>OX387215.1:7885200-17885200 GCA_947561695.1 Tyria jacobaeae
GAAAACGCCTGCATGCTAATTAGCTCTTTGTTAAATGACGCAATTATAAGTGGTTTTTACATTTACATTACATTTACATTTTCATTTACACAAAAGCTCATTTATATAACTTTTAAAGAAATTATGACTATTAAGATCTTGTAATTGACAATTGTAGCAAAACAACAGTTACAGTCATAGGTATTCCACGTTTATTTCAACATTGAGAATTGACCTTAGAGACGACCTCGTTCTACCATCTTATTTAAACAACGGGTTTGTCCCCGACCAGTAATGATTGTTTATTTACGTTCATAACATCGCTTTTGACAATTTATATTGTTGACTCTACTCGTACTTGGTTTACTTCCGAGTTTACTAAGTACTGTATTTTAATAAGACAGAATGTATACAGTCATACAGTGCCCGGTAATGGCCTAGCCGCTATTACGTTAGTGGGACCAAATTCTATTTGGCAAAATGTTAGTGTTTAATACACCTCTGTCCTGTCCCTTAGGTGATACCGGCGTGAGTGTAGGTATGTATGACGTATAGTAAGTACAAATGATGAATAGTAGTTTTTATGGTTCCTAACTAACGGTGCAGGACTATTTGTCACATTAATTTTTTGAACCGTACTAATATTATCTACGAAGCCACATACAAAAGCTAGTTAACGATATCAATATTTATATATATATATATCTTCGTACATAAAAAATATAGTAAAATACGTGTTACGCGTTTAGGAATGTTATTAACATATAAGTCAATTAGAAAAACCAAACTTGTTTTGGTTCAGAAATTAAATACAATTGCCATGATACGTAGATCCTATAGAGAAGAACAGGCAAGAACATTTAATTTATTTTTTATTATCTTTATTTCTATGTTTAAAAAGACATCTTCCGCATTAGGATTAATTCTTTACAAACATTTAAATAGCGGACACAAAGAACACCCAGACTCACAACAATTTGAGGTTTATACAAAGTGTTGTTGCGACAGCGTAATGGCGACGTGACCACTTAAACCGCTGCGCTATACGTGCAGTCGAAACACCATGGACAATAGTTATTAACATTTTTTTTTCACAAATTACTGGTTACATATTACAAGCACATGTTTATAAGCACAAGGAATATGTGAGGACAGTGCAACATTTATTCTTAAATATAACAGACGAACAATTTTTGTTAAAATAAAATAATAATAATAAATTATAGCAGTCGCATATAGTATAGTCAGTAGTCAGTTAAACGAATAAGTAAGAGCGGTAAACTCCCCAAAATGCAGCTTCAAAATTTTCGTGAGATCCTTGAAGGTCTCTCTCTCAGGAAAAAAAAATCATAGCACGAAAAGTGCACGCCAAACGGCCATTTTATTTTGCAAAAAAAAAGTGACAGATAAACTTTATAAAAAATATTTAAAAACAGAATTACACATACATAGCCAATGATGTTCAGCATAGATTGGAATTAATAATTTATTGGAATAAATTCAGTATTGGAATTAATCATCAATTAAAATAATTTCAAGAAAAAAGAGATTGTATTTATTCTGTAGCTTAATTTAGCAATTTTCGGAACAAACAATAGGTAACTGTTGCGTGGAGTATGAGAAAGTCCTTGTAAATGTCGAGTTTAACACTGGATACCTACCTACGACGATTTACTATGTAGAAATATACTCCGACTAACTAATATACATACATACATTGTACCATCAATCAGTATATATTTTTTTTTCATGTTGTATTGTTTTTGTGGCGTACAATAATGAATATTGTATTGTATTGTTTACAAATAAAAGATCAACCAATCATCCTAAATTAATTTTGTTCCTGATATATTAAGAGGTTGGTTATGAAATGAAACACGCATTCCATACCTATTAAACAGCAAATGATAAAACTAGGTCAACCGTAACTAGAGATGTTGTGATAGAGGACCTTTATAAAATGTTTTTGCATTAGGTCGGTTATTGACTGAAGTATTTGATAAACCGCTTACACAGACTAGGCCCATGACTTGCAAAATCTATACTGTGTATATAAATTTAGTTCGCATGAACTATAAATATTATCCTATACTTTCTCTTTTTATACAATAGGGGGACAGACAAACAGACGGGTCACCTGACGGTAAGTGACAACCGTCGTCCATAGACACCTGCAATTCAAAAGTCGCAAGTGCACCGCCCGCCATTAAGAGTGATGAGGGGCGAGGAAAGAGGAGAGTAGGAGTTGGGCCTTCGGATACCTCACTCGTTTCGGGGAAATGAAACGCAAGCGTTGCTTTACAAACGGTTTTCAGTGAGGCCGTGTTATCGCACCAATCGAGCCGGCCCATTTGTGCCTAAGCATGGCTTTACCACTCTTAAACTTAACATATATATGCACGTGTATAAATAAAAAATAAGGACTATTCACAAACATGCGCCATATAGCTCCTCGGCATCGTCACCTCCTTGTTGCGTTCTCAGAAGGCCATCCACGTTAAATGGCATTGCAAATGCTCTGTGCACGAAAAATACCAGCCTTTTGGTCATGAGAAGTGTCCAACCTCGCATTAGTTTAGTAATAGACAGTTTCCTAGAGGGACTCGATAGTACCTAGTAGTACCTAGTAGACCTACTGACACCCCCGACTCCGTTCGTATCTTGCTTCGTTATACATAGCACTAAATTCCTCCTAGGTCAGAGCTCCTTCTTCAGAATTCTACTATGACTTAACACGTATAGAATTGGTAAAAGAGTATCAAATTAAAACTAACCTTACTTTTCTGACGTATAGCTTCTACATCAGAAGCTGCCAAGGGCGCAGCGCCGCAGCAAATGTGTCTCACGTTACGGAAATGTTCTTCGTTCACGTCAGGATGCTTGCCGAGAAGAATCGCTGAAAATTGCATAAATAAGTAAAGTCACTGTATAAGTCACAGTCAGTAGAAATAAGTTAGTTTTAACTGTTATAAATTCTATTAACACAACTTCAGTGCAATCAGACAGATCTATCAATTAGAAACGATTACGTACTGTTTATTAAGCCTCTCCAAAACAACTCCCTCCTTAGGAATGATTTTGGTGTCGCGGGGGATTTTACAGACATACAAACAATGAACACAAGGAACACCTAGGCTACAAAATAATTTGTGGATCACACAAATTTTTGTCGCGTGTGGAAATCGAACCTTTGGCTTAGTGGTCAGGGTCACGAACTATACGAGTAAGACCAACAGTCCAGTCAATTAGAATTTTGACAACCACTTTTAAAAATTTTAAACACAACACATCTGTAAGGTGTTTGTAATTGCTGACCAGCAACGAACTAGCCGTCAGGTTAGTTATGCTCTAACCCTTAGGAATCAAAGGACCGACGGCCGTTTCTGAACAGCTACTTCTATATTAATGAGAGGAACATACAAAACAGTAATGCAAACATGCGAAACAGTCCGTTAAATAGCGCAACGGGGGCCAAAAAAAGGACAGCTGCTGTTGATAAGTATCACTTATGTATTGAATATTGGTTTACAATTTTCATTTTTAGAGAAGATTTCACTGCTCAATTTCCTTTTCTTACTTAAGTCTAAGATAATTTATGAAAACATGACAAACATGAAACATGCTTATCGTTTCGAAATACTTTTACGATTCATTTTAAGTACAAACAAAGTATGTACACAACATACGTTGCTACGATAAAAATAAAACAAAATTACATAAAATATTTATATTTTAAAACAAAAGAAGGTTCAAGGACACACACATCAATAAAATTCTATCTCTCTAGTCCGAACTTATTAACTATTTTAATTACAGTACTTTAATAACTACTAATTACAGTTAGAGGGCTCACACTTCCCGGCACCAGCTTTTGCCTACCACACATCATATGTATGAAGAATTTACTTTCCTTCTTCTCTATCTACCGTTTTATGTCAACACATTTACTCCAAATGCATGGATTACGTTCTAGGTTTAGACTACGAACTTATCTGCTAGATGTTTCGGTATACACTTACCTAACAAAGTTATGCGTCATTATCGTATTTATAAATACAGTTTTGGTCATCAGAAAGCGATCTTTAATTAAGATGGAAATTCTTTTTGATGATAATAAATTATAAACAAAATAAATAAACTAGTTAATAAAGTCTTATATGAAGTACTTACTAGATAAGTTTGCAACCTATTAGTTGTGTATATATACTACTGTTTTGACGCAAGTAATAGCTTACCAACAAGTGTATCTATTTCATGACTTAATAAAAAAATAATTTAAAAAATATAAACCACGACCGCATTTCGTTGAAATCTTATAAAGTAGCCTCTCCCACTATTAAGACAATTCAACAAACAGAATACACCTTCTTTAAGGCGTGTCAAAGAAACTACTTAATCTATATATGTATATATTAGAGATTTCCACCGATATATTGACTCATCACGATATCTCTGGCACCATAAGGCGTAGAGACATGAAATTTGGTAGGAATATTCCTTTCGCCGAGTAGAGGTCAGCTAAAAACGGATTTTACGAAATTCCACTCACAAGTGGTGTTGCGGGGGTGTCAATAGGTGTATATATATATATATATATATATATATACACTAGTAAAAATGCACGAGAGCCTATATATTCTGTGTTGCACGTCATGTCTACAATAAGCTTTATACTATGTTGTATAAAAAATATTGAGGCAACTTTTTAAGCGACTTCTGAAACCCCTTATTGCTAAATACTATTTATCGAGAATACTTGGATGACAACATTAATTGTAACTAGTATTAGTGGTATTCCTATTATACCGAATTGTTATCTATCACTGTAGGATATTTAATTACCACACCTAACATAATATTTAATTTTTGTTTGACAATTCAATTACATTTATTGTTTGCCTATGACAACTTTGATATAACTTAAAATTTATGCTTTTTTTTTGTGTTTTTCTTACCTAAGATGAATTGTTTTATTTTGTTTCATTAATAAATATTACTATTTATATTTTTATTATGTATAAATCTTCATCAAATATTGTGTTCATTCTTTGCATGCCTGGTGGAATATTGCAGAACAACCCTCCTCGCGCATAGGGGAAAACCAGCATAGAAAACCAGCGTTAAACAATTTCAAATTAATTGATTTGTCACTTACCAACAGGTGGTACGATATAAAGCAAGCTAGCTCTTGAGTTCTTCAACGTTTCCAGATACAATCTAGCAGAGAATTTAGACATGGTGATCATCTTACAGCCTTTAGTGAAGTGTCCTATGAGGTTGACGACTAGACCGTAGATGTGGAAGAAGGGAAGGAAAGATGGAACAACATCTTGCACGTCACCTGGAAACAAGGAAATAGCTGCAAATATAGTGTAATATAATAAAGGATGTTCCAAGGCGTTCTTATGTAATATGCGTAAAACCCACGTCTTTTTTGACCAGATGAGTAGACCAGTTTACGATACATTCCAGTTTTACCTGCCTATAGTCACATGAGACGTAACATACTTACAATAGGGACAATTATGCAAAAGTTATTTAAGTATAAAAAACAAAACAATAGTAATGTGGCGAGCTATTAAGTAAAACGACTGCATTTTCATAATAAAGGATAATTATGTACCTAATAATATGTTGCTACTTTGTTCGGCTTCTGTAACGTAAACAACTTTTATCAGGTCTGTTTCTATTTCTATAAAAAAATGGAAACCAAATTGTGATATTTAAGTTGTGTTTGTACAAGACCTAACTTGTTTATAGGCGAGTGTGTGTGACATAGTCGCGTGATGGGCCATACTTAGTAGACTTGCTTAGTATTTCCGCCAGCTATTTAGTTTTCTTATGATCTCCAAATAGATTTAGCAGTATTAAACCACTTGTGTGCTATTTTGTATAAGGTATGCTACTTTACTTTCTGCTATGTAACTTTTTTTATACCAATTCCAAAAAAAAGGGAATGCACAAAAATATTATTTTTTTATCATTAACAAGTTTTTAGAGGCGTTGCCTAAATGCGTTTCAAATTTGGTCGTAAATAGGTGGTATCAACAATGTTTACGTTTGTAAAATGCAATTTTATGACTTACATGAAAAAAAGAACTTATAGTTTTATATATTTTAATACAGTATGTATATAAATAAACACACGTCTTTAACCAACCTACCTGCATAAAATATGGTATTATTTTTTTTTTTTTTTTTATGCGATAGGGGGCAAACGAGCAGACGGGTCACCTGATGGTAAGTGACTACCGCCGCCCATGGACCATGGCCATTGTGGTATGGCAGAAAATAATTTTATTCATTTATTAAATCCTTTACACCTATAATTATAGGTTTAAAACCTAATGCAATAGTGTTGCAAAGTGGCAATTTTAATTATCTACTAACATATACATATAAACATATGTTCACGCTTTATTTCCGTCCAGGTAGGTAGAGACGGTAGAACGCCATTTGCTGCGATCTCGACACACAACTTTCGCATCTTCTATATTCATTAGTCCTTTCATACACATTCGTCGGTTACGGCTGTTTTTTGTTATTTTGCGCCTTAAACTATGACTATCTCATTCCCGTACATAGCTAACTATATATAAAAGAGCCCTGAGTTCACTCAAATTACACGTGAGTATATCAACGCGTTGATGAACTTCTTTTAATAGGTATTCGGTTTGGTTGTACGAGGGGTGTTTTCGTCATCAGATTTTTCCTGGCCCGGTGGCCACTTGTGTGCTATTTTTTATAAGCGACGTATAAGCTACATGTACGAACAAATTTTAAGTTATTTTAGCATAGTTTTTGTTATAAAACCAAGTGCTGTTAAGTACTTGAAAAATCTTGCTTTACATACAAAATAAATGAATCACGTTTTACCTGATAAGTGTGTTATTGTTAAAGTTTGTATTGTTACTTATCTGGTAAAACATTCATTTATTTTTACTGTTGTGTAGCCTATACTGTAGTCATGGTGGATGAGTAGATAGGTATTACAGTTACAAATAATTTGCTTAATTCAAATTAATGACATTCAAATATTATCTGATATGCTTTAATTACGATATCTGGTATTATTACACATAACATTATTTTCTAATAACCTCAGTTGTCCTTTTCTTTTTGAATAGATTTGTATGACTTTATTTGCAGTAAATTTTGTATAAAATGATTAAAATAAAAAAAACACGTGACCTACAAAATTAACTAAGAGAATAAGTATTTATTTGAATTTCATTAGTCAGTCAAATAACACTTAACTATATCATGAACACTTAATATGACTATTAAAAGAAGCAAGATATTAATAGTCCGGTCAATTTAGACATAAAAATAGTGATCAAATAAAGAAAATTCCGACAGAGCCAAAATATCTGTACGTATCTATGCAATCATTTTTTTTTTGGAGCTCCATAAACCGCAAGAAGAAACCGAATTCCTTTAGTAATTAGTATTTGAGGTGAAGATAGATACAGATATTTAACATTTGTAAAAAATACACGAAACAAAAAGCAAGTACAGCTATCTTGTCTTCCTCCAACATCGGCATCTGCTACTCAACATTTGTTTCGAGTATACTATCAAGTTCAGACATGGCAAGGCAATGAACTGAACCCTGAAGACTGGGGTTAGAAATTGATAAATAATACTTTGGAACCGATTCGAACTTTACTGCCCCCTGCTCAGGAAAAACTTCTTAACACATTTTTTTGCAATTGCAAGAAAGGTTGTAGGGCCAAATGTGGCTGTAAAAAAGTAGGGTTGCAGTATTCTCCAGCGTGTACCAATTGCCAAGGTGTCTCTTGCTCAAATGTTCAATTAAATACAAGAGAGGAAGATACATGTGATTTTGATGAAAAGACAACTGATTCATCTTCATTTGAACTAAGCGTTCATCAACAGGAAGGAGAAGAAGAAGAACAAGAAGAAATTGAAGAAAACATGATTGTTGAAGTTGAATATGAAGAGTATGAGTCAGGTTAAAGTAATAAAAAAAAGTTAGAACGACAGTTAAACTCAGTAACCCATATCAATAATCTTCATACTATTAAATAATTATTGTTCCTGAAAATAACGTCATAAAGGTTCGTGGAATAGGCCTACCGGGGATACCACGTTAAAAAAAAACGCGCCGAGTACACTACCTCACAGGTGGTGTGGAAATGTGTGCATATTATGTAGAACGTGATTCTTACAAGCGCAATATCTGGGAAACAGTGGTTCTTAGAAAAAAAATCATAGGGACCATTTTTATAGAGAATTTTAAGATCTACAACTTTGCTCTAAAGTACTTTTTCGATAAAACTTACCGTTTTCGAGAAAAATCCAAAAACCTAAAATTTTGACCTTGGGCCCCGAATAAGTCCCTAAGCTCACATGGGACTGATGGGGACTTTTGACACTTTATTCCTTGTGGTCAACCTAAGAATTGGCTCGAAACGAAGGTTTGGCTCTGTCGGAATTTTCTTTATTTCAATTGTCTAAATTGACCGGACTATAATAATTATAATCTAATATAACATGGGGACTTATTCTTCACAAATACGTCTTAATCGTGATTCTTCCTCAAGTAACTTAACTCTTAACTCTCTAACTTACTCTTCCTAAAATGCCTTGCCGGTTAAAAGTGTATTTGTTTATGTGCAAATTTTCATAGCTCACTAAGAGCAAATAAGGATATAATATTTTAGGATCCTACATATTACATACTTGAACTGTATTCATAAAAAAAAATAATAACAATAAAAATCTTACCGTGCGTCAACACCGGATAACATATCTCTTTCTGATTCATTATCTCGGTACCCGCCAACAAATTGCCATACGTAATTTCCACGCCTTTGGGCAAACCAGTGGTACCACTTGAAAACGGTATGCAGGCTACCTCATCTGGTTTTCTTTCCACTTTATCTAATAACTCGTAGTCAGCTTCACCTGATTCTGCAATCTCTGTATATCTGATAGCATTATTAGGTACTGGACTACCGGGATTATCTATTATGACTATTTTAACGTCTTTTTTACAATTCTTTAAAGTTGTTTTGACTGTCTCGTAACATTCTCGAATCGTGACGACGACTTTTGGATCAGTGATTGATATTTGGTGAGCAAGTTCAACTGCAAACAAAAATAAACAAGTTTATAAGTTTATAAACTTTGAAAGATCCCTTGACTTCAAGGGATCTTTCAAAGTCTAACTAAAACAAGACGTGTATATTTGTAAAGTATTCAAATTTCTATATCTATATAAATGGAACCATGTCTCCTCAACATTGTCCTAGGTATTGTGCCTAATAGTAGTTATAGCTAAAGTCGTGCATTTACAAGAATGAAACACAAACGCAATTCTTTACTTCTCAGTAGCTTTATTACTATAGTCCTTGAGACTAAAAAACACAAATTTTAAACGTGACTAATTATAATGTATATAAATACTGTAGTTTGTTATTGTAATGAACATTGCAGTAATGGAATTACTTGACATAGATCTCTCAATAGCTTTACTACACACCTACTTGTAATTATAGGATACCATCTACGGCTTTTTAGACGATCTTAAGCAATAATTTTCTAATATAAGGAGTATTAAACGTATGTGTGTTATAGGTTTAAAAATCTGATTCTGAGATTAGTGCCAAATGAAGTAAGTATTTGTTCACCTGAAGTTATATTCTTTATGAAATTATATTTTTAGGTATATTGGTATTTAATGTTAGAATTAGCTCCGAGAAAAACTAAGATCACTGTGTATGAAAGTTTAAAAAAATATGTTAATTAAAACTAAATTATCCTAAATCTTCATCATAATAGTGTTTAAGTCACGTTACCGATAAATTATTAGTGTCACAATGCTTTTGCCTAATCGTCTATTTATAACAAAATTAATAAATTGATTTCGTATCACGATATAGGCCTATCTGCATGTAATACAAAAATACGCTGAAATACCTACTCAGTATGATAATTATGTGCCAGGGATGTGTGTAAGTAAATAAACTCATATAGGTATGAATTTTAAAACAGAATAAATTGCATTGACGTCACACAGAGCGTAATCATTATTGTCACTTTAGGCTAAATGCAAAGATAACCTAAAGATCATATTCATTTATCAGACATTGACATTTACTTGCGTGATATATTTAATGTATTAAAAAGCTATTGTTCGGTTTTGTTTAAGTTCTAAATTTAATTCTTATCTAACTTATTCTACTAAAGAAATTAAAAGCAAATTTTTTGACACTCATATGCGTATGTATTTCCGTCTGTCTTAATAACTCAAAGCGGTGGTTCTGTAAATTAAAAATAATTTTATAAAGTATTCTAATTTGAAATATCAAATAAGGATTGCGTTTTATTTTAGTTTTACGAATTATAATAGATATATATAAACAGAGCAAAACTCATTTGATTGCTAGAAATTAGTTACTTAGTAGTGTATCTATGCTATTATAATCTTGCCAAAAATCATTGTCAATGAAGTAGAAAAAACAGGTTAAAATTAAATACAAAAAATATAATCTCGATGCAACATAAACTACGTCATATCTACATGTATCAGTAATACTAATAAACCATAAATCGTTTTGGTACTTTACAAACAATTAACAAACAAAGGTTTAAATCTAAAATATTAAAACTTTAATCGAAACGGAGTTGCTGCCGTAAATACTGAAACAAATTTTTTAAACTAATTTCTGAATCATTGTCATTAAATGCTAATTTTCCGATTGAGGTGCTATGAGAATATGAAATTAGTCTCGAAGACCAAAACAACTATTGATTATCTTATATTCATTATCATTATATTAATTCATGATTAGATATAGTCAGTTATTTTTATGTTTGCGAAATTAAAACCGCTCAACCGGCGTGGTATTACCAAGAATCTCTGAGTTCTATTATCTACATATCCAAAATGGGACAAAATCGGTGGTAAATCACAAATTTGAAAATATCGGTGTTAAATTCCTCTTCCCCCCTTTTCTCTCCCATATCTCCTTTCTCCTTTTTCCATCTCCTCATCCCTCCTCTCTTCTTTCCGCTCCCTGCGTCCCCCATCCCTCATCACCCTCAAAGGCGGGCAGTGCACTTGCGACTCTTGAGTTGCAAGTGTCCATGGACGGCGGTGTCACTTACCATCAGGTGACCCGTCTGTTCGTCTGTCCCCCTATAGTATAAAAAAAAAAAAAAAAAAAAAAAATAGGCGGCTGTAGTCGCTTACCATCCTTTTCCATTTACCCACTTTTTGTGGGACAAATAAAAATGCCCGTCGCTCTATCTTCATCTGACTTCCCTTATCTCATTCCCTATAGTTTTTGAAAATCAGAAGTTTGATCGCACATAGCGCTACAAAACCATTTTAAAAACTACCGCCAGTTCTGTACTGTAACGTTAAGTATTTTGGAAGTCCGTACGAGTTTCGTATAACAAGTTCATATCTTTACAGGGTGTTCATAGAACGACCTATCGACTATTTATCTCAGTAACATACAAGTAATATGTATATATAATAATAACTGTGATCCTTACGGTTATTTGATATTTAACCGTCTTTAAAACGAAGTCTTGTTCGCATCTACTTCTGCCTATTCCACTTAATGTTTATTTTGTGATATATTTTGCCACTTGTTAAGCGATTACAATAATGCGTTTTGTTACTGTGTTTAAAAAATGTTTTAAAAATAAAAAAAAAAGCTTATTACATTTTGTTTCATGACTCGCGAAACTCGTACTAAAAGTGTTTTGAAATAAATCGTGCCAAATCATCACTTCACAGTTATCATTTCTCGCTGATAAAGATTCAACCTACCTTTATCGTACATTTTATTACTCGTTAAGTAAAGAATAACGCCCAGTTTACAGATAAATATTATTCGCGTGTCATTAAATAATTATGTAACTTACTGAAAACAATGACTTATCTTTTCACATTAATAATTTTACGATAAAATATATTTTTTCCTTTATCATTCTATACTCTTTTAACGTGTGGAAACCCCCCGGGTACCACCTTATCGAGTAAAACTCGGGAAGTGGCTATGAGAGGCTTCCACACCTATAATTGTCTCGAGGATGTGGAGTTGTTGACAGTATCCCCGGGACAACCTCCGCAGTGATGGCACAAAGGCGTTTGCTCCCAGCCTATGTGACACAAGTACTTCCCGAAGCAACCATGGCCAGTAAGCCTTTAAGAGAGGCTGCCATGATGCCTCTCAAGCCAGTCCTCCATGACGGGCCTTACCGTCAGAATTGTGGCGTGTCCTGCACTCGATTGCCCAAGTCTCTCTTTCCACTTAGCTATGAGTACCTTTCGTATTATAATACTCGTAGTAGTAAGTTTCTCGTTTTCTACGGCACACTTTCCTTCCCTATATACACATTACAGCAAGTTTTCCCACAGTAAATAGACATTGCAGCATTTGCAACTTCCAGAAAATTACAAATGTTAGTTTAGTTTCAAATAAGCGTTAGTATTACATACACTGCATGTAGAAATACTAATACAATCATCGATAAAAATGCTGAACACTAATTTAAAAATCATCTAAAAATACAAAAATGCTGATAACCTTGTCAATTACATTATATGATTAAATACATTTTAAGGATCATAATATTAGCCAGATGGCATGATTAATATATTCCAAAGCAGATATAGGTAGCAGTACTCTTAAAATTGAGCTTGTGCAGACGTCTCCTTTGTCAGACTTTCTGGTACCATTGGACTATTTTCATACACATACTCGTACATCTTTATCTTCGAGTCAACAAAGACGACTGTAGAAACTTCGTTTATGTAATTTACACATTAAATAACATTTTAAATAGCTGAGTTAGTGTTTTGTGCGTATTTATCTATTCCACTATTTTCAAGAAGTAGTATAAACAAAAATAAGCCTTACATTCTTTGTAAATAGGATTGACAGTAGTCAGCACAACACCAGCTTGGATGCTGCCGAAAGCAACCACAGGGAACTGAGGGCAGTTGGGTAACATGACTGCTACGACATCTCCCGGCTTTAGACCTAGCTTCTTCAGGAGAGAGGTCGCGAACACTGCAGAGTATTTCTGAAGTTGGGCGTAGGTGTAGGTCTTCTTGGTTTCCGCGCATTCCTGTTATAAAAATAAAAATACAAAATTTTGTCAATAATTAATATAAATAATTACCTATGTAGTGATTGCATTTCCAATTAATAAAACTAATAACAAAATTAAAGGTGGAAGAGTTATTCTTAGGCACGTATGAAATCCGGTTGATAAGCCATTCTTGGGTTATATTGCACCGAGTAAATGAGGTTACAAGTCCTCTTTACTTCCCCTCCCCCTAAGCCCCTTCTCTCTTTCCTATCCCCTCAAAAGCGGGCAGCTCATTGCGACTATTTAGTTGCCGATGTGCTTGTGCAGCGATGTTCACTTACTATCTGTATCAGTATAAAAAATACCCAGTACTGCCACTGGTTTATCTAAAGAGATACAAATTTTTAATAGGGAAGTTTTTTATTTTTGTTATTTTGAAATGATAAAAGTGTTGATCTGTTGTTGTATATTATTCGTATTTAATAAACAATAATCTATAACAGATGATTGTTTATAAAGACTGAATCGTAACTAATCTAAAATTCTAGAATACAATTACTATGTGAGATGTTTTACACTATCGTTTTAATGTTTTGCGACTCGCCTTTACAAATTAAAAAAAAAATTGAATTAGAGAACCACCCCGACTTCACATCGGTGTTATAAATAATAGCCTCAAGTTAGTTTCGGAGATTAACCCCTGCAGCCTAACTAATCCTCTACACATCACACACATCACACACATCACACATATCACCGTCTGCTGCTGGACGAAGACCTCCCCGAAGGAGCGCCAACTATCCCGGTCATGGGCATCCCGCATCCTTCCTAAGAGGACCAGCTTCCTCAAGTCGTCGGCCCATCGTGACCTACACAGGTCACCTACACTACGTTTCCCTAATCGCGGTCTCCACTCCAACACGTGACGATTCCAGCAACCATAGTATATATTATTAGTAAATGACTAGGCCACTTCCACTTCAGCGTACTAATTCTCTGTACGATGTCCGTAACTGTAGTTCTCTGCCGAATGACTTAATTTCGAATTCTATCGGGCTAGAAACACCAATTATCGCACGCTGAGCAATTTTAAACTTGTGGAGTGTCCACGGTTCGGCTGCATATGTCATAACGGGTAAGACGCTCTGGTTAAATACTCTGATTTTTAAAGATTGTGGCATCGACGACTCGAAGATATGATGTATCTTGTGAGCTTAATTGTAACAGACTAATTCTTCTATAGATTTTCCTATCGAAGGGGTGCCGGCCGAGTTGGATAGTTTAGTTCGGTCTCCTGAATTAATTGTATTTTTCTTTTCGGAACCCGGCCTGCTCCACTGGCTGAAAATCATCGAATTTTTAGACAAGACGATTCGTAATGTCTCTCTAGAACAGCTTGTATAGATGGCTCAGAAGTGATACGGGGCGCTTGTTCGTAAATAGGCTTTTGACTCCTTATTGAAGAACAATACATCATTGCTTCTGCACCATGCCTCCGTTATAATTTATATGCTAGCCTCAACCATAATAATCCTCTAATAGTATATATTATTAGTAATTTATTATAAAGTGCGTTATTGAGATGGCAAATTTTATCCTTCGCAATAGATCTAATCTAATTATGTTTCAATGCTATCTAATGTTTATAAAGCCTACGCTGCTGTGAAGTGTCTGCCATACATATTAGGTGAAGAGGCCACTCTTGATAAGCGTAGCAGTTAATTACTCTTTAAGTTGACGGAAAGTCTTCCATGTAATTGCAATTTATAATTCACTAGCTATTCCCCATGGTTATTACTCCGATTCCAAGGTTCGTAGCACGTTGTTTTTTAGTAAATATTATTCGACAATAAAAACCTCTATCCAAGAAAAATATTTTTACCAATCCAGACTTTCGACTTTTTAAGAGTTAAAAGTTAAAAAATATATAAGAAAAAAATATGTTTGTAAATGAAAAATTATTACGCCACGATGAAGTTTAAAATATTAATGTTACAATTTTAAATACAACTGTACAATTTTTTACGACCTACATTGAATTATCGTATCTAATTGAAAATTGGATCTGCGTGAAAACATTTTCACGTAATAACTTTTAATAATTACAAATAAGTAAAAAAGAAAGACCGACTTGTAGATATATTTATGTATTTCCGCTTCCCTTGCAATAGACTCACTTGTGACGGCACAACGCATTATTTTAGTCACTTCGATTCCAACATACCAGATCGCCGTTAGTTCCATAATAAACGACAGACATAATAGACTTAACATAGCATGTATAAAAAGCTTAATGCTAGTGGTACATGCAATGCATAAAAGTTCTCATAAGCAAGTATAATATAATATAAGCATATACAACCCAGTCCAACCGTATGAGTAATATTTCTTTCGTTCCATTGCGTTCCCTTAAAACCCCCTCATCAAAGTACTCCTAATTTTATTTCCTTTTCTTAATTTTGGGAATTACATATGTATGTAATTCCCAAAATATTGAAAAGAATAAGTTTAAGTTTGGGTGTGTTGTAGCACCTTACGGTACATTCTTGTGGTAAGGTGCCTTATAGAGAGAGATGATTGATATATAGGTGTGTAATTCATAAATCAAGTAAAAGTATTGTTCGCTTAATATACCGCCTATATTGACACTACCAATTACTTTACTTCAATAATAAATATATTTTTGTCCTGCGCATCTAAACACCAGCCAGGATAACTACCTAACCGGATAGTTATTATAGAATAGTAACAATAAGGTCGGTATATATAATCAATATATATGTACGTATGTATCTATGTTACGATAAAACGAACGTACCTCCCTACTCAATAGATCGGACAGTGATCATAGAATTTACATTACATTGAGAGCTAACATATCTCGGCTGGCTTACGACATTGTTAAAGGTGTAAATAATCAGTTTTTTTAGAAACGAAACTCCTTAGTAAATGCAGCTGTTTTTGTGTGATTCACAAATAATTGTCCAAGTCTAGGTGTTGGTATGTTTGTAAACTCCCTGAGACACGGGTATAACGCCAAGTGCGGGAGTTGTCAGTTTGTCAAATTCAGTTTGTCAGTCAGCCAGTCAAACTATCGTCATACAAAAAATGGATTAAAAGTGCAAAATGTAGCGTTGTAAAGAATGGCTACTTCCTTTTTTTGCTTCACCGAGCAGTGTATATGCACGTGATGGTAGTAAACATACGTAGTCAAAACACGGCATGCTGGATACACGTTTAATACGTAATGCTTGCGTTATCTAAGATATCAGTGGTCAGAACTACCGCGGTAACATCCAAATTAACCTCTTACCGATAAACTCACATTAGAGCGCATTAAAACCCGATGGCGTTGACTCATTCAGAAGACAGATTCAACGAATAGCTATTAACAGCCCATTAACGAGTTTGTAGTTATATAACTATATTATATAACTATATTATATAACTACAAACTCGTTAATGGGCTATAATCAAAAGTGTTCAACCTTCTTTTATTTCATTATGGGATTAATTATTAAGTGATTGGGTGTGTTGTGTGTTATGTGTATGGACGTTCAAAAGTGTAAATCAGTGAACTTTGAACACTTCAAGGCAAAACACTCATTAGCATTTGCCCGTAAATTTACCGTGCATAGATATCAAAACATACATACATACGCACACGCTAGCATCCATGAAGGCGTAGGCAGAGATGTAGGCAATTAGAATAAAACCTTTGGTGAATTAGATTCATATTTATTTAAATATACAGTTTCACTCTCGTGTGTATTTCGGGGATGCCCGACTAGTTTCGGTACCGTCAGGAGGCCTTTTTCAAGGAGTAAGTCGTCCAGCCGCGACGGTAGCGGACGATATACTCAATTACAACAAAAAACTGCAGGACATCGGGGTCGCATTAATACCTGTAACTCGAACTAACTGTAGGCGGGAGGCCCAAGATTTGATATATATCTACCCATGTATATCAAAATATATTTGTCAAAATTATATTTTATGTTCTTCTTATGGATAGACCAAAATTGCTTTGAGATTTAACATCAAGATCGAACCAAATCGAAATCGTGAATTATTCACAATCAAGGGTGTTTTGTTTAGATTTTAATAAAATGCTATCGATGATACAATAGTGGTGCACAACAGACACATGATAATGTTTGTTTTATTTTCTTTTTGGGTGGTTATTTAAGAATTCATTGCAAACAACGTACTCCATTTTTAGTGATAAATCTATATATTGGGATTTAGTGATTATTGCCATTGCCTAGACTATAACACACAATAAAAGCGACAAAATTGTATGCACAGCTTTATGTTAGGGCGCTACAGATTAGAATGTTACTATATTCTGTTTTTCTGAATGTTACTCTGATTACTAAAAGCTAAAACATTAGACATGCAGAACCGATTAAAGGCCGTATTTAAATTTTGAAACGCTGGGACAATGGGCTGCGAGAAGGTAGCACGCCCCACTCCTCGGAGTTATAAGTATCCCCCAAGAATCGCAAAGGTCTCTAAACTATAGAAAACGTTGAAAATTTAACCTGATAAACGAGAAAACAACTTAATCCATTTATCAGAAAAAATAGGGATGTGAAATTCAATTTCATGGTGCTTGTATGTATTTCATTTGCTGATAAAAAAACAATAAAACATTATAAGAAACAGCTGTAAGCCTAAGTGAAAAACATGAATTCTCGGGTTTTAGTTTTTATTGTTATTACAAAACCATATGAAAGATCTTAAAAAAATATTTGTTACTGTACTGTTCCAGGACATCAAAGGACCACCGAAAAGTCTAGTCTAGACATATGCCTCTTTTTCCTTTTTTTTTTTTGTGTGTGGAAATCCTCACGCGGCCGAACGGTGAGATAATTTGACTCGAACTGAGTAGAATCACACAGTGTTTCATCACTGGGTCTTCTGGCCAGGGCCTCAGGTGCACTCTAGAAAGGAAATCCCTATGACCTGGGCAGATTTCACCGCACTTTGAGAAAGGTCCGCTAGTATGCGGAGGGGCGTAGCCTTTCTGATTTAGAGAGGCCTTCGGACATGTCGGACGGACACGTCGGGTCATTTAAACACAAAAATACGTACTTGCAACATATGAGCGACCAACCCTCTCAGATATCTTTATATCTTAGATTGTCTATAATAACTATATATCCGATAGATAAGACAATATGTATGTGTATGAGCTGGAATTTTAAAAGAATAGCATTAATTTTAATAGATAATGTTATGAATCTTCAAATGTCTTCTCTACATCAACATGAATGAAATGACGAATTAAATTTTTAAAAAAGTACCTAGTTATTGTTCTACCTTATTCGCGGTGTCTATAATGCGAAGTATGATACATGACCTAGAAAGGTACGAGTATGTTCACATTTTCCATTTCTGTAAAAAAGGTCCAAGCAAGCAGCCGGGTCACATGATGGTAGTGACTACATCTGCCCATGGACACCTCAACTCAAATGTCGCAAGTGTGCATTGCACTGTATAACAACATGAACGATGTTATAAATAGTGGAAGATGTCCACAGCAATGATTTACGGGCTGACCGTTTGAGATATTGAAATATCTTATTTTCTTATTTCTTTTTCTAAACTTCGCGGATAGCGCAATGGTTTAAGTGGTCACCTCGCCACTACGGGACAGCACTTTGTGAAAATAGTCTGGAGTCTGGATATTCTTTGTGTCCGTTATTTGCATCTTTGTGAAACACCCCCGCCATACAGGAATTATCCTAATGCGGCAGTTAACCTTACAAAAACTTATAATTAATGGTGGTCTATTTTTATGTAATCAAAAGTAATAGTACCGACAACGTTGTAAGTAATTAACGTTTGTACAGTTTCATAGAAATCCCAGAAATGCACATGGATAATTAGAATTTACTTAAAGTTGAAATAACATAATAATACTTGAGACATTTTTAATCTTACTATATACTCATTTAAGAAGGGCTTAATTCAATATATGCATATACATATATGTAATGACAACCTTATTTTATAAAACCTTCGCGTGTTGTCTCTCATTTTAGTTTAAGGTCGATCTGTCTTGACAGACTCGGTTTAACTCCGTTTAAACATCGGTTGTAATTATTATGTTATTATATAGGTACTTACTACGTTGTGGGTACTATTACTAAAGTTTGTATCTATGTTTTGTATTTGTGTGTATGTATATGTATATATATATTGTATGTATAAAGTATATTTGTATATATTTGTGCATTTGTATGTGAATATAATGGTTTTTTTTGTTTCTCAATATTTCATCTTTATACACCTGCCATGTCCCTCACTGAACCACCCAAAGGTTGACTGGTAGATAATACTATTTGGCATTAAATCCGCCTCGTGCGTTGTATTATGCAGGAAGAGTTTTAAATAAAAAAAATGTCGACATAAGTGAAAATTTATTTTGGCGCGTTAGACATTTTTTAGGTGGGTACTAGGGTTATTGGGTTATTGGGTAATGAATTGCATTTTATTTATGAATTGTATTTTATTAACTATTAGAAACTTTAAAATACATTTAATATTCTTTTATATCGTTAACAATTTCGACAACTCTTGTATCATCATCATTATCATTAAAATTATTACAATCTAAAATAGAAACTATAGGTTCATGACAACTTAAATAGGAAATGAACAATTTTGATTCGAAGTTATTTAAATATCTCGTGAATACCGCATTAATTGTACTTTTATATCTTGTTGTGCTAACATTGCGGTGATTGAACATATGCGTCTCGTAACGGTGTCGCGAGTCCATAGATTTTATCTCATCTAAAGATATGCGTACCGCGCTAAAAGAACGTTTTCACTTAAAAAAAAACCGCTACAAAAAACTGTAGCAAACCATGAAAAGAGCTTACTCATATCTATTTCTGTTGCAGTCTGAGACGCTATTAAAATGTTCCACTTAACTACAAGTCCTTTACACCATATCGTCCTTATATACCTGCATTTGATTCGTTATTGAAGTATGGCAATGAGCTGAGAAATTATAGCTATATTATTTACAATCCGTTTCCCGCAATTTCAACTGCGATTATGGTAACTGCTCCGATCCAAAGCGTAGCATACTGCTTTAACGACGTTATTATTCTTCAATAATAATAATCTTGACACATCTCACACACGGCCGTCTGATCACAAACTAAGCAGAGCTTGTACTATGGTAACCAGATAGCTGATAAACATACTTATATACTTCTAAATACATACATATTATAGATAAATTACACCCAGACACAAATGATCATGCTCATCATACAAATATTTGTCCTGGGTGGGAATCGAACCCACAACCTTTGCCTTAGCAGTCAGGGTCACTAACCACTAGACCAACAGGCCAGTCAATAAATACTCTAGGCACCAAATAACATTTTTTTTTAATACTTATGGTACTTCAAGAGTTCCAGAGGCCGTTTAAATATAGACCAGCTACTACTATAGACTAGCTTGTGCCCGCAGCTTTGCTCACGTGAATGTAGTTTTTTTATTTTATTTTCTTATAAACCAACCCTGTATTAAAGAAAATACAACAAAAATATGTGGAATTGCTTACGACCGGTCTGTTGGTCAAGTTGTTAGTTATACCAGGTCTGGAAGTTATTTGTGACAGTAATACGATTTGGCTAGGTGGATGGCACCCAGAAGACTCCTACAAGTTTCACAAATGTAATTTCTTCACAATCTTTTTCACAAAGTAATATATAATGACGCTTCTGTTGTCCAAAGAGCACCGTTAGACGGTAATAATTTGAAACATACCAGATTATACAAACAAAATACTATCTAATTTTGCACAGAACAGAAGCATTATCTCTTATCGATAGTTTAAGTATAAAATGAGTGGATTTGGCCACTTTTCTGTGGTCAAGTAAAACTATTAGCAAAAGTCAATAAAGCTTGCCATTCACTTTATCAGTCTTTAGCCTTGACGTCCTTTAAATTGTGGCGGAGGGCGTAAAAATATTTATTATCAATTACTAACATATGTTGTTCCTTTTCTACAATATTGTGTAGTATTTACATGTAGGTAAATTATAGGTCCATCAATATTGAAGGTTGATCGTGATGATCTTTGTACGTTTGCAACAGGAAAGGAACAAAAATTTATTATTTTAAATACGCTTTTATTGTGGTTATTTACGTATTTAAACCAATATTACATTAATATCTGATAATAAGATACGTTACGATATATTTGATATCTGAATCTGCTGATACAAAAAAATCATACACATAACTTTAATATACATATACAAATGTGTTGGTAATGGTGCTTTAGAAGTAGGTATAATATATTCGTAATTCATTAAAGTAAACAAAATATTAAAAAAATAATATTCAACAATAATATACGAGTATAATATGCTTCAGAATTATGCGTCCTTGTACTACCTAAGCATCATTCTTCACACTTCACAAGATCGATTTATTAAGAATTTTTACTTTTTTATTTTTCCTTGGTTATTACAGTGTGTGTGCGTGTGTGTAAAAAGAGGAAGAAAATGAACATGTTGCTTTGTTATCAAACAATGATCTGGATGGTATGTAGTTTGCACTGAAAATGCCAAATAAAACATTATCATCAGTTTACAGCATTTATTTACAACCATCCGATAAGAAATTTATTGCCCTGAATTTATCATCAAAAACTTAAGTAAGTTTGTATAAAAAATTAAAATTAAAATGTGTTCAATGGTAGTTCAAATCGATCTAAGTCAGTCACTTTTCAAATCATCTTCTTAAACACCTGAATTGAACATTTCTCTTTGACAACCGGAATAGGAATCCTAATTCTAAAGTAATAGTAATAATACGAAGGTATGTGTCGAGATATATATACATACATATATTGTGTATATTATGTAGTAACCGTCTCCAATTTACCTCAAGACTTAGTGTCAGATTAGCAACACTTTTACATTGGGTCACGACGGTAAGAAGGTACAGCAATTAAACGACAACTATTTTTATTTTTTGTTTTGGTTGAGAAACCTGCGGAATGCGATCGAAATAAACAGTGTTTATTTGCGTCTGATTTCACTGAAGTGAACAATAAATTAATCAGCTGAGACAATATCTTTTTAACTCAGTAGAGTTCAATCTTGTTAGTGTTGAGTTCAAAGTCCAAAGTCTATTTTTTGCTTCAAGTCAAAACGACACTAAAGGACACCGTCGTAATTCGGCAAGAATGCGAACAACAATATTGTAAGCAAAGTAAATTATAATATATTTTCTTTTAATATACAGTTGCATCTTGTAATATCAAAGTGACAACTAATAAAAATGGTTTCTTAATTGTTTTTGAATTTTAAACTCCAATGACCTCTTTGTGTTCTCAAATAAATATTTTTTTACCAAGATAAAAATAACCATTTTATCAAATATTTTCTAATATGTAGTATAAAAATACTCTAAATCAATTTAAAAACATTAGTCTAATGAATTAGACTAATGTTTTTAAGTTGAGAAGTTTAAACAAGATGTAAAATTACCGTTGAAATATAAAAAATAGTAAATCGTTTAGCGTAAATTATTTTCATATTCCAACACATGTCTAATTCTGTCATTCGCTTTGCGAGCATTAGCTCGTATGCTGATTTTTCTATGATTTTGTGTTTGATTTTCTATTTCGGCCTGTACTATCCAAAATGAGCTCCGATTATTCTTCTCGCGACTATGAAAAGGATTGGCATACAAATAAAACGATGCCCACTATTTATCGCAACGCGAAAAAAAAACCAAAATAGGTATTATAAACAATGTGTTTTATTTTATTATTTAACTAACTTGATACTGTTATTCATATATGTAATAATGTTCTCTACTTAGTTTATGCTCCTGAAAATTTATATTGATAGGTATATCAATATTAAATTGTTCATGCTTTGGCTAAGAGTTCAAACAGTGGTTAGTCTGCTTTCAGTATACACGTCCTGTCTAGATCAGAGGTTTCTCAATTCGACAGTATATATATATATACATATATATATATATACATATGTCGGTACGGTCAATTGTACGGGAGCTGATTTGACAACGAGGCGCAAGCGGTGAAACGTCATCGCTTCGGCAGAGTCTAGATAAGTGTTCGTGCGGGCCGAGCGGAGCACACTTACCGATCGACCACCGCGCGGATAACAAGTCTAGGAACTACCTTACGGCTCGTTGTTCCCACTTTAAGTGCCTACTACTTAATAAAGATTATTTGTTTGTACCTACTTTGTTTTCTGCTCGAGAAACGCCACACGGCCCACACAATATGTATTTGGGAGAAGGCAACTGCCCCGAAAATCATCATTCTCCGACATATATATATTATGTGTGTTCGCGGATAACTTCGTTATACAACGGTCTCACAGAAAACTGGCTATTAAACAATGCTTGCATTGTGTGAACGACTGACTGAGATTACCGGAGGCACAACCCCCTTTTCCTTCCCCTCTTTCCCCTCCTTTACCATTCCTATCCTCCCTTTCCCTAAAAGGCGGACAGCACTCTTGTGCCTCTTGTGTTCATGGGCGGTGGAAGTCATTTACCAACAGGTGACCTGTCTGCTCCTTTGTCGCCATGTACTATAAAAAAAAAGAAACTAAGAGTAATTCATTTGTATATTGACTCCGGAAGTCATTGACAGTGGACCAGGGCTGGTAGGTTTATCATCAAGTCAGTCAAGTCAGTCTCAGATACTGGGTGAAATCGAGCAGATATGCTTTTCAATCTTAAATGTCCGTCTGCTCGTTTGTCCTCCTATACAATAAAAAAAAGTAATAAAATATATTAAGGAGTACTGAAATTCCTTACATTTATATAATTTCGTAGTTTTCACATAGTCTTAACAAGCATAATCGCAAATTGTAAGTTGAGTTGGTTACGTTGTTGTGGACATACATAAACCATGCCTTGAACAAAGGGGCATTGAACGTTCCTCGCTCGGATTCAGATTTCAAGAATGGTGTTTAACTGTTCTAGTGTGCTAGGCAACCTAGAAATTATAAACTAGCTATTAAGTACCTGCCTGGACGCAGCCTAATTGAGAGTTTACCCAAAGGTAGTGCCAGCGCGTATGCGGGCAGGAGCTATGAGGGATCCGGCTGTCTTAAAAAAGCTGTTCCCGGATTCCCCCGATTTGAGACGCAGTATGGCACACCCTTTTATTTTAGTCGGTCAGATTCCGGCACACCGTTCCACCAAAAACCCCGGTGGGATGATGGCCCGTGGGGGTTTCCATGTGATAAGAAAAAACTATTAAGTATCTACATATTAAAAAATTAATGTTCTAACATCGGTTGTAAATTTTATTTATATATCCTTCATATAAACAGGTTAGTCATGTGGCCAAAATGTCTAGAAACACATGTTTATGTTGCATTCAAATTGAGCAAGTTGTTTTCAAAATCTGATAATTTTAAATTCCACTTTCTCAAATTCAAGTGTGACGTCATTAATTGCTTTTACGTTTGATGGCAATAATGTTGCTAATGTGTTTATCAATATTTTTTACCATTACCAAAAATTCATACAAGCCAGTCAGGAGCCGGGCGCGCTCTTTATGATCGTTGTAGTACGGGGCATCGCACGCTCTTCTAAAAAAAATATCTTATTTTGAGAGATATTCTTTTTATTTATATCTCAACAAAAAATATTTAACAGTTTTTTTTTGAATAGTGTTTGACTGGCCTGTTGGTCTAGTAGTTAGTGATCATGACTGCTGAACCAGAGTTCATGGGATAAGAAAAAATTGTATGTTCCACAAATAATCATCTTGAGTCTGGTTGTGTAATAAATAGTTGTTCTTAACGCGGGAATTATTTAAAAAAAGAAGGCGTACTTTAAGGTAACAGATATATAGATAACAAATTTATTTGTACATCATTATTAGAATAAGTATTATAAAATAAAAGTATCACACACATAAAGTACAAAGTGCGGCCTTATTGCTAAAAGCAAATCTCTTCCGGACCACCTGATCTCTTCCAATCTTAGGATGGATCAAAATGATGGAGAGACATTGGTAGTTGCATTTCAGAGAAAATATATTTATAATTAGATACCTTATAAATGTATACACTAAATATATACATTAACAATCCAAACATGTATATATACATATACACATATATACAAAATTGATACAGATACCTAGTCTTGCTATAAATATTGTTAAAAGGAATTTTTCTATTCCATGAAACATTTATTACTGTAATGTATGTTAGTTTATACATTAAACATTGGCTTTAATCGTTTAGGCCTTTAAACGTTCTCCACTGCCACTCTTAACGATTGTTTTAGGGACTCCAAATTATCATCGCGTTTAGAACATGCCATACCCTCTCAAGCTGACACACATCATAAACCAGCGAAGTAAGATCGGGGATAGATGACGACCAGCGAAGACTGGCTTTCATCAATCCATGCAAGCGGTGCGTTATCAGAAACGAACGTTTCTGAAATCGTCAATTCTTGTTCCGTCGCCCTTTAAAATATTAATACACAATGTGCCCTCTCTCTTAACTTAACAAGACCTTCAAAATATGTATTTATTACCTCACAAATACGTCAATCTGACATTCTTATATGAATATTTATTGTTTTGTCATTTTCGCGGTAATCGGTATTTCATATTTATGTGGTATTAAAAAAGAGTGGGGTGGTAAAGAGAACCGAATTGCCGTAATAGCCTTACACAAAGTAGGTATGGGGCCAACTGCCATTTTATATGCGATAGAAAAATATATATACATATATGGCAACATAACTGCTGGAGACGTAAGCAACGCCTTTGAAGTCTTGTAGCCGTACAGAAACACATAAACTCTCTCTCTATATATAAACATATCGAACGATGAACAAGTGAAACCAGTTTGCAACACATTCTCTTTAAGTTCTAATGCGTGCAACTGACCTATTGATAACGATGTACTGTTAAGAACCTGGCGACCAGATTGATCGTTTACCCCTAACCAGAATTAAGTAATATCGATCAATGGACCGATAATACCCAATTTCGTTGTAAATTTAACACCTCATAAATTAACGCCCGAATAGAATGTAACCTCTTCTTTTAATACCGTTTATCGAAGCATTCATTTCGATATCTTCCAAAATAAACTAAGGATTACAATTTTAACACAATATGTCGTCATCTATGACAATATACGCTTCAAGAGAACATCCTACATATTATTATATGTGTATGTTATATGTACGAGTATAATTCACGAATTATTCAAAATTCAATAAGGTTGTTGTCTCTATTCAGTATTTATCGGCTTTGCATACTAACTAGTACAGAAGTCAAAGATATTTTACTGTCACTTTTTTGTTATTGATTCAGTAGAGGTTTGTTCATATGTGGTTTTATAATAAATCAACGTAACAAACAACAACGTAAAATATATACATAAGATGTGAAAAATAAGTAGCATTTTTTGGAATAAACCCAAAGATTTTGTATTTGTATACTTACCTACAGCTTACATACGAGTATATTTATATATACATATATATACAGCATTCAAAATAACAGTAAACTCTTTTTAAGAGTATTTTTTAAATGATAAGCCTTATGATACTCCTGATTATGTTAAAAAGATAACAGGCGTTTTACTATCCTTCCTTGAATTTAAAGCACCTAAGATAGCGGTACAACCTTATCTTTTTATTGCTTTCTTTTTATTCTCTTATTTGCGCTTAGTCAATAACATTATAACAGGTAATATCATAAATATCATATAATAATTTATTTTAACCTACGCTGGTCTAGTACGAGTCTTCTTCTTAGCCTTATTATTCCCGTGTCTATTTCGGTAGGCTTCTTTTTTTTTTTTTTTTTTTTTTTTTTTTTTTTTTTTTTTTTTAACGTGTGGAAACCCCCTCGGGCCGTCATCCCACCGGGGTTTTCGATGGAACGGTGTGTCGGAATCGGACCGACTAAAACCACACGGTGTGCCATGCTGCGCTTAGAATAGGAGGAATCCGGGAACAGCTTTAGTAAGACATCCGGACCCCTCCTAGCGCTTTGCCCGCAAAAGCGCGGGCACCACCTTCTGGTAACTCTCAACTAGGCAACGTCCAGGCACACCAGGACGTCGCCTCCTCGCGGTTGGCCACTATAGCGGGTGGAGGGAAAACCCGTCCCGACCACCCGCGGCCACACTCAGGGCGGCATGAGGCGCTGGTAAGCGCGCCTCCGCCGTCCGGCTCGCCGGCGGCGAATAGAGTCCGAGTGGAGGTCATCCTCCCGGGCCCGCTCCGCCACCTCCTTCTGCGAGATGACCTCCTCGCAGAAGGTTGCGACCGCGGTAAAATTCCTGTCACTACCGGCCATGGAGCGTATGACGGCCGGAAGCGACAGATCCTCTCCAATTACTGCAGTGAGGGCCCGACGCTGCGCTGCCCACGCCGGGCAATCCACGAGCGTATGCTGTACCGAGTCCTCACTGCAGTCGCAGTGGTGGCAGACGGGACTCAATTCCCTCCTAGCGACCGAGTGCAGGTACTTTCCGAAGCAGCCGTGCCCGGAAAGAACCTGCGTCAGTCGGAAGGAAAGGGTTCCGTGCTGCCGCCCTGCCCACTCAACGATGACCGGCTGGAGCGCCTCCACAGTGGCAAAGCCAGCACGTGGAGCCTCCAGCCGGGACGACCAACGAGCCATAGTAGCTCGGCGAGCGGCCTCACGCCACTCGCGTACCTCTTCGGGCGGGGGCCGATTGCCACTACCCGCCCGGAAATTTGTCGTCCGCCGATAGACTTCGGCGAGCACTTCCGCCTCCAGGTCCCACGGGGGAGTTCCGGCCAACGCGCACGCCGCCTCCGTCGACACGGTGCGGTAACCGCGTATTGCTCTAACCGCCATGACCCTCTGAGGGCGCCAAAGGCGTGCCCTATTCTGGGCGGTCAGAGCTTCTGCCCACACCGGTGCACCGTATAGTGCCATTGACCGGACAACCCCCGTGTACAGCCGTCTTGTTGCGACGCTGGGTCCACCCAAGTTGGGCAAAAGTCGCCCAAGGGCAGACGCAGTGCCGACCAACCTTGGAGCCAGCTGCAGAAAGTGCTCGTCGAAGCGCCATCTTCCGTCGAGGATCAGGCCCAGATATCGTATGTGGGCCTGAACCGGTACAAGGATCGAGTTGACCATTATGGAGGCGCCAGGGGGTGGACCTCGACGGGGCCCATGGAATAAAAGGGCCTCCGTCTTATCCAAAGCCACGCGCAACCCTAGCGCCTCGATGCGCCCGACCACCAGTGAGGCTCCTCTGGTGGCCAGGCGTGCAGCCTCTTGAAAGTTCGACCCCCGGGCTGTGACCAGAGTGTCATCGGCGTAACAGATTACGCCCAGCCCAGGGGGGAAGTCACCTCGAAGGGCCCAGTCGTACCCCATGTTCCACAGGAGAGGTCCAAGGACAGACCCCTGCGGAACACCGCACGACATGGGCCGACGACTCAAATTTCCCTCTCGATCCTCGTACACGACGGTACGCTCCTCCAAATAGTCTGCCACCAGCCGCCTCAGGTACTGTGGCACCCTGTGATAATGGAGCGCTTCCCTGATGCAGCTGAATGGCAGACTATTAAAAGCGTTGGCGATGTCTAAAGACACCGCCAACAGCACGCCGCCACAACTCACTACCTCTTCGGTCACGGCCCTCAGACGCATTACAGCATCGATCGTCGAACGCCCCGCTCGGAAACCAAATTGGGCGTCCGACAAATCGGGACCGACCTCGCTCAGGTGCCGGACGATGCGGGCAGAGAGGACCCTCTCAAACAATTTACCCGCCTCATCCAGCAGTACGATAGGCCTGTAGGCCGCGACCGAATCCGTAGGCCGTCCCGGCTTCCTTAAAAGAACCAGCTTCCCGCTCTTCCAGCAGTCAGGGAAGCGTCCACACGCCAAGCATGCGTCGAACACCCCCCTGAGGTGGTCCGCCATGTGGTTGAGAGCTAGGGCCAGTATTCGGGCAGGGATCCCATCTGGCCCTGGGGCGGTGTTCTTGGAGCTGATCTGTAGAACAGCCGCCCCCATCTCTGCCTCCGTGACGGGTGGAATATCTTCCTCCTCGAACTCTCCGTCGTCTCCGGCCAAGGGGGCCATCGACGGGGGTGAGTGCTCCACCCGTTGTGGGAATAGGCCCTCAACCACTTCCTGCAGGAAGCTGGGCTGGAGAGTTTCAGTAAGGGGGGGGCCCAGCGTGCGGAGTTTTTGTTGCGCCGCACGATAAGGGCGACCCCAGGGGTCACGATCGAGACCCTCCAGCATCTCCTTTCTTTTCTCCTCTTTGGCGCGACAAATGGCCAGCTTCAGAGTTTTCCGCGCCTCTCGGTACTCCTCATGAAGCTGGTCCTCTTCCCCCTCTTCACGGTGACGCCGACGGCTGCGGGTGTAGGACCTCCGGGCAAGAATACAGGCCACGCGGAGATCCGCCAACTCCTGGGACCACCAGTAGACCTCCTTCCTTGGAGGCCGACTACCTCGAATCCGGGGCATGGCCGCATCGCAGATATGCGTTACCGCATCGCAAAAGCGGCCTGCCCCCATTTCTACCTCCTCAGTCAGAGGGTGTGGGGACAGCCAAGAGTAAATTATGGCTGCCTCCTCCAGTAGATCCCGGTCTAGCTTAGAAATAGCCCACCGCGGGAAGCGCGAAGGATGCCGCGCCAAGTGACCCCTTCTGGGGCCCTGGGTCCGGGAGAGCTCAAATCGGATATAGAGGTGATCCGAGAGCGTCTCAACCTCTTCCAGGACACACCAGTTCCTTACTCGTGCGGCAAGAGCAGGGGTAGCGAACGAAAGGTCCACTATCGACCCCCCCTGCTGTCGCACGCACGTGTTGGTGGTGCCTCTGTTAAGAAGACAGAGGCCCACCGATGTTGCCCACTCCTCAACAGCGTCGCCCCGTGCGTCCGTCCTGGGGGAACCCCACGCAACAGACTTGGCGTTGAAGTCCCCCAGCACTAGAACGTGCCCAGACGCAAGTCGCCGTATCGAGGTCTCTAGGTTATTGAGGAAGACCTCAAAATCGCTCAGACTCCGGTTGGGGGAGAAGTAGACACCATAAATAGTGATCCCCCCCCATTCAGCGGCAACATATCCAGTACCCTTGTCTTTAAGCGACAAGGGCGGGGAATGAGCCGCCGTGGAGCCGACGACTGCCACGGAGCCGTCCCGGTCACCCAACCAGTTTGGACAGGGAGGAACGTAATAGGGCTCCGCAGCTACGGCGACACCAATCGACCACTCTGCCATGGTTTGCAGGAAAAGGTCCTGCGCACCGGCACAGTGGTTTAGGTTCGTCTGGACAAGGAGGCTGGAGACTTGGTCCATTACTGAACCGTCTCTACAGCCACCTCCATGGGCGACGGCAACGACGCGCGGTTGATATTGGAGGCAGCCTGGGTCGACTGGCTAGCCTCGAGTGTTTGCTGAGGAGCGCGGGGTGTCTTACAGGCCCCCTGCCCCATCTGGTGATTGGCAGGGAGATTTCCAGCCGCACACGCTGGGCAGTGAGGGGCGGCGGAACATTCCGCAGCCTTGTGGCCCGGTTGACCGCAGCGGAAACAGAGTCCGCTGCTGTCAAAACAACTTCCGCACTTGACGCGGGTGTGTCCCGACGCCAGGCACTTAAAACACCTCATCGGTCTCGCGGCCAGGATTGTGACTCTGGCGTTCACGAAACCGACGAGGACCTTGCCGGCGTCGCCCAAAATCTTGGCTGACGCTATGGGACAGCTTACCCAAACCGCACCAAGGCCTCCTGGACCGGGGCGGATGGTGCCAACTCTGATACTGTCCGCATTGCATCCTGTCTTCTCCTGAATAGCAATGCGGACATCCTCCACCGTCACAGAGTCGTCCAGACCCGAAAAGCGCAGCTCTGCGCACTTAGTGGGCCTGGCGATCTTGACACCATCCTTCGCTTCAAAAACACTCCGCAGCTTCTCAGCAACCGTGTCGGCCGCCTTCCCCCCTTCAGCCCCGGGGAACTCAAGGATTCGAGCCCCCGTTTGGGCGAGGCGCAACCTCACCCCTGAAGCCCCGAACTCTCCACCTAGGCTATCCCTAACCTTCTTGAAAACGGCCGCGTAGGATAGCCCGTCGCGAGCCGCCTCCGGTGACAATGTGACCACTACTGCCGCCGTTTTGGGTGCCTGCAGTTTCCGCGACTTGTTTTTTGGGTTAACTGCCACGGATGACGATTGCGGTATAGACGCTACTTTTTTCGAAGCCTTCTTACCTCGCTTTCGGGACTTCTTACCCCCACCGACTACTTCCCATCCGTCATTGGAAGGGGCGGACGTAGAGGGACCAGTTGTCGAAGGGCCTGGTACCGTTTCAGCAACAACAGGAACTGTGTTCTTCACTCTGGATGCCGGAGTGGTCAACGGGGGGAATTCTGCCGCCACCTTTGCCGCTTTCTTCACCGGTCGTCCACCCTTCTTTGTAGATGAGGGTGCGGTTGACATAGCCGCGGCATAGGATACGCGGCCACCTGAGACGGGAAGCGGCGTCTGGTCTGAATTGGCCTTTATCTTATCGGTGGCGAGAGGCGGCCGAACATTGGGTGCCGGAGGCAGTCTTGCTTCTAGGCCTGCTAGGCGCCCGTCCATCATCCTCCATACTGCCTGAAGGACATGCTGCAGGTGGGAGTCCGGAGTTTGGGATGAAGAGGGAGAGGCAGCCTGCTGCTGAACCTGGCTCAGTCGCTCAGGGCAATCCGCCTGCACCCGAAATTGGGCGAACTGGGTGTTGAGCTCTGCCACCTGCTCCGTAAGACGATCATTCGCAGCTTGAAGTCGTGCTACATCCCCAATGAGAGTTTCGACGACCCCAGAGATAGCGGAGGAGGAATCCTTCAGGGCTCTGACAAAAGAGCCCTTTAAGTTCGTTGACTTGGTGGCCACTTTGTTAATAATGGCCACTGCCGCGCTTGTTCTTTCTTTCAACGTCGACGGTGTTTGGGAGACAGAACCCCCCGAACGTATTTTTAGTAGGAGATCTGCGATCTCCTCCTCCGCGACTATTTCACCTTCCGCACGAGCCCGAGTGTACACCCCCGCCCTGGAGAAGACAGAACCTGGCAAAGGCGGAACAGGCGTCCGCGACCTCGATCTTCCTCTTTGGCTAGTGGTCAACTTTGGAGGAAGCATTTCCGTTGATGTTTCGGTTTCCTCGTCCTTCGAGCGGCTTCGCTTTCGATTATCGAAGTCGCGGGGCTCAAGCTCCATGTGCTCGACCGTACAAGTTGCTGCCCTGGTTGACCTGGAGTGTCTTTGCTCCAAAATTGTACTGCTCCCAGGAGTCAGATTAACATCTAGGAGCTCCACCGAGAGAGTAGTTGGGCACGACACTTCCTCGTCGGTCGACGAGGCTTCTGCCGCCGACTTTTTACTTTTTCTCCTTCCTTGCTTAGCTTTTAACTCCTTCTTTTGTTCTTCAATTTTTTTATTAATTTTAGTGTTGAAATCCATAATATATCCCACGAGTGGGGGAGAATTAAAGGTCCACCCGGGCAGAGATCCCCCAATACCCGGGTAAGCGTAGATTTATGCCCAACCGAGGGGTCCGCAGGTGCCCCGGCTGGGAGTACGTTCGCGACTGAACCACCCATCAGCCATGCATCCCATGGTCACGCACCAGAACACGGGATTCGGGGTAATTTTTTATAGAGGTTTTCTTCCTCGCAGTCCGGGCGGCTAAGCCAAGACCCTCGCCCCCGATCGGAGCCGCGAGACTTAACCACGACACTCCTTTCGGGATTACGATATGCCGACGGCGGCTTGGAAAGTGAATCATCCCATGCCTGCTCGGTGGCAGTGTAAGTGCACGCCGAGCCCGTCCACCTTCTCCACCGTGAACACTGGAGAGGCTCTGACCCATAGAAGGGTCCCACCACGGTGATTTTTTACTGAGGTTCCCTTCCTCACAGCTCCGAGGAGCGAAGAGCTAACAGAGGAATCTGCATACAAAAGCCCGCTCTGTTGGGCCAAGTCACGACCGAATGTCCAAAAGAAGTCAGCTACCTCTTTTCGCCAGAAGATTAGCCGTTGGCGACGACGCACTCCTCAAAAGCAGAGGGTGAGAAGGCTGCGTCGTCGCCAACGTTGCCCAGGGTACACCACGTGGAGGTTTTCTAGCCCGCACCCCTTCGGTAGGCTTCTAGTCCAACCAGTTAGTTATTGCCTTAATATCAGTTTTTCTACGGAGCGACTGGCATCTGATGAGTATATATAGAAAATTATGAATAGACCTGTAACGTATTCTACCTCATAGTTTAAGGGCACAATAGAGATCATAGGTTTTTTTTAATAGGCAATAGGAAAGATAGACAGAAACACGAGAATACCACAACAAAACTATTTGCAAACCAAGAAAAAAAAAATTGATTGATAGGTAAAGGTATTTCGTATAAAATTTAAAATAGGTTTTCACTAATTTCAATAAAAAGTCTAGAAAGTGGACTACGTACAACTTCACAGCAACTTATTACTAATTAGCATTTGTGCCGATAGATAACCTTTGGAGTGTCAAAAACGAGTTCGATTAATGTTTGTTAGGCGATATACTGCTCATTTAAAGTTTATTGCAGTTCAGTGGAATTGTATTGACCTTGTTTTGTAACGATACGTGTTATCTATATTACCTGTACGGCGTAAGCTGGCTTCAGTGTTAAGTGTAATTGGTATAAACACTTTTTGAATTGCGTTTAATTCCATTTATTGAGTTTTTTTAATTATTCTATGTTTCGATCAACATTTTTGTTAGTAAACGTGTATCTATAGTATGCAGTAGACTTTTTGCGCCGATCGAACACAAGGACATATAGTATACAAAGATGAAGAAGAACAATTATTCTATTATTCTATAATTATTATAAGAACAATTATGGACGAAGAATACTATTATTTCATGACTTTTCTGGAAGCACCTACATCAGTATCTTTATGAACTTGAACAGTTTTTATTTAGTTACAAGGCTCGGACTCCTCGGCATCAAGTTCAGGTTCGCGTTTAACTCCCCTTGAACTATTGATTACACTCCCCAATTCATCCATATAAGCAATATCTGGAGAAGAACTCTCTTCTTTTCTCCTTGTCCTTTCAACATAATATGTACTTCTACTTAGCCGGCACTATGGCAATAGGCTTGCCCCCTATGGAATAAGTGGGACTAAAACATGTCGGCAAATGTGTGTGTGTTTAATACGAAAAGGTGTCGTGCATGTATTTATAATTGAAACGTATATGAACATACATGTCAAAACTTGGAACACAAAAATTGTAATATAAAATCATTAGATTAAATAATCACGATGCCATGTAAATGTAGTAGAATGTTTTTGCACTAGTCACCAAAAAAAAATCACTTAAAAAAACTTTGGTATAAAATATCAATATAAACGAATCATGTGACGTATGTATGTATCCAGTTCAAATTCCTCTGTAGAACGAACTGTTAAACACAATTAGTATATAATTGATGTACAATGTGTAAGACAATTTGCTCTACTTACAATAAGTTAAACGGTTACGTAGGAACTACTGGGGTATAGGTTGTTTTTACAAATTGGCTGCAATTTAAACAGTGCATGTCATGCTTCGAAATGGATTAGACTAGAGAACATTTTCGCTCAATGATTTATTACGACTTTCGTTGCGGTCTTACTCAATAACAATGTTACTGTTGCTACTTCGATTGGCATTTCATTACGAAGCCCCATCGCGTGCCACTGTTTACAACTGGTTAAATGATTTTAAACGTGGGCGAAGCAAACTCACATAATGATGATGAGATGAATCTCGAAAAGGACGTCCTTCTATGGGGACTACTGAAGATAACGTAAGTGCTGTGCGGCTAATGATAAAAAGGTGACATATCGAGGATTCAGGCAGCCATAGGCGTTAGTATGAGTCAAGTACTAAAAGTCCTACACGAACATTTAGGCGTACTAGATGAATACTTCTAATTTGACGGAAGATCAAAAATGCCGTCGTGTGGATTGATGCCGCTCAATACTTCATAGGAATCAGGAGGACTCAAATACTGTATATGACATCGTCACAGGTGATGAAAGCTGAAAAGACAATCTGCGCTATGGACGTTTCCATTAGAAGTTTTGTCGGCAAAAGTAAAGAAGGGCAGAAGTCAGGGGAAAAACGGGACGGGTTATTTTGCAACAATCATACTAGAAGATAAAAGGACTGTTACTGCAGATTAGTATTTCAGTCATTGTTTACCAGTTGTCTTCGAAAATGTTAGACAGCAGCGCCCAAGAAGCAGGATCCTCCTCCACCACGACACCCCTCTAGCTCACTCCACGAGAGGGCCTATCGAATATTTGGAGTTAGTGAGTCATCCTCCTTACAGTCCCGACCTGGCACCTTGTGACTTTTATTTATTTCCAAAAATAAAAGACAAACTTAGAAGAATTAGGTCTATGAAAATTTTAAAATATTAATAGGCTTCTATAGCATTCCATTTTTTGTTGTGACCACAACATGAGCAACCTGGTTGAAACGTCGGGCTATATAATACAAATACACATTTTTACAAGATAATATACATATATATGTATATATTTATATACATAAATAGGTGGGAATTTTTAAATCGATTTTAAGCAAGTAAGTACTCCAAATAGCATTTGTGTAAGCTACATAGATCAGCGATTTCTTAAGAGATCGGCTTAAGTTTTTACGTAAAAGAAAAAGGGGTTTTTTCACTATTTACCATTTTATAACTTCGCAGTTAGTAAAAATAGTTAAAAAGTACAGAATACATAGTTAGCGAGAACCATGCGCCCCGACATGAATAAAACACTCGGATATTATACCTAAGTAAAAACAATTATAATAATTTGCATGTCGTGATAAGGATAATAATTTTAAGAAAAATTACATAATTATTAAAAATACAAAAAAAAAAAAAAAAAAAAAAAACCGCCATACAGACGCCATGCTGACCTTTTTAAAAAATGTAGCTATACATTCAAATCTTTTCAGACATTCAGAAATTATGATGATAACTATTAAACATACACACACTATACATCACACTCCTTTTTTGGGCTATCGTGTAAAAATCTGCATCTGTTAATTTATGCAGACTTTTATTATTTATATTGGTGAATTAGTTACTCTGAATGTACAGAGCCTCAGACATCATTTTTTTTAAGTACACTTTTTAAAGATACCTTTTCCACTACAGAAAGGCGTGAACTCTCAGTCCAGCTTTTAAAGGTTAATATGGAATTTAAAAACTATTTGAAGGTTTAGCATAAATATGTCTCACCTTATGAGGTTCCGACAACCGCATTAGGTAATTAAGAATAACAATTATTCTAAATTTTTACATTGTTTTTCTTTCATATTTTTATATTACTTTTTCATATGTCGTTAAATTAAACAAATTAACACTTACTAATGCAATATGATTTTGAAAACTTCCCGAGTCAATCCACAAACGATCTAAAAATCGCATCTGAGGCACAACAATATCAGGAACAGTCGACTTCACAACAAAATTATCCTGAAGCACGACACTGCACGAGAGTTTTCTTTGCCATTTCAAATTTTTTAATTCCCGTAAGAGAAGTTTTCGCGCCATGTTTTGCATGATTCGCGCGCGAATCTAACAGCAGCAGCAAAGCGACTGACTGATATTATTCAATTGAATAGGGCCCATTGAACATGGATAAAGCGTGAAGTTTTGGTTTGACGTTGATAATTTAACTAATTTGCAATGAGCTCATCGAGAAATTCTAAATTGTTATCAGCTGTAGATATAACTGGTATTTTAGTTATTAAGTTATTCGTAAATAACTTAAGCCAGTAACAATTTTAAGAAGATTTGGTTAAATACATAATTTTTAATTTTAAATTGGTAATATGTAAGTAAGCAGTTACTCTTTATTGTACACCAAATATACATATAAAATACATCTGATATCTTCACATAAAATGTACAATAAGCAATATCTCACAGGCAACCTTTGGATGGACACAATATGAGTTTATAGAGAAAAAATACATTATTATGTGCTAAATAAGCTAATATAAATATCAAGGTTATCTTTGATAAAATGTCTCGATTTTTCCGAATTATAATCATTAGAAAAACCCTAAATTATAAGAATTGGTATAAAAAATTGAAAACCCGTTGCTAGAATTTTTTTCATACTGACGCAATTCTAAACCGACACCACACTATTTTGTAGTAAGTTATAAAAATAAAACGTATTTTTCCTGTCGAAACACAATAAAAACATTACATCATCAACAACTCATGTAGAGTAAGTACCTATTAGTTAAGTAATTGTCAGAATTAAATAAAAAGGCTCAATCCGATTTTAACAGGAGCTTACAGCCGAAGGTACACATAACTAGGAACATAATACCTTCGCCTTGAACCTCGACCTCACTGAACGGCTGCCTTAGGTCGAGTGTTCGAGGGTAAGTAAGTTTGGACGTCTTCTATATTCTTCTGTATTCTGAATACAGTTTTAGTACTTTCATTGGAAACTTTTGGACTGGTCTGTTGGTCTAGTGGTTAGTGACCCTGACTGCTAAGCCAGTGGTCGTGGGTTCGATGACAAATATTTGTGTGATGAGCATGATCATTTGTTGTGTCTGGGTGTAATTTATCTATAATATGTATGTATTTAGAAGTATATAAGTATGTTTATCAGCTGTCTGGTTACCATAGTACAAGCTCTGCTTAGTTTGGGATCAGACGGCCGTGTGTGAGATGTATCAAGATTATTATTATTATTATTTCTTTCATGTGTATAAGCCTGGAGGAGAAAAAAGTTTGTTGTAAAATCTTTTGTTTTGTTGATAAATTTTGTTTAACACAGAAATAAAAAAATAAAAATGGATTAGCATTGACTAAGTTGAGTAGCCTGTGATACTTAAATAGTTTGTATCTGTGGTGCAGTGCAAACTAGCAAAATAAATAGCAGGTCTGATTATTTTGGCAAGAAAGCATGTTAAACAATGCTTGCTATGTGTGACCGAGGGAGTGACTTTATAGTATTTATAAGTGAAATATTGTATTTGACTGTGATCTCTGCTCTCACCCTAGCATTACGATAACTCCTAGATAATAATGAAATGTGCCCGGATGATGACTATAGGCTTGCCCCGGGACTAAACCGAATCGTCAAAATGAGGGCGTGTACGTATATTAAGTGGAGATAGAAACTAAAGACTAATCAAAGGTTAGCAAGTACAGATGAGTAAAACTTTAGTCCTTAACGTGCTTGTATTAGTAAGAGCTCTGTGCGCACTACACACAGTTCAGTTACGTATACGTATACATTTTTTACGATTGAAATCACTATTCAATGGCAAAAGTAATGTTGTGTTAGTATCAGCCGTTGTTTGTTCTTAACCTATCAGTTGAGTACATAGAATATTCTTTAAATAATGTAGGTTAGGTACATTCATAAGGCTTTCGATGTCTAGAAATAACTTACAGGAACGAACAGGTAACTCTATTGTATAGAAAACTGGCTCGTAGATCGGACTAAGAGCAAATTAGTTTAGGCGACTACGATATAGGCACATTGGCATAGGTTTTTACGACGCACTGTTCAATACTTTGGAAACCAACATATTATTACTTAGGTATTTAAATAGTTTCGTGTAGGTACTGATCAAAATTAATGGTTGTTGTGATCGTATCTAGTATGGTGGTTTAACCGACACCGAACGGGCAGTGGACAAGAAATTAATTTGAATAAAGAATGAATGTATGAATGAACTGAATGAATGAACAGTGAAGTAATAATAACCATATATAAGAAAATGACTTCTGATCCCATTTCCTAAAATAAAATGAGCGAAAATAGTCCTTGAAAGTGCAGTTCAATTTACAGAGAGTTACCGATATAGAGTGCGTACAATGCCGCCTTTCTCTCTGCAGGCAATATAGAAATCTTTCTTTTAACATCAATCAGTTCTATTAATGATGACGAGCTAGAACTGAATAAGAGGGTTTATCACTTACATGGATCACACACAAACACACACTTCATACAGATTAAGAACGAACATACAAACATACACTCACGCTGGAGTCAACAAAGAGGTAGCATACCTCTTTGTTGACTCCAGCGTGACCGACACCTACATTTTGACGCCAATAATGTAGTCCCATTTACATAATAGGGGGCAAGCCAATTGTGGTCATCCAGGCGCTTTTGGGAATAACATGGGACTATTTGGGATATATTGACAGGAAAAGGAGAATAGAAAGGCAAGGAGTGGGATTTTGCTAATCAGGTCCAATGGGTGCGGGCGGGGCGCAGGGCGCCATTTACAAGGGGGCGGCAAGAACCGATATCGAAACGAAAACGAAAAACCGCGTAATTTGCATGTCTAATATATTTTATTATGATATAATTATGATAAAGACATTATTGATCAGTTTCCAAAATAAACGCAAACGTTTGTAAGCATAGGGTTACGCGTCGACGCGGGTCGTAGGGATTTCCCGAAACTAAAGTTATCGCAAAAGCAATTTGTTTACAATACATTCGAAATTATTTCAGGAACCAGCGAAGAGGAACAAGCTTTGTGAGGCTTAATTTCAAAATAACAAAATATAAAAAAGACAGAGAAAGAAAAAATGGAAAGGTCTATCGTCAATTTTTTAAATAATGTTCAAGAAATAACTAAAAAGCTACAACGACGGCACTGAACTTGCGAAATAATCCGTTGATTCAGTTATGTGGGAACATAGTCGCAGAATTTAGTTAAAATTTAATTCCAGTCGAAGGAGTATTATACGGGTCTAAGGGACTATGTAGATCAAGAAAATTATTTTAGAAAAAGTTAGAGCATCGAAATATTTTTCTGTCTGTTCATCCTTAAATTTTGTTTTCACTTAAATCTCGGTACTCAAAATGTATGGTTATGATAATGGTTCTAAGATGTGTGGAAAACATAATGAATTACAGCTATTTTGAAAATCAATAGTGGCGCATTAAGGTTCCCTGCTCATTCATAGTCTAAATTAAAGTAATTTAAAATTTAAACTTAGTTGTCTTTTGAAAGAGGTGGTCGATAAATTGCAAACATTTATCAGATTTCAATTTTAAGTGCAGTTAAGCTTTAAGTGCAGCGCGATGGCCTAGCAGTATCAATGCAGTTCAACCATTACAGTACCATATGGTGGTGGTTATATTTAATGCTTAATAATTCGTCGGAATGATATTGTACCTCACAAAGCTTTTGAGAGCGTTTAAAATATCAAATTTTAAATATTAATTTGCAAGTGTCGTGCAGTTATATTGCCAGATCCGTTACTTGCTGTTACATTGGGAGTGAACGAATATACATTTTTAATAAATACTAACATAATTACTAACAATCGCATGAAATAGGTTTATGACACCTAAATCCAATACAACAACATAAATTCAACTATCTACGTTTTAATACACCGGTTTCAAATATAATGAGTACTGGTAATTAAACATTTATCTGCCTTTAAACTTTTATACAATTTCATTCGAATAGTGAACCTACTGAACATAAACTTCACATTAGTAACCTCTAGCCGCATAGATTTTGATTTTCACAGCAACAATATTTCGAAGTTTCTGGTTAGCCGGAGGATGAACTAAACATGGTGGAGTATAAATTACAAATACAACAGCTAACTGGTGGCCAGATATCTTATACGCGGTCATACTTGAAGCTGAATAGCCAAATATCCAACAGGAACCTGTCGATTGCCTGAGGAAAAATGACGGGTCTAAATTAAAGCTCAATTAATAAGTAATTTTAAACCAGCTAAGTGGAAGTACTGAGAGTCTTTGAAGCTGAATGACAAAAAAAGGAGAGATGAGGAAACAGATGTATCTTGCGAAATTTACTGCACATCCTAGGACTTGTTTATGTTTTTAGAAAAAAACACAATAAACATTATTACTCACTTGAAATTGAGTCCAGCTGCCGATTGCTTCTTTATCTACAAACCCCGTGAGGCTCCACCGTTGTATAAAATAATTAATGAATCTGCTGTGTTTATTATTCTAGTCATCGAAATACATACATGACTATTAATCAATAAATTAAAAAGAATTTTTAACTTTAAAATAAAATTTATTATGCATAAACAACGACTGTAAAGAATAGTATAAATATGTAAAATTCAAATGTATTTACTTAGTAAACAATGGAGATATATCAATTAGTACATGGTTTTACTTTTTTTAGACTATGTTAGCCTACTAATCTAAAACAAAAAAACATGCTTTCAAATCTTGACATTCGATTTTTAATCGTAAAAGTTCTAAAAATTGCAACCTCTAATTACCGACTAGTGCTTATATTAAAAAACGTTAAATATACTATAAAATTATCTCTGATATTAAAACGATCAATAAAATTATCTTTTACGTGTGACCAGAAAACATGGTTAAGACCTGTTCAGCCCAAGGTATGTACATATACCTAGTGAAATATAAAGACTATACTTACCTACTTAAGAACACTTATGTAAGTAGAAAAACTTATTATGATATACACATGTATGACATCGACTTTTTAAATTACAATATCGCATAAAGGCACCGTTTTCTTGAATTGACCAAATTCGATTTATAAGAGTTTTACTTTCGCGATTATTATAAAATTATTTCAAAAACTATTTTTAAAATTATATATTAACACACAAAGATGGTCCCGTTTCAAATATTACTCTAAAAAACATTCCAATTTTTTATCTTCAAATATTTTTATAACTTGTAACATTAGTGATATTCAACTAGTAAACGATTTACCATATCTCCACATTGGAGAGTCAAGAGGTTAACACTGTCGTAATTCAAACAAGAATATAAAATAAATTAGTATCTTAAAGATACAAACCTTTACTTATTTAGAATCTTAACTTAAGTTCTAAAAATTAAAGACATTTATTTACATATCTTTTTAAAATAGCAATAAAGATAGTTATTGATTGCAATCGCCTCAATGAGGTGTTATAAAAAATACTATTGTACTCTTCTTCTTCATTACGTCATTACAGTAATGAACCTAAACAAATTTTGTACTTAAATTTATAAGGACCTCGTTATCATCTAGTTCAAACATAGACAATGGAAATTAACTTATGATAGAATTATATATATATAAAGTGGAATGCAACAAAAAATAGTAAAACACATAGGGATACCATTAATAGATAGATAAATAATATGTTATAAAATATATTAAGTATAAACATTGACACATTAAAGAACTAGTCAAAACAAGCATGAAATAGCTGAAAAACTATTGTGATATTACATCTCTCTTTATATACATACATATGTATATTTTCTCTTATAAAAATATAATATGTTAGTAGATAATTTTGGAAGAAATGAGACTGTTCATCTATTACATGTACATATGTTCAAGCCTACATGAGTAAATTTATCATAGCGTCATCTACCTAACATCAGCTGAATTACGTAGTGAGTACTAATCTTGCATCGCGCAATGAAAGTTCTCTATTTATTAATGTTGAACTACTTTCTGAATCCTTGGGCTGCAGCCCTGTACGGAATTTTTACGTTGTATTCTTTCTTCTTTCTTTCTTATTAAAAAGACAACTCCCGCACTAAGTTTTATTCCTGTGTCGCGGGGGGCTTTAAAACTTTCAAACAATGGGACACAAATGGAACAATTGTCATGGAACACCCACACTCAGAATAACAAAGTGTTGTCACGTGCGGGGATCGAACCCACAACACTAGGCGCGCAGCGTGGTGGCGAGGTGACCACTTAAATCATCCATGCAGTCTTGTCTATTGTAAAGCATTAGTCTCACCTGGTTCAAACTATTTGCTAATTACAGGTTAAATGTACTCTCAAGGCCACTTACGTGTAAATAAGTCTAAATGTATTTCACTCACTACAAATATAACAAACAAATGTATAACTAAATGCTAACAATACAGCTTCTTCAAATCTTTTCTTAAAATTTTACCAGCAGGATTTTTAGGGATTTCTTTAACAAATTGTACTTCTTTGATATTCTTGAACGACGATACTTTAGTATTGACGTAATCTAATATTTCTTCTTCGGGTAAATTAACACCTTGGGGAGTGACAATGAAAGCCTTAGGACATTCGCCAGAGATAGGGTCCGGTATACCTATAACTGCACAGTCGAGGACCTTTGGATGTGTTCTTAGGACTGTTTCCAATTCCGCCGGTGGAACTTGGAATCCTTTCACCTGTACAATAGCAAAAATATTGTAGAACTAAAAAATAGAGAACTTCTATAAATCCAAATTTCTATACATTTAGAAAACAAATGCAGTGACTAAGTCATCTAAAAAAATTGTGGCAGCAATAGTTTATTATTGACTATTAGTAGATATGAGATAAAGCAGCAATTATTAAGAACACTGTTTAGCTCAAAAACCTATAAACCATTTAAATATATATTGAATTTTATATTACAGTATTTATATTGTTAGCTGTGTGGTTCGCGTTGGAGTAGAATAGGACCACCCCTACCGATTGGACTGTTATCGATCAGATAATATATATGTAAACAGATTGTGCCCGGTAGATGCCAATAGGTTTGCCCCCTATAAGGCAAGTGGGATTAAATTATGGTTACCAAATGTGGGCGTTTCGTAAGCCTATTCCTACCCCTTCGGGAATACAGCCTGTAGGTGTATGTATGAATGTATTGACCTGTTGGGTCTGTTGGTCAGTGCGCCTGACTATTAAGCTAGAGGCCATGGGTTCGTTTTCCACCCACGACAAATGATTGTATGATGAGCATTTGTATGAGTATTTGTTCTGTGTCTAGGTTTAATTTATCTATAGGTAATATCTATATTATTTCGAAATATATAATAAGTATGTTTATCAGCCGTCTGGTTGGTGGAATTTGGAATCAGACGTATTCGTACATCTCATGTATGATGATATTATTGATATCCAAGTAAAGTAAAAATAAGTTACGGATTAAATTTGACGCTTGATTTAAATATTCTTTTTTACAAATATCCATTGTCATGGGTCTACATACCTTTATAAGTTCCTTCAACCGATCAGTAATGTACAAATATTTATTCTCATCGTATCGGCCGACGTCACCAGTCTTGTACCAACCGTCCTCTGTTAGGACTTCCTTGGTAGCCTCCTCGTTGTCAAAGTAACCAGACATCAGATTCGGACCGCGGTACCAGATTTCACCCTCCTGAAAAAAAAACAATAATGATGTGGACTATTAATATAACTTTATGTATAATATTATAATAATATAACTTTATGTATTTTTTTATTGCCAAAGACTGCAAAAGTTTCTTAATTTGTTTTTTTAATTATATATAACTTGTAATAGGCGTTATTCCAATTACATTTTAGCATACAAAGATAGTCATTTTTTTAATTCATTTGGAAGTTAATTTAATTATTTTTAATTTGTTCGGAAATGATCAACCTATTAGATATCTTACTTTGGACAAAGAAAAGTAGTTTTATGATCGCAGTTAAGTTTTATTATGTTTTTTTTTTTTTCATTTTATGAGTTAGCAATCTTAAAACGTTCGCTAAAATCGTCGTTCTCGAAATTTTTAGGGATCTAAATCTCTTCCTAGGGGTACAAATACTTCTGTTTTACAGAAATAAATATAAATATTGATAGTACTTGCCTGTCCTGGTCCTAGAGCTTCCTGTGTCTGCAAGTCTGCAATCTTGATTTCACTACTCGCGAACACGTGGCCCACTGAGTCGTGATTCACGTCTATATTCTTCGCTATGGAGATGCCACCGTTAGTCTCAGTCAAACCGTACCCTTGACGGAACTTTATGTTTTTCTGAAATCATATTAATTAGGGATATATTCGAATACTTAAATATAATACTGAATCTTCTCTTATATAATAATAATCATATACAATACCGTGGGAGAGCCATGCATGGGCCGGCTTGACCGGAATATTACCATGAACTTGCGTTGTGTTTCACCGAATGAAGTAATCGGACAAATCCCTCTCCTCTTTCCATTCTCCTTAAAGGCGGGCAGCGCAATTGCAGGTCTTGACTTGCAAGTGTCCATGGACAACGGTAGTCACTTACCATCAGGTGACCCGTCTGCTAGTTTGAATCCCTCGATTAGATAATGTATTGAATAATCGAATATATGGAAACATTGCAACACATTTTTTAAAGTGGATGTCAAACGGTCAATAAAAGAGTACGTAGTTATAAATAATTTTGTGTAGTAAAATCTTAGTATGTTAGTGTGCAGTGGACATTCAACTATGTGTGTGTTTACATTAAAATTTATTGAGTATATCCGCAATGACCGACGAGGACAGACTGATTGCGATAATAAGCCGGTACGGCTTATACATACATACACATTTTGAATTAGCAATGAATTCAATGTTATCAGTGTAATGATTGTAACGTTCGTGTGTCGAAAATAGATAACGTAAAATAAATAAATAAATACGTAGCTATCAAGAAACCTGCAGCGGTTTATTGGTCGTTTCAAGATATTATGTTGTATTCTAGAGCTCTAGACTAAGTAGGCCGTTTGATTACGTGAGTTAACCGAGGGGTATATTATCGTCGGCTGAATTGTTATTGGGTTTTCCGGTCAAAAACGAGGGCGTCAAACGGCATTTACAGAATTATTATATGTATATTTAATTTATAGAATTGAGGATCAATACATGAACATATGTATGTTTTTTTTCTAAAATAGGGAAAGACAAACAGACAGTAAGTGACAACTACCGGAACCCCGGCAACTTAAGAGTCTTAAGTGCGCTGAAGCCGATGAGGAGTGGGGGTTGCGGGGAGGGGAAAGAGGAGATGGGAAAGAAGAAAAGGGGATGAGGGTAGCCGAAGCCTCACTAATTTGCAATACACGCATTGCTTCACAACCGGTTGTCTGTGAGGTCTAAACGGCCCATTCGTGCCGAAGCATGGCTCTCCCATGATAAACAAAGTATAAACATATATACAATTCACAAAAATAAAGAGCCTTAGAACTTTTGGCAAACCATCAAAAACCATGACATATTTACCTTAACATTCAATACTAATTGTTATTTGACAATATAAAGTTACAGGTGGTAAACTTAAATATATGTGTCATAGCGAACTCTGTTGGGCACAGCATTGGTTTATTGAAGATAGAAAGAGAGCTTTATATTTAATGGACACGAATACACGAATAAAGCAATTAGTTTCAGTGGCGAATGCTTTATATCTTATAAAGTAGGCGACGAAAGCAAGACTATGGCTCTCCAATACAACATTTCTGTTTGTATGGAAATGTTACTACCTGAAAGAATCGCAGTAGATGGCAAGTTTGAAGAGCAATAGATTATCGTGGTATGGACATGTGATACGAAGGGATGAACAAAATGTCTTGGAGAAAGTTTTATGTATGGACGTTGATGTATACAGGAATACGACTTGGGGACGACCAGAGAGAAGATGGATGGACTGCGTGCAAGAAGATATGGCTACAAAAAGAATAAGCAGTAAAATTACGAATGATAGAGTTAGATGGAAGATAACACACTGTAACGACCTCAAATAAAATTTGGACAAGGGTAAGAAGAAGAAAATGGAACTGTTACTTTACTGAAGCTATACCAAAATATTCATAATTTTATTAAAGGAAGCCAAGTTAAGCTATTTATATTATATAGGTATGTACTTTGTTTAACACAGTGTTTAATTATTATTAAAATATATGTATGTTATATAGTAATAGTATATTGTTATACATCGTACAATGTAAGTACGAGCAAAAAAAACAGTATACGAGTATATCTATACAAATATGTACTGAAACCTAATTTAATTTGTAAAACACGACGTTACCGAAAACTAAATACAGCAGCAAATAATAAATTAAATTAAACAAGAAAATAAAATTGTATGATATTATTTATCTCTACAACAGTGCAGATAACGTTATAATTTAATTTTATTTAAAATATTATTTTTTTATTAATATTGATTATTATTGAATTTATTAAGTTTCATATTTTTCATGAGATAACGACGAGCAGTTTGAATTAAATATTCATGTTTTTTATAACAAGTCTGTCTGTCTGTTTTCTATACTGCGGTGGCCCAGAAACGAAAATCAATCATTAAAAGAATGTGTCATAATTTCTGTGACAGCTATTTGGATGTTGACTAACATGACTGAACTATACAACCCTTTGTGTGAATGTACCTACTAAATTATACTATAAAAATATTCCATTCTATTCTTGGAATATACGTGATCTCTAATATCTTAATTCACGCGGTAATCTTTTGGAAGACACATATTTAAATCAGAGTCCATTTATAGATTAAGTTAGCACAAAATAAGGTGGCGGGGGAAATAAAGTATAAGGTGAAACTTATTAAATCAAAAATCTATTAAATACATATATTCATTAGGAAGTGGAGGAATTTCTTCCCAACTGACTTCAAAAAAGGAGGAGGTTCTTTGAGGACTTTTGTTTTATGTTTGTTACCTCAGAACTTTCAACTGGGTGAACCGATTCTGATGATTTTTTTATTTGAACGCTGGTGCTTCCCGTGTGGTCCCATTTCAATTTGGTCCAGTTCTGACAGTGGCAAGCATTAAAAATCCATATAAGTCTTAAACTTTATGATAGACGTATTGAAGTCGGTTTTCTACTTTTATAAAGTAAATTATTTATCAGTCAAGTGTTCATCATCCTAGTATTTGCATCATAACAAAGATGAACTTTTAACTACTTGCTCCCTTGCGATGCTAAATTATACTTACATTCTTGGCTATGACGGCTTCTGCGTCGGCGGCGGACAGCGGCGCAGCGCCGCAAATGATGCTGTACACTGTCTCAAGGTGTTTGGGAGTCACCGCCGGATGCTTCCCGAGGAATATCGCTGTAACATAAAGTTATTGTTTTTTTTAATGTAACACGGCTGCCTAACTAAAAATTATAACTGCGTCGGTGGGCAAAACTTTCCAAACATACGTATCAGTTACAAAGAACACCCAGACTATTTGTGTATCTAACAATTTTTTATCCAGTATGTGAATAGAACCCGCGACCTCTGGCTCAGCAGTCAGGGCCACTAACCACTAGACCAACATATTAGTCAGTGTGATATAATAAATAAAATAAAAGTAAAGAAGCCTTTTATTCCATGCATTTACAAAATAATTTTCAATATTGAATTTCAAATCACATACTTGATTGTTATTATTTTTCTTTTGAATATTCCATAACATATATTAAAAGAAAAAACAATAATTCGGTTATATGTATCTAATAGAAAAATTTGAATAATCAAATATATCATAGTATAGGTAAATGATTACTATTTTTAGGAATTTAAGTTATTATTTTAATGCAAGGATCCCTCTCAGGTGTAGGCCTCCTCCAAAGCCAAGCATTTCGATGTGTTGCTATAATAATTAATTTAAGGTTAGCACTGAGCGCTTGAGCCATTTTCGTGTAAGTCTTTGGAGAAAGCTTCTATTGCTTTTAAATGGTATCAAGCATTATATGTTCTTACTCATACCTATGTGTATATATAAAAGTATTTATGAATATAGGTAACAAGTAGCTAATAAAAATATATTATATTTTAAGATGTAAAGATCAGTTATCTGGTATTACTGGAAAAGTATAGAAAATAAAATTGAAGCATGAGTATAGCTTAGATTTTATATCTTTTATACAATACATAATAGCTAAAACATTAGTGGTGCTAAGAAGTGAACAGGATCATGTTTTTATAAACAGGTGCTAGTCTGTTGGTACAGAAATAAATTGTCGCCTGCCGTATTTCAGGACAGATACGACCTTCAAACCTTCAAGAAAAGAGCGTACTCCAATATAAAAAGCCGGCAACGCACTTGTGACTCTTGATTTGCGGGTGTCCATAGGCGGCGGTAGTCGCTTACCATCAGGTGACCCGTCTGCTCGTTTGCCCCCCTATCGCTTAAAAAAAAACTTTTTGAGCAAGATTAAATTATTTCAATAATAGTATTATGATACTTAACTTTAAACCAAAAATAAGCTAAGAACGTTTTATCTGTTACATTTACAGATAAGTAACTTTATTTTTAGGAGTTAATGTATATATTTGGTTTAAAAATAATATAACTTAAATTATTTTTAACAAGTATTCTAAATACACACATTGGTAGTAACTAATAAAAAATAAATAGTCATTTTACAGATAGAAACTACGAGTAGTGGCTGCTGATAAGTTCGCGGCAAGAGGTACCTCCTTAGCGATGACTCGTCATCTCATGCTGATAATAGAACGGAAATTGAACTTTCTCGCAGTTTTGAGCACCACGCAGTGATTAAATTCCTCTTGAAAAAAGGACAAAAAGATTTTTGAATGTCATGGGTTCTTCAGGATTCCGGGCCTTCATATACGATGGTAAAAAATTGAGCTCGGCTATTTCAACAAGGAAGAGAGAGCTGTGAAGACGACCCCCGCCGGGCCGCCCAGTGACCGAAGAAAAGTTGAAAAAGTTGAAAAATTTGTACTATCGCAGAATTAAATTGTGGCAGATAGCTGAAGAGCTGCAGATTATTACAAATATAATTGGAGAAATTGTAGATCAACATTTGCGTATAAAAAAATAGTGCGCGTTGGGTTCCGCGAACGCTCATACCGCTCCACAAACAGTGACGACTGGCGCGTTGTAAGGATTTTTCGGAATTGTATCAGAGTAGTTTCGACTAAATTTGTAAAAATATAGTGACCTTAGACGAAACCTGGCTTCATCAGTATGATCCTGAGTCCAAACAAGAGTCCATGCAGTGGAATAAAAAGGGAGAAAGGTCACCAAAGAAGTTTAAAGTGGAAAAGACGGCCTCTAAGATTATGGCAACCATTTTCGGAGACAGCCAAGGAATTTTATTACTTGCCTAAAGGGACTACAATTAATGGCCTGTACTACTCTCATTTATGGGGTCAGGCACGTGAGGCACTCGTACAGAAAAAACGTAGCAAGTTGGCGCGCGGAGTGTTGTTTCTGCAAGAAAACGCACCTGTTCACACCTGGCGTCCTGGCTCCCAGTGACTTTTCCTTTTTTTCCAATTTAAGATAGGAGTAACGGGCGAAGATTCTCGGACGACAATGAGTTTTTCAGTGATTTTTTCAGTGGTATAAAGGCATTATATTCAAGATGTAAAGAGAATATTTGAAGGGTATTACATTGAAAAATAAAAAAAAACTACACTTTTCTTTCACTAAGTACCTTAGACCGCGAACTTATCAGCCGCCCCTGAACCGCCCGTGAACCAAAACTCAACTCGCTTAAAGTTCAAGCGACATCATTGAAATGTTTTCATCAGAAATTGTCTTAATAATCCAAAATTAATGTTTATTTTTAGTAATTTTACAGGCATATTACTTACCCATCGGTGGAACAAGAAACAAACATTCAGCTTTGAATTGCACTAGCGTCTTTAGGAACAATTCTGGCTTGAAATACGGTAGGGTAACCAGCTTACCACCCAGAGACATCTGATTCATCATCAATGCGTTAAAGCCAAAAATGTGGAAGAATGGTAAAATAGCTGGCAGCACTGGCTGGTAGGTGGCTAGAAAAAAAAGCATAATACATAAGATTAAAAATCCTTACTAATATTAGGGTGACCTGATAAATGGAACCCTTGGAAACATATGTACATCACTAGTATGCAGTTGAAAAAAATGAGAAAAAGAAAACCAACTTATTAAACTTTAAAAACGTTTTAAAGTTTTTATAGATTTTCTCAAACGGGGGTTGAATTATTACAACAAAAATAGTACGTAGCATTGAAAACATTTAACATTACATATTCCATCTGCATTTATGAGAAACAGAGGACCTGAAAATTAAAACAGTCATAACTTATTATGCCGTTGTCAAATCTTGCAAACATGTTGTCATGTCATGTGGGAGCTGGTTACATACATACACATGTATATCACAGTATTTGCAACTTATTTACTACATAAATACTACAATTACATAATCAAAATTAATTTGCTTGGGCTATCAATAAACACGATTTAACGGTTTTTTTATGGGCGTTCCTTGACTATATTATGCATGTTTATATTTATTTATTCATAAAGGTCGCAGATCTCGCACTTAACCTTTTTGTATTACTAATCCACAAGAAATACTGTATGTGAGTATAGGAGATCTTTTGTGTGTTAATAACGGGTGAAACAGTTTTCTGATGTGACAAAACAATAATTATAGTATGGCACACAGTATACATATGTCTACAAACAAAATACGAACATAGGTATCTCATATAGTCTTTGTCTTTCTTATATAGACTTTGATAAATTTCGACATGTAAGGTGTCATTTAAATATATCTTAATGGTAGGAATGACATAGAGTATGTCGGTGTCGGTATTGCAACAGGGTTTTATATATTTTCTTAATAAATGTACATTATTATCTGTAATAGTGGTGTATATCGTAAAGCACTGTAAAGGAACTCAAACTCAAAATACAAAAGTCATAGATTATTGTATTTTTAATAGACAACAAAACTCACATTATTAGACAAAATAAAGCTTTTTACAGGAAACTTATAAATATGAAAATCTTAAAATGATTGAATTTGTGTAAAAAAGAATGAGATCAGTGACTGATACAAGCGTACAAAGTAGGTATGAAAGAAAAATATATTGCGCCAATCTCAAGTGGTTAAAGCCGGTTAGAGCAACACAGATAGATAACTGAAAATAATACAAAAACAAAATAATAATATGTTTGGTATGCATATGTCTTTTTAAGAATAGTTTAAAAATTAAAACTATTCTCAAAAAACGAAAACAAAACAAAACATTGTAGGCCGCTAAAAGGGTAATCATTTGACGGGGAGAAAGGGAGATTAATATGCTGCTTATGCTCATCGAAGTTTTTGGTATATGATATAATTAAAACAATTGTCATCATACTCACATAAAATACGATACGATACATATATAAACACATATATGAATAAGATATAACATCATTTTTTCTTTTCGTGCACGTTTATTCTGAATATAATTGGTGTAACACGTCTCTTAGCGCTATCACATTTATATAAATCTGATAAAATTTCAAGTTCAAAGAAGGTTGTTACTAAGTATATCTACAATAAATAAAACGCAAATAATACACTGACTTGCATTATATCTATTTTATTTTCTGAATATTCGTAGCTTTGAAACTTATTCAGTTATTCTTAAGATTCGTGGCACAATAGTATTTTATTCATCCATCTAGTGATCAAAAGACTAACTACATATTAAAAGCTAATCGTATATCGCGCAATGAAAGTTGTCGCGCCGATTAGTATATGTAAAACTCCCCCAGATTAACGCGGCTTATAGCCTAGGGTGATCAGAGAAGATCAGGGACTGTATTGGAGAGACAAAATATCCTGTTATTCAGGGGACTTTTAATAATATTTACATTTTGAGTTATTAACAATAGACTTACCTGTAGTTTCTTTTATGGCCACGATATCTGGAATAGCAATCTGTTGATTCATTGCTACTACACTTTGATGTGTCAGGACCACACCTTTAGGAAATCCTGTAGTTCCACTAGAGAATGGTATAATCGCTATGTCTTTCGGACTTCTATGAATAGACTTCAAACAAGACGTATCTATATTAAAATCTTCGGCGAATTCGGCAAATTTTATAGCACCTGGTAAAGCCTCATTGTCTATCAATATGACTGGGATGTCTAATTTTAGTTCACTTAAGGCTTGCTTTGTGTTTGCATACGAGATCTTTGAAGTCACTATCGCTTTACAATTTATCAGTTGGATCTGGCGTTTTAGCTCCTCTGAAAATAAAATAACTTTTTAGTAAGTTTTCGACAGATAGACAGTTTGTATGTATAAAGAATACTGATCTAAGAACGTACTATTGTGATTTAATACCTCCCCAAACTTATTTGTATTGTGAAGTCCTTGGTGATTTTACCCCCCAACCCCCCGTCACCCCACTTTCTCTCCTCAGTCCGAATCCTAATCAGTTTTAGTATTAGCCTAGTAACAGATTATCAGAAGAAAACTCTATTTGAACATTTATATTTTTTATGAGAATATAATTTAGCATTAATATCTTCTGAAAGGTCGTAAATTCGGCGACTAGGTAATCGTAATTTGTGAAATGGGTATTTTTTATTTATTTTACTGCCGATTCTCCGATTATCACTGATACGAGGGTGGATTGAAAAGTAATCTGAAGATTTGGCACTTGAGATGCCTCTGTCTACTACCCTCATCAGGTTCATATATTCTTTAGTTGGTCTCAGCTCCGCCAGATCTTATTGGTCATGTGGAAAGAACGACCGAGCAACCGAGCGCAGGGCACGCCACAATTGCGGCAGTAAGACCCGCTATGGAGGATTGGCTAGAGAGGCGACATAGCAGCCTCTCCTACCGGTTGACGCAGATACTTACCGGACACGGCTGCTTTGGTAAGTACCTGTGCCGTATAGGCCGGCAGCCAACATCTGCGTACCATCACTGCGGAGACTGTTGTGAGGACACTGCACTCCACACCTTAACGGAGTGCACAGCGATCTCCTCGATCTCGCGACGGCTATCGGTGCGGAAAGTCTCTCGCTGGAGACCATGGTTCTGACCGTGGTCCAAAGCGAGAGTGCATGGGATTCCGCTACCTCGTTCTGCGAAGAGGTCATGCTGGTCAAAGAGGCGGCGGAGAGGACAAGTACTCTCCCGACCCGCAGAAGACACACCAGGCGCCGAAGAACGCGAAACGATCTCCGGCCTCCATGAACGCTGGCGTCGGGGCAACGAGTAGAGCTACCCATTCCCTAGCAGGAGCAGTCCTGAAACAGTGGTGCGACGTGTTCCACGCGCGCCTCTGAAATTAAATTGATAGGGGGGGTGAGGCCCCCGCACTTCACGGTGTGGCCGCCTCTTGCAAAAAAGGTGGACCAAGGTCTGCAGGGTTTCCTGGAAGGATCCATCCTAGGATATTCCCAGGTCCCTTGCAATATATAGTTGTGACGGAACACCATGTGGTTTTAGTCGGTTCGAGTCCAACACACCGTCAGCTCTGGTGGAGTGATGACGGGTGGGGGATTCCACACGAAAAAAAAATTCTTTAGTTGTTATGGAGTCAAATTTTATTACTTATGCTTTTGTCATTATAAAGTTAGAGCAAGTTAAGTGAGACTTTTTTAAATAAAAAATGTTGCCGTAAGAGATTCAGAATGACATGAAATCAACTTTAGGGGAGTCGGCTCAATCTTATTCCACTGTAAAAAAATGGATTGGTGTATTCTAAAGTGGACGAGAGAGTATTGATTCACCCTCAATCGGGCCGGCCCACGTCTTCAACTGAGGAAAATGTGTGATCGCATATTATAAGACCGCAGATTAACTCTCAGGGAGATAGCAGACTTTATAGATTTTTGGTATAAACGAAAATTTTCTTCAATTGAAGAGGTCATTACCGCTGTTATTAGTTATTAATATATTGATAAACTTGAAGAATCTTTTTTTGAAGCTGGTGTAGAAGCTATGAGAGCAGATAGAAGAAGTGCTAGATGGATATAGCTAGATGGAGATTATGTGGACAAATAAAAGTGTTTTTATGCATTTTATCTTGTTTTCTTATCTAGGCAGAGAACTTTACAATCCCGCCTCGTATCCACCATATCAACTGCTGAAGTTAAAATAAGTTCGCACGGTGAGCTACCATGTAGGAGGCGATCAATGCGAGGTAGGAACTGATGCTCTTAACTAATACTGTCACTACTCGGTCGCATCGACCGACGCGACGCCCCTGGGACAATGCCGCGATGCACAATTTGGGAAGCCCTAAGTTAAGACCTATTTTTTTTTTATTTATAATCTATCACCGTATCTAAAGTGCATAAATGAAATTCGTTTCTGATATTATTTTTAATCAGTAACACGTGTAAATGTTATCGATAGAGGTCAGCAAGGTAATGTTAATGATCTTATAATTATTTTTCTATTTAGCCGACTTTATACAGTAGTCTTCTTTGTAATCGGTCAGCTATAACAACACCCTGCCCTTTGTTTATTACTTTTAGTTTTCTTATGGTACCACAAAAAATATATCATAATTTACAATTATAAAAAAATCAAATGATAAACAGGAACATCATTGCGCTTCTCCGCACGTTGGCGTGCCAAGTTTTCTTTGATTATATGAATAATAGTAGGTACTGACATCTTTCGAAGCCCAGACACTAATAGACGTCACCTTTTCGGAGGTGCTACTGCGAGTGTACCCAATATATACCTTAACACGTCTTTGATTGCAGATTTTCATGTCTTGATTAATGCTGATCCGATAAAGTAACTGTCGTTACTATAGCATTATCTACTGTGGCAACTGAAATGTTTGGCTCGTATCATATTTGATTATTATAGGTATATCTACATATCTTAAGTAGGTATACATTTTTTTTACTTCATTTCATCATATAGATATATGACTAAATGAAGTAAACATGTATACATATCCACATATAAAACGATATGTAAAATTCGATTTAAAATATATCTTTAACAGCCCAAAGGCCAGAGAACCGTGCTAAGACACGAATGGGTCGGCTTGACCGAAGTAATACCACGGCCTCACAGAATACCAGTTGTTAAACAATGCTTGCATTGTATTTACAGCGTGATTGAGGGTACCGGAGGCCCAAATACCTTCTCCCCTTTCCTTTTTCCTCATTCCTCCGCATTCTCCCTTCATCGGCCTTAAAGGCGGGGCAAAAGTTGTCAGTTAGCATCAGATGACAAGCCTGTTAGTTTGCCCGCCTATGCCGTAAAAACTAAACCTGCCATTACTAGGGTATAGATGACAAGAGATATCAACAAAGCCGCACTTTGTAAGAGTTTGTTTGTCAAGAGGGAACCATACTCATTTAATTTTGGACATTGTTTATACGGTTTATAGATAAAGTGTTATCTATCAGTTTACATATACAGTAGCAGTTATATTCATTAATTCAGAATTATGTTTAGACTTTGGGAGTTTCTGCAATTACGGGGGCCGAAATTCAATATTTTTTTTTATCATATTATTCAACAGATTGTTTTGGTTACGACATCGAATTGCTAGTGTTCAGTAGTCAAGCGATCAACGAGATCTAGTAGAGAAGAGACCTGCTAAAGACCTAAGAGTACCACAAACGTAGGTCACATTTGTGGTACTCTTCGAAAATTTGACCGGCCTGTTGGTCTAGTGGTTAGTAGTCCTAACCGGTGAGTCAGGCTTCCCTACTAGATCTCGTTGATCACTTGATTACTGAACACTAGCAATTCGATGTCGTAACCAAACAATCTGTTAAATAACGTGATAATAAAATAATTGAATAAGGCCCCCGTAATTGCAATGTAGAAACTTCCAAAATATAACCTGGCGTGACTAGTCGAGCAAAATTCTGTTGCAAATAATATAAATGAATTTTAATAAATAACTATAAAATTAACAAAAGAAATACCCATATTGACACTTGGAGAGATCTGTTGTGCTCCACATTTGCTTAAGCATTCTAAGGCTAAGGAGATGAGGAGATGACGATAATGTACAAGGCACTGACCTGAGGTATAGAGCGGGTTCATCATACTCGCAATGCAACCAGCTTGAAGAATACCCAAAATAGTACACGGATACTCTGGAACGTTCGGTAGAATTACCGCCACTTTGTCATCTGTTTGCAACTTTAATTTTTTTCGCAAAGCTGCCGCAAATGTTACAGACATTCTGTGTGTTTGTGCGTATGTGTAGCCGTGGCCTGTTACTGCGCATACCTAAAAAATTAAAATAAAGCATGATAAACCTACCTACTCCGTCATTTTTTAAATGAGTTTTAATGCTATACTTGCAACTCTTAACTCTCAGTTTTGACATAGAACTAAGCTAACATAATACTTTTAGTTTTTACTCAAACTCTCACATTGACTATATAACAGAAACTTGCAAAAGGAAAGTACATGTTGTACGACCGGCAATCGTGCCGACTTGAAATGCTAACATAACAATATACGCATGAGGTTCGTAATGACAGACCGCCACCTGCTTATAGTCTTACATACAATACATACATCACGAGCTTCCTCAACTATCCTTAAACATTTCATAAAAGACCTGTCTTTTCTTTAGAACATCACCAATTTGATTGGCGTTTGCGTATTTTGTCATTCGTTTCGTATTCATTCTTTTAAGGTGCCCAAATCACCTCAGTATATGCTTTTCAATATTTGTCACTACGTCTTCTTTTAAGCCACATTTCTTATACATACTTGGCAGTAATCTCATTTCATATTTTTTCTGCTATGGTTCTACCTTTTATAGTAGAACTTTTTCCAACTTTTCCCACAGCACACGTGTTTCCCTCCCACTTTGATCCCGGGTCTTTTAAGCGGGGCGTGAAAAGCATCTCCCCAGGCCGCCATAGTATGGGTCACCATGCTGCATTGACTACACTCGCAATGAGGATGGTGACCCCCACTCTTAGACCACTTGTTGCTTTCCATCAGGCAGAAGGATGTCATTATGGTAGGCTTATATAATTAAAAAATAAAATAAAAATTCGGGATTAGGGAGTGTTTCACTCCCTAATCCCGAAAGTATATATACACTCACAGGCACAATTAACCGCCCACCTATATTTTTCGTCACCCTGTTTGTTTATGTTAACTGTGGCTTATCTACTGTTTTGTTTTTAGTTAAGTGGGTACTTTAGCAATAAACTAAACACTTAAAAACCCTTATTTCGACCCTTAAACTTGTATCGCCGAAGCGTTTTTAGAATTTAGTCTCTGTTTGACATTGTTGCAGTAACGTTACATTGATTACATTTCTTGTTCTTGTCTGCTATCGTGTACGAACATTGTTTAATTTGAGTTTTTAGTGTACGATTATTGTTTGTGACTGAAAAAAATGCCACTGGATGCAACTGGTGCTGCTAGGGCAGTGACTTTAGCTGACGCTGGGTATAGCCAACGTCGCATCGCTCGTACGCTTGGTGTACCTCGAACTACAGTGCGGGATGCCATCAGACGCTTTCGGGAGACTGTTTCATAAACGAGAAGGCCAGGTCAAGGCCGACATCGGTGCACCTCGGCTCTGGATGACCGCTTTGTTGTCAGTAACATGCTAAGAAATCGCTTTTGCACCGCTACTGAAGCGCGCACACGTCTGTTTGAGGTGAGAAATGTCACTGTAAGTGAACGTACGATAAGAAGAAGACTGGATGAAAGGAATCTGAGAGCTTTTCGTCCAGCTCGCGGTCCACAGCTGCTTGCACAGCATCGTAGAGCAAGACTTGCCTTTGCACGAGAATATGCTGACTGGACTACGGAACAATGGAAGAACGTACTGTTCTCAGATGAGAGCAGAATAGCCTTAAGGGGTCCAGATGGACGTCAGCGTGTTTATAGGCGCCAAAATGAACGGTTTGCTCCATGTGCAATAATCGAAACCGTGGGTTATCAGGGAGGATCCATAGTGGTTTGGGGAGGTATCTCTTACGAGGCTCGTACCGATCTAGTGGTGTTTGATAGAGGCAGTGTGACTGCTCAAAGATGCGTGGAGGAAGTCTTACAAGACCACGTCATACCTTTCGCACCATTTATTGGTGAAAACTTTAAATTAATGCACGACAATGCTCGATGCCATACCGCAAGATCCGTCACTCAATACCTCGATGAGGTCGGGATTCAAGTTTTGCCATGGCCGTCACGCAGTCCCGATCTTAACCCAATTGAGCACATTTGGGACAACCTAAAAAGACGTATTCGAGCAAGAATATCAGCCCCTGCGACCTTACAAGAGCTCAAGACGGCTGCGATAGAGGAGTGGCATAATATCCCTCAGTCGGATATTCAAGACCTCGTAGATGGATTGCCAAACCGACTACAAGAAGTCATCAGGGCCCGAGGTAGTAATACTCATTATTAAAATTTAAATAAAAAGAAAGCGGACGATTTTTTTTTAAATTAAAGTCATCACATTTTCATGCAAATTTTTTGCAAAATCGATTTTTGGCATATTTTTTTTATTAAACGATTTTGTTTAAAGACTTTTGTGATTTTATTTATCCTTAATGGCTGCTTTTAACATAACTTCCATCAAATGTGGTCAAAATTTTCCGACTACTGAAAATTGAAAGAAATACAAGGTGGGCGGTTAATTGTGCCTGTGAGTGTATATTCCCGAAATATTTAAGCTGACAGCTCACAATTGTCAACTCACCACGGAAATTTTCTTGTCCAGCCGAATTGTATAGAACCGATAATATTAGATACGTTGGCGTTCTCATTGACAACCATTTAAACTGGCATGTGCTGTGTATACACAAGTTTTGAGATATTGAACCAACGTGTACGCACCATCCACCACACAGACTCTGGAGTCCTTATATATAGACTTTAGAGCCCGAATAAGTAAGTGTCCACCCCATGCATTGATAGTACCTTCCACAATTCATTTCAGTTCGCCGTATCATAAAGCCTATCCCAGGTCTACGAAAGCGCAAAATACCTTTTGGTTTTAGTTAGCTTTCTTACCTTTTCATTTCTTTACACCCACACACACACACACACCACATACATCAATAGCAGTCTCTACTAAATTCCTTTCAAATATATCGTCTTCTTATTCTTGTCTGGTACTCAAATTTCTTTCGTACATCTCGTTTAAGTCTGGTTTCTCTAATCCAGGGGTGCTCAAACTTGAACTGCTGGCGATCTACCTCAATATTTTTAGACTACTTACGATCGACTTGAGAGGCTGCAAGTATGTGTGATGCAGGGTTGTCGTACATACACGATACACCCTACCTACCTAGGTAGGGTATATATGCTACGGTACACCCTACCTACCTAGGTAGGGTGTACCGTAGCATATATAGTTATTAGCTTTCCGCACAATTTACATTATCTTAGTCAAGGTTTGGGTTAGGTTTACTTAAGTTTTTCTCTACAATATCAATGAAAAAACTCATAGTTATTCAAAATTGCGAGTTTATTCGTTGTTACAAAACAAAAGAGTTACATATGGTGTTAAACTCAACTAAGGAGTGACTTTGGATCTTGAAGCGTGGCACTGCATGTCCTCAGCATACTTTTCATAAGATGGTGCGTAACCACTGAGTGCCAATCGCAAGCATGATGACATATGATCGTCAGTTAGTCGATTGCGATATTTTGACTTAATTATCTTCATTTCAGAAAATGCAGACTCGCACAAGTAAGTTGACCCAAACATTGCCGTCAGTTGAAGGGCGATTTGCCTTAGATTCGGATATTTATCTTCAGATATAAAACACCAGAAATTTGTATCAGATGCTGTAGCTTTGAGATGTATATCTGATATAATCTGCACCAACTCATTTTCAACAGAACATGAGTTCATATTAAACTGACTTGCTACTTCAGTGGTTAATTCCTCAATGTTTTTACATGAAAAAGGATAACTCATAAATGATGCTATATTTGCCAATTTACTGCAATCATAAAAACGCATTTCGAATTGTCCCAAAATATATATTCAGCCTCATACGTATCATAATTCAACTGAGGAATCCTTGCTTTCAAAGACGGAAAATGTTTCAGATCCTTTCTTTTCAGTTGATCTATCATAAGTTGCAATTTACTTTTGAATGCGTTTACTGCGCTAATCATCTCAATAATATTTTTTCCTTTACCTTGAAGCTCCAAGTTAATGGTGTTTAAGTGCATTGTGATGTCAGTCAAAAATGCCAAATCAGTCAGCCATTTTTCGTTTTTCAACATCTCAGTGTCGTCACCTCTTTCGTCTAGAAAAGCTGTTATTTCGAACAATAATTCTTGAAACCTTTCTAGGAATTTTCCGCGACTCAACCACCTGACGTCCGTGTGAAGAACTAAATCAGTGTGTTCAGCTGACTCCCTATCTTCCAACTGCAACTTAAAGAGCCGCCGTTGCAAGCTACGTGCACGGATGGAATTCACAATTTTTGTTGCAATGCCCATAATTTCCTCCGTGTTTAAAACTTTTGAACACAAAACTTGTTGATGTATAATGCAATGGAATGAAAAAAATGAAGGGAATTCTTCATTAGCTCGACACAATGCCACAAAACCGTTCTTGTTTCCAATCATTGCTAGTGCTCCATCGGTTGTAATGCACACTAATTTATGTATTGGTAGCTTGTAGTTTTTTACAAAATTGATGAAAACGTCATATATATCTTCGCCACGGGTCTTCCCCTTCAGAGGAATGATTGTCAAAAATTCTTCCTTAGCCAACATGTCATTGAATACCATCCGAATAAAAATACACAGCTGGGCAGTGTCTGTCATATCGGTGGATTCGTCGAACTGTAAAGAAAAGTATGTACATTCCATGATATCATGTTTTAGTTTATCTGCGATGTCCTGACTCATGACTTCAATACGCCTTGTGACAGTCGGACGAGATAACTGAAGTTCTCTAATAGCAGACATGATTTCTGTTTTATTTTTAAAATCTCCAAATAAAGTCTCACCCGCTTCAATAAATGCTTCCTTCACAACCGATCCATCTTCGAATGGTTTCTTGTGTTTCGCCAATATATGAGATATTTTAAATGACGCGATCGTAGCAGCTTTTGATTGTTTGGCTGGTCTTGTGAACATGGTTTGTTCTTTTTTCAAACAAGATATCAAATTACTTACTTTTCGTTTTCTTAATTCACTCAGTGGCGGAAAATCCTTTTCATAGTTTTTATGAACCGTTTTATGATGCCTCTCTAAGTTACCACGCTTAGGTATTGCAACTGACGCACGACAAATAACACAAATGCACTTATCCTTCACCATACAAAAGAAAAATTCTTAATCCCAATCGTTATTAAAATAATACGTTTTAGATTTCTTCACTGCACTCATTTCGCACTATTTAATAATAAACTTTGTATCGACGTAGTATCGCCTTCAAGTTACAATTCAGAATGACTCCAATTCCTGCAGGCGCAACATTTATATCGGCGTGAACGAAAGTCTCGAATGTTCCCGTCAAACGCGCCGCCCGAAATGGTCTAGTACAGTCTAGTCTAGAAACAACGCGGCTTTTCTTTGACAAGTACCGCGCGTTCCTTTGATAAAGCCGCCTTTTGCCGCAAGCAGTGTTATTACGTAATAAATTTTTGTAGTTTAGTTACATACTTATTAAAAAAAATTTTCTTCTCAAGATCTACTCAAAAAGCACTCGCGATCGACCGTTTGAGCACCCCTGCTCTAATCGTTCTACTTTTATTGTTTCTAACTCAGTAGTGGACACTTTGATGGTTCCGGCGTGACTTATAGCGAGTACAGTCACCGCCTCTCGATACGAATTTGCTCCCCTGATACTGTGGAGCTGGAAAGTCCCCAGTCGGTTAGTCGCCTTTACGACACCCAAGGAAAGTGATGGGGTGGCTTATTCTACTCAACCGAAAACCACAAATATATGTTTAACGGACACAACCTATAAAATATAAAGCTGTATATGTAAATGAATGTGTTAGTGTGTATACGAGTTGCATGCACTAGTATAAGATCTTCGTACGATAAACATAATTTATATTTAATTTACATAAGTTTACGTAATTGCAAAAAGAGCAAGGCTTAAATGCATGACGGAATACATTTAACTAGTTATAACTGTTTTACATACCATCGTAACCCTGCACCTATGTTACGTGACTAATCTATCCTATTGGGTGCCAATATTATAAGTCTGAAGGTTAAGTTTATTTGAAATGTTAATCTGAGGATACTCCCAGGTTTTTCCATCCAATTCCCAAAAGTGCCCGGATAACAGCAATAGGCTTGCGTAAGATTACGTTATTGAGACAAAATTATAATCGGCAATTTGTAGGCGTTGGCACTTTGATTATACACACACTCACATCATACGTGTAAGTTACCAGCACGTTATACATATTTTTCTTTATTTATTAAATATCTACTATAGTCGAAGTCTTAAATTTTAATAAAATTATTATAAAAATTGTATAATATATTTAAATTTTCATTTATTCCAAACTTTAATGTTTTTGCATGGCTCCAAACACTAAGCAGCGTTTAATTAAGTAAGATTTGAAGTCGCCTTTGAATGTAAGACGGTGATAGATGTGCTAATATTTATCAAGGTTGAAAGTCCATTCTTACATGTCGTTAAGACATGGACTGGACTTTCGACTTTTACGCAATTACATTTCTTGAGTTAGTTCAAAACAACGACAGTTTTATATACTACATGAGACACATATTGTCACGCTACATATACATATATACATATATACGTAGGTGACTCTTTCGAATCGATAAGAAAATTTAAAAATTATTTAAATTCAACTTCCAATGTTGGTTTATATAATAAGTTATTTACAGATGAAGCTATTCATAATATTGATTGATTTTCTTAAAATCCATTCGTAATTCTTGGTATAATTTCAGAACCGTTGTCTTAATCTCAATGGGATGACGGCGCGTCAAGCACCCCCTCGGGCCGCCGGGGAAATTGAAATTGGCAAGAAGTGGGTGTTCAATACAGCTCTTCCGACCTGTTCAGAGATACAGGAGCTTATAATTTTATTTTTGGGTTTCGAAGAAAAACAAAAAAGTCATCATCGTTGTCACTAAAAGATTACTTAAGAAGATAGATGTATTTTTTTTTTATGCGATAGGGGACAAACGAGCAGACGGGTCACCTGATGGTAAGTGACTACCGCCGCCCATGGACACCCGCAACTCAAGAGTCACAAGTGCGTTGCCGGGCCTTTTAGGTAGAGGTACGCTCTCTTCTTGAAGGTTTGAAGGTCGTATCGATTCGGAAATACGGCAGTTGACAATTTGTTCCATAAGCTGGTTGTTGGTTGCGAGGCAAAAAGCTTCTGGAGAAGCGCACGGTGGTGGAGTGCCAATCGTCCAGGTGATGGGGATGGATATTTTGTTGCGTAGGACGATGGCGGAAACCAGCAGCCGGTATAAGTCCGAACAAATCCTCTGAACACTCCCCATGATACAAGCGATAGAGGATGCAGAGTAGGGTGTTTCAAAAAAATGAAAAATTTTTATTTTTTTTTCCAAACAGGCTTAAAAGTTTCCTTTTGATGTCACGAACCGCCAGTGAAAACCGGAGCTCTTAATATTAATATTAAGTGTGTCCTCATCGCACTTTTTTAATTCCCATAAGAATAACACGGGAAAAATTATTTTTGTTTCTTCTGATTTTTGTACTGTTCAAACGACGAATCACCTAATGAATCGCTACTATATTTGTTGTAGGGAATTGAACGCTCTACAAAATGGGACTGATAAGATTTTCGATTAGTCCACGTATTTAAAAAAAATTGAATTTTGATTCTAAAAAACTCTTAAATTTGATCAAAATCTCTAAATTTGACTAAAATTGTGAGCTTTATGGAAAAAATAGGGATCAAATTTTTTGTTTAAAATAAAAAAATTGAATTTTGATCGTAAAAAACTCTTAAACACGTGGACTAATCGAAAATCTTATCAGTCCCATTTTGTAGAGCGTTCAATTCCCTACAATAACTATAGCAGCGATTCATTAGTTGATTAGTCGTTTGAACAGTACGAAAATTAGAAGAGACAAAAATAATTTTTCCCGTGTTATTCTCATGAGAATTAAAAAAATGCGATGAGGACATACTTAATATTAATATTAAGAGCTCCGGTTTTCACTGGCGGTTCGTGACATCAAAAGGAAACTTTTAAGCCTGTTTGGAAAAAAAAATAAAAATTTTTCATTTTTTTGAAACACCCTAATGCAGAGTGAAGCTACATCTCTACGCAACGCCAAGGTGACAAGTCGATCAGAAATATCTTGCCAGTCTCGATGATGCGAGTCGCTCTCCGTTGCATACGGTCAAGAGGGAGAAGTTGGTACTGGGGTGCACCTGCGTAGAGATGAGAACAGTATTCCATGTGCGGCCGAACCTGCGCCTTATAAAGTTGCAGGCGGTGGGCCGGAGTAAAATACTGTCTCGATCTGTTTAGCACACCAAGCTTCTTCGAGGCTAATATGGCCTTACTCTCTAAGTGACCGCGAAACTGGACTTCGCTTGATATATCGACGCTAAGGATTCCGATAGTGGCTGATGCAGTTAGGGATGTGCTCTCAAATTGAGGTGATACGACCAATGGCAACTTTTAAGCGGTGAACGCGCAAACCTGTGTCTTCTTGGGGTTAAACTGGACTAGGTTAAGTCGACCCCAATCTGAAACTTTTGATAAAGAAGTTTCGATTTCAGACACAAGTTTGGATTGGCTTTCGATGACGTTTACCCGAGAAATGTTAGCGCGGCCGGTGTAAAGGGCATCACTCGTGCTATCGTCCGCATAGCAATGGATGCTGCTAATCTGCAGCATGTCGTTGATATGCAGAAGAAACAGCGTGGGACACACACACACAGCCTTGTGGGACACCAGAATTAACAGACTGAGTCGGAGCATGCACCGTCAACAACGACCTTGATGCTTCTGTCTGTAAGAAAACATGTGAGCCAATTGCACAGTTTCTCGGGAAGCCCATAGGAAGGAAGCTTCGCAAGGAGCGCTTTGTGCCAGACCCGATCGAAGGTCTTCGCCACGTCCAAACTAACGGCCAACGCTTCCCCCTTGGTCTCGATCGCCTGTGCCCACCGGTGAGTCAAGTATACGAGAAGATCACCAGCTGAACGACCCTGACGGAAGGCGTATTGTCGATCATTGAGGAGCTGGTGGTCTTCTAAGTACCGGAGGAGCTGGCAGTTAACAATGGATTCCATTATCTTGGAGAACAAGGAGGTGATGGCTATGGGTCTGTAGTTGGACGGATACGAGCGATCTCCTTTTTTAGGGATTGGGTGCACTAGCGCTGTCTTCCATGAGTTCGGGACTACGCCAAGAGAGTAGGAAAGCCGATAAAGGCGCGTTAAAACCGGTGCTAACTCTGGAGCACACGTCTTCAGCACGATAGGAGAGATTCTATCGTCGAGTCGAGGGAAAGAAGCGCTTTACGCACTGCCCTTTGTGTAAACCGGACTACCGGCATGCGGGTCTCGCACTGCGGTATGGTCGGCGGTGCGTTTCCCCCGTCGTCCAGGGTCGAGTTGGACGCAAAGAGTTTGCCCAGAAGATCGGCTTTTTCTTTAGCGTCGTGGGCCAACGAATTATCTCCTATGCGCAGAGGTGGAAGGGATGGCTTACAAAAGCTTTCTGCATCTGGGATTCGCGTAGGCGTTGCTACCAGCTGCGTGAAGCCATATGCCAAGGCGAAATCGTAAACAGATTTTCCCACATGATCGGTTTTGCGCGAACCAAGCCATTCGGCGATGGGCGTTAAAGTCGCCAAGAATCAAGATCTGTGCGGATGGGACCTGCTGGAGCACTGAGTCTGTAGCCATTTGGACGTGGTCGATGAGTCGGTCCGTTTCGGCATCACCGCTATGGGACCTGTAGAGGCATACGTATATGCGGGGATGGTCGTCGCAGTCTACACGTAGCCATAAGATGGAGAGGTCCCTACCTTCAAGATTGCCGAGGCGGCGAGAAGTGATATCTTCTCTAACGTACACGCATACACCAGCCTTAGGAACAAAGGAGTGTTCCAGTCCGTACCCAGGGTAGCAGAGGTAGGATGTGTCCGCTGGAGATGATATCTGCGTCTCGGTTAAAAAGAGCAAGGTCGGCTTTGCTGTCTCAAGGTGGTGGTGGACAGTGTCAAGGTTCGAATGTAAGCCCCTGATGTTACAAAAATCCACGGTAAACGTGACAGGGGGTGAAAAGGTATGCCTTCTCTTGCCCCGAGCAGATTTTGAGAGCGCAGTTGAGCCCCCCCCCCCCCCCCCCAGAGTACGAGGGGCAGCCTGGGCGTCCACGCTCAGGCATAATCCGTACTGAGGGTGGACGTCCAGGGGGGGATTCTCCAAAGCTAGCGCTGGTACCCCCCTGGGGTATCCTTTTTGTTAACAACGCTATCATTAGGGGGGGTGGGGGATTTTGGGCCTCCGGAGACCTCACTCATTTCGGGTAAAATGCAACGCAAGCGTTACTTCACAACCGGTTTTCTGTGTGTCTGTATTTTATTAAGTAGATGTATATCAAATACCAACAAGAATTCTAGTATGAAACATATCATTTATTACGAATGATGCAGATTTATTCATTAATACAGCTCTAGTGACGTTAGTTGGTATTATATGTATGAGTGTGTTCGAGGCATAATCGGTTTATAGGGCTACCACTATTTATTAAAAGTTTTTCAGTGTTTATATTACTCTTGATAATTATTAAAATCACACTAAAATATAGAGAACAGTTCGGAGTAATTTTATTTTGGTTAAAAATATTCATAGTGTTAGATTAAAAAAGTTTTTCAGTGTTTATATTACTCTTGACAATTGTTAAAATCACTATAAAATATATTTACAGAACAGTTCCGAGTAATTTTATTTTGTTTAAAAATATTAATTGTCTAAGATTAAAAAATTAAAGTCTGAAGTAAGATGAGGTGCTCTATTTACTGCTCTGTTAGATCTTTGCTCTACATATATCTATATATACGAGTATATAGATGCCCTGAAACAATAACAACCAGCAAAGTAAAGATCTCATCACTACCACTGATGGCCTTCAATCAAAAGTTTTTAGTGCATCTGTGATCCTTTTGCCTAATTTGAGTTACGCACTGCACTATATAAACAGACACATAAAAACAAACACACACATTATATGTTTTATTGACAAGTGAAAATTTTCTTTTACAATAAGATACATAATTTCAGAAATGTTGTCACAATATAAATTAACATATGCAAGACACTTGCAAATATTCATTTCAAATACTACTAATGCAGTGTTAAAGTGAATATAATAATATTAATTAGTAGCACCAACTACATTTGTTTGCTAGTGTAACTCACCATCTTAAGAATCGCCAAAATATAAATAGAAAAAATTAATGACTAAATTAATTTTCGAGTTTGTTTTAATTCTGACATTCACATAATTTTGGCACAAATAAATCACTGCCTGCCAAAACAAATTGTCATAACACAAAAACAGTTGTTTAGAGAAAATACGACTTTTACTATATATGTATATTTGCTATGTTAATTTTCTAATTGTTGAAAAACTATAAGAGTATAATTTTAGAAACTTTATTTACAAATAGTATATTTATGTATACTTCATATGGCTTCACTTTCAGTAATTTTCTCAAAACAACTGTTTTTGTGGAATGACACTTTTTTTACCAGGCAGCGATGTGTGTTAATTTTTCAAAAGAAAAAAAATCTTAATTAATGTAAGAAAGAGTTAACTTTAGTTTGTCCACAAGGATAAGGATTGTTCGTCTTCCACTAATTTGGCTAAAGTTATACTTTTAGATGTATATCTTTATCTGATAGCTTACATAATATATTATTTAATATATCATAACCACCCTATTATTTTCTCCATGGCTACAGTAAGGACTCACTATCTGATGAAATACATATTTTAAGTATGTCATATTAAATAGTAAATGAAATATCTTACCGTTGCAGTTTTGTCAGGCCATCTGTCTAAATTCTCCCATACAAAATCATTAGCTGTATAATTAGTCATGGGAAGGTCATTATAAACTGACTTTAAAATATTATTTGTATGCCCTCTAGTACTGCTTTGCCTGAATGCTACTGATATTAATCCTCTTCGATACTTGTTATAAATATTTAACATATTTCTTTTCAATGGGCTGGCCATTTTTTTTGTAGGTCACTGAAAGTATAATTACATACATATACTTCATGCATACATATGCTCATGATTTTAAAATCAATCTTGTTCAATAAACAAAAATAAACTGTAATATTTTATGGAATTGACAATTTTAAAATTGATCACAATTTCATAGTAAAATTTCTAAATGTCATTTTGGGTATTTATAACTATAAGCATTTTAAAACAAGCAAGTTCCAATTAATCTATTGCTTGTTACTACATCTTTTTGTCTCATAAATAAACAACATTCCAACCAATCATAAATAACCAGACTAACTAGTTTACCACTTTCGACATTATAACTATACCTACTGTTGAACACTATTGGCATTGCTATATGTATTTTATTTCTTCTGCACAACATGCACAATGTAGTTATATTAGCCGTTAAATTATTGTTACGATTTAACCATTACATACCTTAGGTTTTGATAACACAACCTCCTACCTCGACTTTCAAAGCGGTACTGCGGCGTTCGTTAGCCACTTTACTAACATTAAGTGATCTCATAATAAAAAAACGGCGACACTAAACATTAACACGACACGTCTTTTGTTTCGTTTGATAATTGCATACTTTTTTTTTATAAACCTTTATGTCCTTGGACTTCGAAACAAGTGTTAAGAACGGACACAAACAACTAACAGACGTCATAAACAACAGACAACAGTAAACTGACAATATGACAACATAACCTCCACGGCTTTCACTTTTTTGTGTTCCTGTTACTGTTTACTGTTATTTTATTGATAGGTTAATAACTCGAAGAAAGTTGTGCTCAAGTGGAATTAATGGTTACGAAACTGTTGCGACAGTTGTTAACTGTCAATTGGTAATAATAATAATATTCAAAGAAACTATGCATGAACTACAGGCGGACTATGAACAGACGGGTCACCTGATGGTAAGTTACAACCGCCGTCCATGGACACCTACAACTCAAGAGTAGTAAGTCCGCTGCCCGCCTTTGACCGGGATGAGGAGAAGGGGAGCTGGACCTCCGGAAACCACACTAATTTCCGGGAAAAGCATAGCAAGCTTTGATTCACAACCGGTTTTCTGTGACGCCGTGGTATCGCACCGATCGAGCCTCCCCATTCCTGCCTAAGCATGGCTCTTAGAATTTAATTCAGTTTTTTTCGGAAACGACAATGATCAAAGAAAATACCACATTTAGTGAATAGGCAACTTTAGGACTACACAAGAATAGAAATAAACTGTATTTGTTTTTTTATACATTAGCCTACCATAGTGACTCCACTTTGCCTGATGGAAAACAATAAGAGGAGTCAAAGAGTGGTGGTCACCATCCTCATTGCATGTCTAGTCAATTCAGCATGGTGACCCACACTATGGCGGCCTGGTGAGATGCTTTTTCACGCCCCGCTTAAAAGACCCGGGATCGAAGTGGGAAAGAAACACGTGCGATGGTAGGGAATTCCAGGCTTTCACCGATCGTCACAAGAAAGAAGAGCCAAAACGTTTATTTCGGGTACGTATATTTTCGACGCTCAAACGGTGACTCCTCAGGCCAGCACGTGTAGTCCTGTAGAGGAAGGGAGAAGGTGGGACCAATGGGAAGAGCTCGTCAGAACACTCCTCGTGATGTAGGCGATAGAAGACTGCCATAGAGGCGACATCTCTTCGCAACTGCAGAGGCTCAAGAGATTGGGTGACCTCAGGACAGTCGATAATGCGGACTGCACGCCGCTGCAACCGATCGAGAGCGTCAAGCAAATACTGCGCATAGCGGTCCCAGAGATGAGAGCAGTACTCCACGCAGGAGCGAAACTGGGTCTTGTATAAAAGACAATTGCTTAACCTTCTTCAATACGCCGAGCTCTCGCGAGACCGCCTTAGTGACGCTCTGGATGTAATCGCGTGGATTGAGATCCCGGCAAATATCAATACCCAGGATACTAAGCCTATCCCTGCAGTGGCAGTTGAGTGTTCTGAAGAGTAGGAAGGGGTAGGTATGAGTCATATGATCAAAGGAACTATAACTAACAAAGTAACTACAACTGAACAATTTCACTCGTATGTCAAAGAATACTCTAAATGGTTCAGGAAACTGTAAATTAGCAAAACCCGTTTTCTGAGTGCAAAGATTGAAAGTATCTAGCGATGACAAGGTAAAGACCCCATTGAAAGTTATTAATAGCTAAAGTGGAAAACGGAAATGTTTCAATCCTGAATTTAAATTTATTATGAATAACAAACAAGTGACAACACACATTGAAGAAGTCAATGCTTTTGAGTACTTTTTCACGAATATTCCTGTATCGACTACTAAACCTTGGAACTCCTCAAATGCTCTAGCAGAACCAATTTTGGAGGGAAATGCATGTGACAGGACTGACGGTAAATTTAAATATCGACATGTCAATGCGCTAGAAATCATTAAAGCCTTTAATACACTTACTTAATTAAAAAAAAAAAAAACAACCGGCAAACAACAATACGTATACGTACGTATATAAACGATAAAACAACAATACCAAAAATGTGGTAACTGTTGTTGCCAATCATTTATTTTTAATCCGAGTGTGAATAGTGGTTTATTTCCTGATCTTATGAAATGTAGTAAAATCAATTCATTGTCAAAATCTGGTACTAAGTACTTCAGACCCAACTAACTTTAGACAAATTTCGTTACTACATTCAGGATCAAATGCAAAGTTTCTTTAATATTAATAAGTAATAATTTATTACCACGCTCTAGCTATTTTTTTCTAGCGATTTATCCAAAGCTTTTGATTGTGTTGTTCATGAAACTCTAATCAGGAAATTATAATACTAAGGTATTAGAGACAAGGCACTGGATATTGTTACTTCTCATCTAAGTGATGTGATTCAGGAAAACAATATTAATGGTAAGCTATCTCCAGGTTCTGTAGTCAATTGGTAGTTCGACAGAGTGTTAAACTAGGACCGTCTTTATTCTTAATTTATATTAATGATCTTCCTCATCTTGTTAAGACCCATCACGAGATAGACAAATAGGTTTGTCAACCTGGTAATAAGTACAACTATTAAAGAAGTTGTATTAGAAGCTCGGACTCTGCAGCGTGCGCAGTTAGAAGAATTCGTTAACTGACTGATATTCAAACCAGCCAGTTTTCCAATTGTAGGACTCACAAGAGTACTTTTGTCGTTAGAATTCGTGTTTTTAGTTAAAAATCATAGGTGCCGCCGGGAACCCCGGACATTTTAAAACTTGCTAAACAACGCCTTTGTTCACACCTAATTGGCCCAACTCAACCTCTGTAGTGTTTCACATCATTCAGTTGGTGTTAATTTGAATAGGTGTCCGTCATTAACCGTTGATTTAACAAATGTACTATATATATTGTATAGATGTAATTGGTAAGTATATTTTTTTTTTGTTTTTAAAAACATTTAAGAGATTTCCAGATTTTTTTATCAAGTGATAAAAAATATCGGTAATGTATTATATACATTTGAATAAATATGTTTCTGTGCGTATACGTTTACTCTGTTATATTGAATTAATTTGAAAATAAATTTTATTATATTGTTTTTTAATTGATTTTTTTAGCCCATAATAGAATGAGTGGAACAAACAAAAGAAAAACTCGTCAATATTCGGAGGAATATTTAAAAATTGGGTTCATACCCGCTGTTCACGATAGCGGGTGCCGTTTTGTCTTTTATGTCAGCAATGCTTGACCAACGAATTAATGAAATGAGGTCGACTTGAGGCGCATTTGAAGTCGAAATATAGTACTCCACTCACTTTTCCTTTAAAGTTTGAAAAAAGAACAACATTACAGTCTCTATTCACTGTTCGTTCTTTAACAAATACTCTTCTTTCTGAGGCTAGTTATCAAATTTCTTTTTTTCTCAATTAATGGCTAAAACTGGAAAAAATCCCACTATAGGAGAGAATTTGATAAAACCGTCAATATCAGCATTTCTTTAAACGGTTCTGGAAAAAGATGACAAAGATGTAAAAGCTATGCCACTCAGTAACAACACTTTCAGCAGAAGAATATACGAAATAAGTGAAGATATTGAGAAACAACTTGTTAAAAGCTGAAAACAAGAAATTTCTCAGTACAAATGGATGAATCAACTTTGAGAGACAATAAGGCAGGATTGATAACCTATGTAAGATATATTGATGAAGGGCATTTATATGAAGAAATTTTGTTCTGTAAAAGATTAGAAAGCACCACTAGCTCCAAAGACATAAATATTAAGTTAAAAACTACTTAGATGTCAATGATATACCAAATATACCAATGAAAAATATAACATCTTGTGCTGCAGATAGCGCCCCTAATATGATGGGCAAGAAAAATGGCTGTTTAAATTGGTGAAAGATGCGAATCCAGAAATGATTATTGTACATTGTGTTTGTTATTTATAAGGAAAACTTGGTAGCTAAAATATCTCGCCTGTTCTAAATGAAGTATTACATGCAATAATAAAGTGTGTAAAAAGACGCTCACACATGGCTACTAGCTTTCATAGCATTTTAAAGCTAGTGCCACGTGTGAGCGTCTTTTCAAGTTATTTTGTGAAGAACAAAATGAAGACTATATGAGACTTTTACTTCATATTGAAGTAAAATGGCTTTCCAAAGAAAACTGCTTGAAAAGATTCTGCTCTTAGTGATTTTTAAAGCGACAAACCTGAAATTAAGTATCTGTAACAATCGATGGTAAAGCATTTCTTAGTTATTTAGACGATATCTTTGAAAAACTAAATATATTAAATAAGCAATTTCAAGGACCCAATAAAACACTTGTCGATGCAGAAGTAAAGATATTTGGTTTCATTATAAAAAATAAAGTTATATCAGAAAAATATTAATAACAAAAACTTTAAACAGTTTCACTGGCTCCAAAAATGTGAAGCAACCGACACCGCTTTACTTGTAATTGTCAATCATTTGAATATTCTATCCGCTGATTTAAAAGAAAGATTTTCTGATTTAAAACAAATTGTTTTCCCAACATGGATGATGCAGCCAATATTAGTGGATTTGTCTGATATATCAAGTATCAAGAAGAACTCGCAGAATTGCAAAATGTTGAATCAGTAAAAACTATTAAAAACTTTATTTAACATAAAAGGAGCGATTTTTAGGTTGGGACTTTTAAGTTTTTAACTGAAAGTAAATACCCAAATGCAACCAAATGTGCAAAACTTTTATTAATGTTTCCATTTTCATATTAGCATTTAGCTGAATGTGGATTTAGTGCTGTAAATGATTTACTGATAAAAAAACAAATCGACTTGATATAACACAACGTGGAGACTTGAGATTAAAGCTAAGTAAATTAGAAGCTACTATAAAATCTCTGTGCAGCAAGCATCAAGAGCAAGGATCGTACTAAATGAATATAGAAAAATCAATATTAAAATTATTTTGAATTTCAGTTTTTCATTATATGTTTGAAATTTTACTTACGATGTTTTGATAACAATTTCATAGTGACTTCTTCCTAAAACTTATCATTTATATTTCTTAAGGGAACAAAAGCTAAGGTGTGCATGGCTTAAAAAAGGTTGGGAAATACTGGTCTTCGCCCTCAACATCGCTTGATAACTATGACAGATGTCATCGAAATTACGCCCGGATTAACATTATAAGGATCGTCAAATCGGATTCGGTTTTCGACCAACATGGCGATCATATTTTTATAGATTGTTTTTTTTCTAGAAATACTTGACATTGGCAGAATCTGCGGCAAATTGGAATCGAGTCTATGGAAACATAAGATCAACAATGTTCCTCTCGTCTTCTTTTACAATATAAAACTGAAACAACATGCTGAAGAGATGTTTCGTTCGTTTCTTAAAAAGCGTGTATCTCGGGAACTAAAAAGCGGATTGTAAACAATATTTATTGTATTGAATAGAGTAGGTATTTACAGAGGATTACTATATGTACCCACTTAAGCTGTAGAATGTCACGCTAAGACTAATAAAATTGTTTAAAATGAAAATATCGTTAATAATGTACACTACTAAACTAAACATACATAATATATTCGACTTATTTCGATTCTTGCGACAGCTGTTCTTTGAGGCGCGGGCCTTTGCGAAAAAAAACAAATACAATTTTTGCTGGACTCAAAATGGGAAAATCTTTCTACGGGAAAAAGAAGGCATGGACTCTGTTATCGTCAAATCAACTGCCTGTCTCAATAAACTGCTTGCATCTAAACAACAAGTGTAAGAATATTAATTCCTGTATGTTATGTAAATTTAGAATGTTCTTTTCAAAAAAAAAAAAATCTAAATTAGTAGTTTACTGCATATTTGCTTTTCAAATTACCTGTAACAGAATTGTTTCTTTCTATTCTTTATTAATGCCACCTTATGATAATAAATCTATATGTGTAAGCCTCTACTCCATACACAGACACTTTCTCAGGGTCTTAAATTTCGAAACATATGACAACGATAATGCTTACAATACTCAGTTTTTAATTTCTATTTTAATAATTCATGGAATGCATTTCTTACTCAAAATCATAAAGCTCACTTTCATTTTTCACATTACACTTACAAAAACAATGTTCTTTTATGTCTTACACTTAACATTTACAGTAAATTTATCGTTTTATGGTTATAAATGTGGGTTCTTTTCCATAATTCTGGCCCATTATTACAGTTTTCACATTATGGTTGCATACAATGTGCATTTAACATTATTATTCAATGTTCGACATCGATAGTTTGGATGACTTTGATTCCTTTGGAAATAGAGATTCATGTGTTTGTGAACCGGAGGTATGCAAGAGTTTCATTGAAAACAATTCAAAGTCCCTCAACATAATACATCTAAATATTCGTAGTGTAAACCGTAATTTTGATTGCTTTCAAGCGTTCCTCGTCAGTATTGACATTTCTTTTGATGTTTTAATTTTATCCGAATGTTGGTTAAGTGCTTCAGTATTAGTTCCGTTATTGGATGGGTACGTATCTTATCATACTACTAAAATCAAAAACCAAAATGACGGAATTATTATGTACATAAAATCAGATTTGCCTCATTGTGTCACAGAACCTTCGATGGCTGATGCCAGCTGTTTATTATGTATTTTAAAGTTTCATAATACTTTACTCATAGCTCTATACCGTTCCCCCTCTTTCCGAAGCGTTGATAATTTTATTGATGGATTGGACTGCATTCTTACTCAAATGTCAACCCTAAAAAATATAGTAATTATGGGGGACATTAATATCGACATTACTCCAAATGTCATATGCGAACATGCCAATCAGTACTTAAACATTAATGCTACGCATGGCCTTCTCCCTGCACATCTTCTGCCTACTCGTGGTAAGTCTTGCATTGACCATGTGATGGTTAAGTCTGATCTTAAAATTACGACTCTGATCGTCGACACTTATATCACTGACCATAGGCTTACGATTATTAACGTTCAATACGTAAAGTCTTTACCTGCATCTAAATGTAAACGTAACATTGTTGATTACTCGGCTGTAGTGGCTGATGTTTTTTCATTCGATTTTAGTTATATAATGGGTACTCAGGACGCTAACATTGCTGCCGAGTCTTTAGTGTCTACTATTAGTTACTTTATAGTTAGGCATACTAAATCGGTGCACATACCTTCAAAACGACGAATTCTTAAGCCCTGGATTACTAATGGGCTTCTGAGATGTATCCGAAATAGGGATAATATGGCACGTACTCTGAAGAAGGACCCTGACAACTATACTATTAAGGTTACTTATATAAGATATCGAAACTTTTGTAATAAGCTCCTCAAAAACATTAAAACAGCTTACGAGAAAGAACAGTTCCACAAGGCTAAAAATAACCCTAAAGCTACATGGAAAATCATTAGGAGTGTAACTGGGACTAGTGTCAATACTATCTTTCCTAATGAATTATTAAAGTCATCCTATAATGAAAAGTCTTCGGTTAATACTGTCAACGAGTTTTTTGCAGGTGTGGGCAAGACATTAGCTGAAATAATCCTAAACAGCACGAACAACCCTGAAAATTGTTATGATGCGGTGACATGTAACTCACTAGTTCTCCTTCCCACTGATGAAGTGGAAGTCACTAATTTGATCCTTGGGTTGAAACCAGATGCTGCCGTTGGCTGGGACGGTATACCACCGAGGCTGTTAAAGTCTTGTCTACCCGCTCTGGTGCCGGTCATTGTTCACATTTGCAATCGCTCACTTTCAACGGGCTGTTTCCCTAGAGTTTTTAAAAAGGCAATTGTCCATCCCATATTTAAGAGTGGGGACAGACACAGCGTCAATAACTATAGGCCTATCTCAGTCCTGCCTGCAATTTCAAAGATATTGGAAAAAATTCTTAACAACAGATTAGTTCACTTTCTTGAGGCTTATAAAATCCTAAGTAACAATCAGTATGGTTTTAGGGGTGGCAAATCAACTGAGGATGCAGTTGCCGCCCTGGTAAATGATGTTGTAGAAAAATTAGATAGTAAACTAAAATGTCTTGCTATCTTTCTGGACCTTTCCAAGGCATTTGACACCGTGTCTGTTCCACTTCTCTTACGCAAGATGGAAGTCACCGGCATCCGTGGAGATACTCTAAAAATCTTCCAAGACTATCTGTATGACAGAACTCAGTGCGTAAAAATTAATGACGTTATTAGTGATACTTTAACGTTAAATTATGGCGTTCCTCAAGGTTCAATCTTGGGCCCAACTCTTTTCCTAATTTATATTAATAATCTATGTAATATGTCCATACCTCATTGCTCAATATTTACTTATGCAGATGATACAGCACTTGTAATTCACGGTAAAAACTGGCCTGAAACTATGAAACACGCAGAGAATGCTCTCAGATCAGTGATGAAATGGCTATCAGATAATGTCCTAACCCTAAACATTAATAAAACGGTCTACTTACCTTTCTCGTTGCGCTCCAATAATCTTGCTCCCGCTGATGCTATGACGCTCAAAGCCCATACTTGCTCTCTCGATCTATCCTCTTCACAATGTGACTGTCCACAAATAACTAGTTCGGCGAATGTTAAATATCTTGGTGTTTATATAGACAGTTCTTTAAGCTGGAAGCCCCATATCAATAAACTGACAAGTCGGGTACGCAAGTGTACGTTTATCTTTAAAAAACTAAGGTGCTCTGCAGATCCTGAGACTATAAAGACTGTTTATTTTGCATTGTGCCAATCCATCATTAGTTATTGTATTGTTGTATGGGGTGGTGCATCTACAACTTCCCTTCTTTCTTTGGAGCGAGCACAAAGAGCTGTTCTCAAAGTGATAATTTCAAAGCCCTTTCGGTACCCTACCACGGCTCTCTACAGTGAGTGTCAAGTTCTGACGGTGAGGCAGCTCTTCGTTCTCAGTACCATCCTCCGTAAGCATCCGACAGTATGCTTGCCGCATGATTCTAATAGTTTTAACAAACGCAGATACTTTAATGTGTGTGAAATGCAACAAAAATGCAGAACGACCCTCGCACAGCGTAATTATACCTACTTGTCTAATCATCTGTACAATAAAATTAATAGACTCTGTGCCATTGCGCTCATGTGTCGCAATAATTGTAAAGCTTGTGTGTCTAAATGGTTGATGACCCTGGATTATAAAGAGACAGAGAATTTAATTCGATGTGGATCCTAAGCCTTCCGACTCACTAATTAATGACCTACATATGTTTCCTATAAATATAAATATACACACACACACAAACAAACACACACACACACACACACACACACACACACACACACACACACACACACACACACATGTATACCTATTCGTAATAAGAGGCTACAGTACTTAAATTAAATTTTTGTTTGTTGTAACATTGTTTTTCGTAACACTATTATTTTTGTGGTATGCTTCTTAATTTGTACTACTGACTTTATATGTTTACAGTGTACGCGAGAACGCTGGTACCCTAAACACAAGTTGAATCTTATTCTGGGTGCCAGAGTTTATCGTAAATACTATATATCGTGTTTGTGACGCTGTTGATGTACTTTTGTGCCAAATTAATGTAAATAAATCTTTATCTTATCTTATCTTATCTTATCTTATATGTATTTGACTACAACAAAAAACTAAAAAGGAAAAGGAACTCGAATACAAAAAAGTCTAGAACAATGCTGAATGATTATTAATAATAATTGACAGAGTTATTCACTGACGACTTTAAACTTTTGATAATACAAGATAGTATCTTATCTAGCTAGCTAGATATCTAAATGAATGTCACTTTATTAGGGCACTGCATTTATTGACAACTATACACATTCTGTATATTGACGAATTCACCCTTAGTACTGTCCTTCTCAGTGGCGGGCAAATAGGTGTTATACAATTTCTGCGGTATCAGGTATCATAAGTTAATATTCTGTATGAGGTTGCAAGCAAACAAACCGTCTGCTATATTCTTCAGTATTGCACATCCTGAAATACTGCAGTCGTGAGGAGTTATTTGGTAATTGTTTTGCCTTATTTTCCATCACTTTCTAATTTAAAAGACTACGAGGCATGCCTTTTAAGTTTTGTCGTTTGAAGAAAAAAACATAACTAGAACCTTATAGTACTTTTTATTGTTTTTCAAAGTATTCACCACGTAGCTCAATACATTTTTCCATTCGCTCAAACCAGTTATTATAACATTTATTCCACTCTAAAGTGGGGGTGTTCAAAATGGCTAACTTGAAAGCGTCGACTGCTTCTTCACCGGACTGGAACCTTTGACCACGAAGACTTTCTTAATTTTAGGAAATGTAAAGAAATCGTTAGGGGTTAGGTCAGGACTGTATGGAGGATTGGGCGCCTTATGCCCAACTTAGGTGGACCCAGCGTCGCTACGAGACGGCTGTACACGGGATTGTCCGGTCAATGGCACTGTACGGTGCACCGGTGTGGGCGGAGGCTCTGACCGCCCAGAATAGGGCACGCCTTTGGCGCCCTCAGAGGGTTATGGCGGTTAGAGCTATACGTGGTTATAGCACCGTGTCGACGGAGGCGGCGTGCGCGTTGGCCGGAACTCCCCCGTGGGACTTGGAGGCGGAAGTGCTCGCCGAAGTTTATCGGCGGACGGCTGAGTTCCGGGCGGGTAGCGGAAGACGGCCCCCGGCCGAAGAGGTACGCGAGTGGCGTGAAGCCGCTCGTCGAGCCATGATGGCTCATTGGTCGTCTCGGCTGGAGGCTCCACGTGCTGGCTTTGCCGCCGTGGAAGCGCTCCAGCCGGTCATATTTGAATGGGCAGAGCGGCAGCACGGGACCCTTTCCTTCCGACTGACGCAGGTTCTTTCCGGTCACGGCTGCTACGGAAGGTACCTGCACTCGGTCGCTAGGAGGGAATTGAGTCCCGCCTGCCACCACTGCGATTGCAGTGAGGACTCGACTCAGCATACACTCGCGGAATGCCCCGCTTGGGCGGCGCAGCGTCGGGTCCTTACTGCAGTCATCGGAGAGGATCTCTCGCTACCGGCCGTCATACGCTCCATGACAGGAATTATACCGCGGTCGCAACCTTCTGTGAGGAGATCATCTCGCAGAAGGAGGCGGCGGAGCGGGCCCGGGAGGACGATCTTCACTCGGACCCAATTCGCCGCCGGCGAACCGGGCAGCGTAGGCGTGCTTACCAGCGCCTCATGCCGCCCTGAGTGTGGCCGCGGGTGGTCGGGATGGGTTTTCCCCTCCATCCGCCATATGGCCAGCCGCGAAGGGGTGACGTCCGCGTGTGTCTGGACGTCGCTTTATTGATAGGTTAGTGTACCCGAAGGTGGTGCCCGCATAGTGCGGGCAGGCGCTAGGAGGGGTCCGGATGTCTTAATAAAGCTGTTCCCGGATTCCTCCTATTTTAAGCGCAGCATGGCACACCGTGTGGTTTTAGTCGGTTCGATTCCGACACACCGTTCCACCGAAAACCCCGGTGGAATGACGGCTCGAGGGGGTTTCCACACGAAAAAAAAAAGGACTGTATGGAGGATGTTCAAGAATTTCTAAGTAGAAATTCTTGTCGTTCAGTCGGAAAAAGTTTTTATGCTCAAATACTCAATCGTTTGACGAGCGCTGTGTGAGCTTGCGCTGTCGTGGTGCAGGATGATGCGTCGCTTTGAGTTAGATTTTCGAAAAACAAACTGTGGTATACCATTCTGCGTTAACCGTTCAATAGTCACAACATGGCCGGTTTTTCCAACGAACGTGGCCACTATCTTCTTTGCAGTGCTTCGAGAACGAACAACTTTAGTCGGCTTTGGCTCGTCTTGAAAGACCCACATTGTAGATTGTTGTTTGGAATCAGGATCGTAAGCATATATCCAAGATTCGTCACTACTGATGATGTCGTAGACGTGATTTGACTCTCCTAGGTTGAACCTTTGCAGAGTTTTCTTACACCATCTGAGGCGGGCCGCCTTGTGATCGTCGAAAAACAGATCCGGTATCCAACGGCAAACTAGCTTCCTCACACCAAGCGCTTCATGCAAGATCTTCTGAATGGTTATCCCTGAGATGCCTAAGAGCCTCTATCTCTCGATACGTGACATGACGATCTTCGAGAAGTAGTTGTCTTACAGCGATGATGTTATCTTCAGTGAAGGCGGATTTTGGGCGTCCTTCGCGAGATTTGTCACTAACACTAGTATGTCCACGCTAGAATTCTAAATACTAGCGTTCGACAGTCCGCAGACATGGGGCTTCTTTACTGAACACAGATGTTAGCTCTTCAAAACACTGAAGCCGTGTCAGGCCTCTTCTAAAGTTGTAGAAAATTATTGCACGAACATTTTCCTTAGAAAGATTCAGTTTCGTACGTAACCTGACAGATTACAATCGACGCTGTGACTAAACAATAGCATTAATACTAATACTTTCAACTGTTTTGAGATTCAAAATTTAAACACATTCGAATATAGAACAGTTCCAAATTCAAAATTGCCGGGAAATATGGAAACGACAGAACTTAAAAGGCATGCCTCGTACACTACTTTGGCTTGATGATGATGATGATGTAAAGGATCTCAAATAGGTACACTGTTGGATCTTCTGCTGACCTCACATCCTGACGGCTACAAAGTATCCGTTGAGGCCCCTCTTGGCTCTTCGGACTATTGCCTGATTAGGAGTATAGTGCCACTTGTTCACTCGCTGCGGCCGCGAATTACAGGCAGTCGCTGCGTATGGTACTATAGGTCAGCGGACTGGGAATGCGAACATTCTTTGCATCCTACCCATGGAGGCAGGTTTGCTTCTCGCCGGATCCCAATGTCGTTGCCGACTCTGTCGCTGATGTTGTGCTTCAGGGTATGGAACTTTTCATTCCATTCTCCCTGATTCCCACAGGTGGCAAGTCCCAGCCCTGGTTTGGTCGAACCTGCAAAGCGGCGTCCCGCCGAAAGCAGGAATGTTACCAAGCATGGGCTAATGCAGCGACAGCACGGGATGTAAAGACCAGCACATTAAAGAAACAATTTAACCTTGCCTCCAGGTCCCTCAAAAGAGTAATTGCTGGGGCGAAGTCGGCTCACATCGGCAAAATTGGCGACCGACAAGTGAGTCTCCCTTCCGGAACTCGTGCATTCTGGTCTGTTGCCAAAGCTGTCCAGGGGAACTTTTGTAAGCCATCACTTCCACCTCTGCACATAGGAGATAATTCGTTGGCCCACGACGCTAAAGAAAAAGCCGATCTTCTGGGCAAACTCTTTGCGCCCAACTCGACTCTGGACGACGGGGGAAACGCACCGCCGACTATGCCGCAGTGCGAGAGCTGCATGCCGGGAATCCGGTTTACACAAAGGGCAGTGCGTAAAGCGCTTCTTTCCCTCGACGTTCTTAAGTAAGAGTGGGCCCGATAGAATCTCTTATCGTGCTGAAGTTGGCACCGGTTTTAACGCGCCTTTATCGGCTTTCCTACTCTCTTGGCGTAGTCCCGAACTCATGGACAGCCAATCCCTAAAAAAGGAGATCGCTCGGATCCGTCCAACTACAGGCCCATAACCATCACCTCCTTGTTCTCCAAGATAATGGAATCCATTGTTAACTGCCAGCTCCTCCGATACTTAGAAGACCTCAAGCTCCTCAATGATCGACAATACGGCTTCCGTCGGGGTCGTTCAGATGGTGATCTTCTCGTTTACTTGACTCACCGGTGGGCACAGGCGATCGAGACCAAGGGGGAAGCATTGGCCGTTAGTTTGGAACGAAGGCCTTCGATCGGGTCTGGCACAAAGCTCTCCTTGCGAAGCTTACTTCCTATGGGCTTTCCGAGAAACTGTGCAATTGGCCCACATTGGTTTTCTTACAGACAGAAGCATCAAGTTCGTTGTTGACGGTGCATGCTCCGACTCCAAGTCTGTTAATTCTGGTGTCCCACAAGGCTGTGTGCTATCACCCACGCTGTTTCTTCTGCATATTAAGGACATGCTGCAGATTAGCAGCATCCATTGCTATGCGGACGATAGCACGAGTGATGCCCTTACACGGGCCGCGCTAACATTTCGCTAAAAAGATGCCATTGGTCGTATCACCTCAATTTGAGAGCACTTCCCTAACTGCATCAGCCAGTATCAGAATTTTTGGCGTCGATATATCAAGCAAAGTCCAGTTTCGCGGTCACTTAGAGAGTAAGGCCATATTAGCCTCGAAGAAGCTTTGTGTGCTAAACAGATCGAGACAGTATTTTACTCCAGCCCACCGCCTGCAACTTTATAAGGCGCAGGTTCGGCCGCACATGGAATACTGTTCTCATCTCTATACAGGTGCACCCCAGTACCAGCTTCTCCCTCTTGACCGCATTCAACGGAGAGCGACTCGCATCATCGACTGCCAAGATATTTTGATCGACTTGACACCTTGGCGTTGCGTAGAGATGTAGCTTCACTCTGCATCCTCTATCGCTTGTATCATGGGGAGTATTCGGAGGAATTGTTCGGACTTATACCGGCTGCAAGTTTCCGCCATCGTCCTACGCGACAAAATATCCATCCCCATCACCTGGACGATTGGCACTCCACCACTGTGCGCTTCTCCAGAAGCTTTTTGCCTCGCACAACCAGCTTATGGAACAAATTGTCGCCTGCCGTATTTCCGAACCGATACGACCTTCAAACCTTCAAGAAAAAAGCGTACTCCTACCTAAAAGGCCGGCAACGCACTTGTGACTCTTGAGTTGCGGGTGTCTATGGGCGGCGGTAGTAACTTACCATCAGGTGACCTGTCTGCTTGTTTGCCCCCTATCGCATAAAAAAAAAGGTACCTTTCAAAAAAACTTCGGTCCGACCTAGGGGAGGTTTCCACTCATAAGAAGTTGCCTCATACATCGGAACATTTACTTGAGCTCATTATCATAGTACCTACCTAGTCTACTTTTCTTCTATCTAATAACAATTCATTTTTAAAAGTTACAAGCTTTTGCCCGCGTCTTTGTAGGTAAGCGTGGAATTCAAAATCAATTCAATTCAATTTCCTAAATTAGAGCCTATATTTTAGGCTGAGGGCAATACATCTATGAAAACTTCATTCAACCCCATGCAGTAAGTAGTTTTTGAGTGATGCGTGCCTCCGGTTGCTCCAATAAAGATCCTTTAAATTAGTTTTTCCTTCAATGTCTGTAATGTACAAACATCGGCCTATTACAATTTTATTAAAGATGCATAAGATATTCACAAGGTACTAGACAATAGGTTAGGACTTTTAAGTTTTGCTCCCGTCTGCCATACATTTAATAAGAATTACATTTCTATCTTAAAGAATAAGAAGTTTACTCTTTATATTACAACTTATTTTTACGATATACCTATGTTATATATTAACAACAAAACTCGATTAAAATGATTTCTTGTAGGTACACGGACAATGTATCATGCAATGACAAGTTTAATATTCAAAGTAATATGTATATATTTTACACTTTTAGTTCATCAGTATTGGTTCGTAAATTAAATCTGCAGACTCCTATTGCTTGTATTATGAGGAGTGTTCAGAGGAATTGTTCGGACTTATACCAGCTGAAGGTTTCGACCATCATCCTATTCGCACAACCAGCCTGTGGAACAAATTGTCACCTGCCGTATTTCCGGACTGATACGACCTTCAAACCTACAAGAAAAGAGCGTACTCCTACTTAAAAAAAGGCTGGCAACGCAATTGTAACTATTAAGTTGCAAGGGTCCATGGGCCCCGGTAGTCACTTACCATCAGGTAAGCCCGCTCGTTTGCCCCTAAATCCTATTACTTCAGTACTGGTGCGTAAATGAAATCTGCAATAGCAGCTTCACATAATGATGGTAATTATGACTTATTTCCTAAACTTTTTAACGGATTCAGCAAGTAGGAGAATTATGTTTTTTTTAGTATATGAATGAAGTTTTTATTGTTACAACCTACATCCTAGAAGGCTTGATAGATTACGACATATAAGGTGTCATTTGAATAGCCTTAATAGTGAGTTACATTTGGTGTAATGTTTCGAGCTACCGCCTGCAACGGTCCTAATTTAAAAAAATACTTAATAAATAATTGATAAATAATGATTATAAAATTGAGTAAAAAACATTAGAATCAATTCATCATTCAATTATATATTAATATTCAAGGATCAACACGGCGTAATCCACCTGTTAAAAAGCCTAAAAAAAGCATCCTAGCTGACCTGTGTACAACATTACTGTACCAAGTTATAGTCCCGTAGACTTCTGTTTCGAAGCGAACCAGTACCAATATCCTACCATAGACAAAGATTATACAGAAAATAAATTTACTAAAATAGTGCTGATGTAGTTGAAACTATATTCTCCTTTACATATATATACAATGTATGCTACTTTGAGTGCGAAGCTGTAAATAGAAAGGTCCTTGGCATCATTTTCTTCCTACCCTACTCCTAAAGATATTCCTGGTATCGATGCAATGTATTACAAATTGGAAACAAGACTGAGACTGCAGTAACTCGCAGAAGGTAGAGTTACGTACGAATATCCTTAACTATCTGTCACTGGAAGGACCACGAGAGTAAAACAACTGGCTGCTAAATGTCCTTAGCAAATTCTTATAATATAATCGAGGTTATATGACATGGAGACCAAGAGGGGGAAAAAGTAACAGCATAATATATCTTATGTAGCAAAAAGAGCCCTTAGGATGTTGCATTAAGGATTCAATCCAATAATGTCCACTGAACATGTGACCAATAAAACGAATAATGTATTTAAGGTTTCTTCGGAAGGGAATAAAGAAATGTAAACTGAAAATTATAGATTATTTAATATCAGCAAACTAAATTAATACAGTAATAAAAAACCTTATTCAGACCTTAATATTGACCACTAATCACCAGAAGTCAAAATACTAAGAAAAAAATTACAAGATAACATACATATACAATATTCTACATAAGAATAGTACATTCTTAAATAATTTCAATATTCCTAAGACGAACTTGAATATCTGAAAAATTACAAAACAGTATTTGATAGTAAACATTTCAAAACAAGCGAAAACTATATTACTTCACAAAAATAAGTATCTTATTAAAATTACTTTTCAAACTAATAGGAGGGGGGAGGTTTATACAAAAAAATTCAAGGAGAAACCATTTTTTTTATAATAAATGCTTGTCTGTTATATCTTTAAGGATAGGGCACTTAAATTCTAACTAACGAAATATCTTATTGGATGTATATAACTGTTTCTAGAAAGAAATGAACAGATGAAGGACTAATTCGTGTAGTCCCGCGCAGAGGTGGTATGAATTTGGACTGGACTAGTAGTTTAATTACCATTTGGCTACTCATGAAATCTTTTTTTTTTTTAAAGAATACTAGTAACGTGGGTCACACATTAGTATTCTCGTTAACCCCCCCCAGCTAAGCTAAATGCTTGTATTAGGGGTGTGTTCACGCCGGTAGTGCACTGGGTGGTGTTTGAACCCACAACCACTTGATCGCTAGCCCGACGCCTTAGTCATTACGCTACAGCCGCTTTATTTTTTACGAACCATGACTAGTAAGGCGAAGACATACAATCAATAGTGTCACAATTACACAAATGACTCGCAATATCACATAATATTGCTTTGGTCACAGGTGTTACACATATGAAGTCGAAATCAAAACCTGTAATAAGTTATATTATTTATTTATTTGTATCATTCTTGTTTGTTATAGAGGCTCTGACATTTAAGAGGTACATATACATATACTAAACATTTTATAGACCAACAATCATAAGGTTAAAAGTAACAACTATTATAATTCAATTTTTCTTGCATTTACCAAATAAAAGAAAAAATAAGAACACTTTCATATAATTTACGTACATTGTCTTTTGTCTAAAACTCCAGTTTTCGCATCGTAGTAACCTTACAGTAGAAGTAGTATGTAATGTCCAATCCACGGCTACTTGCACACATTCCCTTTTAGGCGTTTACATATACATTCAGATCAAAGAAACAGAATGGTAAGAACATTTACTGAACTAATGTTTCTTAATAGCAAGATTCAACTCAAATCTTAGTGACTTCTAATTGGTTAGATGAAATTTAACAGGTTCCTAAACTTGCTTTATAATCTAATTCTTTTATTATTTTCACAGATGCAGTTATGAAAATCTGCCATGGAATATACCAATTCAAAAACACATGCATGATTGCAGTTATTAGACACACATATCCAGTCTTTTACATTACAAACAATACATTTCTAATATAATTAGGAAAATCTATATTACATTGACTTCACATCATTGACACTTTGGTACTTGAGCAGTAATTGAAGCAGTATGTGTTAAGAATCGTAATAGAAATAATTATTACAGGCACCCATCATGAATTTTTAAGAACTAGTCATATTGATTTAACAGATCGATTTCTCGGATTTATTTTTGTGTGGCTTTGAAATAATAGACCATAACAATCCACAGAACACACCACAATGGGTTTCCATTAGAGTCTAGTGAAGTTATTGTGATCGAATGTTCGAATTATATACAAAACTGCAATGCAAAATTGTAATGCATTAAGAAATATGATAAAGAAAAGAGAGTCGCAGCGCAGATAAAAATATTGAGTTAAATATATCACAGTGTTTATCATTTTTACTACATTGTTGTTTTACAAATTGGCCAACATCCAAAGATGTTTTCCATACGGACAAATACATACGTTGGTTGAAAGATATAATTAGGTAAAACTTTTAGTGCTAAATCTGAAATGTGTGTCATTGTGACAACGACCCTAATATAGCAATACATATTATAGAAAATGTGTAAATGAATGGATGTAAATATGGTTAATGTTGGCTGCCATCCCACAAATCTTTGAAGATAACATAGGCCCGTTGCCTTTAGGGATGCAAATATGTAAACTAATTAGTATAGCAACATCACATCGATAATTGATCTTCCATATCAGCCTACCATATGTCAATAATATGAAATCAATATCTTACATCAAACTATTAGCATTGGCAATACTTTAAATATATAATAATTTGTTCAATAGAAATGTTTATACTTTCCATAACATTTTATACATCAAAATAAATATTTGAAAAGCAGTAAGCTAACTTCATCCTTGTAATTACTAGGTAAAGAGGTTATTCTTAGTGTTTATGAAGGCGTAGCACGTGAGCACAAGGCGTGTTATACAGTTGTTGGGAGTAACTAGATCCTCGGTTTCTACTTATTCTTGTTTGAATACTCCACTGAAAAAGTAAATAAAACATTGTCATAAAACCAAGTTATTACAATCCGTATTTACTGAGGTATGAAAGTTTTTTCTTTTAGAATTTTAGAATTGATTAGTTAGGAAGGAATTTAAAATTCTAGTTTAGTTGTATAATAATTGGAACAGATACAGAAATACGGTTGGCACTCGATATGTAATTGTTTATGTATATTTTTAGTTGTGCGCTTTTGTTTTGCTTTTGCTGAAGTAGGTATACCATATTAATAGCATAGACTCTAAGGTGTCGGACTTCCTATCGATCGCTGAAGGTATCGTGGCCAGATCACAGTGACCATTTCATGATATCTCAATCCACATTGATATACACATATAATTAATTTTGGATTTCCATTATATAAAAGTTTTAATACAAGGTGTCCTAGTTGCCTGTTCAAGTGGACAACGCAACGATATTTCATCGCACTTTTATTTGCTCTTTGCACATTATAATTATATTTTAAAACATTATAATTATCAGCATGATGATCACAAAAACAAAACGATACGAATGAAACGATAACAACATATTTCATAATATGATTATGTAATATAGTAAGTCTAACATGAAGAGGTTGTGCGTTTAGCTGTTCCCATCGTTAAATGCTGATTATTTACTGATTTGGTCTGACCATATCATGATGTGATCAATATTCATGAAAAATTGATAGATAGATAACATTTTCGAAGAGGGTTTAAAAGGTTTTTTTTTTGAAAGAAATAGACTAATTTGGATTTAGACAATACGCAAGCCACATAGGTATATAATATAGATGAAGAATATGCCGTGTGTAGTTGGGTAAATATACACTACTACTCAAAAAAAACAGTACTATTTAAGGGGCATTTAAAATTTGGAATTCACAATTTTCATCCAATAAAAGATTGTACAGATTGTTTTCAATGTGTATTGAGTCTGAATTTCGCAAAAACAATCTTTTTTTAATAGTTTGTTAACAAAGTAGTTAACAAAGTAATTTAAAAGATGACCGGACTGATATTGCGTCAGTTTCTCTGGGAAATCTGCAGTTTAACTCTATTCAACTGCAGCAGCGGCTCGAAAAACCGAACTTGCTTTTGTATCTGGACCTCGCTTACCACATCAAATGGGTCACGTTACATCGAAGAGTGTTTGGAGACGTATATGGTATCCTACGCACTTTTATTGGCGAAGAGTTCATTTTTATGCAGGACAATGCCAGGGCTCATACCGCAGGCATTGGAAATGAATACCTGAGTGAAGTCGGTATTACGGTTATGGGCTGGCCAGCAGAAAGCACGGATTCGAATCCCATAGAACACCTATGAGTTGAAAACACGCTTGGCCAGCTTCAAACAGCTATACAACAAGAGTGGGATTATATCCCACAACAGAAGAATGTGTCTCTCATCCATCCATTCATCATCCGTTCCATGAGGAACCGCATGGAAGCAGTCATTAGGGCCCGGGAATACGAAATACTGAATAATCTTTTTTTAATTTTTGTTTTACGTCCTCGTCTCTAACATTTTACTAATTCTTCTTAAAGGGTAAAAACATACCTGTTGAACAAAACACTATAGCTAACTAAATTTAATTTAATTTGAAACATTAAAATTCGATATGCGATATCTTATATCCGCTATTACCTGCCATTGTTATTATTTTTTGTTTAATGTAAAAAAACCTGAAACTCATACATAACCAAACTTCAGAAGTGTTTCGATTTTTTTGAATGAGAAGTGTATATTACATTTGATATTTTAATGGGTAAGATTATCGGAAATTAAACATCCCGCTAGGAATTAGATTATTTTTTAATCCACAAAATATTCAAGTGAGGATATTTGATTACAAATATATTGCAATTTAGTTAATTTATAAAAACAGGCAATCGTTAGTCCCTGAACACGTATGTATGGTTAATTAATTTGTTATTATTGTAAGATATTGATCGTTGTTAAATACTATTTTGAAGTACATTCGTAAATTTAAGTCACATTGTATGTAAGATCTTGTGTCGCAAAACAACTTCTATTTATAATTCTTCACGCCTATCGCATTTAATTTTTCACGGCTGTAAAATTTTATAACATCCCTTTATGTCCAAGACAAACTAACATAATTTAGATATTGGGTTCAATAAAAATGAAAACAGGTATTTCAGAAAAGTGTGGTTAAATTATAGGAGCGTTATGTGTAGCGGACAAGTTGATTGTTAAAATTGAAGTTGATTTATAATGAAACAAAAAAATGCATTCTGAAGAATAGAATAGAATAGAATTTCTGTATTAAAAATCCATTTTTTTTTAAAACTGTTGGCATTTTCCTTTTTTCAGGGGGTCAACAATATGATCCTAAAATATGACCACACCCTGTGTGTCGACTGGCCTGTTGGTCAGAGGTCATGGGTTCGACTCCTACCCAGGTCTACTCATTGTGTGATGAGCATGATCATTTGTTCTGTGTCTGGGTGTAATTTATCTATAATATGGTGTGGTGGCTAGTGGCCCTGAATGCTGAACCGGAACTCGTGGGTTCGATTGCCACATGGGACAGTCAGAGTCTGGGTGTTCTTTGTGTCAGTTGTTTGTATGTTTTAAGAGTCTCCCGCGACACAGGAATAATCAATTCTTTTGAAATAAAAAAAAATGCATGTATATATGTATGTACATATATATATTTATCATCAGGCTGGTTAACATAGTATGTGCTTTCTCTGTTTAGTTTGTGATCAGACGCCGTGTGTGAGATGTGTGGAGTTTTTATAATTACAAATGTACACCTATTAACTGTCCAATACACAAATCCGTTGCATCTGTCCATCTAAAGATTGGCTGTTAGAGATAGCAACTAGCGATAAGTTGTTTGTCTTTGCAAATACTGTAAACTTTGTTATATGTACTACAATAAAGAGTATTATATTGTATGTGTAAGATGTTTAGGAGCATACTTACTACTATGTTTTCTTTCTTATTTTATACAGTTTAAAGAAACAAGTCGTCAAGTAAGTTATTTATAAAGATATAAGTATACATTCATAAGTATCTTAACTAGTCATTTATATACATATGTATTTTTAACGTCGGAGAGCCATGTATCAGCAGCGCTTGCATTGTGTGACCGAGTGAGTGAAGTTACCGGAGGCCCAACCTCCTTTCCCTTCCCCCCTTATTTCTTTCCCTGTTGCCCCTCCTCCCCTTCTCCAACCTCTAAAAGGCGGAGAGCACTCTTGTGACTCTTGAGTTGCGAGTGTTCAATGGCGGCGAAAGTCACTTATCATAAGACGACCCGTCTGCTCGTGTGTCTGTAAATTGACGTGTCGGTTGGACGGTTCAAATTTGCAGTAGATAAGGAGAAGTGTTTGGACAGCTTAAGTTAACGCTATACAATAATGATAGATGTCCTTATATTGTAAGTAATAAATGCTCAACAGACCTCTTAATTTTTTTTGTATATTATCTTTCAACCTCTCAACTCTTTTACTAGCTTTCACATTTTTTCAAGCTCTGTAGTATATATAGGGGGTTTCAATAGGGATTGAAATAATTTGAGCAACAATTTGTGTAAATAAAACAGATTGCGACTTACCGTAATTACTGGAGATTCCCGATATCCTCTTCGAACAATCTCTTACCACCTTTCAGCATCTTTTCCGAATCGTTGCTATATTTCTTTGTATATTCTTCTAGTCTTATAAGCCACTGTGCCCAATGCTCTCTCAGTTTATCAGTAGGAAGATGGTATACGTCAGCTTTAGAGCCGTCAGTGTATGCAATGACAAGCAATGCGTCCCTGACATTTAAGTGTTTGTAGTTAAGGTCGTTGCACACTGCGCCGAAGTACGCTGCCAACTGCACGGGATTGTCGTAGGTTAAAGCGATTGATTTGCGTGGTTTGTCAGATTTCTTCCATTCTATCAATGTAGGTTTGTCCCTGAAATATAATAAGTCCAATATTTGAATACTGCACCATATCTATACTAATAGAATAAAGATCAAGACATACATTCACTCCATCAGACCTATATCCCCGAAGGGGTAGGCTGAGGTGTAACTAAAGCCCACATTTTGCCCCGGCAAATGGGATTAAATAATATTTCGGCGGCAAGGAACTGGCTGGTCAGAAAGTCCGAGATCTCTTAAGTAACTAAAGATCAAGGTTTTTTTATTAATCTTAACGCTCTAATCTCTGCAACTATCACTCATATTTGAATAATTATAAATAATTCGTAGAGTATAGATTAATAGATTAATAGAGTATAGATTAATTACTAATATAGGTAACGAAACATCACGCTGCGATTCTCAGGAGAAGTGTCCATAAACGCGGAAAAACTGCAGGGAATGGCTAGTCCGCAATAAAATATTTATCACATTAAAGTACTGTTACAGACGTAACAAGATCTGCGATAGATTTCGAGATTTCATTAATCGTCACTTTTTAGTTATTATTTGAAAAATTAATAATTAATAAACTTTTACCCAGTACTTTCTAGCCATTCCCCGCGACAGATGCGCTCCTAAGGCTCGTTTCAGCGAGATGATAGATAGTATATATTATTGTTCAATAAATACTTTATTCAATACAAAAAAATATCATTCAAATGAAACTGATTGTTCTAAAGATTACAAAATCATTATTCGCTTTTCTAATATAAATACTATGAAAGAATTAATAATGTACATTTAACTTCAATAATAAAATAAAAAAAAGTATGAGAAAGAGATACATTCAACTGTTGTATTTGTACATGCTTAAGATATAGAAATCATGCGTGATTTCCAAGATATAGACGTAAGATTTAGATGAAGAAGCTGGTGACAAATCTGGCATTCTGATGAGAAATCGCTTGGAGATTTTATTATTATCATCACATTACATTTAGTAGCTGTCTCTCATTGGTTAAACGATATTATAAACAACAAAAAAAAAAGCTTCCTAGGGCTCTATAACCTGATAATACCTAACTCACTTCTCACAATTATAATGAAGAAGAAGCATATTACGATCACCAGCGATAACAAGCCTGTTGAAATGAATTTTTTTTTTTTTTTTTTTTTTTATAATATAGGGGGACAGACGAACAGACGGGTCACCTGATGGTAAGTGACACCGCCGTCCATGGACACTTGCAACTCAAGAGTCGCAAGTGCGCTGCCCGCCTTTGAGGGTGATGAGGGATGGGGGATGCAGGGAGCGGAAAGAAGAGAGGAGGGATGAGGAGATGGAAAAAAGAAGAAAGTAGATATGGGAGAGAAAAGGGGGGAGGAGGAATTGGGCCTCCGGAAACCTCACTCAATTCGGGGAAATGCAACGCAAGCGTTACTTCACAACCGGTTTTCTGTGAGGCCGTGGTATCGCACCGGTCGAGCCGGCCCATTCGTGCAAAAGCATGGCTCTACCACTGAATATTCATATATCACTGAATTACACTTGAATCACTAAGTACCTACACTTTTTAAATTAACAAGCAATTAATAGGGACAACAAATTTAATAAGTCACATTTGACATATGTCATTCTGTTGGTTTAAATTGCCTCCTTTTGTCATTACGATAAATATTTATTTATAACTGAAAAAAGTTAAGCTTAAAGTTATTGCTTAGAAAAAGTAAATAACATTGTTTGCTCTTCGTTACAAGGCTACGTTGTTGTCCAAGTTTTTAAGAAATGTTAAATGTGATCTATTAAACACTAACAGATGTCAAATATGACCTATTAAATTGACCTTACTTTAGATATATTTAATACTAAATACTACCACACAACAACAAACAATGTTACTTGTCCAATTACTCGACTTGGTGAGAAATACGGTGAGCTATCTGTATTATGTAGGTTGACAATGTTTCATTACACATGTACCTATGTGCTCGAAGATAATTTAAGTACAGTTTACCCTACTTTTTGTTCCTTATCTATAAGTGTTGTACTTATAGATCTATGTTATAAAGCTCATATTCTTAAATAACGGTTGCGATCAATGAATAGAAATGAAAACAGCCGTCCGATTTTTTTTCACTATTTAAAGTAGCAAAACTTAATATCGAAGTAACGCTTAAATAAATCACTTCAAAATAAAGTAAAATTTAATATCTGCAGTTGAAAGTAGGTAAATGATTATAGATTTTATCTCTAGGTGAAATTTGAGAAGGCGCCAAATCCGACTGACCTTCAGTTTCCCTTGACATTACAAAGTGTATTATGCAGAACACCCGGTGTCATTGACATTTTATATCGTTAAAGTATTTCAAAGCTGATAAGAACGATAAATAGATGACGCTTCATAGGATTTTAACGTAACGCGATAAATAAATACAGTAGTATAGCTATTTAGAGGAGTACAGGTAAATTAGCTTGGAGAAATTTTTGCGTTTGTAGTAGTGTATGGTCACGTGTCACCTGCGGACAGCGTAAACTGGTTTATTCTGGTTTTGTGCGTGTTTCCACTTTCCACTAAGTGACGATTTTTTGCTTTAGATTGAAGTATCTCGGAAACGGTGCGTCCTAGGCCAAAAATAACAAAAATTTTGACCCCCCCGGAGTTTTAAAAACCTAGATGAAAGGAAAACAAAAAAATTATATATCGGTCTCTCCTCTTTGAAGTTTCACTTCTATAGTGTGTGAATCGCACACACACGTTTTTTTTTTTTTTATAAAGTCAAAACCTTTTTCTTTAAAATAAAAACTTGGTTTTATTGAAAACAAAAATCAGAGTGTTGCTAGGGATAAGTATAAAATTAAATAGTAATTAATGTTAGGACATCGAAACATTTTTGTATAGGCCAGAACGATATAGTGGAAATGCGCTTTAACATCTGAGTAATATACACACCACTACATATGCAAAAATTTCTCGAGACTAATTTTACTGTACATGACTATTAAAACAGCCTATGGGTAGTAAAATTGTAATAGGAACATCGAACACTAAGTGATAATAAGTGTTAATGTATAAGCGCTTATTTATATTAAAAGAGGAGGTAACTATTTATAAATCTAAATATCTTTTAGCATATTTTTTTTATTTAATACTTTATGCACGAAATGTACATAGGTGGACTTAATGCCAAAGGCAAGACTGCCACAGGCCAGTCTACCTTAGGGTGGTGTGAAATAAGTGAGGAAGGTGCACAAAAAAGCATGAAAATTGGTATGCTAAAAAAAGTTGTACAAAAGATAAATAGTAGTATAACCATAATATATATTCACATCAAATAAAAAATACACATAAATAATAAATATATACGATAATATATATAAATAAAATAATATATAAAGATATACACAGTCATATGGTACTAACGTTCTGATGACTCTACCAGCTTACGGACGAGAAGAGCACGAACCCTAGTCCCATAATCAGATCGATTCGGTAGGTAAACGAGTACGCACAATTAACGCAAAATATGTGACACAGTGAGTACTGAGACACTGTTATGGAAAAATACATGTTATGTCTAAGTGTTGTAGAAACAACGTCTCATTACAAGTTGTTAAGATCAGTTTATATATTATATAAATAGTCCAGATTGTGAGGTGTTGATCGATAATAAGCAGGCAACAGGAGCAAGGCAATGAACTTACGAAGTGATGGTAAATGCTCATAGATATTGTGTTAAGAATGATATCATCTGACTAATATAATAACTTGCATATTTTAGATTCTGGGGGGGGGGGGGTTTAAGTTAGGGCTCAGGCACAATCTGACACTGTACCTACATACATGGACGCTCAATTCACCATGATCCATATCCACTATCTACTGGAACAGTTTATCTGTTATGTATCTGTTTATGTTAATTGTTTTAACTGTGCTTTATAACGATCTCCTTTGAAGCACTGAGTCTCCTAGCTTGGACTACACTATGGCAACCGGTATGAAAATCCCTATCGTATTTACATAAAGTAATGTCACTGCATCAGTGACATTACTTTATGTAATAAAAAAGCAAACAAAAAAGTGAAGCCTACATTTCAGAAAAAAAAATCTTAAACAAAGAAGTTAGCGAGTAAGAGAGAATTATTCCGGTTATAAATGGTGAAATGATTGGATAAATAACTCAATAAGACCAAGAGGTATAGTTTGTACAAGTACCAAGTGCCTCACTGTATAGAAAGTTGTTTTACAAGCAACAATTCAATAATTTAGAGGCCCCTCATTATCAAGGTAAATTCGTCGTATATCAACAAGTCACCTCGAAATAAGTGTAGTTTCCGGAGGCCCAACTCTCCCTCTCCTCTCCCTCCATGCCTGTTTTTTACCCATCTCATCAACCCCTCTCTTCTTTCCTCTCCCCGCACCCCCCACCATCTTCACCAAATGCGGGCAGCACATTTGCGAGTCTGAGTTGCAGGTGTCCATGGACGGATGTCACTTACTATGAGGTGACTTGTCTGTTCGTCTGCCCCATTACATAATAGAATAGTATAGTCACAATATTGTCTTTAAACGTTAAATTTTCATATTTTATGGTACTACTTCTCGATGCCCCTTGCGCTTCGTTACAACTACCCAAATAGTGAAAATTATCATTTGTTGCGGTCTTGAAAAACCGACAAAGAATGGATCGCTAAGCAGGACGAGGGGGGCGAACCTTTGGTCATGTAAAGTTACGGGGTCACACTACTACGTATCTAGAGATACATATTTTAATATACTTCAAACACTTACTTATTTCTTAGCTTTAGAGGTGTTAGGGATTGAATACTGCAATTTTTGTATATTGTATGAAGATTTTATAATATCTCATTTTTTATTAGTACATTTAAATATTTGGACTAGGTGTTATGGCTTAAGTTGGAAGAGGCCTATGTCCAGCAGTAGACTGCAATAGGCTGATGGATGATAATTATGTAAATTTACATATCGGCGGAACGAGAGAGCTCTCTGCCCGTAGAAGACGCACCGGGAGCCGGAGGGTATTCACTGATCTCTAGCCACCCTAGGAAGCGGCCTGCGGGCGACGAAACTTTGGGCAGTTCGTCGCCCGAACATATATAGGCCCGAGAGGCAAGCAGCCGATCATAGGCAAGCAGAAGAACACCGGGATGGTTTTTAGTCGGTAAGAATCTGACATACCCCTTCCCCCCCACCCCATAGGAGAAAGACATCCATGAGGATCTTAAACCGGTCAAAAAAAATTGTAATTTTTAACATATTTTAGTAATTTGTCTGAGTTTGAGTTGCTACATCAGCATAATAAGTGTTTCTTATTGCTAGATATATACAAAATGTATGTGTTATACACATTAATGTAAAGAAGAGAAAGTGGCGGTAGTGTAAGTAAGTAAGTAAGTACAAGAATATTAGTAATGTATAACCCACAATGTTAGTATTCTTTAAAAAAAAAAATATATTGCAAATACAGCATTACAAAACAAATACATTTTCAGTCTTATCACTACACTACAACAATGAAGAGGCAGGTGCCTCTACATTGTTTATATATTGTATTGCCTAGTCTTAACCAGGTATTCAAAATGATGTCTGTTTGTGTACCTTTATTAACAGTATTTAAAAATCTGAATACTCACTCGTAATCTGCAATAGCATCAAATATCCCTCTATATTTCAGTACAGGGTGTATAACATTGGATTCTATAGCTTTAGGTGCTGATATGCTCTTGAGGACACCATTCACAGAGGACCATACACCCTCAACTTCCTTTTCAATACGAAGCTGAGATTTGGGCTGTGTGAAATAGTTCTTCAGAGTGTTGTGGAATTTTGTACCAACTGCCATTTGAGCTGCAAGTTATAAAATATATAATATTACTTTTTATTAATAAATTTTACTTAATTGCCTATTATTATTTACTTAGAACCTACCTAATGACTTTAATAAAGGTATGGTAGGTTCAATTTTTGTCACCCGAAGTTAAGGTTGATTATTGTAATCTTTATATACTTTTACCTCATACCAATTCTAAAAGGATATAATTATTTAGAAATAATTGTGAGAGATGATGTATTATATTTAGTTAATGGCTCTGATGGCACCAGTCTGTTAGAGTTATAGGTATGCGATCTTGACTAGACCCCAAATTTTCCCAACTAATTCCCAAAAATGTCTGGACAATCCCATTGGTGTCATACCAATGGGATTATCCAGTTACATAAATGGGAATAAATTATTTTAATTACACCTCTGCCTACCCCATTGGGGATACAGCTTAGTGGGGGAACAAGTCATTTTGTAAAATAGTAAACACTCAATTATTACAAAATACAAATAGAGACATACCTTCATAGAATTTGTTGAACTCATCCAACCCCATTTCTGCAATTCTTTCCTGTTTCCATTTCTCTAAAGCAGTTCTTGAATCATCTGTCATTGTTTTGTTCAGTATCAATGTAACAGATGGATACTGTTTGGTATAGTCATTCTGGTAGTGTTTAATTTGAAGGATTTTATCTTCATTTACATATCCAGGCTGCGCTGGTGAACTTCTTGCTGCACTACTGATACTAGAAGTAGTAAGATTTCTTACATTTGCACTATTCAACAACACCCCCACAAAATTAACACACTGCCTTGTATTCTGCCACATTCTTTTTTTCAATACTTCTATAGCTAATGCAGGACTACTCATATACCTTGAATATCCAAACAGTGGTTCACACTGTTTTACATTTCTCTCTGTACTTTCTATATATTTCAACTTATTTCCGTGACAGCTGGCGCCGTTGTTTTGATGTGATGTACTATTTTTAGCTGGAACAGATAAAATGTTGTAATGTGTACGTGTGTGTGTGTGTATATGCTAGGGCGCTAAAACTGAATATCATATGTTGTTAATTGGCAAGACGCAGAAACAATCATGATACGCAGTAGATATGCACGCATGTATCGAGAACGAAAGTCAACACATACATTGTAAACAATTCTATTATTATCGAAACACGATAAAATTGTCAACTAACTCGACATGTTGTACGACAGAGCTGTTTCTTAGAAACTAGTTAATCTATTCAATGGCAAGGTTGAGGAAACCTTACGAATAAAATCACTTACCTACATTCTGCAATCGTTGTTTCCTCTGTTTATTAGTTTCTAGCAATGGACCGAACAAATCCTTATTTTCTTTATTGTACAATTTCAACTTTTCTGCCGGTTTCAGGAAAGACGTGGGTCGAACCACCTTGTTCCTGATAAATTCTTTCGACTTTCTCTCGAATGAAATCCTTTGACCGATTGTGCACACCGGCCGAAACATTGCAAAGATATTGAATGTTAATTTAAAGATTAAACGGCAGAACGTAGCTACGATTTCTACCGTATATTTGAATATAATAAGTTGAATATAGTTAGCTGGTTAACATTTTTTCATGAAATGAAAAAGATTTTAAGTTACAGACGATAATGTCCAGAAACGTCAAAAGTAGCACATTTAGCCAATGACAAATCGGTATTTAAAATTAGAAGTACCTAGTGTTGCTGTAAACTCAAAAATATCTTATTTATTTAAATACATCCAGCACATAGTAGTAGTAGGAAGTACGGTAAAATTACACTATTAAGAACACTACATAGACTGAAATACAGTTTAATTAATGTTTACGAAATCAATGAAAATAAAAAAAAAACCTATTAAACTTTTTGTGTATCTTGTCCTGTAGATGTCACTAAAACAATATAAATTTAGAATTAGTTCTAGTAAAGTGTGCTAGATGTCGCTAAAGTCATTATATTATGCAGCAAAACAAAAAATTACGATATCGAAATACCCACTCTTCAATTGCTTTACTTCTGAAATTGTTAGCGTTATACAAGGCTTTATATAGAGATGATATAATGCGGATAAATAAAGTATATAGATATACTCACAACCAAGTGTAGACATTAATACCATTTCCATTTGGACGTGTAGTGATGATATAATTTGGCGGGAAATTGGTCAAAGCGGGATTGTTTGAAGCGGCATTTGAAAAACGCCGGCTGCCAGAGTCTGTGTGTGTCCGGTTGTCCTGAAATATGATCGAAAAGTTAAAGTAATAAGACAAGAAGTGGTTTAATTTAAAGATTAGGGTAATATTTAAGAGACTACAAGGATATTTTAAGTTAAGATATGGGAATTAATTTATGACTATTTTAATAGTAACTGGATAGTGGTTTGAAGTGCAAATTCGAGGCAAGTGTTTTACCTCACGGATTTTCTTCATTAAAGTAAGTACTTTATTTATCTTGAATTTTATATTTGTTATAAACCGAGATCACAGGAATTTATTTATTCAGGCGGTTTAAATAATACTCAGTACCTGTTTGTTTCATATAGCATTATAATTCCTTAACTACATGGCACTAATGCTGGGTTTAAAAACATTTTTGTTTGTAAAAAAAATTACACATTACATAACCTAAATTTAAGTGAAAGCTCGTTTCTGGTATTGTATGTTTTTAAATATCTTGGGAGTATGGTGGTGTATTATTATGTTCCTTCAACTCTAGCTCCATAGAGTTAAAACTTAAGATCGTTATAATAATAATTACCCCTAATAATTAACGGCCTCATTTTGGCGATAACATATAGTCCCATACACGCAAGCCTATTGCCGTCTTTCGTTCACTATTTGGAATTCAATGGGAAAATTTGAAGTAAGTACATATGTATATTGATCGAAAAGGGAGGGTGGTAAAGGGAGGGAACGCGATATGGCTTGTGCAGATGGATTGGGTAGCATAAGCAATAGCTCAAGCAAGTCAGGTATATAAATAACCAGATAGATATTAAAATATTTTGTGAACAGTAAGGCAACACTGTTTTGTCATGCGCTACACTATTTACACTAAAAGTTAATAAACTAAAATTAGGACATTAAAATAGTGAAATTGAAAAACAGGGAGAAGCTAACAACCAACGTAAAGCATTTTGTTTGTTGATATTATGAAATATTTATAGATATTATGGAATATGAAAGTGACGGTAGTATGATGGCTGAGGCGTCAGACTTACGATCATGTGGTTGCGGGTTCAAACGCCACCCAGTGCACTACCGTCGTAAACCTACCCCTAACACAAGCATTTAGCTTAGCTGGGGGGGGGTCAACGGGAATACTAGTAATTCAACACGGAGTGTGTTGTACACACAAATACAAAATTAACACACTGTCTTGTAATGTGTAATGGACTTTGCTAGTATTCCTTATTTAAAAAAAAATAAGTATCTAATGATTTGAATTTTAAATCTACGCGTACGAAGTTGCTGGATAAAAGCTAGTTTTTAATACAATATTTTTATTGCTCTTTCAGACAGTAAAATTGTGATTAAAAAAAGTCTAAATTATAGCAGCAGATATTATAGTTAAATGACGATGAGAATAACAGAACATATCATAGCATACATGACCACTCGAAGAACCCTAGATAACAGCCGCAATGACTTTCACAATACGAAATGCGCTCATCTCTAAGCGTTTTTAAGCCCTGATGAAAAAGAGGACTACCTATCGTAAATTGGGGTTGCGTATCTGTGTCTGTCTCTGGAATGATAGCACATGAAAGGATGAAACGATTTTTGATTCAGTTTATTTTGTTTGAAAGGTGTCGAGATTCTGCTTAACCGTTCAAAGATTATCCTTTGCGTACCACTTAAGAAGTTTTTTTTTTATAATTTAGGGGGCAGACGGGTCACCTGATTGATGATAACCACCGTCCATAGACACCTCAAGAGAACATGTTTTGATTTTACTATCCTATTTATTATTAATTTTCAGTTAAATAATGATGACATCTTTTAATATACGATGAGTCATTGTTCTAGGTGCTATATTCATTTCCCGAGAGAAAATATTTTGCTTTCGGACCAGATTTCTTCGAATTATTTCCTTCGCTGCTTTGATCACCTTTTTGTGGACTACTACTAGGTAGACGGCCAATTTGTAATTTTATCACCCAAGACTTTAGCACCCCACTCCATTTTAATATCAGAAAAACATTTAACACCGATTGGCGCAAAATTGAGAAAACACAATAAATATTCATTTAAGAATGACAGATTCTTAATTCAAATGTACTGTTTTTTTGTGGTGACAGTATATTTGTCTTTTTATTATTGCTTTTTTATTGTAACAGACTAAGTATGTATCCTATGATGCATAAAGATATTCGTTTTTCTTCAATATCTGTAATGTACTTACATTGGTCTATTACAAGTTTGTTATAAGTCATTCCATGTTTCTAAATAAATGTTAATATTGATATATCCGGAATTTATAAATACTTCTGTAATAAATTGAACCGAAACAAAGTCGCCCATCTTACTTATAAACTGGCGTTTGTTGAATACTATTAAAGAATTAAGGTCTTGACTTGAAAACTTTTCGTGATTTGTTTAAACAGATCTTTTAGCTCACACGAAAGTTATGCAAGTACAAGTCTGAAGGAGTTTTGGAAGTATAATACTTCTTAATTCTAGTAGACTTTGAATAAAATATGCTTCTTTTCGAAGTTTTGAGGATGTGATAACAAAAATATATTTGGTACATACATACACTCACGCCTGTATCTCCGAAGGGGTAGGCAGAGGCGTTAATGAACGCCCACATTTTGCCGATAGTAAAAAGACAAATTTGGGGTATATTGACAGGAAAGGGAGGATAGAAACGGAAGAAAGTGGTTATTGCTTATACATCTGTATAAGCAATATCCTCTTTCTTCCGTTGCTATCTATATATATATCTCAATTCATCTGGATTGGGGAGTATAAGCAATAGTTCAAACAAGTCAGGGTCATATACCTATAACTAGAACTGGCTAGTGCCGGAAAATCTGAGTCCTCTTACTAAATACTAATAACCAAGTAATATATTTGGAACTGCCGTATTAAACAATATAAAGAACTCTCTTTAAATATTGTGTCCGTATTATTGAGCTATTACAACATTTAAAAATGTATTTATTTAATTTAAATTTTTAGATAAATAAGCAATTTGGTCTGAACCCTTATGTTATAAATTTGTTCCAACTTATTGGAGCTTTGAGTAGTAACGACTGCCCCATCTGTTTCTTCGATAACACAGTTATGATAAATAACGTATGAGATAAAGCTTTGGGATTTCACAAGTATGCCTCTATGTAATTTCATTTATCACTTACCGATAATGTTTGTATTTTTTGTGTGTTCATAAGGATATAAAATTCCATTTATATGCTGACTGTAAGCAATGATAACATAAAGCATACAGTTTATTTAGAATACAGCTTTATTCAATTAATTTCAAGAACGAGTGTCTAAACTGCGATAAGAGGGTGAAAGAAATTAATTTAAAAATGGAACCACTCAGTTCATAGCGAGAGCAGAATTTTAATTAAAAAATGTCCGCTGTGGTGCGAAAAGAGATTTATTTAAAAGTTTTTTTCCCTTTTCACACTTACCGTGATCTCATTTTTATTTATAACCGCAAACTAAACGTATGTAACTTCCGGGTATTTTTTTAATCCAATCACGCAATGGTAAATATCTATACTAATATAATAAATGCAAAAGTGCTCCGTCTATCCAATAGACAATTTTCACAGTTAAATGGCTGAACCGATGTTGATTTGATTGATTTTGGTATTTTTTTTTTTTTATTTTATTTGTAAGCCTACCATAATGACTCCACTTTGCCTGATGGTAAGCAATAAATGGAGTCCAAGAGTTGTGGTCACCATCCTCATTGCATGTCTAGTCAATGCAGCATGGTGACCCACACTATGGCGGGCTGGTGAGATGCTTTTTCACGCCCCGCTTAAAAGACCCGGGATCAAAGTGGGAAGGAAACACGTGCGCTGGTAGGGAATTCCAGGCTTTCACTGATCGGCACAGGAAAGAAGAGCCAAACCGTTTCGTTGACGTGACTCCTCAGGCCAGCACGTGTAGTCCTGTAGAGGAAGGGAGAAGGTGGGACCAATTGGAAGAGCTCGTCAGAACACTCCCCGTGATGTAGGCGATAGAGAACTGCCATAGAGGCGACATCTCTTTGCAACTGCAGGGGCTCAAGAGACTGGGTGACCTCAGGACAGTCTATAATACGGACTGCGCGTCGCTGCAACCGATCGAGAGCGTCAAGCAGATACTGCGCATAGCAATCCCAAAGATGAGAGCAGTACTCCATTGAGATCCCGACCGCCTTAGTGACGCTCTCGATGTAATCACGCGGATTGAGATCCCGACAGATGTCCATACCCAGTATATTAAGCCTATCCTGTAGTGGCAGTTGAGTGTTCTGAAGAGTAGGAAGGGGAAGGAATGGAAACTTTTTGTTTATAAACGCGCACGCCTGTGTTTTCTTGGCGCTGAACTCGACCAGATTCTCACAACCCCATTGAGAGATGCGGCTCAAGACCCGGTCGAGCTCAGCAACAAGCTCCTGTCGTTTTCCCTCAACGTCTGCTAGCTTGGCAGCAGGATGTCCAAAGTATCGCCCATGTACTGTGCTGTCGTCTGCATAACAATGTATGTTGCCAAGTTTATGTGGATACTTCGAAACTTGGGAAGTACAAAAGCTACTTTATGCGACTTATTTTATCAACTACTTGATATCCTCGAAAATCAGTGGCTGCAGTGGCCGAAAAAAAAAAGCCGCTGGATGTGTACCCAAAAACAATTGACATATCAGTTAAGGTGTCTATAAGAATACATAATTCTCGTCGATCACGTCTAAAACCTTAAAGTTGGATAAAACAAATAAAAAAAATTGCCTTTGGGTTATAACTTGACCCTGATTTTTGTACACTGTAAAGATTTCTTCAGACTAAATGCAGTTGCAGTGGTATAAATTGTAGATAAAGCTATGAATCTTTAATAGTAACTTACCTTTATCATCTCACTGCAGTAATTGAAATCAATCTTACGACAAAAAATCTTTTCCTTTATCGTTGGTAATGATTAGTAGCCACAATAGAATTACCTTAATTTGACAATTTCCTGCTACGACCTACTAATAAACAGTTGCTTTTTATCTCAGCGGTCTATTGGTTAGTTCTGATATTCATTTGAATGCAAAACCGGTTTGGTAGTTTTATTTGAAAGGACCAAACTACTTATGTATGGCCAGTATCACTTACAAGAGTCCTAATGAATTGCCTTTTGAGATTAGATCGGACAGGAACTTTTTTCAATCTTTGTTAACCATGCAGTAATTGGTTAATGTTCTCTGATTCTGCTTATCAAAGGGCGATCACACTTTCAATGGCTTTCTTGGGGGGTCTGAAGAATTTAACCTACAACTGAAAATATTATCTTTCTGAAAATTAGCTACTTTAAATACTAAGTACGAATTTTAAGGGAGAGCGCGCATTCTACTTAAAATGCGGTGATATTACAAATTGACGCTTTCATTCATCTTTGTCAAGGACATGACGATTCATCCGTGCGTATTCACTATTAAAATTCTACCCTCCTATTGAAGCAAATCACATATGAAACGGAATATCGATAGTTGGAATAAATTAATTGGAAAAGTTATTTCATAATTGGAGGCGATCACATATCATTGCCCTTAATGGATTGTGAGAAGGTATTAGCAAAATAGGTTTATTATCTACTTTGCAGAATGAATGGCTGCTGGTCAGGCAAAGTTGTAATTAGGTTAATCTCTCTGTAATTTGCTGAAACCTACCCTGAACCATCGTAAATAGTAGAATAATAGTGTCAAATAAAAATCTATTATTTTAGAATTTCAGGAAGAGCTTCATCAGAACGGACGGAGAAGTACACTCACTCTTACTAAACATCTCTGATCTTAGTACCACATTATGCAATAGTGTATAACGTTAAAGTAATACATATGTATGTAGGTACGTAACCCGTATGTTTTCAATTCGGAGTAGGCGGAGACAACAGCCCGCCATTGCTTCTTTCCTTACATAGATCACGAGCTTCCTCCATTGTCATTACATCTTTCATACAAGCCCGCCGGTTTCGGGTACTTCTGACTTAATAAATGTACCTTGTCCTAAATTAATGTTCAGGAGTAGATTGAATACTCACTTTTATAATATTATTAACTCATTTATACACGCAATATTTTTCTTGCAATTTGGTAGTTTTGACAAGTAGTACCATCGACTTAGGTATTTTTTTTATCTTCTAAGCTATGTAACTACTCAAGAAAATGGAAATGATTGTAATTTCTATTTTTTTCTACTTCACTTATTTTGTACTAAAAGTAACTAGCAAATACATCATTTAAAGCAAAAGGAAATGGCGTTATAAAAAAAATATATTCATTTTAAACTTTATGCACATTGCCTGGTACAAGTACTGGACTTAATGCCTAAGGCATTGTTTCTCATCGAACTTTTGGGTAATTCAAACAAAAGAAGAAGTAGTTACACTTAAGGATTACGTAAAATTTTAAAAATGAATGTAAAACAGACAAAGTTTTACAATTCAATACAAAATTCAATACTAGTAACAAAAGTGTAAAAATTAAACAAATACATAAATATAAATATTATATATGTATATACATATACTTACATAATACATACGTATGTATCTACTTAAATTAAATTAATTCTATAAAAACATTGACTAAGGACTATGGGCTAATTCATTCTGCCAATTTTTTGAGTAAAAGCTCCTTCACCTTTGTTTGAACAGTGTAACAATTTGTGCCCAATCTTTTAACTAAAGATCATTTTACCGGACTCGTGTTATCATATTTATATTTTTCCATAAATGATTTGTCCTCGTTGCTCAGTTTTCCTTGCAAAATGACTATCGCAAGTGTTTCGACAGCCGCACACAATGGCTAATAAATTCAACATCATTGAATGTTATCATGCGATATGTGTATACATCAAAACAAACCTTGTGTTTGTATTCAAGTTTTTACAATAAGTGTAAAAGGAACAACATACTTTTCATTTAGCAATTGACAAACGCTGTATGCGACCTTTGAGATTACTTAACATACTAGACTATTTTGCAATCTGAAATCTTTTCATATTTATGTGTATTTGTATGTGTCAGTGGATATATGTATAATGTATAATTGTTTTTAGTTATTTCAAGTTATCATCTCAACTATCCGACTCAATTAATAAGGGCAAATTTTACCTTCATAAAGTTCCCGTAGTGATGAAACTCTTTATTTTATACGAATGGATATGAAATTCATCTAAACATTTTTTTAGAATTTTAATTTTTCTTTTAACAAAGAAACCATTATAGTTTGTTAAATATAAGAGGTATATGTAAGATATATGGTGTCGTGGACTTTATAGTAGATATTTACTCAAGACTGACAGAATATCTTTCCTGTACATTGTATTCCTTTACTGGCATTTTTAGCGAAACCAAGTCGATGAAAAATTAACCAGTAATACTGGTTAATTTTTCATCGACTTACTTACTTAAATAAGGAATATAATATAATTAAATATGTCACCCAGAGAGACTCTAGCTTCCAATCATCCAGATATTACCCCGTACAAGCAAAAAAACTATTTTACCTCTTTATAATATTTGTGTAGATTATGAATTTTAAACCATCATCTTGCAAGAAGATAGTTTAAACTTCATAATATGTTGAGAATAAAATATAAACCCAATATATTAATACGCTTTTTTGTAAGAGCTTACTACAGGAATCTCACTGTTAATAGTTTACTCCCGCATAATCCAAACATGACTTATAAAACGTACACCACCAATAACATGAGGTTGAAACCATATTGTAAAGTGCAAAAAAAATCTTAGGCACTTTCGCTAGTCCACGTTTTGAGTTAAAATCGTTTAAGAGATATAAAATAAATGAGCTTAGGCCTGAGGTTGAGTTATTTTTCTTTCCTTCGAACAATACTTTTCTTCTGGATGAAAAAAATACGAATAACAAAGTACGTGTGTATGTATAATTTCATGTTGAGTAACTAAAGACCAAAAAATTACCAAACTAATATTCTAATTTAGAATAGAAATACTAAACTCAAACACTAAAATTGTGTAAATTGTTTGCTACGAATGATGTTATTTGCAACATAATTACTCTAGTATTATTTGAGTTACTGTTGTAAATTCAGTTCAGCGAGGAACCCAAAGTAGTTTAACTTTTGAAGTTAGATTAGATAGGTCAACATTGCGTAGTGGCTGGCGCGCCATCCGTGCCAAATACCTTCAACACATCATATAACATACGTGACGCATACTTGTGTCAAGTCCTTGGAATAATAGGGATAGAAATTTTGGGAATAATGTATAACGTTAATGTTTTGGAAAGCCAGGGAATCTTCTTATCATTGAAATAAATTATTAAGGAACGGTTTTACTCTGTTAATTTGTAAATTAAGTTAATACCGTATTACTGAATTGTCTATGACTAAATAGTAATTTAATACTTCTTACTAGAAATAGCTTTTTTTGTATAGTATTAACATTTGGCGTTGTTGTTTGTACCTTGTAGCATCTTTCAAAACCGAGACCACAGTCAAGACTTCCACCAAGAGACCTTTGTATTTGGAATAACAATAAAAAACAATCTTGTATTATTTTATAGAGAACATAATTGTTATGACACCTTTTATGTTGTACCCGAGACAGGAACTTTTCTAATTTGTGATGCATCATGCCTCCTTCCAAAGCGTTCAAATAAATAACGTTGTAGCAAAGTTTAACACAAGGACCCAGTTGCGTACACTTTTTTAAAGTCAAGTATGTTTCACTTTATTCGGATCGGGCATTCAAGGTCTGAAATGCACGCGTGTTAATAAAAGTATATACAGTTTATAATTCAGTTCCTTTCTATTCCGTTCTAGGCCAAAATTTATTATTTAATGTCTAACATTTACCTACTTACAGTAAGCCAGCCGTGAGTAGACCCTGACTCTACCCACAAAGTAATCTGTGTGACTAATGAAAAGGTTTAATATTCAACATATATTTAAATTGAAAGGATAAGTAATAACACCTAAGTTACTAGTTATACAACAATTATTTATGAATTAAGTATTTAACATATGTATTTATTACCGTCCGAGAGCCATGCCGGTCACCCACAGCCTTATGAAAAACGGTAGTTAAACATTGTTTGATTTGAGTTGCCGAGTGAGTGAGAGTACTGCAAGGGAACTCTCCCTCTCTCTTACCCCACCACTTCTCCCCCCCCCCCCCTGCCGCCACCCTTAAAGGCTGGCAGCGCACTTACGACTAGAACTTTTGTTACAAGTCAACTCTTACCGTATGTAAGAACTTTCATTATATCCAGAATATATAAATAATAAAATTGGCATTGGCTTTTTGTATACAATTAGAATCCCCTAAAGTCAATGGGTAACGTTCTTCTAACACATTGGTAAATAAGAAATAATAAGTACATAGATTTGGCGAATTAATATTTTTAATATTTACACGACTGCTCAAGAAGGAGGTTGTGATGGATGGTTTTTTGAGTGTATGTGTATATGTATGAATGATGTTTATTTCTCACCTCCTAGAGCCCGGTTTTGATTCATCGATTCATCATTCGTAAGGTGTCATTTGAATTGTTTTAACATTGAAAGTGACATGGAGTGTAAAATTCCAAGATGAGGTCTGCAAAAAAAATAGGAAGGTAAAAAGTTAAATATTTATACCATGTATTTTTTAATATATTTTTTATAGAAAATCCAACATTATGTGCCTGCTCCAAAATGTTATTCTTTTGAACATATCGTCTGTCATTTCAGAATATATGTATATGTATGTACATAATCAGCAGAATAATCCTTTTAAATATCTCAAGACATGTTTACCTGTAGTGTTTGTTGCTTATACAATATTGTAGGTAGGCGATGGTTAATACTCGAAATAGGTACTTGTGTGTCGAATAGTTTGCCCAGCATCCCACGCCCGACTACGCAATTCAAGTGGCTCAAGTACTTCACCTTGTCTGAATAATCAATTTAATGAACCCCATACATAACAATAAGCAACGTGGAAGCAGGAGTGTGTAAATCTATATACTTACAGTTTCTGTGCAGAAACTGTAATCCTCACAGTTCAAATAAAGAAGATATGCGGCGAAACTTCTCTGAAATTAATTTCCGTGTTACGTACGGACTTTAAGTCGGATAATGGTCTTCTATGACAAGAGCTTACAATATTTTGTTATTTTCCAAGAGAATCTAAATAGAAATTTTCATTGGATAGATTCGGTAGTAGTAAGTTAAGTTTCCTTTTTTTTCGAATTTGGAAACTTAACTTAAAACTTTAGTTAAGTTTCCAAATTCGAATTTGGGAAAATATATACTAAAATAAAATTTATAATTATATAGTATCTGGAAAAAATAATGATTAAACTCTGTAACTCTTATCTCGGTGGCTAACTTAAATACATATTTCTTAGATAATCATTTTAAGAAAGTCATTGCAATGAGGCTTTCGCTTAACAGATACATACTATACACATAAATAAAATACTACGAAACAATTACAACATAATGAATCATAGCCTCAGAACTAACATATATCATTAAAAAGTTCCACTGCACTAGCAAACAATACGGTGCATTAAATTTAACAAAGCTAGAGGGTAGAGAATTCCAAAAAGTATTGAATTTCACAATACACAAGATTGTTAGTTTAATAGCGTTAGTTATATCAAAAAAGATATGCTTTCTGTGTAATTAATGCTATTTTATTGATATAAGTAGTTATTCTGTTTAAAATTCATCCCATTAAATAGTTCCCGGATATATTTATGTCGTAAATTGCCGTTGAAAGGGCATTCATAAAGTGGAACTATCTGTTGGGTGGGGCATAGTTCGGACTTCAGAAGATTGATTAAACGTTATTTTGTGGTGTTGATGGCAACTTATTACAACAAGAACTATTTAATATAGTTTACTTCTGATTATGTGGAGTTTTTTATTGGGTACATCCAATTTATCTTTCTTTTCTCTTTTGCAACTTTTTTGTGTTTGACATTGCTGAGCGCAATAGTTAAGTTTTCCCCTGTTTAATTATTCCAGAATTATTGTCATGGGCGAATGATACCGTTATATCAGTTCCACAAATTTGAAAAATAATCAGATAGTCCTAACTGTTCTAGAGTTTTGTGTTTATCAACAAATATAGCCATTATTCTTTATTTTTATAGTTTTGTTTTATAGTCTATTTGAAAATATATTTTTTAACATATTTCTATTACAATTAATTTATAATACAACACCAGTAATAATTGGACTCGTTTTGCGTTCCTGTAAAAGTCGTGTCATGTATAAGTATTTTTTTTTGAAAAAGACGACTCCCGCATTAATTCCCGTGTCGCGGGGGACTTTACAAACATTCAAACAACGGACACAAAGAACACCCAGACTCTGAACAACAATTTGAGGATTACACAAAGTGGCGCGGCAGCTTGGTGGCGAGGTGACCACTTAAACCGCTATGCCATCAGTGCAGTCACGCCACTTAGTCCATCACAACACAACAACATATATATGTATGTATTCTCGTGTTAGAGCCATGCTTAGGCACCAATGGGCCGGCTCGACCGGTGCGGTACCACAGCCTCCCAGAAAAACGTTTGTGAAGCAATTGCATTCCACCGAAGTTAGTGAGATTTCCGGAGGCCCAACTCCCCCTCTCCTCTTTCCCTTTTCCTCTTTCCCATCTTCTCGTCTCCCCTCTAATCATTCACCTCCCCGTATTGGACTTACGGACGGCGGTTGGTAACCCGTCTGTTCGTCTATCCCTCAAAATTAAAAAAAAAGAGGAAGTGCCGCAGAAAGCTATTTTATTTTGTTTAATATGTGTGTTATAAATTTAAAATTACGTTTGAATTGCTACATGAAACTTACTGTTATATTAATAATGGTAACACACAAAAATATATATGTATCTTACTTATCTTGGACGGAAAGTCATACATTAAAAATTCAGTTCATACTGGTCAGTAAAGTGTCAAGAAGTTATGATTAAAAATCATGGAAGAAATTAGACCAACACCAAATCTTTAGTAGGTAACTAACTTTTACAGGAGATGTTTCGTACAAATATATTTTGCAATTTGATAATGTATTATGTATTTATTGACAAGCATATTGAAATTAATTGTCCTGACTTCTTCTTTTGCTATCACTATGGTACTTATATGATTCAGGGAATTCCATGACACAGTCAAAGTGAAGAATTTTGAAGTTGAACAATTTCATCATGAAAAATGATTTGGTAAAATAAAATTGAAACCTTTGTGTTATTATTATTATTACGCATTTACATTACAAGTTATTTGAAATATTTTTTGTTACTTAGGAATAAGTAAAATTAACCGAAACTTTTTTTGCCTTCATATCTTGTTGCGTTGCTCTGATATCAGCATTTTCCCCCATATACTAGAAATGTTTGCTTAAACGACAGACTTCATTCAATTTGCCGTACGGGCCGAACACCAAGTTATCGACGGGTTTCCAGTTATATACATAATTTAACCTGCCACTACATGAATGCTGACCCACATGCAATGCCCTAGTTTGTCTTACAGCAACAAAGTGTACCGTCCCTTCCTTGCATTTGTATATTTTTACTTAGAGCAAACGCTTCAGTAAATACAGGAAGAGTAATGAAAGAGTTGCGCTCTTTTTCTCGCTTGCTTACACTTCAAAGAAATTAACGAGTCGAAACAAGCAACTGACTTATCGTAATCACTAGCTTATCGTTTAACTTGTGGCTGGCGTGCTCCATTCACACAATGAAACCATTTAGAGCGGTTTGAAGAATAATGAAAAAGACTATTTGTTGGAAGTTGTAGGATGGCTTTTGAACCGATATAGTTTAACAATATAATAAAAATATAAAATTCTATGACTCATTTTATAATTTCAAACGAATATACAATTCCATGAAAACATTAATGTTTATTATAAAGCTTTTGGTATTTAAACATTTTACAAAATATCCTGCCCTTGTTCCCAAATTTTTATTCATCTTTAGTGATGTGTTAGTGAAATTTTTAATGACTAATCTAACTATTTCTTGACAGTATTACTGTTAGTAGTATCTTTGGCAAGCTACGTAGAGAACAAACGTTGCATACAACTATAATTTCTCCTTAATCATACATACCTCTGACTGCTTGATTTGATGTTTTTATAAAAACACAATAATAAAAATTGTAAGATAGTCTATCTATTTCCTCCGCCTTTCTGCGCTTCTAGGTTAGAATAGATAGATCTGAAATAACTTGATGCAATTTTCAAGATACATGTTACTGATGAAGTTACTTACTATTTAGCATCCAAACGTTGAATGTTATCTCTGAGTCTTTATTTACTGTTTTCTTATTTTTTTAATTTTTTTAGGATATAGGGGACAGATGAACAGACGGGTCTCCAGAAGTTAAGTGACAACCGTTGCCCATGGATATCTACAACTTACGAGTCGTACGTGCGCTGCTCGCCGTTGAAGATGCTAAAGGGGAGATTAGAGGGAGGGGTAGGAGGAGAGGGGGGATAAGGAGAGGGGAAGAAAGAGATAGAGGACTAGGGGAAGGAAAAGGAGAGCGGGGATTGTGCCTCCGGTAACTTCAATATGGCAACCCTTTAAGGATGAGAGATATGGTCACAATTGGTTGTCCCTGTTCCCCATTCATGATAATCACGCAGTAAGAAAAAACTAGAGGAAACATCTCAGTTTTCCAGCTAGCATTTTCAATTAAAAAAATAAAAGATTACAAGATCGCACGCAGTAAAAATAAAAGAGGTGTACACTAGACAAATAGCTAGGCTATGTGCAAGGTACGTGCTTACGTTAAGAGCAGTAGTACCTTGTTGCATAGCGTATTTATGTCTTCGCATAAAGATCTTTAGTCCTGGGGATAGTAATACAGTTAGTGAGATGAGACGGGTTGACGATAGCTTACGACACCTTTCTCAAATAGCCAATTACACGAAGTAGCTCACTGAATATCATTTATCAAACCCGTGTTAAGATGGGCTTCAAATTTAATGGTGTATTTATACACATTTATGGCCGTATCGTTTTAAATGGTACCGATAAACTCCAACGGAAGTGATAGAATAATATTCTCTCTTTTTGTTGCTGTTGAAAATTACTGTAGCGTTGCACGCATATCGGATATTCTCAATAAAATTTATTTGAATGAAATTGTCTGTTCAAAAGTTTGCAATGCTTTTTTTATTATACCTATAGGGCGAAAGACCATCAGACGGAGATGGCAAGTGATAACCTTCGCCCATGGATACCAAAAAGTAAGTAGAGCTTGTACTATGGTAACCAGACTGCTGATAAACATACTTATGTATTATGTATATAAATACATATGTACATATTATAGATAAATTACAACCAGACATAGAACAAATCATCGTGCTCATCATACAAATATTTGTCCTGGGTGGGAACCCACGACCTCGGCCTAGCTGTCAGGATCGCTAAACGCTAGACCAACAGGCTAGTTATAGTTTTATCATTTGCGCTGATACGCAACAGCTTTATAAGAAGGAAACCAATAATAATAATAATATTTTCAGATATCTGAACACTTCAGTCTGATCGGAAAATAATTAGAGCTTGTACTATGACTGCTAAAACAAACATATATGTTTCTAAATTAATACATATATATAGATAAGTTACATTTAGATACAGAACAAATACGCGTGCTCATTACATAAACATTTTTCTTGGGTGGGTAGGAAATCGAACCCACGACCTCTGGTTTAGCAGTCAGGGTCACTGTCCACTAGACCAATGGGCCCGTCAAAATATCTGTTATTATGCTATGCTGCTATGCTAAATACTCACAATTCCAATTGTTAACAATCGAACAGCCTACCGTCTCAAAATAGCCGAATAATACCTACAAAATATGTTATAATTAATCATAATATTACATACAAGCCTAGACAACCACTGCAATATGTACTTTACGTTTGTTAAGCTTAGATAGTGGAATGACGGTAACTATATAATAAAACCAAGCTATTATGAAGTATTACTTATAGGAAGCTTAATGCTATATGCACAACACGAGAGGTAGAACCTCTCAATCGAACGAATTTGCATTTGAAGGAAGTAGTTTTATGTAGTTTGCCATTTGCAGTATCTTAAAAAAAGTATAGAGTTACAAAACTGGAATATAGAGAAGATATTATTTAAAGCAATTGGAAGAAATTTACACTACTTCATTGTCATTCTAAAGAGGTAAAAAAATTTTGCTTTAACGCAAGAAGACGCTAAAGAGGTAATCGCTAACTCAATTCGACCTTCGGGAATGTCGATTTCTAGCTGAAGTATGACTTCCCAGACAGCATTTGTATGTAGGAATTGAGAGTGTAACATTAAGTAATAGTAGTTTATTTTGTAATGTGAGACAATACTGCGATACTATTCGGTGGTCGTGGCGGAATTTTTCATTTTATTTATTTGTAATGGTAGGCACTAGATAATTTTGAGCAAAAGTTTAAAAAAATATATAATTTATGTCCTATCGTCATGGCTCTTACTTCTTTTTCTTATTTTCGTTGTGGTAACTGAGCCAACATAATTCAGTTTAAAAAAGTAGACAACCGACTTCAATGCGTCTATCATAAAGTTTAAGACTAGTATGGTTTTCTCAAGGATGCCTTTGTCACAACTGGACCAAACTCTCATCTAACTACCCTTGAAGTTCATCCTTTTCAATAAAAAAAGATAAAAGAATTAGAGAATAAAAGAAATCGGTTCACGTGATATTGAGTTATTCGTCCATTTGTCGCGCACATGCTTAATGCAAATTTAAGACTTATATGTTTTTCTCATGGATGCCATTGTCAGCACTGGAAGCACCAGCTTTCAAATAAAAAAATAATAATTAAGGTTCACGCAGTCAAAACTTCTGCTAACAAACATAAAAAAAAACTGTCGAATTGAGAACCTCCTCCCTTTTGAAGTTGGTTGAAAATGGCTCTTACTTATTGCAATGTTTGCATGCCAACTACTTTGAAGATTACTCAAAGCAGGTATATTGAAATGTATATTTATTAATACCTAAAATATATACGTGACAGTACACTGCTTTCACATACAGTATTGTTACATTACTTAATAGTACGATTGATGAATTACTTATTAGTTTTATAATGTACAACGGTATATGTAAATATATTATTGCATTACTTATAATCACACATAAACACATAAACCGCAAAGAAAACAATGATATACTTATTCGATTATTTATATCACTGGTGTACAGGTTAAATTCTAATGAATTTGTAAACCATCAGCTTTGATTATTGTAAAATATTTGAAAAGAAATTGCTTTTTATGAAACAGTTTTTTCTCCTTAAAATATGGGTATTGGGGTTTATAATGAAACATGACAATAACACGACCCACATTGTTATCCATTAAAAATGCACTGTGTACTAAAATAAAACTATAATATATACAATATTTACAGAGTATAAACATAAATATTAACGCATCGGGCCGTTACAAATGGACCATGTAAAAACAGTTCATGGGTTAACTATCAGATAATAAATATCAGAACCGACTGTTGCATCGACTCGTGTGTTGTTGTTACCGAGAAACTGCAGCATAATTCCGCTATTTTTAAACGTTGCACAACTTAACTCTTTTAGGTAAGATTCAGGACCTAAATTCTAAATTTATTAGAAAAGTAAAAGTAAACATGTGGTGTGTGTGTGATCTGTGTTATATTAAACTGTTCAAATACTGTGTAATATATACATATGTTTAATTATATACAGAGAGTAATAATAATTTGTACTATGGTAACCTGACCTTTTTTTTTTTTTTTTTTTTTTTTAACGTGTGGAAACCCCCTCGGGCCGTCATCCCACCGGGGTTTTCGGTGGAACGGTGTGTCGGAATCGGACCGACTAAAACCACACGGTGCGCCATACTGCGCCTGTAATAGGAGAAATCCGGGAACAGCTTTGGTAAGACATCCGGACCCCTCCTAGCGCCTGTTGCCCGCAAAAGCGCGGGCACCACCCTTGGGTAACTCTCAATTAGGTAACGTCCAGGCACACCAGGACGTCGCCTCCTCGCGGCTGGCTATATGGCGGATGGAGGGGAAAACCCGTCCCGACCACCCGCGGCCACACTCAGGGCGGCATGAGGCGCTGGTAAGCGCGCCTACGCCGCCCGGTTCGCCGGCGGCGAATTGGGTCCGAGTGGAGATCGTCCTCCCGGGCCCGCTCCGCCGCCTCCTTCTGCGAGATGACCTCCTCACAGAAGGTTGCGACCGCGGTAAAATTCCTGTCGCTACCGGCCATGGAGCGTATGACGGCCGGTAGCGAGAGATCCTCTCCGATGACTGCAGTGAGGACCCGACGCTGCGCCGACCAAGCGGGGCAGTCTGCGAGCGTATGTTGAGCCGAGTCCTCACTGCAGTCGCAGTGGTGGCAGGCGGGACTCAATTCTCTCCTAGCGACCGAGTGCAGGTACTTTCCGAAGCAGCCGTGCCCGGAAAGAACCTGCGTCAGTCGGAAAGAAAGAGTCCCGTGCTGCCGCTCTGCCCATTCGACGATGACCGGCTGGAGCGCCTCCACGGCGGCAAAGCCAGCACGTGGAGCCTCCAGCCGGAAGGACCAACGAGCCATCGTGGCTCGACGAGCTGCCTCACGCCACTCGCGTACCTCTTCGGGCGGGGGCCCTCTGCCGCTACCCGCCCGAAACGCAGCCGTCCGCCGATAAACTTCGGCGAGCACTTCCGCCTCCAAGTCCCACGGGGGAGTTCCGGCAAACGCGCAAGCCGCCTCCGTCGACACGGTGCGGTAGCCACGTATGGCTCTAACCGCCATAACCCTCTGAGGGCGCCAAAGGCGTGCCCTATTCTGGGCGGTTAGAGCATCCGCCCACACCGGTGCACCGTATAGTGCCATTGACCGGACAACCCCCGTGTACAGCCGTCTTGTAGCGATGCTGGGTCCACCCAAGTTGGGCAAAAGGCGCCCAAGGGCAGACGCAGCGCTGACCAACCTTGGAGCCAGCTGCAGAAAGTGCTCGTCAAAGCGCCACCTTCCGTCGAGGATCAGGCCCAGATATCGTATGTGGGCCTGAACCGGTACGAGGATCGAGTTGACCATTATGGAGGCGCCAGGGGGTGGACCTCGACGGGGCCCATGGAATAAAAGGGCCTCCGTCTTATCCAAAGCCACTCGCAACCCTAGCGCCTCGATGCGCCCGACCACCAGTGAGGCTCCTCTGGTGGCCAAGCGTGCCGCCTCTTGAAAGGTCGACCCCCGGGCTGTGACCAGAGTGTCATCGGCGTAACAGATTACGCCGAGCCCAGGGGGAAAATCAGCTCGAAGGGCCCAGTCGTACCCCATGTTCCACAGGAGTGGTCCAAGGACAGACCCCTGCGGAACACCGCACGACATGGGCCGACGACTCAAATTTCCCTCTCGATCCTCGTACACGACGGTACGCTCCTCCAAATAGTCTGCCACCAGCCGCCTCAGGTACTGTGGCACGCCGTGATAATGGAGCGCTTCCCTGATGCAGCTGAATGGCAGACTATTAAAAGCGTTGGCGATGTCCAAAGACACCGCCAACAGCACGCCGCCACAGCTCACTACCTCTTCGGTCACGGCCCTCAGGCGCATTACAGCACCGATTGTCGAACGCCCCGCTCGGAAACCAAATTGGGCGTCCGACAAATCGGGGCCAACCTCGCTCAGGTGCCGGACGATGCGGGCAGAGAGGATCCTCTCAAACAATTTACCCGCCTCGTCCAGCAGTACAATGGGCCTGTAGGCCGCGACCGAATCCGTAGGCCGTCCCGGCTTCCTTAAAAGAACCAGCTTCCCGCTCTTCCAGCAGTCAGGGAAGCGTCCTGACGACAAGCATGCGTCGAACACCCCCCTGAGACGGTCCGCCATGTGGTTGAGAGCTAGGGCCAATATTCGGGGAGGGATCCCGTCTGGCCCGGGGGCGGTGTTCTTGGAGCGGATTCGTAGAACAGCCGCCCCTATCTCTTCCTCCGTGACGGGTGGAACATCTTCAGCCTCGAACTCTCCGTCGTCTCCGGTCAAGGGGGCCATCGACGGGGGTGAGTACTCCACCCGTTGCGGGAATAGGCCCTCAACCACCTCCTGCAAGAAGCTGGGCTGGAGAGTCTCGGTAAGGGGGGGGCCCGACGTGCGGAGCTTTTGTTGCACCGCACGATAAGGGCGACCCCAAGGGTCACGATCGAGACTCTCCAGCATCTCCTTTTTCTTCACTTCCTTGGCGCGGCTAATGGCCAGCTTCAGGGTTTTCCGTGCCTCTCGGTAGACCTCATAAAGCCGATCTTCCTCCCCCTCTTCGCGGTGACGCCGACGGCTGCGGGTGTAGGACCTCCGGGCATGAATGCAGGCCACACGGAGGTCCGCCAACTCCTGGGACCACCAGTAGACCTCCTTCCTTGGAGGCCGACGACCTTTAACACGGGGCATAGCCGCATCGCAAATCTGCGTAATCGCATCGCGAAAGCGGCCAGCCCCTATGTCTACCTCCTCGGTCGGAGGCTGCGGAGACAGCCAAGAGTAAATGATGGCTGCCTCCTCCAGTATATCCCTATCTAACTTCGAAACAGCCCACCGCGGGAAGCGGGAAGAACGCCGCGCCATGTGACCCCTTCTGGAGTCCTGGGTCCGGGAGAGCTCAAATCGGATATACAGATGATCCGAGAGCGTCTCAACCTCTTCCAGAACATGCCAGTGCCTTACTCGTGCGGCGAGAGCAGGGGTAGCGAACGAGAGGTCCACTATCGATCCCCCCTGCTGTCGCACGCACGTGTTGGTGGAGCCTCTGTTTAGGAGACAGAGGCCCACCGATGTTGCCCACTCCTCAACTGCGTCACCCCGGGCGTCCGTCCTGGGGGAACCCCACACCACAGACTTGGCGTTAAAGTCCCCCAATACTAGGACATGCCCAGACGCTAGTCGCCGTATCGAGGTCTCCAAGTTGTTGAGGAAAACCTCGAAGTCACTCAGACTCCGGTTGGGGGAGAAGTAAACACCGTATATGGTGATCCCCCCCCATTCGGCAGCTACGTATCCAGTACCCTTGTCTTTAAGCGACAAGGGCGGGGAATGAGCCGCCGTGGAGCCAACGACTGCCACGGAGCCGTCCCAGTCACCCAACCAGTTTGGACGGGGAGGAACATAATAGGGCTCCGCGGCTACGGCCACACCGATCGACCACTGCGCCATGGTTTGCAGGAATAAGTCCTGCGCACTAGCGCAGTGGTTCAGGTTCGTCTGGACAAGGAGGCTGGAGACTTGGTTCATTATTGAACCGTCTCTACAGCCTCATCCATGGGCGACGGTGACGACGCACGAATGACGTTGGAGGCAGCCTGGATCGACTGGCTAGCCCCCAACGTCGTCTGACAAATGCGGGGAGGGTTACATCCTCCCTGCCCCATCTGATGATTGGCGGGTAGGTTACCCGCCGCACACGCTGGACAGTGAGGGGCAGCAGAACATGCCGCAGCCTTGTGACCCGGTCGACCGCAGCGGAAACAGAGTCCACTGCAGTCGAAACAGCTTTCACACTTGATGCGGGTGTGCCCCGTCGCCAGACATTTGTAGCACCTCGTCGGCCTCGCAGCCAGAATAGTAACTCTGGCATTCACAAAACCGACGAGGATCCTGCTGACATCGCCTAGAATTTTAGCGGTTGCTAGGGGGCAACTGACCCACACCGCACCAAGGCCACCTTGACCGGGGCGGATGGTGCCGATCCTAATATTGTCCGAGGTGCAACCCGTCTTTTGCTGAATTGCCACTCGGACACCGTCGACAGTAACGGAGTCATCCAGACCCGATATTCGCAGCTCCGCGCACTTGGTGGGCCTGGCGATCCGTACTCCATCCGTTCCTGCAAACACTCCCCGCAGCTTCTCAGCAAATATGTCTGCCGTCTTTGCACCCTCTGCCCCAGGGAACTCAAGAATACGAGCCCCCGTTTGGGCGAGGCGTAATCGAGTACCTGCGCTTTCAAATTCGGAAGCGAGGCAGTCTCGAGCCTTCTTAAAGACGGCAGCATAAGAAAGGCCGCTTTTTACCGCCTCTGGCAGCACCGTCACCACTACGGCAGCCGTTTTCGGTGGTTGGAGCTTCCGTATCTTCTTAGAGTCCGCTGATCCCGATGGTGCTTGGGGCCTTGCAGGAGCGCTTTTGGAAACTTTTTTCTTCCGCAGCCGGGACTTATTCTTACCTCCCTTGACTTCATGCCATCCGTCAGAAGTAGAGGGGGCAGATTTGGAGGGGCCTGGCTCAGGTACAGCCTGGGAACCAGCCTGAGGTGCAACCACTTTGGGTGCAGGCGATCGAAGCTGAGGCAATTCCTTCGCCACTTTGGTTGGGGCCTTAGAAGATCGCCCAGTCTTGGGCCTTGGAGCCGACGTCGCTGCCGCATAGGTGGCGCGGCCACCAGAGACGGGAAGCGGTGTTGGGGCTGAAGCGGCCTTTACCTTATCCGCGGCCAATGGCGGCCGAACTATGGGTGCCGGAGGCAGCCTTGCCTCAAGTCCTGCCAGGCGCCCGTCCATCATTTGCCACACTGCACTTATGATTTGACGCAAGTGGGCATCAGGAACGGCAGAGGGGGAGTTGGTAGGAGCAGGTTGCTGTGAAACTACTGACAACTGCGCAGGGCTGTCAGTGCGCGCTCCCGCCCGAAATTGGGCGAATTGAGCACTCAGCTCTGCAACTTGCTCCGTCAGGCGTTGATTTGCCGCCATAAGTCGGTCGTTGGCCTCTTGAAGGCGTGAAACGTCCTCAATGAGGCTTTCCATGGCCCCCGACACAGCGGAAGAGGAGTCCTTCAGGGCTCTAACAAAAGTGCCCTTCAGATTAGTGGACTTGGTTGCTACTTTTTGAATTATCGCCACAGCCACGCTCGTCCTCTCTTTCAGTGCTACCGGTGTAGGAGGGACAGAATCCTCTTCCGCCGGCACACGGATTTTACGAAGAAGATCCGCGATCTCCTCTTCCGCAACGAGTTCACCCTCTTCACGAGTCCGGGCGTAATTTTTCTGTCGGGGCCGAGATTGGCGTGCGCGACCTTCCACGCCTACTGTTCGTCACCTTTGGTGGCAGCATATCTTGCGACGTATCGCCATCTTCATCTCTACACCGCTTGCGACTGTCTGTGTCGCGGGGCTCCAAATCCATTTCTTCGGCAGAGTCAGCCGCTAAACTGGAAGCCCTGGAACGTATTCGTTCCGACATTCTTCTGCTCCCAGAAGTCAATTCGACTCCTGGGAGCTCTTGCGATATAGGCGTTCCGAGTAAAACCTCCACCTCAATACCGCCCGCCTTCTTAAATTTCTCCTTCCCTCCTTCGTCCTTTCTTCCTTCCTTCTCTTCTACGACTTCAGTTTTATTTTTAATTTTATTTATGTATTCCATTTTGTAACCCACTAGTGGGGGAGAAATAAAGGTTCACCCGGGCAGAGATCCCCCAATACCCGGGCAAGCGTAGATTTTTGCCCAACCGAGGGGTCCGCAGTTGCCCCGGCTGGGAGTGCGCTTGCGACTGAACCACCCATCAGCCATGCATCCCATGGTCACGCACCAGAACACGAGATTCGGGGTAATTTTTTATAGAGGTATTCTTCCTCGCAGTCCGGGCGGTTAAGCCAAGACCCTCATCCCCGATCAGAGCCGCGAGACTTAACCACGACACTCCTTTCAGGATTACGATATGCCGACGGTGGCATCGATCTTCAGATGCCTGCTCGGTGGCAGTGCGAGTGCACGCCGAGCCCGTCCTCTTTCTCCGCTGTAGACAGTGGAGAAACACCGACCCGTGAAAAGGGGTCCCACTTTAGTGATTTTTTAATGAGGTTTCCTTCCTCACAGCTCCGAGGAGCGAAGAGCCAACAGAGGGATCGGCATACAAGCCCACTCTGTTGGGCCGAGCCTCGACCTAGTGGCTAAAGAAAATAGCCACCTCTTCTTGCCAGAATATTAGCCGTTGGCGATGACGCCCTCCTCAAAAGTAGAGGAGGAGAAGGCTGCGTCATCGCCGACGTTGCCCAGGATGCACCACGTGGAGGTTTTCTAGCCCGCACCCCATGGTAACCTGACCTGACCTAACCTGTTAAGTTGATAAACATGCGTGTATATTTTTAAATACATCGATAATTATTATAGACAAATTAGATATGTAAATATGTAAAAAAAATATGAATGTATCTATGTTCAATTCTCGGTTGACAATATTAGACATTTGGGTGAGACGGTAAAAAACTTCCGAAAGCCATAAACTTTTTTGTGACTCAAAGAAATACGCTTGAATTATAAAAACATACATTTTATTTGATCCAACACAGAAATACTACTGAGTGAGAACAATTCACACAAATTGACGCACTTGTGACTTGCACATTCTGCACATATCGGTATTTAATTTTAAACTAGGGTCTCGCACATTTAGCGCTCGTAATGCAATTAACGCTACAATTCACAACCAAATCATGGTAACCAAACAACTAGTTAGACCCAACCGCAGCTAATTATGGCTGCATGGAAACTTGCAAACAAAACGAGACCAGGTCGAGTGTTACATAGGTCAACAGAAGGGGGAGTACTACAATTGTTACTGAACCGAGAGAGGATAGGGTGGCGACGGAGCTGGCCGAGATACTAAATTAATCTGATCCAATTTTGCTTCGAAATATGATGACAATGTTCACGTACCGTATGTCATAACAATTCACTTTTGCATTCAGATGTCAGTGCAAACTACATACTATAGTTAAATATGATGTATTTCACAATATTCCCTGTATGAAATTCTATGATTTACTAGTGTTTGCTACAACTGCTTTAGCTATTAGCTCACATTCGCATGTACAATATTAGGTACAATTAGGACGTAAGTGGTTTCAATTCTCTCCTATATTAATTGTATGTGTCCGATCTTTATATTTATGATGATAGATGTATGGTAGACACGCAAAGATTTACACATTAGCAAATTATTCGGTCAGAGCTAAAGTCTGACAAGAATGATGAGCGAAAAACAATAACTAAATGTGCATGACATCAAGTTTGTAGCATATAATTTCATTTTGAGAATTTTATAGAATATATGTATATGTATTCTTGACCGATAAACTAGTAAATTATATTTAAATGAAAAGATGAATATAAATCTGAGCTTTTAAATATATAATTTACAGAGTTCTAAAATATAATTATACAGAATTTCTTGTAGCAAGTGCTTAATTACAGAGAGTCAGAGCGTTCTAGGGCACTCCACGGCACACGGCGCTCCACACGCTGGCAGAATGTCCGGCGTGGGAGGAGCCGAGGCGTGATCTCGTGGCGGCCATCGGGGTGGTGGTTCTCTCGCTCGGTAACATGATTGCGGCCATGTTGCGGAGCGAGAACGCGTGGAACTCCGCCGTCTCTTTCTGCGAGCAAATTATGCTTGCCAAGGAGACGGCGGAGCGGGATCGGGAGAGGTTTAGAACTCTTCCGGCCCGCCAGGCCCGGGAACGGGCCAGGTACCACAGGCGACTCAGGCGCCGGAGATCGGAGAATGATCTCCGTCCTCCATAAGCGCAGGCCTGGGGGTGACATATGAGGCCATCTGTCACCCTAGCAGAAGCAGGCTTGGGTGGCGGCGCGGACGCTGCGGAGCGTGCGCGCCCTTGGGGGAAGTTACGGGAACATTGGGGTTCCCACACTGGAGGGGGCCGTCTACAAACCGTAGGTGGCCCGAGGTACGTCGGGGTTCCAGGGTTTTCCTTTCTAGGGTGTACCTGGTTCCCCGGCATGTCCCCTGGTACCCAAGATGGCGTGCGGTTTTAGTCGGTTCGAGTCCGACATGCCACCAGAAGGTGGTATCCGAGGGGATTTCCGCACGGAGAAAAAAAAAAGGGCACTCCACGGCAAAATTAATTGTTTGGATAGTGCTTATGAAGTAAGAAGTACGAAATAAAACAAGAGCTCCAAAAACTAGCAAAAACATCTCTAGCGTCGTACTTTACGATTGGTGCAAAGTATTACGAAAGTTTAATTAATCTTTTTTTATGCCTCTGGTTTTTGTAAAGACTGAAAAGTATAAAGCTAGGAATCCTTATTTTGTAATACTGTTGTTAGTACTAGCTGTTAGTATAGTACTGCTTGTTAAATCAATGATATTTACAACATGATACAGTTTGTTTTTTGTTGTTTAAAAGTCTGATCATTGCCACTACAACTTACTTTACAGTAAGTTTGACAGTTTCAGTTTCTAGAAAGTTGATTGCAACATTGCTCACAGATGGCATCGCGTAACTTGCGGTCTGGGTTACAAATGATTTCATTCAACATGAGTGAAGATTAAAGTATATGTCAGCAAAGTAGTGTATCATATTACTTTTGTTATGATTTCATCTGATTATATGTATATTTTAGGTTTATATATTAAACACAAAAATATTTCTACCTATGCCCGTTATAGACCACTGAAACAATTAAAATGTCTTTCTTTTCTTAGCGTAGTAGCACACACCAGGTATCTGCTGGTTTATTTTAAACACTTGTTTCACTTTATTATACTATGTAATTTGTAAGTTACTACCTACAAACAAACGTTTCAAAAACTTGTGTAGTGTAAATTCTTGTTGTGTACAATATAAAATACTAGAATACTAGATTTATAGTTTCATACAGTTTTCATGTAGACAATAGCCTATTTGATGTTGATTAATGTATTATTTTATATTTTATTTTATTATTTCCTGCATCTTTGATACAATATGCCATGCCGACTTGTAATAACTTAAAAACCAAAAGAATAAAAATCTTCTCAAAGTTCTTTATAATACCTAATCAAACTGGTCATAGTAATGACGACATGAATTCTGGCGCCATTACACCGACGTTGGCTACATTTAGCCGCCAAACCCTTTAACTTGGACCGATCTAGGAAACTTCTCTTTACGATCACCATCCCGGTGACCTGTTTCACTAAACACCCATAAAGCCCATCAGGGTATACTGGCCTGGATTACGTCACTGTCGTTTTATGACTGCTTTGTTTGAGTTACAACGTTCGTCTTTTTTGGCCATTCTGCGGGCGTAATCAGTGAAGTGGATAGCACGAAATCCGTCGTAAAATTGACGTTTAGGCTCATAAATTAACTATTAGATTCCAGCGCTTAGTTAGTTTAATGATCATCGTATGGTCTCACGATAGGCTTCACAAGCCTGGTAGCAATTTATGTTCCAGTCTCAAACGCGTCTCTGTCTTTTGAGTTATCGAGAATATTAGAAATTAATCGTAACTTCCTCTTCACGAAAACTTATTAAGTATGCTTAGTTCCCTATGATGTTCTCGAAGGATTGTAATATTTATTTATTCACATTAAACTGTGGTGGACTGTGGGTGGCGTCCAAGAGTCCATTACTCCTATGAGAGAGTCCGCAACACAAAACCACAAAACAGCAGCCCGTCCACAGTCCATCCGCAATGTAATACTCATACGAAAATCAAGTTAGCAATGTTTGGTTTGTTTTCAGAAGCAGATCTTAAAACTTTTAGAATTAACTACCTTTTATTCTATTACTGAAATTCATTTCTTTCCTTTGCCATAAATACTCATCAAACATTACTATCTTCGTTATTCTCTTTTAAACTAGAAAAGTAAAGTTCTGTAGGCGTGTTATTTCTATTCCCTTAGATCAGCAGTAGAGCTTACTATTAAACTATTAAAGTGTCTATCTATTGACTATTAAAGTGTTTATCTATTGACTATTAAAGTGTCTATCTATTGACTATTAAAGTGTCTATCTATTGACTATTAAAGTGTCTATCTCTGCACTAAATAAAAAGTATGTGCCAAAATTAGGGACGCAAAAGTGAGAATATTTTGAGGATCTTCATGGAACCTAATGGTAGGTAAGGTTTTATAGTATACTAAAATAATTTTACTGCTGAAAATTTGTCATTCTTAATGCTTTATTCTAGCACTAAAAAGTCCTATCTAAGTAAAACAAACATCTCTTTATACATTTTATATAAATACTTATAAAGAGTTGTTCGACGATTCGTTGAAATAAATGTATTCGTAATATTTTTAAAGTATAAGTAAAGGGACAGAAATCTAATCCTTAGATGTGTGATCTTTTTGTCACGTGATCGTTACATGTTGTGCATCAGGTTAATATGTAGTTAGACAGTGACGTTTTAAGCGAAATAATTGACATTTAAAAAAAGTAACGATAACAAAAAAGTACAATTGAATCAGTTATTCGCAATTTCTTTGGTATTCCATGATGGTAACCTGATTGTAACCTGATTGTAAGTTGTGTAACCTGATTTGGTTACCATGGGACGACAGCTGGAGTATACTCTTTCGAATTTGATAATTGGTCGACTATTGGTGGAGAAACCGCTTGGTCAAGCATATAAACTTCCCATTTTGTTAAGTCGGTTTAAAAATAGAGAGAAAGTCAATAAGTAAGTTATATTTTTATAATAATTTTACTTGTTGTCATTGAAAATAATTAAATACGTCTATTTTTGAAGATTTTGTTAAATTTTTGTTTATCGAAAACAACTAAATTCCTGTAGATTTAAGTAGTCTTGAAGTACTCAATTGATGAAAAAAGTAACTGCGTGTGGTTCAATTTCCTAATTTGTTTGGTTTAATCAATAATCACGTAATTATTTGTGGGCAATAATATTGTTTGATATTTACTTCTTAGAATTTCAGTATATTCTGCTGTATATGATAGTGTTTAATATATGTACGACACTGGTTCCTGTACAAATAAAACAGGCGTGGCGCCCCCCCCGTCCCTCCCATTTACAATGAAGAAACTGAAGAATTTTTACCCGGCATTGAAAGTTTGTAGGTTGAAGAACAGAAGTATGTACTCATTTTTATATTTGATGGACTTGTCATCGCCACTCTGACAGTAGTAAATAGTAATGATACTCAAGTCTTAAAACTATTTTAAGACCACGTACATTACGTCAGCACGAACATTTCTCGGTCAGCGTGGGAACGTAGGCTGCTAGCAAATAACGCCTAATAAATGTGTGCTAAAAGGGTACGCCTGTTTACACTGCCCTTTTTATAAGAATAGATTGATTAATGATCAGATCTGCTGTTGAAAAATGATGAGCAGATTAAGGAAACGATAAGCTTAGTAAGGGCCTGTTTAATAATTCTCATGTTAACATTGTGTTTACTTATTTAAGAAATCTGAATAACAAAATCAACCATTTTATACATCTTTATGTACATATAATGTGGTGGAACGAATTCTATACTTCATAGTATATCTGGTTCAGTATAGAATTAAATGGTTCTTGTTAGTTTACGGTTTCACATGTTCAACAAGGTATTCCATTATAATTAATAATTTAAAATATATAAAGAGCACGAACAAATTCAGTTTCGTGAGCTTTTGTTTTTTTTTTACATCGCACTTTCATTATTTTTTTAATTCCAAATAAAATTGAAAATATATTGTACCGATCGGTGAAAGCCTGGAATTCACGACTGGCACACGTGTTTCCTTCCCACTTCGATCCCGGGTCTTTTAATAGTGTGGGTCACCATGCTGCATTGACTAGACATGCAATAAGGATGGTGACCACCACTCTTTGACTCCACTTAGTGCTTCCGTCAGGCAAAGTGGAGTCACTATGTTAGGCTAATATAAAAAAAGCCTGCATTATTAATTTTCTATGTTTTTGTTGTTGTCTTATAGGCATGCAACACTGACTTGCTTGAGCTATTGCTTATACGTCCCCAATCCATCTCAATTTCCAAAAGTGCCTGATGACAGCAATAGGCTTGCCCCTATTATGTAAATTGGACTAAATTATAATCACCAAATGTGGGCGTTAATAACGCCTCTGCCTACCCTTTCGGAGATACAGGCGTGAGTGTATACATTCGATAAGCATAACTCTAATTCTTGAGGGCGTACACCGCCAGTGCAGTCTGCCTGTGACCATGGCCGGTGCAACCTAGTTGAAACGTCAGACTATTTAAAAGGTATGTAATACCTATATGTTGCGTTCATTCGTGGTGTAGTAATTTTATTATGTGTCAAATATTATAAATGTTGCACATTTTTTGTCTAACTTGACAAACAAAAAATGTATCACTAGGTTTGCCTAATTTGCTTAAATTAAATACAGATAGTTTAAGAGCGATCTTTCTGAGCACTATATTTATAATATTTGACATATAATAAAATTATTACACCGGGAATGAACGTAAAATAATTGGCAAGTAGTTTGTAGCATTATACTTACACATGCCTTACACAAGTATTTGCCTTATTCAGCTCCAAGTCTAGACGGACCGAATATTCTTCTAATATTACCCTTGAGCGCCGTAAGAGGCAGGCATTTCCTAAAGTCCAATAAAGACAGTCAGGCTCCGTCTTTATGCTAATGTTATTCGATTTCGATCGTCTGTCTGCATAAGCCATTACAAGTTCACTCATTAGTAGTGCAGGAAGGGTGAAACTGCAGTGCAAATTACCGCTGTTTTCTTTTCTTTTTCGTTTACATGATATCTCAAATTTCTACAATATTGTATATAGTAACCCGTTAGTACTGGGGTCTTGGTGATATCCTATCTACTTGGCAGCGAATTGTATAGTTTCTGCCAGAGGTATACTATATTTTTCATGATCACGTTTCTTGTCGTTGGAAGATTAATAATACAAATGAGGATGTTGTACGTATATGTGTATGAAGGTACAATATGATAAATTGAATTAGTTGAAGTCTTGAATAGTGTCTCGGGGTTAAGTAGGGTTTTCAAAGATCCATTATGATTTATCTTTTACAATATCAGTGACGCTACCAGTGCCTTTTCAGGTCTTAAAAATTTTGGTGACATGAATCTTTAGCCAGCCAACCTACCAGCAACCTGTTTGGAAACATGATAAAAAAATTATAATTGAAATTTCTCGTGAAATCAAATACGTACCTTTGTTATTTGCATATGGTTTACTTAGGCTTATTTAAATCACTAAGATGTCCAAACACTAAGAACAAAAACTTCCAAAACATACTAATCTGATTCCAAGGGTATAGTACTACTTGTAGTTACCAGCTCTGTATCGCGGTCCACTGTGTAAACTATAAATGACAAAATATACACAAAACATTACCTTTATATTAATCTTGAATCGACAAAAGTTGTCGACAATATTTAAGGAACTCTAGTGAATGTAATAAAAAATAAAGACATCATTACCATTTCAATATCTTATTTCCCAGAAAATGAAATATTTGTTTCTTTTAGAGAGAGGAGCTATGTAAAGCTGAGTCTACTTAATAACTTTCTACAACAGAAAAAGTTTTTATTTGGATCGACCATTTGTGTTCATATAGTCAATTAGGTAATTCAAACGAGACTATCCAAAGCGTAATGTCGCTGTAGGATAAATGTGTACGTCCAACCTAGATATTTTGCACCCAATAGCTTACTGCTAAGGAACAGAATACTTTTAAAATACGATTAAAATACCAGGTACGTTAGCTTCAGCTAACCTAACCAGCTTCCAAAGAAGAGAATGTCAAATTCTTTTTGTCCGCCAAAGTTCTTTAAGGTTTACTACAGTTTCCCGAATAAAAATTAGCTAATTGCAGTCACTGCCTCTACATTCTTTTGTATTTCTACACGTAACTAGTAAATTCGTGTTGTGCTGATGATTAGATCTACAACTTTTAAATCATTTTGTTGCTGGGTAGGTAGATACTTCTTATTTTAAAATCCTAAAAATACTTTTCTACTTATATTGAAAATAATAGGTGGATCCTGTCTTTAGTACGCTAAAACCAACTCAGTAATAATAGCATAAAATTATACAATCGCGTGTAAATAAAAGTCATCTCAGCGTCAAAAAGTAATTTTAAACTACCGTCAGATATTTTGAAAGTCAAACAGAAGTTGCTAGCATCCATTTGTATGAACAGTAGCTACAGTATAGAATGGAGGGCTTTTATAACGTAAATATATTTAGCGAGGCTTGCTAATTGTCTTTTACCAGAAGTTGGAGTGTCCACAAGTTGTTAACTAAACTTAAACAGTGGTAGTAATTTAATACAACGCAGTGAGACATAATTATAATGAAACGATAAAGACCATTGTTGCCATACCGTTATTTACGCGATTAAGTATAAAGCAGATGTTATTCATTGGCTTTTATTGCTGCAGTTTAATGATATTAAGGAAATGGCCGACTATTTCCTAAATACTTTTAAACTGCCAATGTTTTATTCTAGTAATTACCGATTGTTACTAAAATAAAGTATTGAAATCGACTCTATAGAAATTGGAAAAAAAACCTTTGCCTCTTTATATATTAACGGCGTCTCTTCAAGATAAGAAACTACGATTAATGCCAAAGTATCATTTCTACTTTATCGCAGCTTCATTTATAGGAATAATAGTTACACTTGGCTGCAACTAACAGGGAAATATAATTATGCTTTATTGTTATAGTTTCAAAAATTGCACTATGTGGTTTAGAAAGTAACTGCTCAAAAAGTAGAGGTTTACAAGGATATGGTGTTGATATCGTAACTACATCCTGTAGTACCCTAGTTTGATTTTATACAGTTTCAGTTGCTTCTTGACAGAATAGTTGTGTTTTTCAGTATTTTTTTTCGTTTGAGATCCATGCTTTTTCACAAATGGGCCGGTTCTACCCTTCGACCTCGTTCCCTTCCTTACGTCCCCGGCAGCGCATTTACTACTCTTGAGTTTCATGTGTCCATGGATGACAGTTGCCACCTACCATCAGGAAAATATGTTCGTCTGTCCCCGTAAAAAATGGTTTATAACGTTCGTAGTCATCATGGTGTAGAAAGATGAGAGTATAGCGACGAAAATCAATATATATACCCCGTTTGAGACCGCATTCAACGAAATGCTTGTAATACGCAAACGTGAGTCTGATCCTCAAACAAGCATTTAATTGCCTACCGACTGTACTAAATGGTATTTCAACCGATAACCATTTATAGATATTATGATAAAAGTGATTGCAACTCTACAGGAGATTAGGGTTTGTTAAACGGTTGCACATTTTGCACCGATTTCCAATACTCCTAACGTTTCAGTAGTAGCATTTGTGTAAACAAGTAACATTATTAAAAAATATGAAACCTTTGTTATATAAATAGTTTACATATCTACTTTCCATATTTTTTCACCGTAAAAGCTTACCCTATGTAAAACAGAGTTGTAGACGTCTATAGGGCGTATCAAAGAAATATTATGCGTACATATATATACACGCAAACTCAAACTATTACTTCAGAATAGAATAGATTCGAATAGAACTAATCTTTATTATAAACCAATTACAACATATGCAATTGGTGGCCTTATACGACATAGACAGTAGAAAGTAAATATAAGAAATAATAGGTAAAACATTTTTAAAGGTTTGCATTTATAACATCCACCCTTTTAGTAGAATAAATATTTGCAAAACTTGTTACATGCCGCTACCACCAAAAAAAAGTATGATGGTAATGAACAACTCAGTCCACACGTAGATTACATTACGATATTGTCGTTCTAATAAAACACATTCACATACTGAATAAAAATGAACCAACCTTTTTGTTCACTCTTATTCACTTGTCATCAAATATGCAAATTACAGTCTCTCAATTTAATCCTAATGAAAACGCTTAGCTTACGTGTTATATATTTCAATTTGGACAATTAGAGTGTACTGTTACACAAAATAGGTCACTCGACTAAATCAACCGGGTCAAAGGCTATCTTGATTTAGGGCCATGAGAATGTATGTATATACTTCATACTCTTGCAAGACATACCTTTTAATTTATTAGCTGAGTTATGAACTGAAAACGCTTTTGCTTGTATAGATACTAAGTATTTTAGGTAGCCTATAGATTTTTATTTTCTTCAATTATAATACTGTAAGTTTTTAAAAATATCGAAGATATTGATATTATTGAATGTTGGCTGTAATATTACAACGGACTAAATTAGTAAGGTGATTAAGACTTAATTAAAGAACTTAAATCGTTCACCGAACTATTTAACATCATAATTAATTAAATGAATGAAAAGCATCTAGTAACAATAATAGTAATTGGGGCAAATTTTTGTTTTGTTACACTTATGGTAAATGTTAACTGAAAATATTGTCTAAATACATTATACCTACAAATTAACTGTGCGAAATAAATGTGTACCGCCCCTATTTTGGATGCGTGTTTAAACAAACCCGACAATTAGCCCTGTTTGCTCTCGGTAAATAACCATAATTAGCAGATTTAACCAAACAGTAGAAAGCAAATATTATTATAATAATTTTAAATAGATTATGATGAATGAGTTCGTGAGATATTTTAATGTTACCTTTTTCACATGATCTCTGACAATACTACCAATATTCCTATTTAAATACCTATTCCTGCCCAGCAGTTTCAGCAACGTTTATGATAACGTTTTTCTTACATGAGAGACTATGTGATTATCATATAAAGTAACAGATAATCTATCCATGGCCGGGGCCTCAGGTGTACCCTAGAAAGGAAGTCCCTGTATACCCCGGCAGACATAGTCGCCTTTTGAGCAAGGCGACTGCAATATGATGTGTGGGGGTTCTGTCCCCCCCCCTCACATTTAGTCAGGCGCGCGTGGAACACGTCGTGCCACCGTCACGGGCCTGCTTCTGCTAGGGCGATAGATAGCCCAGTCTATCGCCCTCAGGCCAGCGCTCATGGAGGCCGGAGGTCATTTTGCACTTTCCGGCGCCTTGTGTGTCTTCTGCGGTACGGAAGAGTACTCTCTCCCGTTCCCTTTCCGCCGCTTCTTTTGCAAGCATCACTGCCTCGCAGTACGAAGCAGCGGAATCCCATGCACTCTCGCTCTGGACCATAGCAATAACCATGGTCTTTAGCGAGAGGCTACCCACACCAATAGCTGCCAAGAGGTCGGCACACTGCTGCACCCACGCATAGAACTCCACTAATGTGTGGAGTGCGGTATCCTCGTGACAGCTCCCGCAGTGGTGGCACACAGGCGTTGGCTCCAGGCCTATGCGATACAGGTACTTACCGAAGCATCCGTGTCCGGTGAGTACCTGAACTAGCCGGTAGGAGAGAGCTCCATGTCGCTTCTCAAGCCAATCCTCCATGATTTGTCTTACCGCCACAATTGTGGCGTGCCCCGCTCTCGGTCGCTCAAGCCGTTCTTTCCACTGAGCCATGAGCGCCTGGCGGAGCTGGGACCGTTGCACCTCGATATCAGGATAATCGGATCTGATAATCGGATTTTAAAAAGTAGACAACCGAATTTAATGCGTCTATCATAAAATTTAAGACTAATATGGTTTTCTCATGGATGCCATTGTCAGAACTGGACCAAACTCATCTAACTACTCTTGAAGTACATCCTTTCCAATAAAAAAAGAATCATCGAAATCAGTTGGCGTGATATTCAGTTATTCGTCCATTTGTCGCGCACATGCTTAATGTAAATTTAAGACTTATATGGTTTTCTCATGGATGCCATTGTCAGAAATAGACCAAATTAAAATGGGACCATACGGGAAGCATTTTGAAAGTTGGTTCAAATAAAAAAAATCGTCGAAATCTGTTCACGCAGTCGAAAGTTCTGAGGTAACAAACAAAAAAAAATACAGTGTAATTGAGAACCTCCTCCTTTTTGAAGTCGGTTGAAAATAGATCGAAGCGGCATGCAATGGGAGAGGCCTATGACCAGCAGTGGACTGCGATAGGCTGATGATGATGATGATGATACTGTATCTATCTTAGTATTTGCGAGTACTTATCTTTTTATTTCTTACACACTTTATTTCTACATAGTTGTTACAGAAGAAGTAAATGTAGTCTCTGCCGGGAAACCTTATTGTGGATCAAAATGATTGAGAGTGATAGTGGTAGTTCGAGGTGCATTTCGAATGAAAAATTTAATTACTCACTTTTATTACTGAATTTCTCCTATGGTTCTTGTTTAAGAATATGTATTATTAGGTTACATGTGTAGGTCTATAATTTACTTACTATTGAAAAACTCTAGGAACATGGTTTCCTACTCGTCTATAAGTTTTAAGATATAATATTTAAAGCAGATTGCTCTAAGTATTTGTTTTTCAGCTCACTCATTTTATACGATAACAACAGCCCTCGATAGATAATTACAAAAGGAAAGATAACCGACTATTAATATGCACTTCATGCAACAGAAGGTTTAATCGTGTTGTCTATTAAGTTAGTCAGTTTTGGAGTACAGCCAAGTCTGATGTCTGAGTCGTTTTAATTTACGAGTAACAACGTCGCTGTTTTTGCATCTTAGGGGTTAATTGGTACAAGGGGCTTTCTGATAAGACTACTATTTTTTACTACCCAGTTGGCATGAACAACATTGAGATTTACGAATTTGGCAGGAACCCGTTTACACATTTACGGCCAGTTTTTTTTTTTTACTTCCTACTCACCTGATGAAAGCAAAGATTGCTCAAGCCTATGCAAGAAAATCCTCGTCACTCTACTTTTGAACATTCTAGGATCATAATTACATGGAAAAATAGACGCTAGCAAACTTTTTAAATACAATATAATTTATTTTACTATTATAGAGTTTTTGGTTTCATCGTAAACATTAGGTATAATGACACTTCTTACAATATACAACTAAGTTATAAAACGAGTACAGAAGACCTTAATAATAATGGCGTGGAAGCTATTGCCAACGTTACCCCATCTCGTCGAAGTCGTATCGATCCTACTTACCTGCTATCAGATATCGTCAGTTAAGTGTATCTAGAATAAAATGAAAATAATATATGATTCTTTAATTATATGTAATTTACTAGCCAACTATGCGCAACAATATTTAGACAAGCCCTTATGTGTAACTCATTATAATACGATGTTAGATACATAAATCTTTTGGGATACAATATACATATGTATATTGAATATGTAACTTATACCTCAATCAGGTGTCGAACGAACGGATGGTTTCGCGTTTGTGGATATCGCTTTAGGGTCAGTTCAACAACTCCCCGGAGGCTAGAGTTTCTATATGGGGCTCTTGGGAACAACCAAGATTTGCGATATGTGCGAACAGCCTCTAAGTTTGAATTACACTTATGTTGTTTAAAGGACATAGAATAAAATAATAAAAATAATGAAATAGAATGAGAAATTTAAAATAAATGTAAATAATGTTCAAGATGCTGATTGCTTGTGATGTTACAATTGCCAAGACAGAAAACACAGTTTCAAAATAAATCACTAAAATTTTTTAGTTTATATTAAGAGGGATACATTACAAATTTATTAAATATTATAAATTTGACCTATTGTTTTTCCAATCTTGTCAAATGTAGCCACTTTTTTACGTATTATGGCGTGAAAGTCATCCGTCTGTGCTTCGGCCGCCGCATCAGCATTCTAAAAATTTGTATTACACACGTAAGACATTGGGGGCCCGACGTTTATGTCTTACCCATAAGCTGTTCGAGTATAACGGTTGGCAATATGCCTTAAACAGCGTGATTTTTACTTCAGAAGAGCGTCGAGCAAACCTCCGGGCAACTATGTTCCCTCGGACCGCCAGTGCCCTAAGTTAACAATCCAGATCGGCATCATCGGATAGTTCATCATTTACCATGTGTCTAAAACTGGTCACCATCTGCAGCTATCGCCGTCAAACACCTTCGCTATTATAGTGGCAAGTGATATGGGTCAATAGTTTTTCTTGTCTTATATATCCCCGGTTCTATTTTTAATAGTAGGCCCTACCAATGTTTTGGTAAGCTCCTTCGGCAGGTATCTGTGGCAAAAACAAAGATTATAGAACAAAGAGAAGACACTCGGCAAATTCACACCAGCATGCCTAAGGTGCTCGATACCGAGACCATCATGCCCAGGAGACTTGCCTCTTTGCATTCCATTAATAGCTTTTCTAACATCTTTGGCTGTAAATCTAACATTCCTTTTCTGGGTGATTGTCCCAATATCGGGCTTCCGAAAAACACCTGTGTCATACTTTCGTTTCACCCTGAACTGCTTACTGAATAAGTTCGCAATCATACAGTGATTACTAACATCATTTACACCCACAGGAAGGCCAAGCTTTTGGCTCATACTCCCCGTTTCTTCACAGAACTGTGAGAAATTTTTAGCAGAGTGATGAGAGGCAATCCTGACGCCATTTCAACTTTCCTTTAAACACGTTCCTACTTTCTTTCATGTCACGTGTCTGACCACAATTCTGTTTACCATCTTTCACCCAGGTCAAAACCCTAAGCCTAGCCTGTCTATGGTAAGTTGAAGTATGTTTTGTCCATCCCGTATGACCTTCTCTCTCCTTATCCCTAATCGTTTGCTCGTAGCTATGGCTGCCTCCGATAGTACGGTAACCAGTCTCAGATACGTATCACTTACAAAATAAATATATTTTCTTTCTTTCTTTCTTTCTTTCATTTAACAATACTTTTTGTGTGCTCCACTGGAGCACATTCCAACACAACAGTCACAAGTAAGTGTGTAGCACACTAGGAAAATGAGCCGGGCATCATCACAATTGATAACCTTCACCGAACGAAAAACACTTTTCCTCCATAAAATAGCAACACCTCCATATAGACTACCACTCACGAGGCCTGCTGAGGTATCTACCGCCGAGGTACCTGTGCTACCGAAATCCTTACTGATCGTCTCAAGCATCGATGAGTCATGTGGCAGTAGCCACGTTTCCTGTAGCGCAATAATGTCCGCCTTTTTGCAAAGACTTCGCACTCTCTCCAACGATCTTTTCAGAAATTTACAGTTAAATGAAATGAAATTGACCTTTCTTTGACTATCCATTCCAGCTTCTAATGGTTGCGTCTCAGTCAAATGTTGTGAATTTATTTCACCACTGCCCTTTAGGTGAACAAAAACAGCCATATACTATCATTGAGATATGTCTGTAAGTTTATTTTGCTAAAATAAAATATTAAAAAGAGAATATTACATTCTAAACAATTTCTACTTTTAAGTACGATAACATACATGTAACTGCTTAGGAGCTTGTTAATTGGTCTTAGTTTAATGGTTTATATCTGGGGAATTTCGGGACTGCGTTCCCTTTCGGCGTTTCGGCGTATGTTACGTTACCAATACAAGAATCATAATGATGTAAGTTGAAATAAATTTAATCATAACATTAGTTTTATTAGGTTCTATTATAAATATTTTTGGTTGTAAGGGCAAGATGAATCTCATTTACTAATCGGAATTCCGGGAAATAAAGTAGGTGCGCGACAGGCGTTTAAACGTGATGCCATTCTCGACAGATGCAGAACATAATGACTCATTGCATCCTAAAAAAATGTTTGTACAACCTCCATAAAGTTCAGTGATTTATGAGAAAACGTGTGAATTCTTTCCGTGCCCGTCTAATCATAGCGTAGATGCGAGCTTTTATTTGATGAATCATCGATTTTGGCCCGAATTTATATTAGAATCGGTTTGAATTGTTTTGCTAATAAGCAAAACATAAAAATTAGCTGCTGTTGACCCATTTTATTTATAGTATACATATTGTTTTTTTATTTAAAAGTGTGTTGAGCAGGTAATGTATATGTATATAACACGTAATGAGAACATTTCGGGGAAATATCGCTCCGGGTGCTTCAATATCGTGTTACGTCGATATAGAGCATCCGTACCTGTGATTTATTTTTCATTCTCCTTTCCAAATTGATTCAACGTTATTCCCTATTCAATGAATTTTGCATTAAAACGTTTTGCGCCATCAATTTGAATTGAACGGTGATGTAATAGGTGTTTTTTTGGGATGCCTTGGATGTTTTCTGCAATTTGGTTAGGTAGCTGTATTTCAACCTAGGCAATAGTACAATATCAATCATTTTCTTAATACAATTTATTATTTTTATAATTAATTCTTATATATACCTATTTCTACATTTCCATATATTTATATTTATGGAAGTGTAGCAATTCATGCAAGAAATTATCGGTAACTAGATGTTGATAATTGTAATATATGAAATTATATGTGGAAAAGTGTGTTCTGCTTAGCCCCTAAAATAAAAAATAAAATTACCAATAAATATAAAGACTACCACTAACTTTCTAAGAAAATCATTAAAAGAGGTCCTGAATTCTAAATTTTATCATATAATCAATGACTTTCTAAATTACCTATTGTAAACTACTTCTTGAACATAATTTAACTTTACATCTATCACAATTATTATAAAATCCTTTTAAGTTTTATTTGGTAACTATATTCTTGGCTATGCGAACGCCAGCTATCCAGACTGAGGTCTGTCGAGAACTAACTAGATAAACTAGGGCGACTCCAAAAGTTTTCATATGATCATGTCTCCGAATTCCGAAAAAAGCTGCAGTGGTTACCTATTCATCTACGCCGGAACGCTCATAGTCTCATTTTGCTATAAAACATTCTGTTTAATCCTCATACATCTTCCTTTTTAAATAGACGATTTGAGTTCTTTTACGATGTTCATACAAGGTTTTTACGTTCGTACGGTGCATCTAACTACATTCCTTAACATATAATTTATTATTTAGTCTGTCCATTGTGGAATAAGTTACCGGAAAATGAAGGTGCCCTTACAGCTTTTAAAAATAGGGTCAAATAATATTATCTTGCGGTGCAATATTATTATTCTTTTTCTGTACCCTTACGTAGATCTAAGCTGCTTCTGATCTAAAATGTTATGACTATTAGATAACGGTAGGTATATACTAAGCAACTGTATATGTATGTATATCTGACTATTTCAATATCTTAACTAGTTCGCCATCAACTACTGTAATCATTATTTATTTTGTCATTTTCTCCGTACTATATTGCCTGAAACAGATCGCTTATAGCGATAAGACTGCTTATTGTATGTACTATGATTTATAAGATTAATACTTTATGCCATCTGTACTTTATTAATGGTGTACAAAAAATAATATTCTATTCCATTCTATATTTTTTTTAATTTTACTAATGTCGCGGGTGCCAATAAGGTGCCGTTATAATTATGATCTGACAGTGTTCTCTCTAAGACAATAATGATTTTAACTTCTGAAAACAGAAACCAAGAAATATTGTTATTGTTTAAAATAAAAATCCATTCACATAAGGAATATCAAATTTTTCTCCCTTTTCCTTTTAATATATTTCCAATTATTCCACCTAATCCTCAAAATCCATAAAGAAAAAAATATTCCGCTTAGGGTACTAACGGTGTCCAAAAATATCGATAGCAAAATCTGTCATAGTCACATTGATTTTGACGGATCAGTATTTCAACTAACATACTCTGAGGCCCGAACGCCTGACATTAGGCAGAGGCATAATAAACAACAACGTTTTGCCTATTATAATTTAGTTTCATTTTCGTAATACATGCATTTTTGGAAATAAGCCGGGATAATTTTGGAGTATACAGAAAAGGGAGGATAGAAAGGGTAGGAAAGGGAGTATATACAATAGCTTAAGCAAGTTAGGTCCAGGATGTGAGTGATTGCATGTGTACATGAATGCAAAAATGAAAGCTTATTATGTTGTAGCTAAGTGCTTTTAATATAAATAATTTGAAACTAGATGTCCTGAATTACGCATGAAAATTAAAACGTTCGTTTAAAACAGGTGAATTTTCACAAATGATAAGAGACGCGAAGACAGTGGTATAATTAAAATTCTTCCTACGTTCGTTTTTGAGATGTTTCACCGACGCACCTAATCTGACGTGGCAATTTTAATTAAAATCATTTAGGGAGTTAAAGGAATGAGAGATGTAGACAGAAGACTAAAATACTTAAGTTTTAAATGAGAAATACACAGCAAAATATCGACTTTAACATCTAAATACGTCCTGGAACAAAAGTAAATCTAAAAACTTATACCTATGATATCTTATGTTTATGATAGCTCACAGTTATGGCTATGATACTATTATGTTGAACAAAATATTCCTAAAATTCCACGCTGTCAGTTTTATGCAACTCATCAAAATTTTTGGCTTAAACTTTGAATATAAACGACCTGCTTTACATCTAAGTATCGATGTTATGTCTGGATGTTAACTAGAACTTTGGTTTTAAAGCTTACAAAATTGTCTAGAAATAGCTACCTCTTTGATCTGAATTGTATTCTTTTCCCTGGAGTACGCAACGGGTTGTTCCAAGACGTATGGAATGTAAGTCCAAAGCAATATTTCTAGATGACGCAAACACATGTGGGTATATTTGTCCTGAGGCGGTAGTGCTCACACATTACTAGAGGAGTCATAATTCTGGAACAGCTGAGTTTACTTCATGGAGCACTAAAACTTGACGAGAGTTGGAAGTTGTGTAAAGCCCGCGGTTTGAAACTGTTCTGCATTAGAAGTTATATGGAGCAGTTTAGTAGAGCTCGTATAAGATTCCATTATATTTTTTATATATAAGCAAGCCTCTGTGATAGCAGTCTAATTGTAAAACATTTTTTCCCGCGATACGCGACTTATTCTGTTATATTTTCATAAAAGACTAGAATTGGAAATTTAATTGAAATAGAATGGCCTTGGAAAATATATTTTTCGTTAATTAAATTTCCTATTTTTCTCTTTATGGGACCTAAAAATCTGATACATATTTAAATTGTTTTTCTTAGTTATATTTGTCTTTGTTGTGTAAATATGTAGGGTTTTAGTACCTATGTAAATGAAATGGCATATTACTCCAGTTTTGTTTACTTCGACTCAAACTGGTTCTTCTTGGATATTATTAAAGTATCATATACAGTGAGCACGAAGTGACACAGGGGACAGGTGATTGCATATTAGATTCTGAGGGTTGCTAGATTATAAAGTTCTTTTAGAGTCCCTACTCTAAAAGAACTTTTCAAAGTTATATCCATAGACTTACAAAATTAGAAATTCATTATCACTTACCATCAGTTAACCTGTCGGTTCGTCTGTCCCCCTATATTACACATATAAAAAAGGCAACACCTGCGTTAGGCATGACTCCTGTTTCGCATGGGTTTTACAAACATACAAAGAACGGACAGAAAGAACACCCAGATGTTTGTTTGTCCTGTGTGGGAATCGAACTCAAGTCCTCTAGCTTAACAGTCAGGATCACTAACCTCTAGACCTACAGGCCCGTCGATAATAGGTAATCGTAATTAAAAATTCGTCCTACTTCTGATATAGACATACTTCTTAGAACTTAACAATTTCAATTTTAATTAATAGCTCTGTTGTATTCAATTTTGAGAATTAGTTCATAGTAATGAATATTATCAAGTTTCACAGAATGCTGTCTACAGTTACGCATACTATATATTTCATTGATTAGAGTGCGAAACAGATGAAATATTAATATATAAGTACTTTTATATAAATACTCCATGTTCCACTGGAAATAATGGAATCCTATTTAAAAAAAAATAATGCTCTTCTTTTCTTTGCTGGATTCGGAATTCACAGTTTTGTGAAAATGAAGTTTTGAGTAAATTTTACATATAAGAATATATGTCACTGAATAAATCCTATAATATTTAAAGAAAAAATATGATTTAAATTATTTTCAGTTAAAGCTTTGAGACCAAATATAAAAAGAAAAACTGTCCTTTAAATTGTCAGCGGAAGCTCTCGGTTTCTGCTAAAAGTATACCTACATAGATAAAGGAAAGACTTTTGATGAAAACTTACGCATGTAAGACTTTGACTCGGATTTTAGTTATTACTTGGGACTAGACGTTCATTCGTATCCCCAGAACGCGTGGCCAGAATGCCAAGAACGTTCCACAGTGAACAATAAAAGGCGCAGGGATCTAGCGACCTAGCGACCCCTTCGGTCGTCTCGTTTTCATCGTTTACTTTTATCGAACCTCTCACTTGCACGGTAAAGGGTGAAAGAAATATTCAGGTCTGTTTTGCTCGTATGTAATGTAATAGCAATAAATATTGATAATATCGTGTCCCATAGTTAATCTTGCGTGACATTTAATAAATCGTGGCCGCCCGGTCGCTGCCTTCTTGTCTCGACAAATTGTTCCTGAAACAGATACTATAAGTTATGATCTTGTACATGTTTAAATGATATAACAACATTTTCAGATTCTGTGAGTTAATTCGATTAATCTTAGTATAAAATATTAGATGGTCGATAAGTTCAGTTCGGTCAAGCACTAGCATGACATTTAGCACTAATGTGCAAAGTTTAAAAAAAACAGAAGTTTAGTTTAAGTAATATTTTTTTGAGAGTTTTAAAAAACATTTAAATGGATGTATTCACGGATTATTTGACCATTCGGCTATCTCTTTCATTAGTGCACTAATGTATAAAGTATAAAGAAGAACAGACTCGGTCACAGTTCGGTTAACCTAGGTTACTAAGATAAAAAAAACTATTTTTTTTAAATCTTTTTAAGTTTACCGAACTGTGACCAGTATGTTATGTCATTTTTACTATTTGTTTTAATAGTAAATAAAAAGAATATTCTAGAATTGCTTCCATAATGTTAAACTCAGTATTTTGAAACTTAAAATATAGATTTAATATATAATGAGAAAACTAATATTTATTCAATAAGAGAGAATGATAACTTCGAATACTGTAGGTATTTTTGCTGTAGTGTATATATTATCCTAATTTATTGTCAAGACTTACTTACTTACGTAAATGACTTATGTATATAATTTCAAAACTATCTCACTTAGTCTCTGTAGTCGCAGAGTAGAGTATTTAACTGATGTTGGTTTTAAATAATTTTCTTATAATCCTAGCTGACTTAATCCTGTCTATTTGTTTTTATAATATATGTAGATTGTTTGATTATTGATGGAACGCCAATGTTGTACTCTTGTGCTACATAAGTTCTTCTTCATATTTTGTTATTAAATATGTGGGTTTGATTACCTAGGTATATTTTGCAGTCTCTCATGTAAACTCTGACGTAAATGCTATTTAACAAGACAGGACAGGAGATCCATGCTTAGTATTTTATGCTTAGTATTTTATTCCGGCTCGACCGGAGTTTTACCATGGCCTAAGCACAGAAAACCAGCTGAGAAATGTTTGCGTTATATTACTGCGTGTGTGAGAGGTTACCGGGAGTCTAACGCTCCATTTTCTCTGTCCCTTCAAATCTTTTCCCTCCGGTTTTGCCACTTCCGTCTTTCTCCTCCCTTCTACCACATCAAAGGTGGGCAACGCACTTGCGACTCTTGAGTTGCAGGTGTCCATGAGCGGAGGTAGTCACTTACCATGAGGTCACACACAGGACCGTTTGAAAAATCTCTTTCTCTTTCTCTTTTTAAAAAGACAACTCCCGCACTAGGATTAATTCTTGTGGCACGAGGGACTTTATAAACATTCAAATAACGGATACGAAGAACACCCAGGCTCAGAACAACAATTTGAGGATTATACAAAGTGTTGTCCCGTGCGGGGATCGAACCCACAACACTTGGCGCGGCAGCGTAGTGGCGAGGTGACCACTTAAACCGAAACCCTATACGTGCAGTATAAGATAAAAAATATATTCTGTATTTTGTTTCACAATATTGCGTAACTACTAACAGCTGTACAATCCGACATGTAATCCATAATAAATGTCTGATGTTATAAAAATACGTTCCAAGTTATTTTACGTGAATTATCGTTTTATCTGTAATAAAATATCGTGTATTGTTGTTTTATTTAAGCTCGAAAAAAGTGTATCGAGTATCCCAATTTATTTTAATGGTACCAATATTTTTTCATGACGAAGTGGAATCGTAGTCATCGCTTAGATATAGCGTATGGGGAAATAAACATTTAAGAAATGTTTTATAACATCGTACTGGTTGAAATCACTTTTCTCTGACTTTAAATAGATTCGTTCTGGATTCTAGGTCTCTCTTACACTTGAAGTCACGTCAATTAATTTTAGTCTACTCTTTAAAAATCTTAATCGTAGCAGCACTAAAATATGACTTTAGTAGAATAATCTAGACTGCAAAAAAGGCTGTCTAGCCAAACAGTACCAAGTTATCCAATATACCCTGAAAATGTATTATATAAGAGTACGAAAGTTTTAAATTAAATTCGTGAACATATTCTCGGGGGTAGCACAGAAAGCCAACTTATTGTATTGAGGAGCCACCTGCGGGATGTCAACGTGAGTCGGTACTTTTATAAGGCAGGAATATACTACCTGCTTTGTTGGAAATGTTACACACTTTACGATAATAAAGACTTATTGAATGTTAAGAACGTATGTTCTTTTTTATAATGATTTAAAAAAATATCTCTAGGACTTTCAGTAACTTTTAAAATAAGAAAAGTCACTTGTAAATCATTCACGTCTAAGAAAAAATAAAAATCAAAGACTAATTAAATATACAAACTCTATAATCTGTTTTGTAATAATAAGTTTAATCAATATTTTACATACCATTATGAAATGAAAATTACATATCAGGATATTGCAAACTTATTTGCCTTTAATGACCACTACTAAAAGCTACGTTATGTCATTTTCCTAGACAACGCATACACGTTTTGGCTCATTAGGAAATCTGCTGCACTTGTTACGATTGGCTGTCGACAACGTACTCTTGTGGATTGCCAATTGTAATGTCGTAGTAATTGTATGTGAACTCACGCATATATGTATGTTATTGCTGTGTATGAGTAATTGATAGTACTCAAAGTGCCAATTAGGGGTAAAGTAGATATGGATCACTATTGCACAACTAACTTTCCCTGCTTTAGAAGTATAATTAAGTATAATTATATTTACCATACAGATATGAGTATAATAAAATCAAAGCACATTAAATTGTAGCACAAGCGGAATAATATAAAAATAATTAATTATAAGTGTAATTAAATAGGTTATATTTTACCTTAAAATATTAGGTTGCCAGTTAATCACAACTGTGGTCTTGAAAAAACATGGCCTAATGCTATTAACAGTAACCGTTTATATTTCCTATATTTTAATACGAACTTAACTATTTAAGCAAGGAAACGTCAAAAACAAAAAAACTGCTATACACCATATTATTTTAAAATTCTTAGGTACAGAAAAATACACGTCTCTATTTTGCATTTTTTATTTAAATAAGAAAAAAGAAGACCCTTAAAGCCTTTAGAAACAAAGCAATTATTCTGTTGATGAATGTCAAAGAGAAATGAAAAGGACGTTTTATCAACACTGTCTGTTTGACACCTTATTATGATTAGCTTATAAAATATGAAAGAGTTTTTAGCATCATCTGAGGAACAATGTGGCCTTGACGGTAGCAAACGACAAATTTACGAACACCCTGTGGATTATTCATTCAGATATTCCACTGCTACGTATCTGAAAAGTTAAATAGATACATAGAATTTTGTTTTTTTTTTGTTATATATGTATACATATTTATATGATACATTGATATTCCTGAAAAATCAAGAGAACAATCGGGTTATATTAGATTCGTTTGTTTCTGTGGTTATTTTAGATTTATAACAATGCTACTTGTATTACTTTTCGTTGGTTCAACGGTAGAAATATCGCGAATAGCTGGATGTGAGTGGCACGAAACCGCACTACTTGGCTTGGTAGAGGCCTATACACAATATTGGTGACTAAAGGCTGAGGAAGAAGAGAAGGACTAGCCGCTGCTCGCAGTTTCATTTACGTTTATTAGTCACTGAGGGTTAGCGGGTTAGTAGTCACTGAGATTAGCGGATTAGAAAAGAGTAGATACTAATAATTATAGATAAAGCAATTTGGAGAGTCTATTTAGTGACCGTATATTAAGCACGAACCTTTTTAGTTATATATGTATATTTTGATTTATGACGGAATTCTTTGCAAAAACCATGGTCATGGGTTCCAATATAATTTGTTTACATACCTTGACATAGAAATAGTCCAGAGTTCCCATCTTCAACAAATCCCTTCCTAAATTTGTGAACCCTATTTTCTCAATCATTTGTTTTATGAAAATAGATTCTAAAATCTAAAAAATATCTCACGATGTTTTAGAAACCTTGCACAAGATTGCTTAACTTGAAATAGGGTTCGTACTTTCACAACTTGAGTCAAGTTTGTACGGTTTGAATAAATCTTTACACAAGGGGTTGTAATTTTCCGAAGATCGGCGGTCGACTGATGTTTTATTGCCGTAATTACTTACACATAGAATTGCAGTTTCATAGTAGTTTTTCCTACACCGTAAATGTGTAACTTTCTTTTATAAATTAATGTTAAATTTAAAGATTAAAACTAGAAACTTAACTAAATTAGACGTTTAACGTTAACTAAAAGTTAACTAAGAAATGTTTCTTAAGATCAGGTCAATTTAACCTGGGGCACGCCACAATTGTGGCGGTAAGACCCTTCATGGAGGATTGGCTGGAGAGGTGACATGGTGCTCTCTCTCGGGAGCCAATGCCTTGTGCCACCACCGCGGGAGCTGTCACGAGGATACCGCACTCCACACATTAGTGGAGTGCTATGCGTGGGTGCAGCAGCGCGCTAACCTCGTGGCAGCTATTCATGTGGGTAGCCTTTCGCTTGAGACCATGGTTATTGCTATGGTCCAGAGCGAGAGTGCATGGGATTCCACCGCTTCGTAATGCGATTCAGTGATGCTTGCAACAGAAGCGGCAGAAAGGGAACGGGAGTCAGTACTCTTCCGTCCCGCAGAAGCCGCACAAGGCGCCGGAGAGTGCAAAATGAACTCCGGCCACCATGAGCGCTTTCCTGAGGGCGACAGACTGGGCTATCTATCGCCCAAGCAGAAGCAGGCCTGAGACGACGGCGACTAAATATGAGGGGGGGGGGGGGGCAGAACCCAAACAAATCATATTGGGGTCGCCTTCTTAAAATTGGATGTAGTAGTAGAATCCTTATCATATTTTATTTCAAACTGGATATTTGTCTTACCATATGTAGTTTAACCTGTGGTAAACCTAAATTGTTTTTATTTTGGGTACTATATTTACGCGATATTTGTTTAAACGATAATTGAGTGTGTGTAATACTTAACTTAATTGTTTATATTTTTCTGATAAGTAGGCACGTGTAATATGCATTAAGCTGCTATATGCTATATGCATTAAGTTTATTCTATGTTCTTTGTAAATATGGTTGATTAGTTTTTTATTAACTTTGCGCGGTCTATATATGTATGTCAAGGCGTGTTTTCATTACCGTAATGTTTTTGAAGTTATGCTTGATATTTACATCGCTATACTTTATTAAGTCAGTCTTACCGCCTATTCGCTTTACTCGACTGTGAAAGGAGAGTAATTTTTTTTTCGAACTTATGTTTGATGGATTTCGTGTGTGGTGGGTTTGAATCTTAATAGTGGTATATAAGCAAATGTAACTCACATTTGCTTATATGCAATTTGGTGATAACGTTAAACTTTTATTTGCAAATAATACTTATAATTTTAAAAATTTTACTTCCTCAACGCGGTGAATAAGCTAAGCCCTGGTAGAAGTTTAGAGAAGTCGAATCATAGAACATTATATTCTTAGGGCTCAGGCAAGGATTTTAAGGATAGCTACGCATTCCTTTTCTTTGGGGAAACGTGGGCGTGCTGGTAAATGTGAAGACCTACGAAGGAAAATGATACAGAGTTAAGAGAGGAACAGGTTTCTAAAATCGAAGTGTTGATAACATTACGTAAATTATTGTTTAGTTTACTAATAACGTCACATCTATTTACTAGTTATTGAGGTTTTCAGAATTACATATTTTTTATAAGATCTATTTACCTTATTGTTAAAAATATCGATGAATAGGTTTGGTATAAAATAAAGTAATGCGGTAAAGTTACTTCCCACCACAGACGGTGATGTCATGTGTTCCTACGCTATCTAAGTACTTAGAAAATATGTCATAATAGTTCCTAAAAATGGCACTATTGATACTCAAATGGACGCACGGACGTTGAACAATAAACAAGGCAAAAATAAAATAGTGTCATGAATCATCAAGGACAAAAGATAGACTGTTTGTAAATTAAGTCATTTGTGTAGGCAATCATGTACGTAGATGAACTTATTCTGATGAAGCAAGAAATTAGAGCGACAACTATTTAATACTATAAATTTTTAGGGTTGCGTAACTCAAAAGGAAAAACGGAATCCTTACAGGATCACTTTGTTGTACGTCTATCCGTCTGTCAATACCCTTTTCTCAGGAACGCGTGGAGATATCAAGTTGAAATTTATGTCAAATATTAAGAGTCTACTGCCCCTTAGAGCTGTGAAAAATCATACTTCTAAGCCACCGCAATCAAAAGATACAGAATGACAAAACGTTGGCAAAACCGAATTATGTCAAAATCCCAAAGAACATTCATTTTAAGAGAATTTCGATGACGTGTACTACACCTGCATGGCTACATGTATAACTTGAAAATTATTCAGCACCTTCGTATAATTTGTCTTTGTGTGATGATTTGTATGATTTGGAATAAGTAGTTATCTACTACTGCATATTTATTATTGAAACTAGAAAAATGAGGAAAGAAACACTCAAACCCATTAATTTCTAAACTTTATAGAATAAGTCGTCGACTTTTAAAAGGATGAACTCAGCATTCAATACGTGGGATCGTACGCAGTTATAGTATGCGCAAACACTCAGTATCGTTAACATTTGCGAATTCGAGACAGTATGGCACCTTGGCCAAAGCTGCAATAACGGGGCTACTGGTCATTCATTCGATGGGTAGCTCTTTACAGGTTAAGCTATAAAATATACATTTGGAATTGTATTCTCTATTGTCTACACGTTACGTGAATTATAATATAACTCTCATGAGGTTTACACATTTAATATGCGCCAGAATAATTTGTAACCTAGAATTGCTTTCTTATATAAAACTGGATTCATCCACGCCACAATTAGAATCAGTAAGTTGGTAAATTTTAATTTAGTTCCTCAGATGTTCAACTACGATATTGTTTTTGTAACGAAACAATACACAATTTAATGCCGTAATGTCGATTAAAAAATTCCAAAAAGTCACTAATATCACTTTGTCATTGATCCATTAGTATATTTTGATTCCATTACGATCGGCACAATTAAGACTTTCGAACCTCTTTTTTATTTTCCTATTTTTTCACCAAGTTGTGTTTCTTACTATATTTATTTATTTATCACATTTTAATACGTAGGCGGACTTACGTACGTTACGTAGGGACCGAAATTAGTCGGGCATCCCCGAAATACACACGTGATACTACAATTAATATTTTTCAATACTTGAGGAGTTCACCGCCTTTTCTAAATACTTAGTTTTGGCAAAGTACGTGTACATATGTCTTGGCGAACACGCACCAAAAATTACGACGTATGTTTCTTTAGCAGTGGATTGGGAACTGGCGTTACAACTTTAAAGCCTAGACTTTAGGTAGGCACTGGTCAAGGTTATTTTATTATTGCATATACTAATTTGTTAAAACGTGTAGGAGGGAGATATATCTATTGTGTTCGTAACTTTTATGGTATCTATACGACATCTTAAAGAGCGTTGACAAATGTATTTCATTTTGAATGGAAACCTATTTGTCTTTATTTGGAAGAGTTAATGGGTTTTGTTTTTTAACATAACACATTGTGCGTATAACAACATAAACTGAGCTTGTGTGTTATTTCAATTGCAATTATTGTCTTATCAGCCTTTGTCGCCCATATGAAGGCTGTTTGTCTCTGTCAACCAAATATTTACTTCATTAACAGGAACTCACAAACGGATTTTTTTAATGTTCTTGTAGAAGTTTACTCGTAAAATGTAAGTTATTTATGGTCCTTATATTGGTGAGGTGAGGTCGGTGTGGTGGTGATCGGTGAGGGTGTAAATGATAAAAATAAAAAGTGGTTGCTGTCACCCATCATTACGTATGCAAATTAAAAAAAAAACATATTTTTTATTCATTTGCTTAAATAAAAGTGAGTCGTGGTAAAATTTGCCTAATTGACATCTTTAATAGTGATCTTAGATTACAGCAGACTACAAAAAAAAAGTATAAGTAGGAACCTTTTTTTGTGTCGTGTAGAAACCCCATCGGGTCGTCACCTCACCGGGATAAAAGGTGAGGGGATATGTGGGACTCGAACAGACTAAAAGGACACGGTGTTCCATCACAGAGTCTTATTGCCGGAGCCACAGGTGTACCCTTGAAAGGAGAACCCTGTGCACACCAGCAGACCTAGCCATCTGTTGAATAACAGTCGACCCCACTATGGTGTAACGGTCATCCATTGTTCCAAGTGGTCATTAAATGCATGCTTAAAGATTAATTAAGTGCTTTGACTATTCTCTCTGATGAGTCATGCATTAATAATTCATAACACTTATAAAAGCTATGTCATAATATGCCAGGGGCGTGACACATAAAGATTATGGTTTTGACACATTGTGATTATTAGTTTAAAAATGAAAACTCTTGAAAAGCTTAAGACGGCATCTTGTCTTTGATTGATTCATTTGTGACTTATTCTTTAGTTATATATATTATTGATCGTTTTAACCAGATAAGTGAAACATGATGTACTCTTGGCTGTTTAGTATCATCTTTGTCTACCATATTGCAAGCAAATAAATTATTTTATCTTTGTTTTTGTATTAAATCTTTTCAAAAGTATAGATCAGTACGATAGTAACCCTACGCACGTTCGAGTGCAATGTGCCTAGCATGATAAATTGTAATAAGCTGTATTTTTAGTCAATCGACTTCACTTTCCACTTTATGGATATAATATTTTCTTAAAATTTAAACTGCACAGTATTAGAAAGAAGAAAGAAAGACAATATATTTTATTTCCAAAAACACGGCAGCATTATACATTTATATAAATATACACATAAATACATATAAATATTTTTTTAGAGCACCACAATACAAATAAAATACAATATTTAAGAAGTCACTCCAAACTTATTAATGTAAAGTAGTAACCCTGCGCTATAAAATCAACATTTCAAATATACATACCCATAATCATAATCATAATCACTCACGACCACGTGATAAACTGGCAACGTGGCATTACTCTTATAATTAAAAGAAAAGATTTTTTTAAAGTCGGATTATAAATAACGAAGATATCGTGTAACATAAGCTAAAACAGTTTATTTCAGAACCTACTCTTTTATGAAATTGGTTAAAAAAGGAAGGAAAAATTAACTATGTTGTATTATATATCCCTGAAAATATGTATGAATTTCATGACTATTGGATGAGTACTTAACACGTGAAAACGAACCAACAGAAAAAACTTGCATTCGCTTAAAATTATTTTTGTAAATGACTTATTAATTACTTATTAACTATGGTGGAGTGAAATACAAAAGGAATAACAAAGACGTTTACTTCAATTTGAATAGAGATAATAATATTTACGTGTATGCCAGTATAAAAAAGCAATCTTTGTCCCAGTGCATCTAAAGCTTAAACATGAATATTTTATAGTAGTTATAAAATATTTATGTTTGACGCACATAAGTGCACCGGCATTTTCGGCTAGCGAGGCTAGCTGCTTTTTATTCAGCACACGATATGAACAATCCATCAAACTAAATAAGTGCACCCCATCTGATATTCAGATACTGTACCGAATACCACTTTAGTACAGGAAGGCGGAAATGATAGATTAGATTATACTATTTTATGACCCTTTATGCTTCTAACTTAAGTGTCCGTACTTCATTTTATAAGCGTAAAAAAAAATGATTGAGTGTTCTTTGAGTGGCTTGCTTATGCTTAAAAATACAATTAAAACGGAATAGTAGTATATACATATAAGTATAAGTAGTATATAAAAGTTTTCTACAAGTACTATTATTTTGCTATATATTCTCGTAGTAAGTCTTTTTTTAGGTACAAAGTATTATTAACAAGTTCATGTTCAATCACTCACTCACTCAATGATGGAATTGGTGCTTAATAAAGCATCTATATTTAAAAGAAAATACTGACCAGAGGAAGGTACCTTACAACTATATTAACGTTAGGTAAAATTTATAGGTAATCAAATAATAATGATACTTTTCTCGGACAATATTATGTCTCAGTAAGACTAATCGATGAAGTATCAAGTCTTCTTATATATAGGTAAAAGAAAGGTTTGATTCATTGTAAACTTCAACAGTTCCTATTGTATAAATAGCAAGATACTAAAATATAGTATTTGAAGTTTTTAGTTGTTAAATTAAGAGAACCAGTTGCCATTTTTTAATTTGCCCTATTACTTTTTAAATGCAATTTAAAACTTCTATTAACATCTTTCAATAAAGAAAAAGCCAAGAAACATACCTACTTATTTGGGCCTTTCACTTTGAAATGTTACAAATCGTTTTAATGGTAAGAAAAATAAACCCTGCAAATGGACTCATTACAGTTGTGAAATGTACTGCTCTTAATGGGTATTTTCTTAATCTTAAATTTGCTAACGAAGTTGAACTACGCCTAATCAAAATACAACTCTGTTGATTTGTATATATAAACGAATGAGGAGGAAGTAGCACATAACCAAACTAACTTAAGTTTGGTTAGCTATAAAAGTTTCTACTAGATTTACGTTACAGTTAGCAATATATAGAAAAAAATTGGAGTCAACATGAAAAGTAACTTACTCGCCAGAGCGTAGATTACTTGTTTGTCGATGTGTTTAGTGTCCATTCATCATTCAAGTACTATATTTTGTGTGACAACTCACACGAGTAGTCACCTCACCGGAGTCAAGTTAGGTCAGTATTGTTGTTACCCCCCAACTGTATCCTTACGTTGTCGTCGTGGGGGGGCTTGCGTGGGTCAATGATCCCTGGGGCTGTGCCGGTAGAGCCACTCATGCCGGATTGGCTCAGGGGGAGGCTCCAGACAAAACAGGATACCATGTGGGACTCCTTCAAAGGTTTCTCAGTGTCACTCCGCTGTCAAAAGTGGAGCAAGTAGGACGGGCCCAGTGTGCACTCACACTGCCACCGAGCAGGCAAGGGAGACGTAGTCCACCTGCCGCCGTCGGCACATCGCAATCTCGAAAGGAGTTCCGTTGTTAACCCTCGGGCTCTGATCGGGGGCGAGAGTCCTGGCTTAGCCGCCCGGACTGCGAGGTAGAAAACCTCTCTAAAAAAAATTACCCCGAATCCCGTGCTCTGGTGTGTGGCCAAGGGATGCATGGCTGATGGGTGGTTCAGTTGCAAGCGCACTCCCAGCCGAGGTACCTGCGGACCCCTCGGTTGGGCACAAATATACGCCTGCCCGGGTATTGGGGGATCTCTGCCCGGGTCGACTCTTATTTCTCCCCCACACGTGGGAACAATCATGGAAACTTTTATTAACAAACAAAATCAAATTGAGAAGAAGAAGGAAAGTCAAAAGAAGACCGTAGAAGAGGATGGTGCCGAAAACTTGAAACGTGTAGAGTATTCTACACAAAGTCTAACGCCTCAAAACATGGAGCTCTCAGAAATAAGCTTGACTGCTGAGAGCAGTCGAAGATCTGAGCGCATTCGTATTAGAGCTTCTGTACCAATAGAGGGGAGGGGCGACTCGGAGTCGGACTCCGGATCGTCTATTAATGCGTCTTTTGGCACGGAAAATCGCAAGCGGAGCCTTTCACGATCAAGGGTAGGTGCATCAGACGACATGCCGGCTCCGAAAATCGCAACAGCATCGAGGGGGCGCACGAGGCCGCATTCTCAGACGCCTGCTGGTAGGAACCTCTTTTCTAGGGCTGAACAGACGGCCCTCACACGTGCAGAGGGCGAGAGAGTGGCTGAAGAGGAGATCGCGGATCTTCTACTGAAGATCCGTCCACCTCTGGAAGGGGGTTCCGCCGACGTCCAAAGTAGAGCTGATGCAGCAGTAACCATCATAAATATGGTGGCCTCAAAATCGAGGAATTTGAAAGGTCCCTTCGTCCGGGCACTTAAGGACTCGTCTACAGCAGTAGTGGGAGTCGTTGAGACCCTCATTACAGACGTTGAACGTTTGAAGGAGGCAAATACTCGACTCTCAGAAGAGATGGCGGATCTCCGTGCTCAGTTTGACCAATTTAGGGCCAATGGGTCGGAGCGCCCTGAACAGCCACTGTCACAATACGCCACACCTGTAAATTCCCCGATTCCGGACGCGCACCTGCGCCAAATCACCGATGCGGTGTGGCGCATGATGGACGGTCGTCTTGCGGGGCTCGAGGCAAGGCTACCTCCTGCATCCCTTGTTCGACCCCCACTTGCCACCGCAAAACGAACTCTACCTCAAGCGCTGCCTACCAGCAGACCAACGTATGCAGCGGCAGCGGCAGCGGCAGCGGCGGCCAAGACGGTAAACGCGACACCGGGAAAGAAAACGAAGGTCTCCAGTCCTCAGACTCAGGCTCAGCGTGCTCCTGCTGTTGCTTCTAACGCAAACAGCGCCCCGGTAGTGACCCACAACCCTTCACCTCCTAGCCCCTCCACCGAAGTCTGGCATACTGTGAAGGGGTCCAAGAAGAAAAATAAGAAGAGAGGAGGAAGGAAGAAGAAGGGGGTCGTAACTCAAGCAGTAGCTCCAGTTGTAAATAGCAGCAAGAAACCCATCAAGCTTTCACCACCGAAGACGGCCGCGGTGGTCATCACGGTGTCACCGGAGGCTCAACAGAGCGGCCTCTCCTACGCAGAGGTCTTCCGTAGGGCCCGAGATGTTATCCAGCCCGGGGAACTAGGAGGCGTCGGTGGGCGAACCCGTAAAGCTCAAACCGGGGCTCGCGTCTTAGAGTTTCCGGGAGCAGAAGGAGCGGTGAGAGCCAACACACTAGCTGAAAAACTGCAGGCTCTTTTTGCGGCGGAACAAGGCGTTAAGGTCACTAGGCCAACTAAGTGCGCAGAGATTCGTGTCTCCGGCCTGGATGACTCAATCACTCCGGATGATATCCGGAGCTTTATCACGTCTACGACCGGATGTGCCGCGGACACAGTTAGGGTCGGTGCAGTTCGCCCTGGCCCTGGTGGGGTCGGCGCGGTGTGGGCCAGTTGCCCAGTCGCCGCAGCCAAGAAGCTTGTGGAGGGTGGAAGACACCTCGTAGGCCTAAGCGCTGTCCGGGTTTCAGCCCTGGAGGCCAGGCCAATGAGATGCTATAAGTGCCTGGCACCAGGTCACACCCGCACCCTGTGCACCAGTTGTTTTGACTACAGCGGACTTTGTTTTCGCTGTGGTCGTCCGGGTCACATATCGGCAACTTGCGCCGCCGCCCCTCACTGCACTGCTTGCGCGGTTGCAAATTTACCTGCCAACCACATGACGGGACGTGAGGGATGTAGGTCAAACAAAAGGACTTCCATGCCAAACTCGGGGTTAAGCCAATCGACCCAGGCTTCCCCAGCAGTCGTAACTAGACCGTTGTCGCCGATGGAGGCTGTAGAGACAACTCAGTAAATGGATCAGGTCTCCAGTCTCATAGTCCAGACAAACCTGAACCACTCTGCCGCAGCGCAGGACCTTCTTCTGCAGACTATAGCGGAGTGGTCAGTCAGTGTAGCCGTAGCCGCGGAGCCCTACTTCGTTCCTCCCCTCCCGAACTGGTTAGGGGACCTGGACGGCTCCGTGGTGATCGTCAGCTCCTCGGCGCCTCATTCTCCGCCCTTGTCGTTAAGAGACAAGGGCTCGGGATATGTTGCCGCTGAATGGGGGGGAGTCATGCTCTATGGAATATATTTCTCCCCCAACCGGAGTCTGGCTGATTTCGAGGTCTTTCTAAATTCCTTGGAGACCTCGATGCGGCGTCAATCACCTGGGCACGCGCTCGTGTTGGGGGACTTCAACGCAAAATCTACTGAATGGGGGTCCCCCAGGACGGACGCCCGAGGCGAGGCAGTGGAAGAGTGGGCAGCATCAATGGGCCTCTGTCTCCTCAACAGAGGCTCCATCAACACGTGCGTGCGACAGCAGGGGGGGTCGATAGTGGACCTTTCGTTCGCTACCCCTGCTCTCGCCGTACGAGTAAGGAACTGGTGTGTCCTGGAAGAGGTTGAGACGCTCTCGGATCACCGCTACATCCGACTTGAGCTCTCCCGGACCCAGGACCCCAGAAGGGGTCACTTGGAGCGGCGATCTCCGCGGTTTCCGCGATGGGCTGTAGGTAAGCTGAATAGGGACCGTCTGGAGGAGGAGGCCATTGTTCAGTCTTGGCTATCCCCTCCTCCACCTCCGACTGAGGGGTTGGACGTCGGGGCTGACCGCATCCGTAATGCGATTACACAGATATGCGATGCGGCCATGCCCCGAATTCGAAGTTTTCGTCCTCCTAGAAAGGGGGTTTATTGGTGGTCCCAAGAGCTAGCGGACCTCCGAACGGCCTGCATTCGTGCCCGGAGGTCCTATACCCGCAGCCGGCGGCATCGCCGAAACCCTGGGGCGGAGGCCCAGCTTTACGAGCAATACCGCGAAGCGCGGACGACTCTAAAGCTGGCCATAAGCCGCGCCAAAGAGGATAAAAGAAAGGAGATGCTGGAGGGTCTCGATCGTGACCCCTGGGGACGTCCGTATCGCGCTGCGCAGTTAAGGCTCCGCGCGTCGGCCCCCCCCCTTACCGAGACTCTCCAGCCCAGCTTCCTGCAACAGGTGGTCGAGGGTCTTTTCCCGGAACGGCCGGAGCATACGCCCCCATCAATGGCCCGATTTCCCGATGTCGGGGGGGGGCAAGAAGAAGATATTCCGCCCGTCACGGATGCAGAGCTGGGGGCAGCCATTCTACGAATTCGTTCAAAGAACACTGCCCCCGGGCCGGATGGCATACCTGCCAGAGTGTTGGCTCTGGCCCTCGGCTATTTGGAGGACCACTTCAGGGGACTGCTTAACAAGAGTATGCTAGAGGGACGGTTCCCTGAATGCTGGAAAAGCGGGAAGCTGGTCCTTTTGGCGAAGCCAGGACGGCCAGCTGATTCGGTCACGGCCTACAGGCCCATTGTATTGCTGGACGAGGCGGGTAAATTATTTGAGAGAGTTCTCTCTGCTCGCATCGTCCAGCACTTGAACACGGTAGGGCCCGATCTGTCGTGCGCCCAGTTTGGATTCCGGGCGGGGCGCTCGACGATCGACGCTGTGTTGCGCCTAAGGGTTGTGACCGAAGAGGCCGTGAGTAACGGAGACGTTCTGTTGGCGGTGTCGCTGGACATCGCCAACGCATTTGGTAGTCTGCCATTTAGCTGCATCAGGGGTGCTCTCCACTACCATGGGGTACCCCAATACCTGCGGCGGCTGGTGGCAGACTACTTACAGGAGCGTACCGTCATGTACGAGGATCGAGAGGGAAATTTAAGACGTCGGGCCATGTCGTGCGGTGTTCCGCAGGGTTCTGTTCTGGGCCCACTCCTGTGGAACATGGGCTACGACTGGGCCCTTCGTGGTGACTTCCCCTCTGGGCTGGACGTAATATGTTACGCCGACGATACCCTCGTTACAGCCCGGGGGGCAAACTTTCAACAGGCGGCACGCTTGGCCACCATAGGAGTCTGCCTGGTGGTCGAGCGCATCGAGGCACTGGGCCTACGGGTGGCCCTGGATAAGACGGAGGCCCTTTTATTTCACGGGCCCCGTCGTGGTCCACCCCCCGGTGCCTCGATCGAAGTAAACTCGGTCCTCGTACCAATCCGGGCCCAGATGAAGTATCTGGGTCTGATGCTTGACGGGAGGTGGCGCTTCGACGAGCACTTCCGGCAGCTCGCTCCAAGGCTGGTCGGTGCTGCGTCCGCCCTTGGGCGACTTTTGCCCAATTTGGGTGGGCCTAGCATCGCTACAAGACGGCTATACATGGGGGTAATCCGGTCAATGGCACTATATGGTGCACCGGTGTGGGCGGAGGCTCTAACTGCCCAGAATAGGGCGCGCCTATGTCGCCCACAGAGAGTAATGGCGGTTAGAGCCATACGCGGATACCGCACCGTGTCAACGGAGGCGGCGTGCGCATTGGCTGGTTCTCCCCCGTGGGATTTGGAGGCGGAAGTGCTCGCCGAAATATATCGGCGGACGGCTGAGTTTCGAATGGGCAGGGGCAGTAGGCCCCCTCCCGAAGAGGTGCGCGAGTGGCGCGAAGCCGCCCGCCAAGCCACGATGGCTCGTTGGTCGTCCCGGCTGGAGGCTCCACGTGCTGGCTTTGCCACCGTGGAGGCGCTCCAGCCGGTCATCCTCGAGTGGGCGGGGAGGCAGCACGGGACTCTTTCCTTCCGGCTGACGCAGGTGCTTTCCGGGCATGGTTGCTTCGGCAAGTACCTGCACTCGGTTGCCAGGAGGGAACTGAGTCCCGCCTGCCACCACTGCAACTGCAGTGAGGACTCGGCTCAGCACACGCTTGTGGATTGCCCAGCCTGGGTGACGCAGCGTCGGGCCCTCATTGCAGTCATTGGAGAGGATCTGTCATTGCCGGCCGTCATACGCTCCATGGCCGGCAGTGATAGATGTTTTACCGCGGTCGCATCCTTCTGCGAGGATGTCATCTCGCAGAAGGAGGCGGCGGAACGGGCCCGGGAGGAAGATCTCCACTCGGACCCCATTCGCCGCCGGCGAACCGGGCGGCAAAGACGCAACTTCCAGCGCCTCATGCCGCCCTGAGTGTGGCCGCGGGTGGTCGGGACGGGCTTTCCCCTCCACCCGCTATAGTGGCCAGCCGCGAGGAGGCGACGTCCACGTGTGCATGGATGCCGCCGAAATAAGAGTTACCCTAAGGTGGTGCCCGCTGTTTGCGGGCACAGCGCTAGGAGGGATCCTGATGTCCTACCAAAGTTGTTCCAGGATTCCTCTTATTTTAGGCGCAGTGTCGCACACCGTGTGGTTTTAGTCGGTTCAATTCCTACACACCACCCCACTGAAAGCCCCGGTGGAGTGACGGCCCGTGGGGGTTTCCACACGTAAAAAAAAAAAAAAAAAAAAAAAAAAAAAAAAAAAGTATTGTTGTTACCGGATTCCTCCTATTTTAGGCGCACACCGAGTGGTTTTATTCGGTTCAGTTCCGACACACCACCCTACTGAAAGCCCCGGTGGGGTGACGGCCCGTTGGGGTTTCCACACGTACAAAAAAAGGTCAGTATGGTCACTCGAATTAACTAAAACACACAGTGCTGTCTACTCAGTGACAGCACTGTGCCTAAAATAGGAGGAATCCGGTAACAACCATACTGACCTAACTTGACTCCGGTGAGGTGACTACTCGTGTGAGTTGTCAGTAGACAGCACTGTGTGTCTACACAGGGCACCTTTGTGCCCTAGGAGGGATTTAAGACTTCGCCTCCCTTTCATAGTATAATCTACCGCATGTACTTAAAAGGATGTTCTAGAAGCTATGATTAATGAGTTACATTGAGCCTAATTGAGCTCTATAGGTTTAACACTTGTCTCCATATTCAATTGACATGTTTTCTAGGTTTATGGGTTTCAATTAAATATGTATAGTTTTATCTCTATGTTTAATGCCACTGCGGGCACTCTTTGTACCAATTAAGGCTTGATATGAATTATTTTTTTAGGACTTGTATAACAACGTTTTCTAGACTTGAATTAAGCATAGCAAGCACTCTGGTTCCTATCTCCAGCCTCCATGAGTGCTGGCTTGGAATAGGGTTGCCCGTACCCTAGAAGAAGTATGCCTGAGACAGTGGCATGATGTGTTCCGCGCAGCTCCCACATAAACGATGGAAGGCCGGGCCCCCCGTACTCGACGGTATGGCCGCTTGTTATAAAAGCGGTGGCCAAGTTCAACAAGGGTGCCCGGAAGCTTTCCTCATAGGGAAACTCAAACTCCTTGCATTAATGTCACTTGTGATGGAACTGTGTGGTTTTATCGGTTCAATTCCGATTTATGACTTCACCGTCAGCTTAGAAGACAAAAAATAAAACACAAAAAGAAAAGGCACCTTGGTTTCTAAGCCGTTCTTTTAGATATTATAGATATTTATAAAATACGTATGCCAAAAACCCACGCTAACGCAAATATACGTTAATTTTTGAAAATATTTACAAGTACTCAAATTTGAGCCCTCTCCCTTTTAAGTTGTTTACAACTTGGTTCAACCAACAAATAATTCACCAATAGGAATGTACCACATAATAGGACTAGCCTGTTGGTTTAGAGGTTAGTGACAATGACTGCTGAATCGGAGGTCGTGGGTTCGATTACTACACGAGACGAAAATGTGTGTGATCCACAATTAGTTGTCCCGGGTCATAGTATTAATTATACCCGTTGTATGAATGTTTGTAAAGTGCCCCGCTATACAGCAGTTATTTCTAACGGTTTTTTTTTAAGTTTTTTTACTAAGTAATTTGACCTATCTCCAGAAGACACGGCTTCGAAAATTGTTAAAACCCGAGCAACCTTCGCACAGCTCCGTATTGCAATCACGGAAACTGACACGGACAGTTATGCTCAAGATATTCCGGTCCAATATAAAAACCGTATTATGCGTACATATGGACGCGAGACGTGGAAGATCACAAAGGACATCACGCGCCGGTTGCAAGTCTGTATTAACCGCAGCCTCCTCCGTACTCTAGGTACATATATACTGGCACTAAAACATTTCCAAGAAATCTTTGTTATGTACTAATCTAAGGAACGTTGCAAGGAGACTCTAATCGATCAACTGCAATGCCCGAAGGGTCCTTAACCACATACCGAGGCAAGACCTAGACTGGAATGCGTAAACGTGCAGATCTTCGAAGGAACACCCGGAGCGAGATCAAGCATGATGCTCAAGATCGATCGAGATGGCGATGCACTATGAATGCTCTCTGCTCCACCTGCTCCACACATGTTACCCACTGCTGTCTGATCTTGACTTAAACGGAGCTTGTTATACTGAAACGTAATTATATATATAAATATATATATATATATATCTATATATATTTATAGATAAATTACACCCAGACTCAGAATAAATGATCGTGCCCATGTATGTATCGTTAAGTAGAAAAATAAAAGAAAGTTTAGTTAAAACATGCTAAACATTTTTAGAAATGTTGTTAGAAGAATCGAAATTGTAATATTCTTGAATGTTTGTACTTTTAACTAGTTTTTGTTGTTTTCAATGTCGAATGTAATATATTACCTAACCTGGGAGAGTGTAGAGCATAGCGTGGAATCTATTTATATATTGCGAATGTAAATAAGTTCGGCACTATGCTCTACACTCTCACAGGTTAAGTACTCTTCATGATAAATATTGGTGCGTCATCAGGGCGATAATAGTAGGACTTGAGGAGATAAGGGGAGGAATGGTTTGTTTTGATTTAGTTATTCCTTTTATTTTGGTCGTAGACAATAAGTTATATTCCCACAATGAGTATACCATCTACAAGGGCAATAGCATCTACAAAGGCGGGCATAGCACTTGCGGCTCTTGAGTTGCAGGTGTTTATGGGCAGTGGCAGTCACTTACCATCAGGTGATACGGCTGCTTGGTTGCCCATCATACCATAAAAATATTATGACAGCTAAAATGTATAATATCAGTTATCATTTCCTAAATTACTACCATATGAAACTTTACTTTCGTTTACTTCTACAATTGCAGCACGTACTAAAAATACAGCAATTATCCCCGAAGTATTAAATAAACAAGCATTTTTGAATTGTAACATCCGAAAACGTTATTTCTGTGTAAATCTTCACCGTATGATCTTGTTACGAGCTATTTGTTTATTTACTCTGGCCATGTTCACACGTTCGAGGTCACAAGGGATTAAACGATAATAAATATTTAAACATCCAATTACTCCAACATTACGTATCATTCTAAAATTCTTTGAGATATATCAAATGAAGGGAAACACCTGTGGCCTGTTTAAATATGAGTATACCTTTCTGTAAAAAACGATTTTAAATATCAGCCTTGTTTATAAATTTAAGTACTAAAAACTCTGATATAGGAAATAAAGAGTAGGAACTGTATGGCAGAGAGGTTAGTCAGATCAAAAATATCAGTATAAGGTAGCCCTTATACAGATTTTTTTTTTAAGTGCCCTAAATTATGTTAGTAATTATAATTGGAAAAATATGGGTGTTTAATATCTTCTTCCTCTTCCGCATACAGGCATGAGCGTATATATGTATGTAAAGGCCAATTCAAAAAATAAACATATAATTATTTTACTATTTATCGCAGGTGTCATCCAATGTTATGTCATTTTGCAATAAAAATCATGTGAATGGTTCAATATGAGAGGGATGAAATATTTAAAATTTAAATATAAAATAAAAAAATTGTTATCAATCTTCGTCTAGTATGTGCTTCAAGACTTCTTTGTTGCAAATATGTGATGAACTTGTATTGTAATTAAATAAAAAATCTGTAAATATAAATAAAATTGAAGATTCTATTGAAATGATTACAAAAACCTATTTATGTATATTATTAAGTATAATTATTGTGTTACATGCATTACAAGATTTATACTTACGTCCTGTCGAGCCTAGCTACATAATGCGCAAGCCATTTGTATTTCAGGAGGTACTAGGGATCCACGAGAATCTTGAGATAGCTGTTCTCTTATTAAATCCATTATTTTTAAGGCAAGATGTTTAGTAAACCTATACTTTTATTACATTAAACAGACCTCGAATCAGAGTAAATTTCGTATTAGAAGTTTTACTTTCACGATACAGGGGCAGCAAGGCACGAGCAAGGCTCTACCACAATAAAAACAGAGACACAGTATACAGAGATATAGTAACGAAACCTCGTCTTACTATTTATTGTACTTGTGGCATAGTGTATATTTTTCTCTTTCTCATGACCTTTCTTTAAAAGAGTAAAAAAATTGCAATGGGAGAAACATGTGTATTTACAATTATAGGTAAAGAGAAAATTATATCTAACTGTATGCCCACATGCTAGTTTATTTTGTTAGGAATAAAGTAAAAAATCAATATCCTTACTATCATTGCCAATATATATCAACTAAATCAACACTGTCGATTTCAATTTTTGAGGTAAAAATCAACAAAATATAATAGAACTGACGTTAAGCTACAAAAATATCTAAATGATTTAGACCTCCGACTAAATTTAAACTAGGAGTAGTGGTGGTTTATCTTTAGACAATAGATAAAACTATGGTTGAGCCCTAAAATGATTTTTATATTAAAGTTTTGGTTAGGAAAATGGATTTATTACGTCTTAAACCTAGTTTGCAGTTTTTTGTAATAAGGCTGTTGGGGTTTGATCGAATTGTATTCACCGTTGACTCGTGGCCTAATGTGATACAGTAATAAAAAAATTGGTCATATTTAATGTATGTATGTAGTGGTGGAGTTGTCTTCGATAAATTAATTGAAAGACGCTTATCTTAAGAAAAAAATATTTCTAGCCATAAAGATATAAAGGACACTTATAAATAAATTATACAAAAAGAATGAATGTTACTTCAGTACCAGCGCTCTTAATGACGGTAATAATTTTGATACAAAGTCACCAAGTAGTCCACAGAATATATTATCATTCTTAAACATTTATTTTGAAGAAATTGTCGACTCTTTATCATTAGTTAAGTACAAAACTTAACTATAAAATGTAAGGGTAAGAATTAATCTCTTCTAAAGTTACTCATCATCCGTACTTCGCAATGTCGAGAAAATTTCGAACTTTTGAACTCTTAACTTGACGCGCAGAATTTGCTGTGCTTCGAGTTGTGAAACTAGAAGTATGTTTTTATGAGAACATATTTTTATTAGAAACTTTTTTCAATTTAATCCCTTGACAATTTAAAGAGGTTTTCTGTGTTTATCCGACCGTAACATATTGACTTGCACTTTGTAAAAAAGTGATTTTTGCAATATTAAATTGACTTTTAAATTAAAATTTTTAATGAATCTAATATGATTTGCGGAGACAAAATAAAGTATATCGTCTAGGTATTAGTCGCAGCTTCGCTAGCGTTATTTTTTTTTAATCCACACACATCTCCAGAAATTCTGGCTATGTGTTTGCTCTACTTTTACAACTTCAATGCCAAATATGGTGATCAGTTTAGCACTTGAAAGCTTAAAGAACAATAAAACCGATTTTTAATATCGGATTTAATAAAATAATTACAGAAACATTATATTTTTGTTCTCAAAACTTAGTTTTTGGTAACTATTTCCAACTACTTTATTGTTTCCCTATCATTGTTACAATAAAAATGATCTGAAATAAGGTCAAAGTTATCAATCAGGATGTGTGATTGTTAAGATTAAAGATCTGAAAAAAAAAAAATTATTCATAAATTATTTTATAATCCCTATCGTAAACTATATAATATGTAGTTTTATCGTGGTTAATTTGGCAAGATGTAAGAAACGGTAAACCGCAAGCTTAGAGTTTCCGAATTTGTGTGTCTCTGTGGGTGTGTGTTAAATAGTGATGTCATGTCGTGACTGCAAGGTGCCAACAATACATTATGAGCGCATTGTACTCTATAAAAAAATTGCTGCGTGACACAAATAGCATTGCTTCATTGTGACTAAAATGTGCACACATATCTTTTAAATATTGGTACTTAACAAATACAGATGCGAGTTTTTTCTTTCATAGTATAGGGGGACCCACGAAGAGACGGGTCTCCTGATGATCGATGGGGAGACGCGGAGAGGGGAAAGAGAAGAGGGGAATGAATAGATGCGAAAGAGAAAAGAGGGATGAGGGGAGGGAGAGTTGGGCCTCCAGAAACCTTAATAATATCGAGAAAATGCAGCACAAGCTTAATTTCGCAACCAGATTTCTGTGAGGTCGTGGTATCGCAACAGTCGAGCCGGCCTACTCGTGCCAAAGCAAGGTTCTACCACGATAAAAACAGAGATACAAAGCTTTATTTTTTGTACATTCGACTATGATAAACTTTCCAGTTTAACCATTAATACTTAAACGACAAGGAATAACGAAACCTCGTCTTACTATTTAATGTACCTGTGGCGTAGTGTATATCTTTCTTTGAAAGAGTAAGATGATTGTAAGGGGAAAAATATATGTATTACAAATTATTGGTGAAGAAATTATGCCTAACGTTATGTTCTTTTTGTTACTACGTGGTAGAGCCATGCTTAGGCACGAATGGGCCGGCTCGACCGGTGCGATACCACGGCCTCACAGAAAACCGGTTGTGAAATAACGCTTGCGTTGCAATTCCCCGAAATGAGTGAGGTTTCCGGAGGCCCCAATTCCCCCACCCCTCTAATGATAGCGCTGTTAACAAATAGGATACCCCAGGGGGTACCAGCGCCATCGTTGGAGAATCCCCCCCTGGACGTCCACCCTCAGTACGGAATATACCTGAGTGTGGACACCCAGGCTGCCCCTCGTACTCTGGGGGGGGCTCAACTGCGCTCTCAAAATCTGCTCGGGGCAAGAGAAGGCATACCATGGCACCCCTGTCACGTTTACCGTGGATTTTTGTAACATCAGGGGCTTACATTCTAACCTCGACACTGTCCACCACCACCTGGAGACAGCAAAGCCGGCCTTGCTCTTTTTAACCGAGACGCAGATATCATCTCCAGCGAACACATCCTACCTCTGCTACCCTGGGTACGGACTGGAACACTCTTTTGTTCGTGTATGCGTGTACGTTAGAGATGATATCACTTCTCGCCGCCTCGGCAATCTTGAAGGTAGGGACCTCTCCATCTTATGGCTACGTGTAGACTGCGACGACCATCCCCGCATCTACGTTTGCCTCTACAGGTCCCATAGCGGTGATGCCGAAACGGACCGACTCATCAACCACGTCCAAATGGCCACAGACTTAGTGCTCCAGCAGAACCCATCCGCGGAGATCGTTATTCTTGGCGACTTTAACGCCCATCTCGCCGAATGGCTTAGTTCGCGCAAAACCTGTCATGGGGGAAGATCTGTTCACGATTTCGCCTTGGCATATGGCTTGACGCAGCTGGTAGCAACGCCTACGTGAATCCCAGATGCAGAAAGCCACGTGCCTTCACTGTTGGATCTTCTGCTGACCTCACATCCTGACGGCTACAAAGTATCCGTTGAGGCCCCTCTTGGCTCTTCGGACTATTGCCTGATTAGGAGTATAGTGCCACTCGTTCACTCGCTGCGGCCGCGAGTTACAGGCAGTCGCCGCGTATGGCACTATAGGTCAGCGGACTGGGATGGAATGTGAACATTCTTTGCATCCTACCCATGGAGGCAGGTTTGCTTCTCGCCGGATGATCCCAATGTCGTTGCCGACTCTGTCTCTGATGTTGTGCTTCAGGGTATGGAACTTTTCATTCCATTCTCCCTGATTCCCACAGGTGGCAAGTCCCAGCCCTGGTTTGGTCGAACCTGCAAAGCGGCGTCCCGCCGAAAGCAGGAATGTTACCAAGCATGGGCTAAGTCAACGACAGCACGGGATGTAAAGACCAGCACATTAAAGAAACAATTTAACTTTGCCTCCAGGTCCCTCAAAAGAGTAATTGCTGGGGCGAAGTCGGCTCATATCGGCATAATTGGCACCTCTGCACATAGGAGATAATTCGTTGGCCCACGACGCTAAAGAAAAAGCCGATCTTCTGGGCAAACTCTTTGCGTCCAACTCGCACTTACGTTGGACGTTCTTAAGTCGAGTGGGCCCGATAGAATCTCTCCTATCGTGCTGAAGATGTGTGCTCCAGAGTTGGCACCGGGTTTAATGCACCTTTATCGGCTTTCCCACTCTCTTGGCTTAGTCCCGAACTCATGGAAGACAGCTTTAGTGCACCCAATCCCTAAAAAAGGAGATCGCTCGGATCCGTCCAACTACAGACCAATAGCCCTCACCTCCTTGTTCTCCAAGATAATGGAATCCATTATTAACTGCCAGCTCCTCCGGTACTTAGAAGACCATCAGCTCATCAATGATCGATAATACGGCTTCCGTCGGGGTTGTTCTGCTGGTAATCTTCTCGTTTACTTGACTCACCGGTGGGCACAGGCGATCGAGACCAAGGGGGAAGCGTTAGCCGTTAGTTTGGACGTAGCGAATGCCCTCGATCGGGTCTGGCACAAAGCGCTCCTTGCGAAGCTTCCTTCCTTCGGGGGGCTTCCCGAGAAACAATGTGCAATTGGCTCACCAGTTTTCTTACAGACAGAAGCATCAAGGTCGTTGTTGACGGTGCATGCTACGACTCCAAGTCTGTTAATTCTGGTGCCCCCCAAGGCTGTGTGCAATCACCCACGCTGTTTCTTCTGCATATCAATGACATGCTGCAGATTAGCAGCATCCATTTCTATGCGGACGATAGCATGAGTGATGCCCTTTACACCGGCCGCACTAACATTTCTCGGGTAAAAGTCATCGTAAGCCGATCCAAACTTGTATCTGAAATCGAAACTTCTTTATCAAAAGTTTCAGATTGGGGTCGACTTTACCTAGTCCAGTTTAACCCCACGAAGACACAGGTTTGCGCGTTCACCGCTAAAAAGATGCCATTGGTCGTATCACCTAAATTTGAGAGCACTTCCCTAACTGCATCAGCCAGTATCGGAATCCTTTGCGTCGATATATCAAGCGAAGTCCAGTTTCGCGGTCACTTAGAGAGTAAGACCATATTAGCCTCGAAGAAGCTTTGAGTACTCAACAGATCGAAACAGTATTTTACTCCGGCCCACCGCCTGCTACTTTATAAGGTGCAGGTTCCGCCGCACATGGAATACTGTTCTCATCCGCACATGGAATGCAGGTGCACCCCAGTACCAGCTTCTCCCTCTTGACCGCAGTCGCACTCGCATCATAGACTGCCAAGATATTTCTGATCGACTTGACACCTTAGCGTTGCGTAGAGATGTAGCTTCACTCTGTAGGAATTGTTCGGACTTATACCGGCTGCTGGTTTCCGCCATCATTCTACGCGACAAAATATCCATCCCCATCACCTGGACGATTGGCACTCCACCACTGTGCGCTTCTCCAGAAGCTTTTTGCCTCGCACAACCAGCTTATGGAACAAATTGTCGCCTGTCGTATTACCGAACCGATACGACCTTCAAACCTTCAAGAAAAGAGCGTACTCTTATCTAAAAGGCCGGCAACGCACTTGTGATTCTTGATTTGCCGGTGTCTATGGGCGGCGGTAGTCACTTACCATCAGGTGACCCATCTGCTTGTTTGCTCCCTATCGTAAAAAAAAAGAAAAAAAAGAACAAATTGGAACATCGTTGAACCAGTGTTGAACAAGATTTTTATTATTGTTTAAATATGCAAAATTTATTTTGAACAATTAATTGATACCCAATAAGATATTGCTGTGCTTTATGACATCAGCAGTGTGGAATATGGCGTCTTATCTTGCATAACTTGTCTGAGACATATGCAACGTGTAGATATGTTTGCATTATGTAATAAATTAAACTTGTTTATGAAACTGATAAATGAAACCAGTAACTTGTTCATTGAAAAAGGGAATGATCAGTATCTCGAATCACTAATATTTTCTCTAAGGTCTACGGAAAAAGACCTGAAACACACACAAATACAATTTGAAGTCAACACCTCAATGTAGATAATTCAACAATAAAAAACTAGACCAGAATGGGGGACGCCGAGAAGATTACAAATTATTACCAGGGCCTTACAGAGAACCGGTTGTTAAGCAAAGCTTGCATTGTAGATCACCGAGTAAGTGAGGTTACCACAGGCCCTGAACCTCCTTCCTCTTGCCCTTTCCCTCTTTCCCCTTGAGTTGCAGGTGTAGATGGACAGCGACAGTCAAATACTCAGTTTTATTAGAACTACTTTCATATATACACCTATAGCTAATAACAGTGATGCGCACGTCTGTCGTCAATCATCTATCTCGACGAATACCAATCGAATACTGAAATAAAGGACGTCTGCGTCAGCACGTGTTTCATGGTACGTTGTTTTTCTGGGTACTATGGATAACGTGTTGTGGTGTAGTTCGTGTTATCCAATGGAGTTCAGGAAGTTTTATAGATAAAAATATTTCGTGAAGAAAGCATATATTTCCTTAACAAAGTAAAGAACAAAAAAGGCTTAAACATCCTTTTTATCATAGTGAAAAGTCGATTTTAATTTTTAGTATATTATATTTTTAAATGTAAATATGATTATATTATACATATATATTGTTTATAAAGATGTTATTATTCCAGAAATCGGTAAACTAAAAGCATGCTCAAAGCAGGGTCGATTAACTGTTGAGTTCTCGTTGTCTTTGACGTCTACTGCTGAAAAATCGTATTAGACGTGAATTTTTCTATTTTGTGGATATAACTGGGAAAAGTGCTGGGTCTTACAGTAGTTAAAAAATAATAATAAAATACAAGCTTTTCTTTAAATCACATTTTTGTTTTCATAAATACGAGATTCATGATATGCAAAACAAAGAGAAACTGTCTAGATAGATGGATTTTACGACGCCTAATTGCCCAAAATCGATAACTAGTCTTGTTATGTTTCGGCTGTGAAATCTTCATTATATTATGTTTCTACTACTGCAGTAAATCATATTGGTAGCTTATCAGTCTCCTAAATCTTTAACGGTCGGTTTTCTCTCGTTGGGGGTTTAGTGTAGGAGGCTTTGGTTTTCCATTTGCACTACAATCAAGATTTTAAAAAAGCAATTCAGCGTTAATTTCTAAGTTATGCTTTCAAAAAAGTTTTATGTTAAAGTGATAACATTTATATTACTTTAAACTGTAATAATTATGCGTAGGACCTTGAGGATATGCACTTCCTCAGCCTGTTTGTGAAATTAGCTATTAATTTCTAATAAAGAGATAAATTATCGATTTCAATAAAGTTCTCCATGTTCTATATGAATAAAATATTTTTCATGAAAAGTTGTATGAATTACGTTAACGAACATGACAAATAAAAATATAATAGTTCAAAATTCTGAAAAGTTAATAGTATCAAAATGTAAACTACCAGGGGCATTATCTTGTAACATTATACATTAATTCATAACAGTCGCGAAATCTTTGAATGTTTACACGTTCAAAAGTTCTATTAAGTACACTTTTCTCCTTACACTTTCTTTATTATTGGTGGTTATTGTTTTGATTCTAACCTGGCTACTTGGCAAAACTCACCACGGCGATAGGCTAATTGCGATGATGTTTTTGCTTCTGTAGATATTTTAGTCACGTCAAGTTATGAACAAAAACAACACGCAAATAAAATAAATGCAAAAGCCAATAAATAATTAAATATATAAAATAAATATAATATATAATATTATATGATAAAATATTATAAGTTTACATTTCAAACCAATAGTGTGCGAATTAAACGAAAACGTTTTCATTTCGGTTTCTTGATGGGCGGTTTCAGTAAACATTCATCAATCAACGTTTTCAATATAACATTTGCAACGACCTAGCGTATTCCCTACTATGTTCACTCAGAATCTAAGATAAACACCAATATAGCTATACGTCATTGTGAAATTGTGGTAATAGATAGATGTTTAGACAATCGTAGTTTTTTAATTACAACACAGTATGTTAGGTCATGATGATCTTCGATTCTACTGTATATATAAGTTGAAAAGGATCTACTTGAAAATAATTAAAGCAACTGAGAAATGCTTTAAGATCTACCGTTTCATTAGGAAGGGGAAATTTCTTTGTAGATCCTCTAAACTAAAGAAATACTGTCAGTATTTCTTTTGCAGCTTTTATAGAAACTTATTTCATAGATTTTTGAATTTTGACAAGGTTTTAGTAATATTTTAAAGCTACTAGAGAAATCTTAAAGCTTGTTTCTACTTTTTGTGCCCGTTACATTGTCTATAATATATACATATGTATACATTGTGTAAGTTTTTTTATCATATTCTACTACTCCGCAAGTTCACAATTGAGTGTCTCATTATTTCAAGAGACTAATATATCAAAAAAGTTCAAAAATATTTAGAGTTGATGAACTCAAACCAAGCTATCATAAAATACAATACACAGAACTGAGACTCCAATTACCTAGATCCGTTTGTCCCATTTCACGGTATTTACCAACAGTAGATCTTAATAGGTTTATATCCCATAAAACACTTTAATGATGGTACACTTGCATGATGATCTCACCACAGCGACAGATTTAGATATCAGCTGTTACGCTGATCAATCCATTGAGTCCCCACAATGCATAAACAAAACATTTTTGGATCAGGGGAAAAATTGAGAATAGATTTGAAGGTGGATGACTCAGTGTTTCATAAATATAGCTTTAAACTTTCGGGCCTTGGTAAGAATCGCTTATATTGGAGTAATAATAAGTAACACTTCATAAACATTTGATTACTTTTTATTGGGTCATTACATAGTAGGTATTTGGTACTCATCGCAGTCAAATGCATTTTGTAACTTGGTTATACAACAGATGCAGAAAAAAATATCTAGGCTTAAAAAATTTCAACCCACTATTTCCATATATTTACCTTCCATCACATACTTAGTATTTTATTCAATCACTATCCATAAACCGAAATGGTCGCCTGTTATTTGCAAGTAAAATTAACGGTCTTCATCCCCTTCCGGACGTCAGTTTATGTTCCGGCATTGTATGTGCACCATAATTAGTGATCTTATGTAAACCGTAGAAATAAAACTTTAAAAAAAAATATAGTACTTATTAACTCAAATAATTTGATAAAATGCCTCCTTGTTTCAAGGATTCTACTCTACAAAAATTTTTTGGCAAGTACTAGCGCTATGTCATTATTATTCAAACGTGGTTACAAGTTCAAAATGAAAATAATTTTAGTATTCATGTTGGAACCTAAGTTCTTTAAACGTATACTAATACACACATATATAACTGTGACCAGCCATAATCTTCAGACTTATTAAGACATCATTACTTATTACGTTTGTAAGTTTTTGATAAATCAAAGACTACCGGCAATGGTAGGATCGCCATTACGGTTACGTAAAAACGAAATATGAATAGTAAAATGTAAAGTAAACACAGTGGTACACCGGTAGAGCCATGGTTGGGCACGAATGAACCGGCTCGAACGGTGCGATGCCACGACTTTACAGGAAACCGGTTGTGAAGCAACGCTTCCGTTGCATTTCCCCGAAATTTGTGAGGTTTCCGGAAGCCTAACTTCATCTCTCCTCGTTTCCTTTCCTCTCTTTCCACCTCTCTTCTTTATCCTTTCTGCATCCGCACATCACTCTCATAGGCGGGCAGCGCACTTACAACTCTGAGTTGCAGGTTTCCATGGGCGGCGGTTGTCATTTACCACCAGGTGACCCATCTGTTCGTCTGTCCAACTATAGTATAAAAAAAAGAAAACATGCTTGAAATATTCGCTTAGTACATTCCGTATTTTATTCACTTTTACTATACTTCGTTCCAATCGCTGTAGATACCCTTGCAAAATTTTGTTTGTAAATGGTAATCACTTCTTCATACAATACTTACAGACGTGTTATTAGACGTGTATTTAAGTAATGAGCATATGTAATGTAATAAGATGACAATATATAAGTGTATGTAGCCATGATTAAATAGCTGCTTGTTTATTCTGACTATTGTGTCAATAGGTGAAATATATATTTTTGCTCAGCAGTTAACGAAAGAACTTTTTCTTTTTAAGAGGTAGGCAAACGTATGGAGCATACGTTTGCCTACCTCTTAAAAACAAAAAGCTTTTAAACTCTATATATCCAATATAACAGACACATATTCTTTAATTAATCAGTTGACCGTCGTATTTTTCGCATGACACAACTTCGGAAAGCAAACAAGTGACCAACACTGTGCGTCAGAATCACTGAATGCATCGAAATATGATGTCATGGAATTCGGAATTAGAAACAGTTCGGCAGTGAGCTACTGCCCCACATTGTCACGTACAGAGCATTATTCTGACGGTTTATGACAGATACGTTTTCGTTTTTCAACGTTCCACACACTACACAACAGAGGGAATAAATAACACTTGATACAGTTTTTTTGAAAGGGTATATGTTTTACTGTGATACAATATTTGTTTTATTTTTCATTTTGTATTTCGCTGAAAGACTTTTTTGATCAGCATTTGTGAGGAACAGTACTAATTAGAAAAAAAGCGACAATGTTTTTCAAACATAAAACTCTGAAAATCTGTTAAATTTATGTACCTTATATACAGAGTTCATTGAATAACGCACCAGCAATTATTTTAATACAGTCATAAAAATATAACTGTTACAATAGTAACGTTGTTTTAACGGTTCGAATATTCTTATAGCTTGTTATCCTTTCACAGTTTCTAAAAATATAGAACACTCTCATAGAAGATAAAACATGAGTTGAATGAAATCTATTCACTGTTAATGTTATCTTTGGGGTGAACATTCCCATAATTACCCACTGTTCTTGATAAACTTCTCACAAAACAATTTACAAAGCTTGATATTCCGTTTACTATAATTTATGGAGAATTTTTTAGAAATTAAGATAAGCAAATGGCTGAAACAATTGTTTTAATTTGATATAATATTAGGTATAGGTAATCGCGTGTTAATAATGTCACATCTATCATTATTAATGAGCTACTATTGCTATTAATTAATCAAACATTGTACGTGAATTATGTATTTGTTTAGTGTTACTTACACATGTTAGTATGGGCGATGCAGTAGAGTCATGGCTTGATATGGTTCATGGTAAATTAATTTAGAAAATACTTTTAACACAAACTTTTATTTAGATGCACCAAAAAGAAGTGTACTGTGGACAGTTGAATAGTTCCCACGTCAAATAAATACAGGATTCAACAACTATATCATGGTTAACTTTAGGACAGACTTTCTCGATTCAATGCGTGTATTAAGTTTCATGTATGTACTGTTAAGAGTTGAAGAGTTTCCTCATGGAGCCAATAAGATCACGCTTATAATAAAGATTCATTGCCATTACATGTACAGAACGTAATTATTATATACTGAGAATGCAATTATTGCTTTGTTGAGTTTGTTAACAGAGGTGTTTTGTCATATGTCAAATAGGTAGGGAGGGGACCGTGTGGAAAGTTACAAAATGTTAGTGATGAGCTTAGCCACAGATTAAATAAAAAATCAAATAACCTACTTCAGGTAAAATGCTTTTTCAGAAACATTTAGTCTTTTAATTGCTCTGGTAGAGTACTGACTATTAAAACATAATTTATTATTTTTATTTCATTTGTAATGATACCAAAAAGTACTAAGTTGTTAGCTAATAATGTTAAAAAACTGTTTTGCTGTAGGCAGTTAACAATACAGGTAAAAGCTCAAATTGGGTACAAAAAGTCATAATCGTGGGAACGTTTATGCAGTCTTATTAAATACTCATATTCGCTAATGGGTTTCACGTGTAACAGCCCTAGATGTTACCGTGTTTTAAAAATTAACACTGCCTAAGTACTTTAGTGAATTCTCTCAGAAAAATATGTTAAAGCATTGTGTTGTACAGCAAAATATTAAATGATTAGCATTAGCAGCTAATGTTTTTATTTATTTTGTTTCGCATTTCAGGGAAAAATAGTTTGTAACAACAGATGTAACCACTTTGCAATAACATATCAGGGTCACCATTTACCTAATGTCAAATGAAGAATCGGAACAAAATGTTGTCTAGAGTCGAAGAAAATTTTTAAGTTGAATAGTTTTTTTATGCTTACATATAGCAAAAATTGTTTGAGATGTTTTTATGACTCGTCTTAAAGTATTTCCAAGCAAAACAATGTAACAGGGAATTATTAAGGATGCGTGTTCCAACCTAAATTAAACATTATATACATTAATGTTACAATCAGATATAAATACTAATCAGATGCTGAGATACCTGTCTTCAAAAAGTTTATAATTCATAGTTGTTGTTTCATTGAATTATGACTGTAATTAAAATTCAGATCTTCCATACAATGTTTTTCTTTTCTATAGACTGACTGTATAATAAAATGCGCCAAACTGCTACAAAATGAAATAACAAAGTAATGAATACAAGAAATTAAAATAACTATCACCTTTAATGTTTCCGCATCTTGTTTTGTATTCTGAATAAAATAAAAAAGTTATTTATTTTTTCTTTCTTCTTTTTAATCTGCTTCTGTTTTACTTCTTCAACAAAACTGAGATTTATATTGGCCACTCACTTACTTACTTACTCACGTGACAATGTATGTTAAAAATTAATCTCCCCTTACTCTAGCTTCCACTACAACCTCCAATTTGGATGAGTAAATAATATGTTAACACAAACTATTACGATAAATTATTAGACTCTAATAACATATGGTTCGTGTTTTTCTTTTTTAGTATCGTAAAGAATGTCTGTGCTGTCGCTGCTGCGATATTTCTGTAAAGTTTACAACAATTTTGTAATAGAGAATGAATATTGGTTAATTAATTTGTAAGATAGGCTATCAATTAACATTTATACTATTGTTTACCAGTTTGAATTAATATTAAAGCCCGTAATATATATACATATATATGTAACTGCCTGTTTGATTAATTAATGTTGATTAATTTTGGAATGACATAGAAGAAATTTGGAAGAAGCACGTAGGCAACTTTATGTTCTGAAAACAAGACTTGAAGGGTGGATAGGGGATATAAGATTGCAGCGGAGACCAGTCATGTCTCCAATCTTGTCATATAAAACCGATCACAACATACGGCGGTATAAAACAAAAATTGCGTGAAAATGTTTTGTGAAAATGGTTTTGCGATTGAAGTCAATAAAAAAAAACAGAGAACAAGGAAATTAATGGGATTGGAAAAAGGGAGGAGTAACCTAAACAGGCCAAGTCGTAGATACCATGCTGGTTTATATAACTCATTAACCAGATAAACATTCGTTTGAACTTCGATCTATAAGCGGCAGTAAACTAATCTAGAACAGTTCTCAATTTTGCTCCCATCATAACTTGATACTAGCACTAACTGCGGAATTGCCTTCATCGATCAACTGAGTGCCGTGAATTCATTTTTACGAGCGGTATGGAGTGCCAATATAGAAACGTTCTAAGAGTAGGGTACCCATGATGTATAGCGGTGGAACGGGAAATTGAAACTGTGATGAATGTAGTAGCATTACATATACAACAAGCATATATTTTGTTTCCAACAAACATAACGACTTTAAAATTACAGTCATATGTAAACATAAAAGGTTAATATGTGTACTTTAATGGTCAAACACAAATTAAACCTATTGATTATTAGTTCAATTGGTTAACAAAACTGTTCTAGCCCCTATGCCGTTTTGGTTGCTCTTATTGAAATAAATACCTATTACAGAAAACAAGGTTGGCGCGGGGGTGTTCGCCAACCCTGAAGGGAGAAAACATGATTTATATATCTGATTTGCAGTAAATAATTTATTGATGAATACGAGTACATAATCGAATTGACGAGTTCCTGCAAAGTAAGTCAGTAGATACTTTAATTATTTTATATATTTTATTATGAAAATAAGAAAATATAAATTGATATCCGGATCGTTGCTTTTTCCGAAATAAAAATTATACTTATTTTACTAAATAACTATAACTTGACGCCAATTATCTACTCTGTTGATTAGAACCAAAAGCAAACTAATACATTATCGTAATGAGTCGATGTTATTTGTCATCGTATATTATTAGTGTATTTAATGGTACGGAGATTAATATGAAATTTCAAAATAAAGTGACCATACTGTATTTGCATCTACAAAAATGTTAGAACACGGTCACACTATTATGCACTTACAGAGGCTACAACATAACAACCTTAATATGATATTTTGTTCGTCCATTTAAGTAAGGCATTTGATGGTTTTCCATGTTGTAAATTTTTGGCAAATAAATTGATTGGATAAAAGAAATGGCCTTGTTAGTCTTACACTTAACTACAAAACTTTTTCAATAAATAATTACATAAATCAAAATCAAAACATCGGTTCTTGAAAGCAAAATCAAATCAAATGGTGAGAAGTGTCAATAATTGATAATTATAATGGCATGCCATTACCCTATATTCGGTTTTATTTATGAAACTAGAAGGGTTTCATAATTTTACTTAGTATTAATAAGTTTGAAAATATGAAAATCTATTACATAATTCAGTTTACTTGGCCTTGATGTGTTTTTTGGAAATTTTGACTTAATTTATGTGGAGGTAAGGTACATTATAATTATAATACCCATAGCTGACATGTGTCACCGCCTCTGTCATACAAAACTAACTAATCTCAGACGTATCGCTTTAGACAAAATAATGTTGAAGTATACATTAAGGTATAACTTATTATAACCCAAATTATTTTCAACCGATTTCAAAAAGGAAAGGAAAGGAGGTTCTCAATTCGACTGTTTTTTTTTTATGTTTATTACCTCAGAACTTTCGACTGCGTGAATCGATTTCGATTTTTTCTTTTTATTTGAAAGCTTGTGTGTTCCATTTTAATTTGGTCATGTTCTGGAAATGGCATCCATGAGAAAACCATATAAGTCTTACATTTGCATTTAGCATGTGCGCGACAAATGGACGAATAACTCAATATCACGCCGACCGATTTCGAAGATTCTTTTTTTATTGGAAAGGATGTACTTCAAGGTAATTAGATTAGAGTATGGTCACTGGACTATGATAATGGCATCCATGAGAAAACCATATTAGTCTTAAATTTTGTGATAGACGCTTTGAAGTCGGTTGTCTACTGTTTTAAAGTCCGATTATTCGAAGGATAAGTTTGTACAGCGACAAAGCAAACATCTACGTCTAAAATATGATTTCAGAACCCAAAAATGTTGTATGTTATAACGTTCACATACCAATGAAAATTGTCTGATCTATAAACGTAAATAGATATTTACTGTTTCATGTGTTCAAATAGACTTAAGTATTTGATTGTTTAAATACTGTTAGTCGAATACCTTTTAATAGTTAAACACATATAATTTGTGTTACTTCTTATTATTATATGAGATACATAAAGAACAAGGTTATTTATTAATAAAATATTAATATGATATGATATGATAAAATGAAAATTTCAAAAATCTGGATTATCAATGAGGCGGTGTACCGCAACGAAATTAAATAAATAAAAGGGTCTTCGATAAAATGTGGGCACCCTTGGGGATAACCTTCTACATAGAGGGCGTCTAGGCAGTTATTTGTGGCCCTGGGAATGTCAGTTCGATTTTTTAAATTCAATTTATCTGTAACTATCCTTCCCGGTCTCTTAGCCTTAACCTTCACCAAAAATTTGTGTCTTACCTAAACCTACTGCGGTAGCGGCGCAACGAAGCTCCGGGTCATTACCTAGCTTTAAGCATAGGAGACCTTTAAAAAGCCAATTGGTATCACGGCAAAAGTTTGCACTAATTGTGCTCATAGTTATTGTATTTTATTTATTTACAGCTTTTGGTATGTATATTTATATACATTTCTACTATTAAATAAAAGCACTGAAATATTCCATCTTTGAATTTTACAGATTTTTGTAAATCAATTTTTAGGGTAGATAGTCATTTGCTATTCATCATTTTCTATTCTACAAACCTTTTTTCGTTGTTTGTGGCTAGTTAGCTACATCACTGCTCATCATTCAATACCTTTTCCTGCCTCTTTGACTTACATCTTTTTTTTCCTATTGTTAGAGCAGTAAATGTTTTTAAATACATATGGCATGTCGTCATATTGTGTCGAATTATTTTGTTTGTCAACATTATTTGTGTGCAATGTAAATTAAAACGATTCTTATAACTACATTGTTAGTCCCTATCATTCGTATTGTTTGTTTATGTGGATAAATAAACTGTTGTCTGATGTCACATATTTAAGTTTGTTATGACTCCATATTGTAGTGATCGGTTAGTTGAAAGCTGTCTTGGAGAGTGAACACTCCTTTGTAATAGAGAGCAGTGTTGTCGATTAAAAACATTTCTTATAAGAAAACGTGATTGAGAGTTTGGTGGCTTCTTGCTTTTGTGTTGGTCTGTGTTGTGTTGAAACTGTGTTTTTTTTTACCGTTCTTTGGGTAAGAGTATTTCATTACGTTTTATTTTTAAGGTTTCACACTTTTGTTTTTTTTCTTTATATATAATTATGTTATGACTACTATACAAGAGTTTCATTCAAATTTAATAGAATTTTTCATTAATTATAATTTGCACATAGTTCCTTAAATGTATTGTTTAATATTCAAATAGTACTACCTAACCCGACTGCTATTAATGGCAGATACGACTCTGCCAAATCCAAATGTATTCAAATATATTCATTATTCAAGCATGCCTTGAAGCTACTAGTCTGCTTTAAGATCGATATTGCAATTTGTATGCAGCCCTAGAACTTCAAATATTTGTATGTTTCCTACCTATCCTCTGAACACAGAATAGGTTCCAAAAATAGAAGCTATAATGACGATTTCAGACATATACGCTGCTTTTTGTTGGCAATTATTGACGAAAAAGGCCCAAAAATATAAAAAATAATCATAAATAAACCCCCTTAGATAAGCATATGTTGCATAGCGATGTGACACAGACTAAATATTTGTATATAGTTGTGCTAATACTGCTGTCACATCTGTACTAACTTTAAGAATTTCGCATTTCATAACTAAATAAAATTTTAACAAAGTTAAAAACAAACCCACTACAATACGACGGCTAAAGGACTGGACGGTTATCTATCACAGAGTATTTATACAGCACTGTATGCCCGGTTGACGACAAGACGCTTCCTTGCTATTACGTTAGTGGGACCAAATTCTTGGGCTGATATTGTAACAGTTAAAAATAACAGGACATGTATCTTCAAACATAATATCTAATGCTGAGCCTAATTTTATCATCTTCATATATTTTAATTCATAAAATAACTCATCCAAGCACACAAACCGATTATCAAGTTGTCCTGTCTAACGTGTCTTGGTTTATTATTGATAAATCTCATCCACTTCTAAATTCAGTCACAGTGTCCCAATAGTATTGGACATTAATCAATTATGTTCGTACACTGTAGTGCATATTACTAATAAACGCCGTTATATATTAGTGTACTCCAGCTGGAATGACGTGATTGGATTTTGTGACAGACTACGAGTAGTACCTACATGAAATTGACAAGCAAATCTAATCAATAGCGAGCAACAACACAGAATACTGGTATATATAAATATGTAACATATATACTGTAAACTGCCATTGCAAGTAAGTGTAATAAGAAAATGGAGAAACCATGTATGAGCGTTGAGTTCTCGTACCATGTGATGACGTAACTTGACTTTGATACTTTGAAAGTATATCTCCTTTCCTTCATATGGTTATAAATTTTGTTTTAATAATAAAAGCGGGTTAATATGACATTTTGTGTATTACTCGTCAGTTATACAATTAAGTCTTCCAAAATGAACATACAAAAGGGGTGGTATTTGTGTCGGTTGTTACAGTGTTGTAATATGAAAAGTGCGTAAGACATTACCTAAAGAAGAGGATAGCTCTCTCCATAACTATCGAACAGTCCAATATATCAATGGACATATAAAGCTTTTAGCTCAATTTGAAACTAAGTGGCCCATAAGTGTGTATATAATATATAAATATAGAAGAGTTTTATCATATTTTATTTTTATATTTGAAACGAAAAAAAGGACATAAACATACAATCCCAGCAACATGTTATTAATATTCACAATTAGACTTAGCGAAGACCAAGTTAATAAACGATAAATAATCAATTTATACATAACTATTAAAATGTATTTAATGCACTACTCGAGTATGGACCTATAGTATGTTACCAGTTGTCACACGTCCATATGACTTGTAACTCAGTTTTATTAGGTAAAAGGAGATTAAAAAAAATATACTCTTTTTAGCGACAAAATATATAAGCCTATCTACATATTCGAAATTTAAAAAACGTTTTATTCTAATTCCCCTTTAAAGTCGTATCATAAATACATCTTCCATAACAAGCCTGCCCACGCGCAGAACAGCCAAGGTACTGACGGCGGATCTATAAAACATTGTTTATTTTATTCAATATTTTTGACACACCATCGTTAATCAATTTATAGACAAGGATTGTGATCCATATATATAATGTCCGATTGATGGCAATAGGCTTGCCCCCTATTACGTTATTGTGACTAATTTATAATTTTAAACAATGTAGGTGTTTAATGCATCTCTGCCTACCTATATAAGCGTGAGCGTATGTTCATATGTATATATGTATAATTATGATTTACTGCATTTTTTAAGTATTGTAGTTGTATGTAGAATATACAGTAATCTTCTCCGTCCTGTACTCTTGTCAGAGTACTCGTGGTTTGTAGATTTATTTTGGCAGATACAAACATATATAAAATGGGACTGAGTTTGCTTTTTTTAATAATGTTTTTGAGGAAAAGTACTTAAAGACTCAGTAATACTCCATAGTTTTAATATAATTTATTAAACAAGATTGATTTTTAGCCTTTACAGCCATCATCCTCCGTCCGGGACAAAATGTGTTACGCATTTCAACGTTCCTAAGTGTCATGTATTACTAAGGTAGGGTGGCATTTTGTCAGATTGTCACGTTCATGTGCTCAGATCTAATAAACATAGGTTTAAAAGCTTTCTTTCGAATTGCATTAAAGTTGTTATGTACCATACCAGGATACAGACAAATTTAGGAGTTTGTTACATCGTTCGTAGATTAATAGAGACAAACGGTTGATTCTTGAATTCTTCTTTATTCTTTACAAAGAGTGTGAATAGTAGATATTATAACATTTTTGTCCAGATATATTTTATATATATAAAAATAACAATGTGTGTTTAGAAGTATTTAAGTACTTACCGTGCATAATCCGGCACCAATACGAGTAATCGTCTCTATTAAATATTTGTATAATAAACTAAAATTGGGACTGGAAAAAGTCGAGTTGTTCAGTTAAAATGAAATAAGGCTGTTCGTTTACCAGCTCTGAGTCTGGAACTAGTTATTAAGGCTAACCCACGATTCGCTTGGGTGTATGTCTGGAAAGTTTGCTTAAAATCTAGATAGAGTTGTAACACAAAAGCAATTTTTTTTTTTTTTTTTTTTTTTTTTTTTTTTTTTTTTTTATGCGATAGGGGGCAAACGAGCAGACGGGTCACCTGATGGTAAATGACTACCGCCGCCCATGGACACCCGCAACTCAAGGGTCACAAGTGCGTTGCCGGCCTTTTAGGTAGGAGTACGCTCTTTTCTTGAAGGTTTGAAGGTCGTATCGGTTCGGAAATACGGCAGGCGACAATTTGTTCCATAAGCTGGTTGTGCGAGGCAAAAAGCTTCTGGAGAAGCGCACAGTGGTGGAGTGCCAATCGTCCAGGTGATGGGGATGGATATTTTGTCGCGTAGAACGATGGCGGAAACCAGCAGCCGGTATAAGTCCGAACAATTCCTCTGAACACTCCCCATGATACAAGCGATAGAGGATGCAGAGTGAAGCTACATCTCTACGCAACGCCAAGGTGTCAAGTCGATCGGAGATATCTTGGCAGTCGATGATGCGAGTCGCTCTCCGTTGAATGCGGTCAAGAGGGAGAAGTTGGTACTGGGGTGCACCTGCATAGAGATGAGAACAGTATTCCATGTGCGGCCGAACCTGCGCCTTATAAAGTTGCAGGCGGTGGGCCGGAGTAAAATACTGTCTCGATCTGTTTAGCACACCAAGCTTCTTCGAGGCTAATATAGCCTTACTCTCTAAGTGACCGCGAAACTGGACTTCGCTTGATATATCGACGCCAAGGATTCCGATACTGGCTGATGCAGTTAGGGAAGTGCTCTCAAATTGAGGTGATACGACCAATGGCATCTTTTTAGCGGTGAACGCGCAAACCTGTGTCTTCGTGGGGTTAAATTGGACTAGGTTAAGTCGACCCCAATCTGAAATTTTTGATAAAGAAGTTTCGATTTCAGACACAAGTTTGGATCGGCTTTCGATGACGTTTACCCGAGAAATGTTAGCGCGGCCGGTGTAAAGGGCATCACTCGTGCTATCGTCTGCATAGCAATGGATGCTGCTAATCTGCAGCATGTCGTTGATATGCAGAAGAAACAGCGTGGGTGACAGCACACAGCCTTGTGGGACACCAGCATTAACAGACTTCGAGTCGGAGCATGCACCGTCAACAACGACCTTGATGCTTCTGTCTGTAAGAAAACTGGTGAGCCAATTGCACAGTTTCTCGGGAAGCCCATAGGAAGGAAGCTTCGCAAGGAGCGCTTTGTGCCAGACCCGATCGAAGGCCTTCGCCACGTCCAAACTAACGGCCAACGCTTCCCCCTTGGTCTCGATCGCCTGTGCCCACCGGTGAGTCAAGTATACGAGAAGATCACCAGCTGAACGACCCTGACGGAAGCCGTATTGTCGATCATTGAGGAGCTGGTGGTCTTCTAAGTACCGGAGGAGCTGGCATTTAACAATGGATTCCATTATCTTGGAGAACAAGGAGGTGATGGCTATGGGTCTGTAGTTGGACGGATCCGAGCGATCTCCTTTTTTAGGGATTGGGTGCACTAGAGCTGTCTTCCATGAGTTCGGGACTACGCCAAGAGAGTAAGAAAGCCGATAAAGGCGCGTTAAAACCGGTGCCAACTCTGGAGCACACGTCTTCAGCACGATAGGAGAGATTCTATCGGGCCCACTCGACTTATGAACGTCGAGGGAAAGAAGCGCTTTACGCACTGCCCTTTGTGTAAACCGGACTTCCGGCATGCGGGTCTCGCACTGCGGTATGGTCGGCGGTGCGTTTCCCCCGTCGTCCAGGGTCGAGTTGGACGCAAAGAGTTTGCCCAGAAGATCGGCTTTTTCTTTAGCGTCGTGGGCCAACGAATTATCTCCTATGCGCAGAGGTGGAAGGGATGGCTTACAAAAGTTCCCCTGGACAGCAATTTATTTAAAGTATAAGTAACCAGTAGCTAAAATGTAGAAAACTACGATAACTAGTAAATGTTTAGCCCTGATCTTGACGTGTGGTCATGTTGAAAGTCTAATATTAAAAAAAAACATAAGCACAAAGAACATAATCGTATTTTGTTCGTTGTTGTTAAAGCCGTGGAGTCTTTACGTTAGTTTGTTTAATAATATCGCCGGACGTACCACGTTGATTAAAACAATTATTCGTGTATTGGATAGAGTACTTATTAGTACCGGAGTAGTGACCATAAACGCAACTAAAACTGTTGGTTAAAAGGTTTTTTTTTAATGAGTCTTCAGTCTAAAAGATACTAGACCTTCGATTATTTCACTGGTTGTATCTAAGAGTATTTACGCAGCATAATATTAACTTGACACATTTCCCCATTTCCCTCATGGTCATCTGATCCCAAAATAAGCAGGAATTGTACTATGGAAATCAAACTGTTGATAAACTGCAACAGCATGATTGTATGTTTACTATTTGATAGATAACAGTCCGATATATTAGTCGCTTTTTACAATACCACCGGGAACAGATAAGGTGGCCCTATAAAATCCTATTCTATATTACTAACATAAAAAGTTTCGAGAGGTTTCGCCAACTGAAATAAATGCACCACCGCTGTTTTTTATATTTTTACGTGGTAGAGCCATGCTTTGGCACGAATGTGTTTGCAGATGTCCATGGACATGGGCGGTTATCACTTTCCATCAGGTGACGCGTCTGTTCGTCTGTCTCCCTATAATATATGTATATATAATAAAAAAAAAATATAAAAAAAATTACAACCTACTGTAAATGTTTGAAAGCTCCTTGTGATAAAATAACAATCGCTTTTTTGACACAAATGCATCTAACAATCGCCTATTAGAGTTTCTGTGAGAAAATTGTCTATGGGTACGATAAGACTGTTCTGTTGTGGAGATAAAAGCGTGCTAAATACTCTGTCGTCGCTTCAAAATTAGTAACTTCTAAAGGTACCGACGAAAAAAATGACTTCATTGATTAAATGGCCATATGCAACACTAATCGACTTATCACACATTTTTATGTTGTAATGTAGATGATGATTATTTAGTAGATATATTTAAACAAAAAAACATTGAACCACTCTAGAACAATGCGTGGGTTAACTAGACACCTAAGATTTTCATAGGCACTAAATATAGAAGGAAATCTATTATTCGAAAACTATTTGACTGACAAAGAAACGAACAAACTGTTTTGTTCGTTATCACAGCGACTATCTAAAAGAACTTTGAGGTATTTCTTATAAAGTGGAATAGGCATAAGTATGAATAAGTAAGTTTTTTCTTAATTTTAACTGTATATAGCGATATAGCAGCTGTCGGGTATATCGCGTCTGCTCATTTAGGTTTCTTATTGTATTAATCTACTAAAGACATTCTGTGAAAAGCTTCGTAAAAAAAAATAGGTAACTTTTTTTTTACAATTTTGGAAAGAGAACAGTTTTTATATAAATACAGATAATACATATGTATGTGTGTTTTTAAACACAGAAAGCCTTTAATGATAATTGATAACCGTCCACATAACTCGCAAAAGTTTTTGTTAATTTAAAAATTTTAGTCACCCTCCTTGCCTTTAAAAAGCTAAGGGGTAAATAATTACTTTGACAGTTGTAGAAGACATATACGTATAGTCGGCAGGTGGGTTTTATGAGCTAATTTCGTGTTGATCTCAGAAATATGATGACTTTAGTTCCATAAAAGATGTGGTGTCACTTTTAATTACGTTATTATAATAGTCTAATTACAAATGTGCCAATGATTTTTGTTTTATCTTTTACCAACGCATCTCTGTTTAATATTACTTACATATTTAAGGCTCATTCTCTTTGTACATACATAATATCACGCCTCTTTCCCATAGGGGTAGGCAGAGACCACTTCCTTCCATTTGCTACGATTCTGACATAACTTTCTCGCTTCTTTAACTTTTATTCCGTCTCTTTGTGAACTTTCCCTTTTCAGCCCTATGGTATTTCATATAAAACATTCGATGACCTATTGAAAGGACTCGGCGCGTCGGCGGCTATCGATGTTCTAGTAGCTTTTTAGACATACCGGAGTAGGAATTTTTTCTTGTTATTACAATATACATATGTTACTCTACATAAAATTTTTAATACTTCAAATATAAAAATATTCTTAATCGTGATAGTTGAATTACCCTATGAAGTGCTTTAAATAAAGTCCAATCACTGACTTTTTTGTTGAGTTCCATAGGTACCAGTCAAAATCACATTCATCGATAAGAAACAAAAAGAAATCTATTTGAATCTGTCTAAAATCAACCGTAATGTACCTTTAACTTTTCTTTCTTCTTCCTTGGCACCTGGTACGAAGTTAACTAAATCCCGGTTGAGTAATGGCCTCCGATCTTCGTTGGAGTGTGGAGGGTTCAAACTAAGCCGCCTGCCAATAACGCTTTTTCTAAATCACTTGGATGAATGTTCTACAGTTTTATCTTTGAACGCGGATAGAAAACTACGTAATTATTTTCAGCTAAAATTCTGTTTGTTTCTTAATTTTCTTTTGGATAATTTGAAACCGCTCATTTGTGAGAATTGTAAATTATTACTGGTTTAAAATTGATGATGACGTTTAATATGCGTTTTAATTACTTTAAAAATCTCTGTGCTGTACCGAGGCCGTAACCAGAGAAGAGGGGATGTCTATATTAAAAAAATGAACAAATGCAATATAAGCTATTACCATTGTTGAACCCACCTAAGCCAAAAACTGGTTTCGTTTATGTGCCCTATTAAAAGTAGTTTCTAGCACTTGAACACAGTTTGTAATTATTGTTCAATACATTCAAATAATCAAAAAAATGTTTTTAGGTTATTCTCTAAATTAAAATAGGTGTGTATAATTTTATACATTAAAAAACAACTATTAATATATATGATCGCTGCGTTTGTTTGCGAATTTAGTAGCTTTTTTTATAACATTTATTTAATACAATTTAATTGTATGTATAGTTTCAAGTTTCTCTGATAAAATAGTACACTTTAGTTTGGAAGAATAGAATTAGCAGAAACGGTGCACAATAAATATTTTTAGAATGTTATAACTAATGTACAAGCACGTCTCGCTTTCAGGATGTCATTGGGACCTGTCAAGCCCTCTTCAAAAGTTTCCTCCGAATGGTCTTAAACTTACGAAGTGACCTCGTACTAGACAGAATAGGAGATTGTGATAAATTGATTTTGTTTTACTGTAGTTTTTAAACTGGTTACAGCTTCATAAGAACCGGTAAAAACATTTTTCCTATGAAATTCACTTAGCACAAAGGAAAGTTTTGTATAATAAAGGAATATACAATAGTCTGTTAAAAATCCGGTCAAGTACGGATTCTCACTGAGGAATCTATTGATTTTTTTATTGATAAAAGTACAATAACTGCTTTCTTTTGTATTTCTAGAATGTATTAGAATAGTTATATGGCAACGACATAACATAACAAGTAATTCGCGTTAGTAACATTGATAAGAACATCTCTGAAAAACGTCTAGATCTAGAAAGTGCTTAAAATATAACTATGTAGGTTTGATAAATAAGGTTTAAGAAAGATGTCGTTTATGTCATATGATAGGAGAGGAGGAGGACGAGTCTATATATAATAATATATAGAGTCGTATCATCGACAATATACGGATATGTTAAATAGGAAATCATTTCGTATACTGCAAAATTTATTTATTCTCGCATATTATTTCTCACTAAAAAAATTCAAACAAAAAATCACTAAAACACAAAAAATTTTTTTAGTGTTTTAGTGATTTTTTGTAAATTTTCAGAAGGCCACTAATGATAGGTAAAAGAGATAAGAAATTAACACTTGTCCGTGACAGTATAAGAATTTACGTGCACGTTTCAAGTAAGAGAGGTCGGGTTAACTATTTGTCGATCACACAAATCTTTGTCCCGTGTGGCAATCAAATCCGGTTCAGTAGTTTTGGTCACTAACCACTAGACCATCAGGTCCGTCAAAAGATATCGAGTAGACGGTTAGTTTCATTATACCTAACTGATCTTATAGACTGAAGGTACTCCCCTTGTGATCATTTAGCGTGTCTTATCTCTTTCGATAAAATAGCGATAAAAAGCTTTGCATATTTCAATAACCTTACGTTTTACTACATACTATTGATTTCATATTTAACCAATTTATGTGCGTCGGCATTGCGACATAACATATTTTAACGTTCAGCTCTCCAAAACATTAAGTTAATATTTACTACTAACCGGCTTAAACCATAAATATTAACCCATCAAAAATGATTCAATACTTTGCAAGACAAATACATATATATAAAAAAAATTGGTTATAGAACACCGTACCGTATAATATTGTTCGACCTGTTTTCTGTACTGTAATATGTACATATGTCTGTGTTTACCAACATGTCCTTATTGACTTTCTATGCCATGTATGGTAGGTATAATAAGTAAGACGAGACATTTAAAAGAAAAGATAGAAATATCTAGTATTTTTTCATGAAATGTGGCCTAATATCACAATCTAATAAAAGGTATTTGTGTACCTGATATCAATAAAGCCAAGTGGTCTTAGAAGAGATCAAGAAACTGCGGGTTCTTTTTTTTTTTTTTTTTTTTTTTTTATGCGATAGGGGGCAAACGAGCAGACGGGTCACCTGATGGTAAGTGACTACCGCCGCCCATGGACACCCGCAGCTCAAGAGTCACAAGTGCGTTGCCGGCCTTTTAGGTAGAGGTACGCTCTCTTCTTGAAGGTTTGAAGGTCGTATCGGTTCGGAAATACGGCAGGCGACAATTTGTTCCATAAGCTGGTTGTGCGAGGCAAAAAGCTTCTCGAGAAGCGCACAGTGGTGGAGTGCCAATCGTCCAGGTGATGGGGATGGATATTTTGTCGCGTAGGACGATGGCGGAAACCAGCAGCCGGTATAAGTCCGAACAATTCCTCTGAACACTCCCCATGATACAAGCGATAGAAGATGCAGAGTGAAGCTACATCTCTACGCAACGCCAAGGTGTCAAGTCGATCAGAAATATCTTGGCAGTCGATGATGCGAGTCGCTCTCCGTTGAATGCGGTCAAGAGGCAGAAGTTGGTACTGGGGTGCACCTGCATAGAGATGAGAACAGTATTCCATGTGCGGCCGAACCTGCGCCTTATAAAGTTGCAGGCGGTGGGCCGGAGTAAAATACTGTCTCGATTTGTTTAGCACACCAAGCTTCTTCGAGGCTAATATGGCCTTACTCTCTAAGTGACCGCGAAACTGGACTTCGCTTGATATATCGACGCCAAGGATTCCGATACTGGCTGATGCAGTTAGGGAAGTGCTCTCAAATTGAGGTGATACGACCAATGGCATCTTTTTAGCGGTGAACGCGCAAACCTGTGTCTTCGTGGGGTTAAATTGGACTAGGTTAAGTCGACCCCAATCTGAAACTTTTGATAAAGAAGTTTCGATTTCAGACACAAGTTTGGATCGGCTTTCGATGACGTTTACCCGAGAAATGTTAGCGCGGCCGGTGTAAAGGGCATCACTCGTGCTATCGTCTGCATAGCAATGGATGCTGCTAATCTGCAGCATGTCGTTGATATGCAGAAGAAACAGCGTGGGTGATAGCACACAGCCTTGTGGGACACCAGAATTAACAGACTTCGAGTCGGAGCATGCACCGTCAACAACGACCTTGATGCTTCTGTCTGTAAGAAAACTGGTGAGCCAATTGCACAGTTTCTCGGGAAGCCCATAGGAAGGAAGCTTCGCAAGGAGCGCTTTGTGCCAGACCCGATCGAAGGCCTTCGCCACGTCCAAACTAACGGCCAACGCTTCCCCCTTGGTCTCGATCGCCTGTGCCCACCGGTGAGTCAAGTATACGAGAAGATCACCAGCTGAACGACCCTGACGGAAGCCGTATTGTCGATCATTGAGGAGCTGGTGGTCTTCTAAGTACCGGAGGAGCTGGCAGTTAACAATGGATTCCATTACCTTGGAGAACAAGGAGGTGATGGCTATGGGTCTGTAGTTGGACGGATCCGAGCGATCTCCTTTTTTAGGGATTGGGTGCACTAGAGCTGTCTTCCATGAGTTCGGGACTACGCCAAGAGAGTAGGAAAGCCGATAAAGGCGCGTTAAAACCGGTGCTAACTCTGGAGCACACGTCTTCAGCACGATAGGAGAGATTCTATCGGGCCCACTCGACTTATGAACGTCGAGGGAAAGAAGCGCTTTACGCACTGCCCTTTGTGTAAACCGGACTTCCGGCATGCGGGTCTCGCACTGCGGTATGGTCGGCGGTGCGTTTCCCCCGTCGTCCAGGGTCGAGTTGGACGCAAAGAGTTTGCCCAGAAGATCGGCTTTTTCTTTAGCGTCGTGGGCCAACGAATTATCTCCTATGCGCAGAGGTGGAAGGGATGGCTTACAAAAGTTCCCCTGGACAGCTTTGGCAAGAGACCAGAATGCACGAGTTCCGGAGGGGAGACTAACTAGTCTCTCGCCAATTCTGCCGATGTGAGCCGACTTCGCCCCAGCAATTACTCTTTTGAGGGACCTGGAGGCAAAGTTAAATTGCTTCTTTAATGTGCTGGTCTTTACATCCCGTGCTGTCGCTGCATTAGCCCATGCTTGGTAACATTCCTGCTTTCGGCGGGACGCCGCTTTGCAGGTTCGACCAAACCAAGGCTGGGACTTGCCACCTGTGGGAATCAGGGAGAATGGAATGAAAAGTTCCATACCCTGAAGCACAACATCCGCGACAGAGTCAGCAACGACACTGAGATCATCCGGCGAGAAGCAAACCTGCCTCCATGGGTAGGATGCAAAGAATGTTCGCATTCCATCCCAGTCTGCTGACCTATAGTGCCATACGCGGCGACTGCCTGTAACTCGCGGCCGCAGCGAGTGAACGAGTGGCACTATACTCCTAATCAGGCAGTGGTCCGAAGAGCCAAGAGGGGCCTCAACGGATACTTTGTAGCCGTCAGGATGTGAGGTCAGCAGAAGATCCAACAGTGAAGGCACGTGGCTTTCTGCATCTGGGATTCGCGTAGGCGTTGCTACCAGCTGCGTCAAGCCATATGCCAAGGCGAAATCGTGAACAGATCTTCCCGCATGATCGGTTTTGCGCGAACCAAGCCATTCGGCGTGATGGGCGTTAAAGTCGCCAAGAATCACGATCTCTGCGGATGGGACCTGCTGGAGCACTGAGTCTGTAGCCATTTGGACGTGGTCGATGAGTCGGTCCGTTTCAGCATCACCGCTATGGGACCTGTAAAGGCATAGGTAGATGCGGGGATGGTCATCGCAGTCTACACGTAGCCATAAGATGGAGAGGTCCCTACCTTCAAGATTGCCGAGGCGGTGAGAAGTGATATCATCTCTAACGTACACGCATACACCAGCCTTAGGAACAAAGGAGTGTTCCAGTCCGTACCCAGGGTAGCAGAGGTAGGATGTGTCCGCTGGAGATGATATCTGCGTCTCGGTTAAAAAGAGCAGGGCCGGCTTTGCTGTCTCAAGGTGGTGGTGGACAGTTTCGAGGTTCGAATGTAAGCCCCTGATGTTACAAAAATCCACGGTAAACGTGACAGGGGGTGCCATGGTGTGCCTTCTCTTGCCCCGAGCAGATTTTGAGAGCGCAGTTGAGCCCCCCCCAGAGTACGAGGGGCAGCCTGGGCGTCCGCGCTCAGGCATAATCCATACTGAGGGTGGACGTCCAGGGGGGGATTCTCCAACGCTAGCGCTGGTACCCCCCTGGGGTATCCTTTTCGTTAACAGCGCTATCATTAGGGGGGTGGGGGATTTTGGGCCTCCGGAGACCTCACTCATTTCGGGGAAATGCAACGCAAGCGTTACTTCACAACCGGTTTTCTGTGAGGCCGTGGTATCGCACCGGTCGAGCCGGCCCATTCGTGCTTAAGCAAGCATGGCTCTACCACTACAAAAATCTTATCTCATCCAGCTCACTACCGACGTAAATTCACTCTTATTGGCAGCACTGAATTAGTTAGCAGTGTTAACATGTAAAAATGTAATTATCAAGCAATACTAAAGTACGACTTATTTTGTTTCAGGTTCAAAAAATGGCTTTCTGGAAAGTAACAGTTCTCGCCTTTGCGGTGCTAATCTTCGTCGAAGCAAAACAATATCAACAACAGAAACGTGAGGTTTCTTCAAATATATGCGACTCATCATATAATAGCACCACTTACGTACAATGCTATTGTGTAGTTGACCCACGGTACCGGACAATCGTCCGGCACGCCGAATGTCACCTCACTAAGAAAGATGTTTCACCAGATGATAAATGTTGGGCCAGCTTCAGCACTCTAAAAAACGCCACTAAACTGACATTGTCAAATACAAGAGGAATCCATCTAAAATATGTACCCACCAATGCTCTTCAAAATATGCAAGTATTGGTCGAACTGAATGTAAAGTACGGGAACATCGAAAATATAGATAGTTTTGCCTTTGCTAATTTGACACTGTTAGAGGAGATTTCACTGAGCGATAATCAAATCAAGACATTGTCTATTAATGCATTTGCTCATCACAGAGACTTAACCAGTATTGCTTTAGATACAAACAATTTACAAGAAATTAATCGGAACGTATTTGTTGATCTGCCTTCCTTAGATAAACTATTCCTGACTAACAATCAAATAACAACTATTCATGATAAGGCATTCGTTCATTTGATCAACTTAAGAGAACTGGAAATTGATAGAAACAACCTGTTCAGCTTGAACAGCGAGACTTTCTCAGGATTGAAGAAATTACGGAAATTAGATCTTAGTGGCAATAGTTTGGAAGTGATCGGAGACAACACTTTTGTGCCGCTTACTAATTTAGAATCACTTAATTTGGACGGAAATAAAATTCAAATGCTTGATGAAAAAGCTTTTTATGGTTTGGGGAAACTACAAGTCTTGTCTTTGGTGCATAATAATTTGACGAAAATTGAAAGCCCAAAAACATTTGAAAGTCTGCATTCTCTAAGTGTTTTGAGCTTGAAAAGTAACAAGCTTGTTGAGCTGAGAGCTGAAATTCTTGCGCCCATCTTAAGTAATTTCTACAGCAATAGTAGCAATTTGGACGTAGAAGGTAAGGGTTATTTTATGTTACCTATTTAATAATAACAAGTTACTGTAGTAAAAACTTTTATAAGATTGAAGCTTTAATGGCAGAGTTGCTTTATATTTCAAACCAGTATCAAAAAAGGCGTGGGTTCTATCTTCAACTGTATGTATCTTTTTTTATATATTTGTGGTGATTTTTCCGCCAATTGACGACCAATTTTTTTTTAACCAAGTGACCGAGTCTTCTCACTAAGTATGACCAAATTGTTTGACTTTAGAAACATATGAGTCGTACCGTGGTGCCAGCTTTTATAGGAATCAGTAAAATGTCACCATTTGGAGGGCAGTGTGCTTTGTCCCTGCTATGTTAAGGTATAAGAAGAAAATAAAATTATTTTAAAATTGTATTAAACTTCATTTATTAATTTTCAGACAACAACTTCCCCTGCGACTGCCATTTGGACTGGTTTATGACACTCATAAACAAAACTGAAAACATAAATCTCAAAATTGCCATAGAAAACTTGAAATGTAATCCCAGCGAGACTCTAAGAAACTTATGGGTAACGTTTTCAGAATCCGAAAAGAACACAGAACAGGCATTTGATGACGAAGCGTCACAAATACAAAATCCTGACATCGAATATTACGAAGAAGGCCCACTCAATGGAAAATTCTTTTATTTAGATATCAGAGATCTGGCAAACTGTACCAACAATACTCGTAAAGTTCAGCACCCAGAAATTACGATGAAGAAGGAAACTACCACTTTGTCAACAACTATTGGTATAGTTACCGAAGCAACAATTCTTAATCAGTTTTCACCGAAGCCAGTGTCTACCACAGAACATATAGAGACGACTTCGAAAGGAATCTCAACTAGTTCATCTACCGACTCAATTCAAGGTCAAGAATCGACTAATAGGCCAATTAAGGCGAATGAGACGAAAATTAAAGAATCATTTACGACGAATCGGTTGGCTACAGTTTCTGCAAAGCCATTGAATCATGATGCTAACTTATTTGATAAAGACATGGCTTCTGATGAGGCTAGACCTGAAGGGATTAAGGCTCATAGAAGCGTACAGGAAGAATATACACCAAAATTTAATGGGAATAGTGCACAACCAAACATTAGTAGCATGATGGTTGTTATTATCACCTTAGCCCTTAGATTATGTTTTTAAATCATTGATATTATAGTGCTTTAGTCGATAATGTTAAACTCTCTCACAGTCATTAAAATAAATAGTTTTTAAGGTAATGTTGGTTGTTTCTTTATGTTTTCGTACCAGATAAGAGAAATGCGGGATACTTCTCGATGAATACGTGAAATTAATGAATTCACTATCTTAGTTCTATAATTTAGGCATGAATTAAAACAACTGTTGTAACATCAAATGTTTTGCTTTTTATAAATTAAATAGGTTCAAGTAGGTACGCTATTCTATTTCAACGTTAAAGTGATAAATGTAGTTTATCATTATTTTAAGAAAATGTGATACCAGAGAACTACCAGAAAGCGGATACCTCGTCACTTGAAATCAAGATGTTATTAAATGTAACAAAACCTGTCTGGGTTAAAATTCTTATAAGTGAAATAATGTACACACATCTCCTGACTGAGACAAACCTTATAATATCTATACTAGAACGTGCCAAAAAGATATACATACAATAACAGAGAATGTGTCTTGATAAAAACCCTCCGTGGTCAGTCTGGTAAAAATACTAGTGGCATGAGTAAGTATTACGAGAGGGCTCGGGCAACAGTCAGTTCGAGTTATAGGTACGCGAATCTGACTAGCTTAAGCCATTGCTTCCACTCCCCAATTGCAGCCGTATAAGGAATATCTTTTTTTTTAATTATAAGGGACAGGAACAGTCGGGTCACCTGAACGTAAGTGACAACCAGTGTACATGGACACCTGCAACTCGAGAGTCGTAAGTGATAAGGGGAGGGGAAAGAAGAGAGGGGGAAGAGGAGATGGGAATAGGGGAGGGGAAAGAAGAGAGGGGGAAGAGGAGATGGGAATAGGGGAGGGGGGACAAGGGTGAGGAAAAAGGAGAGGGGGAGTTGGGGCTCCAGAAACTTCAGTAATTGCGGGGAAATGCAATGCAAGCGTTGCTTCACAAACGGTTTTCTCTGAGGCCGTGGTATCGCACCAGTGAACCGGCCCATTCGTGCCTAAGCATGGCTCTATCACTATTCTATTGCCATTACCTTTCTATTTCAATATACTCCCGATTTTATAGTTCGATGCTATGGCGATACTAAGAGCTTTAATGGGTAATACTATAAACTCCGGTCTCATTTATGAATGCCACCAATCGCTCGAGCGCATAGCCTGAACTAACGGTTTAATTCATCAATGGATCAGGGGGCTTCGCAACTCACTCAGTAACGATGACGCCGACGAGGTAGCAAGGAAGGGATCTACAACACCAGCGGCAGGTACTACCATAGTGCTGCTACTACCGGCGTCAGCTTATTATATATAACCATTAACAATTATTAATGTAAAAACTGAAGTATTGTTTACGATAAACCCTCGCCACCTGTTGTAAGTATATGTATTGTTAAGTCAAACCAAACGGACCTAAGCTCTTTACTACACTTGACTTTCTATTTACTAATTACTAAGCTATCATGGTGATGGTTGCATAATACTATAACCTTAACAGGATTACATAACAAAGCTTTAAATCAAAACAACAATCACCATATTATTATATGATTTTAGATCAGAAGTTTGAAGATTTGAGATTATTTTTTATGTTGGTAAACATTTTCTTAAGAGTCGCTATCCATGTATAGAGACAACGTCTTTGATGACATTCGAAGGTAGTAAAGAAATAAATCATATCATTAAAAATGTATAAAATTTGTCTTTATTATTAACTTACTACTAAATAACTGAACCTACCGTCTACTGTCTTAGGTTTTCTTGAAGTCTGTTATCTACGATATTTGAGAACGCGCTGACTTCACATATTTTCAATGGATTCAATTTCCTTCGAGATATTTTCCTTGTGTAGCAAAAATTTCGAATATTCAGAGGTGCTAGAACTTGACGGCGTTTGAGCAAACAATTAGGTCACTTCAAAATTTCTGCAAACTGTGTCATAACAAAACTAATATGAATAGTTTTGTAACACGCCTGGTTGTGCAAGGGTAATTGCTAGGCCGGATATTTGCCGCTCAAGACTGAGGAAGTACTAATGGTAATTTAGAAAAAATAAAGACCTACCATTACACCTTTGGTTTACAAGTAACTAGTATAAAAAATAATCTAAAAGTACGAATAATTCGCAAACACTAATGCGGATGGCCTAGTATTTATCATGATTTATAAAAATTCTTGAAAGCTTCATTTACATATTACTACGTGATAACAAATGTTTATACGAAAATTTCTTAGTATTTTAAGAATAAAAATTGACAAAACGTAAAATTGGTATAAGTCCTTAAAATTTATAAGTATAGCAAATGCAGACAGATACTTTTTTATTCAACGAATGTATTAAACATTTAAAAATTACGTGAAAATAGCTTCCAATATAAATGATGTACCTGTCATGGGACAGATGAGTAGGTCGTCGGTTCCTTGGACGGATTTGAGTTAATAACAATACAAATGTAACAGAACTCATCACGATTTTTTTTTATACTTTCTTTACAACAAAAAATAACTGATCTCTTTAAGTAATCAATTATCAAAATTTAACTTAATGTGGTTAATGTTTAATTTTATGGGTAGCGACTATAACACAAAAACTAGACGTAATCAAATCGATTTTGACAGTGGTAGAGCCATGCTTAGGCACGAATGGGCCGGCTCGACCGGTGCGATACCACGGCCTCACAGAAAACCGGTTGTGAAGTAACGCTTGCGTTGCATTTCCCCGAATTGAGTGAGGTTTCCGGAGGCCCAATTCCCCCTCCCCCCTTTTCTCTCCCCTCATCTCTTTTCTCCTTTTTTTCCATCTCCTCATCCCTCCTCTCTTCTTTCCGCTCCCTGCATTCCCCATCCCTCATCACCCTCAAAGGCAGGCAGCGCACTTGAGTTGCAAGTGTCCATGGACGGCGGTGTCACTTACCATCAGGTGACCCGTCTGTTCGTCTGTCCCCCTATAGTATAAAAAAAAAAAAAATCATAAGGTATTTGCCTTAGAAAGAAAATGTTGTAGACTTCTTTTTTATATTAATAGACGGGTCCCCAATGGCAAGTGACAACCACCGTCCATGTACACCTGCAACTGGAGAGTCGTAAGTACGCTGCCCACCTTTGAGGGAAAAGAGGGATGAGGGTATGCGGGGAGGGGTAAGAGACGGGGTTGAGGAGATGGGAAAAGGGGCGGGAGGTTAGGGGAGAGGAATAAGGAGAGGGGAGTTGGGCCTCCGGAAACCTCACTAATTTCGGGGAAATGCAACGCAAGTGTTGCTTCACAACCGGTTTTCTGTGAGGCCTCCTTATCGCACACAAGCATAGCTCTACCACGTAAAATAAGTAGACTTTCGTACGATAGTTTAAAATCCAGCGAGGTTGCCTTGCTGGATTTATCGGACTCCAAAGTTTGTTTAGGAGTCCAACAGGAACCTAATTTATTTGAGTATCAACTTCTGTGGAAAGGATATATATACAGTCGTGGTCAACTAATTAAGGACATTCAAGATAGTGGACAGCAATAACCGGCTATGTACATATAAATATAAAACCCTGTTGATTTCTCAGTAACTATTATTTGCATAATTTGATCCGATTATTATACTATAAATGGCTGTAAATAAAAGATTAAATAAATATAAAAAAGTGTTTAATATCAAAGGTTAACCATGTATTCAATTTAAGGTACAATTCTGTAGCTGGACATTTAATTAAGAACAGTAAAGTAAAATGAAAAATAGAGTTAAACAGAACTAATAATCTGCAGTATTTTAATTTCTTTAACAACTTCATTTTATTACGGGTAAAATCAGTACCCAGTAGCAAAACCTTTGTTAGTAATTACCGCTTGACACCGATGTGGCATAGACATTATCAGTTTCTGACATATTTCAACAGGAATGTTTGCCCATGCCTCACAAAAAGCTTCATTAAGTTCATCTAAAGTTGTGGTACGATAAATGGCAACTTTTTTCTTAATTTCGTGCCAAAGGTGCTCGATTGGGTTGAGGTCGGGGCTATTTGCTGGCCAATCTAGCACTGATACCGACTGTCTGTTAAGAAACGACTTGACTGAACGGGCTGTATGTTTTGGGTCGTTATCATGCTGAAAAGTCCATATAATAGGAAGATGTTCCTCAGCATAGGGAAGCATAGTTTCTTCTAATATTGCCTTGTATTGATGTTGGTCTAAGTTACCCTGAACTTTTCTCACAGGTCCCACTCCACGTCCAGAAAATGATCCCCACATTTTAATGTTTCCTCCGCCATGTTTCACCTGCTTTTTTGTGAATCTTGGATTCATTTCCGCTTTTACAGGACGCCGTACGTATTGCCTTCCATCTGAAGAAATCAAATTAACCTTGGTCTCGTCAGAGAATAATACATGTTGCCATTGGTCGTAGGTCCAATGTCCATATTTACGTGCAAACGCCAAACGTGCATTTCTATGCTCTTTCTTTAACAACGGTACTTTGCGAGCCACTCTTCCGAACAACCCTGCTTCTACCAGACGTCGTCGAACTGTCCTCGCTGATACACTGACTCTTTCGTCTGCCCCAAACACTTCATGTTTAATTAAAATAGAGCCTAGAAACGGATCTTTCTTAGCTAACCTGGTTATCATTCTATCTTCTTGCGGAGTTGTTTTTCTCGATCTTTTTTTTCTGGGCACATTTAAAGTTGTGTTATTGCGCCTGAAATGTTGCACTGCATTGCATACCATAGTTTTTGAACAATTTAAATATCCTGCTATCCTTCGGTATGACCAACCACGCTCGACAAACTTCATGATAATTTTTCGTAGTGTTGCATCGCAACTTTTATTTTTGCCCATTGTTCTTCAAAATAACTCTCAAAACTTGAAATTACAAATCTAGATTGCCGCCAAAACTACCACAAAGAATAGGAGAAGAAAGAAAATAATAATTGAGATTCAGATTTTGAAACTAGAACGCAATATCTCAGTGTCCCTAATTAAATGGCCAGCCAGCATTCTTTGAACAAATAGCACTGTGATCATCTATCAGCTATACTGTAAAGAGGTTTAATGTTTAAGAAGTTGTTATTGTTTGTATAATTAGGCACATAAATTACTAATTATACTTACATGTAAAAGATGTGGAATATTGTTTAGACTCGTTGGAAAATAAAAAATAAATTCACAATTTGGATTAACTAGAGAGTGTCCCTAATTAGTTGACCACGACTGTATATACCCTATATATATATATACCCTATCCCCGAAGGGGTAGATAGAAGTGCCTGAAAGCCTCACTGTTTGCTAACTATTATTTTGTCCTACTTACGTAATAAAGGGCAAGTCTATGATACGGACACCGTGTGATTGTTCATATACCGTCTGATAGATAATAGTCCGATCCACGCATCGCACTTATGACTCTTGAGTTGCGGGTGTCCACTGGCAGCGGTAGTTACTTACCATCAGATGACCATTTAAAAAAATCCAGTACATTATATGAATAAATAAGCACTCGGAACAGGATGCGTGCTATCGCCGTCAAAATACATGCTTATAAAGATTTTTTATTACACCGTTGAAAGAAATGCAATGAGGTCCATAGTCTATGTACAGTTTAAAATGACCTCTGTGAACGGTAAGTTGTCTGCAGTTTCAGGGATCTTAATATAAAATCTAAGATATTTGGTACTATTTAATGATAGAAAGGTGTCACCCAGTGACCCAAAGTCTCTACAACGATTAGAATAGATCTAATAATCTTCTAACGCCTTGTTTATTGAAAACTGTGAACTATCCTTAATGGGTGTAATAAAGAGTATTGCATTGTATTGTAACGACTAATTCGATTTTCTTTAAATAATTGAGGAAGAAAGTTATAAACTTAAGAAAGCTTTCGATCCAGGTCCTAATAAAGATGATAGTATTTTTTTTTTATGCTATAGGGGCAAACGAGGAGACGGGTCACCTGATGGTAAGTGACTACCGCCGCCCATGGACACCCTTGATAGTATATTGGGATGAGGCAGATGGTGATTTAAAATGAGTAGTTAAAGATGATCAACTATTTAGTTATTATTATTGTTAAAGTACGTAACACAAATCTGCATTATTTAATTATTGACTTATATTTAATTCTAGAATTAAACAAAGTTGTTTTTGTTGAACAAACATGAGCAAAGATTTTTTTTTATAGACAAATGTATGTAAACAAAAAAAATATATGTTTCAAGACACATGTAATTCAACACATGATCTAACGATTCAATTAACTGTAAAAGATAATAAGAGTTTATAGAGATACATAATTGTAGAAAAGAACATTCTTGTTTTATATTTAGATTTTATCACTCCCATTACCAGTGGCGGCATCTATAGGAATTTATGTATTGTTAAGTGACTAGCGGCGTCATCTGTGTCTTTTTTTTGGTGCTAAGATTGTTCCAGTTTGAACCAAAGGCCCACTAGAAGCGTAAACATAGTATTTCCAAAAGTTTATCAAAGATGGCGCTTTTAACAACTTAGTGATTTTCATGTGCTAAAAAAGAACGAGTATGCTCATTATTGAAGGTCTAAAGATAGTATTAAATTTTTAAACTAGTAGATTCAACGAAATTTTAAAAAGTTTCACAACAGCGTAGTCCATCATATATATGATAAATATGTCACCGTCGTATTGTGAATATCGTAAGTAAACAAAAAACTTGCTATATTATAATCTAACGAATAATTCAATAATTGCGACAGCGTATTTCAATTTTATGGACGTAGTACAAACTACTCCAATGACCGACAAATTAGGGACGAGTCAAAATTCTATGGGTGATAAAACCGGGCAGATTATGAACCCTGTTCAATAATAAGTTGACAATTTGCGAGAAATTAGACTATGGAGAAATCAAACATTAACGTAAAAATGGTTGCTTGCAGTTTACAAAAATATATTATTCGTCAGTTTTAGAGTATACTCTGGAATAGCATATAAGGTAGTTTTCATTATATTCAATAGCTTATAGATTATAGAATAGACACAATATATATGTATTCTTGTTATGGTGGATTTAAGTTATGTTGACTGCACGGATGGCGCAGTAGCTTAGGTGGTCAACTCGCCCCTACTGTGCCGCACTGAGTGTTGTAGGTTAGATGCCCATACGGGACAACACTTTGTGTAATCCTTAAATTGTAGTTCTCTTCTGTGTTTGTCAAGTCATCAAAATGGTGTTTAACTCCTTTTAAAACGCTTGAAACCTCTAAAGCCACGGATAAAAGAGCACATGTGTATTATACGTATATCGGAAACAGTACCAATTTGTAAAGTAAGAATGAAAAGGCGTACTGCATGGTCGGTCTGATAAAAATGATTCATGTACGACACCCACGGTAAGGAATGTGGGGGCCCTATTCTAGGAGAATGAGGGAAAGAGTGGGGGGGTTGGGCCCCGGAAACCTCACTCATTTCGGGGAAATGCTACGCAAGCATTACTTCACAACCAGTTTTCTATGAGGCCGTGGTATCGCACCGGTCGAGCCGGCCCATTCTTGCCCAAAACATGGCTCTACCACTGACTACCTACCTTAACTTACTTTGACAGGACAGCCATTGCAAGCAAGATTTTTGAATATCGTTCATCACACACATCGAAAGAGTAAGGAATCTGGGTATTTAAATCGATAAAACTTTGTCCTGGGGCCCACAGTTAGTTACAGGAAACTAGCCGCAAAGCTTTTGCATTTATACGATCACCGAGAAGATTGCGTAGCTTTTTTCCCTTTGACACTAAAATTGCCTTGGTCCAATCTCTCCTCCTAACAATCTTCGATTACGCTGATGCCAGCTATCTTGATCACACTAAGGACCAATTTAATAAACTTGAGTGCCTTTAAAACGTCTGCATCTAGTTTATATTTGGCTTACGCAAATGTGACCATATTTCTGCATGTCGTATTAAGCTCAAGTGGCTTCCTATACGGCTTAGCCAATATGCTCAAATTCTTGCCATACTTTACAATATTTTGTTTATTCCCTCTACTCCTTCCTACCTCATCGAGTTCCTAAATGACACAAATGAGACTTTCCTGAGGTCATCGGAAAACCACCAACTAAAAATTCCTTCGCATTCCACAAACTTCCTTCATATATATTTTACAATAAAGGCAGCTCGCCTCTAGAATGTATTGCCAGAATCTATGAGACATGCAAAGTTGCTTCCAATTAAAAAAAAAAAAATGGTCGCTGATCACTATCTGTCACAGTAATACAGTAATATTGAACCTTGCAATCCTGGATATTTTAATATATTTATATGTTATATTAGCATATACGAGTATATCTGTATTTGTAGTAGTATTTGTATATGTATGCATGTACGTAAGGTATGTATGGATATTTATATATGTATATATTATATATATTTATTTTATTATTTTTAAATTCCCTTTAAAAAATATGTAATTTTTTTCTAAGTTAAACGTCTAAATACACCTATAAATTGCACAATAGGTTACTAATACTAAAGGTCATCTGTAAGAGATCGCAACTAGCGATAAGGCCGCCGTTTGTACCATGATATATTTGTTTGAAATACTGTGAACTATCCGTAATGGTGTTGTATTGTATTATACGTAAAGTAAAATATAATAATAGTAATTAAATATTTTTTGTTTGTTATCGCATCAACAGAAAACAGAACGAAAAACAAACAGTGTTGGAAAACATTCATGGACTTATTTTTATAATATAAAATTATAATATATATATTATAATATAAAATAAAATTTAATGAAATTTTGACAAGAAGACATTTATCGGGGTAGCTTCCATAATTATAAAATAATAATAATAAACCAAAATTGCAAAAATGTGAGGTGAAATCGTGTTCTAACAAAAGAACACGATTTCACCTCACATTCCACGAACTAATTGAAGTTGTTCCACATGCGTAGAAACAGGAACTGAATTACAAAGGATTCATGTCGGACACGGGGCTTATTCGTACGGTCCAATCGAGGATAATTTTACAAAGGTATGGTGTTATACGTGCACTTACTATATGTGCACTTACTCTAGTTCGCATTGTTGTACGGATTTAGAGAGGCTTGTTTAATTGGTTTTCCTTTTGTCGAGACAAATGCTCTTTAGAACTATTTCCTCTGATACTAGTGAAAAGATACTTAACTATAAAAATAACTATAAACTGACTTATATGCGCTTAAACCATGATAAATGATAATCCGTAGGAGAGCCAAGCTAAGGTACGAATAGGCCGGCTCGACCGGCATAATACCACGGCCTTGCAGAAAACCGGTGGACTAACAAAGTTTGTATTGTATTGTCAAGTGAGTGAGGGTACCGGAGGCCCAACTCTCCCGCTCTCCGCTTCCCCTCCCCTCACCCCCTCAAAGGAGGGCAGCGCACTTCCGACACTTGAGTTGCATGTGTCCGTGGGCGGTGGTTGTCACTCACCATAAGATGACCCGTCTGCTCCTCTGTCCCCTTACACAAAAAAATGTAATAATTTTTTTCTTAATTCCTTGATTTTTCACCTTAAGACATAAGATGTTAAAAAAAAAATGCAATAATTAGATTAGGTAAACACCAACGCTAGTGATTGGTCGCTAGTTACTCGGTGTAAATTGATGGAAACTAAATTTTGAAGTAACCAAAAGATATCCTATCTTACAAACATAATACACCATAAAACAATAAACATGTTTCTAAAGCTGAACTGAAAAGAAATTACTACGTGGTGCAGTGCAGTACACAGCAATATGTGTTGTGGTACACGGTGAAGTGAACCAATCTTAACACTATAATAAATGCAAAAACTTGGATTGATGTTTGTTATTCAATCACGCCAGAACACCCGAACAGATCTGGACAAAACTTGACAGACAGAGATTATAGTAATCTGGAATATTAATCAATTCAATCAATCCGGAAAAAAGTTCTACTCGAAACTTCCAAGCGAATGAAGTCGCTGTCAACAGCTAGTATTATCTATGACAAGAAATTAGTGACCTGGAAAGGTATTAAGGTACTAAGCAGTAAATTATCACATTCTACATCTCTTAAACAACAAATCGATGGTTAACAGTATTTTTGCTAAAAATGAGTTAAATACATGCTTCATGTACGGGTGAAATCGGTTAACAGCTACGGTAGTACTCTTTATTGTTCTTTACTGCTAAACTATGATAAAAGAAGTAAATAATAATCCCCGAGGAATTTTCAAATGTCAAACACTTCTTTATATTTATATATCGTATATATCATTAAACTAGACAAGAATTAAATTTTGATTATCAATGAACCCTAAAATGCAAATAATAAATTATTTAAGACTAGCAAAATTTGCCAGTTTGCCTGGGCGTAAATTTAAATAACTTTAAGGGTGCAAAAAAAAACCAGTCGCTACCAAACTTTTACTTTACAGGATCACCTGCTATACTAATCTGAAATTCCCTGAAAATTTCATTGTTTCCGGAGTTCATAGGGAACATATGTAGATACACACACACAAGGCGACTAATATGTCTTGTGTTTCTAGTTATTTCAAGTTATCTTCTCAACTATCCGTCAAACTTTAAGGCAGTACAGGGTAAATTTTATGTACATAAAACTTCCGTGGTGATGTTAATTTTTATTTTATACAAATGCATATAATGTAAATATGTCATAAATATACCTAAACATTTCTTAATGGTTTTTTTAACAAACCGAAAAATAAAAAACATTATTCTGTGTTCCCTCTTATATTTAAAAGTAAATATATAGTGTTGCCGACTTTATTGCAAATCTACTAAAGTCTAATATTTCTTTTATACATTGTATTGTATTGGGCAAACAGTTCAAAATAAACTGTTGTAACTGTTGAACTGTTTCCGAGTGCGTTGAACTGGTTAATTTTTCTTCTACTTAGTTCACAAATGTGATACTGTAACTACATATCATATCAAAATATATCCAAAGCCTAGCTTTCTATCAGTGGAACCTTTTTTAGAATCAGATCAGTGGTTCCAGACGTTACTCCCTATAAACAAACAAACAATTTTACCGTTTTATAAAATTATGTTAGCTTTACAAAAATTATATCATTTTTATTACGGATAAACTCTTAAATTGCGATGACTGTCTAAACTAAGTCGCAGTAAATCCTCGAAATCTAAATTATATTATAAAAAAAAAGAGCGTGGCTCACTTTGGAACAAAATTATTTGTACCACATTCATCTCTTTGTTGTATGTAAGTAATGAAAATAAAAAATAATGAGGAGTAAATTTTACCACTGCTTCTTTATTTATAGTTGTAAGCCAACGTAACCAAACAAAGGCGGGCATCGCACTTACGACTTTAAAGTTGCAGGTGTCCATGGACGGCGGTTGTCGCTTACCAGATGACCTGTCTGTTTGTCTGCCCCCCTATAATATATATATATATATATGTATATATCAAAAATATTTTTGTACTATGTACTATGATATAATGTTTATTATTATATGTATTTATTGTATGTACTTAGAAAGTTTTCAAACGTTTTATTGTTGTTATAATATTTTTTAAAACTTAGCCTGTCTTATTAGGATTAGATTGTTTTACACTTATGTATAATAAGAAAGCTATAGTTTATTTGATTTACGTTTGTAAAAAATATTAATATTAACCTAGGTACAAATGGGCCGGCTCTTACATGCCGAGTGAGTGTAGGTACCACTATCCCTCTCCTCTTCTATCAAAAGGTGGGCAGAGCATATACGACTCTCGAGTTGTAGGTGTGCATGGACGGGGCCTGTTTACCCGCCCCCCCCCCTATTTATCATAAAAAAATAACAATAATACTTATTACATTAAAATTATTTTTCCCAGAAAAAGTCGGTCTTTCGGAACCATGTTATGGATTATTCTGTGTAGTTACGAAATTTAACAAATAACTGACAAATATTTAAGGCAAATAAGTAACTCACTAATCAAATTGATGATATTATAAATACAGGACATGTCAGAAGTATCTAACCGATGTATGTATTGTCTGTAAGGATATAACCAAGTGGCGGGATTTTATCTCTGCCTAACCCGCGGGGGAAAGATGTGAGCTTATGTACATATGTACATTTATATGTAACTATCATGAGCTCATTTTTTATTTTACGGTTGACATGTGTTCATAATTGTTCTAATTGTTAAAATAGGTCCGCATCGTTACAACCTCATAACTCATATTATTTCTTGTATGTGAATGAATGAATTACGAGTATAATTGGCTGAAATCAACAAGCTTTCAGACAGCTATTACGAACGCGCACTAATACAGCAAGCCGACTGAATCTGAACAATAAGCGAGATTTATGAATCATTCCACTCTTGTTGAGAACTGTAGCATCCCCAGGGATGTCGACCTCGATGTACACTCGGTTACACAAGTGTGCTGTTCATTTACGCTACAAATGATACTACACGTTTCATTTTAAGGAGATAATGTGGAATTTTCCGCGTCATTTAGTAGAGTTATTGGATTAGTGGCGGAATCCTCATCATAATAGCTAAAAATGACGAGCAAATGTTTAAGAAATGTTGTAATTTCTTTATGCGAGGGCTAAATTATCAAACCTTTTAGCATTTCAAATGGGATTTTCAAGAGGGAACACAGGATATCTCATTGTGGGGGGTGGCTTTTATTTCCAGTATATCGTCCGGGAAGATACGTAAGTATACGATAAGTTGGAGAGCTATGCTTAGGTGCGAATGGGAAGCTCCACCGGAATAATACCACGGCCTCATAGAAACCCGGTAGACAAACAATGCTTGCATTGTGTGAGGCACCGGAGGCCCAACTGCACCTTTCTTTTTTTTTCTTATGCGATAGGGGGCAAACGAGCAGACGGGTCACCTGATGGTAAGTGACTACCACCGCCCATGGACACCCGCAACTCAAGAGTCACAAGTGCGTTGCCAGCCTTTTAGGTAGGAGTACGCTCTTTTCTTGAAGGTTTGAAGGTCGTATCGGTTCGGAAATACGGCAGGCGGCAATTTGTTCCATAAGCTGGTTGTGCGAGGCAAAAAGCTTCTGTAGAAGCGCACAGTGGTGGAGTGCCAATCGCCCAGGTGATGGGGATGAATATTTTGTCGCGTAGGACGATGGCGGAAACCAGCAGCCGGTATAAGTCCGAACAATTCCTCTGAACACTTCCCATGATACAAGCGATAGAGGATGCAGAGTGAAGCTACATCTCTACGTAACGCCAAGGTGTCAAGTTGATCAGAAATATCTTGGCAGTCGATGATGCGAGTCGCTCTCCGTTGAATGCGGTCAAGAGGGAGAAGTTGGTCTGGGGTGCACCTGCATAGAGATGAGAACGGTATTCCATGTGCGGCTGAACCTGCTCCTTATAAAGTTGCAGGCGGTGGGCCGGAGTAAAATACTGTCTCGATCTGTTTAGCACACCAAGCTTCTTCGAGGCTAATATGGCCTTACTCTCTAAGTGACCGCGAAACTAGACTTCGCTTGATATATCGACGCCAAGGATTCCGATACTGGCTGATGCAGTTAGGGAAGAGCTCTCAAATTGAGGTGATACGACCAGTGGCATCTTTTTAGCGGTGAACGCGCAAACCTTTGTCTTCGTGGGGTTAAACTGGACTAGGTTGAGTCGACCCCAATCTGAAACTTTTGATAAAGAAGTTTCGATTTCAGACACAAGTTTGGATCGGCTTTCGATGACGTTTACCCGAGAAATGTTTGCGCGGCCGGTGTAAAGGTGCACTCGTGCTATCGTCTGTATAGCAATGGATGCTGCTAATCTGCAGCATGTCATTGATATGCAGAAGAAACAGCTTGGGTGATAGCACACAGCCTTGTGGGACACCAGAATTAACAGACTTGGAGTCGGAGCATGCACTGTCTGTAAGAAAACTGGTGAGCCAATTGCACAGTTTTTCGGGAAGCCCATAGGGAGGAAGCTTCGCAATTAGTGCTTTGTGCCAGACCTGATCGAAGGCCTTCGCTACGTCCAAACTAACGGCCAACGCTTCCCCCTTGGTCTCGATCGCCTGTGCCCACCGGTGAGTCAAGTAAACAAGAAGATCACCAGCTGAACGACCCCGACGGAAGCCGTATTGACGATCATTGTTGGTCTTCTGAGTACCGGAGGAGCTGGCAGTTAATAATGGATACCATTATCTTGGAGAACAAGGAGGTGATGGCTATGGGTCTGTAGTTGGACGAATCCGAGTGATCTCCTTCTTTAGGGACTGGGTGCACTAAAGCTGTCTTCCATGAGTTCGGGACTACGCCAAGAGAGTAGGAATGCCGATAAAGGCGCGTTAAAACCGGTGCCAACTCTGGAGCACACGTCTTCAGCACGATTGAGGAACCTGGAGGCAAAGTTATATTGTTTCTTTAATGTGCTGGTCTTTACATCCCGTGCTGTCGCTGCATTAACCCGTGCTTGGTAACATTCCTGCTTTTGGCGGGACGCCGCTTTGCAGGTTCGACCAAACCAGGGCTGGGACATGCCACCTGTGGGAATCAGGGAGAATGGAATGAAAAGTTCCATACCCTGAAGCACAACATCCGCGACAGAGTTGGCAACGACATTGCGATCATCCGGCGAGAAGCAAACCTGCCTCCATGGGTAGGATGCAAAGAATGTTCACATTCCATCCCAGTCTGCTGACCTATAGTGCCATACCCGGCGACTGCCTGTAACTCGCGGCCGCAGCGAGTGAACGAGTGGCACTATACTCCTTATCAGGCAATGGTCTGAAGAGCCAAGAGGGGCCCAACGGATACTTTGAGCCGTCGGGATGTGAGGTCAGCAGAAGATCCAACAGTGAAGGCACGTGGCTTTCTGCATCTGGAATTCACATAGGCGTTGCTACCGTAAAGCCATATGCCAAGGCGAAATCATGAACAGATCTTCCCGCATGATCGGTTTTGCGCGAACCAAGCCATTCGGCGTGATGGGCGTTAAAGTCGCTAAGAATCACGATCTCTGCGGATGGGACCTGCTGGAGCACTGAGTCTATAGCCATTTGGACGTGGTCGATGAGTCGGTCCGTTTCGGCATCACCGCTGTGGGACCTGTAGAGGCATAGGCAGATGCGGGGATGGTCGTCGCAGTCAACACGTAACCATAAGATATCATCTCTAACGTACACGCATACACCAGCCTTAGGAACAAAGGAGTGTTCCAGTCCGTACCCAGGGTAGCAGAGGTAGAAAGAATCAGGGAACAGCTTGTTAATAAATCCGAATCCCTTCTAGCACCTGCCCCATCTACATCACACAGGAACCATCTGTGGAAGGGGTGACAGAGGGGAAGGGTAGGGATGTGTTGCTGTTTATAGGGTTGGATTTTGAACAGCTCGAGCAGGTCAAGGTAGCAAATCATGTAACTCGAACTGACTGATGCTGATAAATCCAAGTCAAACTTATTCAACAACAACTTATACGATATCATAAAACTTTTACAATAATCGTATATATAAATATAAATTGCAAAACGAGTGATTTAAAGAGTAATTTGTAAAGTAATGTAAAGAATCATCACCTAACTTCTAACCGTTAAGGGGTTAAACTTTACACCATCAGCTCAGCAACATGCCATCTTAATAGCTTTAGAATGTATACGAAAATAAACACATTGTCAGTGCCTTTTAAATTTGAAAGTTATAGTCAATCTCCTGTCATCCCGCAATCCCATCATCAAATCCTCACTTTTTAACAATTAGACCACCGTAGGAGAATACTCGCTCAAACAAAAAAAAAATCCATGAGGTGGAGAAATCGACTAACATACATAAAAGGGTATATTCAGTCGAATATGGAACGTCCTCCTTTTTAAAAAAATAGTAAACATACACATTAGACAATTTTTTTGAAATCTTATTTAAACCACTTTCCCTGTTGATTGCACACTAATAACGACAAATGGAATATTCTTGGACTCATACATCAAAATATAAAATCATTTGTGACGTATCAATACACACTAGCAGATTTCAGCTAAAAATACACCTGTTTTGTCCATATACATTTAAAGGAATTACTGCTGCTTTAAACCTGCGAGTTAATTGGTACTATGTCACAGAAAAGTGTTATTGTCCTTTAAGTTTTAACATTGCGAATAATGAAGTGTTTTTTGTTTTGTGAATTTCTTTTTATACAACTGCTGAAAATCATTATAATACAAAATAGGCAGAAGGAAAAAATGGACATAAAATTTACAATTATCCCTGGTTAGACGGGAAAAGTTGCAGGTATCCTAAGCAGTAGGGATATATCGGGAAGGATATATGTTTGTGAGGAAAGACAGCCATTGATATTGAATTGATTGAAGTAATATTTTATAACTTAATTTATTCTTTCTAAATAAACTGCTAAACAATTTTTCATGTAAGGTGTTTGATATTTGCAGTTTCTAGAGACGTAGTGATGATTAAAACGTGCTTAAAATATCGATTGAATTATCAAAGAAAAGTAAAATTAAAAGGAATATTTTTTTTACAAAAATAAATAGATTGTATTACTACATTCAATGAGGTCGACAGAAACTATTCATAGCAGAGAAAATACTTGAAACTAATTCTTAATAAAAACATTCACATTAGTTAGCGGCGCCTTCTTTGTTTATATTTTATTCAAAGTCGAACTTAATTTATATGAACCGTAGTCCTCCTAATAGGCATTTAGCACTCGTTAAAATAAATGGTGGTCTACACCATCTCGTTCCCGTTAAGTATCTCCTAAGTAGCCCTTAGCAATAAATCCTTTGTTAAAAATACTATGAAGATAACTATGAAGCATAGATTAATCGAGAACAGAATACTTAACTCTGCAGCTAAGTTTCCACGCGTCATTACGACCGTCAAAGAAAAGTGTACGGTGTACTCATGTGGGAACATTTTCTGCGTAAGAAGTTCTCAGGAGAAGAATAAATTGCTTATATGACGTCATTAACTTTACTTTATTGTCGTTCACTTAAGAGCATTTCACGGTTTGTTATCAAATATAATAAATTCTTCTAAAGAAAATGTAAGGGAGCTTAAATTGTCGACAATGTAATGTATAAAAATGTCCCTTTTGTATTGGTAATAAAATCCATGATACTGTTGATTTAGGTGGTGTTATGGTAATTATATTTAAAAAAATGTTTTAAAGGCCAATATCAAAATATTTTTAGTATTTAATAATGAATTAAATACTTTATTATATTAAATAATCTATTCTTAAATATGGGCGTCAGGGTATGTAGATTTATCTTACTAACAAAATATTATACGGAAGGTTGGATGGATGTAATTTGACACAGAGATAGATTATGGTCTGGAGTAGCACATAGGCTAGTTTTTCTTTGTTTAGTCTTTGTGTAGTGTTTTGTTTAGTCAACAATGTATGTATGTATTACATACGATTACCAGCGGACCCAACAGACGTTGTCGCTCACACAAAAAAATTGTGCTACCTACCGGGTAAAACTGTGAATCCACCATCCAGAGTATCATTCAAAAATGCGGTAAACCACATGTTCTGAACTCCTCTTTTAGTCAGTGACATATACACGTACAGAAATAATATAAATATATCGGTATCTATAAAACAAATGTTGTACATTTCAGATAATAAAACACAGTAACATTTTGAAGAAACCCTACCCTAATGCATAGAATTACTTACAAGAATTACGCGATTATTCAAAACGCAAAACAGAAAAGGTTCCAGTTATTGCCACTTTCCATTTACATATTTCCCTACGCATATGTATTTATTCGACACTTCTTACTCTGAAGAAAAGTACCGTGCCATACTAATATTCGTTGTAGTATCACCTAAAATATTATTATATGACACAGTCTGAATATAAACGAACGTGTTGAGGCCTTTCTAATGTATTTAACAGAAGATTGTGCTACTCCATTCTTTCGTCTTATAGTAAACTATTTCAAAATGTTGGATAATAAAAACTTTGAGAACATGGAACTGTGCTTGGGGAACAAGCAAGTTTGTCAAACAAACACATGTCGGGCACAGGTAAGCCCAAGCAGTCAAAAATTATTTACAGCACGGTTTATGGCAATATTGCTATATGTAGGTGCTAATATTAATATGGTTTAAAATCGCTTAGCAATAGATGAACCTCGTGATAAAATTACGAAAAACAAGAAATGGCTAAAGATGAGAAAGTCTTTTCCTAGTTATTTTGTGACACTTTATGAAATACCCTTACGAAAAATTAATGTATCTTATACTTCTGTTTGTCTTTGATATTGATTCGATAAATATGTGTTTTAGATTTTGTTCACGTATTAGCCTACATATGTTTTTCTTTTTGGAGGCCGCCTTGGTGACACTCTCGATGTAATCGCGCGGATTGAGATCCAAGCAAATATCCATACCCAGGATACTAAGTCTATCCTGCAGTGGCAGTTGAGTGCTCTGAAGAGTAGGTCGGGGAAGGAGCGGAGACTTTTTGGTAGAGAACGCACACGCTTGTGTTTTCTTGGCACTGAACTTCGTTTTCCCTCAACGTCTGCCAGCTTGGCAGCATGATGTCCAAAATATCACTCGTCTGTGCTGTCGTCTGCATAACAATGTATATTGCCAAGAGCCAACATGTCATTGATATGCAGGAGGAACAGCGTAGGTGATAGGACGGAGCCCTGAAGTACACCAGCGCCTACCTCCTGGAAGTCTGAGGCTACGCCGTCGCAGAGAACCCTAATGCGGCGCTTATGGAGGAAGGCAGCCACCCAGTTGCAGAGTTTGGGTAGCAGACCAAATGAAGGAAGTTTGGAGAGAAGCTAGCGATGCCAGACCCTATCGAAGGCCTTGGCAATGTCGAGGCTGATGGCCAAGGACTCCCCATGCCTATCCATAGCCTCACCCCAAAGGTGGGTGACGTACGCTAGAAGATCACCCGTCGATCGGTTCGGCCTAAAACCATATTGCCGATCGTTTAACAAGGAGTGATCCTCTAGGTGGCGGATTAATTTTGTGTTGATGATCCGCTCGAGCACCTTACAGAGCGACGGCTATAGGTCGGTAATAGGCTGGATCAGAGCGGTCGCCTTTTTTGGGAGTGGGTTGAACATTCGCTTCTCTCCAGGCCTCCGGAACAATTCCTGAGGAATAGGACAGGCGATACAAGCACGTCAGTACGGGAAACACCTAAGGTGCACAGTTCTTAAGAACCACCGCCGGAATACCATCGGGTCCACTGCCTTTCCGGACATCGAGTGACCGAAGCTCCGCACGAACATACCTCTGCCGGATGCGAATATCCCGCATTGCGGAGTCGCAGGTCGCGATGGTGGGCGTGTGCGCGCCACGGTCGTCGATTCGGGAGTTAGCCGCAAAGAGGTCAGCTGGTAGTTTCGCTTTCTCTTGCGGCTCGTGGGCCAGTGATCGCACGATCGAGTGCACTCGCGATTGAACCAGGGACGGGTCTTCATGCTGGCGACTTCACTGTAGGTGATATAATACTCCATACCGACAGTGATTTCGTCAGTTACGGCAGACGCACTTTGCGACAGATCCCTGTCTTTAAAACAGCGTTGAGCCCACGGGATGGATGCAAAATAATCCCGCATTCCATCTCAGTCTGCTGACGAGTACTGCCATAACCGCCGCTTTGTATAACACCGAACCGGCAGATAGTTAACCGAGCGGTTAGGTGTACCGGTATATAATGCGTGCATATTTATTGTATATCTTTATTTTATTTTTATTTTTTGTAATTGAGTTATTTATATTACATATATTGTTGTCCTTTATATATATTAACTTATATTTTATAATTAATTTAAAAATTTCATTGTTCTGTATATATTTATACTTTATTTTTTAAATATCTTTTTTAGAGGACTCACTATGTCGGAATTGTCACACAAAGATTTTGAGGAATTTTTATCAGTTAGCGATGGCGACGAGAGCTTTATGAGTGTCTCTTTTTTACGCAACGTATTGACAAGTCAGTTCTCTGACGTATCGGGTAACTTTAATGCTGTCCACATCTGCGCTCAGAGTATTCTGGCTCATTTTCCTGATGCTTTGACTGTACGAATATCCTCGCTATATGTGTCTCTGAGACATAGTTAAAGTTATATCAGCTTCCTATTATTCGGAATGACCGACTGATGAGTGACTATCTACCTTAGAGCGCATATTTAATTTTCTACTTTGAGTATGTCTACTCAACCACCACCTCCGAATGCTGGTGAGCATCTTCTCGTAGAGGTTGAATTTCATCATAGTAAAATACTTCTCGGTACTTACTACTCTCCTTCTTCAATTATCGACTTTTTCTATTCTTTAGACCATCTCCTAGAATCTTTTACTCCTTCGTACAGTCACACTATCCTTATGAGAGACTTTAATACTTGTCTTCTTAAAAATTATTTCCGTATCCTTTCGCGATGCATTAGAATCCAACAATCTTTCTATTCTTCCTCTAAGTGCTACACATCACTTTCCAAATTGTAACCCTTCACTCAGTTTCTGCGCCTGCTTTTTCATATCACATTCTTCTTTTTCTGTCCTATAAAATCCGCACCCCCAAAATGAAACAATTTTAAAGCTATGGACGTGACCACCACGTAATCCGGTTCCATTGACCAAAAAGTAGATTTCTTCACAAAAAGACTTAACAGTCTTTTCGACATACACACCACTGCGCAAAAAAAAAAGTTAGGCATCTGTCATCTCCTTGGTTTACGGCAGATATAAAACTGGTCCTATCGAAAAAATCAGTAGTCAAGTCTAGATTTAAGCAATGTCCAACAAAAGCGAATTGGGAGAAATACGTCGCAATTTGAAATCTCTGCAACAAGGTGTGTAGGAATGCACAACGCCAATTTATTTATGCCTCTGTTGAACATGGAGATCCCGAAAATTCCCTTCTAAATCCTCTCCAATCTGGTTTTCGTCATCGACATCGTACGACTACCGCACTGGTTCATGTCACGGATGTTATACGATCCGAATTGAGGATGGCAGGCTAACGGTGCTGGCGCTGCTTGATTTCAGCAACCTCTTTAACACCGTTGACTTTGACAATTGAATGGTTTCGTAACTGCCTGTTTGGGCGCCGGCATCGTATTCGAATAGATGAAAGATTCTCTGGATGGTGCACTAAGACTGCAGGTGTACCTCAGGGTGGCGTTTTATCTTCCTCTCTCTTTGCAGTTTTAATAAATTTTATTTCCAATAATTGTGCAAATTTGAGCATATTTCTGAATATTGGAATAAGGTCAACTGGTTACCCATTTGTCTTCGCTGGAATATCCATAGCCTTTCTCTATTTTACAATATACTCTTTAATCCCAACACTCCTCATTATTTAAAAGAAAGCTTCAAATTCTTAGACGATAGGCATTCAAGGTCCTTAAGATCATTGGAGACCTTGACTTTAAAAATTCCGAAGCATTCTACGACTTTTATGGACAAGTAATTTACAGTGCAAGCTATACGTTTATGGAACGAACTAAACTGGGACGAACGAAAAAAAAAACTGAAGAAGTATTTCCTATATTGCTAACCGATGAGGACTTTGATGCCCGGAATCTTGTATTTACCTATCTCTCATTACTATATTTTATATAATGTGTATACGTGTAATAATTTATGTACATATGTGTTTAGTGTGTATATTTATATGTGTTTGAATATAAAAATAGCCGAATTACTTCATACTCAGGGAACTTCGATGTACAAATTGCAACTTACTATTAATCTCCCTTTCCATCCAGTGGTTGCCTGGAAGAGATCGCTAATCGCGATTAGCACATTGTACAAATGTATATTTTATTTTATTTATTTCACCTTTCTAACTTTAGCTCATAAGACTAATACCAATGTGTACAAACTGTACTATTATTTTTTGTACAATAAAGGGTTATCTATCTATATATATATGTATCTAAGTGACCTCAGCCACTAAATCCTCAACAAATTTTACCAACTTCTCAAGAATTGTATTCTATTATGATCTTACACCCACTTATCGCTTCCAACTGTCATGGTTACCAATAAAGTTAGTTTGAGGGCGTTGACTACTTTGTACTCCCTGCTCCACTCACCTAACTCACCTACCTACGTAACATGTAACTTCCAATACCTTTGCTCTAACCATGAAAGAAATATCCACTCTTCTAATAATCTTCTCCTTTTCTGTAGCCTCATAACTCCAACAAGGTTCACTCTTCGTTTGCTGTCCAAGCCGTTAACCACTGGAATGCGCTCTCTCAAGAAGTCAGGATGTCCACTAACCCTCTCACCTTTAAGGTTAAAGTATGTCTACAATTTTTTTGGATTAATAGAATAATATCGTGCAAATGTCTCCATTATCTGTGTGTTTAATGTGTGTATCAGTATATATAGATATGTATATGCGTATGTATGTATAAATATTTGGTACGTGTGTATGTGTGTTGTTTTAAGTTTATATTATATAAGAGCATATATAAATCTGACATATAGGACTACTTATCAAACAATTATTTTCTATTCAAATTATAGAAAACACCTGCTACATCAAACATCAAACACCTCTACATCACCCAAAAGTTCACTCGTAGAAAATGCCTACGGCATTGGCAATGGCCATACTAACTGCTGTATACACAAAGTATAATTCAACACAAGATCTTTTACACTATTCCCATTAGAGAAGAATCCACATGTTTATATGTATGTTCGCCAAAACATGTAGATGTATTACCAACTACTGACTACAAAACAGCGTCTAGTCGATTTGCAAGTCGAACAGCAACGGTTCGTAGCTTTGAATATTTTGTGATTGGCGATTTGACTTTAAAATACGATGCAGCCGCTTATCAATGCCGGTTTACGAGTATTTTGCTAACAGCCTATTTGTCTGTTATGCTCGTTAACCAAAATATGCGATTTTATAATCACAGAGAATTTTTGAATAGTCCTTATTGGTTTTGTCCATTTCTCACGAAAAGATGATTATGCTAAAGATATTTATGTTAATTATTCTGTTTGACTAGACTCCTTTACATGTTATTAGAATAGCATTTGTACTGAGATTGCGCATTGACGAGGTGGTTGTCATTGTAATAGTGATTAATACTCTCTTGAAATAGAGATTAAGAAATTATCTAGGGACTAGCGCAAACCTGGCGCAGGGTGGCATAGAGACGGAGAATAAAACAATTTTAAACCTTGATGTATGAGCCATACTGTTGCAGACAAGTGTAGCCCTATGTTAATGAGAGTTGATAGCCCATTAATCTTATTCCAAATTATAAATAAGTATTTAATAATCAATTCCACCTATTGCTTTCCATCAGGCAAAGTGGAGTCACTATGGTAGGCTAATATAAAAAAAAAAAAAAAAAAAATTCGATGAAAAATGTACTTGATCTAATTGAATACTTTAAAGTACATTAAGGATTTCACTCCATTGAAATATTGAAATTATTATTAAAGAACCATTTTTCTTTGTACTAGCCAATTATAAAATATCTCGTTCATTTACTATCTTCTAACTCTTATTAAATTGAATTTTAAACTTACGAAGTTTATATTAATTAAATTCGTCTTGAGCCTGACGTTATTTTTCAATTTAGATTAATATTGCGATGTAGAAACACTGTTTAATACGATTAATTTACTTATTTGTGTAACATTTGGTCTCACAAATAATAAAATATTACATAGAAAATTAATCTATGAGCAAAGCATTATGCTTGTATAGCTTTTTCGAGGTGCGGTTTTCTGCAGGGTGACACTTATACATAAGTGCGGCCCTACAAATGTTGTAAGGATCACCTTTATTGAAGATAGATAATTTAGATTTTTACTTACGAACTTACTTACGATAGTTCAGAACCAGATGGGACCCTTTTTCAAGGAATGAAACGTCCTACCGCTACTATGTCATGGGTCACACAGTCCCATACACACGTGAGTAAATTTTGATATATTTTATAAATATGAATACGACTCACGTACGTTTATATGATTATCTCTATTAATAATCAGTATATACCTACAAATTATAATTACACATAAGTCATAGTGTATGAAAGGACTGATTATTGTGGAAGAGGCGAAAGCTGGGTCTCAGGATCGTGGTCAATAGCGTTCTGCCGTCTCTGCCAACCCTAGACTGGAATAAGGCATGAGCATTTGATGTATGTATTAATATTCTCTACAAAAACATTTTGCTGAACAATCTACCTACCCAGCAATGTATAATGATTATCTTCCAAAATTACATAAACAGCCTTACCACAGACCTTAACCCTACAGCCATTTGCAACGCAAAGGAGCCTCGGTCGGCCAGACGTGCTCCGAATACTTTGCGGATTAAGAATTTGACTTTAAAATTAAGGAGATAAAGCAAGAGGTACTGCTTACCTCTTAAGCTGAACATTGATTTTCAATAAGTAAATCCTTGTCTGTTATTTTTGAAAATGTACAGTTGAAAAGGGGGAATATTAAATTACAGATTGTAGACGACAAAACAATACTTTTAATAAAAAAAGGAGATGGAAATTAGTCCAATGCTACAGTTTGTTTGAATTACGTTACTAAAATATTTAGCGAATTGCTTTATGAATTAAAACAATACTTTGTTACTGATTACTTGAAAATTATTGAGGGGGAAGTAAATCGTCTCTCTAATAATTTGAATAGTAAAAAAAGGAAAATTAGTATTTTAATTCTGTTAAGGCTTTGAATTTTAAATAATAAGAAGAGGTACCTCGAATTAACAAAGGTCCATCAACCTCACCTTGGAAGAACACTTAATCAGAATGCCTTAAAGATGTTCTAAAAAGCAATGAATGAAAATACTTTCTGTTTAAGATTTTCTACCAAACGAGTAAAACCTATATTAAGGATAAGAACATCATATTCTCGATGGACTAGATCCACACCGTGATCCTGTGCGTGACGTAAAAGGTGACTAATTGATGAGGCTGTTATCTGTCGGATAATATAAATATATACAGTCCTACAGTGCCCGGATGGCTTATCACCTATTACGCTAGTAAGACTAAATTATGTTTAGTAACATGCGGACCCTTAATACGCCTCTGCCTACCCCCTAACAGTTTTTTTTATTTTTGTTTTAAAGAATACTATCAACGTGGGTCACACATTACCAGTATTCTTGTTAAACTCCCCAGCTAAGCTAAATGCTTATGTTAGGGGTGGGTTTTACGACGCCAGTGTACTAGGCGGGGTTCGAAACCGCAACCACTGGATCGAAAGTCCGACGCCTCAGCCATCACGCTACCGCCGCTTCTATCTATATAGGGTGATTTTATGTAGGTATGTATTCTATCAGTTTCCAAAACTTTCTAATTAAAAATGAATACCGAATATATATATATATCGCCATAACATTCCAATGGGACCCAAACCCGCAAAAGAATATTTTTCAATAAAAATACTACATTAAGTACGAACTCGTAAATCTCGCCAAAGAATTCTGAATCAACAGAAAGGTTGATCAGATACACAGCCGATTCCGTGCACGCGTGACCTGTCACTCTGAACGTAGCCTGAGGGTGCCCGGAGAGATGATACTATCTTAAAACGAAGGAAATGCGACGTGTATGTTTCCTCTTACGTTTTAGAAAACACGTTTCAAATTTACATTCGCAATTGAAGCTGAAGAAATTATACTTTGTGCTCGGTTTAGATGCTATTTTAGGGATATTTGTAAGAATTATTATAAAACTAGGTGTATCTGTACTATTTACCGTATTATATATATACTTACTTACTACTTCACCGTCCAATTAAAACAATTAATATTTATACATTAACTGTAAACTTGAGAGCCATGCTTAGGCACGAATTTGCCGGCTCAACCTAAGTAATGTGAAAATTTAGAAATCTTTCCCCGCCCCTCATCACCTCAAGGGCGGGCAGCTTACTTACGACTCTTGAGTTGCACGTATCCATGTCCCTTACCATCAGGTGACCCGTCTGTTTATCTATTCCCATATTTCATACAAAAAAATAGCTTTTAAGAAAAACTGTATTCTATAGTTCTCTCAGTTATCCACAATAGCCCATTCTCGTCATGAAACAATTTCTTTGTTGTTCATATGGTGATATACTCTTATTATCAACAAATGTCATACGAATCTATTTTTGAAATCAAATACAATTATTTAACTTTATCCTAAACTAATACGGTTCCGTATAAATGAAGACTTATTTTCTTTATATCCCTACCACGAAATAATTGGTCTCCAAACAACTATTGCTTATCTTATCCTAACAGGGAAAATGTATAGATTTCTTATTGTGTCGAGCTCCAGAGACTTGAGTATTTGCACTTAGCAATTCTTTTAGAACCTTGACCTCAAGCTCTCTAGAGGCCCACGATCTGACGCTTTTAGACGTACAAATGATTATGGGATCCAATGAATTTAAAATTTAGGAGCATTATCTGTTGCAGGAATTTGTTCGAAATGTGAGGAAAATTATATTTTTATATACCTTAGAGACAGTAAAGGGACAACCGAATGCCTCGAATGATTACGAGGTACTATAAATTTTAATTGGGAAAGCCTTACCTGTTTAAACCCTGAGGAACTTTTTTTAAGATCGACCACGAAAATATATTTTTTGTGTTCACATTTTTTTTTCATTGGTATAAATTATTGCTAAAATGTCCACCAATTATCTTATAATTGGTATAAATTATATCAAATGTACTTAAAGATAATTTAATTATGTAAATGTTTGTATCAAACAAAAAATTATGAAATATAAGTAATTTAACTATTTCTAAAATTATATTGTAGTAATAATAAAATATATTCTAACTGTTTTATGCGATTTCAAAGACTAGTTCTCTAACAAATCATTTTCATTTTTATTTTAGGACTTTGTTTTGTAGGTATTTCAATTGAGATAAGTGAACCAATTGGCTGTCAATTGAAAGGGCAAAGTAAGAACATATTTATTATACATATTTTTTTAAAGACAATTCCCGCTCTAGGAATAATTCCTGAGTCCCGGGGGAACATTCAATCAACGGACACTAAGAACACCCACTAAGAACACCCAGACTAGGGATAAAAATTTGTATACCACACAAATTTTTGTTTAATGTTTGAAGCGAACCCTCCGGTTCAGCAACAGACCAACAAGGAAAGGCAATGACAATAAAGGCAAATTGCTCATACGGTTCGATCTGGAAGAGTAAGCAACAGCTCGAGGATATCAGGGTCGGGGGCAGTCCCATATTTATATTAATGAAATTTGATATGCTTACCTAATTTTGACTTCTATATTATCTAACACATACACACCAGCAAGATATCTGCGTATAAGTTCAACCGCTAACGTTACTCTGTATAATGCCCGATGAAATTTCTATGGATTACTGGCACGAAAGATTTTCACTTTGACACGGACTATATAGCCATTTATTATATTTGAATTCAAATTTTCTTTTCTAGCTTTTTCTTCTGCTATTTGTCACTTAATCGACGTGCTATTTTGGCTGTTTCGATGTTCAATAGTTCTTGTTTCTCTTTTTTTTAATCCCGCTCCGGTTTTTATTTATAGTCATTCGATGTCAATTTTTTGTTGTTATATTTTAGTTCGAAATAGAGCACATGTTACGAACTATTCCCGTGTTGAATTCTTGGCTCACGTTTTTATGGCCTTATCTCGCTATGGATTAACGTTGCTGGAAATTTAAAATTGATTTTTAACATCTGAAAATAGAAGTAACGTAAGTATGTATTTTTAAATGAAGTTGATCTATTTATTTTTTTATAATATAGGAAGACAGACAGTCTGCTTGAAGGTCCCCCAGGACCTTTCTCCCACCCGTTAGTCCGTCATTGCTTTGAACTGCCTTAAGCTTCGTTTCGACTAGTTTACACTGTTCGCGATCAACATTTTCAATCACTCATCACAATTACATCAGGTACGTACTCTTGTCACGCTTGAGTTGCAAGTGTTAATAGGCAGCGGAAGTCACTTACCAACAGGTGACCCGTCTGCTCCTTTGTCCAATTATACATACCATAAAAAAGGTTAAATACTAGTACTGTTGTTAATGTCAAACGCTAGGTCACTGTTCAGTAATCTGTGGCTTTAATTACTTATTTCAGCAGCTTATGCCTTCCTTCACCAGGTCTGCAAGGTTCCCCTGCACCCACTCATCGTGGAACACTGCAGTGTTCCACGATGAGTGGGTGGTTTGTGTGTTGTGAGTGGTTTGAGTCGGTTCTAATCCAATATACAACTGTTTTCTCCTGTAATGGTGAATGACCCCTGGGGGTTTACATAAAAAAGATTATTCCTTCCAAGAGCTATTTACTTGTCTTGTAAAGCTAATCTCTTATACCTCACTATCAGTTCTGTAGTATACTAGTAGTGCTATTAAGTACAGTCTTCTATAAAACTTAAACGATTTTTCATTTCAAACTTACACTTATCGTTTCAAAAGCTTGCCTCCCACTACCTCCTTTACTGAATATAAATTACCACTTAATTATTTAAATTGTAGCTTATTTACAAAACACTCATTTTACGCACTCAGCAAACCGTAATACTTCCTTGAAAACTTCTGAAGTACCTTAAAAAACATTCCAGACGTTTTAATACAGTTAATTGCCAAATAACATTGTACAAGGAAAACAGCAAGTATTAAATACATTGGACCGTCTAAAGAAATTGCCACTATATATCGTGGCCTCAATCTATTAAAACCCGTTTAAACTGGTTAGAAACTCGAAAAGTAGTAGTTAGTGTCCAGAAGGCTCGTACAATAGATTCGAATAAGTGGTACGTTACGCGTCCAGCAATATCCGGAGTGAAGCGGAAAAAACCGGATTAAAAAATGGGACGTTAATGGGTAGCAGTGAAAAGTGATGCAATTACGTTAAATTGATTCTACCCTTTGTTTTTTCACTTCTGATGCTTTGATTAGTTGTAGATATGTTCTTTACTTTTTTAGTGTTTTTGCTTCGTCAATTTTAAGTAACGCTGTTTATGATTTTTTTTTTGTGTATTTAATTGTAAGCGGTTATTGATAAACTGCAAAATATTCCGAATGTGAATTGAGAATGAACATGCACAAGAGGAAAGTGTAAACAAAGCAGATGGGTCACCTAATGTTAAGTGTAAGTGACTACCGCAGCCTTGAAAATGCATTGCCGACTTTTGGGTTAGGGCCTCCGGTAATCTCAGATACTCGGCAAAATACAACGCACGTTACCGTGGCATTGCTGTGACCGACCCGCACCATACGTACATAAGAGTATTCTAATAAAGTTAATAGACTCCTAGATTCTGTGATTCCTAGCGTAAATCTTTGCTATCGACATTTTCGATTTATCGATTAGGAACAGTACTATTTTCTAGGTAAAAGATACATATCGTTATCTGTCTTTATATGTATCCCGATTTAGTCAATGCGAAAATTTCGAACCTTCGTTTTTGGGGAAAAAGTAATCTATGTGCAATTCCAGACTGTAACATATTTGCCAAATATCTGAGACAAGTATTATTTGCAAATTACCATTGCCAAATTTCATCTAGATCCACTGTTTTGGTGTGATTGAGTAATAAATACTCATCTAAACTTTCGCATTTACAATACTAGGATTAGTAACTAAGCTTTCGGAAGCGATTCGTTTGAGTAGTCGAGACAGAACTTAAGAAACAAAGGTTTAACCAAGTTTACAATTTAAAATATTAGTTAAAATAACTACAAAACAAACAACAGTACTGTTGTTTGCAAAGTATATTCTTTAACAATATACTCAAAAGTACATATATCTAATTTAACCTGTCTTATGATAATGTGTTGCCATATATCACTGCAAGCTGTGTTTAACAATCGGTTCGTATCCGGTACATAACTCATGCGCTAACATCACTGTAGTGCCTAATTAATTCATACCACGTACGGAGAACGATATCGGGAACGCTAGAACACCTGGTTTACCCTATTTTTAGTATTGCTTGTGCAAATGGGGTAAATAATTGGTGTTTTGGGGGAATACTAATGTTGGTAGTAGTGAAACGATTGTCAACCTATTTTGGTTTTTTAATATTGCTATCAATATTAATTGATACCAATGTTTGCTGTTGTTGCTATTTTTTTTTTAATTGCTTAGTTAAGTTTAAGATAGTAAAAGCTCTCTGTGCGCAAGTCAAACACGTATTGTCTGTTTTGGTTTTTTGTTCACAAAATAATTTTATTACTTGTAACATTTTATTGCAAGCAAATGACTTTTTATGCTAAAGTAACTGAAATCATACTGATTTTAAAGAGACTTTCTAGATTCTTATAAACGGGACTAAATGTATCACTAAACTGTTAATGTGTGCAAACCAATATTACGTAATAATAGTTTTGCACTCACTAATAGCACATATTCCCATAGTCTTAACATTCGATAAGGAAAGCGCTCGCGCTGGTTTTACGAACTGGCAACACGTGAGATTTAACCGTCCCGGCCATAAGCAGAGATCTATAAAATACATTATTTGAATAGTATATTGCAAGTGAAAAGAATAAAGAAACAAAGAAAACGTTTATTAAACACATACTAGACATATTATAAGATAAAAAAAATATTAGAAAAAGAAAGGCAAAACAAAACAATAAAACAACATACAAACAATAATTATGCTATTAAAACAAAACAAAGGATGCATTAGCGCAGTGTCAAAAATACTTAGTTATACATGTGTCAGGCTGCATGACGCTGATTTTCAACTAGGCATTTAGTGATACACGGACATCAAATTACTTAAACTAGGTAGGTAGGTATATATAATACATAACAATATTACAAAATACATTAGTTTAAAAGCTTACGCATTCTACAAACTGAAATTTTCTATCAATCATGACGCATTACTTATAGCTGATTAGATAAGGAAATGGTTTTCAAAACTCAGAAACGATGTTTTAGAGGTATATTTAATCTAGAGACTACGTCGAGACACGAGATACAACCAAGTGCGTTTAAATATGCATTGCTTTGCAAAAAAATATATATTTTAGTCTGTTAGGTAAATTATTAGGTAATAAGGGGCTACCCAAGCGAAGTGTAAGACACAGCAATACCGTGTCATATAAATATACCACAGTCAAATTATAAAATCCCTTGTCAGTATATAATTTGGCCCTATATTTCATACATTAATCGAACGCTGTTTACAAAATATCGTTGCGCATCTGTCGTGGCATTTTGTAAATAGTGCTTTTGTTAAAATTACCTAATATGTACATTTAATCCAGTAATTAATAGACTATTTTGTTGTCCCGTGTGGGAGTCGAACCCATAACCTCCGGTTTAGCAGTAAGGGTTACTAACCACTAGACCAATAGCATTTCGCTTTTACAATCACTGTCTGGTTACTGTTCATTTTGGGAATGAATTTTCTCACCATTGCGGCGCCTTCAATTCTTTTGCATGTTGTTAGTTTATTTAAATATACGGTTTGTGTATTTTGCGGATGCCCGACTAGTTTCGGTCTCGACAGGAGAACTTTGTTACGGAGTAAGTTGTCCTCGTCGTCGTCGCGTCGTGAGTGTGACATCAGGTACACATCCCCCGAAATACACACGCGTGTAAAAACCGTATATATACATAAATATGAGTGCAACTTACGAAAGTTTTCATTATAATATATTGTTTGTTAATAAGTATTATGCTATAAACAACTTAAACGTTACCCTAATTTTAAACCATTTATACAGGCAAACGGCCCCGACCTGGAGAGTTTTTATCGTATTTGTTTATACACACTGTATTTCACTAAGCTAGCATTACAAGTTCCGAGATTTTCAGATGTGACCCGAATTCATTGCTCTCAAGTGTATATTTTACGTAAACAAAGTAATTACTTATATAATCACTAATAAAATACACAACGTGAACCTCGAACAGCCTCCAATAAGGGAGGGAACATGATCTTAGATCTATATTACTCACTTTTTATGACGTTATGCTTCAAATAATAATGAATATAAAAAAGACATTACTTGTAATTTGCAAAGGGGATTATTCCCAGCTCATTATTAATGAGTTGATCGCTACCATCCACGGATGAAACTCAGCACTTGAATAATTTCATTCTGAATTCAGAAGTAAAGGAATATGGTAAACTCATTATTGTAAAACGCTCTTATTAAATTAAGTTGCATTGCTGAAAGTTTTTGTTATTTCTTATATTCAAAACCAGACTAACGGAGCCTTACCGAACTTCAGAATAATTAATATACTGAAGAATAATATATACCGCAAAATATCGGAAATATGTTAGGGATTTTGGTAGTGGTAGAGCCATGCTTGCTTAAGCACGAATGGGCCGGCTCGACCGGTGCGATACCACGGCCTCACAGAAAAACGGTTGTGAAGTAACGCTTGCGTTGCATTTCCCCGAAATGAGTGAGGTCTCCGGAGGCCCAAAATCCCCCACCCCCCTAATGATAGCGCTGTTAACGAAAAGGATACCCCAGGGGGGTACCAGCGCTAGCGTTGGAGAATCCCCCCCTGGACGTCCACCCTCAGTACGGATTATGCCTGAGCGTGGACGCCCAGGCTGCCCCTCGTACTCTGGGGGGGGCTCAACTGCGCTCTCAAAATATGCTCGGGGCAAGAGAAGGCATACCATGGCACCCCCTGTCACGTTTACCGTGGATTTTTGCAACATTAGGGACTTACATTCGAACCTCGACACTGTCCACCACCACCTTGAGACAGCAAAGCCGGCCTTGCTCTTTTTAACCGAGACGCAGATATCATCTCCAGCGGACACATCCTACCTCTGCTACCCTGGGTACGGACTGGAACACTCCTTTGTTCCTAAGGCTGGTGTATGCGTGTACGTTAGAGATGATATCACTTCTCGCCGCCTCGGCAATCTTGAAGGTAGGGACCTCTCCATCTTATGGCTACGTGTAGACTGCGACGACCATCCCCGCATCTACCTATGCCTCTACAGGTCCCATAGCGGTGATGCCGAAACGGACCGACTCATCGACCACGTCCAAATGGCTACAGACTCAGTGCTCCAGCAGGTCCCATCCGCAGAGATCGTGATTCTTGGCGACTTTAACGCCCATCACGCCGAATGGCTTGGTTCGCGCAAAACCGATCATGCGGGAAGATCTGTTCACGATTTCGCCTTGGCATATGGCTTGACGCAGCTGGTAGCAACGCCTACGCGAATCCCAGATGCAGAAAGCCACGTGCCTTCACTGTTGGATCTTCTGCTGACCTCACATCCTGACGGCTACAAAGTATCCGTTGAGGCCCCTCTTGGCTCTTCGGACCATAGCCTGATTAGGAGTATGGTGCCACTCGTTCACTCGCTGCGGCCGCGTGTTACAGGCAGTCGCCGCGTATGGCACTATAGGTCAGCAGACTGGGATGGAATGAGAACATTCTTTGCATCCTACCCATGGAGGCAGGTTTGCTTCTCGCCGGATGATCCCAATGTCGTTGCTGACTCTGTCGCGGATGTTGTGCTTCAGGGTATGGAACTTTTCATTCCATTCTCCCTGATTCCCACAGGTGGCAAGTCCCAGCCTTGGTTTGGTCGAACCTGCAAAGCGGCGTCCCGCCGAAAGCAGGAATGTTACCAAGCATGGGCTAATGCAGCGACAGCACGGGATGTAAAGACCAGCACATTAAAGAAGCAATTTAACTTTGCCTCCAGGTCCCTCAAAAGAGTAATTGCTGGGGCGAAGTCGGCTCACATCGGCAGAATTGGCGAGAGACTAGTGAGTCTCCCCTCCGGAACTCGTGCATTCTGGTCTCTTGCCAAAGCTGTCCAGGGGAACTTTTGTAAGCCATCCCTTCCACCCCTGCGCATAGGAGATAATTCGTTGGCCCACGACGCTAAAGAAAAAGCCGATCTTCTGGGCAAACTCTTTGCGTCCAACTCGACCCTGGACGACGGGGGAAACGCACCGCCGACCATACCGCAGTGCGAGACCCGCATGCCGGAAGTCCGGTTTACACAAAGGGCAGTGCGTAAAGCGCTTCTTTCCCTCGACGTTCATAAGTCGAGTGGGCCTGATAGAATCTCTCCTATCGTGCTGAAGACGTGTGCTCCAGAGTTAGCACCGGTTTTAACGCGCCTTTATCGGCTTTCCTACTCTCTTGGCGTAGTCCCGAACTCATGGAAGACAGCTCTAGTGCACCCAATCCCTAAAAAAGGAGATCGCTCGGATCCGTCCAACTACAGACCCATAGCCATCACCTCCTTGTTCTCCAAGATAATGGAATCCATTGTTTACTGCCAGCTCCTCCGGTACTTAGAAGACCACCAGCTCCTCAATGATCGACAATACGGCTTCCGTCAGGGTCGTTCAGCTGGTGATCTTCTCGTATACCTGACTCACCGGTGGGCACAGGCGATCGAGACCAAGGGGGAAGCGTTGGCCGTTAGTTTGGACGTGGCGAAGGCCTTCGATCGGGTCTGGCACAAAGCGCTCCTTGCGAAGCTTCCTTCCTATGGGCTTCCCGAGAAACTGTGCAATTGGCTCACCAGTTTTCTTACAGACAGAAGCATCAAGGTCGTTGTTGACGGTGCATGCTCCGACTCGAAGTCTGTTAATTCTGGTGTCCCACAAGGCTGTGTGCTATCACCCACGCTGTTTCTTCTGCATATCAACGACATGCTGCAGATTAGCAGCATCCATTGCTATGCAGACGATAGCACGAGTGATGCCCTTTACACCGGCCGCGCTAACATTTCTCGGGTAAACGTCATCGAAAGCCGATCCAAACTTGTGTCTGAAATCGAAACTTCTTTATCAAAAGTTTCAGATTGGGGTCGACTTAACCTAGTCCAATTTAACCCCACGAAGACACAGGTTTGCGCGTTCACCGCTAAAAAGATGCCATTGGTCGTATCACCTCAATTTGAGAGCACTTCCCTAACTGCATCAGCCAGTATCGGAATCCTTGGCGTCGATATATCAAGCGAAGTCCAGTTTCGCGGTCACTTAGAGAGTAAGGCCATATTAGCCTCGAAGAAGCTTGGTGTGCTAAACAGATCGAGACAGTATTTTACTCCGGCCCACCGCCTGCAACTTTATAAGGCGCAGGTTCGGCCGCACATGGAATACTGTTCTCATCTCTATGCAGGTGCACCCCAGTACCAACTTCTGCCTCTTGACCGCATTCAACGGAGAGCGACTCGCATCATCGACTGCCAAGATATTTCTGATCGACTTGACACCTTGGCGTTGCGTAGAGATGTAGCTTCACTCTGCATCCTCTATCGCTTGTATCATGGGGAGTGTTCAGAGGAATTGTTCGGACTTATACCGGCTGCTGGTTTCCGCCATCGTCCTACGCGACAAAATATCCATCCCCATCACCTGGACGATTGGCACTCCACCACTGTGCGCTTCTCGAGAAGCTTTTTGCCTCGCACAACCAGCTTATGGAACAAATTGTCGCCTGCCGTATTTCCGAACCGATACGACCTTCAAACCTTCAAGAAGAGAGCGTACCTCTACCTAAAAGGCCGGCAACGCACTTGTGACTCTTGAGTTGCGGGTGTCCATGGGCGGCGGTAGTCACTTACCATCAGGTGACCCGTCTGCTCGTTTGCCCCCTATCGCATAAAAAAAAAAAAAAAAAATTTATGATGCACTAATTAAACGTGTATCAAAAAGTCTAAAAAACTACGGACCCTATGTAATACCAATACCTATAAAGCTTTAATTATTAGTGTTGTAATTTTATTACATTTCATGGTACGCGAAAGTTTAAAGTTAGTTAAAAAAAGAACGTTACTATTTTTCATATTAAGAAGTACAAATAAACATACCATAATTAAAATATAGTTTATATAAAAGTATTTAACCGATAAAACCAGAAAATATATTCTATACATTGTCTGCATGTACAACATTGAGAAAATTTCTTAATTATTGTCTAAAAATAAATATATAACAACTTCACATTTTTCGTGCGTCCCCTCGACCAAACGTACCCATGAGGCTGGCGGCGTTTCCCCGTTGTACGCATATAGAGATGTTTTGGGTCAGGTATTGAGCAGAGCGTGGGTCCCGTCCCCTACTCCGCAGTTTGCGCCCCAAATCAGCGACGAACCTTTTGGCCTCAGAGCCCCATGGACCTGCCGTCTCCGCGGCAAACGGGACGAAGTCATACCCCGCGTCCTTCAGGGCTGCGTATTATCTGTGTTTGCCCAATGCCGCTGACTCGGCCACCGAACCGGCCGCCCTCCGAGTAGCAGCGAGGTGACAAGACGCATAGGTACAGACGCAAGTAGCGTCCCATATCAGAGAGCGACCTCTCCGCCATGGAACGAGGGTGAGTCCGTCAGGCCGTTTCCCGTCGGAACGCGACAGGCCAGGGGGCTCCAAGACGCAGGGGATATCCGCGGAAACGAGCGCCCTTCTTAATAATTCGTTAATGGAGTAGTGTCGCGGACCTCGTCCAGCGCTTCGGGTACAACTTAGCCCGTGCAGACCTTTTGCCTCCACCTTTGCGCCACAAACGCAAGTATGGTTTTCGCAAACAGCGCAGTCAAGTTGGAGTCCGGCTGCCACTCTAAGAGAGTCGTCGTCCTACAGCGTGCCCAAGTTGGGGGATCGTAGGGCATGCAGCCAGGCACCTAACTCCGGCTTAGAGGCGGTATTGAGCCGAGCCAACTCGACACGTCATCCCAACCCCTCTGCGCTCCAGGTCTTGTGGGCAGATCGGTATCTGGATAAAGTTTGGTCCAAGGGCTTCCTTAGCATAGGGAATGGCGATATTGTCGCCCACGCGCGACAACAAGCGGCTAACTAACCCTGAAACGCCAAAAGAGGAAGCGAGAAAGGCGATCTGGCACTCCTTCAAACGGCGCACTCCCAAACCTCCAAATCGGACCGGCAAGGCAGTCTGGCACCACTGCCGCTCACTTAAGCTGATGTTGAGCATCTCCTCGACAATACGCTGGAGCGTTTCGTCGAAGCAGAGGACACCGTCCTGGAACTCCCATGTCGGCGTTGTCCGTATGACGTATGTCAACTTGGGCATCCCGAAACAAGACCTCAAAAGAGACAAGGAAACGTGAGCCGGGAGATGGCGCACGTGAACAGCCAGAGATGCCAGGGACTCCGTTTTTGCGGACAGGCAAACCAGCATAGCGTCAGGGAAAATTGGCGAGCCCAGGATGTAAAGAGTGTCCCGGTCCATGATTCTAAGACCAGGAATCCCTTACGTCCCTTACGTTACGCTACGTCCCTTAGAACCACTTCAGGGCTGCCACCTATGGTTCCGTCGTCTAAGTACCACACGTTCAGGGGGCTCTGTAATGATTTTACGGCTTTATGAATAGCCATGCTAAAAACGAGTGGGCCTAGAGGGTCCCCCAGTTGTGCTCCAACCTGAGACCATATCGTCTCGCCGTTGTATGAAATATACTGCGGGATGCGTAGCATTGGTGTAGGAAGGGGAAGATTGACGGCGTCAACTCTCTGACCTCCGACAGAAGCGCTCCCCTGTCGATGCTGTTGAAGGCGTTGCGTATATCTAATTTTAAAAGGACGTCGCCACTGCCCCCGCGCGTTGCAAAAGCCCGTACGGCGTGGATGGCTGCCTCGCAGCCGAGGGATGAGCCAAAGCCTAACTGATGGGGCTGTAGATAGGGCGCTATTGTGCCTTGGACCTCCCTGCAACAAAGTTTTGCTACTAACCGCCGGAAGGTGTTGCCCACTGCAATTGGCCTAATACCACCGTCTTTCTTTTGGAGGGCAAAGAGAGATTCCCCGTATAGAAATGGACAGGCGTCGTCGTTTAAGCTTCCAGAAGTTTTTGACCGTTGTCACCGGCTGACGGGGAGGTCAACTCTTTAAGGTGTTCCGGGCGCAATCCATCGATACCAGCAGCCGATCCGCGATGAAAGGAATTGAGTGCATCCAACACATCTTCCACGCTAATGATCTAGCAAGGCGAGGAATCAATGTCGGGCGACGGGGGAAAACGAGGCGGACGGGCGGGCGTGGGGTGTTTGTCCCTAAGAGTCGCGAGGGTATCGATACTAGGTGGAGCGAACGAACAATAAGAAGTAAGAAGACGCGCTGCGCCAAGAAGGTCCCCCTCGTTGACCTTAGCCTGGACAGACCTATAAAAAGAAGGAGACCTTTGGGGTAGGGGATCTGTAGGGAAAGATAACTGGGTGCTCTTTATAATATTTTCTTTTACCCTCGTCGTAAGTGACCGACTGTCCACTTCATCAGGCAATCTTAAAAAATCTTAATGCCGTAAATGCAAAAGACAGCAAATACGTCCAATCCCCAACCCTATTTGATCTTAGACACTGTTCGATTTGATTAAAAGTAAAAAAATATTACACAAGAAAATTACAAGTGATTATTCCATTATAAGTGACTGAGTAACAATATTACAATCGTAAACTGTTATCTTAGGTAGGCCACATATGTAGGAAATTGTATTATTGCATTGGTGTGTAATATATTTGTTGTGTTTGTGTATGCATGTGTGGGTTTCAATGTAAGTATTGGTGTTGAGTGTTTTGTTAGCGATGTACACACATAAACACTCAGCATCATCATAATGTTTAGTAGATAGGTAAAGAGTGATATGTTATCTACAAATGTATCTGTTTCGGACATGAGTGTAGTTAAATTGAATTCATTGATTTCGTAGCAAATTTCACTTTTACATTACTATATATAGACGATTAACTACTAACTCACACATAAACACTAACACGCACTCTCTCACTCTCATTTATAAGCGTTATACAAGCACACTAAGACACTCTCCTGACATACTAATACTGCACGAGTCCAGTGCCTGGAGAGGCTGGTAATCTACCATACAGGTCTCCTAGTACAGATACCAGACTCTCAGATAGTATAAAATTCATGTCTAGAATAAGCTTCTTTTGTGCAATTTAATTTTGTTGCTATGTGAGAGAGAATCAATAAACTATTATACTTTAAACTATTCTTTAATCGTTGAATTGAATATTAGTTTTATTTTACATTACAAAAGGTTTAATAGTGCCTATTATTGAATATTATTATTAACGTTTTTATTTATAAAAAGAGTGTAATTAGTTCTATGAACGTGTAAGAATTAGTAAGAGGGCGGGAACTACCCGGCATTCGCCAGTTCGAGTTAGAGGTATACGATCTTGACTTGCTTAAGCTGTTGCTTATGATCCCCAATCGGAGAACCAAAATGTACCAAGTACCAAATAACCAAGAGTACCAAAACTGGAGTATATTGACAGGAAAGCCTGTAAGTATACTCCAATTTTTTCCATATAATCCCCAGAGCAATAGACTTGCCTCCATGGTACGCTAATTAATTACGCCTCTGTGTGCCATTTTCACACAGGCGTGAGTGTATGTATGTATGTATGAATGTTTAGCGTTGAATGAAATCTAAAGCCACACTATAAAATACCACGCAATTTGCATTTATATCTTTGGTTTAGTCTTTCAACAAAGCCCCTCCGGCTTCCCGCTAACAGAAATGAAGGTCAACTACCATAACTCACAAACACAAAAGCCTGAAACAATTATACAATCTTAATATTCGAAGAACTTTTGTTTTACTAACAAAACAGTTTCAAAAGGGTCTAATTTCAAATGTGTCCTATGCGAACACTGTTGTAAGTTTGGGCACAAAATCGTAAATTGAATTAAATAAGTTCCTACAGTGGTATAAGCAAAAGGAACAAAATTTTCAAAGATCATGTATGTTGGCTGTATTTTTAGTTAAGTCAAAATGGGAGGATAGAAATCACTAAAATTTCATGTAAATAAGATACACAATTGACGTTATCCTCTGCAGACAACGCCTTTCATTCAATCATGAATTTGTTTCTCCTTTAAGAAATCATAAGCTGGAAACGAAAAAAAATGTTTCTAGATTTCTTCCGTTTCAGTTATCTTATTCGTTAAGGATTTGGTGTAAAAATTTTCACTCCAAAAATCTACAACACTTTATGATCACATCATACAATCATGCTTATAACTTTTCGTTTATTGATTTCCTAAAACAAAAACAGATTGTAGAGTACATTATTCAGCGGCGATAACTCGAGTATCGTAATAAAAGGAAAAAAACTTGAGTATACTAGGAACTCACGTAGCGATCGTTTTATCTGCTTTCTCAACTTTCCTAATAAAATAAGTCAGGTGCGTTTATAAAAATATGCGCCGTAAAGTAACTTCGTCTTAACCAGTGCAAACGACAATTGTAACGGTGAATTTACACTTGTGTCGATTCTACTTTATGTATTTACAACTGAGTGATAGAGCTTTATCCCCGTTAAGGTGTAAGCATAATGTATTAAAAAGACAGCTCTAATTTCTATAGGCCTTAAATAGAAGTTTACATTTTAACGACTAGCCATTCCCCTTAACAACCGGCATTTATGGTCACTACTCCGATCCAAAGGGTCTTCGCATGATGTTTTATAGCATGTATTATTTCTGAACAAATACTCTATCCAAGAAAAAGAAAATCGACGGATACTTAAGAGTTAATCCGTTGAGAAAAAAAAAATATCAAAAAAGCCAAGGCCCATTACCATCGTCCGGATACGGTTTGTTATACTGTCTGGTAAAAAACAGTCAATTCTATAGTCGCATTTTATGACACCCATGGGATGAGACGGAGTGGACCTACTCTACTTCATCGAGAAGCACGTGGCTATATTATTTTTAAAAGAGTCTATAATTGAAACGAACATTCGAATATCAAAACATTTAGTTTCAAATATGCCTTCAAGTCATCAATAGTTCCGAAATATTCATAATAATAATACCTTCACAGACAAACAACATCCATCGTCAGAAGAGATATTATTCACTCACGTTTTCCCCACTCCGCCATGTTAAAATGCAAATTAAATTCGATCGGAAAACTTTAAACTCTAACATTCACTAGATACAAAACTCGTAGTCTGAAATAAATCTAACCCGAGAATAATATATTTGAACCTTTATCCGATTCTTTAAAATTGGGAATCAAATAAATAAAATGAATCGTTCCTAACGGACCGATGTATATCCACTTTTATTCAAACCAAACGGATAATTTGGCTGAACCGAAACACGTCAAGTAAGGCCGATAGTAAAAAATTACGAAACCTTTTACAGTAAAAGAGGTTTTAATACTTTTTTACGCCTGGGAGTAATGGGATTTGTAAATAGACTTAGTTTTAATTTGTTGATGATTTATTTATGTTCTTGTAGACAGAGCTGAATGCATTTTTTTTTATTTTTATAATTACTAACGTTTTGATTGTTGTCAGGAAAATTATATGTATAAACTAAAATCAAAACGTATCCATAACTATATAAAATTGTGTTGAGGGTGATTTCTGTACGTTATAGATATTCAAGATAACTAATATTTATTTATTGATAAGAGCTCAATGCATACTGTACAAGGTGGACTTAATGTCAGTGGCATTCTCTGCCAGTCAACCTATAGCAGAGATAAATATAAGTATGTGCAAAAATATCATAACTAGAGATGGTAGTACCATATAAGTTCTATAACAAATTGATTACTGCGAACATGAGCTCAATATACAAAATACACAAAATACACATAATCAACGTCATAAATACATCATGCCGTAGTATAAAGATATAAACATACATCCATTTATACATACATATGTATCCATATAGTCTGAGAGTGATGCCTAGTGCTGCGACGGTTCAGCCAACTCATTGAACAAGAGATCACGCACCCTTCGCTTCAATATAAAGCGGTTGGTGGACATCCTGAGTTCGAGTGCGAGCGCATTCCAAAGAAGAACTAATTGGACATAGAATGATGAGTTCAGGACGGCGAAGTTGTGAGAGGGACATAGAGGTCTTTATTAGAGTCACAGAAGCCAAAGCCACCGTTTTTTTTTTTCTATCATATGCCTGTCTGTCTGTATGTTTGTACATACACATACACATAAGCAAGCATGGAATTGGATGCAGTTTTCATAGATGCATTGCTAGAGGTTTAACTTAAAATATAGGCTCTATTTTATCACGTCTTGAATGAATAAAAATATAGATATAGAATTGTTTCTAAATTCGATGAAGCGGGCAAAACCTACTAATAAAATATATGAATCGTATATCCATAGTAAAAATAATTCAAGAGCTCAGTCTTCTGACGGCAATTGACGGTAATGATATCGACGGCAAGGTGGGTAAACGAATCATTATTTTATGTATAAATATAGCCTTCAAAATGTTATATGGGTACCCCCGCTCTTAACAATGAAATAAATAAAACATATTCAGTTAAATCATACTGGCTCTAAAATGAAACAACATTGATCAACTCAAATGAAAAACAATGTACCTAATACACCGCAAAAAATCAGCCATTAAAATTCAATTCAATTTAATCTTATCTTATCTCAAAATTAAGATACGATGCTGAACATTTACTTTTATAATATACTCCGGAATTATGCACCTATAATTTATATAAAAAGTTTCAAATATGCTCCAACAATGTAACATATCTTTATTGTTCTGTGTTTATATGTCACAAACTGTATTAAGTTATACAACAAATACTGACCTTTATGAGATATCCTGTATCTTTTACAGAAAAGTTGCGACAAATAATTGTATGTAATTAGTTAGGTAGGTACTTAATACGGGAGATCAGTGAAACACGTGACAGCTATTCACACACTGCTTTCTTAACTTTTAACCAAATCATGCGGGCGCAGTCACGAACACATTGACATTATTAGCGCACATACACAACATACAGAAAAGGTACTTTATTTATTATGTATAATATTACATAAGCTAACGAGTTTGTTTCTTCGTCCGAACGCCAACCTCAGAGTCTATAAATCCGATTTACCAAAAAATATGTTTTACATAGCCTGTTTGTCAAAAAAGGCTAATAATATTACGTTAAAATTTTATACATTCTTAATTTAAAAATCCATTCTACACCATTTTACAAGTAAAAAATATGTCAAAAGTTGAAATATTATTCTTATGTACATATACATGAATACAATTTAAATTTTACGACTTCCCCCAAGTCGGAATATCCGGTTTGATTTCCTTCCGGTTCGTACCAATCAGGTTTATGGCCTCGCCCAGGCGTTCGGCCAATATCAATGAAGCTTTACTACTTTATATAAATGCCGCATAAGTTTAAGCTTTTGCTGAACTTATAGGTGCATTCTAGGTAGATAATTTTTCAAGAGCATCACGGTCGGGAAATGTGCAAGTATGGATTTTAGAATAGAATGAATTGTGCTTACGTACATTTTGTAATTTATTCTTTTTTTAAGGATCACACAACCCTATCCGTACTTCTGGTTAATTAACATTTATATAAATTAAATAAAAATATTTTTCAAAATTGTACAATTTATTGAATTGATTGCAGTTAGAATAAAGTACACGTAGTGGGTGCTTTTTAGTATTAGGTGAGTTCTATAATTCCTTTAACAAAATATTTAGCTAAAGTATGCACATCATTAAGAATATTTCTACAAAGATACTCAATAATTATCATAATTTCGTAAAAATTTGTAGTCGAAAGTAACCTTTGTATTTCAAGTAGTTTTACCGCATGAGAGCCTCGTTTAGGCATGAATGGGCTGTAGGAGTAATACCACAACCTCATAGAAAACCGATAAACAATATGCTTGCATTGTATTTACATGTAAGTGATGTTACAGGAGGCCCAATTTCCCTCTTCCTGTTTTAATCGCCCATTTCCTCTATCCCGCCTCTCCTTTTTCAACTCTCCTCATTCTCCCCTCATCTCCTTCAAAGATGGGGAGCGCATTTACGACTCTTGAGTTGCAGATATCCATGGGCAGCGATTGTCAGATACAATCAAGTGACCCGTCTGTGCGTCTGTCCCCTTATATCATAAAAAATATATAAATACTACCTGTGCCTCTAGTTATGATCACTGCTCTGCTCCCTTGGGTTGTAGAATGTGTATGGGTTTTATGAATGTGTTGCTATTAGAATATTTAAAATGCCTTTATTTTAGTAAAAACATATGTAGGTGGAGGAACGGGTGTTATGGCCGTCCAATACAAAAGAAAAATCTTCCGACCAGGCGAGGTGATCATGCCTTTCGAACCGCTGCCCAACGGTTCATATTTTGGAGTCGGATATGTATATACTAATCTGCACTGACTTTAATCATATCTCAACTTTCTAACTGTTTCGCACAAGTGATTATTAAGTTAGCAATTAAGTTTACATGCCTAGTTTTTATAACCCGTTTTACGTTTATGCTTCTAAATAGTGCCTAGATGAGCCTTTAGTAATTTTTTAACCAGACAGTCATGCTGGAGAACATGTATATATTGACTGCAAGATAAATTAAAACGGTCGAATAAAAAAAACAAAAAGGGTTATTTAAGGGGAATTTCAAGGAACTTATCTTCCTTTCGCGACTCTTAACTAGCCAGCGCAATACCGCTGCGATATCCGAACACATAATTAAGTGACTGTGAGTCTAAAGTAGACCTCTCTCCTAAAGGTGCTACCTTCAGATTTTATATTACTTGTGGTCTGTTAAAAGTCTTATGTTCTAGAAAGAAAATGTTCGGAGTAGGTAATTATCACAAAAGCGCTGCGTTCAAAAAATGATTATTAAAACTAATGTTATATAGTAACTATTTACAATGGGGACACAGCGTAGTATATAGAATTAGTTTTATTACATATCGTACGTGTAACTTTCAATATAATCTCTACATACAGTATTACAGAAAAAGGAATTCACAAACTGACCCATCATTACAGTTGTTTAAAATTGTAATTACTATGACAAAATACATAATATCAACAAAAACTTTTTTGACTAAGGAGAGCCATGTCATTAGGCATGCTTGATCGGAGTTATATCACGGCCTCACAAAAAATTGATTGTCAAGCAATACTTGCGATATATTTCAGCGAGTAACTGAGGTTACCGGAGGCTCAACACCCCTCTCCTCTTTCCCCTACACTCTCTCCCCTCCTCCTCCTCATCCCTTTATCCTTCGGCGGCGGCTTACTATCAGGTGACCCACCTGCTCGTTTGCCCCTATGACATAAAAATCAGCCCTCAAAAACATGTTACAATTAACGGGTACGTGAAATGTCAGTGCTTCAATGTAATTCAGTATATAACTGCATTTAGAACTCAGTGATTGAAGTGCACAACCAACAATGGATACCTGTTTATCTTGTGTCCATTACAGTTAACGGTACAAAATACACAGACACGATTGTAAATTCTTGTGATACTGTTCTTAGTTTTGGATTTTAACCTCGTACAAAACGCTTAAATCATGTCAGCTGTTGCCGCTTGAACTGCATTGCGGGATTTTTAGATCCTGTTTTATTTTAACTTTAATATTCATTAGCAACTGAGATAGAAAACTATGTAAACTATTTGATTTAAGGAGACCTGTTATTACGTTCATATATTTGCATTTATTAAAATCAAAAATATTATCTTAGACGTGAAATTGATTACAAATTATTATACTGTTGCCGTGTGGTTCGCGGTGGAGTAGAAAAGGCCCAACCCATCTCTTACCGGTTGTTTCGTAAAAGGTGACTAAGCGATCGGACTGTTATCTATTAGAAAGTCTGTACACAAGCATAAAGTCATAAAGACATTAGGCTGGCCCCCATCAATTAGTGGCACCAAATCCTAATTGGCAAAATGTGGATATTTAATACATTTTAGTCCTCCCGCTAGTTTATAAAGGAGTATGTATATGTGTGTTGAAAAATGATTAAAAAATATTCAACCCGACTGAATTAATAACTTCTTCTCTTTTTGCTTAAGTTATTTCGAAATGTTATATCCATCCCGATCACCTGGATGATTGGCACTCCACCACTGTGCGCTTCTCCAGAAGCTTTGCGCTTCGCACAACCAGCCTGTGAAAGAAATTGTCGCCTGCCGTATTTCCGGACCGATACGACCTTCAAACCTTTAAGAAAAGAGCGCACTTCTACCTAAAAGGCCAGCAACGCACTTGTGACTCTTGAGTTGCGGGTGTCCAAGGGCGGCGGTAGTCACTTACCATCAGGTGACCCGACAGTTCGTTTGCCCCCTATCGCATGAAAAAAAAACCCATGTCAGTTAATTTAAAGTTACTGGATAGGTTACTAAGGAAAGTACTTTCAACTTCATTAACTATAATTAAGTTTAAAATTTAAAGTACATAAATGGTTAAATTTTCAATAAGGTCCTATTTACCGCTGCAAAACTCATTTAATTTCATGAGTCGTTATGCAGCGATTAAAAAGAAATGACGATGAGAAGTTATCTTATTTCAGTTTGTAGGTCTAATCTCTCCGGCGTGACAAAGAAACATCATATACATATACATATATATACAGGCACACGAAATATTTAACACTCTTTTATCACAGTCGGGTAAAAAAAACTGTCTTGCAATAAAAATTAGTAAAGCTGCATATCGAGAAATGTCTTGTTGGAAATGAACAAGTGTTCGTAGAGTTAAACGCTTATCGAGATCGAGTCATCATCGCAGCATCGCTCATCGAGTGTTATAAAGTAAAACTATTAAAATTTTAGTTCAATATATACGCCTACAGTTCATCGCCCTGAACACCCTTCAAAACTTATATCTAAAAGCTAAACTCATAAAATTACAGATTTAAGCAAATTATTTCTAAATAAAACGTTTGATACTTTTGCGTCGGAATAAAATAAGATTAACCCGCACAAATCAAGTAATTCACACTTGATTTCAATAACTATCAATGTCGTCTATACGAGCGAATTTTATTTGAAGAAAAAATATTTCGTAATAAAAGCAAAGCTACGACATAATGACAGTCTAGCTTTTACTGCAAATAAAGTTTATATCCGCTCTTCGCTTCTCCGGATATTTATATGTGAAAGAACGATAAAGTAGACAGTACTACTCTGACTGTAGGTATTCGTTCATCTCCACAACAGCTATATAGGTTTTTTGTCTGTTGCAACTTTTTTAGCTAAAGTGTTGAATACTTTTACACAGTCCAGTTTAAAATATCCATCCCCATCACCTGGACGATTGGCACTCCACCACTGTGCGCTTCTAAAGAAGCTTTTTGCCTCGCACAACCAGCTTATGGAACAAATTGTCGCCTGCCGTATTTCCGAACCGATACGACCTTCAAACCTTCAAGAAGAGAGCGTACCTCTACCTAAAAGGCCGGCAACGCACTTGTGACTCTTGAGTTGCGGGTGTCCATGGGCGGAGGTAGTCACTTACCATCAGGTGACCCGTCTGCTCGTTTGCCCCCTATCGCATAAAAAAAAAGTCATAAAGATAAGCTAGCCTTTATCTAGAGGCAGCCGTTCTTTTACGAAACAACCGTACTTCAACACATTTAATTTACAATAGAAAATAAATGTAGAAACTAGTAGTCTTTCGATTATTTTAGTAAACAAAAAAAAAACAATGCTGATTTAAAAAAATGAGATCCTGTAAGAAAACTAACCAAATTGTAATATTCTATAAAATATTGAGACTAACATCTCTTTTTCACGAATAAGTTCATGAGTGGCTTTAATTTAAAATTCAATATATTTATCTATACATAAATATTAAAGACGAAACCGTTCAGAAAAAGCTTCTATTATATTTATGCCTTTTTTTTTATTTAATTAAAGAATTGACTTTTAAAAAATGTATAAGATTGCCTTCAATGCGCTCTATCAATTCTTTTGCTTGACACTGTAAATAGTGAAAACGTAAAATTTTAAAACGTACTCGTAACTTCCCAAGTATTCGATGATCAAATCATTATGGTTACAATGTACCGTAGGATTATACTCTTTAAAAAATATATTTGAACTACATTTGGCGTAGTAATCGCTTAACATATGTATATCAAAAAGATACATACAATTAAACATAGTACTTCCTCCTGTTTTGAAGTCATTTACAAGATAAGATAGGAATTCATTCTCATTTAAAAAAAATAAAGGTTATTGATTAACACCACAATATTACAAGAAAATAAAAAGGGGAACATAGTAAATATGTGACGCATAAGGTATTAAAGGTAAACCTTATTTAATTAGATAGTTAAATTTCCAATCTATCCTTTAGTCATCTACGAAATTTAATCTGTGTGTATGTACAAGTCTTAATATGACAATGCCATTTTCACCCCGCGATCGGACAGTGGGTCTATTTGACCCACTGTCCGATCGCGAATATCCGATCGATATTTTAAAATGAGCGTATCTCTTAAGAATTTTGTGCGATGGTGCCATACTTCTCAGTAGTTTGAGCTAACGGCCTCCCTATTAGTAGAAGTAACACAAGTGGGTTTTACTTCTGTCAAGCTTGCATCATGATTTGAGGGTTAGTATTGATACATCTACCAGCAATAAAAAGAAAATAAGTGATAAATATATTTTATAATATGAACAAAGATCTAGTGAATGTTGCTAACGAGCTTTGTTCTCCTTAAAACGTGAGCCATAATATTTTTTTTAAAATTTTTTTTTTACTAAATATGTCTGGAATAAATGCATATATATTACATAAGAAGTATAAGAACTAAGGCCCTTACACTTGCTCGTGAGCATTTGTGAAAACGTAGAGATGTTATTCAATGACAAAAGGATTAGAGCGTTTTTAGTAGAACCTGATGAGGAGCCAGATTCAAAGATACCTAATATAAGAAAAAAATGTCAAGATTGTACAGCCAAAAAAGACAGAAAAATTAATAGTACTTGTTGGGCCCGCTCGAACGGTGAGATACCATAGCCTCAGGTCAGAAATCGGTTCTGAAGAAACGCTTGAGGGGTCCGGAGGCCTAACTTCCCCACTTCTCTTTCCTGTGCCCCATTACCATCAGATGACCCGTCTATTCGTCAGTCTCACTTTATTATAAAAAAAGTGGCATTAATGTGTTTAATATTACATATTTAACATTTTAGAAAAATATAAGTTTTCTTAAAATTTTATTACTTTTAGACGTAGGTTGTTTATGTCAGTAATATTGTAATACTTTTATAAAAATATCATTAAAAGACAATTTCGTATCAGGTTGTTTTAGTTCAACCAATGTCTCTTAAACAGTAGTCATTTTATCATATTATTACAATATGTTACCATATTTCTTATAAATATTGAAATTATTTAGATTTTTTTGTACGGGTCTCCTGGACCCAATATCATTGTTACACATTTCGACGGTGCTTATGGTGGGTCAAAACAGACTTACAATCACTATAATTTAAATTTTAAAACTACAATCAAATAACTTTTTAGGTTTTATTTATAATTTCAAGTAATAACATCGACAATAACTTAAGCTTTAAAGTGCACATAAATACTCTATCCAATCGTGTTAGGAAGACGGGAAATGACGGGAAATTGCTGCAAAAGATATCTTGAAGACTGTATATTATGCATTGAGTCAATCACTGATAACATACATATGTATGTATATATTGCATGGGTAGTTCGGGTGGTGTTGCAAAAACGGTTATGATACAATTTCAAAGGGCTCAACGTTCAGTACTGAAAACGAAGCTCAAGAAACTCCTGAGTTATCTCACTACACAACTATATAAAGATTGCATATTGCCTAATGTGCCTCAGTTGTTTATATTAAGAACTTTCCTCAAAGTACACCAAAATGTTATTCACTCTAAAAACTATAAGCACCTCTTCAATCGTCGAGTATATAGAATCATGGTACCAAGAGCTATTATTACACTACTATTATTACGCTACTATTACAATTTTGCTAGACGTCCACACAAAGATGCTAGATTTCTAAAAAAAAATTGAATTAAATTGTGATAGTAAAGAGTGCACAATAAAAGCTTTTGTAGCGCTTTAGTTAAGTACAGTTCTGTTCAGATATGCTTAAATTGTAATAATATATACATAAATATTAATTATAATAAATAAATATTTAATATATAATATATTTCTAATTATAATTACACACAGATCATCCGTGGTACAGCACCCGTAGTTATCGTAAATCATATCATGTAATCTTATTACAATAGCAGATAGGATTTTTTTCATTTTTTATTTCCTCTTTAATTGTATTATAAATAAGTGTAAAATGTGAATTGTGATCATCACGGTACCCACAGGACAGGCATGCAAGCCTGTGGGGCCAATGGACAAGGCCATGCATATCATTTTCTGGTTATAATTTTTTATTTTATTTTATTAGAATGTCAGGGAAAAATATAGTATAGAATTACTACTGTTACTGAAGGATAGAGGACTTAGTTCGATGACTCTCAATTAACGAAAATTTCCTGCTCTACTTCATATAACTCCTGTTTCCTGCTGAATATCAAATAAAGAAATAAAGACCCTTCGCATTTATAAGGACATCAAAGGTTTCTTTGAAAGAGAACTTAAATCAGATTATTTTTTTCCGATTTCAAATCAAAGACAATTTTTGGCATTGAGAGCCAAAGCTTTTTTGTTTTTGTTCAAAATTAATTTGCTCTAATGATTTACTACACAGTTTAAGATGTCTGATAAATTTGTTTTAATTTGAATAATAATTTACATACATACATAGACACGCTCACGCCTCCACCCCCAAAGGTTTATGCAGAGGTGTATTAAACACCAACATTTGGCAATTACAATTTCCCCCCATTTAAGGGCAGGTCTATTACCACTCACCGGGCACTGTGTGACTGTATACATACTGTCTAAGTCCAGATAGCAGTCCAATCCCTTAGTCGCCTTTTTACGACAACACCGGGAAGGGATTTAATAGCTCTATTATTTTTCATCGTGAACCACACGTTAACGTAACGTAAAAAGTGGTTTGCCAACCCGCATTATTTTGCGGATAACTACAAACTACTAACTAAATTGAGAGCTGCAGTTTTTTATATAATTCGATTCTAAAAAATAAAATAATAAAGAATATACCTGAAAATTTCTATAGTATTTTTGTTGGTGTAATTATATGGGTGTGTCCGCTTCCTTGTTTTGATTTTTTTCTGGAACGAAGTTCCTTACCCTAGCCGGAAAAAACGTCCGCTTCGTTAAAAAAAAGAGTAAGATTGCTATACAGATGTATAGCCTATGTATGACTGCTATACAGTCTAATGTATAGTCTACGTGATGACTGTTATTATTATTGCAGTTTGCTATTATTATTATAGTTTTTTTTTTTTATTTTTATTGATAAAAAAATCATAATAAAAAATGTATACCCGAATGATTATTTTCTTTATACCTCGAATAGAACTTGAAATTATTATTTTAATAATTGAGAACTTCGTTCTTATTTGGTGTTCCATGACACCACACGGTTTTTTTTTTTATTTAATTCAATCAAACATGTTCAGCCATCTTTTTCTTAAACCTACCAAAAATAAAGTAAATTCATTATAGACTCTATTTCTGATTCAGTATGTATGGACTTAAAGTAGACTTGCGAAGTAGAAAGGTATTCCAATATGTAATAATAGCAGCAATAAAAAGGTATTAACAATGTAAGTCAACAATGCACTTATAATGTTGTTAGTATAGTATATGATTCAGTTATACATATTTTTTATTAAGAAGTGCCTCCTGACACTAACGGAAGGCAGCTTCACGAAGTAATAAAGGGTCCACCCCGAGTACGGAACTAACCTAACACATCAGTAGGGGCCCTAACATGCAACAGAAACAAATCAGTACCATCGAGCGAAGACAAGCTGAACTATGATTCAGTATGAATCACGGTAATAAAGTTATAGCGCCGAGTAGTATACATATATTCAATTACCCAACATAAACCACAGGGCTCGCGAGCTGTCAAGTATGATTACACCTGTAATAGCTTGTGACGTCATACTCTGATATCGATAAATTATTTATTTGTTATGTTTGGTTTTCTAATTGATTATAGTTCCTATTGATTTGTTTATATTGTCTTATGTATTTTATAACTGAGATATTATGTAAGTAATGCAAATAATTAAATATTCATATAATACTTTAATGTTGGTCTTTATCATGTAGCTAATATGTGTTTAGCAATAAATAAAGAGTGAAAACAAGAACTCCAGTTTTAAATCATGTTTGCGGCTGTAAAATGACTCATAAAATTAGAATAAAAATCCGTTTATACATCTAGAGAAGCAAAGTAGGTATTGTAATAATAAAGAGTATTTATACATACATATACATGTTTATGTATAGTCGTTATCAGTTAAAGCCAAAAATTTAGTCACTGAAATACTGTGAAATAATTTATAGAGAAACACTTCTCCGGAAAACACAAAAAAGACTTTATCTATCCTCCAAAATAGCCATTCTTATCACGTATTATTTCAACTTATTCTTTATTCACGCTGCCGTCTGTTATTTACGGAGTGATGTTCAGACTTTTTTCTCTTATTTTGTTAAATGGTCCACAAATAACAAGGTTTGTTAAGTACTAAATACCTGTACCCCACTCGGCACTTTTTAATTGGAGAGGGTCAAATAATTATTCATGGGCACGCTTGCACCCCTTGGGTTAGAGGGTATTTGTAAAGAATATATTTTTATGTGTTACACTTTAGCTAGTGTTTTTACTGATAGAGGATAAAAAAATTGCTGTTCTAGAATACATTGTTGTAATTTTTTTATTTTTCTCTATGACTAATGTAAAATATTCACGTTATTTGATAAAGGTGTTTTATATACTTGTAAACCCATCAAATTGATGATGTTCTGAAGAAAGGACAGGTCAGTATTATCTGAAAAAGACGGAATTGTATGAAAGGCTTAACGGCATTAGAGGGAGCTCGTGATGCGAGAAAGGCGAAAGCTTATGTTTGTATGTATGTATGTATTTGATTTGACTTTTCCTTTTAAAGGTAAGCCATATGAATAATCTTCATTACTTGCCACAAAATAAAAAAAGGCACGTTTTTCGCATGCTTTTGTTAAACGACGTTTTGAAATTTTGCAGAACAAATTTAAATCACTTCTCGGTGTCCGATCGAATGCATAATTGCATACATCTTCAGTTTCAATGACATCCATATCTAAGATAAGCATGACTTAATTCTGCTTTCAGTTCAACATAAACAAAATTAGCCGATTGTACAATCATAATTCTAGCTGTATTCAAAATGAAATAGTTCAAATCTCCAAAAACATGGAATTGGCAACGTGAAACGCTTGTATTTAAACTGTACTGTGTGTTGTTTTTGACCATGTTATATGTTCCTTTTTTATAATTTACGGGGAACAGATGTACAGACTGGTCCCCTTTTTTTTTTTTTTTTTGAAATCCCCTCGGATACAACCTTCTGGTGGCTGGATCATTCTCCGATCTCCGGCGCCTGAGTCGCCTGTGGTACCTGGCCCATTCCCGGGCCTGGCGGGCCGGAAGAGTTCTAAACCTCTCCCGATCCCGCTCCGCCGTCTCCTTGGCAAGCATAACTTGCTCGCAGAAAGAGACGGCGGAGTTCCACGCGTTCTCGCTCCGCAACATGGCCGCAATCATGTTACCGAGCGAGAGAACTACCACCCCGATGGCCGCCACGAGATCACGCCTCGGCTCCTCCCACGACGGACATTCTGTCAGCGTGTGGAGCGCCGTGTCCACGGTCTGGCCATCGCAATGATGGCACTCAGGCGTTGGCTCCTTGCGGATCAGACACAGGTGATCTCCGAAACATCCCTTTCCAGTGATCACCTGCGTCAGCCGGTATGAGAGGGTCCCATGAAGCCTTTCGAGCCAATCCTCCATGACGGGTCTTACCGCCGTAATAACGGCGTGCCCAACAGACTGGTCCCCTGATGGTAAGTGACAACCGCCATGCATGGACACGTGCAAATCAAGAGCTATAAATGCGCTGCCTGCCTTTGAGGGTGATGAGGGATGGGGATATGTGGGGAGCAAAACGAAGGGGTAAGAGGAGATGGGAAAGAGGAGAGGGGGAGATGGGCCACCCGGAAACCTCACTAATTTCGGTGAAATGCAACGCAAGCGTTACTTCACAACCAGTTTACTGTGAGGCCGTATTATCGTACCGGTCGTACATAAAAACCGACCAAAACCCTCATTGCAGACAGCGCTCACCCAGCACCGGGAAGGATCTATAAGGATTGCAAGAGCGGCAGCCACGACCACGACCTCTCTGTCAAGAGGGCACGACTAAGAAAAAGAAGTATAAAAAAAAAATATTTTGCAATAAAAAACACCAGCAACATGGGTACTACGTAATATATAACTTAGTTACTTCGAGAACAGGTTAGGAAAAAACACACGCAATAAAAATAAGGTGTAACCCACAGTTATTTTACGTCAGTGGTGTATTGAATAGAGTGAAATTACAACTACTTGACCGTTCTAGTTAATAATAGATATGGCCACAGCCATCCTCTTTAATTCTTCATCACCTAAATATTAACTGTTTGAAAATCCTAAACGCGTTAAATAATAAATAAGAACAAATCAAATATTATTCTGAGTTACAAAAACATTCAGATTTAGACCTAAAACATCAATAAACTCTCTCCCAAAAATAACAGTACAATAAATCTGTACAAAAATAAAACTTTTGAATATCTAACAGACGTATATTTTAAAATGAAGCCTACATAAAGTTGGCAATCCACAGCCTCGCCGAACTAGAGCAGATGTAAAGTTTTAGATCGAAGCACTAAAACAGTGCAGGGGCCCGATAATGCTGCGGGCTAGAGATTTTAAAACTTGTTTTTAAGTACTGTAAGAACAAATAAACCTTTTCAGTGTACTATACAATCCTTTAACTATGAACCAAAAATTCTCTGAAGTCTCCTATTATTCTATAATCTTTTGGTTTAAATACTTACGCAACTTATATTTTTACCCGACTTTGCAGGAAGAAGGGTACGTTATTCGTGTTTATGAATTTATATATGTATGTATGTCATATCGATATGTGAGGTGTCATTTAAATCGCCATGATAGTGGGTGGGGACATAAGGTATGTTATAAGATTTTGACAAACCTCAGCAAAAAAAGTTAGTTATTAATGCAGTCGTGTTTTACTATTTTCTGAACAAATCGGTGGTAAAAACCAGTGGTAGTGAATCCAGGCTTTCACCGATCGGCACAGGAAAGAAGAACCGAACCGTTTAGTTCGGGATCGTATATTTCGAAATAAGTTTAATTACTTAAACGTGTGCCCAGTGAGTAACACCGTTTATGTTTAATACACACGATAACAAATTAATAAAGTTTTTTGTGTTTGTTTGTGGATCATCAACATATAAGTATGTAGTTAAATGCAAAAACTTGTGTATCTTGTTACCTTATCAATAAAACAAATATGTATATATCAATGTATTTCGTTCGTCTTTCGTCGTCATTCGTACCTCATCCAGAAAACATATAATGTTCCCAAGTTCTAAGGCGCTAGTAGTCGTAAGTAATTTAATAAATTACAGTCTGCCTTTGACGTTTCGGAGAGGACTTGCAATGGAAAATGAACCTTATTATATTTTATGTTATATTTAATTTTATAGCATTCATTGTACGTGTTTAATGTAATGCAGATATGTAATAGTTCGAATTAAAATTAGCTTTCCTTTCAGCTACTTATTTTATTGATTATGTATTACTTTTAAGTAAGAATAAAAGTCTATTATAATAAATAATCGGACTTTGAAAAAGTAGACAACCAACTTCAATACGTCTATCATAAAATTTAGGACTAATATGGTTTTCTCATGAATGCCATTGGCACAATTTGACCAAACTCTCATCTAACTACCCTTGAAGTACATCCTTTCTAATAAGAAAAGAATAATCGAAATCGGTTGGCGTGAAATTGAGTTATTCGTCCATTTGTCGCGCACATGCCTAATGTAAATTTAAGACTTATATGGTTTTCTCATGGATGCCATTGTCAGAACTGGACCAAATTAAAATGAGACCACACGGGAGGCACCAGCTTTCAAATAAAAAAAAATGTCCAAATTGGTTAACTCTGTCGAAAGTTCTGAGGTAACAAACATAAAAAAAGAAAAAATACAGTCAAATTGAGCACCTCCTTCTTTTTGAAGTCGGTTGAAAAATAAGGTACAGTTAAATAAATCTCCTTGTAAGTGTAGAGGTTAACTGAAAGTCGGCAGTCCGCAGTTAAGACCCGCGAAAACCAGTTCGAGTTATAGGTATGCGACTCTGACTTGCTTGATCTATTGCTTATACTCCAAACCCATCTGTTTAAGCAATATGCCCTTCCTTTCCTTTGTATCCTTCCTTTCCTTTCAATATACTCCAAAATTTTCTAACCTTATTAGCAAAAGTGCCCGTCCCCAATACGCTCGTCTCCTATTAAGTAAATGGGACTAAATTGTTATCGGCAAATATGGGCGTTAATTATGCCTCTGTCTATCGTATTTATTTATTTTTTTATATCGTAGTACAGACAAACATACGGGTCACCTGATGGTAAGTTAAATAGTTGTAAATGCGCTGCCCACCTTTCAGGGTTATAAGAGAGGAGGAGAAAAAGGAGAGGAATAGTTGGGCCTTCAGTACCCGCACTCACTCGGCAATACAATGCAAACATTGTTTGTCTACCGGTTTTCTTTAAGACCGAAATTTTACTCCAGTCGAGCCGGCCCATTCGTGTTACTATTCTTTAGTTCAATAATTGTACAAAATTATTTATGTGTAGTTTTAAGAAATCCGTTAAATAATAAGAAGATTCATTAAATAGGGTTTAAAGAACTAATTTAGAGTTACAAATTACAATATGATGGTCTTTAATTCTAATGAACAGTATCTTTAGCGTGTAGGTATTTTTACGGTTAAACATTAGTATTTTGATTTACCTGTATATACATTTTAGAGTGTAGTTTTTATTTTGTTTCTTTTATAAATTAAGCTAGATGCTTCAAAAAATATATTTCTTAAGGTTTTTTTTTTGTACGTGGTAGAAATCCTCATGGACTATCCTCCGCCGGGGCCATCAGCTGAGGGGTGTGCCGGACTTGACCGGCTAACACCACCACGGTGTTCCTTCCTCGCACCTGCTGCCGACAGCCGCGGGAACATGACATTCTTCCGCGGCCAGCAGATGACCGTCCGGAGCGGACCCCATCTCCTTTTGAAGGGGGGAAAGGTTCCTCTCCCCCTATCATCACTCCCTGAGGGAGGCGCGCGGAACACTACACGGCTGCAACCTCGGACCCGTTAAACGATTGGGGCGGTGGACTGTGCCACACGTACACCGCCCTCGGGTCCATTTACGAAGGCCGGAATGGGGCATTGTCGGCCCTCCTCCGACGTCCGATGCGTCGTCTGCGGATGGAGAGGGTAGTCGTGTTTCCCTCTCCCTTTCTGCAGCCTCCTTCTGTGTCATAACTGTTTTACAGAAGGTGACCACTGCATCCCATGACCTCTCGCTCCCGACCATGGCGCGCACAAGCGCAATGAGCGAGAGGTCAGTCCCTATCTCTGTTACTAAGGCACGGCGCGGCTCAACCCAAGCAGTACACTCTTGTACCGTATGCCGCGCCGCACCGGGCGTCCGGCTCCCTGCGAATGTCAGGCAGGTACTTCCCAAAACATCCGTGACCGGTAAGCAACTGCGTTTAGCTTTAATATAGACTGCACATCGTCCGGCAAACTATTTTACGACTGCACTTATCGTTACACAATATCGTTCTTCGTCTATGATTATAATGTATAGTTTGCACTTTCATTAATTCTAGTTTGCTTTTATTTCTTATGTTGTGAGTTGTTGTTTTGTTATGTAACTGTATATTATACATTTTCATGTTGCATGAGTAAGTTAGAAGAGAGTTAGTAAAAAAATTTAGAAATGTAAAGTTGTCTTATGTTCAGTAGTTTGTTTTTTTTTATAGTAGTTTCGTAGGAGTGTGACTGTTGTAACACGGCCGTTTTTAAAGTCTAGCTTTCCATCGTTCTCTCTAGCTGTAACTTAATGGATATGGTTGTGTGTGTGAATGTGAATGAATTTTAGGGTTACGGTTTAATTAATGTTTAATATTGCAAATGATTTGATAAATCTGTACGGTACGTACCTCTTGCTTTATAAAAGACAAAACGGTATTTGGATATTTTCTGGGAACCTAAGAACATAGAAATAATGGACGTAAAGAATATACAAGCTCGGGACAACTATTTGTTCATTACACGTAATTTAACTCGTGTATTAATCGCACAGGAATGTTAAATACAGACAAACTTATTATTCAGGGTATAGTAGTGGGAAAAAGAAGAGCTTCGTGACTTAAGAACCTGCGCGAATGGTTCGGATGCAGCACAACTTCACTCTATAGAGTGGCTGCTTCAAAAGTCTGCATGATGATGTCCAACCTCCGGTAGGAGTGGAATGAGATAAAGTTAATTGAATCCTCGACGTCTGTCTCAACAGTCAGGGTCACTAACTACTGGACTACTAGGTCAACAGGCCAGACACAGGTTATAATGTACATAACGTAAGCTCTACGTTCACTAAAAATCGGTATGTCTTTTATCTACCACCCAGTTGCTTTTCTCTCTATTTAGAATAATTATTAATTTAAAAAAAAATATAACTAAATGTATGTATTCAACAAAATATTCAATCTCATTTAAATTATATTAATTCCAAAACTTTTATGTAAATTTTCTACTTGAGGTATAATTATTCAAAATGCAAGTAATTTCTAACTGCCTTCAGGGTACTTGTTAGAAACTGAATGTCTTATTAATAATATTAAGAATTCAACATTCTCAAAGGTATTAGTCTTGTTAAGTTTAAACAATACGATATTTAGGCGCAGTAGTTAAAATCATAATATCAATTGGCGAGCACAGGAACACTCTTGAAATTATAAAATTGTAGGTGTTCCCCGTGACTTGGTAATTTGAAACCTATAAGATCTGTCGAACCTACCAAAGATTCGACCAGTTAAACCAACATATATCCATATCTAGAATTTAATCCATATATAGAATTTAATCTATCTTTGTGGTTAATTACATACATATCAGTTCAGCCGTTCTGCTGGGTTCTGATTGATTATCAAACATCCATCCAAACTTTCTCGTTTGTCTATCTACATCTATACTAATATTACAAATAAATGGTAGATAAAAGGTAAAAATAATATATTAATTATATTATATTACGGTAGGAGAGCCACGAATGGGAGCAATATCACGGATTACAGAAAACAAGTAAATAAACCACATACAAAACAGAACTCCTTATCTAGTACATTAAGTCAAATGTGTCTTATTTCCTTCACCCGTTGCGGACTGTCACTCTTATAAGATATAGAAATAATGTTTGAATTAATAAATACTTTTACAAATTGTATTTATAAGTCAAATTCATATGTTTAATATTGTGTTGTATTAAACAATCCTGTTATTGTGAGAGAATAAAATGAACACATACGCTGACCCGGTCAACTTCGTCTGCGACACATAAGACAGACAGACAGACATACATAATTATTATGACGATGCGCAATACGCAGGGAGCTATTTCGTATATCACAAAAATAATAATGACTAAACTTTTTAATTGGGAACTAATAAGGAAGGACAAACCATGAAAAACACACAATTTTTTTTTTAAGACGCCTTGATAGTTCGTTTCTTGACAGGGCTACTGTACCAAACGACGATATCCTATTTGCTTACGGAATAGTTTGTTTAAGTTCCATATCAGGAATGAATTCCTATCATTCAATGATGTTGCTTTGTCACGCCCTAAATATCTAGACGACTAAATAGATTTTGTGATTTGTGTGGAGGATCAAAATGGCTTTAATAGCGGGTTTGACGGTATGGGTACAACATTCCGTAATAACATAATAAGTTAGGTTTTATTTCTTTATAATTTTACTTGTTCCTTAAAATAATGTGTCCAAAAACTGCAATAGTAATAGAAAGTATTGTTGGCGAAGTAACGCAGCTGGCCACGATGTTGTCACGACTACAGGAATCCAAAAGAGGCTCATCAGATTAGTTATATTTCGTTCTATTTTCCTTCAGTAACTTCTTATAAAGTAATCTCTACTCAACCACATCGTTACGTGGTTGTTATGGGAGTCACATTTTTTTCTTAAAATTGAGGTATTGTTATAACTTAATTATCAATGTTCGATCAATGAATTATATAGATATGATAGGGGTAAAGATAATTTTGCTAGCCACTCGGTTATAAAGTGAATTAGTTAATAAAATCAAAACATAATACATATTTACTATATCGAAATTCCATATTTATATTAGTATTCATATATATTCATATATTAGTACTCATATATTCCATATTTATATTAGTATCAGTATTTATATAAGTTAACACAAGTCTTTTAATCAGTAAAAAGTATTTAAATTATAAAAATAGTGTTTTGCAGAGAATGGTTTTTTCTTAAGCAATTGATATGAAAACTAAGTAATGAGAGAGAGAGACAGAAGAGAGAGCGAGAGAGAGAGAGAAAGAGAGCTATAAACGTATATAGTTTATGATATAAATTATAATTATAAGTAGTATTAAAAGTGACAGAGGGAGGCGATTCATAAAATCTCCTCTTTATTGTTTAATCTGCAGTCTACTAAGTACCTACACATTTTGTACAGTGTAATATGCAATACTTAAGATTTCTTGTGACACACAATGTCAGAATCAGTTCATTTTAATAGGTGTTGTTTCAATGTAAACTATAAACCATTTTACTTCTATAAACTCATAAATCAACGTCATTCCAAAACGTCCCCTTTTTTTTCTATAAATAAGTGCTGAGATTTTTTTAAACTTATTAAACTTATCGAAAACTAACTAGAGGACTTTTTACGTGAGAACGCTTTAAAATTTGGTCACGTCTGTGTCTGCAGTGCGTCTCCAACACTTGAGTGCATTTGCTAGTCTTTAATAAAAGTTGCTATGATTGATGATTTCATTATTAGTCAATGATTGTTTAAATTACTTATTATAATATAATTCCTGTAACGAAAATTGCTTGTTAAAAGAAAAATACTTCTAAGTACAGGTTTGTTTACGAAATTCATACCTAAAGCGAGCGACGATAAATTATTACCATAAATGATTATTACCAAGTCAGTGTATCCTCAAGCACTTGCGACTCTTGACTTCATGGGTGGCAGATGACAGAGTCAGCTCGTCGTCAGTCGTTTGTCCCTTATACGATAAAATATTGTTTTTAATTGAAAATAGTTGTAGGTAAAATTAGTCAAACAAGTACTGTCAACATTCGCTTATCACTAATTACTGTTACATTATCTTTATGAAATACCCTCGGGTCAAATAATAAGGCAAACTGGAGATGAGTATGTGCACATTTTTATTTTTATTTTTTATAACTTAAATACATCGACTTTTGAATACACTACTAAAGAAGACACGTGTAAATTGTTTTGTGTACACATGGTGTACGCCACACTACAAAAACAATTTACACGTGCCGGCGTTGGTATAACTACTGTGGCGTACACCATGTGTATGCCACAGTAGTTATACCTACGCCGGCAATAATTCCTGTGGGTGTGGCTTTACAAACATTCAATCAACGGACATAAAGAACACGGACACACAGACTCGGAACAACTATTTGTGCATTACACAAATTTTGTCCTGTGTTGGAATCGAAACCGAGACCTCCGATTGAGCAGTCAGGGTCACTTACCACTAAACTAACAGGCCCGTTTTTTAAATATATATCAAATAATATTACCGGCCAACAATTTAAAAACGATTTAGACATTTAAGAACAGTCTGTCTTAGAAACAATGTAATCTAGAAAATAATATCTATCGTATTTTGTGATCTTTGAACTCTCGTACACTAGTCTTTAATAACATAAAATGAAATAGTGATTACAACTTTGGAAGAATAATTTAACGTCCTATTACTAGGTGATGATAACCTGTAACATCAAAAACATTCTGGAGTATAAGAGCATAAACAACGTTGGCAGATGTTTAACAGCTCAAAATGTAATTTTGAAATGAGAAATTAATGTAGGCATTACTCATCCACTTACTTTATATTTTCTAGAGAAAAAGAACTTTGTCCTTAACCAAAGTATGGGCTTGACGTATTTAACCTTTCTTCAAAGATATATTCCGAAATCTTCCGTCCTATGTGGTACGGTACAAATTAACTGTAACTGAGCTCATAGAATCGGTTTATGTAGGTGAAAATGGTTTTTGGAAACAGCGACTCCAGAAACTACACAGAAGTACATACTAGAATCCATTTTGTTCGGGCAGCTAAACAGATATATGTTATGAACTTAATTAATATACATTATTTATCTAATAGTCTGCCACTGGGACTAACTATCATCTAACAGGTCAATAAACAAAGATTAGATAAACATACATATATATACCACCTGCAGATCGACTCGTACATCAGTTTGCGTATAAATATTAAAGCCATTATCATGTGGAAAATATTTGTTTTAGCAGTCTGCATGGTTCGTGTGGAAGCAGAAACAAGTATTGAAGATTTTCTGGGGACTTGGACTCCTGTTGTTATGACTCCAAATATAGTTCCTGGTAAATATTGTGCTACTCTTACTTTTACTAGAGACCCTGAGAATTCATCATGTACATGTACTGATGGGCTGAAGTTTGAACGAGTGAGAAGTCATGGTACTGGAGAAAAACCTAACGAGGCTGGGGATGCGTTGCTTGCGATACTGCCTGTTGATGATTTTAGCATAGTAACGCCTTCGCTAAACGTGACTTGTACCTGTGGAGGTCAAGAAAGTGACTCGCTCTTAGTGGTTAAAAAAATTAATACTGACTACTTCTTCGCATACAGGCTATACTCGATAGAAAAAGACGGCCCACACTCTGGCTGGATTTACGCGAGGAATGCTCCTACAACTTCAGAGCTAATAACTCTCATTAAAAGTGTTGATGAATATCGTGGAAAGTCCGTTGGGTTTCTATGCACGAGTGATTAAAAATCTGCACAACCACGTATAAGAAGATTTTTAGTCCTTTTATGATTTTAGTTAACAGAATGTTTGAAATATGTGTATGTTTTATTTATAATGTTTCTAGTAATGTCAGTACCTATTCTATATCAATTAGTTGCCGTTGAGGCTAAACATTAAAACCCGACCTACAGCAGACTGACTTCAGTTTACATACAAAGCTAACTGTTTTTCTTTTGCAGCAGAGAGATAGAGAGATAGGGTTGATAAAATGACACTACTTCTGCTGCAAGAGTTTCTTAGTTCGATTACAGATCCTTCCTTGAGGTTTCGAGTTATTGCTGCAACGCCTAATTTCGACGCGACTTGAGCCATAAAGGATAAAATATTAATGTATTCTACAAATATCACAGGCTTCTTCAAAACACCTGCTTATGATAATACCATTTACAGAATTTTTAATACCTACTCGCTACTTGGTGATAGGTTGATGACAGATTAACGTTTGAAGCATTACAATGAAAAGGTACCAAAATGGTATCGGTTATTTTTTTAGATGACTTGCAATAGTTGTATAAGAAATCATCAGAAATCACTCACTTTCATTTCGACAGATTTTATCTCGTAAGCTTATTGCGTTACGATTGCGATTGCGCTCTATGCAGATATGCGTATTAGAAAATCAAAAAGATGTGCCAGAAGTCGTTGAAGCTACTTTGTCCACAAATCCTAAACCCGAATCTCCAAACCTAGAAGTAGCTTCTAATGGAATGGACGTTTGTCCTCATCCTAAGGGTGTATCTACTCCTACGACCTTGTTCTACTGAGAGGTATTTAATATTCATGTAAAGTCAAGCATGCTATATAACTTATCTTCCCGAAGGTCAGTAAATAAAGATAATAATCTTGTATTTATAGAACAACTAAACTTATGTAAATAACAGTTCGCTCACATATTCAGAGCACTAAATCATGTGGAAAATATTTTTTTTTACCGTTGCTCTGGTCGTACTGGTTGCAAATGGGAGTATTGAAAGTATTATAGGGTCATGGAGCCCTGTTGCTTTGCATCCAAGCACCAATCCTCGGCAATGCTGTTCTACACTTAAATTAAATACAAACTCTAAGAATCCGGAGTGCACATGTACTGATGGACGTAAATATGAGCTGGTAAAAGGCAAAGGGTCGGCTGGTAACGTAACTGTAGATGTGATGCTTGCCATACGGTACGTTCAAGACGTTAGTGAAGTGACTCCTTTGTTAGAGGTGTTTTGTACTTGTGGAGATGAAAAAATTGATAATTACTTAGTGGTTAGACCAATAAACAAAGACTATATACTTATTTATTTGCCCTCTTCGTCATGGATTTATGCAAGGAATGTGCCTACACGTTTAGAATTGACTAATTTTATCAAAAGTATTGATGAATGTCGTAAAAAATCGTTTTCAATTATATGCAGTAAGGATGAGCCAGATTCAAGCGTTGCCAGGTGCCAGTAAAAAGTAGAAGTACGTGCCATATATTTATAAAATGGCACCACGTGTAATTCCTGCAAGAAGAATAGAAACCAAGTATTAAATGAGATTTACTCACTCTTACTATCAGTTTTGGAAAAGCGCATTAGAATCACCGTAATAGGAAAAAATGTAGCTATAAACTCCTTTTTTTTATGGAATTTTATGCAATATATGTAAAGGATTACAATGCAATCAATCTGCAATCAATCAATGCTTGTGTGTTATTATCTCAACGTTCCTTGATGTTCAATTATAAAGTTTGTTATGCTATTACATAGTGAATTAAAATTTAAAGTATTTCGCTTTAAGAGGTCCTTGGTTCTATGTGTTTTTATTGTTTAATTTCAAGAAAAAATTCTCAATTTTAAAATAAGATATCTATATTAAAAATAACGTTTTTTATTTCAGTGTTTTTTTCCCATTTTTTTTTTCAATAATTCACGAGGTCTTTACTATTTGATAATATATATACCGTTTTGTAACACCTTTGCATTAAAAGATACAGTGATCATCTATCGATCACTCAAAGAAAATATGGGGACCTGAGACATATACGTAAATGCATATTAACCTTAAAAGTACAAAACGTTGAAGTGCAGAGCTGATAACTGAGTTTGTTGTGACGTATTAAAATTTGTTGTTTTTTTATCTTTTAAGGCTTTTGTCGGTATATCGTTGCAATCAGTTCAAAACATAAAGTTATTTTGTAAGTAATTAATATTCTTACACTTAATATATGTGAATAACTTTTCAGAAGGTCAGAAAACTAAGATAATAAAATCATATATACATAAATCCTCTATAAACTATCGTATAAAACCATTTCTGAGACGCATTTATGTTATGTCTATAATATGTTACTGTGGGATCATATGCAAGTCTTGAAAATAGAGGATTGAATACTGAATAACCGTAGTTAATCTAAATACGTAAAAAGAAAAATCCTGACTCACTAATTGACTCATCAACGTACAGCCCATCCGTAGGAAAGAAAAATGAATGAAGAAATGAAATTTTACGCAGACGTTCTTTTTATGATGTAGACAAAAGGTAAGGCATGATTTTTGGAAATTCAAACCTCAAGGAGATCAAATAGGGGATGAAAGTTTGTTTGAAAATTCGTTATTTTTAAAAATAATTTACATAAAAATGAGTATATGGCCTTTCAGTTAGAAATAAAGACAGACATGTTTTAGAATTTTCCTGAATTCTAACCTTAATAGTGATAAATAGAGTATGGAACTTTATATGGAGATCCGTAATTGTAATTTAAGAAAGACATAAGTCGATAACATTCTGTGATGATGGGTCTACGGTGTCTCACAACGTAATTTTTATAATTGGAGATAGAGTCTGTCTATTCCGAGCCATCTCCTATATATTATATGATACAGACTTAATGGCCAGAGAGAAAGAGAGAATTGTTAGTCACTTGGTAGCCAACTGGGAAGAGTTTGCCATTATGTCCCAGAAACGGGGACATTTACTCCAGTGCCGCAACCTTTTTCGTGGGTCTTTGAAGTTGACCGCAACGCAAACTATATAAAAGTTTTGGTACTGCAGTTAACCCTGCGGGAGGACCATATTTTTAACATGATCTGTCACGTGGTCATTTATATGTTCATTTGTATACGTAGTAAAGTGATGGCAACAATGTCTAAGCTTGCCTTCATTTCTTTTTGTTGTTGCCAAAAGATTACTAGAAGCAGAAGTTAAGTGGCTAATCTCACTGCCCCCGTCAGATCCAGATCGATACTCATCTACGGAGATGGGTGCGGGACAATCTTTGTCTGACCGTTTCTGTTAATTACTCTAAAAAACGCAGTGCCAGATGTACAGTCCCTATTAGGAAGAATCAGCATCAAACCTGAAATGTATGTTAAAAACAAACGAGTCGTTCACCGTGTTAATGTGTCCAAATGCCAAAAAATAAATACAGAAACACCAGAAAAGCAGTGACTCCAGAAAGCTCACTCTGAGTTGCTCAGGGCGACACAATCACGATATGAGCAAAATAATCCTAGAAAACGAGTAGCCTTCGGAATGGCATATGATATCGATTTAGAGGATGAAATTGACAGCCTTAGGTTCCAAGAACAACAAATGACGATGGTGCAAATTGATCGTGAAATTAATAGACGATAATATCATCTATATTTACGCTGAACTCAACGTAGAAAAGCTATTAGCACTATCTGGATTTACTCGAGAAAGTGCATACTTACATAGACACTTACACCCTGATTCCCGAAGAGGAAAGATGAGGCATATTAAACGCCCACAACACTATACAATCGATAGAGAATGCAGAGTGAAGCTACATCTCTACGCAACGCCAAGGTGTCAAGCCGATCAGAAATATCTTGGCAATCGATGGTGCGAGTCGCTCTCCGTTGAATGCGGTCAAGAGGGGAAAGCTAGTTAGTCCTTTAGTCCCTTAACGACAGATACGGAAAGAGATGCATTGGCTCTAATCCAACGATAGCCACACGGAAAATATCAAGCAAAGTAAGCGAGTAAATGATTGAGTCACCCCTTCTTATACCGTTGGTGTCATAAAAGACGGTTAAGGAATAAACCGTTTTCTTTCACTTAGAATATACACATATAGTTCTCAGATGACTGCACTAGACTTGCCAACTATTACGTAAGTGGTACTAATTATGGTTGTCAACGTTTACTCTACCTGCCCCTTTACATATATACATGATTAGAATTCCTCTGGAAGATGATAAATGATAATTACATAAAATCTGAACTGCTACATATTTAGGGTCTTTTGCTTATTTCAAAGTATTTTGGGGTAAAATTAGGGTGGCGTATGATGTTGTGGGGGGCGTAAGGCCCCTATATTCCAAAGTGCGGTCGCCTGCTAGCTTGCAGGTGGCCAAGGTCTGCTGCGGTTCCCGGATGAAACTTCTAAAAGTTGCATCATATTGTTCGTGACCATAACTCCTATTTCTCCCACAACAACACACAACTAAGTAATATCGCACAGCAACACTAAAAAAGTTAAATTGATTTTAAAACCTATAAACGTATAAACATTAAACTAGTATAGTTGAAAATGTTATATTTTTAAAAGCATGCAAAATGATTTCTTTCCTCTTTGTGTTACTTATACTTTGTTGACCCGTTAATAAAACTTAATCGTTTGGGAGAGAAAAGGGCTTACCACGGTAGTGTACTTAACTTAAGTCGTATATTTTTTTTTAAAGTCATTAAACATTATAAATACTTATATATACATTATATATACTTATTAAGTCACGATACAATCGCTATATCGCAATAATTAAAGCTAATTTACAAACTACTGATATATAATAAAGCTTTAAAGTTACTTAAATTCTGCACTGTCTTACCCCAATCAAAATAATTAACAAAAGGGATGCGTAGTTTGATTGGATGGATGTCTGCCGTAAACAAGTCTCTTGGACGTGTATCCTATGAGACACTACAAGATTCTTAAAAAAAAACCTTTTTATGGTAGGGGGAGCCAACGAGTAGACGGTTCACATGATTGTAAGTGGTTACCGCCACTTACAGGTAAACCTCTCTCAGTCGTCAAAACAGAAGGAAAGCATTTCTTCACAACCAGTTTTTCGATTTCTGTGTCTGATTTCTGTTAAATTCACAACCATATGAGTTTAGTCTGTTCTTCTTTAAAAAACTAAATTAATTTGTCTAAAACTTAACACAGTTAAAAAAAAAGTTACATGTTTTGTAAGCTTGTTTTTATATGTATATTTGCGTATATATAACTTCATTTCTTGTATATATATATGTATATGTGTGTCTATATATACGGCTTATGTGTATCTGTACACAAGTTTAATTGAAATTATAATGTTTTCAATATACACATACTTCTTGTTTTCTCTGTATCACCCGACTGCTCACTGTCAGAGAATGCTTTCCGCATTAAGTCCGTCTCAGTTATATGTGCATAAAGCTTTAAAATAAATAATTAACCTTACTACTATCTAGTATTAAATTAATTTGAATAGAACATAAAATTCAGTTACAGGTTCGGATAACAAACAGGTTACACCTAAAATAAATTTATATCCGTTGTAGTCGCGGTGTTCAGCGGTACTCTCTTAAAATTCCTAAAGATACTGGCAAGCGATAGAGTGACCACACAATAATAGTATTGAAAAAAAAAAAAATTATCAATGCCAAAAAGAAATACAATAAACTAATTTCATCATATAATGTTTCCATGTTTGCTTTCAAATTTGACTTTTTCTATTTTATAAATATACTTCTTTTGCGAGGGTTGACATCGAGTCTAGTCACATTGAAATACGAGTACACCGCAAAGTTTAGAAGACTCAGTCAAAGATAAATCTGGAACCAGGAAAAGTATGCTCAAGACATTTTATAAATGTTGTATCGTGTCAAGTGGAATAAAAAAACTGAACGTTTTTATATTCAAGTGGGTTACCCTACACGATGCCCTAATCTTTTCTCAGGAGTGTCGAATAGAAACTTTGCAATCGGATTAAACTCTGTTTCTTATCTAATCGCAAAGTTGTGTCAAAATTTCAAACGCTTGTAACTTGGTCGAGAACAGGAGTGTTGCAAATGCACTTTACTATGTTTCTTTGTTACCGTTTTACCGCTTTGTATGTTATTTTAGTATTTCCGTAAAAGTGCAACAAAAACAGTTTAGATTATCCTGATTTATTTTCACTAAGAAGGAATTTGCATACATGGAAGTTCTGCTCGTCTAGAAGTCCTGCCAGCTGTAGCGTATGCGTCGAGTCTTTCGGCTCCCTTTGATACGGTTGAGATAGACGATGGCTGGCGCGTGCGTCATGCTTGTGCACGAGTGCCGTTGATCGGGGCTGGTCATCTCCTCAGCATTGCTTAACAGTAATTATTACCATAAACATTATTTCAGAATGATTTATAGCATTGTCCACATATCTTATTTTATTATATTTTATATGCAGTTATGAACTGTAATAAGGAAATTATGTGAAAAATTTGAATAAGATTGTCCTTGGAGTTTAGTTTCTTGTTTTTCTCCACAGGATCTACGTATTAGAACGGGCAACTAGCTTCACGACTGACTTCGACTAAATTAATTGATTTTGACGTTGACTTTGATTTTGAGTTACGTTTAAATTAAGTGTACATATAAACATATACACTAACGCCTATGTTCATGTGGGGTAGGTAGAGGCGTCTGAAAAACCCACATTTTGTTATCCATAAAGTAGACTCTCGTATATAACAGTGGGCAAGCCTATTGCTGTCAGCTGGGCACTACAAATATAGTATATTACATTCAAACCCCTCGAAATTTACTATACAAAGAGATAGGTGGCAGGATGGATAGTAATTTACCAAGAACCACACGGCTATATTTAAAATGTTAATTGTTTTTTGAAACTTTATTAAGTGTAAGTTTTAAAAATTCGCATCTTAAAAGTACTCTTGAGATTGCCTTTAATGACGCTGTCATTAAATTTAGTATAATGTATAATGAAAGTTTGTTTTTGTCCTATACTCATTCTAAGTATATAATAAATGAGGGTTGACAACAATATAGATAAATGAAATAAAACTCATCCCATCTTTAGCAATCTAGACACTTATCCATCTTCTAATTTCTGTCTCCAAAAAATAAAGTCTCCTCTCAACACAAACTTCATTGTAAGTCGGCACAATAATTTCACAAAAAGACTGTTGAATACCGCCTTTCAAAAGGCCTGTCTTCAAGGCTTAGAGCTCGGCTTTTATATCAGACGAATCCTTAAAGGCCTCCGTTTGAGATATTTTAATCTTTGCAAGTTTAAAAAGTTAATACATTTTGCCAAAGCTCTTTTGTGTTTGAAAGTTAGTGTTATGGAGACATTGTGTATTTTATCTGTTATCGTCTCAATGGATTCGGAAGTTCAAAAAATAATTATTTTGAACATATATACTACATATGGATATGTATTTTGAGTTAGTAGGAACCTTTAAAATATGCTTAATACCCACCAAGCACAGTGCCTATACGTACGTTAATTTAGCTAAAGAAAATAACAATTATTTCCCCTAAACATTAACACCACGACATTTCTCAAAGTGAATAGACTATTCTTATCCAAGACTCAATCCGATTGTTCCTCTCATATCATGTTTCTTGTAACAATGTCCGCACAATATTACATTAACGATGCTCGAATGAAAAGATTCTATCGTGTGTAACGCGCCTGTCGATGTGTATATGAATATAGTGAAATTTACAACATAAATATTCGTCAATTCACTGACGTTGGCGCCTGCCTTTGTTAGAACTGCTGTAGAAACTTGACACGGTGTAAGTTATGAGGTGTTAGTGTTAGTTCTATTTACTTAAAAAATAGAAATTCCATTAACAATTAAGAATAAAAACAACGGAACGTTTTACTTCAATAATTTAGATTCTATATTCAAAATTCAATTTTGTTTCGTAAGCTTATTTCTTTATGTGTAAAAGGAAAACGGGATTATGATAATCATAAAAAAAACTTTGGATATTTGAGAGATTTTATATTCTTCTGTTTTCGTGTGATGACGGAAACGTTTTTTGCATTTTAGTAAAGTGATAGTCAATAAAATTTTTGGATGTCAAGAAAGCCACAAAAATAGTAGGTAATCAGCATTTTCTTAATTTTTTACTTTTATTATTATTAAAATAGGAGAGCGGAATAACAGATAAATTTAGGGTAAAAGCTAGTTTCAATGTAGTACTGCAAATATAAGTATATCTGTTAACAAGCAATATGATATATATACTAGTAGAAATTTTGCAAAAACTATTCGCTATCCGCTTACTATTGATGCCACATAGTGTGGCAAACCCCTCTAGCACCACCCCGCGACATTTTCCGACAATACCTCCCCGCTTGAGGAAATATTTTATCTTTCTTCATAAAGGAAGCCAACAATGGTGGAGTGATGTATTTAGGAAATAAATGTCAAGCCATCACTCACTGTTTGCTCGAAAGTACATTTTGGACTAAGGCAATATTAATATTTCTTAACTCATAAAATAAACAATACCGTTGAGTAATCTGTGTTTTCCTTATTTAATGTATAACCTATAGGTTGACGACACGGTGATGTAAATCTACTAAAGAAAGCCAATTATCCCTGATTCCCGGGGGCTTTCCAAACATAAAAACAAGGGAAATATAAAACTTAAGCTCTGAACAATCACATATTTTTTCCTTGTAGGTATCGAAGCTACGACGTCAGTCAGCAGTCGCTGATAAAAAACGAACAATATTTCTACTCAATATAATTTGTATATTTCAAAGCAAAATGTATAGAATGTCCTTATATGCTCACAGAATTTTACATACAGAAATAAAAGTGTCTCCGACTCAAGAATCACTTACACAAATAAAACAGCTCATGATCAACAAATTTAATAGACTTTATTATTTCATGAATGCAATCAATCTCAATACTTAAAAAAAGTTGTATAAATATTTTCATTGGTTTAATATCTACGACGCCACAGACAGAAACACTGATACATGTTACACTTGATAAACTATTTAGCGTCTGGCAAAAATATACAAGTAAATTGTTTGAATGGTAAGAATAACCCGAGAAATGACTTGACTGTACGGATGGCGTAGCGGTTTAAGTAGTCACCTCGCCACCACATTGCTATGCCTAGTGTTGTGGGTTTGACCCCTGCACTAGAAAACACTTTGTGTAATCCTTAAATTGCTGTTTTGAGTCTCGGTGTTCTTTATGTCCGTTTTTTCAATGTTTCTAAGTCCCCCGCGACACAGGAATTAATCCTAGTGCGGAAGTTATTTGTTTAAAGAAAAAAAAAGGTAATATATTAATTTATCAAATAAGTTAAAAAGCTTTAGTTCTTTTTAATTTATATTCAATACTGATTACTCTACTTTATTAGTCCGAGAGCAATGTTAGGCGTATCGCTTATTTTGATTGTATTATTTATCAAATTCTAATAATAAAGTACCGTTTGATAAATGTTAGCTTTCTAAGAAAACGAAATAAAGCCGTAAACAGCTTGATCAAAAAGAAAAAGCCAGAACCAAGACGGATAGATGGCGTCAAGAAATTATCAAACTTAGTCGACAATTAAGTATTTTTATAATAGCTAAGTTCAAAAATTCTTTAACGGAGATGATAACTTTACCATGTACCCAATAAGCGCCCTTCGGTTACATTGCTTATTGATGTATATGTATTTATAAGTAGAATATACTAAATAATACATTTACAACATATATATATACATATACTCACGCCTGTATTCTGAAGGGGCATGCAGAGGCGTAATGAAGGCCCACATATTGCCGATTATAAATTAGTCCCATTCACTTAAATCAAGCCTATTGCCATCATCGGGGCACTTCTGGGAATTGGATGGGAAAGGTTAGAGTATATTGACAGAAAAGTGAGGACAGAAGGGGATAGAAAAGTTAATTGCTATTATAGATGGATTGGGGAGTATAACAAATACCTCAAGTAAGTCAGGGTCACGTACCTTTAACTCGTACTGGCTTGTGCCTGGCAGTCCGAGCCCTCTAACTACGTAGTTTTTTTTTTTTTTTTTTTTTATATTAGCCTACCATAGTGACTCCACTTTGCCTGATGGAAAGCAATAGGTGGAGTCCTATGGCGGCCATGTTTTATAAATGATTATTAATATTGTAATATATTATTCTACTAAATTTGTAAGTCAAAATGTATTAATTAATCATTATTGATTTAATGAATAACCTATAGAGAATAGAGTATATAAATGTGGTAGGATTATCCAACGGGGCATTATACATGCAACAGTGCAAGGTTCCTTTAGAATCATTGTACACAAGAGTGTAATAATGGTTATATTCTTAGCATCGAAAGCAAACATACAATCAGGGTGACGAGAGCTATCAACATATTTTTTTCTTGTGATTAGAATCCCAATTTCGCGGTTTTCTGTTCCTGGAAATGTTAATCACGATGTCAACGTAAGTTTTTTAAAATACGTCTGAACCGAAAAGTGCCCTTGAGACCAACTTACTAAAGAATATCCCAAATCTTGATTAAGTTTTATATGCTATTGAACATAACGCAAGAACATTTTTAAGCAGCTGGTAAGCATTTGAAAACCTTGAACGTATGTCCTGTGGCAAGTAGTATATAATCTAGTATGTTTCCTTTCAGATAATATGATGCATGACTGTTTGGACTGATTGGAAGGCATTAGGGAAGATCTTAAAAACCGGCCAAGTGCGAGTCGGACTCGCGCACAAAGGTTTTCGTACCATTATCTATAAAAACGGAAAAAAAATGTCTGTTGTATGGGAGCCCCTTTAAATATTAATTTTGTTTATTTTTAAAGTGAATATACTCGTGTAACTAAATATTCTGTGAATATTTCAAGCGTCTACCTGTTGACGTTATAAATATAGAGCAAAAACGAGCAAAAAAGCCACGTGTGTTCTATGGGAGCCCCCTTAAATATAAATTTTATTCTGTTTTTTAGTATTTACTGTTATAGCGGCAACAGAAATACATCATTTCTTAAAATTTCAACTGTCTAACTATCACGGTTCTTGAAATAAAGCCTGGTGACAGACGGACAGCGGAGTCTTAGTATCAGGATCCCATTTTACCCTTTGGGTAGGGAACCCTAAAAGTGGATATCTATGGTTAAAATGGCATTGATTTGGAAAAAATCGTCTCACCAAAATGTCCCCACGTCTTTCCAAATTTTCTTTGAAGACAAACATCATTGCAGTTGGTTCCATTTCATAAAGTAGGTGGAAATAATGTACCGTGTTTGTTCTAGAGAGGTAAACTTTAATAGGGTTTAATTTTTCCTTAATAAGTAACTATTTATGGATGACCTAGATGTGGCTCGCGGTTGCACCTGCCTAAAACGGTTTAGTTTTAGCATTATGTAAATAGCCTATAACCGTTTAATAAGAACGTGCTACAGCACAAAGGTTTTTCACCGTGGTTTCAACGGTATTGAGATTAGCATTTTAATAAAGATTTTTTTTCACCTTTGAGTTTTTTAATACTTACAATATTTATTAAAAAAAGGACTTCAGTATATTTAGGTTTTACAAATTTAAAATATAAAAAATCATTATGAGACCAAAAGGTTTTGTATTTACTTTATACTCGATTTTTTTTAAAGCAATAATAGCTGAATACTTACTACTAATTAGAACCTTTAGAAATTAGAACCAGCCTTTTGGATTGCAAAAATATTAAAGTAAAGTTTTGTAAATCATTACACAGTATAAAAGTCATTAATAATACTTAATTGATTAACTAAATTAACTAGACACGTTAAGATATGGGTGACTTTTAATTATCGTACCTGGAAAAGACAAAATTAATTTATTCCTTTTTATATACTTAATCTTTTGAAAAGATTTTTGGTACTCAAGTAATTTTTAGTAACTTTGTAAGTAGATCTCATCATGAAATGTAAACCCTCATGTTTGTATATATTCAAATAGATTCTTTATTGGCGTAGGAACTCTTTCATTTTTTTTTAAGTATGGTCATAGATCATTAATCAAATCATCACCACAAGTGGTCACCTATAGTTATTAGTCAAGTGTTCACATGTTACACGGTGTTCTATTATAGGGTTTTTCTGCGGAGATCTGAGGTGTTACGTAGTCTCCGTGACAGTCTATGAGAACGAATTTTCTTTTTAAATATTTTTTTTTTGTAGTTTGGGTACAGGTATGCGACCTTGAGGTCCTTGAATCAATGGTTCTTTATCCATTTGTATAAGATATTTGCCGTTCCTCCTATTACAGCCACTTATTCTCATCATTCTTTATCAATTAACTAAAAAAAAAAATAATTAATAAATAATTTTGAGAACTGCTTACATCATTGTTACTATATCGTGTTCAAAATAATGTTCCTTTCTTCTTATACTGTGTATAGTGTACATCATCCTTTAACACAGCAAGCACAGTGACAGTGACATTTACATTCTCATAAAATAGACGTTCAAACATGCAGACAATAGGGCCAACATTGTGGAACCAATAGATCAACCCCAACTTGACAAGTGATGTAATATGTGAGTAGACGTCACACATGTCACTTTGACATACAACTATTTGCACAAAGACAAAAGAATAAATAGTATCTGTCGAATGTTAACCACATTGTCCTATAGGTTTTTTTATTAATAATGAAAAGAAATAAAATCTTTATTCTCTCTTTTAATTAAGTAAGTCCTTTGTCAGCCGTGGTAGTTGGGACTGACTGACTGACTATGAGCACGATGATATGACTTGTGGCTTAAATAAATAAGTGTTATTACAAATTCTAGTTCATTTGATTATTTTCAATTCGCGTACTCGCGTACAAATTATTTATGTAAATTGGTACAAACAAAACAGAAAGTAAATACATATTGCTTTCTAAATAGCTCCTTAAAAGTTAAACAAACAATTCAAACTGTCGACTTAGTGAAGCAAGGAAACGAGTCTGATTATACGGGATAATCATGCAAGCCTTTACTATGTAGGGCATGAATTGGGCAAGTAAGAAATATGAAGGCCACATTATTAGGGTTTCAACGCGTTCCGTATTCATCCAGTTCTAGCGGGAAGGATTCGGCCTTACCCTATTGAAATAAATGGATATTTGTGTGACGTAGAGTGAAACTAACCGGAAGATTCTAGTACATAACAAAGGTTTAGCGATTTATACTATATATGAATTACCTCGTTTGAAATTTTGGAGAATATACCGAGGAGTGAAATATTTACGATGACGCATATACCGTATATACTGCTCCTGCTTATAAGCAAAGGGTAAACGCCCTCAAATGCTTATTTATCTACTGATACTGAGCTTATTGATAATGCGATGCGGTTGATAAGTGATGAGGATATTTTTGTGTTAGTTTTTTAATGTTGAATCCAGAAAAATCTGAAGGATAACCAGTATAGAGAATCTTTTTCCAATCAATCTTCTTGCAATTTATCGTAGCTTATGTCCAGCGGTGGAAGACCTATGAGATGATGACGATGGTTGATCGTTTATATTTATCTCAGTAAGTAGTTATTGCATAGATCGCTCTTCAAATCAGGTTGGTGGTTTGTAAAAATATGAGATGAATAATATACATATATTTTAATCAATTCTCGGCTTGTTATTTTAAGAAGAGTATTTTGCGTATCACTTCTAACACTATTATTGTAGAAGCGACTATGTCAGCCAGGCTACGGCTGACATAATCGCTTCTAATAGTGTCCCTATTTTGGTTGAAATTCTACCCATTATCATCTATATCTTAAACCACTCGGTATCAAGAGGATTTTTCCCATGTACTTGGAAAAATGCCCAAGTTACTTCTATAACAAATAAACCAAATCCATCATCTCTTTCTAATTACCGTCCGATCTCTATATTACCTTTCTTTTCCTTGAGCGCCTTATCCATAATCAACTTAGTTTATTCCTTACTAAAAGTAACCTTCTTAATCCCCATCAATCTGGTTTCCGTTCCTGTCACAGTACTGTTACAGCAATAGTGAATGTTACGGATGACATAAGAATTGGAATGAAAAAATGGAAATCTTACTTTACTTGCACTCCTTGACTTTTCCAATCCTTTCAACATGGTAGATTTCGTTGTTCTGCTCAGTATCGTCAGCTCCCTTAACATATCTCCAACGGTAATTGATTGGCTTCGTAGTTACTTGTGTGGTCGCCGACAGTGTATACGCATTGAAATTACTAATTCAACTTAGTGCAGCATATCTGCTGATCTAAGCATCTGATTTTCGCAATTTTTATATATTCAATCTCACATCAACTTCTTTCTCATTACCACCTTTATGCAGATGACCTACAAATATACTCCCAAGCACCCCTAGAAAGATTATCGGGGACTCTCGACAATATTGATAAGGACCTGACTCGAATCAGCAATTGGAGTTTGTCAAACAGGCTATCTTTGAATTCAGCTAAGACCCAGGTGATTGTTATAGGCGATTGTCGGCAGTCCCAGGAAGATCTCAAAGATCAACTGGTCACAGCTTCCACCTATTATTTTCGTTATTATTATTATAATAACATCGGTTACAATTAGTACGAAATTTGGAAATATATACTGATTCAGAATTATCTTGGAGCTGACAATTGCAGGAAGTAGCCACAAATTGTTTGAATTTGAGGGATCATTGAGACGGTTACGGATTTTCTTCCTACTGCCACCAAAATCGCACTTGCAAAGTCGTTACTACTCCCAATCCTTAATTACACCGACATCAACTATCCAGATCTCACCGGGGCCCAACTAGATGAACTCGAGCGTTTTCAAAATGTTTGCTTAAGATTCATATTTGGTTTGCGCAAGTATTATCACATTTCAGAATTTCGTAAAAAACTTGAATGGTTACCAAAACGTCTTCACTGGAATACTCACGTCCTTTCTTTATTGTATAGTATATTGTTTAACCCTTCAGCACCTTCCTATCTTAAGGGTACAGGGTTAACACTTCGAGTTCCTTCACAATTCACATACTAGATTCTTAAGATCGTCAGAAAATCTAAATTTAAAAATGCCCTTGCATTTCCCAACATTTGTTGATAAATTTGTTGAAATATATAAATATACAAAAATGACTTTAGGTAGATTTCATCCTTAAACGTTGTACATAAAATAGTAACACACCTGAAACAAAATCTTTAATAGAAAGTATCTCTAAGTCAAAACAATTATACTTGATAGGACGACAAAAGCTGTGGTTCCGTATCTAAAGTGAATAATTAGAGGCCTTTTGTTGTTTAATTGTTTATCTGTTCAAAACAAAAGCGCGTTTAACAACAAATCATAAATATCTGCCTAAATGTACTAAATGACTTTGGTGTGTATAAAAGCCAAACCATTGAATCATTGCTGATATTTTTATATTATAAAGGCGAAGTGACGGAGCACGATACCATCTAACTCAGTGATTTGGTTAAAATGCTACATCTTAGTTGAATGCGTGTGATTTAAATACATATGCCAGTGATTCATGCATGTAACACGTGGTACATTTGGAAGGTCTCGGCAGGGATTGCAAGCCTTTTACATAATTATAACTAATTGCTCAGCAGATTTTGAGATTATTAAAGCGTTTTCTGTTCAACAAATGGCCACACATAGATATTTATAAATCGCGTTTTACACGAATGCCCTGAAAAGAGTTATAATATTTTTATGGTTTGTGTATTATTATGTAAGCTTATTTCTTCGACCATAACGCCTAAATGCCTAAAAAAATTTTGATGTATGGATATCGTTAGAATCCTTACACTTAGATTATTTTTTTCTTTTAAAACACAGAGTCAACGCGCATCTCCAGTTTCGATAACATGGTTCATCATTAAATTCTAAATTATTCTCTTTTCATATCATACTATTCTACTGGCAGAATGCAAGAAATCCTATATAAAGTTCCTTTTCTATTATTATGCTTCGCTCAACGTTATTTTATTAAACTAACCGTAGATTTCATATCACCAGCTTCGCGGTTGAACGCGGTGCCATCTCCAGTTATTGCGTTCCTTAAGAATTGACGCGAAATAGCGCGGAATAGCCAGAGGTCCGGGAAAAGGATAAAGGTCAGGTATGCGATGGAGTAAATATTTCAATTGTTATGAGTTGTTAAATAAAGGAATTTTATTAAAATTTTACGTTAGAAAAATTCTGCTTAAGTATGTAGGGATCGTATTAAAAGACAGAGAAAAATCTTAATTTTCATTTCTTCATTTTGATGCGCATATCTAGATTGACACTGAGACAATGGTGTTAAATGTATTTATAAATATTCTGCCTATCTTTTACCATTTTTGCGTGCAAACATAAAACAATGCAAAGACATATAAATAAATTTTATTTCAATCAAATATATATTTTTGAGAAATGTATATTAATATATATATATAAATATACATTTCTCAAAAAAAAAAAAGGCTTCCTTATTCAATTATTGTATCTGAGTTTCATCTTTGGCCTTATTGGAATTTCTAGAATTGTTAGGACATTTTCTGAAATACAATTGTTGTGTCCACCAGCTTATAATAAGCATTACGTTGCTACTTTGAAGTTTGTTTAAGTACTAAATACTGTAATCCCGTTATGGACATTTCTAATAATACTGTTACGCAACGTATACTTAAATAATTTGCTGACCGTACTTTAACTTTTTTAGGTTTATGAGTCTACAGGTCCAATTTGGTTTGTGTTAACGTACAGAGGTGTATCACAAATACACATTTTGCATGTTAGACTTTATAATAACATAACATTTGATTACAAATCGTTTGTGTCTTCGTTTATAGGGTTTTAAAGTGTTATAATTATTAGTTCTGTAGGACAATGAATTACTTTTCTTTAAAGAAAACTCCCGCATTAGGAGTTATTCCTCTGTAACAGGGTACTTTACAAACCTACGAACACCGGACACAAAGAATACCCAGACTCGGCACAATTATTTGTGGATAACAAAAATTTTAGGCCCGTGTGAATCGAACCCACGAGCTACGGCTCAGCAGTCAGGCTATCGTTTTTTGTATGATATTGTAGTATAGTACCTAAAATTGTTGAATTGTACCCAATTTCAATTTAAAAGAAAATATTCTTTCTTTGAAACTCATTCTAGTAAATATTAAAGTTTTTTGAAAGCTTTGCCTAAGTTAGTAAGACCCGAGGAAAAGAAAGAAAGATATATTAAGCTTATTTGATTATTTGGATTTCCTTTATCAGTTTAGTGTTACCATTTTACATCTATTCTTTCAGGTAGAGGAGACACGGTGCAATAATATGTTATAAATATTGTAATCACTTTTGGTTTTAGAATTGTTACAAATTAATCTATAAAGAATATATGTATATATATTTTTTATAAGAGACAACTCCTGCAAACATTCAATCAACAGACACCAAGAATACGGACAACTATTAGTGAATTGCACAAAGTTTTGTCCCGTGTGGGGATTGAACTCAATACCTTCGGTTCAGCAGTCAGGGTTACTAAAACTAAATATCTATTATTTTCGGCGTTCCCCAATTGTAATCCAATCATGCTGTTGTCAATAACATTTTTTAAATTTAAAGACGCACCAATTTATTCTCAAATTATATCATGTATAAGAGTCTGCCATTGCTCTTTAGCAGATCTAACATAAGAAATCTTTTTCGCACATGTCGATTCTATTGAATAATAATACAAAGAAATGTTCAAGCACGTGTAAATTCTAATACCCTTATTGGAGCTTCTGGAAGGTCGAGTAGAAATACTGGAATAATACCTGTCTGCTTCAAATATCGGTCGAGGTAAGGTAGACACACTATTGTTGAGACAATCTTTCAAGGGCATTGTTTTGAGTATTTATTTAAATGTTGATCTATATCTATATAAGCATTAAATAACCCTTGTTAATGCAAAATATATACTCTGTTGGAAGACTCAGATAAATAGTGAGGGGGAAGAAAAAAATCTTGAGTTGAAAGAATAACGTTCGTTTCGTTTTTAAAAAAGACAAATCCCGCATTAAGAATATTATTATATTCTATTCATAATAACATCATCAATATATGTACATAATTCCTGTGTGGCTGTTTTGAAAACCGTCAATCAACGGACACAAAGAACACCCAGATAGGGGACAACTATTTGTTGATGACACAAATGCTTTGTCCCGTGTGGGAATCGAACCCACTAACGGAGAGTTGTTTTTTTTTTATGCGATAGGGGCAAACGAGTAGACGGGTCACCTGATGGTAAGTAACTACCGCCGCCTATGGACACCCGCAACTCAAGAGTCACAAGTGCGTTGCTGGCCTTTTAGGTAGAGGTACGCTCTCTTCTTGAAGGTTTGAAGGTCGTATCGGTTCGGAAATACGGCAGGCGACAATTTGTTCCATAAGCTGGTTGTGCGAGGCAAAAAGCTTCTCGAGAAGCGCACAGTGGTGGAGTGCCAATCGTCCAGGTGATGGGGAAGGATATTTTGTCGCGTAGGACGATGGCGGAAACCAGCAGCCGGTATAAGTCCGAACAATTCCTCTGAACATTTCCCATGATACAAGCGATAGAGGATGCAGAGTGAAGCTACATCTCTACGCAACGCCAAGGTGTCAAGTCGATCAGAAATATCTTGGCAGTCGATGATGCGAGTCGCTCTCCGTTGAATGCGGTCAAGAGGGAGAAGCTGGTACTGGGGTGCACCTGCATAGAGATGAGAACAGTATTCCATGTGCAGCCGAACCTGCGTCTTATAAAGTTGCAGGCGGTGGGCCGGAGTAAAATACTGTCTTGATCAGTTTAGCACACCAAGCTTCTTCGAGGCTAATATGGCCTTACTCTCTAAGTGACCGTGAAACTGGACTTCGCTTGATATATCGGCGCCAAGGATTCCGATACTGGCTGATGCAGTTAGGAAAGAGCTCTCAAATTTAGGTGATACGACCAATGGCATCTTTTTAGCGGTGAACGCGCAAACCTGTGTCTTCGTGAGGTTAAACTGGACTAGGTAAAGTCGACCCCAATCTGAAACTTTTAATAAAGAAGTTTCGATTTCAGATACAAGTTTGGATCGGCTTTCGATGACGTTTACCCGAGAAATGTTAGTGCGGCCGGTGTAAAGGGCATCACTCGTGCTATCGTCCGCATAGCAATGGATGCTGCTAATCTGCAGCATGTCGTTTGCTGAAGAAACAGCGTGGGACACACACACACAGCCTTGTGGGACACCAGAATTAACAGACTTGGAGTCTGAGCATGCACCGTCAACAACGACCTTGATGCTTCTGTCTGTAAGAAAACTGGTGAGCCAATTGCATAGTTTCTCGGGAAGCCCATAGGAAGGAAGCTTCGCAAGGAGCGCTATGTGCCAGACCCGATCGAAGGCGCCACGTCCAAACTAACGGCTCACGCTTTCACCTTGGTCTCGATCGCCTGTGCCCACCGGTGAGTAAAGTAAACAAGAATATCACCAGCTGAAAGACCCCGACGGAAGCCGTATTGTCGATCATTGAGGAGCTGGTGGTCTTCTATGTACCGGAGGAGCTGGCAGTTAACAATGGATTCCATTATCTTGGAGAAAAAGGAGGTGATGGCTATGGGTCTGTAGTTGGACGGATCCGAGCGATATTCTTTTTGAGGGATTGGGTGCACTAGAGCTATCTTCCATGAGTTCGAGACTACGCCAAGAGAGCAGGAAAGCCGATAAAGGCGCGTTAAGACCGGTGCCAACTCTGGAGCAAACGTCTTTAGCACGATAGGAGAGATTCTATCGGGCCCACTCGACTTAAGCACGTCGAGGGAAAGGAGCGCTTTACGCACTGCCCTTTGTGTAAACCGGACTTCCGGCATGCGGCTCTCGCAATGCGGCATTGTGTTCAAACAAACAAAAATACTTGAAGTACACAAAATACCAATATCACTTGCGCTTTACCCACTCTCTACTCTTTTCAAGGTCGGTCCTCGCAAACCACGGTCTTCTGCAAATAAAAAATATATAAATGATATTCCAAGTACTTATTTTGTAGTGAATTTGTGTAGAACTCAACTATATCAACATGGTTGTTTTCTAACGTGGGAGAGCTATGCTTCGGCACGTATGGGCCGGCTCGACCTGAGTCGTTAAACAATGCCTGCATTGTGTGACCGAGTAACTGAGGTTACCGGAGACCCAACCCCCTTTCCCTTTACCTCTTTTCCCTCCTTATTTACCCTTCCCCTTTTCCCTTTCCCCTACTCTAAAAGGCGGACAGCACTCTTATAGCTCTGCCATTGCAAATGTTTAAGGTGGTGGTTCATTCCTCTGCGCGTTTGTCCCCTTACACCACAAACATAACAAAAAAGACCATCTACTGTTCACTGTGGAGAGTGTAGGTTACTCAGCATTGTATCAGCCACCAAGTGTGTTGCCGAGCCAGTGAAGTGTCCATATATGTATACGCATGGTATAGTGAATATAAAAATATACTGATACACTGCAGCTTCAATTCAAACAGGACTCTGGTATTCGCCCTTTTTTATTGTACTGTAATCTACAATAATCTGTGATCTACTGTATGATGCCATTTATACATCCAGCAATACTACACTTTACATAGTTTATTTCTCGTCCTTGTTACTCATTTTAATGAAACTCGGACCCTTTCGTAACCATTTGAACTGTTTTTTTGTCACAAAATTTTATTAAGTTTTATTTGTACATATAAGCGCTGATCGTGTGCAGTCTGTATTGATGGTAAGATTTTTTCAGTTCACATTTTTTGTACCAAAAATAATTGTAAGGGTATTATAGGACCAAAATTTTACGAAATAATAAAGTCGTCTTATCCGGAGGCCTCACCAGAAAACGGCATCCTTAAAATTATAATAATGCAAAAAGTAAGCAACGTGAAAGTAAAGTTTGGGTGTAAATTATTAATATTTGGTTGCAGCCACTGGTTAAAGGAAACTTATCGTAATGAAATACAATTACTGTTTAGACCCTATCTTTAAAAATTTTCTAGCTTATTACTCATAATATTACATATTGGCAGTTAGCTATTTACGCCCAAAGTATTTTTAAACATCTTATTTTTTTAATAGCAAGGCCTATTTGTCACAAACTTTGTGTTAAAAAAAACAAAAGCTAAGCTAACGATTACAACAGCTTTAGATAAACCCCTCGAAATTGCGATAGACAGCAAATTGAAATCCGCCGGCAAAGAGTTCGCTTACTACTTTGTGCCAAACCTCTTTCTCTCTTTGCTTTCACTTTTGCTGACACAGTAACTAATATTTCAACACATACATATATTCATTTTTTTCGTGAGCGATCTTCTGTATATTCGGCTACTGTACACATATACATTTTTTACCATTATTCGCGATTACCGTACTCGAAAATTGAATCATGTAAATAAATTATAAATATGTGTATAATATCTAATATATCGAATATACTAAATTAATATGACTTTTATTAATATGACTCTTGAGTTGCACGTGTCCTTGGCGGTGGTAGTCACTTACCATCAAGTGACCCACCTGCTCGTTTGCCCCCGTCCCATAAAAAAAAAAGAAAAAAAAAAAAGAAACTTTATATAAAAGGGGAGTAATAAGTGAGATTAAATTATATAATGATTGGCAAAATGTAGACGTTTGATGTGCCTCCGCCCTACCCTTTCGGGGACATACATATGTGTACGTATTATAAGTCTTTCAAAGGCATTCACTTATTCTGGATCAGACTATTTACATAAATAAAAAAATACTTCCTAACAGTTTAAGGTCGTTGAATCGTATAGCTTATTTAAAGTTCCACCCGCAACTGTCTGTGTATCCACGTTTCGCTTGTCAAGCTGTGGTTTCTATTAAAAAAGCAAAAATTACATTGTTTGCTGCAGGCGCTCGGCAGGGCTGTCAACTTTCTACACAGAAGGAAAAGGCTTTCGTTTGAAACTTTGGTTACGCGCCCCACCCGCGTCCTTTGTGTTGACGGAGCAAAATTTTATACTTCATTCAAAACTGGTATTTTTATCCCACACTCTTTGCAGGGTATAAATAACTAACAATCTTATTTTGGGGTCTATTAGCGGCTGACAAGTTGGTACAGCTTGTTTCATAATATTGAATAACAGAGAAGCGGTGTTCGATGATTTTCAAAAATCATTCAATGTCGTGCTTGCATTTCGCTCTACAAATTATTCAATAAATATAATTTGAATTACTTAACTCAACTTTAACTTTAGAACTTTAAGTTAAAATGTTTAAAGTGTTTAAATGTTTAATTTTATAAGTGAATGTAGTGAGAAAAGTTTACTTGACTTACCTAACGTATTTCAAACAATTTTGGAACATATTTCTTGTGTACATTAACCACAGATATACTTGTTTCAAATTTCTCTACGAGTTGCGTGCTTCCTATATGTAGAATTACATACATTCAATTGCTGGGATACTAACAAGATAAGAAATTATTAGCAAAATTAATTACTTCGTAATATTCCCTACGTTTACTATCATAATTATGATTATTCATACATATAATATTAGCTCTCAAGATTAGTGACGGAAATATGAGACATGATCCGAATGGATATATTTTTAGGGTTCCGCACCCAAAGGGTAAAACGGGACCCTATTACTGAGACTCCGCTGTCCGTCTGTCTGTCTCATGAACCGTGATAGTTAGACAGTTGCTATTTTCATAGCGGCAACAGAAATACATCATATTTCTGTTGCAGCTATAAAAACAATTACTAAAAAACAGATTAAAATAAATATTAAAGGAGGCTCTCATTCCACAAACGTGATCTTTTTTGCTTGTTTTTGCTCGATATTGATAACGGCAACAGGTAGACGCTTGAAATATTTACAGAATATTTGTTTATATATTCAATTTAGAAGTATATAGTTATATTAAACTAAAATAAATATTAAAGGGGGGCTCCCATACAACAAACGGGATTTTTTTGGTGTTTTTATAAATAATGGTACGGAACTTTTCGTGCGCGAGTCTGACTCGCATTTGAACTTTTGTGTTTAGATATTGCGTACAGTTCAATAGGCGCTCTTTTTCTTGCAAGACAGCCTCAGCCATCACACTACCGCCGCTTTGATGTGGGACTTTATGGAAATGTAAAGGTAAGTACACACATTTTTTATCAAAAGAAAGATCTCTTTGAGAACAGCCATGAAAACTCATTAGACTCTTGGGATTCTCAAAACTGATGTATTTTCTATTCTGATAATTAAACGTATATCAAGATAGAACAAGTGCGAGTGCGACTAGAGCACCGAGGGTTCCGTAAGCAAAGGAAATTCTATGTATCTTATTACTACTACAATTAACTTTTAAAGAATATACAACCATAATATTTCACTGTGCGTATTACGATATATTGTAATAAAATGTATTTTAACTATCTTTTCATTTTAGATAATCTTCTTTTTTTTCCTATTTTCAAAAATACACCTCCCTCCCGCATTAGCAATGATTTCTGTGTTGTGGTGGTCTCGACAACCATAAAAACGGAAACAAAGATCAACGAGACATGTCACAACTATTTGCGAATCACACGAATTAAAGTCCCGTGTGGGAATCGAACCCAGCAGTCAGGATCACGAACCACTAGACCGACAGACCCGTCAAAATGTGATAAGCATACGTATATAATTTTAAATACTATTCTATATTCAAAAGAAATTACAACCAGGCACAGAATAACTGTGCTCGTGCAAACTCGTGTTTATCACGTAAACATTTTTCCTTTGTGGAAATCAAACCCATAACCTCTGGCTTAGCAGTCAGCTAACTATAAGATCAAAAGACCAGTCGAATTTAAGACTGAAGTGATTGTATTCTTTGATTGGGTTGACTTAGAAGATTGATTTTATTACAGTTTCAGGGGACAACAGACACACGTATTTAATTTATCCATGCGTTCTAGAGAAAAAGAGTCTTTACAGACAAACCTACGAATAACCGAGTAATGCTATAAAGGTTCCTTTTTTTCCTTTTTAGGAAAACCCTAAAAAACACTTTTTAAAAAACGATATTGTTTCAGGAGCTATTGACAAAACACGACGGATTTAATTAAAAAACTGTAGTCTTTCACTCTCGCGTTTAATAGCACTGGACCTATTTCTTTAATAAAACTGGTTAAAATTTCCTTGTAAGTAATATGGAAGATATTTATGATAAATTATGTGTTAAACTGAATACAATGATATATTTCTTGGTTTATTCAATTGCAATAGTTCTGTGAACATTTATTGAAACACAATCTCTTTTTTAAGGTATAAGGGGACAACGACGGCGACGGGTCACCTGATAGCAAGTGACACCCGCAACTCAAGTGCGTTGCCGGCCTTTTAGGCGAATACGCACTTTTCTTGAAGGTTTGACGGTCGTATCAGTAGTAACTAAATCGGTTTTGCGTTCAGTGTAGTCTCTAGTCAAGTCTTTGTTGTAAGCTCAGATAATCTCAACTGCATCTCATTTCGTCATTGTTAGTAGTTGGATTTGGATTCAAAGCAACTACATTTTCTTGATGTTGTACTTGTATTTATGATAACGGTCTTTCTTGGTCTGGAGCTCAGGTTACTCGAGATGTTAGTTGAGGAGTGTTGCTATTTTGTAATATATGGACTGTATATGTAGGACTCTCTGAATGAACTACTCTTGACTGCTCTCTAGTATTCAGTTATTGTCTCCAACGTTTCTTGTCGCACTCTGCTCTGCTTGGTTTTCCGGTGTTATAATGAAAAGAGTTAGTGAGTACACATTAAGAAAGTAATCTTGTGCTGGTACTTTTATTTTTACCTCCGTGTAAATAAATTTCGTCACAGAGTGCTATATATGCAACAGTCTGCACCACGTCTTGGAGCTATAGCTCTCTTAGGCCAACGTACATGTGAATCGAACAACCAATATTTATAAGCACCAGTTTCTGATTTAAAATACATAGGATATATAGTCATGGAAATGGCTGTAAGTACCCGCAACAGTTTTCTCTGAGAAATAATATGAGAGATTTTTAGATTAGTAGGTAGGTTGTAAATATAGGTATAGTTTTAAATTTGGTTTTTGTTTTATTTTTAAAATTAATTTTATGTAATTCATATACATAATTAATTTATCGTTTTAAGACAGGAAGAAGGTAAGATATAGATAGATTATAGAAGGAAAATCGGTGTTGACTGGAAGCTGTGCTAAGGGATACTGCAAATCGCGTATAAATAAACGGAATAAATGTAGTAAACGGAGAGTAGAGAGAGTCTGCAGACATCAGGGTGGCGTACAAGTATGTACGGAATATAGGGAAAGCCTGTATATATAAAACTTATTTTAGCAGTTCTCTTATACGAATCAGTTTATCGAAATGGCTCTTGAATTTGAACCGTAAATATGTTACAAACGATTTTAAATTGAATTAAAAGTATAAGTGCGGTTAAATAGAAAACCACTAAGATAATGATGTTTTAGAAGTTGAATTGAATATTTACAAAAGGGTCTATCCTACATTATTGAACGGTAAAACAAAGGAAATTGCGTCCGGCTCGAGCTTTGATCACTGGCTGAGTAAAACCCTTTGTCGATGTTTCATTAGTAAAGTTTACCTAAATATGAATAATTAAATGTTGAACAGAGCTAATTAGCTAGTATAGTTTGTGGTGAAAGTAGGTTTAAAGCCAAATTGGCAGCTTTGGGTTAGGGTAAGTTAACTTTGTGTATGAGAAACTTACGTGAAGTTTTACTGGAAGTGTTAAGTAGAAAACTATTACAAGTACATCGAAAAAATAGTTTTCTTTTAAAGATAGTATAGTACATGTTTACAATGTAACTATGTAGTTTCGTTTAAGGATTTAACAAAATTTTAAACATACATTAGAAGAATAAACAACAGAATAATCATTAGCTTTTTAAACTTAAATCTAGTGGAGAGCAAAAACGAGCTCAAAAATTACATACAAATAAAAATATGCATATTAAAGATAAAAAAAATACGGTAGGATGATTCCAGAAACAATTCAAAGTACGCAAAGTAACCCCGTTAGATTGTTTTTAATTTGTTTTTGAGCCTTTTAGGCCACGTCTAGTCATGATTTATACCTGGCTATATATTTTGGAGCAAACAGCATTTTTTAATTGTACCCAATTAACTTTATTTCTGCCCTCGGTCCCAGAACCCAATTACATCACTTTGAAAAAAAATTAAAGAAAAATAAAAACAATAAAAGATTTACCACGGTTCGTTGTGAGTGGCCAATTTATTAGATCAAAACGAAACGACATCTTTTATCTTGATTACTTTTCTTTTCGACCTTTTTCGTTACTTAGTGACTTATTGTTTTTATTCTTTTCTGACTGAGATTTTCTAAAACAAGGATTCGGCATTAAGTCGTATTATGACGCTCAGCTGCCACCTGTTTTAAAGAATTTTTATTTTCTCACTGTTTACAAAGTTTATAAAGGTCTTCGGTGTTATGAATATTCCGCGCCAGCGCCATTTTATTTAGCTTTAATAAGAAAACGATAGTGTTGCATGCTTACTTATTTCATTTTGATGTATCCCGATTTATTTTTGATATACAAATACAAACTAAAATTAATAATTTTACAAAAGTAAAGAATTGTAAAAAAGAGTAGTGATTGAAAACATTTTGTTTAAGTTTAACAATTTTTTAAGTTTATTTCCTGTTCATGTCAAGTGGTATTTAATAGTTACTGATTAATAAACGTTGTGTAGCTCACACCTGTAATAAATATTTTTCCTTTTTTTTTATTTCTATCCCCTAAGGGGTAGGCAGCATAAGTTGTTCCCATTAATGCAATAGGGAGCCAGCCTATTTCCGTCAACCGAGTACGTCATGACTCGTATACATACTATCTGATAGATAATATTCCGATCCCGTTGCGGAGAAGTGATTTATAAAAAACATAAAATAAAGATATTTAATTAAAGTTTTTGTTTAAATGTGTAATGTGTTTTGTTTAAATGGCTCTACACGATAAGCTTTTAACGAATTTAAGTGCAGGCCTAGAAGAGAATATTGTATGTAATTAAAGTTAATGCAAAATGCCATCCAAAATATTAGAGAAACTAGTCATAATTAACTAATGCGGCTGCTCCTTTATAGTACAGATACAATTAAACACTGCTGCGGTTATTGATTTATAATTAATACGTACATATATAAGTAAAAGCGTTTTCTCCAATACAAATAGATTTGTAGATATACGTCTATTATAACATTCCCCATCACGGAAAGTAGAGTTAAGTTGTCTTTGCTGAAACACTGGACAAATATAGCATTAGTGCAGTGCATAGTACAAAACCTATCTTGAGATTCTCAAGATAGTTTTGTGAATAAATAATACAAGTCTGACTTATCAAGCGCTCTTACAAATGTTTAAATGAATACATGCATTTCGCTTTATATATTACAAATGAACACACGCTCACGCCTACCTTCCCGAAGGCGTAGATAGAGGTGTATTAAACACCCAATTTTTTCCAGTCACACACAGCCCCATATACAGTATATGTACGGTCTGATAGTAAACAGTGTGATCCCTTAGTAGTCTTGAACCACGTGTCATATATTGCTAGCTGCATATTATATTAAATTAATTGTTGTAGTAGTATTGAGTGGAGGCATATTTTTATAGAGATTTAATATAAATTTCCCTTTGATTTTTTCGTATCGTATCGTATCAGCAAAACGTGGACTTTAATAACGCATCTGCTACACCTTCGGGGATATAGGCGTAAGAGTATCTATGTATTTATGTATGTATGTTGAAATTGTATTAGAAGAATGCTCATTCAAAAGCATTTATTATTTAGATTTATAATCATAGTCACAGTTTCAATAACATGTTTTACTCGAACGTTATATAATAAAAAGATAAATATTCATAAAAATACAAACCCAAACAAAACTCTTCAAGCGACAGCCTAAATCAAAAACGTCACTTAAATATCCTCAACAATGCTTGCCAATACGCGTATAACATTTTTTTGACGCTTTGATAGTCCCAGAATTTTTTGTCAAACGTAGTATTTGGTCAGCGTACCATTGAGCTTGTGTAATTGCTCTAGTGTCAGTACGAGCTGTGTCAATTATTCCAGGCACACAATGTCACCAACAGCGGCATTTTCTAAACTATTCAAAAGGATTTCAATCCAATATTCGTTTACATTTTTGTGACGCTGTTACGGTTTAAGGTAAAATACTAAGTATGTATTTATTTCAATTTGATAGGTATTCGATTTCTTAACTCTAACATTTAAGCAGGATTTAAAATCTTTCTACATTTCATATTGCAAATGAGAAAATTAAAACTATAAGTTTTAACTGAATTAAAAATATTGGTCTCGGTACATCCAGAAAAAAGACTCGTATATGAAATATATATCTAACATAAGAGACTTATTAAATTGTTAATACTTGATGCATTAAATTATTTTTATAGTAGGTGCCTTTCTGTAATGCTAAGAACATTTTCATCAAATGTAAGCTGTCCGTAACTCTTTTATCTTGATGTTTTTGAAAAAAAAAAAAAATATATTGTCAATATAAAAAAAACATTAAAGGTTTGTCTAAACTAAACTAAAATTGTTAAAAGACAAGGAAAATAAAATGTATTAAAAAAAAGAACCCCACAAACAAAACAAATAGTATCATCTCATACTTCTTTCATATAAGGCAAATGTCATTATATATCTTTAAACTATCAAAATATAAATGTTAAAAGAGACTAACTGAATGGCTATTAAAACTGAACTATGATGATACAGAGCATATAATTGTTAATATTATGTAATCATTCTTAAGTTTCACAAACAGACATATGTACATACATACGTGTTTTTATATGTAATATATACATATAAATAGTATATATATTACATGTACAAACACGCAAACGCACGCACACAAACTTACATATACTAACACTACCTTTTACTTAAAATAAAAATATATTGTATTTATATAAAGTTTTTGGATCTTACTACTTCCTGAACCCGGTGTCCAGAAACATTGGCCTAGAGCCTATGCTAGGCACCAGTCGCCTACAATATACACTTATCTGAACTATGTATTATAATAAATAAACGGATTTTAGTAAACTGTAAAAAAATAAAGAAAATAAAAGAGGTCTTCAATTGCATACAGGCTGCCAAGTTAAAAAAAATGTAAAAAAAAAGACAAGTCAAATTATTAAAAATATAAAACCCGACTACATTGTAAGCTACCTCTTCCTTTTGCTCAAATTATCTTTAAATCTTAAACTTACCCTACGCCACTCCCTCTATTAAGGGGATCCAAATGACACCTCCCATTTAGAAATCTGTAGGCCGTGAAAAAGAAACAAACAAACATAATACAAAAACATAACTCGAAAAACATACTCATGTAAAACCCTCCTTCTTGCGCATATAAAAGACACATGCGCAAGAAGGAGGGTTATGTTATTCGAGCTCTATATTTTTATTTTAAAGAAAAACTATTTTAGATTATATTATGTTCCTTTGCTTTAATATGATTTTAATATTCTATTTCTAGGTTCCTAAAGGATGTTAGAGAATAGTTATCGGATTATTCGTGTAAGAAATCGACAGTTGTAAATTAATTGGAAGTTGATTGAAATCATGAAAAAAAGATTTGAATGCAACATTTGAATAAACATACCAATAGCGGCTGTATCAGGTGACCCGTATATACGTTTGTCTTCTATATCATAAAAGCAAGGAAGACAAAAGCACCTATGTTGTACTTAAGATCGTTGGAGAATTTGACCTTAAAAATTCCGAAGCATTCTACGACTTTTATAAACAAGTCATTTACAGTGCAAGCTATGCGTTCAAGAAGTTACTATAGGAGCATTTTCTAAATTGCTGACCGATAAGGACTTTGATGTCCGGAATCTTGTAAACACCTGTGTATACGTGTAATAATTTATGTACGTTTAGTTTGTTAATTTATATGTTTTTGTATATAACAATAGTCCTAATTACTTTATACTCAGGGAAGTCAGATGTGCAATTTGCAACTTCCCATCTTATTATCCCTTCCCATCTTACTATTAATCTCCCTTTCCATCCAGTGGTTGCCTGGAAGAGATCGCTAATCGCGATAAGGCCGCCAACTGTACAACTTTTATATTTTATTTCTTTCACTTTTCTAACTTTAGATCATAAGGCTTATATCAGTGTGTACAAACTATACTATTATTATGTATTTTGTACAATAAAGAGTTATCTATCTATCTATCAATCTATCTACTCTATATTTTCTTTTGAATTATTTTTGAATTGTTAAATAATTCGTGTATAATGTTAACTTAACATATATTCAAAATAATACGTCATTTTAATATTATGGTCTCCTACTACAATGAAATGTATTAATATTGGTTTACGCAAAATATTGATATGCATAATGCTTATATAAAATTAGTCTAAGTTTTCAATACAAATATTGCAATTTGCTGTAACTATTCTAGCGTGCATAGTTTAGACTTGCTCTAGATTTAATCACTCATTGCTACTATCTTACATCATAACCTTACTTCTTAACATTTTTGTTAGCTTTCCATTGACATGTTTGTGACTCATTTACAAACTTTATGAGTACTGGGAGAGCGATGGAAATCAACCTGTGAAATGTTTACGTTCTATATCTAAGAGGTGGATTTACAAGTACATGGGCACGGTGTTTCGGAATAACGGGCATATTAACTGGAATTCCATTCAGATTGGCCCCAATGTCGACCCTCATCAGATTGGACACTGTCATTACATATTAGATAATTTCGGGGAGTTTCATGTACTGTACAGCCGAGGAATTAAGTGGAAATCGGAATTACACCGAGAATATACCAATTTTTATAAATGGACTTTATCGTAGCTGTGTGAGAATTTTTGATTAGTTAATTTGAAGTTTATTAATTATTCTTTTTTTTTAATTTTGTGAAAACTTAGCAAAAAAAGCTTTCTATTAAAAACTAATGTCTTCGCCACAATTTAACAATTGTTGCACAAATATACTGACTGCTGGAATTAATCCAAAAGCTTTTGACATTAGTATATTAAAACTATGGTTAACCAAATCCAATAATCAAGCAATTAGCATGTTACTATTCACTGCTTTACATAGGCCTGTCTGGTACATATTACATGTTTCGCATCTAGCGAGTCCCAATTTCCTTCTTCTTTTCCCTCCCAATTTCCAGTCACTCTTTCGTCTTTCACATTTAAATTAGTTCTCCAGGTCGTTAAATAGTAAAATTTTAATTATTAGTATTCTAAAATATATTCTATGACTGTTTCAACACTACATACAGCCCTTTAGTAATAAAATACCAAACCTAATCATAAAAAGCAATACCTTTCTCTTGGTAATTTATAATAATGGAAATATGGTATAGCGACGGTAAAATTAGTAAGATTCAGTGTCAGTTTGTTAGCCAATCTTAAGACAAAGACTGATTCAAAATCTAAAACCTGATGTTTGAAAATGTAAGACTACATGTATGACGTTCTCATGAGATGTTATTTCATTCAAGTGGTGTATATCAGCTATATAGAACATTTGAATAATAACAAGACAAGAAAACAAATGACAAAATATAAAACATGAAGTTAATTCATACCTATAGAAGTTTAAGGTAAGTGTATCTGCACTTTAAAGGCAGTCTTCACTAATAAACTTTGTAATAAGGTTTTGCAAGATCTTCTTTGGCATAATTTATCGGATTTGCTGTGAAGACAATATTTAAATTTGTCTGATAGAAATATGCTTCAAATCTCCATTTTTAACCTCGTAGCCTCTATTAGTATGCCGAAAGCATTTATTTTAAGACTTAAGTAACTAACTGGAATTTTAAGTGGATTGATTACTGAATTTTGAATAATGTCTAGAACAGTGCCTTTTCTCAGCATACGTTCAGAAATCTAAATGAGCTTGCATTTTAATGAACACTGATTTACGACCCTCAAAAACAATCTTCTGAGTTTAAATTTGCTCTGTTCTAGGTACTTCTTTACACACAATGTCACACAGTCAAGTCAAGTCCCAAGTTGTAATATTCCCGTAAACTATAATAAATCTATGTTTTGACCTGATGCCTAACACGTTTTCAAAGACTTACTTGTGACACATATTGTTAACCAACCAACATGATATGTATGTATAGTGCACAATCTGAAATCATACATAACCATAGTTTTTCCAAACGACAAAGCAGTTCACGTCGGATGTAATTAGCGTTACCTCTATGTCATCTACAATGTGTCAAAATGCGAAGTCGATATGTTAAAATTGTGCCGCATTAGGAGTTTTGTCCCTGTCAGTACACACGAACTTAAATTACGCTATTACGAGAGACACCGCAGTAATAACTAACAATGGCTCGCATTAGAACCTTACTCAATGAACCTTCGTGCATCACTTGATTTCCCCGAAGGCCCAAGAGATCTATCCGAATCCTACCCATCTTACCCTTCCCTTGCAGTACACGATTTGGATAACAGATTGCTTTTGAAATTAGGATTAAGAGAACCTACAATTTATTAGGCGAAGTTTGAAATCTCCAATCAGTACTAATGGGTAAGATTCCTCGCATGACACAAGGTATTGTAATGTGATAGGTGTGACGGTTCGATCGATAATATTCAGTGCGGCAGAATTAGGCGTTTAATTTAAATTCTGACAAAATAGATTAAACCACACAACATATTATTTGCTTGACAATTGACTAAGATATGGGTAATTACTGTTTTTGTTTCTTAATAAACGTACATACCTACATTATTTGGTACGTATATCCACACTTTTATCCCTGAAGGAGCAAGCAGAAACGTCTCAAACGCCTACTTTTTGCTAATCATAATGTAGCCCTCTTACATAACAGCAATCCAATTGACGTCAAGATGCTAAAAGTCCAATTCATATTCTACTTCACCCAAAACCACACTGCTGTTTTTAATACATTTAATCTATGATCATTATGTTAGTAATTAAAACTAGTTCAATAAACTGAAAAAATGAATTCAACTTTAATTTATTAATATGTTTTTCTTTATTTATATATTTAATAAGTAATAGTACTTCGTTTATAAATATATATAATAGCTACTAAGAACCGAGTTTAGAGTCACACAGCTTTTAAGTACGGACAAGTACAGAGCTTGGAGTCACACAGCTTTTAAGTACGGACAAGTACAGAGCTTGGAGTCATACAGCTTTTAAGTACGGACAAGTACAGAGTTTGGAGTCACACAGCTTTTAAGTACGGACAAGTACAGAGCTTGGAGTCATACAGCTTTTAAATTACTAAGCAAAATAAATAAAGATTTATAACTACACTAATCAATTAACATGAAACTGAAAAATAATGACTGTCAAAACCTAAAGTTGTTATAAAAAATCGACACGCAGTGGAAAAAAAATTGAAAACACTAGTGCGAGTTTGATAATAATGTTTGGTTATATTTTATAGTTAAAAATAATACCTTTAAACGAGCTATTCAGAATATACATATGTATATATATGATCTAAATTTTATACAATGTAGTATGTAGGCGGTTTCGGGGGCGATAAATCGATCTTAATCGATCAAATTTTATCCGTGCTTTCACGCAATGGAATACTGCTACAATATCATTAGAATACGAAGGTAAATTCGCCACCATCTACAAGGTGCTCAGGTGGGAATTTGAAACGGCGGTCCCGAAACCAGAATACGCCGGTTCGAGTCCAGATGATTATTTTTGTTTTTCAAGTTCATTATTTATTTTTCATCAGTAGTTATTTAAATATGATTTCTATGAAACACAATTTACCAAAAAAAAAAAAAAAACAATTAGCAGAGCTAGTTTTTTTTATTATTCATCCAGGTACAAAATATTTGTGGTACAAGTTTTCAGTTTTCTTATTCCAATTTTCGAAACAATAGCTGTTATTAGGTTAAAAATGATGCTGCGGAGAAGCAATTCTGAAACTACAAAATTTATTTTAATTACTATTGCAATTTTTTATACACGGTAGCTCTAAATTTAGATGTTATGTAATCTCTCTAATACATTATCACTACATGTTCTCGTTTAATTTGTAAACTTCTTAATTAAGTCGATAGAGAGTAAACGAAATAACCGAGTAAAAAACTGATTCCTCATTGATCTACGAAAATACAGAACAAATTAGCGTTGATAGGAAAATTGTGTAATCCACAAATAGCTCTCAGAATCTTGGTGTTCTTAGCGGTTGTTGAATGAATATTTTTAAATCCCTTTGCGACACAGGACCATCTTTAATGCGGGTGTTGTTTTTTTAAATTAAAGAAAAAAGAAAGATACATATAAATGTCCAGTTTTGTTCTTACCTGAGGACGGATCGCTAAAATGTATGTCGCGGTTATTTCAGAACTGAAAAAGTAGAATCGAATAAAAGACATTTTCAAATCCACTTTTACGATTTTGAAATTCTTGTTTTTTTTTGCTGAAAGTATGATGATTAAAACGTGAACTATTTAACGTGAACTATTTTCTTTTTAATTATCCCCAGCTTGTATGTCATCCAGTCATTAAGTCCCGGTGTTGTTACAAACAAACAATGGTACTTTTATTCAAAAGCGCGCCAGATCCCCACAAAAGTATGTCGCAGACATTATACTAGTACTGTGAAAAATCGATTTTCTTGTCAACGGTGCTCCTGTTGACAAGAAAATCGGGAAAACAATAAAAATCGTCGGAGGATCATTTCTTTCTTCAAATATCCAATTTATTTATGTGTTTTATGAGTGTCGAAATGTGAATTGAAGGCTCTCAAATTCGATTCCTAGAGGCAACACAGTAGTTTATTATAATAAAATATCGTTCAAATGTTTTTACTATAGCTTTTTATGATAGATAAAACCCGTATATGGTTATGATTTCTCGTTTGTATTCAAACGCTTTTAGTTACGTTACTGGATCTAATTACAATATAGTTCAGTAGAATGTTATGATATATTTTTGGTTCAGTCGGTCGGTAACTTTTTGTAGTTATCCTAGCAAATAATGTTAATAATTCAGAATCAAGTCGGTGTGGGATTCAGATACCATGGGTTCTTCATATTAAATTCAATCCCGAAGTAGAGGCACACCGGGCTGAGCTCCATGAAATCTTGGTGGTGGAGTGGGAGCAATGACTTACGCGACCCAGTGCGGGGCACGATGTTGTAGCGGCGATAAGACCCATCAAACTCCCCAAACTTTGGTGAGTTCGTCGCCCATACAGATGCAGGCCCGAGAGGCAGCGCGCAGTGTTCCGTGCGTCTCTCAGAGTACTGTGACCAAAGGGTGATGGTCACAGCGGGTGACGGGACCCGTCTTGGGTGAGACGGGTCAGTGCCTGTCTGAGGCAGCGGAAGAATGCCACGGCGATTCTCGCTCCCCCGATCTTAGGCAAGCAGAAGAACACAGGGGTGGTTTTTAGTCGGTAAGAGTCCGATATACCCCGTCCCCCCACCCCATGGGGGAAGGACATCTATGAGGATCTTCCACCCTGTCACAAAAAAAAAATATTCAATTCAATATTAAGATCATTTAACAGTATTTAGGCTGTTATTTCAGTTCTATAGAATCTGAGAGCTAAGCAAGTAGCTTAGCGTTCAGGTTCCATAGAGTTTAATTTTATTAACAAAATTGCTAGGTTGAAAATTAATTTATATTTATTTTACTCGCATGAGCAAAATATATTGCTATTGATAATTTGCACTGTAATAGTATAATTCGAATATAAACTTTTGTGACTAGTAAAATAGGACACGACTTCCCATTATGTCTAAGAATAACTTTTTCAGGGCTCATTTCTACTACCTCTGTAGTTATTATTCAAAACAAACTCAATAAAAGGCCAATTTGTTTGTAAACAGTTCAAAAGCCTATGTAATTTATTCTGATATTGTAACTAATAAAAGCTATTCACAGCTCGTAGCGGTTAACTATATCAATAAGTCTGGGCAGTCTCAACAGTTTAGGGTGTAAGTTTGCAATTATTAAACGTCGTATGTTGTGACTTTAAATTTAGTTGTATATGTTTAATTGCTGTCTGTTTTTGACACATCACGAGTACTTATTTACTTTAAAAAAGTGGATAACCGCCCTCAATTCGCCTTTTGATTGTTTTCCGCAATACTTTAAAATGTAAAAACACATGAAACCTTTTCGTATTTGCCTTGGTATCCACCGCAGTAGCAGACTTTAAGAAAAAAAAAAAGAAAATCCAAACTACATAAAGAAATACATACAGTCGAACATAGAATCACCTTCTTTTATGGTGTTGGTTAAAAATATCGTTAGTAAAACATTAAAGGCACACAAACAAATTTTGGACGTTTCAATACACTTTAGAAAAATAGTACCTGCTCACCAGGCCGCCATAGTGTGGGTCGCCTTGCTGCATTGACTAGACATGCAATGAGGATGGAGACCACCACTCTTGGACTCCACTTTTTGCTTTCCAACAGGCAAAGCGGAGTCATTTTTACCATAGTGGCTGATATTAAAAAAAAATACAATCCCGGCTTAATCGGTAGGGGACGTAAAGGGGTGGCTCTATTCAACTCCACCGAAAACCAAACGATGTAGCCACATTGGTATTATCAAGTTCGAATGTCACACTTTTAAAAACAAGGTAAACGTGTTATTACAAATTGAACCGAAGCGAGGCTAGAACTAAAGTCGTTTAATTGAACTTCGAAAATATGAAAATCTAATATACGGTGTAGTGTGATGTGTAGGTGTGCCTGAAAGTTAAACAATGCAACACAAGGACAAAGCAAGTGTAGTGGGCCCTCGAGTTTCGAGACCGCCTTTTGTTCTATGACCCTGCGAGTGATGTTTCTTTTAGCAGCGGTAGGAGTTATGAAAGAGACCGGAAGCGTTTTACAAATCAAAGGTCTTGACACTCATAGCGTAAACATTTTATGTTATGTGGCTATAATTTAAAATATTTATTTATTTTGCTACACAATATTCTCTATATAGTCTATTGCCGTCCATATCAACCAGGTTGCCCGGCACATACCTGCATTTTATACAATTTAATAAAAAAATTAATACAATTAGAGAGTATCAAGATGATTCTAGAAACGTTATAGTGAGAAAGGTCGGCAACGCATTTGTAACTCTTAAATTGCAGGTCTTCATGGCTGGCGGTAGTCGCTTACCATCACGTAAAGACGGGTTAAGTGATGGTGAGCTAGCTTAGCTCGTTTGCTCACTATCTCATAAAAATAAACACTCACTTTTTATCAAATAAAATGCTTTGCACAAATCCTGTATACAACGCTCTCTGTAAAGCAGAGACAAAAAAACAAAAGCCAATGGATTTTGTGAATATTGGGTGCAAACGAGCAAAGTGTCAACTACACTTCGAACACTTGCAGTTCGAGAGTCTCAAGTGCGAGAAGAGTGTATGTGAAAGAGAGAGAGAGTGGAGCCCCTGGGTTTTGGTCTCCAGTGACCTCACTTACTCGTTGAAACACAACGCCAGTATTGATTACCAACCGTCGATTGTCTGTGATGTCTCTTCCACTTTCAAGATTAGCGAAAATCATTTATCTTGTTTTATCTTCTTATTTTTTTTTATGTTACTATGTACTTTGTTGATATCATCGATTAAGGTGTGATTTCCATTAAATAAACCAATCAATCTGTAACAGTGGGTTTATGTTACCTACGAATATTATGTTTGCATGCTGTACATGTTCAATATATTTCACTAATTGTTATGTTTCAAATATATTTATATTAGTACAAGTTTTAATTTTAATAAAAATTAAAACTTGTACTTAATTGTTTTGCTTTCTAATATAGATTCAAAGCTACTTGGTTTTTATATAGCAAAAAATTTGCTTAAGTAAATTATGTTTCAAAATGAAGCAAATCCATTTTGCTTAATATTGTAATGAAGTTTAGAATAGTTTAAATTTGCCTCATTTTTTTCTAACGATCAGGTTCTTTAATTTTAAAACGCCATACTTCTTTGGTTTAAACCAAATACCTACACCCAGACAGTAAGCAGTGTCTCTTTAAACCAACCACAGAAGATCACTTTTGTACATGACGACGTGCTCAGACAACACTTTTACATTTACATTCTATATTTTGTGTCAATTATAACATCTAGGGTCGTTCTAATCGATGAAGAATATTTCTTTATGTGCGATTATATACGATAAGATTATGTCTACAAGAACGATTACATTTCAAATATCGAGTTTCATAGATATGTTTAAATTTACATTATTAGAGTATACTCTTGAAGAATACAAGGGACTACAACATTTATACGCAACGTTTGCTCGTATTTGATTCTTTACATAAACGCGCCGATTTGGCTAAGTAATTGGTTTATTAGTAAAGCTTCATTACCATTTATATGCTAATGTTTAACAAATTACACACTAACACCCAATACAACTACAGGAAATTGTATTAAATATACGTACATCGTTTGCTTATTTCAAACGTAACTAAGGGATCGGTCTGTTTTCTACCCGACAGTATACAGTCACACAGTGCCCGGTTGATGGCAATAGTCTAGACTACATAATAATGAAAGTTGGACTAAATTCTGGGTGTCATAATAAGTGTGTATGTTTTTTTTTTACTTATTTACTTTCATTTTTATTTTTGTTATGGAAATAGTACTGTTTCCAACTTCAATCATTTGAAGAAAAAAAAAATTGTATTTCAGAACGTATTGTGTAACATAAAATCACAAACATAAAATCTTTTGTATTGTATTATTAACCTCAATTATTCATTTTAATACAAATCCTTTGTATTGTGTTATATATATAATATATATTTAATATATAATATATATTATTAAATGTATTCAATGAATAACCGCACCGTGAACCACGCGTCTCTATAATGTTACAAAACGTTTATTATTGTACGATTATGTACATGTGTATTTATATAAATATTGCTTCACCAGATTACAATATATGTATTGGATCATAGTCACTTCAAATTTAACAAAAAGAAAAAACAAATAAGAGTCTATAAACCAAAGTTATCAGAAGTTTTAACGAGGGCCGTCCGTGGCTAGAGGACGGATTTTTAAATGTCGTCACATCTAGATAGACACTAGTTTTATGTGATTCTTTATCAAGAAAGTTTTATGGTAAAGGATTCGGATAGTAAAGTTATCCTCGAGTGTGATTTAGTATAATGTGCGTCGAATTATTACGATAACGTGCCAGTTTCAGTATCAACGATATGTTAAATAAATTTGCAGTCTTGGGGGAGATGGATCAAAGTCTGTCGGAGATGGCGGAAGAATGCAATTGTGATTCTCGCGCGGAAGACCAGGTGCATGACACAAGTTGGGAAAAGACTATGTAGGGCAGTGGACGGCATTAGGCTAATTAATTGATTGATTCGTTTAGTAAAACATGTAATATTATGTAGTATTGCATGTTTTACTATATTATGACCATGTATTATGAACATAGTATCCAAAATCCCTGACACTAGACGTACGCTACGCTTATAAACAATAAACATAATACAAAAAACATGTATAACAAAACTACATAGATTAATAAAATTAAAGTGTCTGTTTGTAATGTTAACATTAAAGATTTTTAAAAGGTACATGGCTGTTCACACGTTCCTTACATCAATATTTTTTCTTTTGGATCTGTCTTTTTATTCCTGCTAATCTTCTGATTCATTTTCACATATGTTTGCTTGTATGTTTTTAGTCGGTTCGAGTCCGACATACCATCTCACCCTCAGCTCCGGTGAGGCGGTGACCCGTGGGAGACTCTACACGAGAAAAAATAAATAAAAGAAAGGTCTCTATATCTATCTAGTACTACTTTTACTTTGAAAAAATAATGAGGGTGCCGTAACCAAAATATTATCGCAGCAGGCTCATATAGTCTATTTTATGAAAACCATACTATTAAACATTTTTCACGCAACTGCACTTACGTTACTACCCCATTAAATATTTTCTCAATGACAGTTTAAAAAAATATGCATTTACATAATTGATTGCTGTAATTCCATCCATTATATTAATTTAATTATTTTGAAATTGTTCGAATTTAAAGTTCATAGCTATTTTTTTATGTATTATTTTATAATTTAATATGTTATGGCCTATTGGTATAGTATAGTATTGTTGAGGTCAGTTATAAATAGAAACACTCATTCTCCTTATGGGAAAACACTTCACTGCCAATATTATGAATAGATTTAGTGAATCCAAATTATTACAGCGTTTAGAGCATTTCATACTCTTTAAAACTGACCATTAATTATGATCGGGACTATATGACGGCAAATCTTCAGCCCTGATGAAGTCAGAAACGTTCGTTTCAAACCACGCTTGGGTGGATCGAGCTTTAGGTGGATTTAAGCTTATCTAAGATTAATGATTTACTTTTTATTGTACAGTCAGATACATATTTTTTCTTTTAAATACTTATAAGAAAGAACTAATAATATGTACAATTGGCGGTCGTATCGTAATTAACAATGTCTTCCAGGCAACCATTGGACGGAGAGAGAGATATGATTAAAAAGAGGGGGTGCGATGTACAACATAAGAGTCTCCACTCTAAATTAATATTTAATAGGTACCTACACAAAACATATGTAAATACAGACTTACGCATATACATTCAGACACAAATATACAAATAAGTAGTACTACCAAGTATGTCAAAATTTTTTAGTTATAAACTGTGTCTTGACATGGAACGGGCATACCATTACAGTAAATTTGAAGTTGATTTGACTATTATTCTACTTTGGATCTAATCCTGGAACTACCTATAACGATTGCTTGTGTTTCTACAGCTATGCTTGTTGCTCCAGACACAAAATCTTCTGTAAGCCAATGTTTATAACACCTATAGCAACGAACAATTCTGCTGAACTTATGGCTTTATTATAAATCCGCAAGTCATCTGCATAAAGGTGGTAAGTAGGGATAAGGTTATCGGAAATAGAGTTTTTAAAAACTTTGAAGAGCGCTATCGGTGACAAACAGGCAGCTACGAAACCAGTCAATAGCCTTTGGAGATATGTTAAAAGAGCACATTGTTAAAAGCAAAAGATCAAAATCAACAGCGTTAAAGGCGTTACTGAAAATAAGTAGAACTAACACTATCAATTTGTATTTTCCGATCCCGACCAAATGTCATCCGTGACATGAGCCAATGCAGTTGTCGTACTATGACTGAGACGAAACCAGGCTGAAGTAGATATAACAGGAATTTTTAGAAAGGAAGAGGCAGAGTTGGTTAGTAATTTGTCAAGATAATATACATCTCTTGTTTGTGGCTAGGCGTTTTTTAAATTAAGCCTTGGTTGTGGTGTTTTTTGTGTGTGATTAAATTATTATTCTTTTTTTTTATACAAATATTAATAAACGACTATGTCTAATTTAACACGTAATATTCAAGTCCAAAGTTTTATACGTACGTATTACTAGGGTAGCGGGCAGCCTGATCCGCTACCCCCAGGCCAGCGCTCATGGAGGTCGGAGGTCATTCTGCGCCCTCCGGCGCCTGGTGCGTCTTTTGCGGGACAAGAGAGTGCTAGCCCTCTCCCGTTCCCGTTCCGCCGCCTCCTTTAGCAGCATCACCTCTTCGCAGAAGGAGACGGCAGATTCCCACGCACTCTCGCTTTGTACCATCGACTGAACCATGGTCTCTAGCGAGAGGCTTCCCACTCCAATAGCCGTCACGGGGTTGTGCCGCTGTTGCGTCCATGCTGAGCACTCCACTAGGGTGTGGAGCGCAGTCTCCTTGCGACAGCCCCCGCAGTGGTGGCAGGCAGACGTTGGCTCCCGGCCTATGCGACACAGGAACTTACCAAAGCAGCCATGTCCGGTGAGCACCTGTGTCAGCCGGTACGAGAGGCTGCCATGCCCATCGCCTCTCCAGCCAATCCTCCATGATGGTTCTTACCGCCAAAATTATGGCGTGCCCTGCGCTTGGTCGCTCCAGTCGTTGTTTCCACTCGGCCATTAGGACCTGGCGAAGCTGTGCGGTCACACGATTTCACGAGGCGCGGGTCTCAGGTCCCGTTCTAGTGCCTCCTTGCACCATAGATATAATGACGCAAGGGTTTTCGCCTCCAGGTCCCATGGAGCAGAACTAGAGACTTGCCGCTTCGAAAAGTTTTATACGCTAGCAAATCACAAAAATTTGATATTTTAGAAAGTTTTTAAGTGGATAAATAAAAAAAAAAACTAAAAGCATGATATATAATTTTAAGTATAGAAATTTTACGATGAAAGTAACAGATAGCATATATTTTTACACAAAGGACTAAATGTGTTGCTTCGGTGACAGTTACAATTCAACTGAATGAACACTCTGAATGTCCGTTAACGATGATGCGATTACAATATGGCGTGATAAGACGTTACATTCGACACTGTTTCGGAACTAAAAAAATGTGTATCACAATATAGATAAGAAGGATTAAACACTTATAAATTATATTACGAATATTTTTTTATCCAAATCCTTAATTTTGCCAAAGTTAGTTATCTTGATCTCATTGACGACCAACTGAAGCTTGAGAGACATTAAAATCGATTTATATGTAGACTATGCAAATATTATCATACATACATACACTCAGCAAGACCAAGGTGTAATTAATAGATTTTTTTTGATAATATAAAGCCTATTGCCGCCACCCTAACTCCTTACAATAGTGTATGTATTGATTTAGTGCTTACACACTTGATATAGGTTTAAGACAATGTCAGGATTCTAACTGCTATCCATTAAAACATTTATTTATTTTTATTAAAAAAGGGTATTAAATCATTTACATATTCGTGTTTAATTACATATAAAAGAAAGTTTTCCAGTAAGAGGGCTGTAATACAGCGTTGAACTGGCTTAATTTCAAAAGAAATAATTTACAATCTTTTTGAATACGTACAACTTTTTATTACTAATGTATTTTTATTGAATTAGTCTAGACGTATCATAAAATAAATAAAAGGTTTTCAATCCCATTTCACTTTTAACAAAATGTTATAATAACATTGATATCAAAATTCACATTAAAGCCTTTATCAATATCTTTTTACTAATCGGTAACATGTTGATGACTTGAAATGTTTTATAAAATACAGTAAAAAGTAAACAATGTTTCAAAGGAGCGTCAAGGAAAAGAATAAATGTGAAACTTTGTTAACCTGCAACACGTATTATGACATATGTATAATTACATTGTAATTATACATATGTAATTATACATATGTAATTATATCGATCGGTTCCTGTCAAGGGACAAGAATCGTTCGGTATAAGTACATAAAGCTTCAGTCGTAATGTTAAGGCTAGCAGCAACCTCACTTGTTTCTCCTTACAAATTTTAAAGTTGATAAATTTGATGTTTGGTAACACATGTTCAAATTAACAGAATTGATGTGTATTCGTTCTTTACAAGGCAACAAAGAAATGATTGCTTTAGTGCTTATTAACATAGAAATTTATTCAGGGACTAATGCGAGGATCAAAGTTCCAAAATGATAAAATACATGATAAGTAGTGTACATGGCGCAGATGGATATTAGAATCCGCTGTTTTGCAAAACCACTAGTTGTTATGCAATACAATAACAGTGAAATAGGCGATAAGATAGCCTACATGCGGTTTTTATAATTACTGAACTCTGTTTTGGAGTTTTGCATGTATCTACGCTGCTGGTTATTATTGATAGTTTTTGTTACACCGCGTGAAATGATATGACAGATTTTTTTTTTTCAATTTTCACGCTTGTGGACACAAGATAGATAATTGTAAGTGAATTATAGCTTATAATTCTTATTTATTTTGTCTATAATTTTAGAATAATTTTAATAAGCACCTACAATTTCTTGAGAAGAATTTTGCAAACAAGCAATTTTGAAAACTTTACTCAACTGTTTTTTCATAAAAAAGAAAAAAAGAAATTTAAACAAACAGCTATTTTGTATTATAGCTGATTTGAAAATCCATCTGCGACATACACTAAATAAAATCAAAGTCAATAAAATAAACATGTAGGAGCTATATCGGAAGGTTATAATAATTAACTCTTTTATAACTAATAAATTGCACGCAATGCAGATTTTTCGTTCCGATTGCGTCTTAAATAAGAAATTTGTCGTAAACGCGGTGCGCTCGCGACTGTTGCTTGAGATCTGTCTTACAAAATGGCCGCCTCGCACCGTTTGAACTTGTTTGAACCGTGCCGTCAAATATAAACTAATATGTTGTGTACACACATTCTATTCTTTACACATAGTATTTAAAAGAAATGCGAAAACAGTTCAATAACTTTTTTCCTTTTTTCTTTTCTTTTTTGTATTTGTCTTTGATTATGTTGTTTTTTACAAGCTTGAGTAATATCAATAATCAAATATCAAAATTGAAGTATATTTTTCTTATGACCTAGATGGTTGTTTTTGTTGGAAGTATTAATTTCACTGTTCTTATAAATCATTATAAAGGTAAACGTTTTACTAACAATTAAAGTCATGTAAAGTTGAAGTTTTTGTAAAAAATATATTTTTTTTTGATTTTAAAATTTTAATTTAAATATTTCTAGAAAGAAAGAACAATGGTAGATGTCGTAGTAATAGTAATAGAAGTATTTGATGGATGGTTATGAGATTTAAATTTGAATCTGTTTATAACGTGAATCATCCTTACTATTTACACCTAATTATCATATTTTTAGAAGTTTGCTAAAAGTAGGATATCAATTCCTCTCAAAAAATTAACAACAATGACAAATCATTTGTGATAGGCAGCTGCATGTTTATCGACTTCAGTACAGCCTTTTTGTAAACTTTAAATTGAAATAACGTTTGAGGCGAGTGTATTCGTATAAATTAAATTAAATTATAGCTTTTTACTTCTTTTATATTTATATTCATATATTTAATACAACTTATTTTTTTATAGTTATGCCTGGAATATATATATATATTTTGAGTTTTTTAAAGATCTACAGCTCTACATAAAATCCTTTGACTGCTGGTCCTTCGCATACATGACGTTGGCAAAACTGTGGCAACTCCAATACAGCCATTAATCAAAAATTAAAGGAAAAATAACTTTTGAACGCTTAACGTTTCATCGTGGTAGAGCCATGCTTAGGCATGAATGGGTCGGTTCGACCGGTGCGACGTCCTCACAGAAAACTTGTGAAGCAACACTTGCGATGCATTTCCCCAAAATTAGTGAGGTTTCCGAAGGCCCAACTCCCACTTTCCTCTTTCCCCTCCCCGTATCCCGACGAATTACGACTCTTGATTTGCAGGGATCTATGGACGGTGGTTGTCAGGTGACCATCTGTTCAGCTGTCCCCATATATCATAAAAAAAACGTAGGGTTCTAAAAATCTGATAATTAAAACTGTAATTGGCGATGATATTACTGACCAAATAAATGCAATAATTATCCCTACCATGAGGTACGCAAGGCGGTATGCAATACCCATACAGGCCTGCCAGTGTTACCTTTTAAACTGAAACCAACATCAAAAAATTACGGACTCAATTAAAATAACCTTTATATAGTTTTAGTTCGTTGCTTTTAATTTTCGTACGCCTTTGTGAAAATTAAAAGAAACTTAGTAAATAGTAAATTCACGAAACAGAACCTACGTGCTGGTACAAAATACTTTGATATCTTTGTAACTCACATAATTATTTTTTACCTCTCTACAGCACGGGCTAAAATAAAATAAACTCTTCTTGGACTAAGAGCACGAATGAGATTTTGTATTTTTTTTTTGGAGCGGTGTGTACCTTTAAAATTGAACGCAGAACTAAGTTATATTACTAGAAGTGGCCTATGAAGGTAAAATGTAAGTAGGAAGGTAAAACATGTAATAGGGCTCTTTTAATTTTATCTGGGACCAAGTTTCAAAACAATGACAATGGGAAATCGAATTCAAATTCTGTAAATTTACAAATTACTTATTGCAGATTAGCAGCATCCCTTGCTATGCGGAAGATAGCACCAGTGATGACTTTTACACCGGCCGCGCTTACATTTCTCGTACAAACGTCCTCGAGAGCCAATCTAAACTTGTGTCTGATATCGAAACTTCTTTAGAATAAGTTTCAGATTAGGATCGACTTAACTTAGCAGCTTGACTTAGGCCAATTTAACCCCACGAAGGTTTGCGTATTCACCGCTAAAAGTATACCATTGGTAGTATCACCATTTAAGAATACTTCCGTAACTGCATCAGCCAGCATTGGAATCTTCATGGGGAGCGTCTTCATCTTCATCATGGGAAGCGTTCCCACCGTCAGGCCGTCAGGCCGTGGCTGCAGGTTTTCGCCACCATCATACATCTATAATTAAATAAGCTTTACCTTCTATGCTTCACTCAGACGGGTTTATAACATCGAATTTATACTATTTGGAGCCTGATTTAGTAGTAAGATTCTATTACTAAAAATGAATACTACATATTATCAAAAAACGTAGCAACTTATATATATATAACCAGCGAGTTCAAAAATGCAGTTTTCCAGTTGCCTCTTCCAGTGATCAATATTTACAGTAATCAACTAATTCCATGTGTACAAAGTGTCGGAAATTAAATTTAAATAAACATAATTAAACCGTTGGCCTCGTTCGCTTCGACTTTCAAAATTACCGTATTTAGAGGATTAAACGCCCGCCCTTATGTTAATAATACAGGCTTAAATTATCATTAAAAAGTATATTGTGCTTTTCGTATGTAACAGGCAGTTCCATTAATTATTTAATTAAAATGGAATTAATATTCGTTTAAAATATGGATACCAAAATTTCCGATTTATATATACTTAGTATTGTTATATATGCAAATATGAGTTTTTCGTTTGTTACGCATTCACGATTAACTACTAAACGATCATCATGAAGTTTTACATACATTTTGTCAGAGGTGCAGGAAAGCACATATATGATACCTTTCATAAATGAAAAAGCAACAGTAGTAAAAAATAATTATTAAATAACATAAAAAAAATGTTAGAGGTTTCGGACTTACCGGCACGAGCCAGATCAAGTTATAGGTATACCCCTAACTTGCTTGAGCTATTTTTTATACTCGCAAACTATCTGTATAACATACTCTCATCCAATTTTCTCATCTAATTCTGAAAAGTACCTGGATGATTACAACAGAATTGCAGCCCCATGCGGTAAATTGGATTATAATGGCAATAATGTGGGCGTTAATTAATATATACTACCTACTACCCTACCCCCTCTGTACCTAAACACACTCATGTATATAGATAGATACATGAATGAGTTAAGGTACAGGGGGGGGGGGGGGGTGAGAACGGGTTGGCGGTTGCCTGGGCATTATTACTCCGGTCGATTCATGCCAAAACGGATCTGCGTACTACTTACGCAATTATCCATTGCAGGTATTACATGTATGCCGATGTCATCCAAATCTATCACTCATTTAAGTCCAGTGAAGTACATAACACATTTAACTACATTAATAAAGACCTGAAGAGTATTTGCATCTGTGCAAGCTACAACTCTTTACTGCTTATTATGATTCAAAAATCACATTTAACTGTTAGATGACAGCCACATACACAACAACCCACAAATAGACAATGTACTAAATGATCGTGTTCATAAGGCGAGAAACCTTGATCTGTTAATGGATCTTCATCCATCCATCAAGTATCAGACGTGCATCTCAAACTCTCAACTCTCTCTCAACTCTCAACAAACTTTTCAGTTGCGGTTTGAGATGCACGTCTGATTGTGAGAGATTGTTTTTATAGACTAAAACTAATTTATAAAATTTGTATACATCTTAATCTAAATTAGTAAAATCCGTTAATTTATCAAAATTTAATTATATGGACCCATCTTATGGGCCAAGGATACCAAGCCAGGATAGCCAAGGATAGTAAAAACGTCGAACCTAATACAGTGAGTGCAATACACGTGCACTCAATTGTGTCTTAAAACTCCGCCTAGAGGCCTTGCCATTAGCAGCTTAGCTTAGCTTAAAACTTCACTTGGCTGCATTATCATTTCGAATTAATTAATATAAAAGGCAGTTATTTGGACTCTAAGTTGGTATTAGTATTCCACTCGAGCATCAGTCTACACTTTAAGCACATCGCGCCATAAGACAATAGCACTCCGAGTTAGCTTCAGATATGCTGCTACAAAGTGCTTAAATAATTTGCCACCACCATTGCATATTCTGAGCAATGTGCACAGTTATAAGCTAAATTAATGATAATAGAATGTTTCTTGCCAAACAAATCTCCAACACATATTGACAAAGGAACAAGCATTTCACCTTATCGTTTTATCAATTCTTTGACATAAACAATGTCTGAATAATATACGCATTATTTTGACATAACACACTAACGTACCGTAATTGTTTGGTAACGTTACCTATATATTTTATTATTGTTGACACTACTATACGATCACTATAACCTTTCATCTAATTGTCGTTATGTTTGTAGCTCATTAATATATAAACCATTACAACATTCGACGTATCTTTGAAACGGAACATGACGTTATGTCTTGTGTAAATCCCATATTTGCATATTGTCAGCAGGCCACCTGGCTTCAGGCTAAAGTCAGCGTTGCAATCATTTGCAGCATTTGCTGAACTGTGGTGTTTTTTACACTTAGCGACATACTGAGCCTGTTAGTTAAATGCATTTAGAAAAGTAATTTCGCTTGTGTTGTAATTTTTTTTTATAATTAAATCTAACAATTCTATTTAATTTACATTTTACTTTTTATTTATTCTATTTTGCTATGTATGTATTATGTGTGTGGTCGTATATAATAACAACGTATACTAACAAATTGAGTAGCTACCAATTTAATTGATATACGTGATGTCTCAAATAGAAATATATTTGAAGCAATCGAAAATGGTTTCTACAGTAAGATGTGTTATTAACAAATTTTGGAGTGGAAAAATTGTCCATATAATGAGACGTTGAACATCGAAGTTATACAAAGCCTCGACTGACTCCCGTCAGCGTACAATAGTTAGTAATTATTCAATTATAAAGACTTTCACACATAAAATCAATATCAGTTTGGTCTCTAGCTCATAAAGTACTATTTTACTAAATATACGGGGCATTTATATATCTCACAATATAACAGTAGTCTGAATAATTTAAGTACAACAAAAATAATTGGATAATTACGTCATGGATAATGGAGACTAAATTATGTAACTAGATTACTTATCTGAGATCTGAAAAGAAAGTCCCTAGTCATGTATAAAGCTGGATAAGTAAATGCATGACTATGAGGTAAGGGACGCATTGCTAATACACTTGTATGAGGTTGTATTTTTGTTTTTATTATCAAACCAGAAGCTTTAGCATGTCAAACATTTAATTAATAACTATTAACTATTAATTACTATTAGGTTGTTCGGATCAAACCTGCCCACACAAATATTCCAAAAAAAGATATAGTTTTCATTTATACGAACTTATATTTAAAGATTAACTAGAGGTAGTCACAATATGCAATTATTAACTAATCGTTGGGTCAGTAGGGTGAAAATCATCAAATCAATCATATCAATCATCATATCAAGAATATAGGGTGTCTATAAAGAAACATCATGCGTTTATATACACATACAAACACGAAAAACAAGAGCCTCCTTTTTATGTATACGGGTTTAAACATCAATTAAAAAAAGGGCGTAAACATAAAAATAGATAGTATGTAGATTATAAAAAAAAAACTCATAAATATTTACTTTATAGAGGACATGATAAATGTTAAAATCATTTTTCATATACAAATACTAAACCTATATCCCCGAAGGGATAGCTTTCTAATGCCAACCGTAACCTAGTCCCATTTACGTAATAGGGGGCTCAAGCTAAGTATACATACTGCCTGTTAGATAACAGTCTGATCCCTCAGTCTCCTTTCACAATAACCACGAGAAGAGATGGGGCTGCCATAACTGTCTCCACCTTGAACCACGTGGCTTTTTAAACACATGTGTTTAAAAATCTATATTTTTCAAGAAACTACTTAGCTATTTTGTGATATCAAATAAATTTCTTGTTTGATACCAAGTTGCCACACTACTACAAGCTACTCTACGGTCATTATCGACTCAATGGTGGCTGTTTTATCACCTATAAATACCAATAGCGAGTAACAATACTATTGCACTACATTGCTGACAGCAAAGAAGCTAACTATACAAATAACTTAATAACTTTCTATACAAATTTACGAAGCATTATGATAGTCCGTAATTCAGTACTGCAACACCTCTTGGGGAGGATCCTCAGAAACGGCGGTGTTAATTATTGAACGAGTACCTAAATGTAACGTTTTAACACTAGCATTCCTATCAGAAGGAGGCCTCACTCACCTTACTTTCGGAATCGAGGTTTGTAAATAATAATTAGTAATTTTGTAGTTTTTGGGTATTTTAAAGACATTCATGTATGTCCTTAACTATTTTAAAGCAAAAATCTTGTCAGTCAGTATCAGCAATGTTTAGACTATTAGACTGAAGGAACTGAAGCTTTAGCTACTGTTGTTAACTAAATAATAGTCTCATAATGTTATTGTTTTCTTAGGTGAATATATAAGTAACCGTAGATACCAGCCATAAATTAGTGATATATAGTGACATTCATTCGTTTATCGATACTCATTTGTTCAACATAATTTTTGTATAGAGCAGAAATGTTCTAGTGTTCTAGTGAAACAATTTAATATCAACGAATTAGTTATAAAAAAAGTACTTCAACGATTTCTTAACTTTAATTATTCTAGGCCCAATAACAGATTTGCTATAGTTTCATGTAATATTCTACCTATGGGTTACTTTTTTTTTTAAAACACAAGAAAAATAAACATTCATCACTCTATTTGTTCACACTATTTGTTCTCGAATGGAACTTAACCCACGATTATTACACAACACAACACGTAAGTCTCCTCAGTGCTTTTTATATAAGATTCTTATTATCTTGTTGATTAGGTGATACCTATCCAAAATCCACTAGTGTAACCTTCCTGTACGATATTACTTACGTAGTATAATATATAATAGGTCGGCGAAAAAGTCTTTTCGTATTTTGTATATCTGGCTGGGTTTAAAATCAATAAATATAGGACATTAAGAAAAAGAAAAAGTGAAAACACTTTCCCACCGTTTTCCACTAAAATAAGTGGATCTAATGAAGAAATTCGATACATTCTGAAGTTTTATTACAAAAAGGGAAAAATGCGATACAAGCTGCAATAAAAAATGTGACGTTTATAAACCTAACGCATTGTCAGTAAGAGTAGCACAAAGTTGATTCAATCGTTTTCAGTCTGGGAATTTCGATGTCAAAGACAGTTTGTCCTAATACGAATAAAAATGATGCCTTTTTTTAAAAAGTGGAGCACAATCTGCATAGTAGTAGTTACTACAAAACTGATTATTTACCACAAAACAGTTTTGACCAATTTGAAATAGTCTCTCTCTCTAATTTGAATAAAAAAAACTCGATATTTGGGTGCCACACGAGCTCACTGAAAAAAAAAAACCAATGAATCGTGTACTTATTTGCAATTCTCTAATGAAACATAATGTAACCGAATTGTTTTTGAAAAGATTAATCAAAAGTGGATCACTATAATAAGACGATACTCTGTGTATGGTTTTATTGGAAGGGCATAGTTCATTATGAGCTATTACCGCCAAGGAAAACTATCGTTTCGGATTTCTACTGCAAACAACTAATAAGACTCTAGTAAGAAATTAAGAAAAAACGGCAGGAATTGATCAACAGAAAAGGAGTGGTCTTTTATCATGATAACGCCAGACCACACACATCTCTGAACACTCATCCAAAATTAAGACAGCTTTGTTGGGAAGTGTTAATGCATCCACCATATAGTCCTGACCTTGCACAATCAGTTTTTTACCTGCTTTGGCCTCTTAATAATTCTTTAGGTAGTGTTAGATTATCATCAAGAGAGGACTGTAAAAAATACTTGTCGCATTTTTTGATCAAGAATCTCATGATTTCTACAGCGATTATGTCACTACCTACAAGATGGCACAAGTTATCGAAGGAACACAATGTACTTATTATTAAATTTTATGTATAAATATTGAAAAAAAAAAAATATCCTTCATTTCTATATAAAATACAAATAAACTTTTTCCCCGAGCTTATATATATTTTTTTAATTGCATAGAGTATAATTACGTGTTGCACAGTATAAAACGATTAACGTTTTATGTGCTACTAATGCTTTGAAACCCTTTTCAGGTCACGAAAATTAGAAAGATTAATTTAAATTTATAGACATTGTGGTTACTGAAAACATGTTTACTTTATACCTTGGGCCAGATAACACATCACTGTACCTATTACTCGAAAACGTTTAAACAAGAGCGAAGATATGAAATGTAAAAGAATATTTCTTCCAATACCACAAACAGACGCTGACAAAGTAAACCTTTTGACTCAAAACTCACGTCAAATATTGCTAAACAAAGCAAAAAAATATTTTTCCAAAGCCCACACTGGTATTTTCTGTATCGCTGTATCGCTTTTACACAATTCACTGAAACATTTGCCTGGAATTGCTTCACTAACGGCCGAACAACGATGTCAATGTATAAGAAGTAAGGCGGGTTTCACGGTTGGTTTTGCGCATGTATAGAACATAGTGCAACAGATAATTTTCCAAAGAGGTTCAAACTCAGTAGACTCTGGTCCGCCGTGGGGGAGAAACGCGCCTCGCGTAGGCTGTATATGAAGTTTCCTTCGCCTTTCGGTGTTACGGAGTTTAAAAAGCTTTGTTTATAAGTGGCAGTTTTGTTAACGGACATATAGTTTTGCTTTATTATTGAGGTTAGTAAAATGTTGTTTTATTATCAAAACTTTTATGTAAGTACCTAGTTCCATTAACTTAAAATAAATAATGTTATTTTTGTAAGTGAAAGATTTTTTTCTAGAAGTTAATATATATAATATAGAAATTAATATAAGAAAAATATTTTTTATTAAAATAATTTTAATAAATCTCAAAGATTATTGTTCGAAACCATATGGAATGAATATAATAGTATTATACTTATTTAACATTAAGAAGTGTTTTGAAAGTAGTACGCTCAATCTGCGGTTTTAACTTCTTGACACATTAAAGGCCGAAATTTATTACACAAGCAATACCGAGAGGTCGTTTGGGCGACATATGCCTGATCTTGGCTTCATAGGAGTTAAAGAGGGACCTCGAAGTATCTATTACATAAGATGCTTGCTTAATTATAAACTTGCAAATTATTTTACAAACTGCTTGTGGCTTTTGATATACGCGTTAAAAACAAGTAAAATGTATATTACTATACATATATTTTCATACATTTATGAATATTTTTAAGAATTTCTTATGTGTCCTTTCAATACGAGGTTTACAATGCACAAGAGCACATAATTATAAATAAAAATTTTAGTTTATTTTTTATTTCAATAATTACAAAAAATAAAAAATGTTTTCCTCGTTACCACTAGATGTCGCTAATGTATAGATTCTTACAATTAGTATATTGAAGATAATAACCAGAATATTTCATGTAAGACTTGATTCATAGAAAATATTTTGTTACGGACAGATTAATTATCATTGACTAATAATTAGTAACAAATTTGTTAACTTTTTTCGTTATACCTATGACATCATATTTTCGTCGATTAAATAGTAATATGCCCAATGTACCACTTATTAAAATCTTATTAAACAGAATATGATAATTGTACGTAAACCCAAAAGCATTAAGTTTGTACTTAAAGCTTATCTTGACTTGTGACTTAAATTCTTACTTTTGATTTTTCATCATTAGTTTTTTTAAATGATAAGTTTCAGGATTGTGCAAGTTTTAATGATTAATTATTTATCCAGACCATCACCACTACCTTACCATTGATTATTTGGGATGTGCAGTATGTCCAATGCTATTGCGGGAGCATAAACTTCACGTAAAAGACCTTCAAAACGAATAAGGACGCAGTTCTTTTATCCCTGCTAAGTTCTTTACTAGTATGAATGAGATATTCTGTAATACGATATAATAAATTTTGATATAGCCCTCTATACTCACTGTTATTTATTTTTTTTATTTTTCAACATAATACAACAATCTTCTTCTTCTTAATGCACGTCGCCGACTAGCAAAGGTTGGCATTCAGCTGTCCATGTCATGTCCTGTCTTTTGCAAGACGAAACAGGTCTCCATATTATAGAAAACTAATTCTAAGTGTTGAATTATTTGTACACTGCAACTTCTCATCTCTTTCGCAATCGCTTTTTCACTTCAATGGCTGCCTGGAAGATTTTTTTAGGAGGTGGTAGAGCCATGTTTAGGCACGTATGGGCCGCTCGATCGATGCGATACCACGGCCGTACAGAAAACAGGTTGTTCAAAGTAATGCTTACGTTGCATTTTGCTTAAGTAAGTAAGGTTCCCGGAGGCCCAACTTCCCCTCCGTTTTCCTCTTTCCTAACTCTTGAGTTGCAGGTGTCCATGGACTGCGGTTCTCACTTACCATCATATGACCAGTCTGTTGGTCTGTCCTCTTATATCCATAATAAAAAAAATATCTCAAAAGATTGATGGAGTTGACAATTGTGCTTATGCTTTAGCTAGTTTAGATCTTAATGTATTCTACTTATATATATGTACATATACAAAACATGACCGAAATTTAAGTAGGTTATTTTACTTTTATTTCAAGGGATCAACCTAGAGCTAAGATAAGAACTTATATTAAGAGTGGTTCAAAGAGTGTAACGAGTTTAGTTTTGTTTTTCTTGCCTCGAAATTCTAACCTCGGACCTCGGACGTCGAAAATAATTTGCAGCTATTAAAAACACAATACCCGCTTAAAATTATAGATTACATCAAAAAGAGATACACCCGTGACTATATTCTGTGATGTTTAAATGAACAAGATATAAAACAAAAGTATACGTGCGTTTTTGAACGATAGCATAAAAAAGCTATTATGTAGTAATTCATTTTTGTAACATATGTCAATAATTAAATTCATACTTATAACAAAATAACGTACAAATTGAAATAAACGATCTTAAAAAGAAGCGTAGGTTGAAAGACGCTGCCAACAGCTTATTATTCTATTTAAATGGAACATTGCCTACACGAATCTACTCATACTAAATTGTTTATATAATAATAACGATGCCTTGATGATGGAGCTCTTTTTACAATGGTTAGGGTTAGTCGAAACAAACGATTTGAATTTAGAATTATTTCCCTTTCACGTAATCTGATCTTTGTTATATTAGAAGGAGGTGTTTAATAATTCAATTTAAGTCATCGTGAAATTGGGCTTGAAGAGTTTATTTTATTATACCGGCTATACTTTATAAAGCAAATTAAAGGGCCACTTAAGACCCATGTCCTGACGTAAGCCTCCTATGCGACCTATGAATCTACAACGGGAAGGTTATCGTGACAGGAGAGATAATATAACCATGTTTTGGAAGAAATTACACAGCGCCAACTAGACCAAAAATGACCATACCTCATAATTCCAAAGTATTAATTATATAAAGCCATTTAATTATGTGAAGTAGAATAGGATTAATTGTAAAGGTGACTAAGAAATCCGACTGTTATCTATATACAGTCTTACAGTGCTCGGATGACGGTCATAGGAAAGCTCCGTGTTACGTAAGTGAAACTAAATTATGGTTTGCAAAAAGTGGGGTTTAAAACGACTCTGACTACTCCTTCTTGGATATAGGCGTGAGTATATGTATACAAAAGAACATAAAAATCAATTTCAATCTTTACCTTTTTTTTCTTTCTCTCCCGTTCCCTTTCCGATGCCTCTTTGGCGTACATCACCTCCCCGCAATATGAGGCGGCGGAATCCCAAGCGCTCTCGCTTTGTACCATGGCTAAAACCATTGTTTCTAACGAGAGGCTTCCCACACCAATTCAATCTTTGCCTAGACGTGGAAAAATATTAAATTATAAATATGACATGACGCTCGCGCTGTATAGAATTAAGGGTACTCTAATCGATGTTTTTTTTTCTACAAAAAGTTCATTGGTAATTGTAGTTTTTTAAGTGAAGGACATGAAAATCAATTTGTCTATCCATTACAAAATATCATGTATGTTTTGTAAATGTCAAATATAATCATGTTCAAAATAAGTAAGTTTGACACTTTAAAAAGCTGTATCCAAATGTACTTATTAGCTCCTGTCTATATTTTTTTTCTCTTAAATAAACTTGATGCTGGTCGTTGAATGTACCGTGGCTTAACATTTCACCACTCATTTCTATTTCCACTGCATTTTAGGTTCGTTTAGTGTTAACATAGAATAAATAAATCTATTAAATTAAAAATAAATTAACAATAATAACATACTTGCTGTCGTGCCTCACAAAATTGCATTCAAAAAGATTCAGCCGTTTAGGAATGAAAACTATAACTTGTTAAATAATAATACTAATCTAATACCTTAATAAATTTATTTTGAAACAATATACTAAAGTCGTGGATCGAATATTAGATAACGGTTGTAATGGTAGCTGAAAAAAAATAAAACATTACGTTACCTGAACAGTATCGTATCCTTAATTCGTTATTATTGTGTTTCTACATGTGTCATAACGTTGTTCTTACAACTAGTTTATATCAATACTGTTGTAATATAATGTATACCCTACACAAACAAATATATTAATATCTTACTAATTGCGCCCGTATGATATAAAAAGCTACCTATCTCTTTCCTCAGGATTCCAAAGCCATGAAAGGTAACTGACAGATAGATAGATGACGTTGAGTTGCCATTATTTTTTTATATTAACCTGATGGTAAGTGACAACCGCAATAATCCATACTTATATTTAAAAAGCAAGTGGTAAACTACTTCTTGTCATTATAAATATGTATGTTTCTATTTATATATATATATATAAATAGGAACATATATATATATATATAAATAGGAACATATATATATATATATATTAGTTCCATACACACACATACATATATTAGTACATATATTTTTTTCCATTACTTGTATGGTGTACAATAAAGAGATAAATAAATAAATAAATAAATAAATAAATGAACACCTGCAACTCGAGAGTCCCAAGTACTAAGCTACTGTACACCTTTGAGGGTGATGATTGATGAGGGGAGGAGAAAGAAGAGATGGGATGAGGATATGGGAAAAGGGAAGAGGGGACAAGAGTGAGAAGATAGGAGAGGAGGAGTTGGGCCTCCGAAACCTTACTAATTTCGGGAAATGCAACGCATATATGAAGCAATGGTATGGCACTGGTCGCGCCGGCCCATTTGTGCCAAACATAAATTAAATATGGGTTAAATTGTTGTAGGTATCTGTAGGTATTAGCGATTAATATTCAGAATTCAAACGATAGTCTGCTTGTCTCACACTCTCTCGAGCTGATTTTGTTGTGGTATGCAGTTTTTTTACAAACCTATTTATACAAATAAAGTGCCAACTTCCAGATCCGGATCCATGTCCGGATAACGGATGACGGTAATAGGCTAGCCCAGTATAACAAAAATGAACTAAATTGAAATTGGCAAAATATGGATAATTAGGCCTCTGTCTACCCTTTCGGGGATACGTGAGTGTATGTATGTATTTATGAGTACACGCCTACTCTCTCCTTACTTTTAGAAAATACTACTATAGCAAACAGTCCGAAGAATAAAAATATGTGAAATAAAGATATGATGATTTTTATTCTAATTAAAAATATGGGTCTCTCTCTCTCTTGTATGACTGCAACTTTACTTAAATCCTTCATTCACTCCGTTCTTTGTCCTTTACTGAATACATAATGGATTTTATCTTACAACAGCCTAATGAGCTGAAAGGAATCACGTAACCAATTTAGTTTTAGCTGTTTTCGTAGAAGCCCGATGACTGAAGCATTTATTTTGACGAAGTTAATATATGACCTTTTCGTTCTTGAAAAAAGAAAAAAAATGGAGTCTCTCCGCCTCCGCCTTGTCCAGGGCCACCCGCAAGCCCAGTGTCTCGATGCGCTGGACCACCAGTGAGGCTCCTCTGGTGGCCAGACGCGCCGCCTTCTGAAAGTTCGACCCCCGGACTGTGACCAGAGTGTCATCGGCGTAACAGATTACGCCCAGCCCCGGGGGGAAAGTCACCACGAAGTGCCCAGTCGTACCCCATGTTCCACGGGAGTGGTCCAAGGACAGACCCCTGTGGAACATGTTCTGATCACCCTGACTGAAGCTAAAGATTGTGGGTACCATTCTCACACGCAACAAAAATATTTTGTGATCCACAAATAGTTGCACTGAGTCTGGGTGTTCTTTGTGTCCGTCAAAGTTACGTTTGCAAAATCGCGTCACAGAAATAATTCTTAGTGCAGTAGTTAGAAAACAAAAATAAATAAATAGAATTTCGACCCACTAACGTAATATACGTACGTTCATCCAGACACTTTAGGAATGAAAGATGGGAAAATTGGGAGCATCTTGAAAGGGAGAGGTAAGAACAAGGAAAGGCAGTAGAAGGAAAAGGAAATTGCTTATGCGGAGATGATAAGGTGTAGGCAATAGCTTCAGAACGTCGGGGTATACGTATGTTTAACATGTCTCCAAGAGTGGTTGCCTGATTCTATAGTCACTGTGGCGTAGCCGTTATTGTACCTATCTGTCTTTAATAATATTTATAATAATTTATATATTTGTTCATAGCTATACTTTGTTCGATTTATTCTTCTTGTTGCTCTTTTATTTAATTTACTTATTATTTGTACTTATTAGAACGGACAAACATGTTTTATTAACATGTAGACAACGGCCGGTGCAGCATTCGGTCGAATGAGATGCGCGTGCACCGCCCGCGCAAGTCGGATTTCACACTCGACGTGAAACCAACGCCACTTATGCCTCTTATGTGTTTAGAATTTTCTAGTCTATTTTACGTATCCGTAGTGTTCTCTTTCTGTGCTCACTACTTCTCGTGTAAAACTTCTTGTGGGTATTTTTATTATAACTTATATGTGGACTATTTTTCGGTCTGCTTGTAGAGTATTAGCCCCCTACAGTTACTATATGGTCGCTGGCAGCGTGTCCAGGTTGAAAACGTTTTTCTTGGTGTTCCATATTTTCTGGCATACCGTGAGGCGGCGTGCTTACTCATTACTCTTTGTAGCTTTAAAAACTCTATCATTAACAACCTTTCTTCTTACTACCACTTGAACACGCAGATAGTCCACAAAAATATACTATTCGTAAATATGCGCCTAAAGCAAATCTCATATACTCAAAGTTAATCCAGTAAAGACGCAGATCATTGTTATTGGCAGTTCAAGGATCACATATAGAATTGACTGGTCTCTACTCCTTCAAATTTACTGCGGTGTTACAAACATTAAATACAGTAACAAGGTCAAGAACCTTGGAATTGTTATTGATAAATGCCTCACCTGAAGTTTTCAGCTGCATAAGAGGAGTCAACCTATTACCACGAAAACAGCACTTGCAATCGCTTCTATTCCTTATTCTTGATTATGCTGATGCCAGTTTTCTTAATTTTACCGAGGACAAACTTAACAAACTTGAGAGAATATTTGTATGATATGTCACTGAATCCTGCACACCCCTCAAGTGTTTACGCATACGCCTTCACCGGAATACCCACATTCATTCTCTGCTCCACAATATGCTGATTAATCCTAAGAGTCGAATCCTACTGAAAAAAAAAAATGTTTCACATTCCTAAAGGAAATCCATCCAATCTAGTTCCTTAAAATCGTCGAAAAATTTTAGACTGAAACAGAAGTTGCCTGTACAATAGACAAACTTTATGGACAAAGCATTTTCTGTTCAAGCTGTGGGACTGTTAAATTTTATTGCCATTTAGTATCAAACGTGTTCAATCTTTACCTGTTGTAAAAGATTTAGTAGAACTCTAAAACCTCGTCTATTCTTTAATATTTTTCTTATATAGATATCCTTACAAGCCTATTAGTACGTTTTCATATAGTGTACGTTTATTACATTATCAATATTTCAAAATGTTATGTTTCTATTATTATCTTATTTAATAGTATATTATCTTCTTATCTTATTTTCAATATATCACACAGCCAATAGCTTCTCTTAATCCCGTTTTCTTCCCATCCCATGGTTGTATGTAAAAGATCGTCTGTGCGGGATAATGTGCTGGTGTACAATTCACTTACTACAAATAAATTTATTATTATTCTCTTTATTATATTTATTTAACTTAAAAAACATATAAATTACATTTTTAAATAGATAAAAGAACAAAGTAAATATTTTTAAAATATAAAATTAGTGCCTCACTGGCATTGGGTAACAGGACCAAGCTACCGGTGGTTACGGAACCAGAGACAGGAACCTCACAATTGCCCTTCACCCAGATGCCTAACGTGAGCCTCTGAAGGTGTTGGTGAAGGCTCTTAGTAATCAAATCATGGGCTGATATGACTACCGGCACATCTCATATTTCGACAATATCATGAGCTATATCCAAACATTTATTATGTAGCATATGTACTATGTATAAAAAACGATATAAAACATTTTAAGTTGCAATGAAGGCCAAATTGAAATTTTCTTCTGACAGAGCTCTAGAATTGACCTTACCAAGACATTGTTAAATTGTTTTACGATGCCGAGCTTACTAAGTTACGGACCATTACGTCATTATCACAGTAACCTATATTTAAATGACTTAATAATTTGTAGCTACTTAAACTAATTACTTCCATTATTGTATTCATATATAAGCGACTTCTAATTCAAATTAAATATATTGATTTCATAAAATTGCTTGTTGTTTTACATTCGGTGCATACGGAGGCAAAATGGGTCTTGTTGTCCCCTGTTATTGTCTTCTAATGTAAATAAGTTTTGATTGACCTTGACCTTGACCTTGAGATGACTATAATATCTATTAAGACCTTGATTTTTTTAAGTCCGAACATATGCTCAGTTTTTTGTGCTTTAAATTTAGGTCAATGTCGGTCAAATTTGTTCAAAAAAATACATCTCCACCTCACACCTACCTCAGGACTGAAGCAATTTAAACATGATATGCCAATTGCCAAGGCACTAACTAATATTAGAAATCTATTTTAATTCATGTAACGCGTATACTGATTTTTCTTTTGCACAGTGCTTAAATCGGTGATTTAAATTTTAATTTATAATGCACAGTAAGAGCAAGAAATTTTGTGGTTTGCTATCCAGTTACAGATTCACCCTTATATGACCTCTGATGTATGATTAGATTCAAACGTACTAATGTAATTCTAATGTACTGCTTATATCTAGTTCGTAAAACGTTCTGTCATTACATTTAATTTTAATGTTTTTGTCGTCAGCAAAAAGTATCATTGGGTTTGAATTCGCATTTGGTAGGTCCTTAATAATAAATAAATATAATTAAAGAAGATAGAAAATGAAAAACAAATTAGCTCACATTACATTGTACTTTTTATTTGAAATAGCCTACGTATAGATATTTTTGCCGCTGGAGATGATATCTGCGTCTCGGTTAAAAAGAGCAAGGCCGGCTTTGCTGTCTCAAGGTGGTGGTGGACAGTGTCGAGGTTAGAATGTAAGCCCCTGATGTTACAAAAATCCACGGTAAACGTGACAGGGGGGGCCATGGTATACAAGCAAGCATGGCTCTACCACGTAAAAAAATAAAAATATACGTAGTTCTGTTCAATACCAAACTCTTTTATCTACCATGTAGTAGACCTCTGAGTTATCCAAGTAATAGACCTTTAAAGCACAACTTTAGTTTTACAGTGGACTCAAATTAATTTAGAATTAACGTTTGTGTATCATCAGGGGTTTTGTTATAAAGTCGCATATATTGACCTAGAAACAATTTGTTCGTATTATGGAGCCTTGAGGCAGGTATAAAATATTAGTTAATTACGTGTGTGATAACAGTGTATATCACTTTTTTTAATAAACTGACTTATTTTTAAAAAAGTAAATTAAGTTTCATAGATATACTGACATGTCAAATAGGAGAAATGTTGAAAGAGAAGAGTCTCAAAAATATATTACTGTGTATATGTGTACTCAAGATTTATGCATTTAGAAAATATTCCACACAAAATTCCACAGATTGCAACAGTGGAATAAATATTAAGGCATGAAGAATACAGCTTATAACAATTTATCATTAAACTCACTAAACGCATTGATGTCGGTGGATATTACTTTATGAGATGTGATAAGGCAGTTAAAGCGCTAAAAATCAAGAACCAACGGCGGCCTTACTTTCCACAACTATGTACTTACCTATAGAATATGAAAAGCTGGGCACAGTGAGCTTTGCGATTCGCTAGAGTACGTGGTTAAATAACTAGTCCCTAGGTAGTAATTGTTTATAAACTCGAAAGCCTCTCCTTGCTCCGAAGAGCACGTTAAATTCGTAACCCTAGAACAGTCTGGAGCACATAGATTATATGTACTATATACATTTAGTACGAGGTTGTGTCATGTCTTAGTTAATACTATCGATTTTTTGTGTGATGTTAAATTTTGATCAGTATTAATGCTTCATTACGATTATTTGATAATACACATAAACATAACATATCTAGACGTATGTTTGTAAAGAGAAGTAATTTAAAATAAATACATACATATAATAGTTAAATTACACCCAGACACAGAACAAATACTCGTATTCGTTACACAATTATTTGCCTTTTATGGGAATCGAACCCATGATCTCTGGCTAAGCAGTCAGGGTCACTAAACACTAGACCAACAGGCCAGTCAAATCGGGACTTAATCACAATAATATTTATAGCGTACAATATCTTCTTGCAAAGACCCCACTCTAAAGTATACTCGTGACTTATAACATAAAGGACAATTTAAAAAAAACGTCAAACTCACACGCAACAGAATAAATCCCGCTATATACATCTGTCACAATATTTTTGTTTATTGTGTATCCTCGTATTGCCTTTTGGAATGTTAATTCATAAGGTATTACGGCGTGCCTACTGTCCGGAAATTTAATTTCCTTCATGTACTCTTCTGCAAATACGTTTATAATGGACTCCGTGAATATAAAAGAGCGGAATGGTTCCATCGATGCTGATAAATAAATTTGTGCCCAGATATCTTGTTTGTAAAATAAGTAATTTCTTATCTCCTTTAAATATGATTTTTAATTTCTAATGAGTTTATAGATCGTAGAATATAAATAATTTCGCTCTACCATTTTTCCAGACTTTCTTCAAACCATTAACCCTCAAATATTTCTGAACCAATACGTAGGATCGCACATTTGAATATTCTTGTTCCTCATTTAAATTTCCAACAGTCTATATATGGAGATGAACTAAGAGGAACTATTTTAAACAATCTGTGTAACAGGCCTCCTTAATTAGATCGATGTTAGCTCAAAGGGTATTCTAAATTTTTAGTACCACCCCTAGACACTTCGATTTCTTCAATGATTCTCTGATGACTCGAAACTAATAATGTTACTCTTATTGTCATCCTTACTTTGGTTCATATAAACTAATATTCCCTTCAATGAACTCGTTATGTGTGGGAAGCAATTTTAGTTTTGGGTTGTTTTTGTATGCTGCTTGATTTCAGTCAGTAACATCTAAAAAAATCCTACTTATTTATTAAATATATTTCTGTATTCTTTCTATATTCTTAATAGCGTTTTTATTAATATATATATATATAATAATAATTTAAATTTCGAATATTTCCAAAGGTCACAACGTGTTTTAAGGTCGGTTATTTTAAAGGATCCTTTGAAATTCGAAAGCAAATAAGATAATTTGGAGAACGTAAATCTGTTTAGCGCCTGCTGCCCGCAAAAGCGCGGGAACCACCTACAGGACATTCTCAATAAGCAAAGTCCAGGCCCACCAGGTTGTCGGCTCCTCGCGGACTTACATACCCATTAGCCTATGGCCGTCTACTGCTGGATGAAGGCTATCCTAAGGAACGTCAAGTATCCCGGTCTTTGGCCGTCCCCATCCATCTACTGCCAGCCACTTTCCTCAAGAGGGCAGCTCATGGGCAGTCCGCCATAAGTAGTACCTATGGATGTATACAATCAAAACATTAGTGATGTCACCTTCCCCTACCTTTGGAATTCCGTATCTTAGTAATAATATTTCCAAAGGTCACAACGTGTTTTAAGGTCGGTTATTTTAAAGGATCCTTTGAAATTCGAAAGCAAATAAGATAATTTGGAGAACGTAAATCTGTTCAGAGATCCAAAGCATAAAATTTGTTGTATCCCTAGTCATTAATCTTGCACGCAATTGTGTCTAATTCCTGGTGCTTCCGTTAATGTAATAAATCAACTAAGTAAGTACGAATGGTGTTGTGGGCCAGCTCGTCGGGTTCAGTTCCGCGAACACTGATTTATTTCTGAAAGTATATTTCTTTACTAGCAAATGAGAATCTGTACACAGATGTTTGTTAGAAATGTTGGAAGAAAAGTCACACCACACTTTTCGACACCATATCAGTATATATAGCTATAGGCTGTTTATTACAGTGTTATGAGGTTACTTATGTGTATTTTTATTTGTTTGATTCACTATCAATCATATGATAGCAATGGCAACGTTCATTAATTAGCGTCTCCTCCCACGTTATTTGAACATCTGACTCCAGATCATAGAAGCATTAAAAGTTTTAATTTGATAGTCAATATCAAGTTTAACAGTGGTAGAGCCATGCTTAGGCACGAATGGGCCGGCTCGACCACGGCCTCACAGAAAACCGGTTGTGAAGTAACACCATATGAAGTAACACCACATAATAATACGCTGAATTTTTCAGCGTATTATTATGTGGTGTCTTATGAAGTTACAAGACCGATCCTAAAAATACAAATTATCGACTCGTGCTTCCCAACACTGTAAACATTACATTTCTAGAGCGTGTATACATACATATATACAATTATGAAAATATTTCACCCGGACTACAAAAGGATTTGTTGAAGCAATTGTTTAAGCTTTATTTCATGTTTTTTCGACAGTATGTATGAAAAAAGATTGACAAAAGGTATTTACATGGCAGATGTAAACGCAGTTGTCGGAAGAGTAGGCGAACGTTCTTGAACCAAGCTCAAGACAATCTCTCTAAAGCTAATTCGTACTTACTGATAATAAAAACGAACACAACGGTATTAATATGGCAAAGGTAAATGTAGATGTCAAAAGAGGAAGACCTAACGAATATTCCTGGACCAAGTTCAAGACAATCTTAGCAAAGGCCAGGTCAAAAGTAACTTTAACCGACGAGCCTGTATGCGGAACGGAATAAAACTTAAAGAAGCGAGAAAGGTATGCCAGAATCAACGAAAATGGAAGGAAGTGGTCTCTGCTTACCCCTATATGGCGCATCGTGCGTAAAGGTCCTAATCTCTTAATAAAAGTGATGCATTACGGTAAATGAACCGCGCTCTCCGAAACATTATAGAAGATTTTTATAGCAATTTTTCCACCATTGTAAGCGATACTAACGATAATGTATTGACGTCTAACGTTTAAGATGAACTATCACTCTGAGTCAGCCTCTAAAAGCTCCATTCAACACCTAATGGCTTCTTACTGTTTGGATCTCTTAACGTATATATTAAATATAAATATATTTAAGTATATATGTTTAAAGCATTAACTGCTATTTATTTTCTGAATATTATTTTTGATAGCAGCAGAAACCATTTTCAAGTCCATTTACTCTGTTTAAAGAGAGTTTGGGTTCGTAGGAGCAGAATTCATTAAACCTGATTACTATGAAAAGCCCTTAAATTCATAACAATATTATTAACTGCTTAAGTACCATCTGGTTTGCAAGGAACGGTAAAAAAAAGAATAAAAAAAGTTTACGTTTTTAATCAGGCAAAGGTATCAAAATGATTAAGCTCCGCATTTACTCAATTTCAGATTTGACGAGATAAATGATTAGGAACGTCAGACAAATAAATTAAATCAGGTGTTTGTTTCTCACGCATCGTGTAGGTAATGACAGTAAAGGGTTTATTATTTAGGGAGGTTATTTCAATATATATTGTTATTATTTACTAGAAATGAGATAACTTATCACACAAGATTGTTACTCATTGTACGTATTGCGTGTGAACCCCACTACTACTCACTAGTGATGTAACGGATATTAGATCTCAGATCAAACTCTATTTTGAAGATCTAATATAGAATGTGGTACGTCTTCTTGACTCAGTATTATGGACACTATTGTTTGTTAAACATATTCTGACAAAGTTGTTTAAAATCTGAGTTTTTGCGTACAAAGTATTTCCTTCAAGTGTTTGATGATATGTCAGTTCTACAATTTTATGCAAGCAATGTGTTGGACTATTCAATATATACTGTGAAATTTTAATTAAATTTAGATGCGTCAAAACTATTGAAAAGTTTGTTTATGTTAATTCTCTGAGTAGATATTTTTAAGGAAAGATTAAAACTGTAAATACGACTTGACCATACCCTTTTCACTGTGTGGCAACCCACGGGTCATCATCTCACCGAAGCTAACAATGAGGTGGTATGTCGGACTTGTATCGACTAAAATCACCAACCAACCACCATAAAGTTTTATGGGCCAGAATTCTCACAGGGGACCCTTATGTATGTGGTTTACAAGTAATTGTTCTAAGTCTCAGTGAATCTTGTTTTCTTTACCCGTTTGTGTAATAAGTCCCCATCGACAAGAAGTGAACATCCTTGTTTACGTCACTCAGTACCTCAGACGTTGACATTTACTATTTTTTAAATCACTTCTATGCATACATATAAGATATTTGCCTAATATGATCAATAAAAGATAGTGTAGTAATTTTGAATATGAGATAGAGATCAAAGTGTTTCTTTTCTGGTGGCCTCTCCAGTCACAGGAAGGAGTTTAGTTTTGGAAATCGGAAAAAGCTAATTTTAATCTTAAATATTATGTATGTCTCACACCCAGAAATGATCAATATGGAGCTACAAATATTTTGCGAAAGTTAAATAGTTTAAATGTAGGTGGGTGCTTTGAGTTTTTTTTTTTATCATAATCACAACAGAACATTTTTTTTATTATTTCAATTTGCAGCACAGTTTAGTTAATAGATATTGAACTTGTTGACTACTACATATTGTATAATCTACGTATCTATTTTATCCTTTCTTAAATAATTATATATTATACTCTGACAGTATAAACACTTACATTTTACCACTTCCAAAATGAGATGAGATCCGACTTGTTATGAGTATTTATGTAAAAACAATGTTACATTATTATTGGCCTGCTGGTTTAGTGGTCAGTGATCCTGAGTGTAGGACTAGTGCAATTTATCTATAATATGCAAGTACATAGAAACGACTTTGGGATAAGCCGTCCGTGTGTTAGATGTCTAAATTTATAATAAAGAGTAATTATTACTTGCAGTCTCGTATTAACGGTATTATGTTTTTTTTAACAAGTGGAATCCCCTCTGGCCGTCATCCCACCCGGGTTTTCTGTGAAATGGTGTGTCGGAATCGGATCGAGTAAAACCACGCGGTGTGTCATACTGTGCTTAAAATAGGAGGAATCCGGGAACAGCTTTAGTAAGAATCCGGACCCCTCTCAGCGCCTGCAGCCCGCATAAGCGCGGGAACCACCTTCGGGACATTCTCAATAAGCAAAGTCCAGGCCCACCAGGATGTCGGCTCCTCGCGGACTTACATACACATTAGCCTATGGCCGTCTACTGCTGGACGAAGGCTATCCTAAGGAACGTCAAGAATCCCGGTCTTTGGCAGTCCCCATCCATCTACTGCCAGCCACTTTCCTCAAGAGGGCAGCTCATGGGCAGTCCGCCATAAGTAGTACCTATGGATGTATACAATCAAAACATTAGTGATGTCACCTTCCCCTACCTTTGGAATTCCGTATCTTAGTAATATTAACACCGCTTCAAGCCATTCCAAAAACATTTCATCATCCCTGAAATACGGTTTCATATACACAAGGTAACTAGAACTTGTTTCTTTAAAATGTAATTATTGCTTAGAGATTTGATGTATATTTATGACACATTTTAATAATCACAACACAAAGACAAAGATCTCAACTCTTACTTTACTCTGTTTTGTTACAACAAAACAGAGTAAAGTAATATAATATATATTCATTAAAAATTATCTGGTTGTTTAAAAAAGTGATCGTTTGTTTGTAGGCCCGATTTCGTCTCACAAGGCGCAACTAATAAAAATATAAATAAATGTTATATTTTTTTGTTACTTTTGACAAGCAAGCTTTTGTTGTGATAACATTGTGTTGATCTGTTAGTTAAAAGATAGATTTATACTATACTCTGAAAGAGATATATAATACTTTATATTGAGAATTTTTCATAATATACAACGATCGCATTCACAATGAAAGAGCACACCAGGTACTAGCCTATCCTGTAAAAAAAAGAGTTCGTTTACCAACCACATTCATTAACTATCCTGTCACTGCTAAGCTTATGACGTCACCCGCGAACTTCGTGTCACAGCATAAAATGACCTTGCCCGACACAAGTAGCAATAAAACTATAGCACTAACAGCCCATTTGACTTACTTGAGGCCCTTTTATTGAACTTCATACAGAAACGTAAAAGTAATTTTACTGCTCAATGTAGCAGCAGTGTTACTTGATTGGTGTTTTATTTTAATGGTATGATCAAATGCCAATGTTTTCTGTTAATAAGGCTCGGTTTGTATACAAAAAATTGTGTTATAAAACTGAAAAGCCTTATTACAGTAAGGCGTTTATTGGCGCTTATTATGTCTATTTAATCCGTTTATATTTTTTGTTAGAATTCTGAAATGCCTATAGATTTTATAGCATTTTAGCCTAAACAAATTATGAGATCAGATTTGCTTTAAAGTTTTAATAATAATTCGAGTAATTAGAAAACGATATGAGATAAGATAAGATAAGATGCATTGTCAAAAGAAAATTTAAAGTGCAGTGTTCATCTGTGTTCAAGGTACAGCTAGGAAGTCTATATTAAACATCAGCCATACCAAGTTAGGGTACTAGCACTTTAGTACTGTTAGAGAGTAGGTGAAAGTGACATATGTATGTCGGAACATTCAGCTCCCTTCATTATAGTTAATTGGACAAGGGAAGGCACATGCGTCATGCTCGTGAACGTGTGCCGTTGGTCGTAACTGGTAATCTTCTGACTAGTCTCACTTTAATACACTGACTGCTGAACCGGAGGTCGTGAGTTCGATTCAAACATGGTTTAAAAATTTGCGGATTAAATTTTTGGATTAAATGTTTGCAAAGCCCCTAGCGACACAGAAATTATTACTAATGCGGGAGTTCTAATTTTAAAATCTAAAATAAAACTGTAATGATTTGCACGTCTTTCATTTATTTTCTATTTAATTTGCGCTTATAAAGAATGTAACCAGAAAGTCGCAAAAAAAAAAAAATATGTTAAAAAAGTCTATGGATTTTCTTGCCTGTTCTTTTCTACAAGCTCTACATACACAAGACAAACTTAACTTAGCGTTTCCCTCCCACACATTGTCTTTGTTTTTGACAACAAAATGTAAGATTGTAATTACAAAAAACTATTTTTTTTTAAGATAAAACAACAAATTAACCATTTACGATTTTTTTTCCTATTTATACTGTAAGACCTTACCTTTTGCAAAATTTTATGATTCTAGGGCAATGGGCAGTACCCTAAAGGCGAGCCAAGCCCTGCGAGCGTCTAAATATGCGCCATAACCGGTGCATAAACAGCCCTAACTTTAGATTGCATTAACTTAGAAGTTTATTTTTTTCAGAGATCACGTACACATAACTCCATGTGTTCCTGAGCAAAAAGGTCTTGATAGACGGACACATGGTAAAGGTTCCGTGTTTGCCGACTGAGGCACGGCACCCGAAAATTTGAGTTTGAATTTAATTGACATCTAGCTGAATATCACTTTTACCAACTATGTAACCAGTCACGAAAATCTCAATTCATCTGCCATCTAAATACTACTTATAGAAACGCTTTTTCCTCATAAATGGGCTTTAGAATAATCAAACATAATGTTCGTATGAATATGGTATATTTTTCTTCTCTACCAAAATTTTCACCCATAGGTCGTCATATCGTCATATGTGTTTTGTATGCATAATTTAAACATGAAATTATGTTCGTGTGCTATCTCTGCTTACATACCACACTGCTTATAGGAGTATAGAAAATTTAATACAAGATTTTTAGGTTTAGATACCTGTCTCTTTATAAATTGTGGTATCGTGTTTTTAGCCAAACACCACTTGGGAAGTACCATGTTTATGAATGCAAAAAAAAGTTCGTCTTAAAATAGGTTTCCACTTATCAGTTTAAGGAATTTTAAAATTTAAAATATATAATAATAATGGTAGCACTAATTGCAAATTGATAATATATAATAATAGGTCTCTTTGTGCTCTCAGGTGTAAATGAGATCTGCAATCAAAAGTTACAGTCGTGTAATGGATGGTTTTATCACAGTCTGCGATCTCGAAAACTTTAAAAACGACTTTAAAACGGAGGCAATTGACAGTTATTTGTGTGAATGTTACGCGATATTCCTATTTTTCGTGAACTTATTTAAAAAATAATAATAATTGAGAGGAACTTAGTATTCTAGGTTGGTCTCACATTAATTTGACAAAAAGATTACACAGTTAAGGTGAAAAATTAGTCGGATTGAAGTTCAGTTACAGCGTATACTTTTTTTGTTTGTTTAATATGGCTAATGTTTTTGTGTGCTTTTTGTTTTTGGGTCAGGAAAATATTTTAATGCATTATTGATAAAGTAATAACATTAACGTAGTCTTTGTATATTAACGTCCAAAAATAGTACTAACTATAATAATTATGATTTAATTTGGATGTTTAGCAGTGTTTTAATTTGGATTTATTTAGACTTCATTACTTTTCATATCCGCCATTATAAAAAAAGTATATAAAATGTTTTTACCTTTTAGCTATTCACTCAACGTCTTTCACACAAAACCAGAACAAAGGACTATAATTAATATCATTTTACTGCTACTATTACCACCAAAATATTACTATTTCAAAATGGGATGCATGTTTATATACCAAAGTATAATTAGTGGAAGCAACTGTGGTAAATTATGGACATTAGCTATTATAATGCTGAGCAATGCCCCCCACTGAAGCGAGGGCCCTTTACCTACAACGTAATATGCAAAGTAAGGCCTCTAAGGACATTAAATATTTACCATAGTGTACTGTGAGCTTTACGAACACGTCTTAAGAATTTATACACTACACTCTAGAATATTTTGTTTAAACTCCAGTTACGCTATGAAGACGTCAGTTTTTTTTATATGTCACTGGTAAAAGGAATGCTTCCAAAATGACAAATTTAATTGTTGCTCTAGACAGTTAATAGAAAGTGGCCAGTGCAGGGGAAGTAAAACATTTTTTGGGTTCCGTCGAAACGTGGTATTATATTGTGGTATAACTTCTTTGTACTTTTATCTATTTGAGAAGATATTATTCTCAGAAACAGAAAGCGGTATATACCAAGTGAAAAAGAAATTAAATACTGGCTCTTTTTTAATAAATATAATTTTAAAAGTAGATAATAATATACATATGTACATTTATTAGTGCAGTATATTTGGACACAAAGAAAACTCCAAAGCGTACTTAAGTAGGCGTTTGACACGCCACAGGCTACTTCTTCGGAGATAAAGACGTATGAATGTATCGACGGCAGCAAAGAACAAACGGCTATCTAAAAAATCACGGGTTTCCAGGAGAGCGTTACTAACGAAAAAATGTAAAAACTTTTACAAAAACAAAGCTAGCTTCTTCAAATTTGCAATAGTTAATTAATACGGCGTAGAAAATAGTGAATATCCATTAACTGACACATAATATATATAATTCTAAATACGGCAGATATCTTTATCTATAATACTTCGCACAAAACATATAACTAACTGAGTCAACTGCCATATGTTCATATACGTCTTTATTTACTGATTCCTAAAAAATTTTACTTATGAAAGGATATACTACTATTCTTTTTTGTAATATATATCTAACTAAGGCCATAAATAAAGGGTAAGTATGATAGACACCAAAATATTGTAGTTGTCTCAAATCACTTCGTAATTTTAAAGGTCCAGGTATTGATATTACAGATATACTAATAATATAATATAACAAATCTCTTTTTATCATTGTAATCATATTACAAAGGAACAAAAATGCAAAATTTGTATAGAAAACAATATTTCTAAGGAGTCACTTTATTGTAAAACGATAAATAATCCAGTGTTTTAAGTACAGTAGGTTTAAATAGTAATTAAGTATCAAAGGACCCGTAATTAACCAGATTAACACTGGTTAATTACGGGTCCTTTGATACTTAATTACTATTAAAAACATACTATACTTAAAAACATATTTGATTATTTAGACGACGTAAAGACGTAGACGTAGACGTAATTAAAGGTTATTTTATCAAAATTATCAAATTCTAAACAATTGTAACTAACTAAGCTTATTTTTTAACAATCAAAAACTTTTAAAAAATTTCTAACTGTCAAATTACTATCACCAATATAATTATAAAAATGTCTTCAATGCTTATTCAATAATCTTATTATAATAACTTCACAAACAATTACTTAAATGACACTATCTTAATAATAATCAACGTTCTAATCTAGGCAATCAAAAACTAGCGACTTTGTTAAAAACAGTCTTCTCCTTCATTGTTCTTTATTTTTTTATAATAATCGTGATATCTCGAGGGAATTAAATCCTGTTCGCAGAGAAAAATCAAATCATTATATTTAGCTCAGGTTATAGACATGGTATTAGTGTAAGCATTTTTTAATGTTACAATATTAGTTTGCCTGTTTCTGCTCATACACAGTAATCTATTATCAGTGACGGAATCTCAGTTAAATCATACTTGTATCTAATCACAGACGGATCTTTTGGGTCTACTTTATCCTCTCTAACTTGATTCCATGTAACCTTTTCACTATTAAAATTTTTGATCTATGTATATTGATACGTGTAAGATTTGAAGTCTACAATGTTCTCTGTAGACACTTCAATTACTTTGATTAAAACAATCTATATTCGGTTCATCAGTATTAGATTTTTTCGTATTAGCACTACAGATATCGCATGGATATATTCTCGTATACTGTGATTCTACCGGGCGAAACGATATAACATGATCACACACTGATTTAATAAAAAGTCGACCGCCCGTGACCAAACGGTCAAGTAACTGATACGAGTATCTTTGTTTATGGCATGCGATGTGCCGAATTGTATGACACAGAAAATTGTAGGTATAACGACGAAGCAACGAAGAAAGAAATATATGTAAAAAATGAGATATCTTATGAAAACATCTTATGAAAATCACTAGATAAAATAAAGCATTCTGAATTCAGTTATGCAAAAAAAGTACATTTCGCAAATTTGCAGTTGTCTTTTTGTTCTTTGCTGCCGTCGATATGTATGAATGTAGGACCATCATAAAATACTCATTCAAAATAACAGCGTGACAGCTCTTTAAAGGCAAGCTTACGTTATTGAAGCTGACCGCATATAATTTAGAATTTTATGAAAACCCGTTTTCAGGAAAATTTATTTACAAAGCAATTTGCAATCACATTAAATTGGGAAATTATCCCACAATTTCACGGCGAAATGTAAATTACCAACTTATATTGAATTTTGTTCGTTATACCAGTATGTGCAAAGCTATTATAATGTTCGTCTCCCTCGAAAATAAAATCACGTACTAACTTGTCGCTTTAATGTACTTATTATTCTGCTTCTTTACTTATTATTGTATGTGGTATCTCCAGCTATTGCTTACACTCCTCCATCCATCTGTGCGAGCAATTTCCCTTTTCTTCCAATGCCAACATCCTGTCTCTAATTCCTACAGTGCTACGTTGACGGCAACAGGCTTGTTCCCTATTACGTTAGTGGGAATATGCAATATACCTCTGCGTACCCATTCAAGAATACAGACCTGAGCGTATGTACGTATATACATAATTATAATTGTATAGTATTGAAGTGTATGTAGATAATGTGCCCGATTGACGGTAATAGGCTTGTGGGGCATGGGTATGATATGTAATATAATACTCGTGTAATAGTGGACGAGGCGTTGGCGGCCAGTCACTCGCCAACCACCCTCTGTAATGGTTGATCAATAAATTATAACAATTGGTAGTCATAAATTATAACAATTGGTAGTCAGTACGTTTCAATTGTATGCGACCCAGTAAAGCAGTACCTAAAGGCTTGCTATCGTGTTACTGGGACCAAATTCTTATTGGCATAACGTGAGTGTTTTATACACCTCTGCTTACCTCTTAAGGCATACAGGCGTGAGCGTATGTATGTATGTGTAATACTAAACTCATTTAATTCAAAGTAACTTTTAATGTTGTGTTTTCTAACAACCCGTGATCGTCGTAATTAAATTTAAGTAAAACTACCACAATCAGGCCGAGATGGTACATGTAAATATTAGACATACGTTAGTCAAATACATAATGTATAAAATGAAGGAGGTGTAGGAGTGCTCGTATGTGTACAGCCGTGACTGCTGATCGAGGAATATATGACATTCTATATTTTTTTATAGAATTCCAAAATACAGTAACGTGAATAAATCTGTAACCTTCCAATACACTGACACAATTGATTAAGTAATCAGTATTTTTACTCATGTCGAAGTACAGTATTGATTTCGTTGATTCATTATTGATTATTTATTAGTGATTACAAATTGGTCTCACTTGCCTGGTCACAAAAACTTTCGCCTCGTGTTAGAAGGAAATCAATCTACGGCTGAATACAAAGTTTCTATGATTGTTAGGGTATTTTTAGTTTGTAAAACTTTGTTTCTTTTTTGGAAATTTGTAAATTGGATGTCAAAACATTTATTCAAACAACTAGCAACCACGTGTTTTAATATTTAGTGTTAACTTTGTTTGTTTAAAAAAAGGTTGGTGTGCCTGTCATAACTTTATTATTTATTTATCCGCAGCACATATTTAATTAACCTAAAAAAAAAAGGTCGGACGGGGCATCTGAAGTCAAGTTGGATATCGTCAACAGCTGTCAAGAATACTGTTTATAATAAACGGCATACGGCCAAGGGTCGACGACGCCCCATAATTTTAATTAATTTCTCAAATAATGTAATATAATTAAACCCGTAAACAAATAAGTGTAGTTTGTAAATTTAGGTCAGTTGCTTGAATGTAAATAAGGAGTAACTTTCACATTTAGAACGTTGAATTTTTAAAAATGCTATACATTCTAAGTTAGGTAAACTTTCCTAATGAGTTCTTCTTCTGACAGTGAACATAACAATATATTAGTCGTCTTCACGTGGTTGTACATTAGCTTTTCGGGTTTGATTCGCGTATGCGTTAATTAAAAATTAAATAGCTGTGCAAGTTTTGTACAGAATAATTATTTAGTAAATTCTTGTGGACTTCGGTTCTCTTTATTCTTACAAAAATGGTCATTCTTTTTAAGCTATTGATCATTTATTGGTTGTAAGAAAGAATCCTGTTGTTCTTGTATTTTTGACCTTTTGAACAAACGCAGAAGTACTTTCGAATAAAAATAAATGAAAATCTGTAAACAATTGGCCGATAAATCGCTTAACATGTACATTTAAAATTAGTAGAACATAGAACTTCCCCCTTTTTTGAAGTCGGTTAAATAGTCTACATCTAAACTGAATGTTTTGCAATGAGATTTCATCTCGAATATAGCGATATATTTTTAATGTTACTTCCCTATTTTGTAATTAAACTGTGATAATCGTATTACGAGGGCTCAGTCAATATTCAACTGAATTAATATTTAATTCATTCTATGTATGTATTTCGCTTCAACATAAATATCGTTATTTCTTCAACACAAAACAAAGAACTAATTATATATTTATACGTTACTGATTGTAATTGAATTTCATTTAGTATAGTTCTATATCGGTATTGTTTGAGGTTCTAATAAATCTGAGATTAATGTATTTGACAGGAGTTTATTTATTTCTATTTTATTGAACGGGTACAGTATCAGGTTACAGATGAATTCTTCGATGAATATTGTGTTCTTAGTAATATATGGCAACAGTTCAAACAATTCCAGGTGGTTACATTTTAAGAAGTATTGAGTTCTAGTCTCAGGTACCACTAGTTCTTCTATATACGAGTTGTATGTGACTAATATTCGAAGTCAATAAACAAAATGAAATCAAAAGTAAATACGAAGTAACACTCATTGATCCCGTTTTCCCGTTACATTCAACCTCTTGCAGTCCATTGCTTCACATATTTAGACATAGCAACCCGGTGAGTAAAATAAGAATCTGTTTGTTAATTCTTTGTCTATAAATACTATTTTTTTTTATATAAATAATGCACAGTTACAGCTAATCAATAAACGTGACACAAAGATTGCCCTTTGGCTTCTTGTACACCAGCACTGAAGACAATCGCGTGCCCGGTTTCATAAATTATTATTCACCTTCCGTAGGTCGTAAACTACATATGTATTATGTAGGTAAGGAAATATGTGTGGTTGTGGTTAGCTTAGAAATAGATTAACCCACAGTTTGCGAGGGTGTCAAAGACACAACAAAGGAGTTAAATCAGTGGTATAATGTAGATATGTGTTCTAATACCGCCTAGCGGGAACAGTCTCTGAGATTGTTGTGGTCACGAAACTTACAATGGTTTACCAATTAATACATATCACGCTGTTTGAAAACGGTTGATATTCCAATAATTACTTTTTGTAGTAGTATCACTAGTAGTATACAAGATTAAACACGTGATAAAAAGTGATACGATATTGATACACAAATATAACAGCTATAGGCTCCTTAAATTACGATGTTGGCCTCCAGCATTAAAAAGCAACATAAATTTTAAATTATAAATCCTTAAAATTGAAAGGACCCTAAAGCACGCACCTCCAACGTAGTTGAAATGTTAAAGAGCCTACAGTCTCCATGACCCTACGTTATTTATGTCTATCTATAAAGTTAAGACGGAAACTGTTGACTATTTGTTTTACTACAACTCTTAAAAGTTGGTTGAGAGCGAAAGGTTTAGAGCTCGTAAACAATAGCCGGGATCAGACAAAGTACATCTCTGAATAAAATATGAAACACGAGCATTTCATCCCATAGGTTTGTTTTGTAGAAACACCTATAAAAGCAATGAGGGTTATACTACCAGTAAAAGGGTTCTTTGAAATCTACAAGAAACGCAAGAAAGTTCAATTTCAGTAGATTCCTTCTACTGAAATTGAACACAAAGAGACATGTACCTAACTAACGATGACATATGTACGTAAGCAAAATTTTTGTTTTATTTTTAGCTGATATTATGGCGTTTAGTTTTGTATGCGATTAACGATTGAGGCTGCTCAAGTATTATGAATTAGGTTTCAGATAAGAAGGTAATCCCAAACTTTATTTTAGATTTATCAAAAAGTATTAATTATAAAATTACTTTAAATATGTATGTCATATAAATAATGTTATATATATTTGAACATTTTTATTAGTAAAATCTGATATATAAAACTCTCGTGTCGCGGTTTTTGTCACCAAACTCGTCCGAAAAGGCTGGATCGATTTTTATGAAATTTTGTGTGCATATCGGGTAGATCTGAGAATCGGCAAACATCTATTTTTCTTACACCTAAATGATAAGGGTGACCTTATACAGATTTTTTTATGGTAGAACAACGTTTGCCGGGTCAGCTAGTAATATTTATATTTGTAATTCTAGGGTATCTCGAGACTCGCCCTCCTGCATATATTTTTTTAATTAAACGGTTTCACGCATTTGTTACGTCATTATTACTAAGTTAGAAGTCAATAGTTATCGTGTGTTACTAAAAGTTTGTACTAAGAGATCAGGGAAATTATTATAATAATAGATATCTCCAACGCAGCCGTCTGAACTTAAACTAAGCAGAGCTTGTGCTATGGTAACCAGACTGCTGATATACATAATTATATATTTCTAAATACTTACATATTATAGATAACCCAGACGCAAAACAAATACTCATGCTTCATTACCCAATTATTTCTTCCCAGGATGGAATCGAATCCAAGATATATGGCTTAGCAGTCGGGATCACTAACCACTAGACCAAGGCTAGACCAATATTTTTTGAAAACTTTTAAACATTTTTATTGACTATATCATGAACTGTTATGGCATGGAACTTCGTACTATAATAGGGATTTCAAAAAGGTGTGGTCAAAATTTAGATCAGTTATGTTTAGCCGAGATGCAGTCGATAGTGTGATCTTAGGAAAACGTATTTCCTGTTGTATATACAAATTTCTAAATAACTTGTTATGATTAAATTTCAAAGATTTTAATTATTTTATAAATTTTAGAATAAATCTAGGTATATTAAGTATTATTAGTATATTAGCTGTGCGGATCAAGGTGAAGTAAAATAGGGCCACCCCCTCTTCACGGGGGTGTCTTTAAAGCGACTGAAGGAGAGGACTGTCATCTTGCAGTATATCCGTACATATATATACAGTCATACAGTTTTCCATTGACGACAATTGGCTTACCCTGTTACGTTAGTGGCACATATTCCTAATTTCCAAAATGTGGCGTTTTATACACCTCTGCCTACCCTTTAAGGGATATAGGCGTGAACACACGTATTATGAATTTAATATTACGTTTTATCTAAATCTGTAATGTATCAAATATATTGTTGAAACTGTAGTAGTAAGTTGTGAAGTAGTTTTACCACATCAAGTGCATCAATTTCACAACTTGTATTTGATAGTACAAAATCTATTCCTCCTGTTTGTTAAAAGCATGTCCATCAGTGATTGAAACCCTAGTACCCTTTTATGTTATTTTAGAAAATTTGTTTACCAAAGGAAGGTCAGAAGGGAGTCAGTCCCTAAACCGACAGGATGTATTTTTTTAATGTTTTAGTTTTTTATGTTGTTTTTATATTGTAACAGATGGGTCACCTGATGGTAAGTGACAACCTTCCATGGAGACCTGCAACTCGAGAGTCGTAAGTATGTAATGATTGATGAGGGTATGCGGGAAGGGGAAACCGGAAACTTCACTAATTTCGGGGAAATGCAACGCAAGTGTTGCTTCACAACCGGTTTTCTGTAAGGCCATGGTATCGCACCGGTCGAGCCGGCCCATTCGCGCCTTAGCATGGCTCTACCACTCTTAAAATTGTAACATCAAGCAATATCCATCCACTGTATTGACCTGTCATGGTACGGAAAGTCGCAACAATTTAAATTCAACTTATGCTGGTAAATGAAATCAAACGAAATTAAAACTCAACTGTGTTACTGAAGTAATGTTGAAATTCGATCACCAGACGAGTTCTAGTTCATATTGTTTGACTTGTTAATTTTTTGAAGTGCAAACAAGAACATAAAAATAATATGTACAGTAGGACCAGACAAAATTCATTATTTGTACATGTGATATTATGTACGAGTACCTATTCTTCATGCATTCAGATATCGTAACCCATATGCACGTCTACAAAATTGTTGTACCTATGAAAATATAAACATATGTAATATGATATGTATGCCTGTTTTAGGCTAGGTTTAATATAGTGGTAATATAAAATTTATATTCTATAAAAATAATTAGTTTTTCTTCTTATTTCTAATACGTCTAAATTGTATCTTATATTTTTAAGACACCATGTGCAATAACTCCGCGCCGTGACACGTTAAATGTACGAGTCAAATGTTAGTGTAGTGTCAGCGTTGCAAACGACTAACGCGTTTAACGGAACGTCGACCAAGTGAATAATGAATAACGGCCCGTACTGAAAACAGACGTCACTAGTAAGTACAAGTTTTAAGCGAAAAATGATAATTTATAATGCCAGTTACTTTCTTTTTGTAAATGACAACTATCGCATTAGGACTGATTCCTGTAGCGCGGGGGACTTTACAAACATTGAAACAATAAACACCATAAAGAACACCCAGATTCGGAGCAACTACATATATGTAAAAAAAAATTGGTCCCATGTGGAATCGAACCCACGTCCCCTGACCTGGTCAGAAAGTTAGCTTAAGGGGTTAATTGTGGTTCTCGGAGGCTTCATTTTTAAATTAGTCCCGGGTCCCTTGCAATAGACATATTTGTGACGGAACATCATCGGATCGATTTCGACACACAACCGCACGATCCGGTTAGATAGATCTGGTATTTTGCATGTCTATCTAACCGGTATGTATGAACGAAGTAAGACATTCATTCGTTCATTTTGCATACTATATGTATATTTAATGTATTTGTAGTAGCACAAAGATAAATTCATTTTTATCCAAGCCGTCACTATTATTATAATACTTTTGATGAAAAAATATTTTTTACTAGGAATTTAGGTGTTTTATTCTGGAAGGCAATAAATGTCTAGTTAGCACAACAAAGTGAGTTTTTTTGTCTTTTTCACCAGAATAAAAACAAAATCTTACAATATTCCTCTTACTCGATGTTTATAACGATATGTAATAATATAAGTAGCTAATAATCGTATTATAATATTCTGTAAGATCAATTAAACTTTTAAGGACCCTGAAATAAATAAATAATTTAAAACCACCCGCTAATCTCTTGTACCTTAGCACAGTACATTTCTGCAACGTGTACCTACCACATCTGCTGAGTGCCAGTCTCCCGAGATAAAGCGTTAAATGGCGAAGCCGCCGAGCCCTCTCAGTAACGTTATTAGCCACTACCTACCACCGATATAACTTATCGTGCTGTTTTATTTTATCTATAGAGATTTTCGGCTTATCTTCAATGACTTGGACTTTAGAAGAATTAAATGGTAGTAGTTTCTCTTCGGCTTATTTCCAAGGGAGAAGATAGAAGAAAGTTAAGGACAATAACTAATAAATTTTGATTTTTTTTACTAATCTACGTGACTGCTTCAATATTAACTTATAATTATTGATGATATGAGTCTGTTTTATTGTTATAAGGGATACACTATGTTTTGTTTAAGTTAAGTACTTAGTAAAATATTTTTAGGTAATCATTCGTCTTACAAATCTATATTCTAGAGAGCGTGATAGGACGATAAATCTAGTACTTTAAGTCTTGTTAAGATATTTGATGCCATAATTATTATAGTCTTTAATGGTTCACCTATATCTGTGAGTTCAGCAGTTAAAGACCTAGGTTTGTTTATTGACTCGACCCTGGATTGGCGGGCCCAGGTTACACATGTGAGTCAGAGAGTCACTGGTGCTCTCCGAACGTTATACCGACTAAAAAACTTCCTCCCTATTAAAACCAAAACTTCCTTAATGCATTCCCTAATTATTCCCATGATTGATTATGGCGATGTGTGTTATTTTGACCTGAATGCAGACCTTCTCAACAAACTAGACCGTCTTCTGAATAACTGCATTCGATTCATTTTCAATCTTCGCAAGTATGACCATGTCTCTGCTTTACGTTCCCAATTGAAGTGGCTCCCTATTCGGCAACGTCGCAGTTTGCGAGCACTAAATTTTCTATACACCTTCTTGAACTCCCCGTGTCCCCCTTCTTACTTAAGTCCCTACTTTCAATTTTTGTGCTCCACTCATGTCAGGGACCTTCGTTCTTCAAACAATTTGCTCCTCTTATGTCCTCCTCACAGCTCTAACTTTGTCAACTCATCTTTCTTCGTGCAAGCAGTTCTTCTATGGAATGCGCTTCCTCTCGAGCTTAGAATGTCTGAAAGCCGTTTAACGTTTAAGAACAAAGTACGTGAACTTCTCCTCGCTGAATTAGCAGAATAACCACAATGCACTTGACTGTATACCTATTTATATGTGTATGTTAGTATATATATATATATTCTTCCATATATATTTTTTATGTATGTGTATATTTGTTATGTATTTGTGACTATAGTAAATATATGTAACTAAAGTTGTTTTCAAAAACAAGTAAATTTCAGATGTCTGCACCTACCTTATCGCTTTTCTTAACCACCCCAAGGTTGACTGGTAGAGAATGCCCTAGGCATTAAGTCCGCCTATGTACACGTGTGCATGAAGTTTATAAATAAATAAATAAATAAATTATTCTCTTATCAAAAAAACTATTTGATGTTATTTGTTTATCGGAATATACGAGTTTTATATTCGTATATCGTATTTATTCGTTAGATAAGTGATTTCGGTGAGTAATACCACAAAAGATCCTTGAGAAGACACAAATTCGACCAATCGAGGAAACGCTAGAACTACTAGTAGAGTAGTGCTGATTTTTTGAGAGCTGATGCTAAAAGTGATCTTGTGTAAGTCGGATGTACGCCTCAATTTCATGTTTAAATTATTAGTAGCATAATCTTTTATTTGACAATCCTCTGCTGTTGTTGTTCAAAAGGTCTTTTATTTTTATATAATAGGGTATGTACGTAATAACCATCATTGTCGACGAGTAAAGATTGTCTGGGATGGGATTGACCATTTGATATCGACTTCATTCTGCGACAATATTATAGTTTATATATGTATATATTAAAAAATGGTGTGCAAGTGCGAGTGGGTCATTCATTGTTTGTGAAATATTTTATATATTATATTTTTGTAAAGTGATTTAGATTTACTTAAAATAGAACTTTTAACTGATACTAAGAACGTAGAATTTGAAAGGGCGGATTATACTTTACTGCTGTTTTTATCGACAGTATATATTTTTTTTTTTTTTATTCGTAAGCCTACCATAATGACTCCACTTTGCCTGATGGTAAGCAATAAATGGAGTCCAAGAGTGGTGGTCACCATCCTCATTGCATGTCTAGTCAATGCAGCATGGTGACCCACACTATGGCGGCCTGGTGAGATGCTTTTTCACGCCCCGCTTAAAAGACCCGGGATCAAATTGGGAAGGAAACACGTGCGCTGGTAGGGAATTCCAGGCTTTCACTGATCGGCACAGGAAAGAAGAGCCAAACCGTTTCGTTCGGGATCGCATATCTTCGACTCGCAAACGGTGACTCCTCAGGCCAGCACGTGTAGTCCTGTAGAGGAAGGGAGAAGGTGGGACCAATTGGAAGAGCTCGTCAGAACACTCCCCGTGATGTAGGCGATAGAGAACTGCCATAGAGGCGACATCTCTTCGCAACTGCAGGGGCTCAAGAGACTGGGTGACCTCAGGACAATCTATAATACGGACTGCGCATCGCTGCAACCGATCGAGAGCGTCAAGCAGATACAGCACATAGCTATCCCAAAGATGAGAGCAGTACTCCACGCAGGAGCGAACCTGGGTCTTATATAAAAGACACAGATGCTCGGGCGAGAAGAACCGTCTCACCTTGTTCAATACACCGAGCTTCTGCAAGGCCGCCTTAGTGACGCTCTCGATGTAATCACGCGGATTGAGATCCCGACAGATGTCCATACCCAGTATACTAAGCCTATCCTGTAGTGGCAGTTGAGTGTTCTGAAGAGTAGGAAGGGGAAGGAATGGAGACTTTTTGTTTGAAAACGCGCACGCCTATGTTTTTTTGGCGCTGAACTCGACCAGATTCTCACAACCCCATTGAGAGATGCGGCTCAGGACCCGGTCGAGCTCAGCAACAAGCTCCTGTCGTTTTCCCTCAACGTCTGCTAGCTTGGCAGCAGGATGTCCAAAGTATCGCCCATGTACTGTGCTGTCGTCTGCATAACAATGTATGTTGCCAAGAGCCAGCATATCATTGATATGCAGAAGGAACAGCGTGGGCGATAGGACGGAGCCCTGAGGTACACCAGCGCTAACCTCCTGGAAGTCAGAGGCCGCGCCGTCACAGAGAACCCTAATACGGCGCTTGTGGAGGAAGGCAGCAACCCAGTTGCATAGCTGAGATGGCAGACCAAATGCAGGAAGTTTGGAGAGAAGCGAGCGATGCCAGACCCTATCGAAGGCCTTGGCAATGTCGAGGCTGATGGCCAAGGACTCCCCATGCCTATCCATAGCCTCACCCCAAAGGTGTGTGACGTACGCTAGAAGATCACCCGTGGATCGGTTCGGCCTAAAACCATATTGCCGATCATTTAACAAGGAGTGATCCTCTAAAAAAAAAAAAACTGATCAGCCAGCAAAAATGCTAATCTGCCTGTCATTCACCGTAACTTGAGTATTTTAGTTACATTAAAAATATAAGTCTGTATAAAGGCAACATAAGAGAGTAAACTCAACGACTCAAGATAAAGGATTAGGTCATGTATATGGGACATGATAGGGACCTACTTCTGTCTATTTGCCAACTAGCAACTGCTTGTGATCAGTCTGGCTGCAAAGCTTCGTTGTAATTGCAAATTCCTTCACTGTTTGTATTATGTAAGTCTAGGAGGAGAAGGCTTTGCACTTGACAGCAATGAACTGGGTTGTGAACGGGTTTTCTAAAGGCTCGTTTGCATGTTTGTGTTTGGCGTTATTTCAATCTTAATTAGTTTATACTTATTATAGTTTACTTTAAACAATGATTCTTAATCTATATATTTATGCGATTATATAAGGAGATTATTATCAAGATAATAATATATTATTAATATTATAGTATGTCAAGATTATAAAGGTTGTTTCAGACAGTTGAATAACGTAAATAGCTTACATTAAAAAAACACATACTTATATAATATTTCGTAATATGTTGTACGAAATCCGGCTACAAAATTGCTACGTTCATCGAGTATGTACCACATTTTTTTAAATAAATGAAATATATTTTTACCGAGGTGATAATCAAAATGATGCCGCTAATATTATTAATTCAATTAATATGAATTAACTTTTTCCAAAAAAATCCATTCACTTGTCATTACAATAAACTACAATCAATTTCACAGCAACAGATAGTGTAAACAGATAATATTTTATTACATTTATACGTTCATAACGTATATCTTTCATTTATACATAAAAATAAAGTTTTTTTCTGTGCATGATAAAATACCTCTGCCTATCTACAAGTTACCGCAAATAAGGGTTACTAGCTGTTAAGGTTAATAAATTAAAGAGAAAGAGAGTTAGCGCGCTTCATCGGTTTTCAGGCGATTACCAGTTGTACGTGTTTTTAAAGTCATTGTTCATGTGTAAGCCGCATATGTTCTCAACCATCCTCGTCTAACGCAACCGTGACTTTTCAAGTTCTTTTTAGTTTCTAGTTTAGAGGACAATTGCGACTCAGACTCAGTAGTTCTTTGCCATTAGGTGACCTCTCTACTCGTTTGCACTCTATACCCTAAAAAATTACCACTGAAGTATTATTGCACTAATCATAATAAATAAGCGATAGAAATACTCGTATATCGCAAGCTTCAAAAATATAATAAGTTGACTAAAATGCGAGAAAAGAAAATCAGCTTTCAAAGGGAATTTTCTAACATCACTGTATAAAGCAAACAATCCATCACACGAACATATTGTATGAAGAAACGGTCTTTCTCAAATTTAATTTAATTTATATACACATCGAAATTGTCTAGGTATATAGTACATTTTTAACTATAAAAATCATCCTATTAATATTTACCAAATCTAGTCTTCCAGACCAGCCGGTCTGGAAGACTAGATTTGGTAAATATTGGAGAAGCCTCTTCCTTTAATTCCTGTGTTTAAGTTAACAACCTATATAGGTATATGTATATAAGCGTATATTTTGTAAAAAATAAAAAAAAAACAATTTTAGCAAATTGTCTCAAATGGAGCTAAGTTAATATCATTTATTTAATGGCATTAAATGCTTCAAATCAATTCATCAAAATCACTTTGTAGAATGGCTGCCCACGTTCTTTCTAACAATTCAAAAAGTTATTGTGTGGTGTGTATGGCATCCATACTCGGCAGAGCTCTTGTTTGGAGCATATCCTATGCGTGCTCCATTGGGTTGACGTCTGGCGATTGAGCAGGCGAATCCAGATGTTAATCGAGCGGCGAGAATCGGCAAAAGAAGAGTGAATTTTACGACTCTAGCCACATGTATTGTCGTGCATTAATAGAATCGAATCACCCAACCGGCTTCTCAAAATAATAATCTCAGTCTAAAACAATACTCTATATATCAATCTGAGTATTGAGGTGGAAATAATCAAAATGAGATCGGTTCTTGAAAAACCGACCCAAACCATTATTGTTCCCCTTCCATATGAATAAATATCCTGACAAAATTTCAAACGTTCTTGACATCCAGATGTCCTCTAAACTCGAATACGTCTTGTATCCAGCCTAAAAATTAAGTGAGATTCATCGAAAAAGCAAACACAATGCCTGTCTTTTTCTCTCTATTTCTAAGTTCATGATCACTTCACTTTTTTATCGCTTATCTACAAGCCTAAAGAGCTGTGGAGCTTCGTTGTCAACATCATGGAGGTCATGGTACAATTCCGTCGAGCAGTAGTAGGTGCGAGATTGTCTTCCATTTTGGCCATGCTACCCGTGATACGATAGCGTGTTCAGAGGTGGTTCATGACTCTCTGTGTACCAAGTACCAAGAGCGATAGGCATAATACGTTTCCCGAATCCAGCTTGCAACTTTACGATGGCTCTACTTATCTATCTCTTCTCGTGTCAAATGATGTCATTGCTCCATATTGATATATTTTTTTAGTGCGGTTGTAGAAATTGTAAAGCCCTGATTGATACTTGATATTCTATTTTCAATCAAAATTGAAAGAAAATTCTTTCCATCCAAAAAAGTTAAAATTATAATCCTCAATTGCGGCGATTCTCTAAAACATACTTGATCCCTAGACACTTTTGATGTGTGTAGTTAGCTTTTTATTTTTTTTCTTATTTGACCTATTCCTTTTGCACAATTTTATAACTACAAGCAATAGAGGCAATTTGGGTATGACGTCACATGCTCTTAACTAACTAGGTTTAGTCTGAGAGCAAAGACAAGCGTACCCCAAGAGCTAAATAACTTATCGATAACTCTGCTAAGGGTGCGCTTTTAAATCGATACATTATTGATGAACTCAAATCAAAGTTTGTATCATTAATTTAAATTTTGGCCACTGTTCTAATTAGTTTCACGTGTAGAATATTCTTGGTACGTTTATGAACAGTATAGTAATCAGTGTTTGATATTAATTTTTTGTAGTTGAACTTTAGAAAAGTTCATGCTATTTAACTAAAATATACTTAGAATTTTGGAGATATGTTGAATTTAGAAGATTACAGAATTTACATAGCTCTATTAATAAGAACTATTTAAATATTTGATATTAGAACCAGCATTCAATATTTACTGTACTTTCATTAGTTTTTAATAGGCTAGGCCCTCGTTTTGCTTAAATGTGAACTATTACTGACAAAATATTCTATGTATAATATTCTACTGGAGATAAAACATTTAAACAATATATCTATTGGACTATTTTTTTTTAATCATTCTTAACAAACTAATCATATTTCAGTATTATGTGTAATGACATGACGGCTTAGTTAACCATTGTGGTGAAATAGCTGAACATATTTTAAAAAGAAATGGTTTGGGAATACCTCGAACCCTTTTTATTAACATTTTATCAACGTGCCACGCAAGCGAAGCTGCCAGTGAAGCTGCCAGTGAAGCTGTCAGCGAAAGTTAGTAAAAATTCTTAATAAAATAGATCATATCAATTCCGTTGGAAAAAGATACAAGTAAATACGTATGTATATATCCAATTAAATTGGACGCACATGAATATATTCAAACCCTTAGCAAAATTCAAAACAAAAGTTTGTAATCAAGGACAAGTTGGGTCCGTCTTTATCGACAGCATTATCTTTAATATCGTGTCCAACTATCGACATGAACTCTCGCTGGTTCACTTCGCAGACAATTTCAAGTATATTGGCAAATCGGTCACGTCTACAGTGTAGTCGCTTTTAATGCATGACAACGAGTAATGAAGCGCTCACGGAATCTCTGCTTCCTTTGGCAAATATAAATTTTGATCCCATGTCTTCACTATTAGTTTACCCTCTGTAAATATTAGAATTCATTATTTTTCTTGACACATTTTTCATAAGTAAAGATTGACAATACGTGCAATTGGTGGACTTAATACTATAAACATAGTGTACCTTAGGGTTGTGCAGAGATAAATGATTACATGCACTAGATTGAAGTATTGTTCAAGTATTGTTATATGTTCATTACAATACTTTCTCATAATTTGTTATTTTATATATATATAATGTTCAAAATGCTGTAGAAATTTGGAAGTCGTTTAAACAATTTATTTACCTAAAAGCTGTAAAAATAAAAATACACAAAAAAAGTCTGTCATTTCTTTGTATTTTTTTTCGTTTCCCTTACCTTTCTATTTTAATACACTCTCAATTTTTTAATTTAATTCCCAAAGTGCCCGGTTGACGGTTATCGGCTTCCTCCTTGTGACATTTTATTTATTTAAAAGCCTTTATTGTTAGTCGGTCTTGGTACAATGTGTAGTATAAACATGAGTTATTTTATTTATTGAATTGTCAGCGTGTCTTAAGACATAAACGCCTCCTTCAGCTTTTTGCAGACTTCTTTTATTTTAGCGATTCTTTGCCATAATTGTTCTGCAATCTTCATTTGTAATGCAATCTTTTGAAATTTGGGAGTTTACTCTGTCATGTCCCTAACCCATTTTTTTTATTTTACCGTTACATGTGGTCCTACCCTCTCTATTAAAGATTTCTTTTGTTTTGGCCACATGTGCTCTATTTTTCATGGCTTTTATCTGTTTCTTTTTAAGGCTCACTATACTTCTCTCTAGGGCTTTTTGACAAGTAATTAGTTTCTGCTCTTGTTTTTTACTGATTGCCTAGGTTTAGCAACCGTAAGTAGAATGCATGTTTGGTATATCTACCTTTTTAATGCAGTGTTGTATTGCTTACTTTTAAAAATTTCTTTAAGTCTATGTCCATTTGCTCATTAAGAGAAATTAAGTGGTGCAAATATGTGTCATACACAAAGTAAAAATGAAAAAAATAAAAATAAAAAAAACTGTTTGTAATTATATTGGCTTTTTTGTACTTTTCATTGGTTGATTATTGCTTACTTGTGAGTTATTAGAGAATTATATAGAGAATCATATGCGAATTATCTCTTTGGTTACTTCAAGTAGTTTTGCTGAGTTCCATTTATATTAATACCGAAGTTTTCAGTGTTATCTCCGATATCTATGTTGCGTTCTAAGGTATTTTATATAAAGTATGTAGTAGTTCGTTCTGGTTTAAAGGATTGTTTTCTTGTTTTATGATTATAATTTATTTTCATCATTTTCGGGACCTCTAACTTTTCAATTTTTAGTTCCTTTAATACCTTGTTTATACCTCCTATTTTAGTGGTGAGTTGATGTTTATAATGTTTAATAATTTTGATCCTCTAATTTCAACTATCTTGTTACTATATATACTGTATACTGAGATTAATATCTTTACTGATCTCAGTTACTTTCCTTTGTGTTGTTTACATTACAAGACATTACACTTGATTCATAATAAGAAAGAATTACTGAAAAACAGAAGAAATACTCCTTTTTCAGTAATTCTTTTCTCTTCTGGATCAGGTGTAGGGGTATGTACTTTTGTTTATCTTTGATTTACCTTACGTGTTCTACCATACATATCGTTTCTTTCTCTTATAAAAAGTTCTTGAGTTTTATCTAAATAAAAATAATGACTTCTTGTTTGTAGGCGTTTTTCTTACTTTTTATTACAGTTTTGTATTTGATAATATGTATTTACGGTTACTTTACAGGAATTCGTTAATCCTTTACCTCCAAAATATTTCATTAAAGTTTGACCTTCGCAAATATTTACTAAGGTCTATATGTTCGTGAACAACAAAACATACAGTGACTAGGAAAGCATGGAAGTTAGTTGATTATTATAATCATACTTGAAATTATTACATGATATAATTGGAATTTATTAGTTTTTACCTCCCCACATAATATTCAATACCAACAATTAAAAAGTACATAATATATTTTATTATGTACATAATATGTATCTATTTAGTTTGTACCCGGTGACAAGCATATCCTTATGCGCTAGCGGTTACCACCAGTTTATTAAGTCCAGTCCACGCTAAGGTTGCCTGGAAGAAAGTGCACTAAGTGGTAAGGCCGCACTTTTTTCTTTATTGATATGATGTATTTCCTACTTCATATTCTAAGTAAAAGCTTATTGCAAATCATCATCATCATTATTATCAGCCTATCACCGTTCACTGCTGTACGAAGGCATATTGTACAAATAAAGTGTAATCTGTCTTTTATTCTGTTCCTAGTTCGGAGGTTCCGAACTAGGAACGAATCAATCGTCCAATATACTAAAACTATATTTTTTATTTATTATTGTTTTTATATACGTGTACGTTACCGTGTTAACCGTTAAGGTTAAGTTACGAACTAAGGTTGAATCACAATTCTGTCTGGTGTTGCATTTGCAAAAAAATAGCAATAATGTTGTTGGTGATCTACTTTTGTGTTCCCTATTATTAAATTACCATCTTGGTCATAAGGCATTATTCACTAACGTGTAGTAGTTACATTGTTATGGTTTTTTATAACAACCGAATGAATCATAGAACTTTTAAGTAACGGATGACTCACAAGGGTTGAAAGTTATTGCCTAAAAATTATCCCGAACCGGGTTTGATCTTCACAAAGTTGTCCTGAGATTCTAAACTGCTAATTATGTCTGTTGTTTGAAAGTACACTACGAAATAGTACTGTTTAGTGCGGGAGTTGTTCATTAGAAGAATTAAAAATAGGTATTAGAAAGATTATTTTAAATCCAGATTATAAAAATGTTTTAGCCACTCTTGTTAATCGCACAAAACCGTCGATGAATCACTCTTTACAAATGGATTTCCTCGAATATGCTAATGTGCGTAAATAATCACTGTTTAGAAAACGTTTTAAGCTTTTGAAGAGTCAGTAAGTTTATTCTGATAAATCGAACCCGATAATTCAATTAACAAGCGGATCGAATAAACAAATTATGCTCTAGTGATAATTTTATTGCTTAGTCTAAAGCAATTAATAATTTAATTGATTCTTTAGATTAAATTTTACAGGCATACGGTAAAAATATTTACTTAAACATGTTGGTTAGCTTTCAAAATACCGAGCCGATAAAGTATTTAGTACTCTTTAATATATAAGTCTCTATATAAATTATATTGTGAACTATTAAGGGGGTAGGCAATCATACAGTCTACCCTATTTTGCTTATAAACACCAAAATGTGGCCATATTTATGCAAAATTATTAATACGTAGATAAGTTCGAATTTAAAGTAGCTTGCTAAAGTGTGGAAATAGGAACGCGGTATTGATTTCTAAAACTAAACTTTAATGACCATTAGTCCCTACAACATGGAAACTAAAAATTTAGGGTAAAGTTTTTTTGCTCGGATCCGAGTTATTGAAATGACCATTTTGACCAATTAGCGTAAAGTAAATAAACGTAAAAATGTCGTCCTGTCATTTGACAAACTAATATAATAACATAAAATTATGTAAACTAAACTAGTATATAAACTGATATAGTAAAATCATGACATATGGGGACAAACGGGTCACCTGACAGTAAGTGACCACTGCCACCCATGCATACCTGCAAGTCAAAGAGTAGTGGTTGAGCTGCTTACCTTTAAAAAGGAATGAGGGGCAGGGGAAAGAGGAGACTGGGAGTTGGGCCTCCGGTACTCTCACTCATTCGGTTTTCTACCGGTTCTCTTCTGTGAAGCCATGGTATTCGCAACAATTCAAGAATACCCGAGGGTCTTGTCCGATTATTCTTAAGTCAGATAAGTCATACAATTTCAAACTCAATGTAGGTTGCTCAGAAAACTACTAACATTGTCTGTTATCGCGAAAACTCGTCTAACACTATTGGGAAATATTTTCAGTCAATGTTTGTGTGCCGTAAAATGCCAATTCAATTTCACCAATACAAACGTTGCTTGCTGTCTTTGTTTATATTGAACAAAGTATTCTATATAAAACTCCAAAAATATTTTAGTTTGAAATATAGAATGACAATATGTGTATAACTTCACTAGACTTTTTATTCTACTGAATAGAATAACTAAAAAAAGTTATTGATATCGAACAAAAATGTATAAGTGCAAAAGTGTATTCTTAAAACTCCCTAGGTATGAAATTAAGAATATGATACTCGTTTGTACTCAATTTATATCTGCATTATTATAGTGTAGTAGTTGTAAAAGTTTTCTAAATCAAAAACTAAGTAAGATTGTAAAATTTGACCAGTATTTCGTGTTACTTGGAATCTGTTACAGCTCAAACTATCTTAAAACTGTAGCGTTTTATAAGTATAGTCTTAGAATCTTAGCTATATTATTTTAGCGGCATTTTTTCATTCGAGACATGAAACCCTGAATGAGTACTGATTATCTAAGCTGCCTCTGTGAATACAAAAATCCTAGTAGATACTTCGTTCTATACAGAAAATTGGACGCGCAGTCAGTACGCTGATTAAAAACAAGGCGGCTAAAGTATAATATTGCTACTATTATAAATGGGAAATTTTTGGGTCAATGTTCGTTACTCAATCACTCCAAAACGGCCGATCGAATCTATGTAGATGTAATTTGGTACAGTGATAAATTATAACATTAGATAGTGATGTTCATAAGTACAAGCAAGCAATAACTACTGCTACTAATAACTTCCGAAGAAGCGATTTTTTCGTTTCGTTAGCTTTAATTTAGTATAAAATAATATGGTCTCTGTACTTTAACAGACCCATTGTTGGGCAAGCGCCTATCCAGCAATATCCTATAGCGCCCATCTGAATAGCAATAGTAATATGAGAAGGGATTAGACATTTACGATTTAAATATTGTACCTAACATAAACATATTAGTACAATACCTATCACGGGCAAAGGCTTTAAATTACTGACGTCAAAAGGCAATGGTGCTATATACATATATATGCATGTACATCAGTTTAACTTCAATGTCGGTCTCTGTGTCAACAACTCCCGAGTGAAGTATAATTCAATATTTTTTTAATTAAAAGCTAGTTTATTTGGGAAAGTTATGATATTTGTGAAAAAATGAGATCAGTGAGATTTTATATTTTTATTAATTTTTCCGTCTTATTGGATTTCTGTATATTAAGGAATAGTTTTATTCCAGAGAGTTACGTTTCGAATTTAAACTTATTAGTCTGGTTTTATATTGTAGATAAAGAGCAGATTTTCATGATTATCTCAACAAAAGTAATAAATACGACTGACAGATGTGCCAACGGGTCAACGGGTCAAAATATTTGTATGATGAGCACGAGTATTTGTTATGTATCTAGGTGTAATTTATCTATAATGTGTATGTATTCAGGAGTATAGAAATATGCTTATTAGCAGTCTGACTACCATAGAAGAAGCTCTTCTTAGTTTGTGTTCAAACGGCCGTGTGTGAGATGTCTAAAGTTATTAATTATAATATTAAATATGTTATGCTTGTGATAAAAAAAAATCCTCGGACTTAAATTTTGTAAAATTATACAATATAATTTTAATTATTTTCATTTATTTTCTTGTTCGTCAAACATAGCCATACATACACAGTTATCACCAGGGAAACTTGAACTGTTTTAATTATGTTTTATATTCGGTATATATACATATATGTATTATAAATTTGATTAAATAAGTAAAAAAAGGCTACATTAGAGTTGGGCCTCCAGTACCCTCACTCTCTCGAGGATACAAGCAAGCATTCTTTGACTACAGGTTTTCTGTAATGCCGTGGTAATAATCTGGTCGAACCTGCCCATTCGTCCCTAATCATCAATCATGTCCTTCATTAATTAATTACATGTCATTTGAATTGCGCACTAAGAAAACAATATATAATAATATAAAGGGGCTTTAGAAAGCAATAAAATATATCGAGACAGTATTGAAAGTGCTGCTTTCATGTTGGAGAGAATTGGATATGTACGACATATTAAGACCTAACACCTGATGCCACACATTGATTTAAATGAGATATAGAAGTAAGAGAATTAAAATCAGAATCTATATATATATGTATAATATATATATATATATATATATATATATATATATATATATATAATCAGCAACGAAGGAACGTGAACGTATCATTACAGTTTATGGATAAAAAAAAATGCGAATATAATTTTTTACACAATATGTTCTGTAAATTTAAAAATTAAACGTTAACCATAAGTCGTATCTGCCGTGGAACAAACAGTAATACAATGATACTTCTAACTATACTAGCGATAAAATTATAACACAAATAAATTATGTTCGCAATAGATCGTTCAAAACTATATGGTGGGGTATCGTTACCTATTATAAATGATGAGAAGCTGTGTTGTTAAGCTTAAATGTAAGCGACAATAATTAATTCATCTACTTTAATTACTGTATTTAGCGTATTGTATTCGACATAATAAGTAAAGGGATTTATCACCCATTTCTTCGCAAAAGTGATAAGAGTGTTAAGTTATTCATCTTACAAAAGTGAAATGTATAACGAAATATAAAGCACAAGGACCTCCACCTTGACAAAATATTCCAATAAAACTCTTAAATCTATGCAGCATGCATGCATGGTGTCTTATTTATATTTTATACCAATGTATATGTTTTATACCAATGACATACCTCTCGTAAATGTTTTTTCAATATCATGCGATGAGTTTTGTAGGCAGTTAGATCAGTTTTTATGCAGTTTAGTCACGCTTTTTCTAGTCCAATTAGTAAATTGCAAATAATTTTATATAATGAAGAATGATCCCATGCCTCACTTCTCAAAAGTTTTGCTTACAACTGTCGGTATCTTGGAATTTGTGTTTTCGTTTGTGATTAGGTTGACACGCCACTCATTTGTATATGCTTATAACAGCTTTGTATCAGGTGTTCTATATACATTCCAAATATTTGCAAGGTTAGTCATGAGCAAGTAACATGTCAGATCTTTATTATTGAAAGAATCAATGAATTGAATACCGTTTTTGGATTCATACAAATGGTGATCATATCAGAAAGGATAATCCAGAAATATTGAAATACTAACAAACTTTTCTATAAATAATTTAGGTTAAACTAGACCATGTCTATGTTGGCAGTGTTATATAATATTTATTTTTATTAGAGCATTCATTATTATTACAACAATAACTGTTTAGTAATAACTGTTTAGTAGCGTTTAGAATTTAAATACCAATCCGTTTCAGTTTCATTTCATTAATGTTGCTATAATTTATAGGTATTTTATTAATAATACCTTATATGTAAAAAATAGTAAAGAAAGGCAATATGTATGTAGTAGTTGAAAAAAAATTCTATATACAAATACTTTAATGGAATTGTTGGAATGTTTTTCAGTAAGATAATTAACGTACTTATACATATATATATATAGTCCATGAGCCCTTTCTAATATCCACATAAACCGTTCCGTATAGGTATATTATTAGTTTTTGTATGCAGCCTCTTGCTGATATCCAGGCCCTGTATACTGTCTGGTATATAACAGTCCGATCCCTTAATACCATTTTACTCCAATGCAAAAGATTGCGATTATTGTATTTAAGGTAATAAACGAGCAATGTGTTCTAAATTAACCTCAGTGAGTCTAAGGGATGGGGAAGGATGTAATTGATAGTAATATAATCACCATAGCTAATATTCTAGTGCAGATATCTGTATTACTATGTGTCTTTTGAAGTGAGGTTTCAGACTGATATTAAGCTTGTGATGGGATGTATGTATACATTTATACGTGAAGAGAGTACTAAGCACCAGCAAATTTTGCTCACAGAGGACTCTTTATTTAATACTCGTACATTAAGTTTATACACATGTTGTATAGAAATAACAAATAATGTTTTAACAAAGTGTGTTACAGATCAAGTATTATAAGAAAACGTCTACAAAAACCAACACACCTTTATATAATAAATTAAGGCATGTCATGAAGTCTGCACAATAACAGTTCAAATTATGGTGCAAAAGATATGCTTGATTTATGTTATGCGTAGGTTAATGCATTAAACATAATCTTTAATACTTGAGAAACTTCAACCAATTGGGCAATTTCTAGTTTTATTTCAAGCCTTATAAATAAAAAGTCATGTCTTTAACGTATTTACGATAGGTAAACGTTATTCCGATAAAGAAGTGGGAGAGAAAAATTAAAATATGGATTGTCTATCAACAATTTGTACACAATGTAATTATCCAAAAAAATATATTTTAAATTGAAATAAAAACCTCTGTTTTATTTGGTATTTCATATAAAAAAATGTACCGGCAGTCTTTGGGGTTTGCCGTTAGAAGTGAAAAATAAGTCACTTGTGAATTGTCTCGTTGAGCTATTAGATTATATACAGTATACATAAACATGGCTCATGGGAAGCGTGCGGGACGATGACGATGATTTCCATGATTTTTGTTCAATCAAAATAGTGCTCAATAAAGAAGTTTTCACTTCAAAAAGTAATAACAATATTATTAAAACTTCTCGATGCATTCTATCTAACAAGTTGTGATAAGATATTGATGGACAACACACGCTGATGAAATCTGTCAAAAAAGGAAATAAAAGGAAATATTGAATTTAAGCTGGTGTAAATCACGCAGACTATTCCTTCACTACTAACATCTGAGATTTCAAAATAGCTACATATTAGAGGTTTAATGTTTCCAGAGTGAGTTGTAATTTTTAAATTATGTTATTATTATTATATTGTTAAGGATTTGAAAGGGTTTATGTGAATAGTCTAAACAGATAAACATTCCTAAACACCGTATATTAAAAAAATGTGTTTTATGTTCTTTGAATCTCCATTAACATTTTACCTTAGTAAGTTGAATAGGGAGGAACTTGTGGTACGGTTCAATCCTACATTGTATACAAAACTGTAGATATATATATATATATGTATATATATAATAGAGATATATAGTAGAAGAATGTAATTTAAAATTTACGCCCCTGGCAGTTAGACAGGCTTTAAATCTAACTGACTATTTATCAATGGATTCACGCACTGTCTCTGTGCAAAATTAATTTAGGCTCGTCCTGAAGGTTACTTTAGAGAAACAATGTCAAAGTGACAATTTGGGCAGACATTGTCCTCTATCCCTGTCTCCGTTTGTGGGTATGGACATACATACACTTTACTTAAGGCTGTATCCCCGAAGGGCTAAGCAGTAGTGACTAAGCAACAATTTGACAACTATAATTTGGTCCCACTTATAATATATAACCTTTTGTTGTTAACAAGGCTCTTTGGAGAGCAATACATATGGGAGAATTGGGATATTAGAAGGATAGGGATATTGCTGATACATATGGATTGGGGAGTGAAAGCAATAGGTCAAAAAAGTCAGCGTCACGTAGGCCTGAGGTAGGTTAGGTAAGGTAGGGGTGCTGGCTAGAAAACCTCCACGTGGTGCACCCTGGGCAACGTCGGCCTTGACGCCACCTCCTCTGCTTTCGAGGAGGGCGTCATCGCCAACGGCTAATCTTCTGGCTAGAAGAGGTGGCCATCTTTCTTCGGCCACTCGGTCGAGGCTTGGCCCAACAGAGCGGGCTTGTATGCACATCCCGCTGTTGGCTCTTCGCTCCTCGGAGCTGTGAGGAAGGCAACCTCAATAAAAAATCACCAAAGTGGGACCCGTTCACGGGTCGGTGTTTCTCCACTGACTACAGTGGGGAAAGAGGACGGGCTCGGCGTGCACTCGCACTGCCACCGAGCAGGCATCTGGAGATTTATCTCGATGCCACCGTCGGCATTTCGTAATCCCGAAAGGAGTGTCGTGGTTAAGTCTCGCGGCTCTGATCGGGGGCGAGGGTCTTGGCTTAACCGCCCGGACCGCGAGGAAGAATACCTCTATAAAAAATTACCCCGAATCTCGTGTTCTGGTGCGTGACCATGGGATGCATGGCTGATGGGTGGTTCAGTCGCAAGCGCACTCCCAGCCGGGGTAACTGCGGACCCCTCGGTTGGGCATAAATCTACGCTTGCCCGGGTATTGGGGGATCTCTGCCCGGGTGGACCTTTAGTTCTCCCCCACTCGTGGGTCTAATTATGAATTGCAGCCAATTAAACAAAAATAGAGGAAGAGGAGAAGGGGAAGGAAAGGAAAAGTTAAGCGAGGCAGATGTCGCTTCGTCTTATGTCGAGGGTGTTCTATTAGGAACGCCTACCTCGCAGGAGCTCCCAGAAGTCAATTTGTCTTCTGGGAGCAGAAGAATTTCGGAGCGAGTGCGCTCCAGGGCCGCGAGCGTAGCGGCTAGTACAACGGCTGACTCAGGCGAAGAAATGGAGTTGGAGCCTCGCGACACCGAGAGTCGCAAGCGCGGGCGCTCTAAAGACTCTGATGGCGACACGTCGGCGGATATGTTGCCACCCAAGGTTCCCAGCAGCCAGCGAGGCAGGTCGCGGACGCCGATCTCGGCCCAGACAAGCTCCCCCTTCTCTCGGAGAGGAGCTCAAGTCCGTGCTAGAGAGGAGGGCGAAAACTTAGCGGAGGAGGAGATTGCAGATCTCCTGCAAAAAATTCGTGAGCCTGAGGTGGGGGATTCAGCTCCTCAAACACCATTAATTATGCAGGAGAGAGCGAACGCAGCGGTGGCCATCATTCACAAAGTGGCCACCAAATCCAAAAATCTTAAGGGTACTTTTGTTAAGGCCCTTAAGGACTCCTCCTCCGCCGTCTCTGGGGTTGTTGGGACCTTGATTACAGACGTCGCGCGGCTTCAAGCGGCAAACGACCGTCTGACCCAGCAGGTGGCCGAACTCAGCACACAGTTTGCCCAATTTCGAGTGAGGTCGGACGGTCCTGAGCGCCAAATCCCAGTTGCGCGTCCGGCTCCCATCCCACCAACCCCCGGGGTGCCTGATGTCACGGATTCCCACCTGCGCGAAATCATTGCCGCAGTGTGGAGGATGATGGACGGGCGCCTCGCGGGCCTGGAGGCTAGGCTGCCTCCAGCGCCCATCGTTCGGCCGCCGCTCGCTGCGGATAAGTTAAGGGGCGCGACGACTCCGATGCCGCGCCAGGTCTCGGGTGGCCGCGTTGTTTCGTACGCTGCAGCGGCGTCTGCACCGGCAGCTATGACCACACCGAGGACCAAGCGGCCGGCTAAGGCCAGGACAGGGGCAATAACGAAGTTCCCTCCGCTCCCCTCTCCATCGCTGCAAGATACGAGTGCCCCTTGTGCTGCTGCTGAAGCTGTCCCTCCCTCCTCGTCCTCCCCCTCCAATGATGGGTGGCAAAAGGTTGAGGGAGGCAAGAAGAAGAGGTCCCGAAACAGGAACAAGAAGGCCAAAAATGGAGTCTCTCCACCTCAGACGTCCTCAAGGGCAGCGTCCTCCACAAACAAGAAGGCAAGGAAACTGGAGGCGCCCAAAACGGCGGCTGTGGTGGTCACCTTATCGACGGAGGCGGCAAGCGGAGGGCTATCTTACGCGACCGTTTTTAAGAAGGTCCGGGATAGCCTCGGCACTCAATTCGGGGCCTCAGGCGTGAAGCTACGCCTCGCCCAGACGGGGGCTCGAGTCTTAGAGTTCCCCGGGGCCGAAGGTGCAAACACGGCGGATGTCCTAGCGGAGAAGCTGCGGGAAGTATTTGCTGGGACGGATGGTGTGAAGGTTGCCAGGCCCACAAAGAGCGCGGAGCTGCGCATTTCGGGCCTGGACGACTCCGTTACAGTCGATGATGTCCGGGTTGCAATTCGCGAAAAGACGGGGTGCAACGCGGACAACATTAGGGTTGGCACCATCCGACCCGGTCCAGGCGGTCTTGGCGCGGTGTGGGCAAGTTGTACCATAGCGTCGGCCAAAATCTTGGGCGACGCCGGCAAGGTCCTCATCGGTTTTGTGAACGCCAGAGTCACAGTCCTGGCGGCAAGACCGATGAGATGTTTTAAATGCCTAGGATCGGAGCACACCCGCGCCAAGTGCGGCAGCTGCTTTGACTGCAGCGGACTCTGTTTCCGCTGTGGTCGACCGGGGCACAAAGCGGCGGAATGTTCCGCCCCCCCTCACTGCCCAGCGTGTGCGGCGGGTAATTTGCCCGCCAAACACCAGATGGGACAGGGGGGCTGCAAGCCTCCCCGGACTTCTCCGCAAACATCGGTGGCTAGCCAGTCGGCTCGGGCTGCCTCCGATGCCAATCGAACACTATCGCCGTCGCCCATGGAGGAGGCTGTAGAGACGATCCAATAATGGACCACGTCTCCAGCCTCCTTGTCCAGACGAACCTGAACCACTGTGCCGGTGCGCAGGATCTCTTCCTGCAAACCATGGCAGAGTGGTCTATTGGTGTGGCCGTAGCCGCGGAGCCCTATTATGTTCCTCCCCGTCCAAACTGGCTAGGTGATCGGGACGGTTCCGTGGCAGTCATCGGCTCTACGGCGGCTCATTCCCCGCCCTTGTCGTTAAGAGACAAGGGTACTGGATATGTTGCCGCTGAGTGGGGGGGGATTACCATTTATGGTGTCTACTTCTCCCCCAACCGAAGTCTGAGTGATTTCGAGGTTTTCCTCAATAACCTGGAGACCTCGATGCGGCGACTAGCATCTGGGCACGTTCTAGTGCTGGGGGACTTTAACGCCAAGTCCGTTGCGTGGGGTTCCCCCAGGACGGACGCACGGGGCGACGCTGTAGAGGAGTGGGCAGCATCGGTGGGCCTCTGTCTCCTAAACAGAGGTTCCACCAACACGTGTGTGCGACAGCAGGGGGGGTCGATAGTGGACCTTTCGTTCGCTACCCCTGCTCTCGTTACACGTGTAAGGAACTGGCGTGTCCTGGTAGAGGTTGAGACGCTCTCGGATCATCTCTACATCCGATTTGAGCTCTCCCGGACCCAGGACCCCAGAAGGGGTCACACGGCGCGGCTTTCATCCCGCTTTCCGCGGTGGGCTGTATCTAAATTAGATAGGGATCTACTAGAGGAGGCAGCCATCGTTTACTCTTGGCTGTCTCCGCAGCCTCCGACCGAGGAGGTAGACATGGGGGCGGGTCGTTTTCGCAATGCGATTACGCAGATATGCGATGCGGCCATGCCCCGCATTAAAGGTCGTCGGCCTCCAAGGAAGGAGGTCTACTGGTGGTCCCAGGAGTTGGCGGACCTCCGCGCGGCCTGCATTCGTGCCCGGAGGTCCTACACCCGCAGTCGTCGGCGTCACCGCCAAGAGCGGGAAGAGGACCGGCTTCATGAAGTGTACCGAGAGGCACGGAGTACTCTGAAGCTGGCCATTAGCCGTGTCAAAGAAGTAAAGAGAAAGGAGATGCTGGAGGGTCTAGATCGTGACCCCTGGGGTCGCCCTTATCGTGCGGTGCAACAAAAGCTCCGCGCGTTGGGCCCCCCCCTTACTGAGACTCTCCAGCCCAGTTTCCTGCAGGAAGTGGTTGAGGGCCTTTTCCCGCAACGGGTGGAGTACTCACCCCCGTCGATGGCCGCCTTGGCCGGAGACGACGGGGAGTTCGAGGAAGAGGATTTTCCACCCGTCACCGAGGCGGAGATAGGGGCGGCTGTTCTACGGATCCGCTCCAAAAACACCGCCCCTGGGCCAGACGGGATCCCTGCCCGAGTCTTGGCCCTGGCCCTTGACCATTTGGTAGACCGCCTCAGGGAGGTGTTCGACGCTAGCTTGGTGTCCGGACGCTTTCCTGATTGCTGGAAAAGCGGGAAGCTGGTACTTTTAAGGAAGCCGGGACGGCCTGCCGATTCGGTAGCGGCCTACAGACCCATTGTGTTGCTGGATGAGGCGGGTAAACTGTTTGAGAGAGTACTCTCTGCCCGCATCGTCCAGCACCTGGACGAGGTCGGCCCCGATTTGTCGGACGCCCAATTCGGTTTCCGAACGGGTCGTTCAACAGTTGGGGCTGTGTTGCGTCTGCGGGCCGTGACTGAAGAGGCGGTGAGCTGTGGCGGCGTGCTGTTGGCGGTGTCTTTGGACATCGCCAACGCATTCAATAGCCTGCCATTCAGCTGCATCAGGGAAGCGCTCCGCTATCACGGGGTGCCACAGTACCTGAGGCGGCTAGTGGCAGACTATTTAGAGGAGCGTACCGTCATGTACGAGGACCGAGAGGGAAATCTGAGACGTCGGCCCATGTCGTGCGGTGTTCCACAGGGGTCTGTTCTTGGACCCCTCCTGTGGAACATGGGATATGACTGGGTCCTCCGAGATGACTTCCCCCCAGGGCTGGGCGTAATTTGTTACGCTGATGACACTTTGGTCACAGCTCGGGGGGTGAACTTTCAAGAGGCTGTGCACCTGGCCACCAGAGGAGCCTCAATGGTGGTCAGGCGCATCGAGGCGCTGGGCTTACGGGTGGCCCTGGACAAGACGGAGGCCCTTTTATTTCATGGGCCCCGTCGTGGTCCGCCCCCTGGCGCTTCAATCATGGTCAACTCGGTCCTTGTACCGGTTCGGGCCCACATTAAATATCTGGGCCTGATCCTTGACGGGAGGTGGCTCTTCGACGAGCACTTTCGGCAGCTTGCTCCAAAGCTGGTCGGCGCTGCGTCCGCTCTTGGGCGCCTTTTACCCAACTTGGGTGGACCCAGCGTCGCTACAAGACGGCTGTACACGGGGGTTGTCCGGTCAATGGCACTGTACGGTGCACCGGTGTGGGCGGAGGCTCTAACCACCCAGAATAGGGCACGCCTTTGGCGCCCTCAGAGGGTTATGGCGGTTAGAGCCATACGTGGTTATCGCACCGTGTCGACGGAGGCGGCGTGCGCGTTGGCCGGAACTCCCCCGTGGGATTTGGAGGCGGAAGTGCTCGCCGAAGTTTATCGGCGGACGGCTGAGTTCCGGGCGGGTAGCGGCAGACGGCCCCCGCCCGAAGAGGTACGCGAGTGGCGTGAAGCCGCTCGTCGAGCCACGATGGCTCACTGGTCGTCCCGGCTGGAGGCTCCACGTGCTGGCTTTGCCGCTGTGGAGGCGCTCCAGCCGGTCATCGTCGAATGGGCAGAGCGGCAGCACGGGACTCTTTCTTTCCGCCTAACGCAGGTTCTTTCCGGGCACGGCTGCTTCGGAAAGTACCTGCACTCGATCGCTAGGAGAGAATTATGTCCCGCCTGCCACCACTGCGACTGCAGTGAGGACTCGGCTCAACATACGCTCGCAGACTGCCCCGCTTGGGCGGCGCAGCGTCGGGTCCTCACTGCAGTCATCGGAGAGGATCTCTCGCTACCGACCGTCATACGCTCCATGGCCGGTAGCGACAGGAATTTCACCGCGGTCGCAACCTTCTGTGAGGAGGTTATCTCGCAGAAGGAGGCGGCGGAGCGGGCCCGGGAGGACGATCTCCACTCGGACCCAACTCGCCGCCGGCGAACCGGGCGGCGTAGGCGCGCTTACCAGCGCCTCATGCCGCCCTGAGTGTGGCCGCGGATGGTCGGGACGGGTTTTCCCCTCCATCCGCCATATGGCCAGCCGCGAGGAGGCGACGTCCTGGTGTGTCTGGACGTTGCCTAATTGAGAGTTACCAGAAGGTGGTGCCCGCACTGTTGCGGGCAACAGGCGCTAGGAGGGGTCCGGATGTCTTACCAAAGCTGTTCCCGGATTCCTCCTATTTTAGGCGCAGGATGGCACACCGTGTGGTTTTAGTCGGTCCGATTCCGACACACCGTTCCACCGAAAACCCCGGTGGGATGACGGCCCGAGGGGGTTTCCACACGTAAAAAAAAAAAAAAAAAAAAGGTTAGGTAAGGTAACTTGTATTGAATGACTTTTCTCAGGCCAGGTAGAAACATTTTATCATCGGTTCAAACAAAATAATCCTTAGTGACATTTAAAAAGGCATTTTTGAACTTTACAAAAGCACCTTTTACCGCGTTGTGATTACGTAATTCTTCTAAAATATTTATAGAGTTTCTGCATTACTGTCAACCGCATTGTATTTCTTTAATCAGTTTACAGTGTAAAAGGACTTTGGAATAAAATTTACTCTAAGAACACCGTTTCAGTTCTACACCCGTTCTTTCAACAAATGTTTCGAGGGACTTAGTGCGAGAAAAGATTTATTACCTTAGGTCGCGCTTCAATTTATTGTACCTTGAAATATTTGAAAATGTAGTTTTCTTTTAAAAAAATAAATTTGATTTTAATTTTTGAGGATCGAGGGATATGTGCTCGGATTCAAACTTTACTTCACTTCACAAAGAGTATAATAGGGCTACCTCATGTTAAGTGACGATCGCCGCCCATGGTCATTGGACACCCACAACCCAAGAGTCATAGATGCGTTGCCGGCCTTTTAGGTACAAGTACGCTCCTGCAGCCGGTATAAGTCCGAACAACTCCACTGAACAATCCCTATGGTACAAGCTATAGATAGGTTTGCTCTCGTTATGTAAGTGGCTGACTGAGTAATAGTTGGCAAAATGTAGACGACTTAGATGATTTTACCTAAGTAATGTCACGTATGTTTATGTGAGTTTATGTATATATATTTTTAGGGGTAGACAGGCATCATATTTCTAATGCACCATTTTATGAATCTTTTATGCGATTAGTTAAATAAGGTGTACCTCAAAAGAGTTATAAGTTAAATAGCCTTAGTTATTATACACGAGTAACACGGTAGTTGACTATGAAGTCAAATTCTGCCTTTTCATATAGAAAATTGGGACAGCGATAAGTCTATCACTACCAGCCATAGAACGTATGATTACCGGTAGCAAGAAATCCTCTCCGATAACTGCAGTGAGGGCCTAACGCTGCGTCGCCCAACCGGGGCAATCCGTGAGCGTATGCTGGGCCGAGTCCTCACCGCAGTCGCAGTTGTGACAGGTGGGACTCAATTCCCTCCAAGCAACCAAGGGCAGACCGTTTCCGAAGCAACTGTGCCCGCAAAAAACCTGCCACAGCCGGAAAGACAGAATCCCGTTCTGCCGCCCTGCCCGTTCGACGATGATGAAGCCAGCATGTAGAGCCCCCAGCCGGGACGACCAACGAGCCATCGCGTACTTCTTCGGCTGAGGACACTCTTTTCGGTATTCACTCTTCTCGTTGGAAGTATGAGTGCACGCCGAGCCCATCTGGCTTCTTCACGGTAGACAGCAGAGAAACTTCGACATATCGATTGATTGATTGATGAGGGGATTTTTTACTTTCATCCTCACTGCTCTGTGTAGCGAAGAGCCAACAGAGGAGTCGGCATATCATCTCGCTTTGTTCTGTCTGCAGCCACGAGGCCTAGTAGCCGAAGAAAGATTGCCCACTCTCCTGACCAGAATATTAGGCGTTGGCGAGGACCCTCTCCTCAAAAAAAGAGGAGAAGAAGGGTGCATCGTCGCCAACATTTATCAAGATGCACTACTTGGAGGTTTTCTATCCAGCATCTCAAATTCATTCATTTGGCTTACGACGGTAGTGTACTGGGCAGGGTTTGAACCCGCAACCACTTGATCACAAGTCCGACGCCTCAGCCATCACGCTACCGCCTTTTTGTTTGGTTTAATGGAAAACATTACCGAATCAAATTAATTTCAATTGAGGAATATTAAATAAATAACTTAAACTATAGGCAACTTAGGTACATCATGGTAGAATCGATATTTTAATTTTGGATATCAGACTAATTAAAAAACTACCAACCTTATTTACACATATAAAAACATGCCTAAAAACACATATATACGTTTACGCCTGTATCCCCCCTAATCTCCTAATCCCCGTTAAGGGGAAGGCAGAGGTGTATTAGACACCCATATTTTGCAATTTAGAATTTGTTCCCATTACCGCAATAAGGGGAAAGCCTATTTGCCCGCAACCGGGTACTGTATGAGATAAAAGAGATAGAAAAGAAGATAAAAGAAGAAAGAAAAAATATTTATTTGGCACACAAAAAATATTACAGGCAAACAAAGAAGAGAGAAAACCTAAAAATAAAATATTAAAAAAAATTAACAATAATGACTTAAAGCAGAAAAAAACTGATTCCTAAATTATCCTAAAACAAAACAAACAAGATGTCAGCTAATTAACCCAAAAAGCTTTATCAATACCACAAACGGTGTCTAGTTCTGAAATAAACTGATAGGGACAATTTTTTTTATTTCATTTATAGAGCGCTACTATAAATGTGTAGCCGTCTCGGTGGCCACTGCCCTTACCTTAAATAAATTAGCAACTATGTCTATGCTCGTACCTCATACTCTCGTGGTCTCGTGGGTACTCTGTTTAGTGTATAAACCCCGAATAAATAAACTACCTCTGACAGTGGGGACTGCGTAATTGAAAGCATTATTATTCTGGTATAACCCGTCTTCTGGTCAATATTACATTTTTATTAATAAACCGTAAGTACTATCAATATATTAAGCGCTTCCTTTCTGTTCCTCGCCTACCATGTTGAGCCACTACTAGGTATGCATATCAACTCAGTAAAGGTCCTAGTGCAGGCTGACGTCACAGATCTTCGAGAACATTATGGATTACCAGCTATAGCCTAAGCTTCGTTCGCTTTAAAGTTATTTTTCTATGCCTCCAAAACGGTATCTATTTTTTTGGATAAAATTTACTCTGCGTCTCTTTCTGTACCCTTTAAAATATAAGAACACAAGTATTTGCATAAAAGCATAACAATTAAATAAGCGACGATAGCGTGATAGCTAAGGCATCGGACTTGTCATAAGTAGTTTTGTGTTGTGTTGTGTGTGTGCCAACAGTGGACGTCGTGAACACTAACACAAGCATTTAGCTTAGCTAGAGGAGTTAACAAGAATACTAGTAATGTGTGCACGTTGCTAGAATTCTTTATTTAAATAAAAAAAATACATTTAAAATGTTATTTAGGATTTCAGAACAATTATTCTGTTAGGTTTCAATACGATACTTTCTTTGATTTTTTTAATTAGTAACATAAACTAAAGATAAACTAAATTCCAATTCAAACTAGTTAATGTACCAATCTGAATCCAATTGTACTCTTATCTATTGTGTGAGTAGTAAATCGTTTTGTTTAGCGAGCTTAATATAGCTAAGCTGTTTAGCAATAAATACAAGCAAATAACGTTCCGTGCAATTCCATGAATTCGCTGCATCTAAAATGTTGCTGCTAACAAACTTAATATCAAATGTTTTAAAAATATGTAACAGAAGTTAAGTGATTCTTCTGAAGGTTTATTTTGATTCAGTTGAAGATGTTAACGTTTTTTCAATTGTCAACCAACTTTAATAGAAACATATTATGTATATTATGCAATTTCTCCGCAAGTTGGGGAAAGATTTTCAGCGTTTTTGTTTTATTTGTAAAACTATATTCCGACGTCGGTTCCATTCGAAAAAAATAGAATTTGAACATGGGATACTAAGGAAATTACAAATAAGTTTAAAATTTCACAATTTCACGGTAGAAAGTATTGCGGAAAATAATTCAATAGGCGCATTGGAGGAGGTTATTAACTTTTTTAAACTTAACTATTTAGAAAAATATGGTCCTGCAATATAAATTGGGACCTTAAAAGCCGTGTATTATACTAGATCTTATGCATAAAGTCAAATATCTAATGACATATAACATACGAGTACTATATGTATATTATACTCGTATATATTCAGATTTTCAAAATTAATTTCAACCTCACAAAAATATGAATTCCGTACCAGGCGTAGAAGTTGCTAAGACGACGACGAGACTTTTTTTACATCATAACCAATATTAATATAACTTAATTAACTAATTTAAATGCCTCTTTTTAGCGCACACACCACACACCAAACAACCTAAAAATAGAATAGATAGAATTTACAAATAAAAAGTAAACCTTAAAATGGCTGCCATGAAAACACAGACACGCCTGGTACGGATTTTATCATTACACTTTTTTGTGATATTCATTATATAAGTACCTATACTGAATTAGCCATATAAATATAAACTTTTAATACGATCTTATATTAAGAAAACAAAATTATATAAACACCAGAATAAATACAGGAAAAAATAATTATTATGGCGTGGTTCTACTCTCGTACTCTTACTTATAGATATAGAGAAATGGAATGGTTTCTTAGTTATGTCGTATAAAATATATTATTATTATCGTTCCTGCAAGAATAATAATGATATTTATGTTTCCTATTGATATACTAAATAATAAGAATTATTATTAAGTAAGAAAATTTAAAAACTAAACAATACGCTTTATCACCATGAGCAATGCCAAGACCTTTCAAGCAAATGAAATGAGTCCAACCTTGTGTTAGCAACCATTGAATTGTTAAACTATTCACTTTTTGGGTTCATCATCGGACATTCGCTACTATACCCGTTACAAGAAACGATTTAAAAGTAATTAGTTTAATAATATCAACAGTTCAAATGTTATCAATTTAAGCATTAGTTCCTTACGGACATATTTATTTATATGTAAACGATATACGATTGTATTCACTAAAATAAAATATAGTACCAAAAAGCTCCAGAACAATTATAACTTTCAGCCGATATTGCATTTTATTTATTGTCATATATTTATATTTAACTTTTAAGTGCTTGTTTCATATATGTACGATATGTTGGATTAAAAACCAGTGAACGTAACTTTTCATCGATGAATGTAAAAGCGCTATCAATGAATATTGAGTTTTAAAGCATTTTAATACTTCAAGCTTCAATGAAAAAGGGAAACAAAGTTATTCGTTTTAATTTGTACTTGTATTCAACTGATATAAATAATTTACAAATCACATTAAAATGTATATACATACCGCTCATAAATGTATCCCTAAAGATGTAAACACATTTTGCCAATTACAATTTGGTAACACTTACGAAATAGGGGCAAGCTCATTTCCATAAATCGCGCACTTTAGCAATTAAAGATGAGAAAATTGGCAGTACATTGAAAAATAAAGTTAAAATAGGATATTACTTATACAGATCGATTTGGCAATTTTTAATAACACGCTGACAAATCGCCGGGAGGTCCGAGACCTCTTTCCACATAGGAACGTATTTGTTGAATATTTATGTTAGTTTTTAATTCTTCTGAGTATTTTTTATAACATTTTAAGTTATTGTTGACCTATGTCTCTTATTCTTATTTTTCGTATAAATAAATACTGCTCATCAGTGGTCCAACAAAAACTTTTTCAATATATTATGAGGATACTTAAAAAGGATACTTATAAATTAAATATTTATTTTCAAGTGCAATCATTGTGTAATATATTGTCAGTTCTTATGACTTATGCTAAATGCTAAAACAATTTAAATTAAAAATAAATATAAAACCCAACAGCACTATACATTATTTCTAAATTAGCTGACGTTATCTCGAAATGTTTTATAATAATATCACTCCCACTATTGTGGCCATGCAAATTAAACCTTACATGTAGAAATCCATTAAGCCATTATGGCTTTAGGGCATGACAAAGAATCATCATATACACAATACAATAGCATATAGTACAATACAATACAATTTCCTTTACTATACGCCACAGAAAAGATACAACATAAAAAATTATAATACATTCTCATGTTTATACACATATACCCATTGTACATCTATAAAATACATACATATAATATAATGTATACATACATAATGAAAGAGTTGACAGAGGCGTAATTAACCACCACCTTTTGTCAGTTGTAATTGGGTCTCATTTACGTAATAGGGACCAAGCCTATTGTCGTCATCCGGCCACTTCTGGGAAGTAGACGGGAAAATTTTGAGTATATTGACAGGAAAGGGAGGATAGAAAAGGGAGGAAAGGGATATTGCTTTTACAGGTGGATTGGAGAGTATTAGCATTATCTCAAGCAAGGCAGGGGCGCATACCAAAGATGTAACATATATAACATGAACTCGCTCGTGCTGGTAAGTCCGAAGCCCTCTAACTATATATATGAAATACAAAGGTATTTCAATATATAGTTAGAGGGCTCCGTATGACACATGTACAAATCTGCATACTATCGTTAAATACAAATAAAAATACAAAAATACTATCAGTGATTATTGCCTACAACTATAAGCACAAAAAGTATTCAGTGACTAATTAAAAGAATATAGTTAGCGATTGAGCATCCCGCTGTCTCAGGCAATGCATTCCACAAGCAACCTGCTTGAACTGAAAAGGATTTGTGGCGTGCGATGATATTTTCAGGCGCTGGTTTTCCGATAACTTCAATGTTTTCATATTTGTTATAAAAACATAACCCTTGTTCTTGCCAAGTTACCTATTAAAACAGTTTAACGGTCCAATTGTCGTTTCTTCACTTCAAATTTATGTTCGCGTAATATTTCAGTAGTAATAGAACATATTCCATGTATCGGTATAATTGGCCTCCTTTTATTAATACAGCGGTTTACGCAGGTTTCTGTTGCTCGCACCGATGAATTGACGGGTCACATAGGCCAGCCTCTCGGGACCTTTTATGTACAGTTTATGAAACTTACTGCACAGATCAATCATGACATTTGAATTAAGAAGACTTTTATGTTTTTTCAGGGTTATATTACTATTAACCTTTCATTCTGGAAAAAAGTACTTTTCCGAGGGATAAAAATGACCTTTAAATCCTGTTTATTATACATGAAGTGGAAGCCTATATTAATATTAGGTAAATAATCCATTGATAAATTAAACAAGTCTGCTTAACAAATTTTATATTTCTTATATATTCTTAATTTATATTTGGTAATTATATCACAATTCCACCAAGTGCATTACGGAGTAGCTACGTAAGTCTAGTATTCGTAGCATCCAGCTACGCCGTAGCAATTATGCCGTAACTCTTAACTACACCAACAAATTATAACAAGAGAGAAGTCTTATACGTAATCGCACTGTAAATCGGATCTAAGACGTACCAGCAATTACGCGTACTTGTGGCAACCATTTCGCAACAGAAGTATGTGTATTTTAAAGTTGCCAGTACAGTTTTATGTACTAGTAAGTTTTTCATGTGTCGTCAACATCGGACCTCGTAAGAAATTGACCCCCGCCTTCAAATTATTGTCTATTGCCTCTCTCTTAGCCATTCACAAACAGTTTAGTATATGCTGCCTTTACATCGCGCTGTCTAATCCGGTCCCTCATCCAATTCGTCCCCGTAATTTTCTTGACGTCATCTTTCTTTTGAGTTGCAGGTGTCCATGGACGGCGGATGTCATTTACCATCGGGTGACATGTTTGTTCGTCTCTCCCCTTATATTATAAAAAATAAAGTATAAAAGCAGTTACTTGGATAAACACAGATTATTACTTGTAGAAAACGATTCGAAAAAAACACCTTCAATTATAGAAAATGACATTGGCTTCACCCTATTTTTTATTTAACTTGTTTGTATCAAAATATTAAATAATTGCACTTAAATTGTATAATGTAAAAGATTTACTTTTGTAGACGTAGATATTCTCTTCTATAAAACATATTTTGTTGTTTCTCATGCTTACACGGCATTAACTTGCTCAAAACACACATTTTAGGAGTGAGTTGTTATAATTATGACATCAAGATTAATTGTTATAACCTATGGGACGTAATTTACTTTGTTCGTATGTTAATACATACGCCGCACATTTGATATCATTATTATCATTTAAAATTTAAATCGGAGCTGTGTTAGCTGATCTTTATGAAGCAAAGCAAATTGGAATAAAGATATTCTACATACATACACCCACGCCCATGTCCTCTAATGGGTAGACGAGAGGCGTCTCAAACACAATCTTTTTATGAACTACTACTAAGTCCCACTTACCGTTATATGAGCACTGAATGACTGTATTTAGACTGTCTGATAGATCGTTGAATAGTCTTCTCCCTTAGTCACATTTTACCGCCGTCAAAAAGCAGCTGTGTTATTCTTTTTAAATGTTTATGTGTTAGGTATCTTAAGGCTCCTTAAGGCCTGGACCAATTTCATATTGTTTTTTCGGGTCACCTGATAGTAAGTACTTATTTCTGAAAAATAGCATTCGCTTCACAAACGGTTTTCTGTGAGGCCCAGTCGTGCATGGCTCTACCACTGTATAACACTTCTTAAGAAATCGTTTAAAAACTAAACTCATAACGAAATTAATAAATGTGAATATAACATTTATAATATTCGTTATGATTGAAATTCTTCTATGATGTGAATTTTACTTTACTTTAAACGTAACTACAAGTAATGAAATCCAGATAACCCAAAAACATAGGTTGTATCATCTTTCGTGAAGCACTTCACCACTTTATAGTGAAGCTAATATCGTTACAAAATCCCTCTGGTAAGCTTCTCTTTGATATTAATTCTCAACTTGCTTATATCACCTGATGCCTAACAACTTCATCACACCTTTCGTGTAAAATATTACCCAACTCGGGTGTTGTCACTTCGGGTATATTGACTTTGTGAATTACCCGCGTCAAAGGCTAATCTGCATATGTTATCTAAAATGAAAAAGCTTTACATTTTTATACTTGTTGTAACATTAAATTCGGAGAGGCTTTGTGGTATACTTGGCGATGTAGCAAATCGTTTTATTTCATACTTTAGACATGTACCTACTCTTTTTATTCCATTTATAAATTTGTTTGATGTGAAAAGTTGACTTCAAATAAATGGATAAAAAAATTTTGTATAAAAAAAAAATCTAAGAAGTGTCGTTTGATAATTCAAGCCTGTATTTTATGCCCCTTTTTAAATATAGATAACTTTTTAAATACGATTTTTTTATCATAGAAATTGGAAAATCTTGAACGTATACATCTGACTATTTGCGCTTATAATGCACTACCTAGCGGAGTTTCTGTTTACGATAAAAATGTAATTGATGCATTCACGAATAAATAGATGTCTACCAGGCAAATTGGGTCCTACGTACGTAATTTAATAAGGATTTACTCAATATCATTATTTATTCGCTCATCGTAATGTTGATATGGATCATTGGATACCACAATACTAATGTTTCTAACAACGAGTCACACTTAACTATTTTTCTTATATTAGATGTGTATTTAGAATATTTTGTAGTCATTTTTGAAAAAGATAAGTGTCATATATTTTATATATATAATATATATATATAATTAACCAACAATATTTTTGGACATAGTGTCAACGTAGAAATTTTTCTGATTTCTAAATACAAAAACTAGTTTAATTAAGTATAAATTCAATTTAAATTATCAAGTCTTTTTACGTAACTCTACAGTCACAAGCTGATGCAATTTTATTTAATATGAATATTATTTATATCACTCCCATCGATTTATCATTAAAATTATAAACAATCGCTTTCAGAAACCATAACACTGTTCAGTGATAATTTACTGGAGACATCACGGTTACGAGGTTATATAGATTACATTTATTAACGGTATGGTACAAAATTGTGGCTTTTGTTTACTTGTACGTCGTGTATATAATTTCTGTAGAAGATTTTTGAAATATGTAATGTTTTGTTTACAGGGTAGAATGTATTTTGTTTGTAGAAAAGATATGTAATAGTTATAATAGTTATTTGTACACTGTTTCCATTCAATGTTTGCCTAGTCGAATTCTCAATTCCCTATAGGGTTTCCAATTGTACTTACTATTTTTTTTAACTCTAAAAAAACAAATAAAAATAATACTACTCATCGGGTTTGTTCGTTCTAGTTATTTGCGGTCTGCGGTTAGAATAAAGTCAGTCAGTCTCCCAATCTGTCGGCAGAGTACAGTTTTGAAGTGAATTGTGCTGTTCAAGAATGTACTCTACTTTTCCTTTCCAACTCGGACTTTGTAAAGATATTTTAAGATCTTTAAATCATTAACATAGCTTTCATTGAAGATTCCATTATAAGCATATAAAATATAAACATGTGTATACAAATGTTTTGAATCATATCCACAAATTGCACACACTATGGCTTAAGAAATATTAAATACAAAGAGCGCCTGTATAAATAGATCTTTACTAGAAACTACCTAGCGATTTTAATTAAATTCAGTAAACGGATCATTAAAAAGAAGCTTAAATATTACATCCTGCCATCTAACAGGTAACAAAACTAGGACACTTATTTAAAAAAACATAGCAGAATTGATAGAAGTACCGTTTAAATATGGATTTAATATTAATAATAATCTCTTTAGTTTACACCAGTAAGAAATCCATAGACTATAGGTTTATACAATTAGTAGCCTTATGGCTACATCGCAATCTCTGACAGGCCACGATGTGATGGAGATATAAGTATGAACTTTTAAGGCACTTCTTGTCTTGTTTTAAAATATTTACATTTGTTTATAACCAAAATAAAAAGAGATACATATATAAATAAATAAAAATCCGGAGTCTTTAACGAGCATCAACGTAAAATTCCTCCACATCGTCGCCGACTGGTCGCGTACAGAATGGCAGCATTACCAAGTCGAAAAGCAATTCTGTACGCGATCAGTAGGCGACGATGTGGAGGATCCCGATCTCAACTCCATTGATCTTGTCTAGGCCGATGTAAAGAACAATTTAGCTTCAAATTATATAAATTCTTCACTGGACGACAAAATTCTAATCACCATAAGATTGTTTTCTGAATTCACTCCGGAAAGGTGGCAAAAGTGTGAGGACCACGTACAAAAATTGAGAACCAATGTTGGGACCACGACATGAGGTTTGAGAATGTGATAGACAAATTTATCATAAACCTGGGAAACGGATCATATTATGAAGAGGATATGGAAATTAAAGACATGTCTAGTAATGAAGAAAAAGATTTGAATTTAATATTTTAATTTTGTTTATTAAGAAATGTTATTTGTTTGTAAAACTGTTTTGTAGCATATAATATAAAATTTAATAAACACTTCAAAAAATTATTTATTTTTGCTTAGACCGAAAATAGAAAAATATAATGTAATAATTTACCCATTACATTAATTAAGATAGTTTCTAATATGGTTATCAGGAGATTTATCTGTCCTCAAACATCTCGTGTGCGTCTTGTCAATCGCACCCTCCCCCGTCCCACCGCTCGCATACCTCAGGCGGTGACTAGGCCTTCAGACTATAGAAAAAGGGCCAGCGTTCTGGTCACGAGAAATGTCGACCAGTCGCTTAGCTAGTTTCTTTTAGGGATAGGAACGGATTTTTTGAATATGTCCACTGTTGACAAGAAAAGGATTCGGGATTATCTGAAGAGACCTTACTAACTGATAAAGTTACTGTTGGACATGAAAGCACAGTGTTGGACCCATGATAGTTTTCCGAAATGTACCTCCAAATTTCTCTCACCTTTGAAAAAATGACATAGAGGAGAAAAACAAAACCAAACAATAAAAGGTATAAAACACCTAATGAAACAAAAACAAAATAACTCCTAATGATGTTTCTTATTATATGAAAATAATACTTATAGTACCTTTACTTTACTATAGTAATTATTATTGTTTACAACTTACAAAAGTGACATTATTCCGAACCCCGTGCGTTCATTATTACCGAATTCCGCATTGTAATCTCAGTGGTTTTGTTCTTTTGTGGTAGCAAACTTATGCCGACTTTCACATATACAGAAACACATGCTAACTCCATCTAGCGAAAATAAACCGAACTACCTAGCAACGACACTTGTGACGTAGTATCTATCCTGAATCACGAAAATAAAGTTCTCGCAACGATTAGTATATATATAGACTTCAAAACATTACCGTTGGGCCGCGGTCTGCCAGGCATGACCACCTCGCCCGGCTAGAGGATCCCCCTTTGTGTTGGAGAGACATTACACCCGTTCCTCCACATTTCACTTTAATAACTAATTAACTTTTTACACATTTCTAAGATATAAGAGCCGTGTGGTTTTCTGTGAAGTAGAATAGGGAAAATATATTCCTTCTTGGAGGTGTCTTTAATCAGACTGTATACATACGTGCATTTCTACAGAGCCCGGATAGCGCCAATAGGCTTGCCCCTTACGTAAGTAGGACTTAATTGTTAATTGACTTAATTGGTGATATAAGCCTTAATGTACATATGTGTTAGGCGTTAGAAATCGTGTATAATTAATAAGTCGCTCCGGCACTTGTACTTACTCTATATCCAGTATTTTCTCTAATAATATTATACGAATGCAATTATTTTTGATTTATAAATAACTAATTATATACAAATATGCATATACTATGATACAACCAAATATTAATTCTAAACGAGGTTTTTCTAAATGATTTTATAAACAAAAGATTTTAACTTAGTTTATAGCTCAATAACATAATTAATTGGTTAAACAGGAATGGGTCTACAAGAATAAATGCCAATCAAAAAATATGACTAAACAAACAAAATGAAAAATAAAAACAATTCAAACCTAGCCTTGCCTTAATTACAAAAGGGAAAACACACCTCGTACAGAATAAAATATCAACCAATCACTCGCCAATAATATTCACCGTTACTCGTTTTCACAGGACAAGCCTTTTTTACAATTTTTTAACATGAGGTGTTTTATCATTTTTAAAACGAAGACTTGCTTTTAAAATGGCTGTTAATGGATATTAAAAATACTACTTTCTTCACAAAAAAAAACTTTCCGGCTCAACCGGAGTAATACCACGGCCTCACAGAAAACCATTAGACAAACAATGCTTACATTGTATTGCCGGTTGAGTCCCCCTATATTATATAAAAAAAAAATTGGTGGCATGTTGGTCTAGTGGTTAGTAGGCAGTCAGAAAACGACTTTTGGCTTAGCAGTCAGTATTTTTTTAATTTATCTAAAATACGAACGTATTTAGAAATATATAAGTATGATTATTTTTGTAATCTTGTTGTCATCGTCAAAGCTCTGATTAGTTTAAGATAATAAAAATCAAAAGTAATTATATTATTTTTATATTATTATTTATATATTCTTGTAAATACAGATAATAACATTTCATGAGAGACTTTTAATATCACGACTGTTATAATCTTATTTGGCTTTCTTATATAAAATATTGTAACGAGAAAATAGCATAAAAAATAAGTATATATTTTTAAACTAACAACCTACTTTATAATTTATAACATCGCTCTCTGACGCACAACTAGATCCCCACAAATTATGCGGGCTGACGATAGAAATTGGCACTCATTTGATTCGATATGAAAGTGTGTTCAGTGCAATAAATGTGTATGAAGAGTATAATATCGTTTTGTTATATCGACATTCTAAAAATTAGCAATATTTATTTAACGACTTTATTTTAAAAGGTCTAACAACTTAGCTGGCGTGGATTTCGATGGAGTGGAAAAAGACGACCTTATCTCTTCCCGAGGGAGTGGTTAAAGACGACTAATTTATTGAGCTGTTATTTATCTGACAGTATATATACAGTAACGGTTGACGGCAATAGGTTTGCCTCTTGTGGCATAAGTGGGACTTAACTATGCTTTTCAAAATGTGGTCTTTTTTTTTTTATACCATAGGGGGACAGACGAACAGACGGGTCACCTGATGGTAAGTCACACCGCCGTCCATGGACACTTGCAACTCAAGAGTCGCAAGTGCGCTGCCCGCCTTTGAGGGTGATGAGGGATAGGGGATGCAGGGAGCGGAAAGAAGAGAGGTCTTTCTTTCTGTCTTTTAAAAAGCCTCTACAATAGTTTAATTGTTCATCAAATCATGATGATCTAAAACTATTTCGATTTGTATTGTATTATGATTCGATTTTAATTTCACTCGTAAATAATTAAAATTATAATTCTCTCGTATATTATCTCGTATTTCCCTTCACTCGTATAATTACTAATTAAAATTAGGGAAGTAATTTAAATCAGTGTTGCTAATTTATTTAGTGTCATTTTTGTGATCGATTATATTTGGATCGTATATTCATAATATCAACCGATTTACCTACATCACACAATTTATAAAACACTGTTAGGATTTGAAGTTTTTCTACGAAGCAATAAACGACACGGTTATTACAGTTCTTGTTTTAACATTAAAGTCCTTGTCCTATATTATCATTTCGAAACGTGGCGTAGAAATGAGGTTATTTTATTCGGATTAGAAAAACAACTAGTCGAAAAAATCTTCAGTTAAATGCAGTTTTAAATACTGCCATTTAAAATCGGTCTGAAAAAGTTAAACATAAAGAGAATTTTTCCGCTGAAATTCGTGGGCAAACTTTACTAAAAAGGTACATTTAATATTTTTAGCACATGCATAATTATGGTACGTTTTATTTTTATATACATTAGTAATAAAAATAAATAAATTAAGTTATATAAAAATAACTATTACTTTGTGCAAATCATTTTTGACGCATAATACAATACAATAGGATATACTTTATTGTCCACCATATAAGAAACTTTACAATATATAATATTGGAGCCAGCGGTACAAGGGGCAGTCTTATCGCTGATTGTAATTTCTTATGATTGCAATTTAAATCTGTGATCCAAAAAAGGGGAATACCCGTTTATGTAGTAACAGTATGCTAAAAATGCAGACAGTGTTTATAAAGACTTTATTTACAAGCAATTTTCTTAATCATTTTGAACTGTTCTACAAACTTAAATGATTATGTATTGACCACAAGAGTATTACATTAAATCAATAAGAAGGCCTTCATTAATTAATAAGGTACTAACATTCTCGAGAATTAGATAATCGTGTCATCAAGTCTTTTAATGCTTTCATTATTCATTCTAGTGGATCAAGTTATAATAATTCATTCTTATAAATATTCCATCAATACTAGAGTATCTAAAATAATGGTTTGCTCTACAAAAAAAAAACAGAATCTATCGTAAGGTTGAATTTATTAATAAAAATGTACTTAGTTTATTTTCATTCCAATTTAATTAGGTTAATATATTGTTAATGGTAGAATTTTTACCATGCCGTGTTCCGCTATGTGAAACCGAATATTAGAAATATTTATGAACCTCATATATCAAAAGGGTGACCTGTGGCCTTCGTGGGATCCCTGAAAATAAATGTTTTTTGTATATCTCGCCCCTTTATTTCCTTTCCCTGTTAATTTCAAAATCTTATTTGAGAGTGAGTTGGTGTGTGACTATTTTTTATTAAGAGATTTTTGTGTTGGTACTCTCACTAACCAACAAGGCTCAGTGAAGAAATAAAACATGCAAATTATACCCAAGCCGGTTTATTATTTGTTAATTGAGCTGCGAGATTTTAACAGTCCTTAATATATAAATCTAGACATAGAGTTAGCAATCGGTAATAAATGTATCAGAATAATAAATAAACGCCGTATTATGGTAACTCACATCATTTTCATGCTTCGAATGCTTATATGTAAGTATTTGATATCGTTTCAAATAAATAGCTGCAGCAATCATGTCCAGCAATATAGTGGTAACTAGATAATATATACTAATATTATAAATGTGAAAGTAACGTCATCTCTCTATCTTTCTGTTACATAGTCACGTAAAAACTAAAATGATTTTGATCTAATTTGGTATATAGCTGCTTCGAACCCTGGAGGAGATGCTTTTCATAGTCATAACTTAATAAAATTTTCAAATCATGCATAGGTTCTAATGTTCGACATAAAATTTCTAAGTTATAAGTGTTTTACTTTTCTATAAGATAATAATACAGCACAGCCACAACAGGAGTCCTAACAGGAGTTATTGAATTACGTGCATTTTATGAACAAAGTTTTTAATATTTTTTCATAAAATACACGTTTACATGTGGATAACAAACGATAATTTTAATTTACTATAAAGTGGCGCAGTGATTTCGAACATGGAAGCAAAATATTCCTTTTCCTTTAATATTTTATAACAAATTCAAATGATTTACATACAACATATGTGCTTGAATTTTATTAGCGCTTTACATGTAACTATTTTTAATGATGCTTTCGATTTTGCAATGTAAGATAGTAAGGGTTGTTATGCAAGACTTTTTAAAAAACAAGATCTGATTCACATTTTATAATTTAAAAAGTTATGTTCCTGAACACTTAAATAGTGCTCTAAGCTGGCTTTTGGCTAGCTATCATAAATCTCTTCCATTATGTATAGTTATATTATAATTCTAGCCTTTTTCCCTCGACTTCTGAAATTTATGTCTTCAGATAAGTTAATATTATACCTATTCTACTATTTTCGCGATTAATTTCTGTCATTATAAAACTAACCCTATCATCTATTAGATTAGAAACTACTATTCCGTTTATCAGCCCATGAAACTAAGCCACTTAAGGAACTTTTAAAATACTACTATTATCTCCATATCATCATTGCGATGTACAATGTTTATACCCAACCAAGTCATCCAATAATAAAATATGGAAAAATTTCTACATAAAAATAACTTTTATAATAATCCGAGCAAAAAGTTGCGGGTAAGATAACGAAATAACCAATTCAAATGTTCTTTACTTTGTTTCAGATATCGATTTAGAAAGAAAATGGAGCAGATAACAAAATATTTGATTATTATCGCATCATTAATGACAGTGAAACTGACTGTGACTGAGAGCAAGAATGATACAAAGCCAAGAATGGAGAGGCTTTACTATTCACCTGTATTTATAAATGTATGTGACATAAAAGATCGAAGGTCAAAAGTTCATTGTTACTGTGATAGTAATAAGCCAAAAATGGCATCAAGGGCGGATTGCTGGGTGTTTGGTGGTGGAATCACTGAGGAAGATCTTGTTTGGCCTAGTTTCTCATCGCAATCTGAAATAGAGCATTTAATGTTTAATGTTAGATCGGACGACGCGTTAACATTCATACCAGCGAAGGCAATCATAAGGCTGGACCGTCTAAAACACATTTCTATACAATTTGGATCGATAAAAAGGATTCCGCCATACGCCTTCACGAATTCGTCTACAGTCAGGCAGATTGTGTTAAAATCGAACAAGATTAATATTTTAGAAAAACATGCATTTTCGCAAATGATGATGTTGTCAAACTTAAGTTTAGACGAAAATCAGATATCGGAATTAAAAAGAGATGTATTTTTCGGATTACCAAATCTCCATGTTCTAAACTTATCAAACAACAACTTAAGTTTAATACACGAAGGTTGCTTCAAGCACTTAAACAATTTAATTGAACTCAATTTAGACTCTAATTACATATCAGTAGTTACGAGAGAAATGTTTGAAGGACTAGAAAATCTTTCTCGATTAAATTTAAAAAGCAATAAGCTAACTATGATAGGCAATTTAGCCTTTAGTGAACTGTGGGGATTAAAGGAGCTAATGCTTGATAATAATGTAATAGAATACATATCAGAGCGGGCGTTTGGCGGCCTCACACAGTTGAGGAAATTGACATTATCTGGTAATAAGTTAACAACGTTTTATGAAGATATATTGGAAGATTTGAGGAGTCTAGTGGTTCTAGATTTGAGATTCAATTTGCTGGAAATTATATCATACGAAACAGTTCGATCGATTGTGGAGAACGATAAAGCTACCTCAACAATAGTTTATTTGGAAGGTGAGTTCAAGCACTTTTATTTATTGCTTTAATATTAACTATTAAACTGAATATACGATGGGCTACATCACGCGCCTTTCGATTTGGTTACCGCAGACTCGCTTAGTAATTTGAATATTTTATTATTATATTCTGCATATCTTTGAAGGAAAAGCCCATTATAGACGTCGACTGATGATGATGATGATTTTGATGAAAAGAATAATATAGCCTAAAACTTCTGATTTTGATATGCAGAATACTGTATTTATATTAAAAAACTATAACACTGAGCATTATAATAACAGGAAATCAAATATATCGGGGCATCGAAAATAATAAATAATTTTAATAAAGGTCGATGAGATGCTGTCATCAGATGTTTCAAAATAAGAAATAATGCAAATCAAATACCAGCTTTTGTTTTAACACGTAAAGATATGATATTGCTTCTTGAAATAAATCTAGACGTATTTTCCTGACAAACATTCCTCGCTTATTCAAGATATATGGGTGCAAAAATTGAGGATCATTGTAGCTATAAATTTTACTATCGGAAAGCTGGAAATCACTACGGATTCTTTTATTCGTTTTTGTCATTTATATGATATTTTACAATTTGAAATAAATTAGATCAAATCATCGTAGCTTAGTTTTCAATTCAACTAATTGACTGCGTCGATGAAATTTATCGGAGCTGAGTTAAATTTCATGTTAATTCGACCCTACCTTAGTTTTCTGCGCTATACTCTCTGGAAAGTTGGGGTTGTCTTAAGAATTTCACTAGCGGGAATGTTACGTTAAGGATCTTAGCGTTAGCACTAGTTTTCAATCTAATTTTATTTGATATTAATATAAGTAGTAAGGAGGGTGAGCTAAAAATCAAACTTATTATAAATTTGTAGATTAATCCACAATATGAATGTAATTTTTTTGATCAAATTGAAGAAAATAAAAAATATATTAATAAATACATATTTTTTTACCATATACAAATACCTTTTTCATCTTTAATTTTTTTCATTTCTTTCATCAACATTAAGGTTGATGGATTTATATCTTCGAGTATTTGATTCTACAAAATCGCTTAATAAATATAATTTAATTATACCTTTGCTCTCTAAATCATACTTTATGTAAATTTAGTGTATGTATGTTTACTCACGGTAAGTTATAACTATCAATTCAATTTCGTAAGGGTCGGCCTCCAATCTGTGTTGTCGAGGAAAACGGGTGAGCTCTGAAAGGCCTTGTTGGCGCCGCAAACGATCAATCGATTACATTGATTCAATTTTATGGTGTCCTATATGAAATGTAATTATAAACTACGTTTATAACGAAACGTGCTAACAAAATAACTTTATTTGAATTTAAAGTTTTCTATTTTGGAATGATTTTACCCTAGTATTCATTTTCCAATAATTCACTTTTGTAATGAAGTGTTTAGTAAAGTATATTCTTATTTGATTTTCTCTTATGTAGCACCCGAAATTATTTTATATGAAGCCGACAAAATATAAAGAAGCAAGTAATATTTCAATCTTAATGATTAAGCCACGTAGGCGCAGTTCTCTCTAAATTAAGACCTGGTATTTCCCCGTTAGATATTCAGTACTTTTCCAAGTTTCACCGAATTCTAGGAAGTTTAACTTGCTTGTACTTTAATCCAATTGCGAGCCAGCCCAACAAAAGGGGTGTTTCTCAAATTCCACTCGTAACTCGTAACAGAGTTGTTTTAAAAAAATAAGATTGTTTCTGTAAAAGCGTAGCAGAGTAACATCGTGCACACGTATTCAGCACTGTAGGTTTCAACAGAATAAAATATATTGGACAGTGACATTTCTAAATGATACTTATATCTCAATCGCGTTTGATACGCAATTTCGAAGTTCAGAAAGCTACACAAATCCTTTTATTTCTTACGTTTCATTGACATCGCGTACGTAAATCACCTTCTAACCTTTGGCGGGATTGCACCTATATTTCGCCGAGCGACCCGATAAATTTGGCCCATCCTAACATTGGGAAATAGCTTTTTATTCGCAAACCCGTTTGTTTATTACGTGTTTTGTGTGTTGTATCGGATACAGGTCGCTTATTTTATTATTCAAGAGTGGGTTTTTTTGTGACTTATTGTGTATTTATTTTTTATATAACTTTCTCGTTCCGACAGGGAGTTTTATGCTATTTTTTACTCTAAACAAGCTGTAAAGAGACAATTAAATATTTGGGACTCGGCGCTATTAAGAATAATAATATTTTCAGTGTAAGTTTATTTTTGGAATACTTAGAATAATATTTAAAAAGAATGGGAGTTTTATTATATTAAATATTAGAGTTACCAATCCATCCCATCTAAAGATTTTGGTACATCTGTAAATTAATTACTATTAAAACCATTTCACCTTTAAGTACATTTATTATATTAAGTGCATCAAAGTTACTTAATTTCAATATCTGTAACTCATCTTTAAAACAATTCTGAAAAGATGCCTCTTTGAACAATTTAAGTGAAATTTCATTTTCTCAAATAAGTTTTAGGAATGAAAGCTACAACACTTGGAAATATCCTAACTGAAGAAACACAAGAAGCACCAAACAAATTAGTGGTAAGCTATCCAAGTGCTCTCATTCTGGATTATTGTGAACAAATTTTCGGATATAGTTTTCCTTTAATTTATAAACTCCATAAAATATGATTCTTGTAATCTACTGTTAAGTTTAAGTATCCTGTACTGGTATTCATTTTAAACATAATTTGAAAGGATATATTTTGGAAAGCTAGCTAGAAATATAGCTAGAAAGTAAATTAGATACTAGAGGTATATACGTATTATATTTCGCAGAATTGAATGTTATGAATAAACCTTAGGCAATTCATGTTAATATCTAGTCTAAAGGTACAATAATCTTGACGTATACGGTTGCAAGATGTTCTAGAATAGAATAGATAGAATTATAGAATTGGTGTACCTAAGTATGTAAGTTTTTTGATTCCACCGTAAATTCTAAATGCTCAAACAGATTTTGATTTATGGGGTATTATCGAATTACTTACATCGTCCCAAGTGATACTGGTAACATATTTTTTTAAAGCAAAATGTTTGCTGTATAGTGAAGTTATCTTTAATTTATTAATAAATAACTTTTTTTTCGTTTAAATTCATTAAAAATAAAATTATGGATCACAGTAACTAGATTTTTAATAATCACCATATTTTATGACTAATTGATTGGATTAGATGATTTTATATTGCATTTGACTTATTTGGGTGTACAAGTGCTTGAAGTTAAACTGTAAGCTATGCATTGACAATCGGAAAACAACAGATAATAGAATGAACTTTTTTTATGAAAAACATTCGAAGTATCTATTTTCATTTCAGAAAATAAAATTATGACTTATTGAAATGTTACATTCATCCTTTTATTGCAATTTTATGGAAATATAGCTGACACAATTTAAGTTAATAATAAACAATTATATAATATAACACTAAGATCATAATATTAAAAAATAAAAACAATGTTTTGAAGGAGCACACCGAAAAAGTTTAAGAAACTGTTTATTATTTTCTAAATAATATAAAATAGATTAAACATTTTTTAAATTTAATTTCTTAGCGACTTTCTCTATTTACTCTTCGATTTATCTAAAATAAGCTCCCGAAATGTGCTTCTGCTATTCGATAGCCATTTTTCTTCCAACGACTATCTGGCGCTAGCAGGTTGCAGCGTCGGCTACTCTGATAAATCCACCGCTAGGAATGCAAATAAAATAGATCAAGAATTATAAATGTTCTTCTTTATTACTCCTTTTAAAGTACTGTGCAATTGTGTGTGTGTTTCTTAGTATAGTGTCTCACTACATCAATCTTTTTATAGTTTTAGCTTTAAGGTAGATAATAATACATAGATATCAATCAATAGCTTACCGTTGATACATTACAAACGTTATTATGATAATAAATAACAAATTATTGTGTGATGACTCAGTTTGTACATACATTAAGTCGTTATGTTTTTGGTGACTTCATTGGTTTACATAATGGTTTAAATATATATATTTAATTTTATATTTTGTTCCAGCTAAATAATCAATTTTGTTTAATATATTTGTAAATCATTTTATTTCAAAAAAGGAGATGATATTACGGTTCCAGCAAAATTGGCATTTAAGTAACCGTAATGATTTTATTATTATTTTAAATAATTTAATAGTTCGGTAGAGAAAACGTAATAAAAAAACATTAAATTTCTTAATGTTGGTTGTATAAACGAGAAAATGTTTTACATAGAATGTATTATTTTCTCATTTTGTTATTTGAATAAAAACTACCAATATGTTAGTAATAATAATTACATTTGTAAAGATAACAACAGTGTATAAAATACAGACATCTGAATAACATTGAATTGCAGCTTGCGATAGATTTTTGCATTTTGCTCCGGTGTGATTTTGCAAGAATACTTTTATGGAAAAGCTTTTCAGTGCAATAATGTGATAAAAATAATCGAAATACCCTTTTACTATTTAATAAAGAGGAATTGGATAAAGAATTTACTGATAAATATTATAAAAATACCATCTATAACTAATTATTAAATGAAGAGAGTTAAGATACCTTTCGGAAGTGTAATTAATATAATGTACCTATTTTGGTCACGACTGGTCCGTGTAATATAAATTAATTAGGGAAATATTTTTCCTTGATCTCAAAAGGACAGGCTTGATGTAGTATTAGATTTATGGTTATATTGCTACAAGTTAAGGTGTTAGTGATTTCTTTTTCTGACTATACTTCACACGTTTGTTTTCTTTTGCTGATAGGATGAAATTCTTTTGCTAATAACCTGAGGCAAAATTATAAAAGTCGGTAGCAAAAAGCTTCGAGCATAGATACACGTGGTCATTCATTCACACTAAAAATTTGTATCTTAGTAAAATATGTTTAATTAAACTTATTTTAGGTGTATTTCTGATAGATGATCTCTATTTTCACAATGCGTGGTATGTAATTCAACATAAACACTTGACTTCTCTAGTTTTCACGTACAGACTCAATTTTATTTATCTAATCAACTTATCTTCATTAAGTCATACACTAGATTGTGTACTTCCAGTTTATACTGTACTCCTATTGTTAGGTTTATATCGTGTACTATAGTATAGTATAGAATAATAGTATAGTATAGAATAAAGTAACATAGGTACTTTCCTAGAATTTGATTTGTAAGTGAAAACTAGCCGTGTTAAATCTTGAGCTTAAATCACATACCAAGTAAAATAAATGCATTGTGTAAAAAAATGTCACTTTAAATTTATGAATGTATACTACGTCTTAAGTAGTAAACATTATTTTGGAAACAAAAAATTGTTATATAAAATATTTTAGATTTTTGCATGTTCTTGTAACAAAAATGTTACGATTTTCAGAAATTGGCACACCTACAGATCTCAATTCTTTTGTTTGCGAAGTCGGCAATATTCTGTATACTCTGAATATGTTTTGGATGGGGTATCATTACTTTTTGTGCACAAATTATAAGAATTTGGCATTAATATATTGTTATTTATAAAATTACTCTATTTTCCCACTTTAGCGCATCGTTTCTTTTAAAACATAAATATATCAGTACTTGTTTCCCCTACATTTATGAAACTAAGATGAATTAATAAATGTTCCAAATTTAATGTATATAGGTAGGTTTTGAGTTATGAAGTGGTCAAAAGTAGCTCGAAATGGTTCGTGTAATTCTTTTTCTTTGTCGCGTGTCTACATTCTATGTGTTTTTTTATGATGTAAATGAATGCGTATTTCGTTGCGATATGAGGGGATTTAAGATAGTATACATAGCCTCTTTTAGTGATAAAAGTACTACTCGTACCTGGTGCTTTTAATAATGTGTAATGAGTATACGATTACATGGATAAAAGCATACTACATCGTACGTTTAAACAAAATTACGACATTAACGGACTCCTGCTGTACGTAAAACTTTCTAAAATTTCTTTTTTGTAGAGTCCGTGTTTTATGATCTATGTTTATCAGAAAATTTCTAAGATTAAATAAAATGTATCTAAAAATTTAAATCTTTTATTTAATCTAATATCGTTGCAAGTATCCATGGGTACCAGTAGTCTCATACTATGTTACCAGTTTGCTCCTTTGCACCCGCACCAGAAAAAAAAAAATGATCTCTACCTTTAGTTATATTGATTTGTAATCGTTGCTAGTCTTTTCATGTTAAATATTAAATATAAATAAATATCTATTAAAATAACTCAAAGGTAATTATTTATATTTCGATAAATTACTAAACCGAAACTGAATAATAGTAATATAATTAACTCTGTCCTAGCCTTCGGTTCTTTCAAATCAATTACCTAGATAGCAGAAGGTTTATTACAGAAGTAATCAATTTTACTTTTTAAATAGAACTTAGAATATTGATTACTTAACTAATAAACATTATTAGATTCGTTAAATAATAAAGCTTGAACGAATGACCTTGGACTTCGATCAAATACCTGGGACTGTTGAGCCTTGCTCAAGGTTACAATCATATCGGTTTTATAGGAAGCAGGTATAATATATTACTATTCCTTTCAACCTCTCATTTTAATATATATGTATATGTGTACTTTTTATTTAAAGTTTGTAGATTGTTAAAGTTTTATTTTGCGTTAATATATTAAAAACAAGACTCTATAACTTTGTCGTGTCTGTGTGTGTGTAATGTGGCCTTGTAGCTTCTAAATGAAAGGACCCATTTTAAAGGTTTTTTTAGTCTGAAAGCTGACTTAATCAAATTATTTTTAGCTATGTTTCAAGAAAGTCTTATCATATTATTTAGTATTATGATATCATCTTAGATTATGAGCTCTTTTCACGTAAGCAGAAAGGTTTTGAAGTCGAAGGTATTCAATAAAAAATTCTAAGATGTTTAGCTGTGCTGCCGCGTTCCTTGTATTATTACCATATAGCATATAGCCATATTACGATATAGTCCACATACTACTATATATATTTAATTAAAGAAAAAGTTTAAATGTTTCATGTTGACACGTCTATTAGAAGTCAGTTAAAATTGACAATCAAGATTTGTTGAGTTAGTTACTTAGTTACAAATTATTCTAATAAAATAATGCGAAACAGTTCATATTTTTCTTTTTAAAACATATTTTCAGGTGACATATTACAGTTTAAAATTAGTCATAAAGTTTACTTTGTGAGTACGGCTTCAGATATCTGTGATTGAGTCCATCAATATATAATACATACATAGTTGCTACGTACTATACTATAAACAAATTTATTACACACTTTCATGCGTAGGCTCAGGCCCTTTCTTCCATCGGGGTAGGCAGACAACAGCCTACCACTTGTTTCTATGCTTACATACATAACGAGCTTCCTCTGCTGTCAAATTGGTTGAGTCACTAGTCAAGTCCTCCACAATTTGTTCTGTGGGAGTGTCCGCAGGTAAGCCCCGGATAGCCATTTTCAAGGGCTTCTGGTGCGGTGGGGCGATGGCGTAATACGGCGCCTTGTCCTGTCCGAGGTCATCCAGGTGAGCCTGAATGACTCGGAATTCAGCGTCTTCTTTGGGAGTGAATTTAAATCCCTACTGACGATTCCTCCTGCGCGTGTTGTATTTATACCGGTGGGTAGGTGGTGGGGGTGGGGGCGGGGCTTGTGGTGGCGGAGATGGCAGGACCTCTGAAGAAGCTGGCCACTCGTGCTAGCGAAACGTTAGGAAGCAATTCCAACATACGACGGCCTTTAGACCCGAATAAAGCCAACGAGTTCCTCTGCTGTCATTAAATCTTTCATAAAAGCCCCTTGGTTTCGGGTACTTCTGAACTGTCCTTTCTTCAGAACATCAACAATGTGATCGGTGTGATCTATGTATGTTATATGTTTACCTTTGAATTTATACGTATAATTTTCTTTTATCATTTTTTTTAAAGTTATTTCTTTCGGTCTCGGATGAGTAGAATAGAGTCACCAAAAGTTAATGCTTTTTAGAGACTGAACTAAAATAACCCTGTTTTATACAAAGCTTTGAACCGGTATAAATAACACTATTATTATATTTTAAAAAACTGCTTTAGTTACTTAAACTTTTACGAGTCAATTTAAAGCAATGCTCAAATTTTATTTAAGTAATTTAACATGGTAAACGAGGCAATTTGTAACTGAACACCATTTACATTGAATTTTCGATGTATCGGTTCATAAATGAATTTTTAAACAAGTATTTATAAAACGCTTTCAAGAATAAGTGAGTGACATTTTAGGTGAGTTGGAAGATAACCATCTACACCAATTACCAATAAAAACATATAACCGTTACTTTTCATAATTGATAATGGTTATGAAAACTCTAAAAGAAAGATAGGCATAACTAATTTCTTTTCATAACTAATTTACATTTATGTTAAGCTTTGGAGTTAGGAAAAATTAAATGAGTCCTCGGATTTGTGCTACTATTGAAGGTAACTACGGTTGTAAATTGCGTTTAAGTGTCTTTTCTGGTCGCGGTGTAATGTAATTTCAGTCACGTATTAGTCTAGTCAAGTTGTCATGAGATACGATATAGTTATGAGTTGGTGAGCCATGCTTAGGCATGTATGGACATGCCTGACCCGCAGTCTCGGATTACAGAAAACCGGTTGGGAAATAATGCTTGCGTTGTACATCGCGGAGTAGCCGACCAAGCACTTGCCATTCATGTTGCATGGTTCACTGCATAAACATAAAAAAGAGTATTGAAACAATCTGCTAAGTAAGAGTAAATATTGCGATAAAATGGTTATACTCTGTTAAGGTTATACTCTGTTACTCCTAGTACCTAATATCATTAAAGCTAATCGATATAATAATCCTCTCCGGACGGTCACCTGCTGGCCGCGGAAGAATGTCGTGTTCCCGCGGCCTTGGGAAGCAGGTGCGAGGAAGGAACACCGTAGTGGTTTTAGCCGGTCAAGTCCGGCACACCATAAATACATGAAAATTGTTATCTATTTTAACTTCATAATACTAGTGAAATCAACTAATACGTACAGTATTTAGAGTTCGTAGTATCACCTTACTTAATGATACATAATTACTCTCTTAAGTGCCAGCTCCAATTCTGGACAAAATCACATTTGGAAGGCTCTATTTGCCTTATATGATATAAAAAAAGGATATGAAAAATTAACATAGTCAAATGACTATGTTAATTTGTAACTGCCTATTATAAAATAAATAGAGCCTTCCAAAGGAGATTTTGTCCAGAATTGGAGCCGGAAATTTAGAGAAAAAAAATTAGTTACAATACTAATACTTGCAACTCAAGAGTCACAAGAGGTCCACCTTTTAGGGTGGGGGAAAGGGAGGCTGGGAAAGAGGAGAAAACAAAGGGGTTGTGCCTTCATTAACCTCACTCACTCGGTCACAAGCATTGTTTAACAGCCGGTTTTTTTCTGTGAGGCCGTGGTAATACTCCAGCGGGCAACGCACTTGAGTTACGGGTGTCCCTTGGCGGCGGTAGTCACTTTTTTTTTTTTTTTTTTTTTTTATACTAGCCTACCATAGTGACTCCACTTTGCCTGATGGAAAGCAATAGGTGGAGTCAAAGAGTGGTGGTCACCATCCTCATTGCATGTGTAGTCAATGCAGCATGGTGACCCACACTATGGCGGCCTGGTGAGATGCTTTTTCACGCCCCGCTTAAAAGACCCGGGATCATAGTGGGAAGGAAACACGTGCGCTGGTAGAGAATTCCAGGCTTTTACCGATCGGCACAAGAAAGAAGAGCCAAACCGTTTAGTTCGGGTACGTATATTTTCGACGCACAAACGGTGACTCCTCAGGCCAGCACGTGTAGTCCTGTAGAGGAAGGGAGAAGGTGGGACCAATTGGAAGAGCTCATCAGAACACTCCCCGTGATGTAGGCGATAGAGGACTGCCATAGAGGCGACATCTCTTCGCAACTGCAGAGGCTCAAGAGACTGGGTGATCTCAGGACAGTCGATAATGCGGACTGCGCGCCGCTGCAACCGATCGAGAGCGTCAAGCAAATACTGCGCATAGCCGTCCCAGAGATGAGAGCAGTACTCCACGCAGGAGCGAACCTGGGTCTTGTACAAAAGACACAGTCGCTCGGGCGAGAAGAACCGTCTCACCTTGTTCAAAACGCCGAGCTTACGCGAGGCCGCCTTAGTGACACTCTCGATGTAATCGCGCGGATTGAGATCCCGGCAAATATCCATACCCAGAATACTAAGCCTATCCTGCAGTGGCAGTTGAGTGCTCTGAAGAGTAGGAAGGGGAAGGAATGGAGACTTTTTGTTAGAGAACACACACACTTGTGTTTTCTTGGCGCTGAACTCGACCAGATTCTCACAGCCCCATTGGGAAATGCGGCTCAAGACCCGGTCGAGCTCAGCGACAAGCTCCTGTCGTTTTTCCTCAACGTCTGCCAGCTTGGCAGTAGGATGCCCGAAATATCGCCCGTGCACTGTACTGTCGTCTGCATAACAATGTATATTGCCAAGGGCCAACATGTCATTGATATGCAGAAGAAACAGCAAAGGCGATAGGACGGAGCCCTGAGGTACACCAGCGCTTACCTCGTGGAAGTCTGAGGCCGCGCCGTCGCAGAGAACCCTAATGCGGCGCTTTTCGAGGAAGGCAGCAACCCAGTTGCAGAGTTTAGGTGGCAGACCAAATGCAGGAAGTTTGGAGAGAAGCGAGCGGTGCCACACCCTATCGAAGGCCTTGGCAATGTCGAGGCTGATGGCCAAGGACTCCCCATGCCTATCCATAGCCTCACCCCAAAGGTGTGTGACGTACGCTAGAAGATCACCCGTGGATCGGTTCGGCCTAAAACCATATTGCCGATCATTTAACAAGGAGTGATCCTCTAGGTGGCGGATTAGTTGGGTGTTGATGATCCGCTCGAACACCTTACAGAGTATGGAAGTGACGGCTATAGGTCGGTAATTGGCTGGATCGGAGCGGTCGCCTTTTTTGGGAATGGGTTGAACATTCGCTTCTCTCCAGGCCTCCGGAACAATTCCTGAGGAATAGGACAGGCGATACAAGCGCGTTAGTACGGGAGACAACTCAGGTGCACAGTTCTTAAGAACCACCGCCGGAATACCATCGGGTCCACTGGCTTTCCGGACATCGAGTGACCGAAGCTCCGCACGGACATCCCTCTGCCGGATGCGAATATCCCGCATTGCGGAGTCGCAGGACGCAATGGTGGGCGTGTGCGCGCAACGGTCATCGATTCGGGAGTTAGCCGCAAAGAGGTCAGCTAGTAGATTCGCTTTCTCTTGCGGCTCGTGGGCCAGTGATCCGTCAGGGTAGTTCAACGGCGGCAGCGAAGGTTGGCAATAGTTGGACTGCACGGCTTTGGCCAATCGCCAAAACTTACGGCTACCCGTAGGGTACGCGACGAGTTCTTGACCAAACCGTGCAATGCGCTGGGCATCTGCTCTGATGTAAGCCCTCTTGCATTCCCTAGTGGCTCTGTTTAGTGCTGCTTTTAGGCGATCAATGTCTGGGTCACAATGTGCGCGGGCCCTGATCCATGCGCGGTAGGCCGACTGCTTTTGAGCAACGGCCCGGATGCACTCGCGATTGAACCAGGGACGGGTCTTCGTGCTGGCGACTTCACTGTAGGGGATATAATACTCCATACCGACAGTGATTTCGTCAGTCACGGCAGACACACTTTGCGACAGATCCCTATCTTTAAAGCAGCGTTGAGCCCACGGGATGGATGCAAAATATTCCCGCATTCCATCCCAGTCTGCTGACGAGTAGTGCCATAACCGCCGCCTTGTTACCACAGGTCGTGGAGGCGTAACTAGAGGCACTGAGGTCGACACCAGGCAGTGGTCGGAGGATCCCAGAGGGGCGAGAACCGATACGCTGTACTGCGCTGGGTGATTCGTCAGCAGTAGTGTGTGAGTGGTCCAGCAAAGAGGGCGCTTGACCCGTTATGTCTGGTATCCTGGTGGGCTGGAGTACCAGTTGGGTAAGGTCATGCGTGAGAGCAAATGCGTGGGCAGTTCGACCAGCGTGGTCAGTTTTGGAAGATCCCAGCCAGGACTCATGGTGGGCGTTAAAATCTCCCAAAAACACCAGTTCGGCGGTCGGAAACTGCTCCTGCGCTTTATCCGCTGCTTGACTCAGGTGGTCAAAGAGTCGAGTTGTCTCGGAGTCTCCGGAATGGGAGCGATAGAGGCACACGTAAATCCGGCTCGTAGAGCCAAAATCCACGTGGAGCCAAAGGATGGAGAAGGATGTGTCTTCTAGGCAGTGCAGACGGCGACAACAAACATCCGCCCTGATGAAAAGGCACACTCCAGCCCTTGCGAGGAAGCACTCCTCAAGCACGTAGCCGGGATAGTGGAGATATGCCGTGTCGGCAGGGCGGCGTATTTGTGTCTCCGTGAGAAAGAGCATGGCCGGCCGAGCCGTCTCGAGGTGTTGGTGTACGGCGCTGAGGTTTGCATGGAGTCCACGTATGTTAGTGAACTCCACCTCAAAAAGCGGGTTGGTGGGAGAGGAGGATGCCGCTGTAGGACCACTTTTCTTTTTTTGAGCTGCCATGATAGAAGAGGAAGGGGGCGTAAAAGGCATGACAGTCATCGTGGCAATGTAAACTGAGACTAAAAATGCTGTGTCATCATGTATCGGTGAAGCATGACGGTGACCGAACCGCCGGACGGAAGGGCCCCCGTACCCTCCCGGAAGTGGTCGCCGGGTCCCACCATCCGGTCACCAACCGGCACGACGAGCCACTCCGTGGATTATGCGCGACCTGACGGGGCAGCCTCCCAGGGTGGTTAGCCGTGGTTGGGCCCCTCTCTATGCCGCGGGCGGCCAGCGGCACCACCGTTTCTACGGGTCTCCCTGGCCGACGGTTGAATCCACGCCACCCTCACAATGACTCTACAGCACTCCACTGCTCACACACATACCACGATAACTGTCACCCCTGCATCGATGTGGGCCTCCGGTCTCTCACTCACCAGCGAAAGGCGACACCACGAATGTTGTCACTTTAGGCTGGTATTCTGTGAGAGGGTAGTACTGCCCCGGTCGAGCCGGCCCATTCCTGCTGAATAAATCAGCGTGGCTCTACTACCTGATAAATGACTTACCATCAGGTAGCCTGGCCCGTCTGCTTGTTTGCCCTCTATTCCATACTAAAAGAATTCAAAAGGTACAATTAAATATTATACCGCAGCACGTCGTTGATATGTGAAGGTTGATTCTTTGTAATCTACTAAAATAGTTAAAAAGTGACTAAGATTTTTACACTAGTAATTATGAAAAGTTTTGTAGAACCTATTGAAATAATAGTGTAGAATTGCTGTTCAAATTTTTGTATATTTATATGTATATTACAATATTATTACAACGAAGAATGTAATTTAATTTGGGACCGCTTTATCCGTAAAATATCTGTGAGTGTTGTATTTTCTGTTTAAGTATACTGAGGAATAATTACATGCTGTTTATTTAACCTAATGGTTCGTTCCGCGGAAACATAAACCTTTAGCCGTATGTTTGTTTTTCGAGTTGGCTTGAATATTGCTATTTAATGCTGCAGACCGACTCAAACATGCTGTCCACGGGAGCTTACGTCTTCTACATTATTTCTATCATATGTTTAATATAAGTTCTTTAATATACATAGGTTGCTTTAGTAGCGAAAGTCGTGTGGCAGCTGACGTGATAACGCTCGTAACCGAAAACAGTTGCGCCAAAATGAGTCGGTTTCCTTAGAAGGAAAGGAAAGAGATATTCCTTATGCACTCACACTTCCTAAGCCATTCTGAGGAAGTGTGAGCAATAACTCAAAGGGTTGCCCTAAATAGAAAACCATAAGTTGCAAATTATACATATCTCCATCAATGGGTCAGAACGAGTAAATTTAAACCATAACAACTAAATGTTATACTTTTTTTTTATTACATGGGCGGTGTCATTCGTCGTTTCATTCGTCGTTCGATGTTTCTTCTATTGCTTTTGTTTCATGACTGTTATTAATTATCTGTCTTAAAGGGATTACAAACAGTAACAACTTTAGAAGTTCTTACAGAATTACTATTATAAAATGACCCGTCTGCTCGTTTGCACCCAATCGCATAAAAAAAAAAGAATGCGAATGTTGCAGTGTGCTGAAAAACTAAAAATTCGAAAGTTTAATTATGGTCGTAACGAAGTCGTGCCTGACATGTCCGCGAATTACGGTGACAGTCGGCAAAAGGCAAAAATAATTGAGAATGTAAGTAAGAATCGGGATATATGTTAAATGCGTTATTTAAGTTGCCTGACCTGTCAATATATTTCAACAGATCAAGTAAAACTTTTTTATTTTTTTGCTAAATTGCCCCTTTGAGCAGACGGGTCACCCGATGTTAAGTGACTACCGCCGCCCATGGACACCCGTAAATCAAGAGTCACAAGTGCGTTGCCGGCCTTTTAGGTAGGAGTACGCTCTTTTCTTGAAGGTTTGAAGGTCGTATCGGTTCGGAAATACGGCAGGCGACATTTTGTTCCATAAGCTGGTTGTGCGAGGCAAAAAGCTTCTGGAGAAGCGCACAGTGCTGGAGTGCCAATCGTCCAGGTGGTGGGGATGGATATTTTGTCGCGTAGGAGGATGGTGGAAACCTGCAGCCGGTATAAGTCCGAACAATTTCTCTGAACACTCCCCATGATACAAGCGATAGAGGATGCAGAGTGAAGCTATATCTCTACGCAACGCCAAGGTGTCAAGCCGATCAGAAATAGCTTGGCAATCGATGATGCGAGTAGCTCTCCGTTGAATGCGGTCAAGAGGGATAAGCTGGTACTGGGGTGCACCTGCATAGAGATGAGAACAGTATTCCATGTGCGGCCGAACCTGCGCCTTATAAAGTTGCATGCGGTGGGCCGGAGTAAAATACTGTCTCGATCTGTTTAGCACACCAAGCTTCTTCGAGGCTAATATGGCCTTACTCTCTAAGTGACCACGAAACTGGACTTCGCTTGATATATCGACGCCAAGGATTTCGATACTGGCTGATGCAGTTAGGGAAGTGCTCTCAAATTGAGGTGATACGACCAATAACATCTTTTTAGCAGTGAACGCGCAAACCTGTGTCTTCGTAGGGTTAAACTGGACTTGGTTAAGTCGACCCCAATCTGAAACTTTTAATAAAGAAGTTTCGATTTCAGACACAAGTTTGGATCGGCTTTCGATGACGTTTACCCGAGAAATGTTAGCGCGGCCGTTGTAAAGGGCATCACTCGTGCTATCGTCCGCATAGCAATGGATGCTGCTAATCTGCAGCATGTCATTGATATGCAGAAGTAACAGCGTGGGTGACAGCACACAGCCATGTGTGACACCAGAATTAACAGACTTGGAGTCGGAACATGCACCGTCAACAACGACCTTGATGCTTCTGTCTGTAAGAAAACTGGTGAGCGAATTGCACAGTTCTTCGGGAAGCCCATAGGAAGGAAGCTTCGTAAGGAGCGCTTTGTGCCAGACCCGATCGAAGGCCTTCGCCACGTCCAAACTAACGGCCATCGCTTTCCCCTTAGTCTCGATCACCTGTGCCAAGTAAACGAGATGATCACCAGCTGTACGACCCCGACGGAAGCCGTATTGTCGATCATTGAGGAGCTGGTGGTCTTCTAAGTACCGGAGGAGCTGGCAGTTAATAATGGATTTCATTATCTTGGAGAACAAGGAGGTGATGGCTATGGGTCTGTAGTTGGACGAATCCGAGTGATCTCCTTTTTTAGGGAAGGGGTGCACTAGAGCTGTCTTCCATGAGTTCGGGACTACACCAAGAGAATAGGAAAGCCGATAAAGGCGCGCTCAGGAGCACATGTCTTCAGCACGATAGGAGAGAAAGATCGACTTAAGAACGTGGAGGGAAAAAAGTGCTTTACGCACTGCCCTTTGTGTAAACCGGATTTCCGGCATGCGGCTCTCGCATTGCGGTATGGTCGGCGATGTGTTTCCCCCGTCGTCCAGGGTCGAGTTGGATGTTGGAAGGATAGTTAGCCCAGAAGATCGGCTTTTTCTTTAGCGTCGTGGGCCAACGAATTATCTCCTATGTGCAGAGGTGGAAGGGATGGCTTACAAAAGTTCCCCTGGACAGCTTTGGCAAGAGACCAGAATGCACTAGTTCCGGAAGGGAGACTCACTAGTTTCTCGCCAATTTTGCCGATGTGAGCCGACTTCACCCCACCAATTACTCTTTTGAGGGACCTGGAGGCAAAGTTAAATTGCTTATTTAATGTGCTGGGTCTTTACATCCCGTGCTGTCGCTGCACTAGCCCACACTTGGTAACATTCCTGCTTTCGGCGGGACGCCGCTTTACAGGTTCGACTAAACCAGGGCTGGGACTTGCCACTTGTGGGAATCAGGGAGAATGGAATGAAAAGTTCCATATCCTGAAGAACAACATCCGCGACAGAGTCGGCAACGACATTAGGGTCATCCGGCGAGAAGCAAACCTGCCTCAATGGGTAGGATGCAAAGAATGTTCGCATTCCATCCCAGTCTGCTGACCTAGAGTGCCATACGCGGCGACTGCCTGTAACTTGCGGCTGCAGCGAGTGAACGAGTGGCACTATACTCCTAATCAGGCAATGGTCCGAAGAGCCAAGAGGGGTCTCAACGGATACAGGTGAGGTCAGCAGAAGATCCAACAGTGAAGGCACGTGGCTTTCTGCATCTGGAATTCGCGTAGGCGTTGCCACCAACTGCGTCAAGCTATATGCCAAAGCAAAATCTTAAACAGATCTTCTTCTTCTGAGAGCGCAGTTGAGCCCCCCCCCCAGAGTACGAGGTGCAGAATGGGCGTCTACGCTCAGGTATATTCCGTAATGAGGGTGGACGTCCAGGGGGGGGATTCTCCAACGCTAGCGCTGGTACCCCCTTGGGGTATCCTTTTTGTTAACAGCGCCATCATTAGGGAGGGTGGGGGATTTTGGGCCTCCGGAGACCTCACTCATTTCGGGGAAATGCAACGCAAGCGTTACTTCACAACCGGTTTTCTGTGAGGCCGTGGTATCGCACCGGTCGAGCAGGCCCATTCGTGCCTAAGCATGGCTCTACCACGTAAGAAAGAAGAAAGAAACTATTACGAGCTTGTGAAAATTCCTTCTGCTGTAAAGGAAAATTCTTTGAAGGAATAATGACACAAATATTACTTAAACAACCTCTTAAAATTGTACGTTTTCGTTTTTCGTAAACTTAATTATTAAACGAGCGGGAACGTGCTATAAATAGCTGTGTATAATAACTAATAAGAGAACACGCTATGGGTGAAGTTTATTTTTTATGTATAATGTTACTTACCGGTATCGTATGTCAGTCATTATTGTGAAAATAATAAACCTTAATGTGTTATTCGAGTAACTTGACACTACACGGTCCACTGTTTACGAAGTTATTTTATTTCAATCCAACTATATATGTATATATAGACATCTGTGTGAAATACATTTAACATATGGTTTTTTGCACCATGGATTTAAAAAAAAGGAAAATTTATGAATAGATTGATATAGATACAATATTTAATTTTACACAATTAACAAAATACAGTAAGAAAAAAGTTGTCTCACAAATTACAGTCCAAAAAGTCTTATCGCCATTTGTACCAGACAACCTTGGGATGGAGATAATTGCAAAATTATAATCATAAACTGATACACAGTAATTTTGCATTCATAACACAATTATTACAGTGAAAGATAATGTAGCTCAACCGGTAACGCATTGCTCAGACAAAACAATAAATGATTTGTCAAAGAAAGTTGTTAGCTGCACGGGCACCTTAATATCTGCTTTTCTGTTGATCGTAAGAAGTCGGTATGTGTATCGTAAAGGAACTTAAAACATCCTAAATAAATAATAGTAAATTTATTTGTTTAAAAAAATCTGGAGTTTCTGATCTGGAAATCTGAATCTCTGAATCTCTGAATCTCATCAAGCTCTATTTATGTCTTATTATATGTATATGTACACGTACATGGTGCGTATTTACTTACTTACTTGACAATTATTTGAAAAATGGCCAAGGCTGTACAACCGTGTTATTATGTTATCATATCAACTTACTAGCAAAGATTGTAAAATTAAACATTTCTATTTATGACTTAAAATCACGTTCTCTTAATACTGATTTAACTTACCATTTTTATATACTAGCCACCCGCGACATCTTTCCAAGCTGAGTAAATCCGCTAACGATCATGCTCTTCCAGATATAATCTATCTCTTTTAACAATTTCGTTCAGATTCCTACAGTTGTCCGAATGTAATTGTGTACCAAACTCCACCCATTCTTTCGAATTTTAAATAGTTGTATCGATTTAAATGTAAAACCATTTAAATTACAGTACATGGCAAATATTTACAGAAGTCTAAATCAGTCTTAAACTAAATCCCAAGCTTTATCAAAATTTAAACGTTTTTCTCATTTGCAGGTAACCCGCTCAACTGCGATTGTCGCCTTTCGTGGATATACACGTTACGCAACGAAACTCGGGATTACATGTTAAAGCAAGCTCTTGAAAAAATATCCTGTATCACCGAACCTGTAGAACGACAGCTTAACGATCAAGAAGATAACGATAATGTTAACGATAATGCTGTCCTTGATGACACTGACGAATATTACGACAAAAACGAGGACTATGACAAAACAATATTGTCAAAAGCAACCAAACTCACTGACATACCTCTTGAAACTCTTCCTTGTCCAAAAGAGTTAATGCAAACAGAGGAATACGGGCATCCTGTACAAAATGAAATTAGGCTTAAAGCATTTTCGAACGTCGAAAAAATTTCTCCGTGTTTAATTCTAGTATTCTGTGTATTTGGCATGCTGTTGTATTAATCTTAAGTGTAAAACAAAGATATTTGTGATATTAGACGTTAAATAGAATATCTCTCGTGTACAGATTTATATTTGTTGTTCTAAATGTAGCTGTGTCCAGTCATATGCTGTTTATATTTTTAAATATACGGTAGATGCTATAATTGTCAACCCTGTGGAATCTGATATTTGAGGTTATTAACACTTAATAACTGCGGTGTCCTTTCTTACATAACATAACACACAATGAAAACTTTGGATCCATTAACCTTATTAGTGTAACAAAGTCGATGGTAGACACATACATATGTGTCTTTAACTTTGAACAGAATTGTAAATATAATAATGTCTAGTCCATTCGGTTTATTTGTTGGAAGCATATAACGTTTTACTAATTAAGGTTTAGTACATTAAAGTAATTTATGACTGTAGAACTATTCATTTGATAGATGTTATATTTTAAATCGATTTAAAATTGTACCTATCACTCATGTGTCATACTTGTATTATTAAATTGCATGGACATTTTCATATCATTTCAGTTAATGAGTTAAAAGGCACAAACGATCACATGGATAAATTTAACTCCATTAAGCAACTTAAAAGTAAATTTATTTACCGCAAATAATTGAACGAGACTGCAGGATATTTCTGTTTAAAAAAAAATATTCTCTTTTGTTAAGGCTTTCACGTTTTGCGGACTGCACAGGCAAAAAAAAATTCATCTCGTTAAAGAAGATCCCGAGAGATTAACCCAATGTGTGATTCGGGCAACGTTCCGAATGCGAGCATAAGCCTGGACATTTAAAATTATCTAGCTTTCGGGAAATTTATTCGGAGTTTCTATATGTTTTTGGCAGAATGTAGAAGATTGCTTACAATTTAAAAAAAAAAAAAAAAAATGATGTGAATAACTATTATGCTGAACATTTCAACAAATTATTTGGCTGGAAATTTGGTGGCCTAAAGTATTCTGTATAAGTAAAGGTATTTCAATTGGACGTTAGTCATAATAGGTCACGTCGTATTCGCATTGCGGCATTTCAAAAATACAACAGTCAACCATTCTTACGTAAGTTTGAGCTAAAACGGCTTACAGACTAGTTGGTTTTAAATTAGGAATACTAATATCTAAATCAGTCACGTTCTTTGAATTCATGTTAATATTACGGACTTGAATGAGGCTTTCTTCTTGTCAAGAAAATGGATTGAACTTCCACTTATTTTTTGGTGCCCAATACATTTATTTTCTTTCCCAATGTTACCAGGAAAGTTGATAATAAATGAGATGAAAGTTGTGACGTCCCCGAAAACAAATAAGTCGATAATGTTGTTAAAATTTTTGCCATTTTTGTTTTGGTTGTGAATTCTAACAATATATCAATTCTAGAATGTTATTTTGGTTTATCTACTTTTGAGTAGCTTTTTTTAGTTTAATAATTGAAGTTTATAAAATATAACTGATACTTGCTGTGACAAAGTAGAATCTTGTCACTTGGTACTTTGAAATAGGATACTTCGATCTTGACTTAAAGGGAGTCTAAATTTTTCCCCTTGGACACGAAACCTGATAAAGAAGCACAAGGTTTTGGCAGTGGTAGAGCCATGCTTAAGCACAAGTGGGCCGGCTCGACCAATGCGATATCACGGCCTCACAGTAAACCGGTTGTGAATTAACGCTTGCGTTGCATTCCTGGAAATAAGTGAGATTCCGGAGGCCCTACTCCCCCTATTCCTTTCTCTTCATCCCCAACCTCTTTTTTCCCCTCCCAACATCATATCATAGCGCACTTACGACTCTTGAGTTACAGGTGTCTATGGACGGAGGTTGTTACTTACCATCAGGTGACCCGTCAGTTTGTCTGTCCTGATAGTATAAAAAAGAAAAAAAAGAACAAGAATTGCTTTTAAACAGGTATTTTTTCTAGGGTCTTTGTCTCGAACTAGTTAATCTAACCACCAAAAACCCGAGACATGGTATAAATATTATGAAACGAAATATAACAAAAACTACTCTAACCGTGAACATTTTGTTTATATTTGTCAGGCTATTACAAAAACTTTTAATATTTGTAAACAACAAATAACACGCATTAAATGAAAATGAATATTCTATATCTACGTAATAACTAAAGTGGATAATTAACTGTTTTGAAGGTAATGGCTCTTCATTGCCTGGTACTCGTATTTCGTATTATCTGTCAGCTTAATACTATCTCAGAACGAGTTTGCACTAATCTCGACCTTGGAAAGAACTGGAATCTTTGGCAAAACTTTAATCAGTTCATGATTACTTTTGAACAACATTTTTGTTATGCGTAGCCTAGTTAGCTTTTTTGTTGAGCAGAAAACTTTTTAAATATAACAAGTAGGTATTACCATATTATTTTAAACATCAATCAATACTTTTTTATGAGGTGTCCCTCTGCCAATATGATAATTCAGACACAACAATCTCATTCAAGGCACTTACAATGCTATTGAAATACGAAATCTTCCAGGTACACAGTAATTTCAAAATAAAATAAATAAAAAAGTTGTGAAGTAAAGACAGTTAATAAGTAAGTAAGTTTGGCTAATATCATGAAGACTACACTCGAGACAGAGTCTATAAACAACTAATAATAAATAAAATAATGGATGTATATAATCCGGACATCTCCAGCCATGCCATACTCTTACAGGCAATCCAAAGGTTGCCTGTAAGATATTGCTTATTGTGATAAGGCCGCCTATTGTACATTTTCTGTAAAAAAATCAGATGTATTTTATATGTATATTTGGTGTACAATAAAGAGTACTTACTTACTTACTTACATACATTAGGTAAAATCAATCAATTTTAAAATCTTGTGTCACTTGAACCCGCGATGCAAACCTTAATGGTGCAAACGTATAAACATCGTTAGATATATAGTTTTTATGTCATAATAATAATTTATGATAGAATAAAGAAAATAAGGCTTTGTGAATTGCTTTGTACGTTAACAAGAAATTATTAGTTTGCCCATTCCAAGTCATGATTTAAAGAATACTTTGTTTATATTACTAAAGGTGTTTCAAATTGTGATGACCATAAATCACGCGACCTATTGATTGTATAGGTTTCCTTTTATAGTGTTTCTTGGTGATAGTATTCGTTTAAGTCACTATGCATCCATTAACCTTTTCTTCATTGTAATCTCATTACCTACTTAACTCGAGTAGTTAAAGTGTAACGAAAACAAACAAACACATGTTTTGTTATGTTGGATTACTATCCTAACGTGTGTTTGTTTAAATGTTGTAACTCTTCCTAATGGTAGGAAGGTGGGAAGATATTATGATAAAAATATATATTTATGCCTGAATGCGGCAGAGGATTCTTATGTCCATACAATAACCATGTGTCTTCTGGCCTACATGTCCGTTTAGGTCGACGCAGATGAGCGTTTGTTCTTTACCAAATATTGCATTTACAAGAGTATGTACATAGTTGTTCGCAAAACTCTGTCATTTCTGCTTCCAAACAGTTTACTTGTGGTGCATAAACGAATACGATGTTAAGACATGGCTGCCGATCGAACGCTATTTTGACTGAGATGTTACAGTCACTGATTATGTTCATCTCCACTGTCTTGGCTGAAATGTCTGTTCAGTATAATACCTACTCCATTTGTGTTTGGGATGCCGTTGTATAAAAGTTTGTAACCCTTTCCGCTCTTACGTGATTTCTTCGTTTCCATTTTATTTCCTGTACGCAACATATGCCTATGTATCTGCGTTCTAGTAGGGTACTAAGTTCCGTGCTACGTCCTGTTATCGACAAAACCACCATCTTAGACATTACACTCATATTTTGATGCTTCTTCTTTCTGTCACTTGAGGGGGACGCCCTAGCATTTAATTCTTTTTTTTTTAAATTATTCTTTATTGACATTAATTATGTGTTACAATAATTTCAAAATGCTCTGATTTCTGCATTAGTAAATACTGTGTTGCAGGAGCATTGTTGATAGCATCTTTGCTAGTGGCGTTGCTTGAAGGGGACGCCCTAGCTGTTATAGTTCCTTTATTTCTGTTTTGCGTCATGGTTAATAATAAAAAATCATTAATATTTGATGGCTTTGTCAGTTGTCTTTATTCATTTTGACGATTACATGCATAAAACTCATGGAAGGTGAACGAAATCGTTCATAATTATTTTACTAACTTCTTTCTTTAATTGAATTAAATGAATAATCTTTATTGTTAGATAACTGCGTACCCTTAGGAAGTAAAAGTGAACGTTTTGCCAGAAGCAATCTAGATGAACTTGTCGATATTATCACAGACCTGTTCTGTGTTATATCAAAGAACTATTACAAAATTAGAACGTTATACATTTTTGGAAATGGGTTAAACTTATGCGTGTTTCAAAAATAAATATCATATAAAAATTATAAGTAGATAAAAGTCAGGCTACAAAAAACCATGAACATGTCCAATTCACAAAAATCAGCTAGAGCTCACAATAATCTTCAGAGATTTTTGTCTTATAGACTATAATAAACAAAAACCCAGAACAGAACTTTTCCATTACTTATTTTGAAATGTGTTAACTGATGGCAAACAACCAGATGGTCACCTGAGTGGAGTGCCAATCATCATCAACCAGGTGATGGGGATGGATATTTTGTCACGTAGGACGATAGCGGAAACCTGCGGCCCGTATAAGTCAGAACAATTCCTCTGAACATGAAGAAGCTGGTACTGGGTGCACCTGCATAGAGATGAGAACAGTATTCCATGTGCGGCCGAACCTGCGCCTTTTAAAGTGTCTGGTGGTGGGCCGGAGTGAAATACTGTCTCGACCTAGTGTGCACACCAAGCTTCTTCGAGGCTAATTTGGCCTTATCCTCGAAGTGACCGCGAAACTGTACATCGCTTGTTATACCGACGCCAAGGATTCGATACTGGCTGATGTAGTTGGAGAAGTGCTCTCAAAGCGAGTGAACGCGCAAACCTGTGTCTTCGTGGTGTTAAACGAGACTAGGTTAAGTCGACCAGAATCTGAAACTTTTAATAAAGAAGTTTCGATTTCTGACACAAGTTTGGATCGGCTCTCGATGACGTTTACCCAAAAAATGTTAGGCAGGCCGGTGTAAAGGGCATTACTCGTGCTATCGTCCGCATAGTAATGGATGCTGCTGATCGGCAGCATGTCATTGATATGCAAAAGAAATAGCGTGGGTGGTAGCACAAAACCTTGTGGGATACAATAATTGAAATCGGAGCACGCTCCGTCAATAACAACCTTTATGCTTCTGTCTGTAAGAAAACTGGTGAGCCAGTTGCACAGTTTCTCAGGAAGCCCATAGGAAGAATGCTTCGTAATAAGCGCTTTGTGTCAAACCCGATCGAAGGCCTTCGCTTCCCCCTTGGTCTTGATCGCCAGTGCCCACTGGTGAGTCAAGTAAACGAGAAGATCACCAGCTGAACTACCCCGACGGAAGTCGTATTGTCGATCATTGAGGAGCTAGTGGTCTCCTATGTACCGGAGGAGCTGGCAGTTGATAATGGATTCCATTGATACTTTTTTTGCAACAAACTGCGCATCATAATCTAAAATTACACTTGTTTCTACAAAGCTTTCAATAATTATTTTCATTTAATATTATGTAAGACAAGATAAAGCACTAATTGGCTTGTATTTATAGTGTAAAAAATATCGTTCAATAAAATCATAGATGTCATCGTTGAATATTAAAATTAATTGTACAAAATGTATTCCTGTTAAAATATATCGTATATATTATATTAGGTTGTGTATAGTCTTCAATTCTGTTGTATTAAATATTTCTACCGTGGCATGTGAGTTTCATTTTACCTCCCCTTAATGAATGTAATTATATAAATTATACAAATAGTACATTAGACGTGCCTTTAGGAGGCTTTACACGTATTGTCAGTTTGTTATACAACACAAGTTTGGTTGATTATATTAATAATATATAATTATGACAAATAATTCTATAGTGCACGTCGCTTAAGTACTTGTAAAATGTTTCGTACAATTATGAAAGTAATAAAATAATAATTAATAATTAACTAACTAAACTAAGTAATTTTATTTGATTTTTTTCAAAAAGACAACGCCCGCACTAGGATTAATTCCTGTGCCACGGGGGACTTTACAAGTGTAGTAGTGTAATGTAGTTTACGCGTCAGTGTAGAGCCAGATGACCACTTAAACCTCTACGCCATCCGTGCAGTCAACATATACAAAATATACGCTGAATTTAAACAGAAGAAATACAGTTAGAATTCTATTTCATACAACATGTCAGAACGGAGATCTTGTAAAAAAAAATAATAATAACCAAGCGACATTTTAGGCGATATTGAGTTATGTATGAGTATGAACATACAAATAGGTAGGCAGAAAAGGTTTTTATTTCATCATTCATCATTAAATTTTTGACCTTAAAATAAGTTTCGTCTAGTTGACACATTTTTCTTCTTCCTTTCAAAAAAAAAAAAAGCTTTAGTGTAATGTTGCCAACTAGTCACTTTAAACGTAAAAATATTGCCTTTCAATCACATATACCTAAACTCTTCAACAGTGCTATAAAATTTGGCTGTAGTATGAAGGACTCAATAACGAAAAACTAGTGACCTCATTTATTTTACATCTTTCTTTTAAAATTGTTTTTTTTTTTTTTTTGTTTTATATACATATATACTGCTCACTTATGCCCGCAGCTCTTATAAGGAAGGAAAAGGTGTATTTATTAAACAACCACATTTTGCCACTCTGGATTTGAATTTGGTGCTAAGGTAATAGTTGAAAAAACGATTGCTGTCAACCGGGCATTTTAGGGAAAACTGGGAATATTTTAAAAGGTATATTCACACAAATCAGGAAATGCCATGGAAGAAAAGGATTATGAGGATATATAGGAAGTGAAAACAATAGCTCTAGTATGTCGAGGTCGTATACCTGTGACTAAAACTCGCTGTGGTCGTTAGGCTGACTCAACTATTTATTGGTATAAATAATTGGTTCAGACTAATTTAAAAATTCTAAAAACATTTAGAAAACTTAGTAAAATTTTGATAATGATTTTGCAGTTACGAAACATTATAATATCTTAAGAATGTCTTGTACAATTTTAAATATATTTAGTATATTTATATATTTATTTTAGATTTTTTATATTATTAAGATTTTAGTTTATATGTTCCATTATTAATTGTTTTTTTTATGTTCCAATTCAGAATATTGTTTGAAAATAAGGTGTTAACTTAAATTGTCAGTATTTTAAGTGGTCCATCTAATAAGCACACATACTATAAACATACATACACTCACGTCTCTATTCACCAAGGGCAAGTAAGTCTATTGCCATCCTCTGGACAGAGTATATTCTACTCTACCAAGGACCACACAGCCTTTAATAAGATACGTTTTATAATACAAAATACACTACACTTAATTATATTACAGGTTCTTGTGACCAAATGTAATCCGTCTGAGGGTACCACGTGTGTTTATAAGTAACAGAAAGTTTGAATAAATGCGTGTGACTCGACAAAAATATCTTTCCTGATAAAAGCTACCTTCCTCTGTGAGATTGCTTACTAGGTTAAGTACATCAAAGAGGTTGGATCTCAACATAAATACGCGTATTCAATGTGATATAGAAACTGATGTATTATTTATGTAACAAACAAAAATAGAAATTGAATAATACCTCAGGGTACCATTTTGAATTTGTGATGTTACGAAAACATCCTTTGTAAAATTTATCATCTACCTACTCAATTTTTACGTAACTAGCTATTGTTGATTCCTTCAAATAAAATTCCAAGACATCTTATGGAAAAGTTAAGTGACTTCAAACAAGTTTGCTTACTTTACCTGTTTTATGAGATGTTTGGTTTAGAGTCGAAATTGAACCGACCTTCTAAAACCACACGGTGTGCCATACTGCGCCTAAAATAGGAGTCCGGATACAACTGTAGTAGGATATCTGGACCTCTTGCACTTGCCCACCTTAGGGTACCTCTCCTTTCGGCGACGTCCAGGTAAACGTGGACGTCGCCTTCTCGCGATTGTAGCCACTACAGCCATTATCCATTATCCTATATCCAACACTATTCATAGTAGGAATAGTAGACTATCACATGTTAGCGCTACGACGTAATGTCACACTTATTAGATACTTTTTTCGTTTTATTACGCTGAGACGTTGACACTAAATCGTATCATAACATAATGATACTTTCATCTTATTACATTACCTTTTTATATAATTTATAATTTTACAATTATTAAATTTGTATGACTTTTATAAATAATAATAATACATTAATTTTCAGTAATATAACACATTAGTAAATATAACTTAAATCTATGTTAGTAGCACTTCACGTCATTTGCAATATGTCGGAATCGGTCGGTCCTTCACAGGTTAAAGTTAACGTTGCGTTGCGGCGCAACTCCAACAACTGCACTCTCGACTTGCACTTCAACTTCTGGCTGAAGTACCTCACGATGTCTTCCGCCACACTGGTGTAGTGTAGGGGTGTTGGCCGCAGTATAGTTCACATTTAAGTTGGGTGCACCCAAGGGTGATTTGCCACCGTGGTTCTTAATGATTCGCGATCGGCGCTTCCTCCTTTGCACCGTCGCGAAACCATCCTATTCAGCCCGAACTATTGCTTGTGTTGGCGCGGGCTTAGCGGAGAGATCAGCTGGGGTGCTTGTAATGGTACCCTTGGGGTTGTCGTTTAGGTCGTATAAGAGCTGCAGGGGCGTCACCGTCACGTCACACAGTGATCATATATCCTAAGGCGTGATGAGACCGACACCGAATATCTGTCCGAATCAGTTGTCAGCAGACGGTCCAAGCAATGCACAGTGTGACCTGAACGTCGCGGATGCGAGTGGGCTTATGAGTATTTTTAATGTTTTGCCTTTTACCTTTTACTTTTACTATAAGGATTACGTTGGGGCATGGTTCAAAGCCTTTACAGAATTTAAATATGAAATTACATGAAGTTTAGCCGTAGTTAATCCACAACTTATGTATATAAGAAAATTACTCCAATCTAAAAACTATCACATTGTTTAGTTAATGTATAAGGAAATAACAGGATGAATGCGGTAAAATCACGAGTATTGTGCTTTTTTCCCCGCAGGGGAGCAGGTCAAGGAAACGTGCGGCTCTTTGTCTGTAACATCCCGATATATCGCTGATGTATGAAAGCATATTAGACTTAAAAATTTAGTTCTACCAAAGACTAGCCTGTCATGGGTTCGAAATTAAAGTTCGTAGTTCGGTAATGATTGTGCCAAGTCTGGGTGTTCTTCGCAACCAATACTTCTAGAGGTTATCGAGTCAATTTGAATTAGACACAGGTAATATTACTACTGCGAGAGTTGTAGACATTACAGAAATACTTTAACACTATGAAGTTCGTAGTTCGGTAATGATTGTGCCAAGTCTGGGTGTGTGAAATACTTTCAGTTACTATTACATGAATATATTTGTATGCATACAATACATGTGATGTGCACATCACTCAATCTACAAAAAAGGTTAAAAAGGTTATATAGGCCTGTTATGGTAAACCAACCATAACAGGCCTTCAAAACAAATATCCATATATATATGTATATATATATATATATATGTATATATTAATATATTGCATTTAGGCAAGCTTGAAACCGAAGGAACAGAATCCCTATACTAGATATATGTCGGCGATAAGCCAGGATTTTTAGGATCAGGATCCATCGCAATGAACACACGCACTTAAGAAAACTTTGTTTATTTACGAACAACTGCTAACACAATACTGTGTTCATTATTATAGTGCACACGCTTTTATAAACTACCTCACAAAGGATTTATAAACGGTTATAGCAAATATAACGTCTTTTACATAACACAAATAAAATTACTATACAATAATTCTTAAAATGTAGCTAAATATTTAAATCGAATTTATTAATGAATTTTACACCATGTTTTATTATTTATATTACACAAATTACATTTGTTTAATATTATCAATCGTTTTCCAGTACAGTTTCAATAAATGGCGCTGTTATCAAGACTTGATTCTAAAGTAGATATAATTTAGTAAATGAATAACATTTTATTACAGAACAATCATAGATTTACACATTTACTTGAATAAATTATTAATTTGTTTTTACAGTAATTGTTTGAATAATAAGTTCAAACTACACCAAATTACTTCTAATAGTCTAAACAGTGTTTTGACTCGAGTATTTATGCATTTTTTAGACATTTCTGTAATAATACCAATATAAAAATCACTATATGATGACTTGCGCCCATATATACCATCAAGAGGGTTAAAGTCGCAAGAATGTCCCTTTGGATTAAAACACTGATAACGCCTCTGATTGTGGCATACGTCTTTTAGCTAGTAAAGAGATAATGCAATCGTAAAATTGAAGTTGACTTTAACTATTAAAATTAAATGATATTAAACCAAAAATATGAAATTGTACAAAGACTTAGTGGCGAAAATCGATAAGGATATAATAAAGTGGTTTAGGCAAGTATAAAGAATAAATAGGAAACGAATAATAAATCAAGTATGTAAGACAAAAGTGGATCAGAGTGCCGATAGCGGTCGACCATGCAGAACATACACTGATCACTGATCCCATTGTTGAAGTTCTGAAGAAAAGGCAGCTCAGAAGTACCAGAAACCGACGGGCTTGTATGAAAGGTTTGATGACAATAGGGGAATCTCGTGAAGTATGTAGGGATAGAAGCAAGGGGTGAGCTGGTATCTTTGCCAAATGCCAATGTCTCTTCAAAGTAAGCTTACCTAACATTAACGATGTACAAAAATAACTTGGAAAAAAGTTCTTCAGGGAATCAAGTTCTAAGTGTAAGCACTTAGTCACTTTCACGCTAATGGACCGGCGAGTAAGTCAATAATATTATATTTAATGAGCCATATTATACGCAACCTATTACGTTATTAACTTTTCCCGTTCGCTCCTAAGACGTTTCTTTTGAAACAGAAGTTGAAAAACTTTAATGAAACCAGCTATTTAAGTTAAATATAAGATGTTTCTTATGGAAATTAATTATCAGTTTTCACCTTTAAACATATATGTATATAGCATATATCTTCTAAGCTCGTCATGAACTTAAATATAAAAATAAAATATGACAACTCAACTTGTGAGTTAAATATGAAACATTATTGCATTACTGCCTTCCTAATTTTTTTAATGACGATACCTCAAAACTGTAAACTCTGTCACTTGGCCACTAAGATCTAAGCCCTGACAAAGACACATCATACATACATACATGTATACATCTATACATACATACCAACGTACTCTCTAAAAGCATAACGATCCTTTTCTCGTAGTCGGGTAAAAAGAAGGACTATTTAAGTCCTCAGACAATGTGACTAATCTGCAAATTCTGAAAGCATGCATAAAATAACGACGAATTTTAAATATCTGAATTCGAAACTCGACGAATTAATTGTTTAATGCCATAATGATTACTGTAGATGAATAATAATTTAATATTTGATTTATTAAGTAGTAATTCATCCCCGAAATACAAACAAAAAAGGAATGGGAATAACTGTTTTAAAATCGATACAAATTACTTGTAACTTTAAAATTTTCTGGGAACGAAAGTAAATTGAGGAGTTAGACGAGAACAATGGGTTAATAAAATTTTACTGTTATGAACTGCGCCGCAGTCCAATTAATTCTGGACGTTCAAAGGGATGTTTTCGTGTCAAATTATAACCGCAGAAATAGAAATATATTTTATTATTGCATTATTCTACTGGTTATTAACTGTGACTATTGGGTTTATGATCATAGATACTGGTATTTTGAGAGACTCTTGAATATAAATTACTAATTGTCACCTAGACTACAATCAATTATTTTAAAAATTAAAATTTGATGTATACTGTACGTTTCAAAAGCAAAGTTATTTTGAGCACTAATATAATATTATTTTTTGCAACTCGGGACTTAATCGCGATAGTATTTATAAGGTACAATACTAGTCCAATCATTCAACCCAGTGACAACGGTCAGTGCAATTCAATCGTAACGTCGGGTAAATAAAGGTATCGTACTTTATAAATATTATGGCGATTAATTCTCAAATTACATACATATATAATAATATTTTAATTCTAAAATTATTGGATTAAAACTGTATCACTGAATCATGATGTATACAGTCTATCGACTCTGCCTACCCTGGACGAGAATAAGGCTTAAGAATATTCATAAATAGTCAAAGGTAAGCTAATGTGGCTCTGAGAGACCTTGTTAAATCTGTATGGTCAAGATGAACAGATTTGTGAAGTACTTTTAAAGAGTGTTACATGATACGTTTGTCTTGAATACTGATTTAAGATAATAATACTTCAAAGAAAAATAATAAACTTGCAAGTCAAGTAATCATTTATTAATTTAAGGTTTTAAGAAAAATGACTTACGTTATGTTTATTTCAATTATTCAATTGTAATCACACAACTGCAATTAGGCCACGTAAGTTTTTTTGACACCAAAGTACCGTAAGTATGTGCATAATAACAATTTCCCTTTTTATAAATAAAGTTGTTAACATTTAACCTTACTGTTCGTCTTATAACATTATTTGCTTCCAGGCTTTGATGTTGAAACATTTGGTAAGAAAAGTTTTAAGCTTGCAAATACTTTTACACACGTTGCCTACGCGACTCGCTCAAGCATTAGTACAATAGACTCCGGCATTTGTTTCAATTAAAACTTTATAATTTTGTCTCCAACAAAATATAAGACTAAAGTCAAGGTCCATTGACGTTATCATTGCGTCTGCTGGAGGCAAAATAACTTTGCCAAAAACGAATTTTCTCCAAATAAGACTATCTTGAACACTCAAGCGAGGAGATAAAAAATTATTAGCTTTAAAACTCTAAAGCAAAGTCGTAAACTTGGAGAAAAGTTCCTAAAAATTTCAACCTCCCAAGACCTTGCTAGTTATACTGACAGAGATGATGGATTTAACTGATTTTGTGAACAGATGTAGGTACGCTTAATATTTTATCTTGTTAATCTCTGTCGGCATGAAGGAAAATTTACATTACCAAGTACTTAAAATGTACTGTAAAATTAAAAAAATATTACAATAATGAAAAAGTAGATCTTAGAAGTTCTCTCTTATTTTATTTAGTGTTTTAGAAATACGGTAAAGATAAATATCTATTCATTGCGTAGGTCTAAGGAATTCCGCAGCGTCATGCTATATAATATAATACAGATTAATATTAATTACCAGTTAATCAAATTTTGCGACTACTTGGCTTGTATGTTCTATTTCCACTTATCTGGAGTTTGAGAGGCTTGTAATCTAACATACAAGTTTACCTAAAACAGATACCAATAACGCATACAGCTTAATTTAATGGCTAGTATAACACAAAGACTAAGATGTCACTTTGTAATTAATTTCCTGTGTGAAAGAGAAAACAAATAAATTTTATTAATTATTATATTTTATTAATTATTATATTTTATAAATTATTATATTTGATTAATTATTGTATTTTATTAATTATTATATTTTATTAATTATTATATTTTATTAATTATTATATTTTATTAATTATGATAAAATCATGTTTCAAGAGTTTCTGAATTTTCACCTGGTTTAGCAATTTCAAAATTATTGAATCAGTAGGAGTTCGTAACCTACTGGAGAAGAAAAACAGAAGAGCGGAATCAAACGGATAACGAAGTACGTAGTACATACATAGCAGATACAAGAGTTATAGGCATAGATAGGTGAAATGGTGTTATTGTAATTTTTAGGCACCACTAATTACTTGTAATCAGGAAGGCTATTTGATTATGAACAAAACCCATTTAATGTAAATAGCTCGGTGTCGCAGTATTATATACATAAGTTTGGATATAATAATAAAAAAAATCAAAGTCAAAACCATTTATAAACATCCCATCATCACCCAAAGGTTGGCTGGTAGAAAATACCTACGGTATTAAGTCCGCCTTGAGCAATATTTTGATTGCAGGAATTGTAATAAATAATTTTAATTTTTTTTTTCAATTAAACTAATCATAGCCATTTTTTAATTATCAAGAGAAGAAGTCAGCTAGACTAAGTCACTCGTGAAGCTACTTGCTTGTTCCAATACGTAGATCCTATGGAGCAGATAAAAGAATCATATAATACAGAAGCGATGTATAAAAGACAAAAAGTGCATTATATCTTCCTGTATACTCGTAAATACATATTGCAGAAATGAGGTACTAAATGGCGCTGTGACGTACCACACGTTGACAACCGCTCATGACTGTTTACCTTTGCAACTTAAAGTTGGAAGTGGACTAGCATTTGCATCTTTGAGCAATTGCTTATTTTTACGAGACTGGGAGAAGAAGAACAAGACGATGTTATATTTTTTGACTGCATATATGTGTATATTATATGTATACGTGTGATGTTTCTTATTATCTACTGGAAGGCACCTTGAACGTCTTGACAAATGAAATGTTAGGTTTAATGTACTGAATGTGATCTTCGTAGTGGGAGTGACATAGGGTTCATAACAAATCGAGACGTCAGTAAATAAAAAAAGGAAGTTAATAATGTGGTCAGGTTTTATGTTTTATTAATTTTACTAGTTGTACTTTTATCCGGGTTTTTAAGAGATAAATGTTATTTTTTAAAGGTAATCAAGTCTCTCCTTAGTAAGTTCAATGTTCAATATGGAAAAATATTTATGACAATACCTTACAATACTAAAAATTAAATTTTATAATCTTTAAATCATTCATCATAATAACAGTTTTTCTTCCATTAAAAGTCGATCAAAGGTTACAAATATGTCTAAAACGGATGTATTACTCTCGATGCATGTCAAATGTATGTAGATTTAGCTTAGTTTTATATTTGTGTTTTTCAGTTAATATCTGCAAAATTTATTTCAAATTTTAACACACAGAGACCATCGTTCATAGTTTCACCCAATACTATAAATGGGAAACACAAAATAAACAAGCTTTCAAAGGGAATCAAAGAGCTTCATATCCCGCATCCAAGCACCGAAATATTAAAAAAAAAAAACTTTTGAATCGAACGAGCTATTTGTAGGTGTAAGGAAATTGGATCACGGGCTGACGTAATGGCAATATTTCCTCGACCTTTCATTTATTTATATGAAAAGAGCATATCTAGAAACATATTTGGTAATCTAAAATTATATGTAAGGATTCGAACTAAAGCAATAATCCCAACGAAATACTGATTACAAATCCTTCAAGGCAGGGACGACCCTCATTTGAATTGTCATTCGTATTTACAGATATTTATATAGTCATACTTGATTTAATTTGGATGGGTTTATTCATTTTCAATTCTATGAAATCGTCAGTCTACTTTGTGATTACGATGCCGGAATCTCGAGAAGCCTGCCTTTTCTATAGGAGATATTTATAAAGGAGGTTGCGAATTTATAATTTACTTGCTAAATTAAACCAGTAATTTCATAGAAGCGTTCCCAGGAGTGAGTATACCATGTGCTCGATAACTGCAATAAGGAATATGTCTGTATTACTTATTGCAGTTATCTAAATTTGTCACATAAAGATATTAAGGGCTTCTGCTTTCATTGGTTGAATAACAAACAACAAAATGAAACTGGAGAGGTATGCAATCCAAATTGCCAAATAGACTGCCAAGCTGGACTGGTGAGATAAGTCGTAATCAATTTAAAACTTGAACATAATTCTAACTGTGAATTGGTGGGATTATAGTAGAATACAAAATTATGTATGTATGTATATATATATATATGTATGTGTATATATATACGCAATAAGGACTAAAGTAGGGAAGGGTTATTAGAAAATATAATACGTAGAGTATTGAAGTGAAATGAGACTAGCAAACTTGAATTAAGTAATCTGACACGAACAGAAAGTTGTTCTGGACTGAAAACTTTCAAAAGAAAGAATTCTGACCATAAGTCAATTTCTATTAGAGTATATACATACGTTCTCTGAAAATTATGTATATAATTTATTAAGGCATGTACGAGTATGCGTTAGTCAGGCATTAATAACGTAATACACACGTGAGTGAGTACTGTAGGTCTTTTATAAAAACTAATTTAACTTTATTAACTTTAGTAACTGATGGTGGCTATCTTTGCCGGTAGCCTCTCGCTAGAGACCATGGTATTGTCGTTTATGGTCACTGCTTTTTTTCACACAATCTACACAAGTCAAATTTCTAACTGAATAACAAGTACCTGCCTAGGTCCTACTCAGTTACAGTGGGGCTATGGAGCAGAAACAGCATTTTGCCAAGCATTTTGGCCAGCTGAATAATCATCTAATTTAGAAAGTGCCTCCCTCTCTCCTCTTCCCTCTCTCCTCATTCTTCATCCCTCATCAACCTCAAAAACAGGCAGCGCACTTACGACTCTTGAGTTGCAGGTATTCATGAACGGCGGTTGTTTGTCAGGTCGACGTCGACTGCATTTCACAATGTATAGTCAGGTGTTAGTGCTTAGTCATTGTGAATCCTGTCGGGCACAATAAAGTATGAAAGAGGATGATATCTTTTACATTTTTTATATTATTCAATAAGTACATCCATTCTATGTAGAACTTGTCTTTACTGTAATTTTACGAATCTACGTATACCTGTGCAATTAAGTTTAATTGCTTGGGTTGTAATTTAGTTAAAAACATTTTGAAAAATGGAATGGAAGAGTTTGCATATAGCAATAAGGCCGCCATTTGTACATTATATAGTTGACACGTGTATAATATGTATTGTATTTTATATCATACCTAAGTGAACAATATAGCCACATACCGCGATATTTTACATGATTTACCTGAGTCAAAGCTTGATTATGGATTGAAAATCAATATAATTTCTTAAACATGATATATACATACATATACTTATAACTGTATCCTTGAAAGAATAGTCAGAGACATAATTAACGTCCTCATATTGCCGATTATGATGTATAGTCCGGTAAATCTGGACATTTGAAGGAGCATAAAATCACAACAAGCTGAAAATCAGTAAAATTGTATGTAGTCCCTATTAGAATGTAAAAATATATTGTACTATTTGACTAATATAGCTATCACTGGCAGATGTTTTATTATGAAAACGACATTTTGCCATTACCAGGTGGTGTGTAGAATTTTCTAACTTATTAATGGCTATTTCCGATTCCAAGGTACTATTAACATAATAGAAACTCGTGAGGGGTAGACAAGCATGATCAATGGTTAACGAATAAACTTAATGCTCTGCATTTATCAATATAGTATATTGGAATGATATCCTTACACCCTTCTCATTTTATAACTTCTTTTTATAATCCTTGTACCAATGATGTTTAAAGTAAAAGATGATTACTGCCTAGGGATTCATTGCTAATTTTCCATCTAAATAACGTGGCCAGGCAATGACATTTGTAGTAAAGTATTAACGAGCTTGAGTCTAGTCGGTTTGCAATTAGTCCGGTCCTAAGAGAGTGGCTGGAGAGTGGATATGGAGCACTCAACTTCCGGGTGATGCAGGTGCTTTCCGGACACGGTTACTTCGGCAAGTACCTGTGTCGTATCGGAGTGGACATCACGGTACCACCATTGCGATGACTGCCTCTATGAAACGGCGCTTCACACAGCGAAGCGCACGAAAGGCCGTCGCTTCCTTCTGCGAGGAAGTGATGTCAGAGCGCAGTGTCGCAGTGTTCCGAAGGGTGATGATTACAGTGGTGACAGGACCCGTTTTAGGTGAGACGAGTCAGTGCCTGTCGGAGGCAGCTGAAGAATGCAATGGCGATTCTAGCTCCCCCGATCACAGGCAAGCAGAAAAAAAACCAGGGTGGTTTTGAGTCGGTAAGAGACCGATAGATCTCTTCCCTTACAAATTCAAATAATTATAGTGGTGTTCAAGCATAGAATCTAGGATCTGAACACCCCGATCAGTTTTGTGTGACCAGTTATGGCGATGAGCGTTAAAATCACCCGAACTTAATTATTTTATGCACCCTAAATAAAATAGGTAATTCCAATCGTTTTGCGACGTATGGACAATATAAGAATATTTACCGATATAATGTTTTCAATATACTGACTGGATTGCTACGCCACCATAATCGTCATAGCGGTCTAATCTAAAAGTGCTATAATTATTTAAATTGTAATAGCTGTCGGGTTTCAGCTAAGTTTTGCTTAATACAGCTATGTGAATATTTTCCTAATATAGTAATGCCTCAGATGCTAACTCCAAAGCTGACTTAGGTCGCAAACTTAGTTCTACTCTATACATCATTAACAAAAGTATTTAAAAATGGGCTAACTAATACCATTCAATAATTTTGTTAACATCCACTCAGTGTCGGTAGTGACTATTTTATGTTTTTTTTTTTTTTTTTTTTTTTTTTTTTATGCGATAGGGGGCAAACGAGCAGACGGGTCACCTGATGGTAAGTGACTACCGCCGCCCATGGACACCCGCAACTCAAGAGTCACAAGTGCGTTGCCGGCCTTTTAGGTAGAGGTACGCTCTCTTCTTGAAGGTTTGAAGGTCGTATCGGTTCGGAAATACGGCAGGCGACAATTTGTTCCATAAGCTGGTTGTGCGAGGCAAAAAGCTTCTCGAGAAGCGCACAGTGGTGGAGTGCCAATCGTCCAGGTGATGGGGATGGATATTTTGTCGCGTAGGACGATGGCGGAAACCAGCAGCCGGTATAAGTCCGAACAATTCCTCTGAACACTCCCCATGATACAAGCGATAGAGGATGCAGAGTGAAGATACATCTCTACGCAACGCCAAGGTGTCAAGTCGATCAGAAATATCTTGGCAGTCGATGATGCGAGTCGCTCTCCGTTGAATGCGGTCAAGAGGCAGAAGTTGGTACTGGGGTGCACCTGCATAGAGATGAGAACAGTATTCCATGTGCGGCCGAACCTGCGCCTTATAAAGTTGCAGGCGGTGGGCCGGAGTAAAATACTGTCTCGATCTGTTTAGCACACCAAGCTTCTTCGAGGCTAATATGGCCTTACTCTCTAAGTGACCGCGAAACTGGACTTCGCTTGATATATCGACGCCAAGGATTCCGATACTGGCTGATGCAGTTAGGGAAGTGCTCTCAAATTGAGGTGATACGACCAATGGCATCTTTTTAGCGGTGAACGCGCAAACCTGTGTCTTCGTGGGGTTAAATTGGACTAGGTTAAGTCGACCCCAATCTGAAACTTTTGATAAAGAAGTTTCGATTTCAGACACAAGTTTGGATCGGCTTTCGATGACGTTTACCCGAGAAATGTTAGCGCGGCCGGTGTAAAGGGCATCACTCGTGCTATCGTCTGCATAGCAATGGATGCTGCTAATCTGCAGCATGTCGTTGATATGCAGAAGAAACAGCGTGGGTGATAGCACACAGCCTTGTGGGACACCAGAATTAACAGACTTGGAGTCGGAGCATGCACCGTCAACAACGACCTTGATGCTTCTGTCTGTAAGAAAACTGGTGAGCCAATTGCACAGTTTCTCGGGAAGCCCATAGGAAGGAAGCTTCGTAAGGAGCGCTTTGTGCCAGACCCGATCGAAGGCCTTCGCCACGTCCAAACTAACGGCCAACGCTTCCCCCTTGGTCTCGATCGCCTGTGCCCACCGGTGAGTCAAGTATACGAGAAGATCACCAGCTGAACGACCCTGACGGAAGCCGTATTGTCGATCATTGAGGAGCTGGTGGTCTTCTAAGTACCGGAGGAGCTGGCAGTTAACAATGGATTCCATTATCTTTGAGAACAAGGAGGTGAATGTATTTTACTCGTATCCTACAAAGAACTTTTTTCAATAATTATTTTATACAAGCGATACATAAACGCCTTAAAACTTAAATCATTGTTTCTTAACTAACTATCGTTATCCTGATATAACTCTCTTAAATCAGTGTCCATCTGCTCGGGGCCTGGAGACGGAGCACACGTAGGGTATGGGGAGAAAAAGTGGGACATTACCTGATTCTTCATTTTCTGCCACGGTTTTGGATTTTTGTCACTGAGTTTCAGTTAAATTTGGTCTAAAGGATTGGAAAATTAGGTTGATGCAAAGAAACGGAGAGGGGGGCGTACAACGTACATGTTGAGAGCTTTCCTCTCGGTGCAATTAAATTCTCACATACTTTTTTTTATTCTTTATATATACCTTTGTAACGTCATATGACTGCTCGCACTATTGAATATCTTCCTCCGTCTTCGTAATCTTTAATAACATAGGAAAATTCTACTTCCGAAGTTTTCTGAATTCTCCAGTTAAGGTCGTAAAATACTTGGCATTGGATAAAATGATCAGCGTTAATACAGTCTTTGAAATATGTATATTATAATCTTGTATTGCTGAACATACTTAACTCGTGTAATATTCTCGATGTCATTTTGTTTGTATATCTCAGTCATAGCAAATTGTTTCAGTAATGGATTACATGAGACACAAACTTGAATATTGTCCAGCTTAACGATTTTATTTCTCCTAGAAACCTGGTTGCATCCTTCCTCTGATCTGAGTTATCTTTGTGTATGCTTTTAATTTTGTTTTAATTGTTTCATTTCTCGACTGCATATACATATATCTGCATAACAAAGCATTCCCCAGTGTTATCTATCATAACTGAATCAATTATGTTGTTTGATTTGCCGTCCCCGTGTGCTGAGCTAATTTCAGATCTTTCATCCAGAGCATACATCTTCTTAACCATTACGCAAGGCGGTCGACCGGTCAGAGGACGGCCTAACGCTTATCGCTAATAGCTTCTTTTATTTAAAAAAGCATTTCAACAAAGAAAAAACCTCGGCTTAAATAGTAAAACTATAATGTAATTTATAGCACAACTTATCTGCTAATATCTTATGGCTGTATCTAAATGCCGTTGACATATTACAAAGTTACCATCAACCTAAACATTAACATATAACACCAGCTTTATTTCTCATAATGAGTATTCTCATTGTTATAACCATAAGGATTACGTTGAGACATGGGTCTAACGTGCAAAGGCCTTTATAGAATTTTAATGTGAAATGACATGGAGTTTAACCGTGGTTAATCCATAACTTATGTATACTAGAAAATTACTCCCATGATGTGCAAAACTATCACATCGTTTAGTTAATATATTTAAAAGGAAGTTACAGGAGGAATGAGGAAAAAGCACGAGGTGTCTTTTTTTTTGTCCTCTCATAATGAGTATCATCAGCATATCCTAAGATATTCTGATAATCAACACGTTTTGCAACTATACAGATAAATCTTTACAATTATACAAATAAAAAATATATAAGTGTCAAAAAACTATTTATGTCTGTCTGTATGCCTGTCTGTTTTTCACAATTTCACGAAAGCGAGCTAGGCTACTGTTATTTTGGAAAAAGAAATAAGTATTACTAAGCTGATTGACTACTAACATAGTAAGACAATTTTCTATAAAATAATAAGTACTAAAGATATTATTTTAAAACATAAATAATTGGTAGGCTTGGCTTAAAATTAAACTATTACTGAAAAAATAAATAAGGAAATAGTTGTATGATCAAAAAATATAATCATTTTGTATGAGCATACGTCAACAATATTCAAAAGAGGTCAAAAAAACGTGCGCCACTTTGTGTGCAACTTTCCGATATATCTCTGATCCACAAAAATATATTTTATGTGATTCCAAGAAATTTTAGTAATTTATCAATAAAGACAAAGGAAATATTATATAAAATTAGGTGTAAAGTCATAGGCAGACCTTTCATAAGTACGATTCCCAAACGTTACAAAAAATAATGTCGAATTCATATAAATATAATCGTTCCGAGTGTGGGTGTTTCTTGTGACTGTTGATTGAATGTTTGTTAAGTCCCCCGCGACCAAAAAGTCAATAAAATCTAAATAATATAATATAATAATATATTTTTATTACCTTTTACTTAAATATATTATATTTGTAGCATTGAGTCAGATATGATGATGAATGCTAAGAAACTGAGTTCCTGTACTAGATAAACCGACAAAAGCGTCAAGTGGCAAGGATGCCTTTGGATGAAATCGGTTCAAAAACCTCAGTTGTGGAAATAGTTCAAAGGGGTCCAACTAAAGACAACTTTTGGCTAGTAAGAAGGTATGAAAAATCATAATCATTTGACTTGGTGTTTACTATTGAATGACTTACATTCATACGCTCACACTTGTATCCCCTAAGGGGTAAGCAGATGTGTATTACACACTCACAATTTGATCAAATAGAATTTGGTTCTACTAACGTATTAGCTCTTGCCGTCAACCGGGCACTGTATGACTATATTCTTACTGTCTGACAGATAACAGTCCGATCCGCCTTTATGACACCACCGGGAAGAGATGGGGTGGGTCTCTTCTACTCCTCCGTGAACTACCCGACACCACTCGGATTGAATGACGTAAAACTAAATAAAACATTTCATATATGTACATACTCGTACATGCATTTTGTGCCACAGAAGGTGGGCAGAGTCGTCTCAAACGCCCACTTTTGGTCTGACCATAATTTAGTCCCTCTGATGTAATAGGAGGCAAGCCTATTGCCGTATGGGCATTGATCCCTGATTTCCTGAGACACTGATGGGCAGAATTTTAAAGTTACAAGTAATTTGTATCCACTTTAAAATAGTTATTTTAATCCGATTCCTATTTTCGACTAATTACTATTAAATAAATAAAATATTAAATTAACATTCTGTCTGGTCTGTAGTAATCAGTATTTAAAAACTTCTTCGAGTTTGTAACTCAAATGCCAGCATTTAAAATTGGTCGTTATTTTATGCAGGTGTCAAATATATTTTTATTGACATAGTTAGCAGTTTGCCACATTGTCGTGTATCATTGTCATGTATCACATCACACATCACATGTATCACACGAGAGGAGACTTAAATAGTCCCTATTTTTACCCAACTGTGCGAAAAGGAGGGTTATAGTTTTAGAGTGTATGCATGTATATAGTTTTAAAGAGTGTTACATGCACAAACTCATTTTAGATAGTATACATTTCAAACAAAAATAACAAACTTGCAATTCAGCAATAATTTATTGGTTAACTTACAGAGTCTCAGAAATGCCAAAGTCCGAAGATTTGAAAGAGCCTGACGAGCATGACGAGCTTTACGAGACAAGTGTTGGTTCAGGTGCACGTAAAATATTTAGGTAAAGTACTGAAAATTATTTGAAAAGTGTTTTTAGAAACATAATGTTAACTTTCTTTTCAATGCAAATATTCTGTTGAAATCAAACAATATCGTATAAAGGGTAAAAATAGGGAAAGATAGATTCAAAGACCCTTAAGTTTTTTAAAACCAAATTATTGTAGTTGCGCCGTCATGTGCGTAATACCTAATGTTAAGTCTCTAAATCGTCATCAGTAAAGACGCTTTTATTTTACCTTTAGTCTTGGGAGAGCCACGCTTAAGCACACATGGGCCGGATCGACCAGTGCGATACCACGGCCCCACAGAAAACGCAACGAAGAAGGTTCTAAAGCAACGCACGCATTGTATTTCGCCTAAATTAATGAGGTTTTTGGAGGACCCATTCCCCCCCTCTTTTCTCTCCCCTCATACCCCTCTCCTCTTTCCCATCTTCATATTCCCCCTCTCCTCTTTCCATTCTCCGCATCCCCCTAGCCCTCATTACAGTCAAAGGTGGGCAGAGCCCAAAAACAAGTTTCTCCAAAAAAGACTATCTTGATCACTCAAGCGAAGAGATAAAAAATTATTAGCTCTGAAACTCTGAAGCGAAGTCATAAACTCTGAGAAAAGTTTCAAAAATTTCAAACTCCCAAGACCTTGCTCCTTATCCTGATAGAGATGACGGATTTAACTGATTTTGTGAACAGATGTAGGTACGCGTAAATTTTGAAAAAGGAAATTTACATTAAAAATTTCTTACAAATATTACAATAAAGCATAAAAAGTAGATCTAAGCAGATCTCTGTTTGTGAAGATTTATTTAAAATAACGTATTTGTGTTATAAAAATACGGTAACGATAAAGATGAAGAGTAATCTGTTTTATTGTAAAAGAGAAGATGCATACTTTAATGGTGATATCTTTATTACTCAATCGTTTACAGTATGTATGTTCTCGTGTTTTGTACATTTACTATTATTTCTAAAGAAAATTTGAAGTACATGGATTATTGGTTATTCTTATAATACTTGTTGTATCAAACATTTAATTCACTTTTCACGTGAATACAAATTCAAGAATAGAGCATTCCTTGCGTGGTCAAAGGAGTTCTGCCCTTCACGCCTCATGCTTCATGGCGTACACTATTATATGAATGTTACAGATTCTTTTTTATTTTGGTGACTATTTGTGTTATTTGTTGTTTTCCTACTTATCTGCAGTTCATAAAAACTGGTAATAATGCAGATGTACATAAAACAACCAATCTCTCGTGCAGATTCATCTGATGGACAGTATAACATCTAAATTAAGATGTGACTTTGTAATTGGTTTTCTGCGTGAAAGAGGCAATAAATAAATATTTTTAACGAAATAAACATGTTTCTAGAGTTTATGGGTTCTCGCCTGGTTCAGCAATTATTAATAACGAGTTGTGTGTTCCCATAAGTGTTCAATGATTAATGGTTATAATTTAGTTTTATTTTTCTATATTTATGATATTATTTATTTACATTTTTTAAATACAGATAAATATTACGAACTGAGTATTATGGACGCAACTTCTTTACTGTATTTTAGGAGACTGTAGAGAAACTATAAATTTTGGTTATTCAATTTAAAACCACACGTATACAGTTAATTTTCACATAAAAGTGATTAGTAAATAAAACTATGAGACTTACAAAAGAAAATCAACATTTTATTTATCTTTCGATCCCAAAAGTCATTCATAAGTATACTAGATAACCTCTTAAGGGTTATTCTACTCTTATTATTTATTTATTTAAGTTTTATACACTTAATGTAGAGAGGTGGACTTAATGCCTAAGGCATTCTCTGCCAGTCAACATTCAGGTGGTTCAGAGAAAGCAGTAAGTAGGTGTATTTAAACATGAATAGATCTGCGTCTTCATCGACACTACTCATCAAGTAAGTTGGTAGTCAAACGCCTTATCCAATAAACAATAGAAACCAGTGACGGATTTAAACTTAGGTCCCGGGCTTAGTGAACCGATTTCGACGATTCTTTTTTTATTGGAAAGGATGTACTTCAAGAGTAGTTAGGTGACAGTTTGGTCTAATTGTGACAATGACATCCATGACAGAACCATATTAGTCTTAAATTTTGCGATAGACGTATTGAAGTCGGTTGTCTACTTTTTTAAAGTCCGATTATACTGTATTAGGATCCAAAAATAGAAAATAAATATTTATACCTCAGAAAATTTCCTGTTACATTATTTGTCCGTATTGTGTGTCACATATATTTAATTTTCTGGCTGTGTTCCAACTTAAGGCATAAGATTTTTTGTTGATAAAGAACTTTATTTTTTTAGCGTGATTACTATAAGACTAAAAAGGAAAAGCAATCAATAGTTTCTTTATCTTCGATCCCAAAATTTTCCACAAGTAAAAAAAATAAACTCGGATTTTCTATGTTCATTTCTCTCTGATTATCCTTTTCTTTAATTTATCTACTCGTACATTCAGCTCCTAGTTCAGCTAGATAATATCAAAATCAACTTACCTACACAAACGGCCTTATTCCTATTAGAAGAAAATATTTCATATACGTTTGAAATGTTTATACATCATGAAACATAAGTTTTTCAAATATCTACTCACATGCTATGAAATATCACAGGTAGTCTTATGTTATCAATAACATTCTTACTAGAGCTCTTCATGGCCGTCATTTCCGTATTCGGATTTAATGCATAGCTTTATAACCGGTCATAAAATGATCCACCTAATACAGAAGCGATGTATGAAAGACATAAAGTGCAATATATCTTCCTGCATATATAAAATTGGTTGAAATGAGGTACTAAATGACGCTGGGACGTAGTTTGATACCCGCTCATAACTTCTGTTTACTTATGCAAATTAAAATTGGAGGGTAAAATGAGACAAAGTCATTGAAGCATGTATGTATATTATGTATGAGTTTCTTGGGTACCTCCTAAAACTAAGACGGCTTTGTTGAGGAACGGGAGCTATGCCTCTCCAACATCAACGGAGGATCCACCAACCAGGCGGTGTGGTCATGCCTGCCAGACCGCTGGCCCAACGGTTGATGTTTGGAAGTCGTATTTATAATAATCGAGAGAGAGAACTTTATAATCATGATTAGGATAGTAGTATGTTATTAGTGTTGTTTCTACATAGTTCGACTTGTCTTCGCTAGATGGTTTTGATATGTTTTTCTGTAAGTGGAGGTCGCCACAGCTTGATGAATTTTGACATGTGATATGTGTATAATACATATGTGAATCGTCTTAAAAATAAGGAGTGACATAGAGAGTAACGATCAGAGATAATCTCAGCAAATACAAAGGAGATAATGATATAGTCGGGTTTTATATGTTTGTATCAATTTTACTTGCTGGACATCTTATCTTTCAAATGAGTTTAATGTTACATGTTATTTTTACAGAAAATCATCTCACTAAGTAATAAGTAAGTAGAACTTTTGTATTTTTTTTTAAATTATTATTTAAAAAGTACAACTCGCGCATTAGGACTAATTCCTGTGTTGCAAAAACGAACAAACGAAACCAAAACACTTAACTATTTGTGAATTATACCATAATTTTTGCCTCGTGTGAACCCAATCTAACCCAAAACCTCCGTTTCAGCAGTCAGATTTACTAAACCTCTAGACAAACAGACACGTCAAACTTAACCAATATATATTGATATGTGCAAAGTTCAAACAAGAAAAAATATTTATCACAACCATATCAAAACCTTAAAATTATTATGATACATAATTTATCACCATTTTTTAACATCATAACTTTTTATAGTCATTAAATCATTAATGTCAACAAACACTCGCTTGCCGTTCCCGATTTACTAAAAGTCAATTAAAAGTTACAAGCATATCTAAAATTAATGTATCAGTCTGGATACATATTAAATATATGTAGACTTGGATTAGATAAATATTTGCGTTTATCAGTTAAAATCTGTAAAACAGTTTACAGTTTATAACCTACACAGACTAATATGTTTAATAGTTTCACACAATATTATAAATGGGAAACACAAAATAAAAAAGTTTTCGAATAGAATGAAAAGCTTCTTCAACCAAACGCGGAAATATTAAAAAAAAGTTTTAAATCGAACGAGCGATCTGTTGGTGTAAAGAAATTAGACTAGAGGATAATGTAATGGCTATATTTGTTCGACCTTTCATTTATTTATGTCAAATAAGGCACAGCTGGAAACATTTTTGGTCCTCTGAAATTATCTGTAAGGAACTAAAGTCAAATAGCAATATTCCATACGAAATCCTGATTACAAATCTTGCTATGCAGAGGCGACCCTATTTGAATTGTTATTCGTATCTAAAGAAATTTATCTGATCATACTTGATATAATTTGGATAGGTTTATTCATTTTCAATTCAATGAACACGTCAGATAATTTGTGATTACGATTTCCGAATTTGGAGACGCCTATTGTTTCCTAAAGGAGATATTTATAGAAGACGTTGCCAATCAATAATTTACTTGCTGTATAATACTTGTAATTTCGTAGAAACACTTAAGGATCGGTAGAAAATTTCTCAAGTGATATTTAAGTTTAGGGTTCCCAGGAGTTGCAGTTGTCCATACTACAGTTTTCTAAAAATCTTCTGTTTTTATTGACTAAAAAATAAACAAAAGTGGATTGGAGTGGGAACAAAAAAAAAATAAGAACGGCAGAGGTATCCAATCCAAATTGCCAAATATGCTGCCAAGCTGGACCGGTTCCAAAATCAAGTTAGAACTTGAACATGAATATAACTGTAAATTGGTGGGATTATAGTATAATACAAAATTATGTAAATGGATACACAGGTTCTTTACATAGCAAATATTAAAGTTAGAAAGGGTTAATGGAAAATATAATGTGTGGAGTATTGGAGTTAAATGAGCCTCGCAAACTTGAATTAAGTAATCTGAAAGTTGTACTTGTCTATGTCGAGCTCCTCAAATAAGACTCAATTTTTTTTTGACATTAACTTCTGATTAGTAATGACGTTAGTAGGTCGTGTTTGGAGAATTAAAAGGTTTGATCTACAGTCAGTAATATACAAATTATACTGCTTTCTGTTTTAGTCAATGGAATCAAATAAATTATAAGATATCAAGTTGCGAATGGTATCAATTTTATTTTTTACTTTATACCGAAAAAACTTAAATCTTTGTTTATACCATATATATTTTAACTGATTTACAATTAAGTAAATCAGTAAATATACTTTACTTAATTTCGAAAGCTAAATGTTAAACTCAAGCGTTATCTTGACTTGAGTAGGTACGTGCCTATTGTTAAATGTGTTTGTATTGAATCGTTAGTAGTTGTCGTTTCTAAAGTGTTAGATGACAAGGGGAATGTTAAAACACCGAACATTATTTTATAATCAACACACTGAAGAGTGCTGCTTACGCGCGCTTATTCACTTGAACGGGTTTAGACGCTCAGGAAAAGATATTTTTCTTACATAAACATTCACTTCATTAAACTTTGAATATAAAACACAAGCTTTGTAACAGAATTTTGATGTTTTGTTAACCTCGGCCATTTGATTCTCTTACAGATAATAAACGTACCATGTTTGTATAAAGTATATATGTACATATGTGTTAATAATGTTAATATTGACTCTCTAATAATTTCGTAATTAACTTAAGACATTGGAGGTTTCGTTAATGTAAATTTTTAAAAGTTAAATTGACTCATAGACTTCTGCTTTAAATTAAATGACGTTTAGAATATGTACATACGTCCTTTAGTAAATGTTAGTAAGGCATTCATGAAATACATACGTGAGTAAGTACTGTAGAAATTTAATAAAGTATTATATAATAATAACAATAATAAAACTGAGTTATGCGAATGATAAGAGAACATATTGGAGTATATTAATGAAAGAGGCAGAATACGAATGCCATCCAGCATATTACTCACATAATAACACACGTGACACAAAAATTTAACTTACATAGCTGGAAGGATTAACAAGAAAACGAATAACATGTGTTTCAATATCAGGCTATCGCCGTCTACCGCTATACGAGTATAGGACACGTATATACTTATTCTTAAGAATCTTATCAAGAAAAGTAATATGATCATTATAAAAACACAAAACAAAATTTAAATATTGGACACCAAAGATAAGTCATGGTAAAAATAAGACAGAATAGAAAGATGACCATAGAAATTGACAAAATGAGATTAACCTAAATGAAATCAAACCTAAAATTATAGGGAATGGATGTGTGAGGCGTTGAATGAAATGAAATGAATTGAACTATATTATAGAATTTCTGAATATTATATGCTTATAGTGTTAAAATTATAGCTGGAACAGAAGAAACAAAATGACACAGATCAAATGTAAGTCGAAATTGAAAAAAAAAAAAACACTTTGAAAAAGTAGAAAACTTCAATGCGTCTATCATGAACTTTAGGATATTATGGTTTTCTTATGGAGGCACCAGCTTTTGAATAAAAAAATCATCACAATCGATTCACCCAGTCGAAAGTCCTGAGGTAACAAACATAAAAAAATCATATCAACATCACCTAGCGAAGATAATTCGAACTATGTAGCATCTACACTAATGACGTAGTACGATTCTGAATCACGATAAAGTTCTCTCTAGATTAGTATAAATACGACTCTCAATCATCAACTGTTGGGCCGCGGTCCGGCAGGCATGATCACCTCGCCTGGTTGGAGGATCCTCCGTTGATGTTGGAGAGGCATAGCTCCCGTTCCTCAACAAAGCCGTCTTAGTTTTAGGAGGTACCCAAGAAACTCATACATAATATACATACATGCTTCAATGACTTTGTCTCATTTTACCCTCCAATTTTAATTTGCATAAGTAAACAGAAGTTATGAGCGGGTATCAAACTACGTCCCAGCGTCATTTAGTACCTCATTTCAACCAATTTTATATATGCAGGAAGATATAATGCACTTTATGTCTTTCATACATAGCTTCTGTATTAGATGGTTCGTTTTATGGCCGGTTATAAAGCTATGCATTAAATCCGAATACGGAAATGACGGCCATGAAGAGCCCTAGTAAGAATGTTATTAATAACATAAGAATACCGGTGATAATTTATGGCATGTTTTAATATTGTCTAGCTGAACTAGGAACTTTCCAAATCAATCAACTGAAGACTAATGTCGTTGAAATGTACGAGTAGATAAATTTAAAAAAAAGGATAATCAGAGAGAAATGAACAAAAAAAAATCCGAGTTTATTTTTAATTCGTAAAATTAGAAACAATAAATTATGACGTAGGTCAAATAATCCCTAGAGGTTATCAAGAATACTTGTGGAAAAGTTTTGGGATCGAAAGATAAAGAAACTGTTGATTGCTTTTCCTTTTTAGTCTTACAGTTTTTGTGTTTCTATCAGTGACGGATTTAAGTTCGGTGTATGTATACTATACATATATACTGCGAAAAATTAGGCTAAAAAAATAACGTTCTTCATCAACAAAAAATCTATCCTAAGCCCTTACAGTTGTTGTGTACAATGCTGGAGCAAAACCAGAAAATGAAGTATATGTGACACACAGTACGGACAAACACTATGACAGGGAATTTTCTAATATGTTTAGATAATAATGGATTTAAATTACGTATGAATATTTATTTTCTATTTTTGGATCCTAATACAGTAAAAACAGAACAATTTTTTTAAATCCGTGTGCTTCTTGCATTAAATTACGGTCTTAAAATTAATTAAAAATAAAGTTTAACCGTCTTAAGAATGTTGTCACCCCAAAAGTTTGCTGCCCTAAGCTTAAATCTGTCACTAGTTTTTTTTAAAGACAGAGTTGTATGTTTGTATATTGTATGGATTATTTCCTGTGTCGCAGGATATGGACGATAAACGCGAGGGCTTTTTCTTCTATTAAATACAGGACTTACATAATTTATATATCTCAAAATGTCACCTATAAGTGATTAAATTTAATTACTAGATTTAAATTTTACAATGGGTATGCTCAACGAGGGATTGTTTGTTATTGGTTTCTCGTTTAACCAGTAACCAGATTTTCAATTGAAAACAAAGTATACTGATGCTTATTTGCTCATGTGTACAAGTTGGGATAGGGTCCTACCCCGGCTTCATTATTAAACGACTTCAAAAATTTTACGTTCCATTATATGAATGTTTTTCTCTTTTTTCATTCCATTGTTCTTGTTCCATTGCCACCAAGTAAGGATTTGATCATAAGATCCCAGGGAAATAGGCCTCAAATTTTATACCAACTTACTTTTTATTTTGGGATTATCGGAAATCTGGGTAATTACTAATACATTTTTAAACTGCACGTGTTTACGATTACATATATTGAAATTAGAAAAGCGCATTGAATGTGGTTATCTAGATCTAGATTTCTTTGGACCCTTACTGGACATTTTCATAGGGTTCAAATAAGGCTACTGAAATTCCTTACAATATTCCATAGGAAATATTATGATATAAAGAAATAACAGTTTACGTTATAATATCGTGAACCCTTCTTCACTAACTACTTAGAATCAATCAAATAGAAATAAATGATGTATAACTAAATTTAGGAATGATAATATTGTAAATGCTAATTAGTTTTGCTTTATCCTCTCAAGCACGGAATTAGCCAACGGATGACATCGCTGACTGCTACTTGATCTGTCGGATAAAGTAGCAGTCAGCGATGTCATCCGTCTTTGCGTCGAAACATTAATAGCTGGTTCAAGTTCCTGAAATAAAGGCAGCCTACAATCACTATCAATCGCGGTACGCAGTGAGTTTAGTTCCTGCCTCTGTAGCCACTAAATACTCGCATGCCGTTCTTATTTATAGATGTCGTCCCTCTAATGCTGCAATGATGTAATAAAGTTCCCAATTGATGGCTATTGCCGCTTTTACGTTAGTGTGACCAAATTCTCAGTGACAAAATGTGGGTGTTTGGATGTATGTAATTGGATGGAATGGCTTTTGTATTTCATCTCACCTGATGATGATGATGAATGCAACATTGGCTAAAAAAACTAAAGTCTGATCACATTGAAGAATTACAGTGCACGCCATCGTATTTGCGATAGCCTCCCAGTTGCAGAGACATACAAATGGATACTATGAAATGCAAGATAGTTACTTTTTCTAAAAATGGCATTGTCTTGGAAGCTTTAGTGGATACCGCGTTATTGTCGGTACTAACAAACGTACTGAAGTCAGACAGTTTTGATCTCCAGTGCATATTATTTTAGCCTTTGCGACACAACAAATTATTGAGCCTGCTAAACACATATTGTAGGTAGAAATGAAATACGTCACTATTTGTTCATTATAGTCTTAGAAAAGTAATAATATATTTCCCTTTTGTTTTAATACTGAATATGAGGTACTCAGGGGTATCATGCAATGCCATGTTATATAACTGCTACTATCAACACTGTATGGTCTTTATGTTTTCTTCGTAAATAATCCACACACAAAATGGTTTTTATTTATATTCTATACCATATTACCTGTAGTCTCAGTTTGTTATTTTTTTTTTTAATAAAATAAGTCCCTCTGTAGTAAGTTCTATCAGGAAAAATATTTAGGAATATACCTTAGTATTACATATATACACTTAGACCTGTATTTCCGATATCAGAGGCGTAATTAATGCCCACATTTTGCCGATACGAGTATTTTTAAAATTATTACGACAATTAAAACACCATATAAGCGAGCTTCCAAAGAGAATGAAAGAGTTTCATATATAGACTATGAAATGAGATATGAAACATCCACATGCGGAAATAAGAAATATCCTTTCAATCTAACGTGCTATTGGAAGGTGTAAGGAAATTGGACCACGGCATAAGGTAATGGCTATATTTATTTGACCTTTCATTTATTTCAGTATAAAAGGGCATATCTGGAAACATATTTGGTAATCTGAAATTATATGTAAGGATTCGAACTAAAGCCACATAGCAATAATCCCACCGAAATACTGATTACAAATCCTTCAAGGCAGGGACGACCCTCATTTGAATTGTCATTCGTATTTACAGATACTTATATAGTCATACTTGATTTAATTTGGATGGGTTTATTCATTTTCAATTCAATGAAAACGTCAATCTATTTTGTGATTACTATTCCTGAATTTCAAGAAGCTCACCTTTTTATTTGTTTTCTAAAGGAGATATTTATAGAGGACCTGGCGAGTTAGTAATTTACTTTCTATATTAAATCAATAATTTCATAAAAATACCAAAGCTAAAGCAAAATATTTCCCATGTGATATTTGTAACTCTTAAAGTTATGTGAACTCCTTAATATTTGTGATGGTAAATATTTAATCTGATATCGGTCTCAGGAGTTAATGTACCGTGTGCAGGCATATTCTATATAGCAGTTTTCGAAATGTGTTACATAACGATGTTAAAAGCTTCTGCTTCTATTGCCTAAATAATAAACAAAATTGGATTAGAGTTTTTAGTAACGAACATCTGAGAAAAAGAATGAGAACGGCAGAGAAATCCAATCCAAACTGCCAAATGTGCTGCCAAGCTGGACTGATTCCAAAATCAAGTCAGAACTTTAACATTAATCTAACTGTAAATTGGTTGAATTAGAGTATAATACAAATTGGTATACAGGTACAAATTATCTATATGGGTATACAGGTATTTTACATAATAAGGAGTAAAGTTAGGGAGGGTTATTAGAAAATATAATGCGTGGAGTATGGGAGTAAAATAAGACTCGAAAACTTGAATCAAGTAATATAACGCGATTAGAAAACTGTGCTAGTGTATGTCGAGCTGGTCAAGTAATGCTAAAATGCTTTCGAGATTAAATTCTGATAAGTAATGAAAAACGTATACGCAAGTTGTTGTAAGTAGGACGAAGTCTGAAATTATTAGATATTATTTCCAGTAAAATTTTTTCAAAGTTTTTCAGTTAAGAGCCAATACCGGTCGTCTTAAATTTTTTATTAGAAAAATATGAATTTTGGTATGGAAATAATTAAAATGATTGTGTATATTTTTTTTATATTATAGAGGGACATACGAACAGACGGGTCACCTAATGGTAAGTGACAGCGCCTTCCATAGACACCTGCAACTCGAGAGTGGTTAGTGCGCTGCATGCCTTTGAGGGTGATGAGGGATGGTATGCGCGGAGGGAAAAGAAGGCGGGTGAGGAGATGGGAAAAGGGGCGGGAGGTCAGAGGAGAGGAATAAGGAGAAGGGGAGTTGGGCCTCCGAAAACCTCACTGATTTCGGAAAATGCAACGCAAGTGTTGCCTCACAACCGGTTTTAAGCGTGACCGTGGTATCGCACCGGTCGAGCCGGCCCATTCGTAGCTTTTCTACTACTATTTATATATTTATAACTACATTACTATTTATATAACATAAAATTCCTACTTTTATTATTTTGAAACGTTAAACCCAATCCTTGCTTTACTTACATTTATTTGTTATAATAAGCCTTTGTATTGAAACGTTTTTTTTTTTAATTTGGTTGTAAAGTGTAAGATTACAAAGATACTGTTCTTGTTAAAACACACACACAATTGTTCATTGTAACGGGTTTGAAAGCTCAGGCAAATATGATATATATTTTAGTTTTTATGTTTTTAATGTTTTATTACAAAAAAGAATTTTGATGTCTTACATACAATAAACGTTATTATGTTTGTATAAAGTATATTATTTGTAATACGCGGCAATATTGACTTTCGTATATTCTATGATTTTGTTGCTGATCTGAATGTATGCTGTTGTATGCTGGACTGTACATTTTAAAAGTAAGGTTACTCATAGATTTATACTAATGAACTAAATGAAGTTTAGAATATATACGAGTACATCTAGATTCTAGATTCTTCATCTAGATCATTATTAGACTAGTAAGTTAATAGACTTTGGATTAAGGGTCCGAAATACACACGTGAGCTAGTATTGTAAATATTTAATAAAAATGTTTTTTGTTACTTGAATGAGAAAGGAGGAGGCGTATTACCACGGCCTCACAGAAAACTAGCTATTTAACAATGCTTGCATTTGTGTGACCGAGTGAGTGAGATTACTGGAGGCACAAGCCCCTTTCCGTTCATGGGCGGTGGAAGTCCCTTACCATCTGGTGACCCGTCTGCTGTGTTTTATGAAAAAAAAGCAATATTATTTTCTTATCAAAAAAATAATGAATCAATAGTCTTTTTTTAATAAACGTCTACCTCTATAGAGTATTTCTTGGTTCACTACGAGAAGTCGTCACGGTAAAAATTAAAAGATTATATTAAAATATAGAATATTTGACCCTTTATTTGACGAAAGATGACAGAATGTGATAAAACCCTAAAATTATACAGAATGATGTCTTAAACTTTGAATTCAACATTTAAGTAATTCTGAATATTGTGTGCTTATAGTGGCAAGGCGATGTGGGCTCGGATAAGATTACACTTTATTGCTTAGAGGCTGCCCGTTGAAAAATAATAGAAGGACCAGAAAAGGCAAGATAAATCAGGTCAAGTGTAAGTCAAACTCGCACAAAATAATACAAAAGTAAGACTTTTCAAACTGGCTGTTTCTGCATGTAAAAACCATGGTAAACCAGACACATTCTTCAAAAAAAAAAAACATTGATTTCATTGAATATTATGTATTTTTATATGGTCCCTATACCTATACTGGCCATGGAGAAGTAAGTGCTATACTTCTCCATGGTCAGTATAGTAGGTAAGTATTTTTTTAAATACATACTACTGAACACACTTAATTTAAGTATTCGATAAAAAGTATTTTTAATAATAATTTACTGACATTCTTAGGCCATAGATTTTGATGAACGTTAACTACAGTCAAAACTGTGACTGACCTTGATAATGGTGGTGAATGACGGTGATGAGCAATTAAGGGACACCGCGAATCTTAAATAAACTTTTGAATAAAACATCAACAGTAAAGTTACTCATGACCCAATCTATCAGTACTAGCACGAGTTCTACTGAGCTCATTTTCATCGTATGGATTTGCAACAGCTTCCTAACTTTTAAACAAAAAGAAATTAATTTTTTTCTTGTATGTTATTTGTCTTTGTCATATTTTCTCACCATCCGACAATTGTTCTTGAACTCGACTTTTCTTGTTATCAGACATAATTGAAACCCAAATACGACGCTTTCTTTGCCAAAAAATATCTTGAGAAATTCCTGGAGTACTTCTAAAATTCGTAGAAAAGTTCATAATATAAAACAATGTTTTTGAACACCCTAAAGTATGAAAAAGTGCTACTAAATGTTGTATCTCTCTCTGTAAAAAAAACATTTTTCAGCTGACTCAGTTGAGACACCCATTATCTATTTTCTGAATTTTCAGCCGCTCAATTTATCTTACCACTCAAATCCGACTGGCATTCGGCCAGAGTTCAGCCAAGATTTAAACGATAACGTTGCAAGATTTGCCATTTACATAAAAAAAGCTTTAACTGCAGTAGTTACCGTGCACTTCCTACAGAAATATGTAGCTTGTCTTATTGGAAGGAATATATAAATTTCAAGACGTGTAGTGATATATGGCATTTGTGTGACTGATTTAATAACTAAAGGGTTTGTAAATGTAGGAAAAAAATACACTTTACAGGGAACAGCCTTACAGGGAGGAAAGCTGTCTCATCGTATTCATATATTTTAAAGGGTACATGAAACTTACACCAATGTGACAAGGTGCTATTTGCGTCTGAAGAATAAGAACGGTGAGAACGAGAAAGTACAATTTAAATTGTTTTTTTTAGTTTTCAAAAAAAAAAGAAATGTCTAAGTAACTAACTACATTACTTTTTCAAACCGGTTAACTAATATCTGCCTTAAATTCTGTAAATCTACTAGGATCAATAATCAATAAAAATTTGGAGCATGCCGTTTTACAGCCAATACGTTTGAAACTAAATGTTTTTCTTTGCCAAACAGGAAATTAAAAAGAAGACACTAAAAGTAGCTGCATTTAAGGGATATTTATTAATACGTATGGACAATAAAATACGCTTGAAATAAGGGCTTTTTCTTATAGTGACCATAATCGCATAATTTATATTATAGATGTCACCTGCTAATTATTAACTTAAGTATAAGGTTTAGGTTTTGCAACTAGGGAGTGGGCGTTTATTAGAGAACTCTGAAATGTAACTAATTAATTAATTATTTGTACCTATTTTAACTATTTGTTTTTTTGAGGCGGTTCGATTCCGATAAACCACCTCACCGTTGGCTTCGACGAGGTGATAATAAGGGTTTAAACACTAAAAAGAAAAAAAATAATGAGATAACAGTAAATCATCTTTAAAAACAACTTAGGATTTATATAAACGTGTTAAAAGAAGAAGAACTCAATAGTTTTGAATTATGGTAAGATTAGTGTAACCTTCATGATTAGCGAAATATTTCAGCTTGCTCCCCATATTTTTTCACCCAGACTCCGAACAACAATGTGAGGATTACGCAGTGTTGTTCCATGTGGGGATCGAACCCACAACACCAGGCGTGGCAGAGTGGTAACAACAGTGGTGGTGGCAACTTAAAAGCGCCCATCCGTGCAGTAGCAGCTAGTAATAAACAGCTGAACCCACGCACGTGCAATGCAGTTTGCAAACACTTGCGTGGAGTGCAGTTTGCGTGCAAACTGCATTGCGTTGCATTGTTTGCTTAAAAGAATGCAACGCAATGCAGTTTGAGTTGCATTCTTTTAAGCATACACTGTACAACAGTTATTTTAGACAGTATGCTTAAAAGAATGCAACTCAAACTGCATTGCGTTGCATTCTTTTAAGCATTCTGTCTAAAATAACTGTTGTACAGTATAACCATAATGTTGTAATACACGTACAGTCCGTAAAGCTAAATGTGGGGGTAGACTGTATGATCCCTGGCACCCTTTACCGATAGACCCAAATATGTAGAAATTCAGAAAGCGAATTGTGTAATTCTCAAATTCAACAAGGTACGTAAGGTCTGCAAAACGCCACATTTCCAGCGTTATAAATTATTTTTTAATGGTGGTTTCTAATATTGAGAGATTTAGGACCAGCAAAGTACCATTTTATGAAAAAGTGTTGATGTCGTTTGGTTGGGTAAGTTATACTATAGAGTACAGATGTTATCTTTCTAACAGTAGGCTCATAACAAGGAAACTTAGTCCACTCTGATCTGATCACAAATGAAATGCTCAATCCTTTGGATATGACATATATCACTAATATTCATAAATTAAATTAAAATCGAACTACACGTTTCTCGACTTTTGAACTTAAACCGAAATAACTTCATAAGGGGAACACGTACAGCCCAACCGCCGTAACGTCACTATCGCTGTATTTTTGGCTAACGATACCGTGCAGACAAATGTAGATATGTCTATTTAATTTTAGTTATGGAAGCCATTTTGACTATCCCCCAACCTTTTCCACTTTTCCCTATCCTTGCCTTGATCGACCCAGTTTCTTCCCTCCGCCTGCACGATGTCATCTACCCATCGCTACCTTGGTCTGCCGGTTCTTCTTATGCCTGATGGGCCTTTGCATTTGGTGGTCTCTATTGTCCACCTTCTGTCAGTGTAGCGTGCAATGTGGTCAGCCCATTGCCATTTGAATGTTAGTGCGTGTCTTAGTGCATCGGTAATCTTTGTTTTCTTTATTATAACCTCGCTTCGTAATTTATGTACTTTTCTGATCCTTAGTATGCTTCTCTCCCTTGCCTTATGTGTCTTCTCTATTTTATGTTTTATAACTTATAGTTACGACTCTAAAATTATCTTAAGAGAGTAAAAGAAACTAAAATAACATGCTTCATATTATAAAAATACCGCAAAAAATGTAAGTATTTACGTTCTAACAAAATAATTTTCATATAAAACTGCAATATTTTCCTTAATTACATAATTACAAATAATTATTTGATTACATAATTTAGTTCAAAATGAAGTAAGTAGGAACTTATTTTTAAACTTCTATATTTGTATACTTGACAGTGCAAAACTGAATGAGGGTAACCCCATTCCCAAACCAGAGGTCGAAGATATGATACTTATTCGCTGCTTAAACATCTGTTTAACTCAAAATAAAATAATTCATACATAATTCAAAAAGTAAACTCTTGCATACACAAGTGTGTGTGTTTTCACCCGTAACCGAGATCAGCGACATGACAGTGCCAACTAAAGGAGTCTGACTTGCCATGTGTCTTTTTTCTTACAGATCACGTAAAACTGCCCCTCATCGGCTCAAACTCTTTAATAAAAAATACTACATCCAGAGTCAAAGAAACTTTATAAATGCCTATTTAACATTATTTCCTCCGCATACCTCAGGCGGTGAAAGTTAATTTATTTACTCCAACAAATTCAATTTGGATGCTAAGTAAACAGATGCTAATTACACTAGTTGTATTTTAGATACTTTAAACAAACTCGTTATAAATACTGTGTAATCTTAAATTCATTGGTTGTTTTGATAACGTTATTGAAAGATTGAAATTTTGGCTTAGTTATTAATAATATTTGAACAGTGGCTTTGTGGGAGGTGAACAAAGGATTGTAAAATCAAGACATTCCTTAATCGATCCTTCGGTCATTTTTATCTTTTTACATTCTCATATTGAGCAAATTAAAATAGGTTATTTATTCTCTTTAATAACTAAAGCTTTACGGTCACTAGAAAGTAGATTATGTAATACAACGTGTGATATGATTTATGCTACAGCATTTAAGAAAAAACAAGTATTATTCTATATTCTATAATTTCGCCAAATAATATTATTTGAAAATTATTTAATGATATATTACATATACGAGTATATATATGTATGTCTGTGAAGTACAAATATAAAACACTTTCCTAAAAGTAATATTTTCCTGTTAAATAAAAACTAGTGTTAGGCTTGTAACGCGACTCTTAACTTAAGAATGTAATTATTTAAGGTAGCTTCACACAAATTTTCAAGGTACTTCTTACACTTTTAATAACAAAAAGTTATCAAATTATAGTTAGGTATTATTGCAATTTTTCTTAGGATTTTTTAAATATGATTGTTTCAAACGTGTCTATAAAGTATGTATAGTCTGCTTGTATGACCAAAAATAATGTTATTTAAATTGTAGACAAACAGGTAGATAATATAACCAACTTTAAAAAAGGCGTATCTATTCTTTTCGACTTCTTTTTGTTTATTACGCATTATCTACGCTATGTTATTATAAGATATCTCCAGAGAGATCAAACAAAAATTTTAATTACAATTATTATTTCTATTATTTCCCATTTATCATATATATCTCGTATATATATTTTGTATTAGATAGGGGGTCACCTGATGGTAAGTGACTACCGCTGCCCATACACACTTGCAACTCGAGAGTCGTTGGTGCGCTGCCCGCCTTTGAGGGTGATGAGTTGCGGGTGTCCTACCCGCAACTTAAGAGACAAGTGCGTTGCCGGCATTTTAGCTTTTTATACGCTCTTTTATTGAAGGATTGAAGGTCGAATCAGTGCGGAATTACGGCAGGTGACAATTTGTTCCACAAATTGGTTGTGCGGGGCAAAAAGCTTCTGGAGAAGTGCACAGTGGCGGAGTACCAAATAGTTTTAATGGGGATCGATATTTCAATTAGTTTAAGCATTGCACATTATGAAGATTGCTAATAACAAGAGTCTAAGTATTAATTTCATCTTAAGAGCGGTCGGTTTGTTTTGTACCTTTTTCAAATGATAATTATAAAATCAACGCTCCAACCAAAAGGAAAAATTATGACAGCTATGGCTCGCGACGTGAGTACGTGCTCTGTAAAGCTTAAATAACACAATTAAAAGTCAGTTGAGTACATTTGATTTGCGTGGGTTCAGCTAAATTTGTTTTGAACAACCTTTTTGGTGTACATTTTGGTTTTATCATTATATTCAACATAGCTTAAATTATAAACCGTGCGTAGGTTTATTATTTTAAACGTAATTAAAAGTTTTACTGTAGTCCTGAACAGACTGGAATTGAAAGAGATTGAGATGCTTTTGATCTATTATAATACAATAATATCGACTACTGTAATCTTACCGGTGCTAATGAATAATCCGCATGTTGAAATGTAAGTAAGAAGCCTTGAGATATACCTTTGTGCTGCAACGACACCGGTACACGAAAATTCGTAAAAAAGTGTACAAGTAAATATTTTCTCCTTCTTTGTATTGCTCTTGGCAGAGCGGTCGTGGTGTTACTGTCTTGAGTGTTTCTTCATGCAATGATGAATCTATGGCAGGTTTAATTTGATCCGTATCATAATGGACATATGGATCTGCATGTGGAAAACTTTGTCCTGAACAGCTAGGCGTTCCATATTGTTTCCATATTGACTGTTACGACGTGATTATTTAAAATAAATTTGTTTCCGTTTCTTTAATTGTTTTCTCGTCTAAATTGGATTGAGCAGCTAGCAGATCGGCTCACTCTCAGGGATCGTTGCCATCGGTTATGTATGCTGTTTTGTGCACCATATGCACAAAACAGCATGTACACAGAAGTGTAGTGATGTAAAAATACTTACAAACGAAATGTTACAGTTGACAATACTCTATAAAGTAGTAATAGTTTTCTGCTAGTAGTTAAAAAAAGGATGGGGTTAAAATAAAATCTGGACTTGACCTATAATATATAATTAAAACATGACGAACTATTACGTTTTTTACCAATAATAATATATGTTATAAATTGAACCAATCTTTTAGAAAATAAAAATGGTTTAAGCTAAATATTATTAAATACCTTTTCTATAGTCTTTTTGAACGAGTAATTTATTCCTCAATGTATCAATTTTACACAAGAAATAGAACATTGTCTATATAAGAGACTGGGAGACTGATTTTCAAGCTAGACAAGAGCCTGTATTACAGATTACCAGGCTTCTATTCCTCAGAGTAAAACCATGTTATGCTGAGACAGAGACAGTGCAAATCGATATATACATATATGTATATTGTATGTATAAAAAAGAAAACACTTATATATCAAGATTTGTATATTTGTTCATTGTCAAGATTTGTTTGTGGTAAGTGGTTAATGTTACGTGTATGTATTTGTGAACTTATAATTTATGCATGTGTGTGTGGGTTGGTCAAGTGTGAGTGTGAGTGTGTACCTAAATATGTTATTGATACATGTGTGTATTACTTTAGTACCATTAGTAGATTTTCTGTTTATTTGTCATACTATCATAGCCTAGGTTCAATAGATATTTCAAGACTATTTCTTTATGATTTTTTTTTATAGTACAGGGCTACAAACGAGCAGATGGGTCACCTGATGGTCTGTGACTTCCACAAGAGTGCTGTCCGCCTTTAAGGGCAGGGGAAGGAGGGTTGGGCCTCCGGTAACCTTACACAGTCGGTCACACAATATAAGCATTGTTTAGTAGTAGAGAAATTCTCATGGACTATCCTCCGCCGGGGTTATCGCGTTATCGGAGGGATGTGCCGGATTTGACCGGCTAAAACACCACGGTGTTCCTTCCTCGCACCTGCTGTCGAACACGACATTCTTCCGCAGAGCAGTCATAACATGAGTGTGAGTGAATATGAGTAACTTGTGTAATAGTGTAAGATAACAAACAAATTTAATGTCTATATTTAAAAAACAAAATATGTTGTAAATTTTAAATATTCTTTCTCATGGTTTTTCAGTTTGAGAACACAGTGAACAGACTTACTTGTATAGCATTTATTCCCTTCAAGTATTTTCCTTAAAAAATTTCGCCATTTTATTACCAGCAAATACAGTTTCTTGATTTAGATACGTGTTTTGTTTTTTGATATCTTGACGTGATATCAAAAAACAAATTCTTAGTAGCTGGTGGTAAATGGTCATCAACATACGAGTATATTGGTAAATATTCATCGTTAATTCCAATGATTTGCGTGTTTAATATCTCGAGAACAAGGCGTATATTTTTATATTGACGTACACGGGACAAAATGTTATTTCTTTCCCAACCTAAACTAGATTGAGTGAAAGTCCACTACAAATTCAGATATGCAAAAATGCAATGGATTAAGGGTTTTACAATATATTTTAGCACTTTGTTTATCCGTCTATCTTCATCTTATTACTTAATTTTATTTGAAGAAGTGTGTACGATCCTTTATTTCCTTTTTATTATTTAAAAGCTTAAGCTACTCTTAGTTTTTTAGAAAAAGAAAAAAAATACAATATTTTTCCATGACTTAATTTGGGGGTATAAAAAATGTTATTTCAATTTTAAATAGGCAGGAAGACGAGGGAAAATTGAGTTGAGTCGCAGTCCGCAAGAAATTTAATGAGAAAAAAATACGCATTGTTAACGTTTATTTGTGTATCGCATTCAAGAATTGCTGAACTTTCTTTGTTCCTAAAATAACAGTCAAGATCATTACCCACCCACTACTCGCAACACCATTGGTTTCACACATGAATTCCTCACCAACAAATTTACAGGAGTCCGTAAGTAATGCTGGTTAAACACTAAGTAAATTTTGTGTAAGGAATAAATAAATTTGAGGAAAGTTATTTTAATACTTATTCTTCAATTCTTAAATAGAGGAACGAGGAATAGAGAAAAAAAATTAACTTCTAACACTTGTACGCATATTTAGTCTCTTCAACTCTGAGCACGTCACGTACAATATACACGAATTAATAATTTTATAAAAAGCTATAGAAAATAACAAAGTTAGATGAGGTAAGTAGGGTTCAAAACATTTTATAGAAAGTTTACTATATCTAGATCTCCCTCCGATAACACTAATTGCATAGTGTTAGCTGTTATTAATATATGTATGTCAACAAGCAATTGTACAACACAGGTTAGTTCTGCTAGAAAAGCTAAAAACAAAAGTGAGTTGCCGTTTTATTATCATCGTTCTCCCGTCGCCATTCATAAGAAATGAATGAAGACAGCTCTTTATTTCAAAAGTGGACAATGGGCGAGACTTTCTCGTTCAACATTATAAGCTGCTGTAATTACTTACTAAGTCCTCTCTGCTTATTACGACGAAACTATTACAAAGTTCTGGAGCTAATAAAAAAGAACAGCAAGTATGTATAACAAACTCGACCTTATCTCGATAAAAATACATAGATAAATGTACGTTTAAGATATAGATGTTGAACACAACGATAGTTGCTCTGATTAAGCAGTCAAAAAGGTTTCGACTGGGGAACACTACAACGAAAAAGTTTTATAATTACTGAAGTTACTTATCAGAATAATTGTAATAACAACATAACAGCTACTTACTGACTTACAAGTAGGCCGAAATTGGGTGAAAGTTTTTTTATAACTTTTTAATTTAATACCTTCTCTCTCTGTTTCTCTCTTCTATCTCTCATACGTCTTTCCACCTATCACTATTTATCTCTGAAATATTTCAAGGTTGACTTACAGAATCCGCCTTTGTACAATATGTGCAGGAAGATTTAATAAATAAACTAGAAAGTATATTACTTTGTTTGTGCTATATTTATGTAAATCAGATTGGAACAGAAAGCCTTGAAATTAATGGTGTCTATTAAGATAGAGAACTTTCATGACCACTAGTCTCTCAGACAAAGAATCAGTAACACTGTTAAGCCCCTGTGCATCGCGCTTAGTCAAGTGCTCATGATGGTCGTTTTACCCCGTCCGGCATCTAGTGCGTTTTCTGAGGCAGTGGAATCTCACCCTCTCTCGCTCTGAACCATAGATGTAACCATGGTCTTCATGGCATGTCATGGCGCAATGTTACTTCTATTGATAGCTGCTACAAGTTTGGCACGCTGGTCCACCCACGCAAAGCACTCAACCAAAGCTTGAAGTACGGTGTCTTGGCGGCAGCTCCCGTAGTGGTGGCGCACAGACGTATGTTATAGTAATTGCTATTGAATCGCACCCACTAACTCTGGCCCTGCATTCAAGATCACTAAGCACTAGAACAATAGGCCTGTTCATTTTATGCATTTGAATTGAAATCGCAAATAAGGTAGTTGTGTATGCTTGAAATAATGCTGTAACAAATATGAGATTCTAAATACATTAATAGGCATCAAGAAACACAGTTTTTGAGCTCAAATATTTGTTGGCAGTCTCTTTTAAAGTTTATTTTTCAAAAATATTCTTTTTTTTTTGGTATTTTTTTTTATTTGTAAGCCTATAATGACTCCACTTTGCCTGATGGTAAGCAATAAATGGAGTCCAAGAGTGGTAATCACCATCCTCATTGCATGTCTAGTCAATGATTTATTATGAATTATTGTTGATGACTGATGTTTGTACATTGTAGTGAAATGAATGTTTTAATAAAAAGAAGCCATTAAATGAAAGAGAGAATTTTTGCCACCTGTACTTGATTCCAATACTTCCTTGAAATCACCAACCAACCTTGAGTCCAACTCCTCCTTGAAATATATATACTAGGGATAACATCATCAGCCAAATTAAGAAAAGGGCACTAAATTAAGAAAAGGGCACTAAATTATACACACTACTAAGTACACTAGTTGTTGATGTTTATAATACAATATACACAATTAGTTAAAATTCATAACTACGCTAGCCTGCACCTATTGTATATCAGTTTGTTTTGCGAAAAGCAGTCAAATGGATCAGATTAAATAATAATTTTGTTACTTTGTCAAACGCTTCTAATGATGATTTTTATAGTAATAAGCATTATTGAATGCTACTGAAGCATAACATGAAATTTTAAGTACTGTCCAATAAAACAACATCTAAATCACAACAAGCACTTATTAGAAATCATACAAGCGTTCTTCGATAATCCCTGATCTGATCAAAATTTGAAAAGCTTTTAATGTAACTCCGAAACGATTCAGGTAAGTTGTACATTGAAATTTCGACAAACATTAAACACACGGTCGGGCTTCTCCAAATCTTCTAAATTGAATAGTTTTGAAAATAAAATTTGTCCAATATTCAACTCCAAGTCGATTATTATGAACGTCATTTTGATAATTAAATAATGTATTTGACCGATGGAAGTTATAAATAGCACGGTTTCATGTCTAAGTCTAAACTCTTTCTTTGAGTTTTCGCTTTTTATTTTTCTTCAGTGTGTCGGTTTTAGAGTTAGTGTTTTAAGAACTTACAAATTTAATATCTAGCTATTGACGCCAAAAGTGAAACAGACTTTTAATATTTGTTTATATACATATAATCCTAGGATTGTTTAGAAAATCAAAAAAATCTTCGTATCGATTATCGAATAGTACAAATTAATTACACTATTAAGTTAGTGCGGTAATTTAAATAAAGTAAACAGTATATAAAGTACAATAAGAGTTTTTGTGTTAGATTTATTGGAAAACACAATGTTTCATTTTCTTAAATGTTAATTACAAGAAAAGGAATAACAACAATAGAAAACTTGAACATAATAAACTGTGTACATATTACGCACAATTAAATTAATAAACATTATTACACTATTCAGAAGGCAGCAGCTTGTAAGTCTTGCCTATAAAGAAGGAAACAACATTATCGTAACACTGCGACCTTAGTGTCTATCCGCCATTTAATATAATAATCCCTTAGTCAACGTATATTAAATTACCAGATTTAATGAGTTGTTTGTTCTACCCAGACAGTACTCGTAATGAAATCTTTACCTTCATGAGATGTCGTATTTCATTTCATAAAAGGTTTTATGATGATAAGCAAGTCTTTTAGTATCTGATATGGATTGTGGTCCTTAAGATTTTTAAGCAAAAATTAAATTTGACTAAAGCTTTAATTTTTTATTTTGTGTGCCATTTTTATCTCATATTGAATCTATTAGTTAACGCAGTAGTAGTAGTAAGTATATCAGGATAAGAGGAATACTTTTCAATTTACTCGACACTGATTTACACCTATTGTTATTAAAGATCAAAAATTGTTTTTGTTTAATGATTACTATTGTGTTATAATTGATGAGACAATGTCTAACTATTTAAACACATTCCTATACAATATATCCACTTAAATAAACTTTGGCTGCACGGATGGCGTAGCGATTTAAGTAGTCTAATCACCACTACACTGCCGCGCCGAGTGTTGTGGGTTCGAGCCCCGCACGGGACAACACTTTGTGTAATCCTCAAATTGATGTTCTGAGTCTGGGTGTTCGTTGTTTGAGTGTAGGAATTAATCCTAGTGCGGGAGTTATATTTAAAAAAAATCGAAACAAAATAATCGAAAACATCGAAAAACATTCAAAATTACAATGCCCTATATACTCGTAGCTTCAAAGGACCGAAAAGGTTTTCAAGAATTGCGTAAGATATCATTTAAAACAGAGCTCCGAGGTCTCTTTGAACGACTAAACACGTACTTAAGTAAGCATAATTATTGTTTGAAAACCGTCGAGACGTGCATCTGACATGTAAGATTGATAGGACCTTCGTGAAGCTATAAAGTAACTGAAAGTGACTGGCGAAGATATTGAATAGTCTGACAAGAAAATTAAAAATATATCAGACTAGTGCGAGTAGAAATTATGCCACAGTATATATAATTTGTATATGCTATTATCTTAATAAGAATAATTTTCGTAGTTTTGTTATTTTTTGTTCTGTATTTTTTATAATAATTGGGGGACAGACGTACAAAAGGCTTTTCTTTCACCTTTAATGTTGAATTTCAGAAATTAGGATCATCGGAAATTACCCTACAGACAATGATTTCCATTTGAATAAAAACAAAAAATGACGTGAATAAATAGATGTGTTTTTTGTTCATATTGTGCCTATCAGGTAATGTTACTTGTTGAATTTAAACTGTTGGAAATTATTGTACCCATAGTCTGGTAAACGCTTTGTATACTGTTTACTTATACAAACTATATTTATTCAGATAAATATACTGCCAGAAACGCCGCTGCCGAAGAACAAAAGGATTTGGGGGACCTTTGCAAGTTAGTGGGATTTTAATGAATCTCATATTAGCCCAATAATTACGGTTTTGCTAAAACAGTTATTTGTCTGTATATACTTTACGTCATTTAAACATTTCACTTGAAGCTTACACTAATTAAAGACCGATTAGTGTGTGATTGCTTCAGTCCTAACATTAAGATTCTCATTTCAATTGCCGTTGCAATTTAACTTATACTTTTATAATTTTTCTATTCTATATTTTCATAATGATAGATTGTTTCAAGACTAATTATTATCTTTCCATGAGTCTTAAGAAGTGACATGTTCGCTGTCGTTTATATTGGATTACAGGACACATTCGTAATAACATATTGACGATAAGTCAAAAAATACAGCTATGGAACAAAGAGCATTAAAAAAACTCTTGCCTTAAACATACCACCTACGTTTCATAGTAGGTTTAACAAAAAAAAATACCTATTATAACAAAATGTAATAACATCGTCATCTTATTATAAAGTTTTCAAGATAACAAAATACGTCTAAAATTACTTCACCACTTTTTGTGAAAACATTATTTCGTAAGAATAAACTTAGGCGTTATTTATGAAAACTTTTTGTATTGAGGCCTAAAGCTTTATTTTGAGACAAACAAGGCTATAAAACCTCTTATTTAAAACACCGGAGTACGCCAAATCCCACTTGCCGCTTCCATTTCCTTCAAATTCTTTTATGTTCGAATTTACCAAGCTTACTAAATTAATCTTCGTACAGATCGGGACAATAGAGGACTTAGCAACATAATACAGAATTCTTGTTGGCTAAATTTCGCGCTTACAAAAGATTTGTTCTAAATAAATAGAGCTTACGGTTTACGGCTTTCCTTTAAGATTCCATTAGTTAAATTTGATGTTCAAAACAATAATACCAAGTCAAACTGGCACCTGTATTGTGCCTTTTGTCCTATCGTACTTAATTACTTACTAATAAATCGACAAGCACTGTAACATTGGTCGTAAAATTTGTTCTCAAAAGGAAATGAGCAAAATTGTTCACCGGATATTTAGGCTGAACTTTCTATTTTATTTATGTTTCTTAGCTGCGGTGAGTTCTTGTTCTTTGTACAAGGTTATTGGCAAGCTATGCTATGGATACATGTTTGTTAATGTACATTTGTGATACATATAATTAAAATTATCTTGTAAAGTATAACACACAGTCAAGCATTTCTGTTACCTTTATAGTACATATCAAAACGAATATTATCTCTATAGCTTAAAATTGTCATTAAAACTAGCAAGCAGATAAACTAAAATTAGTATACTTTGCTGGTATACTAAGTGTCGAAAATCAAATGTGGATCCTTGACATCGCGGTGGGCCGGCGTTTTGTACCGGCTGAGCAACTACTACAACCTGCGAGCGGCGCCGAGCAGGTGACCGAGAGGCAAGGAGGGCGGCGAGCGCGGATGTAAAAGCTCCCATTCCTTATAAAACGACCAAACACATATAACACGGACACTCACTTTACCGACTTGATCGGGTTCACCGCCTTATATAGCTGTACCTACTTGCAAGAATATATACCAGCGTTAATTACAGTCCGCCTTTTATTTGGTCACCAACATCAAAACCTAACCTAACACTAAGTTTATGATATACACACAGTGACCCTTAAAGTTATTTTGTAGTAAAATCATAGTCATTATTTTGAACCATATTTGTTCATCAATCTAAAGATCATATAAAATGAGTGATAGTAATCAGATTGAGAGTGTACAATAGTGTACTTTTGTGGTAGAGCCATGCTCAGGCACGAATGGGCCGGCTCAATCGGTGCGATACCACGGCCTCACAGAAAACCGGTTGTGAAGTAATTTTTTCTCCCCTCATCTCCTTCATCCTTTTTTCCATCTCCTCATCCCTCCTCTCTTCTTTTCGCTCCCTGCATCCCCCATCCCTCATCACCCTCAAAGGCGGGCAGCGCACTTGCGACTCTTGAGTTGCAAGTGTCCATGGACGGCGGTGTCACGTACCATCAGGTGACCCGTCTGTTCGTCTGTCCCCCTATAGTATAAAAAAAAAAAAAAAAAACAATAATTTAACTTTAAGTTAATTTAAATAAAAGTCTATCAAAAATAAAATCATGTAAACCAAATAACATTTATATTGAAATGGTAGAAAGAGCTTCAGGCGTTGTTGAAATTAAAACAAAATAAAGCGCTTGTCCCAATATTTACATACCACGTAAATTTGTGGGCAGATTTTATAAAGTACATAAGTTACATAATAATTACATTCTAGACCTAGCCAAGAAACCTATTTTAATTGAATCAAGTTCTATTCAATAAAATTGTTTGCTTAAAGGTATGTTAACTTGAAATTGAACTACAGAGAAATTAGAATTGTGTAACAAAAGTTTCTTGACTTCTAGCTGGGACTTAGATAAACATAAAGCAGTGTTGTATAGAGGAGTAATTACATGACTATCAATTCTTCTTTACTACAAAAACAATGTTTAACAGTGTGTCGCGCATGCTAATTGACATACTATTAAAGAGACTTTTCATTTTAAAGCCCCATTTATAGGCTGACGGGTATTCTTTGAGAATCTATAAATAAATATTAATAATTGATGGGTTAAAGAGATAAACGAAAATATAATATAAATATATACAACGTACATAAATATATTTTTGATAGATCAGACAATAGTGTTCATTGGTAGATATGAATAGTAGCTGTTCATGGTAGGATGAGAGCCAAAGGTGATAACCAGAGCGAGAATACCAGCTACCTATGTGATGTGTATTGTAAATTTTGTGTTGTCAGTACAGCAATGTAATATACGTACAAAGAGAGGGTTTCTCTTGATTTCGATGGGATCCCATAATCAACAAACTTTCGAACTTATTCGCGATAATTAGCGGAATAATCGATTAACATACGTTAAAAAGACACATACAGATGAACCTTCTTTATCGGCATCGATTAAAAGTTGAGTAAGTATTAATGTTAATAGCAACCTGAAACCTCAATGTATTATAAAAAGAAATTAATTTTATGTTGATATAAAACTCTTTAAAAAGTGTAAGGGTTTTTAAACTTTCGTAATAAATTTATCTCAGGTTTTAGAAAAGTTTTGAAAGTACCTATACAAATATTAGACTTTTCAAGACCCTTTATTTAAAAATATTATTATTAAAATAGTTAAATTACTATATTTATGCCCTTTTCAGGCTCTGTTTATTTATTGGTAGTTAGGCATAAATTTTTGTGATACCGGACGGACGAACAGACGGGTCACCTGATGGTAAGTGACAACACTTACGACCACTTACGACTCTCGAGTTGCAAGTGGTCCTAAGTTTCCATGGACGGTGGTTATCACTTACGATTTAAGGGTGATGAGGGATGAGGGGAGGGGAAAGATGAGAGAGGCAAGAGGAATTGGGAAAAGGGGAGAGGGGACAAGGATGAGGAAAAAAGAGAGGGGGAGTTGGGCCTAAGGAAAGCTCAGTTCTCCTTCTCACCTTTTCTACTTCCTTTATCTCCACCGTACGTGCCATGAACTTGTGGCTGTGGACGATCCACAAGGATTACAAGTTATAAAAACTGTTTAAGGTCTGTCAACTGAGTCTGTACACCATGTGAAGCCACACTAAGTGGCTAGTTAATATAATTAAACTACTCTCATCACATAATACAAAAGCCTAGATTAGTTTGCGTATGGGTTCATCATTAAAAAAAAACTCAGCCAAACAAATGACTCAGCAAATTTATTTATTTGGACGTTTTATGATAAATAAAACTAGCTAGCGAATGGGAAGAGACAAAATCGTTTTCTGTAAACTAAAGAGAAAGCGATTCAGTATCCGCTCCTAGTCACTTCACGAATTTAAAATATTGAACAACATTTCTATACAGTCGATGGAACAAATCACAACAGTAAATGTAACGAAGTGTGACGATCGAATAATGGGTACAACTTTAACTTCCTTCAATATTTTATTACATATCACATAGCAAAGACACAACCCCTCAAATACCTGAAACAAGCGATTAGAATCAAGTAGGTCGGTATTTCTCACCACACGCAAATTCCGAACCGTTTGATCGCGATGATTACTATTGGCATATCAAACAGAAAGTTCTATCGCAGTTTTCCAACTTGTGAAAAATGAAACTTGCTAGCGGGCCATAAAATTCGTCAATTTTACGGATTTCCGAATTTCGATGTGCGATTAACCGTGAACGCAAGAACGCTTGGGCGAGCGAAAACTTACAACAATAGACAGTTTCCTTGCGCGTAAATCTACCTTTTCGACGTAAACACTATTTGTTACGAATTCATGTGATTTTGTATTTTGCCATTTTGTATCAGTCTTAATTTCATGTGACCTTTTCCATCCTTGGTGGTACGTACTCGTTTGTAACTAGACACGTACCTCGCCGCTTACCCGTTAAAAATAACCACGAGACAAAGTGTCTTTGAAATTTTTAACAAATGTGGCTTCACATTTTGAAAAGGTCACCAGTGCGTTTTGGTTCATTGGGTAAATGGAGTGTTGTCAGGTGGTAGTCAAGCACAGGATTTCTATTATTTAACCTTTGAAATTGAGTGTTCTAAAATTCAAAAGATGGTTCATGAAGTTCAAGTGAATTCCAATTTTTTTTTAATAATAATTAATATTTTCTGTTTCAATGCACACATTACGTTTTCTGTCATTTTAAAACTGTATCACAATTTGATGTATGACATCTCAGCTCTTTTGAGGCCTTTGAATCGTTGTACATTCGATCCGATATATATGTATATCCGATCTCTATTTCATTTTTTTTTATATACTACAGGGGGACAGACGAACAGACGGGTCACCTGATGGTAAGTGACACCGTCGTCTATGGACACTTGCAACTCAAGAGTCGCAAGTGCGCTGCCCGCCTTTGAGGGTGGTGAGGGATGGGGGATGCAGGGAGCGGAAAGAAGAGAGGAGGGATGAGGAGATGAGGGGAGAGAAAAGGGGGAGGGGGAATTGGGCCTCCGGAAACCTCACTCAATTCGGGAAAATGCAACGCAAGCGTTACTTCACAACCGGTTTTCTGTGAGGCCGTGGTATCGCACCGGTCGAGCCGGCCCATTCGTGCCTAGGCATGGCTCTACCACTGAAAAAGATATCATATGTCTAAGAGCATGAAATACCTAATTACACCTGCTACTATTTATAGTTATATCTTATTGTTTTCTTATGAAACCAAAAATAAAATATGATACGGGCAATAAAAGTAAATAAATTTACAGTATCAAAAATAACGTAGGTATAAAGTTGCTACGTGGTTTTTTAACTCCATCCCATGGTTGTAACCGTATTTAGGTTGCCTAGAAGAGATAAGACCGCCGTGTGTGATAATACCGCCTATGGAGGTATAACCATAGGCGGTAACTATTTACAAAATGTTTCCTGTATATCTACATATGTATGTATGTATAAAAGGTGTACAATAAAGAGTTAAATAACATAACAAATATTGTATTATTAACCTGGTGTAAAATAAAGAGTCGGCATCGAAGTTATACTTTTAATGGCCTTTAAGTGATGTTAGGGGCGTAATTAGAGTTATGGTCACATTCTTTAAGTATCATTAACAGTAAATCATATTATTTTAAGCTTTGTTGATGGCCCGGTCTAATAGTAAGTGACCATATTGCTGAGCCAGAGATCAGGGGGGGCTTTTTCCTTTCAGAATAAAAATGTTGTGTGATATCCACAAATAATTGTCATGGACATCCGACATAGGAATAATTCAAGTGCAATAGTTGTCTTTGTAAATAAAATATTTTTTGTCTGTAAAACATTAAATTATATAAATTAATGATATGATATGATAATTACGGTATGCCACTAGAGCATTCTAAGAATTACCTGAACCATCAGCAAAGGAATAAAAATTTGGTTAAAATACCAAATATCCCACAGTCAATATGATGTTATCATCCAGGCTTACCTTACAACCAATATTATCGCCCTTCATAATTTTATTTTCCTTTAGGCAAAATATAAATTACCTGTAATTAGACCAAACAAGCATAAAGTAGGGATAGATAATAATCTCCAAAATACGGTTGGCGGTAACACAGGGGTAGAACGTTTTGCCCTAAACAATTTCAATTCTATAATCTACATCGGAAATCAGAAATCGTGACTGAATAGCGCTCGATTCGATCGGTTATTAGAGAAAAGTAAACCTTTTAATTTCTTTCATAGTTTTACTTACAGTTAACTTCTTTAACTAATTTAAATGTTATAGGGCTCGGACTTCCCTCTGCGGCTCGTTACTGACTCACTTGTACTGCTGTCGCTTATACTCCTCAATCGATCCGCATAAGCATAATCCTTTACCTTCCATCGCCTTCCGATCTCATCGTGTACCTATAACTATACACGGGGAGTGTGCTATCGAAGGATGGAAGATGCAAAGGAGGTATTTAAAGGAGAGTAAATGAGAGTTATCGGGTAAATAGAGCGTTACATGCCTTTATGAGTGGTCAATTGGTACCGAAAAATACACGCCTGCCAGTTAATAATGGCACGCTAGTGCCCGGTTTAATAAATGTTAGAAAGTTGGGTATGGCAGAAAAATTATGAAATTAGAATAAATGCTAGATCACTGATAGTTATGTGTGGGGTAAGTTAATATGACAGAAAGAGGAATGTAGATACTCGGAATATGTATAGTTTGAAAGAAGACAGTTACAAAAATTGTAATGGATTTGGCGAGGTGGTTTGGGGATGTAGAAAGAATCAATGTGGTACGAATGACAAAGCAAGTACATAATAGAAATGCCGTCAGGGGTCGACCACGCAGAACATAGACTGAGTAAATCGGTGATGTTTTGAAGAAAGGACAGGTCAGAAATACCACAACTTACGGGATTGCATCAAAGGTTTAATGACAGCAGAGTAGTCTGTTTTCTATGTCTACACCAGTGGGAGAATGGCGTGAGGTTATGTACATGAAGGAGGCTGGAACATTGATGTCCAAATAAAAATTTAGGTCCCTCGAAGGGTTGTCTAGATATAATCACCCCCGTGTACATTGTTTCGCTACGTTTTGTAAATATTTTTTTTTTAATATAGGGGGGCAGACGAATAAACGTCTCACTTGATGGTAAGTGAAAACCGCCGTCCATGGACACCTGCAACTGTGTGCGCGTGTGCGCTGCCCGTCGTTGAGGGTGAAGAGGGATGAGGGTATGCGGGGATGAGGAGGTGGGAAAAAGGGCGTGAGGTCAGGGGAGAGGAATAGGGAGAGGGGAGTTGGGCTTCCGGAAACCTCACTAATTCCGGGGAAATGAAACGCAAGTGTTGCTTCACAACCGGTTTTCTGTGAGGCCGTGAGTGTGTGAGTGAGTGAGCCGGCCCATTCGTGCCTAAGCATGGCTCTACCATGTAAACTATCTGTAGTCTTGTTTTCATCAAACAGCGAGCAGATTACTTATGGATGAATACATTGTAACCTTCAAACTAAGAGTATTAACTATAAGAATTAACAGATAACATATTCTACTTGTAAATATAAACAAATTAAATCTTTAAAAAGTTACAATCGCTGTGCGATTATTTGGTATTTGAAAATACTTCTGATACCTAACAATAAGAAATTAAAGATCGAAAGAAACAGAAATTTTATACAATACAGAATTGTTTTAGTGTAGATATTACATTTCGGAGTATTATCAATAATTTTTCCAATTTCAACCCTTCGTTCTTCTTTAAGGTTCAACAAGAAGTGCTTCGGAACCAATTTTGTATTTTATTGCTCTTAAGATGAGGATTTAATATATATTTTGTCCTAAACGGGTTGAGATATTAACTTGCCGCTAGACAGAGGTAAATATATATTATTATAAAGGTACGTGAAAAGTGGATGTCGGATTTTATTCTTTTGCTAATTAACTTACTAAAGTTTTCAGTTTCAATAGGGTTCGAGATGTTTTGTATAACTAACCTTTAAGAAGCATAAAGCATATGATACTTTTAAGCGTCTTATACAATAATTTTAAAGCATTTTCTTAACACTTTTACATTTAAAAGAAACTTTTTCAGTATATGTATAAATATAATAAGTATCCTTATACTAAGATAATTAAACGAAACTTAAAGTATTCAATCTTTCCGTGAATCTGTGTCTTTTTTTTTTGTAATATTGTTCTGTCGTCTGTCCCAGACGAACAGCCGTCCATGAAAACCTGCAACTCAAGAGTAGTACTCGTAGGGACGCTGCCCTCCTTTGAGGGTGATAAGGAATGGGGGATTGTGGGCAGGAAAAATTTCGTGTGATTACAACACAAGCGTTTCTTAGCAATCGGTTTTCTGTAAGGTCGTGGCACCACGCACCGAGGGGAGTTGGGCTTCGGAAACCTCACTAATTTCGGGGAAATGCAATGCAAGTGTTGCTTCACAACAGGTTTTCTGTGAGGCCGTGGTATCGCACCGGTCCAGTCGGCCCTGCCCAAGCTCCACCACGTTTATAATAATTATGTTTAAATATAATAAAATTCCACTTATAAATCAGTTCGATTCCAAGCCTTGAAGTTTGCATTACTCATGCAGGATTCTTATACCTACAGTTATTAAGTTTAATTTAGTTTAAAAAATTATGTTTGTTTATTCATATTTAATTGACTGACAGTATCTTTCAACCGTTGTCAAAAGGCCTCTCATCCAGAAACAAAAATAATTTTCCAAAAATAACATAACTTTCACGTGAAGAATTATATAATCGATCATTCTGCGATTGTCATCAGCTAGATATTTATATTGGTAGTACGATTTCGAGCCTCCATGCTGGGGCTGCTCGTTACCTTAACAAAATCAGGCTTGATTTTTGCAAGACGTGTCTCCCACGCCTCTCAAATTGAGGTGGGGGCAAGGGTAATGCCCCCTTTACTCTACAGTGTGGTGAACTTCTCAAATAAAAGGGATTTCTACACCAATAAAAAGCTGTTGCTAATCTCTAAACTCTTACAAGAAGCATTCTGAAATAAGCTGCTAGTTGGTAGCAGTAATCCCCAGTAAAAGAAAAAAATGGTTCTCTTCTTGTATATAAGTAATACAAACCGTAATTATGTAAAGTGAAATCCAATAAACATTATTTTCATTAGCAACATCAGCAACATCCAAAGCATACACGACATTAAACATACATATGTACATTTTATACCTTATATCTTAGAGAAAAGCTACCCCAGTTTCATTTGTTTGAGTGCAATAACATACTAATTAACTAAATAATAAACTTGAAATAATTTACACAAGTATATACTCGTATATGAGTTTTGAGTATAAATAAAAGTATATGAATTATAATAATTGTATCTGTTACTCGTTTTATAATTATTTCATAAGTATAGGGTTCAGAGAGACCTGTCGAAACTTCCTCACCATATAAAAGAATAAACCACCACACTGCATCGCAAAAACGCTACGGTATTTCAAGAAACTTCGTGGGTTGAAACGCAGCGGTTTAATTAAATTTCACGATATTAAGTTGACCGCGATTTTTATGCACTTTTAAACTGTAAGGATTCAAATTTTATGGCTTTAAAAGAGCAAATAACTACATCAATATATTTTTGCTTCTGAAAATACAAACGTACAGGAATAATACTTAGGGCGATGGAAATTGTTAATTCGGAAAGTCAATGCGAACTGTACTTATTTTGCATTGTTTGGTCTTCTACTTCTCCATCATCACACTCTTAGAAGTGTCTAGTACTAGGGTAAAACTTCCTTGGACACGGGAGAAGACAAGTACTCTCCCGTCCCGCAAAAGACGCACAAGGCCCCGGAGACCGCAAAACGATTTCCGGCCTCCGTGAGTGCTGGCCTGGGGGGAACAGGTGGGGCTGCCCATTGCCTTAGTAGAAACAGGCCTGAGACAGTGCGGTGACGTGTTCCGCTTGTGCCTCTTAAATTGAAATGTAAGGGGGCGAGGCCCCTTGCACTTTACGGTGTGGCCGCCACTTGCAAAGGAGGCGGGCCAAGGTCTGCAGGGTATCCTGGAATCATCCCGGAACACCGAGTGGTTGTAGTCGGTCCGAGTCCAAGGAGTAAAACTCCCTTAACCATCACTTGTTAATCTTTGATACGGTAAAAGAAAGACTTGGTTCTTCTAAACGATTTATTTAGATAAAACACAAAATTTCTTGTTCAATAGACAATTACATACATCTTTAACGTATTTTTGCAGCAACTCATAGACTGATAAGTGCAACTAATAACAAAGTTATAGAAAATTTATTTACGGCTCTTAATAATCAATATCAATGACCTTGTATCCCTTATCTCTTAGCTACTTAGTTCGATAATCCTCTTTGAAATATATAAAGCATTTCACAAGATAATGAGCATTCAATCTATTTCCTAAAAGTCCGTTAAGTCGGTTCCAGCTAAGTGATTTACGTCGTTAAGACATGGGACCGATAGCTGCGAAGGAAATAAAATAGATAACTAAAGAAGTGACATGAGCCAATTATAATAATATTATGATATCGCTTTTCTTGAAACTAAGTTTATCAAGAGACACATTGAAAAAGTCAAAACCTTTGTACTGCCTTGTAATATTCACCGTGTTAATCAACTATTATCCTTTTGAGCGGGGAGAAAAAATGTATAACATCCTAAATGGGTAATGGGTAGCATTTTTGGTAGCTTTGGTTTACCACCCTTTTCTGTAATCAGGTGTAAAAATAAAATATAAATATTTTGGTTAAGGAAAATATTTATATTTTGTGGTATATAACTTTTCAACTAATAAAACCTATTTATCAATACAGAGGAGTACCTGCCTACAACGCCTGTCTGAATACGTTATTATTTAATTGTTTTTTTTTTTTCACATACTACGTGTTTATACTGTTTATTCAAGATAATTTAATTATGAAGTAGTCTAAACAGTTAAGTAAGATAAAACTATAGAAGTAGTATTAAGATGTCATTTCCTCACACATGCGCTGTTAGCGTCACAAGTTCTCAGCGTGAAGAGTTTTGCTACGGAGTCTGAGCGTGAGAGAATAACAGTACTTGCATAATTAATCACATTTTAGTTGACTTCTTGTTGTACGAGCCTCGCATTAAAGGTTTATTTTGCAAAAGCTTTTTCTAAAATGAAAACGTGAAGAGAATTATTGAACAACATACTTTATTATAGGTTTTATTTGTATATTTATACTTTTTATGTAACATTCAATACATACATAAATATACTTACGCCAATATTCCTGAAAGGGTAGAGAGTAATTAACTGACCAATCCCTTTGGTTAGACTTAGCCTTTCACAACACCCACGGGAAGAGATAGGACCCTATTCTACCCCACTGAGAACCACAAGGTTGAACGTTCCATACCCATGTCCATATAAAGCCACTAATTGATTATATGTTTGTCATGCATTTATTATACAAAATTATAATGTCTCATACCCAAATGAATTTACACTACATTCATTTAGGGTGTAAAGCGAAGAACTAATTTGTTTATGTATTAGATTATCCAGTTAGTTCTTATGTTAACAAATTTTGCCTTGCTCCGTAAACATCAAGAAGATATGAGTTTTAATTACTTCAAAAATAATCCGTAGGATTTAGAAATTATCTTTTTAACTTTGCATTTTGCAAAAAAAAAAAAAAAAAACAAATCTTTGACGTAACCTGAACATAGAATCAAAATCTAACTAAATTCAGCACTCGGTGACACGTCTGTCATAACGGTCTAGAAACATCAAATTGTACCAAACAATTTTTGATAGTCCCTATTTAAATACTTAGTAATCAACTTTCAACTCTATTCCATTGATTTAAAGCCTAAAATTATACCTAATTAGCTTTCTTAACTTTCAGTGCATGTTTGAGACGGATTATGTTAACTAGGTTAGCTTGAAAATGTATGTCAAAAGGATTTCAGGCGTGTACCGTATTTTCTGTCAAAACTTAATGTTTTTAAATATATATTAAGTCTAATGTATTCGGCCTTTTTCGTGGTTGGATTATATAATACAAATGCTTTTGTTTCGTTAATATTGTATTCCTGGTAGAAGATAATAACTGTATGTCGATAAGCTTTATATATATGATGTAGGTATGATACTTTGTCATGGGAGAGCCATGCTTAGGAACGAATGGGTGAAGAAACGCTTGTGTTGCATTTCACCGACATTAGTGAAGTTTCCGTAGGATCAACTCCCTATCTCCTCTTTCCACTCCACTCGTCCCCCTCTTGTCTCTCCAATCTCCTCATCCCCCCTACCCTCTTTGCCCTCACCGCATCCCCCACCTCACCATTATAGAGACCCAGTCTTCACCTTCTAGCTCCATCGTCAGATCAGCGCCAATATGCATAATTATGATATTGTTATCCAAACTAAATTATACATAAGATATTTTTTAATTTTGAAATGATAATAAGAAGAATGTTAGTTATATTATTTAGTAATGAATAGTATAGGCTAAAACATCACGCTACAACCTCTCGAGCTGCAGCAGTGACCATAAACGGAGGTGCACGGTTTAAGATACTGTAAATTATTATTAGGTTAAATTTGCTGGTCAAGCTATTACAATCGTAATTAAAGTTAGGTATGTATACAAAAACCTTTCTAATAATACGCTATGAAGTATGTTGCTTTGCTCAAACTATGCTGCCTGTCAAGACAATATCAGCAAGCACTAAACTGCAGAGTTGTGTGGTTTGGAAGTTTGAATTGCATCATTTCGACTCCAACAACATTCAAGCAATAAGATACTATATTTGCATAATCGCCAAAGTTAAAGAGCTAAAGTTTGCTCATATATAAAATATGGCAAAATTCAGTTCAACAGGCTCTAACTGCACGTGCTTGAACAATGAATTGCAAATTGGTAAACTGGAAAAATGGAAGGATATACAAACAGCAAAATAAGGCATATACTGCACATACAATTCAACTACATGGTTTTTATTGCGTACGGTCTGTATTGTAACATACCTTCTCACTGTTAATATAATACCCCGTTTAATAATCCTCCTGCCATATTTATATATACATTTTGTCAAACCAGGAGTTGATTACTGATTAATTACTATAATAAAACAATTACAGTATTAATCATCAATTGTAGACACTATTACTCAGTCTTCTAAGGTCATAATGAGACGACTATCTAATTTGATATTTGATAACACAAATTATTTTGAAACAGTAACGTTATCTCCTATTGTATATAAATTCAAACTTAGTTTATATATTGAGCACTACTAGAAATTACAGGTTTGAAGACACATATTGTAAGAAATATCGTTCTATTTCTTTCTAAAGGTCTGTTAGGACATGTAACTGATGCTATAAACGTTTTAGGAATATAGTCGTAAGTGTAATGTGAACATTTTTGGAGGGAAAGGAAATAAGGCGTACTATTTCATTTCATATACGTTGTGTAGGCATAAATTCGAGATAAATGCTCTACACAAATCCTGGCACGAATGAGAGAATATTTCATTTTTTGTAAATAAGGAGAAATCAAACGTCCATGTGTCGTGGCCGAGCGTTTATTCACATGGTTCCGCATGGTTTTCTTCACGGTTACGTGATTACTGAGAATTTGAATATTGTAGTGTAATATTCTAGTGAATGGAATCTACATTGAAATAATATTAATAAATATACTATTCTCAGTGGTAGAGCCATGCTTAGGCACGAATGGGCCGGCTCGACCGGTGCGATACCACGGCCTCACAGAAAACTAGTTGTGAAGTAACGCTTGCGTTGCATTTCCTCGAATTGAGTGAGGTTTCCGGAGGCCCAATTCCCCCTCCCCCCTTTTCTCTCCCCTCGTCTCCTTTCTACTTTTTTTCATCTCCTCATCCCTCGTCTCTTGTTTCCGCTCCCTGCACCCCCCATCCCTCATCACCCTCAAAGGCGGGCAGCGTACTTGTGACTCTTGAGTTGCAAGTATCCATGGACGGCGGTGTCACTTACCATCAGGTGACCCGTCCGACCGACATCGCGCGGTCGGCGCTGGAAAACTTTTGCCTCGTCTTGCCGACGCCTTCTCCTTCCCAGATATTCTTAAAACATACCACGGCCACTACGGTACGCTACGGTATTACACGAAAACTAGTATGGAAGCAATGCTTGCATTGTATTTCACTGAGTGAGTGACGTTACCCACCCCCCTACCCTCTCTACTTTTTCGATACTATCCTTCTGCTCCCCTCTTTCCCATTCAATCAAAGGCGGGCAGCGCATTTGGTTCTCAACACACAACATTTGTTATTAAGAACTTCATTTACAATATTCTTAGGTTAACGTAGTAGTAGTGCAATTAGGCTAATGATATTAAAGTCACTACCTACTTCTTACTCTGCCAAATTAATATCTTGTTCTGTTGCACCAAAGTACAGCTGTGCATTTTAGTCGTTGCTTGGCTTAATGTAAAAAACAACGATTTACTTCTGTGTTTGTGGGTAAAATACCTTAATATTTTTTTTTCACAAATTTTCTTTAAGAAAAGACAATTCTTGAAAAAAAATTAGCTAGAAATAATACACTTTACTTTATCTTTTTTGAAATCAAAAAACTAGTAATCTCCAACTTTCTACAAAATTTACTTCGAACTAGTATTCTTAAGGTAGGGTAAAATGTAAAGTATTAGTTGCATTTTGATTGGCCTATGCGTCTAGTGGTAAGAGATCGTGGGTTCCATTCAAACCCAGGATAAATAATTGTGATGAGCACAATTTTTTTGATCTGTATCTTGATGTAATTTACCTATAATATGTATGAATTTCTAAAGACACATATATAAGTATGTTTATCTGGTCAGCAGTGCTAAAGAAAAAACTTATATAAAAAATAAACGTGTTAGAAAAAGAAAATTATATTCAACATAAGACACGAAAAATAAAACTTATAGACTGTACCCGCTTATAAGGCCTGTCGAAAAATTTCACCAAAACATTTCGTTCGAAAATATTGGGACCCTACGATTTCAATGCCGGACATTTGTCGATTTATTATTAAAATCTATCTGTCGGACCCACATTCACTCACGGTTCAACATACGTCATATTTGATCCAACGCTCTGGATCATTCGCCTTGAACGTACCCAACACAATTAATAATATATCTTTCCTCGGCAACTAAAAATTATATAAAGGTTGAACATTGGAGAGACACTTATGGAACGGTTAGACGAGAGTAATACCACGGTCTCACAGAAAAACAGCTGCGAAGCAATTGTGCATTGTGTTTCACCGAATGAGTGATGCTATCGGAGGATGCTACCCTCCCTTGGCAGTCGGCCCCCACCCGAAAAGGTACGCGAGTGGCATGAGGCTGCTCACCGAACCACCATGGCTCGTTCGTAGTCGTGGCACGAGGCTCCACGTGCTAGCTTTGCTGGTAGAGATGATTCCTCTAATTTTAAGTGCAGTACGGCACACCGTGTGGTTTTTATTTGATACCGATACACCGTTTCCACCAAAAATCCCGGTGAAATGCAGTCCCGATTACGAGGCCATAGAACCGTCTCTTTCTTCTCTTAGTAAAAAAGAGGGTAAGGGTCCCTCTTTCTATGTGCCTTTTGACTGGCGCTTTTGTGACTTTTGAGTCGCAGGTGTCCATGGGCAGTGGTGATCGCTTATCATCAGGTGACCGTCTTTTTGTTTGCCCACTACAATTAAAAAAAAACGTAGACGTACAGTAACAGGTTACAGATTAATTATACTACATTAGACTACATATTAGTGAGATTCGATTATTTCGAGATATATTATTATGGCTGCCAGGAATGGAAAATAGTTGCAGCATACGCACATACATACGCAATTGTATATGGTCAAGAAGTTCATAATCTTGTGTAGGGTAATATGTAGTCTATTCATCTTCTGTTCCAATGATATTAAAGTAACAAAGTCGACTCTCATACTCATGTACCTTAAGCATTCAGCTAAACTTAAAGGATAGTGCTCTTACAAACATTCACTGAACTCCCTACAGCCTATCTATACGAGTCCTGTAAATATTGATATAGTTCCGTTTTGATAGGTATCCGTGCACAGAAGTGCTCTCTAGTCAAATCCATTTCGATGCACAACTGACAAGTTTTAAATTGCCGCCAACTTGTAAAAAAAATTACATATGAATTCATTTCACATTTACAGATTCTCAGAGAGTTCCTTATAAGAAATTTAATAAAAATAATTCATCGCCTGCTTTTTCTACTGGTATATTCTAAAAACTTACTGTATGACCAACGTGAATATTTTTACAAGGAAAAGTCAGAAATTCATTTCCAACTACGCTTGATGCTGTTAAGAGGAGGAGGCTTACTTTTTCTAGAATCGTATCTTGAATCTTGATACACTTGTGCCGATGTTTTGACACCTGATTCACAAAAAAATATGGCTCAATCACTCCTTGATATCTAACACCCTACCAAACCATTACTGAAGTCTGCTGACTAATTGGAAAGTCTCTACAGAGCTTTGAGCATAAACTCGATCATGCTCAATAGTAAAAATTAACCCATCAGTAAATATTTTTTTCTATTTCCTCACTTTGCTACCGCTTAAGAAGTTGGTTCGACCTTACAACCCTATTCATATTTGAATTATCAGTTATTTGATGCGTCCAGTAGCAGTGCGTTTCCTACAGGTTCAAGTCCTAAGTCATCTAACTTCATAGATGGCGCAGTGGTTTAAGTGGTCACCTCGCTACGCTTCCATTCCGAGTGTTGAGGGTTCGAAAGCACACAGGACAACACTCTGTGTAATCCTCAAATTGTTTTTCCTACTCCGTGTATTTTGTGTCCGTTATTTGAATGTTTTTGCACTCCTCCGCGATACAGGAATTAAGTCTAGTGTAATAAGTTTAAAAAAAAAAGATTGTATCAAAATTCTTCCAGTTTTAATAGAATTAGAACTTTTTTTAATAGAATCTTTTAAAATACGGACATGGGCCCATTCTAGGTGCTATATTAATATCCCTACATAAAACCTTTTAATTTTAGACGTCTTCAAAATGGTTATCATGAAATTCTTTGCTTCACTACTTTGATTGCCTTCTTATACGAACACTACGTGTACCGCAAGATCTTTTTCTGTCAAAAAGAGGAGGTTTCATTGCACTTATGAATAGCCCGGCACACAAACATCACACTAATACCAAGCGGATGTACTTTGTGTAATACTGCTTCAACTTAAATTTAAATCTTAATTAAACTTAAATCACAAAAATTTTAACACACGAAAATGAGAAAACGCAATATTCATATAATTAAAATGCAGTATTATGTTTTTTCTTAATTTCAACAGTATTTATGAACAGACTAAATTTATAGACGGATCATATACAGTAGAAGTAGAAACAGTAGAGTATACTTTGTTGGACACCAAAAAAAAGGAAACAGAAAAAAAGTATTACTATAAAATATGATTAAAAGGCTGGGACATACTAAATATAGGAATAAATGTTATAAAACAATATCCAAAACTATTAATAAATATTATGAGCAGTGTATTATGAGGTGTAATAAAAATATAAAGATGACATTGAATAGAATAAATGTATTATTATAAAAAAATAAACAATTCTTAGGCAGTGTATGTTGAGGTAATTAATTACAATCATAATATTATTCAAACTTTTAATAAAATTATTAGTTAAAATAAAGAAAAAAAATAATGAAATAAAAAAAAAGTGACTTTTTACAAACTTTAGACATTGACATTGACATTGGAACGGTGTGTCGGAATCGGACCGACTAAAGCCACACGGTGTGCCATGCTGCGCTTAAAATAGGAGGAATCCGGGAACAGCTTTATTAAGATATCCGGACCCCTCGTAGCGCCTGCCCGCGCTATGAGGGCACCACCTTTGGGTAACTCTCAATTAGGCAACGTCCAGACACACCATGACGTCGCCTCCTCGCGGCTGGCCATGTGGCGGATGAAGGGGAAAACCCGTCCCGACCACCCGCAGCCACACTCAGGGCGGCATAAGGTGCTGGTAAGTCGGAATCGGGTCAGAGTGTAGGTCATCCTCTCGGGCCCGCTCCGCCGCCTCCTTCTGCAAAATGACGTCCTCACAGAAGGTTGCCACCGTGGTAAAACTCCTGTCGCTACTGGCCATTGAGCGTATAACAGCCAGTAGCGACAGATCCTCTCCGATGACTGCAGTGAGGGCCCCACGCTGCGATGCCCAAGAGGGACAAACCGCAAGCGTGTGCTGAGCCGAGTCCTCACTGCAGTCGCAATGGTGACAGACGGGGCTCATTTCCCTCCTAGCGACCGAAGACATTGTATACCTAACCTAATATGAACATGCATGTATTTTTTTTTATTCATATATGGATAGATTAACATATATATGTATATATGTATATATATAGTCAATTATGTCAAATATATGTTTTTATTTAATTCTAATTTTGAATCCAGGCAAACAGTCCGTACTATTTTGTGCAACTTAGTATTAGTATCTAAGATTACATTGTATCTTTCAGAGTCATTAAATAATAAATAGATAATAAATAATAGGCAACCTTATCGCAATCTTGCCCATCAGTGAAAGCCTACAATTCGCTACCAGCCTAAAAACAAATAATAGCATTGAACTTATAACCTAAATGAAAATAAAATCTTTTGTATTTCTTTTCATTCATTCCATTACATCCTACATAGACTGTTTATTTTTTCATATGGACATTGTTCATACACTCATGCGTCGTGGTTACCCCACAAGGGTATGCATGATATTATGTTAACTTTGAGGAATTTATGTGACAGGCGTAGTAACGGGTGGTGTTACGAATTAATTACCGTGCAAGGGCTGCGGTTAATTAAACAGGTACCGGCATCCATGACTATGGTGAACCACAGAATTATGTGTTAAATGAGTATTACAAAGAAAATATTACACATTTTTCTATACATATATGATTATGATTTCCTTGCGAAATAGCATTATGTAACATCAAAGTATTTATTAAGTTTCAAATGGGAATTAGCTATAATGTATATTGTAATAATAAATGAACACTTAAATAATTTATTTCCCTATTAAATTTAACGGAGTAAATTAAATTAAAATGAGATTTATTTTAATACATTATTTTACTTACACGGGCGCATTAGGAGCAAACATTGAGTCTTTTGAATTTTATTTATTTGATTTAACTTTGAGACGAAGGCTTAGGGCCCACTCCCCAGTGCAGGGACAGAAGCTCTCTATTGTCTTTGTGCATATTAAATATATTAAAAAGAAGTTGCTTCACTCACGTACACTTAAGTGTATTTTTTTTTATAATACTTGAAAAATATTTATACTTCGTGAATTTTAAGTATTTTATGTTTAAAGTGATAGGAGTAACAGATGTTTTTATTGAATAGGAGAGCCATGCTTACTCACCTATAGGCCGTCTCGACTGACGTATTACCACGGCCTCACAGAAAACCGGTAGACAAACAATGCTTGCTTTCTATTGCCGAGTGAGTGAGGGTACCGGAGGATGAACCTGAATGAATTACAATCCAAACCAAACAAGAGATAGAGCAAGAACGGTGAGGTACTTACCGGGTATGGCAGGCAGAGCATTTGCAATCTTCTGGTATAAGACTATATAATTGTTTCTCATATGTTTCGCCACTATACTGTTATTTACTGTCGAATATTTCAGAGAATGCTTGCCTGAAATACTTAACTGTAAACGAGCTCTTCTTCAACTTTGATATGTATCCCTTAAGATAAATTAGTACTAATTTATTCTCAAAACTATGGTCTGAAAAAACAAGTTCTTAAGGTATGTAGCTAGTAATATCTGTCAGGGGATTAGCGACTTGTTGCCTAGATGTAGGCGGCTATTGTAGACTTGCGAAAACCACAGCCGTCGTTTCTAACCAAACTAATTAAACAAAGAGGAAAATAAATGTTCAAGAAAATACAAGCAAATTTCAGCAAACTGCGGACAACGAAAACTTACTAATCAACTCTGGTAAAATTTGACTCATAAGTTCATAATCTTAGAAATGAAACAATGAAATTTGTTATACTGAAATTTAAGTATGAATATCTTATCCTAATTTACGTTTGCTTATAAGTATAATATTATAAATGCAAACTGACTTTGTTTCTTTCATTTTGTATGTTACATATTCACGTCGTAACAGCTCTATCGATACCCTTGTGATTTTGCATACACTAGTAGTACAGAAAAGGATTACATAGTCTATAAGGAGATTTGACTTTTAATGAGGAGGGAAAAAATACATGTAATGCTAGCAAGGTAATAAAAATATGTTGAATATTAAAACTAGTTACTCAGTTGGTTACGACTAATGGCCACTTTAACAGTGCCAAACTATGCTTATACGTGAACTTGAGTTGAGACAGCTGAGATACGATATTTTTTTTAATAAGCAATTTTTTAAATAAACTTGTAGAAAGTTCAGAATTCTACCTTATCCATTGTAAGCACCTCTCATAAGCATCGGAAGAGCCTCTGCATAAAACATAACACCTACAATACAACCGAAGTTGCAATTTGTTATATGTTTATATTACTTGACACATATGAAATACAAAATATATATGTATATATCCTCAGAGACCCAAAATCGAAAGAAAAAACATTTTAATCAAAGATATAACTTATAAAAATATTACGCAAGACACAAATCAATATATCAGAACACCCGCCGCTCTGTGAATACCTCCACTGGCCCATAAATAAACAGGGCGCAAGATTACTTCTTAATACAAGTATTTCTTACATTACAAAAACAGGCCACACCCAGCTCTTTATGCAGGGTGAATTAATATTAGATTTAATGAAAACCTTTAGAGCGACATAAATCACAGGGCCATTGATGGCAGGCCTTATTAGCCGGGGATAAAGACTGTCACGGCGTAACAGCCATTCAACGTAAACATACTAACTAATAGATTTATTGAATATGTTTCTCACACCCTTGGCCTTAGAAGGGGGACATGCTCTAGGAAATCTTAATTCGTTAATAATAAAACTATTAAAATATATAACCATAATAAAAAAAAATGTTAATGAATGACTTAACCATGACAGAAATTACATACGACGGCGCTCTCTCATAAACCGAAACCTAAAAAAATGTAATACTTGGCAAAGTACAGCTACACCACTACACTACAAAAGATAATGGTCAAAATGTGTATTGTATTAAGTATGTAATTAATGAACAAATTTCCTTTCTAGGGCCTTGGTATCTTGAGAGTTGTTCAATCACGGCATATCCTCGTGAGATTCATTTTTCTACATGGACTTTTTACCCTAATCATCAATAAATTATTTTTATATCATTTTGTTATTTTTTGTATTTAAGAGTAATACACGACCTTTCTATGTACAGTTTATTTAGAATATAAAATGACTGAGCAGTATAAAATATATGAACAACTTTCCATTTTAGGTTTCTGACTTGATCCATAAGCAATGTAAAGTATTTACTTTAAATTGCTATATAAACTTTGGTATTAAGTTGAGAGAGTCTTATTATGACTATCATAGAAGGTATGTCAGACGCCTATATTTAGGAGTAGGTTGGCGGCAAGGCATTTCAATGGTGGAGATCATCTATATAACATTGCAAATAAATACTGCAAAATTTATTCATTGCTTAAATCTGACTGCATTGTGATACTTACACCCAGAAGATTCACACGAACAACACGAACATTACCAATTTGGCTCGGCTTAAGTAATACTACGGCCCCACGGAAAAACTATTGCGGGGTAATGCTTGATTTATGTTTCGCCGCCACATACTTGCTACTCCTGAGTTCTAGTTGTCCATGGACGGCTGTAGTCAGTTTGCACCTATCCCATCAATAAAAAGTATCTTGAAACAGAATAAAATATTTTATTACAAACTACTGTAGAAAATAGTTATTTTTATACATTTCTATGTCAAAAATAAAATAAGAATACACTCAGTGAATGCTTAAAATATCTAAAATTTCTGTAAAAACGTAATTCCTTGTGTTCGTTTTCCAAGGAATTTCAGCTCGGGATGCCGAAATTTGTTCCATTTTAATCTGGAGCAGATATGAACATACATTTTGATACAATAGATCATAATCTACATAATTTTTAATTGTTTTATAAACTGCACCTAGTTCAAAAGAAATGAACACTTTCATCAGACCGCAATCCTATGGCTTATAATTCGTCGAGTCAATTATTTTAGTATCGCAGTTTTAATCGCAGCCATGAAAATAAACTACATATTGAGCTTACCTTAAAAGCTTAGTAAATATATAATCATACTTATCAAAGCGAATATCTGTATGCTTACATCGCTTTACAGTTAGCTCAAAACAAATAAAGCGCTGTAGGTATGTAAGTACACAAATATTTTCGCGACACTTTGTACACGCGGACGCACCGTGCTGACATTTTAAATGGTATCCGTGTAACACTGACACTGATACATTTTGCGCGTTTAACACCTAACTTTTTTTTGTGTATTTAACTTGTACAAAAGGGAAAATATTTGTTCAAAAAACTAAGAGGCAGGCAGGCAACTTGCCTGACATTCTGGCAATAGAAAAGAGGTCCAATCTTGTCTAAGTGAAATGTGAGGGTTCAAAGATCCATCACCACTGCATCGTCACAAGAAACTACAATTTCGCCTAAAAGAGCTTTGATAAAGATCTGTATGGTTTTTGGTTGTCTCGACTTTTTTTTTATAGCACAAGATACAAGTCTTGTACTAGGAATTATTGTTGTATCACGGGAGACTTTACAAAACATAAACAAAGCACAAAGAATACCCAGACTCGAGACAATAGTTTGAGGATAAAAAAAGATTGTAAGTATCGAACCCACGATTTCCGTCTCAGAATTCACGGTGGCTAACTCCTAGACTAACAGATCGGTAGACTCTATTAATTATAAATGTTTTATTTTAAAATGCTATTAATTTATCTTACCTTGTTATAAATGAGTTCAATATAACTTGAGCAATTTACCTGAGTGCAACTATCGTGAACACGGTCCAATAAAGATAAGACTGCTTGCATTATGAAGTACCTACATATGTATGTACGTGTTTCCATGGTATATGAATAAAACATTACATTACTGACTGAATATAAAACGGAAATATAGTTTGCACGAGAACTGGTTAAATAGCAACAGCACTGTTAAAACCAGTCAAAGTAAGTGTTTAAGCTTTCTTTTAGGATTGCGACCGAAGGTGTGACGGTCGCACCGGGTGACTAGACCCGTCTTAAGTGAGACGGGTCAATGCCTGTTGGCGTTGGCTGAAGAATACAATTGTGTTTCTCGCCCCCCCTCCCCCGATCATTGACAAAAAGAGGAATACCGGGTAGTTTATAGTTGCTAAGAGTCTTGATGAGGATCTTTCAGACCGTAAATTAAAAAAAAAGTGTATAAGCTTATTCAACGAGGATTTTAATAATACTTATGTATCTCCTACAGGGTAGGCAGAGGTATTAAACACCCACATTTTCCTAATTAGAATTTGGTCCCACTAACGTAATGCAAGTCTGCACTGTGCACTGTATCTCTACACATACCGGACTCTATACATACTGTGGGGTAGATAACAGTCAGATCCCTTAGTCGCCTTAGAGATGGGGTGACCCTATTCTACCGCATCGTGAGCAGCACTGCACACGAATACACGCATAACACACACTAATAGTTCATGTTATACAAAAAAAAAAATGCTCTCTTAGGCTGACGCGACCTAACGTGTCGATGTACTTGTGATTACTCGTTATTTGAATTTAGAACTCGCATTGTTTTCAATCAGTCAACATGTTAGTGCAATTACGCACTTCTAAAAGGGGTTTATTTTTAATAGATGACGTAAAACATCAAATAACGGGTTCAAAACTTCCGTCTAATGGTCAAGTTCTAGCAGTTTGATTTACAATATCCGTGAAGGGAGGAACTATTCGCAAGTGTATTAACTATTGGGAAAAGGCGCGTATTTCTACTAAATCTTTGCCTAATTGTGTGAAAAATCTTGAAAACTTATATCAAGTTTGGAGGGACATGCAAAAGAAATGCACAAAAAACACAAGACGCATTTGAGCAGCGCCGTCAAGACTTTGTCAACAATTTAGATAATTTGTTTGACATTGCACACACCAACGCGCTTCAATTAATAAATGTAAATGAGGATAGAATCTTTTTACAGCATCAAAAAGAACCAGGCCGACCTGGTCACTTAGCAGGAGTGGATAAAAATTGACTAATATAGAGGAAAGAGCGCGCCTCAGAACTATCGAAGAAGAATAACGACGTGATAAATATTTGTCTGAGCCAACTCCTACGACATCATCTTATGTACCGTTACAAGACGACTCATCATCTGAATCTAATGAAAACTAAGATTTACAAGAGGACGTACCGAAGCTTGTCAAGAACACGCAACCCAGCAACACACCTCTACAGAGAGATTTTATTACTCCAAAATTAGTAGCAGCGCTAGATAGGTGTCAATTGAGTATGAGTGATTCTGTGTTCATTCTTGAAGCAACTATTGAAGCATTTGGATATAATATTGATGAATTTCCGATTAGTAAGTCTTCCATCCAAAGAATTCGCAAAGAAAAACGGTAAGAATGCGCTGAAGCCATAAAAAAATATTCCTAATATAAGGTCCCGGAATTCCTAATTAAATGTTAGGAAATCAAAAGAAGAACATCTTCCTATAGTTATTTCTTATGAAAACAAAGAACAACTTATTGCTGTACTAAGATTAGAAAGTTCTACAGGAAGTGAACAAGCACAGGCAGTTTGGAACGCGACTGGAATTTAGAAGATAAAGTGCAAATTCTTTTTTGTGATACTACTGCTTCAAATACAGGTCTTATAAACGGTGCCTGTGTGCTTTTTGAACAAAAACTGAACAGAGAAATGCTTAAGGGATATTTGAAGCAAAAATCAGTCAAGTAACTACCAGCCCTGATATTCCGCTCTTTAAAAAGTTCCGAGAAAACTGGAAAAGTATTAATGCTGATAAAATACAGAACTATAGAGAAAAACTTACACAGCACCTGACTGACTCCGAAACTGACAACTTGCTAGAGTATTACCGAACTGAACTGACAAAAAAAATTGTCATAGATGATTATCGAGAGTTTATAGAGCTTTCTATGATATTTTTTGGTGGAGATATCGAGAAACAAATTAAAATTCGACTTCCAGGTGCCATGCACCAAGCTCGATGGATGGCGGAGTTATTTAGTGCTCAATTCAAGATCACAAACAAAGACAAGAAGGCATTGATTACTTGTTCATCGTAATATCCTACGTTAAACCATGGCTTCAATGCACTTCAGCAATAAAATCACGTTACAAAGATTTGTGCTTTTTGAAATCAAGGAAGTCTTATGAGAAAATTGATAAAACGATCTCAAAAGCAGCCTTACAGAAGATTACTAAGCATTTGTGGTATTTAACTGACGAAGTTTTTATATTATCACTGTTTGATAATGATGTGGACCAAGAAACTAAAGTTGAAATGGTTAAAAATTTAACCAAAGAGGAAGAAATAACTCATGTAAAACTATACATCCCATCGAAAGAAGAACTTTGCGGTTCATTGTATGGTAAGTTTATTAAAGAACATTGGCATTAATAGTACGATAAGTTTTTACTTTCGTTCCCTGTGAAAGTATATTTTCTTAACACTCTTATCTTATTTTGTTGCAGAAAAAAACCTCTCTGACTTCATTTCAGTATAAAAACAAGTCCTTGTTTAACCGCCTCGAAATTGAAGACAGTTTTCTACATGAATGTCCTACTTTGTGGTCAAATAATACTTCGTTTCAAGAAGCCAGAAAAAAGTTTCGGCACTGAGGGTAGTAAACGATGTAGCCGAAAGAGCGATTAAGTTAATGCAAGACTTTCATTGATTAATCACTGTTAAGGAGGAACAAAAACAATTTTTATTACGTTGCGTACAAGAACACCGGAAAATTTATCTTGACTCTAAGAAACAAACGTTTAAAAGAAAATTTGAATAATAATTATATTTTTTAATGTAAATTAATAAATAATACACTATTTGGGTGTATTGGAGTTTTAATTATGTAATAAAAATTAAGTTCTTAATTCCTCCTACAGTAAGTCAATACAAATTTTTATGTCAAAAGTTTGGCAACAAGTCGACACGGGTTATCGTTGTCCAATCACAATAATATTTATTGTTTGAGTCAATGAGGTCAATCCGAATAAAAATAGAGGGTATGCATATTTAAAATCGCAAAAAAAAAAAACCATAATGTCCGTATATACATATTAACACATCAATGCTTGAAAAGCTTACAAAAAATAAAAAATAAGAAAATGCCTTACAAGCGTTGATGTGTTAGTAAGTGACATTTTGGGTATAAAAAAGAGCCATGCTTTGGCACGAATGGGCCGGCTAGACCGGTGCGATACCACGGACTCACAGATAACCGGTTGTGAATTAACGCCTGCATAGCATTTCCCCGAAATAAGTGGGGTTTCCACAGGCCCAACTCCCCCTTTCCTTTCTTCTCGCCTTGTCCCCCCTTCCCTTTTCTCATATCCTGATCCCTCTTTCTTCTTTCCCCTTCCCTTATTCCTCGTCATCCTCAAAGGTGGGCAGAGCACTTACGACTCTCAAGTTGTAGGGGTCCATGGACGGCGGTTATCACTTGCCATTAGGTGACCTGTCTGTTTACCTGGCCCCATATATTATTAAATATTAAAATACATAAATAATTAAAATGAAAAAAAAAAACTCTATCGATTCTCTTGTACGCGTATTGAGGCCGCCTAGTAACTGATTTTTTCACAATTTTGGGCGATCAAGCGACAAAAATTTCATTGATTAAAATTATGAATAGCTCGGTTTTAATTGTTTACTTAAGTAATATTTGCTTTGACTTTAAATGATGCGTTTAAACATGAATTATATTTTTTTTTATTTACAGTATCTAGGATACTAGCAGTAGAGCACACCACAAATTGTGGCGGTTAGGCTCGTTATGGAAGACTGGCTCGAGAGGTGACACGGTAGCCTTTCCTACGAGATGACGCAGGTACTTATCGGAAACAACTTCTGTCTGTACTGTAATGTCGAATAGGCCGGAAGCCAATGTCTGCATGCCACCACTGCGAGGGCTGCCACAAGAATACTGCACCTAACACTCTAGTGGACGCAACAGCGAGTAGACCTCGCAGCGGCCATAGGTATTAGTAGCCTCACGTTGGACAAAATTATTATATCCATTGTCTTGAGCAGAAGCGCGTGATACCGCCGCTTCTTTTGACGAGATGAGAGGTGTTGGAAAGGAAACGGGAGAGGACTAGTAATCCTGCAGAAGACGCCCCTGATGCCAGAGTATAAACACTGGCCTGTATTACTGTGTAAATTGACTGGCTGTTGGTCTAGTTCTCATTGAGACAGACTGCTGAGCCGGAGGTCGTGGGTTCGACGCCCACACGGATCAAAAATTTGTGTGATCATCAAAATCAGTACTACGAACAATTTTATGAATATACTCTTCTAATTCCCAAAAGTGCCTGGATGACGACAATGGGCTTGCCTCTTATTACGTAACTGCATCTTAATTATTTATTTCGGTCACTAATTATATTGTATGACATACCTATATGTTAATCGCTTATCTTCCCTTTAGAGATGTGGGTGTGAGTACTTAAATACTGAATTCTCACAACCTAACCACGCATTTCACATTTCATCTTTCTGTAAAAGGTTAAGTACGTAGATTTGAATGAAATAAAATATAGTTTTGTTAACTTCTAAATAACCTGTTCATCTGCATGTCTTTTACGTGAACTCAAAATAAAATTTTATTAAATCAATATGCCGTTAACAGATTCAAGTTTCTGTCATACTGTAAACATAAAAAATAGAGACAATGTTACGTGATTTCACTGAAAATGTCAATTTTCACGAACATTTTGCACATTCAGAGCTCCTTTTTAACGTTTGTGATGCGCTGTTCTTATTCTTTAAATATTATTTCCATTTGACACGAATGCCAAGTTCTAAATATTTGTCAGCTGCTAACCTCGAAGGATATCTGAACGATAATTTTCTGCAATTGTAAGAGAGGGTAGACAAAAACTTTGTAATCAATAATTAATTACGGTTTTTTTAAAGTTTACATTTTCATTACTTAAAGCCAAAACATACAAACGCTCACGTCTATACCCCCAAACGCAGACAGGCTGTGTAAATACTGTTAGATGATGAGATATCTATCTACTGATTAACGTAATAGCTCGTTTACTTTGTTTCAACTTTTCCAATACAAACCTGATATATAAACCTCTACGCATTTGATTGTATTAGTAAGTTTCCTAATCGAGGTTCTTTACACAATGCTCCTTGGATGTAAGTTTGTCCCCACGTATTTGCTTAACCCACATATGAAACTAGAACTTGATGGGCAATTAAATTGATATTGAGGATAGTCTTTAGCTGTAAACTATGTATCTAAAGACATACATGTATCTTCGACATACAACTTTATTAAAATATACGGTTTCACTCACGTGTGTATTTTGAGGATGCCCGGTACTAGTTTCGGTCTCAATGGTACGTCTTACTCCTTGAGAAAGGTCTCTTGTCGGGCATCCCCGAAATACACACGTGAGTGAAACCGTATATTTAAATAAATATGAATGTAACTCACGAAAGTTTATATTCTAATACATACAACTTTGTTTCGTACTTTTGACTAGATCTACAATTATAGTAGGTTAGTTGTAGTTTACGCAACGGCGCAAGTAGAAGGGTTGTGTTTTCGGGAGTATGTACAATTGTAGGTTATAATGTCTCTTTGGAATGGCTAGACGGCTTGATGGATATCGACATTTGAGGCGCCATTTAAATTGTCTTAATAGTAGGGTATTATACATGTCAAGGTAACGTCAGCAAATACAAAATAGGGAGGAATGCAATCAGGTTTTATATTTTGTTAAACTTCCATCAACTCTTGGTCTGTTGTCAATCTTTATTCTTATAACTGCAATACAACGGAGTCTTGAATTAGCTATTCCTATATAAGATTTGATGACTTATCATTAGTGTCAATATTTATTATGGTAAATAAAGACCTATGAGAGGCTACAGTGGTAGAGCCATGCTTATTCACGAATAGGTTGGCTCGACCGGAGTGATACCACGGCCTCAAAGATAACCGGATTTAAAGTAACGCTTGCATTGCATTTTCCCGAAGTTAGTAAGGTTTCCGGAGGTCTAAATCCCTCTCTCCTTTTTCCTCTCCCCTCAAAATCCCTCTCCTCTTTCGTCTCCCCGCAACCCCCTAACCCTCAGCACCCTCAAAGGCGGGCAGCGCACTTATGACTCTTGAGTTGCAAGTGTCCATAGACAGCGGTTGTCACTTACCATCAGGTGACTCGTCTGTTCGTCAGTCCCTCTATAGTATAAAAAAAAAATATAAAAAGTGAGACTAACATTGTAGCCAGGGCGATATCTTCTCCAACACCTTTTATATTTTTAACATGATTTCAGCTTATACAAATCTTCAAGATACTTGTGAGATTTTTGACTTTGGATAAATTTATCTTTATTTATATAAAAATATAAATTACATTGTATTGCAAAGACGAAATACAGACAAAATATTCTTGGTAAAATAATTTTTCTACTGAGCGTGAAACGAGGAGCCGCACAACACTTAGAAACCGAAAGAGAGAGAGAGAATGAAAAAAATTATAAAATCTATACAAATAAATAAAATTGGAGTGTCTGTTTGTAATATTAAAATAACCGTTTTTTACTAATTGCATATGGATGTATACACGGTACATATACCAAAACAACATTTTTTACAATTTTTGTCTGTCTGTCTGTATGTCTGTATGTCTGTCTGTCTGCCTGTATGTCTGTCTGTTCCGGCTAATCTCTGAAATGGCTTTACCACTGGCAGATAGCTAATGTAACAAGGAGTGACTCAGTCTTCTTTTAATTTAGATAAAAAAATAGGACCTCACGAAAAAAAATTAAAACCAATTAAAATTTTATAATATTCGATTAAAAGAATAATTTCATTAAAATTAGTATAGGTATTTCTCAAATACAGAATTAATAAGTTATCGTAAACTCTGCGAACTGAACAATAACATTTTTGTTAAATACCACGCGGACGAAGTCGCGGGTAACAGCTAGTAAAAAATATATTTAAAGATGTCTGTAAAGATGCCTTGAAGTTTGCTAGTTTTTAATATTTTTTCTTCTGTCCTCAAAGTTGTGTTCCATGTATATATTTTAACTATTTATTGAGTCTAAAAATTAAGTACGTGTATTGCTTTAAAAGTTTAAAAGGAGGTTTCTGTGTACCATCTGTCACATGCTAATCAAATAAAAAAACTACATCATGTCCAAACCTTTAATCTATTTTAACGGCATTTTTAAATTTTGTTCTTATTTTATGATACAGGTGGACAGACGAACAGATGGATCACTTGATGATAAGTGAACCACCGTCCCTGGACACCACTCAAGAGTCGTAAGTTCGCTGTCCGCCAGGGTGATGAGGGGAGTGGAAAGAGGAAAGGGGGGTTAGGGCTTCGCTACCCTCACTCAATCGGAAATATAATGCAAGCTTTGTTGTCTGCCGATTTTCTTTGAGGCCGTGGTATTACAATTTTGGAAGTAAGTTTGGAGTGGTTAAGTGTCATTAACATTTATGAGAAAATTCGATAACAAGTTACTTGTTAATAAATTAAGTACCCTGCCGAAAATATTAATAAGGCATTTAGAGCTACCAAACTGACTTTCTTCTAAAAAAATATTTATTTATTTTTGATTGATCTCTTTAGTGTACATCATAAAAAATATATACTGTATCTGAATAGATAACATCTTTAACATATAGGTATAACAGTCGGTGGTCTGGTTTAAAAATATACATGGTTTAAAAATAGTGTTAGTCGCTCTAATTGATCATTAAAATTGAATTGTGAAATTTTGTGGTAAGTTTCCACCCTCCTACTTCAACGTTCCATTTGCAAGTCCCTGAACAGATTTGAAATTATACATCACCCCGACTGTTATTGTTATATGTTATACTTTTACCACTACATATGGCATGGGATGGATATGATTAATTAGTTGTTTTAGCAGATTAAATGTTTTTTTTTTTATTAGAAACTTGTTGAAAAGTGTTTATGGTAAACACTTTTCAACAAGTTTCTAATAAATGTTTATTTTATAAGATACAACTTACAATTAACTTACAGATAACAATTATCTCTAAGAATTATTTTCCCCTATACTGAAATAGAATTTACTCTTTCAATTTAAACATCCACATCGACAATATAATACATCCAGTTCTTAAGTGATTTAGTCCTATCTATTGAAACAAATTTATATGCTTCTATTTTTATTAAATGACTTTCCAATTAACTAAAATTCGTTATAATTGTACTTTCCTTCATCACGACAACCATCTGTAACCCACTTACAGATGTTTGTCGTGATGAAGGAAAGTACAAGTATAGATCGTAATTTTATTGTTGCTAATGTATGCGACCGAAGACGAAGGTGATCTCAATTGAACTGCCTGATTGACACCGTTCTTTTATACCAGAGTCAAGTGTTGTTCGCCGTTCGTCAATTGCTCGCTGCATTCCTCATGTTATCGCTTCACCGCATTCCTGTTGTTATCACTCGCCGCATTCCTGTTGTCACTTGACCTAAGTTGCTTTACAACACAACATTATGATCGCTACACCAATAATAATAATTTTATTTCTCTTCCATATAACTCCTGCCGTATTCGAGGGTCTGAAATAAAAAGCACCGAATAATGAAAAATATTTTCATTTTAACAATGGTTTAATGAATAACTAATTCTTAAGTGGATATGTGCCAGACTGCACCTGACATAGTAGGAATCCGGGAACAGCTTTGGTAGGACATCCGAACCCCTCCTAGTTATCTGCAACAGCGTGGGCACCACCTTGAATAACTCTCAATTAGGCAACGTCCAGGCATACTCAGGCGCTGGTAAGAGCGCCTCGACTACCAGGTTCGCCGTCACCGATTGGATCCGAGTGGAGATTGTCTCCACCTACCGGGTACAACCACCGATGCCTGATTATTATCCTTAATAAATGTATACCACTATAATAATATAGTTAATATGTCTTATACCACATCTTTAATTAGATGAGATACAATTGTTTCATTCCAAACTTAAGTAACTTTCAAGTGCATTTGCTAACGTTAGATAGAACGTTATATGGTGATATGTAAAAGACATAGTTCATAACTAATTTCAACATTACGATATTTGAAATCAAGAGTTGTGGCATTTTAGTTAGATTATAAACAACATTAAAGTAACATGATAATGTAAGTTCACCAACAAATATGACTGGCCTCTTGGTCCAGTGTTTAGTGACTTCTGAGCCGGGGTTCTGGGTTCAATTCCCACAAGGGAACAAAATTTTTTTGGTTAACAAATAGTTGCCCTGAGTCTGGGTTTTCTTAGTTTCCGCTGTTTGTAAAGTGATCCGTGACACATGAGTTACTTCTAAAGCTTGAGTTATCATTTAAAAAAAAGAGGAAGAGAATATACAACTACCAGTACAAAATAGGAAAAATATATTTGATCTATATTTTTCTTAAATTTTTAAAACCTACATAATCGTATACAAGACAGTAATTGCGTTAAACTTTCATTACTTGTCTCAACTAGTTAAGTTCAATGGGCTCAAAAGGCGTGATATCGGTGTAAGATCTACTTAAATGAGAGTTAAAATTTGAGAAACTTAACCAACGTCCGAAAAGTTTAACGGTAATAAAAACGCTCGAATTCCGCTTGAGCATCTATTACTTGTTGAGATGAAGAGAATTGGGTTGGAAGTTTATATATACATACCTACTCACTATTTACGGTATAAAGCTATTGATAGAATCTCGGATGTTCTAAATTGGCTGTATAAATAGCAAAAGAACTGTCTGTAGTTCAATAAACTGTCAAAAACTGTAATTGATAACTCTATTGCAATTATATTTTATTGCTAAAATATCACACGTGCAATACCAATAACCAAAGATTTACATATAGGAAAACTAACATTGTACTCCTAAATACGGCTCTCCATCCACCACTAATTGTCTACTCATAGCTATGTCATAAACCATTAATTGTACTACTTATAACCCTAACCAACAATCTCATTTCTAAGTATATAAATAAATTGCCATTGATTTTCAGATGTCTTAGAATGGTGGCCAATATCAACATACTACGTAATCGACTAGGTTTCTTAATATTGTTTTAATTAAAAGACAATTCTGACCATACAAATTCTAACAGTAGTAGAGCCATGCTTAGGCACGAATGGACCGGCTCGACCGGTGCAATACCACGGCCTCACAGAAAGAAGGGTTGTTAAGTAACACTTGCGTTTCATTTCCCCGAAATGAGTTTCCGGAGGCCCAACTCACTCTATCCCCTTTCCTGTCCTCTCATCCCCCTCTCTTCTTTCCCATCTCCTCATCCCTCTCTTCTCACCCCTCCCAGCATCCCCCATCCCTCATCACCCTAAAAGACGGCGGTTATCACTTACCATCTGATGACACTTCTGTTCGACTGTCCCCCTATAATATAAAAAAAAGTAAATAAAAGTCTTTTATAACACCCGCAGAAAGAGATAGAGTGGGCCTATTCTACTCCACCGAGGACCCGCGGCCAGCAAATAAATGCGGCAATAAATAAAATATCTCCAAGTATGAAACTCTTTCAGAAGCATCGAAGAAAAGTTTCATATAACACAATATTTGTGCTAGAAACTCGGTAAGGAACAAATCATTAGTACGTTTGACAATTTTGTCAGCAGCGAATCACGTTAATCACGACAGTGTCACCGATGTTACAGTTTTATGAACTTATTGGCACACATTACCTAAAAATTATATATGCTATATACTATATCGTCAGTTCTTGGATATTGAAAAAAAAAATATAATTCCTTCTATACTGTTGACAAGAATGTTTATTCGGTGTTTCGTTATTTATTAATATTATAAACTTGAATATCATCTTGTTCGGTTATGTTTTGTTTTCTATGCTTTTAAGTAATACTGCGGCCACACATAAAACTGGTAATCAAAGAATGTATGTATTGTATTGTCGGGTGAGTGAGGGTATCTGAGACCAAAATTAGCCTCTCCTCATCCCCCCGCGCACTTATGATTCTTTAGTTGTAAGATTATTAATGATAAGATTATCACATTACATATCTGAGGTATTATATTCCAAACTTAGCCTTAAATGATACATCGGTGTTGCTCTGTGACTTAACTTTGACAGCCATTTCACAAAGTCGCGATAACATTTGGAAAACTCTGTGAAGTCAGAATATAAATACATACCCACTTTTAAACTTACATATTCCATATAGTATAGTGATCGAGCAAGTTCTCGAGTCCAACACGTACTCCAGTGATGTATTGTACATGAACCATTTTGAGCCATTTTCACTCCCCTGGGTACTCAGGATAGGTTTACCCTATTGAAATGTAATTTTAAGTCGCATAGCTGAAATTGATCCTAAATTCTGTCTGGTGGGTTAGTGTCCTATATAGTGATGAACTGGCCCATACGTTGATATTAATGTTTTTGATCTCATATACATAATATGCATGAACTCTTGGCTTTCTTCTTAGTTTGAGACTCCTTGTTTATCCTAACACACCTCTAAAGCTACTCCTACTGTTATTAAACTTTTCATACCAGCGCCCTGGTTACTCGTATTTCAGAAGTTAAGTACATTGTAATAACATTTTAACTATCTTTTATGTCAGGTTAGGATCTCTAGACCTGTATGTTACGTTAAAAAGTATCAATACCTTCGCGTCGCTTACTTTTTATTAAATCCATATTAGTCATAAATTTGCATTAAGAGTGTGAGCGACAAATCGTCGAAAAACTCAATATCATGTACACCAATTTCAATGATACTTTTCTTATTGGAAAAGATGTACTTCAACGGTAATTAGATGAGAGTTTGGTTAGGCTCTGACGATGGTATCTATAAGAAAACCATATAAGTCTTAAATTTTATGAGAGACGCATTGAAGTACTTTTTTTAAAGTGAATAATTATTATCAACCTCAGCATACGCTGAAGCCTAACACTAGCCTTTGTAGTAAGTGTACCATTTATAGCAATGTCATTGATCTTAGAAGAATAGAACTTATTGACAGTGGTAGAGCCATGCTTAGGCACGAATGGGCCGGCTCGACCGGTGCGATACCACGGTCTTACAGAAAAGCGGTTGTGTAGTAATGCCAAGTGTTGTATTTCTCCGAAATGAGTGAGGTTTCCGGAGGCCCAACTCCCGGTTTACCCTTTCCTCTCTCCTCATACCCTCTCCCTTCTTTCCCCTCCCAGCATCCCCCATTCCTCATCACCCTCGAAGGTGGGCAGCGCACTTACGACTCTCCAGTTGTAGGTGTCCATGGGTAGCGGTTGTCACTTACCATCAGGTGACCCGTCTGTTCGCCTGTCCCTCTAAAGTATTCTTGGAAACATAAAACAGGATGTCTAAAATTATATTTGTAGCTGTTGTTAGTATCAACTTTCAACTATAGTAGACCTGATCTTATCACAGTTATATAAAAATGCTTAAAATGTATCTATAAGACTGATATTTCACAAAGAAGATGGCTGATACAGGTTTTTTCGGAAAAATAATGAATAAAAACTAAAAAATTTAGAAAATGAAATGAAACTACATAGTATATTGTTTAGAAATGTAGAATTTTTAACTTTAACTCTGTATATGTACAAGTATATTTTTTTTTATTGCTACATACAATATATTTAAATACAGATTTAATTGCATTTTGTGTCAAACGAAAAGTGAGTGATCAATATTGCTTCCAATAAAAAACGTAGAAACAAATATTTCGATATCTGATTTATGCCAACAATGAATGTCTGCCATTTATCATGGATTATTTATCGCAATCATCGAAGTTTAAACATTTGTACATATTTATTAACCTAAAAGTTATTTGATTTATATACCAGTAACGTGGTTCAAATATTTTGAGACTCATCTGTTGTTATCTAATATCGCTTTTAGGTTGGTGATATGAAATATATAGTAAAAAAATTATCTGATCTTTTTTGTTTGAAAGATTTTTATTTTTTTATAATGATAACTTCCGCGCCAGGAACAATTCCTGTGTCGTCGCGGTGAACTTTACAAACATACATATAATGGACAATAGGCACACTCGACTTGGAACACTATTTTGTGGATCATACAAATTTTTGCCACCTAACTGATTCGAACACTCGACCGAACAGACATTGTACGATATATGAGTATTCGCATGATTGGCAAAAAGTGGGTATTTGAGATGCCTCCTTGGGGATATTGTCATGAGTGTATGAATATAATGGACATATTGCCATGAGTGTATGAATATAATGGTCATATTGCCATGAGTGTATGAATATTATGGTCATATTGTCACGAGTGTATGAATATAATGGTCTTATTGCCATGAGTGTATGAATATAATGGTCATATTGCCATGAGTGTATGAATGTAATGGTGATATAGCCATGAGTGTATGAATATAATGGTCATATTGCCACGAGGGTATGAATATAATGGTCATATTTCCACGAGTGTATAAATATAATGGTCATATTAACAATGTAATAAAAACCTAAATTGTCTTAGACATAATCAGAACTGTTACTTTTACTTAACATTGCATTACATTGTTCAGTATCATATCGTACTTTAAGTTATTACATTTTACTTCTTTTTCTTTTCTTCTTAAAAAAAACAACTACCACATTATTAATAATATCTGTATCGCGGGGGTTTCACAAACAACATTAAACAAGGAACACAAATAACAGACTCGGGACAACTATTTGTGGCTCACACAAAATCTTGTACATGCTACATTCTTTTAATTGATTCCTCGACCTCTAGCTCAATAGTCAGGATCACTTATCACTAGACGAACAGGCTAGTCAATTGAAATGTTTAAATAAGAAATAATTTGATACATCTTTATATATATATAATTCTTCTGTGAGTATGTATGTCACTGAACTACTCTCAAACGACTGGACGGATTTTGATGAAATTTTTTGTGTGTGTTCAAGGGGATCTGGGAATGGTTTAGATTCACAAATCAGCCCGGCAGCACGGCCCGGCAGTCGGTATCTAGGTTATTTATCTATATTGATCCTAATCGCTTAAAATATCATGCAGGACAACGTCTGTCGGGTCCGCTAGTAACTTTTTAAAGTAGTAATATCGCCCGCATTCTCATTAGGTTCTTTTACTACTTCTTTTATTCTTTCAAATATATTTTGTTTTTATAGGTATATATAAAAATGAAATTTATATGGTTTTTAAATTTTAATAAAATTAATAATAATAATATTTATTGCAAAAAGTACATATTGTGTTAAAAAACTCTGGTACCCAAATTAAGATTAAACTTGTGTTGTGTTTGCCAGTGCTCTTACGAGTTATGATGAGAGTGATATATATTATTGCGTATAGAAAGAGCATAACTTTGGGAAAAGTTGGACCGGTCTATAGTAGTGTGTGATGTACCAGACACGGTTGAACTATCATCTATATTTGATTACAGTGAGGGATATACATTGTACGATGACCGAAATTTTACAGCATATGCGTCATAAGAAAGAATGCGTGATGTTTCTGGAGGTCTGTAGCACAAAGAGCTATCTTACTGCAGGACCTCCAATCAGTGATAACCTTAAGGACCACTTTTTTGTGCTCTTTCCAGGTTTAGGAAATGCGTGTTAGTAGCCCCTCCCCACACAGTAATGCAATATGTGACTACTAATTCACATATTGTTTGTTACTTTACTTTTGTTATCACTTCGAATCGTCTAAAACCCAGTCAGAATATACAGTGTCTCGCTAAAAATAAATGTAAGGTGAGAATAATTTGATTTTGTTTGATCAGCTTTGCAGCAGCTTTGATAATACAATAAGAACAAAACTCAAAGTATCTGTTTAAATATGTAAAAATCAACTTGAATTTCGACAAAAGATTATATTTCAGTTCTTAAAGCCAAACTATACATACACGTCCCTATATCATCGAAGGGGTAGGCAGGGGTCTCGTCTCAAACGCCCACCTTGTGCCAATAATAATTTAGTCCCAATTACGTAACAGGGGGCCAGCCTATTGCCGTCATCCGACACTGTATGTCTGCATAAGTACATACTGTCTGATAGAAAACATTCGGATCCCAAAATATTTGCCTAAATCTACTAATTAATAAAATGCTTTATTTGCTCTATTTCTATTTTTATGATACCAACATGATATTCGTACCTCTATGTATGTGATTGAATCGGTAACTTTGTTAATTGAGGTTCTTTACACAATACTCCTTGGGTGTAAGTTGTCAACACGTATTTGTTTCTTAAACATATGAAACTAGAACTTGATAGGCAATTAAATTGATGTCGATGATAGTTTTGTCTTTAGCTGTAAACAATGTATCTATAAAAAATATATCTGCGACATACAACTTCGTTTAGTACGCTAGAATATATGTTCTAGTGTAGTTGTCTTTTATCTATCCTGGGACTGTGGTAAATCTTTTAAGTGATAAATGTGTTGCGATAGATTAGTTATTTGCTGAATTATCGTTTAAGCTAACATTTATTATGGCTGAAAATAACCTATAGGACTCACAATGTAGTGCTGGGGATATCTTCTCCGCCTAAGATATCTTATAGTTGCTCGTGGCTCGTGAGTTGCATGACAAAAAGAAATAATTATATTGTACCTAATACAAAGATAAAATATAAACAAAAATATCTGTTTACAGATCGCGAAACAAGAAGCCGCATAATTTAAAAAAATAATGAAGTTACCTGGAAAAAAATACAAAATAATAAGTCGTCAAAAAAAGACATCGTTGTTTGAGTAACAAAGATGTCTTAGGCCCTTATCTTTGCTAACGATGTTTGCAAAGATAAGGGCTTGTGAAAGTCATTGCACTTTAAAGTTTTTTGATTATAAAATTCTTTGATTTAAATTAAACTTTTCATACACCTTTTTTATAGTACATGGGGGCTAACTTGCAGTGACTAAGGCCGTCCATAGACACCTGCAACTCGAGAGTCACAAGGGCGCTGTCCGCCATTGAGGAGAAAGAGGGCAAAGGAAAGAGGATTGGGCCTTCGGCAATTCACTCGGTGGAATACAATACAAGCAATTTTTAACAACCGGTTTTCTGTGAGGCCGTGATAATTCTGCGGTTGAGCCGGCTCATACATGCTTAAGCATGGCTCTCTCATGGCAGATACTTTAAAGTTGTTGTCTCTGAGTACATTTTAAGTATTTATTTTGTCAGAAAATAAAGGTTTTATATGTGTAGTACTTAAAAGTGGCTATAAAGTTTAAGAGGAGGATTCTGCGTATCAACTGTTATATGCATGTCAACTTCAAAAACTGCAAGTTGTCCAGACCTTTAGTATATTTTAACTGCACTTCTATCTTATTATTATATATCTATTTTATTGATGTCGAATATTTTTTTTCTGGCAATATTAATTGTAACGTAATTAGGGGTTAATGAGAAAATCTAGTAACTTATGCAATAATAAATTAAAACCAAAGCCAAGCCCGATTATTTTTTTACATACATAATTACTTACATATTAAGTATTAAAAAATGAAACTAAACGATGAAGCGATTAGGCTAAACAGTTGATGACTAAAAGCACTAAACGCTTCCTTAATTACAACTAGTACTTGGCGGTTTGCGAGCATGTCATGGTGCCCAAAGAGGCGGCGGAGAGACAAGTACTCCACAACAACGTCGAACACGAACCACAGAAGACGCACCAGGCGCCAGAGAGTGCGAAACGATCTCCGGCCTCCGTGAGCGCTGGGCTGTGGGCCACGATTTGGGCTGCCCGTTGCCCTAGCAGAAGCAGGCCTGAGACGGTAGCGCGACGCGTTCCGCGCGCGCCTCCTAAACGAAATTGAAGGGGGGAAAATTAAAAAAAAAATGTTAAATTGATATACTATTCTATCCTGCGTCTGGCAAATATAATTTCTTTACTTAGTTTATTTTTTTTATTTTTTAAGATAACTTATTTAATTAGCTAAACTCTCCCTCTTTCTAGCAAACCAAAGTATGTTGTATGTTTGTGTATACAAGTTCTTTCAAATATTAGATGGATAGAAACAGGAGAGGGCGAAAAAAGGAAAAGGATGTGGATGTAATAGACAGATTTACAACCAGTCCAAACCCGTTACTTTTTATTTCTTTGCCTTGCCTTTGCCAGCAGTTCTCATCGACTCATGCTTTTATGTCTCTAAAAATTTTTTGTAGTATATCTTCTACGTAACTACTAGCATAGCGTGTGAAATAGAAAGTACTGAATAATTTTCGTAAAAAGCTCCTTCATTATATAACTCATTTATTGAATAACTCATACTCAAACGGATGATTATGTTCTTCAAGACATACTTAAAATACCGTTTGAAAAAGATTTGTGAAACCTATCATCACCTATCTCACAATATTACATAATCACTTGATTATAGCCATATTATCCTTAATAAACGTATACTAACATCAATTTATCTTTACATATGTCCTCACATTAGATATTATTTCATGCTAAACCTAAGGTATTGTACTTTCAAATGCAATTTGCTTTTGTTAGATGGAATATGCAAATGTCACAGTTAGACAACTAATTAGCAATACGCCGTTTGTGAAGCACTTCTATAACAACTAACAGTTCTCTGAATACGTCTGCTTCACTATTTGTTAGACGTGGCTTTATTAGGTTAACCGTCTGTAGATACCAAGCGTATTGGAAATCTAGTGTTGTTGCAATTAAGTTAGATTTTTATTTATAATTCACTCTGCCTGATGGAAAGCAACACGTGGAGTCAGAGTGGTGGTGCATGGTGACGTACACTATGACGGCCTGGTGAGATGCTTTTTCACGACCCGCTTAAAAGACCCGGGTTCAAAGTGGAAGGGAAACACGTTCGCTGGTAGTGAATTCCAGGCTCAATCCGAAAGGCACAGAAAGGAATAGCTGAACAAATGACTCCTCAGGCCAGCACCTGTTGTACTGTACAGAAAATTTGAAGGTTTTTTTTTTTTATATATTAGCCTACCATAGTGACTCCACTTTGCCTGATGGAAAGCAATAGGTGGAGTCAAAGAGTGGTGGTCACTATCCTCATTGCATGTCTAGTCAATGCAGCATGGTGACCCACACTATGGCGGCCTGGTGAGATACTTTTTCACGCCCCGCTTAAAAGACCCGGGATCAAAGTGGGAAGGAAACACGTGCGCTGGTAGAGAATTCCAGGCTTTTACCGATCGGCACAAGAAAGAAGAGCCAAACCGTTTAGTTCGGGTACGTATATTTTCGACGCACAAACGGTGACTCCTCAGGCCAGCACGTGTAGTCCTGTAGAGGAAGGGAGAAGGTGGGACCAATTGGAAGAGCTCATCAGAACACTCCCCGTGATGTGGGCGACAGAGGACTGCCATAGAGGCGACATCTCTTCGCAACTGCAGAGGCTCAAGAGACTGGGTGATCTCAGGACAGTCGATAATGCGGACTGCGCGCCGTTGCAATCGATCGAGAGCGTCAAGCAAATACTGCGCATAGCCATCCCAGAGATGAGAGCAGTACTCCACGCAGGAGCGAACGTGGGTCTTGTATAAAAGACACAATTGCTCAGACGAGAAGAACTGTCTCACCTTGTTCAATACGCCGAGCTTTCGTGAGACCAATTACCACCAAGAAATACGGGCACTTTTAAGAAAAAAGCTGCAATTGAATATAAACTTAAGATAAGGCCTGGCAATGACAGTGATAAAAAAAATTTCGTGCGATTCTAATCTATCAAAAAAAGGCCAGTCTGTAATTTTTTTAAGCAATATGAGTTGGAAAATCGCGGCTTAACGACACTCCTAAAACTTTAAATATTGATTTACTAAAGAACATTCACTGCTGTATCTTTTTTCGAAAGGGCTATTAAGGCAAACACTGAAAAATCTTTCTGTCTTCTCGTCAGAAGGGAAGTTAGGCCTCCGGTTGAAGTTCATAATATTATTTTATATTGACGACATATTTAGGCATTTTAGTAACAGTATAGAAGTGACACCGCGATATCGGATTTCCAAAATCTCCAAGACTGAAGATAAGACAATAGAAGCTTTTAGGTAACATGTGCTTGTTAGTTGTTGAAACTGTAACATCGGTGACACTGTTGTTATTAATGTGTCTTGCTGCTGACGTACATGTCGAACGTACTAATAATTTGTTTCTTACCATACAGTTACATAGTTTCATAATATCGTATTATATGAAACTTATCTTCGCTGTTCAAACTATAAGTAAATGCTTCTAAAATACATTTATACTTGGAGATATTTTATTAATTGCTGCATTTCTTCACTGGCACTGGGTAAATAGAAAGATTGAAACAAAGTCGATTAATTAAACAAAACCGCCACATTTTATTAGTGATAATATTCGAAAAACTAAGAATATACATACAGTTAGATATTCTATAGGATATCTGAGTGCTCGAGTAAGTTCTCGAGCCCAATGCACACACAAACCATTTCGAGCCATTTTCACTCCCCCTATAACTCAGGATAGGATAAGGCTACTGAAATGTAATTTTAAGTGACATTGCTAAAATTTTCATAAAATAAATTCTAGTTTATCGTATCTGGTTTATAGAGTCCTTTTTAGTGCAAATAAACTTTTCTATACATTCACATTAATGTTTTTTATATCTAGACATAATATTCATATACTCTTGCTTTTCTGCTCAGCCTGAGACACCGTATTAACCCTAACACACCTCAAGAGCTACTTTTACTATAATTCAACTTTTCATACAAGCTCTCTGGTTACTGATATTTTGGAATATTAAACATGAATTATAAAAATAAAATTTAAAAAATTATAGTATTTAAAAAGAAAATGTTCATTTAAAAAGTCTAAAATCAATTTTAAAGCAACTACATAATTGATGGCTACACATAACGCTCCAAAAACTCACCACGTCCTTCTGTAACAGCCTTTACCTATATATAACAACATTTTGATTGCTACATGCCTACAATATATGTATTTAAATACTGTCTTAATTAAATTTTCTATCACACAAAAAGTGAGTTATCAATATTGCTTAAAATAAAAAACGGTATCATGTTTCGATATCTTGTTTATGCCGACATCGAAGTCTGCCTTTCATCACGGATTATTTATAGAAGTCATTTAAGTTTGAACAGATACATACACGTACATATTTATTAATATAAAATTTATTTCATTTACATACCTCTATTTTTTTTATCTATGTAACTTGATACGTAACTTGGTAAACTGCTTATATCGTTAGAATTTCTCTGATTTTAAACAGAGTAGTACGTGAAGTAATTTCTCGCCGTGTCTTCTATCTGTGTAGAGCCATGCTTAGGCACATATGGGTCGTCTCGACCGGTGAGTTACTCCGACTCTACAGAAAATCGGTTGTGAAGCAACTTTTGAGTTGCAATTCGCAGAAATTAATGAGGTTTCCGGAGGACCAACTCCCCTCTCCTTTTTCCCATCTGCTTGATGGATGCCAAAATTGTTACGCCCACCTGACAAGTGCTTACTACTTAGTACTATATTTCATCGATTTTATGCGATTACACAACTGTATGCTCCTCCAAAAGTTTTCCGCCTCGTCCAACCAGCCTGTTCAATAAATTGTCCCCTGCCATATTTTCGAACCTTCAAGAAAAGAATGTACTCCTATCTAAAAGGCTGGCAAAGCACTTGTGACTCTTGAGTTACTTGTGTCTATGAGCGGATGTAATCACTTACCATCAGGTGACCCGTCTGCTCGTTTGCCCCCTATCCCATAAAATAAAATTAAGGTCAGATAATTTTATTTTATTAGATCAGCTTTCCAACAGCTTTAATATTAGGTTGGCAACTATAAACTCGCCATCTTTGTACACAAATATATTTAGTTTTTTAAGCATACAAAAGCAAACTATTTCCCAACAACATAAGCACCGTCGTTTTCTATCACCTGTCGCCAACGCGCTGGCAGAAATAATAACATAATGCGTTCCTCGTAGAAGTTTTTAGGCTATTGATAAAAAAAGGTGGTAAAAAACCGAAAGTTACGCGAAATATGTATGTACGTAACCCACTTTTCATTCCCCGTAATTACATTCACTCATTGGTACGATGATAGCTAAGTAGTTTCATGCACTCGTTAGCTCTCTTCTGAAGTTGAAACGGCGTCAACTGATGTGGGAACCAAACTGAATATTTCCAGGTCTTTTCTAAAGCTTGATGTTGTATTTTTACTCCAGTATCTAACACTGAAACTGCTCTGCCAGACAACGTGAAGTGAATGTGGTATCCATTTCTATGAGACTTTTTAACTCATCTACATCTATTGTAGTAGATCGTCCTGGATGAGGTTCATCAGATAGGTCATAATTTCCATCCTTAAATCTTCTGCACCAATGTTTGGTGGTATCGTAAGAGAGCACGCCTTCGCCCATCGTTGCACATATATTGCGCACTGCTTCAGTCGCTTTTCGACCTAAGCGAAATTCGTGAAGTAAAAGCAGCCGAAGTTCTCTACGAGAAATATCCATAAATTACTGTACTTTTACTATTCGAGATCCAGTTGTCAACTAATCTGACATACAACTCTTGCTTTATTTATATACTACTCCAAGAAATTGGAGATAGTTCTATAACGTTTTAGAAATTGATCGAATAAAGTGGCGGGTTTATTAGTTGCCAACCTAATATAATATAAAGGTTCACAATTCAAAGAAATTGTTTAATTATGTAAATTACAACTATATATCTACGTTAAGCCATAGAATACAACACAAAGCCACGTTCATCCTTCGTACCCAAATTTCACACATTCTACCTGCATACGTCTGCAAAACTTTGATCTCCTTATGTTAATTACAGAGGTCTCCTCGCCTGAATCAACACGGTTATTGATGGCATAATCCTTGCTTTATCTTAAAACAACACAAGGACTGCTCGTATGATAGATACTCGCAATTTACTCATTTCTGCATGGGATGAAATTTATGTTATGTTGTTTATATACAATTAAATTGATGATATTAATTTTAAAGTATTGTAAGCAATGTTTTGTAGTATAGTGGGGGATAAATAAGCAATCTGATGGTAAGTGACTACCGCCGCCTGCAGCTCAAAGTTACAATTGCGCTGCCAGCCTTAAAATGGGCGCTGGAGGCGGAGGGCATAAAGGAGAGGTGAGTTAGCCCTCCGGTAACCTAATTCACACAGTGATACAAAACGCAAACAACGCTTCGCAATCGGTTTTATGTGAGGCCATGGTATCTGAACGAGACGGCCCATACGAGCTAAAGCATGGCTCTCTCTCGTAAACTTCAATCTCCAAATCCAATTTTGTTTTAAGTGACTTATTTTTAGAAAAAGAGCTCGGATTTATCGACAATAGTCAGTTCGAGTTATAAGTATGCGACCCTGAGTTGCTTGAGCTATTGCTTTTCCTATCCTTTCTACCCGTTAATGTCAACCTACACCTAAACTCATTAATATTACTACTACGGCTGCTTAAATAATATTAAATTATAACCGGTAAATTGACCCTTGCCTACCACTTTTAGGGATACAAGCATAAGTATGTTTGTGAACGCATGTATGACTTATTTTTATTGCAGAACTTTCATTCCAAACTTAGCTTTTACGGTTTTTCCCGTACATGTCAGAAAAGTTACTGGTCAATATTTACTGGTCAATATACAAACTATTCTCTTTTTTATCCACTTCGTTTCGTAATAATTCATTTTTTCATATTTCGGACCTGTTGCATATATAAAATATTTATTTTTATTAAAAAATACTGAGTGACATCTGTTAACAATGATTAATATGTAAAGTTTGTTGAACCATGACGATGCACGGAAACACAAATATTAAATTTCAACAAGGGTAGACTTCCGAGGTTCACATCCAACGACCATACTCGGCTAACAAGCTTCTGTATATATTTTACTTTGATTAACATAATTTTAAATACTCCTGTAGAGTAAGAGTCATACATTTTAAATCTCTACTGTACTTAACACATACTATAAATGACATACCATGAAAATAAAATATTTTGGTTTATAAATATCTATGTATTTCTAAGAAGCTCAACTCTGAAGTGCTCAACCGATTATCATAAAACTTTGTGAACATATTCTCAAAGGTATTAAAAAGGACATAGGATACAAGGCATTTTTTTTTTAAATTATGTTTTGGTAAATTAAAAATTTGGGCAGATATGATTGTTTGTCAAAAAAAATAAAATCTATCAACTTCAACGCCATCTATATTTAAGGGATTCAATGCGAGCGAGGTCACGACTAAAAGCAATTAATATATATTTTATTTATGTATTTATTAGAATATGCGTTTCTATCATACCAACCTGATTGTAAGTCATTATTAAGACAAAGATGGTATACCCCTATCATAGAGAAATCTATTCACTCTACGCTTGAACATTTAAGCAATAATAACAATTAATTATATGAATATTAATAACAATTAGACGCAGGCAGTTCATTCAGAACCAAAAAGGAGCATATCGTATTTGCTGGTTTAATATTTGCTGAAGCTCAACGTTTGACGATTTGACCGGTCACGTTTGGGCAAACCAATTCTGTAGCGTGAGCTAAGTAATGTTATGTAATGAAATGCTTTTCATTGTTTTGTTGACTTTAAGTAATTCTAATCATATTGTTTATTTGTTTTGTTATTATTGTATTTTGAACATTCTTAGGAAAACTTTATTAATATTTTTCTTTATTATTACTTTATTATAACTTTTTATTTTTTTAAACTCTACCTATAACCCATGATTCACATTCCAAGGGTAGGAGTTGCCATAATAGGGGAGTTTTATTTATCAAAATTAAAATGTAAAAAGTGTATTATAAATAGAGAATAGATTTTTACCATAAAAACGAATGTAATACTATTATGTTATAAAACCACGACGTAGTTTTATTGTATATCACGTGACCAAAAACGCTTACCACTATTTTCTTCTAGTGAGTGAAGCTGTAGCAGAAACAAGTTTTTCTTTGTAAACAACAACGAATAGTTTAAATATCTTTATATTGTGAATTTGTGGCTTTACATTGTAGTTATTCGTAATTTCAATTGTAATTTTAAAAATCAATAAAGGTCACTAGGACCTATGCACTACATATTTGAAGTCTTTATCTTTGTCACGATAATGGCGTCTACCTTTTTGTCCCGACTACTTCTAGTTAATGTTTTAAACTTTCTTTTTGCATATTATTTTAAGGAAATAAAAATATAATAGTAGTTGAACATCGAATCAATGACGACTTTTGACGATCGGCTATAATTGTGAAACATATGGAAAAACAAATTTGAATAGCCTATTCTCAACCAGCATACTAGCGAGGAAAACATAGCTGACAAAACGTAAAAAAGCACTACTAGGGTCGGGAATTTAAACTATGTTCTGATACACCCAGCCACAACTCGAATTAGCTACGTGACTAGCAAGGCAAATTGACAAATAGATAGCTCTCATTGATCTGCCCAATTTTAGAATAAGCATATCATGACATAACTATAGAGGACTCGGACTACCCGCACTAGCCAGTCCGAGTTAAAGGTATGCGACTCTGACTTGCTTGAGCTATAGCTTATACTCCCCAACCCATCTGTTTAAGCAATATCCCTTTCCCTTCCTTTCTATCCTCCTTTTTCTGTCAATGTACTCACCAATTTTCCCATCTTATTGGCCCATAGGCTTGCTCCCTATTATGTTAATGGGACTATATTATTATCGGCAATGTGTAATTGCGTTCACTAATTACGACTATTGATACTCCTTCAGGGACACAGGTGTGAGTGTATGTATGTATGTATGTACGACATAATGGGTAAAAATCATTATCTGTCAAGGCAGATGTGGATCGGCCCAAGACGCATAATATAATGCATATTATATACGTATGTGACTAGCTGCTGTAGTATTAAATATGCAAATGGATTCTTGAATATTTTATTTTGTCTTAGTTTATTTATAAATGGATAGCTCATATATTGATTTATAAATTATATTAGACTAGGCATAACCTTATTTTGACAGTGGTAGAACCATCTTTAGGCACGAATGAATTGACAGATGCGATACCACGACCTCACAGAAAACCAGTTGTGAAGCATCGCTTGCGTTGCATTTCCCCGAAATTAGGCCGGAGGCCCAACTAACCCTCTCCTTTTTACTCTCCCCTGTAACTCCTCCCCTTTTCCCATCTCCTCTTTCCCCTCCCTGCATCCCCTCATCACAAAGACGGGCAGCGCACTTACGACTCTCGAGTTTCAGGTATCATGGACGGCGGTTGTCACTTACCATCAGGTGACTCGCCTGTTCGTCTGTCCCCCTATAACACATAAATAATGACATTTTCGATATTACCGTAAATAAATACCAGACACTGTATCTATCATTTTCAACTATTGACAATTTATTACAAGAACCTCAATAGAAAAGACGAAACTAATATAACACAAAAAAGAACGCAACATAAAATGGATTTTTTCTACCATAATATTAGTAATAAGTAGGCTGTACACGTTGAACGTAGCATCCCACGCGGTAAGCATGCCAACCTAAGTGATAAATAACGTATCGGTACCTAATAACCTGAGACAAAAATAAACAATATATTATCGTCACCACAGTCTCGTTTGTAACCCACCTATTACGTAACTTTACGAGCTATAAACCGGACAAATGAAATAGTTTGTCGCACAAACGCAATAGCTGAGCGTCGGTTCGTCAATTTGTCAAGTCGTATGTTTCACTGGATCCCTCAAAATTGCTTTTGTGTGCTCGGTGTTTAGAGTTGCGCGTAAAGATAAGCGAATGTGAATTATATTGCCTACACCGTAAAACTGTCTGCATGAAAGAGATAAAATAATATTTCTGCTTAATGTTTGTAGTTGACATATTACACTTATTGTTTACATGTAGGTGTGCAAAATATATGTAAAACTACGTAATTTTATTAGGTCCTACCTGTTTTTTTTTTAAGAATTTAATTTATGTAAGAAACAACACTGTACCATAGGTATCATGATAATAGATTTTCGAAGAGAGTCCAGGACCCCGTACAAAATAATGTGGTCACCAGTTTATGAGGAGGCAGCCAAGGTTATTGAGTGGTACAGCTATTCTTAGGCACGAATGGGCTGGCTCGACCGGTGCAATACCACGGCCTCATAGAAAACCGGTTGTAAGTAACGCTTGCGTTGCATTTCCCCGAAATGAGTGAGGTTTCCGGAAGCTTAACTCGCCCTCTTCTCTTTCCTCTCCCCTCATCCTCCCTCTCCTTTTTCTAATCCCCTCATCCCGCTCTCTACTTTCGCCTCCCCGCATCCCCCATCCCTCATCACCCTTAAAGGCAGGTGCGAGTTGCAAGTGTCCAGGGACGGCGGTTGTCACTTACCATCAGGTGACCCGTCTGTTCATCTGCCTTCCTACTGAGGTACAGTTCGATTCCGACATACCACCTGACCGTTAGCTCCGGTGAAAAATGCTACTGGATTTGGAATGTTTTTAGAAAATATTATATATTGTAAATCTTTTGTTGATTATTGACATTATCAAAAGCTACACTATTATAATTTCCTTGGCTTATAGTTTATAAAATTTACTTATAAGTTTATAAGGTAAGAGAAATTCTTTTAGACAATCCTATCGATGGAAAAAGAATGATAATAAAAAAAATAGGTTTAACTAGTTTTCGAGAAGATTCAGAAAGCTGGTAAATACATAAGCAGGATAGAAATAAGTTAGAAGTTTTGACGTGCAGTTTGAGTTGATCTGACTGCTACACCCACGTGTCACCCACAGGCTAAGACCAGCCTGCCATTTTAAGTGGCACGCCATAAACATTGAGGTATAGTTTAAAATATTATATTCCCAGTTTCTGAGCCGCTCCCTTGGTAGTTAACAATTTTAAAATATTTTTATTGTATTTACATTTTTTTTATAATTAATTACATTAATTGTATTACAATTTTAATATATTTTGATATGAGATTTTTATTTTTACCAAAAATATTTTTTGATATGAGATTTTTATTTTTACCAAAAATATTTTTAAAATAAAGTTGTAAGATTATTATCCAAATCAAATTCATGTAAAAATAAAAAATAAATATGGCCTGAGACGTATTACTTTTAGAAACATCCAGAATATAATTGAATGTTCTAAACGCCAACTGATAAACAACCAAAGAATTTAAAACAGCATCTATTCTAATATGGGTCCTTAATGTTGCATATTAAAAAATAAATTAAACAGGTCGAAAAAATATATTAAACTCTATTTCACGAAATATGAATCTAATACGAATATAATATGAATCTAATTCACGAAAGCTATTATTCTAATATTAAAGTTTTAATTAGAGTACTAGTCCAATAACAAAAGTAGAAAACTTAAATAGGCATATCGATAAAACTCGTTATATTGCTACGATTTCGAATCCTTTGATATAAACATGCTCAGTATATGATATTACATTAAAATAGTCTCGACAGACAGACGTAAGAAGTGATCATTAAAGTCCTTTACAATTTTAGAATGTCAAAGTTAAAATTGACTTTTACTAGAGAAAACAAAATTTTATTCAATGCGAGATTTCAATAAACGTAATCTACATGTTTCTTCTGTTTTATTGCATGACTCTTTGAAATAAAGTTATATACCAATAACATATCCATAGAACTGTAAAAGTAAAAAAACCATAACACATACCATGTCTGTTAACATCAAACGTAGCGGCATTCAGCAATAAGCGTCACTTTTTAGGCAACATGTTAGCTTGCTAAATGTACTTAGTAACATTGCTTCTAAGTGGAGAAATATAAATTGTAGCCGGGTCACCTGATGGTCGTTTCTTTTTCGTGTTTCTGCTCTTAATTTCCTTTGTTTGTTTTGTCTGCCTCTTAGATGATGACATATATATACGGTCGTCCAAATATCTACCACCCTATCATTTTACATTATAAAACTACTAGGTAAATTTTCCCGTGCAATACTATACTTTTTTGTGTGGAAGCCCCCACGGGTCATGCTGTATGTATGTAGACTCGATCCGACTAAAACCACACTGTGTTCCGTCATGGAGTCTTGCGCTCTCCGGTAAGTGTAATAATAACTAACAGATTCCAATGCCGTCTTTATCATTGTCAGAGATTCCTATTATAATTGTACAACATTTATGTGAATAAAAAGAATATTATAATATATTTATTATATATGTAACGTCATCACTGCTTTGTGTTCCTAGTTTAAATTATCGCCAGTTATGGAAATCATATACCTATATATTATAATATATAACTTACACAATCATTTAACCTTTATTTAATATACTTTATGGGGGCAGATGGAACTATCCAAATATTTACGCAAATAAAACCTTTTCATGTATAAAGGTAGCATCCAGATATCCTAACGTTTATTTAGATAATGCCTTATTGTTAAAACTAATAAAAAGAAATAATAAATCATAGTTATAACTGTAATTATAAAGAAGGAAAAATACACACCTTCCAATGAAACTATAATAATAGCAAATATCACATTGATATTTTGTGTAAACTCCGTTTGTGTCTATAACAATTTGGAGACGGTCTCTTATTGAACCCACAACAAATATCAGATCCACTAGTTTCCTCTCATACGGTTACGGTGTGGTCTTAAAGGTCTGGCGATATTTGAAATATTTTCAGATGTGTATCGAATCGATTACCTTTACTGGCATTTCGCTTTCTGGGTAAAAAATACTGACGGCTGCCAACATTGCATTTTGAAGGACATCTACATAATCCAATGCCGATGCTCGTGGTGGCATACAGTACAGCTCCCCAACACCATCAGCAGTCATACAACCATACATGTTTATAGCAATTCAACCAAAGTCCATGTTAGGTATAACATGGTCTCGTGTATAACGGGTCTAATTGTATCGCCAAAGATATAAACGATCACGCTGACTGGATTTAAAGGTCTTGTCGTCATAGAAGACAGTGTTACTAAAATCGAAATCCAAGTAATGTCTGTCAAAATTCAATCGTGCTACGAGTTCTATGAGCATCATTAGTTTCTTTTTCTTTTGAAATTCAATTTTTTTTAAAATTCCTTTTGAAATTAAGACTATATTTTGACAACAGAAATATTTCAGAAAAATATAGCCTCGTATTTGAGAAATATATATATATATTGTAGCGTAAGTAAGATGACATATGTATTTATTTGTCAATATTTCCTGAAAGATGAGAAATAAGAATGAAGTTTATTCATGAAAATAATGTTCTAATGCAATGATAATTTCTACAAATATAAAGTACTACAATAATACAAAGGTCATAATAACATCTGATGACTTCAAATGTCAGTAGATAACAAACATGACGTCATAATTGTGCATTTCTTTCATTGTTTGATAGGTTCAACTTTATCGCTATTGTGATTGGACAGAAACTTTGGCAAAACTAGTAGAGCATTTTTTTGTCGATATTGTACAGCAATACACCACGGTCTTTGTTTGCTAAATTCAGGCCATCATAATAAATAAAGTGATAACAAAGAAAGTCCCAATACATTTCATCCCAACACATTTATTTTCATAGCAAATCAAAGCGTTCATTAATTATATACGGGCCAAAGAATACGTTTGTCGATGAGTGTGTAAACGTACACGGTGACATTGATAAATTAATAGTATTTATTTCATTTTAATTTTTTGTGAACCCCTGGATTTTCTTTTAACTTTCTTGAGGAACTTCTGTCAGTGGGCCTCCCGTAACGAGTTTTATATTAAGGTAAACCGTTATAAAGAACATTATTGAAATTCGAGATTTTTGATAGATTTCAAAGCTGTAAGGTAAGAAAAGTTCGGTAGTCTAAAAAATTATAATGTTATTATTGCTATAAATGATTAAAGCCTTCAGGTAACTTACAGATATCTATAGCAGGATTTTTTTTATATCAATACCTTTAAATAGAATGTATATATATATTTATATATTTATCAAAAACCTTATGTTGTCTCATGGATTTAATATTCGGCTAAACGCTGATATAAATACACTTTGGAATTTTGAGAATATTTTTTTTTTACTGTTATAATAAATTTTTTAAAGAAGAACGAATTCTTTTTTTTTATATTATAGTTGGGCAGACGAACGGACGGGTCACCTGATGGTAACTGACAACTGCCGTCCATGGACACCTGCAACTGGAGAGTCGTAGGTGCGTTGTTGCCCGCCTTTGAGGCTGAAGAGGGATGAGGGTATGCGGGGAGAGGAAAGAGACGGGGATGAGGAAAGTGGAAAAGGGGAGGAAGGTCAGGGGAAAGGAATAAGAAGAGGGGAATTGGGCCTCCGGATATCTCATTAATTTTGGGGAAATGCAAAGCAAGTGTTCCTTCACAACCGGTTTTCTGTTAGGCCTTGATATAGCACCCGTCAAACCGGCTCATTCGTGCATGGCTCTACCACGTAAACTATTTTACTGTATTATTATTGGCTCATCGAAGTTGTGTCTTAGTATATCTATTGCAGTATTTGGCTTACAATAAAAACATGATATACATATCTACGTTTTAATTTGCCTTACGTTTCGATCAAGTTGTACTGGAGGCTGTCATATTCCGACTATATTAATGCCTGGTGTCGTAATTTAATGGAACTTGAAAGGTAGTATCATACTTATCTAGTATCGCACTTGAGTATAAGGCATTGAGGCGAGGCGAGCTCTTCCTCCAATATCTTATACTTATACAGCAAATCATCTTTATCCCCTCTGAAAGTCATTTAATACGAATTACAGCAAGATATTTAGTAAAGCAATTAATATGATCCGCACTTATTCCTTATGCATGACCTTTATAGCCCCTAAATCAGGGACATACAGCTTTGTAAATATACGAAGAGTGTAATCTATAAATCATAAAAATATATTAACCTGAAGATATGTTTAATGTTTAACAGGATTACTTTGCAGTAATGGACGTTATAATGCAGCATTGGTAATTTAAAAGTTGTTCTAGATTGTAATAGGTGTATTAAGCTTTTAGGAGTAAATGTTTAAGTAAGAGGGCTCAGACTTTTGGGCAACAGCCAATTCGAATCACAGGTATTTCATATTTTCATACACAAAGCCAATAAATAAAGCATAGCAAATCTGTGTATGAGTATACAAGTAGTAGAGCCATGCTTAGGCACGAATGGGCCGGCTCGACCAGTGCGATACCACGGCCTCACAGAAAACCGGTTGTGAAGTAATGCTTGCGTTGCATTGCATGAGTGAGGTTTCTGGAGGCCCAACTCCCCCTATCCCCTTTCCTATCCTCATCCCCCCTATCTTTTTTCCCATCTCCTCATCCCCCCTCTCTTCTTTCCCCGCAAGGCATCTCCCTATCCCTCATCACACTCAAAGGCGGGCAGCGCATTTACGACTCTTGAGTTGCAGGTGTCCATGGATGAAGGTTGTCACTTACCTTCAGGTGACCGAGGTTCGTCTGTCCCCCTATAGTATAAAAAATAAAAAAAAGCTCTTTCCTATTGCTAGTCTCGTTGCCTATCATTCCTTACTACCGGTTTGCGGCAATAGGCTTGTCTCATTTTACGCTGGGGCTAAGTTATAGTTGGCAAAATGAGGGCGTTAACTACACATCTTATTACCCTATGTAACTGTATACACACTATTACACTAAGTCTAGCCCCCTTTACAGGCGACTCATTAAAATTCATCAAATTCTCATTCATCATTATCATTATCATTGTGCGTCTACGAGCTTAATGTTAATTGTAATGTGGTTTTGTGGGACTGTCAAAGTCTAATAGTCTATGACAGAATAATGTCTGTAGGGTGAGTTAGTAATAAAATATAAACAAATATACTTTTATTTTGTAAGAAACGTCACTTTGCAGCATTTTGTACTTTTCAACATGACAAATCCAATATAATAATGAATTACTAATCATTAACGAGCAGTAGGTTTATAAATAGTTACCGATAAACCTTAAGATTAAATATTTTAGTATTAAAAAGAGGATAACCATCTTCGATGCGCCTTTTTAATCCGTTTACACAATATTCGTTTTACATACATGAAATAAATATAAATGGAGTCGAATATAGAACCTCTCCTTTTTTTTATCAGTTATAAAATATATATTCATAGGTAATACATTTTTTGAGAAAACTTTGCAATATACATCTTACATCTTAATATAATAACGCTTTTCATGCTACAACATTAAGAAAAGTAGCTCTAACCATAAGATTACTGAAACTTCTCGTTATAGTAACAGAAACTATATTAGCACAGAAACTGAGACATGTTTGAATAAATCAATCAACTTCAAAATAATTTAGACGCAGTTAATATCTAAAGCAACTCACAGACATTTCACTTTAAGTTATTAGCATTCGTACATACTCAAACTTCGCTAAATTAACTATTTTCATTAGCGGGTGAAGCTTTTAACAATGAATTGAGCTGAATCATGTGTTAAACATTGTATATTAATTAAGATATGTAAATATTAATTTGGGACAGGTCCGATCAATAGCATAGAGCTGTCAAATAGAATGAATCAGTATTGATATACATATATGTACATAATACGTAATTATAATGAATGCACGGGCGTCATATTGTATTTTAAGCGATTAGTTACCGATGTCCAAATCAATGTTATAAGTACGTGAAAACATTGCTGCCAATCCACAGTCACCACATACCAAATTATCTTTCTTTATGAGACTGGACAAAATTCAAGATGGATTGCGATATGTACTGTATGCAGTATCTCTCTATACACTGTACTAACAAAAGATGCATAATATTTAATATATTTCTCTGTAACATCTATCGGTAAGACTGTTTTATTAAGTCTGTATTTGATTTGAAAAAACTATGTACAGTATTCCCAAATTAATAATGCGCATGCAGATCTTTGCAAGTGGTCGTATTCCCGGAAACACCCGAATCATTGAATCGTAAGAGCCCTAAACAACGCACTTGCATTTTCCACTTTGTTCGAGAGGAATAGGAGTCAATATCATGAGTACACAATCGAAAACAATTCTAGCGGTTGGCGGCGGTTGCCGGTAAATTAAAGGTCCGCCAGTCGTCTTTATATATTGGTGGTGACTGCACGTGTTCTTTCTGTGTGGAATTATATAGAGCTGCTACTACACACCCTTCTTGGTTTTGTTTTCAAAGGTAAATTTAATTTCAACTTTAATTATTTTATTCAAAAGTAAATAGTTTATTTTGTAAAATAGGTAAAAATACATAAAAAAATTCACGGTTTTTTATATTAAAAAATTACAAATACCTTCGTTAAATACATATTAAGATTTAGGCTTATATAAATTTAATAAACAAATAAATAAACACATGCATAAAAAAACAAATAGATATAGGAATAAATAATATTAAAAAAAATTATTAGTACATAATGCAATAATACAACAAATAAATAAAAATATGCCTAACTCTGCCCATACCATTTTCTTTCAGACGAATTCTTCCAGAATGGATCAATTTAAACGTGGAAAGCCGCTTAAGTCACAAGCACGACAAATGGTATTTAATGTGTACCTTTATTTCTTAAATGAAGCCAATGTTTTCAAAAGAGACCATGATGATTATTTTAAAAAAGTTCAGGACCGTGTTACAAAAGCTACAGGAATTTCACGACGAACTTTAAGTTATATCTTAAACGAAAAAAAACCAGAATCAATCAATGAAATTTTCCACACCGAAAAAAGGAAAACCTAAAAGTAGATTTCGCCTAGGGCTTGATGATTTCGACTACTGTGTGATTCGTAATATGATATATAATTTTCAGTTGACGCTCAAAGAACTCCCAACTGTAAATAATTTGAGAAAAAAGTTGATCGAAGCTATTAATTTCAAAGGCTATGCAGAGTCTTTAAGGCTGATCTTGAAAGATATGGGGTTTAGGTTTCTGAAAACTGATAATAACAAACGGTTACTTATGGAAAAGCATGATATACGTTTAACAAGGATCAAATATCTCAGAGAAATACAACAGCTGAGGAATTCTGGTAGAAACATAGTGTTTATGGACGAGTCATACATGCATACATCACATACTAAGGGTAAAACTTGGCAAGATAGCAGCAAAAAAGGTATCAAACAACCCATTTCCAAAGGAGAGCGAATAATTATTGTACACGCAGGCAATGAAAAAGGCTTCGTCCCAGGGGCTCTAATGTTACATAAATGTGTCGATACAGAAGGTGACTATCATAAAGAAATAAACGCGGAACGTTATCAAACTTGGCTACGCAATAAATTGGTTCCCAACTTGCCTCCAAATAGTGTGTTGGTAATAGAAAACGCCTCATATCATAATAAGCTGTCTGTGAAACCACCAAACTCAAACACACCTAAACCACAAATGATAGCTTGGTTACAACAACACAACATTCCGCATGACCCAAAGAAACTGAAACCCGATTTGTATAAAGAAAAATACACAGAATTTGCCATCGACCGTATAATGGAGGAACATGGGCATAAAATTATACGATTCGAACAAAATTTTTCGAAAAATTCGAAAAAAATACGAACACGCTATTTCTTCTGCATATCAATGACATGCTGCAGATTAGTAGCATCTATTGCTATGCAGACGATAGCACGAGTGATGCCCTTTACACCGAATCGAAAGCTGATCCAAACTTGTGTCTGAAATCGAAACTTCTTTATCAAAAGTTTCAGATTGGAGTAACCACTCTATATAACCACTCTATATATTTATTAACCACTCTATATATACATCGTCTTCCGAGGCTCGGGACATACGATCGTTGCCGAACAGTGACGAAGATTTATATGCGCATTATTACTTTGGGAGACCTGTAATTGAACAAGCAGTGCGATCTATTATATTATTGGGAGAAAATCACCCATCTCTGATACCCCATACTGAAATAAAAAAATTGGTAGTTTACTTAATGCTGTAGATACCCCATACCGAACTTTTTATTATTTTTTTAAATTTGGCAGGCTTAAAACCCTTGTTGTTTTTGTTCACAACATGATGGCATTGTGTCGCTGTCCCTATTTGCCGCATCAGTGAATACACGATTCACTGTCTTGAAATTAAACTACGTTAGGGAATGTTTGTTTTTAAACGAATCTGGACGAATTCACGCTTAAGGGAATGTTTTTATCTGTTTACGTTATTGTCATTACGAGGTCAGTTGGAAAGTGACAGATAATGTTTTACAAAAGAAGATTGTATATCAAAAGGGCTTCTGAAATAATAAAAAATTAAAGGTCTTTAAAACTGTGTTAGGTCTTCTTATTTGTTTGAAATCTTTATTACATTTAAATTAAACAAAATAATTCTATCTATCTAAACATAAAAGACCGATGTCTATAAATTGTAAAACAAATTTTTATATATCTGCATGTTTGTTCACGCATCACATAAACAGTACTGCATGGAATTGAATACACCTTTCACAGTTGTATTGTTAATTTTAACGATTCTCTGCATAAATAAAAATATAGATATTTGATTCTGAATTCCACACATACGAAGTAGCAGGCAAAAGGTAGTATAGCTACTACTACTAGATTCTGGAGGTCCTGGAAAAAAATGTGACTTCTGTTTTTCTATAATTTTAACTAGAATATGTTTTTTATCCAAATTCTGATTATGTAAATTATTAATTCCAACCACTTTGCTTTAAAAAAAGGCTTACTTTTAACTTGCAAGATTCGGCAGTGAAGTGAGACAATGTTCTATCCCATTATTTAATTTGAGGTAAAATCTCCTTTTATACATTCACTCCCAGTTTCATTCATTCACAGTATACACTCCTGTTTAGAATATATATATTTGTAATACAGAACATGAAATATACTACAACGATGATGATGAGAAAAGTAAGGCATATTCGAGATTTTTTTTCTCCCACCTCCGAAAATTTTCCCAACAATTTATAAGTTCCCAATAACTTGCGTACAAGTTTAATGCGACGAGAATTCTCACCGAAACAGTTCCGTAGGAGCCCATTCATGTCTTATTTTCGTAATAAGTTTAGATTAAAAATCTCGTTTATATGCCATGCCTTTTATACGCACAAAGTTGAATCTTTAGTTTTTAATAAATCTATACAAAGTACTATTTTACGTATTTTATTAGAGTATCTGTTAAAATCAGTATTAGATAAAAGATTAAAAATCGCCTTAATACTCTTTGCAAAGAAATAGTATATGTATGTATGTATATGCAAGAAATTATGTATATTTTTATATTAAAAAAAATATATATCTTTATATGTTCCTTTGTGATATTTTATTAATCTGAAACAAATTTCATTATTTATGTAGACTAATGGATGATCCTGATTGACAAATGAGGTGCTACAAAATTATAAATGTGATTGATTAAGAGATATAGGTAGACAGATGAATAAATATTTTTTTAAATTTGAATTGACTGATAATAAATGGTGAATATCCAAATAAACATGACCGTTTCGAACTTTGAACGATGACGAGGTTTTAGGCAGCAATTTTACCGGCCGATAGCTCTACGGCTTCAATATGTTCTTCGTGTGCTAGCACGGCCTTTAAGGCCTGACATCAGATAATCTGCATTTTCTTCTATTGTCACTGTACAATATATTATTATAATATAATATGAATAATGAAGTTCTTTAATACAAACTCAGACATGATAGGTATATAACATAGCTGTTTACAGTAGTTCAGAAAAAAACTTCCAAGTCGAACTCACAATACAAGTTATAATTGAACATAAAACGACTTGCACATACACTAATGAATATTTTACAATTCTTTTATTAGGGAGAACTCCCAGTAACACTATATTTTTCTTTCATTTACTGATACATGTTGTATGTTGTGGTTACATTTAATTGTGTTTTACATTCCATGAACAAGAACAGACCCTTTGTTATGTATTTTTGCGTTGCAGGTGTTCCTTTTACCTTCGTGTTTAAATGTTATTTATATGTTGTATAAAGGTGTACTATTTTGTGTTTTGGAAAGTTTATTATAACAGTAAGGGAGTAGATAAAGCAGAGTATAATTACACTCGTATACACACTTTTCATAAAAACAAACCCTGAGCCCTGAAATTTAACGAATTAAAAAAATGGTGAGAAATAAACAATTAATGTTTTTGTTATTATTTATTTATTTATAATTGTAATGCAATGCAATGCAAAGTGTCAAATAAATATCATCTAGCAAAGATGAACTGATCTTCGGAGCAACTACTGTAATTAGATATGACTGTTTTCACGCCGATTAGTGTATATACAGTTATTGCTTTACCTGCTCGAAGAATCCTCACTTTGTGTTGGATACACATAACATCCGTTGCTCCATAATGGTAAAAACACCGACACACAAAATGTAGATTCGTGAAGTTTTATTTACTTTTTAAGTTAGTTGATAATATTATTTCTTTAGCCGTTTTAGTACCTAATTAGCAGATGTGCACTACAATTGGGCCATTACCTATACAGTATAATCGCTCCAAAGGTTGTCTGTGAGAGGCTTACCTTATGATAAGTCTTCCAATTGTAACACTGACGGTTAACTGTATGGCTACTTTTTACTGATGTAATGTGTAGTGTATAATAAAGTATCTTTACATTGTAGATATGTTTATAACCTATAAGCACTGAACTAACAACAAAGCCACTTTACCAAAAGTAGTTCAAAGATTACAAAAGAGCAACATTTCGTTTTGAACTTGTCCAGACATGCACTACTTGTAATCACAAGTCATACTTTGAAAGAATTATTGCCCAAGTTTGAAATGACAACTAAATATGAGCTTGTGTACTTTGTTCAAACTTTCATGCAAAACAATTTTCTGGATTACAGGTTGCAGTCTAACATTGTTTGCGGACATACTTTGGTAAGAGTGACATTTAATTTTACGACTCATTCGTTTGTTATTTTCTGGTCTTTTTAGAAAATATAGCAGCCACTAAGTAACTTTATTATTAAATTTTACTTTAATTCGGCTGTCAGTACATTCTCATAATCCAAGATCATTTATATCCAAAATTGACTTGTATATTTTACACAAGTAAATTTTAAAAGAGTATAAATCGTAACACATACACACTTATACTTCATCATATTTTTTTAACAAAGAAATAGAATATGCATAGTGTACTAAAAACATGATTGCAGTAGTAACTAATAGTTCTTTTTTTTTATTTATAAATTAATAGAAAACTTCTTCCTTTTACAATGATCAGTTTCGATTGGTTCTCAAAAAACTATCGTAATGTTGTTAGTTGTTTCAAGTATTCCATAGTATAGGCATAGTCTATTTGCCGTCCTTATGAACGTATTAAGAAATTATACGTGTAATGCAGTGTCTAGGGTCAGACATACATCTCGACTTGAACTTGTTTCGTGATTTGAATTCTCATATTATTAACGTTCACACTTACAACCAGACTGAAACAGAATAGTTACAGCAGGAACTCAAAATTTGCATCGACAATATTGCGATCAAATAATGAGAGAACGAAAAGTGAGCATTTTTTTATATTTTTTAAACACGACGATTTAAAATAATTGTTGAGCAATTTTATGAAATGAAGATATTTAATTTGAAATTTAATTTGAATTGGAAATGTGAAGAATTGAATCAGCATTAATATAAGGTATATATTGAACTATTAATTGAATGGGGTGCAATTTGATCGCATAGTATGTTTCGTTATACTATAAGGGGACAGACGAACAGTCGGGTCACCTGATGGTAAGTGACAACCGCCGTCCATGGACACCTGTAACTCAAGAGTCGTAAGTACGCTGCTCACCTAAAAGGGTAATAAGACATAGGGGGATGCGGGGAGGGGAAAGAAGAGAGATGAAAACGATTAGAGGGGAGAGGAAAGAGGAGGTTACTTCACAACCGGTTTTCTACGGCCAAGCCGGCTCAATCGTTCCTAAGCATCAGCGCAATATCCTTAATATTGTCATTATTTGCGCTTTGTGCTCAATAGTTAACAGAAATGATTTACGTGTCTGATTTGTGTCGAGTAACTGTTTTTTTTTTTTAGTATTTAACTTAAGTTAATTGAATAACTTCAATTATTTTAAGTGGATTTGTTCAAGTAAATGTAGATTGTCAATAAATTCAGCTTTTACTCGGATAAAAGATGAAGAAGACTAAAGCATGTTTACTAAATTTCATGTTTCATCATAATAAATGTTAATTTAGCTATTATTCTCAATTTAAGGATAGTTAAGAAACAACATACCTACGTATGTGCCTGTCGTTAGAAAATACCTATGTTTGTTTGCCGTTTTGTATAAATGGCATTGAAAAAAATGTCATATCGTTTTTCATATATGATTTATACCACAAAGATTCTTAAACGAGAGCAGACTAAGCAGTGTAAAGATCGATTCAATAAAATATAAAATGTGTCAACTCAAGAGTCGTAAGTCAGCTGTCCGCCTTTGTGGGTGATGAAGGGGAGGGATGAGGTGAAGGGAAAGACAAGTTTTGTTTTCACTAAACACTAATAAACTTATTAGTTTTAAATAAAAAAAGTTGTTATGTACTTTTGAATACATAATGATAGAAATGAGAATATATCAAGCATTTAAGATGTCGCATCACTCATGTCCAGACTAGTAATACAAATGTTAATATAAAAAGTAATTTAAGATAAGCCAAATAAATAAATTATTTAACAGACTCTTCATCATCATTTTGCTAGTTGAAACAGAGTTATCCCGACAAAATTAATTAATATAGACAGTAACCTACCGAAATTGTTTTTCCAAATAACATTTACTGTGTATCCAAATCACTTCATATTATACGGTTTTATTTACTCACCACACAAGTCAATATCGTAGCGAGGCCAAGTCGACATATTTACATATGATTTACCCGAAAACTCAACACTTGGTCGATTACAAAGAAATTGGAATCGAGCTATGGCCTTTTAATCGAACAAATAGTGACCTCTTTTATGTGATTTGGCGTACGGCAATGGACGTGCGTATTTGAATGTGTAAACTTTTTTATTTGCTTGTTCCTGAAAAAAAATTTGAATATCATGTAAATAATTCGAAGTAAAATATTAAGCATGCTTGTTAAAACATTTATGTTATTTGATTTGGTTGAACGGCTTGGACTTCCCGGCATCAGCAAGTCAGAGTAATAGTAATGAGACCCTGACGTGCTTCAGCTATTGCTTTCACTATCCAATCGACCCGTGTAAGCAATATCCCTCTCCTTTTCTATCCTCTCTTTCCCTTTCAATATACTATCAATTTTCCCATTAAATCCCTGAAGTTTCCGGTTAACGATAGATTGAATTAAAGTCCTCAATAATTAATTGCAAAAGATGCTTTTTGGCGGATATAGGAGGAGCAAAACCCTACACAGTAGGCTTGTTGACCCCAACGATAACAATAGCCAAGGATAAACATCAACGAATGCAATCCGAACACCTCCAACAGTCAGATATACTAACAAACAACTCCAAAACCTCAATTTGCAAGCCATTTCCATGATGTTCATCCCATCCCTGAGTGGAAAATGGAGCGCTATTTGGAGCATGTGATGTTCAGCACAGTTCTTTACTATGAATCGGTACTCGGTCCTCGAGGCTGTAACGACTGTTCGTCATCTTTGTCCGAAGGGGATGTAGACTCCCCGTCCAAGGCAGCTGATATGAGCACCCGAGAGAGGCGTTTTAGCCACCTCCGGATCAGTAGGGTTGAGGTTGGGTGAGGGAGGGGAGCAATAGCCTTCATGTAATGAGTGGTCTCAAACATCAATATGACGATCATGAATGAAGCTGTCAATTAGTTCACAATTGAGCTCTCGGTGGATGGTCCAGCATGTGCCTGAGATGCCTAGGTGCGAAGACCTGAGCGCGGAAGCATGCTCTGTTTTCAGCAGCTTGGAGTCACTTGCGTAATGACCCTGGGTCAGATTTTACTCGGATCGGTAGACTTGAGGACAGCAAGGGACGTGGCTTTTTTCTCGAGAGCTGTGCGTTCTTGATGACGGTCTCGACCTGGTGAGCCATTGACATAGTTCTGTCAATGGTCACTTCTAGGTTTTAAACCTGCGTAAACAGGAGATGTCTTCACCCATGAGCATTTGTTTCGCGTAATAATTCTACACGTTGCATCCTCAGGAACTTTAGGCAACAAATGAGCGGCTATTGGGCACGATGTCTGCTTTTATACGGATTAATCTTGGCCAACCATTAGGCCATGGTAGAGCCATGCTTAGGCAAGAATGGGCCGGCTCGACCGTTATGACACCACGGCCTCACAGAAAACCGGTTATAAAGTAATGCTTGCGTTGCATTTCCCGGAAATGAGTGAGATTTCCTGAGGCTCACCTTTCCCCTATCCGCGTACCCTTATCCCTCATGACCCTCAAAGGGGGGCAGCGCACTTACGACTCTTGAGTTTCAGGTGTCCATGGACGGAGGTTGTCACTTACCATCAGGTAACCCGTCTGTCCGTCTGTATCCGCATAAAAAAAAAAGAATTACTTGCAATTGAATAATTAATACTTTTTCATTAATACTTTAAGCACAGCTAAACGAAGAGCTCGCCGTTAAGTCCATTACTGGCAAATTTATTTATAGATTACTTAACGTGCTCGGCCATGGCAATAGACTTGTGTATTTCGTAAATTAAACTAAATTATAATCGGCAAAATTTGAGCGTAATTTATGCCCTGCCTACCCCGTCGGGGATACAGGCGAGAGTGTATGTATGTATGCATGTATGTGTAGATAACTTTAAAAAAAGTAAATACTGAGTCCAGAACGACAATATTGTATACTATTACATACTCGTTAATAATATAATATTAATTAGTTGGACAGGTACATTGACATATCTTATAAAAAATATTATTTTTTTACAAAAATATCATTTTTTTTTTATTAAACATCATGATTTTTTCCAATTGATATAATCTTTGAGCATCACGCATTATCTCTCAGCAATAATCAGCCTTCATATGAATATCCCATCTGCTTTAATACATATTCTCTATCGTTTTTATGTCTTGGTGGGAATGTTCTTCGCTAGGCTCCCCTAAATTATGTTGAAAGTGATCTGCATATATGGCTATGTAAGTAATGGACTTTTATACTAATATTGAAGCCTATACTTTAGAAGCTAAGCAGCATTTTCAAAACTAATTCCACAATATATAGTTGTCCATTTTTATGCAACCACTACAAAAGATTTATACGCAAGTTGATCCACATTAGTCATAGAAGCCTCAAAATCGTGGTGTCTCTGACTAACTGACAAATTTGAGATCCATCAAAAATACCTGTTTTGATTTCTGAGTACTTTAGAAATTTCTTTAAAATAAACTGATAACATGGATCCTTTCTATCAAGAGCTTTAACTAATTGATTAATTAGTCCTAACTTTATGTACAAATAAAAAAATATAACTAAGGGCTCATTTATAACATTTTCTACCAATTGGTCATCATATGCGTCAATCATATGATACAGAACCAGTCTGTTGACCCAATAAAAAGTAACCATCTTCAAGTCGAAATAGATCACCCAATTATATTCAACATTCTTTATTTTCTGTAAAAGAACTAACCTCATATTCTACTTTCATGTATGTCAAGGGAATACTTGGGATAGAAGCTTCTACGAGCATTTCCTGCAGCTAGCTCCGAAGTTGGTCGGCCCTGCGTCCTCCCTTGGGCGTCTTTAGCCCAATTTGGGTGGACCAAGTGTCGCGACGCGACGGCTGTACACGAGGATAGTCCGATCAATGGCGTACAGTGCCACAGTGCACCGGTGTGGGCGGAAGCTCTGTCCTGAAAAGAGGAGAATAGGGCACGTCTTTGGCAGCCTCAGAGGGTCTTGGCGGTCAGAACCAAACGCGGATACCGCACCGTATTCATGGAAGCGGCGTGAGCGTTGGCCGGAACTCCCCCGTGGGATTTAGAGGCGGAAGTGCTTGCCGAAGTATTTCAGCGGTCGGCTAAGGTCCGGGCGGGTAGCAGCGGTCAACCCCCACCCGAAGAAGTTCGCGAGTGGCGCGAAGCTACCCGACGAGCCACGACGGCTCGTTGGTCTTCTCGGGTGGAGGCTCCACGTGCTGGCTTTACCACCCTGGAGACGCTCCAGGCGCGAGAATGTATCCGGATGACTTACTAAAGCTGTTCCGGGACCCCTCTTACTTCAGGCGCAGTATGGCACAGCGTATGGTTTTAGTCGGTTTGATTCCGAAACACCGTTCCACCAAAAACCCCGGTGGGATGACGACCGAAGGGGTTTCCACACCTAAAAAAAAAAAAAGGATTCAGTTTTTTTTTTACTTTAAATATTGTTAGTTTACATACATACACTCACGCCTTTGGGGCCCTACATATACGCCTATTGCCTATTGCCGCATTTCGGATACTTTTGGAAATAAGATGGGAAAATTTGAGTATGTTGAAGTTTATTTCCATTATGTAAAAGAACTACTTCAAGACTTCGCTTACTTCTATCATTGAACAGATGCCAACGACAGGCATGTTATGCCTTGAAACCAATGAAAGTGAACAAAGAACTCATATCACAATACATAAAATGTACATCAGAACAAAAACTGCTAAAAAGGAAGAGATTTGTACATCTTTTTCTAAAGATTACTTAATGTTAATGTTTGTTAGTTACGTTAATTACCGACTTTAGGCTTGCATTAGGGGGAGCGACTTGAACAAAGACTTTAGCTGTTCATTTATTTAAAAACTAGCACAAAGTCCAAATAGGTAATTTGGACTTTGTGGTAGTCTGCCATAAAAACTTTTTTTAGATATACGATAAAAATATTTTCATTTAGGTACAGACAAGTTTTATATAACATATAACAAAAAGACTTCACGTTCAAATAAAAAAACCTGTGTTATTACCCCAATAAGTGGCTCCCAAGCAAATGAAACGAAACTTTATAAAAGTGCTAAGTACGGTGATAGAGAGTTTCAGAGTACTTTGACAGTTCGTAATCTAGTCTATTGAGTTTTTAGCCATAGTAATGAGTTGAAGGCACAGTTCTTATCGCTCCCTTATATTTACCGTAGGAGAGCTATGTATAGGCACGAATGGGCCGGCTTGACTGAATGAATATCACGGCCTCGCAGAAAAGCAGGTACACAAACAATGCTCGATTGTACTGCCGAGCAAGTGAGGGTACCGGTGGCCCAACTCTCCATCTCAGGTGTCTATGGGCGCTGTCTGATCCGTCTGTCCATCTGTCAGTATAAACCTTTTTGACAAATTTCAAGTAAGACTAAACATACACATGTGGAAGTGAAGTAACGTTTTCTTTAAAAATGTGTTGTGTGAGAATCTAAATAAGTAAAGGTGTATTTTATTCATTTATATATCTTTGTTGTACACCATTACAATACTGAACAACACCGACACTATTAAATATACTTAGATATAATAATTTGGTGATCTAAACACTTACGGTGTATACGGATATTATCAGATCAGATTTAGATAAGACTACTGTGTACTATTATAGAATTATGGATTGACGGTCATGGCTATATTTTACACCTTTAAAGACGCGATACTCTTTTTATGGAATAAGGAGCCAAACGAGCATACAGGTCACGTGTACCTCAAGTGACGTAAGTGCCATGTCTGCCTTTGAGGGTGCCCCCCAGGGTTTGAAGGGAGGGAGAGGAGATAATTGCGGGGAGGCGGACGGAGGAGATCAAGTTTAGGTGTCTGGTAGTCACTTATCCAATGAAACACAACCACTTTGGCCTTTCTACGTTAAGAGCCTTTTAAAAAGAATATTAGATTATGGAGTACATATTGGGTATTAAATTGTGGAGAGATAAATGAAAGCAACTTTAATAAATCCTTTTAATCGTTAACAAATTTTGTAAAATTTAAATTGCTTTAAATTTTACAAAATTAGTTAACGACTAAAAGGAATTTGGAATTTGGATTAAATTTGGTTTGTGGATACTTAAAACCATAAGGAAGGATAATTGTTTTTATCGACATACTACGCGGGCAAAGCCGCAGCCAGAAGCTAGTGTAATATAATCTAATTAAATTAAATGTAAAATTGTTTGTCAGGAAGCTGAATTACACTTGACAGTAATTACTTAAACTAAAGTAAAACCTAAACTAAACGGTCTTCACGGAATTCTGTCACGTATTTTGTTCTTACTCTAAGTTCGTCTTATTGCAAAGACACTTTAATTAATGTCACAGTTTTACTGGCAGAAGTCGCGAGCCAGTTGGAGCCAATTTTATAATCCTTACAACTGTGTCGCCAGAACATGCACTGTTTGCAACATAGAATGCTTTAAGTAATTTGTTTTTTGTTTGCCTTTGTTTCAAGTATAAAACACGGTGACTTTAATGTTTATCCATTATGGTTTACCATTTGTTGAAAGTTTTTATTACTTCATCATACATATTCATTAATTACCTTGCTGAATCATACGTCTGTAAAAAGTAGTATGTGTTCTTTCCCAGAGATTGAAGTGTTTCTAAGTAAAAGTAAAATGTAATCAATAGACTGATAGAGTTACTATTTTATTTATAATATTTGTATGTATTACAAAGCTGAAGACTTTGTTTGAAAGCTTTATTTTTTTGCTAGCTTTTAAGAGGCTGTTTAGTTTTGCTTAACATGGCTCATTTACTGAGAATGCTTGTGTGTAGACTATACATTACGCTGTAAGGTACATGTATAAATAAACATATTTATATACTCCCGTATTATAAACCATTGCAACCTATTATTGTTTCCAGCCCCAAATATTAAATTATTCTAATGTACAATGTAAACACTAATAACGTAATACACTTGGTTATTTGAAGGTGAACTATTGGTACTTACTGCAATACCCTAGTGAATTTACCGTACCCCAAAAAAAAAATGTTACTTTATGTAAATTTCAAGCTTTCCATAAATTTAAATATAACATACATGAAGCAGTGTTCCTGAAGACAGATGACACTTCACAAGACGCTTATTGTAATAATTAACCTAAACAATGTTAACAGTAATAAGGAATAAACGAGTATCTATGATATGAAACTTTTGTAGTCGAAAACGATATTGAATGTAAAATAAACCGTTTTATGTACATTCCACTTGAGTAAGTATAGTATAATGACCCAGTAATCAATCAACTACGTTTGTATGTTCAATTTATGTGCGTCCACGCACATAAATTGAACATACGCAGATTTCCTAGTGTTTTATCGCATCTATATCAATAGAAAATAATGTCACATTTCACTGCCTCGGTTTTAATGAACTATAATTATTTACGTTAGAGCTCATACATGTTTATAAAGCTAACGATTTAGGAATGAGTACTTTTAATGCTTACATAAATAAGTAAAAATTATTTTTTTACTGGAGTAAAACTTATTGAGAAGCTTAATATTAAAGAAAAGGTTCGTTTTAAATATTTAACAACTTGAAAATTAAAACCATTAATAGGTTCCATTGCGTTTGGAACATGAACCTTTTTCTTGCTAGCTGGGCTAAACAGTGAGATGGTTTTTCGGACTCAAACCGACTAAAAGCACACTGTGATCCGTCATGGGGTCTTATGGGCGGAGCCACACATTTCTATCAGTAGCCTACAACATATTGTGACTTTCACTACAAACTGTAACTAACTGTAACTATGTCTTTTCTGATATAATTTAATAATAGTAGAAACGCTTATCTCAATAATGGAGAATGAAATATTTTAGATCAATTTTTTTTTGTTCTTTTAGGTGTAACTAATTACTTTGGTAACGTACAATGATTAGTTAGAGTACACATACTACGGAATGTCTCTTACGCTACTTATGATTAAACTAACGATATTGCATGTCCTTAAAAATTTTGGCACTTGAAAATTAGATTTATGGAATATATAAGTTTATATATGTACATATATATGTTAGTGTAAAGTAATAGGATATATTCAAAAATGACAGTTCTACAAAATTTCACTGATATTATTGATGCAAAACCACGCTGAAACAAAGGTTTTACAAATATCGAAAAAAGTACTGCAAAATTTGCATAAAAACCGCTGTGGTGCTGTAAGTATTGTCATCAAAAGTAATCTTAAGACTATGCGTCGTCTTTTTGCACAACCTATGTAACAATAATGACCAATGAAATATTCTGTGTTTATGTTTTATTCGGGATTGTATATTTTCGACTATCAAACGGTGACTTCTCAGGCCAGCACATTACTGCGCCCCGCTGCAACCGACCGAGAGCATCAAGCAAATACTGCGCATAGCCGTCCCAGAGATGAGAGCAGTACTCCACGCAGGAGCGAACCTAGGCCTTGTTTAAAAGACACAGTTGCTCGGGCGAGAAGAACCATCTCACGGAGCCCTGAGGTACACGGGCGCTAACCTCTTGGAACTTAGAGGCCACGCCGTCACAGAGAACCTAACCTATTCCGTGGATATAACCCGTGGATCGGTTCGGCCTAAAACCATATCGGCGATCATCTATCAAGGAGTGATCCTCTAGGTGGCGGATTAATTAAGTGTTGATATTTCACTCGAGCACCTTACAGAGTATGGAAGTGACGGCTATAGGTCGGTAATTGGCTGGATTGGAGCGGTTGCCTTTATTGGGAATGGGTTGAACATTCGCCTCTCTCCAGACGTCCGGAACAATTCCTGAGGAATAGGACAGGCGATACAAGCGCGTCAGTACGGGAGACTACTCAGGTGCACATTTCTTAAGAAGCTTTCTGGTCATCGAGTAACCGAAGCTCCGCTTTGACATCCCTCTGCTGGATGCGAATATCCCGCATTGTGGAGTCGCAGGGCACAATGGTGGGCGAGTGCGAGCAACGGTCATCAATGCGGGAGTAAGCCGCAAAGAGGTCAGCTAGTAGTTTCACTTTCTCTTGCGGCTCGTGGGCCAGTGATTCGTCAGGGTACTTCAACGGTGGCAGCAAAGGCTGGCAGTAGTTGGACTTCACGGCTTTAGCCAATCGCCAAAACTTACGGCTACCCGTAGGGTATGCGACGAGTTCTTGACCAAACCGTGCAATATGCTGGGCATCTGCTCTGATGTAATCCCTCTTGCATTCTCTAGTGGTTTTGTTACGTGCTGCTTTCAGGCGATCAACGTCTGGGTCGCAATGAGCGCGAGGCCGGGTCCATGCTCAGTAGGCCGACTGCTTTAGAGCAACAGCACGGGTGCACTCGCGATCGCACCAGGGACGGGTCTTCGTGCTGGCGACTTCACTGTAGGGGACATAATACTCCATACCGACAGTGATTTCGTCAGTTGCGACAGATGCCTTTCTTTAAAGCAGCGTTGAGCCTACGGGATGGATGCAAAATATTCCCGCATTCCATCCCAGTCTATGGACGAGTAGTGCCAAAAGCACCGCGTTGCTACCACAGGTCGTTGAGGGGCAAAAAGAGGCACCGAGGTGGACACCAGGCAATGGTAGGAGGATCCCAGAGGGGCGTGAACCGATACACTGTACTGCACTGGGTGACTCGTCCGGGATAGTGGAGATATGCCGTGTCGGCTGGGCGGCGTATTTGTGTCTCCGTAAGTAAAAGCATGGACGGCCGTGCCGTCCGGTGACCGAACTGTCGGACGGAAAGGCCCTCGTACCCTCCCGGAAGTGGTCGCCGGGTCCCAGCATCTGGTCACCAACCGGCACGACGAGCCACTCCGTGGATTATGTGGAAGCCTCCCAGGGTGGTTAGACCTGGTTGCGCTCCTCTCTATGCTGCAGGCAGCCAGCAGCACCACCATTTCTACGGGTCTACCTGGCCAACGGTTCGATCCACGCCACCGTCACAATGACTCTACGAACACTCCACTGCTCACCAAATATTACGATAACTGTCCCCCCTGCATCGTTGGGCCTCCGGTCTCGCACTCATCAGCGAAAGGCGACACCACGAATGTTGTCACTTTAGGCTGGTTTTCTGTGAGAGGGTAGTACTGCCCCGCTCGAGCTGACCTATCCCTGCTGAATAAATCAGCGTGACTCTACTACCTACTAAATCACTTATACTATAACCATGTTAAAGTCGTAAAGGTTTATTTTAACCTACTCCTAATTCTCTTATCGTTATGAAACTTAATGTTGTTGTGATACATAACGATGTATTATATGTAAAGTTACATGCATACTTTTCCAAGATCTCAAAACCTAGTAAACTTCTCAAAGAATTTCGCGGATTCATGTTGTAATTTATAATTGAGTGCGATAGTATTTTCGATACTAATATAATTATTAAAAGTATTTTTTGTTTAACAACCCATCCATGAAGTGTCATGGATTGACACCAGATTGGCATGGGATGTAAATTGCAGCTCTTGAGAAAAGAGATCATAAGCAGAAATTTGAAATATTAAACTTGAGATAGCTGATCTCCGGAATAAAGTAGCTTCTCGCAATGAAAAGATTGTTTTACTTTTTTTCAGATTATTTATTCATTTGTTGTTTATGTTTGGTAACTGTTCTATCGTGTATTGTTAAGGTATATTTGTTATGAAATTAAATTGCCTGCCGGCGTCAGATGATGCTTGTGGGTGGCACTCAAAATCAGTTCCGGGATGATTTATATCAACCCAGTCAATGCTGAGTGTCCATCCAACATTGCAAGACATCAACTTCTACTTTTGATTAATGGATATCTATACTAGATAAGTAAATGGAAAAAAATGCTTAACAAATAACTACCGCAAGTTGCCACGTCAAGACGAGGTCTATGTCAATTTTGGAAAGAAACTAATTAAGTACAGATAATAAAGAAACATTGTCCTATATTAAGTAATCAATTTCATAAATTGTTCTTAGTTTTTAAGTAGGGTTTGGAAATGAAAACTTATTTTCTTTCATTCTTCTTTGTTATTTATGTGGATGTATATAGGTTCCCTTGTAAGTCGCTTATCAGCAAAAAATCTTTTTTTTAATGACACCCAAGTAATAGTTTTTGCAGAACTCAGATAGTTTATTATCATAATTTTATTACGATTACTTGAGAGGTTCTGAGTAGGTAATAAACAAACTTTTACATTTAAATTGTTAGTTATTCGGAATAGCTCATTTCCGAGAAAAAAAGGTTTATTGAATTTATGATCTAAATTATTTTAATAGAATTTGCTCTTGCCCTAAAATGCCGATGGAAAATGTGAAAGGCGTTTCTGAGTATATTCTTAATAAAGTTGTTGTTATAATTCCTTTGTTAAATTTCCAGGAAAAACAAATATTGCCAATATCTTGACAAAAGCGGGTCTGAGATGGCGGCATGGATGGCGGATGGTGGCGGTCTGGGATGGAAGGCGGAGAAAGAGAAATAATATTTTTGTATCCGTTTTGCGCGATATATTATAAATATATCATATTAAATATATTATTTATATGTTCTTTTGTTGAGTATATTATTTAACAGGTATTCTTTTTTAATTGCTAGCTCGGATCGGATTGGAAAATAAGCAAATAGCTAGTAATAAAAAAATTATACCTCTTTTTTAACTACTAACTAGTTCTTTATTTTTTAGTTAACCAAATAAATCCCATAAAGTTTACTAATATATTATTAACATATATTTGATGCATTTCAGAAAAGATAAATTATTGAAATGATGACTGCTGTCTTTGTAAGTATGTTGTTTTGTCTGTTTATATAAAACTGCCCAAAACAGAGTGGAGTGGATGTGTGAACGTTTCTTTATTCAACCATAACTTTATTACTCTATACTTCAACAGATTTTAATGTTTGGCATAAAATTAAAATCCTTCAAAACCGGTCATCCTGAGTGGCACTGGCAAACTTTTGGTTTCTCTATTTCTCGTAGTTCATTTTGTGTGCTGTGCTGTGCAGTTGTATTTAAACTAGTTTTACTTATTATATTATAGAATGACACATCCGCGATTGTTTACGTTGAGTAGACAATCAAGAGTACACTTAGCTCCTTGAAATCTTTTTTATCTATGAAATCACCGTCTATAACCGTTTTACATTGCATGAAAAATATATAGATAATCAATTAGATATTTTACGTTTAGGGTTTTTTTTGCGATTGCGATTTTGGTCTTCGGGCACTTGTATTGCTTAAATGCTATTAATTTCAAGGAGTCTATCTCAATCTGTGAAAATTGTAAAAGCGCTTCTGCTGTGGTAGAATATTCTTAAAGCTACTAAATTTTAATATTTTAGTGTAATAAATATCACTGTTCACGCACATGCTAAAGAATGAATCATGTGGCTGGCAACATTGTTCCTGTCGGGCTGCGCCAATTCAATAATCAAAGTATGACGCGATAAGCGTTGCTATTGGTAGAACATTGTCGTTACCCCCACTATCATTACTTTTGTAATATTATAAAATTCAAATAAAAAAACGCAGACTTGGCTTCAACTTAAAACGTGACACTTGTTTTTCATTACGTTTTCCAAGAAAGTATAAAAGGTCTACTTCAGTACACAGACTACTAATAAATTACATCAAAATTCAAGTACTGACGGTCAAATCCAGTACAATCACAATGCAATCTTTTTGTATTGTGTGTATAAAAATAATTGCATTTCTCAAATATACAGTTGTGAAGTTATTAATATGATCTTCGTAATAATCGTAGAATATTATATTAACAATTATTAATAATAATAATAATTCGTAATATTCGTAATAATATAAAAGCATGTCGGCACCTATTACGAGTCGCCCTTTACTATAGGATCGGTCTGTTATCTTTTAGACAGTACATATAGTCGAACATAGTTTGGTTGACGAAAATAGACTTGCCCCCTCTTAAGTAAATTTTGTGGTAAGTTAGAGACCAAGAGACCTTGTATGGGAGTTGTGCACTAACGTCACTCAGTTAGAGAAATATTCGAAAAAGACGATGTTTATGATAATACCCTGTAATAATACAGAAAACTAGAGAAACAAACTTAATTACTATGCTTTAAAAAAGTGTAACCACATTTTAATCTTGACGACGTAGCTTTAAAAGCACTAAATGTCTTAAACTAAACGTGTATAATATTAATTCTACCCTATTTAAATCTTTACTGAAAACAAGGATTAAAATTGCTTCGATAGACAAATAAACTCGGTCACAATCGCTCAAGGGTTCTAGTTTGTCTTGATCAAATGAGAGTAGATTTAGTAGGCAGCCAGTCAGTCTCTTTTCAGAGCAATCGAATACCTACCTACCTACCTACTTTAAAAAAAAATAGTCACCCTTAAATAATCATTTAACAAAGATTTAATAATTTATAGAAAAAAAACGGAATCTATTTATTTAATTTCTGTATAAGTTATCCCATCTATTTGTTATCATGATTAAGAATACAAATTGAGGAGAGATAAGTTTTTTGTTTCGGACTTAAGAAAATGCCCATTATTAAATAAAATATAACTACTAGATTATTAATTCATACGATTACATTTAATTATTACTTAATTAATTATTTTTGATGAATTTTGAAAAATTTATATTGCCCAAAATTAGAAATAAAAAAGTTACTTGTTCCATAAATTACAAATTCTCCATTTAATTTGGTAAACCAAAACGATGTTTTTACTGGCAACACTGACTTAGGGTTAATTTAAATAATCAGTATTATATTGAGATTTTTGGGTTTGTTTTCTAATATTTATACAAATAATAAACTTAAGCGTGATTTATTGAGTTTTTGAGACCTTGAATCGCATTCCCTTAATGCACAGTCACTCCTTTTGTAAATTACTATTGTCGCGTGTCGAGGTCGTGTCGTCGGTTGAACTCGGTCGGCGTCACACCGTGCATTGAAGTGTCATTAGCTGGGCATATGGCTGTGGTCATATATGCAGTAGCACCTTTTAGGCACGGTAATTACTAATCTAGAGTTATATATACATATAGAGTTATATATCAATGATAATAACCAACTGATTTAAATGTGCCGCCGATTGGTTAAAAGCCAAAATGAAAAATGTTGTAAATTGAGTTTTTTAAGCATTATTCCAGTAAAGTCAACTTAGAGCCATAAAAATACTGTCCTTTTTTTATAAATCTTACAAATACTACTTAATACGTAATAGTACTTATTACAAAAGCATAAAAGAAAAATCATTCGCAAGAACTAGTCATTTCACTAGTATAGGTACATAGTTATACCTTCTAAGCATTAATGATTAACTCCACGGGGACTTGTAATTAAGTACTACTAAATGATAAATGATGACAGATCAAAATATATTTAATACAAATTTGAATAGGTATAATTATTTCAAAACAACTTAGAATTTAGTCTGCTTTAAATAGATGTTAATAGCGGTATTCACCTTCACTTAATTACTTATAATAACATTTATAATTGTGAAATTTATTTGTCTTACTATCTGTTACTTACTCGGATCTTTCACGACTAAACGCTTAGAGTCTTTGAAGTATACTTGAATAATATTCTTATAATTTACAATATTAAGCTATAGAAATATTGTTGAGAAATTACTCTTGAGTTGTCATGGGCCGTGGAAAATGTTAAGGTGAATTTATAACACACGTTATATGCATTGGTATAAAATAAAGAGTATCATGACCACGAACATTTTATGACAATAAAATTTGCCTCGTACTGCATTAAATTTTAAGGCCGAGTTGAGAAAAGATAACTTGAGATAATTAAAGACGCGAGACAAACTGACCATTTTGTTATAAAAGTTGTCACAATATAATTGTATACATATTATTACATAGGCGATGTATATATGTGTATGCATCTACCTATGTTCCCTATGATTTGACTCGACCGACGACTGGATCAGATTGGTCTAGCAAGTAATCCTGTAAAGTTTGATAGCCTTCGAACAATTTTTTTGCACAATTCAATTTATTTTAACTTACGCTCAGCCAAGCGGGCCTGGTTTGTTAGTAGTCAACACCGAAACAAATTGAACATTTGATACGTGTCGGTATTGTCCCATGTAATAATGGCCTGTTATCTACCAGAGTATCTTGTACCGTAAGGTCTGTGAATTGTGGTCGACAGTACAGGTGCCAGGCTGTAATATGCCTAATCTAATAATATAAATATCAATTTATACGATTTTTTTTTAATAATAATCACGTTTATTTGGAACTAAAAACAATACAAAAGGGAAACGATAAAAGCTGCAAAAATATAAAACTATGGCACAGCTACCAACGCCTCCCTCTTGGTACAAAAGTAGGTTGTTCCAGACAGACTTAAACTGAAAACGTTTTTCATGGCATTTAACAAAAATATTTAAAATAAAAAGGTAAAGTATTTAATGAATGGATATATGCTTGTGTGTGTGTGTAGGTGTTTTTTTTTATCCCAGAGTTATGGACAAAAAATACTCTTACGTATCATCAGGGTCTAACCTGGGTATGTCGGACTCGATGTTATTACTAGACCCATACCGACTAAAAAAAACCTCCTCTGGCGTCAACCTAAGCGCCGCTAGGCATTACTTCGTGGAAGGAGGCTCTAGCTACTGCTCTTCCGTCGTGCTAATGTCACGGGTTTTGTTTTCCGACCGCTTTCTATCCAACCGCCGGAGTTCCTGAAGAACTTCCATGCTGCCATGCTGCCTCCGATGAAAGCATAACTTCTATCAAAGACTCTGGCTGAATTTTCTTCGTAAGGGCCTTTGCCCAGGTACTGCGTAACAGGTCGAAACGAGGACACGTAAAGAACACGTGCTCTGCATCTTCACTAACTCCTGGGTAGGACGGGCACATTGGGAATACCTCTTGCTTATATTTATAGAGGTATGCCCGATAGCACCCATGTCCTGAGATCATTTGTGTCAGGTAGTAATTGACCTCACCATGATTACTGTTTTAAAAGACATCAACTTGTGGAATAAGACGGTAGGTCCATCTACCTTTTGTGCTGGTATCCCACTTCGATTGCCATCGTCGTATGCTATTTAGCCGTTCCTCCTTGCCAAGTTCTCCAGGGTTCAGTGTGGTCGTTACCTTACGTTGGTAAAGGGCTTTCCGTTCTTCGGCTAGTACTTCAATTGGCAGCATCCCGACAATAACGTCCACAGCGTCATCAGACACTGTGCGAAAAGCACTGGCAATTCTTAAAGCACTCAGCCGATATACTGGTGCAATTTTCCTTCGTGCTTCCTGTATTTTAAGCACATCGGCCCAGATGGGGATTCCGTAGGTTAGTACGGATGTTACTACAGACGTAAGTAACGCCCTCCTTCTCTGCTTCGGGCCTCCTATGTTGGGCATCAGCCTTGATAAAGTCGCTCTGACCAATAAGACTTTGGCACCCACGTGCTGTGCCTGCTGCTTGAAGTTGAGTCGGGCATCAATCATAACGCCCAAATATCGAAGAGACGGCTGGGATGTGATTTCATGAGCTCCGACTTGCAGTGTGATGGTTTCCAGCCGCTTCCTGCTAGAAATGAGTACTGCCTCAGTCTTGTGCTCTGCCAACTGCAATCCAACTGTGTTCATCCAGCGGCTAATCTTTTCGATGGTAGCGTCAAAAGCTAAGGTAATTTTTTCGAGGTGCTTTGCAACGATCACTACGGCCACATCGTGTGTGTGTGTGTGTGTGTGTGTGTGTGTTATGTTATACTTCCACAAGTTTTTGCATCATGACCCTTTAGAGAATAAATATTGAGAGTTTTTTGGATTTTATTATAGACTTTAGAGATTATGTGTCTAAAATGCCGACTCGCGGCTATGGTTCTATTTGACTTTATATCACATACTGTATCAGAGCATCGTCTCGTGCTGTATATGTTTGGATCGTATGGTAGCTAACTATGCTACCATACGATCCAAACATATACAGCAAAGCAGCATATGCGAAGTACAGTTCGAAGAATGAATAACTGTCTGACAGAGAGGACCTTGTAGATAAACTATTTTTGTAGGAAATCGGTGGGGCTTTCCTGCCAATACTTTGAGGATAGCTCATTGTCCACGTTCTATGCGTATCACAATTTATTTAGGAGCTCCTCCTTAGACGACTAGACTGTAACCCATTACCGACTTCACAAGTGCAAAATAAATGTATATTAGCTATAGCTATCAAAGTCCACCACAGCTTTAAGTTTCTTAAAAACGTATATAAATTTTCTTAAACGTACTACTGTGTGATTAATATGCTTCTTCCATTTAAGGTTACTATCTATAATAATGCCAAGGTATCGGACAAACTCAGCACGGTCCAGTCTGGTACAGTTTCAATTTTCGCTATAGTCACTATAGGAACAAGTGTGGACACGAGTTACAATGGGTGTTTGGGGTTGACTAGGTTCAGTAGGATAGAATTTAACAAACTTGGTCTTACTGACATTGAGTGTAACTAGACTTTCCGTTAACCATACCATAACTGAGTTTAAAGCTAGTTCAGCATTGATACCAACATTGAGCCAGTTACTACCGTCAATTATTAGAGGTGTGTCATCTGCATAAGTTATTATTTTATAGTCAGGTAGGGATAACTACTAGTAACTGTACGTGTCGTTGGAAAATAGTTCTGATGTTGGACTTTGTCCTTAATGTGCTCCCGATCTTATTTCCGTAACGGCCCCCCGTTGGGATTATTTTAATAAAAAATATTCTTCTAGATAAAAACGGGAGAGAGTCAGTACCGAATATATATATATGATTAGATAGCTTATTTTTAGAGGCACAATATACAAAAAAAAAAGCTTATAACTAAAATATAAGTAATAAAATCAATAAAAAAACCTAAATAAAATTAACATGACATTAGAATAATTGATTTAAAAAATAGTCAGCAACATATTAAATCACTATAATTTAATTTTTTAACAAGATCGCGTCAAAAATGCGTCTCCCCGGTCAAATATACATGCTGGCGGACTTTTCCCGTTGGATGCATATTGCGGTTTTTTGTGTCAAATATTGACCAGAACGTTAATCAGTTTAATTATTTTTTTAATAGTTTTTTACATAGTATAGGGGGACAAACGAACATACTGGTTACCGGATGGTAAATGACTTCCTCCGCCCACGGACACTTGCAGCTCAAGAGTCACAAGAGTGCTGTCGGCCTTTTAAGGTAGGTAAGGTATGTTAGGCCTCCGATAACCTCACTCACTTAAAATGCAAGCATTGTTTAACAACCGGTTTTCTCTGAGGCCGTGATATCGCACCGGTCGAGCTGGACCATACGGGCCGTAGTTCCTCATATTGGTATTGGTATTGGTATGGGACTTTATTTCCGCATTTAGACTCCTAATTGGTTTCAGTAACGGTAGCAGTGTAGCTGAACTTGCCACCAGAGATGTGGACCCCTTCATCGCTAGTTCATCGGCAGCATCGTTCCCCAGTGATTCACTATGCCCTTTGATCCACTATGTAGTGGTCGCGGCGTAGGTGAAGATGTTGCTGGCACTTTTATGTGTAAAACCAGTTGATTTCATTCAAGCTTTCAGTGTTCAACAATTTATGTTGGGACACTCTAAACATATAAAAGAACACACACAGATTATCTGTATAGCACATGGAAAGTTAAAATTTAATTTGCGATCAGGTGAACAACCATGTGACCATATGAATAGTCAAACTCACTTAAACACCTATTGGTTACCTGTTTAAAAAAACGGACTGGATTACAAAAGCGGCACAATAACAACCAGCTAAAGCTCAAAATTGCTCCTGATAAAAGATGATAGATTTGCCTACTTGCTCACGAGTGTACTCTTACAGACTGATCCATCATAAATTAAGTATGACAGCCCACAGTTTACTGCACACTCCTTCGGGATTCACATTCAATTTTATTTATTATTCGCTGCTCCTAAAACCTTTTCCTTCTATAAATTTTCTAAGAAATTGTTCTCGAAGTGTGGCCATAACAAAAAAATGTATTCAGATTGTTGTTTTGAGCAACTTTCGGAAACAATCGGAAATTTTTTCGTCATTTACCTTACTTTATTTTGATGAATGACAATCTAAAAAATATAAAGGCGATAGAAATAGTTATAGTTATTTATTATATTGTCGATTTTTTTGTCTAAGTAGTATACCAATGTTAGCTTGTATAAATCCGGTTTATATTTCATGTTATTTGGGAAAAAGTGCTTTGGGTATTTAAAATTTATATTTGTTTCTTATCGTATTAAATTAATAACATTAAAAATATAACGTGATTCAAAGCGCCGAGTCCGCAACTGCTGCTTTTATTGTCATCTGTTTTTCTATTTATAGGTAAAGATAAAAAATCCACCCTTCATTGTTAGTACTCTCAGCTGTACAGGTGGGTGGAGGATCGTTATGATGTTGAACTTTGTGTATGGGAGAAACACGGGGTTCTGCTCTGCACTGGGTGTCCATCTGCTTCCAACCATACATAAATGCAAAAAGAGTAAGTACTTTCCTAGGTAAAGACAAAAATGTGCACTCAGTACTTCTGTATTGCTTTTTTGCGATCTGCAAATTAACTTTTTTGATAGCAATGAAACAATTAACGTTTAAAGTCTCGTGCTTGTTACGTACTTATTTATGTTATGTAGGTACTTTTAGGTTAGGTACTTTTTGCAGAATTATGCGCTATTATAATCGTTTGTCTATATCAATACAGCGGAAGTTGGTTTGTTTTTGTTTTATTTGAACTCTCTAAAATCTGGAACTATCACTCGGATTTTAATTATTATTTTTGTGTTCGATAGAGTATTTATTGAGAAATGACATGGTTTAAAAAACAACATGAAGCGACACTTAGGAGCGTAGCAGTGACCGTAAACATTGCTGAAACTGTGGAGAGTGGCTGTTGTATTACAAATATGTATTCTTAGCAGCGACTATTATACATACATCAAAAGGGTCTAAGGATCATGTACAATTTTAACTATAAAGAAATATCCAATTCATATTTACCCCAATTTAGTCTTCGAGTCTGGATTCATACTTTAATTCCCATGTTTAAGTTATTAAACAAATGATACTGTATACTGTGTGTATACTGTCTTTTCACCATTGGGATGATTCATACAACCACATCGATTGGGAATGCTTTAGATAGTTCAACAAAATCGCTTTCAGGAATGGCCGCCCACGTTCTTTTTAACATGTCAATAAGTTGTTGTACACTATGCATGGCATACAAACTTGGCAGTGTTCTTCTTCGGACCGTCTTCGGTGGTGGGGTGGTGAGGTGTATCGTACGCCTATAACCAGGTTGAAACTTTCGGATGGCTCTCATCATCTTGAAGTGGGTCGGGAGTAAGCTCCCAACCCACTTACATAGAATTGACGTGATGAGGGTATTTTTATTGTTGCTAATGTATGCGACCGAAGACGGAGGTGATCTCAACTGAACTGACTTAAAATAGATTGACACCGTTCTTTTATACTAGAGTCCCGTAATGTTATCGCTCGCTGCATTCCTGTTGTTATCACTCGCCGCATTCCTGTTGTCACTTGACCTAGGTTCGGCTTACAAGAGGATGATAAGATTGGGGTGTAGCTTTACTACACTACATTGTGTTCGCTACAATCTCTTATCTTCTCGTGTGATATGATGTCGTATCGATGTCGCATATCGATGCAATTCTTTTCTATTCAAAAACAGAAATTGTAATGGTTTTATAAAAACGCCATTACATAATTTTATAGAAATCCTCGTTGACTTGATTTTCTATTTTAATCAAAATTTAAAGAAAATTGACTAAAAGGAATCAATAACAATCTTTAAAAGTTAAAGTGATGGTCGTTAATTGCGGCGATAATATCAATAAATAATTTTGTATATGATGTTTTTTTTTATTTACCATTTTTCCTAATAAACGGAGTTGTCGGAAGAGGAAGACCTAGGCGAATGTTCTTGGACCAAGTCCAAGAAAATCTAAGCAAAGGCACGGTCAAAAGTACCTTGAACCGACGAGTCTGTATGCGGAACGGAATGAAAGTTGTAGAAGCGAGAAAGGTATGTCAGAATCGTAGCAAATGGAAGGAAGTGATCTCTGCCTACCCATATGAGAAAGAGGCGTGATATTATGTATGTATGTATGTTTTTCCTTTTACTAAATATTTAAACACAAATTCTTACGATTAACAATAAAACTGCCAGTAACTTTAAAAAATCAAAATAAACTAATATATAAAATAATTATAAGGAAGTGTAGGTAATAAGCGGGATAGCTTTTTTTTTTTATGCGATAGGGGGCAAACGAGCAGACGGGTCACCTGATGCAACTCAAGAGTCACAAGTGCGTTGCCGGCCTTTTAGGTAGAGGTACGCTCTCTTCTTGAAGGTTTGAAGGTCGTATCGGTTCGGAAATACGGCAGGCGACAATTTGTTCCATAAGCTGGTTGTGCGAGGCAAAAAGCTTCTGGAGAAGCGCACAGTGGTGGAGTGCCAATCGTCCAGGTGATGGGGATGGATATTTTGTCGCGTAGGACGATGGCGGAAACCAGCAGCCGGTATAAGTCCGAACAATTCCTCTGAACACTCCCCATGATACAAGCGATAGAGGATGCAGAGTGAAGCTACATCTCTACGCAACGCCAAGGTGTCAAGTCGATCAGAAATATCTTGGCAGTCGATGATGCGAGTCGCTCTCCGTTGAATGCGGTCAAGAGGCAGAAGTTGGTACTGGGGTGCACCTGCATAGAGATGAGAACAGTATTCCATGTGCGGCCGAACCTGCGCCTTATAAAGTTGCAGGCGGTGGGCCGGAGTAAAATACTGTCTCGATCTGTTTAACACACCAAGCTTCTTCGAGGCTAATATGGCCTTACTCTCTAAGTGACCGCGAAACTGGACTTCACTTGATATATCGACGCCAAGGATTCCGATACTGGCTGATACAGTTAGGGAAGTGCTCTCAAATTGAGGTGATACGACCAATGGCATCTTTTTAGCGGTGAACGGGCAAACCTGTGTCTTCATGGGGTTAAATTGGACTAGGTTAAGTCGACCCCAATCTGAAACTTTTGATAAAGAAGTTTCGATTTCAGACACAAGTTTGGATCGGCTTTCGATGACGTTTACCCGAGAAATGTTAGCGCGGCCGGTGTAAAGGGCATCACTCGTGCTATCGTCTGCATAGCAATGGATGCCGCTAATCTGCAGCATGTCGTTGATATGCAGAAGAAACAGCGTGGGTGATAGCACACAGCCTTGTGGGACACCAGAATTAACAGACTTGGAGTCGGAGCATGCACCGTCAACAACGACCTTGATGCTTCTGTCTGTAAGAAAACTGGTGAGCCAATTGCACAGTTTCTCGGGAAGCCCATAGGAAGGAAGTTTCGCAAGGAGCGCTTTGTGCCAGACCCGATCGAAGGCCTTCGCCATGTCCAAACTAACGGCCAACGCTTCCCCCTTGGTCTCGATCGCCTGTGCCCACCGGTGAGTCAAGTATACGAGAAGATCACCAGCTGAACGACCCTGACGGAAGCCGTATTGTCGATCATTGAGGAGCTGGTCGTCTTCTAAGTACCGGAGGAGCTGGCAGTTAACAATGGATTCCATTATCTTGGAGAACAAGGAGGCTATGGGTCTGTAGTTGGACGGATCCGAGCGATCTCCTTTTTTAGGTATTGGATGCACTAGAGCTGTCTTCCATGAGTTCGGGACTACGCCAAGAGAGTAGGAAAGCCGATAAAGGCGCGTTAAAACCGGTGCTAACTCTGGAGCACACGTCTTCAGCACGATAGGAGAGATTCTATCGGGCCCACTCGACTTATGAACGTCGAGGGAAAGAAGCGCTTTACGCACTGCCCTTTGTGTAAACCGGACTTCCGGCATGCGGGTCTCGCACTGCGGTATGGTCGGCGGTGCGTTTCCCCCGTCGTCCAGGGTCGAGTTGGACGCAAAGAGTTTGCCCAGAAGATCGGCTTTTTCTTTAGCGTCGTGGGCCAACGAATTATCTCCTATGCGCAGAGGTGGAAGGGATGGCTTACAAAAGTTCCCCTGGACAGCTTTGGCAAGAGACCAGAATGCACGAATTACGGAGGGGAGACTCACTAGTCTCTCGCCAATTCTGCCGATATGAGCCGACTTCGCCCCAGCAATTACTCTTTTGAGGGACCTGGAGGCAAAGTTAAATTGCTTCTTTAATGTGCTGGTCTTTACATCCCGTGCTGTCGCTGCGTTAGCCCATGCTTGGTACCATTCCTGCTTTCGGCGGGACGCTGCTTTGCAGGTTCGACCAAGTCGGTTTAAATTTGTACGAATCACGATTAATGGTATTTTTCAATAGCGGATATAAATATACATATATTACATTTATCGTAAGTGGTAATCTACTTACCATCGACATTAGCAAAACATAGAGATAAGATTTACGAACTTTATGGCCTTATGCCTCACGTGAAGAGTGAGTCATTGAATCAGTATGTCACCAACTGTTTAAAAACTTTTAAAAGTGTGTACAGTAACAAAATTAAATTTTATTAGTAATAAAACAAAATTAAACCCAATTCAAATCAAACTGAAAGAAAGCGACCACTAAGTAATATAATCGTGTTATTACCTAGAATACAATATTAGTTCTTTTTAACTACTTAAAGCGAACATAGAAGTACTGGTTTTAAGGATAACGATCAAGTTGCTTACTAATAATAAATAACTGATTTAGAACCATTATTTTAATGAAAATATCTATCGTATATTATTTGTATAAAAAAACATTTTCAGATTTTTATGTATACACAATCCAATTCAATATTACTTAATTGTGATTATTGTTATGACGTAGGTCCATTATTCACACAATCAACATTATACATTAACATAACTATTTTATTTTGTAGCTCGGAAACTTACACAATAATTCAATTTAGAGATCAATGTCTATAATATTGGGCAAGATCGATATATCCGTCCATGGACACCTGGAACTCAAGAATCGTAAGAGCGTTGCCGTCTTTGAGGATGATGATGAATGGGGGGTGCGAGGAGGAGAAAGAAGAGAGGCTGATGAGGGAAGGGAAAAGAGGACAGGGGAGTTGTGCCGTGTGTTGTGAGGCCATTTGTGCCGAAGCATGGCTCTACCACTAATAATATTTAATGCATTTCTGCACTTTACTGCCTAGTCAGTTTTTTTAAATCAAATGTTAAAATGTGAAAAGAATTCATAATATTATATATGATTCAAAATTTAACAAAAGAAATTCCATTGCTGTTGGTTGGGGCGAATGATGTAGTGACTCAGAACAATATCCTTCTACATACTTCTTGTAATCTAATAATTGATTATTATATAACCAGAAGCGTTTTATGTATATGAACTGATTAAAAAAATACAGTAATAGACGAGAGCCAGTGAAAAAAGGATGTAATTAATCCGCTAAGCTAAATTTTCAAAGTATCTCCCGCGGTTTTCATTGTTCTTACCAAGTGACGAAGTGAGGTTCTGGCTCGTCATCGGACACCTCTCAAAGGCTCCTTGAGAATCACTGGCAGCTTCAGCTAAGTTTTAAATTTACCCAACTTTACGTAACCCTTTTAATACAGATTTTATGAGCTGATATTAATTTTACTATACAAATGGCATTAAATGTGAAATTACTTATTGCTTTACGGCACTCTCGACTCAAATGTCTCATAGTGTGACCTAATAGAGCATATATAATAACAGGTAGACTGATGAAGACGAGATGACAGTGGATGACAGACGAGAATCTCGTTACTCTAAGATCGCCTTTTGCCCTCTTGGGCTTAGGCGAGGCGAAGAATATAGTCGGTGATAATCACCTCTTGGTGATTATCACCGACTATATTCTTTTGTAGGTATAAATGTTAAACAACAAAGCGCTATTTATTCCACAAACTCGGAGGAGGATTTAAAATTTCATAATTATCCTTTATTCTCAACGTAACAGGTGTCTGGAACGCTTTTTTTATGTTTTACCCCTAATTATTTATTTAAGATTTAAGATAGTATTTGCGTCTAAGTACGAGCTAACGTCCTGGGCTTAAGTCTTATATCCTCTGTGTAATCTGTTTTATAAAAAAAACTCCTTTGTTTAGCGATTTTTCATGAATTCTAGTTGATCGTTAAATCAGTCGGCTGCTCAATTATAACAAAACTAGTCGTAAAACTAGGTCGAATATGCATCAAAAAAGTCTTGGGGCACAAACCTGTGCCCCAAGGTATTAGGCGAAATTGCAGATCAATTCACTTATGCAGAGGAAGGGGGACAAAACTTAGTTTCTATTTCTTGTTTCCTGGCTTCTCTTTAAGGGAATGTTGATTCAACAAAAAGGAATATTGTGTTTTCATACTTTTTCGTATTAGTGTTCTGCTACAATTATTTCAATGTACTAAAGACTGAGAATAAAGGTTACCTTACGGAATATTTGGATTGGATTTCAATATCGAAATGCCACCAAAGATAAATCAGATATATGTTTATTAACCGACAAAAACTATAACGTAATTAGAAATTTTGTAAGAGTTGGATATTCATAACAATAGTTACTATATATGACAGTCAAATACTCGAAGATAATCTCTGAAGGACATGTGATAAGTAAAGTTGCTATAACTTGGATTGAGTGATACCGCCGCCGTCACGTATACATTAGCTCCGCGAACTTTATTTTATAAAAAATAGTATATACGAATATGTTAATTTGAAAATGGTGAAAGAGTGTTGTTAACGTTAGGATTTGACTGTGTTATCGTTTTTCTGGATACAAACTTTATTGTGTACAGTGAAAACTTAAACTAAAAATAAACTTCTATAATACAAGACTGCGAGAAAGAACCCTTATAAAGGTCAGTGTTAAACGCTCAAAGACAATTTCTCAGCAAAAGAATATTGAAAGAGTATTCAAAAACTTGTAAAAACATTTCGTTTAAATGTGCAACAAACTCAGTGTGACGGTGCAAACATTTTTGCAGCATGAGTCATTTAAAGATTCTTTGAAGTTTAGAAATCAACACTAAACAAAACAACTACGCTATTTCATTCTTTTATAATAAGCCTAATTAGCCGCATGACAACAGCCGCACCTAGTCACAAGTGTTAATCAAAGTGACGCGAGTTCAAATCCCATGAGATTGAAAGTTTCTTTTTGCACATTTATACATATTTTTATTATTTAATTCACTAATTATGGAAACTGGAGGAACTAATAATGTAACATTTAGGAAAATACGTAAAACAAATTCTCATAATAATGTATCAGTTATGAACATATCGAACTCGTCACTTTTTGATACATCCACCCAAAGTTTACCTGACACATGTGAAGCATTAGAAGTACGTGACTTGCAAAATAAACTTTCATCTATCCAAGAGGAATTATTGATCGCCAATCATGAAATTGAAAATCTAAATTCAGAAAATACGAGTCTAAAATGGGAATTGGAAAGATGTCTAAAAATCATAGACTTGTATCAGAAGGTCGGATGCGGGGAATCCTTTTCCACGCCGACATCAACAAAGAAAAATAAAAATAAAGATGGGAACGAGACTAGTTCTTCCACTAAGAAAATTAATAATTCAGTAAATACAACATCGGAACTAACTTTATGCACAGAAAAACCTCGACAAAATCCATGTTTAAACAAGAATTCTACTAGTAATTCAAATGTGGAAAAGATGGATATTACCAACCCAAGTATATGCCAGAAGAAACGGATTCTTAGCCACAGGAATAAACTTCTGATATTGAGTACAAATAATAAAAACAAAGTACTGTCTATAGCAGAAAACACTTTCGCAAGTAAATTTGACTGTTTTCACCACCTGATAACAAACGGCAATATTAATCTACTCCTTAAGGGATTGCAAGAAAAACTTACGAAATTTACCATGAATGACTTTTGTGTTATATTTTTAGGCGAAGAAGACTTTAACAACACTCACAACTATTTTGATATTATATTCAATATAAGAGAGGTTCTTCAAGAAGTAAAACACACGAATTTAATCATTTGTTCACCTACATATAAGCATGGAGCATATAATAACTTATTTAATTGTAGAGTGGAGACCTTTAATAACCTATTGTATCTAGATGTATTGACATACAAACATTCGTACTTGTTAGATAGTAATTTAAATTTATCTTATAACTATAACATGTATAATAGACGCACTAATAGGGTAAGTAATAAAAGAATGTATGTTATATTTAAAGACCTAAGCAATTTAATTATTGACGTAATATATTATAATAATAATTTTAGGGATAATTGTGACATGGCAATAAATAATAATGATTTGACGCATGATGTCAATTTTTTTCGTAACTAAAAATGTATGCGTTTTACATCAAAATATTGCGGGACTTATTAATAAATGTGATGCTTTGTCACTCTGTTTAACGGAGCTCTCTGAACAGCATATTGATATAGACGTTATATGCATTTCTGAATTTTATGGTAGCAGGCTCTGAAAATCAGCTATATCTACCTAACTATAGTCTAGCTGGATGTTATAGTCGACAGAAAAGTAAGCGGGGGGGTACATGTATCCTCGTTAAGCATGGTGTTCAATTTAAGACCTTGGCGAACGTAGCAAAAATGTCCTCGCAAGGTGTATTTGAGTGTTGCGCAATTAAACTGATCGACTATGGTATAATAATTGTGTGTGTTTACAGAGTTCCAAATTTAAGTAATATCAATGAGTTCTTTGACAGACTTGAAATTTTCTTGAAACACTAACTATAATAATCAAAACAAAGTTATAAGAATATCGTTATAGCTGGCGATTTCAACTTTAGGTTGCAACTAGCTCTAAGAGAACCCACTCGAAGTGCAAGCCGGACTTGTATAGACAATTTTGCGCATAATTTTAACAAGAGTTGTAAAGCAGAAGTAATAGAGTTCGCGCTGTCCGACCATACAGCACAACTGCTAAAATGTCCAGTTAAAAAAACTTGTGGAATCAAGTACTGGCGTAAAGTAAAACGAGAATATAGCCAGGAAAACATCGAAAAATTCAAGACTTGTATAGGTAGTCTAACCTTTTCCGATATATACCAGACGGATGATCCTAATACAGCCTATAATCGTTTTCTTGAAACATTCCAATCATTTTACAAACTATGTTTCCCCTATAAAATAATCACTATAAATATCAATAAAAAACCTACTTGGGTAACACATAGAATCAAAATATGTAGTAAAAACAAAAGGAAGCTTCTTTGGCAATACCGGTTAAATCCTAATCAAGTTAATAAAGATAAATTCAAAAAATATTCTAAAATACTTAAAAGAATTATAAAACAAACTCAAAGAGCACAAAACAATTATAATATTAAATGCTCAAACAATAAATCAAAAACTACGTGGCAAATCATTAATAAATGTAAATTGAATGCTCCAAAAAACTATATTTCCCATATAAAATCTGAAAATAAAGACATTACAAGGCCAATAGAGATAGCTAATTCATTTAATAATTATTTTATAGATAAAATAAAATCAACACTTCATGTAGGGACTAACTCAAGATTTTCAATTATAAATAGAACGCAGTCTATGTTTATGGCTCCATCTACACCGTTCGATATATTCAACACAATAATGCGTTTAAAAAACACTAGCAGCGTTGGTTACGATGGAATCGCGACAAAGATATTAAAAGAGGTTGCGTTTATGATATGTACACACTTGAGTTTTATTATTAACCTTTGTATAAGCACAGGCGAATTTCCTGATGCAATGAAAAAATCTATTGTAAAACCGCTATACAAAAAAGATAACCACGATTTAATGGTAAATTATAGACCAATTGCACTACTCTCAGTCATGTCAAAGGTATTTGAAAGGTACTTATATCGCGAAATTAACAGTTACTTAGAGAGATATGAGATATTAGCAGAAGAACAAAACGGATTTCGAAAAAACAAAAATATAAATTTAGCTATTTATGATTTTTTACATAACGTCATGATGAATGTAGATAAAAGAATACCCGTTAGTGCCATATTCTGCGATATGACACAGGCGTTTGACTGTGTCCGCCATCGATATCTTATGGATAAACTTGAAGCGTACGGCATTAGGGGAAAGGTACTTCAACTAATACAATCATATCTTTCTAACCGTAAGCAGGTTACAGAAATCAGTGCAATTAACAACAAAACTAAGCGTGAGGAAACCTTTCGGTCAACAGAAAGAGAAATAAAATATGGAGTCCCACAAGGTAGTGTACTGGGGCCACTGTTGTTTAATTTGTATATTAACGATTTACCTAAAGCTACCGAACAACCAATGACACTTTTCGCGGACGACAGCACTGTGACTATATCTTGTAATGACCGGGAAACATATGAGAATGACATAAATAATTCATTAAATTCTATCATAAATTGGTTAAATGCTAATAATTTGATAATAAACTTGAATAAAACAAAGATAATTCACTTTAGACAACGTACACATAAAATTGAAAATCTGAATATTCATTTTAATAGTACTAATATAATTGAAGCTGACACTACAAAGTTTCTTGGATTAGTGATTGACAGTAGGTTGAACTGGAAACCTCAAATTGAAGCGCTTAGTAAAAAATTAAGTAACGCTGCATATGCTCTTAGACAACTTGCACCAGTTAGTAACACAGATACTCTAATTACTGCCTATTATGGATTAGCGGAATCATTTATTAGGTATGGAATTATGTTTTGGGGAAATAGTACGGATAATGATATAGCGTTTCGGGCCCAGAAAAGGTGCATTCGATCGATGTTTAAACTGGAAATAACGGAGAGTTGCAAACCGTATTTTATAAGACACAAGATATTGACATTACCTTCTTTATACATTTTGGAAACGATAATGTTCATTATGGCAAATCCTAATAGGTTTCAGCGTCTGTCTGATTTTGTCCATAGGAATAGACGTGACAATTCCAAACTCTACCTTCATAATGCTAAAACAGCTTTTATGCGAAAAAGTGTATTCTGTATGGCTCCGACTATCTATAATAAACTACCAAAATCATGGAAGTTACTGAGTACTTCTATTATAAAACGTAAACTAAGAAATTTGTTAACTGAAAGGGCTTACTATGATATATCCGAATTCATGAAAGAGGACGGTTTTCTTCGTTTCTGAAGTGATGTTAATGATGATATGACACCGTTGCATTCCTGTTGAACTGCCCCATGAGAGCGAAGCGTGGCTCTCCCACGCCAAAACCACTGAACAGGTTCCCCATTTTGACGATATATAAAGTATAAATGTATCAAAGCCATACAAAATTTACTGATAATTGTCAACCAATTTTTCGGTCTCTAAAATTGCTGACACTTCCGTGACCATATAACTCTAAAGCTGTACTATTTGTAAAAAAAGTAACTAAAATCTATTTGTAAAGGTAAATTGACCAAGTCGTCAAAATATGATGTGTTTGGTTACAACAAATTGCCACAAAACAGAGTTTAAAATAATATAGATATATAATCAAAAACATGTATAATTATTATTTTCAGACAAGATTTATTACAACATTACTGATTACCTTAACGACAAAGTTTTTGAAAAATGTATGATAAGTGTTTAAAGACGAACCACTGTATCGTTAAGTTTGCCATGGAATATTGTACACCGTCTAGTATGGTATGTCACAGAGCTCTGTACTTTAGAATTAAGATCCCTCTTATAATGCTATGTATACCTGTGATGACAATAAACTATCTGAATCTGAATCTGAATCTGAACTTATTTGACTTAATTTGGTAATTTTTATATAGTTGTTGATGAAATACGGTCATTTCCTTTCTTTACATTAAAAAACTGTAAATACTTTTCGTATTTGCGCAGGGAGCGCATGTATAAAGCTCACATGCACTCCGTGTCTAATAAAATTATGTAAGGAAAAAGAGCTAAACATAAAAAAACCTAATACAACAGTAACTAACGATCTAACGATTTGCTCTGGGACAGATAATTGTGTGATGACCATGGTGCACTGTTCTGTGTCGCGGTGCAATTTATATATTTCGGCGGACTACTCGGATTATATCGGATTATAATTTTAATAAACCTTAATTTAGTTCAATTCGATTTACTAACTTTAAATATTGTGTTAAACCTTGATAATTTCCTATCATAAATCTGTTATTAAAACGCCTATGAAGTTAATTAATTTAAAGTGAACTCTCTTTATTGCACTTAAAATAAATATAATACATTTTTAAATATAAGGAAAAAAACAAAGAAAATATATTTAAAAATGTAAAAAATTGTGCGTCACCGGTATTGGGTATAGGGCTCCAGAGACAGGAACCTCCTCACAATGCGTGCCTTATCAAGAAGGACTGCCTTCTGCATTAGGCCCTTAACCCACCTGCGTAACATGAGCCTCTGCAGATGTTGGTCGAGGCTCTTGGCAATCAACACATGAGCTGATATGACTATCGGCACAATGATTTCGGAACTCACATCCCACATGTCGACCACCTCATGGGCTAAATCGAAATATTTTATTTTTTTATCTTTTTCAACCTTTATGAGATTGTCGTCATGTGGAATGGTAATGTCCACAATCATAGCTCGGCGCTTTCTTCTGCCTAATTTGGGGGGTTCCGAAGCCTCCTGTAGGGGACTATACGTCGGGATCGTGGGGTCCATGGTCCTATATGGGGCCCAATTTGGGTGGAGACCCTGACGACCAGTAACGCTGCTATTCTGCGACGGCCACAGTGGGTTATGGCCGTCAGGGTCATAAGAGGAAACCGCAAGGTTTTCCTTTCCTTTGAAGCGGCGAGTCTCCTAGCCGGAACTACGCCATGGGACTTGGAAGCTAAATCTCTCGCTGCACTATACCAGTGGCGGCGGGAGTTGCAGGAGCTGGACCTTAGGCCTGGTCCTAGTGATATCGAATCCCAGTTCCGCCAGGTGCTCATGGCTCAGTGTAAAGAATTACTTGAGTGACCAAGTGCGAGGCACGCCACCATTGCTTCGGTAAGACCCATCATGGAGGATTGGCTGGAGAGGCGGCATGGTGCTCTCTACTACCGGCTAGTGCAGGTGCTTACCGGACACGAATGTTTTGGTAAATACCTGCGGGAGCTGTCGCGAGGATACCGCACTCAACACGTTAGTGGAGTGCTATGCGTGGAGATATCATTATCGCTAGAGACCATGGTTATTGTTACAGTGATGCTTGCAAAAGAAGCTGCGGAAAGGGAACAGAAGAGAGTTACTACTCTTCCGTCCCGCAGAAGACGCAAAAGGCGCCGGAGGCTACAAAATGACCTCCGGCCTCCATGAGCGCTGGCCTGAGGGCGATGGACTGGGCTATCTATCACCCTAGCAGTAGCAGGCCCGAGACGGCGGCACGACGCATTCCGCGCGTGCCTGTATAAATATGAGGGGGGTGGGACCCCACCCCACACACCGTACTTAGGTCGCCTTACTTTCTAGGGTACCCGCGATAAAACCCGTTGACGGAAAACTGTGTGGTTTTAGTCGGTTCGAGTCCGACATACCACCTTATCCATAGGCCCCGGTAAGGTGATGACGTGGGGTTTCAGTCAGTCTATTACCACTATATCAGGTTTATTGGCAACAATAGTAATGTCAGTAATGACAGATCGATCCCAATATAAAGTCATTTTATTATTATGAGTGTTGTTTGTAAAATAATAATTTTGGTGTGTAAAAGTAAAAGGGTTTGTTACAATTTGCTAACCAAAAAACCTGTTTTACCATTCTTGGAGTTTAGAATAATATTTTGACTATTATAATATATGGAAGTGATCAATTAAAACAAATAAAATATTAGTTAAGGAATACCTACATAATTTGTTATTAAAACACATACATACATAATTTTTTTTTTTTTTTTTGAAATTGAAAAGCCACTTACTGGCATTCAATTGGTGCATTTTGATCCATGTCGACTATGAATTATGATGAACACACTTCTATGTGAAGGAATATATTTTTATTTATATATATGTACCTATTCAGATTACAATTATAACTAAGGAAATTTGAATTAAATATAAATGCGTTAAAAATAATAAAATTAACTTTTCTTTTAAGATTAAGAATTTTTATATATTTAAATATACGGTTTTACTCACGTGTGTATTTTGGGGATGCCCATGTGTATCGTCCGATACCGTCGCGGCTGGACCACTATTCCTGGAAGAAAGGCCTCTTGTTGAGACCGAAACCAGTTGGGCATTCCCGAAATACATACGTGAGTAAAACCGTATATTTAAGTAAATAAGAATCTAATTCACGAAAAGATTAAGATTTTTTCCAGATTACCTGTAGATAAACAATTAAATCGAATCACTTACTCTAATTTATTCCAATTTTGAAAATTTTCAAACTACGTAAATACGAATACTTAATTTCGCGTCAAGCTTTTATATCATACAAATTGTGTAATGAATGACCTTATAAGTTGATTGTAAAAGTTTTATAGAAAAAGTTTATTGTATTCAATTATGTGCACTTAAATGAAAGCTTGTCTTTAAAAATTGGTTTTCTTTTAATTTTTTTTCAGGGTTCTGTACCCAAAGTGTAAAACGGGACCATATGAATAATGTGAATGAATGATGTATTTCTGTTGCCACTTTTACAACAAATAATAAATAACAGAATAAAATAAATATTTAAGGGGGCTCCCATACAACAGATGGGATTTTTTTGCTCGTTTTTGTTCTATATTGATAACGGCAACAAGTAGACGCTTGAAATATTCACAGAATATTTAGTTATATATTTACTTTATAAGTAAATAATGAAATTAAAATAAACCAAATATTTAAGGGGGCTCGCAGACAACAAACGTGATGACTTTGCCGTTGTTATAGATAACAGTACGTACCCTTCGTAATTGGCCGGGTTTTTAGTTAGTTTTTTGTTAGTTTTCAGTGGACATGTTTCTGAGTCTGTTTATCTCATTCAACGTATCGTTGTTGCAAGGTCGTTTGCGGGTTCCCCCCCCAACTGTATCCTTACGTTGTCGTCGTGGGGGGGGCTTGCGCGGGTCAATGATCCCTGGGGCTGTGCCGGTAGAGCTACTCATGCCGGATTGGCCCAGGGGGAGACTCCAGACTAAGCAGGATACCCTGTGGGACCCTTCCAAGGGTCACTCAGAGCTGGAGGAACGAGGACGGGCTCGGCTATTTAGAAATTCCATCTCAATACATCCGTCGGCATATCGTAATCCCGAAAGGAGTGTCGTGGTTAAGCCCGCGGCTTCAAGCGGGGGCGAGGGTCTTGGCTTAGTTGCCCGGACTGCGAGGAAGATAACCTCTATAAAAAATTACCCCGAATCCCGTGTGTGACCAGGGGATGCATGGCTGATGGGTGGTTCAGTCGTAAGCGCACTCCCAGCCAAGGCACCTGAGGACCCCTCGGTTGGGCATAAACCTACGCTTACCTGGGTATTGGGGGATCTCTGCCCAGGTCGACTTTTAATTCTCCCCCTCTCGTGGGCTTAAAAATGGAATCTATACTTACACAAAACTTAAACAAAAATGATGAAATAAAAAAGAAGGAGAGAGTGAACATAAAGGAGAGTAGTAGGAAGAAGGAGGGTGCGATGATGAGGTGGCGGATGAAGGGCAGTGCGTAAAGCGCTTCTTTCCCTCGACGTTCATAAGTCGAATGGGCCCGATAGAATCTCTCCTATCGTGCTGAAGACGTGTGCTCCAGAGTTAGCACCGGTTATAACGCGCCTTTATCGGCTTTCCTACTCTCTTGGTGTAGTCCCGAACTCATGGAGACAGCTCTAGTGCACCCAATCCCTAAAAAAGGAGATAGCTCGGATCCGTCCAACTACAGATCCATAGCCATCACCTCCTTGTTCTCCAAGATAATGGAATCTATTGTTAACTGCCAGCTCCTCCGGTACTTAGAAGACCACCAGCTCCTCAATGATCGACAATACGGCTTCCGTCAGGGTCGTTCAGCTGGTGATCTTCTCGTATACTTGACTCACCGGTGGGCACAGGCGATCGAGACCAAGGGGGAAGCGTTGGCCGTTAGTTTGGACATGGCGAAAGCCTTCGATCAGGTCTGGCACAAAGCGCTCCTTGCGAAGCTTCCTTCCTATGGGCTTTCCGAGAAACTGTGCAATTGGCTCACCAGTTTTCTTACAGACAGAAGCATCAAGGTGGTTGTTGACGGTGCATGCTCCGACTCCAAGTCTGTTAATTCTGGTGTCCCACAAGGCTGTGTACTATCACCCACGCTGTTTTTTCTGCATATCAACGACATGCTGTAGATTAGCAGCATCCATTGCTATGTGGACGATAGCACGAGTGATACCCTTTACACCGGCCGCGCTAACATTTCTCGGGTAAACGTCATCGAAAGCCGATCCAAACTTGTGTCTGAAATCGAAACTTCTTTATCAAAAGTTTCAGGCCTCTGTCTGTAACAGAGGCTCCACCAACACCTGTGTGCGACAGCAGGGGGGGTCGATAGTGGACCTCTCGTTCGCTAACCCTGCTCTCGCCGCACAAGTAAGGAACTGGCGTGTCCTGGAAGAGATTGAGACGCTCTCGGATCATCTCTATATTCGATTTGAGCTCTCCCGGACCCAGGACCCCAGAAGGGGTCACACGGCGCGGCGATCATCCCGCTTTTCGCGGTGGGCTGTTTCAAAATTAGATAGGGACCTACTAGAGGTGGCCGCCATTATTTATTCCTGGCTGTTTCCGCAGCCTCCGACTGAGGAGGTAGACATGGGGGCGGGCCGCTTTTGCGATGTGGTAACGCATATCTGCGATGCGACCATGCCCCCTATTCGAGGTAGTCGGCCTCCAAGGAAGGAGGTCTACTGGTGGTCCCAGGAGTTGGCGGATCTCCGCGTGGCCTGCTTTCGAGCCCCGAGGTCCTACACCTGCAGCCGTCGGCTTCACCGCGAAGATGGGGAAGAGGACCGGCTTCATGAGGAGTAGCGAGTGGTACGGAAAACTCTGAAGTAAAGTAGTAAAGTGAAGTAATTTGCCGCGCCAAAGAGGAGAAAAGAAAGGAGATGCTGGACGGTCTCGATCGTGACCCCTGTGGCCGCCCATATCGTGCGGCGCAACAAAAGCTCCGCACGCTACCCCCCCCCCCCCTTACTGAGACTCTCCAGCCCAACTTCCTGCAGGAAGTGGTTGATGGCCTATTCCCGCAACGGGTGGAGCACTCACCCCCGTCGATGGCCCCCTTGGCCGGAGACGACGGGGAGTTCGAGGAGGAAGATGTTGACCCCTGAGGCCGCCCATATCGTGCGGCGCAACAAAAGCTCCGCACGCTACCCCCCCCCCCCTTACTGAGACTCTCCAACCCAACTTCCTGCAGGAAGTGGTTTAGGGCCTATTCCCGCAACGGGTGGAGCACTCACCCCCGTCGATGGCCCCCTTGGCCGGAGACGACGGGGAGTTCGAGGAGGAAGATGTTCCACCCTTCACAGAGGCAGAGATAGGGGCGGCTGTCCTTCGAATCCGTTCTAAGAACACCGCTCCTGGACTGGATGGGATCCCTGCCCGAATATGCCCGCCTCAGGGGGGTGCTCGACGCATGTTTGTCGTCTGGACGCTTCCCTGACTGCTGGAAGAGCGGGAAGCTGGTTCTTTTGAAGAAGCCGGGACGGCCTACGGACTCGGTCGCGGCCTACAGGCCCATCGTACTGCTGGACGAGGCGGGTAAATTGTTTGAGAGGGTCCTCTCTGCCCGCATCGTCCGGCACCTAAGCGAGGTCGGCCCCGATTTGTCGGACGCCCAATTCGGTTTTCGAGCTGGACGTTCGACGATCGATGCTGTAATGTGCCTGAGGGCCGTGACCAAAGAGACAGTGAGCTGTGGTGGCGTGCTATTGGCGGTGTCTTTGGACATCGCCAACGCATTTAATAGTCTGCCATTCAGCTGCATCAGGGAAGCGCTCCGCTATCACGGCGTGCCACAGTACCTGAGGCGGTTGGTGGCAGACTATTTAGAGGAGCGTACCGTCGTGTACGAGGATCGAGAGGGAAATTTGAGTCGTCGGCCCATGTCATGCGGTGTTCCGCAGGGGTCTGTCCTTGGCCACTCCTGTGGAACATGGGGTACGACTGGGCCCTTCGAGGTGACTTCCCCCCTGGGCTGGGCGTAATCTGTTACGCCGATGACACTCTGGTACTACCCTACTATTCCATAGGCCCCGTCGAGGTCAACTCGAACTCATAATGGTCAACTCGATCCTTGTACCGGTTCGGGCCTGATCCTTGACGGAAGATGGCGCTTCGACGAGCACTTTTTGCAGCTGGCTCCAAAGTTGGTTGGTGCTGCGTCCGACCTTGGGCGACTCTTGCCCAATTTGGGTGGACCCAGCGTAGCCACAAGACGGCTGTACACGGGGGTTGTCCGGTCAATGGCACTATACGGTGCACCCGTGTGGGCGGAAGCTCTGATCGCCCAGAATAGGGCACGCCTCTGGCGCCCTCAGAGGGTCATGGCGGTTAGAGCCACGGACGGGTGACGGAGGAGGCTCGCGGAGGTGCGCGTTGGCCGGAACTCCCTTCTTTCCGACTAACGCAGGTTCTTTCCGGGCACGGTTGCTTCGGAAAGTACCTGCACTCGGTCGCTAGGAGAGAATTGTGTCCCGTCTGTCACCACTGCGACTGCAGTGAGGACTCGGTCCAGCATGCGCTCGCGGATTTCCCCGCTTGGGCAGCGCAGCGTCGGGCCCTCACTGCAGTCATTGGAGAGGATCTGTCACTGCCGGCAATCATATGCTCCATGGTCGGCACTGACAGAAATTTTACCGCAGTCGCAGCCTTCTGTGAAGAGGTCATCTCACAGAAGGAGGCGGCGGAGCGGGCCCGGGAGGATAATCTCCACTCGGACCCAATTCGCCGCCGGCGAACCGGGCGGCGGAGACGCGTTGACCAGCGCCTCATGCCGCCCTGAGTGTGGCTGCGGGCGGTCGGGACGGGTTTTCCCCTCCATCCGCCATATGGCTATCCGCGAGGGGGTGACGTCCGCGTGTGTCTGGACACCGCCTTGTTGATAGGTTACCCGTAGATGGTGCCCGCATAGTGCGGGCAGGCGCTAGGAGGGGTCCGGATGTCTTAATAAAGCTGTTTCCGGATTCCTCCTATTTTAGGCGCAGTATGGCACATCGTGTGGTTTGATTCCGACACACCGTTCCACTGAAACCCGGGTGGAATGACGGCCCGAGGGGGTTTCCACACGAAAAAAAAAAGGTCGTTTGCTGGTTAATTTTGAAAAGTCTAGCTCTTCAACAAGGAGACCTTCTAATGTTTTAACCGTACTTAAAGCCACGTATGCTTGTCCTGCCTCAAAGAGCTTTGGTGTACTGAGTAAGTCCAACATATTATAATAGGCAGCATTCTCCACCATTCTTAGAAGTCCGCCATATTGGATTTAGAGAGAGAGAAAAACGTTGATTCACTTTTCCAGTTATTCTCAGCAAGCAAGGGCTTGAAATGCAAGGACATTTGAAACCTAGTTGTAGGAGTGCATTTAAACTAACTAGTCCACAATTTTGTATGTATTGCCACGTTGGATTCATATTGACGCCAGCTTACTATATATTATACATTATACATTGTCATCCAAACCAAACATTTACACAACATTTCAGCTCAATTGGTTGAAGACATCTGCTTTAAAATTGAGTTGCAAGATTCCACCCGAACAAACATAGTTACATACATTGCAAATTTAATGAAAATATGAATAAAAAGAGCTTATAAAAACGGACAACTACTATCCGTAGAGAGAGTTCTTCGACATTGTACCCCATGGCCTAGATTGATAAGCGTTATTTAACAAGTAAACTTGAGAAATACGCTATGACATTACGGGTTAAGTTCACAATGACTTTGCTAATGGGATTTTAGAGCGAATAAACAATTTTCCATAACAGTATATTTATGTGTTCAATTTATTTACCCATACAATTCTGAGAACTTACTCAGTAAATAATTATTAAGGATTCAATTGAAAATTCAACCCTATTCTCGACATATTTGTCGTAGAAGTATCCGCGGTACGTGAGAAGCGAAAGGAATCTATGATGGAATACTCCCACCGCAGGGAATGACTAATGGAATTCCCCACAAATGGTGCGATTCTCTTAATGCGTCGTTTCAGCTCGGGACACACTGTGGATGGATAATACAGGAAAAGAAAATCAGGCTTGTCACATTTCGGCTTCCTCGTTCGTCACTTGTGATGTTATGACGTGATACTTGCCTCTTAGTTGGTCACAACACATTAAGTCTAAATGTTACGATTTAAGTTGATTACATTGTTTTATAATATAGGGTGACAGACAAACAGACGGGTCACTGGATGGTAAGTGACAACCGCCGTTTATGGACACCTGCAACTCTAGAGTAATAAATGAGTCGCCAGCCTTTGAGGGTGATGAGGGATGGGGGAATTCGGAGAGGAGAAAGCGTAGAGGGAGGATGAGGGGAAGGGAGTGAGTTGGGCCTCCGGAAACTTCACAAATTTCTCAGAAAAAATGCAACACAAGCGTTGCTTCACAACTGGTTTTCTGTGAGTCGAGCCGGCTTGACATGGCTCTACAACGAACATAAAATGAATTAATGAAAGAATAGATTAATTTTAAAATTTTAAACTGGTAATAAATAAAATAATAATAATAATATAGTCAGAAACATAAAATCTATCTTTCTTTAGTATACGTTACAAGGAAACTATGATTTCAAATCATAAAAATTCAAAAGGCAACAATATTTTGGCGCTTATGTTACGTGTGAATAGTCTTACATATGTATGTATGTATATCTATTTGATGTTTTTTTAGCCTAAAACTAAAATGCGTTTAGAACAATGTTTTGGATAATGATAATTGAAGAAAGACCATCGCACTCATGAGTTTATTAACCTATAAAATGATACTTAAGAATATGAGGTAGGGCGACCTGCCCTACCTCATATTCTTATATAATTATTGAGATCAGCGATTACCGAAACAACACGAAACCAAAAACTTTCAAGAGAACAGCTCAACTGTCTAATAGAACATAATAGAAAACGTAAATGTCTGTGTAAATGCTATGTTTCTACACAACTACCTAAGAAAGGAGTGTAATAACTAACTAAATTTTCACGATATCACATTTTTTATACATCAGCATAAATTGCTTTTACATTTTTACATTCACAGGTTTTTTTATATATCAGAATAGATTGCGCAGACTATAGTTAATAATAGTTCTTAGTGGACTCGAAGCCTAACAAGGTTCCCGCGCGGTTCGTTACCACAGTACACACTGTAGTAATGTTAGTGGTTACCATAACACGGATTGAGACTCATGTATCTCATTCAGGTCATCGTTAAAGGAAGTTCATCTGCTTAGAATTAGCCCCGTCATAATAAGTAGGCAAGTGATCGTCTTCTGTATTAATACAACTTGGAGTTAATTCAAAATTAAATAAATAGAAAATAATCGATAGGACTTCTAATACTTCGATAACTTATAATATACTATCTTCCACCCATGGCTTCACCCCGTGGTATATCGATAAAAAGTAGCGTATGTCATTACTTAGTGTTTAAAAGATCCACATACAAATTTAATCAAAATCGATTCAGGAGTTAAGCCGTGACGAGTTGGCTGGCAGGTGGACATTTTTCTACCTCCAAACTGATAATCATTTTGATAACAGAGACCGTTGACGAGATACTTGTTATAGTAGTAGAGCCATGCTTAGGCACTAATGGGCCGGCTCGACCTGTGCGATACCTCGGCCTCACAGAAAACCGGAGGCCCTATTCCCACTCTCCTCTTTCCAATCTCCTCATTACCCTCCCCGTATCCCCAGATTCCTCATCACCTTCAAAGGCGGGCAGCGCACTTACGACTCCTGAGTTGCAGGTGTCCATGGACGGCAGTTGTCACTTACCATCAGGTGACCCGACTGTTCGTCTGTCACCCTATATATTTATAGGGACAGACGAACCCATATTTATAATTATGCATAAAAATATTTGCTATCAGTGGAAATCGTACAAGCAAATTTGCTGGGTTAGTCGTAAAAAATATTTAATATTACTTTTCAATACATGCCATATAACAGTACATTTAATAATATGTCGAACCTAAAATATTGATTTTAAAACCGGATCTAGTCGGTATCTCTATAGTCTCGGTAACTGTGCCTTAATTAATGGTTTGTTTATGTATACAACATAAACATGAATCACAAAAGAGTTTTTATTAAATATGTTAAGTGAACGTACGAATGATTTCTCCGATGTGGTTGCTAATTTAGCAGAAAGCATTAGAGAGTACCATGATTCTTTCCGCCCATACGTTTAGTGGTTTAGGGGGGCCTGTCTCACATTGTGTCATTTCTTTCACATTAGATAATGAAAGTGGCGCGTGTTCAATTTAATTTCCCAACCAAAGACATTGTGCTGTGTTTGTTAACAAACATTCTACTCATCCAAACTGATGGGATAATAAATAAAACATGAAATTTAGGTTTTTATTATTATATACTTTCCTTTGAAGTTGATCGAAATCAGAATATTGTTGGCTAGTCAAGATGTACTCGTATATTACTTCAAAATCGAATCATTTCTTTTCAGACAAAAGTGGCGGACGTTAATTCCCATCAGGTGATCAGCAAACGGATCACCTGATGATAAGTGCCCACCTCCGCCCATGGGCACTCGCATTTCAAGTCACAAGTACTTGATTCTCTATTGGTGATTACATCACAAACAAACAAACAAACAACGGACATAAAGAAATCCAAATCCGAGATAACTATCAGTGGATTACAAAAATTGTAGCCCCGTGAATGAATAACATCCACGACCTTCTGCTCAGCAGTCATTGTCAGCAACCACTAAACCAACAGACCAGTTAAGTTATCTCATAGCTTCGATTCTCTTTTGTATTTAGTATCTAAGCGTCTAAGATATTTCCGCTCAAGCACTCTCCGATTTAACTTAAGAAAATATATCTTGACATACGTTCCATTCGGGTTTAACATTTCATTATATAAGTAATTAAAGGAAACTGATGGCAAGTATCTTATATTAAAGGATGGATACGTAGAAAAAAAAGTTGTTTACGGATTTTGTTTAATTTCCGAACATCTATGAGACCCACGTTACTGAATGAACAAATAGTACTTACATTCTAAGTGCCTATAGGCCGGCCGCTCAAAGAACACATCTGATTTCTGATTTCTGACACCTTTATTGTATTATTAACTTGATTAAATACGGAGTACATTATATATTACAAAATTATAACGTTTTATTTTATATTATACCGACAGATTATATTAAAATTACAAAAATATTTGATTACAATTGCCTCGTTATTTTGTCACGTCAATACAAAAACGAACAGTTGTCATAACCTTGAAACAGCGCCGTTTGACGTGGTTTGACTTTTAAAAGCTATTGTTTTTATATTTGTTAATTAAGTAATTGTAATAATTTATCCCAAAATTAATACATTTATTGTAAGTTGGCATAATTATTCCAATTTTAATGTAATCACTCGTTAATAAGGTAAATAAAAGATATTTAAATTTTTGCCGTAAATTGTACGCCAGTTCAAAGTTACATCGCCCGGTCACGAGAATGCGTTTCTGACAAATCACAATCTGTCAGAAACGCATTCTTTGAGCGGCCGGACTTTAGTTTTGTTAATGTCAACGTAACTTATTTAAAATACCTTCTTAAATAGCTTTTAATTCACTTTACAAGATGTTTCTTTCTATTTTGACACAAAATGAACCCATATAATAACGCGATTCGATACTTGTATTGTCATTGTATTTTGGTCCTCGCTCCAGAAAAAATATCCCGTGAACAGATAAACGACGACATTTCACAAATGTACCTTTGAAAGTTGGCTTTATTTAAATTTAGCACCATACTGATGTAAATTTCAAAGATTTATTTATTAGTAATTGATTTATTAATTGAAAAACACTAAAGGTGGTAGAAAATTGGATCTCTTAGAAAATGTATGAAAGACTATCTTAGTTTGCGTATAAATTTTGAACTGCATATTTTTCAGAAATATAAAATAAGCATATGAGCTATTCCAGAATCAGAAACCTTCAATGATAATCTTAGTTAATTTTAGCCTGTCAAAGGCAGAAACGGAAATAAAGGAAAGGAAAGGGCTGTAAATTCTCTTCTATAGCATTTTTTTACGTTTTCAGAAGCTTTCAATATTATTTCCTATTTCGAGATTGATTTGACAGAATTTAAAGCAAAAACCAATGCTATGAGAAATAATGTTAACAATATTAATGTTTTCCTCTAAAAGTGTATTACTACAGTGCAAGGTGATATAGGCAAGGCACTAAAACAAAATATGATTTTTTAAACCTTCTTCTTTTTTTGAAAGTTTTAACAAGGTGATCGAGTTGACTGGCCTATTTGTCTAGTTGTTAGTGATCCTGACTGCCGAGTCAGACGTCGCAAGTTCGATGCCTATACGAAAAAAATAAATATGCGTTCCTCAAAATAGAAGTAGTCCCGACTCTGAGTGTTCCTTATGTCTGTTGTTTGTATGTTCGTCAAGTGCTAAAGAGAAATCATTGTAAATACGGCAGTATTTTTTTTTTAATAATTAAATGAGAAAGACAAATGTTGATCGTATCCACTAAGGATTAAATAAAGTTCGACACTGTTCTAAAAGAGTTCCGATGACGACACGCAACGTAAAGGTTGCAAATTTAAATAATGCTTTTGAAGTAAAGTGCTTCTGCAAGTAACGAGTTAGAGTTAGTATACATGAAGGTAGATAACATTATAATAAGTTAAACAAAATATTCTTGAATTTAATTACTTCGTTTTGTAATAACTAATACTTATTTAGCTTATAAAACAATACTTGTGTTACTGTAGTTATACATCTAGAGTGCATCCACAAAACACACACATTTCTTTTTATTTAGTTGAAACTTGCATTTGGGACCTCAGATGACTAACCGGCTTTCACAAAACCGGCTGTTGTAAGTGAATCTTCGGTACTGAGACATTATACCTTACAAGGTTGACAAAATGACAGCCATTTAGCACGCAATCCTGCAGGCCTCAAGCAGGCTGCCTAATAACTTGGCGATCGTTACAAGGTAGGAAGGAATTGAGGATTATTAAACCCGTCAGCCACTCACGACCAGTCTTAGCGTAGCATGAGGCGTGCTCACATGCCTGGGCATGTCTTGCTCCCGGAATCGTAGAGGTACTCCTATAGTTTCCACAACCTACTTACAAAAGTACCGTAATTTCTTCCATCAGTCTGTCAGATATATTGCTCTGTGTGCCATCATGCGCTGGGTTTTGCACTGGGTTTGTTTAGTGTGTTAAACCGTAGTCAGTCAACCTCGTTTAACTAAGTTGAATACTGAAATGTAGTCACACTACTGAATTGCAGCCTTAAGTTTAAAACTTTACATTTAATGCTAAGAACTTAATTTTAGTGAGTCCCTCTCACGTTACAGTGGGTGATGCTCGCGGTCAACAGATCAATACGCTTTGCGGTCCTGTATGCTATATTCCGATTGAAAATCTACCACATCAGAAGTAATTCAGTACACCGCAACTCTATAGTTAAAAATAATTTTGCAACCTAATAGACAACACATAGAATACCTTAGCCAACTTAATTTTAAGAAATACGTGTACAAGTACAAATTATTACGTTTGTACTTGTACACGTATTTCTTAAAATATCCTAATAATTTAGCAAAGATTTTAAACACTATTGAGGTGTTTAATTGGAGGAAACTTAACACCTACTTTATTGCATTCAAAAATAAACGTTTTTATTCAGATTTACAAATCTAATAAGAATCTAATTACATATGTATAAATAAACCAAAATACAACCAATTGAATAAAAAAAAAATGTTATCTTCATACTTTGATGACCAAATATAGTTTAATAATACATTTAATTCAAGTCTAGTTCTTTTTATAATTGTAATTGTCTCCCACTTACAGTTATATTTATTTAACTAATCGCATCAACAAAATAAACCGCCAATATACCTACATAGAAGAGCTAAAAGGCTCTCTTCTAGTCTCATAAGAACCACACGGCTTTTAACTTGTAATAGTTGTTCAAGAGGTAGAGTTTTACAAATCATCATCATAAAGTTGGTAGGATGAAAGTAGTTTAAAAGAAATAGAGTTTATAAATCTTGTGAAGAGGAACGGGGAAAAGGCGCCACCACGCGGCACATCAGTAGAGGCGGCCAGACACCACCAATCTAGGACCGTTGAATGGCTAATAGTATTTCGAAAAGACGGGTCACCTGATGGTAAGTGACAACCTTCATCCATGGACACCAGCAACTCGAGATTCGTAAGTGCGCTGACCACCTTTGAGGGTGATGAGGGATGAGGGGAGGGGAAAGAATCCCCCCATGAGGAGATTGAAAAAAGGAAGGGGGGACAAAGGAGAGGGGGAGTTGGGCCCCGGGGATCTCACTAATTTAGGGTAAATGCCACGCAAGCGTTGCTTCACAACTGGTTTTCTGTGAGGCCGTGGTATCGCACCGGTCGAGCCGGCCCATTCGTGTTTAAGCATGGCTCCTTCCAAGTTACAGTCATTGCTAAAGTCTAGCAAGCACCGTACCGTAATAAAGCCATTTTCCATTCCAGATCTGATGTGATATACTGATAAGGGTTGTAGTGCTATTGCCAGGACGGAAGCCGGATTAGAAAGGATTTCCAAAGGTTGTTTTGAATAAAAAATGTATCGATTTGAGTATAAACAAGGCGTTCTTTAACTTTTGAATATGGAATAGTGTGAGTGTGGGAGTATGGTAGTGTGGAGATTGGGCGGTAATCAGTAAAGGAGACGCAGTTAGTTTTTTGTTGTACGGGAATTATTTGAGCATGGTTTCGTCATAGTTTTAACTTCAGATTACTACCTTTTTTATACATCGGCTAAAGTATGCCTAGTTTAATACTATAAAGTTAAGGTTAATGTAAAATAGCAGCTTTCTTCCTAAACGTAACTTTTGAATGAACAAGCTTTAGTCGTTCATTCAACGTTATTTGTAAAAAGAAGAATTCATACAAATATGTATGTCATCGAAAACTTGTACGTAACTAGCGCTCTGATAAAAGCAATAGTTTTTGTTGAAGAGAAATTATTTATTTATTTATTTATTTTACACTTCCAGCATTTCATTGCATGGGGCAGGTGCATACACACAAATTTAATTAAGAGCCAACTGTAAGTTATATACATAATTAATGATTACACGTAAAACTATAGACATACATATATGTCTATAGTTTTACGTGTGATCATTAATTATGACGACAGACGACGAGACATACATATATACATATGTATATACACATATAAAATTTCTTTGAGGTGTCATGAAGAAATTTCTGCTAACTGCTTTAAATAAAATTTGCGAACGTTAGCTTTGAAAGTGTCACGGTTAGTGAACATCTTAATCTCAAGAGGAAGCGCATTCCATAACAGAATAGACTGAACAGTGAATGAAGAATGAACAAGGGAAGAGTTATGTGTAGGACAAAGGAGTAAGCGGTTGTGAGAAGACCGAAGATCTCTGATGTGGTAAGATGACAGCATATGAACTTGTGAAGTGAGATAGGAAGGGGAAGTTGGGCTGTTAAGAATGCTGAACAACATAGTCAAAGCACGTAGGCTTCGTCCCTGACGTGTAGGTAGCCATGACAGATGGGTTCGATCTGCAAACACATGGTCGTATTTGCGGAGATTTAAAATGAATCGAATGCAATTGTTGAGAAATCAGTCAAGTTTGTTGCGCAGATCCGCATTCAGGTCGAAGTAGCATACATCAGCATAATCGATGATTGGGAATATTAAGGCTTGTACAAGTTGTAATTTGGTGTTGGTTGGAAGAAAGTTTTTAAGTCTTTTTGGCGCAGCTGGTAGCAACGCCTACGTGAATCCCAGATGCAGAAAGCCACGTGCCTTCACTGTTGGATCTTCTGCTGACCTCACATCCTGACGGCTACAAAGTGTCCGTTGAGGCCCCTCTTGGCTCTTCGGACCATTGCCTGATTAGGAGTATGGTGCCACAGCAGACTGGGATGGAATGCGAACATTCTTTGCATCCTACCCATGGAGGCAGGGTTTGCTTCTCGCCGGATGATTCCAATGTCGTTGCCGACTCTGTCGCGGATGTTGTGCTTCAGGGTATGGAACTTTTCATTCCATTTTCCCTGATTCCCACAGGTGGCAAGTCCCAGCACTGGTTTGGTCGAACCTACAAAGCGGCGTCCCGCCGAAAGCAGGAATGTTACCAAGCATGGGCTAATGCAGCGACAGCACGGGATGTAAAGACCAGCACATTAAAGAAGTAATTTAACTTTGCCTCCAGGTCCCTCAAAAGAGTAATTGCTGGGGCGAAGTCGGCTCACATCGGCAGAATTGGCGAGAGACTAGTGAGTCCCCCTTCTGGAACTCGTGGATTCTGGTCTCTTGCCAAAACTGTCCAGGAGAACTTTTGTAAGCCATCCCTTCGAACTCTGCACATAGGAGATAATTCGTTGGCCCACGACGCTAAAGAAAAAGCCGATCTTCTGGCCAAACTCTTTGCGTCCAACTCGACCCTTAACGAGGGGGGAAACGCACCGCCAACCATACCACAGTGCGAGAGCCGCATGCCGGAAATCCGGTTTACACAAAGGGCAGCGCGCTTCTTTCCCTCGACGTTCTTAAGTCGAGTGGGCCGGATAAAATCTGTCCTATCGTGCTGAAGACGTATGCTCCTGAGTTGGCACCGGTTTTAACGCGCCTTTATCGGCTTTCCTATTCTCTTGGTGTAGTCCCGAACTCATGGAAGACAGCTCTAGTGCACCCAATCCCTAAAAAAGGAGATCACTCGGATCCGTTCAACTACAGACCCATAGCCATCACCTCCTTGTTCTCCAAGATAATGGAATCCAATATTAACTGCCAGCTCCTCCGGTACTTAGAAGACCACCAGCTCCTCAATGATCGACAATACGGCTTCCGTCGGGTTCGTTCAGCTGGTGATCTTCTTGTTTACTTGACTCACCGGTGGGCACAGGCGATCGAGACCAAGGGGGAAGCGTTGGCCGTTAGTTTGGACGTGGCGAAGGCCTTCGATCGGGTCTGGCACAAAGCGCTCCTTGCGAAGCTTCCTTCCTATGGGCTTCCCCAAAAACTGTGCAAATGGCTCACCAGTTTTCTTACAGACAGAAGCATCAAAGTCGATGTTGACGGTGCATGCTCCGACTCCAAGTCTATTAATTCTGGTGTCCCACAAGGCTGTGTGCAATCACCCACGCTGTTTCTTCTGCATATCAATGACATGCTGCAGATTAGCAGCATCCATTGCTATGCAGACGATAGCACGAGTGATGCCCTTTACACCGGCCGCGCTAACATTTCTCGGGTAAACGTCATCGAAAGCCGATCCAAACTTGTGTCTGAAATCGAAACTTCTTTATCAAAAGTTTCAGATTGGGGTCGACTCAACCTAGTCCAGTTTAACCCCACGAAGACACAGGTTTGCGTGTTCACCGCTAAAAAGATGCCATTGGTCGTATCACCTCAATATGCAACAGCCATATCGGAATCCTTGGCGTCTATATATCAAGCGAAGTCCAGTTTCGCGGTCACTTAGAGAGTAAGGCCATATTAGCCTTGAAGAAGCTTGGTGTGCTAAACAGATCGAGACAGTATTTTACTCCGGCCCACCGCAACTTTATAAGGCGCGCGCAGGTTCGGCCGCACATGGAATACTGTTCTCATCTCTATGCAGGTGCACCCCAGTACCAACTTCTCCCTCTTGACCGCATTCAACGGAGAGCGACTCGCATCATCGAGACTGCCAAGATATTTATGATCGACTTGACACCTTGGCGTTGCGTAGAGATGTAGCTTCACTCTGCATTCTCTATCGCTTGTATCATGGGGAGTGTTCAGAGGAATTGTTCGGACTTATACCGGCTGCTGGTTTCCGCTTTCGTCCTACGCGACAAAATATCCATCCCCATCACCTGGACGATTGGCACTCCACCACTGTGCGCTTCTCCAGAAGCTTTTTGCCTCGCACAACCAGCTTATAGAACAAATTGTCGCCTGCCATAAAAGGCCGGCAACGCACTTGTGACTCTTGAGTTGCGGGTGTCCATGGGCGGCGGTAGTCATTTACCATCAGGTGAGCCGTTTGCTCGTTTGCCCCCTAACGCATAAAAAAAAAAATAAAAAAAAAAGTCGACCAGCTCTCAAATTCCACTGGCTCGGAGGAGACCATATAGTGAGTGAGGGTAGATAATAGAATTTCTGGGTTGAAGGCGTTTCAAAAGTCGACCAGCACTAAAACGGTTATCTTTCCATCTTCAACGCCACTCCTAATATCACTGCTCACTTTGAGCATAGCGGTCACTGTGCTTTGTCCAGGTCTGAATCTCTACTGATATGGGCTGAGGATATTATTGTGAAAGGTGAACTCTGAGAGAGAGGTGACGGAAAGCTGTTTGTGTGCACATGCCTAGAGCACCTTGGATAGGATAGGTAGTATGGATATGGGTCGGTAATGATTAGGAAGAGTTTTTTTTCTGGAGTCATAATTTCCTGCAGTACACATGTCAATTTCTAATTTTTTATTCTTTGTATCAATCACATAAAGTGAAGGACAACCTTCTCTCACCCCATAAGTTGACTAAAAGAAACCAATATACAAGTTTCGGTTTCAAGTTTCTTTGTAACATAAGTACGATACCGTTCCTGTTTGTATTCCACTCACACAATTCTTTCATATTAAGTAAATACGAAATAAAAAAGCGGTCCTCATAGTAGCAAGTGTTGAGTGATTTCCGTAGTTGTGTCGTAAAACGCGAACGTTTGAACGAGACTCTTCAATACAAAATTGTATGCGTCATCACTGTGTTGAATACGCGAGGAAAAGTCATTTTATTTGTGAAAAATAAGCTTTTCTATAAGTGTTTAGTATACAATTAAGTATAGAATGAGTAATGCTATTTATTCTTTTTATTCCGTTGCTTTCTCTTGCTTTTATCTATCCCTTTTATTATACTCCCAAATATGTCCAACTTGAGCTCCTAGAGTACCCGGTTGACGGCAAGGCTTGCCCCCTATCACATTACTGAGACTAATTTTTAATGCGACCAAGTTTAAGAGAAGTGAGAGTATTTTGTAAACCTCTTTATAAGCACATAATGGAGAGAGAGAGTTGGATTGTGCTCGCTCTCCCGTTCCGCCGCTTATTTTGAGGACATTACTTCCTCGCAGAAGAAACCGACGGTGCGCCCTCGCTCCGGACCAAGGACAGAACCATGTTCGGGAGTGAGAGACTACCCGCAGAACCGACTGCTGCCACGAGATCACGGCGCTAACTGGCCCAATCTCGGCATGCCACCAGTGTGTGAAGTGCCGTGTCATCGGGGCAGCCATCGCAATGGTGGCACCGTGACGTCAGCTCCCGACCAATCCGACACAGGTACTTGGCGAAGCAACTGTGTCCGGAAAGCACCTGCGTCATCCGGAAGGTGAGGGCTCCATGTCCTCTCTTCAGTCACTCTCTTAGGACAGGTATTATCACCGCTACAGAAGCGTGCCCCGCACTGGGTCGTTGCTCCTACTCCGCCACCAAGATTTGATGGAGCTCAGTCCGTTGTGCCTCTACTTCGGGAGGCACAGGCGGCTCTCCCCGATCTAGTCATCCCTGCGCCACCGGTACTGTAGCGCAAGGAGTACTGCAATGTTTCATCTTGATCCCAGGGAGCGGATCCGGCAAATTGGCTGGCCGCCTCAAAGGAGATTGTACGGTATCCTCTTATCACTCTGACGGCCGTCAGAAAAGTAGTAGCACAAACTAACTAGTTGTAGTATAAGTTAAAGCTGCATAACATTTTTTATGCCTTTGACATTTGCGACAAAGCGACAAATATATTCAGCATGAAATGATCAAATATTTTCAAAATATTTATACGCATTGTGATCACAGACTCCATAATAAAGCTCTCTAAAGACAAAAGTGAATATTTTATTATCCGTACGACTTTCATATATCGTAGTTTTGCTAAAAACGGAATATTTTAATGTCTTACCTTTAGAATCTGAGAGTGTCTAGTAAATCATTGATTGTTTAATGGTAAGGTTTAATAGATTTCTTTTCGTAATGGATCTGCTATTCTGTCAATATACGACACCTACCCCAAATGAAAACCCCATAACCGCGAAAACTGTTTTTTTTTACATTTTTTTTTTTTTTGTTTGAGCATTCAAATTATTTTTTAAAAGGTTTGAAAGTCGTATCTAATCGTATATATATATATATATATAATATTCATGCATTATTTTAGTTGCATTGAAGTTAAATAACGAACAAGATCAAGATAACATGTAGCGATTAATTTATCTGAATATTAATTAGGTTGTATTAAGTCTGGACATCGTTATCGTTGATATTCAATTAAGTCTAGAAACTAATTTATGTTTCAGATAAACTTGAAGGACGTTTTTCAATCCCTATTAACCACAGGTCAGCTCATTTACAAAGTTGTTTTACAGCTACATATAATTGGCAAACGTTTAAAGCCATTCTAAACTTTGTATTTACCTGCAAAATAAAAACACCCCACCTCAAAAATATGTTCGAAGTTTAGAAAAAAGCTGATGATGTTCGATTTGATAAACTTACTTTCTAGAATTATAGCAAAGAGAGTAATCAATATTCAACATTTAAAAAAATGGATACAAGACCGACGAACCAATACCGATCTAAGAAAATTTATTTTGTGAAATTAATAACAGATTTTTTTCTGTCACGTTTCAGAAAATACGTTATAGTACGCACCTATTTTTTTTATTTACATTTGCTTAAAATAAAGAGACTTTTTGACTATATAATGCTTGTTTGTGACGCACGTTGCAAGTGAAACTTCGTTTCATTTTATTTGTAATCGATAACAACATAAAGTTAACAATGCCAAACTTTATCATAATAATTATAAACAAGTAATGTTTTAATCAAATCGTAAGTACATTCTTTTAAGAATTGCAAAACTTTGCTTGTTAGGAAAACAAAATTTAACAACTTGTAGCGTTAATTTTGAATTACTCCTATTAACAGTTGCTAGTTATAACGTGCTATATAAATCTCGTTTTACTTTTAAACTACATTGTGACAAACAGTGAAAAAAGCATTAATTAAATACGAAAACTGACAACTGATTGTGAAATTAATTCAGCTGATTTTGTTTTAACTATAATCATCATTAATGTTGTTTTAATGCAATAAAAATCTTTTAATACTTATAAGATATTTAATCCAGGCAGTGGGCCTGAGTCTCGATCTGTTTAGGGTTCTTCGAGTCACACAACACCAAGCTTCTTCGAGTCTAATTTGGCCTTACCCTCTAAGTGACCGGGAAAGTGGACTTCGAGTGATATATAGACGCCAAGGATTCCGATACTGGCTGATGCAGTTAGGGAAGTGCTCTCAAAGCGAGGTGATACGACCAATGGCATCTTTTTAGCTGTGAACGCGCAACCTGTGTCTTCGTGGGGTTAAACTGGACTAGGTTAAGTCAACCCCAATCCGAAACTTTTACTAAAGAAGTTTCGATTTCAGACACAAGTTTGGATCAGCTCTCGATGACGTTTATCCGAAAAATGTCGCCCCGGTTGTAAAGGGAGCTTTTGTAAGCCATCCCTTCCACCTCTGCACATAGGAAATAATTCGTTGGCCCACGACGCTAAAGAAAAAGCCGATGTGCGCAAACTCTTTGCGTCCAACTCAACCCTGGACGACGGGGGAAACGCACCGCCGGCCATGCCGCAGTGCGAGAGCCGTATGCCGTAAGTCCGGTTTACACAAAGGGCACCCACCACGTAAAGCGCTCCTTTCCCTCGACGTTCTTAAGTCGAGTGGACCCGATAGAATCTCTCCTATCGTGCTGAATCTGTGCTCCAGAGTTGGCACCGGTTTTAACGCACCTTTATCGGCTTTCCTACTCTCTTACACAGACCCATAGCCATTACCTTTATTACCAAATTACTATATTTCGCTAAATGAACATGAAGAAATATACTTCTTAAATAGAATAATCCAAGTTCATATAGTATATATATGTTATATAACAGCTATATATAATATATAACAGCTATCAACAACAAGAAATACAACACCCGACTGCCTAATTAACTTCCTATATTTTTCCATGACGTAATCTCGAAATATTTTACCCTATGTCACTTCCAAAATTATTCTTATTGAAAAGTCACCTCACATGTCAAGCCAACTTGGTTCTTCTTCTTTGAGTGCCTCACCGATTAGTGAAAGGTGGCAGTCAACTCTATGTATTTGGGTTTGTATAGGCTCTCGAGCGTGACTACGAAACATCATCAAGCACAACCGATTGTAACACACAAACGGTTGTATTTAAAAAAAGAACAACCGGAAGAGACAGTCCTTGTTCTATCCGACCTTACACTTACAAAGTCCAATTGTGAATTTAAAAAACCCTTCATTCGCAATTGATTTCAGTGATGTACATATGCCTGAACAAACATTATGTACACTGGACAGAGTCGATAGGGCAAAAATTGGGAGCAAAGAGGCTGTTTCCACGTTTTTAATTAACAGCACTTATTGTTTCTAAACTTTTGGTTTTATTGCTCTTGTACTTATTTTGAACGTGTCGTACAGGTATTTAATTTCAAACTCCCACTCCCAATTTTATTTTAATTCAGGTTTTATCTGTTTTCAAAATAGCAGCTGCTGAACATTATTTAAAAAATAAAATTAGAAAAAATCTATGGTATACCGATTCTAATACTAAATAAAATATAGTGATTTATTATACAAATATGTTCCGGTCTCGTTCTTTTTCAATTTACGAGAAATTGTCTGGTTTTATTTTTCGTTCGCTTAACATAAACCTTTTTTCCGGGGAGTCTAAAAGCTTAAAATAAGTACGCTTTACGAGCCCTTAATGTAGTAAGTGCTAAAGATGCAAAGTCCTCCATTTACGCTTGAAACGTAAAAGTTTTTGATGTAAAGTAACATGAGTTTTATCCTAGAACAAGAGTAGAATATATGAACCAGACATTTTGTAGGTAATCACAATCCTACATACTTTATCACAGACTTGATGAATACTCTAATTATTTAAGATGTCACCAGATAATTCTCTTGAACTTGTCTGGGAGTGATGATAATAACGAGATACTTGTAGAAATAAGTAAGATTTATTGTCAGGATAAGTACAGTCGTAGTCGTAGTCGTAACGTAATGAGCTACGATATCCAGTTCCAGTTACAGGTATGCAACCCCGACGTCCTCGAGCTTACTGCTTACAATTGCAAGTATTAAATGATAATTAGTTTTATGAAGTCTAATTATCTTAAAAAAAAAATCAACAAATGTAACCTTAACTTTTAGTTCTCGTTTCTTTAAATATACGGTTATTTTCTGGTATTGAAAACTTTTATATAACACTAGTTCCCCGTGACTTCGTTCGCATATATGTTGCAAAATTACCCACACGCCGCTTGCACACATGCGTCACATTACTAGGCGCTTGCAATGGCACTTTGAGAAGGTCGATTATTATTTATTGTACTCGTTGCTTTCTACGATTGATTGGAGTGAGATGTATGAGATGAGTGATGTAGAGGAGTTGTTGAAAATCTTTTATGAGAAACTTATCCATATTTTAGACAAAAGTGTACCAAGAAAAAAGCCTAATTGTGAAAATTCGAAGTATGTATACCTTGAAAAAATAGAGTTAGACTCTACAACATATATAAAAAAACTAAACTTAACAGTGATTGCATAGATTTTTCTCAATGCAGAACATGTGTTAAGAAGGAGATAAAAAGTGTCCATGAAGAATATAAAAAGAAAATTCAAAGTCAGTTCTCAAAAGATCGTGTCATTCTGGCAATAAATACATTATAAATAAAAGAAAAGTAGTGAACAAATAGGTAGGTCTTATTGAGGAAGTTAGTTGAAATAGGATGTACGCCTAAGCTGCTTAAGTTTTTTGTCAGCTATGTGAGAGACCGAAAACAATATGTAGATTACAATGGTTATAAATCGGAGCCATACTTCACCAAGTCAGGCGTGAGTCAGGGCAGCCATTTTGGGCCTCTCGCGTTTATCATAATGATAATCAGCTTACCAGAGGTGGTTAGGTACGGTACATGATAATTATTTGCAGATGATCTTAAGTTACTACTCGAGGTTAAGGATGAGTCGGATTATGGGCGGCTACAGCAAGATATAAATAATATAGTAAAATGGAGCAATGAAAATAACCTACATTTCGATGCATCTAAATGCATTCAAATTTTGACATTCACTCGAGCACGAACCTTTGTGAACTACGAGTACAACATAAAAAGTGAGCCATTACAAAGAGTGATACAGGTAAGAGATCTAGGAGTATATATTGCACCAGACCTGGCATTCCATGAACATATAATAAACATATGTAAGAAAGCTTACCGAAACCAAACTTAGTTTTTGTATTGAGGCAGGCACAAGGGTTCACAAACATCGCTACATTCTTCATTATCATCATCAGCCTTCGTAGTCTACTGCTGGACATAGGCCTCTCCCATTGCACGTCACTTGGATCTATTTTCGGCTTCTCGCATCCAGCAGGGTAGCGTACCTCATTCGCTACATCAAAAGTGTGTATGATGCACTGGTCAGTAGCCACCTAGAGCATAATGCTGTCATATGGGCAACTCATGAAATAAAATATAAAGTTATGCTAGAGCATGTTCAAAACAAATTCACGAGGCACTTGTATCATAAAATTTACAGGGCATACTCGTTTTATCCAATAATTTACCCTACACTGTTTGTCCTCGAAATGGTCGGGTTTAACGAGCTCTGAGTAAGACGGGACTTTGCGCTGGCAGGATACCCAGTAAACCTACTTCGTGGTGGTACATAACCCGGGAGTGCTTAGCCGCCTGAAACTTGGTGTGCCTGATCGTTATGTCTGTCGGAGGCGACGTCCACAACGACTGCAATTGCCTCTCGCTAGAACTAACCTGCTAGCTAAGACACCCCCACTAGGGCTATCCGTATATTAAACCAGGTCCACGCTTTTTTTAAACAATTTTTTTTTTTTCCTTTTTACAATATTCTGAATTCAAATGTATTAAAATTAATTTTCCGTTACATATTTAGGTTGGTTTTCTATAAAAGTATTTTGTTTTTTTTATATATATATTGTTTAGTTTTAGCTGTCGTCGGTCGTTCATCATCGGTCGTTGAGAAGTATGCCAAATTTCGAGTTAATCGACGTTTTGAAGGGGGTCTAAATCATGTTCAAAGTTTCCGTTACATACTAACATACATACGTATGGAGCTAATAAAAGAGTGTTAAAAACGTCTTTTTAAATTTATTATAAGTACAGATATCCAAAAAAAGTCATTACGTTCCAAATTTATCAAGGCGTGTTTCCGTCGCCCCAATAATTGGCTTCCATAGAAATAAAACGAAACTCAATAAAAGTGTTAGGTACGGTGATAAGGAGCTTTAAAGTACTTTGACAGTTCGTAATCTAGTCTATTGCGTTTTGGAGAAATTGACTCAGTAACGTGTTGGTGGCACAGCCCTTATCGCCTCCATAAAAGGCGGTCTAGAATTCTAAGAGCCACCTCTTTTTAGACTAAAGAGAACTTACGAGTATATACAAATATCATTATTTATTAATTTATAAATAAAAACATTAATTAATTTAAATCCGTGAACTACTGTTAATTTAAAATACTATCAACAACAAACGACATCGGTATTGATCGTGGGCCCACACGCGCCTACTACATACCTGAGGATTTCTGACAGGATTGTTAATTGATTCACTTTAGTGAAATGCATTGAATGCGAGGTAACACAAAAAATAACTAAGCTATATACGTTTCTTATTTTAAGGACGTGTTTCCTTCCCACTTTAATCCCGGGTCTTTTAAGCAGGGAGTAAAAAAGCATCCCAACCAGGCCGCCATAGTGTGGGTCACCATGCTGCATTTACTAGACAAGAAATGAGGATGGTGACCACCACTCTTGGACTCCATTTATTGCTTACCATCAGGCAAAGTAGAGTCATTATGGTATGCTTACCCATAAACTTTGACATTGACTTTTTTTTAATTGTAGATAACCGACTTCAATGCGCCAATTTAATTAAAACTTCTCTTCCTTTTTTTGTTAGAAAATACAACGCCCGCACTAAAATAAATTCCTGTATCACTGGGAACTTTACAAATATTCAAATAAGGGACACAAAGAACACCCAGACTCAGAACAACAATTTGAGGATGACCTAGGAACCCACAACACTCGGTGCAGCAGCGTAGTGGTGAGGTGACCACTTAAACCACTGTGCCATGATTTCTCCAGGATCCTATCATCGGATCCTGATCTGATGACCATGGTAATACCTAAAAAGTATACTCTTTCCAAATCGGTCAAAGCGTCTTCGGGTAATGTAGGAACATGCATAAAAAATAAAAGTTTCCAACTATTTGAGAACCTTCTTTATTGAAGTCGGTTAGTAATGTTAAAACTGATCTCATTCCTTGGTCTAAAATTTCATTTAATATTAAACGAGTAGTCTCTCACTCACTCACACATTTAGCCAAGTAGTAATAACTGGCGGTTATATCGATCGCTGTGGATAGTTCAATAGCTATTTAATTACGAGTACTTAGCGAAATTGCCCTAAAAACTATGCTCCCTTTCTTTTTCAATATTCGCCCAATTTTCCCATCTAATTCTAATTGCAAATATAAAACACAAATATAGAAAGTAAAATAATTATACAAAATAAAAAGGAGTAAGAATAGTTATTCGTTCATACAGGACATATGTACGTACTACCATAAAAAGGAACATGTAAATGGTAAAGGTATGGATGGATCCTAATGTACGAAGTCAATTCAAACGGCAAAATAAAGTGTAGTATTCATATAAACTTGAGAGCACTTCCCTAACTGCATCAGCCAGTATCGGAATCCTTGGCGTAGATATATCAAGCGAAGTCCAGTTTCGCGGTCACTTAGAGAGTAAGGCCATATTAGCCTCGAAGAAGCTTGGTGTGCTAAACAGATCGAGACAGTATTTTACCCCGGCCCACCGCCTGCAACTTTATAAGGCGCAGGTTCGGCCGCACATGGAATACTGTTCTCATCTCTATGCAGGTGCACCCCAGTACCAACTTCTCCCTCTTGACCGCATTCAACGGAGAGCGACTCGCATCATCGACTGCCAAGATATTTCTGATCGACTTGACACCTTGGCGTTACGTAGAGATGTAGCTTCACTCTGCATCCGCTATCGCTTGTATCATGGGGAGGGTTCAGAGGAATTGTTCGGACTTATACCGGCTGCTGGTTTCCGCCATCGTCCTACGCGACAAAATATCCATCCCCATCACCTGGACGATTGGCACTCCACCACTGTGCGCTTCTCCAGAAGCTTTTTGCTATAGCTATACATTCCTACCTATACATATTTAGCATGTAGCACAATTTAGCATGAATGGATTATAAAAAAAAGTAACCAAACGTTGAAATTCAAGTTGACAGGTTGATGTGTTTGTCTACGAATATTGTTACAATAAATCTTATTGTGTCGATATTATTATTAACAATGCCGCGACCAAGAAGATCTAATCTTTTTAAAGAAGCCGTAATGTAATAATTAGGATTCGAAACATGGCGAATAAAACCACGGAAGAAATACAAGAAATAGCTCGTAAAACGCCATACTAACGCGACGTGCGTTAGTATGACCCGACTTCATGCTTCAAAACACAAGAGCAACTAGAGGTAGCCCGTGAAACGGCTCGAATGGCAATGCGAAACTGTCAAGCAAACTTCAACGCGAGAATATGTTTTCATACTTATAACTAACTACCAGATTAACCAACAATTTACAAAGAACCATTGAACTTTGTAGTTGATTAATTCAGTTTTGGTAAACAAAAATTTTTAGTTAATATCCCTTTTTGAAATATCATTATACATTTACAGTAAATTGAAATACCTTGTAGGAATCGCAGATCGTTTTTATTTTTTTTAAAGATAACCCGCACTAGGATTTATTCCTGTGTCGCGGGGAACTTTACAAACATTGAAACAACAACACCCAGACTCAGAACAACAAATTGAGGATTACACAAAGTGTTGTCCCGTGCGGGGATCGAACCCATAACACTAGGCGCGTCAGCGTGCTTTTAGTTAATTAATGATGCAGTCGGGTTATAGGATCATATTTTTAATAGTGTGCAAGGTGACCACTTAAATTGCTACGCCATCAGCTCAGACGATGATGAGGTGAACCAACAATTTATCACCTTTATTCCTTAGCTGGATTATCTTTTAAACCAAACTACAGAAATATTTACTTAACGAATCTTTAAATTATATACATACATAGCCTTCGGAAATAATTGCATTTCTTTCAATATAGGCATGCTGTAAAAACTTGTTATACACAAAGTTGAACTATATTGTTGATAAATTCAATGTCAGTGAACAGTAGAGTTTTTTTTAGTTTGAATTAAAAAAAAACCTACTTACTGTACACCTGTTTGACATATAATAATTCATACTTCTTGAATTTACTCGCCTCAAGCAAACTATTTTCATGCATTGAATCACATAAATTGCTCAATAAATAGAAACTTCGCCTCAAACCTCAATGAGTAATATAATTTTATTATCATTTTAATTTTTTACTGAGTCAGAAAAGTGCTAAAAGTACATTTGAGGCACTTAGATGATTAAGGTTTATGAAAGGTCCGTTTCTTTCAGTTAAATTAAGTGCTTGGGGTTGTTTGTTGGTTATGTAAATATTTTTTTTTTTATGTTTTCAATCAAATTATCTTTTTTATTATGACCTCTATGTTGTAGGTTCATTTCCTACTTATGAATAAATAAGTATATTTAAATAAAGAATATACATATAATACATACGTATGCATGTTATTAGTAGTAGTAGTAGAATATACATACGTATAACTAATATTTTAAGTTTTTGTTATAATTTACAGTTCTATTTTACCATAACTTTTTATTTAATCAAACCTTCAAATTTTTAAAAATAATAATAAATCTCAAATGTGCATATTATATAAATTTAGCATATTTTGCATATTTTGTGGCTACAGAGGGAGGATCACTGCGTATCGTAATCGTATACTGCCTTTGCTCCAGTAACTTGAACCAGCTGTTAATGTTTCTGCTCAAAGACAATCGGATCAAGTACGGACCATTCAGCGATGTCACGTGTTCGATAGCTCCGTGCTTAAAAGGCTATGCTTGGACTTACAGAAATAGCCTTATTGTACCACCTTCATCTGACATAGAGACTCTTGTTGACCCTTGAGTACTTCCACCTAGTCAAGTGGAGGGAGGGGAGGATAATACTGCTTTACCTGTAAGTACCCAATATAATGATAAAATATGGAACGCTTTGGAATGTGCTACGGGTGAGTATCGGCACGTAAATTTTGATAGTAGACCACGATTACCAATGCACAAACAAAATAAATCCCGGAATCTTTATCACCTATTTGTTTAGAAAAAAGTTAAAACCTTGGGGATAATCATTTTTTTATTATGCAGCGGTTACAGCTTGTCGAGTATTTGGTAGTAAATTCCCAGGAGTTAACACTATTCCTCGTCAAAAGCTTTGTGTTCGAACTTAACAATATAGGATTGAGCGACTTATCGACGGCACTCCTTGGCAAACTAATCTATTTCAGGTTGGATAACACACGCCTGCGTTGACTTTCTGAAGCAGAAAGTTTGTGCATATGCAAACCACATACGTAGATATAAAATGAGGGTAGACCGCTATACCGAGATTCGTACTTTTCAAGGGGACTGTGATCTCTGTTCGATGCTCGTCGCTCATACTGTGGGTGAATGGATGCGATGTGTTGGTCGTTCATGTGGGTCAGTTAATGCAATGGAGCTAGTATCAATATCCAGTACAGATAAAGCATGTGCAGTTCGTTCGTTGCTGAACTAGAAATCAGTGGCGCCGGACGGACTGCATAACTTTTGGTTAAAGTGGCTCTGTACCTCACATATGTATTTGGCATTTAAATTTCAGTCATCCTTAGATTCAGGTTCACTGTCAACTTTTATGACAACAGGTGCTTTTAGAAAACATAATATCTATAAATCTGGTAGTGCCATGGACTCCAAAACCGTGACTTCAAACCAATCACCTGTCTGCCAACAATTTATATTTTTTTTAACGTCAATTCTGAGAGTTAAAATAACAACACATATAGCCAATAACAATATTATGGCCTATACTCAGAATGGATCAAGAAGTGGGGCTCGTGGCACTAAAGAGTTTCTCATTATTGACACGACCATTAAGTTCAAGAAGTTCGCAGTAACTTAAAAGATTTGGCGATATATTTGATAGAGTATAGCAAAACCTATGACTAATCATGAACTAATAACTTTTAAAGAAAAAGTAATACTACTCGTTTAATTTGTAGACATTTGTCTAAGCTACAAATTTGATGACCGTTGTGGCAACAGTGACTGTTAACAAGATATTATAATTTTTTTAAAACCGTATTCTGTGAACTTCAAGCCCGTGTAAGTTTTTAACGGAACACAGATCGTTAGGATATTATTTAAATCTACAAAAATATGGTACCTATACCTGAAAACTCGCCTATAATCCTGGAACCTTCAAGAGTAGAGTGAAAAGGTTTCTCTTGGATAGGTGTGCACCATCTCCGTCTTCATCATCACTTTCCATCAGGTAAATTGAAAGACAAATGCCTATTCCTAAAAAGAAACACTACATATTTACAAGCATACGGTCATGCTTGTGGCCCTGTGAAGGTATTGAAAGAGTTTAACTCCTTTATTTTGTTAATTAGAATTATCTCCCGCTAACGTAATAGGGAGCAAGCTTATTGCAATCAACCGGGCACTTTAGGAATTTAAGTTAAGAAAAGTAAATACAAGGAAAAGCAACAGAAGGAGAAGGATACTGCTACCACGGATAGACAACAAGTGTAGCTCAAAAACAGTAGGATAGCATACCGGTAATTTTAACTGGCTGTTGCCGAAAGGTCCGATTACTCTACCCAAAAATATAATCACTAATTTAAAAATAAAAGCATTTTAATTAATTATTAACTAGCATCAAACATTTTATAGTCTATTCGTTGACTTGATATGATGTGGTATCATATCCACAAGAGATGAAACTTTTTTTTAAATTCAAAAGTGAACAAAATCAGTTTAACAGTTCGAATCATCATCCGCTCTTTGGTAAGTTTTGAACTGATATTTAAAGGGCGGTATTTTATTTTTAAATTATACTTGTTTTGTGGGTGACAAAGAAATTCTAATGCCTTTTCAATTTCGTAAGGACAACTATGTAACCAACGTGACCTGTTGTTAATAGTGATTGGAAAATGTCCTACGAGTTTATCTTGGGTCAGAGGTCGAAAGTTCGATTAACACTCTTGACAAAAAAATGTATGATCAACAAATAGTTATATCGAGTTTTGATATTCCTTATGTCCGTTATTTGTATGTTCGTTAAGTGCCCCGAGCAAGAAGGGAGAAAAAGAACAAAGAAGAATAATTTAAACTGCGGGAATTCTCTATAAAAAAACCTTACAAAAATAATCGATTAATAATTTGAAATACTCGGTAATACAATAATATGTATAGAGTATACAATTTTCTGCATAACAGACCGATGGAAATAAAATATATATTCAATCATTTGAATTACGACATATTCGTATATAACATACGAGCAAACCGTCTGTATTTTAACATACCTTCTCAATTGTCGCCAGTATAGTGTTTCGTTGAATAATCAATCCTCTTACCGAATTTATATATTTTGTTACACCAAGTTAATTGTCGATTACAGATTACAGTACTAATTATCATTTTTATAAATAATTAATATCTACTTCTAAATATAAATGCAACTACTAGGCTATTCTTTGGTATTTGATAACACGTATATTTGACTCTGACTGGTGGTGGATTCAACTAAAGGCTTAAACGGTATTGGATTACATTTCCTCTTACTAACTAAATCAGGTTAATGTGTCATTTTCTATTATGTGTGTATAGATTTCTTAACTAAAATCTGTACAACTATACCTAATGCAACAATGATCTACTCGAATTATTGCTTATACTTCCAAATCCATCCAGTATCTTTCGTAGGACGAATGCGGAAACCTTCGGCCGGTATAAGTCCAAACAATTCCTCTGAACACTCAGCACTTGATGACCGTTGAATGCGGTCAAAATTGAGAAACTGGTACTGGGATGCACTTGAATAGAGATGAGAACAGTGTTCCATGTGCGGCCGAACCAGCGCCTTATAAAATTGACGGAGTAAAATATTATCTCGATCTGTTTAGCACACTAAACTTCTTCGAAGCTAATTTGGCCTTACCCTCTAAGTGACTGCAAAACTGGACTTCACTTGATATATCGACGCCAAGGCTTCCGATGCTGGCTGATGCAGTTAGGATAGTGCTCTCAAAGCGAGGTGTTACGACCATGGCATCTTTTTAGTAGTAAACGCGTAAACGCGTAAACCTGTGTCTTCGTGGGATTAAACTGGACTAGGTTAAGTCAACCCCAATCTGAAACTTTTACCTAAGAAATTTCGATTTCAGACACTTTTACTATAGAAGTTTCGATTTCAGACACAAGTTTGGATCGGCTCTCGATGACGTTTACCCGAGAAATGTTAGCGGGGCATGTGTAATGGACATCACTCGGGCTCTCGTCTGTATAGCAGTGAATACTGCTAATCTGCAGCATGTCATTGATATGCAGAAGAAACAGCGTGGGTGATAGCACACAGCCTTGTGGGACACCAGAATTGACAGACTTGGAATTGGAGCATGCACCGTCAACAACCACCTTGATGCTTGCTGTAAGAAAACTAGTGAGCCAATTGCATAGTTTCTCGAGAAGCCCATATTAAGGAAGCTTCGCAAGAAGCGCTTTGTGCCAGACCCGATCGAAGGCCTTCGCTATTGTTCAGATAGTGAATCAAGTAATAGAGAAGGTCACCAGCTGAAGGTTCAGCTGGTGACCTGAATTTTATGTGTGGTAGGTATGGTCGGCGGTGTGTTTCCCCCGTCATCTAAGGTCGAGTTGCAAAGAGCATCCCCAGAAGATTGGCTTTTTCTTTAGCGTCGTGGGCCAACGAATTATCTTCTATGTGCAGAGGTGGAAGGGCTGGCTTTCAAAAGTTCCCCTGGACAGCTTTGACAAGAGACCAGAATGCACGAGTTCCGGAGGGGAGACTCACCAGTCTTTCCAATTCTGCCGATGTGATCCGACTTCGCCCTAGCAATTACTCTTTTATAGGAGCTGACCAGAGTATTTTATTCTCTGTCCGTTGAATCAGGACATAACTTTATTCTTTAGAATATTATTTTTCAAGGGTCTCAAGTAGATCTCCTTGAAAAGGTTAATGTTTTACATTGCTGTCCGTCCTTGTTAACAAGCTGTTATAACTGTATCAGTGTTCAACGTATTAATTTAATGCGCATAGCCAATTGTTTTACCTCTTAATGCTCGATATCTAAATTTAACCCTTTGTGACTACCACCAGTAGTATTCTCCCAGTTTACTTTATTACTATTCATACATAAATTAGAAACAATGCGTCGATAAAGTGATTTACAATTTGTTAACAGATAATAGCCAGTCGTCAATCGGAGTATATTTGGTAAAATATAAATTAATATTGTAAAGGGCCCTTTACGTTTATATTCATTTGAAATTTACTCATTCTCGTGTTTTACCCATACTACTTTATATAACAGAAGATACAGCTACCTTACTTATATGTATTTTGCTTTAAACATATTTAAATAAGTTCATTCAAGAAGAAGAAAATTTCGTTTCACTAAAATATTTTTTTTTTCCTAAAAGTACAATTTGATTTTTGAATCGAACCCAAAGCCTTCCAGTCGTTATAGGTACAAAAGGAAGCAGATTGGTAATGATAGCAGTAAGGAAAACAACGTATGTATATATATAACATATACAATGGATGTATGATATACATATATCTATGATTTTTTAAGTTCATCTCTTTCTTTTCTACCTTTTTAAATCTAGGGCATCTTATTGCTTATCTCTGTAAAACCCTACAACCCTAAGGGAGACCAGTAGGCAATGCCAATGTCAAACTTTGTTTTTGTTTTTAATAACATAGCTCCTGCTTTAGGATTTATTCCTGTATCGCGGGGGACTTTTCAAACATTCAAATAACGGAGAGTGTAGGTATACTCAGAACAAATATTTTAGGTTTACACAGCAGCGTACTGGCGAGGTGACCAGTTCAACCACTGTGACGTCCACGCAGTCAATTCCGCTAATTTACCACCTTTTTTTTGCTACAAATGTTTAATAAGATAAAATCTATGGAATAGATCAAAAATATCTAAGTGAAATTCCTGAATTCTTAGCAGGTTATGAGCTTAATAACGTATGTATATAACCTGCTATACCAAGAAGTTAAAAAACCTTAGGTGATATTCTGTAGGGTTTCTTGCATTATACTAGTAGGTATTGCAGATAGATCAACAAAACACAAAAGGAAAGAAAAGGAAGAACAAAACAAAAGGATTTGTTTTTATATAAATAAGAATATAGTGATTATATTGTAAGAATTGTTCTACCAAGATCAAACGTAAATTCCAATGGTATGAATTCCAGATTACCTGCCTATTAACCACAACTCTTACGACATACACGAGTCTCAATCGGTATTATGCTAACTATTAACATCATTACTGTACTGTTGTAATGATCTGCGCGCAAACAATTTTAGGCTTCGAATCCACTAAAGACGAACTAAGAACTAATATAAACTATTGTTATCAATGTAATCTGTGTTGTTGAGAATAAAACTTTTCCATATAAAAATACCAATTAAAAAAAAAGCAACAAAAAAACAACTCGTTATTTTTATATAACAATAGCCCATACACCTAAATCATTCATTTTGGTTCATCGTTCCTATTCATGTTCCGCAGTAGTTCCGTATGTCGGAATAAAGAATAAAACATTCGTACATACATGTACCCTAAATAAATTTTGAGCAGTTGTGTAAAAAATATCATTCAATCCATACCAAAGCGTTTTATACTTGCTTATTTTAAAAAGTTGAGTAGGTGATTTTGAGTGTGTGTTTTGGGTATTTATTTAAAATATTTATTATCACCATTGGTAAACGCATTCTAGTAATTCAATATCAATCTAAATTACAAGTCTTAATGGGTCTACACAAAAGCCTTAAATGTTTCTATTTGGCAGTAATTTAAAATTAACAATTTGATAAAAAATTTACGTTTTTACTACGGCATGTACATCATTTAAACAATAAATGACATAGTAGAACACGAAATTTTTCATCATTGAACATCTAGCATAGCATCATTATATAAGGTGCACTTAAATTAAATGTTTATACTGATAATTGTAATAATCACATCCTCCAACGGATTATTTTTTATGCACAGCCTAATTGGGACCCTTTATATGAAAATATATGTGTATATAATTTACAAATATATATATATATTTTATAAACTCTCAGAAACTAAAAATTTGAGTATTCATGCTAATTAAACTCATATTTACAGGCACAAAGAAATAAAATACACAAATAAGACGACAAAGATTGCCTCATTTAAAATTGCTAAACGGTAAATAGTACCTTCTGTGTCATCTTATTTTTTTCACTTGTACATTTCAAAGTGTTTCGTGACTTTGTTTGAAATGTAAAAAGTAATCTACATAAAATAAAACACGTAGAGAAGAAAACGTGGCAACATTATATATTTGGAAACGACACTCCGATTTTCTTGATACGCAAAGCGTACTCTGGAATGAATGAAAAAAAGAAAAACAATCTACGTTTTGTTTTGAAAATGATATTTAGACTATGGGTTGTGACTGAATAAAAGTTTGTGTCCCGTCACGATATCACAAGTGACGTACGAAGAAGCCGAAATGTGACAAGCCTGTTTTTTCGTTGTGTCGTCCATTCACTGTGTGCCCTCAGCTCAAGCGTGCGCATTAAGAGAATGGCATCATTTGTGGGGAATTTCATTAGTCGTTCCCTGCGGTGGGGTATTCAATCATAGATTCCTTTCGCGTCTTACGTACCGTGGATACTTCTCAGACAAATATGTCGGGAATAGGGTTGAATTTGCATTTGGATCTTAATTAATTATTTACTAAGCGAGTTCCCAGAATCGTTGGGGTAAATAACTTAACTTGAACATGTAAATACATTGTTATGGAGACTTATTTCTTCGCTCTTAAATCCTATTAGCAAAGTCACTGTAAACTGAACCCGTAATGTCATAGTTTGCGTCTTAAGTTTAGTTGTTAATAACAACTCGTATCAATCTAGGCCTTGCGTTACAGTGTCGAAGAGCTCGTACTACGGAGAGAATTACCTGTTATGACAAGTTATGTAGGTATTCGTTTTTTTTTTTTTTTTTCGTTTTCCTTTGTCACTCCTATAAATTATTGTCAAAATATTCAATTGAAAGTTTTTTTTAGCTAATTGTAACAAATCTTTTATATAGGAAATACCGAGTAGGAGAAGTAAAAATATCTTGGAACTATGAACACATTTTTAGTGGCAAATTAGTTTCTCTTGCAAGATTAATAGTTATAGAGTCAAAGTAAATTCAGTTAAATATAATAAATAATATATCGTTAGAGGGCTCGGACTGCCCAGCATCAGCCTGTTCGAGTTATAGGTATGCGACCCTTACTTGCCTGAGATACCTATAGGTTATACTACCCAATACATATAAATAAGCAATATCATTTGCTTCCTTGCCTTTCTTTTCTATCCTCCCCTTCCCTGTCAATTCACTCCAAATTTTCTGTGTGTATTTCGAGGATGCACAGTTAGTTTTATTCAGTGTGTGATACCTTACTGAAAAAGGTCCCGTCGTGTCTGAAACTAGTAAAACCTTAAAACATACGTGGATAAAACCGAATGTTTTTGTTAAATATGAGTAGCGCGCACATAAAAAAATGTAGCCGTTAGAGTTAAAGCCTTTATTAGACACGGAATGCGTACGAGCTTTATACATGCGCAGGGATTTCTAATAGTATTTTTTTTTCAATTTATATACCTTTTGACCTTGGCCGCCTCTTTACCAAATAAATACAACAAACTTTCTGATCAATAATTATAATAAGAAGAATATGCATTTAAAGGGAAGCTAGGATGCAATAAATAGAAATTACATTTAGTCTCCCTCTTCATAAGTGAATTGATCACTAAGCAGTTTGCAACAGCAACAATTGAGCAGAGATATAATAAACGAACGAATACGATAATAAACGAATATAAAGGAACACTTTTTGTGATGCATATCCTACCTACCTACCATATAGTACCTATATACTTACGATCAATTTTGTTACAAACACAGAGTATCAGCTTAGACAATAGTAATAAAAAGTCGCTACGTATCAGACTCCATATAGTGGAAATCCTGACGTGTGCATATACCCAGGATTTCTAGTTTTAGTTCCGAAAAGAAGATTTTGGATAAAAATCTTAATCTCTAAAATTAATCTCTAAAAGAAGATTTTTATCCAAGCACAGGATTTTTCTTATAAAACGAATAACGCTTGGGAATAACATCTTACAGACATAAGCTCGGGGCGACTAGCTTGCACCCAGACGCGAATACTACGTTAGTAGACGTAAACTAATTATAGGGAAAAATCTTTTTGAATCCCTTAAATAAATTATTAAGTAGTGTTTAAGCTGTAAAGATACAACTTGACCATTCCCGACACCTATTACGTTAAGAATAAAGGGTAATAATGAAGAAATACAACACATTGTGCGACCTTAAATTCGAGTATGTTGAATAAAACGCAAACTTACATTGGGGTAAGGAGAAGCTCGTTTATCATGTACAGGCAAACTCTCAACTCTGATCGCTTGCATCTTTCTTAACTAAACGTTTCGGCAATATCCTTTCTTTGACTTTAAAAAAAATACGTAAGTACAGTTTAATATTAACTGAGATGTAAATTCAAATTCAAATTCCGTATTTTATAAAATTGCCCAACAATTATTGGAACTCTTTATCTTTCAAGCAATATTTAATTTTATATATCAATACACAACGTTTAACAGCAACAAAATTTTAGATAATTAATGTCTGACTATGTATTTAATAAATAATAATAATCTGTGCAATTACAGATAAAGTTGTTATGACGAACAACTATCGGAGACATATCCATTGACGATGGACGGCACAATTGACGTTTGTCGGGCATGTCATCGTCCCGGAGAAACTCTCAGGCATATAACTTCCGGTTGTTCTCGTCTTGCCATCGGCAAGTACTTGCATAAACGTAACCTAGTGGCCAGGATAGTAAATCAGCAAGTTGCTCTTAGATAGAATCTTGTAGCTGTCGAGTTACCGTACTACAGGTATGTGCCCTATCAAGTTCTTGAAAATGGTCGTGCAACATTATACTGGGATCGATCTATCATCACTGACAAGACTATTGTTGCCAATAAACCTGACATAGAATAGAATAGAATAGAATAGAATATACTTTATTGTACACCTTAAAACAAAAATTTACAGTACTTATGCAGAATAGAAATGTACAATGGGCGGCCTTATCGCTAAATGCAATTTCTGCCAGGCAACCTTAGGATGGACAGAAAAAGACAAGATGCAAAAGAACATACGGGTAGTTTAGGTGTAGAAAGAAGAGAGAAAAAAAAAGCGTTTTATTTAAGAAGGATCAAATTTATAACTAGGTACCTATAACATATATATATACATATACATATATGTATATATATAAATAAACATACCTACATACAATTATATATATAAAAATGCATATACGTACACATATAGTATATACAATGGGTTTATTAGATCGATAAATGCAGCAGTTAGACAAAAAGTATAAATGAGATATAAACAAAAAATGTACTAGCAAGCCAAGTAATAGTCTTTAAACATATTCTTAAATGTAGCCAGCGATTGGGCACGTCTAATGTGTACACTAAAAGATAGGTACCTGGTTGAATGTGGAGGTACTGCCAGTTCCAATGATGCCGAGGATCTTAATGTTTTGGTGTGTGTGTCACTGAGAAACGTAAAACGTTCTTTAAGATAAGTAGGAGTAAAGGGATTGAAAAGAATATTATAAAGCATAGTGAGAATATGAGTATCCCGTCGAAGACGAATTGGGAGCCACTTGAGCAAAGTGCGAAATTCTGATACGTGATCATATTTGCGTAAACCAAATATAAATCTAATACAAAAATTTTGAAGGTGTTCAAGCTTATCGAGTTGCTCCCCAGTGATATCGAGATAGCTGACATCGGCATAGTCGAGTATAGGAAGAAGAAGGGATTGTGCTAGCGTAATCTTAGTCACCGTTGGCAAGAAATTACGTAGGCGTCTCAGAGATCCTGCTGACGCGAATAATTTTCTACTAACTTCACGCAATTGAGGAGCCCAGGATAAGGTATTGTCAATTAAAATGCCTAAGTTCTTAACAACAGTGCTCATTGGCAGCACAGTACCTTTGAACACAATGTCCGGTAATTGTGACCAAATTATCCGAGGTATCATCTTGGGACTTCCTACAACTATCATCTGTGTCTTAAGCGGATTCACCTCCAGACCATATTGCTTGCTCCATTCGCAAATACGCGCCAAGTCCGTATTGATTGTTCCAAATGCTCCTGCCAAATTGTGTAAAGGAGCTTGCGTGTAAATTTGAAGATCATCTGCATAAAGGTGGTAGGATGAAACTAATGATTTGGAGATTGAATCTATGAAAATTCTGAAAAGCAGAGGTGATAGAACGCCACCCTGCGGCACACCTACAGATGTATTACACCATGAAGAGAACGATTCTTCAAAGCGCACACGCTGCCGGCGTCCAAACAGGTAACTTTGAAACCAATCAACCACTGTTGGAGATATGTTAATAGAGTGCAAGATGCCTAGCAGTATGTTGAAATCTACGGTATTAAAGGCATTGCTAAAATCTAATAAGGAGAGTACCGTTAGATTTCCCTTCTCCATACCAAGCCTGATGCCGTCTGTGACGTTGATCAGGGCGCTGACCGTGCTGTGACCTCGAAAGCCTGACTGCATAGGATTTAAAAGAGAATTTTTAGAAAGGAATGTATTCAATTGTTTATGTACGAAGCGTTCCAGAACTTTAGACAAAAAAGGAAGTATGGAAATAGGACGATAGTCGGAAAAGGAATTAGGATTGAATTTCTTTGGCAAAGGGATAATCTGAGCCTCTTTCCAGGACTTGGGGAATATGCTACAATAAAGAGAATGATTTAGTACATGACACAAAATAGGTAGAATTTCATCTATAATTGGATGAATCATGTTACGACTTATGCAGTCACTGCCAACAGCGTTTGAATGAATTGACATTATGCACTCTTTAACATCACAAGCAGATAGTTGGCTAAAAGTGAACGGTTGGTGACCGGGTGTTGGAAGTGATGAAAGATATTGTAAAGTATTAGCTTTGGTAGTCTGATCATATTTAGACGAAGAAGAGAAATGTTGATTTAACAAATCGACGTCAACTCTTTTTGGGATGGTATGTAATTGTGACTTGCCAACACCCAGATTTCTGAAGAATTTCCAAATTTTGCTTGGGTCTCCGTTCTCGACAGAGCTATGAATGTATTGGCGTTGTGCTTTACTACACACCTTACTGCAGAGATTTCGTACAGCAATGTATTTATCACGATTACCTGGTGTGGGCCTAGATTTGTACTTACCTTTAGCTGCACCTTATCAGAGCTTTTATATCCGGTGTAAGCCATGGAGCAGGCAAGTGTTTAATCTTTATAGCTCGGAGTGGTGCATGAATATTATAAAGCTCAGTCAGTTTGTTGTTCAGAATGGCAACTTTTTCATCCAAAGATTCCGCTTCGATAAGTAAGCTCCAATCTACATTACACGCATCCTCACGAAGGACATTGAGGTTCAGGTCTCGAAAATTGCGCTGCAAAAGGATTTTGGGTTTAGGTTTAGGAGGACGTATTTGGTAAGAGAGAAAGATTAAGTCATGGTATGAAAACTCGTTCGCTGCGCACTGTCCGTGTTTAGCAACTAAGTTGGGGGAGGAAACGAGAATAAGGTCAAGAAGTGATGGCGTAGAATTGGGAAAATTATGGGTTGCATTTAAAGGAAGGAGGGACAGATTACAAGACTCGACTGTGCTAAGGAAAGTAGAAGAACGGGAGTCGTTTTTTAACATACACGTGTTAAAATCCCCCATTACTATACAATGACTGTAAACGGGGGAGAAACGTTCTAAAACAGTTTCAAAAGAGGTAAAAAAGTTGATGCGGGAAGAAGGAGAATAGTAAACGCCGAGTAAAAGTTTAGTATGAAAAAAATCAACTTCCAAAAACAGATGTTCACCAGCATGTGATGGTGGAGGTTGCGGTGATAAATCAACAATTTGAAAGGGGATATTTTTTCGTAAATATATGGCAACACCACCACCTGCACCATTAGCACGATCATTTCTGATTAAGTGGAAGTCGGGAAGTGAGTAGGAGTTCGAAGGGAGACATGGTTTTAGCCATGATTCAGAAATGAGAATAGCATGGATATCTTTACAGTTAAAGTTGGTCAGCATCTCAAAGAAATGGGCCGGAATACTCTGTGCATTTATATGGACCACATTAAAATTTCTAGTAACATCGGAAAACTGGGCTTGTATAGTTTCAGATAGTGTAGGTATACTAAGAAAGCTATCATTGTGATTGCTATTCGCTGAAATAAAACTTTCATCATCGCTGCAATTTGACATAACTATTGTAATAAAGAAAAGAATATATATATATATATCTATATAAATAGAATTTCGCAAATATATATATTATATATACTTATATTATTAATAGGAACAACAAATAATATGATCCGTTCTACTTTTTTATGTCTACAACTGACATAGTGGTGATAGAGCGTTTAGAGCGCCGAGCAATGATTGTTGATATTACTGTTCCACATCAATCTACATCCATCAAAATTCTATGACAATCTCATAAAGGCTAAACAAGAAAAACAATTATAATATTTGGATCTGACCCATGAGGTTGTCGATAAGGGGGATGTGGATTCAGCAATCATTGTGCATGTCATATCAGCACATTTGTTGATTGCTAAGAGCTTCGACCAACACCTTCAGAGGCTCATGTTAGGTAGCTGGGTTAAGAGCCTGATGCAAAAGGCAGTCCTTCTTGATACAGCACATATTGTGAGGAGGTTCCTGTCTCTGGAGCCCTAATCACCGGTTGGTCCCTGTACCCGATACCGCTGGGACACATTTTTTTATATTTTTAAATATATTTTGTTTTTAATTTTTAATTTAAAAATGTAATTTATATGTTTGTTTAATTCAATAAAGAGTATAATAATAACTTGACACATCTTAAACACGGCCGTCTGATTCCAAATTAGGCAGAGCTTGTACTATGGAAACCACACAGCTGATAAACATACTTATATTTTTCTAAATACATATAATAGATAAATTACAGAACAAATGATCAAGCTGATCACACAAATATTTGTTCTGGGTGGGAATCGAACCAACGACCTCTTGCTTAGTAGGCAGTTATGTAAATACAGACATTTTTTTTCGTATGGGAACCCCCACGGGTCGTCACCTCACCGGAACTGACGGTGAAGTGGTATGTCGGACTCAAACCGACTACATTCACACGGTATGCCGTCATGAGAGCGTCTATTGCTAGGGAAGCTTCTGGGAACCCCAGCAGATCTTAGACTAGCAGGCGCGTGTGGATCACGTACGTTACGCCAGCGTCTCAGGCCTGCTTCTGCTAGGGTAACGGTCAGCCTGGTCTGTACCGGTCTGTAACGCTCATGGAAGTTGGAGATCAGTGTTTTCTCTCCAACGTCTAGTGCGTTTTCTGCGGGATGGGAGAGTGCTTTTCCTCTCCGATTCCCGTTCCGCCGCCTCTTTGGCCAACATCACCTCCTCGCAAAACGAGGCGGCTGGATCCCACGCACTCTCACATTGGACCATGGACAGAACAATGGTCTCTAGCGAGAGGCTTCCTACACCAATAGCCATCACGAGGTCATCTCGCTGTTGCGCCCACGCTGAGTGCTCAACAAGGGTATTGAGTGCAATATTCTCGTGACAGTTAATATAGTCCTGGAACATTGAAGAGTACAGTAATATTTTTTTACTTCATCGTCAATTTGAGATAGACGCAAACAAAATGTCTACTCCAATTCTCCTTTAAAAATTCATTTGTAGTGTTAATTGTTACTGTTTATTTTTCAATCAGCTCATATACGTGAAACAGTTCTGGATATAAGCCTCTCAGAATCTTTCTGTAGTTTATTTTTTCGGTAGATATTAAGTCGGTAAATATCTATTACTCACACACAGTTTTCAAAACCAAGTTATAAAATGTATTGAAATAAATACATATAAATTATAATCAGCTTGATATCAAAGCAAAATGTTGCAGACAAAAAAAAATTAGACAAGCCTAATAAGATTGTTAAATTAATCAATAAAATCCTCAAACAACTTTGTTCAACAAAAACTTCAAGGCCAAGAATGTCTCTAATTTAGAGTTTCTACAAAATGTTTGTATATATGTATGTCGTAGATAGCTGCTGCCTGCAGGGAGAATACGAATTTTCAACTGATACTCACATTTTGTCTGAAAATTATTTATTATTTAATAATATACTATTTTTTTTTTTCTATTAAAGAACTCTAAAATATTAGACAAGAACTTTATCAGCAAACTGTTAATTACCGTAATTGAAACAATGATGTGACATACATGGTATACATATTACAATTTTTTGTTGTATCGTTTCTGTGGTGTACAATAAATAATATTGTATTGTACTGTAGAAAAAGGTGCATTTTTAGTGACTTAGAAGAACGAAGATATTATTACCGAAGCCTATTAACATTTTTACTGCTTTTTTTCTCTGTTAATTTCTAAGCATCGTTGCATGCAAAGGAACCATGGACTTAAGCAGTGATCCTACTCTTCTCTAGGGATCTCTTTTACGCCTTGTTCAAACTCTGCCACGGCATCTTCAGGTTTCAAAAAACGAATTCCTCGAAGTTTATCTTTTATTTCACGGAATAAATAAAAGTCACAATGTGTGCTTGTTTGCTTGGACTACGTTTAAACTCTTTAAATCAGTCGAATCAGCCGTAAACAGTGACACGAGAGAAGGTTTTGTAATGAGATGCCAATCGGAATCTATATATAACATTGTTGTTGAGTAAGACCGCAAGAAAAGTCTCTGTAAATCATTGAGCAAACATTTCTCTATAGTGTGCGCGCAAGTGCTAGTCACCTCCTGCGATATGTGAGCAGTAGGAGGGGAGAAGTAGGCAAACGTCAAGCTAGCTCAGTCTGCCGTCGACCGCCGCGACGGTTACAAGATTGAGTTGTTCGCGCCGGTTTGTTCCAAACACACATGAGATAAATATTTTATTTACTTACAATGTACATAGTTTTTTTCTCAGATGAAAGAGCGACAAAGAAAGTATGAATATCAACATTAATAAATTAGTAGCAGTGGCTACAGGAGTGTCAGCCCGCACCGTACCGCAAATTGTAGCTGAAGGAAATTCGAGTCTACCAACATCGGAAAATGCAAAATTTTCATCTCCACGGAAACCAAAAGAAATAAAAAAGAGAATCCATATTGATGACTACGACATGGGAGTAATACGAAGAAAAATTCATCAGTTTTTTACTGTTGGTAAGCTGCTTGCAGTTTTAAAAGAAGATGGCATTGTGAACTGCGGGTGTACCTACTTAGGACAGCTTTTACACAATATGCGATATTTATTTTAAAAAATGTAAATCTAAGAGGTGCATTTTATTTGAAAGTACCAGTAATAAACCCAGTATTAGCCGAGACGGATTAATTAACGGTGCCTTAATAATTTTCAAATCAGATTCGAAATGCGGGGATTAGCATGGGCAATATAAATGCCATAAATTTTAATAACTGGGTTAGTCACAAAATGAAAGATACACTACCTCCTACTAATTCAGTGGTCGTAATGGACAATGCCTCCTGCCATTGTGTAGAGGTTGGGAAAAAATCTACTATATCTAGTTTAAAACGGGTCATGCAAGATTGGTTACGAGAACGTAATGTTGAATTAACACCAGACTATACTAAAACTGAATTCTTACTCAATCCGAAAAAAATTACAACATTCACGAAATATTAAAGGTCATATTGTTCTTCGACTTCCGCCATATCATCCTGATCTCAACCCCATTGAGCTTGTATGGGCCGATATAAAGAACAATTTAGCTTCAAATTATATAAATTCTTCACTGGACGACAAACCAATCATCCAATCATCACAAGATTGTTTTCTGAATTCACTCTGGAAAGGTGGCAAAAGTGTGACGACCACGTACAAAAAATTGAGCACCAATATTGGGACCACGACATGAGGTTTGACAATGTGATAGACGAATTGATCATAAACCTGGGAAACGGTTCAGATTCTGAATGGGAACTGAAGACATGTCTAGTAATGAAGAAGAAGATTTGGATTAATTTTGTATTATACCGTGATAGGGAAATTAATATTATAATTTTATTTATTAAGAAATGTTATTTGTTTGTAAAACTATTTTGTAGCATATAAAATAAAATTTAATTAACACTTTAAAAAATGTATTTATTTTTGTTTAGACCGGAAATAGAAAAATATAATGTAATAATTTAATAATTTAAGTTTCTAATATGGTTATTAGGAGATTTATCAGTCCTCAAATATCTCGAGCGCGTCTTTTCAATCGAACCATTCCCCTCAGGCTCTCATACCTCAGGCGGTGACTAGCTCTTCCACGCAGACTATAGTCGAATCTATTCGTATTCGAATATATATTTATTAATGTATAAACATTATATTAATATATAAACTAACACCCCTCACACCTCCCGTCAAGGATTAGGCCCAGATATTTTATTTTGGCATGGCATGTTAGGGTATTTATATGCCTAAGGATTCCGGCGTAGGCTGATGCAGTTAGGAAAGAACTCTCAAAACTAAAATTAGACTAGCTTAAGTCGACCCCAATTTCAAACTTTTTCTAAAAAAAAATCGTTATCACACAAAAGTTTGTATCGGCTCTCGATGTTTTTAATTTTAATTTTTTTAATTAATTTACTTTGATTACTATTATTTATTGCAGTTACAGTATAATATTGCATATTTCACAAATGTATCAAAAAAAAACATATCATCATCAGTCGGTGCACTGTTCGTCCATTTTTACTAAAATAGTACAATATAACGTAGGAACAGACGCATCCGTTTTGGCACAACATGTGTTCTATCCCATAAATATCCTATGTTTAAAAAGACAAAAGCTGTCGGACAAAAAGTTGCAGAGACCAGACCTAGCCAATAAAGTATGCCAATAACAAAATGTAATATGTGTTGGTTTATACATTCATATAAAAGCAATAAGATATATAAAACTCATTAAATTATATATATAAATAAATAATTTACATATATACTGTATATGTGACATATCTACCATGGTCAACTTGGTCCCATTGTAAAAAAAAATATCTGGTCCTGATCCTTGACGGAAAGTGGCTCGTCGACGGCTCCCTTGGACGGCTTTGGCCAACTTAGGTGGACGGAATATTGTAACAAGACGGCTGTACACGGGGGTTATCTGGACAATGGTACCATACAATGCACCGGTGTGGGGGAAGGCTCTGACAGCCCAGAATTACGCACGCCTCCGACGTCCTCAGAGAGTTGGCAGTTAGAACTAGTCGTGGATATCGCACCGTATGCACTGAAGCACCATGCACGTTGCCCGTGGTATTTGTAAGTTTCGCCGAAGTTTATCGGCAAGTGACTAACTTCTGGATTTACGTGCAGGCTTTGCCGCCGTACAGGCACTCCCGCCGGTCATCGTCGAAGGTTCTGGGTAGTGGGTGGTAGGTTTTTTCCGGCCAGGGCTGCTTCAAGAAGTACCTAAACTCGGTTGCTAAGAGGGAAATGAGTCCCATATCTGGGTATGTACAAGTGTGTGTATTCATATACTTCTTTTGTATATTATTAAGTGTATTTATGTATATGTTGGAGAGCCGAAAGAATGCCGAAGGACAATTATTTCAATGTATGTTTTTTAATATGTGGCAAATTCAACTGTCATTTGAGTGTGTTTAGTCATGCGATGACAGTGGAAGTAAGTTTAATACGCGGACCATGCACAAAAAGGGCATTGCAAAATAGAACGGTAGACCGGCGATCGCATTACAGCTAACCTCACTGAATTCCATGTGATTGTGTAAATTGAATCTATTACAGATTCATAATCATCACCTAAAATATTATGATGTGTGATGATGTTGTTGATTTCGTGAGGGTTGTTTAGTCTAGTAACAAAGATTATTGTGCTGGACATCAACGTGTAGTATTTCCGGAAAACCCCTCATGTCAGACCAACATTTTGAAAAAGGCGAGAATGCAAACTCTAAGCAGCCGTCGTTATATATGTATATGTATAGTGTGTTTATAAAAGTGCAACTTTTGGTATCTTATTCAATATATATACAAAACCCACATTTTATTTTATCTACCATTAGTACTCCAATGATCTACATACTGACATAAACTCACTCCCGCAACCATAGGAATAAAATGGTAATTTTTTTAAGTTTAAGTTAAGTGGTCACATCGCCAATACGTTGCCGCGCCGAGTGTTGTGGTTTCGATCCCCGCAAGGGACAACAATTTTTGTAATCCTCAAATTGTTATTCTGAGTCTGGGTGTTCTCTGTGTCCGTTTTTTGAATGTTTGTAAAGCCCCCTATGACACAGGAAATAATCCTAGTACTTGAGTTGTCTTTTTAAAAGAAAAGAAAAAGAAAAGTATAAGCAATAGCTCCAACGTTAACGTGTCATTAGCGTCCCTTAATGACAATTAAAGTTAAGTGTAGTAAAACCTTTACTTAACTTTTTAAGGACCGATTTTGACACTTACGTTTGAGCCAGTTTAAGGTTATATTTTATACATTAGGTGCCATTATTGGTAGATGACTTGGTGTCATTGAACTGGGATGACATTGATATTTATAACGACGTTGTTGATGTGGCACAAATTAATGATAACTCCAACAGCAATGGTTCTACAGTGCGACAAGATTTGGTTGATAGGTTTTTTCTTAAAATATGTAATATTGGTTTTATAAATAAAAATCATAAATCAATCTTCTAACAATACTTTTATTTTGAAATACCGTTTCATAGCTCAAATCAGGATGACTATTTTGCAACAGATTTTTTTTAGTTCCTCTAATTCTATTTCAGTTTTATGTGACAATGCTTTGTTTCTCTTTTCCTCTAATAATGCTGCATTTTTAAATTTACTTTTTTGATATTTAAAATCAGTTTTAAAATGTGGCTACACCAAAGCTATTTGAATTTTAATAGAGATAAACTTAAAACTCTCAAAATGAAACTTTCTCACCCGGTGAATGAAACAAACAAAACAACAAAATATTTGGCATTCCCTGATTTGGCATTGACAGTTACCAGTGAGTGATGCCATAGGAAAAAGGTCGCACTCGCTTAATGTTTCTTAAATGAAAATAGCTGTTTCGCTTTGCATTTTAGTAAAAACTTACAGTAAAATAACTGTTCTTTATTTATATTACTGTGATTAATAGTTTTCAACGTGTTTAAATTAACTTTTATGATATTTAAAATCAACAGTTTTTAAATGTGGCTACACCAAAGCTTAATCGATATGCAATCGATAAGATGATTTGACGATGCTTCGCCCTACGGATACTTAAAACTGTCAATAGCTAAGTAACCCTTAAATTATGTCTCTGGGAGGTACCGTTCATTAGCAAATTTAAGTTTCTAAAGTTAAGTACTCATTAGGACTAATTTAATGAAACTTTCTGAGTGCGGCTGTACCACTATTATCGAACACACTCAGACCGGTGTCATCACTTAAATTATTGTTTACCTTAAGACCAAAATATTTAACTCAATCTAATTGGTTTTATTACTTCTAGAATATTATAAGCTCGAACTCCTGCAAAATACCTGTGAATACCTGTAAAATATATATATAATATAACGGGAGTAATGGAAATACATTATTTCTTTATGCAGTCGTATGTTCAATATTCTATGTAGCTGTACAAACACATTTGATTACATTGCCACACGTGGATTAACATTTGAATAGGTAAACATCATAGTTGACAATTCCCGTGATAAGGGTAAAAATCCTAAGTTTGACGCTGTGAGAGCTGTCAGCTTTTTTTGACAGCTGATAGTCAGAACCAAGATGGCCGACAATCGCCTTGTGACGATATGATAGTGTATATAATATTCATTCCTTAAGAATGTGCAGTGCAAAAGTATAGAAAGAGCTTCATTTACACACTGGTTTATTATTGATAATAAAAAATAGTTTTGTCCAAGATTTCACTCACGTTAAATTCTTCTGATTTGTAAAGTACCACCAAGAAGTGTGTACAAAGTTTTTAATGATCGGTTAAGTACTTGCGCACATTTTCTTTAATTAGGAATGGTCAGAATTTAATTTCTTTATTGAATGTGTATTTTAATCTTTGAAGAATTGTGGATGACGAAGTGTGTCCATCGTGAATTTGTGCACCTAATTGTAAAAAAACTGTCGATCCACCGTCTCAGTCCTGCTTCTGCAAGGCAAGGCCTTAGTTGAAGTACATAAATATTCATCATTCCGAGAAATTTAACAAAGATATATAAACAACAACCCTACTGTCATTTTACTCAGAAATACCTTTCACTTTTGCCGTCGGCATTTTATGGCAAGAAAAAATTCCATTACCATAATTTACTTTATAAATTCAATAAACCTTTTTTCTCGGACGTCAAAACGACCTCGAACTATCACGAATAACAAACAATATAAATGTAAAAGTTTGTTTGTTACCTATTCACAACCTCTCAACTGATAAAAATCGACAAAAAGAAAGTATCTGAGTTCTGTATAAAACCGATTTCTGTTACTTTGGTGTCATTAAAAACCTGAACACATCCACACAAATCAAAAGTAACTTTAAATAGTTATTAGTACCAAAAATACTTTCGCATTGGATTATAAAATACAGTATGAATGTGCTAACAATTTTCATTGTAAAAATAGTTAAGGACATGTAATATCGTTAGTTTAATCACAAGTGGTATGAAAGACTGTAGGCTCATTTTGTGCAAGTTTGCTGGAATACAGGCAAAGTTCGGCAATACAATAGGAAAATATGGAATAAGCGTAGTACATTACCAAAGTAATTAGTTACACCTAATTAGTGCAACTGTTTGTTAGCACTTTTGTAGTGACGAATATTCTCAAGATAGGCACTTAGTAATGTAGCTTATGATACAATAAACAATTCGAATTTGGCACAAACACTCTTTATACTTTACATGTTATGATATAAAAAAAAATGGCAACAGAATGTAAATAAAAAAAGAAACGTACAGTACCAAATAATACGATACGCAGAGTAAATAATTTTTGAAAATAAAATATTAGGTCTCCCGGTTAGTTGTGAAGGATTTATAAAAATGAAATAATCTTGTATTATAAAAAATATAATTTATATTTTAATCAAAATATGCTCCATTACTAACTACAACCTTTTGCCATTTTTCGGGCAAGAAATGGATTCCATCTTAAAAAAAAATGATTATCTTTTGAAGCGATCCATTCATCGATCCATTTTTTGATACATTCGTAAGATTTGAAGTGCTGATCTGCAAGGCTATGTTGCATAGATCGAAATAGGTGGTAAACCGAAGGAGCACAATCTGGTGAATATGCGGGATGCGGTAACACTTCCCACTGAAGATCTGAAAGTGTATCTCTTACAGCTTTTGCGATGTGTGGGCGGGAATTGTCATGTAGAATTGTACATAGAAAACAAAAATGACCTTTTGTTTTCTATGTGCAATTCTTGGACCTTTTTGGTTCAATGCATGACTCATTTCGATTAATTAATATCGATAACGCTCAGCTGTGATAGGTTAACTTGGTTTTAACAATTCATAATAAATAACACCTTTCGTATCCCACCAAATGCATAACAATACCTTATTTACGTGAATGTTACGCTTCGGAGTCCATGTGGACGGTTGACCAGGATTTACCCATGATTTAGATCTATTTTTCATCGCCGGTAACGATTTTTTTTTTTCGTGTGGAAACCCCTACGGGTCATCACCTCACCGGAGCTTACGGAGAGGTGGTATGTTGGACTCGAACCGACTAAAACAACACGGTGTTCCGTCACATAGAGACTATTGCAAGGGACCCGGGAATACCCTAACAAGGAAGCCTCCAGAAACCCCTGCAGACCTTGGGCACCTCAACAGGTGGCCACGCTCAGTTTAGAGAGGCACGCGCAGAACACGTGGCGCCACCGTCTCAGACCCGCTTCTGCTATGGTAACGGACAGCCCCCGTTACCCCCAGGCCAGCGCTCATGGAGGCCGGAGATCGTTCGGCGCTCTCCAGCGCCTGGTGCGTCTTCTGCGGGACGAGAGAGTACTCGTATTCTCTCGTCCCGCAGAAGGGTCTTCTTGGCCGTCCTGTAGCCCAAAAGAAGCTCTGCCTCCCGGACTAAAGCATTATCGGGGCGGCTGCGCCTTCTGCCGAACCTGGTGTACTGGCGGCGAGCGGTTACACAGTTTTCGCGCAGCCTTGCTATCTCTAGTACACCTGGCACCTTGCAGACCTTGGCTGAGCCCTAGGCATCGCTGCGTCGCACACTTGCGACATAGCCTCCCGGAACCAATCGGCTTCAACATCGACATCAACAGGCCTCTCCGGTGCAGAGACCCAGGCCTGTACCATGGAAGCTCCCGATCTATACGCTTGAGCGCCCAACGACGACTAGGTTGAACCGTCCTGATTGGCGCATCAGGACAGAAAGTTGGCAGAAGCTACTAGACAGCTGATTATTGCTGTTCCCAAGCTGACAGGTCGAGGCCGAATTACAACGACCTTTATATGTGCCTGAGGACAGCCCCCTACCTCTGCGACAGCGGCCACAATTTCAGCTGCTGTTACAGTATCGTCCAGGCCGCATATGCGCATCTCTGCGCATTTGGTAGGTCTAGACACATGGACGTCGTTTGCATCTAACGACTCCCGAAGCTTACCCGCTAGTGCGTCTGCTTTGAGGCCGCCCGTCCGCCTCAAAGCAGATGCGTCCGGTGTTTGACATCGCCAACCCATTCAATAGCCTGCCATTCAGCTGCATCAGGGATGCACTCCGGTATCACGGAGTGCCACAGTACCTGAGGCGGCTAGTGGCAGACCATTTAGAGGAGCGTACCGTCATGTACGAGGACCGAGAGGGAAATCTGAGATGTCGGCCTATGTTGTGCGGTGTTCCGCAGAGGTCTGTCCTTGGACCACTCCTGTGGAATATAGGTTATGACTGGGCCTTTAGAGGTGACTTCCCCCCCGGGCTGGGCGTAATTTGTTACGCTGATGACACAATTATTTGATTGAACTTTTAAGAGGCGGTGTGCCACCAGAGGAGCCTCACTAGTGGCCAGGCGCATCGAGACGCTGGGCTTACGGGTGGCCCTGGACAAGATAGAGGACCTTTTATTTCATGTGCCCGTGGTGGTCGGCCCTCTGGCGCCTCCATTATGGTCAACTCGGTCCTTGTACCGGTTCGGGGCCACATTAAATATCTGGGCCTAATCCTTGACGGGAGGTAGCTCTTTGACGAGCACTTTCTACAGCTTGCTCTAAAGCTGGTCGGCGCTGCGTCCGCTCTTGGGCGCCTTTTACAAAACTTGGGTGGACCCAGCGTCGCTACAAGACGGCTATACACGGGGGTTGTCCGTGCTCGCCGAAGTTTATTGGTGAATGGCTAAGTTCCGGGCAGTTAGCGGCAGACGGCCCCCGCCCGAAGAGGTGCGCGAGTAGCGAGTGGCCGCTCGTCACGTTGGTCGTCCTGGTTGGAGGCCAGCGAACCGGGTGGCGTAGATACATACATAGTGCGGGCAGGTGCTAGGAGGGTCTGGCTGTCTTAATAAAGCTGTTCCCGCATTCCTCCTATTTTAAGCTCAGCATGGCACACCGTGTGGTTTTGGTCGGTTCGATTTCGACACACCGTTCCACCGTAAACCCCGGTGGAATGACGGCCCGAGGGGGTTTCCAACCGAGAAATAAAACAAAAAATAAGAGAGCTCCGTGAGGGATCCAATACAAAAAAAAAAGTAGATTAATGATACAAATCAAAAAATTACAGTCGAATTGAGAACCTCATCCTTTTTGAAGTCGGTTGAAAAATGAAAATCAATTAGACCTTTCAGTTGATTTTATTCGAGTAGATTACAGTCTTTGTAGGATTTATATCAATTAAAATTCACACTTCACTACTATATTTCATAGTTTGAAAAACTATGAAATATAGTAGTGAAGTGTGATTTTTGATGCTTGTATAGTCTCAAAATATTTGTGTATGGAGTACAGAGGGATATTGCTTTCATTCATCCCTCCACAATTTAATACCCAAGACTCGACAGTGTATTTATTATTAATGGATGAAGCTCTACAAGTGTTTCAGTGTTTATATGTTTAAATTTTAGTTCTAATAATTTTAAGCGGTTTTTCTGCTTCTTTAATATATATTTATTTATATTATTTGAGTAGCGTGACGTAGAATTATCTGTAAATAAAATTTATAGAAAAGACGGTAGTTGTATATTACGCGAATAGTATAAAAAAATATATATTTGCAAAATAAATTTTAAATTTCCTTACCGCAGAACTGCCAACGGCTTTTTAGAAATAGTAATTACCATAGTTGGTCCAGCAGTACCGCTAATCATTGTTTTAAAAAAAATCTAGGGCTAACTAATAGATTCGCTTAGTATTTGTGGTTAGGTTCTCTGAAATATTTACAGACACAGCAGGACCCCTCATTTTAAGATGTTCTGTAGTGCGGTGGTTTTTGTCTCATCTAAATTTTTTTTGAGAAGAGATAATTTCTTCTTTTTTTTTCGCAACGGTAGAAAATTCCACTGTAATAGGACCACCATCTGTATCGTCACCAATAGTGTCCATGATGGCATTCAGATGTTCTTTATTTACTGTCTTTGAGTCAGGGATATTTCTTATTTTAATGCAGTAGCCCTAGAATTTCGCTCCAAACCTTTAAAACCATTCTGCGTTCCTAGTATATTAATTTTCTGGCGTTATTTTATTTATAAAATTGAAATAAGACCATAACGTAAACACGTGTATACGAGGGAAAGTGTAGATAGTAAACATTTGATTTTCCTAGTAAATTATAGTGTTATAAGTTTGTAGCGTGTATCTGTATATGACATTATAGCTCCTGAATCAATGAAACGTTTTTGATAAAGTTATTTTCGTATAAAAGGTGTTTTAATCGAGAGTATTCTGAGCTATCTTTAAAGAAAATCTACTCAACTGTTTAAAGATAATCAGTTCTTTCTATTGGAGGAATTCTTGAATCGTTTTTCAGTTTGTAAATCTTGTACTAGGGTAATAATTCGTCGTTACATGCAGCTACCTGGCTGGCTAGCTACACGGCGACAAACGCATCTGATATATTAGGTTCTTTGAAGGGGCACTCAACTGAGCATGTACTGTAATTAAGTAGTTGTATGCTAGGGAGTGGAAGAGCGCTGTGATACTTACGCGCGTCACTCGTTAGGAATGACAGATGCTTTCTTATTTACTGTAAATATTTTATATAACTAGCTTTTATCAGTGATTTCTTCTGCTTTAACTTCAGATAGATTAAAATAAAGGATAAAAAGTAATCCCGGAACAAATTTTCGTAATACATATCTGTAAGAATTTCCAAGTGGATACGACCTGCTGTCTGCTTTTGGTAGGAACCTTTTCTTTTCTTTTTTTAAAGATATACAAGGTGACGTGTCGTTTTCCTCTCCTCTCAACAGGAATAAACTGTGGTGCAAAATTCTAGCACCGATAAAACTCACTATTTGTAAATTACTAAAAGTAACAAGACTATTCTGTAAGTCATATCGCCTCTCAAGATTGGAGATATCCAATAAATGACATCGCTAAATTGCCCATACTTGATCCGATAGTTTTTGCACAGAAACATTTACAGGTGTTTCAAGTTCCAGAAACCAAGGCAGCATGCGATTACGATACGCAATGCGCTTAGTTCCTTTCGTAGCCACAAAGTATGCTCGCATGAGGTTTCATTTATTGATCAAGTCTATCTCATGCAATTCACATTCCAACTCTCTTGAACCCGGTGGACACCGCCGTCCATGGACACTAGCAACTCAAGAGTCGCAAGTGCGCTGCCCGCCTTTGAGGGTGATGAGGGATGGGGGATGCAGGGAGTGGAAAGAATAGAGGAGTTATGAGGATATGGAAAAAAGGAGAAAGGAGATGAGGGGAGAGAAAAGGGGGGAGGAGGAATTGGGCCTCCGGAAACCTCACTCAATTCGGGGAAATGCAACGCAAGCGTTACTTCATAACCGGTTTTCTATGGGGCCGTGGTATCGCACCGGTTGAGCCGGCCCACTCGTGCCTAAGCATGACTCTACCACTGTTAAAGGTTTTTCGTTTTTTCCCGTGACATGACGTTGAATGTAATGTAATTTCTGTTATTTATTTATGTTTTTTTTTTGTGTTTTTCGTGGTATTCCGTGCATTTGTGCTGGTAAGTAGAACTTTAGAGTAACTGAATGGTAAATTATAACTATCATTATAAAAAATATAAATTTCATCATAAACGCGGTACTAAAACAAGTCCGCTGCCATGCATTATTACTACACTGAGCCACGACTAATATTTATTAGAATTATGTATAATCTAAAATATTTGAACTAAATTGTACATTTTCCTTAATTTGTATTCATAACCACAGCATTTACAATCCTAAGAAGCAATGAATATCAAACGCCAAAATATAGCTCTATGTAGGTTTAGATAAATTTCAAAGGCAAAGCGCTTATATTCTGTAAACATCTTCATATTCCTCTCACCTACACGCAACTGTTGTCGTAAATGATATAGAATAAAGTGTCAAAATAAACCATTATATTTTTACTTGCGAAATGTTAGATAGTAAACAATTTTCTATGAAAAACATTGCAAGACGTTCATCCTTTTCGTTATAAAATCGGTCATTGAAATATTGTTTTAATTATTTCTAATTTATTAAGATACATACTTGCACTAACGTCTGTACCCCTGAAGGGGTAGGCAGAGATGTATTAACACTAACACTTTGTACAATAGAATGTGGTACCTCTATCGTAATAATAACCATTGTTCATAACGAAACAAATGAGAAATTGCGTGTAATGATTTATTGCAGCTACAATGCGGTATATATATATTTATACAATTTTGATAAGGAAGTGGAAGTGAACCTTTTCAATTAGTTCATCGTAACTTAGTTTTTAGAGAAAGCTTTGATACATTTGCAAACATAAGTTAGGGTTACTTTAACACATTGAGTATTTCCAAAAAGGTAATATAATAATAATGCCGATTTGTGTCGGCGTAAACAACCATATTAATTGTCGTCAACCGGACTCTTCAGGGTTAAAGATTGTAAAACTGGGAGTATATTCAACGGGAAAGGAAAAACGAAAGAAGGCAATGGATATTAATTATGCGAACAGATTGGCAAGTGCAAACAATAAGCTTGAAGACGGCGGGGTCCCATACCTGTAACTCGATGCGGCTGTAGTCGGTCTAGGCTCAGTAGTCAGGATCACAAACATTCTACTTTGAAAGAGTACGGTGCTACGACTGGCGTAGACTTATCGTAGCGCATTATGTTACCACTGGTCTCCGCCAGTAATATTATGGTATCCTTACACTAAATCCTACTTATTTCTACAAGTATCTGAGTATTATTACTTATTACAGGCAGACAATATCAAGGGAACTATCTGGAGGTAGGTTGAATAATTAGAGTATTCATTATTATATTATTAGAGGTACGTAAACGTTTAGGTACCTTTAATGTAATGTACGTTGAATAAAAAAAATTAAAACTCTTTTGAAAAAAAAAACTTTGGTAAGCGTACGACCAATACAAATAGACAAATTTCTCGTAAATAGAGGATACGAGAAGAGAATATATATATAATAGATATATAATAAATCACTATAGTTTATTTTGTAATAGAAACGGTATTCAGTGTGAATGCTCAATTTTCTTAAACTGAAAAAATCTACATATTTAAAGCAAATTAGGTGCACGGGGATTGTGATATTTAGAAATGTTATTTTTTTTCATGTAGTAGAGCAGAAAACATTTTTTTAAAAGAATAGAAGTTGTTTTGTTAAACCCACATGAAAACGGCAGTAAACAAAGCACACAGGTATCTAACCGGTGTGCTTGTATACATGTATGTTGACCTACCATGGTGTGGACAGTGTATTAAAAAATGTTGCAGGTAACCAGGTAACCAATAAAATGAAAAAAAAATAATAATTATAATAAATATGATAGAAATTTGTACCCCGGGTTCGGTGTCTCCAGTACATATTTATAGATTTACCAAGACCCACCTAATAAAGTTATTTTAATTAGCTTTCAACAACTTAATACACACATCAAAATTGCACCAGGATTTGCAAACATTACATAACCTAAACTTTTAACTTTTACGTTATTAATTGGATATGTTTTTTATAGTTAAAAATGTACCTGATCTCTAGTCACTTTTGATGTGTGTATTTTGAATCTTCTGAACGTGTTTATGTCACTGAACTCCCCCTACAACGCCGGACCAATTTTGATGAAATTTTAAAATTCTGCACCAACTCAGAATATAAATAATAAATGTCATGTTTTAAAAATATAACTAGATTTAATAACACATTTTAAAAACCAACTGTTAATAACTTAACGTCCGCGATATAAATAATGCCATCCACGAAGACGCGCCCCACCAATTTCAAGTTGAGGGGATCGCGGGGTACGGGGAGTTTAACTTAAACCTCAGTCGCGAACCAACAGCGGTTCGATGCACATGAATAGTGTAATCCACGTTGCGCAAAAACAAACTCGTAGGGAAAGTTGCTCTACTGACTATTTATTTAGAATATCGAGAAAATCTCAGCGTGTTGTACTTAAAAGTCAGGTCTGTAAATTTTATTTATATTGTTAAGAAATTTCAATGTCTAAAATCATTTAGATATTTCAAGTTTAAAAATGTAAACCATACTTGTTTGGTTTAATGATTATTTTCTATTCTAGGCAAGAGAAATTATTTCTAAAGTGTATGATTTCATGAAAAGAGAGGAACAATTATGCAGAATATCATCAAATTCCAACATTATCACGATTTAATAATGTTTTGAGAGACTGTATACAGTTTAATGATTCTATAACAAGTCTAAGAAGATTACTACATAAACTTGGGTATAAATGAAGAAAAACTGAAAAAAACAGCTGCCTGTTATTTTCAGTTTTTCTTCATTTATACCCAAGTTTATGTAATAATCTTCTTAATTGTTCTGCTAACGGAAATACATGATATTCAAATGTTAAGATTGAAATATTCGACGAAGCTAAAGTATTTTTGTAAGTAAGTATATGTATATAATAGATAGTGTACACTGATGAGTCATATTGAAGAGGGTTGGGTGTATTAAAGCAACACCCTAACCTTATCATCCTCTTGTAAGCCGAACTTAGGTAAAGTGACAACAGGAATGCGGCGAGTGTTAACAACAGGAATACAGCAAGCAATAACAACACTGTACTCTAGTATAAAAGAACGGTGTCAATCTATTTTAAGTCAGTTCAGTTGAGTTCAGTTGACTTCTGTAAGTGGGTTGAGAGAAAGAAATATTGGGCCTAAAAAGACTGAAACAGGAATCAAACAAAATTTAACGAAAGAAGTCCGCATAATTATAGTACATGCCGGAAGGGCAGAACGTTTTGTACAATTGCATTACTGAAATACAGAGCAGAAATCAAATCCGGAGACTATCACGACAATATGAACACGGAAAATTACTTAAAGTGATTAAAGGAGAAACTTATTCCAAATCTCCAAAAAAAATGCCGTGGTAGTCTTGGATAATGCAGCCTATCATGACGCTAACTCAAAAAAAAAAACAACATCAACTCCAATAAACTAGAAATTCAGACTTGGCTGAGGGCAAAAAATATTCATTTCGAACCTAGCTCCAAAAAAATTGCACTTTATGACCTTGTAATTAAAACCAAAGAAAACTTCCGCAAATACAAAGTTGACGATTTGTTAAACGTTCATGGTTTCACAGTGCTTCGATTTCATTTCTGTATTAAGTTGCCCCAAATGACAAAACTCCCTAATATTATACTAAACTATTATATGAAAGTAATATTATAAATGCGAAAGTAACTCTGTCTGTCTGTCTGTCTTTCTATCTTCTAGGTTTGGTGACTAAACCACTGAATGGATTTTCAAAACATTCGGTACGGAGGTAGACTAGACTTTGGGAAAGGATAAGTTAAAGTACGTAAGTTACCTTTCATCGCTAAAAAAGGCTTGAAGGGGTTCAAATAGTTCAAAATTTTTGTTTTGACATGAAACACCAACAAATTTTAGTGTCGCGTACGAACTTTTTATTTTGTGTCACCACTCTCATCCGGTTATAGTTTATTTATATGTTATATGTTTATTTTAATAATAAAAACAACTTAAAATTCCCGCACTAAAAAATAAAATAAATTAATTCAAAATAGAGCATCTTTCCCTGTGGCCGTACCCTCTTATGATTAGTCTAATTTTATCGTAGTGTGCGAGAGCACTCATAGATATTTTATCTATGCACTTGTACACTATGTGTACTTATGAAATTCAATCATTAGTAGAAAATTGCATACATACACTATGAACGATTAGGAAGAAAAGTGGGGCACGTCTTCGTGAATGACACTAGCTATACAACTTGGTGAAAAGCATATCCTGACATTCAGATAAAAACATCACGCGTGTAAAATTATTATTTTAGTTTATGTTAACGTTATATTGTTATTGATGAGATACAAATTGAAACTAATAAAATAATTACAAAGGAGGTACAATATAGTCGAAACTATACAAATAATAAATAAAAAAAGAATAATAGAATGTTTTTTTTTAAAGCGACAGTAATAAATAAAATTTAAAGACTCTTAGAACTACAATTATATATTTATAACAATAGCATAAAAAAATAAAGATTTAATTTTTCTCGGTGTGGTATCGGTCGGTCGGTGTCGAAGGATTTTTTTAATGTTGAGAAGTGACTTAAGTTACTACCTACATTTCAATAAAATTAGATTAGACGTAATGATCATCAGCTGTTTTCAAATATTTGAACTGATTTTAAAATTGCGGTATTTTAATTTTGACTTTGACTTGTTTTATAAATGAACACAAGATTTAGGACGATACGTTCCCAACGTATAGTTGCAAGAACAACTATATAACCGACGTGACCTCCTGTTGCCTAATGCCTATTTTCCTTAAGGCGTAAGCAGAGGCGTTAAACGCCCACTTTTTCACAAAAAAAAAAATGGTAGCACAAATTCGGATACCAGTGCTAGTAACAGGTATCCTGACCAACACTAAGTAATATTGCATGTAATCCGAAATATACCACCAAGAAATATATCGTTTTGCTTCCGTAGCCTTCCCAATTTCTTATTAGGCATATTTAGTAAATGAGACTTAATTATAATATGCAAAAATTGTGGTGTTTAATTTGAGCATACAAGCGTGAGTAAAACACGTATCAAAGAATAACTAAGTACCTATCTGTGTTCTAAAACTCATTATACTACTAAGCTGCAATTGGATGAGTCTATACAAACATGTTGATATGAAATAAGTAAATGATATTTTCCATCATGGTCTATGCTTGTTTACAATCCAGTTTGTATAGATGTAACGAGATGTGACAAATGTATGCTTGTTTTACCCATTTATATAAACAAAAGAGCAAATTATGACGGTAACGATTGATGCCCAAATATTACGGTCACGATCACCAATACTATTTAACCAGTTTACTCTTTTACTATTTACGCATAAATTGAAAACATGGCTTTGATAAAACGAGACATTTACATTAAGTTTACACAAAATAGGCTGTTGTCAATCCAAGTAAACATAGTTAAATAAAAATTAATATTGTAAAGGGCCTTTAAGCTTATATTCATTTGACATTCCTTTCTCGTCGTGTACTTTATTACACATTCTCTGGTTTGTCCCTCACTTTATAGAATAGAAGATACAGCTACTAGAAGTGGCCTTCCTTAAATGTATTTTGGCTTAAACATATATTATTTTAGGACATATTACACGGCGCTCATTGGATCCAAAATAATTCGAGTTTGTACTATTGCCTCTAGACATAAATAACTACACGACACGGGCTCTCATCTATCACAAAAGTACTTCTAAAACAATATATATTTATATATACGTATTGTATGTATACCCTACCCATATTGTGTATGTACCCTTGCCAGTAATATTGTTACAAGAAAAAGTTTTTTCTTTTTTATTATATTTAGTTTATACATAAATATATCCATTGGCTTTAATACAGTCCTATAAATGTTGAGGCCAGTTATCAAAAGAAACACGCACACTCTCCATGGTAAAATTCTTCACTGCCAATCTTTTGGATTGTTTTAGGGACTCCAAATTCTCTCTTTGGCTCGTGTTCAGCTCTAATGATTGACGTGATTGCTTGCAATTAAATTCTAAAGGTAAGATATTAATATATTCCGTTTTCAAAAAAAAACGACTAAATATGAAAGTCGTATAACATCATATTCAATTTAGTCTTTAGATATCTTTGTTATGGTATCTATGATCACATAGCGTATAAATGTTTACCAGATATTTCAGCATTTAATGCTGAATATATTTGTCGCATGCAGATATTCAAGGAACAAAAGAGGTTATACAATTTCTTAAACTATTACTACTACTACTTAATTTTGACCAGGAAAACCTAACAAAGGGAATCTTGAGCATATTATAAATTAAACCTGAAACCTAATCTACTTGAGAGTATTTGAACGATTTTGAAGAGCTAAGTGTATGTAAGCTTCCATTTTCAAAATCAGTATAGTGGCAGTTGAAATATTTAAAATTAATAAGTAATGAAAGGGTGAGATTTTGAGTATAATCAAAGTAAAAGAATGAATTGAAGGAAATGATTGAAAATAATGAATAGCATAATTAGTTATATCCTCAATCCTAATATATATGTACATATATACGTATGTGTTGAATATAAAAGTCAACACGTATAAAAAGCTTTATTTTCACAAATAAAATAACTTTTTCTCGCGTATCCAACATAGAGATGACGTATACAATTCTGTATCGAACAGTCTCGTTCAAACGTTTTACGACACAACTACGGAAATCACTCAACACTTGCTACTTACTATAAGGACCGCTTTTTTACCTTGTATTTACTTAATACGAAAGAATTGTGAGAGTGGAATACAAACAGGAACGGTAACGTACCAATATTACAAAACTGAAACTTTTTAATGGTTTCTTTTTTGTTCAAGTTTTGGAGTGAGCGAAGGACAATTTATGTGATTGATACAAAGCGGTATACACAAAAATTTGGAAAGTGACAAATATATTCAGAGCTCGTGAAATGCATAATTGAAATATAATGGAAATGTGGATATTATATTTTATACGTAGTAGAGCCATGCTTAGGCACGAATGGGCCGGCTCGACCGGTGCGATACCACGGCCTCACAGAAAACCGGTTGTGAAGTAACGCTTGCGTGGCATTTCCCCGAAATGAGTGAGGTCTCCGGAGGCCCAAAATCCCCCAACCCCCCTAATGATAGCGCTGTTAACAAAAAGGATACCGCGGGGGGGTACCAGTGCTAGCGTTGAAGAATCCCCCCCTGGACGTCCACCCTCAGTGCGGATTATACCTGAGCGTGGACGCCCAAGCTGCCCCTCGTACTCTGGGGGGGGCTCAACTGCGCTCTCAAAATCGCTGATGCCGAAACGGACCGACTCATCGACCACGTCCTAATGGCTACAGACTCAGTGCTACAGCAGGTCCCATCCGCAGAGATTGTGATTCTTGGCGACTTTAACGCCCACCACGCCGAATGGCTTGGTTCGCGCAAAACCGATCATGCGGGAAAATCTGTTCACGATTGCGCCTTGGCATATGGCTTGACGCAGCTGGTAGCAACGCCTACGCGAATCCCAGATGCAGAAAGCCACGTGCCTTCACTGTTGGATCTTCTGCTGACCTCACATCCTGACGGCTACAAAGTATCCGTTGAAGCCCCTCTTGGCTCTTCGGACCATTGCCTGATTAGGAGTATAGTGCCACTCGTTCACTCGCTGCGGCCGCAAGTTATAGGCAGTCGCCGCGTATGGCATTATAGGTTAGCAGACTGGGTTGGAATGCGAACATTCTTTGCATCCTACCGATGGAGGCAGGTTTGCTTCTCGCCGGATGATCCCAATGTCGTTGCCGACTCTGTCGCGGATGCTGTGCTTCAGGGTATGGAACTTTTCATTCAATTCTTCCTGATTCCCACAGGTGGCAAGTCCCAGCCCTGGTTTGGTCGAACCTGCAAAGCGGCGTCCCGCCGAAAGCAGGAATGTTTCAGGGATTCCCAGAGGCTTCAATCTTAGGGTATTCCGGGTCCCAACAGGCAATAGGCCTACTTGTGACGGAACACTGTGTGGTTTTAGTCATTTCCAGACAACATACCATGGAAAAAGCACTACTTTACTACGTCAACATATATTATGTATGCCTGCCTTACTCCAACGTTAACAGCAAAATCTCTTCTTTCTTTAGATAAAAGTAATATATTAGATAAAACTTTAACTATGGAGCTCGCGCTAACCTATTTACAAGTGTAAAAACAGTACTATTAGATTACTGTGGTTTTCATTTGATTTGACCTTTGCTCAATTGGGAGACTGTTTGACTGATTTGATTTGAGCAAGCTCAAATTAAGCAGAAGTTTGAGCTTGGTCAAATCAAATCTGTCAAACAGTCTACTCTGTTCTAGATTCCCCTAATATAAAAAGAAGTCAGGATAGCTAAATAATAAATTTTACCAGACTGTATAAGATTTGGAATCAATGACATTAATTAGAAATATAATTCTTGGGACGCGATTTATTTTTTAAATATCGCAATGTTCTCTACCTTCACGGATATGAAACGTCATCCTAACAGATATCTCAACTCGTGTAAATACTAACAAGTATACAATATTACACAAATAAACGAGTCTCCCAACCCGTAAAACACGTTAAACCTTAATGGTTTTGTTTGCCATTTTGTTTTCCGCATTCGGGATTTGGCTGACGTATACAATATACATATATGTATATCTTAAATAGCCGACCTTACTAAATTTGACAGGCTGTGATAAAATAATGTGGTCTGTCACTAGCGCTGAAATTTGTTTCATATTTAGGCTGAGGATAGTGTAGACAATTTGTTTGTGGCAATAAAAAGCTTTGAAAGGAAAGGTTTATGGTTATTTTTGAATATATGTATGTAAGAATGTAGGTATACTCGTATATGTGTAATGTTTCTTTCTTATGCCCTAGATTTTTAACGGCTTAATGGATTTAGACGTGTGAAGTTATCTCAAAATGTTCCTTTCCCTCATCTACACATCGAAATAAGTTAAAAAATTCATTCGGGTTTTATATTTTTTAATCAATTTATTTGTTTTCTATTAGCGTTTATTAGGTATAACCAAAAACAAATAAGAACTATATATATCATGCCTGAACATGCATGAACTATATATAGATATTGCTTATTGTGATAAGGCCGCCCATTGTACATTTTATGTGAAAATATCAGATGTTTTTTATATGTATATTTGGTGTACAATATAAGATAAAACACCTATATATTTTAAATCAATAACTTAAACTAGACTTTCTAGTTTAAGTTGTTGATTCTAGGTTTTTGTAAATCGCGCTATAGTTATGTTACAAAAAAAGGTATATGAAGTATAAGAAATATTATTTTGTGTAAATCGTATTGTGAAAATATGCGTCTAATAAGTATTGAGATTTATTATTCCTAACATATGGACCTCGGTTCGGCTTGACTGCCGAGCCATGGGAGACCGGAGGTCGAAGGTTCTATTCATACACAGGGCAACAATTTATGTGATCCCCAGATAGTTGTCCGAAATCTGAGTTTTCCTCGTGCCCGTTGTTTGTATGTTGCAAAGTCCCTCGTAACACAGGAATAATTTCTACGTTGATAGTTATCTGTAGAAAATATACTTGTATTGCAATTTAATATAGATCTTGACTAACATTCAAAGATATTTGCTTCCAATCGACTTCAAAAACCCAAATATTTACATAATATTTAATTACCCAAATAAAGTGTCTTATATTATTAAACACAGCAGCACACTCCTTTTTTCCTTCCATTATGTAAGCGGAAGAAACGATGCTCTGTGAGATAGGTCTGGTGCTAATCACATGGGCGAGGAAATCATAGTGTCTCCTAATGCTTTCTACTAATATCTTAAAATAATGTAGGAATGTTTTGTCGGTTGTGGTAATAAAACATTCCTACATTCTCTTAACATGTTAACATAAAAGGTATTTCGTGATTTATGTTTATGCTTTCAACATAAATAAACTATTGATTAAGGAACACCTACCCACCTAACCACCACACCACTAGGTTTTTCTTTTTTTTTATTGGTTATTGAAATAGACGTTTGTCTTTCAACTCACGTGATTGAAGACGAAGATGTTGCACGCCTATCCAAGAGAAATCTATTAAAAAATAAATAAACGCAAGCAGTTTATTCCAAACCTTGGCTAGGCAAACCAAATAAGAGCTACCAAAGCGCTTAGTTCGACTTTTAGGTGTTTCGACAGCAAAAGATCAAAACCTCCGCCGTAGGCATCGGCGGCGATAGTGCGATATAGAAATGGTGAAGTGATAGTATAGAAATGCGTATCGCCTACTAAATGAGGTTGTTCCGTTCTTCTATAAACCCACCTCTTGTCTCTTTGAAAAGCACGATTCTGAGTATATCGGTAAACTAGTCTTTTATATCTACATACGCGATTTGCATGCCCACGCATAAAAATTTGCCCAGCAGTGATACCAGTCATTGAAAAAGACATTGCTCTCGGGTGTGTGTTGCACTATCTGACACGGATAAATTTTTTCTAATAAGTGCCCTTGTCTACCTACACATAGATATATACACACATGCATACTTCCATACACCAGAATAATATAACCCTAATATATTGATAGGATAAAACAACATATTATTTTTTTTATTTTTCGAATCGCTTACTTTTACTGTAAGAACTTCTTTTTTAAAATATTTTATTATACTAGGGCAATAGAAAGAAGCCCATAGGTTTTTATTTACCCTAGAAATGTTTAACTTTGTTGAAATTTTAAAGCTTTAATGATCGTATCTTTTGATTGCGTTGCTTTAGAATCTTGATTTTTGTACAGCTTCAAGGAACAGCAGATATAATTGTTTTTACATTTACTTTATCAATTGAACTCTGTGGGAATATGTTCCTTTTTAATTTGCGAGTTCTTTATTTGTTTTCATATGATGACCTTCAGTAAAAATAGTGCTGCTATCAAACAAATGCTATGCTATGTAAAGAAGGTTAGGAAGGAAACTAATTTAAACTTATATAAGAATTACAAGTCAAGTGCAAAACAATTTGTGAGAATATGAATGCCGATTTTTTTCATTTGTGAGCATATATACTATTCTTAAATAGATATTCACTCCAACAATTGATCGCAAACCAAAATAATTTACCGGTTAGGACTACCAACCATATTATCTGTTGCTACCTAGTCCATCCATCCCTTTGTAGCCTATTACAAAGTCAGTGGGTAAATTAGTATAAGCTAGTACACAAATTAACTTTTAAATTTTTTAATACAATGCACCTGCCTATTGGATTATTACATGTAAATGTGCTACTATATTTCAACCAGAAAAGAAAAACCTGAACAAGAAAAAGAGCTACGGTCGGAAATGAAAGTGTGTGGGCATTTCTCTGCCTCTCTTTGTACGGAGTAGAAAAAAAGGTGAAGTACTCTCTCGTAAGGAGAAAAAAGCACTCAATATCAAAGATAACAAAATTTCTTGGCAAAATGAGCACTACCCTGTTGAAATAGATATTATCACAACACTTTTGTAATCAATTTAATCTATAATGATGTCAATAAAAAGTACATTTAAAAAACAATAAAACAATACCCCATACACCTAAACCAGTTTAGTAGTTATGGGGGAAAATAAAATGAAACATTCTTACATAAATACCTACTTAAGCGTTTTACCTGTTCCTATTAGAAAATTGAGTAGTTCTCTTAAAAGCGTTTGGTTTCATGGTGTTTCGGTAATTATTGGTCACAATAATAATTCTAACAGACGTAGAGCCATGCTTAGGCATAAATGGGCCGGCGGCTCGGCTTGGCGTTGAAGTCAACACTAAGCACTAACACTTGACGAGGGAGGCATCGAATGACTGAAGCACCTACCTCCACAAGGAAGTCCTCGAATTCGGCGAGGCTCCTGTTGGTCGAAACACCTACACCCCAAAGATGGTAATATCGTCCAAAGATGCAGCCACCCAGCCGCGGCCCCTGGAAACATTCTCAAGAGCCTCGCCATAATGGCCACTAGGCTGTCCTGGTCACCTGCCCAGTTGCCCCTGTAAGGGACGAAGTAGGGCTCGGCGATTACTGCCACTCTGATCAACCATTCCGCCATGCTTTGGAGAAGAAGATCCTGAGCTCTTGCGCAATGGTTGATATTCCCTTTTAAGAAGTGGAGGGCCATTACTGGCAATCCATTTCCTTTTCCTATTCTACTTGGACCACTGATTCAGCTGGTGAGTGACTCCGCTGCGCGGAAGCATTTTCCTTCCCGACAGCTTTCTTCCCCCTCTTCTTACTTCTGGCAGTGGTTGCAGAGCAGGCCTTAATGCCCACTCTGTGCCCAGCCGATTTATCTGCCGCAGCACAAACAGGGCAGTGCGATGTTGCAGAGCACTGGCCTGCTTTATGGCCAGGTTTGCCGCAGCGATAGCAATGGTCACCTAGCCTGGATGTGACCGTCCTGTAGGCAGTGGAAACACCGCATCGTCTTGGGCTACAGTAACTTCACTCTCTCAGACACCCACCCAACCAGCAGATGGCCATTATTGCTCAGTTTTTTAGCCGCGGAGACTGGAAAGTGTACCCACACTGTGTCAAGACCAGTGGCATTCCAGCGAACTTCGCCCACCTTTACATAGTCTGCCGAACATCCGCAGTCGCGGGTGATGGCCGCTAGTACCTCTGCTGCTGACACAGATTGATCCAGCCCATTAACGCGCACTTCTGCGCACTTGGTGGGTCTTGACACCTTGACGTCCTGTGTTTGGAGGGCATCTTTTATTTTTGAGGCTAGTTGATCTGCCACTTGCTCACTACTGGCACCGGGTATCTCTAGTATTCGGGCACCCGTTGTCACCACCCGAACCCTAAGGCTCTTTATTCCCAGACTATGTAAGTCTACGTTGGCTCTGACCTCGGCCTCAATACTGAGGCGTACGTAGTGCCCCTCTCCACCGCTGCAGGTTGTAGTGTGATGACTAAGCTGCAGGGCGTGGGGCGCGGAGCTTACGGGTCTTGGACTCCTTAGCTCGTGTCTGAGTCGGAAATTGGATCGTCTTCTCCTTATTGGCTTTTTTACCCACCACTTTCGACCAGGTCTGGGCTTCAGTCCTGGAATTTGCCAGCGGCATTAGGTCTTTTCCCGAAGCCGTTGATGACTGGGCACGTGTGGCTTCGCTTGTGGTATTAGGCACTGCAGCTGTAGATCTTTGCTTTAGATCACCTAAAGGCTCCGTTAATATTTTCCCGGTCGCTTTTTTTCCCTGTCTGTTCTCCTTTTTGGCTTTGTTCCCAGGACCTGAGGAGTTTCCCTTAGCTATTGCCTTTTTATCCGCTGCAAGGAGTTGATAGGGGCAGGGAGTCGGTCCTCTAGAGCCTCCAGGCGGGCATTCACCATAGTACCTACTTGGACCATTATGGCACGCTCAAGATCGGCAACCTTGATAGGCAGCAGGCTGCTAATTGTTCGTCATGGGTAGTGGCGGTTCTGCAGCACGGGTCACACACTCTTTGTATATAGCCATTTCGGCTTCCAAACCCACTATTTCCTGTCGCATTTCTTCCATCTCTTTACGAAGCGCGGCGTTCTCCCTCGAGAGTGCTGCAGTCTCTTCGAAGACCGTCTGGACAGAGAACTCTTCGGACGCCTCTTGGATTGCGGACGCTGCATCCTTAAGTACCTTAACGAAGCCCCCCTTCATGTTTTTAGACTTCTTTGCGACTGTGAGTATAGTCGCCAGGTTGTCCTGAACTTGTTTGGTTAGGGCATCGGCCGTTTTGGCATCTACTCCTTTTCCGGACAACGTTTGACTGGGCTCTGCTAATCGCTGCGCTGCTTCTGCTCGTTCTTGCACTTCCACATCGGCTTCCTTTTCTGCCATTTGGCGAAGCTCCTTATGCTTTGAAGTTTGGAGTTCCGCTCGGACTTTACCTGACCCAACATTTTTCCCCGTCACTCGGGGCCGCCCTCGTCCTCTCTTTGATGTGCTGACTTTTGCCGGCACAGAAGTGCCATCCGAAGCCGATTCTGACTCCGAGTTTATAACCATGGAGCGAGACCGCTTGCGGCCACCCCTCTTAAATTAAAAGACAGCTAGCGACAGATTCGCAGTCGGACTCCTTGCATGCTTTCTATAACTGGTTTTGGTTTTTTAAAAGATGAATTTTCCATTTGATTCCCACGAGTCTAGGGGAAAAATCAGTCGACCCGGGCAGAGCCCCACAGTACTGCCCGGGCAAGTGTACATTTGAACCAGACCAGAGGGACCACCGATCCTTTAGCCTGGGGTGCGCTAACGACTAATGCCCCCTCAGACTGAAACTCAGAGTAAGGGGACAGCCTGTGAGCCATTCATTCCCTCCCCGCGCACCAAAACTTGGAATTCAGGGTAATTTTTAATGAGGTTTTCTACCTCGGTCCGGGCGACCAAGCCAAGACCAGCAACGGTGGCAATAGATATTACCTGTCCTGCCGAACACAACCCGCGATCAACAGGAGCCGTCGTATACCGCTCTCTCCATATTCTCTTATGAACAGAGGATACAGAGAGCGGAGAGCAGGAGCCCGATCAAATGGACGTCCTACGCCGACTGGTAGTCCGAGATGGACAGACTCCGTCGTGTATCCCTCTTAGTCTGGTCTCTCACTTTGTACCTTCCGGCATGAGTGGCTCTACCGGCATAGCTACAAAGATCATTGAGACACGCAAGCCCCACCATGACTACAACGTGAGGATACCTCGAGGGGACAACCCAAGTATTAGACCAGGTTGTCGGACTTTTTTTAGGGCTCTAACTACCCGTAAGTTATGCCACAGATGTTCATATGGCAACCGGGACCGACGACTTAACGTTCTCTCTGAGGCATGTGTTAAGAATGGTCATCTATCCTAAGACTGACCTGCCTTTTTTTTTTGTGTGGAAACCCCCTCGGGCCGTCATTCCACCCGGGTTTTCGGTGGAACGGTGTGTCGGAATCGAACCGACTAAAACCACACGGTGTGCCATACTGCGCTTAAAATAGGAGGAATCCGGGAACAGCTTTATTAAGACATCCGGACCCCTCCTAGCGCCTGCTCGCACTATGCGGGCACCACCTACGGGTAACCTATCAATAAGGCGGCGTCCAGACACACGCGGACGTCACCCCCTCGCGGCTGGCCACTAAAGCTGGTGGAGGAGAAAACCCGTCCCGACCACCCGTGGCCACACTCAGGGCGGCATGAGGCGCTGGTAAGCGCGTCTCCGCCGCCGGCGAACCGGGCGGCGGAGACGCGCTTACCAGCTAAATTCGATCGATCGATCGATATTATATGTAAACGTTTTCAACCTCTTGAGTGGTTAAAAACGTTCACATCTTTACCGCTGACAAAAAAAAAAGTCCTATGTATATTGTGTGTATATACAGGTCGCTTAAATAAATATAGGCAGGGATTTATAAATTAATTGCAGGAAATATTATCCAGTGTGCCGAATGACTGCGAGATGGTAAAAATCGGCGATAAAAATTGGTACTAGAAGCGTTGCTAGTTTTCCAAACCAATATATGCGAATTTGCATTAGAATGTGCCGTTAGCGACATTAAGCGTCAGAAGGTTTATGGAGGTATAGTAACAAAGACTGTATCTCTCATGTGTGCGTGTGACTTCCGCGCCCATGAACACTTGCAACTCAAGAGTCACAGGAGTGCTGTCCGCCTTTTTTGGGTTGGGAAAAGGGAGGAGGGGTACGAAAGGATGGGCAAATGGGAGGAGAAAGAGGGGAAGGGAAAGGGGAAAAGGGGGCTGGGTCTCCGGAAACCTACTTGGTGCCGTCAAGGAATACATTAGCTATAAAAACTATAGTGCGTACAACATAATGTTATTTGCTACTTAAGTTAGTATTAGTAAATATAAAATTATAAAACAATTATTAAGAAGGCTTAAATATGTGTTAAAAAAGCTATATCAGTCAATAAACAGTTTGACAGAAGTATTAGGTTATAAACAACCTTGTATTATTTATTCTGAAAATAAATTGAAATGCAAAAAAATACATAATATATTTCTCAGTATATATTTCTTGCATTCCTTGCGTGTATGTAAAGTAAAGGTAAAGCGAGCTGCTCCCGTAAGTCTAATAACTTAAAAACAATGCGATAAATAAAGCTATTATTAAAAATTCGTGACACAACTGAGTGGCCTGTGGGTCTAGAAGATAGTGATCCTGACTTCTTAGTTATTCTGAAATTGTGTGATAAATCTGATACGCTAACTGTTTTTTTTTTTCTTATAATATACTTTTACAAACTTAGTTAAACCTGGAACTATTAAATTAAGAAAAAGGTGAGATAGCGTGTCTCTAAAAATGTATTTACTTATCTTGATAGATGCTTTGTGTATTCCAGATAATTTTTGTCCCGGTGTGCAAAAGTAACTTTTAATTTTTCAAATTGAGAAAAAGTTAACCCTAAAAATTATTATTAAGGAACACCTACATAAGTTGTAACTGTACCCTTTATGTACATATATCACTAACTTCAATTAAGTAATTGTGATACGGATGAAGTGAGAAGACTGTCTTCGTAGAACGAGTTCTTCGTCATTGCGCCGCATGCCCCAGATTGATAAGCGTTGCTATTAACAAGTAAACTTGAGTCACAAACTATGACGTTACGGGTTAAGTTCACAGTGACTTTGCTAACGGGATTTAGAGCGAACAAAACAGCCTTTATAACAATATATTTATGTGTTTAGTTTAAGTGATTTACCGAATCATTCTGGCAATTCACTTAGTAAACAATTAATGATTTTTATTTCATTCAATTGAAAATTCAACCAATTTCCTAATATATGTATTTGTCTGTGAAGTATCCGCGGTACGTGAGACGCGATAGGAATCTATGTTGGAATACCCCCACCACAGAGAATGGCTATTTAAAATCCGTAATGCGTTTAATTGAGCTGGGGACACACTGTGGATGGACGACACAAAAAAAATACAGGCTTGTTACATTTCGGCTTCTTCGTTGGTCACTTGTGATATCGTGGCGTGCACAAACATTTTATTACCAGTCGCAACGCATAATGCTTTTAATATTCTATAATCACGAAAACGAGTGACAGTTTTGAAACCTAATATTACTTTCATTCATGACATAGTACGCATTGAGTATCAAGAAAATCGAAGTGCCATTTTCTAATATATATTGTTGCCACGTTTTCATTGATTACGTGTTACATTTCAAACAAAGTCACGAAACACTCTGAAATGTACAAATGAAAAATAATGGACTCACACAGAAGGTACTCTTTAATGTTTAGCAATTTTAAATGAGACAAATTTTTGCCATCTTTTTTAGACTTTTGTAACTTATAAGTATATTTGATTTTGTTGTGTATGTAGATATTATTTAATTATGATTAATACTTTCATTACTAGTAGCTGGGGGTTAACAGATAACATTTTTAATATGGCTTACATAAAGGGCGATAATTAAGTTGTGCATCTGAAAGAACAACCTTTTGTAGATTGTAACTTGAATTACCGGTATAACATGTGCGAATTACGTGCATTTTTTGAAAAATATACGTATTTACACACAATATACATAGGATTTTTTTTTGTCAGCGGTAAAGATGTGAACCGTTTTTAACCACTCAAGAGGTTAAAAACGTTCACATATAATATCGATCGATCGATCGAATTTAGTTTAAACTCGATATATTTCGGATAACTATTATCATATCATATATTAAAATTCTACAAAATCTTTTTTTGTACTTTCTCTCGTGTTTACACACATCTCGAATCCTTCCAAACTATGCAAACACAGTTCATATTTCTTAATGTTTATCTTTGTAAATGCAATAACATTTAATTTATGTATGCTGTCATTTATTAACGCTTAAAATTCATTAAATTACTTTCTTAATGACCGTGTATTAAAGTGTACCGTATTAAATCTTGTTTTTTGTTGTTCTTAATCTTGATGCCAGCTATTCAAACTTGTGTACTTATATATTTAATTTATCATACTTATATATTTATTTTACAATGAAACAAGGTATGGTATTTGTTATCTTCATCTAGGTATGTCTTGCCATGCATTTTGTTACAAGAAAAAACTTTTTTTTTTTCTATTGCATACAACATTAATTACTGTAATATGAGTTAGTTTATACATGAATATTATGAAATAATAATAAATGAAGCTCATTCAAAATGAAATGATGAAGCCAGTTATGAGTAGAGACACGCACTCTCCAAGAGAAAATTCTTCACTGTCAATCTTATGGATTGTTTTAGGGACTCCAAATAGTTATGGCGTTTAGAGTACGCCATACCTTCTAAAACTGACCAAAATCATAATCAAGCGGATTAAGATCGCGACTAGATGACGGCCAGTTTTTAGCTCCGATGAAGTCAGAAACGTTAGTTTCAACCACGCTTAGGTGGATCAAGCTTTATGAGCCGCTGCTTAGTCTAGCTGAAAGGACCATTCTTGGTCATGGAACATGTTGTTGTTAAGAGGTTTAACCATCTTCTCAATAATCGTATCTTGATACACACATTCTTTGTGTAATGTTATGGCAGTATTCGGTTCTCTTTATCACCGTCTCCATTTTAATATCACAATAATATATATGAAAATGAGAAAACACTATGAATATTCATATCAGAATGGCAGATTCCAATTTAATATTATGGCTTTTTTTATTGTAACAGTATTTGTGGTCAGACTAAGTACACATCCATATGTATGTGTAAGTAACACACTTACACTTGTATGTATGAAGTTTACAAACTGTACATGTTTTAGAGACAGGGTTTTCAGTTTACGAGTATTTATACATAGACGCTTCCACAACAACCAACACGGGCCATTGTTGCTGTTTGCAAATGCCTATGTAGTATGTGAGTGAAGTAAACATATGTGCAAAAAAATGCTGTATTTTGTCAGTTTTTCATAGGCAAGGACTAAATTATGGAGCAAGCTCTAGGAGGACTACCTAATATGACGTCCATTTTTCAATAAAAATAAGACAAATAAAGCAATAGTTAATTAATGAAACAAATGAACGCCTAGTAACAAAGCATGTTACTGCATTCCAGGACTTGAGGTAGTAATAGAATATAATATAGAAAGGCCTGGCTGCAGCTGACAAGAACGATTAATGTCAAAACAGTCGTAATAATTCGTCCCGACCTTGAACTTTGGCTACGCGACATTTCTGTTAAGGACATGGCAATAGAGTAGTTGGCTCACAAACTTGATTAATCATTCCAGGAAATAGAATGGAAAGACAAATATCACAACTGAATGTTTTTTTTTATACTTTACTAGTGAGCTCGTTATCCTACATTGAAGCGAGACATGATAATGTAGGCATACGTTTAAATTAGCCCACAAGTACTTATTATTAATAAATATATAGAATCATCAGTAACAAAAGCTCCTACAATTTCTCAAACAAATATTATTAAAGTGTGTGATTTATATTTGTTCGATCGCAGATAAGCAGCCCTGTACTTAATACTAAATTTACGACTGTTACGTAACTTTGACGATGTTGAAACACATTCGGCATATTTTGTTTATGTGAAAAAAAAGTAAGAAGTTAGGTAGTCGCACTTCGAGTGTTTTGGTCTCAAGGAATTTAAGGCTGACCTATGGGTGCAGCGGACACGGATGACTAGACCCTTGAGGATGGCCTATATATAGTTCTCAAACATCAACATACACTTTTTCCATATTGAAGCTGAAAATTATAGCACTACGTTATAAGTACCGCCTGTCCACAGTCTTTCTAACAAGGTCCTCTCCTGATAAGGTGTGCGGTGCTATCGTCTGTGAATTTATTCCGAGGTTATAGATTCAGTTCAACACAGGCTAGAGTTGTGAGAAACGGATAGGAACTGTGGCCTGACCCAATCACCGAACCACAAAATAAGCGATCATGTTTTGTGCGCGCTCCCAAACACTCAATCTTTATAATACATGGTGTATGTTTAGATTGATTGGAATTATAGATTAATTTTTATAGGGATTAAGGGAAAAAGTATTTTCGTATGTTGTATGTATAAAATTGAAGAAAAAACTCTTTCGTTGTATTGTTCGTATCCCGCTGGTTTTAGTATCAATAAATATAGGACATTAAGGAAAAGAAAAATAAAAAGTTACCGCTATTTTTCATATGTTTTACTGTCCTAAAAATATATCCGTATCCAACGAAGAAATTCGATACATTCTGAAGTTATATTACAAAATAAGAGAAACATACGACTCTAGAGGAACTGATGATTGACCACAAAACATTCATGACCCATTTGAAGAAGTCTGGCTGTACAAATAAGAAACTCGATGATGGATGCCACAAGAGCTCACTAAAAAAACCTAATGAATAGTGTACGTATTTGCGATTCTCTATCGAAACGTAATAAAACCGAACCATTATTTAAAAAGATTGAACAATAGTGATAAATAGTGGATCACCTACGACAAGACCGTGCGAAAAACATTGTGGTCCAAGGGTAATCCACAGACTGTTGCGAAACCCGAATTAACACTCAATAAAATGATGCTTTGTATATGTGTGTTCATTTTGAGCTTTGTGTGCTTATTAACCGCCGGGTAAAACCATCGACTTGGATCTCTACTGCCAACAACTAATTAGACTCTAGCACGAAATTGAGGAAAAACGGCAGGAAGGCAGATAACAAACATCTTTAGCCCTCAGATTTTCACCTGTTTCTTTCCCTTCAGAATTCTTTGGGTAGTGTCAGGTTAAAATGTTCGTCCTAGTTGTAGCCACTATGAGTCATAGTCATGCCACACTAATATCACACAGGACAACCATTGTTAATACGTTCTGCATACCATTTAATAATATGTTATGTGAGTACGTTATAAATAATGATTACGAGTACAGACTAGATAAGAACTTGCGTACGTGATTTGAGACATACCGTCTACAGATTTAGGTATTTCAGCTTATTAGTGATAAACGAACTATTTTATACAAATTATTTAACGGCGATAACCCTCTGATTGAAGACCACAGAAGTTTTTGATGTTCCTGTTACAAATTAAACGTTAGATGTTAGATTCTTATCATAAAATAAGCTAAGACTATAAAATTCAATGTTATTGCAACTTTGAAAATGTATATATACGAATAGAATAGAATACGGACCTCGTTGGTGTTAGCATGTTGATTCTTTAACGTAAGCTTTTATACCAAAGTTTTAGTTTAAATATTTTTTATAAATATATCAGAAACATACAGCGGAATGTTTATAATGTGTTACTAAGCCCTCAGTGTACGCTGTAAATGTATTATATACAATAGTGTATGTCAACCGAGCTAACAATACTTACTGATACGTTAACCTCTGAAGTTCATTCGTAATTTGTCAGGTAAACACCAAGGTTGTCAGGTCTGGCTGCTCAGGACTTTTTAATATGGATAATGTTTTTCTGTACTACGTACGTACTACCGTATTTTTCAAGTACCTGTAAAAAGCTTATAAATCAGGATTCGTGAAGTGATAAATAATTTAAAAGGAAATATATACATATGTATGAATGTAGTTGAACTATGGAAATTGAAATTAAATTTGGTGCCGTGTTGCCTATATACATAAATATTCATTACGACTATTTTTTATTGCTATTAGGTGATAAAATCTTTGGTGCCCAACACCAAGATATTTAATGGAATATGAATATTGTATCTGATATTTTGCCGCCTGGCTGGTCTCTAGCGGATGATCAAATATAAGATAGGTGATGCGGTGAGTTTATAATATCTCGCCTATAGTAAATAGCGCTTAAAGCGGTCATGTTTGTGTAGACAGATAGTTATTTTCGAGCGTTCGAGTGTTTGGCTGCAAAGTCAAGGTATGATCGTGGGATTGAATTCCGATTTCGTGAATCAGTGTTGGTCTTCTTTTTGTATCAATTTTGTTTTAAAGGACAATGCGAGGTATACGCTTTTGCAGAGCATACTTAGATCAAATATTTCGTTGTTTGTGCAGGACCTGCTTATCACGGAAGGTCTGGTAACTGTTATCTTCTAAATGCCAGAGAACGTTCTAGTCTGATTTGTTGCCTGTTCAACAGCGAACGACCCGCAGTAGTATTCTTATTATAAATTGGAAAACTATTAGATGCTTGCATATCTGCTTTTAGCATGAGTGGAATTAACATTCAATTGCACTTTATATCTAGAACATTGCCGTAGTAACTTTCCCTTCCCCTGTTAATATATTTTTAATTTTTCCATCATTCTAAAATTCGCCAAGATCTCTGAAATGGGTACTTATATTTCGTGTAGTCAGTCTTTTCTGAGATAATTATGTAGTAAGTATCTTATTCATAGTAACCTAATCTTTTTTGTGACCATTGTCTACCCACGTTTTTTCTGTGAATTCGTATATAAAAACATTAATGTTCACATATAAATAATAATTACTGAATACGCCTACCTGCCTGATTTTTATTTTTCTCAACATATCATTGGCGTCTAATTAAGTTGCCGATCAAGAAACCTGTTGTAATGGAACGTTATGAAACCCGTTGCGTTCTTATACAATAAATAATAATAGTAGGATAGCAGATCTCATATTTCTCGAGTTCATTCATTAATATATTACTATTCCTGTAGATCTCCGAGAGGTAGGCAGAGGTGTATAGGTGTTTTAGACCTTTCGGATCTTGTGGTGATATTTTAGGATCGTATCTTAAACTGGTGGAGATTTACATGTGAATAACGTAAATCTCCAACAGTTTGCATGTATAAGTGAAACTTAATCTATTTTAGGTTTAATAAAATAAAAAATAATAATATCTGAAAATGACAATGAGAAAACTCATGGTAGGTATGCTCTTCAGAAATGTGTACCGACATCATTCATTTTCAAGCAATCCATGTTGTTTTAGGATTAATCAGCTATTTGTTGGATATATAAAATATGTCTTCCAAAATGTGATCACTTATTTTTGTACTATTCTATGTATAAAAACTCTTTGGTAACATTAGTTGAACGTCACTATCAACGAGCGCTGGGCAATTTTACAGGTGTAGTGATGCTATTGAGATGATACTTAAATATAGGCATGTTCTTTGGTGACGTAGAATAGGGCTACCCCATTTCTTACCGCGGTGTCGTAAAAGGCCAAGTAACTAAGGGATCGGACTGCTATTTGTCAGATAGTACAGTCGTCTCTCGATATTACACTCTTTGAAAAATGACTGACAAATTAAATAAAATCAAATATTAATAAATACTTGCTACTCTCTATAATATGAAGCATTTTTCGTGCACACCTGTCCATTGTTTACATGAATGAACTATCATATGATGAGGAAGTTCGCAGTACAGTCTTCTTTCAAACGTTAAAGTAATTAATTGGACAATGATAGACGAAAGTCGTCAAAGGTATCATTTGTAAGTCAGTGTAAAATATTTGAAATAATAAATCACGAATTTTGATGAAATCAGATCTCGTTTATTTGATTATTTTACCCTCCTTGGTTATTTAAACTCTTATTTTAAACTTGGTAAATTGAAATTTTGGTCCCTTGAGTTTTAAATCATCTAAGACAGTCATACTGTTATGGTTGGCATAAAGTGGCTGTCAGAGACGCCCCTGTATATTTGTATGTGTAAAAAAAGTCTTTGCACATTATTACAAAGGCAACAGATTGTATTGTTGATTGTTGTGTGTTGTTGATTGTGTATGATATATATCATTCCATATATATATACACTCACAGGCACAATTAACCGCCCACCTGTATTTTTCGTCACCCTGTTTGTTTATGTTAACTGTGGCTTATCTACTGTTTTGTTTTTAGTTAAGTGGGTACTTTAGCAATAAACTAAACACTTAAAAACTCTTATTTCGACCCTTAAACTTGTATCGCCGAAGCGTTTTTAGAATTTAGTCTCTGTTTGACATTGTTGCAGTAACGTTACATTGATTACATTTCTTGTTCTTGTCTGCTATCGTGTACGAACATTGTTTAATTTGAGTTTGTAGTGTACGATTATTGTTTGTGACTGAAAAAATGCCACTGGATGCAACTGGTGCTGCTAGGGCAGTGACTTTAGCTGACGCTGGGTATAGCCAACGTCGCATCGCTCGTACGCTTGGTGCGGGATGCCATCAGACGCTTTCGGGAGACTGGTTCATACACGAGAAGGCCAGGTCAAGGCCGACATCGGTGCACCTCGGCTCTGGATGACCGCTTTGTTGTCAGTAACGTGCTAAGAAATCGCTTTTGCACCGCTACTGAAGCGCGCACACGTCTGTTTGAGGTGAGAAATGTCACTGTAAGTGAACGTACGATAAGAAGAAGACTGGCTGAAAGGAATCTGAGAGCTTTTCGTCCAGCTCGCGGTCCACAGCTGCTTGCACAGCATCGTAGAGCAAGACTTGCCTTTGCACGAGAATATGCTAAATGTGATTTGCATGATGCTATTAAGTTGAAAACCGTGGGTTATCAGGGAGGATCCATAATGGTTTGGGGAGGTATCTCTTACGAGGCTCGTACCGATCTAGTGGTGTTTGATAGAGGCAGTGTGAATGCTCAAAGATACGTGGAGGAAGTCTTACAAGACCACGTCATACCTTTCGCACCATTTATTGGTGAAAACTTTAAATTAATGCAAGACAATGCTCGATGCCATACCGCGAGATCCGTCACTCAATACCTCGATGAGGTCGGGATTCAAGTTTTGCCATGGCCGTTACGCAGTCCCGATCTTAACCCAATTGAGCACATTTGGGACAACCTAAAAAGACGTATTCGAGCAAGAATATCAGCCCCTGCGACCTTACAAGAGCTCAAGACGGCTGCGATAGAGGAGTGGCATAATATCCCTCAGTCGGATATTCAAGACCTCGTAGATGGATCGCCAAACCGACTACAAGAAGTCATCAGGGCCCGAGGTAGTAGTAGTAATACTCATTATTGAAATTTAAATAAATAAAAAGAAAGTGGACGATTTTTTTCAAAATTAAAAATTGAAATCATCACATTTTCATTTCATTTTCAAAATTTTAAAAATAAAATAAAAATATTCTGTATTTATCGAATTATGATACACTTAATTAGAGGTAAATTAGAGAACCAGGACCTCCCGACAATAGCCAGATCAAGTTACAGGTATGCGACCCTAAATTGCTTGAGCTATTGTTGATACTCCCCAATCAATCTGTGTAAGCAATATTCCTTTACTTCTATTTCTAGCCTTCATTTTCCGGTCAATATACCCTAACTTTTCAAATTTTATTACCAAAAATGCCTAGATCATGCCAATAGTCTTGCTCTCTTTTATGTAAATGGTAATAAATTATTTCTGGGAAAGTGTGGGCGTTAATTACACCTCTGCCTACCCCTTTTGGATGAACATGTTTGAGTGTATCTATGTATGATCATGATCATGGGTACAGTATTGGAATACGTATTTATTCCAGTAGGTAAGTGTACAAATGTCACTGATTTTCGTAGCTGTCGGGTCACCTTTCTTAATAAACACTTTTTCAGATGTCTTTTATAAATAGGTATTCTTTGCGGTCCAGAGTAGATTGCGCATGTTCCTATTTAGATTATTGTCTGTTTCTAGGAGAATATTTCTAAGCTTCAACGCCCTGATTTTTTTATTTATAGGGGGCAGACAAACAGACGAGGCACCTGATGGTACATGGACCGTCCATGGACACCTGCAACTCGAGAGTCGTAAGTGCGCTAGCCGCCTTTGAGGGTGATGAGAGATATAAGGGTATGCGGGGAGGGGAAAAAGATTAGGATGAGGAGATGGGAAAAGGGGCGGGAGGTCATACATACATGCATTCATAGGATCACGCCTCATTCCCATAGGGGTAGGCAGAGACCCCTTCCTTCCATTTGCTACTCTTCTGGCATACCTTTCTCGCGTATTCAACTTTCATTCCGTTCCGCTTACAGGCTCGTCGGTTAAAGGTACTTTTGACCAGGCCTTTGCTTAGATTGTCTTGAGCTTGGTCCAAGAACATTAACCTAGGTCATCCTCTTCCGACAACTCCATTCACCTCTAGCATATAAATACTTTTTGGCAATCTTCTTTCATTCCTCCTTTTGATATGACTGATATGACCAGTAAAGCATACTGTTTTCTATTTTAGTCACAACATCCTCTTTCACACCACAGTGATCCCTTATCACACTATTCCTTACTCGATCACTCAATTTCACATCAGCTATACTCCGCAATACTCTCATTTCTACCGCATTAATTATACTTTCATACTTCTACTGCCATACCCAACTTACGCTGCCATACATAAGTGTTGGCACCAACACACCTCTATGCACAGCCACGCGAGCCTTCATTGAGACTCTATGGATGGTCATGAAGTATGCAATGCGACATTAATCGTATTACTCACCACACTCACTCTTCGTTCTATATCACCATCACAATTTCCGTCCCTAGTAAAATTTAATCCCAGATATACAAATTCATACACTTGTTCCACTTTTTTTACCACCTATCATAATTTCACAAAAAGTTTTATTTTCATCTCTTTCAAAGGCCATAGTTGTTGTCTTGCTCACATTGATTTTCATACCCTTTCTTTCTAATACCCCATACAAGCTTGTTACCATCTTCTGTAACTCCTCAGCTGATGACGAAAGTATTACTGGTCATCCGCATATAGGAGACATTTGATGAGTAACTCATTCATTCTCAAGCCAAAATCTTTCCCTTTCATTTCCTTCCTTCTTTTTAGGATAGAGGAAAAACGGGAGGGGCAGTTGGGCCTCCGGAAACCTCAAGGCGTATTGATTCAAAACCGGTTTTCTGTGAGACTGTGGTAACGCACCTGTCGAGCCGGCCCAGTCCTACCTAAGCATGGCTCTACCACTGTTAAACACTGGCACTGTTTTTTTCTTTCTATTCCATTATAGGTCTTGATATGTTTCTGAGTAAAAAGTCATTTGACGCAAATGTTTTTTTTAATGTTGAAGATAATAGCCAGCTTCTCGATTACTTCTGCAAGTAGTAGTTTTTTCAGCTACTGAAAATCTCGATTGACCTGTTTTTTTATGAAACACACCTTCACATGTTCTGTTGCATTCATTCACAGTGTCTAGTGACAGCACTGTGAAATGCGGGCCCAAGTAAAGATCAGGGCCAGAAATATTTTGTACAATTTACACTACTATTTTTATATCGGTTACACGCTGGGCAATCTTTAACCACTAGCACACGTACGTAACTGCGATCAAGGACGTTCGTGTGGTCTCCTCTGCATAAGTGAGGTGATCTGCAGAGAGCAATTTCGCCTAATACCTTGAGACGTAAACCAAGACTTTTTGTGATGCTTATCCCGATCTACAAACAATCAGTTTTGTTATAAACACAGCATGTCAGCTAAGATAATAATAATAAAAATTTGGAACATATCTAAGTCCATATAGTGGAAATCCCGACAGAAGGTCAAACTTTATTCCGAACGACAACCGATGAAAATTGGGACGTGCGGATATACTCAGTTCCGAATTCTTGGCAATATAAAAACAATTTTTTCAAGCAGCCGACTTATTTAACGATCAACTTGACTTCATGAAGAATCTTTTTCAAGCGAAGGATTTTTTTTTATGAAACGGAGACATAGGACGTAAGCCCCGGGTAGCCCGTACCCAGACGCGAATACTAATGTACTTTTTTACACGTAAACACATTAATCACATGCAAAAATCTTCGTAAAGATCCTAAACTGAATAAATAGAGTAGAAGACAATAATGAAATCATAAAACATTGTGCTACCTTAAAGTCGAGTATGTTGAGAAATAGCGCATTGTTGTTTAATAAATTTACCTATAAACAATATAGTCAGTGACAATCACCTCCTAAACAATAGGGGACCTAACATTGTAGTAAGGAGAACCTTCTCTATCATTTACTGGCAGGCTCTCAGCTGCTCTTCTGAAACATGGATGAGTCAGAGGCGTTTTCTGTATATTTTTAGACATTTGCCCTGGATCCTTAATGAATAAAGTCCCTCAAATTTTCTTACACCTCAAAATTTCTATATTTAAATATCTCAAATATATCTACCTATCATATTTTCTTTGTAAATAAACAATTATACACGAAAACAATAATATTCAATAATAATAAATAAATACATTTTATTATAGACTAAAAAAGATATATGCACCAAAGTATAGCTAAACAAGTATATCTAAGCAAGCAATATGTAAACTTGTATAAAGGGACACTATTAACAATTTCTTAAAGGCGATTTCTTTCGATGGACAGGCGCGTATTGCTTTCGTTACTTAACGTTGGTACGATCGGTGTCGGTGCCAAAAAGATAAAGAAGATCATTATAAAGTATACAAGTGATTAATTATATACGTACCTTAAACGTAAAATATATTATTTTAGTACTTATGTATGTACGTCCATAATATATATAATAAGTCTGGAAATAAATACAATTACAATTAAAAAAAAAAATACATAATATTACATTTGAATTTGGATACTGTTGTCTTAAATGAATATTCATTGTATTTTTCATTTTCGTGTTAATCGGCGTTAAATATTTTTGTGATATAAAAATGGAGTAAAGTGTTGTTTGAAAAAAAAAAATAGATTCAGAAAAAGATTTGGCCGTCTACATAGTATTAGTACATAAAAACCAATCAAAGCAATGAAGGTAGGAATTCGAAGACATCCTGTCTGCAAGCAAAAGATTTTATCTCGGGAAAGGAATATAGCACCTATAACCATGTCGCGTATTTTAAAAGATGACTCATGACTTGCAGCCTATAGAAACGCGCTCGGTATTATTTAATTGATAATTTAAAAATGAGAAACAAAACAAATTATTAACCGATGCACAAAAGGAGGTTCTAGAAAATTTTTATTTACTGACAGACTAGATTAAATTTTACTATTTAGCAATATTTTAACAAGCATAATGAGTTGTTAAGCCTCTTAACAACACAATTTTCCATATTCAAGAAGTGTCCTTTAAGCAAGACTCAGCAGCGGGTCATAAAGCTCAATCATTCCAATCGTGGTTGGAAACGTACGTGATCATTTGGAAACCCTAAAACTGAAGATTTTCCCATGGAGAGTGTGTGTTTCTATTGATAACCGGCTTCAACGTTTAATGAACTGTAGATGCTATTATATTAATGTATGAACTAACACATATATAATATAACACAGTAATAAATGTTTGAAGCGATATATTGAAAAATATTATCCCAGTAACAATATTTATATTCATATTCTTTATAAATGTGCTTCAGTTCAGTTCAGTTACTTTTTATATTATACTACACTAGCTGAGATTATTTATTAATCTTATATACTTTTTGTTCGGCTAGTACTTACTAATTTTACATGTTCAACATAAAGTCTTATACGAGACTCATCCAGATCTCGCAAACCTAGAAAAACTAGTTGTTGAAGAATTTGTGAATACGCAAAAGATTTAAAGGAAACTTTTTTATGATAGTAGCAAATAGTCCAATAATAGTTAATTCCATACCGCAATGTTAAAGCTCATTTGATACAAGCAACAAAACGTACACAGATCAATAAATTGGGTTTGTATAATTGAGGAAATACTCTATAGTGGAGCGTACTACCGAAAGCTATAAAAAACATAATCTATTCAGCTTTATGGCTGGGCCTGTACAGAAATAGTCAGTTACTAAATTCTCTACGTGATATTATTAGTTTAGTAGAAAAACGACATTTTGAAAACATTTTCAGTTTTGAAAAGGCCGGCAACGCACTTGTGACTCTTGATTTGCGGGTGTCCATGGGCGGCGGTAGTCATTTACCATCAGGTGACCCGTCTGCTCGTTTGCCCCCTATCGCATAAAAAAAAAAAAATTGAAAAAAGGTTAAATTTAGATATGCTATGTTATTAACAATAGGTTATATATAAATACTTACACTGCTATTTAACTATAAAAAAATATTGGTTAATTAATATTTTCGTGATATATACTTTATTAATGTACCTGATAGTTTGTAGAGACGTCTAGCTGACATGACTTCCAACTAAATCCTGTTGTCATTTAAACAGCTACTGATACAACAGCAGTTTGCTCGATTTCTGTTTAACTTAACCCCATGTAAACCCGTGATCAGACAATACTACTAACATAAAGCGATTTTGATGACAGACCTATTTAATTTTAAACGCTCTTCATTTGTACCTATGTTAACAAATTTGGAATGTCAGTTTTAAGCTGCTTCATTGAAGTAGGTTTTTAATTATTAACATCGCATGGAACTAAAGCCTTGTATTTGTTAGTCGAGTTTTTTGTTTGTACTATGATTCGTTTTGACAAGTACACAACACTTTAACAAGTTGGGGATTGACAACGATGTTCTTATAATGAACTTAAGAGGAGAATGGTGGAACTCCTCAAAAGCCCTTCGACTTTAGATTCTTTATGTTAAATGAAATAGATAACACATTGTGACGAAGAGGTTTTCTTAAAAAAAATTAAAAGCTACTTAATGCAAGTTGGTATACAGTGGATGCAGGCCAAATCTGAAATGATGAAACTGTCATAATTTTTCTAGTATGACAAAAAATATAAAATTTATTTTATTTACATTTTGAAGTTGATTTTTGCTAAGGGGAATTTGACTCAGAATGTTAATAATTTCCTTATTTTTTTAAATTTCTAAAACTGCTACTACTTTTAAATCACTCCGTATCATACAATTACATCAACAAGGACCATTATTACCCCGGCAAAGTATTAAAATTTGGTGAACATCGTTGCCGCAAAATCGCGGACAAAAGCTTCTGTGACAGTAAGCCGCTTAGCTACAGATGTATTAAATTTATGTTTTGCTTTAAAATTTTAAGCTCGGCTTCAGAAAACTTTTCTTTTAGTTTACTGACTTAAAATGGGTATAATTTTTTAATGTAACTAAATAGAGAACCGAGATCTAAATATAACAGGGGCTGCTAAGAGAACATCTATATAATACAGTAGCTGCTCCTCGCAGTTTCAAGTGTGTTTATGGTCACTGCTACGCTCCTAAGGATCGCTGCGTAGAGTTTTATAAACCATATTACTTCTTAATTGATAGTTTTGAAAATGTAGCGAGTTTAAAATCTGTTACTTTCTAAGTTAAGCTCTCTAAGCTTCCGCTGTATCAATATTGAAGATACTAGAGGAGCCCGCAACTTTGTTAGCGCTGATGTCCAAGAAATATAATACTTATTACGTTAAAAAATATACTATTCATCGAATCGGATTAAATATTATGTATATTTATACGAAACGAATACGAAATACATAAATGACGGACATATTGTCCGATAAAAGATGCCCAAAACAACAATCTGTATATATTTTTATTATGGCATCACTTCGGAAACAATTTCTTAAAAAAGTTAGGGAGAAAAACCTTTAGGAGCCGCCAATAACCTTTGAATGTGAATCCCGGAAGAGTGTATAGTAAACTGTGGGCTTTCGTACTTCATTTATGATGGATCGAAGACATAATAGTAAGAGTACACTCGTGAGCGAGTGAGCAAATCCATCAGCTTTTATCAGAAGCAATTTTATGCTTTTTAGCTAGTTGTTATAGTGCCGCTTCTATCATCTACTCTAGTTTTTTAAACAAACCAATAAATGTTTAAGTCATTTAAGGTATTCACATGGTGGATTTTCATTACTTGCTGATCTGATCAGAGAAATATTTTGTAACTAACTTCAATACAATGACGTGCATGCATGCTTCTAGCTCTAAAAAACACAAAGCACATAGAAATAATCTGAGTGATTTAATTTGTGTATTTAAGGTGTTTTGGGTGGGATTTTAAGGTAATAATACTAACTTCAATTGCTTGGAGACTGGAAGGCTTCAATAAATCTAACCGCTACTGGTTTATTGCAAAAGATAAAACTAAAATTAACGTGATGTCATATGTGTTTCATTTTGTAGATGTGTAAAACTTATTTCAATCGAGTACCATCTATATTGGACTATATTATATAAGTGTTTATTGTTAGTTTCGCCGCCAACTGTTGAACAATTTTATTTTTTTTTGTTTGAAAAGTATACTCCTGCGTCTGTTCTACTGTAACCAATCCAGGATATAAATGATGGTATCCTAGGTAAATTCAAAGAAACCATAATTTTTTTAAATAAAAAACAATTCTTATTTTGCAACACAAATTCGCACACTTTAATTGTTACATAATATAAAGAAGCAAAAATTGCAAAAGAAAACAAGTAACATAATAAAGAAAGATAGTAAGACACAACATAATTTCCAAAAAAAATTAGGGTGATGATGGAAAAATTAAGTGTGTGTTAGGTCAGTGCCAAAATTGGAAATCCCTCAGTTTGGTACTACACTCTTAATACTTACACAGAATGCAAGAATGACTAAATAAAAATCAACCGTTAAAACAGACGAGTGCGTTGTGACCCAAAAAAAAATATACAAAAATAACACCTATTACTCATAAATAGTAATAATAGGTGTTGGTTTTATAAAATTTAAATTTTATTTGATATAATCATGTAAATCGTCGTTACATTAGATTAGGCATACTCCAGCCGATACTTGACGCCCCACGTTGTCCATTACCCAAATTCTGTACTAGCAACCACAATTCACTGACCTACTATACAAGATACTCTCGTACATAACGGGCCATTGTTACATGGCACAATACCTACACATATCAAAATGCTCAATGTATTTCGGTCTTGACTGCTAGCCACTCTCAATATTTAGTATGTATGTACCCATCATTTCTTGTATGGTAAATGATGTACTAACTAAACATTTGATGGTACTAAATCAAAAATGGAGAAATTCATCACATGTGTTGGCTTAAAGGGATTTGGAAAGTAAGACATTATCAATTAGATTTCTTCCTAAAACAGAGAAGAGTATTTTTAGTTGTTCGAGAGGATATATGTAAGTCTCAATCTTAGCGAATAGAGAATACTTTTCTTTGTGTCTTCGTTTTTCTGTAAAAGAATACCAATATTGTATTCTACTAAAGTTTAAAAATAAAAAAAAACTCAAATTTGGAAAGAAATACAATATGCCATTTCAATGTGTTTCTTATGAAGTTTTTATTCGATTAACTTCTGTAAAGGTCATCTCAATTAGTTTTAAAACTCCGGTATATCACACTTGAGTATTTTAATCGATGTAGGTGATGTTAGTTTATAACCATGGTGTAACAAAAAAATACTACCCAGAATAGTATAATACTTAACAATTATTATTACTTAATATCTATCCGATGGTATACAGTGCCAGACGACGGCAATAGGCTTTCCCCCTATTAAGTAAGTAGGACTAAATTATATTAGTCCCAGAAGACTTATAACGCTTCATTACTTTTTCTAAGCCAATAAAAAAGGGAAACTTTAGTTGTGCCTGTTTAATATTGTTAATAGTCCACTATAAAAAAATATAACCTTTTTTAGTTGTTTAATTGTGTTATAAGTGTAAGTACTTGGTTGTGTGGATTCCCAAGAGATGGCGCTCGAATAAAATTGAATCGAGCTATTAAGACTGTCGAAGAATAAGTGGTATCGCTGTATGGTTATACGTATGTATATGTATATGTATACATACGTATAACCATATGTTGTGTAAATAATCAAATAAAAACCTGTACATGGAACAGTAATCTGCAGTATTATTACTCCTTGCTGTATCCTAATCGCTGAGTTAGGGCCAAGCTAGTACATTGGTCCTTTGGAACCGAATATTATTCGGAATTTGACGTCGGCGGATTGAATCGACGCTACAAGTAAGCAGTGGATCGCTGCTTAGAGCATATTTACAGGCAGTGTGTGAGCCTGAGTGAACTTTAATGCCTGAAGCTAATAACTTTAAAAATTAATAGTAAATTTGGACTTGACCTTAGTTTAGATTAGACTTTTAAAAAAAATTTTAGCTTGTGCAAAGACTTCTAAATATTCGTCTTGTTTGAAATATTTTATTGCAAAAGTTTTCTGTATAGTTAATGTAGTTAAAAATTGTTGTTAGATGTTATTTATGCTTTAAATGTTAGAGCGAATTTTACACTTCAACGTTGCCCCTTGTATTATTTTTTTTTCTGTGTATCTTTGTTGCTATAGCCGCTGGTTTTAATTTTAGTTTTGTTTGTGTGGTTTATGTTCAGAAAGTACCTGCTTGTGTTGAGAATAGTTTACCATATATATTTGTTTAGTGGAATTTTAACATATTAATTGGCTCGCAATAATCTTGTGGTACCATATTTTATAATTAATGTTGCTTTCGTTAGTGCCAATTTAAAGTTAACTTAAATGGAGACTTTAATTAACAAACAAAAAATACATATGATACAATACATAAAACTCATGTTAATTATAAGAAATCGCTGAAGGAGCGAATAACTCGTCCTTATGTAAAGGTTAAAATAGAAAATTTAGAAGAAATGTGGACGCAATTAACAGAAGGCCATAATAAGTTATACATAGCCAAGGAGGAAAGTGAGAATCAATTCCTAAAGACACTCCGAGGTCCGAGTTCAAAACAATGCCAGGTAAAATTACCTATAATAGTGATTCCTGTATTTGATGGTAAGTACGCAGAGTGGGTAACCTTTAGAGAAGTATTTGTATCCCTTATTCATAATAACCCAGCATTGGGTAATGTGCAACGCATGCAGTACTTAAAAGGGTACTTGTCAAGGGAAGCCGAACAGCTTCTCAGACAAATACTTATTTCTGAAGCAAATTATTTACGCTGTTGGGATCAATTAAGGGGGTCATCCCATGTGACGGCCTGTTTTTTAGGGATTTCTTAGGATTTTTTTTCGACGACCAGTAAATAGATAGAGCTTTAAGTTTATTATCATTTATTAACATATATTTCGACAATATTAAAAATTTTAAGCTATAAATATTGTGTAGAACTTCAGTTACAGCGTTCTGAGCACCCCCGCCTCGAAAAAATGAGCTCGCACTTCCTCCACGATTCCGGCTGATTGGCATATCTGAAATAAAAAAAAAAGGCGTTTTAATCTGTAAGCCTAAATACACGGAATGGACTATAAGCAAACGAATATACAAAAAAAAAATACTTTTGGTAGACATTTGAAATAAAAGTTTTTGTTATAAAATATGAAAATTTTAGAAATTTTTAGATTGATAATAGTTCATTTAATGCGTTTACATGTCTTGAGTGTGCCCTATTAATTTCAACTCATTCGGTCAAGCCGTTTTTGAAATGCGATGGAGGAATGCGTTTTTGAAAATGTGTTTGAAAAACACAGATTTGAGAAAAACGTGTTTAAAGTTTCAGGTCCGTTTAAAACTATGAAAATCTCAACTTACCCTCAATCGGCGATGCCTGGTCCACAGAGTATTCCTTCCTCTTCCTTTTCTTCTTGAAACTCTTTTAAAGCAGATTGTTCAGCTCTTGAGTCAATCCTGGCTTGTTTAACGACATCACTTACGCGCCGCTCAGAACGTGAGATTCACTTTTCATCACGTTTCTCAACATACGTATAGGCTTCGCGGCCAATGGGGCATCCCATAACCGACATTACACCTACATTCGAAAGGTTTTGAAGGTGTTTTAAACCTTCAAAACCTTCGAAATTCGAAATTCGAAGCGATGGGAACCTCCATGTTCATACTATTTTGAAGTTTTTTCGCCGAAGCTGATGTAAATGCCGTTTCATTTTGGGTGGTAAAACGGTTTCCATTAAACTTTCTTTTTTTACTACGACCAGGATGAACATTTCGACTCGTACTTCCTTTCCATCCACTTATTATGAAAAAAAATAATTTGTAGTTGTTGCACTCTACGAAGTTCAACCAAGACTAAAATAACTTCGGTAAAGTATTTAATAACTATAGAAATTTCTGTTTAAGCCTGTAGAAACTTGTCTAAAGTTGTATAAACGTATATACGTATAAAAGGGGGGCCAGGTATAAAGCCGACGGTACACAATAGGCCCGGACTCCAACTGCCAACTCCTAACTAACTTTTTTTTTTTTTTTTCTTTCCGTGTGGAAACCCCCTCGGGCCGTCATCCCACCGGGGTTTTCGGTGGAACAGTGTGTCGGAATCGAACCGACTAAAACACAACTCCTACCTACCTAACCTAACCTAATCAAATGGGTACCACCTTGGAACAATTGCGTGTACATTTTGTAATTAATGTGGACCCATTATGGAGAAAGTATTCGTCTGTTACTAATTTAATTAGAGTTCTAGCTTATTGTGGACGATTCTTAAAATTACGAAAGGGTTACTTCAGGGTAGAAGAATTGGCTGAAGCTTTATAATGTGCTATAAATAATTCTCAAAAACAGGGTTTTAAAGAAGAAATTACAACTTTAAGGGCTCATGGAGGTTTTGAGAAGCTGAAGGGACCACTGAAACATTGAATCCTTTCTTAGATAAGAATGACATTTTACGGGTAGGAGGAAGATTGGAAAATTCTAATCTTTCTCAGAATATGAAACACCCAATTTTAATTCCGAAAATATCTAATTTGACGGACCTGATTATATCGAACGCTCATGCAAAAATGCTTAATGGTGGCCCACAATTGATGTTATCGTTTTTGAGTTCGAAATATTATATAATTGGAGCAAAATGTCTTGTAAAGGCACATGTCAGAAAATGTGTTACATGTGTCAAAAATTTAGCAAAAACTTCAACCCAACTATGGGCCACTTACCAGATGCACGTGCAAGGCCCTCAAGACCATTTAAATGTTTTGGGGTTGCTGGGCCATATATATAAGATATAAGAACGATAGATATAAAAACGTCTAAAGGTCGCGGTCATCATTCTCAGAAAGGGTATATTTGTTTATTTATTTGCATGGCTACTTGCGCTGTGCATATTGAAGTAGAGAGTGACATTACCACTCAAGGTTTTCTGGCTGCGTTTTAGAGATTTTTCTCTCGTCGAGAACTATGCACTGATATTTGGAGTGACAACGGGACAAGTTTCGTAAGGAGCTGCCAAAGAACTACCAAGTACTTCAGCCAGAAAATTCAACCTTAATCAGAGAAGTGTCTCAAGCGTTAGCTACAGTCGGGACGACCTGGTATTTTATACCGCCTCGGGCACCGAATTTCGGGGGATTGTGGGAGGCGGGTATTAAATCAGTGAAATTTCATCTTAAGAAGGTCATAGGTGACTCAACCCTAACATACATATGTGTCTACTGTTTTGGCTCAAACTCTAGGCCCGTTTCAACACTAAACTCGGAAGCATATGCCTTGAATGTTCTAACACCCGTCCATTTCCTAATTGGTGAACCTTTGATCACAGTCCCGGATCACAATTTTGAAACTTCTACTGTGTCCAATTTACGCAGGTGGCATTTAACCCAAAAAATTATGCAGAGTTTCTGGCGTCGTTGGTCATGGAGTATTTGGCAGGGTTCTTGTCAACAGGTTGAACACAATATCGGAGATGTTGTGGTGGTGAAAGAAGACGATTTACCTCCCAGTAAATGGCTTTTGGGACGGATAGTCGAAAAGCACCCGGGACAGGACAACATTACTTGTGTAGTGACATTGCGTTCAAAAACGTCATTGATTAAAAGGCTTACCTCAAAATTATGCAATAGATTGTAGTCATATTTCTGGGTGAGGTGTTTCAAATTCAGTTTGTAGCCTGTGTAAACGCATATTTATTAAGGTTGTGCAGGGGGGCGGTTCGTCTAAAAAAGACTATTGGAAATTGATCCTTGTTGGGCGGAATGTTTAATATTGTTAATAGCCCAGTATAAAAAATATAACCCGTTTTAGTTGTTTAATTGTGTTATAAGTGTAAGGAACATTGGTTGTGCGGATTCCCAAGAGATGGCGCTCGAATAAAATTGAATCGTGCTATTAAGACTGTCGAAGAATAAGTGACATCGCTGTATAACCTATGTTGTGTAAAAAATCAAATAAAAACCTGTACTTGGAACAGTAATGTGCAGTATTATTACTCCTTGATGTATCCTAATAGTGAGTCAGCGGCAAGCTAGTACAGTGCCTATTTTATTATAAAATAGGAAGCGATCAGGAATTTTTTTTTTAATTACGGCCCACTACTCACAACGAGCCCTTTTCGTGCTAGGGTGATATAATATCTGTTTCTCACAAATCCTTACAAAAACACAGAACAGAATTATTTGTGGTCGAAAACCTCGTAAGCTGAGAAAAAAGCCATCCATATAAATTATGCGCAATTCCTACAACACTGAAAATACTACAATAAAGTGCATGCAATATAAACACTCATGTTTTTCAGCTCCGTATTAGAGAACCCTCCATTAGGTTCAGGGCGAACCAGACGGGTCCCGATGTTTTTTGCTCCTGAATGCCTATCTCTATAAATCTTTGTAAGTGCCTCGTTAGTTGCTCTGGTCAATTCATGTCCAGTTTCTACGTTGAGATTTTTTATTCATCCAATTTAGGTGGGTATATGTAACTATTAGCGAGAGATATTTTTTTCTGGTTTGTATTTGCGTGTTAAAGTAACATTCAATTAACATTTTGCATACATTTGAGCATCCTGTTATTAATTTAAAAGTGATCGGTAAAAGTATTAATTTTTTTTGGAGTGAGGCAACTGCAATTTCACGTTAGTATTTCAACTTTTGTTTATAACAACTGCGATTGTTTTTGAATATTCTATTCTTGACCTTGTAACGTTTCCTGAATGAAATTACCCATTAAAAAATATATAATTATATATTATTATTATTACACTTCATTATTATTTAAAATTTATCATTTCACTATAACAATGAAAAGTCGAAAAATTATATTGTCAAAAATTTACTTATTACACCTTTATTGTGTATTCCCCTAGTCGAGGGTTGGGTTCGACAGCACACGGCACGACGGTAATGAAAAATCTGGCATTGAGGAGTATCAAAGAGACACGATATTCTAGTAACAATGCACTACATTTTACTCTAGTTAATTAAAAATAAATGAAAGTTATACTAAATAATAAATTTCTTTATTTTTGTCTACCTAAAATATTAAAAGTAAAGCAATTTTGTGGGGTGTCCAATATGCGGCCTTAACGTAAACTCTTAGAGCCTACCATGGTATGGAGAGAAAATTAGGAATAGATAATAGGCCATTAAGGTATAATATTAGATTTTGTGGTATAATATTTACTTATAATATAAGATTATACGAACAGATAACTATGGCATTTTAATACATGGCATAGCTAGTGAATTGCAAGTAAATAACACACAAGTCTTTAAACAAGAACTGTCCAGATATTATAGACATTGACTTCAAGAACACGGATTAAAAATTAATCCTGTAAAATTTAAATAATCGTTTTAACTACTTCCAGGAAAAGACCAAAAATAGATTTTCCAAGCCAACCCGAGATTTAATATGATGGTGCACTCATTCCTATCGGAAACACCGTCAAGAACCTTAGAATATATATTGATATATTGATCTTTCTCTTCTTTCTTAATTATGCAAACAACAACTATCGAGTTCTCACCGAGAACCAACTTGATAAGCTTGAGCGACTTTATTTTTTTTTTTTTAATCAGGTTCATCTTTGGATTACACAAATATAACTACACCTCTAAACATCCTACAATAAACCAATAAGCTACAATAAACTAGTGATAGAACACTATATTTACTTGTGACATACTGTATATACATAAATATAACTATTATGTATCCGTATTAATGTATTACGTTTATATAATAATATTAATAATAATAACGGCGAGTGCTTGCATAGACACAAACAAGTGGCCAGGATAGTCCATCAGCAAATTGCTCTTAGATATAACCTTGCGGCTGTCGAGTTACCGTACTACAGGTATGTGCCCGATCCAGTTCTTGAAAATGGTCGTAGAACATTTTACTGGGATCGATCTATCATCACGGACAGGGCTATTGTTGCCAATAAACCTGACATAGGGGTGATAATGCGATTAGAGCGCCGAGCAATGATTTTTTATCTTTCCATTCCCCATGGCGATAATCTCATAAAGGCTAAAAGAGAAGAGTAACTTAAATATTTGGATCTGGCCCATGAGGTTGTCGATATGTAGGATGTGGATTCAGCAATCATTGCGTATCATAACCACCGGTAGTTTGGTGATAAATAATAAAATACGTTTATTTCTCCTCACAAAGTACATTAGGTTTTCTATTCTTATATATCCTGTTTATTCATATACAAATATATACATATATGTAACATACAACTGTATATTTTTCGTGTGGCAGAGGCCCTTCTATTGTACATTACAGCCAAGCCAAGCATTAATCATAAGGCCGCCGATTAGATATATATTTAGTAACTTATTATTTATAAGTAAAATATTGTATCTGATTGTACAATTAAGGATTTATCTATTCATATCGGTATCCCGGCACCCTAGCTTATAAACATATTTGACTTAAAACTTTTAAGTGTTCAGGAATATGTCATCTTGAATTACAAAGAGATCACGTTTAAATATACATACATAGGTATCCTAGGTATATAGGTATCGTGTTGGTATATCGTAAAAAATGTATTACCTCAAGTAAGGTTATTTTATTATTATCATAGTTTCGTTTTTGTGGTAGTTATTATTTACGCCTTTTCATTATTTTTACTCTTTCACTTAAGATTGTCTCGTAGGATTGTAAACGAAATAAATAGCTTTTCTTATCTTTCTTGCGTTTGTATTCCAAAACTTAAATTTCTTGTAAATTTGAAAGCATAAAAGCTATATTCATTACATTAATACATTTGCACTATTTTAGTTACAGATCAAGTTGATAAATAACGTTAAGAAATAAGGCAAATATTTATTTAGTTAGTCTCAAAACTTCATTATTTAAGTGGCAAAATTGTAATAATAACTTACCGACACACTTATAATATAAGAGGAAAAAATGATCTTACGACTTCGGTTGCGAGTTCATTTTATGTTTTATCTTGCTCATGTCAATATTTACTTTGTTCTTCTTTATCAAGTAAGTGACGGTTACTCTCAAAAAAATAGGAAAAATAGGACCACCTTATATTTCCTCATGGGAGGTATGAGGGAGAACGTTAAATCAATGAGCATCATCTGTGTGAGACATTACATACAAAAGTGTCCTGGCAGCTTTCAGAATTGCGATGTTCAAAAATATGGTTGAGATATTTTCTATGTACTTTGTACTTCAGATTTTAGTGAATTGATAATTATCGATGGTTAAAAAAATTGTGTGGCCTCGCTTTATGTCCTTGAATTCTGATCAGATGGTGTTCAGTCGGATGGGGACAACAGCAACTTCTCATCAGTTATTTAAACATATACAATAAGGTCACAGGAGGACAATCTTAATGAGACACGTCTCTGATGTCATTATCATTATCAGCCGCTCATCGTTAACTGCTGGAAATAGGCCTCCACTATTCACTTTCACTGTTCACTTCACTTCACTACTTTTCACTTCTTCTTCTTATTCTTCACTTGAGAGAACTTTCCACTGAACTGCCCTGTAGGCGCGTCTGGAGCTCTTTATATACCCCTAATTTCGATCGTAATTTGTTGAATTTCGACTGTCATTTCGTTATTCTTTTCGATTGTCTTCTACAACTTTATTTATTTATTCATTTTGCTTGATCTAGTACTTTCCATTATATTCGAATTTTGTAAAGAAACATCTCCATTTACTAGAATTTTCTATAAAACACCGAACACACAAACAAGAACCCATAGTGTCCGCCGGGGCTTGAACTCACGGTATTCGGCTGAGGGATTCCTTTGAAAAACTTCTATGCATTGTTTGTCTGTGCGGTGACGTAGGCATGGCATCACAATAGTTACACAATATTATAAAATTACCTGTTTTTGTAGTATGGTTGGCAACGTTAAAGTAACAGAACAATTCATATCTCTCATCGAACATAATATTATATATATAATTATTTCTATACATCTGCCAAATGTAATTAATTATTAAGCAAGTTATTCTGATTTTTATCATACAAAAATATTTTAACTTCTGTAGCTTTTTAAATATTTTACAATAACAACGTGAATAATTATTTTTACAATTTCACATTGTACATTGTTCAATGATCACACGCAGATGAAGCTCTCAAACTCTTTGTGTATGTCGTCCTATATCAGGTTCAGAATACTGCTGGTCCTTTAGGGCTATCCATGACCCGTTTTAAAAAGAAATCAGGCCAAGAAGTTTACAAATCTAGTTCATATATTAGTACATAACAAAATTCAATTAACGTTTCATGCACAATGTAACACACCACTAATCAGTTGTTTCGTGTAGAGGTCAATCAGTATTAGGCGTCACTTACACGCTGATTGAACTCGTTTGTAGTTAGGGTAGGGGCGTTCTTCCGAACAAAGCTATCCATCTCGTTATAAGGCTATTAACTTACCTTGTATATCACTTCGATTGCTTATAATTTTATAAACTGTACCTATGAAAAGTTTTAAGTATGGATTGATTCATTGGTGTTTGTTAATCTTTTACGCAAAAACGTAGGGAAGGCAATGTTATATCCAAAAACCTAGATATCTACTGTATCCAGCACGTTTATGAGCTAGATGTGCGAATTAGCAATCGACAACAGGCTAAAATTTATGTTGCTGTTTGTTATTTATTCTATGTATTGAACAGTTTCTTCTATTGAATATATAGGCATACCATTATAGACAGGTGTTTCGTTAGATTTTTACTTTCAATATTACTCTATTGAAAGTAAAATCTAACGAAATATGAAATAAAAAGGCTGTACAATAATGGATTTGTTTAAAGACATGTGACGTATTCAATGGTATTGTACTTACTTTGCTATCTATGATTCATCTACGTTTGGTCGCCTTCGATTCCTTACTAAAATATTTAATTGTGGAAGCGAAATGAAGAGATATCGCAAAAAGTATATACTATATATCGTTTCTAATATCCTCTGTATTAAAAATAAGCTTGTCGCCAACACTACACTATACTATAATAATAAAAATAAACAGCATATATATAAGTAGCAACTATTTCTCAATTTGATGTAGGTATAGCAATTTTTTAATTTATAGGTTGATTTTTGAAGAAATATTAGTACATTTTATCAAAACACATTAGTTAATGTGAAGATTGATCTATTTATAGACATACGAACTCATAATTTGCAAATTTGATTTTATTTACGTTATGGCTCTCATTTCTACGAAAAATAAGGTATTCATTAGTATGCCCACAGATCGATATGGCTTTTCTTTGATATGGCTGCTTCAGTCTGTACCGTGGAAAATTGAAACTACCGCCATGGCAGTAACACAGTACAGAAGGAGTACAACATCAACAACCAGCATCGTAAATCTATATTGTGTTTTTAGTTTATCGCTTTCGTCCTGTAAATCAATACCATATAATTGAGACAAGTGCCCGAACACTAAAATTGCAGCACAAAGTAAGCTATCCTTAAACAAGTTAATTTATTTTTTATTTTCCATTTAAGTAAATATGTATTGAATTGCTTGAAACTTTTATATACGGTGATTTTTTAGGGTAAAGTTGTCTCTAAGGAGCAAAATGTACTAGTGAATTATTATTCAACGCAGATAATTGAGGGTATGTCACGTATAATGCAATGTACAGAAACTGCACAGAAAAAAAAAACACGATAAATGCAGGTGATAAAAGCTCACTAGTGAAGAACCGTGTATTCTAAATTCTATGTAGCTGTAGCACACACATTTCCTTTTTATTGCCGCACGTTGATTTACATTTGAAAAATAAAACATCTTAGATGACAACGTGCGTGATACAATCCTAAGGTTAACGCCGTGTGAACTTTCAGGTTCTTTTGACGGCTGACAGTCCGAGCGAAGATGGCCCACAATTACCTTGTGACTGTTTATAAGTAAACATAAAAGTCATTCCTTTAGAGTGTACAGTAATAGACTAAGAAACGTATAGTACTCCTAGTGCTTAGAAATTTAGGTAAACTCCTATGGAACAGAAACCTAGACGCAAAACTTGACAAAGCCTGCCTTATTTTCTGCCAATGCAAGAGACTCCTCAGCAAAGCTGGTGCACCGAAAATCACTCTATGTCTGTATAAAGTTGTGATAAGGCCAATAATCATGTATTACTACTGCTCGGTGGCAGAAAACAGAGCTAATCACGGTTAAAAACAAGTTGCAGCAATTCTAGAGAGTCGCTTGTGCAGCCGTCACTGGATGCATGCGCACTATCCCACTGACACCCACCTTTTGTTTAAATAAAGTTACATTGCAAATTACTTTTTCCTGTACTTTTATACTTAGATTATTCAGTTATTCATAACAATGTAATTAATCTTAATACAGTGTATAAATCCAGACTTTTGTACGCTTAGAATTAATTTACATCATGAGGTATGTGTTTCTCAGTAAGTGAATTTTTCTCAGTAAGTAAATGTAAGGAAATGTTTCTCAGTAAGTGAATTTATGTAAATTCCTTAAAAGAAATAAAGATTTTGCTAACCGATATGTATACGGATGGTTCCAAAATGAGGAACACTGCTGCAACTACCCTTCAACCTACATATACCTATATCTACAAAAAACGGAATCATAAAGAAGTCTATAAATTTCTTTATTACTTTTCTAAGTAGTCTCCGTTCCTTTGTAAGCACCGTCGCATGCAAGTGAACCATTAACTGAAGCAGTCACTCCACTCTTCTTTACGGATCTCTTCCATTTCTTTGTTACGGCATCTTCAGGGTTCAGAAAACGAATTCCTCTAAGTTTCTTTATATTTTTGTAATAAATTTAAGTCACAAGGTGGCAGGTCAGGACTGTAAGGAAGATGGCTCACTAACGCCGCACTTTCGAAAAACAAATATTAGAATAGGGAGTCCATTTGTCGTGGTGGAGGAAGGATCCTGCTTCTTGGTCGCTGCTGTCTTATATTTTCAAGACAACTGGTAAACAATGACTGACATACCAATCTGCAGTAACAGTCCTTTTATCTTCTAGAATGATTATTGCGAAATTACTTGTCCGTCCGAAGAATGAGGCAATAACCTTTTTCCCTTGACTTCTGCCCTTCTTTACTTTTGTCAGCAAGTCTTTAAGTGGTAACATCCATTGGGCAGACTATCTTTTGGTTTCGGGTTCATGACAATATATCCAGAATTCATCAACTGTGACGATGTCATAGCATTCGAGTCACCTCCGTCATACTTTTCAAGCATTGAGTGGCATCAATCCAGGCATTTTTGATCTTCCGTCAAATTATGACTTATCCATTAGTACTTTTTGACGCCTTAATATTCATGAAGGACTTTTGTACTTGACTCATACCAATGCCTAAAGCTACCCAAATCTGTTGATATGCCACCCTTCTATCAGATTCTATCATTAGCCGAACAGCAATCACGTTTACTGCAACAGTCCTCTCCTGCATCGTCCTTATCGAGAATCATCAGTGAGTTTGCTTCGACCAAGTTTTAACTCATTAAAGCAGTTGTAAACAGTGGCATGATTACAACAGGTTTAATGAGTGATGATTGGGCTTCGTAATGAGAGGCAAGGCTATCGTAACGTTATTATTGAGTAAGACCGCAACGAAAGTGATAACAAATCATTGAGCGAAAATTTTCTCCAGTCAAATCCATTTTGATGCACAACAGAATCTTTTAAAACTGCCGCTAATTTGTAGAAACTGTCGATATATTAATTTATTATTTGTCTACAGATTCCCAAAAGAGTTCCTATTCCAAATTTAAATATTTTTTCATAGGCTGATTTTTGCAATGGCCTATTCTAAAAATTTTCAGCATCACCTACGTACCACTTACACAAATTTGTCTGCAGTCCAAACTGGTATCACAGAAGTATCACCATGCTTATTGTGTAGACTACTAAGTCTTCTCTTCGTCTCTTCTTCGTCTTGTAGGAAGCATAATAGGCCTTCTGGCTTTTAACCGACATTATTAAACAAAAGGAGCAGAAACAAGAGGACAGTCCTAGAAGCCTGTGAACAGCCCAGAAGGGGTCTGCGCTTCTGGAAGGAGCTGTGGAGGCTCAACTAGTATAATTTAAATAAATTATTTTATTAAGATAATAAAATAATTTAAATAAATTATTTTACTTTATTTGATAAAGAACTTTAAGACGAACTTTAGAAGACTAAGTTCATCAAATGTCCAATCTTCGTTTAATCTAATTTTGAAAAAATCCGCATAGCAAGTAATTACAGTATTCAGGAGCGCGCGCGGAGCATGACACTTTTGCTAGGGCATCAGATAGCCTCAGATGAATTACATAATACATTACAATAAATTGTATATATTATTAAACATAAACGTAAAAGGATATTTTATATTTACATTTAACAATAGAAGATTACAATAATAAATATGATATTGACAGGCAACTCTGCACTTTTTATTGACATTGCATAGATACATATATATCATTACATTATAGTACAATATATACCTATACTCATTTGAAAACGCTGCTTGTATTTTTTTAAAACATTACTGTAAAATGTATGTTTGTAACTAATCTCCAATTTGTATTTAAGTAGAGGAAAGTTTTAAGTACGAAATATAGGTAATATTTTGACATTTGGCACGCAACTTGGCTCTCAATAAAATTGAAACTTTAAGTAATACAGAAATAATTTATTTTGTTTTTTTTACATTCTTTTCGCTATCGCTCTTACGTAACCATTTGCAAATGTAAGTGCTGTAATATCTAACATTATAAATTCAACTATTGAAAATGGTATCTTTAAAAAATTACTATAGATGCGAAAACAATTTTATTTTGTATAGAATTTGTAAAAGCTATATAGCAGATAAAAAAACGGTTTTCTTTATTAAAATCATGTTTTTAAATATTACAACACAAAGAGTTTAGTTCGTCTATCTCTCCTTGTGATGGTGCTGTATTCAGTAAAAATATATAAAAAAATGGTATGTGTTACTTGGGTGTCCTTAAAAAAACTGTTTCTTGGCTGATAACCGACGTTCAATTGGACCTAAACACATCTACACAAATCGAAAATTACCTTCAATAATTATTATTAACAAAAAAAAGTTTTTTTTTATATAAGTGATAATGAGGTCTATAAGCAAGTGCTTATAGACTTCATTATAAATTTCTTATATCTTTGTTAAGTTTGGAAAAGATAGATTCAACATCTAAGTTTAATTACGATACGAGAATTAGAAGAAGGGTAAAATGCACTTCTAATTTATTTTAATGGGTTTTGTTAAAAATTGTGCCAAGATTGTAAAGGTTTTTTTGCTGTCTTTTGTCGATATTTCGCAAAAATTCTGTTTTAATATATGTATATTGCACAATGATATCTGTAACTTGTGGTAAACTGCCATCTTTGAAAACATCTTAACACATGACACTAACAAAAACTTTAATAAACAAATAATTTTAAAACAGGGCAAGTTTCGTAAACAATTTCAAGTGCCAAAATTGTTAAGGACATGTAATATCGTTAGTTTAATAACAATTGGTGCCCAGACATTCCACGTACAGTGCAGCCTCATTTTGTACAAGTTTGCTGGAATATAGGCAAAGTTCGGCGAAGTACCAATACTACAGTACAGTAGGAAAATATGGACTAAGCATACATAACCAAAGTAATTGGTTACACCTAATGAGTGCAACTGTTTCTTACCACTAAGTGCAGTGAGTATTGTTCTCCAGATTGGCACTTTTTTTTTTTTTATGCGATATGCGATATGCAAACGAGCAGATGGGTCACCTGATGGTAAATGACTACCGCCGCCCATGGACACCCGCAACTCAAGAGTCACAAGTGCGTTGCCGGCCTTTTAGTTAGGAGTACGCTCTTTTCTTGAAGGTTTGAAGGTCGTATCAGTTCGGAAATACGGCAGGCGACAGTTTGTTCCATAAGCTGGTTGTGCGAGGCAAAAAGCTTCTGGAGAAGCGCACAGTGGTGGAGTGCCAATCGTCAAGGTGATCGGGATGGATATTTTGTCGCGTAGGACGATGGCGGAAACCAGCAGCCGGTATAAGTCCGAACAATTCCTCTGAACACTCCCCATGATACAAGCGATAGAGGATGCTGAGTGAAGCTACATCTCTACGCAACGCCAAGATGTCAAGTCGATCAGTCGATCATATATCTTGGCAGTCGATGATGCGAGTCGCTCTCTGTTGAATGCGGTCAAGAGGGAGAAGTTGGTACTGGGGTGCACCTGCATAGAGATGAGAACAGTATTCCATGTGCGGCCGAACCTGCGCCTTATAAAGTTGCAGGCGGTGGGCCGGAGTAAAATACTGTCTCGATCTGTTTAGCACACCAAACTTCTTCGAGGCTAATATGGCCTTACTCTCTAAGTGACCGCGAAACTGGACTTCGCTTGATATATCGACGCCAAGGATTCCGATACTGGCTGATGCAGTTAGGGAAGTGCTCTCAAGTTGAGGAGATACGACCAATGGCATCTTTTTAGCGGTGAACGCGCAAACCTGTGTCTTCATAGGGTTAAACTGGACTAGGTTAAGTCGACCCCAATCTGAAACTTTTGATAAAGAAGTTTCGATTTCAGACACAAGTTTGGATCGGCTTTCGATGACGTTTACCCGAGAAATGTTAGCGCGGCCGGTGTAAAGGGCATCACTAGTGCTATCGTCTGCATAGCAATGGATGCTGCTAATCTGCAGCATGTCATTGATATGCAGAAGAAACGGCGTGGGTGATAGCACACAGCCTTGTGGGACACCAGAACTAACAGACTTGGAGTCGGAGCATGCACCGTCAACAACGACCTTGATGCTTCTGTCTGTAAGAAAACTGGTGAGCCAATTGCACAGTTTCTCGGGAAGCCCATAGGAAGGAAGCTTCGCAAGGAGCGCTTTGTGCCAGACCCGATCGAAGGCCTTCGCCACGTCCAAACTAACAGCAAACGCTTTCCCCTTGGTCTCGATCGCCTGTGCCCACCGGCGAGTCAAGTAAACAAGAAGATCACCAGCTGAGCGACCCCGACGGAAGCCGTATTGTCGATCATTGAGGAGCTGGTGGTCTTCTAAGTACCAGAGGAGCTGGCAGTTAATAATGGATTCCATTATCTTGGAGAACAAGGAGGTGATGGCTATGGGTCTGTAGTTGGACGGATCCGAGTGATCTCCTTTTTTAGGTATTGGGTGCACTAGAGCTGTCTTCCATGAGTTCGGGACTACGCCAAGAGAATAGGAAAGCCGCTATAGGTGCGTTAAAACCGGTGCCAACTCTGGAGCACACGTCTTCAGCACGATAGGAGAGATTCTATCGGGCCCACTCGACTTAAGAACGTCGAGGGAAAGAAGCGCTTTACGCACTGCCCTTTGTGTAAACCGGACTTCCGGCATGCGGCTCTCGTACTGCGGTATGGTCGGCGGTGCGTTTCCCCCGTCGTCCAGGGTCGAGTTGGACGCAAAGAGTTTGCCCAGAAGATCGGCTTTTTCTTTAGCGTCGTGGGCCAACGAATTATCTCCTATGTGCAGAGGTGGAAGGGATGGCTTACAAAAGTTCCCCTGGACAGCTTTGGCAAGAGACCAAAATGCACGAGTTCCGGAAGGGAGACTCACTAGTTTCTCGCCAATTCTGCCGATGTGATGCTGTCGCTGCATTAGCCCATGCTTGGTAACATTCCTGCTTTCGGCGGGACGCCGCTTTGCAGGTTCGACCAAACCAGGGCTGGGACTTGCCACCTGTGGGAATCAGGGAGAATGGAATGAAAAGTTCCATACCCTGAAGCACAACATCCGCGACAGAGTCAGCAACGACATTGGGATCATCCGGCGAGAAGCAAACCTGCCTCCATGGGTAGGATGCAAAGAATGTTCGCATTCCATCCCAGTCTGCTGACCTATAGTGCCATACGCGGCGGTTTCCTGTAATTCGCGGCCGCAGCGAGTGAACGAGTGGTACTATACTCCTAATCAGGCAATGGTTCGAAGAGCCAAGAGGGGCCTCAACAGATACTTTGTAGCCGTCAGGATGTGAGGTCAGCAAAAGATCCAACAATGAAGGCACGTGGCTTTCTGCATCTGGGATTCGCGTAGGCGTTGCTACCAGCTGCGTCAAGCCATATGCCAAGGCGAAATCGTGAACAGATCTTCCCGCATGATCGGTTTTGCGCGAACCAAGACATTCGGCGTGGTGGGCGTTAAAGTCACCAAGAATCACGATCTCTGCGGATGGGACCTGCTGGAGCACTGAGTCTGTAGCCATTTGGACGTGTTCGATGAGTCGGTCCGTTTCGGCATCACCGCTATGGGACCTGTAGAGGTATACGTAGATGCGGGGATGGTCGTCGCAGTCTACACGTAGCCATAAGATGGAGAGGTCCCTACCTTCAAGAATGCCGAGGCGGTGAGAAGTGATATCATCTCTAACGTACACGCATACACCAGCCTTAGGAATAAAGGAGTGTTCCAGTCCGTACCCAGGGTAGCAGAGGTAGGATGTGTCCGCTGGAGATGATATCTGCGTCTCGGTTAAAAAGAGCAAGGCCGGCTTTGCTGTCTCAAGGTGGTGGTGAACAGTGTCGAGGTTAGAATGTAAGCCCCTGATGTTACAAAAGTCCACGGTAAACGTGACAGGGGGTGCCATGGTATGCCTTCTCTTGCCCCGAGTAGATTTTGAGAGCGCAGTTGAGCCCCCCCCAGAGTACGAGGGGCAGCCTGGGCGTCCACGCTCAGGTATAATCCGTACTGAGGGTGGACGTCCAGGGGGGGATTCTCCAACGCTAGCGCTGGTACCCCCCTGGGGTATCCTTTTTGTTAATAGCGCTATCATTAGAGGGGGTGGGGGATTTTGGGCCTCCGGAGACCTCACTCATTTCGGGGAAATGCAACGCAAGCGTTACTTCACAACCGGTTTTCTGTAAGGCCGTGGTATCGCACCGGTCGAGCCGGCCCATTCGTGCCTAAGCATAGCTCTATCACGTAAAAACTTAGTAACTAAGCTTATTACAAAATAAACACAGAATTTGAAGCTAACTTTTGCTTTTTTTTTCATTTAATTTCACACAAGCAGTCGTAATATCTTCAGTACACATTTCATGGTATTAAAACAATTTGATAACAGACATTAGGTAAGTGCCGAAAGTAAATAAAATCATATTTCATAAATAGGTGTTTAATTAAGGATTTACGTTATTACTAACTTTGTGCAAGATTTAAAAATATTTTTAATATTATGTCAAAGTTTAGGTTTGACTTGAAATTTTTGTCCCGTATGGGAATCGAACCCACGACCTCCGCGTGGGTTCGATTCCCATACGGGAAAAAAATTTGTATGATCGGATGGCACTGGTCAAAATTTACCAGAGGAAACTTGCTGCCGGTATAAGTCCGAACAATGCCTCTAAACACTCTCCATTATAGAAGCGGTATAGAATGGAAAGTGAAGCTATATCTCAACGCCAAGGTGTCAAGTCCATCAGAAATATCCTGGAGAGTCGCTCTCTGTTGAATGCGGTCAAAAGATAGAAGGTGGTACTGGTATGCTCCTATAGAGGGATTACAACAGTATTCCATATACGGCCAAGCCTGCGCTTTATACAGTTGCAGACGGTGGGCTGGAGTGAAATACTGTTTCGATTTGTTTAGAACACCAAGCTTCTTCAAGGCTAATTTTTCCTTACCGTCTAATTAAATTATAAAAAATTGTTTGATCACTCACATTTCTGGTTGGCAGGCAGACTGATTTGTTTTTATATTACGCTGCTATACATGTATAAATTTATTCATCTATTCATCCCGTATTCGAAACAATCATAAACTATTATTGGTTCTAATCCCAAATGATTTTGTATTTTTTTTTTTTTTTTTGATGTGGAAACCCTCACGGGTCGTCAGCTCACTGGAGCTAACGCAGAGGTGGTATGTCGGACTCTATTATCTATCGCAAGGGACCCTAGAATACCCAAACAAGGAAGCCTCCGGAATCTCTGCAGACCTTGGCCACCTCAACAGGTGGCCACACCGTGTAGGGGGCCTGGCCCCCTCTTTAGTTTAGAGAAGCACGTGCGGAACACGTCGCGCCGCCGTCTCAAGCCCGCTTCTGCTAAGGTAACGGACAGCTCCGCCGTTACCCCGGGCCAGCGGTCATGGAGGCCCGAAATCGCTCTAAGGCGCCTGGTGCGTCTTCTGCGGGACGAGAGGGTAGTCGTACTCTCCAGTACCCTTTTCGCCACTTCTTTAGCCAACATAACCGGTAGGAACCATGGTCTCAAGCGAGAGGCTACCCACACCGATAGCCGCCAAGATATCGGCACACTGCTGCACCCACCCAGAGCACTCCGTCAGAGTGTGGGGTGCGGTATCTCCGCAGCCTCCGCAGTGGTGGCACACAGGCATTGGCTCCCGGCCTATACGGCACAGATACTTTCCGAAACAGCCGTGGCCGGTCAGGTCCTGCGTTAGCCGGTAGGAGAGGTTTCCGTGTTTCCACTCCAGCCAATCCTCCAAGATGGGCCTTACCGCTATAATTGTGGCATGCCCTGCGCTCGGCCGCTCAAGTCGCTCTTTCCAGTCTGCTAGCAGGACCTGTCGGAGCTGAGACCGATACCTCTAAATGATTTTGTATAAATTATTTTAATGTACAATGGAAACACTAAATAAACACACTTATTTTGAAGTAAACTACAGGTACTTACTCCTTAATCCTAGTGGTTTTACTATACCTCAAAGAATAATTTTATGTATCGTTTAAATATTTTAAACTGTGCTAATAGCTAATACATAATAAACGAGTCTTACTTCAACTATGACATTTAATTTTTTAGTGTCGAAAATTATTTTAAATATAAAGCACACGGTTTTAAACATTGTCCACTTTATTTAGTATTATATAATGACCAGTAATCAATCAACTATGTTTTACATTGATGTGCGTTGGATAAACCGATTTCCTACTGTTTTATCGCGTCTATGTCAATGGAAAATATATCACACTTCACTGCCACGGTTTTACTGCTCTATATTTTTTTTACGTTAAGAGCTTATGCATATTTATAACGCACACGATTTCAGAATATGTATTTTAATAGTTATTTAAATAAGTAGAGTTAGATTGAGACTTAAATTGAAATTATTGAGAACTGAATATTAAAGAAAAGATAATCATCCTGGGCCTTGGCCTTGGCGTTAGGGGGACGTAGTCGCAGCAGACGGGTCACCTAATGGTAAGTGACTACCGCCGCCCATGGACACCAACAACTCAAGAGTCACAAGTGCGTTGCCGGCCTTTTAGGTAGGAGTACGCTCTTTTCTTGAAGGTTTGAAGGTTGTATCGGTGCGGAAATACGGCAGGCGACAATTTGTTCCATGGGCAAGGCAAAAAGCTTCTGGAGAAGCGCACAGTGGTGGAGTGCCAATCGTCCAGGCGGTTGGGATAGATATTTTGTCGCGTAGGATGTCGCGGGAACCTGCAGCCGGTATAAGTCCGAACAATTCCTCTGAACACTCCCCATGATACAAGCGATAGAGGAAGTATAGGTTAATACGTAATATGGCCCAGGCCACAATCGACAATAGTAAAGGGCGAATCGATAGTAGATAGCCTTGCGCTTGAGACCATGGTTCTGTCCATTGTCCGAAGCATGAGTGCTTGGGATTCCGCCCTTCATTTTGTGAGGAGGTGAGGTCAAATAATCTGTATTAAACTTGATCATACATTTCAGTAGTTCACAAGCTTTGTAGCCAGGCAGACTCGCCCCTATTAACATTCGCACTTCACAACTACATGTTACAGTCAGTAAATGCAGTATAGAGGGTTATTACTTTCATTCATCTCTCCACAATAGAATACCGAAGACCGAAGGAGTCACAATGTAATTATTTTTAATTTGACGAAGGTTCTAAAAGTGTATGTGTGCGTCCATGGACACCTGCAACTCAAGAATCGTACACTCCTGATTGCATGAGATTTATAGGAAAATTGATTTTGTTCCAAATAGCTCACATACTTTTTTTCAAATTAAAATAGTGCAATTTAGTTGGAATAAATGAATATAAAAAAAAGATCATAAAATTTATAAAGCGACGAGTCATACCCAAGATTTGTTTTTAGGAATTGGTCAAAAATGTTCAAGAACTTAACCAACTAAAAGTAAACACAATCATTGATAAAATCTTTTTCGGCTCCCCATACCATTTCACAAATAAGTAATAAAAAAGTAATACCCCTGAGTCGTTAAATTTCCTTCCTCCGTAATATATTTCTTATGCAAAACTGTTAAAAGTTTTATATTCGATGACACTTAAAGGTAATGGGCTTTTGTAGGGATTCCTATTATATTTTTGTAAACATTATTTATACTTCTTACAACTACATATCATAGCAATTGAACAGCTGGCTAGGAGTTAGCAGTAGTTTACTCGTTGTCCTAGGTTTTTTTTATGCGATAGGGGGCAAACGAGCAGACGGGTCACCTGATGGTAAGTGACTACCGCCGTCCATGGATACCCGCAACTCAAGAGTCACAAGTGCGTTGCCGGCCTTTTGGGTAGGAGTACGCTCTTTTCTTGAAGGTTTGAAGGTCGTATCGGTTCGGAAATACGGAAGGCGACAATTTGTTCCTTAAGCTGGTAGTGCGAGGCAAAAAGCTTCTGGAGAAGCGCACAGTGGTGGAGTGCCAATCGTCCAGGTGATGGAGATGGATATTTTGTCGCGTAGGACGATGGCGGAAACCTCCAGCCGGTATAAGTCCGAACAACTCCTCTGAACACTCCCCATAATACAAGCGATAGAGGATGCAGAGTGAAGCTACATCTCTACGCAACGTCAAGGTGTCAAGCCGATCAGAAATATCTTGGCAGTCGATGATGCTAGTCGTTCTTCGTTGAATGTGGTCAAGGTCATGATGATCAGGTGATCTAAGGAAAGCGACAAGAGGCGACTAAATAATTCACGTCACGTGCGTTAATGCAACAACGTAGGACACTTGTATAAAGAAATAAAATGGTTTAAAAAAGTATAAAACCTGTATTACCATTTCTGCAAAGCAACCGGCGACTGCACGGATGGCGTAGTAGTTTAAGTGCTCACATGGTCAAATGCTGAAGTTGTTCTTCTAAGTCTGGGTGTTCTTTGTGTCCGTTATTAGAATATTTATAAAGTCCCCCGCGAGACAGGAATTAATCCTAGTGTCTTTTAGTTAGGGAGTTGCCTTTTATTTAAAAAAAAAAACCTACCTTTTTTTTTTGCTGATGCTATTTCTAAATGTTACACCCTATGCTACTTCTACTGTTAAGTATATCTAGACCGCAGAGCTTGACAAAGAAACATCACAAATATATGATAAATATATACACGCATACCTATCTCTACATTCGTACAAACATTCACTCAAAAATCATAACCCTAATTCTTGTGCAGTCGCGTATGGGACTATGGGATATTTCCACATCGCGTCGTGCATAATGTAATTTAAAATCACTACCCAAACATAAAAATACTGAAATATATATATATATATATATATATATATATATATATATATATATATATATATATATATATATATATATTTCAGTATTATAAACATTGTCCACTTTATTTAGTATTAATATATTTTATATAATATATATATATTATATAAAATATATATAATATATATATATATTTCAGTATTAAAAACTTTTAACCTTTGTCACATAATCTTATCACAAAATTTATCACGTACTGACTACACTCTTCATTCTCACACATCAAGGAATCGCGTCATAATGTGTTAGCCGTACGTGACATCGCGTATCATGTGTTATGTACATGTTGGGACTAGAGGCTACTTTGACTTCTTTATTGAAAAACAAATGATTTAGAATTCGTTTCTCGTAGGATTTTATGCAAATACTGCAATTACAGTAAGAATTATTGCTCTTCGCTTAATTACACATGTAATCCGGTCATGACTGAACTTCATAGGGAAGAAGTTAAGAAACATCCCCGTGGGAGACACAAATGGGCCAGCTCGACCGGAGTATTACCACGAGTGAGTGTACTGGAGGCCCAACTCCCCTCATCTGTTTTCCCAACACTTTGCTCACCCCTCTCCCTCCGGGGCATCCTCATTAAGTATCAAGAGTTGTGTGTTCATAATCTTTTATTTTATTATAAAATGATCACACAATATACAGTATTTTCCAAGTTATGCAGACGTCTATAGAAAATGAGGCTATTATAAATATTATATAAAGATTCATTTGTTCATAGCTTCTGATAAATAAAAAAAAGTCAGAAGAAGAATTATAAAAGCTGAATAGCTGACTGCGAGCTTGCTATTTGTCTATAATGCACTACATAATTTGATTTCAAATAACGTGGGATTTATAAGACTCAAATAAAAAGTAAGGCATTCCAAATCAAACAGGGACTCTCTTTGTTTGTCTATGTTTTGTGACGAAGCTTAACTTAAATTTACCTGTTTAATACAGTTATCATATTAAATCAGCGCTGAACGCCTACAATTATTAAGACTCTTTGATACAAATAAACTAAATGAATTTCTCGAGTCTGGCATTTTGCGTTTGATCAGATAAATACCCTTTGTAGTTACCTACGCTTATTCCGTTTCATCAGATTTTACAGAGAAATGCGTCAGGTGTTGGAGTACCTATTCCAAGAATATACAACATTTGTATTTACTTGCTTTGCACTTATATTTAGCCTTAAAAAAGGAAAATATTTTTTATTCAGTGGGAGTAGTGTTGATGTCATATAACTCTATAAATATATACTGTGAATGTTGAAAGGTACTGAAATAAATATAAGTTTATAAACACGTTCCTAATTAAAATAAATTAAAACTCAACTACCCTCAACAAAAAACACATTACGTAAAATACAGTCGGCATACATTTTTTTTAAATGGATTCATGTAACCCGAGATGATGTCAGGATGTTAACAATACCATATATCAAAATCTGTCATTATGAAGTTATGATGGAATAAAGAAACTGAGGGGGCATATACGGGCTGATTTGACCGAAGCAATACCACGACTTCACAGAAAAGTGGTTCTGTACTCTCGCATGAGGTTATGAAACATCACCACTCAATTGACACCGTCAATGTCTCAATGACACCGCCAGGTGTCATTGAGACATTGACGGTGAGTGAATGCGGTAATCACTTACAAGCAGGATACTCATCTGCTTGTTTGCAACCTATACCATAAAAAAATAAACTCATCTAAAACCCTGAAAATATAACACTTTTTTTTTTTTGCAACATTATCATCATTATCCGGCTATCTGCTGACCGAAGGCGCTCCAACTATCCAGGTCCGTCTATTTTTTTATGACAGGCGTGTTATTATGAGCATTAAAAGTGAAGGAATTGTTGGGTCTAATAATTATAACTATATTCGTTTAATTTCATAGAGATTTTATACTCTTATCTATTGGACTCTATTCTACATGAATACATGTTACATACACTCACACCTGTATCCCCTAAGGGGTAGGCAGACATGTATCAAACGCCTTCATTTTGCTAATAAGAATTCGGTCCCACTAAGGTAAAAGGGACTGGCCTATTGCCTTAGTCACCTTTAGACACCACCGGGAAGAAATGGGTCGGCCAATGGCCACGGAACTTTATTCTCTTTTCTTTTCTCATAGTCAAATCTATATTTAGCTTTACATTCTCACATACAGTATACACACTAGCGATAATTTACGACAATCAAATGTATGTCGTCTTAAGGATCGAGGATTAAGAGCTTGGCAGATTACGGGCTCACATAGACAATTGGCATTTGATTTACAAAGGAATTTTGGTTAAACAATTTACTTCGTTTAATCGGTCGTGTCTCGTTCACTGAATTAAAACTGTATTGTGTAGAGTGAAAGGTGTCAAGTGGAAGATTGTTTTAGTATCGGCTTAATAAGCCAATACTGTAAAAAGGTTGAAAGAAGCACAATATCTATAGAACATAAGATCAGAAGTTACGTGTAAGATCAAATATCAAGTGCTCCAACGCAGATTTTTCTAAAAATCGAATTATGTAAATTCAATATTATGCAATCATTTCGAACTCAAATCCAAGTATAAGAACTATAATAAATAATTACTGATTGCTAATAAAAAATTGGACAACTGATACTCATTAATGCCTTAACCCTCTAAGACTAAATTACATTACGCATGACGGATACTAATATCCAATGTGACATCCAAACCTCGTCCCTAATTAAATCTTTTGTGCTATTAGAAACTGATAATGTTGAAGTAGAATCTTTAATTCTTGATCTAAAAAACGACTCCGCTCCCGGATGGGATGGTATTTTTATAGAAAATAAAGAATGTAATTATTCCCCGTCTAACATGTATTATGAACATCTATTTGAGAGATGGCCTAGGTAGCCCCGATAGTTTAAAACGCTCACTGAATCATCCAATACACAAAATACAGTGTTTAAAACTATAGACCAATCTCCGTATTGACCGGAACGTCCAAATTACTTGAAAATATTATCAGTACACAGGTTATGATTTTTTTTATTTAAGAAAACATCTTTCATTCCTAATTTGGCTTTCAACCCAAAAAATCAACGAAAGACCTCGTAACATAATTGATGAAACTCGGCAGTCATATACCAGGGAAAGACTTGGCCGGTTTTCCATCACAAGAGAAAAGAGTTTTCAATTTTTTCAGACTTTTTTACTGATTTTTTTCAATGCATATTTGTTCTGGATTATATCTATTACAAGATCTGAATAGCATATGTTTATAGTAACATCGGCACAGCTTTTCTTTTATCACAAAATTGAACAGATTTAGATCCTAATAAGTTTTAGTTGGTTGTGTGTATATTGCAGGCGATTGTGAGTCTGGTTTGCCTTGCTTTAAATTAGTTTTTAATATACTTGGCAGCATTTAAAATAAGCCGGATAGTCGCAAAAGCACAACGCGCTGTTAGCAGTAGTGTTGCAATCCTTCTTTGAATTTGACGCATATCTATAGGTTCAAATGCAGTCGTTTTTAGAATGACGATATTGTTGTCAATTCTGGCATTGAACAATTGTTTCTGATTTCCAAGGTCTTCTATTATCACTCGCTGGTGGTAGATATATATGTATATATATATTGTTGTTTGCATTTGGTTCAAGATAAACGAAGGATATAAAAGATGTTCTTTTCTCTGGGTTCAACGTTAACTTTACTGCTATAGATATAGCATCTCCTATTTCACTGGGAGGTGTCTTGTAGTGAAGATTCTTCATAACAATGCGATATGCCTTCTTTTCTATTTGCGTGAAGGTGTGGCATATCAAGCCTTTAGTTCGAATTATTGTTAGTACAGTCTTATAAGTTTCTGGACAGTCCACAATAATTACAAATGACGATGGACGATGCTTGCCACTTACCATACCTGTCCCCCAATATTATAAAAAAAATTAAGACCATTAACATACATTATTGTTCTTAATCCTATAAGTGCCCAGAAAAATGTGGGTCAAGAAAGTAGTTTATATCGAAGAAAAAAAAATTATAACCCACAATACAAATCCACTGGATCAGATTTGCTAGACTTTACTTACTTTACTTTTAGACTGCGCGACATATCAGATTTAATCTAACAAGTTCTGACCAAAATGTCTGACTATCAAACATATTTTGACAAAAGCAAACTGACCCATCCCCTCAAGACACGATGGTACGGCCCTTCTGACGCCTACAGGAAGGCTCCTTCCTTAGTAACTTTAGCAAATAACACAGGAAATGAATTATCGGTCAAAGCTATTTTGAGACGGGTCAACTGGGCAACGACTTTTGTGACATTTATTTTCCAACTTCCTACCTACGCAAACAAAATATATTATTTACTGAGAGTCAAGTAAGCTTGAGGGGTGAATATAAATGGACATAAGATAATTTTATTTTTAACAGAGTTCAAGATAAAGAATTTTGAGTTTTGTATATCTGTATTTTGAAGGCTTGACCTTAGAATTAAGATATAAATATATTTAAATGAAATAAGTCTATAATAAATGTAATTAAAAGATATTGAACGAGTTATCAATAAACTCGAAAATAGTATAACTTTACTCTTGATGTGCTATTTTAACTATTATACAGAGTGTTATTTCTGAAAGGTGTAGTCATATTTTAATAAACTATAATAGAACCAGCCACTATAATAGAACCATTTCATTAAATGTTTTATAAGACAGAGAGTTGGTTGCCTAGCTTCATATACAAACTGTAAGTAAATTATAATAAAATTATCAAAAATTTAAAGTTAACATTTTCGGTAAGTTTTAATCGCTCTTATAAATAGATAGGAGTTCAAATTGAAAAGCTAAATGTATTTTCAATGAATTGTTTTACGATCTAACAGTTACCGTTACAGTTTTGCCTAGTGAGTGAAGGAACCTGCGGCCCAACTCCCCCTCTCCTCTTTCTCCTTCACTTGTCCAACTCTCTTTTTTTCCATTCCCCACCCCCCTCTCTTCTTTAATATCCCGTCATCCCCCTAAGGCGGACAGTGCACTCACGACTCTTGAATTGAATTGAAAAACACTTCAGGTGACCCGTCTGTTCGTCTGCCCATCTGTATTATAAAAAAATATCTAATAGATTTTTTATATACTAATATATTGACAATATTCATGTGTTCTATTTATTATTGCATATTTAGTTGTCAAATTACTACTTGAATATTGTAAAATGTTCCCTATTTATTATAATTATAAACTTTAAATATATAAAAATAAATTGTTTTGGTTCGCACTGAATTATATAAATATTCAGTTTCAAACATTCAACAAAATAAACGGCCAACTGTTAACAATATTGAAATGCTTGAATTCTGGTCATTAAAGCTATAAGCAGGGTCGTAGCATGAATTTTCTGCATCTACCCACATGTGGAACTGGGCCAAAACGAAATGGCGGTGTGCCGACATTACCAAGCGAACGTTTTAAACATCCAAGTAACAATTTTATGAGACAATTTGCTTGGCATTTGCATACTTGTTGAAGACTTAATGAGTTTAAAAAACAGAAATTAACCGTAATTGTCACGGAATCTAATTCTTATGTACCTATTGACGTATGATGAAAACTATTTTGTTAGTGAAATCGTAGGAACAGTATATGTAGATCTAGACTCAAACAATATGACGAATTGTATTATTGGTTGAAGTGTGCGTCACTATTTTACAGTCTAGCCGTCCACTAGCCGTTCCATTTTTATAACAACATTATTTGTATGTGGTTCTTCACGTCGACGACGGACGCACGATTTTTGCCTGACTAGGGTGGACCCAGCGTCGCAAGAAAACGGCTTTACACTGCCGTGTTGTCCGCTCAGTGGCACTATACGGTGCACCGGTGTGGGGGGAGGCTCTGACCGTCCAGAATAGGGTACGCCCTTGGTATGCTCAGAGAGTTATAGCACTAGGAGCCAGACGAGGTTACCGCACCGTCTTCATAGCCTGGCATGCCATGCTACCCTGAGTGTGACCGCGGATGATTGGGACGGGTTTTCCCCTCCAGCCGCGAGGAAGATGCGTCCCTGTGTGTCTGAACGCTGCCTTATTGATACGTCACCCGTAGGTGGTGCCTGCATGTGTATTTAAGAATACAAATTAAATATTGGGTATACAATAGATTTAGTTTCACAGATAAATTTAAATCACAGAGAGCTATTATTGTGAATCGTAATATTGCAGATTGCTTGTTTGTTATCTTTTCGTTTTTATTTTCTAAGATCCCGCAGCGCACAAAAGTTTTTGTCCCGTGTGGAAATTTAACCCACGACCTCTGTATCAGCATTCAGGATCTTTAGCCAGGCCTTTAGCTTACTGGTTTGATTGGCAGGCAGGCCAATCAAACCAGTAAGCTTTTTATTCATAATGTCATTATATTGTTTTAGATAGGATTATAAATTAAACTGTTGTTTTAGATAGGATTATAAATCACGTATAAACACTTTAAAGGAAATACACGTGACACGTACTTTAAATAAAGTACTTGCGTGTCATCTAAAATTGTGAAATAAAGTTTTGAGCTGGAAGAAGTAAACCAGCTGGTGTGATAGTGTCACACTAATGCGGTCCAGCCGCGGTAGCTCTGACAATAAGTACTGACGCCACTGCAAAAGGAAAATGAATTAAATAATGAAAGAAAAGAAGAACTTTATTATGAGATTGGCGGGTTCATAATGTATCAAATTATACTTAACATTTGGGTTCTTTGCTGAGTAATGATATAGAAATAATTGTTTGAAGTTGCTGATTATTTTAATATTTCCAAGATTTAATAATTTTATAAAATTCAGTCACTTTAAATTAAATTAAATTTAATACTCACTCATTTAATAAAAGTCAGAAATGTTACAGGGCCTTCAAAACTATAAAACTCTATGTACATACGAGAGAGCAAATGCTTCAGAAATCAGGCAAATTAATATATTGTACATCCACATGGCGGACTTAAAAATAATAATGAGTAACATAATAATTATTGCTTAAAATCCGAATTGTCCATTAAGTACATACATACCTTTTACCGTTACAGTTTACCGTTTCTTTTCTGGTTAAGTATTTACTTATGTGAAAACTAGTTAATCGTAATATCTATCACGTGATTTCCATCCGTACTTATCCAATCATTTAAAAAAAATTAATAGAACCTACATACTTTACACTAAAACGCTATTGAACTTTTCACTTCATGAATCTCCCGTTGCTTCAGTAAATTGGATACTAGTATTGGAATTGATATTGAAGGCTCTGAATTATAAAGAAAGCATTGAGTAGTTGGATGCCAACAAGAGTACACTGGACGGTGCAGCGTGTTCTGGAGAATCCATTTTTGAGAATACAATTTCTACAAATTTAATTACATTGCGATGTAAATTGTAAAAAATCTCTGTTTAATCTCTGTACCATCAGTCGGATTTGATTGATTATTTTTGTAATATTTAGAGCAAAGAGTACTTATTGAGAAGTAGTATAATTTAATTTACTAATAGTACTATTTTTATTTTATTTGGTTCGCCAACAATTATCAACTTTTTTTTATATATAATAAAGGTGGATAAACGAATACACGGACCTGTGTATTCGTTTGTCTTGATGGGAACTGACAACTGAACTGCCGTCCATGGACACCTCCAACTCAAGAGTCGTAAGTGCGCTGCCTGCCTTTGAGGGTAATGAGGGTTGTGGAGAGGCAGGGAGCGAAAATAAGAGAGGGTAGCTAAGGAAATGAGGTAGTTGAGAGGGGATTTGGGTCTCCGGAAACCTCACTAATTTAAGGGAAATGCAATAGATTTAGATATATTTAATAGGTTGCTTCACAACCGCTTTTCTGTGAGGCCGTGGTATCGCACCAGTCGAGCCGGCCCATTAGTGCTCAAGAATGGCTCTAACACTGTTATTCATTCATTCATACAACATGAGCTCATACAAAGAGAACATCAGACAGTGTAATAATAACTTAGATATGAACCTTAGAAGAAAAAAAAATAACTAATTACATATACTTACGACCATAAAGTTGTGCCGAGTCTAGGTGTCTTTGTGCCCGTTGTTTGTATTTTTGTAAAGTCTGTAAAGTTGTCTTATTAAAAAAAAGACCAAAGACTGTAGTAGATTGATGTTAGACTTAACTTTATATGCCCCTACCTTCTGTATATAGAGAAATGCCGATGGTTAGTCTCACTAAAACTCAATAACTTTGAAGCATTAGTAAAACATTTTATTTAATACTTTTTGTACTTACCCAAAATGTATGATATAATAAGTAACATATTAAATGAGTATAGTTTAGAAATATTATAAATATTACCTACTTAGATATACATATAAAAAAACTTAATATAAATATATTTCATTAAACATTAACATCCATATGGATAAATCTCAACGTTTTCATATTACTTAAAAGTATGAGGAATGCAGAACCGGGTTGGGCCGCGAGTAGCGAACGAAGGCTTGCGTACGCGCCGGTGGACAGCCGCTTTAATACTTCGACATATGCCTATTCTATTCTTCCCTTTAAAATACTAAATTACTATATCTGTACTAGTGCTAGCCCCTTGTTCTATTCTCCTTCTAACTTAAGTTTGTGTCATCTATATGTGTACCTACTACAATAAACCTTTCGTTTCTAATACAATTTTTTTTTTTCTGAACATCTCTTCAACTTCATGGCTGATTTGAATCATACTTTTTGTCCCATCGGCTTTTATAAAGGGCTGGTTTATTGTGGAAAAATATATCAAAATTAAAGGTAAAAACTATATTCAAGCGAGTTAAGCTGCTGTACTGTACTGTGTTTCTTACATCCTTACCGTGAGCCAAAAATATAATATACAGAAATATTGTGTATCAAAAATGCGACCCATTTAAACTACTCCTACCAGCAATATTTACCCGTCAAATCTGTCGTCAACGTATTTATAATAACATCCAAGAAAATTTATCAAACATACACGAAAATTGTCAGAGAAAACTTCTTATTTAGATTTCGAACAAAATAGGTAGGTGTGGCAACAAAGCATTTTGTCGACGTAAAGTTATTAAATCAAAACGGAAATGAATTGCGAAATGGGACAATTTTTCCATACATATTTTTGCGCTTGTTATACTAACACGTGACGCTATTGTGGAGAATAGGTCATCTGATAGCGCTATATTTTGAGGTTAGAGCAATAAATACTTTATATAAAGTACGCGTATGACAATGTAGTTTTAGTTAGGGCTACCGCGAATTATACTTGTTACATTTATTATTTATTTTTTGTGCTATTTAGGTTTTAAATAAGCCCCCTTAACACCTTTAATCACTCGCAAGACCTTTGGAAATGAAGGTACAAATACATATCTATATCCTTTCTGCTTCTCTATAAATGGATATATACTTAATCTTATATAAAAAATATATATGTATTGTTTGCATAAAAGCTACATAAAAATGTTGCTGACGTACCTACATCCTAAATGCCGAAAATAATGTTAACATTCACTTATTTATGGATCTGATGAAGGTTACATGTCTAAGCCTTGTCTATAAGTATGAAGGTTGTTTGTACATCTCTTTTCAAAATCTTTATCTGGCCCGAGGCTTTCAAGTGCGGTAAACATCGAATTTGAGTTATAATTTTAATTTTAATAATTGAAATATATACACAGACATGGCCTTTATAATTGTTTTCTAACTTAAATAGTAAACTAATATTACATTACTTATTCATGAAATAAACCTGCCTATTCAACATTTTAGTTTTGAGATAAAATCTTTCTAAGGCGTAGCTTCAAGGCAAATGCCGATGCTCAGACAGAAACTACGTTTTCGAACGAAAATAACGTTAAGTAAAATCTTTAGATTGGTTTTTAATATAATTGAACTTCATAAGGAAATAGTAGAGGTTTTAGTTTGAAGTTGATTGTGTTCTTCTTATTATTATAAACCAATGCGTTTGATTTACAGCTTGTAATTTGCTCTAAATCTTCGACTCTCGGATCAGACAAAAAGAGTTGACAGAAGTCTAGGAGGAAAAGCTTTATGAAAGGATCTCTTTTTAAAGGCTTTCAAACATGTAGTAAACGTACGTGACATGTTATGTGTTATATTAAAAAAATATTATATGACCTAACAAAATGTTTGAAAAACAACAGATGATAACAATGCTCATTTAAAATTCCCTTACAACGAAATCTCTAACATAAATAAAGAAATGCTGATAAAATCTCCACCCCGAAGAAAGACATAATAGCCCATTTTTTATACACGCCCGAATTTCTCTAACCATCGACCCGAAAGAAAAGGACTCGTCAAATGAAAAGTTGTCACGACTTTTGGGAAATTTGCATGTTTTCCTCATGAACTCCAACTGAGCTCATTTTGAGTGCAACCCTCTTTGCGTCTAGTCAAGTACGACTTTTCGACAGTTTTATTCAACATTACTAAAAAGATAATAATATCGAAGTTCAACAAAATATTTTTTTGGGAAAACGTGTGAGTAACCGAAAACAATTTAACGGAACATTTTCTGTGAAAATGACATTATTACTAAAGTTATGGTAGAATCATTATACCTACATTTTATTTCATGAAATTTTTCTTCAATAGTAACTAAAAATTGTAATACTAAAATAATTGACTGGCCTGTTGGTGTAATGGTTAGTGACCCTGCTGCTGAACCGGAGGTCGTGGGCAAAAATTTTTATGATCCACCAATTGTTGTCCCGAGTTTGGGTGTTCTTTGTTTGTAAAGTCCAGCGTTGTCCCCAGTGTCGCGACACAGTCACAACATCCAGTTGTCTTTTTTTTAAATAATAAGAAAACTGGCTGAAAAAACAGGCCTGGAATTTTTAAAACGATATCAGTACTCTTGGTTTATTGGAGAGCACAAATGTAGATTAATAGAAAGAACAGAGGTGAAGATTTAATATTTAACTAATGTGTCAATTGCATTATTTAAAACAATGTACAAAACTCAATTACATTATGTAGTATTAGAAATTTTATGTGCTTTGTCATCCTCACAATAAAGATGATTTCAATTGTACATGTCGATCAATCAAGCTGCTTTCTACATCCTACGCAATCGGATAGAAAAAAAACAATCGATATGATGTTGCTATTTTTATTACTATCAATTTACAATCTGAAATCTTATTTTCTTACAGTTAACTTAAAATTAATAGTTTAACAATTTTTCTTTAAGGTATTTTCTACTTAAAAAAAATCATTTCTAAAACAAAACAGTGGGACCGATCCGTTAACGTTAACGTTAGACTTTTGTCAAACCAAGACGAGATAAACTAGGGAAGCTGATGTGTTACCAAAATTTCATTTGGCTGTTACATTTTCGATTCGCTGTAGATAACAGCGAATCGAAAATGTAACAGTGTAACAGCGACTGTTATATCAGAATGAAGACCTACATTTTATAGTATGTTGTAATAAGTAGTATTACTACTATTAAATCGTACTATTTAATCTTATTATTTTGAAGCTCATTGAAGTCACGATCCTATATATACTACGAGTATAACACGAGTTGACTGTACGGGTGGCGCAGTAGTTTAAGTGGTCACCTCGTCACTACGCTGACGCGCCGAGTATCGCCGAGTATATGTATATAGATTAATACAGTGTACACTTAATAACTAGAACAATCACTAATAAAGTAATAACACATGGTTATGTGATTTAATCTATTTGCAAAATAAATATAAATTAGATACATCACATGAACGAAGTATTTTTTATTGGACACCAGCATAGTAGCTTTAGATTATTTTTTTGATATAATTATATCATTGATTTAGACATTTTTTTTCCTCTGTTATCTATTACCAAGTTTTATACTAATCTTCGCGATTGCTAGATAACGATCGTTATGATAAAATTTTACTACCTCTTGAAAAAAATCTTAAAAACACACCTAACAAGGCTTAAACGCAAAACACAAAACTCAATGTGTTCTGTATTGATTTTTCTTAAAACTAATTTATTTAGTATAGCTTTTGTAAAACTATACTTTGATACAATTACAGAGACAGCATTAAAGAGAACCCTAAACAAATGAGGATCAAACAAATAGATTTTATATATTATTTACGTTTCGTTTCAATGTTCTTATAATTTATAATAAAACATTTTTTCGAAAGACGTGACACAGCGTGGTTAAGGAGTCGGACTTTCAATCAGGTGGTTGTGGGTTGAACTCCCAACTAGTGTACTTCCAAACTAAACCTTAATATACTTGATTAGAATTATATTCATAAGTGGAGTGATACAAGCATCAAAGAAACAGTATCTCATTAATCTTCTAAGGAAATTTGTAGAGTTCAGTCTGGTCTTATATAATCCGTTACTGAAAAGGCTCTGAGGGGGGCGTCACGTATAGTTTATTTTTAGAAAAAAAAGTATCACTCAGTATTACCGGCACTGCTCTGAACTCTAAAAGGATTTCTTCCTTACACCAGATTATCGCAATATGAATGGAAAAGGCCAAAACTGGTTATCTTTTTCACTTAACGAAAATAACTGGACTAACGCTATTCAATATTTATGTTAGAATTACAAAGTATTGGTCAAGTATTTCATGTATGTATACATAAGCTCTTAACCCATATTTTAGCAATCTAACACACAAAACTCTATACACATCATTGAGCTTGCTCTACTGAAAGCAAGGTCAATGATGTATATAGATTTTATTGGTTTTTGTTTGGTAAAAGGTTTCAAATTAAAGAATTCCCAGAAAGTGAAAACCATAAAATAACCTAGCATACAACTTTTCTCATTTCCCACAGGCCGTAGAAACTGTGGGTAATAAAAAAATGTACACCACAAAATACACCAAGGAGTATGATAATATTATTATATATTAATTGATAGCAGGAATGCATTTATTGGCTACCTTAAAGGATAAGTGCGAGTCTGACTTGCATACCGAGGGTTCTGTAAGCAAACAAACGTGTATGTATGTAATAACAAGCGTATTTACCTTAAAAATATAAATGTATACGGCTCGTCATGTTTAGAAAATCATTATGGTAATCACATCCAATGTAGTTGGAAGTGACTACGTTAGCCGTAATACGATCTTACCTATCCTATGCGAAATTCTCACTATCATCACTCATATTCTTAACTATTCCTAACCAGAGGCACCTTACCATCGGTTTTTAAAGATACGAAGTAACTCCTATACTCTGATTACCGTCCCATATCCATATTTGCCTTTCTCTTTCTAAGTTCTAGAGCGCCTTGTCCATGACCAACTCAGTTATTTCCTTACAAACAGCCTTCATAACTTCAATCTATTAGGTTTCCGTCCTGGCCCTTTCACAACCTTGATGAAGGCAGAAGGGAAAAAAATTGATAATCTTTATTGACCCTGAATTATTCTGGGTCAATAAAGATTATGTAGGATCATTGAGAAGGCTACTCAACTTTCTCCCTACTGTCACCAACGTCGCATTTGCAAATATGCTGCTACTTCCAATTCTTGATTATGCAGATGTCAGCTATCCAGATCTAAACGAGAGCGATTTAGATTAACTCAAAAGACATTTTAGTATAAGATTAATATTTGGTTTACGCAAGTATAATCACGTCTCAGAATTACGTCAACACCTTAAAGGTAAAATTGAGAGAGGCCGATATTCTAAATAAAGTAAAAGTTTTGGGATTATTGGGTAAAGAAATAAATTGGGCGTCTTGCAATACGCTACTAAAAATGGTGTGTCCATTTTTTAAGGATGTGGATTATAGCTAAAATATCATCAAGGATGGGGATGACCATATTACGCCTAGTGCAATTAGTGCCAATCGCATAGGACTCGATAGATCGAATGCCCTTCTCAACACCACTTGCAGGCAATTGACTAAGAGGAACCGAAGGTTGGTGAGGAGTAGGAAGTGTTGAAAGATAATGCAGTGTATTCATTTAGTTGTATTATTTAAGTTAGGCGAAGCAGAGAAATGCAGATTAAGCATATTGTTTCTCTCCCGGTCCCCGTACGTATTTCCAAATATTAGCTGGATCGCCGATTTGTACAGTGCTATGGATATGATGGAGTTGCACATTCGTACACACCTAGCTGCCGTAGTAACGTAACTGTAGATATTTTACCTTATTGGCATCGAAAAGCCTTGACTTTTTTTATTTCTATGGTTAGCCAGGATGCCGGTAAGTTTGTTTAGCTCGGACTGGTTTGTTTAACAAAGAGCCTCACCATATGTTCGACAATTAATCTTGATATGATACCCAATAGATGTATGTTAGTCAAATATCAGTAAAAATATTCAACTTAGTTTATTTTATTCAGAGTTGTTTGTGGATATGGGAATTAAAGTTTTGTTACGTTAAGTAAGCTATGTAAGGTAAATTGTAAATTTTATTTAATGAGTTTTAAGCTGTTTCATTAGTTTCACTTCTTTAAGAAATCCTGGAAGTCAATTTGAATCTACTATAAGCTGAAATTACTGACTGTTGTGCTGTTGAAATGAAACTTTGTTTGTATGTGTAGTTGGGATGACAATACTATAATCTGGCATCTTGGATATGATCTAATGATGGAGCCAAGAGGTAGATAGCAGTGGATAGTGATTACTAGTATACCTCTCGAGTTTGATTTGATTTAAATATAATTTCCAAAAACACGATTTAATAAAAAAACAACGAGCTAAGCTCAGTCATCCAGGTTTTTATTTTTTTATGATACACAATAATGTTTGTCCTCTCTGCATTAGAGCTCCTTATTACGTAAGTGGGTCTGAATCTTATAACCCAAAACGTTGGTGTTTTATATACCTCTGCCTTCCTCTTTAGTGAGCGTGTGTATGTATGTACGAGTATAACAATATATATGTATGTATGTATGCTTATTTAGAATTGATCATTTATTACTTTCACTATCCGAAAAGAGATTTATTTTAGCTTTTTAAAAAATCTTCTATCTATCTTCTAGGGGTAAAACCATGCGTTAACATTTTTGAAATTCGATAATTCTTCATTAAGTATGAGAAAAATAGATATAGCTAAGTGAGAGGCTTGTTGACAGAAAGGTTTGACGACCTTCGACGAAGTTCAGTAGGCGTAATTTGAAAACCCATCCTTTTTATATTTACTTTTTAACCAATTTCAGAAAACAAGTTATTTTTTTATCAATTTACTTTTACGTTAGGTAATATCTTATATTTCTGTTACAATTCCAGTAAGGAGACTTTAATCATCATCATATACAAACAACACCCAGGCTCAAAACAACTATTCACGATCATACAAATTTTAGTCCCGAGTGCGAATCGAGCCTACGACCTCGGGCTCAGCAGTTAGGGTCACTAACCACCAAAACAGCAGGCCCTTGAGAACTGAATTCAACAAATAAGGTTGATTGATTAGTAATCAAATGTATTCTAAGATTTTTTTTTGTTTTTTTTTAAAGACAACTTCCTCACTAGGATTAATTCCTGTGCCGCGTGGGATTTTACAAACATTCAAACAACGGACACAAAGAACACCCAGACTCAGAACAACAACTTTGAGAATTACACAGTGTTGTTTCGTGCGGAGATCGATCGAGCTACGCCATCCATGCCATGGGAATCTAGAATGGAAATGGTAATATTTAGTCTGGAAAACCTACAATCACATTTGTTGTTGTTGTACAATCAAAGATAACAGATAACAGTCCTATCACTTAATCGCCTTTTAACTATACTCATGGAAAGCGATTGCCTCTAATCTACTCCAACGAGAACCACATGTCTAGTTTCGGTCTGCCTTATGAGGAAAAGCCACACTTTTCAGACTGTAGTTGCCAATCAAACGGAATACTTTTATAATTGTATAAAAGAAATCCGTTTGATTGTATATATACAATCTTTGTAGCTTGACCTGTTAGATAATTAAATGTATTCCACATATTTAAATATTATTTATACGTATTAATAAATGTATAAAGGCAAATTGAAACTTATTTTACTAACTCACTTATTTATTATTCGTGCTATATACTTGAACTATACAATAAAAACAGTGTTAAGAGAAATTATGAATTACGCGATTATGTCTATAAGTGTTATCCAGTAAACCCAAACAATGGCTATAAGCGGATTAGTTTAACGAAGAGCTTGTTCGTTATTCTTTCGCCTTTGTGTGTCTCATAATAAATATAAGCCGTCATTTAGAAGGACGGAATTGGTATCCTTAATAATATTTATTTTATTAATTATATCACAATAAATAAGGATATTTAACTAACTTATAGAACTGTAATCTATCAGACAGTATATATACCGTCCTAGAGTATTCGTACAGGCTAGAATAGGCTTGCATCGTATTACGTAAGTAGGATTAAATTATCGTTGGCAAAAGGTGGGTGATTATAGTTGGTACGGTCCATTATGCGTTATGACAAACTAAATAGTTGAGGCAGCCTACCTCCTTCCAGATGATCAGAAGCCTCCGCGATTATTCTCTGGCTTCTAGAAACGGCCTCAAATTCGCGAGGATATTGTCATGTATGATTGGATATGTCTGTCGCCTTGACGGTCAATAGGTATCGATCCAGGGCCAGGTGTCGCGTAATATTTCCACTAACTATTCTTATGTCTTGTCGTTTGAAGCTTAGAAATCTGCAGGTCAGACGTGATGAACCGTCAGTACTAGTTTACAGCCTACAGCGAGGTGTATTGGTCTATCGACCAACGTGCGCTTCTCGCGACTTTTGCCTTAACCAGTTGCAAAGTAGGTTGAAGGGTAGTGGTAGCAGTACAATTGGACCTGCTACCGGTGTGGTGGAACCCTTTCCAGTTAGCTAAAATATTAAAATTCAAAAGAAATAACTAATTACTAATTCCCACTTTTATAATACACGTATGGGTATTTCCATTCTCTATTATATCTAAATAAAATAAAAAAAATATCTGGAAATCGATTACGTATTTTATTTACACAATCACTTGGTATTATTGCAGCAGTATGAGTTCAACTACTACATAAAGATATGTAGTATATGTAGTAGACCCATAAAAAGTCGATCAAAAGCTTACACAAACCAATATTTTCTACTAAAAGAAAATATATTTTTTATTTCATGAGCATTGAATATATCCATATCTAGTTTGGTTACCATTTATTTAGAATAAAGGTCCGCTTACGCTTGAATCACAAGGTCAAAATAGTTTTTCTTAACATTGGACGAGGAAAGACGATAGCAAAAACTAGCAAGAAAACAAATCTAGGTCCATGGTGCAAGAGTTAAGCGTTTATACTATGTTAGTATAAATATTTGACCTAAATCCTAAGCAAATGTGATAAATATGAAAAGTAACAACACAATAATTGCTCTTAAACTATTTTTGATTTGTAAATCTGGGACTTAGATTACTATTCGGATGATACAATTCCCTTTTTATTTATTATTCATTAGTTTATTGGGTCCACATTTCATTCGGATTGGACTGAATATGGCGATCAAGTGACAGTTGTACTGAAATAGAGAACACCCCACGTCTGAAAGCCAGTGATCGAAAAAATTTATACACCTTATGAATATTACTTGTTTTACATACATACATACGACTATATTGTACATACATTCACGCCTGTATCTCCTAAGGAGTAGGCAACGGTTTATTAAATACACATATTGCCAATTAAAACTTGTTGCTACTCACGTAATAGAGGACAAGCGTAATGCTCTTAAATGGACAAATTTGGTATAAAGGATGGGAAAATTGTGATTATATTGAAAGGGGAAAATATGATATGATACATGATAAGGGAGAACAATGGAAGGAAAAAGATTGGAGAGTGTATGCAATAGCTAAGACGTCGGGTTCCATACCTGTAACACGAACTTGTGGTAGGGACTGTACCCGAAGTAGAGTGCTTCCAGTAAAGCCAGTTTCTGCCTTTCAGCATTCATATAAAGGTTAAAATATTCAGCGTTATTGCTTTTTCATTAACATTCTAAAAAGGATATGTATAACCACCATTTAAGTGTCTTCCAATAATTTGACGGTTAAAAAATGAAGTTTCTAAATTACACTAATACTTCCTGATTCGCCTATGATTTAGTAAGTTTCCATTAACGCAAACCCGGTACTGTAATCATGATAACGTATCAAGATCATTAAAGTGAAGGAAATTATGTTCTGTCAACGTCCACCCACATCTCTATCAAGTAATTATCAAAATGGGTTGTGTAACTTAAGTTCTAATTACTTTGGATGAGAGGCAATAAGTCAGTAGAAATCTAGAGATCGTGAGATGATTATGTTGAGAAAGCCGCCACTGTCAAAATCCTAAGAAACGGAATGGTATAAGTTTGTGTTGAGTTTACAAACGATGCAACGTTAATTTTTTTATTTCACACATCTCACTCAGGGCCGTCTGATCCCAAACTAAAGTGCCATTGTACTATGGTAACCAGGCTGCTGATAAATATACGTATACCTATACTCTTAAATACATACAAATTATAGACAAATTATACAAAGGCACAGAACAAATACTCCTGATAATCACACAAATATTTGAGTTGTATTTGAATTAACCTACGGCCTTCGGCTTAGCAGTCAGGGTCAGTCATGTTAGTTAGTTCGTAAGTTTTGTAATAATAAATGGTAAACTACTGCTACTCTCTATTGATGATAATTCAGTGATCATCTGTGGTAATTTTAATGTAAATATCATGGAAGAGACATCAAATTTTATTCAGTTGCTCAGCCTTTTTAAATCTTTTAATCTGTCGAATCTTTTTATAGAACCTACTCGAGTTACCCAGTCAACTGCTGCGTGCATCGATAATGTTTTCTGTAACTGTGATTTTTTATAAAAAAACTATTGTCAATTATCTGACATCAGATCACAGTGGACTTACTGTCTATAGATCCAGCACACCCTTGCAGAAGATGTAAATAAATTATAGACCTACAACATTCAAAAACCTACAAAAGTTTGTTTTTCTGCTTCATAGCAAGTTGAATTTATAATACTAAATAACAATGTTAATAAATTGTACATTGATTTGTTTTCAAAAGTTCAAAAAGAATTTGATAATATCTTTCCAAAGAAAACAAAGAAGGTGTACCCCCGATTTGTATTTAGTGATTGGGCAACCATCGCAATCAGGAAAAGTAGAGATAAACTTTACGAACTTTATGGCCTGCGGCTTCACGCAAAGAGTTATTCTTTCAATAAATATGTCGCCAATTATTATTAGTGAAATCGAATTTCATTAGTAATAAAATAAAATTATCTCAAGGTAAAATAAAAACTACCTGGAAAGTAATTGATAATGAAACCGGTACAAATAAAGTTAGGAACAAAAATTACGTATTAGAAACACATGTGTGCAGGCTTATTGGTTAGTTATAGGTGGTATATACTTCACTTATTCCAGCCTGCAGCACTTGATAATAAAAGCAAAACAACGAATGATTTTGCATGCGTTTATTAGCGCACAAGTAACTCGCGTAAGCTTACAGAGACGACTAACTCACTAATTATTTAAAAAACGACAACCAATAAACAACTTTTTTTTTCTTTTTTTTTTCAATTAGTTTGGAATAAATACATACAAATTAAGCGTGCAAGCAAGCTCGAGTACACATACGTATGTACTTAAACTTAAACCCTTTCACAAATGTTTTACCAAATGGATAGTTAACGGACTTAGTTAAAAAATTACTGGCATCTTAGGAAAAACGTTACTTTACCAGTTAAAAGACAACTTATCTAGGTGGAATCCTAGTGCAGAAACGAAGTCTACCGCTTTAACTAAATTTTGGAGAAGAAAAATTGCATACTTTTAATTATATTATCGTGGTAGATCAATGCTTAGGCACGAATAGGTCGGCTCGACCTATGCGATACCACAGCCTCACAAAAAACCGGTTGTGACGCAACGCTTAACTCCCCCTCCCCTCTTTCCGTACTCCTCGTCACGTCTCCTCTTACCAGGTCACGCATCTCCACATCCCTCATCACTCTCAAAGGCGGTCAGCGCACTTGTGACTCTTTAGTTGTAGGTGTCCATGGGCTGCGGTTGTCGCTTACCATCATGTGAATGTCCTATATTATAAAAAATACTTCCAAGATATACAAAAGTGATGGTCAATTATAAAAAAATAAATAAAAAGTAAATGGAAAACATACTTATTTATTTATCACATACGTACATACTCATACAATCTCTTCTATATTCCAGATGGGGATTTTTATGATTCTTTTGTGATACCCACGGGAACCTATAGGATGGCTGTACTGTACTAGTAATAATTCTAATCTGTTCTCAATAATAATAATAAGCTAAAATAAAAGTCCGCCTTTGCTTATATTTTAAACCATATTATAAAGAAATATTCCAGAGGCGTCAAAGAAAAATCGTAACAATTTATTTGGCTGGGTCGCCTCTGAATAGAGGGAATTTTCGCTGTCCCACCATTACGAGCCTTTTCACTCACAATGCTGTATTATATAATCTGGATCATTAATTTGTTTCATTTTAAAATTTGAGCGTAAACACGGGACTAACTTTGAACTTTTTAACTTCGTGGTTATAATAAAAGTTAAATAGTCTTTTGTTGGGTGCTAGCTTCAACCTACTGTATTGCAAGAATGACACAATTAGTAAACGGGCAAAACAGTTATTCTGAGACAAGCACAACGAACATTTTCCAAGACTCGTAAGAGAGTTCGTGTATTCGAGTCATTTAGAATCGAGTTATTAAGAAGGGTGCTTATAGGATTTCCACCTGCTTTGTTTAACCAAAAACAAAACCTTTCATCACAATGAGTAAGGGACAAAATTAGTACAAAACTGCCTACTACATACATACATACATTAGTACCCAAATGCGGTACATATAAGAAACTAGTCTTAAAACGTAAATAAATATTATCAAAATCACCATAATGTAAGGACCTTTAATGGTTGAGCTGTGATCATAACGCCCGAAGATTTCTACAAAGAGCGGAGGTCTGAGGTCCGAGTTTCTAATCCCACCCAGATATTCATTTTCAGTTTAAATTTGGAACAATCTTGTTTGTTGTCTTCAAGGCACATGTAGCAAATATCTATTGAATGGTTGATTGAGATGGTTGATTGAGCAGCTTTTTAATTTATTTAGGACTCCCTTATTACATATATATATATATAGACAAACACACTTATATTATATACGTGTGTTTGTCTTTTTATATTTATTTTATTATCTATGTATAGTTTAGTTTATTTATATAGTTTTTGTTATCAGAAGTTCCATTCCAATCAAATGTGTATACATCATGTTCTCGATTATTTTATATCTAGTTTCAGCTCGGCTAGAAAATGTTAGAGAATAATTTTCTTAAAAATATATATTGCAAAAATATTCTCGAAATTACATATTAATGAAATCCAAAGAAGCTTTGGTGTGCCCATTTTACACTGTTTACTTGCATTAATTGGAGCTTACATTTAAAAGGGAAGACTTGTAATTGACTTTTTGAGAAGTCTTATCCGGTTTAATGGTTCAGGCCCTACATTTACCAACTCTACATACTCTAAACACCAAAAAACCTTTCGTTTTCTTTTTGTAAGCGCCGCCGTTGCAAAGTTAACATAAATATTATGCCACCCTTCAATCTGGCGGCTGACTCAACTATTATTTTGTACGTTTAACGCACCATTTGATATTTATATTGAAAAACGATAAAATAAATCGAAATGACACGTCAGACATGCCTTCCATGCCTTCATTATCATAATATATTATTGAAGAATGAACCTTGTTATGACAACGAACAATTTATCGAAACGTTGTTGTCAGGACTAAAATTTCTGGCGAATTGAGAAATTTATTGTTACTGTGTATTCAAGACCAACCAAAAAAACTGACTGTCACGTCGATTAAAGAGAAACTTTACTGTAACTAACAAATTGAAATACCCAGTTTATTGATGTCTCTGCGTAAGTTATTGATTGTTATTTAACTACTGATATTCTAAAACAGTGCAAGCTTATAACTAGCACCGTGGAATACTCATACTTTGACTAATACCCCGGCCTTACAGAATACCGGTTGTCACACAATGCTTGCGTTGTATTTGCCGAGTGTTTGAAGGTGCCGTATATTCAAAAACACAAAATGAAGTCCATATTTTTTGACTAATTTTATATTTATTTATAACTAGCTTTCTACCGCAAATCTCCTAAACATCCTTCTATAAATTATATTTTTTTGGATATAAGATACTTTAGGTGCTTTTTTACCCGCTTTCGCATTCATATACTACAGTTAATATAAAATAATAAGATAAAGTTATAGAATAGATATTAGTTAGGTTTTTTATGCAAACGAGCAGACGGGTCACCTGATGGTAAGTAACTACCGCCGCCCATGGACACCCGCAACTCAAGAGTCACAAGTGCGTTGCCGGCCTTTTAGGTAGCAATACGCACTTTTCTTAAAGGTTTGAAGGTCGTATCGGTTTGGAAATACGGCAGGCGACAATTTGTTTGCAGGTTGTGCTAGGCAAAAAGCTTCTGGAGAAGCGCACAGTGCCAATCATCCAGGTGATGGGGATGGATATTTTGTCGCGTAGAACAATTCCTCTGAACACTCCCCATGATACAAGCGATAGAGGATGCAGAGAAAAGAAACATACACGGATCAGCTGCACCCTTTCCGTACTACATGCCTTTCAACATACCCCAAATTTTCTCATACAATTCCTTAAGTACCCAGTTGACGGCTGAAGTCTTGCCCCTTTTACGTAATTGGGAATTCATTATAGTTGCCTCTCTGCCTACCAATTCGGCGATATAGACATGAGTCTATGTGTGTATGTTAATTTGTTTTTGTAGTTGTATGTTAATTGATTAAGGAGTAGATCTCTTTCAGTTCTCTCGCTTCTAATAAGTTACCTGAATTTGGATCATTGTAAATACGTATATATATTTCTAATTTTTGATTCAAACACTTTTTACTTTCTGCTGATCTAACTTACTAAACTGCTTATAATACTTACTTAATTTAGCCCGTCGTACACCATTATGAATCTCGTAGCTTTTAACTAGTTGTGCGGAAAACGGTAAAATTTAAGGACTACATTCAAACTGTTTTAATATTTCAAGTATACAATATAAATGTTGACACCTGTCTAGGTTTAGGCTCTAGCAATAATATAAACCATAAAACCGTAAGCTAATCCCGACTTTGTGTTGCTAAGACTAAGTCCTATTTTATGAGTTTAATCTCTCATTTCATCTCTTTGTGTTTCTATAAAAGACAGCTTACGAAACATGAAAGTTATATAAGATCTCAAATTATACTCACATGAGTTAGACAGACTAATCCTATATTGTTACACGGCCTGAGGTTATTGTTGTCTTATACGAATTCATTTACGTTTGTGTATCTCATACTTAGACATCTAAATAATTTATACTAATCGTAGCCCAAGGAAATAAAGACTCGAATTTGATTCCTTTGTCATGTTTCTTTTTATCATTCACAAAGGAAAAATGAATTAATAAAATAATCAATATCAAATCAATTGCTATTGTATAAATGCAGTAGATACTATTGCCTTTACTTGAATTGACTTAGAGTTGTAATTTAAATTTATTATCTACGCTATCATGGTAAAATTTCTTAATCATTCGTTTTAAATTGTCGATCACCTAACATTTAAATTATATTTTATTTCGTGCAATAGACAAGACGAGGTATAACAATGGCAAGCATCTATATTACCTACTACCTTATTTCCTCCAAAATGTTACAGTAAAATTTGTGATTTCTCTGGAGAAAATAAACCTAATCGAAACACTGCATTTTTGCCTGCCCAGCACTATGGAGCGATGATTTCGTCTTCCAAAACCTCTTCTTTTGACAAACATCTTGGTTCCTTGTGAACGCCTACATTTCTTTATATTACATGGCAATTTTATTACACACTTTTACAATGACTACTTTTTATTAGTAGCAACAGTGTTGTTACTTACTTCTTTAAAAGCTAATAATTATGGCTGTGATATATATTTCATTTCTAGTCCGGGTACATGAGGGTACAAGTACTTTCTAGTCCGATGAATACAGAAAATCATGAAACACTACATAAATTATTTAAAGTCAGATTATTAAAAAAACGGGAAAAATATATACCTTTAACTTGGAGATCTATCACTAATATTTTTAAAAACTTAAACTCACTGCCATATAATGTTACTTAGACAAGCGCAAAAATTCAATAAATAGGCAACTTTTACGGGTAAAAAAATAAAACCACTGTTTTTTTCTTTTCGGCAACAAAAACCAACCTCTGATTTTTTAACTAAGCCACGGCAACTGGAGCTATAAAAATATTTTTTTATTTGGTCTCCCCTCAATAGTTACTAACATTTACTTGCCCTCATTTACTTTAAGATGATAATTTTAGGTACATTTTGCTGATCGAACAATGTAAGACGAATTATAAATTATTGATCTTTCACTAAATTTTAAACATACTAGATTATAAACTATACATCGATTCAATTACATCTTTGATATCATATACAAATATATTCGATGTCTAACTTCTTCAATTTATGTTACTAATGTAGACGCTAAAGGTTTATTCTTAAAAGGCAACTCCCGGACTAGAATTAATTTCTGTTTTGACTTAGAACATTGAAATATTGGACACAAAGATCACTCAGTCTCAGAACAACAATTTGAGGTTCACACAAAGTATTGTCAGCTCTGGTTATCGAACCACCATGGCGATTCGAAATCGACTTTGACTCCACCTATTGCTTTCCATCAGGCAAAGTGGAGTCACTATGGTAGGCTAATATAAAAAAAAAATCGAGACAACACTCGGCCCAGTAGCGTAGTGGCGAGGTAACCACTCTTCACGTTCAACGTTCTATTTACATTAGCTTATACATAGTGGCTACACTATAAATCTTCGGTTCATAGTATTTTAGTGGGAATTGATGGAGCGCATGTTAAAGCAGAATAATGTTATTAAATAGAAGTCAGCTTAATTATACTGCTCTCAAGGAATTGGGTCAAATAATTGTGGCTAGGAGCTCAGGTAATAAATTCCAGGAAATTTAACAGAGAATTGTGTTCAACTAGCAACTTAACAACGTATTAAAGTGCGAACGGGCGCACAACCAGTATCATGTAATGCCACCTTTTCAATATTTTTATAACTACATTTTTAACCTTGTGCGATCAATATCATAATTAATATATAAAACGTCTCAGTACAATGTCTTACTACTATTCTAAATGCAATAGTTTTAATGGATGTTTGTTACTCAATACCGCCAGAAATAATCAAACAAATTGAAATAATTAATAAACCCTCAATTATTTACAATAACTTAAACTAACTAACTAACTAACTACCAAAATAACAGCTAACAGCTATCTGGCTAACATTAATGTTTAAAATAATTAATATAATTATAGGACAAATACCTATAGGATACCTACTTTTTATTGCGGAAAAATGTACAGTTCAGTTTTTTTTTTTATTTATTAATGTCAAAATATCACTCTGCTTTCTAATCATATGAAAACCATTATGCAAAATACTATGAAATGATTACGTCAAAATCGAAGAAAGTCAAATAGCCTAAAGCCTCACAGTATTTCGGCTATCAAATGTTTTGTTCATAGAATCTTAAACGGAAATCCCGACCGCCGTTTCTGATGATTTCAAGTCACTGATAGCCATATTATATTATTGTCCTTAGCTCCACACATACATACATAAAATTACTTATAATAATTGAACCACCTACATCAATATATAATTAATTCACTTAACAAACTAGCAGGTTTAGCTTGTCACACCCGCGTCAAGTGTAAACGAGATGTGTTCGGACGTTAATCGAAGATGTGTGCTATGTATATTGGTTATTATCTCACACATTTGTTGAGGTCGTCATTCATTCATGTCATTCTCAATGGAGCAGAATAGTGTCAGCCCATCACTTCCCCTTGGTGTCATAAAAAGCAACGAAGGGATTGGACAATTATATATCTGATAGTATATATACGGTTTAGTGTAAGTAGAACAAAATGTCATTACTACTACAGTACAAATATACGTTCGGAATTGAAACGTCATAGCAAAACACGGCAAGTTTTTAATTGCTTATTGAAATGCGTGTCTTCCAACTCAACTATTCGGAAGTGAAGTGAAGACGAAGATGTAATAAATGAATATGTAAATATACCATAAAAAAAAAGAAACTCAGCTATAATACGCGTTTTTGTTAAAACGTTCTCCCAAGTCAGATAAAGTTAAGGTTCAGAAAGTATTCGCCTGAGTACAAACCCTAAATAAGAATTTATGTTTAAATTAAATATATATCTAGCCTTGCCATAAATTTTGTTACAGAGAAAAATCTTTTTTTTTTTTTTTTTCTATTGCATATAACATTTAATACTGTTGAGTGTGTTGTTTAGTTTATACATTATAATAAAAGCATTAAAAATATTTGAAAATCAAAATGATTTCCATTTGATTTTAAACAGTTCTTTAAACGTTGAGGACAGTTATCAATTGTTTCTACAGCATAATCGCACTCTCTTCATAGGAAAATTCTTCACTACCAATCTTATGGATTGTTTTAGGGACTCCAAATTTTCTCTCTCTAAAACTGACCATAAATCATAATCCTGCGGAGTAAGGTCGGGACTAGACGACGACCAGTCTTCAGCTCATAGCAGTAGCATTAAGTTTAATGCTTTCATAGTTCATAATTCGGTTCTCTTTAACACAACTTTTCATTTAAATATTACAAAAATATTTAGCACCGATTGGAGCACAAATAAGTAAACACAATGAATATTCATATAAGAATGAAAGATTCCAAACGCAAATGTAATATTATGTATGTTTTTAATTGTAACAGTATTTATGACCAGACTAATTGTAAGTATGCTAATTATACATATATAAACATCGTTTTAACAGTACCTTTGGATTTTCGAGTTGAAGGTCTTGACCTAGCCAAGTTATCATATATCCAATTAATAGAAATGAGAAATTCAAGTTGTCCAAAGAATAAAAAAAAAACAAAATCAAAGTAGATTGTTAAAAATCTAACCGCAACAAAAAATGAGGTCGTAACAATACGCCATTATTTGAAACATCGTAATTGGTGATAACTTATTGTATATTTTCTTTTTCTTATACTTTTCGGGGGAGAGGCGAACAGACGGGTCACCTGATGGTAAGCGGCAACCGCCGTCCATGAACATCTGTAGGCCATCTGTGAGGAATTGGGGATACAGGAGGGGAAAGAAGAGCGAAGGGATGAGGAGATGGGGGATGAGGGGAGAGAGGGATTTAAGCCTCCGGAAACCTCACTCATTTCGGGGAAATGCAACGCAAGCATTACTTAACAACTGGTTTTCTATGAGGCCGTGGTATCGATCCGGTTGAGCCAGCTCATTCGTGCCAAAGCATGGCTCTACCACAGTAAAAACCATTAGTACAATATATAGGGTTAAGAGAGTTACAAGACCGCATAAGGCACAATACACGTGCAGATATTTCCCTTCTACTTTAATTTAGAAGGCTCAGATGTCCCTACAACAGCCAGTTCAAATTACAGGTATTCAACTCTGAGCTGTTTGAGCTATTGCTGACGTTTTTAAATTCATTCATATTAAAAATACACTCTGCCCTCCATAACCTTTTCCTTTCAATATAGTCTTCCCTATTTACCTATATTTTATTTATATTTTTTATAATATCCAACTATTTTTAACCCCTTAATTTAATCAAATTATAAAAATAAATTAGTCATATTTTGAAATAACCATGAACTATTAAGCTGATATTTTAACTTTGGTTTTCACTTGATAACTGGTGGCACGGAAACTGAAAATTATTTGATAAAATCTATTCAATTGTAAAGTCGAGAACATTAATATTTTAGACAACTAAACACGCAACGAAATATAAAGTTAACGGTTTAATATCACAAAATATGGAATTTATTTCCGACATATATTAAAAACTTGTCTTAAATAAATTAAAAACATTAAAATGAAGTGCGTTGTTCCATTGTTGTTTCATTATAAGTGTGGAATTAAATACATGAATTGACGTAAACTTTAAAAATATGTTACAATATGCTCTATCATAACTTATGTGGATACTGGACATAGACAGTAACTATATTCTAGGAAAGTAAATCCCTCTAATCAAAAATTACCTCAATGCATGAAACACACAGACATGGACATAGACCTCTCTTTTGCATTCAGTCTGTCCCATCTGCCTTCCTCGAGTCATTGGTCTATCTGACAATGGGGCATCCCACCTTTCATTTACCGATTCGCGGACTCCATTTTACTACCTGTTTGCTCCAACGGCCATCAGTCGTTCGGCAGATATGGCCAGACAATTGTCATTTCACAATCCTAATTTGAAATGAAATTGGAAACTCTTTGTCTGATGATCTCATCATTAGTCAAATACATCCATTAAAATAACCTCAAAGATTAACCTCGGTATCTCGACTTAATGTTTATGGAGTGGTCCCACTGTTAGGGTTCATATCTAAACACCAAACACGAAGTACCTACAGTACAGAAACAAATATTTATAAAAAAATATATTAAAAATATAGGAATATATTTTAAATAAGCCGTGTGCTTAAACAGCTTGTGATAAGCTGTTTTGTTCTTGTTGGATTAAACTAAGGCCACCCCATCTCCTCCTGTGGGTGTCGTAAAATTGGACCGATACCCTTTTGTCTATCAGACATCATATATGTATATTCACATACAATGGTCCATACCGGGTGACGTCAATAGGCTTGCCCCCTGCTACTTAAGTGGGATTAAATTATGATTGGCAAAAAGTGATCATCTTTTTTTTTCCGCTTCTTTCCAATGCCCTTTGGAGCCCGGTGCCCCTTCTGCTGGAAAGCACCTGCGTCATCCGGAAGGTGAGGACTCCGTGTTTCCTCTCTAGCCACACTCGTAGGACAGGTCTTACCGCCGCTATAACGGCGTGCCCTGCACTGGGCCCCGCAAGCCGGTTCTCCCACTCCGCCACCAAGATCTGGCGGAGCTCAGCTCGGTGTGCCTCTATTACTCAAGGCACTGGCAGCTCACGTCGATCCAGAGCATCCCTGCGACACCGATACTATATCGTAAGGTGTAGTGCATCTAGACCTCATTGTCATGGTGCAAGAAGGTGCGGCTTCTTGGTCTTCTTTCTCTTACTTTTTCAAGAACAGCAGGTCAACAAATAGTGGTGTACTACTCGGCATTAACACTTCTTTGATCTTTAAGTGGGACTGTCAGCGGGACCCGTGTGCGAGAAAAAAAATTAATAATTTTTTTCCGACGTTCCTCGCCTGCTTCAATTTTGTCGGTCTGTTCTCGCTTTCAAACATCCATTCACAAAATTGTTGTTTTTTCTCTGGTTCAAAACAATAAATCCAAGTTTCGTCTTCTGTGATGATGTCGTAAACAGCATTAGAATGTCCATGGTCGTACCTGAGTAACATCTTTTTGCACCTATCTAAACGAACCTGTTTTTTTTCTGAAGTCAGTTCATGGGGAATCCAAAAAGAACAAAGTTTATTAACTATTATTTCTTCATGTAGAATTTTTTGAATTTGACTCATACCAATCTCTAAATGTCCCCAAATCGCCTAATAGGTGATGCATCTGTTTTCTTCAATTAGCTTCTTCACAGTAGCCAAATTTTCCTCAGTGGCCGCAGTTGCGGGCTGTCCTTCACGAATTTCATCATGTAGAGAAATCCGTCCCCGCTCAAATTCGGCATACCATTGCCTCACTGTCCTCAGATGAGGTGCTTCCCTCCTAAAAGCATTTTGAAGGCAAACAAAATATTTCTGTGTCTATTGATACATTCTATTCGGGTGAGGGAAATCGCCAGTAGTGAATTTAACTCGCTCTCGCTTTCATATGCTCAAATTGTAATCACAGTTCATGCACATGATTAAACAGTCTAACTCTCCATTTACGATAGCTGATGCTGCCAATTTCTTTTATAGATAAGAACTAGAATTTTTGTTTCGTAGATTTTTTGGAATAAGCGGCAAATAATGTTAATACTTAGTACTTTTAAACTAATACACCCTCAAGCTTAAATGTCGTTTTTTCTTATAGAAATGGTAATTTATTTCTTATGTCGGTTGAATTTACGGCAGTTTTTATATCAGTTAATCTCTTATGTTAGTAATGCATGCAATGTATGGGATTCTACAGAAAATTTGACGTCTTTTTGAAACCTACAAACTTGACAGCTCACAAACAGAATCTGCCATCTAAACTACTAAAGTCTGAATGTTATACATATATGAAACGGCACTCTAATTAACTAGAAACAACAATCAAGATTATGTAAGTAATACTATGGAGCGAGTGACGCCTGACCTTGTTAAATAAATTAGAACAAGTAAATAGGTTGAAATAATTCGGTTGTTATTCAGGACCATATGACAGCGACAATTTGTAGACAAAACCTTTATAGGATGATAGGATCGATCGGGATTCGAGATTAAATTAAATCTATACTAATAAAATAAGGCCGAAGAGCAAATTTGGCAGTTTAAACCGGCTAATCTGAAAATACAAGTTGGAAATAAAATATTCTTGTTGTGTTTCTTAATTGATTATTTATTGAGGCAAAATTAATGTTTGAACATATCAAGCAAGATCACGCTTCGACCCTTAAAAGCCTAGTAGTGACCACAAACGCAGGTGACACTGGTTGAAACGGCTTGTTTAGTTATAAGCTTTTTACATTGCCCACGGCGATATTCCAAAAAGTATTTAAATCAAGTGTTATCTATTATACGAATTTTCTTAACCCAGGTCCAACGACAATAGAAGCTCTAAAAGTGAAGATAGTGGTGATATCATATCTCTTGGTATTTCGTTTTCCAAATTTTTTTACCCTACTTTAAACCAGAAAACAAACTTTGTTTACTACGCCACTGTACAGTTGTAAAGAAAAAAACTCACTGTATCTATAAAATGTTGACTGGCTTGTTGAGCTAGTGGTCAGGGACCCTGACGGCTGAGCAAAAGGCCTGGGGTTCGATTTCCACATGGTATAAATCTGAGTCTAATCCGTAAATAGTTGTCCCGCATCTGAGGGTTCTTTGTGTCCGTAGTATGTATGTTTATAAGGTCCCCGTGAAAAACTAATAATTCTAAATAAGCGCAAGAGTTTTTTTTTAGTAAAGGTAAGGAAAAGAGAATATAAGCTAGCTTTTGTAACACATTATACATGTATATAAATATGCGCAGTACGTGTATGTAACATATTTATGTATGATGTTTCTTTGTAACGCTCTTAATGTATGTACTTGAGGTATCACACACATAGTCATAGGGTAACATTTCTAAATAACTTTAACAAAAAAGTGTAATACCATCAGGTTTCAGTTTTATTGCAATTTCTGTATCCATATGTTCCTACCGTGGGAGAGCCATGCTTAGGCATGGGCTTACCGGAGTATTACCATGGCCTCATAGAAAACCGGTAGACAAACAATACTTGCCTTGTATTGCTGAGTGAGTGAGGATGCCGCAGGCCCAACTCCCAATTTCCTCTTTCGTCTCCCCTTCTCCCCCTCTTATGTATCACCACCTATCAACCCCTCCTTTATTCCACTCCCTCATCATAATCAAACGACACACTTCCGACTCTTGTTTTGGATATATGGGCGGTAGTTGTCACTAACCATCAAGTGACCCGTCTGTTCGTCTGTCCCCCTATATAAGAATAAAACAACCCCCTGACAACGTGCATGAAAATTTCATAAAAGTCGGTGAGTAATCAAAGCATGAAAGGCTAACAAAGAAACACATTGGCGTTTAGTTATAATTTAGGTAGAACAATATTGTAAATGACATGAAACTATTACTTAGGTCTATAAAATATAATTATTGTATTACTAATGTTCTATACGTAATGTGTATAGTTGAGTGTTTATAATACTAGTTAGGGTTACTCCCTTTGAACAATATAGTAATTACTCCACCCAACGTACCGTCAACATAAGCCAACGAAAGTTAATATCCCAATATGTGTGAGAGCTAGATTACTCTTAAGTGAAATTAATACGTTCTTTGTTCCTCTAATGTACCGTACTTACTGTTTGTCTTGCTGTCTCCCTTTGCTAATAATATAAAATAGTCAAACACATATACCTATATGTTTTAATATGGCTAACATGTTTCAACACTGACCAATAGTTTACGTAAGTTTTCATAAGTAAATATAATATTCAAAACAAATGAAATAAACCCCTTTTCTTGACTTTCAAGAATAGTGTTTGTAAAGCTTTGTTTTACAACAACCTCTCAATTAAAATGAAAGCAAATACAATGAAAATTATAACCTGCTTCAATTGAGTATATCCTGACGAGTTTTGAATGCTAAGTTGCTACATATTTATAGCTCTACCACTTTTATAAGTAACATCGACTATATTCGTTTATGCTACCAACCGCCGACTAAAACCGAATTTCAACACGAAGTAAATATAGAGCTTATTGGTTTGTATTAAAATTTTAAATACAAGTTCAACTGAGACTATCGCTATCTCGCCCTTTTCTGTTGACTCGGCTATGGTTCGTACGCGAAAACCAGTAGTGAACGGACACGTTTCGCGAGTAAAAATTATGAGTTTTGCGCTCTGGCGTAACTTTTAAAAGGAGAGTAAACCTGTACTTGTTTTGTTGTTGTCTTACCCTTGATGACATTTGCATGTTAGAACGACACCTACACTTTGCTTTTTTACACGCAAAACATCTAATGCGTCCATATTTACAACTAATAACACATAAAACTACATGAACTCTGGCTTTGGTTTGGTTTTATTATTCTTCTGTATGAAAATGGCTCAACGATGTGACTGTATAGGTATTGGTATCCCGAACAGGTTTTTATGTTTTTAAGTGCGATGCATATTTAATTTTAAAATTTAATTTATTGCTGAGTTTGTTTATGGTTTACTTCCTTTTAATTTTTATTATTTTGTAAACATTTTTATGGAGCCATCCTCTTTATTGTCACCGCCAAAAATCGGCACCTTTCCGCCAAACAGATGTCAGTTTGCTAGCGTTTCACCGTCATTGCCGAGCGGTGATCAGTTTCTGGGCGGATGTGGCTGCCACTGTCGGCATGCAAGTAATTTATATTTATTTGAGTTTCAAAATCGCTTTTCTGTACGCTAATTTGCTCCAGAAATCTGTAGTTTAGATTGCTTATTTTTGTTTATTGTTTTAATCTTTTCGGTTATCATATAAGGCATTTTATATAGGTTGACTAGCAATTCAGTCTTTATCATTAAACGCCTATAGGACAATCTCTGTTCAACACAGACTTTATTGCAAAATCCTATACTTTAAACACCAATTTTGATAGTAAAAACTGTAATTATATCATGCGCATAAATTACATAATACTCATGAATCCACTGACACCTACCCACTTTATTATATTAATAACCATTCTAAAATCGGTATAACTTGATTAAAATTCTGCATAGATTAAAATGCCACCAATATAAAGTATGAAAATATAGTAATAAGGTTTCAAATATTGCTATGAATGCGTTAAACAAAATATTTGCAGAACACAAGTGACATATCGGAGCTCCTCAATAGCGTTACTACGATGACTGAAATTCTATAAAACAATGGCCTATTCTTTGAACCTGGAACATAAACGTTCTTGTTATGCGTCAGGAATATATGAAACCATTTAATATAAATTATATAAAATGCACATACAAGATACTTAACTTTTTTCGAATTAATTATTTTATTTCTGAAATTTAACCGTTTTCACACTCCTGTCATTCCGTAGGCATTCGTATTTGAATAGTTTTCGTCAGCCAACCCTAGATGAAGGCATCATGTAAGGAAATAATGGTTGCAAAAAGTGGGCAAAAGTACAATACAGAGATGGTCTGTATATTAATCTATCTGGGAATGGGTAATACATCGTTTTACTTGCTTTTTTACGGATATATTTTTTATAGTAGAATTATCTACAAGAATTAAACAATACATTATAAATCTGGCTGGTAAAAAGGCTGGTGCCGTTAAGTTAGAGGACTTGGACTTCACGGCACCAGCCAATTCGAGTTGTAGGTATGCAATCCTGATTTATTTGAGCTATTGCCTATACTCCCCAATCCATCTGTATACAAAATCGTTTTCCTTCTCTTTTTATTTTCCCTTTCCTGCCAATACACTACAAATTTTCCCACCCGATTCCCCTAAGAGCCCGGATGACTGCAAAAAGCTTGCCCCCTATTACGTGAAGAGGACTAAATTATAAATGACAAAATGTGGGCATTCATTACTTCTCTGTCTACCCCTTCAGGGATACATGCGTGAGTGTATGTGTGTACGTATGTTTATATGTATGAATGAAAAAGGTTGGAGGGATGTTTGTCACTCAGTCACGTCAAAATATTTGCTCTAATCCAGATTGTTCATAGAGAATCATAGTATTAACAAAATGAAGATTGTTTTACAAATATTTATAGGTAATGTTTGAATGATATACTAGTTTTCATAAAGTTTTCACTTTGTTTACTTAAATACTGAAATGATTTCTATTTCTTTGTTGTATGTGTAAGTAGTAATTATATGAAACATTTTAGCAAAAGATTTGAAGAAACAAGTTTTAGCACTAATTAACCTTCCAAATGTTAGTAACAAATTTTGAGCCGATCGGTCCCAGAATCTAGCAAGCACTTAACTAATAAAAAAAATAAAACATGTAGAACCGCTTTCAGAACATTCAGGGTTGGGATCACAAACACGTTTGACCTTGTCCTTAGTCGCTGCTTGGTGTTTGGTAGGAGCAGTTTTATGGTTTCTACAATTTGCAAACCACCACGTTTAATTTACCACGGAACACCTAAAATACGTACTTGGCAGAATTGAATTTCGTCTCACTTCTAGCTTATAGTATCCAAACATCCCAATTATAAAGGGGATTTGATACATAAGTGAATAGAATAGATAGACTTCGTATTGTTTCAAATAGGAGTATTGGGTAAAATTCATAAACTATAAAACACTCATTTCTTTAGACAGTAATAATAACATAATTTTTAGTTCATTGAGCCCTTCAGAATTCCACATTGCAATACATAGCAAATGAATCTTTCTATAACTGGATTTATCCCCATGACTAAATTAAAAGAGACCTCGATCAATCTTTCTGTTTACTGCTCGCCACATAAAGTTTACACCATTTGTTTTATTACGCACTACGAGATACATGCATTAAAATTTTAAAGCTTGCGTCACATCCATTGCATTTTAATTCGGTCGTGGCATTGAATGGCTACAATACTGTTTTATGAGACCGTTAGTGGTACACATGCTGTTTTGATTGTTCTATAAATCACGAAGAACTAAGTATTGTGTAAATTTTAATGGTTTTTTCTAAGTTCAAGACAAGCGTCATTGCAATGTAAAAGCTTGTTAACATAACGATTGCAAACGTATAGCAGTTTGTTTCTATCGATTCGCATAACTTTTAAAGTATGCACTTAAATACATCTCGAGGGAAGTTTTCGGATACGAATACGATAACATAATGTTTATTAAAGAAAACGTATTTTGATTTTAGCCGTTCAGGCTATTTAGTAGTAGCGGGTCAATATTATCATTACTCACTAAAAATAGTTCTACGTTATATTTTAGCAAATGTTTAAATGTCAGTTCAGAGTGCTGAGTTTTAATTTAATTACTGGAGCCTATTGGAAGATGCTACATTAAAAGAAAGGAAGGCACTTAAAAGAAGACAATAAACAATAGAGCAATAAACATCGGTCAGTGGATCATGTAAATGACAAACTTTGAGAATTTTATCTATGATCCAGAACCCGTTGTAATACAAACGTGTAGTACACTGTGTAATAAATTAGTGTTCAATGTATTATATTCAAAAGACTGTTATTATGATTATGCATTGTTGTTTGGTTATAAGCCCCCGATGAAAAAGAGTTTTCTGTTATAAGTTTGTATTGTGTATCTGTGTGTCTTCCTGTGACAACGGCGCTCCTAAATTGGTGAACCGATTTTCATTAAGAGGTATCTTAAGCAAGAATGTTCTAAGCTATATTAGAAGAAAACATGCTTAGAAATTTGAAGGTCATCAGTTGTTTACTAATCGTTGGAGGGATTTTCAAGTGCAGTTGGTTTGCATGTTGTTTTCTGATTTATCATCCACCTAAATCAATCCATCTATCCTAACCACAATAAGCTTAAGCCATACTTACTCGGTAAAGCTTTATCTCTATCAATGTACCCAATGAAAGTTTATTTATTGAGTGGGATCTCTAACAAGAATACACACAAGACATATTAATTTACCTACCGTTGTTTTGCAATTCGTACTACTTCAATTATAAAAGATCACATCATAAAATAAAGGTAGTGTAACGTATATTAACTATAACAGAGTATAGTGGAAGTGCCAGCGAAAATAAATACTAAAGTAAAATTAATACGGTCAGGCATGAAAAGGTCTCATCAAAATTAAAACAAAACAATAACAATCAAAGGAACAAAAAAATGCATAATAATAATTATCTATAAAACTACGTAACAAAATTTGTAACAATTCTATTTTATAGTAATTATATTTAGTTATATTCAACACATCCAACCTACGTGACCGACCTAAATTAAAACAACTTAATTAATTTCATTGTTTTGATAATATAATAACATCACACGGGTCTGTGTATAATTTTAAGCCAATGACGTGGTACTATGGTTACAATTTTTTTCTGTTATATGGAGCAAAGGAGCAGACAGGTCGCCTGGTGGTAAGTGACTACCGGTACCCATGGACACATGAAATGTTTGTTCAGACCTCCAAACAGGATTAGTTAAATATTTTCAATATAAACATTTAGAATTAAGCTCTGATCTTCCGTCCAACTGCTAACTACAAATGTTCATTGATAACATCGAACTATTTAAACTTCACGAAGTTAGCGCAGATGCAAAATGATATCAGAAAGAAGTCCTACAGATCTTGACGTACTTTTAATTGGTGTGGTTGTGGAATATGACAGATAAAAGTCAGAAACATATTCAGGCAATTTAAATACGTTCCGCGGTATACCTGTGTGTTTGCTAATATGCTTCTTGTGAAAGCTAATCCACTTATATAGGGGTACATGGGAAGCCGACTGCAATTGTTTTTGTAGATTGTTTTTTGCTTTACAAATGTCTATTGTAGCAATGTTAAATTACAAAGGAGATAGAGGGTCACCCTGTGCAAGCCCACGATATGCTTTTCTAGATATACAGACACACAGACACACACATCACCGACTCGATTTTCTTAAGTTGTTTTTATTAAAAACACCATAAATAGGAACATATTCTCTGACCCACCCCTGAACTGTCCAGTATACATAATAAACTGAGCATGTCCACATTCATGTAAGCATTGTCCAAGTCAATATCGCATCCAACAGTAATTTTTCGTTATGCACTTAGCAAGATTGTCACAAAAAGTTTTATTTTGTAAATAATTACCTTACCTATAAATCAAGTCAGCAACAACCAAAATTCAGTAATAAATATTTGTTTCTTACGGATATATTTATCTAGACAAAAAAAATATTTCAAGCACTTTTTTTTTTTTCTTTTCCTTCAAACATGATTAGTATTCGCTGAAAATACTTATTCTGTCGTAATCCTATCATAATCGTAGAGGGTTGGCTCCGAAAACCTGGGCTGTGGTTGTTACCTACCATTAGATAAACCGTATATTTGTCTTTCCTCCTACATCATAAAAAAAAACACAAAACACTTACAAAGAACCTATTTGAAAACAGAGTTAACACACTGAATTAATAAAAAATAATAATCATACATACATGCGCTCTCACCCCTAACCCTGAAAGGGTAGGCACAGGTGTATTATCTCTTTCGCAGAAGTGTATCGTCTCTTTGACTGACAACAATAACTTAAAAAAATATTATTCCCAATGCAATAGTATTATACAGTATTTAATGCAATTATTAGAAAAATAACAGTAGCAACGCTTAGAAACAACTTGCGTAACTCTCAAACATAACCTTATTGAAATGAAACTCCAATAATATCATAAACGTACAGCCTTTGTTAGCAAGTCTCGGCATAGGTACCAGGCAGTTATAAATTGCAAGGTTTAACGGAAAAACTTTGCTATCGGCGACCGCCTACCGCGCGCTGACTTCCTCCAATTTACTTACTTTACATAAAGAGTTTGTACCTTCAAAGTATATTTTTAATTTTTTAATCAATATGCGGTAGAAAAGGCACTTAATTTCGCAAGACAACACCTTCTGTGGTGGTTACTGAGCTTCACTTGAAAAGGGAAGGTTAAAACAATGGCAGCAGAGATTCTAAGATAAACATTGATGAAGACTGGGATATCTTGCAACAAAAATCGTTTTGACTTAAAAGGTTTTTAGATATGAAAAGTGCGGGTGCTTTTTCTTATTTTGAGAAAGGCTTTAGTCTCAAAGGTCTCAAACTGCCAAACCGCCATATTTGCTTCGCAATTAACATGCAACTTCACTACGTAGGGCCACAGATCACATTTTTCCCTTTTAAATAGTAATTATTAATATTCATTTATATGAAATCTGAAAGATAAATAATTTTTCTTAGGTAAGTATAAAATACAAACATATGTTTTTTATAGAGTTCGATTAAAAATATAACGAACCGGACGCGCACCGAAGGTCTCGTAAGCGAAATAAATTAGATACCTAAACATTATAGTTTCATCTCATCCTCATCAGCCTCCATGTCATGTCAATTATAAGTCATTTTTTATTAATTATAAAAGGGTCATTTTTTTTATTAATTTAAATTAGTAATTATTCCAAGTAGGGCCGTTTTCAAACCCTGCAAGTTAAGTAAGTTATTTTAACCCAATTTTAATATACAAGTTTATAGTAAACTAGCTAATCGCAAAGGCTTTTCGCATGAATGGTGTATCTAATGAAAAAAAACGAGATAAATGCCTCACTGTCTTCTTTCTCACTCACTTTTCCTTTTATAAACCTTTAATTAAGTTTCTGTAACACAAACCTTGTCGTGACAGTAACAAACGAAACAACATATAATTATCTAACTTGGTGCGTTGGTGAAATTTTGCACGTACATACGAGTACATTTCAGGTATTCATTTTTCATATAAATTTGTATATTTATAAGTAAAAGTTTTGAAATTATAATTAAGAAACAGTAATTTTTGTGACGTCCTTATCTACCTCGTCAGGGATATCAGGTTAATTGAATATTAACCTGATATCAAATGAGGTTAACTGAAAATTCCCATATAAGGTTAATTAAATAATTGCGAAATGTATAAAATTAATATAAATGTTTCTTTTCATTCCATAAAATGTGAACAATCTTATTTTACACTTATAGTAAAACAATACAATTAACAATTAAAAGATAATTGCAATAACACAATTATACGATATGTCTAAAAACTTAACCTAGAAACAAAAGGTCGTAGTTTAGTTTTTTTTGTTAGTAACCCGATTGCGCAAGGTTTATTGAAATATTTTTCAAACAAAATCAATCAACTATTTATTTTTTTAACGATTTTTTAATACCCAATACTATGCATTCTTTAACCTTTTGTGAGCTAAGTTGAACAAAAACAAATGTATTAAATTATTTTTCTTAGTTTATCAAGTGGTTGCGATTCGCATTAGTGCGATTGAAATTAGTGTGCTATCTGGAATACGCCAATATTTATATGTCCAAGTGAAATCGATTAAACCTTTGTAATATTGTAATAATTTTAATTGAGAAGATTTAATCGTAAATTTGATAGCTCACTGAATGCATGAAATACATGGACACAATTAACAAACCACAACTACATGCGGCCGCTTTGTATTCTAAAAAAATCAACTTTTAAAAACATGTTACGGAAACATTTTATTTATTTTTTCATTTGGCTTACCTCGCTTACAGTGAACTTTATCACGACCAAAAAATTAAATATCAACTTTTTAAATCTATGTTTGCGACCTTTTTCACAAGCTCAACATTCGTAACTACCTACAGATACATAAAAAGTTTATGTGCACATTTGTTTATTGTTCTCTTGGAAAGACAAGTTAAGTCCATAAAAAATCAGATGTCATAGAAGGTTATGAGCAATATCTTTTTTATAAGATAACTCGCTTTCATTGGCAACTCCGCTCTAGTAAAAGTTATTTTAGTAAAAGTTTCTTTCTGAATTTTATTCTTCCCAAAAATAACTTTTTTTACTACTAGATCTTTGGCTAAGTGTTTACAAGATTTAATGATGATAGGTTTAGTTAGAAAGTAAAGCAGTTTAAACAAACTCATTTTGCCATTTTAAGCATTACGAACACTCAACAGAACAATGTTATATCGTGTGTGTGCCTCCGACCACTGTTACCAGCAGTAAGGAAACAATGCTATGTAATAGTACGGCCAAGGGCCAAGTGCTGTCTTCCTTAAGATTGGCTAATACGTAAGTCGAACAGAAACCTTAAATTTAGGCCCCGCCTCTTTTATACTTCATGTTCACGGTGTTACAATAACCACTGCGTAATGAACAAGATGTAGGCAGTCATAGAGCATTACTAGGAGATACAAGGTTTTAATTTACACTAGCTGTTGTCTGCGATTTTGTTAGCATCAAAATTTTAAACATTTCTTTTTTAGGATAAAAAGCCTATATGCTATTCCAGACTAAGATCTATCATAGTAGAGTATTTTTATCATGGTAGAGCCACGCTGAGGCACGAAGCGGCTAACTCGACCGGTGCGATAGTCGGTTTCACAGAACGTGCGTTACATTTCACCTGGAGGGACACTTTCCTTCTCCCCTCTTTCCTTACCTCTCGTCCCCCCTCTCCTCATTCCCCTTAGTACATCCTTTCACCCCTCATCGCTCTGAAAGCCGGCAGCGCACTTACGACTCTTGAGTTGCTGTATCCGTGGTCGGCGGTTGTTTACTTGCCATCCAGTGACCCGTCTGTTCGTCTGCCTGTATTATAAAAAGAAAACAATCCTAATCCTAACTAATGGAATAACAAACATAAATCTAAACTTCCGTATTAATAAGAGTGGTAAGATTATGTGCCCACTGTGCAACCAATCTCAGTGCAATTTTTTCTGCTTAGTAGTTAAGCTTTGAGTTAACCCACTCATTGCCCGAATCGTTATCCTATAACGAGTTCCCCTAAGTTGGTAAATGAATTAATTAAAAAGCTTGTATTCTCGAAACACCCTTTAAGGTTTAATCTTGTCTCTGTATTTATGGTAGTTTGTTACAAAGAGATTGTTTACGGCGTATTTCAAGAACATGAACAATATTTTCTAACAATTACTTAAAACTATTTGATGTACTTTTTTGTTTGTTTGCCTTATATATTGGTCCTGGTTCCTGTACTTGCCAATCTTTGCTGCGGGTTATTATTAAAAGTGTTTCTTGAAATATTTCCTCCTGCAATATTAACTTATGATTTACATTTATAAGTTTCTTTGCCATATATTATTATAGTATATGAGAAGTAACACATTTAAAGACTATTGATGATTGAAATGAGGTAAGAGAAATTAGATATAGTATATTCAGAAACAGTGCATTTCAAAACATATTTTTTTCAAGCAGAGTCAGGGTCAATATTCAGTCATTCCGATGTCTATTCATTGTCAACGTTAAAAACTAGAATACAACAAATAATATATGGAAATAAAGGACAAGATATAATGTTGGAACTAAGGTATTTTTATCTGCATTAAATTTGCAAACTTTTACTAACTTGAATTAAGAAATGCTATGAAATTGCTGGGTGAGGCTTCCAACTTAAAACTTGTCAGAAACATGAGTTATTGATGTATGGTGCAATAATAAATATCTCAGAGGAAAACATCTCGGAGACATACATAATATTACAATGACCCGCTTACATCGAAAATATTCTTGGGATTAAAGTTTTCCATGTGATAATTGGTTTTGATACGTTCCGTTACTAACTCGTCAACGTCTTCAAAGCTACTTGGAAACTTCTGCAGCAAAAACAAATTGTCTAACTTTAAACTGTTTTTAGGTGGTTCACTCTCATTTCAAATACTTTGCACTTAATTTAATTAATTACAGCTAACGTGAAACTTGTCAGAAACAGGAGTTTTAGATGTCTAGTGTTAGTAATGAATAGCTGGAAGGAAGCCATGTCTGTGAGTTATACAAGAATATAGTGAGTATTTAAAGTCGAAGATATTCCTGATTTTTTAAAGAATCTCGTTTTAAAGTATAAAAAAAAGACTATTATATTATCTTTTATATACATATAAAAGTGGTTTTCTACAAAAAACATACAAATCCTTGTTTTTTATGGGATAGGGGTCAAACGAGCAGACGGTTCACCTGATGGTGACTACGACTGCCCGAGGATACCCGCATCTCAAGTGTCTCAAATGCATTGCCGGCCTAACCTAAAAGGTATGATTATATTCTTGAAGATTTAAAGGTCATATCGGAACGGAAATACGGCAGGCGTGAATTTTATTAAGCGATAAAATTGAATATATTTTGTCGTTCATGTAAGGTATTTGAAGATGCTGCTGCATATAATCTTTTGTTTGCTTTCATGAAACCAGTATTGAAATAAGTTAAATGATCAAAAAAATATAAAACCCGACTGCTTGGGTTGAAATCTTACACCCTATGTTACTCCCACTAATAAGACGATTTCAACGAATCTGGAAAATTAAGCCTTTTTTACCCACGACGGAACAGAGACGGTATATGCATTTGGGGTGAGAGGATGTTTGCTTGTGTAAATACAGGTTACCATTTTTCTCCAAAACTACTAGTCGGATTTTCATACACTTTTCAGTTATGAGTTTAGGTTTGATTGGTGATGATGATGAAATAATGTGTTCTTAGATAGGTGTTACGGCGACAACGCACCAGGGGGCGGTGCAGTTAACATTTGTTTGAGCAAAACCAAAACTACTAGTCTGGTTTTATTGCAGTTTGTGGTTGATTAGTGGGGGTTCTTAAACAGATTTTATCTTTTTTTAATTACTTTTATCCGTCGTGGGTTTTTCCTTTTTTTTTCAATTTCTTTTTTTGTACTTGCTGTGGAGCTTAACTTAAGATTATACAGACATATATGCATATCTATAGAAGAAAGTGTGATCGTTTTCTTGAAGAGTCTTGTAAAAATATGTATTGGGCTTAAGAAGACAACTTATTTAGGAAGAATGGCGAAAAGTTTTTAACCAAAAATCAATGGTTTCAATCTGTATTTCTGCTAATTTGTTTATAATAATGATCACACAACCTGTACATGAAGGAGGTTAAGTTATAGTCTAAAATATTGGTATACAGACTGTTTACGCACACTATTAACTATAACTATGTATTTTTTTAAATGTTCAAAATCAAATCGACACAGGAACTAATACTAGTGCGGGAGCTGTTTAAAAAAAATACTCATAGTCTTCCCATCTGATACCTAAAAGTACCCGGAGGACGGCCATAGGCTTGCCCCCTATTGCGTAAATAGGACTTAATTATAAACAGAAAAATGGGGGTGTTAATTACAACTAAGCCGACCCCTTCGGGGTTATTAGCGCGAGTGTATGTATGTATGTCTATAGTTATCTAGTTTCACAATAACCAGTTAAACCATTAAATTAGGCTACTGTGATAGTGGTATATTGATCGTTTTGTGAGTTGAGTTAGCATCTATTTAATAATACGTTACTCATTAGTTTATTTATATATGTGTATAAGCTGTATTTTAATAGTGGGCAATAAAGTTAATTGTTTTCTATTCTAATAGGTAAATTATTAAAAGGCTCTTATATATTTCATATATATTAACAGTGGTATAGCCATTAGGCACGAATGGGCCGGCTCGACGGGTGCGATACCACGGCCTCACAGAAAACCGGTTGTGAAGTAACGCTTGTGTTGCATTTCCCCGAAATGAGTGAGGTTTCCGGAGGCTCAACTCCTCTATCCCCCATCCCCCCTCTTGTATTTCCTATCTACTCATCCAAAATCTTCTTTCCCTCCCCGCATCCCCCCATACCTCATCACCCTGAAAGGCGGGCAGCGCACTTACGACTCGAGTTGCAGGTGTCCATGGACGGAGGTTGTCACTTACCATCAGGTGACCCGTATGTTCGTCTGTTCGCCTATAGTATTAAAAAAATACAAAATAAATATACTTTAAACTATAGTAAACTTAACTGTTTCCCAATAGTTGTACACGCCAAAATATAGTATTAAGATACAAGCCAAGGATATATTTGTTCGCAAATACACGTGACGCACCAACGGATGCATTTCGTGTCCCAATGCTTACTACTTACATTGTATGCAATGAAGATTTATTTGTATTAGCTAGCTCCACTAAAGGTATGATTTGCAATACACAAACTGTTTGTTACCAAAGTATTTCGAATACCAGTAGTGGATAGGTATATTTAACGGGGATGAGACATGCTTAGGCACGTATGGGCCGACTCCACCGGAATATTACTACAGCCTCACAGAAAACCGATTGTTCAACAATGCTTGCTTTGTATTTCACCAATTACTAAAGGCTCAATCCCCTTTTCCTTCCCCTCTCTACCTGGCCATCCCTTTCTCCCCAACTCTCTTTCACCTCTCCTCTAAGGTGGACATCCGAGGTCACTTACCATCCTCGTTACTCGTACTATACATAGACCGGTTCCGGTTCCGGTTCCGATCGGTTGCCTCATGTTATTAAAAAAAAGCATTTTTCATTTGATATTATGTTATTTCAAAGTGGTCTGATAATTAGGATTTGAATGAGAACTTAGTTTAGCACGTGAACTTTCGATTAATTAATCATGATACTTTATAATAAATCGTATGAATTATATTTTAAGATAGGGAACTGTGTCTCTGGAGACTTGACAAACATTACCAACACAACCACGTTAACCGCTAGACCAACTAGCCAGTTATGTTGATCAGTTTTAATCTCTATAAAACTGTTTGCCTATTCAGAGATTTAACTTGATCCATATCGTACATCACCGACTATTCAAGATGTCTAGCTTATAGTAACAGCTGGCTACGATGAACATATGTTCACCCGGAAGGTAATGTCTGAAAACTTCAGTGTACGAGCTTACTTGCCGTAATAGATAAATACTAGTTATTACAAAGTTTCCGGAGCATGAACGCTTTAGTAAGAATTATGTACATGACACTACTACACTCCAAACGTCCTCCTCAAACACCAGTGTTCTAGAGAAATGTTATTTTATATTTCTTAGAAAACTAGCAGTTCGCTTTATATAAAGCAAGCAATGTGTATTACGGTTTACTTATATACTACACTATCAAGATGGCAAATAAAAGTATTGCTTTCGTGATGTTCATCGCTTGTTACACAAATTAAGTGAAATATAATAATTATAAAGAATCTGTAAAGAGGAGAAGATTATGTAGTGACTATACTTGTCTCAACAACTGGTGTTATCCCAAATCATCTTCTCGATAACCTGAAATTACTGGAACTTAAAGAAACTATTTACACAACCCAACAAAAACCCGTAATCCTACTCACGCTAGAATAGTAAAAAAAACACGCAGATTTATGAAATTCCAAATCGAGACTAATCACAACACAACATAAACAAAGAAGAGACCGCATGTAGCATCCACTTGATTTCCCACTGTTAGTGTGGTTAAAACAAACGAAAGAGCCGTGCAAAAAGTAAATTACAATAAAATATATAATAATAATAATAATTTATTAAAGTAACATCAGTAAACTGAATGAGAGTTATACAGAATGATTTACGATACTGTAACACAATAATTGAAGCCGCTGCCACTCAAACTAGCTATTTTAGCTATCACGGTTGCTTGGGTCTGCACGGATGGCGTAGCGGTTTAAGTGGTCACCTCGCCACTACACTGCAGCGCCGAGTGTTGTCGGTTCGATCCCCGGGACAACACTTTGTGTAATCCTCAAATTATTGGTTTGAGTCTGGGTGTTCTGTGTATTCGTTGTTTGAATGTTTGTGAAGTCCCGCGCGACACAGGAATTAATCTTAGCGCGGGAGTTGTCTTTCAAAAAGGAAAAAAAAGGTACACAGTACTAATTACTAAGTTACAGCTACAATTAACGAAATCTTTGATACATACTGACACACTAAGAAATATTTTGACGTCTCGTGTTCACATATTTAAACAGAGCACGAGCTGGTGTTTCTCTGTTTGAGTGTGTAAGTATGCATTATGTTATACTCGTATTATAGACTTAAATATACGAGTATGTATCTTAAGAGCACGATGCAACATTATGATCTCTACAACATCTTTATATTGCTAAATAAAGTACCCTTAATTTATGACACATTAATAATATTGTTTGAAGACTTCTGATTTATATTATGATATTAATATATAATATGATATGTTAAGTCTTTGTCTATTTTAATGTTATAGTATTATTATTATTTTTGAATTTTTTAAAGGGATGTCACAAGAAAGAAGTTATTACTTAAACCCGCCATTAAACCATGTTCGTTTAAAACCTAACAGGTTAAAGAAAATATAAAAAATATCAAGTTAAAACTTGTAAATACGATGAGTATTCATTCAGTACCAAGTGTTCTGGCATACAAACAGCTACAAAACGTCAGCCTTGAATAATCGCTCCCTTATTCTTCACAATGAAAAAGCGAATCGAGCATATGAAAATAAAAGGCAAGGGCGCTTCACCAAGTTTATGAAGGCAAATAAACCAAATAAATGACATCGCTGTCCTCTCCATTAATGTAGGAATTCCGCTTTGTATGTGAACCGGCACCAATGGAACTTCGTTGTCCTTTGATCATACGGACATTTGGAAGGTCATTAGGGTACATTAGCAACGGCGTCCCGTAAATTTCGGACAAAAATAAAAGGATCTCAAAATATTACTTGTATAGACAGATATTAGATAAAGTGTTCATTTCATGAAGAAGGTATTAAAACATTTTCGTGACAATTTGATATTGCATTACTATACACTGGAGTTGTAAAACATCCGTCTGGAGCAGCATTTGCTTCACTAGCGCTATCAACTACTGTTAGCTCCTACTACTCTAAGACGCAGGTTAGGGTTAACAGACTATCAAGGTAGCGACAGAGAATATTTCTACTTGCAATAATAAGCCCACTGATTCTGTAGGTAACGCCATACTTGAACGTGGGTATAACTGTATGAAAATAGCTTATATTGATTAACATAAGATAAGCATTACGAATTGTTTTTTCATTCATTTTATTTTTGACTACCAGCTATTGCCTGTGACTTTCCTCGTTTATAGATATTTCGTAAGACTGGACTATCGCCTATATGTTATTTTTCTATCTATTGTTTCCTATTTTAATTACTAAACCTTAAAGAAATATCGATATATACCTACGTTTTAAATAGCTCTGCTTACTGCGGCGGAGAGAACACCTGTCATATTCATTGCATATTCAGTGGCAGCCAGTATTTATTGTGTAATTAAACATACAACAGAGAATTACAATACAAATAAATAATTTGATATTTATTCAGTCTCATTACTGGTGAAAATGACATGCATCGTAAAAACTGTAAAGCTGGACTATCGCCTGGCACAATGTTCGTACAAGCAGAAACAATATTTTCACTTTTCACACGACAGATTAAAAACATGCATTTTTAACGAACCTTTGTCATCGACTGAATATTATTTTCATGGAAAGCAGAACTTTTAATTAAACAAAGAATTTGGACGCAAAAGTTTTATAACATAATCTGTAAAAATATAATCTGGCGCCGAATAGGTGCGCAAACAATTGGTATAACAATTTTCTCAACAGAAGGGATGATATTGAACATTTCCTGAATAATCCGTCGTTTTGTTTTCGTTGAATATTCAAATGACTCGTGTTATTAAATTTTGTGGATCGCCTTTTAATTGTTTCTGTTGGTATTTTAAATATCACCCGCCTCCCACAAGATATTCAAATCAAAACAATATTATTCAATACGTAGGGTGTGATAGAATATATAAAACTTGCAAAAGTATATTATTAATCAGAAGAATTTAAAATTCAAATTATATGTAGTTTAGAATTGTGAGTCACACTAAGTCAGTCGTGAAGCTGGTTGTCTGATCATAATCGTAGGTCCTATGGAGAAGAGCAGGCAAGAACAGCAATGTCTTGATTAAGTAAGTATTAGTCGTGTCGTTCTCGGTGGATTAAAATAGGGTCACCTAGTCTCTTACCGTGGGTGTCGTAAAAGGTGACTATGATATACATAAAAAATAACAAATTAAAATCTGTAAAAGTGACTAGAAAATGTATAGAATGTTGTTTTAAAATGTGTACGGTACGGTTCTTTTCGCCCGAGCATCTGAGAGAGAGAGCACCTGATCTGATCCCGAGTTTTGCGGCGTAGAGTACTGTTCTGATCTTTGAGATGGCTATGCGCAGTCTTTGATTGATGTTTTCGATCGGTTGCAGCGGTGCGTAGTCCGTATTATCGACAGTCCTAAGGTCACCCAGTCTCTTGAGCCTCTGCAGTTGCGAAGAGGTGTCCCCTCTATGGCAGTCCTCTATCGTCTACATCACGGAAAGTGTTCTGACAAGCTCTTCCAATTGGTCCCACCTTCTTCTTTTCTCTACGCGAATACACGTGTTAGCCTCAGGGAGTCAACGTTTGAGAGTGGAAAATATACGATTCAGAACTAAACGACTCAGCCCTTCTTTCCTGTACCGATCGGTGAAAGCCTGGCATTCACTACCAGCGCACGTGTTTCCTTTTCACTTTGATAGTAAAAGATAGTCTTTTAAGCGGGGCGTTTTACTAGACCGCCATAGTATGGATCACCATGCTGCATTGACTAGACTTGCATTGAGGATGGTGACCACCACTCCTGGACTCTACTTATTGCTTTCCATCAGACAGAGAGGAGTCATTATGGTGGGCTTATATATAAAACAAAAGGAAAAGTATTATCATAAGAAAAACTTTTTTGTAAGAAAATTTTAAAACTCCTTTTTTAGGGCTAAATCAACTATTTGTCTGTTACACATAAAGCTCCTAAAGTTTGGGCACACCTTAATGAAACATTATGTATGTGTTATATACCAAGTAATAAATTTATGCATTTTTGATAATGCCAGGGGCATTATGAATAATGACAAGCTACTTAGGGCGTTGTAAATTATTATAATTTGAACTTCCTTATTTATCACATAGACAGACATATGAATACTGCCATTTCATTTTCGGTCAATCGGATAATACAGAGATACTTTGCACGGGGTGCAGGTAGTGAACATAAGGCGTGAAGGGGCTACTGAAAATGATCTAATAGAGTCCATTAAAAATAAAGCAAGCCAAAAAGAACCCATTGAAAATGGTCAATTAGAGTCCACCAAAATAAAATATATAGAGTCCATTGACAATTTTATACATTTATTACTTGTATGTTCGCCACACATCACCTTTAATGTTCAGTATGAAGAAACTTTCAATTTTAATTTAATATCTGCAGACGAAATTAAGAATCTGCATAACAAAATATGAAGTGCAAGAAAGAAAATGTTATCCTACTTAAGAAATTGACTTTAAGTAATTTGCAGAAACAGTCCGAGTTCCATATGTCGTTTAAGCTCTTAGTGACGGAAGAAATATACTTGCTACTGTAACTAAAATAAAATCAGCTAACATCTAAAACTGGGAACAAAACATGATACTTTGTATCAACTTTATTTAATAAACCAGTTTACAGTCTACAAGGAGAGATTTGTCTCACTTGCAGATTCCGGAGACAGATTTCACTGAGAGAGTGTAAGATTGTCGTCTTAATGAGGCGAGCATGGAAACAGTCCTTGTACTTACAAAAACAAGATAACAAATAATTATGACGTTTATTTTGTGTCAATTGTTTAAGTTTTCGTCTAAATTATGAGCCTGATTTTTAATATTATTTATGGTGTATTCGATTTAAATATCAAGATTTTACTTCTGTGAGTCATAGCACCTATTAAAAGAATTATACTTTTCATTTTGATATCTAAATTTAATTTTAGCTAGGATTTACATTACTATGAATTAAAGGATTATAAAACATCCTAATAGTTATATATATTATGAGTCTCATTTTTTATATGGTAAAGTCCAGTTAATTTAAGTTTATAGGAGAGATTTTATGATAGGTCAGCAGAGCAGGAGAGAATGAAAGGAGAGATTTTATTTGCTTTGAAATATTGATTCTGCGTTGAAATAAAATTGACAGTCATAAAACCTGGTTTTAATTAACCTGTCCCATAGGTGAAAAGTATTATAAATAATGCCTGGATTTATTAAATCGTCGAGGATAATATAATAAGGAATAATTATTTTCATGGTTGTCACCACACTGTCCTCTCTTCTTCTGCATTTTTCAAACTGTGAAGGCATTTTTATAATGTCTTGTTAACCACTTGGTCCATAACATACTCGTATACAGTCACATGCTTGCCCCTTATTACGCAAGTGCGACTTACTAATGGTTGGCAAAAGGGGCCTTTGAGACGCCTCTGCATTACCTTTCGGGCATATGTATATAGTCGTGACTGTACGTATGTATGTACGTATTCCTTCAAAAAGACGAGAATAAGTTCTAGTCGGTTCAAAGAGTTAACAGATATTTAATCTAACAAGCAAACTCACATGAGAGCAAGAAGAATTAGTGACAATTAGTAAGGTCATCATTTACGAGGACAATTAAGACTAACCCTTTCACTCGATTAACTTTTACAAGTTGCCTGAGAATCGGTAAATATACCATTCGCAATCCTTTAAGATTAACAACGTTTTAAATGCGAGTATGATAGTGAGGTTTTCAGAGGACCAGCACTCGCTCTCCCCTTTCCACTTCTATCGACTCCATCTTCACTTTCCCATCTCCTCATCCTCTGCTCTTCTCTTTCCCCCGCTCCGCATCCCCGACATACATACTTATATTGTATAATAGATAGCAGTCACCTCAGTTAGTCACCTTTTACGACACCCAGTGAAAGAAATGGAAAGGCCCAGTTAAAGAAAATAAGGAAAGCAATATATTTTTTAATATTTAATGTATAAAAATAATTTCATGAAACTTGATGAACATTACTTTGACTTTTTGTGCTTTTTACGTGACCATTGGTGCCATTAAAGACTCGCAATACAGAATCAGATCATTCTCACCAACAGAAACGATATATTATGCAAATTATTTAACTACTGGTTTCTTTAATGACGCGCGCACAGTCGGATATATTTTTTTATGTTATGGAAATACGAGCAGACGGTTCATCTGTTAGTAGGTACTACCGCTGCCCAAGATGACCTGCAACTCAAGAGTTGCTAGTGCTTTATCGGCCTTTGAGGGTAGCCTCCGAGTAAATAGCATAGCAGATAATGATTGGGTCTTGAGAGGCCTCACCTTCTAGCAATTTTATTACTACGGTTGAACCGACCTATAAATATGCCCCTTCCAAGTCAAAATAAATCAAAAAAAAATATGTTATCGAGTAAGCACTCGATGTCATATTTTCACTGTTTATTATAAGTCTCCTTAAACTCATTTACGTATTATCATTGAACGTTCGTAGATAACTCAAAACTTCTGCACTAAATGAATGAACAAAGTAAAATTGTTAAGCCCACAAAGTGTAAATATTAATAAAATTTAAACTGGACATAGAGGGAAAACTATTGCGGAATGGGGTTTGTTCATGCGGGGCATACATGTTTTGTACCGCCGCTGCATATTTATGTCTTAATCAAGGCAGGCAGCTGTTACATAGCACATTACCGCTATGTGTTTACATGTCTTGAACGTATGTCTTGGAACAGAGCCTAAGAGTTTAATATTTTGGCAGCTGAATTACAATGTGTATGAATTCCCCTGTTACGTGAACAATTTCTAAATTGAAAACAGGAGAATGAACTTGAGGCGAACGTATTACTACATACGCTTTTATGTCTCTTAGGGGATACAGCAATAAAAATAAGTGTTGCGCTCAAATTGAACGTTAAGAATTACTGTATCGTGCTATATGTTACCACTGTTAACCTAGTCTTGTTATTTAACAGCGTGTTTTGGCGTTAGTTTAATCTGTTTTGTATTAATTTCAGTATTTTACAAGGCAACGCAGGTCTAACTGCTACAAAGTACATGTTTTAATAGATCTTGGTTGTTTCTTATAATTAATAGTTATACACTTATTTCGTTTTTTTTTCTTTATAAGGCTATGGAAAGTAGGTAAGAACACTTGTTAACATGTGTTTTTATCTCTTTCTTTAATATTTTATACATATTATATAAAATAATTGTATACGTACTAACAGAATTGAATGATAATGTATTCCTTGTAAACAATTTCTTTTGATGTATAATAAAGTTAATTTCTATCCGTAACTCAAATTTTCATAACACTCCTCACCCTATTTTCATTCTCAATACTAACTAAGGTAGTGACGTACACCAAGTTTTCAAGATATTATAAGGATAGATATTGCAGAGTACATAAGATAAACAGTCGATGCCAGCTTACATAAACCTTCCCGATGTTCTGCCTGTTTAAACAAGTATAAGTATGAATAATCATGACCCTCCAACCTAGCGATGGGAATCATATTAGCCCATCGGCCTTAATTGAACGTAGTTAAATGAAACGGAACCATTCTTTGTACAAAATTCTTCGTTTATTGGTGGAAAACGGTGACGTGGTGATGGTAGTGATAGTAATTATTGATTTTTTATTTCGTAGTTATTAGCTAGTAGTTTATCTGCGATAACAATGAGCCACCTAGATGTAGCCCGTCAAATAGGATCAGGTTAAGAAGTGGTCTGAAACTATGCATCTCTTTTACTATTGAAAGAAGTCGCTCTGCTGCTTAAAGAACAGCTATACTTCGTTGAAAATCAGGATTTACTTAAGCATATATGAGCCAGCTCATAAAAAAGAGTAGTGTTGGTATGAAGCTAAACGATATACGAAAATAAATACATTTTGTAACTTGCTCTATTTTACATAAAATCTCCAATTAACTCACACAACTTGCACAATATTATAACGTAACTATTTATTCTACTTACAATAGCACGTATTGTTTTCATTCTGGTATTATAGAAAGGTTAGATTTACTTGTTGTTAACAAAAAACTACTTTTGTTCAGAGTTTTAGAAGCAGGTAACTTTTTACTAGGTAAAAGTGGTGTTATCAATGTTGTAATCAAGTAATAGTTTTTCAGTAACAGAATAGGCATTAACATATACATTTTTCTGTTTTATGCTATAGGGAGACAGGCAAACAGACGGGTCACCCGATGGTAAGTGACAACCGCGTCCATGGACACCTGCAACTCAAGAATCGCATAGTATGTGTTAGAGTTCATTATGTTTTTTTGCTGCATAAAGAACGAATTTATTTAAAGTATCAGAAACAAAACTATTGTCATTTGCCTCTCTGAACTTAAATTAGTGTTGTATGCTATGTGCATACAACACTAATTTAGACTTCAGTTAAAACTGTTAAACTGTACGCGCCGTTCAGAAACAATAAATTAATTTCTTAAACTGTTTTGCATATTTCTACATTACGTAAAACTTAAAATACAGAATATTCTATAAAGATAATCAAAACACGAGATGAAAGGGGAATATTAAATACATCTTATAAAATTAGTGAAAAATTTTAAAATGGTCCCTAAAACTACCCATCGGCTAAAATTACCGCCGTATATTTTATTTAACACCTTTTCTGCTGTTTTTTTTGATTAAGTATCCATTACTGAATCGCACACCCACGGCTGTAAACTATACGAATCTAACTAGATTTCTGTGTATAGCTTTAAATGAGGAGAAGCGGAGAAGGAACGTTGTTAATTACGTCAATTTATACGATGTTGAAATGTTTCAGCGTGCCAAATGTCAGACCACAACATTCCTCAGACATAATTGTTTGAATTTATAGTACAGGCTTTCTTACTGACGAATTTTGACGCTTTATTTACAAAAAAAAAAGAAAGTAGAATAGTTTTTTGATTAATCAAAACTAACTTTTTTTTTTCTAATTGTGACTTTTTTAAGCAAATATGAATTAAGAAAATATACTTAAATCAAGGGAACTTAAATATCATGACACTGTAAAGAATAGCCCTAAAAACATTACTATGAAGAAATATAATGATCGATTTCAGTACTGATTTTCTAGCCCCAAATTCCCTCCGTTCTCGTATAATTCGCGAAGTCATCGACCCAACTAGTCTGCATGTCCTACCGTTGTCAGTCACATACCAGAAATATCAATGGACCTGACACAGAATTAATCCTTACCTCATCCCCCTGTCCCCGCAGTCATAGCCAACACCATGCCCTGCCTACTACTTTTGATCTAGATGACATCAACCGCTATTATTTCCGCTTTATTAACCGCTTATATTTCTTTCACCTCCCTTCCATTGTTTGATCATCTAATCATGTGTCGTACTTTAAAACATCTGGCTGATATACCCCGCCCCGAACTCTTTTGAGTTTTTTCAGTTGTACCAGGTTAAGTCAAAAAGATAATCATTTCTATTAAGTCTAAACCCATGGCAAGCGACCACATAAACTGTCATTTGGCCATTATCATCATTGATCTTCTCAATGCGCTAACACATATAGTGAACTTTCACTAGACTCTGACGTCTTTAATTGCATGTGGCAACGCCTCGGTCATTCCTCTCTCCAGGATCCCTAATCCTTTCCACCTGAATCACTAACGACCTATTTCGGACTGGTGACATCAGGACTTGCATTGAGGACTCCAAAGTCACACTATGTTGGCTTTGGTGTGATTTCTCTAACGCCTTTAACATTATCAATCACGACATCCTTTTATCCATCATATGCCGGATTTTGATTTTATCTGATGCACTCTAATGGTTCTCATCATATCTCTCTCGAGGAGCTAGCATTCTGATCGCGTCAACGAATCCTCCTCAAGTTGGCGTGATCTCGGCTTCGGTGCTTCTTAAGGCGGCATTCTATATTCTCTATATTTATCAATTTCATCACTAACAATCTTCAGTGTGTGTATCATCTTTACGCCGATTACTTGTAGCTGTATAATAAACCACTGTAGAAAACATATCTGAGTCAATTTTGATGATAAATCGTGACTTTGAAGCTATCAGTGATTAGTACGTCAGATTTGGACGAACCCCACCAAATGCCAAGACCGAAGCGTTGACCTCTGTGTAGAGGTTTAGTAACAATTACCGATAACACCTGTGTTTTTGTGCGCCCTAGTAATTTACTGTATAAAGTTAAATATATTAATACAGCATATACAACATGCCGGTTAATAGATCTCCACCACCGTAACTTACGCCCGTAGCATCTAAGTCACTATTACCCCCGATAACAAATGCACTACACAATAGTTGTTCTCAGCCAAATATAATAAAAAGTAATGACAAACAAGCACGTAATGATTGTGAATACTTAAATATTACTCAACGAAAACGCAAATGCTCTGAAACAAGAAATGACTACAATAAACATCTATCTACATTTATGTCGGAAATGAAAACCATGTTTCTAGAGTTTAAATAAGAACAAAACAAGAAAATAGCGCAATTATGCGAGTCCGTTGATGAAATTAAGATGCAAAATGTAAATATTCAATTTACAATAATATTTCTATCGAAGGACTATGATAGCCTTAAGACCAAAATAGAACAAGTAGAGTTACAGCTCAAAATTGAGCGTAAAATACGTCTAAGTACCTGTTGGCATTAGAAGAAAAACTGAAACATCTGAAACGCGGCGCTAGATCATCGTGCCTCAAGATCTGATCAAGTTAAAAATATTCCTGTAAACAAGTCAAATAAAAAGGATTTACTGAACGTTATTATTGAAATGGGGTCAACCCTCAATATGACCATACAGCCATCAGAAGTGAAGGACATTTTTCACAGAAAACAGACCTATAGTTGTTGATTTCACAAGCAATTTAACTTAAGAAAAGTTCATAAGGATATACAAAAATATAATAATGGAACAAACAGTTTATCTACCGAGCACTTAAAAAACACACACACACAGGGACCACCGAAACCAATATTTGTATCAGAAAATCTTACCCCGAAAATAAAACGTTTATTCTTCCTCGCCCGTGACTTTGCAACCACAATTAATACAGTACTGTTGGATAAGAAATGGTTAAATATACCTTCGTAAAAGAGAAGGCAGCCAGCACTTTGTGATTAAGAAGCAGTCCGACTTATTAAAAATAAATAGTGATAAGTGACTATAACAATTCTATTTTATCGTTCGCACCTAGTATGCTGAACTTCGTTGTTTTCAAACTAGTTTACTTTTTTTGTGAACGTATGCAAGCTAATATTGTATACGGACTCTTTGTTAATATTGTACTGTTCTATACGGTTGGGGTTAGGTTATGCACGCACACTCACTCACTCACATATTTACACATTGTATGCAACTCAATATTTATACACCATATATGAATACACTCTCACAATCACACACATAAACTGCATACAACACAAGCATTGAACATCACACACATGTCGCAACGATATTAGTTTTAGTATGTTTTTGGTGTTACGATAACATTTACAAAATTATTACTTCAATTATCCGTACTTTGTTAAATATTCAACTGTAGAAAAAAAAATCTACTATTAATTATGAATAACGGTACTGCAATTATTAATGATGTTGAACAGCTTTCAAGAGCCTATCAATCATCATCATACCAATGCTCGCCGGAAGAGGTTAAATCGTATCTACGCAACGTTAATTACACCTTTAATATATTTCCCACGAATATTAGATGCATTGGCGTTACAACGAATAAAAGTCCAATTTGACATGATTGTACTTTCAGAAAGCTGTCTTGATAAATGTCCTAATATACCTACTATACCTGGCTACTTGATATCGGTTTCTTACTATTCTAACCAAAACGATGATGAAGTAGTGTATTCAAAACAAGACTTACATTTGAAAATCGAATATCCTCAGGTTGCCGATGCTAACTATTTATGACTCAAAGACAGTAATTAAATCGCTCTGATAGCAATTTACTGATCGCCATCAAATCGCAATATTAGAAACTTTATTTCTAATTTGGACATACTTCTTAAATCATTATGTAGTTTTAGAACAGTAATTTTAATTGGAGATATAAACATAAATATTGCACCTAACTGTGCAGATTACAATACCGACTTATATGTTAACTTTATTGCTTCACACGCGATGTTGCCCGCTGAACTATTTCCAACACGTAAAGATAACTGCCTAAATCACATTATTATAAAATCTAATAAACCATGCATCTCCTTAGTCCTTGATTCTCTTAGTTATTGCCTTTTGTAATCTTAAGATCAACGCACCTAAATCACATACAATATTACAAAGTGTAGATATCGCTGCCTGCGTTGAATCTGTATTTATTACCGACTACTCTGAAGTTTTAAACTGCTATGATGCCCAGATGGCTGCCTGTAAACTAGTAAATACCGTATCTTCAATAATTGACAATAATTGTTGCACTTCCAATATTCCGAGCAAAAGGCGTATCATAAAGTTCTGGATAACGCCCGGTCTTTTGATGTGTATGCGACATCGTGATAACCTGTATCATAAAACTATGAAAGATACTTTAAATGACACTTTATACAGAAATTACTGTAATAGTCTACAATAAAACTACAATACGAAAAAACACAATTTGAAAAATATCGGAACAATCCCAAGGTGACCTGGAACCTAATAAAAACCATCTCGAATCCCCATAGTAATAAGACACCAGCCACTGGACTTTTGACCGTTACGACTCAAAAGTGGTGGCTGAATTGGCGTCTAAAATTAAAACCCCGACAGACGATGACTGTCCAGGTTTGGGCGATCGTTACCCATTCTCCATAGCTATTTTCGATACTGATGTTGCATAGATCGATAGATTGATCTCTGGCCTTAGGATGGATTGCGCTGTGGGCTGGGATAGAATTTTTACAGTTTTGTTTGTTGCAACAAGATACATTTTCGTCCCAGTTATCTGTCATGTATTTAACCCTGCTTTGACTACTTAGAAGAAATATTGAATAAATTACTATTGGACTACTTAAACAACCACGGTATTCTTTCCCCCAAACCAATTTGAATTCAGAACAAGAAAGGTACAGAAGAAAGTTCAAAATTTTGTGGGTTCAGTTGTACAAATCTGAACAACAAAGACTAGACCATTTCTGTGCTCCTCGATTTTTCTAAAGCATTTGATACTATCTGTGTCCCACGCTTGCTTAGGAAATTGGAATAAGGGGCATTAAACTTGATATTTTTAATAGCTACCTCTCTGGTCGTTCCCAGATAGTCAAAATCGATGGCCACACTAGTGGAGAAAACTTTTTGAGTACGGCGTTCTGCAGGGCAGTGTACTTGGGCCTACCCTCATTTTAATATATATTAATGATCTGTGCAACCTTCAACTTCTGTACTCTAAAATCATCACGTATGCCGATGACACAGTGATTGTTGTGCGTGGCAGGCACTAGGACGAGACTCTCTTGTTTGCCGAGTCTGCTTTACAGACTACTATGAAATGGCTATCTCTAAACTAGCTCACAATAAACGTAGATAAAACCAAGTTTTTAACTTATAGTCCAAGACATGCATCACAGCCTAGTTCGCGGTTCACTTTGAGGGCGCATACATGTGGAGGATGTGTGTGATGGATTCCAGCCTGGGGTGGAGCTGGGAAATATCTCATTTTGCGTTTGGATAGGGCCCAAAGGGCAGTGTTGAAGGTGATGTCAGGGAAACCCATTTTTTTTCTCCATCGAAGATTGTACAACATACGTAAAATTCCTACAGGAAGGCACTTTTTTGTACTCAATATAATATTACGACAACATACTGCGTTGTATTTTGACGCACATCTACCTGGGCGTTCGAGCAGGACTGACAGGATCTGCCCTTCATATTCTTCTAGACTGCAAGTAGTTCGACGCCAGTTCATTTATTTCACTCCCATATTATACAACAAAGTTAACAGAATATTAAACATTTATCCACACCTTTCCACAGTGTAAAAAACTTACTGACCAATGGTTGGCTTTACTTTCATATGAAGAATTGGAGAGTTTGATTAAATGATAAGAATGCCAAGATTTCATTTCACTGTTTGCATGCACTTGTACACACACACACATACACATACACACACCCATACGCGTACTGACATACGCGTGCGCATACCCACACACTAATACACACATCTTATTTTTCCGTATGGTTTGGTAAATTTAATATATTAGTTATCGTTTCCTTCCTGGAGGTGGCCGTTAATAGCCACGACAAAATTTTTAATTAATATGGTTATTATCGAACATATATAATTTTTAATAGTAATAATGTTCCAAATAAATATTATTATTATTATATTATCATTTAAAAATAAACGAATTTCTGTGAAAACTAATTTCTTTGTTTACCTTACCGAGTTCACCATACGATCCTAATATAAGAGCCTTTTTCACTAGCACCTCTATATTACAATTTAGATACTTATTACGTACACGTACACATACATATAATATGAATAGTACATAAATGGTATATCATCTTCCTCTCAGCAACATCACATAGGCCTCCTTAAACGGAATTCCAAGAAGATCTGTAAAGTGATTATGAAGGTTGTATATGAGTACAAATAGCTGTAACTAATAACGTTATAAAGTTGTAACTGTCAAAGGAAAACGGAATGGAATGAAGACCATGACATAAATATACATATATATATATAATAATAATAATTAAAACAAGCATATTAATATTGAATAGACTGCCTCATTGGTCTAGCCGCGTTTGCCGATCAAGAGGTCTCGGGTTCGATTCCCGGATCAGGCTATAAAAATTGTTATTTGGTTTTTCTAATAGGAAACTCTCAGTAACAGTCCAAATTTTTTAAGTTATCCCGGTTGTCATGAACACCTATGCTAGGCGATATTAAGAAGGATATTTTGTTTTTTTTATACATATCTAGGCGTATTTAAAAATGTAATTTATATGTACTGTGTACATAAGTATGTGCTTTGACCAGTCGTCACCGGTTTTCCGTCGACTATGTGTTTTTAGTCACCTAAAAATATTTATATTAATATGCCTGAAGTCCTTATCTGAGGTAAACACTACTGAAGAAATACACACATAGGACACATATTTAGTTTTACTTCGAAATAGCCTCGTCCCGTAAATCGGCATCTTAAATGTATTACACGTAGCGTTTCTTATTTAGTTATCTGTTATCGTTAAGTAATCGTAAAGGCCAAATAAGGACTTAATGGAGGCTTTCTTCTTATTGTCAAGTAAAAGAAAATACAGGGAACGATTCTGATACTGGCAACGTCTGACTGGAATACAACAGTACCCTTGATACAATAGACAAAAGATGTTTTATTTTTATTAAACATTTTAAAATCTTATTTAACCACGTTCATTCTAACTTTATTCATAGATGCCAAGACGATAAACATCTACTTTATTTAAGAGGCGTTTCGATGGAGAGTTTCGATGAAAATTTTCTCATTACCTAACATGTGTGTTATTATTATTTTTATTCCCGTATTTTATAATAACACAATTTATACATATACTGTATTTGTAAACGTGGGAATCGTACTTTTTTCATCTGTCAATAGAATTGGTAATGTTAAAAATACTCAAATTAATACAAAAACAACAATCACAAACGAATTAATAATAATTTGTAGGTAATCTGAAATAATCTCAGTTTGATGCTTTTTCACAAAAAATATGCGTAATATACGTTTCTTACTTTATTCACAGTACAAAGATAACTTTTAAGGCTTTTATGTTTTTAGGTTTTAGGCTTATGTAAATTGTAGTAGTAATGCCAAGTTGATAATAAGGAATATACTTGATTCTACATATGTATGTATTTGTGTAAAAACAATAAATATTAATTACTTTTTTTTTAATGTTTATCATTGAATTGAGGAATAGAAATATACATATTTTTCTAAAGTTAGAAAATGAAGCAAAGAACGCAGTCAATAATCATATATTTATTATAATTATAATCATAACCCCCATCAAAAAAAGGGTTTGTTAATTGTGTATTTGTGCAACTGCCTATGCCAGCTCCCAAATGGCTAACTGATTATCATTCAGTTTTTTTAGTTGAAAAGTAATTAAATCAAGTGTTCTCTCATATATATTTGATCGAAATCTTCTTGAGCGTTGTTCGGTAAATATAAGAATTATATCAGTGTAATTTTATTCATGTTAAATTTTACTCTGAATAAAATCCAATATCCATACAAAAAGTGGACAACCCCATTTTATATGAAACAATCATCATGTTTTAATTGAAGCTGTTAATCGTACAATGTATTTTAATGTAACTCTGCGGTTTATTTACATATCACTGATGCGCCGTCTACATCAAACAGAAAATTTCGCGCTTCTTTATGTTTGGAAATAGATATATTGATTATACAAGAAAAATGTAAAACCCGAAATGAAGAGTTTTCTCACCAAATTTAAATTCTGACGTTTGCACTGGCGCAGCTCTTAAAAACCTGAATGTGTTTCTACAGCTCCGTTCTCTGTTTACTGTAAATTCACTCTAAACTAAACCGTGCTCCTGAAATTGTATATATTAATAAATAAGAGATCATATATCTTTCTCTGGTTAGTTCTTTTTATTCGTAATAAAATGCACAGTTTTATAAAATTCCGCCCGAAAACGTGCATACATAATAAAACATTTTATATTGTATTTTATATCTGTAGTTAACGAGAATTGCGGTTGAATTGCGGCGAAAGGTAGTTAAATGAATATAGTTCCCTGTCTAATAAGTACAAGATTTTAATTAAAGAAACGAGGTAGAACCCAAACGTACCTACTTTTTGCTTAAAAGTTACTACTTTCTACATTACAAACACTTACATACTTCCAATTTTTTCATAATAAGAACATTAAAAACTGTTTGAACACGGAACTGCAAAAAAAAAAAAGGAACGTTTGACTATCAAAAACACTCAAGACAAGTACATGTAATTGTTATTTGCGAGTGAAAGTATAATTTTGCCACAATTGGCTAGTTTTTTTATCTATAAGAGCTGTTTCAAAAAAAAAACTTGTGAAACCTAACGTATCAGATTATTTTAAATAAAAACTTTTCATGATTCTTCATTCTCTTTTCAGAAAAAGGTAATGAAAAAAAATATAATTTAAGAAAGTTCTCAACCACTTCTTCATTTAAATTAAAAATATAATAAATTAGTTTCCGAAAAGGGGAGTTTCAAAAAGCTATCAAAGGAGTAGTCTTTAGTTAGACAAGATCGTATACTTTAAGGGGTGCTTGTTTAATTTTCCTCTCAAAACTTCGACTATACATCTTAGAAAGTATTTTCCTAAATTTGAGTTTTATTGAAAGAATTATAGAGCTTGAGTTTAACATCGTCATTATAGTGAGAATTATGGGTATTGGCTAGATTGGAGATTAGAACTACGGGATAAATGAACCGGATAATAAAGCTCGTAGTATATTTACTTATGTTACTGTAGTATATTTTTATTTTGTTTTTAATGCTTTTATTAAATAAGGCTCGGCTGATGGTGACAGTTATAATAACAAAATATGAATGCTTGGAGCATTATCATACTGATTGCTCTTCAAAAATAAATAATCCAGATAAGTAGAATTGAATACATTAGAATAAACTTTATTGTAAACCTACACATAATACATTTATGTTCATGCATACGCCTGTATCTATTCAGGGGTAAGCAGGTGTGAATAAAAGACCCACATTTTGCCAATTATAATTTGGTCCCACCGACGTAGTAGGGGGCAAGCCTATTGCCGTCCACCGGGCACTGTATGACTGTATACATACTGTCTGATAGATAACAGTCAGATCCCTTAATCGCCTTTAACGAAACCCACATTTTTCATATCCATACATTTGATAGTACTGTTCATTGCAAATATCTGTAGTTTTCGCTCTTTTTCAGTTTTCGTCGTATTAACATTTCACAACTAGTAAGTACGTAGCTGTGATACAGTGGGTAAAAAGTTTGTTTTAAATATCCTTAGTTTCTTACGTAGATAAAATGGAACTTAATAATGGACATCTACACAAACTAAACTTGAAAGCAAGAGGCAGTCTTAGTATGAGTAAAATATATTCATGATGTGAAAGTTTTCAACTTGCTGCGACACCTACATGGGAGTTTAATTAATTAATTCGTGTTTGCTTTGTGGTTCTTGACTTACTAAATAAAGCTACCCCATCGTTTACCCTGGCTGTAGACGACAAGCCAGCTCACAGAATGTATTAGAGGAGAGGAAAATGTCAATTAATTTAGTTCTTCTATCCAAGCTAATCTAATTTTGATAGTTATAGAAGATCTATGATCCGTTTTTTTTATTTTTTATTTTCTATTCTTTTCACTTACGAGTTACACATGACTGTTTTTTTATTTTACTCTATTTACTAGGTTTGCTGGAACACAACTCATTTTTGGGTTAAGCACGTCTTTGTACATACAATTACCTTATCTTTATAAAAAAATGTGTACACTAAAGAGTAAATAAATAATAAAATAAATAAACTAATAATAATCAAAATAAAAAAGTTAATCAGGTCCTGTTGCCAAATCAGGTATCTAATTTACTAGATGCTGACCAGAAAATATATTTTAACTCACTTCTAAACAGCATTCAGTGACACGGGAACCTCCTTAATATGCGAACCTTACCGAGTAGAACTGCCATCTACATGAGGTTCTATTTCAAAAGCAAATAGCTTTCAACCCAATTTATAATTATTGGAATGGTTTTTGTTCGACATCGATAAATACTTGGGAGTTTTCTAGGGCTCTAGAAAAACAGAACGGTGACGTGGGCATTAAGATTATTAAGAGAACATGACCTAGTAGATAACTTTTAAAATAATTACTTCATACACAAGTCCTCTCTCACAAGTCGAGAGTTGCTACACTTGATGCGATTGGAATTGAATATTCTGAACTGTTTTTAATTATCTCATTAGAACTTATTGTGTTAGCAAACCAACAGATGCTTATTAGATTATGTTAACACTATTAGTGTAGTGTGTGACGGTACATGGCGGAATAAAAATATTGGAAATATGCAATTAGAAAGATGAACCTTCTACCTCACGGATTCGGCGACGGAGGGCGTGCGCCGCTGAGCCAGCCAGCCTGTGATCACACCAGTATTAAATATATAACGTGTTCACTACTAACACAATCTCATAATTACTTTTGGAGTTGGGTAGGGCCGTAAATGGCTTAATGATAAATATATTACCAAAGATTAAATTCAATGAATAGTGATTCATTATCAAAATTAAGTTCTGTAACTCCGTTACTTCAGCAACTTGTAAGCTTCAAAGGTTAGCCAATAAATTAATATAGATAAGTTCTCGATCAAGTTAGCTGATAACTTCAGTTATAAAAAGATCAAGATCACAGAAAAAATATCAGTTATAGCATGCAGTATGGATTATTATTTATATTGTCCGTGTGTACCAATTCCCATACGGGACAAGAAATTGTGTGATTCACAATTGTTTGTCCTGGGTCTGGGTGCTATTGTTGTCCGTTGTATAATATATTTATGAACTCCTCCGCGGCACAGAAATTATTCGTAATGCGGGAGATGTTTTTTATTTGTGGAGATCCCCACGCGTCATCACCTCACGGTAAGATTGTATGTCGGACCCGAACCCTCTAAAACCATACAATGTTTACGCTATTGCTCTGGACCATGTGGGATTCGTGGGATCGGTGTGGGTAGTCTCTCGCTGCAGGCCTATGGTTATGTATGTACATAACGAGAGCGAGAAGCTACCCCCACCGATAGCCACCACGAGGTCGCCATGCTCTTGTAAATTCGGCAGATATAATAAAAAGCAAAGAAAAATTTCCACCCTCGGCAGAGGGTATAGAATTCCCTTCGGCTAAGGAATTGACCATTACTATCTGTCAGACAGTATACATATACATTTGTATGGTTGATATTATGTAACTGTTACTAAATTATGATTGTCAATTGTGAGCGTTTAATACACCTCTACCCACCCCTTAGGGATACTGGCTTGAGTGCAAGAATATATAATTTGCCATAACGAACTGATTTCGAATAAAAGTAAGAAGGTAAAATTTCTGTGCTTAGTCACTAAGTCACTTGCATGCAATTATGTATGTAGAAAAAGAAATTATGTAGTGTTGCAGTTCCAATTTCAGAGAATATTTTGTTTCCTGCGCTTTCACCTTAGCTGTTGTGTTAATCCTACCAAGAAATTACTAAAGCACTTACTAAAATACTTAATCGCGCTGTGAGTTACGAAGAAGTGAATTTTTAGCCCAAAACAACGGCTATGGCAGGATATGGAACCCAGGGAGCTCTGCATAGCATACGAAAGCATTTTTAAACATAAAAATCGTTATTTATGTATATTTTATATTATATATATATATATTCTAAGGCCTTTAAAAAAAGTTCTCTCTAACATATATTATACGCCATTATGCGAAAACAAAATATTAAGCAAGAGAAACAAATTTCTGGAATAGTTATCATTATATCCAGCTTTAATGAAATTCCACCAGACAAAACTTCACAACAAACCGCATCTCTTGTAAGGCAGTGATACAAAAGCCGAGAAACATTTATGAACAACCTATAAATAACTAAATACATAGTTGCGTAAGCATAAGAAACGGGTAAATTCGCCGAGTTCTTGACTTTATAAGCGTGTTGTTTTGTTTAGTTCACCACAGCCCGGGTAAAGGGCCGGAGGCGAGTATGCCGCCAGATATTTGAGGATAAAACAGGAAATTTGGAATTAAAATGTAAAAAAATTCGTTCATCGTGTTATCGAGTAAAATGCATATAGACACATCCTTAATCAATATTTATACTAATGCATATAATTTAGCTAAAAAGTTTTTGTTTGTTTGTTTATGTTGTTTCTGTCTTCTATTATCAAGACACATATCCGAATCCACTATTGAGTATTCTTGAAAGTTATAAAAAAATAATCTCTTTAAGCTAATTGTTTTGTAAAAGTCACAACTTTATGCAATTTATTTGGCAAATAGACAAGTCTTTTTGATGTGAGGCATACACAGGTGTATGACTATACATATATTGTCTGATAATTAGTAATCCGATGCTTTAGTTGCCTATCACGACACCTACGGGAAAAATGCCGTGGCCCTCTTCTACTTTACAGAGATCGCTAACGGCCAACCAATTTTGAAACTTAAGAACTTATATAATAAAAAAAAATATCCATCTTGAAATAACAAATTAAAATTTAAAAAATACTAATGGGCCGCATACACCAAGGTCCACACTGTTTTCATTGCTTTACTATAATGGAAACAGAAAAACAATTTCAATTAATTGCAAATATAAGCAGAAAACCCTCCACGCATAGACACAGGCGGCATCGAAAACTGCTGGCTGCGAGTTTGTCACAAGAGACAACCAGCCAGGGGGCGGAGCACTTAGATTTATGAACGCTAACTTGGTCCGGACTTAATTTATAACGACAAACTTTCTTCGCGCGTGAATAATAGTCTTTAAACGAATTAGCAAATTATTTGACGAATTTCTATCATATCCAGTTTATAAGTAGATAGCGATAGACTATACTTAGGCACGATTTGGGCTGGCTCGACCGGAGTAATACCATGGCCTCATAGAAAACCAGTAGTAGAGCAATGCTTACGTTATGTTTTACCAAGTGAAGGAGATTACGGGAAGCCGGTCCATGGGTGGCGGTAGTCACTGTCTGCTACCATAGAAGAAAATACTTTATTGCACAGTAAAAAATAGGACACTTAGGAGAAATGCATAAAAACGTAGTATTGCAATGAACGGTACTATCGCAGTTTGCTATCTCTTCCAGACAACCGTCAATGTATATAGTAAGTGGGCGTATGTTGTATCGTAAGTAGTAAGCACTATTGACTCACACTTGAGGTGCGAAATTACACTTTCAAATATAAACAGTCCACCAATTATTCATCTTGCACGTCATACTAAAACAGCACTAGGAACTACCATTAAAATGCTTGCCTGCGATTAAGAGAAGGAATTACCTGATTTGTATCAAACCTCGTTATTCGTAAATAGATTGCAGTAGCAGCATAGCAGCTGAAGGACCCCGACGGAAGCCGTATTATCAATCATTGAGGAGCTGGTGGTCTTCTAAGTACCGGAGGAGCTGGCAGTTAACAATGGATTCCATTTAAAACCGGTGCCAACTCTTGAGCACACGTTTTCAGCACGATAGGAGAGATTCTATCGGGCCCACTCAACTTAAGAACGTCGAGGGAAAGGAGCGCTTTACGCACTGCCCTTTGTGTAAACCGGACTTCCGGCATACGGCTCTCGCACTGCGGCATGGTCGGCGGTGCGTTTCCCCCGTCGTCCAAGGTCGAGTTGGACGGAATGAGTTTGCCCAGAAGATCGGCTTTTTCTTTAGCGTCGTGGGCCAACGAATTATATTATTTTATATGTATATTATTTTATATATCTTATATGTAGTAGAGCCACGCTGATTTATTCAGCAGGAATGGGCCGGCTCGACAGGGGCAGTACTACCCTCTCACAGAAAACCAGCCTAAAGTGACAACATTCGTGGTGTCGCCTTTTGCTGGTGAGTGAGAGACCGGAGGCCCAACGATGCAGGGGTGACAGTTATCGTGGTATGTGTGTGAGCAGTGGAGTGCTGTAGAGTCATTGTGAGGGTGGCGTGGATAGAACCGTCGGCCAGGGAGACCCGTAGAAAACGGTGGTGCCGCTGGCCGCCCGCGGCATAGAGAGGGGCCTAACCACGGTTAACCACCCTGGGAGGCTGAGCCGTCAGGTCGCGCATAATCCATGGAGTGGCTCGTCGAGCCGGTTGTTGACCGGATGGTGGGACCTCAGTTTACATTGCCACGATGACTGTCATGCCTTTTACGCCCCTTCCTCTTCTATCATGGCAGCACAAAAAAAGAAAAGTCGTCTTACAGCGACATCCTCCTCTCCCACCAACCCGCTTTTTGAGGTGGAGTTAAGAGTGGCTAACATACGTGGACTCCATGAAAACCTCAGCGCCGTACACCAACACCTCGAGACGGCTCGGCCGGCCATGCTTTTTCTTACGGAGACACAAATACGCCGCCTTGCCGACACGGCATATCTCCACTATCCCGGCTACATGCTCGAGGAGTGCTTCCTCGCAAGGGCTGGAGTGTGCCTTTTCATCAGGGCGGATGTTTGTTGTCGCCGTCTGCACTGCCTAGAAGACACATCCCTCTCCATCCTTTGGCTCCACGTGGATTTTGGCTCTACGAGCCGGATTTACGTGTGCCTCTATCGCTCCCATTCCGGAGACTCCGAGACAACTCGACTCTTTTACCACCTGAGTCAAGCAGCGGATAAAGCACACGAGCAGTTTCCGACCGTCGAACTGGTGTTTTTGGGAGATTTTAACGACCACCATGAGTCCTGGCTGGGATCTTCCAAAACTGACCACGCTGGTCGAACTGCCCACGCATTTACTTTCACGCATGACCTTACCCAACTGGTACTCCAGCCCACCAGGATATCAGACATATCGGGTTAAGCGCCTTCTTTGCTTGACCTACTGCTGACGAATCACCCAGCGCAGTACAGCGTATCGGTTCTCGCCCCTCTGGGATCCTCCGACCACTGCCTGGTGTCGACCTCAGTGCCTCTTGTTACCCCTCCACGACCTGTGGTAACAAGGCGGCGGTTATGGCACTACTCGTCAGCAGATTGGGATGGAATGCAGGAATATTTTGCATCCATCCCATGGGCTCAACGCTGCTTTAAAGACAGGGATCTGTCGCAAAGTGCGTCTGCCGTGACTGACGAAATTACTGTCGGTATGGAGTATTATATCCCCTACAGTGAAGTCGCCACGAAGACCTGTCCCTGGTTCAATCGCGAGTGCACCCGTACCGTTGCTCAAAAGCAGTCGGCCTACCGCGCATGGACCCGGGCTCGACATTGATCGCCTAAAAGCAGCACTAAACAGAGCCACTAGGGAATGCAAGAGGGCTTACATCAGAGCAGATGCCCAGCGCATTGCACGGTTTGGTCAAGAACTCGTCGCATACCCTACGGGTAGCCGTAAGTTTTGGCGATTGGCCAAAGCCGTGCAGTCCAACTACTGCCAACCTTCGCTGCCGTCGTTGAACCACCCTGACGGATCACTGGCCCACGAGCCGCAAGAGAAAGCGAAACTACTAGCTGACCTCCTTGCGGCTAACTCCCGAATCGATGACCGCGGCGCGCACTCGCCCACCATTGCGACCTGCGACTTCGCAATGCGGGATATTCGCATCCGGCAGAGGGATGTCCATGCGGAGCTTCGGTCACACGATTTCCGGAAAGCCAGTGGACCCGATGGTGTTCCGGCGGTAGTTCTTAAGAACTGTGCACCTGAGTTGTCTCCCGTACTGACGAACTTGTATCGCCTCCTCTGTATTGTGTCCTCTATTCCTCAGGAATTATTCCGGAGGCCTGGAGAAAGGCAAATGCTCAACCCATTCCCAAAAAAGGCGACCACTCCGATCCAGCTAATTACCGATTGATTGCTACAAATTGTCTGTATTAAATTTTTTACAGAACTAAATATCGCCCATAAAATACCATCTCAAAATATCTGTCGGGATCTCAATCTGCGTGATTACATCGAGACTTCACTAAGGCGGCCCAGCGGAAGCTCGGTGTATTGAACAAGGTGAGACGGCTCTTCTCGCCCGAGCAACTGTGTCTTTTATACAAGACCCAGGTTCGCTCCTGCGTGGAGTACTGCTTTCATCTCTGGGACGGCTATGCGCAGTATTTGCTTGACGCTCTCGATCGGTTGCAACCGCGCGCAGTCCGCATTATCGACTGTCCTGAGATCACCCAGTCTCTTGAGCCACTGCAGTTGCGAAGAGATGTCGCCTCTATGGCAGTCCTCTATCGCCTACATCACGGGGAGTGTTCTGATGAGCTCTTCCAATTGTTCCCATCTTCTCCCTTCCTCTACAGGACTACACGTGCTGGCCTGAGGAGTCACCGTTTGAGCGTCGAAAATATACGTACCCGAACTAAACGGTTTGGCTCTTCTTTCTTGAGCCGATGGGTAAAAGCCTGTAATTCTCTACCAGCGCACGTGTTTCCTTCCCACTTTGATCCCGGGTCTTTTAAGCGGGGCGTGAAAAAGCATCCCACCGGGCCGCCATAGTGTGGGTCACCATGCTGCATTGACTAGACATGCAATGAGGATGGTGACCACCACTCTTTGACTCCACCTATTGCTTTCCATCAGGCAAAGTAGAGTCACTATGGTAGGCTAATATAATATATATATATATATATAAATATATACATATATTTTTTATATATTATAGCGTGAAATAACAATTGTTTTGATTTGATTTATTATATGATCGTCCAATTATTTTAAGTGTAGTTGTTTGGTTTAAACATCACTGGTATTAAATTGAAGTATTCATTTGTCTTTAAGAATGCCAATAATAATAAAAATAAGTATAATATCTTTAAACATCTCACACACACACAGCTTGTATTATGGTAACCAAACTTCTGATAAACATACCTATATATTTGAATAAATGAATGCCATGATAGCCAGTTTAACATAACACACAAGCTATAGGATTTTTTAAGGGTAATAAAATAAAATCGATTCAAATCTATACACACATGTTAAAGGTTTGTAAGCAAAAAATATTTTTTTTATGTGCTTTATTATGCTGTTACAGACTCACTTTTTAATTACGGTTTAAGCAGCTATGGTCTTCAGTTCTCAAGTTCAGAACTCATGTAGGAAATTAGACTATTTAAGTACCGGGTTAGTTATAAAGTTTAATTAAAATGTACACCAAATTATAATAAATTATTTAACATGTATAAAATACTCCTAATACCTGAAAAAAAAATACATACATATGTGCTACCATCTGTACTAACTCCAGTATAATATAATAAAATAAACTTCCTAAGCAATATAACCAAAGACATAACCAGTGTAACTTTAAAAAAAACTTAAGAATATCCTGATCTTACGTTATGTAAGCTCCTAAAATAAGCAAAGCAACGTTCAGTACTTTTCATGTAATTAAATTTTAATTTAAAGTTTTTGTTTTTGAAAACTACGAGCGCCTTTATCGCCAACAAAATGTGATTACAGTTTGGCGATGTTGTGATGTTTGTAATCATTGTGTATTCTTAAAAAAAGGATATTGAGAGAACTTTGACGATTGACCCTTTAAGACAGTGATTTCTTTTTTAAGAAGGAACGATTAGTGCAGAGGTCCTATTTGTCTCTTCTCTTTGTTCTACATTTATTATTAAATACATCTCTCCGCTATTAAAACATCCCTGCGCTGCAACTGACTTTACAATTTTAGTGTGATTGAACAGCAAATATCTTATATAATAAAAAAATATCTTAAAAAATAAGGCGATACAAATGCTGCAGGGATTAAAGAATATAATTTATTCTTCTACAATAAAAACGGTTACAACAGTGATGTGTGCGTGTGTGTGGGTGCGTTCGTGCGTGCGCGCTTGTGTGTGTGTTTGAGATAAGTTTTATAGCCGGAGCATAAGTATTATTTTTAGTTTAAATTTAATTAAACAATATGTGGAAGAAATCTAGTTGATATGAGAAAAAACAATCGAATTTATGAGATAGGGATGTTCTACATATTTTAGTATACTAATAGGATATACATATGTTTGCGTTCTTTTGTTTGATCGATGAAAATATCGTAGTTTGAAAGAGAGTGGCATTTGATTACTATACGAATAATAAAAAAGCTGCCTTACAGAAATACTTTTGAAATTCTGATATAATTTAGCCGTTGCATATAGAATACGGAGCAAAAGAGCTACTTAAGGAACCGCTCTTTGGGATGGTTTTAGTTTTAAAACTATAGTTCTAGCAGCACCCCAGAATGTGATTCAGTAGGTAAATATAGATTTAGTTTGTCATTTTCTATTTCAACGTCTTCAACTCTACAAATTGTTTTAAGATATAATCCATTTGTAAATAATTCTCCGAAAACATACCACTCTTTGTAATAAGTTTAATCTTCCATTTAAGATTTTTTTCATTGTGATTCTCCTCTCGAAAGGTTTATTTCGCAGAATCTTTATAAATTACAAAGGTATTTATTTAAATTAATATTTGTTTTGAACATTTAGAAAGCATTTTAGGTTTTAAACAGACATAGTTAAGTGCAAATTTCAAATTATAAAACGGTATTAAAAAAGTGATATTATATTACATATTCATAGATACATACTTTCATGCCTATGTAGGCGGGGATATCCCCGAAGGTATGTGAAGGAACTTCAAAAGCCTACTGTATACGTATTGTCACATAGATACCTGTTCGACCACTTAATCGACCTTTTTAAGACACCGATGGGGGGAATGGGGGGGTCCTATTCACCACTGGAACCATGTGGATTTAAATTAGGATTGTTTTTATTAAGTAGGTGATTTGATTTGGTGTATGTTAGTTGATGATTTAATTTTTGTGATGATTCATTAACATCACGTCAGGCAAATTAGGAGATATGATTAAGATATCGAAGAAGAGTCGACTCTCGATGTCGTAATTTTAATACATATATTTTATAATAACCGAACAATTGACTGGCCGGACTTAGTGTTTTAGTGGTCCTGACTTCTAAAACAGAGATTTTTTATTTGTGTAGCAATGTATACGACTGTATTAGACTAAGAAATAAATTATGTTACATAGTACCTAGAACATCAGCACGACGAGAGGCACGAGTACAAACTACGTTTGCTGTTTCGACTTCTCATACTAATGCTGGTCTGCGAGCGCCTCTACGTAGAATTACTAATAATTATAACCTGAACTTTCACGATATAGACATGTTTGCAATAACTTCGGGCACATTTAAAAGGCTTGTGACACAAAGATTTGGTTTGCTTGATTTCAGGTATTTCTTTATTTTAATATTTTATTGTAATCATCTGTGTGACTGTTTATTCCACAAATAAATAAATAAATAGTGATAACTGATACAACTTTTTTGAAGGGACTTGCAGGTCGACGTAGAAAGTGTTGTTTCGATTTAGATGATTCGAAGGATTAACATCAAACATACCTACCACTTCACCATAAGGTCTTATGGAGGATTCTTTTTTCTTAAAGAAATCATGGCATTTATGAATTAAGTGTAATAATATTGTGAAGGGTTTTCGTAATAGCAATAGTTCGGTGTCTACAGATACATCAATCCACCTCTCTCACTTTTTAGTTATTTCATTATGATTTAATGGTTTCATTTAAACAAAAAAGAGTCCATGACTACATAAAACTAATGTTACAACGGAATGACCCCGACGTCCAATTCCAAACTCAGTTAAACAATAGGCGAATTAATTAAGTCTCTAAAACTTTTCTCATTACATCAAAATCTTGAAAAATTCTACCCTTGACATAGAATATTTTACTGGCTTATGTATATATAAATATTTCTTTATCTTCGCTAAAAAAAACTACTTATATGTACACTATAGTATTTTAGGTGTTTCAATAACGGATAGTTCAAGTCATTTGTTCTACTAAACTACTTGCAATCAATTTTTATTTTTTTAGTTACTCTAAGCAAAAGTTATTTTTAAGAGTTGCTTCATTTCAGTAGTCCAAGTGTGATGCTTGCTCGAAATAGCTATAAACTGATTAGTTAAAGATAAGAAGGTACTAATTTAACTTTTATTAATATTTTTCATTATTAAAGAATAATAAAAATCTTGCAGATAAAAATCAACCTTATACTAGTACGTAATAATGATAATATTCTAACAACAACAACATTTTGTAAGCACATTTATATAAAATTCATTTCTTTCTGGCGAACACAATGTGCGCCCGCGTGTGTTAATTAACTGTATTCAAGTGTTCATTCTTTTTTTTAAATACGAAACAGAAGCAAGTCGGCCGCTAACAAAGCAATTATTTTCTTTGCGAAATTAATTATTTCCCTTGTATTGGTGTTCTGTTCTCTCGCTTTAATTACCGAAGTGGGTGCTACGTGTTGCGACTTGCGACTAATTGACTGTAACGCGCACTAAAGTATACCGCTACGCCGTAGAGGAAATGTAGCAGTAGCACAATCCGTAAAGCGATGGAGACTAATCATTTTATTGAAGACATTAATCACTTTAATATACGTAGCAGAGCAATGAACCAGTTAATTGTAGTGCGTACGCTTCTAATATGTTTTATTTTACTCACAACTATGAATGTTGCAAAAACATGCATTGAAAGAAAAATATGTTTATTTTGCCCCTTTATTAGTAAGAAACATTCCTTAGAATATCTTTTCATTTGTACACTCAAGAAACCGCCAAAAGAATAAGTATAATGGTAAATATAATTTAGGAGATAAAAATATATTTAAATGTTGTTCAAATCTCAATTAAAAACACACAGATAATTTTAGAATACATTTATGAATTTTGTAATTATTTGAAGAAATCCAAGCGTTTAATTTAAAATAAACTTTGTTCTCGAATCTCGAGTTGGTTTACTGTTTATCCGCATCTGTAGTGGAATACAATTTTACGAAACAACAAGAGCCTGGCTAATGGAAATTAGCTTCCAGGGCTAATTGCTATGAATACGTTTAACATAAATCAACGGTGTTTTAAAAAACATGACGTTGGAAAAATAGAAAATTGCTGGCACATAATACCATTCTAATGTAAAATCTTTATCGAGCCTACTTATTTGAATATGCAAAAACACGTTTTAACTTACCTTCCGTATGTGCTACGATAAGTTCTTTCAAAAATTCTCAATCCAACGTTAATTTACTGTTGTACAAATATTTTGACATTTCTTTAAATTGAAATATGATTTTCTTATTTATTGAAGTTCTTCACTAAGTTGTTGTTTAAAGAACCTTACGATTTGCAATGCTGTTATTATAAGAGGTTGACATATACCGCTGCAGAGTGGTAATTCTCTTCTTCACATCTTACCAAAAGGTTTTGTGACCTTTGTCGAATATGGCAACCTAGGCTAAAAACTAACCACCTGTGGCGCAATACAACGATATGCAAGTCTTAAATATTGTAATAAGAAAGATCAGAATAACTAGAGGGACGTCTAGTTACTCTGACGTTCAGAAACCATCAAATGGGGGACTATATTTAAAATAATAACTACTATTATAATCCTTCTATATAGTCGTAATACACTGCAACAGGTGTCTGTCTGTAGCTTAACCCCTATAGATATGTATCAATCAGCTCAATCGTATGACGTCCGCTCTTAAGGATAGGTAGACATCTCTTTAATAGAGAAGTCGTTTTCTCTAGGGTACAAATTATACAATTTGGAAAAACAGATCAGACGAAAAGGTCCAAAATTTTAGTCAGCGTTCTTCTTTTTCTTCTTCAATCAAATTATCTGAAAATAATATAAGCTTAATTTCCAAGGAAAAAAGAAACAAATTTTAAATAATTTTTACTGAATTGTATTATTAATATATTTCAGAAATATTTAACAGTAGAATAATAAATCAATTAGTTGGCAACACTTAACATGGCGCCTAAGCCCGTAAAACCCCTCGCTAATTGTTTAATGCAGACAGATGGTACTTTTTTAATGTATTAAACCAGAACGAGAGTTATGAACTTCAACGCCATGCTAAGGCTTAAATTTAAATATACTTTCTTGCGCTTTTTGAATCAAAGTCAGCTTTTTTAAAATTGTAGTGTCAATGTGTGTTATTTTGTACACCTACGACATTGGAATCTCAGGCATACTAACAAGACAGTATGCATCACTATTTTTCGCAGAGTACTTTTTGGTGCAAAATATTTGTTTCCCATTAAATAATATATATAATTTAAGAATATAGTAACAAACTACATACTCATTTATTATCGTAAGTTAAAAAAACTAATATTATGATGATATATATTCGGTAGGTCCGCATATTCAGTTCAATAGAGATATCGACGAAACTTTCAAAAATAATAATACATACATGTTGGACCTTTTATACAGCTACCAGTTCGATCCCAAATAACTATAGTGGAACACCACGTTATGAAAATTCGTACTGGGGATAGGAAGTAGTCAGTAGTCAGTAGATAAGCGCAAGAAGTAATCTCGTTTTTAGCAATTTTATTTCATACATATAAAAATACAACGTCGTGTTTTCACCTTATCACCGTGGACCAGGTGTTACAATATTACTGACAACAGAAATGAAAAATTCCCAAATATTTTTGCTTAAATTACATTATGAAACTTAATTTACTTTTTGTTTGCATATTTACAGCTAGTCAGCACTCGTTATATTTATTTCTGCTATTTCATTAAAAACAATTCTGTTATTTTTCTTAAAATAACATTTTTACGTATACTTTAATATAATAGTTTAGTAAAGTGTAAACATTTCAGTCTTATTTGAGAGCTATAATAAGCGGATGCACATTTTCCTTTCATTTTGACGTGAAACATAAATGCAGTTATTTTAACCTGTGCAAAAAAAAATACAGGAAAAGTACGAGTATTCATTTTCTAACACTCCTGCGAAATTGTTATCTATATTCAAACGATTTGTCTATGTGATATTAGCAATTAGGCAATAAACACGAACTTAAATACTATTTGCATTATAGTTATAATACTAGTTATCATTACCCTAACATTTTCGTAGATAAACATTTGATGAACATCAGACAAAATAAGTATCGTGAAACGGAGCAGAAAATTCAAGGCCAGAATAAAGTTAACTCATAACTGGTATTTATAGTGTAATCAAATTTAGAAATAGCTTTAAGCTGTAGTTATATACGCATACCCATACGTCACAACCTTCGAAATAAAAATATAAGAAAGAACAAAATGTACAAGGACACAGACCTGAGGCACAAATTATACAGTACACAATTTTTTGTTGGGAACTAAACTCATAACAATTGTTAAGTACATCGCCTTTTCTACCCTCTCTTTCGTTTCCATTTTCTGGCTACTCTGGAGATATTCTTAAAACGCTTCACGCTAAGCGTTAAAACAGTACCTTAATTATATACTTACTACTAATTTCAGATCTTCATTTTGTTCTCAACACTTTAATAAATAAACTTATAGTAAATCTTGTCTCATTATTAATCCTTAACGAACTGTGACGGACAAAACGATAGTCAATCAGCGGAAACATATATCAAATAACTAAACTTCTCAAACTTCTCTCTTAATGACGGGTCATTACAGAAAAAAAACTTCGTGCTGTTCTATGGAGTTTTTAGTGCATTACAAGTTGTTGTTGTCAAAGCGTTTTAACACAATCACATATTTTAATACCTACGTTAAGTAAATATTATAAATATAATTTTGTACTGTCGTAAGTTCGTACACTTCGATATGGCGATAATAATTATATCACATTTTCAACAATTTCGTATCCTACCAGAGCGGTAGGAATTCACGATTGTAACACTAGTATACGAAACGTATTACTTCACACGTATTGCCGTGGTGCTGGTCCATTTTTTCTTGAATGTGGGAGTGTATCGTCGTTGTTTCCAGTGTTGTTATTATGCAGAAACGACATTTCTACACCTGCATCCCCACCCTGAGAAATAAAAGACAAGGTTTTGAACTCAGTCTTTCTCAAATGGAATAGTGAAATATACTAACATGCAAGAAGCAAGAACAAGAAAAGTCTAAACTGTTTAGTTAATCTTGGTTTCATAAATTTTTCTTAACATATAAAGTATTAGATCTAGAAACTACTTTTTTACACTGATGTACTAATCATCTTTGAATCGTGAAAAAAAAATAGACCAATACATAATTCTAGGAATTAAAACTTTTTTATATATTTATTAAATAAGTAATCTACCTCGGAATGCATCGGATTTGCTGTGATAGTGATCGGTACTTTAGCAGGAATGTATCCATTTGCCCCACCACTCTCAGTCACATTGCCTTTTTCTTCTGAAACAAAACATTTAATGTATTTGACCTACTTTTAAATAGCGATGTTATGTCTTAATATTTAATATTGACTGTGTACAGTAAACAGTAATACAAAACGAATGTATATTTGCCTAACACAAAAACAGACGAGATAAAATCTAATAACGGAGATTAACCAAGAGATATTTTGAGTTTTGGCTCTAACTTTGAGTAATCTGTACTGTAAGTAATCAAAGCTGCCTTAATTAACTCTCTCTCTCAATCACGTAAGTCTCACGTAAATCACCCTAAAATAATTTTTGATGTAATGGAATATAGCCGATATTTAAATTCATGTTGCGATGCTTATATTTCAAGTTTCGTTCATGATCGAAACGGGATTGCCTTATAGGTTTCTTTTTATTCACTTATTCAAAGGACACGTTAAGTAGTAAGAGGAAAATTAATATATTACTTTTAAAAGATACTAACAAACAGAAAATGTGTATTTATTAATTTTCACACGACTTATTAAATAAGAGAACATTTAATTTAAATGCATCCACCATCTGGTATTTTGGATATATGCGTGGTTTGCCACCATGGCACAGTCGACCACAGGACCTGAAGAAGTTAACGCGTGACCTGGTAGCGAACGAAGAAAACACAAACAGGAAGGCCGTCCCTGGTACTGCCGTCCTACCACCAACATAGCTTCTTTAAGCTCTGATAAGTCGGGAAGGCAGCAGGCGCAAATGACGTCGCAAAGCGTCTCATTTTTAACGACGATTTCGACTTCAACTGTGCAACTAAACGTAGGCTCGCAATACCGCATATCTCTTAAGAGCAAGTATATGTTTGACGAATACAGAGGTAATTCTTCAAACATATATTTGTAAAAACATACCTACTTATACCGAGGAGGACACAAACAAGCTACCTCTAACGTAAAATTAGGTAGGACATACAACTGCATTAAATTAAAATATAGACTACAAACATTAATTTTTGAACCAGACTGAAGATTTACTTCAGAACAATGATCAAATAGTAATTATTGATTTAACTATATGGAATAATCGAATAACACAAGCTATCTAACTATGAACAACGATCTTGCCTCAATAACGTTGAGGTTAAGGGTGAGCCACTTGAGAAAGAAGAAAACCTGCTCTCCATCATTGAAGTCTTAAGTTGTAAGCTTTCTCTAAAAATCAAACCAACTATATATCGGGAGGGCCTATTTGCAATTCAAGAGATAAGCTAATAAATGTAAGCTTTCTAAACAGATACGTCCAAGAAGATCTCATAGCGGCGGCTCGCCTGGTAAAAGGACCTCCATACAACTGAAATAAATTATTGTTTGACGCACACTTCGAAGCAATCATCAAGAAAACTTCTAAAGCGTTGGACTTTGTTATGAGAATTTCTAAATATGAAGGTGAAGAAGAAGAAGAGGCACTCAAAATTGTGTACTGTGAGTATGACCGCAGCCATCTTGAGTATGCATCGCAGGCGTGGAGCCTTTGCTACTTTAAAAATTAAATATCTATGCTACCATAATCATCAAAGACCGCATATGCCTCCGACAACTATTTAATGTTTTTACAACTATAGTGCCGTGGGCAAGGAAAAGTTGGAGCCATTTCCATTATTTCAGTTAGTAAAACAACCGCGATATTGTTTTTGTTCTTTTGAACAGTCTCGTTCACACTTTTCTTTTATTATGTCATCTGGAAATGAAAACTTGTAATTGGCTGACTGGATACATGTCTAAATGTCATCTTAAATTAGCTGTAATTTTCCATGAATAAAATAAAATAAAATAAAATAAAATAAAATAATAACCTTGAAGCCTACATAGACTTCTGTACATTGATCTGATAAAATAAATACAACAGTAAGAACAATCGTTAGGTCAAGCGACTAAAGTCATTAAAAAAAATATATTTCAACTCGAATCAGACTAAATTGAAATAGATAAAACTGTCCACCAAATGTTCATTTAGTAGAATTAGATTTCAATCGTAAAGTTTTGTGTACAATATTTGTCGATTCAATACTAATTCGCTGGCATCCAGTAAACGGTTGTGTCAAACATTTTTTTTTAATTAGTAAATGGCTTTGCTTCCTTGGCAAATATTGCTTAAAGAGTACCCTAATTAATAATAATGCTAACTAATTACATACATAGATACACTCACGGCTGTATTTGTTTTTATGCGACAGGGGGCAAACGAGCAGACGGGTCACCTGATGGTAAGTGACTACTGCCGCCCATGGACACCCGCAACTCAAGAGTCACAAGTGCGTTGCCGGCCTTTTAGATAGGAGTACGCTCTTTTCTTGAAGGTTTGAAGGTCGTATCGGTTCGGAAATACGGCAAACGACAATTTGTTCCATAAGCTGGTTGTGCGAGGCAAAAAGCTTCTGGAGAAGCGCACAGTAGTGGAGTGAACACTCCCTATGACACAAGCGATAGAGAATGCAGGGTGAAGCTACATCTCTACGCAACGCCAAGGTGTCAAGTCGATCAGAAATTCCTGGCAGTCGATGATGCGAGTCGCTCTCCGTTGAATGCGGTCAAGAGGGAGAATTTGGTACTGGGGTGCACCTGCATAGAGATGAGAACAGTATTCCCTGTGCGGCCGAACCGCCTTATAAAGTTGCAGGTGTTGGGCCGGAGTAAAATACTGTCTCGATCTGTTTAGCACACCAAGCTTCTTCAAGGCTAATATGGCCTTACTCTCTAAGTGACCGCGAAACTGGACTTCGCTTGATATATCGACGCCAAGGATTCCGATACTGGCTGATGCAGTTAGGGAAGTGCTCTCAAATTGAGGTTATACGACCAATGGCATCTTTTCAGCGGTGAACGCGCAAACCTGTGTCTTCGTGGGGTTAAACTGGACTAGGTTAAGTCGACTCCAATCTGAAACTTTTGATAAAGAAGTTTCGATTCGTTCGTTTGGATCGGCTTTCGATGATATGTACCCAAGAAATGTTAGCGCGGCCGGTGTAAAGGGCATCACTAGTGCTATCGTCTGCATAGCAATGGATGCTGCTAATCTGCAGTATGTCATTGATATGCAGAAGAAACAGCGTGGGTGATAGCACACAGCCTTGTGGGACACCAGAATTAACAGACTTGGAGTCGGAGCATGCACCGTCAACAACGACCTTGATGCTTCTGTCTGTAAGAAAACTGGTGAGCCAATTGCACAGTTTGTCGGGAAGCCCATAGGAAGGAAGCTTCGCAAGAAGCGCTTTGTGCCAGACCCGATCGAAGGCCTTCGCCACGTCCAATCTAACGGCCAACGCTTCCCCCTTAGTCTCGATCGCCTTTGCCCACCGGTGAGTGAAGTAAACAAGAAGATCACCAGCTGAACGACCGATCCGACGACGATCTTCTTAGTACCGGAGGAGCTGGCAGTTAACAATGGATTCCATTATCTTGGAGAACAAGGAGGTGATGGCTATGGGTCTGTAGTTGATCGGATCCGAGTGATCTCCTTTTTTAGGGATTGGGTGCACTAGAGCTGTCTTCCATGAGTTCGGGACTACGCCAAGAGAGTAGTAAAGGCGATAAAGGCGCATTAAAAGCGGTGCCAACTCTGGAGCACACGTCTTCAGCACGATAGGAGAGATTCTATCGGGCCCACTCGACTTAAGAACGTCGAGGGAAAGAAGCGCTTTACGCACTGCCCTTTGTGTAAACCGGAATGAATGAAATAAAATGAATCCGCATGAAGAGATAGGCAGATAGGTACCGAACGCTCACATTTTAATGATTATAATTTAGACCAACGTTAGGTAATATGAGGCAAGCCTATTGCCGTTTTCCAGGCACTTTTGAGAATCAGATGGAAAATTTGGAGTATATTGACAGGAAAGGGAGGATAAAAAGGGAAGGAAAGGGGAATTGCTTATATAGATGAATTGGGGGGAAAAACAATAGGTCAAGCAAGTCAGGGTACTTGTACTGAAAAAATAACTGTTCCCGAATCTTAGCCAAAATGACTTTTATGCTAATGGAGAAACAAGCGAAAGCTACATATTCAAATCTTAAGAAAAAAGGTGTAGTAATACTTAAAAAGTACGATTCAGTCCTTATTTTTTATTAACTACACAGAAATACCTTACGTATAAAACCATCACAAAAAATATATATTAACTTACGTTTCTTAATAAACAAGTAAAATATTTATAAAATATTTTTTTTTTAAAAGGAAGCATTTTAATGGTCCGCTTTTTTTGCTGATTCAAATGCCACATGACATGTCGAAATCTATGAAGCCGTCTACACCAGAGCCACGAGCAAGAAACATGCGACGACGGACTGTACGTATACCGTACATATAAACATACACTTGAAAAACATAACCCAGACACTATATGCTGAATAAAAGCGTATGCTTTACTAAATCTAAAATAGGTTTACTTGTCTGAACAAGCGGGCTCCCTCTAGCGAGCTTCGCCGCAAACACGTGTTAATTAAGAGGAAACTATTATTAGTACCGCTATCTCTGTTGAATATGAAGTTACAAATTGTACAGTGTCATGTTCTAGTGTTAAATTAATATTGTAGATTGCGTATGCTATGCTATTGTTGGGTTCATTTCTCTTGTGTAGCCTTTCTATTGACGTTTATAAACAAATGAACATTTATTTAGCATTTTCGGCTTTATAAAAGTAATTAGTTAATTAAAATTGAGCCACTGTTGTTTACTTCTCCCGATTTATAGTAAGCTGAACCTGCAAGTTATCTATCTATATTATTCTATAGATAGATAACTTGCAGGTTCACTCATCATGTCGGTTTTATTGTACAAATAATTATAATGTCAAAATGAATATTTAACTCAAGATGGATGATTGATTGATATGATTATATTGATATAGTAATTTTCCTTATTTTCCTTATTAAAGTTGAACTGCTGTTTATATAATTACATATAGGTATGTGTGTATTGTTTTTGTTCGTACATATGTCACGGCATTCCCCCTAAACCGCTTTACCCATTTTGATGAAATATTTTGTGTTTGTTAGAGTGAGTCCCTAGATGGAATACTAATAATAGGGTTCCAGTAATTTCTGCTAGTTTAAGGTACACATATGTGAGCTAAAGGCTCGGACAGTCAGAATACAAATCTTAAATTTGGGGAATGGAAATTATACATCCATCACACAGAAAGGTTTTAGAATAGGCTAGTAAAAAAAGCAGATTATAGTGCAGCAGATTAAACGTGGTCGAAGCAAACTCACTCATGATTCTCGAGAAGGACGTCATTCTTCGGCGACTACTGAAGATAACGTGAGTGCTGTGCGGCTAATGGTAGAAGCTGATATAAGGGTGACATATCAACAGATTTAGGCAGCTTTAGACATTGATATGAGTTAAGTACAAACAGCCTTACATGAAAATTTAAGCGTCAGAACGCTTTGTACTCGAAGGTGACTCGAATACTACATTGTGACATTGTCACAGGTGATGAAAGCTGGATATATTATTACAAACCCGAAACTAAAAGGCTATCTGCGCAATGAATGTTTCCATTAGAAAATTTGCAGGCAAAAGTAAATAAGGGACGGACGGGTCATTTCGCAACAATCATTCTAGTTGATAAAAGGACTGGTACTGTCAATTGGTATGTCAGACATAATTTGCTATTTGTCTTGGAAAATGTTAGACAGCAGCTCCCAAGAAGCAGTTTCACACTTCGCCAGACGGACTATTAAATATTTTTTCTCGGAGGTGTGGAGTTGGTCGTCATCAAGTCATCCTCCTTACAGTCCCGACCTGGCACCTTGTGACTTTTATTTATTTCCAAAAATAAAAGATAAACTAAAAGGAATTCGTTTTATGAACCCTGAAAATGCCGTGGCTGCGTTTGAAAAAGGCGTGAAAGAGATAATTAAATAAGAGTAGGCTCACTGCTTCAGTCAATGGTTCGATCGCATTCGACGGTGTTTAGAAAAGAACGGAGACTACTTTTAGAAGCAATAAAAATATAAACAGGATTCTATAACATTCCGTTTTTTTTATTTTCTAAAAACTTTCAGTGTGAACCGTATGTTCCGTACATCATGGCTCTTATAATAATGTGAAAAAAAATTCTCGGCTCTTATGTAAAGTGACGTAAAAAGTATAAAAACACTGTGTCATTAACTGCACTAGAAGATGTAAAAAACTTTTAATGTCTCTAGTTAGAGTTCGATAATATGGTGCAGCAAACTTCTACTGCAGGGACATCAACAAATGAGCTCATAGTAAAGGAAAGTATTTGATAAAAAAATATCGACACAGTAATTTAAGGCATATTAATTCATATTTCTCATTGAATCGACATTACAATCATACTACGCTGACTTTAATGTTGGTCTAGTGGTTAGTGATCCTCACTGCTGAGCCACATGTCGTGGGTTCAATTCCCACACGGGACAAAAATTTATACGATTCATAAATCGTTGTACCAAAGTCTTCATGTCTTAATCAAGTTACCCGAGACACAAGAATCATTACTAGAGCATGAGATGACAACTAAACATCAGTGTGATTCTAGTTTCGCTTGCATACATTTTTTTAAGTTAATAACTTAGAACACACATTACTAGAATAACTGTTAAACCCGCCAGCTAAATCCAATGCATGTGTTGGAAATCCAAAGCATTGTTTGCGTCAGAATATGGTAAAAACTTGTAACTTGTACGGAACATTACTTATTTTGTGCATTCCTTTAATACGTAAGCAGATAATTGACTTTTAAACAAGTAAATAACTGCCTCTAATGGGCCTTCCCAAAACGTGCAATTTAAAGACACATACATAACGTGATTTAAAGAATTATCCCCTAACTCGTAACCGTTAAGGAGTTAAACCTTCCACCATCTGTTCAGCAACATGAGATTCAAATATCTTAATAAATTTAAAAAGTATAATATACATATTCGGTTACAATGGGACCACCGTAGGAGTACTCCTTTGTATGAGTACTAAAAACATATTACTAAAAATATTCTCCTTTGGAAACAAGAAATCCTTTAATACATAAAAAAATATACATACAGTCGCACATAGAACCTCCGCCTTTCTTGACGTCTGTTAAAAATTAGCGGCAAAAGCGTCAAAATATAAATGCATTTTATTTTAGTACACAGGACTTCTATCTTATACTACTTACTGTGAGCAGTCGGTCTTCTAGCACGCCGACATAATACCAAGGCTGTGACCAGCACCACGAGTAGCGCTGCAGCTCCCAGCGCCCCTCCCGCTGTCACCAGCGCGCCGCCGCCAGATGCTTTAGTGCTGGAAGTCTCTCCTGTAGGTGATGGACTAGTGCTGCTTATTGCACCCGCAACTGGGCGAAGAGTTTTTGCTGTCTGTTGATGGAAAATGTCATTCAGTGAACATTCATTACTAGCTTTCGCTTGCTGCATTGTTTTTATTTTTCATCTTTCGATAACATTACCTTTTTTCGGCGGTGTTGTGATTAAAATAATATGGATGGTGCATTTTTGTACTTATACGATTTGGTATACTTATATACTTGATGTGGAATTAATCAAAGATATGATAGTATATACGAGGTCTTATAGCTTACTGGTAAATTTTCAACATGTGAGGAAGTTTGAAAAAAAAGTTTGGATAGGGTCCACAAAACTAAAAATATATGTATTACTCACAGATATTTATTTGTTTGGTATATGAAGTTCTAAATAATTTATTATTAAATCAAATTATTATATAATATATGTGCGATATTCTACCAACAGAGCCTATTATAATATACCAATTTTATATCCGATTATACAACATTGGCAACATTGTCCAAAGTAACTTTAAGATAGAAACAGTTAAATTATAAACACATAATTTTTATAGTATTTTGGTAATTTTTCAAACAGTTATTTTTGTACTTACGGAATCTTTATAGGATTAGATGCAAGAGTCTAATTATCTATAATTAACATTAAATACAATACAATATAATATACTAAGCATCAACTACTTTCGATGCGCCTAATTCATGAATACAACAAGATAGAGAGAATATTCTTAACATTAAATTATAAAAATTATAAAAGCGCGTCCCCCCAAACCGCTCTAAATTGTTTTTTTGTACTTTATTAATACTATACACGTATAGTATGTATATGTATAGGAAATACCTTGATAGCACTGAAGTCAGAAGCCGCTTGCGCGGTGTACGCCTGCAGCTTGATATCGTAGCCGGCGTCAGGCGTCAAGTGGTTGAGCAGCAACCGGCGAGCGCCGCCCGCCACAGTGACCTTCTCATATGGACCCGCAGAGTCCACCGCTCGGTAGTATACGTAAAATCCCTCGGCTTCCACTTCACCGCCGCTTGACCACTATTGTATTTTTATTTATTTTATTTAATATATTTATTAAACAACTATGTATAGACCAACCCTAACTACTGAACCGAAGGTCGTGGGTTCGATTCCCACACGGAACAAAAATTTGTGTGATCAACAAATAGTTGACCCGAGTCTGGGTTTTATTTGTGTCCGTTGATTGAGTGTTCGTAATATATCCGCCAATCTTTTAAAAATGTTTCCGGCCAGTAGCGGACCAAATTCCAATTAGCAAAATGTAGGTGTTTAATACACCTCTGCTTACCCCTTTAGGAATACATGGTCGTATGTACATATGTAGAGATAATTAAGTTATACAACTTCCTACATAAACTAATTTGGTAGCCCGTTGAGCACAATCAAAAGTATTGCATTAGTGTCAAATTCATTCAAAATCAAACTTGCCATAGGTACAATTCTTCTGCAAGATATGACACATTCAATCGATAATTTTAAAAACGTATTAGCAACGGCCTCTCATAAGTGCAAAGACAATATTTAAATGTAATAAGCACAAACCTTAAGCAGGATTGAAGAACAATCGATACTGCTAACGTCTCATCCCAATGTAAAAAAAAAAAACATTGGTCTGGGGAGATCAATGTTTTTTTATTGTTGTCACGTCAGAGCAATAATAGATGAGAATATTTTGTCATACTCACATTCCAGTCCAGCTGTATAGTTGAAGCCGATATAGATACGGCGCCTGTGAGCACAGGGGCTCGCGGTGCTTTGAATCCACCGCGCTGTAGGTGAAACCGACTTGAACTTTTGCCTGATTTATTATCTTGGTTCGAATATACAGCTGCTATTCGAAATCTGTATAAAAAATATAGCAGTAAGTAATATTCAGCATCTCAACCTGTGGAATCCGACATACCACCTCACCGGGGCTAAGGTGTTGGCGGCCTCGCACCAACTAAAACAGTGTTCCATCATCGGGTCTTATGGCCGGGACCTCAAGTGTATTACGTATATATTTATATATGAGTATACCAAAAGAAATTAGATCCCTTTGAACTTCAAATGGATCTTATATATATATATATATATATATATATATATACAATTATATATGTATATATATCTAATATTTACTGAATAAAAAAGTCAATCAATCAAATAGAATTTTGTAGTTCAGTACTAGATAAAGTCCTCTCCCAATGTCGTAAATAGCTTCACATTTCCCACTCCCTCATAAAAATGATATAACTTAGCTTTAAACTCTGAACAGGGAAATAATTAAAATGTAATAGTGGCTACGCAATATAACAATTAATTTTAACTCAAGTTCGGTAAAGTATGCTTCGCTAAAGAAACCAGCAAGTGTACTCGTTATCTTCTTGGAGCACAATTTTATTAAGGCATGCATGTGCTGCCAACTAGTTATTTTTTTAAACTAAAGGAACAATGTTTATATTGAGTCAATATTTTTTGTCAATTACATACAATTCTCTTTTTCAAGACGGATATAGTCCCTTTTATTTAAATTTAGAAGTTATTTTATCTTTTAATCCTTTTTTTTTTGTGTGTGGAAACCCCAGACTTTTTAAGCAGTCTCATATTTTAAACCATAAAGGCACTAATGGTTTATCCTTTGTGATAAGTGCTGCGTAGTATTAATCTTTTTTAAAATACTTATTCTGGGACCGATATGTATCATCTGTTTGCAATAAAATGATAACTGTCAAAGTGCCAGGCTGCCTCGCACTTCATGCAACTTATATTATTTATTTTAAATCACAAACATTGTATACATTGTATTGATTACGTTGTATAAAGATATACACTCACTTATAATATTTGTCTGGGGTCAAGCCATCTATTTGATACGAGTGAATGTACGGTGGGATGTCCTGATTGGCGGTATTCCATTGCTGGTTGCTTGAGTTGCTTACCTCCTTGTATTGTACCTAAAAAATTAAAAAATAAATGTCCCATTACCTAACTATACGTATTTTTGTCGTATAGGCTAACTGTTAAAACGTTTTTATTTAAGATATGTTTTTATAAATGCGGACTCGAAGAAGTGAAAGAGTTTTTCATTGAACTTAAGTTTATTATTCTATTCGAAAGAGGTTTAAGTGCCAGTAGGTTGCCGCCCTAATGCTTCCTAATGCACTCTGTATTATGGCAGCGAATGCACGTAATACATTATTGCTTTTGCATATATGGACTCCTCTGAGAATTAACTACAACTAAGACTGCCATTAAGAAGAATATTCTGTACCATTATATACAGTTTATGACTTTTAAGCTTAAAATAAATTAATTTAAAAAATATATTTTAAACAACCTTTTAAAATTTGATGAGGTAATTTTAGAATTAAAATGGGATGAAGAGGCTATGCTTATCATAAAGAAATGTAAATTGTCATCGGAACTGAAGGTGTACGCAATTTTTTTACTATTTACGAAAGCGGGAGTCAAATCAAATGAAGGCTTATAAACATAAGCAGCGCTTTTTTGTACAAAAAAATATGTTAAAAAATACAGGCATAGGCAGAACTCACAAAGCAGAATGCTAATTACAAATTGATTCGAAACTTTAGAACCGTTTGTGAAGAAGAGGTAATTGACATATTTATGTACAGACATAGCTAGTTTTAATTTATAAAACTAATGGTTTTGAATAAACATTTATTTATATAATAACCCCGAAAGTTCCTAGGTCGATTCCCAAAAATCTGAGCTCACGCTAACTTGACAAATTTGACAAATTTCGTAAAATAAATTAGTGAAACATATTCTTAGTATACAATGTGGTATACAATTAAAATGTAGCAACTGCATATAAGTCAGGTCAGTGATTAATTAATAAAACAAGTTATGTGCATCTAGCTAGCAAAGTCATACCAAAAGTGTGCATGTCTCCCACAAAAGAAGAGTCTAAGTAGGGTCTGTAGATTCGTATATTTTAGTGACACTACACGATTTCCCGGTATCGTTGCCGCCTTTGAATTTTTGTAGATTTGTAACAAATATATAATTATCAACCAAAACAAAATAAAAACAAACAATTTCAAACTGAGTGTCCGAAGCAAACAGTTCCAGTTTAAAAGCAGATGGATTTCATTATTCTTATCTTATCTTTATAAACATTTGTTATATGTCAATCAAGACGCAGTGGCATAGATAAAAGACATACATAAAAAAAATACATGCGTCGAGCATAGAAACTCCTCCTTTTTTGATGTCGGTTAATAAATAAATAAAACTGGTCTTTTGGACTGGACGTTAGACTGCTGCATCTTAAATAAATAATAATATTATATACATTAGTATTGTTGTCGAAACAGTAATATGTAACTACTTTTTTTTTTCATTATTATAATAACACTAAAATTCTAATTGACAACAGAAAACGGTTGAAAAACTGTTGTTAACTGTTTTGTTTACCTATATATTAATAGCTTTAATCTATATAAATATATAAATAAGCTTAGTCCAGGTGGATTACTTGTTAATAATATTTTATAATTATTCTCTTACCTTGAAAAACCTGATGGAGAGACCCTGGTTGTCATGAGACCAGGACACCATAACACTTTCATCGCTTAATCTAGTGACGTTCGGACGCGATGGGGGTATTAATACAGCTAAAAAATAAATACTAAATAACTAAAAATACTTTTTACTTTACTTTGAATACTAAATTACTAGTCTTTACACTATTAGCGTGAGAGCGCCGTGAAAAAGGGACAAGGAAGGACTGGTACTCTCTCTTATACAAATTTCTGATATACGAGTACATACATACATACAGACATATACGAGAAGGTAGGTTAAGGCGTCTCAAAAGCCTACTTTTTGCCATTCATAATTTGACACGCAAACCTTTGGACTTTACCTTTCTAGGTACGGTCCATAGGTTACTGCCTACGCTACCAATATCGGTACTGTATACAGTGTATACTAGCCTTTAACGACACCCAAGGGAAGATATGAGATGGTCTTATTCCACCGAGAAGCATGCGGCTATCTCTGATATAACAGATTCTATTAATACTCCACCCGATTATCTTTTTAATGGCATCGGTTTAATTATCATTGTTTGGGATAGGTAGAGTCAACACAACAAGGTCATATTTACCAGATTTTTTATTGAGAAAGATCTTTAGACTTACGAATGATCTTAACCATATACAAGGGGCGGATTTACTGCACTTAGACTAGCCCCGTATTTCAGTTTTTACCCGACTATGCCAGAAGGAGGGTTATGTTTCTCGAGTTTATGTATGTATATATGTTGTTCATTACATCATCTTAACAGGGGGAAAGACATAACGTATGTATATATTATTACCTTATGTACTTACATATATTTCGAGATAAGGCCAACAAAAAGAGTTTTCTACTTTTTAATAAAAACTTATTAATGTTGACTGTACGGATGGCGTAGTGGTTTAAGTGGCCACCTCGCCACTACGTTGTTCGAGTGAGTGTATAAGTTCGACCCCCGCACGGGACAACACTTTGTGTAATCCTCAAATTGTTGTTCTGAGTGTGGGTGTTCTTATGTCCGTTACACAAGAATGAATCCTAGTGCAGTTGTCTTTTTCTAATTCAATTATAATGATCAAATAAAATATGATTGTCACCTCAGTCACATTCGTAGTAGAAAATATAGTGATGGTTAATATATATATCTTTACTTACCTTTATGTTTCCTGGGGTTTTTCTTGTTGTGTTTTTTAGGAGGTTGTAGGGGATAGCGTGTCTTCGGAAGCTCAGGCGTATAATCCTTTGAAGATAATTTAATATTTGTATAGTTTATCACAATATTATAGTCGTAGTTTATTCATTTCATTTGTTTTACCGACACTTGTCACATTTAATTACATGAACTTTCTAAATTTACAACCATTTTTGAGCAAACACCGCAAGTTCGCATACGTATGTTTACAAAACTTGCTACCATAAAACTTAAACCAAAATAAGGTTTAAACCTGGAGGATTATGGGAATACTAACTTATAGTTTACTTATAAATAAGAAATAGCAATAAAAAATAAAACAGTTAATATATAATTATACAATAAAACTGCACTGAATGAAAAGTTGAATGAAAAGTGTTTAATTGTTTTAAATATACGAGTCTAAATATTTTTTTCTTTGTTTTAGATAAGGTATATATCGAGGAATAATATTAGCCATAAAACGTCACGCTATGAGACTGAGGAGCGGAGCTGTGACCATAAATTAAAGTGAAAGTACCGAGAATGGCTAGTATAAATATAATAATTGATTATAACAGACATTATTGGAAGTTTGACAACCTATTCATATCTATATCTTCGCTTAAGTTCTAACACCATATTCATAAAAAAATACGCAGCCTTTGATGAACAACAAGCAATTATTTTTGTGGTAACCCACACACACAACAACATTGACACACGCGCTGTTTTTATATTATAAATGCTTACTCACCACTGATTTAAACTCTCGTGTTTGGTTGACGTCAAACATCAAAATTCAATCATTAAATCAAATCAATTCAAAATTGTAACAGTAAATAGAGCCGTACTTAGGCACAAATGGGCCGGCTCGATCGAAAGCCGGTTGTGAAGCAACGCTTTATTTGCAATCCCCAAAATTAGTGAGGTTTCCAGAGACCCAAACTGCCCTCTCCTCTTTCTTCTTTCCCATCTCCTCATCCCCACTCTCTTCTCGCAAATTCCTCATGAGCCTCAAAGGCGGGCAGCACCCTTACGACACTTGAGAAGCAGGTGTCCGTGTCCATGGACGCCGGTCGTCACTTGCCATCGGGTGACCGGGTGACCCGCCTGTTCGTCTGTTCCCCTATATTGTATTTTATTAAGTGTTTCAGACATTCTATCCGGATAACCAGATATCGATAGTATCTGGATGTTCGGCCAATTATTATCCGGATATTTTGTTAATATTTTATTTTTTATATCAGTAAATTATTACACTTTACATCGTATTTGGTTGAAATTGGTCAAGCTTATTGAAAATAATTATGTCAAATTTGACTTATGATGTTATAAATGATGTATCATAGCTTCAGCGACTTTTACGAAAGTCGAAAGAAGTTCTTCAGCAACGAAGAATCAGACCTTCGCTATTGGCCAAGCAATAATGTGTTATTTCAAATTATGAATTGGGTATATTAGTCACCATCTTCTCTACGTTAGTGGTGTACAGACTTTACTACTACTCATAAGCACGTGTTTTTCACCGATTCATTGCAAGTATTATATATTTTTGAATCTGTTATATTCGTGGTAGGCACAAATGGGCTGGCTCTACTGGTGCGATACCACAGCCTCACAGAAAACTGGTTTTGAAGCAACACTTGTGTTGCATTTCCCCGAAATTAGTGAGGTCTCCGGAGGCCCAACTTCCCCTCTCATTTTTCCCTCCGTCCCTCTTCCCATCCCTTATCCCTCATCACCCTCAAAGGCGGACAGCGCACTAACGACTCGAGTTGCAGTTGTTCATGGACGGCGGTTGTCCCTTACCATCAGGTGATCCATCCGTTCGCACTTCATTTAATTAGTAAAACAGAACTAGCGTGATACAATTTTTCGCTCTCTATCGTTATTAGCCCTTTAGAGTAGAGAAACAACGGCTTATTTTTGCATTAAAACGTTTATAATTCAAGTTGACATATGACAGATGACATGTATTGTTAGTTTTGGTACGAATTCTATACGAACATAAGATTAAGAAGCACCTAAGAGTGTACCATCAACAAAAAAATATTTGATCTGATAACTATATCACGCCATATAAAATCACTGCAACAAAAATATACAAATTGCGATACACAGTTAAAAAATTACAAAGACTTGGAATTCATTATTAATTAGACTTTTGTTTATCCTGCAATACGTAGAAAGATCATGCTCTTTGTTTAAAAAAATCTTAGATTGAGACATATTCTAGATCTAAAGTAAAGCTAATTCGTACTTACTGATAATAACAACGAACACAACGGTATTAATATGGCAAAGGTAAATGTAGTTGTCAAAAGAGGAAGATCTAGCGAATATTCCTGGACCAAGTTCAAGACAATCTTAGCAAAGGCTAGGTCAAAAGTAACTTTAACCGACGAGCCTGTATGCGGAACGGAATAAAACTTAAAGAAGCGAGAAAGGTATGCCAGAATCATAGCAAATGGAAGGAATTGGTCTCTGCCTACCCCTATGGGAAAGAGACGTGATATTATTTATGTAGATAGATAGATAAAATATTGCATATTTATTATTATACACCTTTCATAAAAAAACAGCTGAAAGAAATAAATGAGAGCACAATAGGCGGTCTTATCGCTAAAAGTGATTTCTACCATCCCACCAGGATAGAGATAATAGTAAAATTGTTCATGAAAACACAGTAGTTGATGATACTTAATATTCTAAATATAATACTTATACATATAAATAGATATATGGGTTATATTAACATATACACAGTCACTTACCATATATAATACAATGTTATATATAGATATCAGTTTAGCTCCTTATTATGGGATAGTATAGAATAAATAAAATTACAGTGAAAGATAATCTCACTTAACGAAATTGTTAAAGGCTGTTAGAGTGTGAGCTAAGTATTATCATGTAACTTTTATTATAATATATTAGTAACTATTATTCTAATAGTTTTATATACATCATAATTATGTTTATAACCTAACTAATACATATTATATTCAGCATATATTAGTAAGGTTAAGCGTTTTAGAAATTGGTATCCAAATTATCCATAGTATTTTGGCAGTATCCGAAATTAATGCATGATTGATTCATTAATCTATTTATACTGTAATATTTGTAATAATCAATTTATTTTATATATCCTCTCTCAAATTTGCAAGACCTCGATAGCCTACCTATCCTACCTACTAAATTTAGCAAATTGATACTACTATAAGACCATTTATGTACGTTTCGTTGGGGATGAAAGATTGATTTATTGACGCATTTTGCTCAAAATATGACTGCCGCGGTGTTAGAACTTAAACGACATATGCATGTTTTCTTATTGATTGCATACTTTCTTATTTAAATCTTAGTAAAACGTAAAACGACGTAAGATAGAGAATTAATATAGTCAGATATGAGAAAAGACTGACCTGGTCGGATATCTGTAAAGGCACCACGGAGAGCATGCCGGCTCCATACGCGCAACCCAACATGTTGCACGCGAAGCACTGCACGATGCCCGCATGACGCTTTTGAACATGCTCGATGTACAAGTCCGTGTCTAAAAAGGTATTTTTGCCTCATTACAAAAGCACAGCGTAAGGCACAGTTTTTTTTTTTCTTAAATCATGCCCAGTTTACCCAACATACGCAGTACGCCGATACGGCAGAGGCGTCTTTAACCGCTTCGTGTAAAGCTATTGCCGTCATTCGGGCACTGTAAACTTTATATACTGTATGAAATAACAGTACGGTCCCTTAGTGAACATGTGATGTGAGGAATTTCTCATTTCTCGAAAGCTTCCTAGATAGGGTATTCCGAGTCCCCAGCAACAGACAAACTTGTGACGTAACCCCATGTTGTTTTAGTCAGTTCCACACACAGTCATACCACTTCACAATTGGCTTCGGTTAGGTGATAACTGTAGGGCTAAGACAGTAGGATTAAAGAAGAATTGTAACGACCCCAAATAATTTGAAAAAAGATTAAGTTGTTAATCATACACATAAAGGTACTTACGTAAACTCAACAAACACAAAATACCTATCACTCCTACCGATGATAAAGAGGGATGTTATAAGTTTGTAGTATCTGTGTGTGTATATGTGTCTATCTGAGGCATCAAAGTTCCTTAATGGATAAACGATTTTTTGAAGATTTTTTCATATAAAAGGTGTCTCATCAAGAGAGTCCTTAGCCATATTCCTAACTGAATATCGTCAGACATTTTCTAATCTTTGGAAGGATTCTAAAGTCGGGGGTATTTTTAATGTATAATTTATACTTATATGCTAAAATTATTTTCGAAACTCACTGTTAAATTTGATGCCATGTTCATTTTTCAAAGGTTCAGCATTGAGCATCCAGTATACATTCGGCGCAGGTTCTCCGTACGAGTTCCCACAAGATACGTGAGCTTGCATCCCTTCGTTAGGAGTGGCCACTGAGACGTTGCCTTCCCAGCGAGGTGGCTGAAGAGCTATGACTTTCCATGAACGACGGATACCGTTTGCTGAACAGGAGTAAATGCCCTAAAACGAAAAAAAAAATGCTTTTTAAAATCAATATCTCTGTTTGTGTACAAGTCTTTTCTATCTGTCTGAATCTTAAACGAATGAACCGATTTTGATGCAGTTTCTGCTCTGTTCAGCTGTTTGAAATCATTAGCTTTTTTGTAAACATTGCGCATTGGAAATGTTTTTAAGACGGGGTATTTTAAATTTTAAATTGTAAAATTAGTTACTGATCATTAGTTTCTGTATTTATAAATAACATTTGTATATAAAAACTAGGTTTAATAAAATATTAATTAATAAATAGAGGCCTTAGCTTTCATTGTGTTCCATTATCAACTGACAAAAAACGGTAGTTCTCAAATAAATAAAGGTAGGTAGGTAAATTCATAAAAATACCTGCTATAATTAACAAAATCTACTAGGATATTAAGATAAACAAACCTCATTAGCAATTGTGAAAGGTGCTATGGTGAGCGTATTTGAATTGTTGTGTTCTTTTAGAACTCCTTCCCCTTCCAAGCTCCACGTGATCGTCGGAGGAGGGGTACTGACTGCTCCGCACCACAATCGTAGAACCTCGTTAGGTTTAATAGGCATTGTGAGAACTCCTTCTTCGTCAACAACACCGACGTACTCGTCTGTTTCTAAAAATCTGCAACAGTTTTTAATTTTGACGTCTTTTATGTTAAATTTATTCCTTTGTAGACTGTACTAAGGCAAATAGGTCCGCACAATTTTGGCTCGCTTTCAAATGCTATGCCACTTAAATGACTAAGTGTATTATAATTGTTGTATATTAAAATTGTTTGTATTAAAAAAATATATATTATGATTTATGATGCACCGATAACAAACATCTGTTGCGATCCCTATTGAATTACTAACTCATTAATGGGACATCGATAACCGCCGGACACATGATTAAGGATGTGCTACTTGTTTACCTACTTATATCGGATATTAAAAGTTATAAAAAGTTGTCATGCTTTCCTCAACGTCTTTTCAAAGCTTTTTTCGAAATTGAAATAATAAATAAAACAAACTAACCGAACTTCTCGACTTCCATCATGTTGCACCTTTAAGTGAGTCTTATGCGCAACATCAAGTACATCTCCACTCAGTTCGTTAGTAGCTCTACAACTGTACAGCCCGCTGTCTTCCACTGTGGCGTTGTGTATCACCAGAACGCCATGAGGAGTCTCTATTTGTCGCCTACTACCCTGTAAGTGGAGAGAACATTTTTAGATTAGATTTTCGTAATTCTCAAATTATTGTTCTGAGTGTGGGTGTTCTTTGTGTTTGTTGTTTGAATGTTTGTAAAGTCCCCCGCGACTCACGAATTAATCCTAGGACGGGAGCTTTCCTTCTTTTTTAAATAAAGAAATAAAAGATTTTCTAGAAAGAATTATAATCACAAGCGACTTTCATACATATGTACCTTCTATCAATCTGTCTTGTTATGCTAGTTTGTTTGGTTATGCTAAAGTATTTTTTCATATTTTACAGCAGCTACTAAATGTTCGTCTTAAAAGTACAAACATAATATCAGTAGAAAAAAATTACAAAATGATTTCACAAAAATTTATACAGTTGGGACTAAATTTGAAACGATTGCATAAAATAATATTAATAAATATCTTTATTGCACTCCATTTTATTAAAACAATTTGTAACTTAAAGTTGTAAATTTGTACAATCTATTAAATCCTTAAACCATTTAGATTATGGGGAAAAAAAATAAGAAAGAGTGGACTATGGCTGCTGGCACGTAATGGAACAAACACAGTTGTAAGGATTCTAGAAAATCCAACAGATCTATGGAGTTCTAGCGATCACACTCAATTGTAAAAACATTAAGTGTAGGTGTAACTTAATCATGCTACCACAATCTGTGGTTATAGAATTGTGGAACTACCGCAACAGACCCATGACCTGATCTAATGACATGATATCTTGTTTTAACAGCCCTTGTTTGTGGTCCCAATATTTTAATGATACACGCGTGTGTATCATTAAAAGTAAACTTTAATAAAAGTAATAGCGTATCAGATAGACGATCAAAGCGACCACAAATCTGGTGAAACACCCTTTATGTTAGAGATAAAAGCGGTGTTTAAATTTACTTTAGCAACTATTCACAATCTACGCAGGAAAATCTACATCAAATTTCTTTTGAAATAACTAAAGTTTGTTGTACCTTAATGTTATTTACTATAATAGATCTGGCTTGTTATTTAGAAAGAAACTAAGTTTTTAGTAAGAAAATAATCAAGATTTTCATATCCACGTAATCGTAAAATATGTAAGTGTCAATACTGAACTTTAAATGTTATAGCGTCATAGAAATAGTTTTTCTTTCTGTATTTCTCCATGGGTTAACGTTGCCTAACTACATATATCACCTTTAATAGTATAGCAATTCTAGAAAGAGCTCAGACGCACGGACCATTCGCCTCCTCAATTTTCTAAGTATTTGAATAAACATTCAATGTGAATTTAAGGACAATATTAGAAGAACCTTAAGAATATTTACAAAAAATAGTCATATAATTTAATTAATGTAGTAGTAATGAATACAGTAACTGAAGTTACTTATTTTGCTTTATTACTACAACAAGTTTAATCCTTTTGACTTTATCCAAAATGTTATGTAGTTTAAAAAAATGGTAACCAAGACGATGTAAGATATTATTTTAACTTTTATATAACCTACAATTTTAGTATGTATATATGTTCGGGTTAAATCTTGAACAATAAATATTCAAAATTTCAGCTAGATAAACACCTTCTGTTCCGATGACATCTTTATGGTAAGCAGAACCTGACCCTGATCCTAAAATATTATTTTAAAAATATATATATGAATTTATTTGAAAAGTGTTCAGCTTTAAAATATTACCGTTGAAAAGGGACATACATAGATATATGCAACATCTTATAAAAATTACCTTAGGAACTTCTTTGAACCAGGAAAGTACTGCAGGTGGGTCCGAAATAGGCTGCTTGCAGTGTATCACTACAGTGTTGTGTAGAGGCGCTATAATTACTCTCTCATCGGCAGCGATCTTACCAGGAGAGCTGACTAGTCTGGCCACGGTCAACCGGGCCGGAACTGAAGTGAGACTCACCGCTCCGTACCAGACCACACACTGAAAACAATAATACTAATTATTATTCTATAAAAAATATCAATAACATAGTATCTTGTATCACGGCTAACCACAAAGTAGTATATAAATATTCAGAACTTATCGATTATTAAACAAAACAATTATCGAACAAATATACTTTAGTTTAAAAATTCCACGGCCTGCACTCGTTTACGTTGGTGGTACCAGATTCTAATTCGCAAAATGTGTGTGTTTGTTAAGATTGAAGGGAAAATACCTAGAGGGAGAAGTCCGTTACGATGATCGGACGAACCACACAGTCCAAGACAGCCACAGATGGCAATCTTTACACAGACCAAGACTCAAAAAAGAGGTCATTATCCTCGAACTAGAAAATATTATTAAAACAGAAATATATGTAAAACTATTTATTTTCACTGTAATATACTTTCGGAGATATTATATTTTTGACAAGGCGTACGAATCGTAGGATGCCCGCTGTTGCGACGTCACATTAACACGGCCGCTAATGACGCTCCACGCTCCTGGCTTGCGTATATGAATTTTTTGACAAAAATCTGTTAAAAGATTGATACCACAAACTGGAAACGTTATTTTGATTAACCATAAGGTTTATTCGTTAGCAATGAATGAGTGAAACATTACAGTGGGAGCGACGAGTCTTGTAAAGTGAAGTTACATGTTGATTCGAAAAAGTGAAAATTGAAATTATCATAATATCCAAACTCCTAGCTTGATTAGAATAAATTAAAACAGATATATTCTAGACAATTATGCTACACAGTTTCAATAGATTAAAATAACATATTTACATTCTTAATTGCGGAAATATACACAAGGGATTATGTTTATATGATACAGTTTACGGTAAGAATAAAACAATAATACTAATGAACTCTCCGAAGTAGTTACCTACAGTTAAAATAAAATATTTCACAATCTTCATGAAATTAAGTGACGTTATTCAACTTGGTTAGAATAAAATCAATAAGTATATACATATGTAGATTTTAGGACAGCTGCCTGGTTGAGAGCATCCTCTCACCAATAAGATTACTAAGTAACGGACTGATTTTTAGAAGACATTGCTTAAAGCGATAAGGGCGCCCTTTTACCATTATTCATGCTATATATTTCACGATTCATATTGTCTGTAGCCCCCTAGTGTACAAATAAAGCGTAATCTATCTATTTACCTATCTATATGTATTGTATATCCAACTAATTGGTATCAAAATCTATGTAGAGCAAACTAAGCTTACTAGGGTCAAAGGAGGGGGGGAGTGCATACAATTGGTGACTACATGTTTATTTCTAAGAAATCGCAACTGTTAACTGTGGAGACGCGACTAACCAAGAGGAGTGTAATGTTTTTAGAATTCATGTATTGATCTATACATGTGAGTAGTATATTCCAACATCATTTCTCAAGGATTAGGAAGGAAAAGATTTTTTTTTCAGTGGTAGAGCCATGCTTAGGCAAGAATGGGCCGGCTCGACCGGTGCGATACCACGGCCTTACAGAAAACCGGGTGTGAAGTAACGCTTGCGTTGCATTTCCCCGAATTGAGTGAAGTTTCCGAAGGCCCAATTCCCCCTCCCCCATTTTCCCTCCCCTCATCTCCTTTCTCCTTTTTTCCATCTCCTCATCCCTACTCTCTTCATTCCGCTCCCTGCATCCCCCATCCCTCATCACCCTCAAAGGCGGGCAGCGCACTTGCGACTCTTGAGTTGCAAGTGTCCATGGACGGCGGTGTCACTTACCAGCAGGTGACCCGTCTGTTCGTCTGTCCCCCAATAGTATAAAAAAAAAGAAGGCCTGAACTGATTGGGATGTATGGGTTTATTAACGAGCATTAAGCATAGCGGCAAGGTCAATAATACTAGTAACATGAGACCCACCCAGAGTTGCTAGTATTCTTTAAAAGGGATGCTACTTCTACGTTATACATACTAACAGAGCTAGAAGCACGCTTAAGTGTGGAAAATATCAATACTATTAGATTGAAACGTAACGTGACACGACTAAAGAATTATCATTTGGTAACAAAACCAGAAAAATTTCCAACCTAGACAACTTTTTTTTTTAATTATATCAATACTGGATAGATTTTTCAATATCTTGTCTGACTCTCTATATCTATTGTGATAGTTATCTATTCATAAATATGTAATTAATTATGTTAACAGATTTTAACAATGGTGTAGAGTCATGCTTAGGCACGAATGGGCCGGCTCGACCGGTGCGATACCACGGCTCACATTAAACAGGTTGTGAAGAAGCTCTTGCGTTGCATTTACCCGAAATTGGTTGCCCGACTCCCCCTCTCCTTTTTGGTCTTCCCTGTCCCCCCTCCTCTTTCTCCATCTCCCCAACCCCATCTTTCCCTTGACAGCGCACTTACGACACTCGTTTTGCAGGTGCCCATGGACGGCGTTGGCACTTACCATCAGGTGACAGGTCCGTTTGTCTCTTATTTAGTATAAAAAAGTAATGAATACATTATTGAAATGTAGCATAACAATCAATTATTATAAAAATTATATATGTAATGTATTTACATAGTACAGGGATGTGCTGACTGGTGAGCGGATTTAGGAATCATGCGTATGTTTATCATAGACTAATACATTTATATAATTATAATTTTATGCTAGATAAGTAGCAATGCTTTAATGTTCAATTCTTATGACAAACAATAATGGATTAAATTAATTTAAAATCCAGGTCAGGGGGCATTCAAGCTGACCCTAACTTTTTCCATAACAGTTGCCGATCATACGATTCATCTATACAATAGAAATCAAGATTACATTGCGAAGAGTACGTTAACAGTCTTTCCTCTCCTTCCCCTACGCCAAACACAAGTACTTAATTACAAGTAATATCTAAAATAAATTAAAGCAACAACAAAATTTAACGCTTACAACTAGGTCTTTTGTTAGTCGTTCCTTTAATTGAAGTTATCCATGGGCAGCGGTAGTCACTTGCCATCTAAAAAAAACTACTAGAAAAAGTCCACCCATTTCAATAGCATAGGATAATTTATTAATTGTTGACTAAATAAAACCTTATAGATTAAAGCAATAACTTAAACAATACACTATCAATATTGCTTCCTAATACGAGGATGTTTCTGACCATCCCTTCAGTATAAACTCTTAGTCCCCCTTTACGACCCCCGAGGGGCAATGAAGTACGACATTCCTAACGGATATCATGCACGGCTATTGTTAAGCTAACTAGATTTATCGGCTGTTGAGTCTAGCATTTAGTTGAACATTGATTTCTCTATAAATATTTAATATCAAAAACAATTAAAATAAAAGAACACATCAGAAATACAGTCTTTTAGATTGGACGGGGTCTTTATGTTAACTGGTGCACTAACTATATTATCCTAAACATATACTATCTTAAACAACATGTTGAACAAACACAAAAACAAAAGAAGTTATGACATCAGTGTTTTCAGGGTTCGCATACAGAATTTTGTGCTTGCCAATAAGTGATTTCCATGAAAATTAATTACCCTACTCGCTATAAAGGCAAAAAAGAGGTCAGCCGTTACGAAGTCGGTCTCCTAGACATTGATCACTAATGTTGCGATACTAGTCACTTTGATCACTATGATCTTATTTGCCGTAATATGTTATTACAGTAATTATTTCATTAATTATTACAATTTCAAGAACACAAACCTGATACAATGTAACTTCCATATTCGTTGTAACATGGACTTCCAGCTTTGTACTTCGCCCAGGTACTGCAGGGACGATTCTTCTTCCGTCTTCCTCCATTTCAATATCCTTCCAATGCTCTTCCTCTCTTTCTGGCTTCCACCGCCACACAAACCTTTCACCTGGCACATTCACTTCGCACTCAAAGGTAACTTTGTCGCCAAAGGGGGCTATCACCGATTCAGGGTACTTGGTGAACATCATTTCGAGTTCTGTAAAAAAAATGTTTATTTATGAACTATAATTTATATACATTTTCAGGATTATAAATGGTAATAAAAAAAGTGGAAAACGAAATTATATGCTTGGAATGTTTTAAATTAATTTTTTTAAGTGAATACGATCCCCTCAAAAAAAATTAAGAAGACGAGCTGGAGTTTCAGCATTACTCAAAAATGTTTACTTTTTGAGCATAAGAAAGTAGTGCGCTCGTATATCAGACAAACGGTTGACGGCTACTTTTTTTTTTTTTATATTAGCCTACCGTAGTGACTCCACTTTGCCTGATGGAAAGCAATAGGTGGAGTCAAAGAGTGGTGGTCACCATCCTCATTGCATGTCTAGTCAATGCAGCATGGTGACCCACACTATGGCGGCCTGGTGAGATGCTTTTTCACGCCCCGCTTAAAAGACCCGGGATCAAAGTGGGAAGGAAACACGTGCGCTGGTAGAGAATTCCAGGCTTTTACCGATCGGCACAGGAAAGAAGAGCCAAACCGTTTAGTTCGGGTACGTATATTTTCGACGCACAAACGGTGACTCCTCAGGCCAGCACGTGTAGTTCTGTAGAGGAAGGGAGAAGGTGGGACCAATTGGAAGAGCTCATCAGAACACTCCCCGTGATGTAGGCTATAGAGGACTGCCATACAGGCGACATCTCTTCGCAACTGCAGAGGCTCAAGAGACTGGGTGATCTCAGGACAGTCGATAATGCGGACTGCGCGCCGCTGCAACCGATCGAGAGCGTCAAGCAAATACTGCGCATAGCCGTCCCAGAGATGAGAGCAGTACTCCACGCAGGAGCGAACCTGGGTCTTGTACAAAAGACTAGACATGCATACTAAAGTAAAGTAAACAAACATATTAAAAATATAATACACTACTCAAAACCAGATACCTAAAGGCTGTAGCTAAATTATTTATGTTGAGACATTATTAACATAAATAATTACGAATCATTGACAATAGAAACCAAATGAAGTAAACCACACTGAAGATGTATTCAAAAGAAAAAAACTAAAACATTTGAATTAAAAATACTGATTGATCATTATAGAAAATAATATTCACGTAATCACTTATACAACTGAGATCAAAGCGAACACAATTAAAATATATGTTTTTTTTTATTATTTGCATACCAAAAGTCTGGCCATAACAATAAAAAAGAAATCTTGGCGGCCTTGATACCTTGTTACCCACACATTTCGATCTCGGATGACGCATCCCTCTTCTCAGAAAAAGATCATAACAATACAGTGCCCATTCCGCTTAAGACTTTACATCACATGCCAATGAGTTCATATTGGAATGCAGCTCATAATTGAGATGTTACATTGTGTTTCTCACTGTAGTTGGGCACCAATTTATGTGATTTCAGTCCCGTCAGTCATTGACCGTAACTTTATGGAGAATTTTTAAAATTTCATCTCGTTGCCGAGTGAATAAAAATATGTACATTCTGCTTCATCAAAGTACGTGTACATGGTATTTATTAATTTTATATTTTACGCTCAATATTTCTACGAATCAATTGTAATTTTCTGTTGTAATGAAACCCGTGTTAAAGGTTTTTATTTACAGTAATTAGACACAAACATTCAATAATGTATATATATATGTATATATATTTCATAGATCACCGGTTTTGCCGAGTGAGTCAGGGTAGTGGAGGCCCAGCTCCCCTTTTCTCTTTCCAGTCTCTTCATCCCCTTCTCCTTTTTCCCCTTCCCTCATCTCCCCTGTCGTCTCATCCCCCTCAAAAGCGAACAGCACTCTTCCGAGTCTCGGTGTCCATGGACGGCAGTTGTTACTTATAATATTTTGTAGATAAAGGGGTGTCTTCAATGAAACTAAGGGTCTTTAAAAAATATATAAAAATCAGCTTACATAACTTCCTACAACATGACCATACCTTTGTGAATGAGAAGGGAGGAGCCTGAATATCGATATTTAATAAAAATGATTTTAAAACTTCTGGCCTTTCCTTTTCGTTTGACACAATTGCCTTAATTGTTCAAAGTTATTCAATTTGAGTAAAAACTTGTTGTCATTTAGTGCAGTGGTTTGGAATGATGCCCGCTCTTTCGCCTTGAAAACGTGAGACAACTTAGGAGCTCATAAATATAAAAAGTTTGGTTATTTGTCACTTTTCTTGACATTTTTTTCTAAATTTGAATTGATATTTGAGATTTGTTATATTTTTAAAAGTGATTAAATGCATTTATTTCTTTCTCTTGCTACAAGGGTTCCACGATAATTTCCCCTGTACAGTTTTATTGTCTCAAGTGAAAAATATTTTAAATAATTTAATAATACATTAATTGTATGTAGTAACGTATGTAGAAATGAATGTTAGGACCTTTCCGTATTTGTTTTTTAAAGGCTATTATATTCAGAAAAATATTTATGTTAAACGGAATACATCCGTAAATAGCTGAGCAACGAGTTATGTATCCGCATTGCAGCTGAGGGACCGGGAGCAACTCGTCTCAAGCAAGTAATTAGTATTTTCTATAATAGTAATAGTCTATGTGTCTCTGACTATGATTTAGGTGACAAGTGATACAATTGGTGTAGTAGAGGAACATAATAGTTTGAAATAATTATAGAGACTGACAGCTCAGGATCTAGCCGGGATATGCTGGATGCGAGAGGCAGTGGAGGTTTTGACGTACGTTGGAAAAGTGCGATGCCTTGCGGCAGAATGATTTGATAATGATGAAGTAAAATTATTTTCCTTCCATGGCCATTTTTATATGTAAATTAACTCCCGAATTGCAAATCTTTTTCCTAAAGTGCTTGGTTGACCGATAGTGGTACCCTATTGTATTTGGCAAAACCTGATGTTTTATCCACCTCTAACGGGGGAAGCATTGAGGGATACAGGTGTATGCGAATGTATGTATATAGTTGGTTGGTTGGTGTTGGTAGAGCCATGCTTAGGCACGAATGGGCCGGCTCGACCGGTGCGATACCACGGCCTCACAGAAAAGCGGTTGTGAAGTAACGCTTGCGTTGCATTTCCCCGAATTGAGTGAGGTTTCCGGAGGCCCGATTCCCCCGCCCCACATTTCTCTCCCCTCATCTCCTTTCTCCTTTTTTCCATCTCCTCATCCCTCCTCTCTTCTTTCCGCTCCCTGCATCCCCATCCCTCATCACCCTCAAAGGCGGGCAACGCACTTGCGACTCTTGAGTTGCAAGTGTCCATGGACGGCGGTGTCACTTACCATCAGGTGACCCGTCTGTTCGTCTGTCCCCCGATAGTGTAAAAAATAATAATATAGTATATTTAAAGAAATGTAATGGTATCTTTCTTTACATCCCTAGATTAAACAGTTTACAAAACGAACGATCACTGAAGGTTATTTTAAAAGACTTATTCGGTTTGTAATTAATGATACCGTATACTTTCCCTTTAAAAACAATTTAATACGAGTTGATGGAACTGATGCAAGTCAAAGTAAGTTACAAATTTAACCGCACCACCAGCTCCATGCATACAATTAGCCGTTAATGTCGTTATAAATTATGTAAAATGTAGCTCTAATCCCACCGACAACTGCGAGTGGTATGTGGATATGCATCAGGCAATTCAAACGTCGTCATAAAATACTGACGTTCCATCTGCATTCCGATGTAAGAACCGGTTCGCAGCTCCATAGCCGTGATGCGCTCGAAGATTGCCAATCATTCGTTGCTATGGTAACAGCTGCATTTACAGGAAACCCACTATAAAATTTTATGAAACTATAGAATAGAAATATACAATTTTAAAGAAATATGTACCATGACCCTATAAAGGAATTTGCATTTTGATGAGCTCTACAAGATTTTGTTAAAAGGTGTTAAGAAATTTTGGGGGAGCAAAAATACCATTTCATGATCATGCTGCATGTATTGATAGGCAGAAGACGGGATACAAATCTGTTTCTGCGCAAAGCTGGAGAGGTTAAACCCGTTTTGAAGTGCATACTTGTTTGTAACAAACTCTTTATGTGTACGCTCCTCTATCTATTTTTAATCGTTATCGTTGTTTTCTATTCTTCTACTTGTCTGTTACTATTTTACTCTTGAGCTCAATACGCAAAATCCTTCAGTGAAATACTACAAAAATAAATGCGTCGTCGACATCACGTTTATTGCTTAACATGGCGTTGAAAGTCAAAGAACAACCATATTCCATCCCCTTGGTCCTTTCTCTTCCGGCCACTTTTACTAGAACGTAGTTCGATATTGGGATAAGGCCGTCCCTGCTGTACTAAGGCTGTACTTATTTAATATTAATGCCACAATACTTTTGTGCAAAAATAAAAGATCCAAAATATAACTTATAATAATACTAGAACTATCATCAACGTCATCAATCACATATACCAACATAATAAAAATTAGCACTAACGATCTATTAATAAAGCTACGAGCACGCAAATAAGAGTGTTAAAGTTATGTTTGCTTTCAAGAAATGCATTTGTGTACGGAAAACAAATATCAACTATTTGCGTTATTTCATGCTCGCGCAAAATGCCAAACACAGGGTTGCAAAATAGAAGTCAGTTGTTGAGCGTCTTAAATACTATTTCCAGCGATTAGTGGACCCCTACTACAACGCGTTCGACAAAACCCGGAGAAGAGATTATATACCATACCACCATCTTTAAATGGACAGCTGTTCTTAGAACTTGGAACAACCGCAATGTTTTTTTTTTTTTTTTAAGTTTTAGATTTGCGAGTATTTGAATACACCGAGGCTCATGATCAGAAAGTCTTGTTTGTCAATATATGACCACATTGACAATAAAAAAAAATATCAACAAACAATTGCATACATTCAACTACTGCTGAGTAGTACCATCGACAAGTAGCTAAAGAAGTAAACTATCAATTATCGGGGATACGATAAAAGACAAACTATGAAGAAAGAAATAACAAATCCGGCCAAGCGGAGGTAACTAATGACTTCACACAAATACTTGGACAATATAATGACGAGCGAGCGTACAATTTGGTTTGTACACACCCACACGTACACGCTCCAAACTTTTTTGGGTTCATTGCGGTGCGGATGGAGTTGGTTAAAAGGCTCACTTTTTAGGGTCTCCTTTGTGTAAGTAGAATAAGCTTCATACCTTTTATTTTAAATAAGCAGTAAATCTTAGGCTCTGATTAATAATAATAACTTTCTGGCAAATAATTTTACTACTTAATTTTATTATTAAAATTAAGGTACATGTCACGCTATGGCGCACGTTGGGGGAGGTATTTTCAGCAGTGAGCTATTGATTGATGGTATGATGATGACCTTGCGATCCTGACTTTTTTAGTCCAACTGACTTCTCATATAATATTTTTCTTGTTATTATTGCCAAGTGTTTTAAAAGAAAATCCCATAAAAAAATTCTTAAAAAATAAGTAAATAAAGAATACTGAATAGTACTCTTGACTAAAAATTCCTCATGGGCTAACTTCCTACTCCCTTGAGTACAAAGTATAGTCATTACAATCAACACGTCTCAAGCAGTATGCATTTAAATCTTCAAAATAAGTCAGCCCATTGAACCAATAAATCACAATACGCATATATCGATATACTAACGTTTACATATTTTATTACGTGTATGTATTTCTTTTTGAAATGTTAAGAACAATAGTATGTATAAAGTTTCAACTCAATCGGATACGCGATACACCACATTAGAGCCAAGAGTAGATACATGTATGTATATGTACATTATTTTATAAATATGTAAACATAATAGCAGTGTCAGTCTTTTACAGAGTGCAGTATCTTCTATTTCAATAACATTATTTTCTATTATGCAAATAAGCACGCAATAAAATATAATTAATGGTGTACGTGGCTCGCAATGCCTTTTTTATTTTTCAGAATGTTTACGACCTCACTAGTTTCGTGGTTATTACAACACAGAAAAAAATGCCATTCCTACAAACGAAATAAATAATGTAAATTGTTATTATGATATTCTTTTGACATATGTTTTATGTTTTTCATTCTAAGTAAGTAAGTCGAAGGCGCTTCAAATAATGTGATTGTGCCGCTAATATCAATTTAATGCTTCTCCCATCATTCTACATAACTTATAGCCAATTTAATTAGGTATCAGTGAATGTACTCAGATCTATCACCTATCTATAGATTTGAATCAGGGGTCGTCGATGTAATATCCACTACCGAACCTTAATACTTAGGCCTATCTTGATTAATATTTTTTAATGACATCAATTAGGCGTGTCAAGAACTACCATCTAGTGATAGAACAGTGAAGCAGGTGCTCCTAGTTTGACATAAAAAAAGACATACATACTGTATATAAAAAGATGCAAACAACTTATGTTCATACCGATAAGAATGTAGAGAAACACGACGCCGAAGTTGATGCCGTGCTCCGCTTCGCTGCCCGCATCAACTTCGTTGTAATGTTTTAAAGGTTTATATTTCAGTTTGCTTTTAATATGTTATAATACATTTATTATGTACGTAGCATATGTATCTAATATTAATAATAAACGATTAAAAATTGAAAACCACGTTAAATTTAATTGCCACTTATTGATTATATAAGTGCATAGGTAAAAGCTGCTATACTAGTATATTTTATTCAGCTAAACTCTAAGAATTACATAGCTAAACGTTTAATTTGCATACGTTTAAAGACAACTTCGGACAGTTGATACAATACAAAAAACTCCAAAGTAAACCAACAAAACACAATAATAACAGTTCCAACAATCACAAAATACGCCTTATTCATACTCAGTTACTTATATGACTACAAATGTATGAAATTGATATAAAAGTTACGGACGAACTCCTATATCCCGTAAGGGGTAGACAGAAGTCTATTTAGACATCTAAATACATAACCATATGCAACAAGAACACATAATATGTTTAAGAGATTTACTGAGAAGTAAAGGGGAGGTTTCATAATAGGTTCCCGCGAATCTATAAACATTTTAATAATTAAGGTTAGCTTTTAGTTCAGTTAAGTCTTTCTTATTCTACAAACACATCCTATGTTTTCTACATATGTTAAGACAATACCTCAGTAAATTCACTTGACATTTTTGTAGCCAACTTAACAGAATTTACCATCCATTCATCCATACAACCATCCAGGGACGAACAGTGAAACTCATCAGTTACGTCAATTTAAATCAGACTTCTGTTACAGTACAAAAACGTCACGGTTACTGACGGCAAGCTTCCATAATCTTAGTTTTTTTATTGTCGGCTCTAAGCTCATTGTCAATGTGTGGGTAAGCTACCTGCGGTATCCGGGAGCTTACCCGTCGCGCCTGTTATACGTCGAAAATAGACAAAAAGTTATCTCTTTACACCTCGTACATTTATCGCTTATCACCTTTTAACACCAAACTCGTCTTCACTGCCAAGCAATGAAAATAAAACGTAGATAAATTTTGGACCTCACTTTACATAAGTTTTTATTAAGGCGCCGAACAGTGATTTGTTTAGAATTTACGACACAGTTTGTAATGCACTATACTCTACTTTCTACCATTGCTTGATAATACTTTATTATATATTATACGCAACAAAATAAATTACTTAATAAATTAAATATAATAAATCGATAACGGCTACAATGAATTATAGCAATTAAAATGTGCATGCATTAAAATTCTATGATATTTTGCCACCCTTAGGTTATAATAGTTTGTTAAGATTATTATAGGGCCACTGTAGAGATAAAACATACGCGAGAAAAGAAAGAATCATTGTTTTGCAACTATTGCAGAAGATAAAGCTCCACCGTTTTTTAAGTCGGTTTAGAGCAAAGAAAATACATGCTAAACAAGTCACATATACATAAGTACCTACTTATACAAATATGCTAACAGCTATGCTGTTTTCACTTAAATTACTAGTCTGTGAAATACTTACGAGCTATTGCCGGCAAGACCATGGATAAAAGCAGATGTATGTGCAGTGGTGTGGCCATTTTGGCAACCTGAAAAAAAGGATAGTTTTTTTAAACGTTGGTAGCAATTTGGGAGGCCCGACAGCAATCTTAAGCGTATTAGATTTTTTACTTCATATTGTGGACCAAATAGGGTGTAAGAAACAGGAATATGTGCCCAAATGTCGAGAACTATCAATTATATTTTTAATAATAGTTTAGTATTTTCGGTTGAATTTTATAATAATAACAGTTGTTCTGTACCGGTTGGTTTGATCGATTTAAAATTACGTAGAATTTTTACTGAATAGCACGTTCATAATCGTTACATTCTAACATTATTTCTGCATGGATTTGTAATAGGTGAGAAAATTTAAACAGAAAAAATTTCAAGCATTTTTAATTATGTAATTTTGAAACGTTCTAACACCGAAAGTGGCAGATGCTAACTTATGATAGTTATTATTTATGATACAGCGATGTAGAATAACTAGATTCCACTGTTTGATATGTTTGCCTTTGGTGTTGAATCTATTGACTCTAAAACTATGTGAAAATACTACGGCAACCATACCAATATTGTAATTGGTTATGAAACTCTGTCTCTATGCTGTCTGTTATTTTTACGGCTGGTTCCCTTAACAAATTTCAACGAATATACTTTATTTATACACAAACTTAGTAAATTTCATTTTTAATATTAAAAAAATATAGTTATAGCAATTGCTTGATAGGCTTTATATATATTATGTACTATGATACAGACTAGTACGATACAGAATAGTTTACTTTTATTTGGAGAAAGAATTCAATAGATTTTCATTATTTTTTATCTTGAGTTCTCAAGAGACCACTCTGCTCGTTTGCCTTCTATCCTTTAAAACAAAATATCATTCTATATGTATACATAGACAATGAAATTGGGTCGAGTCGATAGATAGTCGAGTAATAAAAAGAAGTTTTGTTGTTGTACCAAATCAACAACAAAACATTATTATATTTTTTGTGGCTACATCTACCCTGCCTACTTTTTAATAAGCTACTTATACTTATTATTAAATTCCAATCTTTTCTTTTGCTGACCTAATCTCAACATGTTTCATAACCTGCCACTACTAAGACGATTGAATTGACACTTCGCATGTCGAAATGCATCCAATCCACGACAAAGAAACATCATACATACATGCATACACTATGAAAGGATAACTGTGTTTCTTGCGAGGTCGGGTAAAAGAGTTATTTTACCTTCAGTGCAAGAGTGAAAACGCAAAACATGGTTTTAAAATTAGAATGTGTTGCAGAAATTGAAAACCGACGCGTGCCAATAAACCAAAATAATACATAATATTAATAGCACTCTAACCGCTACAAACCTTTAGTTATAAACAAAAAAATAACAGCAACATTGTACCGGTGTTACCAGTTTTTTTCACTAGATTTGTTCATATCTATCTTCATTACTTACCATTCTAAATATTTCTGTTATACTCATTAGACAAACTTATTTCAACATTAAATAACCGTTATCGCTTTTCTGAATAAAACAGCTAGGACGCTAATTTTTCATAATTATTAATTTAAAGACAGCTATGTTTTTTGTTGATTATTTATCACAGCGCTGACATTAAGTCGTTCGTATTGGCGGCAATGTATCGTAATCACCTAGTAATAGCCAATGAAGAAATCGTTGATCGATAACCACTCGATATTGCTGGCTAATGGGCAGCTAATAACGTTACTAGATGTTAACATTAACGTTATAGCTCAAGCCATCCAACCGCGAACATTATTTTATAAAAGTAATCACAGTTTCGCCCGCACACAAACTAGTTTCGTATAGTTGGAACTTTCTTTACGCAACCTTGTTAGTAAGAAAATAACTTTTTATTTCTATTTATACAGGAGCAACTAAAACATATTCTTAACGGGTTTCTTGGCTGTCAGTTTCGGAGGGTACGTTACTGGAGTACTTATAGATAGATACATAAATATAAGTGTTTGTGCCGTATGGTTCTCAGAATAGAGCTTTCCCCCATTTCTTCAAGTGGATGTTTTTTATAGGGGCCCCCTAAACGAACAGACGTGTCACCTGATGGTAAGTGTCAACCGCCACCCATGGACATGTATAACTCAAGAGTCGTAAGTGCGCCCGCCTTTGAGGGCGATGAGGGAGTGGAAAGAGGAGAGGGTAGATGACGGGAGGGGGATGAGAGGAGGAGAAAGAAGAGAGTGGGAACTAGGCCTCCGGTACCCTCACTCACTCGGCAATACAATGCAAACATTTTTTCTCTACAGGTTTTCTGTTAGGCCGTGGTAATATACTCCGGTCGAGCCGGCCCCTTCGTGGCTAAGCATCTCTCTCTCACGGTACAAAAAATGTCGTAAGTGGGTGTTGTAGAAGATGACTAAGGCATCGGACTGTTATGTATCAGATAGTACGTATACAGCCATAAGGAATCTATTAACGGCAATAAATGTGTGTTAGTGGGACCAAATTCTTAAATGTGTATTTATAAGAGAGTATACCTTTAACGTCTTTGTTTGAATAGCTTTAGAATACAGTGGCAAGGCAATATATTTATTGCCATTGCCACGTGTCACAGAGCTTACTTGTACATGCTAGTAATAGTAAACGGTAACTTTACTTTGTCTAATTTAGATAATTAATAATTTTGTTAGGTTTTTCACAGCTTAACTAATTAATAGAAATTACTAGGTTTGGAAATTGTCAACCGCAGCCCATGATGTAGCTTAATTTCCAAGGTAAAATGTATGAGCCAGCAGCTAACATAATACTTCATGGACGACCTCTACTCAGTGGAGAAAAGAAACAACCAAACCGTTGAATATCATAATATTTATTTATTATTATTTGTTAAACAATAGGTTTTTAATGTAGTCCATCTGACTGGTGGGCGTCCTACCTTCCTTTTACCATTACGTTTCTCCACTCTAGGACCCCTTTGCTCCAACGGCCATCGGTCCTACGGCAGGTCCTTCAGTGTGCTTATTCCCCCCAACCACTGAATCAACACATGAACTGATGACCTTAAGAAGGTAACTGGGAATAGACTGGAGGCGAAAGACCGTGGACCGAGTGCTAGGTAGCACCTTGGGCGCGGCCTATGTCCAGCAGTGGACTGCGATAGGCTGAATGATGATGATTATGTAATGTAATGATGTGTAAGTTTGAAATAAAAAGTATTTAAGCAGTTAAAAAAAACTCCCTAATTTTTTTTCAAAACAATATAATAATAATATTTTACTAAGAAATTAGAGAACAAAAACGAAATCAAAAGTGGATCACCCTATTAGATTTTTTTAATCGAAGTTGTACTTACTACGTACTATAGTGTGTATATTTAATGTATTTATGTATATCTTTTTATTTTATTTATCTTTTATTTTACCTATAGGTTAATTTATATATTGATTTGTTATTTCCTCTGTATTTGATTTAATTATCAATAAATTAGAAAAGTTATAAAAATATATTTTCAAAATGGGTTGTTCTCAGTTGTTATCATTACTGCCAATACAGCTTTTTTCAAGTTCTATGGTACTATTTTTTTTATAGATTCAATAAACTTCATTTCTTACTGTGATATGTCAAAATTATCATCCTAATTAGACATAGTATGCCTAACCAATAACCAGTACACAATTCCCTTGGTGATCACTATTTATCGGTGCCTATACCTAACTAAACATTTATGACTACCACCATATTTCCTCTATGATTCAGGTATAGAAAAACGAACGGCTTCAATTCGAGCTAAAACCCTTTAGGCTTTTAACTAATTAAAAGTACTGGCTGCCAAGCCAGAGGTCGACTCCTACTCAATAGAAATAGAATGTGTGATCTGTTCTGTGTCTTGTAGTATACAAGTATGTTTATGTATATTAAGTATCATTAATGCTAAGTTTAGGATCAGACGTGTGATTACTAAAATACAGTTATACATGTCTGTATCTGGCAACCAATGTTATTCAATTTAACTCGATACTATCACCGGTTTGTAGTCAGACCATATTGATCCTCCATAGATTTTATTATTACGAAATTCAGCAGTCTAGTACAACTAGTACTTGTTACTTAGTTTATTGGTCAAGTACACAGCCACATGGTAACCTAAGATATTAGACAACAGTGAAAAACGGGAATCATACCAGCTTCGTGTTCTTTACGACCGACGTTTTAAAAACGTGTAAGTAATTACCATTATATAATACATATAGATCCCAAATGACTAGCTATATTGCATGACTTGTCTAGCGTTAGGTAAGATTTTGTAATATTGAGTCATGTGTCCATACGTGGAAATCCTTTTTTCGGACTATAACTATAATATTAATTATAATAACTTCAGACATTTCACTCACGGTATCAACATTCCAAACTAAACATAGCTTGTTCTATGGTAAGCAGACTGCTGATAAACATGGTTATATATTTTTAAATACATATATATATAGATATATATATAAATACATATACATCAAATTACTTACATATATAGAGAAAAAAATCTCGTGCTCATCACATAATTATTGATCCCGGCTATAAATTACACTCTGTGACCGAGTGTGCAACATCATGAAGATCGATTAAGTAGTATCTAAATTGAAATTAAATTAACCTGTGTACAAGTTTAATTGTATCATCAAGATTTACTTCGCATTTGTGTAGCTTTAACATATACTATCATTGTAGACCAATATCGTGTCAACCTGTCATAAGTACAAATTTCACTTAATTTATATATTTAAAAATGTAATAAGTATGAATTTTAAGTTGAATAAAGAGAATAATAATAATAATAACTTGACACATCTCACACACGGGGCCGTCTGATCCCAAACTAAGCAGAACTTGTGACTATGGTGACCAGACAGCTGATAAACATACTTATATTCTTCTTAATATATACATGTAATAGATAAATTACGCCCAGACACAGTACAAATCATCAATCATCACACAAATATTTTTCCTGGGTGGGAATCGAACCCACGACCTGGGATTAGCAGTTATGGCCACCTACTAGACCAACAGGACAGGCAACTAATGTAACATGTTCTTTAAAATACGTGAAGGGAATTTAGGGGTGAAGACGCAATTAAAATATTTCGAATGTGTAAGATTTAATTTTATAAATGTATTGGAATCCTGCCAACAATTCAGTAAGTATTGATTTATAATTCAGACATTTTTAATTTGTCTCAGAGCGATTTTGAAACGAAACTTGAAAAATATAAATATCAGAATGTAACGAGTAAAATTATTAAAAATACACTCACAGGCACAATTAACCGCCCACCTATGTATATTTTTTGTCACCCTGTTTGTTTATGTTAACTCTGGCTTATCTACTGTTTTGTTTTTAGTTAAGTGGGTACTTTAGCAATAAACTAAACACTTAAAAACCCTTATTTCGACCCTTAAACTTGTATCGCCGAAGCATTTTTAGAATTTAGTCTCTGTTTGACATTGTTGCAGTAACGTTACATTGATTACATTTCTTGTTCTTGTCTGCTATCGTGTACGAACATTGTTTAATTTGAGTTTTTAGTGTACGATTATTGTTTGTGACTGAAAAAATGCCACTGGATGCAACTGGTGCTGCTAGGGCAGTGACTTTAGCTGACGCTGGGTATAGCCAACGTCGCATCGCTCGTACGCTTGGTGTACCTCGAACTACAGTGCGGGATGCCATCAGACACTTTCGGGAGACTGGTTCATACACGAGAAGGCCAGGTCAAGACCGACATCGGTGCACCTCGGCTCTGGATGACCGCTTTGTTGTCTGTAACGTGCTAAGAAATCGCTTTTGCACCGCTCCTGAAGCGCGTACACGTCTGTTTGAGGTGAGAAATGTCACTGAAAGTAAACGTACGATAAGAAGAAGACTGGCTGAAAGGAATCTGAGAGCTTTTCGTCCAGCTCGCGGTCCACAGCTGCTTGCACAGCATCGTAGAGCAAGACTTGCCTTTGCACGAGAATATGCTGACTGGACTACGGCTCAATGGAAGAACGTACTGTTCTCAGATGAGAGCAGAATAGCCTTAAGGGGTCCAGATGGACGTCAGCGTGTGCAATAATCGAAACCATGGGTTATCAGGGAGGATCCATAATGGTTTGGGGAGGTATCTCTTACGAGGCTCGTACCGATCTAGTGGTGTTTGATAGAGGCAGTGTGACTGCTCAAAGATACGTGGAGGAAGTCTTACAAGACCACGTCATACCTTTTGCACCATTTATTGGTGAAAACTTTAAATTAATGCACGACAATGCTCGATGCCATACCGCAAGATCCGTCACTCAATACCTCGATGAGGTCGGGATTCAAGTTTTGCCATGGCCGTCACGCAGTCCCGATCTTAACCCAATTGAGCACATTTGGGACAACCTAAAAAGACGTATTCGAGCAAGAATATCAGCCCCTGCGACCTTACAAGAGCTCAAGACGGCTGCGATAGAGGAGTGGCATAATATCCCTCAGTCGGATATTCAAGACCTCGTAGATGGATTGCCAAACCGGCTACAAGAAGTCATCAGGGCCCGAGGTAGTAATACTCATTATTAAAATTTAAATAAAAAGAAAGCGGACGATTTTTTTCAAAATTAAAGTCATCACATTTTCATGCAAATTTTTTGCAAAATCGATTTTTGGCATATTTTTTTTTATTAAACGGTTTTGTTTAAAGACTTTTGTGATTTTATTTATCCTTAATGGCTGTTTTTAACATAACTTCCATCAAATGTGGTCAAAATTTTCCGACTACTGAAAATTGAAAGAAATACAAGGTGGGCGGTTAATTGTGCCTGTGAGTGTATACACGACCCGACTGCATTATTAACTTCTCTAATTTTATTTCGATGATGTAATCTCTATATCTATATCAACGAGTCAAATGACACCTCATATATCAAAATTCGTCAAGCCCACTAGGCTATATCCCACATACTACATATTTACCCATACATACAGACGAAAATCAGCCTAAATTATAATTACAATAAAAAAAATAAACATAAAACCTTATTCACCCTGATCTCATTGATTAGATCTGTCCCTTGTGACTCCTCATGCCATTATCCCCGGTTCAGTACAATTATATGTCCGTTCATAAAAGGCCCGCGTGAGAAAGGAACTTAGAAACCGCAATGTTCAGTACTATATTGGACAGAGCACTAATAGCATAATATTAGTCTTATCGGTTTTCGATTATTAAAAAAATCTTTCTGTAGAAACTTGTACATATTAAACTTCTTAAATTACTTATAACTTTGAAACTTCTTCTTGAAATACTAATAACTTTGAAATACTTATAACTTGATGCGTCAATTACCGCACACATTAATAACTTGTAAGGTATGCAATTTCGTAAGGTTAATACATAACATACTTTACATTTTGGTAAGTATGGAAAAACATTTTTATTTTTTTTATAATTTTAATGAATTAGGCTTCATCAGCTGTAAATCACCTGCAAAATTTTTGATTTTCGTATTGCCACTCATAACTTTTTAAGGGGTAGTCTGATTTTGTTTTTTTTTATCGAAAAATGAATAAGTTGCTTTGAGAACTTGAATAATTTGAAACCACAAATTTTTCAAATAGCAGTAAGTTACTAACCCTATGTCTAATGTGCCAGTAACGTGAAGGGCTTCTATAATTTAATAAATAAGGCCAGGATCGTATTCCCAATAGCAGTTATTACATGTAGAGAGGAGTGGCCAGCTGCAGCCAAAATTGGCTTCGCGTACGAATTTTAATGTCTTTTAGTAGTTATGTACAGTTCTGTATTTAAAGTGAGTAGAGTATGGCAACATTTGGCTCCAAGCACCTAGCGTTGTTAGGATTGAAATGTTCAAACAAGACCGCAGCGAGCACCACTTTAAAGGTTAGTACACGCTTTCAGATAAATCTAACTCGTTGTGGTAGAGCTTAAACTTGTATGTGTTTGTCTAAAACTTCAGTTCTACAGTCCCATAACTAACGAGGCTTGCCAGGTGAAGTACTTAAATAATAATGATATATGAATACAATCTATCTACAAGCAAAAATAGCAACAAATAAGGACTGTCTCAGTTCCGTTATCTATAAGAGTGAAGGTGCCTCCTGAGTATATCTCTAGACAAGTTTATCTCCTAAAACTTCACTGTTTTACATATTTTATTTGTATTTAGCTTTTAACATATCAGTTAAAGTGAAAACAATGTCAAGTTGAGAGAGTAATTCTTAGCTCTGAAAGAATGTATCTTTTTATATGCATAGCTGACTTCAAACGTGAGGGCTTTTGTAGCTCTTAAGCTAAACATGGCACTTCACACTTAACTGTATACATATGTATGTATAAGTATGTTGCTACCAGGATTTAGATAACGTTAGGAATCCTGTAAGTAAATACAACATACACGTTTTCAAATATTTATCTTAATATGTTGTACAGTCTATTCTGCTAAGTGTACTTTCAACCCTTTTTTTATTTCCGTTGTTTTCTCTGTGAAGAACTATGGAATGGACTGTTATCTATCAGATATTATAATTATGTCTGGGCGGCGAATGTGGGTGTTTGACACGCCTCTGTCTGTGTTTTTATTAGATCCTAGTAATATTACTATATATGTAGTTAGAGGTCTCGGACTTCCCAGCACCACCAGCCAGTTCGAGTTACAGGTATGCGACACTGACTTGCTTGAGCTATTGCTTATACTCCCCATTTCATCTGCATTTACAATTTCCCTTTCCATCCCTTTCTATCCTCCCTTTCCTATGAATATACTCAAAATTTGCCTTTCTGCCTAACCCTTCGGGGATACAGGCGTGATAGTATGTATGTATGTGTGTAGAAAAAGCTCTATTTTCTAATTAGACCGTTAAAAATCGACACAAAGATGGGATCAGTGGTGTTTTAACCTACAATAAAATACGATTATAAACTTGTTAGGGTAGTATAGAAAGATATTTTACTACATAATGAATCGTTAAAAATATTAGGGTTGACTTTTATAGTATTCTTTAACAAGGACACGTCCTAATGATATCTTAATAAGGTGTCAATATCACGCTGCCTTCACGAGTAAGTAAAATGTGCAGATGCTGACTCTTTTAGCAACTTCATGTCTACAAATTGAATTAGGTTTGTTAAACAAATAACATATATTATGTAGATATATGTAGTGGGTCTCTCGCGGTGTAATAAAAGATATTAAAAGGAAACAAATATTTTTTTTGCCTGTGCAAAATGACATTTACGATTTGTGTTATAATATAGCAGACCACGAATTGTGTTATTGACTAGTACAATTGACGATTAAGTATCATAAGTTGAAGGTATCTACTAAAAGTGAAATGTGGTACATTAAAAGTACATACCGCTACAATTAAATTTTTTGTTTACTATATTTATTCTCGAGGAAGCATATTGAGTGAGTAAGTTAATGAGTGACTTAACATATCATTACAGTAAGACTAGCCACTCATTACTATTCTACATGGGTCCTGCGCCGAGGACAACATCTACGCACGTTGGTGTTGTCATACTACAATGTTTGATTAAGAATGTTTCAATGCTTGTTATTCGACTTTTATTTTCACTTTGAAACATACAAGTGGAACTGCGTTTTTTGATAATGACGATAATGTTGAAAAGTACAAGATACGTACGCGTAAGAACGTACATTAAAAAAAGAAATAATGAAAGCTGTTCTTTCACAGTTTCATGGCCATCAATTAAAGAATGTAGTAAATTGTAAAGAAGTATACAGCCAGTAAGTTTTGCCATCTTTTGTGTAAACATTTACAAATGCTTAGAATAGAAGTTACACGTTTCCTACTTCTTATTTCACTTCTAGGCATCCAAGTTTAAATCGTAGAACATTGCAGCTTGATTCATACTCTAAACGAAATGGTGGAACTTTCGAAAGCCAAAGAAGGTATGTCTTACATATAAATTTTAATAATAGCGTCAGATGAAAGACAGACAATGAAATAGGTACTAGAGAGGTAACTACAGAATTAGAGGAGTCGATGACGAAAGCTTTTGATCGTTCTGAATACTTGATGTAAATGTACACTTATCACAAATCTCTAAAGACAAGCCTCTGCCTAAGTCTAATGCAAAAAAAATATCTCAGTCAAGGTTTCGGCTTACGAATAGATACTACTTGTCACTATGGTCAGTTTAAGTCTACTAAAAGGGAAAAGAAATTGAGAAAAATATCGAAGTCCTTTTATTACAAGCTAAGATTAAAAAATGTTCAACACGAACAAAATTTTTATTTAATAGTCATGCGCATAATACAAAAAGTTATGAATAAAATAACTAAAATATTACTAATGTAAACCTAATATAACCGTTATTTAACTTGTGTTATTTGGCATATGACCTCAGTTCAGTACATTCATTTAAAGCAATGAGACCCTTAAAATAGATTCATAAACCATTTAGCAATGTATACTTAATAATACTTGAAGTTTGCTTCAATAGGTATAGGATTTAAACAAAAGGGTATTCAAGACTAGTTCACTTATATTTGAAATATATCACATATTCAAAATGAACATGAATTTACATTCAGATATATGCAATGCGTATCTTTAGCAATGTTTATCCAGTATACTAGCATAACATAATGGTATAAATATACACTGTAAACGATATTTTAAAATTATAAATTTAATGAATAATTTTTTCAAAATGCATTTCAATTTGTGGATCCAATTCAAGCTTCCAATTTGGATTTAGGATTTTGAGCATTGAGGATAAAAAATACATTGCTTGAATCGTTTGTTATTTTTTGTGCGATACAGCGCTCAATCAAAAATAATATTTTCCATATATACACTCATATCCAAAGGGGTAGGCAGGGGTATATAAACGTTAACATTTTGCCAACTATAAGTTAGTCAAACTAACGTAATAACGACCAAGCCTGTTACCATCATTCGGATACTTATGGAATGAAATGTATAATTAAATGAGTATGTTGAAAAGGAAGATAGATAAATGAAAGAACAGAATATTGCTCATATCTGTATAGAGTTCCAGCAGATCAAGATATGTACATATACATATATCACGAAATGGCTGATGCCGGCAATTCTGAGCACTCTTAACGAATATACATATATATTTACTAATACTCATTGCTAAGAATAAATTTTATAATTTCGTACTGGAGCTGAATGGCAAATAACATAGACTCATCGAGTTGCCATTTGTAATGGCAACATCGACGCATGCGTCGCGACGGAGCTGTTTCCTTTTAAAATAATTTGGACATAATTTAATGCTTCCGTGACTACCGTCATCTTGGTATTATTAAAATACGGATTCATTAAGGTTTATTGAGACTGGAGCTTAGTATGTAAGCTGATAGCTGAAGTCTTACGTCATTGTAGTTTATTCGAAGGCTGGATGATTTATACCATTGCCCTACGTGATCAAGAATATTGATTGAACATACATAGATAATCTGTGTGAGAGACTGGCTTCTGTACTAGGCAGGGCATGTATGACAGATAACCATCCTCTCCTATCTCTAGATAATTAGGTGCTAGTGTACGTGTAATTCGTAGTTAAGTTACCGTGTTGTTTTTAAATGTGAGATAAATAAATGAATGAATGAATTGTATCTAAAGTGTTGTATTACTGTGAGTATATATCTATTACTATAATAAATGTAATCGAATAAGTGTGGATGTGTATGTTTATGTTGTGTGTGCGTGAGCGTATGTGCATGTATGTGTGCGTGCGTGCGTGCGCGTGGGTGTGTGTGTGCATGTGTGAGTGAGTATGAGTGCATGTGTTAGTGTAAGTGTGTATGTGTAAGTGTGTTCCAATGTCAACTGACTATGAAGGCACAAACAGCAGGTTTTCGGTTTCCTCATAGTTAAGGGGTCTTAATAGATGTTTCATGCTTTGTATATTTGTGTTTAACAAAAAGATTTAATGGTCTAAGATGTTTTGTGTAAGTAATAAAATATACATATAATAATTAGGCTACACATAATGCTACAAAAAAAAATTACTTCACCTTTTTTAAACACCTGTATACATAATGAATAAATTGTCCCGTGCTGTTGTCATCTTTACTTATATTATTATTAATGCTAATGTGAGCTTGTTCGTTTATTATGGTTTCATAAAAAACAGTAATCATGAAAATATCATACACGTTGTCCTTTATAAAAAATTGTGTCTCCTTGAGGCATAAAAATATAGGCTAGTTAGTGATAAAAAATATGAAACGACGACCTTTACTAATAAAAAAATAGGTTATTATCTCACGCCGCAATTACAGCTTTCCTTATAAAAACTATTTTATCATAAAGATAAGTTCTATTTCTTAACACTACTTCGCTTTATTTCAGCAGTATCCATTTTGAAATTGGCAAGTCATTTTACATATTCTATTACTGATTTCTGCAAAACACGGATTCGAAACCAACCCATGAAAATCTAATCCGTTTGCAATGTAAATTGATAGTAGGGAAAGTAATAGAACCTAAGGAAAGGAAGGCCCTTAACTAAATCACCTATCACGATCCGTACTTATTTGCTATTTACTGCTCTCGCTTTATCTACCTACCATTATTGGGTACTTTAGGTGGCTGTTTCTTCAATCACCTTATTGATTGTTAACCATGCAACCGTACTATTTTGGCCGTAAGTCGCATCTTGGGGAACTGAGTACAGATACTTTAACTTACATATTAATATACCGGCTTGAGTAGTCTCCGCTGTTTGTGTGTTGCTGTAAAATTGTGTGTAAAGCCTCGAGATGTTTGGATTAAGACTTAAGGCATCTGGCAACATATATACCTTGACAATATTGTGTACACTATACTATATTAACATTATAAAGATCTGGAGTCTTTCTTTCGTTAATCGCAGTAATGTTTTCAAATATCAGCTTTTGTAATGGATAAGGAATTATTGACGAATAATATAAGCTACAGAACCCTTTAGCAGCAGATCAGTGATTAAAACGTAGGTGAAAACGTTTAGGAATAACTAGACATCTCATTATACATCCATAAGGTGTCACCATTTGAATCAAATATTCTGTAGAGAGGCATAAAAAAGTGCATTTTTTTTATTTATGAAACCAATTTAGAGCAGAACTAAGCCGGCCTGCTGGAGTTGGCAATTTGTATAGGTACCGATTAACGTCTACTAACATTCAAAATAAAATTGTTTGGCACACTGATAACAAAAAATAACGGCCACATTTTGTGTGTTGCTATTGTTTATCACTACAGTAATGTATACAGATATCACGACATAAGAAGATGAAATTTACTCAGATACAGAAGCCATATCTTTATGAGTGTAATCGTAATGCTTATGATGGTTCTTCCAAAAAGTCTACAGCATTATCTATAGTACAATAACTCTCTTTCATCGAGACGAAACTTTTTAAGTGATGGATAAACTTCGCAATATAATCTTCGTTTTATTCACACAGTGTGAGTGAGTGTGAAAACACTGAGTGACGTCAGCTGGCATACTCCCCTGTGTGTTCCTTGCTCTCCCATAAAATATGATAAATTTTAAACGAATATTTTCAGCTCTAAAATATTTGTTGAATAACTTTTTATTTGACTTATATTTGGACAAGATTAAATTAGGTATAACTTGTGTGATAACTTTAGACTTCATTAATGTCAAAAAAGCCAATTATTTTATTACATATTTTTGATAAAATAACTTTGTACCTCATACGTGTAGTTTGCTAAACAAGCAAACAAAATCTAAAGGAGATATATAAATACTTGGAGTTGTAAACATTGAAACGAACTGAGATTATCAGCGCGTTCAATTAGACAAACAAACAAAACCATGCCAACTCTTATACGCACGCTACGGCTACCTATGCGCTACGTGGAATTTAGAGAATAATGTAATTATACTGAATTCAAACTTGTATGTCTTTAAATTAGAACTAAAATAATTACTGAAATATATTATAATTATAAAAATGGTAACCGTGGCATGTTTCCCTAAACCTTCTCACTAGCCAAACAAACAAACAAGGGTACTCTGACATCCCGCTCAGAGAACTGCCTGTAGTACAAATAATCACCTGCCATATTTACGGACCGATACGACCTACAATCCCTTAAAATAATCGGACTTTAAAAAAGTAGATAACCGACTTCAATGATAAATTTATCATAAAATTTAAGACTAATATGGTTTTCTCATGGATGTCATTGTCACAACTGGGCCATAGTCTCATGCATAATCACATGCTTAATGCAAAATTTAAGACTTATATGGTTTTCTCATGGATGCCATTGTCAGTACTCGACAAAATTAAAATGGAACCACACGGGTAGCACCAGCTTTCATATAAAAAAAAACATCGAAATCGGTTCACGCAGTCGAAAGTTCTGAGGTATCAAACGTAAAAAAAAAAATACAGTCGAAATGAGAACCTCCTACTGTTTGAAGTCGGTTGAAAAGATGAAGAGCGTCACGTGTGCAGGGACACTAGTCACCTGCAGGCGCAGGTGCACCAGCAGGCGACTACCGCCAAGTCGCTTACTATCAGGTGACCCGTCAGCTCGTTTGCCCCCTATCTTACAGTCATAAACGAAAAGAAATACGTATTTTATAGTACCTACATATTCCTTAAGCTCTAATACCACTATTAAATAGTTAAATAGTCAAGTCCCTATTAAATAGTCAAGCCCCTCGTGTTTCAAGCTGTTTAACAAACGAATATCGCGTTAAAAATCGTTATAAAACCAGGGTTTTCTTATTATCTCAAAATGAGTGTAAAAACATAGTTTAAAGAACATCGTTGTTGCCGATAAATATCGTGTAAAACAATTGTATAGCCCGCATACCACAGACAACGGACGTCTATAAAAATCTCTTTATTTCTTTCACGACAGTCCTTTATATGCCATTCAATGTAAAATAAAAGGGTACGCTGCTCTACGAAATAAAGTTGCCGGGTCTCATATAAATTTACCGGTAAGTTTTATCCCTTTTTCTACAGGAATTTTAATGAATAAAGCTATAAAGAGTCATATTATTTGTAAACATGTAGGGTCCCACAGTTTCAATGCGTTTATGGGCACTGTTTCTCTTCCATCAGCTGCGTTGTGGTGTTTCATCAATACCTCAACAGGCGTATCGAACATTAAATTGAATATAACATACACCTTTTTGACTCTGAGATAAGTGGTTATAGCCTTTTCCTTCAGCATTAAACAGACTAAAACAAAAATTATTTTTTAAATCGGACTGGTAGAATTCGATTTAGGTGCGTTAAAACAAATGAATTCTGGAACTTTCAAATATTAGTTTAGATTTTGAGTACAATATCTCCTCGTCGTATCGTGACAAACACCATTTTTGGATTGTCTTCTGTGTTCTGTTTGTGTATGAAGATATATTTACATGCAAATAAACAAATTATTTTCAACGAAACCGTAACATGGTCTATTGTATTTTAAAATGATTATGATACTCATATTCTTTTTAAAATACAATTGCTTCTACCTAATTCTACTTAATAATATTGCCTGTTAGGCTTAATATTATTAAGTAGAATTAATTGTCAATATTTAACTGTACCAAATCAGATAATTTCATAAAAGCGAAAGAATTTTAACGTAAATCATATAAGCCACGTGCCCACGATATTTTAAAATGGACACCGAGATGTCAACGTATCGGGCTATAAAAGTATATTTCTATTAACGAACGATGCTGATAAAACGTGGTGAAATGGCACTGAAAATACAGGAATTTAGTTTTACAGCTGATATTAAATATTAATGGATACCTTACGCTTTTACGGGTATTTGATAGGGAATGTCTTAAGAAAAGATAAGGGGTGGGGGGGGGGTTACAGTGATATTTCAAAAGGCGCAAGAGCTTGTAGACTCTAGTAAGGTCTGCTTAGTAGAAAGTTAAAAACTTTCAAAAAGTTTGTTCGGCGTTCCCTTCTTCTTATTTTTTTTACGAGTTGATTTAACAAGCTTAGATATTAATATTATGCAAGATAGAATCTGATCTAAACTAAATCAATATTTCATACATTTTAACAAAAATATATTTATTTATTATTGTGAATTTTAATTATGATAATGGCGGAATCATACAAATCTTAGAAAGTGTGAAGGTTATGTAGTGGGTTATGTAGTCATTAATAATAATTAATTAAAATACAGCGTTTGATTTACTATGCTCTGTTTAGTAACACGTCTTATCTTCAAGAATTGATGGATTTCGACAAGTCAGGTCTCATTCGAATCTCTCTAATGGTGGGAATGACAAGAGATCTATTATGGATTATATAGAATATATACAATCTAACCTATTAAAATCAATTAAAATTAAAATCAGCAAGCAATAAATAACGAAGAGCAGATCATAATTAAATAAATTGACGTATATAAAGATTACGATTATAATTATCTAAATTAAACTGCCCACTGATCGTACAAATTAGTGTAATAAAGATTAACTAACGATTTATTTAAGATGATGCTAGTATAGGCAACCTACGCGATCCCGAAGCGTTATATGTATAATCGAGTTCCATTTTTTTAAAACGTTTAAACAATTTTTAATATACTAGTATTCGACTAGTGAGTCGTGGTTATATAACCTGCTGTCTGGCGGTCTTGATCCCTGCGGCTTCTTGCGGCACGTATACAAGGGACCCAGTAGAACGAGTTACACGAGTTATAGATGTTTCTTTATCTAGAGTAGGAAACATCAAAAATAACTATTTATGCTTTATAGTTTAGCTGAAAAAGCACTGCTACCTTACTCCAAGTTAAATACTACTAAAATTTACATACATTCATACACTTACGTCTGTTTTCTAAGGAGTAGGCAGAGGTGTACGTAGACCCAAATTTTGCTCATTCGATTTTTTTTTCATATTAGCCTACCATAATGACTCCTCTTTGCCTGATGGAAAGCAATAAGTGGAGTCCAAGAGTGGTGGTCACCATCCTCATTGCATGTCTAATCAATGCAACATGGTAACCCACACTATGGCGGCCTGGTAAGGTAAGGATTGTTCCCTCTAACGTAAGGGGGCATAACTATTACCGTTAACCGGGCACTGTAAGTAAAATTAAAAAAAATATGTATGTATGTATTATAAAACCTGACTACTAATCTACATTACTAACTTTCTTTCTTTTTTTTTCCTGACAATGTTATCTCAAAATATTATATCCTATGTACACTCCCTTCATTTTGACGAATCAAATGACACCTCAAATGTCAAAAACCATCAAGCCGTCTTGGCTCTACTGCTCACATAATTACCTACCTGCACTCGAAAAACAGTTCTGGTCTAACTAGTTGCTAGACCTTTGTTTAATATTAGGCAAGGATCCCCAGGTGTTTAAGTAAGCGTACCTATTCTTAGAGCTACATGAATTTCATAACTAGAAAATATCCCATTTTCATCACAAAAATAAACGGCCCCAGTAACATCTTTGGTAAACGTTCACACTTCACTTCCACAGAAACAATTTCCGGTGGATATTGTTGAAAATGTCAGCTGCTCGGTTCCATACTAGAATAGCTTGGATTAACAAAACTATTAATCTCTCTATTAGGACCACTTTGATCTCATTTTGATTTCGACGCCAAAGGGCTTTGGTGTTAATTTAATTCTACAATTTACAACATGAAGTGTACTACGAAAATAAAGTTATCTATTATTCACCACGGGTCTTTCGTGATTCAAGTTTTAGCGATAGTTCCTTTTTTTAAATTGTTATATAGGTATGTATGTTTCTTTTGGTTTTCAAAATATGTTTTCTTCTTTTTTTTAAGTAGAGTAAAATATGTTATGCCCATTTACATAAACATTTTCCAGTAAATATTTTGTTGTTTTAGGCACACAATTTTGCTTTTGATTTAAAGTGTAACGCGTAATATTTGTACTTTGTGTGATAAGTAAAAACTTTACTGTAAAAAACACGAGTAGAGAAGATTAGAGTAGAGTATAAATCTGCAAGTCATCTGCTCAAAGGGGGTAAGAAGAATTAACGTTATGGGAAATAGAGTTTATAAAAACTTCGCAGAGCCAGGGAGAGAACACGACCCCTTGTGGTACGCCTACAAATATTGATAAAGCACCATTCAGAGAAGGTGTTCAATGCAGAGCTGTCGGCGACAAAACAGATAGTTACGAAACCATTCAATCGCCGTTGGAGATATGTTAGGTTAGGCACAATGCCCCAAATAATAGATCAATATGAACAGTGTTGAAGGCGTTACTGAAATCAAGTAGAACTAACACTGTCAATTTGCCGTTTTCCATTCCCGACCTTATTCATCCGTGACATGAGCCAATGCAGTGGTGGTAGGTACTATGACCGGGACGAAAACCAGATTGAAGTGGACAACAGAAAGTTCTTAAAAAGGAACAGGCTAAGTTGGTTATAAATTAGACGTTCTAGAGCTTTGGAGAGGAAAGGTAAAATAGAAATGGATGGATACTAAGAGAAGCTGGTAGAGTGATATTTTGTTGTATATTTTAACTTGTTTGTTTTTATTGTCCTATCAAAATTGGATAAAACAGAAAATTATTTATAAAAAGATCAACGTCTTAGTCTTGGGAACTGTATCTTATCGAGATTTTGCAACTCCTAGTGATCTAATAAACTTCCATACTTTAGCTTGGTTACATTTTCTACAGCCTCAAGCTTGAGCCTTATCTATAAACAAAAATGATATTTTTATAAATACTACTTAACTACTTCTGACAATAATTTGTACCAATACTTTACTTCATCAGGACAGAACGGATATAAATGAAATTTGGTACAGAGATAGATTTGACAGTCACGAATAGCACAGTGTTTACATTTTAACACCGAAAAATGTGAGGTCAACGCATGAAATCAATACAATTGTTCCAATCTTGTTTTCTATTGTAACAGTTTGATCGATTAAGCCAATTAGGAGCTATGCGTTAAGTACACTAACAGCTTATCACCATAAGCACCTACAATTATTTAGTCATGAACTAGAACAAGAAGAAGAGAATGCACGATAAAACAAGAGTTGTTAATAAAGCAGGTCAATATAACATCATCTCATTATCGAAGAACAAACCCACATACTAACCGCGTCACTCACTGAGCACTTTGTCAGTTTATCAGTACATTAAATTGTTTATATACTTTAAGTCTTACTTTTATCTTTTTATGAGATTTTATATATGGAACAAATGTCAACGTTTATGCAGTCCATATTTATACGTTCGTATTTATATATACACACGTACGTATGTATAGGGATTTGTCATACAATATTTTATACAGAAACAGATAAATATTACTAAAATTTTTAAGACTAAGGAAATAAGTCTGATTCATTAGTTTCATAAGTGTAGTAACATATAATTAATCTCTCAATAAAACTCGCAGACACCAACACAACACAGCCGCACTGCCGCACCTAAAACCTGGCTGTATTAGATTCAAATCTTATACCCTATGCTCACACTTGCTTTAAAGACGATTCAAATGACAGACCACATGACGAAATTTTGTTAGTTTCGCTTTTGTCCTTTATATATGAACTTCATTTCTTCTCTATACTTTAGTAGCAAAATAAAAGAAGCTGTCTTTAAACAAGAAAATCAAAATCAAAAATATATTTAGTATGTGAGATAAATCAATGCAAGCAACCCTACATGCATCGTGGGTAATACGAACTGGGAAGTACCCGGAACTGTCCGGTGTGTGGTCCCGGGAGGGGGGCGCAGAAATCGATGACACGCCGATCCAATTTCAAAACAAACATGCTTTTGGAATTGGGTATATTGATTTGTACGACCAATACTAATATCATTTGACATATTTATTAAATTAATTGAGACTTACTTCATGCCAAACTAGTTTTATTGACATTTATGAATACCCTTTGCCTGATTAAATGTTAAAACTACTAACATTTAATCAAGCAACGACCAAGCAATATTATTAAAAAAAGTTTTAATAGAATGTAGTACACATTTATTAGGGGCAAAAACGTTCCAATTTTATCCTCGTAACGTTCTCATAACTCGTTGAGTTTTCAAACAACATCTTAAGTCACTTAGGGATAACAACATCGACAAAGTTAACAGCACTAATAAGATCATTTGTAACAAGTAATTGGTAGTAAAAAGCTCACGAAACAATATAATCCGTATCAAAATAAAGGCGATTAGGGAACCTATAACACTGAACGGAAATGAGCGCAAACATCGACAACTGCTGTTTGGACTATTGATTTAAGAAAAGGATTTTTTGTTTATTAACTTTTAATAGAAGCTTAGAGATTTTACGGTGGTATGTGATGTAATACTTTAAAGTTTTAGTAAATAAGTAGGCCTATTATTTTCCTTCTTGTGTATAATTTTTAAATTCTGTATTTTATGTGTACAATAAAGAATATGAATAAATAGGTATTAAGTAGCAGAGTAGAGCGTTATATATAGAAAGAGCAATATTTCATAATATTGGATTAAGTACGTAGCATGTTTTCATAATTATTATATACGATATACGATATTGATTGACTCCAAAAATTTGGGGACAAACTACACAGATAATTCAAAACTACAACAAAGCCTGCGTCCCCGAAGGAGAAGGCAGAGGCTTAATTAACGCCCTATAATTAAGTCCCTCTTAAGGGAATAGGGGGCAAGCCTATTGCCGTCATCCGGGAGCTTTTGGGAATAAGATGGCCATTTTGGGAATTTTTTTGGGGTATATTGACAGGAAAGGATGGATGGACTAAAATTTTCTCTACTTCTAGTTACACATATTAAACTATGAAGAATACCATTATATGTTTTAATAAAAATCAATAATGCAATAGTCCATTAGTTTATGAATGTGAAAATTAAAAAAGAACTAAGCTTTTTAAAATTAGCTGTGAACCACTTAAAAAGGGTTGAAAATAACGCCAGTGATAATAAATTAAGCTCACAGGGTTCAAAACAATATTTATAACAAAGTCAGTGTTTTTAATATATTGTTAACCGACTTCGAAAAGGAAGAGGTACTCATTCGATTATTTTAATTTAGTGGTTGTTACGTTTGGAATTGAATTGTTCTTGTCATTATTAATTGAAACATATACATAATACAAGAGATTATAAAATACAATCATGCTTGTTAAATTGAATGGGATGTGTTAAAGGTTGCTACAGTTTTAATTTGGACAAAAAATCCACAAGTTAATCCACAAATTAAAGTTATCAGCTAAGTCTGACTTTATATACATAAGTTTAGAATGGAAGGTAAAGGCATGTTTTTTTGAAATTTTACAACCTATTTCCTCGATAGTGTAAACTAGCTTTATTTTACAAGGTTCATCTCACATTTTCTGATCATATAAGAACTATTTAAGTGTCAAGTTTAGCTTACTACAAATAAGAATTGAGATTACTGCTTAATTACAGGGGTCAGACTTCCCAGCACCGGCCTTCGAGTTATAGCTCTTACTGCCCAATCGATCTGTATAAACAATATCCCTTTCCTTCCATTCCTCACTTTACTGTCATGTCAAATTTTGCAACCTTATTCCCAAAAGAGCCCGGATTACGGCAGTAGGCTTGCCCCTTATTGCGTAAATGGTACTAAATTATAATCAGCAAAATGTGGGCGTCTCTACCCCTTCGGGGATACAGACATGGCGTGGCGTGTTGTATGATGTATATATGTATATATATATATATATGGCGTGGTGTATATAGATATGTATTTATTGCTGTCGTCTAACTGCCCCTTGACAAACGTAATAAGTACTTAAAAAGTAAAGTATGTACAATATGTATAAAATTTCAAGAGCTTTGAACTTTATACATTGTATTTGGTTCATTTTGTATGTTCGTAGAATCCTTACGGCTGATTGGATTTTAACCAATATATGTTATATTGATTCGTGTAAAGCCTGGGATGAAACTGACGCCACCGTCTGCATTTGTTTATTATGTGTGGTTTTTATTATTATTTACACAGTAAATAAGGTTTTTGGTATTTTAAATTTTTTTAATTAAATTATGTATACAGAATATAGTTTTAGTTTGATATAAGTAAACATATAATATTAGTGAACGCCACTTCTTTTCAAAAGATGCTTCACCTCAATTTTTCAGATATCTTATGTGGGACTTTCCAAACATACAAACAAAGGATAAAAGGACACCCGGGCTCTTTGACAGCTATTTGTAGACAACAGAAATTTTTATTCTGTGTGAGAATCGACCTCAGGTTCAGCAATCAAGGTCAATAACCACTAGATCAACAGGCCAGTGACTGGGAATGCTTTGCTTAAATGGCACTGTAAAACAATTTTGTTAAAAACAAGTATGAAACAGTTGTAATGTTAAATTTAGAAAAGCACACAGCGCATATTCCTAAGTTTATCGCAACTCTACAACAATGAAGAATGTTGAGTTCGTTATGTTAGTTGTCGTGGTCGCATTTTGCCGCTCCCCAGCAACGTCCGATTGTATCAGTCTCTGAGCTATTGTTTATCTATTGTGTTGTGAAGGGCAAAGATGTTTGAGAAAGATAAAAATAACTTTAATAATGTTAAGAAAGTCGGTCCTAAGTTGGCTTCCTTTCACTTGCACGATTGTTAACGAGCGGTCTTAGGGTTTTAGCACCGACATTGATTTAATACGAAGTATATATAAACAAGGAAAAATATCGAGGTTGGTTGTATTCATTTAGATCTATTCAGACACAAGTACTAAGCTTTCTAAGTTTCGAAGTCAGAATTTATATAGCGAATTTGTTTTAGTCTTTTCATGTGTATGTGAAAATTATTTATAATATTTCTGACATGAAGTCTACAGTATATTACGAGGTTTATGTCTTATAACAAATGATGAAAATGTAATCATTATTATTCAATATAATACCTACATTATCTACTAATGCTGCAGGCTATTATTATTACACCCGCCCAAAACCAAAGCCGGTTACCAGACATAACGTGTATATGATAGGTTTTATCACAGTTTCAGACAGTCACATCTTTGATTGACTACCTACCGAGCTACCCTCTAATGACTGCCTAATGACAGTATCCGGTTCATTAGACGTTCCGGTAGTCATAACATCGTATGATTAATCAGTATGAGTCCATTTGGCGCCATTTGATAATTATGGTAAAAAAATATACACGTTTATTTATTTTTTTACTTGATATAAGCGGCAGTTGTTACATTCTAGTTCAATAAAGGTGGTGAAATGGATAATAACCAGCCTTCCTATAAAGGCTCAGTCCCTTGTGTGTTAGCAAAAAAAATCTCAAACATCTATTGATCTCTGACCACTTCTCATTCGGGACTTCCTCAGTCACGAGATTGCGATTTGAATTTAAATTTTCTATACGAAGTATATGTATACTCACATATATAGATAAATTTAAGATAGATATTGATATTTCAATTAAATTACTTATTTGAATAATCAGTTAAAAGACAAATGATGTTTAGACAAAAACTGTACTTTATACTTTTTTTTTGTAAAACGGTAAACCAGCTTTACTATTTTTTGCAAATACTCTACTTTCCATATAAATTAATGCATATAATACAAAGTGGTTTATATTACCTAATACAGCGTGGCACTAAAATACAGAGAACACAAAAAGACATCCTTATTATAATGAATACCTCCATTCTCATTCGCAAATTCTTCACGGTGTATTTTTATGTTCGTTCCATTTCTTTTATGTACTTACTCGTCCTGTAATTTTATGTATACAGTTACCTATTCTGAATAATAAGTTTATACACTTTACGTAATAGCTTCTTGGATATAACATTGTCAGGGGTAATATTTGTGTAATATGCGTGCAATCATTCTGTAAGATCAACAATATGTATAATTACAAGATCTTATTAAGAAGATTAAAAAAGTTTTACCACGAATTTTGCGGTATTTCATGTTAAGTATTTAAAATGTATATTTTTTCGCTTTAAATTTTATTTTCTGGCTTTTTGGCTAAGAGCTCTTGAAACACAAAGATTCCTGTCAACACGTGGCCTCTGAAGTCTGACATAAAATGTAATAATTTGCATGACAAATGAAAACCGAGAAATGTTAACCAGCATAAGAGATCAGAATAGTTATTAGTTGAAGGGACTTTTTTCGGTTTTTGTTGAAGTAGGCAGATCTATGTAGGCACGTATGTATGTATGTATATATAATCATTCTTTATCACGCCTTAAAGCCCAAACGGCTTAAAAGATTTCGACAGTCTGTTCTTTATTCTCACAATTTCACTAGTTAATTATTTCTAAAAAACTACAAGAAATAGTTCTCTATAACAGGTTATATGACTGTCAAGTCAAATAAGCATGTGTTAAGTAAGCGTCATTATTTAGATTTTAGATTTAGTACTTTTCTGTATGAAATACGTAGGCGTGGCGCCACGTCTACGTATTACCAAATCATTCCCTTTTAAAGTTAATTTGATCAAAAAAGAAATAAAAACATTACAGTAAAACAGAACGATAATTATCAACTATTCTTAGTTATGGATTTCCTGCCTTACCCAATTGGTTTTTAAAACCATTGCAATCTGAAACGCTACTAAAAAACTGAGCATCGTCTAGTAATTTTTTCAATGTTACTATTAATAAAGGTATAAAAAGCATTACAACCTGGCCCTAAACCTTACCCGCAAGCGGACGCGGTATTTCAAACGCAGACCTGAGGCTTTATTCATGCATGAGTACGGACCACCGTGAAATAGGAACCATTTGTCCAATACTTTGATAACGATCTTGTAAAGCATTGTTTTAGTCGACGCACGTGCTCAAGTGAACACGTGTTTAATAGTAACAAAATACAAAATCGGTAAATTTGTACGGAGGACGTGGTTACTTATAGCAATCTCTTGAGATACGAAAGTTATTTTACAACGTGGAAACAAGATGTAACTTACTTGTTAAATTTCAAAACGAAATTGAATTTCTGAAGTATAATGTTCAAATATTTTGAAAGAAGCTGTTGCAAAATTGAAATCTTAAACAAATAAGTGTAGGTAAATATTTTGAAGTAAAAATGAATTTTATTTAATTCTGACAACTTCTTTTTAACTAACGTTATATATACAACGCTAAAGTAAAAAGATTCTCATAATACCTCGGTACCCGATAGTAAATTATATGTTCATTTCTCTTAATAAATTTTAAAAGCTGCAAAACAACTTCTAAGCGAAAAGTATCAGGACGCCATAAACAACGTCATTTAGTTTTGTAATGTACCTAGTACCTACGTATCTTATGAATAATTAACGTAGTAAATAATGTTCTAAATTGATAATATGTTCAGATATGAAATTAATGTAATGTTTAAAACATGTATTAGATCACCCAGGACAAAAAAATAACTCGATTGGGAATGCTTGGCTCACACAACTTGTTATTATAAAGTTTGATTGAATGAGCAACCGGTGTTGATCTTTTTATCTTTTAATATAACATGTCGCGAAGTAAGGGCGCATTCATAAATAAAGCTGAATATTCGAAGCAGTGTAAACGTGATAACATATATACACTCACGCCTATAGCACAAAGTTTTAGGCAAAAGCGTCTCAAATGCCCAAATAGGTTGCAAGCCTATTCATATTGCGGTCATCCGGGAGATGTATGACTCTACGTCTGTTTGTACAGTCCGCACCCTTAGTCTCCTTGTACGACACCAATGAGAAGAGATAGGGGTGGCCTTGTTCTGCTCCAACGGCTATAATGATACCATATATGAAGATTGAGATAATATATACTGCAGGGATATAAGAGTCAAAAATATTTATAGCGGCTAGACATGAATGTCTTAATCCTTAATATGAGTAATACTTGAGACTTTTGAAATAAGAATTTTAGTAATGCAATATCATAATGTACCTTCTTCATGAAAAGTATATTATAGTGCCAAAAGAAAATAGAATAGCATATATTTTTAGGAGTGAAGCAAGCCAATGGTGATTACTTTGAGGAAATATAAAAGTTTTCCGTAGCAAACATCTTTCGTCGCTCACAAAAGTAGTGTCAAACGCATGGCTATTAAGAAATAAAAATAAATATACAATCTACCGAAAGATGAGAGAGAAATTTCTAAAACATTTTGTTCCCAATATTAGGTATTTGTAATTCTTCGGAATATTAACGTTATGATATGCTTGTTAGAATTTACAAATCAACCTTTATTTGAAATTACATTTTTTATGTTCATTAAGTTGGCTAAGAATAACTTTTACTTAGATATGCGGTTACAAGTGACGACTAACGGGTAACAGATTCATACAATTATTTAAATGAAATCAAAACAAAAAGTCATTTAAAACGAGATTCATTGAAATTTACAGAAGTTCCCATAATCTCTCACAAATTATTCCAGTCCGGAGTAGGCACAGACGGTAGAATGCCATTGGCCACTATCCTGACGTACAACTTTCGCTTCTCAAACATTCATAAGTCCTTCGTTCACGAAAAAAGAAGAAACTAAATAAAATAACCTCTTTTTTTAATATACTGACGAACAGATGGGTCACGTGATGGTAAGTGACAACCGCCGTCCTTGGACACCTTCAACTCAAGAGTCGTAAATGCGCTGCCCCTGTTGAGGTTGATTAGTTATGGGGGAATGCGGAGAAGGGAAGGGAAAAGAGGAGAGGTGGAATTGGGCCTCCGGATACCTCACTAATTTCGCAAAATGCAACACAAGCGTTGCTTTACAATTTAACTTAACTGATTTTATATGAGCAATTTTCGTACATAAATTATTTTGTAAACTATCAAATAAAATATATATTCCATATTTATTTATATTAGTTTTTACTATTTTAGATATTCACTATTTATTTAAACATATTTTATGGCACGTTACACGTATATCAAAGGCCTCAGTTGGACCAGAAAGTAATCACGCTTTATCGCAATACATCTCGTAGTTATTCTTAAATAATATAAGTGTAAGTAGCTAGCAATTATGGAAGACGTAACTATTCAATCTTAGTTATGTTCATAAACGTATATCAATACAAATAAAAACTGTCTTATGACTTAAACTATAAACTACATTATAAAAATACGAGTATATTGACAGAAAAACATAGCGACGGATGCTGTTTCTTTTTGAAATTGTGTTAAGATTGTAGTACGACATAAATAAAATATGAAATGCCCGCTGTACTGTATTTATATAAATATTTATGAAATGGTTGTGTCTCTGTCAAACTAGTTTAAATAACTAGTTCTTTTTAGTTGTGATATATCTTGTATCCTTGTCTAAACACAAACAAAGTATTACGAGATGTAGAAATTTTTTAGGTATGATTATTTAGATTTAAGTTAGGGGGCTCGGACTAGTAATGGGTAACTCGTCAATTTTGGTGAGGATGAGGGAGTATTTAATTTAACCTCGCGAGGTACTCATGAGGCACACCTTATTTGAGGTGATGATCTGCTCGACACGTGAGCGGCTAGTTTTCAACTCATCGCATCGCGCCTCAAAAAAGTGAGACGAGCGTGAGGTCTGCCTCAGCGTAGTCTGTTAAGTCTTACTGTCGTTTCTCTCATACACATCATTATCTTTCAGTCACAATTTTTAAGCGCCAAAATAAACATAATATGACACTCAATTACCAACCTTATTCGTAGATGCATATTAATAGTAATATTTAGAGCTTTCAAATTTGTGTTATGATTTTTAGTTTATGCATTATCTTAATAATAACCTACGAAACTTCACACGCTCATACTATCTCATAATTCCCAATTTCGAGCAACACTCAGGTGACGCCGCATGCCGCGAGGAATAGCTAGTTTTAATAAATATCAACATTATTTGTTAACATACAACCATACAATAAATTCCTTGGCTATTGGTTCGTTTGTTCGCGAAATCGTGACTCACACCCTCACTAATTTATATACTAACAGTGTAATAATCGACTCACTCGTTCGGCAATCTTCATCACTCCCTGACACCTCACGCACAATGCAGCCATATCCAGCGAGAACGAGGAACGCAGAGCGAACGAGTACGATAAGGGGGTGCAATGTTAAAATTGTAGTAACTCAACAACTTTCAATTTTCCGTCACGAGTACCTTAAACGAGGCAAGTCATGAGTGAGGAACGCATCACCAGCTCGGACTTTCCAGCACCAGCCAGTTCGAATTATGGAATTCGTCAATTACGTAAATAGAACTAAATTATAATCGGCAAAATGTAAACTCTGCCTACCCCTGCGAGGATACAGACGTGAGTGTTTGTATGTATTTACCCTAAGTTCGATCATTTGCTGTTTTAAAATAATTAATTTTAGAAAATATTCTTAAATGATCGTGATTTGGTATGTTTTATATTACTGGTATCAAAAATATACAATTATACAAATTTCAATTTACCAAGTTTAAAATAAGAGTTTAAATAACCAAGGAGGGTAAAATAATCAAATAAACGAGATCTGATTTCATCAAAATTCGTGATTTATTATTTCAAATATTTTACACTGACTTACAAATGATACCTTTGACGACTTTCGTCTATCATTGTCCAATTAATTACTTTAACGTTTAAAAGAAGACTGTACTGCGAACTTCCTCATCATATGATAGTTCATTCATGTAAACAATGGACAGGTGTGCACGAAAAATGCTTCATATTATAGAGAGTAGCAAGTATTTATTAATATTTGATTTTATTCAATTTGTCAGTCATTTTTCAAAGAGTGTAATATCGAGAGACGACTGTAGTATCTGACAAATAGCAGTCCGATCCCTTAGTTACTTGGCCTTTTACGACACCGCGGTAAGAAATGGGGTAGCCCTATTCTACGTCACCAAAGTACATGCCTATATTTAAGTATCATCTCAATAGCATCACTACACCTGTAAAATTGCCCAGCGCTCGTTGATAGTGACGTTCAACTAATGTTACCAAAGAGTTTTTGTACATAGAATGGTACAAAAATAAGTGATCACATTTTGGAAGACATATTTTATATATCCAACAAATAGCTGATTAATCCTAAAACAACATGGATTGCTTGAAAATGAATGATGTCGGTACACATTTCTGAAGAGCATACCTACCATGAGTTTTCTCATTGTCATTTTCAGATATTATTATTTTTTATTTTATTAAACCTAAAATAGATTAAGTTTCACTTATACATGCAAACTGTTGGAGATTTACGTTATTCACATGTAAATCTCCACCAGTTTAAGATACGATCCTAAAATATCACCACAAGATCCGAAAGGTCTAAAACACCTGTACACCTCTGCCTACCTCTCGGATAAATGAACTAGAGAAATATGAGATCTGCTATCCTACTATTATTATTTATTGTATAAGAACGCAACGGGCTTCATAACGTTCCATTACAACAGGTTTCTTGATCGGCAACTTATTTAGACGCCTATGATATGTTGAGAAAAATAAAAATCAGGCAGGTAGGCGTATTCAGTAATTATTATTTATATGTGAACATTAATGTTTTTATATACGAATTCACAGAAATAACGTGGGTAGCCAATGGTCACAAAAAAGATTAGGTTACTATGAATAAGATAGTTACTACATATTTATCTCAGAAAAGACTGACTACACGAAATATAAGTACCTATTTTAGAGATCTTGGCGAATTTTGGAATGATGGAAAAATTCAAAATATATTAACAGGGAAGGGAAAGTTACTACGGCAATGTTCTAGAAATAAAGTGCAATTGAATGTTAATTCCACTCATGCTAAGATCAGATATGCAAACATCTAATAGTTTTCCAATTTATAATAAGAATACTACTACGGGTCGTTCGCTGTTGAACAGGCAACAAATCAGAAAACGCCGGACTAGAACGTTCGATAACAGTTACCAGACCATCCGTGATAAGCAGGTCCTGTCCAAACAACGAAATATTTGATCTAAGTATGCTCTGCAAAAGCGTATACCTCGCATTGTCCTTTAAAACAAAATTGATACAAAAAGAAGACCAACACTGATTCACGCAATCGGAATTCAATCCCACGATCATACCTTGACTTTGCAGCCAAACACTCGAACGCTCGAAAATAACTATCTGTCTACACAAACATGACCGCTTTAAGCGCTATTAACTATAGGCGAGATATTATAAAGTCACCGCATCACCTATCTTATATTTGATCATCCGCTAGAGACCAGCCAGGCGGCAAAATATCAGATACAATATTCATATTCCATTAAATATCTTGGTGTTGGGCGCCAAAGATTTTATCACCTAATAGCAATAAAAAATAGTCATAATGAATATTTATGTATATAGGCAACACGGCACAGCATATTTCCTTTTAAATTATTTATCACTCCTCATAAGCATTTCATTCCACGTTAACGGAATCCTGATGTATAAGCCTTTTAGCCTAACCTGTAGTACTTGAAAAATACGGTAGTACGTACGTAGTACAGAAAAACATCATCCATATTAAAAAGTCCTGAGCAGCCAGACCTGACAACCTTGGTGTTTACCTGACAAAATACGAATGAACTTCAGAGGTTAACGTATCAGTAAGTATTGTTAGCTCGGTTGACATACACTATTATATATAATACATATACAGCGTACACTGAGGGTTTCGTAACACATTATAGACATTCCGTTGTATGTTTCTGACATATTTATAAAATATATTTAAACTAAAACTTTGGTATAAAAGCTTACGTTAAAGAATCAACATGCTAACACCAACGAGGTCCGTATTCTATTCTATTCGTATATATACATTTTCAAAGTTGCAATAACATTGAATTTTATAGTCTTAGCTTATTTTATGATAAGAATCTAACATCTAACGTTTAATTTGTAACAGGAACATCAAAAACTTCTGTGGTCTTCAATCAGAGAGTTATCGCCGTTAAATAATTTGTATAAAATAGTTCGTTTATCACTAATGAACTGAAATACCTAAATCTGTAGACGGTATGTCTCAAATCACGTACGCAAGTTCTTATCTAGTCTGTACTCGTAATCATTATTTATAACGTACTCACATAACATATTATTAAATGGTATGCAGAATGTATTAACAATGGTTATCCTGTGTGATATTAGTGTGGCATGACTATGACTCATAGTGGCTACAACTAGGACGAACATTGGAACGGGATTTGACGACTATAAATAAATATGAAGAGGCCTGACATTATTTGGTAAGTCCTGGAATTCTAGACACCATTTTTCCAAGTTTAATTATATTTGATTGTAATATGTATATGCCATTTTAAACCTTAACTTGTTGCCATCTTGTAGGTAGTGACATAATCCCGTCGTTGTAAAAATCTTTCAATGTTTTATCAAAAAATACGACAAGTAATGGGTAGGCAGTCCTCTTTTGATTTCAACCTGACACTACCCAAAGAATTCTGAAGAGAAAGAAACAGGTGAAAATCTGAGGGCTAAAGATGTTTGTTATCTGGCGTTATAATGATGAAAGACAACTTCTTTTCTGTTTATCAATTCCTGCCGTTTTTCCTCAATTTCGTGCTAGAGTCTAATTAATTGTTGGCAGTAGAGATCCAAGTCGATGGTTTTACCTGGCGGTTAATAAGCACACTAAGCTCAAAATGAACACACATACACGAAGCATCACTTTATTGAGTGTTAATTCGGGTTTCGCAACAGTCTGTGGATTAAACTTGGACCACAATGTTTTTCGCGCGGTCTTGTCGTAGGTGATCCACTATTTATCACTAGTGTTCAATCTTTTTAAATAATGGTTCATTTTAATTAAGTTTCGATAGAGAATCGCAAATACGTACACTATTCATTAGGTTTTTTTAGTGAGTTCATGTGGCATCCATCATCGAGTTTCTTTTTTGTACAGTCAGACTTCTTCAAATGGGTCATGAATGTTTTGTGGTCAATCATCAGTTCCTCTTGAGTCGTATTTTTCCCTTATTTTGTAATATAACTTCAGAATGTATCGAATTTCTTCGTTAGATACACTCAATTTTCCGGACAGTAAAACATATGAAAAATAGCGGTAACTTTTTATTTTTCTTTTCCTTAATGTCCTATATTTATTGATACTAAAACCAGCGTGATACGAACAATACAACGAAAGGGTTTTTTCTTCAATTTTATACATACAACATACGAAAATACTTTTTCCCTTAATCCCTATAAAAATTAATCTATAATTCCAATCAATCTAAACATACACCATGTATTATAAAGATTGAGTGTTAGGGAGCGCGCACAAAACATTATCGCTTATTTTGTGGTTCGGTGATTGGGTCAGGCCACAGTTCCTATCCGTTTCTCACAACTCTAGCCTGTGTTGAACTGAATCTATAACCTCGGAATAAATCCACAGACGATAGCACCGCACACCGTAGTGCTATAATTTTCAGCTTAAATATGGAAAAAGTGTATGTTGATGTTTGAGAACTATATATAGGCCACCGTCAAGGGTCTAGTCATCCGTGTCCGCTGCACCCATAGGTCAGCCTTAAATTCCTTGAGACCAAAACACTCGAAGTGCGACTACCTAACTTCTTACTTTTTTTTCACAAAAACAAAATATGCCGAATGTGTTTCAACATCGTCAAAGTTACGTAACAGTCGTAAATTTAGTATTAAGTACAGGGCTGCTTAAAAAATTGGCTCAAGTTTCGATCGAACAAATATAAATCACACACTTTAATAATATTTGTTTCAGAAATTGTAGGAGCTTTTGTTATTGATGATTCTATATATTTATTAATAATAAGTACTTGAGGGCTAATTTAAACGTAGGCCTACATTATCATGGTTCGCTTCAATGTAGGATAACAAGCTCACTAGTAAAAGTATAAAAAAAATCATTCAGTTGTTGTGTTGTTTGTTTTTCCATTCTATTTCCTGGAATGATTAATCAAGTTTGTGTGCCAACTACCCTATTGCCATGTCCTTAACAGAAATGTCGCGTAGCCAAAGTTCAAGGTCGGGGCGAATTATTACGACTGTTTTGACATTAATCATTCTTGTCAGCTGCAGCCAGGCCTTTCTATATTATATTCTATTACTACCTCAAGTCCTTGAATGCAGTAACATGCTTTGTTACTAGGCGTTCATTTGTTTCATTAATTAACTATTGCTTTATTTGTCTTATTTTTATTGAAAAATGGACGTCATATTAGGTAGTCCTCCTAGAGCTTGCTCCATAATTTAGTCCTTGTCTATGATAAACTGACAAAATACAGCATTCTTTGCACATATGTTTACTTCACTCACATACTATCATATAGGCATTTGCAAACAGCAACAATGGCCCGTGTTGGTTGTTGTGGAAGCGTCTATGTCTAAATACTCGTAAATTGAAAACCCCGTCTCTAAAACATGTACAGTTTGTAAACTTCATACATACAAGTGTAAGTGTGTTACTTACACATACATATGTATGTGTACTTAGTCTGACCACAAATACTGTTACAATAAAAAAAGCCATAATATTAAATTGGAATCTGCCATTCTGATATGAATATTCATAGTGTTTTCTCATTTTCATATATATTATTGTGATATTAAAATGGAGACGGTGATAAAGAGAACCGAATACTGACATAACATTACACAAAGTATGTGTGTATCAAGATACGACTATTGAGAAGATGGTTAAACCTCTTAACAACAACATGTTCCATAACCAAGAAAGGTCCTTTCAGCAAGACTAAGCAGCGGCTCATAAAGCTTGATCCAAGTAAGCGTGGTTGAAACTAACGTATCTGACTTCATCGGAGCTAAAAACTGGCCGTCATCTAGTCGCGATCTTAATCCGCTTGATTATTGTTTTTTGGTCAGTTTTAGAAGGTATGGCATACTCTAAACGCCATAATAATTTGGAGTCCGTAAAACAATCCATAAGATTGGCAGTGAAGAATTTTCTCGGCTTCAACATTTCATTTTGAATGAGCTTCATTTATTATTATTGCATAGTATTCATGTATAAACTAACTCATATTACAGTATTTATGAATGTTGTATGCAATAGAAAAAAAAAGTTTTTTCTTGTAACAAAATACATAGCAAGACTAGGTATGAAGATAACAAATACCATCCTTTGTTTCTTTTCAAAATAGATATTATTGGGATTGGATGTAAATCACCTTTGTCATAAGATTGACTGTAATTCATGTAATCGTGCTAAAAATGCATTTCGTAATGACTAACATCAGGTATAATGTAAAATTGTGATATTTATATTATAAGTGTTAATGCCGGACATAATTTGTTATGCTGGATTAACATAAGGGCGAATCCGTAAGCGAAAACACATAAGTAACTATAATCGTCGAGCGACCCTAGAGCCAAACGGCTCTATATACGAATATATATGGTGATAGTGTAGTTCCGGGGTTACAAGGAGGGTAACAATTACCTATGCCTATTTTGATTCTCAGTTTATAAAGGATTAAAAAAAAAAACAATAATCCTTTACATTGGTCTAGCTATGGCGGAGATTATTATAATAGGATTTTCATTTACAGCTGTTACTATTTTTGATGTTATTATTTATATTGATATGCCATCTATTGCAGTGACAACAAAATATAAAGAAAATAAAAAATGATTTTTGCTAACTACACGAGTCATATTGTTATATAAAAGCTCGTCGCTTTTCAATGGACACACATTATTAAAAAGCTATCACTGAATAATTTGTAAGATGAACCTTATTATTAATCATAACTTCACGAGCCATCCATCAAGTCAAGATAGATAAATACTCGTACCTGTTAGTACATGAGAATATTGAAAGAAACTTTAGCAACCGATAGTAGAGATGGTACGATAATGTCCACCCCACCAGAATGTATCTAAGCTTAATGTTATTTTATTATTAAAGTTCGTTGACCTAACGAAATAACTTCTCCATCTTTCAGTTGGAAATGGCATAATAATGAACTGTTAATAATTACGTTGTGCTAGATATCCGGGGCTTAATGCCGTATGGATTTCATCTCAAACGAGAGTTAACCATTTGGGAATTAATTATAGACAGGAAGACAAGAAACGCAGTGTCCGGGAAAGGGTTATATTACAATCAAGATAATAACGGGAGTGATTTAAAATGAACCGTGACTAACGAAGTTCAACTGTTGAGCAGTCAGCGGTTAAATAAAGTAATTAATTGACAATGCAGTTTACTACAAACAAAGATTTAAAGGTTAATCTTCTTTTTATTATTATAATCACACGAACAGACGAGGCTAAGGATAAGTGACAACCGCCGCCCATTTATGGATACCTGCAACTCAAAAGTCATATTGGTTGGGGGATGGTGGGGCTGAAGGAGAGAGGTAATGAGAAAAGTCGAAAGAGGAGGGGGGAAGTTCACTCATTGTCTACCGGTTTCCTGTGATGCCGTACTCCGGTTGAGCCGGCTCATGTGTGCTTGGGCATGGTTCCCCCACAGTGAATATTTTAAATTCAGGTTATAATTACATTCGTAACATCCATTGTTTATCGTGTATTTGATAGTTATCCTAAATCAAAATATTTTATATTAATATTTGTTGCTATATTATTATAGTCCGCTGCTCCGTATACTCTTTCAAATCCAATTTAAGTATTTTGTGTTAATTTAATGATAATGTAATAATTTAAGTAACGTGTGGTCAGATTTTAATTTGGTCCAGTTCTGACAATGGCTCCCATTAGAAAACCATATAAGTCTTAAATCTGCATTAAGCGTGGACAAATGGAGGAAGAACTCACTATCACGCCAACCGATTTCGATGATTCTTTTTTTATTACAAAGGAGTAGCAGTAGAGTAGACTTCAAGGGTAGTTAGATGAGAGTGTGGTTCAGTTGTGACAAATGCATATATGAGAAAACCATATATTTTATGGTATATAAAAACTTAAAACAATGTTAGTATGTTATAAATTCTTAGTAGACATTTCAATTACGCATGTGAGTATATTTATACAATGGGCGGTCACCAAGAAGCGTTAGATCACACGTATCTAATAAAATCAACTTGATAAATTTAATAAGTGACGAGTAAGAGTAGTTTAGTATTTAGTAGGAGTCGAAGGTTAATTATGTTAATAAGTTATCGTTATTCCTGAATTGTAATAAAACTAAGAGAAGTTTGTCGTAAGTAGGTACGGAACCTCCTACTTACGACAAACTTCTTTCTAAAAGAAAAAGAAAAATAAAATATTGATGATGTCATTGACAGATGTCAACATGAAGCCCTTCATATTTCTGACACATGTGATTCAAAGAAATAAAAAAACACTATTAAACTTGTTTTTGTCGTTACAAAGACATGGACACAGGTAAGAATAAGTAAATATAAGTAAGAGAAAAGAAGGACTTTAACAACTAACGGTCTTAAGTATACAGAATAAAGTGCGTAACTATATAAAAATAATTTAGTATAAAGCATGTTTCAATTTTTTATTAATAATCATACATTACCTACTATTATAAACTCATATTATTAGTGCGAACTATCTATCTGTCTGTTATGTTTCCACGGCTAAACAGCTGAATTTAAAAAAAATTGGTATACTTCCAACCCTGGGATGGAAATTGGCTACCGTTTATCGACTGTTACTATACGCTACTGTTACTACATAAAAAAAAATGTGAACAACTTGTGCCGTAGGTATTCTACATTTACAGGAAATTAAGCGATAAGCGTGCACTATTTTGGCTATCTTGACCCTTCACCTTGTGCATAATAATGTTTAGATTATAGACGGAAGACGGTTTACGATACCAATTTAAATAAATATTCATTTAAAAACACAACGTCCAGAACCCTTAACTACACCCTTTTTTAATAGGATGGTTATTCGTATGATGGCAATTAAGGAACTGGCGCACATGGCTTCGTATATATGAATAAAATATCTATTTACAAAAACAAACCAACGATCACAACAACAAACTATCTGTCCCTAATTAACTCCCCTTCTATTCGCTTACTTTATCTTATATCTTGAGGATGTATAATATGCTACGCTCAATAAAATGTCAGTAATTGTATAATTCGGACAGTAAATTCGACAGTCACAAGGTGCGCCGGGGCACGGCGAGGTGCATTACATTCCTCCAAGAGGGAGGCGAGAGGGAATCGGCTGCATTCTTAGTTATTCTTACCTTCTCATACGAGTATTCCGCCAAAATCCTCTTAAAGCTTTGTGTAATTAACTTGAACACATACTTTTATAACCACAGTTATTGCAATAATACATAGATTCACTGAAGAAAATAAGTTTTATTGTTTACATCACTGTCAAAACTACAGAAAAGCGACGCACACCCGAACAGCCAGCGTATAACAAGCAAACTGGATTCATTTGGCTTGTCTGTTTGTGACGCGGAATGCTATTGCTTTGTCTCTTTTCAACTTCGAATATAATAACATACAGCCATCTCTCTCGCCGAAGAAAGGCGCCAATGCACGGCGCGGGCGCCGACTTCTTCCTTTGAGTAATAAAAAAAACAAAAGCTCTTTGAAACAAGTTCCTGGTACCTAATGTGGCTTTAGGTAGGTGCCTGTCAAGATATAGTATGAGTTAAAAAATATTGGAAATCATATCCAACTGGTGACATGGTTAAATCGTTGAGAAAAATAAATGTTTCTAGCTTGATCACTTGGGGTAAATAAAAATGTTGGATTGGACATTTTTGTTCATTCCAAATGTATTGAAGTTATTAAGCTTTGTTGCGGTACCGCTTACTTAACGTTATAACCTAACTCGTTCTCTCTTCCTCAAAGCTAAATCTCTAATCACCAGCCCTCAACATAACTCGTGTACAACTAGGATTACCAGGAAGCACTTTAAATCAACCCTGTAACTTGTCCAAAAACAATAGCGTATTTAATTGGTGAATAAATTTGGGTGTTTGAACGGGAATGCCTGGTCCTGACTTAAAATAAAATAAACAAGTGTGGTTTATGTAATGAATGAACTGCATTCGAGCTTCGTAAGCTGCAGGCTCTGTTTATCACTTTACTATCGCAGAGTAATAATCTTCCATTTACAACGCTATGGAACTCTGTATGTACGAGTACGTTGTCCATCTCTATTAATTAAGGTAGTTAATAAAATATTGTGTGGCCTAATATATTTATTTTATTTAACGGAAACGGAATACTGTATAACAGTGAAAGAATATGAACATTCCGGCGAAGGCGTATAGATAGGAACTTGAGCTTAGAACGATACTCGGAGACATGGTCATATTTTCGTAATCCATACTGTAATACTACATATTGTAATACTTCTCTCTATAACCTTTGTAGAAAGTTCAGAATAAATGTCTTCATTTTTGTAAGATGAATCAGAAACACATCGACACATTCGCATTCATCCTATGACGAAGATTATACATAACTACTAGTAAAAGTATGTGTATATGACAGTTGTCTTTGGGTGAAATCCTAGTTTCCAGCCAATATTAGACTCATCTCGTCAGAGTCCTGCTGAAACAAGTAAACGTTTAGTATTCATACACAATTTTCAGTGTCAGAAAAAAAAAATATTCTCGCATTACTAACAAGTAAAGGCTATCGTCTAAACTCCATCTGATGTTACCTAGTGTATATACAGTCTATATAATCCAAGCGCGTTGTCCTAAATCTTTACATCATAATACATTGAGACTATGACAAATGCAGTGGCAGAACTGTTAACAACGATTGATATGTTGTCAGTCAAGGAGAGCAAAATCTGCTTCGTAGCATTACTATTCTAGTTCTGCCTAGAGAAAGGTCTTCTAAAGCCAAAAACATTTTAAATTATTTTTCAACCGTTATTCCGAGAGAGACTCTTATCCGGTCCTCTATTCGATTATGAGAATGTCTGATTGCCGCTCCAGTGTTACATTGCTGAACGTATGTATGTATATTATAGTAACACATAGTACATAGTCAATAGTGAACATTTGAGACGCCGCTGCCTATCGGTCGGGGTAATAAGGGTGAATGTACATATGTAGACACGTGTAAACATTTTGTCCTAAACGTACGTATTCGGTTTTACATTAGTTAACACAATGGTCTTCTACAAACAAAAATGTAGGTGCATTAGACACCTACATTTTGCAAAAGCTTAAAAGGGAAAGTTACGAATAGGAGGGGGCATGGAAGAAAAGGGATATTGTTTATACGGATGAATTCGAAAGCGTTGATTGTTGTGTTAGAATAGAGGGCTCGGACCTACTGACTGCAGCCAGTACGAGTTACAGGTATGCGACCCTGACGTCCAGCTATTACTTATACTGTTCGTAACACGTTCAAATATAGACTTGTCTAACCACAAGGTAGGAATAAGTTTCGATAGATAGTTCTACAATTCAGTTAAAAGGCACTATAATCATGCGTTTAATTTCTAATAGTACTTAGTGTTTCTATTTTTGATCTTCAATTTCATTTCAGAACAGAGTACCACAAACATGCTTCGAGTAATTTTATAGCAATAACAAACCGAACATTTAGAGTCAACACACCATGTTATATGAACACGGGTACTTCAAGTGTATTTTGCGTTCAATATTTACTTTGAACAAAGGTGTAAAGAAAGCCTGCTGTAGAAGCACAAACCGTGAAATTGTGTTGCTACTAGTATTCCTTTGATAAATACTAAGTTTACGTAGCTTTTAAAACTCTTGCACTATTCCTTTATGTCGTTTATCTAAACACTTTGTTTTGTCTATAGCACTATAGTAATAATAATAATAATAAAGGAGGGTAGGAGAGAGTCCGTACACTTTACGTACACGTACCCATTTCGAATGCACCATTCACGGTCATCGGTAATGAGACTGTTTATCCCCCGAAAGTTTGGTGGTCATGGACTTACTCCGCTCGGTCTGGCTAAAGAGAACTGGCGCAAACCTGTAGTACTCAGTACTAGTGATCGCACGGAGGTATGGAAGGGCAAAGAGCTCCATGGTCGGTTCTATCGGGCCCTAAATGGGCCTGATGTAGACAAAAAATCTTCTACATTCCACGGTGTGGTGATCTTTTTGGAGAACCTGAAGGTTTTGTCTTTGCAATTATGGATAAGGTTGTTATGACGAATAACTATCGGAAATTTATTCTGAAAGACGGTACGTTGACATATTACGAGCATGCCCCGATCTCGGTGAATCTATCAGGCATATTATTTCTGGTTGTTCTCGTGGACGTGCTCTCATGGTCGTGCTACGTTGTATTGGGATCGATCTATCATCACTGACAGGACTATTATTGCCAATAAGCCTGATATAGTCGATGATAGACCGATTAGAGCGCCGCGCAATGATTGTCGATATTGCTGTTCCTCATGACGACAATCTCGTGAAAGTTGAAAAAGATAAACAAATAAAATATTTGGATTTGTCTCACGAGATTGTCGCTATGTGGAATATCGATTTGGCGATCATTGTTCCGATAATCATATCTGCTCACGGATTAATAGCTAAGAGCCTCGACCAACACCTTAAGAGGCTCTCGTTAGTTGGTTGGATCAAGGGACTGATGCAGAAGGCAGTTCTCCTTAACGCGGCCCGCACTCTCAGGAGGTTCCTATCTTTGGAGCCCTAACCACCGGTGTCTTGGTCCCTGTACCCGAAGTCGGTGGTTTACTATTTTTTATAATTTTAAATGTACTTTTTATTTATATGGTATATTTAAAAATGTAATTTATATGTGTATATTAATTAGAATAAAGGGAATAATAATAATGATGTAGAATATTTAGAAAATTCATGCAGATTGATTAAAATGAAACGGGCTCTCCTCACAACACAGCATAAAAATGTGACACACCACACCCCACATTGACTTGGTTTCCACATCTCAACCGGAGCGTACCACGGTCTCACAGATAACCGGTTGCTTGCGTTGCATTTCCCCGAAATGAGTTAGGTTTCCGGAGGCCCAACTTCCCCCCTTCTCTTTCCTCTCCCCTCATCCCCCCTTCTCTGCATTCCCCTCCCTGCATCCTCCTATCCCTCATCACCCTCAAAGGAGGGCAGCACACTTACGACTCTTGAGTTGCAGGTGTCTATGGACGGAGGTTGTCACTTTCCATCAGGTGACCCGTCTGTTCGTCTGTCCCCCTATGGTATAAAAAAAAATACCATTCCAGGTATAAACTTTATCAACATTAAAAACCTTACCATATATAACGTTTGGACTTGGCCTACGTAACTTACGTAGCTATCTATTTCTTTCTATAGTCTAATATTACCATACATTTTCGATTATTTCTGCAACATTCTTATAGGCATTTTGCTGCCAAGAAATTCCCAAATAGGTGACGAAAAAGTGAGACCTACAGCTTAAAACTTACTTAAAGATAAACTTTTACATTTTACTGGATTTTCATTTGGATTGTATATTATTTACCTCGTTTTTGAACAGGCTATGAAGAATAACGTCTTATTTTAAGTAGTAATTAAGATTACATTTAATTTATTTTTTGAAATTAAGAGTACTTGGTAGTAGCAGAACCACCGCAGTCTTGCGAAGAAATATGTTTGGGACCATAACCTAATATACAATATAAATATATATAATAAAAAGACAAAGATGGTTAAGTATATTTAGTTCCGGTACTTTAACGGATCTCAACATGCATATTGATGGACAGCCTGTCAAAATAGTGGAAAGCTTTAGGTACCTTGGCCATACTGTAGGATGTAACCTGAAGGATGCCAATGATGACGCAAAAGCTAATGTGTTGTAAGCAATATAATCAGTATAAAATTCTAGCCTAGACATTAAAGTAACATTTCCTTTATAAGGCGTAGGTTCGGCCGCACATGGAATACTGTTCTCATCTCTATGCAGATGCACCCCAGTATCTATTTCTCCCTCTTGACCGCATTCAACTGGGAGCGACTCGCATCATCGATTGCCAAGATATTTCTGATTTGCTTGACATCTTGGCGTTGCGCAGAGATGTAGGTTCACTCTGCATCCTCTATCGCTTGTATCATGAGGAGTGTTCAGAGGAATTGTTCGGACTTATACCGGCTGTAGGTTTGCGCCATCGTCCTACGCAACAAAATATCTATCCCCATCACCTGGATGATTGGCACTCCACCACTGTGTGCTTCTCCATAAGCTTTTTGCTTCGCACAACCAGCCTGTGGAACAAATTGACGACTGCCGTATTTCCGGACCGATACGACCTTCAAGAAAAGAGCGTACTCCTACCTAAAAGGCCAGCAACGCACTTGTGACTTTTGAGTTGCGGGTGTCCATGGGCGGCGGTAGTCACTTACCATCAGATGACCCTTCTGCTCGTTTTTGCTACTGCATAAAAAAAAATACTTCACTCCTTTCGTCAAACATTCTCACTTTTCAACTTTGGACTGATTATACTCAGAAAGCAATTAATAGCATTCCAGTTGCCTACAAGAAGTTCATTAGGGGATTCATGAGACTACCACGTTGCTGTAGCGATTCCGGTATTGTTCTTCAAGTTGCGAGTTGATTACTTTGAAGCCATCCAGGGAAACAGATAGTACATTGTACTAATAGTAGTAGTAATAGTTCATGTCTAGAGTGACCGGTGTAACCCATATACGAGTAAAATAGGATGATATTGTATCGGGAAGACAGCTTTTGACGTACTTTTTTGATAAGGCTAAATTATAGGTATAAAAGCTGAAGAAAAGCGGAGTCTGCACAAAACAGCAAGGAACCCGTGGAACCAGATGAATTGTAACGCTAATCGTAATCTCCACAACATACTTGTTCTTCTCCTATTGGTATGTTATTGATAAACAGCCACCAGTGAATCAGTGGAAGAAGGTTTGGACGACATAAATTTTTATTTTTCCACATCTGGTTATCCCGATCATCAAAACCAAATTTCACACTGTAAATGACTTAGCGGGCTTGACTTAGGACAAGTCAGCAATATAAATCCTTTCCATTTTTTTCGGTTGCACAGGGTGAGATCAGAAAGGTATAATATACTGTCTGTTACTCTGATTGAATTCATCCGTGCGTCGCTGTCGTTAATATTAGTAATTAACAAAATAATGTACCTAAACAACTCCTACTTACATATATATACAAAATATATACAAATAAGTAGATAAAGTTTATTGACACTCGATGTGAGAACCGTAATTTCCTATGGTTCCGAGGTAACGAATGAGAAGGGAAAAGTAGCAATAATACCTAGCATAGAGTACAGTAATTAACGAGTTGAAAGCCTTTCAAAAATCTCCCAAGGCCACAGCAGTATTTCTAACCAGAAACTTTGTAATGCAAATGTAGTGTTGTGCTCAGTTTTAAACATAGATGAGCCGGGCTTAAATGTTGTTACAGTGCACAATGTACGAGAGCTGGCTCAGTTTAAGCTTGCTTTTGAGATAAAAGCAGAAAAGAAATAGGTCTAAAAATTGCATTATAAAAGTGTTTCTTTATTTTGCACTTCTCTTAATATACAAACATGGACATACATGTACAAACCTGGTTTGCGAAATTCAATTTTAACTTCTTATAAGATAGTGATGTGATATACTCGTATAATTTGTGCTGTGTAATATGCCTGAACAATTAAATATATTTTTTAAATTTAATTTCTACAAAAGGGGTGACAGTTGATTACCCGGAACGTAGCCAAGCGCTGTCAGAATTCTAGTGGTGATATATATATGGACAAAATTGAAGATGTGGTGAAGAATTTGAGAGTAATTCGGCAGGTGTTTAGTAATACTTCTTTTTTAAATATGTGAAGTGCGTATGGCGACTTTTCTAAGTCTAGGCACCTTTAGAGGCTTTTAGGTATGAATCCGGTAGATGAAATGACTATTATAGTGGAACTATATGGACGGTTTCTGCTAGCCACTACCTATTCAGTTCTATTGCCAGAACTTATACTTGGTAAGCTTTTCAGCAATGGTAAATTAAATTATTATCTGTGCCCGCTTCTATGTCGATGAGATATACCTACAGTTTTGTTAATTTTGTAGTGTAGAGTGATATCTATCAGTTATTATAGTTCTGTCACAATTTATTTTCATTTTCTTGTATTGTGTTTGTGAGTTTTGTCTATAAATTGATGTTTCGAGGATAATATTTCCATTATTTGAAGTACTGGCGAGGTTTTTATCCAGTCCATATCATATATAGTATTTCGTTATTTTTTGTATATATTAAAAATTGTTTAATAGTTTAATAACAGGTATAGCGTACCGAAAAATGAAGTAGTGATTTTAATACCGAAAAAACTTCCGAGTTGAAAATATGTAATTGGAATCTTCTGCAGGAAAATTCATGTATTTTTCTTAATATAAATTTTTAAGGGTCTTAAAAGCATAATGAGTACACAGAACATTGTTAAGACTGAAATTGCTTGGAAATAGAAAATCAGGAAATAAGACTGAACTTGTAGAGGATCTCCTTTTACAAAAAATTGGGGTGCAATATGATCGTCCTAATGGCATTCTAGAAAATCCACCAGCTGTTGGGTTATTGTCACTACGTCCGAATCCTCTAAAACACGTGGGGTTGAGATCGGGCGATTGTGCAGGTAAGGCCAATACCCGGATATTTTGTATTGCCAAGTACTCATTTATCTAAAAGACATATTGTGCTGCTGTGTTGCCAAGGGGAGTATTGTCATATTATTACATATTATATCGTCCCTTTTTGTCTTATAGAAGCCTGAACCCGAATCGAAACTCATTGCATTTTAGGTTTTCTTTTCACAATTAATTTCGGCGAGCGCGATTCTCCGGGACGTATACGAGGGCACCTAATTAGGCGCCGTGCTCCTATGCCGTAATCATGCAGCCGATTTAGCACAGTTTGGGGGCTAACAATTTGAATTTTGTATCAACTTATCACTCAGGCTATCTCTCCCACGTTTTAAGTTAAAGAAATCGACTGACTTCAAATAAAACCACAATAATTCATTCATTATATAATTTATTTCCATTTGCGACTGGGTATTGAACATATCTCACTTAAATAATTACATGACCTAAGTCGGAACAGTTTGACTGCTACACTCCACACTGGTTTGCAAACATATCTCGAAAGTGCAGACCTACCTTGTTTATATAAAGAGCTAGAGTTGGTGCTAAAGAAAATTTAATTATACTATCTTATTATTAAGTGATGTTAAAAAATGTGGGAAGCACAAAAGCAAAATAGAAATCTCATAAAAATGGGTTTGATGGATGTGATAAAAATGTGTCTTTAAATATGCTAACGGATCGCAACGCATATTTTTCTTTACTTACGTAATATTTGTGCTGTTAATTACTAATATTATTGTTTTAGTTTCAAACTAACATTTTTCTAGCTTAAGTTCAGGCAAATATAGAAATTAAAACTTAAACTTCTACTAAACAAATTAATGCTTCCCAGAATAAGGTCCTAAATTTCAAACACATTTGAAATAAATCTCAGTATACCAAATATCTATATAGTATATTTTAAAACTGTGTGTATTCTTATTGACACTTTTTATTTATTTTGATGATTGAGTAATTTTATAATAAACTTATAAAGTAAGCCATGCACAGTCGCACATTTATACTCAGTAGGTAAGTATTGTGATATAAATATTAAAGTTGATTCGCTTATATTGATTCAGATAATCGATAAATTAATCACAAATCGCTTAGAATAAAATCAACGGAGACTCGGAAAATTTTGTACCATACAATTTGTGCAACATTATGTGTAGTATGTGTAGTAGACAAACAGTTCAATACACACACAAAACTTATAGCCTTTAATATATCACATAAAGGTTTAGGTACAACAATAAATATATTATATTCTCGCGTCGTCACTACTGGGGCCTCTGCAAACTTAGAGAGAAGCCGCTCATTTATAAAAAGTAAAAAAAAAATGTAGACATTATTTTCAGAAATTGAAATTAGAAAATTGTGGAATATACATAAAGGCGGCCACAGATTGTATTTCAGATTTAATTGAGTGTTTCTGTTGAGTGGCTTGTTCGTTTTTAGAATCTATTTGTATGATGATATCATAACTCCAGGATTACAAGGCTAAGCACAGTTCATGGAAATAATAAAAAACTTAATTATCCAGATTACTTAGTCAGTAAAACATACATACCTCACCACAACTGAGTACATAAATTAATACTTACAATTTATAACAATGAAAACTAGCTTCCATTACGAAAAAACGACGACCCTAATTCATTTCATATCAGTTTCTTGTCGAGATCTTGATACCAATAAGGAACACGATTTATCCAATAAATTAACTAGTAAACCATACATAAAAAACAAACAAGCCACACTTTTTTAAATAAAAAATAAGTTACTCTAATACATTAAGTTACTTCACTTTCAGCTATTATAATTCGGAATGTTCATCATCTGTGCCGTCGGACAATTGCAAGGGTGGTTCTGTGCTATCATTCTCACTCTCTGTTTCTTTTTTAGATTCTTCTTTCTCCGGAGACTCCTCCTGTGTGTCTAACTTCTCTTCCTTGACTTCAGGCTCTGGTTCTATAACTGTTTCCTCTGTTTTGTTTTCCGTATTCTTCTTTAAAGGTTTCTTCGGTCTCCATATCTTCATCTTATTCAACAAATATTTCATTTCTCTGTCCAAGTTTGACATTTTTTCTCTTATACTTTCAACTGTAAGCTTAATGTCTTCGTTCCGTTTCAAGGCATTCTGTTCTTCAATAGATTTATTAAGCCATGAGTCTGTCTCGTCGATTCTCTTCTCCAGAATGCCAATTTCAACTTCAGTGAATATATCCTTATCTGGGTTTGACTCTTTCGTGAAGTTCTTTGACATTTTGAGGAATTCCCTTGAGTTATTTAACATTCCACGAATAGCAGCTATAGCATCGGGTCTTTCATTGTGCTCCCAGTGTTTGTAAAATATTGAATTAGTTTTGTCCTTCAATGCTGCTAGCTTTTCTTCGAACAGTTCTGTGGCTGCTTCATAACCATCTTCATACAACCACTCCGATGTTTCACTACATAGCGTTCTAATTTCTTTAATTTGTTCCTCGGTACCACATTCTGCATACTCTTCCATATCTATTTTCATTTGAGCGTCAACTACGAACGCTTCAAGATTATTAAGAGCAGTTTCTCTCTCAACTCGCTTTTTATCGATTGCATTTAACTCCGCGATTTTCGCTTTCGAAGTCTTGAACTGTTCTTCAGACAGAGGTGTCATGTTTATAATTTGCTCTTCAGATTTTATTGGCTCTTTAAGAACAACAATTTTCGGTTTAGGCTTGCTATCGCCGTCAGTAGCATTTTGCTTGTCACTGACTGTTTCATTAACTTTCTTAGTATCATTTTTAGCATCACCTTCTTGAAGTTTTTCTTCTGCTTTTTCATCAAGTTTTTCTGGCGTTTCTGAATCTGAACTGAACAGTTTGCTAATAGTGCTTCCTATTTTGGATAAAGTACTGTCTTTGTCTTCATCATCTTCAGTAACGATTTTTTCTGCTACAAATTCTACATTAACTAAATTGAGTATACCAGAATCATCCATGTTGAAATGTGCTTTGATGCCTTTGTGTTCAATGTTATCAGCTGTGTGTCTAGCTAAAGCTGCGCCTACACCACTTAATACGACCTGAGAAAGGTTTAAAGAACCCACATATTGGAGCTCGTTGGAAGGAATATGATCCAATTCAGCATAGTTTACATGGAAATCGAAGTCGTCTGTGTGTTTGTTGAAAGTGATTACTTTCTTTTGAGGATAGGGGTTCATGGGCCCAAATAGAGTTCTCTTAATCTGTAACAAGCATTTTATGCATTAAATTTTCAAAATATTTCAAAGGCAATAATTAAGCGATTATGTGGAGGATGTATATATTTTAACAGTTATAATTTCCTACGTCCCGTTTTATAGTTACTGAGTTTTATTAAGTTAATCCAGCGTATTTAAATATGTAATAATTATGTAAATAAATACCTAATGTTTGAAGAGTATAGTTACGAAATAAGACTATGAATAGTTTAATTTAATTACACTAAATTGGACCTCAAAATACAATTGTTTAGAAAAATATTTGATTATTATTATAGGAAAAAGAAAATACATTACTGGGTCCTGTAAGAAACACGAAAGCTAATTAAAGATAGTTAATTGAAAATACATAATAACACAAATAACTAAATATCAGCTTAAAGAACTTCTATATTGAATGGACAGTGATGAAAAAAAAATTAGAAAGAATAAAAATTAAAAATATGAGTCGAAATTCTAATTAAATAATAATAGTCATTTACTTACCAATTTGTCGTTTCCGTCGACGTGTCTGGTAAAAGTCACCTGTATTGGCAACAACACAGCATCCCGAACATTTAAAGCTGCTACTTTGTAACCAGTCGCCAGGGATGCTGCTCTGTAAGGGAAATTCTCTCGTCAGTATGGGCAGATTATTTTTAAAGAATATAAACAAACCAAATTATTAAAAGATATAAAACACGTCTGCTAGGCTCGCCATGACAAAAAAAAACCATCACACATACATTCCAAAAACATTAACCACCTTTTAGTGCAATCGAGAATAACAATAACATACACATATACTTTAATCCTTTTTTTACATAAAAGTTTCATATTTGCAGGCTCTTGCTTGACAGAAGTCTATAGTGAGGAGCACACAATTGTTGTCATATACTAATACACACAGAGTACAGTACAGTACACTATAGCCATAAGAAAAAAATACTGTAATATAAAACAAAAGTCCATAAAAAGGTATTTTCAGAGAACTACTTGTGTTAGTCCTAGAGATCTAAGTGTCCACTTACATTTAAAAAAGCTATTGAAAACTTCTTTTTTTTTAACTATAGGGCAGACGAACAGACGGGTAACCTTATGGTAAGTGACAACCGCCGTCCATGGACGCATTTGAGGGTGATGAGAGGTGAGGGGAGGAGGGGACAAGGGTAAAGAAAAAGGAGAGTGAGTTGGGCCTCCGGAAACCTCACTAATTTCGGGGAAATGCAAAGCAAACATTGTTTCACAACCGGTTTTCTGAGAGGCTGTGTATTGATAATAATATATGCAACTTTTATGAGACAGATTCATATCTGACTGGTGACGACTGGCCTAGAAGTGTATATATGCATGACGGTTCACATTAATAAAACAGTTACCTGTAGACGGCTCCCATCGTAGCGGCCTCGTCAGCGTTGATGGATCTGGCGGGCTCGTGGCCGACGGCGTCTTTCAGCGCCTGCAGCGCGGCGGGCACGCGCGAGCCGCCGCCCGCCACCACGAGCCGCGCGCCAGACCCCGCGCCGCCGCCCGCCGCGATGGCGCGCTGCACTACGCCCGTTACGCGCGGCCACAAATCAGCGCAAAGCTCTTCTAATTCTACGCGAGTCACCTGGGAAAAAGATCAATGTGTTATTTTGAGTGCGTTTACACATGGATACTAAATACTATTATATATAGTTATTGGTCCTTCGAGCCAGGTTTTTTTTTATTGAGATAAAGTACCCATTTTTTTTATGAAAATATATAACAGGTTACTCAATGGAAAAAAACTGATATAAAATGTGTCAACAAGTAATATGTAGGTGTCAATAAATAATCAATAGAAGTAGTACATTTTGATTGCTGCAAATGCCTTGAGTTGAGGTGGATATTTAGCCCAATTAACAAGTTATCATGTATACACTCACTAATATTGTAAATTCCAAAGTGAGGAAGGTTTATTACATTTTAACTTTCAAAAACAAACTAACACGATCGAAGGCAAAACCTAGTATCTAATACCTTTAAGGAGCAATTCTTGTACATATATAATCTGAATCTCGGAAAGGGCTCCAATGATTTTCATGAAATTTAGTATGCAGGGGTTTCGGGGGCGATAAATCGATCTAGCTAGGTTTAAATTTTAGAAATAATCGCTTTATCAGTGTTTTCAGGCAACGAAAAACTGCTACAATATCATTAGAATACGAAGGTAAATTTCGACACCATCTACGGGGTTGCAATAGCCCAGGTGGGAAATCGGGCGATCACAAAACCAGAAGATCCCGGATCGAGTCCAGATGATTATTTATTTCCATTTTTCTTTCCAAATATAAAAATATATATGTATATACACATAAAAAAAAGACCGAGCAAAGTTTGGTCATCCAGGTACTTTAATATATAATAAATAAAACTCACCAACTGTTTAAAGTCCTTATCATCAAGCAAGCTCTCAATCTGAGCGTAATGTTCAGTATTAGCAGACAACACAATCTTCAATCTCTCCGCTTCTCTGAGTAGCTTCTCCATGGCACGTGGTGAAGCTCTGACGTCACCTCCGCCGTTAGCTTCCCACGCCTTGATGAGGTGTTCACGAAGCCGTAGAGTCATCTCATGACCCCCTAACGTTCTAAGAAGCATAGAAAAAAAAATAAAGTTTAGTTTACTTCTCTGTAGTACAATTTTTTTTTTTAGATAAGCCTGCAGCAACCCTTACTCAATTTGAAAAAGTATATTATATAATATATTATTTTTCCTATTTATGTTGCTCGTAACCGAAATGACATACAAGCACTCAGTCGGCAAACACTCGTAACGCCAACATTGTGTTTTTTTATTTTACACCACGCCAAATCAACAACACGATGAAGCTCTAAGCAAATACATACATAATTATACTAATAGTGTGTTATCAGTGGTATTTTCGAGAATGCAAGTACCTATAGAAAGTAGAACACTTTTAATAATTAAAAAAACATGTATATAATAAACATTTGTAAAACTCCAGTATGTTTACAAGATAATAATAGCGAGACAATAAATATTATTATATATTATCATACCTGTCATAACCAACACCCAATACTTGCAGCTGAGGCACAGTCTCCACATAGCCTTTGTCCTTTATCTTCACTGTCTTGTATTCCACCAATGCAGCTTTGGTGGATGCTGCACCCATATCGAAGAACAATGCATACCATGCAGTTTCATTTATTTCCTGTGACAATTACAGCTTATATATAATAATGATTCTTTTTCATTTCAAAATGAATTTTAAAATCCAATGACATAGTTAAAGAACTACCAATATAAATATGTGGCATATATCCTAAACATTTGAAATGTAAGTGACTAAGGATACAAACCTTTCTCCTAAATATTCCATAATTGATAGCAATAGCAGTATAGTCATTGATCAATTGTAACACATTCAGGCCAGCAAGGGCAGCAGCATCTTTTACGGCACGGCGCTCTGCTTGATTGAAGTAACCAGGCACAGTGATTACACACTCTGTGATTGGTTGACCTGAGAAAAGTTACATAGACTTTGACTATCATCATGATCAGCCGATAGCCATCCACTGCTGACTAACCTGATTGAAAAAAATATTACAAAAGCTTATTACCTCCGATATTGATGTATAATCCAGTTGTGTTTCATATTATTTACATTAAACAGTCCATTTGTAATTTTGCAGCAGAATTTTAAAGCTTTTTTTAGTTTTAGCTTCGAATGTGAATAACAGTAGTTTACTTTTTATTATAATTATGACTTACTCATTACCTTCATTTTCAGTCAGTTACCATTATATGTTAAAAGTGTGTTATGTATGTTTAAGACAATTCCTAGACTGTAGAAGCCATGGGGGGGGGGGGGGCTCAATGTAAACTTCATAGTAAAATATTTCAAGTATATTATATTCACACTTGAAATATTTTGTACACTCACACTTGGATGGTGAGACTTCATTAAATGGACTAAAATTACAAAAAGACAAATAATAAATTGCAAAATTAATTGCATAACTGACTGCAAATTATTAGTGAAAGTAGCACTCTTAAGTAGAGATGCCCTAACACATAAACATATTATGTGCATTTTAAAAACAGTTTTCTTTTAATCAGTGCCAATTCAATCCTTTAAATTAATCAGCCTTAAACTTCACATGCAGTAAAATGTGTAAAACTTCAATATTGTACTATGTCTTACCATGGCTGATTTCTGAAAAGTCTTTTGCCTTTGCAAATAGTTGGGCAACTAGCTCCTCTGGAGTGAATTTTGTATTTTCATCATGTATGAATACTGGGGTGCCCCTCTCTGATTCTACTATTTCATAATATGGGTAACGAGTTCTGAAAAAATATTAGGAATGAATTATAATTAGAGAAATTGTGTTATAATTTATGATAAATAATTAATAACAGGGGAGATATCAATTGTTCTAAATTAAATGACAGGACAAAGCAAAACTTTGCAGTATCAAATTATTTGGATTAGTCATTCTTTTAGGTAAAACAGCTTCCAAACCATTATTTATACATATTATATGATAACAATATGACCATATTACATAAATGGTTTTCTACAGACACTTCAAATACATAATATTCCAATTTAAATATAAATGCAATTTAAATTACATAAAATCCAAAAATAAGAAAAATATTATTATAAAAGATACTAACACAATTTTACTTTTGTTGCAAAATTCTAAGTTTTCAGCTTAATTAACATAGTTCCTATAAGATTACAATTATCCAACCTATCCCTATTTTATCAATCACAAATCAGTATGAAGATATGTTAAGGATATAAGCATCAATGTTTCTTGACCAATTTTACAAAAATGAGGTTTATGTTCTAAGATTTTAATATATGTTTGTATTAATTTATTTATTTGGGACAATAAACAGTCATTCAGTTGAAAACAGTTTCACATAAACATAATAATCTCATTCTTATCATCTAATCTCATTTTCCATTTACTATTCTGCGTGGTTCTCATTCATCATCCCAATTAACAACAAAATTAAAGCCCAGTTACTGTATATGTATGTATGTATATTTCTTTTTCACAGTCTAGGGCCTTTCCCTTGATAGACTTCAATATGTAAGGTCACTTGAATTATCTTAATAGGAGGATTGACAGAGTATAACATTTTGAGAAACATAAGCCAAAAAAAGTTGAAGTTTATATATATAATTGTTTTTAAAAAGGAATGTGAAAACATAAACCCATAAAGCTGATTGTATATTGTAAAGGTACATATAAAATTCAAGTGTCTGGTCAAGTTAGCCAATAAATATCTCTCTGAGAAGCCATATTAAATCTTATAAACAATATTAATATTTATCTTATAAATAAAATAATTAAATTATAGTTAACATTAACCTACTCTCCCCTCCACTCTGACATTATGTCTTTTTTAAACTGAGTATAATAGGGAAGACCAAACATACAATAAGCCCATAGTTACATTCAAAAAACATTAAGTGAGTTGACAACCTGTTAGGAATAATTTCTACCAACAAAACATACTCATTAATGTGATCTTATAAAAGATTATCTTTCAGTTGTCTATGAGTCATTAATCAAAATTGTGAAAGGATTGGTATTGCATCCAATTATATTATATCACTATGTCAGTTAAAAAATCAATAGAATCATCATACATACATATTCAATAAAAATAGAATGTATTATGAAGTTTGAGATGAATCTGACAAGCCTTTTAGAGATATAGATGTGAGTGTGTAGAATGACAAGTTAAACAATGCACCACTTATAACCATTAAAACTTATATTTACAAAGATGTTCAACTCCGAAAGAATGTCATAACATAAATGTTTTTTAAACAATAATTTCCACATACTAAATTGTCACTATAATACTAAACTCTGACTAATAGATAGGTACATATTGAATGTTTAAAAATCTTATTTTGTTTTTTTATTAAAAAAAAAATAAAGTGAAGAAATCTTATATCAACCAGCTATCAGCGTATAATACTTAACCATGAACAAATTAGATATAATTTGATTTAAGATTTCTAAAATAGAACTTTATAACAAATTATTAAGTATGTCACTGACCTGTAAGCTTGCACCATTGGGTGATCATATGGCTTTCCAAGTAAATCCAATAGATATTTATATGAATTCTTGGGGAACCTGACACCTACGGTGACGGCGTCTTCTCCAAAGGTTCTAACATCATCCCTTAAAGCCACGACAGCAGGCGTCTTCCTTTTAGACTCCTTATTTAATACTATTTCCATGGGAACTCCAGGAGACACGATACCTATCTTCATCCATTCTGAACCAAAGTCAATGGATATTACGGCTGCTGCATCAGTGTGGTGACTTAGAAGCAATGATAATAGCGCTACACTCAACACACCAAACATTTTCTGCAATATTAAAGTATAAAAATTAAATAAATTACGAATGCCGCAAAATACATAGGCGATTCCTAAAAGTAGGTTGTCGTCGCACACGTATTATTTATGAGAAAGTATATAGACTTACAATAATTAGGCCCATTTTCTTTTATAATGATACCATCTAGAACTTTTATATTATCTGTCTCTTCACTTGTAATAGCATGAAATAATGAGAATGTTTAAAATCTATTTTACTTCAGTGAGCCAGCTACTTCAGTCCACGTCAAGTTTAACGTGTTTTGTTCTTTTTGGTTACGATTATTGTTGCCATACTATTCAGCCACGTACGTGAAAACCAAGTGTTTGTTTTTTTTTTTATTATTATCACTCATGAATGAATTAATGCAGTAGTGCACATAAAAAAAATAAGTATTGTTTATACATAATATATTTCTTCAATTCGAATTGGAATAGAAATAGTTATCTATAAAAATCCGAAATAATATTACTAAAAGTATAAACCTCTGCACACCTCTATACAATTCGGAAGCGGAAAATAAACCAGAGATGATCACAAATCATATGTTTATTTATGTAGGTTGCTCTTCAGTCTATGGTTTGATTGGGTGTTGAGGAAGGTGTTTGTTGAGTGTTGATCACAAGTACGGAGGTCGCGGAATGCTGTTTGTTTATTGTTATTAATCTGTAATTAGTGCGTTCAACAAACAATATAGAGCAAAGGTAAGTGTTTTGCATCATTCACACCTATTTTTACCTGTATCTACGGAAAACAAGGCTGTCATAATGTTTAGTAACATGATTACATCTGTTTTTGCGTTTATTTTATTACGCATTTTGAATAGTTCACTCTGAATAACGTAATGGTAAGCAGTGTTATTACTTCTAAATAATTTGCAGCGTGGGGTACAAAGGTATCGTTTACATGCGGTTCTAAAAATGTGATCAGACGCATGAATACGTCTAGACGCATTGGTGGCGCTCCTTCTAAATATGGAACGGGTGTTAGTGAACGTTCGTGTTGTCTTCGGGGTGGTGTCAACGGCAGGCCCTGTACTTATGTAACAGCCCTTGAAGGTGCGCGTCAGCACGTGAATTAAAGAATGCACGCGGCGGCACTTCCACGTCGGAAGTTCGACATACGCCGCACGGGCACGACGCAATCGCACACGCGGTCGCCGCCGCGCTGGCCTCATCTCAGTTTCCTAGCAACACGTTGTTGATGCCACTGCTGACCCAATGAACACAATAACATGGTTACTAGTAAACTAGCTGTTACATCACCCCAATTACATCGCGAACAAATTTTCGCTACTTACGTTGCTAGGGGTGTCTATTAGCCATAGCATAATTGCTCACGCAAATTGTAGGGATTTCACTGTAACTGCAGTTAACTACACAACCAGGTGAGTATTCTATTTGTTATCAAATTAATAGTCTAAACATTATAAATATAACCTGGGTAATCTGTTATTAACATAAAAGTCCAATGATGCATATACTTAAGTGCCATAGTGTATGGTTACTGAAATCTGTTGTTGCTGTGTATAAATAGAGTCTAGACCTTTGTATGACCTAGATTTCAGTTAACACTTCCTGTAGAACATCTAATTTTAATGTCACCTAGAGACACTGTTCTAGTTTTCACTGTATATTTAGATTCATTTTGCACTTTAAAATATTAAGAGAAGAATGATATTCTATCTATACTTTGCATTTTTAAATAGCTTAAATTACCCATGAATAATTTTATTTTTCTTTATTTTTTTACAAGCATAGTTGTTTAGTTACAAATTATAAGTCTTAATATAATTAATTTATATTTTGTATTGTGTGACATACCAAGGCTACCTAATCTTTCTCAAATGATAAGTGTTATATATATGCTGCAAGTTGAGATATACATATGTACATACATTGGGGCTTGTCTTAGCTGTCAACCATATGGTTATGGTAAGAGCCATTTTATGTATATACATAAATGGCTCTTATTGTGTTTTATTTGATCATAAAACTAGGAAATTTTGTAAAACCTACAACATTTCTTTTTTAGACCAATTTTAGAGATGTCCATATTTGTGACTATCTTTAGTAGCTATGCATCAGTGTTGATTCTGACAATCCATGTGTGTATTCTTAAAGGACAGTCCTTTTTTCAGTATGAATTTAACCTTAAGTCTTTTTCTATATGCAATATCTAAAATCTATGACAATGTAAAATTTAAAAAATATAATTATGACTAGTATTATAAGCTCACAATTTCTACATTTTATTACAATATGTATATTTTACACATTTTGATCTCAATTCTCTCTGATATTGAATGGCATCATAATACAAACAAATAAATAAACAACATTGATTGGTTATGACATAATTTCCTTATTGCACAGCCTCAAGTATGTGGAACTAATACTCAACTTGTTTGTTCATACTAACTCACTTGTATATGAGTTTAAGATCTTAGTAGGTATTTTCTATCACATTTTTATACATTTAACTAATGAATACTCAGAACTTTTTATTTATTTATAATCACTTCAGATTCTAAATAAAAAAAATATACCCCAGTTTACAAAGCTTTATATTTTTTTTTTTTGGTTTTTAATTTTCCTGTTTATAGGTGTGTAATGAATAACAAAATTGATGATTGGTTTTTCTACATCAATCATGCTAATACACCACAAGGTTTTCCTGTTACAAAATAAACATACCATAAAACAAACACATCATAAACATCATTCACATAATTATCTCATTAAATAGATTGTTGACATCCTTGTCACACCTAAATTGTGTTACATTTGTCTCTATATGCCTATTTATAATTTTCCATTTGGCTTGTAAGCTGAATGACTAAAGAGCCATCAGTGCTTGAAAAAAAAAATTGCCTAAACTGGGGTTGACCACATAGTTTAGCTAAGAAGACATTTTGTCTCATAAACTAACCTCAGTAACTTGTTATCATTGTACGTATCGGTCGTTACATAATCGTATTAGTGTGTCAGTCAGTGTTTCACAGTTCAGTTCAATTCGCTGATGACACGGAGACGCCACACCGACCACGAGTTTACATTTAGCAGTTGTTACTATGCCAAGGTCATACGATATTATGTGATTGTGTAGCTACTTCACGCGATAAATTAAAGATAAAAATACATGCCTACATATTATTTTCAGTTTGCTATTTCTTATTGGATATCTACTTGCGTAAATTGTTCTGATAACGAGATAAGTTGGTTTGAGATTATGTTGTAGAGTGATTTACCGATACTTGAAACCTACTGAAGTTAAATTACCTATTACTTCTTACACGCTTAGCTTAAATTAATATAATTATAATAGTTTTAAGAAACAAAACAAAAATATTCCGCTAATTAAAAATTATATTAAAAAATCAAGTTAGCCCAAACTTTTAGCGTTTACTAGTCACTGAAGAGTTCTACTATTCACCTTCTCAATCATCTAATTAACTCCAAGATACGAAACTGTGATATTGTCATCCACACTACATAAACATACGAAGGTTAATTTCGATGCTCCTATTTAAAGTAGGTTAAAATTCACGTAAACACAACACAATTAGTTACAAGTAAATCTAACAAAACACTGTAAAGACATCGTTAGGAATAATTATTTCATTAAATTTCAATTAATTTAACAAAATATTTTTTAAAGCAAACTTAGAATCAGATCAAGCTTATCATAAAGATTCTTAGAAGATGTATGCTAAATTTCAAGGCCAATCGGACATCGGGAAGTGGGTTAATCAAATTGAATGTGTAAGATTTTGACCCGAAGACATATACGGTGCAAGTTAATAAGAGCTTGTAAAGTTCTAATGATTTCGATTCGCTAACGTATTTACGTAAACAACTAGTTTAATAATAATAAATATAAGTACGAGTATATACATATGTATTCCTAGATACAGGGTCAACAATGTGGAAACAATGACAATTTCAATAGAGATAGTTATCATACACTAGCTGCACTGCACGGATGGCTCAGTGGTAGTAAGTGGTCACCTCGACACAAGGCTGCCGCGCCGATTGTGTGGGTTCGATCCTCACTCGGGACAACGCTTTGTGTAATCCTCAAATTGTTGTTCTGAGTCTGGGTGTTCTGTTTGTCCGTTATTTGAATGTTTGTAAGGTCCCTTGCTGTACAAAAATTAATCCTAGTAGAAGTAGATTACTTCCAAAAAAAAAAAACAAAGCCTTTCCTCGCAGTTTTAACTGCGTTTATAATCAATACTATGCACCTAATGGTCGCTGCTTAATGTTTTATATTTAAAGCCTATATTATTCTTCGATAAATACTCTTTCAAATAAGCGTGTTTAAACAAACAAAGAAATAGAATGATACTGTTCAGTTTTATTAAGATTATAATCATATACATTAGATTGGGTTCTTCTCCGGTAAGTTGTATTATTAAACGAGCAGCTAACTTATTTACAACTATTTTCAAATACAAGACAACAGCAACAAAGATTTCGTGATGAACCTCCTAGCCTTAAGCAGCAAACCTAGACGAAACCTGAGCTGATCATCGTCATGGTGTAGATGCAGTGCGATAAGCTAGGCCATCTCAACAGTAGGTATTGTAGCAGAAACTGTGTCTTTGGTTAAGCAGTAATTAGCATGAAATTCATTAAAATTTTAGTCAGAACGAAACTGATTCGATTTGCATTTACGTTTCTTAATCGACTGGTTAGTTGAAAATGTTGTTATTAATATACAACTACACGTATTCAGTCTGCAATATGCCTAGTGAAATGTGTAGTTTTATTTTAACTTGCAACTTATTTTTCTATAGTTAAAAGTGTTGGACTACCCTGCACCAGCTAGTTCGAGTTATATGTATGCGACCCTGACTTGAAGTATTGCTTATAATCCCGAATCTCTCTGTATAAACAATATCCATTTCCTTCCCATTCTATCCTCCCCTTCCTGTATCTCATTACCAAAAGTGTCCGGATGATGGCAATTGGCTTAAATGTGGGCGTTAATAACACTTCTGCTTACCCTTCGGGAATGCAGGCGTGAGTGTATTTACATATGTATATGTAGCTAATCCACTAACTAGTATCTTATTGAAGTGAACTTATGGTTTTCATGATGTATATGTATTGATCGGTTTTGCGTAATTAGGAAGCATTACTCGGAGTATACCTAAATGTACAAAGTCTACAGCTAGCATACATCCTAGATACATCCTAGATACATCCTTGATATCTACAACTAGACAATCCAAAACTTCTCCAGGATTGAGAACGCAGATATTGCTATTCAAATAAGGTTTCAATAGAAACACTAAATAGGACATTTACTGAGAATATTCTTAGTAATTCTAGAATCCAACTGATATAGTCGTTAATAAAAACCTGCCTGATGTCTAATGTACCTACACTTATTTAAGTAATTAAACTACATGTATTTGAATGTACAGACGTAATCTGTATAGAACAAGCAATGTAGGTAGTACCTACTTGGCATCTAAAATATAAGCGTAGACGAAGAAACCACGGTGTCTGTTCTTATTAACTTTTATTCCACCAGATGGCGCCAATGCGCGGCGAGCGAGGTGGTTCACCAGCGCGAGGCGCTCGAGCTTCTCTTCCACTGCCACGACGCCTAATCCGTCAGATAGCCCGGCATGTCGCCTCCAGCGGTCGCTCACTACGCCGACTTGAAGTCTCTGGCAGGATTATTGACAACTTCGATGATATCGAAGACGCATCTGATGAATCAGATATGGAACAAGCGCAGCCTGCGTAAGTTGTGATATATATGTATATATATTGTACTGTAGTACTTTGCTGTAGGTTTCCTAAGCTCAATCGTGCTTTACCGTCTTCGAATTAGAGATCCTAAACACTTCAAAATCAACAAAATTGATTTATTTAAAATATCTCGTCTACAGTAGCTCTTAAATGGGATGGAAATTACTTACCATATGTCAATACCATAGACAGAAAACTTTCTAACATATTTTTAATCTGACTCTTAACTACTCATACTTTATTTTGGGTGGCCCCTATTAGATATACAAATGTATTAAGTTACAAATAGAAAACATTCAATGTCGGCTTAGTCTCTCTATAATCAATCTAATTAACTAAATCGATCTTAACACTATACTAAACTGTGTAGAAATTAAATCTAACTATATTGTCGTATTCGTATAAAGTGTTTTCTAGATAGCTACCGTGGTATTTCCGGGTCACTTGCAATAGATCCATTTATGGCGAAACACAATTTGGTTTTAGTCAGTTCTATGGCGACATACCCTCACCGTTAGCTCCGTTAAGTTGGTGACACTTTGAGGTTTCAACACGAAAAAAAGAGGTATCTACTATAAAGATTTTATGAAATTAACGATATTTAGCCAGTAGTTGCCACACCTAGAAAAAAACGTAGTAAATAACTATTGCCATTGTCACATGAGACGTTAATCGTTACTAAAATTAGCATTGGAAAATAGCCAACCAGGTAGAGAATGTAGATTAGTAATTATTAGTTTAAGAGTAGAAACCAACTTACAATGCGAAGAGATCGTAGCAATAGCAGGTTTTTGTAAAAAGACAACACCCGCACTTTACAAACATTCAACCAACAGACATAAAGAACAACCAGATTTAGAACAACAATTTGAGGATTACACGAAGTGTTGTCCGTGCGGGGATCGAACCCCCAACACTTGGCGCGGCAGCGTAGTGGCGAGGTGACCATTTAAACCGCTACGCCATACGTACAGTCAAAGCATATTTCATAGAACGTTATCTTCTTGACAACTGCCTACGATGTTTTGCACATAAAATTCACGGATTGAAAGTAGGTACTACGGGACGGGCTATTTGCACATTCATGTCTTGTCATATTTTTGTTGACCTCCTACGTCTCACTTTATAAGTGTTATGATATGACTTATGTTCTTTATTAAAAATAGTCAATAGTTTTAATGTGGGACGGGCCATGCTTCGGCTTTCCGGCTCGACCGTAGTATTACCATGGCCTTAAAGAAAACCAGCTGTTAAACAATGCTTGCATTGTGTGACCAAGTGAGTGAGGTTAGCGGAAGCCCAACCCCCTCTTTCCCCTTCTTCCTAAAAAGGCAGACAGCACTCTTGTGACTCTTGAGTTGCAAATGTTCATGGGCGGCGACAGTCACTTTCCATCAGATGACCCGTCTGTTCGTTGGTGTCCCTATACAATAATATAAAAGTCAAACAGTTGATTTCAATACATATTGAAACCAATTGTTTGATTTTTTTTTTCACTAACACATCACAAATTGGAAAACGATTGATATTTTAAATATATTGTAATGAATGACTTATACGTATATTAGAATTGTTGTTACTTTAGAATTTACAATTCAAGTACACCCATCTAGGCGTTGAACTAAAGGGATTTCTTTATAACTACTCATGCATGTACAACTACGTATGTAATTGTATGACTACTTACGAGTAACCCAAGGCCTTTTGCACTCAGTTTATTATTTACTCGGAAGCAATGCCAAGTTCAGTATGTAATTTATGCCTATTGACCTCATGTAATGTACTAGGAAATGCAAACCGCCTATATAAGATATATAAAGCACTCAATAACTTCTTGTGTAACGAGCCTTCATACTATCTAGTTATCTTGTCGCCAAGGTGCTTTTAAAACTAAATTGTTTATACTATAACAAAAATATTGGAAGTCAACACCTCTATCTATACTTGTACAGTATTAGATAGATTTCTCTTGCAATTAGAACCGACTGGACACATATTTACCAAATAAAAACAACAGTCGCTGTGTAGTTACTTACTATTATTCTTACCAAATCCAAAGATCTTATGTCATTATCACTTACAGTAGTAATAGGAAAGATTTAGAACATTTACTTTTACAAAGAGAATATTATTATTGAAGTGAATCATTAACTTATCTCGTAAAATAAGTATCATCAAAGGAATTAACATTTAAAATGAATTGCAACGCCCGACATTAAGAAAGTTTAATATTGGTCGCAGACCAAGACGTTAAGCTCGATAAAATATGCATAGGGTCGCACGCGCACCCTAATGTAAGCCGAATCAGAACAAAGGTTTTTATAAAGACTGGAGCCGATGCCTAGACGATCACGATACTATGGATGTTACATACTCGCTTGCAATAAGTTCGATTTTCTGACGTGTAGTCTTAGCCCTGAGAAGCTATCGCTCCCATTTATATAGCAGGAGCCTACGAACATTGATGCCTATCACATACTATCAATTGCATAAAACTATGTTAATACTGCTGCTTCTAATTTCTTTGGTGTAGATGACTTCTACGATTATTTTGCATTTATGAAGTTTGATCAAGGATTTAAAAGAGAAGAGGCAAAAAGGCTTTTGTTTCATTTTAAATTTTATTTGTTTGGACGTCGTCCAGACATACTCGTAAATAAATAACTGTATTCGAAAAAGATATGACTGTGTGAGCTACAGTAAAAGAAGAATAAAGATCGCTCACGTGCCTATACATCAAAGTAATTAAGTGTATCAATAAAGTGTGACATATTTTTTCTCAATAACTGTTTAATCTACGCTAGGCAAAGTTTTTGAATTAAGTTCGCATAAGCAGCTCACTTCACATTATTTAAAGTAGAGGAATTTAAGTAAAGGAATATGTTAATACTTGTAGTATACATGGTTTCCTATACAAATTATGACTAATAGAAATTAATGATAGAGGTTAGAATGACGCTGATGGCGGTTTATTTATAAGTATTTATGTATGATGTCTGTGCGTGTTCGTGAACAAACCACTATACTTTGAATTGATAGCATATTATGTTTGTAAATTTTGTCCCAGCAGTAAACACAATTTCAACTGTTTTATTTTTGTTAATAATTAAATAGTTGTTTTAAATCAGAATTATGTTGCTCAGAAACTTAGCTAAATTGTGTATTAAAAAAAATTACTGTGATGAGGTCGTTGCGAGTCTGAATATTTTCGGGCCATATTAAGGGCATTCTTTACTAACTGTTTGTACCATATTTCATTGTGTAAGTAATTAGACACGGGAGAACCGCGCTCCCAAGTTACTAAGGCTGTAAGAATAAGGTCACAAATTTGTACAGAGTATTATAAGAACACGTTGTCATCAATCAACTGGAAGTGTGAAACTGATAAACGTGTACTTGTTATCGTTTCGCTGGGTTAGTGGGTAACACAAATGTGATAAAGACAAAGACATTTTTACTAGATTAGAATAAGCAATCAAAACGTGTCACTGATAATGGTGATGGACATAAAGATTCAGCCTGTGGCCACGCAAACTGCAAACGGCAACCTGCAGTTGAAACGTCAGGCAAATTAAAAAGTATGTAATATCTATATATCGCGTTAATTCCCTGTGTCGTAATTTAAAGACATAAAGAAGTCCAGTGACGGAAATGAATTGCAGTTCATAATTTAGCTTGCAGTGCACCTATACGACAAGCTTGCAAAGACTGCAAAGAATTTCCTATAACTCGATCATTTTCACGGTATTCGAGTGAAATACAAACAAGCGCCATTACAATTCAATCAGTATTTTCTCAATTTAAACTTGCACCGAAATAACTAGACTATAATGACTAGACGCCGGATATTTTAAGAACCTAGACATCTATGTAGATAACTATCATTATTTGTTTATAACTGCCCACTTGCATACTACCGCATCCAATATCAGACAGGTTTTATTTTTTATGCTTATTTAAATAGTTCGTGATCGGTTACAGGTAACTTAGATAAATCAATCAATCAACCATAGAAATAGAAAACACATGGTTGATCAAACAGAGTTACTACAGCATGTTCATTATTGCCGAATAGGAGAAATATACGCGAGAACGCAAAGATTTGTCCTACCTAACAGTGACCTAATGTCAATTTCTTGTTAGGGGCCATCCATAAATTGCGTTACACAAGTTTTAAGGCTTTATTGACGAACCCCGTCGTTGTCACAGTTGTATTAGCATACTGTTAAAAGTGTGTCCATAGGTCTGAAAAAGAATTCCAACGAAGAATTCCGCTTTCTAAGTACCCTTTGCCTTTGCTAGCTAGCAGCTAGATGTGTTGAGTGTGTGAGCCGAGTCAGTCGAGCTTTACGTTAACCCAAAATGATTTACAACGCGATTCACAGTGAAACTGAAATAAGCGGACAATACATGTAATAAGTTGAACCTGTGGAGCCGGTAACTAGTAAGTTAAAGTAGCGAATGTAATTATTATTTGCTTTTCCTATGATTTGTACGAAATATTAAAAATGGTCATACCTAAATATAAATACAAATAACTCCTTACAATAATCGTAAATCTATTCAAAGATAGGATAGCAACGCTGCAGTCTGAGAAGACTGAAACTCAAGTAAAGCAATAATCAATAATTCAGTATTTTAGTATCAATGTGCGTAATACTGTAGTATCTGAACGTAAAATATATGATATAACAATACACATTATATTAAGTGGCTAAAGGCTTTAAAAGAAAATGGCTTCTACTTTATTACCGTAAAACCAAACATTGAAAACAAATAATTTGACAACGGTATGTCATACATACGCTTTTATGTAAAGGAACTATTTTAACATAACACTACTCGAGTTCCAGTGTCACATGGCCACCAACTAACGTATATAGTGTAATCTTATTAAATTGATTTGTATTCTATGAATGTTATTATCTGGTTTATCAGGGTGGCTTGCGGTGGCAACGCCGGCAACCTACCACCAGCAGACCACGACGATGACCTCACAAGTCTCAGCTGGCTTCAAGACAAGAATTTGCTCAGAGGTAGTTTAGATACAACTAGCTGTTATAGTGTGATAAGTTGACACAAACACTTTCTAATACGCTGGATAAGCAGACTCATGACTAAACAAACGGTTATCGCAACATAAAGCTGTTATGCTTACCTGTATAATATTGTTTTTGGATCCTACTGATCTAAATATTTAAGTTTAATTAAAAAATAAGTATGTATATGAAAAGTAGTAATGTGTTAGTTCCAGCTTTAGTTACGGTGTACAATATATAAATAATATACGATATCTTATCTTTAAAATATACAATTGCTACACTTACCAAAAAATCATTTTCCCTCTTTGTTGTATGTTTATGTTAATAAGCTACTAAATGCACTAATGCTGTCAATTAATAGATAAACCAATCTTGTTCCACTATATCTACATTACTTACAACGATGAGGATGGGAACATTATTTCTTGATGAAACATACTCCAAAATCAAACGCATTTTTAGCATACTCGATATGAAGTTCACTTTGTACCAACTACAACTTTTAAATTCTGTAAAAAAAAATCAATATTGAAATTCGAATCTTATATTGAATAGGAGAGAAACGGCTGCCGTATTATGTCAAGAACGTACTCCTTTTGAACATTCAACATACTAACAAAATCACAAAAAAAATTGCATCAAAATCGACTAAATAAATAATACTCTTCGGGACATCATGAACTTGAACCATGATAGGTTTGGCTACATTTGCTGCTAAATGATTTAATTTTGAGTTAGTAAAGAAGGAAACATTAGACTATCACACAAAGTAGTATTATCCACTTTAGATCCTTTATAGTTAAATATTTATATATAATTTTATCCCCAACATCAACTTTAATAACGACAAAAGGTGTGACAATTTATTCTGTTCGCAATTAGCAAACTCGGGGTTTCTTGTTACACAATTTCTTAACCTTATAACCACCTATATTACATCACTAGATAGAAGTCATAACCTTTAACCCTATATAAATGAAAAAAAAAAACTGTCTTTGGCAAACTATCATATGCAACGGTTTTATTTAATTCGTGTATTTAACAGTCCAACAGAAAATAACTTTAGAACGTTAGCAATTCTATAATTGTTTTAATGATTAAAATTAATTTGCAAGGTTTATTATAAAATGATGAGATGATATATATAAAATGATTAAATTTTCTTAAGTATCTACCTGTCGATGATTCATGTGAAATTTCCTTGTCATTCCAGTTTTTCCATTCAAATTCTAATCTCCAGTTCAATTTCGACCAGTTTATAACGCATTATATCTAATGTTTGTTTGTACTTGTAGTAATTGTAATGAAAACATCTTAATATTTTAATCAGACAGTTGTAGAATAATCTCCTTAAATCCTATTATAGAGACTGTGACCCATTAGTGACAAATACTTGGTTATTGCAAAAGGCCATAAGTTACAATAATATATAATAATCATTCAGTCTGATGAGGAAGTTGATATTTTTCTGCATCTCTAGTTATTAAAATAAAATATTACAAATATTATATATCACTTAACAAAACTTTAAAATGAAACACTCGGATTCGGTAAATACTGGTCTCGAAAAAGTCAATAACAAATAACATGTAATATGTATTATACTAATTATAATTTACAGCATAATTTATTTATATTACTTACATGAGTATTTTTACGGATACATAATTATAAGGGTTCTTAGTTAATTTCATACTATATCAAAAACTAATTTTATTGCAGGTATTAATCTAACAAAAAACGACGTGGAGGACACCAAAATGATGGATAATCAAATTGTCGTGAAGGTGAGCGAAGTCTTTTAACTATACGCATTTTACCGTTTTCATTAAAGCCGTATCACATTAGTAAAAGTAGTTAAAAAATGGACATTGAACCTTATAACTAGTGGTTAAAGTATATTTTAGTTCAGTAAATATATTCTGATAACTTGATTATATTATATGGTAGCTTAAGTTATGTAATAGATAATCAAAGGATCACTAGATAATAAATAGGTTATATTACAAAATATATTGTTGGTACAAGTAAATAGACCATACAATGAACTTAGTGTTAATAGCCAATAGAATTAGGTATTAATATATAGGAAGAAATTGTAAAAGTTCAGCCATAGAATAGACGCAAAATGGGTATATTACCTTCTACTACTTCCTATATATTTCAGAAGCCACTGAGTCTACTTTGTCAGAGAGACATGAAATGTATATTTAATAATCTTTTTTTTTTAAGAAAAGTATATAACCACCTTCAATTGCGTATTATGATAAATTATAAGAAGCTGTATTTTTCATTACTTATGTTCCACCTTTGAGTTGCTATACTACATAGGCTAATATCATAAAAGTGCAAATCAAGTAAGCTTATTATTTATAAGCCTTCGTCAGGCAAAGGGAAAGGTATATTGCTTCTACAGATGGATCGAGGAGTATGAGCAATAACTCAAGCGAGTCAGGGTCGCATACCTGTAACTCGAATTGGCTGGTGCCGGGTAGTGCGAGCCTCAGAGTATGAATATAATGTTATCGTAAAAGGTCTCTTCAATAGCACTAAATACAAAATTTCATTTTAATAAAACCACTGTTTCTATGTAATCGTTATCATATAATGAGGACTTTACGTATCAAACCTATAGAGCAAATATGGGCTAAGTCTAGTCTACTGAGTTGTTTATGTCTAGTCATAGTTTAAATTATAATTAAAAAAAGTTTTCTTAACCGTACCCACAATAATAAACATGATCAATTATTTTTTACTACGAACTTGTGTTGGTGTGTGAGTTACATATTTGTTACATATTATATCATTCAAATCGGAGATTGTCGACAAGGTTGTATAGATTCTCTTCATATTATTTATTACTAGGAAAAGGAGAAAAAATTGAAAAATGAAAACAAAAACCCAATTCTTCGAGTTGGGGAATTATGTTTTTTTTTTAATTTTGTATTTTTTTTAACTCTAAGAATATGCACATTAAATACGGTATCCGTTTTATTATTGTTCTAAGTAATCAGATTTTGACTATTTTCAAACAGTGCTTGGTGAAATAGGTCTAATACAGTATATATTACCATTTATATAAGTAGCAAAGATTTTCATATGCTGTTGCACAGTAGTATAACGGACGCTAAAGGAGACGTTAACTATACAAACATGTACAACAAACTCACGAACGTCACAGAAAGTGAAGTGACAAAACAAACATTTCATATAAAATTAATTCACGTAAGACATACGACTTCTTTGTTACAACTATTTGTTTGTAACGAACCTATGTTATATTTAGACAAGTCTGACGACACACGCGTACGCTTTTATATTAGGTTAAACAAAAGCATTTTGTTGCGGCCTACTTTAAGGCGTCACAGTTTGTAATATGTATTTGAAAGTTCAACTATTAGGATCGTATCAATCGATTGACAAGACATCGATAAAATTGAACTACTCTGCTGAAGAAATCTGCATGTATAATGTATTGCTCTTAAACTAATTTCCGTATTCAAATTCAAGCTTTAAATTTTGTAAAATGTCCCGATTATGTGAAATATTATAAGATTATCTCATATGTATGAAATATATGTCATGAAATATACATATAATGCTTTCTTTTCCTTATCTTTTTTAATTTATTTGCATACATATTTGAACAACATACACCTGTAAAGTTGTTCCTCGGTAGATACAGGCCTCTTCCAACAGGTCATTATGTCTATGGCTAAAATGACAATGATAACATATTTGTGTTTGACGAACTTCAGAGCTACTTACGATATTAATTTTAGTTGACATTGACATAATTATCGGAAAGAACGTTAGGCGGAATCTAATTCATATTATAATGAAGACTGTTCGTTTGCAGAGAGAAATAAAAACTCCACCGCCAATAGCCCGAGTACCTTCCCCACCCCGAACTCCTTGCAAGGCTCCTCCATCCCCTCCCGCCAATACCCACACCAAACCTCCTTACTCCTTCTCTTGCCTTATCTTCATGGCGATCGAAGCGGCCCCAGCTAGAGCATTACCAGTGAAGGAAATCTATGCGTGGATCGTGCGACATTTTCCCTACTTCAGGCATGCTCCTCAGGGTTGGAAGAATTCAGTCAGGCATAACCTGTCTTTGAACAAGTGCTTCCATAAGGTACGTGAACATTGTTTTTGTTATTAAATTAGTTATACCTAATAAAGTCAAAGTTAACACAAGGTATACTTTGTATTTAATAACATATTAAAGCACTAAGTGCGTTTGAAATAAAACCCGTCTTATACCTCGCCAATTGCTTAAATCTTCGCTCAGTGACTCTTAGATATTTTTTTATACTTATTACGTACGGTTATAAAATAATGAGTGTGATAAAGTACTATAAATTAAATTATTAATTTTGAATCTTAAAACATTTTTCTAAGTATAAGATTTGTTATTTGTTTTGTACTTGGTACTTTTATGACATCTATAATACGATTGATTTTTCATTTGAAACGCATAGTATGCACGAGTACGGTATTGCTAGAGTCCTATTAAAGCGAACCTTTCATGCAATACAATTTTATGTAGTAAACAATTCCAGTGCACTGAAGGAAATGTAATGTGAAATAAAATTCCTGAAAAGTACGTGAACAGTTGAGTTCTTGGTCCTCCAGTTTATAATAATTACTCTTTATTACAGGTGGCGGCCGCGCCAGGTCTCGGCAAAGGTTCACTTTGGACAGTCGACCCCCAGCATCGTGCTTCATTACTGCAGGTTGGTGAAGTTTTCTTTTGTGACATAATATTATCTTCATAACCAGGCTACCGCCGTCCACTGCTGAACGACTGACCTGATATAATATATGAAGAATTTATTTCCTAGATCGATTTAATATGTGACGTGACTACCCGCGACTTTGTTGAGCTATATTTTGTTAATCAATGCATGTCTCCCTCGGCTATGTAAAATTTCAACATTATCGATTGAGCAGTTAAGCCGTGAAAGCCTAACAAAGCAAACTCATAATCGCAATATTATTATTAGTCTAGGTTAATACAATATTATTTATACACGTATGTTTGAGATAATTTTACGTAGGTTTTACGGAGAAACAAGCGTTCGTTCCAGGCGTTCGGTCGGCAGCCGATCCCAATGGCGGGTGAGGTGGGCGAGACCGTGGAGACGGGTGAAGGCGAAGCGGTGGAGCGCAGCAGCTCGCCCGCGCGCGTATCGCTGCTGGCGCGCCGCCTCGCCGACCCCGAGCCGGGCGCCGACGAGTACCTCGCAGCTGCTACTGTACTCGCCATGAAATACGGACCCGCTGTGCTTGACCAGGTAAGCCCTTCTCTCTTCAGAAGGTCAGCTTTCCTTCAGACGTCCAGGATAGGGCGAAGTACAGGAGGAAGCCTGTACTTCGCCCTATCCTGGACATCGTCTTCGGTGATATTGCACGCCTTATGTCAATGATATTGCACGCATATTGTCCATTGTCACATTCCACAGGTAATCCGAGTAAAGTTTAGATATTTCAGAAATTGCTTAGAGTTATAAAGCACAACAAGAAATACGAAACAGGGTGGTCCTGTTAAAATTAAACGAAGCTGTTAAATTTTGACAAAGCAAATCAATATAAAAATTCCCAGGAATTGTTTCTTGTAGTGTTTTTCCAACTCCAAGCTATTTAAGAAATGTTTCTTGCAGAAACTGTGGCATATCTATCATCGCTCCAAACTCCTGATTATCCTCCCATTTAATTTTATCAGGTCGCTTTTAGCAATAAGACCGCCCATTGTACTTAGCTTTAGTAATTATTTTTAAAATTCACTGTTTACTTTGTAGGGATAAATAAAGAGTATTCTATAATATTCTATATACAACTTCCTAATATCAACCGTTGGACCGCGATCCGCCAAGCATGATCACCTTGCCTGGTTAGAAAATCCTTTCTGTATGTTAGTTATGACGGCCAAGCACGCTTTATTTTAAACTATACGATACACTACTGCACAACCCTAATCAAAAGATACCGATACGACCTACAACCTTCAAGAAAAGAGCGTACTCCTACCTAAAAGGCCAGCAACTTTCTTGTGACTTGTGCTTGGGTGTCCATGGGCGGCGGTGGTCACTTACCATCAGGTAACCCGTCTGCTCGTTTGGCCCAAATCGCATAAAAAAAACAACTGTTAATTTCAAGGACTTCAAAGTATTTCGATAGCGCATTCTAATATATGACAACCCCATGTTATAAATCAGATGTTGTAGTTTAAATAAAAATCGGTTATTTTGGGTAAACTAGTGGTATATAAAGTATACGTTCTGTGGTTCAGTTGCCCCCAGCTGCTCACCTGGTGATCTCCCGCTGCGCGCGCGACGAGCACTCGTACAGCGGCGGCGAGGAGCGGCGCACGGCCGAGGCGCTGCTCAACCTCGCCGGCGTGCGCTCCGAGCCCGCGCCCAGCTAGTGCACGCCACACTGCCCGCCACTCACACACGTGAGCTTCTTCACTAACCAACCGCCCCCATTTCACACTTAGCTTTACATCTATATTTATAATTTTACTATTTATTCTACGCTAAATAACGTTACCCTGACAAACTATTGCATACAATAGGGATGTTGACAAATAAAAAAATTAAGAGAATTAAATCGCAAAGTTAATCTACTTTTAAAGTTGCCCGCTAAAACTTTTGCATCTCACTTAATACGTAACTAACTGTTTAACTGATAGTTCTCCATATTAAATATGATAACAACTAACAGGTTGTTTATCGGTTAATGACGTGATTGATTTGGTTAGCGTTATGGACTTATGTCATAATAAACCCTTTTTAACCGTCTTCACAAAAAGGAGGAGGTTCTATGTTCCACTATGTATATATTTTATGAAGTTTATTTTATTTACTATAGAAGAATTAAATATTCATAATTTTCTAAATATGGTTTTAGGTTTTAAACATCACAAATAATCATTTAGTTACAACACAACCTAAATTTGTGATTAGTTTCAACATCCCTATTATTTAAAATGAATACTTAAACTTATTTTCTTTAGTCACGGAGCTATCAAATTTTAAGTCATCGACTGTGGCAATACCCTGTATCGATTAGTTCTTCCTATTGCGGCAACACTGACGTCATGGGCCTCCCTGTAACGCCCCTATCTCCCTCGTAGGTAAAAGTGCCGTTATCTTAAGTTACATACATTAATATACTATCAATTACAACTTGTTTGAACTTCTCATTATTGTGAAACATTATTTTCCAATGTGCATATTGGTAAACCAATTTTGATTTTTTTAATTAGTTTAACTATTCTAAAATTATGACTAAGTTGTCGAATTTTAAATTATAAATTTGATGGAAAAAATGGGGCAAAGCCCTTTTAAATTCGATAATTCTATATTGACATACATATGAGTTCATAGAACAAAAAACGGTATAATAATTGAGAACTTCTATAAATTCGCAATATTATGTATTTATATAGACAAATCGTTTACCATTCTCTAGTCCAACAAAGACAACCCACGTCTTGATAAGACAAAAGCAATGAATGTGTCTTTACTATAATATACATATAAATTATGAAAAAGTAATCATGTTTAGGTAAAATGGCCATTCGCTATCTAATTAGGACTTGACTATTTTCTCATTCGACATATTTTTCGAATGTTAACATCGCATACACCCTGGTGAACCCACGGTACTAGAGTTGTTACTCTTTTACATAATATGTAGTAGATACTTATAGTGATAGATGTGATACTACTGATACATTTAGTATGAATTGTTATTTAAAAGAATGGAAAATAGTTGAATAGTTACTTCATAGATGCATTTAGGTTTCCTCCATTAATAATAGCCAGTCAGTCGTAGTATATTGTAAGAATTAATTATTCATAATTTTGTAAAGTAGTGCCGTGTTTCCGTCGATCAAGTTTAGATTGTACGCCGTGTGTTGCCAGAATAAAACATGGTTTATTATTATATTATTATTTGCTATTGTGCATAATTAAATGACGGAAGTATGGTGCAGGTAGGTATTAAGTTCAAATTACTTCGTTTTATCTTCAATACATACGTTTAAGAAACACGACACCAGTAATTTTAATGAACATTATATATTCTGAACTGAGCAATATAAAATACAAATACTTTTAAATATCTTGTGATCTGAACATACAAATATTGCATACAGGGCGATCAAAATGTATTTTTATCTATTCAGATTTTTGTTACTTTCAATATTATAGTACATGTATATATTTATATTATAGCATAGTTACATTAGCCATAAGCATGCCGTATTTTGTGTTCATAAACCAAGGAATAAACAAAACAAACAACCTACAGTGCTACAAAACCTCATTTATCATATTAATAAGGACTTATCTACTATAATATATTATACTGCGCGTGGTTAGATGAAACATTTACTCAAATAATTTTACTGGTATATTTATTAGACAGTAGACCAACCCGTTATCTCGCAATTAAGACTTAGAGTGTAATAGCAAACAACCATATATAGGGAAAATATATTCATGTTTAAGAAATAATAATGATTAATTTTTCATATATTCCATAGCTGCTTTCTCTCTAACCTTACATCTACCACTACTGTAAATTTTAAGCTTTTTAACATCAAGGCGCCATTTTATAAATATGCTCATCAAAATGGCGTAAATAACTATAATCGGCGTGTAAGTGTTACCAAGCACAGCCAGAAAATGTATCGATGCCTAATATAACGAAGATTAACAAACTTATTAGTGTTTACGCAATGTATATGTAACACAATGTGGCCGTTTTCTCTCAAGTGCCTACTAAAATGCTTCTATTCTATAGTTAGTGAATAATAACTTGAGTACGGAGTGTTGTTAGAGGAGGACGAGTGCCGGAATAAATTACACTAAATAATTATAATAAGAGGGTCATTCTTTAAATACACACATAGATACATACTACTTTACGCCGCGTAATAATAGTGATAAGTAGGCTGTGACAGACTAAAATAGGGTTCATTTAGGCAGTCCCTTTCATTTTATTTATTTATATTTGTTAAATACCTGAATTAAGTTTCTATATCTATTAGTTAGTGTGTTTATGTCCGTCACTCGCGGCGAAGCCTTGGAAGGTTACACCAAATAGTGTTTATTGTGATAAAACTACAGTTTAGTTTAACGTTTGTCTCTTAATGTTAATTGGGTTACTGTTGTAAATGTCAAATCCAATTAAAATATTTATACCACAGTTCAGTAACCACTAAAATATATGAATGAAATTAGTGCTTTTTTGAAAAAACAGGATATATTTTACTATAATTTAATATTGACAATTTTTTACTACAATACGATGAAACGATAGAGGTTTACGTAAGCCGTGGTGTTTTTGTTTATATGTAAGCAAGTGTTAATTCTTATTTTAATGGCTTGATTAGTACAATATCATTGGTGTTTCGTCGTATTTACGCGTAGGTGTACTAGACTGATGCAATGACTGATTTGTGATGAAGCAATATTATTTATTAGTGAAAATGGTATATTTTTTCGTTTTTCAGAAACAAACTTGTTAGTAACTGACGATATAGTTACTAATGTTTAATATACCAAATAAATATTTGGCTTAAAGAAAACATAGCATATGTTTTTAATGGAAGGACTAATTACCTCTCCAATTCATTATTATTTAAAAGGCATGCAAGTCATGAGTTTTTTTATTGGTTAATTTAAAATAACCGCAGTTGCTTCTGCTGTTATAAATGCAGAGATAAGGATAAAGTATGATTACCCTGTAAAGTTGAGTGCTTCAAATCAATGGCGAAATGCTTGGAAACAATTTCTCAAAGCCGTATTTGCGTTGACTTCCTCTTAACTTTAATTTTTATAGGCAAATAAATAAATGGTCTATGTGTGCCAAATGTTTATGAGAATTATGAATGAAAACAATACCATAATATATCATACAAATACAAATAGCAGTAATATGAATGTATTTATATGAATAAAGAAACTATGTAACGCATAGATTAGGTAGTAAGTGATATTATAGTAATATAATGAAATTGCTAAATAATTAAAATACATACATTTTTGCTGTATTTAGAGCGTCTTCCATCTTACTCTTATTGTTTCTTCTTAGATAACTACTATTGGAGAATAAAGTTTACGTATATAAACGTGAAGGAGTTAAAATTATTAACAATATTTAATATTGGACTTTGCGAGTGTTAAAACAACGGTGACTGTGTATAACACGTCTAGAAAGAACTATGATACTAGGGTATCAAAATATGTTTTTTTTTTATTGCGAACGACGTAGACTTTCTTCTCTAGTGGTCAATAGTAGCCTTTCTTTCGGTGGTATGTAGGTAAAATTTTACAGCAATAATTAGTATCTAATAGTAGTACTTTGCTGGTAGATGCTACGTATAATTATGTGTGATAAAACGCAATTTATTTATTAAGTACTGTGTTCGATACAATTTTGTGATCGTAACCAACTTTACAAACGGTACTGCGTTTTGCCCGTTACCTTGGTCACAGACCACTGCTTTTATTTACAAGACACACCGATGTATGCAGTTGTTTATGATCAGAAAATTAATTTTAAAAAGTTATATCAATATGATATTAAAATTGTTACGGCTCATGCTCTATTGTCAAAAAGATTTTTTTACAAATTAATTTATTTTTAGGTTAATTATGTTATTATTTGTTTGTAAAACGGATTTTTTCAAACAAAATGTATTGTAGTTCTTTGAACTAGTTCATTTTGTTTTAAATCGTCGTTTTGCAAGCGGAATTATCATGTCGCCTTTGTAGATGTCTAATGTAATAATGATTAAAGTGATTTTGTGGATGGTGAATCAAAAAAAATGGTGTCGGATAGGTATATAGTATGTTTTATACACTAGCGACATGATAATTTTAAGCTAGCTGTATGTCGTGTCCGAACTATATTTAAGTAATAAATTAAATTATTGTTGTTGTTGATATTTTGCCGGCTTTGAACGACACCACTCTTTATTAATATTATTGCTATTGTTGAGAGTTATTGCCAAATTTATTTGTCCTAAAACCTTTTGTCTTTGTACATATCCATTAAATAAATTATGTACCGAGAATGTTTTGTTTTACTTAATATTATAGGTTCTATGTGAGCCAAAACCTTAAAGTAATTAAAAAAATATTGTAATATAGTTTTTCTATCTTCATATTTCAACTATAGGTACACCGCTTACTGAGTCCTCGCCTGCGGGTGGGTGGGTATAGGGGCGTGGAGATAGTACAAGAACAACAAAGAGAAGAAATGTGCACTATACAGTACTAAAGATATGTGACATCACAGTGGTTAACGGGAAACAGGTGGTGATTTTTATTAGAAAATTAATGACTACAAAAATTGAATGAAACAACTATGTGTAGGTAACAAAATAAAATATGAGGTAATATTTGCTATATGTAAGATTTATCAAAAGTATGAATCAATCGCTGTGCAAATTTTCTGTATTCGTTCTCGACATTAATTACATGGTTAACACAATGCTCCCATTTCTCTTCGGAATATCCAGCCAATAATCCAATTTTTTTGTTGGTCAATTGCATATATATTCTCCGTAGGCTATTCTACATTTTTTTAAATGTACTCTTATTTTTATTTCCTCAAAATAATATCGCTTTAAGCAAAAAAAAAATGTAAACTATAAATAGTCGTGCCAAAAAGGTAGCCGCCATTATCATTACGTCATAATAGCAGACACAAAGTAACATAGTGAACTAAAAATGAAATTTCGAATACCTAACTATAATATAAAGCCACAAATTCACAACATAAACATATTGAAATTGTTCGCTGTTGTTTACAAATTAAAACTTGTTTCTATAGGAACGTCACCTGCGAGAAGAAAATGGTGGTTGGCGTTTTGGTCAGTGACATCAGATAAAACGCTGATTTTAATTTTGAAATGTTTTAAAACAAAATAGTTTTGAAATCCTTTTTCTTATGGTTCACTCTATAATAAATAACACACTTTCATAGTTGAATTTTGATTCACAAGAGACGAATTGAAACAAATCGTTTTTGATACTAAATTCATTTTATTAGAAAAAAAGAACAAAAGCATAGCTTTACAACAGTACGATGTCCGTACGTAATTATAATATTTGTCTTAAAATTACAATATAATGTTGCCTATCTTATATAACAGTATTCCCACATTCCACCACACCACAACGGGATTTCATTCTGAGAAGAACAGTTCAGCTAACAAGGAGACTAGCTTCTATAAAAGTACAAAGTGCGATACTCTACTCTTGCAGTCGAATTAAGAAGTAATATACCCGACGACAGGTCATATGATACTTAAAGGTCAATGAACGCCAACACGTCACAGTAAAGCTGAGAAACCGTATATTTTCATCTTTTGATGACTAGGAATGACAATAGGTATTGGAAGTCATTGACCACAAAGTAAGTGCAATGCAATTGCAATACCAATCCCCCCAACTTAATAATTACATATATATCTAACACACAATTCTAAGAACTGTACCAATTATTTTCATCTACAGTTTCTTAATCAGGATTTAGTATTGCACAGTTATAATACAAAAACATTCATACTCTCATTCAACACTGACATACGAAAATATCTAAATTAAAAACAAGCCATTTCAAAGAAACTTGCGCGTTTCACTTTTATCCGAGCAGCGATTTATATAAATACATCGCTGCTGGTAAAACACAAAACTTTGAGACAACCTATTTCTACTCTAATTTTAATTACTGCAAAAATAGCGTTACTTAGTCAATTCTTTTTTATATATTATTATTTCAGTCCTTTGTCACATAACCGTGGCAAGTTTGATTCCTTGTGCTACAGGTGTTACTTCACGACATAAATAACATTCGTGTAGCGTGACCCGACTGTTCACGAGAAGTATATCTGTCTCGCTTCAGCAGGGGACTGTTCCATTGGGCAGTAGGGACATTTCAATCTGAAACAAGAAATATTATTAAAGCTTGATATCTATATTGATAAATAAGAAGAGTTTGTTTCTTTGTTTTAATGCACCAATCTCTGGAACAGTGTCAGATTTGAATTTGTATTTATTGAAGAATAATATAGGCTAAAAACATCACGCTACGACACTTAGGTGAGGAGCAGTGAGTAAAAACGCAGGTGAAACTAGGGAACGGTTGAATATATGTCTATGTACAACATATATACATATAGATTATTACCCAATATATATGTGGTGTTGTATAAAAGTGTGATAATATTTTAACACCACACTTACACAATAGTTTAAATTTAAGTATAACACATGTTTCAATAATTTGCACTTTTTTAATGGGACGGAACTAATTCCCAGCTAACAATAAAACAGCACGCACTCAAACATAATTTAAGATAAACATATGTATAAAAAATTGTGTTAATTAAAAATTTAATATTTTAATGATACATTATTTGTAGTATGTACATACCATACGCCTTACCTTAACGGAGCCCCCGTTTGCATTACAAACTAACTATTACTTTCAGGAAAATTTATTGTGATTGTTTTATAATACAGAAATCGGTATAAACTGAGAAATTGAACTTTATAAAACAGTCATAGTAATATTAATAAAAGTAATGCTTACTTGGCACCCATAGCGAGTTTGTTAAGCGCGTCCCTAGAAATAACGTGTCCGCAAAGCAGTCTCATGGGCGGGTTCTGTTCGGAGGCCTGCTGGCGCAGGATCGGGCACGCGAACACCGAGTGGTAGCCACCACCGTCTTCGCCAAGATCCACCTGTAAAAAAATACTTAATAAATTCTCTAAAAAAAACTTTTCGCACCACAACTGTTACAGAGTTTGTTAATGAATGATTGATTTTAAAAATTTACGCATTCGATTTATTTTTTTAATATTATATGGGGAAAAACGAAGAGATTGGTCATCTGCTGGCAAGTGACAGCCGCCGTCCATGGACACCTGCACTTCGAGACTCGTAATTGCGTTGCCCTCCTTTGAGGGTGATAAGGTATGAGGGTATATTCAGGGAGGGGAAAGGGAGAGAGAAAATGGGCTGGGGGTCGGGGGAGAGGAAAAAGGAGGGGGAATTGGGCCTCCGGCAACCTCACTAATTGCGGGGAAATGCAAGTGTTGCTCCAGAACCGGTTTTCTGTGAGGCCGTGGTATCTCACCAGTCGAGGCGGCCCATTCGTGCCTAAGCATGGCTCTACTACGTGAAAAAAATTGTTTAGTATGTTAATAAACACTTGTTTTACTTATTCCTTATATTTTGAATTACTGAGTAAGGTTTAAGTTTAAGTGTGTTTATTTTGTTTTTATTTACAGTAAAAGAGTGGTGACTCCATTGGACAAATTTGTTTTATTAGTTAGGTGTTAAATAAACAAATATATAGTGAGTAATTATCTAGCTACCTCAAAAGGCAGTTCATCATCAGACCAGGCGGCGATGACGTGCGGGTGCGACATTTTGGCGCGGATGTCGTGCAGCGCGGGCAGCACGCGGCAGCCCGCCAGCACCGCGCCCGCCAGCGGAGACAGCGGCGCCAGCCGCAGCAACGCGCACGCCTCCTTTATGAACAGCTCGGCGGCCTCCGCACCTACATATTCAAATACGTTTATAAACAGTTATGTTGCATCCAAACCTACACAAATGCTGAAAAAAAAATAACAATTGAACATTTTAAGAACTTCAATTTATGGAGAATCGGGTATTGTATCCCTCCAACACAAAGGAAGGATCCTCCAACCAGCGCGGTGGTCATGCCTGAATAACTTTTATTAAATACCTACCCTATTAGCTTTTGCTGTCAACCGGGCACTATAATATGACTATATTATACTGTCTGATAAATAACAGTCCAACCCCTAAGTCGCCTTTTACAACAATCGCGGTTAGAGATGGTGTGGCCTCATTCTACTCCACCAAGTACAGCACTAGTCTAGACAGACTAGAGATAGAGTCTAGATATACATTTTTCCCGGAAAACATGTATGTACATTACATTAATTATTATGCTCATAACTCCATTGTTAATTTTTTCGACACTGTCGCAATTTAACAATTCAAAATTAGCTCTTTGTTGTACATTTCATGGGATGTCATGGCATTGCATTGTTCATACAAGTAATGGCATGTCTCTTGAGTTTTGTTGCATAGAATTAAAACAAAGATTTTTATCAACTTTAATTAATTTGCTATCTGTAACTGTAACCGATAAAGAAGAAAAAGAGGGTCATGTCTCCAGGCGGACTGATGGTAACTGAAACCGACATGTGCTAGATGGGCGCCATTAGGAATGCTCAAGATCATCCAGCAATGCCTTGACGGAGATAGGCTAATGATGATCAACTGAAGAAAGTATTAGTGTTGGTCCTCACCGAGCGCCTTAGGGTCGAGAAGGTGCTGGTAGTGCGGAGGCGCGGGCCCGGCGTGCGGCGTGCACCACGCCAGCGCGCATACGGCCGCCTGCAGTGCGCGCTCGTGCCGCGCCGCGTGCGCGGGGAACTGGCGCCGGGCGTACTCTATGGCGGCCACCACGCCCTGCGACCGTGCCAACTAACAAAAACATATACATATTTATTCATGTATTTGTGTATATTTACATTCAAGCTTATTCTAATACTGCTACAATCAACAAAAATATATTAAAATATTACTGCTAATCTTTTACACCAAATTACCCGTTATTTCTTTTATTTACATATTTTGCTGGTACAGGTTGCCTGTAAGAAATTGCTTATAGCGATAAACATTTTGTTTTTGTTATTTCCGTGTAAACTAACTGTATTTGGTGTAAAATAAAGTTTATTTCTAATCTATTCCATTCAAAACGTGAATTGTAAATTTTTGATATATGATTGTGCTGATACACAATCATATATCGAAAATTTACAATTCGCGTTTTAGAAATCTTACTAACGCTAAGGTACAATAAATCCCCAATTACTCCTTTCAAACTGTCCACGAATAGTATTTTTTATTGGCACGGCGATATAATAACTTATAAAATTTCAAGATTTTTTTATGTTATGAGGGCAAACCAGCAGGCGGGTCACCTGATGGTAGGTAAGTGTCTACCGCCTGCCTGCCTTTGAACACTTGCAATTCAAGGCCTTTGAGGGTAGGGCTCTCAAAGTTCTTGAGATAAAACAGGAAAATTTAGAAACAAATCGAGTGTGAAGTTGGTTTTCTGTAAGGCCGTGGTATTACTCCGGTCGAGCCGGCACATACCTACCTAAACATCGTTCTCGCACGTGTTACAATGTAAGAGTTTAATTTCTGAACATAATGAAATACAAATATCTTTTTAATATATACTACGACTTTTCTTTTAACAGAGGCAGTAAATAGTCCATTATCACAAAAAGAGTCCAGTATAAATAAAAAAAAATTGTGGATTACCTTCAGTGCCTGCATCCGATGCAAGGTGAATGGAAGAGGTGAGTTGTGTAGCTCATGAGCACGTCTCTCGGCCCAATGTAATGCCGCCGCCGGCTCACCTTCTGCCAAAGCCGCGGCACACCGTTGTAACAGCGCGAATGTGCATGTTCGTTCTACACCAGTAATTTTAGCTTCTGACACAAATGAATCACCAACATCTTCCAGTCCCTGGAAAATGTCTGTCTGTTATTGACTCTCAATATAATTAAGAGTTGTTTATTAGTCAATACTAAAGGTTGATGGCTACTATCGAAATTATTCATGGCTATCGGAACCTTCAGTTTGTATATGAAACATGTTTGAAGTTATACTGCAACTACAATACAAAATGCAAATACAATTGGAACTGTAACAAAAGATTGAGAAATAGGAACAATATCGAACCTCTTCTCAAATGGTGTCATAACTCAAAAAATATAAATATATAAAATAAATTATAAATTTGAAACAGGCGTCTAAAAATAATTTAAACATTTAGTTGGAAGACAAACGCCTATTCCAGTAAACAATAAAAAAGCAGAAGTTGTTACGACACTTAAGAACTTTCTGTGAAAAAAAAAATATCTTAGTAACCATTTCGTATGATTGTAGCTTAAAGCTATTATATAGCATATAGCACTCCCATTATAAAGGTGCCATATTATTCTTTTTTTTTAAATACTACACTATTTGACCTCATATAATTGTATATATATATATATATATAACATTAATTAACTGTAACGGATGACGACTCGAAAGTCTCACATTAACCCGTTACGCTTGTTAAACCCGTTATGTCCGAATATTGTGTCACATAATCATATTGTTATACGCATGCAATGCAATTTAACTCAATAAGGAAACCTATAATAAACAGTCGACTACATTGAGTACTAAACTTTTAGCTAGAGATACTTGTTCTAGACATTCACATGCTTAAGGAACAACTTAAAAACAATTTAACATGTGCGATCTATTCTTGCGGCTGTTCAAGAGAGGTAAGTATAGCTACATACACAGCCATTGTAATCAGATATTAACGACGTGTTCTCTTTTGGCTGGTCTTTAACAAAGGTCGTCTACAATAAACGACTCCCTGCATCCCCTATCCCTGATCACCCTCAAAGGCGGGCAGCGCACTTGCGACTCTTGAGTTGCAAGTGTCTATGGACGGCGGTGTCACTTACCATCAGGTGACCCGTCTGTTCGTCTGTCCCCCTATAGTATAAAAAAAAACGACTCTTTTATTAAAATATTCCCGGCACTTTTATTCCGATTGAATTTTCAGTGCTTGACATTGTATGTGTTTAATTATAAAAAATGTACACAAGTTAAACGGGTTAAGTTAGAATAAAGACATTGGTGAGTATTAATTATATTTATTAAGGAATATATGGTTTTGTACACACATGTTTATTTCGGGGACTAGTTTCAGAGCCCAATTCATTCAAGGTTACTCTTTTTAAGGAGATAGTAGGCCATCCTCGAAATACACACGTGTGAGTTAAACTGTATGTTTTTTCATTAATATAAAAAGAGTTATATCGAAAGCTTACCTGCCTATACAAATGTTGAGCTATAGCCTGCTCCATTATAGGCCTGTTAGAATCATTGCAGAATGTCTCAGCTTTAGGTGCTACTGATGCATAATCAGCAATAAAATGTCTATCAATTGACTTGCCCACCCTTGATACTGTTGCATGTAGTTCTCTATGGTCTGCAAAATTCTATAATATTATGCATTGTTCGATTTTCTTCTGCAATTATTAACAACAGCCTTGATGTCTTGATTTACAATAAAAATATGTATAATATGTACTCCTTGAGGAACTTTCTACTAACTACAATAAATAAATAAAAAATGTATAGTTTACATCAAGTATTTGTAAACATTAACTACTAAATCCAGAAAGAGCAAAGGTCCAGACCAAAGCCAATTGTTTAGCGCAATACTCAGCGCTGAAGATGCTTGTTTCTGATGATCTTCAGGTGACAAAGACCTGTCAAGGTGCCTCGAAATTTAATTTGTTTTATCAAATTATCCCCTGAATCTTACAACACTCACACCAGTATCTTCAAAGGGACAGGCAGAAATGATTAACTAGACACAGATATTAATGATAAACATACCAGTAGACATTTGAAAGACACCTTGCTTAACAGAGCCTGCCAGATCACTAACTGTCATAGACTGTGCAGGGGAGAGAGAGGTGTTGGCAGGTTCTGAAACAGATCAGTAAAGTAAACATTATACATTATTGTTTTATGTAGAAACTGAAGAAAAAAAAGACATTAATTAAATTAGTTACCATATTACTCAATATATATATATATACTCTTCATCATAACTATATTCCTTTTAGTGTCCTGTGAAACAAGAATGATTCCTAGTGCGGGAATAGTTTATTTAAAAAAAAAAACTGTTTAGCTAGAGCCCAAGACCCCCAAACGACCCCCAACTAACGTATTATAGATCATTAGGACAGGATGATCAAAGAAAAAATGTGTTGATTGCATAAAAGAGGATTTGGCTAGAAAGGAAGTAAGCAAGTTAATGATGAATGATAGAGTGGAGATAAGAAGAGAACTTTGAAGTTTGATATTCTCAACTAAATCAAGATGTTTCATAGACAGCTGTATGCATCACTGATGGCAGAACCAACAAAACACAAGGACAATGACCACAGAGTCCCATTAACACAGTTACCATTACCAAAGATCAACAATGCAAGATGATGATAGAATAATTACTGACCTAAAAGCCGGCGAGATCCCAATTCTCAGAGAACTAGCAACTCTCTTCAATTCCATCATCAGGCAGAGTGTAACACCTAGGGCATGGAGCAGAAGTGAGGTGGTACTGTTGTTCAAAAAGGTGACAAACCTACAAGGGTTTGTCACCTTGTTAGAGAACTACAGACCCACCTCACTCCTGAGCCATATCAACAAGTTGTTTTCTAGAGTCTTCACAAATCGTCTCGCGAGAAGCATCGACGCATTCTAGCCACCTGAACAAGCCGGGTTTCGAAAAGACAGTAGTAGGTCGTACAAAAGGCTCAGGAGTATAATCAGCCGATGTGTATCGCTTTTATGGACTATGAGAAAGCCTCCATTAAGACTTTGGCAGTTCTGAATGAACGTTTTCGTGTTAATTGGCGATATAGCGACGTGCAGAAATGCTTACATGACTACGGAATAATGAACATCCAGCTCCAAGACCAAAGGACGAACCTGCTTGCAGTGTGAAATTAGATAGTCTAAATTATTGACCAATGAGCTTGAGGGCATCTTCAAGACATTGAAGTGGACTAGACAGGGAATTAATATAAACTTTGACTTGCCAATGACATTGTCTTAGTATCAGTCGCTGGGTGAGATGCTGCGCAGGCTAAATGACGCTTACGAAGCCTTGGTGTTGGAATTAATTTCGCCAAAACCAAGATTAAGTTCAGTGAACAGTGAGAGTACCAGACCATGTGTTTCCCTACCCCTTTGATCCTGGGTCTTTTAAGCAGTTGCGTGAAAAAGCATCTCACCAGGCCACCTATAGTGTGGGTCACCATGCTGCATTGACTACACTTGCAATGAGGATGGTGACCACCACTCTTAAGACTCCACTTGTTGCTTTCCTTCAAGTAGAGTGGAGTCATTATGGTAGGCTTCTATAAACATATATGAAGGCTCCATGCTCAAATTTGTTCAAGAATATGTCTATCTTGGACAGGTTATTCAGCTGAGTAGAAACAACTTCAAGTATGAAGTCAGTTTAATCAGTGTGTCCTACCTGTTGTGGACTATGAAATGTGGACACTAACAGCAGGGCTGGTCCACAAATTGAACATCGCACAGAAAGCTATGTTCAGTTTCTTTGAAGGATAAAATTCAATATGTGGCCATCCAAAGGGCCGATGGACCTTGGAGCAGGGAGGGCCTAGAGTGGAGATGGTAAATGGGTAAACAAAAGGTAGGACGCCGCCCCCCAGATGGACCGACAACCTAAAGAATGTGGCCGGGATAGACTAGATGCATAAAGAGGAAGACCTGGTGATATAGCATACATTTGGGGGAGGCCTTTGTCCAGGAGTGAACTGCAATAGGCTAATCATTGATCACACATCAGACTTCAAAAACTTGTTGTGATAAAAAAATAAAGCTCTTGTTGTTTCTTAGACTAGGTAAGAACTAGAGTAAATTAAATAGTTCAGTTAAAAAGATGTAGTAAGCTGAAGGTGAAAGTTTGAATATTAGAGTTTAATACATTATAAGTCACTTGATTTGTACCCATTAATATACATACTATCAGGCACTTAACAGGGACATTTTAGAAAATAAATGTAAAATGTACATGATATCACACACAAATATTTGACAGTCAACTTTCTTCACTTTGTATACATTCGATACTATATTATTAAGAAAGTTAACAAAGGCACACACCAAGCAATTAAAGCACTTACGTTTACTTAATTCTTTCCTAAGATCTTCCACTTGGTCGATTATATCTTGAAGGGCTCGGGTTGTATGATCATTTATGTTGTTAAATTTCATAATAGCCTTGTCCAAGTCCTGTTCAACCCCAACGCAGGAATCCATGGTAATATTTTTCACAATTACTAAGTTTTCACTTATTTAACGTTACAGCGTCTAAGATGGTCGAAGATGACGTCTCAATAAGTATATAAATATATTTTTGAAAACAGTTACAACACGTAAATACTTTTAGCGATACAAGTATTATAAGTCTGTGTCGTCTGCTGGATTTCTAAAATAAAATAACATACAGATCAGATCATTAATAGACAATACATACATACAATTAAATAAAAAAAAATATGTCATAATCAAATTGTTGATGGTTCATTCTAATAGAGTTGGCAATTTTTCGGAATTCCAAAGTAAAGCAAAATATTTAAGTAAATTTTATTTCCGAAGTAATTTAATAAGTTAAAATATTGTATTATATAGATATCAAAAGTAAATTACCTGTTTACCAGAAAATTGTTACCTATTCCTATTATTCTTTGGTAAGAATGTCTAAGATTATAATAATATAAGTTCATGTGATTCGATGGTAAATCTTGTTAGTAACTCGAGACTAATACTTTTTTTTTAATGTTGAGCCGTCTTTGGTACAGAACTCAATTGGGAATGGATCTTGTTTTTAGCTTAAATACTTCTAATGTTGTGTTACTTTAAATACTCCTTGCCGCCGTCAGTCTATAAGATTAAGCAAATAACGAAACTATTTATAGGTATATGTAATAGGTATTCTGTGGAGTGGTTTTGTCTGTGGTTATTGCACAATTGTTCGATCTGCGGCATAGGTTAGATTTTTTTGGCTAAAACGTTTTTGAAATATATTATTACTGTATCTCGTAACATTATAAAAATATGGCGCAAAGTAAGCTGAATGACATGGCAGGTAAATTTGCAAAAGGAGGACCACCTGGCCTTAGCAATGGGCTGAAAGCGTTGGCTGTCGTAGGTGCGGCTGCTTATGGTATCTCCCAATCCTTATTTACCGTCGAAGGAGGTCATCGTGCCATAATGTTTAACAGGATAGGAGGTATTCAGCAACATGTTATGCCTGAAGGCATGCACTTTCGGGTGCCATGGTTCCAATACCCCATCATTTACGACATCAGGTCAAGACCACGAAAGATCTCCTCACCAACGGGCTCAAAAGATTTGCAAATGGTAAATATTTCACTGAGAGTTCTTTCTCGCCCTGACGCTAGCAGCCTACCCACAATGTACAGACAACTAGGCACTGATTATGATGAAAAGGTGCTTCCATCTATTTGCAACGAAGTTCTTAAATCTGTCGTGGCTAAATTCAATGCATCTCAGCTAATCACTCAGCGTCAACAAGTCTCACTTCTAATAAGGAGAGAGCTAGTGGAGCGTGCAGCTGATTTTAATATAATTTTGGATGATGTTTCCCTTACTGAACTAAGCTTTGGTAAGGAATATACTGCTGCTGTTGAAGCAAAACAGGTTGCTCAACAAGAAGCTCAACGTGCAGCTTTCGTAGTTGAAAGAGCCAAGCAGGAGCGTCAGCAGAAAATTGTACAAGCTGAGGGAGAAGCTGAAGCTGCTGAAATGTTGGGTAAAGCTATGGGAATGAATCCTGGTTACTTGAAACTGCGTAAGATCCGTGCGGCTCAAAGCATCTCAAGAATGATTGCTCAATCACAAAACCGTGTATTCCTTCCTGGAAATAGCTTAATGATCAACCTTCAAGACCCTACTTTTGACGATTTGTCTGAGAAGCTAACGAAAAAGAAGTAACATGAGGATGAGAGTGTGTATGCACTGAGCCTGGAGCCTGCAACCACTCTTACAGATGATGATACTGCCATAATTATAGCTGGTGCTGCTTCAGTTGCTGTATAATGCATTTGTGTCTCATGTATTTTCTATAGCAAGTTGTGTAAAATGTTCACAAGTTTCAAATGTACTATTGCATTTTACGTTATTTAGTTGTAGGTTACTAGTATGTATGGGAATCTTGAAATAAACAAGAAAATTAAAGTGTTGTTATTGCTTGCAGTACCAATTTTTCATTTATATTATACAAAAATTAGGTTGTCTGTTTCAAAAAACTTTTCTCATTTAAATTAGATTTAAGAAAAATATCAATCTACACTTTACATAACTCTTAAGAATTTAGAAAGCATTCATTTATAAGTACAAGTAAGTAATGTTTCATTCTCTTAAAAGCATAACTATTTTCATAATTATACAAAACATCTTAGTATGGGTGGATACCTATATTTGGATGGCACTAAGTTCTCTGTAAAGCAATTAGTTTTAAATAAGTAATCTAACTTAAAATTATAGTTGACATGGTACTTGTATACACAATTGGTAACTCAAATTACACTTTTTGGTTGATTCATAAAACAGCCCTGAAACAAGAAGTGCTTTTACATGAACATATGATAACATTAATAAAAATAAAAACCGTTTACTTAAAAGCATAACTATTTTCATAATTATACAAAACATCTTAGTATGGGTGGATACCTATATTTGGATGGCACTAAGTTCTCTGTAAAGCAATCAGTTTTAAATAAGTAATCTAACTTTAAATTATAGTTGACATGGTACTTGTATACACAATTGGTAACTCACATATGATAACATTAATAAAGATGAAAACTGTGTACTTAAGAATTCTTTTAATTATTATATTTATAATGCATTTATATCTTATTCAGAAAGGTTTATACATGACTATTATATTGATTCTTACATGATTATATTATTAAGTTGAGTTAGACTACAAATAAGTTAGTATTATTTTATATAGATAATATATGTCAGTTTATTAGACATTTTTATTTAATAAAAATCAATGCTTTGTCAATACAATTCAAGATGTGGCTCGCAGCATAAATTGAACACTTAACTTGTTGAATACAAGACAACAGATCATGTATATTGATATAGTGAGACACATCTGGCCATTGTCATTCCTGTCGGCTCCATAGGTGAATCTACTATCATATACTACTTAATTTAATAATATGAAACCATTATGGAAATTACACAAAGAAAAATATTTAAGCATTTATTGATCTACAGTAAATAACAATAATTTAACATTAATAATATACCCATTACATTATTCAATTGCAGATGGTTGAGGTAATCTGAATTTAGCCATCTCGATTTCGGCCTCGAAAAAACTCATATTGTCATAACAGAAATATTCAGGAACTTTGTAGGCCCCCTCTTTATTTGGTTCTACGTTAGGACCTACAGGCCCCGAAGCTGGATGAACCACCGCGGAGCTTAGTCCAGGAACATCGGGCAATTTCGGGACAGATGAAGAAGAGGCTTGGTTTGGTGAAAGTCCTTCGCAATAGTATCTAGTTAATGCCCGTAAAGTACTTCTTCGTATGGTATTCATTGTAGTTTTTTATTACACAATCACCTAGAATTGGTAGAATAATGACATAATTTTTTAATTTAATGACAAATCAAAGCCATGACATTCGTTTGACGTTTAAAGTAAAATTAGATTTTCTGCATATTAAGCTTTTTGCACTGATATATATATTATTTTATTTATATTGCTTTTAGCAATAAAAGGAAGTTTTTTAGCCCTATTGTTGTGTGTGTCTTTTTTCTGTCCCCTAGAACTAATATACATGTAGCATAAGAATTATACTTTTTTAATTCGTTACAGAAAAAAAATACCATTGTTTTTCTCAGACAAAACATAACACTAAATATTCTACATCTGTGATGTAAGTAGTTGTTTATTTTTAACCATTCCATGAATTTATCAGATTTTACAAGAGCAGTTGACCCCTCAGTTATGTTAAACCGATAAAGTATGACACTGTGTCATGTTAATAAAATGAGCCAAAAAATCTGCAACCGGACACACATATATTATGATGTTTTCGTTGTCATGTTCTACACAGCCGATATAAATCAGTAAAAAAGTATCAGAGAAAAGGTGCAGAATCGTTTGATTCTATTACACAAGTGGTAATCACTTTTATTACGAGTAAAACCTTCCTAAGATACCTTTAATACTAGGTATAGTGTCAAATAGAAAATTCGTTGGTGTCGTCAACAACCTTACCGATTATTATTGAATAACATGACTACGGTTGCGAAAAAAAATTATTTATTTTAATAGCATTGTACTCACCTCAGAGTGTGTAACTCACGACTGATATACCTAATTATTATTATGTGTCTACGTGAAAAACCTATTTGTGTCCAATTAAAAAAAAGTCTTCAAGTTTATCGGAAAGAGTACTGGGTGTACGTATAGCAGTGACCACATCTACAAACCAGTTTGATTTTACACTAGTCAGGTTTTCAACAGAAGCCATGCCGAGCCATATATAGTCTTTGTCGATCTTGAAGAAGCGTTCGGCCGAATAACAAGAAAACTTGTATGACAGTCGTTAAAAGCTCAATATATGTATGACAGTGCCAGCAAACAGGCCCGCAGAGCCCTGCAGGTGTAAGTAACAAATTTTTCGTTAAAGTTGGAGTACACCAGGGCTCAATCCTCAGCCCACTGTTGTTTAATCTGGATGTGTTAATTAATGTGACTACATAACGTGGCATATCCATAAGGAGGCCTCTTGAAGCATGCTGATGATATCATACTCGTGGAAAAGAAGGTCTTAGAACTCCAGAAGTCATTCGAACTGAGGCTGTATGAAATTGAACACCCGGACTTCGTATCAGCAGAACTAAAACCGAGTATACGGATTGCGAAAATCGCAGTAGTGACGAAGAAGTGGGTTGTAAACTAAATGTTGTCCCGGTTTAAATACCTTGACTCTGTGCTTACTAATGACGCTCGTATTGATAAAGACGTGATCTACTGAGTTAACGCGGGATGAATGAAATGGAGGTCTTTGTAAGAGAAATATATAAGAGGAGCCTCCAAAGTAGCGACATTCACCGACAAGATCAAAGAAGTCAGATTTAGATGGTATGGTCACATGTCATTATGAGATGAGAAGATAGCTAGATAGTGAACAGTGCTCCAAATCAACACTAAGGAACGAACAAGTTATATACCATCAAAGGCAATACGCACAAGGAGACTCCACCCGAATTAAGTTTGGAAAAGGGCAGGAAGAAGAAGAAAGAGATACATTATGTAAGTATGTATTAATGAATATATTGTTACTTACATTAGAAGTAAATTCCGGATGGCATAAATTTTGACGGAGTAGACAGGCTCAATCATCGAATGAAACAGACAGACTGTCAATCACCTTAAAGTGAATCTTATGAATCTATCTGTGAGCCTAATCAAGCAGATTTGGTACCGATATCTGCAAAATCTCTCCCTATACAACGGTTTAATAATAATTCACCATGATAACAGAACGGAATTAGTTTGTTCGACTAAAGTATTATTTTAAGATACGGACTAGCAGCTTTACTAGGTAGGTTAATTAAGAGAAATCAATAATGAAATTTGTCATAAGATAAAATCCAACGTGACGACCCAATTAGTTTCGCCATTACGACTCTAAGATTATAAACGTTACAGTTATCTATATGAAAGAATCTTTTTTTATTCAAAAAAAAAATTCCTTGGGGTACAAAAAGCCTTTTTATATTTGAATATGATTGTGTTTATATTCTATTACTTGCCCTTATAAAATGTTGTCCTTACTTTCTGGCTTTACTAGAAATTCTATTTGTTTTCTATTATTAGTAAGAGTTATTAATTTGATGTGTGAATGTTAGAATATCAGACAAAGATTAATCGTCTAAAATCAATTTGGATTCGAATATCCCATTAACGTTGATAATAACCCGAAAATTTGATTTTACAAAGTCTTAAAACAATCTCTGTTTGGTCAGTTTAAGAATTTTTATTTTTTAATTATGACCATAACTTCTGGAAACATTAACTGGAGATAGACATATTATTTATTCATCAGCTGAAAAAAATGATGGATGGATCGTTATACAGGCATTCTGAACTTCCGTGGTACATTGCGTCTCTAGAGTGTCTATGGTTCTTTTTCACGACTGTTTTGGATAGTTTACCTACCTTGCATATATTGCCGATTTTTCGGTCTGGAAGCAGAATATGTGTATTATTTCTGTGTCGAATCGATATTATAACGTGTAATAATGTGTTTCAATCATAGTTAGGCCTATTTGCGTTGTAGGTTTCCGCAAAATACAAGTTCAGCCATTTACATGAAAGGTGAGTACAAAAAATTAGTACCTCTATTTTTTTTTGTAAAGCTGACAATTCACCTTAGTGGTATTGATAATTTTTTAACTTTATTTATGTAAATTTGTACTCTGCATTAAATGTTAAGGCTAGTTATCTGTTAATAAATATGCATAAAGCCATGCATAAGTTATAGTTCATATATATACCTATTTGCCGCTATTTTGTATGCTATAAATATGTATAGCATCTATATACCGACCGAGTTGAAAAGGTATGGGACAGTTAACGTTCCATTTCATTTTAGGATATTCTGCATTTGATCGAATAGTTTTTATATATCTAGACTAAACTTATATACTAATCGTCTAATGACCCTTAGTGTTCCATGAGATGCTTCAGTCAAAGCTTTTAAATTACTATTATATATATTGTTTTGTTAATTGCTTTTAACTTGCAAGCACTACAGAAAAAATGAAAATGGAACGTTTTTGTCTATGGTTTTTTTATTTGCTTTTTGTAAATTGCTATTTGTATTAGCGTGTTTCGTATTTCCCGTTAAAAGCAATTATTGATAGAAATAAAAAGGCAGATATTGTAATTTTATGTTGGATCTTTATATCGTGGTGCTTGTATAACAAGTTGGTTGATGACATTTGGTGTATTAAAAACAACACAGACGTGAAATGGCTGCCGAGGTGCCTGTTTTCGATGTTCTATGTGAGGCAATGGAATATTTATCGAAGCTGGGATCAAATTTGCGGACTCGTTCTGAAAATTTAAAAGAAAAAAGAATAAGTAAAGAAAAGTTAAAAAACTCGCATGCAGTTCAGAAAGCTGCTAGTAAAGTGCTTCTCATATGCGAATTATCTAAAAAATCACTAGACAATGTTGAAGCCGGTGTTCGGCAAGTGTTGTCAATGCTTGAAGCATCTCAAGCACCTATTGGCGGGAAGAGTTCTCACATCAACAACCAAGGAAGTAAATATAAATATCACTATTTTACATATCAGTCTCGCCAATTACGTATTGCAAGAAAAATCTCATTGAAACATTATATGTCAGTGAAAGTTATCTCTAAAGAAATGTCTGCTTCAATGCAAGACAAGTATCCAGTATATTATGATTGTAAATTAAAACGTCAACGGAGGCGAATAGCAAGAAACTTTGAATCAGTATCAGAAACAAATAACCTATCTGATAGTGACCAATACAGTGATAAATCTATTTGCGGTGACAGTAATGGAATAAAATATAATGTTGAGGATAATCATATTGAGCAAGTTAGTGAAGCTTTAGAAGATCATTGTAAGCAAAAAGTGTCAAATGATGAGCGATCCTCACCTAAGCCTATTGTTGAAAGCCAAGATTCTCAATGTGAAAATGAACATGAAAATATTAGTAAAGACAGTTCAATAATGGAAGGTAACAAGACTCATCATACAAAAGAGAAGGCAAGTGAACCTAGTGTTTCCTCAAGCCAAGGAAAGTTGGTTAGAAAGTCTAAAGACTCATTAGATTGTGATTTTGATCTGACTCAACGTGAAAAAGATTTGCTTAACAAACAGGAAATGAATAGCAAAAGTGAAAAAGAAAGTAGTATTAAGAATAATTCAAATAAGGTTAGATTTGCTGATGTTTATAGTTCAGATAGGGATGAAGACTCAAAAAATTCAGAATTCAAAAAAAAAGCGAATAGGGATACTATATTTTCTCCAGATGTCAAGAAAAATGATGATAGAACAAATGATAGTTCTATTCAAGAACCTATAGCAAAAAAATTAAAGCTTGATTCAGCTAGTCAATTGGAATCTGAAAATGGTGCAAAATATTCTAAATCAGATAAAGGATTTTCAGACACAGAATTGTCTTTCAAAAACTCTGATAATGATTCTACACTATCAAATAACTGTGAGGGTAGTCAAACTGAATCTGGGGGGGAATCTAAGCCATTTATAAGATGTGTCAACTTAAGTAAATTACTTAAACCTGGAGTTGTCAGTAATAACAATAAATTAAATGATACTAAACAAGAGGGAGGGAAGCAAATGTCTCTGAATAAAATGTACAAACAAGTAATAAAAAAGCAAAGAAGTCACAAAAAACAAGTAGTGATTGAAAAAATGAAAGATAAAGAATTGTGCGCACAAAAAGTAAAAGAAGTTAGTGAGTTCAAAACTAAAAAGTTTTCTATAAATATTGAAAGGCTTCCACATTTGTCACTGAAGTTTCTTTTAGATAATAAACTTAAAAAAGTTACCAAGGAGGGTAATATCATATATGAAGTCATAAATGAACCTGATACTCCAAATTCAAAGCAAATGAAGGCAGTTAAAAATGCATTACTGAATGATTCAGAATCAGATGAATCTGCAAATGTACCTGATGCAATGCAAGTTAAAAAGTCTCTTCTCAAAGATTCTGACTCAGAACATAACACATCAGACAAAGAGCAAATCAATGAACCTGTTAAAATTGATATAAGAAATGTTCAGGAAGTTGTGGATGTAAAGGCAGTAAATGGTGGACTTTCAAATAATCAGGTTAATAATCTAGAAAATGCTGCTGAAGAAGGAAAGAGCAACAATGAAAGTACATCTACAGATAAGATACACTCTAAAGTAGAATACAGTACTAATGAAAGGCATAAAGATAATTGTGATGAAACACTTAGAGAAAATACAATTAAAGACCAAGGAATAGAAGGTAAGAATTATAGATGTAATGAAGAATGTAGCATTCAGTTAAATAAGAATGAAATAGACACACCAACTACGATAAACCAAGCAGTGAAATCTTCACTATTGCATGACACATCTGATGAAGAATTTGCTGGATTTAGTACTAATGACAATTGTAACATATCTACACCAATCAAAACTAATGACAAGAGGAAAGAAGATTCAAATAATAGAGGTAATGAGCTATGTAATGTTCAGTCAAATAAAAATACTCCATTAACATCAACCGAGATTGATGATACAGTCAAATCTTCACTGTTAAATAGTTCTTCAGATGATCCTTTTGCTGGATTTAATAGACAAGATTTGGAAACACCATCTAAGACCAACGAGAAAATTAAATCTGCTCTTCTAAATGATTCTTCTGATGAAAACTTGCATAAAAATGTAGATGAATCACCCACCAAGGTCAATGAAAAACTAAAATCTTCTCTTCTTAATGACTCATCAGATGTAGAATCAGAATCTAGTGATCAAAGGGAAAGGCAAAAAACTCCTAAGTCCAAAAGAAAATATGCAAGAAAATGCAGGGAAGCAAAACAAAAGAGGGAATATCCTTCAAGTTCAGATAGTGAACATGAAACTTTAAGGCGTGAACATAGTAGGAAAAAGTCGCATGTTTCAAGCTCATCATCGAGTGAGGATATAAGGAAAAAATTTAAAAAGAAAAAACCCCTTAGATTTGATTCAGATTCCAATGACACAGATAAGAACAAAAGTATTGACCTAGTGAATGGAGCTGTTGATGAAAATTCTAAATCCAGTGATGACAAGGTTAGGAAATAGAATAAAACTGTATTCTAAAAATATTGTATAAAAGTCATAAAAAGTACATAGGCTAATGCCATTACACAAAGTACCAACATAATGTACTATAGCGTAAGTTTTGCTTTTTTAGTATATAAGAAAAATATAAAAATATTAATATCTGGTTCTGTACATAATGGCTTGCATTAACTTTATTAAGCAGTATAAACTTGCATAAACTTTATTAAGCAGTATAAACATATATTATATATATAAATTAATATATCATCATTTCATATATTATATCAATCATCATTTCAGCTATGAGTTCTGTTTTTTACTGGACAGTAATTTCAATCGTAAATAAGTAGTTATCTTTATTAAATTTAAGTCAGGAAGTTGCTTATTACAGGCATAATATTGTAATATTTTAAATGATGACATCTTTTATATACAAGCTGGCATAAAGTTTATAATTTTTTTTGTGATATCAAATTGAATAAGCCATACTTAGACAATTTGGAAAATGAATGAATATGAACTAAATATATTCAGTAGTGTAGCCACAGGACTATGTTACTGTTTACATAGTTATTCAACATCATTTATTTAAAACATGTAACTATTTAGAGTCAAAGACCTTTATAAGATATGATAGCGGGTAATCATTGTTGCCTAAAATACAAAATAAAACAAGTAACAAAGTCTTCAAAGGTTAATAAGTAATATTACAAAACAGCATAAGGAGATAATCCTGTTTTAAAAAATATATTGTTGTCGGCTCTATGATAAACAGATAACAATTTCAAATACAAAATAACACAAGCAACTATTTTTTCAAAGCAAATTAAATAATATTGCAAAAATTATAAGCATGATGATAACCCTTGTTTTAAAAAAAATAGATCTTTTTGTGTCTGAAATCAAAAGATCTAATTGGTCTGAGGCGGATGTTCGTTGCTAGTATTTGATGATTTCGCCGACATTTTTCGCGACCTTGCCGTTCATGATCCACAGATGAATGAAATAATATGTGAAATAGTGTTGCATTTCAATTTTTTTCTAATGTATTAATTTTGTTCTTAAAATGCACTTTTTTAACTGATAACCTTTTTGTTAACTTCTATACATAAGTTTACCCTTGTCTTTCTTTTTGTTTTTGTTCTATCCTTAGATACATACCGAATGAGCTCTTTTTTCTTGTTTTAAGAAAAAAAAAATAAAGTTTAAATTGAATATGTGGCCCAAATTTGACTTTATCTTAAAATTTGTTCTACGTCATACTTAATACTGTAAATATTATATACATACATATATCTACTGGAAATTTGGTAAGTGTCTATTGCCATCCAACATCAGTTTTTTGATCCAGTCTGATTAGGTCTTATGTAAGCTGTAAAATATTGTATGTTAGTTAATATGACATGACTATGCCATCATGGCGTGTGTAATTAAATGCCAATTTAAACTTCTGGAGTTTTTATTTTGCATTAAAAACAAAGACTAAAATTATAAAGTACATACAACAAGCCTAAATTATGTAAAAAAAAAAAACAGTTCAGATAGTGGTTATTTCAGTTACATGCTTTGGATTGGCAAGTGAGTTAAAATAGACCCAAGGAATAAAGATAATGCAACTCATTACAGATGGTACGCTCTAAAGCAAAACCCAGTGGCAGCAGCAGCCAGAATTCAGACAATCAAGAATCAACTGACAAAGATATTGATGGGTAAATATTTTTTTTTTCTCATGGGAGTGGTGTAGGTTTATTATAACCTTTTAAACAATATGAATATCAATGAAACATGACAACTTCAGAAGTTTCTATATCTTGAATCTGAATACTGTGATTTGGACAGATTTTTAATAAAAGCACATTAGTCCATGAGACCTCACAGCTTCTTCAACTCTTACACAGATATATTGGTATAAAAATTGTTGTCGTGAGAGATTTTTTTAAAGAAATCTAAAATATTATTTTGTTAGAAAATAAATAAATGAACAGTCAAAACATATTATGAACATAACCCATTATGCTAAGCTCATATGAAAGCTATTACTAATTAGAAATATATACTTCATAGGCTAACAAATTTGAATAATCTAAACAAAATACGTCGACGTGATACCTCGGCAAGGAGCAGAGAAGACAACAGAGGCAGTAGCCGACCTAAACCTACGCCTATAATAGGCGAAGACTTATTAAAAGCCGAAAGCAGTTCAGATGCATCTGATGTCGCAGATAATGAAATATTACAAGGTAGGTATTTTTCAAAAGAAGCTTCAAATGTCCTGTAACTTGAGTATAATTTACGGGGTTTAGTAGGATCTAATGGTGGTGAACAAGCATATAGCGATAACACGTTCTCATAGCGCCTTGAAATGTGTTCTTTTCGAAAACAGGAGGTGTTATTCGTTACTTGCGGATGCTATTCCCCCCTGCCCCTTCTTTAATAAAGAACTGTTTTTTTTTCTGTAGAAGGTAGAAATGATTGCTGAAGTCCACCAAAGCAAGCAGATACAAATAGTTTTATCAGGAAAGTCGAACAACTAGGGAGTCTTAGATTTGTTCGACTATGCTATTTATTTATTCTGATATGAATTTAATGACTGAATCTTACTCCTGCAAACACTACGCGTCTTGTCCTCGTTAGTCTTGCAAGTTATTGAAACTGGTTGGCTAGACTAGCTAGACAGAATTTAAATAACTAGAAGATAAAATATGAGTCCAGCTCATTTACCTAGTTAAAAAGAAAAGGCGAAAGCCCATTGCTCATATACCTGAAAGGTTCATCGGATTATACAAAAAAAATATATCAAACGTTGAACCTCTTACTTTTTTGAAGTTGGTAAAGAAAACAAAACTGCAAGCTGTCTTCTATACAGCAGTTTTTGAAAACAAGTTTGGAAGGTCAGTTTAAGAAAAAATGTCTATTAACTTGTTCACTTCACAGTAACATTATAATTAAACTAAGGGAGCAGCACACCGTTAGACAATTGGCATAAGTAACACCGTCTAGGTGTTGGCAGTACGATTATACAAACAGAGCGTAAAGCATAAAAGCAAGAAAGCAACAGACGCTGGTAACGTTTTTAAGTACCATAGAAAATTTCTCTGGTGAACCAGAACAAAACATAACTTTAATTCGTTTATAGAAAACCAGCTGTTCTTCACAATTTCACGAGCGCTTTCTTATTAATTATGTTATTATTATTTCTTAATAAATACTCTAGTCAACACAATAAGAATCAATAAAATCCGACAGAACCAGACCAGATTCAATAAAAGTTAGTTTATAAGAATGATTGAAATCGGTTCACAAATGGCTAAGATATCTCGTACTTACTCAGAAAAAACAGTCTAATTGAGAAAATCGAAGAGATTTTTTAGACGTCAGTTCAAAAAGGAAATATTACATGAATGATAGTATATTTTGTAAAATGTACGTATTTATTAAAATCGGTTTTATTTTGTAGATCTACCTGCTGTGACATTGACTGGACTGAATGGAGACCACATGGCTAAAGACGACTTGCTCGGGGAAACCGATTCTTCCATATCTCACAACGAGAAAGAACAATCGGAGGTATATATTAATTTTAGCATTTAAAATGTATAGGTAAAACTTCTATTACACATCTATATAAGTTTAGGTGGTATTCATAACTTATATCACCCGAAACTTGATACAGTCCGAGGAAGTGGGCCTTTGAGTCAGACTAATATTTGTTTAAATTTCTTTTGCTTCAGAATCCTGAAACCTCAGATCAAGAAGAAAAGTAAGTTTTTCTTAAGAATTCCTTAAAAAAAAAACATTCTTCTAGATTTTTTAATTATATTTTTAAATTTGCAGTGTGAAACTGAAACGTCGTAAAGCTCACGCAATATCCTCTGGCTCTGAGAGTGGTTCCACTCGTCGCAAGCTAAAACATGAAGACAGGATGAGTGATTTTGAAGATTCCGAAGACGAAAGCTCTGAAGCGGGGAAGAAGAGTAAACGTAAGAAGAAGGCTGCTAGTGATAGTGATGCATCCGTTGATTCTAAAGAAGGGTGAGTGTGTATTAAGTTATATTCAAATTAAATATCAAACACGGTGTAGCGGTTAGTGACGCTGAATGCTGAGATAGAGTTGTGGGTGATTTTCCCACACGAGACAACTTTTTGTGTAATCCACAAATATTTGTCTTGAGTCTGAGTGGTCTTTGTATCCGTCATATGTTTGTAAAGTCCTAGTGCTGGAGCTGTTTCTATAAATTAAGAAAAAAGGGTTGCTTGCGAAGGTATGTAGTTTGAACGCACTTCGTGCTTTACTTTTTCTAGGTCTTGATTATAGGTTATCTTTTTCATAAAATAATTAAGTAATATTTAATATATGACGGCATCTTGGAATTCTTTGATGACTAGTCTGCTCGTTTCCCTATATACCATAAAAAAACATAGTTTTGAAATTAAAATCTGTCATATTGAAAATTACTGTTTAAATATTTGCGTATATATTTATTTAATATAAAATAATACAATTTCAGTCATAAGAAACGACGGCGCATTAAAATAGTGAATGAGAGTGATGGATCAGGATCCGATACAGAAAACGAAGGAAGAAATAAACATGGCAGGAAGAATATACGTAAGGTAAAATTACTTAATTTGATATATAAAGGTTTGTTGTTAAACTGTACTACTAGTGAGTTGTATATTGCTCTAATACCTGTCATTGGTGCCGAATCTGCTGCACACGTCACTAAACTAAACTTTTATAAAATTCCATTAGGTTAAAAGATTTCAAATAGAGATGCTGTTTTGTTCTTACATCGAACTTAAGAAATGTTGGTTCTGGCGAACTATTATAAGTTTAATCGTTGCGTCAATTGGCGTTTTCAATTCATTTTAAGCGATTTTTAGTCTAGTACGATGAGTTTTGTAACAACAGAGTTGCTACCATTGTACAACTATCAAGTACAACTCTACCATTCTCAACCCTAATAGTTGCCTTTGCTACCTTTGCCTTCAATAATGGTTTCTATACTAAATGTTTGTGTTATGCACAGGTTATGGGTAAGAATCAATTAGAAGAAGCGACTAAGAAAGCGGCGCGCGAAGAAAAGGAAAGGATTGCTCGAATTACGGAGAGACAAAAATTAGTAAGTAGCCATTGTACTAATGAGGTGAGCATCTTACACAGTAGAGAAAATAATAATGAAATAATTTATTTTTACAGTATAATAATTTAGACTTTGATGAATCTGGGAAACCCGATGAAGTGGTTTTGGAAAAAGTAGTCTTGGATTTTGACCCTGAAACCAAGGAGCCTTTGATACAAGTGGATAGAGGACTTGTTAAAAAGTTGAAACCTCACCAGGTAAGACTCACATATATTCCTGAAGGGTTGGGGTTTCAAACGCCCACTTGCCAAAAATGGCCAAAAACAAAGATTTTGTCCAACTTACGTACTAGTGGGCAAACCTGTTGCCGTTTACCGGGCACTGTATATCTACTGTCTGCTAGATAACAGTCCAATCCCTTAGTCGCCGCCTTTATCGACACCCAGGGAAGCAGATTGGCCATTCTGCTCCACTGAGGACCACATCATAAATTATTAATAATTGAATTGCCTGCTATATATCTGTGCAGGAGTGTCCGATTGTTTGTTCCATATATTATCGTACCTCAAATACTGAACCTTAACCGATCATCATACATTTTTCACATTGGCAGAAGTATGTACAGACAAGGGCAAAGCTATCTCTCATAACGAAGAGAATTGATCCCTAGGGTAATTTTTTTTTTCTCGGGTGCGAAGGTGTGCACCTGATCTAGTCTATAATATAACAAATACCATTTTCAGTTTGTATACATACTCAAATATATTAATTAAACTCAGTACATACTACTACAGTTGTAGAAATAAACGAAAAACAATTTGTACTCATAAAAATTTCGTTACAACCTTCTTTTGTCCGGACAATTACCGCAGTGAGTACTAATAGACCTAAAAAATAAAGCTTCATTTGTAATTATCATAACAAAGAAGTATTTAATAATAGAAATCGCACATGTGAACAATTTTTGAAAAATATTGTTTATTTACGTTGCGTTTGTTCCGTGACACAACACTTGGTAAATCTCTCTGTAGGCCTTCTGTAGAGCCGTCCTTGTCCATCATTGCCATGAAGAAAGGAACACACCGTGGACTCGTCTGAGAAGAGGACTGCTCTCCATTGGGCAACTGTCCAGTCGACATGTACTCGTGCAAACCGAACGTGCAGGCGGTGAGCTCGCGTCAATTTAGGGCCGTTTGCTGGCCTATGCGCCGTCAGGCCACCTTAAGCAAGTTTTCTTCCGTCCACTGGCTGACTTCCACTTCATGCATCTCATGGAAACGATGCGCAAGATCAACGGAAATCAGGTGACGCTTTCGCAAAGCCGTCATAACGAGATATCGGTTGTCGCGCTCAGTTGTAGCTCTGGCTCGACCAGATCCTCGTCGTCGTTCAAAGCCACCAGTCGGCTGATATTCGGCTGTCGAGGTACAGCTCTCTGGTTCTGTCCCGCTTCAATTAGAGCAACGACGTGAGCGGCTTTTTCCGGAGTAGTATCTATTTTCTTCTAATAAATGCAGCTGTAGTAAGTTTTTCGCTAAGTCGTCGCAACGCCCTGCAGAGGGCGTGTGGAGGCTGGCGGCTGGCTGGCTGGCTTCTTTCCTTGTTTTTACTTTTTGGCAGTAGGTTAAACTTATATTGGTTTATATGGTATCATTGAATAGCTATTGAGACAAGGTTTAATTCCATATTAAAAAATATAGGTTTTTTATATAAAAAAATAATCAATATTATTCAAAAACATATCACATGTGCGATTTCATTGCATCTGGAGTGTATTAAAGCTTCTTCAGACTTTAGCTTCTAGCAAGCGTTGAAGGATAAAATATTTTTGAAGTCGGTATATTTTACTTTATATTTAGCTTATATTACGGTATCAAATTCTCATAGCTGAGAGAAAACGGACAAAATAATCGAGTTTTTTACGTTTTTTTTAATCCATTTTTTCCTCTATTTCTATTGTATTTGACATCGACTATTTGTCGGTTACACGTAACGACAACAGCCCTTATATGATTATGTAAATACAACTAAATATTGTTAAACGAATCGAACACCCACTGCCAGTAAACAGTGAATTATTTACTAGTCAAAGTATGTATTCTTGTTTCACATGTATGTTATGATTCTATTATTTATTTGATTGGTGTATAATTATGTTTTTTTTTTACAGGCTAATGGTATTAAGTTTATGTGGGATGCATGCTTCGAAAGTGTAAAACGGATCAAGAAAGACAAGGGCTCTGGGTGTATTCTAGCACATTGTATGGGTCTTGGAAAAACTTTACAAGTAAGTTGATATTAACTGATGATATTAACTAAGTTGATAAACTTGATATTAATATTTTATAACCTTATAATAGACTCCAAAACAACTGCCATATAATGACATCAGAGTAAAGTGTTGATGTGGCCAACCACTTTATTAAATGGATGTATTTCATGAATCGGTCAGCTAAAATTGACTATATTGTTTAACAATCCACGTTTGGCCATGTCATTAATTTAGGATCTCCATCATTTTAAAGATTTATTACAAATTCTAAATATCTAAGTTTTACTTTATGCACATCATTATTAGCTTTTCAAAACAATATAATTCTCAGCCACCATAATGTATTACCAAAAGAAAACGACATCAGCGCCTCTAACAGTGGATAATGCAACTACATATTTCATGATATAATCACTAACATTTGCCATATAATTAAATGGTTGTGCATTTAATGGTTCATATCTTGAAACACTGACTATTCAATGATCTCTAACCATATCGTGATGTAATCTATCATTTCATGAAATGGTTGGCAACATCATGAAATAATCTATTCTATGATCTATGATGATCGTCTATTAACAGTAGCCTTTTACGACACTCACAAAAATGTAAAGTTAATTCACCTTAATGTAGTCCTATAGCATTACGTTACATTAATAATGATCAAGTTTATCTAAATTTTAGTTGATGAACATTTGATCCCTAATTTATCACTCAATATTCAATTATAATAATGTCATTGTTACAGGTCATCTCTCTAACACATACTCTGCTGATCCACGGTAAGTTAACCGGCGTGAATAGAGTACTAGTAGTGTGTCCACTGTCCACCGTACTCAACTGGGTCAACGAGTTCCGTATGTGGCTCAAACATGCTGAGACACAGTTCGATGTTGACGTCTATGAACTTTCCAGGTAAGAATATTCATTTCAGTTGATAAGGCATGAAATTAAATTTACTTTATTCAATCAATTGGTTACTGTTTATAATCTAAATTAATGTAGCGAAAGAGTTTTTATTTGTTTAAACTTGCTGATCTTTGAAACTATCAGTCTGATTAGAATGAATTGTATTGGATAGAGTATTCATTCAGTAATAATATAGGCTCTAAAACACCATCCTGAGTATAAACGCAGGTGGAACTGCGGTGAACTGCTAGTGATGATATAAATTAATAAAGGAAATAACACAATCACAAAAATTTAACAGATCAACGTTTTAAGTCAACTTCAAGCATTTATTATATAAGTATGATTTGCATGGATAGTGGACAGAGCAATGAAGGTTTCATTATTACGATTGATGTTTTGTTATTATTCGTAGATTACTTAAAATTACGTTTTAACAATTCAGGTACAAACAGAATTCAGAACGCGCATTCCAACTGCAACAATGGTTCGAGGGCGGCGGAGTGTGCGTGCTGGGCTACGAAATGTTCCGCAATCTCTCTGCTGATAACAATAAGAAGTTTAAGAAGAAAATGCTCAAGAGTTTCCAAGAGAGCCTTGTTGAACCAGGTCAGATACCTATTTTTTTTTTATATAAAATTGCTGAAAATTACTGCTGCGCGGAAGGGCTAGTCACCGCCTGAGGTATTCGAGCGGTGAGACGGGGGAGGGTGCGATTGACAAGACGCATTCGCGATATTTGAGGACAGATAAATCTCCTGATAACCATATTAGAATCTGTCTTAATTAATGTAATGGGTAAATTATTACATTATATTTTTCTATTTCCGGTCTAAACCAAAATAAATACATTTTTAAAGCGTTAATTAAATTTTATATGATATGCTACAAAACACTTACAAACAAATAACATTTTTTAATAAATAAAATTAAAATATTAATTTCACTATCATGGTATAATACAAAATTAATCCAAATCTTCTTCATTACTAGACATGTCTTCAATTTCCATATGCTTTTTAGAAACTGAACCGTTTCCCAGGTATAAACCTGGGAAACGGTTCATATAATCAATTCGTCTATCACATTGTCAAACCTCATGTCGTGGTCCCAATATTGGTTCTCAATTTTTTTTACGTGGTCGTCAGACTTGCCACCTTTCCGGAGTGAATTCAGAAAACAATCTTGTGAATATTGGAATTTTGTCGTCCAATAAAGAATTTATATAATTTGAAATAAATTGTTTTAAATTGTTTTTTTTTATCGGCCCAGACAATCTCAATGCCTTTAACATTTCGTCAATGTTGAAATTTTTTTCGGACTGAGTTCTATTTATCTGATGAAAGTGTTCAGCTTTAGTGTATTCTGGTGTAAATTCAACATTACGTTCTCGTAACCAATCTTGCATGACCCGTTTTAAACTAGACATAGTAGGTTTTTTCCCAACCTGTACACAATAGTAGGAGACATTGTCCATTACGACCACTGAATTAGGAGTTAGGTTATTTTTCAATTTGTGACTTACCCAGTTATGAAAATTTGTGGCATTCATATCGCCATGATAATCCCTGCATTTCGAATCAGATATGAAAATTATTAAGGCACCGTTAACTAATCCGTCTCGGCTACCACCATGAACAATTACCAAAAGACGCCCTTTGCCAATATCAGCATAAATTCCGGGCTCAGATTCGGATTGCCAACACATATTAAAATGGCCGGCCAGAAAATATGTTTCGGTTTTCGTTTCTATATTTTCGTATAGCTCTTAAATACCTTACTCGCCATTCATTAATACTAGGTCTTTCAATTAAAATGAACCTCTTAGATTTACATTTTTTTGATAAATATTCCATCTTGTGTAAAAGCTGTCGTAAGCTGCTTGCAGTTTTAAAAGATGGCATCGTGAACAGCGGTTGTACCTACTTAGTACAACCGCTGTTCACGATGCCATCTTTTAAAACTGCAAGCAGCTTACGAATACTTGAGATTTTTTTATCAACTGTATAAAACTGATGAATTTATCTTTGTATTACTCCCATGTCAAAATCATCAATGTGGATTCTCTTTTTTATTTCGTTTGGTTTCCGTGGAGATGAAAATTTCGCAATTTCCGATGTTTGCAGACTCGAATTTCCTTCAGCTACAATTCGCAGTACGGTGCGGGCTGACATTCCTGTAGCCTCTCCTACTAATTTATTAATGTTCATATCCATACTTTCTTTATCGCTCTTTCGTCTGAGAAAAAACTATGTACATTGTAAATAACATTTTTCATTTATAGTAGTATTGGCGGACCCATCTTACGATATTTATCTCATGTGTGTTTGGAACAAACTGGCGCGAACACCTCAATCTTGTAACCGTCACGGCGGTCGACGATAGACTGAGCTAGCTTGACGTTTGCCTACCGCTCACATGCCGCAGGAGGTGACTAGCACTTGCGCGCTCACTAAAAGTCTAAAATAAAGTTTGGTGATTATAATCATCTACCTCATTTTAGACTTTATTTGTCAAACCTCTGGAGGAAAAGAGTCTTTCTTCCAAACACATTCATTCCACCTGATGAGAGACCTTTACTTGGATGTAAATATCTAAGGTTGAACTGAAAAACCTTAAACGGATTTCGATCTTAGGTCGGGTCAGAGTTAAGATGTGTGTGGCCGCGGGCGGCTTGGACGGGTTTTTCCTTCCGCCCGCTGTAACGGCCAGCTGCGAGGAGGCGACGTCCTCACGTGCCTGGACGCCGCCTAATTGGGGGATACACGAAGGTGCTACCCGCGCCTTTGCGGGCAGGCGCTTGGTCGGGTCTGGATGTCTTACTAAAGTTGTTAGCGGACTCTTTACTTCAGGCGCAATACAGCACACCGTGTGGTTTTAGTCGGTTCCATTCCGACACACCGCCCCACTGAAAGCCCCGGTGGGTCGATGCCCTGTGGAGGTTTCCACATGTAAAAAAAAAGTCAGAGTTAAGATAGATATGTTCAGTTGGGGATTCAGTAATGGTAACGATTTGAGCTGCTTTTGCGGTACAGCTTAAAGGACGTCCCCCCCCCCCCCCCCCTCACATTGTGTGCTGCGTGCTCTGACACGCAGGCAGATTTTTCCACTGACAATGCGGTCAAAGTGGTTAATCAATTAAATTTTGCCATCAAAACGATAAGAATTTTAGAGTTGTCAAAAAGTAGGTATAAGTAATTACAAACCTTAAAACTACAAACAAATATTTTTTATGGAAACCCATAGTTTTATATGACAACGTGTTCCATTTGTTTTTTTTAACAGGACCAGATTTGGTGGTGTGTGACGAGGGCCACTTGCTAAAAAATGAAAAGACCAGTTTATCACAATCAATGAATAAGGTGAAAACGCTACGTCGAATCGTACTTACTGGTACACCATTGCAGAACAACTTAAAAGAATGTAAGTATATGTAAATATTTATGTTTCCTTCACATAATTTACTGCTAGTCTTCTTGTCTATAACGATTCTATATACGGAACTTATACATGGTATTAGGGACACTCCCGAAACAAAGACAGTATAGTCAGCTGCTTCATTTCAATTGCTTCACTCAATTCACTGCTTTATCAAGTGATGTATTTTGCACACACTACAATTATATTTTTTTTTTAAATATTACCCGCTGACCATTATAACACTTAATATTTTATTGTATCCTGCTATGTAAAATTTTGTGTGTAATATAAAATATCTTATCTTATTTACATTTTAAATCACATTTTAAATTTGTCTCTTTCTGCTTTTTGAAGTCGGTATAAAAGATATTGAACTTTGTTCTCAGATTACTGTATGGTCCAGTTCGTAAAGCCAAACCTTCTCGGAAAGTATAACGAGTACTTGAACAGGTTCGTGAACCCCATAACCAACGGCCAGTACACAGACTCCACAGAACATGACATTCGCGTCATGAAGCGCCGGAGCCACGTGCTACATAAGATGTTGGATGGAGCCGTGCAGGTATTTACGATATTGCGCAAGATGCAGAGTTATGTTTTTGAGTATTTATATGTAGGTATATTGTTACTTCGTCACACCCTAAAACCTAAATGACTTGAAGGATTTCAATGTGTGCGGTATCATATGAATCGCCTTAATAGTAATAGAAGACAGTAGTAGAAGTAAACACCTCTAACTAATCGATGATCTTAGGTGTTTTGTTGTGTGAAGAACCCAGATAAGTAAGAAGACCAATATATATAATATAAATCGCTTCATTAAAATACAAAAAAAAACAAGAGCTTTATCTACATAGCAAAAGGATGGAGGAAAATTCAAAAACAACTCAAGAAAGATACGACTTGTTGGAAAAAGAACTAAAAAGAATGAAAGAAAAATTTTCAACCTAACAAAAAGAAACAGAAAAAAATGGGGAAAATTCTATAATAATACTAGAAATCAGAAAAAATCAACTCACAAATAAGAAATGCAACAAGAAAGAAATAACAGAAGTTAGTAAATTAATAAATGAAAGCATAAGAAAGTTTAGAAAAGAAAATAAAACTAAAACCATTTTAAAGAAAACTGGTGGAGTAAGAAGAGCTGAGAAAGAACTAAGAGACAAAACCAGCTTGATGCCAAGTATGCGGGAATCTGGCCTGGGGGTAGCGGATCGGGCTGCCCGCTACCCTAGCAGAAGCAGGCCTGAGACGGGAGCGCGTCGTGTTCTGCGCGCGCCTCTCTAAGTTGGAGGGGGGCTAGGCTCCCTGCTTTCCACGGTGTGGTCGCCTGAGCATCAGGCGACCAAGGTCTGCAGGGGTTCTCGGAAGCATCCTTCTTAGGGTATACCCGGGTCCTCTGCGATAGACCTCGTGACGGAACACCGTGTGGTTTTAGTCGGTTCGAGTCCGACATACCACTTCACTGTTGGCTCCAGTGAGGTGATGACCCGTGGGGGTTTCCACACGAAAAAAAAAAAAAAAAAAAAAAAAAAGTATGCGGGAATAGTCAGGATCAGCAACGGCTAAAAGAAAATCCATTATGCAAATTGCAACTGAGTTCTATAAAGACCTTTACGATGACAAGGAAGAAACTGAAGCTACATTGAAGTTGAATGAAGAGTGAAAGTTCAAAACAAAAGAAACAACATCAGAATCAATAGTCTTTATCACTAGGGATGAAGTCAGTAAGGCAATTATGGGTCCAAGAGAAGACCAAGGAGTGCAAAACAAATACAGTAGAATAATTAAACAAATATACAAAAACAGCTCAGCCAAAATACAGTTAGAAAAGGAGGGTGAGGAATTTCCAATCCGGAATGGAGTAAGACAGGGTGACCCTTTATCACCTAAGCTGATTTCAGCAATTTTAGAAAAGGTGTTCGGAAACCTAGACTGCGACCAGTACGGCAAAAATATAAACGGCGTTAAATTACATCATCTTAGATTTGCTGATGACCTCATGTTCATATCGGATAATCCTGATAAACTTGAAACAATGCTGCAACAACTAGCACAAGAAAGTGCAGTGGTAGGCCTAAGTATGAACACCCAAAAAACTAAGCTTACAAATGGTACGAAAAAAAAATAGTTAAAGTTTACAATAAAAGCATAGAATATGTGGAAGACTATATATACCTTGGGCAAATCATTTAATCAATAAATTAAATGTCTAAGGAAGTAGACCCAAGAGTCACCAATTCATGGAAGCATTACTGGTCTTTGAAAGAAGTCATGAAAATAAGGAATTTCCAGTTGACGCAAAGAGAAAGGTTTTTGATAGTTGCATCTTGCCATTAATGACTTATGGGTGCCAAACTTGGTCTCTAACAAAGACAAACACTGAAAGATTCAAGGTTTGTCAACATGGTATGGATCGTAGCATGATCAATGTAAAAAGAAAAGACAGAAATAGCCTTAAATCTATATGACAAAGAACGAAAGTGAAAGAGGTTTCAGACTACATAAAGAGGTTAAAATGGCGTTGGATGGGACACATGAGGGACAATATGGCAAGCTGATGTCAAGGTGTAGTTAGAAATTAATTAGGAAGATAAATTTTATTTAAGAAAATTCAGTAATAAAGGCTATTGTACTGTATCATAGTAATAGTGTATAGGGTGTTGGATTTTGACATAATGTTGGCATAGAAAAAGTTCATGTAGCAATCTTTATTTTTTATTATTAAATGAGTATTTATTACATTTCATTTTGCAAACAATTTAGTTCCTTCGGAAACAGTAATGTTTCTAGTACCGTCTTTAACTACCCCCTGTAATATTTTATATGCTATACAACAGGTACTCATAGTTTTTATATATCACATGTGCAATGTGTGTCTTGATTTTAATATGTTTTGTGATTTCAGAGGAGAGACTATGGGGTGCTGGCGCCCTTTTTGCCTCCAAAGCACGAATATGTATTGTTTATTACTCTGACTGATGTGCAAGTTAAACTCTACCAGCACTATTTAGACAACTATTCTAGAAGGTATGTAGTGTTTATAAATATAAATCTTCACGTGTTGACAATTAGTTTTACCACCTGTTTTTACTTTGACTCGTACAGTTTTCCCCACATAAAAAGTAGCGTATATGGTATTCCAGACATTCGGGCGTTGGGTAACAACTGTTAATCTAAACTTTCGCATTCATAAGAGTAGTAGGATTTATAATGCCAATGTTTTTAATTTTCAAAGGTCCAGTGATGTCAATAAACAGGCATAAAAATATAACAACAGTAGTAGTAGTAACAGTTTACTTATACAATCATAATAATTAAAATATTTATATTAATCTTCATGACCTTTTGACTGCACTGACTGCTGTTTACCGTCTTTTTTTTTCTACTTCATCTTATCAAAGATCTAAAAAATTCAGTCTCCTCTCACATACCAAACTCTATTAAGTATTGACGTTGATTTCTTTAGATATATTTAAAACTATAGTAATTTTTATATACATATGTACATATAATTTATTTTCTAATCTGTTCAGGCCTTTACCTGGGAAATCGTCAGGATTTCTGTTTCCGGACTTCCAATCTTTGCAGAGGATATGGACACATCCACTTGTGTTAAAATATAATTCGGAAAGATATGAAATTATGCAGCAGAAAAAGGTAATAAATATACACTTAAAAGTCTAAATTGTAGTGTGTTGTTTATTTTTACTCTAAATTATTAAATTTTACTTCTACAGAGGGAGAGAGAAGAAGAAGACTCAGAAGGATCATTAGTCGATTTTATAGATGATGATTCTACTCCAGATGTAAGTACAAATATTCTGCCACCTGCATGTAACTTGTCTTATGTTGGGTTCTTAAGAGGGATATAGTAAGTAAGTAAGTACTCTTTATTGTACACCAAATATACACATAAAATACATATGATATTGTCAAATAAAATGTAAAATGGACGGCCAATTTTCACAACAAGCAATATCTTACAGGCAACCTTTGGATGAACAGGATCTAATTATCTCGTTTATATAGGTTCCGTTACAAGTTAGTGATCGGCACGGAAATGAATATTTGTGGAAAGCTCCATATTATTTTATTGTTAAGCTACATTTAAGTAAAACTTGAGAAGTTCAGGAATCATTTGAAGATCAGGAAAGACTTGCATCCATTTCGTACCTTATAAAATATCTGTATACACTTTTAATGAAAATTATACAAATTCAGATTTTAAAGATTAATATTTGCACACAATCATATTTGTATAACATTTTTTTTAGGAGAGTTCAACAGAAGAATCCTCAGATGACCTATCCGATGTGAGCGATGATAGCCACAAAAAGAGTAAGAAGAAAAAATCGTCTAAGAAGGGCAAAGGCAAGGACTCAAAGGCCTCAACGCGTCGAGGGACCAGGGCTAATCCAGGTACAGTCTCAGATAAAAAAATATAAATGTTTTCATTTATATTTTTTTATCTGAGACTGTACCAGTGTTTGATGAATACTGTTTACTTTGGGTATGTATGAAGAACAATTCTGTCAGCAAGGTTATTGGTCATTCAAACAAACTTCTGAAATCATTCAAACAAATCAACAGGGCAGGGCAGTTGAAGAATATATAATGCAAGTCATAATTTAACTCAATCTTCCTGCATTGTACAATTTTTCTTGTTTATTGTTATAAGTGAACACTATACCATAGTCCAATAATAAAATAAACTGTTACATTGTATGCTATTATATACATTTCTGAAATATATAGGTTTATATATATAATATATTGTTAGGACTCGGACTCGGGTCTATTTCTAACCAGTAATCGATCTTGTACTTTAAATAAATACAAGAACCAAAAGTTATACCAGTAGGTTAATCACAGTTCTCACAATATTTGCACAATAATAACTGTTAATAGAGATAGATATAATCAATAAAATACGAATCCTTGAGGTGTTGCCTCCTCGAGCGACGACGACAAAGTAGATTTGTAACAATGCGCGCTGCCCTTTTATACTGTTTATGACATAATCTTATTCTTCCTTCTTACAATATATATATATTTTCTGACTAAGTGCTACCATTCAATTTTTCTAATTTCTCGAAGTAAATAATTTTTCAATTGCAATATTATTTACCAAGTGCGTTCCTGTCGGTATACTTTATAGACGAAGAGAAACTTGTTTCTAACGAGTAACAAGATTCAAGTCAAATATTGAACTAAGGATCGGTCTATATACTTCAAGCAATTTTTTTGTGGTATAGGAAGCTGTGGTATTATTCCAGTCGAACCAGCCTATACGTACTCCCTCCTCTTCTTCAATTTTTTACTTTGTTTTAAAAGACTGGCCTGTTGGTCTACTTTTTAGTGACCCTTATTGTTAAGATAGAGTTCGTGGGTTCGATTCCCACAAGGAACAAAAATTCGTGTACTCCAAAAATACTCACACAGTTGTCATTAGTCAGGATGTTTATTGCATCTGTTGATTGTATGTTTTTCCCCTGCCATACAGGAATATTCCTAGTACGCCAGTTGTATTAAAAAAAAAAACACTCGATTCTTCTTTTGAGCATAAACTTAATTATTTCTTATTAGTAGATATCGACGAGGAAGATAACATAGCTGACGAAGTCGTCGAGGTCAAGAACGAGAACCCAACGGAGTGGTGGATAAAGTTACTGGACGAGGCCGAGCTGGACGACATGCGCAATTCGCACAAACTCGTCTTATTGTTCGACATATTACGACAGTGTGAAGCTATTGGAGATAAATTGTAAGTAAACTCTGTACTTCTATAGCATTAAATAAAACAAAAACCCGTCTGCATTAAAAACACTTATAAACGCATTTGCAAGTTATCATTTTTATACCCCAAAAAATAGGTTTGGGATAAAATAAACTCCTTTTGGCGCCAATAATATATTTTTAATTTTAATACCTATACAGTGACAATTGTTAAATAAAAAAAACTAATGAACGAAATATCATTTATCAAAATCGCTTCAGCATTTTATCAGTTATGAGGTAACATAGGGTGAAACACATTGCCCTCCTTTTGTGGCTTCGCTGCAGTCAGTATATAACCAAATTAGTATTGTTCAAAGGTGTCAAGATGTTCTTATTTCTGTGCAGATTGGTGTTCTCGCAATCGTTATATTCACTAGATCTTATAGAGCACTTCCTGGGGAAGGTGGATGAGGCCACACAAGAAGGTCGTATCGATGAGAAATTAGGAGGACATGTCGGTGAGTAAAATTCAAAGAATATGTCTATTTATCTGTGTATACTAGTGGACGGATGGACGTTAAAAGAACTCATCTCTTAGTATAGTATAGGATGATGATAATATATTAAAAAAAACTAATTTTAATCATATATCTCTATGGCACACCTAAAGATGAAAAGCAGAGTAGAGATCAGCAGTTTTAGATGGTACAATTGGCGGCCTTATCGCACTGAAGCAATCTCCTACAAGTAACCATAGGATGGAGCGAAAAATGGAAATACATAATATGGCAGTACGGTGTACGCTTTTACGTTTTTACATTACATTTTTAGAATGGGTGGTATAATATATCTTACATTATAGTGTGAGAAGATATGTTCCTAGTATAACATAGGCGTTTTAATAAATATATATAATAGAAGTTAATAAATATTATATATTAATAAGCAAGTATGTGGTACTGAACTGTATAAACTTAAAAACAGCAAAAGAGAAATTAAGGGACATCTCGCAAATGATCCTTTACTAATTTCTTAAAAGCACTTAGTGACTGCACGTCTTATTAATAGCTATAGGTCATTGCATAGCCAAACCGATTGAACAGAGAAGGATTTTTCTAAAAATAAATACATCAATTATAGCATTTTTAACCCTTAGTTACTTATGCCTAAAAGAGGCTAAGGCTTTCAAATACGTCTGAGATGTTAGGCATCCCACGCAACTAATAAAGGCTTAATAAATTAGATATGTTAACACTTAGTTGTTTTGGGGTGATTTTTTAATAGAAGAAACGCTTTCGATTGATACTCCAAATATTAATGTATTTTTTTTTTGTAATGTATGTAATGTATCAAACCTAGTTTACAAATTTTGCGTGCTAAGGCAGAATGTACATTGCTCATTTATAACTACTCCACTTGTAATTCGATCCTACATGTATTAATTGTAAATAAACTTTGATTTGATTATACATGTGGCGGTTATAAAATTAATCAAAAATATTAATTGCATTTACAATTTTGAAATGCAATTCTTGCCTTTAAATTCATCCAAACAAAAACACTTGTGTTTTGTTTTCGTCGATCTGATCATAGACATACAAACACACGTTCACGCTTGTATCTCCTAAGAGGTATATTAAACTACGCAAAAAGCGAATCGTTTACGAATTTCAAACTAGTTTAATCTAAATACCTTGTTTGTTTATTAAGTATTTTTCTGTAATCTATCAGACAGTTGACCACAATAGGCTTGCCCCCTATTATGTTAGTGATCATAGACAACTTATATTGGTGTGAAGGGATGAAAGGTTGACTATTCAGCCATTGGGATGAAAGATCACTTATTTGACACTTTAGAATGTGAAATGAATTTAAAAATAGTTAATAATAACATATTTCGACAGTTTTGATTAAAACTCGTTGCAAGCAAAGTTCTCGTCGAAGCAAACTTCGCATCGAAAAAAAATCTCGATGCTCTGTTATACATGTTGACGAATTATGAAAACATCGGATTGATGCCCTGAATCGATACTTTACATTGAGTGTTTTTAATACATCGATGTATATAGTCCACTCCTAATACATACATCCACTCACTTCTATATCCCTAAAGGTGTAGGCGGAGGCTCCTTAAACGCTCACTTTTAATTAGGTCCAACTATAATTAGGTCCAAGTTTTTGATAAGTCCGATCCGTTAGTCGCCTTTTACGATATCTACGGGTAGAGATAGCTTAATAATATTCCATTCCATCGAGAACCATACGGCAATTATCTGTCTATCTTTATATTTATAATTCTACTGTACGTGTGTGTCACTGAACTCCTCCTAAACGGCTGGACCGATTGGAATGTTTTTTTTTGTATGCGTTTGAGTGGCGCCCTGGATGGTTTAAATTCATAAATCAGCCCGGCAGATGGCGCTGCAGTCGGTATCTGGGTTATTTATTTATACTGCAACTTCAGGACAACATCTGTCGGGTCCGCTAGTATATTTATAGTAAGCTACTTAATAATGAAATATTTTCCTCATTATATTATAATGATGTTTTACAACAGGATCATGGTCGCCCGGAGTCGACTACTTCAGATTGGATGGTTCGACGTCGTGCGAGAACAGATCTATTTGGTGTAAGAATTTTAATAGAGAAGATAATCCTAGAGCAAGGTTAGTATAAGAGAACACTTCAGATGAAGTTTTTTTTATTATTCCAGACCAACACAAAAGGACACAGGACATATTAGAATAGGCCAAATTCTTATTTTAATCAATTGCTTAAATCTAGTAAGAATTTCTTGTGTTAATTGTCTTCAGTATTCCATTATAGTCAATGGCAGTTATGTTTCAATGACTATATTCATATGTCATTAACTCGCAATGAAAATTCTAACTCTCTATTCACTTGTACAAGAGAGAGAGAGATTAATCTCACTAAAAAAGGCCGAGATCTCACTAAAACGACATTGCATTATCTAATCACAAGCTAACTCTACTATCATTAAATCAATTATAATTAATTTAAATACTTCTAATTTCTCTATATAATTAATAATATTGTATATCTATCAGTCCCAGATATATTACTAAGGCACTGTGGCAATGTTTGTTACCAACAGGTTGTTCCTGATATCAACACGCGCGGGTGGCCTTGGTATCAACTTGGTTGCTGCAAACCGTGTGGTCATATTTGATGTATCATGGAACCCGTCACACGATGTGCAGAGTATATTCAGAGTTTATCGCTTTGGACAGAAAAAACCTTGTTATGTGTACAGATTTTTAGCTATGGTGAGTATTGTTTTTACACTTACCGGATATATACATATATATACGAGTATATATAATATATTGGTATTCACTAAATTTATTAGAGAAGTATACATACACACATGTATACTGAACATTCTATCAGTTAGCATTTGGTCCAGGTCTGGTAGTATAGATTAGTTAGGGGGCAAGCCTATTGCTATTTACTGGCGAGAGATAAGCGTCTGTCTTTATATTTTAAAACTATTACTTTTCTCAGTTTTCTCTGTGTTTAGAACTAGTGAAAATCCGGGCACATGAAATAGGAATAGCACGACGTTTTGTTTAGTTTTTGCACATAATACGAACATCCTAGAAATTATGCTTCTTAGTTTAATTTTAGGATAAGAATATTTTAAATATATACATATGTATATACACATAATAATGTAATTTATACAACCTGTACCTTAGAAAGCCTTGTTTAAGTTGGTTATGTATTATACTCTATGTAGGTACTCTTTCTCTCACTCACTATATATATATATATATATATATATATATATATACTAGCGGTCGCCCGCGGCTCCGCCCGCGTGGTTGTCGGTTACCGCTGCAAAAAGCCTACCCAGGAAAGACACGGTCAGCAAAATGATTCCCAGGTCAATTCACAGACACCGACACTAACATCGACGACGCAGTCATTATCCGCAGGCTGCACAGATTGTCTTTCTGTGGATGTTAAAGTTGTTAATGAGGAAAATATTTAAATGTAATTAATACTAAGTTTTCACTTCTGCCGGCAGTCCCCGAGTGCAACCCGTTGTTTTAGGATAGATAACTAAAGCGATTATTGTAGAGCTTCTCTATAAACAACATTAGCCCTGAAAAGATCATCTGTTGTTTAGCTCTGAGAAGAACTGTTGTTTAGTTTTGAGAAGTTTACTCAAAGATCTAAACTCCCCTCCCGCCTTGGTGACGCCCACTTCGCAACGGGCCGTGCAGCAGAAATCGTAATATTTTATTTTGCCATAACTTCAAATCCAAACGTCCAATTTTTATCATTCACAGACCAAATATTATCTACATAAACTGTAGTTAGTGATGAAATATGTTGTTGTGCCTCACTCGACATAGATAGGTATAGTGTGTCGCGGACTTTTTTGTAGATATTTATAAGATCTTCAATTAATTAGAACATTTTATGGTTCTATCTTTTATAGTTTAGGCAGCGTACGCAAAATAAGTAACTTTTCTGGTTGATTTTTTACACCTTGTGTCCGTAAAACCCAAATATCTTACGGAACCCTATTTTTTCCAAAAAGAAATATAGCCTATGTTACTCGTGGATAATGTAGTGTAGTTAAAATCGGTCCAGTAGTTTTTGAGCCTATTTATTATAAACAAACAAACATACAAACAAAGTTTTCCTCTTTATAATATTAGTGTAGATATATATACCAGAAGATGGCTCTGTCCGTGATATTCACTAAATGTTAGCATAATACCAGCACTGCTTCTTATGAAGCTGAGCTAACGGCCATTTTTGACCACCGACCAATATATTTTCTTTCTTTCTTCCTTATTTAGAAGCAACTGTACTCCCACAAATATATGTATATATTTTTTAATTAACTTACTGGATTCGTCGTATATCTTTTGCTTAATTTAAGAAGGGTAATTATTATTGTCTAATAGGGTACAATGGAAGAAAAAATATATGAGCGTCAGGTAACGAAGCAGGCTATCTCGAAGCGCGTGATCGACGAGCAGCAGATCGACCGACACTACGCCGAGAACGACCTCGCAGAGCTCTACAAGTTCGAGGCCGCGCCCAGTGAACCGAGGCCCCTGCCCACCCTGCCCAAGGACAGGCTCTTTGCAGAGATGCTCAAGGAACATGAGGCACAGGTAACCTGCCAGCGAATCCTACTATCCTACTTATATTATAATATATAAACATACATATATATGCTCACAGCTTATTCCTGTAGAGGTAAGGGTTTCCGTTGCCACAGCAACAAAAGTTGTAATTTCATAATTGGAATTTAAAAGATTTTCAGCGTATGACGTAGTGTATTTGTGTATGGTAAGTAAAATTTAGTTAATCCAACCACTGGGTAGTTATTCATCATAAACTGTTCGCTGCGACAACGATGTCCCAGTGGCACTTTTTTTATCGTATAGATGTAGAAGAACAAAAATAGGATAAAAAACCGTTTATGACGTGAGGTAATTCTGTATGTTTAAATGAAATTAGTTTGTCATTAAACTGCGAAGATATTCAAGTTTCCGCTGCGACATTTTAATTTTATTTTTTAAATTATTGAGCATAATAGGATGAAATTTTACGTGTGTACAAAAGTTCAATGAATGAACTAATTAAAATGTTTACTTACCATACTCAATTATACTCCGTCATACACTGAAAATCTGTAAACCTCATATTATGAAATTCGAACTTTAGCTGACGGAGCAACGGCCACCAGGTAAAGCAAAGGTGATATAAACAACATTAGTATTATAATTTATAATATAAAGATATGTTTTCATTACTATTTCTAATAATTTTTATTAATTTTTAAATTAATCAGAAGGATTTTTGTGAAGCTACATTAACATATTTATATAACATACAATTAATAAACATCATGTAAATAATAATTTCAGGTAGTAATTAAAAACCTAACCAGTATTTCCTTAAAACTTAAGAGTTGGCAACACATAAACAGAAGAGACTTCACTTACATTTAATTACTTTACCATTTATAGTAGTAGACACTTCATGCTGGTTATAGTAGTAGACACTTCATGCTGAAAATTTTAATTTTCTTGTCTTATTGTCTTAATATGTTAAAAATAAATTTTCAGTTTTATTCAAGTGGTTTGAAATACTGTTATATTTCTTTGTCTGATTAATGTGCGTTGGCAGTGATTATATTATTAATGTAAGTTTTCCTTGTTAGATCTACAAGTACCACGAGCACGATTCTTTGCTAGAAAACAAAGAAGAAGAAACCCTAAGTGAAGAAGAACGGAAGGCGGCGTGGGAGGACTTCGAGAATGAGAAGAACAAACCTCCGCCCGCACCCTTCCCCTCCGCGTGGCCCATGCATAACGGCATGAGTAAGTCTACATTAAAAAATCATGGTGGTTGATGTATTTCAACATAATTATTATTATATTAAATGGATTTATTCCTTACAATATTTTGTTTTAAAGATGAATTTGCTAAGTAGTAATTTCTTATAATATTTCTTTTTTTTCTATTAGTAGAACATAATTATACAGAAAAGTTATTGAACTACTGCTAAACTAGCTAAGAGCTCTTGCGAGTGCACTTGAAAATAATTATTACTTAAATGTTTATGAATATTATTTAATAGAATAAAAGCTTAATAGAATAGTATTAGTGTTAATTGTGTGTTGTGCCAGTGCCGGGTCTGCTGGCGCAGCAGCAGCAGCAGCTCGCGTACGCCGCGCTCGGCGCCATGCTGCGCAAGGACATGCCCAACATCAGCGACAACCAGATACGCGACATGCTGCCGCTCATATACAACTCCAACCCTGGCGTGAGTCATTATTTCAACATTACTTTCTTGAACACAGGTGTCCCTAACAATACTCTAAAAACACTAAAAAAGAACAAATATAACCTTTCAATAGGGGAACAAAGATGATATATATCAATAAAATGTGTATGCCATTAGTTGATATCCCTTTTAGTGAACACATTAATATTACATTATTTACATTAATATTTGCACACCACGAGTGAAAGAATATGTTGTTCCTACACTTCACTTATCTGGTCATACAGCCAGATATTCACTTTATTAGCTTTTATTTACAGGCATTACATTTTGTATCTCTATGGCAGGCGGAAAAACGTATAAATTTTTAAGGAAGTTTTAAAAGTTTGTTTTCTCTGCATGACCGCACACTTTACACTCACCCTCGCTGTATTAATGACTCGCGCTATTAAACATCAACGTATAAAAGCGTCATATAAAAAGTATTAATAAATAATATCCTCAATGGTTGCCGTAGTAAACACAACCCTGGAATAGAAAAATACTATATATTTATATCAAAAAGGTGTCGACTATAAATATAATAAAAATACACTCTGTATTATTATCTTAGAGTAAATAAATGAATTGGCGTTTTAAGTTTACTTAAATTACATTTAAATATCAGCAGATGTTTATTAGTACATAATACTTGAATGAAATATAAATAATGAATTTTTCATATTTATTTGTTTAGATGTTCGGTGGATATGACTATGGCGTAAGTTACATGTGTTACTTAAGTCCCTTGTATATTTAGTTGTGTACGCCAATATATCCGGACGCCGCTAGACAAATGTATTTTATGTTCAAAGCATGTACATTATCCTTATTTTGTAGTGTTCGTAAGGCTAAACTGACACGAACAGTACATAGGATCCCTATTTGTTTCATTATGAACAAATGTCAAATTTGTTTCAGTTTTAAGCGTTTTTAACCGACTTTAAATAAGCAGGAGGTTCTCAATTCGACTGTATATTGTTGTATTTTTTTTAACTTTACTATAAAAAAAACTATACTTATATTCAAATCTACATCCTTAATTTATTTTCTTTTATCTTTTAATAAAAAAACTCCCACATTAAGATTTATTCCTGTGTTGCGTAGGACTTTACAAACATAGAAACAACGGACACAAAGAACACCCAGACTCAGGATGAATTTGTGGATCACACATACACATATTTGTCCCTGTCCCGTCCCTGGTGATTATCGAACACACGACCTCTGGCTCCGCAGTCAGGTTCTCATACCAATGGACCAACAGGACAGTCAATTTATAGTTTTAATGCTAAATGACGGCGATTTTTAAAATTTGCATGGCTTTCATATAAATTCCATGCGTCATTTAAGTCAGTTTAGCCTATCCCTATAGAAAATAATTTGTTTGACATAAATATGTAATAATATTTTTAATGTTGTATGTAGTTGATGCAGAAGATGGGCGAAATATACAAGTATGCTCAGCCGGGAATGATGAATCCTGGTATGATGAACCCGGTTATGAATGCTGGTAAGTTTTCTGATCCAAATTTTCCTTGTTTAGCATCTATAATTATAATCTCCATGATAGCATATTTATACCATTTTTAATTATATTTTGTTGCCCGGCTTGTTGAGATAATTAATTTAGATCATAGTCATCTCCCCAAGTAATAAGTGTGATTGTGTGTGTAAGGTGGCGCTGGTGCGGGCGGCGCGGGCGGCGCCAGCGGGCTGCAGTACGAGCCGCCGTGGCAACGGCAGCACCACCAGCAGCAGCAACTGCGCCTGCAGCAGCTCATGCAGCAGCAGAACGTTAGTACACTGCCTAATCGTCTTACACTCGCTCATATTCAGATTAATATGAATGTATAAATTTAAAATATATAATATAAATATATTATGTGCAACTGTATTATTGAGCAATATGATACTAAAGTGTCTAAGTATAAAATATTATAATAAATAATGTTGCTACACTGTCGCATTGGGAATCCCTGTAATGACTGGGGTATGTAAGAAAAAAATAATTAAAAAAAATCTAATAAACCGCGAGCGGAAAAGGATTCGTTACTTGAATGGAATGAACAAATTTTGCTACCATTTTAGGTCTCGTCGAGTCCTCAAAATGTTTTTATACGTGGGAGAGCCACGTTTAAACACATATGGACTGGCATATCGACAAAAGTAATATAATAGCCTCACAAAAAAAAAAACATTTGTTATATTTATTGAATTATGTCTCTCCTCTTTCCAATCCCCCATGGGTTCAAAAGATGACTGTGTTAACTACACTGGGTCTCAGGTTCACCCTATCGTTAACCGTTATAAGCGGAAAGGGTATCTCATGTTTTCTTTAAATTAATGATATTTTATTGTACAGCAAATGGGTGCGAAGTTCTACGCGGGCGGTCTGGGCAGTCGCGACCCCATTGCCATGGCGCTGCAGCAGCAGAGAGCGCGCGAGATGCTGATGGGAGGGGGAGGGGGAGGTGGAGGTGGTGGCGGCGGTGGAGGTGGAGGCGTGGGGGGCGCGGGGCGGCCGCGTGGGCGGCCCCCACTGCAGCCTCGCCACCCCACTACCACCTCGCAGGACGTCGTCAACTTGGACTCGGATTAGCTCTCGTTAGTGTCAACAGCTTCTGTCTTCAATAATACAAAAAGGACTATAAGTGGTTTGTTTTTATGACTTGGAGATGTCACTGAATAGTTGCAGAAATATATTTACAGTACCTGGATGACCGAGCTATGCACGGTTTTCTGTCCTGAAAAACAGGGATAAAACGACGTCTTCTAAAAATGAAACCTAGCTAGATCGATTTATCACCCCCGAAACCCCCTTCATACTAAATTTCATGAAATTCGTCAGAGCCCTTTTCGAGATTATATATATATACGAGAATTGCTCGTTTACAAGTTTTAGACATAATTCACTTAAAGTAGACAACCAACTGTCATAAAATTTAAGACATGGTTTTCTCATGGATGCCATTGTCAGACCTGGACGAAATTCAAATAAAAAAGTTATCATAATCGAGTCACCCAGATGAAAGTTCTGATTTAACAAACAAAAAAAGTTGAATAGGGAACATCCTCCTTTTTTGATGTCGTTTGAAAATTGGAATAGACATAACATACTATACAGGTGTTAATTGCCCGGTTCCAACTGAAAATAAAGGGATAACTAGGATTGGTCAGATAGCTTTCTTATGTAATGTTAAAGGTTATTTTTGAAGACTAAGATTTAGAATATTTATACCAAGTTATTGTACTAGTTTCATCATATGAGCAAAAATAATCGTTTATACTTATAAGATACAGGTTTTTTAATTACACTGCCCGCCAAAAGTTTAAAACCACGCTTAAAAACATAATTATCTATCAATTGTAATAAAATCCATTGAGATAAGTAAAAGAAACACATCTGCATATTCTGTTGTTACTATCGAATATTTAAAGTAGTCATTCTTTTGTTTACTTTCAAGTTATTGGACAATAAACATCTATTGTTTTCAGACACCGACAAACGCTGCGCTAGAGCCAGGTGGTGGAGTCGTAATAACTATGATGTGCTCGTTACTTATTACTTTGCTTTTGTTTCGCATTGGTCAATAATTAGGATTGTGTAGCTTCTGAAAACACGTTTCCGACTTAATATTACCTGATTTTACTTGGGTTTGTTCACAAACAATCTCAATTAACCAAAACTTGTGGTTTCTACAGTGCGGATGTCTTAAAATGGGAAAAGCACGCGAAATTAGCAGTGAAGTACGCTCTGCCATCGTTGTTTTGCATAATAAAGTCAAATCCGAACGTGAGATTGCTTCACAACTAAAGTTGTCGAAAACTTGTGTTTATGGCACAAAAATTATATACAGGAAGACAGTCAGTTTTCAAGGTCGTCCACACTCGGGAAGGCCGAGAGCTACCACGTCTAGTGAAGATAATTTCATAGTTTTTACCAACAAGCGACATAGACGCTTAACAGCACCAAAAATCCGCGTGGACGTAAAAGTTCTTTGTTCCGATGAATCCAAGTTTGAACAATTCTGGTTCAAAACGAAGAATTGTTCGACGCAGTGCCCAAGAAAAGATGATGCCAGACTGTAGTCCCAAAAATCAATTATTGTCTGGGGTTGCTTCTCTAGCCAAGTAACTGGCGACTTGATCAAAATTGAAGGAATTTTTAAAAACACAAAACAATTTTAGAACGAAATGCCGTTCCTTCCGGGTTGTGATTTATATGAGATGGATTCATTTTCCAACAAGATAATGATCCAAAGCATAGCTCAAAATTATGCAGAGGATATTTAGAAGAGAATGAGGTACAAGTGGTGTTAAAAAACATGGTTTGGCCTCAGAGCCCGGATCTCAATCCCATTGAACTTTTGTGGGAAGAAATGCCGGAAAGTTGAAGCAATATTACAAGACACCATCAACAAATGAATTGCCGGTATGCCGAGACTTGTGAAAAAAGTCATAGAATGTAAAGGAGGATTTTTTGATAAAAAATCAGTTTAACTAACTATAGCCCTTTTTAGCATGGACTGTTAATATTTCTTTACGCTTTTAAAGTATATTGCTTGTCAATGAGTGTTTTATTAGATAATTAAACCGGTTAATTAAACATTAAATATTTTATTGGAGTTTTATTTTATTTTCCTACTTTAATTAAGGTGGTCTTAAGCTTTTGGCCTGCAGAGTATAACCCAATAACTTTTATGCTAGAAAAAAGTAAATTTCATAAATAATTAACACTCACCCTATTAATAGGTTGACATGCTGTATGCAAACTAATGCTAATTACTATGATTATTTAATTACATGGATGCTCTTGTTTGAACAATGTTCTTTGTTGACAGGTAATATGGAATGAAAAGTGGACAGAGATGTGTACAGTAAATGGTTATAGGTGCTACACTGCTATATGGAGTGAGTAGTGGCCGCGAGTATACTGGGTGTTGAACTCGTGATAATTGTATTCTGATCCCAACAGAAACTTTTGGACAAAATACTTGACATGCGATCCGCGCGCTTTCCTGTTAATATTCTGTCTTACAAGCATTAAACTTTTGTATTGTCAAGAGTTTGTTTAATAGATGTATTTTCCGATGAAATCCTTGAATTTTCTGTATCTATACATATTACAAATGTCACACAAATATGTTCTCAAGAATCCATTATATCCATATGAAACATTGTTTTTATATGAATACTATTAACTAAATTTTCTTAGGTGAAAAGAATTGTGTATACATATAACTGAAGTAAAACATACTCAGACACTTGAGTGAGTGAAATATTAGACTGATCGCAAGCCGCTCATGCTTTAATTTCTGTTGTTAGCGCGCGGATTATATTAAACTGGTCAAGATAAGGAGTGTTAATATGAAGTGTTAACTCCATATATGTAGCTTTCGCCTTGAGGCTTGCGCTCTGATGCTACATATCAAGAATCTCAGTATTTTATTTGTAGTACACACCCACTTAGATGTTAGCTCTGTGTAATAATCGATTTTGAATAACTGACCAGGATTATAGTGGCGTCCACATATCATGAATCTCCACTTTTGTTCGTTAAATCACTTTAAAGCGGAAGCCTAAGGCGTAGAACATTAAAGATAAGGCGAGCAAGTCAGCTCATATTTTAAGTTTCTGAGACTTCAGCACTTAAAATGTGATCTTTTTGCTAATGGATCCAACAGTAACATTCTACTTTCTGACACTATGTGTGAGGAACAGACATAGGAAATATCGAACAAACGAAGCATCCTGATTACAGCACATTTGAGTTTTCCACACTCATAATATATTCGTATACAATATAGTACATTCACTTACATATTTAAAGACGTCTACAAACATGTGATGTAACAGGATGCTTCAGGCGTCAGCTTGATAAATTTTAACTATATCTCTCAGTACAGGAAATTAGTGATAAGTTATATGTCGGTAGTTAGCAAACTTCTGTGTGTCTAAACTAAACGGTATTATCGTACCTCCCTTGAACCGCATGATCGTACTCACCCACGATATGTAACGGCATAGTGATATATATAATATTCTACATATTATAGAGACTGGAACACCAATCTACATTTACCTAAATTAATGTTATTTATTGGTTTCTGTGTAATATTTACTACTTATTTTTGATGGTAAATTAGAATTTATTAACCTCAAAAGTAAACCAGAGTAACATTGCTAAATAATTTAAAAATTAGTGAGATGTTATTTCAAATATTTTTGGCTGAAATAGCAATATTGATTACTTAAAATTATTTTTAAATTCGAGTGAGTTGAGTTTAATTGGTACATTAATCTTGATAGAAATGTTTAAATATTTAATTATACCACTGTAGGTATTTCCATAAAGTGCTTGTATTTTGGTAATACATACATAGAAATTGGAATATATCTGAATGCCTGAATCAGGTTTTATGTTTTATAATCACAGAATGTATACAATTAGGCAAGCTTAACTTAAAAAAACTGATTGTATATTAGGGATTTTTACGTTGTATATTACAAATCAAGATTATTAATAAACATGGTGTAATAACTGTTTTATGAACAGCAAAATATTCGCGGCAGTTTAAAAATCACTAATAGGCAAAGGTTTTTGTAAAACATATTATTATCTTTTGGGTTATAGCAATTGTTTTAAAAGTTTGTACTCACAAAAATCATAGTGCAGTATAACTGTCATATTATTTGCAATTATTTTATTTTAAATATCTTTCCACATTACCGTGAGACTAATTTTAGTGATGTTTATTTGACTATTTATTTGCCTGTCGTACAACAGGCAGTTTAGTTGTGATATTGCCTAATATTAAATTTTTGTATACGTTTATTTTTAGTCACTACAGTGACTTTAATGTTGGAAGCAACAATTATAGTGTTATATTTAGAATACATTGATGTACCTTAATAGTAATGACATGGATTGTAGTGCATTTTAACTTTTCAGTTCTATATTTTTTGTTTTGTAAGGAATTCTCGAATTGTTTTATTATAATTTTGGAATTATTTTTTACAGATTCTTCTATGCTTAAAACTTTAATTATATTAATAATAAACAGTTATGTTAATAAATGAGCAGTATTTCAGTTAGTTTTAAGGTTATGTTATATCCATTATCATCGCACATACCGATAGTTTATTTTTTGTTTTCTCTTTTGTACAAGTACTAGCAATAGTGTTGCTACATGAGTATTGTGAGGTTGCTACACGAGTGAGGACTGCTGTAATTGTTTCATTATTTATGTAATATATAATATAATTGTAACTGTAGAGAACTTCCTATTATTTTGTAGTACAATCAAAGTATATAAATAATTGACAAATGTGTTTTATTTCTTTTTGTAATTTAAGTAAATATGATTGAGACATCCATTCAGTGGACATTCTCAAGGATTTTAAGACATAATTATACTTCTACCTATATAATCTTCCATACATAAATAGACAAAACAAAATAGTTAAAAAACACATGTAGGTTTTTTCAACATTTTTTTTGCAAAATATGTTAATTCAAGTCAAAATATGTTAATTCAAAGTCCAGCAAGATTCATTCAAGATTTTTTTAAAGACTGATGTCCTCTAGTTTGAAAGAGACTTACTTCCTCTGTGATGCCGATTTAAAGGCTAAAGAATATTCTAACCAAATCCACTTAACAACCTCTCCAAAAATAAATCCACTCCTGAAGTGTGACTTTACACTTAAAAATACTACTACTGTGTTCTTGATAATGATAAAGGTTGACCGAGTGACATTTACATTCTGATAATCATCATCATCCATGCCTGTTTGTCCAGGCAACTTCTATAAAAATATATTATACTCAAGTATTAACATGGTTTATGAGGCATTTACAGTCACAATATTTACTTTATGGCAGTATACATAATGTATTAACCATGTGGACTTTGGTGAAGTCACCTCCCTCACAGGTGGGCGATGAGCAAGTGCACCTTTGGCAAATTGACAAATAATATGGAAACCATTTGCTTTTTGAATCAAATTTAGGCCCTATTAAAAAAAACATTAAATAAATTTCAATTGAAAATACATAATTAAATTTTAAGAAAAGTTTAAAAATATACACTATACAAAACAATATTGTAATAGACTATTTTTCATATATTCCCATCTTTAAATTAACATGAGACCAACCTAAAAAAAGTAACAAATGGTAAGTTGTTGCCTACTGTAAACCCAATAAAAGATGGATTCAGTACTTCCTCCTTTTTTTTTGGAGAAAAACAACTTGGATCATATATTAATGAATTGGCAATGAATGAATCACCAAATAGTTGAATATTATTTATTACTTAATTATTAATGAAACTTACAGGAATAATATTATAGGTATATACACAAAATTTATAGTTGCAGGTGGAAAAAAGGAATTTAATGGTAGTCAAACTTTATATTAAAATTTGTGTTCTATATATGATGGCACACTCAGTCCAGTGTTTTTCCACCTGCAATAGAAAACTAATATTAATGTGACTCAATAGTCTGTGCTGCAATTCATACTTCAATTCTGACTAATAAATATTTATTACTCATATTACATTCATATATTTAGATTGGGAATACCAGTCCTAACACCAACGGATATTTCCATGTATTTGAGTAATCTGCGAGCCAGAAAACAGGCATTCTCAACATCAAACACATTAGCAGATAGAATGTCTAGATTCATCTCACTTTGGAAACTAATCAGCTCATCAGCACTTATAGCCATAGCGTTCACTGGGAGTCCACTAGCGTTCACAAGCACCACGCGGCGAACTCTCAAATCAGGATGAACTTGAGAAAGATTTTTTTTTGCCCACTCTAAACAAAATATTCTACTTGTGTCTATCCCTAAAATAACAAAATCTATTGCGATTTTTCCTGTTAAATCTGACTGTTTGACTACTTCGTCTAAATAGAAAGACTTAAGTACAATAAGTTTCCACCGAAAATTCCCTTTTCCGTGAACTTCTGTTAGGGCTTGCGATACCTTTTCTATGATATCAATATTTGAAGAAAGAACTATTGCCGATAGTGTGTTTTTAAAGCTTGTGGGACCCACCCATGGCGCCACAACAACTTCTTCTTCGATCATTGACATTTCAGAAACTTTTTAGGACACAATTTTACAAAATAACCAGCAGACATACAATCATCAATCAACTTTTCCGTTTTGTTTCGATTTAAATGGAACGTTAAAATGTGACATAACATGACGTTTCTTTTCACGTATATAAAATTGTGGTGTAAATTAAGATAATGACGATGGTCAATATTTAGAGTTCATATATATCTTTTTTATATCTTTTTGTTTTATTTTGTAGACTATGTTTTATAATTGAATTACTTACAACCACTTATACTTATAATTATAGTGATAATTGATTATGAGATTAGTAACCATCTTATTTTATAATCGAACGACGTTACTTATTTTCACTAATAAGCCGAACGTCCACCGCCGGCTAAACTAAGTTAGTTTAGCTTAGCTCGCATAGTTGAGCCAGTTTTTCATACATGTGCGTCCACCGCAAGCTATGTCAGCTAAGCTACGTGAAATGCCCCAGCTGTGGAACTAACTTAGTTGTGCGGCCGATCCGTAACTAACTGAGCTAAACTCAGCGCCTCTCACCCCCTTGCCTTACCCCTCTGACGCCTGTAGATAGTGTCGTTCGAACGTTTTTGAACAGTGAGCGTTCGTGCGCGGTTGGTAAAACACGTATTTAGCAGCATGGAGGTGTTTATTGAATATGTCAAGCAGTATCCTGTGTTGTATAATCCACAGGATAAAGACTACCGTGACACAAATAAAAAAGACGGTTTATGGAAGAGGATAGTGGATGAAATGAAAAACCCGAACATATCAGACAGTAAGTTTATAGAAAAAGCCGATCTTCTGGGTCCAGTCCAGTCCAGCGTCCAACTCGACCCTGGACGACTGGGGAAACGCACCGCCGACCATACCGCAGTGCGAGACCCGCATGCCGGAAGTCCGGTTTACACAAAGATCAGTGCGTAAAGCGCTTCTTTCCCTCGACGTTCTTAAGTAGAGTGGGCCCGATAGAATCTCTCCCATCGTGCTGAAGACGTGTGCTCCAGAGTTAGCACCGGTTTTAACGCGCCTTTATCGGCTTTCCTACTCTCTTGGCATAGTCTCAAACTCATGGAAGACAGCTCTAGTGCACCCAATCCCTAAAGAAAGAGATCACTCGGATCCGTCCAACTACAGACCCATAGCCATCCCCTCCTTGTTCTCCAAGATACTGGAATCCATTGTTAACTGCCAGCTCCTCCGGTACTTAGAAGACCACCAACTCCTCAATGATACGGCTTCCGTCGGGGTCGTTCAGCTGGTGATCTTCTTGTTTACTTGACTCACCGGTGGGCACAGGCGATTGAGACCAAGGGGGAAGCGTTGGCCGTTAGTTTGGACGTGGCGAAGGCTTTAGATCGGGTCTGGCACAAAGCGCTAATTGCGAAGCTTCCTTCTTATGGACTTCCCGAGAAACTGTGCAAATGGCTCACCAGTTTTCTTACAGACAGAAGCATCAAGGTCGTTGATGACGGTGCATGCTCCGACTCAAAGTCTGTAAATTCTAGTGTCCCACAAGGCTGTGTGCTATGCTGTTTCTTCTGCATATCACCCACGCTGTTTCTTCTGCATATCAATGACATGCTGCAGATTATAGCATCCATTGCTATGCAGACGATAGCACGAGTGATGCCCTTTACACCGGCCGCGCTAACATTTCTCGGGCAAACGTCCTCTTCGCTCTCTTCAATCTTCTTCAGAGGCTCAAGAGACTGGGTGACCTCAGGTCTAGAGATGCTTTCGATGTTATCGCGTGGATTGAGATCCCGGCAAATATCCATACCCAGGAGTATGAAGGGGAAGGAATGGAGACTTTTTGTTAGAAAACGCACACGCCTGTGTTTTCTTGGCGCTGAACTCGACTAGATTCTCACAACCCCATTGAGAAATGCGGCTCAAGACCCGGTCGAGCTCAGTGACAAGTTCCTGTCATTTTCCCTCAACGTTTGCCAGCTTGGCAGCAGGATGTCCAAAATATCGCCCGTGTACTGTGCTGTCGTCTGCATAACAATGTATATTGCCAGCAGCACAGTGACTTTCAAATCACCAAGGAAAAACATTTTTCTAAAAAAGGATTGAAATTGATAGTTTCACGGAATGTGTCTTACGGAGAAAAATCACACAGTGGTTATTAAACATTTTAGACATTAGTCTAAAAGTGTATGCCGTCGTTGAAAAAGTTAAATGCTGAATTGAAATAAGATAATATTGTTCATGGCTCACGTGGGTACTTAAGATAGAGAATACATAGGCTTGGATACGTGTAGTAGAAGTGGTCTCCACGTTTCTGGAACACCGGACTTTCCGAGTGGTAGTGGAAGGGGAACTATCCTCTGTCCGCACCGTGGCAGCCGGAGTTCCCCAAGGAAGCTGCCTATCGCCTGTATTATACTCACGATTCACCGATGACATCCCCGTCGCTGACGGCACCGAGCTTGCGCTGTACGCCGATGACGCGGTAATATACGCGATAACACCAAGCATAGGACTTCACCACGCCGCGTCGAAGATGCAGCGCTCCCTAAACCTTCTGCCCCACTGGCTGTCAAAATAGCGGCTTTCGGTGAATGTGGGTAAGACGCAGGAGATACCCATAACTTCCGTAAGGAAGCTACCACCACCACTCAAACTCCACGGACAGGATATTCCGTGGATGTCAACTGCAAAATACCTGGGGATCACCATTGACCACCGCCTCACGATGAAGCCGCACATCCGCAACACCGTCGCGCGAGCCAGAGCGACGCGCATCCCACTGCGTCCAGTGCTAAACTCGCCACTACCACTCCGTGTCAAGCTGGGTGTGTACAAACAGACCGCGCTGCGGTGTGGGCCCATCACCCAACACGACGCCGAGGGGTCGCACGTAAGTCGCCGCCTGTGCCGCTGGTCGCCCGGAGCTGGACCTCCCCAGGTGTCGCCTGGGGTCTCATCTGGCTCGGACAGACCGCCTAGGCGGCGTGAAGACTGAAGCGCCCCCCCAAACAAGACAAAACAAGAATACCACCACAAAGGATCACCCCACGACCCGCTCCTATCTAGGGGCGGCGGCAGATACCGCTGGCAGGGGGCTAATGCCCCGATCCAGCTTCCACACGTCCTCTACAGGGCGTAGTGATGACTTTAGCGGTTTGGATTCAAATATTTAAAAGAAAGATTTCTCCAGGAAAATTATTGCCTTACCTTCCTTGCGGTATTTTTTAATATTTCTGATGTAATCAATATTATTAATTATAAGTATTTAATTTGAATCCAAGCCTACGTATTCTCTGTCTTAAGTACCCACGTGCCAGTTAAAGAAATAACTATTAAATGAACGTCCCGGCATAATACGCCTACGATGGTATTGCATCAGAAATATTAAAAATACCGCAAGGAAGGTAAGTCAATAATTTTCCTGGAGGAATCTTTCGTGAATTACAAACACGTGACACAAAAATGCTGGCAGTCTAATACAGAACACAGTGCTCTGAAAAATATGGGTGAAGGACCTCGTATAATAATTGTACACACAGGTAGTCGCAATGAGTTTGTAAATAATGCTTGTAACTAATGTTCAAATCTCACTCGAAGACCGGTGATTACTATGGCAACATGAATGCCACAAATTTTAGAAAGAAGATGGATGAAAAACTTTCTCGAAAGAACACTCAAATCGATAAGAAACCTTCAATCAGTTCTCTGAAAAAACATGGAGAAACAATACAAAACTGATCAGATATTTAAAGTAAATGGATATACCGTGCTTCGCCTACCCCTACACCATCCGGATTTAAATGTTATTGAATTCATGTGGGGGTACATAAAAGGAGATCGCAAGGTCTTCGATTGATTCTAACTTTGACAAAAAGATAAAAGATATAGAGTTGATGCGGTTACAATGAGACGATGTACTTGACATATACATTATCGTTTCGTTGTAATTCTATCGATTATTGGTGTGTTGAATGGGCAGACGTGACTCCTAATCAGCGGCGCAATGAAGAATTCAAACAGAGATCGATCGGTCCGATAACACGGTCTCACACAAAACCGTTTGTGAAGTAATGCTCGTGTTGCATTTCTCTAAAATTAGTGAGGTTTCCGCAGGCCCAACTCCCCGTTTCCTCTTACCTCTTCGTTCATCTCCCTCTCCTCTTTCCCATTTCCTCATCCCCATCTCTTACAAAGGCGAGCAGCGCACTTACGAGGTATCCATGGACGGCGGTTATCACTTACCATTAGGTGTCCCGCCGGTTCGTCTGTCCCCCATATATAAAAAAAAGAGATTGAACATGAGAGTGACATGAAAATTGATTTATAACAAAATACTCTAACGTAAATAAATAGTTTGCCTATTACTTTGTCCTCAACCAACAAAAATAGTTACCTTTATATTTATTTACTCTAACATTACGTCACAAATAATTACAATTTATTACGAGATTTATCCGGGTACACTTCTCTCTGTGTGTAGTCGTGTGCTAGAATGACGTGCTACCTCGTCCCCGCCACCATCTGTCACCTCTCACGACGGTCGCGTACGACGTTTCCTCAGACGGACTATAGCAGACAAATCCCCTAATGAGAAGTGACACCCCACGCGACCACCGCCCTTGGACACTTGCAATTCAAAAGTCGCAATTGCGTTGCCGCCCTTTAAATAAAATAGGTTTGATCTCAGATAGTGTAGTGAATGAAATAAATAAACATCAGACTGCTTTGTATAATTTAAACAACATTCACTACCTCTAAAACGTCGTTGTGCCACCATAAAATATTATAGTTATAATGAACTGTATATAGTTCAATAAAAAATAATATTTCTGACGTTTATATTATAAATATAATTTGTACATGTTTAGTATTTATTTGTATATCTAAAACCAACGCTGATTAATACAATATTCTGGCAGTAATATATGATAATTATTTAAAAAAAGTTTATACAACAAAATTCACAACGCGCATGACGCGCACTGCGCGGTGCTGCGGTTTTTTGGTAAGCCGTTCTCGATTTACGTCAACTTCAATTTTCACAATTTATTATTAACTAAATTAGTAACTTTCATAAACGAGTCGTCTTCAAATACGAATTATCTCATTAGTACATATCTATGTTCCATAATCGCCCACGATTTAATTTTAAACATCATGTGACGTATGTGTTTAACTAGAAAGGTTTCTAGACATGGGCGATATCGATTTTTTGTGACATCTGTTGTCCAACTGATATTTAGATCACACATCGATATTGTAGTCCGATTTCAGACGTCGATTTCTACGCAGAACAACATCCAAAACCTGCTAAGGAAACTAATAGAAATGTACGATTACGTTTGTTTGGTTGGCACTTTCGATATGGATATTGAATATGCAATTCGTTAAAATAACATTGTGATAAGCTTATGGTATTTTTCTTCGCCGCCTATGGACACCCACTTAAGTCACAAATGCATTGCCGGCCTTTTAGGTAGGAGTACACTCTTTTCTTGAAGGTTTGAAAGCCGTATCAGTGCGGAAATACGGCAGGCGACTGAGTTCTGGCTGGCTGAGAAATTTCTGTACAGGTGTTATTATTTGATTGTTGGACGGGCAAGGTATAAGAGTTATTACATTGATCCAAATAATTGGAAGAGTTCACTTTTTCAAAGTTAGATTTAGATTAGAAGTTAGATTTACAACTGTCGCCTCATACGATAAAATCTGTTTGCTGTTTCGGGATCAGCTGTTGGGGTAGCTGTCCCGATAAGTTTTTAAAGTAGTAATTTTCCTACGTGTGCCATCTGTGCCACCTGGCTCAATGAGGTGAGGATATCTACTTAGCCGGCCAGGCTGTATGAGCCGTCGAACCGTAGCTAAGTAGATAATACTAGGAGCAAGGAAAGGTGTTATCCAGCCAGACTGGTTAGTCCTTGAACCGTAGCTGAAGTGAAACACCAGGGAATGGTTGGAATCGACTTGTATTTTTTTTTTTTTGTATTGTCTTTAGTTGTAAGCCTTTAGGCTGTATACAACCTTACGCGGTCTATTGGTGATCGGTAGCTCTCAACCAAGGATGGTTGTGGGGTTTGTGTTTAGGATACTAAGTGCTCTCGCTGCGCGGGTACGGACTACAGAGATGTGTTGGGAGAAGGAGAGGGTGTCGTCGAGGAAGACTCCTAGGTACTTGACCTGTGTTGTCCACGGGATAGCCTTTCCGAATAGGATGATCGGAGAGGGCATGGGAAAGGAATATCGGGAGTTCTTATACCCACGGAATAGGATGGCTTGGCTTTTTACGGGATTCACTTCAATTCTCCATTTGGTGAACCACTTGCCAAGAGTGTTAGCTGCGGTTTGGAGAACCTTTGTGATGTTTGCAGGTGACCTGCCTGAGTAGTATAGGGCGGTGTCGTCTGCGTATAGGGCTAGTTGGACTGGTTCGTGTTTGGGCATGTCGCTAGTGAAGAGCGAGAAGAGTAGAAGGGAGAGTACTGATCCTTGCGGGACACCGGCTCGGATCATGCAGGGAGAGGAGAGCGTCCCTTCGAGTCTGTAGCGAAAATGGCGGTTCGTCAGGTAGTCCTTTATGATGAGTACTAGTTTGTGGGGTACTCCCATAGTGAAGAGTTTGTATAGTAGGCCATTGTGCCATACTTTATCGAACGCCTTCGCAACGTCGAAGAAGAGTGCGCCAGTTAGGAATTTACGAGGGAATCGGGAGTGAGTGTAGATATGTGTTCAACGATACGGTGGACTTGGTGAACACTGGAGTGATGGGAGTGGAAGCCAAACTGTTCATGTGGTATTAACATGTTTGATTCCGCATAGGATTTGAGACGACTATGGATGAGTCTTTCACAGATCTTACCCATACCGTTGAGGAGGCTGATGGGGCGGTAGCTGGTGGGTTAGTTTTTGGGTTTGCCTGGCTTATCAATGCCTATGACCACAGCCTCCTTCCACTGACGTGGGAAGAGGTTGTTGGTCATTGCGGCGTTGAATATGGCAGACATGAGGGCTATGAGGAGGGGTAGGAATAGCTTGATGACCCGGTGGGTTATTTTATCCGGGCCAGGGGCCTTTTTTGGGTTAAGCGTGCGGATGATGTCGCACACTTCTTCGGGGGTGGTGGGAGGGACGGGGTCATCTTCGCCTTCAGGGGTGTTAGAAGTGGGTAGTGTGGCTCTCCGTTCCACCTCGGAATCTATCTTCGATAGGTGGTTTGGGTCGACTAGGAGGGTACTGGGTGTACACTGAAGCTCGAGACTGTCTGCTAGGCATTCTGTCTTTTCATAGTCGTCGAAGGCTGGTGGAAGGTTAGGTCTGTTAATAGGAGGCATGGGAGTAATTGTGTCTTTTAGGAGGGCGCGTGACAGCTGCCAGAAGGCAGTGTGCAAGGGCTTGAGGTTGCTAAGGTGGTTATCCCACTGTGATTTTCGGAGATTGTCAATTTTATTTTTAACGTCACGTTGGAGAGAGCGCAGTGTTAATCGATTTTGTTCGCTCGGGTGGCGGTCGTACCTTCTGATGGCTGCGTTTTTCTTCCTAAGCAACTCACGTACGTCCACGGGGATGTGCCATCTAGAGTCGTCTCTAGCTGGCACTCTCCGGGTGCAGTCGCTAATAAGCGCCTGGACGTGGTCGTTGAGGGAGTCAATTGCAGCCTCAGTCTCCTCTGTGGTCTGTATTACGTCGGGGATGCGGTCGAGATGGGCAGATGTCGTCGACTTGAGTTTCTCTTCAAGCCGACTCCAGTATCGATCTCTTTTGTAGGGGGAGGCTGTGTTAAGTCCCTGTCTAGTTCCTCGAACACTTCTAATGAACATAGACGTAAGTTTATGTTGCTTAGGAGCGCAAGGTCGAGGATGTCAGGTCGGTGTCTGTGGTTTCCAGCATAGTGGGTATAGTCAGTGGGGGCGATGATGTCGAAGTCTAGGGTGTCTGAGATGCGATCTAGTTGTAAGCCTCTTGGATTTGTCACCTGACAACCCGAGAGGCTGTTCTTGGCGTTGAGATCGCCTGCCAGGATTGTAGCTCCTCCTAGGTCGAATAGGGATTGGATGTCACTTTCTAGGGCTGGAGGGGTGCCGGTTGTTTGACCGGGTGGTAGGTAGGCAGAGATGATGGTGATGGGTTGGTATCCTGTCATGCCTATGCGACAGATCGATGCCTCAATGTTTATGAGGAGAGGAGGGTCCAAGGGGACGCAGTGTAGAGATCGTTTGTAATATATGGTGGTGGTGGTGGATGGTGCCACCGCCCGCTGTTCTCTCCCTATCATTGCGGACTAACGAGTAGTTAGCAATTTTAGGGTGTCTATGAGAGGGTTTAAGGAAGGTTTCTTGGATAAGGAAAATGTAAATGTCGTGGTCGCGGAGGAAGATGGTAATTTCCTCGCGTTGGGTTCTTATGCCATTGGCGTTAAAACAACCTATGCGTAGGGCTTTCGGTTTGAGTCTGTCCGTTGGGTGTACGTCCATGTTAGTCGACTCTGATGTTGGCGAGTGACTCAAAGTAGGCCATGTGCTCTAGGGCGATGACTGTGATCACCATAGGGTCGCCTAGGTTGGCTAACAATTTAGCACCGATTTCGCGCATCTCTGTGTAGTTCACAGTGATGGCGAGTTGGTGGAGGGCTTTAAGTTCCCTGTCGATTCCTGACAGAGAGGGAGTGGGTTTTGGAAGGGGTTGTGTGCGTGGTGGGGGGGGGGGGATTTGTAGGCTGATGAGGGAGGGTATGGCGGTGTTTGATGGGGCCTTGGGTTGGGCTGATGGGCGTTTGGTTGCACTTGTAGGTTGGCGGGGAGCTTTCGGACATCCTCGGTAGTTGGCGGGATGGCCGGTCTCGCCACACAGTACACATGCGGGAGGGCTGGAACATTTGGTGAGGTCCTTGGGTCTGGGACAGTCGGCTGTGGGATGGTCCTTGAGGCACTTGACCCATCTTGGACGGGCAAAGCAATTTTGGGATGAGTGGCCATACATCTGGCACCTATGGCATTGGGATATGATATCCCTTTTGTGCGGGGGCTCGATGTGTATGCCCGATAGGTTACACACCGTTTTGATGTTGAATATGGAGTTGCCCGCCTCGTTGTGGTCGAGCGATACGAGGACCATGTCATAGGGCTGTTGAGTCCTACCCCGGACCATCCTGTGGATTTCGTGGATGGGTAGGATATGACTTGTATTTATTTAAAAGTATGTTAGTTATATTTACATTTGACCATTAAGTAATGGAGTTAGTTTAGTGCACATTATATGGATTAACCAATAACATTTCTTATTCTATATTTACAATATTTACTGTGTACGCAACCAATCAGCTTACGTTGCTGTTGTCGTTGTCTGTGTGCGTGAGTATAAATTGCATGCATCGTATATAAACGCGGTGTCACGCGGATCGCGTTCACAGAAAAAAGAAGTCGGCCCAGGAGAAGACACCCACACCTGCGGCGGCAACCAAAGTCAGCAGCCCACCCGCCAAGGACCCGGAGAGGGACCAACTCGCCGCCTTACTCATGCTGTTCGCACAGCGTGTTAAGGCAGGCGAGATTAACACGACAGGACTGCTGCAAAACCTCACTACCAATGGATAAGCCGCTCAGGGTGGTTCATTGGAACGCGGAGACGCTGAAATCCAAGATAGGCCTACTACGCCTATTTCTCAAGGAACAGCGGGTCGATATCATGCTGATAAGCGAGACCCACCTGAAGGCCAACAGGCCACTCAAGATCCCAGGGTACATTGTGTACCGCCAAGATGAGGTCTCGCCAAGAGGCGAAGCATATCGTGGACTCGCTGTCGTAGTGAAGAGGACAGTAGTGCATCAACCCGTCGAACCGAAGAGACTCGATACCATGTATGCGCTTGGTATCGATGTCCAAATCGGCAGGCGGGAGATGCGCCTCTACGCGGCCTATCGAGCTCCGAATCAGAGAGCCCGCGTCGATGAACTTCGGAGCCTTCTCCAATATACAACGCCGACCATAATCGCAGGTGACCTGAACGCAAAGCACCAAGCATGGCACAACACCACCAACAACGCAATGGGAAATCTCCTTATGCAAGACTCCGATATGCATAATTATGAAATCGCTGGCCCCAGAGAACCCACTAGATTGGACCCAGCGGGCTATAGTGATAGCGTACTGGACATCATAGTGTTCAAAGGACTAAGAGCACCTCCAGTACAGGAAGTGCTCGAGGACCTACCATCGGACCACAGGCCGGTGCTACTCGTGTTCAGGGAGCCCGCGGCTACGGTCGGCCCACCGAAGCCCACAGTCCACACAGACTGGAGGGCTTACCAAGAATCCCTAGCGGGTTACAGCCGCCCTACGGTTGTAAAAACGCCAGTGGAAGTCGATGAAGCCGCCGAAGAAATCACCGGAGCTATCCAAGCCGCACTTCGAGTCTCCTCGAGCACTAGACCGAGCAGCGAGCGACAGAACCTTCTGCCCGCTCGACTCTGTAAAATGCTCGAGGAGAAGCGAGAGGCTAAGAAGCTCTGGCAGAGAACTCGGCACCCCCGAGACAAGACCCGATACAACCGCCTTACCAACTCGTTCAAGGCTGCTCTTTGGGAGCACAGAGGTGACGCATGGGAGAACTTTCTTATAGATATCGAGGACGAACAGCCCTCGGTACACCGACTCTGCAGGCAACTGACTGCAGAAACAAACCCCACGCGCCCCCTGTTCGCTGAGGACGGGCAAATACGCTACAAAGCGCAAGACCGTGCCGAGATCATCGCGAACAGCCTCGAAAAACAGTTCACACCTCACGACAATCAAGACGAGGACCACACTCGGGAGATAGAGGCGGCAACCCATTTCTACCTCTCGAGGCCCCTCGCCCAGTCTGAGGGTGAACTGCTCGTAACACCGAGCGAGGTTATTGCGATGATCAGGAAAACCAACCCACGGAAAGCACCTGGTGAAGACGGAATACCGAACACTGCTCTGCAGCGGCTTCCACTGAAATCATTCATAGCGTTAACACAACTGTTCAACGGTATCCTGAGGACCGGCCACTTCCCTAACATCTGGAAGCGGGGTCGGGTTATCGTACTTCCGAAGCCCGGCAAGGACCTCAGAAAACCGGAGAACTACCGGCCCATCACACTCCTCTCGACGACGTCCAAGGTGTTCGAGCGCTTACTGCTAGTAAGGGCTCAACCCCACATCCGGCTGAGGCCCGAGCAATTTGGATTTCGTCAGGAGCACTCCACCACGCTCCAGCTGACTCGTGTCCTAGACGAGATGGCTACGTGGTTGAACAAGGGCGGGAGCACGGTGACCGTGATGCTCGACATGGAGAAGGCGTTCGACAGAGTGTGGCATGAAGGTCTCATCCACAAGCTGTCGACATCGTCTCTACCACGAAAAGTATTTGCGATCATCGCATCTTTCCTGACCCAGAGAACCTTCCGTGTGGCTATAGAGGATTCCACATCGGAAATCAAAACCATCAGTGCCGGAGTCCCGCAAGGGAGCTGTCTGTCACCGGCCTTGTACGCCCACTACACGGATGACATCCCTGTAGTCGGAGACGTCAAGCTGGTACTGTTTGCAGACGATGCCGCGTACTTGTCAAGTTCACGCAACGCCGCACACGCTGCACGGAAATTGCGCCCCACACTCGAAGCCCTTCCGGGCTGGCTGAAGCGATGGAGGCTCAAGTGCAACGTGTCGAAGACCCAGGCGATGATAACCGGTATGGCACACTACCCGCCAAACCTACATCTGATGGAAGAGGACATCCCATGGTCCCCAAAGGTCAAGTACCTGGGAATCACCATCGACAGATCACTGTCGATGAATCACCACGTCGAGACCATCACAGCGAAGGCCAGAGCTGCGCGGACGAAGCTGCGTCCCCTGCTATCCTCTAGACTACCAGTAAGTGCCAAACTAGGCATTTACAAAACATATATCAGGTCGCGCCTCACCTATGGTGGGCCGGCCTGTTACAACTTGATAGCAGGGACATCGCGCCAACGTTTGCAGGCTGTAGAGAACAGCTGCCTTCGCATGGTGGTCGACGCCCCCAGGTACCTCAGGAATGCAACAATCCACCGAGACCTGAAGTGGGAACCAATAAAGGAGTTTATGAGCAGACTTGCCACGGGGATGTTTGAGCGGGCTGACCACTCGAAACTTCCCCACCTGGTAGGTATTGCTCCGCTCCCACATCCAGACGATACAACACTCATCCGGAGGCGACTCAAACGCCCCGCTCGGGAGCTCATATCAGTTCCTTCGAGCGGGGCATTGGCTTCGCCATCGGATGCAGATAGTCAACCACCGACCTCTCGCAGGCGGCTCACTGGACCCCTCTTCAGAGGAGCGATCGGCGAGCAAACCTCGAGGCCGGTGAGCTAACTCCAATGACCGGCTTACAGTGGTGAGCTGCGAGGAAAATCACTATAAGGAGCCCAGTGCTTCAAATAGTCTCCCCACCCCCCTCAACAGGGGTGAGATGATACCAGATAGCGCGATCGCGTTCATTCGCCGCTTAGTATGCAGTGCGAGCGGATGCGTGCTGACTTGATGCATTTTTAGAGCTTTACAGTACGTGGCATGTGACGCCACAGCTGTTTGTGCACTCAGCATGAAAACTGTCTTTTTATTTCAAAGTAGGTCCAAACTGCTCCCCGTAGTCAAATGGTTAAGTTTTTAGAGAAAATGATTTGCTTAAAATTATTTGTAAAGTTTTAAACACTACCTAATAATTTTAAATACTTGCAAAGACGATGACTAAAAGAATTAAGACGTTATTTATATATTACATATTAATATTAGTCACTTTGAAAGCGTAATTAAATAATACGAATGCAATCAATTAATTGTTATATACTAATAATGGCGAAAAAATATATTCATAATAACAATATAAACATTTGATGAGATCAACAATGAGATTAATACATAAGAGTTTAAACAATACAGTCCTTACTTTCTTAAACTAAATAACAACAAATATTTTAACTCTAAACAAATAATTAAACAATTTTTTTAACTCAAAAATCACCACCTAATTTATTTAACTTAAATATGTAAATAGAGAATATTTATGGTCGACATTTGGCTAGTCCTAAGCCTATGGTAAACATGAACAAAAGTACCATAGTCTTATTACAATGTAATTTTAACGAATAGTATATTCAATATCCGAATTTAAAGCTCCAACCAAACAAACGTAATCGTACATTTCTATTAGTTTCCTTAGCAGATTTTGGAGGCCGTAAAAATCGGCATTTGAAATCAAATGTTAATATTGATGTGTAATCTAAATATCAGTTGGACGACAGATGTCACAAAAAACCGATATCGCCCATGCCTAGATACAACTGACATGCGTCAAAGCCTACTAGTTTCATACGTCAACGTTCCAACTTCCACTACTTCCAGTATTTGTGTAAAATGTATGCGTCAATGTAATGTGGTAATAAAATTATTTGATTTCCCATGATAAATGATAACAGAAGACAAGATACATACTTAAGCTGTATGTATAGTTATTTCCGAATCCGTTAAACTTCATATAAAAGAAAACACAATTGAATATTTGGATAGCCTATTGTATGGGCTACCTTCAGAAATTGGAGGGAAAAAGTAAAATTCAATTGCACACAAAGTATGCGACGACGTGAAGAAATTTTTTCCGATAATGGCTTTGAAGCCTGGGGTGGATATATGCATGCTAAGATATCTAAACTGGAAGAACAATTTAGTGCCCGAGCGGGAACAGAAGAAACACTCTCAAATATATTTAATGGTGTAAGTATTTATGTCAATGGGTTTACAGTACCTTCTGCAGATGAACTCAAAATACTTATGAGCAAGCATGGAGGAGTTTATCATACCTATCAAAGAAGTGATGATTACATTATAGCATCTAATCTACCAGACACTAAAGTGAAAAATATGAATCTTGCGAAAGTAGTTAAACCAGAATGGATTGTTGAGAGTTTAGTAGCCAATCGCTTACTAGATTATAGAGACTATTTGTTATATCGGAATTCAAGAACACAGAAACAGATTAATTTCAAGAAATTTATCAAAAGTGATGATTGCTTACCAAATGATACAATAATATTTAATGAAATGCAGAATACAAATTGTGTTAACCTTAAAAATATTAAGCAAGAACAAAGTTGGTCTGAGATCCAACAAAAAAAAAATGAAATAACCCCAACCACTTATCATAATACTACTGAATTAAGCATTGGTAATGCAACAGCATTGGATTGCCAACAGATAGCAAAACAAAATATGGGTACAATTACCAAGACAGCTGCAGATCCTGACTTTATTGCAGAATTCTATAAAAATTCACGACTACACCATATATCACAGCTAGGAGCATGTTTTAAACAACACATTAATGAACTGAGAGAAACCAGTAACTTTCTATTCCCTGCTCGGGCACAGCTTAAAGAAAATATATTAGCCTTAAATAATTTTAACAATTTTTCACAGTTGAAATTTGAGAAAAATAAAGTAATTATGCATATTGATATGGATTGTTTCTTTGTGTCAGTTGGCTTAAGAAAAAGACCTGACCTCAAAGGAAAACCAGTTGCTGTCACACACTCCAAGGGTGGCCAGGGGAGATCAAATAGACCTGGTGTTGATAGAGTTACAGAGTCCAGTCTATACAAGCAGAGCAAAGCCCAAAAATTAGGGATAGCTACTGGAATAGCTTATGATGAAGTTAAAATTGAAAATGTAGTTGATGATATTGATGAAGAAGATAACAAATATGGTTCTATGAGTGAAATAGCCTCTTGCTCATATGAGGCTAGGGCCAAAGGGTTATCCAATGGCATGTTTATGGGTTCTGCCTTGAGGTTGTGTCCGGAATTACAGACCATACCTTATGATTTTGATGGCTATAAAGAAGTGGCATACTCTTTGTACAATACTGTAGCACAATATTCTTTAGACATAGAAGCAGTTTCCTGCGATGAAATGTATGTAGATTGCACAGAGTTGCTCTCAAATTTGAATGTAAATGTGCAAGGTTTTGCTTCAATATTGAGAGATGAGATAAAATCTAAGACAGGTTGTCCATGTTCAACTGGTTTTGGAGGGAATCGGTTGCAAGCCAGATTAGCAACAAAAAAAGCTAAACCAGATGGTCAATTTTTTCTTACTGAAGATCTTGTTGAAGATTTTATGTGTGATATTAAATTGAGAGACTTGCCTGGTGTGGGTAGCCAAACTGCCTATAAGCTGGAGTCACTGGGTCATATCACATGTGGTTCACTGCAAACCGTGGCACTAGCTACTTTAAAAAGTCACTTGGGTAATAAAACTGGTGCACAACTGTTTGACCAATGTAGGGGGCGCGATCCAAATCCTTTAACATTCCATACAGTAAGAAAGTCTGTTTCAGCTGAAGTCAATTATGGAATTCGTTTTGAAAACCAGAGTCAATGTGTAGAGTTTCTTAAGCAATTATCTGCTGAAGTGCACTCTAGGATGCTTCAGTTCAAAGTTATGGGCAAATGTATTACATTGAAACTCATGGTCAGAGCTCGAGATGCCCCAGTAGAAACAGCAAAATTTTTGGGGCATGGATATTGTGATGTCATAAATAAATCAGTTTCTTTGCAAAATGCTACAAATGATCTTGAAGTTATTACAAAAGAGGTAATTTCACTTTACAAGAAGCAAAACATAGATCCTGCAGAAATGAGAGGTATTGGTATACAAGTTACTAAATTAGATTATATAATGAGCAGGCCTACTGTGGGTGCAATGAAAAAGTTCTTGTTCAGCAATAAAATTCCAAAAGCAAAAATAAAAAGTGAAAACATTGCTATAGTTAAAACAGAACAAATAGAAACTGCTCAAAGGAATAATTCTACCACTCCAACTAAATCAAAACTTACTGTGTCCCCAAAGAAATCTCCTATTATTTCAGTTAAATCCCCTATTACCCGCAAAAGAGGCAGACCTCCAAAAGGTTCAAAACAGCAACCTTCAAATAATCTTATGAATAGGTTTCTTCAAGGGCAAAATATGGGTAGAGATATGCCATACAAAGACCCCATGATGAGAGAAGTTGTGAAGGAAGAAGTTGAGCAAAAGGTGGAAAAACTCCCAACACCCAGAGGGTTATTGGGATTGCCATGGAATAAAGTAAGGGATTTGATAAGAGCCTGGCTAGAAAGTGGCCAAACCCCATTGCAGTGTGATGTTATTATGATTGTAGATTATTTACAAGAGATGGTAATAAATAAGAATATAGAAAAACTTCAAGTACTTATGAATTTTTTGCAGAGAATGACAACAGAGATGGACAGTGTTGCATGGTTGGAGGTTTATAATCATATAGCTGAAGAAGTACAGAATGCTATGATAGCTGTTTATGGGAAGAAATTGTACATCTCCACTTAATGGTAAAGGAAGTAATGATTATATTGGAAGTATTGCTGACTGCCTGCTAGCTGTGATATTAAAATAAAAATGCAATGTTATAGATATTTAATTTATTTTTATATATTGATACTATTCCTTATGATAGGTCTATAAAAAAAATTGAAAAATATGTCACTACTTAATCATTTATAGATTTCATAGTGCCAGTCAAATTATATACGTACCAGTGTTACTATTTAAAATTTGGCAGCTGCAGAATCAAATTTTTTTTTTTTAATAAATGTCAGATCTTACTCACAATATCCTCCTTATTTAGGATTAAATAAGACACATGGGTGTATTCATAATTTGAAATGGCAGTTAGTATCACTTTGTTAATAAGCATTATCACAACATCTAACAATTTTAAATACAACAGCTATGTATGGTATTGGTAGAATGTGATAATATAAGTAGATAGTTTAATATCAGATTTTCATGTAATCTATAATTTTATTATCACAGTTGTTTATTGCAAAAATAAAGTGAAATTTTCTCGATTTGTAAAAATGGCATGCAATATATTAGAAATAATTTCGTATCTAAATACAAATTACATGATTCAACAGGTTCTCTTGAACAATTTCAAGAGCGCTATTTAAGAAGACATGTAAAATAAACTAGTTTTATCATCAGCTGGAAAATAATTTCTTAAACTAAATGTTTTGTGACAACTGCTTATATCATCTACTATTAGTACTTTTGATATATTACATCTAATAAAACCACAGAAAAAACAAAACAATTTCTTACAAAAATATAACTAAACTCATACACTTACATCAATGTTAGTACAACGAAACACTATTTGATTATTTGAAATGGCATACAAATACAGTATTATTATAAACTAATGTTTGCTGTAGATATTACTACTAATGCATGTTTTAGTATTAATGTTAGTGCTCAATTGTTTAATAATATTTGTCATTTAACATAGAAGTCTGCACAAAATATTTCTTCAATTGCTCTTAAAATAGCAATTGTAAAGTATTTACTATTAGGTACTTACTACAGAAAATTAAGTAATTTCAGAATATTTCAGACTTAGGTTTTACGCTGGTGGTTTATATATTTGAATACAATTCTTTTATATATTTGAACATAATTAACTGGTAAACAGAAGTGTGAACATGAAATGCACTGTTGCCAGTCTCACGCTGTAGAATTAGCAGAGACGGAGTGTTTCAGCTTTGAGTCAATGATGATCTCATCGCCCGATCTGATGTTGTAGGAGTATAGCTGCTTCGTAGGAAACCTCATCTCCTCAGGGCCCTGGAATGGCTCCAAATATAATGTCAAATGTTAATAAGTGTGATGTTAGTGGATTTTATAGTTTGATTAGTTTGGTGAACGCATTCCTATTTAAGTATGTAACGATAAAATGTTACAATATTCACCTGAGTATCTCTAAGCTCCTGGTCTACATAGAATAGTCTCATCTTGGAGGCGGGGAAACCTGCTAGTCGCTCCAATCTTGTTTTCAAGTCTGATACGGTTCTGTAATAGAAATGGAAAGTCACTATGTTATTCCTTTTTGTTTTTTTTCCAAATTAAAAATATTTAAAAGAACAACTTCGTTAACCAAGATCAATAAGCCTTCCTACATATAGAGCAGGTTTTGAGCTCTTTCTAATTGGATTCAAATTAGTTAAATCTGAAAACGTGCTTGAGCCTACTATGGAAATATGGTAATTTAATGGGTTATTGTCCTGGGACATAAGTCTGCCAAGGAAAAGTTCAGCCATGGGCGTAGTCGGACAGTCTATTTTCTGGTCTAACGTACCTTTCTATATCTATGCTCTATGTATTACTGTATTACGCTACGTTACGGGTCTAGATGTTACCATATGTAAGTATATATCTACACCTTACAGTTCTAGAACAATTAAGTCTATAAAAACATTTATTTAAGGACTAAAAATATTTAGAATTAATAAAGAATGGACTAAAATCGCACCCAATATTTTATTTTCAAGTCATATACCGGTACACTTTATATAGTATATTTATAAAAAAAAAATATTCCACTACTATGGTTAAAGAGCCAGTGAAAGGAAAATATAATATATTCCGACAAATCTTACATTATGTATAGACCAGGATACCGACTGTAGACTACACGGGAACCAACTAAGCTCGGTCGGTAAGCTAAGTTAAGCGCTGCTGCGGCGGGGCACATTCTGTTAGTCGGTCTGGGCTTAGTCGTCGTCTAATGAACATTAGGCATAGGTACAGAGTAAACGGACACTATTAGAAATTTGTTGAAATATGTACTATCGGCCTGTAAGCGGCTCACTATATATATATATTTTTTTTATATATTAGCCTGCCATAGTGACTCCACTTTGCCTGATGGAAAGCAATAACTGGAGTCAAACAGTGGTGGTCACCATCCTCATTGCATGCCTAGTCAATGCAGCATGGTGACCCACACTATGGCACTGGTGAGATGCTTTTTCACGCCCCGCTTAAAAGACCCGGGATTAAAGTGGGAAAGAAACAGGTGTGCTGGTAGGGAATTCCAGGCTTTCACCGATCGGCACAGGAAAGAAGAGCCAAACCGTTTCGTTCGGGTACGTATATTTTCGACGCTCAAACGGTGAATCCTCCGGCCAGCACGTGTAGTGGGTCTTGTACAAAAGACACAGTTGCTCGGGCCAGAAGAACCGTCTCACCTTGTTCAATACGCCGAGCTTTCGCGAGGCCGCCTTAGTGACGCTCTCGATGTAATCGCGCCGATTGAGATCCTGGCAAATATCCATACCCGGGATACTAAGCCTATCCTGCAGTGGCAGTTGATAGATAGATAGATAGATAGGTACTCTTTATTGTACACGTGAGGTATCAAACAAAAAAAAAAACAATAATAGGTGAGTACAAATTGCGGTCTTATCACAATCTGCGATCTCTTCCAGACAACCTGATGGACTATACTGTAAAGAATTAGGTAATAGTGGTGCACAAAGAATAAAAAAAAAAGATTAAAGAAAAAATAAAAAAAAATAAAACAATTATAAACAAAAATTAGAGATAGAAAAAGAAACTAAGTAAAAACAAATTACAATTAAAAACAGGTAATATATACATATATATACACATACACAAATACATATACACATACATAAATATATGCAATAAACAAGTATTACTGAGATAGGTAGTGATCCTTGACGAGCTTCTGAAAGACAGCTAGTGATTGAGCGCGTCGGATATCCTCTGGCAATGCATTCCAAATGCGTGCGGCTTGCACAGTGAACGATTTATCCCAAAACATTGTAGAGTGAGTTGGTATTTCCAACGTCAGATTTTCTGATGATCTCAAGCACCTATTGTGTGTGTCACGTATAAATGAGAAACGTTGTTTTAGGTAGATAGGGGTAGATGGGTGAAACAAGATAGTATACAGTAGGGAAAGGATATGAGTATTCCGGCGAAGGCGAATCGGAAGCCACTTGAGTTTAGTGCGGAATTGTGAGATATGATCATATTTGCGTAATCCGTATATGAATCTTATACAGAAATTCTGAAGTCTCTCAAGTTTATCAAGTTGGTCTTCATTGAGATGTAGATAGCTGACGTCGGCATAGTCAAGAATGGGAAGAAGAATAGATTGCACGAGTTCAATTTTAGTAGATGTTGGAAGAAAATTACGTAACCTTCTTAGAGAAGCTGCAGAGGCAAAGATTTTACGGCTGACATTTTTGATCTGGACACTCCATGAGAGGGTTTTATCGATGTATATCCCTAAGCTCTTTACGCTGTCACTTACAGAAATGGTAACGCCTTCAAACGAGATTTGCGGAAGTGTCGAGTTGTTAATCTTAGCAATATATCTTGGGCTACCGACAATTACTGCTTGAGTCTTCTTAGGGTTAACTTTGAGCCCAAACATGGTGGCCCATTTGCTTATAGTAGATAAATCTTTATTGATGGTATCAATGCCATGGGGCACCATGTCAGAATCGGCTTGACAGTTTATTTGCAAACCGTCCGCATAAAGGTGGTAGGAAGAGAAGAGATTGTTTGAGATTGTGTTAATAAATATTGAAAAAAGCAAAGGTGATAAAACGCCACCCTGTGGCACCCCAGCAGCAGTGTCAGACCAGGTGGAGAAGTTATCATCCAGTCTGACACGCTGCCGGCGGCCAAACAGGTAACTACGAAACCAGTCAATAGCAGTTGGAGATATGTTGATAGAGTGAAGTATTGCAAGGAGAATGTCAAAGTCAACAGTGTTAAAAGCATTGCTGAAATCTAGGAGACATAAGACTGTGACTTTTCCATTCTCCATACCTGTCCTTATATCATCTGTAATGTTGACTAGAGAGGTAGTCGTACTATGGCCCGGACGGAAACCGGATTGAAACGGGTTCAGTAGGTTGTTTCTGCAAAGAAATGTACTGAGCTGATGGTGGATATGGCGTTCTAGAACCTTTGACAGAAATGGTAAAATTGAGATGGGTCGATATTCTGAGAAGCAGACAGGTTTGGGATTCTTTGGTAAAGGAATAAGTTGAGCATCTTTCCATGCTGATGGAAATACTCCGCTATCAATGGAAAAAATAAGGATATGGGTGATAACAGGTAAAATCTCATTAAGGATGGGCAGGACCATATTACGACTGATAGAATCAGTGCCAACTGCATTAGAGGTAATAGACCGAATACTTTTCTCAACATCACATGCAGACAATTGACTAAGAACAAAAGGAATATAAGTGTTGTGAAGAGTAGGAAGGGGAAGGTATACTAGCAGGTGTAATATAATTACTATCTAAACTAATTAACTCAGTACTTTACCTATACACGTCAACGGTACGCACTTCGCTGACATCTCCGCAGGTGAATGTGATCTGTACGCGTTTTTCTGGCCGGAGATCTACAGACACCAAAGGATCCAGTTTGCCATGCACTCCTACGAGTTCCCAATACCTAAAAACAAATTTTGTATATACCTATTAGTTTAAATAAAAAAAAAACTTTTATAAATGAGGCAAATGACTACTAATCCGTCTGTTCGCTCCGTATCTTAGTAAATGTTTTACATTATGGGTTAGAAATAAAAATATTTAATAATATACAAAACTAGAGTCACTTGAACTCTATGCATTTACACTAAAATATCTATATGTAAACTCAAGACAGCCTTTATTTCTAAGGAAGGTATTAAAAGGTATTTTATTAATAGTAAAATCCCTATTTGGTTGAACTGTATACACTATGTAATTCTAAAGGTAAGGTTACACTTAATTGAGGAAAGATTGCCATTTTATTTACACAACGTCTTTGTGTGTCAATATTTAAGATTATTGGCGCAAAAATTTCGCCTTCATTACTCCTTATTGATGTACCTCAAGACAATTTCATCAATACGACAAGGTTTTACGCGAACACATATCGTTGTATAATTTTGTTTAAATGATTTTGAAACTAAGAGCACAAGCACAGCAGTACTGTGCTAAGAAACAGATTAGTGTAAAGACTATTAAGTACTGTTGAATTGGTAAAATCCGGCAGTAAGTTGCACGTGTGTCAATCTTATGTCAATTTAAGTAACAGAAAGTTAGTCTGATTGATAGAAATAGGGTACAACAAGTTTCCGTCTAAATGAGCCATCTAACTGTAAACTCTTTCACTCACCTATCAGGCCGGTCGGCCTCGGCTTTCTCCATATAATATCTGATGAAGGCCCGTTCAGCTGCATCTCTCTCTTCTATTGCCACGGCTCCTCCACCATTTAAGGTTCTAATGTGCGGCAGTCGTGCGACTAGCAATAGCCGTCGCTCATGTTCAGTCGATTCGAACCGCTCCCATAATGGCCAGCCCTGAAAAAATGCGAATGTAAAATAGAGTAACGAAAAACAAATCAGGGAAGTTTAGACATTGATCCAGGTTTCGAGGACAAAGTTTTACAATTTAGAACTAATCGTCCACGACGGCCAAGTTCAAAACTATTGATATGTCATGGACGCGATAGCTTGCTATTGGCCTGGCCCTGGTCTATCAAAAACTTATCTTGTCTTGCTATCGTTAATTATACATATATTACAAACATTCACACATGTAACACCGAAAGGGTAGACAGAGGTGTTTTAATGCCCACATTTGGTCGATTATAATTCAGTCCCATTACGTAATATGTGGCTAGCCCATTGCCCTCATCCGGGCACTTTTGGAAATTAGATGGGAAAAATTGGAGTATATTGACAGGAAAGGGAGGATAGAACAGGAAGGAAAGAGGAATTGCTTATATAGATGGAATGGGGAAGAAACGCAAGAGTTCAAGAAAGTCAGGGTCGCATACTTAAAACTCGAACTGGCTGGTGCCAGAAGTCCAAGCCTTAACTAACTAACTAACTAGTTCCTTAATTTTATGTTATTTTAATCCTACGTGTACGTTTCAATCAGTTTGTATTAAGAACTTAGAATTGAGATCTCATGACTACGTTATAAACTACAATATCGTAAGGTAAGCAAAACGTACGCAGACAAAATTAGCAATAAGCTTCTTTAAAGAGTGCTCAACATTGTAAAGACTGCTCAGTATCCTATAAGTACTACCCATGAGTAACTCTTAAGTTAAAACATAAGTGCATAGCACGGCTGTCAGTGAAACTAAAGTAGAGATATAATAATACATATTGAATTATGACATCATGTACTAAAGTGGAATGTAGAGAAGCATTTAGTTCGTATAAATATTGTATATATATACTTTAGAATTTTTCAATCAGATATTACGAGTGAAGTGAAATATTAAAAAGGTTAATGACACCTATAGTATGTATAAAGTTTATTAGTTATAAACTAGAGCAAAAAGATTATACCTGTATATAGCCATTTGATACGTCGCAAGAACAACACAAAGAAAGAATAGAAAGAAAGAATAGAAAGAAAGATAGAAGAAATCCTGTTTTGTTAAATCAGTTAATATTTAATGAGTTGTGGCAACAGGGGCTATAAACATAAAAAATAATAAGAAATTAATGCGATGTGTTGTTTCTAATGAGTCATGTTTAGTCATGTTTGGTAATGATTTGGTAATGGAATAAGTCTGTAACGCCATTTTAACTCATGTTTTAACACTGCAGTTACACACAAGACTAATAGAAGACACACACAAGATTAAAATCGATTAGGTAATCCAAAATATTTAAATTCAACATTGTCATAATAAGTAGATGACATTTTTTGACATTTGACAGTTAAAGTCAGTTTAACAATTGTATGACCGGTCTATTTGGTCTAGTGGTTAGTGACATTGGCTGCTGAAAGAGCTGGAGTTCCTGGGTTCGATTCCTACACGGGGACAATCATTTGTGTGATCCAAAAATTTTGTTCCGAGTCTGTGTGTTCGTGTTTGTTTGTTCCTAGTGCGGGAATTGTCTTTGAATAAAGATGAATAATTAAGTATCTAATATACCATAAGCAACTTTGGCGTCCTGTAAACTTATCGCAACCAATAAACGCTTACAAACTGAATTATTTTAAATCCTAATTAAATTATATGATGTATCAGTAGGAAGGTATATACTTTCTATAATACTTTAGAAAAAACAAACTTGAAGTCACGACTGGGAAACACAAGGATTACATGAGAAGTAAAGTCGTAGATTTAAATTTAATTGGTTTTTGTTCGTCTCAAGGTTCGAGAAGGATCCGGACAAGTTTCCTTATAAGACGTATCTCCGTGGACGTTAGTTCGTTGTACAATCGTTGAATTATGAACTAACATCAATTTATTTTTTATAGATATTTAATGATTTATTAAAGAGTTGCTTCATTCAATAATCTATACCTAATAAAACAAGTACACATTTTAAAAAAATACAGTTAATAATAAGGTTTTATTTGTAAAGGTTAACTATTTATCACATTAAAACTATAAGTTAGAAGCTAGGAAAGCGAAATCTCACCACAAACCTATATCTTTGCAGCAGCAGTTGCACATTAGACATTATTATTCTAACAGTAAAGTCTAAAATTGCTCACACATTAATTATTTATATTCGCATTATACACAAAATGGGATCTAATAGTTTAGGACTTTGGGTCTAGATTTCTCTTAATTTGGCATTCCTTTGTACTTTCCTTCTACAAGATCATGATCGTGCATTCGACCTCGCTGGGCTGTTTTACCTAAAAACGGAAGGCGGAATCAGCTTTGCATGATGCATCGATCCCATTTGAATATATGTAATGTTGCCGCATTTTAGTGCCCTTTTTAGGAACTTTAGTTGTTGTGAAGCTTGAGAGTAATGTATCGGGCTGGAAGGTAAATAGTAAAGGAAGAGATTCATGCGCGGATTTGCAATATATAAACATAGGTATATTTGCTATCCGTTGACATATACAAACAAAGAGTTATTTCTATAGGAACTAATTTGCGTCGTTGCACGTAATTCTAATCTATTCAGCCTTGGGTTCTTCACAAGATACGCTTACAAGTGTCAATAGTATTATCTTTAAAACGTTTGAATTAACACGTAGCAAAATTATTAAACACTAAAAAACAGTACGCACTAGCCAAAGGACATAAAGGTGATTTATAGATTTAAACGATTTACACATCACTTGACATCGCTTCATCGCTTGACAAGTGTTAAAAAAATATATTCGCACCCTTCTTAATTGGTTGACAGTCTGTTGTATATATATATATATGTATATCCAACCTACACAGTCTCACGCTTAACCGTTCCAAAATTAAATAAACGGTAATAATTTTAAGTTCCGTTCCCATCCGTAACAGCTCCGTTCTGAATCATTAAATTTACCGTATCGATTTCTATACACATTTGTTAGTAGGTGCATATAATGCTGTAATTGCATTTTTTGAAAAGCTCTCTAGTGTAACGTGTATATGTAATTAGAATTGGCGTGAAAACAAACACACAATTTTAATAATTTTATTTTTAAGTGTTAAAAATATTATTACGGTTTTTTTTGCCTACGCAATTATATAATCACATGATTTAACAACTCCTCTACTGGTGCCCTTAAAGGCACCATTTCCTTTGTTTAAGGACAACCAATTGAACATCTATATTACAACCGTATAGAACAGTACTGTAGACCAAAATACTACCTAAAAAGATCGATATGTATAAGATCTGGAAGAGCCAAAAACAAAAAAAATAGTAATATTGAACAGCTTATAAACATGTCTTTAATTAGGCAGGCGGGCAGGAATTACTTACAACTACTAAAACCGATAGTCGACTATGAGATTAGTAACTAATTTATTTTTATAATCGAATCAAATTTTCACTATTAAGTATGTTTGTCTATTTTGTTTTGGGTGGAAAATTTTTAAATACTATTATTGTATTTAGATTTTTATTTAGACATATTGTGTTGTTATATGTGCCTAAAATATTAACTTCTTACATATTCAAATGAAATCTTTTGTTTGATATTGTTGTATTAAAAAAAGCCTTCCTTCAAAGGTTTTTGAAGGAAGGCTTTTTTTTAAGAGATAGAGGGCAATTCAAGAGTCGCAGGCCTTTAGGTAAAATTGGTTTGATCTTAGATTGATAGTGAATTAAATTACTAAGTATGAGAATGTTTTATGTAATTTTAAGAACTTTTATTGCCTCTAAAAGTTGTGACGCCAAAAAAAAATGTAAAAATAACATTTATATTATGAGGTTTTTTCATTATGACCCGCATTTATAAATTTTTCCTATCGATTTGTATATCTAAAACCAACGCTGATCTATACATTACTCTCGCAGAAATACGTGCTAGTTATTTAAAAAAAGTTGGTACAACATAATTCACGATGCGCGTAAGAGGTGTTGTGCCTCGCTTCACGACTTATTCGCGATTACTTACTAAATTTAACTTACTTAGTAACTGCCGATCTGTTCTTATTGAGATATCTCGAGACCTCTTCATAATCGAATGATTTCATTAGTATTTACTAATGTCCACAATCACTCGCAAGCGCCCACGACTAGTTAAATACATTTAGAGTCCTGTGAAAAATGAAGTCAATCGAACGATTAAACTGTGTTTTGTAAAATATTAAAATTCTGGTACTTTAATAAACTGAATATGAACAATCAACCTTTAGAGTGCATGCATCCACTAAGGAGGTTTTGAATACTGAGCAAACTACATCAAGACGGGTGCAAGTTTGAAGTATGCGATCACTGCAGTAGATAAGATTTAAGATAAAGCAGTGATAATTAACATGCTATTTTTTGAATCCATGCTCTTTGGAATTGACTATATCTCCAAAAAATTTGTTTTTTTTTCAAAACCATGTTCCGAACTCCTTCGACCATAAAATCCCAAAAAGTATTTGTATGAGAATAAAAAATTGTTAGTTTATATTTATACCGCATAATAACAGAAAAAAATAACTATTATCGTTCATAGTGAGCAAGGTACGGTATACGAGAAATATCTGGAGTTAAATATATTTCGAAACACAGTAAGAACCTGGATCAGACGATATGAAGAAGAGGGTACCCTGGAAGATAAACGACGATATAACCATGGCGTTTATCAAATCACGACATGCGTCATCACTACGAATAATATCACCTTACTGCCACTCGGTATTTTGCAGCACGTTGCGACAAACGATAAAAAATAATATGCGTGATAGTGTAATGTCTATGTATAATAATGCAGTCACTGGAGTGCATTATCGACATTACGCTAAAAAAGTCGACTTAACAGAATATTTAAACTGACTGGACTAACGTTATTTTTTCAAACGAGAAATCTTTTAGATCTTCTCTTAACGTGCGCTTTAACTTGTGGCATCACAATAATACACGATACGCCGAGGAACACCTAGTGCCCAATCAGCTATCTGGACAAATATCAGTTAACTTGTGAGGCTGGATGGGAACCGGAGGTCTAGGCTAACTGGTTAAGATTTCTTCTCGTGTGAATGTAATGGATTATGTGGGTTTATTAGAGGAAACTATGTTACCACCAATTGAGAGTGAATGGGGTCTGATGGTCCAAATGTGTGATAGCAAAAACGAGACCACAAAGCACGCCATATAATATTTTTTTTAAGTAAACAGTACAGAGTAACATTGCAACGAAATTTGAACATTTGCTATATATTCAACATTATTATTTCATTTTTTTTCAGCTTTTTAATTCTCATTTTTTATTGTTTCTTTAACGCACTGTGCAAACAAGGTTCAGTGCAGACGTATGCAAAGATGGCTCAATCTCGTAGTACGTTTAAGGTGAACGAATATTTTAAAAAATAATAAATAAACCAAGTTATGGGATCTAAATCACATTGATATTAGTACGATAATGTCTATATTAGCTTATAAATGACCTCGCAAACTTATCCGCAACATACGCACCGTATCTATTTTATACAACGCCGGCGTGTGCATTCAGCTTTATACAGCACTTCTGTGTATAACCTCTTAACAAAGATGGAAACTGCAAGAGATAAAATCTCTGTATAATTAAATCACAGATAACAAGGTCGTTACCATGGAAATGTATGTATGTTTACGCGAATGTCGTCCTAATTGAACATATTTGAATGTTTGCTTATGGTGGGTGATTGGTAATTAAAATTATGACCCACCATAGCAAACAAACACGTATATTCTGAACACAAAAAGAAACACTTTTTCAGTCGACGCTACAAATGCATAAGTAATAAATTTAATTTAATTAATGTGAGTTATCGCGATCTAGCGTGTACCAACAAAGAACTAGGAAATATTTTGTACCGACATATCTTACGCACTTACATATTTGTGACGTAGAGTAGTACATTAATTCAATTTACACCATCGATATTAAGTCTGTTAGAAGGTACATTTCAGGATCTACTAGGAACAAAAGAATCCTAATGATTCTATTTATTACCTGAACCATTTTTTTTTTTTTATCAGCCGCATTTGGGCCAGCCAACAATAAATTTAAAACAGATCTTGGTCAGAGCCTTGAACCTAAGGCAGTGAGTTATGTGGTCAGCACCAGATCCATTTTGTGGAATTATCAAACCGCGAGCTTATAGAGTCATAAATAAAAAGCCACGAAGAGATGGAAGACCACTACTGGTCTAAAACACTCAAAGGCTTTGATAAGAACTAATAGAGGTCAAGAGAATAGATAAAAACTTGTGCGGTAACGCGTCATCATCACCCTTACCGGACACTGCAGGCTAAACAAACAATGTTCAACCTAAAGCTGGGCCAAAGCATTACATGCAGATTCTGTCAGAAGAAACTGCAATACGTATTCAATGCTTTCGTAGCCCACTAATGTCGTAGTACCCATCGGGGTTGTGCTTTATAATACTATATCACTGCTTATAAGAATTGGAGGTTTCTCGATGCCATAAGTTTGAGCAGTGTACTTTAATCCAAGAGTGATATAGTATAGTTTTAATTATATTTAATATACACCTGAAACTTCCAGTCTCTCCAAATAATTTTGATCCACCCTAAGATTGCCTGATAGAGATTGAATTAAGCAAATAATCAAAATTAACAAATGTATTTGTATGAAACTTCTCTTGTCATATTGGTGTAGGTGTACAAATAAAGTGTCCTCTATCTATCTATCGATAAATAGTAAATAGTGGTAAACATGCATCGCAAAGTATTGGCTAAAAATAAAAGAAAATTACAATTTGTAGTTTTCAGGTTAAAGTAACTATAGAACGGCTCACTAAAACAAACTGTGAAAACAAAAGACTACTACCATACATAAGGTTCATACACTACGACCTAAAACAAACCAGTGCTTGCTCTACCCGTGACCTTGACCAGTAACGAATTAAAACGGTGCCAATCCTTGACCTAATAATTGGGACTTGAGATTCTTTTCTTGCAGAAAGTGGGCACTCCATGGTTTGCTTTATTTAAGGGGAGTGGTGGTCGATGGGCAAGTCTTTGTTGTGTTCCCCCCTCACCCCTAACACACACGCTTACTACGAAGTATCTAATATCTTACCTGTGACCTTACTAACAAAGTTTAGGCTTTGCTATTTACAGGTTAGGGCAAGGGCTACTTCTTGACCAATTGCATTACAGACAGTTCAGAGGTTTAGTCTGTGACAAATTTACGACAAACAAACAAACAAAAATACTTTTCCATTTACAATAGTAGTATGGCTTCTAAAGTCAAAATCTCCTGGAAGGGGACGTTAAGTGACCTCATCGCATCGGGCGAAGTCCAGTCTAGACTATATTAGGGATATGGCGCCATTATTATTAAAAGTAATTTGTCATGTGCTTCAAGGTTTCACATTTGTTTGAGTGCTAAACTAGATTCAAATTTCGAAATAATAAGCTTAGGAAATCTGAACGCCTACTGATATAACAAAAATAGTTAATGCCGTAAAGATACCATAACCGTTAGTAAAATATATTTAATGTAACTTAATTGGTTAAGTAATTTTATATAAAGAAAAGCCTAATTGCCGTTATAAAAACCGCTATTAAAATGCAGTTTTTGATTAGTATATCACTTGGTAAGTAATTTACATACTTATTAAATAATACAAAATGCATTTATTGAAATAATTAAGCCTTTGTGGGGTAAGTAGACTTTTATTGGTTAAACTGAATACGATTTATTTAAGATGTGATAAGGCAATTACCAGCTACGTTGTGCCTCAACTACGTCTTTCCTACGACTGACTCAACTTCAATATTTATGATTTGTTTGAAATAATCTAAGAAAAAAAAAGCCAGAGTAATTATTTTACTCATTGAAATGCTTTAATTAAAATATCGCGTGTAAAGAACCACTTAATGACACCTCTGGGTAGTGTAAAATACGTCTGAAGTACTAAATTTACTTAATTAAGAGGGCGTGGTCGTTCATTATTATAAATACCTACTGAAATATGTACGACGACTTTCAGAGGGTTATAGTTTGTGCAGCACTTTATTGCAAGTGCCTCTGCCGGTCCTTTCAACAAAGATCTACTAAGTCTACCGCTGACATGATATGTCGACAGATTTTGTGTATACACGATTCATTTCCAATTGATTTTAAAATGAAAATTAAGAATGATTTGGCAACAAAGAAGGAAAAAAAGTGGCACCTGGATGTAATAGGGAGATTCTCCTCACACACACACAGAAGAGAACTTAAAAATATTCAGACTACGTTGTACTATTTTTTTTTAGGAATTATTTCCAAAAAAGAATAATACAATTTAAAGTTGTTAATAGTTTGCAGTTTATCTAAATGTTTTATGAAGTTTACATATACTTAATGTTATCCACCAATGACATTTTCATTATTACTGAACGAGATTAATTATTACATTTCCTGTAAATTTCTTATAAATCCTCTTAAATTCTCTTACCTTTTGTTTGACATTTAACTTGAGTTGGGATTTATACAGTTTACGGTTGAATAAGGTAGTATTATATCAAACTTCAATCTTGAAACAGCAATATAAACAGGTAGAAAAAATAAGGAAAAGTAAATAACATGAATTTCATAAAAAAAACAGTGTTTTTTAACTAAAATCACAATTGACATTGTAAAATATAAAAAACGTCAACCTTTTTTCAGAAACAATAAAATAACAAATAACATAATGGTTTACTTTTAACACAACATTAAAGTATTGTGTAAAACATTTTGCAATTTTTTTTAAGAATATTCTCTACCCATCACTAGGCTCAACCAATCTAGCGATACTTGCAGAATTGCAGATATCAATTTAACGGCTATAAACGCTAATTTGTGACCTAAATAACTTTTTTTATGTATTCCACCTCATATTTTGTTTGTCTAATTATTCTGCATATACAATATAAATTATTATAAATAAATTAACAACATCAGTCGTTGCTGCAGAGACATTATTCTATAGCGGGTTCAATTGAATTGAAAGTGCCCTTTGATGGTAATTCATTGATAACATAGTGCTTAAAATACGCCAATGCATCTGTTCTTCCTACTATTTTAACGTGAAATCAATCACGGCAGGACGGCCGATCTTAATGAAATTAGGCAACAATTGAATTATTTATCCCGAAAAACGAAGTCCACAGTTAGTTACAAATGTTTTATAAAAAGAAAGCGCATATATATTTATTGTTATAAAACTGTTTACACACTGTGTACAAACTCTATGGTAAGCTGCTACCGGTCACGGCCATAAGATAGGTCTCAAGCCGAGAGAAGCCCTTGTGACCTTATTCATACGCAAGGGTATTCTCCCTTTGGCTTGCAATTAAGTTTGGCTTCCATCGTCTCTAGGCTGAACATTCCAAAATATCAATTTGCAATCGAAATTCTCTTCTATTTTCAAATATGTCAGTATTAAATGATGAACAGACGTTCATCCTTTGATACATTTAAAGGTTGCTGGCTACACAAAGGAATTTAAAGTATAGATCAGGCTGTTGACCTAAAACCGTGTGCTGCCTGTGTCGCACGTTATGCATTCATAGGTCACGATAACGACGCTGTCCTATGCCACTTCTTTCAACATAACCTGTTTGTTGAAACTAACAGCGTTGTGTGTCTATTGATATTAAAACTATGTTGGATTAGGTATTATAAAGTTAGTTAACTCCATTTTTAGGATATCAACCTTTCACACGACGCGACTGCTTTTGTATACACTACTTATACGAGTACAATTAAGATTCTTTCGCAAACTAGTGCAAAAATATAGCTTTTTTTAAGTTATTTGACTAATAATATATTTCTTTTTATATTTAGCCTTTTTCTTTATTTACCTACCCTTTTTACCTAACTTTTTTTAATTTTGGCCTATTACATAAGTATTTATCCACAGTGCAGTGCTTGTTATCTATTAAATTCCGATAAGCATATCTTTGAGTTTTGTGGTCATGCTTTGTATTTCATAAAGATAAAATTTAGTTGTTGAGGCCAACACAATACATATACAAATACAACCATAACTTAAAGCCTTTCACTAGGAAACAGCACAGGTTTGATTTAGACGAGTATTCATAACCTGCTCATAACCTCTGTATCTAAATGTATATACATACCGTTAGTTTACATAATATAAATAATAAAACTTGCATAACAGTACTATGAATAAAAATGTTAACAAGTTCCGGACGAGACTTAAATCAGCTATATACCGTTTTGGTAGACAGTTTCTCTAATCAAATTGTTGATGAGAATACCAACATAGTTAAATCACACTATGCACGGTTAATAAAATAAAACAATACTTCGGTGCTCAACAATATTATTGCACGTGAGTTTTTGGGTCAATCCATGACCTACATAGTTTACATACAATCTACTGAAACTCGAATCCATACAATCTCCAGTCACTACGCTCACATAAATGGGGAAGGATTTTTTTACTTAATATTATATTTCATAAAGTGAAATTGGAGAAGAAGCGGTTGAGTAAGAAGCAATTAAATTATATTAAATGTATTGAAATGATATTTTCGTATCTCATATCATATTAAAAAAAATCTAATACATTAATTAATACTTTTGATAAGCTATGACCTTTATAAGATTTATAATTCTGATTAGATTATTTTTAATTATATGCATACACTCACTCAAGAGGACGATTGCCATTAAGGAAAGGGTAAGATATTAACCAATCAAAATAAACAAAGAACTGCGGAGACGCGCACAAGGCGTGGGTTAAGATATGAAAGACTCAATTTTAACGGTTGTCCGAATATGAATCACTGCTTTATTGTACACAAGTGGCAGGTAATGTCCATTTGCTGTAAGAACATAACAGCAGAAAAACTGTATGGAACTTTAAAGGTAAAGTCCATGCACGGCCTCTGTTTCACATTAGGTCATATGTTGAACTGATTTATTAGCAATAGACAGTCGTATACACGCCACAGTAAAACAAAAAAAAAATAGCACTTCTATTTCAACAGACACACAGAACTCTAAATACAGAGGAGCAGTTGCAAAAATATCTTATAGAAAGAACACATAAGGTCACACTCCAATTTAAATTGAACAGAGTTCTTCGTTTCGAGACAAACATTTGCACGTCAAATAACTACGCTTGAAGTGTAAGCGTAGTTAGTAAGATTATTTAGTTCGATATCATCTAATACGCCCGGTGAAGGTGCTATGCAAAATCCCCGAGTGTTTCTACATATATATATACATACTATCGCCTGTATAAGTTATAAGGGGTAGTCACAGCTGTAGGTATTAAACACACACATACTGCTGTTTCTACACATCACAAAATATCTGTAATTAAAGGCATTGCAATATATTCAACAGATTTTGTTACTAGCTGATTATCTTTAAAGTAATTAACTACGACTAAATGTATTTCCTGAAATTTTGAATATGTTTTGTGTGATGTCATGCTTAAAATACTTGAAGGCCTTCAATTGGGTTTATTAACTGTATATAACATAATAAAACCAGCATTTTTTCTTTACTTTACAACTTTGCTAGTATTTAAATAGGTTACACATTGTTTATTGCATAGCAAAGCATTTTATTATACACATATGTAGATTATCAAACTCTAAAATACGCACTTGTACTCGCAAGAAGATAAGTGATTTGCTGCGTACTTTGAAGTTACCAACTGAAGGGGATTTTTATTTGTCATATCTAATTATGAATCTATATAAATATTCAGGATAACGTATAAATGACCCTATATAATAAAACCTTATATATAAGATTTAGTAGCTAGCAGTAAAAATACGTCTATAGAGTGGTGAAATAACTTTTTAGGACTAAAAAAAGACTAAGATTCACGTGATCATTACCTATAGTCTAGTAGTATAGTCGTAACAAAATTCTAAATCTGCACTTGAAAATTTAACCGAGAATTGGCAGAGCCTAACAACGCAAGAGAAAGATGTGCAGATGAAATAGAACCGGCAGAAAAAGAAAAATGTGACATTGTTCATATAAACAATATCACGCATACGTATCGATATCGTAAACTCACTCACGTCACGTCACGTGGTGCGTTATATGAATGTGAACAAAAACAGGTGAAGTTACTTATATGAAAGTATTAAAACCAGTTAAGGATTTTAGCGAGGGCACCAATCAAAGGAACCTAAGGTCAGAACAACTTGGTAAAATAACACTGAAAATCAAAACAAGGACGTATTGCACGCGGCTGTTAGAAGTGAACGAACGACCCGATCGATACATATTTGTATGAATCATTGCAAACATCTTTAGGACGTTACCGTATTTGTTCTTATGTCGGGGTTCCTAGCAATTTTTTTTTGTAATTATGTATTTGTAATAATAAGTCGTAAAACTTTATCAAAATTTATACTTTAGTGTATAAACAACAATGGTTCTTAAATATGAATGAGTAGGGTGCAAACCAGTTCTGTACCTTTTTTTCTCTTTGTCTGTTTTTTTATTTATTTATTTTATGGACTACCTTCGGATGAGTTTACTTGTAAATAATAATGACTAACGGAGTTAATATCTCAGAGCGAAACGTTACCTCAATTGCGTTAGATATAGCACTTAATAGTCACAATATTATCTATATTATTGCTTATTAATAAGCATGTAATATTAATATGACATCTAAAGATTTCCATTTTTCGCTTCTCGAGTTTATTAAATGTTTCTGTACAACGATCAATATAACACTTACAGGAAACAATATTGAAATTTTCCAATTAATAAGCCGCCATAACATTCTATCATAGAAAGGATTCGTTATAAACTCGGTCACAGGAGAAATGTCAGATTTTGTTGGTTGGTTTACTTAATATAAAGCTATTGTGCATTCAGTATAATAAAATGTTGCAACCCACGCAACGTGATATGTTGTTTTTTAACACGGTTGTTGCTCTTAACTATGAACGTTACACTGAACATTTTTTAAGAGAGAATTGAAACTATATGTTTATCATTAAAGTAAAAATTTCATTAATTACGCTACTTGTTATTGTTACTAGCTAAGGGATTAAATTGTTTCTACTGGTGGTATACCGCGACCTCTATTTCTCCTTAGAATAACAAGTTTTTTAACAAACTAATCTGACATACTAATGAAATTAAAAAAAAAACCTGAAAGTACCGTAACGAATTTACATATTTCATTTTTAAATTTCTTCCTTCCTACAAATCAAATTTAGTAAAATTTTATATCGGTTGCAAAAACTTTTTACGTACATTTTAAAATAAAAAGATGCGCTAATCGACGAACACAATCATTTTTTTTTTTAATGTGTAAGCCATAATGACTCCACTTTGCCTGATGGTAAGCAATAAATTGAGTCCAAGAGGGAATTGGTGGTCACGTACCTGGCACGTTATAATACCAAATATATTTACGATTAAAATTAAAAAAAAAATGTGTCAAGGTACTTATTTCTTAATGATTGTGCATCGTAATAATTGTAACACTAACATATTACGATGTTCGAAATTTGCATAAAATTAGACCAAGCGCAAGTATTACGCTTAACAAATTGAACGCACCACCGCATGAAGTGTAATAAAACAAACATACACTTTTACATTGTTTGTCAAGGTCACAGGAATGTCTATTAACGGCAATATTTGTCTTATAAAAATATTTTAAACCATTACTACAATACGGCTATTATATCGTTGTCAATATTATGGTATATATGATTAACAATTTGCGTAACAAAGGACGTGACTGCGTAGTGTTTACACACACCCGCTAGGATAACTTGCACGTTTTGTTTCTGTACAACCTTGAACTTGGCAAAACAAGGCCTAGTAATATATGTATGTATATGTTAGGCGTAGTTCAAAAAAAATTACAAAAGGGTATACTACTAAAGGCATTATATGGAATGGTTGATTCTTCTATACTAGAAGTCAATTGTAATCAATATATCAGCATATCAGACTGACGAATTATAGGGCGTGATAAATGAAATAATTCATAAAACACCAATAACGCCAAAGCATTGCTCATATACAAGGTTAATGCTATAAAATCTCCCTCCGTACCTCCCAATCGACGCTGAAGCGAGGACATGACGAAATAACGCGTGCCTGTGGATCGGCGGTACATTAGTGCAGTTACACAACTCAAATAGGCCGTCACTATATCTGGAAGACCTTCACCCGCATTACAACAGTCCCTCGTGCTCCCGAGGGGCATTACACGGATAATTTAAATTTACACCTCTAAGCAACGCAACACATGCCAACGTCCCATATCACATTTAGAACAGTATAGCGTTGTTGGGCTAGGCCAGGCGCCGGCTAATCTTTTAGCCGGCGGCACCTGGCAGCTAATCTTGGCAGACGCTAAAGATTAGCACATGCAAAGTGCGGTACAGCTTAACATTATAAATCAAAATTGAATGAAGTTTAGTTTTCTACGTTAACACTTGTTGCAGTGACTTACAAAACAACATCAATCCTCCTGACGTACCAACTATTTATTTACAAATTCCAGCAAATATGTGTGCCTAGAATACCGTTTACATTTCCGGCCATGTGTGCCTAGCTTTGCCGATGTCAGTATTCGCAAAACATTATATACCACCTGCTTTGAATACACAATGGAATAAACAGATGTAATTAATAGCTCACCTGCACTCGCAAACTCTTAAGCGCGGGGAACTGTGCAAGTCGATCCACTTCATCCCAAGTCGCTAGGCCCGTATTATTCAGGTTTAGGAACCGGAGGTGTCTGCAAGACGAATTCATATTATTAGTTAGTCCTATAACATTTTAACAATCTATACATTACATTTTAGAAATCAACAGGTCAATGGCAATAGATATGTATATTGTCAACAGACTACTATTTATGTAATTTATTATTACTGTTGCGTAAAAGTCTAACTGTATATTTTGTGATTGTACTCACGTGAAGGCATCGTGGCTTTTTTTATTTCCATTACTGTCACCACATTTTTCACACGGATCTGGCTCCAGAGTAGTTATAGGACAGTCGTTGACCAATAGTGTTTCCAAATTCGGGAAAGCGTAGCCAAGTTTAGAGATCTCTCGCCAACTGCTAACATGGTTTCCGGAGAAATGAAGTTTTTTTAGCTGCTCGTGGACGGGTTCAGTCACGTCGACGTTCAGCCGAGAACACGAACCACACTGGTCATTCTTGTCGATCTCTTGTCCACTTAGGTCAACGTAAGAATACTCGTTGAGGCTCAAATGCAACTCCTCCAGAGCTGGTAGAGCTTTGAGTAAGCCATGGACGCTTGGCCATCTCACAAAAGTAGAATTCAGAATAAGGTGGCTCAGACTGTCCCATCGCGGTTGTAACGCTTGTGCTGCTTGTATTTGGGCTGATAAGCGGTTGAAGCTTAGGTTTAGAAACCTTACTCTCGGCGTCTGCTCCAGGATTGCAAAAACCTAAAAGTAAAACTTCGTAAAACAAGCTGACATAATAGCAAAGTTTGTCAAGTTAGAGTTACATTATTAAGGAGAGAAAACGTAACGGCCTGGTAATCGCTTCCTGTAACCAATAATTGCTGCAGTTTGTAATAGCTAGGCAGCGCTGTGCTTATTTCAATAGGATTGCTTGTCGTAAACATCATTAAAAGAAAACTGTTGCCTATGGGTATGAAATTGAGGAATATTACTTACTTGTTCCCATTCCGTTAGTTTATTATGAGCTAAGTCGAGTTCGACAACATCTGCGCATTTATCGGCGAGGGCACAACCGTCACCTGCACAGTCGATGTCGCAGTCATTGAGCACCAATAGGGTAGGCACGCTGAGTCTCGGCGAACGTTTGGGAACGAATATGGCCACCGGCATGTCATCAATGGGTGGATTTACTTCACCCTTGGCGCCGTATTTGCGCTCTAGAGCTTCTAGAAGCGACGGCATTTTGAGTTGCACCTTTTAATCTTGTGCACCTGTAAAGAATTAATATTATCCAATCACGCATGTACGTATGTTCTTTGAATATTTCAAATTACAACATCGATTGCAATTACATACTTCCTTCAATGCCAATAGGTCAAATTTATCGAGATAAACTTGATTGGGGCAAGCTAAAAAATTTTAAACAACATCCAATTTCTTTTCATTATAATTTATATTGACAACCAATGAAGAACTTTAAAAGTTTTAATGGCATTTGCACAATCGATGCATCAAAAGGCTTCAATTGAAACTGATTAATTGGCTAATAATAATGAGCGGGGTTTCCTTCTCGCTTGAACTCCTGCGCAACCGACTAAATAATATACACTACGTAAAGCAATAAACCAACAGACCGGAATATTTTCTCAAGGACTTGCATGAGCAGCAAACGTTCAATATGCATTAGGTTATATGTTTAATTCATAAGTGTTATCGTTTCATCGTTCCTCTTTATCGTGAGTGTACTCATTGTATATTTAAGAAATTTTACTAAATGAAAAAAAATGAGGAAGGGCCACTTCAGCACGTTATTTGAACTGAAAAATTATATACACTGCCTATCTTCTGTTTATCATATACAGATAGAGCGAAAATTTTCTCGTCATGCATTGAAAAAAGAATCTACTCACTCATCATCTTTCTCCTTTTTAGGAATACGTACTAAATACTACATTACGTACATTATCTTAATTCTAAGGGCTATTATATTACACATGTTGTGGCTAATATACCGATAAACCATTCGTTTAGTTTGCACGTGTTTCTGTTTAACCAACATCGTTGGTATTACTGACATAATTACTTTTATATTTAATTATTGAGATTTGCTTGAGATAGACCGAGAACTCAATCATTACTAAATATTTGGTATACCTACATATACCGTAGTCTAGTACCCGGTTTCTGTGAAAAATATGCAATTTTTCTTTTATGATCATCATCGTCATCATGTGAGCCATACGAGAACGACTGCTAAAAATAGGCCATCCTTTATAATTTTTATTTTCAAAAATTAAAATTAACCAAAACTATTGAGGATTTAATAGCTACTTGACTGCATCTATTCAGAAGCTTAATGCCTGTTTGAGAAACGCGACTTTAGCGAAAAAGTTTTCCGACGTTTTGTTCTTGTTGCAGCTCTTGTCGACATTAAAAACTCTCCGCATCGATTAAATTTATTGTATTTCAGAAATAAATATGTATATTATCGAAACCTGGTACTTTATTCTCAACAAGTTTAAATCTTAGGTACAGAACATAATATATTTAGTATCGTGGTAGACCCATGCTTAGGACGAAAAGGCCCCTTCGACCGGTGGGATACCACGGCCTCACAGCTAACCGGTTGTGAAGCAACGCTTGCGTTGCCTTTTCCCGAGATTAGTGAGGTTTCCGAATGCCCTCTCTCCCCTTTCCAAACTCCTCCTCCCCTCTCTTTTTCCCCTATACCGCAACCCCCCATCCCTCGTCACCCTCAAAGGCGGTCAGCGCACTTGCGAATCTTGAGTCGACTAAGACAATAAAACTATCTTGCACACTGATATTCGTGATGAGTGTTCGATTTCGACTGAACTTCGATTGTATAAAAAGGCTTCATTGATTTGACTCTAGTAGTACCTTGGTGGGAATCATTCATGCATTTCATGCGTATCAAAATAATGATTTATTGATTGCTACAGATATTGTTAGAATTTGCGTTGCAGGAAGGTGAGAATGACAAATACAAATATTACTCAAATCAGAAAATGTAATAACTGCTTTGTTGCGGAAATTATTTGTATTTGAAAAACTAGATAGGGTTAAGCTATAACTATTGCACTGATTCTTGTGCAGGTCTGAAACTACTAAACAAAGAATAAAACAGCGTGGGTAGGTATAATAAGTATTATATTGGTTATTTAATATTAAGTTCTCAGTTATAAGTAATTACGCTGATTGGAATTCAGCCAAGGTTAATTTAGTTTAGTTTGAATGAATTTCAAATATTTATTTCGTCTGTGGGACAAAGGACAATGGCGCAGTAAGAAGCTCTACAATATACATGGAATTACACGGATTTCTTGGAAAAGTACGGGAAAGTGATGAACATGTATGCCTTTCATTAATTGACTGTAGAAATGATCTAATCAACATACTAGTCAAATTCATCATGCAATTTTCAACTTTTCACATTTATCTGTACTAATATTGCGAACACGTTTAATCACTATTATATGTATAAAGCTATTTTTCACTAAAGTTATAAACAAATACTTAGGTGTTTTTCGACAGCAGCATGTGGATTGAATGGATCATTCTACACAAGACGGGCCATTTTTCCTTAGAAAGGTTGTGAAGATTAAGTTTTGTAAGAAAATAAGAAAAGAAAATAAAGATTAGGAACAACATTAGAAGGGACATTGGTCAATGTTTTTGGTCCGTTACTAAGCGGGTTCGTTATTCGTGACTGTCAGCAAGGTCGAGTTCAAATGTGCATTTAAACTTAATTAGTTTGTACAACATTACTTAACTTGTGATAACGGAACTTGCTAAGGACACAAACAGTGCTTATTCTTAAATTAATTGTTTGTATTTTGTCCCGCAACGTACGTAATAAGTTAATTTCTCGGGCATCTAATATTACTTTTTATTTTGATCAAAATAGCTTATCAGGATTAATTTGACGAATACAGTATCTACTACTTACCGATTGTATGATTAAGCAGATTAAAAAAGAGCGCAAAAAAGAATCAAGGAACATTATTTCTACATGTCTATATTGCGAGCCAATTATTCAAATCAAATATGGTCCTTTAAGGTTCTACTTTTGAAATCGTCTCTTCGAAACAAACGATCGCTCTACATCATACACGAATACTAATGTGATTACGCCTGCTCAGACGCGGCGGAGATTTTAGCTAATTCCACACGTCTTTTAAGTCGTAATGAAGTAACCGGAGAATGATTCTATGACACACAGCCAGAGGAATCTTTAGAACTGACCAAAATAGTCTTGCTGAACAGGAATGATTACATCTAAAGGTGATGCAAAAAATATTACTAGGTTGTAACTATTTCTACTATTTAGTTTCAAGGGCGATTGTATCAATGTCTCAGCCATAGACGTATCCTCTACTACAGGCTTGTGCATGTTCCTAAATCATAATTACAACTGAAATACGTAGACATGCTGTGAATGTTCGGTCATGACTAGTCACGACCAACATCATCCGTCATATTTTTTTCGTGTTGTATTGGTTTATCGATTATTCGAGTGTTTTAATAAGTTACTATAATAGGTAAAAAAGCAAAATATGAACTGTAGAGTCAAGATTGATTTATCAGTCCTGTTCAGAAAAGCATTTTGTCACCGCTACAAACACTAGACATTTCCATCCCTTGCAGTTATACTATTTCAGCATAAGACTTTTACGAGTCAGTATCTTATAACTGCTTATAAGACAAAAATCTCATGATCTCTATCAATACTTCATTTGTAGCTTTAATGTAGTGCATAGAGCATCCAAGGTCCATCAAACAGTGTGTAATCATTTCGGACAATTGCAAAAGTTAACGTTTATTTTATATCTAAATTATATACAAAAAAAAACAAAATCTATCTTAATGGTTTCACTTTTAGCTAGAAGCGACAACCGTACATAAAATTACAGTATTTAACTTATATACATCTCCGTCGATTTTGTGTAACACTAAAAACTTAACGAACGAAGAGTACTTTCTAAAATTGCAAATGTAAGGTTTTTTTTAATGACTAACACACCGATGACTATTCTTTCCACAAAATTGAATGTTACTTGTATTGAAACTTAATTACTTCAATTACTTCTGAATTATTAGTATGGTCCAATTGGCACATGCCAGACAAACGCGTGACTAAAGCCTTTAACCTATATGAGTATACTCGTATAAACTGTCAACATTCTGTTTTCATATCTATATTTTGTACATCGACGTAATAAGTTTTTTGCGCCTTCATTTTAAATGAATCAATTATAATCAATATTTCGGATAAGGAAAAGAGAGACAATTAGGATAGATTTATCACTGGAGGACTGGATTGATAACATACTTTCTTACGGTTTAAATTCTATTTCATTGCTTACTGCTCGAAACTTGCGGACCGTTCAAATGCCTTGAAGGTGGTTACATGAGACATTAAATTACATTAACCATACATTACGTGTGACATAAAATCCCGTTCTACATTTTAATGCGCTTATAACATTATTGCGACTTGCTTGGCCGTCGTTAACGTGACGTTCACTGATTGTGTAAAACTTCATGAACATCGCGGATATGTAATGTGATGATATTCAATTAAAATGTTCATTAAGCGTAACCTAACCTTTTTCATTAACTGCCAGACTACTGGAAAACAAAACAAGGTGTGGGAAGTGTAATCGAAAGCCTTGTCATGGAAAATTTACAACAAATGTTGGTGCAATCGGATTTTACGAGTGTATATGTATGTTATGCTCTCTTTATTTATAGTTCCTTGAATTCTTATCAAACTTAATTTAATCAATTACAAAGCGCAATAAAAACTTTACTTCTTTGTACCTAACTGAATTTTAAAAGGTATTAAAAACCAGTTTAATACCCTTTAAAATTCCGGAACTTCGCATACATTATAAAAACAAGTTTCGTGCACGTTCAAATAGTCTACTACGACTTTGTGAGTTATCAAGTTCGGATGGTCAGGCGTCTGACACCTCATTCGTTGTAATAGGGTTAGCATATAGCATTAGGCCTTCCGCTCTAGTAATCACTTATATAACGTGAAATAATTACATGTTACATATTATATTGTGTCTACTGAAAATTCAATCATCATTAAAAAATTACACAAATTTAATTTTATTGTATAAGGTAAGGTTTCTCAGAAAGCGAGAGTTGCCAAGGCCGAAATAATTGTAATAACGGTATTTTTGCACAACACGCTTCTGTTTAATTATTTTAAACAATTAATTACATCTTTGCGGGAGTCTTTATTATTATTATTATTATTTTATATATAGGGATGGGTTCGAGATTCAAGTGAATGTGCAGTAAACTGTTGGTTGAAAATAGATTTGAGATTGAATGAAACTTTTTGATGGGAAGTAGATAGATAGATAGATAGAAAGATATAGAAAATTCTTTACTATACACAACAAAATTAAATAGACACAACGTTAAAACAGTTGATACGAGCTAAACTCTTATCGCTAAGAGCGATGTCTTCCAGACAACCTTCAAATGGCAACAACGGAAAGAAAAAAATGGTAGATGGTGGCGTACTGTAGATTTGTGAAATACTTATTCTTGAAAAAAATAAATCTTAATTTACTACATCAACAATACAACTCTAGAACTACACACATGCACCTCTTGAGAGAGGATTATACGTACATCCAATAAGTGGAAACAAAATATACCTATCAAATGTAAGTTATCAATGTTGAAAACAATACATTGTGGCAGATTACAATACATGCAATACCTACATACAAACAAACATACGTACGCTCACGCCCATATTGCTTAAAGGATAGACAGGGGTGTATTAAACACCCAAATTATGGCTTTGCCAATTGCAATTAGGTCCCACTATCGTAATTGCAAGCCTATTGCCGTCAATCGTCTAATAGGTAACAGTCCGGTCCCTTAATCACCTTTTGCGCCACCCAGGATTCTATCCCACCAGAAAGAGATTAGGGTGACCTTGTTCTGCTACATCGTGCACCACACGGCACTCACGGCACATTCAAACCGCTTAGGATATTTCCGTCCAGATAAAACATGATACAACCAGCCCACATTATCTGTTCCAAAACCATTTTCAAAATAAAAAATATGAAATAGTTCAAAACTGCAAAAACTTTAAAACTTGAAACTTTACAATAATTTGTAAAAAGTTATTGATGCTAAAATATTTTTTTAAATAATAGCGATAACACTACTTTGAATCATATTTTCTATAGTTTTTAAGTCCGAGTGCATCCGATCTACATCTGTGCATTCGATTCATTATTTTTTTTTTAATCTACAAGTTTATAAGTCGATGTTTATAATGAACCGACTAAGTTATAATACCCAATTACATCACGAACGCATATAAAGGCTGATAATGTTAGTTTTAAAGGTAGAATCTACAAAATTCAATAAGAACCTATTAAAATGTACTATCAAAGCAAAGGAATAAGAGTATTTGTCTGGTACAACCAACGAAGCTCTTAAATCATTCCGAAGAAAACAAACAAATGCGAGTGGCTCTTGTTGTGGTTTTGCTCGTGGAATAAATGGAGAATTCATCCATAGGGTGAGCCACCCCCTGGCGGGCGTCGCGACGATGAGGGCGGCGAACTTGCGGTTTACCAGGGATCCTAAGTTCAAAAACCATTTTCTTTAATGTTCAACATCTGTGGCTTAATATGTCTGAGCATAAGAATTTTTAATAGCCAGTGCAGGAGTTGGTGAATTTATCGATTTTATTTAAGGTTAGAACCATACTTTAAAGCAGTTTTTGCACTGACTCTCTTAAAATATATAGGCCAATAAAAGGTACCTCAAATAACCGCAAGATTTACGAGTTTTTGATGTAGAATATTTGTTTATAAAATGTAAAGACGATGTAAAAAGTGTGAATGAATAAATTACATCTATTCAAAATAATTGTTGAATGTGCGACAAAACTCACGATAATCGTCGATAATTTAGCGACAATACCACAGTGCGGTACGTGATTTGATGACAAAGCTATTAGACTACGTCCTTCGCTCACGGACAAAGGTTAACAAAAAAATTGTTCGCAATTCCGAAACATTCAAGATTATCATATAACGCAGTTGATTTTGCGCAGTTATAATTTTCAATAATAAAATTTATAGGTATCTTATATCTCCGCCATTTGTGAGCCGATTAAAAAAAATTATTTGAGTTGGTACTCTATTCCCATTCAAGGTACTATTTAAATTTGAACAAAATACTCCTCCTCTTAGGTGGTAAATGAAGGTGCGAAAAATACATAAAATTTAGGCGCATTTTAATTTTATACAAAATACTAAATTATATCTAATCTCCACATCCAAGGGTTTACTGACTGGCTAATTCCATAATGCACGACTAGCGAAGATAAAAGTAAATGTGTACTTCGTTCCATTGTTATGACTGTAGAAGATTTTATGATGGTTAATGGTATATTACTACCAAGGTTAAACACACTGTAGAAATAAACAGTGACATACGCATAATATTTACGGTTATTGTATTTTCTAAACTGTTGAGGGAAAAAACACCAATACTTATATCTATAGAAGACGACACAGACGTAGTAGTGCAAGTCAATTTTGTTTTGAGTAGAATCGTGACTCTATGGTTACTCTATAAGAACAATGCATAACATATGCATATTACAGACGCCTGTTTGTTAGAGATTGGACATTTTTCAAAAATCAGACATCGATCTATTAAAACCACACCATAATCAGATGTTTTAATAATAGGTTGAGTGACTGTGTCTACATATTGTAGCAACCTTGCGTATTCTGAACAAAAATATATAAAATAACGTTCAGCAGACTTACTGCTTAGCCATGTATCACAGAGGCTATTAAATTAACCATATTGTACAAATCAGTGATACAACCCAGCAATCTAGATGGCTCAATATAAGGCTTTGCTAATAAAAAAACTAGGTATTTTGTTGCAATGCATACATAATATATGTAACTGTTTATTTAGAAACGTCGGCAAGCTATTGCATATTATAAACAATTAAACCTAGATGAACATTGACCGTCCTATAATATATTGAATCTAATTATAAAATCCGGCAGTCCTGAAAAACCACTAGATTACCCGTTTAGTTGGCGTAACCATGTCCTGTTAATTTTAATTGTGACTTGTAATTTAAAGAGGCCTAAAATAAATAATAGCTTCTTATTACAGGATGACAGTCCTGTATGATTTGTAAATAAAAATGGATTTTTCAAATTAAAATAACCTCAAATAATATAAGTAAATGCAGAACGTTTTCGCACGCCGCGTTCGCAAGGACAAACTATTTCTAAACGATTTGTTATGTTGCAACGCGCGAGAATTCTATGCTTTTGTCTTGCGATTTGTTGATTGTTTATTTTATGGTAGAAACTAGAATCATGAAATAGCTTTTTTTTGTGTGTAAGCCCCAACGGGTATAATATTCTTAATAAAGATCCAAGAAAGATCTTGTTATAATTAAAAACGAAAAACTTTTCCTAACAAATTCAAGTTCAACAAATTTAAGATACAGTCTGCCAATATTTCATGCAATTATTTGTACGATTATACCATAGATTGCAGAAGCGATAAATTAATATAATGCTGATACAATTTCGACACTCTTTTGTTATGAGGAAGGTATAAGGTGATCGGAGAGCGATTAGATTAAAAGGGTCACGGTCAAAATCGATAAAATGCAAAATTATGGAACAAGGGATAAAACAGCTATCGTACTAAATACTTTGTTATATTAATAATTACGTATTATTAAGCAGTAGGTAAGAATTTATATAATAGTATACAAATAGAGTACGGAGGCTCTACATGTACATACAAATGTTTTGTCACGTTAAATTGCGCTGCAAAATACCATACCACTATCAATCTACTGTATAATATTTGGTAGGTACGTGCTTCATCATTATCTACATACATTATTTACCTACACAAGGAAGTCGGTTGGAGGTGTACGTCATGTCAGCCCCAGGTACAAACCAGTTTTTTTTTTAATTAAGTATCATCACAATACAACATTACAATATTGTAACTTGTGTATATATTATGATTGTTAAAGTACTGGCATGTAGGTAAGTGAGTACTTACCCCAATGTACTGCCGAATAATTATCTTCTTCAAAATGCGAATGACGAGCTCACAATTAAAAGATCTTAAAGATAATGGTTATTTACAGGTTGTCCTTACAACATAGAAAAAAAAATATTGTAAACTGACCTTTTTAGAAACACTTTCATAAACAAAGACCTTTGGCTCACTATAAAATAATACTGCAATCTACGTTAACGCATATGATTCACATCGAGGTACACAATAATTTTAGTTTGAACGAAATCAGCTGTTCACATGTTTTATTTTCTGATGCGCCTTGGAAGGACTTCCATACTATCCTCCAAACGCACTGAAACAAAGTGACAAGAGAATGTTTACATCAATACGTTGCACAGACGCAATGCCCACCTCAACGCACACTAGCAACAGTTTGTGTACATACAACAGCGAAATCGAAATATTGCCATAGTAGTGGGGATGAAAGAGGTCAATGGCGTTTACATTTGCAGCATTGTTGGACAAAGATAGCATAATAGAATACAAACCATGAAAATTGAAAGAGAAATACAACAAACCTCAAATAAAATTAAACTTTCTACATACATAACATTCTCTTCCCATTTTTTAAAATCCAAATTTTTATATTCGATTGCGTTTCTTTAAACTTGTTATAGTATCGATTAGAGTATTATAAAATCGAATAGGGAATAGGAATCGATATCTAGAATGTGAAAAGGCGTGGACATTGGTTCAGGAAAACCTGAGGTTGCAAACCATCTACTTATAAATATAATATCATTTTTTTTACCTGAAAATTATATATCTGGCATTAAACCATTTACTTGGAAATTTGTATTAGAAATAATTATTATGAACTTCAATGAGTTTTTTTTATTTTTACATTATTACATCATTTTTCACCGGACAAAACAAACTCATTTGACATATAAATGTATTTTAAAAACATAAAGTAATCTATTAACAGTGTCACTGGCCAGTTTCATTTTTTTTCCCTAAACTACTGCTATCTTTTTTTCAAATATGATTAATGTTCGATATTTACATAAGAACTCTTACCCAAACAGAATCCAATAAGAAAACAAATAATTTTAATATTTGTATTCTGTATGTAATTCAACTAATCATCTATATAGTTTGGGTAGTCATCATTGTGATTTTTAGTCTAGAATAGACAATAGTATGTTTATTGTGAGAAGGTAAACACATCACTATGAAAATGACCATTGCACGGCCGCCAAACTTGTTGCCAACAAAGAGAACCTACAAAGATTATAAAGAAGTAGAAGAATATATTAGACATTTTTATAGACTGATTTTTTTTCTACTACTTGACATTGGCTGCGTTGAATATACACGCGGCAGAGAGTCCATAAATAACAAATGAGGAGGAGACAGACATATTTCATTGTTCACTGAGTGAATTCATTAAGATAACACTATTTATAATATGTTATAAATAAATAATAGGGTATACAGGAATTATTATAGTTGCTTAGCTATTGCATTAGGTTTATAACCTGTTATAATAATTGTAAGTTTGTTAAATAAATAAATAAATAAAAATAATAATAAAAGTGTATAATCACTAAGAACCTATTCAAGTTCAGACAATTTCACTGTCATACTTTTGCAGACCTCTACAGCAGTCTAGTCTAGTCTCTACAGTAGTAGTCTCTCAGTACAGTCTAAAACATATCTGAGCTGAAAGTATTTTATTCATATGATGTTAAATGTATTACGTTCTCCTATTGGAGTCTTTGTAGTACATTTAATTTCAATGTATTTTTAGGGTAACAAATTTATAGTATTTTTAATAAATCAATTAGATGTGTAAACCGATCCGGACCGAATAACATAAATCTTATTGACAATTAATTATTAATTATTAATCTTATTGACTGACTTTGCTTAACACACGACTTAATTTCGTAAATATTTCGTATTTGATAAGTTCTTACTATACAATCTCTCATGTTTTCATACCTTAAATAAACGCCATAAATAAACTATGTCAAACTTTATTATCTTTCTATTCATAATATAGTAAACCTAAGAAGTAGTATAAACAAAAAATATCCTAATATAATTATATGATGCAATCGGTTTTTGTAGAATTAATTGTATTGGTATATTTATATATCATACTATATATAACCACATAGTTAATTATATTGTACATAAAATGATTTATTAGTTTTACACTAACTACATTTTTCTGAACAAACACGTTATTTAATCATTAGTACCTACCTAAGTCTGATTCGCTGAATATTTGTATAAAAATATTCAACTAGTGCTATGCTTTAGTTTTATTTACAGATAATGAAGAAAATATTGCCACCTTGCATCATGACTCCTCAATGCTGAGGGTTGCGACCTCGCTACGATGAACCATGTATGCCCTATATGTAAAACATTTGTGCTTGTTTTCACCAACATCCATTAAGCAAAGTTAGTGGCCCCTAGGAACAGTTTCGTTTTCACCAACCTTTAGGGAACACCTATGCGCTCCGGGTTTGGTAATTTCGCGGCCTAGATAATGATCGGAGCAAACTTTTTTACAAACTACGAGTCAAGATATAAGTTAACTAACAACAGTGTTAGTTTATTATTACAAAAAAATTAACGAACGTTAGAATTATTGTTTAGTTACTTATATTTAAGTAAGGTTTTTTGAGACTTTTATGTCCCTTCTTTCATACAGGATTGAATCTGTGCCACCCATCAAACAGCTAATGTGAGCTCTGAGGTTCTATGCTACTGGTAATCACTTGCAGACAGTAGCCGAATTAGGGGGCATCAGTGTCGCTACTTGTAGCCACATAATAGTAGGTTTCAGAAGCTATTGTGACCCTACGCGATGAATTTAGGGTATTCCCAGAGACTGATGTAGTCAGAGTTCTTCTAGTAATACAGTCACCAGGCAAGTAGATACATTTAGAATTACACAATATGTTCTATAATGTGTATGTATACATACCCTTACACCACTGCTTTTAACTGGAGATCATGCTGAACTATTTCAGAACAGGAAAGGTTACATGCCCATTAATATGCAAACTATTAGTTCCCCAGGCCTAATAATAACCGATGTACTTGCCCGATGACCAGGGGCAACTCATGACTACTGTTTACCAAAATTGTTCGCTGCCATGTAGGATTTGAAAGGGTCATATTTATAAGGAGATATGTAGCGGAAGTTAATTAAAGCCCTGATAAATTTTTAATCAAGTTTAATATTTTCTTAAATGAGGAAGTAGAAGATTAACAAAAACAATTTCTTTTGTTTGTCTCTTGCTGGGCCTCCAGATAAAATTATGCAGTGCTAAGCCACCTCCTGTAAACAATGAATACTACATTTATTATTAAATTCTAAACTTTTTACTTATTTCAGAGCAGAACAGACTCAACAAAAATATAATGCTCTATGGTCTTGATATGCACACCATATCAAGACCATAGAGCAATATGGTTTCCTTAAAAGACGATTACCTGTCTTGGCATTTAGTTAAAGACTCAACAAATGCAGTTAATGTAATATAGCATTAATGCTGCATTTTACACAATTTATGCATTTTGAGACATGAACCTGAGCCAATAAACAATGTACCAATTCCTAATTGGAACAATTAAAACAAAGAGGACAAATATCTAGACTAACTATAATCACCAACTATTAAATTTATGGTTTGCATAGAAGCCAGGTTACTCATTATTTGGAAATCAAGCACTAGAAGTTGATAAGTTAATAAGATGACTTGGAAAGTTACAAATTAATAATAGAATAGACTTTATTGTACACTGTTAAACTAATATTATTAACAATTAATATACAAAATATAAATTAATACCTCTAACTTGTTATAGAACTGCCATTTATATTTCATCTTCAAATCTATGATCTGAATGTCTTTGGATACAGCTTGAATATGTAATTAATTTAATGTATTTTCTTTAATTTACCTCTAGTAGGAGATATTTTAAATTTTCAAGTCCTCCTTTTTTCATATCTTTAAAACGTAACTTAAAACAGTCTGAGTAGACTGGCCATCTTCTTGACCACAATGGTGTTCTGTTTATGAATATTTCTTGGAAAACAGGCTCCTAGAATAATAATGTTTAGGTAATTTATGGCATATTCAGTTTCACATGTAAAATTAATAAAAATATTAACATATTCGAAGACTAATGATCTGTAAAAATACCATATGTAATAGGTAAAAAATTCTTTCTTTATCAACTTTTTGCCATTTCGTACCTTTATTGGTTCAACATAAACAACATATGTTATAACTTCACTGTCTGCTGCAGATTGTTTCCCACACATGTCATTTTAGAAAATCTTTCCACGTTGAATATTGGGATTCAACAGCAGTCACGTTGGCATCACATTAGATATGCTTATTTTGTGAAAAAGTCGTCGCTGTCGTAACGTGAATAGTTTCATTAACTTCGACATAATCAGTTCATCTTTCCATTTTTCTGATTAGGTGATGTTTACCACTTTAAGCATTACGGTATCCGTTGTACTTTAAGGGTATGCTGAAATTTAGCTGAATGTCAAAATCGAAAACTGTCAGTTTAAAGTCATGTTTGTGTTCAAGAATGTCCTCGGTATTTTATGAACAAGCTTACTAGTTTTACTGTGCCTTTTTATCACTAATTTTACGTAACGTGATAATGATAAGTGAACTTTTTTGTAGCAATAAGTTATAAGTATTCTGCTGTACATTTGTTTCATACATCTTTTGTTGTTGAGCAAGTTCAAGTGAGTGAAACCATCCTTATAATTAATTATCGTCTTAAGTATAAGAAAATCAATTACTGACTGTTGCCAATAGTAGTTCGCGAGCAGGATTAGAATTGTCCTAACTTGATAATAAGAGATTAATTAAATTTCTGAAGAGCAATGCCTGAAAGAAAAAAGAATTAATCACCCAGTTCGCATTTTATTCTGAATCTGTTAAGACCATAATATTTTTCCTACCCTTAATTTTGCATATACATTGTCAGGAGCATAGAAGGGGGCAGGATTTTTCATCTCTGTAAAAGTACTATTCTGCGTTGACTTTTTGTGCTAGAGAGAATCAATAAACAACTAATAATAATAAAAGTTATATTCCCGAGGAATAGAAAAACATGACTTTTACTTCAGCAAAGTTGTAGTGAGAGCAAGTAATAAGTTTCCCATAAAAAATGTGCATATACAGTGTAAACTCTTTATAACGAAACTCAAGGGACTGAGCATTTTTTGTCCTTATAGAGAGTTATCCCTATATGGAGGGAACAAAAAAAACAACCAAATTAACAAGAATTTTTAATATGTATGTCTTAGATAATAAATGCTTATAAATTATTGTTTACACATATAGTCTGATAACTTTGTCTGATGTTTTTTGCTATGCCAGTACTTGTTTTGTATTATTTTATGTATTCTATTCATATCTAGATATGTGGTGGAATTGTCTTTATTAAACAACAAAAATTTTTCTACCAACTTTTTTTACCAACAAGCGGCATCTAGGGCTTGTTGAATTGTTGGTGGTGAGTCAGCTTTGTCCACTTGATCATCTTCTTCATCTTGATTATCGGGTGTTTCCTGACTTTTTGACACTAAATCAACAATTTGTTCATCTGTAAGTGTACCAGTTGTGGCTAAATCCTCATCTATATTTTCGTACGATTGTAGATCTTCGTTAAAATTGTGTGGTATGTTGAACTGGCTTATCCATTCACTCAGTGGTAGATTGTCTTCACTGTCAAATTGGTTCGTTTCTTGGCTACTACATAATCCAGCATGTTGAAAAGAATGTGGATAGTGGCTGCTGTTACCTCTTGCCAGGCTTTTGATAAGAAGTTCACTGCTTGTAGCATGTTGATCGAGACCTTGCCGTCAGTTTCGATCATATCCATCAACATTTTCCGTCTATAGTGACCCTTTAGGCTTTTAATTACACTCTGATCCATTGGTTGTAAAATACTGGTTGTATTAGCTGGGAAAAATGCTAACTCTATGTTTCGAAGATTAGATATGATTGGGTGAGCAGGACAATTGTCTACTAGAAGCAAGATTTTCCGTGATTTTAATTCAGCATCCCTTTTTCTCACTTCCTCTTCAAAAATCTGCGATGTCATCCAAGCTGACTTGTTTGCTTTGTATGTAACTGGCAACTGTTTTATGTTCTTGAAACACCAAGGGTTTTTCAATTTGCCTATAAGTAAGAGCTTTCTTTTTTCTGTGCCACTCATATTGGCAGCCACTAGAACTGTAATACGCTCTATAGACAGTTTTCCTCCAACACATTTTTCCCTTTTGAATTTCAAAGTTTTGGCGGGAGTCAACTTGAAAAAAAGGCCAATTTCATTTGCATTAAAAATGTCTTCTGGTGAGTACTTCATCTTTAATTTAGGCCACACTGTACTAATCCAATTGTTAGTCACATTCATATCGACATCCCGCGCCTCTCCGTTCATTTTACAATCAATTTGGTGACGGTGCTTAAATTTTCCGAGCCAACCTTCAGATGCTTTAAAGTCAATTATGCCAAGTTGGTTGGCAAACTTTTCAGCCTTTTTTACAATTGGCCCCGAGATGGGTACATTATTCTGGCGCTGGTTGTTAAACCACGACAACATTGCCCGATTTAAACTTTTTCGTCAACACTAATCGCTTTCCGTTTACTGGCCATGTTAACAGTTTCAAAGTAGGATTACGACTGATAATACGATAGGTACCCAGTATGCTTGGTCGAAGACCATCACTTCCGAGAAAACAATGCGTCATACTGCACGTGTTCAAGGCAATTAAGGATAACAAAAGCTAGACCGACCTTGGACGTTTCGGAGCTTCAAAGTCTTTTGTTACCTGATAACATAACATAAACAATAATACCGATAAAAAATATTTACTGTCGAGAATGGCGTATCGCTATTTCGGGATCAGCTGTTGTGGTAGCTGACCCGATAAGTTTTGAAAGTAGTACTTGTCCTACTTCGTCTGTGCCAGCTGGCTGATTGAGGTGAGGGTATCTACTTAGCCGGCCAGGCTGTATAAGCCGTCGAACCGTAGCTAAGTAGATAATACAAGGAGCAAGGAAAGGTGTCTATGTTAGCCGGCCAGACTGGTTCGTCTTTGAACCGTAGCTGAAGTGAAACACCAGAGAATGGTTGGAATCGACTTGTATTTGATTAAAAGTATGCTAGTTATATTTACATTTTTGACCATTAAGTAATGGAGTTAGTTTACCGCACATTATATTGAATATGTGTCGCGCGGATCGAATTCCTACGGTTGTAAAAACGCCAGTGGAAGTCGATGAAGCCGCCGAAGAAATCACCAGAGCTATCCAAGCCGCAAGCCTCAGAAAACCGGAGAACTACCGGCCCATCACACTCCTCACGACGACGTCCAAGGTGTTCGAGCGCTTACTGCTAGTAAGGGCTCAACCCCACATCCGGCTGAGGCCCGAGCAATTTGGATTTCGTAGGGAGCACTCCACTACGCTCCAGCTGACTCGTGTCCTAGACGAGATGGCTACGTGGTTGAACAAGGGCGGGAGCACGGTGACCGTGATGCTCGACATGGAGAAGGCGTTCGACAGAGTGTGGCATGAAGGTCTCATCCACAAGTTGTCGACAGTGTGGAGTCCCGCAAGGGAGCTGTCTGTCACCGGCCTTGTACGCCCACTACACGGATGACATCCCTGTAGTCGGAGACGTCAAGCTGGTACTGTTTGCAGACGATGCCGCGTACCTGTCAAGTTCACGCAACGCTGCACGGAAATTGCGCCCCATACTCGAAGCCCTTCCGGGCTAGCTGAAGCGATTGAAGCTCAAGTGCAACGTGTCGAAGACCCAGGCGATGATAACCGGTATGGCACACCACCCGCCAAACCTGCGTCTGATGGAAGAGGACATCCCATGGTCCCCAAAGGTCAAGTACCTGGGAATCACCATCGAAAGATCACTGTCGATGAATCACCACGTCGAGACCATCACAGCGAAGGCCAGAGCTGCGCGGACTTAGCTGCGTCCCCTGCTATCCTCCAGACTACCAGTAAGTGCCAAACTAGGCATTTACAAAACATATATCAGGTCGCGCCTCACCTACGGTGGGCCGGCCTGGTACAACTTGATAGCAGGGACATCGACAATCTTCGCAAGCTGTAGAGAACAGCTGCCTTCGTATGGTGGTCGACGCCCCCAGGTACCTCAGGAATGCAACAATCCATCGAGACCTCAAGTGGGAACCTATAAAGGAGTTTGTGAGCAGACTCGCCACGGGGATGTTTGAGCGGGCTGACCGCTCGAAACTTTCCCACCTGGTAGGTATTGCTTCGCTCCCACATCCAGACGATACGACACTCATCCGGAGGCGACTCAAACGCCCCGCTCGGGAGCTTATATCAGTTCTTTCGAGCGGGGCATTGGCTTCGCCATCGGATGCAGATAGTCAACCACCGACCTCTCGCATGCGGCTCGCTGGACCCCTCTTCGGAGGAGCGATCGGCGAGCAAACCTCGAGGCCGGTGAGCTAACTCCAATGACTGGCTCACAGTGGTGAGCTGCGAGGAAAATCACTATAAGCAGCCTAGAGCTCCAAATAGTCTCCCCAACCCCCTCAACAGGGGTGAGATGATACCAGATGTGATCGAATTCATTCGCCGCTTGGTATGCTGTGCGAGTGGATGCGTGCTATCTTGATGCATTTTTAGAGCTTTAGAGTACGTGGCATATGTACGCCACAGCTATAAAGAGTGTTTCAATATGTGGGTTTTAACGCAAACCAACCAAGTTGGGATCACTTCAACGTTACAGGGAGTTTATTGTTATAAAGGATAACGTTATAAAGAGTTTACACTTTATATAGGTAATCAAGTTAAGAATCTCAAAACATAGCCACGTAGATTAGCGTTTACAATTGTCATAAACTCTTAATTTATTATCAAAGATTGAGATTGATAAACTTGGTATCAACAAACAAAGGATTGTTTCTATCAAGGTACTTATCACATTGCATTACATTTAAATCACTCAGCTTTAGCAATAATAATATTTTTTGGGCATTTTGTTATGTATTTTTGTTACTATGAGAGTTAAGTTGTATTTCAAGGATTCTAAAGTATTTAAAAGAGTATGCTATATTAGCTATTTGTAGAGATAATTAGTGGTACTATCATAGTAATAATAATGAACATCATCGCAATTGATACTCAAATTACTGGGTAAAGTAGTATTAAGTAGTACACTTAATACTACTACTACTACTACTTAATTGATTTTTGTTTGATATTTCTCCAGCAGGATTTTAAACAGGACTTCTAAGACCCTTGTTTCTTTTATTTTACTGTTATTAACTTTATACCATTTGTCTTCTATTTACTCTAATATTAAATTCTTGAGGGTTAATTAATTTATTGAATTTCTTTACAATGAATCCATTTGTTACTCTTTGAGAGTGTGAAGCAGTGTCTCCACCTTGTAACAAAAACAATTTATAGATATTTAGGGATCAATTAATTAGTAATAATCAGTTCAAAATTAGTAAAGATGTATTGAAAACGAAACATGTTGCACATTTTAAATATTATCCTGATTCAGTTCCACTTTACATAATTTACCTATAAGTATAATAATTGTAGTTACAATAGGTTCTAAAATTTATTTTTATGATGTGGTATTACATACTGCATATTTTCATTGCCATTTGTATTTCATAAATATTCTGGTGGTTGTGAGACAACATCAGTATGAACTTGTTTTTATTGTAAATTTACCGTAAGTTGTACAGTTTAACAAAGCAAGATACATTATTATCCTTTGTAACCAAACTATGTATTTATATACCTCCTTGTGATTATTTCTGTGTTGCCATGTCTTTGTTTTTTTGCAGCAATATGTTGTCCTCAGTAAGCAAAAAATGTATTTTTTTCTGCTCAGGTTGGAATGTTTATTGACTTAATTGAATTGAATGTCTTGGATATAATTTGATATGATTCCAGCTCTCTATATATATTCTATATAAGATATATAAGATTGATTTCCTTTGATTTTCTTAGACCAACTTTCACATTCAAGAGTAAATTTTTGCAACGCCGAGTAACCAGCTAACCCATAGTAAAATAACTATGTTATCTTGCATGGCTAAGAGTTAACGCTGGATCATGTGTGTCATGGGGGGCTTTACAAACATTCAATCATCAGACACAAGAACTCCCATGCTCTTGACAACTATTGGTTACAAAAATTTTTGTCCCGTGTGGGAATCGAACCCACGACCTTCGTTTTAGCAGTTAGGGTCACTTACCACTTGACCCATGGCCCATCAATTAAATATATGTTGTTATATTCTGGATATGTTTCTTCATACGTTTCTTCATACCGCGTGATTCTCGGTAAAGTAGAATATGCCAACGCCATCTTTTACCGTGGATATCGTTAAAGGCGACTGACGATGTTACACAGTGCCGGGATGACGGCCATAGGCCTGTCTAAACTATGTTTGGCAAAAAAAAACACCTCTTAGACGGTTACCTCTTCAGGGAAATGGGGCTGAATGTATGCATATATATATATATACTAGCGGACCCGACAGACGTTGTCCTGCATGATATTTCAAGCGATTAGCACCAATATAGATAAATAACCTATATACCGACTGCAGCGCCATCTGCCGGGCTGATTTGTGAATCTAAACCATTCCCAGATCCCCTTGAACACACTCAAAAAATTTCATCAAAATCCGTCCAGTCGTTTGAGAGTAGTTCAGTGACATACACACTCACAGAAGAATTATATACAGTCGTGGTCAACTAATTAGGGACACTCTCTAGTTAATCCAAATTGTGAATTTATTTTTTATTTTCCAACGAGTCTAAACAATATTCCACATCTTTTACATGTAAGTATAATTAGTCATTTATGTGCCTAATTATACAAACAATAACAACTTCTTAAACATTAAACCTCTTTACAGTATAGCTGATAGATGATCACAGTGCTATTTGTTCAAAGAATGCTGGCTGGCCATTTAATTAGGGACACTGAGATATTGCGTTCTAGTTTCAAAATCTGAATCTCAATTATTATTTTCTTTCTTCTCCTATTCTTTGTGGTAGTTTTGGCGGCAATCTAGATTTGTAATTTCAAGTTTTGAGAGTTATTTTGAAGAACAATGGGCAAAAATAAAAGTTGCGATGCAACACTACGAAAAATTATCATGAAGTTTGTCGAGCGTGGTTGGTCATACCGAAGGATAGCAGGATATTTAAATTGTTCAAAAACTATGGTATGCAATGCAGTGCAACATTTCAGGCGCAATAACACAACTTTAAATGTGCCCAGAAAAAAAAGATCGAGAAAAACAACTCCGCAAGAAGATAGAATGATAACCAGGTTAGCTAAGAAAGATCCGTTTCTAGGCTCTATTTTAATTAAATATGAAGTGTTTGGGGCAGACGAAAGAGTCAGTGTATCAGCGAGGACAGTTCGACGACGTCTGGTAGAAGCAGGGTTGTTCGGAAGAGTGGCTCGCAAAGTACCGTTGTTAAAGAAAGAGCATAGAAATGCACGTTTGGCGTTTGCACGTAAATATGGACATTGGACCTACGACCAATGGCAACATGTATTATTCTCTGACGAGACCAAGGTTAATTTGATTTCTTCAGATGGAAGGCAATACGTACGGCGTCCTGTAAAAGCGGAAATGAATCCAAGATTCACAAAAAAGCAGGTGAAACATGGCGGAGGAAACATTAAAATGTGGGGATCATTTTCTGGACGTGGAGTGGGACCTGTGAGGAAAGTTCAGGGTAACTTAGACCAACATCAATACAAGGCAATATTAGAAGAAACTATGCTTCCCTATGCTGAGGAACATCTTCCTATTATATGGACTTTTCAGCATGATAACGACCCAAAACATACAGCCCGTTCAGTCAAGTCGTTTCTTAACAGACAGTCGGTATCAGTGCTAGATTGGCCAGCAAATAGCCCCGACCTCAACCCAATCGAGCACCTTTGGCACGAAATTAAGAAAAAAGTTGCCATTTATCGTACCACAACTTTAGATGAACTTAATGAAGCTTTTTGTGAGGCATGGGCAAACATTCCTGTTGAAATATGTCAGAAACTGATAATGTCTATGCCACATCGGTGTCAAGCGGTAATTACTAACAAAGGTTTTGCTACTGGGTACTGATTTTACCCGTAATAAAATGAAGTTGTTAAAGAAATTAAAATACTGCAGATTATTAGTTCTGTTTAACTCTATTTTTCATTTTACTTTACTGTTCTTAATTAAATGTCCAGCTACAGAATTGTACCTTAAATTGAATACATGGTTAACCTTTGATATTAAACACTTTTTTATATTTATTTAATCTTTTATTTACAGCCATTTATAGTATAATAATCGGATCAAATTATGCAAATAATAGTTACTGAGAAATCAACAGGGTTTTATATTTATATGTACATAGCCGGTTATTGCTGTCCACTATCTTGAATGTCCTTAATTAGTTGACCACGACTGTATATAAAGATGTGTGTGTATGTTTCTTCAATACATAATTTACTAGCTTGCTGCCTATCTTCTTGCTATGTTAACCCATTGCTTCCCATCGAAAACGGCATTGGATTTTTTTATCAAATCTTGAAACTATGTTCATAATACGCTAAGAAAAAATAATACGAACAAAAAAAAATTGTACTTTTAATGCTGAGTCAGCCTGTCCTATAAATATGACAGTGAGGACATGTGATCAGAAATAATAAAAGTAAACAATTATAAGAATATTAGCTGTATTTGAAAATTTGACCATTAACAGTTTTAAACATAAAGTTCTATTAAGTTATTTTGTATGGTAGATATACTGCAGAGTGTTTTTCACATTTAGCGCAAAAAGTATGAGGTTTTTATTTACAACCTTGTCCCTGGCAACGCCTCTGTTTGGCCCTCTTCGTCATATAGTGACCAATATTGTCAAACCTGACAGGTTGTAAAAGGCGTTCTGATGTACCTGGTGTAGGTTTGCTTGCCTTGCCTTCCGATTTTTTCATCCAAGAATAATATTTTGAAAGATTACCACCATTTCATTTTTTATATATTTAATAAAGGTCTAAGAATCATTTTTATGTTAATTGGAGTTGGCAAGTTTTTTAAATTATGGTATATAAAATCTGAATATGATGCTTCTTTTTGAGCCAAATATGATATTTTGTAAAAATTACAATAAAATTACGGATACACTTTTTGCAGAAGAAAAAAAATATTTTATTAGAAAAACAGTGCAAGAATACGAATTTTGTCAGAAACAATAAAAATAAACGAAATAAAAAAAATTTTGAATATGGTGTCCTAAAAATAGGACAGTGAGGAGAACCAGTACTGTTCTAGCTAGTCGAAGTTCGTTTGCGCTGAATATCTTCAATACAAACTTATGCCCTATATTTCACCCATATAATTTACTCTTTAAAAGGAAGTAAGGATACATTACGATTATAATGGACAACTCTTCTGATCAAAAAAATCTTCTGAAGTTTGGTTTTGTATGAGTTGTATGTAGTTTTATTACATTAAACATAAAATAATAATGCCAGTTACTTGCGGATATTATAAGGTATCTTTCAACTAATATTAATATTTCAAATCTAAATTAAATTTATTTAGCTATCTTTTTTTGTTCAACAGGTATGTTTTTAACCTTTAAGAAGAATTTGTAAAATTGTAGAAATAAAGACAAACAAAAAAAAAATTAACTATTTAGTATCACGTATTTCTTCCCCGACGCCTTATGACTGGTTCCATGCGGTTCCTCATGGAACGTATGAGAGTCACAACTTTATGTTGTGGGAATCCCAAATCCTTTCGTTCAAAGTTCGTGAGAGTTAAATTAAACTATTGTAACTGAAAGTGTCCTTATATATGTATGTCCATACATAGATATACTCACGCCTATAGATGTCAGAGACGTTTCAAACGCCCAGTTTTTACGAACCTTAATTTAGTCCCACTTACGTAATAAGGGGCAAGCCTATTGCTGTCCTCATCTTCATACAAATACCCTTTGCATTTTCTTAAAGCAATAATAAATATTCAGAGATCAAACGTTTTATTTGAGTAGTTATTTACAAACTTGATAACCCACTGTTTTTGTAAATTCCGTTACCCACAATTACTCTAACTATACGCTGTGGTTAGGTTTATAGCACTTAGCATTTGTTAATACTAGTAATAGGAATGTTTGTGTAATACAAGTAATAGGAAATCACGGCAAAAAGAATAAAACCACTTGCGACTAAAGAATATGTCTATTCATGTATGTTGTCTTAGGAACATAATAATATATATTCTTAAGACTTTAAATAAACCGCAATATAGAATATTGTTATGAAATATTTGCCATTGTTGTAATATAACAGGATGCTGCGAAAACTGACATTTGGTGGTTGGCGGATAGTGGGCGCGTATTGCACTCTGTCGAAGGCGGGCTTACAGATCAGACTTGTTTCATCAGCCATGGACAGAGGATCCAACTTTTTTTTTAGGCAGGTGAGTTCGTTATTATTATTATATTGTATTTTGTTTGCGTTATACGTTGCGTTCATAATAAATAATATTACATGTCATTGTGTAATGAAAATGACGTAATATAGAACATTGTGTGTGCAATGAATGGTATTGTGGTGTGAAGCAACGGTAATACTGAGTAAGCCTAGTCCAAAAACTGCAGTATGTTTGATAATAAAATATAGCATAAAAGCGGTTTTTAGTTAATATCAGGTTGTAAATAGGTTCCACTAACAAGGTAGGTGATTCGGACTTCGCACCTAAAGAATGGATTTTGATACATTAATTGGTAATATGACGTTTAGATAAATAATTCAGCTGGATTGTACCTAAATACGAAGTTCATTATCAGCATCAATATTTTTGTGCATTAAATTTAGTTTAAAAAGCACGCTTGATACCTGTAACTCGAAATGGCTTCCACCGGGAGGTTCCCTTTTCTTCATCACATATTGCTTAGGTACACTTCCAGATATTATAAATCTTTCATTCCTAAAGTTAACGGTTGACATCAATAGGCTTGCTTCTTATTACGTTGGTGGGGCCAAATTCTAAGTTACAAAATGCGGGTGTTTACTACACGTGTATGAATCATATGAATGTATCATAGATCCATATAAAAGAGGTTCCCTAATGGCTAGTTGTAACCTTTTTGCGACGATCTATGCTGTCATTGGAGTTCCTTAATAAATAAATAAAACCCTTAGCCTTATTATTGACAGCCCCTTTTTTATAAGACTAGACTAGTACTCTGCGACGGCGCGGCTTCTGATTTTCAGCAGATAATTGCTGGTGTACCTCAGGATTCCGTCCTAACGTCTACACTGTCCCTTCTGCATATTAATGACATGTTGGCCCTTGGCAACATACATTGTTAAGCAGACGGGAGCACAGTACACGGGCGATATTTTGGATATCCTGCTGCCAAGCTAGCAGACGTTGAGGGAAAACGACAAGAGCTTGTCGCTAAGCTCGATCCACTGCAGGATAGGCTTAGTATCCTGGGTATGAACATTTGCCGGGATCTCATTCCGCGTGATTACATTGAGAGTGTCACTAAGGCGGCCTCGCGGAAACTCGGTATATTGAACAAGGTGAGACGGTTCTTCTCGCCCGAGTATCTGTGTCTTTTATACAAGACCCAGGTTCGCTCCTGCGTGGAGTACTGCTCTCATCTTTAGGACGGCTATGCGCAGTATTTGTTTGACGCTCTCGATCGGTTTCAGCGGCGCGCAGTCCGCATTATTGACAGTCGCCCGAGTATCTGTATCTTTTATACAAGACCCAGGTTCGCTCCTGCGTGGAGTACTGCTCTCATCTTTGGGACGGCTATGGGCAGTATATGTTTGACGCTCTCGATCGGTTTCAGCGGCGCGCAGTCCGCATTATTGACAGTCCTGAGATCACTGAGTCCCTCGAGCCTTTGCAGTTGCGAAGAGATGTCGCCTCTATGGCAGTCCTCTATCGCCTACATCACTCATACATTCTGACGATGTCTTCCAATTAATCGCACCTTCTCCCTTTCTCCACACGACAACACGTGCTGGCCTGAGGAGTCACCGTTTGAGAGTGGAAAATATACGATCTCGAACTAAACGGTTCGGCTCTTCCTTTCTGTACCGATCGGTTAAAGCATGGAACTCACTACCAGCGCACTTGTTTCCCTCCCACTTTGTTCACGGTGCTTTTCAGCGGGTTCGCGAAAAAGCATCACACCAGGCCGCCATAGTGTGGGCCACAATTCTGCATTGACTTGCAATGAGGATGGTGACCATCTACTCTTTAACTCCACTTGTTGCTTTCCATCAGGCAGAGTGTAGTCATTATGATAGGCTAATAAAAAAATATATTTTCACAACAGTAGAAGGCAGATAAACAAGAAAAGACAATTGACAATATTATATGAATATAATGCGATATTGTTTAGTGATATCAGTGGATTGTTGCAAGATATCATATCGATGTTGTCCCACTTGACGCTAGTGGAGTATACTATACATATGATTGGTAGGTAAGTACATGATAATAATAATAATCACTTAATTCCTCCTCCAGTTTGCCTGTTTTACACCATTTCTGGCTGAATTGGCAAAGGTTCTGGCTTTTGGTATCGACTGGGGTCTGTCCTAGTTTCTAGATTCCCTGTAAGATATTTTGAGTGCGACGTAGACAAAGGAATCGACCTAGATTGGACTATTAATAACCGCGTGTGTAAGTATCGTCTAGAACAAATCTATAGAACCTGCGAAAAATTATTTTGGAACTCCATATTAGGACTCGAACCTACGACCTATGCCTCAATAGTCAGGATCTTAAAGCAGTAGACTAATAGGCCAGCCAATACATGTGTTCCCTTTCTTTGTGTTCCAGTTGTTCGACACAGTGAGTAGTACATACACGTACTTGCTTGGTGACACGCGTTCCTGTGAAGCGGTGCTTATTGATCCTGTTCTAGAACATGCCGAACGAGATGCCGCGCTTATCAAGGAACTTGGGTTTAAGTTGATCTATGCATGTAAGTTATTAAACTATTAACAGTTTGTTTTTTCGTCTACAATAAAACTTAAAAAAAGAGGAGGTTCTCAATTCGACTGCATTTTTTTTTATGTTTGTTACCTTAGAACTTTCGACTGCGTGAACCGATTTCGAAGATTTCTTTTTAATTAGAAGCTGGTGCTTCCCGTGTGGTCCACTTTTAAATTGGTCCAGTTCTGACAATTGCATCCATGAAAATCCATGAAAGTCTTAAATTTGTACTAAGAATGTGCGCGACAAATGGACGAATAAATAACTCAATATCACGTCAACCGATTTCGATGATTCATTTTTATTGGAAAGGATGTACTTCAAGGGTAGTTAGATGAGAGTTTGGTCCAGTTGTGACAATGGCATCCATGAGAAAACCATATTAGTCTAAAATTTTATTATAAACACATTGAAGTCGGTTGTCTACTTTTTTAAAGTCCGATTATTTACTATGCAAATAAATGTTGCAAATGGTCAAAATTGAGACGGATCTATGTGGTATTTTGATTTTTTTTTTTAAATCTACGCCCTACTTATATTTGTGAAGGTTATAATTGTTATAAACCTCAGGGCAAAGAATCTTTTAGTACTAGAAAGAGGTTCTACTTCGAGCTAGAAAAATTAAAAAAAAAATTATTAATTTTAATACAATATTTTTTTCTTCGTTATCTATTATTATTTTTGAGTAACACAAATCGGAATGATATGCGCCTCCGTTAGCTTTATAAACCTGTAATATAAACAAAAGTCTATTAAATTCTATTTATTTTTTAGTTATCATGTACAATTTTTTCGGTATTTTGACCTGTCAGCTGACGAAAACTAAGATTTGAGAAAAACATTAACACAAAATTGAGACCTGTTCTACTCGTGCATTCTTAAGGTACTACGGAGTCGAAATATTCAATTTAAAGCGTATGTCATTTTGTTGGGGTTTCTGAAACACTGCACTAATAAATTTCAACTGTAATTTATCATAATATGTCTATTGATTCATTATATTAAATACTATACTATCGTCTAATTTATTTACATACACTCACACATCCCTGGAGGGGTAGACAGGGGTGTATTAAACACCCGCATTTTGCCAATTAGAATTTGCCTACCATGATCTAGTCCCATCTACAAAATAGGATGCAAGCCTATTGCCGTCATCCGTGCACTTTCGGTATTAGAATAAAAATGGGAGTTTAATGAAAGGATAGAAAGGATGGAAAGGCAAGGAAAAGAATATTGTAGATGTACCTCTAAGGAGCCCTTTAAGCCAATTGATTATAGTTTACTGCTGTTTGATATATATAAAGAGTTTTGATGTGGCGATAACAGTACTGTACATTATTTAATATACATATTTCAGTGAACACACATATGCACGCAGACCACATAACCGGCACCGGCAAACTAAAGTCTATCTTACCAGAGACAAAGAGTGTGATCGGCAGGACTTCAGGCGCTCAAGCCGATGTTTACCTGAATGACGGTGAAGTGATTAACTTCGGGGCACATGAGCTGGTTGCCATAGCAACGCCGGGACATACTAATGGTTGCTTGACGTATATTTGTCATGAGCAGGTTAGTTCAACTTATCGATTCCTCGTCAAAATTTAAGCAGTGATAAGTTGTGCTTTCTAATTATTGATAGGATTTGATAAGCAAAAGTACTCTCTATCTATATTGAGACACATATCAATTTTGATTGAACACGCGTAGGTATTCAAAGTCTACAAGATATTCATAAGAATGAGTTTTGCCATGGGACTTGGATATCAAGGAGCAAGGCATTTAGACTTGAATTAGAATGTGAGTGTGCTACTTTTGCAGTAAGACGGTACGTTTGCAGTAAAATGGTGAATAATTTTCGTATTCTAGATAAACTTATTACCGTAACTGTACTAAAGTCCACTTGATTAGAGTTGTAGGCTATACTTAGATTTTCTATAGTTTTATGTAAATCATTCAAGAGGGCTGGAAGATTGGAGATGGCTGATTAGTTTATATTTAATACAAAAAGATTTTTTGAAATCCTACCGGCAGTTCCAGAGATTAGGGCGTTTAAACAAACAAAAAAAACACATCTGCTTTATATATTGAAAATAGATAAGACTGAAGATTTTAAGTTAATCCAATAAGGAGTTTCGGAGTAAATATAGTATTTATCTACGGTTTTTAAAGTTGGTTTTATCAATTCCTAGGGTATAGCATTTACCGGCGATACTCTTTTGATCCGAGGCTGCGGTCGAACTGATTTTCAAGAGGGCTCCTCAGAAACCCTCTACAAGTCAGTTCACCAGCGTATCTTCACTCTACCAGACCACTTCACGCTGTACCCTGCCCATGACTACAGAGGACAGACAGCCACCACTGTGGGGGAGGAGAAGAAATACAACCCACGCTTGACGAAACCTCTGCCCGAGTTTGAGGAGATTATGAAGAATTTAAATTTGCCTTATCCCAAGATGATTGGTAAGTTTTAATTGATCGATTTTAAGCATCGATGGTTAGTTAACTATTTTAGTCTATGCATGTTAAAGATTTCTCCAATTATTGACCGACAAATTATTATTTTTTATTGGAAAGCGGTCTTCTGTATAACCAGGAAAACCTTCAAATTTTATAGACACCAACAAGTTTTTTCTTAAACATTTTTTTTCTGAGCTGTTGGTGGAAGGTACAACTCCTTACCGGTAATTTCGTTACTTTGCGAATGAGTCTTTAAATTGCACTTTTCGATTAAAAGGAGTTGCGCAAAGGAATTGGGAAGGTGGAACGCGCTTTTCTACTAATCAGCCTTTATCGATATCAACTACCTGTTCCTATCGATAAAGGCTGATTATTCATAATTTTGCCAAGACACACTTTGATAGAGGTACAGAAAAAAACCTGTCATCCAGACACAAATAATAACAATTTCCAGTGGATGGCTGAAATAACTCTGAGGTTAGCCTTGGAGAGCTGGCCTCTTATAAAAACAAAACTAGTCACGTAGTAAATAAGCGTTTGCGCAACTCCTTTAAATCGAAACGTGCAATTTAAAGCGAACGCACGATCACTTCAAGTTATGTGCAAAAATAGTGATGATATACTTACATCATCTACTGTTAGACGCTAAGATATAGTGATGTATCACGGCTGCTAATAATTAAATGGTTACTGTACATATATTAAAATTGTAACAGGCCGATGTCGGAACTTTATAGATATTGAAGGAAAACTAACATGCGGGTCGTTATTAGAGCAACAGAACCCAACACAACAGTTTCTACAATTTTTGTCTGTCTGTCTGTCTGTCTGTATCTTTGTACAACACGCATCACGTAAAAATAATGGATAGAATGGAATGCAATATTCACCGATCTATTGCTAGAGGTGTCAAATTATTTCTCAAGTATATAAGTACCGTCGTTTTCTATCACCTGTCGCCACCGCGCTGGCAGAGACATAATGCCTTCCTCGTAGAAGTTTTTAGGCCTTTGATCAAAAAAGGTGGTAAGGTCACTTTTAAGCTGGTCTACATTTTTAAATTAATCTGATAAGTGTGATCATAAGTGGGTGAGGAAGGACAGCCCAGCCAAGCGAAAGTAATTTTTCACGAGTCGCTTTTGCTACATGTGGTCGAGCATTATCTTGCAAAAGTATACTTTATTTTGATTTTTCGGTAATCTCGCAGTGTTAGATGGCAACAGCTCCCAGTATATAATTTCGTTTATTCCCACCACACACCACATACTTAAAAGAACTTTTTACTGGTGTCAGATTTTGGCGTTAGTACCCCTGCTTCTCCAAGTCCAAGCCACTGGCGCTTACGCGAAATATTTATGTACACAATTACATCCCCCGTAATAACATCCCTCAGCCACTTATTGGTACGATGATAACTAAGTAGTTCCATGCACATGTTAGCTCTCTTCTGAAGTTGAAACGGCGTCAACTCATGTGACAACCAAAGTGAATATTCCCAGGTCTTTTCTAAAGCGTGGTGTTGTTTTTCTACTTCAGTATGAGAACACTGAAGCTGCTCTGCCAGACAACATGAAGTGAATTAGAACCTTCTAGTACTTTTTGTTTATTGTTTTTCAAAGTATTCACCACGTAGCTTAATACACTTTTCCATTCGCGCAAACCAGTTATTATAACATTTATTCCACTCCAAAGTGGGGGTGTTCAAAATGGCTGACTTGAAAGCGTCGACTGCTTCTTCACCGGACTGGAACCTTTGACCACTAAAACTTTTCTTAATTTTTATTTTTGTAAAGAAATCGTTAGGGCTAAGGTCAGGACTGTAAGGAGGATGGTCAAGAATGGCTACTTCTTCCTGCTTCAAATACTCAATCGTTTGACGAGCGCTGTGTGAGCTTGCGTTGTCGTGGTGCAGGATGATGGGTCGCTTTGAGTTCGATTTTCGAAGTTCGGCGATGACTTGTGCTAAACAAACTGTGGTATACCACTCTGCGTTAACCGTTTTACGATCTTCAAGTGCAATAGTCGCAACATGGCCGGTTTTTTTCAAGGAACGTGGCCACCATCTTTTTTGAATTGCATCGAGAACGAACAACTTTAGTCGGCTTTGGCTCGTCTTGAAAGACCCAGATTGTAGATTGTTGTTTGGAATCAGGATCGTAGGCATAGATCCAAGATTCGTCACCACTGATGATGTCCTCGACGTGATTTGACTCTCCTCGGTTGAACCTTTGCAGAGTTTTCTTACACCATCTGACGCGGGCTGCCTTGTGATCGTCGGAAAGCAGATGCGGTATCTAACGGCAAATTAACTTTTTCACACCAAGCGCTTCATGCAAGATCTTCTCAATGGTTGTCCCTGAGATGCCTAATAGAGCCTCTATCTCTCGATACGTCACATGACGATCTTCGGGAATTAGTTGTCTCACAGCAATGATGTTATCTTCAAGGCCGAAGGCTGATTTTGGGCGTCCTTCGCGAGATTTGTCACTAACACTAGTATGTTCGCTCTGGAATTCTAAATACGACAGTCTGCAGACATGGGGCTTCATCACTAAACACAGATGTTAGCTCTTCAAAACACTGAAGCCGTGTCAGGCCTCTTCTAAAGTTGTAGAAAATTATTGCACGAACATTTTCCTTAGAAAGATTCATTTTCGTACATAACCTGAGATTCCAATCGAAGTTGTTACTAAATAATAGCATTAATCTACAGTTCCAAATTAAAAATTGCCGGGAAATATGGAAACGACAGAACTTAAAAGGCATGCCTCGTATATTGCGCACTGCTTCAGTCGCTTTTCGACGTCAACGTCAACATCATCACATCACATCATCAGCTTTAAAGCTATGAAGAAACATATGTATCTCTTGTTACATGATCAATACATATTTTTTCATATATGCATTTTAATATCTGATTAAAATTTTGATGTATAAAGCAAACCCATTCTCAGATCAAAATTGAAGTCGATGGACATGATATCGGCATGCATTGTACATGCGAACATCAACAGTGTGTAGAAATTTCGGCAGCATTCTATTATCAGGTTTATGAGTAGTAATTGTAATGTGCGTTTGTGATATTCGTTTGTGATATTCCAGACTATCATCTATCTCCGTCCCACATTTAATTGTGATCCGTTCAGCCGTAATAAACATCTATCCAACTTTCGCGATTGTAATGATAGTAAGATTATTCAGGTGCTTAGCAATTTCAACTCTTAGTGTCTTTGTATTAAATGAGTAAGGAAGTGTGAGATGAGTAAAATAACCATCGCTTTCGTTAGAATCATCATCTTTTCTTTGGCCCCAGAAAAAGAGATGACTCTCATGACCCCATGATCCTGGATCCGCCCTCGCATAAGAATGAGAGCGTAATGAAACAAACAAACAAAGTCACTTTCGTATTTACACAACACAACCCTTTATTGTATTTAACAGAAGTACGTACGTACAGACAATGGACACAAAGAACACCGAGAATTTAAAAAAATGTAGATCACACATTTATTTGTGTCGTGTGGGAATCGAGCTCAAGATAGAAGGATAACCAACCAATAGACCGACAGATCAATCAATCAGTTCATTCTGTTATCTATAATCTGCTGCAACATCTCTGCATCACCCAAAGGTTGGCTGGTAGAAAATGCCTACGGCATTAAGTCCGCCTTGAGCAATATTGAAATTGCAGGAAGTGTAATAAATAAATAAATAAATAAAATAATACGTTTAACTTTAAACTGTTGTTTCAGATAAAGCTGTGCCCGCCAACAGAGTCTGTGGATTACACTATTAGAGAAAAGATAAGCATAAGTATATTGTGATAGTAGTTTTTTCAATAATTCATTATAATCAAATACAAACTGTAACGACAGCAAAAAATGGTAACAGCGTTCAGTTTCAATTAAACAGAAGGGACTTTATTAGGAATAATAATCTTTGTGTATTCAAATCGCTTCCCTCATATCTATAGTAAATATGTATCTATCTATCAGCGTGACTTTAAAATGAAACACTTGTTGTAGGTACTGAAAATATATATCTGATACATACAGTTGCAAAAAGATTTTGTGAAAAAGAAACACCCGTTTAAAAGTAATGGCCGCCTTAATTTAACAGTAGGAGGGCCATGCTTAGGCACGAATGGGCCGGTCCGACCGGTGCCACGGCCTCACAGAAAACCGGTTGTGGCTTGCTTTGCATTTCCCCGAAGTGAGTGAGGTTTCCCGAGGCCCAACTTCTCTCCCCTCTCCTCTTTCCCATCTCCTCATCCCCCTCTCTTCTGTCCCCTACCCGCATTCCCCCATCCATCATCACCCTCAAAAGCGGGCAGACACTTACGACTCTTGAGTTGCAGGTGTCCATGGACGGCGGTTGTCACTTATCATCAGGTGACCTGTCTGTAAGTCTGTCCCTTATAGTATAAAAAAAAACCTGGATATTATGACCTTTGATTCTTATTAATGCAGATGGAATGTGTTATCTTTAACTTTAAAAAGAAAGATAACGTTATATTTGTAGTGTTGTTCAAATAATAATAATTGATTTGATTTTAATAAAAGGCAAAAGCTAATAATAGGATTCAGCATCATGCAGAAGGAATAATTATTTTCGTCTAAATAAGTGTACTGCTGATGCTGTTGACTGTACAGATGACGTAGTGGTTTAAGTGGTCGCCTCGCCACTTAGCTGACACATCGAGTGTTGTTCGGTTCGAGCTCACACAAGACAACACTTCTGGGTCTTTGTGTTCTTTGTGTCCGTATTACGCGATACAGGAATTCATACTATTGCGGGGCATATTTTTATTAAAGAAATAAATTAAACAACTGCTGAGCGGCATCTGTACATGTTACCCAACTATCAATTTTTAAATTAAATTGTACAACGTATCGATGAAAAAACCTAATACTAATCCAGTAATAAATTGATTCTTTGTGTGTTGTTAAACGTATAGTTAGATGGATATTATGTCTTTGCTTTTTACATGTTGGCCAAATTGATAAATTCATTCATCAGAAATAAACGTAGTGTGGTTACTAGTTTTAAAGAGCATAATATGTGTGTAACAATGGGTATAATATTACTTTTCGAAATAGATATTGGGTGATCCGAAATTGGTATATTATAAATGAAAGAAGAAAGAGAATGATAGTGGCTTTTACATTACTTTTCAAACCATTGGTATATTATCTACTCATATAAAATGGTCAAAACAACAATAACTATATTTGTATTGGTATTTTTGTCATAGTTCTGATACTTTTGCTTCTTAACAATTAAATAATATCGTTAATAAAATATAATTAAATAGAATGAGCACAACCTTAACTTTTTAATGTTCAAGGAGATGCTATAGTAGAGACATAAAAAGTTGTATATTTTGTAAATTAGGTACTCAATATTTCCAAAATACTTTGTTTTTTTTTTATATGTAGATATGTAGAAAAGGTCACCTGTGATAACGATGTAAATAATGTGATAGTGTATAGAGCACGAACACCTGTGAATACTTTAGGTGTTTGTTGAAAATATAAATATTATAACCACAAGCATAACTAATACTTAATGTCACTTTGTTCCTTATTAAATAAGTGACTTAATAAAAATGGTTTCTGTGTTATTAATCATTGTTTTTGAAGATATATTTATGAATCAGTTAATAAAAAATGTTGACTAATAACTGTATTATTTTATTTTATTATAGTCCTAAAGAATTTTGTCTATTGGGCACTTTATGCCTGTTTGCAGACTGTCTGATTGATAACAGTCCGATCCCTTAGTCACCTTTTACAAAACCCACAGGAATTAATGGGGGTGACTCTATTCTACTTTACAGAGAACCACATGGTCAATTTTTTTTCCCATTCTTGATTTCTGACGAGTCCTCCGAACTAGCACCTTAGGCATGAGTCTTCAATGTAGTTCAGTGGCATAAGCTCCCACTAGGAGTTTCAAACTATATGTGATATCATAATAATTATTATTATTTATTTATGGACTCTCGTGTATATTCAACCAGAGATTCTGCCAATGTCAAGTAATTCTAGAGAAAAAAAAACAGTCTAAAAATATGATCGCCATGTTGGTCGAAAACCGTGATATCATAATGTTCTGTGAAAAGAATTGTGACAGTCTTGTCAGTCAGATGTATGTCAGCTCTCTATTACGAAATACTAAATAGTTATATCTATCAATTTTAAGGTTTAATATCAGGTTAAAAAAGGAATTCTGTATTAAATAATCTAAAACTGTTAGCTTACATAGCTTTACATTATTCAATCGGTTTACTGAATATGATGACCCTAAAAATGACCACACCTGTTTGTAACACCGTATGTAAAGGACAATTTAAGTAAAATAAAATTAAGCATACCGGTTACCGATTGTTCCATAACGATTATTCCTGTACGTACTGCATTTTTTTTTATTTATGCTTGATATTTTGTAAATTAAGTACGTACTTGTTTCAATCGTTCCAATTGATCTTACGGTCAAGGAGTGGGTTGAGTTTCTTACTGCCTGTTTTAACAGCTATGAAGCGCAAATAATAATATGAACTAAAGCTATACATATAGCTACGCCAGAAGTCGTGGGTTACATTCCTACACTGCAAATTATTGTGTAACGAGCAGTTATTTGAAATTTTCCTTTTCCATTTCCTTTGCCATGCATTTGGCCGTGTGTGAGATGTGTTAAGTTACCTTATTATTACATCTTACTAATTGCCACAAAGTGTTTAAGATATGCGAGCGATCGCATGTATCTTGTAATTGATGCTTCAGACACTTTAAGACCAAACTCCAAAATCCTGTTATTATACATTACTAAAACATTTGTAAGAATGTCAACTCTACAAACTCCAGGTCTTGCGATGTGTTACATTCACAAGTTGTAATTCAAGCCAGTATGTTGTTTGACTTTTCATTACTAGAAACGCTCCGCTCTCTGGGGACACCACTCCAACCTAGTTGCGTAAACCTGCCATGGTAGGTATTATGCTGGAAATATATAACAGAAGTAAGGACTCCAAGGTCAGTATATTTTATATGTAATAAAGATAATCTAAACCAGTGATGAGCATAATGAAATGATAAACACGTTTATTCTGAATAAATAAATGTGTTAATCATTTCATGGATGATTGGCACTACATCAATGTACGATTCTCAGGATGCTGTTTGCTTGGTAACAGACCTTTAAACCCTCAAGAAAAGAGAGGCAACCTAAAAGCCCGGCAACGCACTTGTGACTCTTGAGTTACCATCAAGTGACCCACCTGCTCGATTCTCCCTATCTTATAAAATAAATGAATTAAACCGAAAAACTAAAGTCAGATTTAAAAAATATATTATACTATAGTATAATACTGACTGTACGGGTAGCGTAGCGGTCACCTCGCCTATACGCTGCCGCGCCTAGTGTTGTGGGTTTGATCCCCACACGGGACAACACTTTGTGTAATCCTCAAATTGTTGTTCTGAGTCTGGGTGTTCTTTGTGTCGGTTGTTTGAATGTCTGTAAAGTCCCCCGCGACACAAGAGTTAATACTAGTGCGGGAGTTCTTTTTAAAAATCAATAAAATCAACAAATCAATACGGTCAGTACCGTATTGATTTGCTGATTTTATTTTATTTACTCAGTAATAACTGGTATTAATATTTTTTTTTATTATAAGTAATATAGCCGTGTGGTTCTCGGTGGTGTGTGAATAGGGCCAACAAAACTCTTTTCGGGGGTGTTGTAAAAGGTAACTAAAAGATCTTATGTTATCAATAAGACAGTATATACTCGTACAGTCATACAATGCCCGGATGATTGCAATAGCATAATTTTAGCAGTGGTAGAGCCATGCTTAGGCACGAATGGGCCGGCTCGACCGGTGCGATACCACGGCCTCACAGAAAATTGGTTGTGAAGTAACGCTTGCGTTGCATTTCCCCGAAATGAGTGAGGTTTCCGGCGGCCCAAATCCCCCTCTCCCCTCATCTCCTTTCTCTTCATCCCCCCTCTCTTCTTTCCGCTCCCTGTATCCCCCATCCCTCATCACCCTCAAAGGCGGGCAGCGCACTTGCGACTCTTGAGAAGCGGGTGTCCATGGACGGCAGTTGTCACTTACCATCAGGTGACCCGTCTGTTCGTCTGTCCCCCTATAGTATAAAAAAAAAAAAAAAAAAAAAAGAACTGACCCCTATAACTAAGTGGGTCTAAAAATTTTTTGCCAAGACGTGGACGTTTAAGACGCTGCTCTATCTATCCTTTTGCGGGTATAGTCAGTGTATGTAGTATGTATGTTATACATGTTAGTCATTATTATATTTTTGTCTAATACAACAGAAACACAATTCATGTTTCATAAACAAAATACGTTAAGTATGATTTTGGTAATCTACTGCAATGTGCAAACCAACTGATTTTGTTTTTTCATCCTTTTCCAATTTCCATTCTATAAAAAAATACATTATGACGCAATATCTAAAAGTATTTAATAAGCTTTTAAAAAACAGAAATTTCTTGCGAGTCAAGGCCACCCTGCACTGTGTCCTACGTCGAACCCCACGGCGGGCGCGGCGTGACATTAGCCAAATGTCGCGGAAACCGGGGACGCAATTAATGGCCCCCGTGATATATCGGAAGCGCCCTCTGTCGTCCTAACCATAACACAAACTAGATAAAAGAAAAACCTGTTGTTTCCTAATATAAGTTTCGTATTTTAACAGTTTGTAACGAAAGAGGGGATCTCTTTTTAAAGAAACATCGAACATATCTGTCAAGTCGTTTTACATTTATTACAGATAATTAGTTAAAAAAATATATTTTTAATATATTTTTTTTAAAACCAACTCCCGCACTAGTATTAATTCCTGTATCACGGGGGACCTTACAAATATTCAAGCAACGAACACAAAGAACACCCAGACTCAGAACAACAATTTGAGGATTACAAAAAGTGTTATCCAGTGCGGGGATCGAACCCACAACACTAGGCGCGGCAAGGTAGTGGCGAGGGACCAGTTAAACCGCTACGCCATACAGTTGCACTTAAAGAGTTTTTTTACATTTGATAGCCCAATTCCTATGGAAGATCAGAGGCTGTATGCTATCACGCAACGACCCTAGGAGCGGCTTTAATAGATAACCATATTTAACCATATATGTATGTAAATATTATTTCATATACTACCTCATTCGTCCAATAGCTCACATTAAAGCTATTAGTAGGATTTTAAGTTAAGGACATTCTTGATATAAAACTACAGAGTTGTGTAGCTGTGAACATTGTCAAGAAAAACTACTTAAACTGTTATTTGGTTTATGTGAGCCTGTGTGATAACATTGTGTTTAATGGTCTTCCTATTTCACAATAACAGTTGGTGATTGGCTCTCCCCTAGAACTCGGTGATATATGTATGCATTTATACGCTAAGGGCTTTGGGGTAAATATGATATATCGTGGAGTATCGTGATTGTGGTGCTTTGAACAGCGGCGATTAGTCACGGCGTAGGGGGACATTGGCCGAGTTGTGCAAACGATGAATCAGTTTGTAGCTTTATTAAATGAAGTAGAAAAGTCCCGGTTTGGATTCATTTTTTTTTCGGTAGCTGTAGGTTTTTTAACGCTCTTTGCAGGAAACAATCGATGGCTTTGAATATGTAAGACGTTTACAAAAAACTTAAGTCAAGTGTGACGCCAAAGATGGTTCAATAATGACGTAAGAATGCTGAAGACGCAATTAAACTTATTTTGTCATAAATCAAAACAAGGATGGGTTTGGCGAAAATTCAAGAATGTAATGAGGGCAGAAGTAAGTTTCGGTAGCTGTTCTGTTCCAATTTCGTTATGTAAGTTCAAAATCGTTGAAGCCCCAATTTCTTCGCTGACTCATTGGCACACGAATACTTTCATGCATAAAAATACTTTGACGTAAGCAAGGTTGACTTATTGATTAATAAGAAGTTGTTATTGTACTGTTTCTAGAATTGCCAAGTTTAATATTTGGGCTTAAGGTGTCATAAGATGACTAAACTTACATACCCAACCATAATAAACCATAAGCGAATTTGTAGGCAGTCGTATTAAACACCCAATTATATTAGATCTATTATGTAAGTGGGATTAAATAATGGTTGGCAAAAAGTGAGCCTTTGAAGGGTCGCTGCCTACCCCTCTAGGGATGTACATATCCTGGCCGGAACATAGAATTTACCACTTCATGACATATACATCACATCGAAACTGTCGTATTTCAGGAAATGGTCAGCTAAAATTGACCATATATACGTTTAATGATATCTCCATCCACGTTTGGCCATATCATCAATTTAGGATCTCTATGAAAGATTTAATACAAATTCTAAATTTATATATTGCCTGTCAAAGTTGTCGTACGAAATATTTTTTTATTTGCTACATATGTGCAAATTATTACGTACTTTCAAAACAAAATTATTATTAGCCGCCATGATGCATCACAGAAACAAAAGGACATCAGCGCCTCTAACAGTGAATAATAATATTTGACCATATCATGAAACGGTCATGTGTTTAGCTGTTGACATCGTTAAAGGCTGATTATTCAATGATCTGGTGTGACCATATCATGATGTGAAATACGATCATTTCATAAAATTTTTGTTCACATAATGAAATTATCAATTTTATGATATTACCCCTTAAACAAGCATGCACAGTACCGTACTTTTTGTTAAGTTCTTGACTGCACTACTTATGGGAGGGTCGTTGGTTCTGATCCATATTCACCAATACTTATATACTATGTTCATTTCTTATCTGACACGTGCCCAAATATAAGTACGCGACCCTCTTTTCTTCTTTTGGAAACCCATACCAACCCTCGGATCATTACCTCACCATTTTTATAAGCAGGGGCCCCGCTTATAGGCGGTGTACTGCCTGCCCCTCTTCAATTTAGAGAGGCACGCGGAACACGTTACACCACCGTCTCAGGCCCGTTTCTGCTATGGTATCGTACAGCTCCCACATTACCCCGAAGCCAGCGCTCATGTACGCCACAGATCGTTCAGCGCTCTCCGATACTGGGTGCATCTTCTGCGGGACGGAAACGTAATTGTCCTCTCCCGTATCCCTTCCACCGTTTCTTTAGCTTCACCTCCTCGCATGGGTATCAGATCCTAACTTGATTGAGCCATTGCTTACAGTCTCCAATCCAACTGTATTAGCAATATCCCTTTTTCCTTTCAAAATACTCCGCATTTTCCGATCTAATGCACAGCAACAGGTTAGTCTCCTATTTCGTAAACGAGACTAAATTATAGTTTGCAAAATGTGGGCGTTAATTACGCCTCAGCTTCCAGGTATGAAGGCGAGAGTGTATGTGTGTATATCTATATAAGAAAAGCTAAAATATCTACCACAGGCATCATACACCTAAACTGACAACAGACTTATCCCCAGTATCAGTTTTCATAGTTCTAATAAATATGGACTACCTATTTGCAATTGTTAACTGATCATATCAGTTATTTTGTTCTCACATAAACAGCTATTTTGTGTGAAATTCATTCTGCTGTAAGCTACTATATATGTTGTCAAGTCACCTAAAGGAATGTTTTGAATATGTACATATTATTACATGAAGGGAATTTCATATCACGTTATATCTTCTATATAACCAAGTCGTGAATTTGAGTCAGATCTTTGTTCTAAGATATATAACCTTATAAGGGAACCTAAATGAACTAGCCGAGAGATAATATAAAGCAAGATGGTCACTTTTATTAATCATTAGTTCGTCTGTTGGGAAGGAGACGGATAAAATAAACGCAACAGCTTGCCTTGTTAGACGGATCCTTAAGCTCGGACTCACTGATCGACCTCATTATTGTTCAGGATAGCCAAAGATGGCCGGGATAAAGAATAAACGTAATGAAAGAAGATATATGTAAGATTTTTCTCCTTGAAGGCATTGTGTGACTATCGGGTAAAATATCTTATGTGCTATTACAGAGTATTGCGCAACAGGTATTGAACATGAATGTTAGCGAGAAGTTTGTTCGATTATGTTGATGATTAGTGGACATAGTAAAAACAAGCTAGCAAATAAGTTAGCATTCATCAAAGGTTGACCTGATCTGGCACAGAAACACTGTGAGAAACTCTCTTTTTGGCCTCCAGGAAGAAAATCTCGTTGACTAAATTACCCAGAGTTGCGGGTGATTAGCTGATTCAGAATACGTCTATTTTTGAAGTAAGAGCCTACTTGGTGCTTAATTTCCTTCAGGTAAGAAATTAAAATTTAATTAAAAGTTAGTTATTTAAGAGCCTTATTTATGTAATTAAAATACTTTGGTTCGGAATTTTGTGTAATTATATTTACTCAAAGTAACAGCTATTCATATCTACTGCTATTAAATATTAGTACTAAAGTTATTACTACATATTTATTTTCACCTTTGCCAAACCAGACTGCAGCAAATCGTAAATAATATCCCATAAACGAGAAATTTATATGAACTATATTATTTACTGCAACTATAGCCGAGAATTTCCAAACACATTCAATCAGTATTCTTGGCACTTCTTAAACCAACAAAAGCAAAGAAGGGCTACTTAATTTTATTCCATTTGATACAACAGTGACACACAATAACTTTTAGATATACCATTACATAGTAGCTTCAAACTGGACCTCGACAAATCCAAGCATATTTATCTGCCTTTGCGTTCACAGCTTTACAGTAAGGCCCGCATGAATACCGGAGCGTCTAGCTGCATGCGACACGCTGTGACGTCACCCGTCCGCCATATGCAAATTTCTAGAATATTCCAACGAACGAAGCATCGACCAATTCTATGTGCAGATGCCTTAATGGCCCGCCTTGGTTCGCTTCAAAATTCCATTTGGTATCTGCTGTCTTCTATTTGAAATGCTGGATGGGCATGTATCTGCACTTTTGGTTGGTTTGTTTGATTTATTGGTCTCGTTTATGATCCTGGAGGTGAGATTCCAGAGTTCTGAATGTTAAATGATGTTTTTATGGGTGGTGGGTTGGTTCCTTTTCTTGGAGCAGCAAATAGGCAAATAATATAAGTTTGGGCACTGGACTTAATTCGAAATTAGCAAGACCTTTGTCAAAGCAAAAATAAAATTAGTCTATCTTTACATACCGTCTGCATACTTCTGTTCTTAGATCGCCGTACACGATTGTATGTAGTCATTGATACGAGCTTTTCGGACATCGCTTAATTCTCACCGATTGTTGTCCGGAAATAATAGTTACCCTACTAGCAGGGTTACTTTTTTAGAATGGTTTATGTTTTAAACGAGTATACTCATGCGGTGTTCCCATTGCAAGATTAGAATATTTCATCCCAGGGAATCCTATATGTACGTACGTATTGTACTTTATATATGTACGTATATCTCTCTCTGATCCGTTCTCAACGGTGTTGGGGAGGTCTCTTTAAAATTGCGCCATCTTAGCCGTAAATTTGTCCAATTTGTCTCTGCATTTTTTTTGCGTCATCGTCTAATCGCATTTCAGCGTTTTGCCCATCGAACCATATTTACTGTCTATACTTATAAAATATTATCGATCCTTCTATCTTATGTCCAACACTAAAATCTTGTATAATAAGAACCACAGTGAAATGATTATAGAGAAACCCATTAAAATGCTTTTAAACTTCATACATTTCTTTTTTTCTTATTTCTTTACGGAGCGTGGTTCTTTTTGAAATTTATTTGAAACTTTACAAAAGTTTCACGGAACTCTCGTACGTGAGTTAAGAACTTCTAAGTTGGGCAATGTGCATAAATATACAATGGGCATAAATCGATTTTATATGATGCTCTAAAAGTATCATCTACGTAAAATTTAAACCTATTTATTATGAAGAGAGATAACAAGTTATTTGCAAAAGCATGTCAATTCGGCTTTGTACTGACATCGCTTTGATATGTGTAAAATCCACCAAATTGCCTTTTATTAGCACAAAGTCTTATACAATAACGTTGATGAGCTAAGTCATGATTAGAGTTAGATTATTTAATGTTTCAGTATCAAAATGTGTCTACAATTGGACATTTAGGTCTTGTCTACAGTAATGTTGTAATGTTGCATCTATAAAGTAATGTTGAGACGAGATAATTAAAAAGTTATTGAAGTATAAATATATAGGTCAACTCTTATGAAAATGGTCTCTTATTTTCCAAACTGTTCTAGTAACTGTGTCAAGTTTGGTCTGGTAATTTTGAGGCTGAACTTCGCTGAAGGGGTTGGCAGAGGTAAAGCATATACATTTTGCCAATTGACAATTAACACTATATTGAAAGGGAAGGCAGTACAAAAAAATTAATTGGGAAGTCTCAGCAATAGCTGGAAGACGTCGGCCGTCGGAGGTACGAGCCCTCTTCTCAACTAGCTGAACTATCAGTACATGTGTAGCAGAAATTTTGCTAAATAATGATATAATTCTAGGTAGACCTTCTTCGTATACAAAATAAGGGAATTAATGGTTCAAGTAATTTTGATGGTCAATTCAATTGTTAGCAAATTTTAGCGATGTAAGTTCCATTTCCACGTGAGATAATTATTTGAGGATTAGGATAAGGGAAACTTTTACTCCCTGTATAATCATTGTTCTGTGCAGATGTGTTCAATATGAGTACGGTTTATATTTAAAAAAATGTGAAATTAAATGTCTCTGTGTCTTCACTAGCCGTTCCCCGACGACCAGAATTTGCGTAGTGACTATAGTTGATGTTTTATAGCCTATATGTCACTAATTAATTCAAAAGAATCTTCTCTTATCTTCTGCACAGATGGCGTAGAGGTTTAGGTGGTCACCTCGCCACCACGGTGCAAGCCGCCGCCCGCCGTTGTGGGTTCTTACTTTGTGTAATCCTCAAGTTGTTGTTCTGAGTCTGGGTGTTCTTTGTGTCCTTTGTTTGAATGTTTGTAAAGTCCCCCGCGACACAGGAAGTAATCCTTATGCGGGAGTTGTCGTTTACGAAAAAAAACTCACTTATGGTTCATAACTAATTTAAAATTCATAATAACATAAACAAATAACTTTCAGATTTATTATCTATGTATTAATGAGAACTTGGACTACCCGCACCAGCCAATTCGAGTTATAGGTCCGGACCCTGACTTGCTTGAGCTATTGCTTATACTACCCAATTTATCTACACAAGCGATATCCTTTTCCTTCCCTTTCTATACTCCATTTACTGTTAATATAATCCTCTATAACGTTGATTGGACTAAATTATTATCGGCAAAATGTGGGCGTCCCCTTTGGGGACACAGCTGGGAGTGTATGTATACTAATGTAATAAAGCTGAAGAGTTTTGGTTAGTCTGTATAATAAAAGGGTTAACCTCTGAAACTTTTTGTCAAATTGTAAAAGTCGTATTTGTATTGAATATTCTTTATATTGAGGAATAAATAAAAATTACGACACGACAATCAGGACCGGAGCTGTGACTATAAAGCCTCCTCCACATCATCCTTAGATCCCTATAACAAGGCTTATAACAAGACCGAATATAAAAATAGGTTTAATTAAAATTTTGTTGGAATGCGTCAAAGCATGTTGTATAAGGTACAAGCATTTCAATTTACATAACGGACTATTTTGCCGGTTAGGCCGGATCTTGTGTGATCAATATTGGGCCAATCACATGCGGACGTGGGTGTTGCTTGCCAAAATATCTACGTCACAGCTGGGAAACCAGCGAGTGAATATATTTCTAGCCACCAATGTTTGCGTAACTTTGATCCTACTGAGAGAAATAAAATATAAAATAAGGTGGTTAGTGGTAGTGCTTTAATCACAAATAGGAACAGAATAACACTTTTATGTTCTTTTTGAACCATCGCAGTATATAATGAGGATTCACCTATTTTCTAGAACGTGGCGCATAACTCTCAGTAACAGAAAAATAATAAAGATATGATTAATTCTTATATAAGTAAAAAATATGTATTGTGTTATTAGTTTAGCAAGAGACTTATAGTATAGTGGTAAATACAAACAATACACAAAAAAACACTCACGCCTGTATCCCCGATACTTTTCTTTCTGAGGATAAAAAAGGAAGGAGTGGGATATTGCTTATACAGATGGATTGGGCAGTATAAGCAATAGCAAGCAAGGCCACATACCTATAACTCGAATAGGCTGGTGCCGGGAAGTCCGAGCCCTCTAACTAAATAATATAGTAAGTACAACATGTATAAAGTAATATTGTTGTATCATATCATGCAATTAGTGCAGTAAAATATATAAAAAAAACGGGGTCAGATACATACGTGACAGTCAGGTCAGTGACAATGACATTTGTTTTATATTAATGTTGCCAATTTTTTAACTATATTTTAATAGGTTTAGTATTTTTAAAGTAATTCTTTATATGCCTGGTCTGGTACATATTTTTTTTCTTCTTTCTTTTTATGTTTCTTCTTTATTTTTTGTTCTTCTTTTTTATGTGGCTATATAAAAATGAGTATTACCAAGTTATGTTTTAGCACAAAATTAGGAATAACAGTTTTACCGGATGTCTTAATAAAGCTGTTCCCAGATTCCTCTTATTTTGAGCGCCGTATGGCACACTCTGTGGTTTTAGTAGGTTCGATTCAGCCTGGTGGGTAAATTACTAACACACCTACAAATATATATGTACATATTGTCATGTTGCATTTTGTTTAGTTGTGGCCTGTGCCCTGCTTTCTGTAGGTATTCTTATCATGATATAAACGTTGGTGAACAGATGTGTTATTTTTTGTATCCACACAACATTCACTTTATCACATGGGTTCTTTCTGTATGACATCTTGTGGATTTGATCAATCACATGCAATCTTGTTATATTTTTTGTATAGGATATACTCGTACTATGTCATTTACAAATGTGTGAGATTCTAGTCATAACCTGGACGAGATTCATAAAGTGCCTGCCTGCCATCACATACAACCTCAAACTCTTACAAAAAAAAACAAATGCCAATAATAAGTATTAAACAAATGAAAGCATGTGTAGTGTAAATGCAATCCCAAACTCAATAACCGAACAGAGTCAGACCAGACGCGAGACACTCAATCACATTGAGCGTGGCCACAGGTACTCGTACTGTTAGTACAATCGAGCGCACAACACACCGAATTGATAAAGTATTTATAAGGAATTATGTGTTTAATTGCATGTTAGTAAAGCTAAGGGTGATAAGGATTTTAAACTTTCGCGATTTGTATACATAATTAAAAGTTATTTAATGCCAGTCTTAAATAATTATTAATTGTTCGACGTTTCAACCGAGTTACACCGGCCGTGGTCACGAGCTGCCGACGGCCGATTTCGTTCCATACACTTTATAGGGATATAGAAAAGCACAAGAAATCAAAATCTTATCGTGGGATCCTCGAATTGATTGACAAAATATACATTAACACGACGAAGATACCGGAGTACCCTTGTTGTTAGGGATTGCATTCAGATCTAAGGACACAGTAGCATTTTATTTTAATTTGTTCGGAATACCAACTGCATCAGATACGTATAATAAACTTTTATAACAATGAAGTTATTGACAGGTATTCGCATACAGATTCTTAATGTGAAAATCAACCGACAGAAATAATTGTATAAACTTACCATCTTGCGTGTAATCTTTTACTTGAGTGTTTTATATAGCGCGTGGTTTTTCAAGGTTTAAGATTTAAATTTTGCATTGGTTACAAGTAGCCACATGCATTATCTATCACGGTTTTTAATTGTTTAATCAAATAAGTGACTAGAAAACTGATGATTACTCTTCACCTCGTTACAGCTATTATATCTCTGTCTAATATTCGTCAAAAAGTTTGACCTTACGAAAATATTTAACAAAATTCTTTTGACACAACGCCGAGCATATAGACAGTGTTGTTCCCCCTAAATAGATACAAGTACTTGACAAGGGTAGAAGGTGCCACCTAGGGGTGTCAGTCCTTTGGGAACGGTTGTTATTTTTCAACACGTGAAACTATCTTATTATATTCAGAGTTGTTTTAAGTATTAATATTGAATGTGTCTGTAACAAATCGTTATGGTGTCTACTTTACCGGCTACATAATTTATAATTCGTAATTTAATACATAGCTTAATTATCATGATCTGTATCGACATCCAGTTGAAGACATTTAATATATGAATGTAAGAAGAGTACCGAAGGATATAGGCAGGCCAAATCTGCCAAAGGACCGATGGCTGTTGGAGTGAACTGACAAACGATAGATAGGACAAGACTCCTCTCAGATAGATGGACCGACTGTAGACTGGCGTAGGACGCAAGGAAGATGGTATAGTTTGTATTTAATGTAATTTCTTAATTCCGCCCAATAACACGGTTTACAAGAGTTACTAAAGTGGTGCAAGTCTGCTGGTAACTTGGGTTAGCAACGCGTGTCTGGCAGTTTTTATTACTAAAGGAGAACCAATCTGAAGAATCGACAACTGAAACATGACTTTATACTCATAAATTATGAAGCTCTGGTGACTGATGGTGGTAAACTTGACTATCTGTACAGTGGATACTACTATACTGTTCCTGACATCCTAAACGTTACTCTTAATATGAGTACATTTTTATCAAAAGTACACTCTGTGTGGCTATTAGAAGGTTTACTATTAAAATATACAACACAGTCTTGAACCAAGCCTATATGTATCAACTGCCACAGATATTTACATTGCTTTTGAAGCTGTCGAGCGTCACGTCGCCGCGTCGGTCTTATAGCTGTATTGAATCGGTCAATAACTACAGACAAGTCCTATACCTATTTATAACAGCTTTCATGTTTGCCGATGTATATAATCCTTAAATACATTATCAAGTATGCCTTGGTTATCGTCAGTACTTTTGTATATATAAAAGTCCATAAAAGGAATGCGATTTTTGTTAATATGACCTGAATTTTTCAGCGTCTGTTTTCAATAGTTATTAAAAAGAAAATGCGGCTAAATTGCCAGTAAGCTAGTAAATGCTTATATTATAGTAGGAAAGTTTTATTTAAAAATTTGTTTATCTGTACAAGTTTATTTTTCTGTTCAGTGCAATACAGTTGTAAACGATAATAAGGGAGTAAAAAGAACATACTTATATAGTCATCTCCTTTTTTAATGTGGGTTAAAAATAAACAGGATGAGAACAATGGTCGTTGACTAGGTAGGACCTGGCAACCCAACAAATGTAGAAGACTCCGTGACCCAAGAAGAGATAAATGTACAGTGTGCATTCTAAATTATAGATCACTTTTTTTGGTATAAATATTAAAGAATCAGTTCCTACTTTACTGGTGTACTGAAGTGTAAGTTTTTAGTAGGTTTAACAAGTGATTAGTGACTGTATGGATTTAGAAATTTATAAGTATGTTTATCAGCTATTTGGTTACCATAGTCGAACTCTGTTTAATTTGGGGTCAGATGGCCGTGTGTGAAATATGTGAAGTTATTGTTATTATGTAGAAAACATAACTGGATTTTAGGAGCAAAAATGTGTTTTTTTTTTGACTCAGTTACCAAGAACGTACACAGTAGCTGTATTCGAATATCGTAAACGTAATGAAAATTCTTTCCGCATATCATATATGTTATGTATGAATGAATATAATTGCAATATAATTAAGATTTGCTAATTATAATGCAATTCTTGAATAATTGTAGTATAAGTTGTACATTTGGAGGTCATTATGTTCTTGTAAACAGCCTTGTAACTTGGCAATACACAAAGAGCGGCAATGAGTTCATAATGCCGTCTTCTTTTTTTTGTTGACTCCACCGGCTGTTAAATGAAATTGTGGATTCTATCTTTCATGACTTTCATGAGTGTTGCTTTGTAACCTAGATGAATAAATATTCGTTTCAAATGTGATATATGTTCATCTGAAACGAAAATTACATTTTTATAATTAAAATAAATCACATAAACTTTTTAGTTATTTTTTGTCACTATATTTCTTATAATCCAGTACAAAATTATCTAAAGCCGTGAAGGTTCAAGCCATCAGTGCTTTAATCTAACGATACCGCAGTCTACTGATAAGTGACCGTTTTGCAAACGAACACCCGTACGTGCCTTGGAGAGGGCGTGTGGCTCGTCTGACATTTATGCCTGTGACAATCGATATCCATCCGAGCCAGTACCCTCAAATGTCCCGTGAACTTATTATAGAATATTGTTATCCCTTTATGTTGTGGAGGTTAGATCTTCATCTCATAAGGTTAAGTAACAAGGTTTTTCGATTTTAATACTTAAAACTTAATAAATTGGATTTGAACATTTATTTTAACTTTTATTGTGACGTTTCTAGAACGGACATAATTGAGTAGTAAATACCTAAGCGTAAAACAAATGGTTGAAATAAAATGATTGAAACTATTTAATAAAAACAAAAATATTCAAAACGCCCCACTCTATATTACATTTCTCGTCAATTTTTGTAGATGTGTTATTAATCACTGCATTAAATTTTAGCTCAAAGAGCAAACTGTTTAAGAGATCAATAAAGAAATCTTACGGGATTTACTCGTCACTTATCCGTTAGATGCTAATTTTATTTTCGAGCTGGTACTCTTGCGATTATTCTCATTGTATCAAGCAACAATTTAACGATCAGTCTATTTATATATATGTAACAAAACACCCGTGACTCTCATTCGTATGTAATCGATTTTAAACAGCTAAGATATGAAGAAACAATCAATAAACTAAAACCTTCCACTCCAACTTCATATTTGATGACTCAGTGTTAGCCTTCATATGATAGGGTAGTATTTTACTGACGTTATATAGCCACTTTAAGCGAGTTATATGAAGTATGTGGCTAACTAAAGCCTACTCGTTAGAATGAAGCCTCTTTTGATATCAACCTGAACCTAACTGTATCATTTAACAAACGATTTTAGACTTAATGCTAACAGTCATAAGTGCCGAATCTTACTAGTTTAAAAAATGACGCATCATCATCGGGAAATCCAGACAAAGCCAGACGAAGACGGCATTCGCAATTCCCTTCGATAGAGTCCTCATTGTACGCAGCGTTTACAGCATTGCGCGTGCGTTATCCTCCCTCTTGCCTCTCTGTCTGACCTGCGGCATCGCATTTACTGTCCTTCTCGCACCCAGGAGGGTCGATCTATACGACGCTAGGTACGACTACAGTGCCGTACTAACTGACTAGTACGCAGGTTTGTGGCGTCTGGCATTAACGTCAGCTGTCGCCAGTCAGGTTTAGGAAAGCTACGCGGTCGCAAAAATGACGCGCGCCGTGGTTTTTATAAGTGTATTTACCATATTTTTGGACGTCCTGCACGCCGGACAGGTAAGAATAAACCTTGTTAGGTACATTTTAAGTTATGTATTTCTATCGCATGTGTGCCGCCGGCTACGTGCTGAGGACACTAAGTCGAAAATCGATTGAACATGTTCTGTAATGTTTTTAATGCGTAAAATAATAGCTGGCTGAAAGACAACGTTTGTACACGCGGATGCCGTAAATGATGTTTTCGTAAGCATTTTCTTGTCGATAAAATAGATAAAGGTTGCGTAACATGTTGGTTCATAGGTAAGTATGCAAAACGTAAAAAATCGGTACATGTTGCCGACGATAAGTTGTCGATGACGAACTTCATAGGTAAATATTCTATATATAATTATTGGGAAATTTCTAGTGTAAAAATGTAATAGTGGTAGTGGTATCTTAATTTATGCGTCAGGCGTTAAGCATTTTAACCACCAACCATAATTTAAGTATGATATTGGTTATATATATTCAAAATGTATATTTCAATGAATTAAATCGATTGGACGTTATTAAACGACGATGAACTCGAAAATTAAAGTGATTGATAGAATATGAATAAAACAGAATTGATTTCAAAGAATTGAAAATGGAAGATTGTAAATTGTATAATAGTTAATAGACTTTTAATAGTGAATCTAAATACCATTTTTTCATTCAAATTAAGCAATAAAAATGTTACATTCTAACATTTTTGTTTTTGATTGGAAGGATAGAAGGATTTCAATGAACGATAGAAATTATTGGTAAACTAAAGATTATTACAAAAAAACTTACGATGGAGACTTGTATTTCTTTTTGACATATTTAAACATACAATTAATTTCCAACCAACAAACTTTTTACGTCCTGTTATTACACGTAATCAAAATTCGATTTATAAAATAGTAGAAAAACAAAAAAAAACATCCTTAATTTTTAACCTACGTATAAATATAAATATCAGAACACTAGAGTACATATTGACAGATGGCATAAATGCTGATAGATGGACTTTTGAAGATAATATTGCAATACTTACTACTTACGAAAAGACTTTTCCTAAACTCAGTATGAGTTGGATCAAACGATTGATTTATTTACAGTGCATTACGTAAGAGTTGGTTTCAGCTTATGACGGCCGTAGTGGCTCTCAATGGCCCTTTTTATGTTATTATATATAAATTGTTTTTTATAAAGTTAATAATCTGATCAATATAACGAGTTATGTACGTAATGGTTTTGTGAAAAATTTGTTAGAAAAGATAATAAAAACTTAAGATTTTTTTAAATACCGCATGTCTTCCCATTTCTGATCAATGAACCCATCCACTATATTACAAAAAATGCAATGCTACAATAAATTTTGCGATGGAAGATATTTATTAACTTAATTCTAAAATCTAAGACGATTTAAACACCGTGAGGCCACCTTTTTATGCTCCGACCACTATATATATTATAACATAATAATAATAGTTGTTACGAATTGCATTTAAATGCATCATTAAAACTGAAAATAATTGTCTAAAAACGTCAAACTCATAAAAATTTGGTATCTACCCAAAAAAGGTAATTTTGACCCGTTTGACACCTATCTCGATCTTTTATATGTGTGTTAATTGGCAAAATGTAGGTATTGAATACACCTCTGTCCACCCCATAGGGCATATAGGCGGGCGTGAGGTATGTATGTTTGTATTCGTAAATAAATATAGTTTTAATATGTGCCGACGGAGGCGATTTATCGAGTAATATTACTGCATAACATTTACCTAAGACTTCAACTTTTGATAATGCCTTTTGTGAATGTTTACTTATAACTAAAAGGCATGGAACGTTTCCCATACAAGAACTAATTACATATAACTGCAATGTTCCGTTTAATATGTTGAAGGAAATTGTTTAGTTCGTAACGATCACTTTGTTGGCTTCTTATTTCGTTGTAAGTAGATTTATAAAATCAATTATAGTATCAAGAGGGCAATGAACTTTACAGCATGGAACATTCTGGAATATTATACATTTAAATATGATTTTATTAATAGTATAGATCCTGTTTAGAAGACGCTATTGCGTTGTGGGTTGCAAGTCTACATATAGGTCGTTGTATCAGACATGATTAAGTATATAAATTCAACATAAATATACATAAATACGCTAACGCCTTTAGGCATCGTTTTGATGATTCGCTATTGGTACCACCAAAAGTATTTTATTATTAAAAGAGAAATGTTAGAACAATATAAGGCAATAAATAGACGGAAAACGATATGGCTTAAATATAATATGTTCCGAGTCCTATACACAAACACAAATTACAAATAATTAAGTAAATAATATAATTCAATAATTAAAATAATTAGTTTTATAATTAAATAATCATGTAATCATAACATTAAATCCCTTATTTAAAACATTAAAACATGATTTTCACGACAATAGTTTATGGAGAAAAAATAAATCGATGTTTGAATTTCAAACATGCTGAAGTTTTTTCGATTACATTATTGAAATAAGAATTTTACTAACGTAGGGCTACATTTTTATATTAGTCCTGGTTTCTTTTTAAAACTGAAAGCGACGAAAGTAACTTTGAATTTGATAATAGGGCTTTTTTAAATCTCAAGCACCGTAAGCAGTGAGCGAGTGTAATAGGCACTAATACTCAGTGTATCTTATCGTATACCGGTGCTCACTGCTATCTCATTTAATGCGCAACTGCACTTATTGGAGGCGAGGCAAAGCATATCCTGACAGTCGTAAATTACGAATAAAACAGTTGCAAGGAGATAGGTACCTCGTATACTCGTTATTGTATAGTTTCGTTTTACTCATCGACACGTGTTACTTTAACGATATTTGCCATTTGACTGGTCTGTTGTCTAGTAGTTAGTAATCCTGACTGCTAAGCCAGAGGTGGATTCTATTCCTACACAGAACATGAAATTTGTATGATCCACAGATAGTTGTCAGGAGTCTAGGTATTCTTTGTGTCCCTTGTTTGTTTGTTTGTCAAGTTTCTCGCAATACATATGTAATCAATCCTAATGCGAAAGTTATCTTATTAAAAAATTAAAATGAAGAACTTGACCGATTTGTTATTTTTAGCGTCTCTAGATTTATAAGTAAGATCGAGAGTAAACGTTTTATAGCTACTTTGTACAACTGTACAGGGTTAGGCATATAAAATGGTATTTTCATTTAGATTACGATGTACCAATAACTAAGAAAAAAATTGACATCATGAGTAAGTGGTTCTATAGAATATTAGACTCAATTTACGGTATTGTTTTTAGATATGTCTGTAAATAATTAATAAGCTTTTTATAAATACGAATGAGAGAATGTTTTTCTTCTCCCGAAGGGTCTATCTTAAATGTAAATTATCTTTACATTTTCTTCTTTTCTTATTAAAAAAGACAACTCTCCCACTAGAAATAAATCCTGTGTCGCGGGGGCTTTACAAACATTTAATCAACGGACACAAGGGACACCCAGACTCGAGACAACTATTTGTGGATCGCAAACGTTGTTGTCCCGTGTGGGAATCGAACTCACGACCTCCGGTTCAGCAGTCAGGGTCACTAACCACTAAATCAACAGGCCAGTCATAGACAGTACTGAATTTGACATAAAAAAATTAAAGAAGTATCGCAGTCGCTTATGCGAAATAAAAACTTCGTGTACTAATTATTTTCTTATTTTTTATATAAATTGTTATTCAGTGCCCAATTTACTTTGCAGTCTAAAAATCGACAAAGATTTATTTGATTCTTTTTTCTATTTATGAATACGTCTAGGAAGATATCGCTAATACGGATATACGGATACTATATAAATAATATTTAGATTATTTATATAGTATCCGTATATTATATATGCTCATATATATCGTCACCACTCTATAAACCAATTATTAGAAAGACAATAGTCCAAGAACACAATTGAAATCGATCGGCGTTTCTCTTTGACTGCATTATATGTATTTCGTATGAAGTACATATCTGTCAATAATATATCTGGCAAACGTAAAGAATTTTCAACAGCATTATTTTCTTCCTTTTCTGAAAAAGGATTTAAATGTGAGACCTGTGGTTAAAAATATTTTATGAAAGAAATAGTTTTATAAAACTGTTACAAATATTATTATTATTTATCATGATTCTAAAATAGTTTCATATGTATAGAAAACAAAATTACTTATCCAGCAATCTCGTGTTGCAAACTCTAATAATATGATTAAATATTGGATTTCGGAACATGCGATTTATGGACTGCGATTTAATTAATTAATTTATTTAATACACTTCCTGCCATTTCAATATTGCTCAAGGCGGACTTAATGCCGTAGGCATTTTCTACAAGCCAACGTTTGGGTGATGCAGAGATGTTTGTGGCAGGTGTTTTAAATGATTAATTAAAAAAAAAATGTTGCATAGGTAGTTCTACATACATATACTAGATATACAATCATATACAATGTATATTAACTTAAAACCAATTATTTACTCATATAGATATATATACATATACATAAACACACACATACACACATATACATACTGATACACACATAAAATACATAGATAATCGAGACACTTGCACGGTATTATTCCTTTGATTCCGCCAAAAAATCTCTTTAGAGATTATGTACTTTAAAAGGTAAGACGGTTAGTGGACGTCCTGACTTCTTGAGGGAGCGCAATCCAGAGGTTTACGGCTTGGACAGTAAAGGAAGAGTGAACCTTGCTGGTGTTATGAGAAGGGCAGAGAAGAAGAAGATTATTAGAAGAGCGAAGATTTCTATCATGGTAAGAGCAGAGATATTGGAAGTTAGATGCTAGGTAAGAAGGTGAGTTAGGTGAGTGGAGAAGGGAGTGCAACATAGTCAACGCCCTCAAAACTACGGCTTGTCTTATTAGTAACCATGATTGGGAAAATCAAGATCTGCACAAGCATTGCTTTTTCCTTCATCGGGAGATTTTTTTTAAGGCGATTAAGGCGACACAGTATATTAGTGACCCTCTGACTGACATAACAAACCCGAGTTGATGGTTGCGTCGATGTTCAAACCGAGATCCTTGACGAAGGGACCAATGGGCAAAATTGAGCCATTGAAAGTAATTTTTGCAATACTGTTGGTATCAATTCTGCTTATCATTCTAGAGCTCCTTATAATGATCGCTTGGCATTCAGATGGGTTCACAGTTAAACCGAACCTGTTGGACCATTTTTTTATTGCATATAAGTCTCTATTTATACTACTTACAGCTTCGTCAAAATTTTTCGGCTTTGCATGTGAATAGATCTGCAAATCGTCTGCATACAAGTGATACGAACACTGAAGTTCATGGGTAATCAAATTAATAAATAATTAAAAGAGAAGAGGACAAAGAATACCGCCTATAGTCAAGAACACGCCACGTGACTCATCGGTTCGCACAGACTGCTGGCGTCCTCGAAGATAGGATCGATAGGAAGAGAACCATTCCAGTGCATCATCGGAGATAATGATGTGGGATAGGATTGTTAACAAAATGTCATGATTCACGGTGTTAAAGGCGTTTGAGAAGTCAATTTTGACTAGTACAGTTACTTTGCCTTCCTCAACTGCTGCCTTGATGTTGAAAGTTACTTTAAGCAACACTGACCCTGTACTATGTCCAGGCCGGAATCCTGACTGGTACGCGCTAAGCGAGTTGTTGAGGTGATTCATTCTTATGTAATCGTCCATTTTATCAGCACTCAGACTGATTACACGTGCTGCCTTAGAAGATATAATATATTAAAAAAAGAACAAGGAAAATATTTTTTTCTGACGTTTTCTCAAAATCTTATACCCTACGTCACTAACACAATTAATGCAGTTTAAATGACACCTTAGATACATCATACATATATTTGTACATACATACAGTGGAAAAACATAACCGTCTTTCTTGCACAGTCGGGTAAAAAAGTAGGCGATGACACAGTCTTCTTTTTTAATTTTGTTGATGCAGTAAAACGTTCGAAGCGTTTTAAAGCAAAGTCGTTACAGTGTGGATAAAACTTTGCCAGGCGTGATGGATCTAGCTAATACCAGGATATATGGAAGGTTTTTCGAAAATCGTTAAAGTGTTTTATAGTCACCTCGCTTTTTTTGTTTTTTTATTTTATTCTTTAACCCAATATTGAACCTTGCCTTTATATTTAAACATATTCAAGTAGATAGTTGTAAGAATGCTAAATGCATTTTTATTTGTAATATAAGGGGACAGATGAACAGACGGTTCATCAACACCTGCAACTCAAAAGTCTTAAGGCACTGGGAGCGGAAAGAGCAGAGAGGGGAAGAGGGGAAGGGAACAGCGGAACTCCCCCTGAGTTTGGCCTCCGGAAACTTCACTAATTTCGGGGAAATGCAATACAAGCGTTGCCTCACAGTCGGTCTTCTGCAAGGCCGTGGTAAAAGGCACAGGTCGAGCCAGCCCATTCGTGCCTAAGCATGACTCTACCACGATAAGAGTAAAATTGCTATATTATTCTTATATTAGGTTTTTGTGTGGCATATGTAATATGTCGAAAATAAAAATAAAATAATAAAAAAATAAATAATTAAAAGTATAAAAAAAGAGAAAAACATTAGCATAATCATATCTTCTACGAGATACTTTGATTTCTATAACCAAAACATTTGCTTATAAAGAGTTATAAAAAAAAGTAAAAATATCAAAGTTAACATTAAGTAGTATTTAAAATTTTCTATACATTGGAATCTATCCAATTATTCCATAACAATCATTGCCTAAAAGTGTTATGCGTGAGATCAATCGAAAAGATCATCTCAAATTGCAAAGACGTGCACGTGCGCGCTTTTAAAGTACAAACTCCTAACATTCTAAGATAGTAAATAAGGGTTTTAAAATACTATGCGTTTCTAATAGGAAGATAATCACCAACCTAATTTCAAAATTAAAACAAAAATACTAATTACATAACCGTATACATATAAACAACGAATTTTATACTTGCCTCAGAAGAATGTGTTACGTTTGAGTTTTAAAATTTATAGTAAAATTTATTGTACTTTATCAATTGTTATTTTTTAACCGTACATTTCAGAATAAAAAAAATTACACTCTGATGTACGCTTCTAAGTGAAGTTGCAATCGCGAAGCGTTATGGCGGTTTGACAGTTATCTTCTTAATTGAATAGAATTCTACAAAGACATAATCTTATAGATAGCACACATGCGAAGAAGGTTGTAGAGGTTTCCTTGCGGCGTAATATGGCTAAGCTTTGTTGTGGAAGCAATACCGTAGTTTATAGAAGGCTATTTACAATGGAAGTATAAGAGTTTCAAACGTTTTTAAAAATCGGTTTTTAAAAATAGTTTATTTTATATGAAGTTTATAATGGTGAATTACAACTTGGGTTAAGGAATTTAGTTTTTGCTCATCCTTGTATTGCATTGTCCTCAGATTTTATTTTACACTTGTTACTACACAAAAAGTTTGAAAAAGAGTGTCCTTTAAATTTCTTATCTGTTCTTCTCGATCTATAGGATCTACGTATTGGAACTAGCTTCACAACTGACCTAGTCTGACTGACACTAATACCTGTTATTGGTTTAATTGGAATGATGTTGATTTTGTAAAAGTTGTTTATTTAAAAAAAAAAACAACGTCTAAAATAGTAAGATATGTATGTCAAGAAACTATAACACTATTAAACTATCCAGCAAAGATAGTTTTTTAGTGCCATATAGATGGTGGATGATTCAAACACTTAGCAGTAACATCAAAAATCCATTACTTCTAGAGTCAAGCCGTTAAATAAAACCTCAATTGCATTTTATGAATATCCAATAAGACACCCCAAAACACTTTAGTATAAGAAATTAGAAAAGTGTATCCGAGAACAGACCTATCTTTATTGCAAATCTTCTCAGAAATAATATTTTAAATGCATTAGCGTATTATTTAACTGTTACTGTTTATTTTACAACTTAACGCTATATACTTATTTGGTAGTATCATCTACTATCTAGAAATTTTGACGGTTTTTGGCAGTGATTACCGGCTAAATCGTTACTATAACTGTCATATTTTTTTTTATTTTTTTTTTGTCTTACCTTTTTCATTAATTTTAACAGAGACGAATTGTCTTTAGACTGAACAATACTTCGAATTATATGTTATATCAATAACATATATGATTATATGTTAAAACGGAATTTAACGGGAATTTTACTCTTAATATTTAACCTAGGTAAGTCCCGTATATCCACTCAACTCCAAATCGTACCCAACGAAAAATCTGTAAAAAATTCCCGTTTTTTGGAAGCTCATTGTCAACGATATCTCTCTTTTAATACATTTTCTGGTCAGCAGGCGTCCCCATGTTGCGTGGGTTTTATTCCTATTTTCGTTTTAGATAGGATTAGGGAAAGCTTTGTAGGATGACCATTGTTTAAGTGGTTTGGAGTGTCCTTTTGTTGGATGTGTGTTGTTGATAAGGATTTTCCCGGACTCTCGGTTAATTGTGGAGTGATTAAAACGTACGGTGAAGCGTTAGATTTTTGTTTGAATGCGACGATTTGAATGGGCGTTGGGACTGATTATTTGATTGATATTTTGTATACCTTGAAGCAGATTGTCTGGAGAGTATTGTGAATGAAATTTGTATTTAATTTATCAAGACATGTATACTCCGTCTAATAATTTTAAAACTGTAAGCACTTACAGTAATGGCAGGAACATTTATATACCAGGGCACATTTATCATACATATATACACTGGTGCTTTCATCTGCGTCAAGGGTAGGCAGAGACGCACTGAAGTGGGCTTTTAGTTTCTACGAATCAAAATTTGGAGCTACTTAAATAAAAAATAAAAAAAACTCGTCTCACACACGGCGGTCTGATTCCAAACTAAGCAGATTTTGTACTACGGCAACCAGACTGCTGAAAACATACTATACTTATATATTTCCAAATACATACATATTATAGATAAATTACTTACGTAAAAGGTTGCAAGGCTATCGACGTCAAACGTCAAGAAAAACATAGTTTGTCTTATAGTTTAGGAAAAAGACTTATCCAGATGTCATTAGTGTACAAGACTACCGTAGTTTGGAAACCCTTTAAAAATTTCCAATGCAACTACATTAGAAAAGCTATGTTCGCACCCCAAACAATATTTTTGCGATGGCACTAAAAGTATTGAAGTACTATATACACAGATACGATTAGCAAAAGGCGAACTCTCGCCTTAAAGGCCGGCAACGCACTTCTGACTCTTGAGCTGCTAGTGTCCATGGGTGACGGTACTCACATATCAGGTGACCAGCCTGCTCGTTTACCCTCTATAGCATAAAAGAATGACTCTCACGCCTATATTCTCGAAGAGGTGTGTAACTGTATATCGCTTTTTAAGACATCCACGGGAAAATAGGTTACGACCCTATTAATACTTTCATCGAGAACAACACAGTGAGTAGAAAGAACGTAAGTACTATATCCCACCGCTGTCAATATGTTCAGAGCGATTGTATGTACTGATATAGACCAGGCTATAAATTACATCCACGGATTCAATGAAAAGCACTGGTGCATTGCGCGTGTCCTCTTTACTACTACTACCTATTATATTATTGCTATTGAAACTGGCATCGTTGAGTCTAGCAAAGTTAGTGCTTTCACCTAGCAAGGCTTCGTACTGTCCTTAATAAGCTCCTTCTCTTATTTTGCTTTGCAGCATAGACAGTATGTATGTTTTCCGGTTTTGTCAATATACCACAAGAGTAAGTTAAGTAAGTTACGCACTTCACGTTCAAAATCTTATACAGATTAAAAAAAACTATTTTTGAGATTAAAAAAATAGTAATTTCATTGATTGTGTTTTTCTTATCATTTATTATTTTTTAAACGTTGGTACGAATTGGAAAAAAGTACTCTGTGAAGTACGATGTGAGTTTCTAAGTGGCATGCCAATTGCGTAGCAACAAATATACACATACACTTACATCTAGGGCAGGCAGAACAAACAAACAGTATCAAACGCCCACTTCATGCTAACAAGAACTAAAGAAACTTGTCGGCAGAATTGTGGAATCCTGACCATACACCATTAGACGAACCTTATTTATAATTACCACCTTAATGGTCAGGAAGCGTATTTACAAATAATCGACATCTTTACCGATAACATGCAGATCCTGCAAACTTTATGCTAACAACGTAGCAACAATTGACACACAAAATTTATGAACTTGCTTTGGCTATCAGTATTCTGCTCTGTTGCAACCTACACTTCATTGGCCCTATTCAAAACTATCCGCAGTCTAACTATGTTTGTTTCACCATTGTGTGAAATGCACCCAGCTGCGCTAGCCTTCTGTTATCACCGCACGCTTTTCACAAACTTACCCTAAATGGAGTTGGGTCGCTGTCCTAAATAAGATAATTCTTAGTTCGTGCATTCCTCGGATACTTAAAAAACATTGGCTCCACTTTAACAACATCAAAGTCTAGATCTTTGTCAGCAAATTAAATTTATAAGAACTACGAATAGGAGGAACTAACATTAATTTAAATCTTTATCTATTTCAAATCTACTTTAATTTCTATAAAGTGTTGAAAGTCCCTTTTTAGCTTTTGGCCCGGGGGAACGGTAGGCAATTTTTTTATGGGTCGGACATATCAAACATACAGAATGGCACCCTTTTTACTCAAAACTCATTACTAATTAAATGACTTGTAAAATTGTTCGTGAAGAATTCAGAAATACATGTAGATCTCGTTGTCGGAGATTCGTCCCGGTATCTTATTAATTAAAAGAAAGGAATACCTTGAATTGTAAGTCTTATATTTTTTGAGTCTGGTCGAGAAAGTTTCAAATAATTTAGTTAACATTTGAATTTATAGATTACATTTCTTGCCTTGTTAGAAAACTTAATGAAATTCCATCGACACGACACGACCAATGGCAGATTGCTGACGTTCTCCGTCTACCTAAACGTATACTTGAATTGTAAAGGAGGATTTAATAATTTACGAAAGTGATGTTTGGGGCAGTTAGAACTAGATATGTCAGTGTTATATTTCTGCAGTAAAGTGATATGTAGATACTGGTATTAGAAATAATAAATTTTACATTTGGAAGCAATTTAGAGCTGCAGTTAGCTCTATAAAATACACAAGTAAGTACACTCATGCCTAGTTTTAGCCAACCATATATTTTTTTTAATATATACGGGGACAAACGAACAGACGAGTCACCTGATGGTAAGTGACAACCTTCGCACAAGGTGATGAAGGGAGAGGGTATGCTGCGCCTCCGGTACCCTCACTCAGTCGGCAATATAATGCAATCATGTCTACTGGGTTTGTGAGGCCGTGATATTACACCTGTTGAGGCTGACCCATTCGTGGCTGATGGCTCTCCCTCGGGGGCAAGCCTATTTTCATGAGTTATCTCTATAAATGTATATATACAGTACGACAGATAACAGTCTGATCCCTTAGTTGCCTGATAGGGTGGCTCTATTTCACTTCACCGAGGTCTCTTTATCATATATTTGCTTATTTTGTAAGTGTTCACGTTATGAAGTTCAGAGTCACAACTAGCAGGTTCTAACCTTGTTTGTTTGAAATTCTAAACAAACTGCTTATAATCATCGAGTTTATTATTTACATGTTGTGTTAAGTCATGAAAAATTCAGTAATGAAGACATATGTATAGCAATTTAACCTCGAAAACAAAGCTTTCCTCCTCCGCAAATTTATATACATGTATATAAAATATTCGTATACAGCATACAGTTCCCTGAATTCAAAGAACCTCTTTGAAATTTAATCCCCTCTGTAAGAAGCGCCACACTCGGTGTCGCCGCTGCGCTGTCGTGCTAAGCCTTCAGTGCGCAAGATTAGGGCCACGGAGCGAGCGATCCTTACGAAATAATACCAGCCTGTAAATAGTTTGTACTGAATTTAGTAAGTAGGTATATCCCATTAAACGGATTATGACACTTCTCCAGTAAAAGCAGTCAATGTGTAAATAGTGTGTTGCTGTTTCGTCTTGTTGTTGCTGTTTTCGTTTAAGCACTTTTAAGAACGCATTTACAGCTAAGATATAGCTAACCTAGAATCTGAAATGGAACAAACTCTTTAACTTATATTTAAGAATGGCTGGACAATAATAAAAGAATATGATACAGGACTTTTAAGTTTACGATGTAGACTTTCAATTAAATTTCTTTTTTTTTTAAATGCCTAAATTACATATTTTATTCTGAATATCATAATTTTATAAAAGTAACAAAGCTTCAAGGAAACAATGTTGCCAACACAGTAAAACTATTCATCTTAGAGTATTACTATCTAGGTGTATTTATAAACTTAACAATTTAATATCCATACATGCGTCGACTAAAAATACTTACTCCTAATTTATCAGGTTTAATGCGCTTTCAAAATAGGTGTAACTTCAGCGTTATGTTCAGTATATGTATGTATATCTTTTGTCGTATAAGGTAGCTTTTCTTAAAGTTTGTTAATAAAATCAAATTATCTTAAAATAAAAATTATTTAATGTATATTTAACCAGTCTCAGACTTAAATCCTTGACTTCGTGGCCCATGTTGGGATCGTCTTAGAACTTTCTAGCAGTCACAAGCATCACAGTCTTTTGTTTAACAAAAATGCAGCATCGCACTCGCTTGTGGTGAGAGCGGGTGAGAACAAGAATTTATCTATTTTCAGTAGTTTTAGTAGGTAGTTTCAAACTGTACAAAATGTAAATATAGAGCATTTTAGAGCTTCGGAGGATATAAAAGCATTAAAGTGTCTATAAAATATGCGGCCGTTGAATATAATCGGAGTAGGAGAGGGCGATTTTAGTTTCAAACTAATACTACGGATTGCGATGTTAACAATAATTATTATTTATTTATGGTTCATAATTATGATATATATGATACACCGTAAATATGGAGGTGAGATAAGTCACCATACTTTTCTTGCTTGATATATACATATATATATTATATATATAATATACAATATATTATTTTTTAACACATACACATAATGTACAAAGACGGACTTAATACCTGAGTAATTCACTGCCAGAAATAAAGCTACGAATTTAATTTATCAACGTAACTTCGTCGTCTTCACAAAAAAACACCTAGGCACACTACTGGAGCAACAAAGTTAACGGTACACAAATACCTCTTGACTGCACACAACATTGTATTTCTAAAGGACCAACTTGCAAACTCGTTATGTTCGGAAACAAGAAAAAAAAACTGTTTTGCTCGTGCGCTTTTTATTGGCCCTCTTTTTTATTGGCAGGTTGAATAAATACATTTTAGGGGTACTTGTACACTTGTACCCGAGACTTTTCAGGTTGAGAAATAGAGGGTTATTCTTTTTAGGGGTGTGTGAAGAATCTTTATCAGTTGTAGGCAGAGATAGAGCGGGTGCGCTTTGTCACGGTGACTATTTTGCAACCCCGTGCAATTTAATAATAAGTATGGTGTTGAACCCCCGCTGATATGTCTACAGTTTATTGACTGTGAAAATAGATAAAGCAGTATTTATAATATTTATTTAAATTGTTCTGATATTATTAATTTCATTTATTTTTATGATATTAGATATTATTTCATATTTATATTGACAAATACATAAAATAAGGTAAAATACATAAAACATAAATACTCCTAGATACATCAGCGGATGAAGAAAGTAAACGAAAGTTGAGCATCTCGAGAAGGAGCACTATCGCTCTCGTACACATCTGAATAAACAGTCTTTTTCAAACTGCGAAAGAAAGGTCCTAAGGTCAACACGTATATTTTTCTTTTATGTATTACCAGGCATAAGGCTAGTTCGATTTCGTTAATTATTATTTTAAAGAAGAGGCCAAACTTCAGAGTTAGTTTCAATTCTAAAGGTAGAAAATTAGGTCTAACAGTGGTAGAGCCATGCTTAGCCACGAATGGGCCGGCTCGACCGGTGCGATACGACGGCCTCACAGAAAAACGGTTGTGAAGTAACGCTCTCGTTGCATTTCCCCGAAATGAGTGAGGTTTCCGGAGGCACAACTCCCCCTCTCCCCTTTCCTCTCCTCTCATCTCCTTTCTCCTCATCCGTAATCCGTAAATTCGTAAACCTTTTGGCAAACAGACGCACTGATAATAAATTTGCTTATTTGTCTGTTTGACTCTGTCGCCAGTCAAAATTGTTTAGGTATTTACGTAACTGTAGGATTTTAGAGAGTTTTTGTTTTTCAGTCCCTTGCTACTGTCGTTGGTTTTCTTATTTGTTTAAAAGTTATAACTACATTTATTAAAAGTCGTAAGTTTTGCAAAATTTAATTTATTATAAAATATTGATTTAATAATAAAGCTTCAGACAGCTATATAATTTTATTAGTCACGCTTTAGGATCAATAAAATGTTCACCGGTCAGTAACCTTTGGTATTTCAATCTTTTTGGTATATATTAAACTATAATTCAACCTACCTCAGTTTTTCTTTTTTATCCGAAGGAGTGTTATGTTTTCGAGTGTATGTACATATATATATGTATGATGTTTCTTTGTCACCCCCTAAGGCATAGACGGCTTGATGGATTCCAACATGTGAGGTGTCATCTGAATAGCCTTTAAAGTGAATGATATAGAGTAAAAGATTTCAAGGTAACGTCACCTTTGAAAGCCGATATTAATAATGGAATTGTCTTTTATATTTCCTTAACACTAACTTGTATAGTAAGAATACTAGCAACGTGGATTCACGAAGACTTAACAGCAACTACAAAAATAATAATTCGGTTTATTAAAACTACAGAACCATTCATCTATAAAGTTCCGACGTTCAATGATTCGAATAAAAACCAAATCTATACTCGATATACGAATGAACCGTAAAAGATTATTGATAAACCCGTTCTGCCTTGCTAGGACGAAGTATTTACAACAGAAATAAAAATACTATTGATGTCTAGACCGCAATTTCAAGAACTAGTACGGTAACATTTATTAATATCTAGTGAGGTTCTTGATTTATTGTTTGTTTTAGAGGCGTTTAGAGGCGATGCTTCATTCCTGTAATAGCAGTTGTGCTGTTTAGCAATTATTTTAGTTATAGACTATCGTTATCTATTCTTATTATTTATTTATTATTATATCACATCACAAGTCGTTTACTTACGAGCTATTAGTCCTATAAAATAGAAGTTCAAATCCGTAGTAGTATATTTAGTAACACTTTGGAAATGCTTCCTGCATTTCCAAAGTGTTCTCTACGCAATATCTCACTAACAAACGTAGTATCTCGACCTAAACCTCTATACAAGGATCATTGAACACTCAAGGATCTCGTAAAAGCCTTTGATATTGCACCGAAGCAACTAGTATTCAGCGTTGTAGCCTTGAAACTTCATTATATTGACATTGTAGCACACATGTGGGGCCTTAACTACGCTAGAGCCTCACAAAATGTCTAATGGAGCGAGAAATAGGCCCTTCTGCTTCAGTTGCAATAGCGACGAGCCTAAACATTGAGATTACCCGGCCTCTTGAGCGAATAAACTAATCTCGTACTTTTTATTCTGAGGCAGGTTTCGTGAAAAGAATATTTTGAGGTACATAAATTCTTCAAGGAGTGCAAATTGCGCTCGTATTATTCAGACCCCATACTCGCGAATCGAGTGTGGTGGCTTATGAAAAGTTAATATTCTCATGTTTTTGTTTAAAGATTTTACTGCTACAGCTTATCACATTTGAAATAAAATTCGTTACAATACAGTATGCGAGTATTATTCTAAAAGATTTCATCTCATATTTAGCCACAATCTAATAATGAAAGCAGAAAGGTTTTTAATCTTGCCAATGTCAGTTTTCTTAATGCTCTCTTGTGTAATAAATGTAATATTTTATTAAAGCCCTTTCCCAATCCATTAGCGAATAAATAAACTATATGTGCCAAATGTTATATGAGCGCAATAAAAATATTCCAGCCTACGGCGAACAAAACCAGTCTTTTATATGTTCGCATATATCATTTATTCATGGCAGTGACGACATGTGATTGTTAGAAGCAATGACTTTTATATAATATAACGCTTTAGAATCTACTCTTTAGAGCATGTCGGTCAATAAAGTTTAGGTCAGTCCAGGGACAAGCGGGTATTCAATATAATGTAATGCACTGAACCGTGATATTCCGACCGCATTATGTCGCTTCCTGTCCTCTATTCTGCTTTGATTTTGCCAGCAGCAACTCCAAATGGCGTAATCCTATTTCCGTATTTATAGATGCGGTTCTAGATTGTACTTAATTGACTATGATTATAATTTAAAAACTTAAGAGACCTAATTCCAATTTATGCTTAATTGAATTTATATTAAATAGTAATTTAATAAGATATATGTTATTATAAGCCTTTAGTAAGTTTTAGTAAGACTTACTAATATGTACATACTTTGGAATTTGATTGGCTAAACTAATTGGTTGTAAGTGCTTACAGTACAGTGGAATAAGGTAAATCAATTTGTGTATTTTTTAATATTATGGACATAGAGAAAGAGCAGAAATCAAGCTAAGCAACGTTATTGCGTTAAGCGAACCGGCAACTATTTTTAGGTAAAGAAAATTGTTGGTAGGTTTTTTTTTTATACTATAGGGGGACAGACGGGTCACCTGATGGTAAGTGACAACCGCCGTCCATGGACACCCGCATCTCAAGAGTAGCAAGTGCGCTGCCCGCCTTTGAGGATGACTGGTGGTGGTGTTTAAGAGAGGGATGGGGGAAGCAGGGAGCGGAAAGAAGAGAGGGGGGATGAGGAGAAAGGAGATGAGGGGTGAGGGGGGGTTGGGACTCCGGAAACCTCACTCATTTCGGAGAAATGCAACGCAAGCGTTACTTCACAACCGGTTTTCTGTGAGGCCGTGGTATCGCACCGGTCGAGCCGGCCCATTCGTGCCTAAGCATGGCCCTACCACTGAAATAGGTCTTCATAATGTGGGGGAAATCGTTTAGTCCGATTAGCATCAGCAAAATAGAAAACAGAGGTGGGAAACAGAGGTAGGAAATTGTCAGTTAGACATGTAGATTAAGTAGGTGTTGATGAAAATTTAAAAGAAAATTTAAGTAATTTATCTTGCAGTATCCGTTTGACAGAAAGCTTTTGTGTTTTAATTAATTATGTCTAAAACGCAACACTATAGTACCACTATCAATATAGTTTTTTATTATTATTTAGATTTAAATCATATAAATATGTTGTTTACAAATGGTAAAACCGTTAGACAAACAATGCTTGCACTACATTGCTGAGTGACTGTGGGCACCGGAGGCCCAACTCCCCCTCTTACCGGGAAGAGGAGAGAGGAAAACAAGAGAGGGGGAATAACAAATTTCAGCGAAATGCTAGCAAGCAATGCAAGCGTTGCTACACAACCGATTTTCAGTGAGGCCGTGCTAGTGCACCGGTCGAGCCGGCCCATACGTGTCTAAGCAGGGCTCTACCACGATATTATTTAGGCAAGGTAACATTGCCTAAATAATATCGTGGTAGAGCCATTACTGGTAACAAAAATTCTATGAATACGTAATGTGTTTATACTGTTATTCAATACGAAATGAGGCTATATATATAGAGCACATCATCATATTATATATTTATACATTACACAAGCGACATGACAGTTGGGCGTATAAATCCAAATAAATCTACGTATGTTATTACTCGCTTCACTGCCATCGTTGCAATTAGTAGATAAGCAGTGGTTGGATGTATTCATATTGTAATAATAAAGTACGAGTATAACGGAATGAACTAGGGACTTGCTGACATTCTAAGCCAAAAAAAAATTGAGAATTTTGCGTTGGCAGGACAATCGACTGACATTATAAGAACCTGTATGAAAATATAGTTAATATGGCACAGTAAACAATGAATAATGGCATGAGCAGGTAAAGAGGTCGCTAAAGCAACTTTCAGTTTGGAAACAATAAATTTTAAAAAGTTATGAAGCTCAAAATAATGCTAGAACATACACCTAACCTCTACGACTCCTTATACGATATTTATACCTTAACTTTTAAAATTTATTAAAGAGGTCATAAAAATAAATGCTTTGCCACAAACCGTAGCAGTAAAAGTACTACGTGGGACTCACCGGATCGTATTCATAAATAAATTCTATTTCAATTCTATGCCACAATTGAACGTCACACCAATTATTCCTATAAATCGTGACCTCGTATATATTAACATATATTATACTCGTATTAAGGACTTCATTAAATATGTCCAAGGAGCTCACAGGCACGTTACCATTTCTATTGTAAGCGGTGCTAATAGGAGCTGCATATATTGTGGCATGACAGAATTTGGGTCGCAATTACTATACTTATGTGTTATGAAAGCTGATTTAATATGTATTGTTTAACACACGCAATTGACGTGACATATTGCGCTGATGTTACTATTACAGTAAGTGGATATCAAGTATGTAATCCGTTCGCTGTAATAATAACATCATCTTTGTAAGTTGTTGTATTTTTTTTTATGACTTTTATTCTTTCTCACTTTCTTACTCTTGTGGTCTTTGAGAGTAAGATTAATGAGTAAACCCTCAATTCTTTATAAAATAAAAAGCAGGATTCCAATATGATTTACATTGTAGTTTTATGGATTCTATAAAAATAGTTATTGAGCACACGTCTGTCGGATGTAAATGTTGAATTAGTATTTCTCAGTAGTCACCAAGTTTTAAAGTAGTGCTACGACTCTGAAACACAAACACGTATGTAGCAGTTTTCATATAATAAACGAATAAGACACTTTTGTTAAAAAAAGGCATTGTCATATTTGGAGATCTTTATACATGTTATGTATATTACCCATAAATAAATTTTTAAGAGAGAGATAGAGGAAGATTAAAAAACCTCTATTCGAAAAAAGCTTACTACCAAAATTAAAATTTGTGACATTTTCGTACAAATCCAGTATGTACCTCAATATTTTTGTAACATTTAGTACTAGTACATTTTGAAGAACTTACGTGGGTCACACTGAAAGTTTTGAATGTCGAAGAAAAGCATTTTGTTTTCATTATATTTTTCTATACTTACTAAATTTTTTTTTTTTTTTATTTGTAAGCCTACCATAATGACTCCCCTTTGCCTGATGGTAAGCAATAAATGGAGTCCAAGAGTGGTGGTCACCATCCTCACTGCATGTCTAGTCAATGTAGCATGGTGACCTACACTATGGCGGCCTGGTGAGATGCTTTTTCACGCCCCGCTTAAAAGACCCGGGATCAAATTGGGAAGGAAACACGTGCGCTGGTAGGGAATTCCAGGCTTTCACTGATCGGCACAGGAAAGAAGAGCCAAACCGTTTCGTTCGGGATCGCTTATCTTCGACTCGCAAACGGTGACTTCTCAGGCCAGCACGTGTAGTCCTGTACAGGAAGGGAGAAGGTGGGACCAATTGGAAGAGCTCGTCAGAACACTCCCCGTGATGTAGGCGATAGAGAACTGCCATAGAGGCGACATCTCTTCGCAACTGCAGGGGCTCAAGAGACTGGGTGACCTCAGGACAGTCTATAATACGGACTGCGCGTCGCTGCAACCGATCGAGAGCGTCAAGCAGATACTGCGCATAGCCATCCCAAAGATGAGAGCAGTACTCCACGCAGGAGCGAACCTGGGTCTTATATAAAAGACACAAATGCTCGGGCGAGAAGAACCGTCTCACCTTGTTCAATACACCGAGCTTCCGCGAGGCCGCCTTAGTGACGCTCTCGATGTAATCACGCGGATTGAGATCCCGACAGATGTCCATACCCAGTATACTGAGCCTATCCTGTAGTGGCAGTTGAGTGTTCTGAAGAGTAGGAAGGGGAAGGAATGGAGACTTTTTGTTTGAAAACGCGCACGCCTGTGTTTTCTTGGCGCTGAACTCGACCAGATTCTCACAACCCCATTGAGAGATGCGGCTCAAGACCTGGTCGAGCTCAGCGACAAGCTCCTGTCGTTTTCCCTCAACGTCTGCTAGCTTGGCAGCAGGATGTCCAGTGCCAGGAGCCAACATATCATTGATATGCAGAAGGAACAGCGTGGGCGATAGGACGGAGCCCTGAGGTACACCAGCGCTAACCTCCTGGAAGTCAGAGGCCGCGCCGTCACAGAGAACCCTAATGCGGCGCTTGTGGAGGAAGGCAGCAACCCAGTTGCATAGCTTAGATGGCAGACCAAATGCAGGAAGTTTGGAGAGAAGCGAGCGATGCCAGACCCTATCGAAGGCCTTGGCAATGTCGAGGCTGATGGCCAAGGACTCCCCATGCCTATCCATAGCCTCACCCCAAAGGTGTGTGACGTACGCTAGAAGATCACCCGTGGATCGGTTCGGCCTAAAACCATATTGCCGATCATTTAACAAGGAGTGATCCTCTAGATGGCGGATTAATTGGGTGTTGATTATCCGCTCGAGCACCTTACAGAGTATGGAGGTGACGGCTATAGGACGGTAATTAGTTGGATCGGAGCGGTCGCCTTTTTTGGGAATGGGTTGGACGTTCGCCTCTCTCCAGGCCTCCGGAACAATTCCCGAGGAATAGGACAGGCGATACAAGCGCGTCAGTACAGGAGACAACTCTGGTGCACAGTTTTTAAGAACCACCGCCGGAATACCGTCGGGTCCACTGGATTTCCGAACATCGAGTGACCGAAGCTCCGCACGGACATCCCTCTGCCGGATGCGAATATCCCGCATTTCGGAGTCGCAAGATGCAATGGTGGGCGGGTGAGCGCCACGGTCGTCGATTCGGGAGTTAGCCGCAAAGAGGTCAGCAAGTAGTTTCGCTTTCTCTTGCGGCTCGTGGGCCAGTGATCCGTCAGGGTACTTCAGCGGTGGCAGCGAAGGCTGGCAGTAGTTGGACTGCACGGCTTTGCCAAAACTTACGGCTACCCGTAGGGTATGCGACGAGTTATTGACCAAACCGTGCAATGCGCTGGGCATCAGCTCTGATGTAAGCCCTCTTGCATTCCTTAGTGGCTTTGTTAAACGCTGCTTTTAGGCGATCAACGTCTGGGTCACAATGAGTGCGGGCCCTGATCCATGCGCGGTAGGCTGACTGCTTTTGAGCGACAGCACGGGTGCACTCGCGATTGAACCAGGGACGGGTCTTTGTGCTGGCGACTTCACTGTAGGGGATATAGTACTCCATACCGACAGTGATTTCGTCAGCCACGGCAGACGCACTTTGCGACAGATCCCTGTCTTTAAAGCAGCGTTGAGCCCACGGGATGGATGCAAAATAATCCCGCATTCCATCCCAGTCTTCTGACGAGTAGTGCCATAACCGTCGCCTTGTTACCACAGGCCGTGGTGGGGCAACAAGAGGCACCAAGGTGGACACCAGGCAGTGGTCGGAGGATCCCAGAGGGGCGTGAACCGATACGCTGTACTGCGCTGGGTGACTCGTCAGCAGAAGGTCTAGCAAAGAGGGCGCTTGACCCGATTTGTCTGGTATCCTGGTGGGCTGGAGTACCAGTTGGGTAAGGTCATGCGTGAGAGCGAATGCGTGGGCAGTTCGACCAGCGTGGTCCGTTCTGGAAGATCCCAGCCAGAAGTCATGGTGGGCATTAAAGTCTTCCAAAAACACCAGTTCGGCGGTCGGGAACTGCTCCTGCGCTTTGTCCGTTGCGTGACTCATGTAGTCAAAGAGTCGAGTTGTCTCGGAGTCTCCGGAATGGGACCGATAAAGGCAAACGTAGATCCGGCTCATAGAGCCAAAATCCACGTGAAGCCAAAGGATGGAGAAGGATGCGTCTTCTAGGCAGTGCAGACGGCGACAACAAACATCCGCCCTGACGAAAAGACATACCCCAGCCCTCGCGAGGAAGCACTCCTCTAGAACATAGCCGGGATAGTAGATATATGCCGTGTCGGCAGGGCGGCGTATTTGTGTCTCCGTAAGAAAAAGCATGGCCGGCCGAGCCGTCTCAAGGTGCTGGTGTACGGCGCTGAGGTTTGCATGGAGTCCACGTATATTAGTGAACTCCACCTCAAAAAGCGGGTTGGTGGGAGAGGAGGATGCCGCTGTTGGACCATTTTTCTTTCTTTGTACTGCCATGATACGAGTTGGGAAAGGGGGCGTAAAAGGCATGACAGTCATCGTGACTGTGTAAACTGAGACTGAAAATACTGTGTCATCATGTAACGGTGAGGCATGGCGGAAACCAAACCGCCGGACGGAAGGGCCCCCGTACCCTCCCGGAAATGGACGCCGGGTCCCACCGTCCGGTCACCAATCGGCACGACGAGCCACTCCGTGGATTATGCGCGACCTGACGGGGCAGCCTCCCAGGGTGGTTAGCCGTGGTTGGGCCCCTCTCTATGCCGCGGGCGGCCAGCGGCACCACCGTTTCTACGGGTCTCCCTGGCCGACGGTTCGATCCACGCCAACCTCACAATGATTCTACGAGCACTCCACTGCTCACACACATACCACGATAACTGTCACCCCTGCATCATTGGGCCTCCGGCGCACTCACTCACCAGCGAAAGACAGCACGAATGTTGTCGCTTTAGGCTGGTTTTCTGTGAGAGGGTAGTACTGCCCCGGTCGAGCCGGCCCATTCCTGCTGAAATCAGCGTGGCTCTACTACCTTAAATATTATTTGTATCATATCATTTTATTAATATTAGATTATTGATATATATATTGAATATATATATACTAGATGGATGCCCCATGTTTTAACGGAAGATCAAAAAGTCGCTTGGATTGGTGCCGCTCAATGCTCGATTCGTATGACCGAGGTGACTTCAATGCTGTATATGACGTCGTCATAGGCGATGGCAGTTGGGTATATTATTACGAACCTGATATCAAAAGACAATCTGGCCAAAGGACGTTTCCATTCGGAGATTTGCCGACAAAAGTAATGAAGGGCAGAAGTCAAAGGAAAAAGATGATTATCTCATTCTTTGGACGGACGGGTAATTTCGCAACAAGCATTGTAGAAAATAAAAGCACTTATTGCAGATTGGTATGTCAGTCAATGATTACCAATTGTCTTGGAAATGTTAGAGAGCAGATAAGAAGCAGGATCCTCCTCCACCACGCAAACGCTCAACAGCCAGCTCACTCCGCCAGACGGACTATCGAATATTTGTCTATCGAAGGTGTGGAGATAGTGAGTCATCCTTCTTACAATCCCGACCTGGCACCATGTGACTTTTACTTATTTCCAAAAATAAAAGATAAACTTAAAGGAAATCGTTTTATGAACCCTGAAAAGGCTATGCTGAAAAGGCCGTGGCTGCGTTTGAACAACGCATGGAAAAGATCTTCAAAGAAGAGTAGGCTCTTCAGTCATGGTTCCATCGCATGCGATAGTGCTTAGAAAGGAACGGAGACTACTTCAAACTGTAATAAAAATATTAACAGGCTTCTATATCATTCCCTTTTTTATTTTCTGAAAACTTTCAGTGTGACCCCCGTATTCTTAGCTTCTAAATAATTTAAACATACGAATCTTCCTAACATATATAAGCTTGACGTATATAGCTTTACGCAATTCACGGGGAAGGGATTTCTATATGCTACAAAGTAAGTCTGAAAAAAAAGTAAAAAAAATATATCTGAAACCATAAAAACAAGTACATACTTTTTTAAGTTAAAATAAATGTAAAGAATTTGTTTTTCTTGATTTAAATGAAGTACGTTTTCAAGTACAACAATTAAAGCTAAAGAATGGAATGAGCAAAGGTCAAAGAACAATCTTCATTGTTTTCACAAGTAAAAAACTCTATGGCAAGAATGCGTACATTTCCAAGATTTTTTTCTACAGAAAACCTTATTGCATTGAAAATTATTTTATTTGTTGTTTAAACGTTAAGTTGAAAATATGAAGAGAAAAGACTTCCACATTATTTACGGCTATTATCTTGAAACATTTTTCCTCAATTTGTTTTTTTTTTTTTGTAACAAACAGATAATAAGCTCTTCAGGGTTTGGTTTCAGCTAAACATTAAAATGTTGAAGAGTTAATAGTCTCTGGAAAACAATCCAAAGCCCGTTCAACGTCTAGACTTCTAATGACGTTTTAACATTTTAATGTAAGCTTTTAGTAGTTGCGAGTGCATTGACTGCTTAGTACTTAAGTTTTATATCAATCTTTAGTACAACGGCTATATTTTAATTTAGTCATTATTTCAATAGCACTTAAGTTTAAAAAGACAAACAGAACAATCTGTTCTAAAACCTAAATGACTACGAAATAATACCTGAAATTGAAAATGTAACTAGATTCCGTTTGTTTAAAATGAGATTGAATTGAAAGGTTGTCAAAACTTAAATTAACGTTATATAATTGCAATACAATTATGTCAATATTTAAAATCTGATCTATAATAGTCCGGTTCTCCGTAGATAATTAATAAAATTAGGGATCCCTGTTAAGTCAACCCCGAGAGCAGTACACTTCAGGTATATGATGTCGTTGCAGCGGATATCGTCAATTCATTTGTCCTCTGCGAGCTCGAAATAGGTAACGTTTAATGAATTTATCTTGTCAGGGGGAGCATTAGCCAAGTTTAGGAACAAATTACGAGCTTAAAGTTGTCTCCTACCTTCCAAGTTCGGTCGTAATTACCACGCCTCTCGCCTAAACTTAGCTTCTGTACGCTCAGAGCTTTTTATTGCCGAATATGGGGCATATCAATGTTCCGTTTTGGCGTAAACGAGCGCAGATAACGGCTTTATTACTTGACGAGGTGCCAGCTTCTATATAAATTCAGAAGAGTCAATGCGGCAATGTTCAACACACTCTGATAGAAATAAGCTCTTGAAATCAATATCTGCAGAGTGTCAACGCGTAACACGTACTCGGTCGTAATGTTGACTGCGGCTCCCGGTGCCTGTCTCGCGTAGCTCCGTTTTATTAAATGCCGTTTTATTGCTGCTCCTTGAATCCATAAAAGCCTCTACAAGTACTCCTAGTTTTGTAAAATAAAACTGAATTTTCGGTAAGCAATCTTCACCATCTTATCTAGGAAATCTAAAAAGATTTGCTACATTGTCGTCGTTTTATGTAGGTATTGCTTGCTGTACAGTTTTATGTATCGATGTTTTATTTAGCTTGTATTTTACATTTATGAACATCATTTTAATATTTTGTAAATATCCGGTCTTTAAGGATGCATTAAGTTTAGTGAATTTGTATAGTCCCACTTGAATTTGTGTAAGAATCATCTTTTGTTACAGTCATATAAAAAGTTTTCTTAAGCGAGATTAGCCTTAGTAGAGTGGTGCTACCAGGCTCACAGCGGTCTCTATGAGTGTCACCGGGGATGCTATGAAACGGAGCATGTAGGTTAAGAGCTCTTCGAGCTTTGTTAGCACGCTCTAATCACTGCCAGCCCTCAACGCCACGCGACTGAAGGACTCGTGGCGCACTAGCGTTTTATGCCTCTCCTCTGCGCCGCATCTTCACTATGTTATAGTTTCCTCGCACGTGTCTATTTAATTACGTTACAATCTGGTACAGCTAGTGAGCCTCATTGTGCTAGGCATTTAAATATTCTGTATAAAAATAGGCATTGATTTTAATAGGAGCAAAGCCATATCGTGTTTACCGAGCATAGAATAAGATAAATATGAGGATAGAATAGGTCGCTGTTGCGATCGAACCGCTAAAATATACACGCAATGTTACTTGTATATTTCCAAATAAATCAGAAGAAGCAATAAAATGTCGATTTAATAGGATATTGGCAGCCGTGCCGTGATTTGACGAGCACTTTTAAGCTATATACGTTATAAAGGGCCGTGCTATATTTTAGGGGATAACTAGGCATGTATTCTAAATCTAAATTTGCATGAACAAATCATGAATTTAATAGCCAATGCTCTTAGTAGGGTGGTAGTATGCTCTGTATTTCCTTGGACTGCCTTTTAGTCATCGGCAAAAACATATTTGTTAAAAGTACAGCTCGCGCATTCATGATTGTTTTGGTGAAATTTATAGCTTTGTCCCTGGGCTGAATTCGTAATTCGATGTCATAAAGCTACTTCTATGTAACTTTTCAAATCTCTTTCTTGAAATGTATAGGAATAGACGGAGTAATGCTTGTTATTTAGTTTATTGATTTAAAAACAGTGATATTTTTCGTTTTATATCAGTAAATTGTAGCATAAAACTTCCAAAGTCATAGTTCAAATATGTTCTACCGCGTTAACGATTAACTTATAGGCGTTAAACGTATTTTGTATCTGGCATAATATTAAGTTTACTCAACTTAATCAGTATTTAATATTATTTTTATAACTGATATACGCGATTTGGTTGTATGAAAGTTTTAGAATCGTATGGAGTGTAAACATCAACAACAAGGTATTCGTACAATCTTTAATTTTACAACTTTCTAACATCTCAATACTTTAAGAAATTAATATGGAGCTTAGAGGCAAGTAGACATACATTTTTAAACACGATTATTCTAGATTAATATTATAGAAATTGAGTCACTAAGTTCATTAGATAGCTATCGACGAGCATATTTTTTTAAATATAATATAGGAGGAAAGTGACAACGGCCGAGGGTTATGAGGGGTGCGGGGTTGCGGGGAGGGAACAGAAGAGAGAGGGAATGAGTGAAGAGGAGAGAGGAGAGGGGGAGTTTGGGCCTCCAGAAAACTCACAAATTTCGGGGAAATGCAACGCAAGTGTTGCTACACAACTGGTTTTCTGTGAAGGCGTGGTATCGCGCCGGTCGAGCCGGTCCCTTCGTGCATAAGCATGGCTCTACCACTGTCATCAAGATATCGTCTGGGTCTATGCCTCATATATCGAGATGATATCCTGATGATTGATTTGCCTATTAATTTTGTAGTTATGAGAATAGGTCGTTAAGTGTATTTCCTGCCGGTAGATGATTAGGGTGTCTCTATCCAGACATATGTAAATTATTTTTTTATTGCAGATCAACCTTTGCGGTTAAGCTAGTATTTTAATATATGTTTGTATATGGTGTATCCAAATAATGTATATAATTATCTCATATTACACTATAAACGTACTAGTTTTTTTTGCATATTTGACTAGAATAATGTCATATTAAACTCCTTACTGTTTTTTTCTTAATGGAGTAATCGGTATTTAAACCATTATTCATCGAGGCCCTAATTATTTATAAAGGAGTTCAATTGTTTACTTCTTAAAGCTTGACGGGGTGAAATGGATTTTCTGTCGTGTTAATAATGAGGTGGCTCGCTTGTCCTTTGCAGGGGCCAGAGGGGGTGTTAGGCGGAGCAGTAAGGGGTGGAGACGGCAAAACTCATTTCCGGTCTGTTGACGGAAGTAAGGTTAGCCAATAACTAAGAGAAAATTGTATTCAGAACGGAAAAGTTTCCAATTTTAAATTGCTTTTTTTTAATATTATTCTCCTATATATCTAATCTTATTTGTTATTGTTATTAGATATAGCACAAAATTACCAAAACGAATGCTATAAAGGAATTAGTTAAAATACATACGTATTTTAGGAAATAAAGACCGCAATGAAATAAGATCTACTACAGTTGTAGGTTCAGAGCAAATCAAATGTTTACTATTACTTTTGTACAACTAAAATCCCTGTTCCATTAAACTAAGGTACCATTGTGTTAGACGGTTATTTCTTAATTACATTCACCGCTTTCACAGGAGGCATAAAAAAAGCTATTTGATGGTTTTAGGGATTTCCCAACTCTAGATAAAACTCAGCAAGTTGGTTCTAAATAGGTTTAAAAGGGTTGCTACTACTTAGTTATTTTCAACAACTCTCAACAAACAGCGCAGAAAATTGTGGAACAAAATCCCGGGCATCAAGGCTTTTCTAAAGAGGCCCAAATGTCGAATAGAACGCTTTCGCCACGTTTAACAGAATTTCTAATGACTGGTATTTTCTTGCGCTAAATATTTGATGATATAACAGTTTGACTTTGGTAAATGAAATGCAGTACCAAAGACAACAATAAACACACAAAAAAGATTAGAATATATACATATATTTGAGAAAATTGATACGAACGGCGGTCTGTGTGTGGATAGTTAGATTATAAAACATTGAATTTAAAGTTCGTTTGAAATGATACATACAATAAACTAGAAACAAATATATAACCCAAAAATTAAAAACCTCAAAAAAAGATATTTAGTAACCTTACATAATAAACAGGAAAAGGTGAACGCATTGATATTAAAATGTTTTGTAATGCTAATTCTACACTAGACTTCAAGAGCCCGTCACTAAATATAGATCTGCTATCGGTTTAATAAAAAGATCCCATATATCCTATATATATCTTTACATATGTATATAATTCTACAGTACGTGTGTATGTCACTGAACTCTTAAACGACTGGACCGATTTCAATGATTTTTTTTGTATGCGTTTGGGTGGCGCCCTGGATAGGTTTAGATTCAGAAATCAGCCTGGCAGATGGTGCATTCGGGATCTAGGTCAGGACAACATCTGTCGGGTCCGCTAGTATATATATATATATATATATAGGGCAACCTTTACCAAATTTGTCCCCCAAAATTCATCAAATTAACTTGAAAAATGATGGGTCTCCCATACTAAGTTTGTTTCCCTACTTTGTCACTTTCATAGTTTCTTTTCTTTCTTCTGTTTATTTATATACCTAATTTCATCTAGATTGCTGGTGATCAGCCGTGAAAGGGTAGCCAAGTATAGAAATCGACTTTATACATATTAGATGGTTGATTTCCATACCATATCTTAAGATAATTTTACCCTAATAGCGTGCTCTGCTAAAGAGCTCTACTACCGAATGTTTTGTAACGCACTTGGCAAAAGCTTGGGGTTTGAATTGGCAAGTTTATGAAGTCACCATGGATCTGCACTGGCATCCCTCCAGCCTCTCCTCTGATATACCCTTTATATGTAGGACACACAAGTGATCATAAAACACGTTGACCTACTTCAACTATTTTTCTACTTCGGCTTTAGACGTGGGTTCATTTAGTATTCTGTTGCATAACTGCATTGTAAATTTTAACATCTACGATGGATTCTTGAAATACATATTATGTTAGTGACTGGTTTTGATTTATGATAGTAAAATAACAACAAAAATATGAATATCAAATACGTATTATATATTGTAAAATGTTGCACACTAGCTACTGAGACACGCTGTCACTTTACGCCATATTAGCTAAACACCCTGTAACAATGTTTATTAAAAATATAGATTTTTATTCTTAATCATTCACCTGTGGCTTCGTTCGTGTAAATAGAGTTCAGTAGTTAAGGCGTAAAAGTTAGAGTGCCATATAATTGAAATATTAAACAAATATAAGTGTTACCGCACTATAGACAATGATATACAGACCTGCGTTTTTATGATATTGTTCTTTAAAGAAAAAATCAAATTCAAATATATGAAAATACAATTCTAATCAATGTTTGAAACTTTAACTATGAAACTCTGACTCTGACTTCTTCTATTCTCAAGCACTGATAAATATTTTTTAAAGTACAACCCCGTTCCACCCATGTTTTCTCATTTAAACTCATATCCTGAGAACGAACAACATGCACAACAAACAAAGAATTTCTAACTTTAAATCAACTACGAGAACCCCTATGAAACTATTAGGACTTTCTGAAAATACGTATGTAGGTACACGAATAACCACTTATGAAACCCACTCAAAAATATATTCTTGTTTTCTCTCTGTATAAAATGTTATATGACAATGTCAAGAATACTGGCAACTTTATTAAAGCCAGTTTTGTTCTGAAGATGTAAAGTACATTTCAATTATATCATGTTGTAACCATATTTCTCGTCTGTAGTTTGTAGCGGAGAAATGTTTTATGAACACTTAAAATTAAACGAGCGATTCTGGAGCCAGCGGATTTCTTTGTCTCCCCAATTCTGTATTCAGAATACTATCGTTACATTTAATAGCTGTGGGAGTTGGTAAGTTATAAACATTGTAACAGGATGAAAAACTGTATAAATTATTTAATACTAGCGACAGAGCCCGGTACCGTTTTTGTTTCGCTCATAATAATAATAATAGTAAAATGGAGGCTTTCATTTCTGTGTTTTGTCTACCCGTTGTATTATTTTATTATTTGGTTCTGTCTGAATATTTACTCAAGCATTTTTGCAAACGAATATTAAGAAAGAATGGAATTGATTAGAATAAACTTTATTTTACAAAATTAAAATACAGTTTATTAGCAAAATGATAGGTACAAAGGGCGGCTTTATCGCTAAACCTGATTTCTGATAAACATACTTATATACTTCTAAATACATACGTATACCCAGATACAGAACAAATGATTTTGCACATTACACAAATATTTGTCCTGGGTGGAAATCGAACCCTGGCTTAGCAGTCAGAGTAACTGACAACTAGACAACAGGCCAGTATGATAAGATTATACAAAGAAAGTTTTAAAAACTTTATATACTTTACTCAAAAATGTTGTACGTTGTTTCGATAAGGAAATACATACGTACGTGAAATACTGACATCTGTGCCTTAAATATCCATCTCTTATTCCGTATTCAGTCTGTGTGCTATGCAAAGGCGACACATTTCGACGCGAAGTGTGAGAGATAACATTGTACGAGCGTCGCTAACAGAAAATACGAAAGCTAACACAAATAAATGGAGCGGTGTGACTTTGTATACGCGTCCTATCGTTATTTCCTATCTTACATTACGTTATCATTTATTTTTCTGTTTCATAGATTGTTCAAAGGCCGCAAAGAGTGATTCCTTTGCAATTGTAAAAAATAAAATAAAAGTGTTCACAGAGAGAGTCACACGTGAGTAAAACCGTATATTTAAATAAATATGATTGTAATTCACGAAAACTTTTATTCTAATGTTCAAAGAGTATTCGATTTTCTGCACTATCTATTTTATAGGCTTTAACTCATTTCACAGAATAATTCTGGGCTATTTCAGACCGAAACTGTATCGTATTTGGAATTTGAGTGTAAAATAATTTGAAGTTTAAATAGCCACTTCAGTGTTTTCATTGTTTTTAGTATAATCGAAATAGCCTCGTACAGGGAAGTTAATGTACATTAAAGATATAGGTATCTACGCTTGTTTAAAACAGGATTAGTTTGAACCAGAAAGCCAAAATATAACTGGCAGTCATTTATTTTTATAATATAGGGAGGACAGACGAACAGACGGGTCATCTAATCGTAAGTGACAACCACCGTCCATAGACACTTGCAACTCAAGAATTTAAGGTGGGTTGTATTTCATATAAAAAAAAACATTTATTTGACATAGAAGTAGTGATTTTTATTCTACTAAATTGCAATTATTTGTTTCAGGTAAGCGGCACATTTTTTTTTTCTTAATAAGGTTTGACACAGGTAAGGTGTACAATCTCAGCTTTCTACAACGACGGTGTTTTAATCAAAGAAATTTGGTTCTTTATAATTGTCATGAGGATTCATGGCGGAATCAGGGTGTCCAGGAATTATTAATTCAAGTAATACGAGCACGATATGACGATTCGAGCACGGGTCGGGTTTTATAATTATTTTAAATTATCCTCGTTGCGTCGGGGCGCGAGCTGTCATAACCACTAGCTCCATCTTGCTGAATATTCATTCAGTGAAGAGACCCGCCATTATTTTTCTAGAGACTCGTCTAACCTAATTTTGCCTAATGAGCCTTGTGGGACGCGGAGTTTGCACAAACAAAATGTATTTATGCTTTTGGCTCTTCGTAATATTTAATTCTAGTCCTGGCCGGTCTAGTTCTCATTAGATACTGTTGTTTTTATAAAGTAGTAAGAAGTCTACATTTTATAATAAAAACAAATATTAAAAATAAAATTATTATGTGTAACAATCAAAATTAAAATCAAAACCATTTATTTCAATTAAACCAATCATAGATATTTTTGAATTGTCAAGAGAAGAAGTCGGTCAGACTAAGTCAGTCGCGCGTTAGTTGCCTGTTTCAATACGTAGATCCTATTGAGAAAAACAGGCAAGAAAGTCCGAAGACACTTATTTTCAAATATTTTATACTGTTTTCTTGTATATAGATAAAAAGTGAGTAAAACGCAATACATCAATAACAAATATAGATAGACCACTTCTAATAATTACTACTAAGAATATTTTAAGTAACAGCAGTCCCGAGATGACCAGTTTCGATCCCATGCCCAGCCCATGACATCCACCTCGACCATATTAAAGAGAGCCGAACGACCTGACACAGATGCCACCATTGGCAGGTGACATAGAAAATAGTGCAAAAGTTCAAAGTGATTACACAATTTTCACAAACACAACTCAAAAGTTTCTACACAAACCATATCATACAATAATATAATACCTACAATACAAACAGAACAAATTTGTATAAAACGTATCATGCACGTAATAATAATAAATATAATCGAAAACTGCAATAAACAAGTACATGTCAAATGATAAAAATAGATAAGAGAAATTCCAAATAAATAACATAAGTAGGTACATGTCTGTAAACCTGGGTGTGGACTTTTTGCCACCTAAATAATCATCTACTTTGTAATATGCTTGTTTACAAAGCGTGCGTTTTAGCAATTTTCATTTTTTTTCTCATTTAGATGAAGAATATCACCAGGTATTTTATTATATAGTTTAACAGAGCACTCATAAAAGATGTTTGTACTTTTGTTAATCTAAATGGTTATGCCTTTCATATCGTTTTGTAAATAGATGCAATTTTTATTCTAACGAACATACTGTCATCTAATTAAATTGTTCCCTAAGGGATTCGCGACTACGTATATTATAAATGGCTCTTATAGCGCTTTTACAAACTGAAAATTGATTATATATCTGCAGCACGCCCCCACAATAAAATACCATAAGACATGATACTGTGGAAGTAACTAATGTGAACTAGACGTGCAGTATCGATGTTTGTTAGTTGGCGGACTTTTCTTTCGGCATATGCTGCAGAACTGAGCCTCTATGAAAGAGACGTTAAGTGAGGGTACCATTGTTATCTAGAATCTAGCATTATCCATCAGAAAATATTTTGATTTACAAATTCTAACTTTTCATTATTCATCAAGATTTCACATTCGTTAAGTTCATCGTCAAACGTTGTTGGCGTATCTAATTGAAAAAACAATTATGTGTCAGCAAATAACATTACTTTTGGTTGGTAATCCAGTAACCGAATAGATCATTGATATATACTAGATAGAGAGTCCTTAATTCTCAAGGTTCAGAGCAGGTTTCATGATTCACACAGTTCGACACAGATCTTCCAACAATTTCACTATATAACTACTTTTTTTTGTCTAAGAAGCCATTCTGCAACTGAAGAAAATAACTGAAAATCTAGATTCCTCTCCTGCTACTTGAGCATTAGAAGGATCTAGATTTTCAGTTATTTTTATTGGGATTTCATTAAAAAAATCAACAAATTTCTGAGCTATAGCATGTCTTAGTCAGAGTTTAAAGTAGCGAGCCGTGTCTCTAATGTATATTTTTTATTAGATAGTTTTATTTACCAGTTTCATTATTCATTACTTTCCCGACAGTTTTTATCTTAATATAAGTAGATCTCGCCACTCTACACCGTTTTCTAAAAGTTTTTAATAATTGGCGACATTATGATTTAAATACTGACTTTTTACGTGATATCCCAGGCCATTAAGTTCGTAAAGTTTATTTCTACTTCTAATTCCATTGATTGCCCAATCACTGAAAACAAATCGGGGGTATTTCTTAAATTTTTTTTTAAAGAGATTGTCAAATTTCTTTTGAATTACCGAAATGAAATCAGTTCAGTTTAGTTTAGTTATTCAATTGCTATTTAAGACAGAATTAAACTTCTCAAGGTTTTTAGATGTTATAGGTCTTTAATTCTATTGAAAGGTGTTGGACCCATAGGACCACTGATCTGACGACACATAAATTTACAATAGATTTTTCTAAACGTTTACAATTACAGAAGACATAACCGATACACAATGACTGGGTAGTACGAGTATACATATATAGATAAAATGTAGTGATTGAAGCATTACACATTGGTATTGACGCATTTTTAAATTTTCTGTGTTGCCATTTAGATAGATTTGTTTATGTTAAGTTAAGGCGGGATGTCAAGTTCTTATTGTGTATTTAATTATTTCGATAGAAATAAAAACATGTCGCATTATGTCAAAAACCGTAAACTGGTCTGTAGAGTGTATAACTATCAATCCGAAGAATCTATACTCATTCAGAAATTCACCCTTGCAGTACTCAAGAATTTGACCTTTTATTACCATAATCAATGAGTGTTTGAGATCTATCAATTGTGTACTGTCAGATGCACGTTGTACATTCCTGAAAAGAGTAATAGGAGACTGGTTTTTGAATGGTGCATCTACCCTTTACTTTCTATTTATTTCTATGATCCCTTAAATTCGAATAACTATCGAATAACTAACGTCGATTACTTACGAACCATCATAAAAAAATCATATGAACTTGTATGCAAGTTGTATTATAAGTGCAGATGTCAAATCTTTTATTTGATTAGTGTTTCTGAATAGAAAATACTTTACCCAACACAATTTCAATTTCCGTTCGAAGAACTGCAAAAGAAAAAGAATGAAAAAGATAAATGGTGCAGTAATGTACCCGCACGGTCTGATTTATATCCGGGCCGCATCAGTCAAGCAATATCCGGATTGAGATACAAGCGCGTTTGTTCCCGACCGTGTGAGGTACAAGGAAATGAAATAATTTTTCATTTTCCCCACCTGGTTAATTTCATACGTTACGTATCATTTGAGGGTGTGATATTTAACCCTTTATGGAGTGGGGTTGAATAATAAATTTGCTCGTCACACCGAGCGAGTTTGTTAACAGATACTAAAAAAAAATATAAAATGAAAAAAGTGATTTCATAAAACCGACAAAAATATTTTTAAAAGCAAGATAGAAGATGACAACTTTTTCTAATTTACTTATTACTTATTCATATTTAAATAAGGATAGTGAATACTTTTGTTTTTGAATGCTATAGTAAATAATGATTCTATTTTTGTATGTTTCAACTTCACTTTCAACATAAAATAAATGACTAATGACTTCTAAAAACTAATAAGCATACATATACATATAGGTACACAAACTCAAGCCTTTTCCCTTCTGGGTAGGCAGAGATAACAGCCCGCCACTTGTTTCTATTCTTACATTTTAGAGTATTTTCTATGTTGTATGTCGTTGTTAAAAATATATATAAACTTATAATAGAACAGGTAAGAAGTAACAATAGAAAACAATTTTATTTCTTTAAACAATGTATGACGCTTAATTAAGCTCCTAAATTCACTTTGCTTGTCCGTAACAGACCATTAAACCTTTTTTCATATGCATAGGTAAACCAAAATAAACAAAAATGTAGGTCACAATGCGGTATTATTCCCTAAAACTTGCCAATCATTAAACACATAAAATTCTCACGAAACTTCATGCATAAATTTACGAGTTAATATTCAAGACTTGCTTAAGCTTACTGAATTTATTAAACAAGGACACGCCTGCGTTTTATAGGCTTAATAAAAAGTAAAACAACACGTCCATCTGACAGATGAGTTCTGAAATGACAATCTACCTTCATTGTCTCAAGTAAATGTACGGGAGTGTAAGGGATAGAAATAATTTACGTCATCATATCTTATGAAATTAACACTGTGGATGTTTTAATGAGTTTATCTATTACTTAAATGTTTTTCTTAGTTTTGTACAGTTGTACTTCATGGCGTGCTAGGTAATTCAACCTGGAACTAGTGATTGTTAGTGTATTTCTATTCGATGTATCAAGAAAGAACTTTCTTGAAGTTAAATTACAGCAAGTCATAGAACTCACACTTTTCAATTATTTAAGTCAATACACATAACATAATATGCAATTGTTTTATCTACCTTGTTATTGATTAAATATGTACAAATCCTGAAATGAAATACCGCTCTTTGTACAGCTATTTATTATATCTACTGTTTACGGTATCTATGCTAACCAGTTGGGTAGGAAAGGTCGGATATTGATATTAGTCATCAAACCGGATCGTCTATGCAAAGGTACGCCTCCCTACATACATACTTAATATTTTAATAATATCTATAAACTATATCATGAACTCAATATCCCTTAATATTCTTGTAAAGAGGTAACAGACCTGAACGCCTTACATTGACGCCTTTTTGACAAACTCCATTACAAAATCATTAAACAGCAGTATATGATGAAGTCACTACACTCTCACAGAATCAAGTATATAAAACATTCAATCAAACGCAACGAAATACAATATGAGTGTACAATAAAGTGCATACGACGCGTGTCGATACTGAATCAACAAATAAATAACAAACGTCATTAAACAATGAAATAAATGAGATGATTCTTGAATCACATTTCATTACTCCAGCAGCGTTCAGAAATTCAAACATCTAAAACTAATTTCAAACGGATCTCGAGTCTTAGAAGCGTTTGTAATACGGCCCTTAAATCTTGCTCTTACTTGCCACTTTGAACTGGATGCGAAGGAATATTTATATGTACGTACACTTGGGTACTTTTTTTTGGGCCGCGGGACGGGCCCTGTGGACTTTTTAGTTATTTTGAAGAACTCGGTTTAAAATTTATGAAAATGTTGAACTTTGTGCTTATGACACTTTTTAATAACTATAAATGGACAGTAATAAATCATATTAAAATACGACCTGACTATTTTTATTATAAAAAATATCAGATGATGAAAAACGAAATTACAGTATTAAAGCATCAATTTCAGTAGTTTTGCATGAGAATTAATGGAATATCATACTTCCATAAGTAGGTATTGAAACTTGGCGCATTTGAGAATTCGCGAAGATATTTGCTCTTTGAGAATTTGAACACAATCCACAAGTATTCAACTTCGACACTACTTGGATCTTATTTGCTAGATAGCATTCCACTTACTTTTTTTTTTAAGTTCAATAATAATAAGTATATAAGATACTTTAAGCAATTTCATTTTGTCCCTTATGGTTGTTAGCTATAAGGGATAAAATTGCTCAGTCTAATCGTATATACGCAACAGGCGAGAGGCGGCATGATGTCCAGTGATTAATAACGCCCGGGTCAGCGTCCCGCTTCATCAGTATTCACCCGGGCCAGTCTCATCACACGCTGAGTTCACCCGGATGATACCCGATACCGGCCGGATAAATCACTAAGCTGGTATTAAATCTAGTAGGTTGTTTACGTACCCTTTTAGAAAGTAATTCTCAATATTGTGTATACTTTAAGAATATAATTTGTATTAAAACACTTCTTTTAATAATAATAATAAAATATTTTGCAATAGAAAGTACAACTCATATGTATATACATATATTGTCCAGCAATATACATATGTATATACATACCAAGCCACTCAGAAAGTACTGCGAAAAAAGTTTTTTGTATGAGAGACTGGGCAGTTATAAACTATTATAAAAATAATGATTATTTATAAGTAAAAATAGGTACGTTCCAATTTAATATCCAAGTAAACATTTTATGCAGCTAATTAAATTATCGTGTCTCATTAAAAAATGGATTTGCGCCGGGAACATTTTCGCGTTATGATTTTTTACGATTTCGTCGAAGTGTCGTCTAAAACCCGACGAATCATACGATAGACTTCAAATTGCATTCATGGATGAAGGCCCTTCCAAGGCAACTGTGTATCGTTGATTTAACGAATTCAAAAGTGGTTGACTAACTTTGGGGGATGAAGAAAGAAGTTGTCGCCCTTTGACGGCTGTTACGGAGGAAAACGTGCCAGCAGTGAAAAATGTAATCCAAGATAATAGGCGAATTACGTATCAGGAGATTCACCACATGTTGCAGATTGGATCGGGAAGCCTTCACGAGATTCTACACGTGTATCTTCGCTTAAGGAGGATAATTTCACGCTGGGTGCCGCACAACCTCAGCGATGCTCAGAAGCAGGCCCGGATGGAATGGTGCCGTGATATTATAAACAAATTTGAAGCAGGCTTGACTCGGCGTGTTTACGACACCATTACAGGTGATGAGTCCTGGGTTTATCAATACGATCCAGAAACGAATCGCCAGTCGACGGTTTGGGTGTTTCAAAACTAATCAACGCCTACCAAAGTGAAGCGATCTAGAAGCGAGGGTAAGATTTTGATCGCGAGCTTTTTCAATTAGACTGGCTATTTGGTGCCTTATACTTTAAAAAAAAAAAAAGTATAATCCCTTTACGGAAACAAAAAAGCATCAACGCTGAATGGTATACTACCAAATCCTTGGCAGAAGTTTTCTCTGTTGTGAGAAACATGCTAACAAACACAGGGCTCAGCGGGCTACTGCTCAACCACGACAACACGCCCGCGCACACCGTGCTCAAAACAAGGGACTTCTTGGACAGCAAGCCGGTCAAACTTCTGGGTCACTCTCCTTACAGCCCTGACCTAGAACCGTGTGACTTCTTTTTATTCCCGAAAATTAAAAATCAGCAGCTTGGCATGTCTTCTAGAATACATAATTTAAGTTTAAATAAAATAAAAAAAGGACCGGACATATTAACCAAATTGATAAATTTAGTTTTTTACAAACATACATCTCCTCGTTATCTAAAAACTCTCATTTTTTATTCTCTAATATATATGTATATTGCCTTTCTGATTTTCCTCTGTTAAGTATTCGAAATCCATTTATAACCGAGTATCAACATTCCAAGCAACATGTACAATATTGGTAGTATTGATTTTTTTCCGCAATAGACCATAGCGAATTCAGTCATCACTTACACAGAGTCATCCTTATATTACGTATTCATACTACAGATAATCAACTCAAATTTATTCGCAATTTACACGAAAGTGTATGTATACCTACATAATGTAATAAATTTCTTACTGGAGTGTTCTCAATCTTAACAAGGAATAAAGTAAAAATCTTTTTTTTTTATATTCCTGTTTTGATATACTTGTAAATGAATAAGGAAGGCAAAAACGTTATGACTCGGTACGCCATGTTATACGCACGCTCAATTTTCTATAAGGCGATGGTTATGTTAAAAGCGGTTGCTCATCTTCTGTAGAAAAACGCACTGTCAAATATACAAAAAAAGTTATCTCTTATATTTTTTTATTCTTCTACTCATAAAATGTATGATCATAAAAATTATATTTTAGTAAGTATATAAATCTAGTATCTATAGATTTTCCTTTCGCTAGTTTGTATACCTAAGAATTTATTACCCATAAACAAAATGTTACTCTGTTTCTATATTCACAATAATGTTTGGAGATATTATTAATAAAAGAGACAATTAAATAGATGTACGTGAATCAGTTCACGATCGCCTAGTAAAAAAAGCTCCAGCTTTCTGTAATATTGACTACTCGGAAAACCATATCCGGAAAATATGGATACATGGTGACTTAAATCAATCTCAAAGGACATATCTCAAACTAAATAAACGAATATAGGAAACTCTTTGTCTCAACGCTAACTGACTTACCAAAACCTTACTCAAAAAAATTTGGTGTCTATATTCACGTCATTTTATATTTTTGTAGGTAAATAATTTAGCATCAAGCGAGATGCATACATCCATAATTCAATTGAGTTCAGAATACGGAACAACACAAGTGCCTTTAGAATATTGATTCAGATAAGGCTGAGGTTATTGTACCAACGTGAGGTACTTCAGCAGAAATGCGTTCAGATATCAGATTTGATTATCAATAATTTGATTAATGCTCAATCATTTATCTAAATTGGTACTTCTAGAACCTATGATTTGTGCCTCATCCTGATCGCCTTGCATCGATGCATAAGAATTTAGTGATTTTGCTATGCATTAAGCCATGCCTAGTCACGAATAGGCCGGCTCTACGGAAGTATTACCATTGCTTCGTAGAAAACCGATAGAAAAAACAATGCTTGCATTAGTTTGCCGAGTGAGTGAGGGTACCGGAGGCTTAATTCTACCTCTCCTACATAATCTCCCCTTATCCAATCATTCCTTTTTGATCCCCATCTCCTCCGTTCCCTCCCTTATTATCCTCAAATGTGGACAGCCCACTTACGACTCTTGAGTTGCAGGTGTTCATGAACGGCAGTTGTCACTTACCATCAGATGACCATCTGTTCATCTGTCCACCTATATCATTAAAAAACATTAATTTTAAAGTCTAAATGGGATTGGTTTAATGCATATACTTCGATGCATAGATAGATATTGCAGAGATATTGCATAGATTACTTCGATTTGAATATGAATTCTGCTACCTACTCGCACTTCCTTTCTTAGATCTGGACTTTAGTGTATAATAATGAGAAATTAACTGACTTTGGACAAAAAAATGTTGTTGTAATAAATAACTTTAACTCGAAGTCTACCGCAATAAAACCCCCTTGTTCCATTTACATTTCGCAATGCAATAAAGTAGAAATAGTCCAAAACTAGAAATACGAATAGTCGTAAAGAGTAGAGTGATGCTGAACATTTAAAAGTGGTAACTTTAAACCATTAACGGTCGCCACATATTTTCACGTTGTTACCAGGCGGACATGAATGTCCTGGGTACCACTCCGTATTCCAATTACTCGCCTAAACGAAAGCCTTGCCTCCGAAAAAGAAAAACACATATACCGCGTGTACTCCTGAAATTGTGATATATTTCCAACTGAATTGGGTCGCTTTTGTATACTCCAACTTGAAATAGGACTTTGCCTCGTTTGCTCAACAAAGATATCCGAGAAACGTTTTTGCAGAAATATACGAGGACTTTTGTTCATTTGTATTGAATAGAGTTTGATTGTTCTCATAAAGCATTGCCGGACTTCTATCTAAAATTGTGAATATGAATTCCGAAGAATTCCAAAAAATTGCTTAAAGAGATTGAAGATAGAGACATTAAATTTTAACCATCACATTTCCATATATCACTATCATTTTAATCCTGCACTGGGACCGGATAATCAGCGCTAGGAGACAATGTAATTTTAGACGCATAATTCATTTCACTTACCTTGCTCTTGTTACCAAATTCCTCAAAGCAATTATATTTTACATTAAAACTTTTGATTCGATAGCTACCCAAGTAACTATTCTAGAGGATTTATCGCTTACACTTAAATCGGAGTTAAATTGCTTTTACAAGTTTTAAAGAAATGCGCCAAGAACTAAAAGATAACAAGTAATTTTTTTGTTACATTGCGGAGACGATAGCTGATGGCTCTCAGAGTTATAAAACATATATGTTATGTACATATGTGTTTTATGTGTGGTGCTCAAAGATAAAGTTTTACTAAAACTTGTATTCCCAGAGTATCTAACATTTGTGACATGACACACGGGTTTATTCCAGTCGAATGGCCTCGCTCTGGATTGTAGTGAATTCCTGTTCATGTACCATTCCCGAAAGAATGGAGTGTCCATTGAGCTTATGCTTCTTGTAATTGATGGGCTGCCGGTGTGACAGTTTTATTGCGGGCTTTTGGACAATTCCCTCTTCAAGGCGCTGTCCTATAGTACGAATGGATGGTCTGGAGAATAACACGTAGTTTGGCTAAAATTTTATATTGAAATATGGACATAAATCAACAATTTGTATATGACAGACATTGAAAAGTGTATTAATATTATATATATTTCATTTAAAAAAAAAACATTAATAAAATAAAAAATTAAGTAAGTATTAAAATTTTTCAAGTTCAAGCGTACTACTGACTGGGATGTCAAAACATAATTCCACACACGTCGTAGTTTGTTAGAACAAGCGCAGTATTATTATATATGTACATATTATAATGAATATAAAAATACTGCGCTACCAATATATATAAATATATGTTATATTTCTCGTATAATAATAAGTTACACTGCTCACGACGAGACGCTTCTAAAACAGACATTAAATCCTCCTACTTAGCGAATTTTGAAGTAATTTAAATATCGTAGAGTCGGACGTTTTTCGTTATGAAAATTATGTACAATTTACGAGATTACAAAACTGATTTAATATTATTGCAGCATAAATTATTCCTATCACAATTTTCCGGGGGTCAAAATATTGGTGAAAACATTTTAGATAGTAATAAATTATCAGAGTATCGCGTTATTTGTTACAGTAGGTATTACCGTCGGCTTATTATCATATTTATGAAAATCCCCGATCAGGAATGATTACTTTTCTAATACAATTGTATGTTTATGTGGTCATATAAGTATACTAAGATTGATTTTGCTATATTATACTTTATACTTTGCGGTCATCGCGGACATATCTCGAGAATATGTGATATGCTAATGAAGCATCCTACGCCAGAAATCATGACGCGTACGCGATGCGGCGCTAGGAGGTGCGATGATGTCTAACAGTTAACTATCTATTAAAGGTGATTGTGATTGGTGATGAAGGTACGTGATCAAAACATGCGATGCATTGTGACGTGTAAAACACGAAAACTTGATGCCGCAAACAAACGAAAATTTGATGCCGTCGTTTGTTTGGATTATATTGTACTGCTCTCTTTCGAGTCGAAGGTAACGTTTGATGTTGAACTTGAAGTTTTTGTCTTTAATTAGTATATTTTTTATTTAATTTCGCCTTGAGTTACTAGTATTGAGAGTGACTCATAACAATTAAGGCTGTTCATACAAGAACATGAGATCTCAGCACCCCAGCAAGCCATTACAATGATAATAAAATATGGTGGTATAAAAAAACCACGTCAACCAACTAACCCAGACTTAACCCAAATCCAAAATTCACATTCGGCTCAATTCGCTATCTATATAAATAAAAATGAATCGCCAAAGTTGTTGCTAAGCAAAAAATCAAGAATGGCTCCACCAATTCGTCTATTTCTTTAATAATTTCTTTAAGGCACGAGGAATGTTCTAATAGAGAAGAGAGAACAAACGGAAAAAATACGAAGAAAATATATGTATGTTTTTAATAAATTACGGCAGGCCAATAACTTTAAAATAAAAGGCCGGCAACGCACTTGTGACTCTTGAGTTTTGGGTGTCTATGAGTGCCGGAGGTCTCTTACGTACTGTGCTCGTTTTCCCTCTATCCCATAAAATAAGACGGTGCGAAATCTGTCGGGCAGCTAGTAAATTAACAAATTTTTGAAATCATAAACAAAAGAGCCTATTTGGGACAGAATCCTTCTTGATAAGCATCCCATAGAAACGAAAACGGGGCTAATTAAACAATAATTTTTGTGTACATTAAGACTTGTAAGCATTGCATATTTGGACTTTTGCATGGCCTTGTCTATCTATGGCACATTCATCCTCCTGTTGCAATCGTTAAAGATTATAAAAAGAGTTTGACTGATGGGCTTTCTCTTTTCAATTAGCAGTACAGGTATTTTTTTTAATTTATAGAATACCTACGAGTAGTTACATTATTTATTCTAGGAGTTTCATAATTACTGCTTCAGAGGAGGACCTCGGAGTAAAGGTAGCGGTAGAGAGGAGAGAAAATAATTTATGTATTAAACCCTCAAAATAACGCAATTCCAATCTCACTAAAAACAAAGTGGAATTCAAATTGTCGGATTCAATTGACATATATCAAATCAACACGCCCTTGAGTGTCGTGAGGCAAATAAGGGATCATAAGGGTGAATGCGTGGACTCATTAATATTAGTACAGAAGCATTAGCTTATCCTATCAAATCAGAGTAAGCGGATACGACCAAAACATAATGTGTGTCCATATTCAGTGTTTTGATTACTCCGTTAAATTCATTGTTACTATAGTCGAGAGGTACTCGTACAAGTGAGATCTAGTATTATCATTTCTACAAACGAGTTGTTCAATTATGTTGTTATTTATTGGATTCTGTATGTATTTATAGCAATTTTTTTACTAATATTTGTTGTCAGTGTTTGGATGTTCAAGAAGCGAGAGTCTTGGAATCTTTAAAAATGTATTTAAGAGCTTATAAAATAAAAGCAGACAGTTTAGACAGACGTTCAATTTTAGTTTTGAATATGTAACTGTTTTTTGTTGCATGCATATTAATTATTGTTATTAATTGTATCGAATACCAGACAACGTTTTTCTCATTCAAACCAAAGTAAAGTTAACATATGTACATACATTTTTTTTTAGTATAGAGAGCATAAACGAGCAAACGAGTCATCCGTTGGTAAGTGACTTCCGCCGTCCATGACCACTTGTTGCAAGTGACACATATCCGCCGTTTAGGGTAGGGGAAAAGAACGAGGGGTAGAGGGGATGGGCACACTGGGAGGGGAAGAAAGGAAGGGAAAGGGGTTTGGGCTTCCAGACACCTCACTTGGTCTCACAATGCAAGCACTGTTTAACAGCCGGTTTTCGATGGTAATACTCCAGTCGAGCCGGCTCATACGTGCCGAAATATGGCTCTCCCAGGTTAAAATGATTATATGATTAGAACAATCCTACCCTATATAAAATATAACTACCTACAACTGCTGAGAAACCCAAAAACCTTCACCTAACTTTCAAAGGATCGTAAATTTTAATAAGATTCGTGACGTCGACTCAATTTAATGAAAGGTCGTCACGGACCCGTGAAGTACGGATCCGTATCCCCGTTTTGTATTATAATTACTTCAAAAACCATTGAAACATCATCCGAAGGTTTGAGACCTCTTTTGACAAAATCGTAAAGAATGTAACATTGACAGAATATTATAAAATGTCGACATCGAAGTAACGGACTGCTGACAAATATAAATCTAAAAAGGAGGAGGGAGGTCTTCCTTTAAGGAAGCTGTGACTATAGAGTCACAGCCTCCTTAGAGGAAGTTAATAATAAGAAGTATAATATAAAAATAATTTCGTGGTAGGCACGAATGGGCCCGCTCGAACGGAGCGATACCACGGGCTTATAGAAAACCGTGTTTCACGCCGGGTGTCATTTTCCCGATATTAGTGGTTTCTCGAAGCCCAATTCCCCCCTGTTCTTTCCCCGCCCCTCATCTCCCCTCCTCTTTCCCATCTCCTCATGCCCCCTCTCCTCTATGCCATTTTCTCATCCTCCTCTCCTCTTTTATCTCCCCGCATCCCTCATCACCCTCAAAAGTGTGCAACGCAGTTGCGGCTCTTGAGTTTTTCTGTAAAAATCTATTTCGATTATTTTTCCAAATCAAACACTTGATTTACTGATTGAATACCGTACATAATACGTCCCTAACCCTTATCCCTTGTTTATTATTTCGTGTACAATAACAGAATATTCCCCAGCGTTTATGAACACGTCGATAGGACTGAAATCGATATCCACCCAGGACTATGGCACCGGCCTTGTATCCTTACCGGAGATGACTCAACGCTTAGAGAATCAATTAGGCAAGGATTACATCAGCTTCTCTTATCTCTCTGCAGAGATGGCAACGTTTCCTCTCATTAAAACTTTTCCCCATCGAGCTTTATAAAAGCCTTCGCAATTGACGTACCGTGTTTAACTTATTCTAAGGTCAAATAATTCAAATTCAATATTTTTTTAAGATTTCTACGTAAGCTTATCGCATCGTATATTATATTCATGAGTCTCTTCTTTAAATCTTTTCGTTTTCAAGATTTGGCTGTCGACATTCAGCTTGATGTTTCTATATACGAATGTGAAGGAATTCAAATTTTGATCTATACATGTATCTCTGTTTGAGTAATAATGACATTGAAAATTATTTTTGAAAGAAAATATGATTTTAACACCGAATTGAAAGGAGTTGTTTATACATTTATAAGTGATATGTAGACTCGTAGCCGTCTATTAGTTGATTTAACTTTAAAAACTAATTTAAATTATTAAAAAAATATTAAAAAAAAATATTTTCTTGAAACAACTTATCTTACTTATAAATTTGAACCGAAACATTTCTAAGTAACTTGAGGTAAAAGTTATTGTTTTGTTCTCTTTATTGTTTTAAAATATAAGCTCTATAGATTAATTTTAAGTTTGAGATGTCAGATTTAAAATAGGGATTCCATAAAAAATCTCGAGTTTACCTAAAATTTTATCGTTACTCACAGGCCCCGCTACACTGGCCTATTTTTGTCAGGTGCCTGTCTCAAAATGCATCATAGCCCACAGTTCTCCGCCTTCCGTATCTAGTTTTTGTAGTAGTAATTGCTAACCCAACTGCCTTCTATAACTAAGTAACAATATAACCCAGCTCTAAAAACACTAATTTCTAATATAACTCGTAATCTTACAGAGTTTGAATTTCAACAGAGAGTACGAAATTTATCAAAATAATCTCTTTACGATTAGTTTTACTGTTTAAAGTAATCTTTGCATACAACGAAGAGTTTTAAGTTTCTGAGTAATATCAAGGACCAAAGAAACAGAATTCTATCATTGTAATGAATAAGGGAGCAACTTGTCTTTAAAGTATTTTTATCAAAAATATTGCCGGCTATAATAAGGTTTGCTTGACAAATCTCTGACGTTTAAATACCTTACTTAATTGTATTTCTTGCTGAAAGGAATATTCGGAGTTTCGGGATAATAAATTTAACAACTCAAGTTAACAATATCATGCGAATAAATAATTGTGTTTAGGATGAAAGTTATGATTGCATGAAGATACCCTTGGCCTTTCTATAGGCACATAATTTTTATATAGCAATCTTCATTTAAATGTAATAATATAAATCTTGTTAAGTATATTTTTTACACCATCTTGTAATGACAAATAGATTAAGAATACCATAATAGTATAACCAGTGCCGGACTATGAATAACCATTAATTCATTTAAGTCACTGAATCGGTTTTCTTCTCTCTTATGATTATATTAGAGGTACCTAAAGATTAGAAACACCTAATTTTTAAAATGTAAAAGAGACATGAAACTTAAAGACAACAATTGAATTATGTTATATCGAAAATAAATTAAATGGTTTCTTGGTATATTTCGTACATTGTATCTAATAACCATTTTTTTTGTCTTTATTAGGTTAATAGAATATTGGAGTGACTCTTGACGTATGTTGGTATGTGAAATGATCTGATAAAAGGTGTATAATTTTTAACATAACAAAATGTGTTTTTTTTTAAATATAGAATTTATTGTCATCAGCAGTTAGCACATAGTACATTATCAGAAGTAAATCAGAAACATAAAATAGAGCTGTGTTCATCGGTAGGGATAAATACAATTAATTTTCTTAATTGAGTAATTACCGAATTGTGCATTACGGAGTCTGATATCCTGATAAAATTAAGAGGGTGAACGTAACGAAATCAACCCAATTATATGTAATTTTTAAAATAAGTTTATCTATTGGCATTAATTATTATAAAAAATAATTCAGTACAATCTTTGCTTGGTAAGTTTATTCTAATTACACAGTGCCAACACATTAGAAATAGCGAGAAAACGGAAGTACTTAATCGTATTCGTTTAATCCTATATCCGAACAAGAAATTCCCTAGCGAACTCTGGTGCTCAGGTACAACGTTTGAGCTGCCCGGAGTCCTCATTAAGCCCACCCCTCGAGTGCCAAGTGCGGCCCTGACATACTGACTCGTTTCTTTACACTTTTAAAGTTAAATAGGCGAATTTACTTTATCTCTGAGATTGGAGTAGGAACGTAAATAGTTTACGTTTAAAGGAAAAAGTTTAATAGCGGTATTACGCTGTTAGCTGATATAAGTTTAACTTTATTTTACAATGTTTTCTGTTAAGAATACTGAAAGTACTTCTGCAGATATTTTGACAAATAAATAGTTTTTAATAAATTTGTAGAAGTCGAGTTCTATAAATAATTTTAACTTTGATCTAACTAATGATTTAGATAAAATAAAGTTATCGTAAAAAAAAATTAAGTTCAATAATTTACATCAAGAGTTAGTCACGAAAATTATTCTTAATACAAGATTAACTTTACAACATGACCTTCCAAAGTATAAGCCTCTAACTTGGTTTAAGGTTAGATAAACAAAAAGTAATTAATGACTGTCAGAAATAAAGGGGTTATATAGGTTCTTTTCACGCAAGAAAAACATTATTAAAGTCTTTCATTATTGACGGATAAAAGGAGCGTTATAAAATGAGCCCCAATGAAATAAGTTTGAATTCATTTTTATAACTGACAATCGGGATAGTATTCCATTTGTAAAAATATATTAGAACACTCTTTTGTGTTCGACGAAACAAGAAGAACTGCCCCTTTCTGTAGCGAACCACTTCTACGAGTGTAAACAATAACTTTCTTACGGAACGGCTTTAATAATTGATGTTACGGTGTTGATTGTTTTTTACAATTTAAATATCTAGTTTTGACCATGACGGCGATTTTAAGAATCTATATATTTTGTAGTTTTATTTACGCTGAAACATTATTGTAAAACAGAGTATATATGAATTTAAAAACCTCTATATGGGTAATTACAATTAACCTAATTTCATGAAATATACATAGGTATATAGTTATGTACCTACACTTCTATTTGGTTAAACAGAAGTGTTAGTAACAAACAGACGCGGGTCGGACTGAAAGATTAATGTATCGTTGCGAGCGTGAAGCTGTACTGAGCAACAAATAAAGCAGTTTGAAATGGGGACTTTGTAACGTTGTGCTCCTACAGTTTATCTGAGAACTTCGAATCATTCCTTTACTTTAACGACTCAGTGAAATGTTGGTATACAGTTTTGTTGACCGTACAACCTAAACATACATACTACAATGTGTATTTTATTTGTAGCAAACTTTGAACATTGACTTAACGAAATTCACTCTGTTTATTATATCTATTAAGTCACGATCACGAATGATGTAAGACTACTTCTTCGTCACGTGTAAAGGTTTTTATTTAACTAGCTATATAGGACTTACAATTGTTTTGCACTTACAATTTATTATGGAACTAACAAATTTATATTCATTTCTTTCGTCCCTTTCGTTATTTTCTTTTATTAAACATTTTAGTTTTAAATTAGAATATATCTTATATAGTTAGAGGACTCGGACTTCGCGGCACTTGCTTATATTGTTAATACTTCCTTCCTTTTAAATTATCTTTTGATTTTAGATACTTTACAAGTGAATACGTTTAATACACATATCCGTTAATACATACACACTCATACAACATTGCGACATTTTAAAGACGTTTAAAAGTTAAGGTAATATTTTCGAACCAGAAAAGGTTTGCCGAACGCCATATTTTCAACAATTAAGGAGCACCTAGCGACCTCATTAAATATTTACTGAGAAAAGGGCAGAGCGATTAAAACTGTATTCATTAAAGATGGTCTTTGTATTAGTACCTCGAACCCTTTAGATACAAATCCGCCGGCTTAATTTACATCTTGTAAAGTTTGGTGTAGTTTTAGCACTTGAACACTTGCTAACGTTTAATGTTATCTCCCTCTTGTTATTCTTTGATTGAAGTTTGTCTATTGCAACTTTTTTTACTGAAAATTTGAATAACTTTGTAGTCTTTTTATAGAATAATATAATTTTGACTAAAAGCTGGGATAGGATAAAACGGGGATATGGATGATATTCATGTTAACTCAACTGGATTAAATTCAATTCAAACTCTTTGTTTCATAAAATTGCTCAACAAGTATTTTCAACGGTCCTTTTTAAATTAAAAATGGATTAAGTTTTTCAAATAAAACCGCTCATTTGGAAAGTACACACATATATAATACATACATGGAAGTTGTAAATTGCTGTTGTTTAATTGAAAATACTTTTACGTAACTGTCCACGTTCAGCCTGTAATGAAGATTATATTTTTTTTTGTTAATTGACACCTACACATCTCTGCGTTGTTTTTAAAGACCTATTCTGAGATTCACGTTTAATATGCTTTTTCTTAATACTACCACCTACCCGATATAAGATAATAAAAGCCTTAGTCTTGAGCTTTCTATGTTTAAAATCATTCCTTTCTTCCCTTAATCAATTTGATAGCTTATATTTTGATTAAGATTCGTTATTATTTATTATAAAAATGTAACTTACAATCAATTAATTAATGATGCTTTACGGATACCGATGACATAGCTCCGGATGCTATGCATTTTAAAAAATAACTACTTGATGCAAGGCATAAGGACTTTTAGATGATATTCTTTAGTGTTAAAATACACCTAAACCTTTTTGGTTGAGTGGATATGGGTCTTCAATTAGGCAGTTCTTAATTTAGAAGATCTTGCGATATCTTAAGTAGTTCGATCGTTGTTTTGTAGTATGCGCGCATCAATTTTAAAACTATTTTATCTATACAGAGTATAAATTTAATTCAATAGATCTTTACAGGATTGTACAATGTGTAAATGCTGTTTTTTACTTTTTTATTTTAGAGCCACATCAGTTTTACGAATTCTGTGTCTAACTGTACATAGTCTCCGCCAGTACAACAAAACAAACAATCAGAAAACTATATTTACTATTTATATAAACCCTAAATCTTTAACATAAGAAACACTACATAAAAACAAACATTCTCTGAAATTAATAAAAATTCCGTCTTTATCGCCGCTACCAAATCATGTCGGCTTATCTTCAGGGTTCGCACACTGTCTTATCGCTGTTACAGCCTCGGCCACTTTTTAATTCCGCTAGAGTGGTGGAGGGCACTCGCCACCTTATTTACATATCTGAGAACTCTTCATCTCGAGGGAGTACACAAAAAATTTACTTTTTCATAAAAAAGTGTTCGCAGCTGAATTTATTACCATATTTACAGTTTTTTTGTTGTTTACCATCTACGTCGGTAAACTGTATAGTGTTGTAATTATTACTTTAAATGTTCTGATTAAATTGCATTTTTATACCAGAAATTTGTAAGACATAAACATGATAAAAAAGAGAGTGTCCATAGAGTTCTTTTTCTTCTCTGTTCTTCTCCATAGGATCTACCTATTGGAACTGCAACTAGCTTCAAGGCTGACTTTGTTTGTCTGAGTCTTACTCCTGACAATTCAAAAATACATGTAATGGGTTCAATTGATATAAACAATTTTTGATGGATTGATTGACAACCAACAGTATTAAAAGATGGCTATTTCTGTATAAAGCGATTTAGCAGCGGTATTTTATTTGCAAGAAGTTCTATACGTTGCAAGTATATGACTACTTGAAGACTTTATTGAAGTTAGAAAGTATTTTTTTTTTAATTACATATGTAAGCCGTCAATCGGGCACTTTATGACTGTATATATACTGTCTGATAGATAGATAACAGTCTTTCAATACTATTTATATATAATAATAAAAAAAAGATGTTTATATATAGTTATAGATATTTTATTTTGAAAATACTACAATTAGAGGGCCCGAACTTTTCGGTACATCACAGTTCGGGCTTACACACATGTTATTCGACCCTGACCTGCTTTAGCTATTGCTAACACGCCCAATTTTGTTCTTATGAGCAGAAGTAAATATTAATCTCTTCTATTTTCCCTTTTATTGTTATTATATTATTCTCAGGTAATTCAGAAAGTGGGCTGGTTGAGGGCAATAAGCTTACCCCCAATTACGTAACTAGAACTAGATTACAGTTAGCAAAATGTTCTTGAATACGCTGCCTACCCCTTCTGGAATACGTGCATGAGTACATGTTTGCACTTTAAACTTATGTGATGTGATGAAACATGATGGTGTTAGAAAAGCATCACGTGTTGTTGTAAAGAATAAATTGTCTAAACAATACAGGGCCAGTACTTCCTAGTAGTTTCTGAGAGAAAATTGGAGATATTAAATGAGTTATTGCTACAATGTACGATATGGTTATTGCAAATTGTTGCAATAACTGAGTTTGTGTGTAGCACGCCAGAATTTCAACATGGACGCTAGAAGTAATAACGGTGGAGATTTATTCTAGTATTATTACGCTACAATGTAACAAGCTGCATTTAAAACACTCTATTCTTTTGGAATCTTTCAAGTCTAAGCAACTAAACTGATCATCATGATTTTTTTGGTACACGGTACCAAGAAACCAGAAAAAATACTGTTTTCAACGGTTTCCATTTAGGGGTTTAGGGTACTACTGTTTAACTCACAAAGTGCCCGGTTGCAGGCAATGAGCTTGCTCCAATTACGTCACAAAACTAAATTAATTTATTAAACAATTATAGTCAGCAGCTTTTTACCTTAATCTGTAGCTTATCGTAAGCACAATGTGGGCGTTTAATATGCCACTGCTTACTCCTTCGAGAGTAGAGTGAAAGTATAAGTGTAGAAGTCTTTTAGAAGACCAATATGTCTTTGCAAACTTCGTTAAATGGTGAAGAAATGGTATTTGAACAAGATGACTTCACGGTTTCGGTCCTGATGATTGGGTTTTTTAAATGAAGTACCAACTCAGATAAAGTGAACTACACTATTATAAATTTAAACCGTCATGCTTTTATTAAAGTGGCTGATAAGCGTTTCCACAAAAACATTGGTGAGCGACGGAGCGCGAACACTTAATTCAATTGAACACCAGTTAATCATTCTGTTGAAGCGCAAATGGATTTCACAGAGCCATTTAAAGGTCTGAAGAATATAGTTCTTTCAGAAGTAGCACACAAAAGTAGTAGACTCTTAGAATATAATATTGTTTCTGACGTCACTGAGGTTAGTAGTAATTGTTAAGTGAATATATAGGACATATATGATTTCTGCTCAAATGGGAGCAACTATTCATCTTTTGTTTCTGCTGGTTAGTTTATCAGGGGACTGTTTAATCGGGCTGAGAGCGATTACACAGATAAACTATCCATGTTATCAAAGTCTATAGAAACTAGTAGATTACGAAATGTTGCAAATTTCTTGTATAATAACATATTTTAAAATATAATATCTTTAAATCAACCAATATTCATAAATTAAGTTCCTTACGAACCTTAAGTAAAATAGACTGATATTCTGAAAACGGTGTATTTTAATTGTTCCATGCCAAGCTTCAGATTTTTTTACTAGACTAAACAGAATGGAGGCTTAAATTTTTGAGCGTATGTATATAACAATGTATGTATGATGCATCTTTGTCACGCCCTAGAGCTTAAACGGCTTAATGGATTTCGACTTGTAAGGTGTCATTTAAAACCTATTAATAGTGAGCGTGACATGGGGTATCAGATTTCAATGTTTTTTTTTTTTTCTAGTCAATAAAACATACTTATAGGATTTAATCACAGTAATGCATTAATTAATCACAATATACATTATCTTGTAATGCATCACTTTTTCATCTCGATTTAAGAATAGTTCAAAACGCCTAAAGATTTATTTAGCATTGATTATAAAACCTTTTTATTCGAGTATTATATCGTTTTATTGATGTCATGTCAGTGTTAGTGGAGGAATTAACGTTAGCTGCCGTGAAATATATCTTGATATATGAGGACCTTATTGTATGTTTAGATAATGCGTTATATTGTTTTTCTTTCTTTATCTTTTATAGGAATTTCTAAGTGCACAGAAAAATCTTTACTTAATTTAAATCAAGCACTACATATGCATCAATGTGCTATGAGTTAATGGGGAAGATACCCATAGTGTAATAAAGTATACTGGTCTATGGTGAACAAAGGTTTCCAAATATTCTTAAAATAATAACTGGCTTTCAATTCTAGAATCTCTTTCAAAACATTCCCAATTTTCCCACCCAATTCCAATAGGGCCCGGATGGCGGCAATTAGCTTGACAATTACATTATTGGGACTAAATTATAGTTGAAAAAATGTAGGAGTTCATAACGCCTCTCTCTACCCCTTCGGGGATGCAGGCGTGAGTATTAGTATGTTTGTTATAATAATAAAATCAGACATCTCAATATAATTCATTACACTATGGATTTATGCTCCATCAATTAATCATTGTCTTGATATTGCGGTTAATTCTTTTACAAGTATAATACGTCATTTAACAAGCCCCGTCTATTAGTATCTGAATATTTATGTAGTTCGTGAATAACGCCTCATTACTGAAACTGTGTATAAATCACAAGTTGACCTCCATAAACATTATGTTTGGTGTAAGCCAAAAACGTTTGCGTCGTAATGAAACCTACCACTTGCGCGAGCTACACTCGCCTCTTTCTCGCTGAAGTTAAAGTGCCGAAAATATCTCACACCTAAAAATTTTTTTTTACGTGGTAGAGCCATGCTTAGGCACGAATGGGCCGGCTCGACCGGTGCGATACCACGGCCTTACAGAAAACCGGTTGTGAAGTAACACTTGCGTTGCATTTCCCCGAAATTAGTGAGATTTCCGGATGCCCAACTCCCCTCTCCTTACCTCCCGCCCCTTTTCAAATCACCTCATCCCCGTCTCTTTAGCCTCCCCGCATACCCTCATCCCTCTTCACCCTCAAAGGCGGGCAGCGCACTTACGACTCTCCAGTTGTAGGTGCCCATGGACGGGTTTGTCACTTACCATCCGGTGACCCGTCTGTTCGTCTGCCTCCCTATAATATATAAAAAAAGTAAACTACAAACGTCTAATCTTTTATTTTTCCTTTTTTCTTTAACAACACTTGCGTTGCATTTCCCCGAAATGAGTAAGGTTTCTAGAGGCCCAACTCCTCCTCGCCTCTTTCGTCTCCCCTCATCCCTTCTCTCTTCTTACTCCTCCCCGCATCACCGATCCCTCATCAACCTCAAAGGCGGGCAGCGCACTTATGACTCTTGAGTTGCAGGTGTCCATGGACGGCGGTTGTCATTTACCATTAGGTGACCCGTCTAGTCGCCTGTCCCAATATTATAGTAAAAAAAATTGTGCTCATTTTCGAGGGTCATCGCTGTATCAAATCGATAACTTTGAATGAAACGGATTTAACATGATTAAAAAATGAAAAAGCACGTTTTTAAGGAGTAAAGGAAACCTAATAGTATTTTTCGAGTTAAGAAAACTCCTTTACGATAAAATAGTAGTAGCTTATATCTTCTAGCATGTAGTTATAAAATTACTTAAATGCGATAAAATTTATAACGGTTATGTAAAAAAGCTCCTGAGCCTGATCCCTTGCGCCACAAAGTCCCTCAAGTACAATAAAGTCGACTGCATTTATGTTGTCAGTGAGATGTTTATTACACCATGTTGATTCTTCTTCGTCTAAATAATCTACGAATGTTTAGGGTGAAATTTACTTTATACTTTTATTTGTAGTCAGAGACGAACCATAACCTAAGTATAAATTTCTTATTGGATAGATTATATCTTTTATTGATTTAACATGACATATTCGAATAATGCATGTACTGAGTATCAAATTTGTTCAGTAGTTAGGTTACTGCTAATCTTTTAACTAAGTTGCTGTTCATATAATAAAAAAATACTAGTAACAAGTAGTACCTAGACTTGATTGGCTTATACTATAGCACGTTTAGACAAGTAATTCCTTATTAAAGTTTGTTTTCACTGTATTAACACCCAGCCCCCTGTATCAAAAAAATGCGATATTAAACATTAAGGATACAACAAAACTTAATACAAAGGACTTACCCATTTTTCCGCCTGCTATAGAAACAGACAATAGCTCTACTTTAAAACAAGGGTTTTTTTAGAGCTGAAATCATAAGAGGCTAGGGGTTCTTTTTAAATACCTTTTATATCCACCAGATTTTTTAGCCAGATTCACTAAAAATGTTTTGTTATGTTCTTAAAGTTCTAGACGCAATTTTAGATTCTTACATTTTAATACGTTTTATTGATGAATAGATTAAGTTTTTGAAAAAAAATCGTTCGCTTTCTATGGTTGAATTATTACAAAGATACACTGTAATTACAGACATTCTCTCTGTATTTTTTAATTATTTGTGTAGAAAGTGATACCCACAAAGCCTAAAATCTGAGATGAAGAGAACTGTCTGTCTAAGAATATAAAAACCAACTCGTATATTTCTCATTGTTAGTATTGAGGTTACGAATAAAACCACAACAAGACTTTAGGTTTATTCCAGTAGCACCTTTTAAAGATATTTCAACATTCGTTAGTCCCACAACGGCGATAAAAGTAGTTTAAAATGGGAGCTTTTTGTAACAATACGTCACATACCTCGCATGGCTGGACTAGAGCGATTTTACTCTACGTTACCCGCGCTTTTTATCATATTCAACGGCCTTTGTTTCCACCGGATATCCCGCGTTGTTTGTTTCAGCCAGCCAACATAAGCGTTTAGTTTGAGCATCTCTTTTTAAAATAATTTGAGGGAAAATAAATTTATTTGTTTTTTTTTTTTAAGATACATGACCTCTTTTGTAAATATGCTTTCCTTTGTCATGTTCGATTACAAAAATAATTTAAAATGATACTGTATGCATATAATATGTACCTTAATGTTCATGAATGGAATGAATCAGAAATATAGAAACAAGAAAACTAATCTGTGTTAAAGGATTTTGGAAACTTTTTATTCATAAATATGTTAATTATACTGAAGAATTTTAAGCATTTCTGTTAATATGTGCGTGAGATACACGTAAGAGGTCTTTTCATTTACTGGAGCTAGTTAACAATTACATTACATTAACAAAACAATTTTAGACTATAAAAATATAAATCTAATGTCCTTCATCCTAATGACTTAATATGTGGACCAATAATTCCATTAAGGAGTAAAAATATTATATACAAATTATGCTTTCCAAAAAAAAATATTACCAATTAAACTTTGAAAGGCAATTACCTGTCATCATCAGAGTCCGACAAATGACTGTATTTTATGGCCACTAACCTACGCTGACACAAGTATTCACGTCACAATGTTGCTGTCACCATAAATCTATACAAACTGCGGACAGCGCCATCTGACACAGGCATGTTAAATTTGTGGTTTTGATATAGGTATTTCGTTATGCAATTGTTACTTATACGGTAACACCCAGTTTCAAAAGGAAAGTAGACTTAAATCACTGCTTTAAATCTTTGAAACTAACAAGTGCAATTTTATACCGAAGCCAATGTTAGATTTTAACGAGCTTGAGTTGATCGAACTTATCAAATCCAGTTCCAATACTTCGATAGGAGTTCTGTGCCTAGGTCAAATACTTATTTAAAGGAATTCATACCACATTACTAAAGTTACGTTTCTAGCGAACTATTGGCCGAGCTGAATCTGGCGTCTTTCATATTGTTTTACTTTGGATTTAGAAATAAGGGACTAAAGCCAACATTCCAAATTCAAATTCTGTCGTCGAACTTTGTGGTGCTTAAGTTAGGTGTGAATTCTTAACAAACTCGTTTTATGTGAGATGTGTGGAGTTCGTCGTTTTGACTAACGGATCTGATAAGATTTATCCTTATAAGGGTTTGAGAAGGCAATGAAGGATTGTCAGCTTGACGTATTAAATTAATAGTTAGTTTATGTTGTGTTTATATTAATTGATGTGATTCGGCTATTAAGGGAAGACGTTAATGATTTTTTTTTATTAAACTGATAAGGTAAACTTAATTCAATATATTTCTGAGTTCCTAATACATAATCAACACAACCCAAAGGTCTGTTTTATAAAAAATGTAATATACATTAAGTACTTACACATGCACGCCTATATATATCTCAGAAGTGGCAGTCAGGGGCGTCTCAAACGCCTCCTTTATGTAAACGATAATTTAATCCCACTGACGTAATAGCGGTAACCCTGACTGATAGATAACAACCCGCTCCTTTAGTTGCCTTTTATGACGTCCACTTGAAGGTCATAAAATTTACAACAACATTTTTATATTATTACTATACTGAGAATAATATATTTTATTCATGATATCCTATGTGGCACATTTATTTAATCAAACATGTGCTGGTTAGAGGAAATTTACCCATTTTTTCTTGTAACCTAGCCACTAGGGAGTAAAAGGTGCACAGGTAAGGTGGCGCGCGGTAAATGAGAAATTCCTTGAGTTCTTGCAACTTAGGGTAGGGTTGGTAAGTCTTATCGATACTGTACATAAGCCTATCGAACATCGATATTACGTCACGATGAATAAAATAATCCGTCATCTGTAACATGACAATACATTGTGGACAAAATGAATTCAGACGACATTGTCCAGCAAGCCGAAAAAAAATTGTGAAGCGTTCTGCAAATAATATCGACATTCATGATTTAAATTCACATCACTACAAAGGACCGGAAAGCCTATTTGGTGTGCGTATTAATTCGAAGTTCATAACGCTGGGTTTATTAGAGTCGAATTTTTCGCATACTTTTCGTCGTGTACAAGGGCGGAAGTTAATTTAATTTAAGATGGTCGCCTTAATAAGTAGCTTATATGTACGTCTCTTAAGAATCTTGAATTATTTTTCGGGTGTTATCGACATCTATATTAAAGGTATCGTAAATTTAAACATCAAATTATAACAATGATGCTTTATATTTAAGGTATGTAATATTAACGTTTAAGATTAATAAGTAAGTAAGATATGAAAGCATTTTTTTTTTACTTCTAGCATTGTATGAACCTACAATGAGTTGAAAGTAAGCCATAACATTAATTGGTACATATTATTGCTGTTTTTTAGAAATATGTAGAGTAAGTAACACAGTGATTGATGGGACATTCATATGTAACTATACACTATAGCTATCTAGTGAAGGTAATTCAAAGTATTTTTATTGTAACTGACCTACATCGCGCCACAAAAGATCTGACGCTGATTAATCAGAACCTTTGGGTCACTATTACTCATTTATCACCTAGACTATAACAAATACATCAGTTACAAAAGCTGCTTTGATTCCTCATCACCGCTGTCCATCATGAACCTAAGTACTTACTTACAAGCTTACTTGTACAAAGCACTATGAAATACTAAAATTATGTAACTCTGAATTGCCGTAAGTTGTTTGTTACCGGCTCTATGTTCGACAAAGGAGTAATTTTCGTGTATAACTCATCATCTTATCGCGTTTCCTTATGGCCATCGCCTAAGGGTCAGCTATCTGGGTGCCGTTATGTGAAGATAGATCTATATGAATGCTGTTTGTTTCCATTCTGCTATATTACAAAATTATGAAACTGAACTTACATAATATTCTCTAGGGGTCGGGTCGGGTCACCTGATGGTAAGTGACTTCCGCCGCCCATGAATACCTGCAACTCAAGAGTCACAAGAGTGCTATCCGCCTTTTAGAAGGGGGGGGGAGGGTTAAAGAGGGGGAGGGGAAGGGAAAGGGGGTTGGGCCTCCGGTAACTTCACTCGCTGGGTCATACAATGCAACCATTGGTTAGCAGCCGGTTTACTGCGAGGCCGTGCTAATACTGAGGTCGAGCCGGCCCATGCGTGACGAAGTCTGGCTCTCCCACGATAAAACGTTGCATCTTTTTGCGCTGGCTGTAGTAAGCCTAGTTGCCAACAGATCAATAACACTACTGGTCTTGTAGCAATAGCTTACCTTGAGAGTGCCTATGTTCTTATTTGAAGAATAAAATGATAGTAATAACATCGGGAATCTAGTTTCGTCTTTGCCAACCATAATCGCTGTGATAGAGTCACCACACATTAGAAGAAGAAAAAACTGTAATGATTTACTGTTCGTTGTCGCTTATACTGTTTTTAGTTTATTCTCAGAGTAACGATGACCGCTTCCAATTTAAAAAAAATAGTGTCCTATGTCACGGCCTTAACTACAAACTCCTCCTTGACACAAGATTCAATCATCTTAGTTAAATTACACATTCCCAACCGTAGATGCGCCATCAATACCCGTTTAAATCACGTTTGGCTTCGTTCCATATCTCAATGCGAGGAGTGTTGGATCGATGCCGGCTGAACGTCTAATGGATTTCATCACGCTAAAGAGCCGTTCATCTTGCGGCCGATAACGACACCACGTTTCGTGACGTGGCACTGTGGACATAGTTCCCATGTAATCAAATACAATATTGTACTCGAATGTAGATATTAGAATGGGTTTGTTGGCCTTAAGAGCTAAACCACACAGAACATAATGATGATAAACATGATAATATTTCCTAACGAAAACGTAATGATGAAGGAGTATAGACAATAGTCTATACCTCTAAATCATTACATTTTCGCTAGGAAAAATAAGAAATGGATGTATACTAACTATAAATAAACTTATCTCTGATAACAACTAGTAGATTACCATTTACCATCCAAAGGTGCTGCATTTACAGAGATAAATTGATTCCACATCTTATTTTTATTCAGTAACGTTTTTATCTCGGTCTATATAGTATAAAAACCTACATCTGTTGATAGGTTTTTGTTGGTACAAACTAAAGTTACGTAAAACCCACTTTTGATAAGCAGATTTCTAATTGAAAAACAAAACCTGAACAGTTTTTGGCTCCAGAACACGTACGGTACGTAGGTACGGAAATGACTAAGACTTTCGAGATCTTGCCACATATAAAAACCGTCACCCAAAAAGCTTAGCACTGAAGGGTACGCTTATGTGAAATTCGCTTACATTGGGATTTGAAAGCATTTGAATGACACGAAGGACATTTTGTTGAATTAGTTAATGTATCGAGAGGAAAAAATATGAAAGAGAATATAGAAATAAGAGGAAAAGGTAAGAAAGGGTAAGCTAATGACGAATAAAAGAGTGGAATCGAAAAATACATTGTACTGATCTCAAATATAATTATGATAAGGAGGGCAAGAAGATGATGAAGATGAATTAGTTTCTCTAAAATTTGCCTGCCATCCTGCCTCGCACACCTAAATATATTCTCTCTTTGGTAATATAAGTATTTCGTTTTAAAGGATTTTCTCTAAAAGTCAGTAAGAAAAGCCACTTAAATCGCAATATAAAATAATAATATTTTCATTAAATTACAATATAATAAAATTATTTAAGTTCCCGTTCACTGAGACAAGTAAATACAAGGCCTAAATAAGTATTAAAATTAATCAATAAAAGACTTAATAATATAGTTAAGAAATAAGGTAATACATGAAATAAATAATAATATGTAATATAAACCAGGTACCCGATCAACACTTTCCATCTCAACCAGATTAACGTAATTTGGGATAAGATAAATTTACGACTATGTAATCAGACAGTTGAGATTTAAAGACGTAAAACGATCTTACATTTTTCACATCAGACGGTAAATTATATAAATATGTATGCTGCATAGTTTGTTCCTTCATAAGTGATATGTTTAACTAATTAATGTCAATACTTTTAATGAGTCAATACTCATATAGCTTATCACCTGCCTATATTGTTGGCATTAGTAATGCCTTCATCATTAATCTAGTTTTATTTATACTTTAACTTTCAGTAATTCAAAGGTAATGTTTAAGTTACGTACAATTTTTATCTCTTTTATATAATATTTAAATAATATTTTTTTGAATTTTTAATGCGTTGTCAAAAAATCTCTTAAACTTTGTCGCAGTAATTAATTACTAAAGAAAATTTGACAGTTCTAAATGGACTTCGCTAATTTGTATCTTTTCGTTACTTTAATTTTGTGAAAAACCTTCTCTTCTAAAAAAAAAGTAAGTTATTTCGAACAGCTTTGGGAGAAACTCAAATTTTTATAAGGCATGCTAATGGTTATTTATAGGTCATATTTCCATATAATAAAATCATAAATAAATTATTAAAAACTTACTAAATTTGCAAAGTATGTTCTTTCTGAAATTGGACGCTCTTCGATATGCCCGGTTGAACTGAAACCTGGGTACACCTTCAGTTCCCATGGCAATTCACGACAAGGAAGGCCTGACTCAGATTTGAAACATGTTTTAATAAAATTGTTTAATTAATTTAAGCTATAACTAATTACTATACCTCAAAGAGAAATAGAATTTTGATATACAATGTAATAAAATCCATTTTCAAAACGGCTGAATGTGATCTTACAATTAATTGCTTTAGGGTTACACTCATCACAACTTCGGCTACCAAAAACACATTAACTTGTTCTGAACAGACCTCTATAAATCCAAAAGGTTTAGTTTATACTAAAACGGAAAGCAAAACCTTCTGAAAGAGTGGGGTAGTAGGAACAACACAAAATGTTTGGTTTAGAAGTTTAACAATTAATAACCAGTTGACTTTGTATGGTGTGTTTAAATGAGCTGTTCCTATGCAAGTCGGCGGGAATGACTCGAGTCTAGAATGTAGCCAGAAACGTGCCCAGACTCGTTTTCGAGCCGATTGTATTACGTTTATACTTTTGAGTGAGTTAATCGGTTTTTAGAGGGATTTATTTAGGGAATTGTAGATTTTAAGCGTCATAAAATAAGTACATCCCATAACTTTATGTATATTTTGAAACATTAATAAAAATATTTATGTATATTTTTTAAATATTTATATAATATTTACTTCTGTAGAATAATTTATTTTTATTTATTTATCTCTTTATTTTACACCATAAAAGTACTCCCAAAAAAATAATATATATAATAATAAATTGTCCTTATAGGCACCTACACGCACTTTAATCCGCAATTTTCCCTATTTATGTGTATTATAAGTGATTATTAGATAATAGAATTACTTCCTAAGAGAAGCGGACTATCCCATTCGTTGTGTATCAATTTACGTCCCTGTAGCTAACGTCGTTTTCGGGTTACGCAGAGGTTTAATCTTCGGATTAATATCAAGTTTACGGCTGGGATACAAAGAGCTCTTCACTCGAACAATGTTGCTATTGACGGTTTAATGAACAATGTTATACCAACGTTACGTTGTCATATCCATGTATCATAAAATATTTCTAAAGGAATTTTGTGGAAGAGTTTGCTAGTTTATTTAATAAAATATAAGTTTTTGTTTTGTTTAAAAAGATAACTCCTGCACTAGGATTAATTCCTGTGTCGCGGGCTACTTTATGCACATTAAACAACGGACACAAAGAATACCCAGACTCAGAATAACAATTTGAGGATTACACAATGCGGGGATTGAACCTACAACACTCGGCTATGCAGCGTGGTAGCGAGGTGACCACCTCAACCCCTACGCCATGCAAGCAGTGCAGTGTTGAGTTGAGTTGTTTTAAAATCAAAATTACAGTCATTTACTTAAACTAAACCAAATATATATATATACCATACCATAAACCATAGGTGTTTTTGAATTGTCAAGAGAGGAAGTCGGTCAGACTTAGTCAGTCGCGAAGCTAGTTACCTGTTCCAATACGTATATCCTATAGAGAAGAACAAGCAAGAAAGTCTAAGGACACTATTCAAATATTTTCCATAATTTCCTAGGCACAAATAAAATAAAATAAATAAGATGTGAGGACAATGCAATATAACAATCTGAAGTAATGGTATACGTTTATGGTAATTACTCTCTCTATATCAAGTAATAGCAGTCGTACTGTAGTACGATATATCTTTTTTAATTTATGTTTAAGTAAGTTTCTTTAAAAACTGTATTTGACAGTCTATTGCGATATTGTATTGATTTATTTAAATTGGTATTTAGTTCCTAATTAGACTAATTAAAACCTAATACGGCTAATCCATAACACGTTATATAAAAGGCGAGGCTGCAATTGCTTCTAAATTTAAAATTACTTTTCTATTTGTACAAGATAATCGGATTACGTTTCGTCTCACTTTTCGCTATTAAGGATCGCTATTTTAATTGCTTCTGCAGTTGAGTATTTGCTCGCTGTCATGGTAGTTAAATTTTAACATTCTGATCTCAGTTTCCGAATTTTTGAGGGGAGAGTTTTAACATCGGATAGTCATTTTGGAGAAAAAAACTTTTCTGGCTTACCAGTATAAACTTTACAAGATCCCAAACTTAAAATGGGTTTTACTTAATAAACTTTTTGTTATTTTTTATTATACAGAAGTAAGAAAATACTTTGATAGTAATTTAATTTTAACCTAGTATTTGAGATTGTTTATATGCATCTTAGAAAAGCGGCAGGTAAAAATAGACGAGTAACTGAGTCAAAATGTTCCAAGATTTTCGCAATTAGCAATTAGTTCCTTCAGAAAATATTTACTACTTTTACTTCATCAAGCTATTAAATATTTACTATATATACAAACCCATTGTAAGTTGCTATGGATCACTGCATTGACCGACTAGTTGGTCTAGTGGTGAGTGATCCTGACTGCTGAGCGTGTCGTGGTCGTGGGTTCGATTCTCACACGGGACTAAAATTTGTGTGGTCCACAAATAGTTGTTTCAAGTCTGGATGTTCTTTGAGTCCATTGTTTGTATGTTTGTCAAACCCGCCGCAATACAGATATCCTTCCTAGTACAGGAGTCATGTAATAAGTCCATCTAGGTTGTCTGTAATAAATCGCGATTAACGATAAAACCATGATACATTTTTACTTATTTTTATTTATTATAAACTTTTCTCCTCCCTCAAGTTTTAAATTAGTGAGAAACGTCTCGGGGAGTAAAATCCTAATATTTAAGTACATATAAAAAGCTCCTGTTCACAACTAAAAAATAAGGATAACAGGCTTTACTCCCAGGGTCTCTATTATTAGAACACTTGTTCATGTTATTGCGAAATTAGAGTACTTTCCAGAGAACATGTTCTTAACGAAGCACATGACATATAAGTAGCGTGGGTGAAGCGTGGGCAAGCAAACTTAAATTAGCATAACCAGACAACCGTGCACGCTATCCTGGTATATAAAACCACTTAGATATTATTTTAATTGCCTGATGGGATATGTCTTCAACATAATAATTAATGACAAAATAGTTAATGTATTACAAACACGTTTATTGAGATGTATTTGACATAGACAAACATGTATTAATGTTAATAAATACGCTTGTCTTAGCCCAATTAGTGCGTTTTTACCGTCATCGATTGCAAACTATTATCAGTGAGCCAAATATGTTTTTTTCAGAAGTTCTTAAGATATTTTTAGTATTCTTAGGACACAGTAGTAGTCGGCTAAAGTTCAATTTAAGAATAGCTAGTTATCAGAACAAAGTTTGTAACCGTCTTAAGATCAGACCTGTCTACGCTTCTGAACTATCTGGAATATGCATGAATTTTCTTCAGATGGGTTTATGCGTACTATATTAAAACAATATTTAGCTATCCAAAGTGTGTGTGTGTATCTTTAAAAGTGGGCTTCATTGCAAAACCCACACTTTGATCTTAATAATTCAGAATACTGTTATAGAGATTTTCTTTAAATCGCCCGATATGTTTTCTTTAGAAATTCATAATCCTGTAGAACATTTTTCACACAACTCGTATTCCTTATACCACGGCGTCACAGAAAACCTGTAGACAAATATTGCTTGCATTAAATTGCCGAGTGAGCGAGGGTACCGGAGGCCCAACTCCTACTCTCCTCTTTAGCTTTCCCTCGAAAACCTCAAAGGCGGGCAGCGAGCTTACGACTCTCGAGTTGCAGGTGTCCATAGGCAGCGGTTGTCACTTACCATCAAGTGACCCGTCTGTTGGTCTGACAGTCTGTAAAAAAAAGAAAGCTAATAAGAAGAATACATGTGAACAATTACTAAGTTGTAAATCTGTACCCCGTTATGTTCTCTTCGTGTTTTTACCTTCTTCACCTTTGCCTGTTGTGTCAGTAACATCTTTTATGAACTGATCAAGTAAAGCTCTAAAATAACTTTGTATAAACTAGATATTTTATGAAATAAAATTTCTAAGCTCTGACTTCATCAGGACATGAACATGTAACAAAGGACCTGTATATGTAATTTACAATATTACTACCAACCTTTTTTTTTGATGTTGCAACCTGTAACTGACTTAATAAGGTTTTTATTTTTATCTTAAAAATAAGTTATTTTTTTTATATTTCTAAAACCATTGTTCTTCATAAAAACGACCCAGAAGTTTATCATGTCCCCAATTTTCGTAAACGAAGCATCGGAAGTAAATCATCTTGGATAAGTATATTGTACCCGCAAAAAGGGTAAAATGGTCACTCATACCCGCCCGACGTAGATCAATTTATTTAAACGATCACAGGAAAAGTATTCGTTCAAAAACCTGTAGATACTTGTCTGGTGACCGAAGTGGTCCGGTTGGTAGTTACCTATTTATATAATCGCCTTCCATTGGCAGTACAATACAGTCAGATGTGAATATAACTTATATTTAGACTCATCAAAAATCATCTATAGTGTTTATAAATATTCTTATGACGGATAAATGGTAAACATTTTTTTATGAAGTAAGTAAAACCTTGATAAGTGGTATTCATATATATTTATTAAGGAAAAACGGTTTTACTCACACGTGTATTTCGTGGACGCCCGACTAGTTTCATACCCAATAGGGATCCCTTATTAAGGGGTCTGAAACTTGTCCGGGATCGCCAAGTAAAACTATTTAATCTTTCATAAATAGAGGTCAAACCTATTCTGAAATCTTACAAAAGTGGAGTCCGTGGAGCACTATAGTTATTGGCTTTTCTTTTATAAAAATAAATTGTATTTTACCTACTATATAGTATCATCTCATATATAAAACCATTAAATAAAACAGCAGTAGCCTCTACAGACCTTGAAACGTTTCGTAGGATAAGTTAATATGAAAGAGGCTTTCAAGCACATCAAAAGACTCAATCAACGGGAGGCCACCAGCAAATCGACACACAGATCATAGGCAATTGTACTGAATCATATTAATCGAGTTGTTGACTATCGACTATCAAAATAGATACGAGTATACGTAGGTTAGTAACTTATAAATTCAGAATTTTTAGATACAATTTCTTTTAGCATGAAAGAATACAATGCAGCAGGCTTTATAGTAAATGCGTAAACAATGAAAAACTTATTTGACATATAAATGCTTCTGAATATTCTGATTTGTAGCCTAACAATAATACCTGATTACACTCTTTATAAGATATTAAACAATATTTGTGAAGGTACTCTGTACACACATAAATCTGATAAAGGTCACTATAATCGTTCGATAAACACACCAAATACGACCTATTGGGCCAGCTTTTTACATGCCAGCTTCAATAATACTGAGCTAAATACTTGGTTTTATCAACCGCTTTACCGGCACATGTCGAGCAAAACAAAGGAGAACAAAGTCAACAAACTATACATATATGGGCAAAAATATACTACTTTAGTTAAAATATTGGCAGTTCGATTTTATGATTATAGGAAGTGTGTGCTGGTTAATAAACTAATATAGAAAAATACTTTTCCTTAGACATAGACTAATATAAACTGGTTGTACGTGACGTGACTGCACATATGTATTTAGTTCGGTACTTTATGACTTTACGTCAAATGATTTGCAAGTTTGAAAAAAGACCGACTGAAGGTCCGTAGTCGAATATTAATAAGACACTTAGTATTTTCCGAAAGGTTCTTTTCAATTTGTGACGCCAGATACTGGGTTGTAGGCGGTTTCCTGGATACCTTATAGAACTTTTACCAGTACAATAAAGGATTAATATTTTCTGTGTCCTATTCTTTATGATAAGTTGAAGTAAACGAGTGAAAGAGATCAAGGAATTTATCACTGATTGGAAAAAACTGTATTGTAAAGGTTAATTTTCTTTATGCTATAGGTGGACAGACGAACAGACGGGTCACCTGATGGTAAGTGACAACCTACGTCCATGGACACCTTGAGAGTCGTAAGAGCGCTGCCCACCTTTGAGGGTGATGAGGGATGAGGGTATGCGGGGAGGGGAAAAAGAGGTGGGGGGTTAGGGGAGAGGAAAAAGGAGAGGGGGAGTTGGGCCTCCAGAAACCTCACTAATTTTGAGAAAATGCAAAGCAAATGTTGCTTTACAACCGGTTTTTTTGTAAGACCGTGGTATCGCAAATTTATTTCTTTCTAATATTTTTCACATAATTTTAGCGGTATTCGTTGTATTTTCGTTGGGATGAAAACTTATGTGCTATTCCAGACTATTATATATATTATTATATATAATCCGTTTAGCCGTTCTGCCTTGATTAAATAATAAACATCCATCAAAACTTTTGCATTTATAATATAAGAAATATTCATTTCATGAAGCAGCTTAACTTAATAAGTGCGTCAGTATTCATCAATGACTAGAATGTACATATGTAGGTATATATAAATATATAATAAAGGGCGTGGTATTTAGACGCTCACGGATCGCTGAGTACTCGCTCAGCGGTCTGGTCTCGTAGAGGACGCACATCGCAATCGATTATTATATTGTATTTACATTACATTATACGGTCGAGGGTTATAACCTATACTAATATAATAAAGCTGAAGAGTTTGTTTGTTTATTTGGACGCTCTACTCTCAGGAACTACTAAATCGAATTAAATAATTCTTGAATTTGTTTCCGAAATCCGTTTATTGAGGAAGGCTATAAGCTATAATGCATGACGCTGCGACTCTTAGGAGCGGAGCAGTGAGCTTAAAATGCGGGGAACGGCTATTAATAGAATGAAAAATGTTTACCTTTAATCAATTAACCATCAAAAACTTGCTGAGAGTAACGTGTAATCTAAGTGGCGCAACATCTGTGTTCCTATTGGTCTAGTTACTCTAATATTATTTTTTTATTGATCTATAGGTAAGTGACGTAATAGTTATGCATATATTTTTCTCGCCAAACTAATAAGATTATCGGTGTCTTTTTACTTTTATAAATAGAAAAAAAAAGGTCAGCGAAAAAAAGATGTCAATTGGACACATTTTCTTGATGACAAGCCATAGGTACATTGCCTTATCATCCAACATAACTTAGAGTATTGTGCCAAAAAACATATATTTTTTTAAATTCCTTTGCTACTTGGCATTTCGTTGTTCTCTCTCTGTAGGTAGTAGTCGTTTGTCTTTGGTTTAACGATTTTGTTTTCACAATCAATTTTGTTTGTTTGTTTATAGTGGTCACGAAATTAAAAACAGGCTGGCTTGGCTTGTCATGTTTGTTTTACAGGTTTTACTGGGTCTATATTTTGAGCAGTGCAGCACCTCCGTTAAATCGGTGCAACAAAAGCCCTTTACCGTGCGTAAAGTATAAAATGTAAAGATGCCTTTTTGGTAAATATTCGTTGCAGTCGAAAAAATATTAAAGTCAGTAGTTAGTAAGTAGATATACTCACGCCTATATCTCCGAAAGGGTAGGCACATTTTGCTGTGTATAATTTTGTCCCATTTGCGTATGCAAAGCAATTGACGCCATTCGATCACTTTTTGAATTTGATGCGAAAATTTTGAATATATTAAAAGGGAAAATTTAGGATAGAAAGGGAATGAAAGAGCTACTGCCTATATGGATGGGTTGGGAAGTATAATCAATAGCTCTAAAAAATTAGGGTATATGACTCTGATTTTTTTGAACCTATAACTCGAACTGGCTGGTGCCGAGAAGTCCGAGCCCTCTAACGAGGCACTAAGCCACTGCTTTTGTCAAATAAAATTAATAATGTTGCTCTCTGTTTCCTTACCAATGCACTACAGATGGTGAAACAATTAATCCCGACGATTTTTAACATTCTTAGGCAATGACTTAAAAAAGTATTTGATCATCAAATGTGATATCGCTAAATGGTCCGAACATCAACAATTCCTTACAAAATCAATTTTCTTTATTCATCTTACTGGTCCAATGCAGCGTCTCCGACAATATTAAAAAACCCTATTTTTTTTATCAAAAGAGGCCATTTCCTCTGCTTTCCCGATGAATTGACATCTATCGACGGCACTCCGGACAAAGAGAAATCACAGTACATTTGGCCAGAGTCGAAAAACCACTTCATTTAAAGCTATACGAAATCGATTTGGTGGAATGGAAGACTACATGAGAAATTAAATCCCCTTTGTTTGAGTAGTTTACTTTTGGTTATTTACTTTGTAAATTATACCACTGTACTTAATAAAGTTATAGTAAATACCGTAAGCCATTTTGAAATATGAATATTTATTAGTAACAAAGCCAGATTTATCACAAGCAATAATGGCTAGAGGCCGACGAGGCTCGACCGGCAATAGGCTTGGCCCCCGTTACGTTAGTGGGACGAAGTTCTAATTGGCAGGATTTGGGTGTTTAGTACACCTCTACCCCTACGGGAATGCCGGCGTGAGAGTATACCTATACATATAAATATGTACATATATGTATACAATTATTTTAGTAAATAGGTTTTGCGATTACTAAACAATGCCGGCAATTTTCACAAAGTGCCCATTTTTCTGGATAAAGCATCTTGATTACTCATCATAAACATGTTTATAACATAATCAGAAAAGCTCTTCATTTGTATATACTATTACCGAGTACAGCTCTTATCTTAAGCTAATAAAATACCGTAATCGCTGTTTCCCTTAAGATGGTAGGGTAGTTTGCATTTGACCTTACCGGGGCCACAGAGGGGTGTTCGTCACGCACTCCTTGATGCCTCTCAGGCCTATGTACTCAGTACACTCTATTTACTAATCTGCAAGGCAACAAGAGCCAATTTACATTAACACTGTACAATAACAACACTCGGCGTATTAAATAAAAGCTCCCTTCAGCTACCGTAATAAGGTACATAATGAAGGCATTTGTAATCGATATCGATGTTTGTTCTGAAACTTAAAAAAGAAATTACTTATTATCAAGTAATTAAGGTTTTATTTCGTATGTTTGGTTAGGAAGAAAGGTTACGTAGCTCTAACTTTGTTTCAGCCGTAGCTGTTTTGGTATATACAGTATAATTTTGACATTTGTGCGACCCATGTTTTAGAAGGTTGGGTCGCGACGCTTGCTTTTTTTGTTATTTGCACATAAAATATGTTCGGTGCCAGTAAGAATGCTAATGTTTTTTTATCGTGTGTGCTCGGGACTGATCGAATTTATATGACAGTGTGATGTTTCCTTGGGACAAACGACGTTTTGTTACGATATTGACTTCGGTGCGATACAGAAGGGTATCTGAGGATATGGGAGTAATCTAACTGGGATTTGATCGGATTGAGTTTGAGATAGTTGTAAAGTTTTAGAGTGAAATCGCTGCAGCGAGAGTTAGATGGGAGTTGGCTGTACCACTTTAGCTGATAGGCCATTATTAAATTAACGCGAATAATCGTGTCAAGGAGTACGGTTTATTTAATTAAGGAGACGGAAGAACACAGCGAGTATGTCCTTTGTAAGTTGATTGGCTTTTTATTAAACTCATAACGAATTTTCAATTCGTATTACGTCGAGTGTATGTAGTTTAGCCTCAAAATTTGAAAGTTATTACTATATTGGATAGGGAGTGTCCTACTTGAGTCGTTCGTAGTCGATAAAATCGAATTCGTTACTAATCTTTGTTCATCATTAAATTAGGTTATTAAGAGTTTTTCTAAGGTATACAATATAGAGCGCAACATCTTACGTTCCAATAGAAGGAATGGAGGAATGCTTATAGGCTCCAAAAAGGTAGGAAGGAAAAGATCCTATGACTTAAATGATGTTATAGGAAGATTGTGGGATAAAATGACACTTGTACATTTCAACATACACAGGATAAAACCAGGTCACTAAACAAATCTGTTTATTAATATTTTTATTTACGCCGGAGAAGCCGCATACGAAAACTTAGTATTAAATATGAAAACTCTACTTCATAACATGTACAATGTTATTGTCCTGCGCAATGCGTGCACAAACAACATAATATATATCTTCAATATATGTTTAACAGAGTACATATCTCGTTGCATCAATATACTCAATGTCGCCTCAACCGCAGCGGCTTTGTCGCGCATTAAAGCGATATTGCACATTGTTAACACTTGGGCAGATGGAATTATGGCATATAATCTGTTTCAATTTTACATCTATGGACAAAAGTTTTTATGAGCTGCTCAATAGTCAGTTCTATACATGGTATATGACTCACGCCTATATCTCCTCAGGGGTAGGTAGAAGCGCATAAAACGCCTATTTCTGTCAAACACTATTTAGTCCCACTCACGTAATAGGGGGCCAGCTTATTGCCTTTATCTGAGCACTGTGTGACTATATATATATGTATGTATATATATTTAAAGAATACTAGCAACGTGGGTCATACATTACTAGTATTCTTGTTAACCCCACCAGTTAAGCTAAATGGGTGTTAGGGTACTGGGCGGGGTTTGAACCCGCAATCACTTGATCGCAAATCCGACGCCTCAGCCATCACGCTACCGCCGATATATATGGATATTGTCTAAAACGTGACAGTCTGAACATTTAGTCCTCTTTTACGACACCGACGGGTAAAGATGAAGTGGTCCTTTTCGACTCCACCGAGAAACACACGACAATTACGTCAAGACATTAAAATTGTCGGATGTCAATTTATTAGAGTCAAGTCTGTAGTTTTAACTAGTGCAATCGGCACGTCCATTCGTGAATGTCAGCGGCAAAAACCATAGGGATTTATGAAACCACAACTTAGACCCTAGACATAATTGACTGACGTTTTGGTACTTAAGCATTGTTCTATAAGCCAGAATTCCGTCTGAAATTTTGAGTCTTGAAAAAAAAAAACCGCTCAGAATTGCTTACGAGCCTTTTTGAGTATGGAACCATTACAAAGGACTTGTTGACAAGTGTATTATTCCGTTAATGAATATTTTGATGATAAATCTATTCATGAAATGGAAAAAAAAAATATATTTCGACAAGTCAAACGAATATAATTATATAGCAATAACTTAATTAATAACGGAATAATAAATGTCACACAACTGTAGTAATTTAATGAATAATGGTAATAATTTAATGTTTTTTTTTATTAATTTTATTAAAAAATATGTAAAAATTGCATACCAATATGGTAAACATGGATAGCTTTATAATGTATTAATTAAACTTTGATAATAATATATTTTACCCATGTTTAGCAATAAATAAATAAATGACCTAAACCTCGAGAGTCGCTATTTACTTAAACTCATACTCTCTTCAGAAAATGTAATTTAATTTAATACCAATAATATTATTGGCATTAAATTAAATTAAATTTTCTATCTAACTTGTAAATATTATATATATATTATTATTTTTCGATACAGTTATATAGATAAGCTAATGACTTGAAACAAACATTTTCTTACGCATTTCAGTCTGCAAAAGTACGAAAAATATTTTCCCATTTCGCTCACTTTCCCAAAGAAAATCTGACTCGTTTGTGTTACGTAAATGTTTTTATTCATTTTGTGAGCCAAGTTGAAACTTCCCAACCCCACTGTTATGATAGAATACCCGCCTGGGACCTCAGCTCCCTTCAGATTCCAACTTTACTTCAAAACGAAGTTATATTTTATTCAGGCCATTAATAAACTCAGATTTAATGTCAACCGTGTGCCCTCCATATTTTTCTTGCTTAAAACAAAATCTCCAATTTATTGTGTTTATTGCGTTTAGTGGAATCCGAAACGGTGAAGTGAAAATATTTTAATAAGTAAACGCTTCCATTACAATAAGGTAGATAGGTGTTTAATTGAAAAAATATGTGTTTTAACTTTCATATTTAGGTTTGGTTTGTGGTTTTGGAGGTTCTTTTTTCCTTTTATTCATATATCAACTCCCGCACTAGGATTAATTACTATGTCGCGGGGGACTTTACAAACATTCAAGCAACGGACACAAAGAACAATCAGACTCGAACAACAATTTGAGGATTACACAAAGTGTTATCCCGTACGGGGATCGAACCTACAATACCACTTAAACCGCTACATATAAAATTTGTACCTTGTTGTAAGCCTTTAGGGTAGTTAAGGTCTTGAAGTTTGATTCAACTGAGTTTGAAAGATATCGATATTTTAAACGGCTACGACACAATGTGCTCGTTTTAAATAAGTACCAGGGAATACGCTTGGGGCGTACCAGCATGTTGCCTTGTCTCTCTTAGATAGATAACTAGTGATCCTACTCCTCACCATCTGGAATACAAGACTGGAACCAGCGGGGTTGCATATATTAAAAATATGTCCGGTAAAGTCTATGCGTTTTGTTCTCCAGACAAAAATAGGTCTAAAGTGCCTCACATAATATGTGCTAAGGTCAAAACGGTTTAGAAAGTCACTGATTAACTAACTTTCAGATAAGATTGTTGCCAGTTTGTGTAGGAACTATGAGCTACGAGTGCTACGGTCACGTAGCTGCTACGAAAATAAAAAGAAGAGCGAACATCAGTTCACAGCTTACGTAAAATGAAATTATCTCTACATACATTTATTTTGAAGATACCTAATCCGAAAAAGATTATGTAGCCATATGGTATTTGGCTGCAACCAGACAAAATAAGAATTCCGTAATGCTTCCCTGTAGAATATTGTTAGGTGGCTCCGCAATTTGGTAGTACTATAAACTCATTTTGTGCATTCTCTAGTTTCTTTAGAGTTAAATTGTTGGTAACTTAATATTTCGGAGTGAACAGAAACAATAAGTTATAAGTCGACATCGGATTATATGTACTAACAAAGTGCCAAAATATGTTCGCTTTTTGCGACACCCACGTACAATAGATACTGTATATACATATACTGTCTGTATAGATAACAGTTTGATTGGACTATTATTTATCAGACAGTATATTAAACAGTCCTAGTGTTCGGATGACGGCAACAGGTTTGCCCCCCATTGCGCAAATAGGACTAAATTATTGTTGGCAGAAAGTCGGCCGTTGGGACGCCTCTGCCTACCCTTAAACATAGGTGTTACGATCACGCCTAAATTCTCTGTATGCTTGTAATAAATTTATTTGTTTATTTTATTTACTTTTTATGTTCATAATGATTAAAATAAACCAGATCCAAATACTTTATTCATATTCTTTGTTTAAATAATTTTAAAGGTTTAATCATGAATCACGACCTTATTTCATCATAATTCCAATACATACCTGTATATATAAAGTAACATAAATTTATGACATATTTTTTCATTGTTCCCAGGTAAGCTGGACGCTGGAGTCTTTCAAGTATTTCGCTCACTTTTAATTAAAACAGCAAAGTAAAACAATCTCAATTAACAAGAAGAATTCTTGAACTTTTAGGAAATATTTGTATGATTAAGAATTTTTCATTTTCACTGTATTTTATCGAGAGACCAGAATGAAGGCACGGTATATTTCTTTTGAACTACAATTGAAATACTTTTTATAAATTTATGAGAAAACTAAAAAAAAAACTATTAGGTTAATTCACACTCAAATGCCACTAGATCTAATGTGAACATATTCACTCGGCCATCGACACAGAATAATATTAGGTTGGCAACTAATAAACCCGCCATCTTTGTACACTAATTTATTTAATTAATTATTTTAAGTATATAAAATCATAATTATTTTAAGTATATAAAATCAAATTATTTCTCTACTATATAAGCACCGTCGTTTTCTATCACCTGACAGCCAACGCGCTGGCAGAGACATAATGCCTTCCTCGTAGAAGTTTTCAGGCTTTTGATCAAGAAAGGTGGTAAGGTCACTTTTAAGCTGGTCTACATTTTTAATCGAATCGCTTTTGCTACATGTGGTCGAGAATTCTCGTGCAAAAAGTATACTTTATTTTGATTTTTCGGTAATCTCGCTGCTACTTTATCCAGTTGGTCACAATAAATATTGGCCGTGATTATAGTGTTAAATGGCAACAGCTCCCAGTATATAATTCCGTTTATTCCCCACCACACACTTAAAAGAACTTTTTTACTCGTGTCAGATTTTGGCGTCGGTACTTCTGCTTCTCCCGGTCCAAGCCACTGGCGCTTACGCCAAAATTTATCTACATAACTCACTTTCCATCCCCCGTAATTACATCGCTCAGCCACTCATTGGTTCTATGATAACTAAGTAGTTTCATGCACACGTTAGCTCTCTTCTGAAGTTGAAACGGCGTCAACTCATGTAGCAACCAAACTGAATATTTCCAGGTCTTTTCTAAAGCGTGGAGTTGTTTTTCTACTGCAGTATAAAAATAATGAAGCTGCTCTGCCAGACAACGTGAAGTGAACCTGGGATCCATTTCTATGAGTCTTTTTAACTCATCTACATCTATTGTAGGAGGTCGTCCTGGATGAGGTTCACTATCTGATATCATAATTTCCATCGTTAAATCTTCTGAACCAATGTTTGGTGGTATCGTAAGAGAGCACGCCTTCGCCCATCGTTGCACATATATTGCGCACTGCTTCAGTCGCTTTTCGACCTAAGCGAAATTGGTGAAGTAAAAACAGCCGAAGTGCTCTGCGAGAAATATCCATAATTTACTGTAGTTTTACTATTCGAGATCTAGTTGTCCACTGATCTGACATACAACTCTTGCTTAATTTATATACTACTCCAAGAATGAATTCTATAACGTTTTAGAAACTGATCGAAAAAAAGTGGCGGGTTTATTAGTTGCGAACCTAATATATACTCATAGTTTGAGATCCATTTAAGGTCGATATCGAAGTTACAGATTCAGCTGGCTTTTACCAAATGAAACAAAGAAAAAGTAGTAAATGATTAAAAATAATATAATACATTATTATTTTACTTTTCTTTATTTTTAAACGACTTCACAAGAAGAGGAGGTTCTATATTCGACTTTATGTATCTTTTTAACTATTTATGTTAAACGATTACTTTTTATTATTTATTTATTAAAAAGTGTTCTCCAACAGTCTCCTTGTCAAGTGAGATCACGAAACACTGATTAAATTAATTGCTAAAATAAAGAACAAAACTTTTTTACTTTTTTTTCGATTGGCCAATATCAACCAAATGTAGTTGACATTTAGTTGATACTGGCCATTCAGTGTATGTAGTAGTATGTTGTTGAAATTTAAATTCAAATTGCACCTTTCTAGAACTCACAGTGGTTATAAACAGTTAATCATAATAAAATATTAACTACGTGCATAAATTCTTCTTAAATTTTACTCGCGGCCTAGATATAAACGCAAACAAAGATTTAAAGCTTTAGGTAGCTTTACACTTGTGGAAGAACAATGGTTTTCACTACCATATTTTTCACTAAAAAAAGCGACTAAGAGTTCGGACCGTTACCTATCAGGCACGTTTGGAAAAATGTGGGCCTTCGCGGATATAGGCGTGAATGTACGAATACGTCTGTGATTAACAATGACCATCCATTTTGACCAAAATAATTGAAATGATGGTACGTAAAAATACATTATATACATATGTTTATATACATATGTATGTATAATATCTATAGAATCTACGACACTGCTAAACAGTGTCTACTATGTGTAGACACTGTTTAGCAGTGCCTGTTAGATTGCAGAATACATCATAATTATATATCATCTTCATCATCCGAGCCTTTTTCCAACTAAGTTGGGGTCCTCTTTCATTCCAACTACGAAACGGCCGAACTTCGAAAAACAAAACATCGCCACACTGTTTAGCAGTTTGTTACGGATAATCGCTCTTTTTATATATTATCTTACTTTTACTTATTTTATATATATACTGTTATATGTTTTAGTGAGGTACCTAGATACATATAAATTATATCTACTAGAGTTCTATGAGCACAAAGTAACTTAGCGATACAATTTGGGCATTAAGCTGTATTTTCCTACAATAACGGCGACAATCTTGCTGTAGGTACCCTATTTAATTAGTTGGCAGAGTTTATAGAAACAAGTGTAATTCGAGTGCAATTGTCTGCAGGCGGCGCGTTTCGTACACATTCAAAGACTTTATTACATTTGTTTTATTTGAATCCCCTTAGAGACCGTGTACACTAGGATGAAACGTGCCTTTGCGAAGTGCGCCTGTAAAGCTTGGGCTAAGTATACGAATATGCGTATAATAATATGTATTTTGTTAGTAATCGTCCACTATAAACTTTACAAAAATCACAAGTATTCGATTTCAAAATCACGATTCAAAAATATTAAAAGAGATTTTGTTCAAATGAATAGGGCTAAGCACTAACAATTGTAAAAAATATATAAGAAAAAACAAGATAAAAGAAAACAGAATCTACAAAATTCCCTGTGCAATAGATATCATACCCACCACGCTTTTTTTTATTAAATTTATCATCCAAGTGAACACACATGCACACCTTCGGATCTAACATGATCGAAAGCAGTAACCAATCCTTTAGTACCCCGTTTACACGGCGTTTCATATTCCAAATCTTAATTAATTAAACCATAATATTAAATATACGTAATAATTGATTAGATTAATTTTATTTTTATTTTTTTAAAGAAGCTTATGCACCCGGACTTGGGACCACTATTTATTGATTACACATTGTTTTTGTCCCGGGTGGGAATCGACCTCTGGTTTTGCAGTCAGGATCACTTATCACTAGACTAACAAGCCAGTCAGTCATCTTGAATACTCTTATCAAGTTATAACTATCCCTACACATTTTGAAGTATTATATACATCCTGAAAACAGTGTATCTTTTTTCGAATTGGTCAAATATTTATGAGAAAGAGGGGTATGCTTTTATAGTGTAAAATCCATTACACGCCTAAGTGACTTTCTTTTTAAATATATTCTGTTATTACTAACATTATTATGGTTAAATTGTCGTGTCAGCCAATCTACACGGACCCAAACGATTGTTGCACGAAATCTCCCCTCGCAAACCCCTAGGGCGTCATCATACTATTAAGATGAAATAGGAGTCTGCCTTATCTCGCCACTTCAGGTTGGAATAAGCGGAATAAATAGCTTTGTATAATTAGATTTAGAGTAGGTAGCTACTTTAAAATGAATTGAATAGGTTGACTCTGGCGTTGTTCCCGTTTGACATGCAACTCAAGTTTCTAGTGAAGAGGAGAATTAACTTACCAAAGTCATTTTCAGTAGAATATATGTATTTATTAAATTCGCTTATATTTCAATAGTTAGGTTTTTTTAATTTCTAGTTTTTTATAGTTAATAGATAGACAGGGATACTAAATCAAACACAAAATTTGTGTAGCCCACAAAATGTTGGCCCGAGACTGGGTGTTTTTTTTTGTGTTTGTTGTATCCATATTTGTAAAGCCCCCTGCGACACAAGTATCGTTGATAATGCGGGAGTCTTTGAAACAATGATTAATTTCACTAAAGCTATATAACATTACGCTAGCAAAAATTCAATTTGCAAAATGAAATTTGCTACAAATAAACTCGGAATTTCAGAGAAACAAAGTGCTCTGAATCTTGCATTTACCTTCACAAACGTTTTAAACAACTTTGAGAGTTTCATTTCAGTATAAATCTGTTGACAGTTAACCAGTCAAAACTGAGTTTCCTAAAACAATAGTAAAACTTTACATGGATAATTTAAAGTATACTGTGGTACGACATTTGCTGCTTCTCATCAGGACCACGTATCTGAAACTAAAATGATATATGTATCTGCAGGCACAAAACTGGTGCTGCCAGACTGATTCATGGCGATTAATGCCATTCACCGCCGATTGCCACGCAACGTATGTAATCGTCGACAGCCAGTTGAAGCGAAATAAAATGTATTGAAATTAAAATGATCCCGCTTTTGCAAGCAGTTAACTGTTTATAATAAATGATAAAAAAGAAAAAAACGACTATTATTAGAACTCGCCCCCTGAATAGTTAGTATTCTATATTGTTTTGTATTCTTTATTGCTTACAATAGAAAACAATTACTGACGAAATAAGGGAATATATAATATTAAGTGGATTTGATTCTCGAAGGAAAAAGTGTACTTGGTCAAATCTATAATAATTTCAATCCTGTTAAGTCTCATTTCTACAGTAAGGTTTGAGAATAATTCTAAGTTTACTTAGTGTAGCGGTGGCAGTTCTCATTAATTCAAAGGCAGCGGACTGTCTATGAAGAATTTAATTTGTACATATTATAAGTCGCGTCTTGCGATTGATATTATTAATTTACTTTTATACAATATATGTACGTACGGTACGTTACCTTAAAAATGTAAATATTGATTTTATTCAAATGTAGAATTGATGACCGGTCTGTTGGTTTCGTGTTTAGTCATCCTGACTAGCCAGAGGTTTGATTCCCATACGGGCAATAATTGATATGATACACAAATCGATTTCTTGCTGCTGGGTATCTTTTAAAAATTAAGAATATTTTAGATTAATAGTAATTATTACATTTAATAAAATGTGGCTGAATGTTCCTGTAACTGATGGCGATACGAAGATGAGAAATATTATCAAGCAATGCTTGTTCGTTAGTTATCTGTCAAACAAGGTAAAGTTATTGAGTTAAAATACATTTAGTTACTAGAATCCAATGCCAAAACTTTGTCGTGCTCTTGTTTGTATAACATAGTTTCATTAGGGTTTACTACGCAAGCAAGCAACAGAAGCGTTTGTTGTGTGTTTCTCTTATTTGGGGCGAAGTTGCAAGATATGAAAACTAGTAACAAGTTTCCATTCTCGTATTCGCTAACGAAGGGTGATGGCTGAGAAAGGACATGTTTTACTAAATTGAGTTTTTACCTATTCAAATTCTTGAATGTTTAAAGAAAACTCTTTATTGAACCACCACTGGACACGAATTGAGGACTTTCATTTAAATTTTGTTATAACAAATTCTGAATCTTAAGGTTCATATCCAAACTACAGATAGGTACCAAATATTTACCTACCTGTAGTTCTCAAAAATATTGGTCTAAGTGGTGATCAAAGGTCTCTTCTACCACACTGGTTAGTGAAACGCCATCATTTATTATAGAGCGCTAGTGCTTTGGTCTTCTGTATTGCATGTTCTGTGTTTTGTTTTATATTGTTTCATGCTTCGTTTTAACGTAAACCTGCAACAGTTAACTAAGTCTAGAGGCTATCACTTTAAAACCAATTGGCAGCAACACTTTGTCTTAAGATACAGGATTTTTATAGTTTAAGAGGCATACTTTTTATTTTTGTGTTTAGATCATGAGTATCAAGTGTATGAGTATATGTCGTATTATTTATTTTATGTGTAAATTGACAAAACAAACTGAAGTTTTAATTCCTTCTCTGTCATTTTAATTCTGTCTTTTTAAGTCATGTTAAAATTTCAGAACACATAAAAGTTAGTAAAATATGCACACACCAAAAAAGAAAAAAAGAAAAAGCTTTCCTTTTTTTTAATAACAGTAATTATATTTTGTATGTAATTGCTTGCTTTGACCAACAATGGTTTTATTCTTCAATTTTTAAATAAAATCCGCATGCTGCATTAGTGATACAAAGATATGGTTATTAAAAGAGTTATAAAAGTTTTCTAGATTTAACAAAACGTAGGTGGCTCTTTAGTTTTATTAAATAGAGTTTGGTAACATATACGTTTACTTCAACTATTAAATTCGGTTTGTCCCTCATACATTACAATGCTCACGATGTCGTCTATATAAGGGAACTAATTTGTTATCGAATTTTGGTGGAAGAGGGACCACTCAATTGATGCGACACGTTGTCCCAAGAGAACGATTACGATATTTCCCCGGACCTCGGGAGTCCTTGACAGCTTCACCGGCCAATATATCACGATAGTATCCCTTTTGTATATAAGTAAAATAACCATTAGAGCCTTTTTCATTTATTCCGTTATGAGTTGACTTTTGATGTTAAGGCATTCAATCGACAGATGTCAGACCTACAGATGTATGTATCTTAGAAATACTCAATTGTAGATTGAGATGTGTTCTTTCTAGGTATGCTATTTAATAACGGATAGTTGGAGTGAGTTTTAATAACCGGGCGAATAAATGGTAACCGTGGTGGTTCAATTGAAATCGAATCATGATGTCAAAAACCGTTTAATATTACTTGATAGATTTACAAGGTTTGATGGAATATAATAATTATTTATATTATATTTATTAAAATCCTTTTTTTTTCCTGGGGAAACCATCATGAGCTATCCTTCGCCGGGGTTATCGGCGGAAGGGTGTGCTGGACTTGGTGGCTAAAACCGCCACGGTGTTCCTTCTTCGCACCTGCTGTCGAGGTGGATGCTGCCGGAGCGGACCCCATCTTGCTTTGAAAGGGGGAAAGGTGGTTGCCTAGCCCCCCACCATCACTTCGGAGGCCTGAATTGGGCATTCTCGGCCCTCCTCGGTTGTTCTCCTTTCGACCCAATCAGTGAATACTAACCGGAGGGCTGGTGTTGAGGCCATATGACAGGCGCAGTAGTCGCGCCCGCTATCCTGCCACTTGGACCTCCCTCATTTCAGACCACCGCCTCTCATACTCTCTAGGTGAATATTTATTAAAATACTGAAATAAATTTAAAATCAAAATGTCAAAAATTTTCTTTGATATGACTGACGACCCGACTCGTCCCATATACATATTCTATATTTTCGATTTTTATTTAAAACAAATCTGACCACCGAAACTGGGAATGGGTAATTAAAATCGACTAGCAAGGCATGACTTAACCGATTTGCACTAGTGAACAGTAAAATTAGCATACCAACCATCTTGTCTCATATGATTCGTTTTAACAAGTCAAACAGTAACAGTTGGGCTTTGTAATGATGGTCTGACGGTAACACCAGGAGAAAGAGAGTAGACCTTCTCAATGGTTGCTAGCGAACCCGTCGACGTTGGGCTCATTTTTTATGTTTAAAGTGTCGAATAAATTACATTAGGCAACAAAGAGTTTTTGTTTTAGTTTTTTAACTTTTATAATTTTGTTTTTTATATATAATTTAACGGTTTGTACCATAATAATAGAGCGCCAAATATCCTACGATGACATGTGTCTTACATAAAGGAAGTGTAATCGAAGACCTAAAGGTATTTTGTGTATCGAAAGGTAATGTAGTGGAATAAAATTTTATCTTTCCGCTATACGCGACACCGAGAACGTTTGTATACATTTTTATATTATAGGGGAAAAACGAACAGACGGATCACCTGATGGTAAGTGACAACTGCCATTTATGGACATCTGCGCTGCTCGCCTTTGAGGGTGACGAGGTATGGGATATGCGGGGAGGGAACAGAAGAGAGGGGGGATGAGGAGACCTCACTAATTTCGGGGAAACGCAACGCAAGCGTGTTTCATAACCGGTTATCTGTAAGGCCCTGATATCGCACCGGTTGAGCCGGCAAAGAAATAACTTAAGAGGTATATGTATGTCTACCTCTTTAAATATCCCAACTAACAAAACCACTTTTAGAAAATAATACACTACAGCAATACACAATAATTGCCATTCAACGTGGTTATGCTACCAGCTTCCTAGGAACGCTACCAATAGGCGACAGAATAGCAATAGATGCGGAGGAATAGTAATAGATTCGGAGGAACTGCACTATGCACGTATGTAAATAGTCCCTATTTTTAATTTATTATTGATTTTCTTTATTTTAGTTATAGACAATTGTAAATATAAACAATTGAAAAAGTATTTAGTTTCCTATTTTAGTGTACCCCTATACAAAACCCCTGTAAAATACGTCAATCACTGAACTATACACGATCTCAATGTATCCAAACCTTTCACAAAATGTGAATTAAGTCTTAATAAGATCCCGAAAACTCCATCCAAGTCCAGGTATGGCATTCAAACAACCCCTTAACGTTATTTCTGCTACTAACGAAATGTATCCAAAGTTATCTAAATAAGGTTCATTCTGTTCACATGTACCGTAAAATGCCTTACATTACTGCAAATTGGGTACCCTCGGGCCCCGACATTTTGGGGGAAACGTAACCTAATAAAATTGGAAAAAAAACCTTCACCAAAAGCGGAAAATGGTTACAATCATCGCTATGAAGGCGGGCTATTAGCCTTTAATACCACCCATTAAGAAAACGTCATACATACTGTTGTTTCTGTGTGAATACATAAGTGATAATAATAATTAGAACACATTATCTGTTAGCTATGTTAGTTAAGGTTTATATTAGTAGTTATTGACTGTGGTTTCAGAAGCTGCTAGAAGTTATCAACTTTAGATTTGACAAAACTGAATAGTCAAAAAATTCCCTCGGTAGATTTCCTTGATCGAAATCAAGTAGGTAACATACAAGTGATTTAACTGACAACCCTAATCTGCACATAAAGTTTAGGCGACCTACTTAGAATTAAAAAAAAATACAATTACTTAGAAGTAGAAATAATATTAGAACTGACTAACGCAACCCTACTTCATATATTCTATCATACATGCTTTAAACACACTATTTTCTATCAACAAAAACCTTAAAACATGAAGAGGCAAAATCAATCAAAAATTTAATTATATTAAGTGACTTTTAATATCAGCAAATGGCATCCTCCTTCCGGCTTTCGCCATTTTCCTAAATCAGTGACAATATAGGGCTGGTGTTATTGGCAACCGTCCAACTCATATCGTTGCCTTTGTATCTGTTGAAAGCTTGTGGCTGCAGTTAAAATAAACATACATGTTTTCTATTTTCATGCTTTTAAGACATAGAGAAAGATACTATACCGCCACTGAAATTAAACTCAAATTGTATATTTGTCTCCTATGACTATTTTATCCTTTTTAGATCCCTATGTTTTAATGAATTTCCCTCACTCCTCAATTTTCTTTATGGTTCTTTATTTGCCTTGTTCACTGAGTTGCAGGCCATGTCTTTTAAGAGTACTTATTATAAAGTACATGTTTTGTTAATGTTGCTTCTTTATTATAGACAGCTTTATTTAATTTACGTTCTTGTTTCTCGCATATATTTCAGAGATATAATGTAGCCCATATAAAGACCAGAAACACAGTGGAACAACAATATGGTGTCCTTAAAAGACAATTACTAGAAGTTGTAGATAACTTTAATTAATAATGAAATAATACCTCTAACTTGTTATAGAACTGCCTTTTTGGTCACACAATCTCTAAATCTTTGATTTCAATGTCTTTGGATGCAGCTTGAATATGTAACTCATTAAATATTTTTTTGTCTTCAATTCATCCTCTAGTAGGATATTTTAACCCATTCCTCCCCACTGTCCTATTTTTAGGATACCATATTCAAAATTTTTTTTACATGTTAGGTCTTTTATTTTATTGTTTCTGACAAAATTCCTATTCTTGCACTGTTTTTCTGATAAAATATTTTTTTTCTTCTGCAAAAACATGTATCTGTAATTTTAATGTAATTTTTCAAAATATAATTTTTGTTGCCTCAAAAAGAATCATCATATTCTGATTTTATATACCATAATGTAAAAAACTTGCCAACTTTAATTTAATATACCCACACATATCACCTTAGGAATGCTTTCTTTGGTAAATAATGTGGCTTCAGCAACAGTCAGGTTGGCATCGCTGTCATTAACACCCTCAATACCTGAACAGCCATGGCCCATTATATTGCAAACCTGTTCTAGTATTGGGTCTGTTTTCACTATGGAAGGCCCACCACCAGTTTGTGAGAGGCTCCTCTGTGAAGTGGCAAAATATAATTTGCTTTCACTTTTCATTTTCTCTCATATCTTCACCAGTGACTCTTTAGTCCTAAAAAAAAAGGAAGGATTAACATATTTATATTGTTAATTACAATACATTTTAACAACTAACAACATTTAACAGTGGTAGAGCCATGCTTAGGCACGAATGGGCCGGCTCGACCGGTGCGACACCACGGCCTCAAAGAAAACCGGTTGTGAAGTAACGCTTGCGTTGCATTTCCCCGAAATGAGTGAGGTTTCCGGAGGCCCAACTCCCCCTCTCCCCTCATCTTCTTTCTCCTCATCCCCCCTTTCTTCTTTCCGCTCCCTGCATCCCCCATCCCTCATCACCCTCAAAGGCGGGCAGTGCACTTGCGACTCTTGAGATGCGGGTGTCCATGGACGGCGGTTGTCACTTACCATCAGGTGACCCGTCTGTTCGTCTGTCCCCCTATAGTATAAAAAAAAAAAAAAAAAACATTTAAGAGAGAGCTAAAATACTATTCCATGTCTGAGTATTAGAGAGCACAATAATACCTGTAAATAGATCCAATAGCATTAAATGATGCTGTCAGTTGATTCCAAGCAAATAACTTAGCTTCATTTGTAGCTCCATCTGTTTTTTTGTTGATAATAGTATTTTTGTGTTATAGTAATTTCACTAGCTTGTCTTTCTCTTCAGATGTAAAATTATGACTACGTTTCCTTTTGTCGGCCATTACGTTGTAATAAGATATTAATAAAATAAAGAAAAAAATAATAACAGGATTCGCTGATATACGTTCACTTCTTGGTTTGGTTTGTCAGTTTACATTAACACTTCACTTCACTCAGAATTTGACACATTGTTTTTTTTTTTTGGCTGTGAAATATGATTATTTATTAGCCACTCAATAACGTTATATAACCAAATTTATAACTACGTACTTTATTTAAATACATATTGTTAAAATAATAATTAATTCATTTAAATATTAAATTTAAAGTTAAGAAATATTGGTGAAAATTACAATCGAAAACAATATCGATAAAAACACGGTCTTATGAACCTCTAAAATATAGAAGTTCCCTAGTAAGGTGTTACTTAGCTTGGTGAAAACTAAATTAGGTAAGGGTTGTATTTAGGGGCTATCTTACGTTAAGAGGCTCCTAGTCAGGTGATGCTTTAGGGGTATAATTGGTGAAAACGGCAATGAATCACACATCCACATTTAGCTCATAAAAAGTATATTTGATTCCACTTGATAAAGAGCCATAAGATTGCCATCTATCGGGCACGTTTCCAGATCCGTTTTGAAACTGATAATCACCTAAATCCAATAACAGTTTAAAAACTATAGCTCAGTATTAAATCAATTTGAGAGCGATTGAAATAAAGGTTAAAAGAAAGTACGGCTAATAAAATAGGTTTAGTAAAACTTAATCGGTTAAAAAAATTATCGTCGGCGGAATTTCTGTACTGATACGACCTTTAAGAAAAGAGCGTCCTCTCACTTCCAACGTCGCCAAGGCGCTTGCGACTCAGGAGGCGCAGGAGTATTGGCTCTGTGCCTAGGGGCAAAAAAAAGGCTTCAATTATGCTTCTTTTCACGACTTAAGTTTGTATCACGGCAGAGCATTCGACTGTAACATTGGAGGTCAAGAGTTTGATTCCATCGAGTTTCTGTGCAAGCTTTGTGTTATCAAATATCAAATAATCGTCTTGCAGTTGTAACGTATATTTATTCTTATATTTAATATCTTATACTTAATATTATAGTTGTTTTGTGGTTTAAAATGTATTAATCAATAATTAACTGCTTGGTTTGACAGAATGTATAAATTAATATATATTGGCGACAGTTAAGGAGGTATGTTGAAGTATAGATGGCACGCCAGACAAATCCTTAAGTTTGATTGTAGGCTAGTTTGTAATATTTAATTAGTTTAAGTTTAGAAGACAGTGTATTATAAACTTCACAATAATTCTGACAAGGTCAACTGGAAGCCACTTAGAAAGGTCTATTACAACGAACAAAGATATAATAAATCAAAACAAAGAACATTGAAGTTCACCGCGGCGCATAAGTAGCGAATTTTCCACCCCGCCGGCTACAACACAAAAGCTTTCTTCACTGACATTTTAATAAAGCCTTAGTTCCACGATCAAACAGACTGTTATAATATCAGATAGGGATTTATATGACTCTAATAAAACCGCAACTAATTACTAGGCTCTAGAGTAATCCTCTTAGCGGTTGTGTCATTCCATTTATAATAATCTGCAATCGAATTCTTGATCTAAATTTTGCGTCGTTTAAGTGCACGGGATATATTTCTTTAAGTTATTCTGTTATAATTGGATTTTAGGTAAAGTATTTAAAAAAGAATTTAATGCTAAACCTTATAACTATAAAAGAGGAATTCTCTTATGTGTTTAAATAAGAATAAATACGTATATTTCGTATATCTCGCGATTGTATTGTTTTTTTGAGTTTATCCGTATCTTGTTGTGTTTATTTAATAAAAATACGCTGGCCGAAGTTCGATCAGTCAAGTGTCATATAAACATGTACACAAGGACACGAAGTGTCGTCACCTTTTGGCTGTGCGTCATTATAACTACACAATATAACGTTAATTACTATTCCCAATAAGAAAGTTCTTGGTTCTTGGATCCTTAAAGGTTCCTCGGTTATCAATTGCGAATGGCATTTCTAATGGTCCTAAATATTCATGACGTTCGTGACTTATTATTAACTATTAACTACTACTATCAACTCCTTATGACGCTTAACCGATTAGTATGCTTATAAGGACACTATTATTTATAGAAGACATTGAGGCTATATATCAGAGTAAAGCTCATCTAATAATAAGCAATCTAATTCTAAAATAGAAATTAAAATTAATTGGCATATTGGTCAAATGGTTGTTGACCCTGCTCAGCTAGAGGTCGTGGGTTTGATACCCAAAAGGGCAAATATTTGTGTGATACACAAATCATTGTCCCGAGTCTGAGTTTTCTTTGTGTCCGTTGTTCCTATATTTTGGCAAGTCCCCCGCGAACCAGAAATAAAACACAGAGGGAAAATACCTAACCCGGGAGTTGTCTTCAAGAAAAAAAAAGGAAATTAATATATCATAATTACTTTAGAAGAAAGTATATATTTTTTTTAAGAAAACAGCTCCCGCACTAGGATTAATTCCTGTGTCGCAGGGAACTTTACAAACATTCAAACAACGGACACAAAGAACACCCAGACTCAGAACAACAATTTGAGGATTACACAAAGTGTTATCCCGTGCGGGGATCGAACCCACAACACTAGGCGTGGCAGCGTGGTGGCGAGGTTAAACCCCCACGCCATCCGTGCAGTCAAAATAAAATGACAACAACACTTTTTGTTAGTTAGGTTTACAGAGTAACGTTTAGTTTAGATCGCATTCAACTAAATTCATGTAAAATTGTCACTATTGTAAAAAAATGTCTTTGCTCTTTACAAAGGCGCCATTTATATTTACGCGAGACGCAAAGTGATCATAAAGTTATTCTCTAATAAAAGAAACCCTACGAACTTGTTCAATTAATGATAAGGATTTCAATAAAAAAATGTAATTTATAGAAATAATATTTTAAAACTCTTTCAACTGTTATACAAATATTAGTTTAATTTTAAAAAAATATAATTATTAAAAAGAGATGAACATATCATATATTTTGGTCTCAAGGGACTGTAATTCTTATTGCAAATAAAAATGTCAAACCCAATGTGTAAGATTTATCGGGTTTACCCCAAAAGCTGGGGTGAATTTGTAAACTGTGCCTAGTAACATTGAGATACGTTCGTATTCTTTTGTTTACTCTAATTCCTGTGGGGGGTGTAATCTGCAAGGCATAGAATGGCCTATTGAGGTTAATGACACTATCTTTGTTTTCCACCGCCACGTTTTTGGTTAGACTGTGTGTCGAAAACGATAGTAACGGTGGATGGTTTTATGCTTTACTTAGTGTGTTTTTGTGTATTGTGTATGTGACGGCTGTAAGCTTCGGAAGAAAAAATGCGGCTCGAGTAGGTGTGAGAGGATATTTGTAGACAGTTTTCTCTTTCGTAAATGTAATTTGATGTTTTTTTTTGTTTCACTAAAGATAATGTGCGAAAATTTTGTTCTTTATTTTTATTTCGTATACGTGTTATTTGACTGTATCTCGATATACGTGTGTAGAATATAAATAAAAGGCGTTGTTAAGAACATGTTGAAATATCTAATGGATTTCGTTTGTAATTTTACTAAACAGAAAGTGGAGATATTCCCTCTCTGTTATTTATATCCAACTCTCAGTACCTACTTCAGTATTTAATAGATCTTAACTGAGACCCTCGTCAACTACGCCCTCCTAGGGTAGTAGCGGGGTTATTTTTTTTAAATTAAATAAAAATATATTTATAAATTTGTCTATGCTAGAAATGAGAGAAACCTTGTTATCACGGCGATGTGATGTCAACCACGACAGTTACCGAGATATTAGAACACCTTAATTACCGAGTGAACAGATTGATCCCCGGATCTTTGAAGGCATAACCCTTCAAAGATCCGGGGAACTAAAGATGTAGATTGTTTAAATCCTGGTTAATCAAAAACATTTAAAATCAAAAATGTGTGCCTCTTGACAAGATATCCGTCAGTAACTGATTGCAGAAAGTGAAAGTTGCAAGTCCTTTAATTATAATGGCGGTGAAGGTCAAGTTGAAAGTAATAAATTGACCTTTGTGCACCGCGTTGCTTTTCTGCGGATTACTCCTATCATAACAACAGGCGTTAACAGGCACACTTGTATTTTACTGCGACACTGAAATTAATTACTTTTGTAAGTACAAAAGACTAACTACCGTGTGTTCACTAATTATTATACTATTAGTGAATACACGGTTGATAGTCTGCAATGTATGTGGTTGTCGCTATATTTGACTCCTGAAGGTAACGAAACAATGGTGTGATTTAGCCAAAATGCACTGCGCCATCTATCGAGTTATGTTTAAAAATTCATTGATTGATTTCGAAACTAAGTCAGGAAGATACCAGTGGTATTTTAATAATCATGCTTTACTTTACTAAAACACAAGTTGGCGGTGGTGTACACGTGTACCAAATACTAATCGGTGTTATTTCGGGCCTCCTGCAAGAGCTTTTATTTACCTTTTATTTTTACGTTTACACTTGAAATCTAAAAATTTTCACAGGGAACAGTTACTGTTTCCAATGTGATAAAAACCAAATAGGTTTGTATCACAAATTTTAACATTACATAAAACAGCTGCGTGAAACTACAAGCATCCAGAATATATAGTGACTTATTAAGTTTCGAAAGTATATACAATGATAGCTCAGATTATATTAGTTAATCGGAGTAGTGAAACAAAAACAGAATCAGTCATCTCATATACATAAATGTGGGAATAATATTCATTCACTCTATTTCGTTTGATGTCATACATAGTCAATAGGGTACCCAGCCGGACCTTTTAGCTGATGAGACACAAAAGATTTTCTATGTAATAAGTGCAAATTTTATTGTAATCATGTGTTTATTCATTATTTTATATTTTACCTGAGGCATATGGTTTATTTAGGTTAGCTTTATTTTTTACTTATTTTAAAATGGGATTTCACATTTATTTTCCATGTTGTATATTTATTTTTAAATAAATTAGCAAAGAAGTCTTGTTATGTTCATAGAATTCTTTAGAAATTTTCAGATAGTCTTATTTAGAAAGTAGGTTAGAAAATTCATTATGACATGGAATTGGAAAATAATATTATTAAAGTTTTGTAGCTAACTCTTCACTTCATTGATTATATTTATTTTGACTAGGATACTAGCAATGTCACACATTACTAGTATCCATGTGAACTAGTTTTGGTTAATTCTGTTTACCCCTACCAGATAGCTAAATGCTTTTGATAGTAGTGGGTTCACGACGATAGTGCATTGGGTGGGGTCCGAACCTGCAACCCCTCGATCGCAGGTCTGAGCCATTACGCTTCCAACGCTTTTTTGATCACAAATTTACAAAAATTATCAATTAAAAAAAAATACTTAATTTATATAAAGAGGTTTTCAATAATACATTTTAACTATTTTTTATAAAATATTTGCTAATAAAAATAATTATTACTCTAAGATACACCCTATATATATACCCTATACACGTATTTTTGTATGTCTTTTATTAAATGGGCCAAAGTCTTGTGGCATAGTCTTTTCCTTTTTTGAATTGTGCCGTTATTCTTGTAAAACAACGATTCGTACGTGCACAACCAATCACGGCACAGTGGAACGGTGTCTTTTCATTATTCCTCAACCCTACCCGCCATCCATTACACTAAAGAAAAAAGGAAAGTGGAGCGCGTATTTTCGTCTCTTATCTTTTTCTTTTTACGTAACATAGAGGTACAGCATTCGCTTTTCCACTAATGAAACCTCTTTAGCTGCAACGACAATGGCAATCCGATAATTAATCGTGGGGCGGAACTGTTTAGTAATGCTTTCATGCACTTTTTGGATTAGTTTTTAAGGTGATGTTATCCGAAGCTGCGATCTTGACCACGTTCAAGTTTAAGATTTAAAAATAGTGTCGAGGTAGTCCTTCCTTTCCTTATTAAGATAGGAAATAAATGAAACAATAATAACAACTTTAATGTATCATATAAAACGTGAATACTATTGGGGCCTTTGAAACTATAACCAATTAAAAAAATACCCAGATGTCATACATTCATATGTACATACGCTCACGCATCTATCCCGTAAGGGGCAGGCAGAGGTATATTAAACACCCACATTTATTCAATTAGAATTTCGTCCCATTAACGTACTAGGGGTATGCATATTACAGTTTAGGAATTCGAGATGGGAAATTGTCTTCGGGTAGAGGGTTCTGTTTTCCCAGACACTTAAAGCATTTTTGCAAAATGTAATAAAATGTAAAAAACAATTCTCCTTGCCTGGCTCCACTCCATTCCGCTTAACACCTCACTGCACTAATGTATCAGCTTCTAGTCAAACACCTCTAAATCTTTTAGATAAAAGATAGAACTGCATGATAGTAATAATAATATTATCCCCACGTGCGATGTTAAGAAAATTTATTACCGTACCGAACAGAGAGGAGCAATTTCACTCAGCTACATGTACCTATGTTGAATGTTCGCAATTAGGTACGTCGCTTTAAAAGCATATTAGACGGTACATGGCCGCGAATAATGTAGCTATTAGTTAGATAAATAGTGACGTAGTTAAACGGCTACGGTAAGCCATTTACAGCGTGTCGTAGACAGTTTCGTAGACTGCGTAGCATTAATTTCGCAATGTTGAAGATATTTAATTTATATATGTATATATATCTTTATTATTAATACTAAACATGAATGTAGAACTGGTCGGATTCTCAATTATTTTGATGAGAGAATCTGAAAATACGTACAAACTGAGATACGGTAGTATTTCATTTGGTATGTACATATCTAATGTTATAACTTCGTCTATTGTGAACTGGTTTGGACAAAGTTTTTTTTTTTGTTTCTTTTTTTAAATATATGAGTAGGAGTATATTGTAAGGTTATACTAACCCGGGTATATTAACCCGATAAACGTCAGCAATTCACTTTATATGTATGTAGTTCTATGCTCCGATTAAAAGTTCTTTCACTTTTACTATTACCTAAAATTTCTCTTTGATACCTGTCTACAACTGTCTGTCAGTCGAATGAGTGGTGGGCTACTAACAACCAACATCATCAATTAATATTCACTATAAATTAATACTATAATAGAAAGAAAACTTCAAAAGGTAAATTAAGTTGTTTGAACACAACTTTAGTCTGCCTGTATTTCGAAACCCGATGTGATAAGTTAAATATTTACGTTGGACAGTCTAGGCAATGAAATAGTTAAAAGGTTTTATTGAGAATACATTTCCCCATCGAAGCATCTTTAACGATAGTATAACAAACATATAGTAGCGCCTTTATCCCGAAGAGGTATGTTAGCATTACTAAGCGTATAACTGTCCCTTCTAGCTAATTATTATACTTCTAATCTAAATCTATTTACTACTTTCACAGTTACTCGTATAGCAATCGGCAATACTTTACCATAACAATGTTATATCTTTAAGTTTAACATTTAACTGTTGTGGAGCCATGCTTAGGCACGAATGGGCCGGCTTGACCGGTGCGATTCCACAGAAAACCGTTTGTTAAGTAACGCTTGCGTTGCATTTCCCCGAAATTAGTGAGGTTTCCAGAGGCCCAACTCCCCCTCTCCTCTTTCCTATCCCCTCATCCGACCACGCTCCGCGGGCAGCGGACTTACAACTCTTAAGTTGCATGTGTCTATGGATGGTGGTTGTCACTTCCTATCAGGTGATCCTTCTGTTCGTCTGTCTACCTATAAAAAAAAAACAGTAACAACGTACAACGGGTAATAGATAGGAGGGTTTTTAGTCACTAAATTAACACAGTAGAATTTTTGATGAAAAATATGAGAAACCTGTTTATTTTTTTACTATTGCTTAGTATAAAGTATTAAGTAATTGGCATCACAATTTTTTCTAGGTGTTGCAACCAGCTACTTCACCACTTTTTATTGAACCATGAAATACTCATCTAAATAACGGGCAAGTTGGTCTAGTGGTTTGTGACCCTGAATTCTGAACCGGAGGCTGTGGGTTCGATTCCCACACGGTAAAAAAAAGTGTGAGCCCCTGCAGTTGCGAAGAGATGTCGCCTCTATGGCAGTCCTCTATCGCCTACATCAAGGGGAGTGTTCTGATGAGCTCTTCCAATTGGTCCCACCTTCTCCCTTCCTCTACAGGACTACACGTGCTGGCCTGAGGAGTCACCGTTTGCGAGTCGAAGATATGCGATCCCGAACGAAACAGTTTGGCTCTTCTTTCCTGTGCTGATCAGTGAAAGCCTGGAATTCCCTACCAGCGCACGTGTTTCCTTCCCAATTTGATCCCGGGTCTTTTAAGCGGGGCGTGAAAAAGCATCTCACCAGGCCTCCATAGTGTGGGTCACCATGCTGCATTGACTAGACATGCAATGAGGATGGTGACCACCACTCTTGGACTCCATTTATTGCTTACCATCAGGCAAAGTGGAGTCATTATGGTAGGCTTACGAATAAAAAAAAAATAAAAAAAAATAAAGCTGTCCCGAGTCTGGGTGTTTTTATGTTCGTTGTTTGTATGTCATCATTGTTAATTGTTAAAAAAAAAACAGAAAGTGAAATATTACTTAATTTCAAGGAAGCTCTTGCTTATCGCGTAGTTGTTACTTACATATTTTTATACTAAAATAGTGTGTTTGAGTGAAACAAGGTAAAACAAAACAAGAAATAACATTAAGTACCACAAATAAAACAAACCATATAAATAACAATCAAAATGAGCTTTGAACATGTTCACAACATGCTCACAGCTGCCAACTGAACATAAACAGGCCACAAAATTATTAAACCAAGTGTATGCCTCGTTTAATAAAGTAAGGATCCGGTTAATTTGAGTTTGGCTATTGCATTTAATGCAGGCAGCAGTAGGGTGAGAATATATCAATTTGCGAGTGCGAGTTCCAATCCGAGTTTTCTTTTTTTTTATTATTTTCTAATATGGTGTATTTCTAGTTTGATAGTAAAGATTAAATTAATAAATTATAAGGCCGACTAAAACTAGATACTGGAAAAATCAATATGGCGGCTATCCTACGAATTTTTTGCTTTATATGTAAGGTGGTTGTGTATATTACTTTTTTAAATAAATATATTGTTTACGATGTCTTGACATGTGTATGTGACATATTTAACGTAGAAGAGCCTCGCTTCGGCACGCATGGGCCTGCTCGACCGGAGTATTAACACTTCCTAACAGGAAATCGGCTGTCAAACAATGCTTGCATTGTGGGATCGAGTGAGTGAGGTCACTGGAGGCTCATCCCCCTTTAAATTGTCTTCTTTCCTCCCTTCTTTCCCTTTCTCTCTTCCCTTTCCCCCGCCCTAAAAGGCGCAGCACTCTTGTGACTCTCGATTTGCAAGTGTTCATGCGGAAACACAGAAATTACTTGCCAGCAGGGGACCCGTCTGCTCGTTTGTAACCCTATACCATAAATAAAACACAACTTTAGTTTAATTTTGTTACTGTCGTAAGTTATGGTAATAGTGTTATGACAGTCTTTGGTCATGGCGACCGCTCACCGTGATGCAACCATAATTTTAAAATAAACTTTTATATAAAAAGCATTACAGTTTTATATTTCTGATTTAAATATGTATACCTACTTATATGTATAATGGACAAAAATATTTCTTAGATTTTTTAGAGCTGTGCCAATTTATTTAGCGATGCTGATAATAATCATCTATAATAATAATAATCTTTGGATCAACATAAATGTACAAACATTAAACGCAGACAAAACGAAATATATTTTTTTTATGAAAATACAACATTGCGTATAAAGGTGGTACGAACTTGTTTTATGACTACGTGCTGAATGTTCTGCCTAAACTGGGTAGGCTAACATTTTTATTAGGTTGATAGAGGTAGAGAAGCAGCGAATAGGGAACGGAAGAGAGCTAGTACCCTTCCGTCCCGCAGAAGAGGACAAAACGACCAACGCTTATGAGCGCTTGCCTGAGGGCGATGGACGGGCAATCAATCAATGTTGTTACGCGTACCCCTTTTTAGGTTGTATACATGCATACATACATATACTGACGATTCATAGAAGTAGAACTTTAGTGCAATGCTGTGCAGTTATACAAAAGATCCTTATTTATTGTAAATTGTCTTTAAAATGGTTGCTCTAACACACTTTGTTATAATTGCCTTTCTAGAATTTCTTAGCAATATTAATTTTCTGTACCGCATAGTGGGGTGTAGTCTGGAATATATTTATCTCCAACACAATAAATATATTATGTAGGGTCAGGTCTCTTAAGAGATTAAAGTAACACTGCAGTGAGGCTAACTTATTTCTTCTAAGTCTTAATGTGTTACTCTGCTATTGGTATACCTAACAAAAATATTTATGTAAATAAAAAATGTATTATTATGACAATAGTCATTATTTTGTTAAGTCTAACAAAATATAAAGGTTTAACTAAGGTTTCATGTGTCAAATAAAACCTGTGACATCCAAAGGTTACAGATAATCTGCGCATAAGTATTAAGTACATTAATATATTTGAAACTAGCCATTTATATTCTAGGGTTGTGTAACTTTGTAATATACTTGTTATCATATATGAAAAAATGCGTTATAAGACGTCATAAACTGGGATAGGAAGGCATTCAATAGAGCGTAGTTCAGTAGAGCGAGTTATATATAGACACGCTTGCCTTATTCGCTACCAAATATATATTTATTTGATATCTTGATATTCCTAGGAGGCTTTCCTTACAAGAATATATCGTTTATCATAAGGCCTACATTTATTGATTACTGGTAAAACCATCACAATATTTCACAGGGTTCACAATAGTACATATATTTAAAATATGTAACACGTTTAGAGCATTTTTTTTGTTTTACTTTAGGAAAGACAATTACCTAACGAGGATTCATTTATGTTTCTAATTATTTATGAATAACATGTTTAATCTGTAAAATATAATTATTGTGATTAATTCTTATATACTAATTTTGTAGGTTAGTATGTATTAATCTATAATTTTCTCTTCGTTTAACAAAATATATAAATATAATACATACGAGTATTATTAAACGGCGTACAAGGTCCTGGCGCCAGTTGTGGAGTCATGTTAAAATAGAGACGGTACGCGATGAAAATCCTTGAGTTTGATTGTACACAAGTGTGCAATATTTTTTTAAGCCCCGTGTGGGAATCGAACTTCTAACACTCGACGCGGCAAAGGGCGAGATGACCACTTTAAACATTGTACCATTTGTACAGTCGAGTATTATTGTGTAGAAAAATATTATTTGGTTTATTATATTACGTTTCAAAATCCGCAGACAAGAAAGGTTTAGTAAATTATCTTTATTTAATAGACGATATAGTTATATACAAGCAAGGTTGGGTTTCAATTGTCTAGCTACCTCTTTTTAATTGGTTTCGTTAATTGTCGCCGCTGCCACCGCACCTTCGTTTTGTTTTTATTTTTAATTTCATCCTTCAGCGATGCTGATTCTCCTTAAAAATAGTGAGGTTGGGTTATTTTTATTCTTTTCTTGCCTGCTGTATAAATATAAAAGCTACTCATACTATACAACACGTGAATGTTCATAAGTTTTGAGCGTGTTAAATTGAGATATATTATCATTCAATTCGAAGAGGCTATACAGATACAAATGAATTTTGCAATTAAATATACATATAACACAAAAACACGCCACATTGAATTGCAGGAATTGAAATCTACTTCGATTTTGGCTCCTGTACGCCTGTACGACAGAGCATATGAAAGGTAGTATTATCTGTTACATTCTATATACATAGATTTAGAATTGATAAGTGACTAAATTACGTTTTAGAAGATTGTAATGTTACATTTTATTTACGGATCTCTTTTATCATATATTTGTCATTGTATCACCAACAGACTCCAAAGAGCACCTTCATTCGATTATCAAATGATTTTTTCACAAATAATTACGTGATATTAAACACCAAACAACTTTGGGGAACTCAAATTTACTTCATGTCCGAACAAAAATAAAAGTTTTAAAAGAGTATCTTACTAAAGAACCCTATCTTAATTAACGATGTTCCGATAAAAAGAATAGGGGGTATCTTATAGAAACCCCGCCTATTGTTTCCCAAAGCCATTGTTTTACAATGACTGGGAATTTTCCAGTCTGCTGGTACCGGGGTTGTTTCGAAATATTACCATTTGTTCTGAACAACGGTTAGAAAATAATGGGATTAAATCTCAGCCTTGTTTAGTCGGATTGTTCATTCGATATTGAGACTATAGATTTCGATTAAATTGTTATTGTACGGAGTTTAACTCGGATGTTTTTGAGTTGTTTCGGTTTGGCCTATCAGAGTACTGTTATCGAATTTGTTGTGGTTGTAAACTAAAGTAGGACACAGATCGCACCGTTGGGGCTTATTTTAAGTACCTATACAATCACATATTTATGATCTCAGGTTACAAGACAGCCTTTGTGTAGCTGACAATTTCTTAATAATTGAAATACTGTAATTTATATATTTTATACACACACACTTACATACACTCACGCCCGTATCCCGGAAGGGGAAGGCAGAGGCACACATTTTGCTGATAATAATTTAGTCCAACCTACGTAATAGGGGCCTATTGCCGTCCGGGCACTTATCTAAATTAGATGGGAAAATTAGGAGTATATTGACAGGAAAGGGAACCCTCTCTTTAAAAAAAGGGAAGAAAAGGGTTATTGTTTATATAGGTGGAGGGTCACATACTATATATAGCTATATATACATGTATACATATATAACTAGCTGCTTGCCGGGAAGTCCGAGACCTATCAGTAACTTTATTTATTTTACATAAGTTTATTATTTTAAAATGATCTTACATTTTAAAAGATAACCAAGTAAATAAAATCACAATCATGTATTATATGAGTATTTTATTTATTATATCAGTTACTGATCGCAGAAATTGTTCAATGTATTTCTATAAATCCTCAATTTTTTTATTAATATTAGGGCCAAATCCTTTATAAACATGTTTTACACCTATATCAACAGTCAAGTTTTATCGCTCAGGCAGCAATCTTCGATAAGTTTTTGGTCCGCGCATTTGCGAGTTGAGGAGTTAGTAAATAGTTTAGTGGCAGATGCTAACGCTGACGACGGATAAGAATATTAACCCAGTTATAAAGTTGGACTCTATGATTTATAGCAGGCATTGAGAAGATAAAAGACAGTGAATGACCTTTTTATTACTTAGTTGTTTATATGCACATCTATTATGAGTATAAACAGAAGGGTATTTAGTTAATTATTACTTTGCACTCCACCTCTGTGCGCTTCTCTAAAATTTTTTAGCCTAGCACAACAAATCTATAGAGGAAATTATTGCCTGCGGTATTTTCGGACCGATATTATTTTCAAACATTCACGAAAAGAGCGTACTCCCACCTCATAGGCTGGCAACGCATCTGCAACTTTTAAGTTGCAGGTATTCATGGGCATCGCAGTCACTTACCATCAGGTGACCCCTCTGGTCTTTTGTCAACTATAAGTTAAAAAAAAATTGAATTAGAAACAAACTTAAATATCATAGAAAAGAACTACTTATTTTGCTGGGATCACCAGAATTATTTCATAGTCATGATGCCCATCGCATGCCACATTCAGACCGACAGACCTATAAGGATACCGACAGACCTAAAAGATACTCAAGTTAAAAGGTTTCAATTCTACATGGTCGTGTATTAAGCCCTTTACTCGAAAAGTATAAAGCAAATCAATTATTCAGACTTCACACAAAATAAATAAATTACAGTAATAATACGCAGAGATAAGTAAACAGTTTTAATACAAACATCGGGAGCGTATGTGTTGAACAACATTTTCCGTAACTTGGCCTTACTTTGTACCCGCAAGTGAGACGTTCCTGATATAGACTTTGTATGGCAGAACTTTTATTACGGTGTGTATTTTTATTCGTAACAGTGTTTGTTGTTATTTTTCTTGACATTATTCTGCTTTATGAAACTGCTAAGACTTAAAAGTTATACCTATTGAAGAATATTAACAAGTTTTAGGCCTTAGTTATGCTTATTAAAAATATATTGTTAAAGCTATTTGGTTTACAAACACTATTTTGTAAAACATTTAATTGGGATGACTCTTTTCTTAGTGTAAGAAAACGTAATTGACTCGTATAGCTTAAGTACTTTGTGTATGATTTATTAAAAGTAAAAAAAGCTCGAGCCACGAAGTTGTCATTGTTAAGATTAAGTTAAGACGTCAATGGTGTTATTATGATTGTTCAATTATATGCTTATGGCGTTTTTTGAGGAAAATCGTATAAATATCTTTTAATTCCGATTGCTCCTTCAATGTAATTTAAATGTTTCTTGTAGACTCGTCTGTCAGTTCACCAGTCCTATAAATACTTTTACCTGACTGACCGAGGGTTATTTTTTTTAGGTGTATGGGCAGATATTTGTATGTATGATGTTCTTTGTCACGACCTGAACGACGTTATTAGAATCATCTTAATAGTGGAGTTCCATAGGGTAAAAGATGTTAGTGTTATTAAGTCGGGTTATATATTATTTTAATAATTAGATTTGTATGAAATTAAACAAGGGTTTCGCTACTGAAAATTTTATTTATCATATCGTGTTTCAATTAAAATGCTTTAATGATGAGCCTAAAATTACAATAAGAACTCTTTGAGTATCAAACTATGTATGGCCTTTTTTCACTTCTTACCTCACAATAATACATACAATAAGAAGTTTTTTCACAAAACTTATATACATTTTATGGTGGAATAAAGCCTCATCTTTTCTAAAAAATTGCAGTACATTATACTCGTAATACTCGCATCACCAACTGACCTATTTCCAGACCCATAAGATAGTTCAGTTTACGTTTTCCTGTTAAAAATAAAGTACTCAAGCACAAAAATGGAATGCGGTACATTCGTGGAACACAGACCGGCATTTGGCTTAGTCTACATGGGGATACCTGAAACAAAGAGAGCTTTAGGAGTAGTACTTTCTGTTGTGCAATGGAGCTTATTTTCATATGAAAATACTGGAAGAAATTTCTTTCAAAACTAGCTATGTAAATTTGATGGGTGGTATAGTGAAAGGTCCATTTTTGCAAAATAATAAATCATATTTTAGAAACTATCATGAAAATTTTGAGCTGTATAGTTTTTAAGCATTGCCAATTGCCAATGAAACTAACTTAAGCGGCGGTAGCGTGATGGCTGAGGCGTCCGACATGCGCTCAAGTGGTTGCGGGTTCAAACCCCGCCCAGTACACTACCGTCGTAAACCCACCCCTAACATAAGCATTTAGCTTAGCTGGGGGGGGCTACAAAAGTAATGTGTGACCCGCGTTGTTAGTTCTTTTAAAAAAACATTTTCATTGTAATTGATTGGCATGTTGATGTAGTGGTCGGCCAGAGGTCGTGGGTTCGATTCCCACACGGGACATTAATATTGTAGTGGCATATGAGTGTGTGTGTTGTTTGTATGTTTGTAAAGTTCCCTAGAACACCACAGGAATCCAGGTGTTGTCTATTTAAGTAAAAAAAACCTACATTCTTAAAGCATTTTAACTTTAAATTACTATAACTCCTGTTTTTTAAAGTCATACAAAAGCCGTTTCGGCTACTCAATATTAATATTACAATATAATTATTGTATTACTGAGCGTGTGACGCCATTGTCATACAGTGGCATTCAATAATTATTTGTATTATAATAAATAAACATTATTCACTATTTAATAAAGTTAACTTTTTATAATATTTTAGGAGTATTATGAAATAGTAAAGTAAGACAAAAAATGTTCTAAACAGTGAATTTCTTGTTTGAATCACAGACTGATCTGTGTAGGTGAGAACATATAAAATAATTTGAACCGAATTAATTTCATAGTGTTGCAATAACATTTAATATAAAATTTCCGTTCTCTTTGTTAGAGCGAAGCTTTGAGAACAAAGGGAAGGTATTAAATTAACATCGAGTTTCAATTCCAAAGATTCATATTTTTATAAATTTCAAGTAGCATAAACTGGGAAAACGAGGCGTCTGCGTCAGGCTTAAAATTAATTTGATTTCTTTTGATTCTCTTGCTATCGTAGTGTTTAGTGTAATTTTAGCATTTACTTTTATTAACTTGTCCCACAATGGTAATTTATAATTATGTATGTATCAATATAAATGAACTTCCTTCTTGCACAGATTTTAAAATAGCGTTTCTATAACATCGTTATCATATTTTTAAAATAATCAGCTTTTTCTACTGTTCCTTGTAAACTTGGTACTACTGAATGTATTTTTAAAGTATTTAACGGTACAATTTTGTTTAACACAAAAGTTTCAAGTAGGGGTGGGGATTGCGGTTTAGAGGACAGCATACACACGTCTGTTGAAAGCATTGTCCCTTGAGGTCTGGGCACGTATTTATATATAGTGCTTCCATTTGTCCTTGGCAGTATGAAGTTTGTATATATGTGTATATAAAACTTTTGTTAATGTATACAGTATTTTTGTGTTAGCAACAACGCAAAACTTTTTTACTTCGCAATTCTACACTTACGTTACTTAAATAAATGCGTCGTCAGTGCTTCTTTTATAAAAAAAAAAATACTAGCAAAATAAAAAACATAAAACCGGACTGCATTATAAATTTCCACTTGACACCTTATACGTCGGAATCCATGAAATCGTCTAGGCTGAGGACGTGACAAAGACAACATACACACATAAATATACTCGGAGAACATAACCCTCCTTCTAGAGCAGTCGGGTGTAAAAAGGAGTACGAAATAAATGAATATAATTATTAAATAAATATATATATATATATGTTTTTCAGTAATGCAAGAGGAAAGAACATTTTTATCAATATTTTTAGTGAACGAATATTAAATTCAGAGTTTTACAAAAAGTCCTACAGTAACATCTAACTGTGCTGCCTCAAAGTTTACCCATTATTTACAACTTCTCAACTAATTCAACCAAAAATCGTTCTACAAGTAATCATAAATTGTATGAACATAGCCCCAAGAAGAACTTCATAACGAATGTTACTTCTAAACGATTCTATTTTATAGTTCGTAAAATAAAGCAATTTTCGAGCCGTTTTTTATAACATCAAAGGTGATATCAACGCAGGCTTTTAATGAAAAAAATCTTTATCTTGCTCAAATTTATGACAGATTACTTTTTTAACGTTTAACCGAAATTGCGTACTGTAATCACACTGAAGTTAGATGGTCGTTTCACAAACTGGTTCAAAAATTGGTTACAAATTATTCTAAAACTTCAGTCCTCTCAAACATGCTTTTAAAAGAATATTCTAATATTTAAAAAATTGTACATCGACGAGTATTTACTGTCTTCGAAAAAATTACAAACAGACACTTTACTTACAGAAATACATCCAGACTAATCCAAAACCAAAAATATAAATTAAGAATCCGGCAATCTAACCCACATTTAAATAGTCCACACTTCTTCATACTGCTCCAGTAACACTACCCAAAACCGAGTAACTAAACATAAACTGTATTAGTACCTTCCTATCATTTACCATATATAAAATAAATTTTGCCGGTCAAACGGTACCACGCTACAACCTACTGATAAATAAGGATACATTCGAGGCTATTGTGCAAACTGGCTATCTTCTAAACAACGTTATTCATAAGAGGACAGTGGCCCTATTTTGTATCGAGAGTAGATCCTTATTTGTCAACGATCTCTGTCATACAAATATGCCCCTTTAAAGGAGTCATATTATGTCAAATTGTCTTCGAAAAGAATTCGTTCTATATATGTTACGCTACATCGACCACGATTGTAATGTTATCCAGCGATTTAAAGTAGATTTGTAATGAAAATATGTGTTTTATCCAGAGTCGGGTAAAAAAGAGTTTTGAGTGGTAGAGCCATGCTTTTTACGTAGTAAAGCCATGCTTAGGCACGAATAGGCTGGCTGTTTTTTTTTTGTTACCCATGAACTTTTGACTACGTGAACCGATTTCGACAATTTTAATTTGAAAGCTGGTGCTTTCCCTGTGGTCCCATTTTAATGTGGCCCATTTCTGACAATGGAATCCATGAGAAAACCATGTAAGTCTTAAATTTGCATTAAGCATGTGCCCGACAAATGGATGAATAACTCAATATCACGCCAACCGATTTCGATGATTCTTTTTTTATTGGAAAGGATGTACTTCAAAAGTAGTTAGATTAGAGTTTAGTCCAGTTGTGACAATGGCATCCATGAGAAAACCTTATTCATATTAAATTTTATGATAGACGCATTAAGGTCGGTTGTCTACTTTTTAAAGTCCGATTATTATTAGTCCAAATGATAGTTTAATAAGAAAAGACGACAATAATGGTAATATACGTAAGGATTATATACTATTTCCTACATTTTTGTGTTAAAATGGTGTATAACGGTGGTAGGTTAATTTAACGTATTTAAAGTTAAAGTGCCCTCGGATCATTTATTTTGGTGTTTTATGGGTTTTTAACAGAAGAGATTTAAGGGCAATTAGTGTGTTTGTCTATGGAACTCTTTCAATTTGTGCCAGTTTAAACACACGAAATGCTTACTCTTCTTGCTAAACGTATTCATAACCTACTAGAATAATTACTCATTAGAAGTTTAAATACGTTTTTCTTTTGTCAGATCTCTATTTAAAAAAAGTATTTTCGTAACAATATGAGTGTCTGCAAGATTGTTTTATAAATCGCGATATGAAAGTTCTCGCACCGATTAGTATTTATAAGTACTTCCCAACACTAACCGTTGGAGGGCGGCGTGGCCCGCCAGGGATTACTCCTTGACCTGATCGGAGGAGCCACCTATAATAGGTGTTATAGGTATATAGCATCCATTCTTCTAGGCTATAATTACAAAAAAGCATTGACTTAAATAGTATTTTATATCTTTACACCAAGGTTCCAGTCTTTGTTGTGTATACATACCTGATGGTTTGTCTTCTTTCACAATGTTTGCAAAACGATAATTATTGAATTAGAGAGTAAAATATTATTATTTCTGTCCCTAAAATTCATGTTTCCTGTGGCAGAGTGGATAAAATAATCCAAAGAACCATGTAAGCGAATTTGCGAAGTACTCGTACACGTTTCCGTATAATCCACACTCCGCTGTCTTTTTGTAATGTAAATTCTCATTTGTTACGTTAGCGAACTTCGTATTTCATAACGCGATGAAAAATTAGAGAATCCGTAGTGTCGCTAAGAAAGGAAAAAATACACATAAACAGAAATGGAAGCAAGATTTACTGCCGCATAACAATCTAAGGCTTAAAAAAGAAATATCTAGTATAAAAATTTGTAACATTATGTTTAGCTGGCTAGTAGTTAGGAACACGGTGTTAATAGCTAATGTCATATCATATACTTTAAAATAATTTATACCTTATTTTAAAGTAATTTAGTTGCGGAATACTGCGTGTTCAATCAAATCCTTGTAGCTATAAATATGAAGTTCTATGCTGTGTTAACATAGAATAATCATAATAATTATAGTACCTCGAAAGCTCCATATCATGCAACAAGAAAATTAGCCTTTAGTCCACTTTCGTAACAAAGTTTCATAACCATCTACGAAAGACGTTTTATATTCACGTTTTAGTAACTGTGACGAAAAGTGAATAAACCTTCTCCTGTAAGTGGTTATGTAATTTAGTTACGAAAGTGGACCAACTTAGCACATGCATCGTGCTTAGCCTAGCTTTATTTACTTAATATCGTTATGAAACATGACAAGGTTCAATCAATTCTTATCTATAATTAAGGGTACACAAAAGAGAAAATTGCATATGTATTATACTTGCGTCCATGTAGTGATCAGTTTGAACTCCATCCATGCTGATTGGTACAACTTTAGTTACGTAGATCAGATATCTGATCTCAACTAATTAAAATTGTTCTAATTAAAACAACTTTTGATGTTGGTTAAATTTTGCAAAGCACAATCTATATTAATACAAACAACAAAAGTTTTTTTGTTGTTTGTCTTTTTTTTTTTTTTAATCGCCCTAATTCTTGGAACTATAAGTCGGATTTGATTGATCCTTTTCATGTCCTTTTATAAAACAATACATACATATGAATAGAATAATAATATGTAATATAATGTAATTACCCTTGCAACTGCGGGGACAAGCTAGTAATCTATAAAACTCATTCGAACCAATGAATAAAATGCTTTCTAAAATGTTTACTTTTAAAAATATTCGTTTTTTAGACAAAGAAAAGTACAGAGTATGTTAAATCCAAATACGACACGAACATTCCAGTTAACAGAGTAAAGGGGTTCTCCATTTGTCGGCAAGTGGTCGAAATGGTAGTTATAAATAGCCGTCAGTGAGAACATTTTTCAAGGCAGCCTCAAAAACCGAACACTATTTTCGGTGCTAACGTGAAAACGGTCATAATAAATAGCTTACTATCGGCACCACTTGTAAACTCGTACGTTTCCTCACTGCGCTTTCTATTTGACTTTGGACAAATCATAGACATTTGTATACTACGTCGTTTTAGTCAGGTTTAGTTTATATGATCTGAGATATTAACTTCAAATAGATAATTATGTATTTATAATATACTGGATTAATAGAGCTTAAGAAATAAATACGAGTACAGAATAACAACCTCAAATTTAAAATATATATAATTTATTTAAAATATATATATTTAAAATATATAAATAAACCCCCAAATGTGTGCATGTGGCACTATAGCTCCTCAATATATGCACCGATTTTGATTTAGTTTTATTGTTATTGAAAACTGACATAAAAACTATCATACAGCAATCTCGCAATCTCTAACAAACCTTTCTATAAAAGTATCCCTAGCATACAACAGATAACGGTAACAATATCCAAAACTTATCGCTTTTTTGGTGTAAACACGGTTCGTGCTTGAATAGCTGTAACATTTTCAGTAGGAAGTTTATCTAAGTTGTCATCATAGTGAAAGGTAGTTCATAGTCACACGACATTTCAGGTTACTTGCATAAGTTAACAACATGTTAGTCGCAACACATGTGTTACCTGATGCCAAACTGGATAGTGCAATCACATGCTGTTAGACAGCAACGCTTGTTTAGTTTCTGGTGAATAGATAATCCATGATTTTTGAAGATATAGGCGTGACCGTATCCATGAATTTATTGGAGTTCTAACAATGTCACTTCTTCTTCTTCTTCTTCTTCCTGGCCTTATTATCACCATATCTATTGGGATTGGCTTCTGGTCCAATCAGTTATTGTCTCAATATCAGTTTTTCCACGGAGCGACTGGCATCTGACCTCTGCAACCCTGAAGGCTAACTGAAATCGATAGTTGGACTAGTTGTCGGGATAGTTGAAGGCACTGACTTCCCAATATCGACTATCATAGGTGTTCATGTCAAACTGGACCGACGGCTTATGGTGCTCTCCGAGGCACAGGGGTGTAACAATGTCAATTCACACGTTAAATACTCATGTATACGTTATGGAACACTTTTGGAGTGCTCTGGAACTTATGACATATAATCTGAAGAATATGAGTAAGTGGTAAGTTAACTAACTTGTTAATTTGGACCACGAATTCCTCGAACTGTCGCTTACAGTTTCCTATCTCTAAGTAGAAGTACTATCCCCTTTCTTGCATTGATTTCCCTTGTTCCTACCTGTTCCTTGGACAATATACGAGTACTCAAAATTTCCGTTACGTTAGTGGGGCTAAGTTCTAATTGACAAAATGTGGGAGTCTAATGCTCTGTTTGCCTCTTTAGGGGAAACGAGGGTGTGTACGTATGTGCATGTATCTTAGGTAGGATCTGTACTGTAATCTCATCAAAATTTTTGATAAAATATAGATTAACGAAATTATGTTATAAGAACTATGTAATGAAGTTTTAATGCATATACTTAACTGAATATTCACGTTTTTTTTTTTAATATATTGAAATATCTATGAGCAAGTTGTTTCTCAGTTAAGCAAAATGTTTTTTATTGTGTATTACATTGCGTGACCAGTAAAGGGTGTGCATAATAAGGGTAACTTACTTCATGGTCAATGAGCGTGTTTCGCCTATGCCGCATGACCGCACCCGTGAGTTACCCAAACGGTTCTTGCTTTAGTTTTATTGTTATAGAAAAAAAAGTCCTATCTTGAACTTTTTACAGCCAATGATTTAATTTTATTATTCTTTTATACGTAACGTAAATGTATATCTGTTTTTTCGAAAGGGTCTTTTATTTGGTGCTTTATTGCACGAATTTATAGTTAAGTGATGATGTCGGTTAAAATGTACTCAATTTAAGGTATTCTAAACTTTCTGAAATTGACATAAAGATGTATGCTCACAGTCAGGGGATTGTTTAACCTTTTTTTGCTTCCCTTTTACACTTTTTTTAATATTTCTTTTGTGTCTTCTTTTTTTCCGTTTCTTTAAGTCAAGAAAGGGCCGTGGTAGTGTAAGGTGCTGCACTTACGATCAGGTTACTGTATATTTGCCCCACCGATATATATTATTGCCGTAGAACTCGTTTCCATTATAGTTTGTTATAAAAATATATGTACCTTTAAAGTTAAAGCCGCGCACACTTTTTTCAATAACCTAATAGCTCAGTTTCTTATTTATTAATTTAACATATATTAAATATGAAATATTCTGGTATAGCATGGTTGAGTGCTATTTGCTTATAATACTAGAAATACTAACCAAATTTGTATACAGCAGAATTAACATAGAAATATCTGTCACCGATCACTATTTGCTACATGTCCTCTAAAAATATTCAAACCATTGTTTCCTTGATACATAGTTTGTGTTTATAAATTGCTTAAACATACGTATTCGCCCCTTGTTCCAGGTGAGTGAGTCAATTGGCCCCAAGGCACGCAACTGGCGCGCCCACCCTACTGAACTTATACATATAGCGGCTACAAATATGGTACGTTTGACAATGAAAATCGATACAGCGAAATAACCTACGATGTATATACATAGGTAGGTGGAATATTCATGTTTTCAAGGTAAATCAAACAAACTAACGAAGCGTAGCGAGGTGAAACAATGAAACCTCTTGCCGTGTTCAAGTGTTGGTAGCAATCGGGTCGTCTTATTTATACAATAACTGTACTATTGTTCTGTTCTTATAACCTTTGAAATATACTCCAATATGTGGATATCTAGTGTCTATAGTACGCATAAGAAAACATACAAGTGCTATAAATCCTGAGTTTACGCGCAAACGTTACTTATTTCAATTTTCTATTCGATATTTAAAAAGACTGAATAAATTCAATTAATCAATTGTTCGTTTATGGAAACGAACAATTGATTAATTGTTCGTCTCCATAGTATTATTACATATAGGCGATAGTCACTTCTCATCACTATTTATGGATCACACAAATTTTTGTCTTGTGTGGGAATAGAAATCACGTCCTCTGGTTGAGCAGTCAGGGTCACTAACCACTAGACCAATATACCAGAAACATTGAAACCATTAAACTTTATCGTATATATGTATATATATATAATATTTTGATGTAAATATTTAATCACGTACCAAAGTACGAATTATCATAATTATGTAAATGTAAACAGTGATTTAATAATTGTGTCTTATAACGTAAGCAAAATGTTATAGGAAAAAGAAAGATAATAAAATACAGACGGAACGGAAATCCAATTAAACTTGCTGTCGACAGGAAATACACGATGACGTAGGACACTTCCGCGCTGAACATTACATAGTTAATAGTTTTATCGCTAACAGATTGAAGTAAGTTATAACGGCTATATATAAACAAACTCAGTATCTTTTAAAAAGGTTGACACAGTAATTTCTAGGTTCACCGTGAAGCCATATTGGCATTTGTCAGGGATTTAAAAAATATAGTAATATATTAAAGCGGAAGAGGTTTTTTGTATATTTATATAAACAGCTTAATTCCTCAAAACAGCAAATACGTTAAAAAATATTACTAGAGCACAGCAGTGACCAGTGTTATATCAAAACATGTTAAATTTTAAGGGAAGTTTTAATTGGTTTTCAATTGTATTATCTAGCGTTCTTTGGCTGTAAAATCAAATAAAAAAAAGTAGCAGCATTTTTAATCAAAACAGCTTTCACAAGAAAATCGCTTCGCATCACTACTCCCGCTATTAAAATCTAACCCCATCTGCGTTCGACAGTTACACGGGTTTTTTCGATAACCCTGCAATATCCTGGAGCATCCAATCAATACGACAGCCGCTCCGAGGTGATTGCTGTTTTCAATCTGCCGGGTTATACGAGTACGGGTACGGCATTTTTCTGAGGTTATATGCAATTGCTGTCTGACTACAGTGCCTCCCATCCATACGTATGTTTTGCTTAAACGAAATGTTGATGTTTGAAAGAAATATATTTTGTTGCTCGCGATGAAATACAAATACCTCGACAATTTTAGATTTGAATAAACATCGAAGCAAAACACCTCTTAATGAACAGGGTTAATTCAAAGTTCTTTTTCCTGAAGTGAACTAAGTTTAAAAGTTTTTGTAAGATATGTTATATATATATATAGTAAATATCATTAACTGTTTAAAATTCTATTCGAAATTGTTCCCGAATCCATATTAAAACTTATTTAAAATACTTATTTAAAAACAAGAAACAAAATATACACGGTATTTAAATGATTACTTATGTACGTATTGCAATAATTAATGTATATGTTATCTGTATCTATAGCTATATCTGGCCACCAGGTGGGGTTTTGTGTTGTTAATAAAAATGTCTATATCCTATATACTATTCTATATTCTAGTCTTTGATCAACATTAACATTCAGTATATAAATGTTTTGACACAATATTAGCAGAGTTTATATTAACTGCTAACATCACTTACTCGTATAACCGGCTGTCATATTGAACGAGTTTACGGAACCGAACTGTATTCGCTGTAATCCTTAACAACGTATTCAATTATACTGTTCCCTGGCATACGGAGTAAATAAGAGAGAATATTGAATTTTATGACTGATTGTTTATTTCAATAAAACTGTCTACGTGTCTGGGTGACTATACCGTGGATGTGATACTCCTGAATTTAGTTTGATCACGTTTTTCCGTCACATGTAGCTAATTTATTTAGTGGACTTATGTTGTTGGTGATATTATCCGGCATAAACGTTTCTTGTAATATGAAAGCATTGAAGTTTAATGCAAAAAGCGGGTAGTTGTTTAAGTACAATATTCATAGGAATGCATTTGAAAAGAAAAAGAGTACCACCCTTTGTTTGCTTTAAAATTTAAGAAGGTGAGTATTGGAAAAGGGTTTTATAAAGTAAGGATTTTTAAGCTATATACATACATATACTCATGCCTGTATCTCCGAAAGGGAAAGCAGAGCAGAGCAAAGTCGAGAATCAAATGTGGATCCTCGACATCGGTGAGCCGGTATTTTGTACCGCCTGAGCAACTAGCGAGCATCGTCGAGCAGGTGACCGAGAGACAAGAAGTGGCGCGGGCGTGGGCGCAAAAGCTCCAACTCCTTATAATACTACCGTACCGGCTCTGTCACGGACACTCACTTTACCGACTCGATCGGGATCACCGCCTTATACAGTTGAACCTACTTAAAGCAATATATACCAGCGTTAATTACAGTCTGCTTTTTATATTTGGTCACAAACATGAAGACCTTAACAGTATGCATAATATCAGATACATAAAAGTCTGATCCCTTAGTCGCCTTTTTGCTATGTATGTTTTTTTTATGGCTTAGGGGAACAAACGCCCATTAACATTTGCAACTCAAGAGTAACAAGAGTGCTGTCTTCCATTTTGGGTAGGGGAAAGTCGGAAAGGGAGGAGAGGAAAGAGGGGAATGGAAAGGGGGTCAGGAATCCGCTAACCTCATTGACTCGGTCACACACGCACACGCATGTACGTGCCGAAGCATGACTCTCCCACGTTAACTGTATGTTATATAGCTAATAAGAAAGAAAGCTAAGCGCCCCGATATAAAGATGTACAAAAAGGTAACTCCCGCATTAGGACTGATTCCTGTGTCACGGGGGTCTTGAAAAACATGCAGCAAGGAACACCCAGCCTCGGAACAACTACTCGTGCCTCACACAGATAGTTGTCTCGTGTGGGAATCGAACCCACGCCCTCCGCCGCAGCAGTCGGTATCACTAACCGCTAGACCAACACGCTAGTCCAATTTATAACCCAGTTTTCTCAATTGATATATAAACGTATTGCTTATTTTGTGGCTATATTTTCTTGATATATGCAGTGAATTTTCGATGACAAAACTGCATTAGACCTTTCCGGCACTACTAGGAGTGTGTTCCCGACAGCATATCGCGTTGTACGATCACCGGAGTACGAGCCAAGCATTCGTTCGGAAATTGCATCGTGACGTTTTGCTCCATTTTACCCTCTCACTCGTTCCAAAACGTGCGCTAATTGCTTGCAATCTATTGCTTTTTAATGTGTTTGCACCAATCGTATGGTTTATTCCGATTATTTTTGTACGAGTGTTGACAATAATTTGAATTGCAAAATCTTTACGTGCCCAATTCACGGGGTTCGTAATGGTATCACGTTACAGTCGATTTATTTTATATATTATCGGTTTGGATTCACTTTTTTTTTTTATTATAAACAGGATTTTTGGAAAGGTGTGTTCAAAACTAGCGTTATAAGTTGTCGAGAAAAAGTTGAATAATCTTGAAAAAAAAAAAAAAAATTAGGTTATAAAGAAAATCTTTGGTAAACTTTTCCTAGTGTGGTTCCACTTTCTAAACAACAAAATATTTTTTTTTGCCATGTTCAGAAATTTTAATATTTTGTTTTATGCATACATTATCTGCAAAATCCAAATATACCACCAACATTCTTAGTATATAAAAATATGAAATGGTATAAAATACCTATTGACGTCAGCTCTCTTATGAAATATTAATATCTTAATAAAATAAAAATAAAAAAAATATTTGATTTATATCCATCTATATATTATATGTATCTTTACAGATAAATTTTAAGGATCACAAAGATCAATTGTCAATTTCAAAGAAGCATTTGTATTAAATAGTTAGCTATTTACGTCATTTACAGGATCAACTATACAACCCTAAAATATGACGACACCTTTTTGAAGCGCTATGTATATGTTATATTTTCGTCATCACTGTTATGGAGATAATGAACAGCTATCTTAGGCCTTTTGACCCAAGTTATTTTGTATACTTAGTGGTCGCTATGGTTATCACTTCTAATCCAAATAAGAAATAGGTAACATGATGTTCGAAAAGGTTTACATGTGTATGTGTTTCCTACCATTGACGGTAGAGAAACATGATCCCGAAGATGATGAGAGAATTGAGTCACTAGTTTCTATTAAACATAAGACCACATATTTTTTCCACTACGCTGGGTGTAAATTAAAACACTAAAAAGCTCAGCATAAATTTATCCTCGTTACTTTTAACGTGATAGAAAATTTTGCAACAAAACCGCTTTTTACGCTCGCTAACTAGGTATTAAAATTCCTTGTAAAATAACTTTACCGTCGCGTGCACGCTTGTAATCGATACTAGTACGATGTTACCTAGACTGGACATGAAAGGGCCCACACGTTTCGTGTGTTAGTTCACAATTTCCTTGTTTTAATACTTAGAGTGAAGGAAAGAAAATAAAATACGTGTGAATCAATAATATGTTGTGCGTTTTGTTAAATAGTTTTCTCTTGTTTTTTTTGTAGTTTGATATTTTTATAGTTTAACAAAGATTACCACAGTATACAGTTTACTTTGAAGAGCGCCCAGGATTCGTTCCCTAAAAACGAGATAGCAGCAACAGAGATAGAAAGTACTGAGAAGTAGCAGCATGGTTAAATTGATATTATTTGAAATTACTAAATAAAATCCAAAGCGATACGGGTCTCCCACGATGCTTTTCATACAAATCTTAATGCCTGAAGTATTTTGACGCAAACCTTTAACTTTCTGCACTCATTACTGATAGGATATTTATGAATTCATAGAAAAACTTACAACATCGAAAAACAATTGAAATATAAACTTTTTACTTTTTTCTACTTGTGCAACACGAAAGCGACAAGAAGAACGACAAAACAACAGATTAAAACGCTATAGAATCACGGAGCTTGAAAATTGGTTTTACAACCCTTCTGCACGGAAACTGCGCTTTATAATACGGATTACTTTTATTTTACTGCGCTCTATACTTTTATTGAAGAATGCTACGGATATTATTCTATACTAAAAGGAAAACTTCACTGACTTGACTGGTCTGTTATCCCAGTGGCAAGTGATCCTAACTGCTGAACCAGAGGTCGTAGGTCCATTTCCAAAAATTTAGTTAAAGTTACTTACTTCGGTGTTTGAATTATTCCTAATTCGGAAGTAGTCTATTGAAAAAAAAAACGAGATAAAAAAGATATATAAAAGAAAACATAAGAAGATAGAATCCCTTAACATTGTTCTGTAGTAGCATATTATGTGTCGTAGCATATTATGTGTCGTATCGTAACTCCTAAATGGAGACACCGTGTCAATAAGACATCTTCGTCTACTCAATGTGCATTATGATATTAGTGCGGTTAAAGAAATAAACATCTATTACGAGACTTCACGACCAGTGGCTTATTTAGAGCCTTACAATAAAGATCACATAGAGAGAATACTGCTGATATTAAACTGTTAAGTACAGCATCCAAATAGCTTGCCGTTAGGAAACGCAATGGCTCCTCAGAACGAGCGAACATTGCAGCGAATAGTAGCGATTATGTGCGTAAAATACACGTATTCCTTTGGAGTTTCTGTTTTCCTGATACGGCTGTGAGTATTTATAGTCAGTCCATAACTTACTGTATAAATATATGACTATTATACCAACACTAAAATTTCCCCGCGCTCTCACTAGCCTTTGTGATCTCTGCCTTACTCCTAAAATATTTATTGAAATATTTATTGCAGCCTATATTATTCCTCAATAAATACTCAATTCAACATAAAAAATAAATCTATTCCGACTATTACTTCCAGGGATGAAAGTAATAGTCGGAATAGATTTATTATATATTATTATATTAATATAAAATATTACATTAATAAAAATGGCTGGCAACTCGTTTGCTACATATGTACACACTTACATTCTATTACTAGATTCGTCTACTATATTGTTGTTTAGTATGAACTATAAGAAAACAATAACGAATTGTTATGGTAGATAAATGAGTAAATGTACTTAGAGTAGGGGACAAAGGCCTGCCGGTGTTTTCGGTGGAACGGTGTGTCAGAATCGAACCAACTAAAACCACACAGTGTGCCATACTGCGCCTCAAATAGGAGGAATCTGGGAACAGCTGTAGTATGTCATCCGGACTAGGGGACAAAGCCCTGGTCTATGGCTTTGCACTAGATTAGAATTACTTTTTTGAAACGGTCAATAATGTTCTAATGAAAACATTAATTTTGCAATACGATACGAAACGAACTCGTATGACGTCATAGTGCGAATGCCTTCTAAACGTCCTTCAAACGACAAACATAGAACAGTTACGTCACTATGTGATCTGAGCACAAACGTCTTATAATTAATGACACTTTATGTACTACAAGTAATTAATATTTCCTTTTGATAGTAGTTTATAGCTTTCCTTTTCATCATTTTCACTATTTCAGCACCTATAAAATTATTTGCTCTTTAGTCACCAGCATTTTATGAGAGGGTGACACTCCCGCTATTCAGTTGATTAAGAAAGACTATACCATATACACACATACATACACTCGAAAAATATAATCCTCTTTCTTGAGTACAAAATCGTTACTCTTCTTGTTTGCAAGCCGGCAGCTTTTATTAGTACATAGTTGTTGAAATATCCTAAGAGGGATTTTAATGTTTGCGCAAACTATAAACAGTCTTGCAGAAACCCGGGGTTTTGAACTCCTATTTGATTTAAAGAAAAATGCGCAGCCCTACAAAGTTTTAGGATCATTTCACTAGAAATTAAAGTGCATAACTTACAAATGAGTCATACCTCGTCTAGACAGTATTGATCAACAATCAACCCTCGTGCAGTTGGAGACACTGCAATGAATCACTACCCAAACAGATTACGGGTAATTACGCTGACTCATATAATTACTGACTTCATCATATTTGTTAATGGGCTTCATGACCCCTTATGCTGTATTTAATGGTTTTTGGGGTGAGTGGTTCTGGGTTGCCAATTATAAAGAGTGTTTTCATTACATATAATATGTATTCAAACACATGTGAGAGTTTGTTCATTATTCTTGATTAAATTATTTTCACTACGGTCATAAGCTGAACTGAGTACGTTCCTTTTTTAAATCTTACTATCATTTAAATAACAGTTGGAGTGACATAAGGGTATTACATTTCGTGAAAAGGTTAAAAAAAAAGGAAAAGAAGTCAATAATAGACTTTATGTTTTCTTTTTAATTTATTTAAAATCGATACGACTTATTTAAAAATCGAACTAAACTAAAGAAATAAAAACCACAGTGCACAAGTACATGATATTCTTTCTACCAAATTCGAAATACAAATTTTACGGTAAAGAACTTTAAATAGTAGTAGACACACATTCACTGCTACTTACCGCCAATGGGCTCCACCATGTTCACACATTACGCCTGTATAATAGAATCTAAGCCGCTGCACTGACGTTAATAAGATGAAAGTGTTCATCATTCTGCCCTCGCTTCATTTACTCGATGGAGCCCGCTCTCTTGAGGATGAGCTTTTTTGAGGAGATTTAATGTAAGTTAGCGTGGGTTGATTAGTTTTGTAAAGTCAAGAGTGCCTCTTTTTGGAATACGAATGAGTAAATTGGAAAAGATTAACGTTTAAAGTTGATTTCGGTGTTATTTATGTTTAGTTAATTATCTACAGTAGTTATTAGCTTAAGACTAGCTGGACTCTTTGGGAGACTGATTTATTCGAGTCTTTCCTTCCTCGGAGTTTAAATCTTTATAATTTTTGCTTGGAATACTATTTTCTTTTCATAAAATAAAAATGAATGTCGTATAACATCAGCCACTGAAAAGTCCCGTGGAATGTGTGAATGTCGCTTTACTGTCTTTTCCAACATTCTTTAGCTGGTCATGCCAATTATAGTCCTAGGTTGACTTTTATAAAGGAGTCGTGGCAAGATTAAAGATATCGTAGTATCGTATCGTATGACGTGTCCATATAGGATTTTGAACACATTTTAACCAAGTTTTTTTTTTCATTATCTATCAGGTAACTGAAGTAGGCCTTTTTGTATTCTTACGTCTCGAAGAAGGTTCTTGAGAGTGCAAAACGATCTCCGGACTTCATGAGCAGTTGCCCGAGGGCTATAGACGGAGCTACCTGACGCCCTAATAGAACCTAGCCTAAGACGGTTCGGTGACGTGACATGTTAGACGAGCGTTATCTAAATATGGGATACACCATGGTGGGGTTGACTTGCTCAACAAGCGGCCGAGTCTGGCTTGGTCACAGGGTTTTTCTTACTAGGCTCCGGCCGTAAGACGCGATGACGGAACACTGTGTAGTTTTAGTCGGTTCGAGTCCCGGTAAGGTGGTATGTAGGGTCACGACCCGTGAGGGTTTCCACACAAAAAAAGACCTTTTTGTATACTTACAGAAAATGGGACGAAGATGAGTTCTTTCTCTTATCGTGGCCATATGTGGGAATAAAATTTTGAAAAAACTCAATGTCTGCTTATTTGTGTTTATTTTGTAAATATAACGCCTGACGAAATCCAATGGTTCACCTATCAGTCTATAGCGATATCGAAATGGGAATATTTAAATTCTCGGTGACCGAGGCTATACCGTATTCCCTTGTTTGTTCGAATTACGTTATTGTATTCGAAAATTAAACCATTTAAAAGCGATTCTGGAATGTATACATTTTGTTTGTTCAGTTCTTTTTTGAATAAATAATTTTATACGGCCAGTAATAATTGTTTTAAACTATTAAGAGTGACACGCATAAAAATGTATGGTAATATAATATGTAGTGTCCGCGATCACTACAACTTTATGGAAATGTTGGATAACCAAAAGGTGTTGTGACTTATGAATGAGACACAATTAAGTCCCGATTGATAGATATACGAGTACATAATTCTTGTAATAAAATAATACAGTATGATCGGGCGCGCCTTCAGATGGCTGCCTTGTTGATCTTATAGTTTGTTTAAAAATAAGCTTTTTTAGAATTATATAATTTGTTTATCTATACCCATACAACAAAGCTGAAGAGTTTGTTTGTTTGTTAGTTTGAAAGTGCTAATCTCAGAAACTATAGACCCGATTGGAAAAAAAAAATATAGATATCCCGTTTATTGAGGAAGGCTATAGGCTATAAAACGGAGCGGAGCAGTGAGCATAAACTAAGGTGCAACTGCAGGGGGGTAGCGGATCGGGCTGCCAGCCCTCCTGGCAGAAACAAGCCTAAGACGGTAGGGCGACGTGTTCTGCGAGCGCATCTCTAAGATGTAGGGGGGCTTGGCCTCCCGCTTTCCACGGTGTGGTCGCTTGATGCTCAGGTGGCTAAGGTCTTCTTTCTTTGGGTACACCCGGGTCTTCTGCAGTAGACCTCGTGACGGAACACCGTGTGGTTTTAGTCGGTTCGTGTCCGACATACCACTTCACTGTTAGCTCCAGTGAGGTGATGACCCGTAGAGGTTTCCACACGATAAAAAAAGAACAAGTTAAAAGTGCAGGGAATGGCTCTATTCATTCATATAAAACAAATATATAATAAGATAACACTGTGTAACACCTTGTAAACCTACCTGCATATTAACCTACTGACCTTATCATCAATCTCAATGACAGTTCACGAGGCAACAAATATTTTCATTACGATTTTTTTACATAACACTTTCATGCATCTAAAACGCCCAGTTTTTGGCAACAATATTTTAGTACCACTAACGTACACTGCAGGACTGCGTATACACATATACTGTCCGATAGATAACAGTCCAATCCCTTAGACACCTGCGGGAAGAAATAGGGTGGCCCTAGTCGACCCCACCGAGAACGACACGGCAAGCTATGACGCTACAGTGTCGTAATTTTTTAGCGTGCGTGTTAGTGTCAAATTAAAGATGACATTAATAATAATTATCTTTTTATTTTTGTCAATCTTCTTAAGTAAATATAGAAATAGTGAGAAGCTTTCGTTATTGAAGAGCCCACTGGAAATACGATTCATTTCTATTTATAAGATGTAATGAATAGTAATGAATAAAAAAATGTAACGGGATATTACGCCTACAATTTCCATTACACTTATTACAAAAATGTTGAGAAACATTTAATAAAGAGTCAAAACATAAATTTACTAAAAACATCTAAGACGTCTTCTGTTTTTATCCGACAGCACAATATAACTATCACCGTGGGAGAGCCATACTTAGGCCATAATGTACCGGCTTGACTGAAGTAATACCACGGCCTTACCGGACCAACTCCACCTTTACGTTCCCGAAAGGCGGACAGCGAACTTATGACTCCTAACTTCACTTCACCACCACCAGGTGAACAGTCTGTTCCTCTGTCTCCCTATATAATAAAATAAGAAAAAAAAATGTTTTGCTGGTTTATGTATGATGTTACTTTGTCATGTCCTAGAGCCGGAGTGGAATTGAAATAAGGTTGGAATAAAAATATAATAAGTAGGAAATGTAATTTAATAAGTAAACTAATTATATAACATCGTTGTTTTTTTTTTATATTTTTATAATATGGTATATGGTTAAGTATGCTACGGTGCACTGTCTGCTTGTTGGAAAACCTGTAATTTTTTTTTAATAGTGTAGGGGTACACACGAGCAGACGGGTCACCTGTTGTGTCGTGACTTCTACCGCCCATGAACACTCGCAACTCAAGAGTCACAAGAGTGCTATCCGCCTTTGAGGATAGGGGCAGGGGAGGAAAAGAATTGAAAAGAAGGAGGGGAAAGTGGGGAAAGGAAAGGGGGTTGGGCCTCTGGTAACCTCACTCACTCGGGCTTACAATGCAAGCATTGCTTAACTGCCGGTTTTCTGTAAGCCGGCCCATACGTGCAGAAGCTTCGCTCTCCCACGTTAAGTAGTAATTGTAGACGGTTGAAAGATAGCATTAATATTAACAGCATAAACAGAATAATAACAGAACACTTTTCAATGTTACAATAATCATAGTAATATTTCGTTAATTTTGATGTTATTATAATACTACTTATAATAGATGCATTTTCTATGTAAATAAGTAATACTGTACTGAAAAAATATGTTTTATTTCGTTTAAAGTCAGCACTATTTTCTAGATAATCCACCTCCGTTTGAAACGTCACAGAAAAAATCTTAACTAAACCTAACATTATTCTAACATAAAACTTGTACCGCAATACGTCATGCATAGTGCTGGACAGTAAAACCTAAATATACGAATGTATACGTGAGTGCAATGCAGTCCAGATAATCAACTGTGCTTCATCCAAATAATAATCCTTTTATATGGGTAGCTGGTGTTCTGGGTACCTGTGTGACGTAAACGTTTTACGGTTAATAAAGCTGGCTGCCTGCCTTTTAATGCAGCCAAAGGACGTGCAATGAATTTGTGACTGTTTTATGATAAATGAAATCTTTTTTTTTCGTTATCTTTTTTTAATCTGCTAGTAAAGAGTACTGATTAAGTTTATTAAAAGGCTGTTTATTATCTTATTGTACGCGTAACTACTTAACCAGTGCGCGCACTCACTACCACTAGTTATTGTATAAGTTACCTAATAGATAAATAAAAACATATAAAACATCTATTAAGTAATAATAACATTTACCTGATTTGAAAAGATGATCTTGAGATGTGTCTCCATCCATTAATTTACATACAAGAATGAATAAAAGTTACCTATATACATATATATGTAAAATAAACAATAACGCACAACAAATCTATAGGAAAATTATAAGAAACGACAGATGCTTGTTTCTTCAAAATAATTATGCTTTTCATGTATTCATAGAATTTATGATAACTGTACGGCTATTTGTATAGAATAATTCCGTATAGTATATATTTAGCATATATATATATAAATAAAATATATGTTACAAAGAATACGGTTCGGTTTCGACGCACTGCGCGGAAACTACCAATTGATGCGTGAGACGCATACAATTCGCGAATCATCGCCTATTATATCCGAGTATCCGAGTCTATATATGTAGGTCACCACCTCACTTCAGGTCAGCAGTGGCTGCAATGCGGTGTAGCCATATTGGCACGCAAAACCTGCTACTTAACAGAGGCTAACTCATTTCAGTAATAGCTTCCAACTTAGTAGATTAAATTGGGATGGAAAAGGGTACTAACACTTGTGTTATTCTATTTCAAGGCGAATACCGAGGTCATTAACTCTTTAGTTGACTTATTAATAGTTTTTTAGTTCTTCTATAAATTATATTTGAATAAGGATATTATTTTCAAGCCACTTTTCACTTTTAAAGGCATAAAAATATATATAAGAAATCATACTTACTTATTTCAAAACTGAAATGAAATAATTTTTTTTTTCTTAAACAAGAACGTCAAAAGACGTCAAAACGCCATAAACGTCAACCAAGATTTCCACCCTGCTCGTATTAAATATTTAGAGATCATAAAACTGTACGATTATGACGGCATTGATGTTAAATAATGCAGTATGAGGTCACATGAAGTAAATTTGTGATTTACGTGAGAGGAACACTGAGTAGGTTGTTCCTACTCATTGGTCCTCTATGGAACAACATAATAATGTATTTGTATGCAGACTAGACTACGGATTTAACTGGATTACATCTGTACAAACTGTTACAGGTGTAGTTATGGTTTAAATTTGAATTTCCGATATATAGTTAGTATAGCTAACGATAGATATAAAGTATACATACATTTACCCATGCCTTTAAACACAAAGCGATAGATAAATTTATTCCTACTAACATAATATAGGGACAAACATATTGCTGTCATCAGTTGAGCCGGCCCATTCGTGTCTATGCATGGCTCTACCAGGATAAAAATAAAAAGAACTTACATTTTGTTTGTCATTCTCACAGACCACTTTTCAAAATTGTTAACTAAAATATTTAGTAAATATTAAAATAATACTATAGAAAATAAAATATCATACGGCTATGGTATTATTTTGCTAAAACTTTTATTTTTGCCAAATTACAAAACATTTTTGATAAGTCCGTTTATGTTTTTATTTATTTAGAAAACTGTTTTTGCATTCCCATTCCTAACACACAATAGACGATTAGCTGTAGAAATAGTTTGGTTAAAAACCACCCCGGCATTCATCTCCACATCAATTGTCTTGGCAATGAAGTTTGGTGGGATAAGTCAGTGCCCCAGCAAATGCAATTAGATCGATAAAGTACAATATATAATAACAGTTGTATCAGTATTATAGGTCTAATATAGAAAGACAATTCTAATAGATCAAGGGATTGCATTTGCTTTATTTATTTTTTTACATGTGAGATGTATATCATCTTAATAGTGGAATTGAAATAAGGTTGGATTTTTGTTGTCGTCTGCAATAAAAATATAATAAGTAGCAGAAAAAGTAATTTAATAAGTAAACTAATTATATAACATAGGTGTATTTTTATATATTTATTAGTTACTTTAGTTACTTGATTTTGTAGATGTTAAGTATGCGACGGTGCACTGTCTCCTTGTCGGTTGTTTTTTTAATAGTGTAGGAGTACAAACGAGCAGAGGGGTCACCTGTTGTGCCGTGACTTCTACCGCTCACGGACACTCGCAGCTCAAGAGTCACAAGAGTGCTATCCGCCTTTAAGGATAGGGGCAGGGGAGGATAAGAATTGAAAAGAAGGAGGGGAATGTGGGGAAAGGAAAGGGGGTTGGGCCTCTGGTAACCTCACTCACTCGGGCATACAATGCAAGCATTGCTTAACTGCCGGTTTTCTGTGGGCCGGCCCATACGTGCAGAAGCTTCGCTCTCCCACGTTAAGTAGTAATTGTTGAAACATAGCATTACCATTAACAACAGAAACAGAATAATAACAGAACACTTTTCAATGTTTTAATAATAATAGTACCATTTCGTTTATTTTCATGCTGTCTATGTTGCTATATGTATGCTAATAGAATTAGGAACTTTTTCGGTTTTATAGATACTAGCCCTTCCCTTAGTTTCAACTGTTTCGCATTTATGCTCACTGCTCCGCTCTTAATATTCGATGGCTGATGTTTAAAAATGTATATTACTTCTGAAGAAATATTGTCTTATACAAAAAATATCATTCAAATCTGATTGATTGTTACAGAATAGTGCGTCTAAACAAACAAATAAACTTTTTCATTTGATTAATGTATATAGAAGTTAGATTAATAATAAAAAGCATAGTTAAAAAGGCAGTTTAGTAGAGAACAGATCTAGGCAGACTTTGTCTATTGTCATTACACTACTATCTACAAGAGGTGTATTCCTAGAGTATTTTATTTAATCCTCTACAGCATTTGACTTTGGTAGAAATTTATATTATTTTTTATCCCGCTCTCATATGCATACTTCACTTCAGAAATAGGTTTACTTTGTGTATTCTAGCTTGTCGAAGCTTAAATGTCTTTCTAGACAATTAAACACTCATTTTAAGACTTTTTAGTTGTTGATGTTGTAGATTATTTAGAGGTAAGCAGTTTTTTACTCTTTATGTGAAAAAAGTAATGTTGTGCCAGTGGCGGAACTATGACGTAACACGTCATAGTTCCCCCACTATCCACCTCTTTTTGTCCCCTTTCATTTTAGCTACATAAATAAACAATTATATATTGTCTGCCTGATGGCATATCAAGTTAAATTTGATATTGGTACGAAAATAAGAAATTGATTAATTTCATTGTCTCATAATTGCAACAAGTCATGGCAATAACATAGTGTTAAAAAAACGTAGTAGGTAATAAATCTGAAAACAAAATATATTAAAAACAAACAGATAAATCATTTCTGGTTACTTTTAACATAACAAGAAGAGCAGAGCAGAGTTCTGAACAAAAACAAGTGAATCACTGTAAAAATGAATTATTGTCGTTGGCCGCGGACTTTCGCGGTGAATTAATTTAAAGTGCCATCCTAACAGTTTAGTGACAGCAATTAACTGTTACATTTTGAAGTATTCACAATATACCGTCCAGCCTCATCGCTGGCACTCGCCGGAGAAATTGCCAATTTCCGGCCACTACGGCCGCGCCATTTTACCTAACTATATATATACATCAATAATTTGTTTTCATCCAAATTTACAGGCAGGTTTAGGTTATGATTTATAAACACCAGAATGTTTTGTAGTTTGTGTTTGTTTGTTTGAGTTTTGTTTTGATATGCGAGCGAGCGATATTACATATTTATTTATTAAAACTTCACTGGGTCCACTTGTTTTTAGGCTGCCAATACACAGAGTGATTGTCAAGCTTATTTCTACTTTTAGTCATGCTCCAAGATCTAGAAGCTCTCATTTCATGCCTTGGAGATCTGGGTCTGGAGGTAAATCCCTCGATGTGTGAATTCTTTCCTTGCAGCATTGAGGTTCGAATACACTTCTCTCGTTTTAGTACTTTTTTACCAGCCTCAAGAAACATACTTCTTCGGATTTCAACCTTTAAGTTCCCGTACCTTACTCAGTTTCTGCTATTATGTCTAGAATACGGCTTCTCCTTACTGCTTATATACGTCTCAAAGGACTTTCATTTAATAAATTGGGTCGCTGTTTGAACGAAGTGAATTGCGTTGATGCAGAGGTTAGCCATTGCCATTCAGCGTGCGAACGCAGCAAGCGTCATGGGCATCTTTACTCCAAGAGAAACCCAGTGGGTCATTCGTTTAGGCTTAGTTTTTGAAATTTATTTTATTTTATTTTGTATATTTTTATTAATATAGCTGATATACTGACTTTCATCAAAAAAATATATTTATTTCTTCCTGCAGTTACAATATTGCTGAAAGCGAACTTACTAGCTAACCTGGATGATGTATGATGGATGATGTAGAGATGTTATACATAGTTTGTTACATATATACTGTTCTTAAATAAACTGTATATTTGTATAACATTCCTCTTGAAATGAAGTATGAAATAAGAACTAAAAATTATATTCAGGTTTTGAATTATTTTAAATGTTTAAACCAAATATGAAAATAAACAATTAATAATAATTGGGTATGACGTTATACATACATATGTACATACATACATACATACACTCACGCCTATTTCTCTGTAGTTTGAGTAGGCAAAGGCCTATTAAACGCCCACATTTTGCCTGCTATCCTTTAATACATATATAAAATCACACTCGTATCCCTGAAAGGGTAGGCAGGGGTGTATAATCTCCTAATGGTAAACATTTACAAACACTTACAGAGGTATACATAAAAACCCATATGCATGTATTCATTAACATTAATGATACCTAAATGTTAAAAAAACACATGTAGATTTATCTACTTTGAGCTTCATTTTTGTTTTTTGTTTTCAAATCAATCCAAATCATATTTATCTGCTAAAACACGGGTACATTGTAGGATATAAATAATTACATACATATATTGGTCCATTACATGTTTGTGCTGCTGGTGTGCTAATATTAAAGACTACAGATTATAATTATTTAGAGTGAAATACTAAGTAATATTATTTTACAGTTTACAATTACAATATTTACAAAAAGATTGATAATTATACACTTACATTGTTCATCTGGCAATGCATTTTTGTTGTTCATCTAGAAATAATAACAGTAATTGTGCATATATATTATTCTCTATATATATTATGTCATTAAGTGACTTTTTCGAATTTACTTAATTAAGTTTTGAAAGTTACCTATCAGTTGGGAAAGTCAACCACAAAATTAATAGATGTTATAACTTTAACAACGTTTAGTCTCATGCCTTCATTGACTTTTGAACTATTATCAATTATCTTTTAATTAGTTGGCGTCAAGATGGTAGCTGGTGTCTTTAATGTTTTGGTTTCGTTTTCGGTGATTTATTAAAACCACTAAATACAGATTCAGATGTAAAGGTCACATACGGTCCTCTTAGCTTAGATCACATACAGCCCTCTTAGAAAATTAAAAGGTAAATAACACAAAACATACTTTAAAAGTTTTATATGTATTTTATGAGACCATGACAGCGATGTATACCTTACAAGCAATATTCGTTAAACTAACGTTACATCATTATTTGCTTATATTTCCATAAATAACAAATAGCCTTTCGAGAGTAATGCATCAAAGTGTGTTATACAATTTGGTCCAAACTAAATTGCAATTTGATAGATTTTCAATATTAGTTACGGTAGTATAATCATTTAGTGTTGTGAGTTTATTGGAGTGGATTTAATTGAGTCTGTGTCTGTGTCTCTCTTCACAATCATATAATTATGTTCGTTGATTAGTAGAAATGTTTTTGAGTACCTATATCACGACTACAAAATGTTACTGTTTAAAAATGTATTCAGTTTATACTTATGTATATGGTTAAGGGCTAAATTGGTTTACTGGTCAGTTTATCTAATGGTTAGTGATCCTGACTGCTGGGCTTAGAGGTGCATGGTGGGGTTGCCTTGCTCAACAAGCGGCCGAGTATGGCTGGGTCACAGGGTTTTTCTTACTAGGCCCCGGCCATAACACCCGTTGACGGAACACTGTGTGGTTTTAGTCGGTTCGAGTCCGACATACCACCTTACCCATTAGCCCCGGTAAGGTGACGACCCGTGAGGGTTTCCACAAAAAAAAAAAAAAGAGGTCGTAGGTTTGATTCCCACCCGGGACAAAAAATTGTGTGATCCAGAAATAATTGTCCCGAGTCATGATGTTCTTTGTGTCCGTTCTTTGTATGTTTGTCAAGCAGAATAATTCTTGTGCTGGGCACAGAAACTATTCCTAATGTGCGAGTTGTCTTAAAAACACTGAAAAATAATTAATATTTTTATAGTCATATTTATACTGTTAGATTCGAATAACTTTACTGCTGATAAAGAATTAACATTCAGTTACATGAGAAATTAACTATACAATATTTGTTCGTCGATAATAATGTTGTTAATTCTTACATGACATCATCGTATATGGAGCAAAATAAACAAAGAAGCAAAATTATTTTTCCCAGCGCAGTCTTGTGCGCAGACATAGAAGATTTACACATAACATTTAAATATATATAGACTTATTTGGAAGCAACCTATATCCACTGCCGCACGAAGAAAAATACTGAAAAAAAAAAGTATATTTTTTTTATATTATTGCCTAACTTCTTTAATGAGTGACTGTTCATGACCAAACCCACACTCAAAAAATAGTTTTGGTTTTTGTCAGTAGACTTAATTCTAGAAGGCACGCCAGTGCCTTCTAGAATTAAATCGCGTTGTAATCGTAATTGTGTGCAAACCGTAGTATATTAGCATGAGGAATTTATGTATTTATATGAGCGATATTAAACAGTTCGATCAAGTAGATCAGTGCATAGTGGTTTGGTTTTTTTTTAAATTCTGCTAGTGCACTAAATTCAGTGCTCCAACAGTGACCAAACAGTAAACACTTTACTAGAAATAATACAAAAGAATATACAAACATTATTTCTATCGAATAAATAAAAGACATTGTTATTTCCAACTGGACAATAGGTATTACCTCAACTATCGATTGAATACGGACAGCTATTCAATTACTCGATACGATGTAAATCGGACAGTGTCGCAAAATCACTCGAGCTTTAAGTAATAAATTTAGATTTTACACGTAAAGCCTGCGTTTGATTGACTTGCACTGGCAATCGATAGTAACAGCTATAGTGTGCTAGTGATGTACTAACTGTCAGTAGAATTGTATCTTTTGTGACTGTTTTTATTAGCATAATTTGGATAAACTAAATCATTTCGAATAGCTAACGAATATTTTTGGCTCATGACGAGTATTTTTTTTATTGTTACCTGATAATATTACGTTTCTCTATATAACCTTTGTATGAGTGCAAGATAAATACATTTTCTTTCTTTTATTCTTTCTTTCTAAATATAAGTAAAATGTATCCATAAAGTTGAAGTGTTTTCTTTTGACTAGAAACGCAAGTGAAACTGTAGGGACCGGCTAGTAATCTATAAAACATAAATGCAATCTTCTCTTTTTGTAACCACTTGCTCGAAACTGTTAAAATTAACCAATACAAATAATCCACCTCTCCCAAACAGGTATAAACAGTAAACCAACATTTTTTTTGTTAATTTTGATTATAAAGATATATTTACGAACATTGACTGCACAGATGGCGTTGCGGTTTAAATGGTGACCTCGCCACTACACTGCCGCGCCGAATGTTGTTCGATCCCGCACTGGACAACACTTTGTGTAATCCTCAAATTGTTGTTCTGAGTCTGGGTGTTCTTTGTGTCGTTGCTTGAATGTTTGTTAAGTCCCCCGTGACGCAGGAATTAATACTAGTACGAGAGTAGTCTTCTATTATAAAATAAAAACAAATATTAAAATATACGGTTTTATTCGCGTGAAATAGAAAAAATAAGGTTTTATTCGCGTGAAATGTATATAAAAAATTACTAAAAAAATCGTATAATATTGGATTTTTTTAGTAATTTTTAAACACAAAACTAACAATTTATAATATGCTGCTATCATTTTACAACAATCATAGAAATTTTCTTTTAGAATAACCAGAATATCTGATGATGGCTCTTTGATCTTATAAAATTTTCAATACAGTTGTGTAAAGGATACTTTTTATTCTAAATAAGTTACATTTGCCGAGGGATAAATTAATTAATGGGTAAATGTATAAATAGGCAAAGCCAGTAGTCAGAACACAAACTACATATTTTCTTTCCTTCTAATACATATATTTTACAAACAGATTTTAACATTCAAACATATTTGTTTAATTGAAACACACATTTTAAGCGTAACACACGTTCAATTTTAAGTCAGTCACAGGTAAAATATGGAATTGATAAATTCAGGGACGGTCCTATTTAAATTATTTAGAAATGGATCCCTTTTAATTGGAGGCTTATGACGTCAGACTTTGGGGTCACAACCAGTATATAGATTAAATTATAATCTGATATTTAAGGAATGGGAGTGCTTTAGACGCGATGAGATCAAAGAGAGTGTTAATGAGAGAAACAAATTAAAATATGTACTAACATATGTACTAACATAACTATGTAATAAGATGTTGGAATTGATTTAGTTGAGGGTTTGCTTACCTCGTTAACAATAATATGTACTCGTAGTAATGTGTGACCCACTTTGTTAGTATTCCTTATACAAAATAAATATATAAGAGTTCTACCATTATATTATTTACTCGGATGAATCTATTTTTACATCTACGCCAATATATAGGAAATAATGTTGTATAGCTATTTTTCATATCCCGAACCCTATTGTCCAACATATTGATATGTTCTCGCTAGCCACTTACGACACGCGTGAGAAATGATGAGGTGTCTGATCGATCTTGTCCCGACATAGATATCAAAGGAAGTCCACGTTTTTGGCATTCTTCTGAATAAAGAAAACGTATTTTACTTTATGTAGTATACGGGCTGTGTTTGGCATCTATTACCTGTTCTTTTTTTATTGTCATAGACACATAAAGATCCTTAGGAGGTTTACTTTCATGTATATGTGTTAATATTTCCATCAATCTGGAGGTTATTCGTTTATTCCTAGGCGTGCTTATGCTTGTATCTTCATGTACCTTACATGTAGATACATGCATAAGTACGCCTTTCTCTATCAGGTAGGCAACTACAACAGTCGTAGACGTTGAAGCCCGCCGGTATGAGGGTTAATGAAAGTTATTAGAAAAAAAAAACGGAATGATACAGAAGCCTGTTAATATTTTTATTGCTTTTCGGAGTAGTCTCCGTTCTTTTCTAAGTACTATAGCATGTAATAGAAACACTAACTGAAGCAGACTGCACAAAGCGTGCGTAGCGTAGCGGTTTAAGTGGTCACCTTACCAATACGCTGCCGCGTCGAGTGTTGTGGGTTCTGCTTAAACAATATTGATTTAACATTTACACTAACATTTTACACTTTTACAGCAATTATAGTATCGTCAAAGTACACACTAGGTTTTTTTTTACCTTATAACGAACAGACCGACCTGAAAATCTAATATCATCTAAGATCACTACATAAAATATAATGTGCTTATTTCGTTTTCTCCGATATCTCGGAGAAGCAGGCTTCATTAAAAAATATAACATGAAATATTATATTTCTAAACTACGTTGTGCTTTTGAGGAATATTATAAATCTCTGTTTGTTTCCTTCCTTAATTTAATATTGCGGTTGTTGGATTGCTCGTAATTGAATGTTTTCATTTTATGTTCTAATGAACGTTATTCTGACAACATGTAATATAATTTTTGAAGACATTGATAGCTATGATTAATAATTTAATACAAATACCTCTAGATTACAGATGTATGTATGCATGTTGGGATTCAAATTCATATTTCGAATATCGTTTAATCACTTGAAAAGATGGAAAAGAGATTTGAAACAATTATACATACAATGACACGACGGCTGGTATTTATTTTAATCATATTGGTTGTTGTTTGAGGACAATAAAATTATATAGTTTTTGGTTGTTCCTGTTGTTAAGAGCAATCCTTTTATAACATGAATTTACTAACACTAACATTTTAATTAAAAAGACTCAAAGTAACTTAACTTTTAAAGTTTGAGTGTGACGAGCCAGAATTCCTGCAATATATTTTTTTACAAAAAGATTGAATTTTTTTTTAAATGCACATGTTTGTATATTTACAACGATATTCTTCTTTCATATACCGACGAATGTCACAGAATTTCAATGTTTATTTTAATTATGATTATTACAGTGTTACATGCGGTAATAGTAAAAGACTGAAACCCCTTCGGTCGAACATTGAACACAATTATTAGATGAATTGGATGAAGCGAAGCACAGTACTCTACGATTGATTGGTGTTTGTTAGTTAAACAAAGTGGATGCTGCCTGAATACTACTCTATCTAGGACTGATAGTCAATCAGTAACACAAGCTACTGTAAACATACAAGGAACATTTATCTTCATGGAGAGTAATCATTTATGAGTATTGATCACATACTACAAGAAATACTTATTGTAGTATGTGATCTGTAAATCCGTCTGTGAACACAGATTTTGTTTATAAAAAATAAAAGAATAAATCTAATATTACTCAAAATGAATAAAAATAGTTGTGTTATCTGGTTAATTTTAGGATAGATAAGAACAACCTTTATTGGGCACCAAAAAACGTATAATATATTTATAATTTATTAAAATCAGATGCAAGCCCCATCTCTTCAGTAACTAGTACACCATTGTGGTTTCTAGCGGGTAATTGTAAATGGGTTGTTACTCTTGATGTATGTCCATGTGTCCCCCTATTAGAAGTTTACTGATATGTCAAACCAGTTTCTCTTTATAAAAACAAAAAGGGTAGGTTCTACTTTGACGACATATTTTGCTGTAGTAATCGTTACCTTTTAAGATTTGTTTTAACAATAAAATTAAAAAAAACAATAATAATATTTTTATGTAAAAAATCAAATGAAATAAGAAACCTTTTATTGCATTATTACACAGTTATCAGTTCACATAGTCGTTGAGCTTCCCTTATATGTAAGCATATAGATGCTTATACCAGAGAACGAACTTACGAATTACGTAACACACGTTACGTAATTCGTAACTTGTGTGCGTTTATAACAAAATTGTAGATAAAAACCATGTATAATTTGTTTATAACAAAAATTTTAAGTTTACAAGTGTGTGCATAAATGTAGCTGTGTGTCTGTGGTGTGTGTGTGTGATGTGAGCGTGCATTATCTATGTGGGTGGGTGTGCGATGTGCGTGCATGTGTTGTTACATGATTTGACCTACAACATTTCAAATATACATATTATGAGGACCATAGCTTTTCTTTTCTTTTTTAATATTTATTAAGATCATAAAACAACTATGTGTCTTGATACTACCTTAATTCACGTGCCCTGTTAAATTATTTATTTTGTAAGATAAGAGACTACCTCATTGTAGAGTGCAAAATAACCCAAAAAAGTCCTAATCCGACTATTTGTTAAACTTATTTCCAAAGTAAAATCGCACGGGATAAACTGCAAATAAGTACTATTATCGCACGTTTTAATCACCTTATTTTCGTTCCCATTAAAACGGGCGGTAATACTATATTTTTATAGGATTACGAAAATTCGGGTCGGCGCTTTGATATTATTTCACGTAAATTAAAAAGTTTGTCCAAACATTCTCGGTAGCTGACACATCGGAGTGTTAACCTTAGGGATTGTAAAGCCCTCATAAAAATGTTCGATTCAAATCGTCGCTTCACCCCTGTGAGTTTTCCACCCCATTCCACTTGGTAAGGGGGAGTGGTGCGCGCGCACACAAAATCAATATGGTTCACGTTACGTACAAAATATACGGTGGCAACGAATAGGGGTGTCATGGTCAGCTTATCGATATTAATTAGTTTCCACGCTTCAAGAGTGCTCGTAAAAAGCCGAGTGTAGTTCTTTCTTCTGTCAGCATTTATTTCTACAGCCTTATTTAGTTCAACGGTCTATTATAACAAAATATTATATGTATATTTCTGCATAAATAATTAAATTTCTTAACGTTATGATAATGTTTCTCTTGAATTTTGTTTATTAGTTTAGTAAAAGTTGTTGTAAATTTAATATAATTAATATTCTTGTGAAAGATAATTTCGTGAGGTCGTTTTAAACGTAATTTTATTTTGATATTATTTACACTTTAAACTTTTGTATAAAATATATATTTCTTAAAGGTAAAGAACGGTCTTGAAAAGTATTAAACCCGCATAGAAGAATTATTAATGGATGTGCTGAATATTTTTTTAGTCATTTGAACTTAACATTTTTTTTTTTTATTTTTGAGTTATTAATTACTGGGTCAATACTATTGTGCAAATTAAAGAACTTATATGTATGTATGTTTCAATGTACCTATTTGTTTAACAGTCCGTTTAATGGTCCCTCTCTCTCTATTCAACCTCAGAAGTTTAAATTTAATGCGTTTCATTAATAACATACTTTCCAAACCACTTTGCGCCCAAAACAGCACAATTTCAACTAATAGAAGTATAACGGGAGCGCGTTGATTGAATTATCGATGAGAGTGCCGACGTCCTTATTGACATCGCTTCATAAAGCATGATTAATTGCTTCAAAATTTGTACTAGGACAATTCCTAGTTTGAATTTGTAATCCAATAATTAACTGGTATTTGAAAATTAAACGTTTGTTTTATTCAGTAGAGGAGTTAGACGGAAAAGCGATCGTGACGCCATCTATTGAGTCTTTTCAAAACTTTCTAACAAAGGTCCTTTATGTGAAGCCTGCAAGTGACGTGAACTCTTCCCCATTATGTTTTGTCAAAGCTTTTATCATATTTTGTGGAACCTCGTATGTCGTGCGTCTAAATTATCAATTAAAATTATTTTCAGAAAAGGTTGCTTTACGTATGCCAGCATAGCCTTTGTAAGATAAATAATTATTACTAACGTTAAATACAGAAGGTGAATCATGCAAGTAATAAAGTAAATAAGATATCTGCTTATTTTACTGGGACTAATGATACCTATTGACATTAATAACGAGGCTTAAAAGGAATTGAATTGAATTATCTGAAATGGTAAATATTTTCCATTGTTATTAAAAAGCCTAATTAGATATTTCACAGTTAATTTATGCTGCTGACTTCTAAGAACAAATGATAACAGAAATTGCGAGAGATCCTATAAAATCCAATTAATTTAACGGGGAGTGTCGCTTTCGTCGAAACGTGATTAAAATAACAAAAAAGATCCATTACGCGCTATCTTCGGTGGAGAAGATTCGTCGTAGTGGCGACGCTAATGTGGCGGCTGAGTATTAAGACAAAATGTAATCGGGGATAAGTATACTTATGTCTCACTAACTAGAGAATATTACTGGCTTAAGATTATTAAAACAACTCATAATGAAACTTGAAACTTAGACAAGTAAGGTAAGTAGCATTGATAAAGTTGAAGGTAGAAAAATAGCAGAATGGTAGCTTGTAACTAGTAAATTCTGTTATTCAAAATATCAAAAAGTTATATAAAAATATCAATCTGTGTCTGCAATTAATTATTCTAATATCAGTTATTTTCTAAGTAAGATATTCTCGACAGTTAATCCGGGTGCGTTTTCCCGGGCCGTCGGCGCTCGACCCGGATGTAGCGGCAGTGAGAACAACGAGGATCCAATAGCACTCATATTGGGAACTCGGGTTATTACATTTGTCGGCTTTTGAAAAACGATATGGGACCCGGTCGGGTTTATTACTGAATTATATTGTTCTCGTTTAATATTTAAATGTATAATATATATATCGATGACTGGGTTTTCATAATGAACAATTTGAAGGCATTTGCAAAATATAATTGAGTTAGTATGTTTTTTTTTTGTGCTTACTTTTAGTAATATATAATATTGAACTCCTTACTCGTGCTGAGATCCAGTTTCTCTTTGTTTTCCTTCTATATTAGGTTAGCACTTCATCTCTCATATCAGATATGGTGTACATCATGTTTATTTATGAAGCACAAGAAACTGGGACTTAAAATAAAGTAAAAGGCAACGACAGTCTTAAAAAGCTAAACACGTTTTTATAGACTTTTAACCAAGCTAAAATATATTTAACGTAAAATCTTTGAATTATGAATATTATCAATATGAAATATGAGAATAAATATTAGATCCATACAAGGAGAAATTTAATGTAGTCAATAGTTTAATAGTAGTTAACATTTACTTAATACAATCTCAAATGTAAGTGATTTAAAAACGGATTGGAAGCAATTACCTGGTCATAATATCTACCTAAATGTACTAGTGTCTTACTGTAAGGAAGCACCAAGGTCACAAGAGTTTGGTAAATTTAATACAAGACTAAATGATCATAGAGTTTAGTAGTGTACACATAGGATCGGCCATAGGGCGGCTGCTGAGCTACATAGAGCAGTTGAAAGCGGCCTGTAACCACTGTTTAATGCGATGATACCACAAAATGTACTTAACAAAATTTTGTCGTACTGTTTTCTAAAAATTGTGGACCGTATCCAAATCATATATCTAGATAAAAAACATCTCGTATGTACAAATACTTACTACAATAATTGTAATTGACAATGTGTTGAGTAAAGTCCTCCCGACAGGAATAATTTCTAAAGCAGGAGTTGTCTTTAAAAAAAAAATGTTTTATAAGTTTGTTTCTGCCTTCAATGTAGAGATATAGAGTTTCCGTTTATTATTCAATTAGGGCAACCCGTTTTCATCTGAATAATTTGAGATTCTATATACATATGTACATACCTACTATTTCTATAGAGATGGGTAGATTTCACGAATAATTAGGCACCTAAGTTCCCTCAAGTCTACACATGAGTACATTTACTTCCCTAAACTAATGCCCCAAGTCTGCAGCTTGTTAATCAATTTCACTGAATAGTTTCTACATACACATAACTGAAACTGTATATAGGCCAAACTTTCTACGACTTAGGGCTTCATACACGGAGAAAATGTTGTAAGGCGCATATATGTATGACATGCACGTCTATCGTATGAATTCCTACCACACATCGCGTCTCGAACTCATCGGAAGCTTTCCATTTTTTCATTGGACCACTAGACGCAAACTGGGGTTCCATCCTTTTAGTCTCGAAACATCTAAATATCAAACTAAACGCTTTGACAGTTCTTTTTTGGTTCGAGTCTCCAAGGTTAGGAAAAAACTACCTCCGTCTATTTTTTCAGAGAACTACAATCCTGGATATTTCAAAAGTAGAGTGAATAGATTTCTGTTGGATAGGCGTGTCCCACCTTTATCTTCATCACTTAACATTATGTGAGTTGGAAGACAAACAAACCTCAAATCACAGAAATAGGTTAACATTGACGAACGGTTGTGTTCTGGAACATGCGCTTTTGAACTATTTTCAGACACTTACTACTTTTAAATAAAACCTACCAATCTCTAGGAATGGTAAGGAATTTTTCTTTTAATAATATTAGGTGTGTATGGACTTAATCGCGATAAGGTAAAATTTGTCCCAATTTACACCTTCAATACATGTAAACTAATAATAAAATGGATTGTTTTCTATCAGGCGGTATACGAGTGGTACTTATTGACGTATGTGTGGTTTGTTTAAAAATAGCAAATCTTTACAGAAAAATAACCTAAATTAAATAGCCAAAATAAAACAGTATATGAAATAGCAAGTTGTGACGTAATTAATACATAAAACAAACAATAACAAACGCAATACTAAATGTCAGTCTCATATAGAACACTATTTTATCTCTACTACAGAACGGACTAATTCAACACTACTAATACTAATATCATACCTGAGGAAAATTTAAAAAAAAAAAAAAATGTTTTCTATATTGATGGCGAGAGCTTAGTAAAAATTATTGTCTTCAAGAAATACAAGTGTTTTTCGTACTTTGCTTTGGTATTAAATCGATAAAATGACTTTTGATATCACTAATGCGACTTGAAAGAAAGACCCAAACTCGTCGCAGAAAAGAATCACAACGTAGCATCGCTATAAATCAACTTATCAACTCTCGTAATCCATTTAATCTTATAACAGAAAATCCACCCAGTATCTATATATAACCGTATATATCTTAGTTCAACAAAACTTCCTCTTAGCTGCGCACATATTGGGCATAACTTGTCAACTTAGCTTAGAAGTCTCAAACTTTACCGTGACAAATACACATTCTCTTGCTGATGGAAAATCAATATATTGTAAAGTATTCCTGTTTTGTTTTGTTCTTCAAAACTTAATAAAGGATAAAATGATGCTGCTAGTAAGTTAAAGTCCCATGTGCTGTTATTTTGATTGCTAGAGATAGAGTATCTTGCCTTCGGTTTAAGCGTTTAGGTCACGTTTTAAGTTTGACCTTTGACACAAATTAGAATAAATGATCACTTGTTTCTTGTAATTACGATTACATCTCAGACAGAATGGCATAATCGGTAGCATTTTCAATTTTTTTTTTTTTTTTAAAAAGACAAATCCCGCATTTGGATTAATTCCTGTGTCGCGGGGGGATTTACAAACATTCAAACAACGTGCACAAAGAACACCCAGACTCAGAACAACAATTTGAGGATTACACAAAGTGTTGTCTCGTGCGGGGATCGAACCCACAACACACGGCGCGGCAGTGTAGTGGCGAGGTGACCACTCAAGCCACTACGCCATCAGTGCAATCAAATTTATTTAAATAAAGAAATTATATATAAAAAGCTACATAATTCTTAAAATAAACAACCACTAGAGTGAAGGCGCATTTTATCACATTATTACTATTCCTAATAGACTACTCTTGGAGCCTTGTCGAAGTATTTTATGTTAAAAGTAATAAATACATGTACTTTATTCGACAAACATTTAAATTAAGATAAATAGAATGGTGCCTCTGAATGGTTGATTAAAAATGCCTAAATAAATCTTTAAGAATTACGTTTAAGTTCAAGAATTGATAAACCTCATTGCATCCTTGCGCATTAAGAGTACCTAATTTTTTCCAGCGTCTCCGATTACGTATTTCAATTTCGAACATTCATATACATATTTTGTAAAGTCCCCCGCGACACAGGAATATTCTAATGTCCATAAATAAATCCATAAACAACAATATTAACAAATTTCGTTTCGTCGATATTTTTTTCAATTCCCTCATAAAATTATAATGAATTCGACGCGGGATATGAAATTTATGTGGTGATTAAATTAATTTATAGGTAGCGTTAGAGCCGAGCTGATATACAACTCTATCGTGAGTTATGTCGGTATTTACAAAACAAATAGTTACCTCTCACTATTGCCGCTTTAAAACGTTAGATGTTACTCTAATTGACATTTAGGAGTATTTGCAGCTGAATATAATATATATAAATAGGTACCAATAACCGGGTGAGAAACGCTTTACTCAGAGGCGTTATTTGTAATAATATAGTTTCTGTGTGATTCTTGGTTGAGTGGAATAAGGCCAACCTAAGGAAACTAAGGAATCTGACTGTTATCTATCAGACAGTATATAGTCATAACAGTATGAATATATGTATACTGTCTGACACTAGTCAGTTTCCGGGCACTGGCCCACATGACGGCAATAGGTTTGCCCCGTATTACGTAAGTGGGGCTAACTTATAGTCGGTAAAAAGTGGGCTTTCTAAACGACTCTACCTACTCCTTCGGGGTATATATACATACATATACATATATATATACATATATATAAGAGATTTCCACCGATATATTGACTCATCACCATATCTCTGGAACCATAAGGTGTAGAGACTTGAGATTTGGTAGGAATATTCCTTTCGCCGAGTAGAGGTCAACTAAGAACGGATTTTACAAAATTCCAACTGCAAGGGGTGTTCAAGGGGTGTCAGCAGGTGTGATAGTAGCTATATAAGTGAGTATATGTACGTGTGCATAAATTTTAATAGATGGCGTGAAAGTAAGTGTTACCAAGTACAAAAGTAGTATATTCTTTTCTAAGCGGCTTTATCTATTTTATTGATAATTTGACAATTAATTTTAGGAATGTAAAAAAAGGCTGTGTGTATTTAAATAGGACGTATGTACCTTCTATTCCAATAATATATTCAGATCGGTTAGCAAATGGCACGCGTAACGTACACTCATTACAAATGATTAGTTGAATATAGAACCTCCTTCTTTTTAGACTCGGATAAAAAAAATATTATCTCGATACCTGACAGTTGTTGTGTGTACTTTTCTTTATACTATAAAAAAAAAACATTATGTAAGTCTTATTGACAAACGACATGAAACAATTGAAGTAATTCAGACAATATGTTGTCTGAATTACTTCAATTGGTTTATGAACCACGAATCCAACTTACCTGAATCCAACAAAAAGAATAAAATTGTAAATTAGCTATAAATTGTGGCATGTAAACCTAGGTCACAGAATTCATGAAAGATATAAAAGCCTTCCAAACTTTTCCACACCATTTATTACTTTCAAAAGTGTTATAACTCGGATTTGTTATAATTTCCAACAAAATTAAATTTTTTCAGCTATTCTAGAAAGTCTAAAAGAAGATAAATATGGACTTAACTTTTATTCAATATGTTTGGGGCCTTCTTGTGCTCCGTCTTCAGAGAAAAGTAGCAGATTTTAATTTTTAAAGTAGAAACTTAACCTTAACTCTATTCCACCCAGAATCGGACATTCTGGGTGGAATAGAGTAAGGCTACTCAAGGATAAGACAGTGCGCATACACTGTCTGGATGACGGTCGCGACGGTGAGATTGCCACTTATTACGTAAATTGGAGTTAAATACTGTTGACATAATGTGGTTGTTCCCTTTGCCCTTCCTGAATATAGGAATATAGGATATGTAGAAAGTTAAATACATGCGAGGAATAAGTAACATGGCGTGTGGTTCATGGTAGAGCAGAATAAGGACCACCGTCTCTTCCCGGTGGTGTTTTAAAAGGCAACTAAGGAATCGGACTGTTAGCTATCAGATGACTTCAATAGGCAGTTAACGTCAATAAGCAGTTAACGGCAATAGGCAGTTAACGTCAATAGGCAGTTAACGTCAATAGGCAGTTAACGTCAATAGGCAGTTAACGTCAATAGGCAGTTAACGGCAATAGGCAGTTAACGTCAATAGGCAGTTAACGGCAATAGGCTTGCCTCCTGTTACGTTAGTGGGGCCAAATTCAAGTTGGCAAAATGTGGGTGTTTAATACTGTATGTTTATTAACGTTTAATTTTTGATACACCTTAACCACCTGCATCAAACACGGATACCGTTGTCTTAATTTAATTTATTATTTTTATCTTAGTACAAATACTCGGTAATGTTAAAATCGTAACTGAGACATCGAAATAGTACATACAAATAATGTGATCATATACAGGATATTAATGCTTTTAACTTCTAAAGGCCCCGATGATCGATTACTTTTAGACAAAAATATTTTTGGTAATTTTTCTCATAAGCCAAGCTTCGGTTCGGTTAGTATATTTGTTTTCAGTGAGATCAAAAAACAGATACTTATTTTTGCATAATAGAACATAAAGCTTTATTCTCTTCTGGTCTTGTACTCCGTGAAAATTTAAAACTTCTGAACAAGAAAACTGTATAGTAACCGCAGGCTAGGTTATCGGCTATATGAAAGAATTCATTTTAAAAATTAAAACCACCTCGCAAAGGCTTTCCAACTTTAAGTGCGAAGAAACTTTGCAAAGCTATATGGCGGGTGAATATTTAAACTCCATTGGGATAGGTACCTAGTATTGCCAATCTAAATACTTATATAACAAAATTGTAATATACATTTCAATTTAGTTTTAATTGTTCTAAAAAAAAGAACGGTTTTAACAGATTGCTTTCGGTTACGGTTTTTTACAATGGAATGATTTTAAATGTAGCAATCTCCAATGTACCTTATAAGGTTTATAGTTAGTTTAGTTTTATAACTGTGACTGTGTAGACTAGGTACACACCAAAGATAATATTAAAAAAATATCGATTTGACCAAAAATCACCTTCCATGTGGCAACACTGGAAGGTATAATATGTAAATAAGTATGAAACTTTTTCCTCACCCTCTGTATTCAGGGAGGAAGACAAATGGTTCTGGTGTCGAGTCACTCGGAGGCAGCTATTAATCATGACTGTGAATCTATAGGTGAAATGAGGAGTCAAACGCCAGCGCCACACGTACTGAATACATGTTTTAGGGAGATTTATGTTTCAAATCATGAGACATTAAATGTTAGAAGGTATTAAAATAATGGTTGTATAGTAACAGTATGTTATGAGTTCCCTGAGAGCTCAAAAAGGTTATACATTTAAAAATGAAATTTTAAATATATTTACATACATATTTATACATATGTATATGTATTGTGCATATACTCAATGCTATATATGCGTAGGAGAGGAGGTATAAGCGATTTAAACGGCCACATTTTTCTGACCTACTAGTTTAGTCCCATTTCTTGAAAAGCCGAACCCTAATCCTTTTACAAAATAAATAAATATATATATATATATATATATATACATATATATATTTATTTTGTAAAAGGATTAGGGTTCGGCTTTATAAATATAAATGTATACAAGAGTGAAGTCACGACGGGGGTACATAACTCGCTTCACCTGCTTTCTACAATTTTATTTATAAAAATATTCTTATGACTCCTTTACGTACAAACAGTGCAATTTTCACAAAAACAACCGTAGAAAGTAATATTCCTTTTACATAATTATAACAAGCAGAATATTCTACAAAGAGAAAAATATTCCTTGTTTTCTACATTCTTTACTTCAAACGCACTACAAGGAATCCATACGAAACAAGAACGTGACTTCGAGTCGATTTAAATCAAATTAAAAAGACGTTTCTACCGTCTGCCTGTTTGAATTTTTTTTTTAATTTCCCCGTCGAGTTGTGAACAAGAAACGTACATATAAGTAAAAAATGGCGAGGAGTGAAGTAAACGAGTCCCGAGCACGTTTTAAGTATGGTACCGCAGTCCCGGACTTGCTGTCAGTTCCGGACTCTAGGGCTGTCGACAACTGACAGCTCAAATTGTGATATATTATCCACGAGCAACAAGGGTCAAGTGTTTTTGTTATGAAAAACCTTTTAGATGATAATTATGCGTGAATGTTTATTCAATGGTATTATTCATTTTCATAACAAAAGTGGCGAATCTTTCTTTGAGTGTTTGTCTACTTATCTTTTCGACTTTAGCGTAATCTGTAATCTAAATCTTAACTTTTCTTTGACTTTTATGATTTAATTTGGAATGGGTATTTTGTATAACTCAGAAGCGTTAAGATGGATTAAGTTCGGCCAGGTCTGCGGGGTACACAGGGACTTCCTTTCTAGGGTACACCTGAGGCCCCGGCCATAACACCTGTTGACGGAACACTGTGTGGTTTTAGTCGGTTCGAGTCCGACATACCACCTTACCCATTCGCTCCGGTAAGTGGGGTGACCAGTGGGGGTTTCCATACATAAAAAAAAAAAAGATGAATTAAGTTACAATGTGCAGGTAGTCTCGCTCCCATTTGAAGTCCTAAACACATGGATGGTTAAGAAAACTTGCAAGCCCCTTGTTTATAATAACGAGTTTTAACCAATTATCGTATACATTTTATTCATACATACATACATACATTCTGGAAGGGGAAGCCAGAGGCACAATTAATGCCCAATTTTTGCAAATTAGAATTTAGTCCCAATTACGTAATAGTAAGCTATTTGGACTCAGATGGGAATATTTGTAGTATATTGACAGGAAAGGGAAGGATATAATAGTGCTTATACAGATAGATTAAGGAGTATGAGCAATAGCTCAAGCAAGTCAGGATCGCATACCCATAACTCGAACTGGATGGTGCCTACTCGAATTGAACGTCCGGGCCATATAACTTTTTTCTTTATGTTCATAACAAAAGTACGACATAGTTAATTATCCTTTATCTCGGTAAAAATAAATAAATAACTACAGCAAATATTACAAGCAAATAAGAATAAAGACAATTAACTCTTGTGAACACTTTTTCACTGTCTCATTTATCTAGTTAAGTAATTATGAGCATCTAGCTAGCTAATTAGAAGTGACAGCCCTAATTCTTTGCGATCCTTTAGTGACGTAGTTACAACTGTCTGTGGGATCTGCATACATTTCGTTAATGAAGTTCCCGGACTTTCGTGGACTTGTCCGTCACTGCACGTGGTTTTATTTGTCTACGAATTGCATCTGCAGAGCCAGTTCTTCGGATAATTCACTTTCTAGTTTAACATGAAACTTTGGTAAAAGAACCTTGGCAAATTATTAATATAACGGATAATTCTTTTCACAACGTTCTTAATGATCATAAGAAAGTTAAGGCATCCCTGCTTTGAAAAAAAATACAAAATTAAGATTTTTCTTGGTTTATTATAAAGCCTGTTGTGTGATTAAAAAAAAAAAGTTTCGTTTTGCATACGTACCATAAATTAGAATCCTGTCATATGCAATGTCTGCATTTGTTATATATAATTTAATTGTCGTAAACTGGCGTTGCGACAAGCATGCATCTTTTCTGTCTACCAGCATTTTCGACATATTTATCCAATTTCAAGCACTATTAACCTGCGAACACTGAACATTAGCCATTCAGCGTTTGCCGCGTTGCAAAAATAAATATTTACTTATTTTTGTTGGCCAGTTTGTATCTCTGGGGTGGCACTTTTTGGTGCCAACTGGCAAGTTTTCAGCACGACGTTCACGTGCCGCTAGGGACAAAGCTTGATTGCGTTTACAGCCTCCGTAATGTTGTTTTTATATGTTACTTTATGTTGTATTTGTGACTTTAAGTCTTATATTTTGGAGTTCAAGTTAAACAAAAATTGTTAATCGTCGTTCAACTTCTTTCTGAAAAAACTCAACTCTCACTTTCTGCCAACCATCATTTAGTCCCATTAACGTAATATGGGACGATTCTATTGCCGTATACACTGTCTGATAGATAATGGTCCGATCCCTTGGTCACCTTTTACGATACCTAAAGTAAGAGATGGAGATGGCCCTATTCTACTCCACCGAGAACCACAGGCCTGTAAGAAACGTACACATGTAAACATTATATCATGTACTTTGTAACTTAGCACTGCGTTTAATATTTACTCCTCGTAGGATATTTACTTTAAGAATTCATTACATATCCATAAAAAAAACTACAGACACATTGGATAGAAATTCAATCAAGTCAACAAAAGCTGACACTTGAAGCGAAATAGTTTCCCAAATAACCTTACACAATACTGTAAAGGTGTAAGTTTAGCAATATCGAATAGTGATGTCGACACTCGACACCCCCTGTCCGACTAACCCGCCACCGTTATCCGGTCTCGGGAGCTCTCGATACAATGTCAGATACATTCGGGTAAATCGCCAACTTTAAATTGTAACTTGCAGGCTTATAAATATTAGTCTGCGTTTTCTTGAATGCAAGAAGTGCAGAGAGTTATGACAATTTGCGAATTATGTGGTAAATATTTAACATTTTTTTTAATGAAAACTAAACATTGCAAATTCGGTTGATTTTGACACAAATATCTAATAGCTAGTGATCAATAATTCGGCATTATTTTTTATTTGCTGACAGCAAAAAAAGTGTTGGATTTTTTACTACTAACTCTAAATCTTTTCAATGGATAATTAGTAAAGAAAATTGGTTGACATAGAGAAAAAGGTACTGTTAAATTTTGTCATTGCCTTTTCATATAGGCTACCATTTTGTGTTTAAGTGGCAGTTACTCTGTAAACAATAGTCTATAACTCAAAGTCTACAATTTGACTTCACTGAAGTGCTTTGCTTTGCTCCACTTTGCCAACTGGTGCCGCATCAAGGGTCGTGTAGCTTCTTCATTTGTATTCTTCATTTGTAATTGTGTGTCCTGCAGTACAGATGGTAATTACGATGAAATTCGAGGTATCATTTGAATGATCTCAATAGTGGTAGTCACATATAAACTTTACAATTAGCGTCAGCAAAAGAAAAGAGAGAAAGTTGTTAACAATGCCGTCGAATGTTATATTTTTTTAACAATTCGATTTGTTTTTATACCTTGATGCAAGGTTATTGGACCTATTAGCACTGGCAATATTAGTGACACACGGCACTACCGATCGGTTCATTCCTATAGAGCTAACGTGACCCTACACACTAGTAGAAGTACAGCACAGGTAATTGTGGAAATAGTGAGCAGGGCCATCAATTTTTTTTTCTGTAACTAACTAAACTAGCCTACACACTATCAGTAATATAATCTACATTGATTTTATCCTCCTAGAAATGTCAGTCGCATTTGAACAATGTCTTTAATATCCCAATTCTTAAGGTTGTTATCTATTTACTATACTAAGGCAGTAAGGAGAAAATAGAAGTCTAACAGGATGAAAATGAAGAAAACGACTACTATTTTATACAGAGTGAAATTTAATAACAAAATAAGCTCGACATAAAGCTTTTCAGAAAACAGCACGTCTACTAACGAGTTATACAGTATTCGCTAACAATTGTATAATAGATGCATGTATATAATAAAGACAGGATACCGTGGGTGCATTTACTAATTAAACACAGCATGTTCACAAACGAAGCCGAATTATTTATGCCATATTGTGTTGAGCCACAGATAGTAAAGTTTACTTACTTGTTATTTGATGATTGGATAGGCTTCTATTTCTTCAAAGTTAGACAAATTTTATATTATTGGGGTATTTATTACGGAACGTACTGTTTTACGCAGGAGTGTATTTTGGAGATGCCCGACTAGTAAAGTTTAATAGCACTCGGTGAAGCACCTGATACCGTCGTGGAAGGTAGCTTCATGCTTTGATAAAGGTCCCCCGTCGAGCCCGAACAAGCTGGACATCCCCGAAAAACACTCGTGAGGAAAACTGTATGTTACTTAATAAATATGAATAACACTATTAAAATATTTTATTCTATTATTGCGGTACTTTCCTTTTATTGATATTTAACAAAACTACGCTGATATTTAACCAGTTACATCATTATTATTTATAAAAAAAACAAAAGGAAATACATTTCTATGTCAGAAAATTAAATAAAGACTAATGATACTCAAACAAGTTTTTATTTAACTTTAAATTAGCTTTACGTATGTTTTGCTTATTATCTAACAGTCTGTTCTGAAAAGCTGAAAACTTTTAACGACATGCTGAAATGACAGACACACATCTTCTTACCTTAAGTACTCTCAAGGTTATTATATCTAAGAAAAACTTGAATATGTTAGTTACTTAAACACACTCAACGATCAATACGTACGACCGCCACCCCTTTTACAAAGACTTGGAAAATATTTCAATAACAAATACATTAATATTGTAGACTTCAAAAATGTTTTACCGTAGTATAGAGAAACAGGCCAACTTACCGTCTTGAAATGTTTAAAATATGTACAAAAAAAAATTATACTAGGTAAATAATTGTCACTGTATTTCAGGTAGAATTTTGATTAAGTGCGACATCATTATGAAAATCTTTAAATTAAGGATATGTTGTTACTAAAAACATCCCTCCACTTACATACTTAAAATTCCACAAAACTAGCATCTAAAGCAAAATAACATCGAACTTAAATTATTATAAAAAAACTCTGATAATAAAATTACTTCTCATTCCAGGCGAGCGATCGTTCTCTAAGGATTAAAATATACTAGTGTTGGCAGCCTTACTTTAAACCTAATTCCCGAGAACTTTCCGTTTTACAATACTAGAGATTGCACTTAGCTTTCGCCGCCCCCTACCCACGTGCCCACCCCTGGCGTGTCGACTCGGCACATCTTGTACTGACTTGCCAACTCGAGAAGTCCGACTTAAGTGGAGCATTCTGTATTAGTTTTATTGACGTTATATTATTCGTTAAGAAGGAAAAGAAGTAAGCTTTAGAAACTTGCCAGTGGTCGCTTAGAGGTAGAAATTTTATTGCGTAATTCATTAAATTATTGATATACTCAGTTTGGTAAAAAGATAGAAACAATAGAAGGAAAATCGGTACCAAATTTCTATTATCTTTTATTAAGTAGTTTCCTTTTTTTTCATTTAATTAAAGGGAGAAAAACATGGCACGTATAATGCTCTAACTTTTCATTTTACACTCACGTGCTAAATTAAAAAGTTAATAATAAATTATTGTAGTGTAGTAAGAACTCATTAATTTGCAGTGATATTTTACTAGAAATGATAATGGTATATCTAAATATGTTTAATTCCATTGACAAATGTCATAATTATCAGAAAATATTTTTATCCTAAAAAGGACATTTTTGTTTTAACACATGTATTGATGTAAAACTACATTGCAAAGTAATAAGGAATTATATACTATAAAATCATCTAAAATTTCTGGAGTCTATTATATAATAAAACTTATAAACTTAGTCGATATGAATTGAATTCAACACAAACTTCATGCATACATTTAAAGTGAGTGATAGTGAGATATACTATATTTAAATCGTCTAACTGTAATAAAAATGCAAATATCAGCCGTCCAAAATTCCTGACAACATTTAAAAAGCCGCTTATTAACCTGACAAATACAATTTACCGCCGAAACTTTGTACTAGAAGGTTCTTAGCAATACTAACGAGGTAAGTTTGAAGTAGACGTGCCTAATACCTCAAGAGCTATCTAGCTAGAGAGAGACTGATCATGATTTGTTCCGACGACTAACTTTATCCTCAAATGAAAATAAAATGTAAAATTTTTTATTGTTTTCTTATTTACAAGTTCGATATCATGTAACGCCGCGTGGTGTGGATAAATGTATAATTGTTTGATAAGTCTTACTTTTTACAGATTGTAATTCAAATATAATAATAATGGAGAAAAGTTTTCACACTGTAAATTACTGGTATTGCCACAAAACATAGTTAAGTTAAAGTGTGTTCCAAGTTTGTTAAAAATTTATGTATTTTTGTAGGCAATGTAAAAAAGAGGTAGAACTAATTCTTCAATATTTGTTAAACATTAAATTCATAGTAATTTTCATAATGTCTATAATAGTATTTTTATATTGAGCTAGGTTATCATTAAAATGAAAAACAACAAAATTCGTGTAACTCTCAATAATTAGGCAACGTCCAGGCACACCAGGACTTCGCCTCTTCGCGGTTGGCCACTAAAGCGGATCTAGGTGAAAACCTTACCCCACAACCCGCAACCACACTCAGGGCGGCATGAGGCGCTGGGAAGGGCGCGATAACGAGCAACACACTATCATAAACCAGTCACTAAATGTACCGTACCTAAATGGTTATGTATAAATTTTTATAGGTTGAAATTAAACTTAAAATATACCATGACGTACTCATAACTCTGACTTACAAGGTCACGCAAGGAATTAAATACACGTAGAATGTGACTGAAATAAATAAATATTAAGCTAGAAAAAGCTTTCATGAATATTTTTAACAATCTTCAAACAAAGCATGGTTCAAACTAAAACTTAAAATATACCATGATGTACTCATATCTCTGGCTTACAAGGTCACGCAAGGAATAAAATATACGTAGAATGTGACTGAAATAAATAAATATTAAGCTAACAAAAGCTTTCATGATTATTTTTAACAGGCTTCAAACATAGCAGAAAAAGGGGAAACAATTTTATGTTTTTAAAGTACCGTTAGCGGTATTTGTAGATGACGTGTTCCGATTTTATTTATGATTTTAAATAAAGGTTGTTTGAGTTATCATTTCATATAAATTACGGGAAAATGTCACCTTAAGAAATGTGCCTTGAAAATCAGTTGCACTTTTGATTAAAAGACAAATATGTAACCATGTTAAGTAGTTAAAATATTTAGCTTTTTTTTCTGCGTTTGGAAACCCCCTCAGGTCATCCCATCGGTGCTTTCGATGGGACGGTGTGTCGGAATCGGACCGACTAAAACCACACGGTGTGCCATACTGCGCTTAAGATAGGAGGAATCCGGAAGCAGCTTGAGTAAGACACCTGGACCCTAGCGCCTGTTGTCGGGCACCACCTATGGGTAACTCTCAATTAGACAACGTCCAGGCACACCAGGACGTCGCCTCCTCGCGGCTGGCCAAAGGGGGGAGGGGGAATTGGGCCTCTGGAAACCTCACTCAATTCGGGGAAATGCAACGCAAGCGTTACTTCACAACCGGTTTTCTGTGAGGCCGTGGTATCGCACCGGTCGAGCCGGCCTATTCGTGCCTAAGCATGGCTCTATCACTTGAAATTACAGGCTCTTTCGAAATATAAAATGAATAGATATCATGATAGCAGTAAATGAAAAATCATGATCTGTGTCGTTCCTTAAATTGTTTTTATGGGGTTTATAACCGTGCATCGTTAAAAGCTGCGAGAATATATTTTTATGTGCTACCTCATAATTCACTGATCAAAAAAGTTTAATACTTGCAATTCGAATAGACAGCAATGATTCCTTTAATTTTTTTTTCGTCATAACTCCAGCTACGTGTGTACGTACGCGATAATCATAAATTATCAACATAAGACGCAGATTTTGTTTTTATTGGTTATTGGAATAGGTGTTTGTCTTCTAATTTATCTGGTGGAAATTCACGATGAAGATGAAGATGGTGCACGCCTATCCAAGACAAACCTATTCACTCTACTCTTGAAAGTTCCAGGATCGTACTCGAACTTGTTGTCTGTTTGACTAAACACGAAGTTACACTGGACCACGACTGTAGATGGATGATAAAGTTGATATACATAATATGTATGTAGGTCCCTGTCATGAACTCGTCTTATTGAAGTCTTAAGCCGGATTTACAATTTCATTGAAAATATTTTAAAATAAGCAGTCTCTCGAATCAAGTTGTGACAAAACGAAACGATTAGAATTTATTATAATAATTGTTTTAACAACTTTACGATTTGTTTTTTTATTTCTATTCAACAATTATTTATTATTCAAAATAAAATCGTACCTAACTTATGTAATTATTCAATGTAAATAAATGTATCTTATCAAGCTTACATAGATACAAAACCGAAGAAACTTACTAGGAGTAAACTTAAAGGAATATTTTCATTCAGTCAATATATGAAGCAATGTTGATCTGTTGGTCTAGTGATTAGTGAGCCTGACTGCTTAGCCGGAGGTAGTGTGTTCAATTCCCACACGGGGCATAAATTTGTGTGATCCAAAATTAGCTATCCCGGGTCTGGGTGTTATTTGTGTTCTTTTTATGACTGCTTGTGAAGTCCTTCGTGACTCAGGAATTATTCATAATGAGTGAGTTGTTTTAATTTGAAAAAAAAATATGTTTAAAAACTAGCAATTACTATTTACTGATTACACACTATGTGAAAAAAACTAACTACAAACAATAAAATAATAACATGACATAATAAAATGGCAGTAAGAACAATGCACCCTTTGTTTGTAAACGATCGATTTTTCTATAATCCGAACAGTAAGGGTATATCAACGTGATGGAACGAATTAAAAAGGCTAGCGTGTATTAGGTTACGGGTTGATGTCCTTTGCCTGTATCGTGCAGACGTACCTACTATTTTTATTACCTTTGAATTTTATAAATGTTCTAGATTTGAAATTTTTATTTTTTCTTTTTTTATATCATAAATGCTAAAACATTTTCTCTACGCTGTTTATGCACCGATAAATGTGACAAGTTAACATCTTAACTATATTTCTATTAAATGACTTCCATGTGTTTCCTTAAATTAATCTTTTTTTTTTATGAATACTACCAACATGTATTATTATTTTCAAACAACAATAACAAAATTATCAACTATTTAAAATGAGTATATTCTTGTATACATCATTGAGAGGGTAATATTGTAAATACTTTTTAAACAAGGCATTGACCTGTTGTTTTCTTAAAGCAACCCTATACCTCCCCCCGTTCGTCTAGACTAGTCTGACAGGTAAATATCTAACTACGATTGAGTGTAGATAAAATTGTACTTAAGTATTTCTGAATCGGAAAAAGCGAATTGGATTATTTTTTTCATTCATAGTGAAGAATATTACTTATCCAACGTGTTCGAAAGCATGTGTTTGTCTTAATACATATAATACATACACACAATACATACATAATTCTACGGTACGTGAGTTTTTCACCTATGTATATTTCATAAACGGATGGTGCGATTATAATGATTTTTTGTGTGTATATTTCAATGGATTCTGGATGGTTTGAAAGCACAATTTGATTGTGTTGGATTTTGGATCAGCAAAATTGATTGGCTGAACAATTGAGACTCAACCGTAGATTCGTTAGACATATTTATGGAATCACAAAATTAAAAAATTGTAATGTTAAATTTAAAATATTGATTCGGGAAGAACGACGTCTACCGGGTCAGCTAGAGTGGTTCTATTATATAAGGAAAATGTATCTGTTGAAATACAAAAGGGGGTATAGGAGAACATTGCCATAATTAATGGCAATGGATGCCACGACGAGCTTTGCAAAAAAATATTTTTTTTGTGAGCATTGCAATAAACGAGTAACACTAAGATTTAATTCGGTAACGAACATCAACTGCATTGAATGCGACTCCATTAATGATAATGGAGTAATCCCACAACTTCAATGATCGTGGAATTTGTCGCTTGGAAATGACATATTACGAATATATAGAACGCCAAAAACGCATTGATTTTTTTCTTTATATGGGCTAGCTTAACATCAAAAAAGGTTTCTCGCCCATACTTCCACCTAAAAAGCATCGGAAGAAAATTAGGAACGAAATAATTTTGAGATACAGACCAAAGTAAACAGTGAGACATCTAAAAACTATGACTCAATCATAGATTCGACAGAAGTAACTATGGAGTCGCAAAATTATGGGAAGGATAAATGTAAATGTTAAATTAAAAAAATATCATATTTAATGTGGCGCTGCTTATCCGGGCAGTACGTCGTCTGCCGAGTCTTATAGCATTAGGTAAAAATTAAACTAATTTTATAATTCAACTACGTTCATTCATAGAATATCCAAATAATAAGAGAATTCTTACTAAACTTCAGGTTAGATTATTCGTGAACAATATCCAAACGCTATTGTACCTTCTCGGAGCTTGCGTCTTACTTAATACGATATGACTTTTTTTTCGTGTAATACATAATGTCGCCTCGTTACTTGGGTATTTTGGCTTAAAAAGAAGCCTGTAGTAATCTATTTAATATTGCCTGGAGGTATAAATATTTATAAAAAGATATTTGACATATATTTGTTTTAAGAAAACACTTAACAGGGTTTACGATAAAGTACGTAAGCGTTTACTGTATTCAAACTCATTAAACTTCTGTGTAAACATCATTTTTAGTAGACATGGGCATCCTAAACATATCTAGTTACCGCGACTGGGATTGGTGTTTCATTTTTTTTTTTTATATATACCATACCATACCATAGTGACTCCACTTTGCCTGATGGAAAGCAATAAGTGGAGTCAAAGAGTTTCATATGTAAAATATGAGTATTAAAGAATTTTGTTGTTTGTTGCAGGCAAGCAGCGGTGCGGAGCCCCAAGTGGCCGTACTATGCGAGGCGGGGGGCACCTACCACCCCCAGTATATGTCCGCCGCAGGCCGATGGACGCCCGACCTTACCACCAAGCCTCACAACTGCTTGAAGGATAAGATGGAGATTCTCGACTACTGCAAGAAGGTAAGAATATAGTTAATAATCAATAAAATTGATAGAAAGAATATAAACAATGACTGTATCTCGAAATGTTAAATCCTTATTCATTCCTACTACTGAGACAATTCAAAAAATAGATTACATGTCGAAATAAATGAAACCGTTTAAACTCTAGGCGGTGACATATAAACATATTACATTTAAAAGAATGGAAAAAAAACTTAACCCTCCTCTTTGCACAATAAGCTGAAAAGTATTAACTGCCTATAATCGCCCTCTATCATCTACAAAGCGAAAAACAGATGATATGATATAGAGTACTCCATCAATATTAACACTGAAACCCACACACACTGCAGTGCTTACTATACGTAGATGCTGTTCAACCTAACAACTCTTATCCTATTAATAATTTCGTTATTTTGTGGTATACTAATATTCTAGGACATATACAGTGCAATATTTCAGATACAAACAAAGCGTAGGTCTTGCTACGGGTACTAGAAAAGGGAATAACATAAGTGTTTTTTTTTTTTTTAATAGATGTATTTAGCGGCATTTCTTGTTATTGCACTCCGATCAAGCAACCTTTGACATTAGCATTATTCTGTATATCTCTATACACACTTTTACACATAACTTTCTAAAGTGTGCTAAAATGTTTCGCAGTGACTCTGAATCAAACTAATTATAAATAACGATGAAAGTTTCTGTCGTTATTTTATTTCTCTGCTTTTAGATTATTATAAGAAACTAATTACATGTTTATATCTTCCTAATGCTTATTTACTTTTTCACTTCATATAATCTTTAGATGTTCCTATGTCCGAAACTTAGACAGATTTATTTAAACACCAATCTATAACATCAACTATCAATGTTCTATTCGATAACTTTTTATTAACATGTACTTCAGGTATTTTACGGATATATTTTTTTTCCGTAATGAAAACCCGATTTAAAAAAATAGTCATAAATAAAAAAAGATATTAATATTTTTTATCACACGGTCCAACCCTTTGAAATTAGAAAATTCCTTCCAGGCTCTTTAATGTCTTGATTCTGGAAGGAATGTCACCCAATGTTTACAAGAACGATTTCTGTGTTCCAACCGTTTTTGCCCTCTAGGCTTTGATTAAACTAACCCAATTATTACTACTTGATAACATTGTCAAGGGTTTTCATTAGCTAGCTATTATTATATCTTCAAGGATGAAGCCACTTAAGTGAATCAAGAAACCTATCTCAAGGGACGTTATTAATATTCGTCTCATACATATATCATCCTTGAAATTCAAAGGGTCTCATTGTATTTTAGTTTTGGACAAAACTGACGGATTCAGTTTCCAGCAATCCTACATCAAGTTAATATAATGATTCATTGTTTTGGTAAGAAAGCAAATTAGTTAAAACTCATATCCATGCGATACGATGAATAGTGTTTTACATTAGACGATAAAATGCGATGAGGGACACAGAAATGTAAAAAAAAATATACAAATGTAATTAAGATTGCCTTCAAATCATTTTCTTTAATCTGTCTCCAGGTATACCCAAGCCACGACATCACGAACATCGTTGAAGCCTCCCACTACGTGAAGGTTAGCAACTGGTGCAAGCTCGGCACCAGCAATGCTGCGAAGTGCAAGGTCACCCGGTGGGTGAAACCGTTCCGTTGTCTTGGTACGTATCCATTATAGATATAGATTCTATTTTATTACCGATCTAGCAAGAAATTAGAGGTAGCCTTGGCTCTTACCTATTTAGTTTCCCTTTTATGCATGTGACCCTAGGGAGGACCCTATTCTTCTAGCATTGCCTCATATTATGATATACCTTTACCTCTCATACAATGATAACTACAAAGAGTGTTTGGCGGCAGAAGGTCCATTCCAATCGGATGCGCTGCTGGTACCGGAAAGCTGCCTTTTCGACCACATCCACAATCAATCACGCTGCTGGCAGTTTTCGAGGTGGAACAACACTGCTGGACGCGCTTGCGCACAACGAGGACTCAAGCTCAGGACCTTTGCCATGTTACTGCCATGTGGAATAAGCCTGTTCTCTGGTGTTGAATTCGTCTGCTGCCCAAAGCATTTCAAAGGTATCATATTTAATTAGTAATTCGTTTTCACTCCTCATGTTTGAAAATAGCGAGAAGTGATATTAGGTCATAGTTCAAACCAAAACTGACTTAGTTTTGTTCGATGACTCTCAAGCTACTGTTATGAATGAGTCATCACGTGTGACGAAAAAATTTAAATATCTAAAAATGTTATTACATAATTTAGTATAAAATGTTTTTTTTATGGCATGCGATACGATAGATATGACAGAAATACGGCAGGCGACAATTTGTTACATAGACTGGTTGTTCGAGACAAAAAGCTTCTGGAGAAGAGCACAGTGGTGGAGTGTCCAGGTGAAATTAGAAACTTCCTTCCAGGCTTTGGTCATGTCTTGATTCTGTAAGGAATGTCACCCAAGGTTTACGAGAAAGATTCATTCATTTATCCAACCATTTTTGCCCTCTAGGGCTTTGATTAAAGTAACCCAATTATTACTACTTGGTAACATTGACATTGCATTGTCATCTAATATACAAACAAAATGTTAAATAATTTAAAATTAAATAAGTTATCATTTATTGCAGAAAACGTGAAAATGCATAAGCCCATGGATGTTGGAGTACCCGTAAGCCCTGGAGGTGAGGAAATGTTGGCGGCTTCAGCGGCTATGGATGAGCGAGATGATGACCTGCTTGATGATGATGATGCTCTGGACGATGATGACGATGATGACACTCTGAATCTTAGCGATGACGACGACGATGACGACACTGATGACGGTGATAATATTTCTTTTTCATTTTAAAATGAAATTCATTTAATATGTGGGCGTCAATTACTCCCACATTTTGTCGATTACAATTTAGTCACTTTTACGTCATAGGGGGCAAGCCTGTTGCCGTCTACCGGGTACTTTTGGGCATTAGGTGGGATCATTTTCAGTGTATTGAAAGGGAAGCTAAAGGGACTTATATAGAATAATTGGGAGTGTAGGCAATAGCTCAAGCAAGTCAGAATCCCATACCTATAACTCGAACTGGCAATGGAAATGTTAAACTAAATTTGCGTAATTTGGACTTACTTACTCACTATTGTACAAAAAAGAAAGACTTAATCTTAAATAATTTTAAAACGTGTGTATGTCAAAGACCACATTCTTGATACAAACGCCAAATCCACAGACATGGATGAAGACGAAGACGCAGATTTGTCTCGTGATGATGATGCTGAAGATGATGATTACACTGACGGTGATGACAGCGCTTGGCCTCGGCCTGAGACCTCTTCACCACCTTCTACCACCACCAGTAGCACTACCACTACCACTACAACTACGGTATGTAGAAAATATTAGAATTTGCAGATGTACGTACATAAGTAACAAATAAGTTATTATTGAAAACAACATTTATCTAAACAATTTTGTAATCTATTTCCTAAAGTTACTCTGAAATTCCTTTCAATTTAAAAAAACTACCATTCTTTATAAAGCTAAAACTAAATTTATTAGGTCTTACTAAGTCTAATAAAGATTTATTTAACTTTTGTGCTAGTTTATGTTAGTATATTTCTTGACTTGGTGCTTAGGTAAGCAGTCGTGAACGGCCTATATAAATATCGTGTTTCCTTACAGGCCTCTACCGCGACTTCGGACCCTTACTTCTCACACTTCGACCCTCGAACGGAGCATCAGAGCTATAAGGACGCTCAGCAGAGGTTGGAAGAAACTCACCGTGAAAAGGTAAATATAGCTTTTTCACTCATTATTTTATTTTTCATTCTTGAAAATGATAACTGATGGGCATGTTTTACCATCTCAGATCACCAAGGTCATGAAGGAGTGGTCTGAACTGGAAGACCGATATCAACAAATGATGAACACCGACCCTGCTGCTGCACAAACCTTCCGTCAACGCATGACTGCTAAGTTCCAGTCTAACATTCAAGTAAGTCAGTTTCTCATGTTTTAAACATTGTTAGGACAAATATAAAAGATTTTAGTCAACTTCTTCTTTATTAAAACATGTCTTTAAGTCTCTTTCTGTCGCCAAGATTCACTTTCCAATATTAACATAAAAGAGTATTTGGTCGTTAATGTTGGTCCCGTTCATTTATTTTTTTTCTTTTTGTTTTTATGTGTAAGCCCATACCATAATGACTCCACTTTGCCTGATGGTAAGCAATAAATGGAGTCCAAGAGTGGTGGTCACCATCCTCATTGAATCACTAGTCAATGTAGTATGGTGACCCACACTATGGCGGCCTGGTGAGATGCTTTTTCACGCCCCGCTTAAAAGACCCAGGATCAAAGTGGGAAGGAAAAACGTGCGCTGGTAGTGAATTCCAATCTTTCACCGATCGCATACCTTCGACTCTCAAACGGTGACTCCTCAGGCCAGCACGTGTAGTCCTGTAGAGGAAGGGAGAAGGTGGGACCAATTGGAAGAGCTCGTCAGAACACTCTCCGTGATGTAGGCGATAGAGAACTGCCATAGAGGCGACATCTCTTCGCAACTGCAGGGGCTCAAGAGACTGGGTGACCTCAGGACAGTCTATAATGCGGACTGCGCGTCGCTGCAACCGATCGAGAGTGAATACTGCGCATAGCCATCCCAAAGATGAGAGCAGTACTCCACGTAGGAGCGAACCTGGGTATAAAAGACACAGATACTCCGGCGAGAAGAACCGTCTCACCTTGTTCAATACACCGAGCTTCCGCGAGGCCGCCTTTAGTGACGCTCTCGATGTAATCACGCGGGTCTCGGCTCTCAATATTTTAGTTAAGAAATTATTACATTTCAAAACAATTTTATTATATCTTTCTTCAGTCTTTGGAAGAAGAAGGCGTTGCGGAACGTCGTCGCTTAGCCGCCCTTCATCAGCAGCGTGTTCTCGCACACCTAGCACAACGTCGCCGCACCGCCCTCGCCTGCTACACCCGTTCACTTCGGGATACTCCACCAAATGTAAGTTTATAGTGTTTTCTAAATTCCCCTCTCCTCTTTCCTCTCCCCTCACCCCTCCTCTCCTCTTTCCTATATCCTAATTCCCTCTCCTCTTTCCCATATCCTAATCCCCAGTCTCTTCTTTCCCATACCCGCATCCCCCACTCCTCATCACCCTTAAAGGCGGGCAGCGCACTTACGACTCTCGAGTTGCAGGTGTCTATGGACGGTTGTCACTTACCATCAGGTGACCCGTCTGTTCGTCTGTCCCCCTATAGTATAAAAAAAAACTAGCTCTCTCTTCTTTCCCCTTCTCTCATTCCCAGTATCCCCTCATAACCCTCAAAGGCTGGCAGCGCTTTGAGTTGCAGGTTTCCATGGACAGCAGTTGTCACTGACCATCAGATGACCACTCCGTTCGTCTGTTAGCCTATATTATAAAAAGAAAACAGCTGAACTTCAATATAGTGATTTTATTTGTTACAGAAGCATATTACGATAAATATGCAATTTGTGTTTTATTTCTTAACTATCACGACTATGCTTAATTAAAAACTTTTTATAAAATGAAAGTATAATATTTGGAATTTCAGGCTCACCGCGTCCAAAAATGCCTTCAGCGTCTAGTCCGCGCTCTGGCTGCTGAACGCAGCGGTGCTCTTTCTGCTTGGCGCCGCGCTGCCGCCGCCGGTCGTGAAGCCGCCGCAGCTGAACGAGCTAGCGCTGCTGACAGATTACAGGTAAGCTTTCAATGCTACAAACTGCGAGAACTAATCAATAATAATATTCTCGTTAAATGGTTGGATCAAGGGACTGATGTAGAAGGCGGTTCTCCTAGACACAGCCCGCATTGTCAGGAGGTTCCTATTTTTGCAGCCCTAACCACTGGTGTCCTGGTCCCTGTACCCAATATGAAAAATCAATACAAACATATAATTTATATAAATATAAAAAATAGCAGACGTCGGTTGTCTGCTATTTTTTGGGTTTTAAAATGTATTTTGTATTTATATGGAATATTCAAAAATGTAAATTATATGTTTGTATTGATTTAAATAATAGAATAATAATATTACTGGCATTAATATAACATTTGTCATTAACATTCTGTGTTAATGCAAGTGTTGCATTGAACACGAATAACACGGTAAGATCTAACTTCTCACCTTATTATATTATACATATATAATTGCACACAACACATGCAGCTACTTACAATTAAAAACATTCCAGATCCATAAAAGAACAACACACTAAATCATCATCATAATATTGAGATATCACTTAGAAGGGTGTTTAAGTGTTTTTTTTTTTTTATTTTCCTAGGATGCCGATCGTGCTCTTCAACGTGCATTGACGTCCCTTCGACGCCGCCCACATCTCTATGCGAGCATTGGCACCTCTATTGAGGATTATGTTCAGGTAAACCATATTCTCTTACAAAAATTGTTTTATAATATTTTTACAGCTATGACCGAATAAGAATCAAAACCTTAAAGTTGTGTAAAGCTTACATTCATTTTGGAAATATTTTAAATCACAATAGTAACAAAAATATAAATTAAATCGGAATCAGACGAAACTTGGATACCTGCTCCTTTAATACTTCACTTGCACTTACAAACTGAATAATTTATTATTTGCTGTAAATTATAAAAAGTAGTAATAGTTTAAAGACTATGTAACAGTATATTAATGATTTTGATTACGAAATAATAATTTCGTCTGAATGTTTTAGTCTATGCAATCCAAAGACGACATGGCTGTATCCCTAATGTCCATGACTCCTGAAGCTGAAGAATTGTTGTTGGACCGCATCGAAGCTGAGGTACAACGTGAACAGGCTGCTCGGGATCAGTTGAACGTTAAACGAGATCAGCGCACCAGACAACGGCAGGACATCCAGAACGAACGGGCTAAGGTAAGAACATCTTCGTTTTAGAAACAAACAGCCACGTTTTGCAACTTTAATATGATTTCACTCACACTAATGTTTTTTTTTCTGTTATATCTAAAATTCGTAAACAAACAATAAATGAAACCTTTGAGCACAGTAATATAACCATACTTCTACCTATTTTCAGACCGCAAACGGTCTAAAAGAAAGTCTGGAATCCGATGATGAAGCAAGCGAAGCCAGTGAAATCGAAGACAATGCGTTATCAAGCAGCACTCGCAGTCCTTTGGCAGCAGTGTCATCATCTGCTTCACCTTCATCGGCTCCATCCTCCATGCCGCCCGCACTTGCTTCTAATATACCACGCGATATCACTACTCGCTCTGCTGTATCACAGGACACTACGACTACCGTAAGTGTTTTAAAATGTATTCATATTCATTTTTATTAAGAAGTCAGTTACTTGTAAGTGTTGATGCTTGATCGGGACTACGTCTAAAAGAGATTTTTCTACATATATCTTGCCAAAAAATATTAAGGTGAATTTACTCGTAGTCACTAAAGTTTCAGATTTGAGTTTTATGTCTTATTATGTTTTAAAATAGGTATCACGTTGTTGTAAAATGACTGTAGTATTGTTTGTCCGTTACAGGAAATCATTACGACCACTGTGACTGACTTACCGGAAAGTGAGACTGCTGAAACTGGTGAGATTAGCGAAACTTCCAGCCGACGATCCACCAGCGAGGTACAGTGCTCATTACTAATATTGACCAATAGTCAGGACAACTGATCACGATCGAAGCACTTACATATGTATTTCATTTTTGAAAATGAAGTGAATTTTTCTTTCAGACGGAGGGTGAAGGTCTACGTGCAGCTCTAGAGCACGCAGAAGAGCGTGCACCACCACCACCTGCCCACGCCCTCAAGCATGAGCTGCAGCACTCGCAGCCTGTAAGTGAAAAGTGAACTCAATATTTTTCAAATATTTTTTTTGTGGGTCTTCTACGTAAAAGAGAATTGTCTATTGTAAAAAGGGGTAAGCGTAAAATGACGAATGATAGAGTAGAGCGGAGTGATCTTTTCATATTTTTCATGTAATGCCTTTATCAACACATAACTAAACCAACGACGTACGCAGAAGGGGATTTTATTTTTTTGTAAATGTTATGCGTCAAGAGATTTCTAATGACTGGCCCTTTGGTCTAATGGTTAGTGACACTGACTGCTAAGCAATATGTCTAGGGTTCGATTCCCACACAGCATAAATATTTTTGTGATGAGCACGAGTATTTGTTCTGTGTCTGGGTGTGATTTATCTACATATAATACGTACATATATATTTAGAAACATATTTATATAAGTAAGTTCATCAGGAGTCTGGCTACCATGGTAGAAGCTCTGCTTTGAGATCAGACGGCCATGTGTGAGTTGTCTGAAGTTATTATTATATTTTAGGTATTCGTACGGATTTTTTCCTTATTGTTGTATAGGGCTACACAGTGCGCGGCACAGCCCAGGGCGGCTCCGGCGGAGCAGGCGCTCTATACCCGGCGCTGTGCGTTGGCGGAGCGGCGCTGGCTGCCGCTGCGTGCGTCGCGCTGGCGGTGGCACGCCGCCGCGACCGCGCGCCTCCTGCCCAAGGTTTTGTGCAGGTATGCCACTCTAAATATCTATACCATTTTGCTCATATAACGACTATTGGGCCCCGGCATTTTATCGTGAATCATATCTACTTATGAGATAAATAATGAATCTGCAATCCTTACATTACGGTGTTTTCCTAGATAATGAACCTACATAAATGACTACACAGTTTAGTACCGTTTCGCATCTGAGGGCTATCAATTTTCTTCATTCTCTAGTTTAATGAAGCTATTGTTCAGTTACACCCTCTTAAATTGGGATAATTTTTTTTTTATATCCTTATCGAAGCTTTTGTGATATCCCAAATATAAACTCTGGACAAAGGCTATTGCAGTAATCATCAAATTAAACAAACATTTATTTATTATGTACTAGCGTTTATCCCTCAGCTTCGCTAGTGTGACTGTTTTAATTGTTAACTTTTAAATTAAGTATATTAATTAACTTATAAATGTATTTTTATTGCTTATTAACCAGTTCTTTAGGAGAGCAGATACTACAAAAGCATAGTCATTTAAATCATCATGGCGATGTTAAGTTTTAGTGAGACTAACGAACTGCATTTACATTTTATATATAAGAAGATTATAATATTTTAATATTGATTATTTTTGCTTACGGCCATTTTTTCTTCGCAGGTGGAACAAACGGGTGCTGTGGCCCCAACCCCTGAGGAACGACACGTGGCCAACATGCAAATTAACGGCTACGAGAATCCTACCTACAAGTATTTCGAGGTCAAAGAGTAAATCCTTTTCCTTCCTCCAAAATCCCTCCTTTTTCTCCCCACTCCCCTCCTTTCCTCCTGCCTCCCGTCCCCGTCAGGAGTGCTCTTAGTGCGACTAGTCCAGCCAAGTGGAACTTGACAATGTCAAGTCACATTGGACGAGTGTTATAGGTTATTGTGATGTTCTTTCGGCCAATTTGTCATCCTATTTCCTTTGGAGTACTCTGTCAGATAGTGGAAATACAGGATCTTATACTGAAGACTGGTAATTGCATAAATAACTTGTTTCAAAGAATATACTCATACAAGTGTTAATGTACTCGAAAAGGAAATAAGAAAAAATCGAAATTCTTGTTATTGTGTGCTAGATACCCTTTATAGAACTGGTGTTTTTCTACACCACACCTTATCTATTGTCCCCAGCGTAATTCTTTATGGAATGGATGTGTGTGATACTTATCTATGTGAGGTGACGGCTGCACTCCCGCCGGGGAGGACGAAACTTCGTTTATAAAGCTTGTGTGATTAGTGGGAATATTCGTTTGCGGTAACGCGGTCAGTCATACGTTAAGGTTAGAAGTGATAATCTCTTTAATTTGTTTGTTATTTATTTTGCACCAAGATATTTATTATTGTTTTAAGGACTTAGATTTAAGTTTTTGTCTAGTGTCCTAGAATTCATAAGTGTCACTGTAGTCAAGTTTCTTAAATTAAGTTTTTGATGCCGCTCCTGCAGTGGTTGCATCCAACGCCATGTTTTTCCTTTGGTGCATTGAATTTGTGTTACGGATGATCTCGGTTTTAGTCTGTCTTACGTTTATCTATAGTTTCTCTTAATTAGTTCGTTGAAAGCAACCACTGAGGTGAGAGGAACAAACGTCCATGGTACGCTGTGTATATAGCTCCGCGTACAAATTTGAACGTAAATTACTTACATTTAATGCCTGCTTTCATTTACTTTTCTAACGTAGGTAGAACATAACATGAATTTTATGTAATAAATGCGAAAATATATTTTAATAATTAATGTGTACTTAGCGATGGGACGGGCGGCAAAGCCGGCGCGGGTGAATGGCTCTTCTCTAGTAACTCTATGATTACTGAGAAACATTTCGCCGTTTTAATTTTGTAATCATGAGTTATCAGATGATTTGTCTCCCTCCTGACATTGACGCTATTTTCAAATCCCGTTCGCCCGCGGGACAATACTCAAGTTCCCGACGAGAAAGATCGTGTACTCAACGTGCGTGTTTGAATTGCGATAAAGGAATAATGATTATTGGAAAGAAATTTAAACAGCCTACAGAATTTATTTAATCTAGTCAAAGCAATCAAAGCTATCAAATCTTTATCGGGAAGTTTTCGTTTAACGGTTGTGTAACGCACCTTGGGTACGCGGTCGCGAGGCAAATAAGCTTAGTGAGTGTATGTACGGTTAATATATAAGTAGATGTACAAAAAGTAATACATTATATAGATGTTTTAGCGTCAGATACATAGATATAAAGCAAAATATAATTATATATCGCATTCGTCCGTATATGGTAAGGGCTTGCGCTCGTGTCTAATCCCACGTACCACACTTAATGTTACGTCGTAGTTAAGATGTAATTCTGCCTCAGTATTATATACATTTAAGCTTATTTGTTACATAAGCTAATTTATATACACTATTTCTATTTGTTTACGGGCGTAGTGGCGTTACTACAATTTAAGTCATATCAGATGCGCCACGGCGCTCTGTTACTCCTGTTTCGCTGCGACAATATAACTTGGCCAACACAGATGGCGTTGTAATTTTCTATAATAATTACGCCCCTTGAAACATAGACGGCGCTCTCAGCATAAAAAAGTTTTGTAGCGAAAGAGGTGTGAGGCGCCCGCCCGTGGCTTGTCGTACGGCATTTACGTAAGTTATTCACTGTGTATATCGTAAGTTTAATCCCGCATCAAGTAACCGCTGTGTATTTTTAATAACGATGATAATGAGCCGACCATTTATTTTTTTATCAAAACTTTTTGCTCAAAATCAGCTCTCTCTCGTCGGTATAGTGTCTACTTTCAATCGATCTAAATTTATTGTCGTTGTAAACAATATTCGATGTTAGTAGTACCTAAAACCTGGTTTGTGTACCTTTCCAATCACTGTTAAGCGTATTTTAATAAGCATTCTACATATTAATAAATGGTTTGGTAATTTTTGTGTTTACTGTGCTGCATTTTATTGTGAGTTCAAGTTCAAATTGAAATCAATAAATAGAAATTTAAATATTCGTGTTGTTACTAGCGGATAACGCTTCTCCCCATAGTCTTTCCATCCCATCAACAGATTAGCATTACCCCGCTGTTTCCACCATTGAGGAGAAATGTTCTAGATACAAATTCTCCGTGTGCTATATTTTGCAAGGTGGTAAAAAACGTAGTGACCTGGTCGATGTCCACTTTGATTCTTTGAACGAGCACAAATCAATTTTAAGTTCCGAATATTTCTGAGAACAGCGACATAACCAAAGTTGTTACGCAAATGCTTATTACCTGTTTGAGTTTGTTAGCTACTATGATATATAGTAAGTTCAATATGTTTTTTATTTTCAATTGTTAAACTGTTAGATGCTGTGCCTGCCTGTATTTTTTTTTACATTAATCAATAATATTGAATGTAAAATTATGATGTTATAAATTATAAAATTGTTGGTGGATCTAATTAAATAAATATACTAGCGACAATTGAGAATGTATGTTAAAAAAAACAAGTGTATAATTACGAAGGTGCAATGCGGTTGAAACGTCGTCGGATAGATACCCAAAAAGGTACACACTTTGTATACTTCCAGAAACATCTGAAATTGTATGATATTGCAAAGTCAAGACGAAATAACCCCAAACAAAGATTCTAATTAAATTTACTTCAATGTTTTCTAGCCGCTACTTGACTGGCCGATTCCGATGAGAGACCAAAATGTTAACTTTTCTCAAGTTCCCTGCGACACAGGAAACATTGCTAGTGTGGAAGTTATTTTCAAAATTATACATAAAGCCTGGACGAAAGATATTATGTTCACCATAAGCATCCAAAATATGTTAGTATAGCTACCGCATTCAAATAGTATAGGTACACGTCCATAAATATGAGTTCGTGTCAATATTCTATAAATCTTCAATTGATAATTGAAGATAGTCATCATAGTTTCCTTTAAAATGGACACATGAATAAAAATATGTATATAGACATGAAATGCCTGGAAAAGTATGATGTGGCTAGAAAATTGAAGATAACGTCAGACTGTTGTTTTGTTACTGAACCGTCAAAAAATTATTAACTGTATATCCCTGAACATAAAAAAACATAAAAAGTAAATAATTATTAACTTGGTGAATTAAACTTGGCGCTACAGTAATGCGACGGAATGTTGCTAGCCTCTGCTAGTTTATCTTCCCTAAAATTAAATTTACAAGTATTTTTAGTTAATTGTATTTTACTGTTTGTAAATAAATTGTTACGCGTTGGAACTTATACATCGAACAAATATTGTATTTAGTTGAGTCAGCGGTAATCACAATCGATGGCGGAGAAAACCTAAAATATTTAATCATAGGTAGTGAATAGAATAAAATCATTTAAATTTTAATTGTCTAACAATGACCATCAATTGTGGGCATACTAAAATCGCTATCCGAATGATCTACAAATACATCACTATCACCAGTCCTTTTGTTCATCTGTCAACTGTGTTAAAGAGAGATGTTTACATTGTTTAAACCAAACTTCTGGTGTCACGCTTGCCAACGCATCTTCTGTCAATTTAAAAATTTGTTTTGGGTCTTGCTCAACGTTGTATTCAGCAGCGCGTCTATTATAGATCGCAATGTTTACCACTTTAGGCAGTTTTAAAACTTCGTGACTGTGTCTTTTCAAAATTCATCTACAACATACGTCGGTTGTCCTTTATTTTGTTTGATTAGCTCGAACAATACTTTTGTCCAACTCTCTTCAAAATTACTTTTCTTTTCTTGCAACCACTTTTGCATATTAGCTTTTATGTTTCACATAGTCGGTGCTTAATTTATTTGAGAACAGTGGTGTGGAGCGACCTATCAGGCAGATTTGGTATATTTTTTTCAGTCATCCACTTTAAAAAAGTATTATTAATTATTCATGTCATCATGGTAATCAGAAGACTTTGATTGAGATTTAAAGATTAGTAATGCATTATCTATAAAACCATACTCAGAACCAGAATGAACAATGATCCATCTACTCTCACCAGACTGAAGTGAAAAGTCCTGGCTCTTCTTCACTTAAATAATAACCGCTAATAACTTTTGGCATTGTATATGTTGTGGATATAAGTTTCGTCCAAGAACACCACAGGTCTTTTTTCGACAGTTTTTCGTCATTTTTTCGCAGCTTTTCGTTATATCTAACACGCCAGTTTATCATAGCGCTCCATTAATATTTATCTTTTAGACTATTCAGATTGATCTTTTTTGTACGTAAAGGAGAGAGTCGGTCTTCCCTGGTGTGACTCCAGCTAAATACAAAATGTTGATTATATACCCTGCAGGCCAAAAGTTTAAGACCATCTTAATTAAAGTAGAAAAATACAATGACACTCCAATAAAATATTAAATGTTTAGTTAACCTGTTTGATCGTCTAATAAAACGCTTATTGACAAAAAATTAACTTTAAAAGCGTAAAGAAATACAACAATCCATGCTAAAAAAGGCTATAGTTAGTTAAACTGATTTTTCATCAAAAAATCCTCCTTTACATTCTATGACTTTTTTCACAAGTCTTGGCATACGGGCAATCAATTTGTGCGAAATGCTCCAACTTTCGCATAAAGCAATCTATATTTCTTCTTGCGATGATGGGCCACGATTACGGACGTTCCTATCAAGCTCTTCCCACAAAAGTTCAATGGGATTGAGATCCGGGATCTGAGCAAACCAAACCTTATTTTTAAACACCCCTTGTGCCTCTTTCTATTTTCTTTGAGCTATGATTTGGATCATGGTGGAAAATGAATCCATCTCCAATTTATCGCAATCTGGATGGAAAGGCATGTTGTTCTAAAATTGTTTTGTACTGTTCCTTTTTCAAAATTCCATCAATTTTGATCAAATCGCCAGTTCCTTAGCTAGAGAAGCAACTCCAGACCATAACTGAACCTCCACTATGCTTGATTTTTGGGACTTCACAGTCTCACGTCATTTTTTATTGGTCCAATATCGATGGGCAAGAGCCCACAACATCCGTTTTTTCTTATTTTGTGGCCTTAGCAGAGGTTTTCGAACAGCGACGCGACCATACAACTTCGCATCTCTCAGTCGCCGTTTTACTGTAGTAAATGATAAAAGTTTAACTCGGATTTTGTTTACTTCAACGCGGATTTCTAGTACTGTAAAGCGTCTATTTCGGTTGCTGGTAACAACAATGAAATTATCTTCACTAGATGTGGTAGCTTTCAGCCTTCCCGAGCGTGGACGAACTTGAAAACTGCCTGTCTCCCTGTATAGAAAGGTGACCCGTCTGCTCGTTTGACCCCTACAGCATAAAAAAAATAGAGTTATTGTGCCATGAACACAAGTCTTTAATAACTTCAGCTGTGAAGCAATCTCACGTTCGGATTTGCCTTCACTATGTAAAACAACAACGGCAGAACGCACTTCACTGCTAATTTCACGTGCTTTTCCCATTTTAAGACAAAACAATTAATCACAAAACAATCTCAATTAGTCTAAACTTGTGGTTCCTACAGTGAAGACCACTGTAGAAACCACTAGTTTAGACTAATTGAGATTGTTTGTGAACAAACTGAAGTAAACTGTGGTAACAATAAGTCGGAAACACGTGTTTTTAGAAGCTAAATAATCCTAATTATTGACCAATGCGAAATAAAAGCGTAACGTAATTAGTAATGAGCACATCATAAAAATATTATTACGTCTACCACCTGGCTCTAGCGCAGCGTTTGTCGGTATTTGACAATAATGTTACAATAGATGTTTATTGTCCAATAACTTGAAAGTAAACAAAAGAATGACTACTTTAAATGTTCGATATTAACAACAGAATATGCAGATATGCATTTCTTTTACTTATCTCATGGGATTTTATTACAATTCATAGATAATGATGTGTCTTAAACTTTTGGCCGGCAGCGTACACATGAAACATACTAAAAATTAAATTCCAAATAGAGTGGTAAAAAACACATAGCAAGCAAGCAACCCCAATAACCTAACCTAACGTTTTTTTAATTTAGTTATGGTTTTCTTAGAAACTGCGTTCACTATCGGTACTTGGAACCTTGATTATACAAACTTGCCTAGTCAAGTCAAGTCGTAAATATCGTCATTTGGATAACATTACCAACATCTTGTAACTTACATATGTATTTATATTTGCCTTATAGTCCAAGAACGAAATAGTAATTTGAAGGAGCCACAATGCAGGCTTCCTATATTGGAAAACCGAAGTGCAATGGCCATGATGGCGCATTGTATTTTTTAAATGACAACTCCCGCACTATTATTAATTCCTGTGTTGCGGGGGACTTTACAAACATTGAAACAACGGACACAAAGAACACCCAGACTCGGAACAATAATTTGAGGATTACACAGAGCGTTGTCCCGTGCGGGGATCGAACCCACAACACTCGGCGCGGCAGTGAATTGGCGAGGTGACCACTTAAACGCCATTCGTGCAGTCAAGAGTAAAGGGCCAGAAAATAATGTCGTCAGACTTTGACTACAATTCATTTGAAAGTGAGTAAAAAGAAACATAGCAAAAGCGTAAGTTTTTATTTTTATAAGATTCTTTCTAAACATAATTTGCTTATCAGTGCCTGCTGCATGGCCTAGCCTTCAGCAGGTGTCTATTAACGCGACGCTTATGGAAGTCAAGTAATACCTCAGCCTCCATTCTCAAATGTTCTTGAACCTAGAAACAATGAAATAAATATTATTCAGTTAAATCAACAAAAAATTAAGTATGTATGTATAAATTGAGACTCCAATGAATTTGAAACCTTGCCTAGGAATTTCCCGCTTCAGCTTCCTCAGGCGTCAGTTACATGACAGACGTTATGACGTTCACAATTTTGCACTATTTAATACGGGGGTATTCGTGTTATAATATAGTGCTCATGCAGATAGCAAACACCTGTATTATAAAATAAATATTGTGAATTATACTGGGTATTGACACTTTCTTTTTTCAGATATGCAACATCCATGACTGATTATACAAATGCATATTCAATGTCCAAGATTGATCTTTGTCTGATTTGAAAACTTAGATAAAATAAAAGAAATATTTACTAACCACTTATTTTTTTTTATATTTAATATTTATATTTATGATTTCAGAACAGGGTAAATTTGTTACATAGCTTTTGAAAAAATGTGTTATCAACTCTGTGGTGCAGTTGGTAATAAGCTAACATGGAAGTGCAAGGTCATGGAATATTTGCCCTTGGCTGGGATCAAACTCACCACAGAGGCAGTAGATGTAAATCAGCAGTTGGATTATCATAGTACAGGCTGCACCTAGTTTAGGTTCACCATGGATAGGACAGCAATGTGCAAATTGTCCAGACACATATTATTATTATTATTAAAAGAAAATTAAAACAAAACAGGGTTCGATAGTATTGCAGGCAGTTACATGTAAATTATAGTAGTAGAATAAATTGTCGCCTGCCGTATTTCCGAACCGATACGACCTTCAAACCTTCAAGAAAAGAGCGTACTCCTACCTAAAAGGCCGGCAACGCACTTGTGACTCTTGAGTTGCGGGTGTCCATGGGCGGCGGTTGTCACTTACCATCAGGTGCACGTCTGCTTGTTTGCCCCCTATCGCATAAAAAAATATATTAATAATATACCTAAATTTAAAAAGAAATGTTATTATTTTAGAAAACTAATCTACCTTGGCATTACAGAACTTTGCTGTATAAATGGTTTATGGACATTGTACATTTTTCGCACATCATTTCGACATTAAATAGGTAATAATAATAATAACTTGACATTAACTGAAAAGTTACAGATTGATAGCCTTTTCTGTTGAAATACCTTTCTTTATGTATGTGAGCCACCCAAGAGACCCAGGGATTTAATAAATTTCGATAAAATGTACAAACCTAAGTAGGTACATAATATATAAAATAGTAGTGATTAGGGGCAGGTCCTTACTTTCACGTTACAATATTACCTTTTTAATATAAATGTGTATAAACAACTCACTTGGCCTTTATTTCATTATTTTCTTTCTGCAATGGAAACCTCACATATTTGTGTTAAATGGAGGATGTGTGTGTGTGTGTATAATTGGAAGGTTTAATGTCTTGATAACTTGTTTAACTGCCCTTGACACTGTGGTTTGTGAGGAATTGTGAATAGCACCTACCAAAGTTTGATATGACCCTGTTACATAGAATGACAAATATCAGATGGTGAAATATAAAGTAGGTATCAGGAAACTGCAAAGTGAAGTTAAAACAATCCACAAGAATTGATTTTAATTTTTTAAACCATACCTTCATCACAACCGAAATTCCATACTTTCTCTGCTCCGATGGAATAATCCTGCTGATATCCGCTGCAATTTCTTTTACAATACTTTTAGTGAGCCCTAAACGTTTTGACAAATTCGCCTTAGGATAATATACCAAAACGTTATTTTTTCTCAGAAGAGCACAAGAGCTCGGCGCCGATTTCTGACTTCTTCCAGTCGACGATCTTCTTGAGCTTCTAATATCTGCCTTCTTCCAAGATATAATATTGTGAATGGAATCATTTTAATGTTATATAGGCACGGAACACACAAAAAAGCAGTGTCAGTGTCTGGTAGCTTAATGTCAAATAGCCGTCCTTGTCCTTAAGCCATCGCGAAGTCATTGCATTGCAACAATTGTCAAATAATTAGTTCAATACCATTTACATAACTATTACAGACATCGAAACGTCATTAATTTGCAAAAGTACCAATTTGTATCGTAGACAGTTCATAGAAAAGGCATTTAGTCTTCAGGGGGTATTCTGGTCTAATTTTAGGTATTTTTCAAAGTAACATAGAAAAAATTAAAAAAATAATTTTTAGTATCCGTTTTTTTATATGATCCCTGACAGCCACACAGACCGCAAGTTACGGCCAAGTTGTATCGCTAAGTTGTCGTCAATGTACGACCGCATTTAGAAGGTAACTTGACGGTAAGCAACTTGCCTTAAAATTGGTGATAACTTTTACCAATATGGCGGACTGCGAAAATTTTCTATTTAAAGTTGATGACAATTTAACCGTAATATCTTGAATGGAAAGACTTTCCCATAACTTTCCTTCAAAAATGCGGCCGTACATTTCCGACAACTTATAGTGCATATTTAATACATATTGTAGTGAAACTGTGACGGAAATCACTAAATTACAAGTTCTTGCCGGGAAAGGTATGGCTGTCAGGGATGTTTATTGACATTTCAAAAAATTTAAAAAAAAATGATAAATTTGAAAAATTAGGCCCTTGAAGTGAGGGCTACAATGAAAACGGTGTACCCTGGTTGATATGATTCCAGCTCTTGTAGTGATCTAAAACAAAAAAAAAATAAAGATTCTCAATCTGTAAAGATGTCGCGCTATCGCGTTTCCGATTTTTTTTTAAATACTTTAAATTGTTTTTTTTTTAATCCAAGGCAGACGCGATAGAGAGATATATAAAGAAGATTTCCACGGAATTTCAAAGAAATCGGTTGGGTAGAACTTGAGATATCATGTTAACCACTTCAAAAAAAGTAGAGTCGAGAAACTCGCGTTTAAAGTTTGAGAAACAATTTCAGTGGAATAACTCGTATAATAATATTTAATACTCACTTTGGATTGATCGGCGATCCCAGATCCATACATTGGGCCTTCTTCTACTTCATACTCAATGTTTTGCGAAGTTCTTTCTGCTAATCGAGCTGTTCTGCCTTCTTTTGAAGAAGCAGAAGCTGTTTACTGTGTGATACGCTCCGATCGGCCGGCTTAGATGCTGCATCACGAAATCCACTGTATCTCCGAAAACAATTCGAAATTTGAAAAATCCATTTAAGGACATATTTTTAAGGGTCTAAACTTTGAAAATATGCAAAAAAAAAAGAAAAACGTGCAAGCCATTCCGACGACATTCTATCGAAACTCCATTGACAAAATATTGAAATAGCAGAATTGAGGCCCTGGCACCTTGTGACTTTTATTTAGAGAGAGGTATATTAAACACAAACATTATAGATTAATAAATATATATTTTTTCTTTTTCTAAAATATTTTTTCCTATTTTGGTACAGGATGCTAAATAACCATCTTAATAACCGTCTAAAATGGGCTATCTTAATTTATGTACCAAAAAAATAAACATTTTGCCCGCTTTGACAAGAGAAACAGTCGAAGTAAGAAAACAATTTAGGTTTTTTTTTATGAGTTATGCTGAAGAACTACCGCCGTCATGGACACCTGCAATTCAAGAGGATGATTAATTATTGACTACTGTTGACGGTCTCGGACATCATGGCCTTTCTTGTAGATGAAGCGCTGGCAAATATCTCTACATCAATCATCACGACGAACTACAATGACATAATCTGTCCTGCTCTTGTCACCTCCGAAGTTCCAGCCGTACGTGAAACCAATGTATGCAGTCTGCTACGAGACGGTGAGAAGAGACCAGATGGTATGTCATCACTGCCGTGGAAGATGAGTAAACCTTTGGTGTGGGACGCTATTTGTATCGACACCCTTTCTCCATCACATCTTCTAAATAATGCTGGATGTGGCGGCTCTTTTGCTGTATCTGCAGAAAGCCTCAAACGTCTTAAACACAGTGATATAATTGGTAACGCTATTTTAATTTTACTAAATATATTTTCTTCTTTATTTCAGTAATAAACAAATTCAAATATTTAAATATTGAAGTTTGAGTTAGGTGTTGTCGTAAGTGTTATTAAAAAGAATGTACATTATAAATAAATAAACTAATATTCAACACTGAGATGGTAGAACACAGACTAACAGGCCATCTCTAAGATTTTTACGTTTCTACAACATTTTGTTATTATAGCAGTGCCGTATGTGGGTAAGTTTGTACTTTAAAATCTCTACATTTCGCGAACAGGCTTTGTGGTAATGTGGCTTTGTGATAATAGGGACATCGTCTAAATTGAGAGTGAATTTATTGTTACCTATTAAGTTTTATTTTACCTTTAACTAAGGCTACCTTAAATTTTCAGAATTAAAAATATCCCAGTTTTATTTTACTGCGGTTAAAGCAATCTTATTTAAAACACTTTATACTAAAAGTTAAATACACGCCATCTTTGAAAGCAAACCAGTATCAAATACACTTGATGCTAACAATCTAGTTTGTGTACTACTTCATACGTTTGGAATTGAAACAGTTTATAGTACCAAATAAAAGATGGCGGTACCGATGATTCTAGCACATACTTCGTGTGATTTAACTGATTACCAAGCTGTGAGCTTTTATGATCATTATATGTACATATGTATTACCTACGTATGCACCTATTTATAAACAGAGATTTACTTATTTTGTTTCTAAAATATGGTCAGTTCGTTATATTCCATTGAGTGAAGTTTACTTTGATTGAGAATAAGGTAAATTATAAGAAATGTTAATCTAACTCATCCCTTCATTCAGTCTTCGTTCTCTTACAAAACTCACTAAAATTTTGGGTTAAATAGAAAATCGCTTGTTTTGGTAGAAAGCTGTTTACGCAGCTTTCAATGAAACATATTTAATGCTCAATAAGATATTCTCTATCACTCAACCTGAGCAAACACAAAGATGGAGACTATTATCTCACTCTCTCTCTCTGAGTGAATAATGAGTCAAATAGTAATAAAATTATAGGTAATATGTAGTAGTGTTAATGAATGCGAAATTTATATGCTGTCCTTTTAGTATGACATGAAATTGGAGTGATCTGTTTATAAAGCTCCTAAGATAATGGACAACTCCAATTATAGCATATATAAATAATTTGAGAAAAAGAGCTTTATTGATTGAAAAACTGTCATATTCAAAACCATGTGTTGCCACATGTTCATTGTTAACTACTTCATGTCATGGATCAATTAAATTGTTTCATAACTCAGTGTTTAAATTGATTTAACATATTTTCTAAACGGGTTAAACATTTAAGGTGAGCTTAAGAACAAAATGCCAAACTTGTACAAAAGTAGAGACAGACCAACACAATAGAGCGGGCTAGTCTTTCATCCTAACGAACAAATTCTATTGAAAGGAAGCATCGCCCAATTATTCTACATAAGTTACGGTACCATATCGCAGGTAGAGGTAAAGCGGGCATGGCATGTTTGCCTTTATTTACGATTGATGCAGTTGGTTCAAAAACTAAATATCACTGTCACCAAAGTACCATTATTATACCACGTATTATGTAGTCTAGTTAATTATTGCACAATTAATTTCATTTGCTATAACTTTGCTGTTGAATTAGCTTACAAAACACCTAAAGATGAAAAGGACTTAGGTGGAACTTGGAGAATTTATAAGTACTGAAGGAAAAATAATAAATTATGTAATATAGAAGCAAAGAAATAAGACATGGAGATGTTTCTCTCAATTACCATATTGATCATATATACTTAGTCAGAAATCGATCTCAAATGTGTTGGAGTTAATATTTCTATCAACGATCCAAAGAGATTTGGATCCAATGGGATTTGGTTCGAAAACATTGTTTTGCACCCATTAAAGAAAACTTGGATAGCTAATTGTGAAGTAGGTAGATCTGACATAGTTCCCGCCTTTAGGACACAGCCTTTGCAGAAGTTTCGCCTTTTTGATGCGAACGCTCTCGACCCCTCTTTGCCTAGACTGCAAGATTGTGGAAGACACATACCACCTTCTAGCCACCTTAGACTTAATATACTTAGACTTAATATAGATATAGGATAAGCATGAATAGTGATTTAGTTTTATATAAATTGCATTGTCAAATTTAATATAGCTCATTAAACAAAGAGAGTAAAACAAACAAATATTTTATAATTATTATTCTTTTCTACGATTGCACCTTTATTTAAAATAAGATAACAATAAAAAAAATATTAGTTCATACAAGCCCATTGTCTTAACCCTTGGGGCATTAACGCATCTAGAAATTATAGAGCTTCCCATTCATATAATTTAATATAACATGCCGACAGTCAAGCTTCAGTGGTTTTCTCTATTTATTATAGCTGAAATGATTAAGTCCAAAGCCGACATTCCAATTTAATGAATAGCGTCATTAATGTCATAACAGTTGTCTGACAGTCTATTCAGATGTAATATAATTAAACAACGATTATGCATACAACCTAAAAGATTAAAAATAATAGCGATAATATGTAAAATTACATTCCTATATATATACATATTTACCTTATCCCCGTAGGGGTAATCGACATTTTGCTGATTTAAATTTAATCCCATTCACATAATAGGGGGCCAGCCTAACTCCGGGCACTTTTGGGAATCTGATGGGAAAGTTTAAAGTATATTGGAGTTAACATTTTTTTTATTTTTTTTTCTTTCCTTTCTATGAAGTCAGGGTCGCCTACCTATATATAATTCGAACTGGCTGGCACCGATTCAAGAGTGTTTCGGACTGTCGTGGCGAACGGACGTGCTTGCGCTCCGACTGCCATCGTACGGGCGCCCCTAACACTGCTTATTTTAATATTTGTTAAATATTATTATTTGCACCCGAATTGTACTTGTACATTCGGAGGCGAATACCTTCCCCGAGAAAGCCAGCGTGTAAACCTTCGCCGCGGGGTGGGGTCTCCGACCCTAACCTCAACGGTGATGGCAAACATGCCAAGGCGCCACGAGGACGGATCCACCAAAATGAAGAATACCAGCAGTGAAGAAAAAGGCTCGACCGACGCAGTGCTGCAGGACCAGCGACAAAAATACCAGGGCGACCTGAGTATTTTCAACTCCCTTCGAGAGAAGGGAGAAATGTCACAGGGTCTGCAGCGCTGGTTGGAGGCGTACTGCCGAGTAATGGAAGTACATATTGGCGACAAGAAAAAGGAGGACTTCACTGCCCAGGATGTACACATCCTGACAGCGGTGGGGTCAGCACTGCCGCCTACCGCAACGCCTATACCAGGCAAGCGGAGGCGGGAAGAAGACCCGGAGCCGCAAGCGGCGAAGAGGACGACAGTAGAGGCTTCCCTAACCTCGGACTCTGAGGAAGGGGATAGCGAGGAGATGGACGTCCAAGTCCTCTCCACCTCGCCCGAACCGACTCCAGTAACACTGGAAGTCGAACGGGCCCCTACGCCTACACCCAGGCCAAGGACAGCAGCAGCTGTACTTGCCACCCCAGAAACCCATAACAACAACTCAGAGGCCCATAACAACAAAAGCGAGGCCCATAACAACACCAGGCCCTTCCAAGGCGCCCACTACCCAGACGTCCACAAGGAGACAACCAATCCTTGTAGTGGACCGTCTGGAGAACTGAACGACCCACATGAAGGAGTTGACCGCCAAAATCGGTCACCCACCCAGCGTGAGGCCCTTTGGGAAGGGATTTAAATTCACTCCCAAAGAGGACGCCGAATTCAGAGTCATTCAGGCTCACCTAAACGACCTAGGACAAGACAAGGCGCCTTACTACGCCATCGCTCCACCACACCAGAAGCCCCTGAAAATGGCTATCCGGGGCTTACCTGCGGACACTCCCACAGAAGAAATAGTGGAGGACTTGACTAGCAAGGAAGTGCCAGTCAAGTTTGCGAAGCACATTAGTGCTCGCACAAGCAGACCCGGATGCATCTTCTTCGCAGAAGTGGAGAAGAGCCCGACCGCAACCAAGGCCTACAACATTGACGAGGTCTTGCTCATGCCAGGCGTCGTCATAGAGGCCTGGAGGGGCAAGAAAGGACCTTCTCAATGTCACCGCTGCCAAGGCTTCCGCCACAGTTCACAGAACTGTCACAGGCGCATAGCCTGTGTGCGATGCGGTGGCGAGCACCAGGCGCACAACTGTCCTTGACCAAAAGAGGAGCCACCCACGTGCGCCAACTGCCAAGGCCCACACCCAGCCTGCAGTGCGGCATGCCCCGTCTACAAGCGGGAAGCCCGCAACAAGAAGGCGGGACTCGTGCCGAGAACAGGCCCGCCTAAGGTCATCGACCAACCAAACGTGGTCGTCGACTCGGCATCCACCTCACTGATGGCCGAAGCAAACCCGGGGTCAAGCTCCACAAAAATGAGGAGAAGGCACCGAAGAAAGAAGGCGGCCCAGGAAAAGCCAACCACACCTGCGGCGGCACCCAAAAACTGCAGCCCAGCAGCCAAGGACCCGGAGAGGGACCAACTCGCTGCCTTGCTCATGCTGTTCGCGAGATTAACACGACAGGACTGCTGCAAAACCTCACTACCAATGGATAAGCCGCTCAGGGTGGTTCATTGGAACGCGGAGACGCTGAAATCCAAGATAGGCCTACTACGCCTATTTCTCAAGGAACAGCGGGTCGATATCATGCTGATAAGCGAGACCCACCTGAAGGCCAACAGGCCACTCAAGATCCCAGGGTACATTGTGTACCGCCAAGATGAGGTCTCGCCAAGAGGCGAAGCATATCGTGGACTCGCTGTCCTAGTGAAGAGGACAGTAGTGCATCAACCCGTCGAACCGAAGAGACTCGATACCATGTATGCGCTTGGTATCGATGTCCAAATCGGCAGGCGGGAGATGCGCCTCTACGCGGCCTATCGAGCTCCGAATCAGAGAGCCCGCGTCGATGAACTTCGGAGCCTTCTCCAACATACAACGCCGACCATAATCGCAGGTGACCTGAACGCAAAGCACCAAGCATGGCACAACACCACCAATAACGCAATGGGAAATCTCCTTATGCAAGACTCCGATATGCATAATTATGAAATCGCTGGCCCCAGAGAACCCACTAGATTGGACCCAGCGGGCTATAGTGATAGCGTACTGGACATCATAGTGTTCAAAGGACTAAGAGCACCTCCAGTTCAGGAAGTGCTCGAGGACCTACCATCGGACCACAGGTCGGTGCTACTCGTGTTCAGGGAGCCCGCGGCTACGGTCGGCCCACCGAAGCCCACAGTCCACACAGACTGGAGGGCTTACCAAGAATCCCTAGCGGGTTACAGCCGCCCTACGGTTGTAAAAACGCCAGTGGAAGTCGATGAAGCCGCCGAAGAAATCACCGGAGCTATCCAAGCCGCACTTCGAGTCTCCTCGAGAACTAGACCGAGCATCGAGCGACAGAACCCTCTGCCCGCTCGGCTCCGTAAAGTGCTCGAGGAGAAGCGAGAGGCTAAGAAGCTCTGGCAGAGAACTCGGCACCCCCGAGACAAGACCCGATACAACCGCCTTACCAACTCGTTCAAGGCTGCTCTTTGGGAGCACAGAGGTGACGCATGGGAGAACTTCCTTATAGATATCGAGGACGAACAGCCCTCGGTACACCGACTCTGCAGGCAACTGACTGCAGAACCAAACCCCACGCGCCCCCTGTTCGCTGAGGACGGGCAAATACGCTACAAAGCGCAAGACCGTGCCGAGATCATCGCGAACAGCCTCGAAAAACAGTTCACACCTCACGACAATCAAGACGAGGACCAGACTCGGGAGATAGAGGCGGCAACCCATCTCTACCTCTCGAGGCCCCTCGCCCAGTCTCAGGGTGAACTGCTCGTAACACCGAGCGAGGTTGCTGCGATGATCAGGAAAACCAACCCACGGAAAGCACCTGGTGAAGACGGAATACCGAACACTGCACTGCAGCGGCTTCCACTGAAATCACTCATAGCGTTGACACAACTGTTCAACGGTATACTGAGGACCGGCCACTTCCCTAACATCTGGAAGCGGGGTCGGGTTATTGTACTTCCGAAGCCCGGCAAGGACCTCAGAAAACCGGAGAACTACCGGCCCATCACACTCCTCTCGACGACGTCCAAGGTGTTCGAGCGCTTACTGCTAGTAAGGGCTCAACCCCACATCCGGCTGAGGCCCGAGCAATTTGGATTTCGTCAGGAGCACTCCACCACGCTCCAGCTGACTAGACTAGACTAGACGAGATGGCTACGTGGTTGAACAAGGGCGGGAGCACGGTGACCGTGATGCTCGACATGGAGAAGGCGTTCGACAGAGTGTGGCATGAAGGTCTCATCCACAAGCTGTCGACATCGTCTCTACCACGAAAAGTAGTCGCGATCATCGCATCGTTCCTGACCCAGAGAACCTTCCGTGTGGCTATAGAGGATACCACATCGGAAATCAAAACCATCAGTGCCGGAGTCCCGCAAGGGAGCTGTCTGTCACCGGCCTTGTACGCCCACTACACGGATGACATCCCTGTAGTCGGAGACGTCAAGCTGGCACTGTTTGCAGACGATGCCGCGTACCTATCAAGTTCACGCAACGCCGCACACGCTGCACGGAAATTGCGCCCCACACTCGAAGCCCTTCCGGGCTGGCTGAAGCGATGGAGGCTCAAGTGCAACGTGTCGAAGACCCAGGCGATGATAACCGGTATGGCACACTACCCGCCAAACCTACGTCTGATGGAAGAAGACATCCCATGGTCCCCAAAGGTCAAGTACCTGGGAATCACCATCGACAGATCACTGTCGATGAACCACCACGTAGAGACCATCACAGCGAAGGCCAGAGCTGCGCGGACGAAGCTGCGTCCCCTGCTATCCTCCAGACTACCAGTAAGTGCTAAACTAGGCATTTACAAAACATATATCAGGTCGCGCCTCACCTACGGTGGGCCGGCTTGGTACAACTTGATAGCAGGGACATCGCGCCAACGTTTGCAGGCTGTAGAGAACAGCTGCCTTCGCATGGTGGTCGACGCCCCCAGGTACCTCAGGAATGCAACAATCCACCGAGACCTCAAGTGGGAACCTATAAAGGAGTTTGTGAGCAGACTCGCCACGGGGATGTTTGAGCGGGCTGACCGCTCGAAACTTCCCCACCTGGTAGGTATTGCTCCGCTCCTACATCCAGACGACACAACACTCATCCGGAGGCGACTCAAACGCCCCGCTCGGGAGCTCATATCAGTTCCTTCGAGCGGGGCATTGGCTTCGCCATCGGATGCAGATAGCCAACCACCGACCTCTCGCAGGCGGCTCGCTGGACCCCTCTTCAGAGGAGCGATCGGCGAGCAAACCTCGAGGCCGGTGAGCTAACTCCAATGACCGGCTCACAGTGGTGAGCTGCGAGGAAAATCACTATAAGGAGCCCAGAGCTCCAAATAGTCTCCCCACCCCCCTCAACAGGGGTGAGATGATACCAGATAGTAGCACCGATTCAGTAATGTTATAATATTTTTCTGTCATAGTTTGTTCAGATGTTAATTAATTAGAATAAAACAGTACATATAAAACAAAAGATGCCAAACAATTGCGAAAATATTTAAATTCTTGTTTAAATAGAAAAAGTTTTATAGTTAAAAGTTTTAAAAATATATAAGTTATGAAATTATTAGTACCTAGTCATTTCAGGCGACAGCCTGCTTGTTTGCTCCCTTTACCAGAAATGATAATTTCTTGGGAATATTGAAAACCAGTGTAATTTAATAAAAAGTAAATATTGCATACATATATATTAACTACAGCTTACGACGACCACGAGGTCATCGTAAACCAAATGCTTCTAAAACTTTAATGACCAGATCGGGAATAGCGGATTAGTCCTAAGCTTTAACCATTGTATCAATAATAAGGCCCACTGCAGGATACAAAACTCGTGATGCTCGTGTTAACAGTTGTTATTCGACATATACATATGTACACTTCACCAATACTTATTGTTGAAGTGGTAACTTCTTATGGGGGGGTAAACCGCTTCGTTACGTAACGCATTACGGCTCCAGTCTGTCTGGCTTCCTTTCTCTCACGCATGCGGCAGCGGTAATTTAGTTTAGTTTAAGCTATCAATTCTATCGGGCGTCCCGAGACGCACACTTTTTTTTAATGTCAATTAAATTTTTCACAACTTACAAGGTACATAGTTTCATTCACGTACACTAGATGGCGTTAGTAGGTGCCAATGACAGCAGCTGTTAGCGTCTTGGCCTTAAACTTAGTGCAATACTAAGTTTCAACACGATTGATTTGACACATAGGCTTGTGTTTCTGCTATTATATGTATGTGTTTAATACGTTTCTTCGTCGATGTATGTATATATGTATACAATTGGTGGTTTTTTTCCACATGTTCTTTAGTTCACTGGTTGTCAAGACTCATTCTTCGTCTATTACGCTTTTAATAAATAAAATAAAGAGAACTAGGTAGTATTGAATTCAAAAAATATTTTATGTGTTCCTTTAAACACATGTCAGCAATCCTACAAAAGTTGGAATAAAAAGGTGTCACAAAATAGACACATTTAAGTTATTGTTAAGAATTGAATGGAACATTTATGTGCTGAGCATTTGCTGGAGTCAGATGCAAACCTCTGGATTGAAGTACACTATCCACTGGTTACCTCCACCTAAAACGAAGAAGTCAAATTTAAAAGAAAATCAACTGAAAAGTTGGGTTCACCAGTCAACATCTTGGAATCAGGTCATCAAGCACTCGAACTTATGACAACGGTCGTTGTAATTCGATCTTAAACCTACAAGGCTCCCAGCACCATATGCAGGAGAACATTCATTAGGGTTCCTAAGCCTATCAAAATACTAGCAGCGACATATTTTGCGCTATTAGTAAAAGTGTCAAGTATTTTGCAACTGTGTAATACAAACTGTTAGGTATAGATGTCAGTACTGTTCCAGTTATTCTGAACTTGGTGAGAAGTGGTGCAAGAGATGTCGTTTGTGTGGATAAAAAAAAATCTTAAATAAATAATTACTTAAGAGATATGACTTGTAAACAAGTATTGTGTGTCGCAAATAAGTGTATATTTTGCAAAAGTAAGTTTTTTTTTTCTATTGTTACAGTTAACATATTAGCAAATTGTATTTTTATCTATGTTCGTTTTTAATAATACGTACTTACACATCTCCAGAACTGATTGCTTTTTTGGTCAAAGAAGGCATACAGTCACTGGGAATTATCAACGAAAGAAGCCTAATGCAACGATGTCTCCTCGTGATGTCAGAGGCGACGGGATTGAGCATTTTCCTATATGGGATGAGAAAAGACAGCGATGCAAATATTATGGTTGCAAAGGAAAAACCATCATATCTTTTGAAAAATGTCGAGCAGAACTTTGCCTGATAAAGATGACAATTGTTTTAGAAATTTTCATCGATAGCTATATTTTATCTAAATATCAGTCGTCAGTTATTTCAGTTTGTGATTTATTTTGTTATATATGAAACTGTAAAATATTGAATTAAATTTTATATTATTATTTTTCCCTAACTAGGAGCCACTTACTAAAGCATATATATTTTTGTCCTCAAGCCCTCTAGGGTAAACGTCGGGTAAACAAAAAGGTAGAAGTATTATCGTGATTAAATGCCGATTTATGTGTGGCTCTTAAAATGTGTTCGAAATGAAGATCAAATCAGTCAATAAAGTTTTCAGTTTTAAGATTTTATTTAGAATAGCTGACTCTATGAATTTCTATGTATTTAGTTACTTTTGATACCCTACGACCACTTGAGAATGTAATAAGTTTACAAATAAATAAATATATATTAAGTGCAGACAAATTCATTTCTTTCATACCCATATTATCTATGGGTTCATTTCATACACGTGTGGGTATATTACCGGTAGAGATAAAACGACTTAATTATATTACTGTTTTTAAACACGAATTTGTTGGCTTCGCTTGTAACTAACCAAAGAACTTTAAACAAACCTCGGAAGTCATTTTAAACCTACTTTTCATTTTCATGTCGAAATTAAATTTTGTATGCTTAAGTTGAGTTTTGTATGTTTAAGTTGATCTGATGATGATCCTTTCATCAAACAATCACCTCTCTTAGTTTTGAAACTATTATACTTACTTCAACATATCTAACGAGCTAGCATAATCTATATATAGTATATTCAATTCTAGAATAGAATATGCTATAACAAGTAAAAACAGGTTACCAAAATTCAATATGGCCTGCCTGACAAGCTTAGTGTGAAGAATAGGCTGATGTAGCTTAGGCTGAAGGATATATTACGTAATTAATTTAAATACATTTTTCTAAATAAATACGTGGGTCACACTGAAAGTTTCGCGAATGATCAAAAACGCCATCGTTTGGATTGGTTTCGCTCAATGACTGATAAGTATGACGGCGGTAACTCGAATGCTGTATATGATATTGTCACAAGTTATGAAGCTGGATATACTGTTACGAACCAGAAACCAAAAGAAAACCTGCGCAATGCTGTTTCCATTCGAAAATTTGCCGACAAAGTAGACTCCTCCTTCGCGACAACGTTCCAGCTCACTTCGCCAGACCGACTATGGAATATTTATCTATCGAACATGTGGAGTTAGTGAGTCATTATATTTACAGTCCCGACCTGGTACCTTGTGACTTTTATTTATTTCCAAAAAAAAAAGATGAACTTAGAGGAATTCCTTTTATAAACCCTTAAGATGCCGTAGCTACTTTTGAAAAAGGCGTGGAATGATCCCTAAAGAGTGGGCTGGGAAGTTCCATCACATATGACTGTGCTTAGAAAGAAACGCAATCAATAGTTCCATCGCATGCGACAGTGCTTAGAAAGAAACGGAGACTACTTCGAAAAGCAATAAAAATATTAACATGCTTCTACATAATTCCATTTTTGATTCTATAAAAACTCTCAGTGTGAACCCGTACATACTTTTAGAATTCAACTTTGACTTCGATAGATGAGTCTAAGCGTGAGTCGAATCTAATCCGTGAGAGAGCCATGCTTACCTGTGAGCTGGCTCCACCGGAGTAATAGCTTACAGAAAACCGGGTGTCAAACTAGGATTACGTTTTAATTAACGAGTGAGTGAGGATACCAGAGGCCAAAAGACTCCCTTTTCCTTTTCCCCTACTCTCATGCCCCCCTCATCACCATCAAAGGTGGGCTGCGCACTTACACTACTACTCTTGAGTTAGAAATGGCCAAGGGCGGCGTTGTCACGTTTGCCCTTCATGCTTGCCTTAAAAAAAGTGATTAAAGGTAAACCCGTTTTCTTAAACATACGTTATATCCGTTACGTCCGATGAATGTTGTATGCAATGTAAAGCACAAATTACTTCACTAGTTTGTGTTAAAACTAAACATTTTATTTTATTAAGTAAACAATTTTATTTATATAAGACTTTTACGTAATAAAATTTTGGGTATATTGAGAGGGGTGGGGCGGGGGGTAGAAATTGAAGAAAAGCGAAGTGATGTTTGTTTAACAGTGGTAGAGTGCGTAGACACGAATAGGCCGGCTCAACCTGTGCGATACCACGGTCTCATAGAAAACCAGTTGTGAAGCAACGCTTGCGTTGTATTTCTCCAAAATGAGTGAGCCCCTATCCTCTTTCCCTCTCGACGACTTTTGAGTTGTAGGTATCCATGGACGAAGGTTGTCACTGTCCATCAGATGACCCATCTCTTCGTCTCTATACTGTCCCCCTATAGAATTTTCTACCTATCTATCTATTTTTTATGTTCACATTATTCACATTATCTCTTCCCTACATTTATCTACATAATATACAAGAAATCAAATAACACTTACTAGCTAATACGGAACGGTTCCGCAAAATATGATGTTTTATATGTAAAACCTAGATCGCACGCGCTTACGTGGGCGTAAATAGATTTGAAGCACGAGTATTATACATAATATTATATAATCTATTTTCACCCGACTGCGCAAGAAGGAGAGTTAACTTGCTTTTTTTAAAAAAATTTCATCCTATAGATCACAGATTACTCACAAAAAGATTATCATCAACAAACCTACAATATATCTGCTGACGAAGATTAAATAACATACAAATCAGCACCATCACCATGCTTTTAGTTATAGGAGGTACAGCCACTGCAGGATATACTGTATACCATAAAGAAATTCATGAATTATCTACTCAGGTCCTCAGTCTGTATCACTCCTTGTAGTAATATGCTTAAAAGTCTTAGATATAGCAAAAAACGTCAAGTGTGCTTTTAAATTTTTAATAATGAATATATAAATAAATGTTTTAATACATTTAATGTAACATCGTTGCATTAGAATGAATTCTAAGAACTACGATACTAAGAGGCATTCCAATTTACGCGCTTCATTGCAATGTTAATATGTATTGTTAAAAAGAATTGCGAAAGTACTTTAAATACAAGTATGAAGAGTAATTCCTTTATTGACCTGCGTACATACATATACTCTTTGTCATGAAAGAGTATATAGAGATAGAAGTATTAAACATTGAGGCATTTTGGGAATTAGATGAAAAATATATTGAAAGGAGAACAGGATAGGAGGGAAGGAGGAGTGGGAAGTGGGAAGTGTAAGGAATAGCTCAAACAATTTGGGCTCGCAAACAATGTAACTCGAACAAGATGACGATGGGAAGTCTGAACTCTCTTTTTTATAAGTTATATTAGGGTAAGAATAAAAAAACTAATGAGAACAACAAAAACTTATCACTAGCATTCTTCATATATTTACACCGTTTATAGTACTTGCGAAGTTGTTTTATTTTCAGATCAAGTGAGGTAAACAACGTTATATCAATATTCATGACAATTTTAATGATTTCAATTGTTTTTTTTTTATATTAGCCTACCATAGTGACTCCAATTTGCCTGATGGAAAGCAATAAGTTGAGTCAAAGAGTGGTGGTCACCATTGTCATTGCATGTCTAGTCAATGCAGCATGGTGACGCACATTTTTTGTACCGTTGTTTATGCAGAAATAAAATCATACCAAGGAGACTTGCGTTATACCTTACACCAGATTCCTGTCCCTACCTATTTTTCTTCGTCAAAAGTCCCTTTCTTCCTTGTTTACTGTATTTGCCGGTCTGAATGTAGTCCAGAACTACAGGCCGGCCATAAAAGAAACTAGCCAAAACTATCTTGTAACGTACACATTGAATCGTCAACAAATAAATTTGGGTCAAAGACAGAACGGTAATGAAGAGCCTTGTTGGATAATTATGAAGTTGATATTATTAGCTACGTAATATTTTTTTATTTATTTTTTATACTATAGGGGGACAGACGAACAGACGGGTCCATGAACACCTGCAACTTAAGAGTCGTAAGTGCGCTGCCCGCTTTTGACGATGATGACGGGGAGAGTATGAGGAGACGGGAAAGAGGAAAGGGGAATTTGGGCTTCGGTACCCTCGGCTCGCTTTGAATTGTTTGTCTACTGACTTTCTGTGAAGCCGTCTTGTTACTTCGGTCAAACCGGCCTATTCGTGCCTAAGCATGGCTCATCCAACGAAAAAATTATGAATTTATTAATTTAAAAATGTTTGGGATGTTTCTTGATATTTTTTTTTGTACTATAGGGGGACAGACGAACAGACGGGTCACCTGATGGTAAGTGACACCGCCGTCCATGGACACTTGCAACTCAAGAGTCGCAAGTGCGTTGCCCGCCTTTGAGGGTGATGAGGGATGGGGGATGCAGGGAGCGGAAAGAAGAGAGGAGGGATGAGGAGATGGAAAAAAGGAGAAAGGAGATGAGGGGAGAGAAAAGGGGGGGAAGGGGGAATTGGGCTTCCGGAAACCTCACTCCGGTCTCATCGCACCGGTCAAACCGGCCCATTCGTGCCTAAGCATGGCTCTACCACTGAAATATTTCAATTTTTCCATTGCTGTAGTGTAGGACAGTCACTACAGTGTACTACAATACATTATATAATAAACAAGCCTTCCTTGCTTTTTACCCTGCGTTCATATATATATAGCCCTTCTTCAATAAATGCGCTACCACACGAAAAATGTCTCGGTGTCGTAGGCGATGATATTGAGAGAAGCAGTGAAAGAATCTAAAATTTGTTATTGTATTAGCAGACGAGTCACTTGATGGTAATATGCGTAATGCTAATTTAAAATTTACGTGAAAAGTGGAAGCCGAGACCTGTAATTCTGTGCTCCTATGAAATATTGGTTTTCGCCTCGTACTTAAACTGACAAATAAAGAGAAATGGTTTTTATTCGTTTCTTCAAACATGAGGCCTTAAAACATCACACTTAAAACAAACACTTAGGAATGGAGCGTTGTCCATAAACGCACGTTAAACTGTGCGCAACGTCTATTATATTTCTGCTACAAGACTAATTAAAGCAACATGACAACAACAATGACGTCACTTACTCACATCCTTAATTTGGCCAACCCTCCACGCTGCGATAATATGTCATCTCTAGATATTTAAGGATCCAACATTTACCCACAAGATTATATTAAAAGCGAAAAATTTATGCGATACAAAGAACGTGGGTGCCGAATGAAATTGGTGGAATTTGACAGTAGTCATGTATTTCGCCTGTTCGCATGAATGATTTTTACAAATTCTCATGTCATTTGGAAGAAGGTATGCAATACAATTATCGGCTCCTGCCCCTGGACTCGTCGATAAAAAGTAAATATCCTTACACAGGATCCGAAGTTCAAAATCGTTTCAGCGGCTTGGGCATGAAACGTTAACAGACAGACAGTCAAACAGTGTTATTTTATTAGTATTAGTATCGATCATTGTTTTAAGGTTTTACCAGATTGTCAGTGCTAAAGTGAAACATTCAGATTGCTTACTCCATATATATGCACCAGTAGTCAAGCTAGTAAGAGAGCCATGCTTAGGAACGTTTGGGCACGTATTATTTCTTATGTATGTTACTTGATTACTCGAAGACGTCTTGACTAATTTGGAAAATTCTTTTTTGGATTTCCAATTAGTCGATGTTTTTTATACATTAAATACAGTCGTCACCTAATGGTAAGTGACAAATGCCGTTCATGGACAAATGCAACTTAAGAGTCGCAAGTGGGCTGCCCGCCTTTGAGGGTGATGAGAGAGGGGGGGTGCGGGGAGAGGAAAGACGATAAGAGATCACACATGGTTAGAAATGGGGTTTGGTATGGCTTAGCTGTTAGTGTTCAGAGAGGATTAATATAGATTATGCAATATCACGCTACCTTTTGACATGAAAAAATTCAAAAGAAGTTAGTAAGTAAATATTAGATTAGATTATTATATGATTTTTTAGATTATTATAAGATTACACCCGATTGTCCCCTGATTGTCCCGTGAGGGGATCGAACCCACAACACTCGGCGCGGCAGCGTAGTGGTGAGGTGACATCTTAAACCGCTACGCCGTCCATGCAGTCATAGGTCTTTGAGGGCGCCTTTGAGGGTAATGAGTGGTGGTGGGATGCGTGGAAGAGAAAAAGGAGGGGGGAAGAGCAGAAAGGTAACAGGAGATGGGAATGTAGAGAGGGGGAGTGGGGGATCCGGAAACCTCACTAATTTCGGGGAAATGCAACCCAAGCGTTGCTTCACAACCGGTCTTCTGTGAGGCCGAGGTATCGCACTGGTCTAACCGGCCCATTCTTGCTTGTCTCAAAGTGTGAGTCTGGGTGTTCTTTGTAAAAATCCCATGTGAGACAGGAATTATTGATAGTCTAGGAGTTGTCTTTTCATAAAAAAAATATGATAAAGCCATCACACTAAGCCTGAGTTGCTTTAATGCATTCTAGATGTCGTTAGATGCAAAGCTTAGTATTTCACATGTACGCAAGAAAACTAATAGTAAACTAATTAATTTTACAAACATACATAGCTCGCTCAGAAGTCAGGATCAGTATAGACATGACTGACAAGCCGTTATTAGTAAGTACATTATTAAAGTATGACATTTAAATATAATAATCCTTATTTGCTTATAATACCACCGTAGGATGCTCCTTAGAATAAAAAATATATATTTCATAACCGGTCGACAATTTGCGAAGAAATTGCTTAATATATGTACATAAAAATACGTACAGTCGTACATAGAAACTCCTCTTTTTTTGGTCGTGTCAAATTGTAAATAAGTAAACTTATTAATCTGAACTATAAATACTGTGAATATCTAAATCTCTTATAAGAGGCTGTATGTCATTGTACCCCTCGACTGTCTGTACAGAGGTATGTGTAGGTCGTACAGTACAGAAATATCTTTGACGTTCCCTTCAGGGATTACAGGATTGACCGTTATATATCAGACTAGGATTCCCCTTGGTAATACGTTCCAGTGGATTTAATATACCTTAGGACTAAGGAAAATTATAAGCTGTACAATGAATAAAGTTACACGTATTCGTTTCGTATTCTGCGTTTAATTACTTTTATATACTTAGATTTATAACTGTTTAAATACATTTGTCATGGTAATAAATGAATGATTTTGTTTTTAACCTGTAGATCAACAATAAAAGTGAAAGATTTAACCACAGTGCCTTACTAAAAGTCATTTTATACAAGATTTGTCTGTAATACATACCAACATTCATTCACTTCGCATCCTGGAAATGGTAGGCAGAAACGTATATATCGCCCACATTTTGTCTACCATAGTTGGCGGCAAGCCAATTGTCATCAGGAGCGCACTTTGGGAATTAAAAGGTAAAATTGGGACCATAGTGATAGGGGAGGGGTGATAAAAAGGCAATAAATGTATATTGCTTATATATTGGTTATAAGCAATATCTAATATATAAGCAATGGATTGCAGAGTGTAAGCTACAGTTCAATCAGATCAGTCGCGTACAGTGTAACTCCAACTGGCTGGTGCCGGTCAGGCCGAGCCCTCTAACCGAAACCTTGTCTATAGGACACAACCCAAAGCACTTATGTGTAAGTTCAATATTTTTATTAATTAAAAGCTTTTAAAGAAGTCATTAGCCTTATTTAGCTGACTAAATTGTTGAAAGGATAGACAAAGGTTGCCAACGGTACGTTCAATGTCAAGACTGAAAGCATTCTAACATAATAGCTTTAATTGGAAACGAAATTAATATAACTTTTGTTGCTACACTACTAACAGTAACACACTTGTGACTCTTGAGTAGCGGGTGTGTATAGGTGGAAGTAATCGCTTACCATCAGGTGAGCCGTCTTCTCGTTTACCCCGTATCCTACAAAAAAAAAAGAAACTAGAATTAGACGAAAAATTTCTGCTTTGACGAATCGTTTAACGATAAAAAATACGTACATACGGTCACCAGTATGACCACCAGCTCATTATAGAAGGCAGAGGTGTGAATCAAACGCCCACACTTCGCATATTAGATAGTGGTCCCACTAACGTAATAGGAGGCACCCCTTTTGACCTCCACCGAGGACTGTATGGGAGATGCGGGCATGAACGTATCTATGTATGTACGCATTAAATGACACTCGTACTAGAATTACGTACTACCCGTCTGAGAAAGAAAGTGGCGCGGATATCATAGCGGTTTAAGTGGTCACCTCGCCTACTCGTTGCCAAGCCGAGTTTGGCGGGTTCGATCCCCGCACGGGACAGCACTTTGTGTAATCTCTCTTTGTGTTCTTCTGAGTCTGGGTATTCTTTGTGTCCGTTGTTTCCATGTTCGTAAAGTTAATCTATTGTATCAACGTAGTTCCTTTGTAACGCCCTAGACCCTAGACGGCTTGATGGATATCGACATGTGAAGTTTCATAGGAGTCTTAAAAGTGGGAGTACAATAGAGTATAACCCTTAAACTTAAACTTTCTGGTTTAAAAAAAGAGGTGAGGTTAATAATACAATCGAATTTTATATTTTTTTTATATTTTACTAGATTTCAACACAGAAATATTAATTTTTCATATAATATTTATAATCAATGAAGCATAGCATAGAGCAAGACCATTGACTGCGCTAAAAGGGCAATAAACCAATACGTTAAGCATGAAAGGGATAGCAATAGTTCACCCCTAAGCGACGACGTCAGGAAACACATTGAAAGTAATACTACCATTAACCACATGTGGGTGTTTGGTTTAACGCCTCTGCCCATCCATTTTGTATATTCCAAGCGTGACGGTGTTATTATTTATTACTATTGATCTCTACTCTTCCAGTTTCTTATATTTCTTAGTTTCATACCTCTGTTAATAAATTTTACACAAATAATAATATGTAGGTAAGTACGTATGTACAATAAAATTATGCAATCATTATAGGAATCTGACTGTTTTTTTTTAAATAAAAGTAAAGCATTTTAAAATCTAGGGAAGTATGAATAGAGATAGAAATATACAATTAGCGGTGACAAGTGATATGATATAACAACAATTATTATTGAGAAGAAAAATGGACCAAATTTAACTGATCAACAGTCACACACGTTTCCAAGACACACAACTAACCTCTTCAAATTATTTAAAAGTTGCCGTGTGGTTCTCGAAGGAGTATAATAGGGTCACTCTAGAGCGACTAACTGTTATCTATCAGACAGTATACATATATACAGTCATATAGTGCCCGGTTGCCCCCTAATACGGTTGTGGGACCAACTTCTAATTAGAAACATGTAAGATACACCTCTACCCACCATAACCCACCACAATTAAGAACTATCAACGTTCAATTACTGTTCTTTACTTGTTGATTATTCCTCAGCGAGGCACACAGACAGGAAGACACACAGGGATTTTGGTTTGTTTGTTTCTTAAGCCGGTCTTATCTCTTTAATTACCAGTCAGTTTCAAAATTTCGTTATGTTAGATAGAGTAGATAGAGTTATTGTGGAATATATAGATTTTGAAACACCGCACTACGTCCTTTAGGAGTGGAGCAGTGACTATTTTTTTTTTGTAAAAAAAAATACGGGCAGTCTTTAGGGACCGGCGATAGAAGTGAAAACTAAGTAACTTGTGAATTGTATCGTCGAGCTATTAGATTATACACAGTATACATATAGCTCATAGGAAGCGTGTGGTGACGATGACGCGAGTGTTACGCTTTTTGTTCACCCAAAATTAAAATCGGTCGACAATTGGCGTAGGAATCGATTCACATACAAAAAAATATATATACGTATATAAAAAAATGCTCCTTTTTTATGTGTGTTACTCTGCGGTGTGAATAAAAGTAATTCCATCTTTTGTTGACAAACACATAGTTTAGCAATCGTATGTTACAACAAGATTTACCTAAGCTATGAACAAAATGTGATGGGAATCTTTTGATTTTCAGTAAAATCCTTATTATTGTCGTCGAGAAATCGAAGACGGTGAATATTTCCGGAACGTGAGCCTTTGTTGGTGAGGCGTGATTTAGAAATCGAACTTACAAAATATTCTCATTCTTAAGAATAGGACGGGATTTCTGTAATATTGACAAGATACATATATGCAATTTTTTTAATGTGGAATAATAATTCCTGTGTCGGGGCCTGGGGCCATAGAAAAATTCAATCAACAAACACAAAGAACACCCAAAATCGGTACAACGGAATCGAACCCACGATCTCCGGTTCAGTAATCAGGATTACTAGGCACTAGTGGTCTAATCAGGCCCGTAATTTAATTAGTGCTTAATAGCTTGGAACCTGTTTTCTTTACACTCAAAAATTCACTTAACTGTGTTACGCTGCGAACTTTTGCATTCCATGATCATACTACAGAAGACTATATATATTCTTTGCTGGAGCGTCTCTGTTACGTTACGAAAGTCAATAGGCGGTCTATCACCGCGAAGCCACATGATAGGCACGATATTATGCCTACAATGGCAATTTACTAGTAGGGGTAGATTACAGACTTTTTTGGTTACATTCTTCTTTACTAACAGACGTTTCAAGTTTAAAACAAATTTGTTTTTTTTTAATTTTCGATAAATAAAGCCATCAATTTTTTTTAGCCACCACAATTTGGCCATTGTCGAGTTTGTAATAATTATAAATATTGATGAGGTAGAAGAAGTCTTGAAGATTAACATGAATATATTTTTAAACTAGAGGTTGGATACCAACATGGCGATTATATTTTTGAGATAGAGAGAGAGAGATAGAGAGTCCATTAGGAAATTTTAATAATAATAATTTTTATTTTTACAAACTCGACAATGGCCAAATTATGGTGGTTACTCTACAAATACCACAATGAATAATTAAATTGAATGAATATTAATTACCTTTGTTTTGAATCCAAAAAAAAATATTCATTCTCAACTAATCAATAAACTAAACCTATAGTTATTTATTAAAAGTAAGTAATAAATCGGAAAAATACCCACATTACCTACTCGCTTTATAGATAATAATGCTAAAACTATCCACACCAATAACTTCGACAAGTACTGCGTGTGCTCCTTTTGGTGTTAGTAGAATACGGTGTTTGTTGGAGTACAATTAAAATTTCGGACGAATACGTACTACCCTAACTTTCTTCCAAGATATTGTGTGTAGCAGAGCATGTGTCGTACACACTCAACCGCCTTCATTCTACACAGCAACTACAATAATCAGTAAAGATAAAACCCGATTTCATTATGAATGTCCTAACTTTTTTTGTGATCTCGAAATATCCATTTTACTCCCTTCCCTGTCACTCTCACTATTAAAACGATTTCATTGAGACGTTACCTGATGTCCACCTGATGGTTTAGGGGGTGTCAAGAAAACATCATACATACATACATATGTATGTGCATACATAAATACACTCAAAGGCATAACTCCTTTTCTGGTAAATAAAGAAACAAAATCAATATGTCGACGTCCACAAAAGATTTTTTTTTTAATACTATAGGGGGACAGACGAACAGACGGGTCACCTGATGGTAAGTGACAACCGCCGTCCATGGACATCTGCAACTCAAGAGTCGTAGGTGCGCTACCCGTCTTTGAGGGTGCTGAGGGATGGGGGGATGCGGGGATGGGAAAGAAGAGTGGGAGGTTGAGGAGATGGGAAAGAGTAGAGGGGGGGTGAGGGGAATAGAAAGGGGGCAGAGGGAGTTGGGCCTCCGGAAACCTCACTCATTTCGGGGAAATGCAAAGCAAGCGTTACTTTACAACCGGTTTTCTGTGAGGCCGTCGTATCGCACCGGTCGAGCCGGCCCATTCGTGCCTAAGCATGGCTCTACCACTGTTAAATATATAATATATACACTGATAGATGATATGCAAAATAAGTTCTCTGCTAGAGACATTAAATATTCAGGCGATATTTCATAACAGTTTCGATAAGCTCATCCAACCGACCATATTCTACCTTAATTAGCCATATCCCAAACATTCAGTGCTACGCACATTTGCTAAATCAATTTATTTCGCAATCCATTAAATCACGTATCGCTTCAATACTTATACTTTACCCAGTATAGAACGACCTATGTTACCCCCCGCGATAGCATTGTAGTTGGATCTCAGAAGAGTTTTTCAATTAAGTGACGCAGATCTTTTTGAATTGGGCGTTAATAAAAGTTACCCTATGTTAAGTACAATGCATGGTGCAAGGGGTAGCTACCCTTACGGAGATCGGGAGATTACGGGGGTCTTTCATGTGAGGAAATAGTATTTGAAAACACTTGCGCGATGTATGTGTTGATGTCCTTCGTAATGTGGGCATGTGGTATCAGACTTATAATATCTTTTTGCCGTTTTTTCTTGGTTAATAGAAGAATTATGAAAGATAAGCATTAATATAGATGCCTGCTATTATAACTAGCCGTTTCCGCCAGTTTTATGTGCGTTATTGGTCACTGCTCCGCTCCTAAGCGTCAAAATATACCATAAAAAAATCTTGAATTTTGTTATATAGCGACACAGTAATTAATCCTAGTGCGGAAGTTATTTAATAATAATATGAATAATAAACGTTTATTTCAGATTTTAAATCAATAGTAAATAGTTTAAAAAAAATGATGAGAAAAGATGAAGATGAAGATTATATTAGTATTAAAGAGGTATTGCCTTTTGCTCGCGACTTCGGCCGCGTAGGCCTCTTTTACGACGGTATGACAGTAAATACAATCTGAATCAAGGTTATAAACTATTAGAGCAACAATATCATTCAAACCAATTTATCTGTTTTTAACTGAATAAGTAGCAAACATTAATCAATCTCTCCTCAAAACCTTATTCATTAATAGGTTTTATATGCATGAACAATCGACTTAGATGCGCCTGGAGCACTCAGAGTGCGAATGGGATCACTACATAACGACCTGCTCATATGCAAACCCCGCAACTGAATAATACATTATATAAAAAAATAGAAATATTAGGAACCTATTTCGTCCTTTGTGGTTTTGATTGCAGGACAGTATTCTCAACATCATAATGTTCTTCTTTTACTTTCAATTCTTTACTATTATACTAAAATCAATATTTTAGGAGATATTAAAATGGATTGATAGCTGGTTTTGAGCAGCTGTCGAAATCTATTAATGGAATTAATCAAAAACTTCGTGATAGAAAGAAATATAATACATTTCATAAATTATCGGTTTAAATGGGATTCCATATTAAAGTGAATTCATTATATAGGGCAGAGGTGATTTAGACCGAAATGCAGACCGGGATTATAAATACTTAAGTTCGTCCGCCAATGGTACATAACATTAGCTAGTACATATTTAGATGTAAATTAAATAATGTGTTCTATTGTTTTGTGTATAGTTAGGAGTGTATCTATATATTTTTATATTTATATAGATGGTTTCTTTATTATAGATAAAAATATACTTAAATCTAAATAACGAGTTAAGTACAATTGGTGACCTAATCGCAATTTGCGATCTGCATCTAAATGCATTATTTTATTTGGAGCCACTTATCATAAATATAAATTATAGTTTAAATTAAATATACTGTTGAAATGTATTATTTTTAAATATATTTAGCCTTTCTGTCTGATAAATGCTGTTGTGCTGTATATTGTAGTATATGTATATTTACTGTACCGTTTGTAACAGGTTTCATGACTGCAGATCAAAAGAAGAAAAACAAAAGAGTTATGAATGTAAATCAACTTGCGTATGAGAATAATAAGTTAAGTGAAAGGTATTCATAAATATTTCAGAGCCAAAGACTGGTTTCTGAGTCAAAGGGGCTGTTATAAGTCCTCCAAACGCTCTCAACGTTATAAAGCACTGTGGGCAAGCGTCGCTAGATACGCAGGTTAACTTATTATCCCACAATTTAGATATATAGTGTTATTTAAGTTTATATAGTGTAAATTATCTTATCTTAAATTACAGTATTGAGTCCGTCCAAGTGTGTAGGGGTTTTTTTTTGTATCGTTACCTCCTTTGTCATTGGTCCAGTCTATGGTTTGTTACTTGTAAAATTGAATAAAATATATAAAACCCGACAGCATTACTAAATTCCTTTCATTTTTGCTGATGTTATATCGAAATGTTATACCTTATCCTATGTAATCCCACTTTTAGTACGATTTAAATGAAACCTTACATTTTGAAATCCATCGTGCCGTTTGTATCCATCATCCATTCACCCCATACATATTTACTAGGGTTGTACCGACTAGTAGCCGAATATTCAGCAAAGCCGACTATCCGGCTTTATCAAGTCGGCGACTAGTCAGGCAAAAAGCACTGACGTATACTACTTTATTCATATTACTGTTTTAAACAGTGTGTTTGAAATTATTTTATTTTAATGTTATTATCAGTATAATACATATATTTGGCAGAAAAATATTTTCTATCTTATATTGCCAATTTTAAGATTATAAACTAAGAGAGGAATTAAAGATTTAGCTAGTAGTTCATAACATCAATGGTCAATAATTAAAAGATAAATTCTGCACCATGAAATACCATAACTATTACACTTTATTTAACTAGAATTACTATTCCACTATTTGTATGTACCTACTCATTATTACAACATATATAATTATTAACTAAAGGCAAAGAACTCTTCCTTTGTAAATAACTTATCAAAATACCAATTATATACATACGTATGTATGCATAACAGTAATCGCTAAGCGCGTACGAGGGATACGTGGTAAGACGAACACAACCTATTCTGAAGGAACATAGCCGAAAGTAATTATCGTTTCGGCTAACTAGTCGACCGATTAATCGGACTTTTCCAACCGACACCTAGTCGAAGGTCAAACTCATGGTTTTCCTAACACTAATACTCATAATAAACTATCGGGTCTTTGTCAGTGTCATGTCACTGTGCATGGATCTCTCATGTCCCTAGCTATACATACATATTGTACCTTGGCTTTCTAAATACACAGCTGAGGTACCTAGGCTGCAAGTAGTGTATACATTTACCAATTGAAGGACAAAACTCCAAGCTAAAGGTCATATGGTTTTTGAATGAATGCAGAATTATGGCACTTTTAACCTTGACCTAATAGGAATGAAACTCATTTCGTATTATGGCTATGTGCTTTGGTATTACGTATATAGATATACTTTGGTAACACGTTTTGTAGATATTCAAGGCTATGAATATGTATGGCGATTGTTTCGTAATCAATCTTAAAGATATATTCCGCCAAAAATGCAAGTGTTGTTAGTCGAAGCTTATGTGGGCTGGACGAAAACTCGTCTGCTGGTGAAAGGACGTTGTTACTAAATAATTTAGGATCCCTAAAAGGTTTGGGAATAACGTGATAGATAGGTCAAGGAAGAAGAAGCGATTGAGAGAGCTAACCATCATCGATCATTTATTAAATAACATCTTTTTGCAACTTGTGTTTCTTTACAAGAGCGATTATCATTATTATCACTCGAATAACCAGCCTTCAGGAGCTGGACTTCCTTAGGTGACTCTTAGGACTTAGCAGTCTCTACTGAAGGTTATTGACTAGCAGAAAAGAAGACGGAAAAGACTACGGTTGTAGTACTGCACTGCTCGGTCACCGATATATTCTTAAGGCCTGTGGTACTTCAGATCGATCATAAAGCTACCAGCCACCATGGGTGGGTCCCCGTGGGTTTCGTGGTTAACAAACGTGTTACCAAAGTATATCTATATACGTAATACGGGCGACTAACGGATCTGACTGTTATCTATCCGCTAGCCTGTGTACCGGTACTGAGCTTGCAGTTATTACGTAGTAGTAGATTAATTTTATAATAAAAAAAAACAGCCAAAGATATCCCCAGTGGTATTCAAATGATCTTAAGAGTCTATTAGGGTGTAAAACTAATACCACGCTTAAAAAGTATAGTAATCAGTTGGATTCGGAACATTTGAAAAACTAAGAGAAGATTGCACAGGATGACATGCTACAAGAAATATTTTGATAATATAGAAAACAGGATTAAGAGAAATCCCAAACTATCCAGGTCATTTGTTAAAATAAGAGCAAGGTAGCAGTTAATGTCCAGCTCAATTGGAGTACAATAATAAAAAAGCAAAAGATGGAGATGGTATCTGTTACATATTTGGTGAAAGTTTCGAGCAGGCTTTTGATCAACCGTGTTATTCCGCGGTTGATTAAAAGCCTGCTCGAAACTTTGTGTAGCTATAACATCACGCCTACAAATTCAGTTATTACATCGGTACCACTGCGTAATTTAAAGTTTACTAGCCACGACATATGTATATAGAGACTTAGAGGCACTAGGTGAAACTAAGGGAGCAAGCAGCGATGGTATACCTCCTGTTGCTGCTCATAAGCACTGCCCAAAGGCCAATCCTCTGCAATTATTTTTTTATAAATCCATGCACCCTTCTGATAAGTGGGAAGAGGCTCTAGAAGTGCCTATATTGAAATCTGGTGAAAAGCATCTTGTGAAAAATTACAGACCATTTTCTGTACTAATAGTATTATGCAAAGTATTTGAAAAACTTATTTGTAAATATCCCATATGGTACCTAAAACAACACACAACTGAACATCAACATAGCTCCATAAAATCTAGGTCCACTAACACTAACGTATTATGTTTTACAGCTGCTATATCTGAGTGCCCAAAAAAAACTCTTCCAGTTCATGCAATCTACATAGATCTTAGCAAGTCATTCGATAAAGTGGACCACAGCCTTTTTACAAAAAAGCAGGCTTCGTTGGGTGTCAATAGACAATTAATTAAGGGGTTTAAATCATACTTATAAAACAGAACTTCTAAAATAATTGAAATGATAATAAAACTATAAAACAGTCTATCAAATTGGTGTAAAACAAATAAAATGTAGTTAAAGTTTTAGTGGTAGAGCCATGCTTAGGCACGAATGTGCAGGCTTGCGTTGCAACGCTTGCGTTGCATTTCCCCGAAGTGAGTGAGGTTTCTAGATGCCCCCTTCCTCCTGCCCCCTTTTCTCTCCCCTCATCTCCTTTCTCCTCTTTCCCATCTCCTCATCCCTCCTCTCTTCTTACCGCTCCCTGCATCCCCCATCCCTCATCACCCACAAAGGCGGGCAGCGCACTTGCGACTCTTGAGTTGCAAGTGTCCATGGACGGCGGTGTCACTTACCATCAGGTGACCCGTCTGTTCGTCTGTCCCCCTATAGTATAATATATATACATATATATATATCATTACATTAAATTCAATAATAATAAACAAACATCAAATAATAGCTGCAACATAGAGGAGTTTCAAATAAACATGTTCAAAAACTATGTGAGAAAAATATGTGTCCTCTTGTGTATATCCTTTGTTGGAAATCCAATAGACATATATATATATATATATACATATATATAATGATTATAACTTTTAATCACACATAATTTACTTAATATGGTGTTTGGAGCGTCCCGTCCCGTCTTTTCCTTTTAGTTTATTAGCTTCCGTATTTGTAACTATATAGCAATTCTTTAAATTAAAAACAATTTTAACTTGCTCTTAAAGTCGTATGGAAATCAAACTTTGTATGTACATATATGTATTTTTGTCAAACAAAATATTTACAAATAAACTTCCACTACATATACAAAGTGTAATTTACAATCTTGGAGCTAATCATGATGGAACCAGAAAGCTGATAGTACAATACGTGGACAGTGGAATACTTTAGGGGCTCGAGTCCAAGAGATTGGGCTTGGAAGTGATGATCTGATAATGAAGCGGTTGTGGACAGTGGAACTCTAAAAACTCAAAAGCCTCTAATCTCTTACTATGTTTGGCAGTAAACCCCTCGAGTTAGGACTTATTTGGTTTATCACAATAGTCGAATACATATTTTGTTAGATTTGTGTACTATAATAATTATTAACTTAGACATGTACAGCTCAAGTTGGACAGCACCTAGACACACTCAATTTTTCACTAAAATGTCATACTGGATACGCGTGAATCCGAAGTAAAACGAGTAGCGACAGGACATCATTTATTATTATCCTCACAGATGGAATCTCACATACTGTCTGCCTGTCATGTGCCCATTTTTTAATGTGCAGATATCGATAGTCAATTGATGCTTGTTTTGACATTCCTTCGCATTTAAGTAGAAAGTAAGTAAACTAGTATATGTAGAACAAGAATTGCTGCAATCAATTCGCAACTCGCGAGCCCTGATATATGCTCCAATGCAGCGCCAAAGAGGACGTCATTCATGAAATCAAATCAAATCAAAATAATTTATTACAGTTAAACCAATCATAGGGATTTTGAATTGTCAAGAAAATAAGTCAGTCAGACTATTCTAATACGCTGATTCTAGAATAACAGGCAAGAAACTTAAACGTCACTCTTTTTCAAACATAGTGTAACAGTTAATAATCCCAAATAAAATGAAAGTGATCAGCAGTCTGATTACCATAGTACAAATTGGGTATATACCATCCGAATCTATGCTATCTGCAAGTCAAAAAAGACATGGGGGTAGATTATGTACCAGCCACTCAGTTATAGGACGGAGGCTACACTACCGGGGTCGATGAGACATCTTTTCCCAACTGTCCCTTTAACGAGGCGGGACGACCGAGGTGGATGGGATATACCCGTACTAGCTCTGCTTAGTTTGGAATGAGACAGCCCTCTGTGAGAAGTCTCAAGTTATTATATTATTATTAAATAACCTATTATTTTTAAATCAGTCCAGCTATTTAAGAGCTTTGATATAATATCACAGACAGACACAAACTTGCACTGCTTCTCTTTTGCGTCGGGGGTATTAACTGCAATTTAAGTGTACGTCCGTGTACAAAACAACTGTTCTAGAATATCTAGTAGTTAATGTATATTTATGGTTATCTGTGTTGTTGTCGGTGGAGTAGAATAGGACCAACCCATTTCTTCCCGTGGGTGTCGTAAAAGGCGATTAAGGGATCTCGTTGCTATTTTTCAGATAGTATATATGCTGTCATACAATGCCTGGATGATGAAAATATGCTTGCCCCCTATTACATAAGCGTGGCTCAATTCGGGTTGACAAAAATTAAGACGGCTCTGCCTACCCATTCGTTGATATAGAGGTGACTATATGTGTGTGCATGTAAAACATAGAGTACAGGGAACTTGAAATTTTGTTATATTTTAATTTACCTACGATTCCTTTATTAAGTATATTTTATAAATTTAAAAGTTAGCTACTTGAAAGCGACTACATTTAACAATACGCATTTATAAATGTACTGACACGGATTGGGGGGGGGGGCGGGGCGAATATCATTACATACTTTGATTCGAATGAACTGACGTCGTAGAGTGTGGTTACCTCGCCACTAGCCTAACACTTTGTGTAATACATTTTTTTTTGGCTCTGTTGAGTCTGGGTCTTTGTGTTCGTTAGTTGAATGTTTTCTCTTTTTTATGCAAAAAGAATAAACAATTAAAACAATTGATTGTAGTCAAAACTTGCATTCACGTAGTGTTAGTGTTGTTTCATCTATTTTAACTAAATTATTCTTCATTACGCTCGTAAAATGTAAAGATAAATTATATATTTTTTTATTATTATATGAAACAATTTACAAAAAAATATCATATCAACAGTTAATCTATATTATTTATTTAACATTGGTTTTATATACAACTTCAGTTATTTAATAACTGACAAAATATGTCATGATATTAATAATGTTTTTAATATACGAAAAGAAACAATTGTTCTCATCACAGTTTTTTTAAATATTTTAATTATAATTTATTTAAACTAAATAAATAAAACCATAAAGTGGAGTACCTTTTAATTGTCGCAGAATTAAAAATAACGATAAATACAATGCACTTTAGAACGACACATATTGTATTATAAACCACAGACAAATACAACAAAAAATAGATCGCGACCCTCGCAGCATAACAAAACTTACATGTAGTTATGTATTGAGCTTAGAATCGCACTACGAATCACTGCAAGATGTAAGAATCTCGCTTAGCGTATATTTGTATCATTGTATGTGTACATTATGTGCGTCGAATTCGGAGCACGAAGGTGAAATACTGTAGCTACAGACTTTACCATACTGACGGGATCATACTATCTCTTTCCTGCTTACGTATTTATGTTGCATCACTACCGTTTCAATGTTGCCGGGTATCTATGTGCACATTTAAGGTTTTTCTAAGTATCTTCTAAAAGTCTCAAGCATTTTTGTTTTGTTACTTGTATTAAACTTTATAAAAAATGGTATAAGATACAATATTAGAAAATATGTATTTGTATAAAACGAATATATTCTATAAGGTTCGGTACATATGTACATACGCTCACCCCTAAATCCCTAGTGGGTATACAGACGTGTATTAAACACTTTCACTTTTCCCATTTAACATTAGGTTCTACCATCGTAATAGGGGTAAGATTATTGCCGTCAAACGGGTATGGACCAGGAGCCAGTGACAGATTTTCATGACCAAGTCCCTCCCAATCGAAATTTCGTAAATTTGTCATAGTATAGTTTAACTAATTTCTCGAAGGAAAAATAAAGTCAGATGACCATAACATGGTGGATTATATGTCAGCTGGCAGCTTGAACATGAAAAAAAAATATCTCAGTGGAAAGTTTGTCAGCTGGTACCTTGAAAAGTGTAACGCAGCAGCATCTATCACCTACTGAAGCTTATCAGCTGATGACTTTCCCCTTAACTTACAGCCAGCAGATTTTTTCATTATTTACTAGAACGTGTTAGCAATCCTCTTACAAATTTTCTTCCGGGAGGAAATCACGTTCCTTAAGTTATTCGACAGTATGCTTGAGTTGAGTGTTTTGATAACAAATATGAAAGTTAATAATGGAGGAAATGTTGGTATAAGTAAATTAATTAATTAATAATTTATTGTAGCATAATTTTTCAATGAATTAACTTTTATTTCAATGAAATTATTAAAAATAATAATGACAATAAATCATCTTCATTCTCGCTGTGGCTTGAGTCGCTTTTATCTCTATCTGATTCACTGTCAGAGTCGCTATCAGAGTTACATGTGATCATGTCTTCATCATAATCATCTGTGAAAAGATGAAATTAAAAATTATTAGTACTCGCGTATAGTAAAACATGATCAATACGAAAAAACATTGATACCTTTTTCAGGCTGAATGGTTATCTCTTCAATCGACGTTGGTAACTGAGTCCCAGAAAACCAATCAAATTCGAATCGGTTGTCTACTTCTTCCCAACCATAGTCTGAAGGTTCTTCCGTTGGAACTTTAAGGTGTGCGTGAGACCAAATTTGTGCAATGTAACACGCCCTTAAATATTGCTTGTACAGTTCTAATTCACATGGTGGTAGAGAGGAACCGTCAATACCTTTTTTGGGCATCTTAAATTCATCAGTATTGTCCATAAATTTGTAAGTTTTTTGGAACAATACAACGTAGCGTCGTTTATGTTTCTTAACCGAGCCCTGATATATGCTCCAATGCAGCGCCAAAGAGGACGTCATTCATGAAATCAAATCAAATCAAAATAATTTATTACAGTTAAACCAATCATAGGGATTTTGAATTGTCAAGAAAATAAGTCAGTCAGACTATTCTAATACGCTGATTCTAGAATAACAGGCAAGAAACTTAAACGTCACTCTTTTTCAAACATAGTGTAACAGTTAATAATCCCAAATAAAATGAAAGTGATCAGCAGTCTGATTACCATAGTACAAATTGGGTATATACCATCCGAATCTATGCTATCTGCAAGTCAAAAAAGACATGGGGGTAGATTATGTACCAGCCACTCAGTTATAGGACGGAGGCTACACTACCGGGGTCGATGAGACATCTTTTCCCAACTGTCCCTTTAACGAGGCGGGACGACCGAGGTGGATGGGATATACCCGTACTAGCTCTGCTTAGTTTGGAATGAGACAGCCCTCTGTGAGAAGTCTCAAGTTATTATATTATTATTAAATAACCTATTATTTTTAAATCAGTCCAGCTATTTAAGAGCTTTGATATAATATCACAGACAGACACAAACTTGCACTGCTTCTCTTTTGCGTCGGGGGTATTAACTGCAATTTAAGTGTACGTCCGTGTACAAAACAACTGTTCTAGAATATCTAGTAGTTAATGTATATTTATGGTTATCTGTGTTGTTGTCGGTGGAGTAGAATAGGACCAACCCATTTCTTCCCGTGGGTGTCGTAAAAGGCGATTAAGGGATCTCGTTGCTATTTTTCAGATAGTATATATGCTGTCATACAATGCCTGGATGATGAAAATATGCTTGCCCCCTATTACATAAGCGTGGCTCAATTCGGGTTGACAAAAATTAAGACGGCTCTGCCTACCCATTCGTTGATATAGAGGTGACTATATGTGTGTGCATGTAAAACATAGAGTACAGGGAACTTGAAATTTTGTTATATTTTAATTTACCTACGATTCCTTTATTAAGTATGTTTTATAAATTTAAAAGTTAGCTACTTGAAAGCGACTACATTTAACAATACGCATTTATAAATGTACTGACACGGATTGGGGGGGGGGCGGGGCGAATATCATTACATACTTTGATTCGAATGAACTGACGTCGTAGAGTGTGGTTACCTCGCCACTAGCCTAACACTTTGTGTAATACATTTTTTTTTGGCTCTGTTGAGTCTGGGTCTTTGTGTTCGTTAGTTGAATGTTTTCTCTTTTTTATGCAAAAAGAATAAACAATTAAAACAATTGATTGTAGTCAAAACTTGCATTCACGTAGTGTTAGTGTTGTTTCATCTATTTTAACTAAATTATTCTTCATTACGCTCGTAAAATGTAAAGATAAATTATATATTTTTTTATTATTATATGAAACAATTTACAAAAAAATATCATATCAACAGTTAATCTATATTATTTATTTAACATTGGTTTTATATACAACTTCAGTTATTTAATAACTGACAAAATATGTCATGATATTAATAATGTTTTTAATATACGAAAAGAAACAATTGTTCTCATCACAGTTTTTTTAAATATTTTAATTATAATTTATTTAAACTAAATAAATAAAACCATAAAGTGGAGTACCTTTTAATTGTCGCAGAATTAAAAATAACGATAAATACAATGCACTTTAGAACGACACATATTGTATTATAAACCACAGACAAATACAACAAAAAATAGATCGCGACCCTCGCAGCATAACAAAACTTACGTATGTAGTTATGTATTGAGCTTAGAATCGCACTACGAATCACTGCAAGATGTAAGAATCTCGCTTAGCGTATATTTGTATCATTGTATGTGTACATTATGTGCGTCGAATTCGGAGCACGAAGGTGAAATACTGTAGCTACAGACTTTACCATACTGACGGGATCATACTATCTCTTTCCTGCTTACGTATTTATGTTGCATCACTACCGTTTCAATGTTGCCGGGTATCTATGTGCACATTTAAGGTTTTTCTAAGTATCTTCTAAAAGTCTCAAGCATTTTTGTTTTGTTACTTGTATTAAACTTTATAAAAAATGGTATAAGATACAATATTAGAAAATATGTATTTGTATAAAACGAATATATTCTATAAGGTTCGGTACATATGTACATACGCTCACCCCTAAATCCCTAGTGGGTATACAGACGTGTATTAAACACTTTCACTTTTCCCATTTAACATTAGGTTCTACCATCGTAATAGGGGTAAGATTATTGCCGTCAAACGGGTATGGACCAGGAGCCAGTGACAGATTTTCATGACCAAGTCCCTCCCAATCGAAATTTCGTAAATTTGTCATAGTATAGTTTAACTAATTTCTCGAAGGAAAAATAAAGTCAGATGACCATAACATGGTGGATTATATGTCAGCTGGCAGCTTGAACATGAAAAAAAAATATCTCAGTGGAAAGTTTGTCAGCTGGTACCTTGAAAAGTGTAACGCAGCAGCATCTATCACCTACTGAAGCTTATCAGCTGATGACTTTCCCCTTAACTTACAGCCAGCAGATTTTTTCATTATTTACTAGAACGTGTTAGCAATCCTCTTACAAATTTTCTTCCGGGAGGAAATCACGTTCCTTAAGTTATTCGACAGTATGCTTGAGTTGAGTGTTTTGATAACAAATATGAAAGTTAATAATGGAGGAAATGTTGGTATAAGTAAATTAATTAATTAATAATTTATTGTAGCATAATTTTTCAATGAATTAACTTTTATTTCAATGAAATTATTAAAAATAATAATGACAATAAATCATCTTCATTCTCGCTTTGGCTTGAGTCGCTTTTATCTCTATCTGATTCACTGTCAGAGTCGCTATCAGAGTTACATGTGATCATGTCTTCATCATAATCATCTGTGAAAAGATGAAATTAAAAATTATTAGTACTCGCGTATAGTAAAACATGATCAATACGAAAAAACATTGATACCTTTTTCAGGCTGAATGGTTATCTCTTCAATCGACGTTGGTAACTGAGTCCCAGAAAACCAATCAAATTCGAATCGGTTGTCTACTTCTTCCCAACCATAGTCTGAAGGTTCTTCCGTTGGAACTTTAAGGTGTGCGTGAGACCAAATTTGTGCAATGTAACACGCCCTTAAATATTGCTTGTACAGTTCTAATTCACATGGTGGTAGAGAGGAACCGTCAATACCTTTTTTGGGCATCTTAAATTCATCAGTATTGTCCATAAATTTGTAAGTTTTTTGGAACAATACAACGTAGCGTCGTTTATGTTTCTTAACCGATAAGGTAATATACCTGACAAGCAAACTCTTGAACTTTGCAGAATAAATCTTCCCTGTTCATCAATGGCTCTGACATTTGTACGAAACACTCCGTAAAAGCTTCAGATTTTGACATTATCGAAAATGGACGCTTTTCACCTTTTCTAAAAAATGCAAGGTTGAAATCACATCCTATAAATGCGTGGAATGCTGGAAGTGCTGCACTCAAATTCGATCCCAAAGTTTGATAAAATTGAGTGACATTCATGAATCTCACATGTTTTCCAACGCCGACTTCCATAAAAACGTTAACATATTGTGAAATATGAGTCATATTAGCTAACATTATAACCAATACATCAGTGTCAGAACAACGAATCTTTAAGTTAGCATTAAAATCAATTTGACAAGCGTGAAAAATCATTTTTGTATTTTTTTTATGCGATAGGGGGCAAACGAGCAGACGGGTCACCTGATGGTAAGTGACTACCGCCGCCCATGGACACCCACAACTCAAGCGTCACAAGTGCGTTGCCGGTCTTTTAGATAGGAGTACGCTCTTTAGTTAAGGGTTTGAAGGTCGTATTGGTTCGGAAATACGGCAGGCGACAATTTGTTCCATAGTCTGGTTGTGCGAGGCAAAAAGCTTCTGGAGAAGCGCACAGTGGTGGAGTTCCAATCGTCCAGGTGGTGAGGATGGATATTTTGTCGCGTAGGACGATGGCGGAAACCTGCAGCCGGCATAAGTCCTAACAATTCCTCTGAACACTCCCCATGATACAAGCGATAGAGAATGCAGAGTGAAGCTACATCTCTTCGCAACGCCAAAGTGTCAAGCCGATCAGAAATATCTTGGCAATCGATGATGCGAGTCGCTCCCCGTTGAATGTGGGAGTTAAGAGGGAGAAGCTGGTACTAGGGTGCACCTGCGTAGAGATGAGAACAGTATTCCATGTGCGGCCGAACCTACGCCTTATAAAGTTGCAGGCGGTGGGCCGGAGTAAAATACTGTCTCGATCTGTTTAACACACCAAGCTTCTTCGAGGCTAATATGGCCTTACTCTCTAAGTGACCGCGAAACTGGACTTCGCTTGATATATCGACGCCAAGGATTCCGATACTGGCTGATGCAGTTAGGGAAGTGCTCTCAAATTGAGGTGATACGACCAATGGCATCTTTTTAGCGGTGAACGCGCAAACCTGTGTCTTCGTGGGGTTAAACTGGACTAGGTTAAGTCGACCCCAATCTGAAGCATTTTATAAAGAAGTTTCGATTTCAGACATAAGTTTGGATCGGCTTTCGATGATGTTTACCCGAGAAATGTTAGCGCGGCCGGTGTAAAGGGCATCACTCGTGCTATTGTCCGCATAGCAATGGATGCCGCTAATCCGCAGCATGTCATTGATATGCAGAAGAAACAGCGTGGGTGATAGCACACAGTCTTGTGGGACACCAGAATTACCAGACTTGGAGTCGGAGCATGCACCGTCAACAACGACCTTGATGCTTCTGTCTGTAAGAAAACTGGTGCCTTCCATGAGTTAGGGACTACGCCAAGAGAATAATAAAGCCGATAAAGGCGCGTTAAAACCGGTGCCAACTCTGCAGCACACGTCTTCAGCACGATAGGAGAGATTCTATCGGGCCCACTCGACTTAAGAACGTCGAGGGAAAGAAGGGCTTTACGCACTGCCCTTTGCGTAAACCGGACTTCCGGTATACGGCTCTCGCACTGCGGCCTGGTCGGCGGTGTGTTTACCCCGTCGTCCAGGGTCGAGTTGGACGCAAAGAGTTTGCCCAGAAGATGGGCTTTTTCTTTAGCGTCGTGGGCCAACGAATTATCTCCTATGTGCAGAGGTGGAAGGGATGGCTTACAAAAGTTCCCCTGGACAGCTTTGGCAAGAGACCAGAATGCACGAGTTCTCTCCAATTCTAGACAATCTAGTCTCTCGCCAATTCTGGCGATGTGAGCCGACTTCGCAACAGCAATTACTCTTTTGAGGGACCTGGAGGCAAAGTCCAGTTCTTCATGAGCTGGTCACGAAAATGATTTTTTTATAGTTCTTACAACTTTTCAGTCAGTGACCACGTATCTATAACAAGCATCCGTATTCACAAAAATTGTTTTGTTGCCCATGTATGGCGCCATATAATCTTGTTCCCAATTTTCAATGAAGAACTGTGTTTAGTTTGTTGAATTTTTCAGCTCAACTGAAATGTCTTTTTTTCGTACCTGATCAGGACCATCGATGCTAAAGTTAGCTTGCTTTATACCTCAAAGTTTGTGTTCAGTATCTTTGATCGATGGAAATATGTACCGATCAAAGGCAAAGATGATAATCTTAGTTCTGTTTGCACAAATCATCTGTAAAACTTTTTTTTTAATATCTCCAAAGCTAAGAGGTATGAAATATCCATAGTATATAATGATATCAGTACTTTGAAGTGCCTCGGATTGTTCTTGCTTTTCTAATAAAGCCATTAATGCTGACTTGGGTATTTTGCAGATAATGCCATCCAGGTGGCAGAGAGATAGTGGCACTGGTGTTAACGAAAATCAAGTTCTTTCTTCAAAGAGATTTGAAGCAGTTGCCCAAATAAGTCTCGCTGCATTCGAAGTTCTCTCTCCCCTCGGCAAACCTTAATTTTTTTTTATCATATCAACAAATAATTTGTTTTCAACTAAAATTTGATTGAGTTTTTGCAATGCATTGCAATAGAACTTTATAATAGTTTCAACTCTTTTTTTATGTATGTCTTTCTATGCATTACGTTTTAGGCTTTATCAGTCAATTTTATTTGCTTTATTCTATAGTGTAATTAACAGAATTGGAATTGGATTCTGAGATTCGATTTAAATAATATCAGGGGAGAAGTATACTATGCCGAACCATAAAGATCAAAATAGATAGATAGATAAACTCTTTATTGTACAAAGCATAAGAAATTATACAAAATTGTATGTATATACAATTGTATATATTCTTATCATTTAAAATAGCTTATCTCTATGTTCAGCGACTGCAACTTTAAAATCACACAATTTAAACTCAAATGATACACATTTAAAAAAAGTCTAGCTACAGCTACCTTTAGGAACATAAATAATCAGTTTCCGAATATGGTCATCGAACCCAAAACCCACACTCAAAACTAGTCAGATCACCTACTATCTTTTTTATATAAAATAGTTCACAAACATGCATACGACTTGCTGATTGTAAGCAGTTATCGGGACTATACTGCTATTTTTTACCTCATAAAGGTACCACTAACTGTGTGTCCCTTTCACCCACCTTACCCTCTATATTGCTCCATCTCTTTTTACTAGAGAAGTGTTTGTCTAATCGCCTTCTTCCATAGATTGAAAGGAATGTAAAAAAAAATAGGTTTCAACACAATTCAAAAATCAAATTCATCCATTTCAATCAAACCAATCATAGATATTTAAAGATCAGGTAGTACGAGTCAGTGAAGTAAGTTGCTGCAAAATATAGACCCCACGTGCGGAGAATATTCAAGAAACTCCTTTACCACAATGTTTTTTTTTTTAATATTTATTGATTAAAATTAAATAATATTTGAAGAATAATATATAACGTTTTATAGATAAAGCTGTAACGTATTTCACCATTAAGAATTGTATCCGCTCTTGTATTCCATATTCACTTTTACTTTATCATTTGGTAAACTACACCTAGGTGAAAAGAGATGGAAGATAGTGCGACTGTGCTCACACACTTTTCTTGGAAGCCCCAGATATCGTGTCGTCGCCGTCGTCGGCAGACTACCTAACTCATGCATAATTGTGTCAGCTATTCAAACTGTTTGTTCGAAAGCCGTAAGTAACGTGATGCTTGTTATCTTTAAAGTTTACACATTTATTGGTTTTGAAAATACAGACTATTAAAAAAAGCATCGTTACCTTTGCTATAAAAATATTTTGGATTTTGTATCAAATGTATTTACTTAATCGACATACTGACATTGAAATGGGAAAATTGGGTGGGTAAGATGGGCAATAAAGTATATATATTGCTTTTACGAAAAGATTCTTTGACTGCGAAGTATAAGCAAAAGCTCTTTAGGGCCGAGTACTTATAACTCCACCTGGTTCTTGCCAGGAACACAATGTATGACTCTCACTTTTAACACGATTCAAATTACATCTCACAAGTCGATATCCATTAAGCCTACTTAAATACATACATATCTTGCACAGTCGGGTAACAAGCACATCTAGAAAACAATATTAATTTCTATATATTTTCATCAACACAGACCTTAAATAACAAGCCAAAACAAATTACGGTGCATATAAACGTTTCTATAAGAGGTGAGATGCCTGCGGCTCGATGGCGTTGAATTTGATTTGCTGAATCGCCGGAAACGTATAAGACTATATTCTCAGAAGATTATAGCGGCACGTGTTACCGTTAAACCAACCGTGTATGTATGTGTCTGTTATAAAGATTTTTATCTTTAAAGGGTATCAAAAAGGTTACTCGTGTAGCATTGAAGGTCTTAGAGTCCTAGGTTTTTATTAGGAAACTAATAGAATATGATTGAACAGCTCCTAACTCAGAACACTTTACAATAAAACTATGAATGGTCCGTTGTTTTCACGGTTAGCGATAATAACTGCTAAGCCAGAGTTCGTGGGCTCGATTCCCACCTAGATTAAATAACTGTGTGATAAGCACAATCGTTTGTTCTGAGTCTTGGTGTAATTTTTTTTTTTCTTTTTCAAAAAGACATCACTAACATTAGGGTACCACTCATTCCTGCATCGCGGGCGGCTTTACAAACATTAATCAACGGAAACAAAAAACACTCAGACTCAGGATAACTATTTGCGGATTACACTAATTTTTGTCCCGTGTGGAAATCGAACCCTCCGGTTCAGCAGTCAGGGTCACCAATGGAGAATGCAATCTCGTTCTCGAAAAATGGGCGAAATCGAGTTTAAGACACAGAAAACTAATATAACTACGAATTAACTGGAGTCAGAAAATGAATTTATACGAGTCTGGGGGTCAAAAGGCGAACTGTAAAAGTGGTTCCAACAAGCTTTGAATCCGAAAGGGCCTCAAAAAATTTGTAGCCGACGACTCTTTGGACATTTTGTGCTTCTTAAGGAGCTTATCTCAAAATAATTCGTAATAATGGCGTGTGATGTGAACTGAACAACTGCCTTTTGTTTGATTGGTGTATTTTGTTAATTAATCTCAAATTTGTAATAGATCTCTGAGTCTATCAAGGTATACTTTTCTTTAATTGCTATAATATCTCAGTCTCATAGTCAACTCAACTTAGTTAATGAGTTTCATTTTAGTTTTTGACTTCTTGTTGATTCGTCACAAAATAATTATTTTATTATTAAAAGACTTTTGTTTGATATTAGAAGAGAAGACTGGTTGTTGATTTAATTTCTTATTTGATTAGATACGTCAAAGTTGACTACTTAAAGGTTAATTAAAAAAATATATAGACATCAATGTCACATACATAAAAGTTTATTGTAAAAATAAATGTTTATTTCATAATACCTATAGTTCATATTATTTTTTCCTATATAATTCTAATATTGTGATAATTTGCAAGAATACACACACAAAACAAGGATCTCGGGGTACTGTTATTCATAAACTGAGATGTGAACAAGAGATGTCTGAAAAAAGTTTTTAAAACACATATATTCTCTTATTATTTAAAAATTATTCTCTTACTTGTTTATTTGTTATTGCATGCTATGCTATGCTTTTGCTGTGCATTTAAGTGTTATATAATAAGCCTCTATTAACAATACCAAACCGTCATTAATAAAACCACAGTATCTAGGACTCAAAGTAAAAAACGGACCTAATTAGACGATCAATCAGTCTGTCCAAATGGCATAAGTTTTTTCATCCATTCGAAAAACTTGATTGAGGATCAATTATTGGAATAGCATATTATGAGCACACAGACGTCCTTGTACTACAAACTATGATTCAAATGACCTTAAACGAACCTTTTCTCTTTATTGCCTGCACTTTTTGTTTTTTTTATCAAAAATGGTAACAAGTTATTTATAAAAAAAACAAAAGTGGTCTTGTACAAATATCGAATCGAATAATGAGGATACAACTAACGTACATACCTAAGCTCACGTCTTTTTCCCTTCGGAGTAACCAGAGACAACAGCCTTGCCTACTTGCTTATATCCTGGCATACCTCACGACCTTCCTTCACTGACTCAAAGTTTTCATACAAGATTGCCAATTTTGCATAGGAACTTCTAAAATGCTTTTTCTTTAGAGCATAAACAATTTAATCGGAAAGGGTTCTCTGCGTGTTCAACTTACGATATTGTGCATAACACCCATGCCATTGTGTGTATTGAAAGTAAGCAATATTTTAAAATTTGGCACATTTTTCTTCGTCCAACTTCTCAAATTACTTTCATTAACCAAACATCTTAATTAAAGACTGTAGTGAAACAAAAGTACATTTTAACATGGTGTTGTATTTCTTCTCATGAGTTGGGTCGCTTGTCGCTTAATACCCTTCTCCTCCTAGCTGTAGATACCCAGGCGGTAGATAGGAGAGAAATGTAATAAGGTTTTGCTAAGTGCTTCTTCTCAAAAGAATCCTAGACACCTGACATTGTACATGTGAAATTCCGGTAAACGGCTGGTGGGTATTAAAATTTACTCAATGCTTAAAATTTTATATACTTTTCTGACAATTCCATGTAGTTAAATACAACTGTTTTATTACTTTCGGTACGGTATGAGAAAGAGTAACCTTTATCATTTGTAAAGTGTTTAGTTTGGGAGCCCCACAATTTGTTACAAGTAAAACTGATCAATCTAACAGCCATAATACAAATGAATGCTTAATAAAAATTAATGTTTATAACATTTGAATCTGAGTAATCAAGTACTTGTGCTAATGAATAATAAGAAGTAATCTTTTTATACATATTTATTTTACCATTAATATTCTCAGACTGGGCAATTTGTTTTGGTTTTCCTGTAAGCTGCCACCATCTCTTGAGAGCTGAGAGCGACTGAGGCGTTGCGGCGCCGCACCGTCATGAACGCTGTTTACATATGGCGAGCCTATGTGCCGCAGGCTCGCCATATGTTACCTAAGTTGGAGTAAATTATGGTAGACATGGTAGGCGTTTGAGACGTAGCTGCCTACGTCTTCGGGAATAAAGGATAATGAGGTAACAATGCAAAGATCCAAATGGTACACTGTTGTGTAGGCTTGCGAAATGAAGGCGTTGTTAACTTCTGCGTGCTCTGGCGAAGGTGAGCAAAGTGGCGTCACTATGATTTGGTTTTAAAAGAGAATTCAATAAATAATTTTATCAATTAGGTCAAGTGTAGTTTTTGTATATTATGATATTGGAGGACAGACGGGTTACCTGATGGTAAATGATAACCGCCACCTATGGACACTTGCAACTCAAGAGTCGTAAGTACGCTGCCCGTTATTAAAAGTGATGAGGGATGTGGAGAGAGGGTATGTGGGGTGAGGAAAGAACTCACTCACTGGACAATACAATGGAAGCATTATTAGTCTACAGTTTTCTATAAGGTCCTTGTATTATTGCGGTCAAGCAGGCCAATTCGTACCTAAGCATGGCTCTCCCACGATAAAAAGTTACAAATAAAACCATACTGGTGTCTTACGTAATGCTGGAGGAGAGAAAGTTGATCGTAGATAACACGTACAAAAAGTTTAAAATCCCTCTCATTTTGCTTTTGAATGAGGACAAGGAAGCTCTGTAGTAATCGTTTACATTAAGCTCTGAGCCATTTGGCGATGATACGACTGATTAGGTTTATTTAAGTTGTTTTGGGGTAACAGTGGTCCAAGTTTGAGAAATTAAGTAGCCATCAAATTGTATCTTACATATATGTACATAATAATATCTTACATACTTTTATAAAAACGTTTAAAACTTGTGTATTTAATATATAAATTATTATAACAAATTATTGTAAGTCAATTTCGATTATAAATATATCTTGATTTTTATAATATAACGTTCTCCGCGATTCCACTTACGCTCATGCTCCGCTCCTAAAGATCCTCAGAAAATACTCTATAAAATACCAATAAAATCATTCTAATCCGACTAACAGTTCCAGAGATTAGCGCGATTATATAAACAAACAAAAACTCTTCTGATTTATAAGATCTGGTTCATAATCTTCTTACCCTTATCCCAATTTTATTTAGGCTCGGTGCAATTTGTTCTTTTCTTCCATTCTACTCATTCTTCATTTTACTGCTTATTCTTTTTCTAGCCATATCCTTCAACCTTTTCTTTGGTCGTCCACTATTCCTGTAACCGTCAACTTACATACGGAAAACTTTCATCAGGCATTTTGTCCATCACTTCCCATCACATGTCCACACCACCATAATCTATTGCTCATCAACAACTAAATACTCGTATAAAGTTTTTTTTAAGTTTGTTGCAAAGATTTCGATGGAGTAGAGTGCGATATAACCCATCTCTCTCTGTGTGAAATCTCGTTTTGTAAAAGGTGACTAATTGGAATGTTAGAGAAAGGGGTGACCCTATTATATTCGACCGTGAACGAGAGTAATGTGTATGAAACAGTGCATGTTTACTTATATTTTTCAGTTTCTTTATTCGATACTTCTAAAAAGCCTAGGCTCATTACAGGTACCCAAACTTTTGACACACGGCCTTCAAGAATACCTACATTTATTACCCTACCATAATTTAGTAAAGTGATATAAATGTACAATGAAACAGAGATATTTAAATCTAATCTAATAATTGATAATGAAAATACAAAACTTATTATTATGAAATTTAAAGTAGTTATCTCTCTGTGTTACAATTTCCAGTTTAAACCGCTGAACCAATTTTAATGAATATCACTACAGAGACAGACAGGACCATAGAAAAGGTCATAGGCTAATTTTTGTGCTGAAAGTAAAACTTGTGGGTTATAAAATGGAACATGAGTATGGCCGCCGGCGTATGGGCCGGCTCCACAGGAGTATTACCACGGTCTCACTGGAAACCGGCTGTTAAACATTGCTTGCATTGTGTGACCGACTGAGTGAGGTTAGCGGAGGCCCAACGCCTTTTCTTCTTTGGCTTCCCCTCTTTCCCCTCCCCATTTGCCCATCCCCTCTTTCTCCTCCTACCATCCCCTACCCTATAGGTGGACAGCACTCTTGTGACTCTTGAGCTCTTGTTCATCTTAAAAGCAAGTGACCCGTCTGCTCGTTTGTTCCCCAAAACTATATAAAAAAACATGATAATTTTGTAGAATTATGAACCAATCACTCTTTACGACAAAATAGATACCTATGACATAAATTAAGGATTAAATTGGAAAATGGCATACTCCAAGTATCTTTTAATTCTGTACAGACGAAGACGTGAGAAGTCACAGTCACCAACAAGTAGATTATTAACTAGTTAATGGTTACAGATTGCATTTATATACCTAAGACCGCCCTTCGTATAATACATTTATGGTACTTATGTAAATACGTCACGTAATAGCTCTTCTCTTAACGTGTTTAGGAGGAGGATGAAGCAACATTTTCTCTCACAATAATAATAATCTGTCTGATTATACTGTATGTATTTTTGTATATAGTATATATATATTTATTTGTGTACACCCTTGCGCTATCATATCTTCCAAATATAGCTGGGTGTGCTGGCGCTGCTGCTGCTTCCGCAGAAAGCCTCAAATGGTGTCAATACAGTAATTTAATGGGTAATTATGTTTTTGAGAAATTTGGAATGGAGACGCTAGGGTCATGAGGTCCGAGTGCTCGTCCCATTTCTGAGGAACCAGCTAAGCGATTGATGGAGACTTCTCGTGACCAGGAGGCTCGGCTTTTCCTTGCATACCGAATAAGCATTTCCATTCAACGTGGTAATACTGCCAGCCTCCTGGGAACGCTACCAGTAGACGACGACGCGGAGGAATTTTACGATGCATGTTATGGTTTTCTTTGCAGTTTTAGTGAAATGTAAATATGCCTTTATTCTTTTTAATTGTAATAGAAGTAAGTTTACTGTATAATTGTATATGTGGTTAAAAGTACAATTTTTTTACTTTATTCGTATAATATGGTTTACAGAAAGTTTATTTGTTTATATAAGTATAATATAGGTATTTATATTTCATGATTAGTATACAAGTACAAAATAACATAGTTTACTAAGCTATATTTTTTTTCTTTCCTTTTCTCTACTTATCTTTCTAATTCTTTTCACTTAGGTATCATATTTTCTATTATCCTCTACTCACTGGGTTTGCTGTAAGAGAACTCAGTTTTGGATTAAGCTTGCCTTTGAACATACCACTTGCTTATTTCTATTCTATTTCTATGCCAATTGTAATTTATTGTGAAAATAATGAAAAGAATATCTAAATTCAATAAATTTTGAACTATTTTCCTTACAGTGTACAACTATGGTGCAGCTAAGATGGATGCGGAAACTGGATGACCGGCTACTATGGTGCACATTGGGAGGGGCCTATATACAGGAGTGAATTGCAGAGGGCTGGTTGATTCATTGATTGATTGTATAACAAAGAATATTCTCTCTTCAATAAGCAGAAGTTTAATCAAAATATAGTGATTCACAAATACTGTACCCAACTTCTAAAGAAGAAATAACATACGTTTATTGCTGAATATAAATAAAAATTATTCGTTCGTATTATTTCATAATTTGCTCCCGATTACCTGTTATAAGATGTTTCTTAAACAAAATCCTTAGAAAATAATTCTGTCCCAATCTAAACGAAATTACTGAACTTATTCCATAGATACATATGTACTGCGTACTTGGGGAATTTGAGTACAAAGTTGGCTTTGCTGCCGACAGTGGTTAGTGGATTTGACTTGCATTGAATTGGGGTGATTGGTTTTAATTTTGTCTCAATTTATTTTTAGGGGCGTTATTTTGAAATTTTATACCCGGCGTAACTCCCACTATTAAAATGGCACCACAAACGTTAAAATACAACAAGCCGTTTAGACTCTAGAACTTGACAATGAAACATCATATATATATATATATATACACTCGAAAAACATAACCCTTTGTTTGCGTGTAATAAGGCAATTGAATGCGTTTTTCCGAAATAAGTGAGGTTTCCCGGAGGCCCAACTCCAGCTCTCCTCTTTCCTCTCCCCTCATCACGGATCCCTCATCACCCACAAAGCGCACTTACGACTCTTAAGTTGCAGGTTTCCATGGACGGAGTTTGCAACTTACCATCAGATGACCCTTATATTTGTCTCTTTCCCTATATAATAAAAAAAAACTAATTATTCAAATAAATGAGACACACAAGATCAATAATCGTCCTAATCATCGTGAATATCCTGAGTGTCACAAAATATATACTTCTTTTGCTCTCATTTAACGTGAGTGACACTTGCAATAGATATTACTATCTGCTGCTGATGCGGCATCATTGAGGTTTCCTGTGACGACAGCAGGAGATCCAATATAACACAGAACGTCAATTACATTTTTATAACACTTACTTAGCAAGCAAGTATATATAACTATGTCAAAAATCATTCAACAACAAACAATCTAAATCATCATCAAATCACATTAATTTATTAAATTTTATTTATTTTATTTTATTGTACTCAAAAAAATAAATACACTTCCTTTGAAGCTAGCCCGAGCTTACCTCGACCACAAACAGACGGGAGACGCATCGGTCAGATTCGGATGTTACCGACATCGTTCGGTTGTTTCCGTAGCTTATATTACATTCAACACGGAACAAAGCTTGCATCGTGATAGACGCGATTCTGAGAAATATTTATTTATCTGCGAACTATAGGCTACATATAAGTCAAGTCAAATTACCATCTTTTTAGTAGATGACTAATCGGTAGGATCGGTACACTCTTGAATGAAATACCTAGGCATGATGACATGCCTTAGTAATGTCAAGTTATTGCATTGTAATATTAATTTTAAGCCTATAAATTTAATTAAAGGCATTAAAATAAAAGTGGCCGATCATTGTCAACTATTTTCAGTACGTTATTGCATTTATCCAATGCATATATGACTACTCGCAAAAAATGTGTTTAAGAAAGAGTAAAAATAGAAAAAAAGAAAGGGTATGCCAGAATTGTGGTGGTAAGACTGAAGGCTGAAGAGGCGATAAGGTTCTCTCTCCTAACGACTAACTGACTCAGGTGCTCACCAAGCACGGATGCTTCTAGAAGTTCTTGTGTTCCTTAGGCCGGGAGCTAACGTCTGTGTGCCACCACAGTGGGGGATGCCGCGAGGACACTGCACTCCACACTAGGGTGCAGCAACGTGCTGACCTAGTGGCAGCTATGAATGAATGAAGAATGAATTATTTTTATTGTGCGACTCGACACACAACAACTCCAAAGAATTTTTAGACAAATAAGAAATGATTAAATATAATACAAACTAGACAAACTGAAACAATTAATTACCTGATTATTCTTATTGATTCAATATTTTTTTCCTTACAAAATTGTTGTACCGTTGCGCAAAATTTCTTTGTAGTTAGTGTTGTCTGCATTCACTAGATGACGCTAAGAGTATATGTGACCGCGGCGCGGTATAAAGTATTTATATCAAGTATCCTCAAGTGTGTTACCCGTCAAGTAACCTGTAAGATACATAGGTATAATTTAAGTAACTAAGTAAAATTACTTCACTGACTAAAGTACCTACTAATAAAATTTAAACTTTATATTATATTTCATTTTAAATAATAAAAATAAAGGTTTAAAATATTTCTATATAAACTGTGGATACATATACTCACACTTATGTCTCCGAAGGGGTAGACACAGGGTCATTCAAGAGATAAATTTTGCTTAGAATTTACATACATATGTATATGTATTTAATTTTATTTGTTGTAAAAGTCAGGCGAACCAAGTAAAATATGTCTTAAGGTGGATATTTAAATCAGATTTTGAAAACGGTGAATTATAATTGTGTGTTCTCGTGATTCTGGTTCTTAAATATTCGAAATAATCTTCGCTATCTATCGTAACAATAAACGTTGAGGAGGTAAATTGTTGAACAAAATAGTGCACTAATATCATCAATGGTTCAATACGTATGTATTTTTAATATAGTTCCGAGAAGTAGTTATGCACATTTTAATTTATAAATCATGAATCATCATCATAATCAATATCTGTTTATAATACATGTGTTATATTGCTCATAAATATTATGTAGATCATCGTGGACCCTCTCGGATGAGACACTAAGAAGAGAGAAAGGCATGTTTTACAACATTTAAAACAGTATTTAAATATAAATATAGGTTTTCTAAGGTATATATTGCTATAAAACTTGTTTGCTAAATAATTATTATTTAGCATTTCATTTGTTTGACTCTAGAAGATTCTTAAAACAAGATGATCATAAAATAAATTTTGACATTTGAAAAAAAATCAACAATTTAGGTAGACATATAATTTTGTAGTAGTGCGATAATAATATACATGGAACTCTGTTGCTGGCAATAGGGGTGCTCCCTATACAGAAGTAGGACTACATTATATTATAGAATTTGTCGCAATATGTAGGCGTTTGATCGCCTATGATGACCATTTTGGGAGCATATGTATTTATGTATATAATATTGATTGAAGCATAGAGAAGTAAAAACATATGTATATACGTACATACGTTAGGAGTAGGCAAAAAAGTATGAAACACCGCCAATTAGAAAATGGTGCAACTAACTTAACAGAGGGTAAGCCTATTGACAGTTGACTTTAATTAAAGTAATATAATGTTATAATACTGCTACATTACGGTTCAGGGTATGATTGCGTTGAACGCAAGGCATCTGATGAGCCCAGTAATAACCCGTCTATGGTCCAACTTGTCGGTACTCGGCCATTTTATTGCCAACGTGTGGGCGCTCACTCCAAACATTCTTCGAGCTAAAGCTGTATAAAACAGCGATGTTGTTGAAATGGATGTTGTATTCTTATGAGGAATACCTACTATAAATGATTTATTTTAATTAGTTAGATATCAGAACGTGGTTTAAAATTGTAAAGGTATCTTCTAAATTGGAATTCTAAAGTTTATAAGCCATACACTTAAGTTATAAACAGCTAGCAGTTCCGCGGATACTATGATTTTATTCTGGAAACTTTTACTTGTTGCGTTTCCAAGTTGTTTTCAGGAATAGAACTATATCTTCAATTGTAGGATATAAATAATTGTAAGATTATATTTTGAAATTAGTATTTTTTGGAAGTATTTCGTATAATCTTTCCATTTTTGAATAATTATCCCCTCAACCCCTCTCTCCTCTTTCACATCTTTAGAGTTTTAGGTGACCATAGGCGGCGGTTGTCACTTACCATCACGTGACTCGTCTGTTCGCCTGTCCCGTTTACCGTACAAAAAAGAGTATGCATTGAAATGTAGTTATGTAAAATTATGTAATTAATCTTAATCAAAATAAGATAGATTATGTAATAAAGGAATACTATACTGAGATATACACAAGAATTACATTTTGACAGTAAATATACGCAGGCAGCACTATAAAATTAATAAAAAAACGTCAAACCTTTACTTAATATATTTTATGTATGCATATATATATATATATACACGGATTTATGGAGTACTGATAGATATCTAAACTAAGATACGATAAGAAACGATTGACTCTCTTCATCTGATCATAAGGGTGTATAAATATATTATGATATTTATACACCCTTATGATCGAAAGATTGAAAGAAAAATATTAAAGTAATACTCTCTTTGTGTTTATCGAAGACTCTCTTTGTTTTATATTGTCCGAGGTAGAACAGTCATTATAAACACATTTTTTTCCATAGTACATCAAACTTCAGTTAATTATGCAAACTAGCTTTAAACTATTGCGAACTATTTTAATATTTATTGTTATCAAAGATTAAGTTGCATTCGTCTTTTCTAAGCTATTAGAACTATCCGGCTGCTACAGTTCAATTAATGTATTTTTACTATTGTTAAATATACTCGTACATACACCGTAGTTCTTACTTCGTGTTTGACACTTGTAAAACAAAACAAATTCTAATAAATTTATGTTTTGAATAATATTATTTCACTTTCGGATTTTAATAAAATTAAAACAATATTAAACCAACAATTTGCAGGTGGTGAAAAAACACCTAAATTGTGTCGTTAGTTCGACCGGCTTAAGTCTCGCATTGTAAGCTCCGTCGCGTCGCCTGAATGTCGCTCGGAGACTATCTTTGTACGTTATGGACAATTTATTCGTGTGTAATATTGGGGTGCTTGGCAGTAGGGAGGGGTGAGTGCGGGAACGGTCAATGCGGCTTCGTGCAACCGAATTCTTAGATTATGGTGAACATTAAAACCATAAACGTGGAGTGACAGGATTTACCACTAATGTGAACATGTTCCACTCTACATTTTTATTTTATTGCATACATTACACTCACGCCTGTGTGGCCTTTTTGCCAACCATAACTATATTCCATTAACTTAAGGGCAAGCCTATTGCCGTTCCGTTCGTATCCGGACACTGGGTGACGATATATTTACTGTCTCATTGATACGGAACCCATGGAAAGAGATTAGAGGGCCCTATTCTGCTCCACCGAGTAGCACACAGCTATAAAGTGGCTTTATTTTGTTTTTAATGTTTAGACTATGACTAAGTCTAAGGTACAGTAATGTTAAATTTTAAAAACAAAGTGCTGAATTGATTTCGATAAAATTTATATGGGGCCACCTCTGTAGTACGAACTACGAGAAAACAAAAGATTCATCAATCGATTAATAATTGTCGGAATTATTGGGTAACAAATACACAAAAAAAAACAACACAGTCGAATTGAGAACCTGCTCTTTTATTAAGTCATTTAGTAATACACTTGAAATATGTTTATCATTTTAAAATAATGCTACAATAATTCAACAAAAGAATGCGTATGGAAGCTGTCTACAAGTTTTTGTTTAACTATAAAAGATCTTGTTATCCCGGTTAAAGACGAACTTATTTTTCTTACGCATAAATCGGTCGCACCCCAATCGCACCTTGATCGTCACACAATTAGGTCGGACTCGGCAGCTGTTAATCTCTACCTGTCTCGTTTCCTCGCTCTCTTAGTCGCATACAACTTATTGAATAAGAATATAACATTCTTCGAAGTGTTGACTGAAAGTTGGTAACATAAAAACGCGTTAATATCTCAGTATATATGTATAGATGCCATTTTCATTTGAAAACAGTAATTTTAATTTGTAATATGTATTATCAGAAGTAACTTCTTGTAATGTACATACATCGATAAATGGTCCTGGTTTGTCTAGTCCTTACAAACCTATTATTACATCCAATCTAAGACCATAGTTCACACAATGCAAGCATTGTAAAAAACAGCCGGTTTTCTGTGAGTAATACTCTGATCGAGCCAGTCCATTCGTGCACACGCATGGCTCTCCCACGTTATGTCTTTATTTAACTTTTATACCATATATACGCTGAGTTCTGAAGGGGTAGGCAGAGGTGTATTAAAGAAAACAAACATGTTGCCGTCAACCGGGCACTTTAGGAGTAAAATATCTTAAAATTAGAAATACGTTACACATACGGATGGATTGGGAAATTTAAGTAAAATTTCGTCAGGGTGTCTGAGCCAGTTATAGATGTACGTATTAGATTTGAACTTTAGTTGTAACGATTTAATTGCATATGAAACACAAGATAACTGATGATATGAGATGTCTTAAAGTATCTGAACTATGTATCACTACGGCTAATAATCGAATTTAATCAGTATGTGTGTAATGTTTAGAAATAATTAGCAATGGAAACGACACACAACAACCGAACTCAAGAGTGCCTCCCGTACTAGCAGATATAATAAATATCTAAGGTCTATTCCACTATCCAAATCACATTTTAGTGTAAGTATAAAATCAAGAATGACTGATATATTTACAAATATTTTGTGAGAGTTCGACTCATAAAAACTTTGGATGCAATGTGCTAGCGGTTTTCACGATGTTTGTAAAAGCCAAGCACTCACAAACTATGATTGCTTTAGTAACTCAAAAACACTCAGCACACTGTTGCATGAAATACAGTTAATTACTAAAATGATTACTTACTATTTTTTTATTTTGGTGTATATTATAGGAGGACAGACAGACGGATCACCTGAACCGCCATCCAAGGACACCTGCAACTCGCCTTTGAGGGTGATGAGGGATATAGGTATGCGGGGAGGGGAAAGAGAGGGGGGTCAGGGTGAAAAAAGGAGAGGGGGACTTGGGCCTCCGGTAACCTCACTAATTTTGGGGAAATGCAACGCAAGAGTGCTTCACCGGTTTTCTAAGATTCCGTGATATCGCACAGGTTGAGACGGCCCATTTGTGCCTAAGCATGGCTTTACCACGTCTATGATATATGTATGTAATGATTCTCGACTTATAAGGTTTACTCGGTATCTTATACATACATATATTCATACTGGCTATGCCCCACGTTACAGAATAACGTTCATACAGCTTGCCCGATATGTTAATATTTATGATTATCGCTCCGTCCCTTTGGCCAGTAGCATGATCATTTACAGCTATTACCTTCTCTCAACATATAGGCTATCTAATACAAAAATAGTTTTTAAATTACTAATTCGTGAATAATAGACATACGGTACCCTTCATCTAGATAAAGCAATCTACTTACCCCAAAGGAAAGTGAATTACAAAATACAAAAAACCTACATCAACACGAATATTTATTTAAAAAACGGAGATTTGCTTGTAATTAACACAAACATCTCTGCGTAACAATTTTCTAAAATGTAAATGTTATTCTGTATTTTCAAGGTAGGTTTTTATCATTCAAACGTCAGATTGTAAATGATTAAAAAATCAATATTCATAGGAGGGAGTTCACAGAGTACAATGCGCTCTCTGGCCTGTTTTCGCTACTGGAAATCATAAGAAGATTGCAGGACGAAACGAAGGTAAAAATAGAAATGTATTATGTCTTGTTTGTTCACGATCTTGTGAACAAACGATTTCTTGTTTACCGTGTGTCTCTGGTTAGGCAATGAGAAAGAGAAAGAGGTCAAAGTTATGTTCTATAATATTATCATTCCCTTCCTTCGACAAATTCGACATTACCGTTTAATTCTTAGAGCACTGATTGCATATGACTAAAACATCGGATTTGCTATCAACTGGTTGCAAGTTTAATATCAACCCGTACCTACACATTTTTTAGAATACCAATGACAAAAACACGTTTCCAAACATTTCGTAATTTATGGCTTGTATAGGAAAAACTAATAATGTTGTTTTATTAGGGTATCTTGAGCTTTCCGTTTAACAATAGCTCACTTACTCACTTTTGATTACCCATCGGTGATGATTAATAATAATACATTGCTATGCAGAAGAAAATTTTGATGTAAAGAATTCATATATACACTCACACTCATTTAACCAGGGGTAGTTAGAGACAATAGAGCGCCACTTAGTTCGATCCTTAGAAATGTCCCTTGTTTATGCTGCCTGTCGACCAACTGACGAACTTTTTGGCTTGTTTTCAATGCTTACCCTTTAGCAAAAAAATATTATATTTGGTATCTGCCATCTGAAAGCTTTTCCAATGCACGTATATTCGGTTCCGACTTTCCGGCATCGGCCAGTTTGAATTACATGGTACGCGACCCTGATCCGTCTAAACTACTGCTTACACTCACCAGTCCAGTTGTATTAGCGATTCCCTCTCAATATAGTCTCAATTTTCCAGTTTTAAATCCTTAAGCGTCCGGTAATGAGTCTAAAATATAATTGTAGTCGGCAAAATGTAGGCGTTTAATACACGTCTGCTTATCTTTTCACGAACACAGGCATGAGTGTGTATATAGAAGTTACTGTCAAAATGTAAGGGTTTAAATATGATTATTATTACATACAAACACACACGCACAGAGAAAGGGGTACGTATGCTGAATCATAAATTTTCTGAATCTTAACGTATCGCAATTTTAGGAGCACGATTCATCCTCTGAATGGGTGATCTCTTCATGATAATTCATTAAGGATCATCTGTGCTACAATATCTATTGAACATGAACAATGAATTTTCTGAGTTAATAAATGTTTGATAATGCTTAAGAAATCCTACACCGTTCTATTTCGAATTTGGATGCATTGACAGTCTACACAAATCCTAACAATTTGATGCGACTATGTACTTAATGTCTATATTTAGAGCCAAATAAAAATTATTATCACCGTAAATATCCATGTCGACAATCAAACAAGTCCTAACGTAGGCCTCACAATTTATGCTACTACAAAAAAAAAGCTAGTTACTTACATAACCATGTTTGTCTCCAAAAGAGTAGCCAGAGGAAGATGACACCTAAGTTTTGTAAGTTTTTTTTTATTATTTTCAAAAAGAGACAACTCCCGCATTAGTATTAATTCCTGTGTCGCGGGGGACTTTCCAAACATTTAAACAATAAACACAAACAACACCCAGACTCGGAATAACAATTTGAGGATTACACAAAGTATTGTCCCGTGCGGGGATCGAACCCACAACAGTCGGGGCGGCAGCGTGGTGGCGAGGTGACTATTTAAACTGCTACACCATCTGCGCAGTCGAGTCGAGAGAGTTTTAGTAAGCTGTTTCTCTCTCAGGCTTTGAGAGCTCTTAGGTATATTTATCAACATTTTTCCCTATATCAAAGCATTCAGTTGACATGCTCTATAATTTCCTTTTTAATATAAACTAGGCGAAACAGAAAACACAAAGTAACCGGTCTCCCGTCACTGCACCTATGCATACGACGAAAGGTAGATAATCCAAACGGATTTAATATAGAACTTTGTGTGAATGTGTTTCGCCAAGTGAATGAGGTTACGGGAGGTCTAAATCCGTTCCTGTAGCATAAAAAATATAATTGAATAAGTAGAAATTAAAATACTATAACCACTACGCTAATCTAAATAAGGCTGTCCTACATAATATAATTCCTTCGCTTCCCCTTATCTGCTTTTGACTATGAGATGGATTAGTTCTCTACTCTAATATTACGGAAGTATCAACCATCATCTCCCTCATCACACAACATTCGATTTCCTTGCAATAATTTAATACATATATGTAAATTTCCAAAAGTCAAAGGTGAGCAATCGGTTTCTTTATGAACTCAAATCAATGGTTGGCGTGAGAACCTGAGACATATATTATATTTATATTTAAGAATATAAATTTACAAAAAGAATAAAAGGCTAAATAACAGAATAGATGGTGAACATATAATTTTACAATTATCATCTAACAGATTTTTATAACGAAATATATTTTTGGTTTGTTAATACTTTTTATATGAAATATCTCAAAATATCAAGTACGTATATTTTAATGATAAAATGACGAAAATGTTGGAATATCGATAACGTAAAAACTGCATGGCTTCAAGTGCAATTACAGATGGACGTTAACGTAACATCGGTTTTACAGCCAAAAATAAATGAAAGGAATCGAGTAAACTTAACTTCGGGGTAATTCGACTAGTTTGGTTATTTTAAATCAAATAGTAGTGATAATCAAACATAAGTAATCATCAAGTACGGTATCTTATATCTTCTATAGTAACTCAACCAGTCACTGTTAAAACATAATGTTTCCTGAAGTCTGTCGGTGAAGTAATTTATAAAATGACAGGAGACAGAACACGGTGTACAGGCTTTGTACCCCAAATAATGCCGTAAACAAAAAATCGTGTTCCCACATGCGGGAGACCAACCGAAAGCGTGTTGGCAACAAGATTTGTCAAATCATTCTAAATTCAAAATGAAATTAAAATTTCACGTCGATATCAGACATAATAGGGAATAAATAATACCTATAGTAATTTTTTATCATATTAAAGAGTATTTCAGTAATTATTCTTTATCAATTTTTTGATGTGAAAAAAGTAATTGATAAAGAAACATAATTGCATCTGTTTTTTTTTCTTCTGTGGCACCGTGTATTACTTACTACTCAGTTTTGTGCCAGAATTTTTTACTTTTGTTATCAGGTTCTCTAAATTCTTCAGTCTCTGGCGAAATATCGTGTGCTAGAGCAATGCAATGCCATATACACGTGTAATATTAACGTAAATAACATTGCTGTTATCAAACATATGATTTTCTGTTTATTTTTCTTTGTAACTAATCTTCGTACCGGACATATCATAATAAATAAAGCGATTTGACCTATTTATTCGCTCACTAGATGGCGTTACTTGTACAAAATAACAGAATTGAATCCTATTGCAGTGTTCTGCAGCCGTGAAACATACTTTTTATTGTTATTCTGTTCACTTTTGTTGATTTGTAATTGTTATCTTCTCAATGGCGTGTTTTTTCATTTCCTCTTAAAAAAATGTGGCTCACAATGGTCTTACTAAAATCAATATGTTTTCTTTGTTTCACGCTTTAGAACTAAGCGTTACAAATTAAGAGTAATATGGTAGACTTGCAAGAATTTATACAATTATTAAGCATTAGGCATGATAAATCAAGTGCACTCAATTACAAATCTTTTATAAATTAAAAGGTCTGTCGAAGGTGGGAAAACAGTGTTCCCAATAAATATACCATGAAAAAAAAACAATTCAATCCCACTCACGTAGTAGGTGACAAGACTGTTGCCGTCATTCGTCACTTACGAATTTGATGAGATAATTGGGAGTATTTTAAAAGGGAAAGAGAGGATACAAAGGGAAATAAAGTTATATTGCTTATACAAACAAGTCAGGGTCGCATATTTGCAACTCGAACTGGCCGGTGCCAGGAAGTCTGAGCCCGCTAACTAAATTAGTACTGATATTAGTTAGTACTCGTATAGATACTTGAAAAGTACACCTAAAGATGCTCTTACTTTAACATGATGTAAAGCTACCACCAGGTGATGGAGGTTTGCATTCAATCCTGCAGATACCCGAGATATAACTAACCTGTTGGTCTAGTGGTTAGGTACCCTGGCTTTTATTTGTTCTGTCTGGATGTAATTTATCTATAATATCTATGAGCAGTCTGGTTACTTTGCTTAGTTAGAGATTAGACGGCCGTGTGTAAGATGTGTGAAAATATTACTATTTTCAGACGAAGAGACTGAATCTATGTTTTTCTTTTATAATTTCAAGGAAGCGCATGTTTATTATGTTTCTAAAATCTTTATATTTCTTATAATATTTTGACTCTCTTTCTCTTAGCTATAAATAAGGGGGTAATAGGATGAGGTGGATTAAAGGAAGTAGCATTTTAGGGAATATAAGGGACCTGTTGTAGAAGAGTCTGTGCCAGAAACACATGCATAGTAGCAAATTGATTAGGTTTTTAAAATATTAGGTATGAATGCGAAAATTAGGAAGGAGATGGAGGTTTCTAACTCAATAACGCCTGAACGCCTTAACGGATCTGGATGAAATTTGACACAGATATAGATTATAATTTTAATAAAATTTAAGCTACCTTTTATAAGGTTCAAAATTACTACTTTTACTTTTTCAAAATTACTACTACTAATTTTAACTTAACAAATAAAGTGTATGCGCAGCGATCCCCATGATGAGCTCACTAACGCATACGCACACACTTATACAAATACACACACTTCCATACAACAGGTAGTCAATCGACGGGACTAACTAACTAAATTCCGCCTTCGAACTACTCATTTATTTATATCACATAGACTAGAACTGCCATGAAGAATAAACACATAATACATCTACAATGCAATTACATTTTGTCAGTGAAATCATCCTTCCAATAAAATGTCTTAATAAAACAAAATACACCGCTCTATAACTATGAATCATTGAAATGAATCATCATACATTCTTGGATATGTATAGCATGGCGAATTGTTCTGTCATTAGGGTACCGGTTTATTACTGAATAGGTACTATATACAAATGGAGACTGCCATCTGACACAGGCACCATGATTAAATCCAGCGATCTGTCACTATTATAAGGAATTAATACAGAACGGAGATTTATGTATGGTCTAATTTGAAGTCTACAGGGAAGGTAATACCTAAATGCTTCAAATTAGACTTAGTCTGAAATGCGTTGCGACAAGTAACTTGTCGTGTTAGAAATTATATTTACAAATTTTATGATGGCAGTACATTTAAAATATAGAGAAAAAATAACTTCGTCCACACATTCTATACGCTTTATTTAGTCTTATTGAAGTGAATGGAACTTATTTTAGCGCGGTACGCATATTTTTAGATGAGATAAAATCTATGGACTTGCGACACCGTTACGAGACGCATATGTCCAATCAACGCAATGTTAGCACAACGAGATATAAAAGTACAATTGATGCGGTATTCACGAGTTATTTAAATAATTTCGAATCAAAATTGTTTATTTCCTATTTTAGTTTCCATGAACCTATAATTTCTATTTTAGATTGTAATAATTTTAATGTATTTTAAAGTTTCTAACAATTAATGAAATACAATTCATAAATAAAATGCAATTCATTACCCAATAACACTAGTACCCATCTAAAAATGTTCTGGCATTTTTTTTTCTTTTTAGGTATATTATTATTATATTTTATGTAAGTACTTTTTCCCGTTCATGGATTATATTAGTCGAATTTAGAATTGATGCTTGAAGTAAATATATTTCCTATATTTTAAGTTTGACTTCTATCACTGCATCTGTGAAGACTGCAATCAATTCCACGCAGTAGTTTTTGCGTGATGCGCAAAAACTGTTATTTTAGTTTCTGTTGCTCTAATAAAGTCCAGAAAGAATAATGTACAGACATCAGCCAGTTTCAATTTTCTTCTATACATATGTATGTATAGATAAACTTGAGACAATACGATGGCCCAATTTTTGCGGTTTTCACTCTAGGTAGTAGAAGATGTTGGCAAAGGCATAAATAACGCCCACATTTTGCTGACTATATATTTTTTTTTGTGTGTAAGCCCCCACGGGTCACTTTACATCACCTTACCGGGTCTAATCGGTGAGGTGGTATGTCGGACTCGAACCGACTAAATCCACACAGTATTCCGTCAACGGGTCTTATGGCCGGGGCATTAGGTGTACCCTAGAAAGGAAGTCCCTGTGTACCCCGGCAGACCTGGCCGACTTTTGAGCAAGGAACCCCAATATGATGTGATTCCACCCCCTCATATTTAGTCAGATGCGTGTGGAACACGTCATGCCGCCGTCTTGGGCCTGCTTCTGCTAGGGCGATAGATAGCCCAGTCTGTCGCCCTCAGGCCAGCGCTCATGGAGGCTGCTGATTATAATTTAGTTCCATCTACGTAATAGAGGGTAAGCCTACTGCTGTCATCTTTACAATTTATATTATATTATATTATACTCAAGTATTATTATTATTTCAAGTATATTTTTTCCAATGAATTTATATTAATATTATATAATATTATTTACAGGAAAGGCAAGATAGAAGCAGAGAATTCAGAGCCCTCTAACTCTAGGAGTTAACGTAATACGAGTAGCAGCGCTGCTTCACAACCGGTTAACTGTGAGGCCGTGATATCGCAACGGCAGAGCAGGCCCATTCATGCCTAAGTATGGCTCTATTACTGTTGTTGCTATAGCATATTTCTGTATTTAATGTTTAACAATGAAGTACTTAATTAAAATTTTCCTTAAATTTGAAATACACTCCTAAACCTCTCCTCTTAGTACTCTTCCTATAACTGCCTCTCTGAATCATTTTAATACATCCTGAGGTTGTCTATAATCGAAATCTCTTTATACATCGGATAGCTCGGCTACTATTGAACAACATAGTGATTACACGAGCCCGGCGGCGGCGGGTGGACAGCGTGGGGTGAGAACGAACATAATATGAACTACTCTAGTTTCATCGCATGCTTTCCATATTTAGGTCTACTCAATATATTCGTAGCGTTTTATTTTAAAAATAGTTTTTAATACGGGTGTTTCCCTGTGTCTACTCAAACCTGACCCTCAAACCGGAGCCTGACTGCTGCATCAGACTTCGTAGTTTTGATTCAAACACGGAACGGACCGGCACAATTATTTTTGTTTAAGACTAAAAAGGGAATCGAACGACTTCTGGTTTTGTTTGTATGTTTATAGAGCCCCACACGACACAGGAATGTGGAAGTTGCCTTAAAAAACCGACCAAGTACGAGTCGGACTCGCGCACCGAAAACGGCAAAAAAAAACACGTTTGTTGTATGGGGCCCCCTTAAATATTTATTTTATTTTAATTTCATTATTTATTTTAAATTGAATATATAACTAAATATTCTGTGAATATTTAAAGCGGCTACCTGTTGCCATTATCAATATCGAGCAAAAACGAGCAAACAAATCACGTTTGTAGTATGGAATCCCCTTACATATTAATTTTATTCTACTTTTTAATATTTGTTGATATAGCTGCAACAAAAATACAACATCTGTGAAAATTTCTAACTATCACGGATCATGAGATACAGCCTGGTGACAAACGGACAAACAGGCGGACAGACAGACAGACTCACATGCAGACAGACAGTGGAGTCTTAGTAATAGGGTCTGTTTTACCCTTTGCGTACGAAACCCTAAAAAGAGCAGAATCAAGTTTTAGGAAAAGAAATTGACGTGTCTATGAAAGTGTATATAATATTTCACATAACACATGCATATAACTATTCAAATTCAAGCTATTGAAAGTTTCAACATGTTACGGACGACAGACTAACAACATTACACAGTAGAACTGACTAAATTGACACAGATACAAGAAAAAGCGGAAAAAATCAATAGGGCGAAGGTTAATCCTTTTAGGAAGAGGAACAAAGAACCTTTTTAAGCCAATTGCATATTTCACTTTCATCACAATAAAATGAACAAAATCATATGGAGTCCTTGCTAAATATAAACGAAGGTGCCTGCCTGTACTCACTTCGTTAATTAATTCTTAGGTATTTATGCAGGAAATTTTGTTATTAAAGACAAAAGATGTACTATCAGGTACCGATTTTACTATTGATTACACGCCTGCCAAAGGTATAATGTTTTGAAGGTATATTCTGGGAGTTTCATTATTATAATAAAACTTCTAAGTGTCTTAACAAATTTTGATGTTAGAATCCTTACAACATCTTTAAAAGTGTCTGTCCATAATTTTTGTAAAAAGAAAAATTTTATTTAAATATAATCACTTGTAAAAAAATGTTGTACAACACCACAATTATAAATATATTGTTATGCTATTGCAAACTCCGACTTCTAATAACGTAACGTTGAGGACGTTGATATTTAGTCATTTCATTTACCGCTCCTAAGCAAGCGCTAGTCCAGGATGCGACTTATTATGTGTTCCTGACGTTAGTAGTGATTCTTTTGTTCAGAAATCCTAACCTCTATACTTTTCCCTCTTTATTACATGAGTATATAAGTACCAGGAACGGTGTTCCTAAAAGCTTAAGCCAGAAAAGGTACAAGATATCCAGCGATAATTCATAGGTAGTTTCGGTAAGCGAATTAAAAAGACAGATACCTACATAAATGGCAATATTGTTCAAAAGTTGTCACTCAACAGATAATGAATTAAAACTTACACTCTAACGTTAAGAAATACACAAACGCCATTCCTGCCATTAGAAATGTGCTAAGTGTGTGCTACGTTTGTAGAGTTCCTAAATACAATTAAGACTTATAAAAAGGAACGTTACAACTCTCCAGATCTGATCCAAATAAGGTCATTTGTTATTTCTGTCGCAAATAGTCAACAGAAAGTTGAAAATGTTATTTTTTTACTCATAGAATACTCTGCAAACTAATATTTATTGACACAATAACACCATACACTTGATGCAATTACGCGTCGGTCACTCAAATATTTGAACTGTGTGGGAAACGACACTTTACAAGGTGACAACTAAACAGTGAGCCATTCATTCGATTTAGTGCCGCTCTTTGCGCTAGATGGCGTTAATTGCTCTCTTACGAGAAAAAACAATTAGGTTAGTATGTATATTCTACTTTTCTATCTAGTACTGTCCCATATAGAGTTAGGTAAATATATAATTATATGACTTAAACGATATAATAATCATTATCATTAGCTTAAAACCTGAAAAACTACGCCTTGTAACCAAATGTAATGTCGAATACTACACTTGCAATAGAAACCAAATCTCGATCGTCCCACCATCCAAATTATTGTATTTTCATCCAAACTACAAATACATACAAAATTATAAAATTTCATTTCGATACAACACTTACGTTCTGTAAAGCGCAATTGCACGTACCAATTTTAACTGTACAATAGTCAAGGACCCACTTGATTAAGAAATCCGTTCATTGTTACAACCTTTGAAACGTTAGACATAAAATAGTGAAAATGATAAAATAGTGATCATTCATCAAAATAATTGTAAATTTATTTAAAAAAGAAAAACACAAACATGCAAACATTTGCGTGAAAAATCCCACTCTTCATAAAATTACTGTCAGTTTATTACTCATATTTCTTAAACACAGTTAAACTTCACTTCTTTTACACTTTTTTTAAATCAAAATAATACATTTCAAAACGTCAAATTCAAATAAACCAAAAAACAATTGTCAAGCAATAACCTTTTGCTTTTTTTACTTATATTACTTGGTAACTATTTTACTTACTTTATAGTAAAGAATGGCCGATACTGTATGCTTGCTTTTTTACTATACATAACTGGCTTGTAAATCAGCTAATGAATTTAAAATAGAACGTTGCGCTGTGCTGAAACTCAAATTAATAAATCACTTTTGAATTCGACTTTTGACCTAGAACAGAGGGAGTATAGAGAAAGATAAATATATACATAATTTTATTTATTTCAATAATTAAAAAGTAATTAAAGTACCTACCGCACCTATTATCGTAATATTGCATAATAATTCTGATGTACATAAAAATAAAGACAGTCCATAATTACCAACTTTAAAAACTTTACATGTGTTCCAATATTCATTGCTGTCACTAATAGTTCTTTAACTTTTTAAATGTCAATGGATAAAATTACTCTTACTATTTATCGATAAAAAGTCATCATTCTAATACACCAAAAGATGATCTCTAACCTAAAAGTTGGAAACCACCCACCATCTTTGATTGTTTGTTAAATTCCACTAAAACATACTTGTAACTTCAATTGATTACATTGATTATTTATTAGGGAGGTACTAGATTTTCTTCAGTACCTTATACCAGTATTTACTGTTCAATAATATGAAAACATATTACAATGTAGATAAACCATAACAATACTCCATATGCAATAATAAGTAAAAATGTTAAAATAATATTTAATCCGATTGCAATATTAATTATCTACGTATTTTTTTTTCTTGACATGTCAAGATTAGTTCATCAACGACAACGCGACGTCTCTTGAACTGAGGTGTACATGGGCGGATCAAGTCACTTACCATCAGGTGACCCATGTACCTCATTAACGCGCTCGAGGCTAAAATACACTTGACAACATAACCGTCCTTCTTTCGTCGGGTTATGTACAAAACACAAAATAGTTGGTTAATTTAAATTAAATTTTAAAAACAATATTTCTATATATTTTTTGCTCCTTAAACTACAGAGTATTTAATCATAGAATTCACCCTATGTTTGTGACTTAAGTTACTATTGACAAACTTACTTTTATTTCTTGGTAATTTCCAGCGCTATAGACTTTAACTGTGAATTTAATACTCTGCAAAGTAGGGGAATAATCATTTGAATGAAAACAGTAAATGTTGTGGAATTGGGGATGTCCGCACTTCTTCATTTTGATGTAGATTTCTTTCTTTTGACTACGTTAAATCATAGTTTCCTTATTGTGTTTCTCAACCTTTTTATTGAGTATATTTGAGAGGGCTGATAGTGCAAGGGATCTTTTCTAAACTCATTCGAGGCACATATATTTACAGCCCGTGTACATGTGTGTAAAATACATGAAGATACTTTTTTTTTTTTTTTTTGTCACCTGATGGTAAGTGACTACCGCCGCCCATGGACACCCGCAACTCAAGGGTCACAAGTGCGTTGCCGGCCTTTTAGGTAGAGGTACGCTCTCTTCTTGAAGGTTTGAAGGTCGTATCGGTTCGGAAATACGGCAGGCGACAATTTGTTCCATAAGCTGGTTGTGCGAGGCAAAAAGCTTCTGGAGAAGCGCACAGTGGTGGAGTGCCAATCGTCCAGGTGATGGGGATGGATATTTTGTCGCGTAGGACGATGGCGGAAACCAGCAGCCGGTATAAGTCCGAGCAATTCCTCTGAACACTCCCCATGATACAAGCGATAGAGGATGCAGAGTGAAGCTACATCTCTACGCAACGCCAAGGTGTCAAGTCGATCAGAAATATCTTGGCAGTCGATGATGCGAGTCGCTCTCCGTTGAATGCGGTCAAGAGGCAGAAGTTGGTACTGGGGTGCACCTGCATAGAGATGAGAACAGTATTCCATGTGCGGCCGAACCTGCGCCTTATAAAGTTGCAGGCGGTGGGCCGGAGTAAAATACTGTCTCGATCTGTTTAGCACACCAAACTTCTTCGAGGCTAATATGGCCTTACTCTCTAAGTGACCGCGAAACTGGACTTCGCTTGATATATCGACGCCAAGGATTCCGATACTGGCTGATGCAGTTAGGGAAGTGCTCTCAAATTGAGGTGATACGACCAATGGCATCTTTTTAGCGGTGAACGCGCAAACCTGTGTCTTCGTGGGGTTAAATTGGACTAGGTTAAGTCGACCCCAATCTGAAACTTTTGATAAAGAAGTTTCGATTTCAGACACAAGTTTGGATCGGCTTTCGATGACGTTCTTGATACTAATCTGTCCTAGATAAAAAATATGAAATATATCATAGTTAGTGGTTCAAAACAACTAAGTACGTCACAGGATTTGTTTCTGAGACTAAATTCAGAACATCCTACGGCACATGTTCCCGTTTGGGTACAAAGAAGCTTGTGGTATCAGAAAATAAAAACTTATCCCTGTGTTTAAATTTTTTATCGCGTGTGGGAATCGAACCCACGACCTCTGGCTCAGCAGTCAGTATCACTAACGTAAACCAACAGGCCCGTTATGAAAAAAGGTACATGTACATACATATATGCGTTTCTATTCCTCTATAACTTCTAAACGTGAACAGATTTTAATGTAACATATATTATTAGAATCCTCAAAACATCCCGACGAGGGATATATATATTTTTTAATCCAGATCGCTAATAACAATTCAATATGGGTACTATATGATATTGGCAAGGTACTTATGTTTTATTTTTATAAGTAGTAACTCGCTATCAGGTTATGTGTTCTTTTGATTGTTTATTTAAACGCGTTAATCTCAATCAATCAGATTTAAATGACTTCTTTTTATTAGATAGAGTATTTATTTAAGAATAATACACGTATATCCTTAGGAGCGGAGCAGTGGTCATTACCGTATTTGTCAAACTGCGGAACGGCTAGTTGAAGATACATTCAATTAAAAAGATCATCTTTTGTGAAAACAATTCTATTTAACCACAATATTTCTCAGTAACAGACTCAAAAGATACATACTTACGCTATTAATGGTAAAACATTGAGTCGCCTACGTATTCACTGTAAATATCTCTGTATATGAGTAACAAGAGTAAAATGAGTAGCTGCTCGTCGCTTACGCCATATTACGAATATACTTATAAACTAACGAGCTCATTCACAATGTGGCGACTGGCGACCTCTATGCGTCTCATTCTATATTTCTATAAAGTACTATTTTCATATTCTCAAATAATAAAGTCCTCAATTGCAGTGCTTTTTTAATGGTTTTAATTAGCTTGTCGGGTTATGGTCAAAATTAGTAATAAAAATTTGACTCCCTTCCGCCGTGTAGACCGATTAATCTATTAAATTTGGTACACACTCTTAGTCATGATGATGATTATGATAAAATTTGTATATCCATTATCATTATATATCCAAGAGCCCTCACTACAACATGCAATATTACATCAGCCCCCTCAATATGGGTATGAAATGAAATAGCTGGACTAGTAGAATACAATACATTATAAAAACCGTATTCAAAATATTGTTGTATATTATTATATACTGAGTGATGAAGCGGACCTTCCTTATCTTTTTTTTAGCTTTTATCTTTCTATTTAATCCAATTTTCCTTTTTTTATTAAATTGATTTGATTAGATTAATTAAATATGTTTCAGTCAAGTTTAGTCTCATATACAAAACGAATAAATACGTAATAAATCCATCATTAGTGAATAGATGATTGTATTCAAGGTTGGTCCAGTTTAAATTTGAAGACCACATAACACTTCTAGAATACATGCTACGCGACATCTTGTAATTTCTGAATCGATTTAAATATACTGCTCTTATTGAATGAAGTTTTCTCTCTCTCTCTATTGAATGAATTTAAAATTACAAAAAATATTCCATCTATGAAGTGTAGAAGTAAGGGTTGAAAAATGGAAATTTAATTTTATTTATAATCAGATACATAACTTTTTATGTTTGCTTCACTCTCTCGTATTCGATTCCTTGTTTTTTTTTTTGTTTTATTATAGGGGACAGAAGAACAGACGGGACACCTGATGGTAAGTGAGACTTTTACTCTCTGTGGTGACACATTCAAGGGAAGCCCTAAAGCGCCCTTTCGAGTGACTTCTAAATGCTCACCAGGTGACCCTGCTTTTCGTTAGGTGCCCGTTTGGCCCTTTGTACTATAGAATATAGAAAAAAGATCTCTTTGCCTTTTTTCTAATGCCTAATATCAGTTCTCTCAGAAAATGTGCAAAAATAAAAAAAAAGGATTTAGTAGAACGATTCCGTGAATGCCTAGAACAGAGTAAAATTTTATTCTTACCTTGAAAAACTTGTAATACCTTGAAAAAATGACATACAATAAACACAACTACAACATATTTTCAGATAAATCTGCTATAATATAAATATTACGCAAGAACTTCGTCTGCTATAAATCCCTTACGTTGTGCGTGGGATTAATTCCAAAAAAATTGTCAATGACAGAGTATTGTCGTGACGTCATATCATTTACGTTTACCGTCATTTACATGTACGTAGTGGCTTTCATTGTGACATCACGTGAATTTCATTTAATCACGTTAGTAATGCGTGAGATGGTTTAGTGGAGTTCAGGCTCTGCTTGCATGAGCTTTGTTTTTCTTATTCGCCTTGTCGTTCTCGACGAAGTACAAGTGTAGTAGTATATCATGTCAGTGTCCGCATGACGCCAATAGGCTTGCCCCGTATTACATAAGTGGAAACGCCTCTGCCTATCCCTTAGGGCGTATAGGCGTGAGTGTGTGTATGTGTATATTAATAGCTTTGGTTTTTTTATAATATAGGGAGACAGACGAACAGACGGGTCACCTGATGGTAAGTGACAACCTTCGTCCATGGACACCTACAACTCAAGAGTCGTAAGTAGCGCCCTTAGGGAGGGCCCGCCTTTTAGGGTTATGAGAGATTGGAATGCGGGGAGGGAAAGAAGAGAGGGGGATGAGGAGATAGGAAATAGGAGAGGGGGGAAGAGAGGGATTTGAGCCTCTGGAAACCTCACTCATTTCGGGGAAATGCAACACAAGCGTTACTTTACAACCGGTTTTTTGTGAGGCCGTGGTATCGCACCGGTTGAGCCGGCCCATTCGTGCCTAAGCATGGCTCTACCACTGTCGGTTATCCTCAAAGTATAGATGAAGCAATCTCTGCAAATGGATTTTTTTTTTATAAAGACTGGTGTTTTCATTATTATGTACATAGCTACTTAGTATTGCTTTGCAAACTAAGATGATGACATCTGCTAATAATCCTTTTCTAGTAATGAACATCTGGTTATCAGCTACCATAGTAACGAGACAACTGTAAAGGACGTCTGAATGAATGGCTGCTTTTTATCGCTGAACAATGAATACCAAAGTCCCGTTTTTTGGCAGGTAAAAAATAAAACAGAAGACTAAAGGCAGCGTCAAGCAGTGTCTTGTTTTCTACAATGTTAGTAAGTTTTAATAAACAATTTTGTTTATACTTAAGGATACTGTTAGAGGTTGCTGTCTTCCCAAAAATCATATACCCAATCAGATTTCTGACACAGATTCAGTTTTATTGGATTTGAGAACCATCCGATGATAAGTAAAGAGATACCCGTTTATTAAAAAAAGAAACAATTCTCGCATTAGGGAATATCTCTAGATCCCAGAGGACTTGTCAAACCTACAAATAACGGACAAATATTTGTGAATCACACAAATATAGTCCCATATGGGTATCCAACCCTTTCGCCTTGTCTCTGGCTCAGCAGAGTGGTTTTTGCAAGAACAAAGATACACGCTACAGATTCTTTTCAACAAGAAAATGGCGAACAAGTTCCGCCGTCAAACCTTGCAACACTAGCGTTGTTACTCGCAACTATTCTTAATTACGATGATTAATACTGCAAGTGATAACACTAAGCAAACCGCCAGCTAATTACAACATCTAGTAAAGAAATAATGTTTAAGTATGAGCTCGGACCAGACCATTTCTCGGAATATTATTATCTAGATTGCGGTTCGCTAAGCAACATGTAGAAATTTAAAACAAAACCATATCTGGCTTTTAAAATAGTTAATCACTTTAAAGAAGAAAGTCAAATATTCATATCCGTATGGATTCTGAAGCCACTTTTCGTATCTTTCGTATAAAGTTATACTAATTGTAAGTAATACGTATAATGCTGCCATAATTTATTAGCCTTCCTTTAATTGCCTAACAATTTGTTTTGAAGGGTGTCCATGAATAAATTACATAAAAAAAATCGGTTCGTGTCTTTTAATAACCACAGATCTATTTTATTTTGTTTCATCTCATTATTTGGGGTAACTTTAAATTAATGTCTTTACTTACCGACCTATATTTATTTAGTAACCTGACATTCATTAGCAATAAAACCCTTGTTTGCTCACATATTTACAATAAAATAAATTTAATAGATTCAGATTATAGTTCTATTACTGAAATATACGAGTACATGTATTATTAATCATTATCGTTGACTTGTGGGCAACTAACTATTTGCTATTGCAGTAGTGCACAGTAATTGATTTCCTGCAATCTCTGCAATGTGAGTGCCCATATTGGTATCGATTGTTATTGGTTATTTTCATAAAGAATGGTATAATTTTATTATAAATATTGTTGTTTCAAGTATTATGCCAAAAGGTAGCGAATCATATGTAGATCTTGAAGGTCAAAAACCAATTCTTACTAAATATGATGTGACAGTACAAAATACTAACATTAAAAGCAGTGACCGATTTTTTTCAACCACCTCGAAAGAACTTAATGTTAAAATTTCTTTTCAAAGGTACGAGTTCCTCCTTCAGACACAAACAACTAGTGAAATCCATACTATTAAAAGTGTAGTAGTAAGTAGTAGCAGTTTTCTAACAAACACACAATTTAAAGGTAACGATTTTGATTAAGAGAAGAGTAAACAAAAATAAATAAAAACGTTTTCATATGAAATGGACTTGTATGATTAGAAAAAAATCAGCCCCTGTATGCACATAAAAAAAGAATAGTCACGAACAGGTAATACAGAACAATGCCAAAGTTGAAATGGAATAATTAGTTGAAGGAAACCATTTATTGATATACTAAGCTACTTATACCATAGCATACTTATACTTATAGCACTTATACCTTAAAGTGCAAAAAAGTTGTTGAAGGAAAATCGTTAATAATGTAAGGCATACGTTCAGATTAAATGAAACTACAGACGAAAATAACACAATTTTGTGCAAAATAACTTTTTTTATTACGTGTGGAAACCTCCACGGGACCCTCTTGGGACCAGCAGGGTGCTATGTCGGGCTCGAACCGACTAAAACCACACGGTGTTCCATCACATAGTCTCAGGTATGTGGTCATAATGATTTCAAGTAGATGAAATACATTCATAGGCGTTGTAGAATTTATCATTGAAATTAGCAACGCTGGCATGCGTAGACTATAAGTGTCACTAAACAACGAACGGATGAGATGTTTTGTTACGACTAAGTACCATGATTCTCACTGTAAAATTCGTAAAAGCAACGATCAACCAATATTAATTAATTATTTAACTTATCGAAACTGTCTATTAAATACCTAAAACATGGCTCTCTACATACCTATATCCCGATATTATAGATTTGTTAAAAATTAAATTAAAAAACTATTAAGACCGGTTACATTTAACACGATCACCCATAATATAAATTTATTAAGAAATATTCAAAAGTATTTTTTTTTTTCAGATACCGAATATGATACAATGTTGATCTGTACATATGTATTTAGTAGACATCTATACTAAATGTTAGTGTCTATGGCTTTTAATTCCGTTGTGATTTTAGGTAGGTACAGTCAATTATTTCTTATGCATAACGTCAGGATTGAGGAGCGAAATAAAATGCGTTTAACAACTAAATTCAGTTTTAAAATATAAGAACAATATTTCATTAACAACAATTTGAGAATTACAAAGTGTTAATTACAAACGTGCGGGGATCGAACCCGTAGTGGCGACATCTCAATTTCCGCCACTGTCTCTCCCACAAATTCTTCGTGTCTATCATTTTGTACTATTACTTCAGGTGGTGTGGTTCTCGGTGGAGTAACCGAGGATATCGTAAAAAGCAACTAAGGGATCGAACTGTTACCTATTAGACAGTCTGTATACAGTCATACAGTGCTTGATTGGCGGCAATAGGCTTGCTCCTCATTAGGTTAGTGGGACACAACTCTATTTGGCTAAATGTGAGTGCTTAATACAACTCTGCTTATCCCTTAGGGTTCAGGTACACGCGTGAGCGTATGTATACATGCATGTACTTAATGATAATTCTACCGTGCTGCAAGCACTCGCGTATAGAGTCTCCCCATTACCATCATTCCATAAATAGATTACCCACCACTGAACACTGTTACCTTGTGACTAAACTGATTTGACTACCAAGAATTATATTTCCTTGGAATTAGACTATTGCGTCACAGGTTAATTAACTAGAATTAACTGATTCTTTATCTTAAAATATTTGTGTTTGGTACTTATATATTATAATACACACATCAAAATTGTCTTGCGATCAAGTACGTTTTAGACTATTACTGCAATTGAGGATTATTTCTTTAACATATTTGGATCGTTATTGATTCTTTTTAGTGAATTTAAGAATTTGAATAAAGATTTGTTTTTATTAAAAATAGAAAATAAACTGTCAATCAGGATTATATAAGTGTAGTAGCGTTTTTACTAAACTTTGACAACAAATGCATAGGAACCTGAAAAAAAATTGCATCAATATGGAGTTACGATATTTGAAACGAGAAGAGAGGATATACGGCACCCGTTGGAATGTTGCAAGCTGGTTCTAGGCAACGTACTGTAGCTGTCTTGGCACTACACAGAGCGAGGACAGGCACTACACGGGCAGCGAACTAGTGACATGGAGGACGATAACGTACCATGACCGCCTTGATATTAGCTATGGGGCTCCAGAGCTCTTAAGGCTTGCTGATAAGCGACCAAGGTGGTTCTGCGTTCCCAGGGCCGCTGAGTATTCCACCTATAGCACCCCGCATTCGTAGGGCCCGTTTACAATGGGAGGAAAAAAAAACTAACACTGTGCTTGCTTTTCCGATGAATCTTTTTTCAGTGTGAGGCTGGGTACAAGATGTACTTGAGTTTGCAGGACCTCTGGACTTCAAGAACGTTTGAAATTTTGTCAGGTAGTTCATTCATACGGAATGGGAACAATAATGGTTTGGGTCGGTTTTTGGATTGGTGGAAGAACCGATCTCGATCGATCGATCGATCTCGATGGACATCCTTTTGCGAAGCCGGTTGATTGATTCGTTTTGACTAATGCACGACAATGCACGTTCACTCGTTGCTAGATGCAACGTTTCATTTCCCGCAATTTGCAAGAATTGCAATTTTTCTTAACTTTTACACAATATAAGGATAAGTTGTTAACTTAAACATATAAATTAAGAAGTCAGTCTTGACTAGATTTGGTAAATATTAATTGGATTATTTTTATATATTCTCAATTACCTTGAGAACATTATGACAAAGAAAAATTGTACAATTTTTTTTTTACTTACCGACGAGATGTCACGTGACGGGGAAGAGCTGTGCTTAGGCACGTATGGGCCGGCTCAACCAGAATAATATCACGGCCTCATAGAAAACCGAATTCAAAGCAATGCAGAGTTGTTGTTGTTCAGTAGAGTGTCTTGGTCCATGTGTCCTTTGGCAGCTGCAGCCATTTACCATCCGGTGACTATTCCGATCCTTTGACTCCTGTATTATAATAAAAGGAATACAAAATCATATGTCCGGTCTTTCTGGGCTTTCAAAACAAAAGCAGATCTGATTTTTGAATTAATTTTTAAAATAATTAAAATCGCTGAATGTCAAGAAGACTGGTAACTTGAAAAGTAAACAGACTTCTATGCAATAAAAGCGTCGATTAGCCTCAATGGAACTCAATGCTCGCATAAAAATTTTTGAATTGAAAGTCCATTATCGCAAACGTTAGAAACGTATATATGTTAAAAGATATATACATATACATATATAATACAATAAAAGCGTATATTTGTAATGTCACAATATTTGCATTTTACTTAATCGATATGATTGTATATTACTATTGTATATACTTATACTTACCTAAAAATCTAACAATTTATAAAAGTCAGTGAGTCTGTTTATCTCCGGAATGGATGAACCGATCTCCGTGAGACTTTCTCTGTCAGATATTTGATGTCGGTAATATTTAATGTCGGTCATAATTAATAATAAAAATCTAACGTAGGTATGGTGAGGCTACAATACAGATAACATGTATCTATTTAGAGATAATACAAATGCCCATTTCGATTGGAGATCTCTTTCCTTCAAAACAAATACACTACCTTATAATCTTTTGTTTACATCACAAAGAAATTACAGGAGTTTGTTACTTATCTCCGTAAATGGTATTGGTCAAACGAGAAAATTGGGGTACTTAATAGGCAACGAGCCTTCCCCCTGTTACAGAAATATACCAAGGGTTTTTATGTCCTATATAGCACGCACGAAAATGATCTAAGAAGTACTTTACTTAAGTGTATGTACTACTCTACTCAAATTTTATCGGCTAGAAGGGGTCCCTAAGAAACTGGACGTAAGTGCTACCGCTTTTTTTTAATTTTTGTCAGTGGGTCATGACCGCGCTTCTGCTTATTAAGTCAGGGTCGCATGCCTATAACTCATGCCAGGAACTCCAAGCCCTCTAACTAAAAATTATACTTCCTTTTTCTTCAAATTCGTCTCATATGTTAGAGAGTCCTTTTCAGAGTGCAACTCGGTCTATAGCGACGTAAGCACCGTTATTTGAGTAAAACTGGTCTTAACGTTTCGGTAACTGCTCACAGTCAGTCCACTTTTTTTCTTCATCTGTGTTTAGCACCTAAATGGTACAAACAATAAATTCTTTGTTCTAAGAGTAGTTAAAGCGACTATATCCAATCTATTTACCTCTGTACATAGTTTCTCGTTTATAAAGTTTCGCATTTTATTGAGCTTAATAATTAAAAATAAAATTAAAAGCATATTTCAAAAAGGCCAAAAAGGCACTTTTGAACGTCACCATTTACATTACATTTAAATAGACTTGATTCCATTGAGAAGAATGGGCAAGAAACTCCAGATATAGGCCGGTATAGCTATGCTTTGCTGATTTTTGTTTGATGCCTAGCCGTCTGACAAGTCACGTAACTTCTACCCTGCTGTAAACCGCGTCTAGACAGCCTCATGATCAGGTAAGTCAGTGAGTAAAAACTTATTTATGACCGTTATGTCACTAGAGCATCACGGGAATTAGGGTAAGCAGAGCAGAAATAACGTCGGTATAGCACGTATTTATACGTTATGCTAACCATTTTTAAATAAGTCAGGCTCTATGTTTATGGCCACAAAAACTTACTGTTGAAAAAAGCACAATGCCTACAAAACTAATTATGTTCCACTACCCTATTGATTTTATTTCAAACGTTATAGTCAGAGACACTCAGGATAGTTAATCTTTCAATACAAAGAAACTGTGAGTACACGTACATATGTAGCTACATATTTACCCCTTAAACTCCTTTCGATAAAATTTCCAAAAGTAAAAACTAAATATTATTAATAAGATGTTTTTTGCCTCTTGTATTTTAAGATTATTAAAATTGAGATTTAACAGTAGTAAAACAATATAATATTAAAAGCTACTCAATCAGTGCCTCGCATGACCTCCGGAGCCCAGCTATGGGTCACGACAGCAATTTAGCCCTAGACAAGCCATCACAATTATTAAGAATGGTAATAACTGTTAGTAAATATTAAAGAAATTCATCAGAATTGCGACGTACAACTAAGTTATGACAACAATATGAGAGCAGAGAGAGAAGGAATAACCTTAAAGGTATTGAAAATAACATCTACCTAGGTACGTATGCAATATGTCAAACAAAGAAGTTTTCATCTGTTTCTGAGACTTTAAACTCAACATAAAAACAAAAATTAAATATTTCCTCGGACAATGCTTTTATCGTGTTATTATTATGACGAATCGATAATGAAAAATCCTACATTATAATAATATAAAAATGTTCTTATTAATTAATTTAACCTTCACTTATAACATTTTTTGATCAATAATAGTTACATATAAGGAAAGGTCCTACTTAAGGTCTCGACATTCATGCACATTATTAAAGAATACAGTTCAATTCAACATTCTAAAAGTATTACATGTTTATAATTACTTTTGACTTAAAGAAACAGCTCACCTCATTTCGTCCGAATGGTCGACATTTAAATACTTACTCACTTTGTAATCCCTCAACAGATGTCTAGACAGCACATTACCCGGGAATGAAAAATGTTTTCATCTAGTCTCTTGTAGTGATATTTTAAGGGGGGGGGGGGGGCGATTTGATCGCTCACATAAGGAAACCCGTACTGTATGACCAAATCTATCTACGAGTTATGGACGTACGAAGCTCATTCTATGACGTAATTGTAATAAAGCATTGACACGTATTGTAATATTTATAGTTTTCCTTATAATATTGGATATAATTTAAATTTGACGAATCGATTAACTCATGCTCATAACTAATATATACTTCGATTTTTGGGTGATGAGTTTGGCCTACCTTTCGGCTACAGCCAATTCAAGTTACAAGTATGTAACCCCAACGTCTTCAAACTTTTGCTTAAACGTCCCAAACCCACCGCAATATTCCTGTCTTTCCATTGCCTTTTTTATTTCAAAATACTTTTCGCATCAGGAATTATATTCCTAAAGTGAAATGTTGACGGTAATAGTTTTGAACACTTTTTATGAAATTAGTTAAAGCAAAAGTTATTACGATACTAAATCAATGTTGACAAAAAGAAAATGAAACGTTGCTGATTATATAGTTTTGCATGTTTCAACCTAATAGTGTCGTACAATTATTCATTTTTGAGTAATGACGTTATTTGAGTCGTCTCAAATAGCTACATGAGTCGGTGCTATATGTATTTCATCAAACATTCTAAGTAAAGATTTTGACTTCTGTATCTTTCAAAATATCTGTCATTCTATTTTAAAAGGTTACTTGCAATAATATAGTACAATATTATGAAATTGTTATTATGAAATCATGAGCAAAAGGTGAATCACTTGATTTTTCACTAAAAGAATCAGAATACGGTAGTGACAAGCGCATTGAAGATTACAGATTTTTTTTTTTTATATTCTTTCATTTGATAATTTTAGCTTTATGAATTGTAGAAGTGATATATTTTTTTATTTTTATACAAAGCTAATTGTATCTCTTAAATACGACTTATGAAAAGAAAACGTTTACAAGGAACTCATTGCACCATTGTAAGCCTTGACACTAAACACTTGGAGAGTGCGTGTGTGTTTTATTAGATTATTTGGTTGGTACATACACACAACAGTTGGTACATTTATTTTCATACACTTAAATTGTTATACACACTGATTATATGTATATACACACTGTATTTATATTATAATAATTCTTAATGTACGACCATTTAAGAGAAAACACAGCAAGCTCAAATTTATTACATTTTATACATGATGTTTACAAAACTTGCTACCATAAAACTTAAACAAAATAAGGTGTTCAGGAGATCGACTCAATTCAACTCAGAGTATTTTTATGAGAAAAAATACTCTTACATGATAACAAAAATTTACTTAAAGAACTTGAAAAAAATATCAGTACCTTTACAAGGTACTTGCATTTGCTAATTTGCACATACGTGGGGTAGGAGTATTAAAACCAAATAATAAGAAAGTAATATAGTGAAGATACATAGCGGACTGGAATTCTAATATTAATATTTTGTAGTCATTCAGGGTAGCTTATATGATTTCTGATTATTTTAAAAAGAAAATTAAATTATATATTAAGGAAGGATTCCTGCCACGGTAGGAAAAAACCTTTTTAGCTTTCTTAAGGTAAGTGCTGTAAAATAGCGTTCTAAGCGCATATTCTGGAATACTTCGAACATAAATGTTATAAAGTAGGATGTAAGTGGCCGGCTTTCGAAAAACTTTACCGTTTCTGATAATAAATCCGAACATATTTGATGCACGTTTAATTACTTGAACGCGTTGTGACTAATACAGAGTGCACATTGGGAGAGGTCATGCCCAATAGTGGACTACAGTGGGCACTAAATAATTAAACGTATTTATATTTTAATATTTTAACTTTTTAACTTATATCCATAGCTATTAGCTATCAGTAAGATTATATATTTAAGGTAAATTTCTATGGAAGTGAATGTTTAGACGTTTTCCGAGAATTTAAAAAAAAATCTCTTTCTTTTCTCTCTTCTATTTTCTTCTATTTTATAATAGACAATGAATGATTCCTGCGACGCAGGGGACTTAATAAACATGCAAACAACGGTTAGAAAGACAACACAGACTTAGACAAACACTTATTTTCCCTCAATACTCATTTTGATGTAGTCTGCAGGGACCAGGAACTTTTACTTTTCAACCTCAGCAGAAACCTTAATTCTTATGCGACAATCTAACTAAAAAGTTCTCATTTTTAACGATTTAGTTGTTCTTAAGGTCTCTATATTCTCAAAACACTTCGGTCAGTTTTCAGACTAATTAAACTCGAATAATAAACTATTAATTCGATAATTAACAAAAAGGTTATTTAGTTAAGACACATTGTATAGGTACCTATTAGACGTGTATTGTATTAAGTAAACTGTAGCATAATCATTTGGAGCGTTGCCACACCAAGCGACCTGGTCTCGAAAAAAGTTTGTAGGTATGTACTAATACTTTTAACACAAATCTTGTATAACCATACTTTTGTGACGTGTCGCCTCTAGCTCACTAACGACATCGCACTCCTTGAACTAAATAAATGTAGTAGGTACATTGTTACAAATGAATGATGAACATAATAATATCCTTCAATTGAAATATTTAAAACAAGGATAACACCTTGTTACAAGTATTATATACATATGTATATCTAATAGGCAAAAATCCATTACGTTATCACTTAGTAATGTACAGAGTTTTCCCCACATTGTTTTTGTCGAATTCATTGCTTAGAAAAGTAATTTTAATATCTTTGCGATGAATCAACAAATGAAAAAAGACATTTCAGTTTTAATTTAATATGTATTTATTTATTGATCATCTCTTAGCTTAATACAGGAAACATTTATAAAATAGCAGCTACTTACAATAATAAAATTATGATAACATTTACAAAACGTTCTCTTAAATTTAGTATTTCACGAACAAATGCCTCGGCTCGTGATAACCCGCGGTTACATAACACACGTTCATATAACTTCTGCATACATTCAGTACCTACTGAACAAAAGTTATTCCAATTACACGCAAACAAGTAGACATCATGGAGCAAAATATTTTCACGGATTAACGATCGCATTAACAACAGTTCCCTATTAGTTATTTTACGTTCTTTGTTTCTTTATAAGTCTCAACTTTCAAAGAACGCTCTAGTAGCAATTTCAAGTACTCCGTAAAGATATTTACAGTAAGGCTTTGGAAGTTTCTGGAAGTACTTTAAGCTTGTTTCATGGCTTTGAGTAAGTTTGATATCTAAATTCAGTAATATTCCTAATATTTAAATTATCGTTTTATTATAAAGCTAAACTTCTGCTCTAAAACGTAATTAGGTTTTGCAACATTTTTTCTTCAAATCATAAGATCTTGCAATGTAACGCTAAGCTTTGTTAAGATTATATAATACTTTTTACTTGGTTTATAACCCAACGACTATTTGGTAGTTTTATACTATTCATGTCATTAATATGCAATGTATTTCAAATACAGAAGAGGTTTGTTCAATGTAAACTTTTGTTGTGGCTGATGACTCAAACATTTCAACTGATTCTGACTCACCACGGTTTGATATTGGAAAACAACTCGGGGATTCTATTATTAAATTAGGCAGAAGTGCCAAGTAGTAAATAAAATTCCATATTAGCAAAACTATTAACTTTATTTAGATCTCAAGCTCATACGAAACCAATAAAGACATTCAATTGCTTAGGAATACTATAAATACAATATTACAATCTTTCAAAACATCATCTCTCACTTCTTTTGTTGTCTCACTCTCTCCCGCGAGGGGCAAGCGAGACTGACGCGACTTTGATTGAATAATCCGATAGTCTGCACATTCTCTCTTTTTTGATTAACAAAACCTAGAGGATTGGCATTAAATTATTTATTCTCTAAGAATCTCACATCTTTCGAGGAGCATCCACGTTTGGAACAACATTATACATATAAAAATTCATCTAGTTTTGGACTTCACAGTTGTTCATGACAAAGAGATAGTAAGATCGTCAAATTCATCAGTCAATATCACTTAGGCTATTAGAAACTCAATCAGAAACCCGTTTAGTTGAGAGTAGGTAGTTGATTGTTTGGAAACTTCATTTATGTCTGTGAACTTTCCGACATGACTAATTCTTCGACCGAATCGAGTCCAAACGTGACGATATTACAGTACAATGAAAAATCTACTTATTTGATAATGTGTGCGTTTTATGTTCAATTTAAAGTACATTCTGCTTGAAAATTTTAACAACTAGTGAACATAAATGATGTATCTTGTACACTTTTCTTTGTATGAATTAAATTTCTTTTTACACTTATTTATAGATCATGATTCCCTAATAAGGGCAACAGCCAAGTGTACAAGCCCCAAACTTTATAAATATTTTACAATATTATAATGATTGTTCAACATTACATACAACATGGTAGCAAATGATCGAAAGAAAATCATCTAACCGTCACAAATGGCAATCAAAGCTCTAAATGCGCTTCTACAGTCGGGTAAACGACAGTAAAATTCGGTTAATCCGTAGAAAATGGCCGATATAGGAAATTAATTATTTATTTAAGCTTTTTACATGCACAATATTCAAACAAGTCGGTTGGGGAAACTAGCACAAATACGACACACAGGCTAGGCTAATATCACAGGAGTGCTGGGAACGGTGCAAAACCCACCCCCGCCGCCCGGCGAGTCATTCGCCGCGCGCCCCTCTCACCCCCTAGCTACTCCGCCCCCCGCGTGCCGCGCCCCGACACACTCCCTATACCTATTTACTATTCAGAGGGGGCGAAACGGGCTACCAGCGATATATTTTGCGACAATTAAGATTTCAAAAGAAAAAGGAACTCTCTTGTTCCATGGATCAATTGCACAATCGAATGATTGATTACCTTCAACTTATTGCACAACCGTTTGATAAGTAACGCTTTTTATTACACAGTCCCCCGACTAATAAACGTTATATAAAATTGAGCAACCCGTGTTGCCAATAATTATTCAAATTATCTTTAAAATTGATATTGTTTGTACGTTTCTACTAAGTTTATAAGTGGGGAAGTGTGAACGTAATGCTGCATTAAAATAAGTCAACAATGCACAATAGTTATCTAAACCCCAGAATCAACCCAATTAAATATCAAAATAATGGTAACAAAGCTTAAAATGGTGATAAGCAATAGGGTAACATTATAAAGTACAAAACAAAAACGTTTAAATAAAACTTAAAGCGATAAAGTACAACAAAACTCGACCGAAGTAAAACTCACGGACTTGTTAATCAAATGTGAGGCGCGATCAAATGTTGGTCGTTGGCTACCAATGTTGGCCGCATAATACTTCTGCGCCCGTCGCGCTGACACGCGCGCCACTTTGATAAGGAAACTAAAAACCCGTCAAGTGTCACGGATGACACACACACATACACTAACGTCACATTTATTTTCCTTTAGGTATAATCCTTACAGACTACTAGTAATTTTAACAAAATATTTAATCGAAAAGCAATTTGGCAGTACTTGATTTTTAAATGTTTTAATATTATTTTTATTTAGTTATGTATGATGTATGTGTGCACCAGTAACAACTAATTTCCTCAGTAACATGTAATCGATCTCATAAAAGGTAGCATGAAATATGTAATACTATATTCTAATAGAACTAAATGTTTGGCGTGGAAGTTTTGTTACCAATCGTCTACGCAACCGTTCCCAGTCGTTTTGCACTATCTCTTAATCACTACTTACTTTATATTACAATAATATAACATTATTAATTATTACTTAAAACTATGCATCCACATGAACCGCTGAACTTGTTCACTACGTGTGTCGTCACGCAGTGGACAACTTACACTCATAGTCCTCTGTTCGATAAAACTTAATCGTTGAACACTAATTGGACCGTGCCCGTCGGCAGCGCCTGAGCAACTTTCACTACATAAAAAAACACGCTAACAAAGTAAGTACTTATCTTAAACAACAAAGAATTGGCTAAAAGTTGACAGTCCGTTCCGGGTAACGTAAATTAAAAACACTATTCAATAGTCCAGTGATTCTCGAGCCGCTCTGTTGTGGAACACGTGCCGAGGGCTCTGGAGCGGTGCCCGGCCGCGGGATTGCTCTCCTCGCGGCGTACGACTAGCGGTCAGCGACTCGCATCAGGAGTACGCGAGCGCATTAGTCGCGCCCGGCTCACATGGGGGAGTGGAGGTGCGCTGCACGGCGAGGTCATGAGTCCAGCACCAAGAGCCCAGGTGGCAGCAATGGTACGTCTTGCCGCGGCATCTGTCGTGCTAGCTGCGCGCAACCGAGGTTAGCATCCCCCAGTTCAGGAATAGCATCCAATAACGCCAGGCACTCGTCTTCGACGGCGCGTCGTGCCTTTTTCCCAACCCAGGAGTCATCACATTCCTCTCTCGCGCGCCTCCGCCTGGCCTCCTTCTCTCTGCGCGCCTCTTCACTCAGACGGCAATAGGTATTGTTGATACATACTGATCGTCGAAGGTCTCTGGCTGGGTCTTCGATATTCTCTAGTTTCTGCGAGCAGATTTCAATTACACGTTTACGCTCTTCGTTAGCTCGAAGGCGCGCTGAGATCATGGAGAGTTTAGGCCTGACGGCTGGCTCGGTGCGAGACGGGCCAAACATGTCGTCCTCGAATGCGTCGGCAATCTCAGCGCCGCGTGAGCTCTCACGTTCTTCTTGCGGCGTCATTCTGCAACAAAATATGCGGACAAATTAGCAACCTATTAGCAATACGTAAATTTCCTTAATGGAAACGAAATAAGAGCGGTCAGAAAGTACAGCTTGTAAAGCAAAATACACATTGAATAAAAAAAAAATAGTAAAATATAACTGAAAATATATTCATAAATCCGAAACTACAACATTAATATTAAAACGTTTGAGGAATGTGAGCTAGTCAAGAAGCCCTAATTATTTCATAACAAGTACTAGGTCAATCCGAAAACAATGCGTCTACGTCCGAACGGGCCAATCAGGTTCACAACTCGTTATAATCCGCTCTCCATTCGCATTTACACTACCAAAACGTACAGCAAAATATTAGTGAACAGGTTTTGAATATAAAAAATGTCTTGAAAAGGTTTTTTGGGCATCACCTACCTAAAAGATAATTCAGGAGAAATGATGAAGAACCCTGACATAAGCATGATTGCCGATCCACTGAGTGCCGAACAATATTAAAACAGTTGTTCCAATATCACAGAGTTCAAAACACTGACACAATCCAAGCGCACAATTCGTCACTTTGTCCTCGACGACTATAAAAAAACAATAAGATACAAGTGAAACAAAAATAAATCACACGTTAAGCAGCGTGCACGCAGCTCGGCGTCCACTCGGAGAATGACAACATACTTCACTGTAGATAAGACATTGAAAAAGCCAATTGCGTCATGTACTGCTACGTACGTATGGAGAGGAAACGGATGACGTAGCCCGACCCGTCATTTTAGACGCTATTGCTCGGCTAGTCATGACTCCGTATTAATTTGTTTACGGGACAAAAGAAAAAGTAATGGCTTACAACGAATAAATCACAATACACGTTATCTACACCTCAAACTAGAATCGAGTGAACATTAAAATCGGCTGTATCTGTGCAAAATTAATAGCACTAAATGCTAATATAGCGCAAAAACCCACATGAATCGTAACAATGGAATAACCAGTGAAACAGAAAACAATGTATGAAAATTAGAGTCGTATTCCAAAAGTGGTTTATAATGAAAATCTTATGCACTACATAGAAAGATCTGCCCGGACATATCCATAGATCGGTGTCTAGAAATTATTTTTCGGTTTTAAATCTGGTTTTGAAAATGTTATTTAACCTAATAAGTACGGTACAAATAAAAACGAGCAACTCGTATAAAAGAATCGCATTGAAATAGCTCTCAACAAGCTGCAATGGTTACAAAAGATATTGCTTTAAAAATGTTGTATAATGTGTGATGTAAACTGTACCTCGAAACTTGTATGAAATGTGTATGAGGAGCATTTGCTTGATACGAAGCGACAGCTCATACACTTAATTCTCAAAAGAGTAAAAATTAGAAAACCACACTAAGGAAATGGTGGATCCCATCCATTAGACATTAGACAAAACCTAGTCTTCCAGAGAATTCTTTTATTCATTTGTTCTAGATAATTTTTAGAAGAATACGAACTAGGTAAGTGTACACAAGTTTAACTAGGTAGATAGGTGTTTTTGATCTAAAACTACCACTTAAGAAAGTGGCTTTGCATTCAAAACCCATAACATAAAATTTGACTATCAATAATATGTACCATTGTTTTCGTATTACGATAAAGTACTTTTAGCTTTGCAGTTTCGTTGTTGATTCAAGGTAACTGGCAAACAACAAGATTTGCAAGTACCGTATAAAATAACTACTTTTTATAAAATTCGCAAGGAAAGTATTACTTGCTGCAGTAAATCAGTAACCTTGTCATGGAACCCATCGTGATATTTAAAATATCCTTGAAATTGTAGAAAGTCGTTTTAGTTCTACCAGTATCGATATCAGTTGAAAAGAAATTTAACACTAATTAAAATTCCACGTTACTTGTACGGGCGGTGCGACGGTGTAACGAGCAAAATATTAATTTGAGCATTTAAGTGTGACGTAACAACAGTTGAAACAGCTAATATCAATGTTGCTAACTGTTATTGCAGGTATAGCCAACACAATTACTTTGACGTAATAAAAACTGTAGTAAACGACTTGACACGTCTGTAATGCATTTATTGATTTAATTATTGACTATATAGGTTTTATTTGTCAATTTTGTCTATGTCATTTTTTTAAACTTCTCAGTCCTGTTTTTAGACTATGGCTTGTATGAAGTTTTGTATTTAAACTTACACTCTTAGTATTCCTTTGTAAGTTGTTATGTGGGTGGTTTATACGCCAATGATTTTTTAACGTATTTTCAACCTTTTATAAGTTAAGATGGAAGTCTAGTGGTCAAAAAGCTGATGTTTATTTTTTACCAACTGCATATTTAAGTTTTATTTTAGAAAACTTCCTACTAATTTAATGCTTCGATCTGTATTAATTTTATATAGTATATTTTTCGTTGCAAATAAAAAAAAAACCTTTATTCATGAAATAATTAAATGCAAGGGCACGTTCCTTCCAATTTCAAAGTCAAAATGATTTCCAAAGATTAATAAACGTGATGTACATGTCTGGGTCATAGATTTTTTTTAATGCAAACGCGCGACGATACTGCACCGGGTGTTGCCGACCCCACCAGTTACGATCTAATAAATCTCACCCGACGCGACCGACGCTACTCTACTGCCTACCTGCACTTTCTTTTCTCTGTCCCACACGAGCCGAGGGCAACAATCCACTGACATGTTGAATGCCACCATAATACGGCGGACTTTTTTATACCATTTGACATTGTAGGAGACACTCATCAACTTCCATACCATTTTTTCTTGCCCACATTCATTTATATATGAATACAAATCACAGTTTTAAATTTATGTAGGATAGACTATTAAGAAAAAAAATGGATACTATTTCGATTATTAATTCTTGTCCGGTATCCAAAATAACAGGTCGTGATGAATAACAGTGGAAAAAATATTTCTTAGCTTCAATGTCATAATTATTTACATATTATTACGTTCGCATAGCAAACAGTAGAGTATTGTCCAAGTTACCTGTCGTCTATATTATAGCAAGCTAGCGCAACTGTAACAACATAGTCACAAAGCTACACAACTTCTTTGAAAATATTCTTGTTTTCTACATCGCTATCGTCACGTAGGCGTTTTAATGGACAACCATTTGTAGAGTGTGTATAATATGATAGAGTACGTGTAGGTGGTTGATAACAATCCAATTAAAATATTATTTTAACAATCTCCAAGATTTTCCCTTAATTCCTTCATCGCACACTTTCACAACAACCTATGCCCTTAATACCTCTAGTTGTTTAATGACGTGGGTCTTATGACGAAATTTCCAAACAAAATTGTGTTTTATTTTTAAAGCAATAATTGCACAAGGTCGGTGACATCCTGTAATAAGGTCTTAGATATTGGAGTTCTTAACACGAAGTAATAAATTCCAGTTCACATTCAAATTTAGAATTTAATACTACGAGATGAAGAGTTTTAAAAGCTAGTGGATAGGTAGAAACAACGTATCAAACGACAGATGTTGCAATTTGCGACAGTTACCAAAACTGTGTGTCGGCCGTGGCGGGTATCCATTTAAGTTTCATCAACAGTACCTTGGGTATTACATAACAATCTTGTATTACCAATTAATTGTACCTACTTATATATTTAGTTATATGTATATTTTATAAGTTAGTAAAATATTATCTGAAAAGGATGACGTGATTCAACAATCTCTTTTGTGGTAGACCTCTATCTATTTCTAATATCATTAGAGGGAAAGAGACAAGTGATTTCATTTATAAACTACATAATAACTAACTCATTCTGACACTTATTATATATATTTTTTACCAAATAAATTTAAGGGGGATACTTTATATATGTTTATGTGGCACTACTGTCAGTAGCCACCGATGAAGCAAGAATTTTTCTATGGCCCATGGAGAATCATATTTACAATTAAACGCACAAAGACATCCTTGTGTAACGATTCCACAACAGGTGTACCTTACTAGGCCACAAAGTTACGAATAATTAAATAATTTTCTACAGTAAGTGAGTATCTATTGTGGCACAACTCGGCAAAACTTCTTTTGTTCAAGATTTTTTCTCTTTACTCTGGCGCAAAACAAGATTATTCGTGTTAACGCTTTTGATATTAAGAAAAACGGTTTTACACTTCTGGAATATTACCTATTACCGCTATTATAATGATTTAGCTACAGTTGAGATATTTTTTATATTTATAATTGCAACTAGTTTCCAATTGCATTGTATTCCGAAAAGGTGTCTGAAGATTTTAAAATCACAGTTATTGCGTTTTACACTTCGTGTTAAAGAGTTACATTGCAAACTAAGCATTTGTAATAAAGTTGGCATTAATGACAAATCCGAGACTTCCACATATCCCTACTGAATCTATAAAAGTCTAATTATACAGGTAGTTAGTGTTGGCGACTAGTTGTGTTATTTGTTACGTCTCTTAGAAAAGTGATACTTTTTCCGTTTGTACCTACATTACATTGATGATTTTTTTTAATGGCAGTAGCGGAAACTGGACAAAAATATTCCAAATATTTTCTCCTGTCGGGAGGTATAGGTGAAAAAAAGTCCAACTGTCCCTATCACTAGGGATTTTATCTGTAGGGATATTTATATGAAATAGGCTGACAAACTCGTAAAAAGATGATGATGGTGAAGAAGCGTTTATACCGAACAGTAATGTTTGTACAGCTGGGTATCCATCTCTTTTGTGAGTGATTTTGGCGCATTGCAGTTTTTTTAGCAAATATTTATGTATAAGATAATATAGGTAAACTTTTCTAGAAGTTCATGAATAACAATACTTAACTTTACCGCCAAATAATAGTAGTTCTTGTTACGTATGTAAGCAGCAACGTATTCATATGAAATGGAATTGTCGGAGATTATCTAATATTGATAGTTATGTTAATTTTTTTAACCACATATAAGCTCTAATTAACAATTTGAAAACATTTAATAATATCTTTAATCGTAAGAGCGTGATAAATAATTTTGCTTTGATATAGCTCTTGATATTTGAATATTTTATACTAATAATTAGAGTTTAATATTTTAACTAAATGAAATCGAAGTCGTGTGTGTGTGAAGTCCTGTAAATGTCGAAAAAGGCTACTAAAGGATAGGACTGTTATTTATCAGACAGTATGCTTACAATAGACAGTCTTCCTATAACGTAAGTGGGAATTAATTATGGTTGGCAGAGGTCCTTTGAGACACCTCTGCCCACACTATATGCGTGAGTGTAAGCATGTAAGTATAATATATATAAAAAAAAAAAACAATTCAATTAAAAAAAAATGTTTACACGAATAGCTGGTTTTTTCTTTTTTTTTATATATTAGCCTACCATAATGACTCCACTCTGCCTGATGGAAGCAACAAGTGGAGTCTAAGAGAGGCGGTCACCATCCACATTGCAAGTGCAGTCAATGTAGCATGGTGACCCACACTATGGCGGCCTGGTGTTATGGTTTTTCACGCCCCGCTTAAAAGACTCGGGTTTAAAGTGGGAGGGAAACACGTACGCTGGTAGTGAGTTCCAGGCTTTAACCGATCGGCACAGAAAGAAAAATTAAGTAATCTAATAAATACCTATATTGCGTAATTTATAGTAGTTAAAGGACTCTGACTACCCCACACCAGCCAGTTCGAGTTATAGGTATACGACCCTGACTTCCTTCAGCTATGGCTTATCTCCCCAATCCATCTGTATAATATCCCTTTCCTGCCCTTTCCATACTGCCTTTCCTTTTCAATATACTCAAAAAATTTCCATTTCATGTAATCGGCAAAATGTGCCCACCCCTTTGGGGGTTCCAAAGTGAGTATATGTGTAATTTCATGCAAATATAAAATACGTAGATACACAATGATTTAGTAAAAAATATAATATCATATTTTATGGCTTCTTTCGACAATGTAGTACACACGCGACCGTAAAAGTCTACGAAGTGTGACTATAGACAATAAAAAAATCTTTGGATATACATTGCGGGTTTGTTTGGAGCGATACATTACATTGCTACTTTACAACAGACAATGAACGCGATCACAGCAAATAAAGCAAAAGTAAGAGGGCTTCGAAATTATAGCGCTTTTTTAACTTATCGACTCTGATAGACATTTTTAAAATGCATTAATGCCACCATATTTATATCATAAAATATGGTACCTGTCCTGCTAATATTTTTTTTTAAGAAGACACAAGTACCTACTTGTGTACTAAAATGCACAGACGTTTTTTAATCAATTTAAAGCATTTTCTTACAAATAATTAAACCAATAAATGGTGTGATAATTTAAACATTAAAAAAATATATTTATAAAACCTCTGCGCTACGGCTTCTTTTCTATTTAACCTAAAAATGTACAAAGCTGGCTGGCTTTTAAATTGACTATAAAATCTACATATATACTTCACAAACCACTTGATTTCTTGCGGTTACTAAACAATCAGAAGCAAAACATAATACAGTGATCGGAAACTTTATTAAGCTCTATTCTCCCACTTCACTAACAAAACTAGGATGTTGGCACGTTTCCCACGACAGTAAAGTTTATAATGTTCTGTAGTAGAGAGGCCAATATATCGCTATCTCTTTCGCACGAGACGACACCTGCAAATGATCATGATCGCCTATTCATATTTGTAGGGAAATGTTTTTATGTTTCTCATTATTTGTCATTGAAAATGTAGATAAAATTAAGTTATTAAACTTAATTCCTTTATGAGTAATCATGGCAAGATTTTATTTTTTATGTTTAAGTAGGTACCTTCATACAAAAACGTATACCTTCCTACTTATTTATACAAAGACAAAGTACTAAAAAGAAATTTTAACAGAACATACCAAAAAGATTTATTTACACACTTATACTTGAATGGGTCTAAATGAACACAGGTCAGATTTGTAACGGATTGAAAAGCACTACTTGGTATACTTAGGTACATTAAGAATCCTGCTGATATAGACAAGACTATATATTTTTTTGCAAATGAACACAAAGTACGTCAGTTGCCACGCAATACAACCCGTAGCGGGCTGAGGAGAGGGGCAGTTACAGAAATTAAAGCAATAAGACGTTCATTAATCATAGAACAACTATACTACATAGATAAAATAATTGAGATAGAAAACAAATTATCTATCATCCAAAAAACATAAATAAACAAACTTGGTTTTAAAAAATAAACAAAAATAATATATTGACATTCTAATCTAATTTCAAATTACATTTTAACAAATAAACTAAGTAAGCCCTATTCTAAAAATCTCACCAATCGCATTCGAATACCGTTTGTCAATCTCTCAAAGTGCGACAAGGATAGCAATATCCTATGGAACAAAAGGACTCGTTATGAAGAAATTGAAAAGCATTCCGTTATCGACAACAATAATAAATATTATAATGATGACGTTATACACAATCGATCATTTAATGAAGAAGATAGTTAAATTTGGATAATTTTTCTTGCACCTCCACACTTATGTTTAGTCGATAACGCATTATTATCAAAATCTAACTATTCGCACAAATAAACGATCAGAATATGCACGGCTTGCATAAATTATGCACATCACTGCATCGCTCGTAGATACGGAAGATCTTTTAAAAACACAAGTCATCCTTTGTCTACCAATTACTTTTAACTTTGCACTCTCCGTTTCAGATTTAAGTAATTTTATAATCTTTGTAAATGTTTATTTAATATTCATAAACATATAAGGTAACAAGTAACCCACTTTCAAACAGTTACCAAATATAAGGTATAGCAAAGAAAGCAACGTATAATGACTGATATATAAATAGGTAGCAGTAGTAGTAGTAGGTAGTATTATAAAAGTTTAGTGTTACATATTTGTACATACTATGACGTAGAAATAGCCAATAAAAAAGTCACTCCTTTGTTTGAAACAATGAAAGTATTTCACGTAAAATAAAAACAGTGTTTTTTTTTTATAATAAAAAAATATTTAATGTATTACCTGAAAAATCCAAGATATGTCAGTCCAAAAAGTATTTAACACTCCAGATTAAAAAAAAACACGATTTCAAAAATCATAATACGGCAAAAACAATTAAAATCAAACGGTTAAATTTAACATAATGCCAACGAGGTGTATCACATAAAACGATCAAGTTAGCACTTGTCCAAACAGCCGTACGACGAGCGGCGAGTGGTGCTACTACATAACTAAATCGAGAGAGTCGCGTAAGAACGTGTGCGAGTGACGACTTCGCACACCGAACTGCGTCTGTTCTCCCGTACATAAGTTAAGTTGTGGTGAATTACAGAGGGCGCGCAGGCGGGCGGCGAGCGCGAACCATAGATACTCCCCTAGCAAAGGATACCTCATTATCCTCACTGTAATCTGTGTGCCTTTTTGATAATTTTTATTTATAGGGTGTCATTTCTCGTAAACCCTGTTTCAATATCATGCAGCAATTATGTACATATTACGTGAGCTCCACTTGTTATCGCTTCCGCTATACTTTTATCTACAAAACGTAAATAACTATTTGAGTATCGTTGCATTCCAACGTCTCAAAAGGTTATTTCTAAGTTAAAACAAAACTCCAATCCATTTGTATAACGCACGATTACTAAAAATATTACCCAATTGGTATTCAAGGCTAGAAGCAACCGCGATAGTAATTGTTGTACATTTACTGTGTAGTATCTTGTTATAAATGTAGTATAGACAATCAAATTTGAAATCATCTAAAATGCTGCAGTGAAATATTTTGATAATTCGTAATTAGCACTTAAACATGCCAAGTATTTGGGTCTAGGTGATCTCATCGTAGATAAGCCACTAACTGCTACGTCTATTTAGACAAATACTGAAGGCGGTCATTTAACATATTATAATATCTTTCTTGAGAATAATAAACGAGATTTAAAATATAATATTACCATGAGAATGCATTAAAACTAAGATTCACTTTCATTTACTTATTATCGCTGTACAGCAGTGTGTAAAGGAAAATACACAGAAAGTGTTGAATACAATTTTCCTGTTTGATATTACTTGTATTTTTTTGACATTTGTAGGGGTCATGTTGCTGAACATAAACGGAGAATCTTCAACCTGTATTTAGATTCTGACGTGTACATAACATTTATTACTAAGATCATTTCCAGTAAAACAGATATAGGTATATTATATATATGTATAAGACTGAACAATATCGACCTTGGTCGAGGTGGGGGCACGCACGATATTATAAACATTGGTAGACTGTTCTCCTCATAAGCATTTGCATTATACACATTTTATTTCTGACGATTCATATATTATACTGAAAACAAAACGGCTACCTATAATTTTTAAATAAGCAGATGATTTTCAATATTTAACCATTAGAAGATTAAAAGTTTATTACGGGTACATTTTGCAGGTAACAAATATGACAATAGTTAGCCTTGAGAACTATAGACCTCCCATTTTTTCCTAAAATCTTCATTGAACTTTTTTCCATTGTCTACATTCCTGAGATGATTATGTTCTAACATTTTTAAAGAAATTCTCTTTTATAGTGTAGAAACAATGGAACTTAAATCGATTTAGTTATTCACAGCTGCCCGGTATGTGCACAAAATGAAGCTTGTCGTAAAAATCACCAACATTTGAGACACTACCTGAGACCTCCCTGCGTTCTTGGCTTTGGTTGGTACATCCGTGTCAATATAAGCAATATTCTGTAATTGTTGTAAACTGTTTACGGCCATTTTCTATTTTTTTATAATTACAGATCATCCTTTCAGCATTGTGTATGTGTAGGATACGGTTAGGATAAGGATCATATATTTTTTTTTACAGATAAAGGATAGATAGTCTTTTCAACATTTGTAGTAAATCTTACGACTGACATTGACTGTATAAAACATGCATATTTAAATATATATTTCTCATTATTCAACAATGTAAAGTTATATACCAAAACTGAGTCAAGATTACGTCTCTGCCAAATACGTCGGAAGATTTAAATTTGAATAAGAGCCAAGAATTAACACAAGCAGATATCAATCGACCCTCAATCTGCCGTATTCAATCAACCATGAAGGTGCAGCCCAACGTTGCGGACGGTATAAAAATAATTGCCCTAATATCATTTAATGATCATCTCTAAATGTGTTTTAAGGTCTGTGAAATATGTCTGAAATGAAAACTAGGGCCAGCCGATTAATTGGGGTTAATATTTAGACAATTTAGAGAATGCGAAGTCGGGAGATAGCCATAAAGCACCGTAGTGGCAGTAACCAAGACGGGTTAGTTATAACCCGAATATAGGAGGATGCCAGGTCGAGGTTCAATAATTGCGAACTGTCAAGACTTTCACCTTCGGCGCGCGGCCGCCGCGCCGCCAAGGCCACCGAGGCACCGTTCACTGTAACTTCCGCCCGCAGCCCGTGGCACGGGCCGCTCGCGACACCAGCCGCCCGCGATACTGACGTCTCGCGCTTTTGCAATCAGAATTTCGGAAAGCGGTACCGGTGCAACGGCCTCATCGCCTCACTCGCCGCCACAGCCAGAATAACGGTTGGACGACGGACTCGCTCGCTCTTACGTAATGATCTCAAGGAAATGACAATCGACAGTTTTTTGGCAAAGTAGAACGATTAATAAATTTCCAAAAGTGCACATAAAAAATATTCTGAATAAGAATTTATTATTAAAATGTGAACTAAAGTACAAGAGGTTATTCCCGTTTAGAGGACTGAGTGTGACGAGTGATGAGTTTAATAAAGACGCAATTATGATAACACAAAAACAGTTTATCGAACCGTAGCACTATACCTTTTGTTATTTAATTAGCGTGAATGAGGCTAGAGACTGGTAAGCGGCGCAGCGACGACCGGCTGCAGGTCTACATATTGTAAGCACCGACGCGGCGACGTACCCGACCCATATTTACAGTGTACGTACACTGAGTGTACCATCTCATTCCGCTCGTTAAATCGGTGCTTTTAATAGAAATGATGGCTCAAGACTCCATTATATTTAAATAAACGGGAACGGAGACACGTGCAATATGTTAACCTGCCATTTTAAATATCTCGTATCGCCTATATTGGCATCGGCACACTGATACAACTTTAATAAGTTTTTAAAATAAAAATGTTGTTAACATAATCCAGGTTAATTTTTCAAAAATGAACTTGCTATTATGATGGTTATGGTTTCATGAGGGATATTCAAGATCTCAAGTATCTGTATGTAGCAATATTTGGTACAGAATATAATTACAGAGTAAAATGGCATCATAGGTAGAGGGCATTAATAAACACGCAACAATAGCAAGAAAAAACCTCCGCAAACATAAGACAACGACCGATAATTTTTCGAGGTCGCGATGTGGCGCCGGTGGACAGCGTACCCTTAAATTTTCCTTATCACCAACCTTTTGCGGGGACGTCACAGATAAAGTTACGCGCGAATAGCGTTATATTACATATTAATACTGATAAAAGTCGTAGCGTTATTGGACAATAGATAGAGCAAGATAAATGAATAATTTTGATTAATAATTCGCACGTTGTTATGCTTTGAGTAGAGGCTTGACAGAATTGAATATATAGAATATAATAGTTTGTTTAACACTAGTAAAAACAAGAAGTACACCTTTGTAATTTCGCAAACATAAAATCGTAAGATGATGCTTTGCAACGACAACTAACTCACTGCAAATCAAACGAAAAGAAATAAATACTCTCACTCTCTCATTATCATTAGTGCTCTATTTGATTAGTTCCCTGACAACCTGTGGGCGTTTATTGAAATACTTTCAATAAATCAAATATTTCATGTTGTACAAAATGGTGTAATACAAGTAACATTATAATCGACAAAACTTAGTTCTATACGATCGAGTGTGTGTTGTTTGGAAATTTCCACAAGACAAACAATACGCGTGATCTCGATATGTTTTTCAACATTGGCCATTGCGATGGAGATGTGTGACGTGAAAGTTATCAGGTCATAAAACAAGAATAATGAGAGAATATACAGAAAATAACTAATTTTCTTTCTGGTCCACTAAGGAGTCTACTGGGACCTCTTTAATTTTTAATTGACATGTCTTAAACTTACTTAAAATTACGTATTACATAAAACGTAAATTGTATCGTATTTTATATCACATATTAAATATGCACGTAGTCGTGTTATGACGTGTCCTTGAATTCCCTTGCCTAGCTGGTAATCTCTAAGAAGATATCAAAATGATTATGGTTTGAAATTATTAATTTATTTCAGAACAAATAAACAGGCTTCTCTCAATATTTCCTTTTATACTTTTCATTTGATATAAGAATGGTTTTAAAGAGTAACTTAAATGTTTTGGCAAATTTATCTATCGATGAATTTAAGTAAAGTAATTAATGTATTGCTGAAGCTAGCCTTAAAAAAACACCATATGCTAATATAAAAAAATAGAAGTAATGCATAATTTAGTAGTGAGTTAGTTAGTAGATCGATCTTGAAAGTGAATTGTACTATAAAGTTATAGATTATGAGGAAGCTATAATATTGTGGTATTGATTTTATTTAGGTTAAAAAAGAATAAGAAAACGTTGGCAAGCAAGATTATTAAATCTCGTCGGTTCAGTGAGCCTTAACAGACTGTCTGAATGCTGAATAACATTCACACATTTCAATTTTTCTATTATAATAGCTGTGTTTAATATAATTGTTTATTTCTTCGAAACCAGTTTATCCGTTATCTGTATTCAAGAATATTTGAACAATATATTATTTGATAATATTTTTGTTTTTCATCATAAAATGTTCCTATACTGAGAGAATCGACTATGCGTCGTTAAGTTTTGTTAAAATTTTAATGAATGGGTACAGTATTTAAATGAGTTGCCACTAAGTTAGATGGCAACTTACTTACATGTGACCATTTAAGAATTTTTTAATTATAATTTTATTTTTATATTTTTTTTCTTGTACAATTCGTGCCTAAATCTAATAGCAAATGTGTTTTATAAACAAAATAGAAACGTAGTAGATCATCAATATTTGAACCAAAGAAAACAAAACAAAACGCTATAATTTAAAAATCCATTAAATATAAATCTGGCTGTTTCGGTTCGACAATATTGATATGTCAATCAGATTTATTTAATTGAGCTGAAACACGGAATCAAAGATCAACGTTTTATTACGGTTACGTGAAATATTAATACATAACAGTATATCGATGAAACTTGTTATATTTATTTTTTTGCGTTGAGTAACATCCAATCGAATGATTATCATAAATTGAAGAAACAAAACTGAATCGTATCGAGATGTTAAACTATTTACTCACAGCGAAGCGGCCATTATATGGCGGCCAAATAAAACCTCTCACGTCCGAATCCAACATGCCTAGGCCATATCTAGGCTCTAGGGCGCCTCAAGGAAACATCAGCTATACATACTTAGTCTGGCCTACAATAAAAAAAACATAATATTACACTTGAATTTGGAATCTGTCATTCTTATGAATATTCATTGTTTTCCCATTTTCTGTCCATTTTATTCGTGTGAAAAAGGAGATAAAAGCAGTGAAGATAAGAATTCGAAAAAATTATTTCCCAAAGCAAAACAAAATATCTCAACAATGAATATAGCACCTAGAACCATGTCACGTATTTTAAAGATGACTTAGGACTTGCAGCTTATAAGAGACGCACTGGTCATTATTTAACTGATAATGTAAAAATGAACAGGGTGGTAAAATGAACACAACCCCTTGAGCGGAACGCATAGGCAGATTATGTTTAAAGTTCTATAGAAGCTTCCCAATTAGTCAGGTACAAGGTGTACATTATCAGACTTCAGTGATGGTATGGTGGGGTGTTAGCTATCAAGGAGTGACAGCACGTGATATTTTTTTGAAAAAGGTGTCAAAACATCCGCACAAGTTTAGCAAGATGCGATTTTTGAGAAAGTAATTAAGCCTCTTAACAACACCACGTTCCATAAACAAGAATGGTCCTTACAGCAAGACTAGCACCTTGTCATTAAGCTCGATCGACCCAAGTGTGGTTGAAAACGTACATTTCTGACTACGTCAAAGTTAAAGACTTGCCGTCATTTAGTCCCGATCTTAATCCGCGTGATTATGATTTATAATCAGTTTTAGAGAGTATGACATGCTCTAAACGCCATGATAATTTGGAGTCCCTAAAACAATCTATAAGGTAGCAGTGAAGAATTTTCCTATGAAGAGAGTGCAAATTTATAGATAACAAGCCTCAAAATTTAAAGGACTATATTGAAGCCAACGTAAATCATTTTGAATGAGCTTCATATATTTATAATAGTATTACATTAATGTTTATACTATCACACATTACAGTAAAAAGATTTTTCCTTGTAACAATATTTATAGCAAGATTAGGTACACGTATATATGTATACACCTATGTACATATACTCGAATAATATAACTTGGGCAGGCGGATAAAAAGTACTAGAATCTGACAAACCCGAAAAAATATGGCCATATACAAAAAACATTACTGCCATAAGGTAACTGAGCATAGCTTAAAAAAGAAATTTAGAATGTCATAACAATGAGTTTCAAATTATCTAGTGGCGGTCTACTTTAAAAATGATAGCTGAGAATGGAATTTTTTTAATCATCTCAGTCGTAATTTTCAGAGGCAGGATTGCGAGTGCGACTTGGGTTAGTAGTGACTGGTAAATTAATGCGCCACTACGAGCTCGCAAATCACTACAATCGCTATCGTTCACTTTCTGTTTCAACAAAATCATCGAAACAGAGAATAAAGAATAGTGACACCTTAATACAAATGCACAGACTGCATTTTAAGTTGCAAGTATAACATTTATAGTTATACGGCATCACCCTGTGATATTGTGTAATTTATTTAGAAAGTTTTTCATTAACAAGTTAACACTTTCACTCGTCTTTGCACGTACGTAGTTATAACATTGACCAGATTGATGTTTAAACAATATTCTGTTGTCAATAAAATAATGTATTAACCCACAAATCCATCTCTTTTGAGCCGTGTTCGTATATAACCTTGCAGATTATTTTATCTGCTCTTATGCAAACACAAATAAGATATAAAGAGCAATACCACTTTACTTATTACAATTATATTTATGTTCTAATAAATACACTTTTGTCTTTAATGCCTATTTTCAAAAAAATAATGTTAAAGGAGCCTGAAGCTTAGACTTAGTCCGCCGTGAACCAAACGGCTGAGCCGTTTGGTTCACGGCGGACTAAGTCTCGTCGAAGGCGACTCAGGGATCAGAATGTTATCTATCAGACAGTATATGTATATACAGTCAAACAGTGTCCGGAAGACGGCAACAGGCTTGCCTCCTATTACCTAAATGGGACTAGATTATGATTGGCAAAACGTTGGTCTTTAATAGGCTCCTTCCTACCCCTTTGGGGGTATTATAGGCGTGAGTCTATCTTTGTATATAATGTTAAAGAATTGGTAAAAGGTAATAAAAAAAAAATATGTATTTTGTTTCTCAACACTATATATATTATAACATACATACATACACTAACGTCTGTATTTTGCAGATTATAACTTAGTCTCATTTACGTAATAAGGTGCAAACCTATTCCCGTTATCCGGGCCCTTTTAGGAATTAGATGGGATAAAACTCGAGTGTATTGGCAGGAAAGGGAAGAAAAGTTATATGTTATTATGCTATATATTATTAAGGCACTAAACCAGATGTTGAATGACAATATCTATATATAAATCTGTTGCTTTTCTCAGCCATTTTCTGAGTCCATGTAACTTTATATTTCATATTGTAATAATATGAATAATTCCAAGATGCAATAAAAATTACACGTGCCTTCAAGTCATTAGTATTACATATTTTATTGTATTACCTACTATTGAAGTTTATATTATGATGTGGCCGTTACGGTGGGATCCCGGTGTTGAACCAAAACAAAAATGTATTGTACAAAAGACGAGGAAAGCCGAAGTGCACACGACAAAACTCGAACGCCTTTGAACCGTTGAGCGTCGAGTGCGGAGGCGAGACGGTATGACAAAACAAAAAAATATATAAAATCTACATGTTATTACATATCTATTTTTAAAGCAAAAAGTTAGAATGATGCGTTATAGTTATCATTCCGATAAGTTATAATTTATTATATCATTAACGTCGATTTCTAATCACTTAACAAATACTGCTCACTAGAGACTTCAAACTTTAAGTCTGTACTTACATAATGACTATTAAGGCAATGCATTATCGTTTGTCATAACAATAACCACCTTCAAATGCATATAATTCAAAAGAGATAATAAACAAGATAAGTAAATAATGAGTGCGCCTAATGATAAATAACAAAAGAGTGCTTATGTCTATTGGCAAACATATTTTGATAGAAATTTAAAAGCTGATAAAGAAATAAAAGATAAAATAGAACTTGGAAGTTAAATCTTTCTTTGTCTATTAATACCTTTTAACCGGAATATTGTGTTCGTAAGATTCAAACAATAGGTAGGCAGTTTAAAATATTGTGGTGCTTTAAAAATGGGCTCCAAATTGTGAGACTGAAGATTGAAATATTAAAACAACTACATAATTCGTTTCACAAGGCTTATTTGTAAGAATCGATGCCTATTGACGTGACTTCAATAGTAACTGGATTTGGTTCCATTCGTCGTTTTCGCGATATCGCAAAATATTCAACATGGCGGATTTCGATAACCGTTACCGTTCGGTTCGCAAACAGTGTAGGTATCACTCAGTTAAATACGATATCTATTATAATTTCCCGCCAATATTTTAGTTAGCATGGCTAGGCTGCCATTTTAGATTCGGTAGCACTTTTTCCGTAAAAAAATGCATAAAAATACCCTATTTTGTGTATATGAAATTAAATTAAGTGTATATAAAATTAAATGTAGGTATGGATTTTTTAAATTAAAATAGTAATACTAAATAAAGTTGTCTTGAAGGCTTCAAAAAAGATATTTAAACGTGCTTGTGCTCACGTCTCTCAACATGTTGTTCGTTTCTAATACCCCAAAAACTCCGAGGCCTTTATGTCTATAGACTATATATCTGACTTCGTTGGCTGTTATATGAAAGAGCATATAGTATTAAACCACCACATCCTTCCAAATATAATCTAATACAACTTACGTAACAGGAAGCAAGAACTCTTAGGCCTTAGAACTCTTTTAATAGATAATACAGTGCAACCTTAATATAACGTACCTCAACATAACGACTTCCTCGATTTAACAAATTCTTCTTAATCCCCTTGAATTGTCCATAAGAGTCAATGTAAAATATACCTTTACATTGCGAAATTTATTTGCGAACAATCTCTTTATAACGTATTTTCAAGTATCAAAAGAGAGTGTAAATACCTCTTATTACCTAATTTTGTCAACCCAACCTTTACATAACGTTCCCACCAATATCCTTACTCCCATAATATGTGATTCAGTCGCGACATAATTTGATAAAAATGTGTTATCATTTATTAGTAGAAGTTGTTCGCTATAACAAGATGAGTAAGTAATGTTGAGGTTGAATAAAACTATTTTTTTACCTCTTTATAACAAATTTTAGACGACCCTTACCTCAATATAACAATCCTTAGTTTAACGAATTACTTGATATAACGAATATTTACTGGTTCCCTTCCGATTTGTTATATCGAGGTTGCACTGTAATATGAAAATTATATTGTTTTTTTTAAAACTGGACTGTTGGTCTAATGGTTAGAGACTGACAACTGAACCATAGGTCGTGGATTCCCACATGGGACAAAAAATTGTGTGTTCCATAAATAATTGTTCCGAGTCTGGTTCTCAGGTATAGTGCGGGAGTTGTCTTCTAAAAGAAAGAAAACCTTATTTAATCATTACTTTTAGTGTACCTAAAAACTACTGGAAATAACAAAGTACAGAGCACAACGAATGCAAGTGAAGACTCCACTCATCTGTGATTCATATATTATAATCACGCATAGTTTACTTATACATTTTTATATGCTCCTTTTGCGCCATCAAGGTTGCCAATGTGACATAAATGTAAATAATATTTCAATAAACAACTTGAGATACGTTTATTACTATAATTTATTAAATATTTAATGTTAAAAAATAAGTAGTGCCATCCAACTTTTAATATGCCGTATCAGTTGAACTGAATTGCTTTATCTTATCGCTTGCTTGTTTACTCTGACCTCTATTACCTACGAAAATTGTACCTACAGAATATGCTGTCTTATGTTTACAACAATTTAAATAAAAATGCAAGCAATGTAGACATCTTTCAATACATACATAAACGCACACTTCATGGCCCACATTTGCCGATTACAGCTCAGTCCAGGGCCAGACCTATTGCCGTCACAAAATTTGGATTATGTTGACCGAAAAGGGAGGATAGAAAAGTGAAGGAAATGGATTTTTTTATACAGACGGATTGGGGAGTATAAGCAATAGCTTAAGGAATTTAAGGTCGCATACCTATAACTCGAACTGTAAGTCGTCTGTAGTCCGAGTCCTCTAACTGAAGAAGTGTATAAAAAGATCCAAAGAGGCGAGCCTATTGCCCTCATCCAGGCACCGACTGATATAAACACTCTGATTCCTCAGTCGCCTTTTATGACCAAAAAAAAATATTTAAAAAAGAACCTGTCAGAACAAATCGCGATATTGGTAAAGTGGTAACCCTAGCTGCATTACATATAGTTGCTCTAACTGTTATTGGCATATGTATGTTGAAACATGTTAACGACACTTTCTATGCGAAGTAAGCAGAACATACCGTATTGTACGACTTCATACTGCAGTTGTAATACTACGTAGTAGATTACTAGACATGTGAATAACAGTAGCAACAATATGACATACTTATGATGTGCTTTCGAACGAGTTGGAATAATAGATTACGCGCATATGTACGTATTGCAAGTGTCCATAAACTAAAAAAACTGGAAAAGACTGCAAGTCTAATTTGCGCAAAGAGATTTCCGGGAAGGGTAAGAAATCTTACTTGTATGTAGATTAGATTGGATAGAAATATGAAAAGATTTTTAAACGTGTTTTCAGAAGCACAAATAATACATCAGCAATAATAATAATACAATATATGTAGGTCGCAGTTAATTTTCAAACAACAAAATATTAGTTGTTTATCGCATTCTTAAAGTGAAAACTTCTTTAGGCGCGTTGAGCACTTTTTGGGTGAACAAAAATCATGGAAATCGCGTCATCGTCGTGTATTTTTTTCGTAGGTCTAATAGCTCGACGGTACAACTCAAAACTTACTTAGTTTTCACTTCTATCGCCAGTCCCCAAATCTACCAGTATATATATATTTTTTTTATATAAAACGACAACAAATTCATTCCTTCATTTACAGATATTTTCTATTCTTTCCAAATACATATCATGATATGAGGGCAATGGGTAGTACCCTAGTAAAATCTATTTAAATGTATGACCTAAATTACCGTATGTTATGATTGCGTTGACTTAAAAGCCAGATTTTTGTACATCCGAATGAATGAAGACATACCTATTAAAATATCAACTTTAAGTGTTCATGAGAAAAAGCGTCTTGGCAGACAGATAGGCGTAGAGTAAAATGATCCAATAACAATTGCATTTTTCGCTTAAGGTTAAGGTAAGGTTAGGCCTAAAAAACTTAGGTATCATTTATATAGGTACACAAACACTTAGAATTCATTACTCTAATGATTTTTTTGTAGACGTGGTCGTAATTGGTTGATCACGAAAGGGCAAATAACATGGAATAGGTAGGTAGTGTTTTTCAAGCAAGGTTGAATACAAAAATATATATAGCATATACATTTGTCATGCTTTTTTTTAATAATTTTCAAATACATAACTTATATTTATAACTGTTTCGACAATCTACAATTTATTGTTATATTTTTTTAGAAGCGAAGCTCATAAAATATAAATAATATTCATGACCAATTTGAAAAATGAGTCTAATTACTTACGAATGTAAATTTAGCCAATCATCATCATTCAGTCTATCGCAGTCCACTGCCGGACATGACATAGGCCTTTCCCCAGCATGCGGCATAGCACCCGGGAGAGGTCTCTCCTAATTATTATACTCATCATTTTTGAGAAAAGCTAATGATCGTAACTAAGTAGTACAAGAGATAAACCTATTTTCGATTGTAAACCAGCACGTATCCTCATTTTTAATCATTAATTATGATCGACTAATCGACTATAGATTCCAGTACATAACCACACTTCTGGTGCTACCGTAAATGAGCGATTATATGGATTTACGTTTGCCATACTATGATACTATATCCTACATAGTTATTATAATAGTTCAATTAAATTATATATTATATAAATCAGTTATACAATATCATGAATTAAAACAACAAAATATTGAAAACCTTTAAACATAAAGCGGTATTACGAGTTTCCGAGCTCTGCATTATATGTATTGTTAGTATCGTTACCCATATTGCGTATGTACCTACATTATTAAGTGCAATAAACTCGCCGCGGTCCTCGTCGCGACTAAAACAATAAGTATTCAAACCATGTTCTAAAAAACAATACCTCATTTTTTATATACCACTAATAAATTAAAACCAAAAAGGTAATCTGTAAATTACTGATTTTACATACTAAACAAGGGTCGTTAACATTATGACAGCGACATTTAGCTGGTCATAGACAAATTAATGAGGGAATGTAAAAATACTTCTGAGCACAGAGTATGTTAATTATCTAACCGTTTAGTTTGAAATATACTACGATACGACTTACCCTAATCAATAAGAAGCAAATACTGTTATAGTGCATTATATTTATAAATATTGTATGTATTTATTTCGTTAATAACGTTTCCGACCTCAAAATATCGGCTTAACTCGAATACGATATTTAAGTCTGTAAGAGACATTTTGTATTAAAATATTGTCCATATTGATAGGCTCAAATTATGTTGTAATTACCCACTTTTATATAAATTGCAGTCGACTAAATTTAAATTAGTTAAATTAGAAGTGAACGCAATCAACTTGTAGTTTATATAGACTTTGTAGCTAGTTTAATGTTCTTTACCAATAACATCACATAGTTCAATAGACGCACTATCTGGCTAAGTATATGAGAGATTTATTCAAAGATAAATAATATACGTTATATGTATAATTGTTCATGAGGTACAAAACCTTAATAAACTGACTGATTTGCCGCCTAGAGCCATGAAAACAATATTAGTTATATTCTTAGATATCAATGTCACTTTGACTGATATTTGCCAAGTGTCAGTGACTCGATTGCGTATTACTCATAATATACGTGTAAACAAATATAGATACTGAATAAACCAGAGTTTCTCCAAATTACGTCTTTCTTATTTATTATAAAAATCGCACATCTGTCGAAATGTCTCTCGTTTCTAATACATATTAAAAAAGAACTTTTTTAATGAAACATGAATTTAAAAAAACTTTTCATTGTACTTAATACGTAGTTTTATTTTTATTTTATAGTGTTGTATATTAGAATAAATTGATTTGGGCCGTCATGACACCAGAGTTTTCGGTGGAACGGTGCGTCGGACTCAGACCTACTAAAACCACACGGTGTGCCGTACTGCGCCTGAAATAGGTGGAATCCGGAAACAGCTTTGATAAGACATACAAAACCTAACTTAATATATTATTTCAAAGGATTTTGTTTAGGGTTGGTTACTTGTTGTTATTACAAAATACGATCAAAGTCGGTCACTCTTGTTGCAAACTTTATTTTACAGAATTTTTTATAGAAGTTAAAGGTTCTAAAAACCTACACAAGCTATCTAGACAAAAACTCAGTTAAACTCGGTTTTAGAATTGGAATAAACATACTTAGATGTAAAATAGAATATAGCTTAGAAATATTTGCACGAAGCAGGAATCAAACTCCCCTGCATTCATCCATTTCTCATCACCCTCAAAGGCGGGCAGCGCCGCATTTACGACTCTTAAGTTGCAGGTGTCCATGGACGACGGCTGTCACTTACCGTGAGACGACCCGTCTGTTCGTCTGTCTCGTTAGTTATTAAAAAAAAAATAAACGATTAAATGAGTCTATCTAATAGGTAATAAGATGTTGTATTCTTCAGCTTCACCTTAGAGGTAAAAAAAATTAACTTTAAATTTCATTGAGTTCAATTTCAACTACAAGAAATTCAAGAAGTATTGAAATCGTTTAACAAATAGCAAAGATAAGGCTTACGTTCACCTAACAGGTATTTTGCATCCCTTTTTACTATATTTATACCTTAGTGATAGAATATGTTTTTTCATATTGAAATAGGAGCAAACTTGAGTACACCTAATCCAAAAAAAAAAATATTAAAAACTACGTTTAGAAATGCTTAAGTTATCACGTGTCATACGAATAAAAAATAACTAATTGAATTGAGAACATATTCCTTTGTAAAGTCGTTTAAAATCATATGGATATACATATTGTTTTTTATATAATAATCTTATTTTCTTACTTCTAATACAATTAAAAAGAATAAAGAAATATTTACATTTCACTTATACTAAATCACAAACAAAAAACATAATAAAATATAAATACTGACTGGACAATTCACAAACATGCATCGTTAATTCTGCGCGTCGTCGCCTACTGGTAGCGTTCCCAGGAGACTGGCAGCATTACCACGTTGAATGGCAATGCTTATCTGCTGTGCAAGTAAAAGGCCTTCTGGTCACGAGAAGTGTCAGTCAGGCGTTTAGCTAGTTCCTTAAAAAATGATCTTAATATACAAAGACCTGTTTAGGTAAAAGATTCAAATTTTTTTTGTACTATAGGGGGTCAGACGAACAGACGGGTCACCTGATTCTAAGCAGGGAATGCAATCTCGCAAGATTGGCGATCAGATGAGATCTCGTGAGTTTATGAATAACAACACCGCGAGATCTCGCCTATTTCGATATCTCCCGAGATTGGTAGTTGTGTGTGTTTATTCTTGCAAATAATCACAAATTAGAAAAAATAATAGTAATAAGAATTATGGGTATTATAAAATAAACATTTTTTCAATAAACTTCTGAGTATTTAACATTATTTGACGTATCTATCTATTTTTTTTTTTCTATAAACTTTTAAGTAGTAAACTTTAACGTATCAAATCGAATACGACATTATATAAACAACCTGTCGTCTCTTTTTATACCAAACAAGTCTTTTAATAATAAAATTGTTATTTTAAAACAAAACAACAAGAAATCATAAACTAAACTGAAACTCACTAAGTTAAGTGGAATATTAAACTGAGATATTATTATCAATTAAAAGAAAACTATACCTACTCAGAGATCTATTAGAAATTAGAGATTCATTAACAAAATATACCAATCAAATAAAAGGCTGGTTCAGTTTACATCACACACCATTATTACGAATTATTTTGATAGAATTTAAAAAAAAAGAAGCACAAAATGTCCAAAGAATCGTCTCCTAAACGGCTACTTATTTTGCTGGCCAGATCAGACCAGCCGCTGAGAAGGCCCTTCCGAATTCAACGGATTTTAGACTCCAGCGAATTCGTTGTTCTGTCTCTTAAACTCACGAGATCTCGCCCATTTTTCGGCCGAGATCAATCTCGATAAAAAAGGCCGAGACCTTGCTAAAACGAGATTTCGCAACAACGAGATTGCATTCCCTAATTCTAAGTGACAACCGCCGCGCCTGGACACCCACAACATAAGAGTCGTAAGTGCGCTGCCCGCCTTTGAGGTCGACGAGGGATATCGGTTGTGGGGAGGGAAAAGAAGAGAGGAGGGATGAGGAGGTGGGAAAGATGCGAGAGGAGTTGTAGGGCCTCCGGAAACCTCACTCATTTCCAGGAAATGCAAGCGTTGCTTCACAACCGGTTTTCTGTGAGGCCGTGGTATCGCACCGTTTGAACCGGCCCATTCGTGCCCAAGCACGGCTCTAGCTAGATGGTAACGTGATAATGATTATCAATGTAACATTTGACCATACCAATAATGACAAGTTGAATGTCAATTGCGAGTGAATATAGCGGTATGACAGTCATAAATTTTATCCTCCATCATAAGCATTTGTTTACAAAGACATTGCACACAATTAGTCACATTCACATCCCAAAGGTAATTTATCGTTTTAATAACACAGCAGTACGGATAGTCAATTATACATACAATATTAGCGCTATGTATGTCGATGTACCTCGATGTATTCTCATGAGAGTTACCCCACAATGTCTTCTGTATTATGGTATTAGTTTTATTTACTAAGGAAAGACTAGGAATTCCGTTACCCTAGCACAACTACCCTACCCTCTCTAAACTGAAGCAGGGGCCAGGCCCCTGTACACCATGTTGTGCACAAACAGGTGGACCCATTTGTGATGGAACACCGTGTGTTTTTATCTGTTCGATTCAGACCTACCGTTCGCTCCGGTGAGGTGATGATGATCCTCCGTTAGGTCTGGTGATGATGGTGATGAGGACAAGTGATGACCCGTGGGGTTTCCCCCCCATGGCTACCACTTCATCGTGTGAACGACGACGCGGTTATGTCGGACTCGAACCGACTAAAACCACACGGCTTACGTCACATAACCTATATTCGGGAGCCCTAGAAGGATTACCACTCAACTCGCGACAGACTGTGCCTTCCTGGCAGGACGTCAGGTGGCTTCGCTTCAGGCCAGCCCGTGCTGCTGAACCCACTTTTGTGTAGGTCAACGCTCATGGACGCCGGAGGTCGTTAAACGCTCTTCGGTGCCTGGTGCGTCCCCTGCGGGATGGGAGAGTGCTTCTTCTCTCCCGTTCCCATTCCAACGCCTCTTTGACAAGGATCACCTCCTTGCAGAATGAGACGGCGGAATTCTACGCAATCTCGCTTTGGACCATAGACAGTACGATGGTCTCTAGCGAGAGGCTACCGGTACCGATAGCCGCCACGAGGTAACAGCGTTGATTGGCAAACGCTGAGCACTCCACCAAGGTATGGAGTGCAGTGTCCCCGCGGCAGCCTCCGCAATGGTGGTACGCAGGCCTTGCTCTTGCCCTATGCGACACAGGGACTTCCCGAAACATCCATGTTCCGAAAGCACCTAAGTCAGCCGAAAAGAGAGGAAGCCGTACGGCCTATCCAACCAGTCCTTCATGACGGGTCTTATCACCACAAGGGTGGTGTGCTCTAATAAGTTTTAGATTACGAATTATTAATGTAATATTTGTTAAAGGGATAGGTTGCGTTAGGAATGAAGTTTTATAATTCGTCCTAAATTTCTTTTTTTTTTATTTTTAGTATCTTTATAAATCACATCATCACAAGATTGCAACAATCAACTAATTGTAAGATTTTCAGAGTATTTAGATCCGCGTCGGCAGAACCTAGTGTTTTCACAAAGAGTGTTTTCTCGAAGAAATACTAATTGCTGATTTGGAAAGACACTCACACTTATTTCATTACCATTTGTAGTTCATGAATTTAATTTTATTAGGTTTTATATGCTTTTCTTATCTTTGTTATCTCCTCTACTTGTAGCTGTAAACAAATCTTGACAGTCAATTTTAACCTACATACTTACTTCTAATTTTCGTATCGAAATGAAACCTCCTATGCATGTATGTATACTTTAGATGGCAAAATAGTGTAGTTGTACTTTAAAATTTACTACAGTTATAGTTTTATATTCTTACGTATATATCAAGACAGGAGGTAGACTTTGCAACTCTTCGATGGTTACTGGTTAAGCCCTTGTCGTTGTATAAACATATTTGTACTACTATATTTATTTAACTTACTTTTATATTTTATTTATCACAATATAACAACTAAAGCACGTCCTATTTAGAATAACCATGTCTATATAACAAAATCTAAGTTTTCAAAAGATTTAAAAAAGAAAAGTTTCCAGAGCTGTGAAATTTGTTTACGTAGTATAATCGTCGTCGATACAATCATCGACATTACGTAGTATAGTCAAAATTGTCGACGTCTTTAATTTACATCAGTAATACCTATGCCTATAAATTTAATGTAGACGATATAGAGCAATAATTAAAAAAAAGCAGCTTACCTATTTTCTAAGATACTCGAAAATATTCGAGAACCTTATAAAATACATTATAGATGTAAATGTATAGATATATCTTGCCGCCACTTACCCCGGTATTTTCTGCATACGTAAATTGATACGCAAATGAAATTGGAATTTCAAATTAATCTATAAGTATAGACAAGAACTTAAATAGATTTATTATAAAAAAATACTAGATGACATGGTCAAACGATTTCTGTGGAGGTTGTCTATTGATATCGAAACTCAACGTTAAAATATTTGATGACTAAAATATTCAACTCGTATTGATAAAAATTACCTCGTAACAAATTTGGGTAAAATGTCTGGATAGAGTCTGGGCGGGAATGATCTAGACCCAGACAGTAGACAGTGTCGTACACTGAACAGGGTTCAGTGCACTAGGCGATGGACTGCGTCAGATTGGACAAGAGAAACTTTCAACATCTAATGTTTTATGATGCCCATTTAATTCCTAGCACTTACTTCAACGAACGTATTGTACCAGTATAGCAAACTCGTACACATTACCTATAAATATATTTACATTATTCTACTTAAAAAATTTACTTTACATCTGTCTATATAGTTTAATTTTACCAGGAACAAAGCCGCCATTTGAAGGATTTTATATCACATAAATAAAACTTCATTTTCCGCTTGAACAACATCGAAATAAGCAAAAAATAAAATAGAAAACAACTGAGTGTACATTAAAACAAACTCGTATTTCACTAATCAATCTCGATCACAGTATTTTTTTTTCAAAAGTCGTCATTTTAACACTACCTATCAACACCGTAAATTAAAACTCATATGTAGGTACAAACGACCGGATGAATCGATCGACTAGTGGCGCAACCTCGCTGATTTCGAATCTGTCGGTCTATCGGTCGAGCGACGCATCATTGGATTACAATTTAGTTTCTTTGTCCGTAGCGCAAGGCTCGAACCGATCCGTGGACGAGTCGAGCTTACCGCCAGTGACATCTGTGAATCAGTTCGGTAGAGAATCTTTATGGGGACTGCTATTGCTTCAAAGACGCTCAAAAATTGTGGGTTTCGCTTAGGGGTGTGTGTATATGTCTGTATGTGTTTATGTTACTAAATTGGAACTATCGAAAGACGTCTATTCATAGGCGACCGGCCATTGGCTGTTAAGTTGATGAGTACAATTAGTACTGTACATTAGGTTAGTATCACAATTACAATCTGCGATTGACAGTTTGCCGATTAATATCTTAACATGTAGGTATAACAAGTAATGAAACGTAAGTAATTATTAGCAGGTAATGTAATTAAAATATGTATATCGTTCATATGAATGATACCCGGAACATCAAAGCGAAATACGAAGCATAAACCAAAGCGGCATTACGCATACCCAAATGTTTATCCGATTCCGTCCTTTGATAAATACCATGTCATTTTGTTTTGTAAACATTTTCCTATTTAATACTTCATTTCTAATGTCACTATTATCTTATCTGTACTAATATGTCAATTAAGTGTTTATGGATTAGAAATGAAATATTGAATATACCATAATATATAGTTTGATAAGTTTGCTTACTTACCTATAACGTATACTTGAAAATGAAATAAATATTTCCAAAATCACACTGACATTAACATCAATTAAAGACCCTTTGTTCGTTAAAGACAATAGTTATTAGGATTAAGACAGTCTTCATATTTTGTAATTTCCAATTGTAAGGAAAGCCATTTATAAGACTTTTTTTTACAAACTTACTGATGCTCGCTAACTAGAACGCCATATTCTTCTATTCAGACAGATTACGCGCAAGTAGTTCGAATTCCGAACGCTCGTTGGTGTCGTAAGTTTACCTGACCACGCAAACATGAGCTCTGGCAAATTAGTAGGCGTCCTGTCTTCCAAACACTTTCTTCGACACAAAGAGGGACGTCGCGGGTCCACGGCGGTCGGTGATCGACTAAGTACCTTTCACGATCTTGAGGCGCGTCACTTTCCCCGCTCTAGTGAGTTTTTTCGAACGTAACATCACGATTACATCAATATCGCATGCGAAACGTTCCGCGTCTAAACTGCACCTGCGAATCGAAAGGAATCGAGAACACTGTCTGTGTGTCGTGATGCCTTCGTTTAATGTTTATGAATTGAAGTTGACATCATAATAAAAATTAATTAGCATCATCTTATCTTTACTGAAACGTTTATTTTAAAATGGTTACTTTATAAGGAATTTAGTTTATGTTTCCTACTCTGCCAAATTAGATATACTGGTGGATATAACACATCCTTAAGGAATTCAGGGGACAAGTGTTACTATTTTTTTTTTGTTTTATTCAACGTTTACTTTTAAATTGTTTAATGGGGAGTTTAAACCATTTACATATTTTGATGAGTAGTTTATATGTTCATAAGAGGCCATACCTGAAATAAAACAAACACAATTAATGACGTCATTCACATTCATCACTTCAAATGTGATGAATATAAATTACGTCTTTTGTGTTTACTATGTTTTAGAATATTAATACATATATTGAAAAAAAAAAGAGTTTTTCCCAAAAATACATGGCATAAGACACCATAACAAGTTGACAGTCGTCACTATTTATTTATTTGGTCACCGATTAGTCACAGAGTACGCATTAATTACAAAGACAATTAGAAATATTAGCATATATACGAAAAGGCTAGGAAGCTATAGGATTCTAGGTTAGGTGATATGCCAACAGGGCACTCGGACAGTGCGGCGGGCCGACAGTTGATGTTAGAAAATATACTAATTAGAGTGAGTACTTTTATAATGCAATGCAGGATCGGTAAATAATCAGTAGTGTTTTAAAGGTTTCAGAAGATAAATATAAAATTACCATACACTTCATTCTCTTTATTAGATTTCTATGCAATACTATTTATTTGATTTAAACTCATCCAAATTATTATTACCAAAAACCACTTGGGTTGCCAGTTTTCAACATTCAAACATACAGTAGCATTGTCTATGAAAGGACATGCGTGGGTCACACTGATTTTTTTTAGATTAGGCCAGTAAGAAAAGCATCCAACGAAACAATTATTAAAATTTCTAGTTAAGACTCTTTAGAATATGTAACTGTGTAATAAATTCATATTTCATTTGCTTTTACAAGTTGGCGGCAATTTAAAAAGGGTCTGTCGTGCATCTACATGGATTTGACTAGAGAAAATTTTCGCGCAATGATTTATTACAAATGTTGTTGCGGTCTTACTCAACAACAGTATTACGATAGACTTCGATTGGCATTTCATTACCAAGCCCCGTCTCGTGCCACTATTTCCAACTGGTTTAAGTAGACGTACGAGGCTCATCAGAGAAGCTGATAGAAGGGTGACATATCAACAGATTCGGGCACTTTTAGGCATTGGTATGTAGGGTTGAGTTTCATGCTGTATATGTCATTGTTACAGGTGAGGAAAACTTGATATATTGTTACGATCCCAATAGACATTGGCGGGTCATTATGCAACAATCATTCTAGAAGATAAAAATACTGCTATTTGTCTATCGAAGATGTAGAATTTGTGAGTCATCCTCCTTATAGTCCCGACCTGGCACCGTGTTACTTTTATTTATTTCCTAAAATAAAATATTAACTTAGAGGAATTCTTTTCATGAACCCTGAAGATGCCGTGTCTTCATTTTAAAAAGGCGTGGAAGAGATCCCTAAAGAAGAGTGTGCTCACTGCTTTATGCTGGTTACATCGCATGTGACGGTGCTTAGAAAGGAAAGCAGATTACCTTGAAAAGCAATAAAAATATTAAGTGGGTTCCATATCATTCCCTTTTTTATTTAAAAAAAAAAACATTGTGACCCCTGTTGTACATGGCATTTAAATTCATCATCTTTGTTATACAACAATTTTTTTGGTGGATTACCAACTTTTAATGATTTGTGTTAATCGAATTCTAGCAGCAACTTAAGATTGCAATATTTGACCCAAAGTTCATTAAGTCAAATTCCGAGAATTGCCTTCATATTCTTCTATAACATTGAACTTACTAATTACTATACCTAATTGTTCATGATTGCCACAAGTGAAATAATAATCTGATAATTTAGTTTTTTTTATCAAATACTTATTTCAAATTCAAATTTATATAAGAATAATCACGTTAAGTTCATCAGCCACTTCGATATACTCTCCAATCCATCTGTATAAGCACTATCCAAAAGCTCCAATGACAGCAATAGGCCCGCTTCCTATTACGTACCCTTCTGCAAGCCCCTTCGAGGATACAAGTGTGAGTGTATGTACGTGTATGTGACCTTAAGAGTAAGAGTAAGTCGCATTCACATATTTTTGGATAATGTTTTGCTTTTTTTACCTTTTGTTTTTGTCAATGAAATATAACAGTTCTTTTATATTATTGAACCTCTCGACATTGGAATTTGTATATAATCTGTGTATGAGTAACAATTACATTTGAACGCAATTTTCTTATTTTTTGTCTATCTGTTTTTCTATCTATAATTTAGTATAAAGTTTTATTTAATTATTCTATTGACCATGGATATAATTTAAAGATATTAAAACTGTAAAAATAATAACCATGAAGTTGTGATCACGACACGACTCTAGAAAACTGTAAATGTTATTTACTATTCAGATTAAAATTATTGCATATTATCATCACGTGAGATATGAGACTCCACTACTGTAACTTATCCAAACACATCCTACGCGTAGCACTGTTATACATCAAACTAGGCCAATTTACTTTTTTATTACATTCAGGCTTTTAATACATTTAGATACATAAACATACTCACGCCTATATCCCCAAAGCGAAAGGCAGAGGTCTTAAACGTTGACTCGGTTAACGAATTTAGTCTCAGGACAAGAATATTGTATACTGTATACCAGATATGGCGAACCAATGGCACGCGTGCCATTGGTGGCACGCGACAAAATAGTTTAGGTACGCCAGCATTGAATCTACTCGCAACTTAGAAAATTTTACGTAAATTGAAATTTCATAGAGAAGGACATTACGGGACAATAAATATATCAGTGTCCGAACGAATAAGATATAGTTTTATAACCCAGAGTAATTTCAATGAATTGAACATAAAACTTCAAGCTCTATATAAAACCACTACTACTAACTACAATTACCAGGCACGTGAAATTCTGTGAAGGTTCGCCATCTCTGCTTTATACAGTATAATAAACTGTGTATAACAGTCTGCTCCCTTAGTAGACTTAAGACATCCACGGGAAGAGATGGGATTGGATGGTATACTGCTCCACCAAAACCACAAGGCTCTCTGTTTAGTTAATTTATCCACCATACTTATTACATATACGCTCACGCCTGTATGCCCTGAGGGGTAGTCAGAGGTGTATTAAACAAATAGAATTTAAACTTCTTATCTTCTTTCTTACAGTACTTAAATTGTGCAACTGTACACAACTATATATACAACTTGTACAACTGTCATAACGTAAAGAAAGCATGGTAAAGTTACGTGGTAGTTCGCAGTTACCGTCACAGATGATGAATTGCACACGGCACGCCCTCTACCCGTGATATAGCAACCCGCAATTCATAAGCCACTTTCTCAAACTATAAACACATATTTGTGTAAATATAGACTCGGAATCATAGACAATTAAAATTCATTACAATGCTACGATTAATAAAAAAGGCGGGAACGCATTCTGGATTATGATTTGGCAAATATGTTGTAACCATCGGAAGCCTAGAAATATGTAATTATTCAATTTCATTTGTTTTACTGCATATTCATTTTAGTGTTTGTGATATTGTCATATAAGAAATACTCTTGACCATATTGTGCAATATTGATTTATTAATCAATATTGCACAATATAAACTAATGAGCAAACATTTTCTAACAAGGGAATAATAACTTTTCTCATTATCAACCCGATTGTAATATATTCACATATTAATTTAAAGCAAAAATCATAATTAATTATTTGTAATAAGAAATAAAATTCGAGTATTATTATTGATTTTTTCCAAAAGTTATCAAATCTGTTTAAGTAGATATATGTATAATATAACAGAACCGACCATGATGAGTGGCGTACATAACATTCCCTTTGGTATAGACTTTATATTTTTTTATAGGTTACAGAAACAATTGTCAGTCCTTTACAAAAACAAAAAGAAAATAAATTTAATTGGTCACACTTGAAATTTAGACTGTTAGTAATATATTGTAATAGATTGTTAATTTTCAACTCAGTCAGACAAACCAAGAGATCAATCCGCCATTTTATATTACCGTCTCAGTCACTCTCATTGGAACCGTTATAAACGTAAAGGGGAATATTAAATAGGCGTCTTTTACCGATTTCGCCAAACATTACCAGTAATCTTGTTAACTTTTTAATTAAATATTTAGCTAACAAGCATTTGTTGTATTAGAAATCGGAGCAAGTAAAGATGAAGTTCTAAATATACAAATTAATTGAGCAACTAATTGTAATGGTTAACCTCGGTTTTAATCACTATCATTAACTTTAAAAGTTGACTTAAAAATATCCCTCATGAGCCAACAGTCGTGGGTTCGATTCAACACCGTTAAAATTTTTTTGTGATCCCCAAATAGTTGTCCCGAAACCGTGTTTTCTTTGTGTCTAGTACTTGTAGGCCCCTCATCACAGGAATCATTCTTAACGCGGGAGGTTTCTTGTATAAAATAAAATAAAACACTTAATATGTAATCTAGCAGCTTAAAGTATTGTTATTGGTCTATGGTATTTCATAATAATACCAGGATCCATATCATAGAACTATAATATCATGTAGGAACATGTATCAAGCAAATGGCATCCAGGTATATAATCTATAAACTATAAAACGAGGTATAACAACAGCTTTTGAGCTGCTGGCCATTTGACTAGTGCTACTAATAATTGATATCAAATCGATCAAATCGAATGATCAGAAATCGACACACAAAAAATAGCCAGTGTCAATCGGGAATATGCAAAGATGCACTTAGAAGTTATAGTGGAATAAAGAAAGTCACGTAGTTAAAAAACAAAAAGAAATACTTTCTTTTGGCAGTCGTGTAACAAGACTAGTCTGTGGCTTTCCACTATCCTCCACTATCTATTCAAGAACATGATTTTGGCACTTTTGAAATAATTACATTATCTCGATTGATGGTCGTACGAGCGCGCGAGCGGGAATATATTTTTATACTCTTTGGTATTTTGCCTTGGTCACGTAATTAAAATTCAGCTTCGATTTCGAATTTCGAACACCTAAGTACATATTTAAATTACTTTAATAACTTTCGATACCGCGACGTAATTTGAGTTCACAACACATTTCTTTAATCTATCTCCGTAATGTTATATAATTTTGGCAACTATTTATTTTCATTCAGGTAATATTGCAAGGCTTCATCCCAGTGTGAAATGGCCTATATTTTTTTTTATACTTAAAAATTTAATTTCTATGTTTGTAAAGTTAGTATAACAATAATTTATTTATCATTACAAATTAAGAACGACAGTATACTCGTATACTGGATACTTAAGAAGAGTAATCTATGTGACAAATTGGTTTTTAAATTGTGACTTAGTCATCTGTCGTACATTTATGTTAAAATGGAGCATGCATAAACAATATTAAACAAAATGAAAAGGATGTTAATATTAACAGTAGTTGTTGTTATAATGTTGTTCATTGTAAGTTACGCTATAAACTATACATACACAACACAACAATACATTACCTTTAGTTTATTTTGGTATATTATCTTAGTTTAGTTTATATTAGTTTGAAAATAGATTATAATATTACTCACAATCGGTCTTTCCGTTATTTCTTTTTAAAATGTCAAAATTACAAATTTAGAATTGGTACATGTTATGTTCTGTTCTACCTATTCTAAATTTGGAATATTTCAACATTAGACATTTATAAATTCGATTTTTAAATAAATGCCATGCATTACCGAGATATTCTTAACTTTCCTCAACAGCTTTAAACACTGATAGTTCCTAAAAATGTTTTGGTAAAATAAATCAAAGAAAAACGAACTGGACAGTTATAAGGACTGGTTCTGGTTATTAATTCCTAAACTAATGTTCCTATACTCCGCCATTAACTCCTCTGTATAAGCTTTTAAATTTATAGACAAACTATATTTTACGTTAATACTTCATTAGCTTATTTGCTTGACGCCTAAATAAAATGTCATTTACAAAAAAAAAGGTAATAAGTACCCCTCCAAATTCACATTTCATGAATCAAAACTCTTTGTAAATGTAGGCTGCATTATTTACATTATTCATGAATCCCTTCACGGATAAAAAATTGAAGGCTAATTAATTAGGATACAATGTAAAATGAGACGCCTTAAATCGATTCACAAACGTCAGATCCGATTCACAATATTCAACGCGTAAATCGAGCATTCTATTTGTTTGAACTCGAGTTTCAACGTAGGAGAGCATATCGTACGAATTCCATTCAGGCGAGCGCGCTGACAAAATAATGTAATATCACATGAGTTGTTTCAAACGATAATAAACTCTACGCCATTCTATTAAAAGTGCTATAATACCTGTTTGTATAGTTTATCCGCAGCACAGCCGTATATCGAAAACGCAGCAAGCTTCTATTTTTAAAATCGATGCGGTGACCGAAGTGGGACATTTGTATAGCTTTTTCAATTAGGGAACAGTTAGAAAGATCGTAGGAACGAAACGACGTAAGTTAAATTTAGTTTTAACTGTACTTTGGCAGACTCTCTTTTGATAATGTTTTAACATTCAAACTATTTAACGGACTCAAACCTTTTTTGAAGTGTTTATTGTTGAATATTTGCCAAAATAACAAGAAACAACTAATGTATTATAAATTAATTCTAAATAATTAAATATCCGCTACATTAATTTTAAAGAGCTGTTAATTTTAGGTAAACATTCTATGCATGTCTTTATGGCAAACTAGTTAAGTACATATTTTAAAATAAATAGCCTAATTTAATTGGAATGGGTACTACTGATTTTCATTTCTATATTTTGTGTTGTTTAATTTAAATGATACTTCTATCCTTTATATAGTATTAGTGTAGTTCAATACCTCATAAGCCTGTCTTTGTAAACTAAAACTTTATAACACAGGTGCCACGACCAATGCAAAGACGAACTAAAATACAGCTCAAAATAAATGTTGATTTAAAAACTATGTGGTATTATTTAAATGAGTTTCAACGATCGCACTCTTAAAACACCAATGATCATGTTAATTTAAACGATATTGCCGCGTTATTCGAAAAAGATGGCTGCTTGCCAGAGGGATTTACTGTAGCCGCGCTGCGTTGAGATTTCTGCAAACTTTGGTAATAATATTCACGTAATAAGGCAGTTATATGACTATATCTAAATAGAGGCTTTTTTATACATTATATAAGGCACAATTTTAATATCTAAATGTGTTACATTTTTAAACAATTTACAAAAAGTAACCTCAACTCATCCCTACTCACCTTCAAAGGCGGGCAGCGCACTTGCGACTTTTGAGTTGCAAGTGTCCATGAACGGCGGTTGTCACTTACCATCAGGTGACCCATCTGTTAGTCTGTCTCCTTATTATTTAAAAAAAAGGTTACAGTCTACAGATTAAAAATGACAGAATGATGTTGGCAATTCATAGTTTGGTTTATTTGTTCAATATTCATTGATCATGCTCATAAGAAAAAACCATCAACTTTTAAATGTAGAATGTTGATGGTTGTACATGGTCTCGACTATGTTTCTTAACAATTTGATCTAAGTAATATTGTTGAATTTATTTCTATTATTTTCATCCGTTGGTCAAAATTTATACAGAAAAACAGGTTACAGAATTGAATATGCGACACGACTACTCTATGGTGATAATACAACATATGGTGTACAAATATCGGTAAATAAACAACTTAAAGTAACTAAGTAATCGCCCATTATGAAATTTATAATTTTATTGTGTACGTATATTCTCGAGATTTAATAAATCTCAAAAAATATGTACACACATACATTCACGTCTGTATCGCCGACGGCGTAGGTAGAGGCGTTTTAAACTTACATTTTCGGTTACTAAAATTTAGTTCCATCTACGTAACATCGGAGAGGTAAGATAGAAAGAAAAGGGATATGTGATACAGATGAGGTTATGGAAACGGATGGATAAGACAGATGTAAGCACTGTAAGAGCACTGCTATATCCAAGGAGGTCAGGGTCGCATTCAATGTAATTCGAACTTGTTGGCACTCTAACCAAAAATATGTAAATTGTTAGAGTACTTAGTCATTGTTGCGTTAAACAATCTTATCTTAAATTACATTTATTTTAGAATAAAATATATTTTGCTAGTTTATAACAATAGAGGCGGCCCTTCGTATTCAAATGTACCTGTTCCAGTAATATCTATTTACGCTTTCTCTGTAACTCGGTGCGTCCAAGCGTGGGTAATATCTTCGGTGCCTACACCGACTCAATTGCTTTCTATCTTCATACTTTTTCTATATGAATTACAAATTGGCTATATGGTCTTGACTGTACTACAAAGTTGGTTACTGACGATAAATGTGTCGATATTAGATACAAATTATACTAAGTCTGTCTTTGAAGAAGGTCGTGCATTTGAGATTTATAATAAGACCTCTTTACAATAAAAACAATACAATATATATACAATAAAAACTGCAATAATTAGGTTGGTAATTTCGTTTTCAAATATAGGTTTTAATCTAATACATAGGAAGAAAATAGATCTCTTTTTTGGCGTTATAGGGGCCAACGAGCAGACGGGTCACCTGATGGTAAGTGATTACCATCGCAAATGGACACCCGCAACTCAGGATTTGGTGTTTGAGCGTTGCCGGCTTTTGAAGTGAAAGTACGCTTTATTGCTTGAAGGTTAATTATGTGAACTAAGGTTGTTCTTTGAAGTAAGTTAGCCTGACGCTATGAAATAAACAATATGACGTTCTGTTTTTTTTTTAAATCCCTGTAATGGGCTCCGACTTCATGACACGAACCAGTACGAGTTATAGGTATACGACCCTAACTTGCTTGAGCTATTTCTTATACTCCCCAATCCATCTGAATAAGCAATATGTTACCTATGTTACCTTTAACACAACTTCGAAGAGGATTATATAAAGTTCTTCAAAAAAATATATATTATACAATTAATGAATACTTGGAAGACAGGTTATCCTAATAATTGAATTTCTAGCCCTAAATAGCTCTTTTACCCATTCTATCCTCCCAAGATATTACCAACACCTTCATTTTTGTTTGTAATTGTAAAAATATTGTTATATAGTCTTTATTGTAATATATATATATATATAAATTAAAGTCTGAGGCAAAAAGATAGCGTCACGTTGACAATGCCAAAACTAACTAATAAATTTGAATTTAAAATATATAATATAAAATAAAAAACTCTGAACAAAAATTGCTGCCAACATTACAAGAAAACAATCCTTGACAAAAATCCAAAATGCAAAATGAAAAAGAAATTATTATCACATACCAGCTAATAAACAGTTGAAGAACCATTACGTTTAAACAATGTTTTCTTTCTTAATAAATATTTATATTTCTGCTTTTCAGAATTAAATAAATTTATTGTGAAGAAAAATTAAACTTTGAAATAAAAACACGACACAAAGCAATGCTGTATACAATTAAAAACTCACTTTATTAGTACTGTCCAAAGTAAATATTACTTTGTAATGAATTTATGTTTACTGTGGCATGCACGCAGTGCATTGTTGCGAGAACAGCAGTGCGCTAATAGACCTTATGGTTATACAAACAAGTATTTTAATTATAGAGCTCGCACTAAATGCAAGGCAAGTCAGTTCAAAACAAATGCTGCTGCTATGACGTCACCTATTTACGAGAGATTCTACAGGGAATAGAGCGCAAGGTCCTACTGATCGATCACTCAAGGGGGTAGAAATACTTGAAGAATTGCCATCAACAAATCTAATCAGTTGATCGAATTATATATATTAAGCTACGAAAGAGAGAAGGTTTGTAAAATAATATTGACATTTATTATAGCAAAAAGGAAACTTTGTTCTAAGAAATATCAATGTAGCGATTTCTGGATCAATACCAAGCATAGCTATATACATATGTATCTACATATTATGGATTTAAGAACGAGTGCTAATAGTGGTTTAATATATGGATACATATGTATCAATGAAAATGGAACACACAGTTAAACGTAGTTCTGATTTATAAAGTATAATTTTCACATATTAAGTAACTATATGGCCGCTACTACTGTCTTTAACGATATGTAAGCTTTAGTTTATGTTCTATTAATTAAAAAAATTGAAATGTTGTTGTTCCTTTATACATAATTAGTAAAATATAAATAACAACTCATCGAATACTATTTTTATTATGTCATCTCGTCTATGTTCAGACAAACAAAGTTTAACACAAATACGATATGTGTAGTCACTTAGTATTAAACCAGACTAGACTATTACAATTATATTATATTACTATTAATATACCTTTTGTCAATCAAAGTCATACGTTAGTTAGTAGTAGTTACCTATAGATTCAATCACTCTATTATTATCTATCTATACGCTATTGTTGTGTAGTATAATATTCAATAGATTTATACATTTAAGTGTTCCCAGCAAATGAGCATAATTTACCAAAATTAAGGTTTTTTTTTGTAAGAGATATGTAAAGTATAAGTTTAAAAGGAATACCATTTTTTTTCTTCTGCATGCTCATCCCCTGTACTATATACCAGCTTCTAAACATTAGCGATAGAACAGGAATGTTTAGCGACAGCTATCGTTTTATATCGACGCAAAAATAATGCAAGGGTCATTGTCAGACAATTTCTAGGCATACTAATGCCACTGTTTTGCCCTCCTAGGTTGACTACAGATACAGATACAGACAGATACAGATATGTTGGTGCTACAGTTCTATTTATGTACGGAAAAAATAGCACACAAGGTAAAAAGTCTTTAAAATTCAAGCATCTGTATTATGAAATATGATTATTTTTTATAATTCTGTATTTAAAAATGAATTCAAATGATAGAAAATTGGAACTGAATCGCTCAACATATTACTGACTGATTCGATCCTTACCTACGATCATAGCGTGATCACCCGCCATTGAATGATTAATAATTCGAAACAAATAGACTGGTATACATTTTTCATACGACGAATATTAGATATCCTTTCTGAAAGAATTGGACTATTACTTTATTTTATTGGTATTCCTGTGGCCTGTTTTGTTTAATAATAAAGAACCATCGGTGATGTCAACAAAGGAGAAGAGGCTGTTGAAATATAGAGGAGAAGGCGGTAAAGACCCAACGCATTGTAGGACTCATAAGCTACTGTGTAAGTAGCTGTCCTTTTTTAAAATTTAATATAAAAGTAGTAGTAACAGTAATATATGAGTTAGGCCCGTCTGGGCCTAACTCATGCTACTCTACCTGTCTTTTTTAAATTTAGTTATAGAAAAGAGTCGTAGTAAATCTGTATAACAGTTTCAGCGATCCATTGGCATTAATTGCTACTATTTTGAAGTAAATGTATTTTATTATTATTAAGGAGTATTATTTTCTTTAATAAAAATAAAAGTTTACTAGACACACAAAACAGTAATAAATAAAAGCCCAGAATGACAACGACTGTGTGCCGCTTGGTCTATTTAATTCATTGTTTACGCTGTGAACAAAGGTAAACAAATGAGTCCGAAGTTGCCTTCTAACTTTGTATTTAAGCATTTTTTCAGGTTTCTAAAGCTTTTTCTTCAAACCACGTGATTCACTTCTGATACAGAGAAATTTGACCTGAATGTTTTGTGCCATTCCTGTTCTTGTTCGCGAAAATAATTAGGCGCTTCTGGTATTGATGGCACTATTTTTATTTAACCCCTGCCGAAAAGAGATGTGTTATAAGTTTGTAGTGTTGTCGTGTGTATCAATGAGACTTCTTAGCTCCTGAGCAGATGAACGGGTTTTGATTAAGTTTGTTCGTTTAAAACATGTCTGGTTTGAGAGTGTTCTTAGTGCTGTAAAAAAATCTGGTCAGCCTTTAGAAGATATTTTCAATACTTGTTTCTTGTTTTTTTTTACTTTTTTCAACACTTTGTATATTTATTTCGATCGTTCCGTGAATCTCTGACAACTGAAGTGAGAGAGATATTAAGATTTATTTAGCATTCATGCCCGGAAATTAATAAACAACGTAATCTGACATATAAACATTTCAAAGATGATGTTTGAAATACAATCTTTTTATATGTTTGAATAAACGCAAACGATGACGACACGGTTAGTCAAGTGGTTATCAATAACGCAGACGCCACTTCAGTGTTGGAGAACGATCGGACTCTCTTAGGGTCTGTGGCGGTTTTACTTGACAACAAGAATACATCATTACATGTACCTTTTATGACTACGATTTTCTATATAATCGAAAGAATATCTAGTATTTAAAACCACAAATTATGTACATAGCTTCGCTACATAGCGAGGTTTGATTAATATTTATAGCTAACTTAGCAATGGTGCGGAATCTTAATCTTTTATCCAAAATAAATGTAGTCTGAGTCACTTCATATAACATTAGTCTTGTCAGTGGTAGAGCCATGCTTAGGCACGAATGGGCCGGCTCGACCGGTGCGATACCACGGCCTCACAGAAAACCGGTTGTGAAGTAACGCTTGCGTTGCATTTCCCCGAATTGAGTGAGGTTTCCGTAGGCCCAATTCCTCCTCCCCCCTTTTCTCTCCCATATCTCCTTTCTCCTTTTTTCTATCTCCTCATCCCTCCTCTCTTCTTTCCGCTCCCCATCCCTCATCACCCTCAAAGGCGGGCAGCGTACTTGCGACTCTTGAGTTGCAAGTGTCCATGGACGGCGGTGTCACTTACCATCAGGTGACCCGTCTGTTCGTCTGTCCCCCTATAGTATAAAAAAAAAAAAAAAAAAAAGAGAGTGAAGGTTCCAAATGGATTCACCCATTTCGGACAGAAAGACAAACAAAAATTGAAAAAAATTTTGCAATTGCTAAATTAAATTGTTGATATTACAAACACGACAATTATTACTTTTATTAATATATATAATGGTATATACATGTAATTTTAATAGTTTGTGATTTAATCATTCAAGTATAATTTCGACCTTGATATTAGGCAGCACTAGTGGTATAGCGTTGCTGCCCTACAGGGTTGCAACTTAGTTGCGAAAAATAAAATCTTAAACATCCCAGTCTACAATATTTTAAATCTAGATAGCATTTGACGTATGTATACCGTCATAACGCAAAAATGACGTATAATAAAACCGTATACCTTTACGAAAGATGAGTCGCGTACACGGGGTGTAAGTACGGTGTCACGTCCCCGACTCCCACATTGAAGCCATTTAATTTAAGATGCGGCCAAAATGTTTTCACGCATCATCCCTGACAGATGGGTAACGCAGAGTGACGTGTGAATGTACTATCTCGACGCTTTTCTTTCATTCTTTAAATGTTTAACATAAGGTACTGGTTGGTATGTTCCCATACTTTTTTTAAATGTTATAAGTAGGTGTAAAGAGTTACAACCTGCTGTTACTGATCTAAACACATTTAGCGCTTAGTAAAATTTTCATCTAGGCCATGAGGGTTCTTATAAATTTGACAAGTCTGATGTGTGTATGTGTGTCTGTTTGTGGCATTGTAGCTCCTAAACATATTGACCTATTTTGATGCGTTTCTTTTTGTTTGAAAGCTGACCTGTTTGAGAATTACGTTGCAAGAAGATTTGCTGCATTTGAGGATTATCAACTCTTTTGTATTTTTGAGGGTTTTCAAGTGGGGGATTTTTTAGTTTAATTAAGTTATAAGTTTAAAACCATAGTAGGATACTATTGCTCAATAGAAAATGTTTCAAAGCTACCTTTAACCTTTAGAAATTTAAGCTATCATTTAACAAACGTAAAAGGGTGTGCCATTAATCTAAAATAAACTTTGTGTCATTCATTATGATATGATTTAGAGTACAAAATGTTATTCAAGAATTTTTTTCGTCATCGACTGCCTTAAGACGTCCACTGCTGGAGATAGGTCTCACTCAATGACTTGCAAAAAGACAGGAGTTTTGAGGTGACTTGCATCTGTAATTGCCAGATCATGGATATGGTCAAACGATAGTGATCATATCATAAAATATGTAGTTACATTATCTTTTTTTAGAATCGTGTTGTTGTGTCTTTTAAAAGAGCAAATAGAAGTGCGGTGATATATCGTTAGCATAGACTGGAAACTTGTATATTAGCGAGCGATATAGCCATACGTGAATTATGATCAAACGTTTTTGTTTTACATACGATCAGTTTTAGTTGACCATTCCACAAAGTAAGTCCATTTCCAGTGGCCAATTTTGTGATCTCGTCACGCACATCCACCTTCGATCTATGCAAGATCGTCTGTCCTCCTTCATCGTCCTTAGAAAAGTGGCCTGCCAATACATTAACTTTTTTATTTTATTCCATAGGGGGACAGACGAACAGATGGGTCACCTGGTAAGTGACAATGACCGATGGTAAGTGACAACCGCCGTCCATGGACACTTGCAACTCAAGAGTCGTAAGTCGACTCTTATGGGGATGCGGGGAGGGGGAGTTGGGATTGCGGACACCTCATTCATTTCAGGGAAATGCAACGTTAGCGTTACTTCGCAACCGGTTTTCTGTGAGGCCGTGGTATTGCACCGGTCGAGCCGGCCCATTCGTGCCTAAGCATGGCTCTACCACTGACATTGACCTATAACATTGTTTGCGTTTAATGAATACTAATTAAAAAATGGTACACTTTGCTGTAGATTAGGACCACATCTCCTCTTCCCGGTGGTGTCGTTAATGGCGATTAAGGGATCGGACTGTTATCTATCAGACGGTATATATACAGTCATACAGTGCCCGTTTGACAGCAATTGGCTTAGTTAGCAGAATTTAGGTGTTAGATACACCTCCGCCTACTGCTGAAGCTATATACATAATTTGTGGTGATACTAGATATAAATACTAGATATTCTTTCGATTATATAGGAAATCGTAGTCATAAAAGGTACATGTAATGATGTATTCTTGTTGTCAAGTAAAACCGCCACAGACCCTGAGAGAGTCCGATCGTTCTCCAACACTTAAGTGTCGTCTGCGTTATTGATAACAACTTGACTAACCGTGTCGTCATCGTTTGGGTTTAAAAAAGTAGACAACCGATGGCGTCCATAATAAAATTTAAGACCACTATGGTTTTCTCATGGATGCTATTGTCACAACTGGACCAAACTCTTATCTAACTACCCTTGAAGTACATGATTTTAAACAAAAAAAGAATCATCGAAATCGGTTGGCGTGATATTCGTCCATTTGTCGCGCACATGCTTAATGCAAATTTAAGACTTATATGGTTTTCTTATGGATGCCATTGTTAGAACTGAACCAAATTAAAATGGGACCACCCGGCAAGCTCCGGCTTTCAAATTAAAAAATATCATCTTAATCGAATTGAGCCTTCTCCTTTTTGAAGTCGGTTGAAAAGATTGTATTTCAAACATCGTAGTTGAAATTTTTATATGTCAGATTACGTTGTTTATTAATTTCCAGGCATGAATGCTAAATAAAACTTAATGTCTCTCTCACTTCACTTGTCAGAGATTCACGGAACGATCGAAATAAATATACAAAGTGTTGAAAAAAGTAAAGAAAACAATAAACAAGTATTGAAAATCTCTTCTAAAGGCTGACCAGATTGTTTTACAACACTAAGAACACTCTCAAAACAGACACGTTTCAAACGAACAAAGTTAATCAAAACCAGTTCATCTGCTCAGGAGCTAAGAAGGCTCACTGATACACAGTTACCGGCTACAAACTTATACAGGCGTGAGCATCAATGTAAATTAAATAGACAATATAATTTAATACTTCTTATAAAATCGAATCCACACATGCATAAATAAACTCACGCCATTTTTCTTTCGGGGTAGGCATAGCCTGTTGTAGCACGCCATTTGCTTTTATCATTTTTTTTTTAAATGATAAAAGCAAATGGCGTGCATAAAAAAAAAGGATAAAAGCAAACGAGCAGACGGGTCACCTGATGGTAAGTGACTACCGCCGCCCATTGACGCTCGCAACTCAAGAGTCATAAGTGCGTTGCCGGCCTTTTAGGTACAAGTACGCTCTTTTCTTGAAGGTCGTATCGGTCCGGAAATACGGCAGGCGACAATTTGTTCCATAGGCTGGTTGTGCGAGGCAAAAAGCTTCTGGAGAATCGCATAGTGGTGGAGTGCCAATCGTCCAGGTGATGGGGATGGATATTTTGTCGCGTAGGACGATGGCGGAAATCTGCAGACGGTATAAGTCCGAACAATTCCTCTGAACACTCCCCGTGATACAAGCGATAGAGGATGCAGAGTGAAGCTACATCTACTGTTATTAAACGTTTAGAACAAGCCCGTCGGTTTTGGTTTCATATTTACAAGAAATACTGAAGTAATTGTGCATAATCACTACATTACTTCATTATTAACGTCAAACTATAAACGAATCAAATTTAAATAAAATTTAAAAGAGAATTTTGACAATAGCTAACGTTTGTGTGCAGTCAGAGAGCTGAGACTTCGCGGCACCAGACAGTTCAAGTTATACTAATGTGTGCGACCCCGACTTGCTTGAGTTATTGCGTATACTCCCCATTCCACCTGTACAAGAAATCCTTTTCTTTCTCTTACCATCCTGCCCTTCCTGTTAATATACTTAATTTTTTCAATAGGCTTTGCAATAGGCTTGCCCCCTGTTACGTAAATGGGGCTAGTAAATTGTAAAATGTGGGCTCCCTATTCCTTCTTGAATATATGGATGTATGTTTGTCCGTAATCTTCTCTTTGTACTGTAATAATTATCTATAATTACAATGAAAGTTAGACTCGTAATTGATTACAACAGTATTATAAAGGCCTCGTGACACTGGACATGTAGTCGATTAAATGTATGTATGTAGTTAGTAGTGCAGTGCAGGCGACCACTGTCAGCCTGTGCCGTTATTCGAACATATCCACTGCCGACTGTGAATCAGGTTTAATGACTGACTGTCCTACCGCACACCGAGCAGCAGCAGCTTCACCCTTTAAAAAATGTTTGTTTTTAAACGATTTCCCATAAAGGAGTGTAATGTTTTTAGAGTTCGTATATGTATTTATCTAAGTAAGGAAGAATTGCTGAATTAAAAAAAAAAAAAAAAAAAATATTTAAATTTCGAACTAGGAACTCTTCGGGTATCTGTACATGGGGTAATTAAACATGCTACAGCATTGTCTTTGGAAGGACATACGTGGGTCACAATGAACGTTTTTAGATTAGGTCAGTAAGAAAAGGAGCCGACTTAAAAAAATAAAAAACGAGTTAGGAACTCTTTGGGAATCTGTAAATGTGTAATAAGATCACAAGTCATTTGTTTTTATAACTGGCCGACAATTTAAAAAGTACAGACACTTTACAATACAGTACAGTCGTGCATCGTAAGGGATTTCACTAGAGAAAATTTTCGCTCAATGAATTATTACGACTTTCGTTGTGGTCTTACTCAACAACAATGTTACGATAGACTTCGATTGGCATTTCATTACGAAACCCCATCTCGTGCCACTGTTCGCAACTGATTTAATGAGTTAAAACGTGGTCGAAGCAAACACACTGTTGATTCTGGAAATGGACGTCCTTCTACGGTTGGATAAAAATATTAACAGACTTGTATATAATTCCGTTTTTTATTTACTAAAAACTTTCAGTGTGACTCTCGTCCAATGCAAGTATTTTTTGTAGGCCGGTTTTCCGCGGCCTTAAGGTTTAATTGAACTTAAAACGTGAAAGTGTAACAAACAAACAAACAACTACATATCTGTAACTCGAAATGGCTGTTACCGGGAGTTTCAAGCTTATTAACTTTTATTTGTATTTAAATAATATTGGAGTTTCATCTATCAACACGAAATTATGAAAGTGTATTATTTATAGAGTTTTTACTTATAAAAACGAACTTAAACTATTTTGTTATAAAACCATGAAATACGATCTGTATGTCACGCAATCGAAATTCGACCACCATTTTTTTTACAGTGAGTGACGTCACTATAAAATAACAAAAAGTTTTTGTTTGTAAACAGCGAACATAAATATCTTTAAATTGTGAATTTGTGGCTTTAATAACATTACAATTAATCATAATTTAATTTTCAGTTTTAGAAAATTAAATAAAGGTCAGTCACTGTGCACTGCACATTTGAAGTTTCTTTGTTTCTGATACTATGACGTCACAATAATGGTGGCTACTTTATTGGGCGACTATTTATAGTTTAAATTTTAAATGGTGCTGCTTGTAATCGTTTAGAGGACTTAGAAACTTATAATTGATGTGGTATCACTATAATAAATAAGAGTAACTGATAAATATGAATCTCCAATGCTGTGAAACTTAAATTAAAAGGGATTTGTAAAATAAATATATTGTTAGGGATAAAGGCGTGAGTAGTATGTATATTTATTATATTTTAAGTACGTTTTTTTTTGCAAATCGTAAATCTCTGCTACAACCAAGGCCATAAGGCATGCAATGTAGCTGTAGGAAGTATGAGTAAATATTTATAATAAAGCAGTAGAAGGCAGAACGAGTTCCTTATCTGATAGGATGGGAGCTAGGCCGAAAAATGAGTAATAAAGCGTTTATCCGATACTTCTTGTTTAGACCGGGACATCGTTCCGACCAGGGGTCTCTTTTTAAAATAATTGTACTTTTCCCAGAGAAGATAGCATCCTTATAGCACAGCTCTGAGGTCTATGACCGAACCATTACATACTATCGATTTAGATCAATTAAATGAGTTTTACATTTAAAATTCGAATGCTCTTTTGGCTCTCAGATACGTTTTCTATAAACTGCTGAACATCGAATTTTAATAAATTGGTGTAATGCCTGGCGTGTTGGTCTAGTGACAGTGAGTTCGATTCCTACCCAGGGCAAATAATTGTGTGATAAGCACGAGTATTTTTAAATTCAAAAGAGAGATTTCAATACGTGTAATTTGTCTATAATATGTAATTGTTTAGAAATATATAAGTATGTTTATCAGCAGTCTGGTTACCATAGTGCAAGCTCTGCTTTGTTTGAGATTAGACAGCCGCGTGTGTGCGAGATGAAAAAGATACACGACCTTGGATAAGAAAAAAAGGAGAATTATATTTTTTGTTATTACTTTAACATATACAGTTTCTTGTCCAGAGGTCTAAATGCAACCTGAATTAATTAAATTCTTTATGAAATAGAATCTAAGTTAAAGGTACAAATAGATTATTAACATCTTGAAATGATTTGTTCGTTAGTTTAAACCATCAAACAGAATTATTCTTTTTGTGTTTGGGGCTGTATTATACAGGCTATAAAACATCACGCTGCGATCCTTAGGAGTTGAGCAGTGGCCATGAACGCAGATGAATCTGTGAGAAACTATTAATTAGAAGTACAGTAGTATAAAGTAAATAACAAAAACAAAGAGTAATAGTCATAATAAAATAGCAAGTTGACTTAGTTCCCACTACATACAATAACAAGATTAGATATACATTGCTTAATGAATATGTAGTATTGAGTTATATAAGCTGTGAGATATATATCTATCGTGCAGAGCCATGCTTAGACACGAATGGGCCTGCTCGACCTGTGCGACACCACGGCCTCAAAGAAAACCGGTTGTTAAGAAACACTTACGTTGCATTTACCTGAAATTAGTGAGGGTCCTTTTTCCTCTCCCCAGACCCCCGCCCCTTTTCCCATCTCCTATCTCTTCCTCTTACCAAATACCCTCATCCCGAAGCCGGCCCTCTCGTGCCTAAGCATGGCTCTACCACGTAAAAAAGGTAAAAGTAAAATAATAAGAGGCCCTAATACCGTCAACCTGACAAACACAAGACTAGCAGAACTCAATGCTCTACATGAACACCTCTACCTACCCTGAGGAGAGAAAGCTGTGAACTTTTGTAACTATAATATTAAGTTATATCACTTTTATTATTATTATCACGTCAAGTCCAAGTTGTTGTAGTCAGAAGTTATCAGCAACCTTGAAACGTGAACTTGGATAGTAATGATTTATTATTTGTCTGTTTACATTATAGTAATAGTGCTATTTACAGTCTTATAAATACTCAATAAGTACAATTCAAACTACGCAAAGTTTGTATTCAAAATGAAAATCAAGATCAAAACCATTTATTTCAAGTAAACCAATCATAGGTATTTTTGAATTGTCAAGAGAAGAAGTCAGTTTTGAAGCTGGTTGCCTGTTCCATTTCAAATAAAAATGATATTTTGCATATAAGCCCATAGTTATAATTTGTGTTATTTCAATTTATTCAAATCTGTCAAGCCATATTGGAAAAAGTGACAAACATACTCAAAGATTTCTATAACAAACAAAATTACAATAATAATACTGGTTACTACAACCAGTCTCCGCAGTATTACCTACTTTTGTCCCCACTGCTTGCATTTATAGTTTATACAAATATACAGACATTCGCTCACGACCATTCTTGCGCCTCCTATTTACGGCACTGATCTGACACAAAAAGAGGTATTTGAATCCGACTTTAGAAATTATCACGTTTAGGAAAACAAACAAAATGCGTTCAGCGCTGTTATAATGCTCATACAAAGATGTCCGAAATAACACTACAGGGCAAAGTGTTGTTAGCATTACAACTGACAAAGCATTCAAATAAACTTTACAGTCAATAGACAACTACAATCAGTGAATGTATTCAAATAAGGTTTTTAAAAAACATTTAATATTAAATAGGTAATTACACGATTATGAATTAATTTTGTAGGGTTTCTTTCAATTTCTGGTAGCGACAAGTTACTTCATTCACAGTTTCCTGCGTTAACGTTAATAAGTTAAGGAAAAAATGATTTTGATTTTTAAACAGGAAAAAATATTATATATACCTACTTGTAAATAAAGTTGTTCATATTTAATTCTAATTACTACTTCTCCCAAGTATTAAATCGCTATAACAACATATCGCAATATTTTTTTGCAAACGTTTGATGACACCAAAACATCTTTGAAGAATATTTAAAGTGAATATATAATGCTATAAATAAACGTACAATTTAAAAACTTATATGTAGTTTCAGTGGTATCCCATGGTCTAATACTGATTTGGTTTCAACACCGCAGGTTGGTTACAAATCCGTCGACAATTGGCTTAGAAATCACGTACATACATAAAGAAAAAAAAATATACATACAGTCAAACATAGAACCTCCTCTTTTTCGATTTCGGTTAACGATATTTAAAGGTTATAGAATATTAAATAATTATATATAAAATTTCTCTAATAACTTGATGTTGTTTAATATATAAATCAGATTATTTAAAATAAAAAAACTTGTGCAAAAAGAACTTACTTAGATTTCCGAAGTTGCCAGCTCTAATTAAGCTACAGGAAAAAGTCTTTTACATTTTCTTTGATCTCTGAGGTTGCTATATTACTTCTCTATTTCCCTCTCTCATGGAAAAACTTTACGTAAGGTGTAGCGACAACGTAATATTATAGTGATATTCTAGCTACACGCACGAATTACTTTTCTTTCACCTTCATTATGAATGTGACAGGCGAAGTGGTACTCTGACTTAGTTTCTGTAAGTCGCGCAAGTTTATCCGTATGAATTCTCCATGTTCATAAAGAGTATACTCAATCGCAAACACTAATTTGGTGAAATAATAAAACAATTTGTTGAACCAATTTTTGATTCTACTTTTAATTTTACTACTGACGGAAAAACCAAACAAAGTGGCTAACATCTGGTATGAGGAATGGATTGAGTTTCTAATATACTATTATACCATACCCTCCGGGATAGTTATACTTATATACAATAAGATAACATGTCTCGACGGCCTCGAGTTACACTACCCAAACCATCCGTATAAAGAATATACCTTCCCTTCCATTGCCTTCTCTTGCACCTTTCCCTTTTAATATAAGCAAGATTTCCCCATCTTTAAATTCTAGTGCCCGTTTGACTGCAACGGGCTTGCCCCCTAGTGCATAAGGCAAAATTTTTGGTGTTTAATACACCTCTTTCTGACCCTTCGTAAGACAGTGCGTGTGTGTGTGCGCGCTTGTGTATGTGTGTATGTATAAGACGTCTTACGCCTACCTAGATTGAAAATCTGTAGACGATAACTGGGATAGATTTGATGTGAGAACTAAAGAACCGTGAACTATCGCGTAAAATCTGAGGGTCTAAGAGTAACAACGGAGTTTTAACTCCATGTGTTAAGTTTTTTTTTAATGAATAAACGTTAAAAGAGAGATTAGGTAATTTTTAGTCATTTGCTATAATAATAAAACGAAGTTTAAAATAACAAGACCGAGTTTTTTGTTCATTAGATCATCAAACATTTTCACTTCTTACATCACCATGTCAGTCAGGAAGTTGTATCATTAAAATTTTAAATATGTAAATAGTAATTTTTGGAACGTAAAACTACAAGTATGCTAAATAGTTTATAAGTTATAATGAAGATTGTGATCTCCCGTTTAGCAAACAGTGAAGAGTTCGGTTAACCATGAGTACTTCGGTGCAGAATAGCACAGAATTGCGATTTTTAAATAAGGAACAAGTAATAAGCTGCCTGCTCAGTGGTAGTTTAAAAATAGAACATTCTATGCGTTTTAATAAGAAGGTAATTGTCAAACAGATAGACTGCTTCGCAATTGGCACGTAACTTCACTTCGAAATGTACGCGACGAGTATACTTTTTGTACTGATACGTACTGTTAAAAATTATTATTGATAAATTTAAAATAAAAGAAGTTAGCAATTATCTTTTCAATTCAAATGTATAGTTATTTTAACACATTTTTAGTGTTGTATACCACACAAAACAAACACACAGCGCTGTACAGACTACAGAGAGAAGCATAGTATAGCTGCTAGAATGCATATGTAGCATGATACACATACATATACATATTTAGATTATACATTCACGGTCACCACTATTAATGCAGGAAACTGTTATGATAGTGTTGTCATATTACGTCAAACTACCTAGATTTTATTTCCGGACCTGTAGAAATGTAGAAATAACCTTTATGTTATTCTAAAAATAATACTTTTTGCTTTAAAACACAAATTTTACTTTCTTGTTCGTGTGGTGGTTAGTGATTTTGACTTCAGAGCCGGAGGATGTGGGTTCGATTCCCAAATAGCCAAAAAATCGTGTGGTCGACAAATAGTTGTTTCCTGTTCTTTCTGATTGTTTAGTCCCTCGCAAGTCCTCTTCACAAAGAAAACCAAACATGTTGAACTAGATAATTAAATAATCATTTTTTCCCGAGAACGGCAGGTAATAAGCCGCTATCGCGTTGAACAGGAAAATGTTCAAGCTGCTTGAAAAGGCACAGCCGACGATAATGACTTTATAAAAAAAATCAATATCATCCCGCCTAGATTACTTTCTTTAATTTCATATCCTAAGTCGTGTTATATATATATATTCAATGTCTTCTTTTGTTATAATGATTCCAAATTATCACGAGAAAAAAATATTCTGAAACCTACTTAAGTACGTTCTTGATTTTCTTATTAAATGATGACAATAACCAAACCAAATAATATAACGTAGCGACAGTTTCCTCTATGTTTCGGTTGCTTTATAGTAAGGTATTTTTTTTAGCGAATTGATCTGAATGGACATAGACAACATGTAATAAATAACACGGCCGGTTGGTGAAACAATGCTTGCGTTGTACTTGTCGTGTGAGTGAAGGTACCCGAGGCCCATTTATAACTCTTGAGTTGGAGGTGTAAATGGGCGGGGGTTGTCAAATCAGGTGAACCATCTCCTCGTTTGACTCATAATGCAATAATAAAACTTTTAGCTTTACATAAGTGGATTCTATGAACGTTTTTTTACGTGGGAACTTCTTGCTACCAGGTGTACTCGTATGAAGGCCAAAATATTACTAAAAATAAGACAGCTAAAGGTCCAGCCTGACTTGTCTGCAAGCTCCTATAAACTACAGTTTCGTTAACCAACAGAAAGAAAGTAATATATGTAAAATAAGTGGTCGATATGAAAAATAAACTGATCTTTTATCTCGAATAATGTATACGCTAAAAAAGGGTAGCAACAATTGTCTATGAGTTACCATTTGTTTATAATTCGAATTTCAAATTTGTATTATTGGAATCTACTACGGGTTGAACAAATAGGTTTATATAGCACTAACAAGGATTGAAATTGGGCCAGACGAGCCTTGAAAGGCTCACGTCTACTGAATATACTTTTGTTTACGAGATATCAATCAAGTAAGTTTAACAAGGTGTTAGTGCACATGCATACGTTCAGGCCTGTATATCTTAAGAGGTAGGTAGGGTTGTATAAAACATCCACATTTTGAAAATTGAATTTGGTCCCTCTAGCGTATTAAGGTGGCAAACCTATTACCGTTAACCGGGCACTGTATGACTGTATATACAGTGTTCGATAGACAACAGTCCAATCAGTGTTAGTGGGCATTTTATAAAAAAAGAAAACCTTAAGTGTTTAATGAGATGTGCCATTTGTTTCTGCAAACGACGTCATATATCTAGGGGCGAGGGTAGATATCAAAAGGGGTCTAGTAGAGACTGCCTACATCGCGCGGAGGAATGTTATCGATTTGAAGCAATGCTGAAACAAAAGCCATATTATTGAGTGGTGGTACAACAACTTAACTTTGCTTTTCAACTTAATACATATTTAAAATCACTGGACAAGTTGATATTCTACATTGATTTGGAAATTTATTTATATAATCTATGTAATCGATTTACTATCAGATTCATTCGAATTCATCAAATTAGAGATGCATAGAATGAGAGCTTCGAATAGTATTTTGCCTATAAGCCCTACCTTTTACCTACGGCTTTTATGAAATAAAAAACTACATTTTTTAAAGGTTTAAATTCAATTTTCTCGACTGCGCAAAGAGAATATGATTTTTTTTTTGCCCCGCTTAAAAGACCCAGGATCAAAGTGGGAAGGAAACACGTACGCTGGTAGAGAATTCCAGGCTTTCACCGATCGGCACAGGAAAGAAGAGCCAAACCTTTTAGTTCGGGATCGTATATTTTCGATTCTCACACGGTGACTCCTCAAGCCAGCACGTGTGGTCATGTAAAGGAAAGGAGAACATGCTTTGTTGTTTCTTTGACATGACGTAAAGATGCTTGAAGAATTTGGACATGTGTGGTTTCATCTGAATCGTCTCGATACTAGGAGTTACGTAGGGTTATAACATCTAGAAATAACGTCAGCAAAAAAAATGGGAGGTAATCGTTCAAATGTTTATTTTATTTTTTTTATAAATCGTAAAATTATCAGCAATAAATATCAACATACCTATAATCCGACTACTTATAAAAGTTGTGTTGTAGTTTGTTGACTTCTGTAGAACTTGTTATTACCTGTCAAAGAAAAATAAATTAATTTCGACTACAGATAATACAAATAAACGAATCAAAACTGTGAGACCCCCTCTCAGAGCTTTGGGCAAGGGGTGGCTAGTAAAGTGGGTGTCTAAAAAATTAAAAAACAATGTTTAGATTTATTCGTCGTGAGTTTAAATTGTTATAACTGTTAAAACCAAACAAAGTTGTCAATTTTTTATAACGACAACTTAAACTAATACTTATAATAATAAATATCCTTAGTCGCAGGGGAATTTGATACACGTAGACACAACAGACACAAAGTACACGGAGACTTGAGCCAAACATTTTGTGTATAACACAAATTTTTGTCACTTGATGGAATCGTCTCAAGGCTCAGCTCCCTAACCGCTAGAAGAACCAGGTTGTTCTTGACCTTAGTGATCCATTTCGAACGAGTCACTTGTAATGTTGTTGTACATTACAAGCGAATTGAATAATTAATTATGTCAGAAATAATGTTAGAAAATAGAAAGTAAAATTTAAAAAAAATGGGTTAAAACACAATTATGGTCCGAATCATTGGAATTCCATTAATAACTTTCTTTTCCAATGAACTGTTAATGAAACAAAGATCATTAAATAAAACCAGATATATATACCTACATATATTTGTATAAGTATACTAAGTTCAATATTTTATATAAAGCATGTTATAAACATGTATATGAAAATGAAAACTAAGAACAATATTGATAATGTAATAATGTAGATAATATGTATCCACAAAGCTTGTATTAGAGACTAAAAGAAAAGCACGGCATGAGTGGTTCACTTCAATGTATTAGAAAGAAATGGCGATAGAGGGTATATTGATGAAAAATCAAAAGTATTAGAAGTAAATCATACGATAATGTTATATATTAGTTTAGTTAGTAGTTAATTCACTCAGCTTTTCATCATTATACCCAGATAATCTGTAAATGTGTTCGTTCGCCTTGCGTCTTGTTGTCAGGCATATGTAAGAAACTTTCATGTCTCGCATACAGGTATTTCTATAATACACATGTCTTACTATTTGTTGACTCCTTGGTCTCATTTCAAAACATTGATAAACAAATTATAGGATCCGAGTTTGAAAACAAGTCTACAACGTAAGCTAAATCAAACAGTAAGTACATTTTGGGATCGGTTGTGATTACAAATTTGATCAATCAAAAATCAATTAACACAATTACACACTTATATTTATGTTTATCCAATAGATATTCCTTTCCCGCTAAAACAAAGCCAGAATAGGTCTCAAGCTAGATATTAATCAGCTATTCTGTGTCCCCGAACGCCACAGGTAAGCCAAGAGAGTCAGTGAATCTGTACAAAGTCACTGCCGCATAAAATCAATACAATACGCCTTAATTTGATTGTGGATGGTTAACAAACAATCCTTTACAATTATTTTATACAAAAATATACCCTTTGGTATTAATTGTGTCTGCAAAACTGTGCACGGTAATATAAAACATAATAAGCAATATATAAAGAATCTTATTGCGGACAACAAAGTAATTTCGCGCCAAAATTAGGAGCACATTTTACTGGCCCCCACGTAACTTGTAAGTTCAAGGGAGAACGCCATCTAGTGACAGAAGTTGCGAGATTAATTACATCTTTCATCCCTTGTCGAAATCGAATGCAGGACCAAATTAGTGAATAGGGCGTTTAACGATATCATTTTGACAATAATAAATTTATAGTAAGTTGGGATTTATAATTGAAAGTACTGTGAGGTTATTAATAGGAAGTATAGTACTGTATTGTCAATAATTATAATTTCTTTCTTTACAGGCACGCAGTACACAATTTAGCAAGGACGGAACGAACTACCTCCAAATATGGGCTGTCAGACTTGAGACGAATTTTATTGTATGTATTATGTATTGCGCTTTAAAAGAAGACGTAGCCTTCGAATGAGGGCGTGACTTTTTGTCAACGTTTAAAATTGCTTTAATTAAGATAAACGAACAAAGAATGTATGTGACGGCGACGTTGGTCAAGTGCGGAATGCATAGAATCTACCTTCACGTTTGCTTTTAAAACTTAATTATGTAATTGTGTAAATATGTAATAAAATATATAAAACACTCTTACACTACAACACTCACAAAATTATTTTCTGAAGAATAAGTAATTAATTCATACAACAAACATTCAAAATTTACATTAAAGAATGCCCATAAAGTCTACCATATATGGTAGACTTTCGGTACTTATGGTACATTCGTATATAAATAAAAAAAAATATTGTAGCATTGAGCATAGAGTTAAGATTATATATTTAGGCAGTGGAAGAAGATTCATATATATATATTTTACTATAAAAGAGAGACAAGTGAGATTCATTAGAATGTAAATTGAGACGGTATTTGTCCGTAATGCCTAACCTCACTTCATTTAGAAATGAATAGCACGCCTCAAGAGAATTCAAAGTATCGAGTAGCATAAAATAAAGTAGCTAGAAGTGTTTATAAACATGTTATAACTTGTTTTGTGATAATCGTGTCAAGTATTTACAGATCGTAATGTTAAATACACTACAAAGTAAATCAACAAATTAAAAATACTATTACCGCAAAATACGTTAGGAAAAAATCCATAATTTGGAAGGCAGCACCTATTTGCTTTTGATTTTGTTATTCATTTCGTGGGCCGAGGTCGAGGGTGGCTTCCACCCCTTATTCACCCGTAGCATAGGTTTACCAACAATTTTCGTGTGAAATTTTGTATTTACTCTGTGTTATTTTCGGGTGCGATCCTGTAAGGATTATGCCCCTGTCTTGAAGCATTACGACACTTATGTACCGCATTTATGTTATTGTGCATTTTTGTATGCATATGTACGTGTTATTATGAGATGGTGGTGACGTATTACAATTGCCGAGCGAATACTGTTCAAATACATTACACGTTTCGATTTACTACAAAACGAGCGGGCTTCTAGTGCAGTAACCGAAGAACCGGACGCGCGCGGACAGACCCGGATTTCGGTCGTTTACTTACAATATACTACTCACTATTTTACCGCGTTAATAGTATTTTACGAAGAGATATTGTGTAACTCACTTGTTGCAGTTACCGTTAATTGTCCATAGACTAAAATATACAAAGACAATGAAAAAGAAAATAGTTTTGTAGTAAATCGAAACGTGTACTGTAAGTTTCGATGAACGGTATTACTATACTATGTTACTGCACTAGAAGTCCGCGCGTTCCTTCCTTGACGCGTCATGTTCGTATGTTTAAAAAATTAGCGGCTAAATCGTAACATAGTTTGATAGACATTGGAACACACTTACACACACACATGCAACACACACAACTCGCGCGCACGCATACCCACCATATACATGCACATCCACACTTATTCGATTACATTCATTATAGCAATAGTTATATACTGAGTAATACAGCACTTTAGATGCAATTCATTTATTCATCTCACATGTAAAAACTACACAGTAACTATACTACGAATTACACGTACACTAGCATCTACTTGTCTAGAGATAGGAAAGGCTGGTTATCTGTCATACAGGCACTGCCTAGTACAGAAGCCAGTCAAAATTTGTGTGAAAGAATAAATAAATGTAAAAAATAAAAAATAAATACTCTCGAATATGGAACCTCTTAAAAAGTACTACATTTATACTACTCAGTTAGGTATTTATTTACAATTACATTTAAAGTGTTTTGTCCATTACACTGAGTACCGCAACATTCTCGTAATCCACCTAATTCAGCGGATAATCGTCGCGAACTAGTTACCCGTCGTTCGTGACTACCGTCAACGAGATAATGACCGCCAATACCGAAGGAAAGTGAATGAGTCTTACGTTTGTTTCCACACAACACTAAGATCTGGAGCACACTATGATTTTTACGACATGCCACAAAATACAACAGCAAAATATCAGCAATCACTCATCACTTCACTCACCTCGAATTAATTTTATCAAATACCAAATAATCACCCAGCAATTTTGACGTGTTCCATATTTTATTGGTTTATATTTACAAGTAGAGTTGACTAATATGTAAATCGAACCATCGACTACTTCATGGTAAAATTTGCAACCATCCGCAACACTTGCTCGCGATTTCCATCTGTATTCAGCCATCACCTCCTATTTAGAGGATGTCTGCAACCACAAATTTCTCAAGTCAATCAATCTCTTCCCGACACTACTCCATCATAAATCGTCTGTAATAGACGTAACGGCCGTATGATGAGAGTGGAGTGCCTAAAAATTCTATTATTTATAATTAATATTGTCACTGATTATACTAATTTTGTAGGAAACCTTAGGAGTATTATTCAATGCTGTATGATACTGGAAGTTAAGAAAGATTGTAAAGATTGTACGAAAGTACGTAAGATCTCAACAGCACTCGTTGAGCGGCTCATAGTGTGTACCTATCCTAATTCTATTTACTAAGTGATAGTAGTGCTTTTAAGCCATGTTTAATTTTCAATACATTTAATGGATTGAGTGTTGTCGTTTCAAATGCGCAAGTGATTTGAATGCTTTACGGGCTAACTTGCTTGCAATTTGTTAGGTAGGTATAAGGTCATTTTCAATGACGTCACCAGTTGTGACGTACAAAGTACAAAGTTTCTTTGAATTTCGCCATTGGTTAGGTACTTAGTACAATCAACGCAAAGTATGAGGACTACGGCAATGCGATTGAGATTGCATATTATAAAACATAGGCGTAATAGGCCACTTGTAATTTTATTTACTTTATAAACTAATAGGTACATTGTACACTACAAAAATGTTTAGTTACTATGAAAATTTATTTTGCGTTAATCAGTAACAATAGGATACAATTTACTAACAAGTGAATTTATGGCGATGACACCGGTTCTTGTAACTTTATTCAAACACGGTACTTGGTAGTACGCAGTTGGTAGTGATGGTGTCAGCCGTGACATGATCCTGCCTATCCTAGAAGAAATCATTCCTGTCCTTGTCCACATATCTAACTTCTCCTTAACTACTGGAAACTTTCCAACTTCATGGAAAGAAGCATTGTTTTTTTTTTATACTATAGGCCTATAGGGGGACAGATGAACAGACGGGTCACCTGATGGGAAGTGACACCGCCGTCCATGGACACTTGCAACTCAAGAGTCGCAAGTGCGCTGTCCTCCTTTGTGGGTGATGAGGGATGGGGGATGTAGTTAGCGGAAAGAAGAGAGGTGGGATGAGGAGATGGAAAAAAGGAGAAAGGAGATGAGGGGAGAGAAAGGGGGGAGGGGGAATTGGGCTTCCGGAAACCTCACTCAATTCGGGGAAATGAAACGCAAGCGTTACTTCACAACCGGTTTTCTGTGAGACCGTGGTATCGCACCGGTCGAGCCGGCCCATTCGTGCCTAAGCATGGCTCTACCACTGAAACGGTGGTGGTAACTCCTTTACCAAAGAAGTCTGATCCATCCAGTTTCACCGCTTATCGTCCTATCTCAATTCTACCCTTCCTGTCAAAAGCTCTCGAGCGAATTGTTTACAACGAAATCAATCCCTATTTCTATAAAAAATCCTTTCTAAATCCTCTCCAATCTGGTTTTCGTCCTGGACATAGTACGACTACCGCACTGGTTCATGTCACGGATGATATACGATCAGGATTTGAGGATCGCAGGCTAACGGTGCTGGCGCTGCTTGATTTCAGCAACGCCTTCAACACCGTTGACTTCGACATCTTGTTTGCTACGATGTGCCCTCTTAATATATCTCCAACGGCAATTGACTGGTTTCGTAACTATCTTTTTGGGCGCCGGCAGCGTATTCGAATTGATGAAAGATTCTCTGGGTGGTGCACTACGACCGCTGGCGTACCACAGGGTGGCGTTTTATCTCCTTTGCTCTTCGCAGTTTTTATAAACTCTATTTTCAATAATTTCACTGATGATTTACAGATGATTTACAGATCTATACTCAAGCACCTGTGGAGCAACTTGGTGTAGCGATCTCGACTATTAACAAAGATATGGAGCAGATTTGTGTATGGAGCAGGCAACATGGGTTAAACGTGAATCCATCTAAGACACAAGCGATCGTTATCGGTAGTACTAGAACCTTATCTAAAGTCGCTTGGTCACAGCAGCCTCAAATATTCTGCGATGGGGCCTTAATTTCTGTTTCAAACACGGTGAAAAATCTGGGAATTCATTTCGATAAAAACCTGTCTTGGGGTCCGCAACTTCAAGAAATAAGTAGGAGATTGTTTGCCTCTGCAGGGTCTCTAAGAAGGTTGCGTAACTTCCTACTGATTAAGACCAAAATTGCGCTTGCAGAATCCCTTCTTCTTCCAATCCTCGATTACGCAGATGCCAGCTATCCTGATCTCACCGAGGACCAATTTAATAAGGTTGAGCGGCTTCAAAACTTTTGTATAAGGTTCATTTTTGGATTACGCAAATTTGACCATATTTCTGAATATCGGAATAAGCTCAACTGGTTACCCATTCGTCTTCGCCGGAATATCCATATCCTTTCTCTATTATACAATATACTCTTTAATCCCAACACTCCTCATTATTTAAAATAACGCTTCAAATTCTTACACGACACGCATTCAAGGTCTTTGAGATCGTTGGAGAACTTGACTTTAAAAATTCCGAAGCATTCTACGACTTTTATGGACAAGTCATTTACAGTGCAAGCTATACGTTTGTGGAATGCATTGCCACTGTCCATCAGACAAGCACAAACGCTTGCTAGTTTTAAAAAAATACTGAAGGAGTATTTCCTGAATTGCTGTCCTAATTAGTTCAAACTCAGGGAACTTCGATGTCCAAATTGCACTTTCTCTCATCTCATTATTAATTTCCCTTTCCATCCATTGGTTTCCTGGAAGAGATCGCTAATCGCGATAAGGCCGCCGATTGTACAACTTTTATATTTTATTTTATTTATATCACCATTCTAACTTTAGCTTATAAGACTTATAGCAATGTGTACAAACTGTTCTATTATTATGTTTTATTTTTTATTTGTTGTATAATAAAGAGTTATCAATCAATCAATCAATCAACTATAGCTTCACGAGAACTTAAATAGATTTTATCTTAAATATTATTATAGAATTTACAACATCAGCAAACAAAAAAAAAAAGATAAAGACTAACTGTAGGATGAATAACTTGTTTTTAATAAAATACTCTTATTTATTACATAAGTGGTGGCCACAGTAGAATTCAGCTACTCGGAACTCGACCAGAGACATCGCTGCTGTTGTAACGGTTGTTAGGCATCAATAATAACCACACGAGACCGAGCCGGAATAGGAACAGATATATAGTAAAGTGTTCAATACTTCCAAACCGATGACGCCCACAGAAGGTTTATCTACACATCAATTTAGTTACAAGTTCATTGAAGGTTATGTGTAACAGATTAGGTAGGCTTGTTCCACCATTAAGGAGGTAACAAAAAAATAGTCTCGATAACAACTTCGTAGCTTACTTATTGCCAGAATAAAAAAAAAAAATAACGATGAACGTCAACGTCGCTAGAGGTCGACCCAGTTTTAAGTAAGCATTTTGTAGGTCGTTTATCGTGGTCATTTCCTCAGCGGCAGATAACCATAAAAATGAAAAACAGAAGGCCTACTCCACGGGACTTAGAAATATGTTTAACGGTTCAAAAATAAATCGATTTATATTCATTTATAACATTGGTAAGAGCAATACGCATCCGAGTCATGCAGTAAGTTAAAAAAATATACAAAATCCGAGGCAATCATTATTTATTCTCTTTATATAAATATATATAAATAACATCTGACATCAACCTATAAAAATTATACCCTTTGGTACCCTCACTATTAAGACTATTCTAATGAAACCTCACATGTCGAAATCCGTCTAGGCACTCTTAAAACATAACTCTCTTCTTGCACAGTCGGTTAAAAAGGAGGTATGGTCCATCAGATGTGTGTTTAAAGTCAATGTGGAACATAGAATAGGGAAAATAAAATGCTGCAGATACCAGCAAAACTATAATTTTATTATAATATAGCGTTTTATGTCCACTAGTCACATACAATAAATAAGTTATATATTCTTTGCAATGCCGAGTAGCACACGGGACACTAAGAGAGTGGAGTGGTGGTGGTGGAGTTTAGAGTGCTTCTAGTAATGGGAATCTGGTAACTATTACCCGTACAGACCTTTCATAAATTTTTGTGGTACAAAAATACGAATAACCTAAATGCCGAGGTGATTTTATTTATAACGTTAACATTAATTTAGAACCATAATACTTCTACAAAGGGTAGTTTTTGAAATTAATAATAACTAGAGAATTGTATTTGACAAACGGACAGACAACGTAGGACACTATTAAGTGAATAGGTCCCTTAATAGTATCGCTGCTACATAAGACCACTATAAACAGATAGATGTGACTCAGCACAACCTAAAACCATTGGTTTAGCTGATTTCCTAACAAAACAGTCATTTCACATGATTCAAAAACTTAACTTTTAAATTAAAAAAAAACTTAAATAGCGTTGCCTTTTTAGCAGAACCAGATCAACATCGACAAGTTTTATCAGAGCAAAAATTCTATTAAGTTAATACTTTTCTGATTCTATTCAACGACTGATAAGCCGTCCATTTAATTGACACACACGCTGGTCTAAAATAATACACGTGTTATAAAAAAAAACATTCCTTCTGTGCCGTTTATTGTGTTGAAGTAAATGTGCTAAATGCTAGTAGTAGATGTATTAAACTTTTTGTAAATATTCTGGATAGAAATTACACAAAAGCGTTAACTATTAAATATTATGTATTTAAGATTTGTGCTTTATTTTGTTAAAAGTGTAGGTTTTGCTTTATTAGCAACTTTCAGCATCACCTCTATACGTCCTTCTGTCTTTTCCCTGGATGGTGACGGAGTAACGCACCAAACGCCGAACGACCTACGCAGTACTCTCACAACCTTCGCAATACGACACCCGGCTTAAAACGATATTCAATACTCGTTCGCCATATCCTCCTTGCAATTACTTAGTTATCGGAACAACAATGTATATGTAAAACGTATATATGGTTTCATTTGACGTACCAGCTGTCAATGCGATTGATGGGCCGATTGATCACTACTTACTCCTCTTTCCAGCATTTCATTTTTATCAAAATGGAAATTGTTAAAAATATTCGAAGTAAAATTTCTATTAAACAACCTTTTTTTATTTAACATAAAATTTACATTACAATACCATAAATGCAAAAAATATTTTTACTTTTCTTAATTAATTGATTGTAATATGTTAACAAAAATTTATGATTTTAATTGGATTTAGTAAGCTTAGAAACTTATTATAAAAAGTTAAAATAAACTATAATTGTATAAACTATTGCTGTTTATGCGGGCCGAAATCAAACGAAAGAGAAAGTCACTGGAGATATTTATCATACTAGAAACAAACATCTAGCATTACACTAAATTGAGTTTTTTGTTCAAAGTGAACTCTCAAATGCTGTAATAGGTTTGCGGTGCTGTTAAACTCCTGCTAGAGGTGTGCATGAAGTGTCGTTTTTGTAACTTACGCTACTTATGGTAGCTCTAATTACCATCAAGAAACTCATAGATTATTTTTCAAACGGTATAACACCACAAAGTTGCTATCTCCGTTCGTTGAACACAATACTCACTTTACTTCTGACTAATTTATATTATGCCACGTTAAATTTAGGCCAGGATTTATGCCTTGACAATATTCGCCTACTGTTGACACCGTTTAATGACACATCTCTTGAGGTTTCAACCTTGAAACCCATTGCAAATACGTAAATACAAAATCGTTTAACTACACATATTACGTATTACAACGTTCTTTTTTTTTCATTCTTTTTTAAAAAAGACAAGAAAGAAAGTTCCTGTGTCGCGGGGGACTTTACAAACATTCAAGCAACGGATATAAATAACACCGTGACTCAGAACAACAATTTGAGGATTACACAAAGTGTTGTCCCGTGCGGGGATCTAACCCACGACACTCGGTGCGGCAGCGCAGTGGCGAGATGACCACTTAAACCGCCACGCCATCCGTGCAGTCAAACGTTAATGCTGCATTACGCAAAACCTTGATATATTGTTTTTTTCTTCAAGAGACTATGGTCGCCATTGAGAGAGCTCTGACATTGCATTTTAGGTAAAAGACGCTTTCTTGTTAAAACCGGGTCCCTTGCAGTCGATCAGATTTTGACATACCTACCACACGTTATACACATGAAAAAAAGAATGTGTCTGCAAGTAAAAAGGTTTTACAAAGTATTAACCATAAAGTCTTATTTAAGCTTTCCATCATAACCTCAAGCCCCTTTGTTATTCTATAATCTAGTATATAGTCTAGTTACTTTAGGTATTTATGCTATATCGACGTTTCCAAGCTTTGCGATGTTATTTATTATTAGTATTCATTATTTCAAGCATGGCATTCCTTATGTGCTTTATTCATATAATTATAATTTGATCGTTTAAGAAAATTAATGACGTCTGAGTCCTGTAGAGATCCAGCTTAGAAATGAGTTTACTGCAAAATGTATTACGATATAAAATGGGCATAAAGTAATAGTGGTATTATACATTTATTACATACATTACAAGTTATATGACAGAGAAGTAAGTTTAAACATTATTAAGTTATGTATATCGTAATCTTTGATGTGATCACGTCCATGCGTATTAAGCCTGATGAATAGTCTATTTACATTTACGTGGTAATGTCGCTCATAAAACCTTTATGGTTGGATAATAGGATGCTGTAATGGAAATTGTCGAGAAGTCGCTGCTCGCAGTAAAAATTAAAAAACACAAATAGACGAAATTCACTAGCAAAACTGCCTAGAACGATCTAGTGAGATATACGTTAACAAATGTTGGATTTATTATTTTCTTATAACTCATTTAATTGAAAACAACAATCAAAAAGCTGTATGCAAACTTCATTGGAGACTTGTCAAAAACCTTGTTACCACCTTCTTCAAAACAAATCTTGAAACTCAAAGCTTTTATTTATGTTTTAAAATTAATATTATTGTACTTTATCAATTATTTTTTGTTTATTGTAATAAGTATGGCAAATTGCGAGGCAATACGGCGGTTTGACAGTTATATTCCTATGTAAAAGACATTATATTACATAGCTACTTGCCAGATAATATTTGACAGGTTATCTTTTTTAATAAGGACATAAAATTTAGTTCCATGATTTTGAATTTGTTTTTTTTTTTAATTATTACTGAATAATTATTATAAATATTACCGAATAAATTATAAGTAATTAATTACGCAGAAAAATAATAACAGAAGTGTTTTAACCAACTAGGTTATTTAAGCAAAATCAACTGCGTAGTGATCAAAGTGTTAGTAGTGAATCGATTGGTTTTAAATTGCTCATAAATTTATGAATGGCTAAGTCAATCAAACAACAGCACGTGATCTCATGTCATGAGGCAATCGTTTTCCCTTTATTTGTAGACCCGGAGGATAGATAAAAGAGAATGTTAGGTACTAATGTTAGTTTTGTATGATATAATAATACTTTAAACCTGTTTCTTATGTAAATTGTTTGTGGCAATAATATATAAATATCTATAATTATAAGACAATTAAATTATTTATTACAAAAACATAGGTATATATTTCGTCCTTATTAACCTAACTAATATATTAGTACATAATAATTTGAAATCCAAAATTTATATATGTATATCTTCTTTCTCTTATGTATTAAACTATTAAAAGTGTTTAAACTATTTTGGCAAATATATTAGTACTACTAGCTTTTACCGTACTTCGTTGGCATGGAAATGTTAAACTGTATTTTTTTAGGATAAAAAGTAGCTTATTTACTTTTGCAGACAAAGTGTCAGTCCCAAATTTCCTGCAACATCCATCACAGCTTTCGTCGGCTACTTATGTTTATTTACTGGTAAACATATTTAGATACATAGAAGCTGGGTCGTAATAAACTTAAATGGAAAGTAGAGAACTTGATACACGGGTGCTTTGATTATACATATGTATTTAAATAACAGCAACACAACCTTGTCATTTATTGCATTTATAAAAAAATGCATTAAACTAATACTTATGTCACAATTAAAAAAAAAATACGTATTGTTATTGGTTGGATTTTCGTACGCATTATTCGTAATTCGAACGATATTGAAGTATTGTTCCATTTATGGAGAATAGTTGCATTCTGACTTTACTGATAAATACAGGCAAGGCCGCTCTGTGTATTGTGGGCGATAACATACTGTCTACTTGTAGCTAATGTTATTTTTGTTATGTTGCTTCACTTATATATTAAATTACCTTTGTCTGTACAGTATAATAGTCTATGACTATACTAAATGTATTGAAGGTACCGAGAACCGTCTCTGTAAGTGTCCGTCCGTCAAAATACGTTAAATTAAGGTGGTAGTACAACATCACCAGGATATATTTTTAAGAAGACGTCAATAGCACCTACATAGAGTAGTATAACTATTATACAGTAGTAGAGTAGTATTACGTAGTATTTTTTTCATATATTTATTTATTTTTAAGTGTATTTTTTAAAATAAGGAAATGGTATGTACGTAGGCGAGCTTAACCCAAAACTGAGTTGTCTGCCAAACCTAGTGAATATTTGATAGCAGAAGAAAAAATAATAATAATAGTTAGGAAGTTAAGTTATTATTCAAACTTCAGAAAAAAATATATTTTGTTATAAATTTTTGTGAAGTTTGAATAATAACTTAACTTACTATAAACGTATAGTTTATATTTACTAAATATAACCTAAATTCACACCGTGCCGTGTGGCTCACGGTGGAGTAGGATAGAGTTACGATAGAGTAGGATAGAGCACCCCTTCCCGGTGGTGTCGTAAAAATCGACTAAGGGACTGAACTGTTATCTATCAGACAGTATGTATACAGTCATACAGAGCCCGGTGGACGGCAATAGGCTTGCCCTCTATAACGTTAGTGGGACCAAATTCTATTTAACATTTTTCGGTGTTTAATACTCCTCTGCTTACCCCTGAGGGGATACATACGTGAACATAAATAAGTATGTATGTACATATGTATGTTACTAAATATATTTTGGACTTCGCAATACTTACTGTCACTGACTATTCTAGTCACTAAAGATATTACTTGTTTTAACTCAGCATACTTTAGTATATATATACTTTAGTATATATACATATGTATATATATATATATATATACATATAAACAGTCTGCATTTGCACCCTGCATGCACGACGGTTATGCACTGGAGGTTGAACCTGCAAACACTTGATCGTGTCCCATAGGTGTCCCATGATGGGATCGAGTCCCATCGCTTAACGAATACGCTAAAACCGCTTCACTACAGTTCTATGCCTCTACAGTTTAAACATTTCATCTCTCCAATCAATCCACTTGTATAGTATTAAATATCAATAATCTTTCTGTGTTTAATAGTTAACTTAATGATGTAAAATAAAAATCTTGACACGTGTTATAAAATTACTTCCACTTGTACAAAGCGTAATGTAATCATTTAACATAAACATAACCTCTCGTGGATGGTTAACATGTGTCATGTGTCATGTATGAAGGTCAAAGAAGAATCGTTTGTCGTCGACGTAATTTAAAAGTAAAACTATAATACCTCTTTGCGTAAAGCATATACATAAAATCAGTTAAGACCCGCGTAATCATAAGGTATTAAGAAGCATCTTTATTGTTCATATTGATAACTGTTTTAGTTTTTTTATTTGGGAAATTTGAATTAGGAACGAATAGGCGGGAGATATATTTTTTTATCGTTCGTAAGTCATTATATTATTGCGAGTGAAGTTGGCTTGTTAAGCCGATGTTACTTTTATCTTAAGTTAAGTTTCTCATGTTAGGTTTTAAATATCATTGTAGGATTACCTAGAAACAACTATTAAAATAACTGAATGGCTAAGTAACTATAGTCTATTTTGAATGTCCATGATGCAGTCATTAATATCGAATAATCATAACAGTATCTCTTGTTAGCGGCCATACAGAGTGATGTGTACTGAATTATTCGAACATCAGCCCGCACCTGTGTTGTGCTTATGACCTAGATCTTGTATGCTCCGCGACAAATAAGTTTTAATATTCAAGGACATTACAGAGGTCGGGGTAACCTTCCAAAAAAATGTATGTCAGTGTTGTATTATTATATACTACCAACCTACTTACTTGCTAAACCAAATTGTGACCTATAATAATGGAAAATTTTTGATCTAAATATTTTGAATGCGTTCGTTTACCCATGAAATGTAGAACATATTCTATGGAATGTAGTTACTATAATTATGAGCAGAGTAAAGGCCCGGCTCCAACACCGTGAACTGTGCGCTGCTCTGACACTGACTAGCAACTGTCTGTATGTTGATTTTTTTATTTCATCCGTCCTCTAGGACCAGACAATTAATGATTACAAGGACATAAGGTTAAAAACACAGGAGTGAGAAGATGTTTGACAAAACATTTTTCAATCATACGATGACAAGGATAATACAAAAAAAAACTTGGTGAGTACTAACATTTATTTTATTTTGATAATGTATCTACATACATAAATGTAATTCGGTATTAAAGCGTCACATATCGATTAATATTTACAGGTTTAAATAAAAGAAAGATTGAAATGGTTATTATTACAAGCTTGTCTTAGAATAGTATAGTTCAGTAACAGACGTAGAACAAAGACACAGTTTGCTTTAAAGAGGGTAGGAAATTGTCACTTGTCTCTGTCGCGCACAGTCATATTATATATTGTCGTCCTTTACACACAGGCTCACAGTTTGGCTTAAAGAGGATAGGAAATTGTCTTTATTCCGTGACCAGTACGTGTCTTGTACACTGTCTTAGTCAGTAATTCTTCTCAAAATGCTCTTTGTTCCGTGATCGGTTTCGAGTTATACTTGGCATAATTGCAGACTACACGCTTCCCGGATGCTTTTGCCTTCTGAGGGTATCTCGGGTCCAAGCAATAGACGCTCTCGTGCCGGAACACCGTGTGGTTTATATTGGCTGGATTTGTTAAATAAACGTCATCTATTGTATGTTGAAAGTCAAAAAGAGAGTGTTCAATATACAACTCTGCAGACATTCCAACTCCATCTCGACTAACAACTAAATTGTGTAATACACAGCATGCTTTAATAATGTCAGTCACAAAATCATATTAAACATTCAAAGGCCTGTGAAATATGTATATGCCTTTTATTTGCGGGGATACCAATAGCACACTCGACTTATCTTCTTGCTCGACTCAAACGATAATTAAAAACTGTTTGTTTTATACTCAAATGTTTCTCAAGAGTACGGGCGCATTACTTCGCTCATTAACGGTAGGCCTTCACCTGCAAAGCGAAGACATAAGCGACTGGTTTTTGAAGGTCCAGTAAAGGCTTTGGCGCTGGTATGGGAAGTTTACGTCGACGAATCGTGGAATCGCATTTTCTACAATATGCTCCTATATCGACATATACAAATCAACCAGTCGCTAGTTGGAGCGGCTTACAGTTCACGGCACCAAGCTGCGACGCCGTGCCGTGTTACGGTCGCAGCGCCGTACCGTGGTGTCGGGGCCAGGCCCTTAATGGCGAGGAGGCGACGTCCTGGTGTGCCTGGACGTTGCCTACCTGAGAGTAACCCAATGGTGGTTTCCGCTCTTTTGCAGGCAGCAGGCACTAGGAGTGGTCTGGATGTCTGACTAAAGCTGTTCCCGGATTCCTCCTATTTTAAGCGCAGTATGGCATACCTTGTGGTTTTAGCCAGTCCGATTCCGACACACCGTTTTACCTAAAACTCTGGGGTAATGACAGCCCGAGGGGTTTCCAAACGATAAAAAGAGGTAATTTTTTCAGAGTATTGCAACTGAGCTTTTTGTTAATTGTTGCTTGATAATTTTACATGTTAACAAAAGGAATATATGTGGGGAACTTGTAGTTAAATACAACAATAAATAAACAGCTGTTGAATAATCTAGTTCGCTCGGCAACACGCGGCAGTAGGGCCAACGACGCGCTGGGAGAGAGCGGCACGCGGCCTCCGTCGTGCTGTGACGTCACTGAGGTCGCGAGCGCGCTTCCTTCATGTCAAAATGGCTTACTATCGAACGAACGAATTTCGAATTCGATTTGTTGTAAAAATAAAACGTCTAAATATATTTGTTTTCTTAATAGCGATTTGCATTATAGATAGGTATATATGTATATAGTATCTATTAACTATCTATATAGAAAAATGTATGTACCTCACCTCACTCACCTCACCTCACATCACTAAAATATCTATTATAAATTTCTAATTACAAACAGTTTAAAACAGATGATATAACAAAATTGTTTCCCAGTTAGGAACCTGCTTTCTTATACATAAATAGATTCTATACGAGCTAGTTACCAGTGCAAACAGCTGCTCGTGTTCGCTGTCACTCAAAATATTGAAACTATATGAGCCATCGTTCCTTCATCATCGCTTTTTATTACTGTATAATTCTGTTTAAAGTTTAAGATAACTTGTTTAATATTTGTTTTAATATTATGTTTTAGAATGAAGTTTAAAATGTATATCACTAGAAAAAAATACCGTTTTTATACAGGTAACTAATATAATACTCAATATTGTAAATACTTTTTCTTAGATAAGTTTGTTTTTATTTTTATGGTTCGGCTTTTTACCTTTGTCAAGTTATTTTTTTTTTCGATCACTTTCAAATTTAAACTTGTTGGCCTGAGACCTTTGGATGGAAACAGCATAATGTTAAAATATTTGACACAAAAATTAAGCTTTTATAGTTCATAATTATTTTGAATGCTTGAAATGAAAATTGAAAGCAACACTTTTTAGTCAAGGTATGTTAAAAACAATTTATATCTAAAATAAAAATACGCATGATCTAGGCCAGCTTTCGGTTACATAAAAATGATTCTAGAAACACCTATCGAAGTTAATAAATTAAAATGACAGAACGAACATATATCCGCCGTATTACATCGATTGCAATGAAGAGCCGCAATGCATTCCTCGATTCATTAATTGATACGGAGCGTATGAATATTGATGAAATTTTGGTTCGTTTAGTTGAGTCGCATTCTTTTCCGTTTATTTACGGTTTTTTTAAGTCACTAAAACAAAGTTTCAGCTTCACCTGATGTTAAATGACTACCGCCGCCCATGGACACCTGCAGCGGTCGAGCCGACCTATATTTGGCTAACAATAGCTCTCCCAAGTCATCATCATCGTCACCAATAATGTAGACATGATTTTTATGTTTTTATTTGTTAAAAAAGGCAACCCCGAGCTGGGTTTATTTATAGTTTATTAGTTCCTGTATCGCAGGGTACTTTAGGTTTACTTTTTATTATAATAACAGGTACACAGAACCCTCTTGCTTTTGCTTGCCTTTATGTAGATTTTATCAATCAATTCACTGTTCCCGTACGTGTCTTGTACACTGTCTTGTCAGTATTTTTTCTCAAAATGCTCTTTGTTCCGTGATCGGTTTCCAGTTATATTTGGCATAATTGCAGACTAAACGCTTCCCGGATGCTTTTGCCTTCTGAGGGTATCTCGGGTCCAAGCAACAGAGTCCCTCGATAAGAGTTGTCAATTTCTGTATGATAAACTACAGGATTTCACGATAGTCGATGCGTTAAAGTGTCAAAGCCTAACAAATAAACAATATTACAGTTCCACGACAATGATCTATTATATATATTATTAAGGAATCACTTATAATTCGAGAGCTGTTTAAAAATGAAATAAGTTTTGTATATTCGGGCCATTCATTTAAACGTTTTGTTGAATGAAAAATTAGCCCTAATTATGCTGCATAATAATTATGCTGACAAAAAGCAAATTAAAAACTAAATTGTAACGGTAGATGGGACACTCTAGTTACTTTTTTACCCTTAAAACTAATAAAGTTGTTTAAATTAGAGCACAATATCTTTGTGCTTCCTTTGAACCCGCTTTGGCAAAAATTTCACCAGACTTCAGAGAGTTCAATACATTGAACGATTTTAGTCCATTCTAATAACATCAAAATAAACTCATCCGTTACCTGGTAGTATAAACAGCGGGCTTCGACTTTTTAAATTCTTCTAAGTGAATATCTTGTTTATAATTTATCATATTTCAAGTTGAGAAGACAGGTTATCAACCTTTCTTGGGTTTACTAAGACTCCCAAAAGATAGTATTCTAGATGTGCATCACTAATATCTACTTCACACGTCTGCAAACGCCGTGATAACTTTAAAAAACACTTAATTTTAAATATGTGTTCACAGATAGTTCAACTAAGTACCTATATGGAATAATGATTGAAGATGAATAAATTGGATTAAGCAATGTTCAGTATTCATGTTTGTTGTGTTTCGTGTGCCTCATCACATTTTTATAAATGTAAAGAGTTGGCAGAGGCGTACTAAACGCTCACTCTGTGACAAGTATTATTTAGTCCCAGTGAGTGAAAGTAGTGTTGTACTAAGAAAGTGAACAAATATAAAGATCTTTCAATTGAAGTCGGTTGACGCAAAAGTAAAGCAAGTCTGGCCTTGCTTTACTTTTGCGTCAACCGACTTCAATTGAAAGATCTTTATATTTGTTCACTTTCTTAGTACAACACTACTTTCACTAACCCTAATACCCCTATTTTAACCCCAATAACCCTATTTGTCCTTTCACACAGTTAAGACGCATCATGGTGGAATTACTTAAAAGTGTAATGATTTTTTTAAATACATAGAACTATATTGGTGTTTCAGAATAAAACCTTGATGAAGTCTGTATGACAATACTGTAGTTAAGAATCTTTGAGCTGATCTGATAATAGAGCCAGAAGGTTGATAGTGAAACTCTTCATTAGATACCAGTAAACCTCGCGAGTTAGGGCTCATTCGATTCAGTTTACGGATCGAATACTCCCTATGTGTTATTTCGTTCTTAAACTAATATAATTAAAGTTTTCATATCGACGTTTTATGGAAAGTTCTATAATGATTGTAATACAATATAATGGATGAATGTAATACAATTTCAGGGTTGTCTGCAACCAAATGTGTAAGAAGTGGTTGAATTAAATAAAGAACATATATATCAATAAGAATATACTTGGGTTATCTACAATTAAAAAAATCTCTCTTGTTTCCTGAGTTCCATTGTCAGAGTGTTAATTAATACCTGCCGGCTATTCAAAACAAAGAGTAAAGCCGAGAACAAGGGTGGATGACTTCTAAAATCCATGTGTACAACAGGCGCGGAGGTAACAATTTTGTTCACTTCTAAATGAAACAAGTTACTTGCCAAAAAGGTCGCTAAACGACTCAAAAAAGGTGTTCTATGTCCATTGGTAACTTATAACTCAAATGATAAGCTATTATTAGGAAAAAAAGAAACAATGGATTAGGTATAAGAAAATGTATTAAAATAATTTTTGGATATTGGATATGTATAACGACGGGACCAAGAAACAAGGAGTTAAGTAGTAAATAAAATACATAATAGTCGTAGTCGTAATTAAAGCACTTTTGGGAATTAAATGGGAAAATTTATAGAATATTGACAAGAAAGGGAGGATAGAAAGGGAAGGGATATTGCTTATACAATGCATGGATTTTCAGCATGCCTATAAATGGTTGGTGCCGGTAAGTCCTCATATTGTCTAGTATTTATTTATTCCTTATTTTTTTTTTCTGTATTTACTAACCTTTTTAGTCGTTAACATTTTTATCTACATGAATCTATAGTCATCGTACACAACTTTAGCGAACTTTAGCTTAGTGAAAAATACGGATATTTATCCTGCAATACAATTGACATAACAAAAGAGATAAATAAATTTAAAGATTATAGAATAGATAAGCATTTTATTGTCTGTTACTTGACATAGCTAGAAACTATTTTCCTGTGCGATTGGTCTGTCACAACAGCTGTAATTGTCAACAAACGAAGCAATTCACTACTCAATAAAACGTGATTCGTCGACTTAAGGAACTGCAATCCTTTTTTATAATACCTAGGTAGCACATATTTGAAACGCAAAACGTTTTTATGGGGAAGAACTTGTTTTACATTCAATGGTTTCCGTCATCTGAACTGTTACAAAACTAGTTATAGCAGTTTTTATAATAACAATCACTGTAGTGAGGCGGTAGTGTATACGATAGTGCATATGTATGTCAGAGATCGCGGGTTTGAGACCAGCTCATTGTAAAATTTTATATATGCGTTTCCAGGTCGGACATGAATATGCGATTCTTATCATCCTAAGAAATACTGTTTCCTAGAGAAAAAATATCTATTACACTATCGAAATTGCGGCAAAACCTAGTAAAATTATTACATCATCCAGAAAGGTGTGAGGATCGAACCCATAATGCTCAGAGCGGCAGCGTAGTGGTGAGGTGACCACTTAAACCACTGCGCCATCTGTGAAGTCCAGGATGTGATTTTTTTACTTTGTGATATAGGGATAGACGAACAGACGGGTTACTTGATGCTACATCCACCACCCTGCAAGTCAAGTGATAAGTGTGTTGCCAGTCTGATTTTATAGGAAAAGAGAAGAGGTGGGAGGAGAGGAGGGGAAATAGTACAGGAGGAGTTTGCTTGCGGTACCCTCACTCGCTCGACAGAACACAAACATTTAGTTTAGTTGGGGGTTACCAAGAATACTGCTAATGTATGACCCACGTTGCTAGTATTAAAAACAAATGTAAATGGTCAAGTAAAACTTCTGACATTTCCAGAAAGGAATCAATTATTTAAAAATAACATTTTAACTTCCTTAATGTTTTATTATTTAAATGTGTTCACCTAATCTATATACATTAGTAGTATGATCGGTTTTACATCACTTATATAGCCTTATTAAAGAAACATTATACCAAATACATTAAACGGCTCTCCAAAAGCTGAGCCTTGAAATCTGTCCCTAATTGAAAATAAGATTGTGTTATTTTCAATAAATCTTTTTAGGTTTTCTGAGTGTGCGTCATTTAAATAGAGTATATACCTACTGTATGCGCGTTATATATCAGACGGTATATATACAGTCAGGGCTCAGACACCTTTTCATTTTATAGTTATTTATTTTTTGTGGTTCTCTGTGGAGTAGAATAATGCCACCCCATTTCGTTCCGTGGGTGTTGTGAAAGACGACTGAGGGATCGGACTGTTATCTATCAGACAGTATATATATATATATACAGTCTAACAGTGCTCGGATGACGCCAGTAAGCTTGGTTTTAAATAACTGTTGGCAAAATGTGGTCGTTTGAGAAGACATTTTGCATGCCTTTACGGGGATATAGGCATGAATGTATATTTTATTTACATATATTATGTATAACGAGTAAAGGACCTTTTCGTTAGTTATTATTCAAAAATATATGACAGAGTGTTTGCCTAGCCTGTTGGTCTAGTTTTAAATGGTCCTGACTGCCAAGCCAGGTCGTTGCTTTGATTCCCACCCAAGACAAGTAGTTGACCATGTATGAGATATCTTAAGTCATTATTATTATTCCCTTTATTTTATTAAAAAAAACGTTTAACTTACATTTAAAAATATACATTAATAAAACTAAATATATTTAAAAAAAAAAATGTTCCACCGGCATCGGGTAAAGGGACCAAGCTACTGTTGGTTAGGGCTCCAGAGACAGGAATACCTGACAACACGTACCTTATTAAGAAGGACTGCCTTTTACATCAGGCTCTTAACCCTGCTACCTAACGTGAGCGTCTGAAGGCGTTGACCAAGACACCCATGAGCTGATATGACTATCTGCACAATGATTGCCGAATCCATGTCCTGCATGTCGACAACCTCAAGGACCAAATCCAAATATTTAAATTTTAAAGAATTTTATTTGTAGATAAGAAATTCAAGATTGAACATTTTACATGAAGGTTAAAAATTAAATTTGCATATTTTCTTGCTCTTTATGTTTAATGCATTTTCTTTAATCGGAAGTACAACTCAGTCTTATTATAATTACCTACCATATATTTATATTTTGCTACGTGCCTTAGGTTTTAATCACAATTTAAATGTCCTATCTCTTATAAGTAATAAGTTTGTATCTCGTCGTCTTTATGCCCCCCTGCTAAGTTTGACAAAGTTTTTAAATAAATAATAATAGGCCCTAAAACTTTTCGCAAATGATTTTAGGTTGTTTTATAACCCGATTTTAGCCCAATTCTTTTTGTTGTTTTGATATTTATTTATTTTTGGTAATTCTCTATCCAAAATACTAATTGTTAACTCCGAAACTCATGTAATATAATACATTAGGTACTGTAAACAACTTTTATTTTATTAGGAAAGATACAGTTGCATATTTGTCAGTAGGTTTTTTGCTGGCAAAAATAACATTGAATTCCGTTACACAAATGTATTCCTACACATTTAACGCCATACAAGTTTCTATAAAAAATTAAATACCAACTACTCATGAATAAGTAAGCTAGAGCTATAGATCCAAGCAAGTGTTGCCTTATATCAAAATATCAACGAAAACACAATACAGACTACCAAATAGTAGCTTTTTCACTGTCTACGAATCCTTGGAACTACTACTGATACTTTAATAACACATTATTTCAGTTCCTAGGAAGACTGTAGTCTAATATTTTCTTATGTAGGTACTATGTTGGGGAAGTTTTTGTTTCTAAGTGGCATTCGCTTAATGATATATAAACGATCTTCCTTTGTTATATAGACCGGTTTGACACGCTTGACAACCAATTGTCTAAGGTCAGTGGAAAATGGAAGGTGCAGATAATAAAATAACCATTATGAAAATACAAGAACATATTAGGCTTAGCAACTTACACACTGGCGTCACTCATGAGTTCAAATGATATTATGTTCTTAATAATCTTCGATATCAAGTTTGTGCTTTCAGCAGAATTAATTTAAGAAATAATATTCGCAAAGAGATATATAGAGATACTTACATATCTTTAAATTGCAACAATATTTATTGAAGATCTCTGGAGCTTAGACTTTAAAAAATAAATTCCATATAAGACACAGTGGTTTATTCATAATCAGAATCATAACAAACTATATAAGTACATAATTATTTTAACATTGTACATACGCTCACGCTTAAATACATTAAAGAGTAGTCAGCGATGTATTAAACATCTTGTCAATTAGAGTTTGGTCCCACTAACGTAACAGGGAGCAAGCCTATTGCCTATGTGACTTTTTTCTTTTTTTTTATGCGATAGGGTGCAAACGAGCAGACGGGTCACCTGATGGTAAGTGACTACCGCCGCCCATGGACACCCGCAACTCAAGAGTCACAAGTGCGTTGCCGGCCTTTTAGGTAGAGGTACGCTCTCTTCTTGAAGGTTTGAAGGTCGTATCGGTTCGGAAATACGGCAGGCGACAATTTGTTCCATAAGCTGGTTGTGCGAGGCAAAAAGCTTCTCGAGAAACGCACAGTGGTGGAGTGCCAATCGGACGATGGCGGAAACCAGCAGCCGGTATAAGTCCAAACAATTCCTCTGAACACTCCCCATGATACAAGCGATAGAGGATGCAGAGTGCAGCTACATCTCTACGCAACGCCAAGGTGTCAAGTCGATCAGAAATATCTTGGCAGTCGATGATGCGAGTCGCTCTCCGTTGAATGCGGTCAAGAGGCAGAAGTTGGTACTGGGGTGCACCTGCATAGAGATGAGAGCAGTATTCCATGTGCGGCCGAACCTGCGCCTTATAAAGTTGCAGGCGGTGGGCCGGAGTAAAATACTGTCTCGATCTGTTTAGCACACCAAGCTTCTTCGAGGCTAATATGGCCTTACTCTCTAAGTGACCGCGAAACTGGACTTCGCTTGATATATCGACGCCAAGGATTCCGATACTGGCTGATGCAGTTAGGGAAGTGCTCTCAAATTGAGGTGATACGACCAATGGCATCTTTTTAGCGGTGAACGCGCAAACCTGTGTCTTCGTGGGGTTAAATTGGACTAGGTTAAGTCGACCCCAATCTGAAACTTTTGATAAAGAAGTTTCGATTTCAGACACAAGTTTGGATCGGCTTTCGATGACGTTTACCCGAGAAATGTTAGCGCGGCCGGTGTAAAGGGCATCACTCGTGCTATCGTCTGCATAGCAATGGATGCTGCTAATCTGCAGCATGTCGTTGTTATGCAGAAGAAACAGCGTGGGTGATAGCACACAGCCTTGTGGGACACCAGAATTAACAGACTTCGAGTCGGAGCATGCACCGTCAACAACGACCTTGATGCTTCTGTCTGTAAGAAAACTGGTGAGCCAATTGCACAGTTTCTCGGGAAGCCCATAGGAAGGAAGCTTCGCAAGGAGCGCTTTGTGCCAGACCCGATCGAAGGCCTTCGCCACGTCCAAACTAACGGCCAACGCTTCCCCCTTGGTCTCGATCGCCTGTGCCCACCGGTGAGTCAAGTATACGAGAAGATCACCAGCTGAACGACCCTGACGGAAGCCGTATTGTGACTGTATATATACCGTCTAATAGACAACAGTCCGATCCCTTAATCATCTTTTGCAACAACTACGGGAAGAGCGGGGTTGGTTCAATTCTTTTCTACCGAGAACCACACTCAATGGAACTGAATGAAATCATCTTCAAATCAAAAATATCTTTCCCAGAGTCATTTTCATTCTCTAAACGTCACTTAATTTATTTTCCAATCCATTCCTTGCGCTCCAACTCTTTAAATAATAAATAGGTTAAATCGTACAGTGTTATGTTTCTTCAGTCCTATTATACGCAGTCGTGACACTGGTATTCCAAGCTGTTGTACTACTAATAACTGCAATTTAAATAGAACAGCAATATGTCTTTGTAGTTATTTTTGCGATGCTATAATTTTAAATTATTTATAATTTAAAAATCTGATTATGAATACATTATATTTTGGCGGGATAGTTAATCATAGTTTATTTGTTTTGTCTCGTCCAGCTTTAGTATCTTTTATAACACTTAGTTATTTCGTCTAAGGACTGCATTTTTATCATATTTTACACTGGTTAATGTCCTAAAACTTGCACGTGTATTTGTGTGAGTGTTACGCACACACACCCGTGTATGTTACATTGATACAAACGCCTATTTACTAGTAGGTCAGCCTGATATCAACCTCTATCGTGTGTCGCATACGATTAGCGTTATCTGCTGTACTTAGCATGGAAGGATATCCCTCCCACAGATCTTACATTCATTAACTTATTCAAGTTCCTTACAAGCTTTTCTACTCTTTCGTAGAAACGTAGATATATGTATGAAAATAATAATACTTAGCAATACTAAATCATTAATCTAGCAATTAGCCTAAAAATAAATTTTATTAATATAGTAGTTGTAAGTTTTTTAAATATTTGTTTGAAAAACGTTTATGCTATATTATTTGTTTAATGTTAAGTTGTATGACCAGTTCTTAAATCATTCTGATCTCATTATTTAAATATACCTATTATTATATTATCTTAAGTTCATTCGAAATTCAAAAATTAGCCTTTTTACTTATTTTTTATGATTGTACAAAAGTATGACGTCACACCATGTCAAATACGTATTGTCAAATCATGCCCCTTTAATGGTTATTTGATGATTAAAAAAGAAATTGAAAACTTTACAATAAAACAGAAAGACAATTGTCAAGTATTTTCAGTAATCCTTTAGTGAAATAATTTAATTTAAGCATAGTCCTACACCCAATCGTATTACATATATAGATACCAAAATTTGTAGTAAATTTAATTCAATTATACCTCTGTATTATTGTTATAATCTCATAACACAATACTTTGGTAAAGACATAGCATTAATATAGGTATATATTATGTTGGATAACAACTAATGGCTTCACCTTGATAAACACGTTGAACGGCGCTGTTTGACCCCGAAACATTAAAAGATAATCACGAAACACTCATTTTGTAATATGTTGGAACTTACTACGTTTAATGGTTTTATGACATCATACGTGAAACATTAGAAATATCTTTAATACATACATACACTCACACCTGTATCCCTGAATGGGTAGGCAGACGTGCATTAGACACCTACATTTTACTACTTAGGAAATGGTCCCACTAACGTTATTCACTATAACGGCAAGCAGGATTATGAAGTGTAACCAGTAGCTGAAGGAGGAGGATTTCTATAAATTAGAATCTTGAAAGGAATCTAAAAGGGAATATTAAATGATGTAAATATTTTTCGGAATAAAGTCACTATTCATAGAGGGTTTCAAACCAAGATAAATCGAGCCCACATTTGCAAAGGGAGAAACGTTTTTTTTTATTAAGTTCTTTTGTAGCGTAACTCTGTGTTGAATATTCTGAGTGTTATTATTTAGCTCTGGCCATTGTTCTACTGGAACCTGGACAAGAGAAAACTTTTATTACCCTGTAATACTAAGTATTTAACTTCGAGTTGTTATAAAAATACTTTTTAATATTCGAATACAAGACAAATTCCGCCTCCATGTTCACTATGTTTTGGTCTCAATTCAATACTCTCTTTTACTATAACGCTGATAAGCAATAACTGTGTTGTAATACCTCGATAAGGAAATAGTTCTCCAGTGTAGAAGTGAGACCGTTAATATTAAATGTAGCTATTTTAGTAAGCAGGACCAAATTCTTATTGGCAAATGTGGGTATTTTATACAACTCTTAGAGGTTACAGTCGTTGCATATGTTTAGAAAGCTGGCTGAGAAACAGAAACATGTTCCCTAGTAGAAAGTTGTGAATTATAGCTCATTTTGCCTAGAAATACACTAGCGCTAATTTTTAAGCGAACTGAATCCATGACTAGCCGTTACCCGCGCCTTCGTTTGAAATCCTGAACCGAACCTATGTGAACCTGACTGCCAAGCCAGAGGTCATGAATTCCATTCCCACCCTGGACAAATGATTGTGTGCTGAGCATTTGTTCTGTGTTTAAGTGTAATTTATATATAATATGTATGTGTTTAGAGAGATGGGGCTTCGTAATGAACGCCAACCGAATTCTATCGTAACATTGCTGTTGAGTAAGACCGCAACGAAAGTCGTAATAAATGATTGAACCAAACATATTCTCTAGTCAAATGCCATCTAAATTAATTACACAACTACAGATTCCAAAAGAGTACATTAAAGCTATATAGATTTTATTTATCTATGCGGGAAATAATAAACAAAAAACCAGATTAGTTAAAGCTATGACGTAAATACATACTTTTTTGAATAATATTTTGACGACATTACAGAAAAATGTTCTCGCAAGGGAATATAGTTGTCTATGAACGCTATTCTATATTCAAAAATTTCAGATTATATTAAAAAGAAAAAGAAGCAATATTAAATGACATTCTTTGCAGATCAACCGTGAGGTCAGAGATAACAGCCAATCAATGGAAAGATTGGCGGAAGTTGGCGCTGCGTAAGGGGCTTATCTCAAATGTTTGTTCAAATGTCTTTCTTTGTCGCACAAGCTAAGAAAAGTGCAATTAAATTGTTGATAGTCTATTCATATATGTTTTTAATATTTTATTTATTACTAAAAATATAATGCTGTCTTTTCAGTGAAAAAAATATCTGTAGGTATATCGATTGCTGAAGATACGGTAGTTGCACCACAGGATAAATAAAAAATAGCCATAGAGAGATTAAATGTAATACCATAAACTAACCAGATATCACCAAACCAATGAACCCGAAGCACAAAACGTTATTGAAAAGAAAAAATATTATCTATTCTTCGAGTATCTATTTGTCCCAAATGGCGGTGGTTCAATATCTACTCGGGCGTTTTTTAATAATAAGCGTCGAGCTATTGTGGCGATTATCACGTCTTGTCGGTCCGGACGGAATACAAGATTTCTCGTAGATTGTCGATTAGCAACTGTCTAGACAAGCTTCGCGAGATTATGGTCTCTTGCTGGCTGGCTATATAGGCTGACGTATTTTAGTTACTGTTTTTTATAATATATACTGTAGGAGCCAGACGATCAGACGGATCACCTGATGGTAAGTGACAACCGCTGTTCATAGATACCTGCAACTCAAGAGTCGTAAGCGTGAAACTTCACTAATTTCGGGGAATTGCAACGCAAGAGTTGCTTCACAACTGGTTTTCTGTGAGGCCGTGGTATTGCACCCGCGAGCAAGCCGATTCATGGGTAAGCGTGGCTCTACCACTGCTAAATGATTTAAAAAATGTACACTAACATGCCTGTTGCTCTAGTAGTTAGTGACCCTGACTACTGAACCGCAGGTCGTGGGTTCGATTCCCACACGGGACTAAAAATAGTTGTTCCGAGTGGGGGTGTTCTTTATGTCCGTTGTTTGTGTTTACGTGTGGGAGTTGCCTTAAAAAAATGTTTACCAGATATGTACACATGTAGCATTATAACTGTACAGTATTCACACAACATACTATAGTATAGTATGCTAGTGAACGTTTGCATATCTTCAAAACTAGTAATAAGAATAAGAACAATTTTTCATATAATCCCTTAAGTTAGCAAACAGAAATACGACTCGTCTACTGTTGACAATAGATTTATCGATGCCTAGAAACGATCACAAGACTAGTGGTAACCCTAGCATCATTATTTAAGAGGACTCCCGTGATTACATGACTATTTCGTTTCGAGAGTTTCGAGACTTTTAACTGCAAAGTAAGAGATGGAAGCAGAAAGTGGTTTCTGCTTAATTCTCTTTCTTAGAAAATTGATGTTTTTTTTCTCAATAATAGCGGAATCGCAATATTTTAAACTGCCGAGCATACACAATGACAAGTGCTTTACTATTATTGTGCAAAAATGTATATGAAGGGCTCTGTAGTTTTTCAAATATGCCTATCATCATCATCAGGCTTTGATCGTCAACTGCTGGCAAAAGACCTCATGTAATTGAGACAGTGAGCTCATCCACTCTCCTCATGCAGTTTTGCTCTATAGATATTATATTATTATATCTCATACTACGTGTACAGTCGACACGAAGCATAACAGTACTCAAAAGTAGTGTATTCTAATTACTCAGAAAGCAAACCCACACTACGTGCAATCAGTTGATCAATTTCCGTTTAATATCCGCTCATTGTGTGAACTTAAAAATTATTCTGACTTGTGGCCATAGAATGAGCGTTACAAAAGAATGTAGATAAATATTATTTATTCTACAAACAGATCGCTTGATTGGGTCTAATTACTGGTACATATAAAGATTAACATTCACCTGCATACACTCGCCATTCACTCGCATATCTATTTTGCCAACAATTATTTAGTACGACATACGTAACAGAGGGCCGTCTTTCCCATGGCTGTATATATACTGTTCAATAGATAACAGTCCAATCCTTGAGTCACGTTTAACGACACCCATGGGAAGACATGGGATGGCCACTCCACCGAGAACGACACGGTTAAAGATTAACGATATAATGATATTTAACCGCGACCTACTGTAATGTAGAATTGAACATGATTGTCCATTCATGCGACTCCGATTCTATTTGGCTCATTAATTAATAACATACATACAGGCAAAGTTGAATAATGTAATAGCAAGCCGTTTGCCGAGCCCGTGCCCTTTGGGGAGTAAAGATGGGATACCTGAAGGTATCTCTCATCAACGACATTTTAGGGGATTAAACCCTACGTCCTTTTGCAGTTCCCCTGACACCATGAATCCAAACAAACAATTACACTTCGTATTTATAATATTAGAGAGGACTTGACAGACAGATGAACACTGAAATCGCAATTAGTAGTGATAAGAACGCCTCGCCGTTTGTAACACATTGTTCAAATATCGTAATTTTTTTTGTACAATAAAGTATATTGTATTGTATTGCTAGCCCATATGACACAGTTTGAAGTTGTATATGAGGCATGTTAGAAAAAAAGTTGTGTTACCTAAGTACAAATCTAAAATGAATAAATATGATCTACTAATGCTACATGTTTTACTAGCTGGTAGGTACCCTATGTAAAGTTTGTGCAAAATGTACGATGATAGGTTTTGAAGTTACGACGTGAAAGAGTAACCAACAAACGAACCAACTTCCTTTAGCATTTATAATATTAAAGTAAAAAAAATATACAACAATGTTTTGCAGCTACCAATAGAAGGAAGAATGACGTATTATAATGATTCATCTACATTGTATTTGTTCTTTTTAGGGTCATATGAACTATTTGTTAAGGTTAGTCCGCTTATGACATTGAGATTATGAACACATTCTCTACTACAACTAAAGGATCTTCCTCGTGTTACAAGGGCAAGAAGGAATTTTAAGAAAAAAATAGATAATAAAGTATACTGAAGGTTTTTTTATCTTGGTTTCTAGGTGAAGGATTTTTTACTTTATACTGTCTATCACTATCTGTGCATATATCATACGATAATTAAACTCTGCAGGCTACTCCTGTAACTTACTGTTTTATTTTAATATTTATAACCAATAGTAAAACCAAAAAGTTGTTGCCAAGATAAATTCGTTTAGATTAAAAAATGTATACGAAATTTAAAAAAAGAACGTAATTGAACAGTAAAGTGTAAAAATAGTAAAGTCAAGGACCCGATCAAAAAACATCTTGACACAAGCATATCAATATAATAGAAGTAGGTATACATTAGATTGAAAAAAAATCGTATATCGTGTATCGTTCAGTTACTTGAGTATCTACTATAACTTACTTATTTTTCTCTATTATAACCGGTTTATTTGTCTAGTAAGATATTTAACAAATTCTTAACTATATCAAAATAACATTCTAAGTATTTTTTCACATAAGAAAAATCTTCAAACATAAACAACAACTTTTTATTACTGTTGTGTCACATGGCAATCTTTAAGACTAGTAGTTACAGAATCACAAGTACATTTAAATATATCAAAAATAGCAAATATACATAAAACAGTTACTTGCTTTACAAATTAAAGAAAATAAGGCCAAGGTACAACTGATCGATATTGTCGAGGAACAACACTCCTTCAATGTTGTAGAAAACGGTTGATTACAGATATTTTGAGGTTATTATCTCGTAAGTTTATCAATGTTTTAAAACTTGTTAAATCAAAGAATCGATTCGAAATTGAATCGAAACTACCAGACTTCTTTATTAAGAATACTTACTTTCTTTTGCAAAAAAAGTGTTCACTTTGATAACACCAAACACCGGCTTACTGACGATAAGCGATTATCTTCACATTGTATAGTCAGCAGTGATTTACCGAATGCTACAGACATCAGACTTTGATAGAGTGGTAGTGTTTAAAACGAGCCAATTATTGACCTAGGCACATATGTATGTTAGGGAACGTACCTATACTGCGTGACCCATTTTTATAATATTAACCCCCTCCCACCCCCTGGTGACCACCCGTAGTATTTGCTAAGACCCCCTTCCCCTCGAGTTTTCACTTAGTAATTCATGGTTTAAATACTTTTTTGCAAAACAGAAAGTTATAAGAATATATTTTGGCTCACGTTTGTCTTTAGTGATACAGCGCTTGCTGCGTGTCACCCAGAATGCGTACATACCTATAACTACAAGTGAAAAAAATATTATTAAGAAGATAGAGATATTGTAACAGGAACTTAATTTATTTTTATTTTTATTTATTTTTTTCACAATTTTGAGTAAAGCACGAAAAAGCGTGAGTTTATCTAGACTACGTGACGAAGCCTAAGACAACCCCCTCGCCCCTGTGACCAAGCTTGGTATTTTTAAAGACTCCCTCATCCCTGAACGGGTTACGTAGTATGAATACATTCCCTCAGTGCCGAGGTTCAACAGGTTCCTACACATTTTCCCAAAAATCCGTATATCACATCAAATTCACCGACATTAAGTGCCTATAGTTTCATTCACGTCAGCCCTTCCTCTTACAAAAGATTGGCTTTATAAACCATTTTTAGGAATAAATTGTCAGTTACAAGTAGGATTTCTGTTGTCTGTTCTAGTTATTCACGGGGTAAAGTATACGACCTTTAAATAGACCACACCTTTCTGAAACAGCCTGTGTAATATTAGTAAGATCGTTTATAAGTATTGTCTGTATTTGTCGTAAATAAGTATGACATCCTACATCAGACATTAACCTGGCCAGAAAACAGAAATGCTAAAGAAAAATATTTACAGTTTAAATAAAGAACTTTTAGGAAGCAATGATCGAATGAGTTGTAATTATGCTGTACAAATGATTTTGCGCTGCAATTTTCAGTACTGTATGCCTACCCAATAAACTCCTTACGTAGTAACCAGTTGTTACCATTAAATATTAACAAAGCCTAAGGAAAAAGGTACTCATAAATGTGTAAAGAGAATCCAAGACCTATGAAAAACTGCTTCGTTTCCTATCTAATGTATCCTAGCATAGGGAGTTTCAAAGGGAGTTTTTTTTTAAAGACAACTCTCTGAGAATCACTTCCTGTGTCGCGAGGACTTTACAATATTCAAACAACGGACACAAAGAACACTCGGAACAACCAATCGGGTATCGAACCCACAACACTCGGTGAGGCAGCGTGGTGGCAAGGTGGCCACTTAAACCGCTACACCGTCTGTGAAGTCTAAGATTATGCTAGTCAGTAGTGGGTCGAATCAAATACGAGTTTAGAAATATAATGAAATTTCAAAAATAAATACACATTTGAGTATAGGCTTTGACTTTGAACATAGCCTGAATTGTAAGCAGTTCTTTTATAAATAAGACAAATTTGTTAAAGCTCAGAAACACTTAAAAGTTTCATATAATAAGTATGCTCATAAGTTAAACATGAAAAGTGTTTTACAAATATGGCTTTAACCAGAACAGTTTGTAAAGTATTGTAAAATAAAATGTATTGATCGTCTATATAAAACCGATATTTTAAATAGAAGAAATTCCGCAGTTCCACCTGTCCTAAGTCTATAATAAGGAATTTGAACTTTGAGCCTCAAAGAAATATGTTATTTTTTTAGGTTCACGTAGTGAGTTAGTAATGAAATAAATATATTCTGGACTAACAATAGTATTTACCTCCTAAACATTAACTTGGATGTTGAAATAAAATCATATCATATTTTTATCTTTATCTTTATCTTTGATATTTCTGTTTTCTACAAAATTTCTGTAAAAGATTGACTAACAAACACTCTTAAAAACGTACTGTGCCCGAGGGATATAATTTTGTTACTGTACAAGACAGTATGAAAAAAGCAACTGCAGATAAGTACTTGTAGATGTAGCGTCCTTCTTTATCTATAGAACCCCAAAACTCATTTTCTGTGACCCAATTAGCTATGCATACACATTTGTTAAGCAGTAGATAACAAATCGACAGTTAATACACAAAATACTACCTACTAATTCACATAATTGACCACTGTTCTGAAATAAAATTACGATATTGGGAATTAACGCGGTATATAGGTATTACATATATACCTATTAATTTGCCTGCCGTTTCGAGCAAGGTGTGTCCTAATCTTTCTATACTAATATTACATATTATATTACAGGGGCAGAGTTTGTTTGTTTGAACAGACTAATCTCAAGAACTACTTATCTCATTTGAAATATATTTTCGCATAAGGGAGCCATTTTATTGTATGATTTATATTACAAATATATAAGAAAGTAGACAAACGATAGAAAGAAAGTCAAAGTAAGGCCTTTTTTATACGAATCAAGATTTGGTGAATGTCAGTTCAAAAAAAAAGGTATGCCTTACTTCCCAGAACCAAAACGTAACTTAATTTGATTCTTTCTATGGATACTCTACTCGATATTTAACATACATATACTCTCACCTATATATCCACTAAAGAGTAGGCCTAGGCGCATTAATTGTCCCATTTTACCAACCATAATATAGCGTAGTTCCAGTATTGCCGTCAACTGGGCTTTGTAATGGCTATTCTTTTATAATTGTACATGCTCTATACTGTGATTATTTTAAATGTTCACCATGTAGCAGCGGCATCATATTAAAATATAAGTTAAATGTAAAGTTATAACATTGTAAAATTAATGAACACTTATTTATGGCTTTGGGCTGATGTATTCTTAGACTTTCATGAGAACTTCACAAAAAAGAACTATGATATATGTTTTATATATGAGCACCAAAATGACTCCACTCTGCCTGATGGAAAATAAAGCATTAAAAAATACATATAAAACATTATTCTTACTTAGACTTAACTTAGACTGCATCATTATTGACCGCCTGGTTAATAGAGGCCGGATTACTGTTTAAGAATGTGCAATATGTACCTATATTTTAATAAACACATATTCACTTCCCTGCTTATCAGAACGCGTCATAAAAAAATAAACAATATAGGCTAATAGCCTATAGAAAACAGAGAAGGCACCACAATGTTCTCAGCACTTTCAACAACATTAACTTTACGATTAAGTTATGGTTAAGTTAGATTCACGAATAAAGTACAGATCGTATACTTTGCTACTAACACACTTATGGCACAGATAACTAAACAGTCTTATGGTTCTAGATTTAAATTTTCGCACGTAGAACCACAGACAAAAGTCTCTGTTACAACAATTTATAGTATTTTTAGTATTGTAGTATTAAATAAGTAGTAGTTACATTAGTAGAGACTTAGTAACTTAAGCAGTAATAATTAAATGTAAATAAAATTGTAGTTTTAATTTACATTCCATTAAATATGTATCTACGCATTAAAAGGTAATATCGCAAAATACGGTCTTCCATCAGCTCTTGACAGTACCTATGCGGTATGCTTAGATAGGGAATTATTGGTTTACTACAGCACATACATATGTACGAGTATGTATGTATAATTTGTTTATGCCGTAACTGATTGTAGTTGACGTAACATAAGTCCGTAATTTTTTATAGCATCAATGCAACTTTGAATGCAGAATATAGAAAACGGTAATAGTGGCTATCCTATTCTATATTTGACCATTATGTCGTAATGAACGTGAACATTCGTAAAATAATACTTTTAAGTTATATGTTTAGGTAAAAAGCTTTAAGTATCTAATATTTCTAGAATTTAGTTTCATAGTTTCAGTGGTAGAGCCATGCTTAGGCCCAAATGGGCCGGCTCCAACGGTGCGATACCACGGCCTCACAGAAAACCGGTTGTAGTAGTGTAAGTAACGCTTGTGTTGCATTCCCCGAAATGAGTGAGTACCCTCTTTCCTATCCCCTCATCCCCCAACTCTCTTCTTTTAAGCTCCCACATCCCCTAATCCTCATCACCCTCAAAGGAAGGCAGCGCACTTACGATTCTTGATTTGCAGGTGTTCATGGACGGCGGTTGTCACTTACCATCAGGTGACCCGTCTGTTCGTCTGTCCCCCTATATAAAAAAAATGAATAAGTAACACATATCTTTTTTTAAGTTATAGTAGGTCCTTATTTTAACCCGTTCAGGTTAAAAGAAGTACCTACAAAGAAATCTTTATTCTAAGTTAGCAAAAAGTACAAGTACATTCGAAAGTAGTAAACCTTTTTTTCCACTAGTCGGTTACCTTACTATAGAAAAAAACATGTAAAATTGTTAAAATAATTTGTTTGTTGCTAACGTTACCTCAAAGTGTTACACCCTATGTCACCCACTATTAAAACTAGACTAGAGCGTCCCAAATAAACATCATACATACATACACCTTTTTGCTGCAGCAACAGTATTTTGCTGGAGCGTTATTGCTATAGGCCTTGTTATTTGAGACCGTATGGTTTTAGAAAAAAAAAATCTGTTCAGCTGCTACCAAATGGCTGGTTAATAAAACATTTATAGAAGTAATGTATATGAGTATTGTAGATTAAGTACAGTATTGGCGTGATAAACTACGCTTGCGTAAAGAATAGAACAACTCGTAATGCTGTTATGAATAATACTAAAACAGGTTGTCAAGATGCCTTCCACATTTTTTACATCCACTTCGATCGCGTGATAGACCACGATTGCCTTTGAATCTATACAACTCTTGAACAGCTGTTGTGTTTGATGTTACATAAATTATCTTCAGATGATAGACACCGTCTATTACTTGAACAGAATATCGGTAATCTGTTTAAATTATAACTAAACAATATGACAAATATAATAATGTTTATACTAGAAACATATTTCACACACCTTTCCACACCAGTTCCTAGAATTCTATTTTAGCATTATTAATTTCGTCTCTCTTTTGCTGACGATATCTCGTAACCCTATGTCAATTCCACTTTTAAGACGATTCAAGTGGCACCTCACATCAAACATCATCAATCACACATATTTACAAACATACGAAAACGAGAACTCCTTGCGCAATCGGATAAAAATGTATTAATTAAAAAAAAATATTACATATAAATTATGTATAAATACTCATTTATCATATTAGAAGAGAATACAGTATTTTAGCAACAATTTCTCCTTTTTTTTTTTTGTTCAGCGTGGTCTACGTCGCTTGAACGAGAATATCGGTTTACTATATATATAGTATTGTACTTAAGGTGCACATGGATTTCTTTGAAACGTTGAGCTTGTCTTGTCTATGCACTCAAATTTATATTATAGGCTTTGCCGAGCTCGTTAAAGATAAGTGTAGCAACATAGTACAATTTCTACAGTGAAAATACAGTTATACATTTATAATATATATAATATGTATTTTTTTGGAATTGAATGACCTGGTAACTAAGACATTTAAGTCAAATATATAATAAAAAAAATTACAGCTTTGGTGTCTATAGAGTATTTTTTTATCAATGGAAACAAAATTATATATTTTTAGTGTCTTTTCGTAAATACCAGGATCTTATTTCCACTTTCAATTACCCAAATAACGATTTTCCGGATTCCAAAATTAGAATACCGAAATCTTTATTTGGAAATTCTGGCGTTACGGATTTTCTGAAACTCCGTTCTAGAATAGAAAGAAAAGTTGAACATAATATATTAGGTATTAGCTTCATGAAATCGAGTAGGCTACGCATCTATGATAAGTCGTGGCAAATGTGTTTTTAAGTGTTTAATTCTTTAAACTATTTTGTTGTTTTATACATTACCTAGACCCTCCTAACATCGTGAATGCGCTTGTGAGTGTTTGTTTCTTATGATTGTTATGATGATATGATGTTTAGACATGAAGGCATGTCTCAATATGAACCATTGCAATAGACTATTATATAATAATACTGGCATGTTGGTCTAGTGATTAATGACCTCAGGGTCATTAACACACGGCTTAACAGTCAGCTGTTAAGCCAGAGGGTTCTATTACTACAGAGAGAGTCTAGATGTCCTTTTGTTTTTTTTTTATTTTTTGTTTGTGTTAGGGATGGGTTTACGACGGTAGTGTACTGGGCGTGTTTAAACCCGCAACTACTTGATCACAAGTCCGACGCCTTAGCCATCCCGCTACCGCCGGTAATGTTAAATATATCTATATGTATGTTTGTTAAGATCACTGCAACACAGGAATAATTCTTAGTGCGGGAGTTGTCTAAAAACATAGATTTAAATGTTCTTAGGGTTACAGGTCATACACCTTTTTCCACAAGAGAGTAATGGTCCAACGGAAAAGTGAATCAATAGTCAAATTTCACACTCAATCGAACCAAGCGATATGCACTGCAGTCCGCTTGAATTAGTGGAAATGTGTTCTCTTGAATAAATGGAAGTGACAGTGGTAAAATTAATTTAAAGCGATTTGATCAACAGTTAGTTCGGATTTTGACAGGTGCATGTTATTATTTGATCACCTACCTACATTATTTGATTGTGTTTGTCTCAAAAGTTTATTTTCAACCGACTTCTAAAAAGGAGGTTCTCAATTCAACTTTTTTTTATGTATGCCTTAGCACTTTCGACTAGGTGAACCGATTTTATAGTTTTTTTTATATTTGAAATTGGTACTTCCCGTGTGGTCCCATTTTTATTTGGTCCAGTTCTGACAATAGCATCCATATTAAAACTATATAAGTCTTAAATTTGCAACTCAATTCAGGTCAACAGATTTCGATAATACTTTTTTATATGAAAGGATGTACTTCAAGGGTAGTTAGATGAGAGTTTGGTTAGGTTCTAGGACAATGGAATCCAACAGAAAACCATATAAATCTTGAATTTTATGATAGATGCATTGAAGTCGGTTGTCTACTTTTTTAAAGTGAATTATTAAATGTTATGACAAGATAACACAAAAAGTCAATTTTTCTTGTTCTATAAATATGAGCGTAGGTGAAATGGTTTTGAATAATACATATTTACTTTACTGACGACATTGATTATATAACTCGAGTCAATAAAATTAAAACTCAAAAAGCATAGTCCAAATAAGGATAAGAATACGAACCACATAGTGCCAAAGAATTTATAAATATGTATATCACTACTCCATATACCCATTGTCTTTAAAGTAAGGTCAAACAGAAATGTAAACAAGGCAAAGGAAAACTTCGGAAGTACTGCAAAATTATACAACTCATTCTACCTTTGCAAACAGGTAATATGTTAATATACTCGGACTCAAAACGTTTAAAAATCAAGCAAGAGCAATACTTTTCAAAGTTTTACGAAGTAATAAACTTAACAACGACAAACATTGACACCATGTATGACAGCATGATTGTACAGCTTATCTGAAGTCTCATGTAGCCTGTTAAGGACAGGGTCTCATTTCAATATCAAAGGTCGCGGTTTCGATTTACGCTCTGAACAAATATTTGCTTATTGTATTGGTATGGATGTTTTTAGCTTTAATAATATATGTACCTACAAACTTTGAAATTGCTATTATAAAAGTATGTTTATCGGAAGCTTAGCTTAGTTTTAGATCAAACGGCCGTGTGTCAGATGTGTGGAGTTATTATTATTATTTACAAAATACAATATCTATCTATATATATACATAGACACACTCACGTCTATTTCCCCCGAAGAGGTGGGCAGAGGCGTACTTAACGCCCACATTTATAACGGCGTAGCGTATTTTATAATAAGAGCCAAGCCTAGTTATTGCCGTGAACCGTGCAGACTGTATAGATACTGTCTGATAGAGAACAGGCCAATCCCTGAGTCGCTGTTTACGACATCCACGATAAGAGATGGAGTGACCCTATTCTACTTCACCGAGAAACACACGGCTCCATGCCTATCTTCATACTATGGGTTCTGAAAGTTCTGTTGTATGAACGAAACCCGCAGTAGGTTGCACGTGTATGTAAAATTTAAAAATAGATCGGTATAAACGTTTCCCATACTGCACTATTTAAAAGGTTGTTTGTAAACAACAAGCACTAGATTACACTTAGCTATTGAGATACTCACGAATACTTTTTATGTTTGGCACAGCTCACATGATTTTTGTGCGTTGTTTATGAAATGTTTTTGTTTTTATGGGTATAGGGTGTTTTATACTAGTATTCATATTTTATGTACTAACCTTAATTGAACGCGAAACCGAGTTATTCAGTTTTATTTATTAGCACGAACGATCGTCACTTTAAGACTGCTTCTGTGTGCCAATAGTGAACGCTTAATGCTTACTCATCCGTCGCTTTGTTTGTTATTATGATTTAGCAATTTCAAATGTAAATATTCCTTAGGAAATACATATGTTTTAAAAGTAATGTATTTTTTATATTACGTAATGCAGAAATGTGTTTAAGTTACTGGAAGTAAATAGTTATCTCGTCCTTAACACGTTTTTAATACAGCTGAAATTGCTTATAAATTTACAAATTAACCTATACTAACTTCTTTAAAGCAAGCATCATAAGGTACTTGAGGTATTTGATGGTAAATTCAAACTCTCCAGGTAGGTTGTTTATTACGAAAAAAGGTATGATTTGACAGAAATATACTCACTGATATTTTAATTACCTGAAGCAATGCCTGAGTCTACATTTTTTTATAATTAACTAGTAAGAATAGTTTAGAAAAACTCCTAGTATCTAAGACCTAAACTAGATTACATTACACGATTAAAATTACCTATTAGGTATTTCATTCATAGCATTCATACTTACTTTTACTTATATCGAATTCAGGGTTAATAAGTCTGTACTTAGATTTTCTTAATTTCTCATCAACTCGATCGCATACCAATTCGTTACGTCATGGGCGTCTTTAGCCCCCCTCCCGTTCCTTGTCGTAGTTCCCCGCCCCTCTCACCTCCTTTCTCTAAGTACTTAATAAAAGTATTTAGTTATATGTGCAATTTGGTGTTGTGTTGATTGAGATTTGGTCAAGGCTAGGTACAAATGCGTGTGTCATCGTCGAATAAGGTCAAAAATGGAGTCTAATCATACACGTACAAGCTCATGGAATGGAAAGAATGTCAGCAATCATGTGTTATACTTTTAATGCTTAGGTGCCTATCTACTGTAATACAAGTATTGACTTTATTATCATAATAATGCTGCTTTACGAAGACTTTTTGTAATTCATGTAATTAAGAACGTCAAATGACGCTATATCAATTAGTGCGTGCCAGATGCGATCTCCACGGAAAACCAGTTTCGGCCTTTTATCGCCGCGCTCAGGAGTGCTACCTTTGTGTCTAAACACAGCTTTGCTCCAACCTACCAACTTACAGATAATTAAAACCCGACTCCCGATAATATTAAGCATTAATAAACAATAAAAAGTGAGAACAATGAGTTACATAAAATTCAATTACGGTAGAACATAAACCGTCATTAAAAGTAAGTCGATTGTGTCCGGGCCGACAGTAAAAAGAGTGTGTTTAGTGAAGCATTTTGCCTACCTGCTAATTAGACAAAGAGCTTGCGATCGACGCGTCAGTGACAACGCGATACACAAACATGCACACACCGACACATTCGAGATAGGATGCGGCAAGTATCGTTTGGCAAACAGGCGGGGTCGTGCGTCTGTCCGCGGGCGGTTAGCGACGAACACTGCCACATTGGGGCATTGGGGTTCAGTGGCTGGCTGGCCGCGCAATGCACGCGGCATTCATTCGAGCTACGAACGGCAGAACGGGCACGAGCGTCGAACAGCTCATGGGCCTTTCTTTAATGAATGGGCCGGCTGCCTGTGCGCACACCTGTGAGGTGCACTCTCTCTTTCCCACACGCCAGCGTCTTGCCCTGATATCGGAGTGACGTTACCGAAGTGCACTTACCGAGCCGCGTGCGACACAAGCCCGTGTGAACGACCACTTTAGCCAGCTTGTCACGTTTTTTATTTGATTCAGCCTACATTGTTTTGTTTCTACAATTTCATGTGTATGTTTCGGGGCTCAAGTTTTTAAGCTTAAATTTAAATAAAAATCTTAGTAGATGTTTCTTGCTTTTTAGTGAATTTATAATTATAACGTTTTCTTAAATATACCTATTACATACATACGTTCACGTATCGTGCAGGCAGAGCTGTTTTGAATACCCAGATTTTGCACATTAGATTTGACTCCACTAACGTAATAACCTAAAAACCCTTTGCCGTCATCTGGGCACTGTATGACTGTATACATACTGTCTGATAGAAGAGAGTCCGAGTAACTATTCTACTCTATCGAGAAATATATTTTATGAAACTGATATTAAATTAAATCATAGAAAAATTGTACCAGAACCAACTTATAAAATGTTAATTTCTACGTAAAATTAATTAAAAAGTGGATTCATTTTTATTATAGTTTATCTGTAAGTGGATAGTAATATGTGTGCTTTAAAGGGTATCTCGATACTTAATAAAATCAATGAATGATTTTCCCAGTACCTTAATCTATTTAACAACGTTTATGGAGCATAATAATCCAATTATTACGAAGTCTCCAGATACGTTTTGTTTTGTTTGTATACATCGAAGAACCGGTAATTTGCGGTATGGCAACTCTGTACACATTACACATAGTGGTGTGCCACTTTAACTTGCTTGACCGAATGTCGCTCACTGAACAGTCGAGTCACCCGCGCGTATTGTTGCTAGGTCAATGTAACCGTGTCAACAAAATTACGCATAATATAATAATGTAAATTCGTGTAAACAAAGGTAAACTATCCTTTATGAACATTACGTGGTTAACTATTGTAACTTGTATGATAATGAGCATGCTATTAATTATTCGTTAACATGTAAAACTTTAAAAAACTTATAACTGAGTGACGTTTGCGTTCCAAATGCGTGAATGACACTGTACAACACTGAAAAAGATGCCATAAAACAATATATAAAAAGATTACATTACGATTAAACCAGCACATTAAAATACATATTTAATAAAATGTAATACGTTATAATATTCAGTGTAAATTTAAAAGCGAACGATCTCCGGATAGTAAATTTTTACGTCGCCAGTTCCTTGCTTGAACTAGCTGTTCCCAGATTCCTCCTATGTTAGGCGCAGTAAACCACACATTGTGGTTTTAATCGGTCCAATGCCGATACAGCGTTCCATTAAAATCCCCTCTAAGGTGTCGGCCCGAGGAACCCCCTCGTTAAAAAAACGTTCACACCTCCACAGGTTAAAAAAAAAAGTCTCGCTCAAACAGCTGTTAAAAATTAATTTATACAAATAATAAGTACCTACCTGCTGTTTGTTATGATAAATTATTCATAATATTTAAGTAACTACATTTATTTACTTGCCATTAAATGTCCACATCAGGTCAATATTTACCTTTTTAATTTTTGAAGTAAAAACTTTTCCAGGTGCGACTTGATAGCAGTAATTTGGCTGAAGATTATATATTTCATATACATTGAGGGTATAGAGGGCGATACTATATAAATATTACGTGAGAAAAAAGCAATGATTGCTTACGACTCGTATTCAATGGTTATAGTCTTAGTATTCGCATACGTACATATTATTGTTATTAACATAATTTTTAAAAACTATTTTAAACGTTAATTGTGAGCTTGTTTATAAATATATTTACATATTAACACGATTAGTGAACTACCATTTCAAGTTTCACGCTGTTCTCAAACGGTACAATAATGTGTAAAGCTGTTGTAGGCTGCATATTTTAACATACGTACATATATACATACATAAAGCTGAATTTTATCACTCATGTGACGTAACGATATTACGTGTATATGAGATGAACCTGTGGTTAATAACGGACTTAGATCATACATTAAGAATTGTGATGAAATCTAGTAGATTTATTACTAGTAATATAATATATATACATAGATATACCTATAATAATTTTGAAGCACTTTTATTAATATGAATATTTTTAATAATTTTTAATATTAATAATACATTTTTTTTGTTATAAGCAAATAAAAGTGAAAAAAATATTTTGGTATGTTGGTATTACTATTTATATATGGATGAGTGTGACATTTTTTTATGTATGAATGTAATTATTACGTACACATACATGTACTGTGACGTTAAGTAGCGAGTTCTTATTTTCTTACGGAATATTTTTTGTAGTTGCTTCTCAATAAAAACCTAACATGACTTATTTGGTGTCAGTTTAATTGTAATATAATGCATGTTCCCCGACTTGGAAGAAATTTTACTTCAAATTAGTGATGTTGCGAAGAAAGGATAGGTCAGTAGTACCCGAAGTCAACGAGCTTGTATGAATTGTTTAATAACAGTAATGTAAAGTAATAACTCACCCTGAACCTTTTTACGGTCATAAGTGTTATTATTGTATATGGAAAGAATCATATGTTTCTACGTATTCAGAAATTTGTGTAAAGAGGTATTGAATAAATGGATATGGATAGGCCTATATGGACTGTAGCAGATAAATGAGACTGACTGATTAATTGAATACCATGTTAAGGGCCCGAAAATACATTATATGGTGCTGCACAGGTTAGTTTTTACAATAAATGAGATTGACCAAAGATTAAAATGATCAGATATTTAGTTTAGTAAGTTAATATATTGTGTATCTAACTGGTGCTCGCTCATCAATAAAAAATAATCACACATGTAATTTGGTATAATATTTACAACAACAAGTTTGTGATGAAATAAGCAAAAGTAGATGCCACTGGTACACAAAATCAGTGACAAGTAGTAACAAGTTTTTTAATCTGGAATCGGAATGTAAATACGTTTCAAGTACAATCAATTCCTCTTTCACAAATTACATATATTAGGAAGGGACTATAACCTCTCAATGTAGCAATGGTTGAATTCCATAGGCATAGTCTTTTGCCTCTATAATCCACTATAGAAAACATAAATAGGTAACCTGTAGGTGACTCTACAAAGATGGCACAGACAAACACATACGGTCAGTTGGAAAATGATCATTGAAACTATCTCAATTAACGTCAGATCAAACATCTAAAAGGAGTAAAAGTATTTTCCTTTGTTTTGATTTTTTCTTTTTAATGAGAAAACGAAACGGGTCATCTGATGGTAAGTGACCGCCATATACACCCGCTACTCAAGAGTCACAAGTTGTTGTTTGGCTCTAGTTTACCGATTCCAAAAAGTAATATTGTCGGTGTGCAACGCGGACACTCACAAAATAGAGTATGTGTTAATAAGTATGTACTTAGTATCAAATAACAAACGTAGTGTTGTTCAGGAGTTGTAAACAGATTTACTTTTATGAAGGGTCATTCGTAATTTTGCAAAAATATTAAGTGCCTACCTGCCTTTTTTACGTATCAGTTTTACTAACCCACTCTTATTATTTCGTTAATTTTATAATATTTAACATAATATTGTTGCATACTTTTTGATAAATATATTCCTGTTAGTTACCTTTTGGCTGTTAGACAGTATTATGAAATACTTAACAGCTGAGCGAGTTGTTGGATGGCGCAGTATGGTTCCAAAGCTACCTACCTTGTTACATCCAATCCTACGTGATCGTTAGCACGCCTCCGCGCCGTGCGCCGCCACCGACTCTGCTTGACTATGCGATTTATTTTACAACCATTTACTAGAGACTGCACTGCAACTTGCATCATAAATTCATAATTCAACCATTTAACAATATACATAATATAAAAATATAGTCACCTTAAGAATGACTTATGTTTTATTGTAATAAAAAAAAATACAAAAAAAGAATCATGTGATAAGGATTTATTGTATCTGTTAAGAAAATCGATTTGTGTTGCCTATGGTTTTGTAATTTAAATCAGCTTTATTGTTGTTTATTAGAAACAAGCATTTGCCTGCGGTTTCGCTAGGGTAAAAGTGGTTTTATATCCCTTGAAAATCATTTTTTTCAAATAAATACTTACAACATGTATTCAAAATTGTACCTTAATTTTTATCATATTACTCATGTGTATTTATAACTAAAGTGCAACTTCATTACCCTAGTAGATTTTTCCCGGAAATGATAAATTCATCTTCTTAGCATCCTTTTTTAGTATGTAGGTTTCTATATTAACTAAATATAATATCTTTATTACTAAGAAAAAATATGTTAAAGTGCTTATCACAGACAGAGGTTCTATATTAAATATATATATATATATATATATATATATATATATATATATATATATCTATTCGATTGTTTGTGTCCCTAGTCCTTTTTTTTAAGTCAGTTAAAGATAATAAAAACTATAGGTTAACATAATAATAGGTACACATAATAATATCTCAAATAGATAATAATAACATCCATTGGTAGTAACAAAACCTTAATATTTAATCATTTAATACTTCATGTTCCTAACCACAAAATTCTATAAAAAATTGATTAGGTTAAATGCTTTTTATTAGACATTGTATACCTACATATTTTTAAATACAGTATAGCATTTTATTATACATAAACACAAAAGAATAATTCTTTAGATGTCAGATTTATTTTTACTTACTAAAGAAATTAGGCAAAAAATACCTTGCTATTGAAAAATATATTTATTAATTAGTTACAAGTAACCGTTACTTGAAACCTTATCATAAACGGACATTCCTTCCTCCGTGCATTAAGGTACAATTTCATTGTCACAGATGGCCGGGGTACCAATCTATGGTTGTCACGGAGACAAACTTGTTATATTCTAACAAACATAAGCATGCACCCTCTATATAAACAAATATGACTGAACAGTGAGTAAAACCGGTTTACTAAAACTAGCTTGAAAAGTGTAATGTACGTAATAAAGTCATAAATACTTTTAATTTAAATTGCCCTTTCATAATGATTAACATTAATGACCTGTAATCATTGCACTAAAACCATAAACAAGTAAATTAGTGATGTGCACTTGACCAGACTCGCTTTCTGGTATCTCTCGACCGAACCCAAGTGCCAAGTGTCGTTCGAAATTTTAAATTTCGACCGCGACCGCCCGTGCGCCCGCCACGACGCCGACAAGGTTGCCGCGAACTCGACAGTCGAGGTCATTGTACACAGAGATTTGATGTCCCAAATACCTAATACAGACAGTGAAAATACGTATTACAATATAATTTATATTGTGCAGAGTATTATTCGATATTCCCTAAGATGATGTCATTCTTTAGTGATTCATTTTCATTGCTACCTATATTCTAAGAACTCGTTGATCTTGGATTTGCGGGAATCGCTTGAGTGAACAAGTTTTTAAAGTTAACAATGTTCATATTCAATAATACATTCTTTTGATAGCTTCTGTAATTATTAACTACAAACAATTCTGTATTACAGTGATATGGTTGCTGTATTCTAAATATCTAATTAGTAATTATTGGCCTAAATAGTACATTAATAATCATACTGCACGTAAGTGTATTTAAAATATCATTAGCCTATTTATCTAGTATAGTGGTTAGTGAACCTGACTGCTGAACCTGAACAGGTTATGGGTTCCCTTCCCACATAGGATAAAAAATTGTGTGATCAGCAATAGTTGCTCTGAGTCTGGGTGTTCATTGTTCATAGTATCGGTTGTTACAGAGTTTGTGAAGTCGCGACACTGGAATCATTCCTAATGCGGGAGTTGTCTTTTAAAATAAAGAAAACCACTCACAAATATAAACTAGCACTTCCAGTGTAATACCTACATATAGCGTTGCCAGGCGTCCGGATAAACTGGACACCGTCAGGCTTTTTGGTTGCCTATGCGACCAAAGTAGACGGTGTCCGCCTTGGTCCGGACGGATTTGTTAGATTTTTCAAATTTGTTATTTTTTTTTTTTTTTTAAGATGGTATGGTAAATAAACGTTAAAAATTTTCTTTTAATTTGTTTAAAAATAAAGATTATTTTTTCATTACAATATAAGATTTTTACAAAATTTTATGTAATAAGTGGTAGAGCAATGCTCAGGCACGAATGGGCCCGCTCGACCGGTGCGATACCACGGCCTTACAGAAAACTCGTTGTGAAGTAACGCTCGCGTTGCATTTCCCCGAATATAGTGAGATTTCCAGAGGCCTAACTCCCCCTCTCTTCTTTCTCTTTCCCATACCCCATCTCTTCTTTCTCCTCCCCGCATCCTCGTTCCCTCATCACCCTCACAGGTGGGCAACGCACTTGCGACTCTTTGAGTTGCAGGTTCCCATGGACGACGGTTGTCACCATCAGGTGACCTGTACCATCTTTTCGTCTGCCTTCGATAATATAAAAAAACAAACAAGACTATTAAAAAAAATGTTGTATTATGCTGAGACTAAAAAATAAGGTGTCCGGCCTTTTTAGTCAAATGTCAGTCTAAACGTGTTGGTCTGTCAGGCCTTTCATTTTTAATACCTGGCAACCCTACCTACATACAGTACCTACTATAGTTAGTAGTGTCTCTAAGCAGAGCGTGGTTTGAGGATTTGAAGTCGTCAATAAGAAAAAAAAAAAATTTTGAGAGAGTTAAGACTTTCCCAAAAATGCTAATAAACTAATGTACCTCGATAATGTTTCAAAATTCGAAACGCAACCAATATTACATCAGTGAAAAAGCTGTCAATTATATTTTGTACCAGTTTTTTTTTTTAGTACCAGCCAGTTCGAAATATGCGACCCTGACTTACTTGAGCTATTGCTTTTGCTCCCGAATCCCTCTGTATATTAATATTCCTTTCCTGCCTTTTCTATTCTCCCTTTCCTATCCGTATACTAAAACTTTCGCATCTTATTCAACTAAGGCTTGTCCCTTTATTACTTAAATGGTACTAAATTATAATGGGCAAAATGTGGTCGTTAATTACCGTACCCCAGCCTTGTGCCCTGTAAGTTTACAGTGCACTGTTTACTGTAGTTACAGTACACGTATCATAACATTATGCCGTTAAGATTGAGTAACAAAAGGTTTTTAATGAAAAGGCTTTGTCACACGATCGTAGATTTACTAGTGTGACCTGTATTTAAATGATACTCTTCGATCATTTTTCCTCTTCCGCGTGTTTGTTTTTATCTCGTGTAGGCGCTAGTCTTGTTAATGTATGTACCTACACATACATGACATATTAAATACGTTATATATTTTTGCCATGTGTTAATATATTGTTGTTAGTTACTTTGAACATTCAATACATGAATGGTTCTTACTTAAAAAAGTTTGTCTATAGACTACGATGACGATGACTTTCTCTATTGTTATATTTTATCTCTTTGTGTATGAAATGGTAATGTTACTTAACTTCGTTTTTCTATCATTATCATTATCATAGTATAATAACTAATAGGCACATCATTCTAAGTGTACTAAATAACTACTAAAAATACAGTATGATATGACCATTGATATTTTTATTATTATTAAGTATTACAAAAATATACCTCATATCTGTAATAACGTAGTATATTTAAAGAAGAAAAAGAAATGCTGTTTTTTTATTAAAACGATTTTACAAATTTTTGAATTCTATTTAACCTACTTTTAAGGGTCGTATTGTAATAATAATAATAAAACTACATAAGTATATGTATGTTGTTTCAGTGAAAATAGTATAATTTAACATTTTGGGGTTGATCTGGTGATCGAGCCAGGACCAGGTTGTATATAGTGGACTCTTCATGAGCTATATGTAAAACCTGGGTTTCATCAACCTCATATGATTTGTTCTATCTAATCTAAGACTAGGCTTAGCAACTGTTGTCTGATGATGAAGCTAGAACGTGGAGAGTTAAACTCTGCAATGGTTACCAGTAAGCACCACGAGTTTTGGGCTCATTCGTTGTCTAGCACTAAGTCATCAATTGTTATTGACAAAGCATCTTTCAAGTTTTTTTCTAATTACTATCATTATTTTAAACATTTCAAGTAGAATTAAAACCAACTTTTAATCCAGATTATTACAACAATTTGACTTTTATTTATAATACAATAATTATTCTTGTCTCCCGTATTATGTTTTTAGTCCAAGAATCAAGAGTGATAAATCCTTGGTCTAGACTTTTAGAGCTTTAGAGTACACTTGTGCTAATTGATTGCAAGATTGATAAATTTATTTTGACGAGCTGAAATAAGAAATTGTGGCTAGTAGTATCTTATATTTTTGTTTACATACAGTGTTCTATTATACTTACTAACAATAAACAACAAAAAATTTTCTAATAAATTTAAAAAAATACAATTTAGCTAAATTACACCCCAGATTGACGTTTGCTTTCTAGTTTCGTGAACGAAGTAGGCAACCAAAGTCACACGGTGGTAAAAAAAAACATTTTAATATAGACTTTCAAAACTAACGTTACGGTTTAAATTACTTAACCAACCAATAACTTCCAATATTTTCTTACAACACCAATTTTCCCTCTATTTACAAAGGAATAACACAGAAAGCATTTCTATTTAACCTGTCAGTTTCATTCGCCCTTTTAACAGACTACAATCGTGTTTTTATAGAATTATCATATAAAAATCTTGTGTATTCGTCACAATGAAACTGAAACTATTTATCTCATATACCTACTTAGTATGTTTTAGTCAATAATATTTGACTATATTAGTCTATCTCAAGTTCAACAGTCGTGACTGCACGGATGGTGGTTGACGTGGATGGTATGACGGTGCAGTGATTTAAGTGGTCGCCACGCCACTATGCTGCCGCGTCGCATGCTGTGGGTTCGATCCCCCCACAGGACAATACTTTGTGTAATCCGCATAGTCATTTGAATGTTTACAAAGTCCCTCGCGATTACAGGTATTGACCCTAATGCGGACGTGTCTATAAAAAAAGACTAAAAAGCTTAAGTATATTCTGTGAAATTCCCGAAATCTTTGTCCTTTGTTTTTTAGTTTGGTTTGAAGCTTTTTCTTTATTATTCATTAGTAGTTTTATTAAAATTACTAGGAAAGTGCTCGCTGAGCATCTGCACAAAAGCCAAGTAATACGACAACATCCTCGAAATAACTAACTAACGTACGTATGTACGTATGTATCTTGTTCTTCTTTGGTTTGACAAAGTTAATTTTAAAACGAATTAATGATATACATCCCATATTTTTCTGTCTACTGGATAAAAACCGCGGGACATTTGTATGCATTCGACCTACTTTGAGAAACATTTAAAAGCATTTAAGATTCAAAAGATGACAGCATAAACATATATGCCGCGCATTTCCATACGACCTTGATAAATTTAGCGAGTAATACTTACAATAATCTATAAAAAAAATGAATCCTTCCTAGTAAGCTTCAAGCTATGATCTTGCTAATGTTACTACTTCAGCTAGATAACCTAGATGAGGAATTGACTGCTATAGAATTAGCCACAGATTATGATTGATTGTTTATGTTGACTGGCAGTTCTGAGACTTCTGAGTATGTCATGCTCGCCTAGATGTCCTGCCAATGTTTAGAAATGTGTCGGGTCATTTGGATCCCATCGTCGTCATGCCCGTGAACGAACGCCGTTGGTCGAGGCTGGTCATCTCCTGACCGATATTACTTTAATTTTGTAATACTTTACTAGCTTGTTTATATATAAGAATAAAATAATATTTACACTACGGGCCACGAAAATTGTGTAATGTTTCAGGATTGTCATGTGTGTATGTACTTTTCTTAACTCTACAAATTCTAAGAACCTGGACACATTTTTTCGTACTTTCGTCCGGGGTATCGTTAGAAACCTTTTATTATTCAGAGTGACACTGGCTGTAATAATAAAAAAGTATATTATCATTCGTGTCGTGCATTTAATTTTTAAATGTCTTAAGTATTTTTACCAATTTAAATTTCAATGAATGAATTAACGGTTTTACAGTAAGTATATTGTTATTCATATTAGTGGTAAGCTAATGTCAAAACATGCCTCGATGTAGGCAAGTGGAGTTGGAATCGAATTATAGTTTAGCAATTATTGTTAATTTAATTAACGTATTAACTTTTTACATTCCAAGAATTTTACCTATCTATACAAACATTAAGCTTGGTGTTGAGAAGAACCTCAAGTTTAGTATACCTACTTAAAGTGTTTTATGTCAACTGTAATTCATATATTTCTTAAGATTATACGATAGACAACAACACGAATAAAATTAATTTAGCCTTCGTCCCTTGTATTTTTTTAAATATTACACATATAAGTACAAGTTTATCTTACGTATCTACATATTTCATATATATTAATGACAAATCTTCTCATATCACCTTCCTCATAAAATGTTTCTTGAAATCAACAATGAGTCACATTAAAATTATATTTCGAAAATATTTTGAACACAAGAATTCCTTTAGAGTCATTATTAAGTGCACTATAGGGAGTTATAAGGTTTGTTTAAAATCGGTGCAGCAGTATCTGGGCTGTTTGCCTCAGAGGGGCAATTAATTATTCTACCTGGCTGTCGGACGCCGAGGTAGCCGCCTGCCATTGTGCCATTCGAACCCTTCTCGTCACTACCTATTGTCTTTTTCTATAAAAGTGTATTCACGCCTCCAAGAAATCAATGTTTGCTACGCGTTTTACGCCATTACCAAACCTGTGCTATAGTATTTTTTTTTTATTTAACAAGTGAGGTAAACTTTTGATTTGATTTCATACGTCTGATTATCACTGTTTTGTAATGATTATAAGCTGTACTTCGGTAACAAATTGAAATGTATACTATGTAAATTTAATTTTGTACGACATAGGAGTGTTATTGTATCTGGTTAATGTATGTACGTATCTACGAACTCTATCATCACTTCTCAATGCCTTACAATATCTCGAGTGGCAATGGCTACATGTATTAGTTTAAAAAAAATCATAATTATGGTAGTTGTGTAGCGTATAATTAGTTTGTTGTTCGAGTTGTCGTGTTTTATATTTTTTTATTTACAACTTTGTGAAGTTTAGCTTTCTATAGCAGCAGAATTGACTCTACCTAAAAATATTTCTTTTTTTTGCATATGAATGCAAATCAAAATGCCTTCTGTTAATTTTTTAATATGTAATTTATAAATATTACATATAACTTACCTTATTTTACTTTCTTAATAAGTACATTTTATCTTTTAGCTACCTACCGTTGGTGACAAATGTTTTATATTCTTAAGGGATAGCCAAACTCGCGATTAAATTTCCTTTATCTACTTTACGAACGTATGAGATTTGATAAATTTTATCTGAACTTAGAGAAGATGGGTACTTAAAAAAAAATAAAAAAAATTGTTTATATTTCGCCGACTTTATCTTGAATTACTATTATGTGTGACACCTTATCCATCAAGTCTAGAACGGCTCTAGAGCGTGTCAAAAATACATCATACATACTTAAAAACATATGTATGTACATAGTACACACACATACTTCCATATGTATGTCGATTTTCATACACTTGAAAAACATAACCCACAAACAGTTTTCGTTTTATACAAAAATCTTCAATGCAGCTGAAATAAATTGATTTTATGAATCGAATTAATACAAAAAGAATGGTTCAGATAGACTGTTCATACGTATGAACTCCTGTAAAGTTTCGCTTGTACCGCAGAGTGAAACGCACAAGGGGGCAATGGTCGCATTATTTACGCGTCAATAAAAACGGACGGAATTTGATAGGTTCGTGTTTAGTAGGAACGACCACCACAGTGAACATGTTAGAATTAGTCACAGACTCTATTAGTTGAAGACTTCATTTACGACTATTTTATCTTAACTAAAAATAATTATTTTGTAGAAAATATGTTTCAATGTGATGCTTATCTTTCATCTCACCGGTCCCTTTACCAAAACCGGATCTCAGTTTTTATGTCATTTTAATACCGGGATTGTTGCGTAGGTTGAAATGGTTTAACAGACTTCTAATTCTTAGGTGCGTTATTATTTTCAAGTTTGTTATTGCTTTATTATCGCATATATAAACAATAAAGTAAACGATATCACAATTTAGAAAAATAACGTTAGCCTTTCGTGCATTTTTCTAAAGAATCTACCATTTTCGACATTTTCGACACATAATGGAATTAAGAGAAATAGATTTGACTGGATGGTCAGCTAACCGTTTTATACGTTTTAATAATAATATTTTTTTGAATCCCGACTTCTTTAGGTAAGTAAATAATTATAGGAAATCACTAGATAGGTATTATATATATTGAAACTAAAACTGACGTTAAAAGTTAAAAGGCAAAGTAACAAAAACCGTAATATCCAACAATCCAGACTAGAGACTAAAAGTTCAATTACAAAAACCTATCCTATATTCAAACATAATCCATACATTCTCAAGTATTCAAAGCGTCACTATACCTATTCCGGGAGACTATACTCAAAGTAATTTACTAATACAACGTGATAAGTATATCGTACTGATGTATACCGCAATACTCACTTCGTCGGCGCCCGGCCTCGTTTCGTCGGACGCGCCGCGGGGTACGGGGGGCGCTCCAAGGGGAGAGACGTTAGTGGGAGGGGGGAAACAGCCCCGCTAAACGGGATGCGCGCCTCCAATTTACATTTATGAAGTCCCGTAACAGATTCCTGGATGTTTACTTTCGATAATTAAAAACGTCTCAGGTGTGTTATGGTCTCGAAACGGCGGTTATAAGGAAGGATTATTGTATTGTTATTTATAGTGTAGTAAGTATTGCTTTATTCTATTAATTAACTATCTTAATAATTAATATACATCCATACACCTCTGCCTACCCCCTAGAGGATACAGGCGTGAGCGTATTTATGTATGAATGTACAAATAACAGCTGTGCTTAATTTATAAAAGGTGCAGTTTGAACATGAACGTGGACAAAGAAGATTTCTACTAAAAATAATTCACTTTGATAAAAAAGTAGACAACCGACTTTAATGCGTCTATCATAAAATTTAAGACTACTATGGTTTTCTCATGGATGCCATTGTCAAAACTTATCCCCACTAAAAAGTACATCCTTTCCAATAAAAAAAGAATCATCGAAATCGGTTTACGTGATATTTAGTTATTCGTAAATTTTTCGCGCATACACTTAATGCAAATTTAAGACTTATATGGTTTTCTCATGCCGTTGTCAGAACTGCACACGGGAAGCACCAGCTTTCAAATAAAAAAAATATCAAAACCCAAATACTTACAATTTTTTACTAGACCGTGTAATTGGTACTTAATGCTTTATTGTGTATAAAAAGCTTCGAGTTTGTAAACGTACTTTACAATAATACAATTTTGAAAAAAATATTTCAAATGTTAATTTTTCAGGAGTCCATCTAACATTATCAAGCAGGCTTAAAAATTATTATATATGATTTTAATTTAATTTAAATTTGTAAACAAATATAATATCAATGCTTGAAGATATCGTTACTTGGTTAACTGCGTAATAAAGGTATATCTATAAATACTTTAAGGTCAACCACCCAATTAATTCGCATTATGTATTTTAATTAGGGCTCGAGTGTTCGTGATCGACGTGAGTTGTTGTGATCTGATTTTATTGTAGCTTTTGAAAATAATCGACACAAAGATACAATTCAGGGGGGCTTGTACCTAATCAGTTCCTAATCTATTAGTATGGGCAATATCTATTTCCTTAACTTCTATCAATCCTATTCTCAATTACCTTTTCAATAGACTTCCAGTTTTCCCATTAAATTTCCGAAATTACGGCTATATTACGTAGATTAAACTAATTTTACTTCTTGGAAATCGTTGTGTGGCGATTTAAATATGTTTTATAAATATTTGCACTTACGTATTAAAAGATTCCTAGTCTGTTAGCCCTTATATAAATTAGAAGGCGTAAAGTTCTTAAATTCATCAAATCAATTGATTACCATCAAAGTTTTTTATTATCATTTAGGAAAACCAAGTAAATTGTTTACCTGCGAGAGTATTACTCTGTAATAAGACCTCAGATTTAAGAGAGGGTTCTCCTTTGTTACTCATAGTGATAAACTTTTATTTTTTACACAAGTATTTTTGTTAAGAAGCAAAAATATGAACCCGGGTCTTTTGACTATTACTTCTGTCATAATTGTTATTTTTTACACATTTTGGTACACGTAGTAATGTTGCGATAGAGAATAGTGGTTTTAGGACGAGTATTGCAGTTATTACAGATATGGGTAGAAAACATTTATATGGTAATACCAGTATATATTTTAATAAAACTCAAATTTTGTCCATTAACCTAAGCCCGGTCGCAGTAGGTTAAGCGGTACTCGAGTGTGGCAGGTATAAAAAACATATAAAAATTTGTTGAAATTATACTATCTGCTTTTCACTCTTTAGCCATAGATAAATCAGCAGCCATCTTGTGTATTTGAGACAAGTAATAATTACATAATTGACTTTTAAAGAAGTAGTTAACTGACTTATTATTAATATCTCTATCTATATATCTATTTAAATCGCTATTTAATTTGGCTTTTTAACCAACTTAAAAAAACGTGGATGTTTATAAAGAAATCAGAAGCAATCTTCAGCGAGGTGTCAGGTAGGAACGTCGTTTCATTCCCTTACAACGTTTCTTAATCGAGTCCGAACCCCGTATATCCCCGAAATACGTAGGTGAGTTTTTGAAATCGGTTAAGAAGTCAAATTATATGGCGATTTAAATAAACTGATATTGATATTACTCAACAATTTTGTGTATTTTTAAAGGCACTAAAAGATTACATGAAGTCTTATGATTTACGAAGTTGTGTTGTTGAAACGTGAATTATTTAGAGGCTGCCTACGCACGCACCCTTGTCTTATTAAGTAGATAAATTATAGACAAGTCGACTCAAGTCTCACAAAATTCATCTCTTTACTTCCCTAATATTATTATTGAATATAGAGAGAGAGTTTTGTTGAATAAGTTTTTGAAAGGTTGCATTAACCTATTTCGTTATTTTCTAGTTAAATCTTTAAATGAATACGAAAATGAGATCATGAAAACATTTCGAAGACGGAGGAAAAAACGTGAACTCATAATAATTACAGTTTATACCTATATAAAGAAGTAAAATTAGAATATAAACTTTCGTGAATTAGATTCATATTTATTTAAATGTACGGTTGTGTAGACGACTTACTCCTTGAAAAAGGTCTCCTGTCGAGACCGAAACTAGTCGGGCATCCCCGAAATACACACGTGAGTAAAACCGTATATTTAAATAAATAGAAGTAAAATTAAAAAAACCGACTGCATTATATAGATTTTTTTTTGTGGAGGGAACTCGAAATGATATATCCTGTGTCACTTCCACTATTTTAACGCTTCAAATGATGCCTCACATGTTATATCTTGAATTTGAATTGAATGATATTCAATTCATTCAATTCAAATTCAATATATAAGATACATACATATACGTTGTTCAATTACAAGGAAACATCTTTTTTTTACTGTAATGTCTAACACATTATAATTATAACATGTGAGGCATCATTTGAAGCGTCATAATGATGGAAGTGAAACAGATATAACATTTATATAATAGTATTAAAAATAAATCAAGCTCATTTAAAATGATCTGCATTTGCTTTAATACAGTCCTTTACACGTTGAGGCCAGTTATCAATAGAAATGCGCACTCTCTCTGTGGGAAAATTCTGCACTTACAATCTTTTGGATTGTTTTAGGGACTCCAAATTATCATGGCGTTTAGGGCACGCCATACTCTCTAAAACTGAACATCAATCATAACCTAGTGGATTAAGATCGGGACTAGATGACGGCCAGTCTTCAACTCTGATGAAAACGTTCATTTCCAACTGCGCTAGGTGGATCGAGCTTTATAAAACCGGGGGCTGAGTCAGGCTAAAAGGACCACTCTTGGTTATGGAACATGGTCTTGTTAACCAACTTCTCAAGAATACGATAAGATACACTTGTGCCGATGTTTTGACACCTTTTTCACAAAAATAAGGCGCTTGATAGCTAACACCAAACCATCACTGAAATCTATTTGTGGTTCTAGGTACTAAGTTCATTTCCCGAGTTAAAATCTTTTGTAAAGCAAAGAACAGGATTTCTTTAGATTATTTCCTTCACTGCTCTGATCGCCCTTCGTACGAATAATACATGGACGGCCAGATCTTTTTCTGTCACAAACAGAGAAGGTCTCATTGACTTATCAATAGCCCGGTACACAAACATTCGACTTAAACCAAGAGAAATTAAAGCTTCAAAAATTGCATTTGGCGTTATACCTACTTTGTGTTATGCTATCACAGAATTTCAGGTCTCTTTATCACCCCACTAATATTGTTAACTAATATTCTTACTTTTTGCTTTTGGACAGACTAAGTACATAAACAGTGGTAAAGCCATGCTTAGGCAGGAATTGGGCGGCTCGGCATGTGCCCTAAAACGGCGTCACAGAAAACCGGTTGTGAAGCAACACTTGCGTTGCATTTCCCCGAAATTAGTGAGGTTTACGGAGGCCCAACTCCACTCTCCTTATTCCTCTCCCTAACCTCCCGCCCCTTTTCCCATCTCCTCATGCCCGTCTCTTTCCCCTCCCCGCATACCCTCATCCCTCTTCACCCTTAAAGGCGGGCACTTATGACTCTCGAGTTACAGGTGTCAATGGATGGCGGTTGTCACTTCTCATCAGGTGATCCGTCTGTTCGTTTGTCCCCCCTATAACATAAAAGGACATATATATATATATATATATATATATACACTACAAAAACAGAACTCTCCTTCTTGCGCAATCGGGTAAAAAGTCTAGAGAAGTGAAATTATGTTTCTTGATATGGGGGGACAGACGAAAATACAGGTCACCATATTATTATGTTACAAATTACTTGAATGTCTTGATGCGAAAGATTTGCGAGTTCTCATTATGAGAATTCACGATATATTGATCAATGGAATAAATTGTGGTCGAAATTCTATCATTAGTTGATTTCAATTATCTGAAGCGTAGTATTAATGCCCTGACCAGTTAAGCTCTCATTCAAGAAGTAAAATAACTGGTCGCGGTTAATATTTGAGTGCAATAAACACTTCTGATTTAAGAGGTTTCGGTTTACTTCAAGTATTAAACTAACACAAACGAAGAAAGCATATTTTTTCAAATCTCATTTGTGTTCGAGAGCACTTAAAAACTAAATAAAAGCCCTTAGTTTCATAATGCTAGTACAAAACAATTAGAGAACTTTTGTTTACCGTATCGTATCGCATATTATTCAATTAGCCTACAGCAGTCTACGTCATAGCACTATTGAATAAATTTATTGAGGATTCTTTAGAAATAAGTAAGTAAAACTGGTGTAATGATTAAATCGAACGCATTTATGCAGCGTTTAGCATAATTTATGATTTTTGTGATATTTCTTTTTAATAGTAAATAAATAATAAATATGTATATACATAACGTCTTCCAGTTAGTTTAGAGGGATTTATTAAAAATGAAATACTCTTGTGTTACAAAAAATACAATTTATATTTTAATCACAATATGCTCCGTTACTAGCTACAACTTTTTAACATTTTTCGGGCAAAAATATGGATTCCATCATAAAAAACCGATCACGTTTTGAATTGATCCATTCATGGATCCATTCTTTGAGACATTCGTAAGATTTGAAGTACTGATCTGTAAGGCTGTGTTGCATAGATCGAAATAGGTGGTAATCAGAAGGACGAATGGTGATAATCATTCACAATCTGGTGCATATGCGGGATGCGGTAGCACTTCCCACTGAAGATTTGAAAGTGCACTGCTTTTGCGATGTGTGGGCGAGTATTGTCATGCAGTAAAATGACCTTTTGTTTTCTATGTGCAATTCTTGGACGATTTTGGTTCAATGCATGACTCAATTTGATTAATTGATGTTGATAACGCTCAGCTGTAGTCTCATTTGGTTTTAACAATTCATAATAATAACACCTTTCATATCCCACCAAATGCATACCTTATTTACGTGAATGTTACGATACCCATAATTTCCTACGTTTTGGATTAACATAGTCACATCCATTTTTCATCGCCGGTAACGATTTGATACAAAAAAGATTTCTTTTTGTGACGAGACAGTAGTGAAGCACAAATGGTTACGCGATTTTCCATCGCCAATTCTGATAAAACATGTGGAACCCATTTTCCTTGTTTTGAATTTTACCCATTGCGTATAAACGATCAGAATGTTGATTTACCCACATTTAATTCTTCAGCCAACTCTTGTAGTGTGCGGGCAGGGTTTTCGTCCAATAACGCCTGCAATTCACCGTCTTTAAACTTTTTTGGTTTTTCACTACGTTCTTTATCCTCTAAATAAAAATTATAATATTACTAAATTATAAAATTATAGTATTCACATGTTTTAACAGATGGTGCAGATTCATGATTCGTTTCTACAATAAGTCTGTAAGCTTCTGCTGCTGTTTTTCTTGAATCGAAAAAGTATAGTAGTAAAGGACGAAAATCATATTTATCGCGTTCCATATTTAATCACACTAAAAACTTGCGTTCATTTACTGTAAGTGAGTTACTTCGAATAATTAAAGTGCAAGCTAAAACACGCCGCATCGAATACCTAAGTAACTTGTAGCGACGTGCCGCAACAGCTAGGTGACACGTTCCCTCAAAACTAACCGGAAGACCTAATACATATTATGTTTATTTCAGACGGTTCATTTGATGGTAAGTGATGGTAACTTTTGGTTTTTAACTTTATTCTATTAGTAACTTGTTATTAATATCTCAACTTAAAACACGTTAAACGAGCACCTGGTTCTCTTCTCTCTCTTATAATAAATAAGTATAATTATCTCTTAACATTCACAACACCATTATAGAAAAACATTACTTATTCTTCGGGGCTTTTATTGGCTCTGAGAACGGTTTTAAATCTGTACTTAGAAGTAAAGGATTCTACTTCCTGAATCTTCATACAATTGTTTTCATTTTAATCCTACGCTAGTCTCGCCCCTTCGCCATCTTTCGGGCTACCCCTTCGCTCGACTAAAATTTTTCGTGGGTCATTAACCACTACCCTTTGCAAATTTTTAAACAAAGTTGCATTATACACAATTAGACTCACTCGTATTTCATGTCACTGCTTTGGCCTTAAGGGTCTATGCGTGATGTAAAATAGCCATGTGAAATGACCTCAAAAATTTCATTATAAAATGTAAAAGGAATTATTCAAATCCGAATAATGGTTACATAGTTTCGAGCGTTTATCCGTAATAACTAACTTTATCGTTAAAGAAGTATTTATGTAGATAATACAATATTTTGTGAATCCATAAACTAACGCCTGTAACCCCTAAGGGGTAGGCAGGTTAGTATTGAACACCCAAATTTTGCATTAATATGTAAATGCTAATGCATTTAGCAAGCCTATTGCCTTCAACCGGGCTCTTTAGGAAATAAAGATTGGAAAATTTGTACAGGTGACAAGTTGTGCAGTTTTTAGTCTTAGATGAAAACACACATTTATTTATAAAAAAAATATATAAAAAAGAGTTCCTTTTAAAATTGTGCGTTTGAAGATCCACGAGATAATACTCTGCTGATAGACGGCCACGAAGAAAGCCCCTTGACTTCTTATAATCCCTCGGCTAGCTTATTGTAATATTTTAGGTCAAAGGTATTTTGACACCTTCATTCACCCTTTTAATAAGAAGTGAAAGATTTGAGCTGATATTACGACTATATTTACATCTCATTCATGCTTTACTGCCCTATTTCTCTTCAGAGGGAGTTTGAACCAGGCGTACCTACATTAAATTATAATTATGATATTTGAGACTCAATTGTTTCCACGATGGACTTTGTTATCCTGAGGCCATTAAAACTTATTTCTGACCTATAAAGGTGGTCCACTACGGGTGCAAATAAAATTCCCTGATATCTAGCGGTATTAATTTCTTCATCAACCAATCAATTATAATCGGAAAATGTGGGTCTTAATAACGCCTTTGCCTACCGAATCGGAAATATAGGCGTGATAGTATGTATGTATGAGTAATCTGAATTATGTATGATTTCTCTAAACTACTGTGAATTAGTTTGATATAAACGATACTTTAGAGCCAAGGTGGGGAAACAATTTGATCGCCATTATACCACAATAATTTCAATTAGCAAATCATTTTACATTGTTGCAAAAAACAGTGACTTCATAGATAATGTAATATCTGGCGTAAGGTTTAAGAACATAATATTACTGAAATGATTTTGTGTTTCGGCCAATCCGACTGAAATATTTTAATTCTGTACAGATAGAAATATTCACATGTATTACGAGCACACATTGAAAAAAAAAAAACTAAACATCTTAGAAACAGACTTGTATATTCAAAAGTTTGTTTACTTGTCTTATAATAATTAAAAAAAATATCTAAATATACAATGGATTGGAATGACATTGAACTTTTTAACCGACTTCAAAAAGGAGGAGGTTATTTGAAAGCTGGTGCTTCCCGTGTGGTCCTATATTAATTTGGTCCAGTTCTGACAATGGCATCCATGAGAAAACCATATAAATCTTAAATTTGCATTAAGCATGTGTGCGACAAATAAACGAATAACTCAATATCACGCCAACCAAATTCTTTATTTATTGGAAAGGATGTACTTCAAGGGTAGTTACATGAGAGTTTGGTCCAGTTGTGACAATAGCATCCATGAGAAAAACATATTAGTCTCAAATCTTATGATAGACGCATTGAAGTCGGTTGTCTACTTTTTAATGTCCAATTATTTAGCTATCTTCTTATCGGGAGATAAGGATTTAAAACAAAACCGCACAGCTGTGTCGTGGGAGGCTTCACAAACTAAAAAAAAACCGGCCAAGTGTAAATCGGACTCGCGCACGAAGGGTTCCGTACCATTATCTATAAAAACGGCAATAAAAACACGTATTTTGTATGCGAGCCCCCCTTAAATATTTGTTCTATATTGATTTAATTATGTATTTTTGAAGTGAATATATAACTAAATATTCTGTAAATGCCTTTATCAACATCGAGCAAAAATAAGCAAAAAAAAACACGTTTGTTGTATGGGAGCCCCTTAAATATTTAATTTATTCTGTTTTTTAGTATTTGTTGTTATAGCGGCAATAGAAATACATCATCTGTGAAAATTTCAACTAACTATCACGGTACATGAGATGCAGCGTGTCAGACGGACAGACAGACGGCCAGCGGAGTCTTAGTAATAGGTTCCCGTTTCACCCTCTGAGTACGGAACCATAAAAAATGGACACAAATAACACCCAGACTCGGGACATCGGGACCGCAATTATGGATTACACCACTTTATCCAGTGTGGCAATCGAACCGCACCAGACAAACATACCAGTCATATTAAAATATTGCATTCTAACACACCGGCACGGTTTGCGTCTCTATATGCGCAAAGTCCGATTTCATGCGCGTTTATAGAATGCAAACGATGACGTCACGCTTTCACTTGGCAAGTGCCGACCCGATAAACTATTCGATATAAAATCACATCATTTGGAAGGCGACTGTCGAACGCTTTTAGACTTGTTGCAACGGTTTTAGTTTGTGCTTCGATGTGTCTGATCGTCTCTGTTTTTAACCCCCGACGCAAAAAGTTTAACGTTTACGTTTAGCGTCTGTCTGTGGCATCGTAGCTCTCAAATGGATGGACGGATTTCGATGCGGTTTTTTGGTTAAAATCGGTCCAGCAGTGTAAGAGTATCAGCTCCTATCCAAAATGATGTAAGGCATTTTTACTTTTTAGGGCCTGTTCCTGTTGTTCCTTAAACTTGAAGTATTTTTTGTGCAGAGGGTATAAAATTTTTAATTATTTTTTTTTTGGTACGCGCTTTAGAGTGGATTGGATATCCCAAAATGGATGCAATTTATATTTAGGTATATTGAATTAAATAACCAATTAGGTCGAATTTATCTTGTTACAAATATCATTATTAATTTAAAGTGCTTTGTTATTGAAAGGGAAAAAGAGCTTAGAAAGTAAATTAAAAGGATATATTGCTTATACATATGGATTGGGTACTTGAACTGGCCGGTGCTGGGTCCGGGCCCACTAACGCTAATAAATCTAAATAATATCTACCAATTTACAATTATATGTACATTTACAAAAACGCTTAAAGGGTCTCGTCTGTTTTGGACAGCAAGGATTTTGGAATTTAAGCTCACTTACATAATGTTTCGTAGTTGGACCGCATTGTTTGCGGTCAGTGGCTTTGGCAGATAAACGTATATGGTTTCAGAAATAAATTATAGTACCACGTTATTTTAATGTTGTTAATCTCCCCATCGGCTTGAGCGTCCAGTAGGATGCATGCTATTTGTAGGAAAATGTTCATTTCTTGCAGTTGCCCTTAGATCTTCGAAAACACGTGACAAATATCGTTTGTGAATATTGAAGGTACACCCTATACGTACGAAAAACAGAAAAGGAATAGAAGATGACTAGCTGACTAACTGACTAGCTGACTTACGAACTAACTGAGGTAAATGAAAATATGCATTCTAAAGGAGCAAAATGTTTGAAACATTTCTTGAAATTCATCATGTATATTATATTGAATTGGTTATGAACACATCATTGTATGAAAAGAAAAGAATATGAAAAGAAAGAAGAAATTATGAAAATTCTTTAAAAAGATTCGAGAATAATAGTATTATTTTAGCCAAAGTGTAGAAATGTAGGTACCTACCTATACCTATGTATATGCATGTCAGTAAAATGTTACTTTGTTGGTTCTGTGTTGTTAGTAAACTTAATTCATTTTAAATGTTATAAATGTACAAAAGAAATTGTTAAAGTACTCCATTCATTGTCCAATTAACTCGGACGTTTAGTGTTTAAATAAAAAAACCTCTCGTTCCAACACAGTCTGTATTTTGCCTTAATTTTTCTTATTGTTATTTGATACTTACTTTTGGGACCGGCTGCTGTACAAGAACGTGACAATGGGCCCGATTATAATGACCGTTTTGAGGCCCCGATGAATTCCGATTCAACTACTTTAACAGCCAACGCCATCTAGGTAGCGATACGGTAACAATGTCCCTTAGCGTGTCGTTTAAGGCGTGTTTTGTGCTGGTAAATTTGTTGTAAATTCTTTCCTGATTATTCAAAATGTTTGGTCTTCACTGCTTAGCATTGTTAGAGTTCATATTACTTTTTTTATTTTAGGCAGGTATTTTAATGTTAAATGCAGAGTGAGGCATGCGATTATGATTTGTTTTGTTTTAACTATGTATATTAATGTTAGTACCTACTGTATTTTTGTATTTTAGGCTCTTTATTGCGTTGCCTTTCTCAGAATGAAACAATCAAACCACTCCACTGTCTGACTCCATGTCTAATGCTGGACATAGGTCGATTCACCTGGATGACCGGGTGATGAGGCGGATGACCGGGTTCTATGGCGCAAATTAGGAGAGGTCTAGGTCAACACAAAAACTTGGCAGTGATTTTAAGATACAAGTAATATAAATTAACGTCAGTCTTGTATGCTCACAGCGAAATTAAATTGTGCATCACCTAATGCACATAATTATTATGTATTTTTTTTCCATTCCATTCATTTTCCAATCACACATTCGCGTTAAAAACATGACTGATAATGGTCATTGTTACCAAAAATTATGATCGTTACATAAGTATAAAGCTAAGTGTATGCTGTATTATCTATAATGTGTGTGTAGTGTTATCCATAATTAATCACTTTCGCTTCGTTGAGCCGTTAATGATAATAAAAGGAAAATGGCTAATTGCAGCGACGAGTTAAAAAGATCAGGCAGTAGGCAAGATACGTAACTAAGGGTAGGTTTCATATTTACATATCAGACAAAGTCTTTTAAGTTTAAGAAGTAAAGCACAACTTGCTATCTATTTAACATTTTAGTATTCAAGTCAATATAGCGCCATCTGATTTATATTTGTTTCATTTTCAGTACTGGTTATTACAAGTTTTAGTTGTATATTTATAATACGAGTTTTAGCTATATATTTATAACACGCCATCAGCTACAGCCTATTTTTTTTCTTCTATTCCATAAGTTTATTTGGTAGACTTCACTTTTAGGAATAAGAACACATTTTGTTCTGTCAAAAACACTCACTCATACAATCCCCGAATTGCTAGGCAGAAGCGTATAAATCGTCCACATTTTGGCAACCATAATTGTATGAACTATTTATATAAATTATGTCGCGGAATTTCCGCCTGCCCATTTATCGGTATTTCGTTGTTTTCCAACACGAGCTGTTCGCGCAACGACTCTATTTGAATTGGCCTGAAACCATAGAATCAACGAATCTCTTTTTTGTTCTTAGTATCACATACTTTTGTTGTAACGGCATTATAATAAATAAATTAACCTTTTCATACGTTTGCAAAGGTCGGTGACATAAAGCCAAAAAGAATAGGGCTTACTTCGAAACAATTTCATTTAGGCATATACGTGCAGACGGAGGTCTGGTAACTCCATATTCGAATCTTTTTTAATTCAGCGAGTTGAGTTCATAGAACTCATAACTGTATTATAAGGTAAATCAGTATTCTTGTTAGAATGCCACATTCGTTCGTTTTATCATATAGTTATATATATATGATAAAACGAACGAATATATATATTATATTATATTATATACATATATTATATTCTCACTATGTAACGAGGAGAAATTCTGAGCATAGTATTTACTCTTAATGAAATAGTGATTCTACTTGGCACAACATAAAGTGCTCACGTTTGTTTTAGTGGATTACGTTTCTTATTAATTTTTCGTTTCTTATAAATATAAAAAAAAAATCCTGATCAATTTTTTAGATATGCTAAATGAATACTGAAAAGTACAAGTTATTCCACTGAAATTCACGATACATTTCTGTTCAAATTAGAGCCTCCCAGCGAGCCCAGCGTGGTCACTCGAAGACAATTAACGTCACATGTGGTTGATACCGCTTCCAGATCCACTCAGGTATGGCATCATGATAATACCGCTAGTTTAGTAACAACATTAACAGTTAGTGAACAATGTGTATGAGCTCATGTCGCGTGACACACACACAATTTATATTTATGAACAGATAAACTTTAATATTAATATTACTCGTATTTCTCAGCAATCGCGATTTTTAAGTTAACGCTGTCTGCTGCTTGCTTGAACAATGGCTGGTCAGATATTTTGTCAATTTGTTTATTTTGTTTTTGGCGCACATCTGGTGGGGGTTGGGGGCTATGTCCAGCAGTGGACTGCAGAAGGCTAATTGATTATTCAGAGTTTTTGTAGAATTTCGGGTCTCTAAAACTTTAATAGGTAGTAAAAAGTATTAGGAATTACTAATTATAATATTTGAGTAAATCGCTAACGTAATAGCTGACAAGCCTATTGCCATCAACTGGGGAGCTTTAAGTGGTAAAATGGTAAAATTTGAGTATCTTAAAAGGGAAAGTTTAGACAAGGACAAGGAAGGTATTGGACGGAAAGAGACGTTGCTTATACGAATGGTTTGGGAAGTGTATACAATATTATTATGTTTATCTGGGATATATAAGTGGGTATAATAAGTAGGTATTAATTTAAAAAAAAACAGGGTTATTTATATAGAAGTTGTATTAGAAAGCATTTTATTTATTGAGAAGGATAAGTCAAAAGATTTACAAAGCAATGACTGTAAAATTATGCCAAAAATCTATTTGATAAAAGGTACGTACGAACCGATTTAAAATATTTTCAATAGCTTTAATTTTCAAGTGGTTTTAAGAAACGCCTTCTTTGTAAGCGTTGGGTCAATAGCGTTTTATAATAACTAATCCTTTTAGGGATGATGTGTATTTACTAAAATCAATAATACTTAATGTAAAATATAAATAAAATATAAATATAATTTAATACACGAAAATAGTAAGTAACGAATTTTAAAGGTTCAGTGCTTTAACATCACTTCAATGAAAAGAACCAGACTATTAAAACGATTCACAAAGTAAATATGATTTAGCAAATATATATAAATACCTAATATAAGTACATAAATATAAATACATATATATAGAAACATACATACATATACCTACACATACAAGTAAATAGATACCTGTAGTTATCTTAGACATTACCTTGCGAATAGTAGTCTTTTAACATTTTTTTTGTAGGATCCTAATGATTGAGCTCGTCGGATAGATAAAGGTAGGGCATTCCAGAGCCGTGCTGCTTTAACTGTGTATGATTTGTCAGCAAACTTTGTCGAATGCTCTAGTATTTGCAGTTTTAAGTTTACCGATGATCGCAACAACCTCGAATGTGTGTCACATAGGAAATTAAAACGTTGCTTGAGATAAGGTGGAGTAAGGGGATTGAACAATATGTTATAAAGTAGAGAAAGAATAACACCATGAGAAGCAAATATCCAAATAGCTTTAGAATGTATATGAACAAAATATTGGTAGTATAAAATTTGAGGGTTTCCTTCAATTGCCCTTTTTATCCCATCATCTAGTCGTGACTTTGTTACAATGAAATACAAATAAATCGATACAAATACATAAAAAAGCCCATACATAGAACCTCCCTTTCTGACGTGAAATTGCTTAGTGTGTTAGTAATAAGAAACTATATTTTGCTCACTCCTTCATTAGCTAAACAGTTTTGTTGTTTATTTATCGTAAATAGTTCTTAGCTTTGGATGTAATGTACTCTATATACCTTCTCTTACAACCTAAAATTATTCCTTAATCTGAAAAGGTTCTGTACCCTTGTACACATGGCAGCGTTTACTCGTGAAACACCCAACCGAAATTCTTCAACTGTCACATCACAGTGGAGACTTATGGACCTGACCTGAAGCAGTTGAAAAATCTAATATCAACTGAGAACAACATAGTAACGACCTTTTACCATACAATTTTGAATATTTAATACTTATCGTCTTTACAGTGTAGTTATTTATTTATCTATTTTAAATTAACATCACACAATTATTACAAGTTGTTATACCCAATGCAATAGTAGGGTTACATGTAAATATAAAATTAAATAAACTAATTAAACACAAATAATCAGTATTATTCACACACAATGAACACAATAAAAAGTGAAGTACAAGTACTTTACATGTATAAATAAGATATAAAGCAAAACACGAATAAGACATCTTTCAAACTTTATTTAAATTGGTTCGTCCGTTCAAGAGCTATGACAGACAAACACAGCTGTGTTCCAAGTTCATTTTTTCTAGTACGTCTAACGTCTGCATTTGACTATTTATTTAGGATCAAATAACGTTATATAATAATCAATATAAGATATATTTACTTTGCTGGCATCAATACTGACAAAACAAGAAAATCGATTCAGGGTTTTAGGTTACACAAAAAAATAATTTAATAATATTTAACAGCTTGATGTTTTATTCAATAAACACTCTCTCCAATACAAAAAAAAAAAGGATCATTCAAATCCGACTGATAGTTCCAGAGATAAGTGTGTTACAACAAACAAAAATACTTTTCCGCATTGGTATTCTTTTGTCGGCAATTAACTCCATTGAGTTACAGAAACGTGTTTGACAATTTCTATAACATGTTTTGCTTTTTGAATGTATTGAAGGCGCCTTCCTTACTTAGTACTTAATATTGTAAAGAAACGTTATCAATAAGTTATTGAGCTTTTAAGAGATATATATTTATTTCCCTTAACCCCTGTTAAGGGATGCAAGAAAAGAAAAATATGAAATAATTAATTTGTAAAAAATGATATATTAATCATTTAATTAGTAGATACGTATTGCAATTATATCCCTTACTATTTAAAATGACGTTGAGTTTCTTTGACGGTTCTATCGATACCAACGTACCGTCGATTTAAATTTGTATATGAAACATTGCATTGCCTGAAATCAATAATTATTTGGCGTTTTCATGATTAGCTCGAATTAATACTCCGTTTTATTAGACTGGATATACGATATACACTATCAGTAAACAAAAAGTCATATGAAAGTTAAGTTACGTACGCACAAAATGGGTAGGAAGAGGAGTATTCAACGCTCACATTTTGCCAACCATTTTTTTTTTTGGAAACCCCCACGAGATTGGGGATGGGTTGGCTCTACTCGACCAAAAGCCACAAGACATATATACCTTCATTTTAACTGACATAATAATCTTTAGACTATATTATTACGCAGAGAATTAGCAATTTATGAGGATTGGAATATTCAAACAAGGTTTCAGAACTTTTTAATTTTCATTGCAAGAAGTAGATAGTATTGTAAAACAGTAATTCTGAAATATAATTGCATTTTGAACATTAGGTACAATGAAACAGCTTACTGCAAACCTTGCAGAGTTTTCATGTGCATCTCGCAAGACCTCGGTACGTTTTAAGGTAGAACGTTGCCTGTTGTTTAAGAATTGAAGAATTAAAGGCAGCAGGCAAGTACTTTTTAATAATAATTTTACATTTAACAAGGCTAAACATAATTGCGGTCACATTGAGTAATGATAATGATAAATGATTTAAACCTTTTTATTTTAAACAGAACGATTTTCAGTACAAGTTATTCATGCAACTGATGCGCAATTATAACAAATTTCTATGAATTTGAATCAACGTAGCAATCCGTCGAAGATATTCGATATTTGACGAAAACGGTCCTTTCAAATCCTAAATATAAATAATGTTTTTAATAAAAATTCTAAAATGTTTTTAATAAAAAACATACATGCCTATTGTTATTCAATTATTCTAGTATTATTTTTTAAGTTTCCAATTATTTATACACTAGGTCGTTTTAGTGTCAAAACATGACTGTTCGTTACTTTTTATATAAAAAGCTTCGTTACCATATATAATCCTTAAACTTTAAATGATATGTTTTTACGCATTTTCCTTTTGAGATAAAAAAAAATATAATCTTATGATTATTGGAGGGCCAAAGAATGATTTACTTCGTTGATTAACTATATTAGTCCGCCATTTAGCTACTTACCGTCGTTTGACCATCGTTCAAGCTTATTTATCCGCTCCTTAGGGTCGTAGTCGTGATGATTTATAGCCTATGTTATTTATAAAAATAATTATTCAATTCCGAATGATAGGTATTGCTATAGATTAGCCTACTATATGTATAAATAAGACTAGTTTGTAAGTGACCTAAACAAATAAAGGTTTTCGGCTCGAAAATTGTTAGAGCTCAGATTTCTTAAATAGACTATACATTAAGGATGGTGATGAAATTATAAAAAAATACATACATACATACACTCACGCCTCAATCCCTCAAGAAAAATGTATATCAGAGATATGATCTAATTCTAAGTAATTGTTATTTTGTGTATGTTGGGTATTTATACAAAATAAGTCCCACTCCTAAGGTTCGAGCTAACAGCCGTTTCTAATAACTATATAGCTCGGTTTTGCCACTGATTATTTTAAAACAGAAAACCCAACATAAATAGTCCCATACGCGATACGAAACTAGCATTTTATGTACTCTCACTATTACTCGCAAAAGATTCTGACGAATGAGATGTAACAATTAATATGGGTGTTAACTCTTTCAGTTTCCAAGACTTTAGCACATATTCAGCGTTAAAACAAGCTTAAACGTAATCAAAGAACATCAATGTATGTTTAAGTTCACTATTATGTATGTATAAAAGAGCGAGGATTGATATTGAGTTAATTACCTGCCGGCCCGAAACGTCCTTTGTCGGTCGACTCCACCGAGTTCATTGATTCCGTTCTGCGCCCCCTTTGCTCCTATAACGCCATCCAATTTAAATGACCCCTCTTTCTCCTAAACATCCCCACATTTTAACAATAAAATTGGTTAGGCGCGGGGGGTTAGGAAGGTCGTCGTATCTGGTCGTTGAATGCTAACATGTGTTTGTGGCATTGGCCTTTACAGTCCATTGTTAGAAAATGGGCTTTATGTGAGTGTAATAGAATACAGTTTGAAATGGAAATGAAAGTAGATTTTTAGAATACACTTTTTGCGTAAACTTGTCAAGTAAAAACGTATTAGGTTAATTACATAACGCTGAAAATACTGTCGTCTGATATTTTGAAATGAAAACAAATGACGTCTTGAGAAGTAGTTTACGCCAGAAATTTTTGTCACCTGTTGTAGGGACAAGTATATTTTTAATTGAGTTTGAACATGATTAAACTCTGATGTAGTAAGGTCATTGTCCATTCCGCCTCCTACAAATGTGACCTTCGTATATAAATAAAACCTTCATAACTATAACTACATAATTTATTCTCTTCCTTCATAATAATATAAAATCAAAAAAAATGATTTTATGTTATTACTTATTAGTATTTTCTGTCTTTTCTTGATATATGATGATACCTATCAAAAATTAACCACTAAAATAGACGATTTATTTTAAATAGTGCTACAATGTTACAAGCATATTTTAGCGAGTTTATTTCATACATAGAGTTACGCTATTTTCGGTTCCCGTTAAAAATTTTACTCTTTTTTTTTATTTGTAACATCTTAGGATGAACTGTTTTTTACGTGCCGTTGACGATAATGGATTAATTGGAGTCTGTTCAATATGTTATGCAAAGATCAAAATAGTGGCACTATAATAAAGTTTAAAGCCGGCAAAAGTGTATCTGGCAAAGCCAATGCGACGTTTTACAAGATGGTTTGGTATTAGCCATGCGCCAAAAGTTCCCACTTCAAAAATAGGTAATCCTTTTTGGATATTTTTGACATTAGATAATTTATATTTAAAAAAAATCGTATAAATTTTGTTATATCGGTGAGATATGAGATCGAAGAAAAAAGAGAGATATCGATCAGTTGCTTAATGCTTCAATTTAAAGTAGATTTTAATTACTCTAATACCCTTTTAAACGGCACTACAATGTCTTTTTCCATAGTGCATTAGAGGTTAGATCGTGGGAGGTCCTAACTTCACGAAGTATCGTTTACCTCTTAGCACCCCGAAACCAATACTTACAGCAATCGAAGTACTCAATTCGTCTACATTTCTCGTCTATTAACACAAAATAAATCTAGATTGAAATTTGTAACTTTGTGTATCAAAATATATCTCTATAAAATCTTATTATTCTGGTCTTCTTCACCCAGGACATATAATTGTGTGGAGAGTATGATTATTTGTTCTGTTGTGGATGTATATATAATATGCACTTGTTTTGAAATATATTCTTCTATTTGTTTTAGTACCTCTTCAATCCTTCACTCGGCCTCTTGCATTCTTCTCTGTTCATTGCCAGGTGAAATAGATGTTCGACAGATTTAATACCGGTATACGCCCGGATGCCCCTAACCACGATTTTTTCCTTCACCCTGTCCTCAGTCAGTCTCTTTTCTTCTAAATACATAGGTATGTATGATTATCAGCAGTCTGGTTACTATAGCACAAGCTTTGCTTAGTTTTGAGCGTACTCACACCTAAAAGGCCGCGACTCTTGAATTGCAAGTGTACAGAGGCGGCGGTAGTCGCTTACCATCAGGTGACAAGTTCTCGTTTGAACCCTATCCCATAAATAAAAATACTTCAGTAACAACACGAGGAAGGAAGGAAATAATTTTGAAAGATTGATGGCTACGGGAAACATTCAAGGAAAAGACTCAGAGATGGAAATCTGTTACGCTGTTCCGACCAAGCGTGCTTCACCTGTTCCACACACAGCCCAAGACAGACACATGTAACGAATCTCCACAAACGCCAAGACTCAAAACCGAGGTCGGGATCTTCAAAACTGAGGAAATTGACACCAGGAGGAGGAATTTTTATAAAGATAACAGAACTGTGCCCATATCTAGTGGCTATTTATCTCAGTACAAGTTGTTTGGACGCATGGAACCAGATAACATAGTCAAACCAAACTCGTTATCAATATGCATTCCTTTAATTAACAGACGACTTTATGGAGCATAACATGAAGGTTTATGATAGCTTTTGAAATAAATTAAAAAAACAAAAAATGATCACACAAGCACCAGTTACACCGCGTGACGTCATGTCCTATACACATTTTGACATTCGCTCATTCAAATCATTGACCGGTGCGTTTGTGTTTAATATAACAAAGTCGACAACAATGCTGTGACATCATAGCGAACACCATGACAGAGTTAGCGTTTCCGCGGGAAATTTAAAAACCAAACTTATTTTATGGTATTTTAAATAAATAAAAAAATTGTGTACTTTTAATGTTTGTAAGTTGTAATGAATATAGCCATAAAACACAGACATTTTCAAAAATTGGTTAATACCCCTTAATGATCAAAGTGCTTATAAATTATAATGTAGAGTACTTTCATCCAGGTTTCTTCTTTTAAACTACTCAAAGAGAAGGTAATTAGTGTAAAAGTATTTATTAGTAGTATAGATTTTATTATTGAGCATAAAAAAATGCAGACACAAAAAAAAGTTGATTATTTTTATTACTGAAATCGGTGGGGCTCATCAACTAGAATGATTTAAAATGTGTATGACAAATACGCATTAATTTTTACACTGTTTTTTCTACATCTACAATAAAAAAGCTCGTTTAACGTTTTGCTCCGACTTACCTTGAATGAACGTACTGTCAGTGTATGTAATCGAAAACTCAAAAACTTTGAAACAAATATTAATAATAAATTAATTAACCCTAATTTGTGAGCCAAGGCTGTCAATGTAATTTAAAACCCGTTTTATTTTAATAAAACTCTCTTAAAAATGAATGTATTGTAAATTTAATAATAATAAATATAAATTGAATAATACAAAGTTTTAGTCCTGACAATTTATCACACTTGCAACAATTTGAAACCAGCGTAACCATCAAAAATCGAAACATTCTATTAAAATCGATATTTTGCTTTCTGATAAAAGACGAAAATAATAGACCAAAATAATCCTGCTTACTTTATATATGTATATAATAATATTTTAATATTATAAAGTATCATTTGTATGTTAAGAAATTCTATACAGAACTTGATTATTACTATAACTTTTCTATGGAATAATCTTTTCAAAATTAATTTGTTATCGTGATAAGTGTAACAGATACTAAATGTCCTATCTTATAATAAATACTTACTATATGAAAAAACACGTAACACAACTATTAGGGTTCTAACTTTAATATTATTACAGTATTAGAATTATTTTCAACTAAATTGATATTATTAGGAGCATTTTAAAACAAAATTTTGATTATTTTAAAGTAATTGGTTGAACTGATTATGAATTCAAAGATTTGGCCCAGACAAGAATTGGTTAATTTGATTAAAAGAATACCTTTGTCACCCTCTAATGTCACTGTAATGTCATTTTTTAAAACGAACCTATTAGATTGTTAAGACCATAATGCCACATAATAAAATAATCGACTAAAACACATAATGTGTACAATTGCACAATGAATACACATGTATTGCATTAAAAATAGAATTAAAAGAATAGAATATTACAATTTATATTTATTACTTAATATAAGCGTTGCTTTAATGATTAAAGGTCCCAGGTGCGATATCAAATTGCAGTTTGATTAATGAAGGCCTTCGTTAAAATGTTTCTCCCTCTAAGAATTTATGAAATAACTAAATATTAATTCTTCCAAAGGCTTAATATATATTTGAACTCTAAAAGTGTTAAAAATAAGGTATATTACGTATTTTCCTTTCGTTATAGGCAGACACAACCGACCGCTACTTTCTTCTTGCCTCACCAGCTTTCGCTACTGTTATTACTAGTACTTACACCTTTCATACAAGCCCGCCGGTTTCGGGTACTTCTGACCAACCCTTTTTCGTTTTCACAAACAAATCACATCAAGCATTGTTTAACAGCCGGTTTTTAGTCATTCGTGCCGAAACATGGCTCTTCCACGCTAAATGAATGACATGTTTGTATCCATAAGATTTAACTATATTTATTGTGTATATATTATACGACTTAGGCGGCTAACATAAATAAAAAAAAAAATTGTCAACTGACAATTCATTTTATTGAAATTGTTGAAATAGTGTTCAAGCAGTTTAAGAAACGTGGAGGTTTGCAAAACTAATTGCTTAATAAGTGAAATGTTGGAGAAAAAATCCAAACAACATATACAATTATTAAAAAAAATAGAAATCCCGAGTGCATTTTTAACTTCTCTATATATTTTTTCCCTTAGTAGGTATTGCAAAATGTTTACATACTCACTCGTACTATGTAGAAGATTTAAATGATATGAATTTTGTTTCTTTGTTGTATCGTAATCGTAATTTTTAAACCATTTTTAGTTTAAATTCTCACAGTATTATTATTATTTTTTTCAGCAACACAGTCCTACATAATGTTGTGTGCACATAGTTAGAAACATAACTGTTATATCATATATTTTAAACCTTATTGTACTATGACCCGTTTTAAAAATCTAAATTACATAAATAAACACGTCAAAATCCATGTAACCTCGGGGGCGTGACAAAAGAAAACATAATTCATACATACATATAAACCTAATCCTTGCAAAGTCGGATGTAAAAGTGATAAATACATGGTTATGGAAATAAAGATAAGTGGTCGGTTACCATTACTAGTGACAACTATTTGTTTAAGTACGAATTGTTTGGACACATGGCAGCAGATAACATTGTCAAACCAAACTCGATATCAATATGCGTTCCTATAGTTTACAGACGCCACCATGGGGAATAACATAAAACATTGTGACTACAAATTATTGTAAAAACATTTGAAAAAAGTTGTCGAAAGAACTTGTTGTTTACACTACCCAATATATTTATTAAGGAGTAAATGGTTTTACTCGCGTGCATTACGAGGGAGCCCGACTACTTTCAAGCTGCCCGGTCGACGGCAAAAGGATTGACGTATTTCGCGTGAGACCACATTATTTGTAGTTATAGTAATAGTCTAGCCAAGTCTGTAGAGTGTATGCATACATAGACACACGACAGACACGCCTAAACCCCTAAGGATTAAGCAGAGGCGTCTCATCTCTCTCGCCTACTTCTTGCCAATCATAACTTAATCAAAATTATTTGGCAAGCCTATACTCGTATGACTGTATATGAATACACTGTCCTAACAGTCCAATTTCTAAGTCGCCTTTTAAGACATCGACGGGAGGAGTTGGGGGGGGGGGGGGCTTTTCTCGCATCCGCGAACCAAGTGTCTTGCGACATTGTGTCGTTTATTAAGTTAAAAATTGACATAAGAAGAATTTCATATTTACTGAAGGTATACGATGTAACATTGGTGAAACTATTTATGTATCCCGCGTAATAAAAGGATAAAAGTACCTTTAATAGCAATGGTTCACCTAGTCTAGTGTAGTCTAGCCTTCCCTGGATGACCACCACTTACTGAAGACGCTGAACTGTACCAAGCACGATACCAAACAGTGGCAAAGTTGTATTCGATTGTAATCTATTCTATTATGTGCCTGTAATGTAAATACATATGTGTAGTAATAGCGTGTAGTCGCGATCAATGCTGAACTTAGAAAACTCAATTATTGCGCTATTCTAACTTTCTGTACCTAATATACATTTTGTTTATTGTTCCTGATAAGGATTAGGATTCTTGGAGATAAATAAAGCTGTTAACGCGTCATCGACAAATCTCGTGTCACGACTAATCGCACTTTTTGTCATAATTTAGTCCCACTGACGTAATATGGTGCAATCCTATTTCCGTCACCTGGGCACTGTACTATAAGAAATAACCGTATTTTGTATGAATGTTTTGTTACACGTTGTGATCGCCAGTCATATTCCTATTTCAACACCAAATAACGTTGTCAGTAAAAAAATAATTAAGTATTCATGTTCAAATTGGATTATTATCAAACTTTTTTTTTGCTGTCTAAAAAAGCAAACAGCCATACCCATTCACCGTTATCTCCATTGTCGATTGATTAGATGGACAAATACTTTTTGAACATGGCTTTACTGTACTAACCTGCCTACGTTCGTACGGTACGTATCGACACCGTTATTGTTAAAGAAGTAGAATTACTATAATGTATAAAAACCGACTGCATTATAAATTTCCACTTTGTTAGCTGACGTTATCTCGCAATCTTTTAACCGTTGTCACTCCCACCATTACAGCGATACATCTCATGTCGAAATCTATGAAGCCGTCTAGGTTGTGGGGCGTGACAAAGTAATATCTTACATATATAAGTATAATAGACGCATTCATATATACGCACATACCAGCACTTGAAACAACTCTTCTTCAGCAGTCCTGTAAAAACTAGGAGACCGTGAACTTTACTGTAGGTGAGAGCTAATTTGTGGATTTATGCAAATTTAAAAACAAACAAGATTAATGCTTATACATTTAATTTATACACACATCTATTTATAGGTATGAATATCATTTAAGAAAGGTCTACGTAGACAAAACCTTTTTGTAGATTCTCAGCAACGTGTTTTAAACATAGCTCCACTAACGTAAATAATTATATGTATAATATATATAGTATAATTATATATAATTTAAACACCAACAGGTAATAATGTAATATTAAATAATAAACTTCTTTATTTTAGAGGGCTCGGACTTTTTAGCAACAGTCGGAGATATTGCTTACTCCGCAATCCGTGTACGGCTTAGGTTGTAAGCTAAAATTATGCCTGTCTTGTCGTTGTCCTAACCACCAAAGTACAAAAAAAAATCCAATCTGAAGTGATCTAAATATCCTGTGATTCGAGTATTTATTTTATTCACATACATTTCTGCGTCACCCTTACGTAGACTAACAGAGAATGCCTATGGCATTTAGTCCGACTCTATGTATATATTTTGGATATAAACATACTTATAAATACATACGCTCAGGACTGTATACCGAAGGGTATTTAGACTTATTTCCAATTAGACTTATTTCACACTAATGTAATAGCAATTTTGGAATATATTAAACGGAAAGGGGTTTCATAAAGTGTGCAATAAATAAGTAAAAATAAATCAATCATATATAATTTATAAACGTTCGTATCCAAATCGTTGAGCATTGTGAGAAGAAATTTGACAAACCAAGTCATGGCCACTTTTTTAAATTTATAAACAGTCTATTATGGATTATATAGTAAGTAGTACCTTGATTACAAAGTCCTTTATTATAAAAATAACATCGTTAAAGAACATTTACAGAAAGTGCAAAACTGGGTTTATGGCCACCGAACACTTTACTTGTTTAAAAAAAAAAACAAAAATGAAATACAATATACCAAATCCGATGGGCTGGACTGTTGTGGGGTATGTCTGTTTTCTGTCTTATTTGGTGGCGATTAAGCTTTCAAAAGTTTAACACAAAGGTGTAATAATGGAATAATTTTCCTGTTATTATCTACTCCATGACTTATGATGGCTTGAACACAATATAATTTTCAATAATATTTTATTTATTTAATAAGGACATATGATGTGTCGGATTATGAATAACTCCTTTTAAATAGGGATTGTAACTATAAGGAGTTGGTAGAGATAGTTCAACAAATTCTATAAGCCTCCACGGTGCTGAAAAACATTTGTTGAATTGCTGTGGTAGTTCTTTAATCCATACAGATATATAAAAGTTAAAGATTTATTTGTCAAATCAATCTTTATAAGCAATATCCTGTCTCCCTTTCTGTTCTTCATTTTCTGTCAATGTACTCCAAATTTTCACATCTATTTCCGAAAAGTGCGCAAATGAGAGCAATAGGCTTGGAGCTAATACGGTAATGAGACTAATTGTAATCGGCAAGTTGTGGGCGTTATTTACGCCTTTGCCAACCCCTTCGGAAATGCTGGGATGAGTGTATGTACTCGTATGCATGTATTATTGCTGCCAAACCTATCATAATAAAAACTGTAAGTAGATAATGTAATCAGTTGTGTTCAGTTCCGTGCTCAGCTAATAACCACTAGAGCGCGGCCGGATATCTACCTGGATCAAACAAAGGACAGTACGAGCCATAGCCTAAATGTTTACAAATATACCATTCACCCCGACCTTGCCTCACGGCGGAACCATACCTGGCAAATGGTGCAGTGTTTGTTTGGAGGGGATACATTTTAAGGGTAGATTATGACACTTCATGTTACTGTAGGGGAGATAGCTACGAAGTTAGGCTATGGATTTATTGTATCTTAGATTGTAGGTTTAAAACATCTTAGCAAGTTTGTGGACACAGCTTTGATTTTCTTTTGGGTGGGCACAGGTGTATAAAACACCCATAATTTGCAAATTAGAAGTTTGTTCAAATAACGTAATAGGGGGCATGCCCAATGCCGTCAACCGGTCTGTGTATGACTGTATATACAGCGCAACCTCGATATAACAAATCGGAAGGGAACAAGTAAATATTCGTTATATCGAGTAATTCGTTACTAAACTGAGGTTTGTTATATTGAGGTAAGGGTCGTCTAAAATTTGTTATAAATAGGTAAAAAATAGTTTTATTCACCTCAATATTACGTACTCATCTTATTATAGCGAAGAACTTCTACTAATAAATGATACATTTTTATCAAGTTATGTCGCGACTGTAAGTAGGGGACTATGGGAGTAAGGGTGATATTGGTGGGAACGTTATATAAAGGTTTTGGGTTGACAAAATTAGGTAGTTAGAGGTATTTACACTCTTTTTAGATAGTTCTACTCCACCGTGAATGGTTTTTTATATACCCATACTATAATCTACCTAATACAAAATATTTTTAAAAAAATATTTTGTATTAGGTAGAACGTTTAAAAAAAAACAAATAACTTTTCATCTTTATTAAACTGAGTTATTATATTGTAGACGTATTATATTAATTAATTATTTTAATTATTTAACTGTGGTAGAGCCATGCTTAGGCAAGAATGAGCAGACTCGACCGGTGCGACACCACGGCCTCGCAGAAAACCGGTTGTGAAGCAGCGCCTGCGTTGCATTTCAACGAAATAAGTGATGTTTCCGGAAGCCCAACTCCCGCTCTCCTTTCTCGTCACTCTTGTCCCCCCTTTCTTTTTGCCATATCCTCATCCCACTCTCTTCTTTCCCTCCCCTTATCCCTCACCACCTATAATATAAAAAAAAATACTAGTTATTCCTCTCAAATTCACCTGAATAAATACTCCCTGCTCCACTCCTAATGTTTTACAGCCTGTATTATTTCTAAATTTCTTTTGATGTTACAAAAAACAATTAATAAGAAAATTAATAACAGGAAAAATAGGCTATACTGCTGCTACTACAATCCCTAAGCGACTGTTTCCTTGTCGAATTACGATAGCTATGGGACACGAGGGTTGACAGACGGCCTATTCACCCCTGGCTATTAAAAGTAAGAAATACAACATTTTGCCATTGAAATGTAGCTCTTATATATAGGCAGATATGAAATAAACAGCTCAAGAGAACCAGGCTATAAAGACAACGTCTTATTAAGGTATTGCGTTTGCTACTGAGCCCCATTATCTATTTGCATTGGGAATAAGTTTTATATCAATAAATTACAGCAAACCTTGTGTACCTGGCGGTTAAGAAATCGGTGACCTTGTCAATCCCTTCTCATTAAGGGCTTAGAAAAATAGTTTTCCATTAGCAATATAATAGCTCTATTAAACGTAACTGGGAGACAATTGTAACCCGTAAGGTTATTGACATTTTACAAGTGAAGAAATAACTGTTTTTTTTTTATTAAAAAATAATCCGGACTAATCGGAACGAGTACTGTGTCGCGTAATATGAGGGACATACAAACAAGCGTGTTGCAAGCCTCGCTCGCGCTTTTTTTTATATCCTATCCAGGCACTTTTTTGGAATGAAATCGGAAAATTTAGAGTATATTGACAGGAAAGGGAGAATAGAAAAGGAAGGAATGGGATGTTGCTTATACAGATCGACTGGGAAGTAAAAACAATAGCTCAAGCAAGTCAGGATCACGAACTTAATTTCTTTTGTCATCGTCTGTTGTACCTTATGAGAGTATAAGGAAAACTATACCTTAAACCTGTCTAGGAGTAACCTTCAGGACCATGATGAATCACATTATATTTTCTGTGAAAATAGTCTAGCCATTTACTATCTCTGACTTATTTTGAAAGGCTTTCGCTTACTTAATGTACGGAGTGAGCAATTCAAAGAGTTCTGCGGTAAACACAAAAACATCTTAACGGGATACAGCGAGGGGCCGTCAGCGCGACCCTTATACTAAATCAGAGGGGTTCGAACCAATACGCATCTGTATCGGCAGTGGGAAATTCAAAATTATATATACTACGCATAACCATAGAGAACTGAAAGTAATTTAAACATACATATTTAAACGTACACAGGAATAGTCTATGCCACTCTTCAGCGCATAAACTATTTCAATTAAACTTACTTATTAGTTTATTATGAGTAATATCAGCAACATGAGTAGGGATGAATATAGTAAGACCGTTTATCGGATGTCAGGTAGTGTATTTACTAAATTATTATTGTATGTACCTTTTTCACCGAAAAAAAACAAGTTCAATTTTTAAGTCAAGTATATGTATTCTAAATATATTTAGGTTTAGAGAAATTTCTTTATCTATTTTTATCTTATAAGATAGTGGGCGACAAAGTCAATTAAAGTCGTATGATTCTTGATTTAAAACTAGTGAAGTTTTAGGATCAAACTTCTATTTGTGACAGTCTAAAGCTGCAAATAAAATTTTATTTAAACAGGTTTATCAGATACTGAATTATAGGCCACTCTTTTTGTCAAAAAAAAGTATATATTACCTATGAGATTACTCATAAAAATAAAACAGATTGAAAAGAGTTCTCTAGACTAAAGTATTGCTCATAAGATAGCCAACCTTCTTTTCATTTCCTCTTCATTCTTTTTATATATGTACGTATATTGACGAAGTTATCGATTTTTGTAAGTATCCTTCAACGCAAGAAAGCGGAGTAGACACGGTACAAATGTGATACACTTAAAACTACATAAGAAAGCTAGAAAGTAAAAACCTTCTTACCAATTCGGGTAAAAACATACGACACACCTCTATATGATATTATTATGTAAGCAATATGCTACTGTTCACCATCTACGCAGTACTTTGGTAAAAACAAGATATTGTCCTGTTTACCTAGACAAGATACGTCATTTAGTTTATAAACACTTGCCCGTTTTACATAACGTAATGTAAACAAAAACATATTATTATATTTATTTCTGATTTGTTTTCATTGATATACATTTGGATAGGAATATACATATTTATTTACAATAATAGTACTAGGTAGTGTGTGTTCCCGCACTGCGTAGTGACACACACAACTCACACTTTATTTCTTACTTTTTCGACGACTGCTAATTAATATGCTTCATTTATATATTGACAAAAGAAAAATGTATTTTAAAAGAAATTCCTATTATATTATTCCTCGCTGTAGTGTTTCAAGCAATAAACTAATAATTTCTTAAAGGTAATAAAGGAAAAAAGAAATGTAAATCTACGCTTATTATATATTTTTTATTATTATTTCTAAAATCTAACAAACACCTATATATTTTCTAGGACTAAAAAATACTATTCAGGAGAGAACCCTCCCGTCCCACAGAAAACGCAGCAGGCGCCGGAGAACACAAAACGATCTCCGGCCTCCATGAGCGCTGGCCTGGGGGTAATGGGCCCGAGACGGTGGTGCGACGTGTTTATCGTTCGCCTCTCAAACTGTAGAAATAATCATCAGATAATAATCGGTCTTTTGTGAGGAACAACATCAAACATTTTTTTTATTGTTACAGTGTTCCAAAGTAAAAAAAATGTTTAAGTAAAAGTGATTGATAAATGTTTCTCGTGTCGTATGAGCGTTAACCTTGCCTTGTCTCTGTTAGAACTTAGTGTGTCGAAATAACATCTTTTGTTTACTAATACATTTTTATCATATTAAAATCAATCATTTTCGTAAATTAAAAAACTATGATTGTTTTTATGCACTTCTAGTTATGTTTAACTATGGCTTTATAGTGACAGTAAAAGACGAATAATCTCCATACCGTTTAAGCATTTTATTGACTTTTACCACTTAGTAATTTTAGGTTTATGTATATTGGTTATCAAGTTATTTTTCCGCTACATCACGAGCGGCTACAGATAATGAATAGATGTTCGTCATCGATAACTAAAACGATCTTCGTCGAAATGCCCTCTTTTTGTGTAAACTGTGGAAACCTGTACACTTGTGTGCGTAATATAAACAAAATGTGTGCGTTTGACGACCTCTACTATTACACTATGAATATTACTACAAATTTTATAAAAATAAATACATTACTGGCTGTGAAATGTTCTTGGAGTAACGCTCTTGAGCAAAATTAGCAATGTATGCTATCTTTATGCGTTTGATATGAATGCGTATTGTGTTCCAGGGACCAGCTGTGCGGTCGTGTTGATAATCATGTTGTTTCGTTTTCCTACCGCGAGCTTGTACTTCTTAGCTCGTGTATACGTCACATCCAACGTTGGTTCAAACATTTGATGTTGTTTATATCGTAATCGTTAGTATAATAACATTGTAATAATAACAATTAAGTCTTTATGAACAATATCAATACACATGCGCTATTATCTTATCGGTCAATGCCGTTTTTAGTACAAACGTTGTTTAGTACTTTCAATTTTAAATTAGTTTATAAATCCATTTTCAAAGTTTTGTCTCATAAAAACTTCTACCTAGTCTGTTTTTTCTCTTCACCACTAAAAATATCTTTATGTAAGTGTTATCAACGGAATTCTTTAAATAATTAGTGTCTAGGTAATCTTCTACATTTTTCCTATGAACTATCAGACATAAGCGGGTATCGAATCATATGGTTTAAGCTATTTTGTAACCACAATCGAATTAATTTAAACACACGATACATATGTATATATATTAAATAACTGAAATATAACGTACATAGATACTTTAGATTGTAATGACGTTTATAGGTATCTCATAATCTATTACGGTTCTATCTATAACGGTTCGACTCTTCATTCCTGCGCCGATCGGTTAAAGCATGGAATTCACTACCAGCGCATGTGTTTCCCTCCTACTTTGAGCCCGGGTCTTGTAAGCGGGGCGTGAAAAGCATCTCACCAGGTTGCCATAGTATGAGCTGCATTGACTATACTTTCAATGAGGACGGTTACCACCACTCTTAAACTCCACTTATTGCTTTCCATCAGGCAGAGTGAAGTTATTATGGTAGGTTTATATAAAAAAAAAACCTAGATTAAAGCTCTATTTATTTACATATTTAGTTATTACGATTTTCATGCCATTGTAATCTAAATAATTTGTTTACCTTAAATACTAATACATATCTACTATCCTAATATATTAACGATATGAAGTTGACTTAACCTAAAATCCTAGCATTGATTTTAGCTCCAGAGAAGTAACAAACTAATTAATTAGCTATTTCAAACATATCATCACTTAATAAGGTCCAAATTACTTTATTTCTCAACATTAAGCCTTCTTGCAACAGAAGTGGTCATTGTCTATGGGTAAGCTGCGGCCATAAATACAAGCTCCTACCCTACTGGGACTATGGGCATAATTTGTGAGGGCGCCTTTGTGTACCACGTGACAACGTGCGACATAGCAGGTAGTCCTGATAAAGAGGATTGGAGCGTTTTTGTGTAATAAAGCGGGCTTGTTGATACTTGGAACTTTTTAACGTTCTTTTTGTTAGGAGTACAATTTAATTCCATTTTTTTATCTAATAGTTTGACATGACTCATGACTATGCTCTATGCGCCTATTGTTTTGTAAAAAGCTATGTTCACTATACCCACGAATGGGATAATGGTAGCCGGTTATCAGACTTATCAGTGACAAAACAATATCAATGCCAGTTTTATCGATATTATATCCTAAACACTAGTTGGAATAAACACGAAGCGAAGCATAAGTTCTGTCTACAAAATTATCATGGTGTAACATAAATAACTTTTATTACGTCATGACTGACGTATTGTGGAAGTGGAGTGGAAGCGTTAAGTAGCGTAAGCGTAGTTGATAAGATTTGATTTACTGCTACTATTGAAATAAAAATTTAGAATTTATTGAGAATTGTATTGTGTGAAAGTACAATGAAGTTACCTTAGTTCAATTGCAAACGGTGAGCTTAACGCCATCTACCGAACGTAATACGAAATGTTTTACTTACAGTTGGCGGTGAAAGCGTCAAGCAATCTAAATATTAATTGTTTTCCTTTAATCCTACTTCTTACGTTTTCAAATGATTTGAAGTAATATGAAATTGTAAATGTAAATATTTTTAATTAGGGCTATTAACAATACTAAAATCAACTAACTCGTTTTCACTTTACTTTTGCTATAAAAATGTATACTTTTCCAGTACCTAGGTATAGTCTTCGTTTTATCTGTAGAGGCTAACACACATATTACACTTCTTAAAGATTTACAATTATCTATATTTAGTTCGGGTGGACGCCCGTATGATACTTGTCTGCTCCTTTAGTGGTATGAAAAAGCTCTAGCACTTATAATTCCCGAGTTATGGGGGCTTTTAAAACACTGCAATTATCTGTTAGTCACACACAATGCCTGTCCCTTGTGGGAACTGGGAATCAACTCGGCTCAATAAACCATAGCGACTTCCGTGCAATTCATGTTTTGTCTCACTTACTCTTAGCGGATATGAAGTGAATTAGAAGAAGACATTACTATGTACAATAATTTTAGCTGAATGTATGAAACAGATATGTTGTAAATGTAATTATAAACAGGCTGGATTATATAATATTGTACAAACATACTGTTTTGGGATAAGCCAGTTAGTTTTGAGTGAACGTGACAAAGTAATTTCTAACAGACAACATTTAAGATCTTAAGAGATGTTAATCTATCATACATTGTTAACGTTTAAAAGTAATCATAATCGACTAATGTGTTTAAGAATTTTAGTAACTGGTAGAGCAGTGCGTAGAAATGCGTATAACTGAGTCTATCGTCTAAGTCTATAAAACCGGCCCGCTTCGCTGGTAAAATAAATTGAACGGTGCGAAAACATTACAATCGCTACCAAACTTTACAGGATTACCTGCTACTCCAATCTGAAGGTTCCTTGAGAATTTCATTGAAATCGCCCCCGCCAGCACCATGTTATTATTTTTTACGCTCACCATAAAAAACAGTAATAAGAAGATTGTATAAATTACAGTTCAAAAATACATACAAAAATATATCTCGTTCATTCTTCTTTTGCTGTCCAATCCATTTTATTTTGGAATGCGCTCCCTCCTGAGATTAGGATGACCACCAACCGCGACACGTTTAAAGTTAAAGTCCGTGAATTCTATTTGAGACAGTTGACTGAGATACCCCCATGACTAAAACTATAACTAAAGTTTGTATCTATGTATTGTATTTATGTGTATGTATATAAATGTATGTATATTGTATTTATATAGCATATTTGTATATATTTGTTCATTTGTATGTGAATATAATGTTTTTTTTTTGCTTCTTAATATTTCATCTTTATACACCTGCCATGTCCCTCACTGAACCACCCAAAGGTTGACTGGTAGATAATGCCATGTGGCATTAAGTCCGCCTCGTGCATTGTATTATGCAGGAAGAGTTTTAAATAAATAAATAAATAAATTATGGTGGGAGTGAGAGAGATTACACTGCAACAAAATGGTTACAAATGTCGCGCGGCCTTCTATCTTGCGTTTTAGTTATCTCAGTTGTCTTCTTAATTATCCGCCCAAACTTAATGCAGTATAGAGCTAATTTTGTCTTCATAACATTTTCGTGAACTCTTAATTTTATACAAATGCATATATTATAATATATGTTACAAATACAACTAAACATTTCTTTAGAATTTTAATTTTTCTTTGAATAAAAATACCATTTTTCTGTGTTCAATATAATAGTTAGATACAAGGTATTGCTTACTTTACTGTAGTTCTACTATAGACTAATATTTTTCCTGTACATTGTATTCCTTTATTTGGAACCTTTTGCTCAGCGCACGCCACGTAACTGTTTATTTTCCTTCTACTGGTGCACATGTGCTGAAACCTTACACAGAAATAAGGTATATATCATAATAAAATACTGCCTACGTCACTCGGAACGAGTCTAACTGCCTATCAGTGTGGTGGATCCAGAGCCCCCTACCAACAAACAATTTCATATCTTTATAATATTAGTACATATACATATGTATATGTATGCACATATGAAGGACAAAAATATTTGTTAGGATAATTCTTTTTACAAGTAAAGTTATTTAGAAAATATAAAACCCAACTGCATTGCAAGTATCACTATTATTTTTGACGTTATGTCCAAAATCTTGTACTTTATGTCACTCATATTATTATAGCTTTCTCATTTCTTAAATGTTTTTATTTCAATGTTTATATGATTTTTATTGTGAAACATACTTAAAAAAATACAACACCTCATTATTAAGTAGATTTTTGCCCACCTGTAATAAACTAAGTAGAAAATACATACTCTTTGTTTCGAACGAAACACTGTATCATTCATTACTAAACGCAAGTAATTCATCATCACCATTCTGTCTATCGCAGAACATTGTACAACATTGTGAGTTGTAGATTGTACATTAGGTATAGCTAGATAGACAGAACGATATCTATTGAACACCATTAATAAAATACAGCTGAAAAAAACAGTCTTACAAATGAGAGCACAATGAGCGGCCTTATCGCTAAAAGCGGTAGAGAGCGAGATTAGAGATAAAAGTAAAATCATTAATGAAAACACAGTAGTTGATTATACTAACTTTTCAAAATATAATACTTATACATATAGATAGATGTAAAGGTTATCGGTTAGTATAGTATAAATAATATTAAAGCGACAGATAATGTCACTTAACCAAAGTTTTTAAAGGCTCTGTTACCTCATTTCCATATTATAATTTAATTTTAACTGTTATTCTAAGAGTTTCTAATGTTAAGAGTTTTATTGGCATCATAATTATGGTTATAACCTAGATTATACATATATTCAGCAGGTATTATTAATTTATTACCCACATAGATACCCACATAGAGTGGATAGTGTTTTGGAAGTATCCGAAATATCCGAATAGTAAATCGGACCGGATAACTGCATGTCCTAATCACGACTGCTTAATTCATACAAAAATGTACCACATCTACCGTGTTGACGTTTACTAATAAAATACTTAAAAAAAACAGCTGTATTGAAAATAAAGATAATAATTATGTAGATAATGTACTAAAAGCTAAAAATTAATTCAGTAGACAAAAAGAAAGGCAAAATCGTAACATAAAACCGTTTTAAAAGATGCTAATTTTCTAGATATAATAATAATAACATATTGTGATAAGCAAAACTATTGTTTGCACACCGTTGGATATCATGCGCCCCATTATTGAAGTCTCGGGGTGAATGCCGGGAAGCAGCCCCAGGCCCGGTTACAAATATTCATTCAACCTAGAAGCTATGAGACTGAAAGTGGGCAGGCTAAATGCCAATAAAGTTAATATTGAAAACTTTTGTTTTTATTAAACTGCTATTCGGTTATTGATTTCTTTTTCATTAGTTTGATATTTTTACAAACTTTCAAATTAGGAATCGAGATTTTAAGAGGACTGCACTATGAACTTTTATATCGGCAAATTTGAATTTGGAACAATAAAAAAAAATAGGTAGGCATTATTCGAGGCTCTTCCGGTATTTGGAATATTTTGATGTTAAGAAGCGAAGATTGATCCAAAATAGATTGTAAAACTTGTGGCAAGGCAAGTTAAGGCTTTGTTTGTTAGAGAGTTTGTGTGTTATTTCATAGCTCATTCATTAAGCGACCGCCCGACATAGAGTTAGTTAGGTTTTGAAAGAGCTTATTAATACCTTTATCATCAGGAACTAGGGTTCGAGGTCAACATTCTGACAAATGTTAATAACGCTAAACTGTATTCGTTTCATTGTATGTTGGTTTATTTGTTAGGATTTCACGTGTTACCTACTGAACCGATCGCTTAAAATTCCATCTACTTTCCCAGAGGGGCACAAAAAACGACATAGGTAACCCATCATTTAAGAATTACAGTTCTGTTCTCAAGGGATAGACTATATAATTTCAACGAAGCCTGAGCCATTTATTATAATTTAATTATAATAAAAATAATTGAGACATCTTACACAAGTCAGTCTGATCCCAAACTAAGTAGAGCTTGTACTAAGGTAACCAGACAGCTGATAAAAAAAATACTTACATCTTTTTATATACAAAATAGATGAATATTTATACCTAGACACAGAGCAAATGATTGTACCCATAACCTCTGACTTAGCAATTAGCATCACTACCCACCAGACCAACAGGGCAGTCAAAAAAGTATTGATGAAATTTAAACCATCATTAAAACGATTGTTATAAGAATTATGTTACGTTTCAAATCAATATATTCTTATTCATATTATAAACACTAAAGTTTCTAAGAATGTATGGATGTTAGAATAAAAACTTTCGTGTGTGTAACGTGGATGTCACACACACGAAAGGATGTCGGTTACTCCTTCCCACAAAAACGGCTCCAAAAATTTAGATGCAATTTGACATAAAGCTAGTTCATGACCTGGGTTATCAAATAGGATAATCTTTACACTATTAAGGTGGCGAAGTCGCGGGTAAATATTACAATTTGGTTACCGGTAACCGTCATTTCACAGTTCTACATTCCGTACTATGGTCATAATAAAAAACGGTAATTTAAAAAACTAAAAAAAAACCAACTGCGTTTCTGTGTAATTTGGAAATGAAAAAACCCTAAAAGAAGAAGTCGTCATATCCGATTGCACTTAACTTATTCAAGAAAAATTGGAGCAGTCTGGACCTGGATGGATGGATGGATTTTAACTTGAGAGGTGTCGTTAGATACGTATTTACTGTGAGAGTGACACTGGGTATATCAAAATATGCTCTGCAAGCGTGCCAAAAATTTGAATTTGGAGCCAAAAATCCACCGTTTTGTTTTTTCTTAATATGATATACCCAGTGTCACAGTAAATACGAATCTAACGACATCTTTCAAGTTAAAATCCATCGAGCAGTTCAGGTCAGAGAGCGTGCCAAACAATTATACATACATACATATATACTCTCCAAAAACATAATCCTCTTTCTTGCGCAGTCGGGTAACAATAAAGTGATATGTTTTCCGGTCCTATGGTCTATAAACATAAGAAATGGCTCACAGAACTTTTTGTAAGTACATACATATTGTATATACACTGTCGCATCTGTTGTTGAAATGAAACCCTAAACATCATAGAAAATGCTTCTACTAGTATAGGAACACATTTCTTAAACAATATAGTATGAATTATTATTCCAAAAAAAAATATTGCAACCGTTGTCATAAAAAATAACAACCGGATACACCAACACCTTTGAATTAAACACCCATATAAATAACCAATAGTAAATTACTCTTAAATCCCTAAATAGTTTCATTCATGTCAGCCCTTGCTCTTACTAATGTTAAGTCTATAGATCAATAAGTTTTATTTTGACTGCCAGTTTTGAAAATAGGACTTCTATATTCATAATCACGAATTTTTCATCAAGTTTTTCGCCTTACGTTACTCGCGGGTCCAATATACGACCCTAAAGCACAACAACAACTACTGAAACCAATACATTCCTGTCCATCATAAGGTTGCCTGGAAGAAAGTGTTGTTAGCGAAAGGCATCTTATTATTTTTGGTGCATAGTCAAGAGTATTCATTTAATATATAAATTCCCTTACGCCTGCGTAAATGAAAGTAATGCGCTCAAATTCTAAATTAAGCCAATATTACTCATTCAATACAATTGACTGCCTCTGTTGCGGCAAACTAAAAATAAGGTGATAATGACGCGTCTTTTCTCGATTCGGAAACATGATTAATAAAGAAAGAAATCCCTTGTTATTAAGTGTATAATATTTATTTAATTAAGAGATTATATCTATGCATGAGCAGAGTAACACTGCTCTTAATAGTACTCCCATGTAGAAACTCTTTAGTAGTCTAAATAATTATAATATGTAGTTTACATACGTACAGACTGCACTAACGTCTATTTATCCAAGGGGGTAGGCAGAAGCGTCTCAATAATAAATTAGCATCATGATTTTTCTTTCATATTTTACCTGATGGGGGATATTTTACATGACCCGTTGAGGGTAATGAAGGGAGGGGATGAAGAAAGGGGAAAAGGGGAGAAGGAGTTAGGCCTCCGGTACCTCAATCACTCGTAAATTTTCTGTGAAGCCGTGGTATGGCCTAAGCATGGCTCTACCACGGATAATATTATTAAATTATTGATTACTAATGTATGATAAAGACTACTTTTCATATATATTTTAATGTCTTGAAAAATTTAATATCCATTTATAAACTGGCACTTTTGTTATCAAAATTAAAACCATTAACTGCTTGCTGATAAATAAAATTAAACCTAAACGACTTGGCCGATAGCCGTCGCCGAATTCTCAATCATTGAACTCAGCAAAGTACATTTCAATATCGTCTTTTATTTGTAACAATAAACAGATTACTGTAGAGAACGAGCGTCGAGTGTCTCAAAGGGAGAGGGGGGTGGGGTCTTCTAATATAAATATTCAGTGAGGGTTAACAGCGGTCGAGCGAGGTGAGCCACCCTTGATAAAAAGTTAAAATAGGCTTCTCACTGACGCACTTTAAAATGTTGTGACGGATTGTAGAATCTACTTTATTTAGTCTTCAACGCGTGTTACTCAAATATTAGATTAACATAGATACATACGCTCACGCTTGTATCCTTGAAGGGGTAGGCAGAAGTGTAGAAAATACCCACCTTTAGGCAGTTTAGAATTTAATCCCACTACTGTAACAGGGAGCAATCCTTATCGCCAATCAGGTTTTTTAGGAATTAGAGATGGGAAAATTGGCAGTATATTGCAATGGAAAGAAAAAGAGAAATAATCAAAGGACTAGGATTACTTACAGGGATGGGTCACGATTCCAACACTTGGTCGCAGAATTTGAAACAAATGTTGGAATAATTTTTAATTTTTTTTGTTACGATATAATCAATACTCGGATCATTATTCATTTTTAATTTTTCTCATAATCGTCGTTATTAAATGACTAGTTGCACCTTATATATATTTAAACTACTTTTAACCCGTGACGAAATAAGAGGGTGTTATAAGTTTGCCTGTCTGCGGCATCATAGCTCCTGAATGGAACAACCGATTTTGATCAAGTTTTTCATTTGAAATGTATTTTAATTGAGAGTGTTCTTAGTTATGCTATTGTTTCTAGAAAATCTGCCTAACGTTTAATGATCATCAGTTTTTTATTAATCCTCAGGGGGATTTTCAATGAGAGATATTTCTTTAATTTTTTTTTATTTGATTTAAACTTGTATAATCCTTATATAGTCTACGAAAATGTTAAAACAAGAGACACTACTGTCAAATGTCAAATGCCTGCAGTCAATTTTATATTTGAAGTTAAACACACATCGCACACACACACTTCTGTTTTGGTAACACGATGTTATACATTTTCATGACGTAATACCACATATTGGTAGTGTGTGGTTCAATAGGCGTATATTACTTAAAATCACGTGTGCTATAGGGCTTACGAAAACTTGAAGTATCGATATTATTGAAATTATTGATAAGATTAGAATACACGTTATCACATACTTATCATATTCATTCAACAAAATTGTAAATATTGTGATATCCTAATAATATGGCAACATTCATCGCCGTATTTCCGATTCTAAAAGATTCCTTCCGCTATTGAATTCAACTTACAATACTTATGTGTGTATTGATTATTATCAATATATTTGTTTAGCAATCGTAACTTTTTTCATATGCAGGATTTTTTCGTTTAAACATTATATTTAAATTTCACTTCAGCTATAAGGCTCGGTCTTCCCGGTACCAGAATATACGAGTTATAGGTGTGCGCCCCTGACTTACTTGACCTATTGTTTATACTCCCCCCTCCATCTGTATAAGCAATATTTCATTTCTCGCTATTTCTTTCCCGTTCTATCCTCTCTGTTCTGTCAACATATTCCAAATTTTCCCATTCTGGCCCCTCCATCAGGCCTTCCTCCTATTACGTTAATCAGACTAAATTATAATCGGCAAAATGTATGCGTTACTTGAGCCTCCATCTACTGCTTAAGGGATGAAAGCGTAAGCCTATGTATGTATGTACATTTAAATTTCCGTTTAAAAGCGTTTATGATGGTCCTCGATCAGTTTCGATCACGCTTCACCTCCATATCGGACGATCCGGAATTTCAAAAGATACTTTCGTACTAGGATTGATTCCTGTGTTGCGGGGGTTTTATAAACCTACAAGTAACGGTTACAAAGAACACCCAGACTTGGTACAACTATTTGTGCATTACATCATTTCACTAACCACCATTTTGTTTGTTTCTAGAATGTTCCTATTATAAGTACTGCGTAACATTAATGTTCTGAGAATATATCAGAGTAATATTGACATTCCAGCGGTTGTTAACTGTACCATGCGAAAGGTTAGCAAATGGTGTGAAATTTTTGCGTGGGCGGACTGTATTAGCTCGACTTCTATACAATATGATTTGTTAAGTGTACTACTTATGTACATATGTGCTGTGGGACTTTTATCAGTCATCTCAAGTAAATGTTATTGAAGATTGGTTCTGCGGTTTTTGTGGGTGGAGATCGAGATTGTAGGATGATGAAGTAATATATCATGTAGGATACCAATTCATATTAATTCATAAATTATGTTAAATTTAATGTTTAGAATGCAGTCCCGGTTGGGTTGTTCGTTGTTCTGAGTTTCTGTATGATTTTATATTTATCCAGAATATAATAAATGGTTGACGTATGAGTTCTGACTCTAATATTTAAATTTAAAAACAAGTAGAAATTGACGAAAGGCGTTGGTAATGTAATAAAAACGTGATGTAATTATTCTCAGTTTAAGTTTTATTGTTATATGCAAGCAGTTCATTACGTCGTAGACAATCAATCTTGCACATAGTTGCAGTGTAACTTATTAATAAAAATGCCAATGAGTCCAATTTTTTTTTCATCCCATCAATTCAAGTAGGTACCTCCGCGTCAGTCAGCAAATTTGTGAATTTAAAAAAAAATGCGGTAACAGGGGGTGAGCTCAAAATCACTACGTGGTACTTACACACTACATTGAAAAAAAATAAAGAATAAGGAGGACTAAAATCGTTGATGAATAAATATGCGAATAAATTGCTGGCAGTTTAGTCTACACAATAGTGCACCACTATTCCAAATTTGAATTTCATCATTTTCATCCAATAAGTGATAGTAGAGATTGTTTTCCATTGAAGAGAGGTGGAATACACATAAGCATTTTGTCTGTATTCCTGCATTTAATCACTTGTTTGTTTTCAAAAATATTTATATACGAGTATATATATATATAGTGATTGTGAACTGTTAACTAAATTTGAAAATTTAAATTCAAATTTGGAAATGTGTTACACCATTGTCTAGGCAATTCTTCGGCTTATTTTATTAATGATAACAGTCCTCTTTTTTATTTAAATGCCGCCTAAATAGTACTTGGAGTACTGTTTTTTTTTATGAGAAGTGTATTTAAGTATTTAATTTTTCTACACAAATCGGAACATAGTAATTGTTCTATTTTCTGCTTTGTGTAAAGAAAGATGGGTTGAATGTATAATATAACAGTTATATTTTCAACTAGCTCCCTAACTATTTGAACATAACATAATCGTATAGAATCTTTTGTAAAAAGGAATTTAAACTAACTTTATAACAAAAATCTAACAATATAAATAAGAAATTACAACATTATGATTATTGTTGTTTTTAGAACTTGAATTATATTTCTCCCTATTTAATATCGTATCTAGTATTCTAGTTACTTTTTCGTTTTAAATTAAACTCATTAACATGAATAGCTCAATAAATTGCATATTTATTACATCATCAAAGCTCAAACATCGTATGTCCACTACCTATTGAATATAGACTAGTCGTTAGATGCAATTCTGGCTGAAATCACTCAGCCAGAATTGCATCTAACGACTAGTCTAATTCGTATGAGCTAGTTTATACAAGTCATCGTTATAGTAAATTGTATAAATTACTATGTACCTATCTATATCATATAGATATAGAAAGAATCAAACAATCAATTGTTTCGTTATTATAGTTGAATTATTCCACAGTAAACCCTTTCAAAACTAATACTCGTAGCTCTGTGTTAGTCAGCTGTCAAAGACATTTGAAGTTGATTAATTAGTTTTCATAATTGAGTAAAGGACAAATAACTAAAAGAGCATTCGGGTATAAAATACGTTATCATTGTTACAAATCGAATTAAAAAAGGAGGCCGTTCTCAATTCAACTTTTTTTTATTATCTTCTCCTTTTATGAAAGGATTTTAATAAATCTTTTGTTTATTTAAAATGGTAGTATTGAAGGTTCATTATTTTTTTTTAAGAAAATATACAGGCCATTATTATTTATCATGATATTGAAGTCAGTTAAGATAATATAAGATAAGAATAATCTTTATTGTACACCAATGACATATTGCTTAAAATAAATATACAAGGTTGATATGCACTATGGGGGCCCTTATCGCTAAGAGCGATATCTTACAGTTATGTCTTCTTATGTTTCAAACTTTTAACATAATTAGAAAATTCCAGAACAAACTGCCATGCCAGGTCAGAGAAAGAAGAGTTCCGTTTACAAAGATGTGAAAAAGATCTTGCAGAAGGAGGAGGGCTGCAAATTATACCAAATAAAATATAGCAACTGTCCAGTGCTAATAATAATATCATTGTGCGCTAAAAAAGTTTTTCATTGTGCGTGTTGCTGCTTTTGTGGTGTGCTAGTAGGCATAGTCAATTACCATGACACATTTTTACCCAACTGCGTGCGAAGACAGCAGCAGAAGACACAATCTGTTGTAATTGAGTATCAACACAGTTCACACCCACTTTGCTCCTCGGACTGATGATTACAAATGTTCTGAGACTCCGCGGCGCCCTGGCATGTCAAGTTATTCACAATGTAAACTAAACTAAAATCAACTAAAGCTTATTTCTCTTTATTTTGAAAAAGACAACTACTGCACTAGGAATTCCTGTGTCGTTAGGGACATTACAAAAACTACACCACAAAAAATTGTCCCGTGTGGGAATTAAACCCTCAGCAGTCAGTCTCGCTAACCACACGACGAACAGTCCAGTCGAATCTAGTCGACAACGTGCTAGCCACTCGGATTGTAGGTGTCCATCGGCGGCGGTAGCCACTTACCATCAAGTGACCCTGTCTTCTCGTTAGCCCTATATACTTATAGCAATTTTATAACAAGCTTCTTAAATTGTCATATTTAACTAAATAAAACTTTCATTATACTTTTTGCCTTATTTTGTTGGATATAAAAATCTCTACTTCGTCATCTAAAATCCCACAGGATGTATGTGATAACTAATAAATATATATATATAACTATAATTTGTCGAAGATTTCATTCTAAACTATTGTTTAATTAGCAGGGTTCCATTCCTGAAAATGCAAAAAAGAATCCTTATAGGATCACTCCGTTGTCCATCTGTCTGTCTGTCTAGAACCTTTTCTCCGATACGTATGGAGGTATCAAAATTAATTTAATCGCAATATCAAATAATCAAATGGGTATATCTACCGTCCCTTGAAGCTATAATAAAATCTAGCTTCTAAGTCAACACAAAATAAATATACAGTTACAGAAGCTCTAAATTTGAACAAATTAAAGCATTTTGTGGGTAAGACAAAACCCAGAGCAAACCACAACAAATTTTGCAAAATGCAATGTCTCACCAGTTACAATTACATGTGTACAATATGTACAGATACAAGTAAACAAAGGAATAATTCGAAATTGAATTAAAAATTGTTAATTTGCTGTTTTGTCACATAAACAAAAACATTTTTGTGATTACAAACTAATATTTTGTGGTCGAGAATGACGTCAATGTGAGGAGAGAAATGCACAGCCTTCGGAAACAACACGGGCTTCTGCCTCCTGGGAAGGCAATGACAGCAGACCACAACACATACCTCACTAGCTAGCTAACTATCCATACATACCTCACTAGCTTCACCTACTGCCATCAAACCTTTCATACAAGCCCAGCGGTTTAAGGTACTTCTGACTTGGCCTTTCTTTAAAACCGCATCTTATATCGGCATTCCCATTCGCTCTGTAAACTTGATTTGTCATTCGTTCAGCACTCATTCTCTGCACATGCCAAAACGTTCTCAGAATACCTTTTCATACCTTTCTGAAAAATTCATGATGATTTGTTTTGTAGTTTACACGTGGAAGCTTACCAAAAAATATACACATTTTATAATTTATATTATGAATGAGGATCGTGTATATGTATTTAAGATAAGTTTAGTTATTAAGAAGGAGTCCACAAATCTTTAAGGTATTGTATCATATCAATGAAATATTATAAATAGCTGAAGCAATAAAAAGTTTGCCTACCTGCCTTTGTATCTCATTCTCAAAACCTCTAAGTCATTCAATGGAACCATAAAACTATTCATATATTTATTATAAATTTGTAGCTTAATCAAAAGCATAGTCAGATAATTGCCGCATGAAATCGACGTACACGCTTATAATCATTTAGCTCCATAAAATCCTACATACCTATATGAACCGAGGGGCCAGTACAAATTGAACTCTTAAAGGTTTCATTTGCCATTGTGATACGGATCTTAGTGTTGGATAGGCAGATTTAATTGACAGGTATGTACATGAAAATTCTTGTAGTATACGGTTTTGAATGTTGTAAAAACTGGATGCCAGGTCTATGACGCAATTGTCTATGAACACACTGGTGATGAGCAAGGAGAATGCTATCACGAGCCTCTAAGGATTTACACAGTTTTTTTTACTTTTAATTATTGAATTGAAATTGAATTAAAAAAAAAAGATGTCGTGTTATGTACTAATTTAAGAACGAAAACTAATGAAAGAGTACGAGTATACAGTAGGGACTATACTTTGTTTTGTAAATCCCACGTATAGTAAATGAAATCTACGCTTTTAATGTACCGATTTGTATAAAGTTTAAAGAGAAATGTTTGCCTAACCAGTTTAATTTTACATGTTACATATCTACATGTATATTATGTTGTACCTACATATGTAAGTATTTGAGTTTTTTTATTCCATCTGAAATTTTAACTTCCAATTGAAAGTACAGGATGGGTTGTGTAGTGTATCATTACAATCCTTACATGACACGGAGTGATATTACAAAATTTTTAAATTTAAATTTCAATTCCATTTAAAAAAAATATATAAGTCTACTCCCGCAATAGGAATGATTCCTGTGTCCTAGGAGACTTTACAAACACGGACACTAGTATGACAAACACCAAAAACACCCAGACTCGGTACAACTATGTATTTGTGAATCACACATATTTTTGACCCGCGTGGGAATCGAACCCACGACCTCTAGCTTAGCAGTCAGGGTCACTAACCACTAGAACAACAGGCCAGTTATTAATAAGTCATTGATAACCTATTTCTTACAAAAAGGGTATATCAGATTCTGACAACGAATAACATAAATGCGAAGACCGTTAGCGAATTTGTTGCAATGGGGATTTGTGGGACGGCACAGGCAAAAGCTATTTAGCATATAAAATGGTCAGACCTTTTACTCAGACCTTGAGTTGATTGATTCAGCTCGCCAGCGAAGTCGGAGGTCGATACGAACACGCTTTGATGAGTAGGTAGTTGGCGTACCTACAACCCACAAGTACTGATTTTAAGTCTTCTAGTGCACCATTGTTTTATAATAAAAACAACTTGTAGTGTTATTGAATGTGTATTTAGTGACGGGTTTACACATTTAATATCAGATTAGATTATTTGTATGAATCTATTTGTTTCCAACGCACATTGTCATTACATGTTTCTGCTAAATCAAAAAATAAATTAAGACTAACGGCAAGTGTATAAAAATTGACATATCATTTAAAAAAGCAAATATATTTACTTATATATATATAATTATTAATGAATTGTAATATATTATACACCTATATCCTAGCCATGAATTACTTTGTGTACTGAATGTATCTTTTTATTTATGTATGTTTTGCATTATTTGCATGTTATGCAATTTCGCGGCCAATTCTTCACCGACTCCTGCGTGTACTCCTGCGGTGGTACTATTGTAACCGAATCAAGATTAATAAGCATGGGATTAAAACTCAGTTATTAAACGTATATAATAAAGAAAAATAAAAATTTCTTTACCACTACACATTTTATAATATTACATAACTATGAGATGAATTGCGAAAGAAACGGAAATTGCGTTCGGTAATCGGAACGTATCGTTAAAAGATTGGCATAGTATATGATCGCCTGTCGGCGGCATACACCCCTGTGTCGTATTCCCCCGTATCTCGCACACAGACACAACCCTCGTTTAACTAAACAAGAACCACTTAACTAAATATCGTTTATGTTTTCAAACATAGAACGACCGCATTCAGTTTTCTGACTTGGCACTTAGCCGTTTTTAACATCGCCAAAAAAAAGTTAACGTAAGTAGTTTACAACCAGTAACAAAAGATTATGAAAATATCGATAACAACGGCAGGCCATATTATATTATTAAACGATAGTTTTTGTTCTTAGTTTTAAAGCGACTGCTATGAATGGCTATGATTGACAGATGACGTGCCGTCTAATGTCATTCATGAAAGTCTGGGTTTTTTTGTCAATCTATAAGCGACCTTGTTGGTGCCAACTTTAAAGATTTGACTTATTTTAAATGAGTAATATTAATTACTAGCTTTTACCCGCGGCTTCGCTCGCATTGAATTCCTTAAATATAGATGGCGTTGAAGTTGCTAGATTTTCAAATTTTTTAACAAACAATCATATCTGCCAAAATATTTTTTTAGACCCCTTATTTTTTTGTTTTCAATATAAGGTGTCCTTTGTCCTTGTCCTATTTACTTTGATGACAAAAATCAATGATGTTAAAATATTAATGATAAAATATATTGGCAAAAAGAAATATAATTGTAGTAATATTTATGAATAAGGGGTCGTGCCGTATACCATACAAAATGGCAAATAGGTAATTTTGTTGATTTTCTTTCTATATTCTCCTGCCTAATTTGCAGTCTTAAATAGAAAACACAATAAGTATGCCATCAAAAATATGTCACCTGTCTTGTTCAACTACATAGATAAATGAAGAAGATTGATTGAATTCCCATTCAGCTCTCGTGAATGCTTTGATATTTAATGAATCAGTAGCGAAAAATAGCGTGGATGCACGCGATTCTTATTAAGCTACTCATAGTTTTGTACATTTGTCTTTTTCTGTCTATCCTTAAGTTGTCTTCCAAAAAATACATATTGTTTTTTTTATGCGATAGTGAAGGAGCCGCACATAGCAGAATAAAAAAATTATGCCATTTGCGGCCGAACCTGCGGCTTATAAACATATATAGCGACAAGGCCACTCCTTGTACTTGTCTACTCTTAAAATCATTGTAAAGTTGTATAATAGAGTTTTATATTCTATTTTAAGTTCTAAATATAGCTAACAAAAAAATAAATATACATTTTTATAAGAAAACAAACCAGATATTGATAATGAATAAGACTTTTTGAAAATGATTTCTTATATTCGTAAATATCAGTATTATACCTACAATACCTGTACATCTATGTACTTATACTTAGCTTTTATCACGACAAAAGCAAATATCCTATACAAGAATATAGCATCTCTTTCTTGCCTTTGAACTTTCATTGAATTATTTAAGTGTAGGTAGAGAGTGGGCTGGTACCGAAAAATTGCGAAGCTATAGTCACCAAACTTGACAGAAGTACCAAGGTACTTTTAAAAGCATACCCACACACAGAATAATATATGTATATATAGGCCTACCATAATGACTCCACTCTGCCTGATGGAAAGCGATAAGTGTAGTAAGTAACTAGTAGTAAGTGTCATCAATACAGCATGGTGATCCACACTATGGCGGCCTGATGATATGCTTTTTCACGCCCCGCTTAAAAGACCCAGGATCAAAGTGGGAGGGAAACACGTACGCTGGTAGTGAATTCCAAGCTTTAACTGATCGGCGGCGAGAAGGAGGAGCCGAACCGTTTATTTCCTTTTAGTAAATATCTGTCTATATTAAAAATTTAAAACCTTGTAATGATATTGTGTCGAGACATCGCGATATTGTGAAATAGACAACCTTTTTGCCTGGTAAAGTACTATACATACATCGCGTATCTCTGAAAATGTACGTAGAGGCGTATTAATCCGAGCACATCTTCAAGTACAAGTATAAACTGTGTTATGGATACCAGGGAAGCCCCAGCCCTTCTTGTGTCCTAGAAGGTGACTAAGGTATCAACTGTTATCTATCAGACAGTAAACATATAGTCATACAGTCCGGATGACGGCAAGTAAGACTAAATTAAGGTTTGCAAAAGTCGGCGTTGATCGTTTAACTTAGTATTAAATGGTCACGTTACGATACATACACTTTCGTTAGTGTGATTTTGGTAAGAAAAAGACTCGAATTGAAAAAGTACTGCTGCCGACTTAAATTTTACTTAATGTACCTATTTCTTCTTACTTAATTTTTATACTTTAACTTTTATCTTATGATACCTTGTTTTATCTTTCCTTAGGTGAATTCTAGGTTTTTTTTTATAGTATAGGGGGATAGACAAACAGACGGGTCACCTGTTGGTAAGTGACTACTATATTCATTTAAATATATGGTTTTACTCACGTGTGTATTTCGGGGATGCCCGACTAGTTTCGGTCTCGACAGGAGGCCTTTTTCAAGGAGTAAGTCGTCAAGAAGCGACGGTACCGGACGATGCACCGTATATTAAAATAAATATGAATATAATTCACGAAAGTTTTTATTCTAAGTGACAACCAGTCCTTAGACACCTGCAACTCAAGAGTCGTGAGTGCGTTGGGGGGATGCGGGTAGTTGAAAGAGGAGAAGGGGGATGGGGAGATGGAAATTACACATTGTGTGTAAAGAACACAGATTTTATCGAGTCACGAGGTAATGTTTACTAAAATAGTATTCTTCTTCTTCTTTTTCATTTCTTAGATAAAACCATGTGATGAAATAATTATAAAGATAGAAATGTCAGAGTAGATTATGTTAAATTAAGCTGATATAGTGGAAAGGGCGAATAATGATAACATGATTGATTGATGCAATCGATTGAATTGATGCAATTGATTACAATGCTCACTAATTATATGTTATTTAATATTAAACACATATTACATGGTAGAATAAACACTTAAACCGGCTTTACACTAGTTATGGAAAGAGAGAATTTTGGAAATGAAGAATAATGTCGCTGTACTCGCATACAATATGCTTTTTCCCAGATGGTTAACATTTAATTTTACTGCCGGAGAAGTCAAAGTACAATATTGATATGACAAGTAGTATTCTAGTATAAAAAGATAAAAATATCATTCAATATTTTAGCGGAGTTACTTTCTAAACTTTTACAACACCGGTAATAACATTTTTACCATCTTTGTGTCTCCATAGTGTCAATAGAGTGTGCCAAGATCTCTACTTGTTGCCGGAGTACATTCAATGCATTTATGACAGACGCTTGGTTCTCAGAAAATTTTGCAGCTAAACCCAATAGTAGTAATAGTAGTAGTAGGTACTCTAGTTAAATAAGATTTATAGTAAAAAATCACAGTAGTATCTAATCTATGAATGGTATACATGTTACAATAAAATATGTATTTTTATTTATTCTGCATTGACTACACTTGCAATGAGGATGGTGCCACCACTCTTGGACTCCACTGATTGCTTTCCATCAGTCAGAGTGGAGTCACTACGGTAGGCTTATATATAATAATAAAAAAAGGTTTCTCTGTCGCAATATGCAATGCAATAAAGATTATTCTATTATATTCTAGGTGATAATCTCTGGAACTTGTCTGGACTAATCTCTCTAGGCTATACATCATCACGCGTTGCACTTTGGAGCAGAACAGAGACCATAAATGCAAGTAAAACCGCTCCTAAAAGTATCCGCCTGAATGTAATTTTGAGTACAAGTTTCTCATTTTTCTATTGTTTATCTGATGAGCTCGACACGTACAAAATAAGATCTTCAGTTACTTACAGTGCAAAAGGATTTATTTTGCCGAGCTTACATAATTGACCAACTTACACAAGTTACAAGGGGTGGAAGCTGTATATACATATGTAAGTGTATAGTATTATTAAAAATGAGACTGACATTTTGTTTGTTTGTTACGTTCTAAGCTTTACCCACTTAACAGCATTTTTGCATACAAATTGTCAAAGCTACGGGCTAAGGTCAATAGGTACATTTTATACAGAGTACAATTACTTACTGTTCCAAATCTTTATTTTCTTTTTGAAAGTGAAGCCGCAGGAAAAAACTAGTACACTAAAATCAATATCCTTGCCATCCAGGGACTTGAATATCACGCCTTAATTCTATTGTTCCAACAATTGCTTTAGTAGCTTTAAATCATATTTCCTTCCAATGAAGTTGTATTTTCATTAATTTAAAGTACAATAAACTATTTTAATTTTTCAGTTCACTGAAAAATGAAATAATTTATTGTAATTTAAAAAAACATTGTTTTAATTTAAATGCAGCAACAGCTCTATATAGTATAGTTTATACTTGCTAAATAAAGGTTTAAGAAAAATTTTAGTACCCAAGAATATGGAGTTTCTCTTATTATTTTCGTTACTCTTACGTGTGACGGATTTGTCAAAAGATATACTTAATTTTGTGAAAACAGGTTATGAAACACTATTACCCATCCCAATATATACATCTGTACACTTCAATGTTTTACTTGGATGACTGCACACTACAATTAAATTAAATTTGTGTAATGCAATTTAGGGATTACTTTAATTAGTAATTGGAGTAGGTGTTTGTCTAACCAACTCACCTGATGAAAAGGGATGTTGAAGACGAAAATGGTACACACCATTCAAGAGAAACCTATTCACTCTACTTTTGAAGGATCCAGGAATGTGTGCTGGATGCTTTAACACATTCTGTGCTCCTCACTCAGATCCGAGTGGGGCGGGGCCATAGTAACGGTGCCGCCCACTCGGATCCGTGCAAGCATCTCATTCATTTTTTTTGGCTAGTAACGCACCGGCGTTCGAAGCGAGCTCACGTTGTTTTGCGCGGCCACTCTGGCAATATAATCAACTTAGGAAAAAGATAATTGGTTTCATTCTAATAGTGTTGTGGTGATTTGTATACACGATAGACAGGACGCTATTTTTTAGCCAAAATGGACAGTAGGGCTCGGCCGTCGACTGGTAAAAGTGCTACAAAAAAGCGTCGACAAAGTGATGATTATGACTCGGAAGGGTCTGAAGAATATAGTGATGAAGAAGTGTATTCGCAAGGAGTTCATGAAGAGGGGTTATCTTCAAGTTCAGAAGGATCTAGCGGCCGTGATGTTAGTATTTTTGATACAAAAATGAAGTCGAAGACGACCAGTCGTAGACCACGCGCTGGTGATGTATCAGCTCAACCTTCAAGGTCACAGGCATCAAAGCGAGGTTTGAGTGAGGCAGGCGGTAGCCCTATTATTCGACCTAAGCGACTGAAAGCAATGGTTAGTGATGGCCGCAAGGGAGCGAATATACCAGGTACGCGTGATACATCAGCTCAGTCTTCAACGTTACCAGATTTCTCAGCATCGAGGCCTGCGTTTCGCCAACTAGAATTAAGTAGTAACATTTCTACGCCTAGCGTGTCGCTTCTGAGATCTAATGCGGTGACTCCGAACTTCTCGTCAGAGCATAATGACGCCCCTCCAGCTTTTCCCGTTCTAAGATCTGAAAGTAGTACTCCCGACTTGCCAAGCGATAACCATGTTGCCCCGTCACCTCAAAATTCACCCAATAACTCACCTTCTTATCAAGGAGCCACTACCACCTGGAGCTCTAACCCAAATTCAATGAAAACTATCGACTTTACAACGGAACAACAACTCTTGGTGCCGCCTCCAACAGATCCTTACGATGCGTTCCGTTTATTTATTGATGATGATTTATTAGATCTGATTGTTCGAGAGACGAATGCAAATGCAAATGCAGTAAGAGTGGGTGCTGCAGATAATGTAAAGCGCAACTCACGAATAAACAACTGGAAAGTTTTAACTAAAGAAGAACTGATGACATTTCTCGGACTCCTTCTGCACACTGGAACAATTCGGCTAAATCGTATATGCGATTACTGGAAACGGCACTATTTATTTAATATTCCATGCTTCGGTCAATTTATGTCTCGAAACCGTTTCTTATTGATATTACGATGCCTGCACTTCACGTCGGAAACAAGCGAAGAAGACCGCCTAATAAAAATTCGACCATTTATGGATCATTTTAATAATAAAATGATAAATATTTATTGTCCGGGTAAACAGCTATCATTGGATGAGTCCATGGTTTTGTGGCGCGGACGACTGCTGTTCAGACAGTACATTAAGAACAAAAGGCACAAATATGGCATCAAACTTTATGTCTTGGCAGAGCCAGATGGCACCGTTTTAAAATATCAAGTTTACGCAGGTGCCAATGATGAGACGTCAGAACAGGGTCATGCCAGCAAGGTCGTCTTTAAACTCCTCGAAGAGAGACTAGATTCTGGCCACCATGTGTACATGGACAATTACTACAATTCTTATGGTTTGGCTGTGAAATTGCTAGATCGACAGACGTACTGCACAGGAACGTTAAGAAAAAACCGCAGAGATAATCCTGTTGAAATTGGGACTATCCCATTGAAAAAAGGAGAAAACAAATCCTTGTTCTTGAACGGGGTTCATATTGGTAAGTGGAGAGATAAACGTTACGTATTATATATTTCCACAGAACATGGTGACGAGATGCTGGAAACTACTTCCAAAAGGGGATCTGTAGTATTGAAACCAAGCGCAATTGTCCATTACAATAACTTTATGTCGGGCATACATCTTCAAGATCAGATGCTCGCTTATTACCCAGTCCAAAGAAAGACGCTGCGCTGGTACAAGAAGCTGTTTGTTCATATGCTGCAAATGAGCCTCAGTAATGCAATGTACTTGTACAACAAATTTTCGGCGACTAATAAAATGAATCTGTACGATTTCCGTTTGAGCATACTGGAAAGGCTTCTACCTGATCCTCATGATGTCAATCAACGCAATGTTTTGAAAGTGAAACATCAACTCACCAAAATAGAAAAGACCCGAGTGAGACAAAAGAAGGTAGGAAGAGTCATGAAGGAAACCACCGAAGTGGCCCGAAAGGAATGCAAAGGCTGCAAAGCCCAGAAAAAGAGAGTGCAAACCATTTACGAATGTAAGCAATGTGCAGGTTCTCCAGGCTTCTGTACACAATGTTTCTGTCAGGCACATTCCTAAGTTTTTTTATTTTATTTTAAGTTCTTTTTCTTTCTTCAGTTAAACTTATAATTAAGTATTATGTTTTTTGTTTGATTTTTATAATTGTAGATTTTAATGCTTCTTTGCATAGATTGATTAATATATCTTTCTAAATAAATAATTCTCCAGATGCATAATTGTTTTATTTACTTACTGTTTTTTTAAGTCACCACATGATGACATTTTAGTTAATAAACAATTGCCATCCCTAGCACTCGTGTGTGTGTGTTCGGCACCCGACGTGCTGCATGCCGACCACTCGGATCCGAAAAATGTATTTTTTAATAATAATAATAATAATAATATACATTCATACATATTTTCAAACATTCATATTTACTTAATCAAAATTCACCATAAAAAGTTATGGCTTACGGCTATTACTTTGTATCCATTGTTTAAGCAATCAATGTGTTAACAATACTTAATTTTTGCAGATTTATTATGTCCACAAAAACAAACAATCGTCTCAGAATAGTTTATGTTATCAAAAGAAAGATTCCTAGGTAAATAACGCGAAGCTCCTGTTTGCCTAACCGTAAAGGTAAAGTTGGGTATGGCAGAAGAAGCACGAAAGTAGAATTAATGCGGTAGAAATAACAGTAATAAGATAGCGGTAGAAATAAGGGCATTGCGAAGTATAGCTGATGTGAAATTGAGTCACCGAGTGAGGAATAGTGATAAGGGATCTGTGTGGTATGAAAGAGGATGTAGTGACTAAAATAGAAAAAAGTATGCTGTACTGGTTCGGTCATATGGTGGATGAATAAAAGAAGGTTGACAAAAAGTATTTATATGGCAGAGGTGAATGGAGTTGTCGGAAGAGGAAGACCTAGGCGAATGTTCTTGGATCAAGTTTAAGACAATCTAAGCCAAGGCCAGGTCAAAGTACCTTTAACGTTGAAGAAGCGGGAAAGGTATGTCAGAATTGTAGCAAATGGAAGGAAGTGGTCTCTGCCTACCTCTATGGGAAAGAGGCGTGATATTATTTATTTATTTATTTGAAACTTAATGCACAAAATGCACACAGGTGGACTTAATGCCAAAGGCATTCTCTGCCAGTCTACCTTAGGGTGATGTAGAAATGACTGAATTATGAAATATTATGTATGTATGTTTATTAGTATGTAGTATATTAAGTAGTATGTATGTGAAAAGATATTGGCAGCGTTTACTTAAAAAACTCCCTCTCCAAATTTATAAAATACACCATATATGCAAACACAAATTGAACACAAAAATTGGCTTATACAGAGATCACTACAGTCAACTCAATGTGGAAATGGCACATGGCTCACTAAGTGGCAAATTGGACATAGTATTAAAGCTTATCTTCTTCGCTGTCTGTCCAATCCATTTTGCTTTTATTGTTTATTACTTATGTTAATATCTTTTTCTTGATAGAATATCATAGAAGGTATATTAATTTACTGGATTTAAACTTCTATTAGAAACTAAATAAACAATTGCCTTGCTTTTTATTTTGATATAGTTACATGTATACTTAACGTATGGCAAGCGTTTATCCGTCAACAGGGAACTTTGGGAATTCAAGATTTTTTCTTAGGGTGTAAGTCATAACTATAGGATAATAAAATAACGTCCGACACTCAACTGACTACAGCCGGTTGGTCCGATCAAAAAAGTATCTGTTCAAAACCCCAATTCGCATGATGGACAAAACAAATAAATAAAAGGATTATTCACGACATTGAGCTGTTTAACTTAGTATTGCTGACACGTTACGGTACTATAAATGACTGATGATTTACGAAAAAGCTGACAGGGACGATACATTCGTAAAAATATAATCGGACTTTATAAAAATAGACAACCGACTTCAATGCGTCTATCATAAAATTTAATACTGATATGGATTCCTAATGGATGCCATTGTCACAACTGGACCAAACTCTTATCTAACTACCCTTGAAGTACTTCCAATAAAAAAGAATCATCGAAATTGGTTGGTGTGATATTGAGCTATTCCTCCATTTGTCGCGCACATGCTTAATGCAAATTTAAGAATTATATGGTTTTCTCATGGATGCCATTGTCAGAACTAGACCAAATAAATGGTACACTGGAAGCACCAGCTTTCAAATAAAAAAAACACGTCGAAATCGGGTCACGCAGTCGAAAGTTCTGAGGTAACAAGCTTAAAAAAATGCAGTCGAATTCAATTGAGAACCTCCTCCTTTTTGAAGTCGGTTGAAAATTGGTAACAATTTCTAAACAATAAACTGTTCCTTTAGATAGGTTGAAAACACTGTAGGTATTTGAGAAATACTCGTACAATAATTCTTCCAAGAAGAAATGTTAATATTCTTCTTTTAACACAATCTCGTTCATTATTAATTTTATTAAATATTCAGCAGTCTATGTCTATAATCTCAATTAACATACATGTATGTACATATAAACATAAATAAAATTGTAATCATGACTTGTTTATAGAAGGATCTGTAAAATAAGTTTGAGACCACAATTCTCAAAAATAGCTGTGAAATCGTAAAATAATTATTTTGGATAAGTCATACGCAGTGCAAAAAGAATATTGCGATATCGGAGATACACACGTAGGCAGGCGGCAGCCCTACATTTAATGGAGTCTCTTTACCACCGTGTGCACGTGCGCGTCGACGGCGCCCGAATGCCACCGATCGGTGTCGAACCTGCAAGTTCCTTTTCGAAAAGACTTTATTCTGTGCAATGCCATCGTATTTTAACTCTTCCGCATTTCTCACATAGTCTACATTCAAATAATGTCATTTTTGACATATGACTTCTATGTTTGAAGCCACAGTATGCCCTCGAGACGACCGTAGCGCATGCGAAATCATATTGTCACTACCTAATGTTACTATGTACACTACAGTTCCCGTATACGTTCTTATTTCATATTTGATTGGCTAACATGCAATGGTTAATAAAATTATAGATACAAACTTATTGCCTTAAAAGAACTTACGGTATTTGTATATAGGTCGTTATTACTCGCTTTGCTTTGTATCGTGTTGATTTTCAACCCACTTTTGTTCGCGATATGTTTTTTGTATGACAGATAGTTGGTTAACGTATTGTTTTTATTATTAAAATGAGACATCTGTGTAGACGAATGCAAATGGTAAATGCATTTCGTAAATTACACATGTAACAATTTGAAATCATTTATCGGTCGAGAGATTGCAATTTATTATCTTATCGTTCAGAAGCGATCGGGTGAGTTCAGACGCCGATAATTGCTAGTGATTAGCGTGATTAGTTATAGTTACGGTTTGAATATCATACGATAAACGATGTGTGTCGCGGCCAAATACTTGTTAGAAATACTCTTAGGTCGTTGATCAGATATCGAGGTAGGTAGGTATAACTTTTAGACAAATCTTTGAAGGTACAAAGTAGATATAAATATACTCAGTTAGTACATACGGATTTAAAAAAAATCTACACAATGATTATGTAATGTAATGTAATGAAAAATGTAATTTATTTTTAAACTTTTCCTATATATATTTTTTTAATATATGTTATGTGTAGTCAGACGTTTATAAGCACAATCAGAAGCAACAGTCTCTGAATCACTCTATTTAGAAGTGAACTGGTTGGTCCTCTCCAGTGTCTCCCGAGTAAGAAAGACAGAAGACATTTTACTCCTCTAACAAGTCACAACTCATTTAACTGAAGCTTACTCCTATTTCGTTTGTAGGAGGCTCAACATATTTTATTCTTTGTATTAATTATATTGCCATCCACTGCTGAACGAAGGCCTCCCCAAGGAACACCAAAAGCGGCAACTGGCCGCGGATGGATGCGGCCTGCTAAAGACCGGGATCGTTTGACTCATTTCTTCACAAGAAATTACATATATATCCATTTTTCAAGGGTTGTTTGTAACTTTACTACACCCTGATATCTAGCGTAGCGTATCTAGCGACTACGAGGAATCAGGTATTTCATGACAGAATAACATATTTTCTCCATGGCTAAACTAAATCTACGCTAACTACGTATAATGCATAATTTGTAAATGAAGCTAAGTCCTACATGAGATATGACAAACTTGTGTACTATCAAAAGTATACTTGGAGTTAGACGATAAATATTTATTTTCTAGTCATCTGAAATGTTAAAAAATACGTGAATAAATACTAGCTACACCTGTTGTACCATTCCCTCTTTGCGAGTGCTGATGGCTGGCTTTTGGCAATCCTATTAACTAATCTTAGATAGTGAGAGAAATTTCCCACGTGTGGGCCTGCTACATTTCATATAATATTTTAATCTATTGTAGGATACAATTGGTTAAACGTTTTTGCTATATGACTTTCTACAATAACTACTAAAAAAATTACTTGTAATTATGAAATATGAGAATATTGTGATTTTCAGGATTGTCGACTCGAGTCCCATTAGAACAGCACCAGACCACCGAGACCATTTAGAACAACAATGCCAATAAAAACGGAACGACTTTTTTTAATGAGCTAATTAAATTCATCTGTCTCTTTCAGGTATATGCAAACTGACATAGCAGCATTCTCAAGGTCAAACGTGGGTTTAAGACAGGTCTTCGTAGTCTAGACAACTGTAGTGTAGACCCGAAAGCAGAAAACACTCTTGATTGACGATGGAGTCGTTAAGGGTGGTCGATTCGGAAGTGGGCGGAAATGTCTCGTGCCGTGCGGGGTCGCTTGCGCATCCGACAGAGTTCAATCAACCCGCGCTGCGGGCCGAGAGGAGCCAGCCACAAGGCGCAAGCCGCAAGACGACGGGCGCACGCCACACCGGTGTGCCAGCTGCCGCACTTACTTTTGAGGCTTTTTATTTTTTACTGGGATTCAATGTGGGAGGAAATGAATGTAATTGTTACTGGATCGGTGGCTGACAGATTTAGATGTGAAGATGGAAGATGTTGAATAAATATTGCGCTATAAATGGTTAATGTTTGATTTTATAAAGTCTGATATATATTATAGGTAAGGTGAAAACGTTATTTTATCGTTATTTATTACTCTGTGTGTTTGATACGAAAAATAGTTTAAAAAGGAATCATAAATGACTGTTCTAGTATTTTAATTGTAATCAATTCCAAACAGACTAATTCTATAATACACTACGTAATATGCTAAATCACAACATTATTAAAAAATAAAATTAAAAATTACATTTAAAACTAACTTAATAACACACAAGAACAAACCAATCGAAAGTAACAGTAAATATATTTGTCAGTACAAGCTAAACTACTGTAGAGATAGATCGGAAAATTAACATTTTGTGGAATATTCGAGAGGAATATTCGTGTCAGGGACACGCAAAACTACTTTTGTGGTAAATTACAACTTACACAAAAAAACTCGTAGCCCACAATTCTAAATTTGACAACTCAAAACATTAACAACTTTAAGTTCTAAACAACTAAAGTGTAAGGAACTTTTACTAATGTTGTATAAATCGAAAGCACGGAATATCTAAGATGTTTAAATAAACCTTGTCGGATGCTTGGATTTCTTGTTTGTTTTCAAACATGATATTTGTGTAACTGTTGAGGTTGAGGTTAAACTTTTATATTTTACTACAACTTTTCTATAACATTTATTTAAAATTGTTTCTTAAACATTCTTTTTAACTTTAAAATCAGAGAGCAGAGCAGAGTTTAGAGACCCAATGATAATAATTATAAAAGATGGTCATAGGCTTTCTTTTTAAAATGGGACGATTTCAAATCAAGCAATTTTGAGAAATAAAGAAATTAAGTTTGCATTTAACTACAAAAATACGTCAATAGTAATCACTAGTAGCACTCGCTCCCGAACATAACGACATCAATTTTTATAGTCGTTTGAGAACGAAATCAACTCTGTTCTTCTCAAGTGCTTACTTAATTAGTACTTACACAATTTACTTACGTTCAGATACAAATACTACTTCCTATGAATAATAATTTTTAATATCTGTAATAGAGCACCGACTTCGGAAATAGTTTTTAGTTTAAATAAATTTCAGATTAATCGCGGAAATTACTCTAGATTAATACTAACAATGGAAAAACCTCAAAGGGGCCCTTTATCAACACCTAAATGCCGACCAGCTTATTCATAAAATAAAAACTTCAATTTTTGAGGTTGGTTAATAATTTACATCACAAATATTCATTATAAAGCACCGGATTTAAAATATCGCTAGTTTATATACTGACACGTACTTATTTTTCTATTAAGATATGATACGTTCAATCGGCTGAACAGATGTTTTCTAGAAACATAGCTAAGAATAAGATACCTCTCAAAGAAATAAAAACTTAAGCAAAGCTTCATCAGATCAAGAGCTCTGGTGCCATAGACAGAAACACAGATACACACTACAAACTTATAACTAGGCTTGATCTTGCTCGGTCACTTAAAAGACCGCTCCCATCTAGTACATTCACTCAAATGTACTAGTTGGACTTCTAGTTCAATTAGTTCAAATGATTAACATTCTGTCGGATAAGCCTTCTTTTTCATCGGGGACTATGCCTGTAGCAGTTGACATGTCGATTTGACATTCTGATATTATAAATTATTGATTAGCGTCCACTTCCTTGACCCCCCTTTCTTCTTTCCCTGGTCGCATACCCCCAATTCCCCTCAAAGGCGGACAGCGCTCTTGGGTTGCAGATGTCCATGGAGGGAGGTTGTCACTTACCATTAGTTTACCCATCAGTTAGTCTATTTCATAAAAAAAAAGGTAAGTTGGTTTAGTGTAAAATACAGCTTATATTGATAACGTTTGTGCGACGAGTAATAATTTAATAAATTGTAAAATTGCTACTAATTTTTGTTACTTTAGAGAAATCCCTTTAGGATTAATTATTTTATCTGGATCAAATGTAATTTTCTATATCTTTATATCTATCCTCTGACGTGTATGGAAAACATCATAAATGGATGATCGGTTTGACAATTAAAGAGAAAAACATAATAGACAATCAATCACATTTATCATTATTATTTATAAAAAAGCTCGGTCTATTAAGATTCCGATTTATCGATTACCGAGTATTTTTTGGTGTTTTCACAGTTAATAAATGACTATATACTTAGTGAAAAGTTTTCTTCAAGTATTGCGACGTGAAATGCGTGAAATAAAATATTCCGAAATCGTAAGATTATGTTAGTTCATCTTTCCGATCTTTAAGTACCTATCACTGAGTTAAAACGACAATCCTACTAACAAACCTAGTATCTATCATATTTAATTGAAAAAAAAAACTGAATAAACTAATTATACAAATTAAACAAAAATAGGTACTATTTACACCGATAATTAGGTAAAGTTAAAATATTTTTAATATGCCATGTCTCCTGATTAAGAAATGGCTAATTTCAAACGTGTTTTGCAATATGAAAGAATTCTTTGAATACAAATGTCAAAAATATAAATGATAATAAAAATGTAGTGTGTAATTACAATAGTTAGATTTTTTTTCTAATTTTACAATATTATTAATTTTAATTCTTATTTACATGTATATCAAATTATTTATAATTACATACTTGTAATACACATACATAAGTTTAAATGTAGCTTCTTAGTTCATTATTGTATGTTTATTTTACACTGTACCTATGTTTTAACATTCAAAACAATGTACCAATGCATGTCATATTCCTGTATAATTTACAAGCACATATAGAACATCCAACATGGATAAATTTTGATACCAAAAGTAGTGTTATTATCTCTTACTCTCTCTCTCTTACTTACACAATTTATGGAATAAAGATTACTATAATACTTAGGCAAAAGCCTAAAATCAAGATAAAATGATAACGACAGCGACAAAATTACATTGTAATATTTAATACGATACGCATACGCATACGATTCGAGAAAGACTTTATAAAAATCCATCATTCAACAGATCACGTACGCACCAGATGCGTTCAATAACTAGTATGGAAGCTCGACCAAAGACCGTTTTAAAAACTATCCGCTACAATATCAATAAACCGAACGAAACACCATGACGCTTTGGCGTGCCATGTTTATTTTCCCGCGCAATAGAGGCACCCTTGCACCAGATGGGACAGAAACCCCGTATAAAGACTGCCCCTCGGACACCATAGACAATCATACATATAGACACGAACAGGTGCAAATATATTTTTTTAAGAAGATATTATTTTTTTTAGAATATTCTTTGGTGAATGTAAATGTTTAGCCCGTAGGAGTTCACCATTTTTTACTTATGATTATGTAAATACTTACAGTAAAAATTAAAAAATAAGGTGTGAGGGGTCTATGGACCCCCAGTCGGATCGAAGTACACGGCTGTAACCAAAAGCAAGAAGTGAAAAAGTCTATATACATTTTCGGTCTGGCTCCCATCCGCTTTCTGACGGCGCTAACTAGTAAACGTTTAAAAAAAGTTATAACTGTTAAACATAACCACAACACAGTCAAAATTATAAGTATTCAAACACTATGCTACAGAAAAAATAAAATCTATCATTTGATGTGTTAAATAATAAGTTCAGTAGCGCCATCTAGTAACGAATGTACTAATTCACTTTGTGGTGATACTGGATGACGAGCAGAAACTTGTTTTTAACTGTTTTTAGAATAATAATGTTAAAATGCTTAAAAAAAGACACTTATTTGCACCACATTACCACCTAATATATCTTGTTCTAAATGCGATTCCGTTATATATGCAAAACAAACTAACTTAAAGAACATAGTTGTATTTTTTTAGACGCTTTATAACAACTGTTGAACTTACTACTACATAATAATTGTTAAAGTTATACCTCAGTTTATTTATATATATATATGAAAACGATTAACTGCCCTTATTCTGTTAACAAGTCGATAAACAATCAATTAAGCCGTAACTAGTCCTATAAATATACAAAATTATAATAAAAACAACAAACACCCACTTATAGCACAATTTTCAAACTTAGTTACTTTACCTGAACATACCAGCAGTATTCACGGACAGGTGCGTGCCCAAATTATCTCGAAAGCGTGTTGTATTGAAACGATTCATATTAAAAAAGGTAATGAAAGGCTTTTGAAAGTGAAAGTAATCGGTACATCTTTTGAACCGTCCGCTTGTGTTAAGGACTTCAAGGATTAGACTTATTTTCACTGACCTTTGTTCAATGTTCTACTTGACAGAGAGTCCGTAAACAACTAATAGTAATAAATAATGTTCTTCTTTGGTGATTTGGTTGTTTTTATTTCCCGACTGCGCAAAAATAAGGTTTTATGTTTTTCGAGTGTTGTATGTATGTATATGTTATATGTATGTTTTTTAAAAGACAAACTCCTGCACTAGAAATTATTTCTGTGTCGCGGGGGACGTTACTAATTTTCAAATAACACACAGATTCGGAACAATTATTTGTGGATCACACAAATTTTGTCGAGTGTGGGAATCGAACCCACGACTCAGGTTAGTATGTATGTGTGATGTTTCTTTTTCACGCCCTGCAGCTTAGACTTAGTGGATTCAAGATTTGTGAGGTGTTATTTGAAGGAATGACAGAAGATTTCTAGATACAGACAGCAAATAAAGGTGCAAGTTTATAATCCAGTCGGGTTTTATATTTTCATTAATAATTTTACTTATATGTAATATGGTTTGAATTTATAACATATAATTTTTAGTATATATTATATATTTGTTTAAAAAGCCTGTCTCCATAAATTCTAGTCAGATTAAAATAAACATATTTTGATATTCGATAATATCTAGTAATAATATATCGATGAAATAATATAAAGACACTTAGGAACGGAGCAGTGACAATAAAAGCAATTGAAAATGTGAAGAACGGCTGACTTATGCAAAGATTCCAATTTCCTTTAAGCAACTAACAAGGTTTCAGGCCCGAGTGAGGCCTTTAATGATTTTCCAGTGAGGATAGGAATAGATATTTGGAGGCTATATTAGCAAGTGAATCATAGACAAATAAATGTGTCTGCAAATTAAGTCACGTAGTGCCTTTAACCTTGCTGCGCCGGTAGCGTAATGGCTAAGTCATCGACCTCGCCACCCAAAGGTTATGGGTTCAAACCCCTTTGGCTTTTTAATATATTTTCACATTACTAAAAATAGCGTAATTATTCATGTTTAAGCAAAATTATTAAAATGATGTTTAAACAGTACACACAAGACAACTTGAGCTACGAAACTTCCTTATAATAGATATCTCATATGAAGATATGTGAGCGCATCCAAACGTAATTTAATAGTTTTACTTGAACTAGCATTCCTTAATAATCATATCCTCTCGCCTTATTCCCGTCCAGTCAAGTCATGACGCAAACAGGTGTAAAAGTATATGGGTATTACTGACCTTGTCTGACCTTGGAATCATGGCTTCTAAAGGGCATTTGTTTGAAAGGTGACTTCAGCCGTTAGAAGACCATTCATCAGCTTCTTTCTAATCTATAAAGGATATAAAGGACTGACGAAGTTTTAATTGAATTGGTATTGATTAAAATTGAAAATATAATCGATGTATTAATACAGACCTAACAGTTTAAAATTTATGAAAAAAAAAACATGAGAAGAATCAGTAATAACAGTAGTTCTGATTTACACGTAGGTATATAGACTTTGGAAATCAGATTCAAGAATAAAGTCCGTAAGGCACATTTATAGTGGTAGAGCCATGCTTAAGCACGAATGGGCCGGCTCGACCGGTGCGATACCACGGCCTCACAGAAAAGCGGTTGTGAAGTAACGCTTGCGTTGCATTTCCCCGAAATGAGTGAGGTCTCCGGAGGCCCAAAATCCCCCACCCCCCCTAATGAAAGCGCTGTAAACAAAAAGGATACCCCAGGGGGGTACCAGCGCTAGCGTTGGAGAATCCCCCCTGGACGACCCTCAGTACGGATTATGCCTGAGCGTGGACGCCCAGGCTGCCCTTCGTACTCTGGGGGGGGCTCAACTGCGCTCTCAAAATCTGCTCGGGGCAAGAGAAAGAGGCTTACATTCGAACCTCGACACTGTCCACCACCACCTTGAGACAGCAAAGCCGGCCTTGCTCTTTTTAACCGAGACGCAGATATCGTCTCCAGCGGACACATACTACCTCTGCTACCCTGGGTACGGACTGGAACACTCCTTTGTTCCTAAGGCTGGTGTATGCGTGTACGTTAGAGATGATATCACTTTTCGCCGCCTCGGCAATCTTGAAGGTAGGGAGGGACCTCTCCATCTTATGGCTACGTGTAGACTGCGACGACCATCCCCGCATCTACCTATGCCTGTACAGGTCCCATAGCGGTGATGCCGAAACGGACCGACTCATCGACCACGTCCAAATGGCTACAGACTCAGTGCTCCAGCAGGTCCCATCCGCAGAGATCGTGATTCTTGGCGACTTTAACGCCCATCACGCCGAATGGCTTGGTTCGCGCAAAACCGATCATGCGGGAAGATCTGTTCACGATTTCGCCTTGGCATATGACTTAACGCAGCTGGTAGCAACGCCTACGCGAATCCCAGATGCAGAAAGCCACGTGCCTTCACTGTTGGATCTTCTGCTGACCTCACATCCTGACGGCTACAAACTATCCGTTGAGGCCCCTCTTGGCTCTTCGGACCATTGCCTGATTAGGAGTATGGTGCCACTCGTTCACTCGCTGCGGCCGTGAGTTACAGGCAGTCGCCGCGTATGGCACTATAGGTCAGCAGACTGGGATGGAATGAGAACATTCTTTGCATCCTACCCATGGAGGCAGGTTTGCTTCTCGCCGGATGATCCCAATGTCGTTGCTGACTCTGTCGCGGATTTTGTGCTTCAGGGTATGGAACTTTCATTCCATTCTCCCTGATTCCCACAGGTGGCAAGTCCCAGCCTTGGTTTGGTCGAACCTGCAAAGTGGCGTCCCGCCGAAAGCAGGAATGTTACCAAGCATGGGCTAATGCAGCGACAGCACGGGATGTAAAGACCAGCACATTAAAGAAGCAATTTAACTTTGCCGCCAGGTCCTTCAAAAGAGTAATTGCTGGGGCGAAGTCGGCTCACATCGGCAGAATTGGCGAGAGACTAGTGAGTCTCCCCTCCGGAACTCGTGCATTCTGGTCTCTTGCCAAAGCTGTCCAGGGGAACTTTTGTAAGCCATCCCTTCCACCTCAGCGCATAGGAGATAATTTGTTGGCCCACGACGCTAAAGAAAAAGCCGATCTTCTGGGCAAACTCTTTGCGTCCAACTCGACCCTGGACGAGACGGTGCGAGACCTGCATGCCGGAAGTCCGGTTTACACAAAGGGCAGTGCGTAAAGCGCTTCTTTCCCTCGACGTTCATAAGTCGAGTGGGCCCGATAGAATCTTGAGGTGCACCCCAATACCAACTTCTCCCTCTTGACCGCATTCAACGGAGAGCGACTTGCATCATCGACTGCCAAGATATTTCTGATCGACTTTACACCTTGGCGTTGCGTAGAGATGTAGCTTCACTCTGCATCCTCTATCGCTTGTATCATGGGGAGTGTTCAGAGGAATTGTTCGGACTTATACCGGCTGCTGGTTTCCGCCATCGTCCTACGCGACAAAATATCCATCCCCATCACCTGGACGATTGGCACTCCACCACTGTGCGCTTCTCCAGAAGCTTTTTGCCTCGCACAACCAGCTTATGGAACAAATTGTCGCCTGCCGTATTTCCGAACCGATACGACCTTCAAACCTTCAAGAAGAGAGCGTACGTCTACCTAAAAGGCCGGCAACGCACTTGTGACTCTTGAGTTGCGGGTGTCCATGGGCGGCGGTAGTCACTTACCATCAGGTGACCCGTCTGCTCGTTTGCCCCCTATCGCATAAAAAAAAAAAAAAATTATTGTCGTCCTATACTCCGAGACATTATTATAAAACTGTGGTACAGCATGCAGCAGAATAAAGTGCCGTCTGAATTTAAAATACCTTTTCCAAGAACATCAGATTACAGTTAATTAGCAATACTTCTTTAATGTTGTGCTCTACTGTTAAATATAGTCACTAAATTTTGTGAAAGAGCGTATTGTTGATAACGAGTGACACATTTGTATAAGAAGTATTTATAGATATCGAAACCGAAAGCTAGTTGTACAAAAACAACCTTTTGTATGTGTGTAACGTGTATATACTTACTATATCCTGATAAATCCAATAACTAAAGAGGCTCTGATAAAAATTCTAATAAAGGCACGCATGTGTCTAATGCAAATTTATTAAGCATTAAGAGGGCGCTGGTCTATATTTTCTTCACCTAATGGTAAGTGACAACCGCCGTCCATGGACACCTGCAACTAAAGAATCGTATCGTTTGAGGGTGACGAGAGATGGGGGAGTGCGGGGGGAGGGATGTTGTGATGGGAAAGAGGAGAGGGAGATGAGGGAAGGGGAAAGAGAGGGGGAGATGGGCCTCCGGAAACCTCACTCATTTGGGGGAAATGCAACGGAAGCGTTGCTTGACAACTGGTTTTCTGTGAGGCCGTGGTGTCGCACCGGTCGAGCCGGCACATTGGTGCCTAAACATAGTATCGATTTGTCTGGTCGTTTTAAGTAAAATAGGCAGGATAGTGAGATATGGAGTGAACTTAAAGTTTAAACCTACAAAGATCCGTATTCCGACATAAATTTTCTCTCACCTTTGGATGTAAATAACTAATAAACGGGTTTCCTAGAATCTACGAAACAAAATACATATGTACACAGTTTAATCATGCGCCACTTTCAATGAATATTATTAAAATTCAAAATATCAGAGACTTAAATTAGAATCTCCAAAAACTAGTATCACCATCTCAATAGGAGCGTTCGCGTTTGAGTCAGTGAGTCAAATGCGAACCTTTTTACTCCTTAAACTTGTGATAACTACCTTTAAATAATTTCAATTATAAATATGTCTCAAGACTATTACAATTTACCAATAAAAACCACAAATTGTGGATAACAAAATATACCTGCTCGTAAACTTACTTAGAAAAACTGAAGACTTCAACATCTGTTTTACTTTCTTTTGTCTACTTGCCTGTACACGGAGTTTAAGCCGTCACAAAATATTTGACGGGCTTGCAGAACTGACAATGGATATAATAGTGTCTTTTTTTTTCTTTCCATTGAGTTTAAAAAGCGAAGGGTGAGCTTTCAAATGCACAGGTATCATAAGGTATGGACGTAAAATAAAAATATTACAGCGTAGTACATATATTAGCAAGTGTGGTTTGTTTACATCACGAAGATCGTTTTTACTCTCTTAATTTGAGCTTGCAATTCTATAAATACAATCGGAAGGGTATTTCTCCCTAGGTATTCTAACTACCTAAACTCTATATCATCTTTTTTCACGACTAAAGTGTCAAAGATCTTAAGACAAGTCTTTCAAAACTAATAGGGTAACGGTTAGCGAGCCTATGGAGGGAACAGGCATTAATGATAAATGAAATCCGTAAAATTAAAAGGTTTCAATCGAAAGCCCAGACGGCTACCTGTAAAAGGTGTTATTTCTACTATCTTTCACCATAAATATAACTTAAAAGTTTATATCATGCGTGATCTAAAAATGGACTTCGTTTTACCATTTGCAATCGCCTCTACGTACATTAAAATGAAATTTGCTCTATTAGAGTCCTATAAAACTTGTATTGTAGATTAGACAACCAACATTTTAAATAATCGATAATCGTATCAGCTCTATAGTAACAATAATATTCGTGTTTGGTTTTCTACGAACTCGGGTCTATTCTTTCCAATTAATCGTACACAAAGACGAGCGAAGCCACACGAATGACCAAAACCGACCTAATGTATACACTTATGTGAAAACCCTAATCTCCCAAAGGTTTAGATTGAAGTGCCTCTTAAAGTTAATTTTCGTAAAATCTTACGGTGGGTTGTTTCAAGAACCAGTTAATGTAGATCCGTTAATTTGTTGTCACGTTCCGCTTTCTAAAGCGGAGAGGTAAAATGAAGAGGGGCAGGGGAGGTCTTATTCGAATGGATAAGATTTAAAACTAGCGGGGCGTAGGGTAAGGAGACTGGTTGACCGACTCTGAAGCTGACAAGTTGAGCATTCTGTAGCCAACGTAAATTCCCGAGCGTTTCGCACTAAATAAAATATGTAGCAGCGCTCGTTTTTATAATAAGAATGTTCATAGTGATATTCTTTGTACATAATTGATAAAGCAGCATACTTATTTGTACTTGTTTTGATTTCCAAGGGTCATTAAATTGTTTTACGCTTTTGAGATTAGTATAAATGAATAATGAGAGTATATTATACACAATTAAAGAAAATTTTATTGTGAATCTCAGCTTGGTTGGTGGTTTTCCAGGAGTTTAAGGAATACCACAGGCCTCCCTTCCTTCGCCTTCAGATAGATAACGGTCCTATCCCTCAGTACCTTAGTCCCTTTTATGACGCCCCCGGCATGGGGTGGGGTGGCCCTATTCTACTTCACCGGCACACACGGCACCGTAATGATATTACGGTGCCGTGTGTAATATACAATACAAACACGGAGGCATATTCAAAGAGTATGTGAAAATTATAGCGGTCTATTCTTATCTACATAAATATGTCTATGGCAAGGAAACAAGTAGGCATATGTATATAATCTATACATAATCTAAAAAATAATCTATCTGAAGGGAAAATGATTGATTAAATATTATTTTAGTAGATATATTTATATATATTTGCGAAGTCTCTTAGTTGATATACTTGACTTATTGTCTCATGTCCTCTATGCGGGGCAGAGGACGTCCACGGTATGTCGCCATCCCGATCGATCTGGAGCATGGCGTCTCGGTGCAGGTCTTCCTTATAACCGTCGCTTCGTCAACGATAGTCTGACGACAGGTCTGTTTTGGACGGCCACGTTTAGGCTTTCCTTTTTGATTACAGTCTAATGCTTGCCTCGGTATGTGATTAGGGTCCCTTCAAAGAGTGTGGCAAAGAAATCCATTTACGTCGTTTTATCTGTTTGGTAGGTCGGAGTTTCGTCGACTCTCCTCTCTCTCCTTGTCAACTTACATGATTGCCATACGAGACGGAGCCGTGCAAAGGTGCTCGGGTTTTGGCTATTCTCGGAGCGATGTCCTTTTCGGTCCAGCCAGTCTTCGACACGATGTTCCCACTGTAGGTAAATTTGTTGACACGCTCCACAGCATCTGAGGCAATAAGCAGCGGTAAAGGAGTTATCGGTCCATGCTTCATCTCCTGGGTCTTCCGGGCGTTCATTCCCTATCTTCATTGCCTCTTTGTGAAGGCTATCGGCCAACTTGTTTTGCATATCGGCGTGTGTGTGACCCAGCAGCCATGGGTCATCGACATAATCCAAATCCTCCAGGGTATTGGCTAGTCCCGATCCTTACCGCGGCGCTTATTTGATGTCGTGTGATGCACCGTCGAGGGCGACAAGAAAAAGGGGTGGTGAGAGAAGTCTTTAAGTAACTAAATATACTTTTTTTTTATACTATAGGGGGATAGACGAACAGACGGGACACCCGATGGTAAGTGACACCGCCGTCCATGGACACTTGCAACTCAAGACTCGCAAGTGCGCTGCCCGCCTTTGAGGGTGATGAGGGATGGGGGATGCAGGGAGTGGAAAGAAGAGAGGAGTGATGAGGAGATGGGAAAGAGGAGAAAGGAGATGAGGGGAGAGAAAAGAGGGGAGGGGGAATTGGGCCTCCGGAAACCTCACTCAATTCGGGGAATTGCAGCGCAAGCCTTACTTCATAACCGGTTTTCTGTGAGGCCGTTGTATCGCACCGGTCGAGCCGGCCCATTCGTGCCTAAGCAAGGCTCTACCACTTATTTATTTAGTTACAGTATGTAAGTAAACATATTTTACATTAAGCCTTAATTGGAGATGTTGTACTGAAGCCTTTAAACTGTTGCTTTTGTAAGGAATACGTTCGATACCTACTTATAATAGGGTTGTCATAGACATATTAACGATCTAAGTAGGTATGTATGATAGTCACTTTTTACCAGGTATTATAATTACCAATAGTCGTTAATTTCATGCAGTCCCTTATTAAATATTAACATGATTGATAAATTTTCAATCCACATTCTGAGTTCCAAAAAATTACGAACAAAAAAATTACCATTTTTACCAGGCATTACTAAGAGACTACTACATTAAATCAAATTAAATTGAAACAACTTATACACTTATAGAGAAAGTCGGTTGGTGAGCTAGTTGCCAGTACCAATACGTAGATCCTACGGAGAAGAAAAGGAAATATAAACATTTTAAAAGTGATATCAAGGAGATTATTAATTTATTCGCCACCTCATCGTGTTTCATACCTTAACCGAACACTTATCTCCACACTTCAATTCTCTACGCCAATGCACGGTCTATACAAGCCGCTAGTTGTCGAGAAACAGACGCGTGACAGCCCTGCCGTAGGGATACTGCGCAACTAGACGCCACACATCCAGTCTCAATATTATTAAGTTCGCCCTTGATGTTTGTATATTACTCCCAAAATCCAATAGAACCATACCTTTGACATAGTAGGAACGCGTTTTGCATTTTTATTTCTCACGTGGATTTTATTTAGATGTTACATATGTTAAATCTAGTACGTACGTAAGTATGTATATTAGGGTGTTTCAAAAAAATGAAAAATTTTTTTTTTTTTTTCCAAACAGGCTTAAAAGTTTCCTTTTGATGTCACGAACCGCCAGTGAAAACCGGAGCTCTTAATATTAATATTAAGTGTGTCCTCATCGCACTTTTTTAATTCCCATAAGAATAACACGGGAAAAATTATTTTTGTTTCTTCTGATTTTTGTACTGTTCAAACGACGAATCACCTAATGAATCGCTGCTATAATTGTTGTAGGGAATTGAACGCTCTACAAAATGGGACTGATAAGATTTTCGATTAGTCCACGTATTTAAAAAAAATTGAATTTTGATTCTAAAAAACTCTTAAATTTGATCAAAATCTCTAAATTTGACTAAAATTGTGAGGTTTATGGAAAAAATAGGGATCAAATTTTTTGTTAAACATGAATTAATTCTCTCATAAACGTTGATATCTTTGATTTCTTTATTATTAAAGTTTTTTAAAATATGTACTAATCTAATTACATCAAATATCTGTTACTGAAGAGATTTTTTACTACAATCGGGAAATTGTTGTCGATGATTGCGAACAACCTGTAATAGATACTGTAACTGGTCTTCATCTTTGGTTAGGCAGCAGTTATATTCTTCGATCAACGCAATTCCTAGTTCAGCAACGTCGTTGGTCACTTTTAAGGTTTTAAAAAATTCCAAACAAACTTTGTAGCTTTCATTATCAGGCCACGATTCAAATTATTTGAAACGAATTCAAAAAAAATATTTTTAAGCATCATGTTTTTCCAATTTGTGGAAAAAAATGATTGGTAAACGTTTATTACAAGGTAAATTCATCTTTAACAAAAAATTTGATCCCTATTTTTCCCATAAAGCTAACAATTTTAGTGAAATTTAGAGTTTTCGATCAAATTAAAAAAAAATTTAATTTTGATCGTAAAAAACTCTTAAACACGTGGACTAATCGAAAATCTTATCAGTCCCATTTTGTAGAGCGTTCAATTCCCTACAATAACTATAGCAGTGACTCATTAGTTGATTAGTCGTTTGAACAGTACAAAAATTAGAAGAGACAAAAATAATTTTTCCCGTTTTATTCTTATGAGAATTAAAAAAATGCGATGAGGACATACTTAATATTAATATTAAGAGCTCCGGTTTTCACTGGCGGTTCGTGACATCAAAAGGAAACTTTTAAGCCTGTTTGGAAAAAAAAATAAAAATTTTTCATTTTTTTGAAACACCCTAATGTATATATATAAAGAGATGACACGCAATTTCTTTCAAAGGCTTATAAACATACATAGATACATACATTCGCCTCTATGTCCCTGAAAATGTTCGTAGAGGAGTATTAAACCGAGTACAACTGTAAGTGTATATACTGTCTAATAGATAACAGGCCAATCCCTTGTCCGCATTTTACGATACCCAAGGAAAAACATGAGTTGGCCCTATTTCTTAAATTAACTTAAAGTCTTAACAAATAAAAAGTGAAGATCGCTTCAAGATTATTGATTGTAATTCACATCTGATGAGGTAAGTCCTATTTGCGCTTTAACTGCATATGTGGATAATGATTTAAGTAAAAGAAAATAAATGTGAGAACTGTCAGCAAACTGAGTAAATACTTAATTGGTTAACCTTTTTTTCATTTGTGGAACAAAAAATTAAATAACTGATACGTATGACGAACATAGTATGTTACGCTTGGAATATACCTTTTAATATTTAATACCGAAAATTGTAGTGCTACCGGAAATCGGTCGGTTATATTTATGCATGATTGAATATTTAAAGAAAGGATAATACATATTTCATTCATTTAGTTTAGATCGAAAACTGTCGATGGTTTTTACCGACTTCAAAAAGACAGAGTTCCACAATTCAATAGATTTTCTTGTGTGATGTGTGAAAAGATTTTAATTACTGCTTTTTAATCGAAAGAGTTGAAAAAAAATATATATGGGAAGAAAAATACAGCATCTTAATAAAACTCGTATAATATGAATAACAATATAGTATTTAAGTAATATAATATAAATACACGTATTTTTTCAGTTTATATTTTTTAGCTTAGCGGCAACTTGTGTAGCTACTTATACGAATTAATGATTTGTGGTGACATACTTTACCAATAGACATTAATTAGTACCTCGGTATATTAAAAAGAATTATTTTTTGAATAAAGTCGGCTATTCCTGATATATTGTATATACCACTGATCTAAAATAAAGTAGCTGGATATTGGGCACAGTGTTGTTTGAAATAAATACACATTTAGGGGGTGTGTCAATGGTACAGTTTGCTAAGGATGGTGTTAGTTTCAAATGAGATGGGGTGGAAGCCCCATTGTAGGTTGTCATTTTGAGGATTCTTCGTTACTTATGTTTTCTTGTCTATTGTATTTTTTTTCTTTACCATACACTATCATTATAGATTTAATCTAATACAATAGTGTAGGACTAACATTAAAAATGAGACAAAAGATGATCTATCAATAACAACACATCATACAGCAAAAATAAACTAATCCATTACACTAATCAATTTTAAAATTTATATCCAACGTTACACTTATATTAAGCAATAAGTGGCCTTTGGTAATTCATTCATCGAACTAGAAAACAGATCAATGCGGTCCACCACCACCACCATATTGAGCGCACGCAACGCGAGCGTGTGCATCTTCATATATTATTATATAGAAAAACAGGTGTTATATTTAATAATAGGTGTTATAACAATTATTTACATCAAAATATATCTTATTTTTTGCACACGTGCCAGTAAAATGAAATAAAGACAAATTGATGATACTTATTTTAACTCAAGCCAAACCTATTTTATTTAACATTATTAAGCAGAGAATGTGTAACGTAAGACTATAATTAGGCACTATTAACCACTGTACACAAGCACAAATGTTTGCAACTTATACAATCTTAACTACAGTGCAACTAGCGACATCTATATTTCAAATCTAAATCTAAGCGTGTCCATTATTCAAATCACGACAGTTTCGCGTTATTACAGTGACTTTGCTAAAGGTCAGACAATATGGCTGATCATATGATCTATATATATATACATAATATATATATACATAATAAGGTACATCAATTGGGACGAAGATGGGATGAGCTGAATATTATACTGAAGCCTTAAATTAAGTAAATAGCTATACAGTGACAATAATGTTATTGAACTGAAAGGCTTTTGATAACCAGACGTTAATCTGGTATAAATCTTTTAGCACACAATATAAGTATAATGTAATCATACTGCGTTCAGCATTCTCTAAAACAAATAACCCTTGGCATTCGGGTAAAAGGTGTGCTCACACATGGACTCATGTATTGATTAATGTAGAAATCTGGAAGAGTACTATGAGTAGGAGATTGAAGCTAAGGGGATAATTTAGTTTGTGTATGTTCTCGTTTTTTTTGTAGGTTTTTTTTGTTCCATCAAATCGTCATAAAAACAAAAAAGCTTCGTACCTTTGAGTGAGCCTTAATCAAACTATTCTATTTTCCTTCTTATAATATTCTCTTTTGTTTCATTTATTTTTTGTTGAACATCTAATTAACAATATTAAATATTCACTTAGGCTTATGACTTTTTTATTGATTTCTTTATTTTATTTTCAAGACACATTGTCATTACCTCTATTTAATCCACAGTTCTCTTTAGAGTACTTAAATGCCAAACTTGTAATTAGCAACATGGATACCTATCTCTAATAATTGAATACTATAATTAGTATGTAACTAAGTATTTCTTTATGTAAATAAAATAAATTTTATTAGATTAACACAATTAACATGCATGTTAAGACGGCTGACTTATCATTCGCTAAAAGGGAATTCGCCAAAAAATACAATGGCCCAATAATAATTGTTGTTATTGCGTGCAATATTTATGTTCTATTATTTAAAATTGGAAGGAACAAACTGCATTACCTACTTAAAAGCGTAGAACAAATGTACCAAGATTAATCTATTTCAGGAGTTTTTTATTGCTTCAGCCTTTCCCAAAGTGGGAGATAACGCCCCTTGTGCTCGCTGCAGGCCTAAAGGGAGGTTTTAAGAGACCCAGAAAAAAATGGGGGCGTTGTGTAGCGGCTTAGGGAGCGATTTGTAATTTCATCTAGGAGGACTCTTGGACACCGTATGTGCTCTCGACTCTCGACTACAGCTTGTGAACATCAACTAATATTAATTAAGAGATTACTCAAACTAACTCGGTTCGATATTTCTCTCCGCGTAGTCTCATATATCTGTCCTGTTTAATTGAAGAAATAAAATAAAAATCATGTCAATCGGTCGCTCCGTTTCGAAACAAAAATAAAAATGCAACAGACACACTTTCGCATTTAAATAGTTATTACTATTCCTAGATAGGTAATTTTGTAAATAAAAGACCGCGGGCAATCATGTTTTAGAAAGTTTTTGTTAAATAACCTGATTTGTGTATTCCTGTATCAACCGTCTGGTTCATAGAATACTTGTTCTTACTTGTTGAGTACGATTGAGCGTCGAATGAGATAAACGAGTTTATGCATGTTTGTCTTATTCCTGTCGGTGCGTGCTGTTTATGCAATCCTACGTAAACAACGTAATATTTATTTTATTTTCATTTGCAGTTTCGCGCATAATAGTTGAGCGGTACTTAAGTTCAACACAGTAAGTGTTGAACTTAAGTATACGTATTTCTCAAAACAAAACAATGTCGGAAGTAAAAAAAAAAAGAGACGGCAGTACTGTGCGAAAAATATTAAATTCGGATTCATTAAAAATCTTACACACACACAAACCCATTGTCGCCTTTGTGCCTTCTATATCTAAAAACATTTTCGAATGAAGCAATGAATAATTCAAGACTGTAAGATCATTGGAATAAAAAGCATCCAGATAAGATGAAGCATAGCAGAGAAGCAAGAATGTAGCATATTTTCAAGGCCTAGAGAAGAAGCAGACTCAGCCAAGTGTAGAAAAACTCTTTTCGGCGGCTGCTAAGCAAGTTGACGAGGGACTTCGAGCTTCATACAATATCTCTTTGTTTATTGCTCAAAAAGACAAACCACACAACATTGGAGAACATTTAATTTTGAAAGCAATTAAATAAGTAATAACTACTGTGTTTCATAAACCGACCGCATATATTATCCGACAAATTCCTTTAAGTAATAATTCTCAAAGATGAATTGATGAAATGGCTGAACACATTGAAGAATCATTGTGCCATCATCTGAAGACTAGTAGACTAGTCAGCTCAGCCACTTCACCAACTAATAAAGCATTGTTGCTGTCTTACGTGAGGTTTATTAAAGATGAGAAAATACGTGAAGAACTCGATACGATCGGCAATAGGCGAAATTATATTCAATGCATTGGAAAAGTTTTGTGATGAGAAAAAGATTACCTTAAAAATATTATATCAGTTGCTACGGATGGCGCTCCGACTATGACAGGATGTCATAAAGGCTTTATAGCGTAATTAAAAAATAAAAATTCCATATTCCTTGCTGTACATTGCGTTATTCATAGACAACATTTGGTTGCTATAAATTTAAATGAACGACTATTTCAATCACTGCAATATGTCATCAAAGCAGTCAATAAAATCCGTAAGATCTCTTTGAATGATAAATTATTTCATCGGTTTTGTGTATTAATGACAAAGATTTCAACCGTTTGTAATCCACCACACCATCACTCTTAGTTATAAGGCGCGTAGCGTTTTATTTTGTTTAATGTAACTCAAACTTAATTTAGTGCAATGTTATTTTATTTAAACAGTAATCTAAAAAGTGCATTATAGGCTCATTGTATATCAACTCTTTTAATAGCTAGTATTCAGCTAGCTGTTGTGCGTATAGCCTAGCCCACTTCCTTCTCATGCAGTGTGTTTTTGAACAATGGCTTTTTGGGAAAAATGTGTTATTCCAGACTAATCTCTCTCTAAAAAAATAGCCTAGATTCCTTCTGCCGTTCTTACGATACTGAGTAACAAATATACATCTTAACTTTCGCCATTTATAAATTATGTCTTTACTAAAAAAATATCTGAGCGATAAAACAAAATGCCCAGAAACCAGAACCGTAACATATTATTTTTTATAATCGTTCCAAACATTGCTAGAAACTTCCAGATTGGTATGTGCGTATCAAATCGAAGAGCAATTTGCGATCCTGTTACAAGGCACTACTAGCCTGTAGTTTATCTTTGTTAAAGATCTACGTATCAATTGAAAAACCTTTATTTGAAATTTATTGAAAAACCGTCTACAATACCAAGCAAATCTACATAATAATACGCATACTTTACAAAAAAAAACAAATGAAATGGGGAACGTGTATATTGATATACATATATATGGGTATATAGAGAAGAAGTGCAGAAACTGTTTTGTTTTTTAATTCAGTATATGTCATAAATTTAAAATTTACGATAAAACGGGAAGAACATGAAAGATCAATCGTCTAACATAATATGCTTAAATTGAACAGAAATTATATACGACCAGAAGTATTATTATAATGAATCATGATCGAGATTCGACCACTGTCGACGATCTACTATTATTATTATTTCTATTAAGTATTTACGTATTTTTTTTTAACCGAATAGATAAAGATATTTCTTACTAGTTCTTTTGAAAATTGAATTAGTTCACTTTTACATCTAGTCGCTCACCACTAGATGTAACGATCAATCCTATATCCCTCTTAAGTTCAAGTTACTTTATTTATTTGTATATACATTTTTGTTCTCAAACAAACACAATAATTTTAGACATCTCTGTTGTAATACCATTGACTTTGTTATCTGGATTAAACGACACTAGGCCAATAAATATTAAATTCATCTACCCAATTCTAACTTGTAATCCCCTAGCGGTACGTACAGTCAAGTAGTTAGGGAGTGCAATATATTGTGTATATGTATATTCTTGTATGTGCCGTACTATAATGGGATACAGTAAACTGCTATTACAGGAAAGTATTCCATATTCAAAACAGGCATTTTCTTACTCATCATCGAAGATTTTTTTTTAATACTTATTTTGAAAATAATGTCTTGGCTTATATAACAATTATTTCGTTTAAAACACTAAAATTTGGAAGGATTTTCTTTTGAAATTAGTTATCATTTAGGTAGTAACATATTTATTAAAATGTCTTCAATAGTATATTATTGCTAATAAGAAGCTGAAAGCTATCCAGTAACGTCTGGAATTCCGCAAGAATAGCATTTTGTTCCTATTCTTTTCAACGTTTTTATTTCTTTGCTGACGATTTAAAGATAATGCAGCCAATTCAGAGCATCTTGAACTCTAAAATGCTTCAAGAAGACATTGACCGACTTGTAATTTTGTGTAAACAGTTGTTAAACATAACTAAGTGATCATCAGTTCACACGTAATAACAAAATGCTAGATAGCAAATAATACATAAATGGTATTGAAATTAAGATTCGCGACCTTGGAGCCGACCAAGCGCTGAAGTTCGATAGCCATATTATAAACGTTGTCTCTAAAACCTTTAAAGAAAAGTATAAAAAATCAACTACAAAAATAAAGCTCTTCAACATACTATTTTAGAATATAACTCTCGCAAAAAATGGTACACACAAAACTGAGACACAATAAAGACAATATAGTGTCCAAAAGCGGTTCCCAGACCGCCTGTGCTACGGTGATCATTTAGCTAAGCAACTTACGAGCTACATACACCTAAAGGTTGAGACACTATAATATATACTTTAGCCAGTCGTATCCTTGGCCTTCATTATCCTTCACAAGTTCACGTTCACGTTCAGTACGAACAGGACAATAGATTGCAGTGATTTTTGAGCTCATTACCCATTCCAATTCCAACTCTGATCCCGAGGCATAACATTATAGTCTATTTTACATCCTTGGCTCAAATAAAAACCCGGGTAATTACATATGTCGCTGTGCCATTGTAGTCATTATAACTATGCCTGTGCCGTATGTCTAAATATAAGGAATGATTAAAAACTTTAATGTAGTGCAAGCGCTTAATTTTTTTTTTTTTTGGATTTTGGTAATTTTTCCAAGTTTGTTTTAATTGTTTAAATTTTAAATTCTATTTTTAAATTTCCTTTAATACTTGCAACTTTGTACGCTTCGTTGATTCTATTTTCTTTCATTGCTCTTACTGTGGTCTTCTGTAAGTAAAGGAGTACATCAAGTAAATATCTCTTATTAACAATTTTTGTAGTTACTTGTTATACCTTTTGTTGGAGAGAGAGAAAATAAAATAAAAATTAGAATCATGTAACTGAAAATCTTAACAAAATTACACGAGCTTTAAACAAATCATATTATTTTATATTATTTTATAAAGTAAAAGGAATGGTGCAGTGTTAAAGAAATACCTTTACAAAACATCTTTATGTTAAATATATATTATGTTAGTATATTTAATAAAACTTAGTTTCGAAAGTGAAACACAAAAATAAAATCGTTATCAGCACCGTGTCACTCTGCACGCCTCTACGAGTGTCGACCCTTGTCATAGACACGCCCGTATTTATGGCAATTTGAAAATAGAATACAAATAATTTTTGTAATCCGCCATGATAACAAATTTTGTCCTAAAATATCACTAACCAACAAAAAATAATATTTTAGTGCATACTGTGCGCTTCTCTGCTACACTAATAATTAAAAGAAAAAGTGAACATAACATTAAATCTCAGTAATCTTTTGGGACAAATCATACTAGAGTGAAACTATTATAATAACATTATATTCTACTAAACCGCGTGTATTACTTCAATATTTAACCTCCCTACTGTTTGTAGCTATATCTAGAATTCAGTTACTTGATAGGCAAAAACATCGCAATGTTGCGTTGCTTTATAAAAAAATTACAGCAATGATTAAAATACATGCAACATACATAAGTACATGCTACAAAAAACTCCTCTGTAAGTAAGTTAAGCCAGAACCTAACTCAAAAATGCTTTATGTGTTGTGTTCACAACATTAACAGAATTCAATGCAGTTTTTCATTGCGAATTTGCACTATGAAAATCTACTTTTTTTTATATACAAGTTCGGAAATAAGTTGGAATGCCGGCTTATAGGTGAGATCCCGCGAGGGACGAAGGCGGGCTGGTGCGGGACGGGTAACGCGGGCGGCGCGGGAATAATCGATACCCCATAGAACCATAAGTAGGGTGGACATACGAGATGGATTATAGCTTTTATGGCCATAACTGAGAATGGGAACCGTCATCATTGCCATGTTAAATGATTTCGGATATAGGCACAAATTTATTTGGCGTAATCTTGATACTGGGTAAAAGCAAATGATTAGAAATGCATTGAGTTTCTACTAAAGTTTAGAGTGTGGTTTTGTTATTAAACCATTTTTAGGTAATTTATTTATGTTTATAAAAACATTCCCCTTTTAAATTATAGATATATTATTGTTCGACGTATTAGTCAATCAACAAAGGAATTGTATTTACTTTGTAATTAAGGTGTTATTGATAAGTAACATCATGCTCAAGGATTATTCAAAACTAAAAATAACATGTTTTAACCTTATTTCTTATTTCAACTTTGCCATTAACGAAAATATTCTCTTACGTTAAAAAATTATTGACAAAAGATGACAGCAACATATTATATAAGGTAATCAATCTTTTGATTGAGACGAGATGTGATTAGGATGTTGCGAGTCCGAAGTCCATCTAATAGTACATTGCTGACGTGAACCCATTCCAGAGTATCGCACTATCATTTAACTTAATTGGATGTGTGACATACACTCCTAGTAGGCAGGTAATATGTCTGTACTAAGTAATAAAGTCCAAAATAGGTGTGATAAATCAAAACTTTATAAAAAAATAAAAATATTTTTAATTTAAATTTAACCAGACTTAATTTGAAGCATGAATCAAAACTTGTTATTCATATATAACTTACTTCTAAATGCCGTACCGATATATAAAACGACAATACTACACATTAGGTGCCATCGAGATTAAAATCTGATTGAATAAAACGGATAGTTATGCTTTTTAATAGTAATTAGTTACTAAACCCTTTGAGTAGTTGGTCACTTGTTTGTTTAAGGATTGGAATACATTTAAATTTTAATGAAAGTCAGTCGATTTTTTTAACTGTTTGTTTTGTTTATTTGTTCTAAAAAGACAACTCCAGCACAAGGATTAATTCCTGTGTCGCTGAGGACTTTACAAACGTTCAAGCAACGGACACAAGACTCGGAACAACAATTTGAGAATAACACAAAGTGTTGTCCCGTGCGGGGATCGAATCCACAACACTCGGCGCGACAGCGTAGTTGCGAGGTGACCACTTAAACCGCTACGCCATCCGTGCAGTCAATCTGTATGATACTCATTTCTTTTTTACCTTTTCCGGTATAGTATGTTCTTGAATTTTAAATAAATTTAACTATATCAAGTCTTATTATATTCTTACGACTCAAATCTCGATTTAAGTTAAAAGGCTAGTACTGGCATCGCCTGCTTTTGTAAAGTTTGAAGCCCAAAATGTTATTATAAGTAAAATTAATTAATTCAACATTGCCCAACTTTCGTTGAGGAAATTGTTTCAAATTAAGTACATGCCTACTCAGAATTCATTTGTTCAAATAGGTGTAATTTAAGTTTATTGTTTAACTGTTATATTCAAGAACAAGTTTTTAATATACCTTGAAACTAATTTGACATACATGAACAAGGTCCTCTGATAATTATAATCTATATAATTTCATATGATTCGTACCTAATTTATTAATGAATTCATATACATTTTAAGTTGAATCCCTTCGATCCGCGTCCCTCTTGCTTCCCGCTTTTTACTACTTATGTTTAACTACTTTTAAGACAGCAAAATAGGGCTTGGCCCAACCGGCGTATATGTACCTATATATATATATATTTAAACATCTACAGCCATCGTATACCGCTTATTTCTCTCCGCTGATACCATATAAAAGTTGTATGGGAAGAGGATAGCAATCGACTTAGCGTTAAGACTTACCGTTGTGCTTACCGCCTTGTAGTAACTAATTTTAATTGTGTGTTTGTCCATTTATAATGTTTTGTAAAATAAAGAATTTTCTATCTATGATATGATAGATTGCTATCATGACTATCATGACTCTCATCACATCTCACTACCGCTATGTTTTATTATTAACCGTACAAAAAAACCACAAGAAGGAATTGGAATTGCTAAATATCGAAATAATAATCTAAAATATCTAAATCTGTAACAAACGCGATATTATTATATCCAAAGATTTTGATCACTTAGCAATAGTTTATACACTACCCTCTACACTCAATTTATTATATCTATAACTAAACAAAAAAATAGTCGCCCGCACCCCAAAACAAAAACGATCAGTCCTAAATAGCTCCTTAGTATTGTCCCCTACATCTACGGCTTTGCTGTGTTGCTGCACCATAGATGCACAGGGTCACTGACCGATGTATGAGGGCGGCTGTTTCCACACCGTGTGTCAATACACCAATGTCGATGTCAAGATTATAAATCATAGACAATAGATGAGAGGAGTTAAAAAAGAAGCAAGGAAGCTTACAGTAGCCATTAAATTAAAAAATAAACTTTAATATGTTTATATTTTCTAAAGCGTTCGAAAAGTATAGTAATAAAATATATTTTCCATAATTCATTATATCTAACTATAATACTAATATGCATGTAAAAAAATATATATAAATGTTATATATATATATATAATATGTTTACAAAAATATAATAAATGTTATTTTATTTGTGTTTGTTTCTTTCTTTCTTTAAACGGTTATTAATGATTATGCTGATGTTAGCTATCAAGATCTCACCGAAGACCAACTGAATAAGCTTGAGAGACTCCAAAATGTCTGTATACGATTCATATTTGAACTACGCAAATATGATCATGTTTCTGCATACCGAAAATCGCCGGAATACCCATATTCTTTCTTTCTCTTTTTGCACGATGCACATTCTAGACCTTTAAGATCTTCGGAGAACCTATGCCTAAAATGAAAGAACATTCCACAAAGTTCATTTATAATTCCTTCTCGGTTCAAGCATTTCTCGCACAATCGCTGCCTGTTTTCAAAAAACTAATACGGCACGTCCTGTCACTAGGAGATGTTATACGAGTAATCATTTTCTTAAGCCACCGTCTCCGTATTAGTGCACTTATGCTTATTTCTATGTATTCATATGTTTATTATACTTGTATGTATAATCTTACGTTAGTTATAGGATATTTTATTCAACAAACAATGTACTTAATGTGTATCACACTGCCTTAAAATTTTACACATATCTCCATCCCATGGTTTCCTGTAAAAGAATGCCATAAAGCGTTAAAGGCGCCATTTGTCTAAACTGTTATTGTTGTTTGTTTATTTTCTCATCCATATGCTTCTTACTGGTGTACAATAGGTAATTATTACTATTTATTTTCATAAGTTATGTATATATATGTTTTAATGAATACCTAAAAATTAAATAATAACCTTAGAAGAAAGGCTCAACAAAACCGAGAATATCTTCATTTTACTATTGCCATATCTAAAAGACACTGCTTTTTTTTTAATACATGTAATTCACAGATTAAATAAAAGCAGAGATATTTAAAATACCCTTGTTATTCTTTATACCGTTGGCGCGCAAAGCAATGATATCCGTCTATTCTGCCAAGTACTTTCCCTCCACTTCTTGATTAGTATCATTTCGCGGATAGCCTCTACAAGATTTATTTACAATGTTCATTACTGAAAAGTTTTCACAGAGATATTGTTGTTGCAAAACTTCTTTAGATAAGGATCAAACTCGGCCTCTAATCACACTTTATTATGATTTTGCGCGTAGGCGTCAAATATTTTACAGTGTAGGCTCGCTTTATGATGTTAATTTAAATAATCAATCAATAATATCTAAGACACCAATTATTATCAAAGACGCTTACTTTTTACACGATTAAAGGAGTGTAATGTTTTAGGATTCATGGGTATGGGTATGTAAATATGTGAGTTTCTTTATTCTATCACAACTTCTAAATGCCTTAGTAAATTTGAAGGTACATAAATACATAGTTCCGTTCGAATCCTGTTCTGGATTAAATAGTATTGCAGTTGTAAAAATAGTTGTATTTCTTATTATTAATTATTACATATATGGATATTCGTAAAAAATAAAACTACATATTAATTCAGCTACCTAAATGTACCATATACAACCGTGCGTATTTAATAACAATCAATTATAAAAATAAAAATAAATAAATAAAATGTAACACAGTAAAAGTTATCCAGGCTATCCAGGTGTGCAACAATAATAAAACTACACGACATAGAAATGTTCCGTAATAGCTACTCGTCTTTGTGTAAATGTTGGCTGAAGCACTGATATTCAAGTAACAGTTTGTCTAGACGTTTCGATTGTATTATATTTCTTCAACATACACATCCCTCGTGTATGCGGTGGTTACTTCGACAAGTGCTCTGTGGGAGGTAATTGATCCGAAACAAAATCTCAGCAAAATCTGTGATAAAGCAAGATAGCGCCTCAGTAATCAAAACAATAATTATGTTATGAGATTAGGCCAGAATCAAGACTTTTTACGGCTTTACTATTACGTTATGAGCAAAATCACTTTCTATAGCTTCATACTTTGATTATTTTATTGTTAATATTTTCAAATAACAGTAATAATCAAGTAATACTACGTTAGTGGGATAAAATTCAAATTCTATCAAAAACTGATTGTTTTATAGATACATCTCTCCAGGCGCAAACGTATGTTTGAATATATAAACTTATCGGAAAAATATAGATTTCATTTGCGCCGGAGCCATTGCAAATTTACACACATAGTGTTCCCTATTACATATTTGTAAACAATCGTCACAGAAATGAAATTGTTCCCAGTGTGGGAGTTGTCTTTTCAAAGAAGTCTTAGCAAAAAGATTAAGATAAGATTAAAATAACAAAACTATCAAAACGGTGAATGTGCAAAACTTCACAACTGCCTTGTGTATTATGTAAATGAATTACAGTATTAGTATTCGCTACAGCGCTACTTATGCACAAACTAGCTGTTAGCATAAGAATTGGAAAACGATGATAGAATAAATATTACATGCAACTATTTATATCAGTAATGGCGCCGGACTGAAGCTTTGTGTGTGTAAATGAGGTAAGGAAGCCATGACACCGATTGGGTTACCAGTTACATTAAATATTCAATCATTATTTATTATTACATAACACTAGAAGTAATAAATTTTAATTTAATCATTTCCTAAAATATAATCAAGTTAAATCCAGACAGTCTTTTTATTTAGTATTAAGTCCTGCATAGATTTGGAAGTAACCCGACAGCAGTTTTCGCGGTTATTTTGTAATCTGCTATTAAATGATGTAGCCATGCGATTTATCAGTACTTGCCACGGTAGTTTAAAGAAAAGCGCTTGACACCTTTTTAGTCCTAGGTCTGGTAGGTCGACTTGAGGTAACCCACAAAGAAAAAATCTGTCCACACTATGGTATGGTTTCGGGAAACAATATTGATCTTCTAGACTGGACTGCCCAACTAATTCTGGCAGACCTGAATTCCATAAAACATTTATGAGGTTTATTAAAGCACAGAGTCAGGAGCTACACAATTAATAACAAGGAAGAACTGAAACGCTACCTTCGTTTGGAATGGAACACGATTACTACAGAACACCGTAATAAGCTCGTAAAGAATTTCTGCCATAATTAAAACAAATGGTGGGCCAAATAACATATTTTTTTATGAATAAATACTGATACAAACCTACACATTTATTTAATTCCCATTTGATACTCTGCAAAACAGGTTTAACAGTGGTAAAGCCAGCTTAGGCACGAATGGACCCGCTCGACTGGTGCCATGCCACGGCCTCCCAGAAAACCGGTTGTGAAGTAACGCTTGCGTTGCATTTCCCCGAAATTACTGAGGTATCCGGAGTCCCAACTCCCCTTCTCCCCTTTCCTCTCACCTGATCCCTTCTTCTCTTTTCCATCTCCTCACCCCTTCCTCTTCTTTCTCCTCCCCGCATCCCCGCATCACTCATCACCCTCAAAACTTACAGTGTACCCTATAGTATAGTAAAATAGTATAGTATATAGTAAAAAAGAGTTTATATTATGTATAAGTGCCATTAATTTATGAAGTCCAGAAGTCAGATGAGAGAAATAGAGCCCGGCCATCTCTTCTCGTAGGTAGGGTGTCGTAAGAGGCGACTAGTGGATTGGATTGTTAACTATCAGACAGTATATATACAGAGCCTAGTTAACAGCAATAGACGATTTAGGCGAAATTATATTTTGCAAAATTTTGGCGTTCGACATTTATTTTATTGAACTATATAAATCTCGCTATTCATCTGAGTTTCAGTCACAGAATTCGATTCTCGATTCCTGTGATTTCATTTGTTTGCTTCACAAACCACCTGATTGAATCGACAAAGGTTTTCTGTTTGAAACTAGTATAAAAGTTTTAACGAACAGTCCAATTACTTTATGAATCATATTCACTATTAGTATTTAATCTTTATATATATAAGCTGTTTGTATATGTTATGTTTTATCTATTTCTCTAATATTTTGTCAAGCTTTTTTTTTATATTAACCTGCAACTAACTATGAACAAATATCGTGAAAATCCAATTTAACCAACTTCACAACTCAACTAGATTTTTATACTATTTGTATCCAGTTATGCTCTTGTCCGCTCTTAGAGGTATGATGTTAACCATCTGTAAATAAATACTCTGTCCAATACAACAAATATTTTTTGTATTTAACAAACATACAGAAATAACTCTTTATCTTTGTTATATCAGTATATATGTATGTATATAGACACAACAATAACCCTACACCGCTCTATTAAACTGCATAATATTAAAATCAGTTTATAAGAATAATGTTGAATATTTTTGTCACTTAAAATTTCCAATAACGATTTAATATTTCTAGTCAAAATGACATTGAGGCTAATATAAGATACCATTCAAAATTAAGTTTTTATTACGTCTTTCGGAGTTTATAAACGTGTTGTTCAACTTTCATTATCGTCTTACAAAGGAAGATAACTTGTAAGTAGACTTACATAAAAACTTCGCATATCATCCAAGTAAATAACTTAATAGATTGAAAACCATTTTACCGAATAAAATTGTATAATATTAAAACTAGTGCATCATTTGAAACGTAGTTCACAACAAGCTTTGTAAAGGCAACAAAGAACGTGTAGACGTATGCTAAGAAATCTTAAATCAACCAAATACGTCATGGAAATTTTTGCATTGAATTTCACATTGCTTATGTCTTTGGTGCCGTACGTGTCCTTTTGGTGCTCTTATGATGTCTTAATAGACAAAAAAGCATTAAAGAGCATCAAGTTTATTTTTTATTTTTTGGCACAATTTTATTGAACTGAAACTCTCAGTTCAATTTAAAAAAACTATCGCTTTTTACCTCTTATATATTTTATCTTATAATACCGGTTAAACTTATGATGATTAGTAATCACTAATCAGATACTTAGACGATATAGGATAGAGTACAAATGAAACTTCTCTCTATCTTTTTATACATATAAATATGTATGTAGTTGGTAAACAAGCACACAGTTCACCATACGCTCAGGGGTTATGATTGTATCACTTTAGAGATGCTCTCATCATCAGAAAAGGAAAACACTATGCTTTTAGTTTTGTCTATTTCATATTTACAAACTAAATATTCTGTGCTGCAACTGTTTTCTAAATTTAAATATTTCGTTGTTAACTGTACATGCCTTGTTATTTAGATCCCTAAGATAAGATACCACTCTCTTGTGTTTTGTCCCATTTCTCCGGCGGTGTAAGTCTTCATCTGCATTTTAAAGATGTGAAAAGTACACCGGCTGCTACTTACATCGCAGGAGGCAATTTGCAAAACTCTAGCCGCTAAGGTGCTGCTTTGAACATTCAAGGGTCGTATTTCACAGGCTGCTGAATTATTTATCTTTTATCGGTGCACTTTATAAGGCTCAATAAACATATCTGTAATATCTGCAGGACGTAGAGGAGTGATTTTAATACGGTTAAAATAAACCCATTAAATTAATCCAGACTAAAATAAGTATAGATGAGTACATACATATGTATATCGTCCATTTCCAAGACTACACTGTTCACTAGAGAAGCGCAGAAAACTCGAAACCTTGAGTCTCAGTCTAAGAAGCATTTCCATTTATTGTTTGTTGTTAGATATATGTATGTACATATAGACAGAATAATTATGCAAATACCAAATTTTTTGAGACCCTAATATTTAAACTTGTCAAAATTAACTGGCGAAATGTATGAAAAACTCTGCCTGGAAAGTGGGATATATACGCCTTTAGATAGAATATTGAGGTACCATAGGATGTAACGTTTTGGCCCAATGAACATAGATTGTGGTACGTCCAATTAGAGCGCCAATTCGCACTCTCGGAGACAACCGCCTCACAACTGAATATTACGGCGTCATTGTAAAATTGGATTATGAATGGATTATTGAAGTTACAGGGCTCCGAGTTCCTGGTACCAGCCAGTTCGACTTATAGATATCTGTCCCTGACTTGATGAGCTATTGCTTATACTGCCCAATCCAATTTATATATATATATATATATATGTATAAGCCTACCATAGTGATTCCACTTTGCCTGATAGAAAGCGGAGTTCAAGAGCAGTAGTCACCATCCTCATTGTAAGTCTAGTCAATGCAGCATAGCATATCTCACCAGGCCGCCATAGTGTGGGTCACACACTATGGCGGCCTGGTGAGATGCATTTTCCAGGCTTTCACCGATCGGCACAGGAAAGAAGAGTCAAACCGTTTAATCCCGAACTAAACGGTTTGATCGTATATTTTCGATCCTCAAACGGTGACTCCTCAAGCCAGCAGGTGTAGTCGTTTAGTAGGAAATACCCATTTCCTTCCTTTTCCTTCTAATATACTCCAAATTTTCCCCTCTAATTACCAAAACTGCCTGGATAATGGCAATAGCGCACTTGTGACTCTTGAGTTGCGGGTGTCCATGGGCGGCGGTAGTCACTTACCATCAGGTGACCCGTCTGCTCGTTTGCCCCCTATCGCATAAAAAAAAAAAAAAAAAAAAATAGACTTAATAAATTGCACTAAATTATAATCGGCAAAATACCCTCCCATCCTCTGCCTACCGATCGTGGATACAGGCGTGAGTGTATTCATTTGTATGTCTACTGAAGTAAGTCTTACTAATAACATAAGTAATATTATAAATGCGATCTAGAAATCAATCATAAAAGTTGCCATTGGAGCAGAAAAGTATAGTAAAAAATTACTATTTAAAAGATAAACAAAAAAAAATAATCTGGGCAGAGCCACAGATGAAGGCTGGATTATAGATAAAAACTGAAAGACGTTATAACTATATAAGCCACTGGCTAAATAGAAATACAATACAGTTAAGGGCGAATTGTTATCCCGTCTATCATGAGAACAGCGGATACGCGTAAAGCTGTGAAACTTATCACTTTTCCTGTTCACTCTATAGATATATAGAAATGAGGCGTATCAGAACCCTTGGAATCTCGATTACTTCACACATAACTTGTCCATCACGTACATTGTTTTGAAATAAAATATGATATCTCACACTATAATCTATCGCTGTCTCAAGTTTTATCTAGATCCCTTCGGCAGTTGTGGCGTGATTGAGTAACAAACATCATTCCAAACATTTGCATTGACAACATTATTGGTATGTCGATAAAAAACAGTCGTCAAGCCCTAAAGTATGTACGAGTACATAATAAATTTAATCAAAATGAGTTCAGCTGTTTAGCCATGAAAAGTTAACATATAGTTAATATATAGGATAGATAGACTAATACTTTCACATTTATAATATTAGAATAAATGAATATACTCGTATCATAGGAATGATTAATTTTCTTCAATGAAATTCCGATCACATTAGCATCAAAGTATAATGCTGCAACACATATATGTATATAATTGATTATTTCGTTTGTGCCTATCCAAGAGAAACCTATTCGCGAAATTAGACGCAAGCAGCAGGCAAGCAGCAAGCAGTGGAATGAACTCCAATCAATAAGGAACTGTCAAAGACAGTTAGTTAGAGACTATACTGTAAACCATATACTCTATGATTTGAGTTTCATTAATCCGAGGAGAAGTCTGATGTGCGCTTTCTTCTTAGAGTACATATAAAAGCTCTAAAACTTCTAAATACATATAAACGGTAAAACGCGTCGTTATTAGAATTAGTACATTCTCTTTACGTAGACAGATAACTTAGTTAATAGTTGCTACTCTCTAGTAAATACCGGTTATTAGATACACCGGTTCGGTTTAAGCTAACCTCAATAAACTGACTAGGGATATAATATAAGGATGTTCCTTCGACCTTTGTATCAGCGCTCTATAATTTACTGCTTAATTGATCTGTTTAATGAGGTTATCTGACGTTCATAGAATATAGTTCATTAGGAAATTATAGGTTAGGACTTGTAAGTGTAACATAACTCTTAAAAATAAAATAATTTAAATTGTTATTTTATCATTTTATTTGGTGGGTCGAAAACGAAAGTAATACTTTTAGCCACATACTTTAAAATGCGGCAAGGTAAGCGACTCTGTGTTGCAGCTGTTGCAAGTGGATAATGCTATGCAATAATAGTAATACCTATGGAATCATAAAATCCTAAAGTTGACTGCTGAGTCAGAGGTCGTGGGTTTGATTCACACACTGCACAAAAATTTGTGTAATCAACAAATAATATTGTACTGAGTGTTTGTGTTCTTTGTGTCTTTTGTTTGTATGTTTGAAAAATCTCCTGCGACACATGAATCATTAGGAGTCATTTCTAATGTTATCTTTTTAAAACAATGTAGGCTATGCCTGATACTAGGTAATCATAACACAGTGTATAATTGCTGCTTTGCAATTGCTTACTTGCTTGCTCGACAATCTGAAAACAAAGAAGTAGTATATAGTACCATGCAGTAAAACCACCACTTTATTTTTCATATAACAAGGAATTGAGACAGATTGAGATATTAAATGATAAATCTTACTACACACTTGCGTACAATGCAACTCAATTTTTTTTCAAAAGTTTTTATTTTAACACACCTTCATAACTCTTACCGACTAAATCTCTCTATCCTCGCAAATCGCAACTGGATTGTTGATGATGATTCCGACAGCCCTTGACCCGTCTTAACCTGACGGAGAAACACAAACCCGGAACACTGCAAGTCTCTAGAGCCTGTATCTATTTGGATGACGAATTCCCCAAAAGTTCGTCGCTCTCCTGCCGGTTCCTAAGATCGATCAATGACCTTCGTTGCCCGGTGGTTGAATAACTCTGCTCCCGTATTCATAAATTTTGACAAACAAAGTTAATTATTAATATAAATTCAGTGTAAGTCATATGTTAAATATGCATTTATTCAATAAGATAAATGCATTTAATACTTCAAAACATTGCATCGCTTGATTCTTGATTATGCATGTACCAGATCAAGGAAGGTACTGCAAAACAATAGACCCAACAGAACAGGATGTTATTTACCGTTGTGCACAGCGAGTAGTAAACTATTAAGCATAGCGATGCATTTTAAAACATTTACTACCATTATTCCTAAATTTTGTTACCTAGCCACTCTAAAATTTATTAATAACAGCAAATGTAACCATCCTAACAGTCTAATCGTTGATTTATAAACTTTCAGAAACCACATTGTGAACAATACGCCACTGCTTACCATTACGTCGGAATGTAGTTTAAACTTACGTTGTACAGCCAATTTCAAAATTGGACTGCATTCTGAGACGATTTCTTTGCGCCGTATCTATTTCTTGGAAATAAGGTTCAATCTTCATTAGAGTTCATACAAATTAACATTGGCGCCCGTAAATGTATCTTTGTATTAGTCCAAATACTAAATATGGTGCTTTGAGATAGGAGCAAAACTTTATGGAATTGGAATAGAAGCTTTTTTTGCTTGTGCAAGGGTCGCATTATAATGGTACTGTCAGAACTTCGAGGTGGTCATTGATGGGATGACTCACATCACTATCGCGGTGCATTCTTGGGACGTATCCGTTTCTAAGTTATTTTTTATTTGGTTTACATTTGAACTTTTGTCGACGTTTAATAGTTCGCCATGAACGTTGTATCTTTACAATACTATAAACTACATATATAATATAATAGCCTTTTATTTCAAAGTGTTTGGACATTTTTCTAGATTAAGATTACTATTGAGATGTGAATATTACAATATGTCTGTTATCTCGGTGCGCCTTTTGGCATAGGCGTGCAATCCTCGTCATCTATGAGCCTAAGGTAAAGTGGTTGTCGTCACTGCGCCACTACGCTGCCACGCCGAGTGTTGTAGGTTCGATCCCCACACGGGAAAACACTTTGTGTAAACCTTCATGTAAATTAATTGTTGGTATGAGTCTGGGTGTTTTTTCTGTCTGTTGTTTGAATGTTTGTAAAGTCCCCCGCGATACAGGAATTAATCTAGCGGGAGTTGTCTTCTTACAAATCTAATCTAATCTTCTTGTTGGGCGACCCCCGATTCTTATAGCGGCTCTTGAGTAGCATGGGGTTACTAACTTGCGCTATTTATTTACTTTTTGCGTAGCATGTGGCCCGCCCATTTGAGGTCGTCTATCCCAGTAAGTATATCAGCAACCTCCATTTTCTGTCTAATTTCTGGACTGTTAATCCTTTCACTGAGTTTAATTCCTCTGATACTTCATACTTCCGTTGCTCTTTGGTACTTTGCCACGTTCTCCAGGTGGTATTGTAAAAAAAATATTGAATTTTTATATTTTATTGCTTTTCTTTTTGGTTTTAGTCAAATGTAAATATTACTACATTCTTTTTCATTCAATATATACATATATGTGTTTTTGTATATATAGTAATTGAATATATTTTTTCACTTTAGAAGTAGAAATTTGTTAAATATCTTTGACTAAGTCACTATTAGAGTACAGTACCTATATTAGAAGAACCATACAAAATAAACAATCATATCGAGAGATCAGAATAATAAGTATTTGTAATATAATCAGAAATGTGTGTTAAATTATTTTAAAAGATAATTTATTTGCCATTACCACAGATTATAACTAATAAAACAATCTGATAAAAAAATATAAATGTTTATTCAATGAGCAAAGATATACAACGTATAAAGCCTATCGTACGATGACGCTTTAATAATGCAATGGAAGGCGGACCTATCTCATCGTATGAATAAGATGGCGGTTACCGCTTTCAATAGATGTAAAGGCATTATCGCGATTTGTAACGTACCTACAAGGTTACTCAAAGAAGATGTTAAGCTTCTCAGCCATTCACAGGATTTTAATGCGCAAAGTTTCTTGGCAAAGTTGTTCGGATGACTCACAAACATTACTTAAATAATTTTGCTTACAAACATAATGTTTCATGTTTTACTGTACTTTTGAGTTTGAATATGCATAAATAGGTAGTTTTTTATTACTCTAATAATTAATAAAAACTATTACCTGTTTTATTGGAGGTTACTGTGTTATGAACGTTATAAGTTATATCTAATTGTATTTTATGAGAAAATGTTTTGTATGCAATTTTTTTTTAATTAATTTAATACATCGTATTCCCACTATAAAAGCTTTCTTCTACTTAAGAGTTACGCTCTTGTCGGTGGAGCAAATCGCTACTCTTCTATATTGCTTGTGATCTCTTTGACCCCTTTATAGTAACGCCGTACTAGCTGTCTATCCTCGCACCATTTAACCGATTTAGAAAAAGAAGGAGGTTTCGGTTTTAAGTTTTTTATGTTGGTTACTGCTTAACTCCGACCGCACTGCATAACATTAACGGATTTAGAAAAATATATTTTTAGTTAGAAGAATACAATTCCGTTAGGTCCCATTTGACCTTGAAGAAATTATTTCACCTCTGAGGTGGAGAATGAAGAGATGGACAGGTAGCTACTTTTATTAAAGACAACTATTAAAATTTCAAGAAGGTTGTCTATAGCACTGTAGTTTCAAAGAAAATAATAACAATCCTACTCTATATCTTATTGTATTCTATATATTCACATTATAAGATTCGTGTGAGGCTTGAAACTGTTATCGGATGGCTGTAAGAGGATTGTCCTTTTATTATTTCGCCCACGTTGACCCGTCCTCACAAAATAATGACAAGCTATGATATCGGACATTTAAGTCATAGACAGAAAAATATGCTATGAATCAATTTAATGACGTATAGTTGCTAAAGCTCGAATTGGGTAGATATATAGGTAATTGGTAGCTAAAACTTGTTGGTCGAATACAAGAACTTTAAAAAGAACTAGCTGCTTTCAGCGACTTCATTCAAGTGGTAATTTTGAACTGTGCATTTTCACCGGATAAAATGTACGCTTTGTGTTTTTTTTTTATGATATAAGGGGACAGACAAGTCACATTATGGTTGGTGCAACAACCTGCTACTCAAGAGTCGTAAGTGTGCTTGTCCGCGTTTGAGGGTAATTGGGGGCCATCCAAATCCGTTTAGACATTCTGGCGTGATTGAGTAACAAAAAACATCCAAATGATTCTCTACAATACAATTTCACGTTAAAGTAGATGACATGACAGCTTTAAGTGGTCACCTCGCCACTGTGCTGAAAAGCCGAGTGTTGTGGGTTCGATCCCCGCACGGGACAACACTTTGTGTAATCCTCAAATTGTTATTCTGAGTCTGGGTGTTCTTTGTGTCCGTTGCTTGAATGTTTGTCTTTTGTCATAGCTTAAGTACATTTCGGTGTCGGGTCACCTGTTGGTAAGTGACTACCGCCGCCCATGGACACAATTGCGGTGCCGGCCTTAGAAGTATGAGTTTTTTCTTAAAGTTTTGTACCTTGTAATTATCTGAAAATACTGTTGGTGGTAATTTTGTTTTTTAAATAAAAAAATGTATTAAGTTTATATTATGAGCAATTATTCTTATACATTGTTTTACTAATTTGAATTTTAATCATAAGTAATGTGAAGATGGCTGGTGTAAAAAAGGAAACCAATTATACATTTCAAACATTAAATAAAATACATGACTATTCTTGAAAATAAACTGGTGTTGTCTTTGTGACAAATGACTTGCGTTAAATTAAATTAGGGGAAAACTAACAAACGACTGTCGCCGCCGATAGACACCTGCAACTGAAGAGAACTAGGAACACACGAGCCATACATACATTACATACACACGTTGATGGTACTAATTAGAAACACGTTAATATTATTATTACCGTAGATTCAACGTGTTTTAAGATCCCGATTTAAACCTCTGCCGCGTGGTGTGAAGATTTTACTATCACTTATTTCCTATAAAACTTCTAACGGCAAGTTACCAAGATCATGGGGGGTGAGGCAAGTTTCCTTGCCGGACATTCCGTGGGGTTTAGTCATGGGTAATCGTTTCTCCTTATAACAGGGACAGAGCGATAGCAGACTATATACATATATACATGAACCATAAACATCAATCGTTTCTTTTTTTTTAACTTACTTCTTATAAGAAGGTTCTTTCCTCATGTTTCCTTAATAGAACACTCAACTAACGGTTAATACTATAGTTATTATCAAATGTGGATACAAATAAGGCTTAATCGTTGTTTCTCGATTGCAATTATATCTTCTAATTTAGATGAAGTGCGATAAAGTGTTCTTAAGTATATTATTTAAATTAAATACATCTCTGTCACAAGACGAGGTACGAGGACGAGATTCTTCAAAAAACTATTTTTAGCGTAGAATTCAATATTATTTAATATTATTTAAGTCTGCTTTATCGTTCACTGAACGCACTAAAGAATTGGACTTGATTGATATAAATATGGTAAGTACCTATATACTCGTAAAATACTTACATTCTTTATATGAACCAAGCTATCATGGAACGTAGATCTCGGTAACTTGCAAACTCGTACTGGGATTATGTACGGTTCGTTTAGTAAATTCGGTTTAAGCTAAATACTAAATCGAGCAACGATATTTTGTAGCTCCTAAATTCAAGAAATTTAAACACATGTTCTTTTTTAAAATGATCACTTTTTTTCTACTTTTCCAAATAAGTATTTTTAGAGTGGCCACACCGAGGACCACGTTTGTGTCATCGATTTAAAATTAGAAGCGTACTCGTTACTCGGTTTACAATAACGACCTTTTTCTTGCTAAATTTATTATATACATTTATATTCTAAGTGCATCAGACTCATAGTTAACAGGTGGCCGGTGCTGGTTAAACGGTTTTAAAACAACCGATTACCTATCAGAACAATCCAACTTTGTTATAATCAAATTTATAGATTTACAAACTGAAATAGACTTTAAACGAAAGAACTAAGCGTGCTTTTTGTATGTATGATTAACCCTAGTAAAATAACAGGGAGCCCTATTGTTGCTTACGCAAAGATGTAATCTCTTATTTTATTATTGCCGGACTGGAAAGGGACACCGAAAGCCGTATAATAAATATTGGACTTTATCTCCTTAAGTATAAAGTACACTGTATGTTGTTTTCATTTTAATTACATGAGGTTAGCTTTAAATAGTTAAACATTGTAAAGTAGTCTACAGGTGCCGTGACATGTCAATTTTTCGTAGCTTTGGTTTATAATCTGTAAAGAATTACAAACGGTGATGAAACTGATATCGGACATAATAAAAACAATGTTTGTTCGTGGTTCGGATGATTAAAGGTTTTTTTATTGTATACCCGAAAGGGTGGGCAGAGAAGTAATTAACATCCACATATTTTTAACATAAAATCAAGGTTTTCAAGGGTTCAACGGGTAATAAACTTTAAGTAGTAGAGTTTAAGATATAACATGTTTTATTTTATATAGTACCTACTAATTACTTTCAAACAAAATATATCAGGATAATTATGGTTATGTTTTTTTTTTCAAGTCGTTTTAGCAGCAAATATGTTGCTACTACAGCTACAATACACTTTTAATCAAATTTACGAGCCGAGATTTACTGAGAAAATAAATACAGTTTATTTTATACACTTTTTACAACCCAAGAAAATAACACAACGTACCTTTAAATGAATACCTCACTGGAGCTAACAGTGAATTGGTATGACGAAAGCTTCCGAGAACCCCGAAGACCTTGGTCACCTGTCGCCTGATTGTGAGGTGACCACACGGTAGGAAGCGGGGGATTGCCCAGGAACTTTTTAGTAGTATCTTGATTTTAAAGAACTTCTCAAGTAGTAAGCAGATATGCTGTTCACTCAAACCAAAGAAATATTTTTTATTTTATCTAAATTGATTGTTGGTATTTTTTATGTTTTAAAAATGTCATCCCAATATTTAATAAAATCGATCGGTATCTTATAGATACTCCTTTTTAATGCAGCCAAGGTACTGATTAAAGAATCACGAATCGCGTATTGTGGGTTCGGTCCCCACACGGGACAACACTTGTGTAATCCTCAAAAATATTGTTTGAGTCTGGTTGTTCTTTGTATCCGTTATTTGAATGTTTGTAAAGTCCAGTCCTCAAATAAAAACAACGATTTTTCTTGAAAGCTAACAAGTTAAGGTTCAGTATGAAACAATTTGTAACAGAGCAATGCTCTAATCTGCCAGTTATCAATTTCCCTTGATAGGATTAGCAAAGCCCGACCGACGAAGTTCTTGTCGGTTATAGCAAATAAAGGTATTACAGATATATTGCCGGTCCATCCTACCTCAAATTTAGTAAGTAATTTAATATTAGAATATTCTTTGTTTCAATAATGGGACTGCTGAAATTAAATATTTAGGTACGAATATTAAACATAAGTATATTTATATGATATATAGAGAGAGGCCTGCGTCGAACAGTTAACTGCGGTGGGCTACTCGATTGATTGATTGATTGATATAAAACTAAAATTGCAAAGATATTTACAGTATAGGTTTTATTATACGATAGGGACAAACAGGCAGACGGGTCACCTGATGGTAAGTGACTACCGCCGCCCATGGACACCCGCAACTCAATAGGCACAAGTGCATTGCCGGCCTTTTAGGTAGGTACGCTCTTTTCTTAAAGGTTTGAAGGTCGTATTTTTTTTATATTATAGGGGGGTAGATGAACAGACGGGTCACCTGATGGTAAGTGACAACCGCCGTCCTTGGACACCTGCATCTGGAGAGGATAAGACCGCCTTTGAGGGTGAAAAAGGATGCGGGGAGGGGAAACAGACGGGGATGAGAAGACGGGAAAAGGGGCTCCCGCCCTTTCAGGGGTCCGGTCCCGGTCAGGGGAGAGGAATAAGGAGAGGGGAGTTGGGCCTTCGGAAACCTTACTCACTTAGGGCAAATGCAACGCAAGTGTTGCTTCACAACCGGTTTTCTGTGAGGCCGTGGTATCGCACCGGTCGAGCCGGCCTATTCGTGCCTAAGCATGGCTCTACCACGTAAGACCGTATGAGTCCGGAAATATGGCAGTCGACAATTTGTTCCACAGGCTGGTTGTGAGAGGCGCGAGGCAAGCGCATAGTGTGTGCTAAGGATTCCTAATGACGGCAATAGGATTGCTCGTTATCACGTAAGTGGGACTAAATTATTGTTGTCAAAAAGTCCGCGTTTGAGACGCCTCTGCTAACCCTTCTTGGCTACCGGCGTGAGTGTACAAGTATGTATATATGTATATATTATAATAAAAAAATCTGTCTGCTTGTCTGTTCAGTAGCGTAATGGCTATTAGCATGGGACTTGCGATCAAGTGCTTGCGGACTAATGCACACCCTCGTAAACCCACTAATAACTAGCATTTAGCTTAGCTGGATTACAAAAATCCTAGTTTTACGACCTATGTTGCTAGTATGCTTTAAAATTTGTTGTACCTATTTATTTTTAATGTTAAAAAGTATAATTTTATGTTACTAGCTGTATTACCCTTATATTATAACCTTGACCTGTATTTCAGGAAAGATTGCAAAGACAATAGAAAGTAACAACGGCTTTATTTGCCTTAATAGTAATAATTATAGATTCGTACACAAGGAGTGTGTCTCTTTGTGAAATATCAACAAAAAAATAATGGTAGGTTATTTATTAGATCCTAGTAATTTTAAATTATTAGATCCTAGTTAGTGCTTGCGTTGTATATATACCTTTACCACAGATTATCAGCATATAACGTCAAGTTTCATTACATTAATTTAATAAAAAACATGGGATGAAAACATAACAACCAGCAAAATTTCACACAACACAACATTCCTTTATAATTGCTTGAAAAGGAAATGAACTACTAGCGCCATCTAGTTCTTCATTTTACAATTGTTCTTTCTTAATATATTATATGTCTTTTGTTGATTGATATAATATCTTTGAAAATATATCACCTGACCAACTGACAAGCATACGTTCCCGCCTATATCTCTGAAGGATTAGGCAGAGTTGTTGGGTGTGAAACACCCAAGTTTTGCCAATTAACATTTGTCCCACTATCACGTCTTGGGAACTAGAGATGAGAGAATACATAGTATATTGGAAGTAAACAGGAAGACCAAAAATACTAATTTAATGCAATTAATAATACGTCAAAAATAATGAGTAACTCAAACAAAGAAACAAATAAATACGTTCTTTCTCCACACATTATTTATTAAGCGACATTTTTGAGTCTATATCTTACACAAGCAAACAGGAACACATTATCAAACAAATTAATTCATCTAAAACCTATTCAAGATATTTCTACGAAGCCGAGTTGCTTAGCGAGAGTGCGCCTAACAATTCAACTAGTCTCTCAACAAATCGCTCTACCAGTCTCCGCTTAATTTTCTCAACAGGCAAGCGAGGCGACGCGACGTGTGTTGAACATCGGGTAACACGACACAAAATGAATTGTCGTTGAACCTAAAACGTGGTTTTTTTATGACAGCGTTGAAGATTTATGTCAAATTATCTTGTAGTCTTGTGTAGAAGCTGTTTTGAATAAGATTAGTCTGGATGGTCGTTTAAAGACTCGAGAAAACGTTTATCTTATAAGTGGCGTTACATCACAATATGAATTATCCTATTTAGTCCTTAGATTTCTTTTATTTATAATATAAAACGTAAATACTTAGGTACATACAGCGACATAGAAAGTATGATAATGTGTTTGCATCTTCTTTCAAACCCTTTATATACGCTTAATGTCAGTCTGTAACTGTGTGTCTGTTTGTGGTATTGTAGGTCCGATTTTGATGTCCGAGATAGTTCTTTATAATTTATGAAGATCTGTTCCGACGTTTGATGATCATCACCTCGTTTTTAACCGTTGGACAGTTCCGACCGTTCATTATTTTACTTTTATGATGTCTGTGTTTTTGATGTATTGTTTTAAGGTGGTAGTAGCTACTTTAATAATCTAAAACTAAACTCTTCATGTTTTTTATGGCATAAGAGGGCAAAGGAGCAGACGGGTCATCTGATGGTAAGTGACAACCACCACCCAAGGACACCCCCAACTGAAGTATTGTAAGTAAGCTGCCCGCTTTTCAAAGTGATCAGAGAGGTTATGGCCTCCGGTATCCCTAGTCACTCAGTAAATACAATGCAAGCCTTGTTAGACAACCCATTTTTCCGGGCCCATCCGTGCCTAAACGTGGCTCTCCCACAGCGTTCTTTCAGATCACTTCGTTAATCATTATCTGACTTCAAAGCGAAGGAGTCGTTAACCGACAGCATAAAGAAGGAGTTTCCCAATTTCATTGTTTCTCAGTGTAGTGAAAGGTTTGTACATGTCCCATAAAATGAGAAGAAAATATTTATTTTTGATAAGTTATATTACATACATTTCTTTCTTGCATTGATTCTGTTATTTCTAATATAGTGGTAGAGCCATGCTTGCTTAAGCACGAATGGGCCGGCTCGACCGGTGCGATACCACGGCCTCACTGAAAAACGGTTGTGAAGTAACGCTTGCGTTGCATTTCCCCGAAATGAGTGAGGTCTCCGGAGGCCCAAAATCCCCCACCCCCCTAATGATAGCGCTGTTAACGAAAAGGATACCCCAGGGGGGTACCAGCGCTAGCGTTGGAGAATCCCCCCCTGGACGTCCACCCTCAGTACGGATTATGCCTGAGCGTGGACGCCCAGGCTGCTCCTCGTACTCTGGGGGGGGCTCAACTGCGCTCTCAAAATCTGCTCGGGGCAAGGGAAGGCATACCATGGCACCCCCTGTCACGTTTACCGTGGATTTTTGCAACATTAGGGGCTTACATTCGAACCTCGACACTGTCCACCACCACCTTGAGACAGCAAAGCCCGCCTTGCTCTTTTTAACCGAGACGCAGATATCATCTCCAGCGGACACATCCTACCTCTGCTACCCTGGGTATGGACTGGAACACTCCTTTGTTCCTAAGGCTGGTGTATGCGTGTACGTTAGAGATGATATCACTTCTCGCCGCCTCGGCAATCTTGAAGGTCCTCTCCATCTTATGGCTACGTGTAGACTGCGACGACCATCCCCGCATCTACCTATGCCTCTACAGGTCCCATAGCGGTGATGCCGAAACGGACCGACTCATCGATCACGTCCAAATGGCTACAGACTCAGTGCTCCAGCAGGTCCCATCCGCAGAGATCGTGATTCTTGGCGACTTTAACGCCCATCACGCCGAATGGCTTGGTTCGCGCAAAACCGATCATGCGGGAAGATGTGTTCACGATTTCGCCTTGGCATATGGCTTGACGCAGCTGGTAGCAACGCCTACGCGAATCCCAGATGCAGAAAGCCACGTGCCTTCACTGTTGGATCTTCTGCTGACCTCACATCCTGACGGCTACAAAGTATCCGTTTAGGCCCCTCTTGGCTCTTCGGACCATTGCCTGATTAGGAGTATGGTGCCACTCGTTCACTCGCTGCGGCCGCGTGTTACAGGCAGTCGCCGCGTATGGCACTATAGGTCAGCAGACTGGGATGGAATGAGAACATTCTTTGCATCCTACCCATGGAGGCAGGTTTGCTTCTCGCCGGATGATCCCAATGTCGTTGCTGACTCTGTCGCGGATGTTGTGCTTCAGGGTATGGAACTTTTCATTCCATTCTCCCTGATTCCCACAGGTGGCAAGTCCCAGCCTTGGTTTGGTCGAACCTGCAAAGCGGCGTCCCGCCAAAAGCAGGAATGTTACCAAGCATGGGCTAATGCAGCGACAGCACGGGATGTAAAGACCAGCACATTAAAGAAGCAATTTAACTTTGCCTCCAGGTCCCTCAAAAGAGTAATTGCTGGGGCGAAGTCGGCAGAATTGGCGAGAGACTAGTGAGTCTCCCCTCCGGAACTCGTGCATTCTGGTCTCTTGCCAAAGCTGTCCAGGGGAACTTTTGTAAGCCATCCCTTCCACCTCTGCGCATAGGAGATAATTCGTTGGCCCACGACGCTAAAGAAAAAGCCGATCTTCTGGGCAAACTCTTTGCGTCCAACTCGACCCTGGACGACGGGGGAAACGCACCGCCGACCATACCGGAGTGCGAGACCCGCATGCCGGAAGTCTGGTTTACACAAAGGGCAGAGCGTAAAGCGCTTCTTTCCCTCGACGTTCATAAGTCGAGTGGGCCCGATAGAATCTCTCCTATCGTGCTGAAGACGTGTGCTCCAGAGTTAGCACCGGTTTTAACGCGCCTTTATCGGCTTTCCTACTCTCTTGGCGTAGTCCCGATCTCATGGAAGACAGCTCTAGTGCACCCAATCCCTAAAAAAGGAGATCGCTCGGATCCGTCCAACTACAGACCCATAGCCATCACCTCCTTGTTCTCCAAGATAATGGAATCCATTGTTAACTGCCAGCTCCTCCGGTACTTAGAAGACCACCAGCTCCTCAATGATCGACAATACGGCTTCCGTCAGGGTCGTTCAGCTGGTGATCTTTTCGTATACTTGACTCACCGGTGGGCACAGGCGATCGAGACCAAGGGGGAAGCGTTGGCCGTTAGTTTGGACGTGGCGAAGGCCTTCGATCGGGTCTGGCACAAAGCGCTCCTTGCGAAGCTTCCTTCCTATGGGCTTCCCGAGAAACTGTGCAATTGGCTCACCAGTTTTCTTACAGACAGAAGCATCAAGGTCGTTGTTGACGGTGCATGCTCCGACTCGAAGTCTGTTAATTCTGGTGTCCCACAAGGCTGTGTGCTATCACCCACGCTGTTTCTTCTGCATATCAACGACATGCTGCAGATTAGCAGCATCCATTGCTATGCAGACGATAGCACGAGTGATGCCCTTTACACCGGCCGCGCTAACATTTCTCGGGTAAACGTCATCGAAAGCCGATCCAAACTTGTGTCTGAAATCGAAACTTCTTTATCAAAAGTTTCAAATTGGGGTCGACTTAACCTAGTCCAATTTAACCCCACGAAGACACAGGTTTGCGCGTTCACCGCTAAAAAGATGCCATTGGTCGTATCACCTCAATTTGAGAGCACTTCCCTAACTGCATCAGCCAGTATCGGAATCCTTGGCGTCGATATATCAAGCGAGTCGAGTCGAGTTTCGCGGTCACTTAGAGAGTAAGGCCATATTAGCCTCGAAGAAGCTTGGTGTGCTAAACAGATCGAGACAGTATTTTACTCCGGCCCACCGCCTGCAACTTTATAAGGCGCAGGTTCGGCCGCACATGGAATACTGTTCTCATTTCTATGCAGGTGCACCCCAGTACCAACTTCTGCCTCTTGACCGCATTCAACGGAGAGCGACTCGCATCATCGACTGCCAAGATATTTCTGATCGACTTGACACCTTGGCGTTGCGTAGAGATGTAGCTTCACTCTGCATCCTCTATCGCTTGTATCATGGGGAGTGTTCAGAGGAATTGTTCGGACTTATACCGGCTGCTGGTTTCCGCCATCGTCCTACGCGACAAAATATCCATCCCCATCACCTGGACGATTGGCACTCCACCACTGTGCGCTTCTCCAGAAGCTTTTTGCCTCGCACAACCAGCTTATGGAACAAATTGTCGCCTGCCGTATTTCCGAACCGATACGACCTCCAAACCTTCAAGAAGAGAGCGTACCTCTACCTAAAAGGCCGGCAACGCACCTGTGACTCTTGAGTTGCGGGTGTCCATGGGCGGCGGTAGTCACTTACCATCAGGTGACCCGTCTGCTCTATTCATTTAACATATGTACACATTATTACAGATCTTATACAACATGAATTAGCTGAAAATATGGGCCTTTACTAGGGTAAACCTGTGCGACAGGCGCTAAGGGCACCTGCAGACTTTAACTACATTACCTCGTTAATTAATCGTAAATTAACAATATTTTACATGTTTAGATTTCTCCATGCAGAATATAATAATATATGAAAACATTATCTTTATGATACTATAATTTATTTAACAACAGTAATTAAATCTTCATCCACACATTACATTTCTTTTTTAATGACAAGACAGATTAAATCCTCTGTAGCGGGGGACTTACAAACATTCAAACAACGGACACAAAGAACACCCAGACTCAGAACAACAATTTGAGGATTACCTACACAAAGTGTTGTCCCGTGCGGGGATCGAACCCACAACACTAGGCGCGGCAGCATGGTGGCGGGGTGACCAATTAAACCGCTACGCCCTTCATGCAGTAAAAAAAAAATTGTTATTGGGTCAAAATTATATTTACCCATATTACAAGAAATTGCATATACGAATGTCGATTTAAAGAAGAAAATACAACAAGTAAATATCATACTGACCAACACCCATACACACCTACAGACTCCCTAAGCCCTCATTTAGCCCCGTGTCAGACAAGAACAGAGTGTTCCGTGCAACCCTCGTCATGCGAACGCTAACTTATTTATTTTATCCGGATAATCAGAGAATAAATTGACGATAGGCACCTTCTATTCTTTTCTGAATGATATAAAACTTAATCTAGAAGCTTCTGGAACCTTTTACGTGTATATTATTTTCGATTTTGGTAACTGTGTAATTCAAGTAAGGTTATATTTTTAAACCGTGGTTCTGAGTTCTACCAGTTCCACAGTTCCAGTTGACTGTATTGTATACTTTTGTTTTTTTACGTATGTTAAGCGATGTATCCGCCAATTGTTGACGGATTTTCAAAAAAATATATATTCGACAGAGAATACTTTTACGGTGGTCCCTTGTACCGAAATCATTATTTGATAATAGATACCAAGGAAATTAGGAAAAAGTTTTAAATAGCAAGCTTTAACAACTTAACGTTTTACCCAAAGGTATCGAAAAGATAGATTGAAGGCGGTTATCTAAATTTTTTTTAGGTCAATCATAATAGTGTAATCTTGATTCTGTAGATGAGGCATTGCCATTTTGCGGAGGTTCCCTCTTCGTTTGGAGGGTTAAGGAGAGCCGATTTATTTATTTTTTTCTACATACCTTCCGCTGTTAGTTAAGTATTTGAAACATGTCACTTCCACCAACTCCAACTTAAAACATTAAATAATAAAAAATCTAAAAGGAACAGTATACAGTCAGCAGTTGGTACTTAGGTGTTTTCATAAATTGATAGATTCCCAAATCGGTAACCTGCGCTTGCTCGTAACTAATTAATTAGAAATTATTAAAAACAACGGTCGTCTGATCCCAAACTAAGTAGAGCTTGTACTATAGTAACCAGAGAGCTAATAAACATACTTATATACTACTAAATGCATACATACTGTATGATATATTACACCCTTAAACAGAACAAATGATCATGCTCATCACACAATTATTTGTCCTGGGTGAGAATCGAACCGACGACCTCTGGCTTAGCAGTCACTAACCGCTAGACCAACAGGCCAAATATATGTATATACATATATATACATATATACTTCAATGCCAAAGAATGATAAGTCATCATGATAAATCGCTAAAATGTACCGTTTAAAGGCTCATTCGTCACGTTATTTAAAGATTTATTCCCTGACTCGTAACCATTAAGTAGTTGTACCTTTCATTAGCTCATCAACATGAGAATCAAATATGAACGAAATATACATATATGAACGAAAAACGTTGTTAGTATCTAATAATTTTGCCCTCAATTTTCCTGGAATGCCATCATCAAATTGTAACTTAGTGAACATGGACAAATGAACAAGAACATTTTTAACAATCGGTAGACAGTTGACGGGAATTATTGAACATACATAATAATACATACAGTTGAACATAGAACCTCCTCCTTTTTTAAGTCGTATCAAAATGGCTAAATGATCTACAAATCCGTAGCAATATATTATATATTCTTGCCATGTATCAAATCATTCCATTTCGTTTTGCACATTGCACATTGAGTGACCTCGTAAATTATAGTAAATTCGCATCTAATTAAAGGAATTTGGAGGTAACATCGCCTGCGCACTATCATAATCTAATTGGTAATGCAGCGTCATTACCAATTAGATTTCAATGTCATTTAATTCCTATGGATTTCATTATAAATTTAATTAGATAGTACATATACAATATTGTGATCTACTCTACAATAGCGTAATCTACTCGGATAATTATATTTATGCAAGATAGATATTTAGAGATAAATATTTTTTATAACTTTGCATGTTCGCTCAGTCACCCCCTGTACTAAAAACCGCGCTACTTAACAATAACGATACAAAAAGTATGTTGGTCTGGATGTTATTTGTGTTCGTTGTAGGAATGTCTGTAAAGTGCCCCGGGTAACTTGCTGTAAAAGGGAACTCAATGTTCTTATTTCTATTAAGATATATTTATATAAAAAAAAATCTTTCTGCTATTTGCGCCAAATTTTTGATCTTAAGTTGCAATCACTTGTACCATAAATTCGAGAGATAGGCCATGCACCTTGTTGTAACAAGGGAATATTGTATAAACAGCCTGTCCAAATATAATTGTAATACTTATTTTAATCACTGAAAATATATAACGTAGAAATCAACTTACCCTTCATTAAAAATATATTTTCTTCTATATGACAAATAACAATATTTTTATTCTTAATCTAAGATAATCAACACAGTTTTTATTCAATGCCGTCATAAAAATACCCGTTCTATGTATAAAGTTTTCAGCTGTTATCCTTTGACTCATGTTTAAAAATGAATTTGGTGCGGTTTCCTGTAAAGTTATGCGACCTTCTTGCATCGTTTAGCTTGTAAATGGTAGGTATCTTTGAGTAGTTACACCGTGCCTTGTTCTGCAGAGTGCATTACACGGATAAAAAAAAATATTTTCAGTAACCAGTACAGAAATCCCCCTTGGAAATGCAAAAAATCTATAAATAATCTTGTTAGACAAAAATGTCTTTAAAGTTTTTCAATTTCCAACTACTTTTCAAATTCCAACTTTATGCTTTGAATAAATATAAAAATTACGACTTTTTCATATTATGACCCCCGCTATAGTTTCTATTAAATAAATAAATAACGTAAGCTAGCGACTAGATACTAGATTAGACTAGATTACTTTTAGAAAGTATGCTCTCATTTATAACTCTCATTAATATGTTCGTATCTTTATAAAGTCCTTTTATTTTCAAACTTGTTCCAAGTACGTATATCGTATGTCATTTTAAGTATAACAAATCGAAAATCGCCTTTAAAACGAAAACAAATATACGCTCACACGCCTTTTTACAGCCCAGAAAAGCAGCAGAGGTGTATTAAACACAAAAATTTAGTATTTTGAGAGGGAAAGTGAGAAAACCAAAAAACCCCAAATAAAATCGTTTTATCCATTCCGGAGCTTGACACATATACACTACAAACTTATAACACCCGTCTCTTGTCTATATTATATATTCAAATATTATGGGGGTTTATAATATACAAAGCCAGATTCAATTACATTCTAAAATAGTAATTTATTTATAAACAAAATAAATATTGCGATCCATTCAAATAAATAAAGCGATCACTTTACCAGCAATTTGCTTAGCATACGAATTCTCAACAAAAGCGGAAGGAGACAAAAAAACTGGCCATTACCGATTATTTCTGCTTTTTACACCGGTTTTACCTCAAATCTATCTTCAGTTTCATTCCGACGGTGATCGTTCTTGACGTTTACAGGGAACAACACTCCAAACAGCCACCCCCCACCCCCTCGTACTTCCCCTTCTCCCTGACACCCTATCGCTACAGTTGCTACCTACTCGAAATATTCCAACATCTTCGTTCATGACAAAATTTTCGCTATGGCCTTATCATTTACCATAACTTGTGGTTCCATGTTTATTGTATATTAGGTACTAGATTTACGCTATTCCTATAATACTTGGAACCTTTTAGTTTGAAGTTTTTCTATGTCAGGGCAACTATTCATTATCATTCAAAGCACTAACATTTATATTTTGAGACTTGTGAGTGTTTAGAAAAGAAACAATAATAATAAATATATTGTATTAAATATGTAATTTATAGCTATCAAATAAGGAGAATTGTGCATTAATTAACAAAAAGTTTAAGATGGCTTGTTATCAACTTTCTGAATCACACTATGATGTTATTTGCTGGGGAACCGAAATACGTTAAGAAGTAAGCCTCCGGGTACCGCTGCATAGAGTAAGTGAATCCTATTCTTTAAGAGAAGGATTTATGAACCCATTGTAAATTTAATTGAATATGTAACTATAACGTGATATTGTTAATAAGGCAGTATCTCAGAGCTTCTGTTTCGCTTTGGTAAGTTTTGTATATAGGGACTTTAATCCATTATATATTTCAAAAGGTATTAAGTGAAGGTACTCAAGCTAGACTGACGATTAGGATGACTCACACATCGATATTACTGTAGAGAAATATCCTAATACAATTTCAATCTAGATCGAGTTCAAAAGCGAGTTGGTAAATTATGGCTTATTGGCTTAGATTTTATGTCTAATTAATTATCTAGGATTATTGGATACTTAACAATTTTAGTTTCAAATAAAGTATGTACATATATTGTATATTTATGTTTATATATTGGTATATGTAGTGGTATGTATATTTAGTGTATGTATATAAACATGTCAACCCATTTCTTATTACAGTAACCTTCTTCTGTACTTCTTCGTTTGTACATCTACAAACCCCTATGTCCTATGTACTAACTTGTGCATTACAAAGGTTGTCTCGAAGAAATCGCAGCTAGCAGCGGTCCGATTGTACCAGTTGCTGGTATATTATTTGTCTTATATTGTATTTTTTCTGTGGTGTACAAAAAATAATATTGTATTGTAAAGTATTTAAAATGTAGGTTCATTTGCAAGGAAATAGACTAAATCAATTGCTTTTCGTCTGCACAATAAGAAGGGTTATGGTTTTTGAGTGCATGTATGTATATATGATATATGATTTTTCTTTTTCATTGCTTAGAGGCTAGACGGCTTAATGGATGTAGACTTGTGAGGCAACATTTGAATCGTCTTAACGTTGCCTCGTTGCCTCGAGGGTCAAAGTGACCGTTGATCCATTGCAAGGTTACTTTGATTGCAGTGCATACTTCGTTTAGACGTTGGTAGCACTCGTAGATTCGTCCTAATTTGATGACGTTATCATCAAGGGCTTGTAGTACTGCCATACTATCGGATAGGATGCGGATCGATTGATCCTTTACCTTCCTGGCAATGACTGCGTCTGCAGCCATAGAGATACCTAGACATTCGGTCTGGAACCGTCTTAATATCTATAAAGGGTATTACATTTCGAGGTAGGTAAGCTAATAACGAAGTCGGATTGTATATTTTTTCAACAATTTTTATTTAACGAAATAGTATTATAATATTTTCAATTATATTCTACTCGTTAAACTTTCTTGCGTGAGTTCAACTTATAAAAAGGAACATTATTTGTTAAATCTAATTTTAACTCTACACTCACTATATTTAGAATATCGTTAAATTGAATCTATTGAACGTAATGTAGAACTGATGCAATTTGGCCTCCGAGATGAGATTCTCGCGGTTATAACGGAATGAAACAAGTAAATTGTAATAAAGCTATTTTTATTGTTCGTTCTATTATAGTCTTCTGGGAACGTAACCATTTACCGACGATGCGGAGGTGTTTTATGACGAATGTTGGCAAATAATACCCTTTTCTTTACTTCGGTTAGGTTTATAGATTAATATTAGATAAGATGTCTTTACACGATGCTACGAATACTCTTCCAAAAACGGAAACAGATGATAGTACTAATGATACAAAAATTATAGGCACATACAAAACTATGTAACCTCAATATTTACACGTACCAATTAGTGTACTGAATCATTATTTAATATTATACTTTGTCATCTCTGTATCTCTGTGTGCCTGTCTGCTCACACAACTTAGGTATTGTAATATAAATGTTTTTAATTAAATAAAGGGCATTCTTAACGTGTAATTGTAGTTTTCACTTCAAAATAAAACGTAGAGGTTTCATCAAAGGTATCATTCGTAGGTACTATCATCTGTCTTCGTTTCCTTAACACCGTGTACAGTAAATTATCAAAAATTACAAAGTAACAAGCATGTTACTTTATTAATTAGTACAGTACTTATCAGAGCAATACGCATTGACAATTATCATTAATTTCCCAAATAATTCTTACTTCGATACAAAACTCTCCAGACGAAAAGTAAAATGTTCTGCTGGAACTCGCCCGTTGTTCTGTATTTCTCTTTTTGTCAGAATGCCGCGGCAGCAGGACATTAGAACCGATCTCTGTCCCACGACTACATACGTATAAGCGTATATGAAAAATAATACACATAATCAGACATTCAATGTGTAACTATTATCATTTCATTTTATAATATTATCCTTTATCTGTAGGCGTGAGCGTATGTATGTATGTAATATTAAATTTAATTCTAGATACGAAGCTAAGCGCCCCAGCCATACAATACTCCCCAAGATGTTCTTATGATTTATGCAAGCCAATAATAAAAAAAAGAACCTATTGCCAAAAATACTAAACTTAATTGGCTGTTTTCGCTGTAATGTCCACATTTATGGGCCTAATTGTGAGCCTTCCCTAGCTGTTTTTAATTTCTCTATAATAATTTATATCATATGACCTAAGGAGAGTTTTCATCATGACGACTAGCATGATGTGTTAAATGAGAAGTATAATAACGTAATCATATTATATGTATAACTCCTTCCTATACAACTTCTCAAGAAGTTAAATGTAATATCAGAATTAATAAAAATTATCAGAATCAAAACCATACCACCCGAAGTGTGTCGAAAGCTTTGTGATTTGTATTCCTATTTCAAATTGTAGTAGTCTTTTCCAAATATAAATTATAAATTTACCATACGATTTTACTACACAAATCAATTATTTAGGTAAAGACTGGTATGCTGCTTTACTATAGATGAGGATCGAACTTTTTAAATTCATTTTCATATACATACGTGGGTTGCACTGAAAGTTTTAGAATAGGCCAGTAACAAGTGCAGCCGATGAAAAATTTAATTAAATTTCGAATTAGGAACTCTTTGGTAATCTATAGATGTGTAATGAATTCATGTCACTTATTTTTACAAATTGGCGGCGTTTTTAAAAGCGTCGACGAGCATCGTAATGTATTTGACTAGAGAATATTTTTATTCAGTGATTTATTACGACCTTACTTCCGGACTTCAATTGGCATTTAATTACTAGGCCCCTTCTCGTGCCACTGTTTACGACTAGTTAAATGAGTTAAACGTAGTCGTTTGTTCTTGATGTCTCCATTTTAAGATTTGCCGACAAAGTAAAGAAAGGTAGATGTGAAGAGAAATGGATGATTGCTTCTTTCTTTGGACGGATGTCATGTTGATGATGTTGAATGTTGTTGTTGTTATTTTGCAACAATCATTCTAGACGATTAAATTACTGTTACTGTAGATTTGTAGGACAGTCATTATTTACCAGTTGTCTTTAAAAATGTTAGACAGTAGTGCCTAAGAAGCAGGATCCGCCTCCACCACGACAACGCTATAGCTCACTCACCAAACGGACTATCGAATATTTGTCTATCAAGGATCTGGAGTTAGTGAGTCATCTTATTTACACTCGACCTGGAACCTTGTGACTTTTATTTATTTCGCAAAATAAAAGATAAACTTAAAGGAATTCGTTTTATGAAGCCTAAAAATGCCGTGGCTGCTTTTGAGAAAAGGCGTTTTATAGATCCCTAAAGAAGAGTTTACTTACTGAACAAAGACTACTTCGAAAAGCAATAAAAATATTAACATATTCCATTTTTTATTTTCTAAAAACTTTAGTGTAAGTGTAAGTATGTATAAGACAATATAGCAAGGTTTTTCGTAATGGAAAGAAAAGGAAAAAATGCAAATTGTTTCTCAAATAGAAAGGACGTTACGCAAGGCATAACATATCCAAATCGGAAAATTTTCTTATTCATTCGTTTAAAAATAACCCTATATCACTACCGCATATCCTACAAGAAATAAACTAAACACAAACAAAAATCACCAAAATCCCATTTCTATCCTTCTACCCAAATTTATTTGTGATCGGTGAAATGTATACTGTAAGTGAGTTGATTGCAGTAGCAGACAGGACCAGTATGTCTCATAGTTTCTGTGACTGGAGGGGTCATTAGAAGAGGAAGACTTGCTGGCTACCATATGTTACTTATGTAACATAATTCAAATATTGCACTGCGTACAGACAGACGTGTGTATGAGCGTCCACCACTACAGACGAACAACTTTCATTATCGAAACTAGCTTTACTTATGTTTTATCTAAATTTATCAGGAATAAGTACATTGGGTTCTCTTTTAAAATTGAGTAAGGGATATGTTTGTAATCGAGTTTTTAAGTAACATTTCACCATATTTGCTAAAAACAATAAAGTAGTAAGTATAAGTAAAATTATTATGTAATTATTAAGATGAGTTTTATTGGAAGTTAAATGTTATTACGCGTTAATTTACAACTATCATCAAGATGATTTTTATATTAAATAGATTATTCAATGACGAACCACGCTGCCACTCTTAGGAGCAGAAAAGTAACCATAGGGTTTATTCTAGAAAATTTAAGACCAGATAAGTTATATTTCACTTCTGAAATGTATACCATTCATTTACGTTTTTTGACAGGTTCGTATTACATATTTTGAGAGTGTTAAAAACTCCTAAAGAGTTCTCTGTTCAGTTTAAGACAAGTAATATTCAAAACGATAAATTTTTACAATATACATACATATATATGTAGGTATATATTGTATAGCCTATAAATAGTGACAGACCGATTAGAGAGCCCGGCAAGCACTGTTGACATCTCAAATCGACAATACGACAACATCTTGTATGGAAAATACTTTTTGGAAGTGAAACGTTCTTTTAGCGCGGTACGCATATTTTTGGATGAGATAAAATCTATGGACTCGCGACACAGTTACGAGACGCATATGTCCAATCAACGCAATATTAGCACAACGAGATATAAAAGTACAATTGATGCGGTATTCACAAGATATTTAAATAACTTCGAATCAAAATTGTTTATTTCCGTTTATAGTTACCATGAACCTATGATGATACAAGAGTTGTCGAAATTGTTAACGATGAATCATAAAATAATATTAAATTTATTTTAAATTTCTAATAATTAATTAAATACAATTCATAAATAAAATGCAATTCATTACCCAATAACCCTAGTACCCATCTAAAAAATGTCTAACACGTCAAAATAAGTTTTCACTTCTGTCGGCACTCCCGGAGTGCATTTTTTTTTTGTATATTTTCGGAATGTCACTCTAAACACATATGCTCGGGAAATACATTACTCTCCTTCTGTATCGGTTAAAACATGTTCCTTTTATATTGAGAAAGCTTTTAAAGCTAGTCAATAATAAAACACGATTATTGTTTTGTGATAAAATAATTACCAAATAACAAGACGTGAATACTTATTAAGCAATTGTAGTTAAATCTAAAGACATAATTCCCAACTGAGAAATGAGAAATCCTTGATTTGTGGGGCTACGAATTAAAGAATCGTGTGATACATCGGCCAACTAGTTGAGGCTCCGCAAACGGGCTACGAAAAGCACATATCCGGTAACCGGAGGAAAATTATTGCAACTTGATTTACTATAACGCTAGGCGTATTTTGCGCGATAAATGTACGACTAGGTTTTGCGCTATATCTATAGTGTCCCCTGTGTAAAAGAGTATTTTCAAGTATTGTATTATTAATAAATATTATATACGTACAAGTGATGTAACGCACACGCCCACATATATCTACGTATTAAGTGTATGTATACAACATTCATTCAGTAGTGTTCATAGTTTTATACTAGAAACTAGTGATGTACGAATGTGGGATTTTTGACATTTATTTATTTTTTGTTTAAATTTATTTATAATTTAGAACACTATAAAAGTATTGATGATAAATATAGGAATTGGAATGCTTGTTGTAGTTAAAGAAAAAATATTAAAGAATAGCTACGTAGCGAATAAGATCCTCTTTTATGGTAGAAGGTTAATAACCATAAAGGGATCTTGCGGTTTCGAAATGTTTTTAGAGACATTTTCAACATTCTGGGCATTTTAAAAACATCCTCCCGTTATTCCCCCCCTTTTCTCTTAATCACTCTCTTTCGAAACATTTTTTTAAGGCAACTCACGCAGTAGGAATAATTCTTGTGTCACGGGTGACTTTACACATATTCAATCAACGGACACAGAATAGAACACCCAGACTCGGGACAAACAGCTGTGGATCACGTGTTTGAATTGAACCCATGATCTCCGGTTCAGCAGTCAGGGTCACTTACCCCTAGACCAACAGGCACGTTAGCTTTTTCAATCAATTTTCTATCCAATATATACTCTTACTTAACTATACCACTCTAATATATGACTACATTTTTTCAAAAACAAAAAAAAGTTGTTCAAAGTTATTTTTTTATTAAAAAGCTATATATGATATTATTATTTTTAAGTAAAACAAACTATATTTAAAATAGTAGTAAACTGCTACATAAGTAAAAACATAAAATAAATATTAAGTAAAAGGCTTATGAGATGGTTATTAGAATGATCGAATTACAATTCCAAAGTTATTTTTCTAATATAAACTAATAAATTTTTTTATGAAATGCTGGGTATTTATTATTTTGGTTTGAGTTGAGTTGTTTATATATATGTATATATATATATGTAGTTTAGGGTAGTATCCTCTAATGTGAATGCGAATATTTGTTACATCACTAACTAGAAACACTACTGGATGAAGGAATGTACATTCACCAGAGACTACCATTAATTATATGAGAAAATATCCGTATCAAGGTTGTCTGTAAGAAACGCCGTGTGTGATAAGATCGCCGATTGTTATGCTTGTTATAAGTACCTAAATGATTACGATACCACTGCATTGTATCTGGCTTAAAGGTGTATAATATAGCATAAGAAATGTTGAGAGGTGTTTAAAACATTGAAGACTTATAAACATTTTCAAGGAGGATATTTTTTTTTTTTAATTTTTGTCCCTCACTTAAAGTAATTATTTACTTTTTCTGTCTGAAATACTTTCCACCATTTTCTGTGCCCCTGACAGTCTTCATTAGATTATTATTATAATGATCCGTTATCGGTTACACGTACCTACTGTTGTCACAAACAAACAAATTTACTTCCGCATGTTAAAATCAGGTGAGATACAAATGGACCTCTAGTTAAAATTAAATTGATAAGAAAATTACTAAGATATTTAATAACTATAAAATATTGATCAAACAACCTTTTTCGGAGGAGTGACGAAAAAAGACCAACAGGAATAATTGAATACGAAGAATTCTCAAGATTAAAGTGATTTTGACTCTGAGAGATTTGAGGGAATCAACATTTACTCATAATAAGATTATGGCGGATTTAGTTTGATTATATTATTTATGAAACACTATAAAGTATTTTTGAGTGAAATGAAAATCGACAAACAGTGGATTTAGCTTGAAAAATGTTAAATAATCTTTTTCTTCAGAAAAAACTCGTACCTATTTTTTTTTCTTAACAGCCAAACGTACTATGTTGATGTTCAAAGATATTATTTATTTTGCACACATTTTCAAATAAAGACGGATATGCCAGCCAACATGACAGCTCTCTTGCGAAGTATTAGATAGCTCTATTTTAACAATATATTGTTAATTTCTAAATAGGATTTCTGTATTAAAAATCACGAATTTTGCTGAAACTGCTAGCGATTTATGTATTTACGGGGTCTACTATACGACCTTAAAATATGTGAGTCTTGCTAAGGTAAGATGAGCAACAGTTAATTATTAGGCAGATCGTGTATTTAGTCCTTCAAAATAATTAGTTACAAAAATAAATAAATTCATAAACTCTGCCGTTTTATTACTATATGTAATGATATAAATGGAGTAACAAAGACCTTTCTAAAAGTCGTCTAACAAATTTAACCTAAAATGACACAATATTTACAGAAAGTAAAATAATTTAACCCTTTTAAATTATTTTACTTTGCAAGAGGACGGCTGACGGTGAACGGCACAGAACTTAACTATGTAAGTGTATATCTGGTTAATAAAATTACAAATGCAAGATTAGATAGCAAGTAACATATAAGAACACAGCCGTGTGATTCTCGGCAAAGTAAAATGTCTTCGACATTGGTGAGCCGATTTTAATAACTATCTTTAATTGAAAAGTTGAAGTTGTACTTAAAGTTGGTCTATTTAGTTGTGAAGTAATTTTACCTCTTGAGGTAAAAAGAATAGGTATAAAAATACCATTAAGAGTTTATCATGATTTAGGAGCATTAAAGTCTGTTACACTTATACTTCAACCACTTTAATCCAACTTGCTATTGCAAGCTGTCTTACACTAGATAGTCGTAGAAAAACGAAAAGAACATTAAAGCACCGGGGTGCAATATAATAACGCATTTCGAGCTATGCTGCGTAGCCTGGTAGTGTGCATCTGGCATGTTTGCCGAGAATAAGGGTTGAGATAATTTTTACGCATTCACTCGAAAATTCTCTACACGAGTTCTGGCAACTCATTAGAAACAAGCAAAGACATTGTAATTGTTCAGGTTGTTTGTGACATTGTAATAAGAGACTAGTAAGTAAGGAACTGTAATATTTATTGCTGATTAAAAAGATGTTTCTACTGTATTTTCCTTTAGATTCGTTTTGTGATGCCTACGTTTACCTAACAATCCTATTATTTTCTATTAATAAGGACCCAACTGATAATGGAGTCAGGGTTACTCAGACAAGTCTGGCCCTATCGATGAGGACTAGACTCTTTTGCCTAAGACCCTTATTTCTGACGTAAGTATTGATATAAGCTCTTAGCAATCAACCCATGGGTCAATGTGAATATAATTGCCGAGTGCGCTTCCAACATATCTCACAGATGATGATGAATTGATGAGCTATCAGTTATCAGTCTTTACAGTGTACTTTCGCAACAGCGGAGTGAAAACGCCAGCCATTCAAAATAACATAAGGATGGAAAAAATCCATAACTATATACAACTTAACTTAGAATTTGTTTATTCCGTTCGTTAGAATTCCTAAGATAAAGCTCATACAAGTTGTACTAAACTAAAATACATTATAATTATGTGGGTATTCATAATTTGTATTCGTGTCAAGTGTCCACATTCATACTTGGCAGCAGCCTTCCAAAGCTAAGACATGTTTTATACAGATGTACATATAGTACGATGAGTGACACAACCTTTCCAACCTACATTTATTTTCGTCATGGTGACTGCATACATTAAAGTCAATTCAATTAACAATCCTTTCAAACATACAAAAAATGAGAGTCAGAGACTTTCCACTGAGGACACTTTGAAGGATTTATATCCAATACTGTATAACATAGTAATGACTGTATTTTTGTCTCTAATATAATAACCATTTCAACTAGTAGTAGCCTTAAATAAATAAGCCCTTTAAATACGGTATATATACTAAATATTTTTTAGGGTTTGTGGTACTAACGCAATTAAGTGTTATAAAGCTTCAACCAACTTGTGTAATAATAGTAGGCCAGGCCATACGTAATGGGTAGTAATTACTTAATTACGAGAAGTAGTAGTGGTGTAGTAGGTACACCATAACCATAACCATAGTGGTTCAAAATAATGTCAAACTAGGACCTATTTCATGTTCCTTCGTCAAATATAATAAAAAAAGTAGATCTGTTGACATAACCCTATTTTCTATGGTCAAAAGTCAAAACAATAATCACTCTAAAACTTTTTTCGTAATATTTGTCAAATTTTCGAAAAAAAATCAGTAAATAAGATAAAAAAATCAATAAAACTGATACATTAAAATCAACGATGAAGAAGTCTAAGCGTCCATATTATTCGGCGAGTGAACGCAGTGTGACTACAGCAGTCACTTCACACAGCGGCTACACCTACGCTACAGCGTCTCTGTACTCCGGTGATTCGGACAGGAGTAGCAGAAGTGACAGAAGTGATCATTACAGGAACCCAACATACGGTAAAATCAAGCTGGGCCTAAAAAAGTCTAATCCAGCCGCCATAGTTCTATGGGCATTTCACAAGATACCTTCACGACAAGGTTTAACTTCTCGAAGAGTTATCGGGTTTTTAAAACAGCATTACCAAACGCTGGATGACCCCAAAAGGACAGGCAAGTCGCTGAGTGCGATGTTGAGATGTGCAGTTGAATTCGGTCTATTACAAAAACGGAATAACAGATTCTTCTTAGTGGCAAAAAAACGTTAGTGTGTTTCCCTGTTTTGTATGTAAATCTAGTAACGTGTAATTGAAGCATTTTGTAAAAGTCTTTGTTTATTGTGAGAGTATAAATGCATAAGTTATCATATTTTTAGGTAACACTTTCAATCATATCTTTACCTGAATGCCGGTGTAACGCTTTTTTTAAATGAAGGTAACATTTATAGTTTCTCCTTTAAAGATCATCGGTCTCAAAAGTACATAAATACCAATACTTTTTTTTAGTGTATAGGCCCCCCTATTGGCCCTCCGGTAACGCCACTCACTCGGTCACCCAATGCAAGCATTGTATAAGAGCCGGTTTTCTATGAGGCAATGGTAATATTCCGGTTGAGCCGGCCCATACTTGCCGAAGCATGGCTCTCCCTCGTTAAAGAATGCGCGGTAAATTCCGGTCGTCCAGGTAGGGAAATACGTCTGGCCTTTCTGAAAGTTAGGTATTCAAGTAACCTGCTTTACCAAAATATGCTATAGTCGATTTTGTGTTTTGGTGACGAACACAGCATCATTAATAAGATGATAGCTTATAGTAAGTAGGTAATTAAGTACGTGAAAATAAACTAACGAGCTCGCCTTTTAGTGTGTGATTAATATTATGGACTGCAGTAGGCCAATCGATTAAAGGCTGTTTTACAAACGTAAGAACAGATACCTACATACATATAAAGTCGTGAAAAAATAATATTTTAAAGCTTCAGTGACAGCACAGGATCTTCGTATTAGAATTGTTTATTTTGTAATACTGTATTGTTCTATTGAATAGGCTTCGCAAGGCAAAATTCTGTCATTACGTGATAAGCTGCGCAATGCGAATTACATTTTGCCGTGTGCTTCGAAAACTTTGTTGGACGAGCCAACTTGTGTTGCTCGATGTGTGACTAGGTTTTTTGTATGTTTTCGAAGCACAACGGCAAAATGTAATTCGCAATTGAAATTGTTGGTTAACAATATCGATTAATTAACTGATTAGGACATGGCCCTAGCCGACGACGCTAGCCCAAGACACTGGATAGTAAAATATACAACAGCTTTTTTAAAATTCTTTATTGTAGTAGGCTTTCGTCTTCTTACCTACCTGTTGGGAGGATAAAGAAGAATATTAATTGATGAAAGTGACTATGATATACCTAATTGATGCCGTTAAAAGTGACTCCGAAAATGCTCAATTCACGATGTTTACAACACTTTACAAACATAATCGGTCTTTAAAAAAGCAGACAACGGACTTCAATGTGTCTATCATAAAATTTAAAACTAATATGGTTTTCTTATGGATACCATTGTCACAACTGGACCAAACTCTCATCTAACTATATATCTAACCAACCTTGAATGTATATCCTTTCCAATAAAAAAAGGATCATCCAAATCGGTTGGCGTGATATTGAGTTATTCGTCCATTTATCGCGCACATGCTTAATGAAAATTTAAGACTTATATGGTTTTCTGATGGATACCATTGTCAGAACTGGACCAAATGGGTCATAAAATGGGACCACACGGGACGCACCAGCTTTCAAATAAAAAAATGTCGAAATCGGTTCACGCAGTCGAAAGTTCTGGGGTAACAAACATAATAAAAAAACAAAGAAAATACAGTCGAATTGAGAACCTCCTCCTTTTTGAAGTCGGTTAAAAAATACAAGCATTAGACACAAAGATATACACACCGACTTATATCCTGCCTCAGGACAACTATATGTCGATCACACAACTTTGTAACCAAAACCATAACGACCTCTGGCCCAGCAGTCAGGGGCACTAACCCCAACAGGCCGGTCATCGTAAGGGAAGGAAGGTTCATGACATTAAAAAACGAACGCAATTGTTAAGAGCTCAACACTACATTGCAAAGACGAGGAAATGCGAGCGTATGCTGCGCCAAGTTGTCGATGCACTCGCATTGGTGACTGTTAGGCGTAGGGCTAAAATTCTCAACATCCAGTTGCTTTCTAACCTGAACACACTCCGGATCACCTTTCACTAGGGATGTGTTCTATAAATCGGTCTCTTTTTCGTCTTAATAGAAGTATAATACTATTATATTACAATTATTATACTACACAGTACTCTTTCCGAATGAAAGGTATATATGTATGTACAATTTCATTTTCAGTTAAGTAGTTAGACGTGGAAAGGAAACAAACACACTTGCTTTATACTACACAGTACGGATTTTTAGACTGAGTACACATCACTGTAGCAGGAGGATCCTCCCTATATCTTAAGAGGGACCTTTTTTCCACATTTAATACAAAATTTGTATATTTTTATGCATATATATTATATTACAAAACCTGGTTATTTAACAAGAGAATTTGACCAAAAACTAAAACCATTCTTTAAATCAATAATAATATTTATATATTTCGCTTCACAAACTTGTATTTACATGATTGCTTACTTAAAATATTAATTAGTAATCCAACAACAATTCAAAAATAAAACCATAAATACTTATTAGGTGTACTTATACTGATTTTATACTACAGCGTTACATAAAGCTTACAAAAAATAAAACAAAATGGTGGAATGCTTACGTACGTAATGTGAGCAAACGCCAGTGATTCTTAGTGACGTCGCCTAACAGCAGGATATATGTATGTGTAGAAACTGATTTAGCACATTGGTTATACATAATATTGATACTACAATAGGGTATTTACAACGAAATTAACACTGTAATATCATTTTATATGCAGTCAAGTTAGGAAACAAGCCGAAATGGCGTCTAAAACTCCTGTGATAGGGTACATTATAGTTTTAACTTGACTGCAGAACTACTAACAACTGTCTAGATATACGAGTCAACGGGAGGCGAACACTTAGAAAAGCAAATCTTCGTCGCCTTCGTCCAACAAGTTTGCGATGCCGCCCACTTCTTCGCCTTGCGCCTTCAACAAAGCCTTTCTCTGTGGAAAACAATAAAAAAATATAGCGAGACTAAAAACAAAGATATAATATTTATATCTCTATCCATGTGGATGCTATGAAAGAAAATCTGCGTGTAATCATAACTTTTCATTCCGCTGATAACGGTGAAGTGGTATGTCAGACTCGAACCGACTAAAACCATCAGGTGTTCCGTTACAAGTTTGTCTATTGCAAGGGACCTGGGTCTACCCTAAGATGGATGCTTCTAGGAACCCTGCAGACACAAACTCAGCTTATACACAATCTTTTTTTTATTGACATTATGTTGATTGTTAAGTCTCCCATTATTAAAGCGATTCCAATGACACTTCATATGTCGATATTCAGCATGCCGTCCAGGCTATAGGGCTTGACAAAGAAACATAACGTACATACGCGAAAAACATTTACCCTACTTAAAAGAAAGGTGTTTTCAATAGCTCAGAATGCTTTTTAGCGATAAAATATTTTACATTCTTCTTTGACTAAGGGAGTACTCATACCAGTCAAATCGCTAAAATCATCTGCGATGCGATTGCGATTTTTTTTTATTTTATGTATAAATAATAACCAAAGCATTATATCATTACTGCGAGAAGGAATGCATAAAAAGTGTAGTAACTTACTGCTTCTGCTTTATCCTTAATGATCTTTTTCTTGTCCTGGATCTTCTTCAACCGGTAGAACTCTTCACGCTCCAGCTCATCCAACTCGGAGATGATGTATGCGAGGGTACGCTCCAAGCGGGGAATAATTACTGTAATTTCAATTATTAGGTGTGTGAATATGACTCCGCCCTTTCTCAACAGATGTCGTTTTTAGTATTGTTTACGTGTACTAATAAATGACCATACTTGTATTCGATAGTACTGAATGTCAGCTATCTAACGCATTTTATGATATTTGGTTGAAGTGTAAGCAACAATTGTTTTCACCTTTTCGAAAATGTCGGTTTTTATTCCAAATAAACGTCATTTGCGGGAAGTGTTATTACATTATTTTATTGCGAAGAAAACTGCAGCGGAAACTTATCGTTTGCTTGTGGAGATTTATGGTGAGCATGCTCCGTCTAATACAACTTGCAAGGAATGGTTTCGACGATTTCAAAATAACGATTTTAGTACTGAGGATAAAGAACATGGAAAACCACCAAAAAAATTTGAAGATGCTGAATTGGAAGCATTATTGGCGGAAGATTCTTGCCAAACTCAATCAGAATTAGCTGCAGCATTAAATGTTGATCGTTCAACTGTTGCAAAGCGTTTACAAATGATGGGAATGATTCAAAAAGCCGGTTACTGGGTTCCACATGATTTAAAAGAAAGAGACATGGAACGTCGGAAAACCATTTGTCAAATGCTGCTTCAAAGACAGCAAAGAAAAGGATTTTTGCATCGGATAGTCACAGGAGACGAAAAATGGATACACTACGAAAATCCTAAACGCAAAAAAGCTTGGGTGAAACCAGGCGAACCAGGCCCATCACAGCCAAAAATAAATATTCACTGTGCCAAGGTCATGCTCTGTATTTGGTGGGATCAGAAAGGTATTGTATATTATGAGTTGCTCAAACCCTCTGAAACTATTAATGGAGAAGTTTACCGACGACAACTAATGCGTTTGAAGCGAGCCATAGAAGAAAAACGACCAGAATGGGTGAATAGACATAACAAATTAATTCTTCAGCATGACAATGCCAAACCGCATACCGCAGAAGTCGTAAAAAGATATTTAGAGGGACAGGACTGGGAAGTGTTACCCCACCCGCCATATTCACCAGACATAGCTCCTTCGGATTACCACCTATTCCGGACGATGCAGACAGACCTTACTGGAGAAAAGTTTACTTCATGTGAAAGTATCAAAATTTGGATTGACAACTGGATAAGCTCAAAAGACCAGGACTTCTTCCAGCAAGGAATACGAAAACTACCTGAACGATGGGCGAAGGTTGTAGCTGCAGATGGAGCATACTTTCAATAATTTTTTTTTTTAATTTTGTAAGCGAACAAATGTGTTTTATTTTGACAAAAAGGGGCGGAGTCATATTCACACACCCAATATATTCTTATCAGGTCACTTAAATTTTCGGAAAAGTGCGCGATTTAATAACTGTATCAAGGGAATTTTAAAATCATTTAAATAACAGAGACCCTAAGAACACCTATTACCTATATTAACTACGTACATTCTTCAAAGACATACAACTGTTATAAATACATACAACTGTTAGAAAACACAAAACCCACATAATATAAGCTTCCACTGCTGTTTTGATATTTACTAAAAATATAATTCATTAGAAGTCGGAATTTTAAGTGGCAAGCTTAAGTACCTACAACAGAATCTAGAAGCAATAATGATCACAAACTTCACACTACCAAAATGCGCATGCTACGTTGGGCAGGTGAAGTTACGCTCAGTGCCAAAATCCTGTCCGAAGAACTTTAAGAGTCGCTCTTATTTATAAATATGTACATATATATAACTTGACGGAATGAGGTTGGAGATGGTAAGCTCCTTTAGTACGAACATCCTACGACCACGCAGTGAAAAAGTGTCTTTCGGTGACGACACAAAAGTGAGGAAGATTTATATCGCTAACTTCTTGGAGGTCATCGGTTTACAGAGAACTCTTTTTGCTGATGATGTCTATCAGCGGAACAAGTGGCGGCTTAAATTAGGAAAGCCGACCCCGAGTAATCGAAAGTGGCGAGGTAAAAGAAGATTGTGCAAGCTGCAAAATTCACATGAAAAATAGAAGAGCGGGGAAATCAATGGAGCAAATTTGACACAACTCAACTTCACCAATAACCAGTAAATAATCCTATTATCATTTAAAAGATAAAACTGAAGAACAACAGAAAATATATTGATTAAGAGAACCAAACTTAAAAAAGACTAAAAGAGACAAAAAGAAAACAAAACTATCCGTACTAATATTATAAATGCGTACTAATGCTACTGAATTGAACTTTGTAAAAATGTTGCCACAGTACAAAAAAAAAAGGACAGGATTCTTTTCGTAACACAGAAGTGTTGCAGACGAGATTAACTTACGCTAGCGGAGCCGAGGGAAATAATATTCCCTTTGCCAGTATTTGGCCTAGATAAACATAATTTGTTGATTATCTGCACCAAATATTATCTACCACAGACTTCATTCTCTTGGAAAACACCATCAAAAAAATACATGAGAACATAAAAAAATTCAACAAGTAATCAAAAATAAATAAATATGACTATAAAATAAAAACTGTGCAATACATGCTACATACATCTGCCTGTCTGTTTTGTTTGTCTATAGTAGATTACAGACAAACACTAACTACAAGTTAACTAGAGTTAACACAGTACAAGAGCTGACTTAGTTATGGATCATGGATGCTTTCAGTTAGTATATTAAATATTCCTGCAACACTTGGGCTCTAAGCAAATTGCACCCCAAGAAACACCATGAGAAAATTGGGAAAGTGGGTATGATGGTGAACAGTTTAAAAGACAGAATTATATAGTTAAGTTTAACAATAAAAGAACAAGGGATTTCACAGTGTCTAATGGAATATTCAAATGTCCAAGCCATTCAAGCAGAGGTAAAGACAAGTGGTAAAAAATACTAAAGAAATAGTTTTTTTTTTTTTTTTTTTTTATGCGATAGGGGGCAAACGAGCAGACGGGTCACCTGATGGTAAGTGACTACCGCCGCCCATGGACACCCGCAACTCAAGAGTCACAAGTGCGTTGCCGGCCTTTTAGGTAGAGGTACGCTCTCTTCTTGAAGGTTTGAAGGTCGTATCGGTTCGGAAATACGGCAGGCGACAATTTGTTCCATAAGCTGGTTGTGCGAGGCAAAAAGCTTCTCGAGAAGCGCACAGTGGTGGAGTGCCAATCGTCCAGGTGATGGGGATGGATATTTTGTCGCGTAGGACGATGGCGGAAACCAGCAGCCGGTATAAGTCCGAACAATTCCTCTGAACACTCCCCATGATACAAGCGATAGAGGATGCAGAGTGAAGCTACATCTCTACGCAACGCCAAGGTGTCAAGTCGATCAGAAATATCTTGGCAGTCGATGATGCGAGTCGCTCTCCGTTGAATGCGGTCAAGAGGCAGAAGTTGGTACTGGGGTGCACCTGCATAGAGATGAGAACAGTATTCCATGTGCGGCCGAACCTGCGCCTTATAAAGTTGCAGGCGGTGGGCCGGAGTAAAATACTGTCTCGATCTGTTTAGCACACCAAGCTTCTTCGAGGCTAATATGGCCTTACTCTCTAAGTGACCGCGAAACTGGACTTCGCTTGATATATCGACGCCAAGGATTCCGATACTGGCTGATGCAGTTAGGGAAGTGCTCTCAAATTGAGGTGATACGACTAATGGCATCTTTTTAGCGGTGAACGCGCAAACCTGTGTCTTCGTGGGGTTAAATTGGACTAGTTTTGAAGTAACGGAAAACACTGGGCAAGATTTAGAAGATAAGTTGATGACCTCAAGATTGTGACAAGACCAAATAAACGCAGACAGTTGGAAGAGGCCTACTCTAACAAAAGGCATACAGACAGAATGTAGCAATAAAATTGCAATTGAATCATTTCAATAAATACATTCTTACATTTTAAACTTATTGTGTCATAAAACCTGTTTAGACACTAAATATTACGGAATTTCCAGATTAAATAGAGAGTATAGTAATTATATAAAAACCGTTTTAAAGTAAAAACACAATAAGAAAAAACCTACCATGCTCAATAGCATTTACACGTCTGTTGGTGATCTTGATGACCTCATCCAGGGTCACAAACGATGTCTGCAGGGAAGCCAGCTCTACAAGCAGTTTGACAGCACTCTGGAAGTTCTTCTTCAGTTTGGTTAGTTGTTGTCCACCTCGGGCCAAACCAGCCAGTTCATATGTGTCTGTACCATCTTGGTAAGACTCGAAGATTGGGAGTGTTACACCTGAACAAAATTATAGAACCCTTTAGTTTTAAAGAGTTTTGCACTGTATCTATATCCCTGAAGGGGTAGCAGAGGAGTATTAAAAACCTGCATTTTGTTGTATTATTTGCAACCTAAAAACATACATGATGGCCCTGTAGGTCTAGTGGTAAGTGACCCTGACTGCTGAACGGGTGGTTGTGGGTTCAATTCCCGAATGAGACAAAAATTTGTGTGATCCACAAATAGTTGTCCTGAGTATGGGTGTTCTTTGTGTCCGTTGATTGAATATTTGTACAAAATGATTCAGTATGATTTAAAAAACTTATATATATATTTAAATGTTTTGGTGGCACTAAGAGGAAAAGAGTTGTTATACACTTCAGTAGTTTAATTATGTAACAATCTGTAGACATTACTTTTAATAAAAAATTGTTCACATTTTACTATTTATTTTTTGTAGAGACTACCTTAAATAGTTATTGTAGGCAAATGTACAAATATCTATGGCATGAATTATTAGCTTTTTTATAAGATAAAAAGGCTTCACAATAGCATAATTAAATATAATAAACCTACATACCTGCAACATTGTCTTTCTTGGAACGAATCTTAATTTGAGCCTTCGTGACATTCTGCAGCACCACTTGATTGAAATCTCCAGTTGTAAACTTAGCCTCAGCAAGTGAAAATGCAGCCTCTTTCATCACTTCACCCATAAGGGTCTTGGTCTGTAAATATATGACATAACATATAGAGTATTAAACCCTTGAATAATTTAACTTAACCATTTCTGTGGAGCTTTTTGATTAATCACTAACTAAAGACAAACTTTATTGGGCTTCATATGGATAGTAAAATGAGAATGACATTTTTTTAAACACTAAGAAATATTAATTTATCAGACTTTATCAGTGTAATCCGCAGACGACGATCACTTACCTCAATAATTTTGCTCAGAATCATACGGAACCTCACTTGGAGGGCATCAGCTTTCTTCTTTAGAAGACCATGTCCTTTAACTGCTCCGGCCAGACGACCCTTTATCAACATCTGAGCACTGAAATCAGGACAAATTCCTTACTTGACACCATACAATTCTACGCAAAAATTACACATTTATAAATAACCTGATATAATAGTTAGTCATTTAACTTACCCCCGAGAAGGGAAAATCGCTAATCTATCTCTTCCAGACATATTGATTTAGGACAATATTTGCTTTATATCCTTTTTTAGGACTTTTTCACTCCCAAACCTAAATCACCTGATGAGATGACAGAAGACGAGTGATAAAAAGTTGTCTATGATTGGTCTTGTGATCACGAACGCATATTACAAAATAAAATTGAATGAAATAGTTGATTGAGAAGTTGAATAATATATTTTTTCAAGTGTTCCTCTGATTTTAAAACATCAACAGTAAAGTTAACTTAAGTCATTATTATAATTACGTTTTAGTTTAAATATATATAAAAAAAAAACATAAATACAATCGATATCAGTGTTCCTCAAGATTTAAGTTAGTAAAATGTTAAGAATGAAAATTATATTCTTCCTCTATGTCTGTGGCATAGCAAGCTCATGTTATCGTTTATTCCTTTGTATTTGTATTTCATTATTTATAATCACAAAATAATTTCTACTATTTCTAGTTGTTTTTTAACGGTAATGAACTGGTCATAATAAAGATATCAAAACAAAGTGGAAAAAAAAAATCCAAAACAATGTCAAAAGTGACAAATTTTGAAAATGTCATTCCTTTATTTTGGTTTTGATTGTGATAAAATTTGGATTTAATTCCAATAACACGCCACCTATTCTGTACTGTTTTAAGCAACTCTGTTGGAAGGATTCCAAGCCTTATTAATTCAGTCCTTATGTTATAATTGTAGTGCCAGCAATGTCATGGATGATATAAATTCAAATTTGTGTAGAATATGTCTTCAGGATGGGGCGACATACCCTATATTTGATAACTCCGAGACAGATCAAAATGTACACAAAAAGTTATCAATGTGCTTACAATGTGAAAAAGTAATAAACATTTTTCTGTAAGTAAACTGAAAAAAGTTAGTCATATTATAACTAATTTTATTTTTTTAGATTGAAGATATTAGTGGATTTCCACGTTGTATATGTACAGCCTGCAATACTACATTAGATATATTATACAATTTTATTAATAAGTATAGGGAGTCTAATAAGATTTTAGAAAATGGTCTCAATATTGTTAAGAAAGAAAATAAGTATGAAGAAGAAAGTAACAATGTTCTGTCTGAGGTAGAAATAGAAGTGAAAACAGTAAAATTAGAATCTCCTGACCACTTTGACAATGTGTTTGATGACTTGGAAGATGTGAAACCAATAAAAATACAAATAAAGAAAGAACCACTAAAAAAAGAAATGAAGATTAGAAGAGCCAAAACACAAACTGGACTTCGGACTAATAAAATTGCATCTTCTATATTAGAAGGTAACTTTCTGTGGAATGGAGAAAAATGGTGGTAATATTTTTTTTAGCACTTTGCATTATTATATGTATAGGTACTATATTTGTTTTTGTAAAAAAAAAAAATACTTATTAGTAAGTAAGGTAAATATTCAGGCAGATGTAGGTATGGTACTGAGTGGGTTCCAAAAAAGATTTTGCTGTTACAGTTATAAAATCTGGGGGATCCCTTTTAATAAATAAAACATTCTCCATCACTTGACTTTATTTATATTAAACATTGCTTCTCTGTTTAGTAAACCTAAACAACTTTAAGTTTCTAAGTTTAAAAACTTTTACTTCACAAACAATTTCCAACACCTTCCCTCCTTGAGTTAGAATTTAATACTACTTTGGTCAATGCAATCGATCTGACATTATAACTCTTTTCACCATTTCAAAAACATTGATGTATATAAAACTAACTTGTACCTAGTCTAAGCTGCCGGGAATGCAAAAGCTCAATTATATAAAACCTTTAAATTCTCCACCAGCAATTGAAACATACCACTAATCCATACTTCTTTCTATATTATTCTATAGTACGAAGATTGGACAGACAACATTAAAAAAAATATCTAAAAACATTGAACCAAGACCTAGACCACAGACAAAAGTAAAAGTTCCAACTGCAAGTAAGAAACCAGAACAGAAATTATGTGACCTCTGTGGTGACGTATTTAAAGCTCAAGATAAACTCAATATCCACAAAAAGAAGGTGCATTTCAAAAACCCTGTGCAATGTCCTGTATGCGCTAGAGTTTGTGTATCTGATTATTATTTAAAAAGGCATATGAAAAGAAAACATGAGTCTTCTCGAGACTTTATTTGTTCCACATGTGGCCAAGGCTTTGCTTATAAAGGAGAGCTGACAAGCCATTTCAAAAATGTACATAATAAGCATTTGAAGCCTAAGAAATTATATCCATGTAAATTTTGTGATAAGTCATATAAATGTCAGAAATCTATTTTGATACATGAGAGGTCTGTTCATACAGGTATGTGTATATATCTTTATTCTATGCATATGTATATACAAGCTTGCTTGCATAGTTCACCTCTTGAACAGTATGTCTATTTAGGTGATGTATATTGACCAACTTATCTAAGTAATAATCTGTATTCCTTATTATATGGGAGGTTCTAGTTTTAGAACCGCTGCCAATGCAATTAGCAGTCAACTTTTACAACTACCTCAAAATATTTCTACAGCACTAGAGAAGGCCTGAGACATTAAGTTCTTCTTTTCACAAATTGTTCATTAAATGTGAAATAAATAAATATATGGTAAAGTGTATACAACATTTTCTTAAAGTTGGTTCAGTACAGAAGTAGTGAAAGGCTTACAAAAACAAACTCATTTTCATATTTATAATATATTAGTATGTACTTAGGAAGTTAGGATATAGGATATTTTTAGCCGAGATTCTACTAGACATATTTTCACATATGTAATACCTAAATTTAATTACAGGACAAAGGCCTGCCCAGTGCAATGTTTGTGGTAGTTGTTTCTACCATGAAGACTACCTTAAAGAACATATGAGACTGCACACAGGAGAAACACCTTTCAAATGTCCTATCTGTGGACGAGGGTATGCTCAAAGAGGCAACATGAAGAGTCATCTAAGAATACACAGGGTATCAGAACTAGACGCCATCACATTGAGTAAATTACGGCCGAATTACTTAAAGCTTCTGAAAATGTAGTCGTTTTTTTTTTTTTTTAATATAAAAGGGGAAATTTTAATTGCTTAGGGGTTATATGCGGGTTGTCTATTGTTTAATTATGTGATTTTAAAAGACAAATTTTATAGAAAAAATGTTAAGTTTTTGGAAATTTAGGGTAAAATAATAACATGTTATTAATTCTTCATTTTAGTTAAGTGTAATGTTCAGTTTGTAAAATGTTTAGTGAATGCATAACATCCAATTCCCATAATATGCAATATCAGAAACTCCAATACACAAAATTTATTTTTGAGTTGACGTTCAACAAAAAGGCACGTACTTATTAAATGTATCTATAAAATACTATTGTTATTGTTACAATTGATAAAGAATTAAAAAAACAAATTATTAAATAACATTGTATTTGTACAATAATAATACTTGTTCTTTCTCAGTACATTTTTACAAACTTTTACCATATTACCATATTGTATTTTGTGAATTCGAGTTTCTGCGTCATTTTTTGCACGCTGAATATTTTGTTCCTAAATACTTATACATGTTTTGTTTTAAATTACTTTTTATTGGCATAAATTCTCGTACGTATTATTTTTCTTTTTGCACAGAATAGTTTAGTAACTGTTGATTGTTAAGATGTTTAAAAGTATGTTTTGATATACTTCAAATTCTAGCATTGTTTCTCTTTATAAAAATTTAATTATAATAGTAATAGTTAGCCATATATTACATATTTCAACAAATTTCACTAGTTCTCCATTTATATTTACTATTATACCAGTTATACCGAATGTCAGACAGATACTAACTAAACCCGGTCGCGGTTTTATCAAGCGGTACTCAGGTGTAACTGGTCCTGTTACACCTACCAATCAGTTACAACCAAAATTAATCTGATAAATATAAGCTTACTGTTCTGATATTGTTAGTAGCTATTTTGTATATTTTTAAATCTGTACAATGGCAACTTTTGTTGAAATATTTGGATATTCAGACCAAATTACTGCTAAATCTAACGCAACAGGGCTTAGTTATTTCCACATACTTTTGGATTTGTTAAAATACATACTATCTGCTTTTTACAGGCTCTTTAGCCTTAATTTTAATAGGGTTTTATATCTGCAAGATCTGATGCAGAAAGACTGTCTTGACTTGACGTCTGCTTTCCAATTCAAAGATATGTAACTACTTCCCGAAAAATATTTAATCAAATGATTTTTTTCAATTCACCTACTTTCTCTAAACTGGGTGAATTGAAAAAAAAAAACATTTACAATGAAATTAACCCCTAAATAATTTAATTGTAATTCTGCATTAGATCCTCATTTTTAAATGTGAAGGTCAATAAAAATAGTTTCTTTTCTTTAACAAAATTTTTTAATCGTCCTATTTTAATAATACATGCTCCTTAACATTAAAGGGCATTATGGAATCTGAAGTTACCACTTCTACTCCTCTCCAATAGCCTGGAACACAAAATTACCAGTTATAATATGAAATTTAAAAATTTAAAAAATTAAATTGAATAGCTGTTTAGCAAGAATCACTGCAGTTTAAGAACATACATATGTACTATGGTTTTAGAATGTCTAAATTTCAACCAAACTGAAACATGTCATATGTACAAATACACAATAGTCCATTGTTTTATTTCTGTTTATTTAAGAATATCTAATAATTTCTATATTTGACAGTTATTATTTCAATTGATATTATTATACTAAGTTTGTAGGTTACAACGTATATTATAGGGGCAGACGGGGACTAGTAATTACAATAGTTATCCTTTTCATGTGTATAGTAAAATCTGCATAATCTAAGTTTAGAATTTATTATTAACAACTTTTTACATCATGTTTTTTTTATGCTATAGGGAGCAAATGAGCAGACTGACCTAATGGTCAGTGATTGCCACTGCCCATGGACACCTGCAACTTAAGAGTCACAATAACTTAAAATTGCTGCAATTTCGACATTGATGACTCAGATAACTCAGAGCCAGAAAAAAATATTCTCAGGGAGAAGTACAAATTGCCTATATGTACATATACTGAATACCTACTCTTTCAAGGAAGAGGATATGTCTCTAAAACATTTAAGTTTCTCCTCTTCTAAAGTACTCAAGTAGTTGATTTTATTCATCTCTATCTCTTTTATTCTTAACTCTTCTCCTTTTAACTTTAATTCTAGTGCTCTCAGTCTTAGTTCTTCACTTTTTTGTTGAACTCTATCTTTTTCCAAATTTAATGTTGCCTTCATTTTATATTCTTCTAAAGAAAGCTTTTTTTTCTTGAATGATTTTCTTTTTAATTTAACTTTCTGATCAATATCTGATGATTCTGCTAATCCTTCAAAATTGTCTTCTGTAACAGTAGAACATAAAATTGAAAATAGATGCTGACATTCTAGAAAAGTCAGAAATCATATGATTTGATCACATCATATGATTTGATGATTTATTATTTAGTTTATTACACATCAATTTTATTTAACTGACAAAAGTTTTAGATTATACTTGTAATATATCATTTACAATAGTATTGTCAATTTAAATTATTTAGAAATCTTATTTACTGACCTTGTAAAACCGCACTGACATCACAGAATTTACTTTCATTTTTATTAAAACAGTTAGAAGCTTTGTCATCATCTTCAGATGAAGTCTTCTCCTTGGCTTGTAAATCATTATAGTCATCATTTAAAAATTCCATGTTGAAATCATCTGCATTCTCAGAGGGCTCCATCTTGGCAACCTGGAAATCATACATCCTGTTCCTTTAATTTAGATGTACCTTGTTTCAAATACATGTTCTTTTTACTTTTTAATTGGTTACTGCCACTAACCATGAAAGTGTAATAGTTATATTGATTACTGACACTAAAATTAACAGAGCAAATTTACCATTTCCAATCTTAGTGCATCTGATTTATCATCCAAAGGATAATTTATGAGCTTAAGCAACCTTCTTTCTAAAGCAGATAATGTGGGTGATGGGTGCTCTAAACTGTAGTTTTTTCTCCTCAATATTATGTTAGCTTTCTTCTTGGTTTTGTTCTTCCAGTCAGCCCACATCTGTAACAATACAGAATTTTATTTTAATTTAGCAACAAGATGCCCAAAAAAGATGAGAATGTGTTAGGACAGTATGAATGGAGTAAGGAATGCAAAAACTTAATGAACTCGAAAGGTGGTTTAGTTGTTTTTTATTTTTTTCTTATGGGATGCAGAGGCTTTTAAGAAGCAAACAAGTAGATGGGTCACCTTATGGTAAGTGACTACCCGCCCATGGGCACCCGCTACTCACACAGTCAAGTGCATTGCCGGCCTTTTAGGTATGTTAGCATGGTCTTTTCTTGAAGGTCTGAAGGTCGTATCGGTCCGGTAATACGGCAGGCGACAATTTGTTCCACATTCTAATTCTGAGGAGTCTTAAAGTACGTACCTCTGGCTTTCAGGAACCTACAGTCCAATCAGCTAGTAATTAGGGTCAGCAGTTAATGATGTGATGTTTATCATGATAAAGAATTAAACGTCAGCCTTAGGCTAGATAGCAAACATTAAACTTACTTTACACCATTTCCAAGTGTTTTTGTATACTCCACCTTCTACAGCGTTCAGTTGCAAAGCTACCTGTTTCCAAAAGTTTTGCTTGTTTGTGTTAATATAAGCTACTTTGCCGTTGATTAGTATGCCGTCTTCACAAAGTAAATCTAATAATTTCTTCATTTGGGCCTGACTAACTCGACTCATGTTTAGATCTTAGCTCAATAAATAACAAGGAAGTAAGAAAAAGTTTTTATATCAAATCTTTACTCCATTATTATAATAAAAACATTAATATTTCTTAAACGCTATTTTATAAGTATTATTTATTATTATTAGTTGTTTACGGACTCTCCCTCAACTTATAAGCACTGTTTATTTACCTATTTGCTGTGTGACAGAATATATAATTACAAACGTCAGTTTTTTCAACACTACAAAATAAATTTTAGATAATATCAATCTATGTTAAAAAATAAACACCTCTATGGCTTAGTGAGATATTAATTGATAAAAGTCAATAACAATATGTGTTAGTCGATTAACAATAAAGCTACAATGACAGACACGGTCACCGTGTCAACTATAACTATTAATTTGTATCTCAGCTCACCTATTAGACTATTACGTACTAGTTAAAGGTAATTAATAAAGATAGTGCAGCTGTCATGAGCTTCGCTACAAATCAGTTGTTTAAAGTCTGCGCTTACTTACTATGCACTACGTACTTACGTTACGAATATACTTGTTATGCGATTGGGGCTTAGAGTTTATTATCCTTAAAACTGGAATAAGATTTAAGTAAAAAAGTTATGTACGTTCGAATTCTGTTTTTCTCAATATGCCTCACACATTTAGTGTTGTCCAATACAATATTTGGTACAACGATATTAAGTAAAACAAAATTTTAATTTTAACAAAGCTAATATTGTATGATTGTGTATTCGACTGTCGAAATAGTAGTTCCTCACCATGATTATGTATTTGAACAAATATATTTCATTCATTTTATTGTTTTATTGCAATAATCGCCCATCGCATGGCTTCTATGAATAACAAAAAAGTTGATACAAATAAATTGTATTAAAGCGATACCTCAACAGTGTTGCATATAATGTTTATAAGTTACATTTCTACATAATTTAGTGGCACCTCTCTATAGTTTTTTTTTTTAATAATATAATACATTATAGAGGGACAAACGAACAGACGGGTTACCTGAAGGTAAATGACAGCCACCGTCTATGGACACCTGCAAACTCGAGTCGTAAGTGCACTGCCCGCATTTTAGGGTGATGAGGGATTAGGGGCGGGGAAAGAAGAGAGGGGGATGAGGAGAGGGGACAAGGGTGAGGAAGGAGGAAGAAGAGTTGGAGTTGCGCCTACAGACACCTCACTAATTTCGGGAAATGCAACGCAAGCGTTGCTTCACTACCCGTTTTCTGTGAGGCCGGGGTATCTCATCGGTCGGCTGGCCCATTCGTGCCTAAGCATATAGCGGTACCATTGTATATACAGTGTTATATATGTATATATATATATACTGCTATATGCTGGTGTGTTTATACTGGTGTATTCAACTAAAAATTTAGTTTCTTTTTTAATTATTGATGAGTCTTTCAAAAGCTAATTAATATGTTTACATTTTAGAATTTTTGTTAAATATTAAATACTTTCAATCAAATGTCAGAGAAAAAATAGACGCGTCACTAAAAATCAGAAATTATTTTGTTTTGTTTGGCTGACTGTCAGTAACGTCAGTTACAATACAATATCCAGCTGTGCTGAGAAATATTGCGACATTGTTATTTATTCGAAACAACAAAAGGCTTTTGATTATTTTCGGGGGAATTACATTATAATTAAGATGTTACGTATTAAAGTTCATATAGCTCTAAGTGCGATTGGAGCAATATTGGGATTGTCAGCATTTATATGTTTCTGCATTGTTTACGCAAACATTGAAGCCGGAATGTGGGCTCTTTTATCTGGTAAGTTGACGATTGTTTATCCTTAACTTAGAATTATATATTAATTAAATAACAGTTAATGTAAATATCATATGTATATATTACTAAATTCTTTATTTTTCTTCCCAGTATTTAATTATTATTGTCTAGTTTAATGTTAGGTGTCTCATGATACGAACATGAAGTAGTTTTTATATCTCAGTTTATTTATTTATTTATTTGAGTATTTTAATATTATCCAGTTTTTGTTCCTTTATCAGAGTCCAAGGCGATCAATAACTATGATTTGCAACAAGTCAAACACACAGTTGTTATGTTTTATTACAATACATACATAGATACATTCACTCATGCCTATATGCTTCCCCCTTTTTGTACAAATACAACTATTACAGGAGCCTGTTGATATCATCTGGGCACTGTAGTCATACAGTGCCCAGATGTGAATTTTATATAATATAGAGATATATAGAGATATATAGATTTGAATTTTAGTATATATATGGTCTGACCTCTTTAGTCACCTTTGATGCCCATGGGAAGACTGCAATACTTTGAAAGATTTTAGTAATGATATTTATAGTCTTAATCATATTCCAAATAATGAAATATGCATTTCTTTTAAGGTATTCATGCTTCACTGGCACTGATGCTTCACTGCCACTATTTCAAGGAATCATTGCATGTCAATTTCTCCAGGAAAGCGCTGCAGTACATAGGGGATTTTGGCATAATTGGATTTGTCTCTGGAACAGCTCTGACATTATTTTACTTGTTCCTAGAAATTTATTACAAAGCTGGTGAGTGTTTGGGAATTGTATATTTTTATGTGTGATCCTACAGTCGCTTCAATCAAATTGTAGCAAATACTTAAAGAATGCATAAGTGGATATCTTTCATTAAAAATTTTAGGCAATGTTGCACAAAAGTGATTGGAAAAAATAATGTTGTTATAAATTTATGCATTTTAAGAATGAGTCTCGCTCATGTATTCATTGATATGAATATTATAGCTCATTTACTATCTATTTTTGTTTTTACTCAGTCTTTAATATCTGTAAATTTGTCAAATATATTTTGTTTTTAATCATTTTGAACATAATAGGTTTCGCAAAGAACATATATATGTATGTCTTAGATGTATAAAATAAGAAATAATTTATATCTTGTTTCATAAGTTCAATAACATTTTTATCATTATTTTCAACTTTGACCTTGTAGGGAAATATTAACAACTTATAAAATGCATGCAAAGTTTGTTTATAGAAGATAATATGAAGAAATAACTGATTGAGCTAGTGTAAAACATGTACCTATAATGATATATGTTATTTTCAGCTATTATCATTTGTAGAAACCACATTTATTTATTTATTGTGTTGTCCCACTGAGGGGCAAAGGCCTCCCTCCCACTCTTCCACGTATCCCTGTAATGTGCTAGTTCGGACCAGACTTTACGGAAACCGTCCAGATCGTCCAACATGGCCCAACACATTGCCGTTTAGCACCTTGGGGACCCAATTTTTGCCCAAAGGTCCATCGACATGCGGCAAACGTGTCCAGCCCAATCTCACTTGACATCTACGACTTGTGTTCTGGAGCGTATTATTACGTATTTTTTATCCGGTCTGTAAGCCGTAAGCCCAGAATACTACGCTTGATAGCTAGCTGACAAACCTTTAGCTCGGACCTCTGCTGCCCAGTCTAAGACTATGTTTGTGCGTGAGAATGTAGAGAATGCACAACTATAGTATAATTTCTATTCTCTCGTGAGTATCAATTCACAAAACAACAACAATCATTGGAAGGGTTAATTTTAAGGCATTAGGTCATTTTAAGGCCGCTGAGCCAGACTTATCACCAGTTTTTAGTGACCATGTCTTTTGGAAAAATATAGGTTAAATTATTTCAAACCTATCCTTCCCTCGAGTAATGCTAGCAATTAAAAAAACAGGTTTTTTTATCAACTTTTCCCCGTCTTGTTATACTCTTGTTATACTCTTGTTCAGAGGTTCGTGTTTAGAAACACTAGTTGTTGCAAACCTAAACCACTGTTGATACGGAATCAGCAACGCTTTCTTTAAATTAAGTACATCTGGATAATCTAAGGACGTTGGAATTTAAATAAATGTTCCTAAATCCGAAAATATTGCCTGGCCGAATCGTCTAGTCAGTCGACTGTCAGGCATAAGTTTTTGCATTCTGCAATCATTTGTTTCACTGAATTGCTATCAATCAATCACGTTCTAACGTAAATCAAAATACTAGATTACTGTGGTTCTGTCTCTGCTCTTTATTTAGCTAAAGAAAAGTTAAATTATTTATATACACTTCTTAAAATCATTTACGACGACGGATTACGGACGTGTTTTGCGTGAACGTGTTTTTGTATACGAGGCATGCATTTTAAGTTTTGTCGTTTGAAGAAAAAAACACAACTACAACCTTATAGTACTTTTTATTGTTTTTCAATGTATTCACCACGTAGCTTAATACACTTTTCCATTCGCTCAAACCAGTGATTATAACGTTTATTCCACTATAACGTGGGGGTGTTCAAAATGGCTGACTTGAAAGCGTCGACTGCTTCTTCACCGGAGTGGAACCTTTGACCACGAAGACTTTTCTTATTTTAGGAAATGTAAAGAAATCGTTAGGGCTTAGGTCAGCTGTATGGAGGATGGTCAAGAATTTCCACTTTTTCCTGCTTCAAATACTCAATCGTTTGACGAGCGCTGTGTGAGCTTGCGTTGTCGTGGTGCAGGATGATGCGTCGCTTTGAGTTAGATTCTCGAAGTTCGGCGAAGACTTGTGGTAAACAAACTGTGGTATACCACTCTGCGTTAACCGTTCTATGATCTTCAAGTGCAATAGTCGCAACATGTCCGGTTTTTCCAACGAACGTGGCCACCATCTTCTTTGAAGTGCTTCGAGAACGAACAACTGTAGTCGGCTTTGGCTCGTCTTAAAAGACCCATATTGTAGATTGTTGTTTGGAATCAGGATCGTAGGCATAGATCCAAGATTTGTCACCACTGATGCCGTCGTAGACGTGATTTGACTCTCCTCGGTTGAACTTTTGCAGAGTTTTCTTACATGATCTGACGCGGGCCGCCTTGTGATCGTCGGAAAGCAGATGCGGTATCCAACGGCAAACTAGCTTTCTCACACCAAGCGCTTCATGCAAGATCTTCTCAATGGTTGTCCCTGAGATGCCTAATAGAGCCTCTATCTCTCGATACGTCACATGACGATCTTCAAGAATTAGTTGTCTCACAGCAATGATGTTATCTTCAGTGAACGCAGATTTTGGGCGTCCTTCGCGAGATTTGTCACTAACACTAATATGTCCACGCTGGAATTCTAAATACCAGCGTTCGACAGTCCGCAGACATGGGGCTTCATCACTGAACACAGATGTTAGCTCTTCAAAACACTGAAGCCGTGTCAGGCCTCTTCTAAAGTTGTAGAAAATTATTGCACGAACAGTTTCGTTAGAAAGATCCATTTTCGTACGTAACCTGACAGATTCCAATCGACGCTGTGACTAAACAATATAATTAATCCTAATACTTTCAACTGTTTTGAGATTCAAACCTAAACACATTCGAATATAGAACAGTTTCAAATTCAAAATTGCCGGGAAATATGGAAACGACAGAACTTAAAAGGCATGCCTCGTAATTTAAAGTCCTAAACTAAATCTTAACTGAGCATTTTTCTTTTTGTTACTAGATGTGATGCCGATAAGAACAAGTATAATCATTCGTCTCGTGTGGTCCTTCATGATGATGAAGTGGGGCCTGATGCTGTATCTCTACACTAAGAAGTACCTCAGGACATATAATGACCATCAGCTGTTCTCGGAAAACCCGAATATTGAAGAAACGTAATTATCTAATAGCTGTATGTCAAATATTCAATCTAAGCGGTTTTGTTGAAGCTTTGTAATGAATGAAAGTGGGTCACAAAATGCATGACATTATATTTAACAAACATTTGTATAATTATAACTGTCTCTTTCAAAATGTCCGAGTGAGAGTTATAGGGCAATAAGAATAATGTAATATGAATTATTATATTATTCGTTACTTTTCTAGCCTATAGGAATGAAATATTTTCTTGAAAACCTTTTTTTTCAATAATACTCTTTATTTTCTTTTCTATATTTGTATAGAATGGTTGATATTAACTTCCATTTTGTCTGTCTACCGGTTGTCTGTGACGCCGTGGTATTACTCCGGTCGAGCCAACCCAGTCTATTCGTGCATCTAAGCATGGCTCCCCCAGAAAACCCTCTGACTTCCTTTTTAGCATTATCTTTATCGACCCGACCCTTAAAAACTGAGATCAACGTGTTTAAATGTGCTACAGCTAATTACGTTTTAAACAAAGAAATTTATAAAAAAAAAATATTCATTAAATCTTCAAAGACAAGTTATCATTATTAGGAACAATTTATCAAATTCAAAATTCAACTCCAATTTACTTATTTCATAAAATTGCTTAACAATTATTCAGATTCCAAATTTTTTTTCTTACTCATCACAACAAATATATGGGTGCAATTTTGAAATAATAAAAATATTTTAATAGATGTTTTAGTAATCTCTTAAAAAAAAGTTCACTAAATATATACTATGTAATGTTCGCATTGTTAGTATTATAATATGTTACTAGTATTATATTACTTTTTTTTTAAACTGATAACATACATATTTTATACATATATACATATATTTTGTCTTTTAATAAAATATTATTTGGATATTTTGGAAACTCCGCTTTCGCTTTGCTTTTGACACAATAATGAGGGCTGCCTATTCAGGTAACAGCTTACTATCCATATTTTAATAAGGTAAATAATTTGGCCTTCTTGTCAGTGAAAACCTCATACAACGGGGGGAGGTTGCAGCCGACCACGAAGATGACGGAACGACGTTAACAGAATGAACATTGTCATCATACTTAAACTCTCTAAATGTAACCCTCCTTCTTGCTTAGTCGATTAATAAGAGGTTTTAGTGTTGATGAAAATGTAGGGTACATTTAATATAAAAAAAAAAACATGTGACATTTAATATAACAAAAAAGTTTGATGAGCTGATATATCCTTTACCTAGTTTAACTGTGCTGGTTTCTAAAACCTACATTTGTTAAATCATATACATATAAGTCTAATATACATATAATATATTCATATCATATAACTTTAAATGTGTGTTTGCTTAGGTTCTACACTGAATCATAAATCAACAATCAACAAGATCGAAAACATACTTACCAGCATTGCAATGCATAATTATATCAAAGATGTCCTATCAATAGAAATTACATTGCCAATAGCATTGTTAAATGATAATTGATGGTTAATACAGATTTTTTTCTGCTCTATCTGCTTTTCTTTTCCATTAATACAACCATAAGTAAACACTGCGAAGAGACCTTTTTTTTTTGACTTAAGAATAAAATATGATTTCATTTGTGTTATCAAACCTAATTAAATGTAAACAAGCATATATATACAGAGAAAGTAATGCTCTATCTGTAGACAAGATTTACAATTAATTGGACAGGTGACTATGCTAAAATTCAATTATTTCATTAAGTCAGGCAATAAGATTACTAAAAGTTTACAATTATCTTCTGTTTAACTGTAACGTATTTAATTTATTTTTTATTCATCACATCAACATTAAGAGGGACTCGTGTGACAAAGACTATGAATTTCATACAAAAATTTACCAGACCTTCCATTTTCCCATTTAGCCTATTTTGATACATTTTGTACCGTGTATGGATAGACCATTGTTTTATCTACACTCTTACTACATTAAAACCAATTTGCCAAATAGTGCTTAGTCAGTCAGTCAGTCAGTATCTTGATTTCAGCCTCCTCTTGTAGTCCAATCATTTTGTCATACATGATGTTTGTGTGAAAACTTGGCCCTTTTTACTTTCAATTAATGTCTTATTATTCTCCAGTTGCTTTTCAAACAACTTACTTTATAGATGTACCTAACTAATTTATTATTCTACAGGGGTATTAATTTTTATGCCATCATTTTTCTATATTTAACTCAATTAGATCAGATAAATCAATCATATTCTTTATGAAATTCCCAAAGAAATTGAATATCAAATTACAGAGTATCGATAGGCTATGTAGATGATAGAGCTTGGTTAGAAATATTTTATCCTATATATTTTATTTTCAAAACCATTTAGAAAAACCTTTATTTTGATGTAAAAAAAGTATTCACTGTGAAATGAATGTGTATTTAAATTATGGTAAAATATGTAAGTGAATTCTGTAAATGTATCTCAATTGAACATATCACACATAATTATAAGAGGCAAAAGTAAAGTTTAAATATAAAGCATTATTTACTTTAAATTTGTCAAAATCTACCAATTTGTTTCGTGTTCGGGCTCAGAATTAAACAGTAATTTAATTAATCTCATAGAATCAACAAAACCTTTTAGATATTAAGAATCACTCTACGATTACGTATACTTACTATTATTTTGTGATAACTAGTGACCTTTCGTTGAATGACTGAATTATAAAAAAAAAACGAATTAAGACTAAAATTTTTTGACGGAAAAATTATATTGTGAACCACATTCATTGTTTCCAGTTGAGTAATATGATTTAAACTTTTATCTATTTATTTATTTAAGGTGGTCCTATGCATAAATTAAGTCCCTTTTTTTTTCATTTTAATATCTCATTTTTAAATTATGCGTAACTAGTTCTTTACATTCATGTTACCTGTTTAATTAAACAGTAGGTGTAAACTAATCTTCTGATTAAAAAAAGCGTGAGATACCTACGTGTGAAAGTGACCGGAACACTAGTAACGTATAGAACAGATCTCTTTGCTGTTTATTTGAATTAAATATTGTTTAAAATAAATTGTTTAGCATACTTAAAATTTTATTAGAAACCTTAACAAAATCTTAGACAATTTTGTTGTGGTTCGTTAAGTCAAACATATATAACATTATTATTAATACGTCTAAGCTGTTAAATTGATTATTGTCAAATGTAGATAAGAAATAAAATAAACTGTTTTAATAACGTTTCATTTTTATTGTAATTGCCCCCGAGTTTACTCTGATTGCCGGACAGGTGTCCGAGCTTGCAAGCTGTGGCCAAAGAATCGAGATGGGGGGAGTAAGGAGTCCGAATTTGAAAGAAAACATTCAGTTCATAGATGAGCGCGTCGTCGGCAGGCTGTTTGACGCACACACTGTTGCCGCGTTCGAAATTATAACGCGCGCGCGTGAAATTACTTGTGCGCAGATGAATTTTTCTGTATGCATGTTTGTTATTTACAAGTAAATTAGTGCAGTAGTGGGACATTGGTCGATGTGGTGGCAAAGTCATCTACTATAAAAATCTGAGAAGTGGTAAGTAAAACAGGATTGCTGTAAAAATGACTTACTTACAAATATTTAGTCTTTGATGTTGACTTTGAAGACCATTAGTGGCTTCATCCTCTGATTCAGTTGGGATTTTCATCTTAGTAAAGGATCGCCTAGAGAATTTATTGAATAACGGATTTAATATTACTTGTATTCTTTTATTACAAAAAGTAGATTTTTCATAATACAATAAAGATTTTTCATAAAAGTCAAGGATCGCCTAAAGAATTTAATAAGTATTAATGACTAGCGGATTTAATTTATTTTGTATTATTTTTACAACTACTTAACGGTTTCTCGCCGTTAGTTGTACTCTTTTATAATAAAAAGTTGATAATATGAAATTAAAATAAGTTACATTTGTTCCACATAGGTATATAACAAAAATGTTTTGTGTAATAGATTTCTACTTAAGAATTTTATACATAAAATCAAAATTGGTCCTAGGGAACTCTAGTCATAGAAATTATATCAGCAATTGTGGGTTTCCATAGTACATTCCCGTTTTTATGTAATATTTCAATAACAATATTGCCAAAAGAACACTATTTTAAGATTTTTAGTAGTAAAATTGTAATATTAGGCATCCAATAGGTTATTGCTTATAACAATTATAACGAATTAGGGGTAGAAATTCCATTTCATATAAATAATGAAATTAAAGAAATAGACCACAGAGAGACAGGATATTGAACTTTAAGCTCTTAAAACGCCATTGCATTTGAACTAAAAACTAGCCTATATGCATGCGATTGCGCACTTTGCTGTCGGGCAGTTTTAACGACTGCTCCTCACTGCATGTGTTATGTGAGAACTAATAATATACTACTAAGTTTTTGGGCTCTGATATTGCATTAGGTAAATATGCATATTATGCAGTCGAAAAACTAATGCGTGCGGACAGTGTGATATTACCTACCACAACTAGAACTAGAAAAATAACGACAGGTTCGATGTATTTATACTAACTGTTCAATTAAACGACTAGCAGATCAGTTCCTCTATGAGTATTACGAGTTTTTACAAATTACGTGAATGGTGAAGATTGTCGTTTTTAGAATTTGTCACCGTTTTTGGCAACAGGGTTGTCAAAATATGAATGAGAACATCAGTGATTATATTAGTTTAACTGTATGCACTCATTTCAGGAGTACAGATCGTCAGATCAGTAATACCATATTTTAATTAGGTAGTTACTTGGTGGTTATTTAGGCTTGGATGTGGCGGTTCATATCAGTCACTACAGTAGAGAATATTTCATGGTATGATTTTTCATGCGATTGACACCATCAATTTGTTATTTTTTATCTCTGTGGTGCTTTGTGTTCAAATATAAAAACACTCAGTACAATAAACAAACTAGCGAAAGTTGGGTACCTACGTAGTTCAGACTTCTGAATAGTCAAGACTTTTTATACTATTTAGTATAATAAACTTTTCAATGGTATTCAGTCTAAAGCTTTGTCAATTCTCATCAATTTTAGAAAAGTATACCCACAATATCTTTTTTAGGTTTTAAAATCATTTCAATTTCTGTCGATAAAAGGAAGAAAAAACCTTCTCATCTGGGTTTTATTAAATTATTACCACTATTTGTTGGGTTGGTTTTATAATACCCCACTTAAAACCCAGTGGGCCGTAGCCTGATTATTAGAAAGCAGGTTACATTTATTTTAAATCCATCTTCTTTTCCAAGTATCCCTCATTAAGAACTACAAGTACTAGTTTTTACCTAATTTAGAAGATAATAACATGTTACAACAGGGCCCACGTAATTTTATTCAAAATATTACTGCGCTTGTTTTATGAAGATGGACGGTAATTTGTGGATAGCCTGGTACGGCGGTAGCTATCCTGTTTAATGACGTCATAAACTTGTACCATGGACTTATTATTCACTACGTATGGTTAGATATAATTATATTGATGTTGTTGGCCAGAGTCAGTACTCTATAAGCATGTCTCTTGAATTTGTGATTTAGTATGAAATACTTAACTAGCGATCGTAGACATAACGTCGTAAATGCAACCACTGTTTATGATTATTCTACTTGATATAAACATTTGACTGACCTGCTGGTCTGGTTGTTAGTAACCCTGAATGCTAAGCCAGACGACACGGGATTGATTCCCACCCAGGACAAATATTGTGTTATGAACATGATAATTTGTTCTGTCTGGTATAATTTATCTATTATATATATATAAAAATATATGTGTATTTTAGTTATCAGCAGTCTGGTTACCATAGTACAAGCTCTGCTTTGTTTCGGATCAGAAGGCCGTGTGTGCGAGGTGTCAAGTGTTAATTAGTGTGTGTGATTAATCAAGTGTTAGTTAATTGTTATGTGATTAGTAATTATTAAACAAGACTTATTAGTGATGTAGTATTTTATGTACTAACACCTTGACTAGCCGGTTGATCTAGTGGTTAGTGACCTTGACTGCTGAGCCGGAGGTAGTGGTTTCAACTTCTACACGGGACTAGAATTTTGTGATCCTAGTAGATCCTAGTCCTAATTCTAGTTCCGAGTCGAGTCTGTGTGTTATTTGAGCCTGTTGTTTGTATCTTTGTAAAATTTCGGATTATAATTTCTGGATCACAAAAATGCTAGTTCTGAGTCTGTGTGTTATTTAATTCCGTTGTTTGTATCTTTGGAAAATTTCGGATTATAATTTCTGGATCACAAAAATGCTAGTTCTGAGTCTGTGTGTTATTTAATTCCGTTGTTTGTATCTTTGGAAAATTTCGGATTAGAATTTGTAGTTCACAAAAGTCAACAAAAGTCTGTGTTATTTGGGTCCGTTGTTTGTATCTTTGTAAAATTTGGGGGTTGTTTTTTTATAAAAAGTAAAGTAAAGTATTATAAACTAAGTACTTTTTTTTAATTTTTTAACGTTTTGAAACCCTCACGGATCATCACCCTACCAGGACCGGTAGGGTGGTAGTTCGGACTCGAACCGACTAAAACCACACGGTGTTCCGTCACATAGTCTTATTGCCAGGTCCTCAGGTGTATCTTTAAAAAGAAATCCCTGTACACCCCTGTGGCGGCGGTGCCGTCTTTTACCTGCCTGAAAATAGAACCATAAATATCATAAATGTATTTCTCTGCTTAAATAATAATAATAATATACTTTTATTTGAAAAAAATACTTGCTCCATAGTGTGTTAGTAACATTTAAAACTTATTTTCTAGTGCTAGCAATAATTATCCTATTAATAAATCTTTTTTTTTAGAAAGGGAGAGCTCAAGGTCTCCGAAAAAGTTGTCAGAATTCTGTGACGACTGTCTCTAACTAGTCTCAGTAATATAGCTGTTTTCTTGTGAATAATCTAATGAGAGTAATTTAAACTTTTTCTATGCACCGCGCAAATCTACTGACCAATATAATAAATGAAAAGTAAGAACACCTTATCACCCCGGACTGTTGTTTAAGCACACTATGAGATAAATCCCATCTTCAATGGGGTGCTAACATAGGTTCTAATCGTGGTTACAAGTTTGTATTCTAAAGATCTCTGTCTCTGCCCACCCCTATATGAGTAGCGAAAAAAAACTGTTTGATTGACAACATGTACTTTTATGGTGGTACCATTTCTATTAGGTCTTCCGGTTAGTTTTGAGGGAACGTGTCAAGTAGCTGTTAAAGAACGTAGTGGAAAACCAAAAAAAGAAGAAGAGAAAATGGGTTCCACATGTTTTATCAGAATTAGCGATGCAAAATCGAGTAACCATTTGTGCTTCACTGCTGTTTCGTCACAAAAAGAAATCTTTTTTGTATCAAAACGTTACCGGCGATGAAAAATGGATCTACTATGATAATCCAAAACGTAGGAAATAATGGGTAGATCCTGGTCGACCGTCCACATCGACTCCGAAGCGTAACATTCACGTAAATAAGATATTGTTATGCATTTGATGGGATATGAAAGGTGTTATTTGTTATGTAAAAATGAAACTATCACAGCTGAGAGTTATCAACATCAATTAATCGAATTGAGTCATGCCCTGGACCAAAAACGTTCAATACGCCTGTGACTAGTGTATCAATCCTTAGAGTTGGAACATTTTGAGCAATTTTAAATATGACCAATCTTGAATGTAGCCATTATAATTTTATAATATATATATCAAAAATATAATAATTATTGAAATTGGTTCACAAATGGCGATGACATCGCGTAACATCCGTATAAAAAATCTGCCGAATTAGAACCTCCTTCTTTTATAAATTGGTCGAGATACATAGTACGAGGTACATGTTTATGTTTAGTAGTAGCATTTTTATTTTATAATTCGTCAGAAAAAAACCATAGGATTCTAACTATTGTGATAATAACTACGAGTACAATGCTTATCGCATGCTATTCGGTAATAACTTAAGTTTATACAACTCGTTACAAAGTTCCCTTACTTAATAATCATGGTTCCGTTTGAGCAGTTGTTATCGACATCGGTAATAGGTGGCAGTACCTCGTGAGGATTTTAAACACATAATCTTTTTAAAAAATAACCAAATATCAGTGTTCTCAGAAATTATCTACCTATCGCACTTATCTGGTGTTTTAACACACTAAGAATAAACACTGATTTGAAGGGTCTGTTGGTCTGTTATACCTTACTAAGCCAGAGGGCATTGGTTAGATTCCCATCCAGGACAAATGACGATGTGATGAGTACGATCTTTTGTTCTGTGAATGGATTTTTGTGGTTAGGATTTAGTTTATTATTATATTGATAAATATATAAGTGCACATGTGAATCAGCATCTTTACCACAGTACAAGCTCTCCTGCGTTTGGGAAGTTCTATCTGGGATTATTATAAAAAAAGTCACTATAGTAATACTTGAAACTTTACTACTGTTTCTTGTTTTTAATCTCTGGCGTATAGACAATTTGGTTTCGGATCAGATTACTGAATCGGTTGACATGTTATCATACTGTTTTGAACTCTTTCGAACCTAGAGGCTAATAGAAAATAACCACATGCTTGTTTAGGAGTGATCATCTTAAGAGTTATAGTTTTTTTATATGGCTTAAACTGCAGCTGTAATCTGTTACGATACCTCGTTTGGAATATTCTTGTGTCTCAGTTACGTAATGCTTAATTCTTTAAAAAGATGTTTATGATATACGGGTGAGGAGAAAGTCACGTGACTTTGAATAACGTATTCTACTTGGAAACTTTATCGTTTAATCAGTTCACGGATATCCACTGAAGGTGCATTAAAAATGTTCTCAGATTACCTATAAAGATACAATATAGAGAAAACATTATGGGTATATGCTTTATGATTGTATATTATTTTAAACTTATCCTGACTGTTCGATTTATTTATCAACTGCAACCCGTAATTTCTTCCAGAATCTTTCTTTCCATCCAATGGTTGCCTGGAAGAGATCGCAAACCACGATAAGGTTGCCAATACTTGTACTCAGGCTTTTGCTTTGCATGAAATTCTATCCATAAAATCTGTATTTTTTTTGTTGTACAATAAAGAGTTTGATCCATCTATCCATTTTCTCGTTTGAACAGTAAGTACATTTTTCACCATGGTAATTTGGCTGCAATATTCCATAATGATCGGTTCTGTCAGTGCTTACGACATGAACAAATGTTAATAATGATAAAGCTCATAATCACATTAATTTGATATTAAATAGCATTAGGATATAATGTAAGTACATTTTAGGAAATATTTAAAATAAACTAAAAGTTTACAGAATGAAACCAATGTGCATTCCTGGCGTGTATCTGCACCACGACCTTTATGACTTTAACATAGCGTTGTTGAATTTCGAGACGATTTTTCTGTTTGTTAGTACTTTTTTGTAATTGATTACAAATAAATTAGCACTTCAATTAGCGATTACCGGTAAACAACTACCTAGGATATATAAGCTTTAATTTAAAAAGATCTAATAGATCTTTAGCGCTGAGAGTAAGACGATGACGAAATAATTGTGTGTGTGTGTGTGTGTGTGTGTGTGACAATAATTTATTTTCTTATTCACGCTAACAAACAATGATATTATTTTCAAAGATCTTTATAATAACAAATGAACACAAGCATTGTTCTTTAAAATAAAAAGTGAATTTTGTAATGGCCGTGATTTATTTTTAGTTGTTATGAAGCTTGCTGAAAAATTACATTTTTCAAGTTTTTTTCCTACCTTTAAAGAAAGTCTCAATTTAAATAGTTTTCTAGTCTTTCTTATAATTTATATTTTTAAACAAACGAATAAGAACTGCAAAAGTCCTTTTACGTTTGTTCGATATTAATGACTTAAACTACCAGTCATGTTTACCGGTTTTTCATGCAACTATAAATTTGATGAAATACTCTTAGATCATCAACATAAATCACAAGTAAAATATCGAAAGCTAAATATATGGTTAAATCACTTTTCGATGGGTATCAGTTCGACTTTGTACAAAAAAATCTTTAAGAGTAGCATTATATTCTAGAACCTTTTAAATATATAGGACTGTATTTTACCATTTAGGTACCGGGTACTGCATCTAAACCACAAACATTACTATTAAATCAGAGAAATACATAATACGAACAATGTACCAAGTTTATCGTTCCGTTCCGCTGGGGAGGGTAATGGCTCATCATTTATTATTCACCACACCGCCTTCAGATACAGGAAAAGGAAACATAGTAAACATACTAATGATCGTTTTTACTCTATCGTCTATATACATTAAATTAGCTACATAAACTCACGTCGAAACCGCACCAAAATATCAATTTGAAAGCGCCTTCGATTACTGATAGAATCTAGCCATCATTTCCGCATAAGATTAAATAAAGATGAGAAATAGGACAGCATTTTCTGTATTGTAGTAATATGTAGTAAATTTTGAATATAGTGCAGACAAAGTTAGCCACACCGGTCAATCGAAAATTTACAAAAAGCAACATTAGAACTATAGTCACCAATGACTGTGTGTGGTTTTGGTCAGTGTTAAATATCAGCATACTAGCATTTTCTCATTCAATCCAAATTATAACAAAGGAATGACTTTCAGAACAGTTAAATGAATAAGTAAAGATTTAAAATATCTCTGCTTTTGATAGACTAACCAAAATATTCAATTCTAAACAGGCAATACACTTAAGGAACCGATGGCGTAATTAGATTAGGAATATGTTGGACATGGTAGTTTAGACTATATTCATTAGAATTATTTATTGGCCGATAATCGCAGTAATCAGATTAGTTCTCATTACGCTACGTTAGTAGCCTGATCCACTATCGATTTCTTAAAATAAATTATCACAGTTGAAGGACATGACGCTATTTAGTATGTAATAAGTCATCCAAAATGGGTTAAGAACGTGAACTAATTAGGTCAAACGATGCAGCACGAACCAATAATAGCTTGCAAAAGATCCGGCGAACAAACTGCCTTCATGGCTTCATCCATTGTACCATCCGATCTAACTAACGCATTCACTATTGTGTCTTCCACATTGTTTGTGTTACAACACCATCTTAAATAACATATTAGTTTCGTGTTTTAAAACTTTAAGTACTCTATAAGTAACTCTAGGTCAACAAACTAAATCTTTTCATGTTTACTTATTAAGTAATATTCGACGAACAATGTACTGAAAGTGAAGACGAACATTGCTGTACTTGTGAGGCCATCTGCGAATGCAACATTTATGATAATTAGTAAAAGATGTTTCTTTTGCGTTCACGTATTTGGGCCGTGCCTAATTTTGCATAATGTAATGAGTTCAGGGTTCACTTTAACAATTTGTTCGGTTAATTCGACATACATTGAGTGAATAATTTCAGATCACATAATAATTTCCATAAAAAGGGATGCAATGTGTGTTTTATAGACGCAAATGACTGTAACAAGTTGTATCGTGCTGGTTCTGTGAAATCGTTTAACTTGGAACTCCTAGCCGATACGAGATCAAGAAAGCATGAATTAGCCAGTAGTTACGTGTTATTATTGTCTACATAAAGTAGCCTTAATTGTTGTACAATATAATTATGTCAAGTCTGTAATTAACTGTTTCAATTTCTCGTTTCGAATCGGATTATCGTCATCCTTACCTGTTTTGAAACAAAAGCATTTATGTCAATTACCATAACATTTCATTAATGGCTTTGAACAACAGTTTAACAACATTGATTTTATTTTATTAATCTAGTAGCTTAACTCTACCTTATAAATTTCCAGACATTCCCTTCTAAAATGTGGCCACATTTTTCCTATTGAGCTTTATTGCAATCGATAAGATATAATTAAACTATAAATAAAACGAGCGTACACTGTTACGTAAATAACTTATAAAATGTACAAATAAGTCTACTTTCTAGACTGTTTGTTGAATTTAAATCTGCATCGCGTCAGACGCTTTTCTCATTTCGTATACAATAAAGCTACCGTAACAGTTGCACTTTCCTATCAATCACATTCAAAGAATCACGTCCATGCCGATAAAATTACGTAACAGTTAGACTGGATTTTTCTGTTTTTTTTTTCTTTAATAGATGCTCTAAGATTTAATGTTAAGTTCATCAACCAAAATCGACGATGTTAATGACCTTATATGACGGATTGTTAATCGCAAGTGTTCAGTCACTTCATCAAGATCTTTTGTGCTCAATACGATTATTACACGTAAACTCGTAAAAGGTATCTACTTAAGCACTCGCAATTCGACTGATGACGACGTGTAAAACAAACGAACCAGGATACATTAAATGTGTGGTTAGATGGTACCTGATCATGTGCAGGTTAGGGTATGATAGTAACGGAAGCTTGTTTTCCTGAGTAAAGGCAAGCAGAGGAACACCGGGATGAATTTTAGTCGGTGAAAGTCAGACAGACCCTTTCGCTCTCCCAATGGGCGAAAGATGTATATGAGGATCTTCCAACTTGTCCAATAAAAGAGGTGGGATAAGCAACTTCAAGCAATAATATATATATAAATATATATAATAATATTAAGCAGTACTTTCTTTATCATCTTCCTCCGGACCCACCTTTTTCGACATTTTTATAGCTTTTGATCTAGTCTATTATGCATATGTATCATTCATTCATGACCGATAAATGATAGTTTATCATATCTTGTTAGGTATTCTGTATTCTCTGCCTGGTGTAGATTTTTTTTTAGACCAGTTCAAATTGGAGCACCTATATTTTTAACTATAGACCAGTTTTGTATTATGGGATAATTAATACGTCTGGAGTTGCCCACTTTATCATTTATTTTTCAATTAGACTAGGCTAAAAAAGCCGATAGTTCAAGCTTATAAGTACAAAATACTCATGAACTTGTATTTGTAATAACTTCGAGAATTTCCAATGACAGATTGCGAATTGCTAGTGTAAATTGTCATTATTCACCGGCATTGCTTGTTAAGAAAGATTATGGCATTCGTTAGAATATTAATAATCGAGCAATATTTGAATAAAAACAACTTAAAGTTATTAACTTGAGTCACTGCGTAATGCCATTGAAATGGAGATGGGTTATGCACTCAACAGTCCGTTTGGGTCTGATGCTCACTTTCGCGTGTTGCGTAATAAGACTTATCCACAACACTACAATGCTGTTTTACATAATCTTTATTACTTTGTACATATAGCTTATATTGCTTTTATACATAAACTATCACATTGCATATTGTTGGAGACAAGGTCACAAGAAAAGAGGACGCCGCAATAGAATTCGATTTTTGATATTTGATATCAATAAAAAATCATTTATTTGATATCAATAAAAAAAATCATTTAAAATTATTTACCTACAAATACCACTGCAGTATTGTATTTAAAGACCAAAATAGCTGGTTCGACAATCAGAAAATCCACTGACTAATTTTGATTACAATCTGGGTATTCGCTGTTTGAATTTTGGTGCTTATCCCACGCTATGCAGAGATTTTATAAATTTGTGAAATGTGTACCTATTGTCTCGTAGCGTGAACTATTCCAAACATCAGGATATTTTACTCAATTTTAAACTTTGAGAAGATATGTCCTGTATTTTCGTTTCATAACCTATGTCGGTATATCGTTATATCATGTTAATATGAACCGAAGACCAAACGGAATATAAATTCAAAATAAATTGGATACAATCAAGCGTTTCCGTGTGACACGCAAAAAGTAATGGCCAATTTTAAATGTGTACGGAGATATGTTAATTTGAAGACGATTCTTATAAATTGTGTAATGGTCAGTAGTTTCATCGATTTTTTATTTCACCGATTATGTAATCGAGCACAATGATTCCTATCCTCTGTTGGTGAAGGTACCAATACTCCGTTATGGAAATAATTATCTATATAAAATTGATTTGTGTGACTGAATAAATTATAAGTATTGATTAGATTACATAGAAAATGAAAATCGTCATATTTATTAAATAATAAAGAAAGTCAGAAATTAAGTGTATTCCCAGCAAATATTAAACTTAAGCGGTTAGTCAAATGCTTTTTTTTTTTTTTTTTTTTATACTATAGGGGGACAGACGAACAGACGGGTCACCTGATGGTAAGTGACACCGCCGTCCATGGACACTTGCAACTCAAGTGCGCTGCCCGCCTTTGAGGGGGATGAGGGATGGGGAATGCAGGGAGTGGAAAGAAGAGAGGAGGGATGAGGAGATGCTAAAAAGGAGAAAGGAGAAGAGGGGAGAGAAAAGGGGGGAGGGGGAATTGGGGCTCCGGACACCTCACTCAATTCGGGGAAATGCAACGCAAGCGTTACTTCACAACCGGTTTTCTGTGAGGCCGTGGTATCGCACCAGTCGAGCCGGCCCATTCGTGCCTAAAGTACAAATGCTTGTGTACGGAATACTTGACTATTTTAATGAGAATAAACAAATATGTTTTAAGACATTGCAGTGCATCGAACGAACTTTGCACATACATTTAGATGTACTTTAATTCCAGTTATTTTGTGTGTTGTGGTAAACATAAAAAACTGTTTAAGTTATATACATTAAGAAACAGAATAACACAGAACGGTTTCCAACAACAATTAAAAAGTTAAAATGTCGTAATAACCTTAAAGAATCTTTGTCTAAATATTGTAAATAAAATATCCACTGTTGTTAGTAAGCTTGTGGAAAGTCTTTACCTACATGCGGCATGGGAAAGGTGAATGGTTTAAATATATCATCTTATTCTTCATATTTCCATATTGAACAATTACCTGAGCCTTTAGATGTTAAACACCTAAGAAGTAATTTAAATTAATATAAATAATTTGGCAATACTACAATTGTTTTAAACTAATATATATAACTAGAGATAAGTTTGATCTGGATCTGCACAAATCTTATAGGTAAGTATTTGTTTCTCCATAGACCTTAAACCTAAAGGCACCGTCTGTCTACCTAAATCGTCATCGTCACGGAAGAGATACACGCATAGCATGGTAAAAGATATTTCTTTGTGTGAATCCCAGAGAAAACTAAAACAATTATTTAGGAAAATAAAGAAAATGTCTCTTTGTCAGTTAAGTTAAACAATATATCAATGTTTGTTATAAAAACATTTGTTTTCAGATGACAAATCAACATGTTATTTCTTAGAATTGTTACAAACCACAAAAACACGCTCAGTGAAGCACAGCAATAATTTCTAGAAGCGAAACGAAATGTAGCGTTCCCGCTTCGTGTAACGGTGATCCCATTAGGTGCCGGGTGGAGGCGTGCTTGCCCGTGGTATGTCGGCATACGACAGCCGCATGCATCCAGAAACTTTTTTGCCGATAACCTTCAGTAAGCTACCATTAACATTATTCAGTTTTTAAGCATTGTGTGTAACACGAACGCATTCCAAACACGGTCCAACTATTTGAACAGGGATTACACTTTTTACTAGTCTCGGGAACACTTTTTGTTATTAATTGGAAGCGCTTTTTACTGGCTATAGTTAGCACTGTTTTCCTTTGAATTTACTATTTAATTTTGATTTTTATTTGTCATTTAAAGTAACTGCCGGGCAAAACATCATCATAATAATTTATTTTAGGGGTGTGTTTTCTTCCACAGTATATAAATCAAGATATCATTTTAATGTACTGTTTCTTCTGAGACCTACCTATTTTAACCTAAAAAATAGAAAGCGTAAATATTATTTTTTTGTCTCTACGTTTTGTGTCTACATTATTACGCAATAACTACGATAAATTTATCGATAGGGTTTTATCAGGCTTTTATTATTTTTATAATAAAACATTCATTATGCAAAAAGTGTTACTATATCTCGGATGAAAAATGCTTTCTCAGCATAAAATTTTAATGATAGGGTTTTATCAGCCTTTTATGGCGAATATGCTTTAGCCCCATTTTAAAACTCTTATCACAAAAACTGATCTGGCTGAAAAGTGATACGTATCATAACTGTTCTGGGTTATAACGCATAAGATTTAGCTTAAATATAATAACTTATATCATATATAAAATCGCACAACCTCATAAACTAGACTCTATCGAGCGATCTATTCAATAACCTATTATTATAACACGAACGTAAACCTTTCGTTCCGATTTATGTATTATCTGCCGTCGTGCATCCACCGAACACAAGCCAATTAAGCAAGATCCCAGAGAATTCACTACATTCGCTTGAGACACCGTTTTCATTCGATCTGGCGAGGGCAGGGGAGGTCTTGTAATCTTGGTGGACGACTTAGAACAATGAGTTTAAGGTTGATTGCACCTGAGTATGAATAGGGTTTGCAAGTTCGCTGCACCGCCACTTTGTCCTTCCGCATCTTGTATCTTGCACATGCGATCATATAAGGAGAAGAACGGGTAATGAATGCCAATGAACGCCATGATGGCCCTTCTTATACCCCCAAAAACCTGACGCCATCACCTACACAACCAACAAAATTTACTTCGCTTTCTTTAGGTTCGGTTTGACTGTTGTTTTCACTCTAGAGTATAGGGATGGACCCACGTTTCATCCATTGTTAGAATCAAGCAACCTGGGGACCCATATAGCGGAAACTTTAGAAAATTTAAGTTCATTGACAATGATGTTTTGTATTCATTCATACAAGATGCCTATGATATCTGCTATCTCCCTGATATTTAATCTGCGGTCTTTCAATATGAGATCACACACTTTGGCGATGTTTTCTTCAGTTAAAGACGTTGTGGGAGCGCCGGAGTGAAGGTCATCTTCAATACTCTCTTGTCTACGTTTGAATTCACCAACCCATTTTTTCATAGTGGAATAAGATGGAGGTGGCTCCCTTTATGTTGATTTCATGTCATTTGGTGGTCATTTTCTTTTTGAACAAGTATTTGATGATCGCGCGTTGTTTAATTTTCTCAATTTTTAGGGTTTTGTACCTCAAAAGGATAAAAACGGAAACCCTTATAGGATCACTTTGTTGTCGGTCTGTCTGACTGTCAAGACTTTTTTCTCACGTGGAGGTATCAAGCTGAAATTCATATCAAATACTCAGGTCTACTGTCCCTTGCAGCTGTAAAAAAATCAACTTCTAAGCCAACGCAATCAAAAGATACAGCCTTTTAAACTGCAAATTTTTGACACTCAAAAGGGAATCAAAACCTACAGGGTACTGAAATTTGGTACGAAGCAACATCTTATAGCATAGACAAAGAAAAAAATGTAAAAATCATAAATTTTTAGATTTTATTTTTATAATAAAAATATTTTGAATAACTTTAAACTTACTACCCCTTTCCTCATGAACGCGTAGAGGTATTAAATTGAAATTATGGATTTCATTTAGCAATCAAAACACCACAACTTTTACTTATATACCTACAGGTTTGCACGGAACTCTCAGTGCGCGAGTCCGACTCTCGGCTGGTTTTTTTTTAATTCATACGAGTCGTCTTACTTAACTTGCTCTAACTTGCTAATGACAAAAGCTCTATTAATAAAATTTTACACCGTAACAACTAATGAATATATAAACCTCATGAGGGAAGTATGTATACAACAATAAATGAGAACTTTTCTATCCATTCTCGTATATTCTCTCATTTTACAAAACAGGTTTTTTTTCATAATATAGGGGGCAGGTGAACAGACGACCACCTGATGGTAAGTGACAACTGCCGTCATTGGACACCTGTAACTCAAGAGTCGTAAATGCGTTGCTGCAGCAGTGGAGACAGGGAGACAGGGAACCTCACTAATTTCGGTGAAATACAACGCAGGCGTTGTTACACGATCGGTTTTCTAGGCCGGCCATTCGTGCCTAAGCATGGCTCTCCCACGGTAAATAATAATTATCTACAGTAATTATAAAGTAAGTTGTTTTTGTTAATTAGCAACTATACTTACAGAACTATATGAATATCGCGTGAGCACAAATATCGTGGAAGATACGACGTTCCCTGTTTATACGATGTAGTAAAACTATTGAGTTTTCTAATCTTGTGCTTTGGGGCTTCATTGTGTTGTCGTTGTTCGTTATTCGATTAATTTTGAAGTGTAACCATTACTAGGGATGTTGAAGTGTACCATAACTTATTACTATTTTTTAAACAGGAACAATGTAACATGAGCATAATATACATATATTGCAACATCTATTTGGTACAAAAATGTTTTAAAAGTGTTAGCAAAGTAGATCTGAACGTTGCACCGTGTGAGTATTTATAATTCATTATCACTAACAGAACTTTACACCTTTATGTGGTCACCTCCAGGGGTCGTCACCTCACTTTGGCCTCACGGTGAGATGGTATGTCGAATTCGAACCGTCTAAAACCGCACAGTGTTCTCCCATGGAGTCTTCTGGCCGGGGCCTCAGGTGATCCCTAGAAAGACTTAAATCATATCAAAAATTCTTTTGTCTGATAAATATTTTAACTCCAAAGTATTTAAAAATCTACATAAGTGCATTATTGTAGCTATTATTATAAGCTATAAAGTACCTACATCACACACTAATAACAAAATGAATTGTAGAAAAATATATTCCTTAAACAGTACCTTACAATCTATACAACTTAACCTTACAAAAATAAACACATTTTGTGTCTTTCAGAGGTGAATTTAAATACTCTAATACATACATTATGTACATAATCCCGAATATCCCATTAACGTAATAGGGAGCAAGCCTATTGCATCATCATCCGGGCACTATTGAGACTGTGATGAAAAACTTTGGAGTATATTGACAGGAAAGGGAGGATAGAAAGGGGAGAAAGGGGAAATTGCTTATGCAGATGGATGGGGGAGTATAAGCAATAGCTGAAGCAAGTCAGGGTCGCATACCTATAACTCGAACTGGTGAGTGCCGGCAAGTCCAAGCCCTCTAACTTCCTATATTTATATTAATATGCTATGACGCTACAGTACTAAACATTATTCTCAATACCTACTTTTATGTTAATATGTATCATGTAGACTTCTGAATATTAGTTGCTATAAACGGGGCTCGAACTAACGCTACTTCCACAGTCTAGCGTTAAGTTCAAAGTGGCGGAGGCGGTTCATTCGTGTCTGCTGCCTTTCATAAAAAACAGCTTTTTTAGTAAAAGCTTGTAGCTGTCCTTTTTCTAGGTTTTCCTCAAGGAGGTTTTAGTTAGATCAAACTATCTTAAACCATTAAAACCACAACACAAGAGAGTTTTATTCAAGTTTTCTATTTATCTTCTATCTCTTATATAGTAAAACCCTATATTTTTATAAATGGTATAGGTGCACATAAGTGCGACTTTCTGTGATGATGCCGCAACCTTAAATTGCATTCATTCGACTGTCTGTCTGTCGTGTGATGAACCGTTAATTCATAGACACGACAATAGAGCCACCTACTTATGTACAATTTCCTAAAAAGCAGACCTTTTGTCACAGTTTTTTGTAAAACTGAGATTTAATCGAATTAAGTGAAAACGTTCTGCGGAATTTGTAGTAATATAGAGTAACAGTATTTTTGCTCGGGTAAGTTATGAAAGTATTCTTGTTATGCTAATTTCAAGCATTCTATGATTCCGATTTTTTTCCGATAGTGTAACTGTATGGTTAGACTATCAAAATTTTAAGTTTGCCCAAAAGAAATTAAAATTAGACGATTAAGTTTAATGAGAGTACATATGTACATTCAAGCAAAATAAATTATTGTGTACTATTACTATATAGACAACTATATATACATACTATTTTATTTCTACTCGTGTTTTACGACGACTTTTGATAATCTAATAACCTATGTAACTTTGTTTTATTTGGAGACTATTTACGGAGTGAAAAGTAAAACCGTGACTTATCCCTATCAGACGTGCCAGAAGTAGATAAATACATAAGTGTCAAATAAAAGCATACATTATAAAAAACTGCCTGATTCGTTTTTAAAAACACAAGCAAACCACAAAAAAATCTTAGTGTAGTTTTAAATTATTTAAATGGGAAATGTTTATATTTCAAGAATCGCTGTACTGTCTTTAAAAAATACAACACTTATCTTCATTACTGCGAACTTTGTAGTAAATAATTTAATTTCCTGTAACATCAACATTTTATTATCCTTCAAGACTGGAACCCGGCAGGATATGTATTAAAATTTTAATGATCATAGATTTTTTGTAATCTTTTATTAATAGTTCCGTTACATCAGATTAGCTAGGATTTCCTTTACAGAAAACTGTGAATACATCTTTACTTATTATATTTTACCGGTATATATATATATATATATATATATATATATATATATATATATATATATATATATATATATATGTACATAAATAACCACACAGATATTGACTTTATTGTACACTTATTTATTATATTTTACCGGTATATATATATATATATATATATATATATATATATATATATATATATATATGTACATAAATAACCACACAGATATTGACTTTATTGTACACTAGCTGTTGCCCGCGACTTCGTCCGCGTGGTATTTAACAAAAAAGTTATTGTTCAGATCACAGTTTTCAATTTGGTTTTAATTGGTTGGTTGGTTTTAATTTTTTTTTTGTAAGGTCCTATTCTTTTTTTCAAAAATAAAAGTAGCGGAACAAACAGACAGACAAAAATGACAGACACTCCAATTTTATTTATTTGTATATTTATACACTCGTATATGTGTAACAGCCGTGTTCTGAGGTTAGACTAGCGGAACGTATCATTATCAAATCAATCAAATCAATTCGTCGCTATATCATACGCTAGATTTGAAATCTGACTGATCTGAGACTGATAAAGTGACATGCTTATTTTTCAGACTCCAACAATGTTTAACCGGCAAAAAGTCGGCACGTCGTCGTACGAAAAAATATGCTTGCGAATTTTTAAAACATGATTTGCTATTCAATGAATAAATGAGATATATCATGTCTAAGATGCATTCCAAGATCTAGATTTTATTATAATGTCAGAAGCTACTTGTTATCTGTAGTTGGGTTGTTGATTTATTGAAACAAAATTTTGTTGGCATGTCTTGGAAAACGTGAATAGATGAGATCTAGTTACTATATATATAAGACACGTTGTATTTTAAAATAAAATACCTATTTAACTTTTTCAGAATTTATTGAGTTAAACATTAAATTGAAATGATAAAAGTGTGCAAAATTCCGCTGGATTTTCAATAGGAGTAATTGAAAAATCAAATCACACCCATGTAATTAGTTTGCGTTAATACTCAAAGTATAGTGAATAAAGGTATTTAATAGATCTTCTGTTTATATGCTAAAGGACGATCCGCGCTAGACTTTTCATTCTTAAAAAAAAATTACGTAATATTTTTTCACTCCTGATTGTCGTAGCGTGTTTTAAATAGCCTGTAACTAAAAACCAGTAAGAGGAACCGGGCTTTTTTATAATCAAGTTTTAGTTAAAGAGATAAACGCGTTTAACCAAAAAACACTTTTTAGATGGATGGATGGATTTTTTAGTATAGATATCCTTTTTTCTCAAATTTGCACTTAAGTTTATGTCCTTAAGATAATTCTAGAAGGAGAGACGGTTCAGTAAACAGCGTTCAATAACATTGCAAATTAAATTTGACGGTTCAATGAGCAAACATAGGAAGTACTGTTAAATACCAAGAGGGTTCTGACACGATTATATAACCTGTTCTCGTTTACATAGGAACTGCTAACTAGCTTGTTCGCTATAAGAGAAATGTGTGTACGGGAAATGCTGCCTTGCCATTGATACTCATTTATTATTTGTAGAACATGTTTATACGGAAATACAATAAAAAAATTAAAAGCTGTGTGTAATAAAATTACTGTCTTCATTGAGTGACTGATGATGCGATTATGTCGTACTCGAACCGGCTAAAACCCACGGTTTACGTCATATAGTCTATAGTGGAGAGTCAAGGTATGCCCTAGAAAGATTAAAGCTCAACCCCCGACAGATATCGCCTCCCTGGCAGGACGTCAGGGGGTTTCCCTTCAGGCTAGCTTATGCTGCCAATTCCCGCCCGCCCGCTTCCTTAAGGCAAACGCTCATGGACGCCCGAGATCGTTAAGTGATCTTCGGTGCCTTGTGAGTCTCCTACGGAGTGTATTCTCCCCCGTTCCGTTTCCGCCGAAGAATGTAGTCATCTAGTAATGACTGTATTGTGTTAGAAGAGAGAGTCTATACTGTGCTAAGAAGGTGTGCCAGATAAAATAAAAAAAACATACATACATACCTTTTTTTTTCTTCAGGGTAGCAATAATGACAGCCTACTACTTGCTCCTATTCTCATATAGCTCACGAGCTTCCTCTTCATTACACCTTTAATACAAGCTCGCCGAAAGTCACCGATTTAATCATAGTATGCTTTTCGAGGTAGACCCCTATCAATGTATTCTTCTTCAATGGTCTCATACCTCCTTACAACAGAAACCCAACAACTGAAACTGCTAAAAATCAAGTTATTGTGTGATGCTTTCCTGACTTAGTTGTATAAACAATAATATATCTACTTCACTATTTCCTACTTATAGGAAGTTGCCTGTCAATACTTATAACAATTCTTAGACTACTCACACAAAACGGTAAGCGTTTTATTACTACTTATTTAATAGAGAATTAGAAAATGATCGAGCTTAACTAAGGTATATACAGATGACACTCTCACACACCTTAAATAGTTAATTTTGCAACATTTGTCACGTAGTCACGATGTTTCGATCGGTATCATCCTAGTATCGTGAGCTTAATGAACTTAAAAATGTTCATTATCCTAGAAATAATTGTCAGTCTGCCGTAACTTACTGCTGGATAACGGTTCAGCGTTCTCCTAACCGTAACGGAACAGTCGAGGTCTCTCGGTGCCTAGTTTTGAATTAACATAAATGCTTGTATTCCTCTTATTCAGCGAACATTGCTTGTTAGTTTTTGCACAAGCACGCGAAACGGGTTTAGGAATTCCCTTCTCACATTCAAATATGACTAGATTTCTTAACTTTGTTTCCAGGCTCAGCAGTAGTTCTAAAATTCAAATGTTTGATTTAAATTCATTAGTGCACTTGTAATGGGGTTTAATGGCGTAATTGTACATGCGGTGAATTACAGACAAATATATTGGGAAATTGAAAGTCCTTCATGGATTCGCGATTGAGATACATACACGTGGTTTCGTGCTTTTCTGGAAAATGTAATTCCTAATTTCCTCTTGGTTAACTATATACTCATTTTGTATTATTAAAATGGTGAGATCCGTTTCCGTAATACAATAGAAAAATAGAGTTTCGATATGATTATGTATGTAGGCCCATTTATGTGCACTTCGTAAGAGCGATGGTGGTATTCGTCCCATTGTTGAAGGCTGTACTCTGCGGGCTATGGTGGCCAAAATTCTGGCACTTAGCAAAATTATTTTATGATCAAAACATTTAATTATAATATTTATAATTCCATGTTTGTAATCTATGATATATCATTGGATTAAAATCTTTAGATGATCACGTCTCTTATAATTCCAGACAAACATTTTTTACTGTTACTGTCAGGCCCCGCAGTAATTTATAAAAGAAACAAATGCATTTAATAATGAAATATTAAAATCTATTGACCCGTTAGCGGGATCTTTGAATTCTCTAAAATAATATGAGCACGTTTATGTTAATAACGGCTAACATATACCGCTAAGTCTATAAAATATCGTTTAGATTAAGAGAACTTCATTAAAATATTTAGTTAATCTTACACAAGGTAACAGAATTCTCATAATTTTTATCACACACATCAAAGGTGTCTAGGGATCAAGTACATTAACTATTAAAAAATATCTAATGAATATTTACCGCATCTAGTCTTATACCTATTTTTTCTAAATATTAAGAAAAATTGCACAGCTTGCAACTGTCGGAAATAAACCTAAGTTAATTTCCTTAGTTAAAAGGCAAAAAAAAGGCATTAATAGTCTATATTTTCACATAATTACAGTGATTTGGCATTCTTAAAATCAGTTCATTAAACTCACTTGAGGAATGACAACCCCTTCTCTTCGCATTAATCTGAGTATTAAAGTTACCCCTAATGTGATCGGTTCTTCCACCTATCCAAAAGCTGTCCCAAACCATTATTGTTCCCCCTCCATATGAATGAACATCCTTACAAAATTTCAAACGTCCTTGAAGTCTTCTTCCTCTCAATTTCTATATCGTGAGCCCATTGTAAACGTGCCCTACGATTCCGGAGTGCTATAGGTGGAACTCTCGGTGGGCTTCGGAATAGCAGACCCACCACGTAAACGATTTCGCATGGTTTTGTCAGTTCGCAGATTTCGCATGGTGTATCAGCAAACCTAAAGGTAAACCGCTATAGTAGCATGGTATGATTCCGTCGAGCAGTGTTTTGGATGTACCGGTCTTATCTACTAGTGGTCGTCCTCCATGTCGCTCGCCCACGCTGCCCGTGATACGATGTCGTGTCAGTGTCGTGTCATGTAGAGCCAAGAGCGTTGGCTGGAAATAATCCTCAATTGCGGCTATACCCTACAACATACTTGATCCTTAGACACTTTTGATGTGTATTTTATATATTTAAGATCGTAAAAAATCCTTTAAAGATTCCTGTATAGTATTTAAACTACGGAAGTCTAATAAAAACTCAAAGGAAAAAGAGACCCTTACTTTTACTCCTAAATATTTGTGGGAACCATTTTGAATAATAATATAATAAATACAGATTAGTAAAGTTATAACTTATTATCTAATTTGAAAGATTCTTAGATTGTCATGAACAGCAGTAATGCTTGAGCTTTTGCATGCATATCCTTCTCCGTCTATTTCCTTCACTTGTTCTTACCTTTCAATGAATCCACAATTTTCTAATTTTTCATTCCTAATGTACTCAGTATACGGCAATTTGAGTTTCAATAGAAAGCTTTCAGAAGCAGCAATATATTGCTTTTTTGTTATGTCTCTTGCAGACTTATAAGCAAGAAAAGTCTCATGTTAAGTGGTTTTTGCGATACCAACAACACACTTTTAATCACTTATCGATATCCTCATTCGTTTACATAACGGGTCAATCTACGCAATTTCTAGATGGGATAATGTAGTCAAACATCAAGTCTGACGTGAAGGGGTCGCCGTGTAACGGAACACTCGAGTATGCGACCTAGAAAAGGGCTAGTTACATCATGATACATCTCTTCTCATAAGTTGTTTGTCAAGTACGTCACTATTAACTAACGAATAACCTTCTAAGTGCGGCGACTTTAGTTTAAAATATTTTTTATAATATAAGTTTTATTTACGTCTCAGAAAATCCTGCTCTTACAAGTTATACAGGAACCTAAACGACAGGATTTTTCGTCTGAGTGAACAAGTCTCTAAACTGAAATGTCTTTGCCAGAGAATATGACACTCAACCTGTTGTATCATGGGCAAAGGAGATATATACATGAAATATATTCTTCTATATTGTTTTTGTTGATGTTTCGATTTCTGTGAATTCTATGAAATGTTGAGTGGTGAATAATGTGTGGCGAATAATCATAATTTTCATTAATATCAAGTGCTATAGAGGACCTGTTTGCTTGATAATGATCAAAATCAAATCTAACATGTAGATATTTCAGTTTATAATGCATCTGCATGCATACCTGAGTATGAACACTTGAAAAACCGTGTATAAGGAGTTTCTTCCATGTTCGTCTCCATAGGATCTACGTATTAGAACAGGCAACTAGCTTCACGACTGACTTAGTTTGTGTTACTGTTAAATATCTGCAGTTAGTTTGTTTGAAATTACGAATTTTCAATTTGACTGTAAATTTGAATATGAATAAACTTTATAAAAATAAGGTTTTATACATGTCACAACTATAAGAGCAATATCTATACCATTAGCATACCTAAATATTAAGCAAGTGTACTTAAACATAAACACTTATTAAGTTATATTTTTATTTAGACCCTTACTTATCTCTTTTGATTTAATATATACTGTTCTCCCACGCTTCCATTAAATAGAGGAAATTCGTTACAATTTTAAATTTTCCCGTCAAATGTTCATGTTTAATGTTAGTAGCAATACCGGTAAATGTCGAGTAATGTCGGGAACTGCCGAGTCACCGTACGACGGTCACGGCCAACTAACGGAATGGTGCCCTAGTTAAGGGTCCAAGAGCACTTCACAGCTTTTGTTGTTTAACACGTTTTATTTATAAGCTTAATGGAGGATTTATTTATTCGGTTTTGCCGCATGTTTGATTCGTTTGTTTACATTTAATTTAATTGTTTTTTTATCAGATATCTCAAAATTTTAAATATGGTAACTATGTGATATAACTACTTTAGGAATAGATTAGTCCTAACTTTGGTGGTTACGTCAATTATAGCTGCATTCTTAAATACCTTCATCAATGCGTTATCATGATGAGGATTATATCGCTTTTTAACAACCGCCACCCGTAATTATTATCAAAGATGTATTAAGTTCTTAGATATATGCAGATGATGATGATACCTATGTATACATAATGTCATCAGAATACATCATGTTATTTTTCTCTGCTGAACATATGTTTGAATGATTCACTCTTTGACCTAGTTATAAAGCCTCTACAACTTCCATAATGTATCAAAGTATTTTTTATAGCCAAGGGAAACTTTGGGTTAGATAATGCTATTGAATTTTTAATTAGAAGTTATGTGTTACAATATTTTATTTTGGAAGTTCTAATCTAATCTATTTAATCTATTTTCATCTGACGGGCTGGCTGTCACTGTAAGCGTGTTTAATTCTTATAGCACTTGTAATACATAATTATGGTACTTAATTTAATTATTCGCTTCTTCCCGTGGTTCGTCCACTTCTGCGTAAAAGGGATAGGCTAAGGAACCCGACTGTTATCTATCAGACATTACATACATATAGCCATACGGTACAGTGCCTGGATGACGGCAATGTGCTTGTCGTGTTGCCACCATATCCAAGTAAAACAGTATTACGCTCCTGGACCACTTTGTTGCTAATGCTCGATTACGACCGGCATAGAGATACATATGTATATCTAATCATAAGAATTGGTTATGATCAGAACAACTGGTGATATAAATCCGTGACTGCTAAGCCAGAGGTTTTTTTTAATATAACGGGTCATCTGATGGTAAGTGCCAACCACATACCATAGACACCTGCTACTCAAGAGTCTTAAGTGCTCTGCCCGCCTTTGAGGGCGATGAGGGATGAGGAGATAGGAAAGAGGAGATGGTGGATGAGGGGTGAGGCCCTCCTCACCCCAGGAGAGGGGGTTATGGTCTCCGGAAACCTCCATAATTGCGGGAAATGTAACGCAACCGTTGCCATACAACCGATTTTCTGTGAGGCCGCAGTATTGCACCGGTTGAGCCGGCCCATTCGTGCTTAAGCATAGCTCTACCACGGTTAAAAGGTAGTGGATTCGACTCCCACCCAGGACAGACAATTGTGCGATGGGTAAGATCTATCATTTATTATGTGTCCGTACATATAATGCAATTTATCTATTATATGTACTATGTATTTAGAATATATAAGTATATTTATCGGCAGTTATTAGACCATTGTACATGCAATGCTTAGTTTGTGATCAGATGGCCGTGTGTGAGATGTGATGTTATTATACAAACTAAATAACTAAGTATGTAAATGCCCGCAACTACAACAAAGAAAACAAATCTAAACCATATTATCTCATTTAACATTAGAATACCGACCAAATACTGAATGTGTATGTGTAATAATTTCTGTCATCGCTACTTGTCATTTAAAAAAAAGAAAAACATATGTCTTCGTTATTGATAAAAGACATACTTTTGCTGCCATTATTGCTTAATAATCACCATATCCTTAATGTTACATCATAACTTCAGATGAAAAACTTTTTAATAAATTTTTCGAAAGGTTTTCAATAAAACCTCATCCGGAACCAATAACGTGTCCTTTCTCTGTACAAAGAATGTATTTATTGCAATAATTTCGAGTATGATTAATAAAGATAATGAAGTAAGCATATGTAAACCGGTAGGCATACATAGTTTCTTTTTAAAATCAGAAGTATCAGAAGAAATATTAAGATACAAAATTGAATATAAAAAATTGAGTACTTTCCTTCACGTGCATTCCTAGCGAAATTCTATTTTCTGTACATTACTGTACATACAACATTGCACTATGAAAATATATATTGCATACATCTAGGGCTAGGAAGAGGCGTCTAAACGCCGAAATTTAGTAAACCGTAATATATTCGTTTAACTTACTTAACAGAGATCAAACCCATTACCCACAACCAGACACAATCTATTTACTGTCTGATAAAGAGCAGTCCAGTCCCTTACCACCTTTCACGAAACCACCCGTCACCTTACCTGGGTTAGCCCTATTCTGCACCATCGAGAACCACACGGTTAATTGCTCAAAGAGTTAAAGGTTATTGCTGTTTACAATTTGTTGCTTTTGTAACGTCTAATCGTGCTCGACACGCGCTCACCTCGGTTAAATAACAACAGATTGATACCGACACAATGTGAGATCATTACTGATTGATGTTCCATCTGTGGTCTCAATCACGACAACAGGAATGTCATTGTCACTTGAATTGCTACACCTGTTATTAGATTATTTATTATTAAATGTTAGTATGTAGTACCTTTAACAAACATATAACAACGTTTTTTTATAGAACATAACTCCTGTCAGTTCACAAACCAAGAAATATAAATAAAAATAAAATACTGGCTAATTAAGAACATAGTTTGTTAATAAGGTACAATATGGTTCAAAGTTCGATATCAGCAAAATTTAACTTATTTTCTGTGTCTTGTATATTCATTTCTTTGATTTATTGTACCAGTTGAACATGTAAATAAAGCCACAGGATTCATAATAACGAATCAATCGATCGAGTTAAAAAATGTTTGTAATGCACCTATTAGATGCAGTATTCGGGCGCACAAATTAACACAACTTAAAACAGTTTTATAATTAAATTTACCCAAAACCAATTACTCAGCAGTCGGACAAGGCTAGATTGTAAAAAATATAAAGTAAGGACAAGGTGAAATACGTTTTATTATATCAAAAAAAATCTTGGGAATTTGTAGAACAATCTTCTTTTAAAACCTCTGATGTCTAGTGCGTTAACTCTATTAATGTAAAGTAATATAACACAATAAGAGTAAATGAAGTGTAGGTGACAGTTTCCCGGCCTCAGCGAGCATCACAATCACAACACACGGTTAGATAACAATCTGAGAGGTTCGAGAGTGAAAGCGTTCTGTCGGATTCTCATGTGGCAGACGTCTATTTGTCTCGCTCATTGCTAGGTTGATGTAATATAAAGTAATGCTGTTATCACCTTTACACTAAAGCATTCTTGAGAAATTGATAGCAATATTAAACACACTTAAAAAAAGGTTCTATGTTCGAATTTATGTATTCGAACAATTTTCAAAACTTTTTTTGCTCGAAGCAGTGTCCTGCGGAGTCCTGCGTCCCAATGTAAACAAGTCAGGATTTGATCATTAAACACCAAGGAGTTTACGAATACGTATTTAAATTACACGTTGTTACGATTACAAGTATTGTGCTAACTTATGGCGAAGGCGCATCAGAGGCGATTTACACTTTATTTTAAAGATAATTAAATTACTACCATTGTCTACTCTACTAGAAGTAATAGTAGTTTGGAAGCTGCAGTTGGTAGTCAGTTTATAAAAAGAATATTTTAGTTGAATTTTTGAGTAGAGTTATAAGTTGTTCAACATGCCTCAAACAAATGTGTATATCGAGAAGTCCGTTGAGTAGATACAGTATACAAACATTTTGTATCAATGTCTCTTAATCAGTGTTCGTTATGCAACTGCGACTTTATTTGAAGTAACTAAGAAGTCACTATAACGTTTACCAAAACTTTTTATCCGACTGGCTGATAATGGTTATAACATGATGTTTCTCTAAATCAACACTTAACCAAATGTGAAATATGTTATTCTGTTTTTTTTTATTTAATTTAATTAAGACTAACAGAAAGCAAGGATTCCAATGTCTTACTTTTATTTACTATGCACTATTAACATCCTTTCAATACATATTTCTGATGTTTTTCTTTTGTATTAGGCCTCTGGAGATATTCTTTAAGTTAGTTAGTTTAAATAAGTTAAGAAATGTAGGATTATTTATTATCTATAAGTGCAATGCTGAAATTAACTAGTATTAGTGGTTGAAAATAAATTTAGATTGAAAAAAAATTGGATTCACTCATTATTAGTAGAAGGGATTAACAAAAATACCCTTTTCAACAGAAGGCTTTTGCTTGTAATAAAACTTGTGACTTATTGAGCGTGGTTCCTCATCCCTTTCATGTTTCACTACCTATTCAATCGATCATCGTAAAATCATTAAATTTTACATACATATTGTCTGGGATATAAACAAGGGATAATAAGGGATGGGATATAAGAATAAACACGCAAACAAATAACACAAATAAATAAACAAAAAATAATAGTTTTTTATACACCTAAATAAAATAGTATAACACAGGCGTTAAGGCAAATAATTGAATATCAAACAGTAATACGAAAGACGCACTTTTAAAAAACATGAAGCATAACGAGTCTTGGCACTGTGCAATAAAATGCATAAAATTACATCTATCTAAAAATATATTTCTATTTGAATTGGCCGTGTAAGTGCCCATTCATAGAGAGCGCAGGGCCCACGTTACCGCATTCTTGAACTTGAAACGATCACAGGATATTCCACGCGGTACACACATCGCCACATACATACACCATTCGTGCCTCACTATATTTAATTCTAACACATATAAGGCTGAAGTTTTCTATTTATCACTAGTACTATTAAAAATCTTTTAGCATTTTTGCAAGTTTTGATTTAGACTATTTAACATCACGCTAGGACCCTTAGGAGAGAAACAGTGACTGCTAGTGAGTGACAAAGACGTTTATGTGTTATATGTTAAAAAGTGGAAGGATCTTCCTTGAAAAGGTGTTGTCTTTAAGATGTGCAATGTGTAGTTAATAAATTTTGACATAATTAAAGTTAGTTTTTAAAAGATGGTCAATGAACTTTATTATTATGTTAAATATCGACGATCTTGTTATCGGTTCGTTGTCAAACTTAAATTATTGAGGCCGATCTTGTTGACTTTGACCGCATGTTAGCAGCGGCAATTAAATCTCCCTGCGTGCAGTTGTTAGGGCCACGATGTGAGATGGGCCATCGTCGTTTGGATTGCACAGCACAAGCGGCTCAAATCGGTACAATCATTGAATTCCCACTTGAATAAGTTTATTGTCTTTACTCCGACCCACCTGATGGATCGGAGTCAGGGACTTCCCGATCGGCCATTGCAATTAATGTCTAGGTGGGCAGGTGTTATGGGTTTGAAAGGGAGACCCTTCTTAAACCGACTTCCATTACATTAAAACGATACCTGTCCATACTTTCTGTATACTTAATGTGTAATAGTGCGGTTTGTTAGTAGAGGGGGAAAACAAACTTTAAAAACCTGTGGTTACCTCTTTCACTTGCACGAAGCTCATTGTTCTTTTTTTCCCCAATAGAAACAGACCATAGTAACGTTTAATAATAATAATAATAAAAAAAACAAGAAAGTTAAAAAAAAGTTTTTTAAATGATTGGATGGTTTGTTCGCATTGCGTCTGAATCGGTTGGGACTTTTACACACGTAGGCAATTCGTATTTTATATCGGAGAAAATCGAATCAATAACTTTCCAACTTTAAATTTCTGAAGATAGTAGCGTGCTATTCGACAATAGCTATTCTGGAATACCCATTAGGTATTCACTTGTATTGGCAGTTATTTAAAGATTATATCGTAATGCTATCTTCTGATGTAAGGTTCGCGTCGTTTAGAAGGTGTCCTCTCTCAATAACCTCATATGTGACGCAATATCGGAACTGTTAAAATGTTTATAAATTAATAGTTATAAGTTAGTAATATATATAAGTATACTACAGAGTACTAAGTAGATCTAAACTGCACAATACTGACGAAGCAGCTATCGTAAAGTTTGGGTACTATGTAACAAAATTATGATGCTTTTTACTTCTAGTTTAAGAATATAAATTAAAGTAGCACCCTGTCTCTTTTATAGAAATAGGTGTTGTGAATATCAATAATTCATGTACATACCTAAAACTTAATAACGCAGCCACTAAATTTGTAGGTTTTTTTTTGAAAAGTTTGAACCAATGTTGTACTTTGAATTGTACCGGGTTCATTCGGCCGGCATCGGCATTCTGTTTTCAATAAAGCCACAAAGAACCTGCCGTGATAGTAGTATAGTGCCGTATATATCAAAGATACGTATGATCTTGATTTATTTGTTTTTACTATACTGAAAAAAGAAATTATGATAGACATTAAAGTAATATTTATCACTTATAATTACTAATCAGTCTTCAAAATTTTAAAACCTTTAGGTAAATTATCAGACTTATTCTTATTAATTAAACCAGCGAGGACTAAATGAAGGGTCCACTGCAATAAGGATGAATGTCCAAAAATCTTAACGAGTCATGCCATTCGTTCGCTTGACAATGTAGTTAGAAATATTGTTTACAAACTTAGCAATATTGCTTGCAGTCACGAGTCTACACGGCTAGAACGTTCAACATCACAGGTGTTCACGGCAATAATTATAAATGTCCATCGCCTCGCACTGACGGCCATCTTGCTGTCAAATCAGCTGCGATCCCGTCAATTCTTTGTCAATTGTCAGAATGCTTACAATATGGATTCAAGGGCTGGACTGCATTTCTGAAACCATTTTACAAAAAACTTGTCCTTTTCCCATAAGACCTGTGCGTGAATTTAGAGTACAGAAAGAGACACCCACGGCTTATGTTTCACAGAAATTTTAATAATAGTCCATGGGAATCAAGTGTGGTCAACACAAAAGTTTCTTTTCGGTCTATGAAGGCAGTTAATGAGAGCGAATTCAAATTACCTGGTTTAGCGCATAAAGACAAGCTGCCTATATCAACAGCAAAATACAATGATCTACAATTCCTGAAAAAGTTCTGTAAGCCTAAAACGAGACGTTATTACGATGAACTTCCTCACGCTGCAAATATTAAAGAATCAGAAGTTAATTAAAACAATCATTTGGACTGGACACATACATATTATTATTTTTAATTTGGACATAATCATTTCGTTCCATCCTAAGGTTGCCTGGAAGAGATTGCATTTAGCAAAAGGCCGCCCTTTGTACAATATGTGTATTAAACTTCTATGTATAATTCCAATTCTACCAATGTTGTACAAATAATCTATCTATCTATCTATCTATTGACTGTTAACGCAGTGTGATCATTATAGTCCTGATTTTTAAAGACCTACTTAAGATTACATTATTTTCAATTAGTTTATAATACCCTAAGAATTATTATTTTCTAAAGAAATAATACTATGATGCATGTTACATATTTTTAATAATCAATATTTTATATCTTCAGGACTGAGTTTTTTTACACCGTTTATAAATTTAAAACCCAATTATCTTAAAACAGAAGACAAAGGACATTCATCATTATTGCAGTGGACCCTTCAAATATGATCAAGTTTAGGTACAGTAAATAAACCTTTTTTTCACAAATTTAAATCTCAATTTTCTTTATAACTCGTTTCTAATAATATAATTGTTTTCCTTTTATTGAAGGCTATTCCCAGAATTTTCTCTGACTCCTCAACAACAGTTTCTACTGTAATATTACAGCATTTGACTGCACATGCTTCAACAAGAATCAGAACAGATCACCATCCGCCTTGTCTTTATCATTACAGCTCTCAACGTCAAAATTAGTTTTTCTTTGCCAAAGTTTTCTTTATGTTTTTCTTGGTAATGGCAACTTCGATCTTCGGACTTTATCCGTTTCTCCGAAAGGTGGGTCGGGTATGGGTTATTACAATCCAGAGAATCAGAATTTGAAAACTAAGTCAGTGATTCCTTACGTTTTGGATTATTATCTCTACCTGTAAGCTGCCTCGAATTAAGCGAGACTTATTATGGCGTCACTGCTCCCTGTGGAAGAACCTCTATGAATTGAGGATTTTCAGGTTTTCAGATTTCTCTTAGTTTTATTCGCGATGCGTCTTACAGGAACTACCGGACTCTGGCATAACATTTCTCACAGCAATCTATAATGCCATCACCAAATTTAAAGTTATCCGGCCGCAATGGAAAATCACACAAATAATATTACTGCTGAAACTAAACAAGCCACCAGAGGTCCCAAAATCATACAGATCAATTAGCTTGTTACCCATACCCTCGAAATTATACGAATCCCTAATATTACGTCGACTGGCACCTGGATTTCGTCGTAAGCACGCCACCATCGAGCAGGTTCACAGGCTAATAAGCGAAATTGACAACCCGACCCCCCCGGCCCGACCTTGTACCTTATCTATACATCTGATCTACCACCTTCGGAGAGTATAACCACCTGTACTTTTGCTGACGGCATAGCGATCTTAGCAGTTCACTTAGATCCAATTAAGGCAGCGGAACTCTTAGAGTCTGGCCTTAATGATATATCTACCTGGTTAAAACAATGGAAAATCAAGGCTTACGAAACTAAATCTGTTAAAGTTACCTTTACTTTACGGAGAGGCACTTGTCCACCCGTCAATGTTAATAACGTAGAAGTCCCTCAATTAGACCATTTAGGGGTATTTAGGGGTATTTAAGTTAACACCTTGATAAGCGACTCGGCAAACTTGGCAAAAACATATTTTCACTACTACTACGCAAGCTGTATTGTTTAATAGGTCGCCGGTCACAGATGTCGCTGGGTAGCAAGCTACTGCTCTGAAAAGCGATCCTTATACCAATTTGGACATACAGTATACAACTCTCGGGCCAGCTTCCGATGCCAATATCGAAATCATACAAAGATTTCAAAACAAAAGCTTGAGAACAATAACCGGTGCTCCCTGATTCGTCACAAATGAACAACTACATCACGACCTGAACATAACAACAGTCACACAGGAAATTCTCAACCCCTACAAGGAAAGAATTAAAGACCATCCGAACAGCCTGGCGAATGTCTTGATGGAAGACAGTATACTTCGCAGATTGAAACGAACGATTTACCAAGACACACTTAAATAGCAACAGTGAAGTAAAGTAGGATATAAAACAAGTCGTATACCGAGCATGCACATTAGAAACTCAACCAACCGACTGATAAAAGTCCCTGTGGTGACAGATCGCAGTGAAACGGGAGACGAACAAAAAACATTTGGATCCTAGATACATAAGAGTATCTGTTACGATTGATAACTAAAGAACATCTACACCTGATAGTTTCGTGATGAATCCACTTTGTAAACGTGAAACTGTTTTAGAGAACGTCCCATGTGAAACTGATTTAGAGACCGTCCCGTACAGTCATCTATCGATATATATCGAATCAATCGACATACTTCGATAGGTCCTGATTTGCGGCGTGAATTTTTGTCGTTTTTGACCCAGGCTGCACCTTAGGGCTAATGTCACCGACCTTAATGTATTAAATCGTATTATCGTAAAGTAGAGTCCCCTTAATTGAATTGTGTACCTATTATGTATCCGCGTGTAACATATTTTGTTTGTAGACCTTATAATCGATATAAATATGGAAGTATTTAATATGAAAGTAAATGAATATTTTTTTACTTGTTTTAAAAGATCACTATCAAAAAGATAAATTATTTGATATCATTTCCTTTCTAAAATATTTATGTACATAGATAGGCAGGTAGGTACTCATTTCTTGGCAACGTACCTATTTACTGTTTTCTATAACAAAAATTCTCTACAATATGTTCACAATATTACCTACTCACGGTAATATTTCAGAAGACCACCAATTGTCGTATACCTTTGTAACATACTGTACCTTTTACGTCTTCATCAGCTAGTGTAGGTACGTTGAAGGGATATTTATAAATAAACATTTAATGAAATGTTAAGTAATTCTTAGGAAAAGAATTATTTTTCTAAGAACTGCCACTATTGCCACGCTGCGCTAGTAAGTAGTGACCGTGCAAATACTTTCGTAAAATCTGCAAAGAATATATTCCAGCCTTTAGTGAAGTATTTTTTACTGGCTGGTTACTTATGTGAAAAGTTAGTTATGTATATTTCTGTTAAATCATGGTGCCTTATAAGGGACCAAAAAATAACTGTCAGATCTCAAAGTGCAGGCATCAGGCCTTTGTTTACATTCTGTTCATCCGCATTCCCGACAGTCGCAGTTTACATGGTATCGTTGTAATGTGTAACGGAACGCCTAACTGTTAGAACGTTCCAATGGTGCCACTGTCTTTGCGTACCACTTCCTATGGTAATAGCTTTACAGTTTATGTTATATTGCTAAATTTTTTGGGATACTGTTATAACGTTTATGGTAATAAAAAACAAGTTGTGATTAGTGCTCAACGACACAACGACTAAAATGTGATAAAACGGGGACATAGCTATTAATTGAGCTCGTGCCAAATAAATGGAGATACAAAAAGCAGAATCAATTATCTTTAGTCGATAGTTACTTCTTGATAATAAATATTTACTAAGTAGGTTTACATATCATCTTACTACGGGCATATCAAGCTTTTATTTCATGTACGTCTATTTAAAGGTTTCGTTTATTTATTTATTAATGTGACTGCTATTAATCCAAATAAAATATCAATACCAACTAGCTATTATCTTATTTTATTTTTACACATTTATATAAGGACTGTATTTATATAAGTATTTTTCGTTTAAAAATAAACAAAAAAAAAACCTTTTAAATCTACGAGTATTATTTTTAACTTGCTACATTATTTACACCAATCCCTTTTATGTGGGCGATTCTTAGAAATAACTCTATTTTTATAAGATTTACTTGTCCTTGTGTAGTAAACGTAAAGAGTAGATTTCTTGTGACTCACAAATTCACAATAGCTCATTTGCTATCTACACAACAATTACATGACTCCTGCAAATCTATAGTATAACCAGCTCCAAGTGAACCATAGCTAGAACAATAAGGAGAAACTCTTCGATTAATTTCTACTGATGGAAAACAGCTACAATGGCTGTGGGAATGTTGGAAACACTCAAGAATATAGGGATATTTTAAGTGTTTATATGTGACCCAGATTTCATAAACAAAGCTCGTACCAAGGGGCAATATGTTAACTGTGTTCATTTTAACATATATAGACAGACTATGGCGACATATGTAAGTAGGTGTGTACTTAAATCTACAGATTTCATATATGTATAAGTACTTATTGTGCGTTGTAGTTATTTTATGTCAGCCTGTCTCAAAAGAACTGAAAGTTTTATTCCCGATACTAGACTACGGTTACTCGTAAGATACTATACTGTTATTTCAGAATAATACGTTATTTTTCAGTCTTAAAAATACTAGATCTAATATTCCAAACTGCCAAACTGGGCGCAATATTTTTGTGTTAGCTGTAGGTTGAAGTCTGGACCGCGCTACGATGATTCGAACCTGTAACCTCTCGATTTCAGTGCCAACACTCGTCACCTCTAAAACGTTAATTTATTCAACTTTCACTTATCAACAACTTTGAAAAGAGCATTCCCCTCCCGTCGGGCATTATCTGTAAGCAACAAGGCCACCCGTGGAGGGGAATTACATTGCTTTAGCCTGCGGTAGCCCCACGGGGGGTCCCCCGGTAAACAGCCCGTAACACAACAGTATTGTTTTGCCTATGTATACTAATTAAAGTGTTTGTGGAATGCTAATCCTAAGACAGTGTTAAAGGACCAGGCGAAAGTCATGAGGTCGTCATTTATTGCACATTCGCATCTTTTCATAATCTTCATTGTATGCATTCTATACTTTCACCAGCTGGTTTCCTCAACAATGATTTATGAAAACACGTAAATATTCAACTCAAAAACAGCAGTTATTGTAACGGCACATCGAATCGTGAACATTTTGGCTAATGACGAAGTCGACATAATGCGAACAAAATTATTTAATTTTGTGTCACTCTTCGGTATTTTTGTGATACCTATATATGGCACGTTTCGTTATCATGATTAGAGTTATGAGGTGGGGTCGGCTAACTCGCTACTCGCGACATAAACCTTCGCTATGTATGGCTTTTACGGCATTATTTTCTGTACCAAGTCTTAGGCACAGTGTCCAATTTTAATGATACCCTCTTATTTATTGTTGACATATTTTATTTTCAATGTTACTTTTGCCCTAACGCCTTCTCCAAATCCATCCATATATGAATCTGGTCTTAAATAATTAAGAAAACAATCTATGCAATTTATTAGCGTCACTTTTTGTTTGATGATGATGGACGCGACATTTCTCAAACACACTGTTTTTATCACTAAACGCATGGATAACAACCGTCTGTTCGGATTCTTGCCAACAAAAAGTACTCCCATGATAACTGAGAAGTACCTTTCTGGAAATATAACGTTGGGCATGCATATTAAGTGTACTAGTGAGACTTGGTTATAGGGCGTATAACCGCAGACTGAAATATCATTCATCAAAGTTTATACATAACTTAAAAAGCTAATTATTGTGATGGTTGTAAATTATATTTAGACAGATGCATCACAATATGTATTAAACTTTTTTTTGTTTTCATAATGTGCTCTTATCAGGATTTAAGGCTTTTCTCAACATAACTCTTTATTGAACCTACAAATTAAATGTGGTTCTATAAATTCTTAATTAATGTCTTAAGTACCACGAATCCACTTAATCTTACACATACCGCATTTAACTTCTTGAAAGTACCTACAGTTACTTTTTGGATTCTGTTATTTGCACAGAAAAAAACACGCAATATGATTGTTGATGTATTTTGTTTAAAAAAAAATGACAATTACTCATCTAACCGTTTACGATATCCAGTAGCGGTATTTTAATTATTTTCGGAGACTCACCATGACACACAAATGCACATTTACATTTCGTTACACACTAAACTTGTGTATTTTTTTTGTCATCGTTATTTTTTTTTGTCGTCAAATTAAAATAAAGTGTGTCGCCTGAATAACGTTACAAGAGTACCACCAAGGTTATGACGAACATCTCAAAGACATCTTAAAATATTATAAACTGGATACACATGCACTGAATTAAATATCTAAGTCCAACATTTTGTCGCTTAGGTATTGAAACCTAAACATTCCTCTAAAGTTACTAAGACATTTCGCCTAAATGTACCTTCGAAGCTGAATGAGGTTTACTAGTATGTACTTATTAAACGAAATACACTGTTAATAAATGTCTACTTAAATAAAACTTTATTGTCTTTCTTGAACTTACATACATATATGGAGTATTCGTGCAACTTACTATGTTGAAAGAGTTAATTGATTATGAACTGCTGATCTCGTCGTGATAGTAGGATCATAGGGAAAAAATATTCATACATATAATGACAGTACAATTTTTAACATTTTTAATACTATTATGCTGTAATGGCTGAAAGCATTAACGATCTTCTAAAGTAGATCGGCCACTATGTGCCTGCTGGTTTTCTTTTAACCTTTAAACTTTAAAGCTAAAAATTTGTAAGGTGTCAATATTTTTAATTACTTAAATTATTGTCAACCTATTTTATTTCTTATTGATTTTGATATATTTTTATTTTGTAAAGTCAACCTGCTGTCAGAATATTAAAAAAACATGTTTTTATATTTTTTTTGGTAGCTATAAAACAATTCACAAAAAAGTTAGACAAACATAAAAAGGCCTTAAAGGGTGTAGTTACAATTCGTAAAAGCCTAATAAAAAATGTATTAAAAAAAACAAGATTAAGAAAAGGAATATGGAATCATTTTGAAATACCTATTTTTAATGCACTTATAACGTATGGGATACTTCCGGAAAAGCCGTAATTATATTTAGAATAAGAATATACTAACTATATTTGGTAACCAAAGCCCAGTAGAGGACCTGCCTGCTGCAGTTTTCTATTATGAAACTATAATTATTTGATATTATATTTAAAAAAAAACGATTAGATATCATTGCACGATCTCAACTTACAAAACTGATCATTTACGATGAAAAAAGATGTCGACGAACTTGGAAATAATGAGAGGATTGAATTACACCATCATTACCTTATTGGTCAGATGTAATGGTGGTTTAAGTGTTCAGCATACTACTGTGCTCTTTGTGATCTGAAAACGTGTATTGTTTTATGTATATTATTATCAATAAAAACACATGCATATTTCAATTTGTTGTACTATTTTTTAAGCAGACAGTAAATATAAAGTAGTAGTTAGAAGACTTAAAGTAGAATGATTATAAAAATTGTTTGTTTATCGTAATACGGCAGGTAATTTTTAACCGTCTTCTAAAAAGGTGCAGGTTCTATGTTCGACTGTATGTTTGTCCAATTGTGAACCAATTTTAATTTTTTTTTGCTCGTTAGTGTATATAAATTTCATATGTTCCTGCGTGTCTCCCTTGGTAGCCAAGTCAGTATTTAATTTGCAAAGTTTATAGGTACTAATAATGTTTTTCTCGTATATTTTCTGAAAGCTATTAAGATATTTGGGTCTCATGTTGTTAAGCTGATGGTGGAAGATACAGCTCCTTGGGTAAGGAGTTAGGGAAAGTCTTTAAATTGTACATTTTGCGATTTATCATAATAGGCCCATTGTAGCCGTTATCTACTTGTTTTTTAAATTCAATCACTGTTTCTCTTTTTATCCAGAAAGCCTTACATATTAAAAATCAGAAAGTGCAACACAAGAAGTACTAAATACTAAAAGAAATCGGATAAAACATTTGCATAGGATCTCAAATGCCAATTTTATTTATTGAATTTGCTTATTTCGATTTTTCTGGGGTAAACCATTGTTTACAAAAGTTTTGTCACGTGTCAAAATGATCATTACAATAAAGTGTTCGCACCTAGCGGCCGGCACTTGAACTTAATGTATCCGGTTCTCGGTCAATGGCGGATACTGTGAGCAGATGGGACTGTAATAGGCGTAGCAACCAAGAAATGATTATGATTTGTGAGTCCCGTTATACCTCAGTTCTCATGATATAAGGAATGATAATGCGTGACTATTGGAATCATTTTGTACATTTGGTCAAACGTCTCTGTGAGTTTCGTCAATCCTTCATCGCGTTGGAATGATTCATGACAGCAACTGAATATTGGGGACAAAAATAACCTAGAGTTTTAACTTTCGCTGTCATTCACTAGATTCTTACGTAGCAATGGATATGGTCTGACTGACACACAGCTTCACTTGGCAAAAACCATAACCCTGACCAGCAACGGGTGGAAACGATGGGCCTCTGCGCTGAGAGAAGCTGAACCTCTTCAAATTGTGCTGGTAATAACATTAAGCTCGAAATTTATGAGACGTAAACAGCAATTAGAAAATTGCATGAAACTATCTTTTCTACTACTTTTCTATTGTTTTTCAAAAATGTATTGGCTTTCTTTAGCAATAGCATTTCCCTCCTGGAGTATTACTCTAGCCGTGGTAACTAGTGCCACGGCTAGAGTTGGAATTGGTAGAACTACTTATCTTTGAGGCTTTTTTATTATTTTGGAGCTGTGGGACTTAAAGCTAACAAACTAATATTCTCAAATATTCTTTCCTTAACGATGAAAATAAGAGCTTTGCATTTTCGATATTGTTTACGAGATGTTTCAAATCTCAAAAACATTTATATGATTCTTAATTTTTTGAGACCAGAAACCACAGAATCTGATAAAATCATCTTAAAGTCAGATCTCACGGTCAATAAAAATGCTTTCACTTCAATTGACTTAATCTATTTCATCTGAGTATATTATGTCCGTGCTCAACATGAACGATTTTACGGCATTCGTGACCTCGTTTCTTCGTCGCTCTCGTTAATCCATGTCATATAAAAAGTATTCTTAAATTGACGCAAAACGAGTTAGGGTATTGTATAATCCTTCCAATTTTTGATATGCATTGGTAGAAACCCATATGCGTTAATAAGGGTTTCTAGACGCTAAACTCTACTATAAAAGCAATGCAATGGTGTACGTGGCTCGTGGTTGTTTATCAATTTAGTTTTAATAAAACAAGTAAGGTTTATAGGTAACACGTAACAAATTGTTAAAAAAACGGACTGTATTCAATCCTCCATGCGCATAGGAATAACGGGAACTTTCAAAATACTCGAGACACCCTGGTTATAAAAAATAAATGATTTTAATCAATGTACACCATTGACACCAGTATAAATATAAGTAAGTACCACACTAAATATAAGTCTGATACTAGGTTTCTTATTTTTTAACTCTTACGAAGCACGCAACCCGGCAAAAGCTGATACGGAATCCACAGAATTACAGGTAAAAATTTATATCTAATTACACCACCTTAAAGTTAAGTTAACAGATTAATTGAGTACGATTTAATTCGTTTAATAACCTTTATTTTCACACGTTGTCTTTTAGCCGATGTTAAGACGCGCCTCCTAAGAAGGCGGCAATGCCAGATCTCACAGAAAGACCGGTCGCACATTCGTATACAGTTGTAATTGCCCACTAATTGTGAATTACGCAACACCACATAGCTGTTTATGTAATTGTTTTTGTTTTGCCTCTGCGATAATGCTTGTGAGCATCTTGTAACTGTAAATAAAAGCGGCGGCTAAGTAAATAGTATTTTAACCATTTATACCGCTATTCGAAAACGATTAGTTAATGTTATGTCAATATGTTTATTTACAAGCCGTTTCTCGCAGTGTTATATTTTATAGCGTATAAGGCACCGCTATAAACAGGCTATCTACAGTAAAAATAACTTTACAAATTGGATTGCTAGAACGTGAAATTTCTTCCTTCTTAACGAAAGGAAGACCTTATAATACATATATTTCATTTTTTGAGTTATTAATTTTAAAAGTTTGGTGTCTCGCAGTTTGTCGTGGCTTTATACCGTACTGTTAACGTAGTAGTAGCATTCTCGTTAAGCCCTTCAGCGAACAATACCTTAGCCATTAGAGGACAATAAAAAAAAGTAATCAGACTGCTGATAAACATATAAAACATACTTAGGAATATATATTTCACAGGCACAGAACAAATGATCGTGCTCATTACACATTACTTGTCTTGGGAAGGAATCCTAATCATAACCCCTTCGGGCCAGTCGTACTACGAGTGATATAATTACGCCTAATATCTACTCTCGAATTATTATGATATTGTAATATGTAGGTTGGTTAGGTATATAACCACCCTACATATTACTTGCTGCTGCTGTTGTCAGCCAGATACATCAAAAAAAAATATCAACGCCATCTAGAGAATATAAACAGAGCTATCTAGTAAATTCTGAGTATGAAAGTATTATAAACATTTTACCTATAATAAACAAAAGGCTAGAATCATTTGTAATTTGAAATTGTTTAATATAAAAAAATTATGAGTTCACCTTACCAGCATAGCTTAACTTACAAAAACTAATCTTGGCCATCTAATCCTTAGGACATATATGCACATGTCCTAAGGATTAGGCTATTATAGACAGCAGAGATCTCGTGAGAAGGTAGCAGATTATAGGGTTTCAATACCGAAGCTAAGTCTCACACTATAATTTTACGTGTCATATCCTGTAAAGCAGGATACACGTATGACAATTTCTAATAAATCATAAATAATGTTATACTTTGCAATTAATAGGTATGTAGGTACTTACTTAAAACAGAAACATACAAAGTACCTACGCAGTTACTACGGTTACCTGTCATTATTGAAATTATTAATAACAATAAAAAATATTGTTTATGACAATGTCGACAGTCAATAAGAAAATAAATAGTAGTCCTTGTGAGTACGGGGCGCAACTAGTTTCTATAGTAGGTACTAGATTGATGTTTATTCCTATAAACGCACACATCTCAAACACACTCAACCAAAGCGAACAGTATAAATTGTATTAGTCCTGATAGCATCTTGTCTCAAATCCTTGCAAATGCCATCCAATACTTTGATGATATGAACACAGTTTTCTCGGTTCTATATATTGAAAATACCTTACGGAATTCTAATTATTGCCTCATGGTTTCTATCGTGAATTAAAATTTGTCACCCTTCCTGTTACACTTTTCACATTATTCACATGCAAAAATAGAAAGATATACTCCGCTTACAATTAATATTAAGCGATGCGTGACATTTGAAAGTGAAGCTGTCTTTTATCATAAAATCTCGTGACATAGATCATAAGACCCAAATTCACTTAAACAATCTAATTGTGTATCTAATTGTATCATCGGAACTGCCGACACTGATATAACTGTTCATTTCCAACAACATATATATACATATCTACTTAAGATAAATAGATGAATTAAATTTTATAAATCTGTTCTAAAACGCTTCTGTTGTGAAGTACAATGCACTGGTTTTTAATTCATGCATAGAGTACTGCTCTCGCGGTTGCTATGGTTGATTGTTTTTGTCTATGTTATATTGGTGGCGTACCCAGGAAAAGTAAACTATTAAAAGCATATATGTGTACGTATATGTATGTTTATATAGTTATATATAATTGTATGTAGGTATGTTCATTTATATAAATAATATAAGTACCTAGTTTTAAATTTGATCCTTTCTAAATAAAATGCTTTTTTCTCAACTACTCGTATGTTCTTTTGCATCTTGTCTTTTTCTGTGCATCCTAAGGTTGCCTGGCAGAAATTGCATTTACCGATAAGGCCGCCCATTGTAATTTTCTTTTCAAGGTAAATATTAATCCATTATCGGGATATTGAATGTGTTTTGTAAAGGGGCTTCTTTCATAATGCAAAGTACCTGTTTCTGTACGCTGCTTATCAGGTTGTCTGTTATTTCTATTTATATCTTGAATAAACTTCAAGATAAAGTATCGCCACGTAAACCTTCGGATTCTTTGGAAACCATTGAATGATTACTAGGTAAAAAGCTAGAGACATGTAGTGCAATAATCTTCTAAAGAATTGAAACAAAAGAGAATAATCACTCCTCATTCATAATTTTATTATTATGAAATATTTCAAATGTTTGATATTCTTATTCAGATTCATAGTTTCCTAATGAAATACCTAACAAATAAGTTAAACATCGACGTACAAATTGTTTACATAGTATTGTTGTAAAATTGTTAAATGACATTTATTCACATACAATGTAAAAGTTGTTCTTGAATATATATACTGAATTACTATTTTGTGACAGTTCACAAGTCATTCCTAAGGAGTATAATGTATAATATTAATGGCATACTAGCGACCGTCCCCGGCTTTTCTTGGATACCGTAGCACCATTTTTTGTTGATCCGACTGCTACCAAACTTAACAAGGCTGGGCTGGGCACTGGGCAATCTGAAGATTACCTAAAAAAATTATAAAAATTACTCCAGCAATTTTATAGGAAATATACATTATTTATAAAACATATTATTTTATATTAAAATATTGTATTTATTACGTACATAATACTTAAATGTTCATAACATTTAGTAGATTTTATTTATCCACGGTTCAACGCCCTTAAAGCTGAGAGCCTTTTACGACCTGTCTTATTTATTGGAGTCAAGGGTTAAGAGAAATATGTCCGGATGTTGCGTGGGGGCTAACTCTATGGCTTTTATCTACAAATACTTATACTCAAAACCTTGTAGCGATGTTGCTGGCAATAGTTGCAAAACCAAAAATAAAACTTTGAACTGTGTTAGCAAAGATGTATCCTCTTGTAGACATTTAATCAAAATATTTGTTGACTACTTTCTCTCACTTCGATTACTAAAAATACATTTAGCTCATTGTGTGTTTTTCGACCTTTACTAAGAATTCATATATCTTGTAATTGTTAATTCTCTAAAAATATTACAAGATATATTATTTATTATATTTACGTGGTAAAGCCATGCTTAGCACGAATGAGCCGGCTCGACCGGTGCGATACCACGGCCTCACAGAAAACCGTTGTGTAGAAACACTTGCGTTGCATTTCCCCGAAATTAGTGAGGTTTCCGGAGGCCCAACTCCCCTCACCTTATTCCTCTCCCCTGACCTCTCACCCGTTTTCCCATCTCCTCATTCCCGCCTCTTTCCCCTCCCCGCATATCCTCATCCCTCTTTACCCTCAAAGGTGGGCAGTGCACTTACGACTCTCCAGTTGCAGGTGTCCATGGACGGCAGTTGTCACTTACCATCAGGAGACCCTGGACCCTAGTCTGTTCATCTGCCCCCCTATAATATATATATATATATATACATATATATACATATATATATATATAGGTACATCTGACCAGGGTCTCTCGAGATGAGCGTTGGCTGTGGATATGCCGTCAGTGGACAAGCGGGGCATCAGCTTGCCGATCAGACACGTTATCTCGTACAACTCTTGTGGCAAACGCGGAAGTAATTCCAGTTGCCAGTATGCTGTGCGTTCGTTGAAAGCTGACCAGGGTCTCAGGGATTGTGGAGCGTCCACTGTGAATAGTAAGATGGCAAGCCGGTCATCAGATCGCCGATCAGACACGTGATCTCATACAAATCTTGTTGCAAACGCGGAAGTGATCTCTGATCAGATGAAAATTATACTTCCCATTTTACGCTTTCCTTAAATCTATTTGAAGATTTTTACAGATTTTTAGATTTAAGGAATGCAAGATCGGTCATCTCCAATCTTTTTAATTAAAGCAAGCGATGCACTAATCCACCAACTTGTTAATAAAACTTAGTCGTAACTATCTGCTATACTATTAGCTGTATTAAGAATAAAAAACGAAATAGTAAACCTCAGAACACACGTAGTATAATTAGCGACTTCAACACTAGCATTAGATAAATATAAATAAAATATAAAAACCTGCACTCATAGGAGAGGGTTCAGACCTGTAATTCTGGTTCATATCTGAATTGACTTACACCACATCCAATAATAGAAGTACAACTTTACAACTTTTTGTATACATCAGCAGTATTTGCTTCTATTACCCTAATAACTATGTAATTTACGCTGACACTGACATTTTGAGTTCGATTCTCGGCTGGCAAACTTTAGTTCGCTTTGATTAGACTTGTTATTTTAACTTAAAACTTCTTTTTCTTTTTATGACATATGGGGATAGACGAACATACGGGTCACCTAATGGTACGTGACAACCGTCGCCCATGGACATCTGCAACTAAAGAGTCGTAAGAGGGAGGGGAAAGTAGGGACTCCGGTACTCTTACTTACTCAGCATTACAATGCAATGCATTTAATGCAAGAACTGATCGTCTACTGGTTTTAACCGGTTTCTTTAAACGTTACAGTGAAATATTCTGATGTTCATAAATGTTTGTAGAATTTAACATGGTCAATACGAAGAAACTCCTTTTGAGAATTTTGTGAAACGTGAAATAAAAACAGTGTTTAAAATAATCGGAGAGTTACGAACGTATTAGCACATCATAAATATTTATAACAAAATTTAAGGGAAACCACTCTTACACAACTCGATGGAGAATTGGTAGAAGCGACCCTTCATTTTATCCTAGAACTGGGCCATAATAGATAATCTAAGCAACCTTTCGCGGAACGTAGATCCCAAAAAAGATTGGCTCCCTATATTATTTTGCTAATGCTGTCATCACCGGCTAAAGTGGTGAGATAAAAAGTCACATGCACTCCTTATGTCATTTCATTTCATATCTTGTCACATGTTTAACGTAAATCAGAAATCTTATCAAAGTTAAAGGTAATAACTTTGATTTTACCATTTAGCTTCTGGGGTCATGTCCTTATAATGAGAACAACATTCAAGCTTCTATTTCGTAATAATGGCATATAAAATATGGATTGTGTTGTCTCAAATTGCTTTCATATCTGCCGCATTAACCGCGTTCCTAACCGCAAATGATCTATGGCGGTTCAATACAGCATTTTACCTCAGACTTGGGCCAATCAACCCACAGTACACCTTCGCATTTTATTATTAGATCATGGATCGTAGCACTTAGATCCTCAGTTCTATGAACCTAACTTTATTACGTAATGAACATACCTGCGCTAGTTTTCTACCTGTTAGGACAGTAATTGTTTATCTAGTGAAGAATCAAAATCAGAAAAGAAAAATATTTCATGATATAAATTAAATGGCAGTCACAAAAGCTGTAGGTAAATCAACAGCCTACAAAAACTAAAATTTTAAAGAAATAAAAATCTAATTTTATCCTGAGAATGTAATTACAGGCATATAAACATGGACATCGTTTTAAAGTCCTACTGTATATAATGTAAAATAAAAATTTGTCACATGAGCAACCTTGGGACAGCTATGCTTACGAATGAATGGGCCGGTTCGATGGGAGACGACCGGAGTAATACCACGACCTCACAGAAAACCGCTTGTCAAACAACGCTTGCGTTGTATTTACCGAGTGAGGTACGGTACCCGAGGCCTAAACCAACTCTCTCCTCTTTCCCCTCCCCTCATATCCCTCTCCTTGTCGCCCTCAATGGCTGGTAGCGCACTTACAACTCTTGGGTTTGGGGTATCTATGGGCTGTCGTTGACACTTACCATCAGGTGACCCGTCTGCTTTTTTTGCCCCCCTATGTCATAAAAGAAATGATGTCTGATCAATATGGCAATTAGTATCTTTAACCCTACCGTCTATTTTATTTGCAGGCGCGCAGAAATGTGGCGTGCAACACTACTGCTATGGGCGGTGACCCTCGGCCATAGTCAAACGACGCCAAACCGAGTGGCTAGCGTGACCACAGTTTGTGACAAAGCCTCAATGACCGTCCACCTGGAAATGGCACAACCGTTTAAAGGGCTAGTGTTCAGCAAAGATTTCTCTAGAGAATGTCGTGTTCAAGGTATGTTTCAGTATTTAGTACTAAAGTTAGTAGATGCATGGTATTATAAGTATAAATGATTATAAATTTCTTATTTAAACACACGACAAAAATTTTCAAGAGCCCTTCTTAAAAATGATGTTTCTGGTATGAGTCAATACTTATTATTGCTTTCAATTTTATTAAATCCATCTCCTAAATTAAAATTTAACCACTATTGGGTTACTTTGTTTTGCTTTAATTTTTTTAAAGAGGAACGCATCAAAATATAATCAATTAATATAACAATTTCTTCTTCTAAAAAATATAAACAAAGATATTACTGCAAATCCACATAGATTCATACAGTTACCTGTGATACATACTTCATAATTTTTAATGCTACGATTTTGAAGTTGTAAAGTATAATTAAAGTTAAATAAACTCTTATTTTATCCGAACGCGTCTTCTTCGGAGGTGGGTCTCGATAACTGCGACACTAACTGATGCAGCCAGTTTAGCAGCAAAATACCTTAGCAGACAACCCAGTGGAGAAAAGGCGAGTGATCAAACGAGTTCGCCGTCAGTACATCCTTTCTGACCAATGAACATGATTCACATGGACTTCCAATTTTAGTAGGAAAAAATACTTATATCTTAGTAACATATCAAAACGCTCAAAATAATTCTAAAATGGAAAAATAAAGGAAGCTCTTGCTTAAAATAAGGGCAGGACCAGGCTAGCTGACCTGGATGGCGGACCGTAGACCTACAGTTGTATCTATATTATTTGTAGTTTTATTGTACTGTTCCAGGTAACCGTCAAAACAAAATTACGCTTCATTTGCCATCAAACGCTTGCGGCGTCAGGACGTCTACTATGAATGGAACATTAAATGAACTCGCTGAAGATGAGCAGCTCTACTACAACGTGGAGCTGGTTGTACAGATGGACAAGCAGCTGCAGCAATCTTCAGATCAAGAGCTATTCGTCAGGTTGGTTAACTATTAATGATATTAGTTATTGCACCTAGTATTACTACTAGCCTTGATAGATAATAATTTCTGCATTACACAGCTTTTTTATTGAGGAAGGTTGTGTGCAGTATAAACTTTATGACTCAAAGGAACGGAGTAATAACCGTATACACGCATATAACAACGTTTAAAAAAAGTTTCTTACGCAATTATTCTAGAAACCTGATACCTAAGTTCTCTTGCAGGGATATTAAAAAAAATCTCGTTTCCTGAATATACTACTTTTATCTAGGAATAATACGCACATTTGATAAATTTAAACATATTTAAATTCATTCATTTTTGATGTAATTAATCACACAAATTAACTCTTTTATTTTATTCAACGCGTCTTGCTAACGCGTGTTACATTCATAAACAGTAGTGTTTTTAAATAAAGAGGCAACATTGTGAGTCAAGTAAACATTACTGTGTTTTGAATTTCAGATGCAAATTGCAACCTCGTGCGGTGCGTATCAACAGCTCCGCGTTAGAGGCGGTAATCAACAGCAAATTACGCGAAATGGCTGGCAGGGAGGCAAAGAAAACGAGGTATATTTTAAAATGCCCTATTACTTTTGTTCACACGGATCTTATCTAGATTTCATGGCATTATAATCGTTAAAACATTTTGAGATATTTTTATACATCGAGCTTAAAATGTTACTTGAACTTGTTGTTAAAATGTTAAATACCTATACTATGTTACTATATTAAATACATGGATAAAGTTTTTACCTAATTAATATTCTTCTTTTTTATATTATGCCCGGTTCACTTTCTTCTAGTTCAGTAATCCATTGAGTTTATCCAATACCAGACTTGGTACATTTCCCAGCTCCACCAGGTGCTCATGATCAAGTGGAGAGAACTACTTGGGCGACAAAGCGCAAGGCACGTCACAGTCGATTCGATTCGACCCGTTATAGAAGAATGTCTGGGGAGACGACATGGTAGCTTCTCCTAAGGATGACTAAGGCCGAGAGCCAATGTCTGTCTGTATCTTATGCATAGCAAATCAACTATCTAAGTAGTGCTATAAATATTTTGAGAGTGCGTCAATTTTTGGTCAAGTGTATACACAGAGAATCAAAAATACCCGTCTTCGTATAAGTCGGAATGGCTTAGTTACCTTCTTGAAGCTAATTGGATAATTAATTTCCATATTTTGTAGACACCCGTAAATATTGTTGCTGCCTGGGTAAACTGGTTAATAACTTGGTCAGAAAAGAGTACATATACAGCAACTACCATTTTCGGAATGACTAATTAAGATTCATTAAAACTGAAATTTTATGACCATAATTGAATATTTGTAGAACAGGCCGCCAAAGACAAGGCTTTGCAAATGCTGCTGAATTAGAGCAACGGGAATTGCTGATGGCTGCAGCGAGGGCCTGGATGGAACTGGCACCTGCCTCGGCTGTCACGGAGCCCGCCACCGTGGAAGTGGGACAACCCACGAAGCTGCTCATACAATGCACCTTGCCGGGTAAGAATACATGTAATTTAGAAGTTGAATCAAGGAATATATCACTTTGCCAGGGAAAATAAATCATTTAAAAATATAATCAAATAAAATTGTTTATAAAACGTATTTACATTTACTCTCCACTTATCTAAGTTTAAAAGCACTTGCACAGAAAGTTTCAGTTTAAATAAAGCAATACCTGAACTTGTCCAATATTTCAGAGGGTGTCGGACTTCGAGTGACCAACTGCATCGCTCATGACGGGTTAGGGGAAGCATCCCAAAAGCTATTAGACGAAGCAGGCTGTCCCATCGACGAAACAATATTCAATAAGCCCTCAATCCACCATCACAATCACAAAAGTTCTGAGATCGACTTCTCAGACTTAGAGCCTGTTGATCCTCAGAAGAACATAGATGAGAGTATCAACAGAAAACTAGCTAAGACTGACCCTGATAATGTGTTTAAAAATATAATGACTTATCAGCATGCTATTACCACGTTCGCAGCTTTCAAGTTCCCTGATAGGGCAAAATTACATCTAACTTGTGGAATCGAATTGTGTAAAGGACAATGCCCGCCAGTAGACTGCAAGGCTTTGCAGAAACCCCAACAAACCAGAGATGGACTACTCAGGAAGGCAAGATTGGATAAAGACGCTAAAGGAATTGTGATCGACAGGCTGGAAGTGTACAACAGTATAGAAGTGCACGCTCCCAATATTGAACTGGAAGATGAAGCGTCTATACGAGGTAAGATTATGTTTTTTTTTTATCGAAAGAGAATGCCTGAGAAAATAAGTATTAGAAAAAATGTACAGCATGAGCTAAGCTAAGATTGTTTTTTTTATATACACGAGAATTGAAACACTGGTATACTGTGACACTAATTATCAGTAGCTAATTAAGAACTGTGCGAAATTTTTGCAGGCTCCAGAAGAATAGAATCCGAAGAAGACGTATTTGCCCGAGGTTTTTCACCAGGAGACAAGACGATTTGCTTATCTCCAGGAAAAATGGCACTTGCGTTCTGCGTCCTGGGTATCATTTTCCTGTGCGCCATCGCTGTTGCATTCATCTCACTGGTGAGAGCTAGACGTCGTTTAGGAAGAGAGCCACTGCACACATCTCTCTCTTTCTATACTGGAAGCAAGAGTGTGTTCTCTTCAAGCGAGAGTTCAAGTTCTGGTCTCAGTGGCAGCAAGCTTCTACTAACAGATAGTCCATATTTAGACCACCATTCTTCTTCAAGTAATAATTGGCCCTACGCTAGAGCTTTTTAAATAGTTCCCGTTAAATGACAATTTAAGTATCGATTTTAAATGGAAAATTAATTTAGCAAATTGGTCTCATTTGACAAGAAAAATAGTCTACTAGTAGAAGTGAGTTGCAATATTGGCTAACTAGATCGGAATATCTTTCAGTGCTTATGATTATGCGTTTATCATTTGAAAATAAGCAGTAGTAAATACCAAGATAATATCTAGTAATTATATGTAAATGAGGAGAGGAATGACAGGAACATGAAATGGAAAAACATAGTTATATTTTGAAAACCAAGGCATTGTCTATAAATTGCAGTTTTTTTATTAATTGCATAACGATTTCAAAATAAGACTGTAGCGCTTTGTATGATAGTTCAAAACTCAAACTATAAACAACCATCCTTGACACAAGAAGGTAAATAAAATTAGTCAAGGGTTGTTCCAGGTTTATATTTTTGGCTGATAAAATTGTTGTTCATTAAAAACAATTCATAATCTCCTATGTGAACATATTTAAGTGATTTATTTTACGGAATAATTAAAGCAATATGGAGTGCCGCTGTCATAAGTTCTTATTTGGATCGGTATTGCAACTAGCATGAGTTTTGAGGGTTTTATCTTAAAATTTATGCCAATTTCTTACTTCAATAAAATAGTTAGTGACATAACTGGCACTATCTTTATTCTTCCGTGATATGTTTAATTGAAGACTGTGCTTATAAGTACCTCTTAAAGCTTGTCTAGCTTCATAGTATTTGTGCTATTTATTTTTAATAATCGACTATTCGTCGTTTGAGGCGGTGCTTTTGAAATAATTGGGTAGGAAGGAAAGGTTTAGGCGCTTTACTTATAATATTACCTCTGTATGTTCGATGAAAATGTAGAATATACTTTTTAATTTCGGTTAAGTATTATATACTTTTAGTTATTGGAAGAAGTATTATCTATATTATATTTATTATAGGTCTTTGGCGATTTAGACTGAGTAAGATTCAGTAAGCATGAGTCACGTAGTACCTTACAAACCTATGTGGGACTACGTATAAGTCAATTTCATTAGCACTTCCTCGAAAAAATATGTTTAGTTTTAATTTAAGCTTTGTATTTTGTTAGACATTTTAAATAAATAATGTCTAATTGTTATGTGATGTAATAATGTATTGAGCATGGATGGATGAATGAATATTTTATACGTTTATACATTTTATAATAAATCAATAAACGAATTAAAAACGTTTTTAATTTTCTGCTGGGTGACTAGTATAATTACTAGGACTAGGACAAAATTGTTGTTTTAATTACTTTTTATTGGAGAGATGAGAGCAAATATTTAGAATTTCACTGACGATATTGACCCTTCTTCTGCATGTGATTTGTCACTGGCACTGGTTTAACACAAATCATTGTTGCGGTTATTAGGAACAGAGAATCTTCGGGATTGCGAGAAAGACATGACAGACATCTTTAATTTACAGATGTAGTGGGGTTTTTTATAAGGGTTCTATTACAATATAAGTGTAGAAGTGGGCTGTTGGGCTATAGTAGCTGTAAAAATGTATGATAAACAAGTAAAATTATTAAAAATGTATATAATCCCAATACATTCTAAACTTCCAATTTTTTTCTGCTGAGATTGCCTCGAAACACTAACTATACAATACTCGTACTTCGTACTTTTAAATTGTCTGATATTTTGACCAGGTTTGCACTATCAATGGTCACAGAAGGTCACATACTGACTTGCTCAGGGATGCATATCCTTTATCGTTGAATCCGTGATGCTGAAATTTCTTTGTCTACCAGCAATTTTTTTATATTTCTCATATTTTCACCAGTCAGCCTGTGACCACGGAAAAGTGCAACATGTTCTAAACGTAATGCAATTTGGTGGGCCTATTAGATTACCCGATATTGAGTCTCGACTGAATACCGAGCGCTAACATTTTTTTTTTTTTTTCGTGTGGAAACCCCCACGGGCCGTCATCCCACCGGGGTTTTCGGTGGAACGGTGTGTCGGAATCGAACCGACTAAAACCACACGGTGTGCCATTCTGCGCTTAAAATAGGAGGAATCCGGGAACAGCTTTATTAGGACATCCGGACACCTCCTAGCGCCTGCCGTACTATGCGGGCACCACCTGCTATTAACCTATCAATAAGGTGGCGTCCAGACACACGCAGACGTCACCCCCTCGCGGCTGGCCACTAAAGCGGGTGGAGGGCAAAACCCGTCCCGACGGCGACGGCGACGGCGCTGGTAGGCGCGCCTCCTCCGCCCGGTTCGCCGGCGGCGAATTGGATCCGAGTAGAGGTCATCCTCCCTGGCCCGCTCCGCCGCCTCCTTCTGCGAGATTACCTTCTCACAGAAGGTTGCGACCGCGGTTAAATTCCTGTCGCTACCAGCCATGGAGCGTATGACGGCCGGTAGCGAGAGATCCACTCCGATGACTGCAGCGAGGACCCGACGCTGCGTCGCCCAGGCGGGGCAATCCGCGAGCGTATGCTGAGCCGAGTCCTCGCTGCAGTCGCAGTGGTGGCAGGCGGGACTTAATTCCCTCCTAGCAACCGAGTGCAGGTACTTTCCGAAGCAGCCGTGCCCGGAAAGGACCTGCGTCAGTCGAAAAGAAAGAGTCCCGTGCTGCCGCTCTGCCCATTCGACGATAACCAGCTGGAGCGCCTCCACGACGGCAAAGCCAGCACGTGGAGTCCCCAGCCGGGACGACCAACGACCCATCGTGACTCGGCGTGCGGCCTCACGCCACTCGCGTACCTCTTCGGGCGGGGGCCGATTGCCGCTACCCGCCCGGAAATCAGTCGTCCGCCGATAAACTTCGGCGAGCACTTCCGCCTCCAAGTCCCACGGTGGTGTTCCGGCCAACGCGCACGCCGCCTCCATTGACACGGTGCGGTAACCGCGTATGGCTCTAACCGCCATGACCCTCTGAGGGCGCCAGAGGCGTGTCCTATTCTGAGCAGTCAGAGCCTCCGCCCACACCGGTGCACCGTATAGTGCCATTGACCGGACTACCCCCGTGTACAGCCGTCTTGTGGCGACGCTGGGTCCACCTAGGTTGGGCAAGAGTCGCCCAAGGGCGGACGCAGTGCCGACCAACTTTGGAGCCAGCTGCAGAAAGTGCTCGTCGAAGCGCCATCTTCCGTCGAGGATCAGGCCCAGATAGCGTATGTGGGCCCGAACCGGTACGAGGATCGAGTTGACCATTATGGAGGTGCCAGGGGGTGGACCTCGACGGGGCCCATGGAATAGAAGGGCCTCCGTCTTATCCAGGGCCACCCGCAAGCCTAGCGCCTCGATCCGCCCGACCACCAGTGAGGCTCCTCTGGTGGCCAAGCGTGCCGCCTCTTGAAAGTTCGCCCCCCAGGCTGTGACCAGAGTGTCATCTGCGTAGCAGATTACGCCCAGCCCAGGGGGGAAGTCACCTCGAAGGGCCCAGTCGTACCCCATGTTCCACAGGAGTGGTCCAAGGACAGACCCCTGCGGAACACCGCACGACATGGGCTGATGACTCAGAATTCCCTCTCGATCCTCGTACACGACGGTACGCTCCTCCAAATAGTCTGCCACCAGCCGCCTCAGGTACTGTGGCACCCCGTGATAAAGGAGCGCTTCCCTGATACAGCTGAATGGCAGACTATTAAATGCGTTGGCGATGTCCAAAGACACCGCCAACAGCACGCCGCCACAGCTCACCGCTTCTTCGGTCACGGCCCTCAGGCGCATTACAGCACCGATCGTCGAACGCCCCGCTCGAAAACCAAATTGGGCGTCCGACAAATCGGGGCCGACCTTGCTCTGGTGCCGGACGATGCGGGCAGAGAGGACCCTCTCAAACAATTTACCCGCCTCGTCCAACAGTACGATGGGCCTGTAGGCCGCGACCGAGTCCGTGGGCCGTCCCGGCTTCCTTAAAAGAACCAGCTTCCCGCTCTTCCAGCAGTCAGGGAAGCGTCCAGACGCCAAGCATGCGTCGAACACCCCCCTGAGGCGGTCTGACATGTGGTTAAGGGCCAGGGCTAATATTCGGGCAGGGATTCCATCCAGTCCGGGGGCAGTGTTCCTAGAACGAATTCGAAGAACAGCCGCCCCTATCTCTGCCTCCGTGACGGGTGGAACATCTTCCTCCTCGAACTCCCCGTCGTCTCCGGCCAAGGGGGCCATCGACGGGGGTGAGTGGTCCACCCGCTGCGGGAAAAGGCCCTCAACCACTTCCTGCAGGAAGCTGGGCTGGAGAGTCTCAGTAAGGGGGGGGGGGCAGCGCACGGAGCTTTTGTTGCGCCGCACGATATGGGCGACCCCAGGGGTCACGGTCGAGACCCTCCAGCATCTCCTTTCTCTTCTCTTCTTTGGCGCGGCAAATGGCCAGCTTCAGTGTTTTCCGTGCCTCTCGGTACTCCTCATGAAGCCGGTCCTCTTCCCCTTCATCGCGGTGACGCCGACGGCTGCGGGTGTAGGACCTCCGGGCACGAATGCAGGCCACGCGGAGATCCGACAATTCCTGGGACCACCAGTAGACCTCCTTCTTTGGAGGCCGTCTACCCCGAATCCGGGGCATGGCCGCATCGCAGATATGCGTTAACGCATCGCAAAAGCGGCCCGCCCCCATGTCTACCTCCTCAGTCGGAGGCTGCGGAGACAGCCAAGAATAAATGATGGCTGAATCTTCAAGTAGGTCCCTATCTAATTTTGAAACAGCCCACCGCGGAAAGCGGGATGATCGCCGCGCCGTGTGACCCCTTCTGGGGTCCTGGGTCCGGGAGAGCTCAAATCGAATATAGAGGTGATCCGAGAGCGTCTCAACCTCTTCCAGGACACGCCAGTTCCTTACTCGTGCGGCGAGAGCAGGGGTAGCAAACGAAAGGTCCACTATCGACCCCCCCTGCTGTCGCACACACGTGTTGGTGGAGCCTCTGTTTAGAAGACAGAGGCCCACCAATGTCGCCCACTCTTCCACAGCGTCGCCCCGTGCGTCCGTCCTGGGGGATCCCCATGCAACGGACTTAGCGTTAAAATCCCCCAGCACTAAGACGTGCCCAGACGCTAGTCGCCGTATCGAGGTCTCCAAGTTGTTGAGGAAGACCTCGAAGTCGATCAGACTCCGGTTGGGGGAGAAGTAGACACTGTATATGGTGATACCCCCCCATTCGGCAGCAACATATCCACTACCCTTGTCTCTTAGCGACAAGGGCGGGGAATGAGCCACCGTGGAGCCTACGACTGCTACGGAGTCGTCCCGATCACCCAGCCAGCTTGGACGGGGAGGAACAAAATAAGGCTCCGCGGCTACGGCCACACCGATAGACCACTCCGCCATGCTTTGCAGTAAAAGGTCCTGCGCACTGGCGCAATGGTTTAGGTTCGTCTGGACAAGGAGACTGGAGACTTGATCCATTATTGGATCGTCTCTACAGCCTCCTCCATGGGCGACGGTGACGACGCACGATTGACATCGGAGGCAGCCTGGGCCGATTGGCAGGCCACCGATGCTTGCGGAGATGTGCGAGGAGGCTTACAGCCAACCTGCCCCATCTGGTGATTGGCGGGTAAATTACCCGCCGCACACGCTGGGCAGTGAGGGGCGGCGGAGCATTCTGCCGCTCTGTGCCCCGGTCGACCGCAGCGGAAGCATAGTCCGCTACAGTCTAAACAGCTTCCACACTTTTGTGTCCCGACCCTAGGCATTTAAAACACCTCATCGGTCTCGCCGCCAGGACTGTGACTCTGGCGTTCACAAAACCGATGAGGATCTTGCCGGCATCACCCAAGATTTTGGCTGACGCCACGGGACAACTGGCCCACACCGCGCCAAGACCACCTGGACCGGGGCGGATGGTGCCGACCCTGATGATGTCCGTGTTGCACCCCGTCTTCTCGCGAATGGCAACACGCACATCCTCCACCGTCACAGAGTCGTCCAGGCCCGAAATGCGCACCTCCGCGCACTTGGTGGGCCTAACGACCTTGACACCATCTGACGCTGCAAAAACTCCCCGCAGCTTTTCCGCAACGACGTCCGCCGTCTTTGCACCTTCAGCACCGGGGAACTCCAAAATTCGAGCCCCCGTCTGGGCAAGGCGCAACCTCACAACTGAGGCCCCGAATTCACCACCTAGAATCCCCAACTTTCTTGAAAACAGCCGCGTAGGATAGCCCATTGCTGGCCGCCTCTGGCAACACGGTGACAACCACAGCTGCCGTTTTGGGCGCCTGCAGTTTTCTAGCCTTTTGTGTGGCGGTGACTGAGGCAAAGCCTGAGGAGCAGAGGCTGTACTTTTAAGGCCCTTCTTGTTGCGGTTTCGGGACCTCTTCTTCTTGCTCTCAGCTTTCTGCCACCCATCATTGGAGGGGGCTGACGTGGAGGGAGCAGAGACAATTGCAGCACCAGAGGGAGCGCTAGGGGCGCTCTTACCTCTAGGTGTTGGAGAGGTGAGCGGAGGGAACTTCGACGTTGCTTCTGTATCTGTACCAGCTCTAGTTATTCGCCTTGTCCTCGGTGCGGTTGCAGGCGCTAACGCAGACGCGGCTGCCGCGTATGACATTGCGACGCGGCCACCCGAGACTGGGAGCAGCGTCGGAGCTGATGTGGCCTTTTTGTTTGCCTTTCCCGCAGCGATCGGTGGCCGAATAATGGGCGCTGGAGGCAGCCTTGCTTCCAGTCCCACCAGACGCCCGTCCATCATCCGCCACACTACGTCTGTAATTTGACGCAAGTGGGCATCAGAGACTGGGGAGGGGGAGGGTGAGTTGGCAGGGTGCTCTGCAACAGGATTTGCCTTAAGTGGGCTAGTGGCGGTCATCCCAGCGCGAAACTGGGTGAACTGAGCACTAAGCTCGGCAACTTGTTGCGTCAAGCGTCTGTTAGCCGTTAGCGTTGTAGTTTCGAGACATCCTGAATGAGGCCTTCCATTGCCTCCGACACGGCCGAGGAGGAGTCCTTCAGGGCCCTGACAAAAGAGCCCTTTAGGTTGGTGGACTTGGTGGCCACTTTCTGGATAATGGCCACCGCGGCATTAGTCCTCTCCTTAAAGTCCACCGGAGTAAGAGGGTCAGAACCCCTTTCTACCGGCGGACGGATTTTAAGTCATTTTAAGTCATCACAGATCTCCTCCTCGGCAACGATTTCTCCCTCTCTTCGCCCTCTAGCGTATCCTTCCGCCCCAGAAAAGACGGAACCCGTCGGAGCCGGTGTGCGTGATCTACCACGCCTGCTGCTTGGCACTTTCGGCGGCAACATGTGTTGCGACGTATCGCCGTCCTCATCCCGTCCGCGTTTGCGGCTTTCTGGGTCGCGGGGCTCCAGTTCCATCTCCTCGGCTGAGTCAGCCGTGAAACTAGCGGCCCTGGAACGCACTCGCTCCGACATTCTTCTGACCTCCACGATAGGCGTTTCCTTTCTTTTCGTTTTCTCCTTCTTTTCATTAGTTTTTATTTTATTATTTAATACATTTATATGTTCCATGACTAATCCCACGAGTGGGGTAGAACTAAAGGTCCACCCGGGCAGAGATCCCCCAATACCCGAGCAAGCGTAAATTTATACCCAACCGAGGGGTCCGCAGGTGCCCCGGCTGGGAGTGCGCTTGCGAATGAACCACCCATCAGCCATGCAAACCATGGTCACGCACCAGAACACGGGATTCGGGGTAATTTTTTTATAGAGGTTTTCTTCCTCGCAGTCCGGGTGACCAAGACCCTCGCCCCCAATCGAAGCCGCGAGACTCCTATCGGAATTACGATATGCCGACGGTGGCATCGAGATAAAATCTCCAAATGCCTGCTCGGTGGCAGTGTAAGTGCACGCCGAGCCCGTCCTCGTTCCTCCGCTGAGTACAGCGGAGCAACTCTGAGTGACCCTTCTGGAAGGGTCCCACAGGATATCCTGTTTTGTCTGGAGTCTCCCTCTGGGCCAATCCGGCATGAGTAGCTCTACCGGCACAGCCCCAGGGATCATTGACCCGCGCAAGCCCCTCCACGACGACAACGTAAGGATACAGTTGGGGGGATACCGAGCGCTAACTAAGTCAGGATTACAAGTCAAGTCAAAGATATGGAAATTATTTATTTTGATGTATAATAATAATAATATAACTTATTGTCTAAAAAAAAAAAGAGACATACTAAATAATTACACATGAGTTACTGATAACAATTGTAACATGTACAGTAATTTTGTTGAACACTGGTACCCAAAGTAAGATTTAACTTTTGGTATAACTCTCGTACATAATTGTAACAGGAACTTAGTTTATCGTAGATTACTACCTGTAGAGTTCTAGGGCGTGACAAGAAACATCATTTATAGATATACATACACTCAAAATACATAACTCTCCTTCTTGCGCAGTCGGGTAACAAAATGTAAATGACTTCTTATTAATTTCAGTAGATTTTTAGAAAGTGCGTTATCATAAAATTGACGTCTGCTTCATATCTACCACATCAATTTGTGGCATCTAAAGAGAGTCTCTTTAGACTGACACTGACTTGTATTAAATACACGAAGATATACCTACCTTAAGCAAAACTTGACTTACCTGTCCCTGTCTACTCCTTAACTTTACTTTCAATACGTCACCTCTTATAATAATATGTTCAAAAAAAATATCGCTCGCAGTTAGATATAACCAAGATACTGCCCTATGTTACTTGTATAAGTTACATAAGGTTAATAAAAAGTGAAAAAGGTTTGTCTATTGGCATTCTTCAGTTTATTTTATTTTATATACAAATTTTCTGTCTGCGCGTTGTAACTGTTGAAGTATTAACAGGGTAAAAGCAGGTAAAATTATGGTAGAAGGTGAAAAAAAAACATAAACAGTACAGAGTTGCGTACAGCACTTTTGAATAGAGGTAAATGATTAATTTCCTTCAAATTTTTTGAGGATTTATATACAACCATGGCGGGTTACCCTTTTTCAGTCTTTTACATTTCACACTTTTCAGTTTTAATAGACCTTATACATACCAAATAGACGGTAGATTGCTAAACAAATGTGACAGTTTGTCGTAGACACAGAGTACTTTGATTTATGTATGGAAGTCAGTGGAGTTAGTGGTTGAAAGACTATTTCTTTCAAACATCTTTGTATCTTGATTTGAAAAAAAGTGCTATAACCAGGTTGTCACTGACAATGGAATCAAGATATTATCCAAAGAGTCGTTTTCAGATGGTGCGTTGTTTGTTTTCTGATGTAAAAGTGACAATGAAAAAAAGCTACCAAAATTTTCTTTTCTTTCGTATGTGTAAGTTTGTATAATATTTATAATAGATGTATCGCTTTGAGTTTGATGTTACTTTTTGTCTTATAAATAAAGGCTCATGTAATATTAAAGCTTCATAAGTTTTATGAAATTTAGATTGATAGAAACCGGCATGCGATGTTCCGACTTTAAGTCACAAATGGCTGCCGGTCTGGTCTATATCTTTTTTGTGTAAAAGCAATGGAAACTATCAATCACATCGTCTAATGCATTCTCTATGATATTACCAGGGTACACTGTCGTACTCTGTGTAGGTTTCATTACCGCCATCTATTACAAGATCCGCTTAAACTTAAAAGCAACTAGTGTGTAAAAATTAACATTGATGACGCTTAGACCCGCATCAATAAACTTGCAATATAATTTTAATTTCAACAAGACCTACTTCATAAATCGTAAAAAAGTTTACTCTTTAAATATATGTAACACGTTTATTTCAACATTTTTAATTTATTTCAAGAATATTTTAATTTAATAAATTCTTTTAAACAATTTTTTTTAGGTATGGCAATAATCCGGTAGAAAATCAAATTGGTTAGTACCTTTGGCGTATACATCAACCTTATTCTACATCACATCCTTAACCTTATCCTATACCTTTGTCGTTTTTTTTTTATTTGGTGTAATTATTGTATTTTCTCGCTTCTGATAAAGCTTCAGAAAGTGTGGTTAAGTTGAATCAAAAACTTCACTCAGTTTGGTGCCGTGTTTTTTGTAATAGACGCTTTTAGTTTCAGCTCTTTTGTGTTATAGTTAATTACAATAAGTATCGACATAACAAAGTAAATAAATGATTTCAATATTTACATGATTATTTTATTTTGTGTTTTTCGGTTTTGCAAACATTCACCGTATTTATCAATTTGAAATTTAATTTTACTTATTTAATTCTTGTCAAGAATCAAGCGCTAACTACTGCACTGCACGAACAAATACAAAAGGACTAAAACTACAAAAGGAGGAAGGAAGCAAAACGGACTTTTATAATGCATTTATGCTAAAGTACCTACTAGTATAATTTCAAACCCTATAGCTATATGTAGGTACGTATAGCTGCTAGGGTTAATTCAGAGGATGTGATATCAGGTGGCGACACTTCAATATAGGTGTTAAAATTCTCGTGAATTCTCTATTCTATCTATATTACTATACTCTATGGATATTACTATTATTTTTCCTTGGTCAATCACTATTGTCATAGACATTTTTTTTAGTTTTTTAGAGTAGGCCTAATAAAAATGGTCTATTGTCAATAGAATCACTATTGACATAGATAATTTTGTCAGTCCTTTATTTTTTTAGACCAATGACAAACACGTATGTATAAGTATTAGGATTTTCCCATGTCAAGCTAAACAAGAATTTTAAAAACCCAAATAATACTGGATTTTTGAAACCCGATGATCCCAGTATGAATACATGAACTTTTATGTAATTTGGACTATAAATAAAACTAATTTCAATTCAACCATAGACTAATTTGAATGCACGTCACTCGATAAAGTTGTAGATGATGTCATATTTGACAAAGATAGATAATGAAATTCTTGCAGACCTTAAACACGGTCAAGAGGTATGTTAATTGAAAATGTATACACCTTTTAACATGTTTTCAAAAATTATAATGTCATCTAGTCCTCTGTGTCAAAAATTTTAGTTTTTCATTATATTAAATTATGAAGATTCATAGAATACTTCAATAGTCATACATATCTAGAAATGTATGTCAGTAAAATAATCGCATTTATTTTAATTTGTTGTATTATTTAATTTCCTACAACTTAAAGTAATTAGCTTTGAGAGAGTAACTTACTGATTCAATCTGAAAGATACCTAAATAACTATTTGACAAATTCATTTAACATTTTACATTATTTTAAGACTTCTGTTTAAGGACTCCTTTTGTTTAATAACAAGTATATTTAAGTTTTTTCTTAAGATAAACAGATTTTTAATTTCGTCACAATATGGGCCGTTTACTTTCACCGACTTCGCGAGTGTAAGATCTTTTAGTTAATGCTAGAAAGCAGTGTCATGTCTGGAAGTTTGTCAGATACCTAATCTATGAAATAAATACCGCGAAGGTGGTTGCTTTCGCGGTCTGTCTTTCGCTTCGCCTACGGTGCCGTGTTCGTACTCGCAGTCACGAATGATATTCCAACAAATTATATATGAATAGCGATTATTTATAAGATTCTATTTAAAGTGTTATGTTATTCATTTTGAAACTCGGTATAAAAACAGTTTGTCTAGTGTTTGTGTCGTGGGATTAAATTGGGTACAATTTGCTACGGATCCCACATTCACAGTGATATTTTGTGTGTGCTGCTGATTTATGTGTCTAACAGTGCTAAATAGGCATTCTTGGATCTTTGAAAGAAGGTATGTAATAAACTTATTTCATGAAACAATTTAGATACACCTTAGAATCTCATCGGTAGATTGTGCAAGAAACTAAATTTATTTGATCGGTATCTCAAATCTATGCCCTTTGCTCTTACTTTTCGTAACTTGTGCATGAGAAAGAATGTTCATATAGTTATACTAAATTCCTTCCAATACTTGATTATAATTATAAGCACAGGCTTGGTTTATTTTCTTTATTGCTTTCAATTAGCTTAAGTGGTGAGTGTTTTCATCCTAGTATCTTATTTCATATGGGTAACGCCTTGGACGCGAGACGCAAGCATGTCTAAACTATATTGATACGAAAAGTAGGCAATATTTATGTAAAATTATGATTTTTCATTATATTAGTGCAAAACTTTTAAATAAGTTTTATATTGTTAAATAATTTTTATTCTGTATTTGTCTTGGAAGAGACTGTTCAAGTAGGTCATTCTGGCTATCTCCTTTTCTGCTTATTAAGCTGCTATACCTGAAAAAATTAAAAGTAAAAATATTTTCTAGCTAATTTCAACAAAAATGATATAACTGAAAACATCAGTGTTCCTTTATAATAGTTTAATATGCCTTAGATAATTAAATGAGAATGGTCTATTTCTTCTAGAAAGAGACAAAATGCAATGTTGGGACAAATACTTATGAAATTTTATTACAAATATACAATACTGGAACAGAGATATCAGAAAACTTATTTTTAATATTTAAGCAAATGTTTAAATGAATTAAGATAATACATTTTAATGCAATAGGTATTTAAATATTTAAGAGATACTTGGTAAATGAAATGAATTCTATTAACATGAGTATGCTAAATACTCATGTTAAAATAGAATTCATACCATATTCTATTAATATCACTACTTAATTGAAAGTATAAGTGTTTCTAGAAGTAATTACTTATCTCTAGCCAGTGATATGCTATCAATGTTGAAAGGCAAGTGGTATATGATGTTTGTGCCTTCAAGTGTTTACTATTAATGGAACTCTGATAATATATAAAGGTAAGGCAATGTCTAAGTTGGTTGTTTGAATGTTTGTAAGGTGTGATGTAGGAAATTTTGATGAAATTAAAGGCATTAAAATACATCAGGTCAGGATTGACAGTGATTGAGGAAGTTGATGTTTAAGATCTGCATGTCAGAGTATATAGCATTAAAAAATGCCTACAGTAGTAGTAAAGGAAGAAAAAACTGTTTAAAAAAATAATTTAGTGCTGGATTTTGGTTTTGATAGGTTTATAACAAATTCACCTTTTGTTTGGTAATAGCTGGTACTATGCCAATTAACATAAACAAATAAGAACAAAAAGCATTGCTATATCTTACCTACATTGATCAACAATCAGAACCAATTTAACAAGGAAGTAAGGTATATACATTTTATAGTTATTTTTCTGTCCCTTCTACTCAGCAAATTTTTGGATGATAGAAATTCTTTGTCTCTGACTGTTACATAAAAGTGTAACAAAAAACCAGCCTGTATGATTACAATATAGAGTGACTGAGTTATAAACATCCATCCAAAATTTTGCGTTTCTTATAGTAAAAACTTTATTTTGAAAACTACTGTTCCTGAAAAAGAAAGCAGGTGCTTGCACTGCCCAGTCCTCTATTTCATTTTCTATCTATAGAACTACTTTAAATTTGTATTTAGGCCTTTATTTATTGTACTAATCCTGAAATAAATGTAGGTTTTAAAAAAAACCTCTCATATTTTCCTATAGGATATTCACTGATGACATTCATAGTCTAACAACCTATTTCATTTTTGATGATACTTAACCCAATACAGAGTTTGTTTCTTTAGAGTTGATTTAGAGAATGAGAGATGACTTTGCAGCAGCAACCATCAGAGTTGCTCTATAGCAGTATAAGCTCTATTGCCACCCTTCTTCGACTGCTTAGCCACCGGTGTTGAAACTTGTGAATGTGATGATTGGCTGACAGTTGACCCAGAACAAGCTGGGCAGAGTGTTGAGCTAACCACAGCAAAGCCACAAACCATTGCAGTCAAAACAGCTGCCACGCTTGGTGATTGTGTGTCCTGATACCAACATTTGAACCATCTTAGGTCTGGCAGCCAGGATTGTAACATCATTGAGCAATGAGGATCCTCCCATCATAGGATCTGGATAGGAACCACTATACCAATAGGCCAGCCAAAATGTTATTTATTTTATAAACATAACTTTTATCTAATGTCAATATGTAATCATTTCTTCAGTAGAAGTTGTGTTTATTTTAGATATAGAAACACCTGAGTAATTTGTTTTGGTTGTACTATGTTTCTTTGACTTACATTGCAATGTCTTTAATTTTGTAGCTAAAAATATTTACAGGGAGCAGCACTTGCCATGACACCATCTGCAATTGTATTTCAAATTATGTTTTTTGTATTATTTCAATTGACTTGAAACAGGGTCATAGGGATTGCAACTGATAAACAGCCTATTGTAATATTGTGTGATGAGAAATGTATGTCCTTGTCTGCATATGTGCACAGTCTTTACATATTGAGTGGAACATTTCTTGTCTGTATAACAGCATATTTTATTGTATATTGATTTTATCCCTCTTTACTTATGAGCACCTCATCTCATGTCACTAGGAATTACCCATATAACTATTATTTTTATTAAACATATTAAATGATAATTAAAATAGCTTGGTTAAACATTTATTCAAAAATTACCCATTCACCTGCCCCTTAAAGTTCATGAAATAATTTACTATATATAGATCTGATGTGTCATCATTAGCCTTCTACTGCTGGATGCCTCCCCCAAGAAACAACAATTTCAGTTTAGTGGCCTATCCAAAATAAAACACTTCCCTAGTTTTAGTAGATTAGCCTGTAGCATTCTTCTAAATTTATGTGATAAGTAGGTATTAAGTTAAAAATATCCTATTGAGCTATTATGCCAAACAAACAAAACATGACTTGGAATAGTTTTGAGTGCAGAGCACCTTTGGTTTTTAGTTACATCACCATTGACATTGTAGATCTTATATAAATTTTGTAATTTGTATTACAATATGATTTACCTAAAGCCTCCTCCCATCCTCTGCCCCCTAATAAATCTCAATACAGTGAAAAAACTACAGGAATTTGTGGCAAACATATAACACAATAAGAATTGCTTATAATATGATATCTACTGCATGAGGATTAGAAAATTACAAGCCATGTGGAAACCATATCTTTTAATTCTATTCCACCAGTAACTCTTAAACCTGAACATAACATTTATGCATTCAACACTGTATTCTACACAGAGAGAAAATATGAGATATTCAAAATTATAAGTATTTAGAAATATAATTATATCCTTAATATTTCTGTCCTCGGATATAAGGAACAGCGAACATATGTATGTAGTGACCGGTTGTTCAAGCATCCTGGGAATAGGAAATTCCTCACTATGACGCCGTGTCGGAAAGTAGCACCTGTATCAAGTCGAACAGACGGCTCACATTTCGGCCTCAGCAGTATTTCGACAAGTAACCCTAATACCTACTTGTCCTAGATAAATAATTCTAGTAATATAGTATAATTCATTTCTCATCCAGAAAGGTCATTAAAAAAATACGTTGACAATTTAACAGCAATGATTTTCTTTCACTTAATAACCATTATCCCTTTCGGTAAATACTTTCATTTAATTTTCTATGAGATTTTTCCTGCGTCGACGTATACATAGGGTTATAGGTTTGCGTCCCGCAAGGTCGGCTTGTTCAAAGCGAGAGAGGGGCGGTGTGGTGTTTTCGACTTCTTGACACCCGAAAAAGTTATCTGACACTAAAGTCTGAGTTAAAATTGAAAACGGATATTAGTCCTTTCTCTCTTCAATTTTAAGGTATTACTTTTTGTTTTCAAGTAAGACACTAATTTTTGGCGCAGTAATGAATACAATTGAAAAGAATCACATTAATCCCCCGGTATAAAGGGTGTATTAACAAGGGTGGCAAGTTGGCGGGGAGGGGTGTGCGTGCACTAGGGATATACGGCTCGCCGGCGCCAGGATTCCGATCGATATTTCGGCCCACAGCTCACTCTGTGGAGTTAGAGTCGCGACGCGCTTGTGTGCGGTGTCGTTCCGGTTATTCCAAACTTCTGTGCCCGTGTGTTCGTACCTTTAGATTCTTAAAGAACCTCAGTGTAGTGAATTTATCGTTTGGATAAAAGTACGGAAATGAGATAGTCTTCTTTAGCTATTGGTATGTACTTATTTCATCAATTCTATGTACGTAATCAGTCATTTAGGGTAACAGGTTTCCGGTGTGAACTGACGTGAGTGTTATTTCAAGATCAATAGTATAATGGGTGATGTCATCCATTGCGTTTTTTGACAGCTACATTTTTCATATACCTAATCATTTTCTTAGAATAAGCTAATGAAGTTTTTAAGTCAAAGTATAAATACCTCGATGTATTCTTCAGTATCTGTAAATTACCTTAGTATTATATTTTGGAATGCTGTCTTATAATATGGAATTCTAAGAAATTTAAACAGTATTCACAAACCTGACTATCGGTTATTCATAGAAATGTGTATTTCGATTATAAAGTTAAAAAATAAACTAGGCTGTCCTCTTTCAATTCCATGACCCCATAAGGTGTCACTGGCCATATAGTTAAGACATCAAGAACATAATATAGTTTGATTATAGCAATGAGTGCTCTCCCAAAGTGTCTCAATTAGTTGTTAAACCTTTTGACCCGTTTTATTCTCATAGTTCATGAAGTGATGTGTAGTTTATCCAGACAGAATTCGCCGGGTGCGTTCAGAACTTATCGTTATTTGCAGAGCGGTCTGCCCCGCCCCCTGCCGTCATCGAGGTCACTCGCGCAGACGTACTGATCAACTGTCCGATACTGGTTAATGTTAGGATTATAATAATGTATCTAATGTGTATCTAACAACTCCCCAACATTTTTATAAATGGTAGGTTAGTAGGTAACCGATTGTGTGTTTTGGCAAGTACTTGGAGTTACTTCAGAACGAACGTTTAAAAATATTTCAAGAAAACTAAATCTTTGCAAAAAGATCTTAAATAAGAGAATAAAAATATTAGATCAAACTTAAAAACGGTCACAATGTTACATGGCATGATATCATACTCGAGTCCATTAATTTATCGTGTTTGTTATGATGTCATTGTTATCTCAAACGGTTTGTAAAATTAGTTTGCTCTTGAATCGAGATGTAGGAACAACACCAACACTTAAAATTTTAGTAAATTCTAAAAAAACATCAATGGACGCGCCCTATTGTTGTGAGGTAACTAATAGATATATATAAGTATAGATGTATAGTGGCCATAGTGCTAGGCATGCTTGCCATGAGAATACTCGACCACAGCTAATGACAAAATGTAATAGATGAGGTCATTTGACCTCTTCACAATAATTAGCTTTACGTTATCAATTTCAAGTCAAAATTTCTAAAGTCGCCATAATAGATATTTGGTGTTAAGTCTAATTTGTAGGCAGTTGAAATCAAAATTTTTACAAGATAATTATTGCCATTTTTTAACATTTTACTTGCACTTTGAGAGTGAATCTTGCATGCTATTTGCACAACTCGTAATGATAAATTTACTTACGTTGTTATTTATCTTTTGTTATCTTTTAAAGTATCGCGTAAAAGTGTCAGTACGTACTTAAATTTCGAAACAATGTTTAATCTCTTTTAATGCTACGAAATTTTACCTACTTTTCATGTAGGCAAATTGCGTTACCTCTTTAAATAAATAAAACCTGTGTAATGTATTCCAATAATAATATGCAATGTGTTGCGTTTGGTTATAAAGCGTTTAAAACTGGCATAGAATTATCTTCACCATTTGGTCATTCGACCTTTTAATTGACCCTTAAAAGCAAGCATGTGACATAATGATCAACGAAGTATTCAGACCATATATGAAATAGGTTCTGAAATTAAAACACCAATATAAGCGTAAACTACTTATTCATTCACTATGCAATTATTTTATAATGTTTATTTTTGTTCGCAGGTAAGTATCTGATCATCACATGGCATAATGAGTCCTTGAACGTGATTTAAATAATGTGAGTCATTTAAGAATGTATAACTTGGTGCATAATAATTCCTATCAAGCCAAATCTGAACGAGACATGATCACGTCATGTTAATATTGTTATGTTGATGTTATATAATATAAATATAATCGCAATCAGAGTATTTCCCAAACACATAGCTGCGTTTTCTCAAGAATTCACCAGTTCTTTATTTAGAATCTAAATATAGCGAGTTATGGCCAGTACGTAGAGAATCGAGCTGTAAACTACTGGACAAAGGTGAACTTACCTAACATTTTGTGTTTGTAAAACATAAATAATAGTTCAATATTGGTATAACGTTATGTATAAGAAGGGATAATTCCAATACGATAGTCATATTTTTGTAAAAGTGGCAGTTTCTAGTCAATCAAACCTTCTCCCCTCTTTTCTTAACCTGCCAATCAGTAATGTTACAAGCTTGTGTTTATGTGTGGAACCATTTCTGAAGTCTGGCATTCCTTTAAAGCCAGAAGACTTTCATGACATTGTGATTACAGAGATAACTGTGCTCTTTAATAGAAATTTTCTTAACTTACATCTCTTATTAATGTTTTTGTTATTTTTTTTTTACCTTCTTCCATTTAATATCCCATGATTATGCTAGGTGACTATAATTGCGGAAAACTGCTTGCAGTTATCATTTTTATGTTATCAGCATGTATAAAATTTTTCAGATAATAAGTAAACAAACGAACCTTTCCAAGTTATTATTCATTCATTAGATTTATTTATGGTCAATCTATTATAAATGTTATAATACAAGACGAGAACTGTTGAAGTCCTCGACTTCAGTTAGAAATGTCATTCTGAATACGCCTTCATTATTTATTTCTACACCGGTACATTTAAGCTTCATTAACTCTTGTTATTTCAATGTTTGAAACAATATTAACGCAATGCTCTCTCGCAGTTCAGTTTTGATGGCATCTTGAGTTGTCGGCCGACATTGTAACTGCGTGGCCCTTTCACGGTTGAGTACCGAAAGCGTTAATGGTGCTAACAGAAGGGGTACGCGCGACTAGAAGCTTTCTACTCTTTTCAACAGTCCCCCATTGTTACTTAGGTCTTTGTTTATTATTTATTCGATATGCTTTTGAAGTTTATTATACATTAACTATCAGACTATATTGCGTTGTACTTGTTCGTTTATTGCATGTTACATTTTTATCATAAATTTCCTAATATGTATAGTAGGTATATATGATATACATATGTATATATATATATATTTATATACTAGTCCTAATTTATAATTAATGTAATCCACAAAACTATTGCATTGCCATTGCCTTATTAAAGGTGTAACCTACAACAACAGCACCTAAAAACTATTTGCAACTAATAATAATTTGCTCTCGGTTGTTTTATGATTACGTATAATAAAATTAGTAAGACTGACAGACTGAACAGTATGTAGCCGATATACTAGATTTGCAATCTTATCTGTTGTGTTGTTCCTTATTAAAAAAATATTTATTTATTACTATATCTTCAATCTTCTTCAAGATAAAGTTCTTTAAAATCGCGTTTAATATTCCGGCGGTAGAGTCCTGAGTCCCGCTCTAAAGGGTTCGTCGACCTCGAATCCAGTCCATGTCTTGCACTCGCCGACGCACGTAACAACCGCTTTCTGAACATACGTAAACATAAGTATATGTAAGTACGCGTATGTTAAAACTATACAGCCGCTAAGCTTATAAAATAGAGAGAGGTAGACGAGTCATTGCAGAAGTGTTTCCAATTTAACGCTTTTGCAAATAGAAATTAACGACGATTTTGCACAAGTTGTAGAAATAGGAACAAGCTATATTGAATTAGTAACACCAAAATTCAAATAAAAGCTATGGGGATCCCCGACACCTGTGAGACCGGGATAATCTTTGGATTTACAAACGTTACCCTTTTAATAACCTCTGATACCTATTGGGTTACAGTATTATAGTAGAGTAGAATAAGACTGAACACTCATGCATGTATACTCGAAGGAGTAGGCGGAGGCGTTATTAATGCCAACATTTTGCCGATTACAACATCGTCCCATTTACTTAATAGGGGGAAGCCTATTGCCATTCAAAATCATTTTATTTATGTATATAATAAATTTTGCGGTTGTACACTATTTTCAGAACAAATGGGAACATTTCAAGGTGTTATGAATCTAACCATGAAAGTTACACATTTTCATGCCCATCTAAAATCGAATGGGAGAAATTTTACTTTACTACTATAAAATAACTAGACGTCCATTATTTTGCACACCATCAAATAAATAAAAAAAAAATAAAAAAGCCTTTTATTTCTTGCATTACATTAAATTGAATATTCTCTATTGAATATATCGAATTACATTATAAATATTCTTATTATTATGATTGATTAATTATTGTATTATTATTGTTACTTTAATTTATTATTCTTAATATGTGTTGATATTTTTTTTCATATTCATTCTTAATTTTTATTACTTAATGTTATTTCATATATTCTTTTTCTTCTTCTTTCTCTTCTTCTTCTTTTTAATTTGTGATTTATTCTTACACATTCTCAATATTCTTCATTTTAATTTTTAATTAAATTACATAAGTTACATAAATTTTACTATTATTATTAATTCTAATTACTATGCTGGCATGCAAGGACCCCTTCTTACGTGAGGGTGAAGGCCTCCTCCATATTTTTCCACTTGTCCTTATATTTGGCTATTGTTTTCCAGTGCTTCCCTGCTATTTTTATCATGTCTGTTTCTCAGCGAGTCTTTGGTCTCCCTCTCTTTCTAATACCAACTGGATCCTGCCATGACGTCAGTCTGGAAGTCCAACGGTCGTCTTCCATTCTGGCTACATGTCCTGCTCAGTGCCATTTTAAATTTTATGAGAATTGAAGTGCATCTATAACTTAGGTCTTTTCTCGTGTAGTGTAGTATGTGGGATTTTTTGTATTTTTCACACGATAATAATGCTCCTCTCCATACTTCGTTGACAGGATCTAATTTTGTTTTTCACTCGCAGTGTATAATTTCATGTCTCGCACCCGTAGGGGGATAGAAGGGAGCAATCAGGTGTCCATAAATTGTTACTTAAATTTTATAGGCATAGTTGATATTAAAATTTCCTATTAGCTTTAGAATTTTTTCCATGCGCCTGAAATTCCTCTTACACTTTTAATTCATTGCTTTGCTCGTTGAAGGAAACTTGTTTTACTAGGTATATGTAGCTCTCCACGTATTCTTTTGGATATTGGTCAAGATACAAGGGGTATTTTATACTATTAGTCACCATTTTGGTTTTATTTAGATCCATTTGCAAACCCACTTCGTAACTCACAGATTTTAGTGAGAGTAACATTGACTCTAATTCATTTGCATTTTAGGATAAAATAATAATATCATCAGCAAACCTTAAATGGCTGATACATTTTCCTTTAATGTTTAGTCCTGTTCTGTTTCAATTGAATTAACTAATGGCCATCTCTAACACCGCTATAAAAATTCTTACACCTCTTCTTGTTTATCGGCGGTCCTGTCGAAACAAGCTTCACTCTACTACTTCAGTTGTTGTATAGATACTTAATAACTTCTATATATTTGTGTTCTACGTGCAGTGATCTTAAAGCTGTCCATATAGAAGAGTGCAGGATCGTGTCGAAGGCTTTCAGGTAGTCGATGAATACAGTTGTCTCTGGTATTCGCTATATTTTTCAATTATTTGTTCGATTGAGTGGATATGATCTATCGTAGAATATCCTCGACTAAAGCCGGCTTGCTTTTTTCGATTATATTATATATTTTGTAGACTGAAGAAACCAAACCGGTTTAATATGATTAAGCAGTTGCCATTCGTGTTTTTAGATATTTCTTACTTTGCTTTTGAAATAAAATGTTAGCTAATAATAATAAAATGAATAATGAATATTTTGATTTTGATGTGCTAAACGGACATATGTACTAGTATTATTTTTCGATAAAAAGTAAAAATTCTTAGGCCAATCAGCGGTACAGTTTTCCTGTGTAAATCCTCAATATCACTTGTTGAATATGGCTGTTTAGCTGTTCACGCATAATGTGTACAACAACAAAATATCATGAAAATTGAATGGAAGTTGATTCACCGGAACAATCTGCCGGTTGTTGAACATCAATTTGATGCAATCAAGTCGGATTGTTCGCTAAGCTCGGCTCCGCTATATTATAATGTCATGAATGGATTGTGATGTAATGTTTTGCGATATTAAAACAATGATTGCAATTTAACAAAAAGTATGTGTATGTATGTTACATTTGTACGAGTGAGTACGTTGTAAATTGACGAGCCCAACTATGATATGTTTGAAAATGTGTCCCAAACCAAGTCACAATATATATTTTTGTCAAAAGGTGGTGATACGAATTACAGTTTTTTTTAACAATTATAAGAAGCACAGTAACATGAGTCAAGTTCTCTGAAACTAAAATCTATTTAATAATCTTACATATTTATTGTACTCTTGCAGCCTGGTAAGCAACGTCGTCATAATAATATGTATTTGTAAAATTACTGAAGTAATTAACAATGTAAATTTCGTATTTAATTGTATGTATTTAGTAATTAATTAACTACACTTTTCCTTTAATACCTAAGTACATGTACAAGTTAAGGTATTAATTAAGTCTACTATGTATTTAACTGTAAATTAGATTAAGGAACTATCAATAAGCTGTGCATGTTATAGTCGTTCTTTACAATGTTTATTGTAAATTGTTATTGTACAACTGAACACGCATTACAAATATATCTTCGAGGCCACTGTGGGGAATGAGCTTTATTTTGTAAGCTTCCTACACAATGGTGTGTTTGTTACCCTCCGGTCTCAACTTCCTTCTCAGAATTGCAAGCTGAAATGAGCTCCTATCTTGACCTACATTTGACTATAATCTGTTTTATGCTGAATAAGGGGCGATTAGTGAGCTGAGTGGTCGTAACTCGTCTGATACCGAGAAAGTGGTTATGAAACTTCAACATGTTTCTGATTCTAGATTGGTAACCTCACATAGATCTTTAAAACTTTTAAGTACCCTTCAACCCTGTGCTAAAAAAAATATTATCTAACCAAAAGTTTTGATGCATCTTTATGACTGAATCACGCCAGAAACCTAGATAATTTTCACAGAGATAGATTATAGTCTGACATCGATATCATAATATGACATCTTGTACCAGGCAAATTTTACGGTTTCAAATTTCCACGAGAGCGAAGTGTCGGGCAACACCTGACCTCAGTTTACTTTTAAATAACAAAGCGTTTCATTGTAAGTTTATTAAATTCAACTAAACAATACATGTGTACGTTAAATGACAACATTAGAGCGTTAGTTTGTACCACGACTACATATATTATGTGTACATCATTTCACGACAACACGTCCACTTCCTGCGACACTGCAATCCGTTATTCCTAAAAATAACTATTCTTTAATCGTTGTTAGGTCTGCAAATAATTGTAACCCTATTGATCATACAATACATTGTATTATTCGGACTGTTTTGTTATGATCTTAGAAAAAAAAACACAAGGTACCGTAAAATTGATTTTGTAACTTTATCCTTACTAATAATAATTTAAATGTACGCGGAAGTGGGTTTGTTTGTTCAACTGACCATCCTGAAAATTTTCAGAGACGGGTACATAAAAAGGCATCCTTCCCAAAAAGTGTGGCTACCTATCCCTATAATGACCTACACGATTGACGCCGTTGGCAAAAGTTCGTTGTTTTATAATTTCCATGATTATTTTTTTGTAGAAAAAGCCATACAAATCGTATTGTCTGGGTAAAAACAGTAAATAATAACGGTATTGCTTCGATGTAAAGATGTGGGTACCTATATGAATATTTTACTACTGTGCCAAAATAAATCTAAATTCAATGATTTTATTTGTCGTTAACTCGAAAATGCGAAGGTATATTTGGCATGAAAAATTAAAATCCTAAATCTTAGAAATGTCAGATTGCTTGTTTGATTATTGATTACATCACGTTGAATACATAAAATAATAGTTCGTACATTTTTGATTAACAATGAGGGTATCAAGAGATCTTAGCACCACAAAATGTAGCGGTACTTTGACATTAATTCTTGCCTAAAAATCCAATAGCGTCACTGTTACTAAGTAGTTGTCATATCTTAACTGCATGCTTTCTCAATGAATTTTATTTTTTAAATACTCTTTGGTAAGGTTTGGCAACTTATTTACAGAGGCAGATTTTTCTGCTGACAGCTTATTAGTATTATGGAAAGAGCTCCAGCATTTGCATTAAGATTTTCATCGCAAAGTCATGACTTGTGAATAATTCATAGTCCGTTATTAACACGAACGGCGATACAATGGTTACCTATTTTCTTTTCTGAGAATAAATATTTGTTGCGTTGTTTGCAAAGATACAAGTGTGTTTACTATCGTGTTGTGTGTAGGTCTCGTATCTGTATTTAGATATTATAACCTCATCCACATAGTTGAATAGTAGTTAATTTTGACAGTCTAATAAAGTAAAAAAAAAAACTTTATGCGAACTTTTCTCAGATTTCTACAAATACATATTTATTAACACAATTGGTGCAGCCATTCTCGAGTTTTGCGCTTAGTTCTACAAATTTAGCACATTAATTATTATTTATATGTTGAGATAAGGTGCGCTTCTAGTCAAAATACATAACTTGATAGGAAAATATCTAGATTCAAGTTTACATTCATTAGGCTGCTTATAAAAATTAAATGCTAACAGAAGTTCATTCCATTTTGTAGTAATGTAACTTGCTTGTGTTAGGTAGTAGTATTGTAACTCAATACTGGTATGATTTTCTGTTTGCATTGCGAGAGTACACCCGCGTCCATTTGGTAAATTAATATTGATTTAACATGTCCGAGATCCCTTTTATTTTACTCTTTTACTTATAATGCTGCATTTAGTATTTTACCTATAAGCATTTCGAATAATAAATAATGCATTATGTATTTTGGGAATTCATTATCTATTAAATATCGTGTATTTCTTGTGATTTCGCCGTTCTATGAGTATTAAATCAAGCTTAATTAAAGGCACTTTATGAAGCCTCGTCTCTGACGAATTTTGACGTAAGACAATAAACCAAGTTAGTAGATTGTATATAATTTTTATGGTCGGTCCGAGTTATATTGACCTAAATAAGCGATAGCGTCATCGCTTCATCGAAGCAACCTTTGTATGTAGGCGTGGCAATTGCAGTGCGCCGGCCGCCTGCCAAAAAAAAGGAAACAAAAAGTACGATGAAGCAAACACTTAACAAAATTATTTTACAACTCGAACATCACCATACTTCGAAGTCGGTCAAGTAATTATTTAAATGTCTTTTCAAACTTGTTGCTTAACCGTTTTTCTCATAGTTGATTCGATAGTATTGTGTAGACTAACGCGTTTTTGCCTTCGTAGTGGTGGCGTGCAGTGCATGTGTTGCTTTAAAACCGGTCGGTCGCGCACAAACAACGGGTTTGGCCTTCGCCGCAGTTGCCGACGCCCGATGACGTCACCATGCTTATGTCATACCATCTCTGTCTATGATTGTATGCTAAATTGAACCTCAGAACAAACCCAAATAATACATATAAGAAGATTTTTAGAAGGGCTTTTTCATTGCCAACAATACTTAGAAAACGTTCGTAAACGTTCTCTTGGATCTCTCTCTGGATGACTGTATTCTATTCTGTTAATGGCTACGATACAGTTTATACTGCTTTAGCCATTATCGTTTAAATATTGTGATATGTAAAAAGGTTTCCAATAAATTAATATTATTATTATTCAGATTGAATAATAATAATTTATTGATTGAGTGAATAAGATCGATGAAATATTCTTAATATTTTTATCACTGCGTTACCAAACTCTTACTTCAATACCTTAACTTTTTATATAATGACAAACTAAAATACAAAATTTAATACAAACTAGCGATAGAAGCTTTCACTTCTGATGAACAATAGGTACTTATGAAATTACGACATTTTTAAATAATCAAAATATATATTACTGCTTATACTATAAAACTGGGGACATAGTAACGCAATGGTAATCTAGTTACACGGTTTTATATTACATACAGCAGTTTGTACGTTCTAAAAGAGATATTGCAGATTGGAAAACAGTGTTCTTTTCTATATAATGCGGATCTGCCTGATCAAATTTATCTTCTGCCTCTAGTCCTAGTCTACGTGAAACGACTACAGTTCTTAAACGTATGTTGGAAGTCGGTGTAATATCCATATTTTGTTCATCAGCGTTTTGACTTGCTCGTAGTTTATTATTCGTAGTCTTATGCTTCACAGTTCTCGCTGTGTAATATATTTCACAAAATCTTTTTTAAGGCATCAAAAAGTATTTTGCCCAGGTTTGTTTGAGATAAATGTGCTTTTGGGAATTCCGTATTCAAAAATATGATTATCGGACTATTACTAACTATTTATAAAAATATATATTTTACCTACTTTCATGACCAATACCAATACTAGATATCACACACATGTCGTATCGATGTTATTTGATACATACAGAACATTTACTTCTACTGTGGAATTAATTAAGTTCAATATGCCATGAGAATAGACGATAACAAAAATATGCATATCTAGTTTGAAGATTTGGTTTAAATGACATTTGTGAAATAAACGTGAACAAATGAGCCGCATCCTACTGTATAAAGTTTAGTGCCGCCACCCACGCTACACTCGTTGCGTCCAACTCTTATCCCACTAGGCGATGGTGTAACTGTCATACACATCGTGACATTAATCTTGCCTTAATAATCAAACTTTATCATTCTAAATTGTAAAATTGGCCTCTCTAGAACGTTGAGCCTACTGATGCTTGTTTAGATTACATGAAATCACTAAAATGCTACCCTATAATATCATTATCATCACCATTACAGATTGCGATTTGAACGTTACGAACGGGAATAACTCTGAAATCATTGACCTCGAAGATGTAAAGTTTCTTCACGCAGTCTGTAAATATAAGTAGGTACATGTTCATATACCAAATCTAATGTCCGGTCCGGTGCAAATTGGTACCCACCCCTAGACCCTACATGGGTAGATGACGACCACGGCTATATTAGGGTTGCCTCAGAAGTCTAGTATAAATTGTCAAGATACGTAAGTCGCAACAATTTCAAGTCTTGATACGAAATCGTTCCTGACATTAAGTTTGTTATGAATATTGAGCACCTTAGCATTTATCAATTAGACTACGGCGACTTCGACAAGATTTTCCCGTCAGAGTCATCATCGTCACCTACTTGCACATTTCCCAAAGTTGTTTTTTTTTTCTATTTTCTTTGGCATCGAGTGTTGCTTATACTTATTTTTTCATTGGAGTCCTTAAGGCGTTAAAAGAGGATAGATATCTTATGAAAAACCTTTAAATACCTTACACGAAACATCTATCTATGGAGATGATATCGGATATATGTACATATGTCTAAGGAGATACGTTGCAGTCTGCGAGAAATATGCAGCTGAACATCACGAGATTGTGATATTTATCTACGATAAAGGATCTGAACAAATTTACCGGTTAGTTTGTGAGGTAAATATTAAAAAAAAAGTTTCAATATCTTCTTCATATAATTAAAGATAATGCAATGAGCGAAGATGATGATCTTGAACGAAAAAGATTAGTATCGCATGTCGAAGTAACACCGCCAACAGGCTAGACGATTTTGTCATTGCTCTAACCAAGTCAGATCTACACCAGCCAACTCTGGTACAGATACACGAACAGTGCTTATAACGCGCTTCGTGTGCAGTATATTAACGCTTTTAGGCCTATTTTACCTGCCATGGCAGTTTAGTGCGACTTGAGGAGACTCACAGCACTTTTTCTGACTCGATTAGATATGTGCGTGTAGTAATCAATTAGTGGCTGTTATGTTCTGCTGTGTTCATTTAATAAGAAATTATTTTTTGTTAATGTAATTCAAACTTAATTTATCCTTGGAACATCCTTATGTGCAATTATGCCTGAAATAAACTACACTATATATTTAATTACCTTTCATTTTAACATAATCGAAGTGAACCTTCTTTGCTACCCTAGATCAAATTATTAAACTGCCAAAGAATCATGAAACACCCGATCTTTTTAGGCAAACTTAGTACCTAATTTCGAGGCCAATAAAGATCTATACTACCTACTATATCTTACAGAATATACGGCAATTCGCCCTACTTCTCTAAAGATTGGTTGGTGTTCTTTGTGATTTGACGTTACGTTGTTACCTTGAACGTTCAAATACACGAGTGTTTATTCTAGTCTCTAATTGTAATTTCATTTTTTTACACACAAAATTTGTAACCTGAATCGAATAATTATGAATTTCTCTATTTGAACAGGTCGTATGTAGACCGGATATCCTTTTGTTCCTGCTGCGCAGTCATGTTTCGTGTCAGTGATGGTTTTGTTTATTATTTATAACAGGCGGTTGTGGTTCGCTTCAGAGGGGGAATGTTTTAACGTTAGGGACGTTTTGGTTACGACACCTAATTAGCCGTGAGGTCTTCGATGGACAGCAGGGTATATCGTGTGTTCAAAATTAACTCCTGTGTAAAATGGCGAGAATAGCGTTGGCTACTGTACTGGCTATATACACTACCGTCCAAAAGTTTGGAAGCAACAAGATAAAATCAAATAAAATAAAAGTAAGCCATCTTAAATTTTTTTTATTGATACAGAATTAAAAAAATAGACAAAACACACTTCTACAACAATGAAATTAAATAAGTAATATAAAAATTAAATTAAATTTTAGCTTCATCGAAGTGTCCACCCCTCTCTTTAATTACCTTCTCGCATATTCTAGGCATCCTACTAATTAATTTCATAAAATACTGTTCATCTAACTTCTTCCATTCGCTCTGTAATAGTTGCCACAAATGTTCTGAGCTCGTAGGAGATTGATTTTTCACCCTTCTATCTAGTTCATCCCAAACAAGTTCAATGGGAGAAAGGTCAGGTGATTGAGACGGCCACTGCATGATTTTCACATCTTTTTTCTTCCTTAAAAAGTTCTGGCACAGTTTGGACGAATGTTTCGGGTCGTTATCTTGCTGAAAAACGAACCCAGGACCAATAAGATTCAGTCCACTGGGTATGGCGAAATCCTTAAGAATTTTCAAATAGCGTTCCTTGTTTAGTTTTTCGGTTATCCTCACAAGACTTCCGAGTTTATTGTTGCCGAAACACCCCCAAACCATGACATTACCACCACCATGTTTGATAGTAGGCACTGTACAAGCTTCTGAAGCTCTCTCTCCTTTAGATCGGCGCACAAAAACACGTCTATTGGACCCGAAAATCTGAAACTTCGATTCGTCACTCCAAAGAACTTTTTTCCATTGGTTTATTGTCCAGTTTTTATGTTCCTTTGCCCATTCTAGTCTGTTTTTCTTATGCCGAATTGTTAGTTTTGGTTTTTTAACTGCAACACAACCTCTTAGCCCCGCAGACAGTAGTCGTCTTTTAACTGTTGTTATTGACACGGGTGTTCCTCGCGTTTCATTCAGAGATGCGGTAATTTGTGGTGCAGTTAAGCGACGATTCCGTTTAGAAAGAACTCTGATGAAGTTATCCTCTTGACTTGTAGTGGATTTGGGCCTACCAGACCTTTTTCTATCTTCATTTTTGCCAGTTTCTTTTTTTCTAGCGAGGGTGTAGTGGACACCTTTACAAGAAATTCCGAGTTTTTTTGCGATTTGACGTTCACTGTAGCCTTCCTCACGCAGAGTACAAATAGCGCTTCGCTGTTCAAGTGTGATTTGCTTGCGTTTTGCCATTTTCAATAAAAAAAGACGGTCAAGGAAGTAGTCGAAATCTTTTGAATACAGACGATGTTAATATCACAACCTTCGCGTTCTAATGCTCAAGTGTGACTAAATAAGGTCCAAAAAAGATAAAACTACAAAATATTTTCAATAAAACCGCATCAATGCATGAAAGAAAGTCCCCGGCGGATGAAGTAATAAAACACGTGTTTCGTCAAAATCCAGGAATTTGTTAAAACTCAAGGAATATGCACTAGTAATCCTTTTGTTTTGTGTTAAAAAATCACAAAAGGTCATAAAACTTTATTTTATTGCTATTATTTACCGTAGGGAGTCGGCAATCTTTTGTTTTGTTTGAAATCAGGTGTGCTTCCAAACTTTTGGACGGTAGTGTATATTTAGTTTCATGTCCATAACAGTCTTCATTGCAAGCTCGATGTTAAAAGTAATACTGGTTGAAAGCAGGTTTACTTATAAGGAAAATAATTTAACTGCAAATGGTTCAAAGAAGTACCATAAGAAAATATTTCTAGAATTATGTTGAAAGTCACATGTATGCTGTTTATATATATTAAGTTATTGGTTGCGTTATGCATATTTTCTTTTTTTTTTAATAAATTATTTGGTACGGTTGTCAGCTCAACTCACGCGACACAGTTCGGGCGCGGTTCTATATTTGGGTTAATGGATTCGTCCGCGCAACGCTACCAGCATGGGAAGTGCCAGTTAGATGCTCCGTCCGTTACTAGTTTCAGGCCATATAATACAATCTAGACTTTATCTGCTAGCAAATCACAAATATCTGACGTTAATGTACTTTAATCGACCTATTCCACTAATAAATCAAAACGTTTATAAATATTGAGCTAAATGATTTTTTCTCTGCGCTGACGATTCGGCGAATAGTTGAGTTCATCTTGAAAACACTTTTGCTGTGTTAATGGCTCTAAATTTAGATTCAGTTGTGTGATGTCAGAGCATATCGGAAGCTGGAAATCGTGCCATTGCAGATTTTATATCGTCATCAGCTTATTTAAATATAAATTTTTAGTTTTTTTTTTGGTAATATAAAACGAACGAACTTTTAGATATTTTTATACCCCAAAAACTGTTTATGCGATTAGGGTTATTTTGATTTCGATAACTCCCTTACAATCAATAATTCCTTCAAATCATGTTCTTTTTTTATGCTGATCCAATCATCACGGCATGTACATCGTTCTAACTAGTACAGTAAACATATGAAAGTGTTAAATCTTTTGTGACGCGTCGAATACAGAATGAAAAACGCGTTCAAAATACAAAATGAAAATGCAAGCAAAGCTTTATTAAAAAAACAAACAGAGCCTGACTGTGGTTAGAAATGCAGTACAAAGCAGCAAGTGTACGGGATGCCCGCTGTGAATGTGACGGACCGCAAATACATCCGTACTTAAAAATCTACAGTTATCTGACATTCATAGAAATATGAGCTTTATCTATTTACAAATAAGAGCATCGTAACAAAACGGTGCGCAACATGGAGTTGTGTACGCCATGGCAATGATAGAAATCGCACCGCTTCCTGCGGTTGTGGAATGGGAAATGAAAATAAATGCACATAACTATAAATTTGCTAGGGCACGACTATGATGATTGTTCTGTCTTATATTCTTATATGATTATCATATGACCGAGGATAGTAGAATATGCTAATAACTAGAATAACCTCTACTGCCCAAGGCATTACCAAACGATCTCATATTCTCTAACAGCTATTCTAATTAAAAATATTCCTAGTAACTTCCCGCTTTTGGGTATTAAAAAATAAGTTCTTATTTAAGAGGAATCGGTTACTTTTTCACACTTACTAGCTACAAAGCTGTAATAAATCTATATCTATACAAATAAATAAAATTGGAGTGTCTGTTTGTAATATTAAAATAACCGTTTTTTTTACTAATTGCATATGGATGTATACACGGTACATCTACCAAAACTTTGTTTTACAATTTTTGTGTCTGTCTGTTTGTTCAGACTAATCTCTGAAATGGCTAGACTGATTTTGGCGCGACTTTCACTGGCAGATAGCTGATGCAACAAGGAGTAACTTAGGCTACTTTTAATTTAGAAAAAAAAATAGGACCTCACAAAAAAAATTAAAACCAATTAAAATTTTATAATATTCGATTAAAAGAAGAATTTCATTAAAATTAGTATAGGTATTTCTTAAATACAGAATTAATAAGTTATCGTAAACTCTGCGAACTGAACAATAACTTTTTTGTTAAATACCACGTGGACGAAGTCGCGGGTATCAGCTAATAATAAATAAAGGGAGTTAGTCCTTCATAGCTGATTTTAAGTAACTCAAGAGAATGTTTGTAATATATGTAACCAGGTATATGTATGTATATACAAAAGAGAGACTCTTTTGTGTAGAAATTCTCAGGCTGTTTTTAAAATTAATCACCTTTGAGGGTTTTAGCTAAACAACTAGATTAAATCTGTTAGGGTGGAAAGATCTCTGTTCGTCTGTTCGAGAATGGTTTACAACAAACTAGTCTGTTTGTTTTGTCTACAACCTAGCACGCTAATGAGGAGCTCACGCGTATTATATATTTCAAGTTATTTTTATTAACCGGTTACTTTCGTTAGATTTTTTACTGTAATTATTACCTGAGTAAAAAGTAAAAGTCTATTATGCTAATCTGACTTTTACTTTATCGGTGTTTGATATTATTTTCTCCAAACTCTTTAATTCGTTATCCACAATGTTAATGTTTTTTTCTGTTTTTTTTACTATTTTAAAATATTTTTTATTGTATTATCTAAAGAATCAAATTTGTTTAGGACAGAGGTGGACATAAAATGGATTATATATGTTCAGAATTTTATATATATTCTTTGACAATTATGCTCTTTAATTATACCCTGAAATATTATGTTTAGTTATGTTTACCCTGAATATATTTAACCAGAGCCACACACAGCTTGTTAGTTGTAACCAACCGCCGAGTTGCTAGTTTGCAGTAAGGGCACTGATACGAGATATCTTACATAATACTGGAGTAGTTGCAGAATAAGTAAAAGTGTCACCACTTCTGTAATAATAACATAGTAACTTGTCGCTTGACTTTGACTACCCTCACATTTGTGTAATGTTGCAATGTTCTACTTAAACATAAAGTAAACACAAAAATATTTTACCATAGATTTCATAAATCACATCTCTTGTGAAAGAATTTAATAAAATTGTACTTAGTCCTTTGAGTAACAAAAACTGCAGAAAACGTAAGGATTCACTTGTAACCGTCTATGTAAGTAAACAAATCTTGAAAGTTAATTTAACTTACTTTTAATTTAAATATATCAAATTAAATCTTTATATGTATATAAAAAATTTATAGTTTGGATAACAATACCTACAATAATTTGGCGTCTTGAGACTGGTCTGATGATGGAGAAGCTGATAGTAAATCCCCTGAGTTTGTGCTAATATGACTCGTTTTGAGGAGTCTATGGGAATGGGCTTAGTAACGATCTGGTCTGATGATCAAGTCAGAAACTGCATAGTGGAGCGTTTCAATGGTACTACTATACTAGTAAAACCCTCTCGTTTGGGCTCACTGGATTTGTTTTAAAGAGTTACAATTGGTGCCCGTGTTTTTTGTTCTTTAAATTATTATAATAATTTGTATTTATGTAATACTAAGGAAATAACAAAAAAAATAACACTACGGATAAATTCCTTATCAGTTTGAGTAGGTGACCAAATTTAGGTCTTAAGATTGATGATAACATTGGGTACAAGTATGTACATAGGAAATGTGGCTATACTTTATGTAGGTACAAGACTGTCTTATCTATTTACATTAAGTCTGTCGATTCATTTGAATAAATATTTTCTGAGTTAGGTAGGTACATTATCGTTATCTTGCATAAACTTTGAAGGTTGTGATATACAGGTGAAGTTTGAATGAAATTTTAAAATAGATGTCGTCCCAATCAAAAATTTGCATTTGAAATTTATATGGACTGTAGTATAGTTACTCATGAAATCATTCATGACAATACTACTAGTTGTGACGATTGTCATGTTGCTCGGCTATCCACTTACGTTTGAATAAGTTATCTACAACTTTTATTAATTTCTTACTTTTTGTCGAAAATATGCTGTTATTTGTATAAAAATATAAGTTTAAATATATAATATCTTAAGGCTTTCGACTACGTTCCGAATAAGGAGTGGTCCGAAATTATATGAAAAAATTCCTATCAGTGAGAGGATGCATAACGTAATTATTATTGCAATTATCTGAACAATTTTGGGGATAGTATTTACTTAGATAGACTATTCTTATGAAATTTATCGCAATTTAACGAAGTATTTTAGCATGCTGTTTCAATCTGACACAGGAATTAGGATATCCGCCGCCCAAAGCGGTCTATCCACTTATGAATGTATGACGGCATGGCAGTGCATTGCGTGTCCCCTCGCGATGCAGATAGCGTGTCGTCTAGTCATTTACTAGACGCGGTAAAGTTGAGGGGAGGAACATTGGGTACCAGAGGAGTGTGGGTGGTCGATTCCAGCACCCTGTATTTTTTTTTCTGTCTAGGAACTTCGCAACTTCGAACAACTCAGAAGAACGCTCAGAGGCAGAACAACATTTTTATAAATTACATAAAGTGTTGTCCCGTGTGGGGGGAGCTTAGTAGCGCGGTAAAAACTTAAACCACGGCGCCATCACTGCCTATAGCCATAGAAATAATAACTGCTGTTTTAACTGTCAGATATCCAAGTTTGAAACTGGAATTTGACACAATAATATTAGTAAATAACGCGGCCAGTAACTGTATTCGGTAATTATCCGTGATTGGAACGAATTATTTCCACCGTAAAAAAGTTTGATATCTTCACCAGCGATTAACGGAACCGCCCTTTTATAGCACAACACACGTACCTACTTATAGCACAATCTACTAGAGCGAAATGACTAGCGTCTTTCTTGACTGACTTGAGTTTCTAAGTCATTCCGTTCGGTGTCATGAACGAATCGAGCTTTTATAACTACATATACAATAAGAACACTATAGCTTTGGGTGTGTTATTTGAGTTCAAGGATAGAGACCACGCCCTGTATCATGCGTCTAAATAGCGTAGGCTCTCAATCATCGCTGTTAACGAGCAATGTATAGTGTGATTGAATGTTCGTGTAAATATTGGAATGTAGAAACTGTGTTCACTTTAATAGCTATAAGACAGTAGTTAACTAAACCTAGAGATGGAATATCTTTTTGCTTTGAAGTTTATATTTATATTCTGAATGAGCCTGGTAGGTACTATAACTACTAAAGTTTCTAAACCGATAACCGTTCTAAAATTTCCATAAGCCATTACTAACTATAATTATTTAGTATAGCTCTATCAACCATGTTTATTAAACCAGTCACGTAAAATTAGGACTATATTTTTTTAAGGTTCGGTAGTGCCGACGAACTAAGATTTTTGGCACTCTTCAAAGGTAATTACTGTAAAATAGTTACTCAATAGGTATTTATATTTTTTTTTATCATGATTTTATCGCTGTAGAATGATTAGGCATGTATAAGGCCGGCTCTACCGGTGCGATACCACGGCCTCACAGAAAACCGCTTGTCAAGCAACGCTTTCGTTGCATTTCCTTGAAATTAGTGAGGTATCCGGAGGCCAACTCCCCCTCCTTCCCCTCTACTCATCCCCCTGTCTTCTTTCCAATCTCCTCATCCTCCTCCTAACTCCTCCTCTTCAAACCTCTCATCAGCCTAAAGCCGGACAGCGCACTTATGACTCTTGAGTTGCAGGTGTCCATGGACGGCGGTTTTCACTTAACATCAGGTGACCCGTCTTTTCGTCTGTCCTCCTATATTATATAAAAAAAAAGAACCATGACTGCAGAGCGGCACCGGGCTATGGTGTATCGCCGACGCCATGTCTGCTAGCTGGGGTTAACGACCGCACGCCTTGCCTATTCGATATACTTGCCTTTGTTCGACTTTAGTTGCCTCTTTGATTTGCGCCAGCGTTTAATCTACCTTTATGTAATCATGCCGACTCAGTTCTTTTGATTTATGAACATAAATTGCGTTTATAAAATGTATGACCGTTTCAGAAAGTCTGTAGGACATTTATTGACGATTGTTGTGAATGATGAGATCGGAAAGCGTTTTCCTAAGTTTCAATGTAGCCACTCAAGACACTACGACTAGTTATAGCATGTCGATCAAGATGTGTTTATTTTTGACATTTCCATTTCATTTGTGTCTTTTGCATTAAAGAAGCGTCATTCTCCCGCCTTAATCTTTTCTCTTAGATAAACCAAGAATTGAATTCATTTAGGCCACGCATTCTGTTTTACAACCGCTAGCAACAGTAATAGTCAGTTACAATTCAATCACGGTCGTGCAATCAAGCATGTCCACTTGTATAACATTGATTTGTTCAATATATCACATGTTAAATACATTTTGATTGTGAATCACTTGCACCTTTACCCTTTACCTGGAAGAGAAACGTCCTGAAATAATCTGTAAAGAACTATAGTTTGTAAATAATTTCTAGTTCATATTTACCGTCACAATCTCGTTAACTTTCACTTATTGCGGTAAAATTTGTTTCATTTTAAAATAAATAAATCATATGAAAAACTTGTCTTTTACAAAAGAATCTGTATGGATATAGATATATTAATAAAGGACACAAGGACGATATTATAGGAAATAAATACAAGTTACATATATTATTGGTACTATTACAATCAGTAAGTAAAATAACAAAATCCTTTATTTATCGTATTTTATGGATTTTACACGTTTGCATCCAATCGTCCTTAATAAACTATGTAGGTAAATAGCGTCTCGTGAGCTGGTGATTATAAATAGAATGTTAATTATGTAAATATGATTCTTGTGACATCTCTGCTACGTGATAGAAAGTGCGAAACCCTGAGTGGTGTTTGTACAGTGCGGTGTAGTAACGACTTCTCGGAATACTTGTTTAATTGTAAACGTTATGTTATTCAATAAATTACTGAAATTTATAATTTCATTATCCTAATACTATATAACTAAGTAATAGTACAGGTCTCGGAATAACAGTATGCGCCAAACGGATGTTAGTTTAGTAGGAGAGATCCGTCGTCCCCTGTATGGCTCTGAGCATTGTCTAAGAGTAAAGGCCGCTGGCTCAGAAAAGGGGTTTGGGGATTTCATTGCCCTTGTCCCAAGTTTCTTGTTTTCCCATGCTCGTTTCTTACTCTGTTCTGTTCTTACATATAAATACACAGTGATATTACTACAATAAGAACTACAAGTAAGTAATTATCTCCTTGTATATGTATACTTTATTATTTTTCATTGCCTCGACACGTTGGCGATTTCTCAAAGATATGTTTCATTGTTTTTTCCAAATGCGTTTTATTGTTAACAACTTATGCGAAATATTACCTTTTGTTCTCTATTTCACCTTGTGTATAATATTATCCCCTGTGATTGATGATTTAGGTTTATTGTACAACTTCTTAGTTCTTTATTTTTTTGTCACATTATCTTTTTATTCTTTCTTCATGAACGTACTTAGGTGATCATTCTTAGTAAGCCTAATATCTCCTAGGTTTTAGATTATTCGTTATTTTTGTTAGTGTAATAATCACTTACAAGCTTACATCACGTGCCCATTTTTTATATGAAACACTCGTTCGATAGTGCTAGCAATAACCATTACAATTATTATAATAATATAACAAAAACATATAAACAATAATTATACATAAAACATTTAAAACTAGATATAAATAATTAGAATACAAATGGAAATCAAATATATTATTAGTTATTTAAGTTTGCAAGTTGATTGACAACAGTTTTGCAAAATTTGTCAATACTGTCCCACATGTAAATCTAACAAATCACAATTCTGCAATATCTATGTCTTTTTAATTAATTAATTATGCTTATCAATATTCAGTTTACTTGTACATACGATACTTAAATATTAATTTATTCCGTCTAAAACAGCCATGCGAAGGGAAAGATTTCTAGTCACTGACTGGAATCTATTATTGTTTTTTCTTAATAAACACTATAGATGATAAGTTAAGAATGATAAATAACACACACTATGTTCAGCATTCCTGTGGACATAATGGGCATAGACTTCTATTGTGAAATGGTTGCTAACCGAGGGACCTTCGTTAACGTCGCGTCGCCTATTATGTGAGAAGGTCGTATTCATTGGTTTACAAAATCGTACAATAATATTACCGTGACGTCAACAAAACTGTCATCCGATTATCTTGTAATGCTGCTCATTAATTTTTAATTACTGGTTAAGTTTCGTAGTTTGAATATGGTTCTTAATTATTACTTTTATTATCAAACTACTTTCAGGGTATTTTTTCTGAGAAGTAAAATAAAAAATAAGCTCTTCTTCTTCGGCGGTAGTTTAATCTCGCCTTGATATGCATGTTTAATTGCAATAATGACTGTAATAATAAGAGTTATAAAGGGTTGAAGAGTATAATGTGCCCATTGATAAAATAGAGTGTTTGATTGTTGAGGATTCTTCGCGAGAAATGAAATGAGTCACGGACAGACGGCTAGTTACGCAACCTCAACCTTATTGATCCTGTTTACACACAACAAAATAATTTCGTAACTCGCCAAGTTGCACATTCCTTACACTTCTGAAGTGTTAAAACGTTACAAATACTTCAAGAGATATTAGCAGAATAATGAAAGAATTATCATTATGTCTTTAATTAGGTGTTACGTAGGTTGACATAACCATCCCCATTATCACAACGTTCTTTTCTAAAGCATCTTCCTGACAATAGTTTAGTTTGGACAATAGTTGTTTAATATTATGTTGTCTACTAAGTGGATGCGAAATAAATCTTGAATCTAAGTTACCCTTAGAACGGGTTTATTTATTTTAGTTCAATAATTTAACCTGGTATTGTCCATTTAGTACCTATGTGCCCTCTTTATCATGTTCTATTTCAAATAATCGACGTATAGACTTGCTTTAGGCGCGGCTCTTAGTCTTGAAAGCAGTTATCTAATCTTATCGCCGATTGAACTAGTGTGATGTCATTTGAAATAACAAAAATATGTTATATAGAATAAATTGCATAGTCGACCACTGCAGTTTTGTTATATCGTGTGTTTAATTACAAAAAGTTGCTTTTTGAGATTTCTTTTTAAGTTACAAGAAACATTTGAAGGTGGCATTCAAGGTAATGAAACCTTCAATTATCTACTGATTATTATTGTGACATTTTTCAGTACTGAACTTACCGTGATGATAAAATACCTTTAGTATCTGGTTGTTTTTTTTATATAAAAATAATAAAAAAGAAGAAGTCTGTGAATAGGCAGCATTTCAGTATAATATTACGTAATGACACTAAACGGTCATTTACTTTAAAATAACGATCTCAAGATCTCAGCTCTCAAGGTCGTGTAGTCAGTTGATACAACATAGGTAAGTGTATAAGTATTAATTATACGATGGGAATAGAGATCAGTAGTATTTCATACAGACCATTAGTAACCTTTTTGATACATTGACCTAATAGTTAATAAAATTTTAAGAATCATCAAAAATATTGTACTTTATCGACAGTACTGTCTGTTGTCTGTTAGTTTCGTTTCTATACTTTGGATATTTTTTTTATCACCGTATATGGGAAGTATGTCTGTCGATTATTTCCCCAGAGATCATATTTTTCTAGCGCACACCTCCGAAAAATTCCCACTTCTTGCATGAAATCAAGCATTTCTGCAAAGGATTCTCTAAATAGATTGAGGAATAAATAATTTAACAGTTCAGCTCTTAGAATAGCTTGGCTCTGTAAAAATCGGAACTTTATGTTTGTGGTCGTCGCACTTACAATATAATATTAATAATGTGTTATTATCTGTTTCAGATAGTTGAGCGTGGCGTGGTGAGGTAGCTGTTGGTCGCGATGACGACCGACATATCAGTGTCCCGGTGGGATCCGTCCATCGGCCACGGTCAGGAGATCATCGACGAGTTCGAGTACGATGGCGGCAATTCGTCCTCGAGGCTATTCGAACGATCGCGCATCAAAGCGCTAGCAGGTGAGAATCAAGCAAACAGTATACATATCTGGACTCACGACAGATTGCCTCCAGGATTGATTGGCTCCCATACCCCGTTTTGTAAATAAAATAAAAAAGTTAAACGAGCTCTCCCTACTAGTCTTTCTGTTATCGAATAGAACTCTAGAACTATAACTACTACAAAGGTTCTCGATCAAACAAATGCCTCAACTGTTTTCAGCATAACATTGCAATAGCATTCTATATGCTTCTGCTTAGATTTTTACTAAGTTAATTATGTAATTTAAATAGTTCCTATGGTTAAGCGTATGTTTATTTTTTACTTTCACAAAAGTTAAGGCAGTAAATTTAACTAGATTTTTTTTCTAGATTTTATTTTCATATTGTTTATATACTTTGGTAATGAAAACCTTCAAACTTGTCTAGTTCGAAGGGTTTTATGGTTGTTTAATGTTCAACAAAGTAAAGACATTTAAAGGAATATGTGTCAAACCCTTATCAGTCCATATGATAAGATTCCACTCGATTAATATGATATAGATACAGAAAACTAAACCGGTACTTTAGTAGTACATGTTTAAGAAAGTGTTTTCTTTTCCTTTAGGCTAATTACCTTTCAATACCACAGGACATGAACCACATATAATGTTGCAATCAAGAAATCGCATCTATATTATCAAAAAAATAGATATAAGGTTAAGTTAGCCCGTTACAGTGGCAGACTGCGAGGAGGCGACGTGTGGTTTTTGTCGGTCCGATTCCGACACACCGTTCCACCGAAAACCCTGGTGGGATGACAGCCCAAAAAACAAAAAGTACAGGAGTCCCATCCTAGACATAGTGTGCTATGCAGGAAATCATCACACTATATTTTATTTATTTATAAATCAATAGGATATATTAATCATTTGCATTGAGCTCACCATCTGTTTTTCCTTATAAAATACCGGTGTCACAAACCATTGGTCAAAATTATTTTATATAAGTATCTACACGCCCGCCCTTAGAATGAACTGTCTACAATATCTATTATTATTCGATATTTCATGGCGTTATCGCTGTTATCTGTTTTTTCAACCGAATCTTCTGCTGTATCCAATCACAATTTAACATTTCACGGGTAACCAGGCGGCATGTTTAGTCAAAATTGGTCTGTCTTTTCGATCTTAGTAGATTACTGTGTAACGATTGTTACCATCGGAATCGTGTGTGCTAATAATTAATACCTGCCCTAGAGTTGTCGACATCTGTCTCAACGGTATCGAATATCCTTGTCCAGCGGCTGTTGAATTTTGTCGCTCTAATTCTTCCTGTCTTTCGGCTGGTGCTATTGGTTCAGTCGTCTTTCGTCGTTGGCGTCATGACATCCACAGAAGGATACGAACTAATAAAAAAAGGAGTCGATATAGAAGTGCCCGGATTAGATGTTTATTATGACAAAGTGGTCATCGAACTAAGAGGTTTGTAGTGTCTTGTGCGGCTCCTGTGTTGATTTTAGTGATGTGATTGTTTTGGGATTGCGTTAAGAAGAAAATGTTTAAGTGAAAGAGATACGTGGTTACTAGATAAGTGGAGTAAGGTGCTGTAAGAAGTGTAATATATAATATTAATTATTTCACAACAATATTGAAATGCTAACTGAGCTTAGGTTTCCCTCCCCAACTGTGGCCTTAGTAGGAAACTACCACATTTATAGCCGTCAATAATATTTAAGTACACGTAGCTTGTAGAAATCCGTAACTAAATTTATTAGAAAACCCGTAAAACTCTGTGTTATATTTAAAAACAATATGAGTATACAAATTTTTTTTTGATATGGTAATATCAACAATACAAAGATTTTAAACAAGATTTAGTAAATAATAGTAATTTATTTAAGGCTGGCAATGCACTTGTGACTCTTGAGTTGCGGGTGTCCATGGGCGGCGGTAGTCACTAACCATCAGGTGACCCGTCTGCTCGTTTGCCCCCAATCGCATAAAAAAAAAATGAAAGCATTTACAGTTTTTGTATTTTTTTATTCTATTGAAAACATTTTCATTCCTGTGGAACACCCTGCACATCTAGGACTGTTTCGCTCTGAAGCGTGCGAACGCTATTTGATCTACATCTCGAATTACACATATTATATTCCGAACCTAACACCTTTGAAGTCAAAACTCCAGTATTGTCTAGTTGAAGTTATTACGATGTCGGCCGGCAGCGAGGTGGGCCAGCTAGGCCATCTTAAGACTCGTCCGACTAAGCCACCGCCTATCTGGTCGCCGCTTCGCGGTCGCCCTCACTGGCGGTTAATGTGTTAACATTCCTTACTTTACTATTATAGTTTTCCTCTTAATTTTCATGAGTACATATTATGTTTACTATTTTATTATCGACTACTCAGGTCCGTAGATATTATTTCCGTGAATTAAAACCGAATTTCTTATATCCTGTATTACCCTTATGCTGCATAGCTCTGATTATAATAAATATTTATTCTTTACCAGACGAACGAGAAAGTGTGCAAAAGAAAACTTTTCAAAAATGGGTGAACTCGCATTTGGTCCGCGTCGGGTGCCGTATTGGCGACCTGTATGTGGATATGCGAGATGGAAAGCAGCTCATAAAGCTGCTCGAGGTGCTCTCCGGAGAAAGACTGGTACGTAAATATTATTTTTCAAAACTGGGCACTGGGCTACTTGATACGTATTCCAGGGCTCATTGTCTTGTAGGGAGATCAGGCACCAGCCAGAAATCAGGAAATTTTTGATTTAAGGATATTGTAGATGATTCTGTATCTTCTCTGAGCACATCAGTATCGTTATATTTACAAAACAACTGTATTAGACAACGATAAAAAGTAAGTGCCGTCGATAAAAGTTACCGTTGCAGACAATCAATTAGCCAGTATAACTACAGTATAGTGTTACACACATAAGTATATTCACGATTTCAGCCCAAAAAAAATCTACGTTTACAAGACATTTGTCCTGTCGACTCAATATATTCGCAAACATTTACTTATCTTATAAACCATGACTAAGAATTAAGTATAACACTTAATGAATATAAATATATAAACTGTCGGTCTAAAAGTAGCTTAAGCTTATAAACGCCCTAGTACTAAAGTAGCATATTCAACAAGATGTAGGCAGTATTTGAGTGCTTTTGCCTATAGTAATTATTAGTAGTATAAAGATGCAGTTTAAAGCTTGTAAGAGTTAAAACTATTTGATTTTATTACTAGCACCACATCAGGCGATGTCTAATTGAATTTATTTGTCTTGTGGACGTATTAACGACGTATACAAAAAAATATTAATTAATTGTAAATGTAAATATAAACCAATAATTCTAATGTCAAGAATTTTATATTTTTTCCCTCGGTTTTTTTTTTATTTTGTTATACTAGATTTCGTGTCTCTCGTGGGAGCTCTCCCCATGTGAAGGGAAACCCAGAAAACAGTGAAAATAGCAAATACAGGTGGAATATTAATAAATATTACGGTCATTAAAACCTACAGGCGATAGGAAACTTTATGTTAACGATCACATGAACGTGTGTTTGGACCTATAAAGAAAGTAGCTAAATGGACCGAGATCGTTAAACTACTCTGGATATTTATGTACCTACTTATATTATAGCTTGGCCACTCCCTGCATTTTATGACTATGTTTTGTAGTTCCCAGTACTTGATATAAGTTTCTCTTTATCGATTTCTGGTCCGCTAATTATTAAGACTATGTTATCAGAATAATAAAAATAATCAATAAACATTCTCATTTGAAACTTATTTTGTTAGAACTCTGTACTACTCAGGGTTAGTTCACTGCTGAATTTTCAAATTCACCATCTCTTATAAATCTCAATTAAGTAGAAAACTGATGTGCTCAGCCCCCAGTTCTTTGTTCCAGTGATAGTTACATAAATTACAGCTACGGACAATTATTAGCCTTTAATAATTTTGACATTTAACATTTCATTCGGATATATTGTAATAGCAATTTATTTTGAAGAATGGCGTCTTGAGTACATTAAAAAGTAAGCAATAGCCGATCCGACCAGCTAAACCGGAATTTAGACACGTCGACACCGAATCCCAAATTATATTTTAACTTCCATTACTGTTAGTCACTAAAACCGAAGTTGAAGAAATATTTTATATCCAGCACTATTTTATTATTTCAAAATCAGACTTAGTTACTTGAATGCAGAAGTCTCCCTAAAAAGGAGAAACATAGTTAAACTTTAATCTATGTAGACTTCATATTGAGTTAATAATCAGTGGCCGAGGTCTAGCCACCAAGACACAAAAAAAATATGAGTATTATGTGGGTGCAATTAGTGGAAGCAACTGTCTGATAACACACCTCTTATTTTTAAAAAGACGGGAGTAGAGAAATCGACTAAACAATTATCGTAGGTCGAAAGGGCTGTTTCATAAATTGTAAACTGTTGTGTTATCTCATCACTCGTCGTTCTGCTAATGAGAATAGTTATTGATATCATGGACAATAACCAATAACCTGATATTGCCGATAACATAGCACAGCATAGATTAGTAATGTCATTTTCGACGTAGATTCATTCAAACTTATGCAATTAGAATTATTTGGAAATAATCACAAACAAAAAAAAATTGAAGCTCAGTGAATATTATTGTTTATACAATACATTCTCAAAATGGAGCGTATTCATCTATATAGGATAAAACAAAAAAAAAAAATGTTTTAAAGGTTACGTGAAGAAAATGACTATTTTGTGTCTAACCTGGCTCTAAGATCGACACCGAACGGTGTTGCGTGTACTATCGCTGTCAAAGCTGTGCATTTGATCGATAGGATAGGATCTTACATCGCACCTCCTCTCAAAAAATTATAATTTCGATTTGGAATCCGAGAAAGAGGCTATTAAAACGTAACTTAACATTAAGTTAAATCGAAATATGTTGCTACACTAAAGCGAGTTTTGTTTAAACTTTAAATCATCGTAGGTAATGGCAGTTAGACATGCATATAGTTCGAAGCATTCATTAAATGTCTTAGTTTAGTTTTATTTTAGTTTTAATAAGAAGAAAACTCCCGCATTAGGAATAATTCCTGTGAAGCGAGGGGCTTTCACAAACATTCAATCAACGGACACAAAGAACACCTAGACTCGGGATAACTACACGTGTACGATAACTATTTATGGATCGAACCCACGAATTTCGGTTCAGCAGTCAAGGTCACTAACCACTAGACCCACAGGCCCGTCAATGTCACGGTGTATTTGAGAGAAGATGTTATATATATGCGTATATTAAATTAAATTTGAATTGAACATCTGTTTCTAACTTCTAATTTCCTGCTACTTGCGACAGTGGCATTAAAATTTATAAAATGAATTATTGCTTGCATTTAGTTTAATAAAGTGATTTCTTCTTTAAACACTTTCTATACTGGTTTAACCACCTCACTTATATGTTGTGAAAATACATCATTTTTACTTTTTAATTGAAAGAGACTGGCCAAGAGTTTAATTGTCAGGCTCTTTCCGTTAGACTGCAGACCAGGCATAAAATAAGTGTTTATCTAGTTTGGTACATTTAATCTCTAAATATTTCCAGTAAGGTGATTTGTAACTTTTCCCAGATAAATACTGTTATTTTTAAGCTGTTATATATTATTTATATTCGACTGAACAGAGGGATTAAGGAGTATTTAGGATGCTTTTACATACCTATAACTGGCTTGTGCTAGAAAATCCGAGCCCTCTAATTGTTCATGTAAATAAACTAAATTTATTAATACATGTTAATTTTTTTTATATAAATATAAAAAAAGTTTACCATATCGTTTAATTATATTACCTATTTAACACATACGAGCCATAATGATACTTAATAATTTTAAAATCATAAATTACAAACATTACCTTAGCTTCATGTGATATACCTTTTAACTTTTATTATCAAGTATAGACAAGACCCTTTAAACAAGTATATTAAATAGGAGATTTTGATTATAAAAATTCTAACCTAAATCTGAGTTTGATGCATTATTCTTACTATAGGTATTCATTTGCAACTACGTATGTAAATTACAAATCTCACTTCAGTAGAAAATGTGTGCTACATAAGTTGATGTTTCAAACATCTATCACCTTTCTGACATTAATTATATCAGTTATGACACCCTTGCTATGCTGAAATTCACGATGATATCATAAGAATTCTATAAGAAAAAATATCTTTAATGTCAAGAAAAAAATATAATTTATTATTTTTCTGTGTGCAGCCTCGTCCAACAAAGGGCAAGATGCGTATCCATTGCTTGGAGAACGTGGACAAAGCGCTGCAGTTCTTGCGCGAGCAACGAGTGCACTTGGAGAATATGGGCTCGCACGACATCGTCGACGGAAACCCGAGACTCAGTCTTGGACTTATATGGACTATCATCCTTCGATTCCAGGTATGCTCTTATATATCCTTATCCATTTATTTGATTATTTCATTATATATTATCTTCTAATGTAATCTTCACAAATCAGTCACCCAATGAAAACCTATTTTACATCACTTTTTACTTATTCTAGATCCAAGACATCACCATCGAAGAGACAGACAACAAAGAGACAAAATCCGCTAAGGATGCTTTACTCCTGTGGTGTCAGATGAAGACAGCTGGCTACAATAATGTAAATGTTCGCAACTTCACGACCTCCTGGCGCGATGGGTTAGCCTTCAACGCCATCATTCACAAGCACAGGCCCGACCTGATCCAGTTTGAAAAGCTGCACAGGAGTAATCCGATACATAATTTGAACAATGCATTCAATGTTGCCGAGGACAAGCTTGGCCTTACCAAACTTTTGGATGCTGAAGGTAAGTTCCATAATTTAGAAAAGCGTCTGTAGCTTGTTTTTTAATAATTGGTCTGTCTGTTAATTGGTTTTTAAATAATTTTGAAAATAAGACAAAAGGTTAAAAAAAGAAGTTGTGCCTTTCCAGCAATTATCTCCGTCCCTATTTTTGTGAAAAGACCAGTTTGTAGTTATTTACCTACCTACGGCGAAGATTAGAGACACTTTTTTTTTTCGTGTGGAAACCCCCACGGGTCATCACCTCACCGGAGCTGACGGTGAAGTGGTATGTCGGACTCGAACCGACTAAAACCACACGGTGTTCCGGCACAAGTGGGTCTATTGCAAGGGACCTGGGTATACCCTAGGAGGGGTTCTTCCAGGAACCCTGCAGACCTTGGCCACCTCTTTTGCAAGAGGCACCACCACCATTGAATACGAGGGGCCTAGCCCCCCACCAGTTTGAAAGGCGAGCGTGGAACACGTCGCACCACCGTCTCAGGCCTGCTTCTGCTAGGGTAAGGGCAGACCTACCCTTTACCCCCAGGCCAGCGCTCATGGAGGCCGGAGATCGTTTTGTGCTCTCCGGCGTGTTGCGTGCCTGCTGCGTGTTCTACGGGATGGAGAGAGTGCTTGCCCTCTCCCGTATCCTCTCCGCCGCCTCTTTAGCCAACATGACCTCTTCGCAAAATTAGGCGGCGGAATCCCACGCGCTCTCGCTTTGGACCATGGACTGAACCATGTTCTCTAGCGAGAGACTTCCTGAACCAATAGCCGTCGCGAGGTTGAGGCGCTGGTGCGCCCACGCTGTGCACTCCACTAAAGTGTGAAGTGCAGTGTCCTCGCGACAGCTTCCGCAGTGATGGCACGCAGACGTTGGCTCCCGGCCCATACGACACAGATACTTACCGAAGCAACCGTGCCCGGAAGATTAGAGACACTAGCCTTAACGATATTGCGATATTGTTAGGGCTAGTGTCTCTAATTAACTTTTAATTGCCTCTTTGGAAATTATCAAATAAAACAATTATTATTATAGATCAAATAAATTGATATTACCGTATGTCGGACCGGTCAACAATTTAAAATCCCACGCTTTTTTGTAGTCTGCAATTCCCAAGAGTTACTATAATTAGCTTACCATCAAATTGAAGGACAGCAGCATTAAATTGTTGTATTTTTATATATAACGTTTTTTTTTAAGTTAAACATTAATAGGATATCTCTTTTAGAATAACACTATTGTGTTATTCTAAAAGTAAGTAAAAGTTTCTTCTTAATGTATTTGAAGACAAAGGAATATTATTAGCTTCAAAATTCATAAATTGTTTAAGAGTATTTAGCCCAGTTCGCCTTCTAATTTCGTAAAACAGCATTACTTCTCATTTACTGTATACTAGTGTCAATTTGTAGGTAATCCATTTCATTTAGAGTCAACTTTGAAACAAATTATTGAACAATGCCTGGATCACGTCTACCAAATAATAATGCCACATAAACCAATTAAAGCCAAAAATGCTGTAAAGCACTGGATGTAGTTAATAGGTGAATTAGTACCATTAAATGTGGTGATAATCTAAAATATTTGGCATAGAATATTTCTCCAGAAATCCTTATCTCCTTAGATCATGTGTATAAGCCTCGCTGTTATAGTCGAAATACTCAAGGATTATTAACATAAATTATTGTTTATAGACATTGCTGTTGACCATCCCGATGAGAAATCAATCATCACATATGTGGTGACGTACTACCACTACTTCAGTAAGATGAAGCAGGAGACGGTGCAAGGCAAGAGGATTGGTAAGGTCGTCGGTATTGCCATGGAGAACGAGAAGATGATGCAAGAATATGAATCACTCACTAGGTAAACATGTCACTTGAACTCTATGTTCCACTGCTTTAACAAATATTGTCTACTGTGTTTTTAGTAAATCTATAGGATTTAGTTTAGATTGACCCTATTCATAATTAGAAATAAAATATCTTTTGAATATTCCAGTGATCTACTTCAATGGATTGAGCGTACGATCGAGGCTCTAGGTGACAGAACATTTGCGAACTCACTGGAGGGTGTTCGTCAACAACTGATACAGTTCTCCAACTACCGTACTGTTGAAAAACCACCCAAGTAAGCATATATTATGTATAGCAATAAAAAAAATATCCTTACGTCCACCAGACTTTTATATCAATGAAATCTAATTTAAAATTAAACTTCTGAATATACGAAAAGTACAATGAATATTAAAGCTAAGGCAGCCCAGTAGTCACTCAACAAGCAGCAAGTCTAATAGTGGTAGAGCCATGCTTGCTTAAGCACGAATGGGCCGGCTCGACCGGTGCGATACCACGGCCTCACAGAAAAACGGTTGTGAAGTAACGCTTGCGTTGCATTTCCCCGAAATGAGTGAGGTCTCCGGAGGCCCAAAATCCCCCACCCCCCTAATGATAGCGCTGTTAACGAAAAGGATACCCCAGGGGGGTACCAGCGCTAGCGTTGGAGAATCCCCCCCTGGACGTCCACCCTCAGTACGGATTATGCCTGAGCGTGGACGCCCAGGCTGCCCCTCGTACTCTGGGGGGGGCTCAACTGCGCTCTCAAAATCTGCTCGGGGCAAGAGAAGGCATACCATGGCACCCCCTGTCACGTTTACCGTGGATTTTTGCAACATTAGGGGCTTACATTCGAACCTCGACACTGTCCACCACCACCTTGAGACAGCAAAGCCGGCCTTGCTCTTTTTAACCGAGACGCAGATATCATCTCCAGCGGACACATCCTACCTCTGCTACCCTGGGTACGGACTGGAACACTCCTTTGTTCCTAAGGCTGGTGTATGCGTGTACGTTAGAGATGATATCACTTCTCGCCGCCTCGGCAATCTTGAAGGTAGGGACCTCTCCATCTTATGGCTACGTGTAGACTGCGACGACCATCCCCGCATCTACATATGCCTCTACAGGTCCCATAGCGGTGATGCCGAAACGGACCGACTCATCGACCACGTCCAAATGGCTACAGACTCAGTGCTCCAGCAGGTCCCATCCGCAGAGATCGTGATTCTTGGCGACGAATGGCTTGGTTCGCGCAAAACCGATCATGCGGGAAGATCTGTTTACGATTTCGCCTTGGCATATGGCTTGACGCAGCTGGTAGCAACGCCTACGCGAATCCCAGATGCAGAAAGCCACGTGCCTTCACTGTTGGATCTTCTGCTAACCTCACATCCTGACGGCTACAAAGTATCCGTTGAGGCCCCTCTTGGCTCTTCGGACCATTGCCTGATTAGGAGTATGGTGCCACTCGTTCACTCGCTGCGGCCGCGTGTTACAGGCAGTCGCCGCGTATGGCACTATAGGTCAGCAGACTGGGATGGAATGAGAACATTCTTTGCATCCTACCCATGGAGGCAGGTTTGCTTCTCGCCGGATGATCCCAATGTCGTTGCTGACTCTGTCGCGGATGTTGTGCTTCAGGGTATGGAACTTTTCATTCCATTCTCCCTGATTCCCACAGGTGGCAAGTCCCAGCCTTGGTTTGGTCGAACCTGCAAAGCGGCGTCCCGCCGAAAGCAGGAATGTTACCAAGCATGGGCTAATGCAGCGACAGCACGGGATGTAAAGACCAGCACATTAAAGAAGCAATTTAACTTTGCCTCCAGGTCCCTCAAAAGAGTAATTGCTGGGGCGAAGTCGGCTCACATCGGCAGAATTGGCGAGAGACTAGTGAGTCTCCCCTCCGGAACTCGTGCATTCTGGTCTCTTGCTAAAGCTGTCCAGGGGAACTTTTGTAAGCCATCCCTTCCACCTCTGCGCATAGGAGATAATTCGTTGGCCCACGACGCTAAAGAAAAAGCCGATCTTCTGGGCAAACTCTTTGCGTCCAACTCGACCCTGGACGACGGGGGAAACGCACCGCCGACCATACCGCAGTGCGAGACCCGCATGCCGGAAGTCCGGTTTACACAAAGGGCAGTGCGTAAAGCGCTTCTTTCCCTCGACGTTCATAAGTCGAGTGGGCCCGATAGAATCTCTCCTATCGTGCTGAAGACGTGTGCTCCAGAGTTAGCACCGGTTTTAACGCGCCTTTATCGGCTTTCCTACTCTCTTGGCGTAGTCCCGAACTCATGGAAGACAGCTCTAGTGCACCCAATCCCTAAAAAAGGAGATCGCTCGGATCCGTCCAACTACAGACCCATAGCCATCACCTCCTTGTTCTCCAAGATAATGGAATCCATTGTTAACTGCCAGCTCCTCCGGTACTTAGAAGACCACCAGCTCCTCAATGATCGACAATACGGCTTCCGTCAGGGTCGTTCAGCTGGTGATCTTCTCGTATACTTGACTCACCGGTGGGCACAGGCGATCGAGACCAAGGGGGAAGCGTTGGCCGTTAGTTTGGACGTGGCGAAGGCCTTCGATCGGGTCTGGCACAAAGCGCTCCTTGCGAAGCTTCCTTCCTATGGGCTTCCCGAGAAACTGTGCAATTGGCTCACCAGTTTTCTTACAGACAGAAGCATCAAGGTCGTTGTTGACGGTGCATGCTCCGACTCGAAGTCTGTTAATTCTGGTGTCCCACAAGGCTGTGTGCTATCACCCACGCTGTTTCTTCTGCATATCAACGACATGCTGCAGATTAGCAGCATCCATTGCTATGCAGACGATAGCACGAGTGATACCCTTTACACCGGCCGCGCTAACATTTCTCGGGTAAACGTCATCGAAAGCCGATCCAAACTTGTGTCTGAAATCGAAACTTCTTTATCAAAAGTTTCAGATTGGGGTCGACTTAACCTAGTCCAATTTAACCCCACGAAGACACAGGTTTGCGCGTTCACCGCTAAAAAGATGCCATTGGTCGTATCACCTCAATTTGAGAGCACTTCCCTAACTGCATCAGCCAGTATCGGAATCCTTGGCGTCGATATATCAAGCGAAGTCCAGTTTCGCGGTCACTTAGAGAGTAAGGCCATATTAGCCTCGAAGAAGCTTGGTGTGCTAAACAGATCGAGACAGTATTTTACTCCGGCCCACCGCCTACAACTTTATAAGGCGCAGGTTCGGCCGCACATGGAATACTGTTCTCATCTCTATGCAGGTGCACCCCGGTACCAACTTCTGCCTCTTGACCGCATTCAACGGAGAGCGACTCGCATCATCGACTGCCAAGATATTTCTGATCGACTTGACACCTTGGCGTTGCGTAGAGATGTAGCTTCACTCTGCATCCTCTATCGCTTGTATCATGGGGAGTGTTCAGAGGAATTGTTCGGACTTATACCGGCTGCTGGTTTCCGCCATCGTCCTACGCGACAAAATATCCATCCCCATCACCTGGATGATTGGCACTCCACCACTGTGCGCTTCTCCAGAAGCTTTTTGCCTCGCACAACCAGCTTATGGAACAAATTGTCGCCTGCCGTATTTCCGAACCGATACGACCTTCAAACCTTCAAGAAGAGAGCGTACCTCTACCTAAAAGGCCGGCAACGCACTTGTGACTCTTGAGTTGCAAGTGTCCATGGGCGGCGGTAGTCGCTTACCATCAGGTGACCCGTCTGCTCGTTTGCCCCCTATCGCATAAAAAAAAAAAAAAAAAAAAAAAGCAAAATATACACGTATTAGATGTGTTTTCGAACAAAATATACAAATTGTAGGAATCCTCAGTAAACTGGCTCTAGAACCATTTTTTAATTTACACCATGCTGTTGTGATTATTAAAAGGCCGCCTATTACATAACTGAATTAACATAGTGGTAAAATTGTTTTCTTTTTTCTAAAGATTTGTGGAGAAGGGCAATTTGGAAGTGCTTCTCTTCACACTGCAGTCACGCATGCGAGCGGCTAACCAGAAGCCGTACACTCCTAAAGAAGGCAAGATGATCCACGATATCAACCGTGCGTGGGAGAGGCTGGAGAAGTCTGAGCACGAGAGAGAACTGGCGTTGCGAGAGGAGCTCATCAGACAGGAGAAGCTTGAACAACTGGCTGCAAGGTAAAAGATGATCATCCATTCCTAGATATGTTAACTTAGTATTACTGTTTGATAGTAGTTCTTTATCCATCTATAGTATTATTTTTGTGGGTTTCGATTTCATTATAGCTACTATAAATTGTTTATTTCAATTGCTTTGAAGTCGTAGATTACAATAATAAGCTTATAATAGTAACCGTAAATTACGCTATTACTGCATTTATACATCTGCAGCAGTAGTATGGGGTGCTAGTTATTAAAAACTTCTATACTGTACAAACGGTATACATATTGTCCATCTCTTGTCGCCTTTTACTACACCCTCGGAAACAAACGGGTGGCCCATTCGACTCGACCTAAAACCACACGGCTTATTGACCTATTTATAAATGATATTGTATTACTACAGACACAGTTCTACAGAGGCTCATTGTTATTAAGCATTGACATTTCACTAATTAATTACTCAGATGACATTTACTTAATATTCAGGTCACCGCGCTCTCTGATATATACAGAATTTAATTAGTATCACTAAGCATTTAGCATATTGTTTGAACGTATATTTTATTACTATTATTTATTTATCGACTCTCCCTCGCATCGTACATAAAAGAAAACTACTCGAGAAGAAATAACCGTGAACATACCGCGTGGTTCACAGTAGAGTAGGATAAGGCCACCCCCGTGGTGTCGTAAACTAACGGATCTGACTGTTATCTATCAGACAGTATGTATACAGTCATACAGTGCTCGTTTGACGGCAATAGGCTTGCCCCCCTATTACGCTAGCGGGACCAAATTCCAATTCGCCAAATGTGAGTGTTTAATATAAATCTGCTTACCTCTTATACTTGTCTTGTCCTAACATACTAAATGTTCATAGTGTATAGATTTTTTTTGCCTATTTTCCTCTATAAGATCTCCGTAGTGCAACAGGTAACTAGCTGCCTGACTCTTACTCCTGACAATCAAATAAGTTTATAATTGATTTAATTGAAATAAACGATTTTGATTTTATTCGATGTCATCATCATCATTCAGCCTATCGCAGTCCAAGACTAGACATAGGCTCCTTCCAATGATGATTTAATGTAATTTAGAAGAAAACTGGACATAATGTTGTAACTTCCAATATATAGCCAACTTGTAAGCGGGCTTTATTGATTTTAAAATAACTGCCACTATCATTGCATTGCATTGCTGTGTCACACACTATTAAAGATTCTGTAGATTAGACCTATTAAGTTACTTTTTTTTAATAATCTTATTTTTTTTACTTTTTTATTAGTAATGTTATTTTTTTTTACTTTTTTTTTTGTAGATTCAATCGCAAAGCTCAGATGCGAGAGACTTGGCTGTCGGAGAACCAGCGTCTCGTAAGCCAGGACAACTTCGGTTTCGACCTGGCTGCTGTGGAGGCGGCTGCGAAGAAACATGAGGCTATTGAAACTGACATCTTTGCTTATGAAGAACGAGTCCAGGCTGTTGTCGCTGTATGCTCCGAGCTGCAGGCTGAGAGGTAACCTAATTAGTTACTTCGAAAAATTTACCAACCTATAATTGTTTTTTCTTTATTAAAATTTATATAAATTTATATAATTTATATAAATATGTGTAAAGCTGATAGACAGACATTACCTCTATGAGCTGTGCTGTGACTGAAGTGTAAGCTACTGCCGTATCACTTGTTCTTGGGTTATACATACATACATGTATTTGTATTCAGAATGTCTCCATATAAGTTTTGAATTCACAAGAGAAATAAATCTCTTTATATCTATCTATCTATATTAGGAACACATACAGCGCTTTAATGTAGATTGCGAGGATATGTCCCTGAATTATTACAATAATTATTTATGTCTTTATTGTGATTGTATTACCAGGTACCATGATATGGAGCGTGTGTGTGCCCGTCGTGATAACGTACTACGCTTATGGGCGTACCTGCTCGAGTTGCTCCGTGCGAGACGAGCTAGGCTTGAGCTTTCATTGCAGTTACAACAGAACTTCCAGGTAAACAAAGAAATTGATTGTTTCTAAAGAAATTAATAATAGATACCATTTGTTATGATCAATGTATCTATTAAAATTCCGTTGTATATTTGAGCATAATAAAAGTAAAATTATTAATAAAATATGTATTGCAAAATCAATTGATAATGCCTCAGAAGCATCAGGATGACAGATCCAGTGTCAAAAGCTTCTCAGAAGTGACATGCGGTACATTATCTCCCTACAGCTATAGAACTATTCTGTTGAACTCTTTTCAACATAGATTGTCTTTTTAGGAGATGCTATACATCCTCGATTCTATGGAAGAGATCAAGTTGCGTCTCCTGACTGACGACTACGGTAAACATCTGATGGGAGTCGAAGATCTATTGCAGAAACACGCGCTTGTTGAGGCTGATATTAACGTGCTCGGCGAGCGAGTTAAGGTTTGTCTCTTTACTTTTACTTGTTTATTTTTTTATATGTTTTATTGAAAGTCTTGCTTTATATGTGTATGGTAGATATTTGAAATTAATAGTGCTTCTAAAATTACTTGCGTAAAATGCGTGTCAAGTGACAAAGGATCTTTGAGCTGAGTATGGTCCATACATTATTTGGTTTAGAATTACTGATGCCTCTGGCAGAAGTTACTTATATAAGATGTATTATTTATTTTCTATAATTCTTATCTTTTTATCCTAAAAATATTATTATTTGAGGGTATGATAATATGGTATGGTTGTTCAACAGGTTGTTGTCGGTCAATCTCAGCGATTCCTGGAACAAGAGGAAGGCGGGTACCGACCGTGCGATCCCGCCATCACAGTAGAACGTATTCAACAACTTGAAAATGCTTACGCTGAACTTGTACATCTTGCTGTTGAAAGAAGGTCAGTATTCTTAAGTCTTACAGACACACGCACAGCGTTTATTCTATTGTTTTTATAAAGCTAATATCTTCAGAATGATTAAATTAGTTGTATTTTTTTCATATACAGGCTGTTGAAGTTGGTATCTCAATTGAATGTTTTTTTTATTTATCATAACAGAAAGCGTCTGGAGGACAGCCGTAAACTGTGGCAGTTCTACTGGGACATGGCTGACGAAGAGAACTGGATTAAGGAGAAGGAACAGATCGTCTCTGTTGATGACATCGGACATGATCTTACTACAGGTAACAAGAACGGATCTGATGCGATGCTGTGAAAAACATGGTACTACTGTTATATACATGGTTTATCGTCTGATTCAAAAGAGTCTCTCATAGAGGGGATAAATCAATTACGTTCTTATGCATACTATAAAATTAGTGATTCAGTACACTATAGATGAAAAAATTTACATTTGAATTAATTAATCTGTTCTCTAGTATATTTGTTAAAATGATATATTTTATGTGTTCGTTTATCACAGTGTACTTGCTAATATCGAAGCACAAGGCTCTAGAAGCGGACGTGCACGCCCACGAGGTACAACTGATGAGTGTGGCTGCGGTCGGGGATGAACTCATCTCCCAGGGACACTTTGGAGCTGACAGGATACAGGTAATTACTTACTTATCTTATTTACGTCGCCACTCCCACTGAACCAAAATAAACATTGCGTGTGCAGCAGCATAAACTTGATAGAAGTGAAACTTCTAAAAAATATGTATCTCACTTTTCAGTACTCTCCATGTTATCTTTTGTTATATCTTTCTTATCTATCATGTAACAAAATGTTCATTGCTGTGACTATTCCTTTAAATTTTATTATCAATGCTCGTGCATTATTGATAATCACTGCCTAAATTTCTCTTTGTAAAAGTAATTTAAATAAATATGTTTTCAACTTCACCTGTTTTAATACTAGATTAATATATTATTTCCAATACCACTATCATTATCCATAACAATTTTTTGTGATATATGAAATATATTCATTACTTTGGAGATGTTTAAATTATGATATGGTTCCATTTGTACGTAAACGAGAATTTTACATGGTTATCACCAGGACCGTCTTCGTGATATCCTGTCCCAATGGAACCACCTGTTGGATATGGTGTCTTTGCGCAAAAACCGTCTGGACGCGGCCGTGCGATACCATCAACTATTTGCTGACGCCGATGACATCGACAACTGGATGTTGGATACACTTCGGTACGTATCTCTATTATTACCTGAAGTACCTCTAACTATTAATATGAAAACATGATGTATACTTCAAGTTCTTAACCATAAATCTAAAAAAATAACTAAATTAATTTTATCTATATATGTATATGAACCCTCTTCATTTATAAGCTATGTGTGTATAGTGATTATACTTATAATGTAAGGTTAAGGTAATATATTAAAAATACCTGAAATTACTTATGTAAACACAAAACACAAACTATAAGTTCCTGTATACGTAAAGAAAAGTATTATTTATTTATCGATTCCAACTTATGTAAGGTATCACTAATTTATCTATTTTCTTGGTCAGGTTGGTCTCGTCCGAAGACACAGGCGTTGATGAAGCTCAAGTGCAGAGTTTGTTGAAGAAACATAAAGATGTCACAGATGAACTTAAAAACTATTCCAATGTCATCCAGCAACTCAAACAACAGGTCAGTTCTTACAGTACTATAGTGATTGCTATGTGGTATACGGTATATGTCAATGTCGGCGGGTTTTGGCGTAATACCTATCCTTGGTGCCGTTGGTGCTACCCTTATCGATATTGTGTGTAGCTTTTGTTGATTTTCTTTTTATGCGATAGGGGGCAAATGAGCAGACTAAAGGCTCAAGGGTTTCAAGTTCGTTTTCGGTCTTTGAGGTGGGAGTACGCTCTTTTCTTGAAGGTTCGATGGTCGTATCAGTCCGGAAATAGGACAGGTGACAATGTGTGCCACAGGCTGGTTGTGCGAGGCAAAAAGCTTCTGGAAAAGCACACAGTAGTGGAGTGCCGATCATCCAGGTGATGGGGATGGATATTTTGTCGCGTGAGACTATATCGAAAACCTACGGCCGGTATAAGTCCTACCAATTTCATTAAACACCCCCCATGATATGTGTAATAGAGAATGCAGAGTCTAGCTGTATCTCTACGCAAGGTGTCAAGCCGATCAGAAATATCTTGGTAATCGATGATGCGAGTCGCTCTCCGTTGAATGTACTGTATTGATCTAATTACTTAATCAATATATTTGTTTGCCCAGGCCCAAGAGTTATCACCAGAAGATGCGAACAGTGCGGAAGTTCGCGAACGTCTGTCAGCTATCGACGCGCGTCACGGCGAGCTGGCGGAGCTGGCGCGGCTGCGCAAGCAGCGCCTGTTGGACGCGCTGTCGCTGTTCAAGCTGCTGGCCGAGGCCGACGCCGCTGACCAATGGATCGCGGAGAAGGACCGCATGCTTGATACCATGCTGCCGCCCAAGGATATCGATGATGTCGAGATTATGAAGCACAGGTACCAAACATTCTATTAGTATAATAATTTGAAATCAAATATAAAATAAAAACTCTTGAATATGTTTTGTGTATAAACTTTGTGAATTGATGAACATCTATGTCGTCCTATTGGTAGAGCTACTGCCATGTCAGGATCGGGGGTTCGATGTCTATTTATTATAAATAGTTGTTATGTGTGTACATGAACTATTTCTATGTATTTTTTTGTGCATAATTTCAGTCGTGATAATGTTTTTTTTTTTAATTCCAGATACGATGGTTTCGACAAAGAAATGAACGCGAATGCTTCTCGTGTGGCCGTAGTCAACCAGTTGGCGAGACAGCTCATACACGTAGAGCACCCTCAGGCCGCTAAAATACAGGAGAGACAGGCTGCTCTCAACGGAGCATGGAGTTCGCTTAGAGATAAGGTAACATTTAGGTTATGTAATTTTGCAACAAAAAATACTATGAATACGAGAAAATGAATAAAAGTGGTCAATTCAGTAATTCGAATATAATGATTGAACTTGCTACTAACAGGACAAAGCTTACAAGTTAAATTTATAAAAGCGTTTTAAAAAAGTATTTCATTCTATCTAAAATCATTCTAAAATTTCATCTGAAATACCTATTCTAGCGAGGCTTTAATGTATTCCTTTTTTATATAGGCTGAAGCAAAGAAAGACGATTTGAAGTCCGCACAGGGTGTACAGACCTTCCACATCGAATGTCGCGAGACTGTATCTTGGATCGAAGACAAGAAGAGAATCCTACAACAGACCGACAATCTGGAGATGGATCTCAATGGTATGTGTTTTTATTTTCAGACATCTTGAATTTGTCAGCAGTATATGTTAGTCTTTCGAAAAATGTTGATTTTAACTCTTAAGTAATATTGAACAACATTCTTAACAGATTATAAGAAATTCAGGAATCAATTTTAAACTTAGTGTTTTAGAGGAAAGGCCATTCCATTTAATAACATATCACATCTGATACTACAAACTTCTATTAGTTTTATGAGTAGTCATCACTCTAATGTGGTTTATAATGTTATTTAAACTATAATACTCGTTTTATTTAATAGAAAAGTTTAACATTTCATGTGCTTTCTGATAACTACACAGCTCTTTAACACAACATCATAAGTTATAAACATAAAGTTATTACATGTTGATCATGACCTAGATAACTATAATTAATATATTTTGTTTGTAACAATATTGGCGTAGTCCGTTTTTGGTGCAATAAAACAGGAAGAAACATATTGACTAATTAGTAAATGTTATGTGTTGCTTAACAGGTGTGATGACTCTCCAACGTCGTCTGTCGGGTATGGAGCGCGACCTGGCCGCCATCCAGGCGCGCATCTCGTCGCTGGAGAGCGAGGCAAACGCCATCGAGGACGAACACCCCGAGGAGGCGCAGCTCATACGCGAGCGGGTGCAACAGATCACGCACAACTGGGACCAGCTCACGCAGATGGTGAGTCTCTTACTTTATCGTTTATATAAATATATATACATATATATAAGCCTATATCAGACGGATAGCCCTGAGATCTCCCATGGCCTATTTCAATGAAAGCAATCTTATCATTAATTAATTTTTCACAAAATCATAGACAAAGTTCAATTGCATAAGATATATAGTAATATATTTTTATTTTGATAACCTCCCTATGTGAAAGGTTATTTTTGTTGTATTTTTCATAACCATGTAAAACAACACTAAAACATATTTACTTACAACAAGTGCTCCAATAACTCAGTTAATATTTATTTTTATCAGCTCAAAGAGCGCGACGCCAAATTGGAGGAGGCCGGCGACTTGCACAGGTTCCTTCGCTCCGTCGACCATTTCCAGGCTTGGCTCACCAAGACACAGACCGATGTCGCTTCAGAAGGTAATTCTAAAACTTTAATGCTGTGTAATAAGAGAAAAACAAGTGATATTTCTAGAGAATAAGGCCACAAGGGTACGGAGTTCTAATAGATTAAACGACCATGTTTACAATCGCCATTATAAATATTGTTTCTTTTGTAGACATTCCATCGAACTTGACGGAGGCCGAAAAACTATTGTCGCAGCACCAGACGATCAAGGAAGAGATCGACAATTACAAGGACGAGTACGCCAAGATGATGGAGTACGGAGAGAAGATCACTGCCGTAAGTTTATGTCTTTGAACTACTATTGAAAATATAGCATATGTTATTGTTATCCAACAATAACATATGCTATATTTTTTGTTTCTTTTTGGTTCCAGAGAAAAGTCATTTTGTGTTTTGTAAGTCAGTTAGTAAACAATAAAATTTGGTTTGCTAGGAGCCGTCTACACAAGACGATCCTCAGTACATGTTCCTGCGCGAGCGTCTAAAGGCACTTCGCGAGGGTTGGGCCGAGCTGCAGCAGATGTGGGAGAACCGACAGCAGCTGCTCACGCAGAGCCTCGAACTCCAGCTGCTGCAGCGTGATGCCAGCCAGGCCGAGGTGCTACTGTCACACCAGGAACACAGGTATGTATGAAAACACTTAACACTTTTCTACAAAAATACTGATCACGATAGCACGATACATGACGAATGCTTGATTGATGTTGAATTGATTTTAAATAGTTACATTTATGACTCCATCACCAGGCTAGCAAAGACCGAGCCACCTACCAACTTGGAGCAAGCCGAGAATGCTATCAAGGAACATGAGGCTTTCCTCACCACGATGGAGGCGAACGACGACAAAATCAACTCGGTCGTGCAATTCGCCAACCGGCTTGTTGAGGAGAGGCACTTCGATGCCGACAAGATCCAACGCAAGGCAGAAAACATCGACGCCCGCCGCAACGCCAACAGGGAAAAGGCACTGCAACAAATGGAGAAGCTGCAAGATCAACTCCAATTACATCAGTTCCTTCAGGACTGCGACGAGCTTGGAGAATGGGTCCAAGAAAAGAATGTCACTGCCCAGGACGATACGTACCGGTCTGCTAAGACTATTCATTCGAAATGGACCCGCCACCAGGCTTTCGAAGCCGAAATCGCGGCGAACAAGGAACGCCTTTTCGCCGTACAAAACGCGGCTGAAGAACTCATGAAACAAAAACCTGAGTTCGTCCAAATTATCTCACCTAAGATGAGTGAATTGCAAGATCAGTTTGAAAATCTGCAAACGACCACCAAGGAGAAGGGCGAACGTCTGTTCGATGCGAACCGCGAAGTTCTCCTTCACCAGACTTGTGATGACATCGATTCATGGATGAACGAACTTGAGAAGCAGATTGAAAACACTGATACTGGAACCGACCTCGCTTCAGTCAATATTCTTATGCAGAAGCAACAGATGATTGAAACGCAGATGGCGGTCAAGGCCAAACAAGTCACCGAACTGGAGACACAGGCTGAATATTTACAAAAGACTGTACCTGATAAAATGGAGGAGATCAAAGAAAAGAAGTCGAAGGTTGAGGAGAGGTTCGAGCAGTTGAAGGCTCCGTTGTTGGTGAGACAGCGACACCTAGCTAAGAAGAAAGAGGCCTTCCAATTTCGACGCGATGTCGAGGATGAAAAATTATGGATTCACGAGAAGATGCCTTTGGCCACAAGCACAGATTATGGTAACTCACTATTCAACGTACAAATGCTTCAAAAGAAGAATCAATCTTTAAAGACTGAGACTGACAACCACGAGCCAAGAATCCTGACTGTCATCTCCAATGGACAGAAACTTATCGATGAGGAACACGAGGACTCGCCCGAGTTCAAGCAACTTATCGAAGAACTTACGGCGAGATGGCGAGAATTGAAAGGTTTGTTGTTTTCAATTTATGTACTTTACTGTTAACAAATCTTGTTTGAAAATAGTCTAATTTTGAATCATCAGCTATATTGAGACATTGATTGTATCCCTAAAAGTCAAACAGGAACTGTCTAAAATTCATGGCTTCTTTTAGTTCAGTCTATAGTTGCAAATAAATGTATGTGTGTATGTATCATAAGGTGTAAACTTTGGCGAAGTTTTTCTTAAATGTAATCATCAAGGCAGATTACTATTTCTACTGTGATTTAAAAAATATATTATGATTTCTTTATATTCTTACAGATGCCATCGAGGAACGCAAGAACAAACTGTCTCAATGGGAGAAGGCCCAACAGTATCTATTCGATGCTAATGAGGCCGAAGCGTGGATGAGCGAACAAGAACTGTACATGATGGTTGAAGACCGCGGCAAGGATGAGATCTCCGCACAAAACCTTATGAAGAAACACGAGATCTTGGAACAGGCTGTCGATGACTACGCACACACTATCCGCCAACTTGGAGAAACTGTGCGACATCTTACTGCTGATGAACATCCGCTCAGGTTAGTGTACGAATTTACATTTTTTTTTAAAGAAAAAACTTCATGTAATAGATGATTGATTTTTACATATTAATCAGCATCAGTCGTATCCTCCACGAGTAATCTCTCATTGTCCGTGCATTTCATTCCGACATATTTTTCTTTGATAATAAAGTCAATCAATCTTTGATATCACGACATTTATTGACAACGATTAAGCTTTTTTTTAAATGTCTTTATTGTTCAACAGCGAACAAATCTCTGTAAAACAATCACAAGTGGACAAGTTATACGCCGGTCTCAAGGACTTGGCGGGCGAGCGACGAGCCAAGCTGGACGAGGCACTCCGCCTGTTCCAACTGTCGCGCGAGGTGGATGACCTTGAGCAATGGATCACCGAACGCGAGCTTGTTGCGAGCTCACAGGAGCTTGGACAAGATTACGATCATGTCACGGTCAGTACTGAATGCTACTATTTACATAATTTTTCGATATTATTATGTTAACAGGAATTAACGCAATCACGTAATGTGTATTACATATCTTTGAAATGACTAACGTTTGTTCATGGGCTCTTTTTTGTCCGCATGTGTCCACGGACTGCTTGTCTATTACGTGATCGTGTTAATTCCCATTCGAATAATTATGATACGTTTTTGTTAACAATCTTAACATATACTACTAGATGATTGCTTTTATATACACCCTTTAGGCTTAAAGGTTAGTGTGATATTCGAAAATGCCTAAGATCCAGATGTTTACATATAATTGGAAAATAATTCAACTAATGTAAAATAAAATAACTCATTGAGTATTTAAACTTTTTTTTGTATTATTTTTTTTTTTTTATTTGAGTATTCACGTAATTGCAGTTGCTATGGGAGCGTTTCAAGGAATTCGCCCGCGAGACGCAAGCCGTTGGTTCAGAACGCGTGGCTACTGCTGAACGTATCGCTGACCAGATGATCGCTATGGGACACTCCGACAACGCCACTATCGCTCAGTGGAAGGAAGGACTCAAGGAGACCTGGCAAGACTTACTCGAACTTATCGAGACTAGGACACAGGTGAGAACTTTTATTGTTCAAAGAAAAGTAAGATTGTTTGATAGGAGAAATGTAGATATTTGGGTGCAGAGTTGCTTGAAAGACGACTGAAGTGGAAGAGTAGATTGGTAATAAATGACAATGAAAGTATATAACGGTCGAGGACAGTCAAAATTACTCTAAATTGGTGGGCTTGTCCAAAATTTAATTATAGTTTTAGAAGCTCGTGAGGTATTTAAGTGGGCGAATGTGTGAATTTATGTAGTATAATGATTTCGACCAATTTATCCATACAGGTTACCAGTAATAATAATAATAATTATGCAGATGTTGGCCGCATCCCGTGAGCTACACAAATACTTCCACGACTGCAAGGACACGCTGCAGCGCGTGAACGAGAAGGCTCGAGGAGTGAGCGACGAGCTCGGCAGGGACGCCATCAGCGTGAGCGCGCTTCAACGCAAACACCACAACTTCATGCAGGACCTTAGCACGCTTCACCAGCAGGTATTACACATATACATACTTCATTACTTTTGTCCTTTCCGTCTAGAGGATTTCATCTTGATCTAGGATGCCGATCGTTAACACTTATGTATAAGAAGCACGAAAGTAGAAATAATGCGGTAGAAATGAGAGCATTGCGGAGTATAGCTGATGTGAAATTGAGTGGCAGAGTTAGAAATAGTGTGAGAAGGGATCAGTGTGGTGTGAAAGAGGATGTAGTGATTAAAATAGAAAAAAGGATGCTGTACTGGTTCGAGCATATCAAAATGATGAATGAAAGAAGATTGACAAAAGGTATTTATATGGCAGAGGTAAATGGAGTTGTCGGAAGAGGAAGACCTAGGCGAATGTTCTTGGACCAAGTTCAAGACAATCTAAGCAAAGGCCAGGTCAAAAGTACCTTTAACCGACGAGCCTGTATGCGGAACGGAATAAAAGTTGAAGAAGCGAGAAAGGTATGTCAGAATCGTTGCAAATGGAAGAAACTGGTCTCTGCCTACCCCCTTGGGAAGGAGGCGTGATATTATGCATGTATGTATGTAGGTTTTAAAATCAGTTTATTAGTGTCGAATTACAATTTATCATTGTACTCAGACTTTTTTTTACTATAGTGTATTATAGTCAACGAAATCATAATTTGTCAGTATCAGTATCTAATCATTTTAATTTAGTGTGTAATGTCCAAGACAACCTGCTGTGATATATGAATTTACATTTTAAAATGAGTTGCAAACGTCGCCTGGTTGTTTGAATTGTTAAAAGCATTTGCGCCTTTGAAAAAGCCAAGTCACAGTACGTATAGTTTAATACAATATGAGATAAACAGGTAAATATATTTGTTGTGTAAATAAGAGTTCAGTATACATTCAATATATCATATCAAATAATACATAGACTTAAGTGTCTCAGATCTAAAAAAAAAGTTACCCTACTATTGTATTAGGTTTAAAAAATCATGTAAAGATTGTGTATGGTTATAAATAAATAAATAACAGGGGTATAGGCATGCTTAAGCACGAATGGGTCGACTCAACAGGTGCAATACACGGCCTCACAGAAAACCGGTTGTAAAGTGAGGTTTCCGGAGGCCCAACTCCCACTCTCCTCTCATCACCATTCTCCTCTTTCTCATCTCCTCATCCCCACTCTCTTCTTTCCTCTCCCCGCATCCCCCATCGAAGGCGGGCATCGTACTTACGACTGAGTTGCAGGTGTCCATGGACGGCAGTTGTCACTTACCATCAGGTGACCCGTCTGGTCGTCTGTACCCCTATAGTATAAACAAAAATTAAGACAGCTAACTAACATTTCTAGATTTTTTTTCCTTCCGTCTTGTTTTAAAAATTGAGTGAGGTGTGCGTGTGCGTCTCTGTCAGCGCGTGGGTTGCCGACTGTTACGGTGTAGTAATCAGTTTGCTGTGATTAGGTGGAGGCGATCCGTGCGGAGTGCGGTCGGCTGGGCGCAATGTACGCGGGCGAGAAGGCGGCGGAGATCACGCGGCGCGAGGCGGAGGTGCGCGAGGCGTGGGCCGCGCTGTCGGCCGCATGTGTCGCGCGCACCACCAAGCTGGAGGATGCCGACCACCTCTACCGCTTCCTCAACCAGGTGCGCACGCTCACGCTCTGGATGGACGACGTCGTGCGGCAGATGAACACTGGAGAGAAGCCGCGGTATGTACTGCTAACAAATCTATATATCTGCTAATAACTATTGCTATAATGTCTGAGTGTAATAAACAACTGGCCGAATTTCATGACTGCACAAATGGCGTAGCAGTTTAAGTGGTCACCTCGCCACCAGGTTGCCGTGCCTAGTGTTGTGGGTTCGATCCCCGCACGGGACAACACTTTGTGTAATCCTCAAATTGTCGTTCTGAGTCTGGGTGTTCGTTATGTCGGTTGTTTGAATTTTTGCGACACAGAAATTAATCCTAGTGCAGCAGTTGTCTTTTTTATCAGATAAAAAAACAAGGAAGTCACATTTCTTACATTTATTTTTAATTTTTTATTTAACGGTTTAGTTCCAAAATAAAATATACTCTGGAAATTTCAACAGTCATCTACATGAGCTACTAACATCTCCTTTTTTTTTTTGTGTGGAAACCCCCACGGGTCATCACCTTACCGGGGCTAATGGGTAAGGTGGTATGTCGGACTCGAACCGACTGAAACCACACAGTGTTCCGTCAACGGGTCTTATGGCCTTGGCCTCAGGTGTACCCTAGAAAGGAAGTCCCTGTGTGGGGTACACAGACCTAGCCGCCTTTTGAGCAAGGCGACCCAATAAGATGTGTTCACCCCAATATGATGTGCGTATGGTTCTGTCCCCCCCCCCCCCCTCATATTTAGTCAGGCGCGCGTGGAACACGTCGCGCCGCCGTCACGGGCCTGCTTCTGCTAGGGCGATAGATAGCCTAGTCTGTCGCCCTCAGGCCAGCGCTCATGGAGGCCGGAGGTCATTTTGCACTCTCCGGCGCCTTGTGCGTCTTCTGCGGGACGGAAGAGTACTAACTCTCTCCCGTTCCCTTTCCGCCGCTTCTTTTGCAAGCATCACTGCCTCGCAGTACGAAGCGGCGGAATCCCATGCACTCTCGCTCTGGACCATAACCATGGTCTCTAGCGAGAGGCTACCCACACCAATAGCTGCCGTAGTAATTACCGATTACGTTTAGTAAATAACATCTAAATCTTGCCAATGTATCCAATAAAAGCTTTATACCTTTATCTTAATATAATCATATATATTTATTATTTTACAGAGACGTAAGCGGCGTAGAATTACTCATGAATAACCACCAATCTCTAAAAGCGGAGATCGACACACGCGAAGATAATTTCTCAGCGTGCATAAGTCTCGGCCGCGAGTTGTTATCACGACAACACTACGCGTCTGCCGACATCAAGGACAAGCTTCTACAGCTTACCAACCAACGAAATGCGCTGTTACGCCGATGGGAAGAACGCTGGGAGAATCTACAACTTAGTTAGTATATTACTTATCGACTCTGTGTACTATGACTCGGAGAAAGATAAAATATGACCAGTTCGTTTCCTTTCCAACATATGAAAGTGCATCCCGATGAACTAAGACACAAGATTATATGTACATATGTACTCCCACAATCAATAGAAGTCACAGCAAATTAAAAATTATACAAATTAAAAACAAAAATTATACCTACTAAATCCTTGGTAACTATAAATTAAAATTATTTTATAAAATGCAAAAAGGATGATACTTGTAAAATTAATTTTGTGTATGACAAAGTCAAATCTGCTTCTGAGAACACATCATCTTTCAAAAATCAAAAATGTTTGTTCGTTGCTTAGGATTTTGGTAGGCAATGTCTGAAAAGAATCCAAATAAGTACAGACTTCAGAATACCAATGATCTAATCAAGTGATGGTATTCCAGTTCTGGAAGTATACCAGTTCGCGCGCGATGCGGCCGTGGCGGAGGCGTGGCTGATAGCGCAGGAGCCGTACCTCATGTCGCAGGAGCTGGGGCACACCATCGATGAAGTGGAAAGCCTCATCAAGAAGCATGAGGCTTTCGAGAAGTCCGCCGCAGCACAGGAGGATCGCTTCTCAGCGTTGCAAAGGCTTACCACCGTATGTATACAGTTTTTTTGCTACTCATTTGTTTGGGTTCACTCTTATACAAGAGTGAAGTTTGAGACAAGTAGATTGGTCGAGTATGCATGTATGGTATTTTTTATCTCTTTTTAGTGCTGCGCAATATTTAGTGCTGCGTAATATTTAGTGCTGAGAAATTATGAAGAGATAACTTTTTATTGATGTTGTAAATACAAATATATATTTAAAGTAATAAATATCACATTTAAAACACGCTGAGTTTAATAATAAATATCATAAGTTTTGAGTTAACAATAATTCGGATCACAACACAATTATATTTATTACATGTTTGTAGTTGCTGATTTCTCATTATCAATATTATTTCGTCAAATTACTATAATTTAATAGAATTTATTATTGAGTGTACGTTGTAGTGTGGTGTTGTGAATGGTAACATGTATTAAATTTCATACAACTGACATACTTATTGCCTTCTTAGTTTTATTTTCATCATTTCATTTAAGAAGTGTAGTTGTACTAAGCTAACTATTACTGCTTGTTTGGTTACTATTAATTTCTAATATTATTTTTATCATCTCAACTAGCTTGAACTTCGTGAGACGTCATTGTGGCCTAATGCACAGCCTTGGGAACAATGTAACGAATCCGACTTTACCTATGAACCTGTACCTGCATCCCATTCACGTTCACCGCTAACACTAACTATTAATAAAACCGAACGACCTGTGAGCCAAATAGTCGAAGAAATTATACTAGACAGCAACAAATTCCCTGTGCCAGAAAAAGTCCAAACTAGATTACTAAGCCTGAATTATGGGTATGATCCAAATACAAAAAATGACTCTTATCTTTGGTCAGTTGTAAACAATACCAACCTTTCAACAATATCGGAGTCAAGCACGCCGACCACCTCTCCGCCTTACTCGCCCTTATCACCGGCCATATACAGTTCAGTTTTCTTTGAATATCCTGATCAGTCAGAGTCGTCTGACGAGTCCTTACTTTGTATAGACTTCATACTTTGGGAACGCCTATCTTACTTACATGTTTATCCCAACGTGTCTCTATTAAAACATAAAAGTAGTTCTTCATTAAAATCAAGTAATAGTCTGAAACGGATGCTTAAGAAATGGTCAAAAAAAGTTAAGCCTTCGGAAACAGAATTAAGAAGTGAAGTTGCAGTATTATCTTTACCTGGTTTGACGAGCAGTTGTAAAGCTGTTAACGACTTAGGCAAAGAGGTCAAAAGGGTTCCCCTCAATTCATCCCTCCTTTTATTGACTCAAACCCGTAGCCTCCTGTTCCCTGAAGGTGCATGGTACTATAACTACTTGGATAGTGTAAGTGTGGTGTTTGCTCTTATGTATGTGCCTCTGCATTAACGCTCAATCTTCACTGACTCATTGTAATACTAATCTTTTCCCAAAATGCTGTGCTAGGTTTAAAACAATAGAAGAACAATAATACAAATGAGTAAAGTCATCAGAGATCCCTTTGGGTATTTTATGTCGTTTTGTTTATATTTCTGACTGAAGTAATTGAAGCAATTTGGATGAAATTCAATTATTATTTTTATGCAATTAATTTTAACGTCTACGTATTTTTGTTTCAGTGCACATTTTCTTATAAGTTTTTCTTTTCATTTTGCTGTGTAAAATATTGATTGGTTGTCTCTAACTTCTGCTTAAGCTTGGCAGTGGACTAACTCAACATAAGACCTCAATATAGTACTTCTGCTGTTAAGTCAAATTTGATTTATTACCGTTTTTTTTTTGCATGAACTACCTTACTATTTATTTCGTTCTTTTACTGTTTAAAATGACAATTACCTCATTAGGAATGATTCCTGTGTCGCGGGACTTGACAAACGTACAAACAACAGGCAAAAAGAACACTCCTACACGGGATAATTATTTGTGAATCACACATATTTTTGTCCCTTGTGGGAATCGAACACCACGATCGACTTCCAGTCAGCATCACTATTATATACCTCATTGGCAATTCAATAATAATAATAAATAAATAATAATTCAATATGTTCGTTAACTTACATGTTCGTCTTGTTCGTTTTTGCAATACGTTCTTAAAAGTGAACATTTAATGGAACTCCATCAGTTTAATAAATTTTTGAAAATGTCAATAGACACTATCAAAAATTAATTAAACTGATGGATGATAGGATGTTGTAATAGAAATTTCTTTTAATGACAATACACATTCGAAAAAGGTTACCTAATCACAATATAACTAACAAGAAAAAATATATAAATATAAGATAAGATATAATATGGAATTTGTATAATATAATAATACTATTTGCATTTAAAACTTACGTAACCTAAAAGAAAACAAGTCCCTATATGCATTCTAAAATCCTTCGGGCCATCATCCCACATGGGTTTTCGGTAAAACGGTGTGTCGGAACGGAACTAACTAAAACCGCATAAAATAGGAGGACTCCGGGAACGCCTATATTAAGAGATTCGTATTTGCACCTATACGCTAACCCCTGAATATACATTTCAGTTCGAAGTAAAAGAGAAGAAGCGTCGCCAAGAAGCTGCTGAGGCCGCGGAGCGTGAGGCCCGCGAGCGCGAGGCCGCCGAGGCCGCCGCAGCCGCCGCCGCCGCTCAAGACGCCATCGACGCCGCGCACGCCGAGAAGGAACAGCCGCAGCCACAAGGTACACACTCGCGCGCATTACTCGATATCGATAACTACACGATTTACTGTCGCGGTATGTCACGTCAATGGCGAGTAGAAAACGGTTGATAGAATCGAATTGTACAAAAGAGTTATTTGTATTTAGACATAACTGGCTTTTAAAATAAATGAGACAAAATCTTCCGTTTACAGAACGAGTATGTTATGAAATAAAATTACAGTCAACGTTTGGTCACAAATTTCCGTGCAATTGAAATACCAAATAACCTTAAAATAAAATTTCTATTGATAATATGTATCATATTCTATAAAAAATCAGTACTGTTAAATTGATCTAACAATCCGGAAAAAAATCTGAGATCGATCTAACAGAACAGAAAAACTTTCCGTTTTGTTATATTGATCTAACAAAACAAAAAATCGCCTTACACCTTTCTACACGTTCAAACTTAGTGGATCTATTTAGAACAAGACCTCTATTTCGTTTTGTTAGACTGTTAATTCCATTAATCGAACAGTGCCGAAAAATAAATCAGTTCTGTTCCCAGTTACCAAATAGTATTCCAAATGAAAACAGAATTAAAGAGCATATTTTAATAGACTAAAACATCCACAAGTGTCTTAGAGATGATGAGTTGAATTTTCACTTTTATTTCATAATGATTTTATTTATGTTTATTTCCTCAACTTTGTTTCTTTTTCAATTTTAATAACCTAAGGTATTTTTCAGACTGTTCGACTAATCGAACTAACGTCTAATTAAACTACCGGATTGGTAGACCATTTCGAACTAACGATCTAATCAAAAGATAATCTGATATAATGGATTTATTTTCTCTACTGTTATAATAACAGTTACATGTCACACCAATGAACTACCAGTCAAACATGTTTTCTGCACAAAAATAATTTGAAATAAGAGCTAAATCAAATAACGAAATATTTAATACTTGAATGATTTGTTATATCTCGTTTTGGAAAGACATTTCTACATTTTTATTTTTCAGTTTTCTTTCGCCGTTGACAAATTAATATATAATAATTATGTATAAGATCAATTTTTTTACCAATAACTTTATCGTACTGTATTTTAGGATGTTATTAATGATTTTGATAGAATCGGCTAGCTGGTCAAAAACACAGACAAGAGTATATTTTGAATAAAAAAGATTAACATCACTCCAAAACACAGATTGCAATGTAAGCACGCATGTGTAATGTCTTCTTCTTGCACTGTCGAACAAAATATTCTTTGTTCAATACAAAAACTATCTAGATATTTTTTACAAAACTCCTAATAACTTTCACCATAACCGGTGAATGCAGCTTGAATTTATATTACATAACACTATCTTAGAAAAAAAAGTCAATACTTTTATATACATAGGATAAGTTGAAAATATAATATTAAAAGTATAAAAGCACATAATGCACTACGGCCAAAGAGGCTTACGGCAACGCTTGCCGCTTTATGTGTAAATTTATTTCTCCCCTTTTAATTCGCTTATTCAGTCGACTAACTAAATTGAATATGTCAAAAAATCGACTCATCTTTCGAATCGAGTCATGGTTTCGTTAGTCGATCGAGTATCGCGTGTGACAAAGGGCCGTTACTTACCGATGTGTTGTCCACACATGCACACGCGTAGTCGTAAGGAGAACATCCACTAAAGCGGCTGAGAAGGCCCAAGAGCGACCGCATTCCCAGCCAGGTAATAAGAGCGCTTATTATAAACTTACCGTTTTTTAAATATACCCGGCAGTTGGCATGAGCTTCTACGGTAGTTTAAAATGGGTGTACTCTGTATTCTGTTGGGTTACACTGCGCTCGGAATAGTTAAAACACTGGGGAGTTAGATATTAACTGTATTTAATTTTCTTAGTTTGTAAGCTTTTCGTATACTTACGGAATTTTCTTACCTATAGGTTAATTCTGTAGCCTACAGTAGTTGGGGGTATATAGCACGATTTTCTTTTCTTGCACGATTTCGAAATTCTTCACATACTACATACACGTACTGTTTCAACAAGGTGATGGTTTATTTTCCGCCAATTCATCATTATTGAAAGTACAAAACATCATCATCAATCGTTTAAACGGGGTTTAAAGCACATTTGAGCTAATCAAATCAGCAATTTATGACTGTCGCGTTGTTTTATACCCCGTTGTTGTTCATCATAGCTATAATTTTAGATTAAAATGCATATTTTCGAGGTATATATTATTTATATGACATCATAACGTGTTGTTATAAAGCTAATCACGGTGATGGTTTGATACTGTCTCTCATGTCTGTTCTATTTCTGTTCTCATTCTAACAAGGAGTGTTTGTGTCATGACCTAGTACGGTGATTTGGAAGCATTGTAAAAAAAAATATGCTTTGCTTCTCTCGCTATAGAACTGTTCTAGTACCAGTTTCGAATTACTAAACATTCGAGTTTTTTGACCAGTCTTTTCTAAAACACCTTTATACATGTGTTCAAAAACTTCCCTTCCGTAACTGGTATTAGTTCTATGTAATAATAATGCCTTTTCCAAACATTTTAATAAAAGTTAATTTGTTTTACAATAAAAAAAAAAACAAATTTTTGTAGCAGCGTATTACTTATAAATATCTAAAATAAAATATACAATTATTTCGCATCACCCGTTTAGTGTCTGGTCCAGTAACACTCCTTGACAGTATTCTTGTATATTCTTTACATTATACTATGTAATCTAGTGATCGGCGCTTTTCGTTCTCTTGTACAAACGAAGCTGTCTACAAACAAGGTAGGTATCTCACCTGTGCGTACTTATTTGCTTCACTGTCTATAGCTATCTATATGTAACGCATCTGCTTCCTTATATAGCTTACTTTTATTACTATAAATGATATTTTACTTTATTAATTTGTATTATTTTTTACACGCTCACTTATACACTGGGTTTTGGTGTCTCATCAATTGCTTATATAATCCAGTGGGGACTAATTTGCTTTTACATTAAATTTTAATGACTACACAACAGACAAACGAAATAGAAAAGTAGATTGTAGGCAGGGTGAACTATTTAACAGAAATGTCGACTTCTTTATTTCTTTTAACGTTGATAAATAAATAACTATAATAATATTGGAAAAATAATATTAGGTCTTTGTAGCATGTATTTTGTTTAATGTTGATTCACGTGACTGTGTTCACTTATTTGTTTTTAAATCCATGTTTTTCTGAACATGGTAATGTTTCAGTTTTGATTTCAACTGAAATTTATTACCTGGGTCTACATAGAAACAGGTGCATGTGTAACACAGTCGCGAGCATGACATGTAGTGAAACGTAACGTTGCGCTTGCATGTACGTAAGCACGTAGTATGTAGACGTAACTAGCACGTAGTTGTAATATCCGCATGCAGAGCCGGTACCTGCCCCCGCCCCCGAACCTGGTCCCATTGCCACACCCGTGGCCGAGACTGTCGGCTCCCCGTCCGAAACCCGACCCTCGACGTCAAAACAGACGCCCGCCAAACCTGCACGCCTCTCCAGTGAGTATTTGTAGTCGGTAATGTAGTTATATTCGTTAGAGGGTGAATTACTGACAAATATGAAGGTATTGGAAAGCATTTTATTAATTTAATGCTGCATGATGACAAAGTATTATAAATAGTGGTTGCCGTATTGACTATTATTGTAAAGTGCTATAAATAATCGATATATAAGAATCGGACGTTGTTCTAATGTTTTGTCTATGTATAAATTCAAATTTTTCAATAAATATTAGAACGAACGAAGACGAACGAAGAAACGTATAAATTTTACCTTATTGTTGATTTGAATCATGATATGTGTAGTAGTAACTGTTAACCCGTTGTTGAAATTAGCGAAATGGTTTTTTGTAAAGTGTTTGTTATAAAGTAACATTACATGTAATCTAAATAGAAGAAGGAACTAGATTAATAATATAATTTAATAATGCCGCGACTCAATCTGTCAGTTCTTCATTCTCATAATTAAACCATGATTCAAATAAATTGTAGCAACCTGATTCATTTTCTTAAACTTAAATCCGTCTTACATATACGAAGTCCTCTACAAAAACGTATAAATTTTACCTTATTGTTGATTTGAATCATGATATGTGTAGTAGTAACTGTTAACCCGTTGTTGAAATTAGTGAAATGGTTTTTTTAATATGTAAGTGTATGTCCATCATCCGATGCATGGCCTCTAACATCTGTGTTTTTGTAATCAATATCGTGTGTTTATTCTTATATGACATTTAAAAAAAAAAAATGAACCAGCATGAATGTGCTTTTGTTTTTTCGCTGCGACGCAATTGTTTTTATGTTGCTTTCACATTTTTTTTTGTTTTTTTTCTTCCCCATTCCCCCTTAAACCTTATAAAAATATATACAACATCCCTTTTATTTTATGTTAAATCACCTATGTCCGCTAAATTCCTATGCACGACCTTGAACATTCAATATAAATGCGCACGTTTCCTTAAATCCCTATCCCATATCCCTTGTCGCGGACAGCTCCCGGTTCGAGCTCGACGCCGGCAACGCCATCTAGTTCCGGTAAGGTGAAGTCGCGGTCTCGCAGCAAGTCGCCATTCAGGAGCTTCAGGTGGCGCACTGCGAAGAAATTACTCACAGGATCACATCATAGTGACGATGAAGGTATACTGCGTACATGACATTGGTAGATGGAATCTTTGATATACACATTTCTTATCTGGTAGAGCTTTCGTCTATGATGAGTAGCAAGGACATGAATTGTAACTCTTGCAGGTGTCTATTGGCGGCGGTAGTCGCTTACGCCCCTATCTTATAAAAAAAATATATGTATGTTTTTTTACAAACTGTATATATTGTAAAATGATTATTGGTTTCCTTATCAATAAATATATACTATACAAGTAGAAGGAGGCGTATTTACATTGATACGACATCATTATTATCATTTTGGTGAGAGATTTACACAATCACAAAAGAAATACAGTGTAGGTTAGGTTCTACAGTAGTATAATCCATGTATATATTTAGATTCCATCTATTTCAGTCAGCTTGCTATGTGTGTTGTGTAACACGATGAACGCTTTATGTGCTGCTGTGATTGTCTAGCGCATGTCATATTTACTCTGTGTCATTTTATCGAATAAATAGACAATTTACAACCTTTATTTTCATTCAAAATTTGCTACGTGCAGACATGATTGCGTATCAAACCTTTCACTCTTTAGATTTAAAGTATCTTTAGGAGAATCATTGATATTTTATGGAATCACGATATAAGAAAAAAAATTGTTGTTTATATATCTCCCTATAATGTCTTGATTCCAAAAGTGTCTTGCGGTAACTTTGAACAGTGTGTGAATGTTGTGTACGATGTGGCTTTTGTATACAGAGGGCGCTAGTCCCGCGAGCGAAGACGAAGGCGTTGAGGGAACGCTGGTGCGCAAACATGAGTGGGAGTCTGCAGCCAAACGAGCTTCCAATAGGTATAATATTAGTTTAGTTTGTGTTCATTATTATATTGTTTGTATCTTATTACTTTTGAGTAACTTTGAATTGGTGCAATTCGGTTCAAATCGCGTTGTCTACTATTAATAAGGTCATGATTATTTGTAAAGAAACATTAATGATTTGATTTATTCGAGACATGTGTGGTCTCGGTCGAATAGAATAGGGACCCACCCCTAGTGGCCCTATTCTACTCTGTTATCTATCAGACTGTATATATTTACAATACTCAATGCTTATTACCGTCATCTGAGTATTGTATATATACATATATGTACATTGTTGTAAATATATATATAAACAATGCTTGCCCCCATTGCGTAAGTGGAACTACAATAAGAATGGAGAGGAACTATTCGTGGCTTATAAGAAAAAATCATATAAACATAAATCTACAAAAAAGCTAGTAAAAAAAGATTGTAGCAATTCGCCGCTTGTTTGATAAATTATACAGTTATTGTTATTCCGAAACGACGGCTACAAAAATGTGTTTTTTTTTTTATTAAGGTCATGGGATAAGGTGTACGTGGTAGCTAAGGATGGACGCATGTCGTTCTACAAGGACCAGAAGGCGTACAAAGCGGCGCCCGATGCGTACTGGCGAGGCGAGTCCCCGCTCGACCTTAACGGTGCGGTCGTCGAGGTTGCTGCCAACTACACTAAGAAGAAGCACGTGTTCCGCCTTAGGTCTGTCAATGTTTGTGTTTATATAGGATTATCTGTATAGGTATACTTGTAATTATATAAAAAAAGTTCTATTGTTTACAAGGTGTGTTATTATTTATTGAGAAACATTACTTACGTAGTAGCATTATGGGGATGCTCAACTAGATTTGAACGATCTTCTACGAGGGTCTCAGTTTGATTATTGTATTAGTGTGTGTTATTCTAGTTTTATAACATGATATATTCCAATAGGTTAAGTTCTGAACATAGGGCAGATAACGATTACCCAAACCAGTAGGTTTTTAAAAGTCTAATAGCAGTAGAGGAAATTTTGTAGACTTTGGTGGGTAAAATGATAGAATCCAGATGTGAGTTCTAGTGATGCAAAGTTTGGTATGAAGTAGAGTGTATTGTGTGCAGGCTGGCAGCAGGCGCGGAGTTCCTCCTGCAGGCGCACGACGAGGCGGAGATGTCGGCGTGGCTGGAGGCGCTGCGAGCGCGCACGCAGGCGCCCGCACCGCGCTCGCACACGCTGCCCGCGCCCGCCAACAACGAGCCCAAGCGACGATCCTTCTTCACACTCAAGAAGAAGTCAGTGCAGCTACTCTCTGAACTCGTCGCGCCCTAACACCCTCACCCGCATACCGTATGCATGCACCGCACAACTCATATAATAAGACATAATATACAGTGTGACCTTGAAAATGTCACAATTTATCATGCAGTTACAAGAAGAATCAAGTTAATAAAAAGTTCATCAACAACATATAAAAAGTTATTAAATTAATGCAATGCAAGTGCAATTGCAAAACAAAAAAAAATCTTAAATTTTACACATTCCAACTGCATTTATGAGAAACTGATGGGGTAATAACTAGAATTTAAAATAGCCATAACTTTTATGCAACTTGTTTTTTTTTTCACATATAATTGTTGTAACTGTGTGTTAGAGATATGTATAGTATATTTCCAGTTGTTGAACAAGTCTGCCATTTTCAAGGTCACGCTGTTACATACAAGTACACGCTTCATTATAAGCTATTCCTTCGCTCGCGTTCATACAGATAACATCAATCCATCCATCGCTAAAGAACTCATAACATATTTTGTTTGGAAGATTTAATTTAACTTTAATGTATGTTTGTTTGAATCAAACTTGCACCTTAAATTTGACTAACTTCGCTATTTTCGATTGAGCTAATTATGTCAATCACCTTCAGTTCCGGCAATAATGCATTTTTATGATAAGTAGACCGTAACTCGACTTCACTTTTTTTAAAGATTTTTTTAATTTATTTATTTTCGATGAAAATTATCCCCACTAATACGCTTTATTATAAATTACAAGTTCCTGAACCCAGAGTATCGCATTTGGTAATTCAGGCCATAAACCATTTGTGTGCCATAATATGTCCCAATCCGTTTAATTCATTTGGTAGTATATATAGGTAATAACAGTTAGAATAACTTCTGCCCTCGTCTTGCAGTAAATTTTCTTAATCAAGTGCATCGATCTGTATCCGTAGCAACATCCATGTATGCAAAGTTGTATGGTAATTGGTTTAGTAATTATAATTCAAGCAAGGATAGCATGTTTGCTGTAATATATTCATTAATATATACTCAATTAACATTATTTCTATCTTTTACATTAAAGATAAGGTATCCGCAATAATTAAAACTTTTGACATAGCTAATCATGTCTGGCTCAAGAACATATAAATCACTGGCTTCGTAATTTCTTTAATTAAAGATAAATTCTTGAAAATTTATGGTCGATCGCACGACAAATTTATTTTTATTTATATCCTATAAAAATCTTAAATTTTATCGAAATTCGAAAATATAATTTTTTATACGGTCATTCACTTGTCATCATAACAGTTGCTTTATTTTTACGATGTCGTTAATGAATTTATACAAAATAATAAATCCGCATGTATTCACTTAACTTATTTAAATTTTGCAACGCCTTCACTTCGTAGTCGTTCTACAAGTAGCTTAAAATATGTTTGCATAATACGTTTTAATCCATGACACCACTACCATTTACCAGATTAAACTACTTGCATGTTTTAATCCTACTAAATGGAACTAAATATAAGTGAAATAACTAACAGCTAGAGTTTATAAGAACATCACTCAGGTTGGAATGCTTACTTTACATATCTGTAGGATAACTTCTCACTGAAGTTGTATGTCTGTTTCAGTTAAAGAAGTGGGCGCAAGTTTCCTCATTACGCACGCGCGGCTCCCTCGCGGCCCGTTCAGTGTGCGAACGCGCGACCCTCGCGCCACAGTCGCGCAACAGTCGCGCGTCTCCCGCATACGCCACGCACGCGCCGGTCGGACGGGCGTCGCGCATTTCTCACGACGCTTGCTTACGTAAGCTTTGCTAATGACGAAATTATGTCGACTCGCGGCACTATCGACTGTCAACAGAGTTAAATGTTATTATTATTATTTTTTGTTGCGTATGAAAAGTTATTTGAGACTGTTTCGGTATCTGAGTGTTCGATTATTCGCTCTCGTGGACCGTATTTATTGTTCGGTACTCGTATCGATTGAAGATATTATAATAGATTATATCCGAGTATGTATGATCCCACCCCTCGAACGTGTATTTGTTATGGTATGAGACATTATGAAAAAATAAAATACATATTATTATAAAATTCTAAATGCGTCGCTATTTATACATAGATGATTTTAGTGTTTAAATTCAGATTGAGAATATATATATTTTAATTATTTATATTAAAAAAAGAGATAGTGTGATGTAAATTCAGTTGAACTAGAAATGTATGTCGTGCGATTTACTAATGTTTCAAATTGTAATTAAAATATTTCAATCTATATGACCAAAAATAAAAAAAATACGGAATATGGATCGCATTTGATAGTGTTAACTTTAGCTAGGACGACGAAAGTAACCGCATTTAAATTTGATAGACGATTTCCCAGTGGAATGAAGTTTTACTAATATTGTCGACCAGCTTCGCATCATCTGAGAACGATATAACGTAAGCTACGTACATAATTTGTATTAGAATTAATTTTCATTATAAAGTGTCTTCTCTTTGTCCGGCCGCTGTCCGCTTACAAATGCCGCATTTAAAATAATAATTATCAGATATCGTGTTTAGATTCTCGTTATTAGTACGCGAGTAGATGATAGTGTAACCGGCACTGGTGCGAGCGGGCGGCGGCGACGGGACGCCTTATCGTAATCCGACTTGTAAGTATGCTTGATCGCCTCGTAAGTGCTTCACTATTACGTATTTCTTATTATTCATATTTAAACATTATTTTACTGCCAATGTTCACAAATTGTTAATTTTGTAGGTAATATAATAACTAAAGTTCACATTTTATAATATAACGTACACACATTTTTAGTTCTATTCATGTCTATGAGTAGTGTAAGTTGGCGAGAGGTTGTGTGCTGGTGTTCGCGCCGCCTACCTGTCGCTGGCTTTCACTGCATGTTTAGTAAACCTATGTTTATACTAATTTTATTTTAAAGAACTTTCTTTATTGATGAGAATATAAAATAAATGATGTTTTCAAATAATCTGGTGGTTTTTATTTTATTAGAAAACAACACGTTCTTAACGTTCCGTTGACAAAATGCGCAGGACACGATGTGAAAGAGGCCATTTTTTGTGTTGTTCCTGCTGCTTCTATTAATTGAATCTCCGTCTGTACATATTTTCTTTACTGTGACCGACTTTACTTTACTGAGATCGGAGTCTGTTTAAGAGCACCAGGCCGACCATGGCTATTTATGTACTCTCTCGCTGGTGGTATGAATGGTTGAATGAAAGATTTTGTATTCTCCAGCAATCACAATTTCGTTCTTGCTCCTGCGACTTTCAGGCCTTGGCGGAACTGTGATATAGCCATGCTAAATTTATGTGTATATAGCAAAATAATTATATAAGTACTATTATACTGTTATTATCCCATAGGCATTGCCATCTTTTATTGATAATATTAATCCACTCGTTAATGTATAGTACCTGGATGACCGAGCTTTGCTCGGTATTTAATTTTTTTTGGTAAATCGTCTAAAAGAACGAAAAAAAAAAAAGTAAAATAAAACAATCATTAGGACTCGAACCGGGGTAATCTGGTTACGGGACCGCCTTATTTCCCACCTGACATATTACAACCTTGTAGATGGTGGCGAAATTTACCTTAGTATTCTAATGATATTGTAGCAGTTTTACATTGCCTGAAAACACGGATAAAACGACGTTTTTTAAAAATGAAACCTAGCTAGATAGATTTATCGGCCCCGAAATCCCCTGCATACAAAGTTTCATGAATATCGTTGGAGCCGTTTCCGAGATTCAGATTATATATATATGTATATATATAATCTGAATCTCGAAATATATATATACAAGAATTGCTCATTTAAAGATATAAGATTTTAAATAAACCACCAACTAGTGAAATCAATATTGAAATAAAATTTCTTTATTTCATTAATATAGCTTCATTTTAAAATCAAATAACAATCATTCGTCCGCTTAGGGACTGTTGATATAAGGATCCGTAAGGATTTTGGTGATTTTTACTCAATAGAAGTTAACTTGGGACCTTAGAATTTATTTCATGCAAGTTTCTAAAGAACATGTATTTTATTGATGGAACGGTTTTGACTTCACTTTTAAACAATTGTACGTTCAAATGGAACAGAAAGATGTCATATTTGCTTTACATACATTCCAAAATGTTAAAGTTTATTTAATAACTAGGTACTTCATGATAATTCCGATCTGATCCGATCCTCCCTCCGATCATCGGAAGAAGGTTAATTAGATGTAACTTCAAGTAGCGTTAAAGATTGGGCTTAATACGGGACTCACGTAAATAACCATACCGTCAACAAAAACAACTAAATACGGTACCGTACGCTGAACTTTGGTATCGACGATTGAACTTATTGAACGAAAATCGATCAGGAATATCTAGTTAAGTGTTCAGAAGTACGCAACTGAACAGCTCAGCGTTAACCAAATGTGCACTATATGCATATTTGGTACGCGTTGAGTACTTAACTTCAATCGATTGTTTAATGAGTTCGCGATCAACCAGCGCCCTAGCTCGATACTATTACCATTTATAATTTATGAACCTAATTGTCCATTTCAATAGGTAATTTATTGTTTAGGGACTAAACTTTACGATAAATTTTAACATAAAACGCATTAGTAATTATTGTTCTCGGTCGGTTCACTGTACACCATTAGATATAATTAAGAGCTCAGAGCTCGCTCCGCTACAGATAGTTAGGATTAAAAACGAAAAATAGCATTAATTAGTAATTAGTGAAAAGCAGAATTAAGCTAGCATTAAAGTACCTGACCTACGCTCCATCTGGAATACCTAAGCTCAACAGAAGATGTTCCTGGAAGCATCCCTCCTAGGGTATACTCAGGTCCCTTGCAATAGACCCACTTGTGACGGAACACCGTGTGGTTTTAGTTGGTTCGAGTCCGACATACCACCTCACTGTCAGCTCCGGTGAGGTGATGACCCGTGGGGATTTCCACACGAAAAAAAATAAAAAAAAAAGCTTAACAGAAGATAGTGATAAGATACCGTTACCGAATACTCGGAGTAGTGCAGTTTTTTCTGCTGGTGAGAAGGAACAGCTGAGGTAGGTATGTTTTCTTACCAAAAGTGGTATGATTGGCCTTATGAAGACTTGCTATATGTATGGCAGGATATGTCTTGTTTCCCAACCATTTTCATATAAAACGGCAATAATTAAGAACGTTAACATCTCCAGTACATCAGGTTTGTTGTAGAAGAAATAGGGAATAATATGTCTGCTAGATTCTATAGGTAGGTACCTACTGTGAGAGGTATCATGTCATGTAAGCAGTGGCACAATCGAAAAACATGTGTCATATAAATTTCATTATAAACACCTTATGGATATTTTATCCCAATTCATTTCTTCGAAATTACACTATCAAACAGATTAGGTCAAAAGAATCACATGTTATCTATGTGTCGAATACCTTTATCAATAGATTTCGATGAAGATATCGACTCTGAAATTAACACTTCAAGTAGATAAAATACTATTTTCTCACGTTTAACCATCGTTTCATCTTGTTCAGTTTGCTAGATACTGATGTAAAGATGATGTTAAAAGTTATATTGTTGTGTTCTCTTTACGTTATAAGTGCAAAAACTGCGCAGTGTGTTGATGAAGGATGTGCCAGAATAGTTGGCGGAGAAATAAGTGAGCAGAATAGCAGGCCTTATCAGGTGCGTGGATTTTCTGTAATAATAATACCAACTTTATATAGATACCCTACAAACATTCGATTAAGTACTAACTTTTACTAAAACATGATCAAAGTGCGAAACCGGCTTAAAATCAAGCAATATCGGTGGCCATGCTGTGAGTACGTATTTGTGCCTCGGATATTTTTTTTTTTACAATTTGAAGAAAAAGCTACTGACTTCAAACATAAAGTGGTTAATGGTTTCTAAACCATTTTAAGGAAAATAACCTTTATTACATGTATTAATACATGTACTAAAAGTACCTACAATATTTCGTTAAATATGTATTGTATGGAACGTTTAAAATAATAAATACCAACCAACTGGAACCAATCTAACATACATATATGTATTATGTATTAAACAGGTATTACATTATCAAGTACGTTTTCAGACTGGGTCTAAGTGTAAGTATTTAATAGGAGTACTGAGTTTGCGTGACTAATTATATCTCTGTATGATAGTGACGCACGCAACTACCTATTATTCCTCATTTCCAGAACTAAAGTTGGAAGTCTCACCAGGGTGCGACCGCATGCTGATGTAATACTGTGACCGCACACTCGACGTGTGGCGAGGGATGTAGAGGCTACTCTACATCTCTGCATACTTCCCTAGCTCCTCGTCGAGTGTGTTGACAGTAAGAATATAAAAAAAGTAGAAATGGAGAACCCAAAATAATTTCTATCTATCTACAATAATAAATAAATAAATATAACTCCTAACCTGCTCTTGATTGGTTCAGGTAGCGTTATACTCCCGAGTGGGAACAACAGGCGAGTTGGGTTTCTGTGGCGCCTCTCTTATTCATCAAGAGTGGCTGCTGACAGCTGCACATTGCTGTTTCCACGATGGAGAAAAAGTGGATCACGTACAGGTATTCTATTTAAAATCTGGATTAATCCCGAATCTGATTACGAACTCGATCTAATGTTAGTACTTGCCCGCAAGAAAACGAATACCCACGATAATCGAATTAGTTTCGAGTTAGGCAGGTGCATAGAAACAAATTTTTTATTTAGATTCATTGTATATGTATATTTTGAAATAAAAAGGATAGGTACTTATTAATTCAAAAGATGACAAGCACTGTGGCGCGGCGCAGCGGTAAAGCATTAAAGTTCAATACCCGTTTAATGCAAATTTGAATAAAAGGTTCCTAGTTTATGTATTATAACTATTTTTATTGGTATTAGAATTACTAGTTATTATAGCGACCTACAAATAACGCACGCAAGTAAATTGAACCTTAAAAACTCACTAATATAAAATAATTTACTTTGAGGCTATCCTGGGCGCTCATTCATTGTATGACCGCTACGAGCACGGACGGCGCGTTGTGAACGTGGCTGAGCTGGTGATACACCCCGATTTTGACCCTGTGAACTTTGCCAATGACATCGCACTGTTGAGACTCACCAATGTTGTGCAGCTTTCAGGTATTTTCTTTACTACCTTTATGAAACAATAAATTACTTACGTCTACTGCTGAATTTTTAGACTATCTAAGCATTAGCATAATATTGTCCTGGATTGATTGAGTTTTAGCATAGCCAGCAGGACCAGACCTTTTATGACTTTGAAAAAAGTCATAACGGGGTACTATTAATTATTGAATTGTTTGACTTTCTCTGCACAATAACGTCGTCAACATTCTTAATTAACAATTAACTTAAATAGGATTATATGTTAAGTTAAGCATCACGAATAATAAAATTAATCCGTATTATATCATTGATCAGTGTTTTCAAAGATTGATCTGCAATATTTATAAAAACATCAACATTGATAAGAACAATATAAGGTAAGAGTAGTGTGCGCAAGGATGTGGTACGTCAAATGTATTGCCATTATTTAAGTTTTTCAAAACGGCACTGCGCTGTACATGCAGTAACAACAATAAATAATTAAGGCCTGGCAATGAATTGATTTAGCATATTTATAAATATGTTTAAATGCACACATATTAACATTACATATTAAATTTAAGACTTGTTCAATGTACGTGGACATTTCTTTGAAATCCTACACCTCTTGAAGTTAGGAACATCGTCTTAAGCTATGCAATAACTAGCATAGAGGGCAAAAAAAAAGAGAGAAGTTAGTCAGTTTTCAGCATAATAATTACGTATAGTCAATCATTACGCTAGTAGGTACATAATGGTTCCAACGTTAGGCAAATTCTAATAAATTTACTAAAAGCTGTACTTAGCCCTCTATTTGGTCAGATGTTCTCTCTAAACCTACTTTTACGACAAAGAATGCATATCGATTCAATATCTGTATCAACTACCAAGGTCACAAGTTTTAACAAGCCCTTAAATTAATTAAAATGAACACTTTCCTTTCATGTTCACAGAGACAATAAGTCCAGTACGTCTTCCGTACCGGAACATATCGTCATTTAACTTCGCTGGTCTGGGAGCCATTGTCTCAGGATGGGGTATTGCCGCTGAAGGTACATTTAACTTTATTTTTCTACCCAAACTTAGTATACATATGGTGTTCAGGTTTTGCTTCTGCGGTATTTATGTATGATAGTAAGCGCCTAGGTAAAAGTGGGCGATAGCTAAGTATAAAAAAAATAATGTAATAGCGTACTATGGATTTATCTATACTGAAAGGCTGTCTAAGGTTTTTACTACAGAAATTTGGCTTTAGTCGAGGCGGAAAAAAAAAACATATCAAGAACTCGAGAAATCAATTGTGTTCGCTAGGTTACTAAAAAACATAATAGTTGTTGTTAACATAATAGTTTATAAACATAAAAAGCATGTTTAGTTAAAGTTGATAGCAAAATATTTGTTTGTTAAACAAGTTTTATACCTAAATATGTCCTAGTCATTTCGTTGCTTTAATTTTGCTAATTGTTTTTAATTTAAAATAAAAGTAAATAAAAACTTTTATAAATTTGAAAACAGGTAGGGACCTAATCATTATAAAAGCGTCAGGAACTACATTACTCTTTACTTTATGTACATACATATATAAACCAAGCGAATCTAAGCAAAATCGGGTCAGAAATCAAGCGGTGCAGACTAACTATGAAATTATTTTCTTTTCCTAATAAATAAAAAAAAAATTATTAAAATGATAAAGTTTCTCGAAAATCTCGAGAAATCCTTGTCGAGAATTCTCATGCCTCGAGAATTAAAAAAGGTGGAGAAACGGGAAACCCTGGTGTTGTCTCGAATAGTTAATATAAAAAATACCGTTATCCGATGCAATATGAAAGTTACAATTCGTATCGTAAGTCCTCAGGTTCATTTTCTATTCATTTAATGTACGTGGATGTTAAAAACTTGTTTTTAGGAGCGACTGTGGTTTAAAATTATATTGATCAAAAAATAATGATTTGTTAGTAAAGGTCGTATCTTCTGTTTAGGTGTTTCTATCACTAATATCATTTTAGTAAATTTCATTAGAAATAATGACGGCATAGCCCGTGTTAATAATCTTTTAAAGTACCTACGATTATCGTTAAGCAAAATGATTCATTTGAAAAATGTATATTAAACATAATAATCTTTGACAATGCACACTGATAGATGCGATTATTCTTTACCATAATGATTAGAAGTTATCATTTATTTAAATTGTACAGAAATATCAACAGGAGATAAAGGTGTAATCATCTGTTTGTTTTAGGCGTAACTTTTGTATCACCGACGCTTCGGCAGAGGTTAATGACTGTAATTACAGACACGTTCTGTAACGGATCTTACTTCAATCAACTGCCGGAGACCATCGTATGCACTTTGCAGGGTGCTACGGGGTCTTGTAAGGTAGATAAGGAACCCATTTTACATACATAATGTACATACATAAGCACAGGCCCGTATCCCCGAAGGGGTAGGCAGATGATAACACTTCCAATCATTGTAGTATAGTTTCAGCGCCAAAGGAGAAAAGAAACAGGAAATAGCACAGACTGCATTGATTGTCAAAATCTAGACTTACTACTAGCTTTTACAATTTATGTATATATAAGATATATTTAGTTTAAGATTATTGATGATCAATGGAGTTCGTGTCAAGTTATTTTATTAAAAATTGAAAAAAAATATGAATCTAAAAAATGTAATTGAACTACATATTCTGAAGTCATGAAAGTCAAATCAAGTCATGAAAACATGTATTAGTACTGGCATTATGGTCACTACACACACACACACACAGAAACTTTGCAAAAGTACCTAACGAATATAAATACACTAATAAAAACGAATTCTACCTTACTTTCATAAATTGCTCAATTTTTTTTTGATATCGTCTATAGAAGAAAAAGATAAAAATAATTTGTTCAAAAGTACCTACTTCACTGCATTTGATTTAATGATGATTATAGTAATTAGCTATTGCGCGATCGGATAAAAATACTAATCCGATAACCTGATACTATACTTACCTAGTCGATTTTGTTGATGTTAAAGATTGTATAGACAATGATATTAAGTATAAGTCTAGACACAAAGTTTATGTCTCTAAATAGTTTCAGAGGTTAATTAATAATTAATGTATAAAGTGATGTACGAAACACAAAAAATACCAATGCAAAAAAAAAACAAATATTGTATATACTCGTACGTTTGTTTTATTTTTGTATTGCTATTTTGTAATATAAACATACATTTAGATTATGTATCTAAATGTATAGAATATTAATGACAAAATAATACTAAAGTAGTCAGAAATATGTAAAGCCTAATTTGTTAACAAACACTTAAAAAAAGATAGGTATTGTGGGCAGGTTGATACGAAACTACTATTAAAAACACTTTTTAAATGTAGAACATGCACGTTGTTGCATTTATGATAGTTAAAAATAATCATTTGAACTAAACAAAAAGATTACTAAAATAATGATCCCGATGGGTGGATTATTTGCAATCGTAAACGTCAGTAAAAAAATATATGTATGTACGAGTATACATTTGTTTTTTTGCAGGGAGATAATGGCGGTCCAATGACAATTAGGTACAACTTTAACAGTGAAAACGAGGCCGAAGATATATTGGTAAGAAGCGTCCATATTATTTTATTTTCCCCCCCTTGAAGTATTTGAAGGCTATACAAATGGTTTTTTAGGAAGAAAAAAAATGATTGACATAAATAACAGATTTTTCGCCTCCAAATGAGTCTGCAATAAAGTTGAATATGCATAATACGAAGGCATCTGGTGTTATACTAAAACCACTGTAGGTTTGCAGTCTAGACTGTGGAAAGGTTTTATTTTTAGAATTTTTAAAAATCTCAGTGGAATCTTACAATTAATTTCTCTGGTACATTTTATGTTTGTTAGTCCATAAATCTCACATAGTGCAAGTCATTAACTGTCATAAATATGTGACGATGAATCTCTGTGTATACAATCATATTATTTCTTTGTTTCTGTAAACACTGTGCAGTTAACTTGGATTACTGCCAGATTTCTATTCCCTACAATTCTCGAAACAATTACGTACATAAAAATTTTATGTATTTTGACTGCAGGCCATTCTCATTTGCTCTTTACATATCTTGAATTTCGAATATTGTATTAAAGCCATAATTTATAACTAAGGTGTATTAGAATTTGCGTAAAAATAGTGTAAATTGTAATTTTAAAAAGAAAAAATGGTGCTTTGGGTTTAGGTCGACAGCTTTGAAGTGACTGACTGCATCGTCAATTTACAAACATGCAATCGAAATATAAGATAACAGTCCCAGTCAGAGTGGGGGAGGCCACACGAAAAAAAAAGACTTGAATAATGTCAATTTTAACCTTACTTAATATATATAATTATATATTATTTCCTTTCCGTATAAATGCTAAATATCAAATATTGCAATATTGGTACCGGTGGGCACATGAATGGAGGCGTATCTCATTTGTACTGTTTAATTGTGATCTGCATTATGTTGATATGTAATTCTCAGTCGAAAATTTGATCTTCCTGGGTTTCTCTTATATCTCAAATATTTAAAGAGCTTAGGAACGGCCGCTGTTTTTTCTTAGCGATAGATGAACATAATATCGTGGTGCTGACAACAACTTATTTAAAGCCAAATAGGCAGGCATTTGTAAGCTTTCCTAAGAATAAGTATGTAAGCTATTTAGAATTTTTTTTTTTATTGTCGTGCCATGACAACTGCCATTTTGCAAAATCTTGCTGACAGATTGGTGTGACTTCGTTCGTCAGTTCTACAGGATGCAATGACATTCGACCGTCAGTATTTACGCGGGTTCAGATGTACCTCGACTGGATTAGTGAAGTCACAGGAATGGTACTCTTATAATGAATTTGTTCTAATAATGTTGTCCTTTTAAATGAAATACATATTCCCTCGAATGACAGCGTTTCGCGTCACTACCATTGTGCTATTCGTCTTTACATGTACAATTGTCCTTAATAATAAATTAAATTAATTTTATTATTTGTTATTTTATTTTGGTGACCCTTGGCAAGTAGAAGCAGAATAGGTCTGTAATATATAAATAAATTACCCAATGTGTAAAAGAAATGTAAAAAAAATGGAGTAAGTTTCTTAAGCAAGCTCCTAAAGTTCTGCTATATACCATGTCCGGGAGGTAGCGTTGCATTTTGGGCAGTCATTTTACGCCGATTGCTTGCCATCTTTTTCGATAGATCTCAAATGACTTACAACTGAACCAAGAGTCAGCGGTGGGTGTCGAATTGGGAGGTTGCGGAAGTGGTCAAAAAAAATAAAAGTGATAGTACGCCGGCTGAAACTCTTTCCATAAATAGTTGTTATCATACTGAGCTGAAAAAAAATCGTCAGCTTGTAAAAAAAACGTAAAATAAAGTTATATTACGCCGATTGAAATTTGACTACGTGATTCAAATGATTAAGAGTACGAAAACAACAATCAGATGTTTGTATAGCGGTAGAAAGACCGTCAGCTGACCCAGTGAAGATTTAAAATATTGGAGCATTGCTATTATGCTGTTTCCTTTTAAACACATATTTCGAGAATGATTCTGGCCTTTCTCGAACCCATAACACGACCTTCGGTCTACCTAAGCCTCTCCCCCCATTATTTCAAAGCAAAATCTGCGTGTCCGTGTGGATTTTTGTCGTACACAATCAGTTTCGGTTCTCCTCATCGATGGAACAGGCGCAAGTCCAAATATGAACAAGTTTCAGCCGGCGTACTATCACTTAATTTTTTTTTTGTACCTCTTTCGCAGCCCCCCACAGCCGCACCCACCGCGACTTGAGCAGCTGACGGTCGGTTCACTTATTAGTCACATAAGATCAACTATCGCTGTTAATATCAGCCGGCATACTATGACTTTTGTATTTGCAACGCTACCTCCCGGACTAACCCATTTATTCATACATTTATATAATTATATTTGCAGAGGTCTCTTATCATATTTTAGACTAAGTTAAGACATTTAAACTAACTTAGTTTAGGATCTTTAATGCCCTATTGCAAATATCATACATAAAAATCCAGAATCGATGTCCGTTACAAATGATAATAAACAATGTACAATCATTTGGTTGCTACGATATAAGCCACGAGCTTAGTTCGGGAACCGCTATTAATTTGAAAATTAGTAAACTATTATTCTTGTATATGTAAGTGTAATAGTATAAATGTAAATTCCTGTGCAAATAAAATAAATAAATAAATAAAAAATCAAATTCTGCCTTGCCATTATCTACACATTTCTTTATATTAAACTTTGCTATGTTTTTTTTTTTTTTTTTGTAATGTCTTCAGTTGTAAGCCTTTAGGCTGTATACAACCTTACGCGGTCAGTTGGTGAGCGTTAGCTCTCAACCAGGGATGGTTGTGGGGTTAGTGTTTAGGATGGTGGGAATGGGGATGGGGATGGGAGTGGGAATGGGGATAGGGATAGGGATAGGGTTTGGGGTTCTGTGAGAACCGTTGTGTGCGGTGGTGTGTCTTTGTTGTCTGTGTCTGCCCCTAAGTCTGGGACGGAAACGTGGGCCTCTGTGTGGTGTGTTGGTGATTGAGGAGTGTGCGGCGAGCGCAGCGATTTGTGCCTTTGTTATTTCATCGTCTGGCTCCCCGAGGACGTGCCTCGGTCGGCGCTCGCAAGTTATGGCAGATGGTATGTAGTTCGCTGCGGCTGACACTAGTGGGTTTTTGTGTGTGGTGGCAGTGTCGAAGTAAGACTTTGCTATGTATGACTCACTTAGCGCACGTGTAGCGCGCATGTTGTTGGCGATTTTGTACAATACAATACCTTTAAATTACAGTCAAATTTTGTTAAAAACTACTAAGTTTATAATCCAAATGAATATCAGCTACATATAATACTTATAATTCGAATACTATTAAGTGCCTTTATTTAAAACCAATATAAATGGTTAAGTAGCCAAAAGTACAATGTTTAGTAAGGTTATCATTTTGATAAATACATATACTATGTACTCGACAATCTTGAATACTGCACGGTAATAAAAACAAAACATTCAATATGTATTAACTTTATACAAAGATTAAGTTTGTTATTCTCATAGTTTTGAATAAAAAAATTGTTAATAATAATGGCAGCGGACTTGATGCGTGATGCCATAGTTATAATTTATAATTTTATTTTACCATTCAGTTACTCGATGTTGATCTATTTTCATCTGTGGCCTGGCTACATTCCCGTGCTGTTACAGATGAACTTGTAATGACGAACCATTATCGGTAACGTCCTGAAGGACGGCACAATTTATATTTCTAGGGCATGTGGTCGTCCCGCTTGCTGTTAGATACAAACTTGAGCCTGTCTAGTCACCGTTCTACAGGTATCTTGCCCGATCCAGTTCTGGTAAATAGTCGTGCAACATTATACTGGGATCGATTTATTATTACTGACAGGATGGTTAGAGACCGATCAGAGCGCCGAGCAATGATTATTGACATTACCGTCCCCCATAACGACAATGTCAATAACTGAAAAATATATTTGAATTTGACATCGCACCCACGACCTCCGGTTCAGCAGTCAGGGTCACTAACCACAGACCCTAGACCCTAGAATAACAGACCTGTCAAATTGAAGAGCCTGTTGGTGTGGTTGTGGTTGTGGACATGTGGGATGTGGATTCGGCAATCATTGTACCATTACTAATTTTAACCCATGGATTGATTGCTAAGAGCTTCGACAAAAGCCATCAGAAGCTCACGTTAGGTAATTGGGTGAAGGTCCTGATACGGCCCGTATTGTGAGGTGGTTTCTATCTCTGTAGCCCTTGCCACCGTTCGCTCGATCCCTGTACCCGATACTGGTGGGACACTATTTTTTTTTTTAAATTTAAAATATGTATACAATATATTTAAAAATGTAAGTTAAAAATTATTTAAGTGAAATTATTAATTAATTGACTGCACGGATGGCGTAGCGGTTTAAGTGGTCACCTCGCCACTAAGCTGCCGCGCCGAGTGTTGTGGGTCCCGCACGGGAAAACACTGTGTAATCCTCAAAATGTTTTTCTGAGTCTGGGTGTTCTTTGTGTCCGTTGCTTGAATGTTTGTAAAGTACACATGAATTAATCCTAATGCGGGAGTTGTCTTTTTTAATAATAAAAAAACTTATAATGTTTATTTCATCTCCGCAAATGTTATACAACATGCTATACAACATGCAGTTGGCAAGGAAATTGTTAATGTTTTGTTCAACTGCTCATATATATGTTATAGAGTTATATTCAGGAGCGGGTGTTATTCGCTTATTCCCCATCAGGCGCCAGTTTTTTGCTGAGCAATTCTTGAGTAGTTATACATATAATGTGAATGTATTTTATTACTTACTACAGAAATTATATTTGGCACTAGTAATTTATCCCGAACAAGTTACTAGTGACAAATGTAATCACATAAGGACTAAAGTTACCTCTGGCTCAATCATATAACTACAACGATTTTTGCAATATTAAGAAATCTTGGTCAGCAATCGATTCCGGTGTGGAAGAATCCATGTAACAGAAACCGATTACCAGAGATAATCTCAATTAATTATCAGGATTTAATCTGGACTGTACCTAAAATCGTAGAGAATTCGCACCGCTGGATTTTAACAATATGAGGAGAGCAAATTTTTGCGTTATAAGATTGGAAGGATAGAAATGGACTTTTAATTTTATTGGGAGTGATTGACGCATTCGCCGATTAGTAAAATATATATTTAGATATTCTAAGTGAAGTAATATATCAATCAAATATTCATGCATGTTTTAAATTTCACGGTTTAAGTTTCTTGATTTTAATATTTAAATGTTAATCGATTATATAGATTAGCTCTTCTAGATTGTTTGTTTTTTCATTTTCTTTTAATATTTCTTAATTTAATTTCTCAGTATTATTTTAAGTTGGAAAAATATTGGCTTCCATCGGTCGTATTTTAGTTGTGTTATACGGCACGACAACGTACGAACGGAACGTACTGCTCAATTTTCCTTAATAAGTAGTAAGTTCACTATTTTATCTTAGTAGGTACTGCTTTTTTTCAACTGCTGTAATGTAATACTAAATGAGACAGTCAGTATGTGACCACGGCCGGGGCAACCTGGTCGATACGTCTGGCAAATTAAAAGGTACGGGACCGTGTAAGAGGGTGTAATACCTGCATAATATTTCTTTATGAAATTGTATAACTTATTTAGAACATTTATTTAGACTTGCTACCTATTTCAAATTTAATACATGTATGTTATAATGGTCCTTCCAACTTAACTTGATGTGTCTCTGGTTATGCATAGGGTGTTTCAATGTCCAAATCAAATATATTGCCTTCAATTCGTCTCGTATCTTAATTACATAAAGATTGTAACACGCTATACATTTATGTATTATTATATTGATATTTTAATAACATCCATTATGTCTTATTTAATCAGTACAACATACAATAAATACAACTCACCTGCTACGATGTTTTCTGTAACTGTGATTTTCTAGAAAAATGTATTGTCAATTATCTACCATCAGATCACAGTGGACTTCCTGTCACCTACCCTTGTGTCTTGTCCAGCATACCCTTGTGTGACCTATAACATCTGAAAGCCTTCAGAAGTTTGGTTTTATGTTGTATAGCAAGTTGAATTTACTAAATAATAACGTAAACAATGTAAATAAATTCTACACTCTTTTCGATAGTTCAAAACGAATAGAAAACTAAGAAGACCCCTAATTTGTATTAAGTGATTTTTTTTTTTATACTATAGGGGGACAGACGAACAGACGGATCACCTAATGGTAACTGACATCGCCGTCCATGGAGACTTGCAACTCAAGAGTCGCAAGTGCGCTGCCCGCCTTTGAGGGTGATGAGGGATGGGGGATGCAGGGAGCGGAAAGAAGAGAGGAGGGATGAGGAGATGGAAAAAAGGATGAAGGAGATGAGGGGAGAGAAAAGGGGGGAGGGGGAATTGGGCCTCCGGAAACCTCACTCAATTCGGGGAAATGCAACGCAAGCGTTACTTCACAACCGGTTTTCTGTGAGGCCGTGGTATCGCACCGGTTGAGCCGGCCCATTCGTGCCTAAGCATGGCTCTACCACTAAAATTGATTGGGCAACCATCGGCATTAGGAAAAGTAGAGATAAGCTTTACGAACTTTAGGGTCTGCGGCCTCACGCAAACAGTGACTCTTTCAATCAGTATGTCGCCAATTATTCTAAGACTTTTCGAAAAGTGTGTAAAATAGCTAAATCTAATTTCATTAGTAATAAAATAAAATTATCTCAAGATAAAATAAAAACTACCTGGAAAGTAGTTAATAATGAAACCGGTAGAAATAAAGTGACTAACAAAAATTACGTATTAGAGAAACGCCGTGGTACTTTAACCACTGACAAGGACACAGTCCAGGAATTTGTTGATTTCTTTGAAAACGATGCAAAAGACATAACTATATTACGAGAGAACGAAATATATTAGTTCAACCGAAATTTAGATTAGCAAAAGTACGAACATTTTTTATGGGGTACTGTGTTAAAATATATAATAAAATACCTTCTGATATTCTTCAACTTAATGAGAAGAAATTTAAAATTGCATATTTATTATTCTTTTATTTTTTAACATGTATTCAGTTGTTGATGTTTTCAATTATTATTACTGACAAGTATACTATTTATACGATTTATATTACATTGTAGGTATTTTATGAATAATATATTTTTTTGAATTGTACATGTGAGAACTATGTAGTCAATTATTTAGGTTTATCTTTTGTTTCTCCTGGCAGTTTGAGTATGTCATGCTTGCCTGAAAGTCCTGCCAATGGTGGCATATATGTCGGGTCGCCGATCGCATAGTGAACGAGTGCTCTGATCGGGGCTGGTCATCTTCGGACTGCTATTACTTAGAATAGTAATAAACTTTATTTAGAATGATATATTGCATCGTCCTAACATATCTTACTGTATTTTACACTCATGAATATACAGTTATTTTACAAAAATGTAAAATATTTGAAAAAGGGTGTCCTTGTAGTTTCTTGCTCGTTCTTCTCCATAGGATCTAAGTATTGGAACAGGCAACTAGCTTCACGACTGTCACTGACCGACTTCCTATCTTGACAATTCAAAAAGACCTATGATTGGTTCAGCTGACATAAACGATTTTGGTTTGGATTTTACAGACGAAGATGATATAGAAAATCCTTATAAACTTACTATCCCCACTAGTCTACATTTATGTAATTAATATTATAAATGCAAAAGTAACGCCATCTATCTGTATTTTTCTCGGATTTATGCGTGAAAAGGGGAAGCAACAGATAGGGGCTGAACAGATTTTGTTTTTCGGATGCAAGACAGTTCCCGCATTAGGATTCCTGTGTAGTGAGGGACTTTACAAACATATAAACAAGACTCTTAACAATTATTTATTAATCATACAAATTTTTGTTTCGTGTGAACCCACGACACGACACGACGTTTTTGTGTCGTGGACCTCCAGCTCAGCAGTCAGGGTCACTAACCACAAGACTAACAGTTAAATTTGGGGAACGTCATAGGCTACTTTTTATCCACATATTATACGATCTAGTAATATTATAAATGCGAAGGTAAGTTTGTTTCTTACGCTTTCACGTCTTATTTACCGAGCATATTACAATTTTGCATACCCGTGGGGTTCAGAATAGTATACCTATCTACCTTTTACCTACGTAAGTACCTTTCATCCCGAAGCATAGTATTTTTTTTTTTAAAGAATACTACTAACGCAGGTCACAAATTACTAGTATAAAAATGCTTGTTTTAGGGTTGGTTCACAAAGGTAGTGCCCTGGACGCTACAATCGCTTTGCAATTCGTTAATTCATCAAATCATTCTTTTACAAATCATTTATTTTCAGATGTGTCCAGAAATTTGATTAAAATGTATTGTATACTATACTTGGGATTCACTTTGGTGTTCTGGGTTTCTACGACTGTAGCTTCTCAAGCTGGCTACCACGAGGAATTTGGAATTCCTGCAGCGAAAAGGATAAAGAATTGGGAAGATAGATTTTTTACTAACGAATATGGCAATAGAATAGTCGGTGGTTCTTTAGCTCCGTCCAATACTTATCCGTTTTTTGTGAGTAGAATGTGATATAAATTAACTATTCATTTTTTAATAATAAACAGGTTCCAAAATTCTTTCTGACAGGTAGATAGTTTCTGACAGCTTTTCTAGATAATTGTTTTTAAAGTTTCGCGATTTTTTCACATATTGGATGAGTAATTTGAGACTTAATCTCAATTTCAACAATATTTTTTTTTCTGTCAAGTCCAACCGTTTGACCACGGTTGATGCTATTCGATCCCACCCGAAACGTCGGATAAGCAAATGTATTCTTGATATATGACCTAAAATATATATAAACATATACATATTTGTATCGCTGTTAAGATTTACTCATCTAGATAGACAGACCACTAGATCAAATCTTCTTATTTAATACAACATATGACAAGTTTTTTTTAAATATTATTCTTATCTTTTAGGGTGGTCTATTGATTGATGTGCTCAGCAACAGTCAATCGGTTTGTGGCTCTTCATTGCTGACAGCCAACCGCCTTGTGACCGCTGCTCACTGCTGGTGGGATGGTCGTAAGCAAGCTTCGAAATTTACCGTTATTCTTGGTACCCCGTATCTGTATCATGGCGGCTTACGTATTGAAACCAATCGTGTTGTTGTGCATCCGCAATTCAGCCCCTATGCCATGAAAAATGATATAGCAGTCATTTACTTACCAAATAGCGTGGGATTTGGTGGTAAGTTATAAAACAAAGATGATTGAAGTATGTTTTTTATTATCCAAACAAATTATAATGTCGGACTCAAACTATCTCTGAGAAGAAAATGTTCGAGTAGGTTTCCTTTGTGATGTAGTTGCTTATGTTCGCCTACACCACCATAGTATGGAGGTTTTCTTTCTTCAACCCCAAGCAGGCATCGTTTATGACTTCTTGCTTTACCTATCAGTTAGTAACGACAAACTGAAAAGTAAAGTAAGATTAATGGTACTCTAGGCAGAGACAGTCGGAAAGTGGGAGTCATGAATTATCGAGAGGTCAAAGAGATCGCAGCGAATAGACAAGAGAGGCTATTGCTCCACCGACAAAAGCGTAGCTCTTAAGTAGACGAAGAGACAGAGATAGGGAGAGAGGGACCGCCAACTGTATTTTTGTATAAACGTTTTCAATGAAAAATCTCTATAGAAAGTATATCTAGAAGACTAAACTTGGGAGAGCCATGCTAAGGTACGTACGAGCCGGTGCGATCCGAGTCAACGCCCTTACAGAAAACCTGTTGTTAAGCAATGCTTGCGTTCTGTTTCACCGAATGAGTGAGATTACCGGAGGATAAAACTTCCCTCTCCTCTTACCCTGTCCTTGCGCTCGTGACTCTTGAGTTGCAAGTACCCATGGGCAGCGGTAGTCATTTACCACCAGGTTTGGCATCTGCTTGTGTTGCCCCCTATACCAAAAAAAACCTACGATTGATTATTTTTTTAGTACGGAAAAGAATATTTAAAGTTTAAATATTAAAAACACTCATTTTAAGCATTATTTTTATTTTACACAGACATTTTCTTATTGTTACATCTTTTTTTATGTTTCAACCACTGAGTTTTTAACTCGTAAAATGTGCTTCACTTGAACTTGACTACTAGTTGCTTCAAGTCTCATAATAATATAATTATTGGTTTTAGCAAACATTGCGCCCATTGATTTACCCCGAGGACAGGAACTCCTCAATGATTTTCTGGGAATGTGGGCGGTTGCAATAGGCTTTGGCAAAACTAGTGAGTGTGAGTATCTGATATGAATCTCTAACACTTTGTATACTATGAAACTGTAACAGTTCATTATGACCATTTCGGTATTCGTTGATAATAAATTAACTAAATCAGGATATCATACAGTGGATAATCATATGTTGCCCGTTTCACTGAGGCTTTTGTTACGTTAGTGGGACGAAATTCTAATTGTCAAAATTGTATGTGAGTTGTATCTCTGCATACCCCTTAAGGGATACAGGCTCGATTGTATGTATGTGTATAAGGATAAGAGTAATAGGGATAAAAGAAGTGTATTCTATAACTTCAATTATTCTCTTGCAGTTGAAGAGAGGGGTTCATCTCTATTAAGTCACGTAAACCTACAAGTAATGCCAGTAGACCAGTGTCACAGAGCAATAAATGCGGTTTCTGAAACCAATATCTGTACGGGTGGTGCCGGCCGTGTCGGTATCTGTCATGGCGATTCTGGCGGACCACTCGTCACTTTTCTGAATGGAAGACAAGTCTTGGTAAGGTTATGCAAAGAACAACAATGTATAATCATGGTTATCATGGTTAGGTCATAGAGTGATGTTAAATAGATTCAGAAGAATTGTTCGGACTTATAACGGCCACAGGTTTCCGCCATCGTCCGACGCGACGAAATATCTATCCCCATCATGTCTATGATTGGCACTCCACCACTGTGCGTTTCTCCAAAAGCTTTTTGCCTCGCACAACCAGCTTATGGAACAAATTGTAGCCTGCCGTATTTCTGGACCGATACGACCTTCAAACCTTCAAGAAAAGAGCGTACTCCTAATTAAAAGGCCGACAACGCACTTGTGACTCTTGAGTTGCGGGTGTCCATGGGCGGCGGTAGTCACTTACCATCAGGTGACCCGTCTGCTCGTTTGTCCCCTATCGCATAAAAAAATAGACTAACTTTCAGCCAGAATTGAGCTTAGAAATAAAAAAAAAATACGGGCAGTCTTTGGGGACTGCCGATAGAAGTGAAACATAAATAACTTGTAAATTGTATCGTCGAGCTATTAGATTATACACATTATACATATTATAGCTCATGGGAAGCGGGCGGTGACGATGACGCGAGTTTCACACTTTTTGTTCATCCAAAATGTGCTCAACGCGCGTAAAGAAGTTTTCGCTTGAAGAATAAAAAAAATGATTTTTCAAAACCGACCTATAGGTAGTTCACAGATCTTTTATATTAGCCAATATATTTTCTTTAATAATGTTTTAAGTTTACAAAAAAGCGGTAATTTCTTGATTATATTATATTGTTTATTATTAAATATATCGATTTATGTATAAAATATTCGGTAAGATTGCTCATATTTCTTAATTCTATTTACATGATATGCACCCTTGAACTACTTGAGTTATTGCTGTCTTCCTAATCTATCCGAATATGTAAAATCCGTTTTATCCACTGTCAATTTTATTACATAATTCGCAACGCTCCCTCTAGATGGCAATAGAATTACCCCTATTACGTAAGTGGATTAAATTAAAGTCGACAAAAAGTAGACGTTTAATACATACGTAATACGCTTGTGACTTCGGGGATACAGACATGAGTTCGTGAATATATGTATAAATGTAACTTTATATTACAATAATTTCAGATTGGTATTAGCGTCATGGTCTCAGTGAGAGGATGTGATGTCAGCCTGCCCTCGGCATACTCGCGTATTACCAGTTACTATTTATTTATCACACAAAACATGTAAATAAAACAACCTCAAAACGATTTCCCAGAAATGTCTTTTTTCTACCTAAACCACGTACTATTAAAAAAATGGTAGGTATCATAAAAAGAAATGCCATTATAATAAATATTATTTTGACCAACTTTTATTTGTTTCATTTCAAAATAAATATTAGTTATCTGTGGTTTCAACTAAATTATTTAGGAAAGGAGAATGTCAAGACAAAGATTTGTATACTTATAAGAGGCATCTAAAATATGTATAGCAAATAAATATAATGCTGTAATAGTCATAAGTCACGACATGAAGATTTTTGAACACACAAAGCTCTGCTAAGAATGTAACCAAATATAAATACTCAAAAGTTTTACTAGCTATTTCGAATTATTTATTTTTAAATATTAATATTGCTCATAATCCGAAACCAGTTTAATATTACATATTTATTTATCCGTATTCGTATCCTAATTAGATTTATTTTCTTTTCCTTCTTGACTAAGCCAAAAGTCTAATTAAAGTATCTATCTATATAATCTAAACTATATTTAAGTAACTATCTACTCATATTTTCAATCTTTTCAATCTATTTTTATTTATTATACTTAGAGCAATGCTTAGGCACGAATGGGCCGGCTCGACCACTGTACTACTTCACTGTAACCCGTTGGCCGTTATTAAAAAAAAAAATAACCTAAAGAAGTCTATCTAGTCTCTTTAACCCTATATAACAAGACTTTTCTGAACAAGAAATTTTCTGAAGCAATCTTGGTTTTAGTATAGCACAACGCAATCCTGCATTTTTTGCAAATATTGTAAATAAATCAGATGCAGTGCGATACCACGGGCTTACAGAAAACCGGTTGTGAAGCGATGCTCAAAGGCGGGTAGCGCGCTTACGACTCTTGAGTTGAAGGTGTCCATGGACGGCGCTTTTCTAACGTAGCCTAACCTAATTGTTAATTAAAAAACCTAATAAGTAAACTGAAGTTCCTACTTAATATGTTTAGAATACATTACTTCTATAACGTAACGGTCACAACAGGAAAAATTGCAATTCAAAAATTTCTCATCATTACATATTTCCTTTCTGTGATAATTAAATTAGACATTAATAAAAGGGTCGTTCACGTATAGATAAGTAATTATTTTATTTACTATAAGTATATTGTATATGGTTCTCGGTGGAGTGGTACTCCACTGGGTTTCATAAAAAGTGACTAAGAGAGAGATCTATCAGACTATATATTCAGTCAAGCCGTGCCTGGGTGATGGCAACGGCTTCTTATTACGTAAGTGGAACTGAATTGTGTGTGGCCAAAAGTTGGCGTTTGAGAAGCCTCTACCTACCCCTTCGTAGACATGGGCGCGAACGTTGTGAAATGAGTCTGTAGTTTTCCTTCTTGATGTCTTCAAGAAGATGTAAAACTAGAGAGCCATCAGACTACTGTCATATATCTACAAGCTTTTCATTCGAATTCTAGTTAACTGTCTCAACAGAAAATTAAAATTGTTCCAACTCAGAGAACAGAGATGTTTTCGCTGTTCATAGGGCGAGCCCTAGTCATATGCATACATACCCTCAATCGCCCCCCTCACAAAGATACTGCCTGTGTTTCCTTTCACAAGAAAGCCAGCAAATCCCATCTAGAGAGACAGGCAAGGAAACACAATATAACCGAAGTTGATTACCGTAGCACTGATTAATAACACAAATAATTTCCAACAGATGAATCGGAAATATTTGATAATCGATGAAAAGAGATTTACCAATCTCTTTTCAGAGAGAGCGATATTGATGATTACCCTGTCAGTTCGGAAACGTTGGTGGATCGAGACGGGGCACTTGCGAGAATGAAGGATAGTCGCTGGACAAAACGAGTCCTAGAATGGAGATCCAAGGCGGTCTCCAGAGGGCGCCTCGGACTACAGCAGTGCCTGTCGGGTGACATCCGAATTGATTAACCGACAAGATTGGATTAAAAAAGGCCACTGGGCCATCATGATGATAAATTACTGCACACACTTTAAATCGTGACTAAGAACACTTCCATAACATTAAACACAACTTGTCTTTATTAACCGGACTTTAAAAAAGTAGACAACCCACTTCTATGCGTTAAGACTAATATGGTTTTCTAATGGATGCCATTGTCATAACTGGACCAAACTCTCATCTAACTACCCTTGAAGTACATCCTTTCCAATAAAAAAAGAATTATCAAAATCGGTTGGCGTGATATTGAGGTATTCGTCCATTTGTTGCGCATATGCTTAATGCAAATTTAAGATTTATATGGTTTTCTCATATATGTTATTGTCAGAACTAGAGCAAAAATAAAATGGGACCACACCGGAAGTACCAGCTTTCAAATAAAAAAATCGTTTAAATCGGTTTACGCAGACGAAAGTTCTGAGGTAACAAACATAAACAAAAACAGTCGAATTGAGAACCTCCTCCTTTTTGAAGTCGGTTGACAAATAGTTCCTTTTTCACACTCAATAAACGAAACTGATGTTAAATCAAGAAGGAATTACGTCAAAATTGGCTTCTTATACACGTGGCAGTTGATGTGACACAGATGAAATGATGATGATGAATTTCATATGGGCTGTAAAGAAAATACTTTTTTTCTTTTTATATTTTTTTTTGTGGTTTACACGTATAGCTTTTTTAATTACATATGTTGCACAATGAAGTTTCTAAAGCTAGTAACACGAGCGAAAGCTGATGGATGGCCTTGCTGACAGGCGTTGCTAGCCACGAAGGAACTGACGCCGATCTGGAAAAATGTGGTATAAATTATTATATTATTAATTAATAGTTAAATACGTTCAGGTCAGTATGTAGATGTAGTATTGCATTAAATTATTCTTTCTTTTTAAAATGACATCTCCCGCATTGGAAATTATTCCTGTATCTGAGACTTTACAAATAATGAATCAACGGACTAAAACAACACCTAGACTCGGGGCAACTATTATCGATCACACAAATTTTCTCCCGGATCAGCAATCGAAGTTCAAGACGAAAAAACCTGTCAAGTTAGTCAAAGGATTGTTTGAAGTTGTATAGTTTAAGAAAGAAAAATATAAATATAGTAAAAATTTTGGAATGAAATGAACCAACTAATATTTATTTATGAACAAAGTGAGCTTTACTCTGTGATTGAAATTGAAATCTATTATGAAAAAAAAAGTTTCTGTTTATAATAATATTGTTTCCAGACATCTCACACACCGCCCTTTGATCCTAAATTAAGCAAAGATTGTATTACGGTAACCTAACTGCCGATAAACATATTTATAAATTCCCATATTCATACATACATTTATTTTATGCGATAGGACAAACAATTATAGATAAATTAGCCAAGATAAATAATCCGGGTAGATAACAAAGAATAATGCTCATCACACAACTAATTGCCTTGTACATGCAAAACGTAGACACAACCTATTACTTAGCAGTTAGTAACCACTATCTAGACTAACAGCAGACCAACACCTTTTTTATATTACTATCTACGAGCTAGGTTAATACTGTTCTCACATTTATAATAAATTCATAAAACTATGTAGTTGTTACACTTGATTGTACCAAAAATTTGTACTTCTAAGTACCTACTTATTACATGAGCGGAGAATCTTAAACTCGTTTTAAGATACCAACAATAAGTATGGACAATACAACACCATAAGGCTTCTCTTTATCTTTAACTTTAAATAAAACCTACCTAAATCTACTACATACCGCAGCGGAATCTGATTACAGTCTTCAAGTTTAATATTTAATCATTTCAGTGATTTACAGTATATTTCACCCATTTTAGGCGAGTATTAATTTTATATGACTGTGTATGTAAGTAAAGTAAAAATGCACGCAAACTCACTAAAACTTGTCTTCCATTGTAATTTACAACGAGTGGGCCACCGGAATCCCCACCGCAGATTCCCACACCACCAAAGCCGCTGGTACAAAGCGTGCTTTGAACTACGTAGGTAGAACCAAATGAGAGTTGACACTGACTGACACTGATCACTTGGAGATTCACACGGCTCAGTACTGTTGATGCGGTTGTTTCAGCTGTAATATTGTAATAGATTATGTTGTAGCAAACAATCGTAACAAAATTATAACAATACGTTACCATATAAATATACTGCAAATACTAACAGTCCCGTGTTTTGCCAAAACCAGTAGCCAGAGCCCATTGACCAGTAAATGTTTCTTGAACTTCAAAGGCCGAAGGTATATTTATTGGCTGGATATTTGCTGAAAATAATCAATATAATCAATAAAAATAATCAATCAGTATTCAAATAACGCCTATGTTGGAAATAAAAAGGATCCGGGAACCAAAGTCTTGAAGTTTCCACACCACTCCTTATTCTCCAAGACTTTGTTTTCTGATATTCTTGATACCGTAAATCTCATGACATATCACACAAAATACTGAGTAACCAAAATCAAAAGAATTTATGTATTATTATACAAATTTAGGTATTTTTAAAGTGTCGTCTATGAGCCAGTCTGTATAACTTGGTCTTGAAGCTGAAGACTAACCTGATATAGGGAGCCAAACGGACAGATAAATAATAGATACATCATTGTTAAGGTTCCGCGTGTTCCACTGTGGGTGCAAGACGACTTGGTTAGATGTGACACGGGTTCCACCCGAATACAGGAAATTGCTGTTAAAAATTGCGGTTAACATGTATCCTTGCTGTACGCCATCGAACCAGCAATGAGCAGCGGTTAGCGCACGGGTCGAAGACAACAGCGAAGAACCGCAAACTGACATACGGCCGCTGAGTAAATTAATCAACAGACCACCCTGAGGACAATTTTATTGTTTTTTTTTACTTTGGAGGATTATTAGGTATGGGTCTATAATAAATGTATTTCTTGAATGGGTCTTAGTTATTTCTAATGTGCCTTTATGATAAATTTGAAATTTTGGTTTTGCTCAAAATTCGGAAGGTGCTAACTTGGTCGTCTTGATTGATTCCAATTTTGAAATTATATAAGGTGTTTAAAATATATTTGGGACCACAAGAATGGAGCTACATTCAAATCAAGCTCAAAAACTTGAGAACCAACTGGTCGGAAAAAGATAAAGACACTATTTGATTTTTTCAGAATTAAAGATAAATATATTAGCGACTATCCAAAGACACATAGCAATAAGTTTGAACACTTACGAAGTAAGGTTGAGCAGCAGCGGGAGCAAAGGCACCACCCACGATTTTAGAATCATGCTCAGAAACTTGTGGTAATCCATCTTCATGAGCTTTAATTTGAGCTGCCAACGGGATACCAACAGAATCATGGTAATTTTGATGAACTTCCACAAACGCGCTCACTGACGCTACAAAGGTAAATAGCAATACAGAACGCATTTTGTGGCTTACAATTGCTGCTAGATATAAAAATATTTATATTATGTTTAAAAGTATGTATGAATAGCAGTCTGTTTTTATAGTATGTGAGGTAAATTGATAAATAGGTAATCATTACTCAGGTTTAATCCGTAAATTGTGATTTTATCACTACTGATTGTACTGATTTATCGCGGATAGCGGATATTTGGACTATTTATCAAAAAAAATAATAAATTGTGACGTGAACATAAAATAAGTACATATATATCATTGTCCATTAGCATATAGATTTTCTTACGCGTATTCTTGAGATTCTTGACTTCTGGCTGACTACTCGCTCGGACCTCCCGGCAACAAAAAAGATATTTCCCATCTATCCCACCATTCCCATATTTTTACCTTTCTCTTTCAATGTATCTATCATTTTCCCTTCTTCATTTATTTACTTATTTATTTTATTTATCTCTTTATTGTACACCATACAAGTAATGGATATATATATATATATATATATATATATATATATATATATATATATATAGACGCATGTATTACGGTATAGCAATTGGCGGTCTTATCACTCACGGTGACTTCTTACAGACAACCTTTACATGGATATTATTACATCATATTAGGGGTAGTCTAAGGTGTACTATTCTAACAACATGAATATATGTACTTATTATGATATATAATACTAACATACAAGTAAATAAATATATACATAAATATATATAAATAGACACTGACAGAACATACACAGTATTTATAATGACAAGAAGTTGTTTACCACTTGCTTTTTAAATATATGTATGGATTTGGCTTGTCGAATTTCCAGTGGTAAATTATTCTACAACCTAACTGCTTGCACCGAGAACGATTTGTCAGTAAATAGTGTGGTATATCTAGGCATTTTCAGCTTCAAATTTTCGGATGATTTCAGGTTCCTTTAATTCCTTAAGTCTATTTATTTCCCCTTTTCCGTGAGTCTTTTTATTTCCCTTTTTCTAATTAGCAAAATGTGTGTGTTTAATTCACGTTGTTTTGCTCTGTTTTACTATCCCTTCAGAGATACAGGGTGCGTGAGCGTATGTACATAATATGTATATAGGCTGAGCAACACCCATTACATGATTCATGATCATCATCATACATCATTTTTCGACGTCACGGTTTTTAGAAATTATACTTGCTACACTTATGCTTATTTCATGTTAATTTTGTTACTAAATCAAAATTAAGATAACATTTTAACTTACATTAGAAGTAAAATAATATGAATCGTTGAATCGTTTTCAAAGTGATATGTATCCATATTGCTAGATAAGATAGATTTATTAAAGATTAGACATGACTTGATTAATTGCCGTGAAACTTAAAAGGAAAATACATTATATTATGGTAGGTAAACCAAATACAGATGTTTAAAAACCCAAATGGGCGGCTTCATCGCAGTAAGCACACACCTTGTCTGGACTTTAGATGGACAAGACTTTATAGTCTTGTCTTGATATAGAATGGTTGGTTATTGTTTATGGTGTCAATAGTAGCCACAGATTTGATAGATATATATACACATACATACACACACGGGTAAATATATACGTTTACAATATAATTTAGCGTAATAAGCTTTAGATAATAGTGTTTTTAAGACCCAACTTTTTGCAGATACTTTGAAGCTGGTAGAAACTAGTAGCATTCCAGAGACCAGCTTCTATTGTAAATTATTTATCAGACAACTTTGTTGAATGTACATACTAGTGCATTTTTGAAATTTCTAAACATTATTTGAAGTTTTAGGTTTTCCTATGATCTGAACAATATGTTATAAAATATAGAGCAGGGTATTGGTAGTAAAGCATTTGTGCTAAAGTTTCTTTAACTCTCATTATCGTTAAGTATCCAGAGTGCGCGGACAAAGATATGAAATTATATATTGTAGGTACCTTGTAATTTCAATTTTTACGTCCTACCATAAGCGATTGCCAGAGCGGTCTGTAATATTCCTCACTAAAGAGTAATAATCCTCTCCTGTCTTCTCTGACAGGAGACTTTTGTCATGACTTTGCTACTCTTAATTTTACCTTAATTAAAATTAGCTCTTAATTAACTTAACTCTTAATTAAAATTAAGCGAATTTTAGATCTCCTACATTTTATTGGATTCTGGCCATCGTCTTTACCAGAAGAAAACATTTCTTTCATCAACTTTGTCTGTTGTCTGCATTGTGCTGTGTCTCCAGTACAATGGTTCCAACTTGACAATGATTATATATCATTCTTCATCTACTCGTATGTTAGCACGAACTCGTTATTCCTATAAACGATTGTTAAATATCGTCTACAGAAAATTGTGTAAATGTTGATAACACTGATAGTAATCAAACTGATATGCTTATTATGATATGCCATAAGTAATATTTTTGCAAAATTAAGTGTAGTACTGATTAAAATACCTTATTAAGAAACCTTGTACTTTTTGTGTATTTTTTTATAAATTATGTGTAAATGTAAGTTTTAAATTGCTTTTTATTCAAAATTTACTTTTGTGCGAACACAAAAAATATAGGTTAAAAAAACCTAAAGTAAATTTTGAATAACGAGCAATTCAAAATTTACATTTCACATTTTAGGTCAATTGATCAATAGGTTCAAGAGTCTCTAGAATAATATAATTTATGTATTAGGCCTCCAAAGTCGAGTAGCAATACCACATTAGAGGGATGAAATCTCTAAAATAAGGTTAACTAGTACATAATAGTCGACTAGCTTAAAATTATAAGAAAATAATATTAAATAATCGAAATGTCCATTGAAAATTATCTAATTTCTCAGCAAGGGGTTCTCTCACAAGGGGTTTAAAAACACTCTTTTAAATGCAGTTTTTTTTTAAATGTTCAATGTAAAGGTATTTTGATTACATATGTTGCAATATGAAGTTTCTGAAGCTTGAAATGCGAGCGAAAGCTGATGGATGGCCTAGCTGGCAGCCACTGGACGCTACGAAAGAGCTTACGCCAATCTGAAAAAAGTATTATGATTTGTAGATACAGGTATCTAAACGCCTAAACTAAACTAAACTAAACTGAATGGCTCATAGAGAAATCTTTATAAATACAGTATCAATAAATTATTTTATAATTTATGCAACACCAAATAAAATAAACGAATACATGACATTTCTATTACAATAAATAAATGCCAAACTGAACGTATGTTTACTTAGAAACTCAATTAAAATTGTATATTATTAATATATTATTTTGGAATATAAAGTTAATCTATATAAAGTAGTTTCTAAATATTAAATTGAAAGTGAATTTATGAACTTAAAAATCTAGAAAACTTATTAAATATAGGTAGACAAAACATAAAACACCAACTAAAAAATGTGACTCATATTTTAATAATTGGAAAGTTACCGTGAACCGACCTGAAATTATTATACAAATATATAAAGAATATACTATATAAGACTAATAGACTTCAAAAGGGTATTGTTAATTCTGTCGTATTTTGTTTTCTGTTTGATATTGCATAATGTCGCCGTGCGATAAGTATGATTGATTGATTCGATTGTACTTATAAAGTGGAAAATAAAGGGAAAAGGAATACATGTTTAGATATATCCTCGTCATTTGTGGACCGATTTTAATTTTTTTTTTTTAAATGAAACAGTTGTTGAGGTTGTTCCCAGTAATTTGAAGTAAGTTTTTTACCCGTAAGGCAGAAAATAAAGGGATGAAGAATACAACTTTTTACGATTTATCATGACAGTCGAGTTTAAGCCAAACCAAGTTTATGATCCTCACACGTCTTCATATGTATATGTAATTCGAGCTAATAATAATTAATCAGTGTAGCGGATCTTTCTACGTTCACTAACTGAAATGAGTCTGAATATTGATTAATTACCATAACTTCGGCTAATGTTTTATAAACAAGAATGTTTTAGTATGTTAGATCTTTCGAACCTACTTTTTTTTGTCATTTGTTAATAAACTAATTCAAATTTTGCACGGAGCTTAAATACGTATCTAAGTAGCATCTTTAGATAATATACCATAAGAAAAACCACAGATAATATAATAGTTATGGCAGACCTAAAAATTTTGATGATGACCTAAGATTATGAAGGGGAGAGGTAAAAAGAACCATCTCAAAAAGTGAAGAAGTGTCAAAGGTGACAGTGATGGTATGAAGTGAAGTTAGCAATTATAGAAGAAGTGAAGTATGCTTAGTTCAAACATTTAACATTTTTAATGTTAACATTTAAAATTTTAAAGAGTGCATTGAAAATTTGTCCTAGTGGGCGTAAAATGAAAAGTTAAATTTAAACTCTCGGTACTTCATAGTAACGCCTCCTACTTGACGGCTTCGGACGGACACTTAGGTACTGATACACAGAGACGACGCTCCTTACCTCTACCCTCCGTAGTAACAGTATATATAATTCGGACTATATATCTGTGAAGCTTTGTAGTTTCCATGTAATATCTCAGTGATTTAAAGTATGTTGCACCCTTCTGGCTTTCTGGTGACAAAGACATTTACTGTAGATTTATCAGGATGAACTAAAACTCACCAAAACTTGTCTTCCATTGTAATTTACAACGAGTGGGCCACCGGAATCCCCACCGCAGATTCCCACACCACCAAAGCCGCTGGTACAAAGCGTGCTTTGAACTACGTAGGTAGAACCAAATGAGAGTTGACACTGACTGACACTGATCACTTGGAGATTCACACGGCTCAGTACTGTTGATGCGGTTGTTTCAGCTGTAATATTGTAATAGATTATGTTGTAGCAAACAATCGTAACAAAATTATAACAATACGTTACCATATACATATGTATATACTACAAATACTAACAGTCCCGTGTTTTGCCAAAACCAGTAGCCAGAGCCCATTGACCAGTAAATGTTTCTTGAATCTCTGAGGCCGAAGGTATACTTATTGGCTGGATACTCGCTGAAAATAATCAATTGGTGTTTGTGATTAAATAGCGCCTATACTCTGATGAACAACGGTAAACCCAAAGAATTGTTATTTTTTTCAAAATCTAAATTTTAGTAATGTGTGACCCACGTTGGTACTATTCTTTAAAGTAAAAACAATATTAAATGAAAGGTCTACCGACTTGAGTAATTGACATCAAGGATATTATTTCAAATCATAAGTCAATGTTTGTTTCTACTCGGGTGTGCATTGATAGGTTCCTTTCGAAACCGTTATTCTTCTGGGAAAGCGGTTACGGTAGCAGGTATTACGCAGGGAACTAATTTATCGAGGGTTTTCTATGAAAAACTTCTGTACTATACTTTTGAGCTTCGTGTACAATTAAATTCAGAGAAAAGGTACGTTAAATACTTCAGGATATATGTATATAATGGTAACAATAAAATACAACTAAGCACACTCGCTATTCTCAAAGGAATTGACGATTCCAAGGAATTTTCAAATTTAATGCACTTTCACCAAAAATATTTAAGATTAATAAAATTATAGCATTTTTATTCCGTTTCAACTTTTAAATCGCAATAACTTAAAACTAACTTGACAGACTTATTGTTTCTCGCAGTAAGCCCTCAATATCAATATTTTAATATTTAGTTGATTAACAGACTTCTGTATTGTCCTTAATCTAGATTTAGTTATACATACAATATAATAGACAGTCAGTTTTAGATGTACCTGATGTTGGTAGCCAAACGGGCAAATAAATGATAGCGACATCATTGTTTAGGTTCCAGAAACTCCACTGTGGGTGCATGACGACCTGCCTAGTAGTGACCCGTGTTCCACCCGTATACAGAAAATTGCTGTTATAAATGACTGTGAACATGCTCGCCTGTCTTGAGCCATCGAACCAGCAATGAGCAGCGGTAATCGCACGGGTAGGAGACAAAAGCGAAGAACCGCACACTGATAACCCGCCAGAAAGCAAATTAATCAACAGACCACCCTGAGGACAATATTTGGAAGAATTGTCACTAATTCATAGCGGCAAAGTCTTTTTTACGCACACATTATCTTAGCACGGTAACGGTAAACCAACCAAAACCACAGAGCATCAATAGATTTATTCTTTGTCAGCACTTTTTTTCTTCGTTTATTATAATTTAAAGGTTATATAAAAATACTTATTTATATAGATATTAGAGTTAGATGTCTGCATGCAAACATTTTTAGGATCTTTGAATGTTATCTATCTACTTTGTGTTCGTAGGTTAGGTTACAGATTTTGCCAGAATAATAATAATCATGATAATAGTAATAGTATATATTAATATTCACTTAAAATATGTACAAATTGCATTTCTAAATATAAAAAAAAACAAAGAAAATATAAAAAAATAGTATGCCACCGGAATCACAGATACAAAGGTACAGGGACCAAGGTACCGGTCGTTAGGGCTCCAGAGACCGGAACCTCCTCACAATGCGTGCCGTATCGAAGACTGCCTTCTGCATTAGGCCTTTAACCCAGTTGTGTAACGTGAGCCTCTGCAGATGTTGGTCGAGGCAAAGAGATAATAATAATAATAATAACGAATGATAACTTGACATATCTCACACACGGCTGTCTGATCCCAAACTAAGCATACTTACATACTTTTAAATACCTACATATAACAGATGAATTGCACCCAGTCACAGAACAAATGATCATGCTCATCACACAAATATTTGTCCTGGGTGGGAATCGAACCCACGACCTCTGGCTTAGCAGTCAGGGTCACTAACCACTAGACCAACAGGCCAGTCACAGCACACTTCATGTTGTAATCTCTAATGAGGAAGAATGTAGCAGTTGTAGATTGAGTTGATACAACAGTTATCTATCAGACAGTGTATACACAGTCTCACAGTGCCCAACCGCTTCTAGGATATACATATGTAGGCGTGAGTCAACACCACAAACAAAACAGTTGCAACTAAATGTCTGGGTACTCACGAAGTAAGGTTGAGCACCAGCAGGGGCGAATGCACCGCCCACGATCTTTTCGGGCAGCTTTTGAATTTCTGATAATTCATCCTCATGAGCTTTAATTTGAGCCGCTAAAGGAATGCCAACAGAGTCGTGATAATCTCGCTGAACTTCCACAAACGCGCTAACTGACGCTACCAAGGCGAACAGCACTATAGAACGCATTTTTATACCTTCAGCTGATTATAATGTTATATTTATAAATAAGGTGTACTTACTCTTCGCTTTTATATATCCATATTACGTAAAGTGATAAAGAAACATTATCATGATAATTATAATTAGGAACAAAGCAGCATTAATCTGTAAAGCCGTGATTTAATAATAACTGATTATTTTATTTTATCGTAGCTATTTAAGAGCTGGCTACTTATTGTTATTACTGTAAGTATTCTTGAAATTAATGAACTATGACGATAATGCGATCGTAGCATTGTTTCTTTAAATTAATACAAGTAAATACCAACTGACATAAACATTTACTAGTATGTTTTCTTAAACTAAATGTCCTTTCGGTCTACTAGTTAGTAATTCTGTGATCCACAATAGTTATCCCGATCTAATTGTTCGTTGTGTCGTGTTGTTTGATTTTTTTGTCAAGTTTTAAGAAAAAATAAAAACTAAAACTTTTTCCCTGAAGTCCTAATAAACAACCATTTAGCTGTCAAAGAGGACACTTGATTGAAAAATTATTAGTTTTTACGACCTCATATTTTGCACACGGCTCACTGAATCTGAAATAGTTTTTTACAGCCGGGCGGCCTCTGGTTCGCTCGTAGCGATGATTAAATTAAATGCAAGAGACACATCACTCACACATCACATTATAACCTAATCTGATATCCGTATCCTTGCACATTTTTATAAAACTAGTCAACACAACAACTTTATCATCTTATATTTGAAATGTGTGTCAGGTACTTGAACATTAGAAGCAATTAAAACGCATAGTTAGTTGTGTAAAAAATTTTTTTAATGAATTTTCATGAGCTAATGAGAAGATTGAATGTGATGCATTTTCAGAAGTTCGTTCATATCAGGCTCGATTTCATTAAAAACAAGTCCGTAAGTCGCCGCGTTCAGTAACATGAAGCCGATTTGTCTTTTAAGCTACCAACGTTGCTACAGCACGAAATCCACGTTTAGCTAAATTCTCATCCTGGGAATACTATCAAAAATAGTTAAATAACCAAACATAATCCACGGTACAGTTGTGAAGACGGCTTCAGCAGGCAAAATTCTTGGTATACATTCTTGAATTTCATTTAATTATATAGTATAAATCCTCGTTTATCATTAGTTCTATTAGTTCATCTTCTAACTAGGATGATTATGGTGTGTAAACATTTGAAAAAGGAGGAAAAGGGGAAATAGGGAAGGGGAAAGAGGTGGGTAGTCTTAAATTTGCTGGAAGCATCTTTATTTCTTTTCTTCAATAACAAAGTACACTTTTATCATGAATACTTTTATTTCTTATTTTCACAATATCACATTTACATTTCTACCATATCGTCCATTTTTCATTTTTACAGACTAACATTTCCACAGACTAACAATAATGTTGCCATAGATACTTTGTTATTTTTGTTTATCGCATTTCTTAACACCCTCTCTTGCGATTAACAAAAATCTAATAAATATTTAACTTTTAACTCACTAACATTAAACTTTTTTGCAATAGTTTCTATATACTGAGCTTGACTTAAGGTCATTTTCTTTTCTTTTTTATTGTAATTAATTTCGATTCCCAAATAAGATTTTACTTCACCAATGTCAGTCATTTTAAAATTTTCCTTAAATTTTTCTTTTATTGCTTTTATTACTTTAAATTATTATATATTAATATATATATATATTAATTTATTACCTTAAATTCCTTTCCACATATTAAAATGTCATCAACAAATATTATACAATACACCTTCCTACTATGATCAAAATATAGACAACTATCATGTTTGCTACGCTCAAAGTTCAAACTCTTTATAAAATTATCAAAACAATTATACCAATTACGCGGTGATTCTCTTAGGCCATATAATGATTTCTTTAAACGATAAACTTTATTAGGATCTTTTACACAACCTAGAGGTTGTTCAACATACACTTCTGATTTTACTTCACTATTAAGGAATGCAGTTTCTACATCCATTTGCTGTATATTGTAGCTACGACTACAACTAATAGCTAACATTGATCTTAATGTACTCATTTTTGCAACAGGAGCATAAATACCTTCAAGTTCCTCTTGTTGTTCGAAACCTCGCGCAACTAAACGTGCCTTGTGACGGTTTCCACTCTTCAAAGTATACAACCACTTTACACTAATAACTTCCTTATCCTCTGGTCTTTCAACTAGCTCCCATGTATCTGTATCATTCAATGCATCAAATTCCTTTTTCATGGCTTTCCTCCAATCTTCACATTCCTCACTCATAACTGCTTCTTCATATGTTTCTGGAGTACAAGCTTTCACATAATTCGCATACAATACATAATCATCAAACTTACTTGGAACTCTCCTCTCACGTCTAGGCTTTCTCTCTTTCGTCGTTTCATCATTTACACCTGTCATAGATTCATCATTACTCACTTCTTCATCCTTCTTACTATTTTCATTTATTCTTTCATCATTTTTTTCATTTATTCTTTCTTTATAATTCTCATTTTTCCTTTCATCATTCTCTTCACTTACTATCACATAACCTGTTCCTGGTTCAACAACTTTTACATTTCTGGCTAAAACAATCTTACCATCAATCAGCACACGATAACCTAACTCAAAATATCCAACTAACTTTCCTTTCACTGCTTTATCATCTTGAGTAGTTCTCTTAACATCTGGTACTCTTACAAAAACATTACTTCCATACATCTTCAAATTATTTACAGTTGGTTTCTTACCCATAAAAATCTTATATGGAGTCTTCCTCTCAAGTGTAGAACTATTCAATACTCGATTACCTATATAACAAGCTGCATACACAAGTTCAGGCCAATACTTCTTTTCTAAATTAGACTCTTTTCTCAAACACCTAACTCTGTCCATAATTGTACGATTATATCGCTCCGCTACTCCATTCAACTCATGGTTGTAGGCTGTACATGGTAATATCTTAAATCCTTTCACCTTAGCAAACTCATAAAAGTGATTATTCAAATATTCAGTACCATTATCACATCTTAATTGTTGCATGGGTCGATCAGTTAAATTGTTAATAAAGTTATAATATTCCAAAAATTTATCGAATACTTCTGACTTATTTTTCAAACAATACACACGAGCAGCACGAGAATAATCATCTATGAAACTTACAAAATATTTTTCCCCATTATAACTTTCAACATCCAAAAATTTTACATCAGTGTGAACTATTTGACCACAGTATTTAGCTCGGGTTCGATTATTTTGATACTTTAAATTAGACAATTTTGACTCAATACAAATTTCACAATCCATATAAACTTTTTCAACTGAATTTGGCAAACCTTCTAAATAATTATCTTTGCACATAATATTTAAATCTTTAAAATTTACATGTCCCAAAATTCTATGCAAACGTTCTTTTTCTAACATATTATTTCTAACATAATTCGCTGAAATTACAAAACTTATTTCTCCTTTCAAAGGATACAACTTGTTTTTCTCTTTAATTAAAATCATTAAATCATTGCCACTGAATATTTCACAATAACCTTTTGAAAAAACAACACTCTTATTACTTTTTGTTATGGCAGATACACTTAAAAGATTTTTTCTTAATTCAGGCACATAGAATACATTTTCAATCCTAATTGTGCGCTCACCAGTTTCAGAATAAAATTTACACATAATATTACCAACTTTTGTTGCTATAATTACTGTATTATCACCTAGTTTTACATTAGCGGGTGTTGACAGATTAACATACTCATAAAAATATTCATCTGATGTTACTACATGGTCAGTACATCCACTATCTAAGAGCCATTCAATACATTTCTTTTCACTTTTAGTTGTTTCACAAGAGTTACAATTATTAATGCAAATAGAAAATGAATCAAGATTTTGAGAATTATTACATATTTCAGTATTAGCAGTAAAACTTCTATTATTTCTATAAAAATTACCTCTATTATGATTTGATCCACGATAACCTCTGTTGCCATTACCACGGTATGTTCCTTGCCAGTTTCCTCTGAAGTTACCACCAGAATTTCGAGAATAATTTCCATATTGATTACCATTGAAATTAGAGTGACAATCTTTTTGCAAATGTCCTGGTTTATTACATCGATAACACAAAAATTCCCTCTCTGGTTTCCTTGGGTTTCTAACACCAACTTGTGCTTTTAATGCCTGATGATTACTGGTTCCTGCTGGAGATGTTTGAACCGATTCTGTGAACGTACCAAGCTGCTTTCTTTCTATCAATTTCTGTCGAATATAGTCAACAGTTCTCTCTTTTTCGGGTAATATATCAATAGTTTCAATAATATGACGACAACTATCAGGTAAACACATCATTAAATAACTTAATTTTCTTCTTCTACTGGTGTCACCACCAGCATGATGCAATTCAATAACTTTTCTTTCAAATTTTTCAAAGAATTGTTCAGGATCTTCACCATCTGCATATTTCAGTCCACTTAACTGTTTTTCAATTAATAACTGCTTAGACTCAGATTTACACAAGTACAATTTATCTAATTTTTCAATTACTTGTATTGGTGTGTCGCAATTTACCATTTTATCCGGTTTAACGGCTAATGATAGAAAGTACATAGCCTTATTACTTTTCTGCTTCCAGTCTTCTTCCTTGACATTTTCTGGCCGGTCTGCATGCTCGATAACATCGGAGCAATTCTTATACTTCATCAAATACATAAACTGCAACCGCCATTCATCATAATTTACCGAGCCATCAAACTTTGGCACAGGTACAAAGCTTTCGTTGGACATCGTGTATTTAAACTTTATCAAATTTACAAATGACACAACCACTGTTCTGCTACCATCTTAAATTTGCTGGAAGCATCTTTATTTCTTTTCTTCAATAACAAAGTACACTTTTATCATGAATACTTTTATTTCTTATTTTCACAATATCACATTTACATTTCTACCATATCGTCCATTTTTCATTTTTACAGACTAACATTTCCACAGACTAACAATAATGTTGCCATAGATACTTTGTTATTTTTGTTTATCGCATTTCTTAACAGGTAGAGATGAGGGGGCGAAGGAATTAGGCCTCCGGTAACCTCACTCAACGCAAGCATTGTTTCTGTGAGGCCGTGGCATTAGCTCAAGTCTTTGTATTTTATTTCAGCTCAAGTCATTGCAAAGTAACTAATTTTTGCACGGCTTTTGTCATGTCATTTATTGAGCATTATCAATATATATTTCGATTATATAGATAGTGTAGATAACACAATCTAAATTATCGAAATATTGAAAAGCCATACAAATATCGAGTAGTAGAACAGGCAATGGGCGATAGTACAGCATGCAATCGTCAAAGAGTGTAAGCAATCCCATGCTGCAAGTAACTGGCTATAGTATAGGTCAGTCAAGTACAGTCAAACAACTACTTCCTGGATTGGTTGGGTTCTTACATTGTATTGCCATACAAAAACAGGATATTTAAGATGATCTGACTAATTCAATTGGTACGTGGTCAAAAATTTTATAGAAACAACGACAACGTCTATTGTGTGACGTGAAAAAACAAAGACAACAATCCTTAAGAATTCGTTTATTCGAATTCTTTATATTTAATAAATACATAAGAAAATAGAAACACTTCTGCAGTTTGGTTTTGTATGAGTATTATGTATTTTTTTTTTTACATTTATAAGGTATCGTTCAACGAATATGTTTCAAATTAAAATTAAATTCATTTAGCTATCGTGTTTTGTTTAACAGATATGTTTTTACCCTTTAAGAAGTATTTGTAAAATGTTAGAAACAAGAACGTAAAACAAAAAAAATAATAAACAAAGGTTTATTTAGTACCTATCTCGTATTGCCACCCCGGCCCTAATGATGCCACCAAAGGGATTCCTCACACCACAATCTTGTGTTGTGGGATGTAATACCACTCTTCTTGTATAGCTATTTTAAGCTGACCAAGCGTCTCTGGTGCAGGATCTCTCACTCTGACTCATCTCTTAAACTCCCATAAGTGTTTTATAAGAATCATATCCGGGTTTCTTGCTGGCCAGCCCATAACCGTAATACCGACTTCGTTTAGGTATTCACTTACATTCATAAAAATGAAGTTTTCGAAAATAAAATGTGAGTGGTAGGGTATCACATGTGGCTCCAGAAACTCTTCGATGTAACATAACCCATTTAATGACGGTAAGCGAGGTCCAGGTACAAAAGCAAGTTTGGTTTTTCCAACGGCGCTTATGTCCCCCAAACCGTTCAACGATCTGCCACCATAACTGTACACCTTCTTTCTTCCATCGTTACCATACAGCAAGATCTTACTCTCATCAAAAAAGAGAACTGTGTGAAAAGAGCTCCATTTAATCGAGTCGAGCCAAATTTGGGCCTTAAGCTGGTTAATGAGGTTTTAGGAAACTCTCCACTAATCTTCTAATAGTAGAATCGCTCACAGTCAATATTCGAACCTCACGGAGACGTTGCTGCAGTTGAATAAAGTGACGATTTCTTAGAGGAACTGAGGCAATATACCGACCATTTTGCTCAAACGTGACTCGGTATCTACTGAACTGAACGGCGAGTAAACATACCAGATTCTCGATAACGTTGATACCACTCTATCGACAGCGGAGATACTAAGATGCAATCGAACAGCCACAACACGCTGACTATACTCTGAATCCAGCAACGCTACGACTTCGGCGGTTTCCGTGGACGAGGTATACATATTTGTTAGGAAAAAATGTCTATTAGGATTTCAAAGAGCTTATTTAACTACTTATATAGTTAACAATCACTATAAAAAAAAACAATATTTTTTTAAAAACAAAATGTGATAAAATGCAGACATTCAGATGGAACACAACACATTGAAATCATTTTATGTAGTCATTTATTGGATGAAATTTGAAAATTTTAATTCCGATTTGGAATTGTGGTACACCATTGTGTAGACTAAACTGTTAGCTATTTATTGGCGTATATTTTTTATGATATCAGTCGTTTTTTTTAAATGCCCCCTAAATAGTACGTGCAGTACTGTTTCGTATATTTTTTCTAAGTGTATAGAAATAAAATCGAAGATCTTCCCGGCTAACAAGCGAGTTTTTGCAAACGCCAGTACCATACATGACTTGACTGCACGGATGGCGTAGCGGTTTAAGTGGTCACCTCACCACTACGCTGCCGCGCCGAGTGTTGTGGGTTCGATCCCCGCACGGGACAACACTTTGTGTTATCGTCAAATTGTTGTTCTGAGTCTGGGTGTTCTTTGTGTCCGTTGCTTGAATGTTTATAAAGTCCCCCGCGACACAGGAATTAATCCTAGTGCGGGAGGTGTCTTTAAAAAAAAAAAAAAAAGAATACATTATCTGACTCTGTTCCTGCGGACTGACTGAGACTGCAATAGCTCACGGTTATAATAAATTATACTATCAGTAATTGTTCAAGCTCCTTTATTTCGACCAGGTACTTACAATGCGTTCACATAAAAGTTCCTTTCATTAGCCCAATACAATACAGGCGTCATTTAAATCTCTTTTAAAATACTTAAGTATGTGTACATTATCTATTTTTTTTTTGATAAACAAGACCATTTATAGCAGACATCAATATGTAAGGGTCAAGACACACTGCGACTTTTAGTTGCAACGACTTTATAATTATACTAATTAGGTATAATAACTTTGTTTGAATAGTTATTTTGCAACAGAAAGTAGCAGTGGGCTTTTTATTTAAATTTAATAATGATTATTTATTTAATATTGTGGGTGGGAAAGGCTTTTCTGTAATTTGTAATCTTAAAGATAAAATTCATATTTTTTAGTTTCAAATCAATCAATAAAAACCAATACATAATGAAACACATATTTTTTGTGTAAAGTATGTGTTAACCGTCATGGTATAAAAAGTTGTCTCAACTATTCAATTTACGTTTACACTTTTGATTCGTTTGATATTTACTCAACCTATTGGGTACCTTGTCCAGCACATTCCTTCAACATATATTATGCCCCATATCGGTGATAGGTACTAATAATGTGCGACTGAAGCTTTTGCCACTAAAAAATTTGCAAAAAGACTTCATACGTATAATATAATGTATTCTGAAATGACAACAATACATTATAAGATAATGAAATTAATGATCATACTTCACTCAAGCTTACCCCTGACTTGGTTTGCTTCGCCTACGTCATCATCCAGACAAATATACTGTCTAGGTCTTTTGAAAGAAATGGAAAGAGACGATAAGTATTTTTATTTGTTAAATAAAAAAAAATACATAGCTACCTAAGAACTCTTAGCATTATCTCGACTATTGAAACTTGCGCCATAATGTACACGGGTGTGAGGAGCTTTAAGTTCTTCTGACAATTCAATTATAATTTAATTCCTTTACATTTAGAGGTGTAGTATTTATTCTCAGTAGTATGAATCGTGGTGCAACAGGCCCTTAAATTTATGACAAAACTATGACTACGACACGTTGAGACTAGAGATACAACTTAAATATAAATGTTATACTTCTATTTATCGGAATTATTATAAATTATAATTAGCTGGTTTACTTCGGGCATACTATTACTACAAGCTACACTAAAATCGAAAAATAAACAAGAAAAAAAATCGATGTTCTTATAATAAAACCGATGCGTTAAAAGTCAATGAGATAAAATTATAAGCTATTTATTAGAAGCTGATATTGAACACTATTTACAAGCCTCTTCGGTGTACCTAAATATCTTAAATTTAGCTAAACGCTTTATTTGAGAGGACAATTCCACTTTTCAGTATATATCTTTTTAAAATATTTACACACGAATCCACATTTCGCGACAATTGATGTATTGGGAAAATAAAATCTAAAATAAATATAGGTATTCTAACATTTCAGAGATAAAATAACAAATAGTTACGTAAATCTTAAAATGAAGCATTAATAATAAACTAACTTACTGATATCACAGTTCATTTATGCAAATAAAGATAATTCTCTCGGAATGAAAAGTAACTACGCAGAATTAGTTACTTTTCTAAGCTGAGAGAATAAATTAATGTATATTTTATATCTGAATTTAACAATAAAATTATTGTTGTATGGCATTGCTTAAACATTTCAACATAAACAGCAACTGTCGAAGTATAATCCAACACAACATTGCAAACCATAATAAGTATTTATATCAATTGTCTAACTGTAAAATGTGTTTATTTCATATCTTTCATATAATGCATATACAAGATGAATATTTATTTAAATATTATTCTATTTTGAAATGTGTGAGACAGGTCGATAAAGGTGCTTCGATATTTTCCATTGATTCATATAAAAATAAATTCACATAGACAAAATATACCTTAAAATCGTACACAGACTACTTCTTCGTGATCACCTTGCATGTATACCTCTATGGCTTTAGTCTTAATGCAAAAAGAACAGAACATATTCATTGATAATATTTCGCTTCCGCAAACGACAATAATAATCACGTTTATTTGGAACTAAAAACACATACAAAAACAAAAACAAAATGGAAACGATGATAACTGCATTTATAATATAAGTATACATAATTATACTCGGTTGATAAACAAGCAGATAGACAGACGGGTTTCCCAATATATATTATAATTGCATTTTAGCTAGTGAACCTAATCTAAAAGTCAATATTTTTACTATACCAAATAAAACTTCTAGACAACGTCCTGGCTGTAAATACCTAAATTGTTTATAAAAAAAAATACATACGCTCACGTCTGTATCCCTTAAGGAGAACGCAGAGGTGAATAGAACACCCAAAGTTTATGAATTTAAATTAAAAATCTTCAATATTTCGTATATTCTGGCGAAGTCATCACAAGTCGCAGTCTCTGTTACCCTTAAGGCTTTTATTAATTGTATCAATTTCAACAACCACGCCTTTCAAATTTCATTATAACAAACCAAATACGTGAGCACCCTTACCCGGCCGTCGGTATAGTGCCACCAATATTCCTATTTATTCTAAGTAAAATTAAAAGACAACGATATGGCAGAAGTTTGTCCAATATTAACGAAGTGTTAGGTGCGAATGTTGAAATGTTGAACGTGTTAAGGGTTGCTTACACTACGACACTGGCGCTGGAACAAGCGAGTTGCTGCATCCGATAACATAATAGATATAATTCTATAATAAAGAATATAATTCTCTTTAAAAAAGTAGACAACCGACTTCAATGCGTCTATCATACAATTTGGTTTTCTTTGACGCTTTAACTAACATTGACAAATAGAGTACAACTCATACACCTATTTTCTATATGTATTTAATATTAAATGTACCGTTAAGTATATATTATGTTTTGAAGCCCCGTTTCTTTAATTTCCAGATTACATTCATTGAGCTTCATTGGAAATTTAACTTGTGGTTCAACTAAAGCAATTGCGCAAGCCGTCACAAACAAAGCAGATGTTGAATTTAAACAGATTTTGATGTTGCAACTTCGCATCTGTCAAATGTCGTAGTGTAAATGAACCTTTATCGTCAATTGGCTAAGTTCATATTGAATTTATGTTGGACAGAGCACCTTGAGGATGTAATCCGTTAGCAGCGTCGGCACGGTGGGGCTGTCCTCATTGATGGCCTTCAGAACTGAAAAGAAAACAACAAAATATATAAAAGTATGTTTTTGTATAGTATGTTGTACATTATTGTGCACAAAGAGTTAAAATAAAATAAAATAAATACAATGTCGGACGACTTTTTTAGTAAAGTAAAGTAACATAGTTGTTATCTGGATCCCTTAAATTAATTATTATAAAAACTGAACAAGTTGCTATCCAAGAATGTATTTTAATACAGAATCTGTATTTGGGGTCAAATGTGTTGCCATTTTTATTTATATCATATTGGAGCTAACACGCAGACCGGTCACCTGATGGTAAGTGACAACCGCCCACAAATTAACACCTCCAACTCAATAGTTGTAAGCCCAATCCCCGCATTTGAAGGGGGTAAGGGGGAATTTGGGCATACGGTACCCTCACTCACTCAGTAAATACAAAGCAAGTATTGTTTGGCAACCGGTTTTTTTGTGAGGCCCTGGTAATAACCCCCTGTATGAATGCCTGAAGTCAAAATCAATTCATAAAAGAAACTTACTTTTAATGAGCACTTGAAGCGACTGGTTATCTGGTGGTCCGTTGTCTAGATGGAACGGTATAACCGTAGTCAAGTACTGAAACAGAAAATGTTAGTACTAAAGTAAAAGATTTGTATAACCGCTACATACATTACTAAAACTAGATCAAAGGTTACCACTATGGTCACTGTAAATCTCGATTCTCGAGTACTCGAGGTAACTTGAAACGTCAAAATTTGTGTTTTATATTTGTATTAATTTTCTTATATGTATACATTAGTTAGTTATATCTATCGCATAGGTAAATGATAAGGTTCGGGCTGCCACCGTTCAAATAGGCTGTCCGTCCGCAGTCAGTAAGTCCGCCTATGTGAAAATAGGGAAGATTTATAAATAATTAAATAAGGAAATTTCATTTACCTTAGTACTCTTATTATGTTCACTATTATTATGTTATAATAAGAATAAATAACCACCTTTATAATATCAAAACTTTCAAATGTAACAAATATTACACTTGGTAGAATAAACTAAGTGGTAAGTATTTTAGTTTACTTCATTTGTAAACTATTCCTCAGGGAGTTTTGAGCCTTAACGTGCAACACTGAGAATTACTATGATAAACAAAGTTAAAAAAAAAAAATATTTTGAAATATTACGATTCATATTTTGCTTTACAGTGAAATCAGTCACTGCGCACATAACACGTACTTTTTAGATGTCATCATTTACCTACTTCTTTACATGGAAAACTACCAGATAATCCTTTTATAGACTGTCTAGTTGCCTGAATTAAAAGATAAAGCAGTAAGAAAAAAAAACTATAAACAAACCTTAGAATCTGAAGGACCAGAGTTCAGATTAGGCGACCTTGGTGGCTGTGGCCTCTTCTTCTTTTCAATGTGATACTGGCGACTCTTATTCTGAACAGCAAGTAGGAGTGAGATAAAAGTGTTTTTCAGTTCTTTCTCGTACTCCAGCTCATCACGCAACGCCAGCTCTGCGATAAGAGTCTCAGAGAATTCACGGATCAGGACTTCTAGTTCCGTGAAGATCTCGTTCAATTGAGCCAAGGAAAACGTACGTAACTCTGAAAAGAAGTTGATTATCATTAGGGTTACCCTTTTATGTAAAGGGTAATCGGTGTGATCGACACTAATATTAATATTAATTTAATAAGCAAAGTTTGTTTGGTGTCTATTATTATCATTTTGGTTTGTTCAAACCGTTATAACTTAAAGATTAGTATGAACGCATACGCACGTATTGTAATGTCCGTATAAAGCAATTACAACCTTCGCAAGACACCTTAATCTGCATAGTTAAATATCTACATTAGTATTGAAGATGAGACGGTATGACAAAAATTACGTAAAACATAATGTTCAAACGTAATTCTAACGTTTATCTTAGCTGATATAATCTTGGACGTGACCAATTTACATAAAAGAAAGCGTAACGAAAAATAGATTTAGATGATAATAATATATATTGTAAAGATAATGTTTTATTGAGGTAAACTAAAATTTAAACGTTGGCTAATGATTTCTCCATACAAACCTATGTTAAATAGGTAGTTAAAATTTGTCTGAAAACTTCCTGCATAATAGGTTACGAAACAAGGAACGCATTCTTCTTATGTGTCCCTACTGCTTACAGCTCATGTTGTTATTTTTACGCGTAGACCCTCTGATAACCAATGGGTTAATGTTAAAAAAGGGTGTTGTTAAAAGGGCTTCCACTCTGAATTTGTTAGTATGTCACTGAGTGAATCATTTCCTTGAACACTAATCATGCTCGTCAACGCACAAACCTTCGTTTGGTCTATACAAAGACGATGACGGACGGATTATATACAGTCGTGGTCAACTAATTAGGGACACTCTCTAGTTAATCCAAATTGTGAACTTATTTTTTATTTTCCAACGAGTCTAAACAATATTCCACATCTTTTACATGTAAGTATAATTAGTCATTTATGTGCCTAATTATACAAACAATAACAACTTCTTAAACATTAAACCTCTTTACAGTATAGCTGATAGATGATCACAGTGCTATTTGTTCAAAGAATGCTGGCTGGCCATTTAATTAGGGACACTGAGATATTGCGTTCTAGTTTCAAAATCTGAATCTCAATTATTATTTTCTTTCTTCTCCTATTCTTTGTGGTAGTTTTGGCGGCAATCTAGATTTGTAATTTCAAGTTTTTGAGAGTTATTTTGAAGAACAATGGGCAAAAATAAAAGTTGCGATGCAACACTACGAAAAATTATCATGAAGTTTGTCGAGCGTGGTTGGTCATACCGAAGGATAGCAGGATATTTAAATTGTTCAAAAACTATGGTATGCAATGCAGTGCAACATTTCAGGCGCAATAACACAACTTTAAATGTGCCCAGAAAAAAAGATCGAGAAAAACAACTCCGCAAGAAGATAGAATGATAACCAGGTTAGCTAAGAAAGATCCGTTTCTAGGCTCTATTTTAATTAAACATGAAGTGTTTGGGGCAGACGAAAGAGTCAGTGTATCAGCGAGGACAGTTCGACGACGTCTGGTAGAAGCAGGGTTGTTCGGAAGAGTGGCTCGCAAAGTACCGTTGTTAAAGAAAGAGCATAGAAATGCACGTTTGGCGTTTGCACGTAAATATGGACATTGGACCTACGACCAATGGCAACATGTATTATTCTCTGACGAGACCAAGGTTAATTTGATTTCTTCAGATGGAAGGCAATACGTACGGCGTCCTGTAAAAGCGGAAATGAATCCAAGATTCACAAAAAGCAGGTGAAACATGGCGGAGGAAACATTAAAATGTGGGGATCATTTTCTGGACGTGGAGTGGGACCTGTGAGGAAAGTTCAGGGTAACTTAGACCAACATCAATACAAGGCAATATTAGAAGAAACTATGCTTCCCTATGCTGAGGAACATCTTCCTATTATATGGACTTTTCAGCATGATAACGACCCAAAACATACAGCCCGTTCAGTCAAGTCGTTTCTTAACAGACAGTCGGTATCAGTGCTAGATTGGCCAGCAAATAGCCCCGACCTCAACCCAATCGAGCACCTTTGGCACGAAATTAAGAAAAAAGTTGCCATTTATCGTACCACAACTTTAGATGAACTTAATGAAGCTTTTTGTGAGGCATGGGCAAACATTCCTGTTGAAATATGTCAGAAACTGATAATGTCTATGCCACATCGGTGTCAAGCGGTAATTACTAACAAAGGTTTTGCTACTGGGTACTGATTTTACCCGTAATAAAATGAAGTTGTTAAAGAAATTAAAATACTGCAGATTATTAGTTCTGTTTAACTCTATTTTTCATTTTACTTTACTGTTCTTAATTAAATGTCCAGCTACAGAATTGTACTTTAAATTGAATACATGGTTAACCTTTGATATTAAACACTTTTTTATATTTATTTAATCTTTTATTTACAGCCATTTATAGTATAATAATCGGATCAAATTATGCAAATAATAGTTACTGAGAAATCAACAGGGTTTTATATTTATATGTACATAGCCGGTTATTGCTGTCCACTATCTTGAATGTCCTTAATTAGTTGACCACGACTGTATGTGTGTAAAAATTCAGAAACAATGGACAGGAATAGAATGGTCGGGGCTTTGATACCCTTTCGTAATTTTAATCTTTCGACGATGAAGGTTTCAGCCAGGGAGCACTATGATGTCCGGCCGATGTTACTTTAGTATTTTTTTTTTATTTTACCTTTTTAGAACTTTATTACCAAAAATTAAACTAAAATATGTTCCTAGTCATAAAGTTAAGATTTGAACATTCTATCGTAAGGTCTATCAATCATGTCATTGTGGATCTTATCCATGTTCCCTTAGAACTCGTGATCACGGGCAGTTAAGGTATGGGATATGGTTGGTAGACCGCAAACGACGCCCCTGATTTTTCAAGTGTCTTATAGCACAATCTTCTAGCGATAGTCGTTGATAAACAGAGACACGCAGAAGAGTTAAAATGACAGGAAGTTTATAAAAGGAACCACACATATCTAGAGTCTTAGTTTAATTTGGAGCAAGGAGTCTAACTGATGTGTAGGGTACTCCATATCGGTAAATGTACGGTATCCTAACATTTTGTTCCAAAACGTTTTATGGCATTATTGTTAACTACTACAAAGTACTCTTTCTGCCTCTGTTTTTGTTATACATATTAGCATACAATAAAATTGCATATTATACCTACCCTATTCATTGCATTCGCATAAGACTTCATTAATAAGGTATTGTTACACACATCACGTTCTTTACTTTCTACATCAGTATTAGAAGTCATTTACCTGCTGTTACGCATCGACTTTTTCGGTATTGAGATGTTTACTAATAGTAATCTTCGTTCTCATTATTTATACGCAAAATTAGAGTTTAAGAGCAGTTCAAACACTTAATATAAAACTACATTTTGTGAGATTTTAAGCTTATATCCGCTGCAAATGAGAGCGCGGTGTATCAGGCCTCGACGATAAGGCGCGAAAACAAAATGGTGAGCCAAATTTTATTAATTTCAAACGCACAGGGGTTAATGCACTCGGTCAAAAGAATCGGCGTTCAATCGTAAGTCCACGTAGCATAGCAATGGACAGCTTTATTGAAGAATTTATGATTTACTTTCACACTAAACGAATAAAAAAGGTCGGTCTGACGTTCAATAAAAACTAATTAACGATTTTTTTACTAGAAGTTAAGAAATGTTTCGTATTATTTTAACCAAAATTTTTGGCATAAACAACCATATAACAATGATTTTTACAAGCGTGACAGAAAACATAACCATAACGAGAAATTTCGTCAACTTTAATTACATAACTATTGTCATTGTTAAATGATTCTCACGCCTCCAGTTGAAACGCTATTCTTGTAGAAGATACTATTTTTGTGCCAAAAGCTACAAACGACTTGTCAATTCTATAATTGTTAAAGAAAAAAACTACAAACTCGAACGAGCCTATTTCTCTTATTCTCATATTTCTGGATAAAGTAAAATCATTAACATGTCGAGAGCTCGTGTCCTAAATGTTTCAGTTTCTCACATATTGTTTATGCAAAAAAGTAGTCTCATAACAAAACAAGACCTCCTTCAATGACTTTCATATGCAATTAATCACTACGTTCTGAAATAAAAGTTAGAATCAAAAGTTATATGGAAATAGTTTATACTCATTTCGTTATATGGAAATAGTTTATATTCACAAAAAAAAATAGTGTAGAATTGCAGTAAACCTGTTGACAGTTCTATGTTTATATTTATGATAGTCTCACTTCACATCATCTCTGTTTGTTGAACATATTTTAATATCATATAATTTTGTTGAATAGTTCAGTTTTGAAAAGATATGTATGTATATACTCACTGTCTTCGTAGAGTGGAGCACTAAGCACCTCTTTCCCTTTCTCCAGGGCTTCGTTATATTCGATGATGTCGCCTTCCGATGAAGGTGTATCTTGCATCATGTCATCTATTTCCTGAATGACCTATGGAGATAAACAAATATAATTTAAGTGATGCTATGCTACATATCGTATCGTTGACGCCTTTGCTATGTTTGATTACGTAATTTTAGATTTTTTCGATGAAAGGTTTAGTACCAACCTCATCAGCTGTTTTGACAGGACACTCGTGGTCCTGATGCAGTCCTCCCAAAATGAGTGCGTGCATGTCCAAATCAGACGCAACGGCTTCGTCTTCAGAGCTATGAATTTCATCGTCTGGTGTCATTGAACCCTGGCAAAAACAAAACAACTTGAATACGAATTAATCGACACCTATACAAAACATGAATTCATTACGTAATTAAATGAATAATTTAGTTAATCAATTAATTTATCTCTATACGTCGTTACATACTTACCTAGTGAACTCGAGTGGTTACTGTGAATAGAATGAGAAATTACGATCTACATACCCAAGTACGATATATAATCAAGTACTATTTTATTTATTTATATGCTTTGCTATAAGTTTTTGCATTCCATACAATTATTGTCTTTATCTTGTTTATTCTTCTCTATTACTACTGTTGCGTAATTTACTGCTACACATTTCTCTTATAGTAAGCTATACAAATGTTGATTCACAACACCAAAGAATTAAAAACAATAGGGTAATGAGATTATCACTTAAATTGTATAACCTTAGGTAATCCAGTACTAGTACCAGTCCACCTTTAGATAATATAGAGAAACACAACGATCATCAACATTTATTTTTTATGTATTTATATACATTTATTTTAATTTCTTATAAAATGACGATGCCTTTGCAGTGTGCCACTCAGTCTAAAATTACGGTAGTAAGTTTTAGTAACTTCAATAAAGACAAAGTGAGGTACAAATTTTTACTAGTTTTACGTTATAATGACGCAACAATATCATGTATTTTCTCACGATACAATAATAGTCACCAGACACCAAATTGTTGGTACTGACTATGTACAAACACATATAATATTCAAGAAGGGCAAACATGTTTATTCGTGCCATGCTCAGAACTAAAATAATATCCAAAGAGTTATTATTAATTTAATGATGACTAAGCTGAAAATGATTTTAGGGACAATTAGTTTGTGATGTTATCTAAAGGTTTTTAATTCAATACTCCTTCATTGATGATCTACTTTATCGAGTTTTCAAGGAAAAGTAAATTCTTAGTTACAAATAGATAAAAATATATTTCCATAAGTATTATTTTACGATATTAGCTGACTTTCCATAATTTTCTTTTATTATATTAGTTATTTTACGATATTATTACGTAAAATAACTACTATTATTACGTAAAATATATTATTGGTATTTTACGATATTAGCTGACTTTCCATAATTTTCTTTATAATTTTCGTATAAACGTGGTGATGATGATAAAACATTTCATCTTTGGAGATATCAAATATTTACCTTTTTGTCATTGAGATTCAAAGTGGGAATATGCATCTTTCTGGAGAATGACTTGGTCCAGTCAATCGGCAGAATATTCCCGAAGTTGCCCGTGATTGTCCACCACATTCTGAAACAAAGAAAAATCATTTTTTTTTGTGGCAAGTCGACATTACCAAAAATCCCAACTTCGTATTAAAATCTACAGGATTACAGCAACTTATTAGCTTGTTACATCAAATTTTATAATGGTAGAAGCTTACATGGATTTTTTTCTGTCGGCATCAGATTACGAAAGATCTTGCTCTAGAATATGTTGGCCTATAGAATTGGTAACGCCTATAAACTATTAAGGATTATGTTTCATCTCCAATTAGACAAAATTTAAAGTCGCATTGTCGCAGTGTTCTAAAATTAAATTCGTGTGAAGGTTTATCCGGCACAGTGGTACTTTTGTAATGTTATTTAAATTTATTGCAATGGGTAAAATAAATTACAATAATATTTTACGCTATTTGTTTTGAATTATATTTAGAATAGAGGGAGAAGGAAGGAGACAGGGAAAAGTAGATTGGAGTCACCTTATTGGTTTAGTACCTCATATCCTACTAAATAGACCAGACCGTGACTAATTAACACTACTGCAGCTGTTTTATGATTTTAAATAAGATCACCAAAGCTGAAATAGGGACGTAAATGCACAAGTTACACGAAATAGTGTTGTGCGTTTTATAGACAATGATAACTAATTACCATCAGGTGAAAACAGGTCTACGCAATAATAAAAAAAATAATGTTTAGCAGGGTACTCCTATCAGAGGTAAATCATAGTACACAAATGATGAGAAATAAGAAGTTGTCAAAGCGAACTATTAATTCCTTTTAATTAGTTTTAAACAAATTGTTTCCCTTTATTATGTCAATTTAGAAATTAGGAAAATAAGTGCCCGGGAGTTTATAGATTACTAAATAATATTGAGGCTTACTATTTAGCGAAAACCAGATTGATGTTAAAGGTTGTCGAGATAACTGAACAACATCCTGACAGCTTCCAGGAATTAGGAAAAGGTCAATTGGGCTCCACAATTATTCACATTCAACCACGACGTATCGAGTTTATAGATCCATATTGTTATATGGTATATTTATTAGGACATTGCGCAAGGTTGGTTATCGAGCGTATGTATGCTTGATGTTTTGTTGACGGCTTGATGAATTTCGACATGTTAGGGGTCATTTGAATGATCTTAATAGTGTGAGTTTAAAACCTAAAATTTAAGAAGAAGTTAAGTTTTGTGCCTGTTTTAGTTTGAAAAGAACACATTAAGGTTCGTGTTTCATACGCCAAACTAAGGTAACTTATATCTCTGCTTTTATACTCTAATTTCTCTAGATAGACCTCATTTCAAAGTCGTGATCTTTTTTAATCATTTTCACGCATGATTCGACTTCAATGTTGATTGAATCGTTTAGACTTGAAAGGCGATTGTTTGTCTTTACGAATGACTATGGAGATTTTGGAATGCGATCAACGTTTTAAAGATTAATCGATTTGTACTGTTACGAATCTCTGCCGTTAGAACTGTTAATCAACTTTAATATTCTTATTTAGTATTTTGTATGTGGTTTTTGTAGCAATCCAGTATTAGTAGTATTGCATGGTATAAGCACGCACATCGCACCGTGACTGCCGTGTGAGTCAGCCGGAGGGATAAATTGGTGCTAATTTGTGATCTCGCGGTACGCCACCGCTCATGGCTCAATTGAGGAATGTGTCACTTCATATTACGTATAAGTACTGCGTCGGGACAAAAACAGACGTCCTAGTGAATAATGTCATTAAAATATTGACACTAATATGTCATTAAATTCAGATAAGACGTTTAATTTATAGTTAAGAAACTTTAATTTCTGAATAAATATATTTTTTTAAAGTTTCTCGGAAAACATCACAAAGTGATCTATTGACTAATAAAATAGGATCGAACGGTAAGGGCACAAAACATTAAGACAATATTCCATCCAATTATTTAGTATTTCTTATTTCAGATCAAAATAAGTTAATTACTTACAAATAACTTAATTAGGTGTCTAAAAATGAAAACTGGTTACCACGGAAGAGCATGAAAATTCTAAATAAAAACTATTTTAATTCTATAATTCTAAAATTAGTGGTAACACACAGTTTTTGTCATTGCAGGTACTTTGCCTACACAACGTTGGATTAATTCCGACTGAAATTCAGATTTGGTGTTTCTTTAGTCGTCTCGTGTCGTCTCGATCGAAGAAGTACTTTCATGTTCAATGTTCTTAAAATTCATAAATCATGTTTAACGTATGCTTGCCACACAGCGATAGGCATGCTCCCTATTACGTAAGTGCGACTATTGTGGTTAAAAAATGTGAATGTTTGATACGCTTCTGCCTCCCCCTTCAGTTATATAGGCCTGAGTGTATGTATGTATGTCCATGGCGAGTTCTATTGTTTTTATAATGTTAATCTCGGGCTGACATATTTGGTCATCCAACCCAGATCAACAACTGGCGTGACATGAGACATGTCTTTGTTAAGACAAGTTGCTGTACTAAAATATGTTTGCTAATTATACAAACTCCTTATAACGCGGATACAATTAAGGTAAACATTTAGTTAAATTAAAAAAAAAATGAAGAAGAACACAGAGGATATGATATTACAAATGCCTTATTTATCAAACGCAAGACATATTAAAAATTTTGATTACATAATATGTTTATCATATTACGTATTGGTACTCTGCTTTATATATGCTAAACCGCTCTAAGCCAATTTTCAAACTCATTTTAGAATGGAAAACATACTGAGACCGGAGACTCATTTATTTAAAATGATATCAGCAGAGCAGCGGGAGGTCTGGCACAATCGTTAGTCACATCATATGTCGCCATCTGTGCTGATTGAAATGGCACTCTAAACATAACATTTCGCGCGTTTGTTGCATCCACACATTTTTTTTTATTAAGACCTTAACGCACAATACCTATACATTTTTATTGGTAACATAATTATATGTATAAACTAATTTTATTTTAGCTATTCGGATAGCATAGATAGCATATACTGTTTAAATACAACACCGCTACAGAGACCGCAAATTGCTATAAATCTGTTTATGAGACTGCACTCCTAGCAGGATAGACTTACGAAATCGTTACTGTAAAAAAAGAAAAAAAAAGATTCTTTGTAACTTTAGCATGACATCGCCAGTTGTTTAAACATTTACAGTCATAATGTAAATAAGATAAGACATAATGTAAATATTTAGTCTAGAATCTTTTGTTACTTGACAAATGCTCTTAGTATTGGCAGACTTTACAGTATTGTCTAGGACTTTAAATAATGCTTCGAATGCTTGATTAAATCTAATTTAATTTAAAATGTAATAATATCTTACTATATTTTTATAGCTGTTAGTTCTAAAATGTTTCAGAAGTAATATAAGATCATTATTGAACTGTGTTCTACTTTATATTAATGTAGGTATTTGCATACAAACAAAAAAACTACTTACACACTTGCACGCAACAGTGGCTGCAATAATGGTAATCTAACAAACTACCACTGCCTCGAAGACATGTGAGACAATTTTTATGCAGAGTCACATATAACTTTAAAGTCTTTGCGTTTGCTTTGTTAACGTTTGTTTCTAAGGAACAGTTTTACTGATGAATGGTAGCTACGTTGATGATGATTATACCTTCTGTCATTGTTTTGATATGGATCGTTAGTAAGGTATTTATATAATATAATGAATAATTTTCTTCCGTTTTAGATAGTAATTACTGAGTATTGATTAACATAGCATATATGACAAATCCTATTACAGTTCTGTCACACGGCTCGGCTATACTATTGCGCAGAAAAACGCTACCAACCGCCGACTAAATCCGAAAGTAAACACGAAGTAAATACAAAAAGTTGTAGACCTGTACTCACATGTAATTTAGCGACTTACAAAGTAACTGTTGCAACTAATAGATGTCTCATAAAGCGTAGGCGACTCAAATGCGACATTTTAAGTCCTATTTCTTGCCAAAAAGTCTAACATGAGCGTGAGGTCAAAAAAGGTTGGTCGTTGTGGGCCATACGGTTTCACCATACACCTTTTATGGTAAGTACCGTTAAGCCGAGTTTGCTTTTTGTATTAGCGAATATAATTTGTAAACTTACTTGTTGCAAGCTAACAAGCTGGGATTTATTTCTTCACATCATGAACTATGTACTTGACAGTTTTATTAATTTTGGATTTCTTTTGTGAAATATTTTTAAATTAAGAATTTATTTAACCTTAATCAGAAAACATATAGATGTTTTATGTTACGTTAGAATAGCGTTGATGGAGTTAGTAGCTCTGTACCCCTAATAAGTTTTTTAGCAGAGCATATAGCTTATCGTTTATAACTGCTAGGGACAAAACGTTCAATTAACTGCACTGTAGTCTTCATGATTCATAGGAAAAATGCTTACGATAACACTTACTCATCCTTTTTGCGGTATAAATGCTCAAATAGACTTATTTACCCTACAGAATCAGTCCGTAATGAAATATGAAACCAATGTGGGCATGTTATACTAACACTGTTACGTGTATTACATTCCGTTAAATTGTTAATATACATAATATAAAAATGTTTTATAATAACATAAATATATCACGCCGGTATTCTCAGAAGTGAATGCAGAGGCGTAATTAACAACGACATTTTGCCTTCATTCACACACTTCTGGGATTAATATGGGAATATTTGGAGAATAATGACAGGATAGGGAGTGAATGACATAGATAGAGAACACTTTATTTGTACACCACTATTAGAGGAGAGGTTTCATACAAATACATTTGTCAATATGATAATGTACAAAGGGCGGCCTTATTGCTTGTGTAGATATGGATTGGAAGTATAAGCAATAGGATTCGGGGCATCATTCATTTAATCGGTTTATTACAATTTGCTTTGGTTTATTAAAGAAAATATACTGTAGAACTTTAGTCTTATAACGTAACAACACGACCAGTTTAGAATCAGTATAAGAAAATGATACGGCCATAGTTACCCAACGTTTATGGTATAGCAAATCATAAACGCACGATAAAGCTAGCTATATCTGTTACACAATTAAATACAAGCCATTACATTTCACACATCGTTGCAGCAAGGACGTTTCAATTTCATGTAATTGGTATTGCAAGGTACAAACATTGTTCAATGAACTATACGAAAATATATTCATCAATTTATATAAAACGTTTAGTTATAATAATTATAAATGATATGAGATGACAATGTTTACAAATGTGTCTCGATTCCTTCGTAGAAAAGCGTTTGTAACTGAAATATTATATCATAGAAGTCACAATACACAGCATTTATCGTTTTGCGCATTGCAATAATTCTGCTGACTGTCAATAAATATCTACTTAGCTATTATGCGCTTCTAATTTATCTTAGCGGGATCGGATACTTCTTTTGCACTGAAACGCAATCAAATAAACAGACAAACACTGTTGGTATTATGACTAGTGTTTTAATTAGGTACCTACTAAAAAACTTATCAACTTACCAAGATGGGTTGTCGCGTGGGTTGAACCACCCATACGACCTCACTTCCTTTTAAGACTACTGTTGTAGGTTGAAAAAAAAAATTATGATTACCATATTTATTTGTTGGCAAATTTAATAAGTGGGAATAAATTTAAGATTTTAATAGCAAAGTGTTAACGTCTCTGTGGGAACATTTACGGTACTTAAAAAAACCGCATTGAATCCATAGAAATGGCAGGCATATTTCAGTTACTTTAATAGTAACTGTGAAATATGTCATGGTACCAGCTGGACATACGGTAATCTTTTCTGGTCTGCTCAGTTTGACTTTCGTAATATTTTTTTAATTAGCAAACATACAAGAAAAACATAAAGTAGCTATAATGAGTAGCTATAATCCTTGAAGATCAAGTTTAAGAAATTAAATAAGTCTAATAATTATGATATGTAGTTTTTCGTTTGAGAATCACGTCACACTAACTCAAACAACAATTGCAATCTGTGTTTATAGTTTTTTAGCGTCTGGATTTATACATATATGTTTAAATCCAGACGCTAAATCCCAAGAAGAAGGTCGTGTTTTTTAATGTAATCTGACGTAATACGTCTTTGACATACCGATAAACACTCCACAAACCGGTGCTACTACTTAAGGACTTGCATAATGAAACTTACTTTTTTTAGTAAAACGTAAACCGCTCTAAATAAAACAGTTTCTTTTTAGCGGATAAGTGAGATGCGTTATTATGAAGCTATGAATTTAGTTAATAAATAATCAACAGCTGTGTGAGACGTGTGTAGGTTAGGTACTGAGAATTACTAAATTCTAAAATCATACCATCGAACTGAAAAATATTACATAAGAATATAGTCTATTATAAAACTTAACTCGTTTGTTAAGATCTTTGCCTGAGTACAAAGATAGGTAGATACTCATTCGCCAACTTAATAAACGTGTTTTAAATGCACAAGGACGAAGCCACCCGTTAGATACTCTTGCATATTATTAAAGGTAACAAAGATAACGATAATTAACTCAAGACCTACTCTAAATAATATAAAGTTCTCAGAAACAACTTTCTTATTTTACGAACCAATCGCGAATTAAACGCCAATTAAGGTATCGTCGCATTCTCATATTATATAACCAAAGTCACTATACTTAGGTACTTATAGTTATGTATAAACTACAGTTCTTATAGTACCTTTCGATGAATCGACTAAAATTATTTCAGACAAGTAGGTACAACATTTAGTGGTAACGGAGTATGTACATATCTATATAATGATGTTTCAAATATAGGCATATATACTACAACATTTTGTTCCAGAAAATAATAATAAATGCACTCTGAAACTACCTATAATTTTTGTTAAATCTTGAACTAACCGCTGCAGGTGGTATAGTAGCAATATCCTAACAGCAAACTTCAATAATGCCTATAAAGGCAATGGAAAATAATTCTACAAAAAGTTTCTAGTAATAATGCACAGCCACGATATAGTACGTAAGCGCCCTTGATTTCAGCTCCCGTACAAGATTCACCTGTGCAAATAGTCTCGGGATTGGCAGACTGGAGCATCTGATAACTAATAATAGTAAATCAAGCAAGGTTCTGGGAACGTCAGAATACTTGTAAATTAATTGCTTACTCTAATATATGTTACAGATATAAACGATTAAGTGAAGGTGATTGTGGTCACTGAATTAATAGGGAGTTGGTAGCTTTAGATGCTTATGCTTTCATGTTTTTTTCTTTATTTTAGGACTATTATCTCTCTAGTACGTAGGTTGTTGCTGTTATACAATGTAAAAGGGACTCTAACTGCACTTACATTTCATAGTACGTCAAGTTTAAATACAAAGGAAAGAGAACAAAAAATGCTCGCAGCATTGTTTGATCGCTCCCAGTGAGCTAAGGTTTCACAGTTCCGAGAAATCCTGCAAGACTGGATTTTGGTACACAGATTTTACTGGTCATAAAAGAGTCTGGCGGCTAAATTAAGGACCATCGCATCAGTTTTTTATTCAGTCGATGTTAAAACTGAGAGACTGGTTTTTAAATTGACAGCGGTTCGAAAATAGAGAAGTTGGATAAACAATTTAAAGAACTGTTAAGCAAGAAATTAACCGGATACTGCACAAGTTATAGTTAGGTATTTAGAGGCTGCAGAAAATGAAAATTGGGTACTGCTACGAAATATCTAATGGAACATGAAATAGCAAAGCAACGGGTATTAAAAAAATAGAATACGATTTACAAAGTAATCATAGGCCCAACGCATAACTACGGTAGTCATATAAAAATACAAGAAGACCATCTTAGACAACAGACTCAATTAAAATATGTACTTGTGTAATAATTATAAGTTGTATTAAAAACGTTTGCTGTCATCCGTAGGTATAGAGATAAGAGATATTGAGTTTAAGGTCACATCTCTCAGTAAGAAATACGTAAAACTATTTAACACGTCATTACCGAATGATATGCTAACGCAGGAATGGGTCGGCTCGACTGGAATAATATCACGGCCCCACAGAAAAGCTGTAGACAAACAAATATTGTATTATATTGCCGAGTGAGCGAGGGTATCGGAGGCCCAACTCCCCCTCCCCTCATCTTCTTCTACACTTTCTCGTATCCTCATTCCCTCTCTCCTCTTTCTCATCAAATTCATAGGCGGACTCTACTCTTGTGGTTGCCTCTTACCATCAGGTGTCCCGTCTGTCCACCTATATTAATAGAATAAAAAATAAACCTCTTGATATTGCTAAAAAACTGCGTTTTAAGATTATTATTATCGTAAACTACGAGTAATTTAATATTCAGCCGCAGCTACTGCATTTCAAAGAAGCAATTTCGTAAAATATATATGCAACCGTGGCCGCTCATTAGTCATGTTCGTAATATTTTGGAAATTACGTGCAAATATTATTATTAATACTATTTATTAGATATAATATATATCTATCAGACATTTATAAGATTTTTACTACGACGATGTTTGTCAATTATCATCAATAACGAGAGGATATGAAATGAAACAAAAAATCCGTCCGTGTAAAAATAATAACATAAAAGTGAAAATACACATCATATTGGAAATGCTTCAAACACTCTCATGACGCTCCTTTGACAGTCGGGTAAAAAATACCAAATAAATAACTAAGTAAATTTTCATCATATTAAAAAATATATCCTTTACGTTTATATTTATTTATATAATATTTACTCTTATAATTACTATGTAGTTATTTCTCTAGCAATTAACAATACCTACTATTATTAAGTTTGGCAATTACTTGATACCTGTCGAAAGAAAATACAATTTAACAATGCTTGAAGAACTTGATGCGTTTAAGGTATAATAACTACGAATGTTTAAAATAATATCATTTAAGTGTATATAATTATCAACTCATATTTTTAAATTTTATATCATTATAAAAAAAAAATATTAAAGACCACATTTATCGGACAATAAATGGAAGATTCTTTTTCAATTTTTAATTAATCATCATTTTACAAGTTGTTATAAAGCAATCCAGCGTAAGCGTTATAAAAATTGTATGGGTTTGGAGGGTATTGGTGACATTTTTAACTCCCACATATTCACTTATTGATTGGAATACACTTTGTATCTTATCTGAATAGCTATAGAGTGCCTATTACTCTAATAGCATTTTGCTTAACATTATAGCGTTACAAATAGACCATTGTCAGCAGACTTCACTAGAGGCTATAATTCACTGATAAATACCTGCCCTTTGCCGTAACCTGCAGCATTTTCCAATTGTTTTGATGAAAGGTCTTGGTTAGTTATGCTTTTAGGGCAATCCTCTTCATTATTAATTTTTGTTATATTTATTAACCTTACGATTAAAATTATTTATATGTATGTTATTTATCTGCATAAATTGACACCTTGAAGACCTGCTTGCAAACCAATACAGTAAATAGCAATAAAATTCTTGATAGTTTATGAACAGTATCTATAAAATTATTGACCGTAACTACTTAAAATAAATGTTTTTTTTATACCTACACATAACAAAACACACATAGGGTATCTTGAATTCCTAAAGTTAAGTCCCATTAAGTACGTTAGTGGGACCAAATTCTAACTGGCGAAATGTGGGTGTTTAATGCACGTCTGCCGCCTGCCTTCAGGGATGCAGTTGTGGTCGTATGTACTCGTATGTGTACATTCGAATCTAAATAAATAACTTTTAATATTGTATTAGGTATGAAGAACTGGTATATAAATAATAATGGATGTTTATGGAATAATAAGTAATATAAAATGCAACTCTGTGATATAATTTTAATGTAAGTACTACAGGAATAGCAGAATCAAGAAGTTAGTAAGTATGTATGTTATAAGAATACTATAGAATACACGGACCAAACGGAACAAGAGCTTTGTTCTCAATAAACACATAATGCTACGACTGTTTGCATTGCAAAGAAGCTACATATGTTAATGTGCTATTTCACCGATATTTTACTACCAGCAAGAGGTTAATAACCTGCACTTTGCCGTTTTCTCCCATTCACTATACAAGGAAAGAGTTATTGTAGGTATATCTTACAACTTACATTTGATTCAAAGGAATACGAGAGACACTTTTACAGTGTAATTATATTGTAAAAAGTTGTTGTTAAAGACAAATTACTACAATCAGTTGTCATTCGGCGCGCGTGTCAGATCTTGTATCATATAATTACCCTAGTGTCATTAGGAAAGCGTTAAATCTTGTCGCCTTAAACTTCTAATTGATGGGTAGTTGTAAATTTCCTATTTGTTATGATACAGTACCTAGCGATTGAAGCAACAATCCAATAAATTACTTAAAGAATGCGGTTTACCAAAATGTTTTTAAAGTATTAAGATATTGCTATCTAACTTTTAAGCGGTCTTAATTATACTAATACATAATTTGAGATATTAAAATAAAGACTACAAACGGAAAGGTCGAGTTAGTATTTTGTTTGTTACTTTTGGAATTAGTAGGAAACAGTCTTATGAAGATGTTATTTTTGGTTTATTAGTAGATCGATGGCTTTGAAGTTTGCTTTAAAGTATTTACAAATAGTCTAATAACAGCAGTACTTATAATAAAATATTTTGTATTATAAGAATTACATATTAATCATTAAGTCTTGTTTCCGAAACATAAATGAATCTCTGTAATCGATGTAGATGGCTATTCTTAAATTAAATTATGTCACTTAGTCGGGCAATAAGATTACTAAAAAGTTTACGAATATCGTTCTGTTTTACTGTAAAGTTTTTATTTTTTTACCGACTTTAAAAAGGAGGAGGTTCTCACTTCGACTGTTTTTTTTATCTCAGAATTTTTTTTTGAATTCAGAAAGAACTGGACCAAATTAAAATGGGACCACATAATATCGCGCGAATAACTCAATATCACGCTAACCGATTTCGATGATTCTTTTTTTATTGGAAAGGATGTACTTCAAGGGTAGTTAGATGAGATTAGATGAAAGATTCCAGTTGTGACAATAGCATCCATGAGAAAACCATATTAGTCTTAAATTTTATGATAAACGCATTGAAGTCGATTGTCTACTTTTAAAGTTCGATTATTTATTTATCAAATTAAGATTAAAGGGGAATGATTCTATATAAACTACCGTTTTGACATTTACTAAAAAGATGCTGATTTGACTTGACTGTCAACTAGCCTATTATCAGTCTTTCGATTCGGACTATGCTCGATAGTATAATCATATTCATAACCCACTTACTTATAAACACTCATTATATATATATATATATATATATATATATTGTGTATGTTTCAGTAGATAGTTTGACGATTGTATCTCTATAGTGAATATATATACATATCTACATATATCTACTTTTCTTGCTCTATTGCAACAATTTCCTAATTTATTCCAGAGAATGCTCTAGCCAATGTTATAATCCTATACTTCTTAGAATGTGATAATCGTTAGGAAAAAAACAGATTTAAAATCTTGAGAAGTAGTCGGGCTTTAATAGGCAACAGTAAAAACCGCATCAGAATGCTCCGACTTGTACGGCGAAGGCTACACACCGAATATGGACTGCGATGCGTTATCGATCCGTGGCCCGACGACCGCAGCCCGTTCACTTCACCCCACTAACCCCGACCGATAGGCGCCAAGCGGGGTTGCCATGACTTAAATTGTTTCTAGTTAGGTCACTGGTATATACAGTTGTGAACTTTTTCTTGTGTCTCATCTTTAAAAAATAGATAGGTATGTTAACTGATAACGTTTGTTACAAATCTGTTTATATACATACAATACAAAAAGTCTTTAAGAAAGTACTACAAATTTCGTCTTCTACAATGCTGTCTTATCTTTCGGCATTTTTCCTTTTCTCTTTGTACCTATGAACAGCGAACAGTGATTTCTATTTACAATTATATCGTTCAGTTTTAATTCTATATACAGTTCGGACCCCTTAATGCTTATTATAAGCGTGAGAGAGACAACGTAGCTTACACTCAAAAAGAAATAGTCGGTACTAATAATCTAGCTAATAAAAGAGAGAAGAACGACAATTTAGATTATTTAGATACATCGATTAAATACTTAACTAAAGATCACGCGAGGCATGCTACGGTCACGAAAATAAAAATACAAAGTAGGTTTTCGGGTACAAGAACAAATTAACTTAGTTAACCTCTGCTGCTTTATTAAGAACTTACCTAGCCTAGAACATAATATACCTATTTAGTCCGAATGTATGTAATATTCTCGATAACTAGAAAGTTCATAAGCCTATCATTGTCACGCTATTGTTCCGTTATCTCCTATTATAATTAGATAAAGAGTTGATTTCATAGTACTTACTTGGCAAGTACTGTTAAATAAAATTCAATAAATAACTTAGTATAATTACGCTTTAATGGTTGAACGACTTTGTGCAACCAAGAAACGCTTCGGTCAACAGATTGATTAGGTAATCATAGTAATAGTGAACAACAATAATTGGATTGTGGAGTAATTTTGAAGTTAGTTACTTAGTTACTCATTATCTCGACTCATTTTATAATATTATTTAAAACGCTTAATATTACTTACGTAATTTTGTACTTTATGTATACAAATAAACTTGTCATAAAAATGGTGTCAAAGTAATAAAAATTTGACTGGCATAATGGCCTCTCAGGAACGACGAAATTTAAATATAGAACTTTATATCAGTACCATCACGCGTCCACTCATGTTACTTTTTTTAATTTTGCTCAGCGATGTCACTAACCGAGATGTGTGAATGGGGCCGGCTGCCGCGAATAGAACGTGGCTAACCACAGACAGATAGGTAAATACAAATTATATTTGGCTATTATTTAACAAAGTAGCCAATCACACTACTGCGAATTTGCATTCATTCGGAACGTGCGTAAATGTCATTCAGAATGCTCTAAAAACATCTTGTGCTAGAAAGCAAAACGTCGAAATAATAATTTACGGTTCACTAGTTGGTAAGACAGTGTATTGGTTCCAAAAATAGAGTATAATGTTTACATTTTTTGTGGAAACAAGGTGCGAGGTACCATGCATCTATCTCTGGAGCAGGTAGTGGCCTGTCTAACCTTATTGCCCACTTCCTTCATAAAAAAAGTTTAAAAATAAAATAGAGGCGTAACCTTAATGGCTAGGTGTTAAAGTCATGGACGAAAAATAGTCTCGATTTATAATTTTATAAAAGGAACGTATAAATTCGATTCGATTAACGGAACAAAATCTTTTGGAATTTTACTTGGGACGGAGATACGATCATTGAAGACGAAAGCTTTTTTCATTTTGTTTATTTTTTAAGACGTTAAGTTAGTTGCATAGGCGTGTTTAGCTTGATTAATGATATAGGATTCTTTGAATTTATGTTTAGGAACTTAGACGAGTGGCTTGTTTAATTGGATGATGCAGGAAATTTTCTATATCCAACACATTGTACTTAAATATACGATACACCGTAGCGATGCATATCTAATCCATTTATATGGATTTACAGTTTGATAATAATTTAATATTAGAAAGTAATAAATACGTCAATAACATGTTTTAAATGTATTATAAATTTAACTAGGATAGTATAGTTCATAAATTATTCTTTAATATATTGGGTGTGTGAATATGACTCCGCCCCTTTTTGTCAAAATAAAACACATTTGTTCGCTTACAAAATTAAAAAAAAAATTATTGAAAGTATGCTCCATCTGCAGCTACAACCTTCGCCCATCGTTCAGGTAGTTTTCGTATTCCTTGCTGGAAGAAGTCCTGGTCTTTTGAGCTTATCCAGTTGTCAATCCAAATTTTGATACTTTCACATGAAGTAAACTTTTCTCCAGTAAGGTCTGTCTGCATCGTCCGGAATAGGTGGTAATCCGAAGGAGCTATGTCTGGTGAATATGGCGGGTGGGGTAACACTTCCCAGTCCTGTCCCTCTAAATATCTTTTTACGACTTCTGCGGTATGCGGTTTGGCATTGTCATGCTGAAGAATTAATTTGTTATGTCTATTCACCCATTCTGGTCGTTTTTCTTCTATGGCTCGCTTCAAACGCATTAGTTGTCGTCGGTAAACTTCTCCATTAATAGTTTCAGAGGGTTTGAGCAACTCATAATATACAATACCTTTCTGATCCCACCAAATACAGAGCATGACCTTGGCACAGTGAATATTTATTTTTGGCTGTGATGGGCCTGGTTCGCCTGGTTTCACCCAAGCTTTTTTGCGTTTAGGATTTTCGTAGTGTATCCATTTTTCGTCTCCTGTGACTATCCGATGCAAAAATCCTTTTCTTTGCTGTCTTTGAAGCAGCATTTGACAAATGGTTTTCCGACGTTCCATGTCTCTTTCTTTTAAATCATGTGGAACCCAGTAACCGGCTTTTTGAATCATTCCCATCATTTGTAAACGCTTTGCAACAGTTGAACGATCAACATTTAATGCTGCAGCTAATTCTGATTGAGTTTGGCAAGAATCTTCCGCCAATAATGCTTCCAATTCAGCATCTTCAAATTTTTTTGGTGGTTTTCCATGTTCTTTATCCTCAGTACTAAAATCGTTATTTTGAAATCGTCGAAACCATTCCTTGCAAGTTGTATTAGACGGAGCATGCTCACCATAAATCTCCACAAGCAAACGATAAGTTTCCGCTGCAGTTTTCTTCGCAATAAAATAATGTAATAACACTTCCCGCAAATGACGTTTATTTGGAATAAAAACCGACATTTTCGAAAAGGTGAAAACAATTGTTGCTTACACTTCAACCAAATATCATAAAATGCGTTAGATAGCTGACATTCAGTACTATCGAATACAAGTATGGTCATTTATTAGTACACGTAAACAATACTAAAAACGACATCTGTTGAGAAAGGGCGGAGTCATATTCACACACCTAATAATATTTTAGTATACTATGTTAGAGTGTTAAGCATATTAACTGACCCACCCAGTAACATGGTTTAGTACTATTATTTTGATAAGGGATATTATTAAAGTTTATTACACCATATCGGAGTTTACGTCTTTGATATCGTAGCTCTGAAACGGCTACGCCAGATTAGATTTTTTCATTGTTGTGTTAAAAGGTAACTTTATTGTGAGTGTAGATATTATTAAAGAAAACTGTTTTGATTTTGAAATTACCATTGCACACGTCGGTCTTCCTAAGTATTATTATATCATATTATATGTGAATGGTTTTTCGTTTTACAACACACTCAAACTGCACTATTATTCGCGCAGGTTGTGTTCACACCATAAAACTATACAAACCTTGATTAAGAGAGTTGTTAATATTATTTTATGAACAGGTTGTCTTAAGGTAATTGTATTTAATATTATTTATGTGGCAGGTTATTTTATAACATCAAATATTGTTTTCTATTGACTAAACCTAGTTTATACATTAATAATTAAGCATTAAAATATATGAAGATTAATGAAAATGATCTCCATTGGCTTCAATACAGCCCTATAAACGTTGAGGTCTTGGTCATGGAACATGGGGTTCTCAACCACTTTGTAAACCATATCGAACCATATCTTGATACACTTGTGCCGATGTTTTGACAACTTTTTCACAAAAATATGGCTGTCACTCCTTCATAGCAACACCCCACCAAACCAGCACTGAAGTCGGATGATGCAGACCTTGCACTCTGCTGACTAATTGCGAAGCTTCTACAGAGATTTGAAAATAAACTGTGTTTTTCTGCTTGTTTAAATATTGTTCAATAGTAAAAAAAATCTAGTCTGTAAATATTTTTTTCTATGACCTCTGAAGAAGAAAGTTTTTTTTTAAATTATCAGTTAAAAAATGACCAGTGCGTCTCTAATAGGCTGCAAGTCCTAAGTCTTCTTTTAAAATACGCGACATGGTGCTATACATATTCATTTTCCGAGGTAAAACCTTTTTTCATTCGCACAGCAATGCTTCGAATTCTTTCCTTCACTACTTTGATTTTTTACTAGTAATACGTGGACAGCCAGATCGTTTTCTGTCACAAACAGAGGAGGTTGCATTGTACCTAACAATAGCGCGGTACACAAACATTTGACTTATACCAAGCGGACGGAGATTTTCAAAATTGGGTTTGACTCCATACCTACTTTGTGTAATGAAATAAAAAATATAATCATAGCAATTCGGTTCGCTTTATCACCCCACTCCATTTGAATGTCACAAAAATATTTAACACCAAGTGGCTCGAAAATGAGAAAAAAAAACAATAAATATAAGAATGACAGATTCCAAATTCAAAAGTAGTATTACGTTTTTTTTAAATTGTTACAGTATTTATGGCCAAACTAAGTGTGCCATACATTTACGCACTTGCTTATAATATTTAGAAAGTAAAAGTGTCAATAAGACGGGTGTGGTGTCTCTTAGTGTGGGCTCAACAAGTTGTCCATTTAACAAGACAAGAGTAATGCATTAGCATATGGCCTTTGGTGTCTCCGGAGCCGACCACATCTACCGCCAGCGAGTTTACTATCTTGAGTAAGAACACCGCCGGCCTTTATTTGCTACTTTAATATTTGATATAGATAATATAAAATGGAACATTTTATTGTTTATACTTTATTTATTTATTAAAATTTCATCAAATTGATGTTCAGTTTTCAATATGAAGATTGTGCTCAGATGGGAGTGTTTCTAAAATGTTTTATACAAAGTGCTATATGGAAATAGTACTTTGCTAGCTAAGTCTTTTTATGGCGAACATGCTGCACCTACCTCCATCTTTTTTTTTAAGTTATTTGTAAAATAAACATAAGCAAGCCGTAAAATCGGGTCCTTACAACATGTCAGAAGCGTTAAATATACATACAAATGATGTTGAGAATGCACTCAGACATGAAGTAGGATAAATTTTTAATGTACAAACATAACACCTTAACTGCGCAAGGTCGGTAAATATGTGGGCTTTAAATCAATGCTAGATAAACTTGACGACATCACTGTAGGTCAAACGATTATTTAAACTTCACAGCGGATATTATACAAATATTTAACTCATATGTAAACTGTCAGACAAAAAAAAAACATTTTTATAATACCCAAATTAACAAATCATTTAATTTAGCAACGGTAATCATACATGGTCTTACAGTGAGAGAGCAAAATATAAGTGTACCTATATTGGGTCGTTACACCCTCGAAATACGACTAAATCATTAACCCAGCCCCCACCTAGTACTCACCCAATTTTTTGGCATTCACGATCAAATTAACCCTATTTCCGAAATATATTTTGACCCACCTTGTATTCTATCAATATTTTTTTATACGCTTTAAAACGTTATTATTTGCCTTGCTCTTTCTTATCTATTGCGAAGGACAAGCTCTGGTTACGTAAATGTCCTTATTTGTGTCGGTAAAGTAGGTCGCCGACAAGTCAATGTATGTAAAAGGTACATAAGATTATTAAATGCATCTTCTACATATTTATAGAAGTCTAACATACTTAAAATTAAAGTTTTTATGAACGAATACGTTATGCATGTTGTACAACACGAAGCTTTACATGTGCTTCAAGGGAACCGGCAGCCATTATGGTAATCTTACTAATCTTGTCACATATTCGACGGTAACTGTCAAATTATATTTCAAAATTCAATGTGATTGCATATGAGTACTATTATAAATTATATGTATTCAAACGTTTAGTATGTTTTATTAGACAGACACGAAAGTTATTATTGTCTATTTAAACTACGTTGTGAGAAATTAATTAGCGAGTGTCTTAGGAAAAGACTACGATTCAATAAAAAAAGAGTTAATATACATATTTATTAACTTTCTTAAATTTCTTTATATTTCTTATTCGATTAAAGTTGATAATCGAGGTAATACAAAAACGAGAATAAGAATTGAAGAAATATTTTAATAAAATTGAAACGAAAAGTTATGGGGTGCCCGACATAGCTTAACTTTTTTTTATTATACTTAATTGATCGCAAAGGAAATCTATTTATTTAATTGTAAATAGAAAGCACCCTCACTTTTAGAAAGGCAGTCGATACTCAACACAGAAACGATGTCGATAACATTTGGCATGGTGATACTTTAAAGCGTTTTTTTTTTGTGGAAACCCCCACGCTAATGGGTAAGGTGGTAAGTCGGACTCGAACCGACTAAAACCACACAGTATTCAATTTATACTTTTAACTAAGGAACGCAAGAAAATAAGGTCAATGCGTGTGAAGGACAGCATGTAAAACTAAAATAGCGGTGGTTAACGACGTACTGAAAATTTTATTGTCTTTGTACTACTGTCTATCAATCTTTATTGTTCAAATATCATTAATTACACATTGATCGGTATAAACAGCTGTAGGTTTCTCGAAAAAGTAAGGGATTTAAATGTTGTTAGAATTGCGAATTTTTATGTGAATGTCTATAATATAAACCTATCTGTATTAGCAATATTCTACTGGCTTATAAATATCGAATTTGTGTCCACTTTTAGCGGAAGACTTAACATAGTACAGATATTTTAACTCGGAGCAGCATTTTTGAAATTATGAAACATACTAATATTTAGAAGTAAGAATATTTGTTGCAAATAATGTTTTCAACCGACTTCAAAAAGGAGGAGGTTCTCAATTCGACTGTGTGAACCGATTTCGACGATTTTTTTTATTTGAAAGGTGGTGCTTACCGTGTGGTCCCATTTTAATTTGGTCCAGTTCTGAAAATGGCATCCATGAGAAAACCATATCAGTCTTAAGTTTACATTTTTTAAGAGTAGTTAGATAAGAGTTTGATCCAGTTGTGACAATGGTATCCATAAGAAAACCATATTAGTCTTAAATTTTATGATAGACGCATTGAAGTCGGTTGTCCACTTTTTAAAAGTCCGATTACTTATAATAGGATTTATAGTAACACTAGGTAACGTGACTAAGAGTAAATAAAGTTATCTGTAATCGCATAACTGTGACAAGCGTGAAGACCAGGAATATGGATATTCTATGAGCGCGCCTAAACCATTGTTTTAATTTTGAAGCATGGGTATTTTTAACATAAAGAACAAATCATCATTTGGTTGATTGTGTATCAATGGTACATTGATTGACATTGAAACTTGCATCGAGACGATTGAACATCGATCGTGCATTACAATGTGCGTGTACCCAATATTTCTTTTATCTGTGTGTGCATAAACAAAATATCGTATTCGTAGTAGTACCGCCCTTGGCGCCTCATATTTGTTATTCATTAGAATATTTTGAAATCGTATCGTAAAAACATTTAATAACAAATTGCTTGTTTAGGTTAACTGATATGCTTCAGGCTATTGTAGTTCCTTAATTCAGTTTGTGTTATTCATAGCTATATTATTCTAAACAAAGCTATATTTATTTGCAACTACCCAATTATTCATATAAAATAAAAGAGATTATTATACATTACTATAAAATACCTATTTACTATAATATGCATATATGTACACTAAACACTTCTTCGTTAAATATAATATATGTACCTAAATTACTTCATAATTAAGAGAATATTTATATTAATGAACTACAGTGGTGATTTAGATTATGTAGTATTACCGAGAGATGTCGTTATCGCTTTGCTAACAAAGGAAATGGTAATAGAAATAATAGTTTTTATCGTTCCTATGTACGTATAGAACAATGACCTCGTTTACATTCATTTATCTAATGTTAGTCGCAATACTCGCAATTTCTTTAGTTTATGCTGAAATATGTAAAATGAAGCGCGTGGGAATAAATTTACTTGTACAATGTTATTGCTTTACATAACGTTTAAACGTCATTCATATGTTTTTGTGTACAAAATGTGGAATAGGATACAACTAATAAACTAGAAAAATGTGAAGCTAAATATTTATTGCTGAAATTCCTTAGAAAGTTGTTATAATGATACAATAATCAGAACAATTGGTATTCCTGGAGCATTCTTAACTTATATATTATTTTTTCTATAATACATATCTTTAAGTTATGTTACCGAAACATGTGACGCACAAAAACGAGAACATGAAATCATAACCTACAAAAAGTAATATAATACTTCTATGCTGAATTATTGGATTATAAAAATAGGTGATCATTAGGTATGAAAATAATACAAGTACCTATGTATTAGTCGGGACTTCTACGACCTAATGGAATTCGGTACTAAAATACATATGTTTAGCTTATTTTCTAATTGTTGTTTGAGACATAAAGCACATTTCAACTAGACAGATTTAAATGAATATAAAACTTGGAAATATAATAATCTTCAAAGTTTCCACGTTCAATTTAAAGAAAACAAGTAAGTCAGAAGAAAGAAAACAAAAGACCAAACGAATAGACCCTTCTCATTGTCTGGGAAATTGAGTTCACGTCTCAATAGCCTTACCAAGAAAGGGCGTTGCAATAGACGAACATACGAGTGTAAAACCAATCCGTCAAGATGTTACACAATTTTTATTGTCTATGCATGAATAGAAGAAAGTCTTGCATTTAATGAAAAGGATAATACGCATAAAACTGTGTAAACAAACATACTTTTAACTAAGGTAATTTTAACTGATACACAGATTTATAAAAAAAAATCTTACAACTAACTAAAGTGAAGTGGTTGAAAATGATAGATTGGATGAATTATTACTGGATAAACAATCGCAAAATTGATGCTACTAAACCGTGGTAGGATGTTGATATTGTGGCTGTATTAACTTTTTTTGATATGTTGAAGAGGACACACGCGGCTGTGCTCATTTTTTACAAACCTCTTCTGCTTGAGGTTTCCACGTCAGCTGACTTCAATAAGAATAAAAACTTTGTTACATGTATTTGTTTTTTTTTTTGTTTGTTTTTTTTTATTGATAATTTTTACTGATGTCCGTTAGTAGAATTGTGTAATATTTGTTTTTGATTAGTAATAAATCAGGTTATTCAGGTCAAGCCAATATACATACATGTAGACATCTTTAAGCGTAAGATTTACGTCTTATTCATTTTCTTCAACTTGATTTTGTGTGGTTGAGTCGTTAGCCAATTGGATCATTGGCTGCTGAATGCAACGTGGCAAGCGGACATAAAAAAAAACTGTGTTGTCGTAAAATCAAATCAATTGTTCTAGAAATCTATCATTTAAAAAATATAGCTCAGTCAGGTGAATGTAATTCAGACAGAGTTTTGCACATTAAAGGCTTCAACTACGCACGTGATAGCTGGCAGGCTTACTGCAGTGCTTCTTTGCTCTAGTCATATCTACTCAATGAGGTTTATATGCCTCTCACATGACGCAATTCATATACGTTCTATTAACAACACTAGCCGATCTCCTTAGGGCATTTCATCGACTACACAATCAAATGAGAAGTAATGTTGTACTGATTACGAAAGCAAAACTCTCGTCAATCAAAGAACTATCAATTACTGTTATAAAATAACCATTAACGAGCAGTACCATGAGTATGGTGCTCCAGAATATTAAACATCAATTTCAAACAAGAAATCTGGTCTTACGTAAGATAATGATTTTGATTTTAGTATAAATCACACACTTTGTATACACACACGCTTTACGTGGAATCAACAGAAAGAAATTACGACATCTGGTCGGCAATTTTTTTTTACAGATTACTTATATTACGCCATGTCCATTCGTTTTTAAATACATGTATTGCGCATTTACACGTGTTATTTAATATATATATACACCTGACCTTATCGACCAAGTTTCATAAATATTGTGTTCTGTTTCCAACAATATTGCAAGTGTTGATATCAAGATTTTGTAAGAAAACTATATTTCCCTTACAAAAGTAGGGGTATTATAGCCCCAACATTTATATCTTGATTTCTTACGTGTAATAGTTGGTATATGGGTGGTGTTAGCGCCAGGATTCGCGCCGGTCAAACCGGTCGTCGTCTGCTGGCGGAGAATGTACAATCCAGTTTGACCGACTCGACTTGACTTTCTTTAGCTCCTAAGACAGCTAACTTTAAATCTTAACCTTTGTGTTAAACTTTATGCTCAATTTGTCGAAGGGCGTCAACCGCTAATACGTTGTAAGCTTAAAAATATCTTCGGGCGTCGAATGTGGCATTCGAATTATGTATGGTATTTTGGTTGATATAATAGCTGCCACACCGTTGGAAAAACGTTACTATGGATTTGAATACGAAAATATTCTCATCGTGATCATACATCAGAAATACTTACTAATAAATTTCATTTGAGCGGTGGTTTGGTTCTTAGATTTGGTGTTATTGTTAGATGTTTCTATTTTTGTGTTAAACTTATTTTTTGTTGATATTATTAATTAAACACTGTCTTTAATGAGAGTTAACTAAGGGATTTTACCTTCTATTGCTATCATATTCCTTCTCTTCTTACATCTTTGATTATCTAGATCTATGTTAATAAATATACTTTATGTAATAAATTTCACTGATAAAGTGGCACATTTATAAACTAGGAACTCATTAAAAAAGTACATTATTTTTCGTTTGAATGGAGTGGATATAGGTGGTTTCACTAAATAATATTAAAGATCTACTGGATTATAAAAAACCGTTTTTGCACAAATAGTCTAAGACAGGCTGAATATTTCCTACACTCGTTTCTTATCCATGATGATGAATGTATTAATTAAAAATAGCATCTACGTAATGACATTGGTATTATTCACACCGCACGAAAATTCCACACTATTTCAGGCCAGACACGATTAGCGTGGTCAGTTTTAGTGCGAAGAGCAAGTTGCTATGTCAAACTGTGGTTTTGTTTTACAAATACACTCGTAAACCAAGAGCTGCGCATATTATATTTAAAGCATACAATCATAACAATATTTGCAAAATATTCGTGAGACCGTTTTACCCTCAGTGGTAGAGCCATGCTTAGACACGCATGAGCCAGCTCGACTGGTGCGATACTCACAGAAAACCGGTTGTGAAGCAAGCAGGGTTGCATTACCCTGAAATTAGTGAGTTTTCCGAAGGCCCAACTCTCCCTCTCCTCTTTCCTATACCCTCATCCCCCACTCGTCTTTCCCATCTCCTCATCCCCATTCTCTTTCTTCCCCTCCCCGCATCTCCCCATCCCTCAACACCCTCAAAGGCTGGCAGCGCACTTAAGACTGAAGTTGCAGGTATCCATGGACGGCAGTTATATTTTACCATCGTATAACCCATCTGTTCGTCTGTCCCCCCATATTAAAAAAAAAGCTACACAAATCTTCCATATATAACTGAAATGGCAGAGGTTAGGCAGCCCTGTTCAAAATCAGCATTATCACTAAAAGCCATATGCGTGGAGATGAAGTATTAAGTAGTTTGGTTCACGTGAGGGAAAAAGACGAACAATTATGCGTGACCGCTCTTACGTTGTGAGGATAAAGCGACATGTCGCGATACAGAGTTGATATGCGTTTAAAATTGTACCTCATAACCCCATATGGAGTTCTGAATTTTACAGTCCGGCTATAAATCATTTTGTTTTTTTCTCTTCTTTGAAGATTATGTTGAAGTTGTGTGTAACATGTCTCGCTTTTGTTTAGGAGCATGCGTTTAAATTGATTCTAAAGAGAAGGAAGTATATATATAGGGGACAGACAAGAGGCACGGATGAGAGGGTCAGTCTTTGAAAGCGTTTTTTTACCAAGGTTATAACATATACCTACTGATGTCTGGAAAAGTTCAATGATAGCGGAGTCGATGGGTTTAAGCTAGAAAGTCTTTTATAGTTGAAGTTATTGAAAGGCGGATGTCTTCGACTTGAATTCTAACAGTTATAAAAGTAAATATTTTTGTTTTTCCGCCGGATACTAATTATTTCTAATTCACCAAAGTGATTAGTGATTAGTCATTGGTATGACTAGTACCGAGTTACACTTTTAGTCATACAAACAATCCAGACCTGATGACGTGAATCTCGCAAAAATAATCTTAAAGCGAGGGCTGTATTTATAAACAACACTCAACGGTGTGAAGTAATACACCGCAATGGAAAGAAACAACATATTGGATTTACAACTTAAAAAATACAGTGAAGCTCCTGAGTAAACAAATTTTATGGTTTAATACGAGGAACAGTCAAGTTGTTTAGAATATAATACCTTGACATGGTAATATATTATAACGACTATTAGTTTATTTGTTAGGTCCCTAAGAAATAAAATGTTTTTAGAATATTATGTATTTTAACATTTTCTGGCATATTCTCGGTCACCCAGTGTTTCAGGTATTTAAAACGCGTAACATTTTTACGATATAGGTAAGCTGTGTTCTCCGCCTACCCCTTTAGAAATACAGGAATACGTGATCCTATGAATATATGCATTATGTATTAATTTATTACTTGTAGTTTTGCCTAATCTCTCCCCGGTTCCTTGAGGTCTCCTCGCTATAGGAGTCTCTCATCTCACTCTGAAAGTATTGAAAAATAGACTAATAAACCAATTGTGCGGATCTATTTTCAGCAGAAATCTGCACTGCAATTTGTGGTAACCTAGGTCACACAAATGAAAGCTATAATGTTCTGATTCTTATTTTAGATGATAAGATTTAAACAACGAATTTTAATATTTTAGTAGTCTAGACTAACTTTAAAAAGTAAAGTGTACGCAATGACATATCTGTACGCCTGCGTCTATAATATAGTAGTTTCGTAGTCCGTGTAGCCGTTATCAAGTAGCATCAGATAGGCCATTAGCTCGATATCGGCTTTTTGTATCAACATTACAGTAAGTTGTCAATTGAGACTAAACTGTCGTTAGTGTGGTCAACCAAAAAAACTACTACTACAACCGTAACTACGTACCGTACTAGCGTAACGGTTGCCATGAAAAGGCAGAGAGCTAAGAAGTAATGTTTATTGTGCAAAAACGCAATGATTATATTATTATCAATCATTTTACGGAAACTTTATTGTGGAAAAGTAAATTAATCAATATCCCGTGATAATAAATAAATCTTTAAGTATGTATTATAAAGTTGTAGCTATATACATATATTATTATAGCAATTAGAAAGTAGTCGAGAGATGTGGGAGTCCTCCAATAACGGGATTTTTTTTAATTCACACTGGGCAAGTACTGTGTCGTACTAATGTGTTGTGTTTGGGAAATAAAGAGGGTCCGAAGTATACCATGTTTACTTTTGTTTTGTAACAAGTTTTATAAGTAAAAGTAGACTTGCGACCCTAACACGTAAGGAAGGGTCATACCCTTAGTGTGTTGAGCTTTGTTGAAAGGAATGTCCTAGTTGAACGATTTCGGTATAGATCCCGAAGAAGATATGAAACCAGCACATATTTATATATTTATGATCACCTCAAAAAGTCAGCGTGGGTCGCGTGACTGTGCGCAAACAGTAGAGTATAAATCTATTTTAAATTGATAGAAGGTCGGCGTATTGAAATGAACACCGGCGGCCATTGAGAACGTTTTGTAGAATCTGTAACTAACTGCAGTGAATGCTATTAGAAATATGTCACAAATAAACTATTCATGTAAGATTTGATATGTACATATAAATAACAGACAGAGGAATGGCCAACAAGATAGTAAAGTATATATATATTTATTTAGTATTACCGTTACTCAAAAGTAACAATTTTTAAAAACATTGAACAAATATAGAAAACGCTTTCAAACGGACTAGTTAAAAGTATGAGTTCGTAGATTTATAATCGCAGTTCTCAGCTACAGTGGAGTTAATCATATCAATGATATAAATAGAAGAACAGCGATTGAATCTACACTAATCGGCTATATTGCAAGGTGCCTCGCGTTGGCGAATTCAAGGAAACCGCGACATATGGCCCAGGATGCGTCATACAAGTCGGTTTTGGTTTCACTCATAATTACAATGTAGTACGTTTATTATGTTATTTGAAATAAAATGGCAGATTTGTTGGCAGCTGTTACGTCATAAGTTCATATCACAGTAATAAATTTACATACACGAGAATACAGCTGCTTCTACCTCAAGTAGCTAAAGCCGATCAAAGATAATAGATATATGTAATTTATTCACTTAGATATTGTAAGTATTATTTATGCTCAGTGAATAATGGGCATAGACGAGATTTTTTTTATTTACATATCCCGCAATATGATTAATTCCTGTGTCGCCGAATATATAATCGTTTTTAAGGTTCTGTTCCTCAAAAGTAGAAACGTAAACATTACAGGATTTTTATTTTGAGTCGTATCTGTTTCTCAAATGCGTAGACGTATCGAGTTAAAATTAATACGACGTTCTCGCCGCTGCTAGTTTTCCATAAATGAGAAAGTAGTCGTGGGCACTTCATTAGTATGGAAATTCTTATTTTGAAAAGGGTTGGGTATTGATAAGTCATTCATGTTTTTTATTTGTGACTTGTAACCGCAAGACGTTAATATTTAAAGTGTTATCATATTTGTTATTTTTGACAAGCATGACAAGGACAAACATTGTAAATATAATAATAATATTTTATTAAAATATCTATTCATTACGTTTACATTTCAGTTCAGATACTCGAGTTGAGGTAATAGACTCATCAATAACGTGCTGACAAATGAAACAGTTGCATTTGAATTGTGCAAACCCATCCATGAATAAGTGGACAACAAGAGGATTGTATTCAAAATCACTACGCTGAAAGCCATGGTCGTCATTCCAGGTTTACTCGACCATGTAATTAGTGCGGACTACGCCTGCTCCTTTTTGTGGTCATATATAACTGCTAATGAAGCTCTTGTTAATAATATAATATCTTGCCGTTCAAAAGTGTAACTACGAAGCATTGTTTTGCAAAGAGAAAATTACTCTAGAGATTTTAGTTTTTTTTTGACATTGGTTTTATTCTTGTTTTAATATCTGTAACACGTTCTCGTGTACTATAGTAGAATAATGGAAGTAATTGAAGTTTAGGAAATTATGAAACAATGTCACTGCGATTATTGATAGCTTTTCCTAAACCCGAGGTACATTCTAATATACAGTTAGCTTTTTTGAACTAAAATCGTATGGTATCGTTGTCGTAGTAGTTTGTTATTTTTAGTATAAACCATGTCTAGCTTGATTTTTTTTGTACATATATGGTTCGTAAAGTTCTTTGACGTCAGATCATACCGTGACGCAAAATTGTCGAAAACATATGTTTCGATGCCACTCAAGACTCTTGTAATCTTCATGATAATTATTGTGAATAATATACGCCATAATAGTAAGAGTCTTTATCTAAAGACACAGAGACGCCTATTATCAATAAAATTATGAAGATTACAGAAGACCTTAAAAAAAAGATGTGTGGTGTCGTGGGACACCAGATAGGAACGAAGTTTCTAGAAGAAAAATCAAGAAACTACTTTACAAAATTATCTTAACACCTTTATTTTATTTACAATGATTTATAAAATTATATAATAACAATATACAAAGAAACAGCTATTTACATGAATAATAATAGCAAACTGCAATAATAATAACAGTCATCCCGTAGTCTGTACATTAGACACTGTATAGTCATCATACATAGACTATACAAAAAATCTCAAGCTTTTTTTAACGTTACGGACGTTTTTTGCAGGCACCTCCGCAACGCCCCACAAGTAACTTCGTTAAAATAAATAATTTTATGATTGTGGAAAGACCAGCAGTAAAATTAAAATAAGAATATAGCACAATAAATTCGTTTTTATATCAGCGACAGTAAAAATTGACTGAAATCGGTAAATTAACGACAAATTTTCAGATCAGACTAACCAAGCATGTGTTTCTGTGTTATTCAATCACAAAACATCATTTGTCTTCACACGCCGTGCACACGTGATTCTTAACTAGTTTGTTGGTTTAGTGATTAATTGTAAAACCACGTATGCTTTACATAGACCAATAACGAAATCAATATTTATTCTTAAAGAAATCAAGCCGAGCTGACGCAACTAAGATAATTTACGAACATATTAATGATAAAAGTTGTGTACGGCGCCACTCATGACATAAATAGTGGCTTAGCTCTTTCAAATCCATAAAAAACCATCATAAAAGAAAAGATAACAATAAACCTTGTACCAATTAAAAATAATATTCTTAGAAAACATAAAATCCGATAAAACATAGGTTTTATTGGAGTGTGTTGGATTACGAGAAGTGTTAATCACTGAAAATACCTTTCTAATAAGATTACATTGAGCCAGCATACATTAATGAATAAACTATATAGTTTATTTACGATCTAAGCGTTAAATTCTTCAAATATGAAGCTACACTATAATATTCTAGTTTCGTTATCAAATGGTTTGAATGAGAAGTAATATACAAAATGTTCGAAACGCAAGGAGTCTTATAATTGGTTAATATTATATATTCGCCTGGTCACGCATTTAATTTTAGGATTAAATACGTTTTTTTATAATACCCATAAGTGGACAGACGAACCGGCAGGGTCACCTGCTGGAAAGTAACAATCATGAATTGTAAGTGTGATGTCCAACTTTGAGTGCGATGAAGGTGAGAGGGGGAGCGAAAAGGGGAGAGTGGAGATGAGTCACTCATTCGGCAATACACCGCAAGCTTGGTGGTCTACCGGTTTTCTGTGAAGCCGGTCGAGTCAACCCATTAGTGCCTTAGCATGGCTCTCCCACGGTCAAGTGATGTCTGTATTTGTATATACATATATATATATATACATATTTTAATAATAGATAGATCATGTTTTATTTTGTTCTTCTATTTATTGTAAGAGGTTGTTTTATGTATACTATCCACATATTTTGGAAGCTATAGATCGTGGATAACAATAATACTATAAAACTTTAGTCTGAGTATTTCATACTGCCGTTCAAGAAAGGAGCGATAACCAGATAACTTGAAGTGTGTAGCTGCGAATCGCAGGTCATTAGCCCAAGACCCACATGCGGGAGCCATTACGATAATTCAGTCATTTTTATAATTATCATTAATTTATAATACTATACTGGAAAATTTTATTATCGTAGTAAGCAAAGATTGGCATATAAAAAAAAGTTGCTGTAAATGTTGACATTCTTAAGTGTGTTCTTTGTGCAGTTTTTGAGTACCCACAGACGAACTGACTGACATTTTAGTAGTCGTATTTTGCCAATGTCGGTATATGCAAATAACAAGCGGGCTGCAACAGACAGATAGTATACTAATTGAATGTACCCACAGAGAGATCTGGACCACGTTTCCTCATAGGCCGAGCTGATAATATTGCAAATGGTAGCGCGTTCGGATCTATCCATTTTAGGATGTTTTTATTTTCAATGTGAAAGATTAAATTAAAAGTATGGCTGTAAGTTTTTTAAAGGCAAAAACGATACTATTGGTGTTTTATTTGTTGCGACGGTAGTTAAAGTGGCCTTGACCTTGTGACCTTCTAGCTGATGTGGATTAAGGGAAAATCATGTCTTACTTATATATAAATAAATCGCAAAAAATACGATATCCGGTTACCATCATAAGCGCACACAATACTTAATAATATAATAGTATCGTATAGTGAGTATTATATTCGTTATTGTTTAAATAACTCTTACAGTAAACTGAATTCTATGTTATATTTTCTTCAATGTAGCTTTAATTACAAAAATTTGCTGCTATAAATCTTCTAAAACTTATATTTATTCATTATATGTGTAGGAACTAGAGTCTGATTTGCTTCCTTTTGTTTCTGCCTAATATACTCAAATCTCTGAAAACTAACAATTCTAATGCATAAAATAAAAAGTAAACACTACCAAGAAACTAATGAACTTATGATAATTTCAGGATTTAAATGAAACTAATATTTATAGTTTCAAAAATAAATGAACACGATGACTCTCGTGACCTTGTTGTTAATTTCAATGTCCACGCGTTCCAGAGAAAAGGATCTTGAGAGAGACCGGAGAAAAGGGAAAAAAGAGGAACTGGCGGAGATTAAAGTTACTGCTTACACTATTCCTTAGAATTTTTGACAAATCTATTCTAATACTATATATGTGCTTGTAACTCTTCGTCCGTTACCTTTTCACGGGTAACTGAATCGATTTCGATGCAATTTGGTGTGAGGATACTTCGAAGAGGAACATAGGCTACTTTTCACTGAGAATACAGCCTGCGGGCAGAAGGTAGTCTGTATAGAATTAGTATGTATAGAATAAGTATGTATAGATGTTATAAAACTTTTATATTGTAAATTCAGAGACAAGTCAAAGATATTTTGAAACAAATAAAATAACAATAAAAAAAATAACTCGACTGCATTAAATGAATATTTTTTATGAACTTAATATCAGATAGTAAGTAATTACTAAGTTACTTTCTTTTTCGCGACTTCATTTTGAACTCTTATACTTCCTATGCCACTCCCACTGTTCAAATGTCCCCTATAACCCTTTAAGCCGTTTAGGCTATAAGGCGTGAGAAAGAAACACCATATACACATACACTCAAAAAACAGAACTGTACTTCTTCAGCATTCTTCTAAAAATACGCGATACTATCATTTATATTAGTTATCAATATTAGAAAGCTTGCTATAAGAAGGCCGGTACAATTTTAAACACGAACAGATAATATACAGGCTAGTATATTTCTACAGTTATATATAAAAAATATTTGGTTTAAATAGTGCGTGTAGAAGGTTACAGCTATTAACGACTTTGCCGTTGTAAATAATGCGCAACCCATTTTAAGGATAATAATTAATAATACACAAATTAATATAACAAAGTGTACCTTGAGCAAAGGTCTTTAGCGAGACTTTTGGATTCTTGCTATGAGCATTATCAGAGCATTCATCCTATACTTTCCCCATCCCAGCTAGGTAATTTGTGTCCATCTTATAGACAATATGTATTGTCATTAAAAGTAAATCAATTTTTAGGTTTATAATTTATCTTTATAAATCTTACTCGGAGTTATAACTCGAAAAACATCGATGTAATCAAATGAGTTATTGGCTTATTGCTCATTTAATATTCTAAAGTAAGGCCACGAAGAGACACGCGACGTGCGTTTAAGACGGACGTGCGTCGTGTGCTACTGTCGATGCAAATGTTTTCGATTTGTCATTCATATGAATAACAAGTAACTAGGCAAGTATTAGTAATTTTAAACGATTTCTATACTAAGATTTTTTGTTATAATTGACAAGTGTTTCCTTGGAAAGAGAAAAGTAAAAGGGCAAGAACTGCTTATATCGGTTAGGGTAATTTTGTTACAAATACAAGCTATAGTGCATAGTTAATATAGTTATAAAATGTTTAATTTGTATATCTAGAAGCATTCATGAAACGGTTAAGTTTAAAAAGTGACATCGATGTCAAATCTATACAAATAAATTAAATTGGAGTGTCTGTTTGTAATATTAAAATAACCGCTTTTTACTAAGTGTAAATAGTATGTAAATAAAAAGTATGTAAGTACATGTACCAAAACGATTTTTTTTTTAATTTTTGTACGTCTGTCTGTTTGTTCCGGTTAATCTCTGAAATGGCTGGACCGATTTTGACGGGACTTTCACTGGCAGATAGCTGATGTAACAAGGAGTAACTTAGGCTACTTTTATTTTTGAAAAATATAATAGGACCTCACAAAAAAAAAAACCAACCAACCAATTAAAACCAAATTGAAAACTGTGATCTGAACAATAACTTTTTTGTTAAATACCACGGGACGAAGTCGCGGGCAACAGCTAGTAACTAATAAAGAGATTAAACAATCGCTTGGGATGAAGACCTTTAGCAAATAGCGGAACTAACAAGCGTAGCAATAAATTACATCGGAAGTAGTTTGAAATTAATGTGAAAATAGAATATTGCCTTCTTTTAGTATCATTTTGACAACAATAATAAACAGAAATGTAGAAAAGATCCTATATCCTTAAATTAATTTTGTTGTCGATGTTAAAATTTAGCAAACCGGAGATATTTAGCGTCCGTTGAGTTTTTGTTTGGCCTTGAGTAAGTTATGCACATCCGATACACAGTAATGCGAATGATTAAACGTAATGTTACTTGTTACGTGTAATAAGACCTAAACATGAAAATGAATTGCAGTTTCAGTAACTAAACCGCTCCTCATTTGCATTAAGCACGCCATATGCTTTTATTTTCGCATTATTGGACAAGGTGTTCTTCGGCAGTGTTCTAAACGCAAGGTGGATTCAACACCTGCGCCCACTTGGACCCGAATCACGGCTGAATCAATGCAAACACCTGTCGTGTTAGCAAACCACTTTTTCGAATATATTATTAGACTTTTTGTTTGTCATTTTATACAACTATGAAAATAAATAAATGTACATACATAATGGTTTTAACGATTAACATAGCGAGATGTAATAAAATTACCCACTGCCTTACCTACCTGGTTATGTATCATTTATACGACATTTCGAAAATAAATGCATCTCATTAGACGTTAACTACAACGCATTGTCGAGCATTTGACATCAATAAATAATTTTACTTCTAATTTCGCTAGTGTCAATAATACACTTTTTAGTACATTCAAATGTTTTTTAATCATAAATTGGATATATCCGTTAGGCTATATGTATATTGTTCCAATTTAAATTTAAAGTGTTATCCCCGTCTTCTGGCATTTAGGTCATCTGGATCTATTCCAAAAGATTTAGCTTGACATAATATGCAAAATTGAGATTATTTTTTTAAATCAAGTAGTATGGACGAACTGTGTTTACTAATGAAATCGATTTTCAAGTAAAGACGTATCTAATTTTATTGTCCAGTAAGTTGCTGTCATCTTATCTTTGATAGATTGCTTAAAATATTTAATAAATTGAACTAAATTATAATCACCTGATGATCAAACTGATAACAAACCAAGTAACGAATTAATTAATAATTATTTTTTTCTCATAACGTTCGAGGCAGGGAAGTCGAGAAACTTTAAAACAAAAGGCTTTTATATTTTACTATAACACAATAGCCAGTTGTGAGAGACTTTTACCATTATCTTTTGATACTTATCATGAGAACACATTTAATAACATACTCCAGGTAGCTCGTTGTGTGAAATGGATACTGCGTTTTGATAAACTACGAATGAAGCATTAATTACGGTGTCACTATTATTTAGAGATAAGATTTAGCTGTATTTTATTTATTAGATAATTTTCTCCTGTCTCTGTAAGTAGGAAAAGGCAGGGTTATCTGATAAAGAAAAAATATTCTAAACAATAATCTTGGCACCATTATAATTAAGCATACCTAATCAATTTAGTAACAATGCGTGTTGAGTCGTCGTAATAAGCGGGCGTTGGAAAGTAATGGGGTGTAAGGGGGTTGCGATGCGTCATCGCGGCAACTCTGTCACGCACCCCCTGCGCACCCTCCACCAAAACATCGATCGATCACCCCGCCACAGAAGCCATGCGCAAAGCCCGCCCTTTTTGTTTATATTTTCTTTTTTTATCACCTTATATTGGAATAGAGATTTTTATATTGGAAGTTTGTTACGCGTGTATAGTTTTATCAACGAGAACACATACAAATTAATATGTAGGTGATACATGATATCATAACAAGTAATTGCACACTCTAGTTAATTATAAATTATGTAGATTTTAAATGTTTAAACTTACTGGCACTCGTTCATAATTTCTTCCTGGCTGCGAACCTGTACTGGAGCTAGCTTTTCCACGCTTTCCTCGTAGTTCCCGAAGCACTTGGTAATTTTCTCATCAAAAGTATTCACCAAATCTTCGAGAGAGCCAGAAAAGGTCTCCGTGAAATTGTCTCCTTCACCATTTCGCATATTGTCCTGTTTGCACTTCACGGGTTTAGGTTCTTCATTATCATTTATTTTGTTGGAGTCGGTTTTCAGTTTGACCATTTCACTTTTCATATTGTTAATGTTGTTTAGACGAATGTCGTTACCATTTATGGTTTTCTGTGGGTAATCAGCAGTAGAGAGACAATCGTCCGCATCTTCAATTTGCGCGAGCGGCGCTTCGAACTCGAGCTCGGCCATTCTTCCAGCCGCTTCTCGCATGACCGTACGTCCACTCACGTTGTTGGACGCGCGAACACTGAAACGCGAAAGCCCGACGCGGTTTCCTCACACCCGCCGACGTCCCTCGCGTTTTGACACTTGGACCGATTTACTTACTAGTACTTATTCGCCAATATGAGCAGTGTAGTGAAATCCAGAAGTAAGTAGTTTAATGTTACTTATTACGGCGTAGCGGAAGCAATAACAATAGAACAAAGATTCAGTTTAGGTACTGTTTGATAACTAAGCCTACAGCCAAATAAACTATTTTATAGCAATTTAGGTGATGAAAAATAAAAGATCACCATCACTGAGTAACCTACCTGTGTATCACGAATCAGGTATTTAGGTAAATTGCCCTTACGACATTTTACCCTATAGATACATACATTTGTTTCGTCCAGAATTCAAAGACGGTAAAACGTTCTTCACATTTTGTCATGATCCCTGGCCTGACCTGGCTTGATAAAGGATTTTGACAGCATAACTAAAAAACTAGAATCAGGCAAGGCATATTAGACAGACACCTACCTAAATATCTGTAATGGTCACTTTATAATTTTTACATAAAAATAATAATAGCTGTAAGAATAACGACGACTAACATTGTATCATATGCAATTAATAATTAATTACTAAAAAAACATGTCTAAAACGATTGATGTTTTCTAAATAATTTTCTATAATTTCGCGCGCGAGTGACTGTTCCAGTGTTGCCATTTTACTAATATTCCTATTATTAACTAAAGAGTAATGTTAGTTGTCTAATATTAAATGCTAAACTACTTTTTCAAAGACATACTAACTTCTACAAGAATTAAAGTATGTGAAGGATTTTACTTTAGCCTAAGTCATGATAAATTGTAATGCTGTATTTTTCATTTCCAGTTTTCAAAAAAATTACAAACCTTAAGTAAAACCTATACCCTAATCTATAATTTATAATTAAAAAGACATAATAGGTTTAAAGTCGCTTACACATAAACCCAACAAATATTAATCCGAATTGAAAACCACTTCCAATTGAAGTCGGTTAAAAGAAGTCGTCACTGCTGGTAATTTTGCCAAAATATTTACAGTTAACAGCTAACAGCTCAAATTTGTATAGTGCATATTTTTTAAAAGCTCAAAAATGTTAAAGGTGTAACGATAGTAAAACAACAACTACCGGCTATGTTGAGTAGTCGAATGAATCACTTATATCAAAAAAACGATCATGTAATTATTGAGAAGGTTTTTAGTCACGTCACGACAGTTCACGTCAAGTAATTCAATCTTGAAATTGAATGTTTAGTAAATATCACAGTTTTATTTTGACAATAATAACGAAAATGGTCAAGAACCCGTGTTTAGGAAGGGCGTATACTATAAAAAATCTTGGCTATATATTGTAACTATGTATGCTTGACAACAAATTTCCTTGCCATTTATTACGGGATAGGAATATAAGATTTTAGGCTAAAGTTTACCCTCTCTACCTTTGCAAATTCGCAGTCCATAAATAACATGGTTTGTCATACTTTGTTACGTCAAAACCAAACAAACTGATTTTTGATTTGACAGTATCCCAGCCGTTTGAAATTTGTCTAGGCAAAAATGGAAATTTCAAAATAATAACATGATTATTCAAAACATATTTTGTGAAATTGAATAGTGTTTTTCGTTATGTTCTTAATCAAACAATCCCTGAATAGTAGATCAATCAAATCATTATTGAGATTATACAGGTAAATAAATAATAGTCTTATAACTATGACATGTCAATCGATGTATATATTTTTACTTGATTTTTTCTTGAATTCATTATTTTTCAGTATTGGTAGAAAAAATCATTATGACATCCTCAACTTACGGAGAAACTGTTCCGACAAAGACATCAAAGAGGCGTTTATACAACTAAGCAAAGAGGTATGTATCGCATTATGTGAATGACATAATGGTCTTATTTAGAGAAAGTCACTACAGTAAAGGTTATGAAAATGTATGATTTATTTAAATGATCCCAGGTCAAATCGGATTCTTGCACTTTTTGGTTTTTAACAATAAGTATAAAAACTAATAGCTTCTCACATCCTATCCAGACACTCAAAATCTTTCCTAAGTTATACACCTAATAGCAGAGTTGTTAACAATCTTTAATTATACACATACACCATCATCATCTACCTATCACCATCCACTGTTGTACGACATACCATAGTATATCCTTGCTTCAATATATCAATACCTTTCTGTAATAATACTCTATGTTGGCTTTTTACTATTTAGGAAAATCATGTCTAATGCACAATTGTGTCTAAATATTATTTGTTTAATGTGTTAGGATTATATACAAAATATTAATAGGGGGCCTTGCTCTATAGGGGATTCTATAGGTTTCCTTGTTAGGGTGTTCCTGCCCATGGACACCTCATGGGCAGGAATACCCTATGAGCAACTCAAAAGTCACAAATGCATTGCCAACCTTTTAGGTAAGAGTACTCTCTTTTCTTGAAGGTTTGAATGTTGTATCGGTCCAGCAATATGGCAGGGGACAATTTGTTTGTTTCACAGGCTAGTTGTCCCAGGCAAAAAGCCTCTGGAGAGTGCATGGCAATACTAATTTTTTGTTGTATTTCATTCCAGTATCATCCAGACAAAAACAAAGATGTTAAAGCTCAAGAAAAGTTTGTTAATGTTGTTGAAGCATATAATGTATTAGGAAAGCCAAGTAGTCGTGCTCGTTATGACAATATGATAGCAATAGAAACCAACAACTCCTATGTTTATAGAACACATGTCCCATATAAGTAAGTTACTCTTTTTGTTTATAAAAAAAGAGAATAAAATAAATGCTGTAACTGCCCAAACCTGTTCAGTGTGTTCAGCAGGTGAATAGTTATTTGATTAGGATTGAATGATATTAAATTGCAATCTTTATGAATGTTGTCTATCAAAAGATCATAGTTTCAATGCTTAAATTGCAATTACAGATTATTATACATGTCAAGATGAAACAAAACATGACATGTTATTTTCTTTCACATTAAATGTTTAAATACAATGTCCAGTAATACTGGTCATATTAAATAATCAAGTATGTCAGGTTTTGTTTCTATGTAATTTATTAATTATTTTATCTTTAAGTTTTAGTATTAACATATTTTTTAACTACTTGCAGTTTACGTAAAAATCCTCAGTACAGTTACTATTATGCATCTCAAGCCCAAACAAACACAGCAAATAATGCAAGAGGTAATTTCTATAAGAAAGCAGCATCAACAACACCCACGAAATTCCCAAACTATGTCATAATAGCGTTGTGTACAGGAGTTGCATTAATTGGAGTAGTACTGCAGGTTTATGTTATCAGGTAAATTAATATACATTTTTACATATTGTGAATTTGTTGTTGTTACCAGATCATACAATTGGTAACATTTATTTAAGATCTTCAACATATTAAAGGTTTAATATAAATTCTAAATGTCTAAGTTGCCTGTAAGTTTTGGTAACAATATTTATTGCACTTTTATTTGCTATTTGCACATTAGACATACACATTTTACTACAAATTTACAAAGATTCTGGCAATCAAACCACACATATATACATGGCATAGGCATGGATAGAGATCTCAAACTTCCTGGGCTTAGTACTTAAGGTATTGCCAATTCTTCTGCATCAGCAATATCTCTTTCCTCCCCTCTTATAGTTTTATTATATCTATATATATATATTTATTAATATTTGATTTTTACCATTTGTATCCCAAAGTAAATAGATATTTTTTTTTTAGATTATAATAGTTATAATATATGATTTTAGATTATCAGCAAAATGTTGAACTTTAATACACTTGTGCCTACAGGCGCCATAGTAGGTCGGTATATATACATATATACATATATATCTATATGAAACATACATATAATCTGAAGTAAGATATATGTATTTTTTTTTTTTATGCGATAGGGGGCAAACGAGCAGACGGGTCACCTGATGGTAAGTGACCACCACCGCCCATGGACACCCGCAACTCAAGAGTCACAAGTGCGTTGCCGGCCTTTTAGGTAGAGGTACGCTCTCTTCTTGAAGGTTTGAAGGTCGTATCGGTTCGGAAATACGGCAGGCGACAATTTGTTCCATAAGCTGGTTGTGCGAGGCAAAAAGCTTCTGGAGAAGCGAACAGTGGTGGAGTGCCAATCGTCCAGGTGATGGGGATGGATATTTTGTCGCGTAGGACGATGGCGGAAACCAGCAGCCGGTATAAGTCCGAACAATTCCTCTGAACACTCCCCATGATACAAGCGATAGAGGATGCAGAGTGAAGCTACATCTCTACGCAACGCCAAGGTGTCAAGTCGATCAGAAATATCTTGGCAGTCGATGATGCGAGTCGCTCTCCGTTGAATGCGGTCAAGAGGCAGAAGTTGGTACTGGGGTGCACCTGCATAGAGATGAGAACAGTATTCCATGTGCGGCCGAACCTGCGCCTTATAAAGTTGCAGGCGGTGGGCCGGAGTAAAATACTGTCTCGATCTGTTTAGCACACCAAGCTTCTTCGAGGCTAATGTGGCCTTACTCTCTAAGTGACCGCGAAACTGGACTTCGCTTGATATATCGACGCCAAGGATTCCGATACTGGCTGATGCAGTTAGGGAAGTGCTCTCAAATTGAGGTGATACGACCAATGGCATCTTTTTAGCGGTGAACGCGCAAACCTGTGTCTTCGTGGGGTTAAATTGTCTTATATATTTCTATATAAATTACTTCTATATTTACTACATAATAGTATTTCAAACTTTTGCCCAGTCACTTTCCTTATTCATTATGATCCAACCTACGGTTTTGCCTCATAGAAATAGCATTTAGCAATAAGGTTGTTCTTTGAACAATATATGGCTGACTGACTGAATATAATACCATACACATGTATGTATCATATTTTTACTGTAAAATGGTTTACAAATAAAGTCTTATCTATTTAGCTATTGTACACTAGATAAGAGTATATAGTAAGCCCGGTTGTGGTACGTTAAGTGGTACTCAGGTGACTTAGTGGCTCCCTAACTGTGAAATATAAAAGCAGTTTTATTACAACTATAATTAATTAAAATAAATTGTTTTAAGGAATATGTATATTGCTCAACGCAAACAAGCTCTGGAGAAATCGAAAAAGCTGGCCGAGGAACTAGAATCAGTGCGTGCAAATGCCTTGGCCAATGGAAATGAGGTAATTCATGACTTTTATTATCATACTTTAGTTATTTTGCAGCTGATATATGCATTTTGCACCGGTATTATTCGTAAGTCGGCTTGACGTCCCAAGCTTTAATGCGATACATGCTTTGAGCACTCCACAATATGTTACGTAATTCTCACACACACACAAACAAAAATTTCAAGTCATACACATTAAGAAAAAGTATTTACTAAGGCGATCAAATTGATTATAGTCTGAAAGAAGGTCAGGTCAGAAGTATCTGACACCGGCAGGCTTGTAGGGAGTAATAGAGAAATATCCTGAGGAATGTTAGGATAGTAGCAAGTGGTCGGCTATTTTATCTCTGTCTGCCCTCTAAGGAAGAAAGGCGTGAGTTTATAGGAGTAGAAAAGATAAGGGTTACGCGTGATGCGGTACATATTACTGGTATCAGTATCCGTGAGTACAGACAGTAGTCCAAAAAATATCAGGTCTTGTTACCTGATTGTGTGTCTATTAATAGAATGCCAGTTTAGTTATAAGACTATCTTTTCAAGGTAACACGAACCGCCACCGTAATTTGCTACATTCTGAAGTCAAGATAATATGTGACTGAAATAAACATAATCTATTTTAAAGTTACGAGTGAGTACATAGTCGTAGCCCTACAACGAGCGAGTTTTTGTCTATTAGACATAATAATGATTAACATTTAAATCTTCGCCTGATAGAATAATTGTGCGTATTGTCGATTATCTGTCAACATTTTTACATTACCCGCCGTTCTTGGACTAATGTTGTAACAACGCTACATTAGCGAGAAGCGAAATGGAGTGGTCAAAAGGTTTTGTTTGTTAGTTTTTCTCCTTAACAGGGTAAGGGGAGCAGCACAGCACATATTCTTATTTATAAAGTAGATGGAGAAAGTAGAAAGTGCTCTAGTTAATATAAATATATTAACTTTAGTATATCACTACTTTTATCGTAATTATTACTATAGATTTGATCATAAAACATTTCAGTGGTTATTTAGACAATCGAAAATAGTGGAGAGAGATACGGCTAAAAGAACGTACTTCCCTTGTATCCGAAGTACCCTCCTTCAAAAGAGGTGTGCTGCAAAGCTCCATTCTTGTGCCCAATATTCACTTGTATTGTGCTGACATTACAAAATGTCTGCAGGAGTGCAAAATCCCTAATATATGCGGATAATAATCAAGTGTAAATCTAGTTTAAGCGAAGCGACTGTTATAGAGCCGTTGCTGCACTAAACGACGACTTTAAGAGAATCATCGAATGGTCAAATCAAAATTCTTTAATGCTCAGTCCCCTTGGCGTTGCGTAGAGATGTAGCTTCACTCTGCATCCTCTATCGCTTGTATCATGGGGAGTGTTCAGAGGAATTGTTCGGACTTATACCGGCTGCTGGTTTCCGCCATCGTCCTACGCGACAAAATATCCATCCCCATCACCTGGACGATTGGCACTCCACCACTGTGCGCTTCTCCAGAAGCTTTTTGCCTCGCACAACCAGCTTATGGAACAAATTGTCGCCTGCCGTATTTCCGAACCGATACGACCTTCAAACCTTCAAGAAAAGAGCGTACTCCTACCAAAAAGGCCGGCAACGCACTTGTGACTCTTGAGTTGCGGGTGTCCATGGGCGGCGGTATTCACTTACCATCAGGTGACCCGTCTGCTCGTTTGCCCCCTATCGCATAAAAAAAAAGTCTAAATATATGTTGTTTGCGAGAAAGCAAATATTATCATTTCCATCTCTTCGCATTGAAGTATTAGTGTAGCAGATAGAGAAAGTAGAAGAAGCTCCAAACCTTGGTTTTGTTATGTATTCTACTGTGAGATAAGAGAGACACGTTACTGAAGCGGTACGTAATTGCTTTCACCGTTTGAAGGTAATGAACAGAGTCCACAATGCTTCAACTCGTTTTTGTTTTGACATGCAGAAGTCACACGCGCTGTATTTAAATAAACACTTAATTCTTAAGAAGAAGGCACGGCGGCAACTCCCCTTGGCATGTCTCAAGTTTGTTGTAGTGAAGTTGAGGGAACCGATGTACTTATACCAAAAGTTAAGTTGGGTATCTAGTGCCCCTGCTCGCTTAAAGCCGACAGTGCTCACTACTGCTTTTGCTACACTGGCTAAAATATGGAACAACTTGCCTCCACCCATCCGGTCTATGAACACTGTGTCTACCTTCAGAAACCATATCCGGCAATACTTAGATGTACAGCGGTATATGTATGCCTGAGCTGCTATTTCTGGTAGAGATGGAATAGATCATATTTACACCATGAAAGCCTGTATTGCCTTAAATTTGAATAATTTGACACAAATCCTCATTATTGCTATTTATGTATTTATTTCCACTATTTATCTACATTATTTATTTCTGCTATTTTTTAATAAATGGCTGATTTATTTTTGCACAATTAGTTTTTAGGTTAGGTTTTTAGTAGGACAACAGTGTAGAACAGTTGTGAAGACATACGTACTAACAATATCTAGTCATTCTGTTATTTTGTTCTGTTTTACACCTTGGGCTTATAAAGCCCTGTCATGAAATAACGTTGATATCCGTTTTATTTTTTTTATATGTATTATGATTATTTCATATTTGATACTTATTTTATAATTATTGTTGTAGTGCTACAATTTGTGCTCAGTAAACGTTTTCTTTATGTCTTTCTATTTACTTAAGTATAGCATATCTTTTATACTCCTGTCATCCGCGCACGGCCGGGATGGCAGGGCGGTAGACAATCACTCTGGGATTTAAAATTTTGTAACTTTTCATCTGCACTTATGCTCACTGCTACGCTGCTAAATACAAAAAGAATTATTTAAATCCGACTGATGCCTATAGAGATCCTTCGATTTATTTACAGTCGTGGTCAACTAATTAAGGACATTCAAGATAGTGGACAGCAATAACCGGCTATGTACATACAAATATAAAACCCTGTTGATTTCTCAGTAACTATTATTTGCATAATTTGATCCGATTATTATACTATAAATGGCTGTAAATAAAAGATTAAATAAATATAAAAAAGTGTTTAATATCAAAGGTTAACCATGTATTCAATTTAAGGTACAATTCTGTAGCTGGACATTTAATTAAGAACAGTAAAGTAAAATGAAAAATAGAGTTAAACAGAACTAATAATCTGCAGTATTTTAATTTCTTTAACAACTTCATTTTATTACGGGTAAAATCAGTACCCAGTAGCAAAACCTTTGTTAGTAATTACCGCTTGACACCGATGTGGCATAGACATTATCAGTTTCTGACATATTTCAACAGGAATGTTTGCCCATGCCTCACAAAAAGCTTCATTAAGTTCATCTAAAGTTGTGGTACGATAAATGGCAACTTTTTTCTTAATTTCGTGCCAAAGGTGCTCGATTGGGTTGAGGTCGGGGCTATTTGCTGGCCAATCTAGCACTGATACCGACTGTCTGTTAAGAAACGACTTGACTGAACGGGCTGTATGTTTTGGGTCGTTATCATGCTGAAAAGTCCATATAATAGGAAGATGTTCCTCAGCATAGGGAAGCATAGTTTCTTCTAATATTGCCTTGTATTGATGTTGGTCTAAGTTACCCTGAACTTTCCTCACAGGTCCCACTCCACGTCCAGAAAATGATCCCCACATTTTAATGTTTCCTCCGCCATGTTTCACCTGCTTTTTTGTGAATCTTGGATTCATTTCCGCTTTTACAGGACGCCGTACGTATTGCCTTCCATCTGAAGAAATCAAATTAACCTTGGTCTCGTCAGAGAATAATACATGTTGCCATTGGTCGTAGGTCCAATGTCCATATTTACGTGCAAACGCCAAACGTGCATTTCTATGCTCTTTCTTTAACAACGGTACTTTGCGAGCCACTCTTCCGAACAACCCTGCTTCTACCAGACGTCGTCGAACTGTCCTCGCTGATACACTGACTCTTTCGTCTGCCCCAAACATTTCATGTTTAATTAAAATAGAGCCTAGAAACGGATCTTTCTTAGCTAACCTGGTTATCATTCTATCTTCTTGCGGAGTTGTTTTTCTCGATCTTTTTTTTCTGGGCACATTTAAAGTTGTGTTATTGCGCCTGAAATGTTGCACTGCATTGCATACCATAGTTTTTGAACAATTTAAATATCCTGCTATCCTTCGGTGCTATTCTTAAGTAAGTTAGTTACAATTAAAGAGAGTTTACTGAGACTTGTTTACATATTAAGTAAGTTAGTTACCACTGAAACTAATAAAAGCGTGTAAAAATAGTTTAAGAAATGAGAACATTAATACCTATTCTGAATCGTACGTACGTTATCAAGGTGTAAGCAATTTCAAAGGAGGTACAAACATTTAATTTAATTCAATAAACTAACGTGCACATTGATATTTAGGATTAAAACATCAATAATAAAGCTATTATAATTACTTAATAGACAGAGTGAATTTATTCCGCTATAATGTACTATATATCATGTATTAGATAAAAGATTACGAGGTATGTGCAGTGGCGCAGTATATGTAAATTTATTGAAATGTTTTTGTTACTTTTACACATCACGATATTAAACATCAGATAATAATTTTATTTTTATTCATAACTTGGTGCTCAAAACTTGTCAAGCTTTTATTTGCCCTAGACTTTTGATAGCTGAGTTATAGAGATACTTTTCTTAGCCCAAGCAGAAAATAGATGATGTCAGGACAAGGATAAGGGAAATATATATTCAGGTCAAAAATGTGGTTTAATTGCAGTACAAGTGATACTGGTGGACAGACGAACAGACCGATCACCTGATGGTAAATGTTGCACTGCATTGCATACCATAGTTTTTGAACAATTTAAATATCCTGCTATCCTTCGGTATGACCAACCACGCTCGACAAACTTCATGATAATTTTTCGTAGTGTTGCATCGCAACTTTTATTTTTGCCCATTGTTCTTCAAAATAACTCTCAAAACTTGAAATTACAAATCTAGATTGCCGCCAAAACTACCACAAAGAATAGGAGAAGAAAGAAAATAATAATTGAGATTCAGATTTTGAAACTAGAACGCAATATCTCAGTGTCCCTAATTAAATGGCCAGCCAGCATTCTTTGAACAAATAGCACTGTGATCATCTATCAGCTATACTGTAAAGAGGTTTAATGTTTAAGAAGTTGTTATTGTTTGTATAATTAGGCACATAAATGACTAATTATACTTACATGTAAAAGATGTGGAATATTGTTTAGACTCGTTGGAAAATAAAAAATAAATTCACAATTTGGATTAACTAGAGAGTGTCCCTAATTAGTTGACCACGACTGTATATAGGTAACTGTTGCCAGCGACTTCGGGAGCGTGGAAATTTAGACCACAATTTATTTCTGGATAAAAAGTAGACTTTGTGCTGTTCCAGACTGTAATCTACCTCTGTGCAAAATATTACCTGGATCCGTTTTGTGGCGTCATTAAGTAACAAACATATATTTAACTTTCGCATTTTTTCTGATATAGTGCGGTCCCGGGCGCAGGGTGATGGGAGGGGAAAGATTAAAGGGGGAGTTGGGACTCGGTACCCTTACTTACACGGCAATACAATGCCAGCATTGTTGGTAATACTCCAGTTCAGCCGGCCAATTCGTGTCTAGGATAATACGGTTGCCTAATACGGTTTGTAATAGTAATTAGTTAACACAATTTTTTAATACTGCTTATATATCCATTTCAGATCCAAACACGTCTTCTACTTGACAGGATTGTGACCGCGGCGAATCCAACTGTAGCTACAGCATCCCTCGGCCAAGCGCTAGTAAACGAAAAAAAGTGATTCATCATATTTTTAATTACATATATTTGGTAGACAGTCTGTTGTAAACTTTGTACATTGTATATATGTATATAATTATAAATATTCGTCTCTTAGGACAATTATTATTCAATTAGATTTTCCTAAGTCTAAAAAAATCGATAATTTAAGACAGTAGTACAGTACATGTATATTTATACACATTAATATTTAGTAAATGTTCAAATACTTATGTACATATATATGTATATTAGATATTTTTGATAATGCGCTTTCAACTACCTCCTCTGTAAAACAGCAATTAGGATGTAGTTTTGTAAGTAGAAATGTTTTATAGTTTTGTAAAAAGTAGTGAATTTTAAAAGTACATGTTTGAAATATACGTGTTCGTTTTTGTTGTGACCTGAAATCTCTACTATGATGTAGTTTAGAGTAATAAGCTGATCAGACTAGTTTTATGTAAGATAGAATTAATTAGTTGGGCGCAGTTGATCACAGAAATACGGGCTAAATAACCGCAGGAGAGGTTACGCTGTAGTGGAATAGTCAAAATATTTATCTATTTATTTGTGTATGTGTATTATGTCTAAATTACTAAAAACACAATTGACAAACACGCACAAATTCGAAAATCATAGATTCACATAAATATCATTTGTCGTGTCGACTTTCGTTTTGTGACGTTAGTCGGTCCCTAACACTCAGCACAAAAATCTGAAGTACTCCAAACTGTATTTGTTTTTTTTACGAAAAACTTGGAATTTCAAGCGATGCTCCATCGCGGTGTGATGATATACTCGTTACTCCATCATGAAAGACTCCAAACGTACACACATATTGATTGATAAGTTTTATAAGACAAAAGTTATAGTCTTTAATAAACAAGAACATAATAATTAGGATAATGGAATAATCTTATAATTTTTTTGTATTGTCATCGGTCCTTGATAAGTCTACTAAGTTTAAATGTAATCTGAACATTTGAAGTGGGTCAAAATGAAGTCCAAAAGAGTCGGTTACAAGCATACAGGTGAAGCTAACAAAATGCTTGTTAAAATAGTGAACAATCGGTAATAAATCAGTGTTCAACCTTTGAATCTCAATGGTAACGGTGATCAATAGAGAAGCTTGTGCATTGTGCATGAATAACACACATAGTTACAATACCAATACCCAGTAAAATATTATGGATTAATGTAAAAAACGTTAAAGGTTTTTACTTGCCTGAGTCAAACTTTATTACTTCACTTACCACTTGTGTTTTTTTTATAATATAGGAGGACAGACGAACAGACCTGTAAACTGATGGTGAGTGACAACCTCCGTCCATGGACACCTGCAACTCTTGAGTCGTAAGTGCGCTGCCCGCCTTTGAGGGTGATGAGTGCTGGGGGATGCGGAAACGGGTAAGGAGAGAGGGGTATTTGGGCCTCCAAAAACCTCACTAATTTCAGCGGGAAAATTCAACGTAAGCTGGCTTCACAACCTAGTTTCTGTGAGGCCGTGGCGGTCGCATTGGTCGAGCCGGCCCATTAGTGCCTAAACATGGCTCTACCACTGTTAAAATGTGTTGATAAACAAGTAAAATTATAAAAATAAAAAAATACAATACCATCCTGCATTATTAACTTCGTGTTTATATTTTTTCGGTATTGTTATTTTTAAATGTTATAGGTACCCCTATGTCAAAATGTATGACATGATGACAAAGAAATATGATCATCGCCCGCAGCTTCGTCCGCAGGGTATGACTATAAAAGTAGACTGTCATTCATTAGGGTTTGCATTCACATATCAAATCTAATCAGAATCGGTGATCAGAATCGGTGATCGTGAAAAGGTAACATGTATAGATAGACGGCGTTACTTTCACACTTATCATATTAATATAGATTAAAATACATATACTTAAAAATTATAACCTTGGGCATTCTTATAAAAAAATATACCAAGTTCTGTGTTCTAAAAATGTTTAAAATAACATTTTAAGATCCTATATATAGCATACAATACATACGTACGTTCGCGAAACGAAGCACCCTCGACATCACTACACACAAGTGGCGACGGCCTAATGGTACTTGTCTTTTTACGACGTTGAAATAGAAAATGTTAAACCTTTTTTTCTCCGATGAAATATTTTTAAGGAAGGTTTTTTTTTTTTTGTTAGTTTAGCTTTTGCTTATTTGTTAACACACTTGCTTTTGGCCCTAAAATAAAATAATAAATTAAATGATTATTTCCACCGTTCCGGTGCAATATTTTCCACCTTTTAAAAGGGACCTCAAGTTCCTTTTCTTTTAATTTTCAATATTAACTAAATCGGTTCAGAAGTGGTAAAATATACAAAAAAAATCTGAATATATATAAAATTGAATGGTTAACAAATTATTTTAGTTTTTGATAGTACAACCTTAACTTATGATTAGTAACACACCTTTCTTTCAGTATCCGATCTTCTTGTAGTTATCAAAGCATAATAAGCTTTAATAAAAAATAAACTTTATGCACTCCAGCGTACAAGCTTACAAATATTTTTATTTATTTATTTTGAATGTTTTTGATCCAGTCGAAATTAATTCGACATCAATCTGCTACCAAAAAAAGTGCCTAATTCTATTACCCGAGAGTACTTTTTTATTTAAGTATCTTGACCTTAGTGCTACTTACCAATGCCTTTACTGACTCTGTAAATTTGATTTGCATTTCTATACAGTTCCCAACTGTTTAGCCACACTAGATTTCGTAAACAGAATCTTCAGCTGAGAAACTAAGATTGATGCTTGATTCGTTATGCATTTCCACTTTAAGCGACGCTTAGTGATTAGTGAGCCAGTCCTCATATTCAATGCTTTTATCTATGTTGCAGAGATTCTGAAACGTTCCTTATGGAAATGGGAGTACCAGAAGAAGCGCTAGATGAGTATACCCCAGTTTATGAGCTCGGTGACAGTTTTAATATTGCATACAGAATCATCAAAAGAATAATATCAATCCTTTGTTAAGTAATAATTAATAAATATTCGTGAATCTTGTCATGACAATCAAATATTTATTTAACTGTACAATCATAGAGAACATAGTCAATAAATTTGCACGTTTTTCTGTTGGTAGATTGTGAATGCTAACAAAAAGTAAAAATATACTTTTATGGCTTTTTATTTAGTATTTAGTGTATCGGTAGTTATAGAGATGGTGACGCAACTCTAGACTAAATGAATATATGATTGGATAATTTATATACTTACACACACACGCTCATATTAAGGATATTTAACGTAATAGGGCGCAAGCCATTTGCCGTCATCCAGGCACTGTAGGACTGTATGTATACAGTCTAATAGATGACAGTCGACCCCCACGAGAAGAAACGAGGTGGCCCTATCCTACTCCACCGAGATTTAACACTTCGCTATATCCCCGAAGGGGTAGTCCAAAACTCAAACGCACACCTGTACATACCATATACAAATATGATAAGTTGCCACCGTGCTATTAAAGAGCAATATGTCATACACCTCCCTTAATAAGGATAGTAGATAATATAGTTGCAGGTTATGTGAAAAAACAAGACGACAGTCACCAATAGTATAATTTAAAACAATCATAATTTGATAGCACTAATGTGAAAAAAAAATAACTTTCTATTTGAAATATTACATCTATATATTCATATATTTTTTTTACTTTGGGTAAAAAATTTAGTAACTATGATTTATATACAGGTTATTTATTACAGATAGGTGCGGTTATGTCTTAGAATCGTATACCGTATTGTGTAGTATAAAAAGAGCCTTTATTAAAATAAAGTAAATGCTTAACGAAACCGCTTTATAAGAAATAAAATCACAGCACAAAAATTGTATGCCAGTGACGTCTCTATGGAAAACCCAGACTAAATAACTAAACTATTTACTACATGTCTCCTTTGATTCTGAATAACTTTTGAATGAATGAAATCGATAAAACTTTGACTTATGCGCATGCACATTAACATTGCAGAAATTATTTTGCCGTCAATTCTTACTAAACGACATCATATAACTCAAACACGGGTTATGCTTCCGCAACATACGGGGCTTATGCAATGTTGTGACAAGGACGAAAGACCATACACTGTATGCTGGCAAATAGTCTTAGTTTCTCTAGTTTTTAAAGCGAATGCTTTACGTATTGATAAGCTTAACATACACACTGTCGTCTTTATGCGGTGATTCCGGCACCAGAATAGGGCGTCCATCCATTTTGATGTCTACGTAAGGAGAGGAGTAAATACATGTGAAACCAAGCCGCTTTGCGCTCATCGCTGAATAAGCACTAGACGTGTCCATGCGGAGCAGTCTGAGCCCTCGTTGCGCTGCTAAATTCCTGGAATTGTTAGGTACTCTTGTAGTTGTGTCTTATTAGACCTTTAAAGAACAGAACTAGAATCCTGGAGCGTTCAAGCGTAGAGTGAATAGATTTGTTTTGGATATGCGTTAAATCCGACGACGACGACGACGAGATGTAAGAAATTAAGTTTAAGGTTTTATTAGTATAGAATAACTTACTCTGTAGCTTTTAATAAGTTCTTCATAATGCCTCGTTTTCTGAAATTCGGGTCTGTAGCGGCTATTTTTACGTCGATATACTGTTGTTCATTGGGAAATTTTTCATGGATTTTGGCCCCATCTTCTCTTTTCGCCAATACGTAAAGAATTTTCTGGAACTTTGGATTTTGACATTTTTGAGCCAATTTTAGGTAATGGTTGCCACCTTCAGTATCCTGAAAAGTGTATTTACAAGTTACTTATTCCAGATATATAAGAATCTTATGATTATATAACATTAGAACTATTTAGTAGTGTAAGTAGACAGCGCAGGCATGACTTATCATTAACCATGTTGGTAGTTATAAGTAAAACCGGATAAGCGCTAGCGGTTCTCGCGCTTTAGTGGTCCCGTACATACTTTACAGACTATGTGATTGTTTACACATCTTTAATTACATGGAAAGATTCACAAGTTAAATATAAATTTTTACATCTATATAGTTGTATGTACTTAATATGAAAGATCAGAATTTGTTTATTAATTGAGTACCTCTTTAAGTGGACAGATTTCGCTAACCATAGCACCGACAACATTCCCGTCTTCGTCGACGGCTTTAAAAGACAATCCTGCGCGGAGAGCTGTGTTGCAATATTCATCAAGTTCTGTGCATGTGCCGTCGGCACATAGTGCTACAGCTTGGTTCATAGGTTCATCGATGTAAAATGTCCTGGAAATCGAGATGATGCGAATTATGTATCTACTGTTTAAAATTAGTTCTAGGGCATGAAGCAAAAAGCGCAGAGCATCCATAGCTCTCAGCATATGTTAGCGTATTAAAGGCCAACTGTCCCAACTCTTCAACAATCACATCCTATTTATACCTAGCTAGATATAAAACCTACCGCTTGATTAGGTCCATGACGTCATCCTCATCTTCTGTCTTCACCGGTTTTACTTCTATAGTTCCTTGCGTCATCCTGCCAGTTAACACCTAACAACAGTTAGAACAATACACGTTATTACTAAGTATTTAACTTTTTGTTTTAATCTTTGACAACCGTAGAGCATAGTTTTATAATTGATTTTCCATGCGCAAGCCAACTAGACTTGTTTGATGTCGCTAAAGTGACGTTATATTTATTTTCATAATTCTTTTGAATCAAATTATGTCAATTTTCATTAAATCTTTAATCTCTTTAGTAGAAGTACACACGTACTAACACGCATATACAGTTGTTATAGAAAAGTATACATATATGGAGCGTTATATGTAGCCCAAAAATAAATGATTTAACTTGAAAAGTGCATAATGATTTTACTTGTTTAGGTGCGCGTTTCTAAATAAAATGTAATGATATTTACTTACTATCAATTTCAACGATTTTTGTAATTTAATAGCTTTATTGATCAGTTTTAAGATTGATTTGTCAGTTTCGAAATAAGATTTCTGTATTAAAAATCAAGAATTTTGCTGAAACTATTAGCACTTTAAGTTATTTACGGCGTCTACAACTCTAAAACGTGACGAAAACTTTTTTGTAACAAATCGTATATGATATGTTTTTTTTTTACTTTCTGCGGCATTAGGTCAGAGGTGATCTGTGTTCATGCTTTCCCATAGATGTCCCCATAGACGCCTCACCCTCAAGCTAACTATAGGACTTCTCTTATATGTGGCCTCACGGATAGACTCAGTAGCTTATAAACTTTACTGGGGTTTTATGTTTTAGGTTCCGTAATAATATTAGTTATCATATTTAAGCCAAACCGGTTAATCTATATGTCCCTTTGTTTGTTATGCAATCGACGCAGCTTGGTATAGGTGAAAAACCAACCATTCAACAATCAAGATAATGATGTCACATGTTGATTATTATAAATGCACACATTACGTAGTTTTTTTATTATTTTGATATACATAGATCTCTGACCTGTGCATTTGTAATGAAGGGAAGTACGAATGTGAGTTTTGATAAAAATGATGAATGATTTTGTACATAAATAAATGAAGAGTACTCAGATGAGAGTATGATTTTGGAGGCTTTTATTTAACTTTCTTTCTAGATAGGTATATATAACAGTAGCATAATGAAAACCGTTATGTTCCTGATAAGTCTTATGACATCAACCATCATTTGATCGTTTGTTTTAATCATCGAAATTTTCAAATTCGCGACTTTCACATCCTCTGCTCTGTATACTAGTATATGTACACATGTACATATATTGTATTCACAATATTTGTTTCTTCTAAAACCTGTATTAGTAGTTGAATATCGTGGTCTGAGCGTGTGCCGTGAGGCAGTCTGATCTCAGAAGTCAGATTTTTATACAAAAATCTGACTTCTGTTTTAACACAAATGTATTGACAGACTTCATACACATGTCTGAAATAAGCTCGGTTTTGCACGTGCAGGTTCCCCGACTGTTTTAATCCCACATATTTATAAATAAGCATACTATGTAGTATAGGTATCTGTACTCTCACAAAACAAAGTGTATATTTTTATATTCGGTTTTTGTACTACTCCGTAAGTGAGTGGAAATTGTTTTATGTAAATATACAAACAGGTTAGGTACTGTGAACTCAAGCTATGTATTTTGGTTTTGAAAAATATAATAATCTTTATGACTGACTGACTTTTATGACTTATACTTACCTACCAGAGTTTTCAAAACCATAAAAATAACAAACAAATAAGTGAATATTTGTCAATTAACACAGTTTTAAACAGGTTCTCATCACTTAATTTCATAAAATTCCTTTAAACGTTACACTGCACACATTCTAGAAAATTTAAATAGGTACATAAATATTGTAATCAAATAACAATGTTTGGTCGACGTGCGCTAACGCCGCCAGAATACCAGATAATGTTTTGAACTCGCTCTCGCTTTTGCGCATGACATAATGTGAAAGAAACAAATAATATGTTTAAGGCGAATACAAACACTTTAATCTTAATTTAATTACATAATTACCTAAATGTTTACTTCTTCATCTCTTAGTAGATTTGTGCGTGTGCTAGTTTTTTCTAATAAAAAAGACAATAATGCAATCTTACTTTTGCTACTCTGCGTAATCAGTCATTTATCGTAGGTACTTACTACATGTATATATGTATGTATGTATGTTTATAGAGACCATATCTTATCAAATGGTACTTATCATGAGTACCTACTAAGTTGTTTGTACTACTACTACAAATGATTAACTCAAAGTAATCGCCTTGACTTGAATGATTTGAAGTAATGTTTTGACGAAACGTACCACCATTTTGATGTTTAAAAACAAGTATAATTAAAAAATATATAAAACCCGAGTGCATTATATAAAGTTTACTTTTATCTTCCTCAATTTTTTAGGCCACGACTCCCACTATTTATTAAAATGATACTCATGAAGCCGTGTAGGCTCTCGGGAGTGAAGAAACATCATACAATCAAACTCGAAAACACAACCATCCTTTTTTGCGCAGTCGGGTATAAGAGCGGTGTTTGGCTGTTTCTTTTATGGGACAGTGACTTGACTACCTTATAAATATATAAATAGAGAGCCTTAAACTCTTGTGGCGTGGAGGGGAGATGACGCTTTGGTCGTTGGCACACATAATATTATTGCCGTCCAAATGTTTACCAAACCACTTGTAAATGTAAAGTGTTTATTCAGATGCAGCCAAAATAACAAGCAATAATTGTCTTTATGTCCATTGCATTAGTCTTGCTTTTAGACGAAATAAAATTACAATGTATCGAATTAAATAGTACCTACCTATCTATATATATATATATGTATGTATATACATATATATATATACATATATACGTTTTGAATAATGAAATCTAAGTTAATATATGTATATAATATCTTGTAGCGCAGTGTATAATGCAGTATTTTACTAAAACGGAAGCTTACTTGTCTTATTTGGAAGAGATGTTGTTCTTTCGGCTTATGATTTGTGAAGGCGCGTAGATTGCAACTCGTTGAATCAGTCTTTTTCCCCGTGTACTCGTCAGTTAATTCAAATGCTGTTGGTCAACGATTTGCAATGGAACTGTTGCTTTTAGGGTTGTCTAAAAAAACCATGCAATCGTTTCTCTTGAGAAAAAGTTTGCTAATGTCTAAATGGAAAGCGTAGTAAGACATTATGACCAGGATCCGAAACGGTGCCAATGCTATGATCTATGGTATAATACAATGTCAATCGTCCTACGCGACAAAATATCCATCCCCATCATCTGGATGAATGTCACTCTACCACAGTGCGCTTCTCCAGAAGCTTTTTTGCCGCGCTCAACCAGCCTGTTGAACAAATTGTCGCCTTCCGTATTTTCCGGAACGATACGACTTTCAGACCATCAAGAAAAGAGCGTACTCCTACCTAAAAGGCCGGCACCGCACTTGTGACTCTTGAGTTGCGGGTAGTCACTTATCATCAGGTGACCCGTCTGCTCGTTTGCCCCTTATCGCATAAGAAAAAAAAAAAACAATGCTATATCATAAAAATCACGTATGATAGATGTAGTTGCCAAACCTTTTAGTGACACTAGTTGGATTGACTTAGATAGTTGCAGCTTTGTATCCTTGATGAGGTTTTTCAACGTAGCCACCACGGTGGGTTATTACTCTACTAAATTTCTTTCAACAATCTTGTCGGTCACGTTTACGTTATATTAAAGGACTCAAAACATATTTTAATTTTATTATATCTGCAACAGCTCTGCAATAGTGAAAAATTTACAAAACATTTGAGTTAGGTTCTAATCCATGTTTCACATGATGAGAAAACACTATAGAGATTATGAATATGTACATAATTTGACGTTGCACAAAAACGTTTACAATGACTTTTGACATATCAAAACAGTAAGCAAGTAAGTTGTTGTTTCTGGAGTCTACAATTATGATATCAAAGAATTTAAACATTATATTTAGGCTAATTATTCGTTGCTTTTTCCTGTATGATCGTAGGGCCCTCAGAGTTACCCCTATTAATCATGACCTCGTACATTAGCAGATCGTTGTGTATTATTATAATCAAGCACCTAACGGTGTTAATTGGCTGTAATGGCTCAGAGTCAGAGAGTTTTTGCAACTAATTTGCTGTATTGGGTATTTCTGTTGTTTGGAATATAAAACAAACAAAGGGTTTCTATTTATTTATTTGTAGCAGTAGTATTTACATAATAAATATTACATCACAATTTATTGACATAACTTTTAAAATTGACAAGCCTGAGTTCAAAATGAAGAACGAGAGGAACTTTACAAAAATAAATACATTATATTTGATATACCTGTAAAGATTCTCTGTTCATCGCAAGTGTATCCAGTAAATCAATTTTATTATCTATATCCACAGTGAGACTTCTCTTAGTTTAAAACGTGGTCTCTGCTTGCAGTGGTGGTAAAGTAACATGTGTACACAGTATCTTAAAAAAGAGAGCCATCTTAAAAAAATACTATTTGAATCACAAACATTTCATATTGTCATCTTTTTGGTTTCTCATATTCTTAAGTTTCCTACCTACATGTCATGTACTTATCAACAACACTGTTAAAAATTGAATACCTAATCTGTATTCAGTATTTGTAATTAATATAAAATATATTCCTGTATATAACTTTATTAGGTAGTAACTTATAAAAAAAAAACTAATTTATAAGGAACTAAGTTTGATATACGCCTGATACAATTATTATAGCATAACTTTAAATAAAGATCCTAAACAAAAATATGATCAAACTAACAAAATTTTATTGCCATAGTTATTATTTCAGGCGCTTAAATTATAATTCTCCAATAATAAATCTAAAATGACTGAAGTTGATTATAATTCGGTCGTGTAAGTAGAAATTATACATTTTCAACTGTTTTAACCATACTTCCAATAAAAAAAAATTATGAGTTAAATACTTATTTTAGAAGACATTCACAGGTATTTAAGATTAAAAATAAATAATTGCACTGTTTATTTAAATTTCGTATCTGTTCCTCGAAGAAACAGGTACAAATTATAGGTAAAAATAATTTCTACTATGTTTTTTCTTATTTTTTCTTCTAAACATCTATGTTTAGCTTTATTTTAACACTGATTGACTTCTACATGGGTAGGATAAAGTGAGTACTCAGGACTGGTGAAAATATTGTTCCAGTTTCAGATCTGAAAAATAAAACAAAACAAATAATTCTACATACATATTATATTACAGTTACACAGACACTCACGCCTGTATCCACGAAGGGGTAGTTAGAGGTGTATTAAACGTCTACACTGCCGACTATATTGAATCCCACTCCACGCCTATTGGCTAATGGGAAAATCGGAAATATATTGAAAGAGAAGATGAAAGGATAGAAGGAAAGGAAATTCCTATTACGGATGGATTGGAGATGGTACAGAAAGCAATAGTTCAAATCCAAGCTCTCTATCCCAGCTAAAAATAAGTATGTAATATTTTAATCTTGTGTCAATAACCGCACATATAATAAAATAAAATGTATAAAAGTACCTAGAGGTAGACGAACTAAAATCTCTGTGTTGTAATATTTCAACACATGAGTTTGATGAAGACAAACAATTTTTATGAGGACGTGTAAATAAAAGACCTGATCAAAATCCGTTTAAAATTCTATACAAAATTAAATTGATCCTGAATCCATACTAAATTTATTAAAGATACCGTTTTTTAATAATAAAGTTCCTTTTTTATTGAAATATAAGCCATGTGCCAGAAACATGTGCGTTCCAAATGTCAGAATATTGCTTCTATTACGTATTATAGTATTATATTGTGTGCATCTATATTAATATACTCTTTGGTTGTGTCTGACATCCTATATTCTCAAGTTACTATTTATATACCAAGATCATCAAGAAAAAGTACTATCTTTTAGGTGAACTGACTGGCATTCCATTAGTAGGCTAAGCATTTTGCGGCTTACTATTTCCTCCATACAAAAGACCTTGGGATTTCAATGAAGTGCTTGTCAACCGAACAAAAAAGGAGGAGGTTCTCAATTTGACTGTTTTTTTTTGTTTGTTACCACAGAACTTTCAACTGGTTGAACCGATTTTGATGTTTTTTTTTTTCATTTCAAAGCCGGTGCTTCTCGTGTGCTGTCATTTCATTATGGTCATGTTCTGACAATGGCATCAATGAGAAAACCATATAAGTATTAAATTTGCATTAAATATGTGGGCGACAAGTGGACGAATAACTCAATAAATCGAAAACCGATTTCGATGACTCTTTTTTATTGGAAGGGATGTACTTCAAGGGTAGTTAGATAAGAATTTGGTTAGGTTCTGAAGATGGCACCCATGATAAAATTATATACATAAGTCTTAAATCGTAGCATTAAAGTAGGTTGTCTACTTTTTTAATTTGAATTATTTGTATGTTATGCTAATAGGCTTAGATAAATCTGGTGAAAATATAAGGTTACCTTAAATCTCTTTGATATAAACCCTAGCCTCAACATGCGGCTCCTCAGGTTGCGGCGCGAAATCCAAATCAGAGTACCGCACTGAGTAGATCTTCTTGTATTTGAGCCTTTCAGCCGCTGCAGCAGAAAACGCTGAAGTGGCGTCCATCCGCATAGCGCCTGCACCGATTGACCTGGCTAGACGTCTGAAGCAAAGATAGAGAGATTAACAACAAAATATATTTTTTTGGTAAAGACACACGTAAGTAGGTACCCATACTTGTATACTACATCAGAGGTATATCCCAAAAAGTGTATAAAAGTGTGTATTTCTCTTTGATTATTATTAGATTATAATGTACTAGCACACCTGTTGAGATCCCTGCAACAGAATTTCGTAAAATCCATTCTTAGCTGACCTCTACTCGGCGAAAGGAATATTCCTACCAAATTTCAAGTCTCTACGCCTTATGGTTCCAGAGATATCGTGATGAGTCAACATATCGGTTGAAATCTCTTATATATATATATATATATATATATATATATATATATATAGATATATATAGAAGATTAATATTTCTGATTATGATTATGCACTAACTATTCCTAATGCTTGTTTGTGGCTCAACCAAAAGTAATACCACGACCTTACAGAAAATCAGTTGTGAATCTATTCTTGCGTTGTGTTTCGCCGAGTGAGGGAGGCTACTGAAGCCTTCCTTGGAGAAGGGGGGCGCCCTCAAAGTTTGGCATCGCTCAATTGCTTACCATCAATGGACCGTCTGCGTTAAACTGTGGTGAGTTGTTGTTGTGTTGAAATGTGGTGAGTTTCCTTATCTAATGAAATATAGTAAAATAATACCATTGTTTAAATCGGGTAGTACATCAGACTCTTCTAATTATAGACCTATATCAGTGCTACCTACTTTTAGTAAATTTTTTGAGAAACTTATTTTAGATCAAATGCAAAGATATTTTACTAAACATAAATTATTACATAGCAAACAGTTTGGTTTCACAAAGGGTCGTTCAACAACTGATGCTGGTGTTGAACTTTTAGGGCACATTTATAATGCATGGGAAGATAAATGCGATGCGTTAGGCATTTTTTTGCGATTTGTCTAAGGCTTTTGATTGCGTTCTCCATGATACATTGATCAGGAAGCTGCGCTACCATGGAATCCGGGGCACCTCTCTGGATCTTCTTACTTCATATTTAAGTAATAGGATTCAGAGAGTTGATGAGAACGGTAAAAGATCTCCCGGATCTGTAGTCACAATTGGGGTTCCCCAAGGCACTTCACTTGTATTTAAACTCAACCTCAGCAGGTGGTTATTGATGACGTAAATAGTGCCCTTTCAACAGTAGTTAACTGGTTTAATATCAATAATCTTCTCCTTAACAAGAAAAAAACGAAAAGTAATAAAGTTTACATTGCCTAATGTAACACAGGTGAACACTAGTGTGTCAATAAAGGGCAAAGTGTTAAAACCCGAAGATTCCACAGTGTTCTTAGGCTTAACTTTGGATGCAAAGCTTCAGTGGAGCCCCCATATAGATAAACTGTCCAAAAAGCTTAGTTCTGCAGCGTACGCCGTTAGGAAAATTCGTGGTTTAACTGATTTAGAGACAGCCCGTGCCCTCTCAGTATATTTATGAAAATCTCATGTACGCACATAAAAATATTAATCTGTTTAAAAAATACAGTGACATCCATAGTGTAAATACTAGGAACAAAAACAAATTTGTTGTTCCTAAAACCAGGCTCAAGAAAATAGGTGGTTCGTTTAGATGCCAAAGTATACATTTCTATAATAAGCTTCCTAGCCAAATACAAGAACTAAGCAATAATAAATTTAAATAATTTATCAAAAAAAAACTAGGTCAGAAAGCTTATTACACAATTAAAGATTACATTGAGGATAAAAAGGCTTGGGAATGAGCTGCTTCATTAATGTACATTAGCCTTTGTTTTTCGTTTATACTTTTTGCTTTTTTTATACACATTGACATTTTATATTTTACTTTTTGACATGAATACTTACGTTGTTAAGTATTATATTGTTTTTTTTTATTGCTTTAATCTTTGTACTTTTTGACATGAATACTTTGTTAAGTATAATATATTATATATTTCTTTCCTTTTAATTTATAAATTTAATTATTGTAAATGTGAGGACTATGTAGGTTATTTTTTTTTTCTTTTCTCCTTTTTTCCAGTAAGTTTATTTGTTAACGATGTCTGACTGTTTGAGTACTTTTGCGGCCTACCCAAATGTCCTTTATTTGGTACTGTTCGTCGGTCCGTTGAGCTCCTTAAAGTTCTAAGTTGAGCTACACGATAACTGATAACTGCTTGCACTGTTTGGACGGGTCCACTCAAATGAGCGTGGTGCTTTCTTCAAAAGCTCATCTCAGACGTTAGCGTGCATGGTTATCATATGTATTTGACCAGTACATCTGTATGGACTTTAAAACAGACGTTGACCTCTGAGTTTGTTTCGGTGTTTCTTCTCAGGGTAGTCAGCTAGGAAACACCGGCCTCATCTAGCATAAACTAACAGAAATAAATATATATTGACGTGTAAAAGTGTTGTTATAACCTATTTACAAAATAAAGATCATTTATCATTTAATTCGTTTATCCCTATACCTTATAAAAAGTGTATGTTTTATTAAACGTAAACTCAGTTCGTAGTCTGTTTCGAACCCAAAAGTTATCAATTGCAAGTTTAATTGCTAAGCTAAGCAGTTATGTTCCCATCGCGTGATATCTATAATGCATATTATAATTTGAACCTATTATTATCACGAGGGAACGATATGTCAGATGTCTGCTTTACAATTAACTTTGACATGTCAGGACAGACAAACTGATAGTTTTTTTTTTATATCAAACAACAGGAAGCAATCAAAGACTTATTTCGTAAGTAAGTACAAAATAGGTAGGTTAGTTGGCATGTCACAGAATATCAGATTGCTTCCTGGTGTAAAATAATATTCATATCTTTGTTTATGGAATAAAGTATACATTGTTAATTTGTATCATAACGTATACATATATTTACTTGTGACTATTAATTAATAACTAAAATAATAAAAAAAAAACATAATAAAATATAAATACTTTTTGATTTGGTCCATAGTCAATTTAAATAGCGACCGCTCGTGTAAATAATATTTAAAATGGTTTTGGGTACGTACTTCCATACGTGTAAGAATGTTACGTACTTTACTGGATTACAGGAAAATGATAAAGAAAAAACCACTGTGTGAGACAATTCAGTGTTTGAATGAACCGAAATAATAATTTTAAATTCCTACATTTTACTACCCTGGTGGGAATTTTCTAAATGTCAATTACTAATTTACTAATCCTAATAGTAATGTCAATACGTGGGTAGTATACGTATGTGTAGTTCAGACTTTATAATTAAGTAGATTTCGTAACGGCTGTTTAGTAATTTATTTTAAAGTTAGTATGCAACAAGAAATATGCATATTATTGAAATAAGAGTAAAAAAAAGATGAACATATTTTGAGAAAGATTTTTTTAAAATTTACTGGTAACATTTGCAAAGTGTCAGAGCAAATGTGACGTAAAATCAAAAGGTAAAATAGCTTTATAAAAATCATTAAGATTCAATGAACTGTTCTTACCTTTTCGCAAATTGTATTTACATACATATTCTTTACATAATACTTAGTTACCAGTATGCTATTGTATGCTTACATGTAAGCTTACACAGTGGTACAGTGGAGTGCAACAGGAATTAAAGACATCCTAACCTGTCCGTACCGACTAAAAACTACGGCGGTTTTACTGTGTTTGCCTATGATCGGGGAAGAGAGAATCGGATTAAAGTGTTATTTATAGTGTAATGAATGGAAATTAAACTTTGTATATATATTTATATGCCGTGTGGTTCTCATTTCTGTTAGATGGGTAATATAATAGGACCACTTCCTTTTTTTTATACCATATGGTACAGACGACCAGACGGGTCACCGGATGGTAAGTGACAACCGCTGTCCGTGGACACCTGCAACTCAAAAATCGTGAGTGCGCTGCCCGCCTTTGAGGGTAATGAGGGATGGGGGATGCGGGGAGGGGAAAAGAGGGGGGAGAGTAGTTGGTTGACTAATTGCCTAAGCCTGGCTCTACCACTGTTAAACTTCATCATCTCTTCCCTTGGGTGTCTTAAAAGGTGACAAGAGATTATCTGTTATCTAAGTATGTATACAATTTATACGATGCTGTTTGACTGCAATAGCTAAATTATATGATGATTGGCAAAATACGGGCGTTTGATGCGCCACTGCCTACCCTTTGAGGAATATAGGCCTGAGTATATGTATGTATGTTGTTAGTATGAAAATACTATAATATGGCATTTTGGAGCTGACCTGATGAGAGAGTCAGGAGGTGGATAATTTAACTTTTTTGGGCTAAAAATGTATTCGAAAACATCTTACTTTTTTCTCTGACAGACTTTCGTTAAACATAACGAAGATGTGAAGAAGAGACGTTTTATAGAAATCCATACTACGGAATTAATGTCGAAAACCAAAGATGTCTTCATTATAGTGCATTGAATGTCATCGGTTAAACTGATTCCCATGTCGTGCTCTTCTTATGGTTAATAACAATTAAATAAGACGTTTTACGGCCCGTGTTTATATTTGCTAATGTAGTAATCATTGCATAATTGAATGTGTTTAGATTGTTACTATGTACGTAACAGATAAGTAAAAAACTAACTAAAGAGATATGAATAACTGGGCTTTGACTCTACTGCATGCACGTGTTTTGTTTCCAAAAATTTAAAAAAGACCTTACACTCGACACTTATATGTATACTTTTGCGATTTAATAGCCATTGACTTTTATATTGTGCCATATGTGGATACCTATTCAAATTGTTTACAATACAGCTTAGCTAAAAGATCTAATTGTCATAAAATATTAAGTAAATGTAGTCGTTTAATGAGGTATGTCGTAATAAGCAATGTCGTAAGAAGCAATGTTCTTGATAAGGCGGTCATATGGCATTCGGTTTTGACTGTATTTCCAAAGAGGAGTAGTAAACGCCAGCATTTTGCCTATTATATTTTTTTCCCACTTATGTAATAGTGGGTAAAAGCCTTTTGTCACTGATGCCTGGAAGTCCGAGCCCTCTAACCGACAAATAGTGCATCTACGTCCAATAGATACGTTTAGAATATTTTTTTTTTACCGAGATTGCGCTTTAGAATTATAGCGTAAAATTCGCATTGCGTATTGGGTATACCTTTTAGTTAAGCAGGGTTGCCTGCACTTACCTGAGTTGTGTACCATACAATCATATTACATGAAACTATGTTTCGTCTTTACCCTGCGACTCAAACTCCATAAGCATGACAATCGATTACTGAAAAAGTAATAGAGAAATAACGACTGCGCAAGAAGGATTGTTATGAAATTATGAATCTTATTAAAAGATATATTATGTAGCATGTATTTATGATGTTTCTTTGTCACGCACGAAAGCCTAGACGGCTTTATAGATATAGTAAGTTAATATGTTTTAATATAGATTTCCACCGACATATTGACTCATCACGATATCTCTGGAACCATAAGGCGTAGAGACTTGAAATTTGCTGGGAATATTCCTTTCGCCGAGTAGAGGTCAGCTAAGAACGGATTTTACGAAATCCCACCCACAAGGGGTGTTGCGGGGGTGTCAACAGGTGTGCTAGTATGTTTTATATTTGTTATCCGATTGCGTAAGAAGGTGGGTTATATTTTAGGTGGTATAAAATATTTATTAAAAATAATACTTCTCAACAATATGTTTGTAATTATTCTTTCGCATGTAGACAAGGTTATTATTACCTTTCATACCATTTGGAACAAAACCAATAAATTGAATATACAAAATGAAAGAGTTGCAAAATTAAATTAAATAAACGGAAAGTGAACAAAAAATTATGATACCTAATTTTATTTGACGGTCCTGTTGGTCTAGTGGTTATTGACCCTGACTGCTGAACCGGTGTTGGGTTCGATTCCTATACGGAACAAAAATTTATGTGACCCACAAATAGCTGTCAACCCGAGTCTGGTATGGTGTTCTGAGTGTAACCTAGAAGCAAGGCTAGAAGAATAATGAATTTATTACTGTCGATTGTTCATTATTATATCTATCGTAATCAGTAATACCGGATTATATTAAAAAAAAAAATACGGGTTGCACTCCGGGAGTGCCGGCAGAAGTGAAAACTTGATTATTAACGTTGAGCATGTTTGATATTTTGGAATGGTTAGGGAATAATTTTGCACCAATTGCTTTATCAGTATAAAAGTACTATCATTTATGTGGTAGAATACAATATATATATACATATATATATATATATAATATATACAATAAACTGAACTTTATTTTACCAAACAACAAACGTATATATATTATTTAGTATATTACTTAGGGAATAATTTTGCACCAAAAACAAACAACAAACGTATATATATATATACTATAATATATAATATACGCCCTGCGCTGCCTAAACGAAACAGTAGGCCCAGGCATACATTTTCGCCGCGCCGTAGAGACGGGATAGCTGTCTACTCTCCATCCGTCTTACGCTTTTTCGATCAGGTCACGTGTCATGACGCGAGTTTAAGATTTTATACCCATTACAGAAAAAGTGCTCAACGCCGCCAAAGAAGTTTTCACTTCAAAAAAAAAAACCCTTTTGAATAACCCTTTTGTTGCATTCTAATAATAATTTAAAAAAAAAACAAGCATTGTCACCCACACTAATGTTTTCGAGTCCTTAAAAGAACTAAAGTGAGTCCGCACTCGATCTATGCACACAGCGTCACCACAACTACGAGTATAGGTTTCCTTGTCAAATATGAAATTAATATTAAAAAGATAAATAATTAAATGGCTGCCTGTGTTGGTCTATACCCACTATTCATTCTGCACCTCCTGTCTCCTGTCTAAATCATCAGAGCAGCTCCATGGAAATCAAATAATAGTGCTGTCATTCAAACTATACATACATACATAGTTCATTTCTATACGACAATTAAGAGTAGGTTAATATTTACTTACAGATTACTTTTCATAGGTTAAATAACAATAAACAACAACAAAAAGTAAAGCTAATAAAAACGTTAAAAAGACAGACCTTGACTGCTAAGCCAGAGGTAGTGGGTTCGATTCCCATTCAGGACAAATATTTGTGTGATGAGCATGATCATTTGTTCTGTGTCTGATCTTTATGTATAATATATATGTATTTAGAAGTATATAAGTATGTTTATCAGCTGTATGGCTACCATAGTACAAGCTCTGCTTAGTTTGGGATCAGACGGCTGTGTGTGAGATGTGTCAAGTTTGTTCCATATTAAGTAAGTTAGTTACAATTAAAGAGAGTTTACTGAGATTTGTTTGCATATTAAGTAAGTTAGTTACTATTAAAGAGAGTTTACTGAGATTTGTTTGCATATTAAGTAAGTTAGTTACAATTAAAGAGAGTTTACTGAGATTTGTTTGCATATTAAGTAAGTTAGTTACTATTAAAGAGAGTTTACTGAGATTTGTTTGCATATTAAGTAAGTAAGTTACAATTAAAGAGAGTTTACTGAGATTAGTTTGCATATTAAGTAAGTAAGTTACAATTAAAGAGAGTTTACTGAGATTAGTTTGCATATTAAGTAAGTTAGTTACTATTAAAGAGAGTTTACTGAGATTTGTTTACATATTAAGTAAGTTAGTTACAATTAAAGAGAGTTTTTTTTTTTATATTAGCCTACCATAGTGACTCCACTTTGCCTGATGGAAAGCAATAGGTGGAGTCAAAGAGTGGTGGTCACTATCCTCATTGCATGTCTAGTCAATGCAGCATGGTGACCCACACTATGGCGGCCTGGTGAGATGCTTTTTCACGCCCCGCTTAAAAGACCCGGGATCAAAGTGGGAAGGAAACACGTGCGCTGGTAGAGAATTCCAGGCTTTTACCGATCGGCACAGGAAAGAAGAGCCAAACCGTTTAGTTCGGGTACGTATATTTTCGACGCACAAACGGTGACTCCTCAGGCCAGCACGTGTAGTCCTGTAGAGGAAGGGAGAAGGTGGGACCAATTGGAAGAGCTCATCAGAACACTCCCCGTGATGTAGGCGATAGAGGACTGCCATAGAGGCGACATCTGTTCGCAACTGCAGAGGCTCAAGAGACTGGGTGATCTCAGGACAGTCGATAATGCGGACTGCGCGCCGCTGCAACCGATCGAGAGCGTCAAGCAAATACTGCGCATAGCCGTCTCAGAGATGAGAGCAGTACTCCACGCAGGAGCAAACCTGGGTCTTGTACAAAAGACACAGTTGCTCGGGCGAGAAGAACTGTCTCACCTTGTTCAAAACGCCGAGTGACACTCTCGATGTAATCGCGCGGATTGAGATCCCGGCAAATATCCATACCCAGAATACTAAGCCTCTCCTGCAGTGGCAGTTGAGTGCTCTGAAGAGTAGGAAGGGGAAGGAATGGAGACTTTTTGGTAGAGAACACGCACGCTTGAGCTGAACTCGACCAGATTCTCACAGCCCCATTGGGAAATGCGGCTCAAGACCCGGTCGAGCTCAGCGACAAGCTCCTGTCGTTTTTTCTCAACGTCTGCAAGCTTGGCAGTAGGATGCCCGAAATATCGCCCGTGCACTGTACTGTCGTCTGCATAACAATGTATATTGCCAAGGGCCAACATGTCATTGATATGCAGAAGAAACAGCGTAGGCGATAGGACGGAGCCCTGAGGTACACCAGCGCTTACCTCGTGGAAGTCTGAGGCTGCGCCGTCGCAGAGAACCCAATGCGGCGCTTATGGAGGAAGGCAGCAACCCAGTTGCAGAGTTTAGGTGGCAGACCAAATACAGGAAGTTTGGAGAGAAGCGAGCGGTGCCACACCCTATCGAAGGCCTTGGCAATGTCAAGGCTGATGGCCAAGGACTCTCCATGCCTATCCATAGCCTCACCCCAAAGGTGTGTGACGTACGCTAGAAGATCACCCGTGGATTATCGGCCTAAAAACATATTGCCGATCATTTAACAAGGAGTGATCCTCTAGGTGGCGGATTAGTTGGGTGTTGATGATCCGCTCGAACACCTTACAGAGTATGGAAGTGACGGCTATAGGTCGGTAATTGGCTGGATCGGAGCGGTCTCCTTTTTTGGGAATGGGTTGAACATTCGCTTCTCTCCAGGCCTCCGGAACAATTCCTGCGGAATAGTACAGGCGATACAAGCGCGGAGACAACTCAGGTGCACAGTTCTTAAGAACCACCGCCGGAATACCATCGGGTCCACTGGCTTTCCGGACATCGAGTGACCGAAGCTCCGCACGGACATCCCTCTGCCGGATGCGAATATCCCGCATTGCGGAGTCGCAGGACGCAATGGTGGGCGTGTGCGCGCAACGGTCATCGATTCGGGAGTTAGCTGCAAAGAGGTCAGCAAGTAGTTTCGCTTTCTCTTGCGGCTCGTGGGCCAGTGATCCGTCAGGGTAGTTCAACGGCGGCAGCGAAGGTTGGCAATAGTTGGACTGCATGGCTTTGGCCAATCGCCAAACTTACGGCTACCCGTAGGGTACGCGACGAGTTCTTGACCAAACCGTGCAATGCGCTGGGCATCTGCTCTGATGTAAGCCCTCTTGCATTCCCTAGTGGCTCTGTTTAGTGCTGCTTTTAGGCGATCAATGTCTGGGTCACAATGTGCGCGGGCCCTGATCCATACGCGGTAGGCCGACTGCTTTTGAGCAACGGCCCGGATGCACTCGCGATTGAACCAGGGACGGGTCTTCGTGCTGGCGACTTCACTGTAGGGGATATAATACTCCATACCGACAGTGATTTCGTCAGTCACGGCAGACGCACTTTGCGACAGATCCCTGTCTTTAAAGCAGCGTTGAGCCCACGGGATGGATGCAAAATATTCCCGCATTCCATCCCAGTCTGCTGACGAGTAGTGCCATAACCGCCGCCTTGTTACCACAGTTTACTGATACTTGTTTACATATTAAGTAAGTTAGTTACAACTGAAACTAATAAAAGCGTGTAAAAAGAGTTTAAGAAATGAGAACATTAATACCTATTCTGAATCGTACGTACGTTATCAACGTGTAAGCAATTTTAAAGGAGCTACAAACATTTAATTTAATTCAATAAACTAACGTGCACATTGATATTTAGGATTAAAACATCAATAATAAAGCTATTATAATTACTTAATAGACAGTGTGAATTTATTCCGCTATAATGTACTATATATCATGTATTAGATAAAAGATTACGAGGTATGTACAGTGGCGCAGTATATGTAAATTTATTGAAATGAAACTACTTTTACACATCACGATATTAAACATCAGATAATAATTTTATTTTTATTCATAACTTGGTGCTCAAAACTTGTCAAGCTTTTATTTGCCCTAGACTTTTGATAGCTGAGTTATAGAGATACTTTTCTTAGCCCAAGCAGAAAATAGATGATGTCAGGACAAGGATAAGTGAAATATATATTCAGGTCAAAAATGTGGTTTAATTGCAGTACAAGTAATACTGGTGGACAGACGAACAGACCGATCACCTGATGGTAAGTGACAAAAGCCGCCCATTGACACCTGCTACTCAAGAATCGTAAGTGTGCTGTTCGTCTTTGAGGGTGATGAGGGGAGGGTAAAGAGGAAAAGGGGCATGAGGGATGGGAAAGAAGAGAGGGAATGAAAGAAGGGAAAAAGGAGAGGCGGAGTTGGGCGTCCTGAAGCCTCACTAATTTCGGGGAAATGCAAAGCAAGCGTTGCTTCACAACCGGTGTTCTGCGTGGCCGTGGTATCTTTAACATGAAAATCTTCCGCTAGAAAAATGAGCATTTGGCTAAAATTATTAACACGAGTCTAATTTACTAATGAATGTATAAAAGAAGTAATATATAAAAGGTGATTTAAAACTACATTAATGTCACAAGTTTGAGGCTACAAAACCGTTGATTTCGTTATTAAAATTAATGTTTTTACAAAATCTACGTTTAACTTAGACAATGAAATATTAACTTTTAATCTGGATCAGTCGTGGTGCATAATTTATTTCTGACGACACGATTGCGACTATTTATTTCGCTATTGGAGTCGTTCTTGAGCGAGTCGTATCGTAATATTAAATTAAAAATGTTGCATTTGCAAGAACATAAAACAGTAAATATATAACCGAAAACGTAGTTTTGAGTTTTAATTATAATTTTTTCGGAAGCAAAGGGTGTCGATTGATTCGATTCGAAACAAGTCATATTTGGGGTTTGGTTTTTAACCCTTACAACTGGTTCTTGTTTGCTCCAAATGAACTATTGACATTTTCAAAACCTATATTTTCGAATAAAAGTTTTCATCAGGATTGTGCAGTCAGTTCCTTAAGAATTTCATCTTCAATTATCGATTCCTAATTACTGTTTTTTTTAGCAAATAAGTAAATGACAATTTATCGAATTAAGGAAACTTAAGGCGTTTTCCATATTTTCTATTAGTCTGTATAAAGACATAACAGCAACAACACAGAATCATTGTATTAATATTTCTCGTTATGTGTATATAGTATTGTATTTTGTTTTATTTTTGGACTTCAGAATAAAAATAAAAAAAAACTAGTGAATCAGTTTTAATGGCTTGCAAATCCGCTTGAAATAAGTGGAGGGGTCATTTAGGAATATAATAATCATAATAATTAGTAGTGGATCCTATTTGGGGATCAGGGGATTATGCTTATTTGTATTTTTATGCACATATTTATGTATAACTGTGTAAGTGTATTTATATATATTTTATATGTATCCAATAAACGCGTATGTAAACAGGAGACTCATGTATTGTACAATACTGCCCCTCTTTCAAATCACATTTGTGACACCCAATGGTTGCCTGGAAGATTGCTAATTGCGATAAGGCCGCCAATTGTACTTATTGTTAGTTAAGTATTTATACAATAAAGAGTCAATCACTCAATCTATCAGACCGGAATAACTCAATAAACTTAACGTAATATTTTTATTGCAAGACGACAGAAGTACAAACATGTGACGCTGTCATCTATTTAAAAGTCTTACTTTAATCAAAGAATAAGATAACAAACCTAAGCACGTGAATAGCAGTCAGTTTTTAAGTATCCTATGGGGCGGAAGGTGAACAAAGCCTACCTATTGTAAATCGCATTACCATGTAATTATAGATAATGAATTAAAATGACTAGAATAACAATTCAATTGCGAATACATGATGATTAATACTTGGTTTCTTCATTATTATGTTACATCTTGTTTTATTGTGACTTGTCAAGAATCATGTTTGCGCGTTACTATTTGAATCAATCAGTAACAATATGATACTGATATGATAATGATAGTACTGAAAATACCTAAGTACCTATTGATATGTATAGTATGTACATTCTATAAAAGTTTAGTATTTGATTGTTAGACGTAGGCCCACGTCCAACAATTGACGATGAAAGTCTGATGATGATTTGTTTGTTTGCTAAGACTAGATCATACCAGGTAGGCTTGTTTTCAGTCTTGTTTGTTTGGGTATGTATATGATATTGGTATCCGGGCCTGTTTCCGCACTTAGACTAACAGACAGTCCGTTATGCGTTCAGACCGGCTGACAAGTTTACCCAGCCTAGCTCCTTCCAGAAGCGCAGAAGTATCCGCGAGGATATTTGTCCGTTGCGTAGCCTCCTTCGCACTCCAGAGTAACGTGGGCGGCCGTTTCGTAGCGTAGGGTATATATAGAAACATCCGTTGCATAGACGGCTGTCTGACGCTTTGATGGCAAATATGCCAAATGACACGTTACTACCACTATTCGTATGTCTTGTCGGATATATATATCGGATATCGGATCGGATACCCGTCAGCACCAGTTTAGACTTTCTACTGTCAGGTGCGTTGATCCAGCGACCATTGTGTGCTTCTTGTGTCTGTTGCCCTACTCAGATTGATTAAAGGTTAGTGGTAGCAGTAATGTTTTACCTGAGGCGGGGTTTGTAAATCCCTTCCTTGCTAGCTCATCAGTGGAATCGATTCGTTTTTAACCATTTTGATCTCGATGATCTTTTCTGGTTAGTAATCCTGTCGCACTGATCCTGTCGCATAAGTTAGTAGCTTATATTCCACTGATTTAATTTTTAATAATCATGGAATACCAGACAGTATGTACATTGTATGAACAGGCGAAAATCTTTTTAGTATTTCGCCTATTCGCACCCTGTGTGTGAAATACTATTTTGGATTTAGTTTTAAATGGTTTATCTTTTTTTAATCACGTTTTAAAAAAAGATAAATGATTTCACGTTTTATTTCTCATCTTCTTATATTATTCTACCTGAATAAAAATATTTCACAAAAATCTTTAGAATAAAAAAATAAGCAAGTAGATTTTTTACATACGCTGTTTTGAATGTAACGACTCAGAATCACACATTAACTGAAAATAAAATTTTCAATATTTAATGAATTTCATATTTAATTATTTACGTTCTAATGATATAAACAAATTGTATCAAATGTATTTGTGTATATTCAAAATTAGATAATTACCCATTTTTTATGGTTTAATGATATTTTATACATAACACAAACTACGAGAGTAAAGAAATTAATACTTAATATTCTTTTTCTTAATTTAAAAAGTTTTGCAGAAAATTTATTTAAATTTTAAATTAAATAAAATGGCATACTGTAAATACGAGCTATACTTTATCTATAAATTTTTTAGGTATACAGGAGCGAGTTTATGTATGTACTTGTAGGACACAAGGAAAGGTTTACAGTAAGATGGCCATCAATTTTTTTTCATATCATACTTGAACCAAATTAGCTCAATCAGGACCTCTGATCAATCAAGATACTGAGTACAAAGAATGATCCACTCTAGGTACATTCATATATATAAATATACGAGTATATAACAAAGTAAATACCTACTGTTAGTAATATAAGGGAAGTTAGGGTGACGCAGTGTTGGACGCTCTGCCCGTAGGTGGAGTGACGATCTGCGCATAATGGGACGTACACGACAGATGATAAAGGACTTTATTTACCATGACGGACACGTTTACTACCATTACCCATATACTCACTACTTTTAACAGGACCACCGTTTAAAGCAAGTCCTTGGTAATAGGTATGTGTTCCTACAGATCAAGCGATCAAGTTTTTCTTTTAGCAATTTTTGTCGATTTCTTTTTGAAGTGGTGACTATAATCTTAACTAATGATATTATAATGACGTAGGGTTTTTTGTTTGTTTGAAAACACTAATTATTTTTGCTTCAGATAACCCGTTTATTCAGGAGGTCTATATACATATGTCATCACGCGACGTCCCTTAGGAGCGGAGTAGTGAACATAAACGCAGGTGAGATGCAGTAATAAGGTTACAACAATATTTGCCTAAAATAATTAATGTCACGTTTTTAATAAACTAACAACACAATGCTACACCTACTCGCAGTTCTGTGTCGCTTAGAATGGTATTATTATTATTAAAGCTGGTGTTCTTTGCTCATTACCTATTTAAAAAAATATAAATGAATTATTTTATAATTATTTAATGATATAATAAAGGTCAATCAATAATTTCCTTAGAAGAGGTACATAAAAAGTAGTTATGCTGCACAAAAAATATAGAAAACATAAATAGACTGATTAAAAACTATTAGAATATTTATAGGTTTCGTTATATCAGACCATAGCTGATTTATTTTTAGACGTCGGATTTTATGCATTTGCATAGGCAAATATGCAAATGCAGGACCGTTTGGGGTCGTAAAAGTAGTTGGCCTAGTTGAGAGTTTTGAGGCCATTTCAATTAAATTAAGCAAAGCAAGTCGGCATTTTTGAAGACACTTCCATGAAACAGAATATTGCTCTCATCTCAACCCATTTCCCACAGTTACCCGATGAAAATCTGGTAACCAAAAACCTTCTCTATATAAATCAATAGAAATACTGCTGGGGACAAATTAACACCCAAAAATGGCGCTTGAATATAAATTTTGTCCAATGAATTTAGTTGACGTAGAGAGGTCGTTTACGGCGTACGAATTAAAACAATTGGATTTTTTTTTAATTGTATATACACTAAAAAGGATAATAAGAAGCATAATTACACACAGTGATAGAGCCATGCTTTGGCACGAATGGGCCGGCTCGACCGGTCGACTCGATATTTTATTGTAAAATAATTTAAAATTGTAATACAATAAAATATGCTTGTAGTTTTATCTGTTATGCTTTGCAAGATCCGTGCAACGGAACTACTTCAGTTTGTATATGCATAGGGAGATGTGGATGTGATGTCAGTAGGTGCACGAGTAGGTAATATCAAGAGTTCCTTTTAACCGAACGTTACGTTTTTACGTGCTTTTTGAATGGTATGTAGTAGAAAGTTAATTTCCATCTTCATTTCCAGGATAAAAGGTAAATGTATTTACAGAGATCAAAAGATACCAACTAAACCCACAAAACCTTCTCAGTAATGCGATTCCTTACCGGCCACATCCAATAGAACAAACATCTTTACCCAAAGTTGGGCGAAAATCATATGCTGATTATGGCTAGAGGTAGAAAAAATTGGCAACTGCAATGCACATTTAATGCTTTTGTAAGCCAATATTGCGGTACGAAGTTGCACATCATTGCGTTCTCAACCGCAGGAAAGGCAAAGAATCACTGGTCATAAGATCTATATTTCTTAAAATTTTCTTAATTTTTCTTAAAATTAAAATCTCAACAGTGAACTATGAATGTAAGAGTGAGCTACAAAGCTCCGTTCAGCAGCAACGTTCGAGCTGGCTCTAGGCACTCAAAACCGATAATAAATAAGTAATACATATATGTATGTAAACAGTAAAGTCAAAGAACAATGAACCTTAATTTAATCAACTAAGTACTAAAATAAAATTACTCACTCAGATTCCGTGCACAGTATCCTCATGAGGCCGCGCCCTCTCCATTCGCTGTGTGTTGAAGCGATTCTTACTTCCATCACGGTATTGCAGTCTATTGGTAATTTCTCCCACATTTTTGCCTCTCGATCAAGGTAGCCCAGAACTTGAAGGATTTGCCTGAATTTAGGATTCGGACAGTCAGCCGTTTTGTCTGTGTAGTCAACTTCCTAGAAAAAAAAACGATCAATTAATAGCATATCTTTTTCACTATTGCCTCTTTACTAAAAGGAAGAATATATGTAATACTGAATAATTTTTTAAAACTTATTTCTATCTCAAAATGTACTTTCATTTCTTAAATATGTCTTTAAAAGAACTTTTGTATTTTGTATTTTTAATACAATGACATTCTACAATAGTTATGGTTGAGTCAAGCCATTTAAAATTCCTAAAAAAAACATGTTTATAAAATGGATTTAAATGTATACTATTTATCTAAAAATATATACTTTGGTTATATGATTCATCAATTATTTACACACCAACAACATAAATCGTAATGATAATACATTACGATCTCTGTGACATTAACTTGTTTACCATTTATTGTACATATCGTTAGAAGTATTATGTATAGATTTTTTTTTATCTAAATACGATATTGAAGCTTCAGATCCCTTGTTAGAATATTGTATCATCACATTAGATCTTACTATGGGTATCAGAGCCCGACTGTTTTCTTTTCTAATAAAATAATGTTGTTGTGATAATATGTATGTATGTAAGTACTGTATCTCTTTTCTGTATCAATAAATTATTATTATTATGTATGGAAAAAAATAAGTGAAAAGATATATGTATATAAAATACTTTATATCGGAAGCAATTCTCAATTGCCTTTTTATTCATTAACAAGTACCCATTTTGCTTCAATGATTAACATTTTAATCGGTTTAAGTACAGCGTGACTAAAGAGAATGTACGAAAAGATTGGAAGTGATTTTATACTTTTTTTAAAGGGCTGAAAATCACCAACTAAACGAGATTATCTAAGCCTAAGGCATTGAACTGTTCATTGTATAGGGCATTAGAGCGTATCAAACCGTCAAGCGGAACCCTTTCCTTTGTGTCCTTCATTTAACAATAATTAATTAAGTACCTAAGGTAGAAGAGATCGAATATCGAATCTTCATTTGTAAAATGTAAAATAGTTCTTAAAAATACAGTAAACGTGGATGGACTTAATATTTCACAAACTTTGTCTCGGTGTTCTAAACTTTGTACCTTCATTGTAGTATGTATGGAGGTGTATGTGTGATATTTCTTTGTCAGCCTTAGAGCCTAGACGACTTGATGTATGTTGACGTATGATGTGTCTCTGAGAATTGTCTTAATAGTGTGAGTGATATTGGATATAACATTTCGAGATACCATCAGCAAAAGTTTGATGTTAGTAATGCAGTCATGCTTTATATTTTTTTATAATTTAACTTGATCTGAGTAATTTTTTATTTCATTAGAAATAATTCTTGTGATAAACATTCAATCGACGGCCACAAAGAACACACACCCTTGCGACAATTATTTGTGGATCACACAAATGTTTGTCCCGTTAGGGTAGGGTGCTTAAAAATGTATAAGTTTAGGTGTCTTTTTGTGAGAATATCAATCTCGGCGAAGTTTACATTCTAAGTAGATAATAGAAGTAAATGGAAACGAGAAGTTTGATTTTATTGGGTCTATTTCATTACTGTTTATTTAGATAGATAGATACAGAATATATAGATATAGAATTTATTGTTAAAATTTTAAGTTATTATTAAAACATTAAAAACGAAGTTACCTTAAGAAAAACAATGCAATTTTATTATATACCTACTAAACAAAGTAATTACTTATATTCAATTTTGGATGTATGCTTGGCAAAGGTGGAAACTGGTTTTCAAAATGTGTGTTACAAAGAAATATCACTAAAATAGTTTACAACCGCTTATAAAAACCAAACCAACATAAACAACAAATAGATATTCCAAACATGCAATAACATCTCCTAAGTTGAAGAGAAAGTTAACATAAATAAACAAACAGTACGACTTAAGTTTAAATAAAATTGTCATGCTCCTCTGACGCGATAAGGCCGCCAATTGTACAAATTCTGATTTAAGAATATTTAATGACAATATTGTAATGTCTTTTATTTAGACAATAAAAAGTTTATCTATCTATCTCTGTGTAGCTATTCTTTAAGATGTTTTTGACCTTGTAAGCCTTTGCCTAGATCAATAAGCAATAATTCAAGTTTTTTTTATACAGAGGGACAGACGAACAGACGGGTCACCTGATGGTAATTGACAACCGCCGTCTATGGATACCTGCAACTCAGGAGTCGTAAGTGCGCTGTCCGGGTTTAAGGGTGATGAAGAATGGGGGATGCGCGGAGGGGAAAGAGGAGAGGGGGGATGAAGGAAGGGGAAAGAGGAGAAGGTCAGTTGGGCCTCCGGAAAACTCATTAATTTCCGGGAAATGCAACACAAGCGTCGCTTCACAAGCGGTTTTCTGTGAGGCCGTGGTATCGCGCCGGTCAAGCCGGCCCATTCGTGCCTAAGCATGGCTCTACCACGTTTAAAAGTGTATTTGCTTGAGTATTAGCTATTCAGTTTTGAAATAATAAATATAAAAGTTATTAAACGTATAAATAATACTTATTAAGTTAATAGAGAATTTATTTGTATTATACTTAGGTTTCCGAACTTAGGTGCTAAACACACGCTTATAGGTTTTAAATAATTTTACTTGTTTTATTAGCATTTTATATCAACTAACTCTGTTTTCAGTTATACAACTTAATAAAATTAAAATGTATAATTGAAGCAATAACATTAATTCAAGTGCAATTATGAAATATACTAGGAAACTAAGTTAATATCATAAATTATATTTCAATTAAACACTCCTAGTAAAGCATTATGATTTTTATTTGCCTGGTGATGAGTAACGAAATTTAGCTAGTAGTAAAGATTTATCAGGATCAGAAACAGATTCTGTTTAATTTAACATATTATCTAATATCTAAGCATTTGCTAAACTGTGAATAATTAAACAGATATTATTATTATTCATTTTTTTTTAAATTTAACACTAAATTATATTTTGCGATAAAATTTCATAAATCGACACCTGCACGGAAATAATTGCCGTAACTAAGACCGAGCGGTAACACTTTCAAACTGTACCTTTAGTTTGTAGGTTACTCGTTACTTCGTTCCAAAATAAAACATAGATACAATTACAGATTATGTATATGTATGGATGTTTATTCCAATTTCATCATGTCGTAAGTAACAAGTTTACGCTTTATCACTTCATCTTTTATCACCTAAGTGGCAGGCAGTATAGAAGGATGATTATTTACACCTAAATCACCTTTGTTGTACCACAGTATCTAAAGTAAGATAATATAGTATAGAAACCTACATATCATAACATACATAGTAAAGGTAAATGTATAAAATAGGATGTTGTCACATCCTGTCAATTCGCAAGGACTGAATTGAATGTAAACTGAACACCTGCGTGATTAAAACGTCGTACTGCGTTGGATTGGCGTATAAGGAAAGTCAGTTGTCGCCGTGAATTGAAGATGTTATGTTTTGTAGTTGTACTTAAGTTTATCTTTATTGTTTAGCATTTCACTGTCAGTAATTTTATCAAAATAAAATCATATCAATATACAAAAGCAAACTTTTATTTTATTAACTTTTGTGTTTGCTTCAAGACACATTTCCGTGCCTTAAAACGAACGAGCTTGGTAACACAAACTTTTTTCCTCCGGAATAAAAACTGAGTAAATAGTAACTACTTATAAAATATAATTCATATGTAATTGTATGTTTTTTTATCCGTGACTAGTGCTGAATCGATCGGAGGCAATTTATTAAGGGGTCTAGCGAAACTTCGGTTCTGCAAAATTTGAAGTGTATAAAAACAATTTATTTTTAATAAATACCTCTTCTGTCTTACAGGTAATGCAATATTAATATATATATATTTATATATATAATAGTTCATTGTTATAACAAATAGTAATTAACTAGTTGTGACCACGGCTTCGTTCGCGTTTATATTTGAATATGACAATATATCGCTCATAATAAGCGCGGTACAAGTTAAATAGGAAAAATCACCAGGCATCAGATTTTTATACAGTAGTATGAATGAAACTACATTGAGCTGATGCAAAAATATTGTTTTGTTTGCTTATACGCGAGTCACGACATTTGATATCCATCATCCATCACATTGGGCATTTCTATCTACACTTGAAACATATAAATATTGGCTATAAAAAATAATAAATATAAATATGATCGAAATCGGGAAGTGGAAATATAAAATAAATTTACCCGCGATCTTTATGCTTCGGTGTAATTTTATTTAAAAAAAAATAGAAGAACAAATAAATAAAATAAGGATAGATTTTCTTGTCTAGGGCAATTAATGAAACATAAAAAATATGTAAGATGAAAGAAGCCGATAAATTTTAAGCACTGAACGAAATACTTCTTCTGTTTAGTAAACAAACTAAATGCCATGATGTATGACATGACAATATATATTATTAGGCTTCCTCAGTTCTTGTTTTGGTAGGTCTCTTTTGTTTGTTAACGCCATCCCCATGTCAAATCTTTCGAGTTTCAACCAACATACTTGATGACATTTGACAAAGTAGAAAGAATCTTTTCTTATTTTGCCTTGTGGGAATTGGTATTATAACTGTGCGTACCAAAGTAATATAAATGTATCAAAAACGATTTTGACAATTGAATTAAATATTTTTACAAATATAAAACTAGACCGTATTATTAACTTGCACTTTTTTCGCTGACAATTCTGGCTATATTATCTTAATTGTTATTGCTATGCCATTCTCGCTATAAAGGCCATTTACATGGTACCCCACATGTCGAAATCCGTGAAGTCGTCTAGGCTGTTGGGTATGACAAAGAAACTTCATGCATATATATAACAAAAAACATAATCCTCCTTCTTGCATAGTGCCGTAATAAGACGATTTCAACAAATAGTGAAAGACCCATGTATTTCAAAAAGCTCTTTGGGCTATATAAGGGTGTACTCTACATATATGCTTACCACTTCAAAACGTACAGGCGAGGCGTTTTGTTATGAAATGGTAAAATCAATACATAGATACAGGTTTTACATCAATTGCAGGTTATTTGCTGTTGTTTATTGACGAGAAACGTTGTTTATTTCTCGAGATTTTTATCAGATCCTAATATATTATATACTTACTAGCGAACCGGATACACGTTGTCCTGAAGTTGCAGCATAGATGAATAACCTAGATACCGACTGCAGCGCCACCTGCCGGGCTGATTTGTGAATCTAAACCATTCGCCGCGCCACACTCAAATCGGTCCAGCCGTTTAGGAGGAGTTCAGTGACGTACAGAAGAATTATATATATATAAAGATAAGAAACTCTTTTTAAGAATATCCATTTAAATAACGAACATTGCATCCAAATCGGTTGAGTAGCTTTTTAGAAAATCCTGTACATACTAAGCTACATCCATACACACATACGGGTCGAATACCTGGAAATCTATTTTTTTTATTAAATTTATTTCCTACATAAAACATTTCACAATATTTTCTCTACAAGAAATTTCCATTTAGTATTGCACTTTTTACGTGAGAATTAATATTTTACAAAATAAATGATCACTTAAAGACAGAAAAAAAGACTCTCAAAGTCTATCTATTATTTACATAGCGACTAAAACATAATTATCACCAATGAAACTATTACTTTGTAGTACATAGTCACGCATAATATCTCTTAAATTATATTCAAGCAATAGTATCGAACTGAAATTATTGAAAAGTATCCAAAACGTATTATTTATTCGCTTGTGAAATGTACCTTCTTGATATTGTGGTGTTGATATCTTCATTTGTAATGTTATTTTGTTTATTTTAATTTTAATTTGTGCAAATCGTCAAATAGTTCTAATGTTCTTGTAAAAATATTTACCCATGTAAGTGAATTATTTCATTTTTATGAATTAATAAAGTTGTCTTGAACCTCAAGTTGTTGATATCACGATATATTTTAGTATATTAGCCAACTCTAAATGTAGTTTTGAAGACATATTAGCTATTAAACAAAAGATTGCGTTACCTTTTACTTAGATGCATTGTAACGCTAGAAATAAAAATTTGTTTTTTTTAGGACATAGTGAATAATTTGCTATTAAACACAGCCTAAATGTTACACGAAATAACACACAATATTCGTGAATAAAAAGTTTCTACGTTTAATTTGGGCAGTTAAAGTGATGCACGAACAGTAAAAACGTCTCTTCAGATTTATTATATATACAGATAAAGGTTATACCTCTCTCCTAGCTATGCCATTGACCATGACACCAACGTATTCCCCGTCGTCATCAACTGCAGCCACAGACACTCCGTCTTCTAGCGAACTAGCTGCATATTCTTCGAGCTCTTCACATACCGACTCTGGTGTTTCAATTAGATTCACTGCCAAGTTCATAGGTTCGTCCCGGAAAAAGAACCTGTAAAAGGAAATCATCAGATAATTATACTTGTAATAAAAATGTGTCAAGTGGCGTGTAACGATTTGTAAGTATATATAGTTTGTATTCACATTATATGCAGAATGTATGTATGTTCACATGTTGAAATCCATCAAGTCAACTAGGCCCAAGGTACGCAACACATGTACATTTTCTAGCTCAGTCGGGCAAAAAAGGGCCATCAGACTCGCGACTACATATTCATTAATGATATGAATAGGCGGTATGAAAAAAGAAGACCAATGAAGTAATTTTACTCTTGAAAGTATATGAGTGTATACCACCAGGAAATAATGCACAAATTACTTCTCGACAGCTAAATTAAGGAAAGCCTTTTAATAATACATAGATAGAGGGCTAGGACTTCTCAGCACGAACCGAGTTCGAGTAATAGGTATTCGACGCTGACTTATCCTCATCCCCTTATCCATCAGTATAGGCAAATATTGCCTTATTATTATTATTGCCCTTCCTTTCTTTTATATTGTTTACGTTAATTGTGCTACTGCCTGCTAGTGTTGACTTAACCACCATTCAGACCCCCATCCATCATCAGCTTATCACCGTGCACAGCTGGACGAAGGGCATGCCCCTAGAAGCGAGAACTATCCCGGGCTTGAGCAGTCCGCCCCCCTATAGGGTTTATGTCATACTTGAATGGCAACCAGGCAGTAGTAAAAGGAAAATACAGTTGTGTTTCTCAGGAGTTACCTTCTCAAGAATTTGAGCATTCGCTCTTTATCTTTTGGTGTGATAGTGCAGATAGTGTAAGAAGGCTGCGACATACTCCGCAGACTAAGCTCCGACAGCTGCTTCGGAAGCTCGTCGGCGAGCTAGAAACAAACAAAAAATGAGCTAACGCTTGTCTTTTTTTAATTAAAGGACCGTTTCTCTTTACAAGAAAGCTTTCAAGAATTCATTAACATATTAAGACATGTTTAAAACCCTTAATTTTGATACTGCATTTGATTAGTACTTTTGGGATTACACATTCATTTGGGACATTGGGACACATACATGTCATACGCATAACCCTTACTTGAGTTTCAAAGCAGTCGGCTAATAATAGATCTAGAGTTACGTGTCAGTTTTAATATTTCTGGTTGTAGTCCGATACATGCTCAATAAAAGATCTAGGAAAATTCAGCGTTGAGAATAATAGTAGAAGTGAATCCTTTGCAAGTAAAACTTTGCATGGGACAATATTTTTTTTTAAAGTTAGAATTATTTGGTCATATTGCTATAAGAAGATAAGAAACAGGTAGGTGTGTCGTAAACAGATGTGATCATGAATCGGATTGAATGGATGGATTTAGAGGAAAAAACGTTAATAGGCATCAAATATATTATTACATATATTAGTCTTAATTATTAAAATAATAGGGAATTATGTACAAGTAGACTAAACGATGGTTAGCTAAATATGGGCGTTTTATATACCTCTGCCTACTCTCGGGATAGAGGCATGATTGTTTGTATGTGTATATTAATAAAAATAACCACCATAAGACAGTTATTGATCAAGACTCTTTATAATCATCAACAGCTTACAAGAAGTGAGTCATAAATTATATAGCATATAGTAACGTGTCAGACGTTGAAAACCGCATATATATCTCTTTTGACTTAGAATTAAATGCCGCCGATTAACTAGGCATAGTCGAACATTACTTTCAACGAGTCCGAGTCACTCGTCTCCTCTCTTGGAATGAGCAATATTTTCTTAGTTCACTGCGAATTTTGGATATCTGACGTATCAATTGAGTGTGTCATATGTCAGGTAAATTGTAGTAATATCCAGTTGTTTATAGTTGTAAACAAGCATAAACCTAAATAATTCAAAGTACAATTGAACACATTGTGTTACACCAGAGGTAAAGGAATGCCAAGGCGGGGAGACTAGATCTAAATGGATAAATGGTTTCGCGACAGCCTTGTCTTTACGGAGATTTAATTACGGAACAATTTCATTGTTTTGTTTATACTTTAATCAAATTCTTTCGTTAACCGACGTCTTGGAGTTAAAGCCGAAATATATATACTCGTATATCAATGAAGCATTTCCTTGACAAATTTATTTTTTCGTTTCTTTTACGTTTTCTTATAGATAAATCCCGCACTAGGAATTATTCTTGTGTCGTAGGGAACTTTACAAACATACAAACAGCGTAAACAAAGAACATCCAGACCCAGGACAACTATTTGTGTTTTTTTTTACACAATTCGTTGTACCGTGTGGGAATCGAACCCACGACCTCTGGCTTAGCAGTCAGGGTCACTAGCTTCTAAACCAAGAGTCACTCAAAACATTTCAGAAGGGTATAATATAAAGTTTCATCATTATATTAAAATCTTTAAACTCTTTATATAGCGTACATGAGCCCCTCAACATAATGTAGGTTATTATTATTATATATTTTATAGATTATTCTTTCATGAACATGTGTCATTTAAAGTTTACTTGTATGTCAGGGTCAGGGAAGATAAATCTGTAATCGTGCAATGAGCTGTTGCTTGATAATATATACATACATATGTAAGACTTGCATAGCATCATGTATTGTCATGCTTCGTGCAATCTATTATCATATACGTTTTACAAGTATACATCAGTTTGTAATAAACCTTTGCTTCTCCTGTTACATCTTGATCGATTAAAACAAACATATATGATTGTAACGGTACTTCGATGACAAGCTGTCAGTTATAGGCGTTAAACTCTCAGTCATCAGCCAGTTGGTAACAGCACAGCCAGCCGTGTGGTGTAAGTCCTATAAGGTCTGATGTTAAGTGCTTAAATATTTGCTACAGTAAGTTGTCGACTGAAAGTATTATATAATATAACTCACATCTAAAAGAATAAAAGGAGGCGGTATAAAAATGGGGCTCAATTTAAAATGTTTCAGCACAACAAGCATATAGCTGGCAATAATATAATCTAGTGGTTCTCGGATGAGAAAAATAAGGCACCGCTCTTCGTGTGGGTGACGTAAAAGGCGACTAAGAGATCAGAGTTATCTATCAGACATTATAGCATATATACAGTCATACAGTGCCCGGGTGACGGCAATAGGCTGACCCCTTATCACGTAAGATAAGACACCTCTGCCTGCCCCTTGCTCACTCGTTCCAATCATACTGATTACCGAATCCATCACTATGCAAGTATTTCTACCTCTAGTTGCTATTACAGTTTTTATGTGCTGCTACTAATAGAAATAAAATTTAAATGTGGTAACGTGAGAAATAATTATTGTTGTCGACACGTGATCGTAAACCTTTTACAACTAATAATTAAATAACCAAAAGTTTTGTACTTAAAATTGGTAACAAATGTGCGCTAAAGGTACAACCAGATTGGATGAAATCACCTTGTCTAATGTCATATACCTACATACATACAAAGGCTCACGCCTGTATCCCCTAAGGGGTAGACACAAGAGTCTCAAACATCCACATGCTGCCTATTAGAATTATATATTTATTAAATAATACTGTCTCTATTAGTTAAAAGCAGCCTTCCACTCGTCCTCGTAGTTGCAGATAATTAACCTTTAAAATAGTATCAACCGTCTTGAATACGCATCAATCATGATCAATTATGTATTCTGTATCCCTCAATTTTTCACCCGTAAAGGGTGTAATATTTTCTCCAAATTTAAATGGAATCAACTTGAAGTATAACCAATTCAATTATAAAAATAACTGCCTCCTTTTGAAGGTTGTTAACAACATACAGACAGAGAGGCGTAACTACCTCCAACATTTTGTCGAATATCATTTAATATAATCCGTTAATGGGATTAGGAACAAGCATATTTGGTAATTAGATATTAAAATGATGAGTATATTGATAGGAAAGGGAGGTTGGTAGGGAAGGAAAGGCATAATGCTTATCAGATGGATTGTACAGTAAAAGCAATAGCTCAAGCAAGTCAGGGTCTCATACGTATAACTTGAACTGGCTGGCGCCGGAAAGTTCGACTCTAAACTAAGAAACTAGTCTAGTTATTACGCAATACCAGAGACTATTACAACTCTTCCTTATCATAAATTTTGTACCACGTTAAAGACCTGGCTAATAGCAGAATGCTTTTACTCCTTTAACGATTTTTCAATAAAGATTATACCTCTCAGTCGTATAACTTCAGAAATGCATTAGTGTATTCAATGTATAATATAATATATTTAATTCTTCAACTGTCATGTATTTATTATAAAGTAGCAAATCAGTCATATGTATGTTTTCATAATTTTATCTGTATAATCTGAAATACTTGCATGCTACCTAAATATAGCGAAATGCGTCTTGTGCTTTTAATACTGTAAACCACCTATTGTAGCTACCATATTTCTGTAAATAAATATTATTATTATTACTACCACTGCTAAGGTGATTCTAAAGGTACCGCACATCCTGAAATACATCAAGCCTTCTAGGCCCTAGTGCCTGACAAAGAAACATAATACATACATACATACATAAAGCCCCTAATAGTCTTACCCTTTTAAATTTTGTAATACGAACTTTTAGCACAGACAATATATCTAACATCTAAGAGTTTACCTTATGGCCTTTGCATACCGTGTTTGTATCCGGCTAAGTCGCCTTGGCTAAATGCAATCGAATTATGTCAAAGCTTTGTGCAGCTGTGTTAAGCTTTAGACACAATAAGCGATTGCGATTGTTCTCCAATTAGCTGATATTATTATTAAACGATTGCCTTTTCTTTAAAGAAACATTTGTAGACACTAATTTTAGTTAGGTGCCGTGTGTGGACGTGCCGTGTGGTTCTCGATGGAGTAGAATGGGCCCACACACCATCTCTTCTCGTGGGTGTATTAAAGGCGACTATGGGATCGGACTGTTATTTATTAGCCAGTATATGTATATAGTCACAGAGTGCCTAGCTGACGGCAATAGGCTTGTCCCTTATTATGTAAGTGGGACTAAGCTATTAGGCACAAGAAGTGGGCTTTTGAGACCTCTGCCTACCTATTAAGGGATTTAGGCGTAGTGTATATGTATATGTAATTTAATGATTTTTCAAATCGCTCGTTTAAAAGTTTTTTTGCTACTACTCGTGTAGTTTTTTGTCCCACAGCTAGTTAAGACGTGAAGAAGTTAAAACGAGTTTTAAATAAATAACTAATTTCCATTCTCATTATTACAATAAATTAAATTAGAGGAATTATGGAAATCTTTAAAGTTGTGTACGTATAGTATATATGTATCGCTATAGTAAAATAGTTGTGAATATTGTGTAACAAGGTAATGCGAAGTCATAATTTTGTTACACAAATGAGACACATTCGAGGTGAGGGCATAATGTCTAGAGTTGAACAATAGATCTCTTTATCGGGTGCTAAATATACTGTGAATTATGATATTAGCTATTTCCACTCAACAAAACAACCACCAACTGGGTCAGGGCTTAAATGATAATACTTAGTGTTCATATACACATAGTACAGGTGGAAGAACCAAATGGTACAGGGTTTCCCCTGACTCTACAGAATTGAATACCTCTAGAAACGTGTGTATAGATTTTTAAAGGGTTGGCAACGCGCGGTACGCACGTACGCGCGCATGTCTTCTGGAATTGTAAGCTATCAAACGTCTTATATCCTTATTTGTCACCGACGTGGTGGTACAAATTAAATATATATATATACATATATATATATATATATATATATATATATATATACATGCGCATGACATATAATTTAAAATCGAAATAATCATTATAACTTCGAGAGTTGAAAATTTTTAAATAGAAATCAAAAGTAAATCACTAATTTTGAAAAAGGATGGACACTATGTACAATTTGGATACAAATTTGAAAAAGCTTAACAAACCTTATAATTATGGTGATGCCAATACAACTCTTAGAATAGAAAATGAAGTAACACGATAATACTTAGCTCAATTTGGTTAAGTGGAATTATCTGTCACAGTCATCATAGACATCTCTCATTTTACGCCACTTCGATTCGATTTTCGGCTTCTCGTATCCAGATCTCGCCAGCTACTTTGCGCAAATCGTTACTCCACCTGGCGTTTGCCGAGACGCGGTCTCTACTCAAGAACTCTTTTGCTCCAACGGTCGCCGGTTCTGCGGCTAATATGTCCAGCCCACTGCCACTTTAGCCTGCTGATCCGGTGGGCTATGTCGATTACCTTGGTTTTCTGCCGGATCATCTTATTCCTCGATCTCTTAAAGCAACACCGAGCATAGCCCTTTCCATAGCACGCTGAGCAACATTGAGTTTGTGGACCAGCCGTACCGTCCATGTTTCGGCTCCGTATGTCATTCCCAAGCGCTGCCCAACCTAGCTGAATTCTTCTATTCACCTCATCCTGGAAGTTGTTGCTAGCTAACTGCCCGAGGTATACATATTTTTGAACAACTTCCAGAACGGCCCCGTGCACAGCAATCAATTATTTACTATATACTATCCCATAACAAAGAGCTAAACTGATATCTATAACAATATTATGTAATAATATATTGTGTAATATGTACCAATGTTAAACGAAAGTGTATTTATTTATATAACCTCTATATCTTTCTATCTGTCCAGCATTAAACTGCGATAGGCGAATGAGGGTGATATACTACTTGCTTCTAGTAATGAGAAAGAGTGGTTTGTTGTTATCTACTAATTCTCTGTATATTAAACCTAGAATGTCTAAGTCGAAGGATTTTTAAATAAAGAGTATGAATTTCATATTTAGTTTATAGCAGGATAGGCATAAAAAACTTCTTAATGATGAGTTTTAAGTTTTTATTATTTTTTTAAGTATGTATCGTAATAAAAACCATGAATATGTAGGAATATTTAGTTAACTATTTATATTTTTGATTCAGTGTTTGGCGTATAAGGCGTGATTTAGGTATAGTTATATATGATGTAGTTAATAAGACTATCACACCTATTATTTTTTGTTAGTCCACTAAAAGGTGGACAACGATAGACATCGAAAATGGTGTCACGTTAATTCTGTTTTGTTAATTAACGCCATATTTGTGCCATAATCACGAAGAATAGGATTATATACTTAACAAAATATTGCAATAATATGTTTATACTAATAATATGAACAGGCGTAAAAGGTGTAATAGGTATTTATTTTGTGTCGTGTCATACTAGTAATAGGTTTAACCAAAAGTCTGTTCTTTTTGTCACTAAGTCGTCACAAGTATTATCAATATTCACTTATTAGTTAGTTTGTTTAAGATCAACCGTTGTGTCTGTTCTTGGATAGTGTGTCTTGTTTATTTATTTTATTTAAGAATTAAATGATGGAGACAATGTACTAAATGCTTAAAAGTTATTCGGTGGATCCTAAGTACCAGTCATCATAGTTTTATTTAAGATATACATATCCAGAAAATATTGTAATTTAAATTATGCATACAGAGGAAATTTCCTGTCCCACACAGCTGACACACCTTCACAAATACATGAATCTGTTAAAAAAAAGTTGCTGAAGACCTGATAGAATGAACCAAAACCAAAATAAAACATATTTTTATGTTGTTAGTACATCAACTTATTATTCGGAATGTTTCTACTTAATCTTCTATATATGATACATAATAGATAATAATAATTTAGAGTGGTAGAGCCATGCTTAGGCACGAATGGGCCGGCTCGACCGGTGCGATACCACGGCCTCACAGAAAACCGGTTGTGAAGTAACGCTTGCGTTGCATTTCCCCGAATTGAGTGAGGTTTCCGGAGGCCCAATTCCCCCGCCCCCTTTTCTCTCTCCTCATCTCCTTTGTCCTTTTTCCATCTCCTCATCCCTTCTCTCTTCTTTCCGCTCCCTGCATCCCCTATCCCTCATCACCCTCAAAGGCGGGCAGCGTACTTGCGACTCTTGAGTTGCAAGTGTCCATGGACGGCGGTGTCACTTACCATCAGGTGACCCGTCTGTTCGTCTGTCCCCCTATAGTATAAAAAATAATAATAATAATAATAATATTATAAGTCAAATCATGTATCATTATTGTTAGTTCCTTTAACCAGGTTTTGATAAATACGATGTAAAATGTTATAATTACAGACTTAGCTACTGAAAATAAAAATAGTAAATTATAAAACTAGTGATATCTATTTTATCCATATTATCTGAATACATAATAGCACATAGATTATCCGTATAATAAAGTATATCCGGAAACTTGATATCCGGTTATCCCGATATAGCATCACTTTGAATGAAGATAGGTAATGATACTTCATTGATCCTCTAAATACTCGTAGTTTACCTGTTTATGAAATGAGGATTTTTTATATACTTATTTTAAATAAGTATATAAAAAATCCTCATTTCATGTTTTGCCAAAAAGTCTATAAAAGACAGATAATACATATTTCAACTAATCTTAAATGTACTCTCTTGTACACAAGACGAGAAGTACCTAAGCCCGGTCGCCGTATCGTTATGCGGTAAGGTGTAATAGGTATAAAAATCAGATGAACTTATTACAAAGTTTTTAAATAAGGCTGCTATTTGAATATTTTAAAATATAGTATACTATGGCTATTAAAATATACCAATGGGGGAAAGGAAAATGGATGTGAAATGGATCTAAGATAAAGGCAAGTCTGCAGTAGCTCGAAGTGGCCAGGGTCACGTACCTGATATCAGTCCTAAGATTGGATAGGAAAAATGACAATACATTGAAAAGCAACATTTAAAATAGAAACTGGAGAGAATAAATATTTGTCTATTAGTTATTTCACTAACCTAGCATAATTAGTTCTCAAGATTTTAAGGTGTGACTCGGATTCTTTCTTCCCGGGTGTTTCAAAGGTAGCTGCTATAACTTTTTTAAGTGTAGGTTTTTAAGTGTACTTTCTTAAGAGTAACTCGTTGGAGAGTATCAGAACCATGCAGTAGTGTAGCAGAAATATCAGTTCAGAAATATCACACTGTAAGGCCAAATGATACCCCTGTGCATGTGAGTAAGTAGTCGACTCGAATATTTAAAAGTCCAATATCATAATCAGTCAAAGACCCTCATGTGGCCCCATGAACTAGTTTTGAAAGGACATTTTAATTAACGGCTTCATTTAGTATGTTACTTGGGTTTCTACTGATGTTCTTTAGCTGCATATTGAAATAAGAATCTTAAAGATTTTTCCTACATTTTGTTCTCCTTTGACGTTGGTAGAAAATTACTACTACTCGGTCTAATATAAAAGTGGTCATGAAATATGTTTTTTTTTTCTCAGTTCAGCAGTACTCGGTGTGCCAATGGCAATTATAGTCTAATAGTTGAGTATGGTACTTTGGTGCTACAACAGTACTGAACTGATTTAAATGCACTGTCTGTTAGTTACTTCCAACCACGCAATCACGATTCTCAATAAATTATTTAATACCATTTACGTTTTATACATAAATAAATAAATAAAAAAAAATATGTTCAATATGAGCGTACCTACAAGTGAGAAGCATATTCAGGTATCCATAAATATGAAAAAAATGTGGGCGTGTCATACGTGGGTCACACTGAAAGCTTTTAGAATTGGCCAGTAAGAAAAGCCGCTGATAAAAAAATAATTTAAATTTCAAATTAGGATTTTTGGAATCTGTACATTTGTAATGAATTAATTTGGCAAAATTTAAAAAGTGTCGTGCATGGAAATGGATTTGACTAGGGAATATTGATGATTTATTAAATTATTACGACTTTAGTTGCGGTCTTACTCAACAAAAAAGTTACGATAGGGAAAGGTGGGGAAAAAGGAAATGGGCAAGAGGGGAAGGGAAAAGTCGAAAAGGTGCTGAAACTCCGGTAACCTGAACTCCGTGAAATACAATGCAAGCATTCTTTAACAAACGGCTTTCTATGAGGCTGTGGTAATACAGTATACAGTACAGTAGTCATGAGAATACTATACAACACACTTGTTCCGAGTCATCTTGAGTCGACAGCCAACAATATATACATATATGGAAAAAGTTCCAAACATCTACTCGATTTTTGTATTACAAACAATATGTACCCTTTCTACCCCAGTTTGTTTTTTGGTCGACATGATCGGCTCTCGCTAGCAAGCTACGTGCGGCGCGTGCTGCGCGAGCAGCTGCACCACCCCGCCGCACTACTATGTGCTGCACGCCTGCAGCTTTGTGCCCCACCGGGTACGTGGGCGTGTATCGCCACTCCGTCACACTCAGCGGGCTGGTGGCGAGGATCAACTTACTTAAACTTGCCCCCTTGTCGCGAGCCATACGGATTATTAACGTAATAGCTACATATATAAACATTAACAACTGTAGCCTGCCAAAATTTTTAGAAGTAGCGCTAAATTGCATTATTTCTGACATAGTTGATTTGTACTCGTATTCATCATTGTTATTATTATTGATTGATAAATATATATAATCATTTAATATAATTAGTTATAAGCTTGCAATATTGCCATGGGAGTTTTCCTGTAATAATATTGTAAACGTATCTAAATAAATAAAAAAAAATGTTATAGGCTGTTCCTTAAAAAATATTAAAAGTATAAATCAAAAAGATTAGAAAAGGGCTGTTAATCTTCAAACGTCTGAAGACATTTTACTGATGATAGCTAAGAGCATTCTCGATTAGTACAGTAAACAGTAAGCATTCTTAGATTTGAAACAATAGTTTGTACATTTGAATATAAATCGTCCATTTCATTACTTATGTGCGACGTTACATGCCTATAGGTAGTGTTTTGATCAATAATTATTAAGGTACTTTGTAGTACAATAATCATACTTATTGTGACTGTGATTACTAACAGGGTCTAGTGGTAAGTAAACCTGACTGTTTAGCCAGAGGACGCAATTCGATACCCACACGGGACAAAAACTTGTGTGATCCACAAATCATTACACAGGAATCATTCTTAACGGCTTTGTCTTTTACAAAACAAAGAAAATGGTTTGATTAAAACCGGCATTTAGGGTTTATTGCCCAATCGCTTACTAACTCATTTTAAATTGCGCATTAGACAACTCTTTTAAATCGGGAAGTGTATTATATACATATTTCAAATATATTAAGAGTGCACAAGATTTATAAACATTAATAAAATAAGCCCGTTCGAATAATATGTTTAAGTATTAACGGGGCCTTTTTAGGTTTTAGTGTCCTTTCTCTTGTCACGCTGGAATTACAAGTACCCATGAATCGTGCATAAGACAAGGCGATTGAAAACCTTTAAAAGCAGTACACAAAAGCTAACACAAGCGGCACCGCTTTATGTCTTTTGTTTTAGAGAGCCCTTTTCGACTAATGTACTACAAGAGCTGAGAAGAGCCCATATATTGCGACGCTTTTATTCAGCATGGCATTACGATAGGAATATTATGATTAAATGGCAAAGTAGTTGGTCAGGTTGGAGTAGAACAGGGCTGGCCTATGTCATCTCGTTTGTCTGGATTGGACTGTAATCTATCAGACAGTATGTGCTTTGTTGGCGGTAATAGGCTTGCCCCCCTTAATACGTAAGTTTGACAAAATTGTGTCCCCTTCGGAAATATATTCCGTCAGTTCTTTCTTGGTTCTTTGAGATTCTTGATTGAGGTAGCACAATTGATTAACTTTATATAAAAAACATAACAGCCCTTCTTTGTGGTATTGGATAAAAACAGTGTCTTTTAAACAATAGAACCGAGCATTTTAATTGCTTTTGTACCCATAATATGTTCAATGCAATCAGGAATTTAATAGTGCTAATATTATTACCAATAAACTAGACCTGTTCACTGTTACGTTTGGCGGTGCAGCATACAACACAGAATCAGAAGTAATTAATGTAATGACAATATTTTATTTTGTTAGTTCCCCATTCCCCGCATATTCCTTAATACTCTTTCCAAAAAAGTTGAATTTTAGAAACTAGACTGGTATTGTCAGATATTAAATAGTTTAAAACAAACAAAATGGACATTGGGTAGCCTCACTCACTCGTCAATACAATGCATTGTTTGCAAATGCCGCGGCTTTACTCCGGTTGAGCAGGCCCATTCGTGCCTTAAAATATGAATGTAACATCTTGAAAAGTCTGTCAAGTTAAAGAGAAGTTTGTGAATCTGGTGTGGTTGGTAGACTTCCATCAGAGTACAGATTATATTATCGATACGGCGGAAGTGAACACTGTATACTAAGTAAGGATAAATGTTTATAGTCATGAATTCTATAGAAGCTACCTTGTTCCGGAATCAAAGACAATATCACGAACAAATGCGGCAGTATATACCGGATGTGAAGTACCGAGTTGACTTATGTCCATACCAGGAGCCAATCGAGTTGATGTATGACGGCTTTATTATAATACCTAACAATAACAACGAAACTTCCGCATAAGGAGTCTATTAATAATACCACGTGATAACTATAAAAAAACCCCGACTTGAGAATCCCTTCCTTCAACGATTATAATAGAGATTAGGATTAGGACACCTTGGAAAGGAAAAAAACTTGATCAAAGTTGGTTCATCCGTTCAGGAGCTATGATGCCACAGACAACATATAAATACTCATATATGTACACACTATATAACACCTCCCTTTTTATGCATGAACTTATTTTTTTTTAATGGCACTTTAATTTATTATTACGACTTAAATAATGATTTAATAATGTTTGATTTTGTAAATGAACATTTAGGACTGTGATTAATACAGCTAAGTAGATTGAAAACTATCAACCAAAACGACTACCCAAAGATATATTATTATATGCAGATGCAAGAATAGGAGTATTATAAGTTTGACAAACTGTATATAGTAACTCCAAATGGGCTGACATTTGGCGGGGTTTTCTTCTTTTGGAAAGCTACTTTGATCGAGATGGTTCCTAGCTATAATATAAGAAAATGTGTTCAGGGGTTTGGTGACCATCTCTTTTCTTGTCGTTAGAGTGGTTTTCCCGTATTTTAAATTAATAGTTATGTAGAACAGAGCATCGACACTGCACAATTAAAATTAAATTTAAAATTATTGTATGTAAGGCAAGTGACAGTAATGTCGTGTATTGATAATTTGTCGTTATATCAAGTTGTATGCGTTGCATATAAAATGAAGCAATAAATTAACACAACGGTAAGAGATGACTTCTCTATTTAGAAAATAGCGAGTAATAATAAAATAATAATTTGTTACCATTTATGGTTTATTTAAACAAACAAAAAAGCTCTTCAAGTTTATTACACTAGTATACAATAGTATTTATTATTTATGATATAAGGGGACAGACGAACGGGCAGACCCATGGATACAAGAAACTCAAGAGTTGTAAGTGTACTACCCGCCTTTTAGGGAGATGAGAGGAGGATAAGAAAATATGGGAAAGAGGAGAAGGGAAGATGGGCCTTGGGTAGCCTCACTCACTCCACAATACAATGCATTGTTTGTCTACGGGTTTCCTGCCTGTGTGTCATACACATTTCATTCATTAAATTATTTTATGATTATTACTGGTTCTTTTAATGGTCCTTGAACTAAACATTATATTTACTATTAGAATAAAAACTTGAGTGATTAACCTTCATATTTATTTAAATATACGGCCAAAAACCATATTGGGGTCGCCTTTATTAATAGGCGTCCAGGTCTGCTGGGGTATACAGGGACTTTCTTCCTGGGGTACACTTGGGGCCTCAAGCCATAAGACCGGTGAAGGAACAGTGTGGTTTTAGAGGTGATGACCCCTGGGGATTTCTTCGAAAAACACTTAAAGTATATTCTATAAGGTACTAAATAAATTTATGAATAATTCACGGTCGCATGTTTAAACTCTGTTTAAAAAATCTTCTCTTCTCTGATTATTAGCCGACTCTCTTTTTTAATAGTTTAATAGTAAACAATAATATAATGTAGGATGACAAGTAATGATTACATAATTAGTGATTGAGTAACAATATTACAATTGTGCTAAGCTAAGCCACATTGTTTTGTATTAAAGACACCAGCTTCCAATTTCCAGAGAGGAATAATTGTTTGCTGTGAGATTACATCTCATAAATAAACATAATAAATGAATCGCCGAGATATGATTATGGGGTATGTGTTTGTGTAACTGTATGAAAGGGTGAATTAGTGTTCTTGTATGTGTGAGTGTCAGTGTTTTTGTTGTGTCAGTAATGTACCTAAGTAAGGGTTCTCTAGCATTTTTTCTTAAAAAGAAAAACGTTTTTTTCTTTATTATTTTAATAACTACTGTCAAATATAAGCTGTAGACAACTACTTGTTTTAATAAACGAACCTAAAGACCGTACAGTTGACACTTGAACAAATTATTCTTGGATTATATTCATTCAATTAATTAAGTCTTCCGTGAGAAAATAAGGGGCATTGTGTCTCACACGTATATTATAACAGCTAGTATAATATCATTGTTTAATAATACTTACTACTCAACGTTTTTATATCACGGTAATAACTTAGTAATTGATTATTAAATTAGACACATTACGATCTACAACTAGTATCTATTATAGTATAATATATATATTTTTTTCTCTTTAAAAAGACAACTACCGCATTAGGAATAATTCCTGCGTCGCTGGGGGCTTTACAAACATTCAATCAACGGACACAAAGAACACTCAGACTCGAGACAACTATTGTTTGATCGCACAAATTTTTGTCCCGTGTGGGAATCGAACCCACGACCTCCGGTTCAGCAGTCAGGGACACTAACCACTGGAACAACAGTATAGCACATATTTATATATGTGTAACGGACGGGAGATCTTAAGCGTACAAAACTTTTGAATCAGGTGGATAATGTTCAAACTAAAGGGGGCTCGGACTTTCCAGCACCAGCTAGTTCGAGTTATAGGTCTGCGACGCTGACTTAATTGAGCCAGCTTATACTCCCAAATCCATCATCCTTCCTTTCCTGTCAATACACTCCAAATTTTCCCATCTAATTATCTAAAACTGTCCGGATGGCGGCAATAGGCTTGCCCCCTATTATGTAAATAGGGCTGAATTATAGGGCAAATCAGGGATGCAGGTGTGAGTATGTATGTATGTAAAAAAAAGTTGAATTGAAAGCGTTAATCTATACAACAAATCATAACACCTATCGACTCAGTAACGTACAAACGTATTTTTAATATTTACGATATAATAGCCAGATTTTCTACTAGTCTCTATATTTTTTATTCTCCCAATTGCCAATTTGTGCCGAAAATCAAAACAAACACCTGCATTTTTACGGAATTTATATGTTAGAACAGATATTGTCCTAACATTCCACATTCCGTTATCAAAATAATAAATATAGGTGCACGTACATGAGAAGTATATATTATTATGATCCACAATTCAGTTTTCATTCATATTCAAATTTCATTCATATTAATATATAACCTAACGTACCTTACATATTAATATGTATGCAAGTAGTATCATGAAATGGTCATTGCCATGAATTCACTGTGTCAAGGTCATTGTAAAGCAGAAATTGTTCTTTATTATATCACCATATCGTCGTCATGCCTCGAACTAGGAAGCTTAAAGGATCTTATTGTCTCTTAATCGTACTAAGATTACTACTCTACAACTGAATTGGCAACACACATGCATACACTCACGCCTATTATCTCGAAGGAGTAAGCAGAAACGTCTCAAATGCCCACTTTTTGACAACCATAATTTAGTGGCACTTACGTAATAGAGTGAGTCTATTGCCGGAATAACAGTCCGATCCCTTAGCCCCCTTTTACGCATCCCACGGGAAGAGATAGGGTGGCCCTATACTACTCTGCTGAGAGCCACATAGATTAACAACATGAAATTTATATTGTAGTCAAAAATGCTTATTAGCTGTCATTTAAAAATCAGTCATAAATTATTGCATTATTAGTTAATAATTTAGGTCAGGTTTTACTTAGCTTTTTCAGCTCTAAGATTAGGTTTCAGATAGTATTATATTTATATACTAAAATTAGATGTAAGTAATGTGGGAGTTACAGCCTTCAAGGCCGCCTGATGCGGTTCCATATTTGAACTCGTCTATCATTGTTAAAGAAAATTCATATAATAAATTATACCAAAAAAGGTAGTTAGCTTTTTTTATAAAATTTTAATAATTTTATGTGGTGTTTAATTTTATCTATTTGAGACAGTGATCAAGGTATCCCCTTTAACAGAAAATCCACCAACCTACAAATTGGATTGAAAAAAAAAACAGAAAATCTGTATTTCAATTAACGGTATTACTGTCTACATGTACATTTACATAATAAATGTACCCATATTGATTTTTTAAGAGAGTTCCATATAAGAGTTTTTTTAATGTATTTTTTATTATCACACCATTCAAAAAAAGGAGTGACGATTTGCGCAAGATGGCTGGCAGGAGTTGGATGCGAGAAGCCGAAAATAGATCGAAGTGGCGTGCAATGGCAGAGGCCTATGTCCAGCAGTGGACTGCGATAGGCTGATGATGATGATGATAATTTAAAAAAAAAAATAGAAACAAAGTTATGGTTAGAGGGCTCGGACTTCAGTAGCTCAATGAGGAAAACCTATTTTTTTAAAGATTTTCGTGTCTTTAGTTCCTAAAGTGTCCGGCTTTTCCACTATTTAGTTATTGGGACCAAATTGTACTTGGCAATACGTATTTATATACACCTCTTCCTATACCTGTGAGAGTATGTTAACATGTAGATGACTAGAAAATTTTATAAATATTTTTAAATATTTTACTTTTGATTAATATTTGCCATTAATTTTAATCATATAACTTGTTACTAGGTACAAAAATACAAAATGCTACTTAAACGTATCTAATTGAGGAAATAAAGCAAGTAAAGGATGCCTTTTATTGCGTATTACAAAAATGTAAGTGGAAGACATCAATCATGGTTAATATGGATTGCAAACATTCATTGCAGACCGGCAATATATTGTTTAATAAAAATAGTACTGCTTTATAATAATTAAGATATGTAAACGATTTTGAAAAGTTAACTTATTTAAAGAGTAATTAATTAGCAGAAAAAATGTTGGTTGCGAGGTTTAAAATATGTTGAGAAATATGTATACTACAAAGTATGCTTGATATAATGGTCGTAAACGGTGGCTTACGAAAACAGTATTCAGAAGTATCTCTAGACCAGCGTAGGCAAACTAAACGCATCGCATACATATCGATCTATCTCATGCTTTTATGCCTGAAGGGGTGGGCCACAGGCGTAATAAACACTCACGCTCTTACCAACCACAATAAAGATTTACTTATTTAATAGTCTTAATACAATTCCCGGTAGATGGCAATAGTCTTTGTTTACATTAGTAAGCAATAGCTCGAGCAGCCCAGAGTCGATACCTGTAACCGAATTGGCTGATTCCGGAAAGTCCGAGACCTAGAAGACTTGTCAGACAAACACTATTTAAAGCTTTATTCTTTTCTTTTTAAGTTCTTAGGTAAGAAAGTCTCAATTAAGGACTTGATTTTGATTTGAGCGGTTTCCTTTGTGATTAAACCTGTCTTTCATTGTTTGATCTTAGACACAGGGTGACTGAGAGCAGTGGAAGAATGTCGTCTTTCCGCGGCCCTCGTCAGCAGGTGCACGAAAGGAACAACGTGGTGGATTTAGCCGGTCAAGTCCGGCACATCCCTCCTCCGATAACCCCAGCGGAGGATAGTCCATGATGATTTCCGCGCTCAAAAAAAAAGTGTGATTATAGTTTTACTACTGAAATCATTTTTTTCAAAAACCTATTACCGTACAATTTCCAACATCCATTTGGAATTCTTTGTTTAGAGGATCCAGATAAAATGATCCAGAGGGATCAGTATAGTAAAATTTGTTTTATAATAAAATATTCCTTTTAATGTTAGTTTGATGTAAATAGAATCAATTTAAAACATTACCGTCAGTTCTTATCTTATTGCCCGACTTAGTGAAATCAAATTCTTCTCATTTTCAGTTCGTTCACCCAGATTCCATTCTGATTGAATCATTTTTATATATTTGATAAGTTTCTTCCCTTTGAGCAGAAGATCTTTTGCTACGAGAATACGCATGATTTTCATATCCGAACGCCTGCGCGTGATAGATATAACTACTAATTCTTTCGAAAGGCGAGGAGGAAGGTAATCGATGATTTTCTTTACAGCGAAATTAAATTAAATAGGTAATGTATAAGTTACAAAAATAACAAATTATAACTACTAAACGATGCCAGCACGGAAGTATTTGTTTACAATAAAAATTGGTTAAGTAGGAATCTTAAAAAATCGAAAATGTATCGCTTATTATTTCCTCACGAACCCAGCACTAAGTATGCTGCAGATCCTTTTAATCCTTTCATCCTTTCCAAATGTATATATGAGCCTGAGCATATATACATTTCGTGATATGCTGGAACGAATTACACATTTTTGAAACCGACACGTGTAACATCAATCACTGGTCAAATATCGCTGATTAATTTCACGAAGAGAACTTCCGCCTTTATTATATAGCCAGACTACATTAATTAGCCACGCAAAGTAAAATAACTTTTTGTCATACAATGGTTAGCTGACCTATTTCCTGATTGATATCAGATATAAAAAAAATGGTTTCAATTGACAGGCAGTGCTGTTGTGTAATATCTAATATTTCCATTCTTAATTTTATATAGACATAATTAGTGTGCTGATAATATGAGTTTATTGCAGTGCTGTCACTTACATTATTATATATGGAATATTAATGTTCTCTTTTCTATTAGGGAGGTAAACAATAGAAAAATTACCGTGTCTTCGAATGTAAAGTTGTCTGATCTGTAACGTGTATATATGACAGTCTACTTAGGAGTTACTATGTAGTTTCGATTGCCTTCTATAGATTACGCTAGTCTATGGTTATGCTATACTTGGATTTTTCATTCATTCAATTTATTCTATGAAACGACTAAACACAATTGAATTAAGAATTATGTTGTCATCGTTATTCAACGAACAATAAAGAACGTAATTTAAAATTGCATGGTTTTAAATACAATGAGGAAGTAAACAGCTATGGTGTTCCAATTCAGAACAAGTGACTTATCTGACCCGAGTGAACTTGACATTCAGAAACAATAAGTGCAAATCAATAACATAATCTATGGCTAATTGTTCAGCGAAAGGCAAGCGCCGAACATCGAACTCTGGGCCTTGGTATTGATCTTGAGCAAGGTCCGATCACTTGCGTAGGTAAAACATGAAAAACTTCGAGAAAAGAATTCATTTTTTTACTTTTTTTTACTTTAAGGAATCATATAAGTGAGAGATTTATATCTCATAATAATACTCGTTTATATATAAATAAGAATAATATATATATAAATATGAATTACTGTAGGAGTCTTATAAAAGAACTAATGATTACTTTTTTTCTTAGGGAATCATATAAGTGAGAGCTCTATATAGCATAAGAATCTCAAGGACTACATTGGAAATCCGTGAAAAGAGGATGACAATGATATTTTATTTTGCTAATTACATGTTTTCTTTTATTCTATTCATTTATAACACTTTTATTATTTTTATGGAAAAATAGAAAATTTTGACATAACACGATTTTTTAATATACAAGGTGACTCTCAGGATTCTTATTGCGTCAGATCACACTAGAGGCCCGATATTTTATAATTTATTATATTTTTGTTATAAAAGATGTAGAAGTTAGGCATTTGAAAATTTTAAATAATAATATTAAAGGACTTCCAAGTATACGCGACTCCGATACTAAAAGTGAAAAAGTAAAATAAAATAACAAAAGAGCAAAACTTAATATAACACATACGTACTTTTCCCGCAGTATTGACAAAGCATATTCAAAATATTAACAAATTTTAGAGATTTAAGTGTCAAAATCAACGGTTTTCAAAAGACAGACCAGATCTTATACTTTAGCACTCAAGCAACTGTCATTTAATTGTGGTCTAAATTGATCACCACTCACATTTTAAAATAATAGGGGAATCTGAACGGAGATAATACTCGAAAGATCAGCATAAATAGGCATTTCTTAGATAATATACATGATAATTATCAAAAAGTATTTTATACAATATTTGTTTGTAAAATTATGTGTTGTGGTATTGACTCTATAACTTTATTTAGGCGAAAAATATATGTAAGAGTCTAACACTTTTATAAGTAGCCATTTTCGTTTGCGCAGAAAAGCGCTACCAACCGCCGACTAAAACCGAATGTAAACACGAAGTAAATACAAACCTTATGGCTTTATATTAAATTTTTAAATACGAGAAAAGGGCCGATGTATGTACTTGCGCGAAATTCATGATTTTTATTTTCCTAATTTTTTAAAGTACATTAGTACGTACAGTAGTACCTGTACATTAGTGGTTCTCAGAGGCTTGTTTCTGAATCTGGATATATCCAGGTCTCCCCCGCAACGGTTCCACTAGTGACGAAAAACGTTTTATCGATTTGGTTCCGACATACCACTTCACAGTTCCTATATAGATAAATCTAGATAATGAACTCCACTAAAACACAGCGATTAAGGCTGTTTGTGCTTTGGGGCAAAAGAAGGGGTTACAAAATTCTTACTTACTTAATTAATAAACATATTTTATAATACTATGTGTAAATGCACTATACACTATAAATTTAATATACCTATGACTTGAAAACCCCTTCTAAGATTAAAAACCGATTTAGATAAAACATGTCTAGGAACCATTACTCGAAAATCTACTTACTTGTTAATAAAAAAACTAATTAAAATCGGTTCACCCGTTTAAGAGCTACGATATCGCAGACAGACGCACACAGTGGTCAAACTTATAACCCCCTCTTTATATATGGTATAAAAACCTACACATGTCAAGTATACCTATATGTTGACCATGGTACGGAAAGGCTCTGAAATGACAGTTTAAGTAACACCGAAAAACAATATTAAGTAGTATATCTAATTAATAATATAACTAATTTACTTTTACGAGAGTAGATTACCGCTATCAATATACATATATGTATATCATGATTAATCGTAAAATGTTTACCTAATTTAAGACTCACCTTCAACTTAATTTCAAGAATCGTACCGTAACTTCTAACTGCTAAGAAGTTGTGCGTTCCACAATATCAGCTCACCGACGTGAGTAAATATTTTTTATCTTTGGTAAGTATATGAAAAACACTTTGATAGTGCCTATAAAAATTGAGGGTTCATCGATTTCACTCGGATCTCATCATCAAACCCTGACTTAGTTACGAACAAAAAAAAAAAAGATTTTTTAAAAAATGTTACACATAAAAATGCAAACAGTCGTAGAGAGAAGTTTCTCCTTTTTTAAGTTAAAAGTAAACGAATTATATTATAAATTCGAACCACCGACGGATCTCTAGTTTTTAACGAAACGTGAAATGTTTAAAAGAAGTGTATTTTATTAGTTTTTTAAACGAGGTGATTTGTAGATAACTGTATAATTGAACACTTGAATAAATAATCGCAGTAAGCCTTGATCTTGACTGCGTTGAAGGCGTAATGCAGGAACTGCATATTAACAACAATACTACAAGTATTGGTAATAATAACAAGGTTTAAAACGCCTATTGCAATTCTAAATGCTTGGAATACAGAATGCAATTAGTTTAATAAACTGCAATTTGATAACATTTGACGACGCTAAAGATCTCTAAGGTAGAGAACACTTATTTTTTTTTTTACATTTAGAAATAGCGTCAGCAAAAAAAGTTTATAGTGCACTTGATTTCATAATCTTTTATATTTTAGTTTTTTGGTAAACGGCTTAGGTAAAAGCTTAAAAAGCAAAAGCAAAGCAAAGACCTTGAATTTTTTTAATTTTAAACGACAGCTTATTTTATATTTTCATCAAAAACATGCGAGAATACAAGTGTAGTACGAATAATAGTGACCCACGTTTGTAGCAGTCTTAAAAAAAAATTGTTTTAAATTTCCCGACAAATGAGTACTTGAATCGTGAGAAAGTTATAATCTAAAGTGACGTTAATATGTTAGCAAATGGCAATTTTGCTGTCATGTTGCAGTTCAAAATAATTATAACGGTTTACTACTGCATCGTGATCGTGACCGACTAGCTATTGTTTATACATACATACATGTACAATGATATCAAATTGAGAGACAAGATAATATTATCTTTAAATTATTAAAAAAATATAACTTGAAATGCAAGCCGTCGGTGGGTTACACATACATATAAAATACCGACGGTCATAGTGTCATAGGCAATAACATTCCCAGAATAAGACTTCAAAAGAAAAAAAAAACTAACATAACATAAAATAAAATATAAGAAATATAAAGTATCTTAACAACGCGGTCGGGTTTTATAATTTTTTAAATCATTAATTCTTGTTTTGTTTTTCATTATAGTTTACTTTATGAGATTCCATGTGTATATTTATTTACTCGTTTATTCTGGTCTATTTGAAATGACTTCATTAAAACTTACACATTGTTCATATGTATTATCAGAATTATGTTCTATTGAAAAGCGATGTAGTAATAAAAATCATAAGCATTCAGATTATAAAATTACGGGCAAGAAAAAATATGAAACAGAATAAAAGCTAATTACGATATGTAATAATTAAAAGTCGTGGAATGTTATGTTGGTATAGTGTTGAAGCTAATTTCTTAGATAAGCCATAGGTCCAAGTCCTATCATAAAACTATTTTCCAAACCCGACAAAATCTATTTTTTTTTTGTCATATTAAGTTTCTGGAAGCCTTGAAACCAGTAGTGATAAGTAGTTTAAACCTACTTCAAAAACGAGCAGTTTCTCATTTTGACAGGTTTATTCCAGTGAAATAGTTAATAATTATCATCTCCTTTTTCAAATCGAAGGTAATTGTTTGAAAGCCTTTTGGACCGATGGTTAATCTGATTAGTTTATGTTTTGGGAACAAAACGGTTCGGGGATACAGGCGGATTAACTCCCTCTAGGAAATAATATATTTTTCAATATATAATTAGATATTTTTGTTTCCAAGTGGGCATCCAGTTAGGCAGAGAAAAAACGTGCAGAACAATGCCTTGTAAACCTAGCTACTGCCATTAATCGGATATTTCGGGAATTAAGTAAGAAATTTGAGATAATATTGTAAGGGAAAAGGGGGTCAGAAGGACGTACAATGTAAAAAACGAGATATTGCTTACTAGCTGTTGTCCCCGATTCGTTCCTGCGGAAATCGTGAACTGTACAAACTGTACTGTATAGCATATTTAAGATTATAATCTATCTGTATGTTAAATGTCATCCAGATCCACAAACCTTCCATCCATCCAAACTTTTTTTATAACAGTAGTAACATTAATTTAAAAAAAAATATTACGGATGAATTGGGGAGCGTAAGCAAAAACTCAAATAGGTCAAGGTCGCATACCTGTAACTTGAACTGGCCCACGCCGGGAAGTCTAAACAACTAACACGTAACACAGGGGATAATAGAAGACAAAATACCTTCAGCATTATGCTGGTGTACCAGCTGGTAGTAGTTCATGTCCTAATCATATAAAATAAACTTCGTTTATTAGATTCTCCACTATTAGTCTACTTATACAATATGCATACAACATTCATCGGTATAAAAATAATAGATACTCCGACAGGGACGCAATGGTTTTTCTATTAACCTTCTAACCGGAACATAATACCTAAGTCACCCGGATCAAAAATTATGTTATATTACAAGTACCATTACGCAGTTCCAAGTATTAAATAAGACTGTTTCACTGAACACGTCATAGTTTCAACTGCATACATAATGAAATATATAAGCGGGCCTTTTGTCACGAACTTAATATTGTCAGTTCAGATGCTTGAGACATGAGTAATATGAGAGTTGATTGAATATAACTATGCGTTATTACTATCACTTATTTATTCACATATATCATTGTTTTTTGAAGATATTTTTTGGTATGTTATATAATATGTTTTAAAATCATTTAGCACTAACTGATTGATTGATTTAATTAAATTGAAATCATCAAACCTTAACCGATAAGATAATCCAGTTAGCAGTTGGTAGGGTACTAGCTTATTGAAAACCGATAACGCAATCACGCTTTATATTACCTTGATTTACATGCCTTAGGTGTATGTATGATATATATATCTAAACTATTACTATATTTTACCAAATTTTTCAACGTATTTTTAAGTACTTTAAGACGTCGCCGTCGTTCAAATATAATTTAATAAACTAAAAACCGCTGAATAGCAAATATTATTTTTATATACTTTTTATTAATTTATTATAATACTACTTCTGGATCGACTATATCGTACATAAATATTTGCTAGTTGTTTGTGCGCGAAAGGGATTTTCAGAATTAGAATTTGGCACCGATCGGTGCATTTAGTAATAGCATTTATATTATTAGAGTTTGGTCTGAATTTAATGTTATAATAAAAATAGCACTTTACTTTGTTTGTAGAATATTGTACATGTGATAAAAAATTATAATCACGAGTCGAACTCTTTAACCAAGTATAATTATTTTGATAATATTTAAATTAGGTTGGCAACTAATAAACCTGCCACTTTTTTCGATCAGTTTCTAAAACTGTAATAGAATTATATCGAATTTCTTAGAATAGTATATAAATGAAGCAAGAGTTATATGTCAGATCAGTTGACAACTGGATCTCGAATAGTAAAACTACAGTAAATTATGGATATTTCTTGTAGAGAACTTGGGCTGCTTTTACTTCACGAATTTCGCTTAGGTCGAAAAGCGACTGAAGCAGTGCGCAATATATGTGCAACGATGGGCGAAGGCGTGTTCTCTTACGATACCACCAAACATTCGTTCAGAGGATTTAAGGATCGAAATTATGACCTATCTGATGAACCTCAGCCAGGACGACCTCCTACAATAGATGTAGATGAGTTAAAAATCCCAGGTTCACTTCACGTTGTCTGGCAGAGCAGCTTCAGTGTTCTCATACTGCAGTAGAAAAATAACTCTATGCTTTAGAAAAGATCTGGAAATGTTCAGTTTGGTTGCCACATGAATTGACGCCGTTTCCAATTCAGAAGAGAGCTAACGTGTGCATAGAACTACTTAGTTATCATCGTACTAATGAGTGGCTGAGGGATGTAATTACGGGGGATGAAAAGTGGGTTATGTACATAAATTTTTCGCGTAAGCGCCAGTGGCTTGGACTTGAAGAAGCAGGAGTACCGACGCCAAAATTTGACACGAGTAAGTCTTTTAAGTGTGTGGTGGGTAATAAACGGAATGATATACTGGGAGCTGTTGCCATCTAACACTACAATCACGGCCAATATTTATTGTGACCAAATACTATTTATTGTACATCATTAAGGACAGTTTGCAGAATTTGCAAATACAAACATATATTATAACGGTACAAAAGAACCCTGTTTATATCAATATATGTATGTTATCGCTAGTTGCGATCTCTTACAGACAACCGTTAAATGGACAGACAGCCTCTATTACGTTAGTGGGTCCAAATTCTAATTTGGCAAAATGTAGGTGTTTAATACACCTCTACCTACCCTTAGGAGATGTATATTTGTAATCATTATAATTACTCATTTTAATAGTCATTTACTTAAAATCCTAAAACTACATTATTATAAACATACGTATTAGTTTAAAACCAACTTAAAAAAACAAAGGTATACTGAAAACATCTGCCTCTATTTGAAATTATTGGAAACTTTTATATCAGGTTCAGGTTATTTCTTAAATTTATAACACACATGTTGAAGAAAGTATTATCGTTTTGTACTTCTTCTACCTATATATTATAAGTACGTATACTAAAATTTCATGTACCTCCAATGCCGTTTCTTGTTGTATTAACGTATAAAATTATAATAACAAGGAGTATTCGTTATTTTATAAATATATATTTTAAATGTTAAATACTATTACCGCAGCTAACGCATATGTATAAAATAACCGCAGAATCCGATACGATACGCGATAGAAAACAAAAGTGCAATCAAATGTAGAAAATTTTCTTTCACATAACATTATAAAGTAGGTAATTTATAATAAGTAATTTATAAATATAATTTTCCATAATTCATAATTATATATTTTTTAATTTATATATTTATAATATTGAAAAAATAAAAAACTAATACCAAAACAACCAGAATTTAATTGACACCTTGCTATAATATATTTAATTATTTTCTTTTATAAATATTTAATTCTTAAAATAATGTGTACCTATATTATTCACCATTACATGCAATTTGTAATAAAAATATATGTAAATTTTATTCGATTAAATTTTAAGCTTAACTTACCGTATATTTGTTAATCCTGGCATTTTCCCTTTCGAAAATTTGCCCTTTCTCCTTCATATCCACAATATTCCTGGCACTTGTAAAAGCCATTATTAATAAACAATTGTTTAATATTCGTATTTAGATACAACAAGATCTGTCACTTTTAGCGCGTAAATACGGTTGCGTTCCGAATCTCCAGCACGCTCCCTTCGTAGGATCGCGACGAGATTCCAAATTCAAATGGTTGCGAAACATGGCGCTTCTTTTATATAAAAGCCGTATCGTTCTAGCTAGACACGAACGCGCCCCCGCGCACTCGTTCCTTTCATATCTGAATTCAGAATGAGCTATGCAAGTTCCTTTTTGTTTTGCAGCTGTTCAGCATTAATATGTAGTTTTATCGAATTAAACCTAGAGTAAACAGGATACTTCTAGATATACAGTAAGGGGATAGCTTAGAACAATTCAGTTAATTGACTCATTATTTTCAATGTACCTACTATTAAAACGTACTTATGTATCATTGTCATTCTTTAATTTAAACAGTATAAAAACTGTACGCCTCGTTAATCACGCAATTTTATTCTGAATTTAATTTGACTAATCACTAAAAGTTGACGTTATGTACTTATGATAGGTGGTTGTAAACTTTTGCACCATCACCCTATCGACTCGCCAACCGTTCATTGATATGCATCGAATTATCCTGGCAGTCTTATGTTTTGCCACATACTCAGAAAATAAACCTTATATACATATAATATATAAGCTTGCCAAGTACCATATATCGTGAGTGATAATAATCCCATTATAATTCCTTATTCCGGTAATAATAAAAAAATATAACAGTAAAAAGAGTAGATACCATATTTATACCTATTATTAAAATATAGTATTAATAAAAAGAAAATAAAAGATAGTGAAAAATGTTAACAATTTATAAAAAAAAACATCACTTTACGGGCAATAAATAAGTATATTCTAAACATACAAATATGTAGCTATGCATAACTAACAAAAAATTGTGAACACTATATTTTGTGAGCAATCATTTGATATTTTTTTATGGGACCAAACCACGAAGCAATGTTGCTATAATCTATTAAATTATTTTGATTTTAAACTACAGTTGTCATTTCATAAAGGCTTAAAAACCAAACCTGTGCTGCATATGGCTCTGCTCGAGTAAAAGGATTGTTGTCTATCAATCGGGAACAAAACTTTGGTTGTTAGACGAACGGTACCTTATGTTATGTAGGTTTTGTACAATATTTATACAAAGCATATGAGACATGAGAGCGTTACAAACAAACAAAACAATTAATGTTTCTTTCTATATTATTAAGTTAAGGACCTTACAGGATTCTTCCCTTTCGTATTGGTTCCGATTGTATAATTCGACTGTGGAATCATCTCATGGGAAGGTCATTTATGTCTATGGTAGAACTCTGGGGATCTGGAATCAAAAAACTCTGTGAAGTCATTTTGTATTACTTTCTGAAAATATTTTATTTTTGGAAATTTTGCCGAATACAGACAGTGACAGGTGTTTTGTACCTGATTTGCCTGTAGTGTTAAAAGGGCTTCTCGTGACGCCGGCGACATTGTGAGCTCTTGCGTTAGTATATACGTATATATATACATATATATTATCATTGTTCACGTGGGAGAGCCATGCTTTGGCACGCAAGGGTCGGCTCGACCAGATACCATGGCCTCACAGAAAACCGGCTGTTAAACAATGATTGCATGGTGTGACTCAGTGAGTGAGGTTCTCGGAGGCCCAACCCCCTTCCCCTATTTGCCCAACCCATTTGCCTTTTCCTTATTGTGACTCTTGAGTTGCAAGTATTCATGGGCGGCGAAAGTCACTTACCATCAAGTGACCCGTCTGCTTGTTTATCCCTCAATATTAAAAAAAAAAATTGGCGTTTGACTAGAAGTCAGCTGTTGTGTTGTTTATTTCAGGTTGCGATTCAATGCGATTCATTTGTCCGCAAATGATTTTCGTGCGTATGACCGGTGAATTCACCGACTTCATACAAGGAGGAGGTTCTATATTTAACTGTATGTATCTTTTTTATGTATGTTAATCGACTTCTCCACCGATTTTGTAACGATTTCTTATAAGTCAGAGTATGTGTGATACTCCTGCGGTGGTCCAGTTGTAACCAAATCAGGATTATAAACAATTACACATGTATGTAATAATTCATTATTAACAATAATGATTAAAATATTTATAAATATAAAAAGAAATTAAGTTTTTTTTTTAAATGGCATGTTTTAACGTTTTTAAGTATTGCGGAAGGGAATCGCAAAGGCGCATTGAAAACGGTAAAAAAAAACAATTTTTATTCCCTCTGTTAACTGCTAGCTGCTAGCTTCAACTAAAATTGGCCTCATATTAATTGAATATAATTATTAGGTAAACCGCACCAGCAAGGCTAGGCTGAGCTAGATTAATGGAAACAATTAATATTTATTTTTATTCACATTTTGCACAAGGGCACTAAACCTTTGTGCAAAATGTAAGGGTGGACAATGTCACATTTTTATATCTTCGATCGAAATCGTTTCTAGGATCGATCTTTCTCTAAACGTTTGTTCGTCTCCTGCGCACTAAGCATTTGTCTGAAAACAACAGACAGAGTAGGGCAGGGGTGCTCAAACTTGAACTGCTGGCGATCTACCTCAATATTTTTAGACTACTTACGATCGACTTGAGAGGCTGCAAGTATGTGTGATGCAGGGTTGTCGTACATACACGATACACCCTACCTACCTAGGTAGGGTGTACCGTAGCATATATAGATATTAGCTTTCCGCACAATTTACATTATCTTAGTCAAGGTTTGGGTTAGGTTTACTTAAGTTCTTCTCTACAATATCAATGAAAAAACTCCTAGTTATTCAAAATTGCGAGTTTATTCGTTGTTACAAAACAAAAGAGTTACATATGGTGTTAAACTCAACTAAGGAGTGACTTTGGATCTTGAAGCGTGGCACTGCATGTCCTCAGCATACTTTTCATAAGATGGTGCGTAACCACTGAGTGCCAATCGCTAGCATGATGACATATGATCGTCAGTTAGTCGATTGCGATATTTTGACTTAATTATCTTCATTTCAGAAAATGCAGACTCGCACAAGTAAGTTGACCGACAACATTGCCGTCAGTTGAAGGGCGATTTGCCTTAGATTCGGATATTTATCTTCAGATATAAAACACCAGAAATTTGTATCAGATGCTGTAGCTTTGAGATGTATATCTGATATAATCTGCACCAACTCATTTTCAACAGAACATGAGTTCATATTAAACTGACTTGCTACTTCAGTGGTTAATTCCTCAATGTTTTTACATGAAAAAGGATAACTCATAAATGATGCTATATTTGCCAATTTACTGCAATCATAAAAACGCATTTCGAATTGTCCCAAAATATTTGATAATTCAGCCTCATACGTATCATAATTCAACTGAGGAATCCTTGCTTTCAAAGACGGAAAATGTTTCAGATCCTTTCTTTTCAGTTGATCTATCATAAGTTGCAATTTACTTTTGAATGCGTTTACTGCGCTAATCATCTCAATAATAGTTTTTCCTTTACCTTGAAGCTCCAAGTTAATGGTGTTTAAGTGCATTGTGATGTCAGTCAAAAATGCCAAATCAGTCAGCCATTTTTCGTTTTTCAACATCTCAGTGTCATCACCTCTTTCGTCTAGTTAAGCTGTTATTTCGGGCAATAATTCTTGAAACCTTTCTAGGAATTTTCCGCGACTCAACCACCTGACGTCCGTGTGAAGAACTAAATCAGTGTGTTCAGCTGACTCCCTATCTTCCAACTGCAACTTAAAGAGCCGCCGTTTTTTTGCAATGCCCATAATTTCCTCCGTGTTTAAAACTTTTGAACACAAAACTTGTTGATGTATAATGCAATGGAATGAAAAAAATGAAGGGAATTCTTCATTAGCTCGACACAATGCCACAAAACCGTTCTTGTTTCCAGTCATTGCTAGTGCTCCATCGGTTGTAATGCACACTAATTTATATATTGGTAGCTTGTAGTTTTTTACAAAATTGATGAAAACGTCATATATATCTTCGCCACGGGTCTTCCCCTTCAGAGGAATGATTGTCAAAAATTCTTCCTTAGCCAACATGTCATTGAATACCATCCGAATAAAAATACACAGCTGGGCAGTGTCTGTCATATCGGTGGATTCGTCGAACTGTAAAGAAAAGTATGTACATTTCATGATATCATGTTTTAGTTTATCTGCGATGTCCTGACTCATGACTTCAATACGCCTTGTGACAGTCGGACGAGATAACTGAAGTTCTCTAATAGCAGACATGATTTCTGTTTTATTTTTAAAATCTCCAAATAAAGTCTCACCCGCTTCAATAAATGCTTCCTTCACAACCGATCCATCTTCGAATGGTTTCTTGTGTTTCGCCAATATATGAGATATTTTAAATGACGCGATCGTAGCAGCTTTTGATTGTTTGGCTGGTCTTGTGAACATGGTTTGTTCTTTTTTCAAACAAGATATCAAATTACTTACTTTTCGTTTTCTTAATTCACTCTGTGGCGGAAAATTCTTTTCATAGTTTTTATGAACCGTTTTATGATGCCTCTCTAAGTTACCACGCTTAGGTATTGCAACTGACGCACGACAAATAACACAAATGCACTTATCCTTCACCATACAAAAGAAAAATTCTTCCTCCCAATCGTTATTAAAATAATAAGTTTTAGATTTCTTCACTGCACTCATTTCGCACTATTTAATAATAAACTTTGTATCGACGTAGTATCGCCTTCAAGTTACAATTCAGAATGACTCCAATTTCTGCAGGCGCAACATTTATATCGGCGTGAACGAAAGTCTCGAATGTTCCCGTCAAACGCGCCGCCCGAAATGGTCTAGTACAGTCTAGTCTAGAAACAACGCGGCTTTTCTTTGACAAGTACCGCGCGTTCCTTTGATAAAGCCACCTTTTGCCGCAAGCAGTGTTATTCCGTAATAATTTTTTGTAGTTTAGTTACCTACTTATTAAAAAAATTTTTCTTTTCAAGATCTACTCAAAAAGCACTCGCGATCGACTGGTCGATCGCGATCGACCGTTTGAGCACCCCTGGAGTAGGGTATTTCTCACTCAGCAAGAGCAGGCCCGATACAGCGCCAGTAAGATATGTATCGTGTGTACGGGACATAACGTGTCTTAAAAAAGTTTCATATTACTTTATTTTATTGAATGTTCGCACTAGACAACAATTACCTAAGAATTTGATTTGATTTTTTTTAACTATGAAAATAGAGAGGACCAGGTTTTATTCAGATTGTTTGAAGCAAAATTGTATGTTATGCATTCATTTCATTTATTAATAATTTAAAAAAGACAACTCTCGCACTAGGATTAATTCCTTCTGCAAACATTCAAATAACGGACACAATTTTGTTTGTCTCCAGATAATGCCGTTGAGTGTTGAGTCTTAACCTTCAAATTAATTTTGATTTTTTTGCAGATTTGCTTTATAAATACTGTTACTCGTCAATTTTACTATAAAACTAAAAACTTATTTTAGAATAAAAGTAAGGTGAAATTAGCTCTAAGAGCTGTTACTTTTGTGTTACATAAGTGTTTTTTTTTTATTATAGGCGGACTAACGAGCAGACGGGTCACCACACGGTAAGGGACTTCCGCCGCCCATGAACACTTGCAACTCAAGAGTCAGAAGAGTGCTGTCTGCCTTTTGGTTAGGGGAAAGGGAGGAGTCTAAAGAGGGGAAGGGAAATAGGGTTGGAACTCTGGTAACGTCACTCCCTCGGCCACACAATGCAAGCATTGTTTAACAGACGGCTTTTTGTGAGGCCGTGGTAATACTCCGATCGAGCCGGCCCATACCTGCCAAAGCATTGCTCTTCTACGTTCTAGTGTTATCGTAACAAAAAAGTTCGTGTGTTACTTTTGTGTTATAAGTAGTAATTTTTGCCGCCTTATCCTGTTGTGTTCTCTCTTTCTCGCATTACTCTGTGATATTGTGAATACTTTTATTTCTGATACTTACATGCAGTGTATAATGTTAACTTACCTCCAAACTTGTGTTACATACAAACAACATGTGTATCATATCTGCTCGTAAGCGATAACATTAAATGTTTGCAAACAACAAACTATTTATTATATTCAGTTACTTTATTGCTGTATATGACAATAACTATAATTAAATATTACATTTAATATCAATTTTGTGCATTGAGTACACAGTGCATTGTGTTATTCAAATCATGTGCATCAATGTCTGCAAAAGTATGCACCAATGACAAGTAACTTGCGTCCCAAGAGCAACTATTATAAAGCCAACTATGAGTTCATTAATATATAATTTTCAGAATTAGACTGGGACAACGTATTGTAAGGTATCCCTTCAGAAAAATCGGTTATGATATTTTATGAAATCTTGTACAGTATCTTGAAATTGCATGTTCCCTTTAGTCGACCTCAGAATTCTTACTTTCCTGTTTGGTTTACACCCGCATTAACTCGTTAATTTAAAAATACCGAAAAGGCTTGTAAGAAGTGGAAAAAATACAGTAATGCATCTGATTACGAAACATTTTCAACTTACCGTGTCCAGTTTAAGACGGAGTCAACTATTGCTTTCAACTTTATATAAAGTTGATTGAGGACAATATACCTCTCAATATAAATAATTTCTGGACGTACATTTCTAAAAGGAATTAAACAACAAACATATTAATAACCCAACTGTAGTATGCAACATGTTTGCAAAGTACTTCACATCCATGCAAGAAGCGTCTTCTCTTGAACCTGAACTTTAGGAAGCTCCTCTAACTTTTGCACCTAATTCTTAAATCTTCTCTTAATTTACTTTAGCATCGGATTTTATATTAAAAGAAATCAAAAAATTAACCTAAACAAGGGACCTGACCCTGATGGTACTTTTCATGAAAATAACAGCTTACCATATTGTATACCCTCTAGCCATCACTTCAAACAATGTTTAGGTGAAGGAGTATTTCCTAAAATTTGGAAAAACGCTTGTGTAACACCAGTGCCACGGCGGCGACCATCCATATCAATACCTATTTGAAGAGTACAATTGATTGACCTTGGAGAGGGGCGGGATATTATCATGTGTATTATTTTGCATGGAAAATGCCACAATAACTTCGATTGTACCGGCATTACTATTCGCAGTGTTATGTGGTACCTAGAACTGTATTGAAGCTTGAGGTGCGCGTGACACGGCTGTTCTATAATGCTAAGTGCAGAATGAGAGGTATAGGGCTCTCATTTTCGCCATGTCTCTGAGACGTACAACGTTGATATTTTTGAGGATATTATTATTTTTGCACAATCAGACTCTAAATTTAATTTAAAATTGCAGCCATTAAAAGCTATAATCTTTTAAGGAATATTTACTTTTCTACTCGTCATTCATAAAATTTTAAAATATTTCCATTGCGAGACGCGTACGAATTATATTCATTTTTAAATTATTACGCATAATTTCGCCACCATTGGTGTGTGTTGCACGTTTAGTGAATATACTAGTATAGGTATATATAGTAGTAGATTATAGTGAATAGACTAGAATTGTAACACCAAAGTTTATGTTAGCAATATACTTAAAGTGTAACTGTTAAATATCAAACACATAAATAGATAGTTTTAATAGGATAGGAGGAAAATAGGTTTTTCTTTTCAATTGTTTAAGTAATGCCAGCACAACTTTCTTCCCACATTTAAATTGATTGAATGTTTAATTTAAGATTCGCTTTTCTAGAACAAAATTATGACTCAAGACCTGCTCGAAAAACAAATGGCGCATGGTTCCAGAGCGGGAAGCAAATTTAAACAGTATCTTTATATACTATCTTTCAATCACTGTCCAAGTACAATTTTGTATATTTATTATCAGACAATCTTAAACATTGAAGTGTCAATCTACTATATACTTTCAGGAGATTCAAAAAATATAATTCTATTAAAATAAAAATGACTCAGTCTTAAATGTAACAACTTTAAACTTTCTTAAAACTTTGTATAAAAAATAAAAACAATTAACACAGCAACAACTTCAAACACCTACAGAGATTTTTTTTAATCAAAACTCGAATACTGAGAATACTCTAGATCAAGTCAACTTTTACAGTTCAGCCGACGCAGACCTCAGAACTAAAGAGTTTTGAGTTTTTAATCACACATACTTAATACCACTATACCTAAACGATACCCACAAACAATTCAGGAATTATGCTCATTAATATGTTGCTTGCTATTTTTATTTAATTATAATGGAATATGAAACTTCAACTATTGTCTTCAGTGTGAACGTTGGGATTTTATATTCTATTATAAATTTTTTTTGCTCAAAAGACATATATAGTTACTTGCACAATATCGTTCCTTATTACTTATATCTAAAGAATTATTTTTAAACGTCGACGGTGATTGGCTTGCCCCTATTACTGAAGTGGGACCAAATTATGGAGGACAAACAGTGTGCGTTTGAGACGCCTATGCCTTCCCCTTCGGGGGTATAGCCGTGAGTGTATGTATGACACAACAGGCCTACAAAAACAAATGTTTTCGTAATTACATTTGACAGCCCTAGTGCGAGCGCTCGAGAGTGAAAAGTAAGAAAGTGATAGAAAAAATGTGGAAGTGATAAATATTCTTTCCCTTCCCGATCATCGTCCTCAAAGGCGGGCAGCGGACGTACGATTCGAGTAATCCATAGGCAGCGCTTGTCACTTACCATCCGGTGACCCCGAATATTGATTAAAGTTAATAAGAATTAATTATATAGGACACTTGTACCATTTATTATTCTAACTTTTTATTTGTAATATATGCCTTAATAACAAAAAAAATGTTTCGCATAAGCCACCAACGTTGTTTTGTTATAATCTTATTTAAACGTAATGTTCTTTTACAATTTAGGATTTTATTATATATTTTTATGCAATTAGCGTAAGATTATTCTGCACCCGAATACTTTTTCTTATTCTTTTCCCCACGAGTGATTGTGGTAGGGAAAGAAAAAAAGGTGTATTGTGTAGAAAGAGACAGCAGTATGCAGCGGGAATAGCAGTGCCATCCTCCAACAATGTTTTGTTTGATTAGTTTATGCACGCTTACACTTGTATACCAATTTTTTTATGGGCAAAAGTAAAAATGCTAATAAATTTTATTAATTTAAAATACTGAGGTATTATAACAGTAAAACTTATTGGAACATTTTTTTTTGTTGAAATAAACAGAATCTACAAAAAAGTCCCTAAAAGGTATTGATTTAATTAAAATTCTTCAATTGTTTCAATTTAATGACAAGTACTCGTACTAGGTCCGTTTTAATTTTGAAACATGAGGTCATAGTGATATCAGAGGGTGGCAAAATTGCGCACTTAATCAAGCTAACCCAATCACTAATTGCAATTTATAAATTTAACTCATAATTGATATAATCATCTTTTATAATAGTTTGTAGAATATTAAAATCATAATTTAGTATTTAATATATGAAATGATAAAAATGTAACAACATAAATTAAGTTCATAACTAATTGTACGATTGTTTCTATGACAACATTACAGTGCAATAAACATCGTGTTAACTCTACTTTCATTTACTTTTATAAGAATTTATGTCTGTTAACATTCTTACGATAAGAAAACTTAGAAAATATATATTATTTGAAACTTTTATTAATGATGAAATTATGTATCTGTATTAAATATAATCGATGTCTATAATAAATTTTGGTCGGATACGTCGGTTTCCAATTGTCTCAACTCCTATGTAATATGACAGGCTACAAGTTCATAGAAAATAAATAGCTGATGGATTATTTAATTTACGATTCAATCATTTATGAAGGGATTTTAATTTAATTACAACGTTTTAATGTTTTTAATTACATTGACTGTCTTTGTTTACCGATAAGTATCTATTTATTTGTTTTAATTATTTGAGTCTTCGATTTTATGTCAGAACGTTTATGCAAGGTAAGTCAAGGCGAAAACTCAACATTTTTATTTTGTGAATGCTATAAACACATTTTATTTATCAAGTTTTAATGATCAATATAAAAATCTTAGCCATTTATTTCAATTAAACCATTCATAGCTATTTTTGAATTGTCAAGAGAAGACTTCGGTCAGACTTAGCCAGTCCTAAAGCTAGTTGCCTGTTCCAATACGTAGATCCTATGGAGAAGAACAGGTAAGAAACTCCAAGGACAGTCTTCTTCAAATCTAATATCTAAAATTCTCGTGTCACAGTGTTTGTCGCCAAACTCCTCCGAAACGGCTTAACCGATTCTTATGATTTTTTTTGTGCATATTTTGTAGGTCTGAGAATAGGTCGTAAAGTATATTTAATGCCGCTAGGTGATCAGGGTGACCCTATACAGATTTTACATGGCAGAATCACGTTTTGCCGGGTCAGCTAGTATTTTATACATTTTTTTTTTAATATTAAAAGTGTATAAAGAAATGTGTAAGGACAATGCAATACATTGTACACCGGGTTTATTTTAAGTAATAGCAGTCCAGGGATGACCAGCCCCGATCAACGACACTCGTTCACGAGCATGACGCACGCGCCAGCCATTATCCATCTCAACCATATCAAAGGGAGCCGAACGACCTGACACAAACGCCACCATTGGCAGGACTTCTAAGCGATCATGACATACTCAGAACTGCTAGGTGACATAGAAAACAGTTTTACCAAACAACAAGTTTTACCCAGTTACGCAGTTCTCGGATGTATAACTCGCAAAATTTCTACATAACACATACAATCATACAAAACCTACAATCTAAACATTATTCTGTTTTTATTTTAAGTCAATTTTGTATAAAACGAATCAATGTCAGGAGTAATAATAATAAGAATAGTAAACTTCAATAATAAGTAAATAAAAACAAAAGAAACGAATACATAGTCATTCGCAGTGTCTGTGGAGCAATTTGCCAAGCAGCAAGTTGCCAAGCATTTTTGTCAGTTAAATAATTATCTACTTTGTAGTATGATTGTTTACAAAGAGTGAGAGCTTTTCTTAATTTCTTCTCATTTAGATGCAGAATATCACAATTATTATTTATTATATAGTTTAACACAGTACCCCATAAAAGATGTTTGTACTTTTGTTAATGTAAATTTTGGTTGAACTAATTTATTTGTATCTCTCGTAATATATTAGGTCTTCCGATTAGTTTTGAGGGAACGTGTCAAGTAGCTGTCGCGACACGTCGGTACAAGTTACTCAGATATTCGATGCGGCGTGTTTTCGCTTGCACTTTAATTATTCGAAGTAACTCACAGAAACGCACGTAAGTTTTTAGTGTGATTAAATATGGAACGCGATAAATATCATTTTCATCATTTACGAACTTCGTCATTTACGTTCATACTTTTGCGATTCAAGAAAAGCAGCAGCAGAAGCTCACAGACTTATTGTATATACGTATCATGAATCTGCACAATCTGTTAAAACATGTGAATACTGGTTTCGATGATTTAAAAGCGGTAATTTTGATTTAGAGGATAAAGAACGTAGTGGAAAACCAAAAAAGTTTGAAGGCGGTGAATTGCAAGCGTTATTGGAGAAAAACCTTCTTGTAGTGTGCGGGCAGCCGCATTCGCAGGAATTCCGCAGGGATTCGCGACTACGTAGATTATAAATGGCTCTAATAGCTCTCATTTGCAGAATGAAAATTGATTCTATATTGGCAGCACGCCTCCACAATAAAACACGATAGGACATGATACTGTCTTTGAAAGAGACTTTAAGTGAGGGCCCGATTGTAATCTGGAATCTAGCATTATCCCTAAAGAAGAAAATAGTTTAATTTATAAGTTCTAACTTTATGTTATTCATTAAGATTTCACATTCACTTTGCACACAAAGAAAATGAATGCTTTAGGCCACAAATCATCATAAATGTCAACGATTTGGGCAGACTTCCATACTTTAGCATATATGTGTGTTGAATCAATGCGGGTGAAACGGAGGGGTACAGCTAGTCATGTATGTTCCAACACACTATATAAAACGTTCCTAAGTAGTTGTATGTTTTATGTTTTCATCAAGGTTCTCGTGGAAAGGCTCGGCAAATAGAGTAGTCGGGTCGCCAGGATTCTAATGTCGCTATACCGGAAGTTATAGTGACATGACTCTGATTAAACAATAAAATACTTTTGTAATACTCTGTCTTACTTCTTCTATAGTTTATATAAACTAAATTTAATACACGACAATCTAAACAAGTATCGACTGTGTGTTTACAGTTCTATGAACGAGTACAATATTAAGACGGACAAAAGAACAGACGACTAAAAAACGCAGAAGGAAGAAGGAATAAGCCCGCTCCGCCGGCTCGGTGTGGTTGTTCAATCACTTCTATTCGCACATTGTTTGATTTTACTTTTTTAGGGTTCCGTACCCAAAGGATAAAACGGGACCCCGTTATTAAGACTCCGCTGTCCGTCTGTCTGTCTGTCTGTCCTGCTGTCACCAGGCTGTATCAAGAACCGTGATAGTTAGACAGTTGAAATTTTCACAGATGATGTGATTTTCTTGACGTTTAATGTGTCATTATATAATCTAATTAGAATTTAGTAACACTAACGTAATAAATAACAAAAGTCAATATTAGCTGGACTGGTCCTAACAGATAGAATTCATTATCAATTTTATTTAAGTGGATAGACACGTTTATTAGGTCATAAGCATGCGATTTCTGTTTTATACTTAAGTCATTCACAAAGCCAGGTCAGGATAAAAACAGGCGCTCCACGAATCTGATAGCTGACCCTCGTTCCTATTCCTACCTGGCTCTAAATTATTGATTATACATACAATTTTGCGGCCTGAGTATTTTCTTAAAAGCTCTTAAAACTTTTTATCAAACCGATGATATCAAGAGAAATATAACAAAGGTGAGCTTTATGAGTGATGTTTTATTCTAAGAAACTTGGTATTTGCTGGTAAACCGCTCTTTTACTTGTGTAGAAATCACCGAAAAGGGGACTTATTTGGGAATAATAATTTTTATTTCTAGGCTTAGAAGATTCAAGAATCGAAAGAAAATAAATATGTGCAAATATTATTTACTCTTGGTAAATTATAGCCAAAGCAATCAGTGTAAGTCAAGGTATGAACTTTATACAATAGGTATTACCCAACATTACAAATAATGCACCTGGTATAATAGGTCGGCGGGGTAATTAGATATAGATTTTAAATTTGTTGTGCCCGGGTAAGGACAAAAATCCTTTTTTTTTGGGTGTGCAAACATCCGGACCGGCGAGATGGTATGTCGCACAAGAAACGACTACCACATAGTGTTCCATTATCGAATTTTATGGTCACCCGGCCATACAATCAGGTGCACTCTAAATAGGAAATCTCTGTAAAAGGACTAAATTTGTACCTACCGATAGTCAAATTAGAATAATTTTATTTAAATAATAGACATTATCAGGAGGTTCCGTTTAACCGACAGCTATATTATTTTTTTACTTAAAGCCATGTAGCTTTTTCTATTCAAATAGACACTTTTGAGATTTGTTGTGGTATCATATCAATTTTTTAAATCGAATACAAATACTCGGCATGCATAATTTATAATATATGTATATAATTATACTTCAATTAAGAAATTACTAATAATAATTTAAAAAATGTTAATGTTAAAGATGTACTTGTACTTTTATTACACACTATTATAATTATTAATTATTAGACACAATAAAAACGGTTTTCTAGTAGGTGTTTAGTTGTACTGTGTAGGCGTTCAGAGTACGAACGAATACTACTTCAATAATATTTTTTATACATTTTATTATAATAATTACACTAAGTGATTGTAGGCGCGTAGTGTAACTTTAGGAAAAAAATCAACATCCAAGGCATGCCATATAGCAGGGACGTGAAGGTAGGAGAAACCCACATGTTCAAGTCAGTTCACTGCTTGTTTATGTACCAAGGTTTGTATTTTATTCATTATGCTCTACAATTTATCATTTTTAATGGCAACTTTTTTTTTGTCAGTACCTAGGTATAGATAAGTACCTATTTTTCGGTCGTGTAAGTTTACTACTATTGAATGAACGTAATATTGAATGAAAGGACACAAAGAACAACCAGACTTGGTACAACTATTTGTGTATCACACAAACTTTTTTAAATCGGGAATCGTATCCACGACCTTCTATTCGGCAGTCAGGATCACTAACCACTAGACTAAATGGACTTGGCTGGAGAGGCAACATGGCAGCCTCTCCTACCGGCTGACACAGGTGCTTACCGGTCACGGCTGTTTCGGTAAGGACCTGTATCACTGCGGAGGCTGTCACGAGGATACTGCACTCCACACCCAAGTCAAGTGCTCAGCGTATGCGCAATAGCGACACGATCTCGTGTTGGCTATTGGTGTGGGAAGCCTCCCGCTAGAGACCATGGTTCTGTCCGTTTTTTTATGCTATAGGGGACAAACGAGCAGACGGGTCACCTGATGCTAAGTGACTACCGCCGCCCATGGACACCTGCAACTCAATAGTCACAAGTGCGTTATCGGCCTTTTCGGTAGGAGTACGCTCTTTTCTTGAAGGTTTGAAGTTCGTATCGTCCATGGTCCAAAGTGAGAGTGCATGGGATTCTGCCGCCTCGTTTTGCCAGGAGGTGATGTTGGCCAAAAAGGTGGCTCAACGGGAAAGGGAGAGGACAAGCAAAAAAGAAAAAAGAAAAAGACCAAATGGACCCGTCAAAAGTAAAAAAATAAAGTATTACTTAAGACATACATAGCTCCTATACTCTTAGAACTATTAAATGTGCAACAGAGAACTTACATGTTTAATTTTTTTTATTTAGTATGTGAATTTACCGAAATAATCAAAACTCAATATTATATACTATTGATTCAGAAAATCATCAATCAATCATAGGGGTATAACCAGGTCCACGGTCCATCTTTTTAGCAAAACGATGGTCTCGTAAGAAATATCAGCACAAGTGAGCATCATTCCGTCTCCTACATGTAGCAGTGTCGTAGATTACTACTCTTTTCTAAGAAGCTAATAAGTTATATACCCAAATTAATCAATTAAACTAGGTTTCAAAACTAGTCCTTCACTCGTTTAGAAATCGACGGTAAGGGTAGTTATTTGAGAATCGTGATTTGAAATGCCTTTTTTTTTGTCCGTGGAAACTTCCACTGGTCATCACTTCAGCGGCGCGAAACGGTGAGTGTTGTTGGACTCGAACCCACTTAAACCACACGGAGTTCCGTCATTGAGTTTTATGAAAGAGGCTTCAGGTGTACCCTAGAAAGAATATCCATGTGAGAGGACAAAATATCTACCAATAGTATAAAAATATTGGTGGCTATTCTGTCCTTTCATAGGGTAGCACAGCCAGGTAATAAAAACTTGATAGGTATATTTTTCCGTAGCAGAACTGACGATTAAATCCAATGTAATATTAGACTTTACTTCAAGAAAAACCGATTGGTTGGATAAATTTTCCATAACAGTTATTCTAGGTGCCATTAAAGATCTAAGATATTTTTATGTTTGCTGATTTATAGTCATTAACAGAACAGGCATTTGTCTTATGGTTAAGCCTTGATTTACTGTGTCCGGAGTTAGCTACTTAGAAATGTGAACGACAACCATGAAGTGATACTCTACGTCCGTATCAAGAAGTCAATGTATGGCAACTTGTATTGTTAACTTCAAGGTTTGTTGCGGTGGAATTCCTGCCTTTTGTTTTCTTTATACATTACTAGACTCTTGGCACTGCAAGCAGAAAATGACACAAATTAACATGCAGATCATCAAAGTAATTTATGGTTAATATAATTTCTCAGTAAATACTTTATACAATACAAAAAGAATCATTCAAATCTTATAGTTCAGAGATAAGTGCCTTTAAACAAAACAAAAACAAATGAAAACCGCTTTATTAATATATGTGGATATCGGTAGCATTGGAATTGGAGAGATGGATGACAGGGTTGACTTAGAAATTATATTTAAAAAGAGGAATATGCTCAAAAATGTTTAAATGCACTGGCAAGGATAAAATCCCTTTGTGTGTGAAGACCAGTGGAAGTTTCCACGCACAAAAAAAGGGATTAACCATCATTTTTTAGAGCTCATAAAAATTCTATTTTTATTCTGAGAATATAATCTCTTTCAAGTGGTCGCTCAAGGAAGGGCAGAAATTCCACATCGCATTGCAACTATTGACTATTGACGAAGCAGTGAGCAGGTGAAACTTCACCTGCTCACTGCTTCGTTCCTACGGAGTTCCGTGGAATGGCCGGTACTTACATTACCTATACATTTTATACCCCCATAACTTCATATGACTTCAGATTTTGATTAATGGTTTTTAAGTAAGTATATTGCACCTTGCACTCCATTCATTGTTAAAAATCAATCATAATCTCTGAAAATCCCATATTGAAAATGAAAACTAGAATTTTTATATTGAACTTGCAACGTTTGTTTGTTATTCATTTCTATCTGCTACGTGGATGCTCTATGTACCTATGTTGTATGTACATCTGAAACCTTTTTCATCACGTTTCAAGCGACCGAGCTTCCTCTTTCAATTCTCAACAGGGTTGTAGAGTTACAAATGGGTAGACTTTAATATATTTACAAACCTAAAATGAATTTGGGATATTATTTGGAATACTTAGTAGTAAATCATACACTTATCTGTAAAACACAATTTATTTTACTAAGCATTCTCAGTTAACTAGATTTTCAAATATCTGTATGTGAACGAACCCGATTAAGTGCTTTCGGGTGTGTTAGAAACAACGCCTGGCACACAATCGCTTTGAAAAAACACGTTTCCACGTTTTATTTGAAGGAAACACCTAAGCCCTATAATGAACGCAATTTTATCATTTTTATGAAAGCACCATCGTTTTCTAAAGTATTGTAAAGAATATTGGTTATAGGTACAGCAATAAAGAATCTTTTAACTAAAAATATATTCACAAAACGTTTACAATACTACGTTCTAATAATTTGTTTAAAAGACTGACAACGTTGATACGAGTAACGATCTTGATAAAATACAATCACCATAATGAAATAAAAATTGAAATTTGAACACAGAGGGTCTTCACATAAAATTATTGATATTAAATACATACAAATACATGAACTCACGCCTGTATCCTCCAGCTCTACCTCAGTCTACCTCAGCTACCTTCAACAGGTCGTCAGTCCTTTTGGACTGGGCAAATCCTATCTTCCGTACACACATAAAAATAAAACTTGAAGTAGTATTCTAAATCATTCTTAGTTCTATCGAATGTTTTCTCATTTATATTCGCCATTTTGAATATAGCCTGCACTGATGCACCCACCTCGCTGCTAGTTAGCGCTATGCATTCATATCTACACCGACGTTCTCTTTACGTTTAATTAGAGTTTCTTTTCAAAGGTTTTTTTAAAAATTCTGTAGCTAGTACTAACTTGTTTATTACTGATACTCATTCATCATCGTTCTCTAGTTTACCTAACTGCCCCAGAAAGTGGGAGCATGTATATATGTGTGTGATAAATAGTCATACGTAAGTTTAAAGTGACAATATCACAACATATGATTTGTGTATGTGTGCTTTTATAGCAGGGAGTAATACATGCTGCTATAAAACCTTACTATCTTTTCTGCCGCATTACTAACTAATTTGTTTGTGTAATGTGATCTTTATGCGTAATAACAGTGATGCGCAATATTGTCTTGATGTCACTTTATCAAGCTTAATTAAAATACTCTCACGATGAGGACATCATTAGATAATTAACCGACAGAGAGAGTTAGGTACAGATGTATTACATTTACAAAGAAGGAAATATTATATTTCTTCTTATCAAACATATATACATATGCTCACACCTGTATCCCCTAAGGGCTTGGCAGAGGTGTACTAAACACCTACATAATACCACCGGGAACATATGGGGCGTCCGTATTCTACTCAAGCGTGAACTACACTGCACGCGGAAGGGGTTGTTATTAAAGATATTAGTAATATATTTATTTGCCTTGTTGTGTTATATATGTGTTATATAAGTAATATATTTATTTGCCAGTTTTCAGAGACACATATGGTGTACGGTTAGCAAATTACGTGTTCTGCCTTACCGTTATCGTAGTGCATATTTTCTTTAAGGGTAAATACTAGATGTTATCACATAAAGTTGAGGAGCCAAGCGTGCGTTTTAGTAAAAGTCTAGATAATCACAACATATACATATATAATAGATAAGTTGGCTTGTCCCAATTCTCTATTACCTCTATGTACTAATACATTGCACTTGTCCATTACAAAGGTTGTCTGGAAGAGATCGCAGCTATCCATAAGACCGCCGATTGTACCAGTTGCCCGTATATTATTTGTTTTATATTGTATTGTATATTTACGCAAGCAACGAGTGAACTAGTGCATAGTATGCTTCATTAATGGAATAAATTTTGTATTATTGAACAAAATTGTACCTTTTAGATCCTTAGTAATTATATAAGAGAAGCAATGAGGAAAGTTGTTAAGGAAGGTTATAACATTGTATGTATGCCAATCCTATCATCAATTTGAAGTCAAGAAGATTATTGTTAGTAATTTCAGGGATAATTTTGAAATCTCTTAACTAAAATTTAATGTTAATTGTGTTCAGGTCTCGACTTGCTAAAATATTTATGAAACCTAAAATGGCAGGATATATAGCCCTAACAGAAGCCGAGTCTAAGTTATGTTTATGTCTGCGATAGTCATATAATTTTAGTATTAAAGCCAGCCAGTCACGTCAGCTTCGTTATAGCGCTATTCTCTTTAACACCCTCTCATTCGTTTATACTTTTCTGACGTCATTAAAAATATATTAGCCAGTAAGTCCTAATTATAAACAAAACTCGCATGTACTTGAGAGAGAAGAGAATACTTAGGTATATAAAAAGCTAGCGGTGGTGTAGTAGAATGTGACTAAGGGAACGGACTGTTAAAAGTATGCATACAGTCGTATCATATTTTTTTTTTGTAGTTTACAAAATATAGTTTTACAAATTTCTTTTATACTGATACAATATACAACAGAACCAAGGCACATTAGATAAGAGGTTTCCGTTGACGACCGTACTAATATAAATTGTTTTACAGTAGTCAGCGCCTTCCACCCAGAGAAAATATATTTAGATTAGATTAGATTAGAATATTCTTTATTGTACACTATAGGAATTACAATAAATCTTAATTAAACATTAACGTAACGGGGAGGTGATGACCCGTGGGGGTTTCCACACAAAAAAAGGATGGATTTAGTGTCAAGATATTTATTGGTATTTGTTTTACAATGCAAAACATATTTCTAAAAAAAACAAAATAATAAATTGCAGAGAAAAACATTACAGGATTATCCTGCAATACAATTGAAATATCATATCATATACATATCTATTACGTTAGTGGGTCCAAATAATAATAGGCAAAATGTGGGTGTTAAATACACCTGTACCTACCCATTAAGGGGATACAATGCGTGAGCGTATTAATACATATATGTATAAAAGCCAATACCAGATCATGTCCTATCTGTAGCTGTTCTTTTCGAGGTCATAGATCATAGATATGTCATCAGCAATTACTAACTTTAATGCAAATGCGTTTGTATTTTACCAAAAGATTTTGATGCGCTATTTTGTATATAATCATTGATCAAGATGTTAGGCTTTTACTATAATTAGTTTTTGTCTTATCTATCAAATTAACAAAGTGTCAACTGGTCACACACATGCACTTCGATCATCGCAACTTTAAAAACATTTAGCACTATTAGAAACAATTAACAAAATAATTCAAAACACTCGGACCAAAATTACAAATGTGGATTTGAACGACCTAGCTTGATTTGGCTCCAAGCATCATTACCGGTTCGCTTTGGTAAAATGTCAGATGTCAACCTTCCCGCATTACTAATTTTTGTTTTCTCTTTAAATATTGTATTCTAGTATTAACTGTTTACCACAGACTACCTGATACTCTACAGTATAGTTCAACAAAAGGTTGTCTGTAAGAGATCGCAGAGTGTGATAAGGCAGCCTATTGTACCACTATATTTCAATATGTTATTTTTTATATAACAGTAGACAATTAGAAGTAGAAAGGATTCTTGTGTCGCGGGGGACTTTAGAAATATACAAACAACGGACACAACGAATACCCAGACTCGGATCTCATCCTGTATGGGAATTAAATCCACGACCTGTGCCGGACAGCAGTCAGGGTCACTAACCAACACTAATACCAAACAACACTAATAGACCAGTCAACTTTATCCTTATCGTGTTTTGTTTTCTAAATAGAGTTAACAACGTAAACACTCCTAACATATTATATAAAATATAGTTATCTAGTCTAGTAACTTAGTTACATAAGTTGCTTATCGTTGCAAGGCCTATGTCAATTGCAAGTTAATAACAATAACAATTATTGCAGTTAACACGAACAAGGTTATATGTTATAACATTGAACTTCATTTAAGTACTCATTTATCGAGAATAATAATAAATCTAATAAGTAGTATGTATGTCTAAACGTGCTTATCTCTGCAAGTATCTGTCAAAATGGAATAATATTAGATAGATTCTTAATTGAGAAATAATACAGACTTATAAATAGCACATCACGCTCAACTCATCAATAGAGCAGTGACCATAAACAAAAAAAAACTCTGTAGTGTTATTTTATTAAGTAGTATAGACTGTCACTATATTGAACTCGGAAAGTGCCTTTACGAACACTGTAACAAAAGACAAACTTAACTTAACTGCCGGGGTACACAGGGACTTCCTTTCTAGGACTTGAGGCCCCGGCCATAAGACCCGTTGACGGAACACTGTGTAGTTTTAGTCGGTTCGAGTCCGACATACCACCTCACCCATTAGCCCCGGTAAGGTGATAACACATGAACTTAACAGACTAATAATGTACGCCTTTTAATATTTCCATAACTTTTCACATTTTATAGTACAAATAATAATCACTGATTTTTGCAGAATAAACAAAGAAAATTTGATACCAAATAATTAATAAATTGTGAAAACAGTGCCAGATTTATTTCAGTAATATTTTTTTTAGTATTATAAAAAAAAACATATTTCCGATGACAGCAATAAATATTTAAAAACTAGAACAGATCCATCTAGTAGCAGTTTTTGTAACGTTTTATTGTTTCGTATTGTAGAGTTCTAAATGGTGCCTTCCGTATTCAAAAACACAACGACAGTTATATAAAATGTACCCAGTACATGTCTTTATTAATTGAGGTTTGATTTTCAGTGGAGTAGAAAATCTCCTATCTCTTACCGTGAGTGTCGTAAAGGGCGACTAAGGGATCAGACTGTTATCTATCAGACAGTCAGACAGACAGACAGTTACTTATACAGTCACTTATACAGTCATACAGAGCCCGGATCATGGCAATAAGCTTGTTCCCTATTACGTAATTAGGCTGAAATTATTATTTGCTAAAGTGGAAGTAGGCTCGCCATGTTGCCCGTAAGCAAAGACAGGCAGAGATGGTGTTCCTCGTGGACGTTTTAACCCCACAGTCTCGGTTAAAACGTCCGCAAGGAAGACCGCACATGCGGTTTTGTGACGATATCAAAAGAGTGGTTAGAAACTGCTCAAGATCGAGATGGCATAAACTGAAGTACCATAAACACGTATTTTATGAGAGAGTCGTGATATTTTTATGAGATTGTAAAGAGACATGATTCGATTAGATATGGACGGCGTCACCTGCCACACCGTGCATCAAACAACGATTTTATGAAACACATTATCTCACGAAATTATGATGTCAACTGGCCACCAAGATCGTGCAATTTAACGCTTTGCGATTTTATTCTTTTTGGTTTTGTGAAAATTCGGGTGTATGCGAATAAATCAGAAACAATTCCTGAGCTCAAATCAGAGATCCAACTCGTCATCGTTGGGATACAGCCACATCTCTGTGTAAAAGTCATGGAAAATTTAAAGAAAAGAGTAATGGCCTGTCATCAGAGCCGTGGGGGGCATTCGCCGGATATTTTATTCCATACTTCAACGGAACACGTCTTCTTTACTATCGTTTGCCAAACTCGAATATAGTAACTCATTGGTTTAAAGAATCAGAATAGTAACCTATTCGGGCCTTTCAAAACTTTTTTTTTAATACTATAGGGGGACAGACAAACAGACGGGTCACCTGATAGTAAGTGACAACCGCCGTCCATGGACACCTGCAACTTAAGAGTCGTAAATGTGTTACCCGCCTATGAGGGTGATGAGGGATGGGGGTGTGGGGAGGGGAAAGAAGAAAGGAGGGAGGAAGAGATAGGAAAGGTGAGAGGGGAGATAAAAAAGGGAAAAGGGGGGATAAGAAAGGGGAAAGCTGGAGTTGGGCCTCCGGAAACTTCACTCATTTCGGGGAAGTAAAACACAAGCGTTACTTCACAATCGGTTTTCTGTGAGGCCGTGGTATCGCACCGGTCGAGCCGGCCCGTTCGTGCCTAAAAGGCTCTAAAAGTGTTAGAATGTATGTAACTAAAACAGCCAATTAAAATAATATTTACATCTACAAATACTAGTAGATAGAAAATATTTTTTTTTTATTATTTTGACTAATTAGTTAATAAATCACAAATATATCCTAATATTTAACGGCATAAATTAGTTAATCAGTGTTAAGGTTAAACTAAGAAACTTGGAAAGCAGTTTCCTTTTGTAACGTAACGGTGTTGCCAAAAGGCACCGTTTGTTTGCGAAACATTTTACATAACTGTGCATAAAGAAGGTTTAGTTTTTTGAGTATATGCATATTAAATTTTTTATGTATCTATGAATAATGTTTCTTTGTCACTGATTCTGTGATTAATGGATTTCGACATGTTAGGTTTTTCTACACATTCACGTTCACACATCAATCCCAACCATTTTGGACGAAGCAAAAGAATACTCAGCCAAATTTTATTTTTATTTTTATTCAGTGGTAGAGCCATGCTTTTGCACGAATGGGCCGGCTCGACCGGTGCGATACCACGGCCTTACAGAAAACCGGTTGTGAAGTAACGCTTGCGTTCCATTTCCCCGAATTGAGTGAGGTTTCCGGAGGCCCAATTCCTCCTCCCCCCTTTTCTCTCCCATTCATCTGCTTTCTCCTTTTTTCCATCTCCTCATCCCTCCTCTCTTCTTTCCGCTCCCTGCATCCCCCATCCCTCATCACCCTCAAAGGCGGGTAGCGCACTTGCGACTCTTGAGTTGCAAGTGTCCATGGACGGCGGTGTCACTTACCATCAGGTGACCCGTCTGTTCGTCTGTCCCCCTATAGTATAAAAAAAAAAAAAAAAAAATACAAGGACCACTTAACAACTCACTCAAACCCGCTATCCAGTATGCTCCTGCGCCTAATCCAATTAGAAGACTCAAAAGAGCCGATTTGCTGCCTTACTAAGGGGAGATGGAGCAGTGGCTCTACCCTTGCAAACTCCAACCTCTTGCAACACACCTGATTATAGTTTAGGTGACTGATTGCAGGTGTAAAACATAAAAAAAAATCATTTTTTCACAGACACAAACAGTTCACACATACAAACACACGCTCACGACTATGTCACCTATGGCAGAGATGAATTAAAGATCGACATTTTGCCAATAAGGATTTGGTCCCACTAACGTAATAGAAGCAAGCCCATTGCCCTCAACCAGGAACAAGATAAAGATAAAAAGGAGAGTTAGTTTAGAATGCAGTGAGTTTTATACATGTCCAATAATATTACTTGACAAAGCCGCTATCAAGTATCATCATAGATTGCACAAAGGCTTTTAAAAAAAAAAAAAAAAAGATTTTGTGAGGTAATTTTACATTAAGAAAATAAAACATATTTTGTAGTTTCCAATTAATTCTCGAGTTTGACTACGATACTATTAGTGTATTAGTACCGTACTCGTAGTCATTGATTTAATTATATGCTAATATGTATCCTGTGTTAGAGGTATGTTTTAAATATATTCATTTTAATAAATTTTAATCAACATTTAAACCTTAAATAGTTGAGCTAGTAAATATTTTAATTATATTGTTCGTTGAATGCCCATAGCACCAATATGGCCAATAACATATGTATTATAACGTAAAGAAATTAGTTTTGTAATTAAAAGTAATAATGGTTATCTCTAGCAGTGGGCTGTGTTAGGATAAATGGTTTTAGATTAGTTTCGATATCAGATAAAGTTGTCTTTATTGGAACTATATAATGCCCCTCCAAAAAAAAAGGGAGGATCCTCCAACAAGGCAAGATCATGTCTGGCGGACCGCGGCGCCCAACAGTTGATGTTAGGATTTTAAACATAGACTAATCAGCACGAGAACTCTGATGTCATGATTTAGGATCCTACCACGTAGTTTCTGCGTAGTTTAGCTTATCTTCGATAGATGGCGTTGATGTATGTTTCTGCTGTATGTGGAGGTCACCACAAAACCAATATTAATTAGTTTTCCATTTTAGAATTATTACATGACACAAAATTGCTAGCCAAGAGGATAACTGTTTTTAATGAAAGAAAACAAAACTCAACCATATGATTTTCGGTGGAGTGGAATAGGCCCAATCTCTGCCCGTGGTTTAGTTAGTGGGAGCAAATTATGCCTACTACTTATTTATTTGCGGCTCTTTTACATATTTTTTTATTCAGTATATTTCTAATGGTTTCTTTCTCCTTTCGTGATGACACTATAAAAAACCTAAGTAGATCGAAAGGCAATAACGTCAGAGGCCGTAACTGTCATATATCAATTTTAGAAATAACTTTTATATGAAAGACCTCCTCTAGGCGGTACGCCATATAGTACATTAAAGATTAACATGTTATGACAGACCACCCTTAGGCGGTAGCGCCTTAGGACGTTACGTCAAAATAAATCTTTTCAAATGTATCTAATATGGCAGACAGCCTATAGACGGTACCGTCTGTACGCACTGTCACAGTAGATTGCTCATTGCTAGTGCAGTGCAGTATTTGCGTATAATTTATGTTGTTAGAATAATAGGACTTTCAGCCATAAGGCGTTAACGTCTGAGACCGTATTGTCGTATCAAAAAATTTAAAGTAATATGGTGGTACGACTGTAGACGGTATGATAAAATGTACCTATGGGATTTTGAAGTGTAATAACAATGACAATTGCAAAAAGTCATGTGTCGTGGAACGTGCTAATGAATTACAAGTTAGCCACTATTAACAACTTGCAATAAAAGAGAAAATATCAATAAAAATAGATAATAAATGTATTACTTAGAAAATGGAAAATTATCCTAGAGTGTTCGTAGATCCTAGAGTGAAAATTATCGATTAGAAATTAAGGGACAAAAGCGAGTCCGAAAATTGGCATATATGTATGTATATAATAGTCAATAACTTTACAGATTCGATTGAAAGTATTAAAATATAGCTACATTCTTTTTCTTAGTTGTTTTCAAGTCCCGAACTAGAAAGTATTCCTAAGTACAAACAAACATTTGTGGATCACATGAGTTTTTGTCCAGCATGGGTATCGAACTCACGACCTTCGGCACAGCAGTAAGGGTCACTAACTGCTAGACTAACAGGCCAGTCGACATATTATTATTCAAGATTAGTAGACTGTACTCTCTGGCGATGCGTGTAAGAAATGAGCTTGTTTATTCTGTTTTTAATTTTCATTAGTCAGTTATAAGGCCTCATTTTTATTTCAAAATATTATCGGCAAGGTTATTTCCTAAGAAAGTATTGAAGGTGGACTTTTAGATTGGACTAGACGTTACTATTTCAACGTCTCAATGTCAGTTTAGTCACGAAAGAGTCACTCATTAATTCTACAAATGGCGTTTGAGTCGAACCAAAATTCTGAAAGGTCTAAGATACTTTTTAATTTACAATAACAAGCAATGGTGATGATTTTTTGATTAAATTCGTGTCGTTCTCAAGAAATGGCAGGTCAGGAGTACGAGTGGGTTTGGATGAAAGTAATGTTGTAATGACAGTTAAGGAGCTGGTGAGGTATGTCTTACGCGTTGGTTTGATAATGATAAATGATAAATGATAAATGATCTTTATTTTGTAAATAGGTTATAACAACACTTTTACACGTCAATATATTATTTTTTTCTGTTAGTTTATGCTAGATGAGGCCGGTGTTTCCTAGCTGACTACCCTGAGAAGAAACACCGAAACAAACTCAGAGGTCAAAGTCTGTTTTAAAGTCCATACAGATGTACTGGTCAAAAACATATGAGAACCATGCACGCTAACGTCTGAGATGAGCTTTTGAAGAAAGCACCACGTTCATTTGAGTGGACCCGTCCAAACAGTGCAAGCATTTGTCAGTTATCGTGTAGCTCAACTTAGAACTTTAAGGAGCTCAACGGACCGACGAACAGTACCAAAGCAAGGACATTTGGGTAGGCCGCAAAAGTACTCAAACAGTCAGACATCGTTATAAAACAAACTACAGGAGAAAATAGAAAAAAAATAATAATAAATAAATAAATAACCTACATAGTCCTCACATTTACAATAATTAAATTTATAAATTAAAAAAAAAGAAACAAATATATAATATATTATACTTAACAAAGTCTTCATGTCAAAAAGTACAAAGATTTAAACAATAAAAAAAAAACAATATAATACTTAACAAAGTAAGTATTCATGTCAAAAAGTAAAATATAAAATGTCAATGTGTATAAAAAAAAAAAGGATAAACGAAAAACAAAGGTTCATGTACATTAATGAAGCAGCTCATTCCCAAGCCTTTTTATCTTCAATGTAATCTTTAATTGTGTAAAAAGCTTTTTGACTTAGTTTTTTTTTTTATAAATGATTTAAATTTATTATTGCTTAGTTCTTGTATTTGGCTAGGAAGCTTATTATAGAAATGTATACTTTGGCATCTAAACGAACCACCTATTTTCTTGAGCCTGGTTTTAGGAACAACAAATTTGTTTTTGTTCCTAGTATTTACACTATGGATATCACTGTATTTTTTAAACAGATTAATATTTTTATGTGCGTACATGAGATTTTCATACATATACTGAGAGGGCACAGTCATAATATTAATCTATTTCAATTTATCTCTGAGGGAGTGTCTGGGACTTAATTTATAAATTGCACGTATAGCTCATTTTTGTAAAACAAAAATAGATTGAATATCGGCGGCATTTCCCCACAACAGAATACCGTACGACATTACACTATGAAAATAGCTAAAGTATACTAAACGGGCTGTCTTTAAATCAGTTTAACCACGAATTTTCCTAACGGCGTACGCTGCAGAACTAAGCTTTTTGGACAGTTTATCTATATGGGGGCTCCACTGAAGCTTTGCAACGAAAGTTAAGCCTAAGAACACTGTGGAATCTTCGTTTTTTAACACTTCGTTGACACACCCTTTATTGACACACTAGTGTTCACCTGTGTTACATTTGGCAATGTAAACTTTATACATTTAGTTTTTTTCTCGTTTATTTTGTATATATGTATGTATATATGAAGTTATATTGAAAATTAAAATCTCCAGTTGTTATTGAAACAGGGTTCTAGTATGATAATAAACAATCGGTGCTCATGAGCGTATTGCTTATATTGGTTATTCTTAACTTTAAGTACGTATTAAAGTGAAATTATAAAAGTTAATGATAATAATAAAGAGATCAGAACATACATTCGCGTGTGTTCATTCTTCCTTCTTAATTCAATCTATCCTTCTTCAGAATGCTGTACCTCCTGAAATCAGAATAGCACCTAGTCGCCCTTCTTTCTAGGCGAAAGTACTAGCTCACATTGTGCATAAGCCGGCAGAACCATCGCAACAATCAATATCAATATTATTTCTTTCTATTTTTGTTGTCATATCTAGTGCACCTATTGACTTATCTCTACACAACCATAAGGTAGACTGGTAGAAAATGCCTGATGCTTCAAGCTCGCCGTTGTATCTTTTTGTGCAAAAGTTTTAAATAAAATTAAAATGAATAAATAATATAAAACGGTCTTCACTTTGATGTTTTACAAAGTTTTGATCGAAGCTTATTGTTAAAGGGCTTGATGGGCCTTAATTGTGATCGGCAAAAAGAAGGCGTTAATTACGGCTCTTCTCCTCTCTCTGAAATATGTGTGTATGTATGTTTGAACACGTATTACGCAAAAATGATTGAATGGAATTGAATGCAGTTTTCAGAGTTAGTTATTAAAGACTTTTATTATTTATGTTCGAAGATTTTGTCAGATCCTTATACGAGTACCTTACATATTGAAACTTTCCTAGAAAAATATGCATTCATAATATGTATATAGCTGACAAAATATAATTAGATGAACAAATAAACCTTCTTTTTAAGGCAGTTAAAAAAAACTTGACACATGTTTCAAAGCTATCTGTATATCTTTATATATATAATTCTTCTGTGAGTGTGTATGTCACTGAACTTCTCTCAAACGACTGGACGGATTTTGATTAAATTTTTTGTGTGTGTTCAAGGGGATCTGGGAATGGTTTAGATTCACAAATCAGCCCGGCAGATGGCGCTGCAGTCGGTATCTAGGTTATTTATCTATATTGATCCTAATCGCTTGAAATATCATGCAGGACAACGTCTGTCGGGTCCGCTAGTTATTGTATATTTTCAAAGTTATCTGTTGTCATTATTTAAAATATTGCTTTGTAAGCGATACCGCGTCACGTTCTATTTCATTTCATTAGAAGACACTTATTGACACTGTGTTCATTTACTATGATTATGTATACATATACTCAATTCCCTCCTTGCGACCGAGTGCAGGAACTTTCCGAAGCAGCCGTGCCCGGAAAGGATCTGCGTCAGTCAAAGAAAGAGTCCCGTGCTGCCGCTCTGCCCATTCGACGATGACCGGCTGGAGCACCTCCACGGCGGCAAAGCCAGCACGTGGAGCCCCCAACTGGCCGTGGACGACCAAAGAGCCATAGAGGCTCGACGAGCGGCCTCACGCCACTCGCGTACTTCTTCGGGCGGGGGCCGTCTGCCGCTACCCGCCCGGAACTTAGCCGCCCGCCGATAAACTTCGGCGAGCACTTCCGCCTCCAAGTCCCACGGGGGACTTCCGGCCAACGCGCACGCCGCCTCCGTCGACACGGTGCGGTAACCACGTATGGCTCTAACCGCCATAACCCTCTGAGGGCGCCAAAGGCATGCCCTATTCTGGGCGGTCAGAGCCTCCACCCACACCGGTGCACCGTAAAGTACCATTGACCGGACAACCCCCGTATACAGCCGTCTTGTAGCGATGCTGGGTCCACCCTAGTTGGGTAAAAGGCCACAGCTCACCGCTTCTTGACGGGTCATCTCCGCCTCCGTGACGGGTGGAACATCCTCCTTCTCGAACTCCCCGTCGTCTCCGGCCAAGGCGGCCATTGATGGGGGTGAGTACTCCACCCGTTGCGGGAAGAGGCCCTCAACCACTTCCTTCTCCTGAAGGAAGCTAGGCTGGAGAGTCTCGGTTAGGTTAGAGACCGAGGGATCACGATCGAGACCCTCCAGCATCTCCTTTCTCTTCACTTCTTTGGCGCGACTAATGGCTAGCTTCAGATTTCTCCGTGCCTCTCGGTACTCTTCATGAAGCGGAGGTGGAGGAGGTCCTCTTCCCGCTCTTCGCGGTGACTCCGGGCACGAATGCAGGCCACGCGGAGGTCCACCAACTCCACCACTAGTAGACCTCCTTCCTTGGAGGCCGACGACCTAGAACGCGAGGCGTGGCCGCATCACAAATTTGCGTAACCGCATCGTGAAAGTGTCCTGCTCCTAAGTCAACCTCCTCGGTCGGCGGCTGCGGAGACAGCCAAGAGTAAACGATAGCTGCCTCCTTCAGTAGGTCCCGGTCTAGCTTAGATGGCCCACCGTGGAAAGCGGGAAAGACGACGCGCCATGTGACCCCTTCTGGGGTCCTGAGTCCGGGAGAGCTCAAATCGGATATAAAGGTGGTCCGAGAGCGTCTCAACCTCTTCCAGGACACACCAGTTCCTTACTCGTGCGGCAAGAGCAAGGGTAGCGAACGAAAGGTCCACCTGCTGTCGCACGCACGTATTGATGGTGCCTCTGTTTAGGAGACAGAGGCCCACCGATGTTGTACACTCGTCTACAGCGTCGCCCCGTGCGTCCGTCCTGGGGGAACCCCACGCAACGGACTTAGCGTTAAAGTCCCCCAGCACTAGGACGTGACCAGACGCTAGTCGCCGTATCGAGGTCTCCAGATTATTGAGGAAAACCTCGAAATCACTCAGATTCCGGTTGGGGGAGAAGTAGACATCAAAAATGGTGACCCCCCCATTCAGCGGCAACATATCCAGTACTCTTGTCTCTTAACGACTCTTAAGGGAATGAGCCGCCGTAGAGCCGACGACTACCACGGAGCCGTCCCGGTCACCCAGCCAGTTTGGACGGGGAGGGACGTAATAGGGCTACGGGTAAGCAACTACCTCAACCACCGGACAAATGCATTTTGTCTGTTGCAAGTTGCGGTCCTAAACAAGTTAAATTATAATGAAATATAACCCGACTCTATAACGAACATGCTAATTATTTTTGCGGACTTTATTTCAGAATCTTATTCTTTGTGTATCTGAAAAAACTAAGGCGATTAAAACAACAACTTTAGGGCGTGCCAAAGAAATTTATAGAAAAACATAACCTAAATGGCGCAATTGGGTAAAAACGGCAAAACTGTTTTTGAGTCTGCCATTTCATCACTTATTACTCCATATAATTAGAAATTAGACTGTAGGCACGTAATTTAATAGAATTATTCAATCACAACTTTTAAGAATTTGGTTTTTGAAAATTTACAATTTGCCCATGTACTTATATACCGTAGACGCATTAATATATACGATAAATATTATACGATGGGTGGGGGAACGGTGCCCTTGCATCGACTACCGCAACGACAGCATTCCCCAATTGACCCGTTTTTATAACGTAATGTTTGATGTTTAATTACATTGCAACCCTTAACTCATATATGTAAGTAAGTATTATCTACCGGATTCACATTCTAGGGTCGTTTAGTTGACCCCGTAAATAATGTTAATCGCTAACAGTTTAAAAAAAAAAGGATTTTAGTACAGAAATTCTACATTGAAGCTGACAATTATTGATCCTTAATATTATGAAACTAACTATAAAACTTAATTAGTAAGATACTGGACTGATACGAATAAACCTGTAGGTAGGTATTTAATATCAAGAATGTTGGCAGTATATACAGATTTTTCCTATGTATGTATAATTTTTTTTATTTTTTTATTAAATAACCATTTCATAATGCTCATTTTTTTAAGTTTATACGTAATCAACTTATTAGCTGACTTTAAAAATGAGCACACTTAACTGGTAATAGAACTCTCATTACTATCATATCAGTCATTAATTAAATTACTATTTTTAATAGCATTGAGAATCTAAGTAATTAGTAATAAAAGTTCAATAAAAATAGCCGAGCAATCTTCTAGGTATTATAAGTTGCATGAAAATTGTAACTTCAAGTTACTCAGTGGAATTTCGGGGGGTGGACAATATTGACAGCAGGTTGTCGTTTACAGACCTGCACAGCTTTTTATCGGTATTTTTTTATTTTAATAATTCTTGAGCACCATATTCAATTAGTTACTGGCTCTAGTCAAAAATCTACGTGCTTGTAATAAGCAACGTGTTTATTATAGGTGTTTATGTTCAAATCAATCTGCTTTGAATATATAACTTAGTCGCAAATAATATTAGCTTAGCTATAAATCGAAAAGCGACATCTAACGATAGAATAAGTTTTGTTTATTGTATTTGTACTACTTTGTATTTGTACCCCATGTATTTGTACTTTTGAAAAGGACAAATACATGGGGTTCTTTCTAGTTGCCCCCCTGTGTAGTCGACTCAAGTGCACCAAGGGTAAAAAATATCCTATGGAATAACGAAATGGACCACGGGTAACTTATGGTAAACCTAGATGGACTACGCAGCAACCCAGGGCTAAAACTGGCTGTAGTTATTCGTATAACGAATCAAGCTGACATCATCTCAGTGCGCCAGATGCAATGTGATTAACGAAATTATTCACTGAGTAATATTGCTTTACTTGAAGTCACTTGTTTCGTTTCATTTTAATTGGATTATCAAGGAAATACGTTATTTCTTTCTTTTGTAGAAAACATTGACACTCCAATAAAAATTGCATATAACGCACGCTTTGTAAACAAGCATATTACGAATGATTATTTGGCTGACAAAAATGCTTGGTAACTTGCTGGTCCTGCTCCACACCCACACTGTACATAAGAATTTTTTTTTTTCTTTCTTCAATTTTTTATTCTCGTGGTTTTATTATTTGACATGTAATTATATGTTGATGTTGTCAGTTATTGTTACTAAAATATACACTATTCATACGATATGGACATAAATAATTTACATTGTAGGTATTTTTTTTTTTTGAGTAGTATATGTGAGAACTGTGTAGTCGATTATTAAGTTTTATGTTTTGTGTCTCCTGGCAGTTCTGAGTATGTTATGCTTACCTAAAAGTCCTGCCAATGGTGGTGTATGTTTCGGGTCTTTCGGCTCCCTTTCATACGGTTGAGAACGATAAAAGCTGGCGCATGCGCCATGCCCGTGAACGAGTACCGTTGATCAGGCCTAGTCATCTCTGGATTGCTATTACTTAACATATAATAGTAATTATCATAAACGTTATTTCAAAATGATGTATTGCATTGTCCTCACTTGTTTTATTTTATGTGCACTTTTGAACTGTTACAAGAAATTTATGTAAAATATTTGAAAAAGAGTGTCCTTGGAGTTTCTTGCCTGTTCTTCTACATATGATCGAGATAGATCGATCGACATATTGGAGTTCAGTAGACGATCAGAGGAGGTCAGAAGTAAATGACTTTGATTTTATTACACAACCCATTCCGGTGTAGGTTGCATAGCTCCTTAATCCTAAAAATAAAAAAGCTATGTAACTGTACTAGGAGCTCAAGTATAATGCACTAGGTATGGCTTATAAGCCATAGTGTAATCATAGACAATGAATGTGCAGCTCATTGGCCAAAAATGCAGTATCTTCCCAAACTGTTGACCTCCTTTAGGGCTTCCCCAGAAAAAGTTACTAATAGCCTGGTAGTTAGAGTGGAACAGCTTCTTCGAAAAGAAAGTCAGTCATTATTGTGCAATACAGCCGTTAGTAACACCAAAATCTGGGTTTCACACCTTTAAGTGCGACGAAGGATGGGGAATACGGATATGGGAAAGAAGAGAGGGATGAAAAGAGCACAGGAAAGAAAAGAGGGGGAGTTGAGCCCCACAGACTTCACAACCGCTTTTCTGTAAGGCCGTGGTATCGCACCAGTCGAGCCGGCCCATTCGTGCTTAAGCATGGCTCTATCACTATTGTCAACAGCGAATGTTTATTATCAGATACTTCCATCACAGTTTCACGTTTTCTGTACTTAATTTTATATACTATTAGGTATATAATTTCGGCTTTATATTTTTATACAGTAATTAAAATTTTAATATTCTGTAATTATTACTTGTTATCCTAATCCACCTATCCATAGGTCAGCCGTGCCTAGGGATGCATAACTAGGGGCGAGCCTAGTTGTAAGCGTGCCGAATATGCCCTGGGACTTGGTGAACCCAGATTTATGGCTAGCCTTATCTCAGCATGTGCATGTACAGCAGCAAAAAATATGGCGGTGATGTGGTGCGCAACCCACAGACAGAGCCCACGGAGAGCCGCTTTGCTACGATGAATGTCAGAGGAGGGATGAAAGATAAATTGGTTGATGTATGTCAGTTGATGCAAGAAAAACAAATTGATGTGTTGTGCATAAACGAGACGAAGCGGAAGGGATGTGGCTTCACGAAACAAAGTGCCTTTAACAGACGAGCCTGTATGCGGAACGGAATTCAGCCTCCTTTCGCATACCGAAGAGATTGATGTGCTACAATCAGCTACGCTTTAGATATGAGAAGATAGCTTCTCTGTCTTTATCTTTGAACTGAGAAGAAGAGAAATTATCATCTTATTCTGATAAAGGGTAAAGAAAAAAAAATCAATAATACACCTACACATCTTATATGGTATTCAACTCAGTAACTAAAAGAAAAATAAATTAATTAAATAATTAAGTAGGGCTAAATTTCAACAAAGTATTTATAGTTTAGTATCCATAAGTGACAGCCGTCATGTCACACATTATCCATGAACCGTGTTGCATGATTATCGTTGTTGACAATACCAAATGTCAAAGTTAAAGTCAGATAAAATAAATTAAGATATCATTTTCTTCGAGAGAGAAAAGGCAGAATCTCTGCATTGAGCTTACACGCGAGAGAGATTCCATAAACAACTTATAATAATAACAATTTTCTTCAAAGTTATTAGAATTCTGCAATCTCTATATGCTCTGTAATAAAATAATCCTTTTAGTATAAATAGGACACTTCAAAGTAAATGAAAATGTTATGCATGTGGTCGAGTCGCTGAACACCTGGTCACCCTAGTCGCTCGTGATACGTTTCTTTCTATTAGTTTTAATATCCTTCGCAGATTTCTTTCATGAAGCCGTCGTCACCACCATTTGAAATACCTGCAGGAGCTTCACTCGCTTGCGAGAGGTTTTTAGGATCGTTAATGTGAAAATAGGGGCTTTGTATAAAAACCTTTAAAAATATCTGTATTGAGACTTCCGCAATAACATACAACCATAATAATATATCTGTTGGCCATCACGACTTCATCCCAATACTGACGTCTAATGACTCTGTTCTATATTTTTGGTAACGCTATATTAGTTTTCTAACGAGTTTAGCTTCCTATCATATACCGAAGAGGTTGATGTACACTATGGTATTACACTAAATATAAACGAACAAATGTATAGTATCACAATGTATGCTAAAGTAGGTAAAGGAAAAAAGAAAATTACCGATAATGCACCATTGGTATTTACTTATTTAGTCGCAATAATAAGAAAAGGTGAAGAATTAAGATTAAAGCGCATGCAGCATGAAGAATTTCATAATCAACAATATAAAAATAAGAACATGCATCTGTTTGAGTATGTCATACACTAAAACAACAAGTTTTTACAGCATTGTCTTTTATTTTTCCTCTAAAATGATGCCTTCTATGTGTCCCATATACGAATATTAATTTACAAGTCTAGCGGCGTTTAAATTAAAGCGTCAATACTAACAATTACTTGCAAATTATTCTTATCAAAATGTCAACAATTATTGCACAATAATAATTATCTTACCGACGATAACAGAGTAATAAATTACATACCAATAATTAATTAAAGAATTCTAGTATCCTGTTATGCTGTGTTCTTGAATTTTAAAAACTAGTTCTATTTTATTTAAGTAGTTACTGATTCAAAAGGACTACGAGAGAGGGTCAAGCAGTAAGCAGAATGAAGAGTAAAAAGTGAGACATAAAACGCGAAATTATTTTAGCTTCTCAATGTATTCTCCCTTAATATATATACATTTATTAGATCTATTAATTCATTCATTTATAAATTCGATAAAAAAAAGTTTTTTCTTTGTCGTCGGACTGGGCCGAAATTACGCTCTTCATCGCTCCAAAGTTTCTTCCTTCGAAGTTTTGTTTTTGTATTTGGGAACAGATAATAATTGCTTTGTGCTAAATTTGGGCTAAAGGGAGGATGTTCCAAGATTTCGAAGCCCACACTTGGTACAGCAGCCACCGGAACGTGCGCTTTGTACACGGGTGCATTGTCGTTGAAAAGGAGCACCCCTTTGGTCAATGTTCCCCACCTTTTATCCCTCACAGTTTCTTGCAGACGTTCTATTAGTGCAGCGTAGTACTCTCCAGTTATAGTGATACTTTTCTATGTAGTCAATAAGGAGAATTCCCTTAGTATCCCAGAAAACAGTGGCCATGTCATTTACAGCCGACGGAGACACTTTGCATTTCTTCGGGGCTGCTATGCCATTTTCTGCATGGAGTCCTCTTTAGCCTCAGTCTCACGATGAACTCAAGTTTTATCTCCAGTCAAAATCCGGCTTACAACTTTGTCCTTATTGTCACCATAGAGAGCCAAAAACGCGCGACAACACTCAACTTGCCGCTGTTTCTGTGTTCTCACACCTTTGACATCCTAAGATGATCGTGATATTTAAAATGGTTGTAACCTACACACCGATCGTTTCTGTTACCTGCTGTTTCTTTAAACGGGCATCTTCGAATTTGATTTCTTCAATGAAGTTTTCTGGAGGAGTTTTAGGAGGGAACACCGATTATGTCACAAGACTTTTCTTCTATCGCTCCCTTGGGCTTTGACGATACGGCGAAAGAGCAGAAACATGAGCACAGCCCACGGCTGGTTAGCTCTTCTATGGAATAGACATAAATACATAGGCGGGAAGTCAAAAGCTAGATAAAAGGAAATTAAGAAGAGGAATATAGAAAAATTAGAAAAGTACTTCCACATATACGGGGAAAAATTATATTAAGAGGGGTACTTCATATGTAGCAATTATATATTAGTGTGAAAATGAGAAGATGAAAAGACCGTTATAGAATGAACTATTCCTTAGGAATTCCTAATGAGGGAGTTGTACTTTAAAAGGAAAAAAAAATGTCTATACTTAATATCTAGTATATCGTAAGACTCATAAGCCTATTTGGCAAAGGATAGCTTTTGACTTTCCGAGAACAATTGTGTTAATATGGTATTAGGTCTTGGGCAAATCTTAGATTATTTTAAGGAAAATTATATAACTTTTCCTTAAAGATATCACATATATACATAAATCATTTATACTGTTGCTTATGTCAGTATGAATCACGAGGCCGCATGAGGCATATTTTAGCATAAGGCATTTGATTACAATGATTAGAGAAATTGACTAGGTAAAAGTACATTTAGAATATTGTATCTAATGAACGAAGTTTATGATTTTTTTTTATACTACAGGGGGACAGACGAACAGACGGTTTACCAGATGGAAAGTGACAACCGCCGTCCATCGACACCTGCAATTCAAGGGAGTTGGCCCTCGTAAACCTCACTCAATTTGGGAAATGCAACGCAAGCGTTACTTCCCAACCAGTTTTCTATGAGGCCGTGGTATCGCACCGGTCGAGCGGGACCATACGTGCCTAACCATTTTACTTACTTTTATATTTTTACTTATACTAAAGATATGCAAGGAAAAGTACTAATACCTATCTTTTAATTTTTTTATAAGCATTACCTTTTATTAGGTATATTAATTGGAGCCATGTCAATCGATTACAAATAATTTTTACATACATTCGTGCCTAATTCCCTGAAACTCTTTCGGGGATGTAGGTATGACAGGCAGGATCTATTATCGATTGATGAAATATTCCAGACTGTCTCTGGTTGGTATTATCAATTGGCAGATATTAGTTTGAAGGAGATAAGACAGTAAAGTACATCTTTAAAAAAAATAAACATAATAAAGAGTTAGCTACTAGGAAAAGACGTCCTCCAATAGTTTAACGAATTAGTGGCTTATATTTATAAAAAATCGCTAGTTGTATTGCAGTAGATACTATTTTTCTTTTGGCAAGAAAACATTGTCAATGTAACGGTAAATATTTACTTTAGTGCGATACATAAAGGCATATGCTAACACTTGTATCCCCGAAGGGGTAAGCAGACATCTATTCAATACACCTACATTTAACCAATTATAATAATTGTTCCGTTAACTTAACTGCACTTACTGAAACAAAGTTTGCAAAAATTTTGATAATATTCAAAGGGAATGAAAAAGAAAGGGCAATAGAAGAAAAGGGATATGGAGGGGGGGACCTACGTCCCCCAACCAGGTGAAGTATGTAAAAATTCTCAGTGAAGTGAAAAAGTGCGAAATTCATCCTACTGCTACAACACTGATTGAAACACGAATCGGAGAACTTGTGTTCTAGATTTTACTATATTCTATTACTTTCACGATTTCCTTTGAACATCGGTCAGTAGGAATTGCCACTAAATAACTTTACAGATACATATACTCACCTATAGACAAATCATAATAAGAATTACCTGACATCCCGTATACGGACAGGAAAAATTATACCTATTTGTAATATGCTAGCATTTGGTATAGCGTATCCTAGGAAACTACTTATGTCGTAATATTGTAGTTATGGTGTTTAAGGCCTATTGCATATTCTAATAAAATTATTACAATGTGGAACTTCGGATTGGAACCTTATATGGAATTAAAGCCAAAAGACATCAATGCCTCCGAATGGGTAGGCAGAGGCGTCTCAATAGCCCACTTTCTGCCAATAATTATTTAGTTCCACCCACGTTATTAGGGACGGCAATAGGTTTTATTGCCATCACCCGGGCACTGTAAAGAAAGGAAGAAAATATATTTATTTTGTACTCATACAAGGCAAGAATAACAAATTCATTAAACGTCACTGCTAACAAGTACCACTGTATGAGACAAACATGGCCGCTAGCACAGATTTGTGCTACTTCGTAAGAAGCAGCGCTGGTATTATGCTAACACCTAGTGAATATCACGGACAGAGAGCCATCTTTTGGTGTATACTGTACTGTATACTGTCTGACAGATAACAGTCCGATCCCTTAGTCTTCTTTAACTACTCCCACGGTAAGAGATGGGCTAGCCCTATTACACTTTACCGATAACCACACTGCTTCTTAACATTTACTAGCGACTTAACATTTACTATTTGTTTGACCCACGACTGATTAAAAAGTCTTCTAGATAAGAAAAATCAATCGCTTATGTTCGCCTTGCAAATAAATATTATTACAAATTAAAGTTTGATGTTCATTCCAAGATTCATAGTATTTAGAGCAGATATAGAGATTATTATCAAAGAGTAGGTAGGTTATACAAGAGTAGAGGAAAGTATTTACTTATCTTGTAACCATATTTCCTTCAATTGATTCGAGTTACCCACATTATATCCAGGCTAATATATGTTCTTTATAATTGATTGCAGGTAACTCATTTTATTAGTTAGAGCACTTCTCGGCACCAGCCAGTTCGAGTTATAGGTAAACGACCCTTAAATGCTTGAGCTACTGCTTATACTCCCAAATCCATATTTTTCCTGCTTCTACACTTCCTTTTTTTTAAGTTTAAGCCTACCATAGTGACGCCACTTTGTCTGATAGAAAGCAATAATTGGAGTCCAAGAGTTGTGGTCACCATCCTCATTGCATGTCTAGTTAATGTAGCATGGTGACCCACACTATGGCGGCCTGGTGAGATGCTTTTTGACGCCCCGCTTAAAAGACCCGGGGTCAAAGTGGGAAGGAAATACGTCACACATGTTTTTTTCTGTCAATGTGAAAAAATTCCCATCGTATTCACAAAAATGCCCGCATGACGGCAATAGGTTTACCCCCTATTACGTAAACGGGGCTATTTGATAATCGGCAACATGGGAGCGTTCATTGCGCTTCTGAGTACCCCTTCAGTGAAACAGGCATGAGTGTATGTATATATAACTACTCATAATTAAAAATAATTTATAAATTTATTACTCTTTAATATCTCATTTTAATATTTGAACATTTTCGTAGGTTATTCGTAATTACGAACCATATTACAAAACAGTGTTAAGTGAATAGTGCCTAGGGTCACAATTGGCAAAAAAGTAAGGAGAAAGGATATATTATACGATTTAAAATAAAAGTGAGAGAAGTGCCAATCTGATTCGCGCCCGAACGCTGCGGTACCGTAAGCAAACAATTGAATAGTTTACTTAAATAGTTCCTCTATCTGAGGACTATGTCATTTTTCTGAAAAACAAACCTAACTTTGCATTTCTCTCTTTTCCATCAATATCGTTCGTAACGGCAAAAAGTTTTTATTTATGAAAAATCCCATAAACAAAAACTTTGTGATTTAACAACAAATTAACTAGTTTCAGATTGTTTCTGTAACTTGTGTTATGAAACAAAATGTCTTCATGAAAGTCTTGGGAAGTACCAGCGATGATTCAATTTACACCTCGAACTGTTGAAGTGAAGTTGATAAAATTAAGTTGTAAATGGTTTTCATTGCGTTGACTTCAAAGCTATTTAGTTCAACTATTTTTATTTACATGTAATCAAGGGACCGCAGTCTTTAATATTTGACGTAAATGTAAACTTGATATCTCCACACGTTCATATGTCATCTTTTGCTTTAATAAAACAAAGCCTTTACTCATTTTCTTCCATGTTAATAAACTGAACTGTAATTTAATAAGTTTTTATTTGTATTACAGGTCATTGGTACAGCATCCTCTTCGATAGACACTAGAGTGATCCTATACCTAGGGTCCTAGGGTCCTTTTTCATATTTTTCGGAACGGAAACCAAAAAGCAGGCATGTTTCTGAATAATTAAATATTCAATTAAGTGATTATAATTGTAATAATACCTTAGTGTCTTTCCAATGAGAAATTAGTTTCGAACCTATATAATATGTATACATATATGTACCTATTGTATGACATCACTAACATGTGACCATATCATGAAAAAATCGCGCGTTAAGCTGTTCATATCGTCAAACACTGATTATTATTCAAAGAAAAGGTCTGACCATATCCATGACAAGATCGACATTTTCATGAAATAAGACCATATCATGAAAAATGGAAATGAAATTCCACATCATAAAATGATCGATTCTATGATCTGGCCACGACATATACACAAATAAAAATATATACATACATGCAAATATAATACATACAATAACAATAAAATTAACATATAACCAGGTTCAGTTAAGCCTTGTACTATTTTTGTTTTTATAGAGTAGGTATTTATTCAATAGTTTCATAATAATCAACACTGTATTTAATTATAATAATAACACAACATTATTGTTGATTTATTGCCCTATTATAGAATTCTTTACCAGAGTACTTTGGTAATTCTTTAATTAATCGTTTTTTGTATTTTATTTTTAATGTAGTATTTGTAGATAGTCCTTGCGGTGGGTTACGGTGCGGAAAGCCTCTTACTCAAGACGAGTCAAGAGTTGTCGTCTTCATCAATGCTCACCGTATACACAACTTTGAGGCTCAGAATCCTCTATGGGACTGCGAATGTATGAACTATGTCGTTAAGAAAAAGTCAATTTAGAGGAGTCTGGGTTATTTAACACCGTACTGCTCATCAGAATACAGCTCTCCAGTAATATAATTATTGCCCTGTCTCAAGAAACTATGCTGGTATTAATGCTGTCGAGCCGGGCCACGTATTTTCCGATTAGAGACAAAATCAATCCTAGAAATCATTTTACTATTTGGCATATTTAGGTATTAAAAATATTGTACGTTGATTTTTCGTTTAGATGCATCATTTCATTGCAGTTTAAAGTATTTTAATTTGTAAATCAGCGCCTTAGTAAGAGGATGTTTCTAAAGGAAAAGAAAGGAATGGAAAGGTCGTTATCCAGGCACTTATAAAGGTAATTAGTTGGCTCTGCAAACTCGTACTCTACAAGTATTTTGTTATTTTCATGTATATGTATGTGTACTGCATAGTCTTTCCATATGTTTTACTATTCGGTTTAATGTATTTCTTATTATATCTTTTAATTTTGCTCTAGTCAAGCCAGCCAGCCAGCAGTAAGTATTTCGAATTGATTCTTAGTAAATCGAATCAGATTTATCCTTCCTACATCGATGTTATAACAACAACGTCTAGTAACTTCAGCACGACCTTGATTACTCCGAAAGTTGTTTTTTGTCGTGTAATTCGATGTACAACAATGATTATTTATTTCGTTGTCCGTACAGCAACCGGAACTTTGATGCTGTAGATTATTAGTTTGATACGGTATTTCATGCTTCTATAAATAGTCGGTAGTTAGGTATGGTAAGCCACACGAATATTCACATCAATCAGTAATGATGTTTTTATCATTATTCAGTTTAAAAATCATTTGTATTTTAGATGAATTTTCTTAAATTAAACTTTTCCTTATGCTTTGTACAGTGAAGAGATCTATCTACCAGTGTCAAATAAAGCTATTATAACATCACAAATGGTAATTATTACACTGTCTGCCCCACATTTGTATCTAAAAGTAACCGAGGCAGGCTCTACCTTACATTAAAATTAAAATTTTAAAGTAATTGAATCTACGCTATATGAGCGTGTGATATCTCATATTATGATTTTTTTAGTTTCTATTATTTATATAATAAACACACTGTCACATAAACATATGTACATTCACATAAACTCATTACTAATTGTAAATTTAGTAACTGAATATGTACTCAATAATATTTTAAATACAATTATTAATGTTGTTATTGCTGCAGTCTTTCACGATAAAGTACATAATAAAATGTAATGTATAAAGAGTAGAGATCGTTGAGCCCTGGTATGCTGAAATACATGCGTCGAGGCCTTAGGTACCACAACACTAAATTATGAAATTATGTGCAACATAGATATAATAATTGATTATTGTTTTATACATAACATAACGTTAAATAATGGTAAACATTCATTCCTATTTTGATGGCATCGTGATCGGCTATCTTATCCGTGATAAACCCATTGAAGTCGGTTGTCTACTTTTTTAAAGTGAATTATTTAACACGAAGATCGATGCCAGTTGAGTAAGTACATCAACCAGTATTGTATACGATGGATTTTTGCTTGTGCATCTTAAAACTTCATCAAAATCATTGATATTTAAGTGGTAAGCATAATCAGGAAAGACATGGCATCAGTCACGTATGCTTTTAAATGTACAATTAAAGTCTGCTTCATTAAGCAAATTGACTATGAAATAAATTAACGGCTTAACAAATTGATTAAATACAATCTAAATATCTATATAGCTCATAAAATATTTAGTTATTCATCTTAAAGTTTCATTTCAAAACGACGAAACTGATTTTATGAAAAAAATATTAAAAACATAGACAATTATTTTAATTTGCAACTATTTAGCTATATATGCTTATAGCTTATATATATCTTTTCTGTATTTCTAACTCTTACATGTTTGGACCAAATGTATTTCTAACTTTAGTAAGATTTGATATCATTAATGATGACATAGCGTAATGCTGTTACAATTACAATTGAGTGTTTATAGCACTCGTGGAAGTCGTAGAAACTAATTTTATCACCCAATGTTACTATTGTTTTATTTTTTTGACGTTTGAATGCATAGAAAGACATATTCACTCATCTCTCTCTTTCTCTCTGTTTTAATAGATATATGTATAGCTTAGTAGGTACTTAATATTTAGCTTATGATTTTTGATAAAAGTATGGACATATTGGATACACTCACGACGCTGCCTCCAAAGGGAGTAGGCAGAGGCGTTATTAACGCCCTTATTTTACCGATAATAATTTATTCCAATTTACGTAATAGGGGCAAGCTATTACTAATGCCGTCATCCGGGGACTTTTAGGAATAAGAATGGAAATATAGAATTTGGGATAGATTGACAAGAAAAGGAGGATAAAAAGATAAAATAATACTTTAATTCTTTTTTATAATTTGCCATCTTGTCTTTTGTGCTGACATATGTGTAACATAATCTTTCACCACTTTTCCTAAATCTAGCGACTGTACTCCATCAAAATTATAACTTATGCAACCGAACAAAAAAAATCTTCATCTTGCTAAGTTAAGTTTATTTATACATATAAATAGTTATATATATATGAATAAACTTTACATTCTATTTTTAAATAAAATAAAACCGTACAAGTGCAAGTGGAATTCGTGTTCTGATAATTAGTAGTAGTAGACTTACTTTTATATTTTTAGTAGTTTGCGGTTAAACCCAGTCTTTTATTATTGACAAAAAAATCAATTATTCGAAAGCGAACTGTATAAACCCAACAAGTGGCTTACAAGATCAAGGTCGACAGGTTGACCTCGCCATAAGAGCAGCACAACCCATGGAAACAAAGAAATGTCGTCTAGCACTTTGCATGTTGCTAATATTTGGACCACGATAAGGGTCTTATACGGCCAATTGACTATTACTTTTGAATTATTTGTCTTAAATCCTTAGTAAAATAAAGATAAAATATGACTAAAAAACGCGTTAATAATAACATAAGTTACTCAAATTTCAATAGGCTTCTGGCATTAGAAAAAACTGATGCAATTGGATGACAATACTATTATTACATTTATGTTTATAAGTAGAAAATAATATTTAAAGAATTAACGAAAAAAAATCTAAATATAATCTTAAGTATAATATTTAGTTTACTCAGTAAAACTAAATATTATTTAGTTTTATTGAGTGTAATTTTTTTTCATAATAAAAATATCGCTTTTAGAGACGCCGGTAAAAATAGTTTGCTATGCATTTGTTAAAGTTCAAAGTATAATAATAGTAATATATATTACTTAATCATTACATATGAAATACTTATAATACAGTTCTTTCCATAGTATACGTTTATAAACACTATTATTGTTTGTTTTAGAAGCGAGACTAATGATAAAGCATGTTTAATAAAGTAAAGCGAATATCATTTTTATCTATTTTAGCTTCATCAGTAAGCTTTGTCGTCGATGTTGAAATGTGGACTACAGTTGATACCAATCTTAGAATTAGATATAAACAAAGCTATGTCTAGATATGTACCTACTTCAAAATCAAAAATCAAAAATCAAAATAGCCTTTATTACTGATAACATCATTACATTACATTACATTATAGTTCTATCTCTCTTGTAATAAATAATTTTCAATATATTACAATGCCTTTCATATTTATTTTAATACAATCAGTTTCATGCACATTTAGCAATTTCATTTTTATTTCAATTATGATAAGATTACATGCACTTTTAATCATTAATAATAATATTTAATTAAATAATGTAAATATAAATTAGATTCATTTTAATTTTCGACATCGGTAACTTTATTATCAGTTTGCCTTTTGGCATAGGCCTCCCCTAGGCTTTTCCATCTATCTACCCACATAATTAATATAGGTTCCAATAACCTTGTTTAAGCTCATGGTGTTTACAATAAGGTGGATTGAAGGGACGGAACGAGCTTTAAGGACATGTTATAATTGAGTAGGTACTTAGCGTTTACGTATATAAAGTCAGTCTGACCTTTGCATCGACTACTAAATGCCATACTAGTCCAATTCAGTTGTCAATAACTAGTTTCATAAATAATAGGCCCATACCTCCTTATTTGTGTCAAAATGAACTGTGATGACAAAATTATTATTTTTTTCATTTTTTAAAAAGACTTCTCCCGCACTAGGATTAATTCCCGTGTCGCGGGGGACTTTACAAACATTCAAGCAACGGACAAAAAGAACACCCAGACCCTGAACAACATTTTGAGGAGTGTCCCACAAAGTGTTGTCCCATGCGGGGGTAATCGAACCCACAACTCTCGGCGCGGTAGTGTAGTGGCGAGCTGTCCACTTTAACCACTACGCCATCCGTGAAGTCAATTATTATTTAGATTATAATCGGAGTAGCTAAATAATACGGCGATACTTATTAAGTTCAACTTTAACCCTCTTAGGCCCCCTTCTGATTAGTCTATAGATAGGTATAGATAGATTTGAAGGGTTCAATTTTATAAGAAAATACTTAATATTATAAACGTTAATATAAGTTTGTTTGTTACGCTTTCACGCCGAAACTTGAAAGTTCAACAGATGCCACAAGTAATTATTTTGAAACAGATACATACGATGATGTTAAAGAACATTACATAATTTATAAATCAGAATTAAAAGAGCATATGTTACAATTTACTACAACAAGAAAAATCCTAGAGTAATCTTCAACAAAAATGTATAACAATGTTAAGTTGCCAAAAGTTAACATTCCTAATTTTTCTGGTAAATACACAGAGTGGACGTCTTTTCGCGATATGTTCATATCATTAATACATAAAAATGAATCAATTGATGATGTGCAAAAGTTGCATTATTTAAAGGGGCATCTGTCTGGAGAGGCAGAACAATTGTTACGCCATACCCCTATTACAGCCGCTAATTATTTAGAATGCTGGCATATGTTACAGAAACGTTACGATAACAAAATATACTTGTGTAATTCGATGATAAAGAGATTATTGGAACAACCCAATGTGTCAGAATCGTCAACTGCCATCAAGGGACTTTTGGATACTACCGTGGATTGCATGCATGGGCTATCAACGATAGGTATAGATGTTAATTCGTGGAACGCTATAGTTATATACATAGTAGGCGCGAAACTGGACAGCGAATCGCGCAAGCAATGGGAAACAAAGGTTAGCTCATGTGACGATATACCTAAGTTCAGAGAATTTAAAGCATTTTTGGAAACAAGGTTTCGTTCCTTGGAGTATTTAGACACATCGGTTAGTTATAAAACAAAATCAACAGTAAGTAAACAAATGAGCTTTCATGCCGTTACTCAACAATCCACAAGTTTAGGTAAGATTACATGTCCATTTTGTAAACAAAATCATACTCTTAGCCATTGCAAACAATTTGGTAAAAATAATTACCAGATCCGCAGTGATTTCTTGCGAACCCATGGTCTTTGCTACAATTGTTTAGGCCAAAATCATGCAGTTAAATTCTGTAGAGTCAACACAAATTGTCACGTTTGCAAGCGCAAACATCATTCGTTGCTACATCCCAAAGTGTCCTCAAGGCCAACATCACCTAGTTGCAGCACAAGAGAAGTCGTTGCCGTTAAATCAGCAGTGTCTAGAGTCCCTACTTTCAGTTTGATAGTTCAAGCCTACGTGTTGAGTACAATCACTTCATTGATTCCCGGCAATTTTGTATCAATACCAACATGGCCACAACTGAAACATATAGTTTTGGCGGATCCAAAGTATCACACTCCAGGCAAAATTGACATTTTGCTTGGAGCAGAAGTTTATGGACAGATACTTCAGGAAGGTATGATCAAGCATGCTCCAGGGCTTATAGCACAGAACACGTGTCTAGGCTGGATTTTATCTGGACAAACACAGTCAGTTTCACCGGTAGTCCATTGTCACAATGTTGTATTAAACACGCAATCAGAAATCAGTAACAATGAATTACTTAAGAGGTTTTGGGAGATAGAATCCTATGCATCTTGTAGTAAAACAAGAATACTTACCCAAGAAGAACAGTCGTGTATAGAGTTTTATAGTCAAACTACTCGACGGGACTAATCAGGTCGATACGTAGTAAGGTTGCCATTCAAATATATTGATCCTCAGTGCAAATATGGACACACCAGAAATATTGCTTTCAAAAGGTTTCACCTTCTTAAACGCCGATTCAAGAAGGATCCAGAGATCAAAAAAAAGTACACAGATGTCATGGAAGAATACATCAACCTTGGTCTTATGGAAGCTGTATTTCCCGAAACTGATGTGCGACGGGCAGAAGCAGTGTACTTACCACATCACGCTGTTATTCGGGAGGATAAAACCACAACCAAGGTACGAGTTGTATTCGATGCGTCATCTAAAGGATCAAGCGGTGTGTCCCTCAATGATGGTACACACACCTTGATGGTAGGTCCTACGATTCAGCCAGATCTGCGTCACATCATTATGAAATGGCGTTTACATCCAATAGTGTTTTGTGCTGATATAGTAAAAATGTATCGGCAGGTCATGGTCGCATCAGAAGATACCGATTACCAACGGCTGCTCTGGCGTAGTGATCCTGATTTGGAACTAAAAGATTACAAGTTATTAAGGGTAACGTTTGGAACTGCATGTGCACCCTACCTAGCAGTGAGGTCATTACAGCAGCTGGCACACGACGAAGGTCTATACCACCCGCTAGTCTCCGACAAATTAAAAGAAGATTATTATGTAGACGATTTGATGTCAGGTTGTCAGGCCGTAGAAGACGGGATAAAAGTATACAAAGAAATTAATAGTTTAATGGCAAAAAGAGGTTTTGAACTTCAAAAGTGGATGACCAACAACAAGGATCTGGCAAGAGAAATCAAAGAATATAAAAGTAGTCTAGATGGAGTAGTAGAAATAAAGGTAGACGAAATTATGAAAATACTCGGTATTTTTTGGGACCGAGAATCTGATAATTTCAAGTATTCGGTATCATTTCCTTTACAATCAGAACCAATAACCAAGAGGAAGGTTGTGTCCGACATTTCACGGCTATTCGATCCCTTGGGATGGGTAGCACCTTCTGTTGTATCAGCAAAAATTCTCATCCAGAAATTGTGGCTGGCTGGAATTGACTGGGATGATGTCTTAATTGATGAACTTCTTAAAAAATGGAAAACGTACCAATCCAGTCTTCTACACTTACCAAAAATTGTTCTCCCTCGGTGGCTCAAAACCAACAGTAATTCAGTCGTAGAACTGCATGGCTTCTGTGACACATCCAACTTGGCTTATGCGGCTGCTATCTACCTGCGAGTTATTAGTAGAGATGACAAGATCAAGGTCAATTTGGTTACAGCAAAGACCAAGGTAGCTCCTACAAAGCAAATATCGGTGCCTCGGTTGGAGTTGATGGGGGCAGTTCTCCTTGCGAAATTTATCACCGAAGTGGCTGAAACATATAACATCGACGGAGACAATATTCATTGCTAGACTGACTCAACAGTGGTGTTGGCATGCTTAGTGGTCATCCAAGCCGCTGGACTACCTTCGTAGGAAATCACGTTTCGGATATTTTGTGCTTGGTTGAAAATTCGCAATGGGCACATGTGAGATCGTCATTCAACCCAGCTGATATAGCATCCCGAGGTATGGCACCTTTGGAACTTGCACACTCCTCGCAGTGGTTTCATGGACCGTTGTGGCTAAAGAATAAAACAATAGATTACACTAAGCCAAAGTCAATCTCAACAAATCAAGAAATTCGGCCTGTAAAAACACATGTAGGCATATGTCACAAGGATCAGCTGTTTACGAAATTTTCATCCCTTCAAAGATTGATATGAGTAGTAGCTTATTGCAGACGATTTTTAAAACAAAATAGAAAGGGCAACACTTTCCTAACGCGTGATGAGCTATCAGAAGCCTTTGAAATTTGTGTAATAAAAACTCAAGAACAAGAATTTGAGCTGGACATCGAAGATATAAAAAATTACGGCAGAGTAAGTCAAAAGAGTAAACTCAAATCGCTGTGTCCACTAATTGATGACCATGGTATATTAAGAGTAGGAGGTAGGATTGAGAACGCTCGTGTCTCTGAGAATATGAGACACCCGATATTGATTCCGCAATACAGCCATCTTGCACTACTATTAATAGATGAAGCCCATAAGAAAACACTACATGGTGGTCCGACACTTATGCTGAGTTACCTGCGGACTAAATATTGGATAATCTCCGCTAAAACTCTCGTCAAATCACATGTACGCAACTGCGTTATATAAAGACTCGGTCCTAAAACGACCAACCAATAAGTTATGTGTTTTGCCTGTGGCAGATTAGGATTTGAATTTCTCAAATTGTGTAGTTGTTTAAGTTTCTAATTTGTTAAATGTTTGTTCTAAGATGTTTATTCTGAGAGTCCCATGACCATGAGTTTGTTTTGCATTGGTTCATAAGCCTCCTTGACATCATGGGGGATGGACGTGTATTGAAGGACCGAATTCAAATTAGGTCCTTGGTAGGCGGAATATCCAAAGTAAATTATTTGTTAAAAGTTTACACCTTGGCTCGATAGGTGGCGTTGTGCCCACGGGCTGAATCGCGTTATGGTATGTTACGAGCCGAGGTATAGAAAGACGATTATGGTTAGTTTGTGGTTGAACACGTTTTATTGCTGTTTTGTGTGCCAATCTTAAAGTAATAAATTCAGTGGCACAGAGCAGTTTGTGTTTCACTTGAAGACCTGGGAAAATCCAAATTTGTTCATGGTAAGGGCCGGCAACGCACTTGTGACTCTTGAGTTGCGGGTGTCCATGGGCGGCGGTAGTCACTTACCATCAGGTCTGCCGTCGACGAGGACCCGTCTGCTCGTTTGCCCCCTATCGCATAAAAAAAAAACTACTCAACTGATGATCATGAAAGGTATTATGAAGGACAAGGGATACTTTTTATTATTTTATTAAATTTATTAAAAATATTTTTTACACAGGGTAATAAAAATATTGTGGCAGATATGATTGTTTGTCAAGAAATTTGAAAATCTAGCAACTTAAACGGTATCTATATGTAAGGGATTTAATGTTATGTTATATAAATGCGAAAATTTGAAAGGATGTTTGTCACTCAATCACGCCCGAACGGCTGAACGGATCTTGGTGAAATTTGGTAAAAACATAGATTATAGTCTGTAATAGGACATAGGTAACTTTAATCCCAGAAAAATGTACCGTTTAAAAACACTCTAACACTAAGATTTGTGATTTGTGTTGGATGAATAATGAAAAAACAAAAAAAAGCATCTCATGGAAGTCTTATGGAATGTAGTAACTACTTTTTATTTCTCTTGATAACATTCGGCGTAATTAATTAACTGCAACTGAGCAACTAAATATGTCTCAATTTTTCAATACTTTTATGTGTTTTAAAAATACAAATGTACCTGAATTAAAGTTAATGTATTGTATTTGTTCTAGTAATAATGTCGGTTATTATTAAAAAGCTCTCAATCCAAACATCGGAACTTTGTTGTGTCTTTATTATTTCTTTTTTTGCAAAAGTACTCGATATGGTTACAATCTAACAATCAATTTAATTTTCAGTAACAACTTCTTAAACTCTAAAAATAAGTTAGCTTTGTCAAATACTTACCTCCAAGTGATCACCTCAAATTCTTGAAGACCAGGAACCCTTCAGCACTATTCGAATTCACGTACTAAATTTATCTACCGATATTCAGTACTCCCCTTTGACTATAACACTGGCGTAGGAATGATGCCAGGATGATAGATTACACAGGATACGTTTGCCTATTTATTTTATTACGTGATGTCCCTTGTATATTACTCATGGTAATCGAACAGTCGCAGAGAAACGCTATTTGTACGCATGTTTATTTAGAAACCATTTGTCTGAATATCACTAGAATGAGTTTTTAGGAGTAAGAAGCCCAATTTTGTAAAATAATTCAGCAGCATGGGGAAAAAGCTTTTATTTTTTGTAGGGCCTGAAGTCCGAGGAGACTGCTCATGAAAAGGTAATCACTAAGTCAGTCACTCTTCTTCTTTCTTCTTATCGGTTCGGTGATAAACTCAAATTGTTGCGGCCCAGAACTATTGTGTGTGTGATTTTATTTTAACATGATCTTTACAAGAAAGATGACTGTCGATCCAGACTTCAAGATATGTGATTTTGGATTCGCAAGCGATCCGCAAACAGTTACAGATGGGTTTTATTTCACAAGACGGTAGATGGTCGACAAGGCTAAAAGAGGGACGAGGAAGTGAAATGGAGGTGGTTCTGTCGACGTTCAGTGTTAGAAAATTCCGCGAAAGCCATTGGGTTACTATAGACAGAGCTGTCTTAGCATGAATTTGGGTGTCATTCCAATTTTGCATGTACGATATCATCTTGCAATTCTTTATAGGCAATTTGCAAAGGCCATCGATGTAAATTAGAAACAGGTTAAGTCCCAAAAAGCAAGGGTTCACGTTCGCTAATGACACTGCCCATTTTAACGCAATGCAAAAAATTTACTTTAGAAACTTACAACATGCATATATAAACCTATCTGGTTTGCATATAAGCTTATGTTCTAGCAAAAATATTTTAAAATGCAAAAGTATTCTTTTATTTTACCTTAAACTTACTTTTCTTGCTACCTGATATGATTTAATATTTTCTATATACTACAAGTGTCATTTTAGTACATTCACCATCGTCTTCTTTTGTAACCCTCGACTCAAAAATAGGGGTTTTATACGTGACGCTATGTGTGTGACTGTATGTGGCACCGTAGCCTTTAAACCGGTGAACCCATTTGGATGTGGGTTTTTATCTGTAAGCAGGTTTTCTAGCGATGGTTCTTAGACATGTTTTATCAAAACCGGTTCAGCTGTTTTCTTTTCTTTAGATGTGATTTCAAGTCACTATCTATAAGTTATCTATTATATACTTCATTTTTAAATAGATTAATCCGAAAGTAAGAGCTGCCGCAAGTTCGTCGTCCGCCACGTACCAATGTCTATTCGGAGATTATTAGAAAGTTTGCTATCCTTTGGAATACCGTTTTTGTGTTGGGTCTTTTGTGAAAGGTGTTTGCCACTTGTGTGTGTTTGCATCAAATTCCAGGACTCTGGATCTGCCTTTACATTTTTAACAGCTTGCTATAACATTTATTATGCTATGCTATATATATACCTATCTACTGTGACAAAAGAGTTAAACATTTTTATCAATCCTAAAAACACAATTATGATTTTGTTATCTCCCACCGTCAGTGTGTTGTCTAAAGAAATTAAATTATGGAATAATAATAAAATTAAATGTATCTTACAATATTCGGTACATCGAGAACAACTAATCAATATATCCAATAAACCTACCTACTACTACTTAGATTTACCTAAAGACGCAAATCCTACTAGTCCGGATCGTTTGATCCGGACTAGTAGGATTTTTTAACATCTCAATAAGTAATTCTCTATCACTGCGACTGTACTGAAATATTCATATACCAAAATGAATCATAATTTATATTGAGGTGCATAACATTAAACATTGCATGGGACAATATTTTTAGTTTAATATCTTGTTAATTATGAGGCACTTGTAATGACTTTATTGAAGGAAGGAGCTACGTGTTGAGATGTGTCTATAAAAGAATATGACATCATATATAGGTACTGCAACTAACAAATTAACATGTTTTTATCGATCGGTTTTATACTTTATTATGTTTTAACTAAATTTTTCAGATATCGCTTCAATGCACCTAAATCTTACGACCTATAATTTAAACTAGACAAATGTGTTACGGTAACTTCATTCGCCTTTTGGATGAGATTTATTGGGATTCCTATACCATACCTAAGAAAATACTAAATGTGTTCACAATTGGCAAGTACATATATCGCGTAACATACAATAAGTGGAATGGATAACTATGCCGGTGCCTTGCAGCTACTGCAGTCTCAACCCAGTTGCCCGTGTTCCTTAACCCAAGAAGGTAACTAAAGAAAGGCTTCTGTCGTGTATGAAAACGATTACATACCCACGGAAGATTGGCATTAGTCAGGCGCCATAAGAAAATCCAGCCTATTTTTTTGCAATTTTAACCTACGTATTACGTAGTCCCAAAATTATTGGGATCCCGTATTGGGAGTGGGAGGGCAGGCAGACTATGATGACATAAGTATCAAAACTAATGTTAAAAAATATAATATAGAAATAATAGTACCACTGGTGTAAAAATTGTCTGTGTTCAAATGTAGTCAATTGATCTTGAACTCTTAACCTTGGAGAGAATTTGGTCTTCCTGGCCTTCTATGTAAATCTAATTATGGACCAAGATTTCGGTTCATTAGAACCGAAATCTTTACATATATACATACACTTACGCTTGCATCTCCGAAGGGGTGAGCAGAGGCGTAAATAACGTCCACATTTTGCCGATTATAATTTAGTCCCATTTACGTAAAAGAGGGCAAGCCTGTTACCGTCATCCGGGCACTTTAATGGGATATTTTGGGGTATATTAGCAGGAAAAGGATTATAAATAGGAAAGGGAAGGAATATTATTTATACAGATAGATTGGGGATTAAGCAACAGCTGAAGCAAGTTAGGGTCGCATACCTATACCTCGTCGAGTCGATTAATCCGAGCGGTCCAACAAAAATGTGATGCATGTTTTTTTTCATGAATAAAACTATTTTACTTATAAAATAATGGGTACCTTGTTTAGTCTAGTTCCATACCTGATACCCACCAGACGGCTGTCAAGTCTCCTATCGCTTAAGTCATCCTTTTGTAACCTTCTTTCGTGTGAGATGGTATGTAGGCCCTGAACCGACTAAAACCACACGGTGTTTCGTCACAGTGGCTATATCGCGGGATACCCTAACAAGGAAGCCTTCGGAAACCCCTGCAAGCCTTGGCCACTTGATGAGCAGATGACCACTCTATGGAATATAGGGGGCCTTACCCCCCTCCAAATGGAAAAGACGCGCTCGGAACACCGCGCCACAGTCTCTGGCCTGCTTCTGCTAGGGTAACGGTCAGCCTGACCCGTTACCCCCAGGCCAGCGCTCATGGAGGCCAGAGATCATTTCGCGCTCTCCGGCGCCCGGTGCGTCCTCGACAGGACGTGAAAGTACTTGACCTCTCCTGTTCCCGTTCCGCTGCTTCTTTTGAATGCATTAGTGTTTCGCAATACAAGGCGGCAGAATCCCACACACTCTCGCTTTGGACCAAGGTATGGAGTGCGGTATTCTCGCGAGACGTTAATGGTCTGGTTGGAAACGACGAATCTAATTCATCGCAGGGAGGGCATTATGTAGGTTATTCACAATTACAATGCTTGAATATTATTAAAGTTATATATTTTTATAATAATTATATTCATACTTATAGCATTGTACTGAGACGAGGTGGTAAAAAAGTCATAAATTAGTTTGTCAAGGAAGTTTTCATAAAAAGTTCTCTAAGTAGATCTATTTAAAACATAATTATTTTAACTGGAGGCTATTTAGGTAAGCTACCTAACTCCGGATTTAATTCTGGAGACGTCTACTGTTAGTTATTTATAACCGACGTTGAAATAGAACACTTCTTATTTTTTAACGATGACGAAAAAGCGAGTTGTTGTAAGTTTGTATGAGTATCTTTTAATGATTTTGATTAAGTTTTTTACTTGCCTATCTTCCTTTAAAGACAATGTGATCAACCCTTTGCAGAACATCAGCTCTTTTCTAATCGACTAATTGGAGGCATTGTTTTTCATATACTTATTTAGTTATTTACCTCCCGAAATTAAATATGCTTTAACTGTTAATTAATTACAAAGTTTTTATTATCTGTTTACCTCCAACATAATTAGAGACTAGGCTATTCTGTGACACAGTCATTACATTTCTCGCACTTTCATGCCACCCACCTATTCATTCTAGCATTCCTTATTGTAATTCCTTGGGATTCCCGTCTATTCCTATCTAAAACCTAATTTTATTTATTCGCTTATTGCCTTTATTATTCACTAACTTATTTTGTTTCCTCAGTATAATAGGTACAGACACCGTTGTTTTTATTTATTTAAGGAGCTAATTTAAACTTTATTTATTACTTACTGTCTAATTTTTTTCATTACTATCTAATTTCTTAATTCTAGTGATGACATGCTTATCATTTCTTTTACTTACTCTATTTGTTCTTAAATATGTTTTGCTGTACAATAATATTGAACACTATATTAGCACAGCATATTTCCTTCACCTTGTTTTATTTTTACTAATTACTACTTAAGTAACTTCTTACAATAGTTTAGCGGCTCGTCCCTATCTTTTGTTAACATTGGCGTTGCAATATTTGAAGCTTTTATTTTTTATATTTAAACTTTTTTCAGTTTCGTAACGCTATTTTAAGTGCACGTATGTATACAGTTTATTACAGAGCCCAGTTTACAGTTACAACCGCCCATTACGTGAGTGGAACTAAACTGTATTATGGTTGGCAAAATGTGGGGCAAAAAAAACGTTTCATGCGCCTCTTCTGTCTACCCCTCCAGGGTTACAGGCGAGAGTATATCGCTGCTCGGCAAAAAGTGTCTTAACACAAAAACTGTTTTGAGAAAATACGACTTTTTTTATATATATTTTCTACGTTGATCATTTAAATACTTAGACTATATTTTTTTAATATTATTTACCAATACTTAATTGATGTATACTTCATATATATTTTCTACGTTGATCATTTAAATACTTAGACTATATTTTTTTAATATTATTTACCAATACTTAATTGATGTATACTTCATATGGCTTAATACTTTCAGTATTTTTCTCAAAACAACTGTTTTTGTGTTATGACACTTTTTTTGCATTTGTATTGTATTTGTGTGTTGTATTTAACAGTGTAAGGTAACAAAATATATTTTTTTAATAAAACAATACTGTAATATTCTATATATATAATTTTATATTCAAACAGGGTATTTCCATTTTGGCGGTACGTCCGCGTGATAGAAGTTACATTCTAGTTTGTTGGCGCAATTATTGCCATAACGGCATGGTTTCGGGTGGTAGAAGTGACACGCTGGGTTCACGCAGTTTGGATAGAACTTGCACATGTTTGGTAACACCGCTGATATTGACTTGTAGTTCGCTGCTGGGACTACGTGAGACGCTGGAATATGAAAAATAAAAAAGAGGTTATTAAAAAAGACTGAACACTGATATTGAAGTACAAATTTAGCTGACCGTTATGAGACGTTTCGACTTGATAAATAAACGCAAACTGCCTTATTAGAGACGTGCCACGTGTCAAGCTTGCGAGTGTATCGATCGCTTAAGGTTATTGTTTCAGGCAATATTCATTAAAAAAAAAAAAATTTCAAGTGCCAAACATATCTATTAGAAGGTTACAATTTTTTTTTTTTTTTTTTTTAAAGAATACTAGCAACGTGCGTCACACACTACTAGTATTCTTGTTAACCCCCCCAGCTAAGCTAAAATGCTTGTGTTAGGGGTAGGTTTACGACGGTAGTGTAATGGGTGGGGTTTGAACCCGCAACCACTTGATCGCAGTCGAGGTCAGTCCGACCCCTTGGCCATCACGCTACCACCGCTATAAATAAATTAACTTTAAAACAATATTATAACGTTAATAATGAATACTAACCGATACTAGGCGCGGCGGGTACCATACCATGTGGGGCGAGGGGCAAGTGGGTCGGAAGGGGCGAGTGGGGCGGGTGTGTGGGGGCGGGTGGGGCGTTGGGCGAGTGCGAGTACACGCAGTTGCGGCGCGTACAGGCGGCAAGGAACTTGCAGCGCGGATGAACGAAAGCGCACGAAGACCCGTATCGGCACGCTGGGAACATGCGACACCACACCAGCTTGCGTTCTGCTGCTGACACTGATGCAAAACAACAATAATGTGTAACTGTAAATTAAAAACACCCCCGACTTGCAAACCCCGCGAAAAATTAGAAAAGAGCTTCATAATCTTAGTAAACAATACAGTCTTAATATTGTGGTATAAATTAAAATACTTTCTATATTTCTATCTATCTATTATAATATATTTTTCTAGGGATTTTTTTAGTTTTATTAGTAGGGATGTGGAAAGAAAATTATTATTAATTTACTTAGGTATACAAAGTCTCTTTTTAGATTTGCGTCAGGACAAATCTATACTAATAACATAAATGTCCATTGGCTTTTCAAGGCTAAACGGTTGTACAAATTTTGATTAAATTTTGTTTGGGGATACTTCGAATCATACCAAGACAAGCTAAGCCATGGGCGGAAGCTAGTAAGATATAGATAATTTTAAATACTCACAAGGTGGTACAGAATCGTATTTATGGGTATTTGTAACAGTAGTAACCGTCACATGACTATCACTGCTCGCACTTTCTTTTCTCTCTCGAACTAATTCAGTCTCCTTCAGTCTCTTATCAACATCAAATACAATAGGGGACGCCTTTCTCTTCTTCACAACTGGAGGATCATCTTTCACTTCAACACTTCTTCTCTTCTCTTTCTTTTCATCTTCTTGCTTAATGATAACTTGCGTTTCACTCTCTTCGCTTGTATTACTTAAGCGTTTCATCTGATTATCTAAAACTTTCTCTGTACTTTCTTTTACTACTTTAACAGGTTCCTTTTCGGTGGGTTTCTGGTCTTTAATTTCGGGTGAATTATTTTTTTCTTTAACAGTCTTACTTATTTCATCTTCATCATTAAGAAGACCCTCAGTCTGTAGTTTCTTAGCTAGAAAAGCATTAGGATGGTAACCATCCATTGTGACTATGAATTGAGTGTTTTTGTCCTTGCCAACCGAGGTGTTGTGAATATTTCTGGGAACAAAAATAAATATAGTTTCAATACATAAATAAACTGCTCACTAGTTTAAATATTTCATAATCATAATCATCGGCTCGAAGGACCAAGTAGCGAGAGCTTAAGATCGTTTCCTGCTTTAATTCACTTGAACAATTGTTCTTGTGATTGGTTAAAGAATGGACTAACTAATTAAAGTGTGCCAATTTAATGAATATAAATGAACCTAAAGTACAGTGACCGGACTTGCCACAATAATAAAAAAATCAGATATCAAATCATCATTTATTCAAATTATTTACTTGTTTATGAGATCGATGGTGTTGCAGTGGCGGTAATTATATTTTGCTTAGCAGGAAAATTACACTACCGTCAATATTGACGTTCAACATTCATCTACAATACACTCTCAACTGTATGTTCTTGTATAACTACACACCTTTGAATAAGCCTAAAAATACAACTTAGCAAGTCTAGGAAACAAAGTTAGTTTATCAAACGCAAGGCAAACTTACATGGTTTCTATAATAAGTGTATCATCCTTCCGGCTCGTCGTTCTGGCCTCACCGCGTGCAGTCGGCGCATATTCATTGTTGATGACCTTTTTAGGTAATATTATTGGCTTATATTCCTTTTTATCTATTTCATTCATTAATCTGAAAATTTTAAATATAATAAATAAATGTTACTACTCAATCCGTTGGATGAAACTAAGTGATAAACTCTATGACACAAATTAGTTGGTCACTTAGTATAGGAATGAACAATATGTATTGGTAGTAAGTAAAAGATTATAATAATTTTTATAACATTTTACAGAATATGATAAATAAATATTAGCAAATAACTGTACTAAATAATTAATTATTATTATTTATTTATTTCTCTTACAGAAATGTGTCGTAAAGATATGAAACAATACTTTTAAATCGTATATATTCCTTTGTGGGAGACTGGTGACTTAGTAAAAAAATCGAAGTATTTTACATTAATCATATAAAATGCCTTTGATAAGAGATAAATAAAGCGCTCGAAGGTAGCTGCGATTTTAGTGGTAGTATTTTAGAAGTAGTTTGGTATTGACGGTGAGTGCTTAGCATCCTCAAAAAGAAACCGAGATGACTCTTACAGAAAATTTTACATTTAATTCAAATCACGCAATTGGGGGCAAGCTTATCGCTGTCGGCAATTGGTGATTATAATGGGCAAAGTGGGGCATATTGGGGGCAATGGAAGAACAAAAGAGATTGCTTTTACAGATGGAATGGGGAGGGTTTGCAATACTTCGAGTAGACCAGGATTCCATAACTGTAGCTCGAACCAACAGGCTATTGACGGAAATCATACCCGGATAAGGATACATACATAAGGTAACGTCGGTATCCTTAACAGGGTGTATTGTGAAGTTATAACAGTGTGAAGTGTATTAAACAGTCACATTTTACAATTTCTTTTTTTATATTGTTTATGCGGATGGATTGAGAAGTGTTAACTGGAACTGGCTGTAACCGAGGGGTCCGAGCCCTTTGTCAAAACCTTAACTACTTACTTTTCAATCTTATCATCATCACTGTCTACATCTCCTCCTAGACTGATGCTGTCAGTCTCTTGCGAGTGGTCAGCGGGTACTTGAATGAGGATCTTTTGAGCTTCGACTGCTCGTCGCATCGGCAACACAAGAGCGCGCTTTATTTGAGAATCTTTGTCTGCTCTTGTACCGGGGGTCTGAATTAAAAAAGTATGACTGCATTTAACATTTATGTGTATCTGAAGAAAACAGTTTTCACCAGCTGTTTAGATGAAACTATGACAACTATAAATTATAAATTTGAAATGTAGAAAAAAAAAATTGATCAAAGGTTCAGAAGGAAAAAAAATCTTAATCAAAATAAGTTCATATGTTAAGCCGCTATGATGCCTCTGTCAGACACAGAGACACACTACATACTTATAAGTATAACACACCTCATTTTATGTCTTTAATTATTTAATCTTTATGAACTTAATGTACAGATGCGGCCTTAATGCCTAATTCATTCTCTGCCAGTCAATCTTTAGGTAGCACAGAGAAAACAAAGTAGGTGCGTTTAAACATTAGAAGATGTAAACTACGATTATAAAGTAAGCAATAGGTACTTGAGTATAGAGCTTATACACAATACATAACCCCTCTATTAGTAGGGGGTTAATTATATACATATATAGTATATTAAAGCCTTTTCAAATCATTTCCGCAGTAGGTACTTTAAAGCGTAAAAACGTACAATTTAAAAACTTATTTTTAATTTCTCTGGTATTATATGATCAAATCCTGGTTTACTTACAATGATCAACACAGGAATATACTTAAACGAATAAAAAAAAACACGAAAATCGGTAGGCAATTAGCTTATGAAACCTCCTCCTTTTTTGAAACCGGTTAAAACAAGAAAAACTAGTCACATCTTTATATTATTATTATTTTTTGTAAGCTTGCTAGTAAACTAATGTTTATACATTGAATTAAAAGAACAAAGTGATGTAAGGCCTTTTGAAGTGTTAAATCATTTAGACTTAAATATTTGTTCTTATTCTCAAACAAATATATATAGGTGCTTCAGATATCGACGTCAAACTGAAACCGGGTGTAGATTTTCTCCATTTTTTTATAAGTTTTCAAATACATGACTTAATTAATTTTTTATTTTACATAAATGTATAATAAAATAAATATATTATTTGATTCTATGGAAAAAGACTGACAATGTGAAACGTAAACTAATTTTAACAATCACTTTTAATTTTAAATTGTAACGTCATCCATTGAAACGGCAAAGGGGCACTTACATTCAACAAGCTCTTGTGTGCATCGGCAACTGCCCGCATTAGTAGACTAGAGGCGGGCGCAGACACACGCGGCCGAGGACGAACGCGAACTACGCTAGCGCACGAGGAACGACTAGGACGATTTTCTAATACGGACACCCTGAAAAATAATTAAGAATTACAATTAGACTTAAGTCAGCTTAAGATAAAGTAGCCTGACTTACTCTTGAATGCATTAGTCATCAGAAAAAAAAAGACTATTCTTGGAACGCTAGTTAAGGTAAACCGTCAAACACACAAAAAATTTATGAGTCCAACGGTTTAGAAGTTTAGTAACATATACATACATACGCTCACGGCTGTATACGCTAAAGGGTACACAACAGTACAGTGTAAGTGTATAAAACACCCACATTTTTAAAATAAGAATTTGTTCCCACTAACGAATAGACTTGACCCCAGTCTATTGCCAAGAATCGGGCACTTTATGACTATATACTGACTCATCAGTTTAATTTTAACTAACTCTAATATGTATCACATTTTTAAATTGTAATCTCTAATAATAAGGCAAAAGAGTAGTAACTATGAATCAGTGAATATTCTTTGTTTTTAATAATAATATATTTATTGTTTACAAATATATTTCTCTTAGATATTATATTTTCTTTCTTCTTTAATTTTACCACAGAACATTAGAAATAGAAATAAAACAGAAATTCTGTAGAGACTAGTTGGTAGTAGGTAGTTATTGAAATTAAAATTAAGTGAAGTATTCTGTTAGTAAGTATCTATTGAGCAATAGAATAAGCTACATATAAAGGATCACGCGGCGACCTTTATTTGTGAGCATAAGGCATATTTATTTTTAAACAACCAACTACTCTGTTTCTCTGAATGATTATAATCCATTCTAAGGTTGCCTGGAAGAGATTGCATATAGCAATAAGGCCACCATTTGTACATTATATAGTTGACACTTGTACTGTATCTATTGTATTTAACTGTAAGAATGATGTACAAATAAAGAATATTCTATCTATCTATCTATCAAAATGTGAAGGGAAGCACTCAGCGTAGCCAACAGATCTTTTCAACAGAATTTTACTATGGGAGTTAGTATTATTATCTTCATTTAACTCGACACATAAATTAATAATAACGACATTTAAATTACATTTTTAAATATACATTTTATATATTTAAAAATAAAAAATTGTATCCCAAGGACATCAGATACAGGAACCAAGTTACTGGTGGTTATGGCTGAAGAGACAGGAATTTCTTCATAATGTGTCGTTATCAAAAAAGACTGCCTTCTGCATCAGGCCCTTAGCTCATCTGCCTAACGTGAGTCCTCTGTAGTTGTCGGTTGAGGCTCTTATTATATGTACATATGCTTTCTCAATCAATCCATGGGCTTATATGCTCATCGGGACAATGATGGCCATATTCACATACCACATGTCGAAATTGTCGTCATGGTCAATATTGTGTTGTCAGTGTAGTTATGTATTATTATTATAAACTTTTTCCATTATATTATTGTTATTATTAGGAAATAACACAAATTGTAATATAAAACAGGTAAATTTAAACTTACTTAGAAGTGAGCTTTTTATTGTTGGAGTCTGCTGACATATCAGAATTTGCATCATCGGACAATGAAATTCTTTTGGTTGTTTCTGGTAGATCTACCAAACGACTCCTTGTTGTCTTTTGGGGCCGTTGTTCTGGCTCTCGGTCTGGTGTGAATCTAAAAAAGTAATGTGTGAAATCAATGGTTCTTAATAATGATTCTTAATACTGTAATTTAAGAACACTGTTAAACTGATTTTGATTTTACATTTATACAGGTATATAATATAATAATCGGAGTAATACCAAGGCTTCACAAAACACAGGTTCTTAAGCTATACTTGCGTTTGTTTCACCAAGGGAGGTTACAACCCCCCCTTTTTTGTGCCTGTATATTACACTGTATTACATCAACATATTTAAGTAAAGATAACCAAAAACTGCTGTACGACACATCTTCATCTAACGTCAAACATTGTGGTTACATTTATAAAAGATTTTTGTCTTAAAATTAAGGTATTTTTTAATTTATATATTCTTATATCTATTACCATTGTAAGAGCTGGTTACAATTTTGCCACCTAACACAATAGAGGGTGGCATGAAAAGTTAATTTGGTGGTCTAGGTAAAATTCACCATAACATCTAATAGTATTTATTTGATTATTATTGTTGTTGATTTGACCACCACCGTTCTGTCAATATCTGAACGAGTTTTAACACAATATATAAAATACTTAATATATACGTATTAATTAAAACTTTCCTGTTGAGAAAAAAATACTAAATAATTATTATTCTAAGTTTGACGTACGCAGTGTAAGTTTTAAATGGTGTAATTCCTTAAATTTCGTCAACAATAAGGACATCATAATGTATGGTGTCCCTGTGACATAACACTAATACCTACAATGGCACTTAAAGTTAAGTGATTGAAACAATAAGTATTCACATTGATTGTATAAATTCAAAAGATGTAAATAAAAACTATTCCAGCTAAAAATTTTAACAAATTTATTTAGATGTTTAAGAATGTTTCTGGTAGGAAATTCTGATTTAATCTCTATATATTCCATGACAATTAGAACTGGCTAAATTTTTAATGGAATTTCTAGCAAAGATGGCGTTTCATATAGTTTTACACTAATAGGACTAGGATTTCAATGCATCAGCCCGTTCAAATTATAGGTATACAATCCTGACTTGTTTATTTTATTATATGCTATTGATTATACTCCCCATACCATCTGCATAAGTCTCTTCCTGTCAAAATATCCCAAATTCTACCACCATATTCCCAAAATTTGATGAATGACAGCAAGCAAAGAAAAATCAAAAGAAGCATTTGCTTAACAAATAAATACTCAATAAGCTCTTGAATGAAGTTTCAACAGTTTTTTTTTTTAAGTCACTTGGTTCACAGGAATTACACGATTTATAACTAAATATCTAAGAATAATAATAATTGTGCTGATAGTTATTTCTTCTACCTTAAACTGGCAATTTAACAACCTTTCGGGACTCTCAGTCCATTCCTTTTCCTTGACTTCTGGGTTTGATTTGAATTCATCTCGGACTCCCAACCTCTCTCTTACAGGTCTTTTGGGTAGCTTTAGTTCAATCTGTGGTAAAGTTTCCATAGGGTCTTTAGATTCCTTAGGAATTTCTATAGGTTTTGGAATAGGAAGTGGAGGCGTAGGGGATGTTGGTGCCTCCATAGGGGGTGTCCTAATTACAGGTGTTTGTTGAGATATTTCCTGTAAGAAAATAATATTATAAAAAAAAATATAATTAACAGATTATTTCAACAAGTTTCACATTGAATCATAGAGTTCTTGTTAATACATGTTTAAATGAATAGATTACCACTGAGAGTTCAGGTTTTTTTATTCAACTCATACAGGACTCAGCATCTTAATTTTCATACTATCTACATTGCATAAAAGTACATGTAATGATTCAAGTATAATTAAGTATTAACTTTACTGCCTTCATGCAACAAATTGACTGGGCTCAACTGATAAATTTGAATAATAAATGCTTATTTGCAAAGTAGCCATCATATATAGCAAAACAGCACACTTATAAATAATTTTAAACTTATTAAAACTTATAAAAGAGTCTTATAAATAAATTTATAAACACAAGGTATTTTGATTATGCAAAAAACCTATACAGCCTGAATCTTCCATAATCTGAATTGCAATTGTGTTCAAAAACACAACACCTACAAGAGAATTAATCTTACCTGAAATACATCTTCTGCAAAATCATTCATCAATTCCTCAGCTTCAGTCCTTATATTTAGAAAATCTTCATCGTCAGACATAGAATCCAATTGCTCTGCCAATTTCTGTTTTAATCCCTGAATTTTAGCTTCAATTTGGTTTATTTCCTCGATTTGGTCTCCTTTTGGAACATCATTTGCAGTCTCATTTATCCCCAACTCAGGTTGAGATGAGATAGTTGCTGGATCTATTATTGGAAGGATAGGCCTTTTAATTTCTTGGATAGTAGGTTTTTCTTCAGGCTTGGTCTCTTCCTTAGAAGTGTCTAAGCTAATGCCATGATTTTTTAGAATCTGACCAGCAAAAACATCAGTTATTGAAGGCTCAGATTCCTTTTCCATATTCATAAGTAATGGTGGAATATTTGGTCTAATCATTTCATGGTGTTTACTCTTTTTCTTATGGATTTTCTTGTCATCTTTTTTTCGAAATGACTTTTCTCTTTCTTTCTTTTTTGCCTTTTTCACATCATTTTTCTTATGCTTGTCTTTAGACTTCTTTTCTTTCGTTTTTCGATCCTTAGAGACAGATCTTTCTTTGCTTTTGTCCCGTTCTGCCATTACTGTAAATTAATACATACTGTAGTTCTATCTAGAATAGTGTTGATGAAATGTATTTACAACTGTATTTCTCGCTTTCTGATATACTTACTGAGAGCTGGCGTAGCCACAGTAACTTCCTGCAATTTCTTCAACACCTGATGGAGCCAATTGACAAACAATTCTGTGTTGTCGCCTAGAAACAGCTGAAGATCATCCTCCATTTGAGCACGGGTGCGTTTATTAGCTACCATTACCATTACATAATCAGGGAGCTCATCATCTATAACATAATACTCAAAAAATTAAATTACTTTTATCAAAAAAATAAATAAAAAATAAACAGGTTTATAGTAACAGAGGGGATAAAATGGAACAAGAAGTGATGCTTTTGTCTTATGAGAAGCTTAATTAAGTTAACATGTATTTGCATCTCTCAAAAAATTGGAATTTCTATAATGATATTTACTGTATGATGTTCATTGAATTATAAGAGTTCTTAGTTAGTTATCTCGAGAAATGATTTTGATTAACAAATATATTAATAAAAAATAGTAATGCAGTATGATATGCAAACAAATAATGTACAGTTTACAATTTTGGTGACAAAAATTTCATTAAGTAATGATAAACACAATACTGCTTTCAAATTAGAGCTTCAAACAGTAGTTCTCAGTTCTGTGTTTGTTGTATTTTTAAAAGTTTGAATTCTGTTTCTTAACATATTTATTAATAAAAAAAGCATTGGAGTAGGTTAATGGTATATCAAATATGATTGTTAGCATTAAAAATCATAAAGTAGAGGATACTTTACATACAAATTTATATATGTATAGGCACAATTAGAATGGTGGAATAAAAGGGACACTTACCAACATAACATCCTAATTCTGTTAGTTTGGCCTTGATCGCCGACTGAAAGTAAAATTTTTGTAATCAATACAAAAACTATATAATAATGTCATGACTTTAATCTAACACTCCAGTTTATCGTTATAATGACTCTCCCTCTCGGGTCTAGATTCAGTTAACAATTTTTAATATTGATAAAAAAATAACAATATCTTGATTGTATTTTGTAGGTTCTAACATACAAAATTAAAGTATTTTAGTAAATATTTACCCGCATTTTCTGCCCAATTTCGCTGCCGACGACATCCATTTTGGTTTATATTTTTGATAACAGTATACTTTTAAAGTGAATTTCACAAGCATATACTATTTAAAAAATACTATATAATAGCACTTTTTAACAAAGCCTAATGTAATACCACCCTATTTGTTTTAACTCAAGCAATATCGATGAAACGGTATCCATTGCATTGCCCCGAAATGTGTTATTTTATTCAACACTGACATCTGACAGTGACATTCATGACATTTATATTGTCAGGATCATTACGTATTCGTTTTGTTTCTGGATTACCCCTTTGTCAAACCTTTGTAACTCAACACTCAACCTTGAAAATTACTATTTTATTTTAATTTAAATCGATTATTTCATATTTTTAAATTAACACCTTCTTGACTAATAAAACCTAACTGCATAAAAAATATAACGGTAACTATTTGAGACGCAGTGCCAAAGCTTTCTTTTCAGTCTGGCTTATGAAAAAAGATATTCGTGGCTCACATTTTGCTCGTTTCATATATTTTACCAATAATAACTAGCTTTATAACACATTGTCACTCAACAAGTGGACTTATTTTCTATAGTTGGTAAATAAAAACATATGGACTTACAATACTCACATAAATAATGTATATAGATTGCAACTAAAAATATTAAAGATGATAACATCACAGATTAATTAACAATACAGTAACGATGATCTGGCTCTTTTTAAACACTGTAAAGTCTTACCCATTCACCTAAAAATAAATTATAGTTTGCTGAAAGAAAACTACTTTAAATATAATTTAGGCGATAAAGTGGAGCATTCTGTATATACACGAGCAGTCTCACAGAACCGGTTGCCAACGGCACGCGCAGTGAACGTGTTCGGTGAGAGAACAACACGATACATAGTATCGCGTTAAAATAATAAACTACCTCCCGATACAAATGAACGCTTTAACGAAAAAAATATCAAACATAATTTGATGGGACTCTTTTTGGAAAATATGGCTCAGTCATGTTTGTAAGTGACCCGTCCTTTCCTTGTTGTCTCGGAGTTCACTTCATTGTTCTGCGCCCATACGCCGATATTTTTTTTTTTTATATTAGCCTACCATAGTGACTCCACTTTGCCTGATGGAAAGCAATAGGTGGAGTCAAAGAGTGGTGGTCACCATCCTCATTGCATGTCTAGTCAATGCAGCATGGTGACCCACACTATGGCGGCCTGTTGAGATGCTTTTTCACGCCCCGCTTAAAAGACCCGGGATCAAAGTGGGAAGTAAACATGTGCGCTGGTAGAGAATTCCAGGCTTTTACCGATCGGCACAGGAAAGAAGAGCCAAACCGTTTAGTTCGGGTACGTATATTTTCGACGCACAAACGGTGACTCCTCAGGCCAGCACGTGTAGTCCTGTAGAGGAAGGGAGAAGGTGGGACCAATTGGAAGAGCTCATCAGAACACTCCCCGTGATGTAGCGATAGAGGCGACATCTCTTCGCAACTGCAGAGGCTCAAGAGACTGGGTGATCTCAGGATAGTCGATAATGCGGGCTGCGCGCCGTTGCAACCGATCGAGAGCGTCAAGCAAATACTGCGCATAGCCGTCCCAGAGATGAGAGCAGTACTCCACGCAGGAGCTAACCTGGGTCTTGTATAAAAGACACTGGACAGGCTGTGACAATAGGACAGGCGATACAAGCGCGTCAGTACGGGAGACAACTCAGGTGTACAGTTCTTAAGAACCACCGCCGGAATACCATCGTGTCCACTGGCTTTCCGGACATCGAGTGACCGATGCTTCCATCCCAGTCTGCTGACGAATAGTGCCATAACCGCCGCCTTGTTTCCACAGGTCGTGGAGGGGCAACAAGAGGCACTGAGGTCGACACCAGGCAGTGGTCGGAGGATCCCAGAGGGGTGAGAACCGATACGCTGTACTGCGATGGGTGATTCGTCAGCAGTAGGTCCTAGTAGGTATCCTGGTGGGCTGGAGTACCAGTTGGGTAAGGTCATGCGTGAGAGCAAATGCGTGGGCAGTTCGACCAGCGTGGTCAGTTTTGGAAGATCCCAGCCAGGACTCATGGTGGGCGTTAAAATCTCCCAAAAACACCAGTTCGGCGGTTGGAAACTGCTCCTGCGCCTTATCCGCTGCTTGACTCAGGTGGTCAAAGAGTCGAGTTGTCTTGGAGTCTCCGGAATGGGAGCGATAGAGGCACACGTAAATCCGGCTCGCAGTGCCAAAATCCACGTGGAGCCAAAGGATGGAGAAGGATATGTCTTCTAGGCAGTGCAGACGGCGACAACAAACATAAGCCCTGATGAAGAGGCACTCCAGCCCTTGCTAGGAAGCACTCATAGTGGAGATATGCCCTGTCGGCAGGGCGGCGTATTTGTGTCTCCGTAAGAAAAAGCATGGCCGGTCGAGCCGTCTCAAGGTGTTGGTGTACGGCGCTGAGGTTTGCATGGAGTCCACGTATGTTAGTGAACTCCACCTCAAAAAGCGGGTTGGTGGGAGAGGAGGATGCCGCTGTAAGACCACTTTTCTTTTTTTGTGCTGCCATGATAGAAGAGGAAGGGGGCGTAAAAGGCATGACAGTCTTCGTGGCAATGTAAACTGATACTAAAAATGCTGTGTCATCATGTATCGGTGAGGCATGACGGTGACCGAACCATCGGACGGAAGGGCACCCGTACCCTCCCGGAAGTGGTGGCCGGGTCCCACCTACCGGTCACCAACCGGCACGACGAGCCACTCCGTGGATTATGCGCGACCTGACGGTGGCAGCCTCCCAGAGTGGTTAGCCGTGGTTGGGCCCCTCTCTATGCTGCGGGCAGCCAGCAGCACCACCGTTTCTACGGGTCTCCCTGGCCGAAGGTTCGATCCACGCCGCCCTCACAGTGACTCTACAGCACTCCACTGCTCACACACATACCACGATAACTGTCACCCCTGCATCGATGGGCCTCCGGTCTCTCACTCACCATCGAAAGGCGACAACACGAATGTTGTCACTTTAGGCTGGTTTTCTGTGAGAGGGTAGTGCTGCCCCGGTCGAGCCGGCCCATTCCCGGAATAAATCAGCGTGGCTCTACTACCTTATGAGTATTTACTGTATAGAACTTGGTTTTTATCGACTTCGCTTGATGTAGCATCTGTTGCATTTTCACAAATCTCAATGGTTTTAAAATGCACTATAATTAACTATAATTAAAAATTGTAAATGGTTTTTTAAAATGGTAAAAAAATAATTAAATAAATGTAGCAGTAATGAAGATATTCATACCTGTCACTTTAGAATAGACATAGAGTATGTGTGCAGTGACGGCTCTGGAAATTTGAACATTATAGAATATATAAATATAAAATGTAAAAGTAAATACTAGATAATTATGGGGTGTGTAGGTACGGAACTGGCTTCGTTATAAGTTTAGTTAGTTAAAGTTAGTGCTTAAAAGCCCTACTTTACATTATTTTGTGTAAGCTTTTGATTTCCTACCATGTGTAGGAGACACGGTGAAGGAAATTTAGAATATGTTACATATTGAACGTTTAGGAAAACAATATAAGGGATACTTATCTGAATTTAGCGCTTCTTATCATTAACTAAACGTCCCTCTTGTCTCCTATCTCTACAGTAACAATACACTGACCGTACATTATAAAACAAAGGTATAGATACTACCTATAGCTACTACTTGCAAGAACAAAATTATTCTTTAACTTTCACCCCTGGTACAATTAGCTTTTTAACAAATGTTGACTATGATTATAATGCGAAAGCCATATTTTTGACAAAGTCAAAAAAAGAAGGTTATCAATTCGACCTGTCAGAATTTCACAGTTTTTGTATATGTTAGTCCAGGGGTTCCCAACCTAATTGCGTCTACTGCCCACTTTTTTTGTTTTTTTTTTTTTTATTTTTTTAATAAACCAGTAACTTCAAATGAAATTCATTATTGTGAGCTATATTAGCGGAGATTAAACATTCATTCTAAACGAGACTTTTGCTATAACCTGCAAGAATTAACTTGAGACCTGAGCGCAGTAGGTAGTACACAACGGCGCTCAGGTCTCAAATTAACTTTTACGGGCTACACGGACCAATGAGAATGATTATTGAAACACAACTTTATAGTAGTCCGACAAAGTATCTTTTATTCAAAGTACAACAAACATAATCGATTCTAATATAAAAACCAATGCGAAAGATGAATCTGATGCTGTTTAATAAGTTTGTTGATATCAGGTTCCAATTTACTCAAGAACAGCCGCAAGTTACCACGTTGCACACGTTGTCACCACATGCAAACGATTTCTCTTTTTACCCGATTGCGAAAGAAGGAGGGTTATGTTTTTCGAGTGTATGTATGTATGTATATTTTTTGGGAACGCCCTAGAGCCTAAACGGCTTGTCTTATTTTTATGTGAGTCCTACTCACATAGTAGATTCGTCTTAGTCGTGAGAGTGACACTGAGTACATCAAAATATAAAAAAACACAATTAAGGATTTTTGGCGCCAAAAAGTTATCTCCAAAAAAAAAAATGATTTCAAAATACATCGAGTGTGGTATCAAAATAAGGACTTTTAACGGTGATTACGAATATATATTTATAACTCTACACTAAGCCAAGTCCTGTCAGTGAAGATGAGTAACATATAAAATCTTGTTTCTATCTTTTCAGTTCTTCAATGAATTTAATAAAGACGGCAGATATTATTTAAATCAATATAATTTATTGTTTTATTAGTAAGCAGCGAAGCCACAGCACAAAATCCACGTTCACACAAATATAACGATAAGAACGCTATCAAGAATCGTTGAACGATTGACCACAATCCAGGGTACAATTGCGGGATCGGTTTTCGTAGCCAAAATTCTTGGTAGCCATTTTTGAACTTGATTTTCATTTCCTCGTCAGTTGTCAATTCTTTAAGTTCTTCTTCCAGCTGAGGTGATATCGCTGTGTTGACATTTGAAAATAAATTGGGCGACATAATGATACTTTGTTTGATCGCACTAAGTACATAACCTCAGTTTCTGTCCAATCACCCGAGGATGGATCAACAATGACAATAACTTTTTATTAATAAATTACTTCCGTCCTAGACTTCACCAAAACTACTTCCACAAAAAGTAGCCTAATATAACTCTAATATCCAAATATCAAATTTAATTAAAACCGGTTCAGCCATTTAGTTGTGAAAAGTCACATCATATAACTAAATTTATACGAAAGTAACGCCATCTATCTCTCTGTTATATTATTTAATTATTAATATTACAGACAGATAGATAGCGTTACTTTCGCTGTTATTATATGAGTATATATTTACCCAATTACTTGAACTGACATAAAACCTGAAACAGAGGACCAGCTGCTAGTATTAAAAAGAAAAAAAATAAAATGTCTCAATATTATATTTCTCCAACAATGTTCGATATCGTGATTTTATACATTATAAACGGTAGTAACAAAATAATAAATAACGAACAAAGTAGTTATTTACAAAATAATTTATCTCATTAATTTTATTGCAAAAATTCTTAAGATAATATGGCATATTGGAAATATTAAATAGCTGTGATATAAATATTATAACTTAAATATGATTAAATACTGATTAAGATTAAAATAAATATTATTTAAACAGTTTGGTGACGATAATATACATTATATACATATCTTTGGCCTGACATTGGAATGTTTTTCTAAAATACTTGAATAAACAGCAAATGACAGTAAATATAGCGTAAAAGATCAGTATACGTAATAATATTGATTGATTCTCGCTCTAACAGAATGTTAAATTACAGAGCAAGAGCGATAGATGTAGTACTAACAGACTTCTACTCCAAGGACATCTTAGAAGTATGTTTAACCTATAAGAAATAAGCAGTTATATATAACTTTATAACTTTTCTACTACTAGTGGGTATAATAGCCAAATATTCACACAGGACGATAGTCAACGCAACGCAACATTGTAGTAGTGTTGCCATCGTTTATATTGCTATATTTTGCAGAATAACAAGCGATACGTGTGAATAAATGACTTTGGTATATAGCGTCCTTCAGTATGAGTAACTAGAGAAGGTTTCTCCTTACATACTAAATAAATATTATAGCAAAATTGCAATTAAATTTAAAGCGTCATTTTAATTTAACGGCTTTTGTCCACATTATTTAATACTACTTCTATTTCTATACACAACACTAGAATTAAACAAACATCATATAAAATTATTCACTTGAAACTAATCATACCTGGCAACCCTAAACATGATTACAGTCAGTACAGATCTATACGTAAATCTATAAAATTATATCAGCTTAAGTATATTTACTTAATTGGTCATGTGTTACTCTTAAAATAGAAAGGAATGTAGTTTATTATTTTTTCTTAAATACCACACAACCCCTAGCTCATTATTAGTACTCTAGTAATAAGAGTATTATGGAAGACTTACAATATTTTTACAGGTAGTATTACGTACCTTCTTTATTACTAAAAACTATTTACATTTCATTACATTTATTATATTATGTCAATAAATGCTTGCCTGCCGCTCGTTATAGGACGGATACTGAGTAATAAAATAGATAAGGTTTTAAGTAGTATTTATAACTTAAAAAGAAGAACACGGAATAATACAATAAAGTGGATATGTATAAATACTTTTTACAAAAGATTGTGATTAATTATTTAAAACCATTTAAAAGTAATTAAACAGCTAATAACAAAAACCCGATGAAATGAATATTGCTGATTTTTAAATGATTTTGACCTTCCTCTTAATTCTATTTTGTTTTTGGGTGAGATAATATAATTTGTCCTAAAAGAAAGAAAAGCATTGTCACTTTAAAACAATCTTTAATATTCTGAGTTTAGAATACTGTAGGTGCGTCTATAGTATTATTAAAATGCAATATAATTATTTGGTTTACTTTTCAATATCTTTGGTACGTCGTATGAACGAGCGACACGCGCTACACATTAGTTTGTTTATCACTTCGTAAGTCGTTAATTTGGAACCTGGTAACTTTGGGCCCTAAACTTAATTGGGACCCCGTCGTGAGAGGTATAGTCCTATTTGATCTCGAGTCGATACTTTGTCGTGAACCAGTAACTTGATTTTTTGAAATGTCAGTTTTGATACCGATGCTGACTTGTGACCCGTTCTTTTTAAATCTTGTATCAAATGCTTTGGGACCAAAACTGACAGACTCAGTGGCAGGCGCGAAGGCTTCTACTGGCCCAGTGCTGCCAGATCCTGTTGGCCTGGGGTTTACCTTCCGCCGGGGCTTGCCAGAGTTCCCCGAGGGTCGACTCTCGACTCCCCCAGTGACACTTGGCTGAGCGCCGTTTGTGTGTTGTTGAAGCTGTACCCGTGACGCTCGTTCCATTTCTCTAAAAAGAATAAAGGACTAGTTAATTGTTGTATTTAATACAAAAGTGTAAACATTTCATGCAGTACTATAAATATACACGAATACAGTCAAGTTTGGTATTACCGCGAGATTAGTAGACACTTAGAAAAATTGGCATACACCTAGTTTTAGCACAGTTCAAAGTGATGTGATGTAAAGCAGTGATCGAAACATGCGCAAATAAAACGATGACATGACACAACACGCTGCAGGGCACGTACTTATTTAGACACTTCACCTATTAAACAATACAGCAAGAGATTTTTTACGACTTCAAAGAAAGGTAATTAAAGTTGTATAACTAAGAAATGTTTTTATATGCTGAAAGCCCATGCCCAGAAGCCTCACCGTAGCCCGGTAGCGAGTTGCATCACGAATGATACCTTCACGGTCTGATATATGAGGCAAGGGCTGAAGTGCGCTCCGATTTCTTCCGGGGCTGGCATGCGACGGGCGAGGAGGGATACGCACCGCTGGTGAGGCCCGACAGGCGCGCCAGGGGGCAGCACAGCGCCGCCGCGTACGCCGCGCGGTACTGCGCGTTCATTATCACGTAGATGATCGGGTTCACGCATGCGCTCGCGTACAGCAACAGGTAACCCGCTATATGGAATACTGCAGACAAATACATGTCATATTGAGATAGTGTAAAACCAGTGTTGAAATGATGATACAGATATAATTTCGAAGAATATGTCATAAAAACACTCACGAAAAATTATGATTGTACTTTGGCGTTTTTTATGTGTTTTAACCTAGAAAATCATAAATATTAGAAGATTGACTGATTTGACACTGCCTAAGTACTATGTTTTATTACAAGATTAATGAACTTGCATACACCTTCAGTTCTGATGACAATGCGTCTTAATGACAAGCATAACGTGATTTTGATAGCGGTGACCGAGTTATGACTTTCTAAAGTGGAAGAGGACTCCGCATATACATATATTATGCAAACTTTATATCTTACCAGGATAATGCACATGATTATCAGCGACCTTCGCGATGGTTATAGGCAGGTAGCAGACGAGGAAGGACAGGAAAATTGCAAGCACCATCTTTGTGATTCTCCACTCGTTTCGGCGCGCTTTAGTCTCTCTGTTGTCCTTGATCGTGGATCTTTTGTCGTTGCTGTTGAGGTTCCCTGGACTCATATGTTGGGATCTTTGGTGTTCACGCATACGTTGCTCTGAACTGGAAGTTTATAAGAGACAATGATTAGTAAAATTGTATTCGAAGCAAATTTGTGATAGCAACAATTAAGTTAATATCTTTACGCTGACTTACGTGTAACCTACAATACCTTAACAACCCTGATAATACTCTAAAGCAGGGGTGCTCAAACTTGAACTGCTGGCGATCTACCTCAATATTTTTAGACTACTTACGATCGACTTGAGAGGCTGCAAGTATGTGTGATGCAGGGTTGTCGTACATACACGATACACTCTACCTACCTAGGTAGGGTGTACCGTAGCATATATAGATATTAGCTTTCCGCACAATTTACATTATCTTAGTCAAGGTTTGGGTTAGGTTTACTTAAGTTCATCTCTACAATATCAATGAAAAAACTCCTAGTTATTCAAAATTGCGAGTTTATTCGTTGTTACAAAACAAAAGAGTTACATATGGTGTTAAACTCAACTAAGGAGTGACTTTGGATCTTGAGGCGTGGCACTGCATGTCCTCAGCATACTTTTCATAAGATGGTGCGTAACCACTGAGTGCCAATCGCAAGCATGATGACATATGATCGTCAGTTAGTCGATTGCGATATTTTGACTTAATTATCTTCATTTCAGAAAATGCAGACTCGCACAAGTAAGTTGACCCAAACATTGCCGTCAGTTGAAGGGCGATTTGCCTTAGATTCGGATATTTATCTTCAGATATAAAACACCAAAAATTTGTATCAGATGCTGTAGCTTTGAGATGTATATCTGATATAATCTGCACCAACTCATTTTCAACAGAACATGAGTTCATATTAAACTGACTTGCTACTTCTGTGGTTAATTCCTCAATGTTTTTACATGAAAAAGGATAACTCATAAATGATGCTATATTTGCCAATTTACTGCAATCATAAAAACGCATTTCGAATTGTCCCAAAATATTTGATAATTCAGCCTCATACGTATCATAATTCAACTGAGGAATCCTTGCTTTCAAAGACGGAAAATGTTTCAGATCTTTTCTTTTCAGTTGATCTATCATAAGTTGCAATTTACTTTTGAATGCGTTTACTGCGCTAATCATCTCAATAATAGTTTTTCCTTTACCTTGAAGCTCCAAGTTAATGGTGTTTAAGTGCATTGTGATGTCAGTCAAAAATGCCAAATCAATCAGCCATTTTTCGTTTTTCAACATCTCAGTCTCGGAATTTTCCGCGACTCAACCACCTGACGTCCGTGTGAAGAACTAAATCAGTGTGTTCAGCTGACTCCCTATCTTCCAACTGCAACTTAAAGAGCCGCCGTTGCAAGCTACGTGCACGGATGGAATTCACAATTTTTGTTGCAATGCCCATAATTTCCTCCGTGTTTAAAACTTTTGAACACAAAACTTGTTGATGTATAATGCAATGGAATGAAAAAAATGAAGGGAATTCTTCATTAGCTCGACACAATGCCACAAAACCGTTCTTGTTTCCAGTCATTGCTAGTGCTCCATCGGTTGTAATGCACACTAATTTATATATTGGTAGCTTGTAGTTTTTTACAAAATTGATGAAAACGTCATATATATCTTCACCACGGGTCTTCCCCTTCAGAGGAATGATTGTCAAAAATTCTTCCTTAGCCAACATGTCATTGAATACCATCCGAATAAAAATACACAGCTGGGCAGTGTCTGTCATATCGGTGGATTCGTCGAACTGTAAAGAAAAGTATGTACATTCCATGATATCATGTTTTAGTTTATCTGCGATGTCCTGACTCATGACTTCAATACGCCTTGTGACAGTCGGACGAGATAACTGAAGTTCTCTAATAGCAGACATGATTTCTGTTTTATTTTTAAAATCTCCAAATAAAGTCTCACCCGCTTCAATAAATGCTTCCTTCACAACCGATCCATCTTCGAATGGTTTCTTGTGTTTCGCCAATATATGAGATATTTTAAATGACGCGATCGTAGCAGCTTTTGATTGTTTGGCTGGTCTTGTGAACATGGTTTGTTCTTTTTTCAAACAAGATATCAAATTACTTACTTTTCGATTTCTTAATTCACTCTGTGGCGGAAAATCCTTTTCATAGTTTTTATGAACCGTTTTATGATGCCTCTCTTAGTTACCACGCTTAGGTATTGCAACTGACGCACGACAAATAACACAAATGCACTTATCCTTCACCATACAAAAGAAAAATTCTTCCTCCCAATCGTTATTAAAATAATACGTTTTAGATTTCTTCACTGCACTCATTTCGCACTATTTAATAATAAACTTTGTATCGACGTAGTATCGCCTTCAAGTTACAATTCAGAATGACTCCAATTCCTGCAGGCGCAACATTTATATCGGCGTGAACGAAAGTCTCGAATGTTCCCGTCAAACGCGCCGCCCGAAATGGTCTAGTACAGTCTAGTCTAGAAACAACGCGGCTTTTCTTTGACAAGTACCGCGCGTTCCTTTGATAAAGCCGCCTTTTGCCGCAAGCAGTGTTATTACGTAATAAATTTTTGTAGTTTAGTTACCTACTTATTAAACATTTTTTTCTTCTCAAGATCTACTCAAAAAGCACTCGACCGTTTGAGCACCCCTGCTCTAAAGTATTTTGAGGTTAGTTTTTGGTGGCAAGTAGGTACTTATCCTTGCTGAGTCCATTCAATTGTCAACGTGCCCTTTTATAGTTCTAAAACAGTCCTACTAATGAAGAGGAATGAAAATAAAACTGAACGTTTGTTATATATTATTGTGATTTAGCTCTTCCTATCATCATTTTACAGCTCAATCTTTACACTATTTTCTTTCTAAAGGATGTGTACAAAATCAAAAGAAATTTCTACGTCTGTCGGTTTTGAATATAATAAAATACTCAGATTCCTAGTATGAAACAATAAAATCCCCAGAGAGCCAGACAAGCCTCGAGCAACAAATCCCATTTACACTTTTGTGAAATAACTTTCTTTGGATGTAGTACAGTGTGTGTTAGGACAAAACGTTCTTTATCTCATATATCGTAATAAAGACAGAGATACGCAACATTTTCTACTTACTATGTAATAAAGTACCTACCCACAAATATCTACCAGACAGATTTTTAATCAACTCTGTTGGTAATATTGTACTCTTGAGCAAGAGAAGATATTTGTATAAAGTCAATGCGTTGTTTATAGTTCTAGGCTAATCACTCCTTAGTTTTACAGTTTGTACCTTATAACTCAGTTCTTCGAGATATCGCTGCATATAATCGGCACACTCATAAGACTCTCAAATTAAGATCACCTGTTAGAATTGATTGCTGGCTTAAAGGAATACATGTATTATGATATTACATGGATGTTTGAAAGCCATGAAAATACTTTCTCTTGTAATATAATGTAAGCGTTGTTAGGTGAAATATTGAATTCGAAAATCAACATTAAATTAGATTTTAATTAAATAACAAAGTTAAGCTTATTCCTTCTCTTCGATGTACTTAAAAAAATCTGTCCAAGAACAGGATTTCATATTGTCAATTACTTTTTTATTCATTTAAATACAACTCCTGCATTAGAAATATTTCTTGTGTCGCGGGGGCTTTATTAACATTAAACTAACGGACAATAAGAACACCCACACTTGACAATTATTTGTGGATCACACAAATTTTTGTCCCGTGTGGGAATCGAACCCACGACCTCCGGTTCAGTAGTCAGGGTCAATAACCACATATGTATCACATTCCATCTAGACCCAAATGATTAGTTTTACTATGTGTATTGGGAGACAGACAAACATACTGAGTTTTTTAATACATGCAGATTACAGATAAAACACACACCAATGCAAAATTCATAATCATTCATATAAATATTTCTAATGTGTGTAATGAATGAGCATATGTGTACCTGTGCACTACCCAGAATATCCTGGCGTAGCATATCAATATGAGCAGCGCTGGAACGATGAAGGCAATCACGAAAAGCGCCGTCTTCGCTGAGCGGCCATTGTCATCTGGCATAATTGAGCATGTCCCTAACTCTGGGTCGTAGTCAAATTTACCTGGAAGAAACAGATACTTGAATCAGTACTGTATACGGATATGGGGTATATATGAGTCACAGAAAGTTGACGCAATTCACGTTAGATTGTCTGAGATCTCTCACAGTTTAAAAGATACAGAACTTTTAGATCAACATTTAATCTCAGATTGTGCTTTTCAGAAAATTTATAATCGAAAAGGACTGACCTTTAACCGTATTATATATTACGGAACGTTTTAGAAAGGCAGGATCATATTTTATATAAAACACTTTAAGAAATTCGTCATTTTTATTACAGAAACAGAATTTACACTGACAATCGATCCTTAAAATTCATTTTAAATTGAAATGAAAGCTCTGAAAGTATTTACAAAAAGGATCCATAAAAAGTGAAATCTTTGAAATTGACAAAGAAAAAACATGTGTATTTTTTTTTAATTTAAATCAAATATTTGTCGGCCACACATAACGCTTCTAAAATTTAATAACACCTTTGCATATACTATATTCTTTTTGTAGTTATATATAGTGAATAATGATGATGAATTACGTGCAGTATGTGTATTTCACAACTCAAAACTTTTATATGTTTTATGTAAGGCAAACTGATCCTCGATTATGATAGGATATTATTCATATGAGATAATTATATATCATATACCGGCTTCTTTAATGTAAACCTAATTATAATATTACTCACCCCATACTCCAACAAGCGTAGGTATCTGCATACCGTACGAGAACATCCACGAGAAAACGATCATAAGTGCTATATTGTGTTTGCGGTACACGCGCGAGTACCAACTGTGATGGGCTATCATTATATACCTGGAACGAAAATAAAAAAAAAACACTCTTTCATTCATCTTTGTTGACATGTTTACAAACTATGCAAATGAGTAAAGTCGGCGTCAAGTTACCGAACATTGACTGACTATGTATGATAGTTTGTGTTGTTTATCATATTTTTATTTTTCTTAAACGTTAAAGAGGTTTATTAATTAAAAAATGGCGAGTCTACACTAGATAACGTGTGAGTGAAGGGCTCTGAAAGGTAATAAAAGTCAGACCACACGCAAGCTGTCTGCCTGCACAGACGGTATCGTGACCGTATTTGCATTAGCAATACATTCATTACTGTTAAACACCTAAATGCATAAACAGTGCATTTGCATGCGAGAATTATAGGGTTGAAAGTGCATACCTGGTATTTCATATTAAGTAGTTTTACTTTGTCAGGTAGTTTGTAGGTCCAAGTATACATTGGTATAATTGAACCGTTACTTTGATGAACTGTTTAGCAGTATATATGTACTAGAAAAGTAACATGACAGCATAAGCCTGTTGTTAGACCGACAGCTCAGTTTTTATTTATAAATGACTTTTTCATTATCCCTATCTATTATGAACGGGGGGCTGTGTCGTTTCTACCATATTGTTTGGTAGTATAAAGAAGCCAGCAGCTTAGAAATAAATTATTGTTAGGACGAATATATGATTACGTGGTCTACATTTACCACTGACTTTTAAAAAACCTACTTATTCGTAATAAATTAATTTGTCATTGCACTTGATGGTTACCAAATACAGTAAAAACCATAGTAAAATAACATTTAATTTTTAATAGGTATGATTAAGTTATTAGTCACGTGTGTTTCATATTAATTTTTGTTTTACATGATTAAAATTCAGCCAATCAAGAAATTAAAAACGGTTGAAAGATTTATTTCAATTTAAATCAGTTTTACAAGTAACTGTTCATTAGTGACGCAAAACCATCCATTCAAATAATTTCCCGATTATTTCAATTGTGAAATATAATAAAGAGTAATTATAATAATTATGTGTGAGCATCTGTTAGTGATTTTGTTCCTAACTTACACCTGCTTAGCATGGATATGAAGAGTCAGTTACAATAAGTCTTAAGAGACTACTTACCTGTTCAAGGTTATGAGGGCGATGCTCAAGAGGGACACTCCAACGTTTCCATACCTGAGGAATGGAACCAACTTGCAGAGCACACCGCCATGGGACCACGTTCGTGTCCAGAAGCCCGATATGGCGAAAGGGAGTACGATTGCGCAGAACAGGAAATCCGCAATGCATAGGCTAGAATTTTAATCAAAATTGTTAGTTATATTCGTTTTTATTATTTTATCTATACTAAAATGATGAAAATAAACAATTAGTGTTAAGTACAGCGTATGTAAAGAATCCGCTTAATAAGTGAATGTTAAGTAAATGTTAGTTTAGAGAAAACATCAAAAACAAGTTTAAGTATCAAAGTTCTTCGAAATCAGTTAGTCCTATAGGTACATTAAATTAATCTGTTAATTGAATGTAATGGACATTTTTTAGAAGGTTTTAGTAACTACAGGTTAATTAATTGCAGTTTAAATAAGTGCAAAAATTTGAGAAGCGGATTAATGCCTCCACAAATAAAAGTATAAAGATTTACTCATTTCCTTTTCTGAAGATGAATGTCTGCTATTGTCTTTGAAAAGGCCTTCAAGACAGATTGAATGAGCGTGCTCATTTTTGAGACAATGACTTTGACAGGAATGTCGTTTTATTTTATTTAGAGCAGAAAACCTCGGAAACAAGAAAAATGTGGAGGAATTATGTAAGTATATCAGATGAATGTGAGACTTAGGTACCTTTTTTTACGTAAGCTTAAGCTTTTTTCTTCGTTCCTCCACTACAAAAACTTTATATGCCCAGGGGTTTAACCCACGCTTTAGGTAAGTAAGTTCTCGTATCTAAGTTTGTTAACTTTTAAACCCACTCGTTTCTAGTTTATTAAAATGTACCGAATGTTGTGTAACAAATACAAATTGTTCCGTCAGTCGACTATTGAGGGACACAAGCGAAGCGGAACCATAATAAAAGGGGGACATGCTGTTTTAACGTTTGCTTAGTATTTTTAAACGTTTGAAGCATATTTACCGACTTTATGTGTCTAACATTGCATCTCCTGATGTTTTTTTAGAGAGAAATGATTTTTTTTCTACGAATGTTCAAAAAGAGTGTAATGTTTTTAAAATAAATGTGTGTAATGTAGGTAAATAAGCTAATTTATTCATTCTACATATTATTACTTCTTAATTCCTGAACAGATTTGGAGGTGTTAGTAGCTATATGTTAGTTGTTTGTATCCTTGCATTATTTATTAAGACTTCATGCACATAGTGTACAAAAGCGGGCGGTCAACTTTGGGGCGTTGCAGAAATAAATAGTAGTAGGCTTGATTTCGAGTCGGAGTGCAGAGTAGAACTTATGGGACATAGAATTAAGAGTTTACAAACGTAAGAGAAGATTGTTGTGAGTGAAACGTAGATTTCTATCGTGATTTGAATATAGAAAAGGAAGGAAAGGGGTTAAATAAAGCGGTGGATGGAGAGTTAAGAAAAGAGAAGAGGGAAGTTAATGCTTATAGATTTCGGCGTTGGCGAATAGGAAGCCATTTTAACTCGGAACGTAAAGCAAAAACGTGTTCACACTCACACACACACAAAATTCAAAATAAATCAAATACAGTTATTGAGAAGACGGTTAAGTTTCTTGAGAAGGTCTGCATTTTGTTTTGCTCTCGATGGGGAAGAATTTTTTAACCGCTATATGATTCTGAAAGTTCCAGTAACTTTCAGACTTATATCAGTTACTTAGGCAAGTGTTGTGTCAATATGCAACCAGATCTTTAACTACAGATTTCAGCGGTATGACCGAGTCATTGAAAACAATAGGCGAGACGAAAGTGGTTTCATTCCTACATATACGTTTGCTGCCTACAACGATCGCTTGGCATTTGGTAGGGTTTACGGATGAACCAAACCATTCGACCAGCATTTTATAAATTCTAAGTCGTTGTTGATTTTAAAAATGGTTTGCTATTATATTATCTCTTCAACGCTGACGTGTGTAAAGCTGCAAGTCGTCAGCGTAAAGGTGATACGCACACTGAATGTCCTGAGTAATGAGATGAATATACATTGAAAACAATAGTAATAATAATAATAACTTGACTCATTTCATGGCAACCAGACAGCTGATAAACATACTGATATACTTCTAAATACATACATAAAATAGATAAATTACACCCAGACACAGAACAAATGATCATGCTCATCACACAAGTATTTGTCGTGGGTGGGAGTCGAACGACCTCTGGCTTAGAAGTCAGGGGCACTAACCACTAGTACAACAGGCCAGTCAATATATAGGAGATAAAATACCGTTTTGAGGGACGCCAGTGTAAAAATCACATCACACCACACTGTTGCCGTTACTGAAGATAAGCTGTTTATGTACAAAGGCTTCCAGGGCGAAGAAATAGGTCGGAAGTGCTAAGAAAGAGATGGGGTATTTTTTTAGGCAACGGGATAATGTTAGCTTTACGCCAGGAAGAAGAGAATGTTCCAGAGTCGAGAGCATGGCATGATTCAGTATAGTATATTCATCTTACGGCTAATGCATTGGAATTGATGGACAGGATAATCTTTTTGATGTCTTGTTTTATTTTTATTTTGGGCATGGTAATTTGTTTTTTATTTAAAAGGAATTTGTCAAAGTGCTGTACTGTGTGTTCTATGCTTGTATTTATGTCAGAAGCATCTTCAGAAAACTTAACACTTTTAGACAGATGACTGTATGATGTGACTGCAACAGAGGACTAGTCCATTGAATAAATCTATAAAAACAACATAGATTTTATATTTTAACACCAAAACCCACGTCTTTCATTACGTTCCTGTCTATTCTAAGGTTGCTTGGAAGATATTACTTCTTAGCGATAAGGCCACCCATTGTGCATTTCTTGTTCTTTTATATTATTATGTTCTGTGTATTTGTTTGGTGTACAATAAAGAATATTATTATTATTATTTTAGAATACATACATACATATGCACCCCTTAAGGGGTAGGCAGATGTGTATACACAACGACATTTTGCTTTTTTTTTCGATACTACTAACCTAATAGGGGCAAGTGTGTTGCTGTCAATGGCTGTATACATATACTGTATGATATGTAATAGCCCAATCTCTTAGTCAAAACCACCGGTAAGATTTTAGAATATAATAATAATAAAAAAAAACTAAGAGCCACAAGATGAACTCGATTAGATCTAGTAGACACAACTATTTTATAAACTCTTGAGAACTCTTACTTTTAAATCACATAAACTTTCTGAAGCAATAATTAATTAAATGTATTTTGGTGAAAACTAGTAAGGCACTTATATTGAGAAAGTTTCCTTCAGCGTCTGATTTGTGTGTAGATTAATTAATTTTTATTTAGATGTTAGGAGTGTTTTCATTTTCAATTTAGATTAATATCCTTCCATCTTAATACATTAACATTACACATACATTACATTAAATCTGCAGTAACTCCTTTAGTTAGATAACTTCTTTTCTTTTTCTTTTTGGCAAAAGACAACCCCGCAATAGGAATAATTCCTGTGTCGCAGGGCACTTTACAAACATTCAAACGACGGACACAAACAACACCCAGACTCAGAACAACAATTTGAATCGAACCCACAACACTCGGCGCGGCAGCATAGTAGCAAGGTGACCACTTAAACTGCTACGCCATCCGTGCAAGTTGTCCCTTGTTTGTATTTCTTTGTATGCCTGTCAAGACCCCTATAGGTAGTCTGTACATACAACATGAAAGTTTCAGATTCCAGCGTTTCTTATGGCACGAGCTGCTAATAAGTACTACTAAATGTTCCATTTACCAAAAGAAGTAAACATGTCATTTGAAATTTCATTTAATGACTTTCCATATCAGTTGTGTTGTGTGTTGCTGTTTATGTAGTTTAATCATCCTGATTATTAACAGTGGATGATTCGACGATCATTATGTTGCTGCGAATAGAGAAAGTTTATGTAGACTGCTTACCTTATAATAAAAGCAGCAGCAACATTCCTGACTTTGGGGCACTTGAGCAGCGCAATGACAGTAAGGAGATTACCAAACAGCCCCACCACCATAATGGTTCCTGTAACCACAGCTGCAAACGTCAGAAGGCCTGGAGAGAATCTGAAAAACGAATACAATACGGCTTATATATTTTACATTAATTTTACTAGTATATCAAGTCATTGCTTAGGCAACTTGTACTAAAAACTTATTTTCTTCGTAATTTTATTGAAATATTTTCAATCAATTATTTAGAGAAGAATCTTGAGAAATATGAATGAAAGAATGATCTAGGAAAATATGGATGACTGAGTGACTAGCTTATTAGCCAATTAAAGAGAAGTATGGAGAAAGAAAACACATTGCGCCGACCACAAAATAAAGTTGAGAAATGGGCAAGTCCTGCTATTATCTACCATTTTTTATATTATCCTGTCAACGAGTCTGTAACCCATTATTTAATAGTTGGCAGTTAACTTGCTTGTTTTTCCATAACGTAGTTATCGTGTTTAAGTATAATAACAACGAAATACGAGCTTACAAAATATCTTATTGTTACTGAGTAGTTAATTGACCCTCAAGGTCTGGATCAAATATTGTTTTGTGTTACGGGGATGAAAGATTTTCTATGGCTTTACATACTTTTTATAATTAATAAAAAGAGCGTAAAGCCATAGAAAATCTTTAACTAGCTAGTTAGATAGCCTAATTTATTTTGGTCATTGAACTACGAGCACTTTTGTCATTATTTTGAATTGATTTCAGAGTCATCAAGATAATTTGCTTTTTTAAACCGACCTGAGGATATTGTTATGATCAAAAGGTTTATAATTAGAATAACATTCAAAGCTTTCACTTTAATTAAGTAATTTGAACGTGTTATTAAAGAGATATGTAGAAAATAACGCCTATATAAATCTCTCTATAATAACTCTCTTCGCGCACGTAGGCGTTAGTTTTACAAAAGGTTCAAAAAGTGTTTTGTATATTTTTTGCTGTACTAACATGTACACGAATATTATTCGAAAATACTAAGTGGAGCGCGTTATGTTTCCATTCGTTTCGACACATTAAAACAAAGAAGAGCAAATTACCGATAATAAGCTGCATCAATTTCTCATGCCCAAAAGTTATCTCCGCCGTAGGTAGTAAGTTTGCTTAAGCAATACTTTATGAAACGAATTAAAAAGAATAATAAACCTAGAAGGACAAGGAAAAATATATGAAAAACGAAAAAAAAAATAACGAGTAAAAAAAGACGAAGAACAAAAAAGCTTTATTCAACTGTTTTATTTGCACAGGCAACTTGATCTATGGTTGCTATTAATCTATTATATTACATTACTAACAAACGCACTAGTAAGACAGCTCGCGTGACCGTCTAGCATCAGTACCGGAAAAACTAATCGGTATCTTGGGTATTTCGCGATTTTCTATACTTCCATTAAAAGTATAGTACATCTCGAGGTTCTCAACTTCTAACAGAAAATATTTTAATGAATTACCGAGTACGAGGAATATATGGCGGTTTTAATTTTTGGAAAATCCTTGCCTGGCTGTTGTATAATTATTTTTTATATGTCCTAGAACAATATTGTTCTTCATTCCCAACTTACTGTAGCAACTAGGGACTCATATAAAACATCAATCATTCAATTAACCAACTGAAGTCACTGTTGGACAAATGCCTCTCCCAATGTGCGCAGTAGCATCGCGTCCTACGCCTTCCGAAGCATATGTATCATGGCTATAATTTTTGGTCGTCGGTACATCTAGCTGGGGGAGTGCTACGTTCCGTTTACCGGTCGCTGTTTCCGTTCTAGAGCACGCTAGCTCCAACGGCGATCAGTCCTTCAGCTGATGAGGACAGTAAATTGCCACATAGCCGAATTCATTTTAAACTTTTTATTCTTAGTAGTTAATACATTTTTGAGTTAGACTTTCCAACCTGCGCAATATGTTTGTTGTTTAGAAGTACAGAAATCGTAATAATAAGATACTATTATTACGATACCTGTGTTTAGAACATTGGCCCAATTGGTGACTCACATAATAAATTGATTAAAGTATGAATAGTAACTCAAAATTAATAAGTCCATGGATTCATTACCAAGTTTGTTTACTAAAGAAAAAATTAATAATTATAATAGTTTTCACAACTAAAGAAAATGATTTGTCACCAAGTAAAATATTCAATTAAATTAGCCCAAACACGAGAGCTTTGTTAGAACCTTTGGAGAGTTCCAGATAATGGAACTCTTCAAGGGTTCCAATAAATGCTCGACGACTAAACTCCTGGCTCGTTCATATAAACTCTAAGATACTAAGGTTGCCTGGCAGAAATTGCATTGAGCGATAAGGCAGCAATTTTTTTTTGTATGAATATTGTACATTTTTGTTTAAAGGTGTACAATAAAGTCTATTCTATTCTAAATTATAGTATTATCATCCAAACTACCTTTACACATAACTTTCGATACAATTAGAAGTAAATTAAAATTTGAGAATAATTCGTAAGTGCATGTGTGCATTTATCAATTGTATTAATTGACTGACAAGAGTTTTTGACTCAGGTAAAAGTGAAGCTAATACATATTTATCATCTGTTGCAAAAGGTGTGGGATAACTTGATTTCATTCAGAAGTAACAACTCTCCGAAGTCGTTAATAAGTTATAACATTATATGTACATACATATGTCTGAAGTAGTTAAAGTTCTATTTGTATGAGTGGTTTCGGTTTCCAAACTTCCGTACAATATCTCTAATTCAATTGGATCGGATTGTATCTTATTTTTGTTATAGATATGTAGTGTGTTAGGTCTAAGTAGCGGTTTTAATAGCCTTTTGGAACTATTAAATAAGTGAAAATTCATAATTCATATTTTTAGGTTTAGGTACACGTTTTAATATTTAGATTGGACACATCTGCAATAAGTTTTTTTTTAACAGACTTCAAAAAAGAAGAGGTTCTCAATTCGACTATTTTTTTTTATGTTTGTTACCTCAGAACTTTCGACTGGGTGAACCAATTTTGATTATTTTTTTATTTGAAAGCTTCCCATGTGGTTCCCTTTCAATTTGTTCCAGTTCTGATAATGGCATCCATGAGAAAACCATATAAGTCCCAAATTTTATATTGACGCATTGAAGTCGGTTGTCTACTTTTTTAAAGTGAATCATTTACAACTGCAAATAGAGGCAAGTTTTATTAAAAGCCTAAAGCATCGTTTTAAATGAACTATTATTGGCCCTTTTGACAGTCACATTACGGCTATTGCCTCACAAAATTGCATCGCAGCCATTTCACGAAGGACCTACCGCTCAAGGCATCGGTTTACAATGAATACTCAGTCAGCCAGGGGCGAAAGGCTCAAGGGCTGAGAGCCAGTCTTTAGATAATACCGAAATTTATTAGTTAGATGGTGTATTGCTTATATTGTATATCTATAGAAAAGATAAATTTATTTGTGTGCTTTTCAAATGAGAAGATAACCATCAACTTCATTTACCATTTGTCGATTAAGTACCAACTAAAAATCTTGTAAATATAAACAACAAATCTTATACTGTAAAAAATCGAACGAAAGAACACTTTCTATGGCCAAAATTACGAGTATTGCTTAACTTTAAGTTAGGGTATGGGATTCCTAAGATTCTTGGCGAGATATTAGATTAATTGATGTGTGAACCGTTTTGTTTCTAATTGTACATAAAAACGCTATCATAGTATACTTTACTATGAAACTGAAACTCACTCTTTGTCAGTTTTGGGGGGGTGGTATATTTTCTATTAATTTAAGTGGGACAAAATTTTAAGCATACCTCGCCAAACAATTTTTCTAAATCTAGATCAGACTAGACTAGATCTAAAAAAAGTAAGTAAAAATTAAATGAGAGTAATTGAAATGAACATACAAAGCTATATGCAACCGAATTGAAAGCCACCGAATTTTCGAAGTCGGTTATAATTGGCAAAAGGCATTATGTCAAGAGTCATGATGGTCGGTTCAGTGATTAAGACGAGAGAGGCCAACAATTTACATTCGTATTTATAATACTACTTAAGATAGATTAAGACTTTAATATGTAAAGTGACTATAGACTTATTCGGTCTTAATAAGCTTCTTGTTAAATGAACTAATTTGATTGTAAAACCAATGTACCGACTATAGTTAAACAGAATCTAATATCAACTATGAAAACATATCTTAATTGTATAAGTGCATTAGAATTCCCTTAATGTCCTTACATATCAAATAAACGAAATATTCACATATTTGAACTTTGCATGTGAGGTTTGAGGTAATAGTTTGTACAGTGTTACACGTTATGACGTGAAAGTAGATGTTAAGTAAAATAATAACTGCATACACATTAGAGCAAATTAATTTAGCATTGACGTTCAAATGAATTAAGGGTGTACTGAGACCAAGCAAACTGATGATGCATATTTGAGCGCTCACTTTTATCGTCAGAGTAAACGTTAAATGTGAACACAACTTTCTACCATTTGTCAGTATAAGATCTACCCAAGAAAGGTGTAAAAAATACCCGTTGCTGATAATTACATATTAAAAGGCTAATACAGAAAATGACCTTTGACGACTATCGTTACACTTATTGGGAAAGAAAAATATACACCAGTGCTTCTTTATACGTACTTACATATCGCCTATATAAGTAAGCTGAGGCGACTATAACGCTGACTTTTTCCTTGTATGACATGTACACGTAATGTCAGTCTTCATAACAGAAAATCAACTGCAAATATTTAGCTTCTCGTTGTTAAAAATCTAGCGTGAAAACTACTTACTTGGATAGTTCGCTTGGTTCCATCGTCGCACTGACTTCGTCCGTAAAGTTCATAATGTCTTCTGCCATTTTAATGTTTCTGGAACAATTCAAAAAGTTCTTATTAGACTCACTTTTTATTTTCAAGTTAATTGTTTATAGAAGTTTGATTTCAAACAAAAGGCCTTAAGATGGTAATAACATTACTTTTTAGGGTAGAGTTTATTTATTGCGTTTGGTGGCCTTCAATTTAAGTAGACATTTTCTTTTATAATTTTAGCTGTATTGCGCATAGTTGGCTAGTCACTGTTATTATTAAGTCACTATATAAACGGGTTGTCGTTAAATTAAGAATGGTTTACACATAAACTGACGTACCTACTTAATGATACTGGTGGTAAAACAATTAAAAATTATAATACCCGACTTGAAAATACCTTCAATGATTAGAAAAAAAAAAACTGATGATTATCAAACGGCTGAGTAGATTTCCTTGAAACTTAGTCAAGAATACTCTCGTTTACACACTTTTCAAACGAAACCCGTGAGAGAGCTACAGAAAACCAATTTAAATAAAATAAATATTTTGATAAAATTCTATTTATTGATGTTTAACTTTTATTCATGAGAAAATAGGAACAGCGGCAAGTTTTTTTTTTAAATTATATAGGGGGTCAGACGAACAGACGGGTCACCTGATGGTTAGTGACTACCAGCCGTAGACAGCTGCAACTCAAAAGTCACAAGTGTGCTGAACATCTTTATGGTAGTTGAAAGAGTGGAGGAGAAAGAGGAGAGGGGAGGTTGGGTCTCTCAGTAACTCAACAACATATTACAATACTCCGGTAGGCTGGCTGGCATGGGTATCTTATAGTATGATAAACAGTACAAATTTGACTTTTTTAACACTTAGCTTCATCAGATTGAGTTTATGAGGTTATAGACACACGAACGCAATTATGATTAAGCCAATTTATAGTCTAGTATCGTGTAACTCATTACAAGTCGTAGACGGCTACTAGTAAATGTTAGTAATGTGGTAAGAATCGCAAACGTCATAAACCGTGATACCGCAACTGTTCAGTATAAACGGTTTTATTGGTGTGGCAACATTGGTTTGTGACTCGTTTATATGCGACCAATAGGTTTTTAGATGGCTAATAGGAAAAATCACCAGCTAAATTTATTATACCAGCTGTTAACAGCGTTACCTGCGTTTATGGTCAATGGTATTGATGTGATTACTTAAAGCATATTTTATTTATCTATATACATATATTCTATCCCAGATGTTAGTGCGTTTCTACAAACAAAGAAACAAAAATCTTTTCAGCTTAATTAAATCAGCGTAGATAAGCATAATTATAATATATTATGTTCCTACTTTAAATTAAAACTTTAATTATTTTATTATTATGAATGAGCTTCGGATCTTATTGTGGAGTTGAAATGTAAGTGGACTGTACTTAATGGTTTTATTTTATTTTCCCACTATAAAGCTATCAATAAATATAACACGGTTTAAAAAAAATATTTTAATCTAATTGATAACTTCAATTTAAAAGTCTATTAAAAAAATAAGACAGGATTATCCGATATTCGTACTTAGAAAGACCACGTTGCTAGGTCTAAAAATACCTTAGTGCCTTGGGATCTTCTCACTCAATCATACAATTACGAAAAATCTCTTTCGTGATACTACAAGAGTGAATAATTTATTTTTTAACCATGAGAAGACTAATGACAATGAACAATGAAAGACCGATAGAACGACTTTAGTGAGTGTCGTTATCCGACGTCGTCGATTGACTACATTCAAAATTAAGGCAATATCAAAATTAGGATTAGAGTTGTTTATGTAAAGAAAATCTTTAAGTCTTCAATGAGTGTGTCCTACCCGTCATGATATACGGAGCCGAAACGTGGACACTTACGGTACGGCTGGTCTACTTAAAGTTGCTCAGCGTGCTATGGAATGGGCTATGCTCGGTGTTTCTTTAAGGGATCGCATCATGAATGAGGTGATCCGGCAGAAAACCAGAGTAATCAACTTACCCCTCCGGATCAGCAGGCTGAAGTGCCAATGGGCTGGCTATATTAGCCGCAGAACTGACGACCGTTGGGGAAAACGAGTTCTTGAGTGGAGACCGCGTCTCGGCAAACGTAGCGTAGGACGCCCACAGGCCAGGTGGAGTGACGATTTGCGCAAGATGGCTGGCAGGAGCTGGATGCGAGAAGCCGAAAATAGATCGAAGTGGTGGAGAGGCCTATGTCCAGCAGTGGACTGCGATAGGCTGATGATTATGATGTTGTAAAGAAAGACAAATAACAAAAAATCTATTAAGAAGAAAATAAATCTTTGTTAGACTGTGACATAATTTTTAAGGCAATTAATATTAAATAACGTATGAAATTACTTTTATCTTGTTATTCAATATTCCTTTGAGATTAATGTGTCCATACTTTCATGGCGGAAACTAGTGGTACCTTAGGGAAATTATAGTAACTACCTAAGTAAATCTGCAAGAAACTTGCACTCATAGGATAAGTTTTGTAGGCAATCAAGTTGAAAAGTGTATATAAATAAAAAAGCGGTGCGGTTTAACTGGACTGGACTGGACTAGATACTGAACGTTTAAAATATTTATAAGTTTGTTTAAATTATATATAGCAAGTAACAAAAAAAAAATAAAAAACTTTAAAACCTCAACTAGAGTCAAAAGTCAAAATTTTAGACACATTCATTACTAACCTAACTGTAACCTGTACAAACTTTCCTTCCAGAACTGAATATAAGTGACATTCGCTGTTCTGAGAAAGAGAATTTCTGCAGGTAACTATCTATTTAAACCCATACTATGGCATGGTAGCAGCTCGTAGTATCTACGGATAGTAGTCTATCGGAAAAACCTAAATACAAAATTTAACAAGATGAAACTTTCATGTACTTACACAGGTGCTATGCCTAATGAAACTGGCTGGACTATCTCAGTGAGTTTTAAATATCATTTTAAAGATATACTACAGAACGAAAGATAAAACTACTGACGTACAATACTACTATAAAATCATAAAAAATAAATGGAGGAATATATATCAAATGGCCAATGTTTGTAGAATGTCTATTTGAACATTGTGATGTTTATGTTAAAATTATATTACATGTGAGTTAGAGAGAGTATGGTAAATATACAGTATGTATAAGTTACATTATATACTTTAAAATTACCGTTACGTACATTTATTTATTAAATTTTCGTGTAGAAATAATAATAATGAATACTCTTTACTATGCACCAAAGAAGGACCACTTTGGCCGTCATCCCAGCGGGGTTTTTGGTTGAACGGTGTGTCAGAATCGGGCCGATTAAAACCACACGGTGTGTCATACTACGCTATCCGTCCATTTATATTTCCCACACATTTGCTTTAAGCGGAATGTATGGTACTTACGGTTCGCCAATATTATTCATCATGCACATAATTCCAAAACTTGTAATTAAAATCTTTGCTTGCGATTAAGAGAAGGAATTACCTGATCTCTATCAAGCCTCGAACTAGACATGCATTCGTAAATAGATTTTATTCATTTTTAGGATCCTATTAATAGTGATATACATAGCTTAAGCTCAATTATGGAGAGACAGAAAAACTGGTAGAAATTCCGAAATGACATTTACATTAATCATTTTATTTACCGCTATTATATAAGAAACTGCGATATATTGTTAATTTGTACACTTTTAATGTTTCCTTTTATACTTCCAACTTTAAATAAATAATAAGTGAATTGATAGCCTAAAACTCAGTACACACCTAGCTCAGGCTGGCACAAACATAATTATAAATTTTGTGTCAGATAGATACACAAAGACAGATGTTTATAAAAATAAATTTAATTTAAGACCACTACTTAATTTGGCTCAATTGTGTAAACATTATTGTATAAAATTCTAATTGAACAAGTTGTACAATATTGCGAATAAATTAAAAAAAACCTGTTAATTTTTTCTTCAAATAATTTGTGTGTTTTTCATTCTAAGTTTCTCACTTGCAGCAAATTTTAATGAATACGGTTCTTATGAGTCATGATAATGAGTTCATGATGATTATTTGTATAATGAATTTAAAAATTAAATAAATATTATCAATATTAGCAGCTTATGTATGTAGAATGACTAATTTGGCTATGTCTGGCTAAATATCTATAATATCCTTTTCGTACATAAATATATTTCTATTAGTATAGCATCAAAGCGAAAAATATAACAAACAATGAATAAAAGTATAACAAAAATATAAGCCCAATTCTTCAGTAAAATAAAATAAATCAGTAAAATTTTCTATGTCGTGGGGAGCCATGATGAAGTAATTACGAATGGGTCGGCTTGACCGACAGAAAACCGGTTGTCAAACAGTGATTTCGTTGTATTTACCGAGTAAATATCCCCCTCTCCTCTTTCCCCTCCCCTCAACCGCACCCTCATCAGGTGACCCGTCTGCTTGTTTGAAAGTTTGTCTGCAATAAAAAAAAATGTGATTGCAATTTGTTTTAAACCTATAAGCTCTTTTTATTGTTAGCTGAATTATAATATGATCTTGACGGATGTGTCCTAATTTATCTGCGTATAATGTTTACGGCATTTATGTACCGCGTGCCCAATGAATCGTGAAGGTCCACGCATGACAGACTAGGACGGGCGCTCCCCGTGACCTTAACATGAAACACGAAAATATACGATATTTCATTCTAACTAGCGTGTGTCTATACATTATTCATTTGTGGTTAAACTTGGATGTTATTTTGGTTTAAAGATAAATTATACATACATACACACACACACGCCTATATTGGTTCTTAGGCTTAAACTTTAGTTGTTTTTGAGGTACAATAAAAAGTATATGTATCTATCTTACATAGGGGCAGGCAGAGCTTCCTGCAAACAATAATATAATTTAACCTCTCATGTGGTACATCATGCGGGCACCTTAGGACTATATTGCATATCTATATACTGTCTCATAGACAAAATTACAATCTCTTAGTTGCTTTTACGACACCCACGGTAAGAGATGGAGGGGCGTATAGTCCATTCTAATTTCGTCGAAAGCGTATTTTTTATCATTAAAACATAAATATTGTACATTACCAATTTGTAAGTAAAAGGCAAAAACATATACTTTAATATTGGCTACTCTATTAGGTGAAACATTCATAAGTGGTACCGTAATAACAAGTGGGCAGTACCTATGATTATTTTAGATCATGACGTAGAGCCAAAATCGGTGTATACATATATTAAGTGTCATTGAAATAAACGACATACTAAGGACTGGAAAATATGCGGTCTTGATTATTAGGAAAATCAACGATACAAAGTACTTATGTATAATTTAAAGAAAGTGAGGTCATGTCTAAGCGGAGAGGAAAAGAGAAATAATATTCCCAAAGAAAAAGGCTTCATTAAAGAAATAGTTTAATATTCAACTTTTTTACTTATATTGACAACAACAACCATAGAGAACTCAATAATTTGGACAAATACCCACAATACTACAGTAACACCTATTTATATGTCCTGCATTCCTTGTAAAACAATATTTGAATTACAAATTAATTTAACTTCTTAAGGCAAATCGATAAGTCCTAAACGACGATTTTGTCTTTAGGTTTATAGAAATTCATATTACCTTTTCTTCAAATATCCGATATCGTAAAATAATCTCCAATGTACTATATTTTTGCAATACCAACTAAGAGGACTCGTAAAATAAACAGTTGAAAGTCTTGTAAAAAAAAGCATATAAAAATAAATAAACAAACACAACATACACTCATGCCTGTATCCCCGCAGGGATAGACAGGGGTGTATTAGTCACCAATTTAACAATTAGAATTTGGTCTTACTCACGTAATAGCGAGCAAGCCATATATATAGCTATATACTGACTTACAGATAACGGTCCCTTATCGCCTTTTACGAAATGGGAGAGATGGTTTGGCCCTAATCTACTAATAAATAAAACAAACGGGGTGAGCTAAAAACAAATATCGCACAACTTAAAATTTCAATAGATAAACATCTAAGTTATGATTTTGAACATGGAATGTATTATATTAAATTAGAAATTCCATTTTCAAATGTAGCAACGTGTGGTCCCGCTAACAAAAGAAAGAAGTGTATAAGTGTAATTAACACGAGCTTAGCACTTGAGCTGCAATTGGCCGAATGGCTACAACGCCAATTTGAACCACTTAGCGTTAGTTGCAAGCTCAAGATAATGCAACCACACATTCGTTGTAAAGAATAATTTGATATTTGCTTTTATTATTTTCAAAATAGAAGCTTGTTTAATGAAATTAAAATAGGTTTAATAATTTAATCTGTTCTTTGTGTTCCAGACAGTCCGGATTAGGTAGGTACTATTCCCACGCCAAACATTTATTCACGTTATTCAAAGACACATAGTACTTTCAATAATAAATGTTGGACTGTTATAATCATACACACTGTTATAATCATACATGTAGGTATATAAGTAAACCACCAAAAAAAATCCACAACCTAATCAATCTTTATCTATTTAACATATATTTTTTTATAGTAAATGGGGACAAACGAGCACACAGGTCACCTGATGGTAAGTGGCTTCCGCTGCCCAGGAACACTTGCAACTCAAGAGTCACAAGAGTGCTGTCCGCCTTTTAGGGTAGAGGAAAGGGAGGAGGGAAAGAGTGTAAGGTTATAGGAGGATGGGAAAAAGGGGAAGGGAAAAGGGGAGGGGATAGAGGGGAAGGGAAAGGGGTTTTGGGTAACCTCACTCACTTGGGACATACAATGCAAGCATTTTTGAACTGCCTGTTTTCTGTAAGGCCGTGGTAATACTCCGGTCGAGCCGGCCCATGCGTGCCGAAGCATGGCACGACTATAATAATTATTAATATTACATATACAAAAGTGTCTTAGTATCTGTTTAATATTTGTTTGTCTCGCTTTTCGCTTAATTGATTAAATCGCATATTTAAATGTTAACCGAAATATATATAATGTCTAAAACCTAGAGAAAATGTATGAATTTTTTTTTTCATATACACGTTTCCTAAGAGTTTTATACGATAACACAAAATATAATAATTTCAAACTTTGTTTTTACACAGCGTTTGATTAATTTAACAATTTTAAGGTAATTATTTGTTTTACCATTGTCCTCAATGGAGTGGTGTAAAGGAAAGGCCAAAATCATTTTGTTTACTGTTGGTTTGTATTTGTTTTTTTTTTTTATATTAGCCTACCATAGTGACTCCACTTTGCCTGATGGAAAGCAATAGGTGGAGTCAAAGAGTGGTGGTCACCATCCTCATTGCATGTCTAGTCAATGCAGCATGGTGACCCACACTATGGCGGCTGGTGAGATGCTTTTTCACTCCCCGCTTAAAAGACCCGGGATCAAAGTGGGAAGGAAACACGTGCGCTGGTAGAGAATTCCAGGCTTTTACCGATCGGCATAGGAAAGAGGAGCCAAACCGTTTAGTTCGGGTACGTATATTTTCGACGCACAAACGGTGACTTCCCAGGCCAGCACGTGTAGTCCTGTATAGGAAGGGCGAAGGTGGGACCAATTGGAAGAGCTCATCAGAACACTCCCCGTGATGTAGGCGATAGAGGACTGCCATAGAGGCGACATCTCTTCGCAACTGCAGAGGCTCAAGGGACTGGGTGATCTCAGGACAGTCGATAATGCGGACTGCGCGCCGCTGCAACCGATCGAGAGCGTCAAGCAAATACTGCGCATAGCCGTCCCAGAGATGAGAGCAGTACTCCACGCAGGAGCGTATGTTCCTCTAATTATATAGTAGGTTCAATTTTAGTTTCATACACTTCGTAGTACCACTTAGGAATCCATCCACCTATCTAAATCTCTATATCTAATATTAATATAGTATACGAATGGAACAACTCGCCATCGAGCGAACGCAATACAAGTCAAGGCAGCTTTTGATGACATATTCATATATTTGTAATCAAAAAGTGGTGTGACTGAAAATAATGAAAAAGAGTAGGTAAGAATAGGTAGGTAGTCGATTTTCTTTACATGCTCCGCTGTCAGACATAATTACGTTTGTCGGGTAATATAAATAGAGGTGTGTTTTCAGAATGTAATAAACAAACAGTATACATACGGTGTGGTCATTTTGAGGGGTCAACCCTGGAAATAGCGCTAACGGATAAAAAAAATTAGAAACAATGTGATTCTCAACTTAATATAGAAAAATTGATCTATATTTCTAATATTTTGTAAGAGGGAGGGCTTAAAAGTGTCTTAATTTCTATAAAATATCTAATGTTATAATCTGATACACATTTTATTGTGACAGCGTCAAAAGCTATTATTTGTGATCATGACGAGTTTTGAAATATATATAGATTTCTATGAGAAAGTTGAATGTTAATGAAAGTTATTCGGAGAGTTTTAAATTTAAAGATCAGACAGTAGATACATGGAAGGTATACTTTTTTATAATATGAGATAGATGCAAACAAGCAGACAGGTCACCTGACGGTAAGCGACAGCCCTTGGACACCCGCAAATTCAAGAGTCACAAGGACGGTGCCGGCTTTTTAAGTGAGAGTACGCTTTTTTTTTTTAAGGTTTAAAGGTCGTATCGGTAAAAAAGACTTTATTATTAACCAGCTGTTCCCCGCAGCTTCATCAAGTTCTTCATCTCCTCTGTTCCACTCATACCACTGGGTTCGTTGGTTCTTCTTTTCCCGTTCAATCTATTCTATCGAATGTGAATATTTATTCTATGGAATGCTCTTCTTCTCGAAATCAATACGGCCACAAAAATGCCAAAAAGACAAAGAACTCTTATTAAAAAAAATTGCAGAAACTAGTCATAGTTGATAACTTAACCAAGTTTTATATATATCTTTGTTTATGCGTGTATATGTTTATCTATGTATGTACATATATATTAGGATATATAAAGTTATATATGTATTCTGCTTTTAACTTATAGTTTGGTAATAATTTATATTTGATAATTAGTAAGGCATCTTCTTTTCTCCGCATCACCCATAAGGCGACTGGCAGAGAATGTAAGCAATAAGTCCGTCTATGTACTAAAATGTAAAAAAAGTTTATAAATAAATAAATAGAGAGAGCTAATTTGGTATCAAATAAACCAAAGCGTTTAACGTTAGAGCTGAATCCAGAGTTTTCTGATACTAATTCTAGAGGGTTTCATACAAGAATGTCAACGATGCAATCTTCTTTGAACATACTAGAACATCTTCAAGATAATCAGGAAAAGGGTAGTTGAGACACTTATTAGCATTATGAGCGTGAATCAAGTTTGCTGCAAATAAGTTCTGATTAAAAGAACTTACATGAATCATTCAAATGATCAGTAAGAGGGTTAAGGGTTAACACTACCGAGAATTGTTAAATTTTTAAACCTTTTAAGTCCCGCTGAGCTTTTAGTAAGTGCTATCGTGTCATCTTGAGATGGAACATCGAGATAACGTGTTAATAAAGTTTGGAAGAAGACTTACTCCACCTAAAGTTAAAGTTTAAATTTTAAATAGCACAAAGGTGAAATGGTTACTACGAATAGATTATTCTCTTCAACGTTTTTTCCTTTATTTAACAAACGTTTAGTGATGGCTACATCAGAAAGCAGTCTCTTCATTGCCATAACAGCGCCAAATATGAACGCAAGAAAAGAATTTGTTAGCAAAAACTATAAATATAATAATGCAAATAATTTGCATGTTTAAGAAGGAGACATGCATAACCCCCCCCCCCCCCACTCACGCGCTCATTTCTGTTACTGTTAATAAGATTAGGCGTTTTGAAAATTGTCTCAATTAAATCCGGTATCAAGAAGATTGGGTGTGGCTATGATTCATTGTTTCTAGCATTAGAACAGCAACAGCAACGCAACCTATTTCCTTCTGTAAGTTAGGAAAGTTATAAGAGCAATTAGAGTTTCCTAAGCGCCAATTATCTACGCCGCGATCTGTCTTCAACAGCCATTCACATCCATGATGATAGTTGATGAAATTGCATTTAACATTTTTTCTTAAAAAAAAAACATATATATATATATATATAAATATATAATATATTTTAATATATGTGTAATGTTCACACCTCTCCTATAGCCGGCATTTAAAACCGCTAAGGTGTAGAGTAGTAGATTTAATATTTGCCCCATCTGAGCTGTCATTAGCAAAATTGTCAATAAGGAGACCAAACTAGCTGCAATTACACATACTGAGCTGATCCATACTGTACTTCTTTACTAAAATAGTTTTAATTTTACGGTAGACTCCACTCACTCGTATCTCTTAAGATGTATTAGAGCTAAACTGAAATAGAAGAACATATAGGTACTTGGTAATATATAGGCTACATTTATGGCGATTGTACATATTCAGTCCTTTGTTGCCTTGTGTAAAACTAGCTGAAACTGCTTATTGCATTATGTCATCGCCTACTTAGTGGGCCATAATTTAAATGCCCTACAAGATCGCGGGCGATGCACCGACAATTAACCAATTTAGGTGACAATAAGTGGATAACGGTCATTGCGTTCAATAAAGGAAACACCCACACGGTTCGAATAAAGAAATTATGACGGATAACCATCGGTTGTTACATTCCTCTCTTGACTTTGATAAAACGACACCATGTTAAGTAAACAGTAAATCACAAAATAATTTTATAAAGCTAGGTACAGCTCCTTTTTGGTTTGAGTCGCCAAGGTTTGGAATAAACTGCCTGCTCCTATTTTCCTACAAAACTATAATCCTGGAACATTCAAGAGCAGAGTAAATAAGTTTCTCTTGTTTACCATCAGGTGTGTTGGAAGTTGGAAGACAAACGCTTATTCCAATAAAAAAATAAAAATCTTTGGATGGATTTGATGAAAGCGGGAATGAGTTATAGCTAACCGTGTATGTATAATATCCTCTATAACTAAACATAAAACAACAAAATGAGTGACTACATAAAGAGATAATACATACCAGTTTTCAGTACCACCACCACAAGTTACTGGTTACAAGTACAGTGTACTGATGGAACTACCTATAATCCTAGGTAGTGAGTGTAGTAACCTTTAACCATTGCTTTAAATGGTGTATGTTTCAAGCTAACCTTGTTTCTATTTACGATGAATTACACAACTACAAGCGCATTAGTATATAATAAATATTTAAACTAGCATTGTTACGAAATATATATTTTTTCGTTGAATTTAAACGTGTAATTTTACTGAGCGAAATAATAATAATAACTTGACACATCTCACACACGACTGTTTGATCCCAAACTAAGCAGAGCTTCTACTATGATAACCAGACTGCTGATAAACATACTTTATATAAGTATTGTTTATTAGTAGTGTTTATTATTAAATACCTACATATAATAGATAAATTACACCTAGATACAGAACAAACATATGTCCTGGGTGGGTATAGAACCCACGATCGCTGGCTTAGCAGTCAGGGTCACCAACCACTAGACCAACAGGCCAGTCTGTATATCATTTTTGCGTTCCCTTGAAGGAGATATAATCACGTAGTGCTATGAGATTTTTTAATAGCTGTAAAATTTGCAATTTAAGAGCAATGCTTAGACACATATGGGCCGACATCGACATAAGTAATATCACAACTAGACAGAAAAAAGTAGTAGTTGAGCAATGCAAAGCAATGCTTCCGTTCTCTCTCGTGGAGTCAGTAAGGTTACTGGAGGTCCAACACCCCGACTGGCCACGTACTTGCGACTCTCGAGTTGTAGCCGTCTATGGGCGGCGGTAGTCACTTACCATCAGATAATCCGTCTGCTTCTCATTAAAAGAGAAGGGAATATGAAATTCTCACCACATTACTCTCGTTTAATAGTACAAATGGATCATAAACCTTTGATGTAAGTTAACAGTAAGTTTAAGAAATAAGTTCCTTGTGCAGCAGTAAAAAAAGGAATACCTAAATATAATTCTTGGAAACAATAAAAACTTGTCTAATAATGTCTTAATAGGATAAAAATCATTCATTGCTATTCAGTTTGTTAAGACACATCAGCCTGCAAGAATGTAGATCGCATACAAGTATTGCTAATAGTTTAGCACAACCTTGAGAAAGTAAGAAAATAAATAGAAATAATTATTGTAACGTAATAACACAACTGAGTCATGCTGAAAAAATTTGAAAGGTTTTGCAATTACCAACAGACTGCTTGTATTATCTCTAAAAAATAATAGGACGAATTAAAAGGGAGTTGTTAGACATGTCGGTAGTTTTAGTGGTTAGGTATCCTGACTGCTGAGCCAGAGATCATGGGTTCGATTTCTACACGGGAAAATGTTTATTTGATCTTCAAGTAGCTGTACTGAGTCTGGGTGTAATTTGTGTCCGTTTTTATGTTTGTTAAGTCCCTCGCGACACAGGGATCAATCCCGATGCAGGAGTTGTGCTTAATAAAATAAAAAAAAATGCTTTCGTATAAACCTAAATTAGAATCACGCTAAACAGAAATTTTTCGACATCCAATTTCGCCATCTTTTTCATCGATCGTGTATGCTATAGAGCCTCTCTCATTCTTTCTGTATCGAAAAGCGCGCTACACTACAGCGTGTTGCTTTCTGATGCTCTTTAGTGCGTGATAGGCTGCCTTTCCAACCTTACGCAGCCAGGACAGTGATTTTTCACGGTGACAGTGCCTGTTACAACGAATTACTTCAGAGTTTAAGTCCCTTTTGTAGTCCTTTGGTATGAAAGAACATTATTTTTTATAACATAAGTCAAATAAAGGTCAAGTTAAACAAAGGCTGGACTCAAATTGTCAACAAAAGAACGACTTAAATGGCCTCTACACAATGGGTCAGCTTATAATGTAATAAAATAATGAAAATTTCTCTGGCATTTAGCATAAAAAACACATATTTTTCTTTTTCTTTGTGAAATAATTTTACAAAGTACTTACATCCCTCATATCAATTAAGAAGTCAGTGTACAAATTTTTGTAGGAGTATCAAAGAAAATACTATATTTCATAGCGCAGGTGGTTACAAAAGGAAAAAATGCTAATTTGTAAGGAACGGTCGCGAACTTGCGACAGCAACGAGATAGGCTTTATCTTTTATTTATATGTATATCTTTTATGCTTACGTAATTAGGAATTAACCTGTTGCGAGGCCTGAAATAAATTATAAAGGAATTTGTAATACGTATAATAATCTATCAATGTATTATATTCGACTATTTCAGCATTTTTAGAACCTGCTGTCAGGTGCAAATTCTAAAATTTTATGGCACTTTCTGCTTTGTATATTAACGATTGGATTAATATCTACACATATTACTGTTTATGTGGAGGTTGAACTCAAACAGATTTTGATATATGACACTCGTTGTTTTATGATTATGTTTGAATCGTGGGTATAGTTTTTAACCGGATTTATAAAGAGGAGAGGAGTGGTACAAAACTATGTAGAGTAGCCAGAATTCGTTGTTAGATCGGTAAACTTGTATTCGTACGTGTCGCGGACTCTTGCCTAGATCATAAACAAATCAACAGTTGCTGTTATTCAAATAAAAGAAAGTTGTTTTTATTTAATTTAAATTACAAAAATAAAACGTGAGTACGACTACGTGAGTCAATAATGAACAAGGATACAAAATGGATAAACTTAACGATGGTGACAATACTCGAATGCCGAACGATATTAATTTAGTACTTTATTTGGTCCGGGAATACGAGTTTTGTTAGAATTAACATATGTAGTTTCAACTACACCCAACCCACATGATATATAACTATAAACCATTTGAAGGATTGATCAATACCTAACTTTACCAAATAATGACACAACAGAAATATATACATATGTTATTTAGGTGACAAATCAGAGCACTGATTTATAGTGAAAATCTACGGATGCATACATACATACATTCACTTACGCCTGTATCACCGAAGGGGTAGTCAGAAGCGTTATTAACGCCTAGTCCGATTATACTTAATATAGGGCAACCCTATTGCAGCTATCCGAGCACTTTTAGGAATTATTATATGATGATGAGAATTGGTTATTGCCAATAAGTCACGTGGTGTAAGAATTAAGTACTAACTTCCTCATACTACTTTAAGTTTCGCGGTTGTCTTTAACCTTAAACCATAGCCTAAAATAGACCTTAGATCTGCATATCTTTGTCACACGTTCCACATTTTCTCAAGGACTTTCGTTTTCAAAATAAAACAGTGGGATAAAAGTCTATTCGTCCTCTACTATAATTTTTGGCATTACATACACCCAATGAAATTAAATTTACTTAAACGGCTTTGACCATATCTGCACCGACAATGTGGCAAGTTTAAATATGATCATGATGAATGAAAATATTAGAAATTACCTGTCTCACATTATACATCTCAAGGTTTACTACAAAGAGTAATATAGAATTGTAAATATACGCCTTAGTCTATCATAATGTGTAATACAACGGTACCAACGAACACGTGCAATTACCGACCGGGAGCAATTACACTACCGTCCGTCGTCAATTAATGTATGTACATATGTATGTTGACACTGTGTTACTTATTGAAGTAGTAGAAGCGGAGTGTTTTATTTAAATTTACTGGCTTAATAATTTTTTCTACAGTTTTAATCTGCAAACATCAAAACGCTCTAAAGAGTACAGGCATTTTTTTTTATGTATACGCTTACCAGAGTGACTCCACTTTGCCTGATGTAAAGCCATAAGTGGAGGTCACCATCCTCATTGCATGTCTAGTCAATGCAGCATGGTGACCCACACTATGGCAGCCTGGTGAGATGCTTTTTCACGCCCCGCTTAAAAGACCCGGGATCAAAGTGGGAGTACAAAATAATAAAGTCAGTAACTTTGTGATGCTTCGATCTATTTCACATATCTTCCATTCTTTGTAATTGCGTATGAACATATGGAACATACACATGGACAAACGAACGACAAATATTATTTTTTGTTATAGCAAATTTAGGCGACGCAAATAAGTGGTTAATGTAGCGGTCAGCGGTATAAATTACAATTTAAAATAAAATACAATAAAGGTAGTAGGTATTGCTCATAGTGTTGTTACCGACTTGGCAGTGCTACCAGTAGGTGTCCAGGACTTGGGGCGAAAAAGCATGAATCACCCAACAATATGCGAAAACTCTGCTGATGTAAATAAAGTAAACAGCATTATATAACCCGGTGAACGGACCTCATGTCGATGAGTCAACCTGTTGGCTACCTGAGACGAGAGAATGTAACTGAGTCAGCAAATGATTCATCCCGAGATTGGCATCGCTAAATAATATACATTGTTCAAGTAATGTCACACGTGACAAACATATTCTGAGAAATAAAAAATTATGTCGATTATATTTGTTACGACATTTTAAAATAGAAAAAAAAAAATACAGAATATAATATATTTTTCTAATACTATGATATTACTCCGCTGGTTAGTACTTACAAAATTGAGACGATAAAGACAAGACAAGTAAGAGTGACAACCCTGACGATTTCGGGTGAGTTTTATCAGTCCTTGCTATGTTTTGAACAGCGGAGTGTTATGTGGATGAGACAAAGAAGCATACAAACGATGGATTATTTAATAGTCATGTGAAATGGGAATAACATTACCAAAACGGCGAACTGAAACCTACAACAGCTGGTTTTTTAGAAAATTACTAATGGGAAATGTATTTCTCTTTCTAAATACTGGTGCCTACCAAAATGTGTTTACTTTATTTTTGAGTAGCTTTAATTCAATTTTGCAGAAGTTCATGATTTAACTTAATTTGTATCACATTTCTACTGCAAATATACTTAAAAAAGTTGAATAAAGGAATCACATTGATCTATGTAATCGATTTTTAACCGACCTCAAAAGTTAGAAGGTTCTCAAATCTGTTGTATATTTTATTTTTATGTCTTTTACAGCATACTCCACCATTTATTAAGCGATTATGTGGGTATGTTTTGCATTTTGTCTCTTTTAAATTTGAAGAAAATGTTCTACATTAAAAATGTAAGGGATGAAAATGCAGCAATTTTTTTTTATTTTAATAAAGGAAAGATGTCTTTTTGTATCAATATTATAAATTAATTATACTCGTAAGTCTTATGTTTATAGATTAATCAAATCAAATCGTTTACTGGAAACTAAGGTGTTGCATTTTATAAAGCACAATTGCTTGAAAAAGGTACTAAATCATAAGTACTTTTCGAGAATATACTTTTGCTAAGCATTTAATTTAGATATAAATTAATAATAATCTAGTATTGAAAATAGTCTTATTATTCAGATTCTAAGTCTAAATCTAATTATTAAGTTCTTGTCAGTCTTTAAGTAGCAGAGGATCGTCATAATATTTTTATATAAGTTTATGTATTTATTATATTTTCTTACTTTCTAGGTATTCTTTTATTTATTTTTCGACAGACAACTCCCGCTATAACAACACAGGAATAATTCCTGTGTCGCGGGGGGCTTTACAAACGTTTAATCAACGGACACAAAAAATATCCGGGACTCGGGACAAATTGTTGTAAATCACACAATTTTTTTCCCCGTTTGGTTTAGCAGTCAGCGTCACTGACCACCAGACCAACAGACTACTCTTTAGTTGAATATTAGCATTTTCTATTTCAACATATTGTAAATGTTTATTAAATAATACTAATTTCCCTTCCTCTTTGACAACATTTTGTAATTTATTGAAAATGTTTGCTGTCGTATAGTATGGACTTTTAGTTAACATTTAATGCTTTAAAAATGTAGGTGTGATCTAATTTTTTTTAGGCGATAGGGAGCAAACTAGCAGACAGGTCACCTGATGCTAAGTGACTACCGCCGCCCATGGACACTCAAGGGTCACAAGTGCGTTGCCAGCCTTTTAGGTAGGAGTACGCTCTTTTCATGAAGATTTGAAGGTCTCGGTCCGGAAATACGGATATTTTTGTAGATTATTACTTTTTGGTGAATATTTTTTATACTGATTTGGCATTTGAAATAATAAACCAGTCAGATTAAAAAAAAAGTAATCTGATAGCTATTATCTTTATATGTATATATAATTCTTCTGTGAGTGTGTATGTCACTGAACTACTCTCAAACGACTGGACGGATTTAGATGAAATTTTTTGTGTGTGTTCAAGGGGATCTGGGAATGGTTTAGATTCACAAATCAGCCCGGCAGATGGCGCTGCAGTCGGTATCTAGGTTATTTATCTATATTGATCCTAATCGCTTGAAATATCATGCAGGACAACGTCTGTCGGGTCCGCTAGTTAGCAATAAAAAGTTCTATGTAATGTAGCTTTGTTATCATCTATTACTGATTTCGAACGACATTTTCTAATTGAGCGGCGGTAGCGTGATGGCTGAGGCGTCGGATTTGTGATCAAGTGGTTACGGGTTCAAACCCCCCCAGTATACTACCGTCGTAAACCCACCCCTAACAGAAACAATTTAGCTTAGCTGGGGGGTTAACAAGAATACTAATAATGTGTGACCCGCGTTGCTAGCATTCTTTAAAAAAAGCAGTAAGTAAGCAGTGGCGTTTCAAAAGCCCCCATTTTTAACTATTCATAATTTAGTCCCACTTAAGTAATGGGGGCAAGACTATTGCCGTTATCAGGGCACTTTATAACTGTATATATACTGTCTGTTATATAACAGATAACATAATGTATAATTTTTAGTCTTAATTTTTGATTTATATTTTTCATTCCTCGTTTTGCTATCGCTAAATACAAACATTTCTTGATCACAAATATAGCTCTCTGATACTTGATAACAGAATTAGAATAAAACCAGATTACAACATCAATCACAACATCACTGGAATCCAAGCGTGAGGATGCTGGCTATATATCAATGTCACTACCTGATTTGTATGTTATACATCAAGAAACCCAGCGTCACTAATCGGCCTATGAGAATATCTCGATTCTCGCAAATGTATCCTAACTCATATTATAAATGTGAATGAAAGTTGTTTGTTACTCTTAATGTATTAACTACTACTACTTAACTACTAAGTACTATTGAACGAACGAACGAAGATCATGAAATTTTACAAACACTGAAAAAGAAGTCCGCAGGAGATAGAAAAAAAATACTTTGACTGGATTGTCCAGTGGTTTGTTATCCTGACTGCCGAGCTGTCGTTGGTTAGATTTCATCACAGGCCAAATATTTGTCTTGTCTTGTTGTATGCCTGTCAAGATCCCAAGAAGGAATCATTCCTAAAGCCGTATTAAGAAAAAACCTTTTATTATTAATATATTCAGAGTACACTACTTACATATCTGAGTAATATAATTTTCAGCTGTGAAGCAACGCAAGAAATTAGTGAGGTTTCCGGAGGTTTCTAATTCTGTATTAAAGAAATAAAACTGCCTCGTTAGTTCGAGAAATATACTTATTCTCTCTCTCCATTATTAACCGACTTTAAAAATGAGAGGTTTCTTTTTTGTTTACCGTAGTTTCACCTACGTTTATGGTCAATGCCCCGCTCCTAAGGGTCGTCGTGATTGATGTTTTATACAGGAAGTAGTAGTAACAGAATAACAAGTTGCTAGTATGCTTTATAATTATAAATTTAAACGACACAGCCAGACATATAAATACACAAACCCACACGCGCACACCTCTTTCTGTGTCCGGGGTTAAAAATACAAAAATAATTAAACGAACATAGAAGTTTTTTTGTTAATGCCTCTTGTAAATGGTAGCATCCTTTCCATTATAACATATCTAATGACATTTAAATTTCAATTTGCAATAAGTAGTCACGTGTATTCACATGAAGACTATATTAGGAGTAAGTTAAAAACCTTACAAGAATTAAAATAACTTGTGAGTGAGTGATTGTTATTCGACACATTATTGTTTTTATTGAAATTAATTAACATGAAACGTTTGCAGTTGGCCTCTCTGTTAATTAAGCTTATGTTTCTATTTTTTCCGGTACAACTTTTCGTATAAGACATTATTTTTAAGTAAGCTCTAAAGAATGGCTCTCTAACATTCTACTTTCATAATCAAACACCTTTTCCCTGTTGTGTTTTTACAACTGTTCCCAAAACACATTTTTCGCTAACCATTTTAAATACGTAGCCTTAAGCAAAGCTTGCTTTTATCGTAACCTTTAAACTTGACAAAATAGAGGTCAAACTGCAATATCTTAAGTGATTCTATCTAAAATGTTTGACTGTTACTACGCTACGCGCCTTCTTTCGTATAGTGAAAGTATTTTTTGAAGTGAAATTAGACCGTACTAGTTGTATACAAGGATGATATTTTGTCGTCATTGTCAGCGGTTATCATGATGTGTTTACAGTAAAATGGCATCAGCATCGCAAATGAGGGAGTTAAGTGGCGTGGAAACGTATGTTCGTGGCTGTGATGGGAGAATGTTCCGATTCTTGTTTTCCGTCAAGAGTGTCTACTAGAAAGAATTGATTTAATTTGAACTCAGAAGTAGTGCAGACTTTTGGACGCCTTTACGTTTCACTTTGTTGGAATATTAGAAATAGACATTTGTGACTTATAGCAGTGTTTTAATGTTTAATGGTAATAAAATTTATCTACTTGTAAAATGTCATACAAATCGACAATACCCTTTTCTATAATATAAAAGGATCATAGATACCTTGCATAATAGGATCCAGTATCAAGTTACAGCTGTACCTACTGGCAATTTATTACAGTTCACTGGGCAGTTCAGTCCTACTACTATTAGGATTATGGAAAATCCCCTTTAGATTTACGATCAGAAAGCGTTAACTGTCACTACCCTTATTTCGGATATTTCCTTTGACAGAGAGGAAAATATTTAGTAATGGAATCCAAGGAGAATTGATTCATGCCTGTTTGAAAATTGGATTTAGTCGAGATGGATCTTAAATTGTAAATTTTCGTAACTGTCACGGGAAAAAGTATACTTAAATGGTCTAACCACATCTGTCAGTATACAACTACCCTCTTAAAAAAGGGAAAAGTATGTTTGCTATGGCCACAAATATCTACTGTAAGAATCCTAATGACAATGTGGCAATATCAATATTAAAAATAAGCTGTTCCAGTTTACTACTACTAGAATAGAGGCTAAAATTTTTAAATGTTTCGTGTCCGCTTGACGATAATGAATAGAAAATGATCATATTTACATTATAAGACTTATTAATTTGTATGCCCAAGTGACTGATCATGGAATGAACATTATTATAAGTGTATAATTACGTAATGAACAAAAACCCATGTATCACAAATAAACGACTTGAGTTCATTTCGAATCCTCCTCAGAGGTCTTATACAGGAAAATAGACATAGAAAATAGACGTAAAGGCTGAAGTAACCAATGTGAGGATATTAAATACAGAGTGTCAAGAACATCAGACAAGATTGTAGAGGCGAACTATGTGAAATATTCTGGACTTGCTTAGCTTGCTGCTTGCTTGCTTACGAGACGGTGACCAGTCAAAATTATATGATATATATTTTTAAACTGGAGTAAGTACTACGAACTAAGAACCTCTACTTATTATCTTTATATTGTTAGCCAGAAGTTGTTCTCGTCTCCTCTCCAGTCTCAAGAAATTAGGGACATTCGGGTCCGTGACGTTTTTTCCTTCTAAAAATCTCCCTTTCTTCCTTCTTTCACGTCTAAAAACTACATTCCTAAAGAGGTTTGGCGTCAGGCAGACAGCCGGGTATAAAACAAACTAGCCAAAACGCAACGTACACATGAACTGACTTCATATAAATTTTAAGACAAGGGTAGGAAGATGATATCTTTATTTTGTCAATACAGAGAAGTATAATATAAATTGATTGTATCGAAGTAAAATCAAAATGTCTAACACAAATCACATGTTAAGTCGTCAGTAACTAAGTTAAATCACTCATAAGCGTAACAAGTATTGACTTGCAGTGATTGCTAGTGAACTAAATAAAGCCAACGTACAGTTTTTTCGGTAGAATGATTTTGGATGTTTAAAGTTCATTCATTAAGTTTTATTTTAACCAATTTCAAAATACCATTTGTAAATTGAATTTAATAATTCTTTATTTAATTTAATGGGTTGTAACAACTCAAGTTAGTCCCATATAAATTTAATGGTTGAGACTTAGCGAATGAAGAAAAAACATGCCTGTTGGTCTATTGATAAGTGACTCTAACTGCTGAACCGGAAATTTTTGTCCCATGAAGGATTCAAACCGGTCGAGGGTTTGAATCCTTCATGGGACAAAAATTTGTGTGAACCACAAAATATATCAAGTGTATTGTCATAAAGAAACAAAAACATAATCTCAGCACAGGGAATATTCCATTGAGTATAGAACTTTATTGATCTTGTCACATTATGTACAGTAATTCGTAAGCAGCTGTTTATCGATAAAGTGACTCATTTAAATGATTGAGTATTCACAAATTGAGTCACTATTTCTATAATATTGAGTAAAAAACTCACATAACCTTATAATTTAGCAAATAAACACGTTTCTGCGAAATGTTTTTAATTATTTCATTACTTTATTATTTATTAATTATTACATTATTGTCATTAAATACCAGTTGGTATTTAATGACAATAACTTGCCAATTTGAGGTCATCAATATTTGGTATATGTGTACTTAATTTGGTTTGTATATTGTTACAGCGAGAGTGGGGGTTAAAATTCGAAGTAAGTGTCAATATGTACATCACTATCGTCATAGAACAGCGGCGGTTACATGTTACAAGCTGACATTAGCAATGTAATCCGTGATTTGACAAGGTAACTCTGACTGCCTCTGTCAGTCTCAGCCATTCTTTTCATAAAACTCAATATTTAAACACGATCAGCTACCTATTCGTTATTCAAAAAGATACTGCTTGTTTCTTACCTCCTTTGATTTTTAATATATCTTTATATATATAATTCTTCTGTGAGTGTGTATGTCACTGAACTACTCTCAAACGACTGGACGGATTTTGATGAAATTCTTTGTGTGTGTTCAAGGGGATCTGGGAATGGTTTAGATTCACAAATCAGCCCGGCAGATGGCGCTGCAGTCGGTATCTAGGTTATTTATCTATATTGATCCTAATCGCTTGAAATATCATGCAGGACAACGTCTGTCGGGTCCGCTAGTGGTGTTATATAGTTTGAAAATATAGTTACTTTATTGTATCAGAAATTCTGTCCAGCTTTACGGAAATTGTTGATAGAAGAGAGCTTTTATTCAGTCAATAAATTTCTAAACAAAATCAACTCTAGGTCCTGTTATTTTAGAAAGGCATTATAAAGTATTAATATGAACGTTTGTGTATATTTAACATTTGTTTAGGAATAATTCCTGTGAAGCGGGGATTTTACAAACCACCAATTAAGGGGCAAAACGAACACCCAGACTTTGGACAACTATTTGTGGATTACACATTTTTTTGTCCCGCATGGGTATCGAACTAACGACCTCCAGTCCAACAGTCGGGGTCACTAACGACTAGACCAACAAATCAAATTAACTTAAAAATTTCAATTTCATAGTATTATTCTGTATATTTGTGAGTTTTAAGTTAATTCGCAATTGTATTTTCTATTTTTTTTAATTTTTATTATTCAATGCCATTATAATGTACGGCTAAATGTGTCTTATGCTCATAATTCATTTGTCATCCTTTTACCACATTTTAAGGAAATAAAGATATTATTATCATTATTAAAGCACTTAGTACAAAAATCAGATTTTGAAATAAAAAATAGATGAAGTAAACTTGGTCTATTAGTAAAGTAGTAAAGGTGGGGTGCGACTGAATGCCGCTTAATAAATAAATACTAGGCGCTCCAAGCAGTTGCGCCTCTTAAGAGTCACAGCGGGATATTTTATAGATTATATTATTCCTGAATAAATACTGTTTTTTTTTTAGTAATTAGACCGTTTAAATAACCAACTATAAAATCTCTTCAATCTTTTATGTTACTACTGATCTTCTTCTATCTTGGAAATAATTTCAAATTCTCAAAGATTGAGTAAATCTTGGTCTGGGCGCCAACTTCTAAATCAAACCCGAGCTATTTCTACTTACATAATACTTGATCAAATAAAAAGTTAATGTAAACTTCCAATTAATATTTGTAGATAGAGATACGGAAGCCTGTAAAGGTATTCTAATTCAATTACCTTATTAATCGTGAACAAGAAACCTGAATACATCCCTATGTCTTTCAAAACAGATTAAACTACTTCGAAACCTTCTCTACGGTATGTAATCTTACTGACAGTATAAGCGTAGTAACTATTCACTAATGAATTCCAATGAATTCCATGGTATAAGAAGATACTTAACATACATTCCTAAATTTCGGAGTACATCTCTGGTCGTAATTATTAACCAACACCCAAAAATACTAAATTTTTAGTATACTTAATAATTACAATATATGTATATACATATTATAATATTTTTTTTTACATTAACATAAGAACACACACCCACGCACACACATATATATATATACATATATATATATATATATAGGAAGAGAGAGATTAAGAAGATAAATAATATATGTAATATTATGTCGTATATATCAAATATATAATATGTATATCACGGCAAGTAATAGCAAGTATTAGTATTAGAGTAGTCAAATAACTTAGTACAAAACCCACAATTTTGCTGTCTTCAAGTTATAATCATGGATGTTATAACAGCCTATTATATATGTTGGCTAGACCCCTAACCATCAGAAGGTCTGTATATGCTTTATGATTTAATGGCGTAAATATTTATAACATAATTGACTGACCCTGATTACTGAGCTAGTCGTAGGATCGATGTTCACACGGCAGAAAAATATAACTCTGGATGTTATTTGCGTCAGTTACTTATAGGTATGTAAAGGCCCCTCGCTACAGAGAAACGATTCCTATTTTTATAACACTATCAAAATTTAAGTTTAAAACGGTTCCATGTTTTATAATAGCTCCGCTCTGTTATGTCTTCGTTGAAGTTCCTTTTTACTAATCATCCATTCGATTATACAAAAGCCACTACGAATATAGATTCGACACGTCACTTACAGAATAAACCTAGCTGTTCTGAGTAGCTCCCTCATTGAATCGAAACTCGATGAATGGAGTTTCAAGGCGTTAAAAATACTTGCGTATATCGATGACTTGACCGAATTGAGTGAGGTTTCCAGAGGCCCAACTCCCCCTCACCCCTTTTCTCTCCCCTCATTTCCTTTCTCCTCTTTCCCATCTCCTCATCCCCCTCTCTTCTTTCCATTTCCTGCATCCCCCATCCCTCATCACCCTCAAAGGTGGGCAGCGCACTTGCGACTCTTGAGTTGCGGGTGTCCATGGATGGCGGTTGTGACTTACCATCAGATGACCCGTCTGTTCGTCTGCCCCCCCTATAGTAAAAAAAAAAAAAAAAAGTAGGGTAGTGAATAATTATAGTATGTGTTCGGCCTTTGTATCATTAGGTCTAATAGATAAAAACCTCAAATATATCAATCACAAAATTATTTTCATAATTTAAATATATATTAATTTAGAAATTGGATAACATTTATTACTTACGTAAGTTAGAGACACGCACATCCAAGAAATTATTAGTGAAAATAAAAAAAAAACAGGTTAGCTATTTTTACAAGTAGGTAGTTACTGATGAAACATTTGCACTTCAATTACAATTAAACCGCTAAAAATGTATCTATCAGACAGTACCAGTCGGCATGTCTGGTCGGATGCTCCTTCGGAGATGAAGCCATAGTGTATGAATGTATGTTATTTAATTATTATTACTACGTGATCGTAGTTTTCAAACTAATTAGTTTATTAATGTAAAATAGATTGAACCCATAGGAATGCCTAGTTAGATACATCATTGTATATCAACATAATTTGAAGAACCAATCAACCTCACTAGTTATGATTGGCTATCGATAATAGTTAAAGAGCCAGTAATAGGCAGATAATACATATTTCAACAAACCTCAAATTTTATCCAGTCACTCTCTTATACCTACTATATCAATTGGATCATAGGAGACGGGGATTTAAGTAGCTCGGTCACGGTAGTTTATGTAATCAGTTGTGACTGTTATAGTTATGAAAATCGGATGAACTTACAACAAAGTATTTTCACAAAGTTGCTGGTGAGAGAGGTCAATGCCGGTCGGAGGCAGCGAAAGAATGCAGGGACGATTCTCGCTCCCATAGGTAGGCAGAGGAACACACGGGTGGTTTTTAGTAGGTAAGCCCCCCCATTCCCCATGGGGAAGGACTCCATGAGGATCTTCCACCCCTTCAACGAAAAATAAATAAAAACACATTGCTAACCGTGCCGTAGTCTCGGTCTAAAGTACAAGCAAGAGAAAATTAACCAAATTTAAAATTTGTTAAAATATGTACAATCTGCCTTTCATTGGCTCTCTAACTATAAAGTGAGAGAGGCTAATTTGCATCAGAATTGTCAATTCAAATGTTAAACGCCAATCGCCAATTCTAATGTTGTATTATATCGTGAGCAAATCCATTAATGTACGTTTATAAAAGTGGATGTAGCTTTTTGTTTTGGTACATGTCCTCTTTCATGTCACTTCGAAGGGAGTAATCCCTAGTAAAGTGGAATAGCATACTGAATCAAACACAAATAAAAAGAGGTTAGAAAGAGAATGTACCAACCTAGTAACGTGTAATGAGAAGGAAAACCGTGGATACTATAGTGCCGCTTATGGTAGTGAAGTGGATAGCAAAATTTCTGTACCGTACCGTACCGTATATCGCATACTCGGAATCTTTATGGCTAGTTCAAATGTTTTTAACATTTGGTGTCATCCATTAACAAATACACTAAATGTATATTTATTTTAACTGCATACATAATATTACTGATTAAAGTATCGATTTACAAGAATACTTACTTGAGTTGTCGGTATACCAGGCAGTGTATGTAAGACGAACGTGAGTAGGAATGCCGCGACGGTAGGGGACAACGAATTGGTGATGTTCTGAAGATAAGGAGAAAGGTTTAATATCAGTAAAAAAGCAATTAATGGCGGGTACGGGTATACGTACCGCAGCAACTACAACTTTGAAAGAACCTAAAAAGATAAGGCATTTATGTAATAAACTACACATCTGAAAACTTCACTCTTACTTGTTAGGAAGCCCTTCATAATTATTATTTAACTTCATATCACAAAACTGAGCGGCGATCAACTATGGTTCTTTATTTGTATAATTCTTATTACAGAGTTCGATGAACTGCTTATTGATGTCTATGAACAACTTTTATCAGATATTGTATTGACAAAGTAAACAGATTTATCAAGAACCCTAGGGATTCAATTTCGCAAACTTTAAAATGGGGTCATTGTGTAGGTATGTTATTTGCCGAGACTGAAAATTAACTCGGAGTTGAAATACAATCCTTTTACCTTCAAAATATTTTGAATAATATATATAAAACTCAAATAATTCAAAACACAATTTAAAAGCGGATACCTTTAAATGTTTTTCAATTCTTACCCAACTGTGCTAGAACGAGTGTTATGTACGACTGATGTCTCTTATCACTGCCTAGAGAATTACGAAATGTAAGGTGTTATTCGAGTTACGTGGGTTAGGTATAACAATCTGAGATAAAGTCAGCAAAAACAAAAGAGATTAATAGAAGAAGAAGTTTAGAGGAAGAATAATATAGTCATTTTTTTTATTTATATTTTCTGTAATAAATAACCACAGGTACATTGAGCCTGGTAAATCACCATAACAACGAGAAACCAATATCAAACTACAAAGTGTCAGAACGTTAACTATTTGGTCTTGAAGTGTGCTTGGTCTTGAACGGTATCAACGTATGAACTAATATATTTCCTCATATCTACACTACAAAGTCATTACTTAAGGCGCCGATAGGCTACAAACTGCTTTTCTACATTTTTTATTTTTGTTAAAGTTTTAATATAATTGTCTATTTAAAAACCGCCTTCAATGTGCCATTCTGATTAGTTTCCGCAATACTTTCAACCGTAACAATTTGCAAATTTAAACCATATTTGTAATTTCCTTGGTATCTATCTCATCATCAAATCGTGATTTGTTTACAATTGGACAATACAAAAAAAACTGTCAACAATTTGCGGAGAAATTGTTTAAAATATATAAAAAAATACATACCGTCGAACATAGTACCTCCTCCTATGTTTAAGTCGGTTAAAAAGCTCGGTTAAAAGAGTTAAGTCATTGATGGCTTCACATGATAATAGTTTGGATATGCACCTATATTACATTAAAGCATTGTATAATTTTATTAAAAAATTACATCAAAGATTTCTTCTATACCCTACTGCTTTTATTAATGCATTAACACGTTTATCACAATCATGATAATATTTATATTTACATATGTTATCAACAAAAATCAACAAAATAATTAACTTACATTGACATAATACGTGTCAAAATTAAACAAAAAGAAGACGCCAAATTAAAATAAAACACTTAAATGCGCACACACGTCTTAAATAAATAAACCTGGAGTCGCCTTAAGTACGTCGCATTTAACCTAGAAGAAAATAGGTCTTGGTTATGTCCGTAGGACTTTATGCAGAACACGCTCCATCACACGTGGAACTATTAAAATTCACGACGATGTTGAAAAGCCCTGGCTGTTTTCCTGATTTGAACTTCCCATGCGACGATAAGACTCCCATTCATTTATGAAATAATTATAGAAAATCAATGGAGGATACCTTAAGTCGTGCCAAAAACAATTCCATAGTTTTGTTTCTATTACATTATTTTTATTTATCAAAGCGCAGACTTAAGAGTAACTTAAGAAAATAAATTTATATATAAGTATCCAGTATAACTTCCAACAAAAGCAAACTTGCTAATAAATTATATGTACTAACGATCTCTGTTTTTTTTTGTTTATTCTGCCGATTCACTTGATGTATACCATCATCATTCATTCTATCGATGTCCACAGCTGAACATAGCTTTTAGGGCTCTCCAAACTTTTTTTCACTAATTTGTATAGGTATAATTTGATAGAGTATGACATCACAAAATTCCTATTTCATGCAAGTTTCTACTGAATCTACAGTGTGACGTTTACTTAACAATCAAGAACCGTATTATGTTTTGCTATCTACCCACATTAAGGAAGTTGTACGTGCTTTTATGCAAATTTAAACTCGTTTTGTTATCACACGTAGTGAACCATCACGAATTCTTTGAACAATAATTACAAGCATTTTACAAATAGAATTCAATAACCATTTATTCATTTGTAAAAATCTGTTAACAACTTTTTAATGTAAAATTTAGATATTTTTTAACATGGAGTAGAATTTTATTAATAAGACTCAGTTATGTTTACCCGTAATTTACACACAATATTGTACAAGTTGTGGATATGTATATGTATATATATATATATATATATATATATATATACTTATATATGAATTGAGCAAAGTTTTAAGGTTCCACACGTCAGGTTCGATATCCTTAGGCTCCGATTAATTACAGAGTGTTAATTGTTTGCGACTCTTGGGAGCGGCGGGACCCAACGATTTAAGTTTTACCCGAGTGGGGGCTGGATAAAGCTATTTATCTGAGGTCTTAAAGAACGAATTATTAGCTAAACATTTAAGGTCCTGAAATCTCTTTATGCTTCATCGGTTTTACTACAAGTTTAACTTCAAATTTACTGTTGCGGTATTGTTTACCGAATGTAGTTAGTTTGCTAAGCTATTCAATATTAAACTAGCTATTATATATTATATATTTAACTTCGTCTTCGTCTTCATATGCTCTTGTCACAGCAGTTGTGGTCACGTACGTTGTTCTCAGATATGCAGGACTAGAGCTCTCGGTAGTTTATTAACTTCTATCACAAAAACTTAGTGATAACGAATAACAAATAGCACCATCACATAGAAATACCTGCCTGCTCAACCAAACTATTATAATAACCTACTGAGAAATCACAAGGCAAAGCAGGCCTTTGCAGGCTTGAAATTGGTGCATCGGGGTGAGGATGTTTCTTGACCCTACAGAAAATAAAATACAAGGCGGCATTGCAAGGGCTTTTGTTGTTAATAGGCACTGATAGCCGTTTAGTAGTATAATTTTCATTGTGATATGAAATGCAATCAGTGATAGACTATGCATTTCCATGCTGAAAATCGTTTGGTTCTTTGATTTAATATGTAGGTTGATGTAGATTAAGCGTTCGCACCCCCCCAACTGTATCCCCACGTTGTCGCCGTGGGGGGGCTTGCGTGGGTCGATGATCCCTGGGGCTGTGCCGGTAGAGCCACTCATGCCGGATTGGCCCAGGGTGAGACTCCAGACAAAGTAGGATACCCTGTGTGAGGAACGGGGGGGCCCTTCCAAGGGTCACTCAGATCTTCTTCGCTGTCAAAGCGGAGGAACGAGTACGGGCTCGGCGTGCACTCTCACTGCCGCCGAGCAGGCAACGGGGATCTGGTCTCCCTGCCGCCGTCGACACATCGTAATCTCGAAAGGAGTATCGTGGTTTAGTCTCACGGCTCTGATCGAGGGCGAGGGTCTTGGCTTTGCCGCCCGGACTGCGAGGAAGAAAACCTCTATAAAAAATTACCCCGAATCTCGTGTTCTGGTGCGTGACCAGGAGATGCATGGCTGATGGGTAGTTCAGTCGCAAGCGCACTCCCAGCCGGGGCACCTGCGGACTCCTCGGTTGGGCACAAATCTACGCTTGCCCGGGTATTGGGGATCTCTGCCCGGGTTGACCTCTAGTTCTCCCCTTCTCGTGGGTTCAATATGGAAGAAACTATTAAAACAAAAAACACTGACGAAAAAAAGACGGAGAAACAAAAAACGAACAAAAAAAAAGTGCGGGCTAAGAAGTCAGCAACTGAAGTGCCGTCGACCGACGAAGAACTCGCATGTGGGACGACTAGTGCAGAGGAGCTCCCGGAAGCCAATCGGACTCCTGGAAACTTACCAAGGCCGGGACGCACATGTTCAAGTGTTGCGGCGACAGCAACAGAATCGGCGGAAGAAATGGAGCTGGACCTCCGCGATGCAAGTCGCAAGCGCGGTCGCTCCAAAGACTCGGATGGCAACTCATCGCAAGAAATGTTGCCACCGAAAGTGGCGAGCAGCCAACGAGGAAGGCCGCGTAGTCGGAATCTGGTCCCGTCCAGCTCGGCTTTTTCCAGGGCGGATTCCTACGCCCGATCTCGACTGGAAGGTGAAAGTAGAGCGGAGGAGGAAATTGACGATCTCCTTATGAAGATTCGGGAGCCGGTGGAAGGAGGTTCTGTCCCCCAGACACCGGTAACCATGCAGGAGAGAGCAAGCGCGGCGGTGGCCATTATAAACAAAGTGGCCACCAAGTCCAAGAACCTTAAGGGCTCTTTTGTGAAAGCCCTTAAGGACTCTTCCGCTGCTGTTTCTGTGGTAGTCGAGGCCCTTATTGGAGACGTGGCACGGCTCCAAGCCGCAAATGACCACCTGACGGAGCGGGTAAAAGAGCTTGGCACACAATTCGCCCAATTTCAGGCGAGGTCGGACTGCCATAAGCGACCGAACCCGGTTGCGCGGCAAGCTGTTCCCTCCCCGTCTTCCTCTGAAATCCCGGATTCGCGCCTGCGTCAAGTTATTGACGCAGTGTGGCGAATGATGGACGGACGGCTCGCAGGTCTTGAGGCAAGGTTGCCTCCAGCGCCCATCACTCGGCCACCGCTTGCAGCGGATAAAGCGATGCCGACACCTCTCCCTGCATCGGGTGGCCGGGTTGCTACTTCCTATGCGGCAGTAGCGTCGGCACCCGCGGCCGCGCCGCGACGCCCGACGGTCGTTCGACCGGCTAAGGCTGCGACAAGGGTGACTACAAATTTGCCCTCGCCCGCCTCTCAGAAAAATCCAAAAGGCGCGAGTGCACCTCGAAAACCAATAGGTGCTGAAGCTGTGCAAGGCCCTACCACATCGTCATCGGCCCCATCAACGTCTTTCACCTCCAACGACGGGTGGCAGAAAGTTGATGGAAGCAAAAAGAGGTCCCGAAAGCGCAATAAAAAAGCCGCTAAGAGTTTAGCTTCTCCGCCACAGGCTTCTTCGGTAGCGGTGACTCCCACGAAAAGGCCGCGAAAATTAGAGACGCCCAAAACGGCGGCTGTGGTCGTCACCGTGTCACCAGAGGCGGCGAACACCGGGCTATCCTACGCGGCCGTGTTTAAAAAGTTCCGGGATAGTCTGGGTAACGAATTCGGGGCCTCAGGTGTAAGGCTGCGCCTTGCTCAAACCGGGGCTCGGGTTTTAGAATTCCCCGGGGCTGAAGGCGCAAAGACAGCAGACGCCTTTGCCGAAAAACTGCGAGGAGTATTCACCGCAACAGATGGTGTCAAGGTCGCCAGGCCCACGAAGTGTGTGGAACTGCGCATCTCGGGCCTGGACGACTCCGTGACTGCGGAGGATGTCCGCGTTGCCATCAGGGAGAAGTCAGGGGACAACGCGGACAACGTCAGGGTTGGCACCATCCGCCCCGGTCGTGGTGGCCTTGGTGCGGTGTGGGTCAGCTGTCCAGTTGCAACCGCCAAGATTCTAAGCGATGCTGGGAGGATCCTCATCGGTTTTGTGAATGCCAAAATTACAATTCTGGCTGCAAGACCGATGAGGTGCTTCAAATGCTTGGCGTCAGGACACACCCGCGCCAAGTGTGGCAGCTGTTTTGACTGCAGCGGTCTCTGCTTCCGCTGCGGTCAACCAGGGCACAGGGCAGCTGAATGCTTTTCAGCTCCTCACTGCCCTGCGTGTGCGGCGGGCAATCTACCCGCCAACCACCAGATAGGGCAGGGCGGTTGCAAGCCTCCTCGCACATTGCCGCAAACATCGGTGGCCAGCCAGTCGACCCAGGCTGTCCCCGATGCCAACCGTGCGTCACCGATACCTATGGAAGAGGCTGTAGAGACAGTCCAATAATGGACCACGTCTCCAGCCTCCTTGTCCAGACGAACTTAAACCATTCCGCCGGTGCGCAGGACCTCTTCCTGCAAACCATGGCGGAGTGGTCAATAGGAGTGGCCGTAGCCGCGGAGCCCTATTATGTTCCTTCCCGGCCAAACTGGGTGGGTGACCGAGATGGCTCCGTGGCAGTCGTCGGCTCCACGGCTGCTCATTCCCCGCCCTTGTCGTTAAGAGACAAGGGTACTGGATATGTTGCTGCCGAATGGGGGGGAATCATCATATACGGTGTCTACTTCTCCCCCAACCGGAGTCTGAACGACTTCGAGGTTTTCCTAAATAACCTAGAGACCTCGATACGGCGACTAGCGTCTGGGCACGTCCTAATCCTTGGGGACTTTAACGCCAAGTCCGCTGCTTGGGGTTCCCCCAGGACGGACGCACGGGGTGATGCGGTAGAGGAGTGGGCGACATCGGTGGGCCTCTGTCTGCTAAACAGAGGTTCCACCAACACGTGTGTGCGACAGCAGGGGGGGTCGATAGTGGACCTTTCGTTCGCTACCCCTGCTCTCGCCACACGAGTAAGGAACTGGCGTGTCCTGGAAGAGGTTGAGACGCTCTCGGATCACCTCTACATCCGATTTGAGCTCTCCCGAATCCAGGACCCCGGTAGGGGTCACACGGCGCGGCGTACATCCCGCTTTCCGCGGTGGGCTGTCACTAAGTTGAATAGGGACCTACTAGAGGAGGCAGCCATAATTTACTCTTGGTTGTCTCCCCTGCCTCCAACCGAGGAGGTGGACATTGGGGCGGGCCGCTTTCGCCATGCGATGACACATATTTGCGATGCGGCTATGCCCCGAGCCTTAGGTCGTCGGCCTCCGAGGAAGGAGGTCTACTGGTGGTCCCAGGAGCTGGCTGACCTCCGAGCTGAGTGTATTCGTGCCCGGAGGTCCTACACACGATGCCGGCGGCGGCGGCACCGCGAAGAGGGGGAGGAGGACCAGCTTCATGAGGAGTACCGTGAGGCACGGAAAACTCTGAAGCTGGCCATTAGCCGCGCCAAGGAGGTAAAAAAGAAGGAGATGCTGGAGGGTCTCGATCGTGACCCCTGGGGTCGTCCCTATCGTGCGGTTCAACAAAAGCTCAGCACGATGGGCATCCCCCTTACGGAGACTCTCCAGCCCAGCTTCCTGCTGGAAGTGGTTGAGGGTCTTTTCCCGCAACGGGCGGAGCATACAGCCCCGTCAATGGCCCCATTGGCCGTAGATGACGGAGAGGTTGAGGAGGATGCTGTTCCGCCCGTCACGGAGGAGGAGCTAGGGGCGGCTGTTCTACGGATCCGGTCTAAGAACACCGCCCCTGGGCCGGACGGGATAGCCGCCCGTGTGCTGGCCCTGGCCCTCAACCATATGTCAGACAGTCTCAGGGGAGTGTTCGACGCAAGCTTGGTGTCTGGGCGCTTCCCTGACTGCTGGAAGAGCGGGAAGCTGGTGCTCTTAAAGAAGCCGGGACGGCCTGCGGACTTGGTCTCGGCCTACAGGCCCATCGTGCTGCTGGACGAGGCGGGTAAATTGTTTGAGAGAGTCCTCTCTGCCCGCATCGTCCGGCACCTTTGCGAGGTCGGCCCCGATTTGTCGGACGCCCAATTTGGATTTCGGGCCGGGCGTTCGACCATCGGTGCTATAATGCGCCTAAGGGCCGAGACCGAAGAGGTAGTGAGTTGTGGCGGTGTGGTACTGGCGGTGTCGCTTGACATCGCCAACGCGTTCAATAGTCTGCCATTCAGCTGCATCAGGGAAGCACTCCATTATCACGGGGTGCCTAAATATCTGAGGCAGCTAGTGGCAGACTATTTAAAGGAGCGTACCGTCAAGTATGAGGACCGAGACGGAAATTTGAGATGTCAGCCCATGTCGTGCGGTGTTCCACAGGGGTCTGTTCTTGGACCACTACTGTGGAACATCGGGTACGACTGGGCTCTTCGAGGGACCTTCCCCCTCGGGCTGGGCGTGATCTGCTATGCAGACGACACATTGGTCACAGCCCGAGGGGTGAATTTTCAAGAGGCGTCGTGCCTGGCTATCAGGGGAGTATCTCTGGTAGTCGGGCGCATCGAGGCGCTGGGCTTACGGGTGGCCCTGGATAAGACCGAGGCCCTCTTATTCCATGGGCCCCGTCGTGGTCCGCCCTCCGGCGCCTCAATTGTGGTCAACTCGGTCCTCATACCTATTCGGGCCCATATAAAATATTTGGGCCTGATAATTGACGGAAGGTGGCGCTTCGACGAGCACTTTCTACAGCTAGCTCCGAAGCTGGTCGGCACTGCGTCCGCCCTTGGGCGTCTCTTGCCCAATTTGGGTGGACCAAGTGTCGCGACGCGACGGCTGTACACTGGGGTTGTCCGGTCAATGGCACTGTACGGTGCACCGGTGTGGGCGGAGGCTCTGTCCGCCCAGAATAGGGCACGTCTTTGGCGGCCTCAGAGGGTCTTGGCGGTCAGGGCCATACGCGGCTACCGCACCGTATCCACGGAAGCGGCGTGCGCGTTGGCCGGAACTCCCCCCGTGGGATTTAGAGGCGGAAGTGCTCGCCGAAGTGTATCGGCGGACGGCTGAGTTCCGGGCGGGTAGCGGCGGTCAACCCCCACCCGAAGAGGTGCGCGAATGGCGCGAAGCCGCCCGCCGAGCCACGATGGCTCATTGGTCTTCTCGGCTGGAGGCTCCACGTGCTGGCTTTGCCACTGTGGAGGCTCTCCAGCCAATCATCGTCGAATGGGCAGGGCGGCAACACGGGGCTCTTTCCTTCCGACTGACGCAGGTTCTTTCCGGGCACGGCTGCTTCGGAAGGTACCTGCACTCGGTCGCTAGGAGGGAATTGAGCCCCGTCTGCCACCACTGCGACTGCAGTGAGGACTCGGCCCAGCATACGCTCGCGGATTGCCCTGCGTGGGCGACGCAGCGCCGGGCCCTCACTGCAGTTATCGGAGAGAATCTCTCGCTACCGGCCGTAGTACGCTCCATGGCCGGGAGTGAGAGAAGTTTTACCGCGGTCGCTACCTTCTGCGAGGATGTCATCTCGCAGAAGGAGGCGGCGGAGAGGGCCCGGGAGGACGATCTCCATTCGGACCCAATCCGTCGCAGGCGAACCGGGCGGCGGAGGCACGCTTACCAGCGCCTCATGCCACCCTGAGTGTGGCCGCGGGTGGTCGGGACGGGTTTTCCCTTCCATCCGCCATATGGCCAGCCGCGAGGGGGTGAGGTCCGCGTGTGTCTAGACGTCACCTTATTGATAGGTTACCCGCAGTTGGTGCCCGCATAGTGCGGGCAGGCGCTAAAAGGGGTCCGGATGACTTACTAAAGCCGTTCCCGGACCCCTTTTACTTCAAGCGCAGTATGGCACACCGTGTGGTTTTAGTCGGTTCGATTCCGACACACCGTTCCACCGAAACCCCGGTGGGATGACGGCCCGAGGGGGTTTCCACACGTAAAAAAAAAAAAAAAAAAAAAAGAAAAAGATTAAGCGTTCGCAGGAAGTCTTTAGCGTGGCCAACAGACTGGAAACGTGGTAGAAAGTTGGTAAAGTACTATTTACTTTTTAGTTTTTGTTAGATTACGTTGCATAAAAGAAAGTTTGTAAACCAATGAACATGATAAACGTTCATTGGTAACATTCATAGACCATGTAGACACAGAAAAATTATACCTTTCACTGTTTCCATAATCACAGTAAACATACTCTAATTTTACTTACTCCAATTGTTTAATATTTTGCAGGTAGTTTTATTGAATTCTAGGTTAACATTGTCATTTAATATCTATGAATATTAAACTAAAAAAAATAAAATAGAAGCAATAATTTTAGTACTCATTAATAACGTTTAAATTGTTTTAAGTCTCTGGTCTGCTTACTTAACTTACATATCTTAAATGATAACATTTTTGGTTCTCAAAATACATGGATTCATAGCAGACAACTCACATGTTTTATTGACTTTTCTTTATCTTATAACTTATAAATTATGTAATGACGTACGTATACATCTAATATATTGGTATGTTTAAATGTGTATATTATCATGTGTACATTGTTCAATACTATAATGGTGTATAATAAAGATATATAAATATAATTTAGTAAATATTTAGGATTCAACCAAAACTATATGGACTTAATGTGTTGAATGGAACAAAAAAGCAAAGTAGGTAATGTTATAGAGAAATTGACACGGTAGCACTTGATAATGGACATCCTTGAGCAGAGTTTAAAAAAAAATTATAACAGGAAATTATAACGCCAACATTTTTGGTAATGTTTGGTTGTGTGAAGTAACAATAAACCTTTATTTTTTCATGTTAAATTTCAATTGTTAATGTTTTAAATTTTCTAAGGTTTGTTTTCTCTTTTTTCTAAGATTATATTTCATTATGATAAATCCAACCCGTTCTCAATTAAAACCTACTTTGAAATTTGAATCCGTATGACAGTACGGGCTCCCATTACGCAATTTGATTCCCCTTGGAACATCGCTGGTTTGGACATGTAATGGACGCTAACCGACAATTAAACCGACGATTAAACCTAATTGGCGTTGTTGGAGGGGGACTAATGCGGGCATTTTACAGTGGCTTTCGGTGACACTGTTTAGTGCCGTTGTATGGAGAACCGCAATCAAAAGTGTTATCATTGTTCTTGTGAGGTGACTAAATAGCTTTAAAATGACATTTAAAATATATATATATATATTACTTATACTGTACAACTGAACTAAACACAGCCTTAAAAGCCTATATTTGGAAGCAGGTTTTATTGTTCTCTTTATTACCTATATAATTAATTTATTCAGTTATTGTGAACACATCTTGAAAGACGTCCAACCAAAAGTTGTCTGTAAAAAACCGTTCGTAACGACAAGGCCGCCCATTGTACATATTGTTATATCCGGGAAACCTAATTACAATTGGTGTACAAGATTACTCCTACTAATACCTCTATTCTAGTATTCATATTATTGGCGTTTTCTTCAAGTAATCGCTCTAAGTTTGTCTTGTTACTTATTTACCTTGGGAGAGAAATGCTTAGGCACGAATGGGCCGGCTCTCGGAGTAATACCACGGCCATCATAGAAAACCGGTACACAAACAATGAGTGAGTAAGAGTACGGAAGGCAAATCTACCCTCTCCTTTTTCCCAACTTTTTAAGTGCGAAGTGCTCATGGGCAGCGTTTGTCGCTTACAATCAGTTGAGTTTTTTATACACACAGTTTATTAATAACTTTATACATATAAATTTTCTGAAATTCTGGTAATTTTATTTTAGATTATATTTTGTACGTTTTGAATTAGAAATAGGTATTATTGAATACTAAGTCAAAAATCTATATATATAAGTTAATAATCTGAGTTACATTACATTACAGTAAATAACATGACTGGTACATACATGACGACTGACATGTGTAGGTAATTTATGCTAAACGACCAAGCAGTGTTTTGCGATTTGTATTCATTTATTACAGTCGTAATTTTATGTAATTCTCATGATCGTAAATACATTTGTATTATACACGTCTCTTATTACCTGCATAATGATTTCTACATAAGACTTAGAAATGTACAAATAATCATACAAATATTAAATAATAAGGTTATAACAAAGTATGGATCTAATCACTAGTTAACAGAGTTAACTCATTTTGCATTTAATAACCCAATTATAGGGTAGTTTAAGAGTAGAAGTAGCTTTTTTTTTCTTAATAGTGCGAATTACTAGAGGTGTTACATTTTGAGATAGCGTTAGCAAAAAAAGAGAGGTTATTAAGAATGCAGTTGAGTTTTATATGGTTTTGTTAACAATTTTACTTGTTAATATCACGTTATGGGCCTTAGGAGCAGAGCCATACTATACTATACACGAGGGTGAAACTTCTTGAACGACTAGTGAATTATATATGAGAGTAGTATATTCCTTACTCTTTTAAAACAGTGTAGTTCTGCTATTAAAGAAAGATCCTAAGCGTCCCATCCAATGTCTTGAGAAATTGATGACTGTGGATAGCGGCTATGACATCCACTACACAGAACAATGTCGGACTCGCAGCACTCGCAACTGCGGCGGCGCTACATTGCTCGAATTCAGAGAGAAAAAACATTTACTTCTATTATACTGTTTACTTATTTTTAAAGTAAATACTCTGCATTTTTAAACGAATTCCAAAAACTAGGAGGTTTATGTATGTTAAGAGATATTTCCGCCAATTGACTCACCAACTTCCAAAATTATTTTTTTGCACGAATAACTTGACCTAACTTGACTTAACCTAATATGGATTTGATTTTTTTTCGTGTGAAAACCCCCACGGGTCATCACCTCACCAGAACTGAGGGTGAGATGGTATGTCGAACTCCAACCGACTAAAACCGTCCGTCACAGTGGCTATATCGCAGGGGACCCGGGATACCCTAATAAGGAAGCCCCTTCAAACCTTGGCCACCTGATTGGCAGGTGACCACTCTTCGGGGGCTTTACCCCCCTCCAAATCGAAAAGGCGCGCTCGGAACACGGTGCTCCACCGTCTCGGGCCTGCTTCTGCTAGGGTAACGGTCAGCCTGACCCGTTACCCCCAGGCCAGTGCTTAGGGAGGCCGGAGATCATTTCGCACTCTCCGGCGCCTGGTGCGTCTTCTGCGGGACGAGAGAGTACTTGTCCTCTCCCGTTCTTTTGCAAGCATTACTGTCTCGCAATACATGACGGCGGAATCCCACGCACTCTCGCTTTGGACCATAGACATGACCATGGTTTCCAGCGAGAGGCTACCCACTCCCGTAGCCGCCACGAGGTCGGCACGCTGCTGAGTCCATGCAGAGCACTCCACCAAGGTGTGAAGTGCGGTATCCTCGCGGCAGCCTCAACAGTGGTGGCACGCAGACGTTGGCTCCCGGCCTATGCGACACAGGTACTTCCCGAAACAGCCATATCCGGTGAGCACCTGCGTCAGCCGGTAGGAGAGAGCACCATGCTGTCTCACGAGCCAATCCTCCATGACGGGCCTTACCGCCACGATCGTGACGTGCCCTGCGCTTGATCGCCCAAGTCGTTCTTTCCACTGAGCCATGAGAACCTGGCGGAGCTGGGACCTTTGCACCTCGAATTCAAGAGGAACAAGTCTCAGATCCAGCTCCTGCACCTCCCTGCACCTCCAATAGAGTGTTGCAAGGGATTTCGCCTCCAGGTCCCATGGCGGTGTTCCCGCTAGGAGACTCGCCTCTTCAAAGGAGATCGTGCGGTATCCTCTTATGACCCTGACGGCCATAGCCAGCTGTGGTCGTCGCAAGATTGCAGCATTGCAGGTCGTCAGGGTCTCCGCCTAAATGGGGGCTCCGTATAGGGCCGTGGATCGCACGATCCTAGGTCATGGAGTACCTAATTATTTTTGTAAACATAAATACAGATACTTAGACATCGCACAACATCGACAAATTTGTAGAAATCCTGTCTATAATAAAATACCTTTTTCACTTTCAGAGATACATATATCTAATATCCTTGCCAAGCAAACTACTATGCGTTTTAAATAAGAAGATAAAGGCGCATTGAAGGTTATCTAATTTATTAAAAAGTCAATTAAGTATAATAATTAATTAATTGTTATCTGTCCTATTTTATTAAACATATATGACTTCCTATCTAAATTTATAGCTTCAAGAGGGGCTATTTCGTCAACAGTGATATTCACTTAAAAGGTGTTTCGGTCGTAAGTGACAGATATTAGTGTGAAAGTTTATATAAAACTTTTCGTGAAAAAAATAATTACTAAAAGCAAACAGTTTTAAATACTAGGTTCCACGTATACTACTACACTGTTATATATACATATATACTGTCACCACTATTTGTATATGTATGTACAAGTATTCGATAGGTGGTCGAACTATTTGGAACGGAAGAGGTTATGGTTATGACTGCTATGAGTAATCAATCAATGAGGAAATCCATTTGTAAAGAAAACGGTTAAATTACCTATTGGAGTAGTAATGAATGAATGACGTCACAGCTTGTGTTAAAACCTAAGACGATGTTTCACATTCCATTTATTAGAAGTACGTAAAGTACTAACATGCTTTGTTATGATGTAAAATGACCTTTATTGAGATTTGTATTTATTTCCTTATTTGGAAATTGAATGTGATGTTGAAACTATGATGTAATTATTATAGAAGCTGTTCCACTCAGTTTATTATTCTGTTCCTTGGAGCCTCAACTTGATGTTCTTACACTTTACTACTAAACTATAATATACTAAAATATTCTTCAGTTTTATGAGATTAGTATAGATTATGTTATTATGTCTCCATTCCAATACTCAATATATGCTTATTCGAACGGAGCGTGCCACAATTCATATCGTATGGTAGTTTGCTAACATAAAATCATTTTTATTTTTTATATACACCTACATAAATACTATAACAATTAAAAAAAGCAGGTCCACTTTGATATTTGACGAGCACATTTTAATGATGTTTTAGAGTAATTATGACAAAAGGAAGGAAGGAAGATTTAACGTCTCAAATGTCTGCCACCGACAATGCCGTCAAAGTTGCGTAGTTCTGGGCCGCAACAATTTGACTTTGTCGATGGAACGATAAGGAGATGATAAATATCAATGTGAACTTAGAAAAAGACAACCATACTGAAAGCTAACTCAAAGTAGCACTGGCTTGTCAAAGATAACGATTAAACAAATAACTACAGAATAAACTAAAGACTTGTCTCTGACTCATAACCGTAATTTATGCGGAAAATGACCACCACTGTGTGTGACTTATCGTTCGAAAACTAAATATGTATATCTTATTATGTTCTTGGATATAACCTATGAACAACCCACACACGTCGATACGTCAACAAAGAGACTAGTGACTTCATACAAATGCTTTCAAAAGGTAAAATAAACAGTACTTTGTTTTGATAACAGACGGGGAAACATGTACGATATTATTGCACGAAACAGCCACAATATACTAACTTACATCTTTTGAATTGTTATACGATTTTCGACTTAGTTTACAAAAATATAAAGTCAGTTGTAGATTATAGAAGTAGTTGGTTGATAATACAGATAAAACTTACAGGTACTAATTGTACAACGATTAACTCGACTCTTGTCTTCACTGTAATTCACAATAATCCCTATTTATAATTAAACCTTTGGGGCAGTAACCTACAGTAGAAGCTAATTGAGAGTATATTTTTGTCTAAAAAATTAAAATAAAAACGCTATAAATAAGACACTTCATTTTAACATAACCGAAAAACATCTAAAAGCGAACTGGCATACAAGTGTACAACCAATAATGTTACAAAGTAAACAAAACAAAAAATACAGTTATTTTTAATCGGTAACATATTATACTAAATATATGCACAGGTAAAAAAAAAATAGGGACACTATTTTTGAAGTTTGGTTGCTGCGTGTGCGGTCTACCTGTCTTGGCCATCGCTTTTAAACTACCAAGCAAGGAAGAAAGAGTTAAGAAACTTCCACGAATTAAATTTTACATCACCATTAAATATCTTAGCCTTTTAATAAACAAAACAAATTCAAAACGACAGGGTACGATGGGGTAGGCGTATCCTTTGATAAAATCCCTTATTAAAATAAAAAAAGTAACTCAGTATGTACATTTAAATAAATCTTCGAAGTCACTTTTCAACTTGAAATTAAACTTGTATGTAGGTACGTAAAAAGGTTTGGATGTCAATACTATAATTTGACATCTTGGAGTTGATCTGATACAAGATTACAATTATATAGACTTCATACACGGTCATATTACTATACAACTGTTCAATCTTAAAAGTTGTATTACATTTATTAATATATTAATAGGTAGCAAAAACTTTTACACGAAAATTGCCACAGCTAAAAATTATATAGAGAAGTGCTGAAAGCTAATATTTATATATAATAACGCACTCCAAATACATTCAATTAATAAAATTAACACACAGCTTACGTTCATACTGTCGAAAACAGTGTTGTGTTGTTAAACAACAGCAGAGATCTTATTCATCTATTATGCACTCTGAAAAAAAAATCCTAATAACGTTCAAACTTAAAAATATAATCAATTGCGGTCGAATTTCGTCTGCCGGGCGATCTAAAAAATTATGTCACAATGTATAAAGATAAGTTTTCCTATATTCGACTATATGCTTACGATTACTATTTCAACCAGTATCCACGCGAAGACGCTGTCATAGTCACTTGACCCTAATAAGTGGGTTGATATAACAGCCAATGCCACAATGCTCGTCCTAATTGTAAGATGTAGTTGACGTATTTGAGTAGATATTTGAAGTCATCTGTGTTTTTATACGGTATACAAACATACACTTACATCTTTATCCCCGTAGGAGTAAACAGAGGCGAGAGTAGTGCCACTTATGTAATAGGGGTCGAGCCTATTGCCGTCATACAGGCACTCTATGACTGTCCAATCCCTTAGTCACCTTCACGATACTCACGGAAAGAGATACTGTGGACCTAGTCTGCTTACACTGAGGACCACACGGCATGTTTTCACAGCAAATGGGACAAACGAGGAGACAAGCTACTGGTTACACCTCACCAAAAAAACCTACCGAACTAAACCTATTGATATTCTGTACACAAGCATTTGACTGAGTTTGAGGGTTTAACATCTTATATAATGATTATAAATTTAAAATCCACTTGAAAATCCCTCCAACTATTATAGAAAAGATAATCATAAATCGACTAAACAGATCTTCATAAATTATAGCTAAGAACCATCACGATCACGTCAACTTCTAAACAATAAAAAAATCAAGATTGGTTCTTTATCGGTTCCTTATACACAGACTTGCGTCGGGGGTAAAATAAATACCATTGAGGGGTCAAAAAGTTGCTTGTAATAAACACACTTTCGTCTCTTATTGATTACATATTTTGCAACGTGTTATGTTACAATTCATAAATGCACCTAGTTAAATTTCGCGAGAAATCAAAAATCATTGAATATTGTTAATATTTTAGATGAGTCATTGAGAAAAAAATCTTGGTGGAAGTATTTATATGACGACAGCTTAAGGAAGGTTTAAAAATTGAGTCATTTCAAGTTATTCATCAAAAAATATTGTAAACTATAACCTAAGGCATAGCGACATGACAGTTTAGAAAAGTTTCAGATCTATTGATTAATTTATATGATTTTATACTGTAATTTGTTGCCTTGCCATATCCAGGAAATGATAGCAATTATTACGACTTACAATGATCGTTGAATTAAATTTATACCATAAACAAAGTGCGATATATGTTTTAGGGCACTTCTTAAAAGTGCCAGTATTATGTTTTAGATAACCTTAATGTCATATAAGACATTTATCATCACTACGTATTCCAGTATAATATTTGTCATAATTAGTCACACAATCAAAGCATTGTAAGGTTATAACCTTGAATGAGCTTTGCATTTGACGTATAGCTAAATTAATTGAAATTATTTATTGAACTGATAGCTATATTCTATTTATGAATTGGCGATAGAATTATTCAATTCTATATTTAAAACTACCGTGGGTGGTCACAATTTACCGTTCATTGGCATATTTATTACAAAAAGAAATATACCATACCATTCGACGTAGTTAACCCTATAAACTGAAAGGCAGCCCACATCGGAACTTTCCAAACTTTACAAGTGTTTACTCTCCACATCTAATATTGATTAAGTTCACAGACTGAATATATATTTATATCTAATTGTAGCTCTTTAAAACACTGGCTTTATACAAATGTTTTACAAAGTGAAGAATTAAGAACAAAAACAAATTATTTAAAGCAAGTAAGGCCGAGCAATAAAATACCGACTATTTATTTAACGCAGACAAGGTACTGTTGTCTTTTATAATCTTAGGTCGTTAGTTACCGCAGAACAATTAATTGCCGTAAAGTAATTAATGATGCGGGCCCTAAACTGTTAAGGAAAAGACCTACTTCAAATGGGAAAAGATAGTAATAAAATACTTCTAATTTTTTATATAGAAAAGACGTTAACTTTTACTAAGAATTTTCATTTCATTGTCTATGGCTTAAATGATTCTTTTTTAGATAAAGACGATTAATCTCCGGTCCCGATATCGCCGACTTCTCAACGGTGTGGGCACCGGTTTATAAGACATCCAAGTTCTGCAGGGGTTTCCTAAGGAAAGCTAGAATCGTAGGGTATTCCCGGGTCCATTGCAATAGAGCCATTGGTGACGGAACACCGTGTGGTTTTAGTCGATTCGATTACGACATACCGTGTCATCATTAACTCGTGGGGGTTTCGAAACCGAACAAAGCATTTTTTTTAATAAAGGCCCTTATTTGTTTGATTTCAAAACAAATAGTCCGAATATCAAAATCAATATAACGTTTTTTAGTATATGATACTAATACGTGAATTTAATATCTATTTTATATTCACTTCCATTATTTTTATTTATAAAATATGTATAAACTTGAATACCCCACGTTTCTTTTATAAATGCATTAATTTGTTCATTATGAACTTCTTTAAGAATGTTATTAGGTATTTTAATAATTAATAATTTTATTTTCTAACGTCGTAGAAAACAATCTTCTTTATTGTAAAATATTTTTAAGTTATTATTTTAACACAACAACTTTCAACGTTATACATTCGAATTAAAACCAATGTTTATTAGTCATCTGTAATATTTGATCTAGTGCTAATCCAAACTTTCTTGACAACTAACCCTCTGAACACACGAACGGAATTTATTTAACACCTTCACTTTTCCATGTGGAACAATTCCTGAGTATTTTGTAAGCTCCCCGTGTAATTCTCATATCAAGCTTATAGGAAAAACATGCCTTATTGTATGGCGAATAGGTTTTAAACCACCACTCATATTCCGACAATAGCAACATCAGCAATACTACCCGCCATATATGTCACATTGCCCTAAAAAGTTTTATAATATGACACAACAATTATATTTATCAGGTAGCATTAAACAGACAACAAAAAGATAAGAGATAAGTCGGAAAATTGTCATGGATTAGGGTGTTCAAATTCCTAAAATCGTCTGTCATGTTCATGTTCTACCGAGACAGCCAACTGTAAGTTGTCTGACCCCGATCACCTGCCAAAACTTGTGACACTTAGTAGGCATAAATTGTTCATACCGATTCTCAGGGGCAAGTCAACTAAAATAGTCATCTCCCTCATTAGCATAGTTCATTACAATAGCATATAAAGAGATAGCAAAGATAGCATTGTAAACTTTATCATTTTATCAATGTAGCTTATAATCGCATCAATGTTGGCTATAGAACGTCATCTAATAAGTTTACAAGGGACACAGTTTACTGGTATTCTACTTACATATAATTAGTTACTATTTGCGTAATAAATAGTTTAAACAAAAATGGTTATTCATGAGTTACTCAGATGATTCCAGTGCGCACGGTAATATTTATTATTAGCTCTATTTACATCTAAGTTCTACTAGAACTTACTTGTAAATGAAGCTTTAATGTATAATGATCTTTACAGGAGTGGTATGGTATCAGAAATTAGAAAAAATGGTCTGTTAAAATTAGTCTGAAATGTCCGAATTTCAATTAAGTCCCACTAACGCAATAGTGGGCAAGCCTTTCGCCGTCCGTTCACCTTCATACGGCCACCTTCGGGAATTAGATGGGAAAATTTGTAGTATGTTGACAGGAAAGGGAGGATATAAAAGGAAGGAAAGGGATATTGCTTATTTGCATTCTGTTTGACGTGCGGTACCGTCAAAGGAGGACGACTTTCTCCTTGAGAAAGGTTTCCTATCGATACCAAACTAGTCGAAGATCCCCGAAATACAAACGTGAGTTTAACCGTATATTTAAATAAATATGGATGTAACTCCCGAGTTTTTATTATAACTCCTTTATATACATTACAGACTTGATTGTATCATCCATATAGGCATACATTTAAATTGGGAAAAAAATGTTTCACTGCCTCTTCTCCGTAGCAGTGAGACGGAGATTTCCGATTGTCATACGAGATACCTTTTTTCATCGTTACGAAATTTTATGGTAATTTAAACAAATGTTTCGAAACAAGAAATTAAAATAAAACCGAAACCGAACTTATTAGTACTTTCATATTATGGAATGAACTAGAACGAAAGTGTTCAAACCCAATAAAGCACATTGTACGTTCAGGGCGTTACCTAGTATACATTCCAGTAATAAAATTTATATTCGCCCTTTTAAATGCACTGCTACACACTGCTTCACGCTTTCAAAAAGTCCCGTTTACATTTTTCTACATAATTTTATAATATATAAACAGTGATTGATAGAACAAGGACAGAAAATAAAGTATTTTTTTATAAATCAGTAAATGATGTTGTTGTGAATCATATAAATGATATGAATTTTGAATTCGATTGCAATTTATCACGGTTGCCAGCATTAAAATTAAATGAATTAATTTTGGTACTTTTGAAGGCAATAAAATTTGGTTAGTGGTGCAAATTTTGTTTATAATACCTTCACAAAGATTGGTTAACCTAAATGTTGTATAAATTATTGTATAATTAAAATTGTAAATGTAATGTACTATATCTGTTGTTACAGATGTTTAATATGTTTAAACAGCTAGCCAGAACAATGTATTTTCAAATAATGGGACATTATGAAAGAGTATTATAATAATGGAACCGTTTGCCAATCCAATGTGCCACATTGTTTTATTGTATTGTCATAGACATATTATTGACAGTAATGTAACATGGACATAAAGGGCCAGACGGATCAGGTACAGTTAGGATCTACTACTATCCTACTAGATGCTGCCTTAGAACAGTTAATAGTTATAACTATGTATTTTGTGTTGTATTTCCATTATATCAGTATATTATTATTTTTTACCTTACAGCCCTCTAGGTGTAAACCCACTATGAAAAGAAGTTACCAGTGACGTTCAGATAGAGCCTAATTTGTTCAATGATCTACATCTACATACATATATGTTTGTTTGTTTCTTTGTACGGGGTAATCTCAATTCGAAAAGTGAATTTTATGTTGGACAGTGTATTTATGGACGACCAATATAGGCTATAAAATATTATGCTACGACCTTACAGGGCAGGGCAGGGCATCGCAACAGGGACCATAAATGCAGGTGAATTGTAGGGAACAGCTAGTATATTCCCTTTGACCATAGACGCTGAACTTTAACGCAATTTTGGAAGAATATTTGATAAACGTTATCCAGAAATTCACTACCAATTATCTTATTTTATATACATACATCTGTGACTAAATATCAATGTTAGAACTTCCTGTTATTTCCATTTATAAATAAACACCAGTAGTCGTTCTTTTGATAGACTTAATTTATTTGAGACATCTGTTTTTGTCGTTTTTGTCTGTGGCGTTATTTAAATGAGTTGATATATAGATAATAATTATTATCTGTCAGATTTTTACACTTTTGAAATTCGCATGAGTAAATGTCACATAGCAATAAAAGGTTAGTCGGAGTGTTGGTGTGACACAACAGCTTTGTTATACAAATAAAACAGCAAAATACTGGTACAGCCTATAGATGCTTGTAAAACTACGTTATGATCCTACAAATATCGTAAGAATGTCTGAGATGTTAATTACAGACAATAGTCATATTCTGGAAGATAGACATCATATTTTCTTTGTTGGTTTGTTTACGGCGTGTAAAGTTTTTTTCCCTCTACTTAAACCTTTGTTCCTGGAGTCAAGTTTTCTAATAAATGTTTATAAGTAATTTTGGTGCGGTGCGGTTGTAAATAAAAAAAAAAAAATCTTTAATTTCTTCTCCTTTCTCGAAGAACTGTCTTTTTTAATTGTTTGGAATGGTTTAACACAGGTTCAGGTATTTTTTTTTGTTGTAAATATATAGGTGTTTCCAGCGACTTCGTTGAAATGTTAAATGTTAAAATGAAGTTTTGAACATTATATTTTCCCGGAATAAAGGCCTATGATATTAAAGACTACACCTATCTCTGTGCAAAATATCATCCAGATCCGAGCAGCCGTTCTCGCGTGAAACTTTCGTAAAATTTGTATCACATAATTTCTTATAAGTAGAAGTGTAAGTTAGAGTAAAATAAAAAAATATCCAGGGGCTTTGTATGCCTATGCTTTTAAAGAAGTTTTAATGATACTAATTCAATAAAATCTAAAAGTTCAAACTGTCCACAGCTATCCAAAGCTTTCGTAGTTTCGAGTTGTTGGAGACTCGATTCCTTATTAGGATTGAACAGGAATATGTTGATGTAGCTATTTTGGAATGGCACCAGGGTGTTACTTATCGCACGTTACACTCTGAGCGGATGGGAACGAGACCGAAAAAGTATAATAAGACTTTTTTCCGACACTTCTTGCTATAGTTTTTTACCATAAATAAGAGTAAAAAGCTATAAATATATTGACAGCGCGATGCGTTTGTTAATGTAGTTCTACATTAACAAACGGTCAAATAAATTTATATAGCAAAAAGATTGTATAGTTGATGTTGCTGACAGAAAGCTTTAATTTTGACTTCATTATGCTCTTTTTGTTACCAAAACGGTAAGCAGAAGTGTACTTATCAAAAGAAAAAAATATATATCGCTTAAAAAAATATTTCGCTTATTAACGCACAGTAGCAGTGGTTAGCCGCAAAATGTATAATACAAATTTAAATGTTAATTTTTAAAAATACTTAGTTGTCACTAAACACTCTTATAAGCCAGGTCGACGATAAGCATTAATTACAAACCGCATAGGTTTATAATGCTTATGTACAATTTTATTTCGTGTAATTATAATATTTTTGCTGTTTATATGATAAATAAATAAAAGAAGTAGCCTCACTTATGTGCGTTTTGCTGCTGATTTCTTAACCATGTTGATATCAGGTACTCTGATATTCCCTGTCTCATAGTAAGATGTAGCCCATTTACAACTGTTTAACAGACCTGTTCCGGATTCTAGACAATCAAACAATGATTGCAAAAACCGGAATAGGTCAGGTCCAGAAGAATAAAACTTCGCATGGAAGGAATTTTGAATAACAAACAAGGTTTATATATTACTTTTCAACCGACTTCAAAAAGGAGGTTCTCAATATTTTTTGAGAGGTTTCGATGATTTTTTTATTTGAAAGCTGGTGCTTCCCGTGTTGGAACTTTTTTATTTGGTCTAGTCCTGGCAATGACATCCATGAGAAAACCATATAAGTCTTAAATTTGCATTAAGCGTGTGCGCGATAAATGGACGAATAGCGCAATATCACGCCAAACGATTTCGATGATTCTTTTTTTTATTGGAAAGGATGTACTTTCAGTTACATGAGAGTTTGGTCCAGTTATGAAAATGGCATCCATGGGAAAACCATATTAGTCTTAAATTTATGATAGACGCATTGAAGTCGGTTGTCTACTTTTTTAAAGTCCAATTATTTAAATATAAGTAAATTTACCACAGGAATAAATTCCATACGTTCCTTTTTATACGCTACATAAATACCTTTCTGCTACTAAACCGGCTAATGAGGTATTATGCAATATTTTAACTTGAATATTTAACGGTGAATGTAAAAATAATTTACGCTAAGAAATATTAAAACTAAATTATTAGGTATAATTTTATTTTCACATATCTGCACCGTTTTAGTATTCTTTGTTAATTTACCCACCACCAAAAATTAAGAAAAGGTTTCATGAAACTTATTGTCTAATAGATAATAAAAATATATAATTTTGTGTTTAGCATTTAATATTTATTGGTCTAGGTTACAACGAGGGAAAAAATGTTAAACATAAATATTACCATGTCTTAGTATCATGTCTAGAAAAAGGATAAAATTATGTCATTAGGTTCAAAATATGAACAGATATGATATGAAGGTAGACTTACCAGGTACAATGTCAGGCTACTGAAGTAAAAATGAAATCCAATGTTAGCGTGTGTTTGACGAATCGATTCCGGGCCAGTACCGCTTAATTTCTTTGAACACACACATCAACGTGTAATAAAATATTGTCACTATTAATAATCTTGTTATATATTTAAACGTTTCTGTCATCACAAATGTCCTGCAATACAATTATCACTTTCACTAAAACTTTTATTAGTTTTCCATAAATTTATATTCGCGCCAAAATGTTATTCAGCATATACATGCATCGTCTACTGCGACGTATGTCACACTGTACGACGGTAGCGCACAATGCGCTCGCGCACGCATTGTCAATAAAGTTGTACAAATTTACTATAAAACCTTCAATCAAATTTGGATCGTAACCTAAAGACATAAAGATAAAAATAGCCGCAGGGTATAACAGTTAAGTTGGTCCGAGAAAACGGGACAGAATGAGTCACTCTTTAGTTCCGTCCTCAGCTGGCTGCGTCATTCATAACTAGCTCTCATAATGAAATCGCCATTATGACGTCACTTTCAAGGCTTATAGTCGCATGGGGAGCAATTTTTTGGTACTTATACAATAGTGATGTTCTATTTCTTTTTATTGTGATGGGAATGTGTATCCTGCACGCTATCTTTATTTAAAATATTTAAATTATGTTTTAAACTACTATCCGTTTTAAAAAAGAAGACGCAATTATTAGCCTTTGACAGAAATTATTAGGTAATTAAATTTTCTTATAATATTGGCTTTTTAATCTAATGTTGTTATTTTAATTTTTTAAATCTTTCTTTTTTTAGTGTAAGAGCTAATGGCAAAGTGATTTTCTCCAACAAGTGGGTCTATTGCTATGTACACCCTAAGAAATAAGGTTCCAGAAAATGATTTTAAGTACCTACCTAGGTATAATACACCGTGAGTGTAAGTTTGTAGTGTATGTAAGTTTGTATGTATGTTTTATTGATGATACGAGATGGTAATTGATAATATGACATCAGGCGATTGTGCACACTTGCCTAGAATATTTCCTTGGCATGAACTCGCCAAGGTTGAATTTATTTCCTTTTGCACAGACGAGCATTTTGAAAGTTGAAGCAAATCGCTTTTGCTGGTACTAACCTGAGATTTGCCGGGGTTGTCGCTCATTAATAGTTTGTTAACATCATATAAAAAAACTAAAAAAGGGTACACAAGGGGGCTTACATATAAATAGCCCTACTATGTGATTTTTTAATGTTATAGGTTGACAGACGAACAGACTCGTCACCTGATGGTAAGTGTCAACTGCCGTCCAGAGACACCTACAACTCAAGAGTCGGTCGTAAGTATGGCTTTTAGGGTTATAAGGGATGGGGGATGCGGGGAGCGGAAAGAAGCGATGGGCTAAGATAGGAGAAAGGAGAGAGGGAGTTGGGCCTCCGAGACCTCACTAATTTCGGAGAAATTCAAAGCAAGCGTTGCTTCACAAAATATTTTCTGTGAGCCGTGGTATCGCATCGGTCGAGTCGGCCCATTCGTGCCTAAGCATTGCTCTACCACAACACAACCCCAAGTTTTTCAGGATATCTTATATACGTGTGTAAGTATAGGCTATAGTTAAAATGCGAAATAAACTGATATTATATCATTCATAAAAAAACGTGATACAAATATACAAAAAGCTTTGTTATTTATTTAAAACGTAATTATTTATTCAGTAAACCGTTCTGATTGGATCCGCCTACACTCAACACGTGACATAAATATGTTTATTTTTTAGCATTCATTCTGTAATACTTGTCTGACATTTTGTTACGAAGGTATAATATAGTTATTCTATCTTTAATTGAAAGGGATTACACAAATGTATAATGAAAAAAAAATTTTGGCCGCATAGAAATTCAATGTTGTGGCATAAGCCTCTTTCACAGGCATGAAAAAAAAAGAAGGATTGTGATATATAAATATAATATAAAGTTATAAATATTTTTGGTGACGTCAAACCTTTTTTTGGGGTGGTTTTAATGTATTATATTAAGCCGGATTACGAAATGGTACGATATATTTTTTATGACGTATTATGAAACCTTTTTCAGGTACTCGGAACAAACCAAGTTTATTTTTGTCATTGTATTTTATTTTATTTATCAAACAGAAACCCACATACGGTTTTTGCATTAATATACAATTGGGACTAAATTATATTTAAATTAAATTATATCACCAAATCGGGCAATAAGATTAAAATAAATGTTTTTTTTTCAAATGATAAAAATTGAATAATGTGACAATACTACTCGTACTACCTAGGTATTTCGAACAAAAACATTCTGAACCTCCCGTTTTGACGTTTAATGAAAAGGTGCTGATTTGATTCGAGAGTCATCTAGACTACTTGGTTTTTATAGAATATATATTGCAAGGATATAACTGACTTTTAAAAAAGGAAGATTACCGCCTCCAATGCGCCTTCCTTATTAATTTGAGCAATACTTTCAACCGTAAAAAGTAGTTTAGAAGCCTCCACTGGTCATCACCTCGCAGGAGCTAATATGAAATAATAAATTTGGAGTGTTGACAGGAAAGGAACCATAAAAAAGTTCCTTATACAGATGGATTGGAGAGTACAAGCAATAACTCAAATAAGTATGCGAATACTAATAACTCGAGGCTCGAGGACTCGAGGACTCTAAGGTCCCGGCACTTGGCTGGAGTGAGTTCGAGAGAGCGAGAAGTTCGAGTCCTCTACTTAAGCTATTACCGCTTAACATGATTTGTTTCATGAAAATAATTGCATTGATCAGAGATTGTTTTCACTTACTTATTATATATATATATATATGTATAATTTAGAACAATATAAAGTTACATAAAAACCAAATAACAAAATTAAAAACATAAATTACTAGGTTTATAATGCATGTATTTATGGACAAACGAAACCAGAAAGCAAGAAATAAATAGGAACCGTACACAATTTTGCTCTTATTTCTTTGGAATTTAACTGAATTTATTATTTTATTATATTACCTAAGTAAGTATCAATACCTGTTGTAACAAAGCTATTACTTTATCTGAAGGTAATCTCGAAAGCACAAGGTACATTTTTCGTGAGACACTACGAAGCAAACTCAAATATGTGACAAACAGAAGACGGAAGCCATAAATTTTACGCTCCCCTACCATAACTGCATGTATGTACCTATTATTGAACTATCAAAGTTAGTTACACAATTGTCGTATTTTATACATCCATAACTGATATTTAGGAGACAGTTTATTACCTTGTCAAGTAGTCATTTACAACCATTACAATTAACTAATGCAATTGTGAGTAATGAGTTAAGTTTTCTCTATAGAAAATTACGAAAATTGAAAAGATTCATATTAAAAACTTTTATAGCCATTTATTTCTTAGTGAGGAAACCCGTAAAACCTAACCGGGTCCTAAGCCGGGGACTCAAGTATACCCCATAATTTTAATCCTTGTGAATCCTGGCGTAATCCTCCATAGATATTATGAGCTTTTTAATGATCTGCACCGGTCTACAAAGCTGGTAAATTTGTCAATCTAACTTACGAATGCGACGTAAAAAATGTGCACACTGCAGTTTGTGCATTTTAGTTAGTATATATAGAGTCCTTAAGTACCCAGACGACGGCAATAGACTTGCTCCTATTACGTAACTGGTACTGTATTATTGTTGGTAAAATGTGGGCCTTTGAGAAGGCTCTCCGTACCAGTTTGGGAATATAGCCCTGAGTGGATATATGTCTTGTAATATCCTTAGTCATTATAAGAAAATAATTAATTTTACTAATTATACACTTTAAGAATGATACTATCACTGATTAAACTACATAGTAGCTTTTCTCTTAAAATTATATCACTTAAGTGAAGGTAATTATTACCCGTGTAACAAGAACTTCCAGTAGTCATTAACTATCACTCAACCTCCTAAATTACCTCAAAGTGTAATCACCATAGTAATTAAAATGAAAGGTCGTTTAGGGCCGCACGTTAAAAATTAATTTATGCTTAACAGTTAAATCAGGATTTAATACCAGACCCTTTTTTCAGAAAGATATATTGTGTAGAAATTGCGTGACATTAGTGGGGAATGTTAGCTGGAATATGTTTATGGTGTTGACTCTAACAGCTCTGGTTTTAGGTAGAAATGTTTAACATAATACATTCTCACCTTTGTATATCCCTGAAATGGTAGGGAGAGGCGTATCAAACGCCCACATTTTGCCAAACCTAATTTGGTCCCACCTACGTAATAATGGACAATACTATTGTTGACAACCTTAAACATAATTTTTGTAAATAATTTTGCAAGAAGCATTTTACAAATCCCTCGAGGTGTTTTTTACGCCTCTGCCTACCCTTTCCAGTATACAGCCGTGAGTATGTGACATGAAGTTGTTTTGTTAGAGAATTATAATGTGGTTATTTCGTAGTGGCATATTCGTTGTTAAGTTGCAAATTGATTAAATGTTCTTGCTACCTAATTGAGTATCAACAAATAGAAAAGCGTGTTTATAATGCTTTTACTAACCTTTTAAGTGGACGATAAGAAGCAGTGACTGTATTATGGTTTGGAAGTCAAAAAGACCAACCTAATATTATTTTACCAAAAGTGACACATACAATTGCTATTCTAATAAATAAAATCTGTTACATTTATTTTAGTCTACTATAAGTTTACGGAAAAAGACAAGTTACCTAACCGCATGTTTTGGCATCTTTGATAACAGTGTCCAGAATTTTGACAATCTTTCCGTGAAAACCTTACATTGGCCAAAGAATACGATTGAAGCTGAAATTATCGGGCAAGTGAAGTGTATCTTGGGAATTACCATCAACTTCGTCCCTTGAAAGTGTTTCGTGGCTTTGTTAATTACAACTTTTCACTTTAAACTCTAAAAAATAATCTCTGAGTTGTAGTAGGCAAACCAATATTATATAAATACATACATAATAATATCTCAATAGTTTCAGTAACTAAAAGTTACATAAATGGTTGCTCAAGGCTGGAACTACAAACATCAATAGTATGGTTTGTTGGTATAATCTGTTGAATGTAGAAGTTAAGTAAATATTATCTATTACTTGAATAAGACCATTTAAACAGTGTTCAAGCTTGTTTGTTTATATAAATTTAGTCCGAGTTCAGTGACTTCTCAACTAAAGACTAAATTAGGCTGTGCCCTTTGGTTATTTAATTACTATAACTAAGACTTGGTATATCAAATTAGTTATTATAGGTCTAGTATTAAATCTTTCATCTTAAATCTAGTATTAAATCTAATACTTGCTACGAAACATGTAACTAGACCATGATGAATTTAAGAAGTTATCAACATCTTATATTTTGGGTTTAAGCCGCGCTGAAGAGTAAATAAACTAGGACCGTGTGTGCTCGTACGAGTTGGTTTCATACGGTAGACAAATAGTGGTTTCAATCAAATCATTAACTCTTTTACTCTGTCAAGTTTGGTCGCTAGAAGCAAATAATATACCACATAAGCTTATTACAAGATGCTTGGGAATTGTTATTACCAGCGATTTGATTCGTGATTTATCCTACCGTCCTCTCCTATCTGAGCTGACTCGAAATAATAGGAAGCGGCCTAAGTGAAAAACAGATCGGACGCAAACGTCCGAAGACGCTTGAACTACCGGTTTATACTATACGAGTAGCGTCCGTGGTATAAGTATTCAAGTGCACTAGATCCGAGCATATTCTTATTGTGTAAACGCGACTTTAGTTCAAGTTAAGAAAAACCCTTTTATTAGTTTCACTTTAACAATATAAGCAAAATCTTCATACTTAATTTTAAATTAGGTACTTTTAAAAGTCGTATTGAAATGAAATTGTGTATGTGTAGTTTGGAAGACAATACCATAATTCGGTATATTGGAAGTTTCTAATCTCGTTGATCATAGAGCTTGGAGGTAAAGAATGCGATTATGAGATGTAAAATGATTCGATTATGAAGATGTATCATAAAAAAACCTTCCATTGTCAAAAACAATATCACTATCAATATCAACCGAAAGATTTATTTTAATTATTAATTATTAAAGGAACATCACTAAAAAAATATAATCAAAACGTAATATAGTTATGTATCAACTTTTCACCGAAATCAAAACTGTCAAACAAAATTAGTCGTGAAAATTAGTATTGATTATCAATGTTAGTAGTAGTAAGCAATTCGATTAAAACAATCATTCATAATCGCCCTCCCCTAAAAATTCTATGGGAAAAGAGAGCAAACTCCCAGCAAACTATAGTATACTCTTAGCTATAGCTACAAATATTGACACGTTACGTAGATGACACAGTATATCCACATAGCTTTAACTACGTACTTATGTACGAGTACTGTATTATTTCTACATTTCGGTATGTATATTGTACTATTTACATATTCGATATTGACTTACAAAATAACATATTAATTTATTAATTTTGTGTAAAGTAATATGAATATAATTATGTTATTATACGGAAAGTGGGGGTTAATTTTTTTTATTTTGTCTTTATGATTTATTTATTTATTTAGGAATAACAAGCAGTTACATGCTTAGCCTACTGTACGCAATACAGTTTTAAGTATTTTACAAAATATAATACATCAATTGTGAACTGACGTAACACGAGTAAACTTTAATGTATTTTTTTTAACATAAGTGACATTTTTAAATAAGATAATCACATACATATATTTATATATAAAGATATATTATGGAAATACGTGAATATAATTATATTAGGTGAACAATTAACTCTAGTACACACAACACAAAATTTGAATAAACAGTCCACAAATATATTCAAAACGGTATTTCTCTTAAGATAATTGGTTATTCTATAAAATATATTTCCACTTTGATGCGTTACAGAGCCCTTTCTACTGTCATATTCTTCAACTTTGATAAAGTTATTAGATGTCGACATATTACTTTATGGCCATTTAGTGTGTGCAGTGTGCTCTCAAAGTAACAAAAAGTGACACATAGTGTGAGTAAGTTTTATTACGTTTTTAAGTAAGTAGATTCTAGAAACAAGAATTTAATTGGAATATTTAATATTTGAAAAAGCGTGGCTGGGTTTCGCAATATTTGTGTTATTGTCATTACTTATGTACTTAGTGTAAGTAGTGTGTACCTACACGTGTACGCTTATTTATCCTATTTACTGAATGCACGCCACTATTAACTGAATAACGATAATGTCCCTATTTGCACATACGCATGAGCAACTTACCTATAGCGACATCTAGTTAAAACATTTCCTAAAATGGTACAACATTGAATAAGTAGGATTATTTTCTCCGTTTCCCGCACCTTTACCTGAGTTAATGGTCAGTGCTCCCTCACTCTCTTCACTATGAAAAAAAGTTCAAAAAAAGTCGATTCCCATCGGAAAGTTGCAAGATAAATGTCTACGTCAATAATCAATAAAAATTAAGTATAGATCATCACGTATTCGTACCTCCAACATATCAATATTAGTTTGAAAATAGCGCCGCTCTTAATGCAATATAGGTTTTATATACGTTTAGTTATTTGTCCAATTTACTGTAGGTAAAAAGAACCGGCCCAAATTTAAATTCAAATTCAAAATTGTTCTTTAACTCTTCAATCAATGAAAAAAATACACAGCACGTAAAATGAATATTTCGCACAACTCTAAATTAAATCCAACACGACCTTTTTGAATATCCATCGGCATGTCGCTGTTTGAACCTTAATTCAATTTACAGCACCGAATGCATGGACAAGCCATTCAACACGACAAGAAATTGATTAAAATTTTGCGAATTTCAGCTAGGCAGTCACCTTTCACTAATGCAATTCTTGTGAACCCGTTGTACAGGTACCTACTGCAGCGAAACTTCAAAATTCATATTAAATTTGTCTTAAATTGAATCATTTCAAATAACCAGACTTATTGACTTAAGGTGCTACGGTTTGATTTTGTCGTGAATTTTCGATGGCATTTAGAGTTTGACATATTACTTTATAGCGAAAAGCATTTCAGGCAATATAAATATTTAGAGCTATGCTAAACGCAACACTTACTTTTATAGCAGAATTCGCTGTTTTTAAACTTTTAACGATATTTGTAACTTGTCACTTCTTCATTACACTTATTTAATTTTTTGAAAAGCGCAATGAAGAGAATTGAGTTAAGTTGAGTTGACACTTGTGACTCTTGAGTTGCGAGTGTCCATGGGCGTAGGTAAAAAAAAGAATAGTCGAAAAAGTGATGACTGACTTTTAGATTATAATACTGTAAAAACCTCTATCGCGAAGCGTACCTCAAACTAATACTACATACTTTGATCATACATATTTAATAGGACACGATATACTTCTAACGTTGTTTAAGAGCTTTTGCACTCGTTAAGAAGTTATAGGGAATGGAATAGACTGAATGCCAAAGGCAAAGGACTAGATGCTATGGCTCACATTGGGAGATGACTATGATGACTTTAGGAGTCGACTGCATTAGATTTATTGATTGATACTTGTTATGTGTGTGAAAATATGAATAAGAATATAAGTTGTATAGCTTAATTAAAACTTCTCGTGTATAAAAACAGGTTCGTACATATGTACATATGTTCGAAGTTTCAACCACTCACCATTTAAAAAATTCGTTCCTCCATTTTTTTTATTTGGCAGACATGCAAATCCTGTAGGTATCATAAATAGAGCTTCGGCTAAGTTTCAATATGGTCCGTTTTTATTATAGGCAATCGATGTTTATAGTGGTAATAAAATGGGATATGCCCTATAAAACATTTCTGCAGCAGTAAAGTATGTGCAATCATGACAGCCAATCGTAATGTGTGGAGACAATTAGACGCCCTCGAATGCTGAGAATGTAATTTTTTTTTATACGACGAAATAGATACGACTCGGAGTAGGTTTAAAAATAGTCTTTTCTTATCGCGATTCTAGGATTGTAAGTTCCTTATAGGCAGAAGAAAATCTCTTGCCAATAACAAGTAACAGGAAGAAATAATACGAATTTATTTTGATCTTGGCTAGATCCAGTAAAAAACTAGGAATACACTTTTAGATACGACGAATTATTATTTCTTTGGTAACAAGTGTTCGTAAAGTAGAATAGGGCCACTTCATCTCTCGACGTGGCTGTCACAAAACGTGACCACACTGACATTCAATTAGATTGACTAAAGTGCCATTTGTTGGGTTGCCACGTTAACGTAATGTAAAAAAAGTGTTGTATCCAGAACGATCAAATTTAATTAGTTTATTAGTTTGAATTTGCATTGATCTGTAGCGTTACTCAGGCGTGGGTTTATAATTGTTGGGACATTTTCAGAATATAAACATAAGTCATGGGTAGCTATTTAAATATCCAATATTCAAACAATTTCTATAATTATTTAGGTATAAGAAATTCCAAATACGTCTAAAACAAGTAAAATGCATTCTTATCCACTTTCCATCATCCTAGTTTAGTTTATTATTATTATCACCCTAGTTTTTCGATCATTAAACTTCAATTGATTAGCAAAAAGAATAGAATTAGCATGTACGGGGGTGGTGTATGTAAATTTCACTTGAAGGTTTTTGAAAATAAAAACGGAATGATATAGAAATATGTTAATACTTTTATTGCTTGCGAAATCGTCTCCGTTTCGTGTCATGCGTTGAACCATTGACTAAAGCATTGAGCCCACCTTTCTTTAGGGATCTCTTCCACGCATTTTTCAAACGCAGCAACGACACCTTCAGTTCATAAAACGAATTTCTATAATTTATCTTTTATTTAAGAAATAAATAAAAGTAAACAATTGCCAGGTCGGGACTGTAAGGACTGTAAGGACTCCAACTCCACAGCTTCGCTTCCACCGCCCATGAATACTCGCAAACTCAAGATTCATGCCGTGATAGTACTCCGGTCAAGCCGGCCCATACGTGCAGCCCAGCATGGCTCTCCCACTTTAAGATATATAGACTACTGAGCCGTATTAAAACACTATGAGTGCACGCTTAATAAATACGCTCTAATAAATAAAATTATAAAATAGATTGATATATTAAATATTATACATACATTGCAAGGATACAATATAATTGGGACTAAATTGTAGCTGCCTTTAAAGATATAGCAGTCAGCGAGAGTGCACGTACCAAAATAACAGACTCCATAGTATATAAGTTATTATTTTGGCACTCCTTGTGTTTGTGACATTACTTCCTTATTTTCGTTATCATTAATGATCTATAGAACGATTTTGTTTATAAATTTATCTTTTAGGAGCGGTTTTAAAAATTTTATAAAAACTTTTTCAAATGAAATTCATACAAAATTATTCACCCACACATGAAATATGAAATCTTTTTGACATTTTTGGATATTTAAAAAAGTTTCATTGAATAATGCCAATTGATAGCGGTGGGCAATAAACCCTTTCCCAGGATACCAATGGCATTGATTGGTGACCGGAATTCGACGACATTAATTTAACGAAATTGTATAAATTCGTGTCCAATAAACTCTAAAGGTAAAATATTTTTTCTTTTACAGGGGCAGGAAAGGCAGATTTATGTTGAACTGTTGTGTCTCTTTTTGGCTAAAGTAGGTTTTGAACAATGCGATAGGGTCTTCTATTGAGAAGCACTGTCTACACACTAGTAAGTATATATTGTGATATTCATATGATATTTCAATAAATATCACAATATATAAATACTAATAGATAATTAGCGTAGCGTTGATTCGTTTATTTACAAGTTGTTATATGATAGTGTATGCTTCGCCACTCATTTTAATGGACTAATAATATGAGGGTATGCCTATTGGCACCATTACAAAAACGTTACATACTGACTTTTATCCTGATAAGTGATATTAGGTAAGACCTACAATTTTCCTTAAGCCCAAAAGGCAATATCACATCTCCGTCCAAAAGAATAATAAACTTAAATGTAAAAACAGTTTAAAGCAACAATTTAATATGACGATTAGCATATTTTTAATGACATGTATACTGCCACCCCAGCGTCAAGGATGAACCATAAAGTGATTTTCAACATCGTAAAGACTATCTGTAAACACATATCACACATAGTATATCCTTTGAAAATCTAAACAAAAGGGATGCTTTAAAAGCAATAATTATGATAATTTAATACTTATGGCTTCTGTTCATGATCTAATAAAAGCAAAATTTATGCCGTCTGTCCAAAAAGCAGTATATTGGTACTTTAAGGCTCAGGCTTTAAAATATGAGGTTCAATAAAACATTATTATTTTAATTAAAAGTTTATATTGTTCGTATTGTCTCAGGATATAAAGGTAATAAGTACGTTCATGTTGATATTGAATCTTGACTGTAGAGAGTACAAGAGTACAAGAGAGGGCCGTGTGTCCATAAAACAATCTTACGTCGCAGTCTGGTCAATGGGTGCAAAGCCTTTGCTTGAGACCTATTCAATGCGAGTTTATAGGTATCTTATAAAAGTTAATTTAAGTTGTCTAATAAAAAAAAATCAAAGAGAAATGCTCGTACTGACAGTGTACTATTACGGCAGAAATGGGTAACATTTTTAGCCATTTTAATTTCCGCATGGCCCCTTTGAGTAGCTGAGTGAACAAGGGAGAAATAACTATTAAAAAGATTTGTTGTCTCTGAATTCTAATGGAACGATGGACTTAGTTTCACATAGACCTCATTCTACACAAAACGTAAAACTTGGTAAAGGATAGAAACGTGTTTATATATGATAATTTTGTATAGTATATTTAAAGTACTTTTAGTCTAATGTTTATAAGACGGCGTAATACAGTAAAGCGAATAGATAAACAAACAAGCTAGATGTTTTGCCAACACGGTGTATGGGAAAGATCTACACCAAATTAACACCTGTCTTCATTATAACAACTTTGTAATACGTAGGCCGCACCAAAAGTTTTGCGTTAATTCAACAAGTTGTAAGTATATGAATATATTCATTGTTTTTCGAAGTATTTTCCTTTACATTTTAAACATTTTTTAATACGTTCGAACGATTTTTCAAAACAATATGACCATGGTCTGGTGGCACGTTTTCAACGTGTTTATTGAACACCGTCACTGCCTCTTCGTAGCTTGTAAAAGTGAAGCCTCTGATCAAATCTTTAATTTAGGAAAAATAAAGAATTTTGTGACTTTGACTTATACCAATCGCCAAATGTCCCCGAATCGTCTCATAGGTAATGCGTCTGTTTTCTGCATTTAGCTTCATAGTAGCAACATTTCCTCAGTGGTCGCAGTTGCGGGCCGTCCTTCACGAATTTCATCATGTATAGAAATCCGTCCCGGCTCCAATTCGGCATACCATCGCCGCACGGTGCTCAAATGAGGTGCTTCGTCCAAAAAGCATTTTGAAGGCAAAAGGCATAATCTTGCGGAGAAAGAGCACTTTTAATATCAAAAAATCATCGCTCTGAAATCTTTTCGCGTAAATTCCATTTCAGATGATTTCCGGCCTATTTTTGTATTATTTATCAAAGACTCTTGTGTAAAAAAATAAATCATCCGAAATTAAAACAGTTCTGAGAAAGCATAAGTGCAAAAATTATAGTGTGCCCCATATATTATGGCAACGGATGCAAATAAATTTATTAAAGATTGAGTGAGACACAGGCAATTTTGCATAAAATAAAACATATAATATGCATAAAACTTTAAAGCTTCGTATTGCCATCATTCATAAACAGTTAAAAACTTGGTCTGATATAGAAAAGCGTCATTCAAATATATTGCCAGAGTTAAACTAACGTAGTCGTAGACATTGATAATAAACAATTTTCGATGTCTACAACGACATAGTCTTTTTTATAGTCTTTATTTTAATACTTAATTTATTTTATAATTACTTATTATTATTGTATACCAAGGCTAAAGTATGCTGTACTTTAATACTGTAGATTAAGTTTAGACGAGATTAAGTTTGAATGAACGAACTTTAATCGTTCATGCAACGTTTTAGTAAAATTGAATTCATTAATATATCGTCGAAAGCTCCTGCCGTAACTAGTGCTGTGACAAACTTATATATTATATATTTTATATACTCATAAGCTATTATTATTTGTCTTTGTTACGTATCGAATAGTCCTTTTGATTTAATAAAATGTTTAATAAAATGTTTTTAATAAATTGTCTTTCTATTGCTTCCTTTCAAAGAATAAGGATAAAGTTAAAAATTATTACTACCGAATTTTCATTTTTATATTATACCACAACAATTTTTGCTTTACACGTTTCGAAATTTTTGGAGTGTTTGTTAACACAGGGTGTTTAATAATTAATTTTACCGGTAGAACAGTGTCTTTATTTTTCTAATAAGTGGGTAATATATTATATTCCTCATTAAACAACCCTCTCACTATAATATTTTAACTCATTTCACATTATCTAGTTCGCTGATGTAGTACTGCAGTCCTACTGAGATAAAAGGGACGTCATCCATTAAAGTCCACTACCTGGCAAATCTATTTACGACGACAAACGAAATGAAGACACTAGTCAAAGTCTAGCCTAGTCCAGTCAGTCAGTTCAAATTCTGTCTTAGTCTTAGTTTAATGTACAGCGTATCTACGAACCTAAAACGCAAGCTACTTACAATATCCTGATTGGTAATATTTGGACACATGAACGGAGTGCCTTTTTTATAGTATAGGGGGGCACACAAAAGGACGGGTCACCTGATGATAAGTGACAACCGCCATCCATGGACTTGCTCCACAATCGGTTTTCTGTGAGTAACCGGTTTTTTGTGGTATCGCACCGGTCGAGCCGGCCCATTCGTGCTTAAGCATGGCTCTACCACGTAAAAGTTTTGTTATAGAAATGCTGTTTGCCATATTTATCATTAAAATAAAAGTAAATTACCATACCTGCCATATAGGATTAGCGTTTAATATGTACTTTGGCTAGTCTTGGCTGAAATTTTTTTTTTTATTTTTTTTTCATAATTAATGTTATTATAAACATCTAGAAAAAAAAAACGCTTTTGAAACATACATAACTTGCAACAACATCTAATAATTATCTATATGGTTACGCATATGCAAACAATATAAAATGTTGCTACGAAGCTGAGCTGTTCCTGATTATAAAATTTCCATTTTATTTGGTTTCAAACATACATGCATATGAGCGGCATAGTGTATGCAACTTTTAGTAAACGTTAAATTTAATAAAACGAAAAGTAACCGTGTTGAACTTCAAATATTTATAGATTAAATCAAACTTTCATTTAAAAGAGAGAGTCAAGAAGTAAATAAACCTAAATTGGGATTTTTAAACATAATCACTTATCCTAAATCCATTTTTTTCTTTCACGTATAAAGATATTTGATTTATCAAAGGATTTCTGTTGAAAGACGGAAATTTCTTTTCAAAATTTATGTACAAACAAACGACTAAATATGGTGTAATAATATTTCCATCTAAAAATAAGTATTTTTTTTTTGAAGACTGATTAGCTCCTAAATATTTTGTTGCTAAAAATGTCACGAGTAATATTTCAGATATCTTCGAACTGTTTCAATGTAGTAAAAATATACGTCTAGACTGTTTTTAACTCTCTAAATAATTAAAAAAATGTACATCGACTTTTACATATAACCTTCTTATTAAAGCTACCGTATCCGTTTAAACCACTGAACAAATTTTAATAGAGTACTAAGTGTGCGTTGCAACAGACGGGTCATCTGACAACCGTCCATGGACACCTGCAAGTCAAGAGTCGTAATTGCGCCACCCGCTTTTGCGGGTGATGGGGAGAGGGGCGATGCGCCGAGAAGAGAGAATAGAGGGGGATGATTGAAGGGGGATGCGGGGAGAAAGAAGAGGAGAGGGGGATGAGGAGATAAGGAAGAGGAGAGGGGGTGTTGGGCCTCCAGAAACCTTACTAATTTTGGCAAAATGCAACGTAAGCGTTGCTTCACAACTCGTTTTCTGTGAGGCAGTGGTATCACACCAGTCGAGCCTAACTTAACTTCACTCACTTGGTGAAACACAACCTTCTAATACATACACAAGACATATTCCACTGAATAGTGTTCTCGGAGTTTTTGAGTACAACTTCGAGAGTTCTTCAAGAAGTTCATAGAAACCCGCATCCCTGATAACTATTCAGTTTGCCCGAGGATGCGTTCCTGTAACGTTACGTCAAGATAATTAATTTCTAACCCAAATGTATACTTGATACAAACATTCATATTTCTCACGCTCCGCTGGTGAATTTCCTTTTCGGTCTTCAGTGCGTAGGCGGCGAAAATGGATGTTTGTAAAGAAACTCAAAGCGAATCAGGAAGTAATAAAAAAATTGCGGTATTGTAACATTGAGAACCAGATCCTTTTCACAAAAGGGTTGTTCATTGAAATATAAAGGTGCTTGTCATGTGTTAAGAAATGTTTTATTTAGTGCAGTATTTTCTCGTAAGTAACGTTTCATTGTATTTTTGTTTGGTGATTTTTGTGACTGAAATTCTTATGGTTTGGAATTAATTCTTTGTAGAGGCTACTCTTATTTCTTTAATTTATAATTTACGTCTTAGAATAATGTAATTGATCAATTATTCTCATAAGTATCTTAAGCTGTTTTATTCTAAGGTTCATGTATTACAAACTATAAGGTTCATTGTTAATATTTTTGATTGTAACATATTTTATCAAGTATCTCATGCAGTCAGATTCGGTTCGTTGAACGTGGGAGAGTCATGCTTAGGCACGTATGGGCTGGCTCGACCAGAGCGAGAACAGAAAGACCAGTGGGTGACCCGTCTGCTCGTTTGCCCCTTATATTGTAAAAAAAAAACAAATAGAACGTACCTAAAGAAGATTATTTCCTGTACCACATTTCATGAACCCAATTATTTACAGTTGTATCTAGGTTCATCTGATGGGTTCTAAATAGCATTTATGAATGACATGCGGTTGCAGGGAGCCACATCCTCATTTATGAACGAGGGGACTGAGCAAATGGCGTGTAACACATCGCTTCAAGGTGACACGCGATACTTAGTGAGAGTTTGATGTGAATCGGCTAGGAGATATGGTTGAAAGTTTAAGGAGTTAATGGACAGATGTTACTAGCAGTAAATACCATTTGTTCGATGGATGACATCAAAATTATTGATTTAAATATAAAATAAGTTTTCACCCGACTGCGAAAGACGGAGGGTTATGTTTTCATGTATATATATATGCATATACACATATGTATGTATGACATTTCTTTGATGGTCTTAATGATGGTGACAATATAGTTTAACATTTCGATATACGCTCACGTCTTTCGTCCATCAGGGTAGGCAGAGACCACAGACCGCTACCTGCTTCCTCTACTGTTATTTAACCCTTCACACAAGCCCGTTGGTTTATATATATTTATGTAGTAATATTTAATTTACACATTTTACTCAATTTTAACATAGTGGCTAACGTACGTAGTGGCTGGAGTAGTAACGCCATACCTCGCAAATTAATAAATTCATAAGAATACTTACATCTAAAACGAAATTAAATTAAGAAAAGTATTAAAGTTCAGGTTTTAAATTTAGCGGCCTCAATAAAGGCGAGGGAAAATAACGTCTCGGTAGCAATGCAATAATTTTAAATTTTGTCAGAACTTCTACGAAACATATAATCCTCTATCAAACTCTCTTCTTAAAAAGGTAACTCTTAAAGAACAAGCAATTTTCATCTATTACTCTGTATCAGAGAAAAATCTGTTTATCGAAATCGTCATTTTTATTAATTTTTATCATTCCGCAAACCATAATTCTAATATAAAACCTTTCAATGAATAACAGTAACTGTTTACCCACATGAAGCTTATATATGACAGAAAAAGCTCTAAAAAGGTCAGTCCCGAAATTTGGGGAAAATATTAACATAGTTTGTCAATTCAGGATGGGAGGATAAAAAGGATTCCAAAGGTTGGAAGATATTGCTTCATATCTATGCAAATCGTGGGCTACTCAAAATTGAACTTGGTACAGTTCAAGCAATGTAAATTAATTTAGACAATATTTATATAACATAAATATTCATCATTTGGCTATTGGGTGTATCTACATTTGCTTAATTAAGTCATTAAGTTAACCTTGTATTCAAATGAACTGATTGTTTTTACTGCAAGTACTGCTGCTACTACTGCTTGCACTGATTGATATTCGCTTTTTTAAATATTAATTTGTTAAAAAGCGAACTTAGGTATTTCTTTCGGTGCTAGTAGCTTCTATTCGTAGAGAGAGAGAGAGAGAGTTCCTTAGTTTCATCTTTTGTTAATCGAATGTACTTGAAGTTTGTACATACATATGTATATACATTTTTGCACAAGTCGTCAAACATTAAAATCACACAATAAAATAGTAATTTAAATACATTATCTTATACCTGAAAGAAAAAAATAAATAAAGTTGAATCAATAAAAGCATCTGTTAGAATTTCTTTTCATATAATTTAGGGAAATTATATGCATAAACCGTAGTAATATTACTTTGAAGTCAGAAGTTCTCGCAGACATTTTTCATAGATACCTTAGCAATGTTCAAACACGCCTTTTTGATGTTAGTAATATTTAAACAAAGTCTCCCAGAAACCGTTTATTGCCCAAACACAAAACCTTTCGTATCGTAGCCAATGCTATCAAAACAAAAGCACATTATAATTCTGCATAACGCGCAAAACTTCATATAACTTCGGCGCGAAAGCAATTCAGCATAAATAGCGATGGGAATAATTGCCTGCTAACACAAATTCGTGTGAATGATGTCATTCTATAAATTTTCTTTACATGAGTGTAATCTAACATGTAAATTATATTTTTCTTTCGTGTTTGTTAATATCTTTATATTAATACGTGAACACAAGTTTTCATACCATTTTTAAGTATGAGCACGGAGGAACGTGAGGAATACCTACTTCTTGTTTGTATATAGAATAAGTGCAGAAGAAAGAATTAAAAAAAAATGTATAAGCTACTGGTATCGCTACCTTACCATTTCAGATTGGTTCGATATAGTGAGCAGACATTTAAGTGAACATGACCACTTTAAAATATTAAATTGCCTTCATGATTAGCATCATATCATATCATATATGTTAACTAAAGGGCTGCAGCAACTATAAGATCTAATTACCTTTCATAACTTGATCATAGTATACGCTTAACTAGTTCGCATTAAAAGGCGTTTTGAAACTGCTCTCCTTGCTGATTTAAAAATACCAAAGTAAATGTTTCTACCTCTAAATAAATTACGACAACTACTATCATTATTTACGGTGAAAGGTGATACAAAGAAGGATTATCTTTTTATTATATATTATAGGAGGGCAGACGAACAGACGGGTCACCTGATGGTAAGTGACAACTGTCGTCCATGGACACCTGCAACTGAAAAGTCGTAAGTGCGCTGCCCGCCTTTAAGGGTGAAGAGGGATGGAGGTATCCGGGAAGGGGAAAGAGACGGGGATGAGGAGCAGGGAAAAGGGGCTGGAGGTCAGGTGAGAGGAATAAGGAGAGGGGAATTAGGCCTCCGGAAACCTCACTAATGTCGGGGAAGTGCAACGCAAGTGTTGCTTCACTACCGGTTTTCCATGAGGCCGTGGTATCGCACCGGTTGAGCTGGCCCATTCGTGCCTAAGCAAAGCTCTGCCACGTACAATATTTCTATTTTGAGACAATATTTTTTATGGTATGATGTGGATAAAAATCATTAAAAAAATGCACATATTTACACTAGATGTACCAAGTTTACTGGCATGTTGACCGAGTTGTTAGTGATCCTTACTGTTTAAGAGGTTGTGGGTCGATTAATAATTGTTTGAGAAGTATAATGATTTGTGCTGTACCGGTTTGTAACTTTATTCTCTTTATTGAGTGTTATCCTTTCTTTCTTTTTTTTTACGTGTGTAAACCCCCTCGGGCCGTGATCCCACCGGGGTTTTCGGTGCAACGGTGTGTCAAAATCGGACCGACTAATACCATACGGTGTTCCATACTGCGCCTGACATAGGAGGAATCCGGGCACAGCTGTGGTAAGACATCCGGACCCCTCTTAGCGCCTGTTGCCCGCAACAACGCGGGCACCACCTTCGGGATTGAGTGTTACCCTAGTACAGGTTCTGCATGTAAGATATCTGGAGTTAGGTCTGTAAAAAGAAATTCTCTTTTTTGCATTCGGCTATTTTTTTTTTTAAGAAAAGACGTTCTTGACTTCGGAAAAAGTGCATAGTCTGGTGTTATTGGTTTTTATCACTGATAGGTGATACACAAAAGAAATAATTGTACAGCAATGAAAAATTTAAAGGGAGGACGTGATCGCCGTCTTTGAAACCTTTACAGAACTTTGTCTCTATAAAAACGTATAAGGCGATTGATACAGATTCATTTTGTCCTAAATTAAATTATTTCCAGTTGTAGGTTTCTATGATAATATCTGTCAGTATTTGTTGGATTTATAATTTTATTTTTTTGTAATTATTTTTATAAGACTGTTTATTGCAAAAACATGAACTTTTAATATCTAGTTTTCTTGAGAAATATTTTTTTTTAATGTATTTTGACCCTGTTTAGTATTTTTAGGAGGAAAATAATCTTTGAAATCTAAAATGTCTATAGGTACGCACGCAATGTTATAAATCATATTAAAATTTTACAAATATATCGTGGTTTTGCAATTCTAGCTCCGATTTTATGGTTGCACTTTCCGATTTTATGGTTTCTGTACGAAAAGACACCCTTACTTTTACTTACACTTCCTATAGTTTTTTTAAAATTATTTTTATGTTTATAGGTAGAAAGTGATATTATATACTTAAGGAAATTGCTTGAGTTAGCAAGTTGCAAGTAAGCAGGACCTAGCAATAGCAAAAAATTTCCAAAAGCCGATAGACTTGAAACCGCACTACTAGTGGTTTATTTCTGCTGGTGAGTTTCCTTATTTAAATGCAAAATTCCTTAATGAGTCACAAAGACGTCACGTAAGTTGCAACAATACATACATACATATGTGTAGGTAACTGCCACTGTCGGCTTACTAACCAACTTAATCTTTTTTTTTTCTCATTTTAATTTTCGGAAAAGAATTTAAATTTTCCCGTAAAAATATAAATAAGTACATGAGAAGCATGTGTAAGCGAAGCCGTGGTTTATATCAGTTGGTTGAATATAAAAATATAGCAGACAAACAAAAGGTACTACAATATTGACAGGTTTCTTTCTAAACAAGTTAGGTTAATTGCTTTTATATTTCAAAATTCTCTTGTTTGTTAAAAAGAAATACACTAATAAATATCGTGTTTCTTGCGGGAGAGACGCTTCTTTCATAAAAGGTTTTCATTTAATAATTTGACGTTTACCTCTAAGAATTGCTGTTCCTGCAATCGTTGCAGATTTTATTTTTTATCAATGTACTGTGTCTTTTCCTTATCTAAATTAAGGAAAGTCATGGCGTTTTTGTAGTCCCAAAATTATTTGTTAATTATATTTTTTGAATTTGTAATTTCAAATTATATCAATGCATGCATTCGAGACATTTCTTATACACAGAATATAAAAATCTATTCCAATATTCATGTTGGCAAATTGCCTTTAAAACTGACATGGGTTTACTTCATTCTCTGTACAATACCGTACAAGTTCTTTGAAACCATTATAACCTAGTTAAAGTCTGCACTTTATTACATAATATTTATTGAAAAATCTTTTGAATTTTCAAACATTCGTTTCAGTAAATATCAATCAATAATATTATACAATTTATTTTTAGCAACTCTACTACACATAAAACGATGTAGAGAATAAAATCTATATATCTATAGACATTGGAGACGTATATTCCATGACAAGAATATTCCATGCTGAAGACCAGATTTAGAGTATGTAAATGATTCACTGACTTTTTGGTCTAACGGTTAGTGACCCTGACTGATAAGACAGAGGTCCCGGGTTAGACTCCCACCCAGGACAAATAATTGTGTGTTGAGCATGATCATTTCTTGTGTGCCTGGGGGGGTAATTTATCTATATAATATGTATATATTTGATAATATATAAATATGTTTATCAGCGTACCATACCATATTGGAAGCTCTGCGTAGTTGTGGATAAAAAAGAAAGTCGGCGTTGTAAATCGAATATTGGAAGACTGATTATAATGTTTTTTTTTATATTTAGGTACTAGATCGTGCTCCTATCACATTCTTTATCCTCATCATAAATTCAAATATCATAGCATAGCAATATTAAAAATAGTTAAAAATCCTTTCTCATAAATCATATTCTTTCGGCATGCCTATGCCATATTTCTGTGGATGCAACTATATGGAAGCTATATCAAACTATCTTACTACGATACACACAACTATTCTTTTGTTTGAATTAGCGTGTTAATAAGTTTTTTGCCAAACCTGTCTAGTCATGAAATATGAAGATTTGTCATATAATACGATTTTTTATATCTTTGTATAATGAAATCAATTCATTCAATATATGTAAAGAAATGGCTGCAATATTTTCAATGTGACTTAATGGACAATAGTCGTCATTAAATGTGTGACGAACATTTTCTTTCTCAATCTGAAGGAGATCTGTAGTAATTGGACATTGAAGTATTGAAAACTGTATTATACATACTATCCTTATAAATGTGTATAAAATATTATTTACAGTTATAAGTTGTACTGAATATAATAAATAACATTAATAAGTAACTATGTAACCATGAATAATGAATTTCAATAGCTTTTATTTGTCATACGTCGTTAAACATATGTATTTGTACTACACCAGAATTAAAAAAAGTCTGCTAAACATGACTTTACCATTTTATCCTACTACAATATTATTTTTTATGTTTTTAGGCCCTATTTACTGACCTAATTAACATGCAATTTTTCATACGCGTTGATAAAGGTACAGCAATAAACATAAGTTAACGTATCTACAATGCCCAGACAGTGAAATAACTGCTAACAAAACGTTGCAAAAAGCTATTTTTGATACATAATATGTGTAATATGTTATCCTAATCAAAAATCATCTCTTGAATTCCCCATCTTAAAATTAAAAAATTAATTTCTACGTGACAATCGCGTGTAGGTAGGTACTACTTACCACATAATTTATTTTAAAGTTGAACTGTGTACAAGATATCGTGTAAGACGACACTTTAATTAATAGCTGTTTATTAATTGGCATGTCGCAAGGTGTAAATCTTATAAGAGAGACGCGTTGAAATAATTAATAACTTTTGATGTTCTAATTAAATTTCAAAAGGGTGTTCAAACCAATTATCAGGTAACAATTACAGAAACAACTTCGCCACTGAGTTAAAATGTGTAATAAGTTACTTATATGTATATAAGTGAAGAAACCAGGTTTTTAACTGTCATAAAGGAGCAGAAGGTTCTCTGTTCCGCTGTATGCATTTTTTTTTATGTTGAACGATTTCTTGGCCAATTGTCCGTCTTTTAATCGAGACAGGATTAAATGAGGGTAAGACAGGACAAAAGAGATAAACCCTTAACTTTATAGGTATGGGCATTTTTTCAATATACTATCTAAATCTATTAAGATATTTGCGTATCATGTTGCTGAGCCGGCTGTGGTGGAAGGTAAAGCTCCTTAACTGGTAAGAGTTAGCAAGTTATTCTATAAATTGCAAGTTTTTTACTATTTACAATGATACGCCCATAAAAGACAGTTATCTACTTTTTTACAAGTCAATTATTGATAGATGTAAATATATTAATTATTATTAGAAGCTCTTGCATACGCTCCTTATTCATTAATTAATTCGTAGTCATATTGAATATAGCTGTACTGTGTGGTACCCCATCTATCAAAACAAGCTACAACATATCCAAAATAGGTTTGTAATAAGACTACTACGCACGCACTGTTATATATTATGAAGAGGCATTAGTAAACAACTTTGAAATGAAGTCATTGCATTATCACAGTTTTTTTTTAAATCTAATGCTTCTGTATAGTAAATGTAGGAGTTACGTGGCCTAGAAAAAATATATAAAGTGGACTTAATCATACGAACGTATATGAATCCTCACTGAACCTTTTATTTTTAGAAATCTGTTATGAAAACACACAATGATATTACACAACGTACACAATGATATACCAACATATAAAAACCTGACTGCTGAGCCAGAGGTCATGGGTACAAATTAGCGTGCTCCAGAAATGATTGCACTGCCAATACATGTTTTTAAAGTCCTCCGCGCCACAGCTCTCAATTTCAATGCAGTCGTATTTTTAAGAGAAAAGAGTAAACTATACTTATTTATTATACAGTAACATTTCACTAGTAGGTAACACTTAAATGTAGTAGTAAATTTTATTTGGCTGCTTTAAAATTCTATGAAATTTGAACCGAAGTATGCCTAGTATTGTAAGTTAATTAATAGAGCGTCAAAGTAAATTAAATGCAGCAAATTGTAGGCTTCTCAACGTAAATGTATTATTAATATTTCCAGAAACTTGTCTTTAGCAGCAGTCGTGGTGCCGTAATTTGGATTCTCACTCAATATTAAACAATGTTTTCAATATTGTTGTATATATATATATATAATTAGTTGTTTATAAACTAGTACATTACGTGACAAACTCTTTATTAAAAGTATCACAGGTCGATAAACATAACGTAATGTTGTGGATTTCAGACCAAATTTTCTTTACAACACTTATATTGAACCCCTGTCATATATTTGAGCCACACATTGTTTGCGACACTTTGCTATTGATATTACAAAGGCATTTAAATATGATCATATTTTCACTAAATAGCAATGAAACTGGATATTTTATGTTTCAGAAAACTATTCAAAATGTAATAAACATTTTTTTTTAAGGTTTATATTTCTGGGTTGCCAAGACATATTAAATAATAAATAATTAAGAAACAGAATAAACACCCACAAAATGGGTTTTGTTTGGGAATTTTTTTTTATACTATAGGGCGACAGACGAACAGACGGGTCACCTGATGGTAAGTGACAACCGCCGTCCACGGACACCTGCAACTCAAGAGTCGTAAGTGCGCTGCCCGCCTTTGAGGGCGATAAGGGATGGGGGATGCGGGGAACGAAAAGATGATGAGAGGAATTAGGAAACAGGAGAGTGGCAATGGGTGGAGAGGGGCAGTTGGGCCTCCGGAAACCTCACTCGTTTCGAGGAAATGCAACACAAGCGTTACTTCACAACCAGTTTTCTGTGAGGCAGTGGTATCGCACCGGTCGAGCCGGCCCATTCGTGCTTAAGCATGGCTCTACCACTGTTAGAGTCTCCCATCGGTTAGTTTCTAGTAGTTTAGTATAGTTAGTTTCTCCTATGGGGGTAGAGGGAAGAAGAAAAGTTCGCAGTATTGTCCGTACCGACTTCCACCGTAAACGTAACGTAAACGTTAAAAAATAAAAATGTAAATGCTCCTATGTTTTTTAATAAATAATAAAAATAATAATAATAACTTGACATATCTCACACATAGTCGTCTGCTCTCAAACTAAGCAGAGCTTGTACTATGGTAACCAGACAGCTGATAAACATAGTTATATATTTCTAAATATGTTTTAGATAAATTACACCCAGACACAGAACAAATGATCATGCTCATCAGTTCATCACACAAATATTTGTCCTGGGTGGGAATCGAACTATGAGCACTGGCATAGCAGTCAGGGTCACTAACCACTAGACCAAAAATGAAATTTATGGTCTAGTGTAGTAAATAGTAGTAACATTTATTTTCTAATAATATTGTTATTCATGTCATTAATAACCTCATTACAATGCACATTGGGCGACTACTTACTTACTTAGCAATCTTCATTACGTTACTAGTAAACAATAGAGTTTGAAAGTTCTATCATATGTATAAAATATGTTTTATGATATGTGTTAGATATGTCTTAATTTTTTTTGATTGATGGTAACCCCCGCCTATTCCTGCTAATAATACTTTGTTCTCGCATATGGTGAAATAGTCAATAGATAACTCGACCTTAAGAGTGTTAGAGATAATGTTGATTTTCGGTTTGCCGTCAATGAATAGCGCTATGGAGCATACATACGATGAATGACGCACTTTTTTAGCATAATCAAGCGGACTGTTATGTTACTACTTGTACCGAAACGAGTTTGTATACAAGCGTATTTTGTAAGCAGTAAAAACATAAAGTTATTTTAAATTAATTATGTACACTGACGAAGATCTCAGAAAAGACCTAAGACGGTTAGGATTTAATCCCGGACCTATTGTGGATAGCACAAGGAATTTCTATAAAAAGACACTGTCTACGTTGGAAAGAGATTCAAGATCCGAATACGACGATAGTTTTAGTGCTGTCACTAAGCCTGTGAAAGCAAAGAAAATACAGTCAAAGAAATGTAAGTACATTTTATTAAAGACCAATACTAATAACTGAATGTTTATATGAGTATACGTAAAGCTTGGTTCATTAACTTAGATAAGTGAATATGGTCGAAATAAATTGGACTTTAGAAAATCAACTGATTGTTAACTCTTTATTCATATGTAACAAACATGTGAATAAATAGCTGACAGGAAGATAGTTAATAATATTAGTTATATATATTTATTAGATAGTTGACAGTGGTAGTCAAGAGAACGCAGGAGCACAATGCTGAGCTAACGACCATTTTTGGCTCATGCAGAGGTTCCTGTTTTTATATACATGGTAGGATTCGTTTCTATTACATGTTTGACACTTTGTGGTAGTGCAAAATAAACATATTTTCTTTTTCTTTTCTTTTTTTTTTTTCTTTCATGCTTTCGCCTGTACAATATTTTTTTGGTTAGGAATAACCTTAAAATGTAACAGGTACTAAGAATATAATCCTACCAAATAGTAATAACCAAAAACTTCTTTAGTTGGTTGGTTTGTCAGAATAAAGTTGTTAGCAATACACGACTTACGGGCCAGGGCTCAAGGCCGTATAATATAGAACTATTAGATCTCGCAAGACTTTTGTGTACGTTCGTGCATGACTAATCACTGCAGTTTTAAAGTGAAACAAACTAGGAGAGATATAAAAGGTAGTGGTAGAGCAGAACTATTTTCATCACTCTCTGGGGTCAAGATAGAGAAATTATATAAAAAGATAGCATAAATCCCCATATCTGACATGTCTTCTATGTAGCAGAGAATACAGAGTCTCATAATTGACAACTTTTTCGTGTAGATTGAGTACATTTATATAATCAAATTTATCATTTAAATTGAGTACTGAACACGAGTCATGAGTAATATTATATATAAATTCATGAATTTTATAGATGATATCTATGAAGGTAGATTGTTTCTATGAATAAAATAACCCTTTTGCAGCAATACAGTTGTCTAGGCTGATGTTAGCCACTTTCTATTTCATAACCCCCCTATTTAATTCCTTCTGATGGCAGATATTTTTATTTAAGAAAGAAGGCTTAAAATGTCAATCTGTTACCGGTGTCAACAACAATAACAAGCTCAATTTGGTCAATACGCAAGCCTCTATATTAAACTCAGACTTTTTCTGGTAACCATTTCAATATTAATATAAATTCTTTTTAATATAAAAACAGATGCAGCTCCCAAATTCAACATTCAAAAGTGTCTGAGCAGTGCTAATTGGATGAAGGACTTACAGCTTTATAAGCAACTAGAGGAGGAAGCGCGAGAGGATTTCGAAAATCAACGGAGTAAATCGACAAATGTCACAACCAAAAAGTCATTCACATACCTACTTTTAGATCCTAGAATCACGAAGAACCTCCCTGCAAAGACTAAAACGCAAAACATGAATAGACAATGGACTACTTTTATTGATTCAATATTTTATGTTGGAAAAGGTAAGGATTACAGTGTTAAATATGAGTTCTATGTAGTTATTTTATGATGGCGAATATCATGCTATACATATTCAAAAAGTAGTAGAAATCTGATGTTAAATGCCATTCAATCCGATTTGAAATAACGGTCTCTCCCGCAGTTGCCGATTTAGATACAATTAATTAAAAACAAATTGAAGTTAGATAAATGCGATTTAGATAACAGCAGTAAGTAAAATTTCCTGTAGTTATTGAACATGCAAAGGGCATTGAACATGCATGTGTGGAGCTGGTTTAGGATTATTAATTATTTATTCCATGATGCATGAATACTAATCCTTATGTAGGTACTAGATTTTCATACAATTGTGATAAGACTTAAAGCAACTTAAAAGTTAAAACAATAATTAATTATCATAGCTGTAATACAAAAAAGAGACTTCGCTTCAAGAATACTTACATAAAATTGTAATAATGCAAATTCGAACTCAACCCAGCTAACTACTGGATTCATTTTAGTCTGGATAAGCTAAATCTATTAAATTATGGCAGATACCTAGTGAATGGCATGCAGATAAGATCATTTGTAAACCAGTTTTCTACCTTCAAAATCGCAGCTCTATTGTAGGCACCTTAATAAATATTTGTTCTTCTTATTTTACTAATGCATACAAACATACACTTACGGTTACTACCTTGAAGAACCACACGGAGATGTATTCAATACCAACACTTTGCCAATTAGATTTTGGTCCTACTTACTTATGTATTTGGACTTACTAACGTAATAGGAGGCAAGCCTACCGCACTTTAGTAATTAAAAATGTAAATATTGGAAGTATATTGAAAGAGAAATGTATAAGGAAGAAACAAGAAAAGTCTAGGAAGAAAAAAGATATTGTTTTTTTTTATATTATAGGTATACGAACATACAGGTCACCTGTTGCTAAGTGACAACGGCCGTCCATGGACACCTGGAACTCGAGAGCCGCAAGTGCGCTGCCCTTAAAGGTGATGATTGATGGGAGATGCGGGGAGGGGAAGAAGAGAGTGGAGAGGGGAAGAAGAGAGTGGAGAGGAAAAGGAGAGGAGAGGGGAAGTTGGGCCTCTGGAAACCTCACTAATTTCGGGGGAATGCTTCACAACCGGTTTTCTGTGAGGCCATGGTATCGCACCGGTCGGGCCAGACTATTCTTGCCTAAGCATGGCTCTACATCTGTAAATTCTCTTATTCGGATGGAATGGAAAGGAGGACGTCAGGGTCGCACTCGTCGAACTAGTACGATTGTTGCCTTTTAGTTCGAGCCCTCTACCCTCTTTTTTTATTATATTTGTACTTCTACCCTATTGTATTTTTATATAATATACCTCTTGGTTACAGGAAAAAACGACAGACCATACAAACATTTAATTGAAGCTATACCCTTTTGGGAGGATTTTAAAACTACCAATGACAAAAAGATTCAACACATTTTGGATATTTGGGAAGATGATATGGGTGTTATTTGTTTACAAGTCTTTCATAACGTGACACCAGATGAAGCATTAACTTATGAGGCGGCTATGATTGATGCGCTCGGAATAAAGACATTGACTAATGTAAAATCAGGAAGTTACAAAGGTGTTGTATCCTCGTGGCCTGAGGAAGAACAGCTCATGCTGGGAGTATATTTGCTTTACAAAGCTATGAACAATTACCTCAACGAAGGTGAACGACAACTGCGTCCAGATGATATATGATAATATTGCAAGTTATTGTTGAAATTTTTACCTTTAGGTATAAAATAATAGTTTAGAGGAATAACGTTTTTTATAATATTTTAATTTGTTTCGATCCTGATGACAATATAATATTGATCGTGAACTTTATATTGCTACTGTTACTTAAGTAGGCGCTGTTTTATTATTATTTGTTTATGTACTCTCTCTCGCGTGTATATTTAATGCAGAGATTCCGCCAATGTCAATTATTTCGAGAGAAAAAAACAGCCTATAAAAATATGAACGCCATGTTGGTCAACTTTCAAAACAAAAAAACCGCGCTGTTTTATTAGAGGTGTTTTGCCTACTGACTTATAATTTTATTTCATTTTTATGAACATTTTTAGCTCTTGTTAGTTTTTAAACCTGAAATACACTTCTACATTCATGTTATATATAATATACGCAGTAAGCACCTAGCTATGTTCCAAGTTGATGTGGATAAAATACAAAAAACTAGAATGTAAAGTATTAGAATTCTAAGTCATGTGAATGTAAGAGTGAATGCCAGCGAACGACACAGTGGTCGTGGTACCAAGAGTTTGGTGCTTTGTCCTCTTTCTTTTATTTTTAATGGGAATAAATTGTAAAAATGTATTGTGGTACATTTTTAAACAGCTAAAATGCAATATGCATAATACGTGTAGCGTATTGAAATAAAATACATAAACAGATATCCTAAGTGACTTGAAAGTATGCTAATTCATACGTGTAAAGTCTTGAACGAGACTTGGATTTAACACCCACCATTAAGCATGTGTAACAGTCAGTGTGTAACGTCCATTGTGTAACAGTTTTTGTCATTTTTAAGTTAATAACTATTTTGAGCTTAGTAATAAGTGTATAGATACTTAATTCTTTATTAAATTATGAATAAGATAGCATTAGTACCTGATCTTTAATTGAAGTACTATAGACTGAAATCGATATTATACATTGCTTAAGTCCCTTATTTCGAGACGTCGCAACAAGACGGCTGTACACGGGAGTTTTCCGGTCAATGAAACTATACGGAGCAGCGGTCTGAGCGGAGCCTGTAAGGAGCCCAGAGTATTATGGCAGTTAGAGCCATACGTGTTTCCACGGAAGATTATCGGCGGACGGCTGACTTTCGGGCGGGCAGCGGCAGTCTGAGGCCGCGTGAGGCCACTCGCCAAACGCAATGGGCCATTAGTCTTTCTGTTAATAAGTTGCAAAAGCTTGTATCTGTCATGCCGATTCACTGGCTAGTGATCCTGACTCCTGATTAAGAGGTCTTGGTCTTTTGATACAAAATTTTTTGTCCTGTGTTGGTCTTGGGTTCAATACCAACAACAAAATTGTGTGATCCACAAACAGGTGTCCCCAGTCTGTGTGTTCTTGTTTGAATATTTGTCATGTCATCGAAACGAGAATCATTCCTCATGCAGCAGATATATTACTTGAAGGAACAAAAGGAATAAGACTTGACATCAATTCTGCTGCGAAATAGGCACCATGAGAAACTAGTCAAAATTATACAATGTTATCTAGTGTTAGGTAGTATAAATCTAAATATTAACGTTTGTTATAAACTATTATTAGATTTTATAACTCCTTTTAATACTTTATTATCATAAAAGTCAAAATACAACTTGTCCATCTCATTCCAACATAAAAGTACAGTTGTATGGAACGCTTATGTATATTTTAAAAGATACAGTGAACATCAGTGTCGATGATAGTGTTAACCGTATAACAGACGCTGGCGCCTTCCTTTTATAGTCTACATATGTGATATGGGATGGTGTAGCATTGAAAAGATGCGTTGGTGTTATTTACTTAACCAGTATATTTTGTAGTCATATAGTTTATATTCAAATCTTACAATGTATATTGGGTGGGTTGTGTGTGTGTTTGTGTGTGTGTATAAGTTAAGGTTTTTTTGAAAATATTTGCTCAGTCTCATCGTAAGTCAACATTTGAAGGTAACTATTAACTAAACGTTTACATTTTACTTTTGGTAAGGGATATACATTACAGATTTTGTTGATAGTGTTGTATAGATGACCGCTGACACTTGGGTAACTAAGGCTTCGCAGAGCTTTTTTAGCAGATATAGTTGGACAGACAATATATTTACGTCGTTTACGCTCTAGTAAATTAGGTTATTGTTGAATGCACATGCAAAGTGATGTTAACCGCACAGTTTTCGGACAGTGAGATTAGATCCACCTTTAAATAGCTGGGTTGTTCGATAGCGACATGTTTTGTAAAGAATGTCTTTTAAAACAGGTCTTTGTGTCGTTTCAACCAAGTAATCAATAGGCAACTCAAATAGCTTTTGAATGTACTTTATTTTTTTTTCGTGTGGGGACCCCCTCGGGCCGTCATTCCACAGGGGTTTTCGGTGGTACGGTGTGTCGGAATCGAACCGACAAAAACCACACGGTGTGCCATACTGAGCTTGAGGAATCCGGGAACAGCTTTATTAAGACATCCGGACCCCTCCTAGCGCCTGCCCGCACTATACGGGCACCAGCTTCGGGTACACTAACCTATCAATAAGGCGGCGTCCAGACACACGCGGACGTCACCCCCTCGCTACTGGCCAGCTTTTGAATGTACTACCCCAAGCAGATATGCATTAAGTAAGAAGTGACTGAGGTGAATCAAAAGAAATCGTTATTAATAGAGTGCCATAAACTACTCTACTTAATTTTTTCATGTGAACGTACACTATTTTTAACTTCTGCCAACTCAGTGTGTTGTCAATATAAATATCAAGGTTTCAGATCTCAAGGAAATAAAAAAAATACCATTGATCAAAGGTTTAGTTGCGGTCCGGTCCGGTCCCAATATTTCGAACGATCTTCTTTGATGCACGCCACTGAGTATTTATGAATAAAAACAACTTTCCGTTTCTTTTAAGAAAAAAAGAGCTCTAATGGGATCACTCAGTTGTCTGTCTGTTTGTCTATCAAGAACCTTTTTTTAAGAATTCGTGGAGGTATAAAGTTGAAATTAACATCAAATATCTATGTCTGCTGTCCCTTGAAGCTGTAAAAAAATAAGCTTCTTAGTTAACGTCATCGAAAAATATGGTCATTAAAGCTTTCGCCTACTTCCCATGACCAGGCATATCCTATAACCATTAAGTATAAAAAAAAAAGAAATTGATAATTTATTGTAAAATCATATAAATAATGCTTTTTGAGACTACAAACTTATATTTTGCGATCAAAAATCACGACAAGACACTGAAAAAAGACGAACTATTACCCGATTACCCAAGAAAGAAGGTTATGTTTTTCGCTTGTATGTAAGTATGTGTACAGTATTTAAGGGAGATGAGAGGGAAATGGGGGGGGGGCAATGGTAGGAAATGAAGATTAGTGGACCTCCGGCACCCTCACTCACTCGGTAGTTTCATCTCTAGCAATTTGAAAAAAATAATAATACAAATATAAAAATGTGAAGAACCATTCTAAATTTCACAATAAGCATGGCTCTACCATAGTAAATATGATTGCTTGTTTTATGTCTGACTCTGACTGTATCTATATCATGTTCTGACTATATGTTTATCAGTAGTCTGCTTACTATATCTTAAGTAAAGAATGCAATCTTGTTCTAGCGAGATCTCGTTTTCGTGATTGAGTTTGAGAGACAGAAAACTAACTACGAATTCATTGGAATCCGAAATCCTAAATGCGTTGAATCCGAAAGGCCCTTCTCAACTGCTGGTTATCTGGCCAGCAAAATAGGAAGCCGCTTAGCAGACGATTATTTGGAAACTTCTTGAGGAGCTACTTTCAAAAGAATTTTGGTAAGTTTAGGATCAGATAAAAAATAAACTAGTAAAATATAACAAATATAGTAAAATCAAACGATAACGAATAATTGTGTACGAGAAATCTTGTACGATGACATTTTAATTAATAGCAGTTCGTTAATTGATGTGTCGTAAGGTGTAAAGCTTATAAGCGAGACGTGTTGAAATAATTAATAAATTTTGATGCCTTGATTAAATTTCAAAAGGATGTTCAAACCAATTATTATTATTAATTAAATAACTTTAACACTATGTTAAAACGTGTAATAAGTTACCTATACATATGACATCGAAAAGGAGAAGGAAAATCGAGATACACCCTTAAATTTTATAGGTAATAACAGTGGGTTTTTTCATATACTTTCTATAGGTATTAAGATATTTGCGTCTCATGTTGCTGAGCTAGCTATGTTGTAAGGTACAGTTCCTTAACTGTAAGGAGTTAGGGAGTTATTCTTTAAATTGCACGTTCTTTGATTACATCGTAGAGATAATTCGACAAACTTGTCTTTGACACCTTGACTTAACTTGAATTCTCAATATTAAACAAAGTTTTCCAATATTGAGTTCGCCATGAATGATGGTGTTTTGAAGTATGTACCTAATTAGTTGTTTATAAACTACTACAGTACGTGATAAACTGTTTGATAAAAGTAGCACAGGTCGATAAACATAACATTATGTTGTGGATTTGACTCCACATATTTGAAACCCTCGTATTGAAATCCTCGCATATATTTGAGGATATGTGACACTTTACTATTTATTATACGAAGGCATTTTCTCTCTCAGAAGGAAAGAAACTGGATATTTTATGTTTTTGAAAACTATTCAAAATAACATGTTTTATATCTGTCAGATTTTTTAAGATTTTGATTAATGTGTTGCCAAGACGTATTAAATAATTTATAATTCAGAAACAGAATAAAGACTCTATCATATAAATACTATAAGAATATTTGTAGTCCTATCCTTAAAATGAAAAGCAGACAAATCTAAACATGTCAGGCTTGCTTGTTCATCAAAGAACTCCTTAATTTTTATATACAAATACATGGCTTGTCTACTAACACACTGTAATCACATAAAATAAAATAGTTTCTCCTATCGGGAGTTGGTCTATAGGCAATAAGAAATTTCGCAGTATTTTTCGTACCGACTTCTTCCACAAACCATAAAGTTAGACCAAAAAAACCTTAGATGGTCTATATTTTCTGATACTTCACTTTTGTCACAAATGGTGCCTACTAAATCTTTAAAACGCTTTTTGGAAGACTACTATCCAATTTTAATTACGTTACTAATATACAAAAAAGTTTGAACTGTTATCAACGGTTTAATTTTCAACGATTGATGGCAAAACCCTAATATTGTTGTTAATAATACAACGCTCTCGCTTGGTCCAATACATATAAAACATGCCACCTTAAACGTATCACACATAATGTTGATTTTCGTTTAACCGCTGTCTATTTGTAGCGCTATCGCGGGTACATACCTATATGACTCACTTGTTTTTTAGCATAATCAGTCGGACTGTTCTGTTACTATTTGTAGCAAAACGAGTTAGTATACACACGCGTTTTTAGTGCGCATTAAAAACGTAAAATTGTTATAAATTAATTATGTATAGTGACGAAGATCTCAGAAGAGACCTAATGCGGTTAGGATTTAATCCCGGACCTATTGTGGATAGCACAAGGAATTTTTATATTAAGAAGTTGGAAACGTTGGAAGGAGATTCAAGTGAATACGATGATAGTTTTAATGCTGTCACTAAGCCAGTAAAAGCAAAGAAAACACCGCCAAAGAAATGTAAGTACATTGTTATAGACCAATAACTAAATTGATGAATTAACTGAAAATTTTTATATGTATACGTAAATCCAGTTTCGTTTACGCTTTTATATAAGTAAATAAATACGTGATGATGATAAGTAAATATTAATGAGATTATAAACTATTTATTCATATGAACACTATAGTGAAAATAACGTTTCGTAGTGTAGAAATAACGTAAAAATATAACATAGGTTCCTACAGTACTGGGCAAATAATGCACATCGACCTCTAGAAAGAGACAATCGACTAATTTCGGCTTTGTAGAGCGTTGTCCTTTTCGCACGAAATACTAACAGTCCGGTATGTATTGAGAGCTGTTAAAACAATTAGTGTGATTTGCTTATTTTGATCAATCTTTTTTTTATATAAAACATTAATCTTTCTATAAGTGTTGTCCTTAGATTATAGCAAATAATAAAAAAAACATGTATGTTTACCTATTGATTTATTTATTTTGAAAAGGATACATTCTGACAAAACAATTATAAATCCTCAATTCCTTTCGATTCACTACCAGTGCTCTCAATGAAGTCAATATCATTGTCGCTATGAGCCGTATTTATTACCAGTCTATCAGTGTGATTATCTAGACAGTGTTGAAATCTTCGATATTCATTCTCACATTTAATAGCATGATCGCAAACCTTTTTCCACCCTTCATTCCCAAACATGTTTACTTTTTCTGCCAATAATGTTTTTACTGTACTTAAATTCATACCCACATTTTTAGAGGCTACACAACCTTTCAGTTGAGACCATATATTTTCAATTGGATTAAAATCCGGATGACACGGTGGCAATCGCAATACAGTGTGCCCATGTTTAGCAAGTATTTTGTCCACGGAAAACTTTGTATAGCCTCCGATAGTTTAGCTTTTAATGTTTTTACTGTAGGCAGTTCATTAAACCGTAAGTGAAAATCATACACCATTCTTCGCACAACATCATAATAAAAATCGTCCATGTCATATGTACACGAAATTACTTTTCTGGTCTACCTTTTTTCGGGGCCCTGAACTTAATTGCAGTAGAATCTGTTTCAGGACTGACTTCTTTTAATATAGTGTTCAAAGTTCTTCTTGAAATTCCACTGGCATTTGCAACTCGCTCTTGTACCTTCTTAAAATAGTTACATACGTCTTTATCTTTATGATTTTTAAATTTGTCGTCTTCAGTTAAAAAATATTTATACACTTTGTAGACAATTTCGCGTGACTGACCATATAAAGGCTTCCCTCTTTTTCCTAAAGATGCCATAGTACAATTCTAAATCAGTTAAATTGTCTTTTTCTAGAGGTCGATGTGCATTATTTTTTGCCCAGTACTGTGTATTCTTACAAAATAAACCTATTTACCTGAATTAATTTTTTAATACGGCCCTGAGTCTTGCAGTAGCAAGACTCAGGGCCGTATTAACTAAGAAAGATAATCTTGCAGGCTGAACTATCCAAGCTGTAGGACGTCATGGTTGCATGACTTCCGTATACGTTCTTACATGACTACTCATTGCAGGTTTAAAACAAACTAGAAGGGTATAAGAGTTGGTAGGCAGAGCAGAATTAATTGTATCGCGTACTAGTTCAACCATAGAGCGTTGATCATAAATAAAATATGTTATAAGATAGCAGAAATCCCCTTCTCGACCTGTCTGTATTGAGTGGGTCACACTGAAAGTTTTTAGAATAGGCAAGAAAAGCAGCAGAAATTTATTTATATTTCGAATTATAAACTCTTTGGGAATCTACATATGTGTAATGAATTCATATATATTTTCTTTAAGAATTTATCGCATCGCATGGATTTGACTACAGAAAACTTTCACTCGATGACTTATTACGACTTTCATTGGGATCTTACTTAACATTAATGTAACGATAGACTATTTTGTTTGAACTGGACAGATTATTTTGTTGAATTTCATTACGAAGCTCCGTCGCGTACCACTGTTTGCAACTGGTATAATGAGTTTAAACATGGTCGAAGCAAACTTACAGGTGATTATAAAGAAGGACGTCTTTTTACGGCGACTACTGAAGAAAACTTGAGTGCTGTGCGGCTATCTATAGAAGCTGATACAATGTCGACATATCAATAGATTCGGGCAGTTTCAGGCATTGGCATGAGTCGAGTACAAAAAGTCTTACATGAGCATTTGTGAGTCATAAAGCTTTGTTTTAGATAGATACGCAATGAATGTTTCCATTCAAACATTTTCCGACAAAAATAAAGAAGTGCACAAGTCAGGGAAAAGGTGATTGCCTCATTCTTAGGACGGACAGGTCATTTATCAACAACCATTATATGAAAATCAAAAGGTCTGTTACTGCAGATTGGTTTCAGTCATTGTTTACAAGTTGTCTTGAAAAATGATAGACAGCAGCGCAAAAGAAACGGGGATCTCTGCCACGACAACGCTCCAGCGCGCTCCGCGATACCGACTATCGAATATTTGTCTATCGAGGCTTGGAGTTAGTGAGTTAGCCTCCTTACAGTCCCGACCTGGCACCTTGTGACTTTTATTTATGTCCAAAAATAAAACATAAACCTAAAGGATTTCGTTATACGAACCCCGGAGATGCCGTGGCTGCGTTTGAAAAAGGCATGGAAGATTGGGCTCACCGCTTCAGTCAATGGTTCCATCATGCGATGGTTTTATTTTGTAGAAACTTTCAGTGTGACCTCCGTATAGTAGAGAATACTGAGTCTCACAATTGGTTTGGTTTTCGTGTAGATCAACTACGTGCATTGATAAAACCAATCAATCAAATTACCTGCTGAACTCGAGCCATATCAAAAATTTATAATTAAGAACACCACATTATACTGAGGCCTTTTGCCAATATTTATATATAACATAAATATTTAAATATTAATATACATTTTTATTTCGATTTAAAAACAGATACAGCTCCGAAATTCAACATTCAAAAGTGTCTGAGTAGTGCTAATTGGATGAAGGACTTACAGCTTTATAAGCAACTAGAAGAGGAAGCGCGGGCGGATTTCGAAAATCCACGGACCAAATCGACGAATGCCACAACCAAAAAGTCTTTCACATATCTACTTTTAGATCCTAGAATCACGAAGAACCTCCCTGCAAAGACTAAAACGCAAAACATAAATAAACAATGGACTACTTTTATTGATTCAATATTTTATGTAGGAAAAGGTAAGTCTAACAGAGTTAAGTAAGAGTTCTACGATTATAGTTTTTAATGGTTTAGCGTAATCCAAAAGAAGTAGAAAATCAGATGTGACATGCTATTCAATCACAGTCACTCTACTCTTTAACCGACTTCAACAACAAGAGGAGGTTCTATGTGCGACTGTAGATATGTGGTTTTTTATCAATTTTAAGCGATTTCCAAAATTTATGTTTTATTCCATTGAGAAAACTCTGTGGTGGTCTCAGTTTTTACGATTGAAAGTATTGCTGAAAAAAATCTAAAGTCGCATTGCAAGCAGCTATCAGTTTTTTAAGTTAATTTAGATACAATTCTTTCAGTTTAAAATTACAGCCACATAAATTAGATTTCGATAAGAATATTTCATTAAAATAACAATTTCTTGTAGATATTGAAAATGTCCTTCTACATGAAGCTGATGGAGGGTGATTGATAATAAAAAAATATACTATTTATTCCATGATAATAAACATTTTGAAAATACTCATCCTTGTGTAGGTACTAGACGGCCACACAATTATGACAAGACTTTTAGCAACTCACAAAGAATTATCACTGTGAAAACCTAATCCACCTTACGAACTGTAATAATAATTAAATTAATATTATAGCCGTAGACCAAAAAAAAAGCCAAATAATACATTAAGATTTGCAACATATTGAAATGGGAAAGTGAGTGCAAGGAAAGGTAGTGCCATACTGATGCCTTTACTTCCCAATGATCCGGTTCAGCAATATGAATATAGATAATGTTTGACGTCTGAGTCGCATACCTGTAACTAGTGCCGGTTGCTGTCTGTAGGTTCGAGCTCTCTAGCCCTGTTATAATATTATATGTAAGGTGTACTAATTACGATTATGTTTTTATATAAAATATCTCTTGGTTGTAGGTAAAAACGATAGACCATACAAACATTTAATTGAAGCTATACCCTTTTGGGAGGATTTTAAAACAAGCAATGACAAAAAGATTCAACACATTTTGGATATTTGGGAAGATGATATGGGTGTTATCTGTTTACAAGTCTTTCATAACGTGACACCAGATGAAGCATTAACTTATGAGGCGGCCATGATTGATGCGCTGGGGCTAAAAACTTTAACTAATGTGAAATCAGGTAGTTACAAAGGGGTCGTTTCCTCATGGCCCGAGGACGAGCAGCTTATGCTGGGTGTATATTTGCTTTACAAAGCTATGAACAATTACCTCAACGAAGGTGAAAGACAACTACGACCAGATGATATATGATGATATTGGAGGTAGTTGCTAAGCATACTGCCATGTTTATTATATAGATTTTTTACCTAAAGCTGACAGAGGCTGGAAAGCTAAAAAAAATGCACTGAATATATCTGACTGTTTTTTTTTTAAGTTTTGAAATATAATTTTTGTTTGAACCTTATATCTTACTCACTTTTGCACGTACTCTAGTATGTCTGTAACATTTGCTATTTCAACCGACTTCAAAAAAGGAGGAGGTTCTCAATTCATCTGTATTTTTTTTATGTTTGTTACCTCAGAACTCTCGACTGGGTGAACCGATTTGGATGAGTTTTTTATTTTAAAGCTGGTGCTTCCCGTGTGGTTCCATTTCAATTTGGTCCAGATTTGACAATGGCATCCACGAGAAAGCCATATGTCTTAAATTTTATGATGGACGACTTCTTTTCTTGAACGTCACTTATACTCAGTATGATGTGATAACTTTTGTTTCAGAACTCGATTTTTCTTGCAACATTAAATCATTTTTTATTTTTAACCTTTTAACAGTTTCTTGAGGCTTAATACTCTTACAACGACAACCTGCATTAAACGTTTAATGGGTGCTGTAACTTCCTGTTAAACTTTTTTCTTATTTTATCCAAACTGACAGTTCAAGTTGCTTACTGTTCGGCACTTTGCACAGATATATAACTTCAAATTTTATTTACTAAAAAATTAATGTCTTCAATTTAGATAACCACGTCAGTATTGTAGAGCACATTAGATCTAGATGCGAAAGGTTTCAGAAAAGTAATGTTAACATTTACCCTAAGCGATTTCACCTTTCACAATTCATAAGTGTATTTCAGAAGCGCAGACAAGGCTTGAGCACATGGATTTTGGCACCTACCTGTAAAACTTAATATTTGAGCTATTTTTATGAATACGATTTGTATGGTTCTCAATAACCATAATTACTCATATTATAGATTTATATATATAATTCTACTGTACGTGTGTATGTCACTGAACACCTCCTAAACGGCTGGACCGATTTGAATGTTTTTTGTATGCGTTTGGGTGGCGCCCTGGATGGTTTAGATTCACAAATCAGCCCGGCAGATGGCGCTGCAGTCGGTATATAGGTTATTTATCTATACTGCAACTTCAGGATAATGTCTCTCGGGTCCGTATTTATGAATGCTTATACATATTGAAATCTCGTTGGGAATATGATATATGATCGGTTTCTGACATGTAATTAAAATGCTATTGAAAGCAATAGATATTCTAGTTTTTTTTTTTTTACACTTCCTGCATGTCATTGAATGGGGCGGACTTAATGCCAGGAGGCATTGTCTTCTAGTCAACCCTTGGATGGTGCAGAGAGGGTCAAGGCAGGTGCATGCAAACAAATGGGGAGCCAACTTAAAGTTATATACAAAATTAATTATTACACATAAAACGCTGAACACCCACATTATGACGACTATTTAATTAAGAAAGATTATATGGATAGGAAAGGAATAAGTTACACGGATGGGTAGACTAAGCAATAGCTCAAACAGGTCCAGATCGCATAACAGGTATAACATGGGCTATCCAAGGGATACTAGGGATGGCTGATCCAAGGGAGGTGAGCTCTATAACCTTCTTTTCCTTTCTATAACTAATGAGGTTTGGTAGCCAGCTCTGAATTCGTTAAACGTAAGAGAGCCATTCTAATCTAAGAGCAATTCTACATTCAAGCAAGTGCAGTTCAGCTCGACCGGAGTTTTACAACTAACTATTTTAGAGCTACAGAAAACTGTTAAGCAATGCTTGCATTGTGTTTGTCAGAGTGAGTGAGATTAGCGGAGGCGTAACTTCCCCTCTCTTGATCCTGACTCCTGTGCCAGAGTTCTTAAGTTCGATTCCAACACCGTACACAAAGTTGTGTGATCCGCAAACATTTATCCCGAGCCTAGGTGTTTTTATGTCCGTTGTTTGAATGTTTGTTGGTATAACTTTACACACTCCACTCACGGCCGTCTGATCTGATCCCAAACTAAGCCAAGCTTGTACTATGATAACCAGAGCATTGATAAGCATACTTTTATATTTCTAAAACTTGCATGTTATAGATTAACTTTATATTTTTTTCCGGAATCATTCCTAATGTAGTAGTTTTTTTTTAAAATAAGTTGGATTGCGAAATGGTCGCCATGAGAAAGATGTCAAATTGAAAAGTTAGATATTTAATAAGAAGATACAGTGTGTCTCAAAGGATTAAGATTAGATTCATAGAACTGACAGACATAGGGAAGCCATTTTTTTCTATTTGTGCCACGAACATTGGTCAAAGGTTTGCGTGCTTATTACCTACCTAATATTTTAGTGGGAAATTTCTAACCTTCTTTGATATATGTACTACCGAGTATCCATGAATAAAAATTACCTACTTTCTTATTATCCATTTATCTTTGATGTTTGGATAAAATATTGTTGGTCCTGATATGTTTAGAAAAATATTGAAGATAAGTCGAAAGATATATATATCTGTAATTTCGTATATAAAAAATAAGTGAGACTAATATTTTCTTAAATATTCAGAAAATTAAGAGAAAATTAAAGCAACATAGCACGGTAGTTATTATAAATTTTAATTTTTACGCAATGTAGAATAGTGCAACCTCGTAAGAACTTTAATGATGCAAGCGATAGTCTCGCTCGCTGTAGGTTTATAGTTTCCAGACAATCTTCGCTATTAGTCTACCAGAATGTAATGGCAAATAGAGAAATCAACATTCTTAGGCGTGAAAGACCAGGGCAATTGAAAGTATTTTGTACTTTTTGTGTGTGCGCTCGCTCGCGCGCGCGCGTGTATGTGTGTGTGTATGTGTGTGTGTATTTAGGTATGTATACTTGTTTTACATCTACTGTTATTTCTTTTTCTATGAAATGCTAAAATGTATTGGATTTTCTTCAAAATTTTAACGTAATATTTAAGGGCTTCCTCCTTTCTTGAGTCTTCAACCCATTGATGCAGAGAAAGGAAAAAGCACTTTGAAGAAATGATTTTCAAATTAAATTATCTGATTTGAAAATCAGTATTGTTTATTTTACAATCTAACCATGATTTCTTTATAGATATACACGTTTGTCCTTAAATTTATTTTATTTTATTTTATTTTATTTGGGAAGACTACGGCTTAAACAGTATAACATTGAAATATGTAGTAGTAGATGCCAATTACAAGCTTCCACATTTAAAATCAAAATGCTTAAACTACTCGTCTAAAGTATACATAATATAGATAGATATGCCCAGTTTGAAATCGCTCAACTGTTCATGAAATCTCTAGTGAGTGCACTCTTAGTGGCCCTTATACTACCTGCGAATAAGTCAAAGCAGTTATCCAAATTAAGGTTATTAAATCAATAGCAACAGCGCGGGAAGAAACAATTTTTTCTATATTGAGTGTGGCTGTGTGGGATGTGAAAAAGTGTCGGTTTCCTTAGCCTTCGTGTGGGAGTTGTAAGAGTAATTTTGCCGAAGAGATCTGGACTGTCAACAATACCCTGAGCGATCCTCATTAAAAAGCTAACATCGGAAATATCCCGTCTAAGATGCAGCGGCAATAAATGTTTTTTTTTTACAACGCTCCGTGTAGTCTAGATATGGTGGTAATTTAAATTTAAACGTTATGAAGTGGGTTAATTTCCTTTGAATTTTTTCAATACAATCCGTGTAGACACTATAACATGGGTTCCATACCTGAGACGCGTATTCTATTGTTTTCATCTTTTTAAAGCTCTTAGATGCTCTAATCACAAATCCCAATGCTTTATATAATATAAGCTTTTTCGACATTAGCAAAAACGTGTTGATCAAACAAAAGCTTGACGTCAAGGATAACTCCCAGGTTCCTGCTAGATGCAACACATTTTAGGGGTTGGCTTTTAAGGTGGTAAGTATAATCGAAAATAGTACGCTTACGGGTGAAATGCATAGAAAAGCATTTTGAAGTATTAAGATCAAGTTTATTACGCAGGCAGTACTCCCCCAATCGATTCAAATCATCCTGCAGCATCAAGGTGTCTGGTCCATTATTAACAACTTTGAATATTTTTACATCGTCAGCAAATAAAAGAAAGTTGGAATGTAAAAAGCAGGAACCAATATCGTTAATAAAAATTACAAATAAAAGAGGTCCCAGCAATGATCTCTGAGGAACCCTATACGGAACTTTGATCCAGGTAGATGTATAGCCATTAAGAACAACTGCCTGGGATTTATTTCGGACGTAAGAAGAAAACCAGCGGTACATGTCTCCGCGTATGCCAAGCTTAAGTAATTTGGATAGAAGTATATCATGGTCAATTCGATCGAACGCCTTGCTGAAGTCAGTGTAAATTGTGTCCACTTGGTTGTTATTCTCCATATTGAAGGTGAGAAACTAATTGAAAACAAGAAGATTGGATACCGTTGATCTACCCCTAAGAAAACCGTGCTGCTGCGGAATAAAAACAGATTTGATGCCTGTATACAGTTGGTTAAATATAATTTTTTCGAAAATCCTAGCAATCAAACAAAGCTTTGAAATAGGTCTGTAGTTTTCTGCTGCATTCCTAGGACTTTTTTTTTCCCTTTCCACAGGGGATTCTCTAAAACAGCTGTCAAAAGTCCGTTATAACTTTGAACACTGAATTAGCTAAATTTTGAAAAAAAAAAAAAGAAAGGCTTATTTCGTCTACATATTCAAAGGAAATAATGAGTAACCGCAAACTATTAATTACGAGACTGCTGCTATTAATATTCAAAGCACCTACTTTTTATTAGAGCCTTGTACGTGATACGTGTACGAAGTAGGTACTTGAGCGCTTGATTCTGCTATTCGATTGTTTTGATACCCTCTCTGATTATGAACTGCATTACTCCTCGGTACAACAATTTCTTAATTCCGAATAGATGTAGGATACAGTGCACCTATCTGATAAAGTGCGGTTTGACCTAGTTAGACTATACAAAGCTTTAAGCTATTGTGTAGCGGTTTCCTCAATATTGTTTTTCCTTTTCTATTTAATTAAAATTTTAGAATTTTAACTCGAAAATGAAATAGTCTCGTCCTTAAATTTTTTGTTTTAATGACCTTATTTTAATAGTGTAATATTGAAGTTGTAGTTTGGTAATACATAATGAAGCACTTGTATAAAAAACATCGAACCAATGTTCTGTCAGACTGGCTTTTGCTACTTTACAACTGGACTGTCCAAGACCGAAATATAATCACCATGTTCATCGGTAATGAGGTTGTACATATGTCTCGCGAAAGTTTGCTCACTGAGGAGCAACTTGATAAGCGTGAACGCATTCAAAATCTTTGTATTAGATTTATATTTGGTTTAGGCAAATATGGCTATGGCTGGCTCCCTATTCGTATTCCACGGAATACTCATATTCTCACTATGCTTTACAGTACATGTGCACCTCTACTGTACTGTACTGTGTGACACACACATAAAAACATTAAGGTCAACAATCCTTGGAATCATTAAAAGTTTCAGTACCTCCTCATTCAATCAGGTACTATGACCAATCTTTTAGTGTACAGACTGTACGGCTATGGAATATTTTACCTTTATCCATTAGACGTGCCCAATCGCTGGCCACATTTAAGAAAATGTTGAAAGAATATTACTTGGCTTCCTATTTAATTTTTATTATATCTCATTCATATCTTTTCGTCGGACGCCTGCATTTACCGATCTTATGAATCCGCATGTGTACATATGTGGACGTGTTAGTATATGTATGTTTATATAAACTTGATTTGCGTTGTTTAAATATGTGATATATATTTATAGGTATAGACAATTACATATCACATATTTAAACAATGCCAATCAAGTTTCGAATTTGATTTCTCTTAAGTAAACAGCTTTTTTCTCTCTTCTTCTTTTCTACACCTAAGCCATGTTCTTTTGTACCTTGCCTTTCTCTGTCCATCCTAAGGTTGTCTGGCAGAAATTTCATATAGCGATAAGGCCGCCCCTTGTACATTTCTTTTTTATAAACACATTGTAAATTTTGTATAAAAGTGTACAATATAGTTTATTCTATCTTATTATATTCAATATTTGGATTTGTTAGTATATTGTCGACATGTGGAATGTAGATTTGGTGATCAATGTTCAAATAGCCATATCCACTTTCAGATTGATAGCCAAGAGCCTCAATCAATACCTTAACAGGCTCTCGTTAGACAGCTGGATCAAGGGATTGAGGCAGAAGACAGTTCTCCTCGACACAGCCCGGATTGTCAGGAGGTTCCTTTCTTTTGGAGCCCTAACCACCGCTGTCTTGGTCCCTGTACCCGATGTCGGTGGTTTAAGGTTTCTTCAACATTTCATACATGGTCGTTTGATCCAAACTAAGCAGAGCTTGTATTGTGGCAACCAGATTGCTGATAAACATACTCATATATTTCTAAACAAATACATAACATAGATAAATTACACCCAGACACTGAACAAATGATCGTGCTCATCCCACATATTTGTCTTGGAGGAAAATCGAACCCACGATCTCGGCTTAGCAGTCAGGATCGCTAATACTGTATTATTAGATTTGGGAAGGTAAAGGTTTGTGTGTTGTGAACTAAGTAACGTTAAGGTTGAATCTTGGTAATTTTTACTTGTAGTTCCATTAGCTAGAAGTAAAAATAACAAAGAATCAACCTTAACATTTTTATGCCTGATGCTTTCTGTCATTAGTATAAAGATTACTTCAAGAATCTTTCTTCTGTCTCTTTGGCTTATGAGCATAACAGATATGTGTATAGCTTTCAAAATGACCTGCTTTAAGTATAATAAGTCATATCAACTTAACACATTTTTTTTCATTTGTAGAACTCTGTATAATTGAATTAAAACTTTAATTTCCTTGGATTGACTGTCATTACGTTTCTAAGTTATTTGGTAAAGTTTGATTGAATTTCTGACGAACTTCACTGATTGAATAGCGGAAAGGTGAAGTAGGCCTTTGAATGTTTCCTTAGGAGTTTTTAGAAATTGAATATACAAATACATTTTTGCATACTTACTCAGACATTCGTACTATATCTATAGCAGCTAATATCATAGTATCAATCATGCAGTCAAAGATGAGATGTTGAATTTTAATTGGTGCTTCTGGATACCCGGCGTGTACTAAAAAGTTTTTTACATAATGCATTGTTCTAGTCTTAAGACTATTCGCAGATGCGAAGATGGTTTAAACCATCTTCGCATTAATGCCTTTCTGATGAAACCGGTTTTGAGTACATAGGTTTGATAGTTTCTAAGTCTATAAAGGACATTCGTAGAAATAATTTTTGTGTTTCACATATAGATTGTATTGTACTATTTAGGAAGAAAAGCAGAAAAGGATACAGAAAAAAAATCAATGACAGGCTCGTCGTAAACTAATTAAAATATTTTAACAAAAGTTAGAAAGGGCATTTTTAAATAAATTAATGTACCAAGTTGAAACGCCTTTATTTTTCTTGCACTTTAATTGACTATATAAATAAATAACATAATTGTTACGTTCACAATGTAACCTTTTACTGCAAAGTTATGTTTTTATCACTTGCTTTTATTTCAAAAGGAAACACTCAGTGCTATAATCTGTGTTATCGTAATAATTTTATGCGAATACGAGATACAGTGACATCAATGGCAATCCCGAATTAGGTTATTTCATGACAGATTAATCGCCTTTTGAACATACATACAGAACATAAATGCTTTTAACGATCATGCTTGGATCATTAAAGGGATAAGCAGACCCATATTTTTCAAGTTAGAACTTACGAAGCAATATAGTGAATATTCGAACCGTTCATATAAATCCGCAAATTTTGATTACAGTAAGCATTAGACAAAAAAACTACAGTTTAAAAGATCGAAAGATTAAACATTTTTTAGTATAATATATTTCAACGAATTCCTATAGTATATACTATTAAATAGTATAAACAGTATTATAAATAATATCATGATTTTATTAATTCAATCTTCCAACAACATTGCCAAGCTTATCATTCACATATAATATGGTATTAAATGCGGAGAAAATAGGAAAGTACAACGATTATATTTTGAAATATTTAGTAAGATATTTTTAGTAACCTAGAATATGATTTTATTAAAAGAAAATTGAATTTAAATTTAATTATAACAGTGGTAGAGCATACACGAATGGGCTCGGCTCGACCGGTGCAATACCACGGCCTCACAGAAAACCGATTGTGAAGCTTGCACGTTGCATATCCCCAAAATTAGTGAGGTTTCCAGAGGCTCAACTGTCCCTCTCCTATTCCCTATCCCCTCATCCCTCCTCTCCTTCCTGTTTTCCACCCCCCACTATTCCTTCTCCTCCCCGCATCTCCTTCAGTCATCACCTTTAAAGGCAGGTAGCGCACTTACGACTCTTGAAGTGCATTTACATTTTTTTTTATACTATAGGGGGACAGACGAACAGACGGGTCTCCTGATGGTAAGTGACAACCGCCGTCCATAGACACCTGCAACTCAAGAGTCGTAAGTGCGCTGCCCGCCTTTGAGGGTGATAAGGGATGGAGGATGCGGGGATTGGAAAGAGAGAGAAAGAGAGGAGGAGTTAGGAACGAGGAGAGTAGCGATGGGGGGAGAGGAGAGTGGAGAGGGGGAGTTGGGCCTCCGGAAACCTCACTCATTTGGGGAAAATGCAACGCACGCGTTACTTCACAACCGGTTTTCTGTGAGGCCGTGGTATCGCACCGGTCGAGCCGGCCCATTCGTGCCTAAGCATGGCTCTACCACTGATAAATTCTTAACGATATTACTGATAGTACAATTCCTGAGTTACAGGTATCCACGGACGGCGGTTGTAACTTATAATCAGGTGACCCGTCTGTTCGTCTCTTACCCTATAATACAAAAAGATTTATTACTTTAAAAAAAAATAGCTGATAATAAAATCATTATTTTTCTACTGGCACGGCTAAGCTAAGTTAACAAATATATACATGTACTATATTTATAGTTCATCTTATACAATTGGCATAGTTTTTTAGAGTAATACCTACAGTTCGACTTAAACAGTGTGACTTAAACTGTCAAATGATCTTCTTTATCAATCAAGTTTATCTTACTAAAAATTGGATATCCACTGTCTTATGTTATAAACTCGTAATTACTCAAACCACAATTTAACCACTTTGTAAACTGCGTACAAGGTGAAGACACATCCAGCTAATTTAACGCAGCATCCGACGGTATCCAAATCTGTATCAAAGCAAACGTTTTCAGAGATACAAGCGCCGTATCTGTTGAAAGAAAAACAGATTTTCATAAAATACCTACTCTTTTATTTTATTAAAAATATAAGTCACTCAAATTCAATCATTTGTATGATCCTAAAAAAATATACACTTAATCTTTGAATTGACTCAATTTCTTGGTGTGCGTTTTCAAACACATAAGAATGAAAACTAGTAATAGATTTAACTTATATCTCTTAACACAATTCAGTAATCACATAATGCAGCTTATATTATTTTGTATCTTCTCTAGACGTTAGATAGTTTCGTTGATAGAACCAAATGAAGGTCCAGAAAGAAAGAGCAGATTAGAAGTACCTGAAACCGGCGGATTTGGGCAGGTGTAATGGCAGTAGAGAAAGCTCGTGGGGTATGAGGAGCTGAGAAGCTTGTGGTAGACTAGTGAAAATTCTATATTTTTTTAAACCTTGTAGAGGTATGAGACTTATTACTTTTAAAAGTATAGAAATAGATGTAATTGTTCTATGTATGCTATGCTCGCGTTAACAAATCGTGGAGGAGCAAAGATTGGTAATAATTTGTTAGAGTCATTATTATATTTAATAAATAAACCTAATACATAAAATCAGACAAAATTAATCTGCAGTTAGGTTTCTTAAAATATTTCTAAAACAAAATGTACATGACTATATTTTACTTAGAAATATATTATTTCTTTTTAGAATTCTATTTCTAAAGAGTGTTAAAGTAATCCTCCACAGCACTATCATATTACTCACTCTGATCAATATTTGCAAATGTCATATGGAGGTCCTCCTCATGTATCGGGGACTTAATACTTTTAGTTTTCTATTTTCGAAGTTTAAAGACCTAAATGTGAAAAATGCTTTCTGTTATATTAGGCCAAGGAGTAAGTACATAGTGCATTCAATTCGTGGTTTGAATAATTGTAGTTATTGGTCTGTTTAAGATAACAAATGTCTTACTGACGGAAATTCATTGATAACCCAATACATTTATCCAAACATGTGTTTTCTTTAACGACTTAGTGAGTTACTTCCTCACTCACTCCATCTCGCCCCTGCTATGACTTTGGCTATTAACGTTATATCATAACTGCTTATTACTATCATAACTGCTTATTACTAAGTGGTACAATGCTTAGTTCTACACTATTTTTAACTCTTATACTTAAAATTTATTTCTCAATTATATATTTTTTTGTTTATAATACATATTTCTATTGCTATAAATTTAAAAATGGTACATGTATATTTAGCTACATTAAACGCTACAAACGCTAAAAAGCTACAAAATCTGGCTTCTAATTAATATTTTTTTGTAAAATGATCTTATCATTAATTTATTCCTTAACGACTTATACACATAAGGGTATATTACGGTCAACATTATATTCAACATATCGTGTTTGTTATATGATATACGCGACCCACGTCAGCCATTTTATCTTTATAAATTATTTTTTATAATTGGCTCGTTCACAGAAGAGGTTTTATTCTTGAAGTAAATTTATTTTAATACATTATATTAAAATAAATTTACTTCAAAAAATTAATGAAAATCAATTGGTATTGATTGATGACTTAAAAGATGGCATCAATATTTTTATGTCTAAATATCTGCTTGTTTTTGTGTAAATAAACACAAACAATTTACGTATAAACAATGTACAACAAAATGAATATGAAGATTGAAAATATTAGTATAATAATAATATCAGAAATTTGTGGGCACTAATAAACACATAAGGTTAACTAAACTATTTGTAGAACACGATTCGTAATATTATTATTTATAGGCCCAAATGATAATGATTAAACTAATGGATCGTTATGTTGCGGAATAGTTCGATATGGGCTAATGTTCATATTTAATTATTACATTATAATACACGTCATATGAATTCAAAGAATTCCAAATACAAATTAGGTAGTTAAGTATATGGACTTGTGATAGATCTTCATGCTAAAACGGCGTTAGCATGATGGATAAGGCATCAGACTTGCCATCCAGTAGTTGCGGTTTCGAACCTCAGTCAGTGCACTACCCTCGCGAAGCTGCCCCCAACAGAAGCATGTAGCTTAGCTGGGGGTTGAACAGGAATAATAGTAATGTGTGAACCGGAGGTATTTGGTTCGATTCCCATGCAGGGCAAAATATTATGTAATCAAAAAGTTTTATTCTGAGTCTCGTTATATAATATAGGCGGACAAACGAACAGACGGGTCACCTGATGGGAAGTGACAACCGGGGTCTATGGACACCTGCAACTCAAGAGTCGTGAGTGTGCTGTCCGCCTAAAAGAGGGGGGTGAGGAGATGGGATAGAGTATAGAGGAGAAGGGGGGTTGGGCCTCCGGAAACCTCACTTATTTCGGGAATATGCCACGTAAGCGTTGCTTTTTAACCCGATTTCTATGAGGCCCTGGTATCGCACCGGTCGAGCCGGCCCATTCATGCCTAAGCATGGTTCTACCACGTATGTTTTTTGTGTCCATTTTCGTATGTTGTCGCCGTGTCACAGGAATCGCGAAAGGAACAGGAATCAATGCTAATCCTAAAATACTCCTCGTCTTTATAAAAACTACTGAATTATATACATGAAAATGTTAGTATTTTTGCACTATTTTTATTATGGAAACAAGATCAATCATGAGGTACGGACCCGACGCTAAGCAATCACCTGTGCTTAAAAGCTAACACTATATACAATATTGTAATTCATAAATATATAATATATACATATATATTTTATAAGGTATACTGATTTATTGTTATCAAACCACAATTTGTTTTCCCGGGCGGAGCTTATCATTGTTAATGATTGCGTTTGAATTACCGACGCGCTTGTAATAACAAACCAACCAAACCGACGCGTCCTAGTTGAAATGATAAGCATGTTTTCTGCGTAGTCAATGAATACAGGACCTAAATGTGATCACATTTATGATTTAGAATCATAACAGTTAATATAAAAACACGATTTTTATTTCTGCAAGACATTCTTAAACACTATACTAATATTAACTTTAACAAGTGTCTTTTGTCGATCATATAATATATGAGGACATACATTCATATAAATAATAAAGATTGGACAATAACACAGAAAAACACTGTATTTACCTCATAAGTAGAAATCCTCCAATAATACCGCTTGAAACAATTACAAAAATGTAAAAAATAGGTATTAACACCTCTAGTAGTGCTCTTATAACTGCTTCGATTATCTCATAAACTATCTCGATTAAACGAATGCATACTCGTATTAAAAACTCCATTGCAATGACACCAATTTCATGTACGAGTATTTTGCATCACATCACTGAAAATTAAATAAATACATATAACACTTGCCATAAACTATGAAACTTGTTCAAAACCTACACGATATGATACAAATTTTACTGATAAATAAATCAAGAAACCTTGTTGAATTGAATATTTACTCCTGCACCGTACAATGCGTGTTCATTTATTGAATTCCGAAGTAAATATAACCGACAACTATTTGTTTGTCGGTTATATTTACTTCGAATTGAATTATAAGGTAATTAGATAAACAAAACCAGGAACACAATTTTCTATCACGGGCTCAGTATAACATTGTTAAATCGAAAAAAATAACTATATGTGTTAAGGTAGAACAAGCGATCGGCTTTTCTCAGTGAGCATTTTAGTTTCATGGGACTATTGATCTGACGACGAGTAGTGCCACAGCATTTTTAGAAATCGCCGCTTTCATGTTTACAAATGTTACTTTTAATTGTTGTTTCTTTTTCATTCGATCATGTTTAGTAATATTTTTTTTTTATACAAATGATATAACAATGTACTTAATATATCAGACATGTATCAATCTTTTTCTTCTAAACCAAAATGTGCCGTTGGAAAGCAGTTTGTAGATTTTTGAATGATTTCGACTAGAAGCTAAAACTATATCAAACTATCGTGAATCGCGCTATTATGTAGAAGGCGACCTCAACACAACACAGAGTGATATAGATTACTGTACAATATTTAAATTAACGAAGAATTGAGATAACCTTAAGAACACAGGTCATTAAAAATGCGTTGCGTTAAGAAATATATGAGAGGAAGGGATTCTTTATCAACGATGAAGTTGATGCTATATCGAATTCAGGAGTAACAAAATATGCTGAATATAAAAGAAAGCCTTTGTCCCTTTTTGGGCCGTTTAGTCATAGGTATTTTGGTCAGTTGAATGCTGTAGTCTCTTAAAAATTATTTTTGATTAGCACGTTACAAAAATATCTTATGTTTATGATATATATAATTATCTTTATGTTTCCTTATTTTTTTATTTTCTTTATAAATATAATACTTTTGGAGGCTACTTATCAAACAAACTTTATTTTGTTTTTGACTCATTTCATATTCATATTTTTATCAGTGTTTCGGATGCGGTAAAGATTAGTGATATAACATAGAGCAGTATAGATGTTTTATACGTATTAAATTATATTATTACATTTTAAATCATTCAATGTTGCCTATATTAGGGGTACGCCTCTAGGTATTTAAAGTGGGTTTTCGACTTTAATATCTTTAAACTTGCTATTCTTAGTTTTAGTTCGCTATTTTACTAGAAAATTGTTCCTTTTTTTATGCTTTCATTTCGATTTTTTTATGTTTTATTTTCTATATTGATTTCTTTCTTTGGAAGGAGGCGGAGGAAAGGGTATGGGAGAGGACGAGTACTCTCCTTATGAAAACATGACGCACATGGCACCGCCGCGCCGTAAAACGCGCCGGCTTCCACGAACGCTGACCTTGGGGGCAAGGGGGCTGTAAGTTACCCTAGCAGAAGGGAATTGAGATCGTGGCACGATGTGATCCGCGCGCGCCTCTCTGAAGCGGGAGACAAAGGCTCTCGTACGACGGTGGCGGTGGTGGACGGTGGGGCGACCTGATTATAAAGAGGGGCCAATGGCTACGGGGGTACCCGAGGGCTGCCTTCTTTGGGTATTCCCAGGTCCCTTCTTAGGGCAGTCCCGAGTCTGATTTACGAGACTGATTTGTGAAAAAATACCGTAAGGTTTTAATTGATTCGATTGGGACATAAGACTTAATCGTTAGCTTCGGTGAGGTGATGACCAGTGGGGATTCCAACATCAAAAATAATAAAAATATCAGGTACTTTGTCACAGTTGTGCGCATAATGTATAATAAATTGTTTAATGAATCTTAAAAAAAAAATCTAAAATTATAAACTTACCGGTTAACCGTAATTCTTCTGTCCTTATTGAGTTTCTGAGAACGAGATTAGCGTTTTTTGTTACTTTTTCGGTCATTCTGCAGTCCATCTTGCCTTATGCCAATCGGAAGATGTTACGCTAGTCACTGAATAGAGGCACACATAAGACCAACGTGAGCATGTCTTGTATTTTAACTAAAGTCGTGGTGGTGTAAACGTTGTATTTAAAACTAACAATCAGATAAACACACAAACTAAGATAATTTGCTCCCAATACCCTTACTTTAAATAAAGTCATCTAACATTTTACCTCGAGTTACTTTTTCTTTTATACTACTGTGTATTGAATAATAAAACGTTGGCACAACCCCAAGGAATAAAACTAAGATAGTAATATAATATTAATATCAACATTATATAGCATGCACTTGGAAAAGAAAACATAACAGAATTATAAAGTATACCATATAAAGAGATATTTACAACACAATAAATCCAACTTACGGTATAATATTGTGATACTATAAAGTCTACCAAGAGGAAATATAAGAGGTAGTCAAAATAGTAAAAACTTTCTTCCAAAGGTTAGGAAAAAAACAATCTATAAAAACATGATCGCCATGTTGGTCCTTTTTTTACATTATTATTCCCCTTCCGAAGGTTCTGACATTATCATTTAGCAATTGAAATGAATCTATCCCTGTCAATTGCTAAAGACAGATATCAACGGATATTCTCATAAGTAGGTTGTCACGAAAAAGTTCTATATTTAAATCGTAATTATCGTGGGAGATGAGAGCATGACGCTTAGCCATTAATGGAATAGAGTAACTTCACGGCCTCACACAAAATCGGTAAAAAGACATGCTTGCATTATATTGCCGAGTGAGTGAGGGTATCAGAGGATCAACTCAACCTCTCCTCTGTCTCCTGCCCTCATCGCCCCTCATCTCATTCATATAACTCTTGAATTGCAGGTGTCCATGGACGGCCGTTGTCACTTACCATTAGGTGACCTATGGCATGGCTCTTCTCCGGTGAAAATATGAAGTAGGCTACTAAAGATCACAGGCATTATATATATACATTGAAAAAAAAGTTAAAATTCTAAACACCGTGCTTTATTAAAGTTTTACATTCTAATTACATTAATTTATATTGTTCTCGTCTTCATTACATTAAAGTAGAAAAAAGTAAACTCACACACAAGATGGTACGCTATATCTTCATATTTTCAAGCATAATTAAGTATGTATTCTAGAAACATATTAGACCTGTAATAATAAATTTAAACTTTGTTAAATAAATAATGCCACTTTTAATATTAATATCTGATAAGTAAGTAATCCTTTGTCTCATATTAAGTGACAACCACGGCCAATGGACATCTCCAGTTCAAGAGTTGTAAGTGGAATGAGAGTAGGGGAAATAGGAGCCCTCTCTCCTATTTCCCCTACTCTCATTCCTTTTGTTTGTTTTGATTTGTTCCTCCGGTATCTCCACTCACTCGGTAAATACAATACAAGCACTGTTTAAGAAATAGTTTTCTGTAAGGGCGTGGAACTACTCCGGTCGAGTTAACCCATTTGTGCTTAAGCATCGATCAGCATATACTTAAACACAGACAAGATTTGCTTATACACACAAACAAGTTTACATACTCGCGATATACTTGAACTATAAAACCGTATTCAAGAATTGTACAGATCAGAACAAAAAAGTAAGTAAGTACCTTAAAATCAGATAGCGGAAAATATCAGTTCTAAGAATATCTTTATAATTAGTATGATAGTTTCATATACCAATTTCATTAATTTAGTAAACCAAGTCTTAAAAAAAATATGTTGTTACCGCTTAAACTTAAAACAAAAACTGGAAATTTAAATGACTTACTATAAAACCGTTGTCAAACTATTACTTAAGGTTTTTGGTGATTTCGACGATTTTTTATTTGAAAGCTGGTGCTTCCGGTGTGGCCCCATTTTATTTTGGTCCAGTTCTCTCAATGGTATCCATACGAAAACCATATAAGTCTTAAATTTGCATTAAGGATGTGCGCGACAAATGGACGAATAACTCAATATCACGCCAACCGATTTCGATGATTCTTCTTTTATTGAAAGGATGTACTTCAAGGGTAGGGTATTCTTAAATTTTATGATAATCGCATTGAAGTCGGTCTATTTTTTTAAAGTCCGATTATTTCAACATTCACATTACGTACATGTTACACATTCGTCAATGCGTCTACTGGACGGTGTAAGGTGACCACGATAGTTTAGAGCGATATTAAGTAAAAGTTAAAGAAAAATCCTGTGTCAGCAAGGGACTTTACAAACATTCATACAACTGAAACAAATAGCACCCAGACTAGAGACCGAGTTCTATACGCACTCATACATTTTTGACATGAGTGGGAATCAAACCCGTCGATCTCCGGCACAGCAGTCAGCGCCACTAACCACTAGAGCAACGTGTCAGTCAATTTAAAAATAAGTAACGAGTTCATACATACACGGTACGGTAGTACCTTCAAGTATCACTATCGGATAGTTAGGTCGGTCTAAAGAGACATCTATACCTGCAGCTGTGAATAATGTTATAGTTATAAAGTGTAAATATATATTATACGACTTCATTTTTTTCATGCTTTAAAGCAGAAATTGTAAGGTACGCGTGGCTGCATTTTCAGAAGTATAAAAAAGGATACGCGGTTGGCTAGATTGTTCGTTTTTTGTACTTAAAATCTCCTTAAAACGATACTAAATTAAATTGTAACAAAACAGTGGTAATTTAAATGGGTGATGTTTAAAGTTTAAATTGCGAAATTATAGGGACTGTGAAACTAAGTTTGTTTCAAAACTTTAAGAAGCTAATGACTAAATAGTCCCCGTTTTACTTCAAATAATGCTATTAAAATGTATTCGAGTGAATAATTATACCTTTATATCATTCGTAAAACTTGATAAGCTTAAATCAAAACCCTTGGAACAGAAGAAAGTAGTTAAGAAGCAAGCAAGAATCGTGATCAAAGACTGAGATCCTCATCTAAATAAGGCAGTTACAGCACATAATAAATATTACACAAAAATACACAGATTCATCTTGTAGAAACTTACGACTTACTTACGACTCCATACTACAACATTTAGGATATAGCACATTTAGGAACCTTAACAAGGTTCACCGTCTTTTACAATTATATATTCTATTATTGATTACAATTAAACATCAGAATAAAAAAAGTAGTCGTAGTGGTAGTCGTGCTCTCATGATCATTGGTTACTGGTGCCCACCAATGTCTAAATTGGGCATTGGATAGGAACATAAATAGTAGAGCACAAATTTATATTAGAGAAGTAAAGGCATCATAATCTAATTTTAGACACAAAAGATTTAACAGACTTGAAATTAGGAAAGAAATTTAAATATCGATTCCATTTTAATGATTTGTGAAACGAATTTTAAAAGACGCAACGGCTTACCAAACCTTTGTAATCGAAGTTAAATTTAAGAAAAAGGTTTCAAAGGACATAATGACGATGGATAATTTATGGAGGCCCATTAGGAGTTGGGCGCATTCCATTGAGATATTGCCAAAGTAGGAAAGTGTTTGAGTTGAAATATTAGTTAAAAGTAAGGTGCTAAATGTCGTTGTTTATTTTCCTTTTCTTAGATTGTAAAGTATAGCTCTATATTTAAAAATTCTAATAAAAAGAGTCTCATAAATAGCACGGAAACAGAAGAATGGCAAAAGTCGAATTTGAAAATGAGGTCTTTACACTTACTTTGGAGCATGAAAAATTAGATGCTATATGGCCAATGCTTGAAAAAAAGAAAAAAAAAAGAGTAGCACTTGAACTTTATATTTCAGTGGGAAAGCGAAAGTAAGTACACACTGTTAAGTTTGAATTGACTTGGGCGTATTCGGAAGCACGGGCTAGCCTCACTTATTAAGCTGTCAATTTTGTGTTATTGCTTGTCGAAACTTTGATATAAGACACTTGAGTGGTAGACATGAACGACTACAATAGTATATAGGATTTAGACAGGCAGCTTTGCATTTTTATTGACATCACAAAACACCACCTGGTAGGCAAAAATAATATACTATGCATAGCTATTTTTTTTTTTTTCGTGTAAAAACCCCCACGGGTCATCACCTTACCGGAGCTTACGTAGAGGTGGTATGTCGGACTCGAACCGACTAAAACCACACGGTGTTCCGTCACAAATAGTCTATTGCAAGGGACCCGGGAATACCCTTACAAGGAAGCCTCCGGGAACCCCTGCAGACCTTGGTCACCTCAACAGGTGGCCACACTGTGTAGGGGGGCCTCGCCCCCCCTTCAGTTTAGAGAGGGGTGCTCAGAACACGTCACACGCCACCGTCTCAGACCCGCTTCTGCTAAGGTAACGGACAGCTCCCCCGTTACCCCCGGGCCAGCGCTCATGGAGGCCGGAGATCGTTCGGCGCTCTGCGGCGCCTGGTGCGTCTTCTGCGGGACGAGAGAGTAATCGTACTCGTACTCTCTCGTACCCTTTCCGCCGCTTCTTTAGCCGACATCACCTCCTCGCAAAATGAAGCGACGGCATCATGTCAAATGGACCATGGACAGAACCATGGTCTCAAGCGAGAGGCTACCCACACCGATAGCTGCCACGAGATTGGCACGCTGCTGCACCCACGCAGAGCACTCCGTCAGAGTGTGGGGTGCGGTATCCTCGCGGCAGCCCCCGCAGTGGTGGCACACAGGCGTTGGCTCCCGGCCTATACGGCACAGGTACTTCCCGAAGCAGCCGTGGCCGGTCAGTATGCATAGCTATAGATACATATACATTATATCATAATGTACAGTATAGTCAATATATTCTCATTTAAATACGGTGTATATTTTGTTTATATTAATATTGCTTGTATTTAAATAAAATGGAACCTTTAAGTTGCACAAAGGAAAAGTGAAAATAATTTCTTGTGTTTTTGACATTGTTTTCGCCAATGCTCTGACGCAGCCATTTGCAATATAAGTGCCACTAATCTAATATTATAAATTCAACTATAACTAACTACTAAAAAAGTATCTTGAATGTTTTTTTTATGGTTTTGGGAAAAAAAAATGCATAGAATTTTAAATGGTTTTAAATTGTATGGTCTTTTATTTACACGTCCACATAAAAATCGTTTCTCTACACAGATATTTTAGTTCGTCTGTCTCTCCTTACGGTGGTGCTTTACTTAAATTGCCTCATCATGGTACACACCAAACGGATTGTAAGCTTATGCTAGTAATGTATTCGGTTCCGTTCTGTACTATTCCGGGGTAATCTGTTTGCATACGAGCTTCATACCTGCGGTACGGTAGTGGCGAATTTATGTATTTATTCATCACAGGGCAGACAGATCCCTGATAATAAGGCAACCGCTGCCCATGGACACCTCTCAATAGTTGTAATTGGGCTTTGACGGTGATGAGAGCCTTCGGTACCCTCACTCACTCGGTAAATACAACGCAAGCTTTGTTTGACTAACGATTTTCTCTGAGACCGTGGTATTACTCCGGTCAAGCCAACCTATTCGCGCCTGAACATGACACTCTTACGGTACAAGTGTAAAAATAGTTTATTTTCGATATTAATAAACGATAATGGAGTTCACATTTTGACCTATGTTATATTTATTATTATTTGGTAGGAAGTCAATTACAGGCAATTTAGGATGTGGTTTGAAATATATCTAATGCTATTATATAAAGTGATAAATGAGATTTTAATTTCATTTAAAATCCATTGATGCATAAACTTACTAGTATGCTCGACACAGGATGTTGTTATTAATGTTGTTCATAATAAAGTTCTATGTCAGACTACAAACTTTGTTAGCTGAACTTTTGTTGTTAGACTTTAAGATCCTTTTAGAAATGTTGCTATAGAATAGCAAGGAGGTTTACCCAAGTTTATACTTAACGTTTCCTTATTTAAAGTTATACTGTTAATGAAACTGCCATTTAAACCTAAATTATTCTTTACTGACAGTGGAAATTATAATAAGATACCCTCTTACAATAAACAAAGTCATTTTATAGGACTGTAGTCAAAATATTAAATATTATATTGACTGGCCTGTTGGTCTAGCGGTTAGTGGTTCTTACTGCTTACCGGGGTCGTGGGTTCGATTCCCACCCAAGACAAATATTTGTATGATGAGCACGATCATTTGTTCTGTGTCTGGGTGTAATTTATCTATAATATGTGTGTATTTAGAAATATATAAGCATGTTTATCAGCAGTCTGGTTACCATAATACAAGCTCTGTTCAGTTTGAGATGAGACAACCGTGTGTGAGATGAATGGAGTTATTAGTATTATTCTTTTTATTCAAGTTAATACATACATATAAATAACATTTTTAAATATACTATATAAATAAAAAATACATTTATATATATAAATAAAAATACATCGGGTACAGGGACCAAGACACCGGTGGTTAGGGCTCCAAAGATAATAACCTCCTGACCATGCGAACCGTGTCAAGAACTGCCTTCTGCAACAGTCTCTTGATCCAACCATATAACGAGAGCCTCTTGAGGTGTTGGTCGAGGCTCTCGTTAGGAGGAACAATGATCGCCGAATCGATATTCCACATATTGACAATCTCGTGAAACAAATCCAAATATTCAATTTGTTTCAACTTTCACGAGATTATCGTCATGAGGAACAGCAACATCGCCAATCAGTCTATCTCGATTGATTCAGGCCTATTGGCAACAATAGTCCTGTCAGTGATGATAGATCGATCCCAATACGATATAGCACGACCATTTTCGAGAACTGGGTCGGACACATACCTGTAATATAGTCCCTCTACACTCACAAGATTGTATTTAAGGGCAAGTTGTTGATGTACTATTCAGGCCACTTGGCTATGTCTATGCATATACTCACCGTATGCAAGACGAGAACAACCAGAAATAATATGCCTGATAGATTAACCGTCACGGTGGCATGTCTTTTAGAATACATTTCCTAAAATTATTCGTGACAATAACTTCATCCATTTATTATTATTATTATTAATATCTGTTTATCGGACAGTGTATACAACGCCTGCTTGACGGCAATAAACTTAACCCGTATTATTTAAGTGGGACTAAATTATGGTTGCTAAGAGTGGGCATTTGAGACTGCTTTGCGTAGTCCTTCGTGTATATATGCGTAAGTCTATCTATGTACACATGTGATTAAAATTTAAAAAAACAATCAAGAATAGGATATCACATCATACATCTTTACCGATATATTTGTTTAATTTTAAACAAATGTGTCTGTACGAATATATTTTCAATAAAGTATTATTATTATTATTAAAAAAAAACTGCATTAAAATATTACTCGTATGTATCGCATAAAAAAAAATCTAAATACTTAATGTAGCACATATATATAACTAGCAGTAGGTAAAACCGTTTCATACAAATGTAATATATATAGTAGTTCATACAAATATAACAATGCTTGCATTGTTTTGCCAAGTGATTGAAGGTATTAGGAGAGTGTACCAAGATTGATTTACGACTGATACTTTTTAAGCAATAAATCCTTAACGGATTTAGATGTAGCATACCGATAGCTTATGACGTAGATTATCACATAAATAATAATTAATGAACTCCCCGAATTGACCCGTCTGTCTATATATATAAAAATGAAGCTTGGGAGTCCTATGGCCTGTAGACTATAGCAGAATGATTGATTGATTGATTGAATCATTTAATTTTATTTGAAAAAGAATGAAACATTTATGTTTTAAAAGCTAGTTAATACATACATGTATATAGCGTATTAAACACCTAAATTTTGTACATACGGGTACATATGGGCATTGTGTGACTGTATATATACGGTCTGATAGATAGACCAGTCCGGTCCCGATGTAGGTATGAATGTATGTAAATATCAATATTTTTAATGAGCGCTTCATAAATATTTTATTTTTTGGATATAAATATTTTCTATGTTAGTTATTTTAACCGAACTTACTCGTTTTTAGGACTTCTTACACAGAAGAATTAATCTAAAGACCCTGTACTTAGAAATATGTTAATAGTTCATTCTTCTTTGCCACAGCCTTCTTGTTTATAAGCCCTACAATGATTATGGCAAAACTTTATAAGCTTTGACATTTGTGAACAAATTACGTCGTTGGAGTCCCTTAAACAACACTTAAATATTTTTGTGGCTGTTTCAGTTTAACTAAGGACCAGGATTTAATGATGGGATCCCAAGGAAATCGAAGGGTTACCCAAATTTTGTAGGCACCAACAACGTTAGTTTCGTATACTTACTAATAATATATAGATATATTTAAAGTTAAATTACATATTTTATGATTTTTAATGAAAGATGAAGGCGGTTTAATTTTTATATAAAAGTCAATTAACGTTACATAAATTCACACCTATACCCAAAGACAAAGGCATGTCAAACATTCACTTTTGCAGACCATAATAAAGTTGGTAAAAATAGTTCTTCGAATTAATATTCAAGTGTAAAACCCCAAAAATATTTATATTATATTTTCCATGCTAGATTTGTGAGTCCTTAAAAAAATACTATCCAAACACAGGAGCTGTTACATTAAAAATTTAAGTTGACATTTACACAATTACAAACCATCATAATATTTTTATACTATAATATCCACTCAATGTTATCTTAACCGCTGACAATTATAGATAAGATTATGGCAATCGTTTTTGCTCGTTTAGCATGAAATTTGTCAGAGTTATTGATAAAATAAAAAAGACGGAGTACTAACTACAGAATGTTACTATTATAATGCTTTAAATTAAATTTCCTACAGTTCTTCTCTTTTCCGGTACTTTCCATATTTTTACAACATTTACAATGAAGTAAAAGTCACAGTTACTTATTTCTATAAGTGGTGATGCAACAACAGGTTTGCCACAATGATTATGTTAAGGAAAATGTTTCTTGCTTTGGTGGAGATAGTCTATCAAGTCATGATAAAATTGCTGAAAGTAATAATAGAAGTAATTGTAATCGTCATGATTTATGAATTTATATACGATACGAGTGTACTGTGGTAGTGTTCTAATTCATCATTCATCCTTTTCGCCGCCAGTTCACGTTCGTTTGGATAAACAAAATGTTTGTTTACTTTGTATCCTAAGTATATGCTTTTAGTTTTTTGACCTTTAATTCTCATCCATAGTTAACTTATAGAACTGTGAAAACAAGAATAAGGTTTTACAATTCTTTTGCGTCCTAGATACTAACCATTCAATTATTGTGAGAGTGTTTTCAGGTGTTATGTCTATCGATATAGGTTATTTAAATGCCAGTTAAAAAACTGTAGGATCGTAAAATCACTTGAAGAGACGTTCCTTCCGAACAAATGTTACGTTCTATTACTCAACGTTTAAGTCAGAGAGACGATGAATATGATGTTTTTGGGAAAAACGTAACTGCTAAATTGAGAACAATGACTATTCAACAGAAAATGTTTGCCGAGAAGTTGATTAACGATGTACTTTTTAATGGACAAATGGAACAACTTTCCCTAGATTCACAGTTAATATTGCGGTCTCAGGGAGCAAACGCGATTACTAACATCGACAGCTTTCGTTATAATAACATGGCCCTCAAAGATCCAAGATGTCAATACCAAGTTCCTATAAACCCAAACTGTCAACAACTTTATACATCTTCTCCAGAATGTACTGAATCATCTATGATTACATCCACGGCCCTGGCAGAACCACAGTTCCAAGGGACTTCAAATATGCAACAATACGTACCAAAATCATCAAATGCATTACATTATTTTACCTCTGAATAAACTTATTTGTTTTGTAAAAATATAACAATTTAACTTTGTGAAATATATCTTTTAATGCAGCTTACGATTGACCTTAAAGTTTCCTAATACACTAGTTTGTAGTGTGACAAACTCGTGTATTAACTCCTCTACGTCCTGATGATCCTGCCTATCCTAGAAGAAATCATTTCTGTCCTTGTTCACATATTTAACTTCTCCTTAACTACTGGAAACTTTCATACTTCATGGAAATCAGCACTGGTAACTCCATTACCTAGGTAGCATAATCGATCCAGTTTCTCCGATTATCGTCCTATCACAATCAAACCCTTTCTGTCAAAAACTCTCGAGCGTGTTGTTTGAAACCAAATCAATCCTTATATCTCTATAAAATATCTCTATAATATAATTAATATATCTCTATAAAAATACCCTTCTAAATCCTCTTCAATCCAGTTTTCGTCCTGGACATAGTACGACTACAGCACTAGTTCATGTCAAGGATAATATATACGATCAGGATTTGAGGATGACAGGCTAACGCTGCTAGATTTCAGCAACTTTAACACCGTTTACTTTGACGGCTTGTTTGCTATGATGTGCTCTCTCAACGTATCTTCGACGGCAATTGACTGGTTTAGTAACTACCTGTTTGGGCGCCGGCAGCGAATTTTAATCGATGAAAGATTCTCTGGATGGTGCATTACGACTGCAGGCGAACCACATTTTCGTTTTATCTCCCTTGTTCTTCGTTTTTACAAACTCTTTTGCCAATAATTTAGATTCCTCTTACTACCTTTATGCAAATGATTTACAGATCTATACTCAAGCACCTGTGGAACAACTAGGAGTAGCGATCTCAATTATTAATTATATAGAGCAGATTTGCGTAGTAAGTAGAGTAGGCAACATGGGTTAATCGTGAATCCATCTAAGACACAAGCGATCGTTATCGGTAATACTACAACTTTATCTAAAGTCGATTGGTCACATCAGCCTCAAATATTCTGGAAGGGGACCTTAATTCCTATTTCAAACGGTGATAAATCTGGGAATTCATTTCATTCATTCATTGACAAAAACTTGTCCTGGGGTCCACAACTTCAAGAAATCATCAGTAAAACATTGTTCGCCTCTGTAGTATATCTGTGAAGGTTGCGCAACTTTCTACCGATTACGACCGAAATTGCGCTAGCAGAATCCCTTCTTCATCCAATCCTCGATTACGCAGATGCCAAGTATCCTGATCTCACCGAGGTTTCTACTCTATAAATCTCACCAATTTAATAAGGTTGAGCGGCTTCAAAACCATATTACTGACCATCGGAATAAGCTAAACTGGCCCATTCGTCTACGCCGGAATATAAATATCCTTTCCCTATTATACAATATACTCTTTAATTCCACTCCTCATTATTTAAAAAAACGCTTTAAACTCTTACACGATACGTATTCAAGGTCCTTAAGATCGTTGGGAGAACTTGACTTTAAAAATTCCAAAGCATTCAACCACTTTTATGGACAAGTCATTTACAGTGCAAGATATACGTTTGTGGAATGCATCGCCACTATTGTATATACCAATAGTCCTTCTTACATCATACTCAGGGAACTTTGATTATTCGGATTAATCTCCCTTTCAATCTAGTAGTTGCATGGAAGAGATCGCTAATCGCGATAAGGCCGCCACTTTTACAACTTTTATATGTTATTTTATTTATTTAATTTTCCTAACTTAGATAAGAAAACCTTTACCAATGTGTACAAACTATACTATTATTATGTTTTTTTGTACAGTAAATGGTTATCTATATATCTATATCTATGTATATTTTATTACTTCAAAAAGTAAACCTAAGCTCACGATAATTAAACCCGGATCAAAACGCTAAAAACTAATGTAATTAGATGTTCACGTAACTGTGATATAAGTAATTAGTGACAGATGTCTTTAAAGGAAATTTTAATGGTAGTAATAGTGTTGGATACCACCGGAACCTCTCACAGATACGTACCACACGGTACAACCAGACACTTCTCTAGAGGCGATGTAACTCCTGTAAACGCAGCTCTGTCCATGTTGAGGATATCGATAGGTAATGTAGAAATAAGTAGACACAAATCTTGAGAGTACGTACTCGTATTAACTGTAATGAGCTATACACGGACGGTGACACAGTTAAAGTATTAGTTAAATATTACTTAACCTAAAGACAGATTTAAAAACTAATGAGTGCGTGTTTGCTATTATAATCATAGTAGGCGTTATTACGCAACAGTCCCCAAATCAATAGCGGAAATAGGATACCACGACGACGGATAGGATATCAAGCGAAATGATTTGCAGCAGCAGTCGTGTTAATTTTTAGGATTTATTAAATATCTTTAGTTAATAACTAAGTATTAAAGTCGACATACGTAACTAAAATGATGTACCCACTTGCGTAGGTCTATACAACCTCTAAGAATAAACATATTCTTCTTGTTCAGCAGTATACCAAAAATAAAAAATATACATCATAGGTTTACCACACTTTTTTATGAAATAAAAAATAAATGTTCCATTTAGTCATTAAGAGCCTTTCACGTTACGAAAATACTATACATTTACAAGCAACATCTATTCTTGATAAAACTATATAAACTTTAAGCCAATCGGAAATTGTCGAATGCTGGAGAGTCATTAGAATTCCCTAAGTCTGGATGTCGTTCAAAACAAATCCAAACTACTTGCAAGAACTTTATACAAAACGTCTGTCCCGTTGCAAATTGTGTTCAATGAAACTGAAGGAAATAAGGACATTTTAACTTTTGTTTAATTCCCACAATGAATAAAAGATCAGATTGGAATAGCCGACGTTAAAGTTTCTTCAAGTTAGTAATTAAGTAACTTACTTCTCCATTAATTTATCCTATTCAAGTGCGAATAACTCCGTAAAGGCTACCCGTAGACTTAGTGGTTAGCCTTAAGAAACTGCTTCATATAGTCTTTATTTATGAATGACTCTTGGATTTCGTATAATTAATCAACGTGTTACAGGATCACTACTACTGTAATGGTTATAAAAAACAAATATTGTTGTCTTAAACTCTATATCTTAAAGAGAGATTGTGGTAAAGATTGAGGTAAGTTAGTACTTTACCACAATATCGTAGATGTAGCATACATACATACATACTGACGTTTATACCTGCGTACCCACTATTTTGCAAAATTGTTTAAAACGAAAAAGCTTTCTTTGGAAAATTCTTATCCTGGTGCAGGATGTATATCAAACTGTATATTCCACTAATATTCATAGTATTAGCTGTAGCCGTTAACTTTGAGATTCTATTATATACGACCCTTAAATGTGTCCACTCCTGTCTGAGAAACTCTATATAGTCGAGTATATGTCAAGGTTCGCGTTCTACAATATATGCTACCAGATATGTCTTAATATTCTTCAATAACTACAAATACCTTAGCAAAATTTCCTAACTTCGATGTATTCGGGTCTCAAACAACAACGTCGTTTTATTAAACACATCCATAGTACATCATATTTCATTGGATACGTACTTTGGTTGTTTAGTTGGCCTTTTACACTCTCTTCACAAAGAGTTAGTCGTTTCACCTTTATAGCACCCTTTGTTTACGACATTTACCCCAGGAAACTCGTTTATTATGATGATGTGTTTACTCTTAAGACATCTGCGACCTTTGATAATTCAACCCACGTTTTAGTTACATAGTCATGAGCACCACTAGTGCCATCACGTATCAGCTCTTCGTCGTTACACTAATGCCAGTACAGGTACGACAAAAAAGTAAAATATTTTTAAATTTATATTGGTTGGTTAAATTCGACTTTCAACTTTCTTTTACATATTTAGTTACAGACGAGACTCGGAAAAGGTTTTTTTTTAATTATCATGAATAAAGTAGGAAGAAAAAGAATTTGACCAATTATCTTTAATGTATTTTGTGCTATTTATTTAGCGTTTACGTTAGCGTTAACAAAATAGTTTTTCAACTGTGTTTTACTAAGAAATGTTGTAAAAAATATTTTATTGAAAGGCAAACTTTTAAAAAAATACCTTTTACCAAATTAAATATAATAATTAATGAACTAGTTACTAATTTCTATTCGATTAAGTTAATATACAGAATATTGATTCCCTTATTAAAGTTTATACATTTATAAGTTTTCTTATTACTTCAGACTCAAGTCTTGATATTAAATTTTCAGAGCATGCAACTATTATAAAACCATCGCAGATGAGTTTCAAATTGAAATTGTTTATATTCTCCATTATTTACAAAGAATAGTTCAAAGTTCTTGATTGTATACATTAATGTAATTCTATCTCTTTCCAAACTTTCTAACTCGTTTTACTAAAAGTTGATTGTTCAAAGTTCAAACTCGATTAGAAATGACAAGTACCGTCAGTTTACTTTATATACCGACCTGTACAAGTGCTCTCTGGTCAACGTGTTCAACAAAATTATGCAAATATGTTGCTGCTGTGTACCGGCAGTTGTAACCAGTGCCAGCCGACCGTAGTTCTATGGGAGTAAACTGGCCACATGATGTCTGAGACTATTTTTTTTAAAAAGGTGGCAAAGATATTTTGATTAGCGGCTTTTCTTTTCTTTTTTTTTATTCCTCTTCAAATGGTGACACGAGTTTAGAGATTGCGTAGACTTACTAGGGAAGATTACTAATTGCTATATGTAAGTTGTAGAACAAAGATAAATAGCCTAACACACACACAAGTAGTAGTAACACCCATCTCGAAATTGTATTCTTTCCAAGGCACCTGTAATTGTGTGTTATATCACTATAGTTTACTCCAAAGTACAAAAGAAGTTATTGTGCTGTTTTTCTGGCCGGGGCCTCAGGTGTACCCTAGAAAGGAAATCCCTGTGAACCCCGACAGACTTGGCCGCCTGGTAGAGGCGACCCCGCTATAGCTTAATCCTCTGATTTAAAGAGGCGCGCGTGGAACGCGTCGCGCCACCATCTTGGGCCTGCTTCTGCTAGGACGACGGATAGCCCTGTCCATCGCCCCCAGGACACATTACCCGACGGCCTAAAAAAGGAAGGAGGCATCTGCTTCTTTTATTTCACTATTACAGCGTAATGTCTGAACAGATTTACATGTATGGGATATATTGTTATATAATTCCTGGTGATATAGGCCATATTTAAAACAATAAATAACAAGAGTGTACCTAATCAGTAGGATACTCGTACTTTTTTTTTTAAATAAATAGCATGTTTTAGGCACTGTATGGCATACATGGTGTGGTTTCAGTTAGGCGTTAGGGTCCGGTTTATGGCGTTACCTATAGCCCGATCGGTGTCAACCATGAGAACTAAACATAAACTGTGACTCTGATGTACATGAATATTCATATTAAAGCAAGTAACTACTTATGTACTTCGATTAATTTAATTTGTGTCCTCTAAAAGCATCTTTCACAAACTTTGTTAGGTTGCTCGTTCTTTGGACGCAGTTACACGTGCATATATGTATATGTTTATGGTTATTGCACCGCTGTTAATTTTTGTGGCGTTAAGTTTTATGGTCTATTTCTTAATAAATACAAAACGAATTTATCGAATCCGACTGGAAGTTCTAGAGATTGGCTCATATAAAAAAACAATGCAAATATAATATAGGATATAGGAAAATATAAAAGGAATAATCACGGAAAGTTGCAAAACAAATCTTTGATAAATAAACAATTCAAAGTGTCTTAACAACGTATCTCGTATTCTCAGACTTTAGAATTAATAAAATCTTATACATCAGATCCTACCAGAGTCGAACCGCATTGGAATTTAAATTTCAGTTCGAGGTACTTATTTTCATGTAAGTGACATCCCCGACAGCTGATGTGTGGAAAATGGTGTTAGCATAAGATTTCGAAAGGTTAAGTTTAGGTAAATCTTGGGACTACCAAGGGTCTTTGACTGTCTGACTTTTTGATGAACTGTTAAGTGAAGTTTATTTCATGTTCAAATAAGAGGGTTCCTTTTTATACAATTACTAACTTATTATAGCTTCTTCGATAATGGTAATTATGAAAACACTATATGTTACCCGCGACCTCGTTCACCTGGATTTTACCTACATTTTAATCTTGGTAAAATACCTGTGTGCTATTGGAGACTGTTCTATATTCTGTATGAAATTTTATTTAGAGCCGTTCAGTCTTCCTGGTATGATTAAGTAATCAACATCAAATTTTTAATTAGGAAAAGAAATTTCGCATTTATAATAGTCGTAATATGCTACACTTTGCTGTGACACACTGTCCTTTCTCTCGTACATTGCTCTTGTACAATTTATACACATACATACACTAAAAGCAATAAAAACATCACCCTTCTTGTTGCACAATCGGGTTAAAACTATTGCTGAACTGTAATTTTTAGTTTGTTTCTTAAGATATTAAAGAGATATTATATTTCTTCATAAGTATATTCACAGTACATATGTATATCGTCTTAGTAATATCGTCTTTTTCAATTTGTTCGTTTTTTGCCAAGATATATTATAAGTGTGAAAACGACTCGGAGCTTTCGTAAGTAATTTCGCTTCACAGAAGCTATGAATATAAACGATTGTTTATATCCCAAATATCTTGAAATTACTCAAAGGATATCCCCAAACTTCCTCCAAAATTGCATTCGTTGTCGAGAATGAAATGTGGATCCTGGACATCGCGGTGGGCCGGCATTTTGTAGCAACTAATACAACAAGTTGTACCTACTTGCAATAATATACCAGCGTTCATTACAGTCTGCTTTTTTTTGGTCACCACCATCAAGACCTTAACATTCGTATTGAACCTTACTGTGAAAATAAATAAGTTATACACATTAATGACTGCAAGGAGATTGCAGTCTTTAAAGAGTACATAGTTATTTCCTTATATTTTAATAAGTTATATAGATAATTAAATAAGTATATAGAAAAATAAAACCCGGGATAAAATAAAGGAAATAAGGGAGATATACGTGGGTTACAAGTAGCTGTGAATAATTGGAAAGGGGTAGTTCCTACGGTTCTTACCGTTTGGGTGTACCGTGGAATTGAAGCCAGAACACTAATTCATGAAAGAACAGTTAGTGTATTACTCAAATAGTTGTTCTGAGTCTGGGTGTTCTTTGTGTCCGTTGTTTGAATATTTGTAAAGCACTCTGCGACACAGGCGTAAATTTCAGTGCGGCAGTTGTCTTTTATAAAATCAAAGCAGAATAAATTAAATAACAAGCAAGATTCTAGGTAGTTCAAAAAAACTTTCAAAAGTAGTTCAGTGGGAAGACACTTTTTTTCTTAAAGGTGCATTTGTGCCAACAAGTGACACCACTATTTTTGCTATTTATTTATATAAGAACAAGGTTCATCGGAATTAATACTTACATACTGACGATCAGTTAAGCTTTTATATAAAATTCCAGAAAAGTTTGAGAATTGCTTCTCTGAATAGCAATGAATTCAATTTAAAATTTCAATTTATTTAAAAAATGAATTTAATTGTTACCTTTTCATATTATTTGCTTTCAGATATATATCACTTTAATGTTGCAGTATTTATATTTGTATTTGAACGTGAATATTTGTTGCGAAAAACATTTGGAACGAATTGAATGGAAGTTCTTGAGTGCAGACCACGTTTAGCAAACATTGTGTGGGATTCCACTAGACCGAGCGATGAACCGGCAAGAATAAAAAGCTTGCCATATGCAAATGTGGTGAGTGGTACCTACATTTAAGCGATTCATACATGAAATACATAATGAATACCAATATATGGATAGCATATAATAAATATACATACATACATGCATATTCATATGTACCGAAGCTCAAGTCTTTTTCCATTCGAAATAGGTGGAGACAAAAGCTCGATACTTGCTTCTATAAAATGTATAAAGCAGTTTTTAATTAAAATACTAAAAATTATATGGAAAAGTTGTATATTTTTTCAAGATACAAACGCTTTAAATATACACAATTGTTATCATGAAATAAGAGCTGAAATCAATATTCTTTTATTTTCAACCATTCCATTCCCTATCCATCCAACATTCATTCCACCTTAAAAACTTAAAACACGGTCCTACGGGTACTTTTCACAGAGTTAAACCTTCCCATGGTAATGGTTCGAACACACCTTTTTACATTCTATGACAGAAACGTACCCGTGAAACAGTATCAATAAAAATGGTTTAGGTAAAGCAAGCAACATTTTAAATAAAAACATTTTTTTTACCTACATAAACCTTTAAAACTTTTGTTACCATCCTTTTCAGTTTTAATAAAAAAATATCAATTAGGATCGTAAGAAGTAAAAAATGGTGACGCCCATTCCATAGTTGTCCAATGGTTAACAAGCTTAGACCAGCGCAGTATGGCCACATCGTGTGGTTTTAGTCTGTTCGATTCCGACACCGTTTCACCGAAAACCCCGGTGGAATGACGGCCCAAGGGGGTTTCCACAAGAAAAATAAAAGGATTAAATTAAGTACGAATTGTCATACATACTTCTTTTGTGTAAGACTCTATGAATATATTATATTGTTAATTTTATGTTGTAATGTAATGTTATTTGTATAAAAAGTATGCTGGGTACGGTATAAGAACTAATAAGTATGTAAAGGAGGGTTAACAAGTAAGGGTTCGTTTTTTACATATATATGCTTATATTAGCTTCCCTTGTAGCTAACTATGTAAAAATATCTTCGAACTAAATTTTAAACCTATTTATAATTATCATATCGAAACAAGACTAGACAAAATGAAATCTTGAATGTAATATGATGATGAAAGCGAAACCGAGCACGCAGAGTCCATGAGCCGGCAGAACCAGAAGAAGAAGTGGAGCTATTCAATAACTATTATTAGTAATGTTATTACGTGGTAGAGCCATGCTTAGGCACGAATGGGCCGGCTCGACCTGTGCTCGGCTCGAATAGTTGTTTTGAACTATTATTGTAAAATATAGGAGTAATCAGGCTTGGAAACTATTACCCTAAATAATGGAACTATTAGAATGAAGTTTAGGTTTGCTTTATTGCTGAACGATACTGTAAGATGTCGATAATTAGTGACCCATAGAGTTAGAACTCTAAACTAGATTTAGCATCTTCAGCAAGAGTACGAGCGTTGTTAGATGTTAGATTAAACTTATCTCGTATCGTACTCTGAACGTAATACAAGACCTAGTATGCACCTTATCTTCTGTCACGCAACTTAAATCTGTTCAATTACTTAACCTAGTCTATAATAGCTAAATATATAATAATAAACATTCAGCCTCTATAATCGTCTACAATAAGATATTAACTTCACTTAAAATTATTCTTAAGAATAAGATTATTTAAAATAAAACATTTTAATGAAATATTAATACCGCACTAACTTTGTTCAAAATTGTTTGTTAGTGTTGGATAGTTAATTTATCGAGGAAGGTCATAGGCTATATGTTATTTTCAAAAAAATTGGGATCCGTAAGAGAATTGCGATTTTGTAACCCAAGGTGTAAAATCGAAAACCTATTTATGCGTGCGCTGCAAAAACTATTGACAATAGAACAAAATTATGTACAACGGCTTTGTAGGTCTTATTAAGATCTACGAAAGCACATATCTAATTATCTTAGTTTAGTCACAATAACCGCTTTTATGTTCTAAAAAAATATTAAATCGTCTGAAGAAAGAAACTACGTTAAATGTGTCTCTTAATATGAATCCTTATCAAAATTAAGCATTATGTTATCAAGGGTATTTATGTAGAAGTAAAATCCTTTTTGTTTTATTCCAATCGGACATTTCTTTGAGAAATTATCACGTGTATAAAAATAATAAGTTATTTGCCAGAGTTTTATCAGCATAATAATATTAATCTTTATCGAAATAAATGTTTTGTTGTTTTTTTTTATACTATAGGGGGACAGGCGAACAGACGGGTCACCTGATGGTAAGTGACAACCGCCGTCCATCGACACCCCCGCTTCTCAAGAGTCGCAAGTGCGCTGCCCGCCTTTGAGTGTGATGAGGGATGGGGGATGCAGGGAGCGGAAAGAAGAGAGGGGGATGAGGAAAAAGGAGATGAGGGGAGAGGGGGATTTGGGTCTCCGGAAACCTCACTCATTTCGGGGAAATGCAACTGCAAAGCAATTAAGAGTATTTCATTGTGAACAATAGTTATAACCAACAGTAAACAGTACTTATACCTCGGATCCCAATGATTCCGAATGATTTACCTTTCAATTTTAAAAGAGTTCAATTTCCAGTTAAGTTATCTTTTGCCGTAACAATTAATAAATCACAGGGGCAAACATTAAAATATGTAGGAATAGATTTACGGCAAGACTGTTTTTCACACGGCAAACTATATGTCGCGTTGTCAAGATCGGGTTACGGAGAAAATCAGTATGTTCTTCAGCCACAAGAAAGTCAAACTAAAAGCATAATTTACGCAGAAGTACTTTAAAAAATATTCTTTTAGAAACTTCATTATTGCGATTAAAATAACAGAAATTGACTAAGTCGCGGGCAACAGATAGATAGCTGTTGCCCGCGAGTTAGTCAATTCAACTTAATCTATATTTTTAATATTATAAAGCTGAAGAGTTTGTTTGTTTGTTTTATTTAACGCGGTAAACTCGGGAAATACTGGTCCGATGTGAAAAAATCTTTCGATGTTCGATAGTCCATTTATTGAGGACGGCTATAGGTAGGCAATCTTTTATCTTGATATTTCCACGGAAACGGGAACTACGCGGGTGAAACCGCGGGTCACAGCTAGTCTTTACTTAAAAGGCAAAACCTACTAGAGATTCTGTAAATCGTATTAAGACCAATGCAAGTACTGAAATTAAGTAACTGTAAGTCAATACTACTACTGGGTTTAAATGCTAATGTACGTACAGACACACATCTGTATAATTTTAGTTTTAGTTTAGTTCAAAAATCAAATCAAAAAAAGTATAACCTATGTACTACTCCAGACCAAGTTTCATCTGGATCCGATCGGTCGGTCTGACGTGATAAAGTAACAAACAGCCATTCAGACAATCTTTCGTATTTATAATGAAAGTAATATTAGTCCCGAGTAAACTAAGAAGTACACTGTGAAAGCTTGTTTTAAAGATCAATAACAACAACAACTTGTATTCCTCAATTTTAATAGAGTTAATAAAATATTCCATTGAGGTCAGTAGGTTTCTTCCAAATAGCACTCCATTTTGGGTGACAGCCAAATGTCGACATTAAGTAGGAAAAATGTGTCTGTATAAGCTATTATTTAAATTATTTTGGACGTTTTCATACGCAAGGGTTAAATGAGTTTGGGTCAAGTAGGTCACAATTGTAATGTACTCGTAACAACAGTTTGACCAAGATCAACATTTTTTTTTATTTACTCCCTTCAGATCTAAGCCTAGGGAGCAAAAAGCAAAGGGATGCTGCACGTCGTCGTCGTCGGATAACGAAACGATAAGCCGGAGTTGCATATCTGTATTTCCAGTACATTATGTGACTGAAGAAGCCACTAGGACTGGAACACCTGCTGGCTTTTACATTATATTATTAAATAGATACATATTACAGATAAATTAAATCCAGATAAGAAGAAACAATTGATTGTCCTTGATGGGATTGGATGGTTTAGAACCCATGTTCTCTGACTCATCAGTCAGAATAACAAACGACTAGGGGACTAGGATGTTAAGGTTTGAGTATACTTGGGGACCTAACTACAATTGGGTTATGGTATCCTATCTTGGATTATTATATCCCTTTTTAGTTCAATATCCAGTCTAGCCACTGACTTTCAGGGATAACAATAGTCATATATATCCCAATGACAAAACCGGTGGAATAGCTTTCTCCGAAGCATGACGATAATGAAATAGAGGATCTTTGGTTAGCAAGCTATGAATAATCAAAGGTCACAAAGAGCGAAACTTAAGTCATTTTAATAGTATGATGATAACTTATAATAATATTGTGTCAATTAGAGTAAATTATCTACTATTTTATTATGAATATTGTGTGACTGATACAACAAGTCATTATTCATACCTGGGTTATAAAATATGAACACCGCATCAGATTGACTTATACTTGGCAGTTATTTTTACAACTTTAACAGTAACATACGCAAAACTTGTGGAGAGCACCTAAATGTAAGTTTTTATTAAAGAAATATAGAATTAACGATATTGGCCTCGTAATCTTAGCTTATGAACTGTGATTGTAGCATGTTCAGCTTTATAAAGGTACTGAACAGAGATTATTTAAAACAGGCATGTGATTAAATAGGAGTTAAATATTTTTTTTACGAATTTTAATACTTCATATTTCCATCCATTAATATATGAAGTATAAACATGCAGTGGAAATTGCGGTTATTTATAATATTTGAAACGTTCAAAGTCCTCTAACTAAATTTTTGATTTTTTTTTGCAAATATTTGAATAGTTAGGGACGTAAAACTCTACAACACAAATGTCCATGTTTAGGTATATTGCCTTAGGAGTGTACACGTATTATAGACTGTGTCATCACATGAAGCGCGCCAAACTGACGAGCATTTAAAGTGCACTCGAAGTAAGTAAGCTACTTATATTTAAATAATTTAAATCACGTTTTTGCTTTTGAATTTTTATTTGTTTCTATATATAGCTTATAAATCTATGAAAAAAAATGACTTCCTAAAAATATCTACAGTATTCTTATCCTGTAGTTCAGTATTTTTTTTTGGAAAACGTGATCACTAGGAATTTATAAGATAAAACGTGTTTTGCAGAAGTTATATTGTAAATATTTTAAGTTCTCACTTACATGCCTGTTGCTGCTTCTGTACAAAACAATGACAATGTAATGTATCTGAATTATAGTGGGTTTGAGATAAGTAGTGTAGTTTGATTATGCAGTAAATAATAAAACAGAGTTCAATAGAACTCTGTTTTATTATTTATAGTAATACTTATTGAAGTTGACATAATACCTATTAAAGTTAACCTGCATATCTATATGAAGTTTTTGGTAAATTTGTAGGTAGTTCCACTGCACCAAGTTCATTAAATGGTGATTTTTGAAGGTTACTATGCGAGTTGTATTAAAAAATAAATTCTATTTTTTATAGTTGTGCCTGAAATATTTGAAGATTTTACCTCAATTTCTAAAACATCTATTTCAAAAAAATATTTCCGAACAGATCCAGTCGTCTTTAAGTAACATCGTAGGTGAAACATATATATATAAACATATTCCGATACAGTGTGTCACTAATGGGAGGATTATCATTTCTGTCATAAAACTATGTAAAATTTCTTAAATTATAAATAGGATAAAATCACTTAGAGTAGAATAAAACCCATACCAATTACGAAAATGTAGTATAAATAACCATATGATTCTATGAGAACTACATACATATATATGTATAGGGGATACATATATATGTATGTATAAGGGGTAGGTAGTGGTGTATTAAACCCCCACATTGACTACGCAATAGGGGGCAAATCTATTGCCTTCAACCGGGCACTGTACATGTATTTCAGACTTCATAGATGTGTATCGTAACACAACTCAACACTAATCCAAACTATTAAAATAAAATTTTGGCTGCACTAGGGTGCAATGTATTGTTAAAATTATAAACTTCATTCTTTATTGACAGATGACTTTACGTTGGGGTATAGTGACTGCTGGGCAGATTTGCAATGATTTTGTAAATGCTTTCAACTCATACCCCTATCAAGGAGACCAGTCTATAGTAGCAGTAGCTGCAAGAGATATAACAAGGTCTAAAGAATTTGCCGCTAGACATAACATCCCAAAAGTATTTGATTCCTATCAAGCATTGGCAAAGAGTGATGTCGTTGGTAAGTTTTAAAATTAGTTTCACTATATATTCACTCACGTCCTTTAACATTAAATACGATATCATACTTTCGCCTAACACTAAACATACAAGGAACATAATAAACTGAGTTATGATAAATATCTAATTATATTACTAAGCATAATAGTGTACTTTGCTTGTAAACGATTATGTTATCACGATATTATTTGTTATAATGACTCTCTACTATCTGCGTATTATGTGATGATGAGGTACACTTTATATTTACTACTTAGACGTTTATTACCTACTATTAGGTTGGTTACGTTGGTAACGTACATAACTTATCTGTACTAAAAACATTGCAACAGGCCTATGTCTGTACAATGTAGAGATTTAAGAAACACTGAACTAAACCAAACTCTTTTTTGAGCAAGAGAAGCCTAACAATCTTTTTTATTAGACTATTACGTTAGTGGGACCAAATTTTACGTAGTAGAGAGAGGCACGACTGGGCCGGCTCGACCGGTGCGATACCACGGCCTCACAGAAAACCGGTTGTGAAGTAACGCTTGCGTTGTATTTCCCCGAAATGAGTGAGGTCTCCGGAGGCCCAAAATCCTCCACCCCCCCCTAATGATAGCGCTGTTAACAAAAAGACACCCCCTGTCACATTTACAGTGGATTTTTGTAACATCAGGGGCTTACATTCTAACCTCGACACAGCAAAGCCGGCCTTGCTCTTTTTAACCGAGACGCAGATATCATCTCCAGCGGACACTTCCTACCTCTGCTACCCTGGGTACGGACTGGAACACTCCTTTGTTCCTATGGCTGGTGTATGCGTGTACGTTAGAGATGATATAACTTCTCGCCGCCTCGGCAATCTTGAAGGTAGGGACCTCTCCATCTTATGGCTACGTGTAGACTGCGACGACCATCCCCGCATCTACGTATGCCTCTACAGGTCACATAGCGGTGATGCCGCAACGGACCGACTCATCGACCACGTCCAAATGGCTACAGACTCAGTGCTGCAGCACCCATCCGCAGAGATCGTGATTCTTGGCGCCATCACGCCCAATGGCTTGGTTCGCCCAAAACCGATTATGCGGGAAGATCTGTTCACGATTTCGCCTTGGCATATGGCTTGACGCAGCTGGTAGCAACGTCTACGCGAATCCCAGATGCAGAAAGCCATGTGCCTTCACTGTTGGATCTTCTGCTGACCTCACATCCTAACGGCTACAAAGTATCCGTTGAGGCCCCTCTTGGCTCTTCGGACCATTGCCTGATTAGGAGTATAGTGCCACTCATTCACTCGCTGCGGCCGCGAGTTACAGCAGACTGGGATGGAATGCGAACATTCTTTGCATCCTACCCATGGAGGCAGGTTTGCTTCTCGCCGGATGATCCCAATGTCGTTTCTGACTCTGTCGCGGATATTGTGCTTCAGGGTATGGAACTTTTCATTCCATTCTGCCTGATTCCCACAGGTGGCAAGTCCTAGCCCTGGTTTGGTCGAACGTGCAAAGCGGCGTCCCGCCGAAAGCAGGAATGTTACCAAGCATGGGCTAATGCAGCGACAGCACGGGATGTAAAGACCAGCACATTAAAGAAGCAATTTAACTTTGCCTCCAGGTCCCTCAAAAGAGTAATTGCTGGGGCGAAGTCAGCTCACATCGGCAGAATTGGCGAGAGACTAGTAAGTCTCCCTTCCGGAACTCGTGCATTCTGGTCTCTTGCCAAAGCTGTCCAGGGGAACTTTTGTAAGCCATCCCTTCCACCTCTGCACATAGGTGATAATTCGTTGGCCCACGACGCTAAAGAAAAAGCCGATCTTCTGGGCAAACTCTTTGCGTCCAACTCAACCCTGGACGACGGGGGAAACGCACTGCCGACCATACCGCAGTGCGAGAGCAGCATGCCGGAAGTCCGGTCTACACAAAGGGCAGTGCGTAAAGCGCTTCTTTCCCTCGACGTTCTTAAGTCGAGTGGGCCCGATAGAATCTCTCCTATCGTGCTGAAGACGTGTGCTCCAGAGTTGGCATTGGTTTTAATGTGCCTTTATCGGCTTTCCTACTCTCTTGGCGTAGTCCCGAACTCATGGAAGACAGCTCTAGTGCACCCAATCCCTAAAAAAGGAGATCACTCGGATCCGTCCTTCAACTACAGACCCATAGCCATCACTCCTCCTCCTTGTTCTCCATGATAATGGAATCTATTGTTAACTGCCAGCTCCTCCGGTACTTAGAAGACCACCAGCTCCTCAATGATCGACAATACAGCTTCCGTCGGGGTCGTTCAGCTGTTGATCTTCTCGTTTACTTGACTCACCGGTGGGCACAGGCGATCGAGACCAAGGGGAAGCGTTAGCGTTAGTTTGGACGTGGCGAAGGCCTTCGATCGGGTCTGGCACAAAGCGCTAATTGCGAAGCTTCCTTCCTATGGGCTTCCCGAGAATCTGTGCAATTGGCTCACCAGTTTTCTTACAGACAGCAGCATCAAGGTCGTTGTTGACGGTGCATGCTCCGACTCCAAGTCTGTTAATTCTGGTGTCCCACAAGGCTGTGTGCTATCACCCACGCTGTTTCTTCTGCATATCAATGACATGCTGCAGATTAGCAGCATCCATTGCTATCCACGAGTGATGCCCTTTACACCGGCCGCGCTAACATTTCTCGGGTAAACGTCATCGAAAGCCGATGCAAACTTTAGTCTGAAATCGAAACTTCTTTATCAAAAGTTTCAGATTGGGGTCGACTTAACCTAGTCCAGTTTAACCCCACGAAGACACAGGTTTGCGCGTTCACCGCTAAAAAGATGCCATTGGTCGTATTTTCAGTGGTAGAGCCATGCTTAGGCACGAATGGGCCGGCTCGACCGATGCGATACCACGGCCTCACAGAAAACCGGTTGTGAAGTAACGCTTGCGTTGCATTTCCCCGAATTGAGTGAGGTTTCCGGAGGCCTAATTCCCCCGCCCCCCTTTTCTCTCCCCTCATCTCCTTTCTCCATCTCCTCATCCCTCCTCTCTTCTTTCCGCTCCCTGCATCCCCTATCCCTCATCACCCTCAAAGGCGGGCAGCGCGACTCTTGAGTTGCAAGTGTCCATGGAAGACGGTGTCACTTACCATCAGGTGACCCGTCTGTTCGTCTGTACCCTATGGTATAAAAAAAAATCACCTCAATTTAAGAGCACTTCCCTAACTGCATCAGCCAGTATCGGAATCCTTGGCGTCGATATATCAAGCGAAGTCCAGTTTCGCGATCACTTAGAGAGTAAGGCCATATTAGCCTCGAAGAAGCTTGGTGTGCTAAACAGATCGAGACAGTATTTTACTCCAGCCCACCGTCTGCAACTTTATAAGGCGCAGGTTCACGAAGAGCGACTCGCATCATCGACTGCCAAGTGGTAGAGCCATGCTTAGGCACGAATTTGCCAGCTCGACCGGTGCGATGCCACGGCCTCACAGAAAACCGGTTGTGAAGCAACGCCTGCGTTGCATTTCCGCGAAATTAGTGAGGTTTCCGGAGGTCTAACTCCCCCTCTCCTTTCTCCTAAACTTCCAATTCCCATATTCTCATACTACTCTCTTCTTTCCCCTCCCCTTAACCCTCATGATCCTCAAAGGTGGACAGCGCACTTACGACTCTCGGGTTGCAGATGTCCATGGTCGGCGGTTGTCACTTACCATGTGGTGAACCGTCTGTTCGACTGTCCGACTATAATATAAAAAAAAACCGCCTCCGCCGCCGCCGCCCATGGACATCCCATGGGCGGCGGTAGTCACTTACCATCAGGTGAGCCGTCTGCTCGTTTGCCCCCTATCGCATAAAAAAAAAGAATAAATATATAAGTAACATCGTCATTCTAAGGTAGCAAGCCTCATCATCATTCATTACATATTTATTTGGTCAACAATTCTTCCATATACATATATATTCTCTATCATTTATTTCAATTAAAACAATCAAAGGACTTTTGAATTATCAAAAAAAGAAGACAGTCAGACGAAGCCAGTTCAGATTATGTATATATTATGGAGAAGAGACTGTTTTTTTCAAAATATTTTACACAATTTTCTTGTTACATAGTTTATAAGAGTAAACTTCACCTTATTTTAAATATATCACCTGCAGTGTGTGGTGGTAGAACTAAATCATACGGTCTGTAACTAATAATCGTTGAGAGTAAAGCGGACAGTATCGCTAAGCACTTGCAAATCCATAGTAAGTTGCTGAGCTAATGAAGTTTATATGATTCATTGATACGTTATCAATTTGGCAGATCATCCAGTAATTAAGTATTGTTCCCGAGACACGCTGAATGACCTGATTTCTTCCAAGCAAAGTGCGGGTAAAAGTTAGTATGTAATGTAATTATCATTTATTATTATTTTCATGATACATATTTCGTGAAATTTTATCATATTCTGCTAGTACTATTACACTGGAATAATTTTAGCTTGAATTTATGGGCCCTGGGTTTTAAAAAAAGAACTTTTATTTTGTGAAGTGGAACGTTTGAGATAAAAATATGTAAACTATTGCCCGTTTGCCCTTCAATATACTCCCAATTTTCCTATCTAACTGCCAATATGCCCGGATTACGGCAATAGGCTTGCTCCTAATACGTAAATGGGACTTAACTATGGTCTCTAAAATAGTGGCGTTAATCTCGCCTCTGCCTACCCTACAGGCGTGAGTGTATTTATGTATATGTATGTATGCATGTATGTACTATTTCAAAATGTTAGAATTGTAGGTATAAATACTTGTAATGAGCGGAACTTTAAGCCGTTATTCTTGACTCAATACTTTTTATTTCCAGACGTTGTGTACGTTGGTACAATAAACCCTTATCATTATGAGATATCAAGAATGTTTTTAGAAAATGGAAAGCATGTACTGTGTGAGAAACCACTTTGCATGAATTCGAAACAGGTTATAAGTCTGACTAATTTGGCTAAGAAGAAGAAATTGTTTCTAATGGAAGGAATCTGGTCTCGCTTTTCTCCAGCTTATATTGATATGGAGAAAGAGATAGACTCAGGTAAAATTGGAGACGTCAAGTTCTTAGAAGTTATCTTTGGTATTATTAGCAATGCAGAAAGAGTCACGTAAGTCAAAACGATTTCTAAAGTAACTTATATAAGTATTTTACTGAATTAGTTTTTTAAAGTTTTTAATGTACTAAAATATTCTATAAACTTCAGTGTGGGTGTTATAGTACTTTAAGATAAGCATCAGTTATTAGCAATAAGGCCGCCCATTGTGCATATCTACTTTGTACTATATTTAATTTTAAGCAATATATCTTTGGTGCACACAAATGATTATTCTTATTTTTATTATTAATACACCTGTATAGTAAACTTAACTGATTAAATATAATTTAGTCATTAGTAGTAAATTAATTTAATCAGGAGTAAAAACCCTTTATATATGTATATATATTCGTTTCTCTACCAACACGGGGGTCTCACTGTTAATATTTTTCTAAACACCGTCGCATACGATAGCACCACTAACTGAAGCAGTGAGCCCACTCTTCTTTAGGGATCTCTTTTTTATTCAAATGCAGCCACGGCATCTTCAGGGTTCAAATAATGAATTGCTCTAGGTGTATCTTTTATTTTTGGATATAAATAAAAGTCACAAGGTGCCAGGTCGGGACTATAAGGAGGATGACTCACTAACTCCACACCTTCGATAGACAAATATTGTACGTTGGAGGAGAATCCTGCTTCTTGGGCGCTGTCTAACATTTTATTTGCAGTAAAAGTTCTATTATTTTCTAGAATGATTTGGTTGTAAACAGTGAGATGAGGGCTTCGTAATGAAATGACGATTGAGCATAGTCGTAATAAATCATTGAGCTAAACTTATCTCTTGTCAAATCCATTTTTAAATTGCCGCCAATAAATGAATGATATATGAATTCCTTACACATCTACAGATTTTCAAAGAGTTCCTAATTCGAAATTGAAAAAAAATTTTCAACTGCTGCTTTTCTTATTGCCTGCTGCCTACCTATTCTAAAAACTTTCAGTGTGACCCATGTAACTTCAAATGATGTCAAAATTTAGAATATATCTTTGTAACTAAATAAACGCAGAAATCAAATAAAGATTATAACGTTTTCAATAATCAAGATCAAAGAAACAAATAAAAAAGAATAACATTTTAAAGGTTTACTTTAAATGTTTGTTCCAGTAAAAAGGAATTTGGTGGAAGTGCTATACTGTATATTGGAATATACGTTCTTCAAATTTCCCAGTTTATATTTAAAGAAGACCCTGTGAAAGTCACTGCTGTTGGCTCAGTAAATGAACACGGAGTGGACTCTTCTGAAACGATAATTCTAGATTACACTGGTGGAAGACGCGCTGTACTTAATACTCATACACGGCAAGAGTTGTTAAATAGAGTAACTGTGTATGGCACTAAAGGTCGTATCATGGTAAGGTATTTTGTTTAAAGGCCTAGGACTTCTAAGATCATTTTATTTCTTAAATTAATAGTTATGTAAATTAAAATGTAAGTTGACTGGCCTGTTGGTCTAATGGTTAGTGACCCTGACTGCTAAGCCAGAGGTCTCACCCAAGACATCACATTTGTGTGATGAGCATGATCATTTGCACTGTGTCTGAGTGTTATTTATCTATAAATATGTATGTATTTTATCAGCTGTCTGGTTATCATAGTAAAAGCTCTCCTTATTTTTTAATCAGACGCCTATGTGTGAGATGTGTCAAGTTATTATTATTAAGTTATTATTATTGAATCGTTATTTGAAACGTGGTCGACCCTCCCTAAGTCAGTTGTTCTCCTTAGGCAAATAACGAGTTATTCAGTAATATAAAAAAAAACATTGATTTATTTTGTAAATGATTGTATTCTTTTTTGTGGAGTGAAGCCAGTGAGAATTTACGCAGGAGTTTTAAAATGAAAATTGTTTGTGCACATTTTAACTTTTTAATTTGGTATAAATCCTTAAATCTTTAAGAGATATATCCTTGAGAAATTACTGCAATAAGATGAATAGAAATGCATAACGCCAACATATCCACCCATCCGTAAAAAATAGAGCTCCAATGAAAAGTCTGAAAATTTCTAAGAATATTAAGTCACGCCGATGCCGATAATCACTTTGTTTCTAAGAGCCTTGATATTGACTCTCTTAGTAAACACTGCTCTTCTTGGTCCAACTTAATTGATACAGTTAAAACTAATTCTCTCCGTTATATTTCTTCGTCTTCTTCAATTGATCTCTTGTATGTTACTGCAATAGGAACTGATTATATTAGTCGAAAACATGATCCTCCCTCTCGTTGACGAAATCCTGCTTATGCTATGTAATATTTTAAATCAATTCTTGTCCAGTAATATTTTTATGGATGGACAAATTATACTTCTCCTTAAAAAACTTAAGCCCTTGTCATTTACTGACCGTCTTATATATATTTTACCCTTCTATCCAAAGTACTTGATCGCCTTATCTACTCTCAACTTTCTTACTTTTTCTGACAAAATTCCCTATTAAACCTATTCTAATCTGGTTTCCGCCCTGATCACAGCACGATTTCTGAACTTGTTCACATATTGGAATATTATAATATTTACACTATTTGATTTTAACAACGCGTTCTACATTGTAGATTTCCACATTCTGCGATGACGTTTTATCTCCCTTACTCTTCGCTGTTTTTTTCAATTCAATCTCTGTACAAATACGCTCGTCCTACCATTTTTATGCAGATGATTCATACTCCTATCAATTATCCTAAATAATTCACTTAATCAGTTCAAATCTATCCTACATTTGCAATTGGCGTTAGAGTAATGGACTTATGGTTAATTCTCTAAAAACGCAGGTATGTGCTATTGCCATTCCTGGGTTGGTGTCAAGAATACAATGGTTGCAACTGCCTCACATTATATTCAATGGTATCACATTACAGATAAGCGCAGTAAGTCTGCACTTACACAAGCACTTCTTCTTTCAATTTTCTACTATGCCAAAGTCAGCTATCTGAATTTCACCGAACTGCAAGTTGATAAGCTTGAGCAACTTTGTTTTTTTTTTTTGCATAAGATTTCACGATTACGTTTCTGAATTTCGTCAAAAGCGCATGTGGCTTCTAGTTTATTCTCATCGGAGTACTCACATTCTAATTTGTCTCATAACATCTTATTCAAAAAACCTTTCAAGTACTTACTAAAAAAAATGGATGACTCTGAGATGCCCCTGCATTCCAGAAAATTTTACGATCTTTCTTTTAAGGGTGAAGCTGTGCTTGTGGAATGCGTTGCCACTCAATATAAGGCGAGCAAAGTCAATTACTAATTTTAATAAAATGCTACATGACTATTTCTTATCACGTTATTTTGATACTCTCCGTTTGCTGTAGGTATGTATTTTATATTTAAGTAGGTACATATCTATTATTAGATTGTTTATGAATGCTTTGTTTTTACATTTATAAGTATACTAAAGGACTGAAGGTACAGAATATCTGTACATTTTAGGTAATTACAGGCGTGAGCATATGCATGTACATACGTACATATATAATTCTAGATTTACTTTGCTATGCACTTCCAACTACCAACGTCTCTCCAAATCTTTTAGATCCATATTAAGGTTGCCTGGAAGAGCTTGCATTTAAAAATATTATGTATGTTAAACTATATGTGTTAAATACATATAATACTTCTTATTCTACTAATGATGTATAAATAAAGTTTTTATCTATGTATCGATCTATCTATAGAGTAGCGAAATAGAAGTTAGCAAGTTCCCCATTGCGACAATTAGGATACTTATAAACTTGACTTTATTCATCATCATTCAACCATGGACCATGACTACAAGATGACAAAGCATGAGGTAAAATAAATACTTATATTATTATTTTCCTTGCAGGTGGAGCCACCGGTATACTTCCCAAATAAAATGATCACTTCTGATGGAGTTACGAGGCACTATGTTCTCCATCCCTCGAATATTCCATACAAATTAAAAGAAAGTGCTGGACTGGTTTACGAAGCTCTTGAGGTTTTAAGATGTATAAAAGAAGGTAAAAAAATATTAAGACGGTATTTTTGAACAAGCATACATTTATTAAAAGACCATGGACCTGGTCTAGCTGAATCTGTGTTTACCCTGGCTTTTACAAATAAAAAAACAAAAAATGAACTAGCGAGGCTAAATGCTAATCCCTGCTATTAATCTAAGTTAGGAATCTTTGTGCAAAGATTTGTGAACGCAACGTTCAAGCGCTTTTAATAAAAGCGGTCCAAATTTGATCTCTCTTAGGTGCTTTCTTTCAATTGTACCGTATGGCATGGTATGATCTCAATGTGTCAATGATATAAGTTACTTTTAGATTCAGTAACATTTTGCCTTGCATTTTGTTAATTTAATACAACCTTTTGTGTTTATTTCAACCGATCACAAGACAATAAGACTTCCTGATTCTAATTAACTTCGTATAAAAATATGTATATGAAACTAAAATCATAGTAAAAAAATTAAGACTTTTGAGGTTCTTTTTTATATTATAGTCGGACAGGCGAACAGACGGTTCACCAGATGGTAAGTGACAACCGCCGTCCATGGACATCTGCAACTCGAGAGTCGTAAGTGCGCTGTCCACCTTTGAGGGTGATGAGGGTTAAGGGGAGGGGAAAGAAGAGAGTAGTATGAGAATATGGGAATTGGAAATTTAGGAGAAAGGAGAGGGGGAGTTAGGCCTCCGGAAACCTCACTAATTTCGCGGAAATGCAACGCCGGCATTGCTTCACAACCGGTTTTCTGTGAGGCCGTGGCATCGCACCGGTCGAGCGTGCCTAAGCATGGCTCTACCACTGTTTATTATATAGTTTATAATAGTAATTACTGATTTCAGGACTTTTCGAGTCACCATATATTACTCATAAAGAGAGTATCCTCTTTGCTAAACTTGAAGATAATATTCGGCAACAATTGGGCGTACACTTTGATGAAGACGATAAAGAGTATCCTTGAAGTTTTGAAAGAATATAGAATACCGATATGATTACCAAAATACAATTGCATTGCTTTACCAAAATTTGTTTTAAACTACAAATATCGTAGGTTTTTTTTTTTTATTTATGCGATAGGGGGCAAACGAGCAGACGGGTTACCTGATGGTAAATGCTTATCGCCGCCCATGGAAACCCGCAACTCAAGAGTCACAAGTGCGTTGCCGGCCATTTACGTAGGAGTACGCTCTTTTCTTGAAGGTTTGAAGGTCGTATCGGTTCGGAAATACGGCAGGCGACAATTTGTTCCATAAGCTGGTTGTGCGAGGCAAAAAGCTTCTGGAGAAGCGCACAGTGGTGCAGTGCCAATCGTCCAGGTGATGGGGATGGACATTTTGTCACGTAGGACGATGGCGGATACCAGCAGCCGGTATAAGTCCGAACAATTCCTCTGAACACTCCCCATGATACAAGCGATAGAGGATGCAGAGTAAAGCTACATCTCTACGCAACGCCAAGGTGTCAAGTTGATCAGAAATATCTTGGCAGTCGATGATGCGAGTCGCTCTCCGTTGAATGCGGTCAAGAGGGAGAAGTTGGTACAGGGGTGCGCCTGCATATAGATGAGAACAGTATTCCATGTGCGGCCGAACCTGCGCCTTATAATGTTGCAGGCGGTGGGCCGGAGTAAAATACTGTCTCGATCTGTTTAGCACACCAAGCTTCTTCGAGGCTAATATGGCCTTACTCTCTAAGTGACCGCGAAACTGGACTTCGCTTGATATATCGACGCCAAGGATTCCGATACTGGCTGATGCAGTTAGGGAAGTGCTCTCAAATTGAGGTGATACGACCAATGGCATCTTTTTAGCGGTGAACGCGCAAACCAGTGTCTTCGTTGGGTTAAACTGGACTAGGTTAAGTCGACCCCAATCTGAAACTTTTAATAAAGAAGTTTCGATTTCAGACTAAAGTTTGCATCGGCTTTCGATGACGTTTACCCGAGAAATGTTAGCGCGGCCGGTGTAAAGGGCATCACTCGTGCTATCGTCTGCATAGCAATGGATGCTGCTAATCTGCAGCATGTCATTGATATGCAAAAGAAACAGCGTAGGTGATAGCACACAGCCTTGTGGGACACCAGAATTAACAAACTTGGAGTCGGAGCATGCATCGTCAACAACGACCTTGATGCTTCTGTCTGTAAGAAAACTGGTGAGCCAATTGCACAGTTTCTCGAGAAGCCCATAGGAAAGAAGCTTCGCAAGGAGCGCTTTGTGCCAGACCCGATCAAAGGCCTTCGCCACGTCCAGACTAACGGCCAACGCTTCCCCCTTGGTCTCGATCGCCTGTGCCCACCGGTGAGTCAAGTAAACAAGAAAATCACCAACTGAACGACCCCGACGGAAGCTGTATTGTCGATCATTGAGGAGCTGGTGATCTTCTAAGTACCGGAGGAGCTGGCAGTTAATAATGGATTCCATTATCTTGGAGAACAAGGAGGTGATGGCTATGGGTCTGTAGTTGGACGGATCCGAGTGATCTCCTTTTTTAGGGATTGGGTGCACTAGAGCTGTCTTCCATGAGTTCGGGACTACGCTAAGAGAGTAGGAAAGCCGATAAAGGCGCGTTAAAACCGGTGCCAACTCTGGAACACACGTCTTCAGCACGATAGGAGAGATTCTATCGGGCCCACCCGACTTAAGAACGTCGAGGGAAAGAAGCGCTTTACGCACTGCCCCTTGTGTAAACCGGACTTCCGGCATGCGGCTCTCGCACTGCGGTATGGTCGGCAGTGCGTTTCCGCCGTCGTCCAGGGTCGAGTTGGACGTAAAGAGTTTGCCCAGAAGATCGGCTTTTTCTTTAGCGTCGTGGGCCAACGAATTATCTCCTATGTGCAGAGGTGGAAGGGATGGCTTACAAAAGTTCCCCTGGACAGCTTTGGAAAGAGACCAGAATGCACGAGTTCCGAAAGGGAGATTCACTAGTCTCTCGCCAATGATGCCGATGTGAGCCGACTCGCCCCAGCAATTACTCTTTTGAGGGACCTGGAGGCAAACTTAAATTGCTTCTTTAATGTGCTGGTCTTTACATCCCGTGCTGTCGCTGCATTAGTCCATGCTTGGTAATATTCCTGCTTTCGGCGGGACGCCGCTTTGCAGGTTCGACTAAACCAGGGATCCCAACCCTGGTTTGGTCTTGCCTGCTTGTCTTGCCACCTGTGGGAATCAGGGAGAATGGAAGGAAAAGTTCCATACCCTGAACCACAACATCCGCGACAGAGTCAGCAACGACATTGGGATCATCCGGCGAGAAGCAAACCTGCCTCCATGGGTAGGATGCAAAGAATGTTCGCATTCAATCCCAGTCTGCTGACCTATAGTGCCATACGCGGCGACTGCCTGTAACTCGCTAACAAACAAACTAACGTAATTATCAGAATAGAAGGCTTTGATATATTTCCTGACTTTGTACATCTAATAGACTGCTGAAATGAAAGAAACCTCAGTATCTTTATGAGATCGTAGGATTTACTTTCTACTTTACACTTGGACATCGAAAAGTAGTTAAAATCAATTTTAAATAGTTACGTAGGCGAGGTAGCGCCTTTGTTTTAAAATAACAAATATATTAACAAAGTTATCCGTACGTTAAAATTCAGTTTCCTCTATTCCTACCTCCTACTATTTCAGAATATAAGTCCCCTATTTTTTTAAAAGAATGAATAAAAGAATTAGAAGAAAAATGTATGTGAATCACTGCAATTAATTGTGAAATATAGAAGTTTAGGTCCCACCATTAACAATATTGACATGAAAACTCTTCTGGCACACACAAGAAAGCAGGATATATGATTATTTTAGTCTATCATTACAGGACTAACTATATCTAAAATAGATATATTTTTTAATAAATATATTTTAGACCAAAATGCATCAGGTATTGAATGCTCATAATAATTTCAACAAATTCTGCCAACCGTTTACAATTTGTTATCAATTACAGACAGCAACAAACAGAGTCCCGCTTATCACTTAATAATTAAAGAGGGACATAATTTTTTACTAAATAGCCTTCATTTAGTATAATTCATGTCTGTCGAAGGGCTAATCCAATACAAGTCACAATATAAATAGGCTGTTTTGTGGTAAATAACGGATATTAAGGCCTTTTCGAAAATGGAGTAGGTCGGAAGCTGGACATATTTAGTAACAGAACTCTGTGGGCGTTCCAGATTCGCAATAAACTGAACCTGTTATGGCAAATACTTATTTAATCAAATAAGTAAGAAATATTATATACAAACAATAACGTTTTTTATTTTACCACACAGACACAGACATTTACCAACTAAAACCTAGCCCGGAGTTCCTCTGCTTGCCTAGTATCCGGGGAACAAGAATTGATTTCTTCCCATACAGAATAGTGGAACGTATGTTAATTTTGGTAACTCCTCTGATATTTGAGTACATGCCTTTGAAGATGAAACTATAACAAGTACTGTGAGAAAATAACACAGTAAAAGAAAATTGGCTATTTTATTAAATATATGATATATTATTTCAAAATTGCCTTAATTAGGCACGGAAACAACAGCATAATGAATATTTTTATTAGCGTTCGTGAATATTTATCTTCATTCATCAACTTATTTTAAATATTTAGACTAGTTGAACGCATACTATACAATCAACGATAGAACGTTGGCTCAGTGTCTATTTACTAAAACTATGGTCATTACTTAACTTTAAATTGAGTATTAATTTCATTTCCTAACTTATTATTTCTGAAGAAGTAGGACGATTCCTGTTGTAATGTTTCTCATTAAGTGAGTAATTTTAAAGTGTTCATTATGTTAATAAAGTTTACCACTCCCAAAAACTGGAATATTCATAAAATGAATACCTCTCTCATTTTACAGCACTGAAGATTCAAGTTTATACCAAATTTACATTTGTGATTCACAGCAAAAGTTGTTTACAGAAACCAGTTTAATTAGAATTATTTCACATTATCATAATGTGGTTGACACCTCCTGAACATGTTTTATTATTTGTCTCAAAAGTTTATTTGTTTTTTGTAATGAATGGTTTGTTCGAAACACCGAAAAAGATCAATCTTATAACAAACAAAATGTATTCTTATCAAAAAAACAAAGCATGTAATTTAAAACTGTTTTTCTGCAGTAATCATGTTTCAGGATTGAGAACACTTTCAAATTCGGTAGTGGTATATTCCAAATGCTTTTAAAAATTTTCATGTAATGTAAGTAAATTTACTCCAAGTAATATAAATATATCAAAAATTTCAATGAATAATAGATAAATTATATAAAATCTGTTATCTATGATGCCGTTGAGGTTTTGGGGCATTGCATAAAATTATCATATATTACGTATATTTAAACATACTCGAAAACAATAACAGTCTGATAAACAATATATACAAAACTCCCTTGTTGTTCCCTTCCCTGTATTATTTTCTTTGCATCTTCTATTAATATCCGATTAGTGTAGTATTATTAACCAAACGTAAACATGACTTTAGAAATATAGGAGCAATACATTCACAAACATATTGTAGATACTCAGTAAAAACAGAAGAATACGAAACTAATTACTATTTTGATAAAAATAGTATCACTTTTAATTGCTAACTTTAATTTCTTAATATTAAAAAAAAGTTTCAACAAAAAATCAGTGAATAAAGAGTGAGCGATTTTAGCATTATGAGCACGTTTTTGGATAAATCCGGCTTCACGCAATGCAAACTCGATTTTATGCATAAGTAATTTGTTTTGTTTACCGAGTATTCAAACCCAAATTAAATACAAAGAAATAATATCAATATGGTGCTTTCGTGTTTTACGTTTTGTCAGTAGATGTCAGTCAGCTTAGTGATTGACTATGCCTTAAAATTCAACCAAGACTCCTTGTAATTATAAAAATAAAAATAAGTAAAAAGAAAATAAAGTTAAACTGTTTTATTGTAATTAAGAATAAAATGATGTAAACACTAAAAGCTTAAAAAAATCGGTGTTAAAAAAGTCATCACACTACTCTAATCATCAATCTAGAGCATTAAGATTGTGAAAAAAAAAAAAATAGTAAATTTTTGTAAACTTCTCCAAAGAAATCGGAGCAATAAAATTGGTAAAATAAAATTTCCACAGATAATTTATTCATCAAACATCATTCTTTAAAAAGATCGTAGACATAAAATTAATCAAGTATTCTCATACTAACTCACAATTTCGTTATATACTTACGAAATAGGTGGCAAAACGATTGACAGGCACTGTATGTATTATACAATAAAAAATAGCGTAATCCTGATAATTTAATTTAATTTTATCCTTATAGTGTGTCTTACGCGGCTGTAAATAAAAAAAAACTACTCCCTTTTCAGTACATTAATCGCTTTTATAAAAATCTCCTACTACTGCACTGGCTATAATCTTGTTCAGCTAATTGTTTAAACGTATGTGAGCAAGCGTAGGAACAACGCGTATTTCCTTCCTTGGCACCAATCAGCTCTCTCAAATCAACCAAGTTATGTAGTCAAAATTGCCTTGATATTACACCCATTACCATAACTAATTACATATAGTTGAAAACTTTTATTACTATCTGAATATTTACGGCAAACTAGCAAATTGCTTAGATTAATCTAATTTCATATCACTAACAACTAGTTAGGTATTGTAGGTTTATATCAATAGTAAATCACTAAAAGTTAAGTCATTTAGTTTTATAGAATTACGGAGGTGTCTTAAGAGTGTATATTTCAGAATTGATGCCAATTTCAAAAGGACTTGTAGCCTCTTTTAGTCTATTATGTGTTTTCTTTAAGTGAATTTATTGAAATATTTTATATATTTATTGTCTTTTTAAGAAATCTCCTTGTTTATTGTACTACTAACAGTAGTAGTACAATAAACAAGGAGATTTCTTAAAACAATTACAATTACAGTTTTAGTGAATAAGGTACAGACTTAAGTCACTAAAATATTGTACTAAGTTATTCTGACTAAATTGATATCGATATTACAACCATTAGCTTAACTAATTACATGTACTTGGAAACTTTAATACTGTTACGGTAGTGGGTACAGGGATTGGAAGGAAACTAATGTCACTGACGAGAGTAACAATTTATTTGCGTTTCACAATATTCCGAACGCGTAACACAGTGAGAGTTGTACTGCACGAACCGCGTAGCACTGTTCTCACTGTCCCCGCGGACTACACTTAACTCAGTCCAACTGCACCACTCACTATTCACTTTCACTGTTCACTTTACTACTTTTTCACTTCTTCTTATTCTTCACTTGAGAGCACTTTCCAATGAACTTTCGGCCGAGATCCAGCACCTGGGTTTTCGACGACGACGCTACGTCGGAAGTTGCCACCCCAGGGTTGTCTTGACGTCCAGGAATCTCTTCTTTAGAAGCTTCGGCTCCAGAGCCACGTGGTAGCTGTGCGGCTGTTTTAGCGCGAGTACTCACGCCTTCCCTCGGCGTAATAGGCATTTTACCTTCCAATCCCACTTCTGACACCAAATGTTACGGAAGTGGGTACAGGGATTGGAAGGAAACTAATGTCGCTGACGAGAATTTTTTTTTTTTTTTTTTTTTTTTATGCGATAGGGGGCAAACGAGCAGACGGGTCACCTGATGGTAAGTGACTACCGCCGCCCATGGACACCCGCAACTCAAGAGTCACAAGTGCGTTGCCGGCCTTTTAGGTAGAGGTACGCTCTCTTCTTGAAGGTTTGAAGGTCGTATCGGTTCGGAAATACGGCAGGCGACAATTTGTTCCATAAGCTGGTTGTGCGAGGCAAAAAGCTTCTCGAGAAGCGCACAGTGGTGGAGTGCCAATCGTCCAGGTGATGGGGATGAATATTTTGTCGCGTAGGACGATGGCGGAAACCAGCAGCCGGTATAAGTCCGAACAATTCCTCTGAACACTCCCCATGATACAAGCGATAGAGGATGCAGAGTGAAGATACATCTCTACGCAACGCCAAGGTGTCAAGTCGATCAGAAATATCTTGGCAGTCGATGATGCGAGTCGCTCTCCGTTGAATGCGGTCAAGAGGCAGAAGTTGGTACTGGGGTGCACCTGCATAGAGATGAGAACAGTATTCCATGTGCGGCCGAACCTGCGCCTTATAAAGTTGCAGGCGGTGGGCCGGAGTAAAATACTGTCTCGATCTGTTTAGCACACCAAGCTTCTTCGAGGCTAATATGGCCTTACTCTCTAAGTGACCGCGAAACTGGACTTCGCTTGATATATCGACGCCAAGGATTCCGATACTGGCTGATGCAGTTAGGGAAGTGCTCTCAAATTGAGGTGATACGACCAATGGCATCTTTTTAGCGGTGAACGCGCAAACCTGTGTCTTCGTGGGGTTAAATTGGACTAGGTTAAGTCGACCCCAATCTGAAACTTTTGATAAAGAAGTTTCGATTTCAGACACAAGTTTGGATCGGCTTTCGATGACGTTTACCCGAGAAATGTTAGCGCGGCCGGTGTAAAGGGCATCACTCGTGCTATCGTCTGCATAGCAATGGATGCTGCTAATCTGCAGCATGTCGTTGATATGCAGAAGAAACAGCGTGGGTGATAGCACACAGCCTTGTGGGACACCAGAATTAACAGACTTGGAGTCGGAGCATGCACCGTCAACAACGACCTTGATGCTTCTGTCTGTAAGAAAACTGGTGAGCCAATTGCACAGTTTCTCGGGAAGCCCATAGGAAGGAAGCTTCGCAAGGAGCGCTTTGTGCCAGACCCGATCGAAGGCCTTCGCCACGTCCAAACTAACGGCCAACGCTTCCCCCTTGGTCTCGATCGCCTGTGCCCACCGGTGAGTCAAGTATACGAGAAGATCACCAGCTGAACGACCCTGACGGAAGCCGTATTGTCGATCATTGAGGAGCTGGTGGTCTTCTAAGTACCGGAGGAGCTGGCAGTTAACAATGGATTCCATTATCTTTGAGAACAAGGAGGTGATGGCTATGGGTCTGTAGTTGGACGGATCCGAGCGATCTCCTTTTTTAGGGATTGGGTGCACTAGAGCTGTCTTCCATGAGTTCGGGACTACGCCAAGAGAGTAAGAAAGCCGATAAAGGCGCGTTAAAACCGGTGCTAACTCTGGAGCACACGTCTTCAGCACGATAGGAGAGATTCTATCGGGCCCACTCGACTTATGAACGTCGAGGGAAAGAAGCGCTTTACGCACTGCCCTTTGTGTAAACCGGACTTCCGGCATGCGGGTCTCGCACTGCGGTATGGTCGGCGGTGCGTTTCCCCCGTCGTCCAGGGTCGAGTTGGACGCAAAGAGTTTGCCCAGAAGATCGGCTTTTTCTTTAGCGTCGTGGGCCAACGAATTATCTCCTATGCGCAGAGGTGGAAGGGATGGCTTACAAAAGTTCCCCTGGACAGCTTTGGCAAGAGACCAGAATGCACGAGTTCCGGAGGGGAGACTAACTAGTCTCTCGCCAATTCTGCCGATGTGAGCCGACTTCGCCGAAGCAATTACTCTTTTGAGGGACCTGGAGGCAAAGTTAAATTGCTTCTTTAATGTGCTGGTCTTTTCATCCCGTGCTGTCGCTGCATTAGCCCATGCTTGGTAACATTCCTGCTTTCGGCGGGACGCCGCTTTGCAGGTTCGACCAAACCAAGGCTGGGACTTGCCACCTGTGGGAATCAGGGAGAATGGAATGAAAAGTTCCATACCCTGAAGCACAACATCCGCGACAGAGTCAGCAACGACATTGGGATCATCCGGCGAGAAGCAAACCTGCCTCCATGGGTAGGATGCAAAGAATGTTCGCATTCCATCCCAGTCTGCTGACCTATAGTGCCATACGCGGCGACTGCCTGTAACTCGCGGCCGCAGCGAGTGAACGAGTGGCACTATACTCCTAATCAGGCAATGGTCCGAAGAGCCAAGAGGGGCCTCAACGGATACTTTGTAGCCGTCAGGATGTGAGGTCAGCAGAAGATCCAACAGTGAAGGTACGTGGCTTTCTGCATCTGGGATTCGCGTAGGCGTTGCTACCAGCTGCGTCAAGCCATATGCCAAGGCGAAATCGTGAACAGATCTTCCCGCATGATCGGTTTTGCGCGAACCAAGCCATTCGGCGTGATGGGCGTTAAAGTCGCCAAGAATCACGATCTCTGCGGATGGGACCTGCTGGAGCACTGAGTCTGTAGCCATTTGGACGTGGTCGATGAGTCGGTCCGTTTCGGCATCACCGCTATGGGACCTGTAGAGGCATAGGTAGATGCGGGGATGGTCGTCGCAGTCTACACGTAGCCATAAGATGGAGAGGTCCCTACCTTCAAGATTGCCGAGGCGGCGAGAAGTGATATCATCTCTAACGTACACGCATACACCAGCCTTAGGAACAAAGGAGTGTTCCAGTCCGTACCCAGGGTAGCAGAGGTAGGATGTGTCCGCTGGAGATGATATCTGCGTCTCGGTTAAAAAGAGCAAGGCCGGCTTTGCTGTCTCAAGGTGGTGGTGGACAGTGTCGAGGTTCGAATGTAAGCCCCTGATGTTACAAAAATCCACGGTAAACGTGACAGGGGGTGCCATGGTGTGCCTTCTCTTGCCCCGAGCAGATTTTGAGAGCGCAGTTGAGCCCCCCCCAGAGTACGAGGGGCAGCCTGGGCGTCCACGCTCAGGCATAATCCGTACTGAGGGTGGACGTCCAGGGGGGGATTCTCCAACGCTAGCGCTGGTACCCCCCTGGGGTATCCTTTTCGTTAACAGCGCTATCATTAGGGATAATAACAATTTATATGCGTTTCACAATATTCCGAACGCGTAACACTCACTGCACAGAACGAGTTGTACTGCACGAACCGCGTAGTTCACTGTTCACTTCACTAATTTTTCACTTCTTCTTCTTATTCTTCACTTGAGAGCACTTTCCACTGAACTGCCCTGTAGGGCGGGTCTGGAGCTCTTTATATACCCCTAATTTCGATCGTTATTTGTTGAATTTTGACTGTCATTTCGTTTTTCCTTTTGATTGTCTTCTACAACCTAATCTAGTACTTTCCATTATATTCGAATTTTGTAAAGAATCATCTCCATTTACTAGAATTTTCTATAAAATACCGAAATCACAAACCCATAGAGTCCGCCGGGGCTTGAACTCTCGGCATTCGCCAAGCAGCCGTAGCCACTACCGCTCAGCTACCGTGACTTGTCAATTTTTCTTCGATAAACTTGTTTCTATGCATTGTTTGTCTGTGCGGTGGCGTAGGCATGGCGTCACAATACTATTTGAACATTGATTGTTGGTTGAGTGGTTAGTGACCCTGACTGCTAAGCTAAGACAAAAAATTGTGTGATCCACAAATACTTATCCCGAGTCTTATGTTATATTTCGAGTTTATAATGCCTACATGTGATTGACTGACTGGCTTAAAATTATAATTCTTCTTTGCTTCAAACTAGGGATGTTGCGAATATTCGCATCCGCGGATTCATAAACAATCTTTCCCGTAAAGCTGCTTCATACTAAGGTAGCAATGCTTTACTTACAGAAAAGGGATACCGTAATTATTGTGTCCATCACTCACATCATAAATAGCGGTGGTAATGTAATAAGACGTCAGACTTGCGATCAAGTGGTTGCGGTTTCGAACCCCACCCAGTACACTACCGTCGTGAGCCCTAATACATTTTTCAAGCATTTAGCGTAGCTGGGAAGGTTAACACTAGTCATTACTAGTGTTAACCTTCCCTAAATGCAAATGCAAGTAGGACTACCACTAATTATTATACCATTAATTAGTGACATTGGATTAGACAAAAGTATAGTTCTACCTTTTCCCACAAATTTAAAAAAAAAACACATTTTCACATTACTGTACATTTATAGTAATGCAATAATTTTCACATTTTCACATTACTATAAATGTATAGTAATGTGAAAATGGGAAAATTTTTGTGTCACTAATTAATGGTATAATAATTAGTGGTAGTCCTACTAGTTTTAGACATGACCAGATACCAGAAACCTGTCTTCAAGGTATGAATTTACTGCAGCGTCAGTTGCCATAAAACTGTTTTGTTTTTAAAATAATATCTTTTATAATAACTCAACTCACACAATACAGGATTTCATCAGTCGCGGACTATCTTCGTCAGAATGATTCAGCGTCTCTTGCGATATCAAAGGCGATATCCCGTTATCGGGGTGACAAATCTTAATTTCTTCCTAGTTAGGGCTAAAAAAAAATCTGATAAAGATTTGAGACTAATTTTTATTTCTTTTTTGATAACTTTTATTTTAATCTGTATTCGTTTCGATGACTATTTTGAAACCTTTTCATTACAAAAATGTATTCTTAATACAAATCAGTAATGGGTCAGGACACCAGAGGATGATGTTAACCTGTTAGAGTTTAAAGCTAAGCGTAAAATTAAATTAAGTTATTTTTCTCAAAACAAATTTAGTGAGAAAAAGAAACATTTTAATATTGTAATAAATTTGTAGCATATTCAAAACTTTTATGCAACATGTAGTAAAAAGAAGTGATTACAGGCTCTGCCAGATGGCCTAGAGCAAATGTGTGGAGAGCAGCCAAGAGCTCTTGCCAAATAAAAGCAATCAGACCTAAGAAATTACTTTATTTTAAAACACATGATATCATTAGTTATTGACATCTCTTTCATTTACTTATCCGGATTGCATTTCATGCATTTGTATTTATTTTATCTGACATTGATACTTAAGTGGTTTTTATGCTTATCGAACCGGTTAAAATATAGTATGATTTTAAAATCATTTTTAGTTTTAGCATACTTGGCATAATGTAATGTGGCAATATCAAAATCATTTTTAGTTTTAGCATACTTGGCATAATGTAATGTGGCAATAAGCAAATGAGTTTCCGCTAAATTTCCTTATAATGGGTGAGTGAGAAAGTGATTAAATCATCCTATATCAGATTTATATCATTTTTAACAGCTAATTGATGCTGACTGATATGATCTGATAGAATTAATATTTAACATATAAAATAGGTATTATTTTCTGCCGATACAGACTGACCACTCTAAGATTCTGTAAGTCTTTACTACCTCAGCGATTTTTAATAGGGGATAGTACTTCAAGGTATTTTTGACAGGATTATTTTAGTTACTCGTGTAATTAAACTCATGGGAGCATTTATTAAATTAATGTTTTAGAACGAGTTGAGTTAGTTAGTAGTTCATTGTTTAATTAGAAAACACGTTTTATGCTTAAAATAACAAATAAAACACTACAAAATTTCAAAATATCACCGGTTTTTGCATGCTTGGTCATGCTATTTGCTAGATTATTGTTATTGCTATTTAGTTAGCAGAGATATTTAAAATCGCAACCACTTTCAACACAGTGGGTTAAGATTGCATAAAGAGCGTTGTGGAGGAATAATAATAATTATTGTTTATACAAGTGTTTGTTTTTAAAAACAAACGATTGTAAAAAAGTAAATATTATTAGGTTGGCAACTAATAAACCCGCCACTTTTTTCGATCAGTTTCTAAAACGCTATAGAACTAGCTCGAATTTCTTGGAGTAGTATATAATAAAGCAAGAGTTGTATGTCAGATCAGTTGACAACTGGATCTCGAATAGTACAACTACAATAAATTATGGATATTTCTCGTAGAGAACTTCGGCTGCTTTTACTTCACGAATTTCGCGAATTAGGTCGAAAAGCGACTGAAGCTGTGCGCAATATATGTGCAACGATGATTATGACCTATCTGATGAACCTCATTCAGGACGACCTCCTACAATAGATGTAGATGAGTTAAAAAGGCTCATAGAAATGGATCCCATGTTCACTTCACGTTGTCTGGCAGAGCAGCTTCAGTGTTCTCATACTGCAGTAGAAAAATAACTCCACGCTTTAGAAAAGACCTTGTTGTGGTTGCCACATGTTTTGACGCCGTTTCAAATTCAGAAGAGAGCTAACGTGTGCATGGAACTACTTAGTTATCATCGTACCAACGAGTACGTACTGAAGGGTGTAATTACGGAGGATGAAAAGTGGGTTATGTACATAAATTTTTCGCGTAAGCACCAGTGGCTTGGACCTGGAGAAGCAGGAGTAGCGAAAGTTATTTTAAGTGTGTGGGGGGAATATACGGAATTATATACTGGAAGCTGTTGCCATCTAACTGGATAAAGTAGCAGCGAGATTACAGAAAAATCAAAATAAAGTATACTTTTTGCACGATAATGCTCGGACACATGTAGCAAAAGCGACTGTCCTTCCTCACCCTCCGTACTCTTCAGACGTTATGCCCTCAGATTATCAGCTATTTCGTTCTCTAGCCCATTACTTAGCAGATAAAAATTTAAAAATGAAGACCAGCTTAAAAGTGACCTTACCACCTTTTTTGATCAAAAGCCTAAAAACTTCTACGAGGAAGGCATTATGTCTCTGCCAGCGCGTTGGCGATAGGTAATAGAAAACGACGGAGCTTATATAGTTGAGAAATAATTTAATTTTGTATACTTTAAAAATTTTATAAATTTGTGAACAAAGATGGCGTGTTTATAAGTTGCCAACCTAATATGTATATGATTAATTATTACGTATTATAGCAGAAAGCCAAATAAAATTAAATCCTTTCTTTTTAAACACCTCAGTAATGGAACTTGGGTTTTTGAGAGAAATCTTATGATTCCTTATACCATTACTATTTTACCATCCAGTTTAAAGATACGAGATTATAAAGAAATTTACAAACATACATACAATCTTCCTTGGCAATGGGTTAAACTTTTTTTTACAAATGATAAAAAAAAGAAACCCAGTCTATATAATAATTTATAGCCCTTCAGCCTTTCCCATGTCGCCTTTAAGAAGTAAGTTCCGTCCTTAATTTATTTCCTTCTTATCAACTTTGAGATGTTGTATGTGAATGTGTTATAATTTATATCAGTGCCAAATTTTAATTTATTTTAATTCATAGTAGAAAGGTCATAGATAGTCCATCTATCTCAACTCAACTCTTATTGATGTTTCTAAAAACCTATCATCCGAATGAATATTATATATGTATATATAACATATACAGAAGCCGAATAAAAATATTTAGATAAACTTTAAACAAAAGTGCAATATGTTCTTCCTAATGATTGGATTATATTTGAAACAGTTATAAAGTTCATTTGGCAAGAAAAAGAGGACACATGATCTCAGCAATATTTTTGGACAGAGATCGTCATATATTTTTGACACAACTTTGCCCTACGATCTTTCCATGTCAGTTTTTATTTCTCCCTAAAATCACTCATGTGAAAATAAAGGGTTTATTGTTATGACCGTTGTTTTATACCGCTTTTTGACCTTAAACAAACGCAGTGTATTTTCTGTCAACTTAGTACAGTGTATCTAAGCTTGTTAAGTTTTTTTTTTTTTGGAAACAGTACTTGTCTCTGGATGAAACTTGTTAGTAACTTATTAATATTTGTTGAAGCATTAACCAGGTTAGAGGAGATTGTAAAACGGTATTTTCCGGTATTGCAAAAATGCGTTTGATGGTCCATTATGAAATATGTTGTTAAAAGTCTTATGTTTGTGAGCGACTAAAAATAAGGAGTTCTTCGTAACTTATAAATTAAGTGTCTTAAATCAAATCTTACATAATAATGAAAGACTGGCCTGTTGGTATAGTTGTTAGGGACCCTGACTGCTGAGCCGTAGGTCGTGGGTTCGATTCCACCAAACAGGCCTTTCCAGTGTGCAGTTTATACAAAACTTAAAGATTTTAAAGAAAAGAATAAAAATATTAAAATTTTCTAACTGCATTGAACTGACTCCGTCTTTTTTCTATGCCGAGCTTATTAACAGTAGCCCCGCCACTTCGGTATATTTTCATATTGTGATCAAAATTCAATTTCAGCTGCTTCAACAGCCTGCCCATCTCCCTTAGTGTATTTTAATCTGTGTACAATATCTTGGATCCCTGTATTTCTAATAATATAAAGTGACTGCCTATACAAACTGGACATATGTGGGACGCTTCTGAAGTAATTAATGTTTTGTGCCCTAATTCTGAATGAAAACAATTAATCAGAGCAATGAGTCAACACTTTTCTCTAATTACGATTAAATAACCGTGTTAGGTAATTAGGGATCGTGCCCTCGCTCTCTTGAAATTTAAGGTAGACTGGTTGAGAATACATTAAGCATTAAGTCCGTCTATGTAACAACTATTCATAAAATTGAAATGTAATAAACTAAAGTTATTAAGAGGAGGATTTGAATATGGTTACTGAATTCTTAAATTTAAGAAAAATATAGAAAAAGTTCACAAACTTGAATAAAACATACTTATTAAATTTGTTGCTAAACCTTATTTTTATTTGATTTGCTGACTTTCATGTTGCTAGTGACCCACACGGGACTAAAAAAAATTGTGATTACCAAATATTTGTCCCGAGTCTGGATATTCTTTGCGTCTGTTATTTGTATGTTTGTAAAGTCCTGCGGTAGTTCTCTTTTCCGAACCATTTACAGCTAATTTCGATACACAACTTGTGCTTTAAATATAATTAAATAAAAAAAATAAAATTAAATGTATAATTATTTTGTTACGTTATGTCACCGTTAAAGTAATATGTGTATGTTGAAATATATACCGTTCGTAACAAGGCATTATTGATATGGCAATTTTTAAAATGAATTATTTTGTTTGCTATTTTTTAGCTCCAACGATCTGGTTCCACTATTTCTCAAATCCTGTTATGAAACGGGATTTGACTCACGAGGACATGAGGATTCCGGAAAAAATTGTTAAAAGATGGAAAAGTGATAATTTATTGAATAATTGAAAACCGCCTTCAATGTTCCTATTAAAATCTCAATCGCAAAGACATGCAACTTCGTTTACTTGGATGATATATTTTTAAAAGTATTTTTATTTAAAAATCAAACCACTGCATTGATTTTGATGTTATTTCTATGGAACTAATCTGAATGTATAACTTTTCACATTGAAAAAGGAATTATTCAAGTCAGGACGGAGTAATGAAGTAGCAAACATAAACCCTTTCTCTACACGACAACACGTGCTGGCCTGAGGACTCACCGTTTCAGAGTAGAAAATATACGATCTCTAAACGGTTCAGCTCTTCTTTCTGTGCCAATCGGTTAAAGCCTGGAATTCACTACTAGCGCACGTATTTTCTTCCCACTTTGAGCACGAGTATTTTAAGCGGGGCGCGAAACTCTGCGCGAAACGCGGTCTGACTAGGTCGCCATAGTGTGTGTCACCATTTGCGTTGACTACACTTACAATGAGAATGGTGACCACCACTATCAGACTCCACTTGTTGGTTTCCATCAGGCAAAGTGGAGTCATTATGGTAGGCAGTAATAAAAAAAATACTATAGAATTTAGACCTTCCTAATCCATTGTGAATCGGTTAAATATTTAGGAGGAGGGTATGAATCACTTCAATATTTTATTTCATATAATACCAAATTAGTTATTTGACGTAGCAAATATGAAACTACGTCAGTTATCAAATATTTTCTAATTTGTACTTGTTTGAACTGTTTGGAACGTTTAAACTTTATTTAACAACTATTTGAGCAAATTTAATACTCTATAATTTCCACATTTATTGCGACGAGACGAGTGTGAGTATTTCTTCGCTTCGCCATAACCGGCTAACTTCATAAAATATATTGCATTAAATTTTCAATGTTCGTGGAGCTAGTTCAAATATTTCGGCCATCAATATTTTATTATATTCATTTTCTACTTCAGTTTTTATCATCATTAAATTCTACAGTTTCTAATATTGTAAAATGTATGAAATAGGAATAGTTATAAAAAGAAACTGAATAAAGTCCACATAAATCAATTTGGATAGGATTTGGCAGTCACATATCAAAATCGCTTAACTTTCTACATACAAAGAAACTTCATAAGTTTCGAATTTACAAAAAAAAACCCTCAGATTCATATCTACTATAATAGCATGTTTTTCATTTTTACATCTGGGAAAATGTCCAAACTATTCGCAAAGAATATTGAAAAGGTCATATATAAGTTTATATGAACGTTGTTTCGCAGAGATTGTACCCGGCGGCGGCCCGTTGAAGTAAACTTACTTGTAATCTACTCATTTCCTCCGAACTAGCTCTAGAATATTCTACAAGAGAATACAAACTTTGAAAATTTCGGGTTTTTTTTACATTATTATAATCAATATGTCAAATTACTTGTTTTTGTTCGTGCCACTTTAAAATTTGTATATATTTTACGCGTATTGATTGTTTTGTCACTTTGTTTACGTAATGCACTGTTTTATTTTTTCACTAGCCAAGGCTGCTACCCCGCAGTCGACGGTCGACGGACCGTGCTCATTCTCTTTCTCCCGGCAGAATTTAACCCATTCCTCCCCATTGTCCTATTTTTAGGACACCATATTCAACAGTTTTTATTTTACATGTTAGGTCGTTTATTATTATTGTTTCTGACAAAATTCGTATTCGTTCACTGTTCTTCTCATACAAATTTTTTTCTTCTGCAAAAAGTGTATCCGTAATTTTAATGTATTTTTTTCAAAATATCATTTTTGTTGCCTCAAAAAGAACCATCATATTCTGATTTTATATACCATAATGTAAAAAACTTGCCAACTCCAATTTACATAAAACTGATTCTTAGACCTTTACCAAATATATAAAAAATGAAAACAAACAAAACATAATTTAAAAACTTGTGGCAATCTTTCAAAATATTATTCTTGGTGTTATTCTTGGATGAAAAAATCGGAAGGTAAGGCAAGCAAACCTACACCAGGTACATCAGAACGCCTTTTACAACCTGTCAGGTTTGACAATATTGGTCACTATATGACGAAGAGGGACAAACAGAGGCGTTGCCAAGGACAAGGTTGTAAAAAAAAACCTATTACTTTTTGCGCTAAATATGAAAAAACACTCTGCAGTGATTGCTTTATACCTTACCATAAAACATAAGTTAATAGAACTTTATGTTTAAAACTGTTAATGGTCAAATTTTCAAATACATCTAATATTCTTATTATTTTTTACTTTTATTATTTCTGATCACATGTCATATTTATAGGACCGGCTGACTCAGTATTAAAAGTACAACAATTTTTTTGTTCGTTTTATTTTTTCTTAGCGTATTATGAAGTTAGTTTCAGGATTTGATAAAAAAAAAGTAATGCTAACAAAAAAAGCGTAAAAAAAATAAGCTTGGGAGGTAATGGGTTAAGTGTCTCAGCATCTGTAATATCAATCTGTAATAGGTTTATAATTAAAATGAGTGAAATTTAGTGACCTAGTGTTGTAATTTATCTCAAATAATTGATTTTGCTGGCCGACCACGACCCGATATTTTTTTTGTGGTATAGGGGAGTAACGAGCAGATAGGACACCCGATGGTAAGTGACTTCCGCCGCCATTGAACACTTGCAACTCAACAGTCACAAGAGTGCTGTCCGCCTTTTAGAGTGGGGGAAAGGCAAGAGGGGAAACAACAAAACAACAACGAAACAACAAAATTTCCCATATGAAATGTTTAGTCAAGGCTTGTTATTGTTAACCATAAACAAACATCCAATAAACCACTAATAATAATAAAAATTTATCTGGTTTTGTAAATACAATAAATATTAAAGGATGAATTTCGAACTTCGCGAGTATTACAGCTCATAGTGATTCAAATATTCCATTTCCCCATCTAGAATTTGACGGCCTCACAGAAAAACCGGTTATGAAGCAACGCGTTGCATTTCCTCCAAATTAGTAAGGTTTCCGGATGCCCAACTCCCCGTCTCCTTCTTTGTCACTTATGTCCCCCCTCCCCTTTTCCCATCTCCTCAGCCCCTTCTCTTCTTTCCCCTCCCCTCATCACCCTCACCACTTACAACTCTCGTGTTGCAGGTGTCGTGATCAGGTGATCAGTCTGTTCGTCTTTCTCGTATAGTATAAAAAATAGAACGAATTGATTTAATATTGTTTCCTCTGGGAACATACCAGATCCCAACATAACATACCCAACAACAAAGTCATATTATGAGGAACATATCAGATTCCATGTAGGTTATAGAATTGAAATATGCAGAGAAAATTTAAATAGATCAGAGTATCGTTTGAGAGGGATTGAATATAGTTTTCTGGTTAGAGCAAGAATAAAGTCCAGACACCTTTCAAGAAAAAAAAATATGTTTATAAATTAATTGAATATATTGTTTCTGGAAGGGAATATATAGCAGAATACTTTTTTTTCTGGGAAACCCCCTCTGGCCTTCATTCCACCGGGGTTGTCCCGAGTTGTGGAACGGTGTGTCGGAATCGAACCGAAACCACACGGCTACGATTAAAATAGGAGGAATCCGGGACATGTAATGCCTGTTATGTAGTATCTTGGATGGCATGGCCCACCGACATCAGCCGATAATATCAGCACCAGCAGCATTCTTTGATGCTGTAGTCATAAGAGAAGATGATGAACAAAAACACGTAATTAGTTTCAAAAACCAATGCAATGCAAAAGCAATGTCACGGTCATTGAGAATAAAGCTCATAATTGTAGCATCTGATGTAGTTATTGCATAAGGGCCTGAAGTCGATGACATAGCTATTGCTACAAACACTGAGAAACAGTTGAGAAATTCCTGTACTTATAAAGACTAAATTGATGCTCTACTGGATGTAAATGTACGTTCCATCACTAATTGATATTTTTGAATTGTTCTGGTCTCCAAAAACTGCATTTGATATTAACAAATTCTTGCTAAGTGCTTCGTTTCTACTTCTATGATCGACCCCTAAGTACGATGGTACGAAGTCTGCCTGTAAGCATTCTCTCACTATAACTAATTGACTTTCAAATGTTCGGCGAGATATTTTTTTCGTTCGTTCAAAGTTTTATGTGATATCCACCCAGAACCACCTTTGGTACATTTGACCGTTGTTTGTGACAGTGATGGAGTTTGTTCAAGTAACGAACTGAACTTAACGATTGTGAGTCTAGTCCATTGTCTCAACTTATTTTCATTAACGGTATGTTAATCAAAATCAAACGGAGTCGATGGATTATATCCAGTATATGGTCTTGGTTAGTTTTAAGAAACATTGGCTCTAAGCAATTGAATTCAACCATGAACCACTATATGTGTATGTAGAAATTATAATAATACGAGTACAACATGTAAGCTTTTATGCTATTAGGTATTCGAAATCTTGACTTATTAAAATAATACCTAAATATGCAGTGACCCGCCGTGTTAGATGCTCTAGCGAGATTTCGACTTCGACTTTCGACTTACTTCAATTGTTGAGCACCAAATACACAATCACAATATTTATGTAACATATAGCAGTAACAACCAGTACATACCTCGTGTAAAGAATGTCTTTGTACATATTCCTAGGTCTTGATTGAACGAGATTGTGCGTTATCATATGACGTTGCGGCTGTCGTAAAACAGAGCGATCACAAATAACATACACTTCACGTCTATTTCCTTCCATTATATAACGATTAACGATAATCAAAGTCCATTTTATAGGCACAGTTCAAAGCAATAGCAATACTCAATAGTCCGGTAAACAAACAAAAAAATGACAAATATTTTTCAATAATACGTATAAAAAAAACAAATAATAAATCGTTTATTACAGGCTAATCACCCATAGAATTTCCATTACTAAGCATGTCTGTCCAACGATTAAACCTTTCCTATTTTCAAATATCTCTTTCTTATCTTTCTTCTTGTCTTAAAACGAAGCTTCGGCTGCTAGCTGCTGCGGGGGTTGGCATTGGGCAAGTGGTTGGCCTATTCTATTTAAAATCCGCACTAATGACTCTTTGAGTTGCAGGTGTCCATGGACGGCAGTTGTCACTTACCATCTAGCGACACGTCTGTTCATCTGTCCCACTATAATATAAAAAAAGGCTAAAACTCTCTTGATATGTTCACATTGCATTGACTAATAAAAAATATTGATAAGGGTATTCATATAATATATATGATAATAGTTTTCCACCGTATTGGTAAGATCAATATTTTAAGTACATATACAGAATTCACTACATGGTAATTCCATAACGTAGTTTAGCACTTACACAGAACAAGTTCGTACAAAATCGTGACTCACATGAGCTCGTTCGAAACAAAGTTGGGCGGGATTATTTGATACAAATGTCATCGTTAGCCTTCAGTAAACCGGAATTGTAAGCTAACATGTTAGGATTACGAGTTTAATTTTACTTAAACGTTATGTTGATTTCAATTATTTTTATCACGGTGTTATTCGAATACGACAATACGACCTTCAAACCTTCAAGAAAAGAGCGCACTCTTACCTAAAAAGCCGGTCCATGGCCGGCGGTAGTAGTATGCTCGTTTGCCCCCAATCCCATAAAAACAGATTTGTATTTTTGGAGAACTTTACAGTTAGCTAGGCTGAAGAGGAGAGGGTTTCCAGCCAACTTGTAAATAAAGGTTCATTAAACTACGGTGATTATTTTTTCACCAGTAGCGTTAGGATAGAAAAGCATTTTCCAACTCTTACACACCAAAACGAATCATGTGAACCGAAACTCGAGGGTTTTAATAGTAAGCAAGCGTGTCGGCGCAGTATATTTAGGGGTCGTGCGGTCCATGGCCCCAGTATGGGCTGACCATCTGACGGCAGCCACTGTCGCCATACTGCGCAGGCCGCAGCAGGCGATGGCCGTCAGAAGTTGTGAGAGGATACCGCACGATCTCCTATGAGGCAGCGTGCTTACTGGCTGGATCACTGCCCTGGGACCTGGAAGGGAAAGGTCTCGCGTCGCTACACCAGTGGCGTGAAGAGGCGCAAGAAAGAGGACACCTACCGACGCCGAGAGAGTACGAGAGGCGGCGGTCCGAACTGAGGGGAGTCCTAGTGGCAGAATGGCGGGCCCGACTACTGCGCCCGTCATATGGCCTTAACACCATCGCGGCCATCCGGCCAGTATTCACTAATTGGGTCGAACGGAAGCACGGTTCCCTGTCATATAGGGTGACGCAGGTGCTTACCGGTCATGGATGTTTTGGGAAATACCTGCGGGACATCCGCAGGGAGCCGGATGCCCGGTGCCACCACTGCGTCAATTCCGAGAGAGACACGGCGCGGCATACGGTACAAGAGTGTACTGCATGGGAAGAGCCACGCCGTGCCTTACAAACTGAAATAGGGGTTGACCTCTCGCTCACAGCGCTTGTGCGCGCCATGGTCGGGATCGAGAGGTCATGGGAAGTCAGGCTGCGGAAAGGGAGAGGCAAAACACGACCACGCTCCCTATCCGCAGACGACGCACCGGACGTCGGAGGAGGGCTGATAATGCCCAATTCCGGCCTCCGTAAAGGGACCCGAGGGTGGTGAACCCGGGGTTCAGTTCACCGCCCCTATCGCTTAGCGGGTCCGAGGTTGTAGGCGCGTCGTGTTCCTCGCGCCTCCCTAAAGGAGTGATGGTGGGGGGAGAGGCATAATCCTTTCCCCCCCTTCAAAACCTTTCGCCGATGACCCCGGCGGAGGATAGTCCATGAGGATTTCCCCACGTAAAAAAAAAAAAAAAAAAAGGGTTTCAGCTTCCAATTTATTTATAAAATAAATACAAACTGATAAAAATGCGACACCTTTTTCTTAATTCCATGAACTATACGAATGCATTCCATTTAATGCCTTAGAGCAGGTACGCAACTTATATACCTATGTAAGATTTCAATTAAATGTAGGAACATTATAATGATAAACGAATGAACCTTTTTTTTTAATGATATAATGACATCTGGTACCCGGTACCCGGTACCCTATTTGTTCATCAAAATGCTCAAACAGATGATACGGGTAGTCACCATCTTGGAATACCGTTCCATCTTCAATCATCATTCATTATAAGCATGCGTTGTAGCAAATTAATTTCTTTAGTATGTGAGGGAAAGCTCAACCCTTGAGATCTCTGAAGAAAGATGAAAGAAAAAAAAATCTGCATAAAAAATATAGGTATAAAAACCACTAAAAAAAAGAAAATCACACAATAACCTAAAAATAAAAAAATATTCATTGTGCCAAGACAGAAAATGGCCCGACCTCAGCATAATGCTTCTGCAATACAGGTATTACAAAAGCGCCGATTTTCAGGAAAGCCATACTCCGTTACGGGAATGTTCACGTTACAGCCATACCAACATATATAGTCGGACTGTGGCTGCACCAGTCACTCAACTAAATGGCACATAGAAAAACCATAACATAATTATAGTAAAGTTCATCTTTATATATAGTATACGTTTAGTGCATTATTAATCAAAAAATTTCTTCGTCGTTGTCGTTGTTGTCGTCGTTTCTTCGTCGTTTCCACCATCGTCAAATATCCATCCCCATCACCTCGATAATTGGCACTCCACCACTGTGCGCTTCTCCAGAAGCTTTTTGCCACGCACTACCAGTCTATAAAACAAATTGTCGCCTGCCGTATTTCCGGACCGATACGACCTTCAAACCTTCAAGAAAAGAGCGTACTCCCACCTAAAAGGCCGGCAACGCGCGTGTGACTCTTGTGTTGCGAATGTCCATGGGCGGCGGTAGTCGCTTACTTCAGGTGACCCGTCTGCTCGTTTGCTAGGGTTAAGCTTCAAGCAGTTCTTCTAAGCCTATGCCGCTATGTTCACATGGTTTAAAAGAAAAGTACGTCTGAAGGTAATCAGCGTAAACATGAAATTTACAGTGCCCAATGAGAAAGGACCAGTTTACAACTCTGGGGAACACTGCGGAAAAGACACAATGAGATTTTACTACCTATATTGTCAGCAATAAGATGAACAACCTGGTGCCTAATATTGTATTCTATAAAATAATCAAGATGGTATAGAAAATTAATGGAGCGAGTCGACGGCCTAATGTAATGTTTCATTTATGGGACTGTTTTATACAGTTTTGGGAGACTACAAATTTATGTGATGATTTGAGATATATTATAGCTTCCCCATATCCCAGACAACTGATACTTCCGATCCCAATATCTCTTGTAAGCGAGTCGAACCGTACCCCAGATGTGTCCGTATGTATGTATGTATGTTTCTTTGTCAAGCCCTACAACTTAGATGGCGTGATTGATTTCGACATGTGAGGTATCATTTGAATCGTCTTATGGTAGGGGTGACAAGGTAGGCATTTAGAAATGCCGGTTTTACATTTTATTTAACAATTTACTTGTACTATTTAAAAATGTTACTTTTGTATGTCTTATTTTTGTAGTATATTGTAGAATTTTGTCATCATTATCTATTAATTATTTGAAGCACATCTCTAAAGTTATTTAGACGGAGTTTAATGGGTTATGGGTTAATTTTTTTAACTGCCAATCATATGGATTGTTTTCGGGACTCCAACTTTTCATGGCGTTTAGAGCATGCCATACTCTCTAATAAAGAAAAAAAAATGAAAATGAAAAATTGTTTTAAGTTAAAGGGTTTTTTTGAAAATAAAGAATAAAATTATGTAGACAATATACTAAAAGCTTAAAAATAATTCGGTGGGTCCTAGGTACCAGTCATCACACCACTCTCCTCGTCAATCTAGGTCATTGATCAAACAAAAAAATAAATTCATCCATTTTGTCTGCGGCCATATTGCACTTTCATTTTATTTTCATAGATAACTCTATTGTGCTAATCAAGACCTTTCATTTGATACCCATATTGAGAAAGTAGTCAAAAAATATGTAATCCGCTACTTTGTAGGGGCGGCCATCTTGGATTTACAATGACACAGGAAGGAGGTCACATTTCAATTACTAGATTTGACCCAAATAAATATAAACAAACAGGGCAAACTAAATAAAACTGTTTAAAAGGATAGATGTTGTGGTTCAACAGCGATGTATTATCAATACAATCAATTTGACGTGACAAAAATAGTTTGTAGTGTGTACATTACTACGAAATTGCTCGTTATTTTGTTTTGTTTCTACCTCGCCGCTAGGCTGCCGCGGTAAGTATGCAAGCCGGATTTTGGGTGGGATCCCCACACACAACAACATCACTTTATGTGATCCCCATATTATTGTTCTTTGTGCCTGTTATTTGAACTTTTGTTAAGTAAAACTCAATTTACAAAAATTCTATTCTACTTCACCCTATGATATAGTTCGCGGCGATATAGGAATTAAAACTAGTGCGGAGTCGTCTTTAAATAAAAAAAAATAACTATTATTACTATTAACTTAGATATCAGAGAGATAGATCAGATGAGTGGGTGCTTAAAATTGCACTAGTTGCAACATTGCACATGCGTAAAATATTAAGTGAAATATTAATACAGCTACAGTAAGCCAGAGAAAGATGAAGTTCACGTAAGTTTACTTCAATAAGAAGTTTATATACACTTAAGTTTTAGTAATAATAATAGTATAAACTTTTAGTTTCTTTATTCTTCTTTTTATAAAGTTGGGTTTTATTTCAACTGTTATTTGTTGCTTCTAACATTAACCGTAAACGTAGGTTCGTGAAAAATAACCTGAGCAAGTTCTCTGGTATTAACTCATTTAGTTATGTGCACGGACATCATAGAAACTTAAGTGATCTCCTCGCTAACTGCTACCTCATAGTACATTGTGGTTATCAGTCAGAGTGCAATTTAAGTCCAGAGGAATAAAAGAAGTGGAAATGGCTTCAAAATGTATAATTTAAATACACACTTTAATAAATTAGTACTAGTGTAAAGCAAGTAAAAAAAATACTCACGAATTTTTACATCGATATTTGTGTGTATGTTTGCCAGTGTACTTTGATACATTCTGCTATAATAATTCTGCTTAATAACTTTTGTTTGCAAATAAAATGCTGTCGTTATAGTGTTAGCATAAAGCTAGTCAATGTTATAACGTAACATGTAATAAAACGAAATCGAAACTTTATGTTCCATTTAATTCAAATGCGCAGACACGCTGTTCAAATAAAATGTCATGAAATATGCATGAATTCAGTAATACAATTATTTAGTTCATCCATCAATGCATTTTGTTGCATATTTTTGTGGACACGCAACAGTATTAATATTTTTCAGTCAAGTATCTTTATACACTCCGCCAGTATTGCACGAGTACATATTACTTTTTTCCGAGACGTTTTATAGAAAAATGTAGTACTCCTTAAACCATATTCTACCTAAAAATCTGGATTTCTAATCTATGCCGTCTTTGTTAAGGCGAGGTTTCAGCAATTTTGAACTCTTTAGAACATCTGCAAATCCACAAATGTAACAAAGAACGCCATATATAAATATTTTATTAAAATTGAACATATGACCAACCGCTCTGGAAAATCGAAACATGATATGAATTAGTTGTCTTGACAAAAAAAAACACAAATCTTACACTTAATTACGATTCCAAACTCGTATTTCTATGAAATTATGTTACAAAAAAGATTTAAAAGTTACATAAAATAATAAAGCTTGTTTTTAAAAGGAGTGTTGTTTTTAGGTTGTGTGTTTCAGTGTGAAAAATATTTATTCATTTATTTTTAATATTAACAAAATTGCTGTTGTGGGGCCGCGAAGTCGACATACACTCGACCAGTGCCCTGCTCGCCGAGACTTGAGATCGGACGCGTCGCTTGTTCCGCAGAGTTACCCCGCTTTATTACTCACGCTTCGTTTTCATTTTTTTTAAAGCATTAATTTATTTAAAATATTGTTTTGTAGTTATAAGTACATATAATATTATTTAATAACATCAGAATTGGGTATCGTAGCTCACACCGTGATAGCCTGGCGCTCCAGAATAATGAAGCTTTCAACTGGTGAAAAAATTCTCAAAATCTATTTAGTAGGATTAGCCCCTAACGAACCTACTAGGAGTGAGTGATACAAATCGTATATAGATTTAGAAACTATACATTGTATCAACATAGTATATCTAAATATCGGTCTCTGTAGTAACCATATATCGAGCAATATAATTATATCAGAACTGATTCGAACAACGTCTTTGGCACCCACATATAAAACCTACATGGTATCTCATCGCGCTTCACGTAATTAGTTTTCTTGCGTTCGGGCATAGCGCAACCCTGTAGTATGATGCAGAATGTTAGCTATCATACTGTTTTATTATTGTAGGTAGATACAGAATAAAATATATTTGCCTTCGTGTTTAGTATATATGTTTTTGTAAATTATTAAAAAAACATTAAAAATATTAATCATATTAATCTAACATGATACAATTTGAAGAGGACTATATATAAGTTACTTGTGGTATCTTTAAATGGTTTTTGATAACAACTCTAAACGTTTCTAAAGACAATTACCAAAAATGGTATCGCTGTAAAAGTCACAATTAACAATTGAGTATTATTTATCAAAGAGATGGAGTTATTTTATATCTAAGGACTATATTTCAGGAATATATCACATGTGCGGAGGTGACAAAGAAAATAAAATCCTTCGACTTTATTAAATGACTCAAATACAGTTGAGGTTAAGTCTAGTGTTAAAAGATCTTATTTGATCCCCTTGATAAGCAAATTTTTTTAAGTTCTATTTTTCTTTGGTAAAACGTAGTGCACCTAACTTTTACTGGTATTTTATTAACATGCTGTTTCGATGGGCATAACTATCATTTGGTCTAATTTGTTTTATCTCTATTTTAAATCTCATGAAAACTCAAACTATAATAATGTATTCGCTTAATAGTTATTAGACATAAATATCTATGTGCATGTATACTTGAGTTTAGTCTGAAAAATAAAAAGTCTAGTTATTATATCCAATATAAATTGGGTTTTACATTTGACAGTACGTTAGGGTGTGGCAGTGGTGACCCCGGGGCATTAACATGTTCATTTTGCACATAAAAGCATTTTTTTTCTTACTGATTATTGTATTGTAGTACTTTACAGCCATATATGTACATACTATACACAAAATCAACTATAGTTTTAAGTACCCACAATAATGAAGTCTTACCTTTAATACCTTACATACTGCATTACACTACACTGTGACGCTATGGAAGTGCAAGCTCGTAAGTACCTTTGCCGAGCACGCTCCGTGCCATCGATCGCTCACGCCGCGTGGCACTCGCTGCTTTAACATGCATTGGCAGGGAGCGAGGTAACGTAATTCATGCCCACATGCCGTGCTACAACCGGGCCTGTAGCTTAAACACAAAAGATAAAGATGCGGTTACTTTTTTGTGATACAAATTAACCGTATGTAGTTTAAGCTACTTGATTGTTTAGGACCGGTCAATATGATGATAACTCTGGTAATACATCTACCAACGACAAGTTCTCATTCTGAAGAGTTTTAGCCTTATGGATATTGTGCAGTATTTGTTTTACTTTTTTTTTTTTTTTATTTGTAAGCCTACCATAATGACTCCACTTTGCCTGATGGTAAGCAATAAATGGAGTCCAAGAGTGGTGGTCACCATCCTCATTGCATGTCTAGTCAATGCAGCATGGCGATCCACACTATGGCGGCCTGGTGAGATGCTTTTTCACGCCTTAAAAGACCCGGGATCAAATTGGGAAGGAAACACGTGCGCTGGTAGGGAATTCCAGGCTTTCACTAATCGGCACAGGAAAGAAGAGCCAAACCGTTTCGTTCGGGATCGCATATCTTCGACTCGCAAACGGTGACTCCTCAGGCCAGCACGTGTAGTCTTGTAGAGAAAGGGAGAAGGTGGGACCAATTGGAAGAGCTCGTCAGAACACTCCCCGTGATGTAGGCGATAGAGAACTGCCATAGAGGCGACATCTCTTCGCAACTGCAGGGGCTCAAGAGACTGGGTGACCTCAGGACAGTCTATAATACGGACTGCGCGTCGCTGCAACCGATCGAGAGCGTCAAGCAGATACTGCGCATAGCCATCCCAAAGATGAGAGCAGTACTCCACGCAGGAGCGAACCTGGGTCTTATATAAAAGACACAGATGCTCGGGCGAGAAGAACCGTCTCACCTTGTTCAAAACGCCGAGCTTACGCGAGGCCGCCTTAGATGATATTACAGATGTCCATACCCAGTATACTAAGCCTATCCTGTAGTGGCAGTTGAGTGTTCTGAAGAGTAGGAAGGGGAAGGAATGGAGACTTTTTGTTCGAAAACGCGCACGCCTGTGTTTTCTTGGCGCTGAACTCGACCAGATTCTCACAACCCCATTGAGAGATGCGGCTCAAGACCCGGTCGAGCTCAGCAACAAGCTCCTGTCGTTTTCCCTCAACGTCTGCTAGCTTGGCAGCAGGATGTCCAAAGTATCGCCCGTGTACTGTGCTGTCGTCTGCATAACAATGTATGTTGCCAAGAGCCAACATATCATTGATATGCAGAAGGAACAGCGTGGGCGATAGGTGATGATGCGTACTCATAAGAAATCTCGTTATCAATATATAAAATATCTAAAACTTGACTTAACTTGAGTGAAATAGAGAGAGATCTATGCAGATTTTCGGATTTTGTTGCATTAGCAAATCAGGAAAGCTTGTTGTTGTAGTCATGTCGTATTCCTGAATACCCCTTCCATGTTCCTGCGTCATTGTACTAACTTAAGATGGTACAAGAGTGAGACCTGAACTGAAAATATACTTCGACGAGAGGTCTTAGAGATAGATAAAGAGATGACAAAGCTGACCAAAAACGTGTTATTATACAGTATAGAATATCCTGAAATTTTCGAAACACAATCGTCAGTTGTACTTTTTCTTTTTCTGTTTGCTGACTAAATTTAGTAATTTTATTATCGCCTGTAACAGTTCCAATCCAAAAAGTTTTCAAGAATTAGCTTTTATACAAGATTTCATGATGACTAGCGCAAACATAAATAAGAACTATGTAGAAACTAAGTCAGTAAGTAAGTAGTAAATACCAAACATAAATATCATAAATGGAGAAAAAAGTAAACTGATAATAGTTATATATCTATTTAATAATGTTATTTATTTTGAAAACGTTTGGTAAACACTTGTTAATGTCCGTAATTCAAAATCTCAAGTATCTAGTATATTAACGCATATTCTCATCATATGAACTGGAACAGCTAGTTACTATTATGAACTACACTATATCTTAACTACATATGTACATATGGTAAAGTAGCCGATGTCTTATGTTAGACGGGCTTGTTGATCTAGTGGTTAGTAACCCTGACCGGAAGTCGTGGGTTCGATTCCCACACGGGAAAACTCTTTGTGGATAACACAAAGTTTTGTCCCGGGTCTGGGTGTTCTTTGTCTCCGTTGTTTGAATGTTTGTAAAGCACCCCAATTACGTACGGAATCCCAAAGAGTTGTAGCATATTAGCCGACAACAGCGGACTCATCCGATGTGCCGACGCAGAAGTCATTGCGCAACCGAAATCGACGGAAACTCGCCACCAAGGTCAACTACGACACGAGGCGCAGACGCAGCAGAATGTAAGATAATTCATTATGATCATTTTATTTTCATTCCATATTCTCACTTCAAGTAGGTTTCACTTAAATTAGTTTTTAATTTCTTTTCTTTTAATTAAATTTATTTTAGGTAAATTTGTTTTTTTTTTTAAGGAACTCCGGCTGCAGAGTACGTAATCGGCGCCGTCGCTAGATCCTTCCGGGCCTCTTCGCGAGCATTAGAAGCATCTCATATCGATATTAGCGTTCGCGAGTCACCCGGGTGGCTATTAAGCTCCAGTTCAACAAATGAAACGAGTTTATGAGTTAATCAATGTTCGTCACTTAGTAATAGGACAGCCTTGATTGAAAATAGGAAAAAAAAATCGCGAACCAGAAATAGAATACACACCTAAGCAACAGGTCTTTATCAAAAACCCTCTCGCTAGCCGATAGAAGACAGCATCGCGGTATACACAACACACCGTTTCAGCCTATTTCCCAATTCATATTTATACGTCAAAGAAACGCGGCCCGATAGCGACATCACGGCTAAAACGACTACCTAAAGCAAATACGTTGTTACAGGATTCTCACGTTGACCTCACCCCAGAACATAAGACTTGGATCTTTAGCTGATGGACCAGGAATACTACCTTACAAAATAGGGCTGATGAGACTAACCACCCATTACTATTCTTTCATACAATACGTACAGGTAGACGATATTGAAAACAAGATATACTCAATTAGAGGCCAACTTGAAACTTTCAAAATCAGGCTTAATAACGAAACGTACACACTTTACGAATATCAGATTGACTATCTCCCTGACAAGCTTGGCAAGGTACTAAAACAATTAAAATCTTTGGAACCTAGTAGAGTTAAAAGAGGTCTAGTAGACAGCCTAGAATCAGTTATAAAAAGCATTACGGGCAACTTGGATTATTTAGACGCCTTGAAATACGACGAAGCTATTAAGACTTTACAAAATAAGGAAGTTTCGAAAATTAATAACCACGTCAGCCTTAACAAAGAGTGGATGTCTAAGAATAGCATAGTTTTAGAGCAGTTAACGTTTAATCAGCAGAAGATTAACGACACAGTATCGATGTTAAAAAGAGAAGCTTATAGAGATTACAGTCGTAATCCGCGCAGTTCGCCCAATTGTTGGTAATAATCTATAAATATATATATAAGACATTTCGACTGATATATTGAGTCATCGCGATATCTCTGAAACCATAAGGCGTAGAGAACTGAAATTTGTTAGGAATATTCCTTTCGCCGAGTAGAGGTCAGGCAAGAACGGATTTTACGAAATTCCAGCACATAGGTCGTTGTGAGGGTATCAACAGGTCTGCTAGTTAGTAATAATATAGAATACTTAATGTTAGAGATAATTAGGGTAGAGAACATGTTAGCTTTCATTCGTGCATCTAGCACACATCATTCTATGATAGATATAGAAGTTTTAAAATCCATGATAGACAAAGTAATTACAGTATACAGTAGAGATCAAATTCCAGACTTAGTATTACGAGAATATTATAACCTTATCAAACCTGTCTCTTACTTTGTTAAAAATAGAATAGTAACAATTTATAGCTTTCCTATAGGTTCAGAATACATATGCGAGTTATGCAGAATATCGATTATACCCCACGGTGAACGGCTTGCCCTTATCCCTTCCGCTCCTTAAATAGCAACCAACGAGAAATCATTCATGTACATAGAGGCAGAATGCCCGACGTATAGTAGCTTTTATCTCTGTAAAAAAACACAGCCCAGCAGGTCCGGACAGTACCCGATTGCATCCAAGAGCTCATCATCAATCAAATTTTAAAGGACACCTGCCACTTTACAAAAATCTTCCTCGCTAGAGAAGCAATAGAGAAACTGGATGATTAGCACTATCTACTCTTGGTAGCCCGACCTACCAAAGTACAGTTAGCCTGCATAGAAAAGACTTCAATACGCTACAAGGAAGCTATCTCGTCACTATCCACATGGATTGTTACATAAGAACTGCAGAACTTACCATCGTCAACAATGACAACGAGATAAAAGGCCAGCCGTTAAAGTTATCAAAGATCCCCTACGATAAGATCAATCAAACAAATGCCTACACCAATATTGACTCAAGATCAGTAAACCTAAAGGACCTTCACAGCATCCAGAACAGGATTTCATTAGAAAAACCAGTAGAGATCGATGACATTCAGCCAACTTCGCATCAGCTGCAGTTATAATTATCCTCTTCACGGAAGGCCGTAACTATAGGATCTGGCACCTCAAAGAAAATAGCTCAGGGAAGAAGCCAACCCTTAAGATATACAATTCGGAAGATGCAACCAGCCCTAAAAAGGAAGAGACTCCAGAGACACACAGAGCAACATTTTCCATAAACATGCTAAAATAGTTGCTGAACTGAGGGTGGAGGTGTTACGTACGGAACCCCAAAGAGTATCGCCGACGTAGCATACTAGCCGACAACAGCAGACCTATCCGATGTGCCGACGCAGAAGTCATTGCGCAACCGACGGAAACTCGCCACCGAGGTCAACTACGACGCGAGGCGCCGACGCAGCAAAATAATATAATTAATTTAGATCATTTTATGTTCACTCCATATTCTCACTTCGAATAGATTCACTTAAATTAGTTTGTAATTTATTTTCTTTTAGTTAAATTTATTATAAGTAACTTTGGTTTTTTTCGAACCTCCGGCTGCAAGGTACGTAATCACACCGCGACACAGGAATCATACCTAGAAAGAATAAACAATATATATTTTATTGGATAATCGTGATATATGGTAGTTGGTTCAAAGTTGGTTTTGGACTAGCAAAACATAAGCTCAGTTTTGAGTGTTCTGTCTGCACTTTTTTCAGTCTGCAAAAAGGCTATATGCAAATTTTAGGATTATTCAAACAATGTTTTTGATACAAAAGAACTAAAATATCTATAAATACATAGCTGTAAATAAATATTTACTAAAAATATCTTAACTACAGAGCTAGTACTAAATTTCTATTTCAGACGCAATATTTACGCCAGTCTGTCTTTAATGCACTGTTCTTTTCAACCAGTGCTAATAAATATCATTAAGGCTAATTTTGTCATTAAGGTGTCCTTTCGCTACTGTCAGGTTACCTACTAACGAGATCAATACATGAAGATTCAGATACAAACTAACTGTACACTACCTTACTTTCTTAACAAAATATACATCCCCATCACCTGAACGATTGACACTCCACCACTGCGCGCTTCTCCAGAAGCTTTTTGCCTCGCACGAAGAGCCTGTGAAACAAAATGTCGCCTATCGTATTTTCAGACCGATACCGACAACTGTACACTACCCGACCGACTTTAAAACTTTAAACAAAGAGCGTACTCCTACTTAAAAGCCCGGCAACGCACTTGTGACTTTTGAGTTGCGGGTGTACATGGCACTTACCATCTGGTGACCCATCTGCTCGTTTTATAGCATATATATATATATATAAAAATACCCAAATAGGTTTTTCAGTTCACAAATTTAGCCACGTTTTAAAGCAGGCAAAGATTCCCAATAATATTACCAAAATACACTAATATACCAGAAATCAATTGTTTGATAAGAGAGATATGAACGAAAATATCAGAAAAGAAGGCATTGACATATTTCCTGACTCTGTTCATCTACAACACTGGTGAAATGAAAGGAATCTTACCTATCTACTTCCTATTTTTCAACCAGGTAGCAATAACGTTTATATGGACCACTACAATGAATTGCGCAATACAGAAATTAAAGCCAAGCGATTAACAATATTGACTTGAAAACACTTTTAGCATTAAACTTTTAGAGTAAATAGGACGCAGGGTCGCTTGGAAATAGTACTTATTGGTTTAATTTATTCTTTAATTATAGGGCTCTCTACAGTTTATTTTTTTTGTATACACATGTTTTTTGGACTAAAATGCAAAGAGTTTTAACGTGCCCCAAAATAATTTCAATTCAAATTCTATCAACAGTACAAACCGTTATTCATTAAAGCACAGTCGGTCGTTTATCACTTAATTACTAAACAGGGACATAAATTTGCCCTAAATCATGTTCATTTTGTACAAATCCTATCTGTCGAAGGACTAATCCAGTACAAGTCACGATATAAATGGGCTGGTTTGTGGTAAATAACAGAGATTAAGCCTTTCTCGAAAATTTAACAGGTCGGAAGTCAGACCTATTTAGTTATAATACCTCTGTATATGTGCCAAACTCGCAATAAACTATTCCTGAATTATCAAATCCTTTTTCAATATGGTAAGTAAAGGGATAACAAGTATAGCGTAAAACTAACTCAAAGATATACAAAGAATAATGGAACTATTTATCTGGTGTCGGGATGAAAGATTTTCATGGATGTCCTTAGCCCATGGGTGGAGAGGGATGAAGGGGTCTGTCGGACTCTTACCGACTGAAACTGAAGTGCTAACCATAACGTTTTTTGTGAGTACGACATATACTCGTACACATCAAAAGTGTCTAGGACTGAAGTACTTTGTAGAGTATCGCCACAATTGAGGATCATTATTTTAACTTTTTGGGATCGTTGTTGTTTTTTTAATGAATTTTACTATTTGAATAAAGAATTTTCTTGAATAAAGAAGAAGACAAGTTAACAATAAAATTATCACTATTCATCTTAGTAGTTTTCCTTTTCAGTTGTCAGCTTTTATTAAACAAAAAGAGTCAAACATGATTTTGATAGGTATGATTTTCGTATTTTTTTTATATTAACTCAGTATTTAAACTCGAATTAAATACAAAGAAATAATATCAATTTGAAGCTTTTGTGTTTAACGTAAGTTGATGTCAGACACCTCGGTGTTAGACTATGCCTTACAATTCCACCAAGTCTCTTTGTAATTATAAGTCGCTTGCCAAAGTAATATATATATATATATATATATATATATATATATATATATATATATATATATATATATATATTGTAAATTCTTTATTCATGTAAATCAATTGGAGTTCCTCAAAATTAAATCTAGTTGAGTACAATCAAGGTTTAAAGAGCTGTTTTTCTCAAACTTGTTAACAAGTTGTGCGTGTTTTACTGACCTTATAAACACACATAATATTTTTTATATTCTTGTCCGTTATAAATATTTTAATCAATTTACCTAATTTGTTATTTTTTAAATACTAAAGTTAAACATGGTTTATTAAAAGTAACACATAAATAACGATAAAACTTATTTAGAAACATATTTATGGTTTATATCCGCCAGATGGCAGAGTGATTGAACACGATGGATGTCCATTGTTGTCTACATTTATCTACAGATAATTGGATTTTGTCCCTTCTAAATTTTCAATTATTTTTTCATAAAATGGGTCTCGTCAATTCTTGTCATAACCACTAAGCTGTGTATTTTGGAAATTACGTGCACAGATTCTCAATAGATGTCTCAATGATGATTCTTTTTGCTACTTCATACATTTTAATTCACATTTTGTGATTCTATATTGGTGGAAATGGTGGTGTATAGACAACCGGAATAGTATAACTTGGGATACCTAATACGGCCGTATGATTCCAAACTAGGCAGAGCATGTACTATGAACAGATTGCTAAACATACTTAAAAATTACAAAAACTACCTATATATGAAATAAAATTTAGACACAGAATAAAATATGGTTCTCATAACACAATTATTGTCCGGGTTGGTAATAAAATTCACGACAAACAGGCCAGACAAAAAGTTATACCCAAATATCACAAACAAGAATATCGCACTTTTCGCAAACGTGTGTCATATCTTGTCATGTCTTTTTTGTATACCACCATATCCAATAGCATGTACATATTTTAAAGACAACACGATAGTCTAGTTTGGTTAACTGAATTTAAAAGACCTAGGGACATACGGTAATTTACTTTTACATGTAATTGTTTGAAAGCGTTGAACAATGTACGTAGTTACTGTCTGCTGTTAATACTTCTATAACTAATACAGCTTAAAGTGTTTCAAATATTAAACATAGCACTGCTGTACTTGTTGGAACAGAGAAAACATTATTTTTTCTGAAACACAAAACACGTACGAAAATAGGATATAAAAGGAAGTCCCGGAAACTACCGCAATCATTTTGTGTAATATAATTCTGCGCAGTAATAAATGGAATCGTATACAATGCTCTAGTCGAGTTTTCCGTTGAAAAGAAAATAATTATAAAAAAAATAATTGCCCTCTAAAATACGCTAGAATCAGCCAAAAATGTATATTAAGGTGTATTTGAAAACTTTCCATACATACACAATTGAATCTAACTTTTAGTTCGTTATAGTCTTTGTTCTTGATCTCAAAATTTACATGGGTAATACGCTCTCAATAATAGTTTATTATTTAATGACAATCTTGAGATAACACCAAGCACATGAGATCCGATAAACTGAGAGCGCTCTTGAGTGCGGTTTTGAGTACGATTAACTTGCAGATATTGAAACTTTTTCCAGTAACACTCTAAATAAAAAATGCATGAATTAAAAGCTTATTTTACAAGCGTTAATTTAGTTCAACCAGTCCCGATGATTGTCATCAAATCTTGTGAATTAAATTTGATTCACTTCCCGGTTACCAGTTGAGATTTTGCATACAAGTGTAAATCGCGTGACACTGCAACATTACGATGACATGGTGCTGATCTGATGATGGAGCTCGCAATAAAACGAAACAACCTAATTGAGTTTGGGCTCGTTTGAATCGTCTTGACGAGTAGTTTGTGTTTAAATGGTTGCTAGGGTCTGATTTGAAGATCGAGCTGGAAGGTGGTCATAGGAACTCAGTAAAGAAACAACGCAACCCCATCGAGTATGAAATCGTTTGATTCATCTCGACGAGTACTTTGGTGCTACATAGTAACCAGGGTCAGGGCCTGTTACATTCTGGTGGAACATTAAATAACATTTAGCATAATTACGCCTGAATTATTTTTCTTTTACAATCAAAATGTAACACGCTTTTATTTATAAAAAAATGGGTATGTGAAAATACGAAAAGATTTAATACAAGGTGTTAAGTTTTAGGGTTTAATAAAAATGTCAAAACTTGCATCTTGTGGATAAATAAGTTCAAAGCAGTTTTGTATTCCCGGTTGGCGAAAAGTAAAGGATTTTTTTAATATTAACCTGGAAGTATTACACAATAATATTACAGTAGTTATATTTACACAGTATATGTACACATACAGTAGGTTATAGGAACATCAGTTTGTGTTTCGTTGTTAACTCGTTCCCTGCGATGCTCTGCGGATAATTTTGGACTCCTGGAGGTTCTGCTGTAGTTTCTTCTCTTGCTACCTTTTTCGAGTGGTAGATGTGCTAACTATAGTTCTGCGAGCTATTCGGAGCTGCTGTTAGAAATTAACGACATGCGAAAACCGACTCCGCAAAGAAGTTGACACAACAGTTAGGTTAGTGTTACGTGTGTCTTGGTTAACGTTTGGATAGTGCATGACCAAAATTTTACTTCTACTATCCTTTTTACCCTCTAATAAAGTTATACAAGTTGTGACCTTTGTAATCAGTATTCGTTATTGTATGGGTTAGATGTACTGGCTTTCAAAATATTCCTCCTTATTTTTCCATAGATAATTTGTTCATAAAACATCTTTCTATAAAAAGGTCGGAGATTCTTAATTAATCAATGGCATATTGAGTTAACAACTCACAATTTCTTTATATAAAGGTTGATGGCCGCCTGAAGTACAAGCACGCTCATTTTAATCACAAAGCTTTTCCTAAAAATCCTACAATTAACCACAAAAATTAATCACTTTATTCCCTTAGCGGAATATTCCAAAGAAATCATTTTTTCCGTCATCAAGAAAATGGTTATGGAGTTATATTAATTTTTTGGTAATGGTTTGATTATGATTGAATCAATTGAATTAGTTTCTAAAAGCTAATGATGAAATATAAGATATAAAAATATGTAGACCGGAGATCGCTATCCACCTCAATATCTCGGTCAATATTTATATTTATTTATTAAGATTTGATTACAATCAGCATAGAAAAAGAAAATTTAGAAATATAATAAGACGACAAACAGAGTCATTATTCATGAAATATTATCAAAAAACTCCGGTAGCACATGCATCGGGGAAAGTATCGGACTGACAATCAAGTGGTTGCGGGCTTGCACCGACGTACCAACGACGACAAAACGTAAACCAACTTCTGACAAATGCTTTTATCGTACCTGGACGAGTCAGCCAGAATAATAGTAATATGTAAAAAATGATACTTTTGTTGTTTTTTAATAAAGAATCTTCTTGCTTACTGCACCACACTGTAAGTATCTGTTATATTGTACAGCTAATTGTTTAAACTTACCTTTTATGAGAAAGCGGAGAGAATAAGCACATATTTCAAGCCATGGCGCCAGCCATCTATCTCAAATTAACCAAGTCATTTTGACAAATTTGCCTAGATATAACACCCATTTATTTAATTAATTCCATGTGGTAACGTAAAATCTACCACGTAAAATCTTATTACGTGGTAGAGCCATGCTTAGGCACGAATGGGCCGGCTCGACTGATGCGATACCACGAACTCACCAGAAAACCGGTTGTGAAGCGTTGTATTTTCCCTAAATTAGTGGGGTTTCCGGAGGCCCAACTCCCCCTATCCTTTTTCCTCATCCTTGTCCCCCTACTCTTTTCGCATGTAATCATCCCTCCCTCATCTTTTCCCTCCCCTCATCCCTCATCATCCTCAAAGGCGAGCAGCGCACTTACGACTCCCGAGTTGCAGGTGTCCCTGTACGGCGGTAGTCACTTACCTTTAGGTGACTCGTCTCTTCGTCTGTCCCCATATAGTATAAAAAAAATATACTTTCAATCTTTGGTATCATCTAAAAGTTTACAGAAAGAATCCTTCCAATAAATTTTGGCTTGTATTTCATATCTCTGATAAATAGTCAGTATATAATTTTTAGGTTTTAGTCGATAATAAATAGGTATAAAAATACTCCTAATTTTATAGAATTGTAAATATCAAAGGAGGTACGAGTGTATTACTGTAGTCTGTTTTAGTTTATTACGATATTATTTCAGGACGAGTGGCTTGCTAACTTGTTTTTATTATTTCAACACCCAAATGAAGTTAAATCACTAACACAAAAATATATAAAAGATGAGAACCCATTTTGGGATAAAAGAAAACAACACTAGAGTAAAACATCAGTACAATAAGAAAAAACTAAAATTTTAAATACTCCTGAAAATTCCCTTTAATGATTAGATTTTTTTTTAGTTAGCTTTCTAACAATATTTAACTACTAAACAGATTATATATTTTAATTTTAAGGACAACAAATCAAAGTCAGTAAATCCATTAGAAAATATGAATAAACATAATGTATACCCTAAAATTATAAAAAGGTTCCCGGAGGGTCAAATCCCCCTTTCCTCTTTCCCCTCCTATCATACCCCTTCAATTCTTTCCCAAATCCTCCTTTAGTAAAACTAAATTGTCCCAAAATCCCGTATAGGAAGTAATCAAGAGTAGAAACGGACAACAATAAAATACATAAAATCTCGTTATTGCTTCCGTGTCGAGGGTCAAGTAAAATTTGCTACAAAGAAATCTTAAGCCTAAGAAAAGTCTTAATGTATTTGGTCTGAATATGCTTGGGAATGATATATCTACATTAAATACCTATGATATGAATATTCAGTATTAACAAGTAAGTGAAAAAGAACAAAAGTGATGATAAAAACAATGTATAAAACTGCGGTTCTGTAATGTATAAAGTTTACAAATTATATTTTTATAAAATATTTTAATACCACTAAAATAAGGTTTCTGTTTATAATATACACAAACGAGACTGAAAAATCATTATTGCTGAATGTACATAAGCAATTCCTTACTTAAATATGTCATCTAAGTAATATGTTCGCTTTCTCTTACAACGAACACTGTAAGGCTTTAGTTTTGTTATTTATTATCGCTACGGAATCCCACAAAAAGTAATGTTCGAGTGTTTTCAAATAAAAAGTAATTGTTTAGTGTCACAAAGCTGAAAAATCTATAAATTATTGAAGTTGTTGAAATGTTTGATGTTTTTTATGCTTCTAAAGAAACAGTTACATCTTTATTGTATAGGAAACTTTAATTTATGTTTAAACAAAAAAAGGTTGTTTAGGAAAATATAATAAGTCAAATACTTTGCTTTTGTTCTAATCACACAGTACTTACTTTTCCATACTACTAAGATTTTACGAGTTCATAAGCAATATTTCCTGTAAAGGAGCTTCGTACCCACTAGAGGCGCAATGGTTTATTTACCTGTGTATCACTTACAACATAAATATTAACAATAAATATACACGAGAACCTTGTAAATTTACACGTCACTTTGTTTGTCTATTCACATGATAATCATGTCGCACTCCTACTAGGTTCAGACCCGAGTAAAGGATATACAGATGGATACCAGGGATTTACTATAAATCTGTGTATTTATAAAATAATACGAGTATGTTTTATGATAAATTGATAACTTAAGAAAATATTGATTATAATTTACTATTGATATCGTAGCAAATCATAACCAAGTGCTTAGAACGCCAACCTTAAAAGGTATCCATTAGGTGCAGGATGTCATCAGTCACTAACCTGGCACGTGTCTTTAACCGGAGCAATTTATCTTCAAATAAGGGACATCCCTATAAAGATCTTCGTCAGAATGATTCAGCGTCTCTTGCGATTTAAAAGGCGTTTTCCCCTTACCTGGCTGGCTAGACTTAATTATGTTCCTAAAAGTGTAAAAAGGATTAGCTAAAATTTCTATTTCTGTTTTTGATTACATTTATTTTAATCTTTTTTAGTTTCCATGCCAATCTTAAAACCTTGTCTTTATTACAAAAAAATATTCTAAATACTAAGCAGTAAAGGGTCACAGGACAGGTATTTATTTTTTAGTTATCGATGACAAAGCCTTACATCCGTACAGACGGGTCACGTGATGGTAAGTAGCAACCGCCGTCTATAGACACCTGCAACTTAAGAGTCGTATCGTAAGGGCACTACCCGCTTTTAAGGGGAATTAGAGAAAGGGGGATGAGGAAATGAGAAAAAAGAGAAAGAGTTGATGGAAAGAGGAGAGGGGGTAGTTGGGCCTCCGGAAACCTCTCTAATTTCGCGCAAATCGCAGAAATTTCTGTAAGGCCGTGGTTTCGCACCGAGCCTAGTTCGAGGTCGAGCTAAGCAAGGCTCTACCACGATATACCTTAAAGCTTCCTTTACCTTTATTGCATTTATGAATACTTATTGGTGCTGACTGATATGATATCATAGACTTAAACTGGACCACATAAGCCGGGGATTATTGTCTTCTGACACATAATGGTTTTACAATTTAAATCGATTTTTTATACAGAATAGCACAAACAACTCAACACTCATTTGATTTAGTTACTCGTGTGACAAAACTTTTTTATTGTTTAAGAATTAATGTTTTAGTTCGACAACCACTCTAAAAATCCTGTAGAAGAAGTATAATAATCAAGGAAGCAAATTAAATACATCAACAAGATAAATCTCAACCACATTAAAAATATTAGCGCAATGTTAAAATTTAATTAAGTGCGTTGTGGAGCAATAATTGTGTCCCTCTAATAGGAATACGAAATATTTTTTAATAACTCATCAGATTGTTGTTTACACAGATTTGATTCTACATTATGGCTAGTAGTCTATTTTGGTATTTTAATTTGTATGTTAATGTATGAATCAAGATTTCAGTGCCAAATGTTTATTTAAAACCATTCACAATAAAGAGGTAGGTTGACTGTTATTGATGTCTAATCATCCGAATGAAAATTATATACAGAAGTCGAATAAACTTAGGAAGACAATTTAAGCAAAAGTAAAAAAAAAAAACTCTGTAATACTTAATATTTTGAAACGTGACACAGATCTCATCAATAGTTTAAAACAGAGGTCATTATGTAATTGACACTATTTAACTATGCAATCTTTCTATGTTCGTTTTTAATTCTCACCAGCATCAATCATGTGAGAAATAAATGGATTATTTTTATGACTTTTGATTTTAAACAGTTTTTGTACGTTAAATAAAAGCTGTGTTTTCTCTATGAACTGAACTGAGTACAGCATTTGCCGATACCGTTAAACATGTGGTTTATTATCAATTATGAAATATTTAATAATTAATTTCGTAATTTATAAACGACACAAAGTTTCTTAAATCAAATCATACATTATTCCAACCAAGCAATACAATCTCTAAATAAAACACCACTCCACTGCAGTGCTGGACATAGACTCCTCTCCTGATGAGCACATAGCAACAGTATATTCAGCTACCTTTTTGAGGGTGTCGCTTTATTTAATTATAAGGTTAAATGAAAAACTAAAGTTATAAAGGAATAATAAAATTTGTTTCTACAAAAAGTAAAGAAATTGAATGAGAATAATGAAAAAAAAGACTGTGATAGATGACAGGTTTGTTCAGATATCCATGCTTAGAAAATTTTCTAATTACATTGAACTGGCTCCATCTCGTTTCTACCTAACATATTTACAGTAGCTCCATCACTTTGCTGAATTTTCATATTGTGAACAAAATTCCGTTTGGGCTGCTTCATAAACCTGGCTATCTCCATTAGTGTCTGTTAATCTGTATTTCTCGTTATATAAAGTTGCTGCTTCCACGATCTGGACATGCGTGGGATGCTTCCAAAGTAATTAATATGTTGCTTCCTAGTTCTAATTAAAAACGATCAGAGCAAAGAGTCAACAAACAAAGTTGTATGGGTAAAGATTTAAATAAATAAAGTAAATTTATTAAGAGTAATTAAATGTGGGTACTGTATTCCTACAAAAAATATGCATGTATTTGTAAATACCGAGTTGTCATGATATCACAATGTGCCCCCGTACCTCCGCCGCATTGTCGGGGCATAGCTAACAGAGAGAGCTGTGACCTACCCTAGTCGGGCAGGACACGGTCGGCGAGAGATGTCGTGCGGTGTTCCACAGGGATCGGTATTATACCTAATCCTTTGGAACATCGGCTATGACTGGGTGCTGCGCAGTGCGTTTCTCTGTGATATGTTACGCCGACGACACCGTCGTGACAGAAGACGCATCGCGAAACAGTTATTAAGGCTGCGGTCGGAGGCACCATTGTCGTTCTAAGAATACGGCGACTAGGTCTTGATGTGGCTTTACACAAATCCGAGGCCGTTTGCTTCCATGGGCCTCAGAATAAGCCACCTGTAGGATCTAGGCTAACAGTAGGAGGCATCAGCATCGGCATGGAATCGACAATGAAGTATCTGGTACTTGAACTCGATAGCCGATGGGACTTCAGACCTCACTTCCGAAGTCTCGCTCCCAAACTACTTACGGCGGCCGCACTTTCGCGGCTGCTACCAAACATGGGAGGGCCCGATGCCTCCTGCAGGAGACGATTGTGCGCTCTATGGCCCTTTATGGGGCTCCAGTCTGGGCTGGAACCGCTGGTTACCGTCGCCGTTATCAGCTTTCTACATTTTTAAATCATTATCTTATTAGTATTATGTATTTTTTTATATAAAATAAATGTTTCTATTATATTGTTACACAATTCAAGATATCTATAAAATGTATTCTTTGTGGTTAGTTCAATCAATCTTTCCATATACTAACACAATAACATTTATTCTTCAGATGCATGGCATAGCCGTGTTAAACATAATTCAGTTTACTAGAGCGCTTCATACTGCGCTGATAGTATAGTTTGTTTGTTCCGTCTTCCCTTAACTTTTTATCAAATCTTAACTATTTAACTAATCGATTCTTGAAAATATCATCAGTGAAGAGAAAAAGTTTATAACAAAAACTAGGTAGTTTCTTATAGAAGGCAAGAACTACAGTTTTAAAAATATCACTATAATTGCGATAGGCAAATTCTGGTTTATTGGTAAAAAAAAAACAAACATAAAACGCGTCATAACTTTGTTTGGTTACATTACCTAACGCTGTTGAGTTGATGCAAAGGGCAAAAGTAATATTACTAAACTGAAATATCACATAATAAACTGTTTGTTGTATCGTCATCATCGTTTGTAATATCGCATATTGATAATGAATAATCCTATTTCCTAAATCAGGAAAATTTAAAATATTGATATATTGATACATCTTGAATGTAGAAGGACGGTTTGAATCCCCACCATATTTTTAATTCTTTATAATACCTACCTATACGTAACGGCATCAAAAATGTGAAACTATGTTAGTTAATTAAAATTGTATTTATATTTTATACTTTTTTTACAATTCTAGTTCCTTTTTATACATTTTCATTCTTGAATTCTTTGAAAGTGGTATTTTTATACATTTCATTACTTTTTAAAGAAGAGCCAAGTTGTAAATTAAGTCCGTCCCCCTTTTATTACTAAACGGAACTGTTGGAAAGCCTAATTTAACATCTATTTGAGAAAACTAATTATAATTTCAATATTTGTTATACAGACGAGTGAGAGTATTCCTTCGTATCGGCGTTACTGGCTAACTTCATAAAGATATTGCATTAAATATTCAATCATCATGGAGCTCAAGCTCAAGTATTTCGGTCATCAATATTTTATTATATCCATTTTCTATTCACATTTTTTACTATCATAAAATTTTAGAGGTTCCAATAATATAAGTTTTATGTATAAAATACTAATAGTTCTGAAAAGAAACTGAATAAAGTCCGCATAAATCAACTTGGATAGGACTTAGCAGTCACAGATAAAATTCGCTTAACTTTCTACATATAATGAAACTTCATAAGTTTCGAATTCACAAGAAGTACGATCAGGTTCGTATCTCCAATAATAAGCCACATGTTTTTCATTTTCACATCTGGCAAAATGTCCAAATTATTCGCAAAGAATATTGAAGGTCATATAGAAGTTTATACAGTTTTGAAGGATATATACTACAAGAGACTACGAACTTGTAAAATTTTGAGTTATTCGTTTTTGTCAAATATTTCGTTTTGTTTTGCCTTCTTTAAATTTGCATGTATTTTACGACTTGATTGTTTTATGAACGCTTATGTAGCGCTGCGAGAATAGTGATACAACGTCTGAATAGAAGATTTCTTGTTACGGTACCACTATCAGACTAAGTCAGTCGTGAAGCTATATTCATACATACATGCTATATATATATATAGTCGACAAAATATGCATCCCCAGGTGATCCACTGTGCGCTTCTCTACAGGGTTTTTGCCTCGCACAACTAGCCTGTGGAACAAATTGCCTGCCGTATTTCCGGACTGATACGACTCTCAGTCCTTCAAGTGTACTCCTACCTAAAAGGCCGGCAACGCACTTATGACTCTTGAGGGTGTCTATGGGTGACAGTAGTTACTTACCAGATCAGAGATCAGATATAAAAAAAAATGACCGTTCGCACACGTAGATTATATAGAAAAGAACAGACAAGAAACTCCCAATACCCTCTTTTTCAAATATTTTACACATTTTATTTATTTATATATAAATAATAATAACAAGTGTGGACAATTACACATTTGGTTGGATATACGAGTATATGACTGATGTAACCACGTTGGCTATTTTATGCCATGCCTATTTTATAGAGACACATTTAATTAAGAAAAAGCCTAGCGAGAGAAGGATGTGAAAGTTTAGTAATAAAATAAACATTTACAAAAATTTAAAATAAAATCTGTAAAATGACGCATTATCTGGTAAATAACGTAAGAAGGTATTTAGAAATTTGGATAGAAGTTTTTGGTAGTAAAACTTGATGAGGCTCAAGCAAACGTATTTGAGCAATTTTATTTTCATATTTTATATGTTTTGAGTTTAATTTGTAACCTTGAGATTTTACGTTGATAATATTCTGAGAATAAGATTATTATAACTTTAATATTATGAATAACTGATATATATATATATAATATTATAGCGGAAAAGTGTTCGGTTTAAAAATACCAAGCGAGATAAACCGAGACAACAGCTGTAATTTCATATTTATACAGCGTTCGAAGGGTGGGATTCAACCTTTTTGTCAAAATAATGCTGTAGATTTTTGGTTTAAATACAATAGGCTTTCAACCAGTGACTATTTACGTACAGTGAGCTGATGAAAGCCTGACATCAAACATCGCAGAAAAACACTGTTAAAATATTTGATCTTTTGAAATTTGCACAAACAATTGAAAGCGTCTTACCGACTCAGTTTATTTTGTTAAAAAAATAAAAAATAAAAAAAATTACAAAAGAAAATATTTAATCATTTAGTTAATTTCATTTGTTGTGGAGTTTATATATTAAAGAATTTAGTCAAATGAAGGTAAGTATGCGCGTGAGAATTTTCGTTAATTTTTCATATCATGTAATTACACTACACCTATTTGATCATCGCCATTTCTGAATACCATTACATCTTCAATTTTCACAACTAGAAAGTGAATGACTACCTAGACAACAATCATTGTGTGGGTTATAGGGTAAAAGAAAAGTCTATTATATTAGATCTTCGGGTTAGTTTTGAGGGTTTTATTAAAAATAAAATCATTCATTCGGTTAGTTCAATGCATGACTCAATTCTATTAATTGATGTTGATAACGCTCAGCTGTGATAGTTTTATTTGGTTTTAATAATAAATAACACCTTTCATATCCTACAAAATGCATAACAATACCTTATTTACGTGAATGTTACGCTTCGGCGTCGATGTAGATGGTTGACCAGGATCTACCCATGATTTACCCATGTTATGATACGTATCTACAATAAGTCTGTGAGCTTCTGCTGCTGTTTTTCTTGAATCGAAAAAGTATAGTAGTAAATGACGAAAATTATATCTATCGCGATCCATATTTAATCACACTAAAAACTTGCGTACGTTTACTGTAAGTGAATTACTTCGAATAATTAAAGTGCAAGCTAAAACACGCCGCATCGAATACCTAAGTAACTTGTAGCGACGTGTCGCGACAGCTACTTGACACGTTCCCTCAAAACAAGACATTTTTTTTTTTTTAAATTTATTAATTCGCAATTTTGATTACTCGCGTGGATGAAATATATATCAGCTTTGTTTATTATAAAGCTAAGTAGCTCCTTTAGAATGAAAGCCCCTATATTTTGATGGTAAATAAGGAAGTGAAGCTGATCCATAATGAGAAAGTTTAGTTTTATTATTAACCAGTTTTCAAAAATGAAGTACACATATTCAATGCGCCAGAGGCTAGGCTGACACTAACATAGACGTACAGCAATTAACATAAGACAAAAAAGAGTATAAGAAAATAGCCATATAAGAGTCTTCAGAACTATATATTTATTATGTTCGTAGTTTCTTAGAGAACGTTGAGTTCAGCAAGACTTCCAACTAATCCTAACGTAAATCGAAAATATATCATGAAAACCTAAAACGACGCTTCCCACTTCTAAATTGTTGAACGTAATAGGTGCGGCCTATAAAAGCAATTTTCCCGCGAGTGCTTCGAGTACAAAGGAAAGTTAGTTTACAACGAGATGACTCGAGGTTAAATACATATTTGCACATTGGTGACTACCGCTTTCGCGGTTTGCCTTTAGCTTATGTAGTTCGATTGGAAGGGACAAAGGCAAACAATGGCGCTCTGTGGCCGATCGTTGCCACCCTTCTTAAGTCATGAAAAGTATTTAAAATGGCTTCTGAAAGCAATTTGTTTGTGAATAACTTTTAAAAAATAATTTTTGTTTATGAAAGCAGTGTTGGCGATTGATAAATTAGGAAGTATCAAATTAAATATTTTATTTTATACTGTTGTTTTTTTTTTAATTTAGGTTCTGCATTGTTTCTTATACTCCTAAGATAATTTCTGGAAAGTACATTATTTATTTAATCGAAAGATTGGGTGTGGTTTTTAAATCATATCGTCATTGTAAAATTAAATCATTATGTTCGAGAAGTCTGGTGATAATCTACGTTAAACTTTCAAGGTCTTTTTCTCCGCCTCAAATCAAATCTGATGATTTATTTTTTACCTGACTAAACAGAAAGGAGTATTGTGTTTTTCGAAGGTATGTATAGGTATGTATTCTACACATCAAACTCTTTGGTATGTGAGAGGAAGCTATACATTTTAGATCACTGATGTTTTCAAATGAAGATACAATAGAAAAATTAAGGAAAGATTCGACAGACGTCAGTGTGGAAGAGACTTCATTAATATTTAATATAAATATTTTAGTTAATGCAATTGTATATACTTTGCTATGGGAGACTCAGCACAGGTTTATGTTTGAAGATGTTTATATATAGGGGATAGACGAACAGAACAGGTCACCTGATGTTAAGTGACAACCTCCATACATGAATACCTGCAACTCAAGAGTCGTAAGGGCGCTACCCGCCTTTGAGGGTTATGAGGGATCGGGAGATGGGAGGGGAAAGAAGAGATGGGGGATGAGGGAAGGGGAGAGAGGACAGGGGGAGTTAGGGGAAATGCAACGCAAGCGTTGCTTTACAACCGGGTTTGTGCACCGTTCGAGCCGGCCCATTAGTGCCATCTATTGCTTATTAAAACACTTTTGTAGAAATGAGTCATCATTAGCTGCTCATTATTTCGAGTTCACTTCTACTGTTATTGAACGAAATTTAGCATCAAGAACATCATGAACATGACGCGACTTTGTCAATGTGGGCTTTATCTAAATAAGCTTTCATAAACAAAGCAAAAAAAAGGTCCACTAACTAATACAAAGCTTATTTTGACTCGACTTATCTATTATGTTATTTGTAAATAAACTCTATTTAATCTGTATTATTTGGCAAAATGTATTTATTTGATTACACTAAATGCCCGACGGCATCGGAATTTAGTGTAATAATAATAAGCTGGTTACACACATGAGGGAAGTAATTACATAACTTCAAAGTGTTAGAAAAATAAAGTACTTACGAAGTATGAAATTTATCAAAGCAGAAAAAACAATATTTTTTAACTTCATGTATGTATTTTAAATTATTAAATAGTGAAGAGGCATTATTATTACAATATTCGACTATAATAAGGATAAAAAAGATGTCGTGTATCAACAACTACGTATGGTCAATACAAGCAATTGGACTAGTCAGAAATAACTTGTACTGTGTACATTGTTATTCCGTTTTCTTGTATTCGATTCATTGGCCTGATATATCCAATTCAGTAAGCACAATAACGCCCACATTGGTGTAACAGGAAATTCAAAGTGCAGAAATGATTGGAACAAACGAACTATTAGATTGCGTAAATATCAGGGATTTGTTGTATTAACACGAACTAGTCGCTAATTGCACATGCGTACATTGAAGTTCTATTATCAAATAAAATATTAACAGTGCCATCCCTGCTTGTCCTACTGCAGTAAATGGAGAAAGATTTACTTCCATAAAAACTACTGAAAATCTAACAATAAATTCTTATTTATATTTACTTTTATATTTTTTTATAATTTATATAAATTATGTACTTACCTAAATTCAGGAAAAACATAATATTTAACACTGTAGTAGGTACACTTAATTTTGTGGTAAAATATAAGCAATCAAAATCAAAATCAAAACTATTTATTTCAATTAATAAAAATATCCATGATTGGCTTAATCATGGGTATTTTTAAATTGTTAAGAGATGAAGTTATCCAGACTAACTCAGTCGTGAAACTAGTTGCCTGTACCAATACGAATCCAATACGATCCTATGGAGAAGAACAAGAATTTTAATTAGTGTAAAATAAAATGTGATGTCAATGCAATACATAATTTTGAAATTAAATTGTTCTATTTTACAAACTTTCGTATTTGATACCCATAACTTTTAAATGATATCTACTAATGTGGGTCACACATTACTAGTACTCCTGTTAACCCCTCCATCTAAGCTAAATATTGCATTAGGAGTGGGTTCACGACGGTAGTGCACGGGGTAGGGTTCGAATCCGCAACCAATTGATCGCAAGTACGACGACTTATCCATTACGCTTGTGAAAAAAAAAGCTGAGCAATTTCTCTAGTATTGATACTGAACATCAGACTAATTAAAAATATCTCTTAGCCAACTGCTACCTCATTGAAAATAAATGTTTTTAGTCCAAATAGAAATAACTTTAAAAAAAATAAAAATGTACGAGTACTCAAATTTTAGATTTTTTTCTGATCAATCCAATTCAGTTACGCAGTCACGCAGTTAAAATAAAATATCATAAAATATGCATGAATTCTGCAATAAAAATCTTTAGTTATTTTGTATTTCGTACTTTATAGGTTGTCCCCTAGACTCATCTGGAAACATCCATCAATGCGTGGGAGAAATTTAGTTGGGAATATGTAAAAAAAAAATGTTTAGTCAAGCATGTGGATATGTGTAAGTATCTATGTCTGCCTGCATTTCTATAGCCCTCTTTTAGTGCTCTTTAGAGCATGAAGTACATATAAAACTCATTTGTATAAGGGAGTTTTTGTAAATCTTCTCTTTTTTCTCTATTACCTAAACATCTCAGTTTTTAATCTTATACCTTTATTAAGTTACAGCTTACAAAAAAGAGAAAGATACTTTATTTGTGTTATGCGTCAACTATATCTTAGGACCGGCCACTCATATATGATAACTCAACTAAATTAGCCATGAGATTTCCGTATAAACACTTTTTTTTTTTTTTTTTTATATTAGCCTACCATAGTGACTCCACTTTGCCTGATGGAAAGCAATAGGTGGAGTCAAAGAGTGGTGGTCACCATCCTCATTGCATGTCTAGTCAATGCAGCATGGTGACACACTATGGCGGCCTGGTGAGACGCTTTTTCACGCCCCGCTTAAAAGACCCGGGATCAAAGTGGGAAGGAAACACGTGCGCTGGTAGAGAATTCCAGGCTTTTACCGATCGGCACAGGAAAGAAGAACCAAACCGTTTAGTTCGGGTACGTATATTTTCGACGCACAAACGGTGACTCCTCAGGCCAGCACGTGTAGTCCTGTAGAGGAAGGGAGAAGGTGGGACCAATTGGAAGAGCTCATCAGAACATTCCCCGTGATGTAGGCGATAGAGGACTGCCATAGAGGCGACATCTCTTCGCAACTGCAGAGGCTCAAGAGACTGGGTGATCTCAGGACAGTCGATAATGCGGACTGCGCGCCGCTGCAACCGATCGAGAGCGTCAAGCAAATACTGCGCATAGCCGTCCCAGAGATGAGAGCAGTACTCCACGCAGGAGCGAACCTGGGTCTTGTACAAAAGACACAGTTGCTCGGGCGAGAAGAACCGTCTCACCTTGTTCAAAACGCCGAGCTTACGCGAGGCCGCCTTAGTGACACTCTCGATGTAATCGCGCGGATTGAGATCCCGGCAAATATCCATACCCAGAATACTAAGCCTATCCTGCAGTGGCAGTTGAGTGCTCTGAAGAGTAGGAAGGGGAAGGAATGGAGACTTTTTGGTAGAGAACACACACGCTTGTGTTTTCTTGGCGCTGAACTCGACCAGATTCTCACAGCCCCATTGGAAAATGCGGCTCAAGACCCGGTCGAGCTCAGCGACAAGCTCCTGTCGTTTTTCCTCAACGTCTGCCAGCTTGGCAGTAGGATGCCCGAAATATCGCCCGTGCACTGTACTGTCGTCTGCATAACAATGTATATTGCCAAGGGCCAACATATAATTGATATGCAGAAGAAACAGCGTAGGCGATAGGACGGAGCCCTGAGGTACACCAGCGCTTACCTTACCTTACTTTTCTTTACTTTGTTCGTTATGGATATTAGTTTGTGTAGTATTTGTTTTAGTTCGTGCGTTATAACAAGAAATCTTAATAGAAATGTATAAAATGTTTAAAACTTGAATTTTCTTTGGTAAAATAAAGATCTATGAATGTTTTCTGATTTTTGAAGTCACAGTTCAAGAAGGCTTATTGGTATAGTAATGTCGTATTCCTGTATAGGCGCAGCAGCCGGACTCCTAGCTTGTCCTCGCGTCATTTTACTAACACAAGATAGCATTAAGTGGTACCAAACTGAAAACCGTATTTTCAATTAGATAAATTTACTTTTTTTAATTTAGTGGACTCGGACTTCTGTACGTAACGTAAAGTTATATATTTCGTGCAACAGCTCGCATCGATAAAGGCAAACTAGTTTTCAATACTCAGCTCTTTCCTTGCAATAGAAGCGGATACGTTTATTTTGTTGGGTGTTGTGCAGTTTTCACTTTGTTAACTTGCTCAACTACGTTCATAAATTAAAATTAAATTAAAATTAAGTTACAACTGCTTTATATAGAAAAAAGAAAACACATACATTTGTTATATAATAGCAGCAGTTACTTTGAATAGAGAACAGATACATTCCCTCATACAAAAAACGAAGTATAAATAGTTACATAGGTAAGTATTAATCATCCGTACCAACACATACTGCTTAATGGACTACAGTATTCCCAAATTAATAATGCGCATGCAGATCTTCGCTGATGGTCGTATTCCCGGAAACACCCGAATCATTGAATCGTAAGAGCCCTAAACAACGCACTTGCATTTTCCACTTTGTTCGAAAGGAATAGGAGTCAATATCATGAGTACACAATCGAAAACAATTCTAGCGGTCGGCGGCGGTCGCCGGTCAGTTAAAGGTCCGTCAGTCGTCTTTATATATTGGTGGTGACTGCACTCTTTCTGCATTCTTTCTGTGTGGAATTATATAGAGCTGCTACTACACACCCTTCTTGGTTTTGTTTTCAAAGGTAAATTTAATTTCAACTTTAATTATTTTATTCAAATTTAAATAGTTTATTTTGTAAAATAGGTAAATATACATAAAAATTTTCACGATTTTTTATATTCAAAAATTAAAAATACCTTCGTTAAATACATGTTAAGATTTAGGCTTATATAAATTTAATAAACAAATAAAAAAACACTTGCATAAATAAACAAATAGATATAGGAATAAATAATATTAAAAAGTATATTAGTACATAATGCAATAATACAACAAATAAATAAAAATATGCCTAACTCTGCCCATACCATTTTCTTTCAGACGAATTCTTCCAGAAATGATCAATTTAAACGTGGAAAGCTGTTCAAACAACCCATTTCCAAAGGAGAGCGAATAATTATTGTACACGCAGGCAATGAAAAAGGCTTCGTCCCAGGGGCTCTAATGTTACGTAAATGTGTCGACACAGAAGGTGACTATCATAAAGAAACAAACGCGGAACGTTATCAAACTTGGTTACGCAATCAATTGATTCCCAACTTGCCTCCTAAAAGTGTGTTGGTAATTGACAACGACCCATATCATAATAAGCTGTCTGTGAAACCACCAAACTCAAACACACCTAAACCACAAATGATAGCTTGGTTACAACAACACAACATTCCGCATGACCCAAAGAAACTGAAACCCGATTTGTATGAAATTATAAAAGATATAAAGAAAAATACACAGAATTTGCCATTGACCGTATAATGGAGGAACACGCATAAAATTATACGATTGCCACCATGTCATCCAGATTTTAACCCCATTGAAAATATTTGGTCCCAAATAAAGCAACACGTAGCCAAAAAAAATATTGCAATGACTGTCACGTCAGTTAAAGATGCTATATTAGAAAAATCAATAATATAGGACCAGAAGAATGGAAAAAAGTTTGTGATCATGCTGTTAAATGCGAAGATGAATATAGAAAATTTGAGCCAAGAATCGATAGTTTTTCCGAAGAAATGATTATTTACACAGGTGATATCAGATGGGAAAGTGTAAATGAACAAGAGCATAATGAAAGTTTGAATTGAAATTTGATGAATCTACGATGTCAGGAATAGAGATCCTCCCTGATCCTGTTTAATTTTTTGTAATTGTAATATTATTCTAGAATGATCAGTGCTGTAAATACTTTTGAACTGAGACTTTATTGATTAGATTTCTAAGATTTTAATGTAAACCTGTGTTTGAAAACCATTTTTTCTTCTTCTAATATAAAACTTGTGTTATTTAAACCTTCTTTTCTTCCATAACTACACCAGCTTCAGTAAGACACTTGAAAAGTACTATAACATCTTCGAAGTGAATCAATCCAACAAAGATTGTAGCATATTCGCAATCGTGTGGTTTTCCGCACTATTTACTTACATGGAATTATCGAATCAAATTTCGTTACTGATAAATCAATATTTATCTCTTTTAGAACAAAACACATAATTCTACTAAATTATGCATGAATGCACTGAACCACTCTTTATATATATCGTCTTCCGACGCTCGAGATATACGACCGTTGCCGAACAGTGACGAAGATTTCTATGCGCATTATTACTTTGGGAGACCTGTACTTTTAATGATTACACTATAAGGAGGATTCTGTTTTTCGAGTCTAAAGTATGTAGATACATTCATACATACGAAATGGTGTAATTGAACCATTTCAGTCCGAATGGTCTAGTCGACTGTTGTTATTTCCTAAGAAAATAGATAATACAGGCACTAAAAAACTACGATTAGTGATTGGCTATAAAAAAAAAATATATTATATATAGGCTAATACATTTTCCTCTTTCAAATATTACTGACGTTTTGAACTTCCTTTCAGGTTTTATATGCTATTCTACTCTCGATCTTTCCAGTGGATACTATAAATATGACCATGAGATGGACGTAACATGACAATAAAAATTGTATTGCTTCCGTTTCGGGAGGACACCAAATGAATGCCCAACTAGCCCTTATGCTTTTTAAAAAGTGATGACTGTTGCAATGTCAGACTTGGCATATGAAAAATGGCTAGTCCATTAAGATGACCTTGTTTGACCTTAGCTTTCAGAAATTCTTTAAAAAATCATAGATGTTTTTATTAGATTGCTACTAGTAAATTTAAAGCTAAACCCATATAAATGTAGCATCTTCAAAAAGTACATTTTATATGCCAAATCGATCAAAAACCTCTTACATATCTATTTAGGATGCGAGATCCATCTTTTCGTCTAATAAAATTTTGACTTTTACTAGAATAATACGATTTTATTGTAGACTATATAAAAGGCTTGGAAAATATTCCAGCTGATGCAATGTCACGCTTGATTTTCACATCAGCGGATTTAAAAACAATGCACGAAAGCATAATGACTGTTATTCATAGCAAACCGAAGAAGTTTGTAAAACTTAAATAAATTGTCAAATTTACACTACAGAGCGTACGTAGGTCTAAGGCAATTAAATTGTTGAAAATAATGTGTTTTGTTATTCATCATCGAGAATAATGAAATTGGTCCAGTATCCCAATCGCAAATGACGTCAGACACTTTTGCGAGCAAACTGAGAAAAAATTGTAAGAAAATAGATGTGCACGAGTTAGGTTTATACGATGTAAAATGTATTATTATGATCATTATATATATGTATATCCATTTATAATTATCCATTTATATATATATATATATATATATGTATATATATATAAATGGATAATTAAATAAAACTATAAAGAAATTGGTCCAGACCGCGATTATCTATTTTGAATAATATTAGAATAATAAAAGATAAAGACGAACAAAGAGTAATATTGAATAATTTTTATCTTCTACCTATAATATCAAAAAACATAATTTTGGCCAGGTCATAAAAAGGATGTAGAAGCATTTATTGAGAAATATGAACAGTGTCAAAAGCAGAAATATACTTCTCATTATATTCGAGGGCCTCTGGTTGTCACCACCACTGCCAAATCGCCAATGGAAAAGATTTTCTTTGACGTAGTCCTTTAGATATGAATAATTATAATAATAACCACTTTAAGCTCTACTACATACGATCATAAAACAAAAGGGTTCTTGGACACTACTCACAATAATTTTAGTATTTAGGTAGTTCCTAAGAATTCAGATAATTAAATAATCATTCCAGTTCATAGAGTGCATGGCTAACTTTTTGGTGTTTAGCTTTTTTTTTATTCTTCACCGGGACAGACGAACAGACTAGTAATCTGATGGTAAGTCAGACCGCCGTCCTTGGACAGCTGCAACTCAAGAGTCGTAAGTGCGCTGCCCGTCTTTGAGGGTTATAAGGTATGGGGAGATGGGAGGGGAAAGAAGAGAGGGGGGATGAGAGAAGGGGAGAGATGACAGGGCAAGCTAGGGGAAATGCAACGCAAACATTGCTTTACAACCGGTTTTGTGCACCGTTCGAGCCGGCCCATTCGTACCTAAGCATGGCTCTATCACTGAAAAGAATACGTCACTTACAAAACGTCAGTTTAAACTGCTACTGAATACTAGTATACGCCCTTTGAGCTACTATTTTAAAAAATATACAATATTCCCTCTAATTTGGATTTAAATTAAATTCATCCTCTTTACAACTATGACAGTTACCACCCTTAGTTAAAATAGAAAGAAGCTTGCAAAATCTATTGCAAAGTAAATTACAAAAACAAAAGCATGACCTAAACTTCTATCCCATAACATATACTATAAACGACTCGATTTCAGGGAAAAATAAAACACTTAATAATCTCCAAAGTTTTTATAACGGGCCAAATTTAGTAAACAATTGTAAGAATATTAAAAGATAATAGTAAAACCGTCAATTTAGTACATAAGCATTAGAAGAAAATTATTAGAAGTAAGTTATATTACTCATATTTGTGAAACACTATAATATTATACATATACTGTATTACACATTAGGGGAGATTCATTTATCAAAATTAGGTTATGAAAATTTGTTTTCCATAGAATTATGACTATAAGAAAAACTAATTTAAAACTATGTTATTATACAAACACGAGATTTATTTATATTTCCAAAATTAAAATCGTAGTTTTATTATCTGTATGTCACGTGACCGCAAACGTCGACCACCATTTTCTTCCTCTTGAGTGACGTGACTACAGTAAAAACAAGATTTTTGTTTGTAAACAATAGCGAACAGTTTAAATATCATTATATTGTGAATTTGTGGCATTACATTATAGTTATTAGTAATATCCTTTTTAGTTTTAGAAAAATCAATGAAGGACAGGCACTTGGCATAACTAACATTTGAAGTTTCTTTGCTATTATGACGTCACTATATGGGCGGCTACCTTTTTGGTGTCATTAGTAATACTTAACATTTAAAACTTTTTGTTTTTCACTAAGCGATATTATTTTGACAAAATAGAAATATAAGTTGACTAATAGATTTCATACAATTTGACTATAATAATCTTTACGATTTATTAGAAAATTGAGGAATAGCCTATTTACTATTTTTAAAGTGTTACAATTACCTACAAAGTCTAGTGACACTTTTGTTTATACTCTATACTTTTTCTATGTTATTTTATAAGCCTTTATTATAAATTGATACATACTCTTTATATACTATTCTAAATATTTACCTTAGATACATTAAAATACATATTGACCATTGACCACTGTACTGGCATATTTACAAATTCAGATACACTAATGTAGCATTGTCATATGTGTATTTTCAGTAAAATATTATTAGAATAATTATTTTAGTTTTTCCTGTCGAGGAAGGTGTAGTGTTTATACGCTATAGACTTTTATACGTAAGCATAATAAATTTACTCTAAACATTTATATACCCATCGTTATTCAATAAATGATCAATTATTACTCAGCAGTCAGAGCGTGTCATTATATTTCACATCCCAACCACACAATGGGTGTAATTAGAATTGTCTTACTAGTGGGAATGACGAAGGGTATACGATTTCATGATGATATAAGTATACAATAAAAACAGAGAGGAACGTAAATTGTTTACGGTTTTACTTATTTTTATTTATTATGTTCATATTCCTAATTTAAATATGTGAAGGTACCTAGTATATTAACGAATACTTGCATGATGTGTACTGGGACAGCTACTTTCTTTTATGAACTATATTATACCTTAACTTCATAACTCAATATACACATTCTGTACTAATCATAATACTTATTTTCTATTGGATTTTTAGCTTTGAGGGTATTGTATAGGGATCAGGGGGAGAGGGCTAAAGAGGAGAGGGGGATTGGGAGAGGGGAAAAGCTCTTGTCTTGTCTTGTTTGTCTACGGTTTTTCTGTGAGGCCGTGATATTTTTCCGGACCATATGTACCTAAGCATGGCTCTCCCACGGTGAGAAGCAGCTTTCAAGTTACCTACTACTGAGCTCAATACATAAAGGTTCAGATACAAATTGTACGCTACCTTACACGCCGAAAAAATAGTGACAAATTTTACCAAAATCGGTTGAGCACTTAATATTCAAATTCAGACACAAGTATATAGGACATATTTTGGTTTAGACTATGATGTTTCGACCAAACTACGCAAATTATTATGTTCACAGATGAAACCAACATAAAATATTGATATTCTGAAGTACCGCTGCGATTTGTAGATATTTTTATGATGTATGTATGTGTGATGTCATAACCTCAACACAACTGCGGTACTTATCACATTACCTAAGGATAACAAATAACAGTCCCGATCCCAAAGCGACGAATATCAAAACAAGCTAATTGAATGGGTCGAGGCCGTGGTTGCGATTATCCAAAGATTTGTTGGTAACAGAAACGATCGCCATGTTTATAAATACGTTCAGTTCGGCGTGATGTTATGGAAAACAACTGCCTACGGTTTCGAATTAATTGTGTTCAGACGAATATAACTGTTAAGGATTTCAATCCATTGATTATTTATTAGGGTATGGGGAGAATATTGTGACGTCCTTAAGAGCGAGAGTAGGTTAATAATTATTTGAAATACGTAGGTAACTGTTACTATTTTAAATCATGATTAATCTACTTATCCAGTCTATCCATAAGTTCGGATAGATTGGATTGATTAAGAATAAGTATAATATGTATTTAATAGGAACCCTGAAATAATTCTTAAGGTTCCTATTCTACTGGCCGTTTCAGTCACAGTAAGTACAGAAGATACGAATACGTGATCCTGGCTTCTGCTTGTCACTGCAGTAGCAGTCCCTTTTCCTCATCCGAAACTTGTGATATCCCGTACCCCGAGTACCTGATGCTACCCATTTTTCTACTACAAATCTTCCTTTCTTCCTTCTTTTCCGTCTTTGAACGACTAGATTCCCAAGTTAGTCCAAGTCAGGCAGGTAGTTCAAGATCAGAAAATCAAAGAAAATCATATAACATTAATCTAAATTAACCTAGTCACGTAGTTCTTGTGGGAGTAGAATATGGCCGTCCCAGCTCTTCCGCTGGGTGTCATAAAATGCGATTAACGTATCGGATCGTTATCTATCAGATAGTATATATACAGTCATGCAGTTCTCTGATGACGGCAATAGGCTACTATTACGTAAGTGGTTTGTGGTTGGCAAAAAGTAGGCGTATGAGTAACCTGTGCCTACCCCTTTTGAGATATAGATGCGAGTGTATGTACGCATGTTTACTGCATATGAAGCTAAGTACTAATCCTAGCAGGGGCCAGAATACGCGCAAAGTTAATCATTTAAATGTGGGTCTTGGTGCCCTAGTTTGCCAGCGATGCCTCAAGCTGAGGTTCATACGCAGCAGGGCCCTTTTTTTTAACGTGTGGGAAACCCCCTCGGGCCGTCAATCACCAGGGTTTTCGGTGGAACAGTGTGTCGGAATCGGACCGACTATAACCACACGGTGTGCCATGCTACGCTTAAAAAAGGAGGAATCCGGGAACAGCTTTAGTAAGACATCCGGACCCCTCCTAGCGCTTTTTGCCCGCAAAAGCGCGGGGACCACCTTGTGGTAACTCTCAATTAGGCAACGTTCAGGCACACCAGGACGTCACCTCCTCGCGGCTGGCCTTTATAGCGGGTGGAGGGGAAAGCCCGCCCACACTCAGCTCGCCGGCGAACCGGATACTAACTTCTCCCTCTTGACCGCATTCAACGGAGAGCGACTCGCATCATCGACTGCCAAGATATTTCTGATCAACTTGACACTTTGGCGTTGCGTAGAGATGTAGCTTCACTCAGCATCCTCTATCGCTTGTATTATGGGGAGTTTTCAGAGGAATTGTTCGGACTTATACCGGCTGCAGGTTTCCGCCATCGTCCTACGTGACAAAATATCCATCCCCGTCACCTGGATGATTGGCAATCCACCACTGCGCGCTTCTCCAGAAGCTTTTTGCCTCGCACAACCAGCTTATGGAACAAATTGTCGCCTGCCGTATTTCCGAACCGATACGACCTTCAAACCTTCAAGAAAAGAGCGTACTCCTACCTAAAAGGCCGGCAATGCTCTTGTAACTCTTGAGTTGCGGGAGTCCATGGGCGGCGGTAGTCACTTACCATCAGGTGACCAGTCTGCTCGTGCTCGTATCGCATAAAAAAAAATACGAGGAGCAAGGAAAGATGCCTATGCTGGCCGGCCAGACCGGTTAGTCCTTGAACTTTAGCTATTGAAGTGAAACACCAGGGAATGGTTGGAATCGACTTATATTTCATGAAAAGTATGTCAGTTATATTTACATTTTTTACCAGTAAGTAACGTAGTTAGTTTACCGCACAATATATGGATTAACCAATAACATTTCTAATTCTATATTTACAATAATCAATGTGTAGGCAACCGATCTTTAAATTTCGTTGCTGTTTTCGTGGTCTGTGTGCGTGAGTATAAATCATGCATCGTATAAAAACGCGGTGTCACGCGTATAGCGTTCATTCGCCGCTTGGTATGTAGTGCGAGTTGATGCGTGCTCTCTTGATGCATGTTTAGGGCTTCACAGTACGTGGCATGTGTACGCCACAAATCTAATACAAAATTTTTGGAGACGCTCAAGTTTATCGAGTAGTTCCTCGGTGGAATCGAGATAACTGACATCAGCATAGTCGAGTATAGTGCAAGTGACTGTTGGTTGGTTGTGCAATTCCATAGTCTTCGCAACGAATCCACTGACCTCACGCAATTGAGGGACCCGCAATTGAAGACAAGGTGTTATCAATAAAAATCCCTAGATTTTTAACCCACGTACTTATTGGTAGTTGAATACCATTGAACATGATGTCCTTTAGTTGAGTCTATTCTAGCTAGAATGAGTGTTAGAAGGATTCAAAACCAGTCTATATTAGTTACTCCAGCTTGACACGTGCTCCAAATCGGTACTACGTAGAAAAAGCTTCTGATAATTTTTGAAACAGTGCATGCGTATAAATTTGAAAATTAACTGAATAAAGGTGGTAGGATGAGGCTAATTATTTTGAGATGGAATTCATAAAAACTGAGAAAAGAGACAACACGCCACCCTGCTGTACGCCAGCAGACGTATTTATTACACCAGTACACACTGCCTGCGACCAAACAGGACTTAATTTGAAACTAATCAATTACTTTTGGAGATATGTTTAGAGTGTTTGTGTAGAGCGTAATAGGCCTAAAATAATGTGGAAATACAAAATCTAAAACCTAAAATCTAGTAAGGAAAGTACTGTTAGATTTTCATTATCCATACCAAGCCTGATGTCGTCTATAACTATGATCAGCGCACTAACCGTGCTATGGCCGGCTCGAAAACCAGATTGCATATTAAATAAGTAAGTAGAAGTAGGTTCTTAGGCATTCTAGGACTTTTGAAAGAATGGGAATTATGAAAATGGGACGATACTCGGAGAAGGATGAAGGATTAGGTTTTTTGGGTACGGGTTGTAAAGCTACGCGTTGCATTTCGCCGAAATTATTGAGGTTTCCGGAGGCCCATCTCCTCCCCTCCTCTTTCCCATCTCTTTATCCGTCCCCTTAAAATATGCTCTCTAAACCGAATCAATTACCTTATAATTACTTATCATTGACAGAACAATTCAAACAAAGCCAGCAATCATTCGAGAAGGTTCTTAATTAAGAACTTTCTATGGTATATCTGGGTCCACTGGTACTTATGATGGAACACCACACGGTGTTTAGTCGGTTTGAATCCGACATGTCACTACACTATTAAGTTACTGTATACTTAATGCTTAATTAAAGCATACTGGTAAGACAAGGCATCTCTTTACCGACCTCTTAAAGCAACCCCTTATATTATACTAAAAAAATTCTACTTCATACTTGACATCACCACTTCTTTAATAAATACTTTATGAGAAGATGCTAATTATTTCAATTGCTTTTCAGGCCACAAGTGATTCCATTTCAGTGAAATTACACGAATTCTGTATTTAACTCCCACATTACAATACTCTATCTTACAAAAACTCAAGGTCTCTAGCAAATTACATTCACCTTTCTCTTTTCGCGATAACAGCGGCGTCATGCAATCATTACTCTCCAAAAGTACTAACAAAAAGCTACTCACGGATCAAATACTTTTGCAAAGAAAAACGGAAAATTTCCCAAGTGCCGGGAAAATTAATGTTCCTCTTTCAAATAAGTTGGTGAGTTTATTTTAACTGTTCCCTTGACACAAACCTAGAATTAAAGGTTAAGAAACCCTCTAATAGCCCTTCCTGTTTTTTTAATCCTTTTCACGTCAGCCAATTGTGGCTACCTACGCATTCGCACCCATCCATTGACTGCTATTCTATACTTTAATTAAGAATAAAAGAGTATTTTGTAGACTGATTTGCTATAATAGATTAGTGAAAAAAAGGAGTTTTAACTGCCATAATATTTTAACATCGATTCTCTTTTAGACATATTTTTTCTGTTGCGACTGTAGCTAGTAGACTATCCACGTCTCTTCGTTGATCAACTGTCTGCTTGTGATGTTAGAAAGACCCTACTAACAATTTCATCTAATGCTGTGGAAAGTGACTGTATCAATCAAAATATGATTGTCCTGTCCTTACCTTTGAAGAGGATAGGTAACATATCAATCCTCTGCAACATATTGTTTTCGATGGCTTGCGGAATTCGCGAGCTCTTTTTCACCCACCATTGTATGTATGTACTTAAGTAATTATACGTGTTATATGTATGTAAATCCAATATACTTTTCCTAAAGATGATATTGTAAGATAACAATATTAATAAATAATCTTTATTATGCACCAAAAAAGGAAACAAAACCAGTCTTGCAATTTATTTATATGTAATCTAAATAAATAGTAAAGATGATGATGGAAGGTCGCACAATGGGCAAAAATGTTGGATTGTGGGATTTAATAGTGGTGTGTTTGAAGATCTTTTAAGAAAATAGCAGGTTCCAACTGTTATTACAGAGATTAAAACTACTGAGGCGTTATTTACAGTTGCAAAACTTGCTAGTTACAATACATGTCCTCCGCATTTTTCTAAACTAAACAACAAATTAAAAGTACATTTTTAAATGCCTTCTCTGTATACTGTGCATACATAAGCCAGTAAGTTCAATTTTACGCTAAATTGTACTTAGTAGCTTATGTATGCACTATTAAAAGGTCTCATTACATTTAAATTATAACCTACCGCTCTTCTTAACGCCTTTCTGTAGTTATTAGAAGTATACGTAGTTGACTCAGTATACGTAGAAGCCATCGATATACAAATATATAGGGCGGGGTTAGATGTGTTCCTTTGGCCATGATCGCCTGGAACAGATGCAGCCCTGGCGCGCCCTTCTGTCCAGAGGGCGCGCACGGCGAATGGTTAAGGGAATGAGCGCAGGTCGTGTAGATCCCCATGACAAGTTTGGAGTGTTGTCCTTCACGTGGTTGCCGCCTGTTCTTGCTCTGGTTCCTTATGAAACAGAGATAACTGAAACATCTAGTCGAATTCCCATCTGTCTACCTCCTAACCTTCCGTTATCCCTCTTCCTTCCCTTCTATTTCTACTGCGGGTAGTATGTGGTTGATACCTGCGGGCTCATCATCAACCATGACTGATGGTGAGAGGGGGGATACCTGGGCAACCACCCGCATGTTTGTTCAAATAATATATTATGGATAACGAACAAAAGAACATTTTTTCCAGGAAAAGCAAGGCTGCGCCCCGGACCAACAATCCAGGTGAAGCGCCTACCAACAAACAGGCCGCGCCTCGGAACAACAATCCGAGTGCAGCGACATCGACTAAACCGGCAGCCCCCCGGGTAACTAACCCGGGTGTAACGCCGTCAAACCGACCGGCAGCACCTCTAGTTGACAGCAAGAGTGTAGCGCCATTAAAGACAGAAGCAGCTCCTCTACAAAAACAGAGTAGAGCGCTAGGCTCGAACATAGACCTTTCCTCTCTGAAGGCAGCAATGCCAGCGGGTACCATCCAGGATGAGCCCTGCTGGAACCTCGTAGGCGTAAAGAAGAGGGGAGGTCCAAAAGCACCGAACCCATCTAAACAGACCCTTAAAGCTAAGAGGCTTAAAGCCCGGGCGGAAGCCAAGCGAGCGCGGCGTCTGACGTCAGATGGCAGTAAGCGGCTTGAAGCCGCTGAAGGGTCTGAAAAGACCCACGTTGCCCCGTTAGCGATGCGCTGACCCATGGCGAAGGCACCTACCTAGCCGAGGGAGTAGCTGCACCTGCGGGGGTGCCATCTGCCGGCAAGAGGCCTGCTGCTGCTAGCGGGACCCCACGGCAGGGTCATATTAGACAGGGTAACCGATCTGGGCACGCCAACCGCACGGGTAGGCCTCCGGGCCCAACCAAACCCGCGAAGAGAAGTCGCCCAGATGATACTCTTACACCTCAAGGCAAGGGAAAGCGAGCGAAATCCCAGCTTACTACCACAGGCTCAGCTAGCTACTCTGACGCATTGAAGTCTAACGACAACTGCGTAGCAGTGACGCTAGAGCCTTACCATGACCTGACCAAGGAGCAGGCCGAGGCCGTCGAGAGTCGGCTGCAGGGCGTGCTGGATGATGAGATTTTCTCGCCCAGCACGTCTGGCGCCCCTATTGTTGCGCCACAATTTAGGGGAAAGGCCTTTCACAGCGAGGGCGTCCTCAAGATGTGGTGCAATGATGAGTATGCTCTCAAATGGCTACGTCAAGCCCTGGAGAAAGTTCAATCACCACGCGAGGGAACCAGACTGATAGTCAAAAAGCAGGCTGAGATTCCCAAGCGCATTAAGGCTGGCCTACTAATTCCGCAGGTAGGTCCAGAAGACACGCTAGACCGTATCCGCAAACGGCTGACGTGTCAAAACCCTGAGTACAAGGTGTCCAACTGGGCACTCTACCATGCCGAGAATTGAACGCCCTCTGCCGCCGCCGAACCTCGATGCCAAGCCCGAGGAGTTCCCCAGCATTGACCCAGACAGTGGACTAGCGCAAGGGGAAGGCCAACCAGGCCCAAGCAAAGGGCCAGTCGTCAGGGTCACTAGGGAAGAGGAGGAACTCCAGATGGAGAGCGACCCGGACGAGGAAGAGTCCTTAATGCTGAGCAGTGATGATGGCGCTGCAAGCTCCCCCAACCACTATTCTCACCATCATTCAGACCAACCTCCAGCATAGCCAGACTGCAACGGCTAACCTACGCAGAACGCTGGAGGTAAACACCAAGGCCGTGGCCCTAATCCAGGAGCCGTGGATTAAGAAGGGCAGGATTTGCGGCCTTAGCAACGTCGGAGGTAAACTACTTCTGAACACTACTATTGATAACCCTCGTACTTGTATTGTTACACCTAAATACGCGAACACCACCCTAATTACCTAGTTCTATTCCAGAGACTTAACTACCGTCAGGCTCAATGAACCTTCCCCAGGCTTGCACAGTGTGGTGATGGCGTCTGCCTACTTGCCGGGTGACGTGGACATCCGCACTCCTGAACTCGCCGCGCTTGTGGACTTCTGTGAGCGACAGGGATTGGAGCTGATAGTCGCGGCCGACACCAACGCGCATCATGTCCTATGGGGCAGCAAAACCAACAACCAACCAAACTAAACGTTATCAACAAGGGCTCAGAACCCACTTTTGTCACATCAAGAGCTCAAACAATAATTGATCTAACTCTAGCTACTGAGCACGCGTCATCATACATCTCGGATTGGCATGTTTAAGATGAGTAATCGTGCTCGGACCATCGCTGGATCAAATTCCACCTTAAGATGATACTCACACCACCTAAACCCCAGTTAAACCCCAGCAGTATAAGCGGTTGACAGCAGAGTTGCTGACAAACGCAGGTACGCCAAATGCTCATGAGACCACGGTGGAGATGGACAACCATGTAAAAAACCTCACTAACTCATTAATCACCTGCTTTGAACAGACATGCCCACTATCATCACCCAGGACCACACCAAGGGGTGAGCACCAATGGTGGACACCAGAACTGCAGAGATTGCGGCACAAGGTAAGAAAGTTGTTCAATAGAGCGAAAAACTCAAGACTAGACCAGCACTGGGATGCTTACAGGCAGGCCCGGAACAAATACAAGAAGCGGATCAGAATCAGGAGAACTGATTGCTGGCGAAGCTTCTGCACTAACATAGACACCAACAACCATGCTAACAGAGTTAAAAATAACCTGTGCTCTGAGCGGAAGCATGACCTTGGCTTCCTAAAAAAACCCGATGGTACCTTCACCAAAACAGATTCGGAGACTTCGGAACTGTTAATGACAACTCACTTCCAGTTGCCCAGTGTCGCATACTAAATGATAATGAGGCTAGGGAGAGACACTAGGGAGGAAGGTGAGATATATATACCAGACGATTCGGATTAGACCACCGCTCATAGAATCGTGAACCACGATAAACTAAAGTGGGCTATCAACAGTTTCCTTCCATTCAAAACTGCAGGGCTGGACGGTATTTTTCCAGGTCTGCTAAAATGGTGTGACGATGAACTGATGGATCATCTACAGTCCATCTACAGAAGCTGCGTGGCACACCGTTACGTACCTACGAATTGGAGAGAAGTCAAAGTAGTGTTCCTTCCCAAACCCGGCAAAGGAGACTACACACAACCCAAATCATTCAGACCTATCAGCCTCACATCCTTCATGCTTAAGGTTCTAGAGCGGCTAATAGACAGAGAAATCAGGAGCACGGCGCTATACAAGCACCTCCTGAACCGACACCAACACGCCTACTCTATGGGTAAATCAACAGAATCCGCTCTGCATCGTGTAGTCTCATACATACAGGGCAACCTCAAATACAAAAAATCAACTCTAGGGACCTTCATCGACATCGAAGGTGCCTTCGATAAAACAAACTTCAACAGCATAAGTCAGGCTCTCTCTAGACACGGAGTTGACTCCACTATTACAGGGTGGATCGACAGCATGCTTAGAGGCAGAGCTATACAATTCACTGTTAACAACACAACAAGAGGAATAGTGGCAAGAGGGTGCCCACAGGGCGGAGTTCTCTCACCTCTCCTCTGGAACAAGTTGGTGGATGAGCTGATAACTCAACTCAACGACCGCAAGTTCTTCACAGTGGGCTATGCAGACGACCTGACTATTCTTATTAGCGGCCCATTTGAAAGCACAATTTGTGACCAAATGAGGTCTGCTTTAAAGGTCGTCGAACAGTGGTGCGTAAAACCCAATCTATCAGTGAACCCAACAAAAAAGGAGTTGATAATGTTCACAAACAAACGTAGATTAGGTGAAGGCTGCCTAAACTATTTGGTACTAGTCTGGTTCTTACCACAGAGGTCAAGTATCTAGGAGTCATACTTGACAGCAAACTCCTATGGAATAGACACCTAGATGCAAAACTTAATAAAGCCTGCATTATTTTCTACCAATGCAAGCGGCTCCTCGGCAAAGCCTGGGGTCTCTCACCGAAAATCACTTTATGGCTCTATAAAGCGGTAATAAGGCCAATAATCACGTACGGTGCTATTGCTTGGTGGCAGAGAACTGAGCTTAGCACGGTTAGAAACAGGTTGCAGCAATTCCAGAGACTCGCTTGTACGGCGGTCACTGGATGCATGCGAACAACCCCTACTGCCGCCCTTGAGGTGGCTCTCGATCTAGCACCACTAGACCTGTACATACAACAGGAGGCAGCTATGGCAACGATCAGACTCAAACATCTAAGTCTGTGGAATAACCAAGAGGGTCCACATTCCAATATCTGGAATCAACTAGTTGACTACCGACCTCTGATAGCTGCCCCATGTGACAGGATTCCTAAACAACACATCTTCGAAAGAAGGTACTGTATAGAACTACAGGAAAACGATAGTGATCATTCTGGCATAAATAAAGTCCGGATATACACGGACGGCTCCAAGATGGGGTCAGGTACTGGAGCCGGGGTGTACTCACTATATTTAAACATAAAAATATCGCTGGCACTGGGCGAACACAGTTCGATTTTTCAATGCGAATGTGTTGCGCTAATATACGCAGCCCACGCAGCTATGTCAAGAGGCATCAAGAAGTACAACATCCGCATACTGTCAGATAGTATGGCAGTACTAAGGGCCCTAATGCCACCAATCGCTAGAACGCCTAGCCTCGGCGAACGGGGTAATTCTACAATGGATCAGGGGGCACAGCAACTCACTCGGTAGCGATGCCGCCGACGAGCTAGCAAGGAAGGGATTCACAACACCAGTGGCAGGCCCTACCAGACTCCTGCCACTACCCTTCAACCTATATCGCTCCTGGGTAAGGCAAAGGACTCGAGAAGCACACAATAGCCGATGGATTAACACACCTGGCTACAGGCAATCCAAACTGGTATTAACAGAATTACCACCACGACCATAGTGTCATTAATCCTAGTCAAACACCTAGTCGTCATTAACGCGACCGATAGCCCCCAATGCAGGGGTTGTCTAAACGCGGAGGAAACGGCCACCCACGTCATCCTGGAATGCGAGGGCGTGGTTGCACAACGGGAGGACGCTCCTAGAAGCCTGTGAACGCCCCAGGAGGCTTCTGCGCTTCTGGAAGGAGCTAGGCTGGCTCAACTAGTCAGCCTCCTAAACGCATAATGGACCGAACATGAGTCTAAATGCGGAAACTGAGCCCTTGACCATTACCATTACCATTTGTGTATATATTTCTGTATATATAAACTGTATGACTATACTGGATTTTTGCTCTGGTGGATGGTGGTCCTGACTGATAAGCCAAAGTGCAAAAGATTTGATTCGATGAGCATGATAATTTGTGTTGTAGCACACTCCATTTATGACTACGATATGTATCTAAAATGTGATGTAAATAACCAAAAACAACTTGTCATGTTCAACATTTAAACGCCAAGAGAATGCCTTATGAAGCTCAAAAGTCTTGTCAGATAAACTTCTACGTCACAAAGTTTCTTATTTAATGTCGAAAAGTTACATTAATATGACAATGTCACAATTACTCGTAAACATATTTAATTAACAAACTTATATTTTAGTAAAACTATGACGATATTATCCGTATAATCATCATTACTAAGGCAAACATGTTAGCATGTATGGGTGGGTACTTCTAAGTTTTGAACTAAATTTTGAACTTCTATGTCTTCCTTCCCTATGTCATTAGCTCTTGTTCGTGTAACCGGTGTACGCACCTTTAAGTATAAATTACGAAAAGGCCCAGAATTTTCAAGGTTCATTGAAACTAAGTATAGCGTACTAAGAATATTCCAGATTTAGAAAAATCTGATATCGTGAGATAGAATGTGCTTTAAGTTGCTTCAACTCTATTCCCTTTTTTACGGATTAGACCCGGAGGTTCATAGACATTCGAAAAAATGTTTCCTCTCTCTTTCTAACACATACATAAACTTTAAATAGTCAGAGATGCGTATCCAGAAATCGAACTAGACATGAAAAACTCAACTCTATTTACTATTTTTTTCCTTTTTAACATTTTAGGAAATTATTATTTATCTGTATTCCTTAATTACCGTAATTAATAAATTATATTCATTGTTTTAACACGTATTTGGACTGGCAGCTTTAGAATACGGGTGCATTTAAAACGAACCAACACGTATAGCGATTACATTTGTCTCGACTCTCTTCTTTGTCTTAGCTCCTACTTTTTTACTGAATAGTGAAATAAGCTGTAACGTCATGGATATCGTCTGGTTAAACAAATGCGAAATAGACAGTGGCGCCTGCTATCAGTACGGAGTATATCGGTCCGTAGAATATCGAGTTTCTAAAGCTATTAAGCCAGTAACTGAAGTAAATAGTGTCAATTTTCAACCTGTATAATTGCAGTTGCAATTAATTGTATTGGTTTAGTATGTGAACAGGAAGTTGATGACGTTTTGGTAGTAAATTTATAGTAAAACATTGACTGAGGAGAAGGGGGGATTGGGATAGAAGTGATAGCAGAATATTTAGCAATACATATAAACTGATCCCAGATACTCGACGTGTGGCAAGAAAAAAAGAGTCTCGAGTCGAGCAAAGGGAGTCTTAACATAGCGCGATGAGTAACGCAGTCCGTAGTTAGTAAGTTTCTTGTTAAGTTTGGAAAAACAAAAACAAAACTTTAAAATACATAGTACTGTATTTTTTTTTTTTTGCGAGAAGCCATAACATAGCAGTAGCAGCAGCTATTTTCAATTAAATAGGCTAGTTGGCACTTTTTCAAAGAAAGTCTAATAGTTATATAATCTGCGAAACGAAAAAAATATTTTCTTTGAGATTTTGAACTTTAAATGGAAAATATAATATTTATACAAAACGAAGTTACTAAGTTCAAAGCACCTCAAAAGCAAATTATAAAATCGATATAGTTCTCGAAATTTTATGCTACATGCTCTTGTTGGGAAATTAAAAATATATTTGTACTGATATCCTTGAAGACGTCTGGCAGTACCATTATATTGTTATTACAATAAATTCTCATGTATCATATCGTGTTTCATATAAAACTCATTTACATACATACACACTATAACGCAACACCAGACAGTGAGTGTCAGGCGACAATGAGAAGGGATATTAGTTGTGGGATTGCTTTCGCGGAGATCAATGATAAATAGCGAAGAAGTGAAGGTTGTATACATAATTTTAAAGAATATCATCAAAAAATCCTTCTTTGTTTCGATTTCCTGAGCAGAACAGCTTGCCAATTTACTGTAGAATATGTCTGAACATGAAAGTTTATCGATCCCTATCTGTAACAGAGTTTGTGTGTAATAATGCATTACGACATCAACTGTAACCAAGAATTGGGAAAAAATATGATGACATAAGGCGTCATAGAAAGTGTATTCACAAGCATAAATAGATGTATGAGTCATCTAGAAAAATATGCGATTAGTTGCAGTTATTTTTAATTAAATAATATACACTCTTTTATTATTATATTCTCTTATGATCACACAAGAAACAGCATCAAAATGTGTAAATTTACTGAACACTTTTAACAGTCTCACCTGTAATTGACATCCGCCGTTTATGGACACCTTCAACTCAAGAGTTGTAAGTGTGCTACCCGCTTTTGCGGGAGATGAGGGAAGGGGAAAGAGAAGAGGAAGGGAGAGTTTACGGTTCATGGACCGGTACCGGTCAATGAAAGCCTAAACAATTGCTTACAACATAATATACAAGCAAAAATTAAATAAGTTAAAATCAGGAAGTAAAAGTAGAGCATTTCTTCAGATAAATTTGTAAGTCCTAACAATGTTTTAAAAATTAATTATCCGTAGGAGAATATACCTTTAGGTACGTACATAATACATACAGTAAAATGGCAATAGAATTACAATACTATGTCTAAAATCTTACTAAAATAATAATAAAAAAACGAAACCAACATTACACGCGTCACAAAGCCCGGGAATAAGTAAACAAAGCCTCACGAAGTTCATGATAAGGAAGTACTTACCGTCGTCGTCGTCAAGATATCTCGCATAATTTTGCTGTTACAAATAATGTTCAATAGAATGGTATTGTATAGCCATTCCCTTGGGTATCCATGTCTGGAAAGTTTTGTTACCTTAAATAAAAGTATCTAAATAGAATAAGAAATATAGACCTGTCAAAAGAAAATATTGAAACTATATGCTGTTTTCGATTTAATATTGATACTAGAAAATGGAGTCGCCTTCTTCAGGTATTTTTTATTTTTATATTTGTTTTTGTTACTTTATTTATACGTTCGAGATGCATATGTCATTAATTTGATTTTAAATAATAGACTTCAAGAAAGGAGGTATGCATTTTGGTTTAATTTTTTTGTTCACATCTTTTTAGTTTGTCAGTTAATTTTAACGATTATTTTAATGTAATTTTTGGTTAATAACTGATCTGATATCAAATATTTTATAGGTTGTTTTTTTAATAAATAAAAACAAAATTGTAGATAGAACATTGTTCCTGTTTTTCCTGGTGTAATATTTCAAACAACGTATTATGATATATATTATATCCGTGGGGAATCATGCTTGGGCACGAATGCGCCGACTCGATTGGAGTAATACCACGGCCTCACAGAGAACCGGCAGGTAAACAATGTATTCATCCTCATCCCACTCTTGATCACACTCAGAGGCTGGCATTGCACTTGCGACATTTTAATTGCAGGTGTGCATGGACGGTGGTTGTCACTTACCATCAGTTAACCCAATAGTTCATCGGTATCCCTACATCACATAAAAAAAGAAATATGTTTTCATATCAATTTTAATGATTTTGTTATTTCTACATTTAACTAAAGGCGATATAATTGGTTCTTTATTCCACAATATCTGAAACTGAGCACAAAAAGTGCTGAAATATAAATAAAATTATTTTATTTGAGTCAAACCTCTCTCTATTATTTAGTTTTTCCTGACTTTATCAGTATATTTTCTACGTCAGTTTTAATATATATATTTGTAGGTATATTTCCTAAAACTGGAAGCAGTTTAAGTCAATCATATTTACTAAAATATGACTTCACCTTTCTGTAATGTCTTGTGTAGGTTTATATGTTTAATACCTACGTATATACGTGCCTATATGTGAATATATGTGAACCTGACATTACTAGCATCTTCTATCCTACCTTATTAGACAGGAATGTAATAAAAGTCTACCCTTGATGTCCGACGGGATTAGGCGCAATTACCGTATAATTCGAAAAATCTAACAGGAAAATCGTTATAATGTACCGAGTGACGGTGACCAAAGTACTTCTAGGATGAATGAATGAAATAAAAAACACAAATCTCAGTCATTTAGTTCTCCTTTTCCTATTTGGGAAGCAAATGTATTTGTTTAATCTGCTTGTGATAGTTAATGTTATTGTCATTCAAATTATTGTATCCTATTTTGTTCGTTTAATTATAAATCTTTCTTTGATTACTAACGATGGGCATAACATGCCTGTTAGTCTAGTGGTTAGTGATACTGATTGCTGAATCGGAGGTCGAGGGTTCGAATCTGGGTGTTCTTTGTATCCATTGATTGAATGTTTCAAAGCTCCCGCGACATAAGATTTTTTCCTAATGCGGTAGTTGTCCTTTTTTTAAATAAAATATAAACATTTAACATATTTGAATTGCTTTGGGTAGAATGTATGTAACTTCTCATAATTATAAGTCTTATCACTTTAATGTTTGGCTACTAATTTGTAGTTATTGTTAACAATATCCACGGAATGGTTACATTATCTATACTTCTATATTAATAGAAAAAGCATAAAATAGAAAAGTTTTCCTAACTGTCTGGACTCAAAACTAAAATAAATAAATCGTTTCTACAACTTTTTCACTTCGAGTGCGTCGTGAATAACGACTTTCGTTTTTATTTTATCCTCATAATAAAATCTATAGCACGTAAAGCCTATTGACTAAAAACTTTAGCCATAAATTCACTAAAGTAACGCTATAAATCTGGTCTCAATCAAACTTGGTGCTTAGTTCAAGCATTCCTTATAAGCTGAGTTGTACTTCCAAATCAAGTAGTACTACATTATTTTAGACGCGGACATCCTTCGATATGTCCTTGTCAGTGTCAGGTGTTGTTAAACTCATAGAAGTTGTATATCTATATTTACGGTTAGTATTAACTTGCTCGTCTTATAGACTTTATGTCACCAAATGACTATTTTTCAAATTTCTGAGAAAATCGTTCAATAGATGCAATTGAAATATTTAATAAAACAGTGAACAGGTTTTGACAATATTTTGAGAAATAGCATACCGATTTTTTTTTTTTTATTAAGGCAATAATTCAAACATTTTTCGTCATGATTTAAAGTTTATTAAAAAAAAAAACCAAATCAATCAAATCAATATTGTTTGATTTGATTGAAACAAATAATGTTTATAATATTTTCATGACAAAGAAGACACATAACTAATGAACGTTATTTGTCAAGTATATAATAAAAATATGCAGTTATAGTTTAGAACACTCATAATCAAGTTTAAAACTGTCGCCTTAACTTTGAATATCGTTACTGCTTCTAATTTAAAATGTCTGGCAAACTAATCATTTAAATCGAGGTGCGATTAGGTTGTGTTATTGCAAATGAGCAGACGTTTGAACTGAGTGACCACATAAAAGGGCAGTCGCAAAGACCGCTTGCCGAATAATAATTACCTTCATACGTAGTTGATAGGCAAGTCACGTCAGCGGAACTTAAAATTTCTATAGCTATTCGCAAGAGGAAACGGTAAATACAGTTAGACTAACAAGATGATCGATTACGTATTGCGAATTATTTATTTCCTATACTGGTTTTGCTGCGTTGCTAGTTCGTGTGTTATCCAACTATAATTTGTGATCACATTTGAGATGTGTACCTACATTGATAGCGTAAGATTTATACTCTGTGTCGTACTTTAAATTGTAAAAACTAAGAAGAAATAAATTAGCTTATTATATATAATAACTAACAATCATGGTATTTGAATGGGGTAAGGGGTGCCAAGTATCATTTAAATTAGCTGATATATTTCATTTAAAGAAGTCTAAAAATGTAAAGTAAAGTAAATTTTGTCCATGGAATATAATTCGAGTATATCTTAATATATGATGTAAATTGATTAAATTGAAAAATAATATTAAAAACTCGGGGTCTTTTAGTATTTTGGTATTGGCTTTATAGACGCTGGTGCTAATGTTGCTTTTGTCTCTGTATTTCCTGTCAGCTGATGAGGATTTTTCTTCTGACACGTGTTTTATATCCGAATAATATGAAAGTATTACTATTTTATTTTATGCATACAGCTATAGAAGATAATTTTCAAATGGTTTTAAACTTAATCGAGGTAGGTAGGATTAAGGATATCATAACCGTTTGGATATTGCTATATAATAATTCAGGTGTCACGTACCAATATCGTTCCAGATCAAAATTAAGTCGTTAATTTACATTAATTGTAGCTCGTGGGTATTTAGATCTGAAATATGTACCTTCATCAGACGTTGAACATTATAGCAATAGCCTTTATAATAATTATAAAGGTTCAGGGCTTTCAGGGTGGGATTTACGAGTATATATAACAATAATTATAACTTCTAAAACTTACTTTAATGTACCCATTTTCGAGAAAGATTTGTTAGTGTGAAGGCCTTCAAATGAAATATTTTTTTTAGTCCTTGATTGATGAAGGGTATTTTAACTGCAAATATATATAATTAAATAGTTTAGTTGGGTTATTATGTTTTTGTACAAAGGGATAGTAGAGCAGACGGGTCACCTGATGGTAAGTTACAACTGCCCCTGGGCACCTGCAACTCAAGAGTTGTAAGTGCAATGCCCGCTTTTGAGGGTGATAAGGGATTAAGGGGGAGATGTAGGGAAAAGGAAGATGAGAAAAGTAGGTGGGCCCCAGTGCAATCATTATTTAACTACTAGTTTTCATATAAGGGATAAGAGACCCAAGAAAGAATAAAAAAGAAAAATAACTGAACATACTTTAACGTTGGCCGTCTGATCCCAAACAGGCCAGTCAAGTCAACACTCATACATTTTTGGTGTCTTGGAATTGCTGTGTTTCGCTACAGTCCTCTAACGTATAAAACAAGTACAAGTCAACTAATAAATAAAATACAGCATTCTCATCAATCGACTTTAGAAGCGATTTAAGAATACCACATAATCAATTTTATTTATCTTTATTAGTTCTATGTCTACACTAAATTAAGTGTTTAAAACACTATAACTTACGTTACAACTGTATTTGTGTAAGTATTTGCAGTAGCATCGTCAGTAGAGCCCATTGTGTTTGGTAGATATTGTTACTATGTGACGTAAGGATATCATAATTATAAACAATAGACTAATAGTTTAGCACATCGTGATAATGTGTCGTCGTGTTTATTTAATAGCATTGTAGCATAATTAATAAGCTATGTATGTGTGTAACATGCAGCAGATCTTTGCAAGGAGAACCTTATTAGCGCTAAATTTAAGTACTCATATTTATGTCACACCTACAAGGGGGACACACATCACCAAAACTAATTCAAAATCAAAATCAAAATCATTTAATTGACTTCTAAGGTAAGGTACTAAACCAACCGACTTAGTTTAAAAGATTCAACGTTCTAAGCCATTCTCGTACTCGACTTAAGTGCAACTTCATTCCAGTCTTTGTTTAGCCTCAGCAACCACGAAATCGTCACGTTTTGCTTCGGTAAGTAGTTATTTTATTTTTCAATTTAATCTAATCGTACTCCCGGGAACTGTTTGTTGTGGAAAATGTTCAATTTTTAAACTACAAGCTCAAAGTTACAAACAAGATTAGCCTTACACGTGATGTGGTTTTAATGCTACAATAGAAGGTATAGAAGGTAGTGTTGTTTTAGATAAAGATTATGTCTTAATGTTGGGGTCTTTGTCCGCTAATAAAGGTAGCTTGGAGCAAAATGTTGCTAGAATATTAAAAGAGCCATCAAATTATTAAGGCCCTGATACTTCTGGAAATAGTATGATAGGAATGGAAAGCATTTGATTACCGAACTTGGTATTGGTTTAGCGATTCTTAAGACGCGAGTGTAGTAGTGCCTCAACCACGCAGTGCTTTTTCTGAATGGTTCATTTGGTATTTATTAAATCTGAACATTTTTGGTACTATTTAAGTTAACACTCAATGGAGTAAAAATATACTTACGTAAAGTAGCAGCGAACTTGACGAGGTAATGGTAATTTCACACCAAAGACAATAAATAGTTGTTACAACAGGTAGATACTATTAAACTAAAAATAGCATAAAGAAAAAAACTTCCTAGCTAAAAACGGCCTTAAAAAAGGAAATACAAAAATATCAACAAAAATAAAACTATGCATCAATAGGAGTCAGAGATACTCAGAATTTAAGAAATATGACACCTTTAAAATTGTATTCACCCTAATAAGAAACACGATTTATATACATTAATATGAAAGTAGGAGTACACAGAACTCGAATGAGACACTAATGAGTGTAACAAAAAGTCAAAGTTCTCGAAAAAGTTATATACTCACCTCAACAATCGACAATATTGATAACAATTCATCAACCATGAAAGATAATTAAAACTCAAAGATCTTAAATAGAAGGAACAGTATAGATATGTCTACAATTGCAGATGATCTGACCATTATAAACTGAGAGAAGTTCTCAAGAGTCTCTCTCTATTACTTCAGATTCGACAATCTTGGTAATCAGTTTTCTTTATTTTTATATATAAGTTTTATATTACACAGTAAACCAAATCAAAACACGAATGTCTTAAATGACGAAGTTCGTAAAAATCGATACCTAAATGTTAACAAATTGAAGAATATTTTAAAATATATTTGTCTGTATAATAAATTTCTCGCAGAGCCTTAATTAAAATCCTCAACTTGTTGTGTTTGTCGATGATACTAATGCAATCATATATGCAAGTAGCTTAAAACTACTTAATCATACAATTAATTAGGTGTTATTGCACAGATGTTTGGAACAAATAGGTTAATATTTAATAGTACAAAAATAAACATTGTTTTGCTCAAATATACTGCTTCTAATACTGATGACTTTGTAATACAATTAATGGCAAATAAATAGAAAATTTAAACACATTAATTTTTTTAGGTGTAGATAAAGACTCCTTACTGAAGTGGCAAAATGAACTAAATGCAGTTGAGGAAACAATATCGTCCTCTTGCTTGCCCTTAGAAGTTTGACGCTATAACTAAAAACTGTATATTATTGCTCTAGTCGAATCAAGGTTAAGATACAGTATTTAAAAACGGGCTATTAGAACTTAAGTCCGAACTCTGCAATGGGAATCTTGTAGATACCATTTTAAAGATTTATTTATTTTACCTACAAGCACCTACCCCTATAGAAGCATAATATAAGGCGACCCGATCCTGTCAACTCGTCAGTGACTAGTCACTGATATATTTCCCTACACCTTTGTTTTCCGCCACATACGACCAAAAACTAGAACCGAAGAGACGGCTTTCATTTAAAATATAAATCACCTTTTTATGGCGTCATGATCTGTTGTGTCATTAAATGGTGTGGAAATAACTGTAAAACCTGTAGTGAAACAACAAACAATATTACGTTTGATCGGTAAGTCTATTTCTTTATTTCAACAAAATAATTTCAGAAATTTGATTATGCAACGCGGGTCAAGTTAAACTGGACCGGTCGGTCACGTGTCCACTCTCCGTCCTTTCCGCTCTTACTGCAAAACATGAATATCTCTCATTATCGTTAGCCTAGATTAGCCTCGTAACGCCAATGACTAGTGCGTGCAGTGCATATATTTTGTATTGTCGATAATTATTATCTAAATTATTATTTTATGTTTAGATATCGGATTTATTTTGTGGTTGTTATTTTTTTTTCTTTTCGTGTATGATTATTGAATAGGTATTAACATACCTACAATATTATTTTATTTAAATGTATTATTTTTGTTCCTATAGATTTCCAAAAGAAGGTGATATGAACTAACTTACTGAAAAGAGAAAATTGGTTTCCATCAAAATGTAGCATAATGTGCTCAAGACATTTTACTCAAGATTGTTTTTTGAACACTAACAACAAGCAGCGATTAATGAGGAGTGCAGTACCTACGCTATTCTTGCCGAAAAGGGTTAGCAACAGTATATTATGTAACTGCCTATTATTATCTCGATCATGTCAACAACCATGTCAAGTTATTTGAAAAATTAGACGAATGTAAACAGTTTTTGCCGTCAGCAAGTACAAATATACTATCATTAAACAAAATCAAAACGATTAAATTCATCCATTCTCCGCGTTTTACTGGTTTTATCAGGTTTTGTGTTGCAATAGGACACGCACGCACGCACAAAAGGAATGTTTCAAGATTTGATATGTAGCGCAAACAGTCCTATTACCTTTTCACCTATGCACAAAGTATCGCAGGACCATATTGAGCTTATTTTTGCCGAAGATAAGATCATATAAGACATACAAGATCACACTGTGGTTCAAATGACAACATATAACAACATATAAAAAATTGTTGCTCCACACAGAATTAATGGAAACATCCACGTGTAATTGTATACCATTAGAAAAAAAATCCATCTTAAACTGCTTATCTGCAATACCCAAAATAAATATGACTACGCCAAATCAGGCAGAAAATAATGCCGTTGATTTTGGAGTTACCGAAATTCAAGAAGACATTGAGAAAGCCCTCGAGTCTGTTGAGCTCTCACAGTTTCCGGAACAAGTGATAGAATATATTGCTGGCTACGTTAGTAGTGCATTAATTTAAAATGATGCAATACATGTATAAAGGCTTTAATATCATTAACAGAAAATAAAAGGAGTCTCATATTCCATAAAGATAATGGAGGATTAATTTATCCCTAACAAATGGTCATTAAAATATATCGGCATTGCAAGTCCGTATTCGGTCAAGATTTTATTAATAGTAATAGTAAACGGTCGACCTATAGACCTCGTAGTAGCTTTGCAGAAGAAAAAATATTCCCATAACAAATCAATCACGTTATTGAATTAACGAAAAGTGTAATAAAGAAATATATTGACTCGTGTCAATATATTTCTTTTTATATTTGAAAATCAGAAATCGGAAGAAAGCGCTGAATGCTTTAGAAAAATATATACAAAATTAATTCATTTTAAAAATCAACAATAACACCTTGTAAAATAAGGATCATTCTAATTTTAACAAATTAATGTGAAAATATTTTTTATTCACCCGTACTACGTCGTAGTGCCTCGACCTCGAACCGAACTACCTTGCGTATCTTCTACGGGGCCTTGTTTTATGAAAGTATTTTAGATCCTCATAAGTTCAACAAGTCACTTTAAGTTTTTTTTTAACTCGTTTAGTTTATACTCAAAAAAAAAATCAAAGTTGACTTATTTTGCCTGATTGTACTGCTTGAAGAGTTAGTTCCTTTGCTAGGTCATTTAAAATTGCATTACTCGTTTGAAATTAAAGTATTGAATCTAAAATCTTTTACTTATCGATATCGATAAAAAACATAAAGTAATTACAACGAATATAGTATAGAGCTAGTATAGAATAGCGATCGGTTTCGGATTACTTCAGAGCGATCACAACTCCCCCCGTGCCGTAGCTAGTTGACAGAATTGGTCTCTTTTAAATTCGCATGTATTGGGTCTCTATAGGGGTAAGTGCTCATAGATCTATAATAACAGTCTTCTAACGGTAATCTTGTCTTTATTTACTGTCTTAAGTCAATTTCCAAAATACAATACTGCTTTTGTTACTCAAGATGAAAGGTTAATCAGAGAAAGTATTTGAAGAAAGAACTTGTGAAACAATTTCATACCACCCTTAACTATAAAAAAAACATTGTGGGCGATATCAAATACGTCTACTTTTCATTCATAGCAAAGTAAGCTACAGTAAGTTTACAGTAAATTAACAGTGGTAGAGCCATGCTTAGGCACGAATGGGCCGGCTCGACCGGTGCAATACCACGGCCTCACAGAAAACCGGTTGTGAAGTAACGCTAATGTTGCATTTCCCCGAAACGAGTGAGGTCTCCGGAGGCACAAATCCCCATCCCCACACCCCCCCTCCTCTTTCCCAGCTCCTCATCCACCTGTCTTCTTTCCCCTCCCCGCATCCCCCTAACCCTCATCACTCTCGAAGGCGGGCAGCGCACTTGCGACTCTTGAGTTGCAAGTGTCCATGGACGGCGGTTGTCACTTACCATCAGGTGACCTGTCTGTTCGTCTGACTGAGTATAAAAAAGTGATATTTCACTGATTGCAAGCAGATACATGTGCGTATAAAACAGGTAGGTTTTGGCCCAAACACGACCTGTCCTGTAAGTTACACACATACAAACTCACGCCTTTGTCCCCAAAGGGGTAAGCTAAGGCGTAATAAACTCTAATATTTTTGCCGATTATAATTCCGTTGACGTAATAGAAGACAAGCCTATTACCGTCCAGGAGCTCTACGGAATAAGATGGAAAATGTTTGGTAAATTAACAGGAGAGAGAAGACAGCAAGGAAAGAAAATGGATATAGCTTGTACAAGTGGATTGGGGAGTATAAAAAATGTATAACAATAGCTTAAGCTCGCGTCTCTCACTCAAGGTCATACGTGTGACCGCGATTATCTTGTACCCGAACTCTTAACTCGAACTGGCTGGTGCCAGGAAATCTTAGTCCTCTAATATTATCCGAAACTAATCCTGACTATACTAGAGATATACATTTTCTATTCTTGTCTACCAAGAACCTTGTGACAAATAACAATATAATACCTATACATTTAAAAGGATAGTCAGTCATCACGCTCTCATTTGTTATTTGTATTTCTAATTTCTTTATATGGTTAGAGATATATTTAGTATGCTATTTATTATATGCATATATAAATATTTTTCGCCCGATGAACTTAAATTAAATAAAACGGTAAGTGGTATGTCAGATATACATTAACTTAAAATGTATATATGAGGTATATAATCAGTGTGTACAGAACGATATGGCATTAATCCAAGGTAAGTGCTACTTTATTAAATTTAGTAGAAGGAAAGAGTCTGGTCTGTTTGGCTATGCCATAAACAATGTTCCCCTGAAGGAGGTAGACAATATAAAGGATCTTGGACTAATTATTGACAACAAATTAAAATTTAGAAATCATTTTAATTGTGAATTGTCAGGTTTTATTGTCAGAGAAATATTTAAATAGCAGACACTTACACACACAATTACAATTTACAATAGTAAGCTATATAATAAGAAGCATCCTAGAGTATTGCAGTCCTGTCTAGAACTCTTTTTATGAAGTATATTCCGATAGAATTGAACGTGTTCAAAAGAGATTTTTGTACTACCTAAGTTACTCTGGCAATAAGGCTCGAGTTTTCAATTCTTACGAATCTAGAATACGCAATTACAAGATGACATCGTTACGTGCACGCAGAAAAATAATAAACAACAAAGTTAAAATAAGCTTCCCGCGTCCTTGATGTCGCCTTACAAAATAGAAAAACTTTTTCTGTGCCACAGAGCCGCACTAACATAGGTCCAAACTCTCCTATGTATCTCATGCTCTCTTCAGCTAACACTCTACGAGGTGATATAGATCTCTTCTCTAGTTCTGTAGTCTCAACCAAAACTAAATTAAGAAGTTTGCTTAAATGCCTATTCTTGTTATCTTGTCTTTATAAAACTAGTAGTAAGGTGTAACCTAGAGTATGACACAGCAATTTAGTTTAGTAGTTTGATATCATGTATGCATGCAGTGTCCACATCTAGTAGATGCCAAATTTAAAAAAAGGATATATGTGTATATATAATATATATATGTAAGTTTATATATGTGTGTATATTTACATCAAAGTTAACTCTAACATTATTTCAATTAAGAAAAATAGGTATTTAAAAATATTACTGCTACTGTTTTACACCAAACTACCGATAATTTTTTTTAGTTACTGTCTTCGATTTTCATCCAAAGATTAAGGCCGCCCCTGATACATATTGTTTTTTATATTTCCTTGTAAAGAACTTGTAATTGGTGTCAATAAAGTTTATTTCTATTCAATGCTATTGTAATACCAGCTAGGCTCTGTACATATTTATATTTTTTGGGCGAAAGCCTAATTATATTTCAGAAATAAAAGTGGACTAAATTACACTTAGATAGAATCAACAGACATACAGCAAGACAGACATAGTGACAACATTTTATATCATTTCATTATTTTGTATAATAAGCGTGTAAGTAACATAAACCTACATTTGGTTAAACGTTGTTACTGTTACTACATATACTTAATATTGAAACACACACTTATTTAATTTTTTTTTATAGACCGATTCTTCGATATTAACATCAAATACAAAACATACCAAAAAGCAATGAGAACATTAATCAAGCAACATAATAACCAGACAGCAATATTAAATTTTGCATTATTAATATTACACTGTGTACCTACTAAAAGGAAATTTATTTCATAAACGTATTCATTCCCAAACGAGATTGTAGGTGGTTATTTAATTGTTTCAATTCATATTTTAAGTACTTCTTAAAAAAGCAATGACAATATAAAAGTAATAAGAATGTTTCAATATCTTTTACAGATTGAAAACTCGTGAAGTGAGTTTGGTAACAAAAGTGAATTAAAATATTAATGTAACGAAAGAAGTAATAACTTCGAGAAATGATGCTGTCGCGATGTCCAATAAAAAGATCCAGTATATTCAGCCTTAATTAAGTATATTTTATAAGACCCTTTTCAATCTTGAAGTGCGTTAATTTAATAGTCTATTCATCACTGAAAATTGCATTATAATATACAGTGTCCCGAAATTCAACGTCCAACGGCAATATTAAAAAAAAACCATTTCATACGAGTATTTTGCTTAAAATGGTGAAAAAGAAGCTGCAAGTTTCGGCGACGGGTTTTTTTATTTTTTTTATTCATTTAACTGCTCTATCGACCAAAAGTATAATTACCACCAGACACAATACAAAAAAATATATACATATGTAAAAATCGTTGGTATCTAACAAAAATAATTGAAATGGATTTTTGTTAATAATTTGTTTAAAGGTGTCATACAGTCACCTACCCCCACTTGCTTATTTATTCCATCCCACTTTATTAATATTATTTTATTACATGAATGTGACATAAAGACATGAGGGTTCCATTAAACTTCAAGTCATAAAAATATGTCAAGCCATCGCCTGAAACAAAGGTTTATCCTAGCTCAGGCAGGCAGCTATTAAAGTTTTTGAACACAAATATACTATATACCTATATTATTAAATACCTTATATAAGATCATAAAAAAAATGTGCTATGGGAAAGCTATGCTTAAACACGAATGGACCGGCTCGACCGGAGTAATACCACGGACTCACGGAAAACCGGTACACAAACAATAATTGCATTATATTTTCTAGTAAATGAGGGCCACCAGAGGCCTACATACTCTTTCCCCTCCCTCACTCCAAGCCCCCCCTCATAGAACTATGGAGTTGCAGGTATCTATCGGCGATGGTTGTCATTTACCATCAGCTGACTGTCCCCATCACAAAAAAAGGAAATCTCTGTAGAAAGTAGTATGACATAAGAGCATAAGGTATCACGCTTATACAAACCTAGTTTTTTGCTTAAAAGAGTATCTCCAATATAAAATATATGTACATCCTCATGGGAATTTAGTAATTGTTAAACTTTGATTAACTTACACATAACATAATTAACATCCTTGTTGGCATGGGCTGCTACAACCTTGTTACATTTAAGGGAATTTCTAAGACATATTCACTTTGCACTTGGCACTTTCTACCAAGTCTACTGGGATTGCAATGTTTATATTAATTAGTGCCGCTTACCGAGGACTTCCTCAGTGCTGGTATTTGGTAGGTTTACTATATAAGGTATCCGTATATATGTTTATTTTGTCCTGATATTTATGTACATATATCGGGACAAAGGCACATAATACATCACCTGTTTTCAACTTCCCCACTGCTAACAGCATCTTCGCTGATAGCCAAACTTTCCGTGCATCAGTGTCGCCTCTCAGTTTTCATCTCTTAAGAAAATCTATGTTATTTCATAAATAAAAGAAAGAAATAAAGAAAATATAAATGACCTTAGAATATCAGAATTAAACTTTAACCTTAGACCTTGACGATTTCACAAAAAAAAAATATATAAATGAAAATGAAAAAACCGACTGCTTTGATATGTTTAATAAAAGCTATTATTTTTTATGATCATCTTTTAACATCCTGGCTTGGGATATTTTTTAACTACAGAAAAGGACTGGTTAAACAGTTGGTCCTAACTTGATTGTGTTATTGCTTATACTCCCCATTCCATCTGTATAAGTAATAAGAGATATTTATTGTACTTACTTACAGATCCATTCAACCTTCTCTTTCTATCCTTTCTTTTTTATCAATATTTTTCAAACTTTTCCATCTGTTTCCCAAAAGTGCTTCCGTGCCTGCTTATTAGTACTCTGTTTTATTTTTTATTGAAAAACCAACTATGATTAATCATATATCGCGGGCGCCTTTACAAAATTCTTATAAAGAACACAATAAAGACCCAGACTCAGAACAACAATTTGAGGACTACATAAAGTGTGGGTTCAAGCCATACACGGGACCCGTATATGGCTTGAACCCAATCGCGTAGTGGCGAGGTGACCACTTAAACCACTGAGCCATCCGTGTAGTCAATTGATTTCACTTCAGCCTACGACTTGGGGATTAAGTGACTGTATGTTGATATATTTCTACAAGTATATTATTAATAAAAGTGCTTGCCTACGTAACTTCCTCCACATGGATCTTAGATACCGCTAGGGAAATGATTATGTCCGTCCTAAGGGTTCAATGGACCAGTAAAAGGGAAATTTTCTTAACATGATATCGGAAAAAGGTTATATATATTTCTATGTAAGTTAATGTTTAAGTGATTTTAGGGCATGTACATAATGTAGGTACCTAAATACAGTTAAAGCGAAGTACAGTTTTTTTAAGACAACTCCTGCACTAGAAATTACTCCTGTGTTGCGGTGTCTATTCTTGGGAGAACTATATATGAATCCACGAACTTATGTAGCGTGTGGGAATCGAACTCATGATTTCAGACTCAGCTGTTAGGGTCACTAACAACTAGACCAACAGGTCAATATTCTTAGTAATTGGATTGATACAAATACAACTATAGAGAAATCGATTCCGAATTTTGAAATTCCCTTCAGTATCGAGAAACATGATTTTGCTAAGCCGTGGGTCCTACTGTATAAATGGTACTGATAAGTAAAATGGAGCATACCACATTCAACATACATATGTAACACAACAACCACACACACATACACTTATACACACAAATAAATCCACACACGCATGAAATAGTTTTTAATCATATCTTATTTTTAATTGCATTGCATTTTGGTTATGCCATATTTTTAAAGCAGTAAAATACAAATTAACATAAATCGTAATATGACATATGCTTGTAATCCATGGGGAATCGGAACTGTCACTTCTTCATACAGGTTTATACACTAACCTAGTTAGGATATCAGACTTGCAAGTACTATAATTGTAGCAAACCATGTACTACTGTATTTTATTTTTTGTGGCATCGACCACGGGTCATCACCTCGCCGAAGTCGATGATGAAGTAGTATGTCGGACTCGAACCGACTAAAACTAGACGGTGTTCCGTCACTAGTGGGTCTAATGCAAGGGACCTGGGTATACCCCAGGAGGATGCTTCCAGGCACCATATACTGCAATGCTTGGAAATGATCAATAAAACTTTATTATTGATATAAATGCCGGAAAATACAAATTATTCTTGGAACCATAAAATTGTTTACAAACCATTTCTACCATCAACCATTTATATAAATATATAATTTTTTTAAATTTTGAATGAATTTGAATTTGCTTATTAAACTGCACTTATATTAGGGGGACGACACAGATTATAAAGTATAAGGACTTTATACTCAATCTTCTAAGAGCTTTTATTTCAACTTCAGACATAACTAAAGAATCGTAATGTCTGTGTTAGACAGAATAAAATAATTTGTTTTTTAAAAATCAGTCATTTGAATTCATAGTTTTTTAAGCTAATGTCGATTAAATGCATAAAAAATACAGACAACGATCAAACCCATCAACTGATAAAAGAACTTGAATAGGAAAATTACATTCATAATCAATAAAAGGCGGATCTTCAATTGGGATAAACGTTCTTCAATCGGAAAACACAATAGTCTCCCTTTTTGTAAATTGTCAACTCATTTTGTAAATAGATGTAGTCGTTATTACTTTTATATATGAGCTTAGAGATAAAGGTAGGAATGAATGAGCTGATTCAGGTACTTGTAAAGGTGAAAATTGAACTCGTATAGACGGTGTTTGTCCTGTGATGCGCTTTCTAATCGGACTCAAGATCTCATCTTAAAGGAAAATGCGAACTATTATTTTCCTTTTAGAATTGCATTCCAGTTTATCTGCTGAAGGTAAAGGATAGAATACAGAAGCTGTGATTCTATTTATATATGATATTTTCTATATCTGTGTTCATGGAGGACATATATGAGTGTCAACATCTACATATATGTATATATAAATCAAAATCAAAATTGATTGTTTAAACTGAACCAATCATTGGTATTTTTGAATTGTCAAGAGAGGAAACCAGTCAGACTAAGTCATTCATGAAGTTAACAGTTAATAAGTGCAGATAAAATCAAATATGATATGTGAGCAGAATGCGATACATCATCCTAAAATAACGTTTGTTTTAATTAGTATTCTATGTTAAGTAATAGCAGTCCGGAGATGACCAGCCCTGATCAACTGCATTCGTTCACGAGCATGGCGCATGCGTCGGCCATCATCCATCTCAGGAGCCAAAAGACCCGACTCATACCCCACCATTGGAAGGACTTCCAGGCGAGCATGATATAAACAAAACTGCCAGGAGACACAAAAGATGAACCTAAATAATGTACTATATATATATTTCTGTAATAATAATTGAACACATCGACAACTGATTACATGTCAAATATTAAAAAAAAAAAACAATAATATAAAATAAATAAAATAATACACCAGTGAAATTTCGTATGTACAGTGTGGCTGTGGAGCAAGACCAGCAAGTTGCCAAGCATTTTTGTTAACCAAATAATCATCTATATACTTTGTAACATGCTTGTTTACAAAGTGTGCGTTTTATGCAATTTTAAATTTCTTCTCATTAAGTTGAAGAACATCAGAAGGTATTTTATCACATATTTTAACACAGTACCCCTTAAAAGATGTTTGTACATTTGCTAATCTAAATTTTGGTTGAACTGCTTTATTTAATTCGTGTATATATTAGGGACATGAAAAAATTGCAATTTTATATGTACATATAATAATCATAAATAGTTTTGAAATGACGTAAGAGACACGTATGCTTAGACATGTATGTATGTGCTGACTAGACCGGAGTCATCACCCGATTCACTTAAACCCGATTGTCAAGCAATGCTTTTGCATTGTGTTTCACCGAGGTTTCCGTCAGTCCATCACCCTTCTCTTCTTTCCCTTCCCCCTCTTTCCCCCCGTGCACGCGAAGATGGATAGCGCACTTCCGGCTCTTATGTTGCAGTCGACTTGTCAGTCCCATCATCAGTTTGCACCCACACCCATTCCCTTTATCATAAAAAAAATGTAAAACTGCTATGGATCTTTTTATAGCTAACCGTATTTAAATATTAGTATTAGTATTAATTAATAAGTTCAAACAATCGGAGCATGCTGCGATGCATTTGAAGTGCTGCAGTCCAACATTAATAAATCATTAGATAGAAAAATGCTTGCCTATTTTTCTTTTTTTCTTCTTTTATAGGTGGCGGTAGGACGAAATATGATTCTGCTAGAAAGGGAGCCGCTCGAAAACCAGATTGGCCAGAGCATCAAGCACAAAGAATATGATTTGTTATGCTTATTGTCTGGCTATACACCTCATTAAAATGTTGGGACTATAAACAGTATATTAAACTAACAAAAATATTAAGCAAACTTCGTGGTGCGATATTTATAATTATCTGATACATTTATTTCAGTCTGCATACACATATAAGACTAACATGTAGCGCCTCTAAAAAAGACGTATTATAATTCATAGAAAATATTCAAAGATGATTGAGAAGCTTTTACGAGATGGTCCATATTGTACGAGGTTTTTTGGTATATTCATCATTTTATAAATGTTTTTTTAATACATAGTATAAAATATACTTTAATGAAAACAATAAGAATTACAATAAACCTTAATTAAACATTCATGTAATGTTGTAAGGGGTTGTTTTATTGCTAGAAGCGATTTCTGCTAGACAACCTTAGTGATGGATTTAGTGTCAGAGGCGAGTGGTATGTATATGAGTCATTTATAAAGATTTCATCGTAATTTTTGATATTTAAAATATATATATGTGCTTACCGTTACAATACGATTTTATTACTGATATTGAGATATTAGGAAAAGTCAAAGTAGTATCACTGCACTCTCAACCTATCTATATACATATATATAAAAGTGATCAGAAGGAGTATTTCAAATTTTAACCTTGACATCGAATGAAAGAAGTGTAAATTACAGTTTCCTTTCTTCACAATGCAATTAAATTTGTCCCAGTAATTTTACCTTCCATACCTTCGGACTGAGCGCAACGGAGAGCACTTAGCGATCTCGAAGATCCCTCTAGAGTTGATTGACCCCGCGCGAGCCTGCCTTTGATAAAAACGCCGAGAGATCCCAGCATGTTTGTATTTTCAGTGTTACTGAAGAAAAATGCTAGTCGGCAACGAGCCGTCGTCGATATAAGACGTGTCCGCGCGAGAACGCTGAATGCTCCGCGTCGCGTAAATAACTTCGATAGACAAGTTGAAAAAATGTAACTACATTTAGTCTTTGAAATTATAATATTTATTAATCCGCAAATTATTATGTTATAGAAAAAGTGTTAAGTGACTTTTGAGACTAAACTATTATGGAACTTGATAACAATTGTGTATTTTAATGCAGACATTGACGTAAAGTTTTGTCTTTACAATTCATATTTGAAATAAAAGACTTCGGTTCCAGCTCTCTTCATCGAACAGGTAAACAGGCTACAGAAATGAAAACAGTTTTGCCAGGAAATAATAATGAATCTTTGTTGATATAGAAAGAAACAGTTGACCGTAGGTCGTATATGTTACACATTTATGCTTTGACTGACGATTTCCTGTAACGATCCTAAGACCGTGTAAAGCTGGGAGTCAGAAATAGAAACTTGGTTCATTAACAGAACGGCAACAAAAGTTTGTTTTCACTGAACATGTTTGTTGTGGTAACAGTCTCATTATGATTGAATGAACAATGTTTATAATCACTTTTACACGTACGGTTATTATTGAAATGAAAACAAATTTGAATTACGTTTCTCGGTGTCCCTGTTTATTTCTTGAAATTTACTTTTGAAGATTTTTAACTTTTATAACCAAATGAATAATTCAACTAAAATAATTCAACCAAATGAAAGGTTATAAAAAATATGAAGCTTAATAAATTCAGTATTTCTATGGAATTATTTTAATTATAATTCCGAGCACAAGATTGTCAGGAATTAAATTAAACATATTTAGTAGACTTTAATGACACTGCAGTATAGGAAAGCAAAAAGTTCGCGTTGAATATTAAGAGATAACTTGGAGACGTGTCAGTCTAAAACGATACAGTAATCCGTTTAAAAGTATACGACATCGTATACTTTTAAACTTCAGTTATTAAATAAACACAACCACATTGAGAGCCTTTTGAAGTTAGATAAGGACCACATTTCGTGATGTTGAAAATCATACACATCATAACATCGTTATAAATTATGGCAATCCCATGCTCTGTCGTCAAAACACAATATCTGTCAATACGTACTTGTCAAGTTTATATCAAAAACTTACTCTGTGTATCTGTTGTGTCATTGATCTCTCAATTATAATCAATTTTATCGTTTCTGACACGGCGTGTCTTCATCTTCATCTCAAACAGTACTATTTTTAGAGGCCATTACTTTTTAAAGGAGTTCCTATCGTCCATATCAAGGGTATGTTAGAGCTTTATCTTGTTTCTATATTCTGTTTTATCTTTTATGGTACTTTGTATTTGCTTACTGGTGTATTTGATTTCTGAAACAAAGCTCATGTTTGTAGATATATAGTAAGGCAATATATTGATTTTTTTTTAATTAACATACTCAAATGGTTTCGCAATAATTTATAATTTTGTTGTATCTTTTCTTTAAGTTAAAATCCCTGTGATCTGAAGAACCTTCACTGATTTACAGTGAAATTATTTCAGGGAAAAATATAGAAGCAAAATATTGAAGAAGTGCTTTTAATTTTTAAATTGGGCGTTGGGTCGAGGGCGGATCATTAAAGATGAAGCTTAATCTGTTACTGAGGAAGTTTTTTAATCAAATATTAAACCGACTTTTTAGGGATGGGGACTTATCAAAAATTATAAATTTATTACAGACTTTACGATCTTTATGTTCTGACGTTACGTTATTGAATACAGGTCAATTTATTGTTAATAATTACATTAAATGAATTAAAGGTAAATGTGTTTTAAACTTATTTTTATCCAGTTTTATATTTAGAGGAGTTCTGTCCTTTTTACACCACTACCTACCCACATTTTTATTGTGTTTTTGGTCTTTATGTTAAAACTGTTTATGGGATGTTAAAAAGTGCGGTCTGCTCTTTATTATATACAACATACGCATGTAATTTAACGCCACGTACCTTCTCAATAATAAATTTTAATTAGGTCTAAAAGTGTGTTAGTCAACATATGAACCACCCAAACTTTTCAGGATAATTATTTTATAACCGAGTCTAAAGTTAATCATGAAATCGATTTGTCTGATCGTTACAAGCCGGCTCGACACCACGGTAGTAGATAGTTACATTAAACAAAAAAAGACATTAGAGTTATGAGCTCACAAAGGTTTGTAATTCGTAATATAGCAACTTCATGTTACTTGCCGCTGGTAAAAAGTAAACCTGAATAAATTGACTTTTTAGCGACCGCGACTGCTTCGCCAGAGGTCGTGAGTTCGATTCCCATACAGGACAAACATTTGTGTGATAAACAAATAGTTCCGAATGTGGGTGTTCTTGTCTATTTGTCAATCTTCACTTTAACTTCATACTTCATACTTCCAACAGTAATGTAGAATTTTCTTTCTTCACACTCCTATACACATTTTAGCTACAAGCATGTAAGAACAGCGCTCTTATCATAAAAAAAAATTAAACAGATGAAGACTTATTTCTACTTTTGAATTAGGAATCATAATTGTTTAAAATATTAATTTAATATTTGTACTCTACGTTAACAAATTGCTCAGAACAATAACAGGTTTCTATAACAAAAAGTTTAATAAATGAACTTTAAGACAAAGCTTTTATAATCCATTCCAGGACTATACATTCATACTTTCATAAAACAAGGTAAATGTCACACGTAATGAGGAAATAAAAGAAAATTAATTGTTGACTGAACAAAATAAACAAATTTCCAAAAGTTATTCATCAAAGTACTTTTTCTAATGGATTTATTTTGAAAAAGATAATGACCAAAAATATCCACGCCACGAATATTTACGAACTACCTATTAATTTCGGCAGGAAAACAAATTATTTGATAAATGGGAGAAGACAAAAGATAGAATTAAAATATTTGTCGAAAACATGGTTTTCGGACTATCGATCAATGCAATTAAAGAACCTTCTCTACGTAGACAATGTCCTTTAATCGCTAGTTTACGTATACTCGTACCCTTATGTTAATAAATGCACTATCAAGTCTGTTTGTAAATTCTGTTATATTATAAATGAAAGAATTAGCTTATTTGTAATGCTTTACGCTTTGACTACTCAAGGGATCATTATATACTTTTTGCATTGAGATTCAGGTAACAGAAAAGAACATACGATGTTTTTCTTCCACAAACAAAAAACACCGGATATAAATGTTATCTTTCTTAAGAAAAGTTTGTTTAAGAAAAGCAATGGGTGGTAAGGGGCGTAATTGACAAACTAAATAATAATTTGGCTACGTAATAAAAATGAGTTTCCTGAACTTTCTTGGTAACTTTTCCAATTATTCATTTCTTAAATATCTTAATATAATAAGGCATTAGTACGGCGCGATATAGAACAGGGTTACATACCATCTAAATGTAACGCAAACTGCGTATTGCCAGGAAGTCAGTGCCCTCTAACCGAATATAATATTTATTTAACATATATATATACACTCACGCTTGTTTCCCCGAAGAAGAATGCAGGTAAATTTGGGGTATACGGAGAGTAATGGAAGGATAGAAAGGGATATTGCTTGAATAAATGAGTTAGGGAGTATAAGCAATAGCTCAATCATGTCTGGGTCTCATACCTGCAACTCGAACTGGCTGGTTCCCGGAAGTCGTTTAGTCAGTTAGAAGACTCGGATACGTACATATTTTATTAAATCTACAAAAAAAATATAATTTAACTACCTTTCTTCGTTAAATACATTTCTACATTCACACATTTTATGAATTATTATTAGCAAATCAGATTATATTTTGGTTCATAAGAATTTCGTTCTTTATTTTGCTTTATAAGAGTCCACTATTCTACTTAAACAATATTTAAACAAGCATTTGAAGGTGAACTATATCGTAAATAGTTGGTACTACGACGTGTGCATTGTTAACCCTTACCCTTAAGCAAAAACAGCCATCTAAAGTAGTAGATTTAGAATCGATCAGAAATCTGTAGTCTTCGAATAAAAAAAATCTCGTTTATAGAACTTTGTTTAGTTATATGAGTAGATCGAATAATGTATAAACTCTAACAAGTTCACGATAAACTTCATTCATATTAGTTTGTTAGTAGTTTCACGGAAATTATTATATTTTATACAAAACGCAAATTATGTATTATCGTTTGACTTTTACGTGTCTTCTGAAGTTTTTTTTCACAGGCTTGTTATATGAATCAAATAGCTTCTAGAAAAGCGCATAGTCGTGGTGTGCTAATTATCCAGGTGATAGAGGTGTAAGATTTGTCGCGTTGGAGGATGGTGGAAACCTGGATCTTTATAAGTCCATACAATTCCTCTGAGCACTCCCGGCTACATAGAGCTCTACATAGCATTGTGCCTTATTTTTACAATACATTCGATTTATGCATGCAACACATGAAATTACAACATAATATATTAATACAGTTTCACATACTAGTGATTACAGTGTTTAGTTTTAGCTAGCAGGCGTGACGTTTGCAGATTTTAATCTCAAATCGAAATGGTGCAACTTTGCGATCGGCCCTTTCGAAAAGCAGTTGAATCGACAATTGCTGACTCTACAAGTATGTCATACATATACAGCGTGCTGCAGAAAATGTCCATCAACTGTGAAACTTGTTAAAGTTATCTTTTACAGATTTCTCAATATTGAATTGAATTATTACAAAACAAAAACACGTTAGATTTAAAATCTTTACAAACACCTGCATTTATGCGAAGCGGATAATACATATACCTAGAAATTTAAGGCGGTCTTAACTTTTGCACGTTTTTTTATGTTTTACTTTACCCTGTATACATAAACTTAAACATAAGTAAAATTATGACTGGTGATGAAATGAAATGTTTTCAGTAGAATGAGTTTCTTCATAAATGCTTGTTGGGTGTTTTAAAATTCAATAATATAATATAAAAAAAGAAAAACTGAAAAAAATAATAGTTATTTATTATAACAATACAATCCAATGCTTATATTTAACAGTTTAATTAAATTAACAAAACCTTTTTTCATTATTCTTTAGAAACTGACGTGATGCCCGACTCGACTTGAAAAAAGAATATTCTTTCATTATGAATTTTAATTAAATATTCAATTATGTATGTAAATAGCTATTAGCATTGTTGTCAAGACGTCTCTAATTATTTTCATTTTGCTTGTTATTTTACATCTTACTACAATGCCGGAACGAATTTTATATTTCATCGACCTTGTAATCTTGATTACTGATGTTGCTTATTATACAGATATATAGAAAATCGATAAACTCATTATTATTAAAAGGCATCCTTGTTCTTATATACATATACATAAACTTAGGCCTTTCTCTCTCCGGCTAGACAGAGAGGACGATCTACCATTTACACACATTTATCTATTGTCGAACAAAACGAAAAAGAATAATTAATATAGTCTAACATATTAGACTATTTATACTGTTGATTGTTGGCATTTGGTGGAACTTACTACTCAAGCAAAGAGCTGTAAAGCTTTGGTTATTAAAACTATAAATAAATTGATCTTTTTATGATTTCTTTTTGTAAATTAGTACCGGTGTTCAAATATTTACATTGATGACTGTACGTGACAACAATATTGATGATACTAAACACTACTCCCAAATTGTTAGCAGGCTCTGATTGATCGTCTTCTGGTTCACTCAGAGTTCCATTTTGCGGCTAAATCGATGAGCAATATGAACATGCCCCAGATATTATTTGATTTATTGTCGTCCCTTTACGTGATGAAATGGAATTTATGGGAAAATAAATAACGTCTTATTGTCTCCATAGCGGCAGTTTTCAACTCTCGATATTACTGTTTATTTCCTTTTGCACTTAGAGATTTTCTTTTTACGCTACGCTACGCTTTTATTTTTGATACCGTGTTAATATGTGATTCCCTCTTAGGGTTTTATTAATAACAACTATTATGATATGTATCATTTGGTAGATGATGAATGTGTGTGTTCTCTGATTGATAAGAACGCAGGTTTCTTGACCCAGTACCAATAAACAGCTGCTAATGGGTCAAGAGGAAGACCTTGCTAAGGATATACCCGACGTAGGTACTAAAACTAATAAGATAAATCTTTTTTTTTTGTTATGGAGTAGGGGTCAAGTGAGTAGACGAGTTACCTAATGGTAAGTGACACAACTCAAGAGTCACAAGTGCGTTGCCGGGCCTTTTAGGTAGGAGTACGCTCTTTTCTTGAAGGTTTGAAGGTCGTATCGCTCCGGAAATATGGCAGGCGACAAAGTGTTTTGTCGTGTATGATGATGACGGAAACCTGCAGCCGCCATAAGTTCAAGCCATTCCTCTAAACACTCCCCATGCTACAAGCGATTGAGAATGCAGAGTGAAGCTACATCTACTCAACGCCAAGGTGTCAAGCCGATCAAAAACATCCTGGCAATCGATGATGTGAGTCGCTCTCCGTTGAATTATAGACTACGACATAGAGATGAGAATAGTATTCTATGTGCGGCCTGTGCCTTGCAAAGGTGCAGGCGGTGGGCTGGAGTGAAACACTGTCTCGATGTGTTTAGCACACATAGCTTCTTCGAGCCTAATTTCTTCTTTTTTTTCTTTTTTTTCTAATAAATTAACCGTAACTTGTAGTTTGTATTCTAGACGCAGGTAAACATTCTTAAGAATTTTATATGCTCACTGATGACTAATACAAACACAAAGATCTATAAAAGACATATTCTTCATTCACACGAATATTTCCAATAAGCTAGAATCATACTTAACTCTTAACTAGAACTCCTGTCCTAGAACACATGTCAATTTACTCCATTCAGAATATAGATTGAAAATCCATAGATCCATCCCCTATAGCTAGCATGAGGAATAGTCATGGTTCAATGCAATAATCCGATGCTCTATATCTATAGCTAGTTAAGGGAAATAAAACTTAGTAAAATGTCAATTTGCATCCTTCAAAAATGTCAAACCAAAAACAAGAAACTTGCTAAATGTCTTAGTAGAATATTTCAGTTATTTCCTAAGGAGAATTCTCTACAACTTGTATTTTCAACATATCAACAAAAGCCAAAACATTGCAGATAAAACAAAACCATTTGCACAAACACTTTGTAAAGCTTAACACGGTGTAAAATGACGTCAAACTTATCTGTAATAGCTTGTATCGCTAGTCGCACGCTCATGACTAAATCTTTGAAGATATAACAAACTATTGTAATAAACTATTCCTTGTAAAATGTGCTCTTGTTTGTACAAGATGGATGGATGGATGTATAACATTAGTGTAAACTAACTTTGTTTTGTCTTACACGCTTTGTTACATTTTACATTTTCATCACAAAGCATCTAACTTTTACGAAAGATATCAGACATAATGTACAGTACCGCCTTCTCTTACTGAAACTTTTGAGTTATTTTTTTTTTTTTTTTTTTTTTTATATTAGCCTACCATAGTGACTCCACTTTGCCTGATGGAAAGCAATAGGTGGAGTCAAAGAGTGGTGGTCACCATCCTCATTGCATGTCTAGTCAATGCAGCATGGTGACCCACACTATGGCGGCCTGGTGAGATGCTTTTTCACGCCCCGCTTAAAAGACCCGGGATCATAGTGGGAAGGAAACACGTGCGCTGTAAAATGCTTTGAATTTATAATACGTATGTCTACTTTTTATACATATATACATACGCCCACAATTGTATCCCCTAAGGGGTAGACTGAGGTGTAAAAAAATCCACATTTTGCCAATATGAATTTGGTCCCACTAACGTATTCAGAGACGAGCCTATTGCCATCGAACACTTTCACTGTACTTAGGGAACGTACCCATACTACGTGACCTGTTTTTACAGTTTTTAACCCTTTGGTGATTACTCGAAGTATTTGGTAAGACCCCCCTTTTATACCTAGTAGTTCAAAAGTATGGTTTAAATATATTTTTTAAAATAGAAAGATAAAAAAATATGTTTTGGCTTACGTTTGTCTTTATTAATTCGGCGCTTGCTGCGTGACGCCCAGAATGCGTGCATATCTATTACTACAAGTGAAATAGTATCATCAGGAAGAAAACACATATTGTAAAAGGAACTCAATTAACTCAAGTAGAAGTATTCTTCTCTTTTATTCACATTTTGAATATAGCTCCGTGAGATTTTCCTAGAGATTATTGACCACGTGACGAAAACCTAAGACCACGATCCCCCACCACCGCCCCTGTGACCAAGAGTGGTATTTTTAAATACCCCACCCATGAACGGGTCACGTAGTATGGGTACCTTCCCTTATATCCATACTGTCTGATGGGTAACAGTCCGATCTCTTAGTCGTCTTTTACGACACCCACTGAAAGAAATGTGGTGGCTCTATTCTAGTCTACCGAGAACCACACGGCAATGGCAGACGGCAATTTACTTTTGGTGTAATGTATCTAACAGTGGTAGAGCCATGCGTAGGCACGAATGGGCTGGCCTCACAGAAAACCGGTTGTGAAGCACAGTTACACACGTTACATTTAAATTTTGTTGCCGTCTGCATATTAACTCACAGATAGATTAATATCGATAAATATAACTACAATAAATAATATACGATACTCTCGCGATATCAAGTATTGAGAGTATTTATAAAATGTGGATAGAAATATATTCTGCAATTAGATATATTAAATATAATGATCAATTAGGTCTTTTTTAAATTTATTTACGTATGAAATCGAAAGTGTCCACCAGCGATCACCCAGAGGGTAAGACCAAATTAGCTTCGAAGAAGCTTGGTGTGCTAAACAGATCAAGACAGAATTTCACTCTAGCCCACCGCATCTCATTTATACTTTTTTGTGTAACTGTTGTATTTATCCATCTAATAAACCCATTGTATATACATATGTGTACGTATGTGTATGTTTATATATATAATTATAGTTAAGTATGTTTATTTATATACACCTATATATTATATAAGTTTTAAATTGTATCCTTCCTAAATAAAATGCTTTTTTTTCTCTTCTTTCTTCACCTAAACAACCCGTATGTTCTTTTGTATCTTGTCTTTTTCTGTCCATCCTATGGTTGCCTGGTAGAAATTACATTTAGCGATAAGGCCGCCCATTTTACATTTCTTTTTTGTATAAATACTGTGCATTTTTGTTGCAAGGTGTACAACAAAGTATATTCTATTTTTATTCTAGCTTCAATCTGCATTCTCTATCTCTTGTATCATGGGGAGAGTTCAGAGGAATTGTTCGGACTTATATCGGCCTCGTTCCTACGCTACAAAATATATATCCCCATCACCTGGATGATTGGCATTCCACCACTGTGCGCTTCTTTATGAAGCCATTTGCCTCGCACAACCAGCCTGTGAAATAAATTGTCGCCTGCAGTATTTCCAAACCAATACAACCTTCATAAAATGTCTTTAACGTACTTAACTCACAACAACAACTTGAGCATTACAAAAAGTGTTGTCCCGTGGGGGGATCAAACCCATAACACTCGGCGCGGCAGTGTGGTGGCGAGGTGACCACTTAAACCGCTACATTGCATGCACCTAGATGAATTTTGAAGATTCCAAAGCAATTACATTCTCAATATAAATTAACAGTCTGCCAACCGTAATTAAGTCCAGCTACCTAATAAGGGGCAAGCTGATTATGGTCAACCGGTCACCATTTAATATTGCTGAGGAGATTTTTTGTTAAAATCTAGAGATTCCAGTTGGATTGAAAAGTATTGAATTTGAGTAAAGTAATTGAATTGAATAAAGTTTTTACGAATGGGCCATAAAATATTATGATACGATGCCAAAGAGCAAAGCAGTGACCATTAGCGCATCTGATAAGTAACAGTCCAATCCTTAAGTTGCATTTACAACAATAAGGGAACTAATCGGATGGCCCTATTGTTCTCCGAAAAAAAAGACAATATATGTCCTATTATCAGCAAAATGATACTTTTGACTCTAGTCTGTTTATATTTTAAATATGATAACGATTTTTCCTTATAATGAAATATGGCGTGTGTTTTATTTGTATTTTATTTGTCCCGTTCTGTTTGCATTATAGGTATAACTTTGCAGTAGGGAGCCATTTATTATTAGTAATATAATAAATATACATCATATACTATGTATTGGTAATATTTTAATAAAAATAAATGTAAAATGTATGATGACGATTTCAATAAATTGAAAACTAAAAACTTCAGGACACTGAAATTAGTACTCACTGAAGTAACAATTTCTAGTTTTTATTTAAAGAGTTTCTAGTTAAGCGACGGTAACGCAATGCCTAAGGCGTCGCACTTCATGTGGTTCATCATGTGGTTGTGAATTTTAACCCCACCCATTGCACTAGCGTCTTTTTTTTATGCGATATTGGGCATACGAGCAGACGGGTCACCTGATGGTAAGTGACTACCGCCGCCCATGGACACCCGAAACTCAAGAGTCACAAGTGCGTTTCCGGCTTTTAGGTAGGAGAACGCTCTTTTCTTGAAGGTTTGAAGGTCGTATCGGGTCGGAAATACGGCATACGTCGTGATCTCTCACTACTTATTACTAATGATCGCAAGTAGGTACGGAAAGGAAAAGAGCTCCATTGTCGGTTCTATCGGGCCTTGCCGGGCCTGATGTAGACTTAAAAGCTTCTACATCCAGGCTACGATTTGGTGATCTCTTTGGAGAAACTATTTTATCTTTGCAATTATTGACGAAATCGTTATGACGAACAACTATCGGAAATTTATCGTGAAAGACGGTAAGGCAGACGAATGTCGGGCATGCCACCGTCCCGGTGAATCTATCAGGCATATTATTTGTGTTTGTTCTCGTCTTACAAACGGTGAGTATTTGCACAGGCATGATCAAGTTGCCAGGATAGTACATCAACAACTAGCCCTCAGAAATGGTCGAGCACTGACAGGAATATAGTTGACTATTATTGGTGACAGACCAACTATGTTCCTCCTGACTATAATCTCTTAAAAATTTGAAAAGATAATTAAATACAATATGTGGTTTTTCTGTCACGAGATTGTCGACTTGTGGATACTCATCACAACTCACGGATTGATAGCCAAGAGCTTCGAACAACACCATAAGAGGCTTTCGTTAGATGGCTAGATCAAATGACTGATGCAGCAGATGTTCAATGTACCGGCCGTCGATGGTCTACTATTTTTATCATTTTCTAAAGTCAGTGGTCTACTAGTTTCTTTATTATTTTCTATTTACTTGGCATATGTATAAATGTAGTTAATTTGTATTTATTAATTTAAATGTAAGTAATAATAAAAAAAAGTTTTTGATTTAGAGTAAGGAATGCTTTCTTGATAAAATACTTGGCTGGGGGGTCCCACTTTACGTTTAATAAAATACGGTGTAGTATTTCTCTTTATTAAATATCTGAGAGGGTTATTCTTAGTGTGTATTTGGAGGAAACCCGACTAGTTTCGGATACCTAAACAATTCCCTAAAATAAACAGTTATGCAGTTTAGAAAATGTATATGCTTAAAGCGTACATAGACATACATGTACATAAGATCACGCCTGCATGTCCAACCATTTTGTAAATTAGAGTTTAGTCCCACTAACGTAATAGTGGACAAGCATATTTCTCTCAACCGGGATATACTGTCTGACGGATAACAGTCCTTTCCCTAAGTCGTCTTTTACGACACCCGCTGGAAAACATGGTTTAGCCCTATTCTTCTCCACCTAGAACCATATGTTTATAGTTGTCTAGTAAATGATGTAAAACCGCACTTTCCCGGTTCTAGAGATCCAAAACGCTTCAGACTTCAAGCGCTATGAGATTCAATTTAATTCTTTTCCAGTTGACGTTTCACTAATCCACGGGTAATCTGAAAGTTTTATTACTCGGAAAGCTTTAACGAATTCAGATCACATAACAATCATGAAATGAGATAAACATGGCCTCGCTTCCAACAATCAGATATGTTCCGTAATTATGTTATCTGATGAAAATAACACAGGCAATGTTTCTAAACACAAATCCTTTATTTACCTGACTTCAGAAAAGGAGGACGTTCCGTGTTCGACTATATGTATCTTTTATCATTTATATTAAACGATTTCTACGCCAATTATAGATGTAGTATATTTTTTTTATTCGAAAGTGTACTCTGTCCCATTGTAACCAAATCAGTATTCGATCATTGGATACTGATATTGGAAATTGGAAAGGTGCATTGAACTGATTCTTGAGTTGCGGGTGTCCATGGGCGGCGGTAGTCACTTACCGTCAGGTGACCCATCTGCTCGTTTGTATCGCATAAAAAAACTTTGTTAAAAGTTAGATTATCTTCATTGTCCAGTAAAGGGTGATAAATAAATAATATAATTCAAAATGTTTAGTTTGTATAAAGAAGTCATTTAGTATTGTTGTTCGATTATTGATATTGTTATCGTTTGCTTTATTTATTCTTTGTACATTATTATTCATGGAATAGTAACATAATGAGTACGTAATTCTTTTTTGATGTCTTTAAATTCCACGATAAAAAATATCTTTATCTAAACTTAGTGGTAAAGATAATATAAATCATATTTATACTTTTTTCTTTTTCTTTTTTTTTTCATGTGGAAACACCTACGAAAACCATTATTACTTTTTTTACCTACTTATAGCCAGAATGGAAATGCTACACCGGTTAGCACTTAAATGATATCATAATATAGCAATACTTGCGTCCAATTCTATTGTTGTATCATTAGTACGTAAGATTTTATCGTACCTTAGCACTTAAGGCGAATGTCGTCGTATTGGCATGATGCCAATACAATTATTGCCAAATTCAATGTTTCAGTGTCACGTCATTCCTAACGTTGTGTCGTGTGATACGATAATGTGTGTTCGTTGTTTTGAATTTTCGTCGGTGTATTTGATGTGAGAGTAATATATGCTGCTTCTACGTAGCGAGCGAATATATTAAAGTGCCGAGTGTATATTGCATTGTAAGGAATTTCTGTAACGACCTATGAGTCGATGGGCTGAATTATTTTTAATGTATTTTATTTATTAATATAGTGTTATGAATTCATGATACAATGTTTCTAGTTATGAATTTATTATTACCAATTTATGCTAATGGCGCTGCTCGTAGGGCTATGCGTTTTTATATATCTACGTGTTTATCAAATCTATAAACATAATATTATATTAAGTATTATACTTAGGAATTATCATTAATAGTTTAATTGACTAAACTCTTTGTTAGTTAGTGAGTCTGACTGCTGAGTGTAGGACTCGAACCAAAGACTAACCACTAGAGTTGAAAGGCGTGAACAGTTCAAATATAATTAAATTAATATGGTATAAACTTAAAGGGAATTTATTTTATGCAAGCCGTTCCAGTTTTACCTGCGTTTATGGTCACTGCTCCGCTCGTAAGGGTCGCAATGTGATGTTATATTATGATTCAATAAATACTGTATCTAGTACAAAACGAATCTTTCAAGTAAGTTATATTAGTAAGTTAAGTAAGTTATGTTTAAAGAGATAAATGAATTTTTTTTGTTTATTTGTTTAAAAACGCGGTACGTTAATAACAAAAAAAAAAACATTTATTCAGATAGATCTGTCATTAGACCTACCTCCATTTCTGTTTTCACTTACCAATCTCATTGGTACTAAATGATGTATAAACGTTAACTGACTTATTATATAGATAGATAGAATATATTATAACAATATCCCAGCTACATGCGTAGTGAAACAGCAAATGTTGACATTCCATTTCCTCAGCAAAGTTAAACATTAAATTACGGAAATGGTTTGATCCATTTGAACTCATGCTGTTTTTAGACATTTTGAAATTCAAGACGCTTTAGCTAGAATAAAAAAAAATCTTAGAAATAACCTAAATCACTTTTTTGTTGTTACACACAATTTTTCTAGATAAATTTGTCACCAACTCATATTAGTTTGAGAAAGAAAGTGTTACACTTGTTTGACACAGTTTCGATTCGTTAAATTCTTTGATGAAGTTTTCGTGTATCAGAAAATTCTTAGCCTCCCTCTCCTTTTAAATGTTATTTTTGTGGTTTGTGTGATGTGTCTTGAGGGATAGGTTTAGTTAGTAGGGTAAAGCTTTATAGATAAAGCCAACAGTTCAACTATTACTCTATTAGTACTATTACTCGATATCCAATTACGTGTTCGCGTTAACTAATTAGCGCAAACATTTGTGTCTTACAGTAATAGTTATATATAATTTTATGTTTCTATTTCCATCGAATGGTTGCCTGGAAAACGCAAACAATGAAAAGGCCACCAATTGTACTCGTGCTTTAGTTTTGTCTGATTTTATACGGGTACAATCTGTATTTGATTGCTTTCTTTGTTGAATAATTAAGAGTTTTATCTAGATTTATTATCTATCTATATTTTCCAGAATTACGATTGAAGAACATTTTTTTAATGTGTTTTTTTTAAATAAGGACAATATATTGATAACACGTGGTGTTTTTAAATGAAAATGCGCTTAATAATAAGCCATTTTAAACAAGCGTTTTCCGTTGTCAGTAAATAACATTTGTGATGTTCAATATTGTTTTTGCTGTTCCTGGGAAGACTGGTTCACGGTCACAGCGCACAAATAATGAGACGTCGAGTGATACCACCTTTTGTTGTATATAAAACAAACATGTAGTATTAAGTTTCGCTGGCATAGTTATATGCATATTGCAAACTATTTATATATCAAAAGTTGGGAAATGTATAACTCTTATATATATCACCGAAATCCTATCTCTTTCTATAACTGTAAATATGTAAATTGATTTGCTTGTTTTTTACACTTTTGCGTCTTTATAAATCAACCGATCATTATGAAATATTACAAAACAATCGGAGGAAAAACGGAAAATTTTATACGGATATTAGTAAGTAACGTATTAAAAAAAAAAAGAAAACAACAATAACCCTGCGAATAAATGTGATTACGCGCTAAACAGCCGCCATATTGAATAAAAAAATATTGGCACTCAACCACACTAATTTGTTCAGGGACTTAAATATAATATATAATATAGAAACTCACAAACTTACATATGTACTTTATCCCCATACAGACATACCACCCATTTGAGCGGTATGAAAATAACTGATCAATAAGAAGAATCTTACAGTAGATTTTCTATAGTTTCTAGGTAATTTATTTATGAATGTTTTTTATTACAAATCAGAGTAAATAGGTCATTCAGGTTTTTAGCGTACTGTAATACTTTTTTTAAAGTCTATCTTATTTTTTTATGATAGATAATAACATAATTATCTATAGTCCTTTCAATATACCTCTATCTGCCTGTTCAATATCAATCGGCTAATATTAACCGTAAAATTCTGTCATCCGTATACTTTTATTGGGTCATTACATCAAAGGCAACCAAAATTAATTTTATATTTATACCAGTTTTACGGATACTAGGTTCAATCGAGAATCTTACTTTTGGCATACTTCAAAAATGATTATTAATTATTATTACCATAAAATTATTACTAGAATATTACACTAAACAGTTTTCTTTAATCTGTACCTAAAGTCAATTTAATAGTTAATCATTTTCATGTCTGCGGCAGGCATTATTGATTTTTAAGCCAACATTAGGGATCCTTTTTTGGCTTTCTTAATTTTTAGCTTACGGACGAGTCTAAAACTCTGTTACGAAACACCGTATGGCTTTAGCCGGTTCGAGTCCGACAAACCACAAAACTGTTTAGCCCGTAGTTTTTAATCTTTAAAACCCAAACATACAACAATCTTCAGAGGACTAAAAGTATCAACACCAGCAGTAATCTATGTTTCTATTTATGCATCTGTTTATTATATTAATTTCTAACATCGCTCAAGTAAGTCTATGGGGATTTTTTTAAAATAGACTAGCGGGTTAGCCGTTTATCATTAAACTGAATAGGTTATGAGCGGCGGACATAAATAGCAAGACCAATTAGAGAGTGTCCATTCCAGGATTAAAGTCTTAGACGTATTAAAACCCCTGCATACAATTATAAAGAATCTGTAGAGTACTCGTTTAGGTATGCCATTTTGAATGAGTATATTGGTAAAATCGCCTATATAAAATAAAATAATGGACCTTAAAAAAAGCTGAAAAGTACCTTCAATGAGCCTTTCTAATTTCTCTGAGCAATACGTTAAATTTCTCTACTATCTAATAACCAATCCTAAATTAGTTAAAAAAAATTGCAAATCAGTCAACAAGTGGCGAAGAAATCCTTTAAGAAAAGTTGGAGATAGATACAGTCCATCATAGAACCACCTCGTTCTTTAAAGTCGGTTTAAAATATATATTACTCATGAATGACTTCTGAACTTTGACCATAAATAAGAAGCATTGAACGTCTTTGTAGGTATATTTCTAAACGACTTTTTCTTACAAGGTATTCAATTCCTTATCGTTTTCAGTGCATATTATCTGTGTTTTCTCTATCTGCTAACCTATTATTACCATTTATTTTATTGCTCATTGCCCACGACTAAGTCCTAGTGATATGTCGATAAAAAGGAGCCTGTCCTCACGGCTTAAAGGTTGTCTTTCACCACCATATCGAATTTATTCATAATCAGTTGAGCAGTTTAAAAGGTAACAGATACACAAATATACAGAATTGCTTTCACATTTAAAATTTTTGTAAGTATAGAACTATAGAGTTTTATCCTTCATTCCCTGTCAACATACTCTATATTTTCAAATCTAATTCCCAAAATTTGTTTTGTAAATATAAAATTAATAAGGATTCTCTATCGTTGTTCATTGCTGCTACTGCAATTTTGTTGTTTGTATGAGTTATGGTAAATAGCATGGTGTTTCGTCACGATATTTTAATGTTGTCAACATTGCCCCATCTTTTTCAAACATTTGTCTTAATTTATTATGTACATGTAATTTAACATAACTTTTAGCTATTTATTTAAGACATTTAAGACATTAGAAATACCATAATATATTAATAGTGAATTTGTTGGAATGTAGACAATCAAATCACTAAGTAGACAATAAAAAAAGTTTTCATATTAAAAAAAGTTTAGTCATAACAATAGTTTAATATATTTGTATTTAATATATATGTAAGGGTATCCACTACCATAACGATTTGACAGAATAAATTATTTATGACGGATCGAATACATTACGACTCGATAACAAATGCAATGAATACTTGTAAGTATTTGACTTAACCAAATTCTCTATCTGTTTAGGCCCAAAAATCAGTTTCATTGTAGACAACATTTCAATTTCTACATTTATATTTATAGACTAACTAAGCTAAAAACTGGCATGAATCTTATTGAGACCTATACCGTCGATCTCATGCACATATACAAAAATATTATTAAACAATACATTAAAACCAATCTACACAAAAAAGGCGCCTAGTACTTTACCTCACATGTAGGTGGCTTGGAAAGATTTTGCACACCTTTATGGGGAATAGAACTTTTTTTATGCTATCGGGGGACAGATGGGTCTTCTGATGGTAAGTGTCAATTGCTGCTCATAGACACCTGCAAATTAAGAGTCATAAGTAGGCTGGCATGTTATTACTCCTGTTGAGCCGGCCCATTCGTGTTTAAGCATGGCTCTCCCACGCTGAGAAAAAGTTTCAAAATTTTAATTTTGATTCCATGTTCTGGCATGTTCTTTACGGATTTTTTTTAATTACACAGTAGAGTAATTAAGCCTAACAAAAAAAAACTTTGACGTTAGTAAGAATATATGTAGTTACTTATAAGCGGTATAAGATATACTACTTATTATTCGTACTTAACTTAAAAGGTACTTAGATCAATCATCTTGATATTTGTATGTATATGTATATTAAATTTGAATAGATGTTTTAATTGTATGCTCATCACTTATACTTCATGAAATTAAAAAGAATTAAGAAAGCGTTTTTTTTTTGGAATATTGTGTAAAACTTCGTATAACATTTAGGCTGTGTATGATAGCCATTCATTCACTGTATCCTAAGAAAAAAATATCTCTTTATAATCTATCTACGTAACCATAAGGCCATCTGTTGGTCAATAGCTAATATTTCAAAAAACTACAATAAGACTTGGTATACATACAAATAGATATCGTGTTACCGACAACTCGGTGTTGGAGACAACTTTATTTCCTCTTAAGAATAAATACAATTTTTCACTTACATGAGGAAAGGAACAATAAAACTATTTGACGATTTGCACAAATTAAAACTAGACATGTACAAAATAATAGTATAAATACAAAACTTAACACAAAAACACCAAGTACATACATTTCACAGACATATTTATATAATACCTACTTATATAATAAAGCTGAAGATATTGTTTGAACTACTAATTCGATTTGAAACATTTTTACTGCTTTAGATAACCTGTTAACAATCACTCTGCGACTATAAGAGCAAAGCAGTGAGCATAAACGCACATGAAAATCGGGCAACGGCTACTTTGAGGATACGGACTATGAAAGTAGTTTGTAATTACTCGGATGCGTCCATATTGTTTCTAATATTCTTTTTACCCGACTGCGCAAGAAGGAGGGTTAAATTTTTCTAGCATATATAAAAAATGTATTTATGTATGTATGTATAATTCGTTTGATTCGTTTTAATAGTGGAAGTGACATATGGCATGAGAACAATTCGAGATAGATAGGTAGATGAACATTTTATTGTACAAGCAGGCGAAATATATATAATATAAATATATAAAAAAACGTTGGAGAGCCATGCTTCGGCACCACCGCCTTACAGTAAAATTTAACTGTAAGTTAAATTTAGCAGTTAAAATTAACTGTAAGGCGGTGGTGCCGAAGCATGGCTCTCCAACGTTTTATTTATATATTTATATTATATATATTTCGCCTGCTTGTACAATAAAATCTTCATCTTGCATTTTGTGACCGAGTGAGTAAGGTTACAGGATGCCCAATCCCCTCTTTCCCCTAAAGCCTTTTCCCTACCCAATGAGGCAGACAGCACTCTTGTAACTCTAAAGTTGCAATTGTTCACGGCCGGCGGAAGTCACTTACCATAAGCTGACGCGTTTGCTCGTTTGTCCGGGTTCGTAATTCGGGTACATAATAAATTTTCCATAGTACTACCAAATACGTCACGACTAAATGTAGTGTTCTTTCATTGTTTTTTTTATTAGTTAAAGTTTTGTGTCTGATGGCTAGTGGCAATTCATTCCACAGACTGACAGAATTTACCGCAAAAGATTTGTTCATAAATTTTGTGATAGGTAGGTGCCGGCAGGCTTTGTGCATGAAGTTGTTTCTTTGTCACACATCTTAGGAGCGTAAAGGGTTATCTTTACAATTTGTGAACTGATTTAAATTTTTTCAATGAATTGGTTCTACACATTTCAGTACACGTTGGCCCCATTTCAGTTGAAGACAATATTGTCTTTAATTACATCCACGGTGGTAAAGTAAAGGAATGAACGAAACATAATACGCGATAAGTCCGTCTTATCAATAGTGATCGATATCAATAATTCTATTTTTGTTTGTTGAACTGGTTGTACTCACGGTTGGTTGAATTTAAATTTGTTTTTTAGGGAAGTCATATGTGTAGATGGTTACCTATTATTAATTCGGATATATAAATAAAAGGCGTTCACCTGTTCACGTAAACTGGGTTTATTCGCGACTAACTTAAACCACGGCACGGCATATGTTATATTTGCTTTCGCTACCTAAACACATACACAATTATTACGTATGTCCCGCCATGGTTTAACTGGTATCGATCCATTGAAGTGTTTAGATATTATAATACATTACTTTTATTTTTTGTTAAACTTCAGTGTCGTCGCACTTAAGGCGATCATGAGTAAGATCAAGCATGTCGGAACTTCAAAATGTAATTGAAAAAGAAAAGATAAATAGTAATAAATCAACCAAGTCATCAGTCAAGAGATTCTTATTAGTTGTCATATTATACAAATGAATTGAATAAATCTGAATTTTAATAAAAAAAAAAACAAATATAATAACCATTATTATATTGTTATAACAAGAACTATTCATGACGCAGGTGATTTTAAAGAAAAGACATATAGATATCAAAAATCTTTACTCGACTTTTCTTAGACTCGTATCAGATTTAACAGTATGTATGTTATCATAATTCACTTTAAGTTAGTCTGCAACCGACCTTAAGCCACTTGGGGAAATGGTAAGACAAGTAGCTACAAATAAATTTCCGTGAAGACAGACAGGCTCTCAGTTTTAGTATCACTAATTCTTAAGACATTATATTGTTTTGCTTGTAGTTTCTACTCGAAGAACATTATGTTCCTAGGTCGAGTTCACTTTGGTAAAGATGTATAGAAAGAGAACAGCTATCACACACAACTTTAATAGATAATATACAATGTTAAGATTGAGGAGATCTTTTTTGTTTATAATGGGGTTTTAATTTTATATTGTAAACGCTATTTAGTCTGTATTTAAACAGATTTGTTTCAAATGTGAAAATTTAAATCCTTACATATTAAAATACTGGCTTCCGCCTGCGGCGTCGTCCATGTGGTATGTAGTTAAAAAGTACCCTATATCCTTTCCTAGTGTTAAAAAAAATACTATTTAAAATTTTATGAAAATCTGTTCAGCCGTTTTTGATAATAAAAGGGTGACACAGACAACAACAGACAGACTTACTTTGACATTTATAATATTATAGTTTAGATTGCATTAAATACAACCTTTTGATTTATCACAAAAACATAATTATTAATCTTGTTATAAAGACTGTAATCTGTTATCAAATAAGTGACAATACATTAGTAACTCAGATAAGAAATTACAGAGTATAATGGTGATATGAATATAATGTGAATATTTACATTTCTACCAATTAACTTAAGTTTTACTTAACAAACTTAACAAAAACTAAAGTTTTACTTTCAAAGCGACATTTTATTTAACATACCAAATTCCACCTAAAAATATTTAAGCCCCAACATTTTAAACATTGCTGTTGATAAAACACGTGAAAAGTATTTAAATAATCGCTAACAGCTGCTAATTACAAGCTTTTTAAGATGTTTTTATATGAATAAATAAATCTTAAAAAGAAAATATATTTGTTTTTTGATATGAAATGTCAAAACAGCTTATTTAACAGCAACGCTATTTGTAATGGCTTATCTATTTATTTTGTTTTATAAACTTAGATTTAGCACGTATAGGAAGTATACACGAACGAGAACGTAGAGGAATAACAGATGTAATATAAAATATGTATGTACATTTCTGTTCTTATGATGATGAATACAAATATGGGAGTGCAAGCAGTGGAGAGGGACATTCTGTAATAAGTAGATGTCCATTAATTGTACACATTAATTAATTTAATACTGTAAGATCTACTTATAGAAAATTGTCTTGATTTGTGTGATTTTTTATGTAAAATTTAAATTAAAAACATATCTCTTTTAAAAGAGCTTGTCGACCATTAAAAATATTAGTATTCTTCAGAGGAAACAGAATTCGAAATGCAAATTCAAAATCATATCAAATAAAATGCTACATGTATATTGAAAATAAAAAAGAATGAACGCTTTGTAGTCAGTACGTGTATATCTTATCTGTAATGTTGGTTTGACGTGAACTATAGTATAATATTTATGAGAAAAGGAAGTGTTTCCTGCGAGGAAAGGTGTTAAACTGACCGCAACGGGCCGTTTGATGCGAGAGTTTATATGTACATATATACTGTTATTTTAAGTAGTGATGTAATGCCCAATTTATGGTAGCCCGATATTAAACCAAATCAAAAAATATATTTTATGCAAATGAAATTAAAAATCTTTGACAGATTTTAGGAGTGAAATTAAATTTCTAAATCAGCAATGAAGAATGCATTTACTTAATTTTTTCGTGCTGATATTAATTTCAAATTTTACTTTTATTACTTTTTTAATGCCACCACTTCAGTGGGGCTAACGGTGAAGTGGTACTTTACAAACCCAAGTCAGTAAACCTGACTTAAGGACGAAGGGAGTGTTGTAAGAGGCTTAGTGCTGAGAAGCAGAATTAAAATTAAATTTAAAATACTAGTTCATTATCATTTTAGACTAAATTAATCGGGATCGTAGACTTTAATGAAATATTTAAAATTTCAATATCTTAAGAGATCGTTAACGAAAATGAAGACTTTAAAAGTGACAAATAGCTCACTACCTTAAATACTTCAGTTCACTGTAAAAACAGATTAAATATGTCTTAAAAAGTAACAATGTAAGACGCATCTTGCTAGTTTTCTTTTATCCATTGCAGGGGACCCGGGATAACCTAAGGGTACCTTTACAATCCCTGCAGACCTTGTCCGCCTCATTAGCAGGTGAAAACTCCGTGGAGTGAGGGGCCTATACCTACCTCCGGAGGCGGAGTTAAGAAGCTTCTATAGAGCTTTGAGCATAAACTTGTCAAAATATTGATCAATAGTAAAAAAAATGTCGTAGGTAATTTTTTTTTTCTGTTACTACCCTTTGCATCCCGCTTAAGAATTTGATTTGATTTTATTATCCTATTCATTTTTAAATTATCAGTGAGTCTGTTATAGGCTGCAAGTTTACATCATCTTTTAAAATGGTTCTAGGTACTATATTTATTTCCCGAGATAAAATCTTTTGCTTTCGTACAGGATTTCTTCGAATCCTTTCTTTCACTGATCTCTTTGATCGCCTTTTTCGTACGTATACTACGTAGACGGCCTGATCTTTTTCTGTCAAAAACAAATAAGATTTCGTTGTATCTATCAATAGCACGGTATTTTAATATTTGACTAATACTAAGGTGATGGAGAGTTTCAAAAACTGCATTTGGTTTCATACCTACTTTATGTAATGTCTTTACACCTACCACTGTTAATCTCTGTAACACCTCAAGGTTGACTGGCAGATAATGCCTTAGGTTTAAGTCTGCCTTTGTACAATATGAAGATTTAAATGAATAAATAAATAAGTGTGTAATGGACTCGAGTGCTGGTTCAATAAAACTTTAAAATCATAAAGCACATTGGTGACCGTTAAGTACTGTTTGTGATGTCACGACTGAATTCGTGACGTGATTAAGAAGTGACAATCGTATATTAAAACAGTTTTTAGTATGTGATCATATACTTGTATATTAATAATGTCTTGGGTTTAACACATACTCATTGGTAAATTTATCCCACCTGTCTTGTGGATGATTGGAAAAAAACAAAACTACATTACTAATAGTACAGTAAAGTGGCTTTCTTGTTGTTCTAGTGGTGTTGATGATGTTTAAATGGTGATGGCAATTTATAATTAAATTATATAACTTCATAACACGTGTAAATATGATTACACGTTCTTCTTGAACCTTTTTTTTTACAAAAAAATAAACTCTGGCTTTATTAATTACTTTAGTGTCGCGGGGACTTCATGACACATTTAAAGTATGGACACAACTAATACTCAGATTCGGGACAAATATTTGTAAATCACCCAAATTTTGCCTTGTGCAGGAATCAAACCTCTGTCTTGATAGTTAGGATACACTAACCACTTGAACAACAACCCAGGCAGTCTTAAATTGAATAAAAAATAAGTTTAACACCTGTTTAACAGACATCAAATGAATCTTGTTCAAGACGCGCAGTGCACACATGTACGAGATACTTTTTATGCCCAATAATTTGTAATTAAATCCCACTATACTTTTTCTTAGTGTTAGAATATTTCAATTAAGATTTTATTACTCCCCTTGTTTACATTCATTAATTTAAAAATTTCGTACGCATTAATATGATAAATGTGCGTGGCGATTATTGACGTCTACCGTTATAATGTTGATTTTATTTATTATTAAAAGTAACATGTTGTTATTTGCAGGTACTGAACTATTTCTAAGACTAAGTTTATCACAAACTCTTCAGCTACTTCGTTTACAAAAGGTAACCCTTATTTTACATTACATCCACTCATATTTTATGGTTGAAACAAGAAATTTCCTTTCGTTTACAGAGTACCTTTGTTTTTAGATTCTCAGGTCTTCAGTCCGCTTTCCCAGTCTGATGTCGAAGACATATTACTGTCATAAAGACTGACCTCATCGTAGTTTAACCATTTACTATCTAGTACCAGTATTATGATGACATTAATTTCCTGTAAATGTGTGGGCACCATGTATCTATATAAAATTCATTTATCTGTCGTTGCTTCGCTTTAATTCTCTTTACCTATTTCGGTATAGTAATTTTATTCTGGATGCGTCATTTTCACACGTAATTGTATGTAATGATTGCATTTAAAAAGAGTAACGGTGGAGTTTCTTGCTCATTCTTCTTCATACGTATCAACATTTTGCAAGGGGCGTCTACAATCAGTTCTATTTCAAGGTAAATGTTGACTTTCAAAAGTGCGTTTTGGGCCTATTTGAAATAAATGCTTTGACTTTGACTTTGAGATTACATGCAGCCTGAAGACACTAAAATATGATTTCTATTTAATTTTTAAACATTTCTGCATTAGGAATGATTTCTGTGTCCCTGGAGACTTGGACTTGGGGACGCTGGGGGAAACAACGGACAAAAACAACTAAAAATTGGGTCAACTATATGTGGATCAAAAACAAGGGACAAAATTCCCTTGTGGGAATTGAAACCTAAATCTGTAGGTCAGCAGTCAGGATCACTAACCAATAGACTATCAGGCTAGTCAAATAAATATCGTTCAACTTGTATTTAACTGCATAAGTTATTTATGGATTTTGTACTACATGCAAGTGTGCATCGAACATAGTTCATACCCACATTTCTGAACAAAGTGCTCTGTCTATTTTGGTTACCAACAATTACACAAAACATTTCGACATATGGAGAACACCTAATTCCTTAAACAGATATATACAACCGCTTCAATGGAGACTTAACAATGAAATATAGAGAGTCATTAATTGCGGTAGAAACTAATTTGCAGTTCGCGCTTAGTTTCGCGGCGGATTGTTACTATTAATCTATGTATGTACCACTGAATACGTTTAATGCCACCATTCTACTAGTATATTTATTTCTCTTAATTATTATTTGTTACACTTTAATTTCCTCTTTGGTGTTATTTTTTAACATGCTTGTCATTGAATCCGCAAAAGGCGCAGCTTTTTTGCTTTAGTCGCTAAGGGGTATAAAAATATTAAGTCAAAAGATCACTTAATTTATTTTAAAGTTTGTATGCATTCAGTATATATTTTTAATAAAGTTCAAATATTCGGGTACTTACATGTATACATTTAGGTAGTAGCTTAAAAAATTTGAAAAACGTGTCCCTTGGATTTCCAGTTGGAAAATGTAGGAAGTTTAACGTCCTGGCAATTACTAGTTTCACAAACCATTTTACTTAAAATGATGTTCAGCTGTTTTTATAAAACTATGACCAGCCAACGATTGTTCGAAAGCTACAAACGCGCAATTATAATATAACATGACGCGCAAATATAAATAATAAATATTGCATGTTTGTAGCTTTGACACATGACGAAGTTATAAGAAGAATATACAATATACTATTAAATAAGTACGTAAAATAAACTGGAAGGTTTAGTTGCTTATGGTTTTATTTAGTTGGCAAAGAGCAAAATAAGGAACTAATTGAAAATGCATAATAAATATTATGTTATGTGAAAATATATTGAAGTTGGCTCGAAGTGTAAAATACAACATATTTGTGTTTTATTATCCACCTATAAGTACATACTGATATATGTTTTTGTACATACATATATTTTATGTGCGTTATATTCCCGCAATGCCTGTTTTACACTAGACTCGGGTATTCCCAATGACTGTGATATACCCAGATACTTGTAAGTTTCAGCAACAGAAAGAGATCTAAGTTTAGTTAAATCTGAAAGTTCAACTCCTTCAGATTCTACTACTACGCCTTTCTTTACGTGCATGACTGCACACTTGTCTACACCAAATTCCATCTTGATAGAGTTACTAAAGTTTTTAGTCACCTTTAGTAACGCTGTCAGTTGCAATTTACTAGGGGCAGATAGTTTCAAATCATCCATATATAGAAAGTGTGATATAATTTGATCGTCTTTCCATAACTTAAAGTCTAGCCCTGAACCCTCTAACAGAGTGCTGAGAGGATTTAAAGCTAGACAGAACCACAAGGGACTCAGACTATCCCCTTGAAATATGCCTGGCTCGATCTCTAATGGTACATCATTGGCTATAATCTGCCGACATCCTAATGACATGACTTCAAGAAAGTGCATAGAGTTGCATCAATTTTATACAACTCCAGCACCCTCAACAGCCATGTATGTGGAACAGAGTCATCTTGTAATCTATCCAACATGTAGCCATATTCTTGCGATTACGACGTACTTGTTGGCTAATGGCTATATCCATGATAAGGAGCTCTTTGGTGCCACGAGTCCCGCTCCTACATCCATTCTGAGAAACAGAAATGATCGAATTTTTATTTAAATGAGTTGTAATTTTTACTCTCAGAATAGATGTAAGAAGCTTATAGACAGTTGGTAAACATGTTATAGGTCTATAACTCTTAGGCACCACCAGATTTGTAGAGTAAGTGGGTTACGCCAGTTGTCATAAACTGGAGTAGTGAACCTAAATCTAGAGCTGCTTGGAACTGTACTTGTAGCATCATCATCTGGCAAACACCCGTCACTCACACATGGATCAGGTTGTTCCCATTTATTATTATTATTATTTATGTTGATAAAGGATTTTAATGACTCCTATCTTCCGTTTTTTTTTTCATTACCAACAGTATATATAAATATCAATTTTCATGTTGCTGAAGTTTTTATGAGACAGCAAACGTTCGTTCTAATTTTTTAACTCATAAAAATATGACAAATATTGTATGAAATACTTGACAGTAACAAATGTGGTTTTATAAATATTTCTTGCGGTTAATGAACTTCATCAGGTTTGGCACTTACATGAACTGGTCAAAGAAGTGTCAATGATCTAGCTCTTAATAAAATCTCAACAAGTTATAAAGACAGACCAGGCCGAATACTTTGTTTAGAAAAGTGCTAAATGGCTTTTACCTCTACGTCAGGTCCTTTCAGCACGAAAGTAGTCAAAAGACAAAAGTAAATCTCTTTTTAAATCCTTAACAATATGAAAACGAATAAATTCTAAAAGAATCTAGGCATAAGAAACGTTTTACCAGACTTTTCTAAAGCTACAAACTTTAAAACAAAATACAAGTTGTAAATACTAGGTAATGAAAGATCTTTACACTCCAGTTCTAACTAAAAGCTTTTTTCAATTAATAAGAAATAAATTAGAATGGTCTTGAAAAGCTCAGCTAATAATGAAATAGCATTTTAATTTATTAGATTGAACGTATTTTATATTATGTATATAAGTGAGTGTGTATATAAGTTTTTTAAATTATGACAATTATCATCATGGCGCCATACATAAAACTAACTCCACGAGAAAGAAAACAAAAAAGTGTAAACAAGTTAAACAAATTAATAGCAAGATTAGCATGTTATTTGACAATATAAGAATAACACGAACTGTAATAATTAGACTAATTCTTTGTACTTTACGCAAGAGTAGTTAGTTATCTCTTGCATTAGAAATTATTCTCAATTTGTGGATCACACAAATAGTTGTCCAGTGTGGGAGTCATACCCACGACCTGCAGCTCAGCAGTCAGAGTCACTGGGTCTGTAGAGTAGAATAAATAGGGCCATCCTATTTTTTCTAATGGGTGTCGTAGAAGACGACGAAAGGATCGTACTATGTACGTGCATCTGCATATACAGTCATACAGTTCCAGGATAACGGCAATCACGTAACATGCACTAAGTAATGGTTTGCAAAAAGTGTAATAATGTATGTATGTATGTATTTATTAGTTGACTTTCAATTTATAGTGTTTAAATTAAAACACTGATGAGTGATACTTTACATTATTTGTATTTAGCCACATATGTTGCCATATATCATAAGTTTAATGTGTTTTGACTGAAATTATTCAATGGATTGTTCAGTTTGTGAAATATATGTATAAATATCAACCATTGAATAAGTAGGCACGACGCTAAAGACAAAGCATTTTAGTAATTTTTATTTTTTCTTTCTTTGACGACATACTTTTGCTAGAATACAAGCTTTACACTAGCATACATCAGTAGCTTTAATAATCAATCATAATAATAGAAACAAAGGCGTGAGGGGTCTTTGGACCCCCGGTAGAAACGAATAAATACGGCTGTAGCTATAGCAAGAAGTGAAGGATAAAAGTCTTATAACACTTTTTTCCCACTCGCTCCCATCCGCTCAGAGCGTGTAACGCGGTCATTGTCTTAAATAAATAATTTTATTACAATTAAATTTGCTCTGAGCGAATTGCACTAAATGTTTAATATTTTATACTAAAAGAACAGAACATTGCCGCGTTGTGTAACGACGTAAATATTTATGTTTTCATTCTCGTATGAGTACGTAAGATTTACGACATAGTTGTTAGACTTAGTGCTGGCTATTTACATTGATTATGCAATTAGTTACCGGTATGGCCGCTTATGACTCTGTGACTATCGTTGTCGAGCTAAACTAAGAATTTGAGCGTTTCTATTTGTACATCGATGGTAACTCAAATGCCACCAGTCGCCACTGCCAGTGAGTGATGTGTGTATGTTCAAGAGTGGGATATTTTTTTTTATTTGCCACTGACATTTACTAAACCTTTATTTAAAAAAAAAAAAAGGTGTGAAACTAGATTTATATCTCCCTGTAGGTTGGTCTGTGATTTTAGTATTCAAACAGATTTGTGTATTTATATGGAGTTTGTTTTTAAATTAAACATAAGTTTAATGATGTCAGTTCTTGAGCTGTATTTGTCAATCTTTCATTTATTTAGTTAGAAAAGCGCTTAACTGTTTTATACGTCATTAATAATATCTATATAAAATATAAACAAGTACACTCTAACAACAGGCATATATGTATATCTTTTCACATGGTGAGCGAATAATATTCGATTTAGCAGGCATAATGAATACCCAGGTGAAAGCATTCACTCGAATAGAGATGGACAAACCATTTAGTCCATTTTGCAGTTCATCAATACTAAAATAGAAAATTAATATATCCGTTCTCCCACTCCCCCATAATTGATTTTATGTTGATGATTGGTGTGGTGTGTTTTATGTATTTTGCGAAAAATATAATAACATAAATCATATTTTATGATCTTTATCTCTTGAATATAGTATATAATATATCTATTTTATATTATAACATCGCGATCCCTGTGGTCGTGCCAGAAAATAACACTTCTAATTTGTTTGAACCCGTTACTCTTGTTTTTATTATATATTTTATAGTATAGGATTTCGCATTACCTAGTAAATTTTTAATTTAGTATTTTATTAATTTATTTTGTAGTCCGAATCTTTTACAATTTATGAACATAATTCTACTAATCATAATTTTAATCTTTCTGCAAATTCAACTTTTTTTTATTATTGTGTGGAAACCCACTGATCCCAGTACCTTGCCTGGACCGGTAGGGTGGTATGTCGGATACATAGTCTTATGGCCGGGGTCTCAGGTGTACCCTTGAAAGGATATCCCTGTGGACCCCGGCAGATTGGCCGCCTAATGAACTACAGACGACCCACTGTGGTGTAACTCTACTATTCAAAAAGGCGCGCATGGAACACGGCGCCGCTGTCTTGGGTCCGCTTCTGTTAGGGCGGCATAGGCAACTAACCAAAAAACTAGCAAAAAATGTCTTAAGCAGATTAAGAAAGAAATAAATAATTATTACCATTAAGCTTGTCATTGCACACTATTCAAATTCTATGTAAATTATTAGCAACCAAATTTGTTCACAAATTACAATATGCAGAACTAAATTGCCTTTGCATTGGATGAGCCGGTTAAGTTTATCAAGCAGATCGGCAATCAGGTCAAGGTGAAATAACTTACATCAGTATAATCAAGAAAAAAAATACTTATAATTTTAGCTTAATAAAACGTAACTAATTATTTAATTCACGTCCTCTGATTCAGCAGTCAAAGTCACTACCCGCTGAATTTGAAAAAAATATCTTTATCCATGATAGAGGAATCAAAATATAGGCTATAAAATATTTGACCAAGCCAAGCAGTTACAATTGGAATGTGAATTGTAACAACTACTTTCAAAAATACTCTTGTCAGTCAAAAGTATTTTATATTATTTTACGCTATTTTTTGTGAAACCTTGATGACTGGTAAACAAAATACGCGGAAGCTGGTACTTATTATTAAATACCTTCAACAGATATATTCAATAAACCCTTGTAATTTGAAATAGAATAAAAAAACTATCACCGCTTGTAATGTATGTACCTTCATTAAAACATTGTGATTGCCTACTGTACCAGAATTTTACATGGGTGGCTCAATGAAATAAAGCAATTCATTGAATTTATTACCGTGGAATAAACAGATTAATAACACTGGGATAACGAACTAAGCAATTTGTATAATTTATTCTTTCATATTGTTTATGTTATCATTTATCTGGAATTTAGCAGGTCTTTGCGATAGCGGATTTAGATAATGTATTATAACCCTTTTTTTATTACTATGTTTGACTTTGAAAAAACCGCTTCCATGAAAAGATTTTTTTACAGAAATTTATATATTATATAATAATATAATATATAAATTTCTGTAAAAAAATCTTTCTTCTTGTAAAATAATAATATATTATATTATATCAATGTACTGTAAGTGCGTTATTTACATACGATTTTTTTTTTCACAATAATGCATATTGTATTAAATAACTAAATCAGAAGAAAAACAAATCTGTGTTTCTTTTTTTGTTTTTTTTTTAAAGACAACTCCCACACTAGGATTAATTCCTGTGTCGCAGAGGACTTTACAAACATTCAAGCAACGGACACAACGAATGAAAACGAACAAACGTTCTTTCACGGCGTTCTTTGTGTCTGTTGGTTAAATGCTGATGAATCCCCCCGCGAAATTATATAAAAAATGCAAACCGTTTTAAGAACCACTTTTTAAGACTCAAAGTTATATTTGAGAGTCCTCGACACTCTTTTCACTTTTCACTCAAAGAAAGCGACACACTCTTTTATACATACATACATGACATTTTACGTGGAAGAGCCAACCTTCAGCACGTATGGGCTACTACTAAGTATTACTACGGCCGCACATTAGAACGTGTGTGCATTGTGTGACCGAGTGCGTGAGGTTACCGCAGACCTAACCTCCTTTCCCCTTTCCCATCACCTTTTCCCCCTCCCCCCTTCCCCTTCCCAACCTTGTGACTCTTGAGGTTCAAGTGTTCATCGCTGGTCGAAGTCACTTACCATCAGGTGACCCATCTGCTTGTTTTTAAATTATTATACAAATATTTATAATATTTTTTTATGTATTTCTATAATATAATTTATTTTCTAGGAATTTGTGTAATAAGTAGTATATTAATACTACTTATTACACAAATTCCTTATTGTTATTACCGTATTTAACTTTATTATGTACAACAAAAACATTGCTTTCATAAGAGGTTTAAATACACGTGTAGCGAAGCTTTGTTTCACGTAGAACTCTCACCTTCGTCTTTAAATTCAATTTATTCTTGTGACTTGTCTTGGGTGCTCCAGATGAATAATTTTGTCACAATTCTTAAATGTAGAATATACACCTGTATCCCTGATTGGGTAGGTGGGGTAAGTAGAGACGTATTAAATAACCATATTTTGCCACATAGTCTTTGTTCCTACTATATCCAACCAATTAAGTCAATAGACATTTTTGCTGTTAAAAATCCAATTTAAATCAATTGAAATCGTGTAGTTCGTGTCTGTCTGAAGGTTATGACTTTAATTTTCTTTGACTTTCAATTTCTGATATTGAATAAATCTTGCTGACTTTCTAAATTTAAATAGAATTTTGTTTATTAGTACATTGGTCTTGACAACTTCTTCAAAATATATTTTTGTTGATAAATATTTTTGTTCACAAAAATGTAATTAGAATTTTATTTGTGTATGTTTCCTACGGATAGCTTAGTTTATAGGAGATTTAGAAAATTATTTATCATTTACTACCGTATAAATATAAGTCGTAACAATAAAATATATCAAAAATATATAAGCAGTATAAAGTTTATTTTTTTTTTCTTTTAATGGCTTTGCAATACTAAATTTTTTATAAATGGACATAAGAAATAACAAAATGAAATAGACGGAAAACAGTATATTCACTAAGGCTGCAATTAATGAGAAGCTCTGTTTTTATTGCGGTATTTAATTCGCTGAAACATAGGATAAGCCGTAAAGGGTGCCTTTACAAACAGCATATTTTATTGTTTGTATACATGGTTAAACTAGCTTTCATGTATTGTGCATCCTTAATGTACCGGAGAGATCATATTAACTAGGGTTTATAAGGAATGAAACTATTACCTGTTTAGGTTTAATATTTACAAAAATGTAGTGTAAGATTGAGTCTCAGACACTATAAAATTAAAACAATGGGAAATGAGACAAAGCATCAAGTGTAAATATGGCTTACGCTATAGTCAAGGCATTAACCTGATCTAATTACAGAACTTCGATATAGCTTAGTACTAGTGTTGTGGCAGTCTGATGGTAGTCGCTTCACGTAAAATATCGAAGTTTGGCCATTTCGTAGTTAGACTTTAAGCCGACCCCAACTAAGTTGGGAAAAGGCTATAGTTAACGCATTATGTATCACCAATCGAGGAGAACGTTCATGATCAAAGTTCACATTTTCACGGTTAAAGAAGTTTTCTCCTCATCAACAAATTTAATTTAAATAATAATTTATAATAGTTTTCATAAAAATGAACGTTATAACACTTTCTATAAGCAATTTTAATTCTAGCACTAAGTTAGGGGACATTACCACTTGAAGTCTCGGGATAAAGTGTCTCAATACATTAATTAGGTAATAACTATTAGTAAATAATAGTTTCTAAAACAGTGATTAACTTGTCTCTTAAGAATAGCTACTTTTATTGTTGATGTTTTAATGATAAATGTCGTATCGACAGACAGTAAGTAGATATTTGTTGGGTAGTATTACTTTTTTTATATTTTAGAGTACTCTTTAAAATATAAAGTAAAGATAGTAAAGGTCAACGAAATTCTATTATTAGATAGTAAGTTTAAATTATGTTCGTAGTTCTGACAGTCAATAAATAAGTTAATATATTTGATTGATGAATTGAAAAATGATGGATAATTCTTTGCCAGACTAACAACTTACAGCAGATAGATACAATACTTGTCCGGTGTTTCCAACGTAAAACTATTTTACATACATACATATATATATACTTACATCTAAATCCTGATATGGGTAGACAGAGGTATCTCAAAGCACATTTTGCCGACAATAACTTTGTCCCCCTCACGTAATAGTCAAGCCTATTTTCGTCATCCAGGTACTGTAGGACTGTATAGATATTGTCTGATAGATAATAGTCCGATCCCTTAGTCGCCTTATGCGACACCCACGGGAAGACAGGGGGTGGAAATATTCTACTCTGCCGATAACTACATGGCTATTTTTGTGTGCCATGGAAAAAAGTATCATCATTCAGCATTATCTCAGTCCTTTGCTGAACATATATATACATGTATTACTTTTCGCCGCATTTTGCGTAAAGTAAAGAGTGTTATGTGTTAAGGCCTTAAGAGCAGGCACTCCAAAATCTTTTCCACGGAAGCTCCGCCCCCAAGCACCCGCCACTCCGCGCTTCATGTCCCGCGAGCAAAAATTCTAACTATGTATTTTGTTTTGAGAATAGCGAACATAGATGGAGTAGGGGCTCTGTTATTTATTATATGAAATCATTTTTTTTCGATAAAATATATGTTTTTATGTAACAGTAGTTAGTGTTATAAAAACCAGCTGTATATATTCATACTATATATACAGCTGGTTACTACACATTATATATATAGTTTTTCTTACTAGCGCAGTAATCTGAAACCAATAGAGATACAGGCAAACTGTTTTTAGAAACTAGGTACATATTGGTGTTTTATAATTGTTGTGGTAACTTCTTAAAGTTAAACCACTTCGTTACGTAACGCGTTACGGTGCCAGTCCGTCTGGCTTTCCTTTCTCTCACGCATACAGCAGCTTACAGCAGTAGTTTAGTTCTGTTTATGTTATTACTACACACGTTTTTTTTTAAATAGTATTTACTTACATTAATCCGCCCAAATGATAAAGTTTGAAAATTAAATCTTATATCATTCGAATACAATAATAAGTCGAAATTTCAAAGCAATTTCGAAGAAGAACGTCGTTGAAGAACTTTCGGAGATTTAAGATTTCACTTCACAGACGTGATGGGTATCGATATTTTTCCAAACATGATTAAGCAAAAACTAAATTAGGTAATTTGTTTTATTTGAGTGTACTCAAAATATCAGATTGTTTTTTTATTTGTGTAAGCCATGCAGATGTAATCAGTATTGATATCTAAACTATCGCCTATCGGCCTTATCGCTAACAGCAATTTCTTTCCGGCAATTTTTGGATAGACAGGAGTGATAAAAGTGAATATAGTTGTATCTTAAACGTATAATATATAATTATCAGTACTTGTGCACATCCATACATATAAAGATATATAACCATACGTAGGTATACATATAAACATATATATAGGCACATAAAATTACCAATAAAATTAAATTGAACTGTTCGTTTTCTGACATTTTCTTTTTTTTTTTTGGATATAGTGGATCTACCAACTCAGGCACCAGACAATTCATATAAAAAGAGACAAATTTAGGTTCCATCTCCTTGCAAAAATTCTTCATATTTTTCCAGTACTTCAATTTTGAGTTTGTTATCTGCATACCTTACTGCAAATAGGCATTTTGCTTTTTTTTGCTATATGAATTATATGCCTTTTTTTTCCACTCCCTACTTGCCAATTTCCACTTTACCCTCCACCCTTTCCCCAAATCTCAAACGTGGATGGCGTACTTGCGACTCCTGAGTTGCACATGTCTATGGGTGATAGTAGTCAATTACTATCAGTTTACCCGTCTGCGCGTGGTCCCACTATACCATATTTAAAAAAACATTTACATTAAGATTAAGGCTAAGACACCAAAATAATCAAAGCCCTATTATGTAAAAAAAAATGTTGACCTTGATTTTGAGCTTGATAATGCCAGTGAGATTTTTTGCTTAATGCGTTTTCATTATATGATCTTTTATTGTTACTGCTACAATCAGACCTTAAAAAATCATTACGATTATTATTATAACCATAATTTGACTTATATAAGAGATTCGATTATAACACACAAGTAAAATAAACTTCAATAATGACAAATGACACTTTACACGTAAGGAAAGCAGCAAGTACGAACTAACTTATACTTTATCATTTTTAAAGCGAAAAATGTCAACATTCAAGACGGAACTTGAACCGCGGCGGTTACTTTCTACACAGCAATACTTTGCCACCTGAGCTATCTAAATATAGACGAGAATGTTAGCTATCTAGGACAAGTCCAGGTAGCTCATTTGGCTTAGTATCTCCCTATGGAAAGGGACTGTCACGGGTTTATGTCCCGTCTTGGGTGATGACTCTTTACCAATTTAAATTTATAATAATAAGTTAGCATACTAATTGCTTCAAACTTCATTCAACTACAGTAAATTATATTATTATAAATAAAATAAAAACAGTTAATTATTAAAAAACATTAGAAGTACTTACTTATCTTCATAATTTGCTAACAGAAACTATATTATGTATTGGCGGTAAGACCCATCATGGAGCCCAGGATGGAATGGCTGGAGAGGTGACATGGTGCTCTCTCCTACCGGCTAGTACCTGTATCGCATAGGCTGGGAGCCAACGCCTGTGTGCCACCACTGCGGGAGTTGTCACGAGGATACCGCACTCCACACATTAGTGGAGTGCTGTATCCTATGCGTATGCGTGTGTGTAGCAGCGTGACGACCTCGAGGCAGCTATTTGTTTGAATATTTTTCAGAAAAAGACATGATTTTTGGAATAAAAGATGAATCGAGCAAAAATGTTACCATTACGTAACTGTCTTGTAAATGAATAGAAAAAGAACCAATAAATCATATACTAAAGTTCCGTTTTGATTGTATGTGTGACTGTTTCAGAATATTAATGTAAACTAACATAAAATTTAGGGAGCCTGCTCTTAAACTGTCTGTGTTCCAATTTAGTAGTTTTTGTGTAAACAGAAATTATAATGAACCTCAATCCTCAAAAACTTTCATGGTATTATTTAAATAAGACATTACTGCCAATAAATAGACACGTAATATGAAATGTATTCTATTCTATTCCATATTTTTAAACGAGACATGACTGTATTTTACTCGAGTGTGACGTCCGGTACCGTCGTGGCTGGATGTCTTACTCCTTGAGAAAAGTCTCCTGTCGAGACCGAAACTAGTCGGGCATCCCCAAATTACACACGTGAGTAACACAGTATATTTAAATAAATGTGAATGTAACTCACGAAAGTTTTTATTCTAGTATATATTTGTAAGTAAATATAGTCTTGTCATTAAATTTACACAGTCGTATGATGATTATACTCCACTCAAGTGCCTATAAGTGAACAGGGTCCTTGTCTCGCATACCAGCTTGGCGCTTTTGTAAAACTGAGAGTCGACACTTTACAGTAGCCATGAACATCTCAATGATATCACTGAGATAGATAGTCATGTCATGTGTTATCCCTATGACATGGTTGTTCAGTTTGTTCTTTTCATGTGTTTGTTCATTGTTTTAACTTACCTAATTCATAAGCATTCTTAACAATAACTTCAATTTCCCTATATCCTTTTATTGTTTTCATTGCTTGTGAGGTATATTAAATTACTGTTTGATTATGTATATAAAGGCACATCAATTAAAACGACACAGCTAAACTATTCTAAACACTATACAAATAATAAATTATTCAGAATGGCAAAATATTATTATTTTGCACGTCATCGTGTGACATAATATGTGATTCATATCAAGGGAATAGAACACGTCCTGAGAATATTAAGTTTTGTACCGCATATTTAACATAACTTACCTTTACCCGACAAAGAACTAAAGTTAAGAACATAGCTCGCACAATAAGTATACTCATGTGTCAATGGGCTGGCCACATCTGCCAAAGGACTGACGACCGTTGGAGGAAACGGGTCCTGAAGTGTAAACCGCGAATAGGCAAACGGAAGGCAGGAAGCCAACAGCCACATGGACTAACGACCTGAGGAAGTTAGCTGGGATATACTGGATGCGAAGGGCGGTGGATCGGGTGCTACGGCGCACGTTGCGTGACGCCTATGTCCATCATATGACTATGATAGGTTGAATAACAATGATGAGACATTCATTGTGTTATTTACTTTTTGCGACGTTACATTGTTTAGCCCTTTCATTGTAGTAGCAATTTACCTGGTGATCGCATTAAGATCGCAGGTTGAAAGTGGATGTAAGACGCTTCCAACAGGTCTTCTTGCAATTTATTGAGGGTTTTATCTATTTTTTTTTATAATATAGGGTTGCAGACGAACAAACGGGTCACCTGATGGTAAGTGACAATCGCCGTCTATGGACACCTGCAACTGGAGAGTCGTAAGTGCGCTGCCCACCTTTTAGGGTGAAGAGGGATGAGGGTATGCGGGGAGGGGAAAGAGGCGGGGATGACGAGATGGGAAAAAGGGCGGGAGATCAGGTGAGAGGAATGAGGAGAGGGGAGTTAGGCCTCCGGAAACCTCACTAATTTCGGGGAAATGCAACGCAAGTGTTGCTTAACAACCGGTTTTCTGTGAGGCTGTGGTATCGCATCGGTCGAGCCGGCCCATTCTTGCCTAAGCATAGATCTACCACGTAAAGCCTAAGCATGGCTCTACCACGTAAAAAAAGAATAGTTTGTGTAATTTAATAGTTTGTGCAGTATACAAGGTATAGTCATCAATCAATCAATGAAGTAGTATCTGTAGAACACTGTTGGGTATAGGCATTTCCAGGCCTTTGTACTCATATTTAATTAGCTTACTTATGTATATCAGTGAATCAATAAATCTGGTTATTCAGCTTTAATTTTTATGTTACGTATTCGTTTGAGGCATTCTTAGTATACCTCACTGATTTTTGTTAGGAACTTATAGTCTACATACATATAGATATTGTTATCTATCTGAGAGGTATGAGGTATCTACGTACTATATTTAGAACAGGTAATCGTTTTGTTCATTTCGTGCTTGTAGGTAAATAACTTCAATTCGTTTTACTTTTGTTGTTTACTGAAACCCCTTTTTTTTTTCACAACTATATTAGAATAAATCTGGAATAGAGAGTACAAAATCTGTAGTACTCAGTATTCCAGATTTCAGATCAGAAGATACTATTTGAGAATAATATTTCTCCTAGTGCCTCGTGCATATTTAGAAATATCCGCCAAATCCGCATGTAACAGCTTTGAGTATGACGGATTGCGTTTTATTGACACTCAGTGCAGTTTCAACGTACATATTTTGGTCAAACAGATAAACTGCAGTGAGAAACTCATAATTTAGTGCATTGACGATGTTTTTATTTTATAAATGTTAAACCTTTACTATAGTGCAGATGGTAAGAAAGTTAGAGTGAAATAAACATAATCTGAGGACTTTTTATAATTATCTCTTCTCTTAATGATAAAATATTTGGAAAATGAAATGAATAACTTTTCTGTACATGTATGAAACAAGTTATTAAAAAAAGATATAAAAATCATTTTGTTAAATAATTGTCAGTGTACCAATTTCTGATTAATTACCTATTAAAAATAATTAATTTTAATTGCCCCTTGATATTATTTGATAGTAACTTTACCGTTTTAGCCATTTTAGAGTTTTGTCGTGAGGACTCTATAGTTCCTTAAAACTTGGGGCACGCCACAATTGTGATGGTAAGACCCATCATGGAGGATTGGCTGGAGAGGCGACATGGTGCTCTCTACATCTCCTTCACCTACCGTCTAGTGCAGGTACTCACCGGACACGGATGTTTCGGTAAGTACCTGTATCGCATAGCCTGGGGGCCAACGCCTGTGTGCCACTACTGCGAAAATACCGCGGTACCGGTACGGTTCTGCACCCGGTACGCGGTACCAGGTGCAGAAGCGTGCCTACCTCGTGCCAGCTATTAGTGTGGGTAGCCTCGCGCTGAAGACCATGGTTATTACTATGGTCCAGAGCGAGAGTGCATGGGATTCTGCCGCTTCGTACTGTGATGCAGTGATGCTTGCAAATGAAGCGGCGGAAAGGGAACGGGAGAGAGTTAGTACTCTTCTAGCCTCCATGAGCGCTGGCCTGAGGAGGACGGACTGGACTATCTATTGCCCAAGCAGAAGCAGGCCCGAGACGGCTGCACGACGTGTTTCGCACGCGCCTGTCTAACTATGGGGGGGGTTGAGTCCCCCCACTCCCCATATTGGGATCGCCTTGTTCAAAAAGCTGGACAGATCTGCCAAGATACATAGGGACTTCCTTTCTCACATACATCTGAGGCCCTATTGAAGGAACACTGTGTGGTTTTAGTCGGTTCGAGTCCGACGTACCACCTTGCCCATTAAGGTGTTAGTTAACTACATATATAATATTAAAATAAGTGAAAGTATCAATCGATTCATTTATACGATATTTATTACGATCTATTTTTGACTGAAACTGGAACGTCAGTTCTAAATACGTATTTATATATTTTGTTTATTTTACTTAACCTATCCTATTTCTTTTTATATAGAGATAAAAATATAAACATATAGTTCGAAATACCCCCCCTACAGGAGACTACAACATTATTATAGACATTAACCAACGGCCCATAGTTTTATAGCTAAAATAAAAGTTAAACTAATTTGTAAGGTTTATAACCCATTCCGGCATTACAGGTGTAATAAAACGAAATAATCCCTATTAAAATAACTGTAAACTCAACTTAGTAATAACTTTTAGGAATAAACAAACATGTGGTGCTTACTTCACCGGCCACAATAAAAACTAAAGTTTCGTTCGATCTCACACGAAGTTCGGCCGATAGGCAATAAAGAGAACAAAAATAAAGCCCGGGACAGACAGTCAAAAACCAAATAAACCACAGCAAGAGCGCACGTGTGGAACGGTGCACGTTCTCAAAATTAACTTGCTGCGTAACTGTTAAATGCGTGAGGCCGCTCACACGCTCATATTGCTCATGCGCTGCAGGCTTCTAAAGTAACTGCGTCCTAACATTAATCAATTACAGTATAATTACTTTCACTCTAGTTTTGAATACTGTTAGACAATTTACCAAAATATATAATTTTACCAATTATGTAAATGTTTTTCGCAAACTATTCTGAAAAATATATCATTATCATTGTTGTATTAAAAGTACATGTTAAATAATATGGTAAATCATTTTATTATAATTAAATTTATTTTTTCGGTTACAACCATTTGATCAATTGGATTTTACCGTCCAATATTAAATAATTTGAAATACCTTTAATAGTAAAGTCTTTAAGATACGATTTTCTTTCTAATACTCGATTTCGGTCGAGATCACGTAAAAGTAGTATATTTATTGCAACATTAATAAAATCTACATGCCAATCACAAAATTTCACAGCCAAAATACTATTCAGATAGACCTTTATCTGAAGATTTATGTGTTGGCTATCGAAATGTGACGTAATCTTGAAAAAAAAAAAAACCTATAATAAATCTGTGGTTACAGCGGGACAGCTCGATAGGGCAAAGTATACCAAAACATGAAAATCGAGGGAACGGGGTCAATCAGTATATTAAAGAGTCTCGATGTCACGAAACTGGTAATTAAAACTGACGATCTAAGGAAGATAACCCACTTTATTTAGTGAAATTTTTAGGTCATTTAGGAATTAGGCAGAAGCCTTGGCTTAATTAGAAGAAAGGAAAAGAACAATGCCAAAGTAATAAAGAAACAAAGTCCATGATGTTAGATCATGTAATTTATTGAAGGACCTTGTGTTTGTTAGCTTATTTAAGACACGCATCTACAAAAACCATGGGGTTTCATTATGTAGTATGTAGATTAAAATCCAAAATACTGGAAATAAAATTACAAGCAATGCTTTTGAACGTTGGGAGTACTTCATATAAACAATATAGACGGACAGACGGAATAACTAAAAAGTATTTCAACGTTTCTTCTTTAGTTCTGAAATAAAACGTATTCTTTTTTTTTTTATTAAAGACAACTCCCGCATTAGGAATGATTCCTGTGTCATGGGACTTGGCAAACATACCATACATATACATTAATATTTTGATTTGGAGAACACCCATTCTGGGATATGAGTAAAACTTTCTATTTTGAACATTTTACAGAGTAAGGAAAATATGAAACTTCTGCTTTTGTTCTGCACCCCAAATATAAGTTTTATTGTTATAGTTTTTGACAATTTCGTCAATACTCATGCTTTGTGTACAAGTACATTACTTAAAGCAACTGCCAAAGACAGCTGTATTAGCTACAACTACATTATAAGTATACGATATATTGCAAGCAATCAAGTGAAACTTTAATTATATTATGCTATTGTATATATGTATAGAACTTTTTTTTGTGGTAACTCTATCTCTATCTTTCGGGATACATACATATACTCTACTCTCTATATATATACATATACTCTCGTATATGTATGCTATTTATACCTTCACATGGAGCTCTGGTGATCACTTATTTGCTTCTGATTAGTGCAATAAAATAACGGTCAAAATCAAAACCAAATATCTATAGTATACGGTAATATCATCGAATTTTCCTAAAATTGTCAAAGAAAAGGTATTGAAAATTGAGTTTGGATTGTCAGATTTTTATTCTGTTTGGAGCAGCGTTTAGTAGGCATCCTGCGTGGTCTAAAGACAGTGACTCAAAAGTACTTAAAGGGATGGCTTATATTGTTATTTTAATGAATATAGTAGCTGGATATTGGTTTTTTGAGTGCTGGTAACGATAACCATAATTCCCGTTATGACTTTTTTGCAATTCCTATATAGAGTAAATAAGCAACAATATTGCTAAGTGTAAAAGAAACGAGGGGAAAACTTTAACCGAACTGAATAAGTAAGTCATTAGTTTCACAACTAACAACAATTTAATTTAATTGAAACTTTTAGAGCCTGCATTATGTCTATAAATGGCAGTTGCCGGCTAAAACTTTGATTAAACAAGTTTCGCATAGAAAAAGTATAATGACTGAAACTAAAAAGTTTACATCTGGCTTTTTTGAAAGTGATAAAGTTCTATGAAAGTTTTTCATTGCAGAAAGATATTTCTATTGAGTAATACTTCCTCATTACTTACTTGGGGATGACAAAGTTTGATGGATAGTAACAGAGAGCTTTTAACATTGATTGCTATAAGCGTAACCTTAGTGTCTCGATATGTAACGTTATTGTATTATATTAACTACATGATCCATTTTGCTATTTGCTATGAATAAGTGATATTTTAACCGACTTCAAAAGAAGGAGTTTCACCTGTTTATTTTTGTGTATGTTACGCAATGTCTTCGAATGAAATGCAGAAAAAGGAAGAAGTAGGTGCACTTAAACATTACGTTAAAATTTAAAGTAAATCTAATCCAAGCAAAGTTTTAAAATTTAATACAAATAATAAGAAATAACCATAAAAGTTAAATAAATATACAAACACATATTCATACAAATAAATTACAAACATTTACACATACATATATATATATGTATATTCATGTAAACACATGAAATAGGGACCGCGGACGAATTGGTTTAGGCGCATTAAAATCAGTGATATTTTATCAAAACTTTATAATTATATAGTTTATACAACATGGTATCCGCCATTTTGGTGTAACCAGGACAAGCAAACAACAGATTTTCCTATCTAAGCAAATGTTCGCAGTCGCAGGTCGCAGTCTGTCAGTAACTAGAGACTAAATGCTGTTTTAGGGTTATTGCAAAAGTTTTAACATAAGCAATTCGATGGGTAATTTGTGGTATCAAGCTTTACTTCACTTCTGAAAAGGAAAGAGCACACAAATGTAAAAGGTCTAATATTCCACTTTCTGTCAGCCATAGCGGCTTAAGTAAAATTGAATATTGTTTAACAGATTTCTGATAGACTCGTATACTTAAGTGATTTAATACCAATAGTCTGGCATTAAATCATTCAAGTTATGCAAAACATACTTATATTCCTTTGCTCTAGTTGGCTTATACTGAAAAGAAAGAGGATAAAGCTTCCACATATGCACACAAAACGAGTATTCACCAAAATAATTAGCTACAAAATAACAGATACCCAGAACAGGTGTAATATAGATAATATGTGATAATTACGCGCAGGCCGCGAAACTATGTAGATACTCGCATCTGTTACAGTGATTAGGGAGCACATGTGAAAACGCTAAACAATTCAGTGCTAATTGTGTTACTGGGACGGTAATTTGAATTTAAAAGTCTCGTTCCCTACTGATTTTAATTGGATTGCCAAAAGTCAGAGTTATAAAGCTGGATGTTTAGAATGTGACCGAAGATAGTATGTGCTGTAGCTTTTATTAGGATACATGTTTCCGTACCTATTTCATAGAAGTTGTTTTTCAAAAATACCAAATCACATAATCCATACCTTAGAAAACGTGTGGGGAAAAGGAAAACCAATTTAACTTTCCATAATTTTATTCAACTTTCTCAGTATTTTATTCAACTTTCTCATACGTACATATAAAAGCAGACGTACATCTTTGCAGACAGACAGGCACCTGATATCGTACGCTCCGCCCTAATGAAAGCTGCTCATCATTTTATTACTTAGTAGTTAGGGGAAAAAAAAACTATACAAATTTGTACTCCTACCTAAAAGAACTCTCAAACATACCATACTTAAAAAATATAAATGCACTTAATTAAAAAAAAGCATAACCTGTAAAAAAATAATATTATGAGTATGAGATATGACGATCATTAAAAATTTGGCTTATAGTGTAATTTGTTCACACGTAATCTGTGCCTTGGTTTGTTGATATGAGAACATCGTTCTCAAACAATGCAAACCAAAACATTAGTTTTTCATTAGTAGGAAATGCTGAATCGGGGTTGGTTCTCCATTAAGAGAATCAATATCGTCAACGTGTATCGAAGAAAGTCAAAATATTACCCAATAATTAATCACCTATTAATCCTAGTGATTTGGACAGTTGCATTCTGATATTACATTTAATATAGGGTATATTAAATGACTGATGAATAGTAGTATAATAATAATATTTTGATCTCTAGAGCTTCTAAATTTGAATGATCCGTTATCTTTCTGTTTGTTTTAAAGTGTTTCGGAAAGACGCTGTCTCCATTAAGTCTTCAAATATACCAAACCCGAACCAGTTTTCAAATTTCATCATTAAAAATTTACTGCAAAACATTGGCAATTTTGTTTGAAAAAGTAATAAATTATAAAGGACAACATCTTTGTATTTTATTAACCAATCAGAATAAACTTTCTAACAAAGGTCTCCGGACCTTTTATGAAGGCAGGTTTTAATTTAATGGTCCTCAGATAAAAGTCTTTATCACGTAATGTTTCATGGTCCAGAACTAATTTCAGTTTTCGTTTTCATATAAATTTGTGACAAAAGATAAATTAATTTTAATATAATAACGGACTTCATGTTTCTATTCAAAGTAAAAAAAATTCTTACTGTGGTACTTCTTTACATTATTGTTTTATGATTGTTTAATAACTTACTTGGCAAATAATATCAATAAACATTTTTGGTAGCGTGCATTAATGGCTATACCATTGCATCCAAAAATAACACCGGGACTATAGCAGTTAAATCAACACTGGAGCGATTTTCTACGCTGTCGCTACTCTCGACAAGGAAATCTAGTCTAGCGTAGAAAAATGTAATATTGGAAAAACTGCGAAGAATAAGTAATAAATAATAATAAATCAATAACATGCTGGTCAACAAATACATTTCACAATCATGCCGTACCTGATTGAATTACTGTTAAACTACTAAAATAAAGTATATCATAAAAGTTGATTTGATAACATTATTTCTCACTGGTAAAAATAATAAGTATAACTGCAATAAAAGCAGTAAAAGCTAAATATAAAGGTTTAGTTATGATTTGCCTATGACAGAACACATTTAGAATGAGTATACCCCCGCTTTTATGACTTCCAAACTATGCGTTGACTGGGACAAACAGAGTATTACAATTTTGTCAAATGTAGCGAAAGAAAAAGTTGGTTAAGGTTTATATGACGAAATAAAATATTTTTTATTAATAATAAGGCTGGCCATATTTGCTACATGCCAAATAAGTAATAAACTGAGATGACCTCTAAATGGAACCATAAAGTACTAAAGCCGGACGTGTAAAGAGATCAACTATACATAAGCTAAGTTGTAGCCTACACAATAGCATAGAGATGTAACTGTCATAGTAATAAAAAATACTAACTCACAGGCCTTTGTCACTAGTGATACAGTACTGGAAATGGCACTACGTGGTGTAGATAAGCTTATTTCGTACGGAACTCGTGCCTGCCTGGACATGGCTTATAGTAACATCCACTGCAAGGGTGGTGCAAGCTTAGCTTGCCATTACGTCGCACCGAGTATCCCGTCCGTCAAATTGGAACCCAAAATACTTAAAAAATAATCGATATGGGTGCCCGTTGGTCTAGTAGTTAATGATCCTGACTGCTAAAACCGAGCTCGTGGGTTCGATTTCTACACGAAACAAAAATTTGTGTGATCCACAAATAGTTGTCCTGAATCTGGGTGTTCTTTGTGTCCGTTGATTGAATGTTTGTAAAGTTGTGATTGAGTGTTAATGACCTTGTTTTCATTGCGTCGTTTGTTTGTTAGCTTAGCTAAGTATGTAAGTTCGATATAAGAATTTTTCGTCTGTTTTGATAGTTGCTGTTATTTTTTAATTAATCGAATTAATTGAAATCAGAATCTTAACATAAAGTGAACACCTGTAATAAAGATTGTTTTTCTATAAATATGTGATAAATTGAACACGATATTATTAGAAGTGAACAACAATTTCAGTATCTTTCAAATTAAAAAAAAAAAAACATTTTACCCGCTATTTTATCCCGATATCACACTCTGTATTCGTCATGTCAAATAAGTGATAATATCATGTTTTGGGATATAAATAACACCAATATTCTCTAAACATTCTTAGTATTCACCCACTCAAATGTCAATGGCCGGGGTCTCACACGAGGACACACACAAACAAATACACCTGAAAGATTAATCGCTTCAGAGGTTGTCATTCACGCGTCTAAAATAACGTTCAAGCGTTAAAAATAATAACTCAGGGTTGACGAAATTGTAACCTTAATAAACACCGCAAATAAGATAATATGAGATAAATACAGTTCATTTTTAAATTTAGCCAAACAAAAATAATAAGTATAAATAAAAGCAAATCTTTTAGGTAGATAGAGAAGTGTGTACAGAAAAAAAAATAACATAAGCGAAAAAGCGCAATCAAGATAAACCGTGAAACAGTCAGCGATTCCTAAAATGTTCAGTGACTTGTCTTTATTTTGGACTCAAGAATGTTGTACTTTTATTTTACGTTTTTGTTATGTACAAGTAAATACACAACTTGTCCTTTAGTAGAACATACCGTTTACATAAGAGAAATTTGTAGGGATTTAGTCTACTGTAAGACATCTATGTACAAATCGTGCAGAATAAAAAATTTAGGTAACACCTTGGGATGAATTATTGAATAAATGTCGGGTGTGAGGTGTTTGGAGAACTTTTACTATCCTGTCACATGATTATTCTGCACAATCTGTACATAGATCTCTTACAGTAGACTAAAACCCTACAAATTTATCTAATGTAAACGGTACCTTTGTATTTTTAATGAAAAATGGAATAGTTATACAAGCACTACCCAGCCAGTACAACACAAATAAAAACACGGGAATCTTTATTATAGAACAGTAAAGTTATTTCTCATCTAAAGAAATACTTTTGCTATGAGTTAGTGTTATTAATTACGGGTATTAGGGTACCAGGATAGCATATTCACCTATCGTTTTGTACTGGTAATACTCAGCTCATTTTTATAGCTTTACGTGTTCATTTGTTTACGTCGGAAAGGAGGCCAAACTCAACATATTAGGACAAAAAGAACGTGACGGCTCATCGTGATATATACCATGTATGCATTAATCTACCGTTACGCTTTTGCTTGTAAATATATGACTTATGATAATTTTATTCTGTAATATTTTCGGTGTGTGCAACTTATTGGCACTTTTCTATTTTATATTTTATTACCTGAAGTTGCTTGAATTATAATTGGAACATCTTCTTTTTGCTGCGGACTATAAATGTTGGCGATTGTTATGAAGAAAACGCAAGGAAGTAAAATAAATTAATACTTCGTACCCTGTTGGTGGCAAAAAAAAAAAGTCCCGACGTTCGATCTTATATAATCTAATCGGAATACAATATTAGGTAGTTTGGGAGTTTTTGGCTAAGCTGTCATTCGCTGCACTCTCCTGACAGCGAGGTTGAATTTAGGTTAACCCGCTTCATAAAGGTCCCCCGTTGGGATCAAAACTAGTCGGGCATCCCCGTAATACACACATAAGTGTAACCGTATGCCGTGATAAAAATGAGTACCGCTCATGAAAGCTTTTATGCAGTTGTGGAGGATCCTACAACCAGGTCAGGTGATCATGCTTGGCAGACCGGGCTTGTTTTGGAAGATTGGCGTCACCCCAATAGGACACTCGCTGCAAAGTCAAATTAACCGGTTCGATCATGGACTCTCTTGAAGAATGTACCTCTCGTGACCTATCCTGCGCTTTGGAAATGTACCTCTCCATGACAGTGCTATCAACATGGTAGCCAATAATGGCAGGTGGTAAAAGGTCATATTATTGAGCAGAAACAATGTTGCAGATACCTTGACCTTCCAAGCTCGCTCCATAGATGGATTGCTGAAATCAGTACAGCGTAATATGCGTAAACCACATTAGTTGTCACTAAGGAGCTCCTTTTTCTCAAGGTATACCAGGGAACGATTGTTCAAATGAGTTAACAGAACAGAAACTACCCACAAGTTGCAAAAACTTGCAGAAAACTAGTAGACAAACAATGCTTACATTGTATTGAAGAGTGAGTAAGGGTACCGGAGGCCCAACTTATATGTGATGGTTGTAACTTACTATCAGGTAAACCAGCTGCTCTTCTGTCACTCTATATTAGTCTATATCATAAAAAAAAAATCTCCCAGACCAAAAAGTCTCCCATTGATACTTGTATGCCTTTTTGCGAAGGCAACGTTTGCAAGAAAATGTTTTTATGAAACTGAAAAGAAAACAGCTGAGCCCAAATTGTAGATCATGCCATTCTTTACAAAAAAAAAAACTATTAACATTCACCACTCCTGAGATACACGATTTCAAAATTTACTTAAGTTGTAATCTCCATAATATTATGCTCACCTTTCCACGCACATTTAGATTGGTTGCAATGCGTGGTACAATGGTTTTACCGTACTTAATTTTTTTTAGGTGCCTTAACATTCATGCTCATTACTAACGTATTGCGAATTTATGCAAGGATGCCTATTTTGACCGGACTATAACTATCAAAAATGTGTAAATTGCTATTGTTGAGTACAGTGTAAGTGATCGACATTTTTAGTCGTAAATACATGACCTCGATTAACGACTTCGGCTTAATCAAATTTAGTCATTGCATTTATTGTCAAGCCGTTTTGTTGTTTCTGTTTTTTCTGTCAAATTGCAACGGTAGCGATGTACTCTTCCTTTTTAAACCATGGTGAGTACTAATACAATGCATTTAGTGATGTTGAAACTCATCCTGTATCGATTATCTACATGTGATCATTCATTTGAACAACTTGACTGTCAATATATTATACTATTTGTAGTATCTAAAATAACATAACAACAATTAGCTACAGAACGTTTCATTACTTAATTTTTCAGGTTTTGCCTTAGCTCATAATGATTTCACAATTTTAGTTCTGAGAGTCATGAGATGAGACGAATTCATATTTTAATTCCATTTACTACAGTTAAAAATAAATATTTATGGAAGATCGGCAAAAAAACTTGACATGATATTTTTAGGCTATATCAATAAAAGGCCCTCTCAGAGCTCAATATCTATTTTATTTTTACATGTGCTTTCAGGCATATTTAAATTCTGTTTATTCCACTTGGAAAACCGAATAACAGATCCATAAGTTGGAAATTTCATTTCATTTCATTATGAAAAAAAAAACAATACCGCAATTGATAATGTTTAAATGTCGTCTCCATGATAAAACATCTTCAATCCACACCTAAGAATTCTGTGTTAAGTTTCAGAATATTCAATACCTATAAATATATCATGATATATAATGAGTTTATTATATGAATACTGTTCAAGTTCCCAGTGTTCAAGTCCCAAGTTCCCAAATAAATACTTTTTCGGGTTTTTTACAGTCTAAAATATCAAATGATGCTTATGTTTATATGCTTCTGTATTATGTATTTATTTAATTTAAAAAACTCAAGGTGCCACTCTATTTATCGAAAAGATCGTAGTATCGTAATTATCAATAGTAAATATTTTGCTCATTGGAAGTGTGTACTTTTGCTCGGTAAAATTTGTATAATAATCTCTATATATTACTATTAATTGTTTGTACATATATATGTTTTAAATATTAGATAATAATTTTCAATTTTTTGTATAGAGAGGCAAACGAGCAGGCGGGTCACCTGTTGGTAAATGACTACCTCCACCCATGGAAACCTGCAACGCAACAATTGCAAGAAGAAGAAGAAGCAAGGGGGTAGTGGAAAGAAGTGGACAAGGGGTATTGGGCCTCCGGTAACCTCACTCACTCGGTGAAACACACCCAGTTTTCTGTAAGACGTATAAACTATTATAATCTACATCATAAATGTAGATTATCTAGAGCTAAGAAATGGGTTGTTCTGCTGTCTTTATTGCTACATATATCACAATAGTTTATTAAATTAATTTTAATAGTGAAAGCTAAATTTAAAAATGAATTTATTGTTTTACTATTAGTTATCTTGATTGCATTCCAATAGTCCTTCGCGATATCTGCCTTGTTATACATTCCATGGTAATAAACAAATGAATCCGATCTTACAACTTTACAAAAAACGAGATTTTTCAATAGCCTCCATTCTAAATTCAGTAAGATGCAAACGTCATCGTAAACATGAATCTCCACTTATGTGTTACCTCTCCAGACCAGTTGGGTTAAATTGTAAAAATATTTTGGTGACAGCTTGTGTGAGAAGGGTATATGATAGCGAACAATCAAGACACAAATTTTGGTTTTACTGTACATAATGGGCCGTATTATTCATTCAACATAAACAATTCAACTACGTACGGAAATACGTTCCGACTTCGAATAAATTTTGCAAAGTGTATACTTTAAAATAAAAGAACAACTCTTTTAATTAAATAAATCAATACCTACAGCCTAGTGCAGTCCACTGCTGGACACAGGTCTCCCCCAATGTACACCAGCACCAACTAGCACTGTAGAGCATCGTGTCACTGACACAATCAAGTGCCTTGTTCGTAGTGCCTCATCAACGACAGCAGAACATGACTGGCCTGTTGGTCAGTGACTCTGATTTCTGAGCCAAAGGTTTTTACCCAAATTAACGAAAATAACAAAATTGTGAAATTCACAAAAAAAATCCCGAGTCTGTGTTTTTTGTCTGTTGTTCTTGCGCGGGAGTTAAAAAAAATTAAGTATATTAGGACAAATAATTTTATAAGTTGATTATGACGTATCTAAGCAATAATTTATTTTTAGAGTCAGGTGTCTCATATTAATATAAAACTCAATGAAACCGTTTGTACCAAAATAATAGAAAAACAGTATTTACGACTGCCAACATATGGTGCTGCTGTTATTACATTAGTCGTTCTTTGTCTTTAGCACATTTTTCGGAATACTGCAGAAAATACTTGGTTTGTTTCGTATTATACACACATACACTTATGCATATAGCTTGATTTTTATGATAATAATCAATAAAACGGATTAGACTGCTTAAGTATACTCTAAAAGGTATATAATAATTATCAAAAAAACTTTACCCTTATCAACATCGTTGTAAACATTAATTCCAAAACCTTACAGGACAAAAAATAGATCTGTTTACTGAGTCAATTGACTATAGAGAACTTGCATTTTTTTTATAAATCGTCACAGAAAGCGTAGCTATGCTTTGGGCTCTTTTAAAAGATGATATACACATGGACGTCATCCTAAAAACGTATAACGAAAGAACTTATTTAAGGGCAAAAACAAAACTCAACATGGAAACCCTGACCCAAAACTTTTTCTCAACCATATTATTTGTAAGCTTCAAAAAAGAGCGATAAAGCAGAAACATGACCTCCTTCCCATTGAAAAAAAAACTCGTAATCTAAGGAATAACACGCTACGTAAGAAGTTATAAAAACGTTTATACAATCCTTACAAATTCTCACGATCACAAGTTCGGTAACATTGAAGGAATTAGGCCATGTACAGAAAATGAAGTTTATTAGACATGAAAGGTTAAAATTCCTTTTTGTTTAAAAAGTAGCAGGATGTAAAAAGTAATAAGGAATGACCGTTTCTGGACATTTTTCCGCTTGCTTCTATAAAAGTAGTTTCTTTATTTTTAGTTTTACTGTACAAGTAACGTACTGTAAAATAAAGTTTTACGATGTTTTTATGCACTCACAACCTGCATTACGTCAAAGTAAGTCTCAGTAATAGTCGCGAAGTAATCGTGTTTGACGTAGAAATTGAATGATAGAATGTAAGTAACCGCATTTCATAATATAGAACGAGAAGGATAAGTTAAAAGAACAGTTGATTTATCATTTACACCGAAAGTAAGTCAAACTCATAGTGTTTTCAAAGATTCTGAAATCAAAAGGGTGGTAGGGAAAGCTAATTTATGTCCAGTGGAAGCCACCTGCCTCATCAGAAACCACTCCACCGAAGCTTTGAACATTAATCAATAATAATTATAATAATAAAGAGGTGATGGAGAAAGAGGGTAAGGCAAGATGGGAGGGGAAAGAGGAAAAGGGGTGTTAGGCTTCTGGTAACCTCACTCTTCGGTCGAGCCGGCCAATACGTGCCTAAGCAAGGCTCTCCCATGGATCACCAAACATGGCGAATATATATTTATAGACTATTTTTTCTCGAAACACTTGACATTGGCGGAATCTTTTCATCGAATCTATACGCGAGATAGTGTCCAAAAACAACTAACAATAATAAATAAAACATTGAAGCGTTTTCCATAATAAACAGAAAATGAACAGAATGAATCAATAAACAGAAATCTCACACGCGGCCGTATGATCCCAAACTAAGCAGAGCTACTAGTCAGGATCAAAGAATCAGTAACTACTAGAAATATAGGCCAGTATATTTTTATGATTACAAGAGATTTCCAAAACAAATGAAATAAATTTATGTAAATATTCAATATATAAGACGGGTGTCTTATATGTTCAATAATACACGCCGGGCCAAGTCATATACTGCAAGAGTCACATAAAACTAATGTGCTTTACTTATTTCACATAACCGCTAGCCATATCACATGCGGATACGAAGAAATCCAATGTCTATATACCTCTGTCAACATTTGTACAGTGGATGAAAAAGTTCGCCGATATAGCATCGTTAACTGCCGGGAATTGTCAGTATATGGACATAACGCCCCTCGTCCGTTGAAAGTAGCTTTATAAAGATATTACGTGAGAAACGATCTTAGAATTATGTTTTGATACGATTCTACCATTTGGCTTGTGTTTGTAAATGATTTTTAGTAGATAATGTTTTGGAATGAATGATATAAAATACGATTTGGACATGAGTGTCAGGATAAACGTGAGAATATGGAAAGAAAAAAAAAACAGAATGTGAAATAGTTGTTAATTGTAGAAACATAATGTTATTGTTTCAATATTAACATGAAGCGTCTTTTAACACTAAAAATTCCGAGGTCTGGCATATCAGTTATCAGTCTACAGTTAACTTAAAAAAGTAAGGTTTCGTTCCTTGAAATTTGTTGTTGTTCCTTTTTTTTTCTATAAAAGAAAGGCTAGGGCCGTTCTTTTATGCGCTTCAACTTCTTCAAGTGAACTCTTAGAATTTTTTCAATTTTGAAATTAAAGAGTGATGAAGATAGCATAACTACCCTAAAAAAAAACTTACTATTGAAAATCAGACACTGACACACACACTGACACACTGAAACACACATCACATCACAGAAAACAAGCAAATAAATTAAATGTATCCTTGTATCAAATTTATTTAATTAAAGATTCACTTGGAAGTTTAGAAAAGCAAATTAAATTCCTAGCAGCTGTATTTCTCTTACGGTACATTTATGCTCAGGTATCCATAACATTCTCGACAGACATTTCGATTTCGTGTTCTTACTTCTAGCAATTTAGTTATGTACGAAGATTCTGGTTCAGAGTGAATAAATTTCACATGAATATTTAAATATAAATATACGTATGTAAAATATTACCAGATATGAATACTTAGCTGTTATAATTGTATACTTAATATTAGCATTTAATCAATCGTTCTTATTTGCTTGAAAAATCAATAAGTTCACTAAAGCAAATTATACAAATTCTAGCATGTTTATAGTCTTCGAACGCTTGAAAACCCATTAATCAAAAGTAAAAAAGTAAAATTATATTATTAAAAAATATAAAACCCACCTGCATGCTTAAAAAATTTAAGAAGTCTAGTTTTTCTTTCATTGACGCTTCTTACCTCGTTTATATGTCATGTCTAATGTGTGCATCTATATCACTGCCACTATTAAGAAGGTTCACATGACACCTCACCATTAAGCAGCTAAACTATGCTCAACGTCGTGACAAAGAAAGACTATACATCCAAGCATGAATATAATTTATTTTCTGAAATGCTGTAATTGCCAACCAAATGTTACTCACTACCTAAAAAGTGTGATCAATTATTTTTAACACTATAACTAAACAGTGATGAAGTATAAAACATAATACAGATAATCACACATTACTTACTCGGCGCTTAGGTATACATACTTAAACTCTGCATAAACGTAAATATAGTCTGAGTTAAAATTCGAAAATTGAACCTTATGGCTTACACATCAGACTTTTCAACGCATAATTTATATGACAAATATGAAAGTGATGAACTGACCATTAAAATTACATTACTACTGTACCGCAGCATGATGTTGGAATTTGATCAATTCCTTAAAGAATTCATACCAAATGTCATCAGTAAAACAGACGACCGGCCAGACAGCACTTCATGCAAGAATGGACAGACTATTAATACAGCTAATGTCCTAGATTTTGACCTAAATTTTGAGCCGTCTGGACTCTCACTGTATTTTATATTTCATAAAACTGATTTTCTGATGAACTTTTCTTAGGAAACTTATATAAGTTCGGAGTACACAGCTACATAATTTTTATACAACTCGTTTTCCAACGAAATGTCGCCTTCATACAAGTAAATAGAAGTTCAATAAACGCTGATAAAATGGAATTCTGTAATAAAATTAAATTCATAATTAGTGAATTTGCTTAAGGAGAAAAACCGTGATATTTTTAAAATAAAGCGCATCCTTTTAATATGCTTAAATTAATAAAGATAAATCCTATGGTGTATGAATATCTTTACAAAAGATTAAACGATATACCGGGTATGCATTATTTTGCAACAAAGCCGTCAAAATCTTACACATTTTTACTGTACAAGTAATATCAGTAACTAAAAGAAAAATCGTTTGAAACGTTTTAAAGGGTCAAAATTAACAGCGGTTTAAATATTTTTTTTTATAATGAAGGAAGCCAAACGAGCAGGTGGGTCACCTGATGGTAAGTCACTACCGCCACTCATGGATACCAGCAACCCACCACCAACCAGGGAAATAGGGAAGGGGAAGAGGTGATGGAGAAAGAGGGTAAGGCAAGATGGGAGGGGAAAGAAGAAAGGGGTGTTAGGCTTCCGGTAACCTCACTCAGTCGGTGAAAGGGTTTCAGACTATGGTAATACTTCGGTCGAGCCGGCCAATACGTGCCTAAGCAAGGCTTTCCCATGGATCACCAACATGGCGAATATATATTTATAGACTGTTTTTTCTCGAAACACTTGACATTGGCGGAATCTTTTTGTCGAATCTATACGCGAGATAGTATCCAAAAACAACTAACAATAATAAATAAAACATTGAAGCGTTTTCCATTGTATTAAAGATTATGAAGATTGTTGATGAAAATAATATTCTAATGCACTGATAACAAAAGCCAATAATATCTCATGACCTCAGCTGTCAGTAGGTAACAAATAGTACGTCAGAATTGTATACACACACATAAACTGGTAGACCATTTCCTTGTCGACACGCAGTAACTTTTGTCAAAACTGGTCAGACTTTTTTGTTTGTTGACTATTAATTTTTGCTCAACACTCTCTATCGTCTTTATGCAAATGAATGTATAATCAAATTATTGTTCTTCCTTTTCTCGCTTTATTTTTTATAGCAGTTGGGATTCAGATCAGCTTCAAGAAAAATAACATGACTTTAGACAATGTCACATGTAGTGAAACGGCATATCAATTTGGTATGAGCGTAAGTCGGTAATAAAATTAGCATAACCTTTTACTGCTCGTAAGCAATTTGGCCATTTTCAGAGCAGTAACATGTTAAAATATCCCTGTTTTCATTGGATATAAAATAGCAGTTTAAAACCCTATAAAGTAACTGGGATTGAGGTCATGCATTCGGTAAATGTATAGCATAAGAGACTTGAGATTTGAATAAAAGTAGTACAAGTTGCTTTAAGGCCGGAGTTAAATTTAGAATGTCAATTAAATCCAGGATACGATGTTATTGCGATTGCAAGATACTATTTTACACTTACTAAAGACATATCGTATGGTGTAGCACAGTTAATTCTGTACTTACGCCGGGTTTACGCCTAACAAGGGAGAATAATGATTAATTTCGTTGTAGTATCTCTTCTAACTTGGAATCGAAGGACAATATAGAATAAACATGGTAAATAAGTAAATTATACTTGGTAAAGTATAGGTTTGATGGAGTATGCGTACCCCTTTGGGTTAATAACACGGTTATAAAAAAAGAAAAGCTAAAACATACCAGTACCATTTCATTATTTCCAATTCAATAAGAAGTAAATTTAACCTAGTTATTGTTGCTACAACCTATCTCCATATTCTTGTAGCCTTAATTTCGTAGTTATCAAAGTATCTTGTTTACTTTAGAATAGTTTCTAAAATCTTCTAACCTGAGACCTTTTTTTTTAAATCGTGTGGAAACCCCCACGGGTCGTTACCTCCCCGGGCTAAAAGATGAGGTGGTATGTCAGACGCGAACCGACTAAATTGGTTATCAATCGTCTTAGCATAGGCAGGCCCAAGACGGGGGGTGCAGAGAGGCTGCCATATCGCCTATCGAACTAATACTCCATAATAGAGCGTACCGCCACAATTGTGGAAGATAATTGTCACTTAGCGAGTGACAGCCTTAGAATTGCAGAAATTGTTGTATTAAACTGCTTTATTATAAAAATAGTATATTTGTGGTAATTAGTGTTCTAGGACCATATCACAGTACAAGTTACGTTTAGTTTGTCTCCAGATATATATTTTTTTTTCATTTGGCTCACGCAATAAAAAGAAAACTAATAAACTAAACTAATGAAATTACTAGAAACCTTTTTTGTTTTTTAGGAAAATCAGAATTTGTAAAACCCTACTATAACTAAATCTTGTAATATTTACGACCTTTTAGTAACGGTCTGACAAATTTAACTTCTCAATGTCACACGTTGAAAAAACACAAAGGATTATCCTCAATAAAACCCTTACAAGTAAAGTTGTCGAAAATAAATCTTTCACTAACCTGGGCAAGGGAGTCGGTTTAATCAGCAAAAACGTACAAAAGGGTTCAGAGAGAGCTACTTTCAAGGAAAAATAATGGGCTTGAAGGGAACCTCGTTAGGGACCTGTTTACTTTTTTGATCTAGAGTTCAAACTAATTGACTATTTGTAACTGACATCTAAAACTTTGCCGTAATAAAGCTGTTTACAGCATATACAAATTTAAGGATACAACTTCTGTGTTTTGCTGCTGACAGAATTCAAATTATTTTATTCCGAATGTTTGTCGTTGAAATAGTACAGTGGTAGTTATTTACTAAATGTAAGTGTTTATGTTATTTTGCTTTCCTACGATTATTATATTAGGAAAATATGTGATGTAAGTATTTTTGATATGATTCTATGATTTTTTGAAATACCCTTCAATAATCGATAATGTTTACATTTGTAGTTATGGATATGTTACGATATATTAGGTGGAAAACAATAACAATAATTTGCTCCTTAAATCTCACCACATACCCTTCTTTACTAAGTAATTAAAAAAGCTTTAATATTGACATCCAGTAATACTATATAGACATAGTACAATATGAGTGTAGTAAATACTTTGTACGTTAACAATCAATGCGTGTTCATTGTGTATTGATAGTTAATTTTGTTATTTCAGGCCAGTTACAGTTTATAATAATTCAGTCTTTTTGAACAACTACATAAGTTACTATGCAGCAGTTATTTAAAAAAAAGAATCAAAGTTAAAAGTATCTAGTCATAAACAAATAGTATACTCGTAGTACCATTTCAATATATTCTTTCTAACCCACTCTTGATTTTGATAACGGATCACATTTTGCAATATCTGCATTTTATTGTTTCATCAAAATCATGCGAATCAGCAACAGCATCGATGTAATATTGTAATTTGGTGGCAGTCTGTGTCAAATGATAACTAAAATAATACAAAGTGTGAGTGCATTGATGATGAGTATTTGAGTATCTATCTGCATAATAAAATTAGCAACTAACAATGAAAGATGACTTAATTGCAAGTTTCGGAAACCAAACGGTCTGTGCGCTATACTTATATTTATACTGATTGATTATTTGATCTGTATTGATTTACAGACAAGGTTGACTGTATTTGAGTGGCTATCTACAACAGAAAATTAACTATCAATTGCTACGTGATTAGTGGCTTTTAGATTAACTGGAAACAGGTCCCTGAAGCTCAACACATATGCGGTGGCTTTAAGGTCAAAGTCAAGGTTAAGTGTTCTAAACTTACCGAAGCAACAAAACTGCCTGCAAATTTAACAAGGGTCGCTCGTATTGACTCTTTTGTATGTTGATATCCACACGGGTCGTCACTACACCGGGCAAATAGTAAAATAGTATATCGCAATCGAACCAACTAAAACCCCACAGTGTTCTGTCACCGGCTCTTATGGTTGGGTCCTCAGGTGTACCCTAGAAAGGAAGCCCTGTTAGATGGTAGAGGGGTAGAGGGGTAGACCCTACAGACCTGGCCCCCTGTTGAGAACGGGCATCCCCACTATGGTGTGTCGAGGGTCCTTAGTCGTAAAGAATAAAGATAGTTGATTCAAAGAATTTTGGCATTTCCCTAAAAAAATATTAAAATGAAACTACCAAAAGTCTCACAGAAATTTAAATAAAACAGTTTCAAGTAAGCCTTGTCTAAAACGTGATCATTAGATTTAAAATCCATTAGAGATTTGTTCAATTTGCAGAAAAAAAATACAATCTTGGCCAAAATCTATCCGTGAATCGGCACTAAGAGTAGATTAGAATCGAATTAAACAATTTTCCAAATAATTACAATACCGTGGTCAGTAAAAAGCGTGGGTAGATTCAACCACACTAAAGTTACGGTAATCAAAGTCTGTGTAGAACAATCTAAAGTTTAAATTTGTTTCACTTATTTTACTGCTTCACTGAGTTCAGTAAGAGTTGTCACTAGACTAAATTGTTGAGTTTGGCACCCTTACCTTAGTCCTGAGAACTGAAATTCTGGACTTGGGACAGAATTTTATTAATTTTAATTTATATATTTAATGGCTCGCAGGGCCTCACTGGGGTCTCGAATTATTATTTCCTTCATCAACTTTTCTTTAATTATTTTTAATCACTGCTGTTGACAACTCGTGATTTAATACTTTCGCAACAACATGTTCGATTTTGCTCTTGTAGTATTTTAGGTGCCCAAGTATGTAAGAATTCTCTTTCAGAAACGCTTCATAAAATTAGCTATGAAATTTTTTGTGATTTACACATTCGCTTTTGTGTAAATATTTCGAATTAATTTACGTCGCTTACGTGGCAGAATAAAATTAATGTAATGCATTACGGTTGGCAAAAATTACAGCCTAAAGTGAAAACGTTTTCGAATGAAGGTAACGTGTGGTTTCGTGTAAATATTTACATCGTTTGAATGGAGGCTAGTTTATCGCTTGGGAAATGAGGAAAACTTTTATGAAGCATTCTTGTCAGTACATATGAACATAATAAAAGGTCAATAAAATAATTCTGAGATGAATTCCTTGAAACAATAGTCTGTAGTCAAGCAGTCGGTAGGATTCAAGTTTTTATTTTAATGTTTAAGCTTTCAAAAATGAAAAACGAAAATTATGGATTTTGATTTAACAAGCACATCATTAATTTCAACTAGCAGATTAATTGAAGTAATAAAATAAGCTAGATTCAAAAATATACATAACTTTATTAAAAACTTATTTGGAAATCTAATTTCTTTAAATATTGAATGATATATAAATATATATAAATGATATTAATTTATTCGTAAGAAAAATTTTACAATAATGGGCTTATATCTAAAAAAATGGATTGATTTAATTAGAATCTTATATAGTAGTGTTTACATTATTGAGCAAAATTCTATTGATATTGATATTTATATATTTTATATAAAAAATAAGAGAACTTAAGATTTCATTTCGGGTTATTTTATTAGTTGTTTTCTGTGGCTATAAATGAATATTACACAAATATGTCAACACAAATATGACATAAAAAGTAGAACATTTCCACTACGGAAGAACATTAGCCGGAGTCAGTAATGTTGCACTCGATCATATCTTCCGCTGACCACCTACATACATAAGATATATTGAGCAAGGGAATATATAAACCATTGTTCACTTTACATAAAAAAAAAAGTTTCATGCATTAAAAACATTACAAAAAATTAGGTAAATCTAAAATTTGCCGAGAACTGAAAGTAGTCCTCGGTAGATGATAAAACCATTGCAGAAAATTGCCACTTGCTCTAATTTGCGAAAACGCCTCTCCAGTAACGGTTTTTATGAAAATATATTAATATGGTAATGACTTTTTTCCTATGTTTATGTTTCGTCCTATCGTCGGCCTCACAGAGGAAATGTTTGCCGGGCCTCTATTGAAATTGTTGACCGACCCTTCTGAAAATTTAATTATATACTTTATTCCTTTTGTTATGAAATAACGAACAGTTTAAATTCTTTCATTGAAGGCTTCAAGATTATATTGCTTATAAATGTTTTAATACTTTCTGTAGAGCTAAAGCTAAATAAAGTACTAAATATCTTTTGTTATATATTATCAAATGAATTTGTAACTTAACATCAGTTATAAAAAATGATAGAAAAGTAAATTTACTACAAAAGTCTACATTTTACCCGACTGTGCAAGGAGGGTTATATTTTACGAGTATATGTGTATACATATGTATGTACATATATGATGTTTCTTTGTCACACCCGAGAGAGCTCGACAGCCTAATGAAGTTTTACATGTCAGGTGACATTTGATTCGTTTTAATACAAGGAGTGACATAGGATATTATTTTTGTTTGCGATAACGTTAGCAACGAAAGGGTTTTCAAATTTTACTTTAACTTTAAATTCGAATTCTTACCCAATCTTTTATAATTTTAAAAGGAAAGGGCAAAGCTATACTAGATAAATATAAATATACAACAACAGTAAAATGCAAAGAAATTAACAAAGTTACGGCTACGAACAATAATGAGTTTGATTCAAAACACAAAAGCGGATATTCGGGCGCAGGCTGCCTTTACTTGATTCCTGTACTTCAAGTTGAGACAATCTCTTGTCTTAAAACAAGCATGTATTGTACATTAGTAAAGTACGTTTCGTATTGTAAAGCGTATCAGTCTTAGATATATTTTGAGTACTAACAGTTATAGCTGTGTTTCGATATTTAAATTCAATTTTAAATATATTTACCTAAACGAAGTTACCAGAGTTAGACCTTTGGCGATTCAAAACATGTCCCTTGAAATTAAGGAGATTTATATATAGTATATATTATCCATATAATCTTAATTTCAAATAAATAATTTAAAATCTTTTTTTACCTCACCTCATATTTTTCTTTTCTTCATAATGAACGGAACATGAAACTCTGCAAGTTGTCATGGCAGTCAATTATCATATATAGTCAACATACTTGGTGTTTCATGTATTAAAAAAGAACAGTATGTCTTTCATTTACTATGTGTCTCACTTTGAAATAACATGATCTGGTTATTACCGTTGGATATTAACAAAGAGTTTTACTGTCCAAAGGAGGTTAGCAGAACTACAATTTTCATTCGATGTCTGATGTATGTAAGCTATATGTCACTCAGAGCCTTTGTCCATCAGCTTCGTCAATAGGGTGTCAATGAGAAGCAAGTTTATTTAGGGCCAAGCTCAGTTGATCTGACGGGCATTGTTTGGTTACCGCGATCGATCTCTGTGTTTAACTTTACTCTCTTTTTATTTTTTAGTAGATGATATTTTCAGGAATATGTTTGCTATAAGTAGTTAGATTTTTCTAAAACCAATGATCTTATTCACAATATCAAATTTCCTTTCTTTGCTGAAAACAAAGACATCATTTGAGCAAAAACACAATTAAATATTTATAAAGAGATGACTGTTTTCTATTGGGTATATACATTTACAAAAAGCTACGAATTGCGTAAAAGGTGTTCTTTTTATCATTCTCGTTTTGTGTCTGTCATCTGTGTCATCTGTGTAAATGTGTATTTAAGAAATATAGTACCCTCATCTTTATATATGTATGTATATATAGTATATGTATGTGAAATAGACGGGTCACCTGATGGTAAGCGCCTGCCGCCGCCCATGTACACCTCCATTAAATTTGCTAAGATCTGAAATTGTTATGATACCTTTTATATAAATATTGTTTTGCTTATAATAACTAAATTGGTTTTTATTTCTTTCTAAACGGTGTAATTCTATCAAAATCAAATTAAAATAATTTATTTCGTTTTTTTTTTTTTTATTTATTTCATTAAATCAATTATAGGTATTTTTAATTGTCAAGAGAAGAAGTCGGTCACACTAAGTCAGTCGTAAAGATAGTATTACGATACATAGATCCTATAGAGAACAGGCATGAAATTGGAAGGACATTTTTTTTTTAATATTTGACACATTTTTTGTTAAATTTCATAAGTGCACACAAAATTAAATAAAATAAGGTGTGAGGATAATCCAATGTATCGTTTTGAAATAAAGTTTATGGTAATTACTACACTGTTTGAAATAATAGCAGTCCGGAGATGAACAGCCCCGATCAACGGCACTTGTTCACGGTCATGATGCACTCGCTAGCCATCATCCATCTCAACCATATCAAGAGCAGCCGAGCGACACGACGCATACGCCACTATTACCAGACATACTCATAGCTGCAAGGAGACATCAAAAATATACTCAGATAATTGGTTTTCATAATTTATAACTCAAAAATGTCTAAATTAAACAAATCATATGTACATTCATAAAATAGCTACAATGTACATATAGTCCTTATTTACGTACATAGTGTATAAAAAGTTTAAATCTCAATAATGATCAATAATGATAATCATTGGAAACACCAACAAATAATTACATGTCAAATAATAAAACCAAAAGTATAAAATAAAAAACGAATACACCAGTGATTTTTTTTATGTACAGTGTGGCTGTGAAGCAGGACCAGTAATTTGCCAATCATTTTAGTCAGCCAAATAATCATCTACTTTGTAATATTCTTTTTTACAAAGCGTGCGTTTTATGCATTTTTTTAAATAAGGTTTTCTTTTTATTCGTTACTTAGCGTAACACTATCTGTTCTTCTATCAAAAAGTTGTTTAGTACAAGTAACGGCAGTGTCTTTTTTTCGAAAATTCCTAAATGATAATCCCTAATTAAAACTTCTGATAATAGAAAGAGTACGATTTTATTTTAAAGAAAAGGCATACAGCCAATAACTTTATAAAAAATAAACAAAAGTAGAACACTTTTTTTTTTAAATAGTAGCATATAAATGACATAATGTTTCTTACAATTGTATAAACCAATTTTATATGCTCTTCTCAACTCGTTCCAAGTAGAATAATTAGATCGTTTTTACCAGAAAATGTATGGCTTACTTTTTGGAAAAAAAAAAAATATAAATAAATAACGTTAATTAATGATTAATTCCATTACTGAATGGTTCGTTAGGAACTGTCAAATTTCCTAATTAGAAATCACAGCTGATTGCATTCGAAGCTTAATTTTAAAGATGCGTAGAACTAAACTGTAATTGGATAAAGTTCGCAGTCAACCGCGTTATTTCAAATAACATGTAAGTTTATAATTTGGATTCCGTATAGATATTACGACTACGTACGTACTAAGTTATATATACAAGTATTTTTGCAGTGGTAAGTTTGTCCTCCGCGTCTTTTCCTAACTTTGACAGGTTATACATTGGTTCCAAACAAACAGATTGCCCTTCTGGAGAACTGTATAATTCTCTTTAATAAAATTGACAACCGAATTCAATGCGTCTATCATAAAATTTAAGACTTATATGGTTTTCTCATGGATGACATTGTCAGAATTGAATTGGGAACACACGAAAAGCACCAGCTTTCAAATAAAAAAAAATATCAAAATCGGTTCACCCACTCGAAAATTCTGAGGTAACAAACATAAAAATAATACAGTCGAATTGAGAAAAATACAGAGAGAATCGTAATAAGAAGACTGTTATAATATATTTATGTAGCTAAAACTTTAGCTACGTAAAAAAATATATCATAATCTATATAAATTCTTAAATACATACACAAATACACTCACGCCTGTATCCCCATGTAGTAGAGGATAATTACGCTCTCGCTAATTATGGCCATATTTTTTTGACTATAGTTTAGCCCCATTTACGTAATATTAAACAAGCCTGTTGCCATCATCTACACACTCCGGGAATTGATGGGAAAATCCAGAGTATATTGACAGGAATGCCAGGATAGAAGGGGAAGGAAAAGGATATTGCTTATACAGGTGGATTGGGAAGTATTAACCATAGCTCAAGCAAGTCAAGATCGTATACCTATAACTGGAACTGGCTGGTGCCAGGACGTCTGAGTCTTCTAACCAATTTTGAAATTGTATTTATTAAATTAGTTAGAGGACGTAGGAGGAGTTTTATTCAAGGAATAAAAATATAGTCATGCAATTGACGTTGAGAAAACATTGACGACATTTGATTTGTAATCCATCGTATACAACCGATACTCTCTAGAGTGTACTGTATTGTATACTGTATACTGTAGCGTACTGTACTGTACAGTGTACTGTATCCTCACAGTTTTTGATTTGATTGACAGGCTTGAGAAAGGCAACTAAGTCATAAGTATCATTTACCTTTAACGTCTGACTGTATTTAAACGAAAAAGAGTAATCTTGATTTAATGAAACTATTTTTTTTTTTAGGAATATCATTAAGATTATCATGTGACTTTCCATCTTCTAGTGTTCTAAGAAATTACGAGACCTTTATTGGGTCACAGTACTCAATGAACACAGTTTTCAATTCTAACATCTTAACATTGTATGATCCAAATGCACCAATAAAGACAACATCTATTGTCTAGGAAAAGTGACATAATTATAGACATGGTCATTAGTCGGAAGCTATTCTTAGAAGTTCCTGGATACGGTGAAATTAACATATTTAAATTAACTTGTTTTGAATTCCATAAATATGGTCCGGATTTCTTCCATCTCCAACAAACTACTGAGGTAGCGATGCTCAGGGATTGATAGCATATCTCTTGACAAGTCATGACACTTCCATGAACTCTCAAAGGTATTATGGGGATCATTAAGAAATCACTGATTTCCTCTTCATGATCAGATCAGTTTAAGGCAGCAATAGTCAGACCCTTTCCTAAAAAGAAAAACCCAAGTGTTGTAAATGATCTTCGGACAATCAGCTTACTGCCATGTCTGTTCAAGATCTAGGAAAGGTGGTGAGCAGTCAATTGAAGAAATATCTAGAAGACTTAAATATCCTCCCTGAAAGACAATCTAGATTTCGGGTTAGAATAGAAAACTAGAAATGTGTGACCACGTTGTTAGTTTTTTTTTTGAACTTGGGGGCCAAAGATCAAGGCAGATGTCCGCTCAGTCCGGATGCCCGGAGTGTCTCGCATGGATCCATTCTTGGCCCACTTTTGTTTATAGTATACACTGCGGACATAACTCCCACTTTGACTCACTCAAAATTACTATATGCTGATGACCTTCAGTTATACATCTAATTTTATCTTGAGGACGGTTCTTGGACTGAAATTAAACAAAATAATGATTTAAACCGAGTCTCTTAGTGGACAAAGACAAACTCGTTAGTACATAACCCTAACAAATCCAAATTTTTAATCAAGGGCTCCAGAGACAAGATACAGAAAATACAGGGAAGTGACGCGGATGTCCGGATCGATGGTTTTTGATGGCTATCTTCAGTTTGAGACCCAGGTAGTGGAGGTCGTGTGGAAATGTTTCTACAGGTTGAGACTGCTGCTTTGCAAGTCACTTGTACTAGTAAAGCTACACTACTCTGACTCAGTGTATGGGTCCTGCGGTCCAGCAAAGCTGATATACTCATTCAGGGGGTGCAGAATGCATGCGCTTGGTTTTGTTTCGTTTTGTTTTACATGTTACTTCATTTTTAAACGGTAGGAACATGTTGAAAATGACGTCACGTAGAAGGCTTCATCAGGCCACTCTGCTGTTTTGAGTTATTCTAACTAGGAGGCCTAAATATCTATAAAAAAAGCTGACCATAGCATACATAATACCCGGGAGTCTACATACCTTCTTATGACACCCAGACATAGAAATGTCGCCTTTGGAGGAAGTTTCAAGTTGACTGCCACTCGCTGCTGGTCCAACCTACCACCACCTCTCCATCTACTCAATATGCAAAAGTAACAAACTTGAACCTACTTTGTGTATGCACTATTTTACCTGAACATAAAAAAACCCGATACCACAATATTCACCACAAACTCATTTATAACACAAGTAACGTAAATCACATTAAGCTTTACAAGTTACACCAAATATACACTTTTCAATCTTATGTCACGGTTTCATTACTCACTGAACACTTCATTATTCATCCAGTGGCGTCGCGTCGTTCTTTTAAAAGAATGGACATTGCGAACCTCACGCGAGTTCCAATGACAAACATATGTATCACTATCTCACCTTTGTATTTTTGATTGATTTATTTACTTTTTTTCTGTATATATCTTATAAATACAAATATACATATATTGCCATAAACAAACCGCGTTCTAAGTCAGTGTATTCTTATTTTCTGTTAGATGTTTACTAACCATAGACAGTTATTTACAAATTTTCTGTATAAACGCCACCTGCGTTCTTCAGTGTCATTACATCCGCTCTTACCAGAATATCAGCGCCGACTCTTTGCTAAGAAGTGGTCCAATGCCGAGCTAAGAACCGTTTTTGTCTCCTTTTAGTTTTAAATCATTATGTCTTCTTTAAATTTTAGTGTAGAGTTGTAAATTTACTGTAAAAACAATTTTACAAAGTTCACTTTTGTATTTCATAGGAGTATGAAGTAAATAAATGTTCTTTCTTTTCTTTCCTTCTTTCTTTCTTCTATTTTTTGTTATATGCTGCTTGTCCTATTTTAGTAGTGGGGTTTCAGCTTGAAAATGTCCAGCATGAGTTACAAACTCTTTCAAGTATCTCACCAGACCCTTTCAGATTAGTTTTAATGAACCACTTCCTATCTCTTTTTGACGAGATGGGCCTGGACATGTTAACACTTGTAGCTCGTCCCATTCTGTGTCAGCGACAAATGTCTATTGTTGAGAAGTCAGCTATTTTAAGTTTGTCTATAATGACACTCACCACTATTTGTGACCACTTTTCAGTCTTATCGTGTGGAATGTCGTGCAACATCTGCATTTTTCTTCGGCTACATTGCATTTTTGGTCCGGGAAGTGGATATGTCCAATTCCCGGAGCAAAAATTTGAGTAGTGATCAAATACAGGGTCTATGGACATTATTATGACAAACAATAAAAACGCTGTAAGTCTTATTTGTTTAAGTTGCTGGATAACTAATATAATTTGATATTCTAATAAAATTTAACTTCGAAACTTCAGTTTCAATTGCATACATTTTCTTAATTTTTATTTAAAGGTTGGTCAAAATGTTTTCTTGTCTCTAGGCTTGATATAACCCTGTACCAATATTACCAATGAAACATACATCTCAGATAATTGTCAATATTAACAAAAAGATTAAGATACCATCAGCGATTGAAATAATTCACCTAGTCTTGAGATTTAGGTAAACATGAAAGCTTAAGGTGGTTTTTATCGGCAACTCTCAAAAATCCCCTACATTTCTAAAGTGCCATAATTAGCATGTCAATATATGACTTACGAGTTTTTACAGCAAAATAATATAATATCTTTAAAAATCAGTGGGTACCAAACAATACATTTTGTGCACGTACTAGTAAAGCTTTGTAATGATTTTGAGGATACAATATTTTCTAAGATTGTTAAAGCATGTTCACATACCGTTCATCATTAAAAATCTAAAACTATCCGAAAAGTATGTCCGACTGAATAAGTATCTCCAAGACACACCTACGGCCGAGATTGTCATTTTTTTTTTAGAAGACCTTTGTTAGTCCTTTAAGAAATATAAAAATATTTTTTTTTCTAACTTTTCTTATTTAAACATTATGGACGCGCTTTTGGACTTAAGCAAAAATTAACACGAAATGTGGAACTGGACTTAAAATTAAATCATTTAAATTCTGTCCTCTGTCCTTTGGGAGGTTTTTAAGCATCGAGTTTAATTAAATTAGCAGACTTTGTTGCCTAATCTCCTTTGAGACTACCTTTTAGTTTCATTTCTTCTTAGTCTTGCTTTATTTTATATAATTATTACGTTTGTTTACCTACACTACAATATAACACGTAATAATATGTTCAGTAATACTCTTCTCTGTTTCTACCAACGACCGTACTAATAATAAATTATTCATACAAGACAGCATTTTTAAATATTATTATGATAATAGTTACGCTCTTATGTTTGTATTCTCCATAAACTTCGCACATTTTTATCGTAGACAGTGTCTCTGAATACGGTGGAAGGAATCTTACAATTCAGGGTATATCGCAGGCAGGGCAATCCGTTCACTCATTTATAAGTAATGGTAGTATATAGAAACTCACATACAAATTACCCAAAGATATATCATCATCATAAGATGTATTATACCCGAGTGTAATAAGGATACAGCTCTTTTTTTGACAGTTGTGTGAAAGAAAGAGTTTTAATAGATAAGTTTTTATATGACAGGAGAGCAGGCGAACAGACGGGTAAGCCTGATGGTGAGTGACAACCGCCGTCCATGGACACCTGCAACTCGTGAGTCGTAAGTGCGCCCGCCTGCCTTTGAAGGTGATAAGGCATCAGGGAGGGGAAAGAAGAGAGGGGACGAGAAGATGGGAAAAGGGAGAAGGGACAAGGGTGAGGAGAAAAGAGAGGGGACGAGAAGATGGGAAAAGGGACAAGGGTAAGGAGAAAAGAGAGGGGAGTTGAGCGTCCGGAAACCTCAATAATATCTGCGAAATGCAACTCGCGTTGCTTCACAACCGGTTTTCAGTGAGGCCGTGGTACCGCACCGGTCGAGCCCGCCCATTCGTGCCTAAGCAAGGCTCTACCACGTAAAGTGGCAAGGAACGAGATTGCCATGATCACCGTCATTGACTACTGTAAAAATAATACATGATAAATACCGTGACAATATTTGAATTATCACGCTCCCGTAATTTAAGTCGCAAGTACTGAAAATTTATTACCTTATTCTAATTCAGATGACGTTGCGAAAGATAATGACTGGAATATTTAATGTATTATTACACGTTCGCAACCTCTTAATGTCATATTTTAAACCTTTGTTGTAATTAAAAGTTTAGTATATACTTTAGTGAATGAACGTGACATTAAAAGATTTTTATAGCTGTTATTACTGCCTTCTTTTGCAAGATTGATTACTATTGTACACGACTATTATATAAATTATTATACACTCGATGTTTGATGAAAAAAGTTTTGTGAATCTGCCGCACTCATCTCATTTCCAAAATACACGAAGTTCAATAAATACTTTTCTTAACATGATAAATATATTATAGACGAACAGCTAAGATAGAAGTCAATCATACTTAGGATCCAGGATAGAGCTCAGTTTGTGAGCTACAGATTACTTATATACGCTGTGCACTTTAAACACATAAACACACATGTCTCCAATTTCAACACAATATGTTGGACATATGATGGCAGCAAAAGAAACAAAAGAGTGTCCCTTTGAAACACAACACGTGTAGACTCCTCGCCTGTGAAACATACGCCACTACCAATTAGGTACATTTGGTAAGGGTTATCAGTTCGTAAGTGACAAGGATATTTGACAGTGGTTTAACTTGTGTTTATGTATATCACTACTTTTATCTTTTATATTTTAAATAATTTTGCATAAAATGCCATACTATACTATAAGTAAAGTATTCTGCAGCAGGTCACCATCACCCTTTGTTTTCAATAAGTATAAAAATCTATTTAAATGTATAAAAATTACATTTTCAATTTATTTAATTTATATATTTAGAGACCCGAATAAATGAACGGAAGGTAGGACGACGACCTAACCAGATAGGTCAATCCATCTAGCTAGGTCCCAAGGAAAGTAGCTGGGATAGAATGGAACGAAATACGATGTTTCGAGTGCTATAGCGCACGTTGGGAGAGACCTATGTCCAGGTGTGGATCGGCGTTGGCTGAATGACGATTATGATGATTTCATTAAGCTTTTAAATTCTTCTATCAATATTCATTAAATAATATCGGTAGAGTAAGAAAAAAAGACAACAAATTCGAAATGTCACACCATTGCTATACTTAAGTTAGAAGCTTACAATCGACCTTCATCAAGTGAACAAAAACCGCGAAGGAAATATTTCATCAGTAACAAAAGGTTTGGTTCCTTAGTAGAATGAATCGTGGGGTGCGTTATATAAAATTTCATTAAATCATTGTTGCATTCCAGTGAGCGGCAGCCCTGATAAAGGGAAGTAGTATCACTTGGCACGGAGCCCACGACGGTATTATATGGGGAGTATGACAGATTTCTTACTATAAAACACGAGATTTCGGCTTAAGAGTAAATAGAGATTTGAATTGATAAATATACTTGAGAATATAAATATCATTACTGATTTCCGTATTTATCTTCTTCTAATATTTCATTTATATGTAATCTATAAAAGGAATGTAGGACTATCTTAATGCATTTATAATATTTTAACTACTTTTTACAACAAATAAGTTAATCAAAAGTCAACCCTTTTTGACTCATATATTCATAATATGAAGTAAGATGAGATTTTCAAAAGTTTATGTTGGTATTTCAAGAATATCATTGTGTAAATGAATTTGGAAAAATATAGCACTTGTATTTTTTTTTTTGACATTAATGCTTTCTTCAATCACTCTATTTCTTGTTGACCGTTACTTCAAATGATTTATAACAACACTACACGAAAAATGTTGAAAATCACCTTCAACTATTAACGTATATAGTGTACCCCTTTCTGTGAGTCATAGATAGTTAGCAACGTAGCATTTCTATGTCTATTATAACAGAAGCACGTGCCAATTAGTGAACAAATACGATACTTCTAATACTAAAAGTCCTCAATAGGTATATATACACGTAAAATGTTAAAGGTAACGTTGTTAAAACGTGTAATTTATATTTTGGAAATGATGAAACATATACATATATTTTATTAATATAAGTCTAACCTACTAACAAATCTATTGTTAGAATAAAAACTTGTGAGTGTTATTAATATTAATTAAAATACGATTACACTCACGTAACAGTGTCAGGCGTGACACCATCTCGGGAAGTCGCTTCACCTCTTGATAAATGTTCGCCGTTGGGTCTGAAACTAGTTGGCATCCCTGGTGTACACACGTTAGAAAAACCATGTATTTCTTAATAAATCTACTGTCATACATTAAGAAGGTTGTTGAAATATTTTTCTTCTAATACATTAAATTTCTGATAGCGATGATCTTTAAGTCGAATATGTTTTATTTGAATAATAGTGGTAGAGCTATACTTAGGCACGAATGGGCCGGATTGACCGGTACGATACCACGGCATTGTGAAGTTTCCGGAGGCTCAACTCCTCCTCTCATCTTTCCTCTCCCATCATACTGCCTCTCATTTTTCCCATCTTCTCATTCCCCCTCTCTTCTTTCCCCTCTGCGCATCTCCTAATTCTGGGTGATATTTAGTTTAGATTTAATTATCAGAAACCAATTGAAATAAATCTTTCTGAATTTCCACCTGGATAAGAGACGAAACACGTGTACAAAATTTATATGTGCATTTCAAAGCGTTGTTTGTCAGTTAAGGTAGAAAGAAGTTATTCATATGTACCGAAATCTTAAAACTATTCCCTGAAACACATATTCTCAGTGACGTCTCTAAGCAATTGTGTTCAATCATCTCTATTTATTAGTGAGATATCGTTCTTATACTTTTTTTTATTTATTTTTATGCGATGGGGGCAAGCGAGCAGACGGGTCACCTGATGGTAAATGACTACCGCCGCCCATGGACACCCGCAACTCAAGAGTCACAAGTGCGCTGCCGGCCTTTTAGGTAGGAGTACGCTCTTTTCTTGAAGGTTTGAAGGTCGTATCGGTTCGGAAATACGGCAGGCGACAATTTGTTCCATAAGCTGGTTGTGCGATGCAAAAAGCTTCTGGAGAAGCGCACAGTGGTGGAGTGCCAATCGTCCAGGTGATGGGGATGGATATTTTGTCGCTTAGGACGATGGCGGAAACCAGCAGCCGGTATAAGTCCGAACAATTCCTCTGAACACTCAACATGATACAAGCGATAGAGGATGCAGAGTGAAGCTACATCTCTACGCAACGCCAAGGTGTCAAGTCGATCAGAAAAATCTTGGCAGTCGATGATGCGAGTCGCTCTCCGTTGAATGCGGTCAAGAGGGAGAAGTTGGTACTGGGGTGCACCTGCATAGAGATGAGAACAGTATTCCATGTGCGGCCGAACCTGCGCCTTATAAAATTGCAGGCGGTGGGTCGGAGTAAAATACTGTCTCGATCTGTTTAGCACACCAAGCTTCTTCTAGGCTAATATGGCCTTACTCTCTAAGTGACCGCGAAACTGGACTTCGCTTGATATATCGACGCCAAGGATTCCGATACTGGCTGATGCAGTTAGGGAAGTGCTCCCAATTTTTTTTTTTTTTATTAGCCTACCATAGTGACTCCACTTTGCCTGATGGAAAGCAATAGGTGGAGTCAAAGAGTGGTGGTCACCATCCTCATTGCATGTCTAGTCAATGCAGCATGGTGACCCACACTATGGCGGCCTGGTGAGATGCTTTTTCACGCCCCGCTTAAAAGACCCGGGATCAAAGTGGGAAGGAAACACGTAAGCTGGTAGAGAATTCCAGGCTTTTACCGATTGGCACAAGAAAGAAGAGCCAAACCGTTTAGTTCGGGTACGTATATTTTCGACGCACAAACGGTGACTCCTCAGGCCAGCACGTGTAGTCCTGTAGAGGAAGGGAGAAGGTGGGACCAATTGGAAGAGCTCATCAGAACACTCCCCGTGATGTAGGCGATAGAGGACTGCCATAGAGGCAACATCTCTTCGCAACTGCAGAGGCTCAAGAGACTGGGTGATCTCAGGACAGTCGATAATGCGGACTGCGCGCCGCTGCAACCGATCGAGAGCGTCAAGCAGATACTGCGCATAGCTATCCCAAAGATGAGAGCAGTACTCCACGCAGGAGCGAACCTGGGTCTTGTACAAAAGACACAGATGCTCGGGCGAGAAGAACCGTCTCACCTTGTTCAATACACCGAGCTTTCGCGAGGCCGCCTTAGTGACACTCTCGATGTAATCGCGCGGATTGAGATCCCGGCAAATATCCATACCCAGAATACTAAGCCTATCCTGCAGAGGCAGTTGAGTGCTCTGAAGAGTAGGAAGGGGAAGGAATGGAGACTTTTTAGTAGAGAACACACACGCTTGTGTTTTCTTGGCGCTGAACTCGACCAGATTCTCACAGCCCCATTGGGAAATGCGGCTCAAGACCCGGTCGAGCTCAGCGACAAGCTCCTGTCGTTTTTCCTCAACGTCTGCCAGCTTGGCAGTAGGATGCCCGAAATATCGCCCGTGCACTGTACTGTCGTCTGCATAACAATGTATATTGCCAAGGGCCAACATGTCATTGATATGCAGAAGAAACAGCGTAGGCGATAGGACGGAGCCCTGAGGTACACCAGCGCTTACCTCGTGGAAATCTGAGGCCGCGCCGTCGCAGAGAACCCTAATGCGGCGCTTAAGGAGGAAGGCAGCAACCCAGTTGCAGAGTTTAGGTGGCAGACCAAATGCAGGAAGTTTGGAGAGAAGCGAGCGGTGCCAGACCCTATCGAAGGCCTTGGCAATGTCGAGGCTGATGGCCAAGGACTCCCCATGCCTATCCATAGCCTCACCCCAAAGGTGTGTGACGTACGCTAGAAGATCACCCGTGGGTCGGTTCGGCCTAAAACCATATTGCCGATCATTTAACAAGGAGTGATCCTCTAGGTGGCGGATTAGTTGAGTGTTGATGATCCGCTCGAACACCTTACAGAGTATGGAGGTGACGGCTATAGGTCGGTAATTGGCTGGATCAGAGCGGTCGCCTTTTTTGGGAATGGGTTGAACATTCACTTCTCTCCAGGCCTCCGGAACAATTCCTGAGGAATAAGACAGGCGATTCAAGCGCGTTAGTACGAGACAACTCAGGTGCACAGTTCTTAAGAACCACCGCCGGAATACCATCGGGTCTACTGGCTTTCCGGACATCGAGTGACCGAAGCTCCGCACGGACATCCCTCTGCCGGATGCGAATATCCCGCATTGCGGAGTCGCAGGACGCAATGGTAAAATTAGCCGCTAAGAGTTCAGCTAGTAGTTTCGCTTTCTCTTGCGGCTCGTTGCCAGTGATCCGTCAGGGTAGTTCAACGGCGGCAGCGAAGGTTGGTAGTAGTTGGACTGCACGGCTTTGGCCAAAACAAATCGCCAAAACTTACGACTACCCGTAGGGTATGCACGAGTTCTTGACCAAACCGTGCAATGCGCTGGGCATCTGCTCTGATGTAAGCCCTCTTGCATTCCCTAGTGGCTCTGTTTAGTACTGCTTTTAGGTGATCAATGTCTGGGTCACAATGTGCGCGGGCCCTGATCCATGCGCGGTAGGCCGACTGCTTTTGAGCAACGGCCCGGATGCACTCGCGATTGAACCAGGGACGGGTCTTCGTGCTGGCGACTTCACTGTAGGGGATATAATACTCCATACCGACAGTGATTTCGTCAGTCACGGCAGACGCACTTTGCGACAGATCCCTGTCTTTAAAGCAGCGTTGAGCCCACGGGATGGATGCAAAATATTCCCGCATTCCATCCCAGTCTGCTGACGAGTAGTGCCATAACCGCTGCCTTGTTACCACAGGTCGTGGAGGCGTAACAAGAGGCACTGAGGTCTACACCAGGCAGTGGTCGGAGGATCCTAGAGAGATAGACGCTGTACTGCGCTGGGTGATTCGTCAGCAGTAGGTCCAGCAAAGAGGGCGCTTGACCCGTTATGTCTGGTATCCTGGTGGGATGGAGTACCAGTTCGGTAAGGTCATGCGTGAGAGCAAATGCGTGGGCAGTTCTACCAGCGTGGTCAGTTTTGGAAGATCCCAGCCAGGACTCATGGTGGGCGTTAAAATCTCCCAAAAACACCAGTTCGGCGGTCGGAAACTGCTCCTGCGCTTTATCCGCTGCTTGACTCAGGTGGTCAAAGAGTCGAGTTGTCTCGGAGTCTCCGGAATGGGAGCGATAGAGGCACACGTAAATCCGGCTCGTAGAGCCAAAATCCACGTGGAGCCAAAGGATGGAGAAGGATGTGTCTTCTAGGCAGTGCAGACGGCGACAACAAACATCCGCCCTGATGAAAAGGCACACTCCAGCCCTTGCGAGGAAGCACTCCTCGAGCACGTAGCCGGGATAGTGGAGATATGCCGTGTCGGCAGGGCGGCGTATTTGTGTCTCCGTAAGAAAAAGCATGGCCGACCGAGCCGTCTCGAGGTGTTGGTGTACGGCGCTGAGGTTTGCATGGAGTCCACGTATGTTAGTGAACTCCACCTCAAAAAGCGGGTTGGTGGGAGAGGAGGATGCTGCTGTAAGACCACTTTTCTTTTTTTGTGCTGCCATGATAGAAGAGGAAGGGGGCGTAAAAGGCATGACAGTCATCGTGGCAATGTAAACTGAGACTGAAAATGCTGTGTCATCATGTATCGGTGAAGCATGACGGTGACCGAACCGCCGGACGGAAGGGCCCCCGTACCCTCCCGGAAGTGGTCGCCGGGTCCCACCATCCGGTCACCAACCGGCACGACGAGCCACTCCGTGGATTATGCGCGACCTGACGGGGCAGCCTCCCAGGGTGGTTAGCCGTGGTTGGGCCCCTCTCTATGCCGCGGGCGGCCAGCGGCACCACCGTTTCTACGGGTCTTCCTGGCCGACGGTTCGATCCACGCCACCCTCACAATGGCTCTACAGCACTCCACTGCTCACACACATACCACGATAATTGTCACCCCTGCATCGATGGGCCTCCGGTCTCACACTCACCAGCGAAAGGCGACATCACGAATGTTGTCACTTTAGGCTGGTTTTCTGTGAGAGGGTAGTACTGCCCCGGCCGAGCCGGCCCATTCCTGTTGAATATCTTCTTGCATCTTTTATCTTTTATCTTTTTTCTTGCATCTTTTATCTTTTTTATCTTTTCTTCGTGGGGTTAAACTGGACTAGGTTAAGTCGACCCCAATCTGAAACTTTTGATAAAGAAGTTTCGATTTCAGACACAAGTTTGGATCGGCTTTCGATGACGTTTACCCGAGAAATGTTAGCGTGGCCGGTGTAAAGGGCATCACTAGTGCTATCGTCTGCATAGCAATGGATGCTGCTAATCTGCAGTATTTTTTTTTTTTTTTTATGCGATAGGGGGCAAACGAGCAGACGGGTCACCTGATGGTAAGTGACTACCGCCGCCCATGGACACCCGCAACTCAAAAATCACAAGTGCGTTGCCGGCCTTTTAGGTAGAGGTACGCTCTCTTCTTGAAGGTTTGAAGGTCGTATCGGTTCGGAAATACGGCAGGCGACAATTTGTTCCATAAGCTGGTTGTGCGAGGCAAAAAGCTTCTCGAGAAGCGCACAGTTGTGGAGTGCCAATCGTCCAGGTGATGGGGATGGATATTTTGTCGCGTAGGACGATGGCGGAAACCAGCAGCCGGTATAAGTCCGAACAATTCCTCTGAACACTCCCCATGATACAAGCGATAGAGGATGCAGAGTGAAGCTACATCTCTACGCAACGCCAAGGTGTCAAGTCGATCAGAAATATCTTGGCAGTCGATGATGCGAGTCGCTCTCCGTTGAATGCGGTCAAGAGGCAGAAGTTGGTACTGGGGTGCACCTGCATAGAGATGAGAACAGTATTTCATGTGCGGCCGAACCTGCGCCTTATAAAGTTGCAGGCGGTGGGCCGGAGTAAAATACTGTCTCGATCTAGTATATCATTGATATGCAGAAGAAACAGCGTGGGTGATAGCACACAGCCTTGTGGGACACCAGAATTAACAGACTTGGAGTCGGAGCATGCACCGTCAACAACGACCTTGATGCTTCTGTCTGTAAGAAAACTGGTGAGCCAATTGCACAGTTTCTCGGGAAGCCCATAGGAAGGAAGCTTCGCAAGGAGCGTTTTGTGCCAGACCCGATCGAAGGCCTTCGCCACGTCCAAACTAACAGCCAACGCTTCTCCCTTGGTCTCGATCGCCTGTGCCCACCGGTGAGTCAAGAAAACAAGAAGATCACCAGCTGAGCGACCCCGACGGAAGCCGTATTATCGATCATTGAGGAGCTGGTGGTCTACTAAGTACCGGAGGAGCTGGCAGTTAATAATGGATTCCATTATCTTGGAGAACAAGGAGGTGATGGCTATGGGTCTGTAGTTGGACGGATCCGAGTGATCTCCTTTTTTAGGTATTGGGTGCACTAGAGCTGTCTTCCATGAGTTCGGGACTACGCCAAGAGAATAGGAAAGCCGATAAAGGCGCGTTAAAACCGGTGCCAACTCTGGAGCACACGTCTTCACCAGGATAGGAGAGATTCTATCGGGCCCACTCGACTTAAGAACGTCGAGGGAAAGAAGCGCTTTACGCACTGCCCTTTGTGTAAACCGTACTTCGGGCATGCGGCTCTCGCACTGCGGTATGGTCGGCGGTGCGTTTCCCCCGTCTTCCAGGGTCGAGTTGGACGCAAAGAGTTTGCCCAGAAGATCGGCTTTTTCTTTAGTGTCGTGGGCCAACGAATTATCTCCTATGTGCAGAGGTGGAAGGGATGGCTTACAAAAGTTCCCCTGGACAGCTTTGGCAAGAGACCAGAATGCACGAGTTCCGGAAGGGAGACTCACTAGTCTCTCGCCAATTCTGCCGATGTGAGCCGACTTCGCCCCAGCAATTACTCTTTTGAGGGACCTGGAGGCAAAGTTAAATTGCTTCTTTAATGTGCTGGTCTTTACATCCCGTGCTCTTGCTGCATTAGCCCATGCTTGGTAACATTCCTGCTTTCGGCGGGACGCCGCTTTGCAGGTTCGACCAAACCAGGGCTGGGACTTGCCACCTGTGGGAATCAGGGAGAATGGAATGAAAAGTTCCATACCCTGAAGCACAACATCCGCGACAGAGTCGGCAACGACATTGGGATCATCCGGCGAGAAGCAAACCTGCCTCCATGGGTAGGATGCAAAGAATGTTCGCATTCCATCCCAGTCTGCTGACCTATAGTGCCATACGCGGTGACTGCCTGTAACTCGCTACTGCAGCGAGTGAACGAGTGGCACCATACTCCTAATCAGGCAATGGTCCGAAGATCCATCAGTGAAGGCACGTGGCTTTCTGCATCTGGGATTCACGTAGGCGTTGCTACTAGCTACGTCAAGCCATATGCCAAGGCGAAATCGTGAACAGATCTTCCCGCATGATCAGTTTTGCGCGAACCAACCCATTCGGCGTGTTGGGCGTTAAAGTCGCCAAGAATCACGATCTCTGCGGATGGGACCTGCTGGAGCACTGAGTCTGTAGCCATTTGGACGTGGTCGATGAGTCGGTCCGTTTTGGCATCACCGCTATGGGACCTGTAGAGGCATACGTTGATGCGGGGATGGTCGTCGCAGTCTACACGTAGCCATAAGATAGAGAGGTCCCTACCTTCAAGATTGCCGAGGCGGCGAGAAGTGATATCATCTCTAACGTACACGCATACACCAGCCTTAGGAATAAAGGAGTGTTCCAGTCCGTACCCAGGGTAGCAGAGGTAGGATGTGGCCGCTGGAGATAATGTCTGCGTCTCGGTTAAAAAAAGCAAGGCCGGCTTTGCTGTCTCAAGGTGGTTGTGGACAGTGTCGAGGTTAGAATGTAAGCCCCTGATGTTACAAAAGTCCACGGTAAACGTGACAGGGGGTGCCATGGTATGCCTTCTCTTGCCCCGAGCAGATTTTGAGAGCGCAGTTGAGCCCCCCCCAGAGTACGAGGGGCAGCCTGGGCGTCCATGCTCAGGTATAATCCGTACTGAGGGTGGACGTCCAGAGGGGGATTCTCCAACGCTAGCGCTGGTACCCCCCTGGGGTATCCTTTTTGTTAACAGCGGTATCATTAGGGGTGGTGGGAGATTTTGGGCCTCCGGAGACCTCACTAATTTCGAGGAAAGGCAACGCAAGCGTTACTTCACAACCGGTTTTCTGTGAGGCCGTGGTATCGCACCGGTCGAGCCGGCCCATTCGTGCCTATGCATGGCTCTACCACGTAAGAACTTACTATTATTTTCTTTAAAGATCACTTAGCATGCCTTCAACTTAATAAATCTGGCTTAATATTGTAGGATCTTGCCAACTAACCTAAACCATTGTTCGTCTGACCCATATAGACGAGGTAAACTGCTCTAGCATTTCTTTATTGAATAAATGTAACAAGAGGCCTCGTTACGCTGGTGACGTGATCCCTACGTCACCACAAGCCAATGACCGCTCCAGTTTTCCATCATGTATCAGGAATTGGACACATGTTACATTTTTAAATACGCGTTCCTAATTAACCGGAACGACAAGCTTGGGTAAATTGGTTGGTTTAAAATAATCCATGTTTTGGAATTACAGATGTTGACATACTGAATCTTTTATTGCTGTAAATGTTTTACGATTTTTACTTTGATTTATTGTGTCGGAAAAAATGTATAAATACTTTACATTTTTAGTGTAAAGTGCCTTGGTCCGATGTTAAGTTGAGCTTCTACGTTTTCCAGATCAGATTAAAGTTTTTTTTTTTCGTGTAGAAACCCCCACGGGTCATCACCTCACCGGAGCTAACGGAAAGGTGGTATGTCGGACTCGAACCGACTAAAACCACACGGTGTTCCGTCGCAAAGGGTCTATTGCAAGGGACCCGGGAATACCCTAACAAGGAAGCCTCCGAGAACCCCTGCAGATCTTGGCCACCTCTACAGGTGGCCACAACGTGTAGGGGGCTTAGCCCCGTCTTCAGTTTAGAGAGGCACGCGCGGAACACATCGCGCCACCGTCTCAGGCCCGCTTCTGCTAAGGCAACGGACAGCTCCCCCGTTACCCCCGGGCCAACGCTCATGGAGCTCGGAGATCGTTCGGCGCTCTCCGGCGCCTAGTGCGTCTTCTGCGGAACGTGAGAGTACTCGTCCTCTCCCGTACCCGCCGTTTCCGCCGTTTCTTTAGCCAACATCACTTCCTCGCAAAATGAAACGACGGCATCCCACGCACTTTCGCTTTAGACCATGGATAGAACCATGCTCTCAAACGAGAGGCTACCCACAGCGATAGCCGCCACGAGATGGGCACGCTGCTGCACCCACGCAGAGCACTCCGTCAGAGTGTAGGGTGCGGTATCCTCGTGGCAGCCCCCGCAGTGGTGGCACATAGGCGTTGGCTCCCGGCCTATACGGCACGGCGTGGCCGGTCAGTACCTGCCTCTCCAGCCAATCCTCCAAGATGGGCCTTACCGCCATAATTGTGGCGTGCCCTGCGCTCGGCCGAGATCAGATTAATGTAGAAAGTCGTCGTTGTCCTTCCATGACCTTGCAAAAACTGTAAAAGAACCATTTCTTGAAATGAGTTCTACCCCCAAATAATTGTAAAAGTCTTTTTTTTTATATCATCATTTAAAAAAATAACATTTATCGTGATGGAATTACTTATTAGGTATATATTGTATAATCAGACTAGAGTATTTGCATGTTCTGAAAAATATATAGCTAAATAATGAAAATATCAGAGTCAAACGTCGTCTTAAAATCTTTAATAAAAGTTCTTGCATAAACTGGTTCATTTAAGCTTCAAATAAATAGTGATTGGAACTGCATTCCGCTACGAAACAAAGTGCATTAAATAAATTGAATGCAATCTACGTTAACTGCTTTTCACCCCAGTAACTTTAGTAAATTCATTGGTAATCCGTGTGGTATTCTAATTTATTCGTGTGTTTATCTAAGTTATTTTAAATAGTAACTAAGCATACTTTATTACTGATATTTCTATTTCTATTTGCTGTGGTAGTGATAGATGATATGTTACCATCATCGATTTATGTATGGTAAATAAAAATAATCGTTTTACCTCTTAAATATTCCTACAATCTTGTTTTCTTTTTATTGGTCTACATATGTGTATATGTTATAAAGGCCCCACTCGATACGAAACTTAATTCATTTTATGAATATATGTATGAATGGCCTATTACGATCCTATAGATTGTTTTGACGATGCATTTGTATATCTGCTATAATCTTAGATAATGGTTTGTGTCATCTAGTGAGTATAGGTAGCATTTTAATGTTAAAATAATTTATCTTTTTATAGAATAAACAACAACTATCTGACATATTATGTGATTTTGTAAAGATCTATCAATCTATGTATCTAAGGCTATTAGGCAAACGGTAGATTCAAAAGCAAGACATAACTTTAGATTTATTTATTATAATTTTGGTGATCAAAATGGATGGTACACACGATCATATGAAAAAAAAAAAAAAACAGTATAAATAATTTTACAGACGTACACACTGTTAAGTAGTTAAACTGGCCTGTGGGTCTAGTAGTAAGTGACTGACTGCTAAGCCGGAGGTAGTAGGTTTGATTAACACAGGGGACAAAAAATGTGTGTAATTAAAAGTAATTTAATGCGGGTCTTAATCGGATTTAAATATTTAACTGCTTGACGTTACTCCTCGTACTATTCTGGAGTAATAGTGACGATCGTTGGAAAAACCTTTGGCTTGTGCAATCGATCCAGTAGTTGGTTATTTTATAAATGCTCGGCTTTTTAACAGCGGCGACATGTTCACTGACCCCTTCAGCGATAGTTCTCTTGGTCTGTTCACCGGAACCAATTACTACTTAGTTTATTTTGTACACTCGAGATATGTCGGAGTACGTAGGGGAAGCAACCTGAGAAAGCAGACTATATATTAGACTATATACTATATATAAAGCCTTGATGGAGTATTTCTTAAGTACTGTTCCAATTTTTTCGGTCACTTCTTTCAGGCATTCAGCCGGCGCTTTGCTTACCCTGGAGACAGTCCAGTCCTCAAATCGCGAAAGTTTAAAATCAAAAAATTGTGTGATCCACAAATAATTGTCCCGAGTTTGAGTGTTCTTTGTGTCCTTTGTTTGTAAGTCTGGCAAGTCCCACGTGACACTCGAATCGAATTGTCTTTTTTACCAATTTAAAAACTCTTACTTAGTTTCTTACTTACTTCTATAATAAGTAACTTGATACAAAAAAGTACTCCATAATGTAGATAAATTATTTTACTGTACAACAACTACTGTCAAACAATAGTAACTACTTTACGGGTTGAAAAAATCTAATTATGCTTATGAAACGTATCCGTCCTTGCACCTTATCTTTATTAACAGCTCTGTTGGTCTACTGGGTAGTGATAGGGAGTACTGAGCCTGAGTATGTTTATCAAGTCCCTGCGACACGGAAATCATTTCTGATGCGATAGTGATTTGAAAAAAAAAAGTATATTGAGCTTGCTTGTTATTTATTGAGTATTTAGAAACTGAATGGATATTGTTATTTTTTTTTTTTGTTTTTTTCAAGTGACCTAAAGCTTTACTTTTAGACTAAAATTCTAACCTTGGGTCCTAGTAAGGATTACCATTATGAACCTGCCTAACAATACGAATTAGACAATGGACTCGAAATTGTACTACCTTGTTCACAAAGCATACGTAAGGGCTAATATTCTTTATCAGGATGCTGAAAACCGACTTCATTACGGACATCCTAGGCTGAGGCGTAGTTATTTAAACACTTACGAAGATAGGACTTTTTTGTTTATTTTTTTTGCCTGTAACTAATCTAAGGCATTAAAATGTTTAGTATATTTTTATAAGTAAAAATATTTCGGTGCTAGTTTTTAAAGAGTATTTTCTACATTTTGTTTTGATTAAAAACCCGTTGGATGAATACGTTTTAATAATCACGCGGAAGTCGTTGGGCGAGGCTTCTAATTCTGAAGATATTCCTGGTTACATTATTTTATTTCGTTCCTTTCATGTTTATTTATGTACAAGAGAAATATAAATTTCTGTTTCAAATTACTTATTTTAGAAAATTGCTCAACAATTATGATGTCCGTGTCGATCTAAAACCGCGTTTCCAATTTGATGTGCCTCATGACTAGTACCCGGGCAAGCAAACTACGGGCACTCTTTTAAATGACAATATTTATTAAATGTATTCAAAACCAAATAAACTAAAATGGGAAACTGAAAAAGGAAGAAAAGCAAAAGATCAAAGCATAAAAATAAAATATAATAAAAACTATATCTTAAGTTTGCCGCATGTTTGACTACCGATGTAAACACTCTTAAAACTCAAATACGCGTGGCTGAAATATTCGACCCATGAACCTGGCTCTAAAATATAAACAAACGTTATAGCTGTATCAGTATAATGTATTTTAAAACTTTAGTAGTTATTGGCTTTAAAATTCACCAAACACAGTCTCTGAACATTTTCACATATTGCTCCTCGACTGTGAATGAACCAACTCATGTTTTGAATGTAAAATATTTTATATAAACAATTAAAGTATTTGGATAGAGAGGATTGCTTTTGCCAAGGTCGATGGGTCCAGTGCTTAAAGGCAATTTGCATTTAAAAGATTGCCAATAAATTTTGTTTAATTCGGGTTTTTTCGTGTAAATTCAGTAAACGTACATTTTTTTTTTTCATTTTATAGAGGGACAGACGAACAGGTGGGTCACCTGATGGTAAGTGACAATCACCGTCCATGGACACCTGCAACTCATGAGTCGCAAGTGCGTTAAATTCTTGGTTGTAATCAAAAATAATTTTTCATGGGAAAAAATGCGTAGAATGCGGAAATCCTCTAAGAATTCATAGATTGCGACATCAGATCAATTCTCAGAGTGATAGGGCGAGGGTACAATGTATATACGTATATATGATATTCCTAGTTTTGTATAGTACGTTTTTGGTGTGCAACAAAGAGTACCTATCTATTTATCTATCTTAACAAATATGATTAAAAACAAACGGGCATAAAGCCTTTGGCATTAAGGCACGGCACTTTTCAATAAACTCTAATAATCGAGACAATAAGATTACTCTAAGTAAGTGTAAAATATTCAGTGTGTCAGATGTGTAAGAGATTCAGTGTCAAGCAAGATTGGAAATCTTTAAATATCCACGCACCTATGTCACCTACACTGGCGGGTACGAGTAAAATTTCATAAATGCTTTGGAACTTTACCGAGTCAGACATTTTTGGTATAACAATTTGCCAAACGAGCCGAGATCAATCCTAAATCCGGTGCAATTCAAATATAACCTTCCTAAAGCCCCTTCATGTTGGTTATAACCAGACTGTATATGTATTATAATACAACATATATGCATACAGACACCTGTATCCCCGAAGGCAGTAGAGGTGTATCGCACAGGCTTATTAAATCCATATTTTGCAGATCATAATTTAGTCCCAATCAATTCACGGGAGGCAAACATATTGCCGTCAGACGGATACATTTGGAATTAAATAGTATAGAAGAGAAGTAATGGGATATTGGTTGTACGGATAAATTGGGGAGTGTATGCAATATATCAAGCAAGTCATAGTCGTATATATAATAACCGACGTGTTAAACCATAAATATGCCATAACTTTAATGATCAATAATGAAATATTTAAGTATTTTGTGCTCAAGTGCTATAGCATACTATATAATGTTGTTTTAAGAGCACATACTCATAACCTAGAAACTAAAGTAAGCTAGTTACTATAAATTATTTTAAATATCTGGTCGTCAAACACATGATAGTCGAAATTTGATTTAAATACAAATGCTAATTAATTCGTCTGCAAACAATAGCAAAAACTCCTTTCCAAATTTACATACATACACTCACGCTTATATAATCAAAGGGGTAGGCTGATAGAGATGCGGAGAGCGGATAGAGGAGTCTTAAACACTCATCTTTTGCCAACCATAATTTAGTCCCACTTACGTCATAGGAGCAACTCCACATATACATATATCGTACTGTCTGATAGCAAACAATTCGACTATCACAACACCACGAGGCGAGATGGGATGGACCGTATACTCCACCGAAAACCACATGGTTTACATACACTACATTACACTACACCAAAGGGTTATTCCATTTTTCTATTCGAATCCACATAATATATTCGTTATAAGTTTAGCATCATCAGCAGCACTGAAAAAACTATACTACTTGTATACGATTTTCAACTCTATTGTAATTCCATGAGGTTATTATTTTATTTGGTGTTCATAGTGCTTGCTTTTTTCGGCTGTATATGTTTTTTATTTTTTTTAACATAATGATTGAAAGTATTATATGAACAACGCTGAATTGAAGTCAGTGTGAAGTGTTAAGTTTTATATTCGATTCGTGTCTTATATTAATACTATGTCTAACTATAATGAATAATATATTAGATACGAAAAGGTGTTCGATTGTTTAGGGCTTTTTCATGTATTGATTACTAAACCTAATCATTCAATATTGCATACATGTTGTCACGTTGACAGGGTTTGAGGTTACTGAAATACACATAGGTCACCTTTTGTCCAGACCACAGTACACTAGTAATAATTCGAAAATTTGGGAGTATTATATGCATTGGCAGGAAAAGAATATTGCTTTTACGCTGGGAATGAAAGTATAAGCCCGAGGATGGGGTCACATATGGTCACTGGGTGGGCGTCGTCTCCACCCACCTAAAAAACAGAAGTATATTAGTGACATCTTATAACTAATGTTACGTTTTATGCAAATAAAAAATGGTTGAGTTGGTAGACCACTTTGTGACCGAATATGACCCCATCCTCGGGCTATTGCTTACAATTTTCAATTCATCCGAATAAGTAATATCCCTTTCCTTCAACTGCATTCCCTAATTCTTACCTTTTCCTTTCACAATACTCCCAATTTTCCTATATTTAATTCCATAGTGCCCGGTTAATGGCAATAGGCTTGCCCCTGATAATTTAGTGGAACCAAATTCTATTTGGTAAAATGTACGAGAATAATACACCTCTGCCTACCCAATCTGAGATAAAGGAGTGAGCTTGTGTATGTATGTATATCTTTATATATATAATTCTACTGTACGTATATATGTCATATGTATAAAATTGGTCCTGCCGTTTAGGAGGAGTTTAGCCTCCTAAACGGCAGGACCAATTTTTTTTTTTTTTTGTATACGTTTGGGTGGCACCCTGGATGGTTTAGATTCACAAATCTAGGTTATTTATCTATACTGATCCTAATCGCTTGAAATATCATACAGGACAACGTCTGTCGTTTCCGCTAGTATAAATATAAAAATAGTGAAAATGTAAGCAATGTCTTAAAGTGGATAGGTTTATGCGGTAACTGACTATCAGAGCCTTAACAGTTGTTTTTTTTTATTTCCAAATAGGAAAAAGAGTGAATCACAGGTATTATAATTGAATATTTAAATGTCTGTGTGTGTTTTCACTTATAAAGAAATGCTGCAACTCCTACTAATCAATATAAAAATAGGACTTAATTTAGAGGCTTGAGTGAATCTGATAAAATCAGTTCTAATACAAACTACAAAGAAAGAAGGCAGTAATTATCGTTGGGGCTCCAGCTCCCTAATTGTACTAGACACGAAAAAACTTGATTGAGGACGTTTCTGACAAGTAAAAGCGTATGCTTTGACCACTTAACGACGTCTCCACATTTATTACTTTATTTTTAGTCGAGCTTTCAACTTAGTAATCTAATCATGATAATTATTTGATTTTAGATAGTAAGATTTTTTTTTGGTTTTAAATGAATATTATTTTTAGAGAAGACGAGGTCAATTCAAGTTTCTATGATTTGACCAAATTGCGTGGTATGTTAGTAATTTTTAACAGGTCAAATTGTTTTGTCATTTTGTCCGTGGGAGAGCCATGCTTAGGCGCGAATGGGCCGGCTCGAACGGAGTAATAACACGGCCTCACAAAAAACAGATATTCACACAATTCTTGCTGTATATTTGTCAAGCGAGTGAGGGTACCGCAGGTCCAAACCTACCCCTCTCCTCTTTTAACTTAAAAAGTCGAATATATTATAGAGTACGGTGACAGGAGGTGTGAGTAAACTAGAAGCCACTTGTTCCAAGGGCTCAAACGTGGCAAGGGCGAGGGCGCATAAGATCAAGGTGCCAAAAGCCCTATTATATACATTGTTACAGCTAAGAACAAGTGGATCAACTATTGATAAATATGGACCCTTAATTATTTTGAGATATATATGAGGTACGCGATGTGTACATATGAAGTACAAATTCGAATCCATTTTGTAACTGCTCTCTGCGAAAGTTTTTACTTCAGCGTTATAAAATAATTTTTTTCAACAGACTTCAAAAAAATCTCAATTCCATTGTATTTTTTTTATATTTGTTACCTCAGAACTTTCGACTGGGTGAACAGATTTTGATGATTTTTGGTGATGAATTTCACCTTGGTCCAGTTCTGACAATGGCATCCATGAGAAAACCATATAAGTCATAAATTTTATGATAGACGCATTGAAGTCGGTTGTCTAGTTTTTTAAAGTGAATTATTACTAAAATACACGTTTGAAGGAATAGGGCATCATGGCTTGAATAAAAAATAATTGTATGAAACTCAACATTCATTGTTGACTGTGTGAGTTGTATTCTTGCTTTATTTATATATTATTCAGAAAGGAAACAAGTACTGATCATTTTTATATCTAAGCAAATATTTGTCTTTTTATATATTTAAATAAAGAAGGAGAGATTTTTACAAGTCGTACCAGGCGAACAAGTCTTATCTTTTTTGTAGCCTAATATTTATTATTTTTAATTCTAGTTACCTATATTTTTTTCATGTATTCATTCACTTATGTCTATATCCCAAAAGGGTAGGCAGAGGCATACAAAACGCCCACATTGTGCTGACTATAATTGAGTCACACTTACTTATTTGCTTCACTTATAACTTTTGAATCAATAATAAATAACCATTATTCACCAGCGCGTTTACTTAATAAGAATATAGTTTAATAATGCATAACAAATATTATTTATCCTGTTTCCTAAATCACTTATATTTTTTTTATATAACTACTGCTTTTTGTCCACAGTAAATGCAGTGCTGATTGCAAATAATACGAAAACACTTCGTCGCATATATCTAGTCTACATAATTATTTCTACCGCACTTACATCCTGCGTGTTGCGACTTGATGGTCTTATCAAACAAGTAAGTCTAGTAATTCACCTCCGTAAATTTCCATCTTGTAATATGTATACACAATATTCCATCTGTAAATTTTCATTCTCAAAATAAAAAAAGCAATATAATAAGATGAATACTTAGTAGCCGTGTGGTTCACGGCGGAGTAGAATATGGCGAGGCGGTGGAGTCGTATAAGGCGACTAGGGGATCGTACTGCTATCTATTAGACAGTATGTATACAGTCATACAGTGCCCGGGTTTTAATTGGCAAAATGTGGCTTTTTAATACACGACTGCCTCCCCCTTAGGTAATACAGGCATGAGCGTATGTATGTATGAATACTTATTATGAGAGAACCTAGTCATATGAGGTGTTCGCACTAATGATAAATCTCAATGCAATATAACGGTAAAACGTTGCAAAGCCAACTTAATTACCAAAACCGTTATAGAAAATGGTTAAAAAGTATTTATACATAAAATATTTTTACGGGAGCGAAACACATATACACGTACTAACACTTACATAAATTAAGCATTTATTCATAAAATCTTAAGTTATATAAGTAATATGTTCGCTATAAAAATATTTCTAACTTCACTTAGCGTCAAGGACTCAGAATTTTATCAGTAGCATTTAATTCAACTAAGCATTAGCATTTCACTTAAATCCCAATCCCAGTCCCAGTGAACGTGAAGCCCCCAGCTTCTTATTTTTATTCCTACTTCCAAAAGTCTGCACCGACGTAATTTGTACCAAGTAATTCTTACAAATGATTATAGTTATTTGTTAGAATTATTATCAGTTCACTGAGAGTCAATCAAATTTTGCATAGAACCACTATTCGGCTCATTACTTAATTATTACCTTCTGTTTGGTTGACAAGCTATGACTGATGAAGTGACGACACAAAGACTTGAATTTCGATTCATTAGTATGTAGTATGTTACTAATTACTATTATATTTACAATACACACTTTAGACATATAGCCTCGGCTACGTAATTAATCCTGTGTATAATTTGTAAGCAACAGCATGTTAGGTTTCGCTTCTGGTCTGTAATTGTTTAGAGATATTGTTAGGGATATATGAATCTATAAATGTTTTGCTAGTTTCCTTTTATTAAAAATCGACATATTGAATTGGCGGTGATCGAATTAATTTCTTTTTATATCACTCCAACTTGTTTTAAACACTGTGTGTCCTTGTCTGGAAACGATTAATTGATCTTACATTCAGTTATATTATACACAGTTGTTAAAGATTGCATTGCAAATACACAGTTGTGAAATGCCACCAATACAAAGGAACAGCTCAAACTATCTTATTCAAAGCAATGATTAATAATCACTAGCTCGACCAGAGTATTACCAGGGCCTCGCAGAAAACCGGCTGTGAAACAATGCTTGCTTGGAGTTTCCCTGCCTCTCTTTCCCCTCCTTCTTTTCCCTTCCCTCTTTCCCCAATCCTAAAAGGCAGATTAGTATTTATTGTTTATGTAATCTTTTTATGTTTACTCGTTTTGTTTGTATGTATGACATGTATGTATATAGTAAGCTATTACACATTCTAGCTTTCACTGAATCCATCCAAAGGTTGTCTGGTAGTGATGGCTTTAATGGCTTTAGACGGCTAGCTTTAGCCGTAATTTTGAAGATTCACTGTTTATTTTACATGGTGTACAATAAAAAGTATTCTATTCTAAAAACTCTCTCCTTAGCAAATAAATTTAGTTCAAATAACTACTTATGCCTATGTAAATAAAAAGCTCTCTGGGAGTGTGAGATGAAAAACGTCCGATTTACAAAATTTTGGTAGCTAAAATAATTCTAGTATTTATATCAAATATTTATTTACATAACACCTTCAAAAACCAGTGAGTATAACAAATTGAACACGTAATTGAATGGCGTGAGCTGTCTGTCACATTGTTTACACATTATAATGTACGTTACATTTCAATATTATTATGTCTACTGTAATAAATATGATTCTATTACTTTGTTGATTGTTGTTATTTTTTTTATTATTTGCTTAAGAAATAGAATCTAGCTTAATGTGATTAAGTAGAAAACACACCACATTTTACTGAATAACTGTTATTTCAGTGCTGTGTCTAAAAGTTACAACTTACTATTTGTATCTGCGAATAAAACTCAACCAACAACCTATAATCTCAAATTTAATAAGAATATAAAGGTCTATATAAAACCTGATAAGAAACTTTAGAGCTATAAGATCATAAATCTTTACCAGCATATGTGTTCCCTTTTACTTACAACCCCGGGGCCTTAAATCAGAGCTCGGCAAAGCATCTCTCGACGACGTCAGGCCGTCAAACTAAGGACCACCATTAAAAAAAAAAACAAATGATCAGAAGAGAGAAAGAAACCATGCACATCACTCTTTATCTCTGTAACTGGCAAGCTTGTCTGGCAGAGAATGCCTTAGGCATTAAGGCCGCCTTTGTACAATAAAAAATCTTAACTTAGTTTTAATTAATTCTATACCCAACATGATTATCCTTACTTAATCCGGAAAAACAACCTACTATCTTTTATCCGGCTTTTTTTCCCTAGGGATGAATAAGTTAGCATACGGATATAAATAAGCGACGTTCTGTTCGATTGTTTGTGAGTTTGTCGTTTACTTAGGATTTATTTGTTAATGAAGTTGGAGATTTGTCATTACTATAAGATTTGAGTCCAGACTTTTACACCAAGAACATATAGATTGTAGCTAGCTGGCTAGAGCTAAATTACTGACTAACAAAAACTCGTCAAGGATCATCATACGTGTGATTCATACAATAGGGATCATTATATCTTTAAACACGATCTATGTGTATTATATGGGCAGTATTTATTTAAATAAATAAATAAATAATAGTGTGTATTGCATGTGTTTTATAGTATTGTATAGCGGACTGTTATGTATGAATTCTATTTTGTTTTTGAATTTGTTTTTTCTCGTTCCCACTAGGTTCAGTTATTGTGCACTCCGAGTTATCTAGTACTACAGTATAGTCCATCAAGTGTCTGTAAGAGATCGCAGATTGCGATTATACCATATATATCATTGTATGAATACTTACGTATTATACCTAGTTTATACTATATGTTATTTTTTTAGTGTGCAATGAAGAGTCTGTTTATCTATCTATCTATATAGATTCTGGGAAACTACTTACGAAACATAGATTCTTAAGTTGAAGCACTAACATACTAGTAAAAAATACATACATACATATATGTGCTCACGCTTGTATCCCTTAAAAGTTTGGTCGAGGTATATAAGACCCACATTTATTCAACAACAATTTCTTCCCACTGTCGTAATAGGGGCAAGCCTTTTATCGTTTTTCGAGGTCTGTATGACTATATGCTTACTGTCTGTATCCCTCCGCCTACGACACCTACGGAAAGAAATGCAGTGACTCTATTCTACGACGAGAACCACACTGCAGAGGCATCATATTATTTATTTAACATATATTTTTTTTTACTAGAGAAAAGATTCTAGTCGTACTCGCACCGAAACTATATACATATAATATAAGGTACACATGGCATAATACTCGTAGTTTATTACATGTGTTTCTTTCAACAGATACCATTTCAATATAATTAATAACTATATATTTTAAAGTAAATTACGTGTTATCAAAAATTCAGGCCATGTAGTTTCACCTTTAGGAGATACGTGTAACATAACTATATACTGTGCCATTATTATAGAAATAAATGCAATTAACGTATATCACATAATTCGAAGCATATCACGTATTGCTGCGAACTTGAAACTAAGGTTTGATAAAAATTACCGGATGATTCCGAGGCCTAGCTAGATTGCTTATATACGGCACTACCATAACTGTCCCGGTTGCAAAGGATAGGGTATATACATACCAGTGTGTCGTCGAGTTCTGTCGTGGCTGGATGCCTTACTCCTTGAGAAAGGTCTCCCATCGCGACCGAAACTACTCAGGCATCTCTGAAATACACGTTGAGTAAAACCGTCTATTGAAATAAATATGAATATAACTCACGAAAGTTTTAATTCTAATATACTCTACATTAATGTAGAAATCACTGTGTTTGAACTAATATAATTTTTATGTAGGCAGTAAATTAGACTCATGTTTTGCCTGAAATGTTCTTACACCAAAGTAAAAAACAAACTTACGGCTCTTCTGATTAGTGCGTGAATTTCATATCTCTCACGCTCTATGTATTTCCATATCTCTCACAATGTTCGCAATGAAGTTTGACTAACAACGTCTATCAAATGACTTTTAACACTACTTGAAATAGCGCAAACCTTTGTCGGCTCTTGAAAAGTTCTGAGAAGTTCGAGACACCTACTAGGGCCGAATCGTAGCTTGTCAACAGACAAAGTTTTTGGAAACCTAATGAGTTGCTTGTTTACATCGACTTCACTTCAAGTATTACGCGTATGTGCCCTTAATATATAATAGCAATACAGATTAAGATTTATATGAAAATATTTTGGTATAAAATAGGACACAAAAAAAAACTATTTCATATTTGTCACTTATTTTCTTTCATAGCTAAAAGTTGAAACCAATCCAAGTAACTGGAAAAGTATTTATAGAATTGTAATAGAATAATCTTATTTTAAACAGGATATACGAAAAATAAGCACCACTTCAAACGTTGATTGTTATAAGTCTACTCTGTACATTCTAAGAAAAGTAATCATCGTTGGATGCCTACAAAGGGACGAAGACATAATGTTGCGCTTTTAATTATAAATTATATAACAGATACAATATCATTTGTATATTTATTAATTAATAAAGCAAAAGCAACTTGTAAATGTACATTAAGGGAAGCGTCACTCATTTTCGTAAGTCATGACGACGACGTCATAGACGACGTGGTTGCCTTATGTAAGAACGAACCATGTATATCATGACACAGTCAATCACTGCACTAGACGTCAGGTGATACGCCAGTTACAGTCTTGAGTGCGATAAAACTTACAGAAAATGGTAATGTTTACGTGTAATGGTAGCCTTATTCAAAAAATTTGGCCATCAAACTTTTATAAGTTCATATTTTTTTAATTTGACTACCTAGTTATCCACTAGGTAGTCAACCGTACTAGCCGGCTGTGGAGCACTTGACTGCAACGCCAGGGTACGATTAAGTTCAGTACTAAAGCATTTATGAACTGATCGGGCTTTTACTTTGTATATATACATAGTTTTATTATATAAGGCGACAGACGAACAGATGGATTGTCTGGTGGTAAGAGACAACCGTCACTCATGGACACCTGCAACTCAATCATAAGTGCGCTGCCCGCCTTTAAGGGTGATGAGACAGATGGGGGAAAGCGAGGTTTGAGGAGATGAGGTGAAAGAGGAGAGGGAGGATAAGGGGAGTTGGATCATTTTATTGCCGCGTGAGTGAGGGTACCTACAGTGCAAGCATTGTTTCTCTACCAGTTATCTGTGAGGCCTCTGGAATACCTCCTCCTTTTTGCTGACATAACTTCAAATAATAGCTCACATGTCAAAATGCATCAAACCATCTTATATAAAACTCTAGGTCGTGCATAAGAAACATCACATACATACATATGTACATATAATAAGTATTTTCCTGTGTTCTATATAAACTAAATAAATATTTCTTTTTTCTTTCTTTCTTTCTATACACATAAAAAGTGATACCTTAATATCGCTGTAAACGTATATGATTAAACGTTTAATAAGCAGGCACAACGAATTAACTACTAAACAAAACATTTATTAACAAAGTTATGAAAGCACTTGATTTAGAACTGTTTATACTTTATAGCTGGTCCTTATACATAATCTTAGTAGTTCTTCAATATTTTATAACCTTATGTGAATTACGAAACTTTCTTTAATATATTGTAATAAGTGTGTGTGTGTGATTTCACTGCTAGGTTTATTGTAACTAGCGACACAAAATAAAGGACTTGCCTAGCATGAACACAAGTTTATGCTGAGCTTGGATTACAATAATAAAGTAATAATATATGATCCGAAACTCCCGACTAACTAAAGCGACTTACAGACGATAAATTGGTACTATAAATCAGAGAAACTAAGAATCTCCCGCAGATTTTTATGTAAAAATAAGTGAGTGTTGAGGCGAAACGCCGTGATGCTGCGTAATTCATATCTTTTGGAATAATCAATAAGTTTGCCGGCCAGTGGCACGGTTTTCTGAAAAACAATGCTTGAATGATTCTTGTTGTGTTCGTTAAAATATAGACCGTGCTATATAACGTGTTAGTGCCTTACAAATAAGTCGCTTAATTCAAAAAGACGAGTTGGGGAAAAATAACACAGTGCATGCAATCTTACATTATATAATATTCAATAAGATTTGTGGACCATCGTATCATACCTATTGCTCTATGACAGATATATGATCTATTGTTATTTAAAAACGAAATATGCTACAAATATATTGTATGATACAACATTACTTAAAACCATTTGTAAAAATATATGTATATAGCTTATGTAAAAATGGAAGACAACTCAATTTCATATTATGTACGTAGTGTTATACGTTCGATTTATATTTCTAAACACTGGACGAAAGTAATTGACGATTATTAAGAAATTCTGTATTCAAACTAAAATAGCTCACACCACTGCAAGCGTTCGTTGCTCATTCCTGTAATCCCGGTCGGTGGAAAGTTATAGAGGTAATACAGGATTAAAAGGGATCCAGTTACATCCAAGCATATTTGTAATTTGCATACACCACTCAACGATGGTTTTTAAATACGACTACGTGTATCTATCTGTCGGAAATGGCAGTAAAAACAGAGTATATGTACGAATTTCAACAAGTACAGGTTCAAAAAAAAAAAACTAACTAAATACAGCTAATGAAATCAAATTAAATATACCATGTAAAGCTTCTTGAATTGAATTGAATTCTTTGGTTTTTCTGGTTTTTATAAACTATAGAAAATATAAAGGATCACATTGAATATTCTGTGGACTTAAATCACTGTGAGAGAAAACCGCAAACCAGATAAGAAAAAAAAAATTACTTTCCAAAAGGATAACTTTCGGCTTTATCGTATACGGTTCTACGTTAAACGTATACGACATTTTCTTGGTAAACGAGTACAAAACATGTCAAAATTACTTTGAGTTATAAAAGCATTCTCACAAATCTACAACGCAAATTATATAATAATGCGACTTGTGCTTGAGTACGTGAGTAGTTTAATTGGGGAACTGTTTCTCGGAGCGGCTTCGTTATGTTCGTATAATAACTTGAAACTTTTCAATCAGCTTTACATTCCACTCTCAGGTGGAACCCATGTAACTATGTTTGCTTGCAGTTGTTATTAGAATTCAGTGCAGCTAGGAACAAATTAAACGTAGTCCTTTATTGTTAAAATAAAAGTACTCTAAATCTATTCTATTATATTGCTAAAAACACTACTTGCTCTAACTCTCAGTTAAACCCAAACCATTCAATGTCACAACTAGAACATTAATGACAATTTATTTCGTAAACCACTAGCGAGAATAGGCAACATTGATTACTGGTCGATCACAAACCGTTTAGTTGCTAATCAATCAATCTTTTTGATTGATACTTGATTGACAAATAATGGAATTGGATTGGAAGTGATTAAATATTTGATTAATCTTTGTTTCTATTTTCGATTTAGATTTATCATACGATGAGATTTATTTTATTTTACCTGTACTTATTTGTCTAACACACTTGACGAACACAGCGGAACTCTTTCGTCTACTTTTGCTCAATTTTCATTATTACGTTATTATTAAATTTCCGGTAAACAGGTAAAACATAGCGTGAGTGTAGGATTTTAAGGTATCGAAATGTGTCAGATAATTCAAAGTAAGACTATCTCCGCTCAAGGCTGCGATGAAAGAGATTCGCGGCTAAACTAAAATTCGAGGAGAAACCCAGAAAGCTAGAATGAACTTAAGGGATCTTGTGTAACACATACTAAACAATTCATGGCATCGCTATTATGAAAAAAATCAATAGATGGTCTCAATCAGATTGCGTTGCAGTTTAACAACTTCAAATTCTTAACTTCAAATGTATGATTTGGAGTAACGATTATTATTTTTATCCGTGGGAGATTCGTAGACAAGTATGGGACAGGTTGATCGGCGTCATACTAATAATACTAATACTAATAAATCCCCCTCTTCGTTCCCCTCCCCTCATCCCATCTCATCACTCGCAAAGGCGGGAACCGCACTTTATGACTCTTGAATTGCAGGTTTCTATAGACAACGGTTGTCCCTTGCTATTAGTTGACCCATCGGTTAGTTTGCCTATGCCATAAAAAATATATCAACAATGGCAAAAATCAAGACATTGATTTTTTTTATTAAACTATCGCGGTTGATGAAGATGGAAGCTCTGTGTTAATTCGTTTTTTTTTTCGTGTTTGTAATAAATAATTTAAAGAAAGACTTCAGTATCGCACTTAAACTTTAGGGATACTTAAATTAAGGACTATCTTAGAAGACATTATTGCTAACCAATAAAGAGCTATTAGTACCGGAAAGATTACTTTCTATGGAATGTACATACATAATATTTTAATACTCTTGAAACCTTACGAACAGCTTTTATGAAAAGATTTTCTAGAAATGTAGCTATAATTTCAACTTTCAAAAGCAACTGAAGATCTCAAGAAGCCTATCTCATTTCTGTCTTTCGGGATTGGGCGCTATATATCCTTAAGGTCATCAAATAAGGTCTTCAGACCCTTAAATGAAAAGCTTAAATTCTCAACAAAGTTGACGGTAAAGTTATATTATATGTTACTTGCGCCCGAAAAGTGGGACTGAGTCAGTTTCACTTTATTTCGGTCACAGCTTTCATTCGCACATTTCGCACAGGCCTTAATTTTTCATTCGTTTACTCTAGTTTCAGTTTTTCACTCTTTGTTTCTTAATCATCATCAGTCAGACTATAGCAGTACACTATAAGTCGCTTGAATTCGGTTTGAATTCAGAATTTTAAGATATACTCTAACATGGCCTACATTTGTATCCTACTAATATTTACGCATTACATTCTAAAGCATAAACATAATTTCCAATTATAAATACATTATGATAATGTAGTATAGTGTCCATCGACATAAATCTGTTAAACATTTAAAAAAATATGAATGCATGATATAACCCTCAGGAACGGGACTCCTATTTCTGGGTGGCCTTAAAAAATAACCACGCAGGTTCAGTATTTCCAACCTAATCTTTCCAAGTCAGTTTCCTATTCATTTCTATAAAATTTTAAGACATAATAGAACGTGGCATACTTTTAAAAGTTATCATTTAACAAAATGAAAACTTTGGTCACCATAAACTGTATGTAAAAAAATATATGACAAAGTATTACTGTACTATTATAAATACAAAATAGTTATGCCAAATTATATAAAAAAAATATATATACGTGCAGTATTTGGCGACTGCCGATAGAAGTTAAAACTAAGTAACTTGTGAATTGTTTCGTCGAGCTATTAGATTATACACAGTAAACATGTAGCTCATGGGAAGCGTACGGTGACGATGACGCAAGTTTCCCGCTTTTTGTTCAACCAAAAATTACACATATATACGCAGTATACATATAGATCATGGAAGAACGCTTTCCATCAGCTATATGTGACTTGTGATTTTTGTTCACCTAAAAAGTGCACAACGCGCCTAAAGAAGGTATAATTTATCATATATATGATAAATTAATTTCCTTATTTATATCCTTATTTCTATATATCCTATAATTTATCATATATATGATAAATTATAGGATATATAGAAATAAGGAAAAATGTTAGCGACACTTGATATACGTAAAAGGTATCTAGTTATAAATTCAAAGACTATGAATCTGTTGCAGTATATTATTTCTTCATCACTGAAGGTGTTAAAAAGTAATTAGCCTACTTTAGCAAATGATTAATATAATCTGATCTTATTATGGGGCTCGAATTCCTTAATTATATAAAAATTTTGACGAGTACTTGAATCTTTTATTACTTTTTCTTTTAAGAGTTAGCCATAGAATTTCAATTTATAAACACGCCTGCCACACAGCATGTGGATGTCATGTCACACAGCATGTAGCGCTTGACACCAATGTAAGGAAGGCAATGAAGGTACTAATGTATGTAGAATTAATGCACACGTAAATGAAACCTATCTGTATCGCTTTATTATGAGTATATTAAATTTAAAAAAAAACTTTTTCAGGCATATATTTAGATATGTTATCGACATATTACAGATTGTAGATATATTATAGACAGTGTCGTAAATACTCACGCCAGTATTTTTTTAAGGGCGGATTTTACTTGTTTAAATTAAAATGTATAATTGGTAGTATATTGTTACATGGGAAGGGAGGATAGGCGATAGAAGATAGAAAGGAAATTGATTATACTCATGGATAGAGGTACCGCCTCTCAACAAAAGCTCAAGCAGGCCAGGGTCGCACACTATGTAATTCGTATTGACTGATGCCGTGAAATTTATAAGTAACACTGGCGTAACCTAAACTAAAGTTACAAATTGTTAAAGTTGATTTAATAACGGATGAGTGAACATAGGGAATTAAATAAGATGACTTGGTACGTTCCGGCCAACAGGCATATAAAATTAAGCCAGGGGAACATAATCTAACCCAAAATATCCACTGAATAACCAATTTCCGTATTTCACTAGATTGTAACCCCTTAAGTTTTACAAATAATGATTATATTTCTATGTATTTTGTGACCTGAAACTCTTTTAATTGTTTTTCTAATGAATTTTTTTACCTTTTTATTTTTAAATTTATAATGCACTTTATTTTAAAATGTTTATATCTTCACATCGTTTGTTCTAAGCATAGACATATATAAAATGACCGTCTTGACATATAAGAATGAATAAAAACTCTGCTTTAGTAGTAATCCAGTAGAAAACTTATTTATATAAAATCAAAAATTTAAATTTCATTACAATTGAGCAATCAAAATACTACGACTAGAAAGAAAGTAAATCACTAAAATATATAGAAAAGAAAACATAGTCAAAATCCACATATTAAGTAGCCAGGAGTATATATACTATACTAATAAAAGTAAAGTATTGGCTCTATCTAAACTAATTGAAAAAATACCTACACAATACTTTAGAGGCAGAATTTAAGAAACCTTAATACTTAGTATCGTATTAAATACAGGAAACCAAAAAGAGAAAAGCTTTTAGTAAAAACTTGACCAATAATATAATTACTAATGCGAAACATCAAATAAACTGGTAGGATCTGACATAACTATTGGCTCACCTCACCTGTTATCACCTCACCGGAGCTAACGGAGAAATGGTATGTCGGACTCGAAGCCTCCGAGAAATCCGAGTAAGAGAAAATATATATATAATTTTGAGGAATTTTAGACATGACCAACTTAAAAACAATAAAGTAGAAGGCTGTCGAGATCTTTTTTGCAACGAATTTTTCAAAAGTAGTACTTTTATGCATTAAATAATCTGCTTAGCAATTCTGATAAAGTTTTGAATATTTTGACTTGAAAAAGTACCTTTCAGTAAATTTTGACTTCAATTTTCAACTTAAAAATTAATCAAACTAAAAAATCAAAACTGGTGATTTTAGAGTTCCTAAGAAAACTCTTAAAATTAGCCATATGATTAAAACATTTTTGGGCCCGTTTTATGTTTCCTAACGTTAATTGATGATAAAAATACTGGATAATAACCAACAAATAGCTAAAACTTACAAAAGGTTTTCCAAGCTGCCATCTCCAGCAGCAGTGTTCATTCTACACCTACGTAAGAGATGAATAGACATCATAGTGATTCTATTTTCTTTATCACAACAAGTTCAGTACCTGAAAGTTTCTTAAAACCTCACGTTCTAAGTAATCCACGAAAATTTAAATCAATTGCCTATTCTGCCTATTCTGAACATATGCCTCCCCCAATGTGCGCCATAGCACCCGCTACTCCACCTTTCACAACGAACGAATATCGAAATCGACGAATACGAAATCATACTTTTGATAAAATACTTTGCTTCATATAACTTATGAAGTGTTAGACAAAACTTTATTAACACTATTTTATACGTGAGCGGAGGCGCGAGGAATTTAATTATAAATGGATTATTAATAGCCTGTCATATTGTAACAAGGTGAAGTCATAAGCTATTTGGGCCTATTTTACTAAATAATAATAATTTCGAAGAAGATGAGCCATCGAATTTTAATAAAATATAGAGGATAACAAAACGAAAGTTTGTAACTTAATTTCAATATATTTTTGTTTTTCATACACAATTGTTGTTTACTATTATGGTTTTTATTGTTCTAGTTCTTAACGAGCGATCGCGGGATCTATAAAAAAGTACTTAAGCATTATACAATCCTAAAAGCAATAAAAATAATATTTACAATCCATCTAACTTAATTAATGTTTCCTATTCAATATTCGTTCTTCTTCATCAGACTTTGCGGAAATCGGAAACAAAAGGGAGTATTATTTATTGTTAGTACAAAATAATTATATGGACTTGCAAAGTTTTTTTAATTGTTTTTCCACATAACAATAACATAACAATGAACATATGCGAAAGATATTTCAATGATACCTATATTTATAGCTTAAGCTTTAAATAGGTAACACTCTCAAAACATTTCTGTGTAATATGTATTTATATTATTGTTTATTAAATTAAGACATTACTTACAAGCTATTGTATGTAGCTTCGCTTACGTCAAAATAGATTTTGTATCCAGAACAATAGGTTTTTTAAATGATAGAGATAGTATGTCCTTATCGATTTACTGTTAAACGATTCCCACCTTGATGGGACGTTTAAGTTAGTACAAAAAAAACATACTAATTAACTACATGATTGAGTACAAAAAGAAAAACGTCAACTCAACACAAAAAGAAAAACGTCAAAATATCAACTCGGTACACACGTGTTATCGCCACATCAGTATTTATTCTGTAAAAATATAGAAACTACAACAGCTACATAAAACTGTATATATTTAATAAAGTGAGTTAGTTAATTATTATGACAAGCTACCCTGGAAGCGCCACGCCAAATGACGGCGAATGATGGGGTGATGAAACGTGGCGGGCTTGATAAGTTTAACATTGGTCACTTGAGTTCGGATCGAGATATGACCAACAACGCTTGTTGCAACGCGGCTTGTTCTTTAGTGAATTTGATAGTTTATAGCTAGTCTATAGTTAAGTGGTTGTTACTTAGACGCGAAGAAAAAAATACAAAAAAAAATAAAAATAGGCACTTCTTTCTACAAAAACGATAGATTAAATTTATCAAAGTACTTATATAAGGGTTGACTATTTATTTATTTTATAAGATTTTACAGGTGGTGGGTACATAATATCTGTATATATGTATACCCCATAATACCTACTAACACACTATAATATATTCTATGACGCAAGCAATCTATTCATGAAATCAATATCTTACAAAATTGTATTTCATCATCATATCAAGAAGCATGTATATTCTTTTTTATATTCAAAGTACAGAATACAACCGATTTACATTCAAAAAGAAGGTACATGATCTCTTTCTCAGTGAACTGGCAGAACTTTCGAATCCATAGAAGTTACTGATAAGTGTATAAATATAATATTTATGTGTATGGAAATATATAGTTATATTTATTTATGTATGTTTGTTTGTATATATATATATATGTTTAAAAATAATAATATAGTGAACTATTAACATTTTAACTGACTATTTAATATGTAACCTCTGTGCACCTACCTTTAAAGATATCTACACCACCCAAAGGTTGACTGGAAGAGAATGCCCTGGGCATTAAGTCCGCCGATGTACAAACTTAGTGCATAAAGTTTATAAATAAATAAATAAATAAATAAAAATAAATACAGTTGAACAGATTTCATGTTAGCGTAGCGTGCTTCGGTGCGACACAGTTTTGTTTTTCAACCGTGAGCTTTTTATGAGTACAAAAAAGGAACCAAACATAATGTCCGTATCCCTTGAGATTTGAAAAGAATACTCTAAAAGGATAGTCAATATAAAATTTACTATCTAGCTTTTTATGGGTAAATATAACTTTTTAGAAATCATGCTAGGTTTATAACCGTTTCATTAAATTTTGAATTATTTCCTGTTTCACTATTACTATTATTATTATACCCACCTAATCTTTTTTTATTTTTAGAAACTTGAATGAGACGCATCTACTATAGTAAAAAATAATCAAATAATCCAACAAAATCTTCTTTTCACTGATTTCTATCTGTAACTGATATATTAAAAATATCTTATACATCCAAACAGCGCACACAACTAGTTGTAATAATTCCTTCATTATTAACTTTTTAATAACTGTATTAAATGTCCTCTGTTAAACATATTTCGCTTTGTTTATATTTTCTTATTTATATATAACAGCAAAACGTCATAAGGTCGAGAATTACGTGACTAATTTCTCCGGCATTGGTCACATAGCGACTGTTTTGAGAGAGTAACGTTGTAACCTAGATATTTGTTTATACTAGTATTATCATAATTTTTTCGCATAATAGTCATCTAAATGGCACATTCTCAATTAAATTACAATATATTATTATTATAAGTTCTCAAAATGATGTAGGTAAATGAAACCATTACGTGATAAAGAATTTTGAAATTTTCAGAAATGATCGTCTGAAAAGCCTACGCGAATACTGTGTGTGCCTAATTAGGCTGATTTATAGTTATTACTTTAAAATATTATGATATTTATAAAATAATGTTTCTATTCTATATTTATTACTTTGCTAACCTCAAAATAAAACATTTACGAATTTTATGTCACATGAACATTGATACCCGATATTTAAAAATATGATTTTAAATATTCTGAAGATATATAATGTTATATATATTATACATACATTACTCTATAGGCGGCTTTTCATCTGCTCGTTTGACCCTATACCATAAAAAAATGGGGTGCTATTCCACTTGCTAAGTTCTTCCCCGATGTAAATGTAGCTTGCGTTCATTCACATCCTACTACTAGCTAGAGGCAATTCGGTGAATACCGAATTGTGAAATATTAACGTCTATTTAAAATCTAATTTATTGAAGGATAAAAAATCAACAGAAACCATATAGAGCAGAAACATTCATACATTCATCCACATCCTCTCACGAAAGACGACATGAACTACTTATATCGCGACGAAAACGTTTTCACACCGATTAGCATATTATAAAATTGTCGTCGAGAGATCAAGGTAATCGAACTCACAACCTCTGGCTCAGCAGTTTGCGACAGTAACTACTAGTCCAACAAGAAAGTCAATTATTTTTTACACCTATAAACTAAGTTTTACAGACTTCTAATTCAAGAAATGTGGTAGATCTATTGGATTCAGAAGTTAAACAGTACTAATAGGTATTTTAATGGTAAACAGGGTTGTTACTTTGCCAGAAACACCACTAATATTGCTAGTGATTATTCTTTAAAAGAGAAAAAAATCTCTCTCCTAAAGGTATCGGCTATTACTTAATTAAGCTATCTACGGACATCAAAAGGACTAAAAAAAAATTGAAGAGAATACTACACTAATTGCAATATGCTTCGTTTTTGTTCGACAATTATCATCTGCGCAGTGAAATTACTTACTGTTAGGCTCGAATTTTCTCCCACAATTCCTGCAAGTCTACTTCGCAGGTAAACATTCGCCCTAAGTAGAAGAGAAAGTTGATCTTAGTAGTAGTAACCACTTAAAATCCAAATGTAGCACAGTAATATAAGTAATTATAAGGTCATAATTATACATATAAGTTGTTGTACTTCATTAATAAGTAAGGATCTCAATATATCAATCACATAATAAGATGTTATTGCCATTGTTTGTATTTTGGTAACACTCTAATCCATATTATGAAAAGGGGGCTTAACACAATTACGCTGTCATCAAACTCAAATGAAGATAGTTGAAGAGCAGACAATATATCATGAACATTGTGTAAAATAATATATTCTAATGAATACATTTATACAACAGACAAGCTTGATTCTGTAGACTCGAACAATGCTAAAAACGAGATTTGCCTAGGTGTTATTCTGAATTGGAATAAGAAAGAAAGAAATGAAAAAGTGCCTTTCTGAATCTATTCAAATAAATAAACTACAAGTATAATAAAACTTAATAAAGAATGAACAGCTTTTTTAATTATTGACTGCGGTTGTGGGTTGGATTCCCACACGACACAAATTTGTGTGAGACCATCTCACTATGTTATGGTTGGCAAAATGTGACTGTTGAATGCACCCCCATCGGGGATGTGGGAGCCAGTAATTATTTCCTTTATCGCTATACACATAATTATGAGGTTTGGTTAATTCTACTATAAGATTAAGTATATTTTACAAGTTCTTCGCTCGCGCCTTATTTCGAGAACAGAATTATTTTTTCTGGATGCAAGGTCACCTCGTCTTGATAGAGTGTGTGCACACTTTTACTTTTACACTTTGGTGAGACGTGCACGAATTAAAAATAAACTTACATTGGTACTTATTTTTAATATTTGTTACCACCCAATTGTATTATGTTGATTGATAGATTTATAACAGCTTCTATCGTAAATTTTGACAAGCCGACCATATAAGGACAAAACAATAAGACCGGACCATACATTTTACATTTGTAACATAAACACGTATACTAATGTCATTCACCCCTATATGTAAGAAGAAAGTCCGACGTAGAAAATCCGACACTATCTAGAAAGGCGCCGATGCGTCGCTCACAGCAGGTGTTTGGGTTGTACATTAGATGTAACTCTAGCTTGCGTTCATTCACACCCTACTACAGGCTAGAGGCAATGCGGTGAATTCCGAAGTGTGAAATAATAACGTCCATTTTGAAATCTGTATAAAAATGAAAATGAAATGAAAAATGAATGAAAGAAAAGAGGAAGAAGGTGAAAAGCCACGTGCTATGGCTGATACCTGTCTAGCAGTAGACTGTAGTAAAGTAGTAATTGATTTAATGATAAACAACGAACAGTAACAGATGGAAAAGAAAGAGAAGATTAATATCATGGTCTAACAGAAAACCGGTTGTTAAGCAATGCTTGAATTGTGGCACGTCGAGTGAGTGCGGATACGGGAGGCCCAACCTCGTCTTGGGGGCCCCTCAAGGGACTGCAACACACCTGCGACTTGAGTTATAGGTGTCCTTGAGCGGCAATAGTCACTTCCCATCGGGTGACCCGTCTGTTCGTTTTCCCCTATATAATAAAAAGCTGTTTTTTTTTTTCGGATTCGAATTTATTAAATACTCGTTGAAATTAAAGTATTATAAAGTAAGTCAGAACAGTTTTTTCGATTAAGTCACCTTTTATATAAAAAATACTAAATCAAAATTGGTCTATCCGTGTAGAAGCTATGATGCTACAGACAGATACACGATCAACTCATAAATACCCCTGTTTTTAAACGTTGAGGGTTAATAATACCAACATCAAAGTTCCAACCAATGTATCACTTGCGAATTTTAATAGCTACCTGTATAAACTGCTTACCAGTAGACAGGCTGAGTCCTTGTTTACCGAATTCTTAAATATTTTGATAGATGTTATGTGTATTGCTTTTAGAACTAAATTTTGACAATACAGCGCTTAATATCAATACAATAAAGCATTGTTTGGGCATGCGCTAGATATTTGTGCACAACAATACAGTTGGCCCAACAAACCTATACCTAACTATACTTTAAAACTCTGGCCTATTATTACGTGATCTTGATTCGCCGTTGCCCCAAATTGAGAGTTCTAGATATATACACAAATGGTAAATCCATTGTGGGAACAAACCATTGTTAAATGGGAATTAAGCGTAACAATTATAAATAGGTATGGGAGAGTCCCTTTGCCTTGTGTGAATATAGCCACCCTAAGACTAAGATATCGGACTGTTAACTATCAAACAGTATGTATACACTCACCCAATGACGGCAATATTCTTTAGTGGTCCCTATTACACTAGCGGGTAACTGATTACCTTGTATGAAAGGACTGATGAATGGAGAAGAGGTGCCAGTTGTATTCTACCGTGTCTGTGAATAAGGCTTGTGTATGGCTTTAGTATATATATAGTGTTATTCCTTGTCCACAGTACTTTTTTCTGAATAAAAGATACTCCTATGTTTTTTACTTTATCCCCGGGAAGAGGGTAACAACGAAAAAGGCAACGAACAAGCTTTCCTAGCTTGTTTGTTACCCTTTTACGTTTTTAAAAATAAAAATATGCGGGGCTCTTGAACACTATCAAAGTCTTAACTAAAGTATTTGTTATACTTGAAAGATTTAATAATAATACTAGTAATACATTATAATTATGTAACCAATGCATTTAATAAAGATAAGGTAAAGTAAAATCAAAGCAACAAAATAGAATAACCCATATATTTTCCACTCAGTGCCTGTATTCGTTGGTTCAAGATGATAATAAACCTAAGGATTAAAGCTTTTATATAGAAATGTACGAGTCCCAGGTACCTCATGTACCTGAATTTGCATTTTAGTTGGTTACATCTACGTTGTAAGATTAAATGGTACACATACACTTATTGCTTTTAATGCAACCTCCCCATTTCTTACTCTGTTACATTACCTGGCCCTTGTTACATTAGTGGGACCGGATTCTTATTGGCAAAATGTCTGCCTACCCCTTAGGGGATACAAGTGTGAGCGTATGGGTGTGTAAATAAAAACCTACATTTTAATTACAGTTTTTTTGATTCTCTTTACTTGAATTGCCTTTACTGACTTTCATTTAAAGAAATTGCCCTTTTTTCTTTTCAATGTCCTTTGTCTGTTTTTGTTTCAGAACATCAAAGTTAAGTATTATACCTTTGGCTTTTCATCATTCATTCAGTAATTTTAGCTACCGTTGCCATTCGAGTCTATTATAATATATTAGCAAGAAGGATTTGTTCCAACATAACTAATTTTCTTGAAATTATAATATATATATATATATAGATCTCCAATGCTACCCATTTTGATGTTACATTACAAAATGAAATATTATTTCTTATTTTAAGTATAACTTAAGGAAATATTTTAGATTATGCATATAGATCAAGCTCAATATAGAGTAAAAATTTGTACAATGAATTTACAATTTAACTGTTACTTATTTTTTTTAAAGTATGGAATATGAATCTTTTAATTTTATGTTGCAATTTTTTTATTATGTACTGGAATTTGTGGTTACATACCCTTATTTTGGGCTCGTTAGGACACTAAGCGCTTAAAACTTAAAGAGGGATTCGGGAATCAATGGACAATGAAAGAAATTAAACGTAACAGTATTATTCAATGATTTATGTCAAACATTGTAAAGAATTTTTATTTGCTTCCCGTCTAATTCACAAGTTAGAAATTGAAATGGGATGGCAGCTTTTAGAGAAAGCTGCTACTTAGAAAAATACATTTGAGTTTCACTTTAAGTTTGTACGGAGCTTTGCATCTGTACTCGTGACCCATTAACTTCTACGGAATGCCATTTAATCAAAAACTGAAAATACTGAGCAATTTCATTTTGGAATACCTCGACCACGGAGCAACGGAATATAACATTCGATAGCAAGTTTTTCGTTCAATTTTAGGCTTTACCTTTGATTGTATGCGTTTCAAAAGCGTATCAAAAACGAATAAAATATTATTAAAGTGCGGTATTTCTGAGTTTTAAATATACTTTAATAGTAAACGTAGATCCAGAGTTTGATAGCCATACTTTTTTCTTAAGAAGTACTAAATTGCATAGCATGTAAAACTTCATTACCATCGCTTGAGTAACGGGTTGAAAGTGTAACTGTTTTCTTTTTATAATAGTACGTACACTAATTACGAACCCCGACAAACGAGCAAGCGGGTTGCCTGGTGGTAAATGACATCCACTGCTCATGAAGGGGAAAGTGTCGATGGGCAATTGGGGAGGTGAAAGAGGGGAAGGCAAAGGGGTAAGAGAGCTGGGCCTCCGGTAACCACATTCACCCGGACACTCGGTGCAAGCATTGTTTAACAGCCGGTTTGCTGTGAGACCGTGGTAATGTGATAATACTTCGATCGAGCCGGCCCGTACGTGCCAAAGTATGGCTCTTCGACTTAAAAATTAACTATAGAATACATTTTATTTCTCTTTCACAAAGGCTACAACAATACAATTAAATCGGTTACAATAATGATATTGTTATTTTACATATCTATATATGTACATATATTATATATTATATGCTTATATAGTATTATAAGTAAGCATAGAGTTTAGCTTAGCTTAATATATTTAATCTATACCAGTATAGGTATTTTTTTCTGTTTGAGCGATAGCTAATGGATATAGAGCAAAACAGAGATGACAACTCTCCTTTTTTGAATTTGACAGTGTATAACTATCAGTACTACATGCCATCAGATGTTTGTTTATCAACATTTTTTTATTAAAGATGATAACACCCATAGACTGTAAAGCAAAGAAATGCAGGCTATTTTACAATATATCATGTTTAAGACGACTATCTTTTGTCCGGTCGACTATAAACTCACATGTCTGTCAAATCACCTCGTCAATAGTTTTATTTCCGCACGAACAATTTTAATACGCATCGACCTTAAATATATTTTCATGTTAGGTATAAAACTTTGATCCAGAACATTTTGGATGGAAAAAAATATTGTGACCCGTGAGTACAAAGGATAACGTGGCTATGTAACAGCTGAAAGTTCTTTAAATATCTGGTTTTCTATACTGCAGTATTTGTATACCGCAAAATTCATAATTAAATAGTGGATCACACATATGATAATGTCTTGAAATACATTATTTTTGTAATAAATAAAATGAAGAAAGAAAAAATGATTAATGTTCGTTATTTGGAGCGGTTTTTAAGCTCAATATTACTCGAGTTATATGTAAAGATCTCTGTAGAGTTGTCTTATTTAGTCGCTAAAGCTCAAAAAATACTATGAGATATTCGCTATTCACTCGTTTCATTAATTGAATTGGAAAGAAGAACTGAAAGTTAAAAAAGAAATTCGCCGCATTTGAATGTAAAGGAAAGCGTTTATTTTAATATCTTAAATATATATGTACGAGTATACTGTGAACTGGATTCTAGTCCAAACACAACATACTTAAAAAATTACATTACTATGCCCCGAGATGAGATTTTTCTAATAATACTTGCTTAAAGTCCTTAGTGAACCTAGTAACTTGTAACGAAACGTTTCTAATTTAATTAAGGATACAGCTTATGGTTTAAAATTATAGTGTAGGTAAGCCAACCAACTTTATGACTGTTGGTTTAAGACGTACTTTTTCCAATTTTATGCGTTTTCTCTTTTAATTAATGACTTTTTGTTAAAATATGATGATATTCATCAAATTATTAAACAAAAATCTCTATCAGTATCATAACCGTATAGATTCAAATTAATTATTTTTAATAAGTTACGGAAGGTAGAAACCAGTTTCAAATAACACGACTAGTGTTACGAATGCTTATACAAGCCACTTATCGACTCGAAATAGTTATTACAAAAACTCTTAAAAAAGTTTGTGTATTCCTGGGACATATTTGTTAATCATTTTAATAAGATATTAAACTGAATGAAATCTTAGCATAACTTTACACATGATCGTTGACTGAACATAATTGTACATAAGTGCAGAAGAAACTTGTGAATGACTCTACAAACATGTCATTGACTTATCACTTAAATGTTGGTGCTACTAAGTAGCTAGTGTCAGCCTTTCAAACTATCTGGAAAGAAGGCTAAACCTGTCAATTGCAAGCGTCACAGATATTGAACAGACGAAAAAGATATTCGTCTTAGATTCCGAAAGTTAAACAGACAAGGTCCCGCATACTTTTATTAATCAATTAATATAATCGAGGCATAATAGCTTACCGTGAGTGTAAAAGCCAAGTAAAGGAATTCAACTGTTATCGTGGAATAAATTACCATTGCAAAACATGTTATCAGGTATGTTATTTTTTTTTTTTTATGAAACGAACAGACGGGTCATCGGATGTTATGTGACAACTGCCATCCATCGACACCGGCAACTCAGTCTGCCATTAATGATGATGAGGGAGGATGTGGGAAGGATAGAGAGGAGAGAGGATGAAAGGAGGGCAAAGAAAAGAAGGGTGATGAAGAATAGGAAAGAGCATACCTTTTTCCTATTCTCGAAATTAGACAGATTTTTTTTATATATATATTTATCTCAATCAGTCTAGGCGAAAATAATTAGTCATTACATTTATTGGGGCCTCTGCCTCAACTCCTCTTAATCACGGAGCACACCTTCTCTTTTTAATCTGCCAGTGTGACTTTGCAGCAATTTGCCAGTTAGAGGGTTAGCATGGTTGTTGAATCGCTGTCTGTACTTGTCTTTACTGTAGGGCCTCTTCCGTGACAGTCATTCTGTTGAGATAATCGTATATCACAGAGTTACGAGTAAACTAGGTGGCATCACTTATGGTTCTGAGTATACTGTTTTGAACTCTTTAGAGGCCCAAGATGTTGGATTTGCATGCCGAAGACCATAGTTGAATCCTGTAAGTCCAGAGTGGTTTAATAACGAAACAATATATATCTTAGTTTGTTGTTTAATGAATTAAAAAAACTAATAATTATTAATTTGTCTTAGTGACTCGACAAACATTCAAGCAACAGACACAAAGCACACCTAGTCTCGGTATAACAATTTTTGACACTAGAGGATATCGAAACCACGACTTCAAGCTCACCAGTCAGGATCACTAAACACGAACCACCAAAAACAAAGGCTAATTTATACATGTCTCGTCACCGCATACAATATGATTTGACAATGTGAATGTGAAGTAATGTGATGTGACATCAAAATTTAGAATATTTTGTAGATACGAGTATATATATCCTGACATATGGTTGATTTATTTTAAAGTTAACCCAAAATTAACAGAGCGCTGTATATAAAACTTTTATTTTTCAGCATAAGCAGCATAAGCATAAGTTATATCAATATGCACGTAATGTGAAAGTGCTATAATTAATCAAAGTTTTGACAGCTATGTAACAATGATCGGTCCATTATGCGTTTAGGAGGCTGACTAGTTGAGCCAGTCCAGCTCCTTCCAGAAGCGCAGAAGCCTCCTGAGGCGTTGACAGGCTTCTAGGAGCGTCCTCACACCTGCGAGGATTTCTGCCGCGTCTGCGCCCAGATAATCCCTGCATTGGGGGCTCATCGGTAGCGTGAATGACGAATAATGGTCGTCATTAAGGTGACTACAGTTAATCCTTTTTTTTTTTTTCGTGTGCATACCCCCACGGGTCATCACCTCACTGGAGTGTACAGTGAAGTGGTATGTCGGACTCGAACCGACTAAAACCACACGGTGTTCCGTCACGAGGTCTATTGCAGAGGACCCGGGTATACCCTAAGAGGAAGCTTCCGAGAACCCCTGCAGACCTTGGCCTCCTTGGCCTCCGCCTGATGCTCAGGCGAACACACCGTGGAAAGCGGGCCTAGCCCCCCTCCAACTTAGAGAGGCGCGCGCAGAACTCGACGCGCTACCGTCTCAGGCCTGCTTCTGGTCTACAGTTAATCCTAAGAATGAGAATTCGGGCACGCATTCTATTATTACATTTTTGTATGAATAGATTTTTTATTCTCCATTTTTTTAGATTTTTTTTTATTTTATACCAGATTATGGTTATGCATAACAAGAGTATACAAATGTTATATCGTAATAAGGTGCACTCTTCATACCTTTTTTTTATTTCGTTTGGAAACCCCCACGGGTCGTCACCTCACCTGAGCTGACGGTGAGGTGGTATGTCGGACTCAAACCGACTAAAACAACAGGGTGCTCCGACACGAGAGCGACTATTGCTAGGGACCCGGGCACTCTTCATACCTGAATTTTCCTCTTTTGAACTAATTACACACGATTGATACGATAAAAAAGAATTTCTACACTGTTGAATATTTGTCAGTCGGATTGTTATCTTTCATGAGACAGTATTTATACAGTACACAGTTGATAGCAATAGGCTTAATTAAAAGTTATTTAATGCGGGTCTTCATCGTGTATGTATTTAAGACATAAATCCTATTATTTGCGCAACGTTTCGACCGAGTTACCGACCGTGATCACGAGCTGACTGGCATAGGCTCAGCAACAGGCTTACTCTCTATTTCGTAAATCTAAGTTGTTGTGACTACTTGACAAAATGTAGACATTTGAAATGCCGCTGCTTACAACTTTGAAGATATAGGTGTGAGTATATGTATGTTTGTATTGAAGGTCTTAGAATGTCAACCAAAATTACTAATGCTAATAATGTGCTAATAATGGCCTATTTAAGCTGTAAACATCATCACACATAAAACACATAACAGAGTTTCTAACGTATTAAGGTCCTGCTTTCTAACGTATTAAGGCCTCATACAAACCAGTTGTTAAGCAATGTTCGCGTTGTATTTTAACAGGTGGGTGAGGTTACCAGAGGCCAAACGCCCCTCCTCTCCTCTCTCTTTCAATTTTTCGTAACCCCTCCCCTCTTTCCATTCACCTCAAACGCGGGTAACACACTTGTGACTCTTCAGCTTGCAGGTGACAATGGGTGACGGTGGTCACCATCAGATGATCCATCTGCTCTTTTATCCCCTTATATAATAAAAAGAGAAATGATAAGCACTAAATGAATAATGAGTTTTTACGTCACAATTCCTTGATATGAACCGCTACTGAGCGTAGCCAACTCTGTTGAATGCTAAACATGGTTTTGTTACTTACTCTCGCATGTAATTTGGGTTAGTTACTTTTTATGGATGCCTTTAATGACGTTGTGTCACTGGCGTTTTATGTCAAGGGTCGTAAGTCTGACTGTGAATGGCGTGGAGTAAGTAGAACAGAGGAAACGTTCTAAATTTGAAAGGAAAGTCACTGAGATGTTGTACTGAATAAAAAATGATTATATCAGTCAAGATTCGGTTTTGTTCTTTTTTAACTAGTGATTTACAATAGGTATTTCTTTTCAGATCGTAGCGATGAGACATAGTATCTTAGTTGCTTAGGTTTTTCTTAGCTTCCCTATCCATCTCTTTCCAAAGATCACATCTACTAAAATATCGGATAAACAGAAATAATTATTATACTGCACTAATATACCTAAAAGTGATTGACGCTCGTGTTCACAAACAAATCTAAAAACTCACTCGCAATGTTCAACACATTTTTTACTGCGTAAACTGTAAAAGCTTTTAAATAAATAAAATAAATAAATAAATAAAATAAATTAAACAAATTAAATAAAAAAAATATTTAAATAAAATAAATAAAAAAGTAAATAAATAAAATAAATTAATAAAATACATTAATAAAATAACTTAATAAAATAAATAAATTCAGAAAGGTTTACAGTATGCGTCTAGGCCATGAAAGCCAGAAATAATTGACTTGAAAGTAGTTATGAAAAAATATTAAAACTGACCAATTACTTTATTATTTTATAACTGAGTAGGCTATCTAACATATGTATATGAATATTTCAATAAAATAATCTCATAAGAAAAGTACTTACTCATTAATAAAAATAAAACGGTGATACTAGAAATTATTATATGTAAGTGAGAGAAAGAGAGAGAGATAAAAAGTAGTGGTCAGGCTATACATAGCTGTGCTTTCGGTTTGCTTCTCGAACGCTTTGTTTGCGATCAAACCTTTTTTATCAAACCTTTTTTATAGAATCATGGGACACTTTTGAAAGATTTGAGTTACGACGAGCGATTGTTATTGCACTGTCTAAATAGTTATACTATATCGAAGTATTATTAATGTGTTTCGGTAATTAGTAAGTTTTTTATAATCAATTTATTTACTACATCGAAATAATTATATCTAACAAGATTGTGATGTTACGAGAATATGATTTTTTCTTCAGGAGAAGGAGATCTTCCAAAAACAACTAAATTGGTTTATCCCCAGCCAACATCAATCCGAAAATTAGATAAAAGTTTATTACGCGTACATTTCGACCGCACTAAAGTAACAGATGTGTAAAATAATAAAAAAATATAGGTACTAACTCAATGCTGACTCTTATATTACGAATCGTATTTTTACATGTCTGTTTTGAAAAGCTATCAAAATTTGAGCTAGTGACTGTTCTAAAAGTAAAGTGGTACGTATCCTTTTTTACTTTTCTTACTTTATTTGAATCGGCTTAAAATGTAATTAAGTTATTAAACGTAATGAGTTCTTCAGAAACAAATTCTAGGTTATTGTTTTTTTATGTTGTGTATCCAATAGGCTTGTTGACACTTTTTTAAAAGAGCCTTATAAGGTATATTAGTGTTCTGCAAAACCAAAAAAAAAAATATTTATATATTTTTGAGTCTTTGAATAGCGCAAAAAATTTATTCAAAAATCAACTTCTGAAAGTCATACTAAAACGCTGTCCGCCATATTGGTGTAAAGATTATCTGTCATTTGTTGTCAAGCGATATGTAAAAACGAATTTGTATTCATACTTACAATTTATTTTACAATGTTTGTGTTTATAAGTGGAAACCATAACTTTTAATACTTTGCGCAGAAAATATAGCAATTATCATTAATGTAACATGTGCGCTGAGAAATTGTAATTGTAGGTTATATCTACGCGCAATTAATCTTAGCCTTAAACTCGCTAAAAGGGATCCTGAATCTTCTTCACGATAATTCTGATACGCGCAAATGGTGACGTCACATCATGGCTGATAGCGTTTTCACCGTTTCAAGTTAAAAATAAAAAAACATAAATTTTAAATTGAATTTATAAAGACATCTTGAACTTTTGTTAAATGAAATTGATATATTTCGAGTTCCTAGACCAAATACTGTAGAATTCAACCATTTGTTGCATAATATTTGATATAAGTCAAGTAGCCTATTGTTTGCTCTGTTATAGAAGTTAGGTAAACAGTGATAAACAGTATAAAACTAGTTTCATTTTTATTCTCTCTCCTAAAGACGGGACACAGTTATTATAAATAATCTTAAATTGCAATAAAATAATAAGTATTACGCTCGGGTATTATACGTAGATGATGCTAAGTAGGTTGAATAATAATAGATGTAAATATACCACCTTTAAGGCTGGAAACTCGACAAGTAATAAAGTATTGACTATTTCAATATAATCATTTTTTTTATTCTAAATAATCGCACCAAAAACAATAGGATAAAAATATTTATTTACTTTAAACTCGACTGAATGAATCACTTTGTTTATTCTGAGTAAAACTATTTACTGATTATAGCTACTTAATGCTTAAGGACTGTTCTGTATAGGAAACTCGTTTAAACGGCTATCGATTCTGCAATAAATGTGCATTGGACTGAACTGGATCACTCGCCGATCGTCCTTGAAGAGAACTAAAGGAGTTTTTATTATTCTCTTTATTAATATATTATATATTTATTATTCTCTTTTCACAATACAAACTCTTGAGTACTGTTCTACAATACAGAGCTCATTAAATAGAGCGACAGTGTTTTTTTTTTATATTATAGGGGGACAGACGAACTGACTAGCCGCCTGATGGTAAGTGACAACCGCCGTCCATGGACACCTGCAACTCAAAGGTCGTAAGTGCGCTGCCCGCCTTTGAGGGTGATAAGAGATTGGGGGATGCGGGGAGGGAAAAAAAGAGAGGGGATGAGTAAAAGGCAAGAGGAAAGGGGGGATGAGGGGAGAAGGAAAGTTGAGCCTCCGGAAACCTGACTCATTGCAGGGAAATGCAACGTAAGCACTACTTACACAACCGGTATTCTCTGAGGCCGTGGTATCACACCGGTTGAGCCGGCCCATTTGTGCCTAAACATGGCTCTACCACTGTCAAAGAATGACAAAGATAAATGGTGTTGCAAGTGCAAAATATATTCTGACGAGCTAATAGATATTTATATCGCTATTCTTTATTTCCAATACAGTGTGATGGTAAAGGCCACATTCCTTATATCTTCTATATTTATATGTACCTTCTTTCGGTATCAGACTATTAGGCTTATTCCTAAGCATATATTTTATTTTAAGGTTTAGAGGAGGTTACAGTTTTCCTTTTGGATATAATTAACATTTCATGCATTAATTTTTAAAGCTACTATAAAATTTAAATTAAGGTAACTTGATAAAACTGAAAAGAACGCGTATTGGGCGGTATGGGATCAAGTAACTGAAATTCAGTAACACTCTACGTCATCATGATCTACAAAACCTTAAAAATGCTAACTCACATAATAATTAAAAATGCGACTCTGTAATCTCAAAATCTTAGAAAGCTCCCCAGGGTTCGAGGAATCCCCATAATAAATTTAATCAAAGTCAGTTTATGTATATACAGTCGTGGTCAACTAATTAGGGACACTCTCTAGTTAATCCAAATTGTGAATTTATTTTTTATTTTCCAACGAGTCTAAACAATATTCCACATCTTTTACATGTAAGTATAATTAGTCATTTATGTGCCTAATTATACAAACAATAACAACTTCTTAAACATTAAACCTCTTTACAGTATAGCTGATAGATGATCACAGTGCTATTTGTTCAAAGAATGCTGGCTGGCCATTTAATTAGGGACACTGAGATATTGCGTTCTAGTTTCAAAATCTGAATCTCAATTATTATTTTCTTTCTTCTCCTATTCTTTGTGGTAGTTTTGGCGGCAATCTAGATTTGTAATTTCAAGTTTTGAGAGTTATTTTGAAGAACAATGGGCAAAAATAAAAGTTGCGATGCAACACTACGAAAAATTATCATGAAGTTTGTCGAGCGTGGTTGGTCATACCGAAGGATAGCAGGATATTTAAATTGTTCAAAAACTATGGTATGCAATGCAGTGCAACATTTCAGGCGCAATAACACAACTTTAAATGTGCCCAGAAAAAAAAGATCGAGAAAAACAACTCCGCAAGAAGATAGAATGATAACCAGGTTAGCTAAGAAAGATCCGTTTCTAGGCTCTATTTTAATTAAACATGAAATGTTTGGGGCAGACGAAAGAGTCAGTGTATCAGCGAGGACAGTTCGACGACGTCTGGTAGAAGCAGGGTTGTTCGGAAGAGTGGCTCGCAAAGTACCGTTGTTAAAGAAAGAGCATAGAAATGCACGTTTGGCGTTTGCACGTAAATATGGACATTGGACCTACGACCAATGGCAACATGTATTATTCTCTGACGAGACCAAGGTTAATTTGATTTCTTCAGATGGAAGGCAATACGTACGGCGTCCTGTAAAAGCGGAAATGAATCCAAGATTCACAAAAAAGCAGGTGAAACATGGCGGAGGAAACATTAAAATGTGGGGATCATTTTCTGGACGTGGAGTGGGACCTGTGAGGAAAGTTCAGGGTAACTTAGACCAACATCAATACAAGGCAATATTAGAAGAAACTATGCTTCCCTATGCTGAGGAACATCTTCCTATTATATGGACTTTTCAGCATGATAACGACCCAAAACATACAGCCCGTTCAGTCAAGTCGTTTCTTAACAGACAGTCGGTATCAGTGCTAGATTGGCCAGCAAATAGCCCCGACCTCAACCCAATCGAGCACCTTTGGCACGAAATTAAGAAAAAAGTTGCCATTTATCGTACCACAACTTTAGATGAACTTAATGAAGCTTTTTGTGAGGCATGGGCAAACATTCCTGTTGAAATATGTCAGAAACTGATAATGTCTATGCCACATCGGTGTCAAGCGGTAATTACTAACAAAGGTTTTGCTACTGGGTACTGATTTTACCCGTAATAAAATGAAGTTGTTAAAGAAATTAAAATACTGCAGATTATTAGTTCTGTTTAACTCTATTTTTCATTTTACTTTACTGTTCTTAATTAAATGTCCAGCTACAGAATTGTACCTTAAATTGAATACATGGTTAACCTTTGACATTAAACACTTTTTTATATTTATTTAATCTTTTATTTACAGCCATTTATAGTATAATAATCGGATCAAATTATGCAAATAATAGTTACTGAGAAATCAACAGGGTTTTATATTTATATGTACATAGCCGGTTATTGCTGTCCACTATCTTGAATGTCCTTAATTAGTTGACCACGACTGTAAGTATATTTTCACATCTTCATAGTACCGTTTTACGCTTGGGTTGGTTGTCGGCTAAAGATTTCTGTTCCGAACGAATCAAACCATTTCTTCAAACATTATTAATAATAATTTTGGTCTGACAATGGTCGACCAGTACTCACGACTTTTATCTTTTATTATGAATGGTTAGTTCATCACAATCTTAACGTTTGTTAACACTAAGAAAATAACGACTCAAATGAAGTCATTATTTATATCCAGCAGACTGAGAGTAATAGTTTGATGTATGTTGGTAATATCATATCGTTAGGCCTGTAGGACTAGTGGTTAGTGACCCTGACTGCTGAACCGTTCCCACACGGGATAAAAATTTATTTTATCCACAAATTGTTGTCCCTAGTCTCGGTGTTCATTGTGTCCGTGGATTGAATGTTTGTAAAGACCCCGCGACACAGGAGTTATTCCTAATACGGGAGTTGTATTTCTTAATGAACTTTTAAAAATTTCTAAGTAAAAAATGTTAAAAAAGCCTTCAAAATATATGTTGTCCTTCTTATATTTATTAGGTACATGAGTTCAAAGGAATATATTATTCGCCGTCACTCTAACTACAAAACTACAAAAATACAAAATACTCGTAACATATCTCACAAACAACAACAATTTACGCAACTAATATATCCTCGCTAACTTCCAACTTGTTTATTCCAAAGACGTGGAATGCTTATGTAATAAAACTCGAGATCATATACATAACGCACACACAGATCCATTTAAACCTAACACGTAACATTAAAATTTTCAAAAGCCATATAACTGAAAAATGTGTAATTAAATTAGTAAAAAATACGTATACCAAATGCTATACGTGAACAAACCTCTGAAACAAACATTTAGCCAAAAGGGTTTACAACAATACAATAACACAAATAAATAAAAAATACCTAACGAGAAAAGTTTACGAATTGCTTTTATTCATCGATTCTAAGTATTTTACACCTCTATTACGTCGTCACTTTTTTGAAACTTTATTATTAAGTGAATTATATTTTATTATTATAATATATTTTTTAAACTCAAAAACACTTTGTCACCAAGTATAAAAAGTTTAATAGTATATTTATTTTGACAAATAAAGAATACAATTTATATAAATGTATGATTACTTACAACATTATAATAGATTTTTTGATATTACAATGTATTCATAACCGCAAGAATTGACTTGTGAAGCCCACACTAGGTCAAGCATGTCTCGTGGAGTTCGCGTGTTTAACTATCTATAAAAATTAACTATTAGCATCTAATTATTATTTAACTACTTACATTGAAAAACATATTTTTTAGTAAAAATAAATAAGTTTGCTTAAGAACTAAAGGGAAAATGATATGATATGAATTAAAATCTAAATGCACAACGTACGTAAGTATTAATTAAATGTGTGTGTGTGTTTGTATGTTTCCGTGTATATTTTTTACGAAATTACTTTTATAGGAGATTCTGTCTCCATGTACGATTGCGATAGCAGCCATTTTTGGAGAGTTGCTTTGGCCTTACTTGGTTTTAGTTTTAAATATAGCAAACTTTTGTTACTTTGTTATATATAAAGCTAAGCTTAAATTCTTAAATGTGCTGGGCAAAGGTACTTTTTACTCTCACTTGGCGACATTTATAAATTCTACGCTTAAGAATTTGAGGATATTCCGGTGACAGTGTTACATGCTTGTGTTGCTTTAGAACCATTTTTAAAATATAAAATTTTCGAACATTAAGTGTTGAAGCTTCTTTGCATAAACAGTCAGTGGGAAATATGAAGGGCTTTCTATATATAATCTTCAAAACCGATCTTTGGGCTCGCTCAATGTGTAACATGGAGGATATACCGACACCGCCCCATACTGTTACTGTTGTTGTACAATAGCTGAGAATCGATTCACACAATGCCCTGTATACGTGATGTAAAGTTCTTTGGTCGGCTAAGTTTCGTAACAGTTTCATTATATGAATCAATCCTCTAGTGCGCTTTGCGAATAATTCAATATGGGGTTTGAAAGAGAGTCTGCTATCAATTAGTACGCCGAGGTATTTCACAAATTTTATCCGTTTGATCGTCTCGCAGGTGCATATTATCCTGTTGCAGAAAGGAAAGTGGATTCTGATGGTGTATGGCCGTTTGGGCGCCTATGCTTGGGTTTTGTAAAAGCACACATAGTTATGTTTTTTTATTATGTTTAAAGACGGCAGATTGTTTTCCAGCCATTGTTTTATACTGGCCATGCTGCTTTGAGCTATTTCTTGCACTAATGCCCAAGATTTACCGTGAATTAGGATGACCGTATCATCTGCATAACAGATAGTTTCAGCCTTTGTGACTTGATGAATATCATTCATGTAAATTATGAATAACGTAGGGCCAAGTACGCTTCCCTGAAAAACCACAAAAATAGTTTTTTTTTTTTTTTTTACTAAGGAGAGCTCAAATTTTCACATATTGTCGTCTGTTTGTGAAACACATATTGTCCTGTGCCGATCGGTAAAAGCCTGGAATTCTCTACCAGCGCACGTGTTTCCTTCCCACTTTTATCCCGGGTCTTTTAAGCGGGGCGTGAAAAAGCATCTCACCAGGCCACCATAGTGTGGGTCACCATGCTGCATTGACTAGACATGCAATGAGGATGGTGACCACCACTCTTTGACTCCACCTATTGCTTTCCATCAGGCAAAGTGGAGTCACTATGGTAGGCTAATATAAAAAAAAGAAAAAAAAAAGAAATATGACTAAAGTGCAAAGTTCACTACCTACTTCCTTCGGCTATCGTCACAAAGCACAATCTGTTCGTTAGTCACTTACCATCAGGTGACCCGTCTGCTCGTTTGCCCCTTATCGCATAAAAAAAAGACTAGTCAAAACTAATCATATAAGATCATCATCATCAGATCAGCTCCTAAGACCTCAGATAGTGGTGTCATCCAAAGTACATACATAGAATATACAGAACTACTTAATGCTATTGGTTATCTTTATTTCTTTATTATATATGTAGGTACACACAAAGTTTCATGCCGATATAACGATTACCAATAAGATAATATTGACCTTTAAGATTTAGTAAATAAGTAGTTATAAGTAGTAGCTTTACATATAAACGTATTAAAAATAGCTATCAATAGTAATAATTTTATAGCTTATTTTTATTCCTTGAGTAAAATAATTTTGTTAAAATCCTACATCCCAAGCCTTCCTTTTAAACATCAGTCTACCATTAAGAATTATTAATAAAGGGTAAATACAGACATATATTATAAACAAAAAAATGTTCTGAAACCCATATTATTGCCCATAATATGTATGTACTCTATTTAGCAATTACATATAAAAGAATAGACATTAATCACCGTTTGTTTTCCTACAAAAGCAATACCTTTGTTTAAAACAATGACTCAAAACAAAGTTGCGTCTTACGTACATTATGTACCTATATACGTTGTAATTATGTATACTATATATACAAACTTATATAGAGATATACCATATGACGTACCCATCGACGATGACAACAGAAATAAACGCAATTAATTTTACAGCTCAATAAAACATTGGAATAAACAAACAGTGTCATCGACCGAATCCAATAAGTGGCTTGACGTAAGGCATTCAATACTAGGAACTATAAGAAATTGCAAAAAAAAATCTCTTGCTTACTTCATTGATCTTCTTCATCGATGATTTACTACATTTGAGGTCTTATTCAATTTGTAATAGAAATTAATTAAATATGATTTCCGTAATAAACTGGGATATTGACCTGCTTCCTACAATGGGCTTCGGCTACACATTATTTACTTTTTTCTTAAAGCACGTCCCACAATAGAATTTATCCTCGGTATCAAGGGATTTTACAAACATGTATGGATACATATTATGCACACAAACAACATAGAACTTTTTATTTCCTTTTTTCGTGTGGAAACCCCACGGGTCATCACCTCACCAGAGCTGAGGGTGAGATGGTATGTCGGACTCGAACCGACTAAAACCACACGGTGTTCCGTCACAGTTTCTATATCGCAGCGGACCCAGGATACCCTAACAAGGAAGCCTTCGGGAACCCCTGCAAGCCATGGCCACCTGATTAGCAGGTGACCACTCTATGGAATATGGGGGGCCTTACGCGCCACCGTCTCGGGCCTGCTTCTGCTAGGGTAACGGTCAGCCCGACCCGTTACCCCCAGGAGCCGGAGGAGGCTCATGGAGGCCGGAGATCTTTTCGTGCTCTTCGGCGCCTGGTGCGGCCTCTGCGGGACGAGAGAGTACTTGTCCTCTCCCGTTCCCGTTCCGCCACTTCTTTTGCAAGCATTACTGTCTCGCAATACAAGGCGGCGGAATCCCACGAAACAACACCGAACTTGACATGCATATACGTATATTATATTATTAATTTACTGCAATTATTTTTATTCAAGTAGAAAAAAAAACTTTTTCTTCGTGGAACTGTTTCCCCATGCTAAGGCACGAATAGGCCATGGCCTCATAGAAAACCGGCTGTCAAATAATGCTTGCAGAGTGACTAAAAATACCATAAGCCCAACTCCCCCTCTTCGTTTTTCCTCCACTCATCCCCCCTCTCTTTTTTTTCCCTCCCCTCATTACTCTCAAAGGCGGACAGCGCACTTACGACTCTTGAGTTGCAGGTGTCACTATTTTATAAGTCTTACAACCATATTCTGTTGATAAAACCGCATCGAAGTGTTTTTACATAGACGGCAGACCTTTTGTGACACTCGCCTTTTCGCTTCCAAAAGCTTCTGCTTATTTACTACCTTACTTCTATGAAAATGGTTAATACTAAATATACTAGAACACATACACTCACAGCCATATCCCCAAAGGGGTAGGCAGATACACCTGCTTTTTGCCAATCATAATTTAGTCGCACGCAATAGGGGCAAGCCTATTACCGTCATCTGGCCTTTTGGTGGCTTTATTGTACACTAGCGAGAACGACATAAACACTTTTCTATAGCAGGTACACCGGGCTTAATTTGTTTGTTATACATATATTGCCCATACATAAATAAGTATCTATATACTATATTATTATATTGTATCTATTCTTAAGTTTATATCTCTGATTATCCCTACGTGGACAAAACACTTGATATTTTCACTGTTATGGTTTTAAATTACTGTCTATTATTTTCCCACATGACGTCAACAAGAATATACATATATGCCGAGTCATCTTTCAGATCCTAATAAACTGAGCATTGAAATGGTAAACAATATTTCGTTAGCTTTGGCAGCATTCGACCTAAAAGCAAAAAGTGGGTCAGGGGACATTCCAGAGCGTGGGCACCGAAATGAGCGTGATTTATGCGCGAATGAGTGGCCATAACGTAAGTCTATCATTTTGTCTAATGGCACTCCCAAATTCAGTTCATAACAATCGAATTTGGAAAAACCAATATTGGTTGACTAGCGAACATAGTTTATTTATTAATAATAATATTTATGGTTACATGAAATATGTATGTATCAATGTTGCTTACAAAAAGCCTCTACAAATGACCATATATCTACATGTGTACATAACATACATACATATATTGATATCCATGCATACATACACACATTCCCGAGGTGTAGCCCAATGTGGGGAAATATACTTGAGTAATGGTAGTTTTAGTGAACAGTATAAATGACACATCAAAATACGTTACTAATTTATAACGTAAAACGGTTATACCAGTATTACTAAAGTTTATAGTAGATGGAAGAATGATCGTAAAGCAGAAGTGTGCAGTTATTTAAATCAATAGACGTCAGAAACTTTTATGGACTACTGGGTTATTAGTTAATATATACAGATACCTTTTGCTTTTTTTAAAGGCAAGATTCATCAGCTTGTTCATACATGTAAATCTGTACAGTCATTTAAAAGCACGTATTACTGGAGAGGAACTATTAATATACTGCAAACCTTCAAGAAAAGAGTGTATACCTACCTAAAAAGCCGGCAAAACACTTGCGACTCTTGATTTGTAGGTATCCATTGATGTCGTTAGTCGCTTACCATCAGCTGACAAGTTAAATAAAGATCTGAATGAATAAGTAAACTCGTATACATTTAATATTGACTTTAAATAATTCTTTACAATCAAGAGGCTTACTTTAGAAGTTACGTCCCACTTATTTACAAAGGACGGGTACTAAAATAGTTTAGTCCCGTGTAAAGTGAATAATATAATTAGTTGATTCCGCTAAGTACATAATAAGCTTTGGAAATTAAACTTTAACTATTCTTACATTCCGTGAATGTAAGAATACCAAAAGCTTAGTCTCACATTAATTTCTAACAACAATAGTCATCACATAATTGTATTTGTTTATCAATTATATATTAATATCGTAAAAAACTTTAACGTCTTTGGGGAGTAGTTCAATAATAAATTCCTTTTGTTAACAAGTTTTAATTCATAATTTTTAAAGTGATCTAGACAAATAAAGTATTTGATTTTCTTTAACCTTAAAGTAGGTACACTTTATAATATTTAAATTATGCAAATCAAATATTTACTAGATTTTCGTGCCACTCGCGTAAAATCTATTTCTCGGAAACATTTAATTTTTTAGATGCATGCGAAATTTCATAAGAATCGGTCAAGTAGTTAAAACGCGCCAGCGTAAGAAACCAATAAGCACACTTTCGCATTTGTAATATTACATACATACATACATACACGATCACGCCTGTATTCCTGAAGGGGTAAGCCGAGGTGTATTAAACACACACATTTTGCCAATTAGAATTTGGTCCTACTAACGTAATAGGGGACAAGCCTATTGCCGTCAACCGGGCACTGTATTACTGTTTACATACTATCTGATTAATAACAGTCCGATCCCTTAGCCTTTTACGACTCATCTGGAAGAAATAGGATGGTCTTATTCTACTCACGCTAATTTATTCTACCACACTGAAAATTGTAATATTACTAGGTAAAGTAATGTAAAGTTAGGAGTCATAATTTCCAATATCACAGTCGAATAAGAGATTGCACGTCAAGTCGTCTTGCTAATACGTATACTTTAATTATAAAACGGTTTTTAGGAAAACTTTCTTACTCTCTGACTAACCTGCTTATTTAGTGGCCACAAGTTTACAAAGGCGATTAAGATAAAACGAAACAGCGATAAAATTCGTCTTGTTCAGGCTCTACTTAGTGCTCCGCGTTTTTTTTTTTTTTTGTCGCGTCTAATTGAAAATGTCCACCGATTGTATTCATGCTCTGTTTCACTTCTCATTTCACGATACATTTAGATTTACTTATTGCCCCAAATTCTGTTAGTTGTCTTCGTTAATGAGATCTTGTAGGTTTCTGGATATTATACATATATTTATGGATTCGGATATAAACTTGTCAAATCTTAGACTGATGAAAGCTTGTTACACGTAATACGACAGGCAAGTTAAAAGGTATGTAGGACCTATATTTTTTATTCGTTATGATTCATTCATATTTTTTTATAATAATTAATTATGAAGGATTTGATTAAAACATGATCATGCTATTCTCATAGCCCTCTAATCCATTGTACTTCCCTTCTTCTTAAACACCAACTTAACAAGTTTATACAGAAGTAGAACGTACATCCATAGAGGATGCGAAAGTCCCGCATGGTATTTGGAGGCATTAGTGCTCATCAAAGTTTATCTTTGACTATATGAGGCCGCTCGTGAGCCACCATGTCTCGTTGGTCGTCCCCACTGGAGGCACGTGGGTTGGCTTTCCTACCGTGAAGACGCTTTAGCCGGTCATCGCTGACTCAGGTTTTTAAAGGCACGGCTGCTTCTGCAATTTTGTCGGCACTTGGATTGAACCGGATGGTTTAAAAAGCTGTTCCGAGATTGCTCCTATTTTAGCCGCAGTTTAATATACCGTGAAATTTACGCATACGACAAACTGTCCATCCGAAAACCAACGTGGGATGATAGCCCTAGAGGTTTTCCAATAGTACAAAAAAGGTTTCTCATAATACTACAGAATTATGAAATAATAATATCATAACACAGAAAACCGGTTGTCAAGTAATGCTTGCGTTGTGTTTCAGAGAGTCAGTGAAGTTATCAAAGGTCTAAACCCCCTCTCCTCTTCGTCCTCTCCTCATTCCCCTAAACTTAGAGATCCGTCGCGATAGACATCTGCAGCACCAGAGCAGCATGGCACTTGCTGCTCTGGTGCTGCAGATGTCTATCGCGACGGTAATCCCTTACCACCAGTTAAACTGTATGCTTGTTTGCCCCCAATACAAGAAAAAAATGCATTTAGTTTTGTGTTGTCTTACTTATAAATATTTCTGTCACTCAGTAAATCATCAAACACTAATGTTTTCTGTAATTCATCCATTTTAGAAGATTCATTTAATAAAAGGTGATTCAAACATTGGTACTAAAATACACTTACAACTATACTCCAACATAGAAATCATCTTCGACAGTCATTAGATAGACTTATCCCTGAATAAATACCCAGAACATAGTATATTTCAGTGGTAGAGCCATGCTTAGGCACGAATTGGCCGGCTCGACCGGTGAGATACCACGGCCTCACAGAAAACCGGTTGTGAAGTAACGCTTGCATTTCCCCGAATTGAGTGAGGTTTCCGGAGGCCCAATACCCCCTCCCCCCTTTTCTCCCCCTCATCTCCTTTCTCCTCTTTCCCATCTCCTCAACCCTCCTCTCTTCTTTCCGGTCCCTGCATCCCCCATCCCTCATCACCCTCAAAGGCGGGTAGCGCACTTACGACTCATGAGTTGCAAGTGTCTATGGACGGCGGTGTCACTTACCATCAGATGACCCGTCTGTTCGTCTGTCTAAAAAAAAAATATATGTAAGCTATGTACGTTTATTAGTAATTCATGAATGGTGACTGCAAATTGTACTTTGAACTCTTAAGGCAATAGTAATTTTAGAAGCAATTGACTTATTAGAAATACAGAGTCCAAGGCTACTTATCTCATTAATAGAATAAAGCGTTTAGTATGTAACATCATTGAATGTAGCAGGAAAACACATCGACGAACTAGTCAATTGATATAAATAATGACGACATCGGGTTTAGGATACATAATGTCATATTTTACAATAATACATATGTCATATGATGCAATGATGAATCAAGATAGCCAAATGTTTATTAAAATGTGGTCTTATATTTGTTGACTAAATTAATAGGTATGTATTGCTTGAATACGATAGTACCACGGTACCACGGCCTCAAAAAAAAACCGGTTATGAAGCAATTACTGCATAGTGTTTTACCGAGTGAGTGAGATTATTTTAGGCTCAACCTAAACCCCCTCTCCTCCCTCCCTCCTCTATTTCCGTTTGCTCAACCATGAAAAGGCCGGGAGCGCACTTACAACTACGGAGTTTCAAGTGTCCATAGTCGGCGGTAGTCACTTCCCATGAGGTGATCCGTCTATTAGACGCATAAAGCACAAAAAAATCATAAGAAAACATGTACTTAAAATTATTTTGTTAGAACAGTTGCTTATAGCAAGAAAAGGTTATTTAGGCTTTCAAGTCAATGTAACAAAAAAACTACTCTTTATAAACGGCTAATGTGCTTTAAATGTGCTCTCTTACTTGAAGATGAATACTTTTCACGACATTTAACGATCCTACGCTTAGGACATTATCTCACTTTTAGCAGAGCAACTCAGTTTTTTGGTGGCCCTACGAACAAAGCTTTACGGTATAAGACATTTGGCAATATAAACGTATTACCAGTTAGCAATCAGAAAGCAATTCAGACTCATTGTAATACAAATAGTATTTAAATATTAATTTCAATTTTGATCCCTTATATTGTCTGTGGATGTCTGTCATTAATGAAACCGTATTTTAAGCATATTGTTGGACTCTTTAAAATATGTACACTCTACAAAATATGTAGTTGATTTAGCTTGAATACGATGCATTTAAAATAGAACTTGGGCTGATGTTAGATTTGTAAATAACATTATGTTATTTTTTTTTTAATTCAATTCTGAACAGATTTTGTTTTTTTATCATATATGTGAATATTTTAAGACACATCCAGATATGCTACGAATACCCCTGGTATTTAACAATCATAATTATTTATTTATTTGTTAACATAGATAAATACAATTGTTTAAGGTCTTAAATAAATCAATAGTCCAGTATGAATTGCTATTAAAACATATAATTACAATATAAATAATGAGCATAGGTAAATTGAAATATATATTAAATTCTTATTATTAGTCATGTCACATTTATGAATAATTAGGTATTAAAATTAATATTAAAACTTATATAATACTCATATTTATTAATTTTTAATTTAAGTTTCAATTATCCGTTTTAAAATAAGAATTTGCCTAAATTTGTTTAACGATATCACGGATTCTTCTTTTCATTTTCTTCGACCTTCAAATGTGATAAAATTTTTCTGTGAGAACCTGTTTAAGTAGGTAATTTATATAACAGAAGTATCTTTGTGTGACTGAAATAAAATAGTGACATTATATTTTTAGTGCCGCAAGCACTCGCCATAAACCCAGACTTCTCCAAAGAAAATAAAGCTGCAATCAAAGTATAATATATGGGCGTTACAACTACCATCTATGCAAATATTTATATTTAATCTACTTTTTAACAGAGCCTTACGCATTTTTGTTAGGTTCTCTAACATTTTAGTTGTTACTTCGTTAATTATACCAAGTAGGCTATTATGCCACTCATTTTTACAGCCTATAAAAAAGGTAGAAGCATCATTATACATTTATAATGAAACACGAAATCTACAGAGCAAAGGGAACGGCGTAAAGTGCTTAATACATGTTTACATTTTTCACAGTCACGTTTTTACGACTAAGAAGTATTCTTTTTCTACCGCAGTATTTCAAGATTATTGTTTACATAAATAAATATAAAGGTTCTCCTACTAACATAAAACTAAAATATCAAAATAAGTTTTCGAATCATGCCAAGATTTAGTAGAAATTCGATGCAATCGGATTTTCGCAAGTACCTTAAAATGTCGTATGTTCATAAAACTTCCAGCCATGGTAATCTGAGCATTAATTACTACATAGAAAGTCAATTATATAGTCGGTTTTATATTTTTTCAACAATTTCATTTGTTAATTCACGAAGTGTCAAAACGGCACAATACACTCGCAACAATATTGATATCCGTAGTGCTTTGCGTAACCAATCCCCTCCCCATATGACCTTTATTCACCTACAGAAAAATAACAGAAATCTACAACAGTAACTTATGGCCACCATATTTAATATACAGAAATATAATAACAAGTTATGTATGTTAGTATAATGATTGAAATTGATTCGTAGACGTCGTTAATTAACTTTTTGCTTGTTTGATATGACACGTATACTAGCTACAGGTTCATTACATAGAAACCAAACCGTTCACAATGTAAACATCTGTTTATTTACCTAGCTTTGTTGTCGTAGAACCAAAATGTTATATAATGTTAAAATACCTAGAGTTATGACAACGTACGTACTTTGATATTCATATAAACATTTTTATACGAATTATAATAAATATCGCAGTTTTGGACTCGCCAATTCCACGTGTCAATTCATAATTTTTTAATCTTTATAATGCATAAAACTAAAACCTTACCTTATTTTAGTACTGACTTATGACGCATCATTGAAGTGTGATGGTAAATCAACAATGGTCTTTAGTAAGATTGAGTTTGACTCTTATAGCACTCTGATTTTCGTCAATGCTACAACAACAACAAAACTAGTTCCAGTAAATATTGAATTAAAGTACATACATTGGTTGTCATTTTTTATTATTTTTAATTTATTCCTAAGCTGTTGTACTAATGATATTAAAACATAAAATCATACTTTTTAACTTTTTTACAAAACTTCTTAAATTAATTTATTAGGTTCTTGATAAACAAGACTTTCAAGAGAATGTTTTCTGCTAAATCCCCTTAAAGGCCCCAGGAAATTAAATACAGCAAAACATTCTATCCAAGTTCTCGTGAAAAAAGATTTTATTTCTCAAGCATCCATAAATATCTTTTAGAAATTAAACGGCACCGAGTAAAAAGTAACAAAAGCAAAAACATAATTTTTGCTATAGATAACAATAGCTACATTATTGCGTTGATATGTTCGATTAAATTATCTGTGGCCGATGTGGACTGTTTGGTGTTTGCAAATTCACCTAATTTTAAAAAATCTATTAATACTAGTAACTACAACACATTATTACTATTAGTTTTGGCTCCTTTAAGTAAGATACATTTTTATTCTAGTGTAAGACGTGGGTGCACGATGTTCTGTACTCACAAACACCGTATCGCAAGTCAAGTTTTAACCATTCAGCTTCCGCCACGCCACTTAAATTTACTAACCAACTGAAATGTTTTAACTTGCTATCGGTAAATATAATACAACTTGGGCCAGACCTATTATAACTAAGAAATTTAATTACCGCCATAAAATATAAAACGCCAGCAAAAAGACATTTTCCATTTTACGTGCTTTAAAGTAGTAACAATATTGCTAATAAAATGGCGTAATGCACTCTGTAATGCGAACTGAAACGAGATATTATTAGATGTAGTATAATATAGTATTGTGTCGTACTACAAATATGTTATGACAATGTAGAAAAGTTGGGTATACGTGATCTCATAAGCGTAACTAATATGGTATGGTTTTCCTTATTAACAAAACAAATTATACTTAGGCAAGTAGTAATTATACTTGTAGGTAGTAGGTTTGAATGAAGACTAAGATATTGTTACGGAAGTGGGTACAGGGATTGGAAGGAAACAAATGTCTCCGATGAGAGTAGCAATTTATTTGCCTTTCACAGTCTGAACGCGTAACTTTGAACCGAACGCGTAGCACTGCACCAAACGCATAGCACTGCACGAACCGCGTAGCAGTGTTCAACACTGTCCCAATGGACTACACGTAACCCAGTCCAACGGGAGCACTACACCACTTTTCACTTTTACTGTTCACTTCACTTTACTACTTTTCACTTATTCTTCTTGTGAACTGCCCTGTAGACGTTCCTGGAGCTCTTGATATACCCCTAACTTTGATTGTCATTGGTTGAATTTCGACTGTCATTTCGTTATTCTTTTCGATAGTTCTCTAAAACAATATTTATTTATTAATTTTGCTTGATCTAGTACTTTCCAATGTATTCGAATATTCTAAAGAAACCACTCCACTTACTAGAATTTTCTATAAAACACCGAAATCACAAGCAAAAACCCATACAGACCGCCGCGGCTAAAACTCACGGCATTCGGCTCGCAGCCGTAGCCACTTCCGCTTAGCAACTACTTAGAAAATTAATATTTATTATTATTTTTATTTTGGTGTATGGAGTGAATTGGTAGGTGCATTTTAGCAGACATCTAAGTTAAATCCGTAACGATAAAAGTATCGTGTTTAATTACCGTGACGAGTTACGTTTAGTGGGTTTTGTGTTCACTACTGTCTATGTTTATATAAGTATATGTATATTTGCCTAATATGAAATAAAAAAAAATAATTTATTAAATAACATAAATGTATATGTAAGTGTTCTTTAACAGCCTAAATAAATAATGACGTTATAATGAATTAATAACAGGCGCGTTAATATGGAAGCTAATGAATTAAATCCATGTCAAACATTAATGTTCTCATCTCTATGCAGGTGCACCCCAGTACCAACTTCTCCCTCTTGACCGCATTTAACGGAGAGCGACTCGCATCATCGACTGCCAAGATATTTCTGATCGACTTGACACTTTGGCGTTGCGTAGAGATGTAGCTTCACTCTGCATCCTCTATCGCTAGTATCATGGGGAGTGTTCAGAGGAATTGTTCGGACTTTTACCGGCTGCAGGTTTCCGCCATCGTCCTACGCGACAAAATATCCATCCCTATCACCTGGACTATTGGCACTCCACCACTGTGCGCTTCTCCAGAAGCTTTTTGCCTCGCACAACCAGCTTATGGAACAAATTGTCGCCTGCCGTATTTCCGAACCGAAACGACCTTCAAACCTTCAAGAAAAGAGCGTACACCTACCTAAAAGGACGGCAACGCACTTGTGACTCTTGAGTTGCGGGTGTCCTTGGGCGGCGGTAGTCACTTACCATCAGGTGACCCGTCTGCTCGTTTGCCCCCTATCGCATGAAAAAAAAATGTAATCATGAAAATAATCATAATACTGTTAGTATTGAAAGGCAATCGGGATTTTGACAAATTCGGAAGTTAGTTCTATTTTTTTTTTCTTTTGTTTTAGTTTTTTTTTATGTTATATAACCAGAAGATAAGGACATAACAAATTTGAATGAAATAGGGATAACAAGTATTAGACTCAGTATAAAAAGAAGGCCAGAAAGAAAAGTCAAGAGTAACTGATAATTTCTTAATAATATATTTATTTACCGGAAGAAAAACTTTCGGTCATAGCCTTTTTACATTTTCAGAAGGCCAAGTGGATCAAAGACAGGTAAATGAAATTTCATACAAAATATGTTTTATGGAAGTACTCTATGTAGTACCTACTTACTGACATAAAATTCTTAAATTTGAAGCTTGACTCGAAACACCTTAACTCTGACCATTTAAATCGAACTATATCAGAGCCATTCAACATAGTTTCATGGAATCCTATTTGTTATCCTATGTGCTAACTTATCTAAATAGAAAACAAAATCATTTCGTAGGCCTAAGCTTACTTAGTTGACGGTAAAGTAAATCTAGTTTAAATGAGAATAAAGCCTCACGTAATCACAAAAGCAATTTAGCCGTCACCAAAATTTAATCAACCGGTTATATAAAATCCATTTTAGTAAATCCATATTGATCCAAGATGTCTCTAGAGAATGACGTAGGCATAAACGATTAGTCAATGTCATAAGTGATGTCCAGTATTTGAGATTTAACCATAAGTGCTTGGACATTATAAACGAACATTCATAAGAATTTGTGTTTCAGACATTCAGAGTAATTTAATATGCCATTGCACTAAACCAATGGACTGACAAAACACCTAATTTTAACCATAATTTTTATGGTACACATTAAGAATTGAATCACCAAAACTACAAAACCAAACAGTAATAATTTATTTAGCACGAATGTCCATGGCACTTATCACACAAGTTTTCTCTCAACAAAATATTTTGAATTTCATTTCTTACTACTAGCTTTCTAATTGCATTCAATTTTCTCATAAATGGTAATAAGCTTTTAAGAAAATGAAGATCGTCATCTATTTCTTCGTCATCTTCTACTAACGATAATCTTTTACATTTGATTCCCTGTTGAGGCTCTTCTGAGGCCTTTCTTTTATGTCCAACTCCTTCATCTATTTCATCTTCTGAATATCTACTTTTGAGTTTTTCTGTCAATGACTATCAAGATTTATGTACCTTAGAATGAAATACGAACACACGGACCGAGAGTACTCGAAGTGGTAATGTGTAAGATGATACATTTTTCTTGTCTTTGAAAAAAGTAATAACGTGAATTATCGTTAAATAAAGTTTATATAACATTTGTTTTCTATAATTTTTCTATATCTAGTATATAGCGATTAGATAAAGAGTGTTAGAACTACAACAACAACTTTATTTACGTAAGTAATTATGTAACATATATGTTGTAATATTTTTTTTTCTTGTATATTTACTACTATTAAATTAGTAATATCTTTTCTCCCTTATTATGTCTTTGCACCTACCACTTTTATTTCTACAATATCCCAAGTTTGAATGGCAGAGAATGCCTAAAGCATTAAGTCCACCTTGTACAATTTGTGTATAAAGTTTAATAAATAAAATAAAAAAAAACAAGCAAAACAACTGTTAATCAAATATTTAGTAGTAAAACTTTCGTGGGTGTTAGGAATTACGTTTATTAAAGGAACATGCGGTTTTACTTACGTCTGTATTTCAAGGATGTCCGTCTAAGTGTTGCAACCAATGAAGCGCTTGACACTTTTCTCCGAAACTAGTCGGTCATTCCAAAGTTAGTAAAATCTTATGTTCCTTAGTAAATAAACGAACTATGTTTTATTAATTACTGCAATTAATAGTAAACGTAATAGTTTTATAAAAACTACCACTCTTGGACCCCACTTATTGTTTTCCATCAGGCAGAGTAAAGTAATTTTGGTAGGCATCTATAAAAAACGGAAAAGCCATGCAAACTTGGGAAATTGGAGAATTAACGTCCCACATTTTTAGGATAGGGTCTCAAGTCTCTCACATTCCCTTACCAGGTATACTCTTGATCCTGAGTCGAAATTAAATTGACGTCCTGTATAGTATATATCGCTTTAACGTGACATGACGTAGGCCTGACCCTATCACAAGTCGATGCTTATATCTTAATGAACTACGTGTACGTATTTGACGGGCTCGTTATGTGACATAGATATTAATGGGGTCAATAGATTAATCGTACTGTGATATTTATTAACTGATTACTTATGAAAATTAAATAGTGGTATCGACAGTGATACAATGAAGTGCCTATAATAATGTTACACCAGTATTCATTAGGTATATCGGTGCATAGTCAAGTCTGTGCTCGAAAATTCAGATATTCTGAAACGACCGTCTCTATTTTTTGCTGATTATTATTTTAAGAAGTATTTAAATCGTTCCGTGACCCAATGAGTAGTATACAATGACAAATAGAACAGAAAGAAAAATGTGTCGTTCTTAGAAACCACTAGACGATCATGAACCTGAAGTAGCTACTGTTATTACAATTTAAAAAATATTAAAACCATTTTGTGTTAGTGTATGTCGGACAAAGAAATAAAATTTAATTAAGTTTAAATGTGTGCTCTAACATTAATTCCAAACTCTATTTTGGAATTAATACTTTACTTTAGAAAAAGTTATTTCTAAAACCGACTCTATGATTACTTCATAGTAACTTATACTATAGGGGGACAGACGAACAGACGGGTCACCTGATGGTAAGTGACAACCGCCGTCCATGGACACCTTTAACTCGAGAGTCTTAAGTGCGCGGGGAGGGGAAAGAGAGGGAGGATATGGAGATGGGAAAAGGGGTGCTGTTGTGCAGGGGTTTTGACTTAATCTATTCTCTCCCTTTTTTTTCTTGTTTTGAGTGCTGTTTAACTGTTTATTTTTAAACACTTTTCAGATATGGATAAACAACGCGTTACTCTCCGATACTCAATATCCCCTTTTCTATAATTCTACGACAAGTATTTGTTTCAGATCTTTTTGTTTAATCTTTATCTATGCTTTTTCGAAATATTTGTAATATTGTTTGAATGATAGCTCTGAAGTTAGAATCTGGTTAATTAATATGTGCACCATCAATCAATGAAATAAAGCAGTATGTAACCTGATTCGTTATTTACCATACAACATTTTTGACCGTGGGAGTCTCTGCCTAAACCGAAGGTATTTATTCAATTAGAATTGTATTGACCAGTGAGTGAGGGTACCGTAGCCCCAACTCCCTCTCTCAGCGTCGTCGTCATCTGTAAAACCTAAATTACAAAAAATATATATACATATTTTAAAGACATACATACACTCACGCCTATGTCCTAGAAGAGGCAGGCAGAGGCGTCTGAAACGCCCACTTTTTGTCAACTATAATTTAGTCTAACTAACGCAACAGAGGGCAAGCTTTTACTTGGGCGCTATATTGTCGAGAATAAAAATGTATCGCGGTGGGCCGGCGTATTGTACAGGCTGAGCAACTAGCGAGAGAACTACTCAATCGGGTACACCGCCTTATACAGTTGTATCTACTTGCAACAATATATACCAGCGTTAATTACAAACTGCTTTTTATTTGGTTAACAACATCAAGATCTTAACAGTATGACTGTATACATACTGTCCGATACACACCGACGGGAGGAGAGGTGGATGTATTACATGGGGGGAATAAAAACCACAATATATTTAAAATATTTATAATTGGAACGACAGTGGAAAAAATTATAAAGGTTACTTAAAAACATTCAAACACAAAACAGAACAACTGTATAGTTCCTTACTTTTGCTACGTATTAAGTACCCTTCTAACGACTCCCACGGGAAGAGGCATTAGATAAAGCTACAATATATTTCAAAATAGTTTTAATTCCAAAGACAATCGAAAAAAATACACAGGTTACTTAAAAATATTCAAACATTTCTTACTTATGCTGCGTATTAAGTACATATCAAAGCAAACATTTATTATCATTCTTTTTCGTAACTGTCACAATACTAAATCTATGTTTACACTGAAATTAATAAATTAAAGCATACTATTTTATCTGTGCAGATACAACGACGCGAGCGGCCAGCTGATAAGGAGTGCTTCCTGAGCAGCTGTGACCCTATAACCTCTCTCATCAACAAAATGCCTTATCAACCACATAGTATCACGCACTTATTGACTTATCAGACGCAAACGAAAGCCGTCCTCGTCCCAACCTAAGTGATGAACTCAAACACAGTGCTGCGTTTGTGGACGAATGATGTGTGAACCGTTAAAATGGGTGATCTGTTACCAAGTATACCAAGGAGTACGTTTGCAAGTGAGGTAGACGATGGCAATACCAGTGTGGTTGAGTACGGGTCGGACGAGGAGCTTGCAGCTGTGGCGTTATTTCGTGATTATCCGGAGCCACTGCTGCGCTTTGCTTCTGTCTGCTGTGTGCTCTTCATGCTTGTTGGGATCCCTGGAAACCTCATTACCATCGTGGCTCTTGCAAGGTGTAAAAAGGTGAGTTTTTAATATTTTATAGTTTTGAATCATTTATCGCATCAAAAATATCATCATCCGTTCCCTGTTCAGTCGTGGTCTATATCTTCATATAATTAAATCTAAACAGTAATTGTGTATCTTTAAATACATTTGAGTGCAATGAATCCGGGTCACAAAAAGCTTTCCGGAAATTTATATTTAATAGAGAAATTAAATTAAATAAAATTTAAATGAAAAGAAATTTATATTTAAATGAAAGTAAAATATAAACATATATTTGTGTATATATAAATATATATTATAAGTAAAAGAATGAAAAGAAAAGCAAAATCTAGTTTTGTGACCAACGTGAATTTGTGATAAAATGTGAATTAAAAAATAATAATAATAATAATTTCATTGAGAATTAAACTTTAACTGTGATATTAAAACTCTGACGTAATCTGCAAAACTCCATAATATAATTTTCATCATCATTGTTAAAAAAACAGAATTACAGTTCTAACTAATAACAAAATCTAAATTGTATGTTGGATACATATATATAAATATATATATATAATTTAGATTTTGTTAATAGTTAAACTGTAATACTTTTTTACTGAAACGGAGTATAATAACACTTTAAACGATATACGAAAAACGTTATTAAAGAATACAAAATAACCTACCATATAACGCATGTAACTAATTTATTAATTTGTAAAAAATAACGTAGCCATTGAAAGTAGCAAGTTCCTGTTTAAAGCAATTATAATTAATGTCATTTGATAAGATAACTGTGCACACAAATTAGATAAGGTACTCATATTATTATGGTCAGTTTTGTAACAGACACGGACATTAACAAATGTCTTTCTTGTTAAGATAGTAAAAACCATGTGCAAACAAAGTGTCATGTAAACGTTGTTGTCGTATAACAGGAAAAACAATCTGCTTCTTAATATATGTCTTTAAGAAGTAGTAGATAACCGCCTTCAATGAGACATTCCAATTAGTTCAGGCAATACTTTAAAAATACTAATTCCGTTACAATGGGACTTTTACAATGGGTAAATCGCTCAACTCACACGGAGTTTCGTCAGAAGTGTCAGACGTGTCAACACTAATTTAATATCTATTATCACATTCAACTGTCAGTTTCAAAGAGAATTCGAAATAAAGTTTTCTTTCACTACTAATGTGTAGTACACCAACAATTTTTTTTGTAAAAAAATAGTCTTAAAAATATACCAAACAATACAACTATAAATGTGGATGTAAACGAGACGATTATAAAGGTATAATATAATACCTTTTCACTTTGAGATAGCAAAACAATATTTTATAAAACTTGATAAATGTCAACATGACTCGTTTGAAATTCTAGCAGTACATATTTATATATGCATACATGCATGCATATAGCCTAAGAACATAAGACAAATCAGAGGCACATTCCGACGACAAATTAACACGTGTTACTGTGTTCATTTCTTATGTATGAATTCGATGAATCTGTGTCTACACTTATTCAAACATTTTTATATCCACTACTTTACACTGTTATCTATCAGACAGTATAAATGTAGTCATACAGTGCCCAGTTGACAGCAGTAGGCTTGGTACCTGTTACTACATATTATTCAAAATGTGTATATACACCCCTGCCTAACCCTTAAAGGTACAGATATGAGCATATGTATTTCCGTATGTACTTTACTCTTTATAGCTTGTTTTAGTTATAAACGTAGGTTTGGTTGGAATTCAAGTCGGAGATATTGCAAAGAGTTGATTTATTCACTGCATGATATAAATTATGTCGTAGTAAGGACATGAATTATCGTACATTTCTTAACCTAGGTCAGTGTACGGATAGAACCCGTACATAGAGAATTTATAGGCAACCATTTCATTTAGATGTAAAAATTCCGCTTATTATAGATGTGCTATGGTGGCCGTCGTCACATGGCTTAAATGATGATGAGCCTTTGATAAATGAGGTATACGCAAGTCATAATAGCTAGTTGTTGCTAGCGACCTTGGGGCTAAGCCTTGTTGAGATTAAATAACACATTAATGTTAATAAAAAAACTAATCTAATGTTGTATGTTCTATTCTAATCGGTAATTCTTTTGGTCTAAATAAAAAATACGTACAAAGTAAACAAAAAACGAAACAATGGATTGTTAAAAAAACCATTAGTTTACCAGTTGTTTTTTTGATCATCTCTATTGTAATTAGATCGTAGAGGATTTAAGTATACAGGAGTCTACCTATCGGTCTGATAACAGTCGTGCACCCCGGTATTGATTGGTAATGAACCCTTATCTCGTCTGTGAGGAGTGAGATAATAATAGACTAGTGATACCAGACGGACGTTCGAATATAGTAGAGTCAGATCGGCACACTGTACAATGTATCAATAAATTATAGGCCTATTATAATCAGACATCTGTAATGATTATCAAAATGTATAGCGTGAACTGACAATTGCGTTTGTTGTCATAATATAAGACTTTAAGAGTCACATCGAGAAAGTTAATATATACATATATTATAATAAAATCGTGTATTGTACTCTAATTATTTCTGTTAGGTGTACATTTTAAAACTAAATATTATTTGTAAGTTCACAAAGTGAAATGAAAACGAATCTTTCTTTTCCTATTAAAATTTAAATCATCATGCAGATAAAAAAGGTATCAACAATATGACTGTTGAAAACAAAATGTTTCATAAACTGATATATTTTAGCTCACCGAAGATATCTTTATGGCCTTAGATAAGCCAAATGACAGTATCAAGCGTAGGTCATTTTGTTCTCCGAAATCATTCTTGTATCTCATGCCTTATAGTTTTTTCTTCTGTCTTAAAATATTCTGTAGTTTTCAGCCTCGGCCAAGAAAGGGTTATATTTTTCGAGCGTATCTTGTATATATACTATACATAATTATTTGTAAATTTCATTATTAATTACCTCGTATCTTCGGATTTTGACAGTTAAGGTGTCATTATAGTCTTCTTAAAAACACGTGTTTAAAATAAAACAAATGGTGGATTTTTGACTCAAAATATCAATACCTTACTTCAACAAAAAAACGGTCAAGTGCGAGACCAACTCGTACGCCGAGGGTTCCGTACAACCCATTATACCGCCATAATAAAATTAGTATAATTTTATTGGTGGCTAGGGCTCAACAATTTGGGAAGTGCATAGTGTAACGAGCACAATATTGCAATGAATATTGTCTTTTATTTTCTTTATTTTCTTTTATTTCCTTTCGCACAATAGCATAATTTTATTTATTTACCTAATTTGAGGTTGATGCCAAATATACTAAATTGAATAAGCGCCCATTAATTTCCAACTTTTTTTATTATTTGCAATTAACAAGTTAGAATCAAAATTTGCCCTTATCTTTTTATCGTGTAGTCTCAGGACCTTGATTTTTATACAACTAATAGGAACTATAGACCTCAGAATTTGGTATAAATGTCAACTTGCTAGGTCTACCGGTTCCTGAGAAAATCGGTGGTGACAAACGGACAGATAGACGGACAGTCCTTTTTTACCTTTTGAGCTACGGAACCCTAAAAATAACCAAACCTGATGGAAATTAAAAGGAAATTACAAAAATAATATATGATATATGTTTAAATTTAATTAGGAATAATAAAGTGGTTTAAAAAGTTTTTGATAGCGTAAAACATGGCACGTTTATGTTTGACTTCATGCTATCATATGAAATTTAGAATAGTTTCAAATATCCGTAGTCCAATCATATTTAAAATGAAATACATAATCATTTTGTTTATTTATCACTAATAGGTTTGTCTAAACACATTCTAAAACTATTGTATATTTTATTTTGAACCGTAGACTTTTCAAGATTTATTTAAAAAAAAATATTAACAAGGTGCCGCTTACTACAGGAAAAATGCAGTGACAGTATATAAATTACAGGGAACAACTTTAGAGAACTAGGATAGTGTTGATTTAAGCAGTAACCTTTTCGCGAAAGGCCAGGCTTACGTCGCTTTGAGCCGAGTTTGATCATTCTTAGGTCGATTAGTTCGCTAGATCTTAGAAAGTTACTACATTAACCACTAAATCATAATTAAGAAACACTTATGTAAATTTTAATTTTTATTTGTCTGTTTTTGTCGTCTCTCTCTCTACATTCTGCCCACTTATATAAGTAGCACAGTTTTGTTCATAAGACTGTGCGGGGACACTAAAAACTTTATAAACAAAACAAGTAATTACAAAAAGATAAAAAACCCGACTGCAAAACAAGACACGTATAAGTAATGCACTAAAAAGACCGAAACAAGGTAGAGAATAGAAAACTACATTAAAATATACTACAATCACTGTAAGAAGTGAATTTACATGAAATGTGTATTTTAATTATGGATATATAAATATACAAACACACTCTAATTCAGTTCAACTGACTACATTATGAGCTGAAAGCTTACTTTAAATGCCCACCTTACGTTTTGTATCAGACTGGACCCCATGATATGATTTTGAATGGTCTAATAATTTTCCATAACAAACTCCATATGTATATATAATAAACCGTTTTTTTTTGTCTAACAGGTTCGAAACGCTACAGCCGTCTTCATAATGAACCTGTCATGCTCTGACCTTCTATTCTGCTGCTTCAACCTACCTTTGGCGGCCTCCACTTTTTGGCGACGATCTTGGGCCCACGGTAGAATTCTATGCCGCATGTTCCCTCTTGCCAGATATGCGCTAGTAGCTGTTTCGTTGTTCACCGTGTTGGCTATCACCATAAATAGATATGTCATGATATCACACCCTCGGTTATATCCCAAGTAAGTGTACTGTAATGTTAGAATAAAAACTTCAGTGAATGATGGTGTCCTTCACGACGTATCAGTCGACGACGACCCTGTTAGTCACGTGTGTACATAATTCGAAGATGGGTCATAACTTGCTGGCTCCCTAACATGAGGCCAATGACGTATTTAAAAAAAATAAAAAATAGTATATAACGCAATTTAGAATTCATACATATTTTATGAAACACATAAACAGCATAAAGATTTTATTAGAATTAAGAAGTAAACAAAGGTTTACTTCCACTACAACTTACTTATAATTAATTGACTTGTTTGTTTAGAGGTTAGAGATCCTGATTACTAAGCCAGAGGTTGTGGGTTCGATTACCACTACTAATAGTTGTGTGATGAGCCGGATCATTTGTTCTGCGTCTCGTTGTCTATGTGTATCTATTATATATATATATATATGTTTATAAATATATAAGTATTTACATATAAAATCAGAATGGTTACTATATTAAAAGATCAAGTGTCCTAGTGAGATCTATTAAGTTATTACATTACTTTTTTTTTTTTGCAACAGGCTGTACAGACGAAAGTATCTTGCTGTAATGGTGGCCAGTACGTGGATATTTTCTTTTGGAGCTCTCATCGCTACATGGTTAGAAAAATGGGGCAGATTTGGTTTAGATCCTACAATAGGATCTTGCTCAATACTACCTGATGAAAACAATAGATCTCCTAAAGAGTTTCTATTCGTGGGAGCGTTTATGTTACCTTGTTTGGCAATAGTAATATGTTATGCAAGAATATTTTGTATTGTAAGAGAAGCTGCAAGGAAATCCCGTGCCCCTGCTCGGGGACGATCTAGACCAGGTCTAGAAGATTCTGCAGTTGGCTCTGCTTCAACAGCTTTAGAAAGGTCTCCTGGACTGGAAAATGGGATAAATCATGTTGCCCCTCCTCGAAGGGCATTACTTGCTCCTCCAACTCTACACTGTCCTCCAACACCAGGACTAGAACGATCTTCATCATCTGGAGTTGACACTCTAGATGGCCACGATGAAGAATGTGCACTCGATGCTAAACCAAGAACTCCCAGTGGTGGTGAAACAGCTAAACGACTTCGGCAAGCAGCCGTTGCACTTAGACGCTCACCAGCCTCTGTACGGCCACCTCGATTAACACCAAAAGACAGGAAGCTTTTAAAAATGATAATGGCCATAATGTTGTCTTTCTGGGTATGCTACTTACCTATTACTTTGACGAAGATATTTCGGGAGTTCACATCGCATCCGGCAGCAAATATCGCGGGTTACATTTTAATATATCTGACTACTTGTATCAACCCTATTATCTATGTGGTGATGTCAAGCGAATATCGTCAGGCGTACAAAAATCTGCTGATGTGTCGACGGTGGGCGTGACGTTCGCCCGGCGATGGCGCCTCCGAGAAGCGCCCGCCGTGACTAGTCGTAAATCGTTCTACAGCCTGAATAACTGCGAATAATGGACACTCAAGTGCATATGTGTAAAAAATAAGTGATCGTTTACTCGTATAATGCAGTGACAACCCTAACTTATTCGTGTAGATGGGAAGGAAGCTAATTTTTTTTCCTAGACAATTTTATAACTTCAAACCGTCCGTGTTTCCGCTTACATGGAATGTCATGAAAGCATTTAATAGTATTTTCTACTGAAATAGTTTTTAATGACTGTAATACGATAGTGATGTTATAATTAATTTATTATAATAGTATAAATAATATACATTTAGTTGTTTCGTAATAATACTCAGTAATTGATAATTGAATGTCAAACATGTGATTGTACTTATATCGTTGTCGGAAGCTACCGATTTGTTTGTCATCAAATTATGTGAATCATGTTCTTATATTATTAAAAAAAAAACTTTGAAAGTCTGTTTGAGGTTTAGGTGTAAGAGATACAAAAGCTATTAAAGTTGGGAAGCAATATTGTAGTTGTATTGGGGACTGTGGCTTGTGTAATATCAATCTCGGACGGACCCATGACGTCCAGCTTGACTCATTACGGTAAAAAGCAAACAAAACCATGTAAATCATTGTTTGTCCTCTCATTTGTAGTGCAAATGTTGAACTTAAGGGACGAGTATTAGTGTCAATATTGTGAATATGGGTGATGGGAACTTAAGTGTAATATTCCCACAAGGGCTATCGTCGTATAAGACTGATGGGGACTTGGCAGCCGAGAAGTTATTTCAGGAGTATCCTGATGCTCTACTACGGTTTGCATCTGCTTGCTGTGTTATCTTCATGCTCATCGGCATCCCTGGAAACATCATCTCCATCATTGCATTGGCCAGGTGCAAAAAGGTCAGTGAACTTTATTTACACGTACTGTTATCAGTTTATTTTACGCATCTGTTAATACTTGTGGATATATTTCATATTATTGTTTATTGTTTATTTTATTGTTATTCTATAAATTAATAGTATACTCGATACAACTTTTGATTAAAATAAATCACAAGTCATTTTTATTTTATGTGTAAACCACACATGAAATAAAAAGGTGTTTGTGACATAATATGACATCATAATAAAATGCTTGTTTTATGATTTATATTACAAGGAAGAAAGAAACATATTAACAAGCTAAACCGATTGAGCATCATAAAGGCATACGCTTATATGACACTCAATCGATTTCGCCTCACCAAGGGACTCATTGTCCGGGAGGTAGCGTTGCAAACACAAAAAAGTCATAGTAAGCCGACTGATATTAAGAGCGATAGTTGATCTTATATGACTAATAAGTGAACCGACCGTCAGCTGCTCAAGTCGCGGTGGGTGCGGCTGTGGGGGGCTGCGAAAGAGGTACAAAAAAAAAACAATTTAAATGATAGTACGCCGGCTCAAACTTTTGCCATAAATAGTTGTTATCATACTGACTACATTTTTTTTTTGAAAAACTTTCAATTTATTATTTTTCCATTTTTTTAATTGTCTATTTTTTCTAGTAGATTTTGCCCTCAAGTCTTGAAAAAGCTAGTCTAGTCGTGTTATGGGTTATGGAAGGTCGTGTTATGGGTTCGAACAAGGCCAGAATCTATCTCGAAATATGTGTTTAAAAGGAAACAGCATAATAGCAATGCTCCAATAATTTAATTCTTCACTGGGTCAGCTGAAGGCCTTTCCACCACTATACAAGCAGCTGATTGTTGTTTTCGTACTCATAATTATTTGAAGAATCACGTAGTTAAATTTCATTCGGCGTAATATAACTTTATTTTCCTTTTTTTTTACAAGTTCATGTGAGCAGCTGACGATTATTTTTTAGCTCAGTATGATAACAACTATTTATGGAAAAAGTTTCGGCCGGCGTACTATCACTTTTTTTTTGTTGACACTTCCGCAACCTCCCAATTCCACACCCACCGCGGTTGCGCCAGCTGACGTCATTCGAGATCTATTGAAAAAGATGGCAAGCAATCGGCGTAAAATGACTGCCCAAAATGCAACGCTACCTCCCGGACTATCATCGTTGTCACATCATAACAACATGTTTCACTTGTAAAAGCGGTCTTAAAGTGTCTTACCCCAATAGCTTACCGTAACTTTAATATGATCAATGTTCTGTATCCAATTTAAATAAAAGTGTTGAACATATTCCAAATCTAGAGATTCGACTCGTAAAGAAAGATGCCATATAGCATTAACGATAAATCCTTATGATTTTGAAAACATCTTGCGTTCCCAAACGCTGGCAGCGGTACGTGTTAGATCCTTTGGCTGACCTCTTTTCAAAGTTTTACCTGCCTATTTGGAAACTACTGTTTAGGTCATGAATCCTCCATAGCAACCAGTATTTCTACAGTATACCGAAGACAAAATTTGTGTTCCTGAACAGCATACCAATCTCTTTCAAGGGGTGCTGTCATTAAAGCCATATAACCAGCTAATAGCAGCCCAATGGTATTCCATAAAGTATTTCTAAAACTGAAAAAGCTTTTAAAATTAAACCAACATATGTTTTTCTATCTATCTATACCATTTTTATTCTCAATCTGTTAAACATTTTTCTATAAACAACATTTATGTGGATTTACTTCATTTGATGTGACGAACACACTTCAAGATCTTTTTATTAAATTCCAACATAAATGTTTATTGGTATTTCCCTATAATAGATTTTATTCACCTTTATACCTAACACCCAGATTGTTACAAGGAAAACATTGTTTGTTTGTTAAGTATACACTGGAGGAATGATACTATAATAACAGTGTAATATTAATTATAAATAATGTTCACACATTATTGGCATCGCATCGGTCACAAATTTATGTAAATTTCTTATTCTATTTCAAAGAAAAGAATTGTATTTCTCAAATGCTTTGAAATTATTACTACACGACTTCCCTCAATAGTAGTGTAATTGGAATCCATGTATGTTTATGAGTTTACTTAAACCATCATACGTTTCTTTATTCCAGCCCATTCAAACAAACCAAACCAATTATTGGTATCAACTGACATGATAACATTCGTCGGGGACTTTTAAATCGATGAATTCAAAACATCAAATATTGACTTGACTTGACTGGTTATATTTTAATCAAACCCTTTCGATTCCAGTGTCGATATTGTCAATAAATCGTACACGTTCCGCTGACCATAATCAATAGTTCTAGAGACTTGAATTGAGTTAGAGGAGTAGAGAATTTGACCAGACCAAATAAACATGCCTAGTTTACAGTTAAGGTCTTACGGCATTCGTTACAGTTGGGATGTTGTTACAATTAGTAATTACTTATTAGGTGGGGCAAATGATTTGTTTTTTTTTTTATTTATAAAAATTAAAAGTTAAGTGGTTAGAAGGCTCGGTCTTTTCAGCATCAGCTAATTTGGGTTATAGGGTATCCCAAGTTTATTTTATTTTCCTTCCATCCTCCAGATTTAAAATGTACTCCCAACTATCTCGAGTATTTGCCGAAGCGTTCTTTGGTATTGCGTTATTAAAGTAATAAAATTTAGGATTAAATTTGAATCCGGAAATATGGGCATGTAATTCACCTATGCCTTCGTGAATACAGGTGTGAGAATAATATGTATGAATGTTTTAATTAAAACAGATAAATATATAATAATAAAAACATTGAAAAATGTATGGTATAATGAAAATACAACTCATAGTAGTATACATGTGATATGTATATCGTGGTGCGGTAAAGTAATTCTAAGAACAAAGGCATAGAGACTTAGAGGGATATGTTGGTTGTGAAGTATTAACAATAAGAACCACATTTTAAACATTAAATTTAAGTTATTGGTGTCAAGACGCTATAAGCTTATATATATACATGTTTTATTTATTTACAAAAAATAACAATTATACCTTTAACAAACACACACACATACTTGTAGTTTGACACAAGTGTAACATTACATCTTCAGATTAATTTTTAATTATGAACAAGAACCCATATAGTGACAGAAGCAATGGATAATTTATAAAAACTTCGTCGATTCCACTTTCAAAAGTCCAAATATTTAGTGATAATATGTAACATCATTGGCCTTCTGCGTCTGTTCCGGACGATTTAGTCACTGTCCCGTAGACACACACTTTGTTTTCAAGTAAGTTTGTAAGCCAATTCTAGAACGACTGATTCTAACGCACACACTGCACAAAAAACTGGCAACTTGTGGGTTGTTGTTAGTTCGGTGACGTTTCATTCTCTTCCACCAATTTCTGGAACCTTTTCTGTTATCGTGAATTACACGCCCATCGATCACACGCCTCCTCCATTTATCGCGATCTACAGCGACCCTCTCCCACGCTACAATGTCGATGACAAATGAGACCATATACCTCCTTTTTTTTTTTTTTTTTTTTTTTTTTTCGTGTGGAAACCCCCTCGGGCCGTCATCTCACCGGGGTTTTCGGTGGAACAGTGTGTCGGAATCGAACCGACTAAAACCACACGGCGTGCCATACTGCGCTTAAAATAGGAGGAATCCGGGAACAGCTTTATTAGCGTTTATGCGTTAGCGTTTATACAGCGTGTGCTGAGCCGAGTCCTCACTACAGTCGCAGTGGTGACAGACGGGGCTCATTTCCCTCCTAGCGACCGAATGCAGGTACTTTCCGAAGCAGCCGTGCCCGGAAAGAACCTGTGTCAGTCGGAAGGAAAGAGTGCCGTGCTGCCGCCCTGCCCATTCGACAATGACCGGCTGGAGCGCCTCCACGGCGGCAAAACCAGCACGTGGAGCCTCCAGCCGGGACGACCAACGAACCATTGTGGCTCGGCGTGCGGCTTCACGCCACTCGCGTACCTCTTCGGGCGGGGGCCGACTGCCACCAACCGCCCGGAAATCAGCCGTTCGCCGATAGACCTCGGCGAGCACTTCCGCCTCCAAATCCCACGGGGGCGTTCCGGCCAACGCGCACGCCGCCTCCGTGGATACGGTGCGGCAACCGCGTATGGCTCTAACTGCCATAACTCTCTGAGGGCGCCAGAGGCGTGCCCTATTCTGGGCGGTCAGAGCCTCCGCTCACACCGGTGCACCGTATAGTGCCATTGACCGGATAACCCCCGTGTACAGCCGTCTTGTTGCGACGCTGGGTCCTCCCAAGTTGGGCAAAAGTCGCCCTAGGGCGGAGCAAGCTGCCGAAAGTGCTCGTCGAAGAGCCACCTCCAGTCAAGGATCAGGCCCAGATATTTTATGTGGGCCCGAACCGGTACGAGAACCGAGTTGACCATGATTGAGGCGCCAGGGGGTGGACCACGACGGGGCCCATGGAATAGAAGGGCCTCCGTCTTGTCCAGGGCCACCCGCAGGCCCAGCGCCTCGATGCGCCCGACCACCAGTGAGGCGCCTCTGGTGGCCAAACGCACCGCCTCCTGAAAGTTCGCCCCCCGAGCCGTGACTAAAGTGTCATCAGCGTAACAGATTACGCCCAGCCCGGGGGGGAAGTCACCTCGAAGGGCCCAGTCGTACCCCATGTTCCACAGGAGCGGTCCAAGAACAGATCCCTGGGGAACACCGCACGACATGGGCCGACGACTCAGATGTCCCTCTCGGTCCTCGTACATGACGGTACGCTCCTCTAAATAGTCTGCCACTAGTCGCCTCAGGTACTGTGGCACCCCGTGATAGAGGAGTGCTTCCCTGATGAAACTGAATGGCAGACTATTGAATGCATTGGCGATGTCCAATGACACCGCCAACAGCACGCCGCCACAGCTCACTGCCTCTTCGGTTACGGCCCTCAGACGCAACACAGCACCGATCGTCGATCGACCCGCTCGGAAACCGAATTGGGCGTCCGACAAATCGGGGCCGACCTCGTCCAGGTGCCGGACGATGCGGGCAGAGAGTACCCTCTCAAACAGTTTACCCGCCTCATCCAGCAGCACGATGGGTCTGTCAATCAGGAAAGCGTCCGGATGACAGGCTAGCGTCGAACACCTCCCTGAGGCGGTCCGCCAAGTGGTCAAGGGCCAGGGCCAGGACTCGGGCAGGGATTCCGTCTGGCCCGGGGGCGGTTTTCTTGGAGCGAATCCATAAAACAGCCGCCCCTATCTCCGCCTCCGTGACGGGTGAAACATCCTCCTTCTCGAACTCCCCGTCGTCTTCATGAAGCCGGTCCTCTTCCCCTTCTTCGCGGTGACGCCGACGGCTGCGGGTGTAGGATCTCCGGGCACGAATGCAGGCCAAACGGAGATCCGCCAACTCCTGGGACCACCAGTAGACCTCCTTTCTTGGAGGCCGACAACCTTTAACCCGGGGCATGGCCGCATCGCATATCTGCGTAATCGCATCGCGAAAGCGGCCAGCTCCCATGTCTACCTCCTCGGTTGGAGGCTGCGGAGACAGCCAGGAACAGATGATGGCTGCCTCCTCCAGTAGATCCCTATCTAGCTTAGATACAGCCCACCGCGGAAAGCGGGATGAAAGCCGCGCCGTGTGACCCCTACTGGGATCCTGGGTCCGGGAGAGCTCAAATCGGATATAAAGATGATCCGAGAGCGTCTCAACCTCTTCCAGGACACGCCAGTTCCTTACACGTGCGGCGAGAGCAGGGGTAGCGAACGAAAGGTCCACTATCGACCCCCCCTGCTGTCGCACGCATGTGTTGGTGGAACCTCTGTTAAGGAGACAAAGGCCCACCGACGTTGCCCACTCTTCTACCGCGTCGCCCCGTGCGTCCGTCCTAGGAGAACCCCAAGCAACAGACTTGGCGTTGAAGTCCCCCAGCACTAAGACGTGCCCAGACGCTTGTCGCCGTATCGAGGTCTCTAGGTTGTTGAGGAAGACCTCGAAGTCGCTCAGACTCCGGTTGGGGGAGAAGTAGACACCGTATATGGTGATCCCCCCCCATTCGGCGCAGCAACATATCCAGTACCGTTGTCTCTTAGCGACAAGGGCGGGGAATGAGCCGCCGTAGAGCCGATGACTGCCACGGAGCCGTCCCGGTCACCCAGCCAGTTTGGACGGGTAGGAACGTAATAGGGCCCCGCGGCTACGGCCACACCAATAGACCACTCTGCCATAGTTTGCAGAAAGAGGTCCTGCGCACCGGCACAGTGGTTTAGGTTCGTCTGGACAAGGAGGCTGGAGACGTGGTCCATTATTGGATCGTCTCTACAGCCTCCTCCATGGGCGACGGCGATGATGTTCGATTGGCATCGGAGGCAGCCTGGGCCGATTGGCTAACCACCGATGTTTGCGGAGAAGTGCGGGGAGGCTTGCAGCCCCCCTGTCCCATCTGGTGATTGGCGGGAAAATTACCCGCCGCACACGCTGGGCAGTGAGGGGCGGCGGAACATTCCGCCGCTTTGTGCCCCGGTCGACCACAGCGGAAGCAGAGTCCGCTGCAGTCGAGGCAACTACCACACTTGACGCGTGTGTGTCCCGATCCAAGGCATTTGAAACACCTCATCGGTCTCGCCGCCACTGTGACTCTGGCGTTCACGAAACCGATGAGGATTTTGCCGGCATCACCCAAGATTTGGCTGACACCACGGGACAACTGGCCCATACCGCGCCAAGACCACCTGGACCGGGGCGGATGGTGCCGACTCTGATGATGTCCGCGTTGCATCCCGTCTTCTCGCGAATGGCAACACGCACATCCTCCCCCGTCACAGAGTCGTCCAAGCCCGAAATGCGCACCTCCGCACACTTAGTGGGCCTAACGACCTTGACACCATCTGACGCTGCAAAAACTCCCCGCAGCTTCTCCGCAACTACGTCCGCCGTCTTTGCACCTTCGGCACCGGGGAACTCCAAAACTCGAGCCCCCGTCTGGGCAAGGCGCAGCCTCACACCTGAGGCCCCGAATTCACCACCTAGGCTATCCCGGGCTTTCTTGAACACAGCCGCGTAGGATAGCCCATTGTTGGCCGCCTCTAGCAACACGGTAACAACTACAGCTGCCGTTTTGGGCGCCTGCAGTTTTCTAGCCTTTTTAGCGGTGACTGCCACCAGCGATGCAAAAGGAGCAGAGGCTGCACTTTTGGAGACCTTCTTGTTGTGGTTTCGGGTCCTCTTCTTCTTGCTCTCAGCTTTCTGCCACCCATCATTAGAGGGGACAGACGTGGAGGGAACAGAGACAATTGCAGCACTAGAGAGAGCGCTAGGGGCGCTCTTACCTGTAGGTGCTAGAGAGGTGAGAGGAAGGAACTCCGACGTTGCCTCCGTACCAGCTTGCCTTATTCGCCTTGTCCTCGGTGCGGTTGCAGGCACTAACGCAGACGCGGCTGCAGCGTATGAGATCGCAACGCGGCCACCCGAGACTGGGAGCGGCGTCGGAGCTGATGTGGCCTTTTTGTTTGTTTTCCCCGCAGCAAGCGGTGGCCGAACAATGGGTGCTGGAGGCAGCCTTGCTTCCAGTCCCGCCAGGCGCCTGTCCATCATCCGCCACACTGCGTCTGTAATTTGACGCAAGTGGGCATCAGAGACTGGGGATGAGGAAGGGGAGGTGGCAAGGTGCTCTGCAACAGGATTTGCTCTCTGTGGGCTAGCAGCGCTCGTCCCAGCGCGAAACTGGGCGAACTGAGCACTAAGCTCAGCAACCTGTTGCGTCAAGCGCCTGTGGGCCGCCGTAAGGCGATCGTTTGCCTCTTGTAATTTCGAGACATCTTGAATGAGGCCTTCCGTGGCCTCCGACACGGCCGAGGAGGAGTCCTTCAGGGCACTGACAAAGGCCACTTTCTGGATAATGGTCACCGCAGCATTCGTCCTCTCCTTCAAATCCACCGTAGTAAGAGGGTCAGAACCCCTTTCTCCCGGTGGACGGATTTTAAGAAGGAGATCTGTGATCTCCTCCTCAGCAACGATTTCACCCTCTCTTCGCCCTCTGGTGTATCCTTCTGCTCCAGAAAAGACGGAACCCGTCGGCGCCGGTGTACGTGATCTACCACGCCTGCTGCTCGGCACTTTGGGCGGCAACATGTGTTGCGAAGTATCGCCGTCCTCATCCCGTCCACGTTTCGTCCACGTCCACTTTCTGGGTCGCGGAGTTCCAGTTCCATCTCCTCGGCCGAGTCAGCCGCGGAACTGGCGGCCCTGGAACGCACTCGCTCCGACATTCTTCTGCTCCCAGAAGACAGGTTGACTTCTGGGAGCACCTTCACGATAGGCGTCTCGGTGAAAACCTCCTCCTCCGCCTTCTTATTTTTTCCCTTTATTTTTATTTTCTCCTTCCTCTCATCATGTTTTATTTTAATATTTAACGTATTGATATACTCCATAACTAATCCCACGAGTAGGGGAGAACTAAAGGTCCACCCGGGCAGAGATCCCCAATACCCGGGCAAGCGTAGATTTATGCCCAACCGAGGGGTCCGCAGGTGCCCCGGCTGGGAGTGCGCTTGCGACTGAACCACCCATCAGCCATGCATCCCATGGTCACGCACCAGAACACGGGATTCGGGGTAATTTTTTTATAGAGGTTTTCTTCCTCGCAGTCCGGGTGGCTAAGCCAAGACTCTCGCCCCCGATCGAAGCAACAAGGCTTCTTTCGTGATTACGATATGCCAACGGTGGCATCGAGATAAAATCTCTAAATGCCTGCTCGGTGGCAGTGTGAGTGCACGCCAAGCCCGTCCTCGTTCCTCCGCTGAGAACAGCGGAGCAACTCTGAGTGACCCTTGAAAGAGTCCCACAGGGTATCCTGCTTAGTCTGGAGTCTCCCCCTGGGCCAATCCGGCATGAGTAGCTCTACCAGCACAGCCCCAGGGATCATTAACCCACGCAAGCCCCCCCACGACGACAACGTGAGGATACAGTTGGGGGGGAGACCATATACCTCCTGGCGCAACCTTTAAACCGCAGTATAAGTCTACCAATATCTCTTTTTTCGTATGACAAGATACAACAAGATGGAAAGCAAGTTTTTGCAACCCTGGCATAGAACAACGGTCTTTTTAGCATTTATGCTCATGGAGAACAGAGAACAAGCGCGGGAGAATTTCTCTAAGATGACTTGAGCTCATGGGTAGAAGTCGCTACCAAGGCTGCGTCATCGGCAAAAAAAGACAATCTGTATAAGACCTCACGATAGCGTTTTCGGACTTGAGAAACGAAATTACGAGTATGTTGAACAGCTTCCCATCGGCCCCGTATGCAGATTGTTACCCTGCTGATTGTCACCGAAAGCGAATTTTAAAAGCAGTGCAAAAATATACCAAACAGGATAGGTGCCAACACGCAGCCCTGTCAAACGCCTCTGCGTACGTCAAATGTTCCCGATGTGTTTCCATTGAATAAAACACCCCATACCCAACTTGTCTTCATGAAAACATTTTACAAGGCTCAGTAAACGTGGAGGACAACCAATGCGCTCGAGTGTTGTGTACAGCCCCTCCATGCTGATGGTGTCAAAGGCCTTGTTAAGGTCAACGAATGCAATAAGCAGGGAAGTCTTCGGCTCTCGACACTTCACGCTCCACAACCTAACGTTTTCCAACCGTGCCTTAAAAAGGTATTCCGCAATAATGGTTGCACTCACGGCGGTCATTCTTACCCTTGTATAGGGTTATAATGTTTGCAATGCGCATATCTTGTGGAATATACCCCTCCTTCCAGCATTTCCATAACAGCTTGTGCAGAACAGGTCTACCACGAATGTTATAAGCTGTTTGATATCCCTGACCAATTCCTCTACGTTAGGTTAGGTCTGGGTCAGCTTTGTACTGCCATAGGCGAGATGTTAACTGGAATTGAGTAGAGTTCGGTATAGTGGTCTACCCAACGTGCTAATTGCCGGTTATTATCTGTTATGACAGAGCCACCCACTTTCTTCTCCCCTACCTAATTCTCTTCCTTATTTTAGGAGTAGGCCCAAGTGCTCGTTTTATCAGACAGTAAACACCCCCAAAATTTCCGACATCAGCACCCGCCTGTAAATTACGGTAGACTTAGTCCAATATGTATTTGCAGGGTGCCGTGCAAACCTTCAGAATATTGCCGTAGATGACCTCCACTCGTTTACATTTCTAAAGTCGACTTTCTTATTACCTGGTATTCTAGACGAGATTAGATGATTATCTTAGGTTATATCTCAATGCGACTAGTAAGTAGAAAGTGGTCGGTGTCGCATTCAACGCTATGATATCAGCGTGTGATACGTATCCCTAAGATCAGTTTCAGGGTAATGATAAGGTCTAATCGATGCCAATGCCCGAAACCTGAATATCTCCATGACGCTTTATGCAGCAACTTTCCTTTAAAAATAAAATACTTATTAGGTCACGCTCAGCAGGTACTTGGAACAGAACTCCAACAGACGTTGGCCGTTATCGTTGATTTATCTCATGCTATGGCCCCTAATACAATCACTCCATGCAGCTGCGTCTTGACCAACTCGCGCGTTAAAGTCACCAAGGATGAAAAGATGATCGCTGTTTTTTACTAATCGAACGGTTTCCGACAATTTATCATAAAACCGGCTTTTGGAATACCCGTTCTTCCAAATTATTCCAAAAGGTATTCCGTCGTATGCGTCGCTTATCCGCAGCTGACCACTATATCTAGTGGCCGTTCATTATCGACCACCTGAGACCCCGCTAGTGGCTATCAGCATAGCCCTAGCTATAATATATAAATAGATGTGAATATCACTTATGTTAATCTTTTTACTACTACTACAACTATTAAATCCCTAAGACATTTTTTCATTTTGGTACATCAGTCCAGTCTGAGAATGGTGCATTATGCGCTGGGATTAGACCAAAACTTTTGTCTTTTTTATCATTTTGGAAGTATATCAGATAATAAAATTTAATACAGTATTGTTACTTTACAGGTTCGTAATGCAACCGCTATGTTCATCATCAACCTGTCCTGCTCAGATCTTCTGTTCTGCTGTTTCATACTGCCTCTCGCCGCATCGACTTTTTGGAATAAATCCTGGAGACACGGAATAGTCTTATGTCATATGTTCCCATTTGCAAGATATGCGCTGGTCGCAGTGTCTTTGTTTTCTGTGTTGACCATCACTATCAATAGATATATCCTCATTTCTCATCCAAGACAATATGTTAAGTAAGTATTCATTGCAAAATTTTATACACATTGCCTATTAGGGCAAAAAAGACATAGGTCTTTCACATATGCCTGGCTGATCATTAACTCAATGGTTTGGGCGTTATAACCATCACGTGTGTTCCGAGTCTCGTGGCTCATTTTTCTTATAGGTCTAGTAGAACATGGCATGAATAATAATTGTTTTGTTTGTTTAGTGTAAAAAATAAGATAATATTAATTTATTATTATCAAAGGTCCATTTTCATATTAATTTAACTTAACCAGCGTGTGACAATTTCAATAATGTAATATGTTATCATAAGCAGCAACTTACATACTGCGAGCCAATGATATTTAAAGAAAGATGACATGACGTGCTTATTTATAAGTGTATACATACATTACGATTAATATGCGAAAGATAATGCGGAATGTACGGGTGGGAAGAGATAGCTATCTTTTGTGAGTTGCACTGGAAGAACACAGTAAATTTAATAGTTAGAATTGTTAGATAAGACATTGAATATCGCAATCTGTGTGTTTGTTAATAGCTTCTGATTGGTAATGAGTGTTCCGTAAAAATAAATGTATTAATACAACAATACAACGAAGGAAATTACTATCGATTAGTTTTCATAATATGTATGTTTCCCATAAACACAGTACATACTGTATAAATATGCACAGATAAGAAAAGGTACACACGAGGGTGAATCAAAAAGTTCTTAGAAGCAAATATATAATAATAATGGTTTTTGTGGTAGTCTGAGTAGTTTTATTCAGTATTAGTAGTTAGTAGTATTCACTATTCAAATTAAAATTACTTTATTTCATGAAATCTTATAGCCTGTATGAATTACCTGCTATTGCTCATACTTTCCAATCCATCTGTATAAGCAATATTCTTCCTTCCCTTTCCCACTTTTCCTGTCAATATACTCCAATTTTCCAATCCAATCCCAAAAGTGCCCGGATGACTGCAATAGGTTTGCCCCTGTTGTCTATTGCTGCTTACGTAAATGGTACTAAAATATACGCCTACTCTTTTGGGGGTACAGGCGTGAGTGTATAGTGTACGTTATGTACGTATGAATTTTGAGAAGTATTGTAACGCGGCAGTTCCGGATGTTGAGCTCGCATGAGAAGCAGTTGCTGCATAATAGTAATATCAGCATATTTATTAAATAAAAAACAGGAGAACGCGGATGCTTTGTATTATGCCTACGATATCCCTTCTGTTTGATTAATCTATGACGCATTGTAGGCGCCCGTTACTTTTCCTTGTCACACTGCAGTTGCAATCGTATTCTCTATCTTTTTAACCGTAGTTCTAATAATAAGGGGTTCTAATAATAAGGGTAAAAAGGAAACAAAACCATGACAAAATACAAATATTAATTTTCTTATAAATATTTAGGAGTGGTATGTAACTCCTTCATTCTTATTTAAATTGGACCCATAACATACAACTCTTGCAATTTGGTAATAATATTAAAACTCCACGGATACGCCTAGTTGATACATGTTTATTCAATAGCTTCTATTGACCGACTAAATCAAATCATGTCAATTGTCTACATTTGTCCGCAACAATTAATGCGTGCTAGTGCCATTTCTACCTTTTTTATATATGTAATATCGTTGCTGAGAGTTAAATATTTCTCTTTTGCCAAAGTATAACTGTATAGCGATACTCAATGCTATCCTTTAAACTAGTGTCTCTAAAATATGTATTTTAGAGCAAATAATTTATCTGCATACATGTATCCTAAGAAATTAAAAACAGAACTAAGTTTTTACATCAGTTATTTCCTTATTAACAACTACAACATATGTATTCTTTGTCAACAGAATATACACCAAACGGAACTTATGTCTGATGATTGCTAGTCTTTGGTTATTTGCCTTTGGAGCATTGATACCTACGTGTCTCGGAGTATGGGGAAGATTCAGTTTGGATACCTTTACTGGCTCCTGTACTATCATACCCGATGAAAATGGAAACTCACCGAAGAAATTCCTGTTCATAATCGCCTTTATGTTACCTAGTTTAGCTATCATCCTATGCTATGCTCGAATCTGGTGGATCGTCAGGAAAACAAACAAACTAACACGTAGACCAACTAACATTGCGTCTACAGAAATGAGAACTTTAAATATGAGTACAGCCACCATAGTTACTAGAGCACTAGATCAAAAACGCCCTAAAAGTGCATTTCCTTGTAGCTGTTTCATACAAACAGGTGCAGAATTGTCATCTTCTAGTGATAGCTGTAGCCCAGATCCAGAAAGTAGACATAGCACTCCTGAAGCTGCAGTCCGGGCACTTGGTAATGAACCGAAGAGTTTTAGGAAAAGCTTTATAGCAACGATGAAGTGGAGTACAGTACAGAAGCCACAACTACCATCGAAGAGAGACAAGAAACTATTGACAATGATCGTTGCTATAATGGTAGGGTTTTGTGTTTGCCATTTACCCATAACGCTGACAAAGACCATACTTCTGGAAATTCATCCGCATCCAATCCCAAACATAATAGGATACGTGCTTATTTATTTCACAACTTGCGTCAACCCTGTCATATATGTTGTGATGTCTAGTGAGTACCGGCAGGCGTATAAAGACCTTATGAAATGTGGACGATGAAACTAAATGATATTTCTAAAAGTTGAATACTCCAATATTGTCATAATGACATGAGATTTTCGAATAACTTAACTTTTAACTACTGTGTTCGTCTGCATTACTGAAACACAATTGATGAAATAAATGTGAATACGGAGTGTACCAATTAACAATTTATTCTGTGTTATCAGTATTAAAGACTATGTATATTGACTAGGGATGGTATATATATTAATTACTTACTTAGTTTACAGATCTGACTATTATTACATTCCTCAAAGTAAAATAAATGTAATTAAATACCCTGTATGCTTTCTAAGTCAATATGTAGGTTAGTTGTATATAAAGTTAATGTATAAATAGTTCAGTGTTAGCAATAACATGTAGAAAGTTTTGTATTATCATTATAAAGCAAACGAATACTCTTATAAGTAAGTACGTAATTATAGTCATTTATATTGCTGTAAGAAGTGATTTTTTCATCCACTTATTGAAAGTCGTTGTTGCTTAACGGAGAAAAATAATCACTATTATACTAATAAATTATAATCGTTCTTTAAACTAGAATACCAAAGATTAGTTGGAAAGAATGTAGACACACCTTTGTTTTTAATAAGTATTGTAAAGTAAATGTGCAATAAATTATAAGTCGGTTAAATAACGGACAGTAATAAATTGGTTTAATGTAATGTACTCGTAAAATATGAAATGGATAGATACTCCTAAAAACGTATACCAAAATGTTGATGAACTGACGATTGTTACCGCTATGTCATTTATACAAGGCGATATTTATACCATTACGATTACTAGATACACCTAAAATGATAATAAGTATTACGATAATATAAGTCTTTTTAGAAAATAACTGAATCGGACGGTCGTCGGAAAAAGATGGGACTGTAATTAACAAAATCGAAAACCCTTTACTTAAATGTGACGTTTGTTTGTTGCGACCAATAATTCCTCTAGGTTCATTAATTGCGGTCAAAACTTATGAGTAATATTCATAAAACAAGTGTTGTAATAATGAACTGTATCAAAAAGCAATAGAGGTGAAAATTGCGCAAATACTTATTGAAGTCATAGTATATCTTTTCCTTGTGTTTGTTACTGACATGTGAATGGGTTACATGTCGCAGCAAACAATAGCCACTTAACGTAAAGGTATTTCGTACTAGTGTACAATATCAATGTGTGATATTATTGTAAATAAGATGGATGTCAAAGACATTGGTAAAAAAACAAGATCGGTAGAGATTAATATTGAATCGAAGAAGGTGCTGTTTCGTTCAAATAAAATGGAATACTAAAGATATTTAAATACTTGAAATTAGCGATACTTGCAGACTGATAAGTCATTTATGATCTTTTGAAAACTAATCTCAGTAAAACGGCAGCAAATGATGCTTTATTTATATTTTAATTAGGTTGTTATTTAAATATAGCTTGTATTGTATAAATGAGGGAGGATATTAACAGTGCTTTTGATTCAAACATTGAAATACAAAATTAAAAAAAGTCGGTTATTCCAAATGATTGTCTGTTTTTGATGAAATGTTAAAATGTTATTAGCGTTTAGATTTAACGTTTTACATGGTAGATTAATTCATAGTTGTAAAAAAAACGTCATAACCCAAGATTTCCAAAGATATGTTAATATTGTAAAGGCAATTTATTTAAACAAGAGGTATTTTAATGTATTCATTTTAATAAAACGTCATATCTAAAAAGGATCTTGAAAAACCAAAGCTAAAACAAATAAATTAAATAATTATTTCAATTAGTTTTTGTTCTTCAATCATGACTACCCTTAATATATAACATAACTTTTGTCAATAATAGTAGATTGAACTGTATTAATAAATTTGAGCTCAAAATATAAATTTGAATAATTTCTAATCTCTGGTAGCAAACGTATGTGTAGGTTTATGTGGTTTTAAGTTTGAGACGGGTCTGATAGAATATATTTTGTTAGGATTAAATAAGGGTCACAAGATACATCAAGATGTTTTAATTTCCCAGGCTTTCGTTTCAACATATAACACCAAAAACAAAACATTCATAATTTATCTTGAACAAACATTTTCTCAAATGGTTGAAGTGTTTTTTAGAATAAAAAAAAGTCTTAAAAGATTACTGATAAAATGCTAATTTAATAATAAATAACAACGAATACATACCACGGTTTATTGGTTCTTCTGGCCACTTATATCGCATACAAATACAAAATATTCTATGGTGAGTTTTGTGTGATACACATTTAGAATTAGTTGGTTTCGGTTTATTTGGTATAAAAAAAATATGTTATCTCGAGTAGCGGTAAAATCTTACAAATCAAATTTCGGATTTATTATTAAATGTTGTAACATTATATAATAGCACTTATTAGCACTGATGATTCAAATCCGGCCCCGTTAGTAACCATTTGCATAAACACGAAATGGGAATAATTTATATACTATTCTTATCATATCAAAATATACAATAAAAGTGAAACAAATCTATAAAAAATTAAGAGCAGTTATGGTTTAGAGGCTATCAATGTTTGGAAAAGAAATTATAATATTATATTATAATTTCTTTATCTTCGGCATTATTGTACCGCATGTAGAAATTTCAAAAACCACAAATATCGCATCGCAAAATATGTATGTTTTTCTGAATTCGTAAAATATACTTTAACTTTATTTCTAAACAATTAATAGGCATATTTGTTTATTTCATAGTTTAAGTTGAAACTGTAATGAAATAATTACTATCACTGCACTGGCATTCATGCCACATATTCCAAACGATTCACAGTTGATCACAAAAAGTGTTAATGAGAACCATTAGGCGATATGTATACTGCTATGTTGGACATCTCAAATTCGTACCAGTGAGATGGCCCTGGTGACTGTTTGCAGAACTATCTCATGACAGATACTTATATTTGGCTATGTAATGAAAAAGACTGGTTAATTTTTTTTAATTATTTCTTTACAAAATTATTATAATTTCATTGTTAGACTTTTCCGAAGTGGTAAAAATAATAAGAGACCACTTCGTAAAGGTAAAATTGGAATGTTAATGTTATTATACTAAGGTACACATTTATTTTTTCTTTTTATATTATCCCTTGCACACTCCAATTATTTTCAAATTCTAGTAGAATCATTATACAATTTTGAACATAACGGTTTATTGTACGTATGTCCTATTTCTTGTATCTGTTATACATTAGTTCTGCCACTAGGCAATCTGCTCATTGCCAATATAATCACAAAATTTCAATTTCATAACCATTTTGAAACAAGACCATAAAGCTGAACATTACATTTTACTAAAATATATACTGACTTTTATGCTGTAAGTGTGTAAATTGGCTTGCGTTTCTGTAAGTATCTTGTAATATTTTAAGCAGTAACTTCACAGAAGAAAACCGCTCTATTATCTTTCAGAAATGAACGCTAAAGTTCAACATCAACTTACTTTTGACTTATAATATGCATTGAGTTAACAGAGTGAACGGGGAATTACCATGTTTTTATTAAAAATTTTAAATAACTATTTCATTACAGTCCAGTCATGTATATGATTATTACAAGTAAATACTCTTTAATGGATTACCACATATTGAAAAATATACTTCAAAGTGTAGGTACCAAAGAACCAAGTTCCGGGGCCATATCCCTTAAGCCATTGTACTTACCAAAGATATGATTAAAATAAACTAAAGCATTATTCCTTGTTTAATTATCCTCAAACCCATAACCCATTTATCGATAAGAACCAGGATTTACCGAGTGTCGTACCATAATTGGAACCTTCGCATATAAAAAAAATATATTAGGCGATACACGGCCACCACTATATTTTTTAATTTTTTTATTCAAATAGGTACAATAACAGGTAACATATTTAAATCTTACACACAGGACAATAATATATCATAATATATAAATCTGTAATCCTATGACAGCTGTACACAAACCTTACAGTACACAGCGCTTAAATTTAAATATGGAGATCGTGAATATAAGAATATTATTAGTATCTAGTGTGTCACTAGAGTATTATAATAATTACGATCCCAAGTCATAGAGCAAAACATAAAATAATAAGTAACTATTGTGGAAATTACATGTTATCACCAAGTAATAATGATTTAAAAGCAAAGAAACTGTAATTTAAAATATCCACCCCTGAGCAAATAGTCTTATATTATTGGCATATTCTGAGAGCTTTGAGAGAAGTTACTGCATGGCCAGATAGAATGCAGGATAATTCAGGTAGACACACAGATCATGTTGGTATTTTGAAGCTTAATTTATTGACCAGAAGAAATTATTATATTATATATATTAACTTAAGAATAAATTATTCAATAAGTTTATGCTATAACCGACATTTTGAGTAAAGGCTCCTCACATACAGTCTAATTGCTTCTACACCTTCAATATGAAATTTGTAAATTGGTAATCACACTAATCATAATATCCCACTATGATCCTTACCAAAGAGTAGTACAAAGTTAAGAGAGAAGCAGATTCTTTCTTTTCGTTCCCCCTTTTGGTAAATGTTAAAACTTGACACTTTTTTACATTCATATGCTCTGGTCTCTCACATAGAAAGCAGTTTTGAAATGTATTTTTTTATTTAATTGTTAATACCAATATCCTTCTGTATCTTTTATTATTACTATTATTGAAGAATATGAAATTCTTTTCACATACGTCAACGACAAATATTTAAATATTTAAAGTAAATATTTTAATGTCATGAGCATACGCCAGGCCTTCACTTTTTATAATACTTAATAAAAAGCATAAGTGACATTTCTCTTTACGACCTACTTGAGCTTTAAAGAAAAATACAAAGAATGTTCCTGATTAGATTATTGAAGGCGAACGGTTCAATTTTGCGTAGAAATAGCACTTTTAAATTATAAAAGATCATAGCTCTAAAATCTTATAGCGCTAATTCAAAAAGTGTGATAAAAACAAATGGCTGATGATTTCCTACTTATTTTTTTATCTATTTATCAAAGACTCGTGTGTAATAAAATAAATCATTCGAAATTCAAACAATTCTGAGAAACCAGAAGTGCAAAACTTTCAATGTGCCCTATGTATATAAAAATGAATTGCTGTTCGTTAGTCTCGCTAAAACTCGAGAACGGCTGAACTGATTTGGCTAATTTTAGTTTCAAAATATTTGTGACAGTCCAGGGAAGGTTTAAACTATGAGAAATTCAGGAAAAATTGCATGGAAAATCAAAAAGGCAACAACTTTATTAACTATTTCTACCTGTCATTCAGTTTATGCGTGCGTTCAGAAATTTCTCATTCTGTGTGTTCAGAAATCTTTCAATCAATTATTAATAGAAAAATTGCAAGGAGACACTACAATTTAATTTTCCCATATAAACAAACGAAACGGTTCCTACCTGTAAAACATTTTATAGTGCGTTCAGAAACACACACATTTTATGGTTGCGTATAACGTATAATAAACTTAGAGATATTTAAGTTACATAAAAAAACATGTAGTGCGTGAGAAATTTATTTACTAACTTTTTGATAATTTCAATTTATAGATAATCACTTATTGTTTATGATAAAGACAGTCATTCTTTATGAACCTTGTTTGATATATCTTTTTCTGAATCCGTCCTGTCAATTTATATTTGTACACGAGAAATTTAGTTACGTTTATTGTTTACATACCAAGGAGAATCTGACTTAGATCGTTGAAGTCAATCAAACATCAGTGCAGCGGCACGTAAAGACACTCCAATTAAAAACTAACATGCGAGTGTTTTTGTAACAAGACCAACCTGGAACTGTGTTTTCGAAGCAGTTGGTATAGTCGCAGTTGACAGTCACTTCACAGGCTCGAAAGAGGAGCTTATTCAGTGTGTTTTTCTGGACATTGCACAACAGTACAATAATCATAATTGGCTGAGTGAAAAAGAAAAATGTAAATGATCCCAATGCGACCATTCAGTTGTTTTTAACGGGAAAGTTACTATATTTCAAATCAGTTGATAGTTATAAATCAAGATGACGTAGTCAACTATCCCACAGAGTTGCTGAATTCACTGGAGCTGCCTGGACTAAAACTAAGCGTCTAAATTTTTTCCATGCACCTGCCCTTTGCGATGACCATAAATAAACCGCAAGACCAATCATGAGAAGTTAGTTAAATTTAGAATATCCCTGTTTCGCGCAAAGCTTTAGATTGATTAACTGTATTGTAAATGTGTAGTATTGAATGTAATAAAAAATATTAAATTAATTTTAATTCTATGCAAGTTTCGTTTAATAAAATTAAAATGATGTGCCCAACCGGTAATGACCGAAAAATTTGATAGGTATGTATTTATTTCTTGACATATGTGTTTGTAAAATAATAATTGATTCGTTACGTTCAAAAAAAGATTCTATTTTATATAATGCAAGAGATACGAAGTTCACCGGGTCGTTTAGTAAATAAAGTAGTTAGGTATTAAATAGTATATAGTTATTAAATGAGGTAAAAATGTTTCATGTAAATTTAGTTTAAAAATAAAGCGCTCGCTGTTGAGTGAAGTCAAACTTTAACAGCCTCCAAGACCATCTTCAGTAAAATACAATTTCCCAAAAGTTGCATCCTCTTTATTTTTCTCTCTCTCTTGTCTTGCTTTATTTTTGTTGATTAGGTGTTCTTCGTAAACATTTCATGTACGCCACCTTCCTGATGAAGAACATATATTGTTACAGCGTTAAATACATTAGATTTAGATCGATAGACAGACTCCAAATAAAGCTTTCTGGTGTTCCTGCGCACATAATGTGACGGCATTTTTGGTATACTTTTTAAGTAGTTTTCTAGAATCTTATGGTTAGTCCTTGATGATTTACCTAACGGTCTATTATTTTGCTTGCATTTATTATAGAACCAACCAACATAACATGTCTGCACAGACTTCAGGGACAAAGTATTTAAAAACATTTATTTATCAGATCGACGAGATCTTACGAATTTTTTTTTTTTTTAATGGGATTTGTAAAAAATAAAGCATGTGTATATGATTTATCCATAAATACGTCTGATAACAGCCGTGTACTGGCTATTATCAGACCCTATGATGATGATTGTGGCATCTTGTGCTTAACAAGCTGCCACTATATTGAAAGTAGTCTGTCAGATTTTAGGATGGCTGTTGATTTTCCGAAGCACATTTATACTTGTTAAATAACTCCTATGACCGTAATAAATCCTAAAACCGTTCAAATCTGAAACTAAATTCTACTTATACCCTTTTTTTTTTTTTTTTTTTTCCTCCGTGCGGAAATCCCCTCGGATACCACCTTCTGGTGGCATGTCGGACTCGAACCGACTAAAACCGCACGCCATCTTGGGTACTAGATGCCGGGGAACCAGGTACACCCTAGAAAGGAAAACCCTGGAACCCCGACGTACCTCGGGCCACCTACGGTTTGTAGACGGCCCCCTCCAGTGTGGGAACCCCAATGTTCCCGTAACTTCCCCCAAGGGCGCGCACGCTCCGCAGCGTCCGCGCCGCCACCCAAGCCTGCTTCTGCTAGGGTGACAGATGGCCTCATATGTCACCCCCAGGCCTGCGCTTATGGAGGACGGAGATCATTCTCCGATCTCCGGCGCCTGAGTCGCCTGTGGTACCTGGCCCGTTCCCGGGCCTGGCGGGCCGGAAGAGTTCTAAACCTCTCCCGATCCCGCTCCGCCGTCTCCTTGGCAAGCATAATTTGCTCGCAGAAAGAGACGGCGGAGTTCCACGCGTTCTCGCTCCGCAACATGGCCGCAATCATGTTACCGAGCGAGAGAACCACCACCCCGATGGCCGCCACGAGATCACGCCTCGGCTCCTCCCACGCCGGACATTCTGCCAGCGTGTGGAGCGCCGTGTCCACGGTCTGGCCATCGCAATGATGGCACTCAGGCGTTGGCTCCTTGCGGATCAGACACAGGTGATCTCCGAAACATCCCTTTCCAGTGATCACCTGCGTCAGCCGGTATGAGAGGGTCCCATGACGCCTCTCGAGCCAATCCTCCATAACGGGTCTTACCGCCGTAATAACAGCGTGCCCAGCGCTCGGTTGCCCAAGTCGTTCCCTCCATTCCTCCACGAGGACCTGGCGGAGTTGGGATTTCTGATCGTCCATTTCACGCGGTTCAGGACTTCTACCCAACTCCCGCGCCTCCTTGCGCCACTGGTAGAGAGCCGCAAGGGCTTTCGCCTCCAGGTCCCATGGTGGAGTTCCGGCCAGGAGACTCGCCGCCTCAAAGGAGATCGTGCGGTACCCCCTTATGATCCTGATAGCCAGCACTCGTTGCGGTCTTCGCAATAGCGCGATATTGCTGGCCTTCAGGATCTCTGCCCATACTGGGGCCCCATAAAGGGCCATGGATCGCACAACCCCCTCATATAGTCTCCTGCAGGAGTCATCGGGCCCCCTCATGTTTGGCAACAACCGTGCTAATGCATGCGCTGCGCCAACCAACTTGGGGACCAGGCTTCGGAAGTGATATCCGAAGTCCCATCGGCCGTCGAGTACGAGCCCCAAATACCTCATAGAGGGCTCGATGCCGATGCGAGTGCCTCCTACTATGAGGCTGAGTCCTTCAGGCGGCTTATTCCGAGGCCCGTGAAAGAACAACGCCTCGGATTTGTGCAGAGCCACCTCAAGACCCAACCGCCGGATTCTCTCAACGACTTGGGCAACCCCGGCCGTGGCCCTCAGGGTTGCCTCACGGTGCGTCCCGCCACATGCCGTCACAAGCGTGTCATCCGCATAGCACGTGACGGCGATACCATCTAAGAATGCACCACGAAGCACCCAGTCGTAGCCAATGTTCCACAGGAGTGGCCCTAGGACCGACCCCTGCGGGACACCGCACGACATTTCACGCCGACCGAGACCGGCCCTACTTGGGTAGATGACGGCTCTCTCCGACAGATATGCCCCGACTACGCGGCAGAGGTAAGGAGGCACTCGATGATACACTAGTGCCTCCCTGATGCAACTCCAGGGCAAAGTGTTGAACGCGTTGGCGATGTCTAAAGACACCGCCAACACTACTTCACCCTGGGAAACTGCTTCCTCTGCCAGGGCTCTCACGCGCATGATCGCATCTATGGTGGAGCGCCCCTGACGGAAACCGTACTGGTTGTCCGCCAGATCCGGCCCTACCCTGTAGAGATGCTTGACGAGGCGCCATGCAATCACTCTTTCAAAGAGCTTGCACACCTCGTCAAGCAACACTATGGGCCGGTAGGCGGATGGTGAGTCCGCCGGGCGCCCCTCCTTTCGGATGAGGACCAGTTTCCCCGTCTTCCACAATTTCGGAAACTGGCCCTGCTCGAGACATGCGCTGAACAACCCTCTCAGTCGGGGCTCGAGAGCCGGCGTCTCATCATCTAGAGCCAGGACCCACGCTCGGCCTGGAATGCCATCGGGTCCTGGGGCGGTGCTTTTAGCTTTCAGCCGTTGCACCGCCAGCGCTAGTTCTGCCCGAGTGACCTCAGGCACGTCGTCATCATCCACGTTAGGCACCTCAGGTGTCGTAGGCGGAGCCATCGGTGGTGGGGTGTGTTCCACCAACCGTGATGGGAACAGGGCGCCGACGACCCCCTCAAGCAGGTCTGGCTGAAGACACCGGGTCAACGGCGGGGCCCACAGGCGCATCTTGCCTCTAACCATACGGTAAGGGCGCCCCCATGGATCCCGCTCCAGTGTCTCCAGCAACATCCGGCGGGCCTCACTCTTGGCCCGCTTTATCGCTGCCTGAAGGGTTCTCTTGGCACCCCTGTATTCCACCAGCAGCTCCGCCTCTCGGGTGACCGCGTCCGCAGGACGGCGACGCCTCCTGCGGAACCGGGACCACCGGCGGCGTGCGGTCACGCAGGCCTGTCGCAGCCCTGCAATCTCCGGCGACCACCAGTAGACCCGGCGCCTCGCTGTATTGGGCTTAGCCCTAGGCATCGCCGCATCACAGACACGAGTCATAGCCTCCCGGAACCATTGTGCCTCGGCACCCACATCAACAGGCCCATCCGGCGCAGGGGCCCAGGCCTGTACGATGGCGGCTTCCAGGAGGAGCTCCCGATTTAAACGCTTGAGCGCCCAACGTGGCTCAGGTGGAGCCGGTATGGCCGGCACGCCATTCGTGGGAGCGGAGACTTCAAACCGAATGTATCGGTGATCCGAACCAGTCTCCTCCCCCACCACGACGCGCCAGTCTTGAACACGGCGTGCCAGCGAAGGGCACGCGAACGAGATGTCCACGATTGAACTGCCCCTCGCCGTCACGAACGTGGGTACGGCCCTCTGATTTAGGAGAACTAGACCGAGTCTTTCGGCCCAGTTCTCCAGAGCTCTGCCCCTCTGGTTCGTGCGCCGAGAACCCCAAGCCTCTGACCAGGCGTTGAAGTCCCCGACCACAAGAACCGGGTGAGGACGACAGGCGTCGACGACGACGGCCAACTGAGCGAGCCATTGCTCATACTCAGTTATGTCTCGGTTCGGCGTGAAATAAACGGCCACGACCGATATATCCCCAACCACCGCCGCTATGCAACCCCGTTCTCTTGCAACCACGGCAAAAGGAGGGGTGCCGGCGGCGGTGCCGTGTACCAGTGCCGCCGAGCCATCCAAGTCGGTCTCCCAGGCTGGCCCGAGAAACCGGTGGGTGTATGGCTCGGCGACAGCGGCAATGTTAATGGACCACTGTGCCATACTCTGGAGCAGAAGATCCTGAGCGGTGGCACCGTGGCCCACGTTCGCCTGCAGGATGCGGAGATGGGAATCCATTATTGAATTTCCATCTCCCCGTTCCGCCGCGAACCTTGCCGCTCTAGAGCGGCATCATCCATCGCCGGTTTGGGGACAGAAGGCCGGCCTCCCGGCTTCGGTCTCGATCCGGCGCAGGTCTTACTGCCAACCCGGTGGTTGGCAGGCTTGCCCTCCGCTGTGCATCTGAAGCATTGCACCGAAGCATTGCAAGCCCCCGCCTTGTTACCGGGCTGGCCACAGCGGAAACAGAGGTCACCTATGGTGACCTCCGCCGTACACTGGACGCCTACATGCCCCACCGACAGGCACCGGAAGCACCTTGCCGGCCGGGCCTGCAGGAGTCGTGCCTGCGCCCTCAGAAAACCCCCAACCAGGAGGGTACGTCCATCAGCGACCTTTTGGGCCGCTGCGATGGGGCAGCTGACAACCGCTGCCCCCTTCTACTTATACCCTAACAAAAGTAGTAATAGTATCATATATTTTTTCAGCGGTAGAGCCATGCTTAGGTACAAATGGGCCGGCTCGACCGGTGCGATACCACCGCCTCACAGAAAACCGGTTGTGAAGTAACGTTGTGAAAGTAAAAGTTGTGAGTGAGGTTTCCGGAGGCCCAATTCCCCCTCCCCCCTTTTCTCTCCCCTCATCCCCTTTCCCCTTTTTTCCATCTCCTCATCCCTCCTCTCTTCTTTCCGCTCCCTGCATCCCCCATCTCTCATCACCCTCAAAGGCGGGCAGCGCACTTGCGACTCTTGAGTTACAAGTGTCCACGGCGGTGTCACTTACCATCAGGTGGCCCGTCTGTTCGTCTGTCCCCCTATAGTATAAAAAAAAAATCAAAGAAAATAAATAACGATCGACTGTTCAAAAAAACCAAAACTGATTTATTTAAAAGAACATCCATACCTGAGTAAATAATAGCAAATTCATTTTGGACAGAAATGAGAGCTAAAGTACACCTCACGGATTTCTGATACATGAAAATATTACTCAGACTAAAGGTCACATTTATCATGTTCATCGGAAGACCATTACCAACATATCGATTGACCATACCGAAGTGCATCAATCCACAATTTAAATAAATTTACAATATATGCCGCACCTTGTACTATAAATAAAAGGTGGTAGTAACTTTTGCTGTAAGATAAGGTATGCCTAAATCCGTGTTCATTATATTTATAGGGTCAATAAACTAGTCAATTTTGCCTAAAGCATTTACTTGTTCACGTTGACAGAAAAGTGACGGGTATAGCGTAACAGGTTAAAGTATTTGACTTGTGAAACGGGAGGGAACAGAGGAACCAGCATTTGCATTAACATGATAAACAATGCTGTAAATGCAAATATTGTAACCCTGCAGCTTGAAATGCCTGCAAAAGAAACATTTTTTTATTTTTTTTCCCGGTCGAAAGGAACACGACGTGTATAGCATATGAGTTTTGAAATATGGAACTTGTGAAAAGGATTAGCATTTATAGCATTGCTCAATGCAGCTCAAAGCAAAATAAGTTGTTTTGAGAGTAATCAAGAGCTCTAAATTAAATTTATTTATATCTTTTGTGGGATGTATTCCGCTTGTAAGACTATTCTAAAGCAATATAAAAATAAATTAAGAACAGGTAGCGAGTCTTCCTAACTGTACATTTATTTACAGGACAAAGAATACAACGTGGAAGAAAGATTAGATTCTGGCCTTATCTACAAGAGAATTAACTTAAATCTGAGCTAGGCTTAGGCTCAATCAATACCAAGATAAGTCTTTAAAGTCAGTACATATGCACTCAGTACATATTGTAGTATACATTATGTAGTAGGTATCTGAATGAGACACCAAAAAACTTAATAAGTAATAGTGATTAGTTTGTTAATAGATATTTTCATTACTGTGTAATGGCATAAATAGTCTTCCACACGTACAGTGTAAACATCATTTGACTGGCTTGGACTGGCTGTAGGTCTAATAGTTAGTGACCCTGACTGCTGAGCCGGAGGTCGTGGGATCGATTCCCGCACGGGACAAAAATTGGTATGATCCACAATTAGTTGTCCCGTGTCTGTGCGTTATATGTGTCCGTTGTATGTATGTCTGTAAAGTCCCCCAAGACACAGGAATTATTCCAAATGCGGGAGTTGTCTTATTTCATAAGATAAAAAAAAACTCGATTGCTCCTCTGCTGCTCGATACTCGTACTTTACAAACCAGTTCTATTATAAGTTCTATTTCCTTTTATGAAAAAAATATAAATATCATATCTCTTGAAAGGAAGGCATTATTTCAAATTACGGAAACAGTTTTGAGGAAAAAGTTTACGTGGAAATCAGACACCTATGTTTGACTATGGAAGTTCTATTTAAAATCGTAAATAGATACAGTGTAATAGAATATGCCAAACTAAGTGTATAGCTCTCGCTTTGTGTGCGCACGTCCGGAATTACGCTTTATTATTCCGCCAAGTTGGCTGTGAGATTTTAATTTACATTTTACATATTTATATGAAAGATACAGTATATATAAGAAATGTATGTGTATGTGAAGTTCACATTAAAAGTGCTCTGTAAAATAAATCACACATATTTTTTATAAGCCTACAATAATGACTCAACTCTGCCTGATGAAAAGCAATAAGTGGGGTCTAATAATGGTAGTCACAATCCTCATTGTAAGTGTATTCAATGCAGCATGGTGACCAACACTATGGCAGCCTAGTGAGATGCATTTTCACGCCCCGCTAAAAAGACCCGGGATCCAAATGCGAAGGAAACACGTTCGCTAGTAGTGAATTCCAGACCTTAACCGATCGACACAGGAAAGAACAGCCGAACCCTTTAGTTCGGGATCGTATATTTTCATTTCTCAAACAGTGACTCCTCAAGCCAGCACGTGTTCTCGTATAGGGAAAGGACCAATTGGATGAGCTTGTCAGAACACTCTCCATGATGTCGTTTCCGTAAAGGAAAATAGGCCTCAGCAACAGTTTGTCTGCTAGGATGACATAGAAAACGTTTTACTACTAACTGGCCCGACAACAGTTGACTTAAACTTAACCAAACTTGACTTAATAATAATTTGATTCAAATCTAGCAACTAAACCTTACAAAGAAGAACCTAACAAAAATAAAAAGAATTAAAATGATTAGAAATTATTTTAACAAATACAAACTTGGACTGTAAGAGTTTTATGATTACATTATGTGACGCCAAAGCCAATGAGAATAGATTAGAGTGTATTATTTTATGTGTGTATTCAGCTTTTAATGGGATAATAAAATAAACCGATACAACGAATTTTCACCTAATTCTTGAACATAGTAATTATCATATTTTAGTATCATATTCAAACTGCTTGAGTCCTAAATCAAATTGTTCGGAATATAATATTTTTATACTAGCATTTACTAAATACCGATATTGATAAACCTGAAAACCAATCCTGCTTATTCAAATAAACTAAGTCATACTGAATGCTAAGTTCAAGTACAGTTATGCATTTATAGTACATGATTTAGATTTTTTTACAACCCAACAGATTATATGTTTATCTATTCTTGAAAAAACAATCTCAAGTAAAATCCTAATTATTCGTTAAAAAAATGATCAAGTTCCAATTATTTACTTCATAATATTAATAGACAAACGTATTGCCAGCAAAGACTTTTTATTGCATAGTTTGCTGTAAGTTGCATTTTGACACTTGATTTTTGTTATATAAGCTTTAAATAAAACATAATAATGATTATCATTTGACAAACTGCCGTCACAACCTAAAAAATACAAAAAGACTAAAACAGGAACGGAGGGAGTCTTCAGTGATAGGACAGGTACCGGCATTAGATACGATTCGTCTCAACCATTTGTAATTTAATTAATTTGGGAATCCTTAAAATGTTGTCATTGTTAAATATTGAAGGAGCCACATTTACCGCTCTTGTAAATTGCCAGGCGCGTCTGTTAGCTTTTTCTTTAAGTTTTTTAACAAATATTTACTAGCAAACTCGAAAAGTTCTTATACGATGATAGGTAACGAGTGTTGATGATCTGATTCATCTATATCTGAAAAGAGGCAATTAACTAAAACACAATAGTGCATTTGGATTCCACACGGTCACCCAATTCGCTCTTTTCACTCAACCATGAGCAAGTCTGGTCTAGGTCCAAGGTTCAGCGTTTGCCATTGGTATAAGGACACTAGGGCTTTTGCTTCCAAGTCCCATCGTATTAAGTTATTATTATGTTAGGTCAGCATACCTGTTACGACACGTTTCTGTATAGTAAACGATAAAATTTGATGTACCATGTCGGTTGCGATATCAATTATATAGGGGTCACTTGCGATAAGGTGGCGGGAATGGCCCGATATGTTCCTAAATAGTCTTTTATTATAAGGCAAATATTTAACATAACAATGAATTTATTACATTCACAAAAGCTTTTTAAATGAGAATAAAAAAAAATACGCGTCATTTCAATTTACCAAGAAGTTTAGACATACTAAAAGGAATCAAAAAACATTTTTCTTTTTACTCATAAGAAAAATATTTTTTGTAAAAGAAAATCGTAAACTTTATTAGTACTTTACATCTCCATCTTATTTTAATTTCTACGTAGCTTGAAGAATTGGCTTATATAAAAGATTTCAAATAACCAAATATTTAGTACAAGTATCTACTACAAAAGTGTTTTTTTTAAGATCATGTTTATTCTAAAAGATGGTGACTTATTTTCTCTCTTGTTTATTTAATTTTGTAATTGTTTGATTTCTGAAAATTACTAAGAAATTAATTTTTCAAATGGAAAAATCCAATGTCCTTTGTATAAGACCGATGTTATTAACTTGTCAGTGAACCCAGTGGCCTTAGAATAAATGCCTGCTTTATTATTAAAACAAAATTTTGTATTTTTTTATGTGGCAGGCATTGGGTTTATTTCTATGACACTTGTTTAAAGAAAATTATGCTTTAGTCCCTTCAATCAATAGATGCGACAAAAATATTCAGCAATTGTAGAGCTTACAAAAAGGTCGATATTTCTCAACAATGTTAATATAATATTATTTAGTACCAACGGCTTATATGAAAGGTTAAATGACAGTAGAAAAAGTTTCAAATGTATGTAAGGATAGAAGCAAGTGGCCACAGTTGGGTCGAATTTGCTATAGGACATAGCGTTTTGTTTTTTACTAATCCCATTTAAAAAAAAAAAAACACTTATTAAAAGATCTCGTCATTCTGATGAGTAGTTGTTCTTAACGGTTTTCTCTTAAACTGATCTTATAGTTTGTCTAAAAAAAATTTATTTTTTATTTTAGTGAATGAAAGAAAATATGCTAACATTTGTTCAGTTGTTATTAATTGTAGTTTTGAATAAAAATAACTACAAAACCATTTTTTTTAAATAGTTTATATACTCATTTATTTTTTATTTTGTTGAAATTTATTATTTCGCGGCTTAAGAACAAATAGGTACCATCTATCTCAAATTTTAGAGAATTTTAGATATTAATACATTTTGATTTAAAGCCCAATTTCGCATAACCTGCTCTATTGACTATATTAATATCTCTAATATCTCATATCTCCAGAAAGTGATTCTTTATAGAAATACGACCTATCTAAGGACCGCGGTAACGTCGGTTCAAAAACGTCTTCATTTCACCGCTGCTGGCTCCGAAACGAAACGAATACGACTTCAATCCAGTCAAACAATATGTGCGGCCTAGCGGTTACTTTAAATTGTTTTTTACTTAAAAAAAATATGAAAATAAATTCTAGTCTGTAAACAGATGTTTTTGAATACTTTGTCGCTGAAGTCTAACACTGTGCAGACATGTTTTGTTGGTTGGTTCTATAATAAATGCAAGCAAAATAATAGATCGTTAAGTAAATCATCAAGGACTTACCATAAGATTCTAGAAAACTACTTAAAAAGTATACCAAAAATGCCGTCACATCGGCTGGAGTCTGTCTATCGATCTATATCTAACGTGTTCAACGCCGTAACAAGATATGTTCGCCATCAGTATGCCAATACATGATTTGTTTCCGAAGAACACCTAATCAAGAAAAATAGAGCCCGAGAAGAGAGAGAGAAATTGTATTTTACTGACGATGGGCTTGGAGGCTGTCAAAGTTTGTCTTCATTCAACACCGAGCGCTTTATATTTTAAAACTAAATGTACATGCCACATATTTACTTTATTTGACTAGCCCTTGCGCTGAAAAAGCCAATTATCATTTATTCCGATGGCTGTACTTATTAAAACCGATACGTTATAATGGCAAATGTGTTTCTAAATTTTAGTAGAAAACACGACATCAGCATCACTTAGCAAGTTTCTAGAATGTGGTCACAAGCAAATGGAGTGCGATTCTAAGCACAGCCCTATTGAACAAAAGCTGACCAATCGTATAATCTATTTGTCATTTGACTATGTTGCCGCAACTAGAAAGCAAGAGCATCGTGTCCTTATGAGGTGATATAGATCGACTATAACTTTTTTTTTAAAATTGCCGATCATGCCGATATAAGCCATAAAACCCGGACGTAAGGCAGGCAATCCAACTATACGATACGATAAGATGAGATAAAAGTGAAACTGCATTTCGACCAAGATTGATTTAGTTTGCCCAATAGATATATTACATTTAATCCTGGCATGTCCAATTCCCCTCTTCGTACCAGCATGATTCCGATATGGAAGTCATAATACTTAATAATAATAAACTTCAAGATGCATATCTGAACAACTTTGTATTAAAATAAAACATCCATTTAATTATAATTTGATTTTGGGGGTCCGTGATTTGTTATTTTTTAATGTAATCTATCAAATAGTACGTGTACAGTTACACAGTGGCCGGTTGACGGCAATAAGCTTGCCCCCTATTATGGGACATTATAGCAAAATAAAAGTGTTTTAAACACCTCTGCCTACCCCTTAGGGATACAGGCGTGAGCATATGAATGTATGTCAATATGTATTTTTTTAATAATTAAAATATATTTAAAGTTGAAAATTCAAGAAAAGTGATTTTTCGTTTAGTTTATTTATTTAAAAAACAGCTATCTACCCGGTATTATTTAAACTAACTCGACATGAACCGACATGGTTCATGTCACACTCACACTGTCTTTATTTAGGCTAAAATTATTGCACTTTTATAATAACTATCTGATTTGATTATTTCTAATTGCTTTCTATAAATCTAAACACTTCCAATTATTTTTTTCTTATGTAAAAGTTTACTTGTTTCAGTTAGATGAATGGTTCTTAACCCCTTTTTAATTTTTTTTTTACTTTTTCTATAAATACATATGTTTTTAAACTAATAATATTCCTTATGTGTAAGTATTTTAAGAAAAAAAATATTAAATAAAAAATACTTTATACGAACTATATTTTTTCATTTTAATATCATTTATTCATACTCATAACTCTTAAACGGGCAATTGTGCTGATAGCGTGGAATTATAGCAAACCAGCCAACAAATATGAAATAAGTAGTTTAAAAACAAGACCTGTCAAGAGTTGGCCAAAATTTTAGCAGTTTTTGTTTCACTAAACAACATTTTTTTTTTTAGTGAAACAAAAACTGTTAATAGCAATTATTGATCAGATTGACGAGATCTTTCGATAGGTATTATTTTTAATTGAATTTGTAAAAAAACCTCAAATATCAGTTTCGACCAGGTGCGTGGCGGTCTGTTTGATTGTCGAGATAAAATATCAAATATGTCAAGATTTTGCGACGTCCTATATATATATATATTTGTATTCATTTCTACATAATTTTCGTAAGACACTGTTTTACCTAAGTTTAAAGTTGTTAACTACGATATGATCTCAACTGTAGTACCTTAGGAGTATTATAAACCCGAAAGTTTATGATGAGTTATGGATGGACGGATGTTTGAAATAAAAAACACTAATTGAATTTGTATGAAATTTGGAACAAAGATAGTTTATGACTAGGGTTAATACATAGATACCCTTAACCGTTGTTAATGATTCCCACGCTCTAGCAGCGTCACGCGATCCTTCTGGACAAGAGCTGGTATTTAATAAATATTTTAAAATCAGATGGCTCATTTTCAAACGTCAATTTTTTTATGAATAGCCTGTTTATAAAACCAAAAACGCATGTTCATAGATTTTTAATACAACGAGAACATAACAGACATAATTACATATGATTCTTTCAAAAAACAGAAGAGACAACAGATTACAAGAACAGATTCTTTAAAAAAGATAATCTCTTCGTAAACATGACTTTAACGGAGTCTGTGTTTAAACATATACTATTTCCTTGAATTAGCATCTAAAATCAACATGAAGATCAATTGATATAAATGAGAAAACATCTCATTTATATCAATTGACATGCTAATTATAGGAAACCTCCTTTGCTGACGTTAGCTCATAACGTTCTTACCTATAACTTTTATAAATTTTATTATTATAACATACTAATAAAGATCAAGTGTGTAATATTTACAAAATATGACTAATGAGACCAACAGAAAGTATTAAAAATTACTAAAGACTGCACCCGTTTCATGTTCTAGAAATACTTTGAACAACAAATTCTCACCAGTTCTTCTAAATTATTGTAAAACTTTGGTAATTGAGCAAAAAGCGGCTATGGTCCAGAGTAATCTTAAAATATTAACATACATTTTAATGTTGAGTTTACCTAATATTTTCAATCACAGTATTATAGAGCAAGAACGACATGTGTTAGATTACATAGGGTTAGATTTCAATACGAGTATAAGAAGTATACACTAGTTTTGTTGTACTGCTGTTTCACTTATCAATAAATACCCCTATTACATATTGTTAATGTGAGAGACTTTTTCTTAAAGATAGCTCATAACGAATTTTCCTGTGTCGCTAGAGTTTTACAAACATTCAATCAACGGACACAAAGAACACTCAGACTCGAAACAAATATTTGTGGATCACAAAATTTTTGTGCCGTGTAGGAATCAAACCCACGACCACGGTTCTGCAGTAAGGGTCACTAACCACAAGACCAACAGGCCCGTCGTTGTTTATTAGTTTCATAAGCCATCAAACTTTGATAGTGTGATCTTCATGACGTTTGTCATCTAGATTGTAGAGAACCGAAAAGGACATAATTACAATACTTTTACCATGAAACAAGACAGGTTCTGGGGGAACTAAAGCTATTTTAACGTTGATTAAACAATTGAACATCCCACACTGTGATTATAATTACATACCAAAAGAAAGGGCATGCGGTGTGAGTCCAAAAGAGCAGTTGTTTTATAATATTCAGTGTGTAATCAATGACATGGTAAATGGGACGCAACATTAAAAGACGATAAAATTAAATCTGAAGCTGATAAGGGAATTGAATTTACGAAGATCAATGTTATTTTGTACATGAACAAACTATACGAATACTCCAAAACTTTTGAGGTTAGTCCATGAAAATAATGATATCTAGCTATAGATAAATTCGTCAGTTGTCACAAGAGAAAACGACTTTTTGATGGCAAGCGGTTACAGATACCTATTAACATTCTCAACACTTGGGCAGTACGTCATAGACTACTTTATTTCTGCTTACTGTATTTTTAAATTCACTATTTGTTTTCTAAATATTGTTTGCAGAAGCTAAGCAAAAGAGCAAGTGTTAACTATAGACAAATAAGATTTCCAACAAGTGATCCCACGGCCCATAACTACCGTACGTGAGAGCATATTATTATAAGAACATAAGTACTGGCCAAAGCCCGTCCAAAAAGGATGGGGGTGAGACTGGAAAAGTTTTGGACCCGAAGTTTAAAAAAAAATGAAAAAATGTCATAAAATGTTATTATATACGTATATATTTTGTATATATATATGTATATATAGTAGTAGTTAAGTAGTAGTAGTTAAGTATATATATACTTTTATTGTTAGTATCTAACAGTTACATATCTTGAGTTACTTTACTTATCATTTACTTTTTCTTGGACCCATTATTAAGATGTTTGTATTAATTGTATGTGGAGTAAAAACAGTATTGTAAAAATAATAGGTGTGATATACTGATTAGAGAAGATTGATTGTTGACTATTCCTAATGACGACAATTTCGTAAAGACTGAAAAAGATAAACAACGAAAATGAATGATAAACAACGAAAACAAGCTACTGGTGGCTGAATAGTCATTACAGCCCATTCAGCCACCAGTAGCTTGTTTCCTGTAATCGGGTACCCATGGGACACTATTTTTTTTATATTTCTAAATATTTTATGATTATATATATTTAAACATGTAATTTATTTGAATTTTAAGTTAAGTAAAGTTAGTAATAATTATAAAGAAGTTTTTGAAATAAATGTGGGAGAATAGCATATATTGTTAGTTAAGGGTATTTCATTGTAAGATTTTTGTTGTCCACCGACAAGAATACATTTTCATAATTTGTTGAATTGCGTTCGTTATCCTATAATATTTCTTATAAACTACGAGAGAGAGACAGATAATAGACATAAATAAAATCTATAATTATCTATTATGTAAAAGAGGACGTAGGATTTTATTTTTGTAAAGGGGTAGTCCATTAAAAGATGGGAGCCTATGTTCTAGTTAATTAGTAAATAATTTATAAATTGTTAAAATAGTAAATTCTTCGTACATCAGCTTTTCTTCTTTCTGAAGAAGAAGCCCGAAGCCTGCTAGTTTATATATACTTACATTACTTATAACCTTCTTAAATGAATGCATTCAAAACTAAACGCATTTTATTTTCAAATTTGCTTTTTAAGGCAGTAATGTGTGCTTTCCTAGGCTTATCTCCTTTCTACCCTACGAATAGGTACTACCTGGAAAGAGTAGAGTGGGCGTGATACTAAGACTTATTTATGTTGTTATAATAATAAGATAATGTCATTTAAACGTTGTAGATCTAAAATTTAGTTTGCAGCCTTTAGTAACGATTAGGTAAGTTTTTAAATAATGAATCGAATTATAGTATCAACATAATGGTGTTTTATGAGCTAAAACAAGAAATATATTTTTGGTCCCATTCATATAATAAAACTAGCGGTTGCCCGCGACTTTGTTTGTAAGTTCTGTAAATTTTCAAACATTCTTCTCAGTTCTCTAAATCTACCATAAATAAATAAAAAAACAAACAACATTTCAAACACATCCGTTTAGCTGTTTTGGCGTGATTGATTAAGATCTCTCAAAACTTGTGTATTTATAATAGTTAGTAAGATTTATTAATAATTGGTTTTATCAAATTCCATGTATTATTTAAGAATATAATAGAAGGTAATCTTTTTTGTAATTACAACTCCCGCTCTAGGAATTATTCCTGACACAAAGAACACCCAGATTAGGGAAAACTAATTGTTGATCACACAATTTATTGTCCTGTATGGGAATCGAACCCTAACCTCTTAGTCAGTATTCAGGGTCACCAACATATAGGCCAACATGCCAGTCAAACGTTCGATTTGAAACAAACATATTAAAGATTATTACATACATATTTATGCATGATAAGCTATTATGTTCAACAAATATCACGTGTTATGTAATTCTGAGAATTGCTTCGAATCCGAAGTTGAAACCCCCAAACGTCACCGGAGCTGACGGTTAAGTGGTATGGAGGGACCCGGGATATCCGTAGAAGAAAGCATCCCGGAACCACAGCAGACTTTGAACACCTGACTAGCACCTTTGGAGTATGATGTCCGACACTGTCGAAATGCTATATTTACGTCATCGTCAGTAAACCTTGTTCATGGCCGTCCTACTAATAATTTTATTTCAGAATATTTTAAATACTTATATTTAAAATATTTTATATACATATATGTATATAAAATTAAATTGTGCTCCAAGTTCTTGAAAACATGATTTATCTTAGTAAAATAAAGACTTGCTCTCAAAGAGTTAATCTTAATAAATTAAGTGTTAATTGAATATTGTATATCAGTTTAAAAGCTTCTTAAAGATAATAAGTGTGTACCTTTATTTTAATAGCTACAAGCCTGTATACTGATTAAGCATTTGACCTAGTTCAGTTCCAATCAAAATATTTAATAATGGAGTATATAAATGTGTAACACAGTACAAAATTGATTTCTAAAATACTTATAGCACAACAGTGCTATATGACACCTATCATCAATAGAAGGATCATTTATGAGCGGACCTTTTTTTGTGGATAGAAAAAGAATATTATAAACCCCCGTTACGTCTTATCTTATCTAATCGTTATTTTTTATTATTCTTATCATAGTTTGTTATTATACTGGTGGACTAATTACTCTTACTACCTTACTGTGGATTTTGCCTGTTTCGACAAAACATGAGCTTTTTACCTAAACGTTATAAAAATACCTAAATTTCAAGAACATTTTTGCTATTCTGTTATTTTGTTCTGCTAGTTTAAAAAAAAATGAAAAATAACTTATAGTTTTATACTTTACAAATTTAACAATAGCCTTTTAAACAAATAGAAAAGTACCTTCAATGCGCATTTTCCATTTATGATCACAATACTTTAAGTCCTAAAAAAATATGCAATTAAAAAAGTTATTCGTAATTTCCCTGGTACCTCAGGATCAGATCCAGATTTAATAACAATGGGAATACCGCAAGAGACCTCTTTCCAACAAAAATGAAAAAAAAAATAGTCCACCATATGCGGAGAAATCAGTTAACATTAAAAAAAAACATGTTCCCCTTCTTTTTGAAGACGGTTAGAACTACTATCGAAAAAGTAGGAAAAAAGGTGGCGATGAAGGATAAAATTGTTTAGTAGGTTTTATTTTATTTAGACCTCTGTATGTTATGTGATTTCCTATGTTCTATTCCACTGAAATTTTAATACGATGATAGTGATAATAAATAAAAACAGCAATAAAAAGTATATAAAAACAGTATTCAAGAATAAATATGTTATTTAGGTACACCACATCGGTTGGCATCGTATACATTTTATAAGAGGCCTTTTTGTTTGGTACTACGTATTCTGGACCTCATAGTTATGCAATAAAACGCGAAAATGGTCCAAATTTATCTCCTGCAATAAATGTAATATAAAGCTTCAATCGCCACACTATAATCTTTGTTGTCTTTTAATGTTACCCTCATGTGGAGTAAACAAAAAGTTACAGGTTTTACTTATTAAGCACTTATTCATATATAACATAACTACATACATAGATACATATCTCACGCCTACATCTGCAAAAGGGTAGGCTGAGATTTATCTTAGTCTACCAAACCTACTTAAATACAAATACTACCATAGGTTGGCGCGCTATTTTGTAAGTAGGCCTAAAAGTCCTACTTATTTAATAGTGCGCCAACCTATGGCCGTCAACCGGGTTCAGACTATAAACATACTGTCTGATAGATAACAGTCCAATCCTTTAGTCGCCCTGTTTTAATCCACCGAGAAACACACGGCATTTGATATTATGGATAATTTATACCCAGACACAGAAAAAAATATTGTGTTCATAACACAATTATCTTTCCTGGGTGAGGTCCTACATACAACTTCTGGCTTATCAGTCAGGACTACTTACGACAAGACCAAGTCCATTCTAAAAGTTGTTTTACCTAAAGATGGTAAGCTAAAGTAACTGCTTGCATTCCAGACTAAGTATATAATACACCAAATATAATAATGGTATTTATTACTTAAGACCCATTGACAAATAAGAAGAATATGATTACTTTGTAACGACAACTTGTTGAATTAAACATTCTGGGAAACTAGAATTAATAATTGGAAGCTTCAAAACGAGGAAAATGTTAATTGTGTGGATGATCACCATATTTAATTTAAATGGGCTTACGCTTCCGCGACTTTATATTACAATAACGAATCTCTTTTATTATTTGGAATGACATTTGTAAGAAATATTTCCCGATCTTATATTATATTTATTCTAAGCAAGTTTTAAACTCAAATGAACATCAAAAACTTGCCCAAAAGAATTCGCCAACTGACTAAGGCCAGCCAATCAGTTTGCTTATTAGTTCTTTTAGTTCAGTTGTGTGAAAAAAACTTAACTAGTCCAGTTATAGCCGTGACTGCTGGCTGGAAGTGTCATATTCAGTTACACGAATTCACATGTAAAGTCTGCTATTTAATTTTGCTGTTTGTAATTTAATTTGTGTAAATGTTGTATTCTTTATTTACATTCTGATTATATTTAAAAGTGACAGTTATACATATAATGAATTCAAATAATTCAGTTATTTTTTTGAAACTTCTTTTTTGTTAATTGTTAAAATGGATTTCAATTTAGGAATTTGGTTTGAGAGTTAAGACCGAAGATTATCGGCAAAAACTGTAAAAAATACTCTCTATAAACCACAAAATCCATATAAATTCTACTTATACGCTAATAAAAGTAGCTATCGAAGAAAACAAATAACGAACGAGTGTTCCAAAGCCAAAACTGATTTATTGAAACCAAAATATCGCTACCCCAAAAAATGATAGCAAATTTGTTTTGGACAGAAATGAGAGCAAAAGTACACCTCACGGATTTCGATAGAAGAAAACATTACTCAGACTAATGGTCACGTTTATCATGTTCCGATGTAAGGACACGCATCTACAATTTAAATAAATTGACCGATTTATTTTTTCCGAAAACCTTTTGGACTAACACGGGCCGTGATTGAACCGAAAAATTCCAGCCGCACCTTGTACTATAAATAAAATGCTGTAGTAAATTCCGCTGTAAAATTGGACACGCCTTTAACCGTGTGTTCATTATATTATTGGGGTCAATAAAGTAATCATTTCGAGCTTTTACATATGACCTACAACACCTGCTTCTTATCGTTGACAGAAACGCGACGGGTATAGTGTATGAGATATGAAGTAATTGACTTGTGACACGGGAGAGATGCAGCATTTGCATTTACATGACAAGCGATGCTGTAAATACAAATATACTACAACTGAATTTTGGAATGCTTGCAAAAGAAACAGAGTAATCGATGAAGAAATCATTTTTTTTTTAGATATAATGATATCTTTTATAAGTCACGGTTTTTCTATTGGAATATTTATTAAGAACATGTAGCGAAAAAAGCTGTACCTGTTACATATTGACTACATTTTCTATGGAACGCGACTGTATTATAAATTATTAACATTCACAGCATTGCTCAATGCACACCAAAACAAGAGAAGTTGCTATGTTTGGTGATCAAGAGCTCTAAATCAATTTAATATTTTTTATAATATAGGGACAGACGAACACACGGGTCACCTGATGGCAAGTAACAAGCACCGTCTACGGACGGGTGTCCTTAGACGGTGGTCGTCAGAGGCAACTCAAGAGTCCGCCGTTTGAGGATGATGATTGATGGGGATGAGGGAATGAGAAAGAGGAGACGGGCGATGGGGGGAGAGGAAAGAGGAGAGGGGACTTGGGACTCCGGAAATCTCAATACTTTTGAGGAAATACAAATCAAGCGTAAAACGTCTTAACCGGTTTTCTGTGAGACTGTGGTATAGCATCGGTAGAGCCGGCCATTTGTTTTATAATATTGGTCTTTCGGTTAGTTTTGAGGGATTTATTAAAAATGAAATACTCTTGTATTATAAAAAAGATAATTTATATTTTAATCAAAATATACTCCATTACTAACTACAACCTTTTGCCATTTTTCGGGCAAAAAAAGCATTCCATCATAAAAAAAACTAATCATCTTCCATTCATCGATCCATTTTTTGATACATTCGTAAGATTTAAAGTGCTCATCTGCAAGACTATGTTGCATAGATCGAAATAGGTGGTAATCAGAAGGAGCACAATCTGGTGAATGTACGGGATGCGGTAACACTTCCAACTGAAAATTTGAAAGTGTATCTCTTACAGCTTTTGCGATGTGTGGGCGAGCATTGTCATGCAGTAAAATGCCCTTTTGTTTTCTATGTGCAATTCTGGGACTTTTTGGTTCAATGCGTGACTCAATTCGATTAATTGATGTTGATAATCCTCAGCTGTAATAGTTTCATTTGGTTTTGATAATTCATAATAAATAACACCTTTCATATCCCACCAAATGCATAACAATACCTTATTTCCGTGAATGTTACGCTTCGGAGTCGATGTGGACGGTTGACCAAGATCTACCCATGATTTCCTATGTTTTGGATTATCATAGTAGATATGGGTCTACTTATATCTATACTTTTCATCGCCGGTAACGATTTAATACAAAAAAGATTTCTTTTTGTGAAGAGACAGTAGTGAAGCACAAATGGCACTCGATTTTGCATCGCTAATTCTGATAAAACATGTGGAACCTATTTTCCTTGTTTTTGAATTTTACCCATTACGTGTAAACGATCAGAAATTTACCTACATTTAATTCTTCAGCCAACTCTTGTAGTGTGCGGGTTTTCGTCAAATAACGCCTGCAATTCACCGTCTTCAAACTTTTTGGTTTTCCACTTCGTTCTTTTTCCTCTAAATCAAAATTATCACTTTTAAATCGTCAAGACCAGTATTCACATGTTTTAACAGATGGTGCAGTTTCATGATACGTATCTACAATAAGTCTGTAAGCTTCTGCTGCTGTTTTTTGTAATCGTAAATGTGTAGTAGTAAATGACGAAAATGATATTCATCACGTACGTTTAATGTGAGTTACTTCGAATAATTAAAGTGCAAGCTAAAACACTGCATCGAATATCTAAGTAACTTGTGGCGACAGCTGCTTGAAACTCACACACCCTCACGTACCCTCAAAACTAACCGGAAGTCCTAATATGTATTCGGCTTGTAAGACAATTCTAAAAAAAAGTCTTCATTTATTTACAGGGCAAAGTTTACAACGTGGAAGCACGATTAGGTCTGGACTTATCTACTAGAGAATGTTTTATCTTATATCTGATATAGGCTTACGCTTAATCAATACCAAGATATGTTAAGTCTTCCGAAAAGATAAGTTTTATGCTAACGCATTATCTATGTGGTAGGTATATGAGTATGTCCATCAAAAAAACTTAATTAGTAACTATGATTAGACTGTTCATTCATGTTTTCATTATTTTAAAATAGAATTCTCTTCTAAATGCACAATGCAAAACATCTCTCGATTAGAATACCTTACAAACCAGGATATAAACAAAATATGTGTCTGCTCATTTATCACGTTCTATTTTCTTTTTTGATGAGAAATTTAATATCAAAATTCTTGAAAGCAAACGTCATTTCAAATTACGGAAATAATTTTGAGGATAAAAGTCTACGTGGAAATTAAACATCTTTATTTAATTAACAAAGTTCTTTTAAAATAGCAAATAGATACAGGAACGATAATAGAATATGCCCAACGAAGTTTGTATATATAAATAAAAGAAACAGTTTGTATCAACAGCATATCTCTATCGGAGTAAGAGAAGCAACAATCTCGGTAGTTCGCATTACAGATGCTTTGTTTCTGAGAAATTACACATTCGTTGGCCTCAGTAACAGTTTACCTACCTGGAGGATGTATGCTTGTTTTATAGAAAACGTTTTAGGTTGAGGCTGGCCAACTACAATAGAAAAGCGTATAATGGTATTTCTTTTCAACTTTTTCATATTTTGATTCAATTCTAGCAACTAAACAGTAGCGAGTGCCAAATACAAATAATTAAATTATTATAAAATATATAGGACTCAAAATAAAGGACACAAAATGTTGGTTTACATTGCATCAATTTGGTTGATGTTGGATTATTTCGATTATACAGCTGTAATCGTAGTGGTATAATTAAATAAACTATAACGATTAATTTAACCTAATTCTTGAACAATAAACATAATATCTTAGCGTCGTGTTCAAACCGCTTGACTCCTAAATCAAATTGAACGAAATATTACTTTTTATACTAGCAAATACTAAATTGATTTTTTTTTTTTATGCGATAGGGGGCAAACGAGCAGACGGGTCACCTGATGGTAAGTGACTACCGCCGCCCATGGACACCCGCAACTCAAGAGTCACAAGTGCGTTGCCGGCCTTTTAGGTAGAGGTACGCTCTCTTCTTGAAGGTTTGAAGGTCGTATCGGTTCGGAAATACGGCAGGCGACAATTTGTTCCATAAGCTGGTTGTGCGAGGCAAAAAGCTTCTCGAGAAGCGCACAGTGGTGGAGTGCCAATCGTCCAGGTGATGGGGATGGATATTTTGTCGCGTAGGACGATGGCGGAAACCAGCAGCCGGTATAAGTCCGAACAATTCCTCTGAACACTCCCCATGATACAAGCGATAGAGGATGCAGAGTGAAGCTACATCTCAGCTTCAGCACAACAAGCTTCTCTGAAGCTAATATGGCCTTACTCTCTAAGTGACCGCGAAACTTGGTCTTGGACTTCGCTTGATATATCGACGCCAAGGTTTCCGATACTGGCTGATGCAGTTAGGGAAGTGCTCTCAAATTGAGGTGATACGACCAAAAAAAAACCTACTCCTACTTATTCATATAAAAGTGCAAGCACAGTTATGCATTTTCAGCACATAATTTAGATTTATTTATAACCCAGAAAATGAACACTATCCTTGGAAAATCAAAACAATATATTTAAAACGTTCAAATTTAAATGATTTACTTCACATGTTATTATACATACGTGAAGTAAATTATTTGAGTATTTTCAAAGACAAACCTATTACAAGCCAAGACTCTCTATTACATAGTTCGTTGTAAGTTGCATATTAATACTTGACTTTGGGGTGTAAGCTTTAAATTAAACATAGTAATGATTATCATTTAACACACTGACGCCGCAACTTTAAAAATGCAGAACAGCCTAAAGCTGGAATGGAGGGTAGACAGCGATAAAACAAGTACCAGCATTTGATACGATCCGTCCCAACGATTTGTATGGGGCTCAATTAATTTGGGAAATCTTAAGATGTTATAATTGTTAAATATTGAAGGAACCACATTTAGCGCTCTTGTAAATTGCCAGGGGCGCCTGTAAGCTTCTTCTTTAAGGTGTTTTGACAAGCATTTACTCGTGGTAAAATGATGGAAATGGGAAGAAGTCTTAAACGTTGGTAGAAAACTAATGATGATGATGTTAGTTTGCTGTATCTGAAATTTGCCAATTAAATAAAATACAAGAATGCTTTCTGATAGTATTTACAATTGTAAGTTACTAATGTGTTGGCATTCTTTAAAACTTCACCTTTAAATCCTATCACCCAATCATCCACTTTTTATTAAAAGTATTATATTTCAAATTAAGTAGCAAATCTCAATCATTTTTAATATACTTAAATAAGGCGTATTGAAGACATCCTTTTTGTTTTACTCTAATTTTCCGAATTTGATTACAGCGAGTGGGATTATAATACAGATTTACTATCCAATCTTAGTAAAATCTCGTTTCTATACAATTTCCGCTTGAAAGGGGAATAAAAGATGACTAAATCCTATCCATCGAAATATCCAAATATGTACATTTTAGTATCAATACGTCAACAAAACAAATTATAAGTTCTTTGTAAATATGACTACTTCATGTGTCTGGTAGTTTAAATCAAATTGTTCTGTATTTCTTTAAATTGGATGGACTCAAAATCCAAGAGTTTATAATATACGTTACTCAGGTGCCACTCAGGTGTAACAAAGCTGGGTTGATTATAGATGGCAACGCCTTTTTTCTTAAATCTAATTCAAATTAGTATTAGAAATCCTTATTTTTCTGTAATTATAGATTATATAAATGAACAATAACGTAACAATAGGTTGCTTGCCAGAAGAAAAATAAAAAATTGGTTTATAAATAATGTTATATTTGCCACTGTTGATTCATAACCACCCGTTTCCAAATAAGATGAGACATTGCTACTTTGCGTGCCACCCTGTTTACTACTAGTGCAGAGGAACAAACGGCGTGGTCACCTATTTTGAGCCGTTAGAGCAAATAAAAAACTCTATAACGAGGAGAATTAGTCAAACTCAACGCCTGTGTCCTGCGTCCTCGTGATTTTCCATCGCCAAGTGTGCTGATATATTTTTTTTAATTTTTTTTTTCCTTGTGGAAACATCTCGGGTCATCATTCCACCGGGGTTTTCGGTAGAACGGTGTGTCGGAATTGAACTGACTAAAACCAAACGAAGTGCCATGCTGCGCCTAAATTGGAGAAATCCGGGAACAGCTTTATTAAGACATCCGGACCCCTCCTAGTCCAGCCCGCACTATGCAGGCATCACCTACGGGTAACCTATCTATAAGGCGGCATCCAGACACACGCGGACGTCACCTCCTCGCGGCTGGCCTAAAGCGGGTGGAGGTGAAAACCCGTCCCGACCACCCGCGGCCACACTCAGTTCGGCATGAGGCGCTGGTAGGCGCGTCTTCGCAGCCCGGTTCGAGTAGAGGACATCCTCCGGAGCCCACTCCACCGCCTTCTTCTGCGAGATGACGTCTTCGCAGAAGGTTGCAACCGCGGTAAAATTCCTGTAGCTACTGGCTAAGGAGCGTATAACAGCCAGTATCGACAGATCCTCTCCGATGACTGCAGCGAGGGCCCGACGCTGCGACGCCCAAGCGGGGCAGTCCGCAAGCGTATGCTGAGCCGAGTCCTCACTGCAGTCGCAGTGATGACAGAAGGGGCTCATTACCCTCCTAGCAACCGAGTGCAGGTACTTCCCGAAGCAGCCGTGCCCGGAAAGAACCTGCGTCAGTTGGAAGTAAACGGGGCAAAGCCAGCACGTGGAGCCCCCAGCCAGAACGACCAACGAACCAATGTGGCTCGTCGTGCGGCCTCACGCCACTCGCGTACCTCTTGGGGCGGGGGCCAACTGCCACCAACCGCCCGGAAATCAGCCGTTCACCGATAGACGCGAGCACTTTCGCCTCCAAATCCCACGGGGGTATGGCATCTAGCGTATGGCTCTAACCACCATAACTCTCTGAGGACGCCAGAGGCTTGCCCTATTCTGGGCGGTCAGAGCCCCCGCCGACACCGGTGCACCGTATAGTGCCATTGACCGGACAACCCCCGTGTATAGCCGTGTTGTTGCGACGCTGGGTCTTCCCAAGCTTTGGAGCAAGCTGCCGAAAGTGCTCGTCGAAGTGCCATCTCCCGTCAAGGATCAGGGCGAGATTCTTTATGTGGGCCCGAACCGGTACGAGAACCGAGATGACCATGATGGAGGCGCCAGGGGGCAGACCACGACGGGCCCATTGAACAGAAGGGCCTCCTTCTTGTCCAGGGCCACCCGCAGGCCCTGCGCCTTGATGCGCCTGACCACCAGTGAGGCTCCTCTGGTTACCTAACGCACCGCCTCCTGAAAGTTCGTTCGTTCGTTGAGGGTGATGAGGGATGAGGGATGAGGGAAGGAGAAAGAGGAGGTGAGGGGGTGAGGAGATGAGAAAAGTAGACGGGACAAGGATGAGGAAAAAGGAGAGGAGGAGTTAGACCTCCGAAAATGTCACTAATTTCGGGGAAATTCAACGCAAGCGTTGTTTTACAACCGGTTTTCTGTGAGGCCGTGGTATTGCACCGGTCGAGCCGGCCCATTCGTGCCTAAGCATGGCTCTACCACTGTTAATCCCATTTATCCCACTTATTTGTTTAGGATATTAATATCCAGTCATAATGATTTTCATTTTTCAATACGAATACTTTTTAATTGTGATATATGTACATATGTACCTAAAAAGTCTTTTATTATGTATGTATAATGCAAATATTAAAATCACATTGAATTTATTTCATTTAAAAGCGTTTTTTAAATGGTAACACGCGTCATTTCAAATTACTAAGAAGTTAAGTTTGAAACGTACTAACGAAAGGAAACAAAAACAGGTTCTTTCTACTCATAAGAAAATTAATTAACATTTCAAACTTCGACGCTACTTCACATCTACATCTTATTTTAATTTAACGTAGCGGGAAGAATTTTGTTTTTTGAATAATAGATTTCGGTCAAATATTTACTGCGAGCATAAATATTTACTTCAGCACGTATTTACCTCAAGAATATAAAGGTCAGTTTTGAGATATTGTTTATTCTAAAAGATGGATACTTATTTTCATTTTTGTTTATTGGATTTCTTGATTGCTTATTGCTTAGAAATAAATAATAAAAAAAACGTAAAAGTCCAAGGACCTATTTCTAGGATATATTTAACTTATCGATGAAAACAATGGACCTAAGATTAAATACATGCTGTATTATCAAAACGCTTTTTTTTATTTGTAATGCGAAATTATGTTTCATTACTATAATTATTTTATGCACTAACACTTTTTACTGTCCACACCTTATCTGGTGACGGTGACTCCCTACTGCTCTGTTTGGACTCTATTATTTTGGACTAGAAGGTGTTATTGTAAAAGTTTTGTATATTTGACGCTTAACTGATATTTGAGTGGATAGTCTGCACCATTTTGATCTAAGAGAAGGAAGCGCCTCAGATCTATTTGTTGGTATGTCACTAGCCACGAGGTTACGCTTCAGCGCATCTTTGTAATGGAGATATTGTCCGATCTTCCCACATAAGAGATTTGAATGGAAGATCGCTTTTGGTAAGCTGCTATCGTTCATACGGTTAACATGTCCTCACTCACCTAACTCACCTACCTAGCATTACCTAGCATCTAACTTCCAATATCTCTGCTATAACCGTGATAGAAATCTTCGCTCTTCTAATAATCTTCTCCTTCTCTGCCCTTCTCATAACACCAGCAAGGTTCACGCTTCCTTTGCTGTCTAAGCCGTAAACCTCTGGAATGCGCGCCCTCAAGAAGTCAGGACGTCCACTAACAGTCTCACCTTTCAGGTTAAATTACGTAATCTCTACAGAGATTTTTTGGCGGAATCTAAGAAATTATATTAATCATGCAGGTAGGCAGGTCTGTTATCTATGTATTTCATGTGTGTATCAGTATGTATGTATATGTGTGCATATGTGTGTATGTGTATGTTTATCTATATATGTGTAAATAATTGGTTTTAAGTTGATATACATTTTTTTTGTATATGTATATATATTATTTTTTTTTATGCGATAGGGGGCAAACGAGCAGACGGGTCACCTGATGGTAAGTGACTACCGCCGCCCATGGACACCCGCAACTCAAGAGTCACAAGTGCGTTGCCGGCCTTTTAGGTAGAGGTACGCTCTCTTCTTGAAGGTTTGAAAGTCGTATCGGTTCGGAAATACGGCAGGCGACAATTTGTTTCATAAGCTGGTTGTGCGAGGCAAAAAGCTTCTGGAGAAGCGCACAGTGGTGGAGTGCCAATCGTCCAGGTGATGGGGATGGATATTTTGTCGCGTAGGACGATGGCGGAAACCAGCAGCCGGTATAAGTCCGAACAATTCCTCTGAACACTCCCCATGATACAAGCGATAGAGGATGCAGAGTGAAGCTACATCTCTACGCAACGCCAAGGCGTCAAGTCGATCAGAAATATCTTGGCAGTCGATGATGCGAGTCGCTCTCCGTTGAATGCAGTCAAGAGGGAGAAGTTGGTACTGGGGTGCACCTGCATAGAGATGAGAACAGTATTCCATGTGCGGCCGAACCTGCGCCTTATAAAGTTGCAGGCGGTGGGCCGGAGTAAAATACTGTCTCGATCTGTTTAGCACACCAAGCTTCTTCGAGGCTAATATGGCCTTACTCTCTAAGTGACCGCGAAACTGGACTTCGCTTGTTATATCGACGCCAAGGATTCCGATACTGGCTGATGCAGTTAGGGAAGTGCTCTCAAATTGAGGTGATACGACCAATGGCAACTTTTTAGCGGTGAATGCGCAAACCTGTGTCTTCTTGGGGTTAAACTGGACTAGGTTAAGTCGACCCCAATCTGAAACTTTTGATAAAGAAGTTTCGATTTCAGACACAAGTTTGGATCGGCTTTCGATGACGTTTACCCGAGAAATGTTAGCGCGGCCGGTGTAAAGGGCATCACTCGTGCTATCGTCCGCATAGCAATGGATGCTGCTAATCTGCAGCATGTCATTGATATGCAGAAGAAACAGCGCGGGTGATAGCACACAGCCTTGTGGGACACCAGAATTAACAGACTTGGAGTCGGAGCATGCACCGTCAACAACGACCTTGATGCTTCTGTCTGTAAGAAAACTGGTGAGCCAATTGCACAGTTTCTCGGGAAGCCCATAGGAAGGAGCGCTTTGTGCCAGACCCGATCGAAGGCCTTCGCCACGTCCAAACTAACGGCCAACGCTTCCCCCTTGGTCTCGATCGCCTGTGCCCACCGGTGAGTCAAGTATACGAGAAGATCACCAGCTGAACGACCCTGACGGAAGCCGTATTGTCGATTATTGAGGAGCTGGTGGTCTTCTAAGTACCGGAGGAACTGGCAGTTAACAATCGATTCCATTATCTTGGAGAACAAGGAGGTGATGGCTATGGGTCTGTAGTTGGACGGATCCGAGCGATCTCCTTTTTTAAAGATTGGGTGCACTAGAGCTGTCTTCCATGAGTTCGGGACTACGCCAAGAGATATCTAGTATATGTATGTAGAACTACTTACGCAACATTTTTGTTTTCTATTTAATCATTTAAAATACCTTTTTTTTTTTTTTTTTTTTTTTTCGTGTGGAAACCCCCTCGGGCCGTCATCCCACCGGGGTTTTCGGTGGAACGGTGTGTCGGAATCGGACCGACTAAAACCACACGGTGTGCCATCCTGCGCCTAAAATAGGAGGAATCCGGGAACAGCTTTGTTAAGACATCCGGACCCCTCCTAGCGCCTGTTGCCCGCAACAGCGCGGGCACCACCTTCGGGTAACTCTCAGTTAGGCAACGTCCAGGCACACCAGGACGTCACCTCCTCGCGGCTGGCCATATGGCGGATGGAGGGGAAAACCCGTCCCGACCACCCGCGGCCACACTCAGGGCGGCATGAGGCGCTGGTAAGCGCGCCTACGCCGCCCGGTTCGCCGGCGGCGAGTTGGGTCCGAGTGGAGATCGTCCTCCCGGGCCCGCTCCGCCGCCTCCTTCTGCGAGATAACCTCCTCACAGAAGGTTGCGACCGCGGTGAAATTCCTGTCGCTACCGGCCATGGAGCGTATAACGGCCGGTAGCGAGAGATCCTCTCCGATGACTGCAGTGAGGACCCGACGCTGCGCAGCCCAAGCGGGGCAGTCTGCGAGCGTATGTTGAGCCGAGTCCTCACTGCAGTCGCAGTGGTGGCAGGCGGGACTCAATTCCCTCCTAGCGACTGAGTGCAGGTACCTTCCGAAGCAGCCGTGCCCGGAAAGAACCTGCGTCAGTCGGAAAGAAAGAGTCCCGTGCTGCCGCTCTGCCCATTCGACGATGACCGGCTGGAGCGCCTCCACGGCGGCAAAGCCAGCACGTGGAGCCCCCAGCCTAGACGACCAATGAGCCATCGTGGCTCGACGAGCGGCTTCACGCCACTCGCGTATCTCTTCGGGCGGGGGCCGTCTGCCGCTACCCGCCCGGAACTCAGCCGTCCGCCGATAAACTTCGGCGAGCACTTCCGCCTCCAAATCCCACGGGGGAGTTCCGGCCAACGCGCACGCCGCCTCCGTCGACACGGTGCGGTAACCACGTATGGCTCTAACCGCCATAACCCTCTGAGGGCGCCAAAGGCGTGCCCTATTCTGGGCGGTCAGAGCCTCCGCCCACACCGGTGCACCGTACAGTGCCATTGACCGGATAACCCCCGTGTACAGCCATCTTGTAGCGACGCTGGGTCCACCCAAGTTGGGTAAAAGGCGCCCAAGAGCGGACGCAGCGCCGACCAGCTTTGGAGCAAGCTGCCGAAAGTGCTCGTCGAAGAGCCACCTCCCGTCAAGGATCAGGCCCAGATATTTAATGTGGGCCCGAACCGGTACAAGGACCGAGTTGACCATAATGAAGGCGCCAGGGGGCGGACCACGACGGGGCCCATGAAATAAAAGGGCCTCCGTCTTGTCCAGGGCCACCCGTAAGCCCAGCGCCTCGATGCACCTTACCACCAGTGAGGCTCCTCTGGTGGCCAAGTGCAACGCCTCTTGAAAGTTCACCCCGCGGGCCGTGACCAAAGTGTCATCAGCGTAACAAATTACGCCCAGCCCGGGGGGGAAGTCACCTCGAAGGGCCCAGTCATATCCCATGTTCCACAGGAGTGGTCCAAGGACAGACCCCTGCGGAACACCGCACGACATGGGCCGACATCTCAGATTTACCTCTCGGTCCTCGTACATGACGGTACGCTCCTCTAAATAGTCTGCCACTAGCCGCCTCAGGTACTGGGGCACCCCGTGATAGCGGAGCGCTTCCCTGATGCAGCTGAATGGCAGGCTATTGAATGCGTTGGCGATGTCCAACGACACCGCCAACAAAACACCGCCACAGCTCACAGCCTCTTCAGTCACGGCTCGCAGACGCAATACAGCCCCGATCGCCTAACAACCCGCTCGAAAACCGAATTGGGCGTCTGACAAATTGGGGCCGACCTCGTCCAGATGCCGGACGATGCGGGCAGAGAGTACCCTCTCAAACAGTTTACCCGCCTAGTCCAGCAGCACAATTGGTCTGTAGGCCGCGACCGAATCGGCAGGCCGTCCCGGCTTCCTTAAAAGCACCAGCTTCCCGCTTTTCCAGCAATCAGGAAAGCATCCGGACACCAAGCTAGCGTCGAACACCTCCCTGAGGCGGTCTACCATATGGTCAAGGGCCAGGGCCAAGACTCGGGCTGGGATCCCGTCTGGCCCAAGGGCGGTGTTTTTAGAACGGATCCGTACAGCCGCCCCTATCTCTGCCTCCGTGACGGGTGGAACATTCTCCTCCTCGAACTCGCCGTCGTCTCCGGCCAAGGCGGCCATCGACGGGGGTGAGTAATCCACCCGTAGCGGGAAAAGGCCCTCAACCACTTCCTGCAGGAAGCTGGGCTGGAGAGTCTCAGTAAGGGGGGGGCCCAACGCGCGGAGCTTTTGTTGCACCGCACGATAAGGGCGACCCCAGGGGTCACGATCGAGACCCTCCAGCATCTCCTTTCTCTTCATTTCTTTGGCGCGGCTAATGGCCAGCTTCAGAGTTTTCCGTGCCTCTCGGTACTCTTCATGAAGCCGGTCTTCTTCCCCTTCTTCGCGGTGACGGCGACGGCTGCGGGTGTATGACCTCCGGGCACGAATGCAGGCCGCACGGAGGTCCGCCAACTCCTGGGACCACCAGTAGACCTCCTTCCTTGGAGGTCGACGACCTTTAATGCGGGGCATGGCCGCATCGCATACCTGCGTGATCGCAACGCGAAAGCGACCCGCCCCCATGTTTACCTCTGCGGTCAGAGGCTGCGGAGACAGCCAAGCGTAAACGATGGCTGCCTCCTCTAGTAGATCCCTATCTAATTTCGAAACAGCCCACCGCGGAAAGCGGGATGAAAGCCGCGCCGTGTGACCCCTTCTGGGGTCCTGGGTCCGGGAGAGCTCAAATCGGATGTAGAGATGATCCGAGAGCGTCTCAACCTCTTCCAGGACACGCCAGTTCCTTACTCGTGTGGTGAGAGCAGGGGTAGCGAACGAAAGGTCCACTATCGACCCCCCCTGCTGCCGCACACACGTGTTGGTGGATCCTCTGTTTAGGTGACAGAGGCCCACTGATGTTGCCCACTCCTCTACAGCATCGCCCCGTGCGTCCGTCCTGGGGGAACCCCACGCAACGGACTTGGCACTAAAGTCCCCCAGCACTAGAACGTGCCCAGACGCTAGTCGCCGTATCGAGGTCTCCAGGTTATTAAGGAAAACCTCGAAATCACTCAGACTCCGGTTGGGGGAGAAGTAGACACCATAAATGGTAATCCCCCCCCACTCAGCGGCAACATATCCAGCACCCTTGTCTCTTAGCGACAAGGGCAGGGAATGAGCCGCCGTGGAGCCGACGACTGCCACGGAGTCGTCCCGGTCACCCAGCCAGTTTGGACGGGGAGGAACATAATAGGGCTCCGCGGCTACGGCCACACCAATAGACCACTCTGCCATGGTTTGCAGGAAGAGGTCCTGCGCGCCGGCACAGTGGTTCAGGTTCGTCTGGACAAGGAGGCTGGAGACGTGGTCCATTATTGGATCGTCTCTACAGCCTCCTCCATGGGCGACGGCGATGACGCTCGTTTGGCATCGGAGGCAGCCAGGGCCGAATGACTAGCCTCCGATGTTTGCGGAGAAGTGCGGGGAGGCCTGCAGCCCCTCTGTCCCATCTGGTGATTTGCGGGCAGATTACCCGCCGCACACGCTGGACAGTGAGGGGCGGCAGAGCATTCCGCCGCTTTGTGCCCCGGTCGACCACAGCGGAAGCAAAGTCCGCTGCAGTCAAAGCAACTATCACACTTGACGCGGGTGTGTCCCGATCCTAGGCATTTGAAACACCTCATCGGTCTCGCCGCCAGGACTGTGACTCTGGCGTTTACGAAACCGATGAGAACCTTACCGGCATCGCCTAAAATTTTGGCTGACTCTACGGGACAACTGGCCCACACCGCGCCAAGTCCACCTTTACCGGGACGGATGGTGTCAACCCTAATGGTGTCCGTGTGGCATCCTGTCTTTTCACGGATGGCAACACGGACATCCTCCTCTGTCGCAGAGTCGTCCAAGCCCGAAATACGCAACTCAGCGCACTTGGTGGGCCTGGCGACCTTGACACCATCCGATGCTACAAATATTCCCCGCAACTTCTGTGCAACGACGTCCGCCATCTTGGCACCTTCAGCCCCGGGGAACTCGAGAACTCGAGCCCCCGTCTGGGCTAAGCGCAACCTCACACCGGAGGCCCCAAATTCGGTGCCTAGGCTATCCCGGGCCTTCTTAAAAACGGCAGCGTAAGATAGCCCACTGCTCGCAGCCTCCGGTGACACGGTGACCACTACTGCCGCTGTTTTAGGCGCGTGCAGTTTCCGTGATGTTTTAGAGGCCGTTGCTGCCATCAACGATGCCTGTGGTGGAAAATCTGCACTCTTGACAGCCTTCTTATTCCGCTTCCTTGACCTCTTTTTGCCTCCCTCCGCTTTCTGCCACCCATCATTGGAAGGGGCAGCCGTGGTTGACGCTGATGCGGTGGGAATAGCACGATTGAGAGCGTGAGATACTCTCGTACCTTTCGGTGCTGGAGAGGGAAGTGGAGGGAACTCCGTCATTGAACCCGTTGTTCTCTTAGCCAGTCGCCCGGTCCTATGCGCGGGCGCAGGCGCTGTCGCCGACGCTGCTGCTGCATAAGAGACCGTAACACGACCACCTGAAATGGGGAGCGCTGTGAGGGCTGATGAGGCCCTTTGCTTGTCCGAGGCGAGTGGTGGCCGGACGATAGGCGCTGGAGGCAGCCTTGCCTCAAGGCCCGAGAGGCGTCCGTCCATCATTCTCCACACTGCGTCAATGACACGACGCAGGTGGGAATCCGTCATCTCGTCAATTTCGGGGCCAGACGGAGGGGGAGCAAGTTGCTGCGTAACCGGGCCTTGATCCCCAGGACGGCCTGCTTGTGCCCTGAATTGCGCAAACTGGGCACTGAGCTCGGCTACTTGCCTGGTCAGGTGGTCATTTGCCGCCTGGAGGCGCGCCACGTCTCCGATGAGAGTGTCAACTACCCCGGAGACAGCAGAGGAAGAATCCTTAAGGGCCTTCACGAAGCAACCCTTAAGGTTCGTCGATTTGGTGGCCACTTTGTGGATGATGGCCACCGCCGCCGCCGCTCTCTCCTGCATGGTTGCTGGTGTCGGAGGGACAGAACCCTCTTCAAATGGACCTTGGATCTTTAGCAGGAGATCCGCAATTTCTTCCTCCGCTACAGTTTCGCCCTCCGATCTAGTTCTGGTATAAGCCCCGACTCTAGAGAAGGCGGAACCAGATTTTGCCGAGATCGGCGTGCGCGACCTCCCTCGTTTACTGCTAGCAGCTTTCGGTGGCAACATGTCTTGCGACACGTCACCATCCCCGTCTCTGGAGCGTACCCGTTTGCGTGAGTCGCTGTATTCGAGCTCCATTGCTTCGGATGAGTCAGCTGTCACACTAGCAGCCCTGGAACGCACTCGTTCCGACATTCTTCTGCTCCCAGGAGCCAGATTGACTTCTGGGAGCTCCTCCGAACGAATGACTTCTTCTTCGGTCAGCGAGGCTTCTGCCGCTGAACTTTTACTCCGTTCCTTTCTTTCTTCTTTCTCCGTCTTTTTTTCCTCTAGTTTTTTGGTTTTTTGTATGTATATTGAATTCATAATTGACCCACGAGTGGGGGAGAAATAAAGGTCAACCCGGGCAGAGATCCCCCAATACCCGGGCAAGCTTAGATTTATGCCCAACCGAGGGGACCGCAGTTGCCCCGGCTGGGAGTGCGCTTGCGACTGAACCACCCATCAGCCATGCATCCCATGGTCACGCACCAGAACACAAGATTTGGGGTAATTTTTTATAGAGGTATTCTTCCTCGCAGTCCGGGCGGTTAAGCCAAGACCCTCGCCCCCGATCAGAGCCGCGAGACTTAACCACGACACTCCTTTCGGGATTACGATATACCGACGGTGGCATCGAGAAGAATCTCCTGATACCTGCTCAGTGGCAGTGTGAATGCACGCCGAGCCCGTCCTCTTTCTCCACTGTGGACAGCGGAGAAACTCCTACCCGTGAAAGGGTCCCACTTGGTGATTTTTTATTGAGGTTTCCTTCCTCACAGCTCCGAGGAGCGAAGAGCCAACGGAGGAATCGGCCTTCAGGCCCGCTCTGTTGTGCCAAGCCTCGACCGGATGGCCGAAGAAAGATGGCCACCTCTTCTCGCCAGAAGATTAGCCGTTGGCGATAACGCCCTCCTCAAAAGCAGAAGAGGAGAAGGCTGCGTCATCGCCAGCGTTGCCCAGGGTGCACCACGCGGAGGTTTTCTAGCCCGCACCCCATCATTTAAAATACCTGCCACAACCATCACCGCATCACCCAAAGGTTGGCTGGTAGAAAATGCCTACAGCATTAAGTCCGCCTTGAGCGATATTGAAATTGCAGGAAGTCTCATAAATAAATAAATAAATAAACGTCCGGTCCATCTCAGAGGACATTTCATTATGTTAGCTTCTATTTTCTGGTTGAGATGACGATGCTGCCATTTACAACAAAGATAGCGCCTACTCTAAGTCTGCCCGAGCGAAAGCCACATTGGGTTTCCGGGAGTATTTTTCTGCGTGACGTGTCAGTCTTATTAATTAATTTATTAATGCGGGGTCCGTCATATTCATATACTTCTAATGGTAAACTGTCTATTCCAGGTGCCTTAGCATCACTCAATCTTCTTAAAGCAGCCATAAAATCATCAAAACACATTGGTTCTGCTAAATCTTTTAGAAGTTAGTAAGCTCTCAAGGTAATCAATGTACAGCAGCTTGGTCATTTGGGAGAAAGGGTTTAAAAAGTCATCTTACTGTTAGTTTTCTTTTTAGTTCGTGTACCGAACATAAAAAACTTTGTAAAAAAACTGTTTTGGTTGGTGTCTGCATAAAACTAAATTTTCCTTAGTTTGTCCATTTACCATTTGTCCTTTAGCTTTAGAGTTACCCTTTTACTTTAGGTTCGAGATTCATTATCTTTTCTTAGGAATCACCAAAACAATCTTGATGTTTTTGTCTTAGTTTTCCTATAACTTGCGTAACAAGTTATAGGAAAACTAAGACGACTGTAAACTATTCGCACACTGTTGGGTAAACTATTCGCATACAAGGGCTTTATTAAATCAATAGAAGAATCTGCTGCTATTTCGGGCATAGTAGAATAAAAGGTCACACATAAGCGTCTAACTCATCTGACATCTTCTTTTTGCGGATTCGTTGTTCAAAATTTACTCTTTCTGGAATCTTAAGAGCCACTATTCGTGAGAAAAGAGCGTACTCTTACCTAATAGTCCGGCAACGCACTTGTGACTCTTGAGTTGCGGGAGTCCATGGGCGTTGGTAGTCACTTTCCGTCAGGTGCCCCGTCTGCTCGTTTGCCAACTATCACATAAAAAAAGATTTTTATTCTCAGCCGCAGTTTTGATCGGAGTCTATGGTTAGTCCAGCCCAGTGCAACCCTTCTCAGAGATCTCATATTTGTACTATCATATAATCCTAGGGATGCCAGTATTTATCACAAGAAGACAACTTTATTTGCAGCAAGTATTCTGCGAAGGATCTGGTTGAGATCGCAGTAAAATTTTGCTTTTTCTTCGTATAAAGATCGCAAAGTGGGGGCATTAACACTTGTCAAATGCAAGTCTTAGTGTGGTGTGTATAATTTTGTGACTTATACTTCGGTTGTTCTTGTAATGTTTGGGCCAATTTATTTTGCAATAGCAAAGCTTACTCCACAGGCTACCTTACCCGAGCTTCATTTTCCGCTTCAGTAGTAAGTATAATCGCCGAGTCACAGACGTAGTGTTTCACTAATATCGATTTTATAGCCAGTCCAGCCAGCTCTCAAATAAATCAGTTTCTCTCTCCTCACATAAGTTTGAGTCATTGTCCAGAAGGGTACGAACATTCCACGTTCCTATAGTAGAATAGTTAATTTGTGAAGTTTGTATCCTTTTTAGACCTTTTTAGATAGCTACAAGAATGTAAACAACTTATTTGAGGAACAGATGGACTACATTTAGGCCACCTTTCCCCGGAATGGAGAAAGCAGAGTTCTTTCTAAATAGGGTTGCTTTGTTGTCTACTGAGGTATCAAACTGGTCCCCCGTCTCGATAGGAATGCAGAGTGACCATTACCAGAAAACCGCCATATATGTATATAACATCATACAAATATCACATGAAGATAAATCAGGAGATATATTATTTATTTATTTTGAAAGTTATTAATTGACTATACTTACTCTTACATAAAAACTGGACTTTTTTTTCTAGAAAATCACTCGGTAAATATGACTTCAAGAAACCCTATCTGTAATTCAACGACCGAACATCGAATATCTTGCTTGTAGAAAATGTGGCCGTTCCAGAAAAACATCTCATCTATAAAAAACTTGTTCTGACGGTAGCTCTTACGGTTATGGGTACCTAATCAATCGACTGGGTTGATCGACTTAATGATAATATAGATTCATTCAAAATTTAAGAGCGGGGCTCTTGTCTGTCTTGTGGAGGGTACGCCATCTGTCCCAATCTTCCGCCAGTTCCTTGAGTTCCCTATAAGACATGACACCTGCTTTCTCCTTTACTTGGTCTATGAATGCCCTTTTCGGCCTTCCTCTTCCTCTTCTTGCCTCTAGCTTCCCTTCAATAATATTTTCCATGAAGTTGTCATGTCGTATAAGGTGGCCAAACCTTAATACAGAGAATAGATATAAAATTTACCAAATTATATGACAAATGAACCCCATAGATAGTAATAAAATTTAATATAAGTAAGATATAAGAGGTACCGAAAAGGACATATCATTACTATTAAACAATCAAATTAGGTACTAAGTGTAGGCGTACAATTTCGCCGACATAACACATTGTAATTATAATTCCATACCCAAAGAAAGGGTATACGGTGTTGGTCCAATGGAGTAAATGCTTTATAATATTCAGTGTGTAATCAATCACATGGTAAATGGGACGCGACATTGAGAGACGACAAGTCTGAAGCTGATAAGGGAATTGAATTTATGAAGATCAATGATATTGTGTACATGAACAAACTATACGAATACTTTGAAACTTTCCAGCATAGTAAAGAAACGATAATAACTACAGTTTTTTTTTCAAGACCTGGACCAAAACCTAAAAGGCTTTTGGTAATAGTATCACTGAAATATTGCCAGCACTTAAAAGTGTTTATTACAAGCGCGGGCAAGTCAAGTATAGGTAATTCCGAGCGAATTTCAGATCGACATAATCGCGCGTACAGGGGTACGTTCTCTTTATTTTTAGTCTACTAAAAGATTTCATGGTTTTTTTTCATTAAATAAAAGGTAGTACATAAAAAAACTATGAGTAAATAAAATGAGTACGCGTTACAAACATGCAATTCTATCAATATTATAGTCTGGTTTTTTGTTTCATAATAATATATATACAAGTATTTCAATTGTCAGTATTCATTACAATCATAATCGTATTCAGGACCGATTCTACAATGTTCACAAAATTAGAGTTAGTCCGTGGTACAAATATGGCTTTTAAATTACCTTATCCTTAAGATAAGAAGTTTCTGGCGGCAGTAAAATCGATCCTTACCTGAAAAATAATGAATAACTTATTATTGGCTATATCCAAGTTAAATTTATTCAAACAGACAGTATCTCTAGATATTCGTGTAGTGCTCGCATGAGTCTACGGCCTGCCTCATCTCTAGCCGTGGGTGTCGTAAAAAGCGAATTAGGGATTAGGACTTTTATCTACGAGACAGTAGATAATACATGTATAGAGTACCTACATATGTGTCTTAAATGTCTGTGCACGTTAGTTTACGAACGATGGTCCTCTACTAAAATTGAACAATAAAGTATATGCTATTTTATTCTACCATACCCAGTATACAGCACAGAAGTAGTTAACATATATAGTCTTAAACAAAAAGTGTTGAGTTTCTTTTATGGATTCACAATGTAGTGGAATATAATGCGAAAACGTACAAAAACTTACTTAACAGAAAGTAGTCGAACTAGATAGTCGACTACATACAGAGTAGTCTATTAAATAACGACCCTAAAGTTGTCCAAGGTTCTGAACGACACGAAAAACCCCCTATAGTAGGAGAATCTAACTATTACGAGGATGGATTTTAAACTTATGTTAATTTAATAAATATACCATATTTATCAATTTCCTAATTAGGAATAATATTCTTAACGAGATAATTAGATAATTAGATAATTAATATTGACAACACATCGTGTAAAATGAAATTATAAAAATGCTAAGACCTAAAGATGTTATTTATTGATCTGTGTTCTTTATTGTTCATGTCTGCTGTCTTTACTGGTTAGTACCTGGCCTAACGATCTGTTCATAGCTAATTCTTTTTTATGGAAAGTAGCCTTTCTGGAAAGACTCCTATATAGATAATATCTAAAAGCAATAAAAATACATACATACGTTAATACAAAATTTGTTGCAGTTCATTACAGTCAAAATATACTATATAATAACTGTTTTTGAGATACCCATGCAAAATAATTTTTATACAAGAATTGCCTATTTAAATTTATCAAATCGACAGGCATGTTTTTCAGATTTAATTTTATAGCATAGCTATGAAAAAGTTATGATAAATATGTCATAAATTGTTAACATCTAACGTAATACCGTTTTTGACCTGGCTCCGAAAAATCCTAGATCCGGCCTGGAAAAGAAGGTCACAAATAAAAGATTTAGTTTAACAGGGAGAAAGCAGAGAACTAGTCACTAACAATAAGTAGATGCATCATCATCACTTTTTCTAAATGTTTGCAAAAGCTAAATAACAAAACTTATATTAACAATAGACAAGTCTCTAACAAATGATCCCACGGCCGATAACTACTATTCGTGGAAGCATCTTATTATAAGAAATACGGGCCCGAAAGTTAAGTGTAGGTCAAGACGCAGATGAAGTTCATTAAAGCTTATTACATTTTACCATAAGTAAGTTTGTGTGTCGTCGTGACATCCCCTAAAGAATAATGGTTGTTAAACAAAAAACCGCCAATGTTATACGTAGCTTTGCGTTCCATATCTCCTTTAACAAGCTCAAAGTAAGTAAAACTTCCATATTTAAATGAGATTTCAAATTGAGTTACTTATAACGCTTGTAAAAACAGTGTGCGTGTTCACGACACTGCGCGCGAACGTTGAACTGACGGTCAACTGCTGGTTGAAGTATATGTGAACTTCAAGTAGGGTTTAATGTGAAATAAAACCACAACTGAATTCTGATCTGACAGTGACAATTTATTAAACTACAGTTAGCCTATTATAGTATGAGTAGTAAACAAACCATATCGCGAGTCAAGCACAAGGTACAACGCCATCGAGCTGCTGCATGCTTCGAGACAAAATTTTATGTAAGGATCAATTAAATTAAATATTACTTCATACAACCGTTGAACAGTATGTCTGGTGGTATTATTTGTAAGGGTTCGTTATCCCATCCATTTAAGGTTGTTATAATTTAGTTGTATTTATATACAGGTAACATAATTTCCATGAACGAATAGAAGTACACAGTTATATTAAATATAAAGGTACATAGATAGAATTTGAAACAAGCTGGTATTGTAGGTTAATACAAATGAATTAATATTTACTTACGAGTAAAATTATTTCTAAAAACGGGTCATGATAGATGTTAACGTGGGTCTTTATATACAAGTCCCTAACTCATCACCAGTACAGACTACAGAACTACAGAAATATTTTTTTGTTTTTAATTACCAAGAGACTATTTGTGGATGACACAAATTTTTGTCCCTTGTAGGTATCAAACCCACACACTTCGGTTCAACAGTCAGGGTCACTAAACACTAGACTAACAGATCCGAGATGACTTAACAGTTTTAAATAAAATTATTTTCTTTAAGTAATTAAATATTGACCCAAATAATCTGATGCCGTAAGCTCTCAAAACTTTTTAAGCAATTTTAATTTCTTCAGAATACATACAAATAAATTGTCATAAAGATGTCTCGCATTTTACAGCTATCCTCACGACATGTTGAAAAAATTAATTTTAATCTCAACTATTGTGAATGATCCCTAATATTAATTAAACGCGTTATCAATAAACATTGGAAAAAAAAATATTATAATGAGGAAGTAAATGTTACTCTCAGGAATAACTGAACAATACAACTTTAATGAATACTCTACTCTACTCTACTACTCTATGTAGGTTTATTAAAGTTTATTGAAATATTGAAAGCATTCCAGCTATACCTATGAGCATAATTAATTATATTTTAATTCCTACAATTAGGGTAATATCTACGTGGCAGAAATAATGTTACCTATACCTACGGTCGACTAAATTCGTTAAAATACATGGTTTCGAGTAGCCTAAATAGCATAATAATGATGCTTATATAATGCTCCTATATTATATATGATAAAATTTGTAATAAGTAGTATAGTATTCTTTGTCCCTTGATTGCCTACCATTTGATGTGAAAAAATTTCTTCCAATTGAAATGGGACCAACCTTGAGAAAATAGTTTTAATAAAAAATCTACCATTAATATTGCTGAAGTTTTACATTTTTAATTTAAGTGAACATTTTCTTTCTAAACAGTGATCACACCTCCGAGACCGCAGCAGAAGTAAAAATTACAATCGCAATCCATTTTCAAGTAACACAATGTAGCGTAATAAATAATAAAAAAGGTTTCAGAAAAGATATGAGAAATAAAAATTACATTACAGAATTGTAGTCCTAGAGAGTCACGCACGACCCTATTGTGTGGAAAATGTCCGAGCCGCCCGTACTGCTCGGTCGTCATGCCCAACACACCATTTATCTTACTCGGCCACAACTTAATTATACCACAAAATAACAAGAGAAACAGATTATCACGCTCTATGGTTATCACGCATAGATAAACTTTGTAGAACATGAATGTGATGCTAATATGCTTTCAACCTGAAACATTTGAGGGTAGTTTTCTAAAGATAAAATTGTTGTTCCTTAGGAATATATGTGTATATATAGGGAAAAGTACTATGAATATACATATATTTGAATATATTTTTTATGTATATTGGTATGTTTATGTATATGTATTTAGCTACTCTATGTTTATCCATATGACTTCTATTGTCGCTCAAACCCTTAACATCCACAGTACACCACCATCTACCGCCTACCATAAAAGTGCGCACCCTTTTATGAAATTAAATGAGTTACATAAATCTGTTACAGAACAAAATACACAATTCAACATTTCGTTTCATCACATCCTTTTTTAATTTACACCTAAAGAAAGCAGAATATCATAATATTTATAAATTCTCAAATTAGGGCAAATTATTCGGAATCCGGCTCTAATAAGTTAAACAAGGAGAGAAAAATGGCGTACTTTATTTTTTGCTGTTCTTTATACAATTTGGCTTAGGATACATTTTTTCCACGTGTACCAAAACGGTTCTAATTATACATACATAAAAATATATTTAATAAATTTGATTAGGAATCAGTATGCAGAATATCCATAAGTTCGGGTAGTTTGCAAGCAACAGGTTTGATATCATAGTTACTTTAATTACTAATATCCAATCAAGCTATACAATAGAAATTGTTAATACATGCAAACAAGATTTTTAATAAAGATTTTGCTAGCCATATTGTAGTACAAAAAGTATGAAAATGAGTTCTGGTTTTGAGGAAATTCTCACTCCTTTTTTCTCTTGATTTTAGCATTACATATGTATACACATTACATTACATACGAGCTTCGTCTATATACTGTCATTACACATCTCAAATTAGGCGGCCGGTTTCGGGTACTTCAGACCTGTCCTTTTTTCAGATCATCATCGTATTGATCAGACGACGTTGTAGGAGTATATTGTGAGGAATGAGAGTGTATTAGTGAGATGGCTTTAAGAGATCGACCGCGAGTAACAGTAAATATTTTTTTACTATATAAAGCAGGGAAGATTACTTCATACAAGTTTTATTTAGAATTATAGATAACACTTGGACATATTTAGGTAGCCCTTCTCGAACTTGGCATTTTCCCGTTACGGTAGTAATGTTCTGAAAACCTAATATTTTTTCAAAGACACTTCCACACAAGGGAGTAATCCACCTGCAACGCGTACTTCATATATTTTTTTATTGGATATAAAGTACAGTTTTCAGAGAAACTCAGTTTAATGGCTTTTGCGGTTAGCCCTAGGGAAAAAAAGCGGGAGGTTTGAAGTGTTCTTGTTTATATACTCGTATTTTCCTTAAAGGAGATTTGAATGAAAATTATTTTTATATTTCATCTTTTTTATTCCATCTCAATGGATATAAAACGTTCCCTGTTACTCTGTGAACGTAAAGTAGCATTCTCATATCATAATACATAAAATTCCCAATTATTTAATGGGTCTCCAGCCAATTAATATGTCCATCCCATCAAGATTGCTACTACTTTCTCATAAATGGGGCCTAAGATTTTTCATAATTTATCTGATCCTAAATGAAAGAAATGCAAATTAACCTATGTGCCTTTTACCCATACCCGTACCCGTAAAATATAGGGCCAGGAGAGGCAAGGATTGTTCTATAAACATCTGGACGCGCCAAATTTCGACTTCGAAAAAAACAAAGTACAACTGTAAAACCGCAAACAGAACTATTAGTATATAAGTCACAATTTTACTAGAATACTTCGTTAGAACATTGTTTTCTCAAGAGCCTTACATGAAGTAAGAAATTCGCGTTACAATTCGTGTCAAGCACTTCTTTAAAAAAAAATTTAGTAATTATCTTAAATAAGAGAAAAGTAAACCACAATATTGCTTAAGATACTTTCGAAACTTAAGTTTTTTTATGTCATAGCAAACGAGCAGAGGGGTCACCTGATGGTAACAACTGCGACTTGAGGGTGATGCGCCGTTTGGCCCTTCATAAAAAATATGCCCAGTTAAATCAAAATTGGTTTATTCCATTTTTGCGATAAAAAATTTAAACGCTTATATAATAGTATAATATAATATGTTAGTTAAATTTTAGCATTCCGGCGACGAGAGTTGTATCTTTAAAGTGCATTCTTAACTGCCATAATTTTAACTGTCTCTATGTAAAATACTTTATAACTATTCATTGCAAGGTGTTTTATCTTTAGTTGTCTCTTAACTACGGTAATTTATGGACCAGACTGTTTGAAATAAAATATTTTGAATGCAAACAATCATAAATAAACATCAACATTGTCTAGCAAATAAATTATGTACAATCAATATCGGAGTACCAAATTAATCTAGAAGTCTGCATACAGACAGATCCCAAGTAACTAAACAGAAAGAAGAATTAAAAATAGACAAATTTATAACTACATAGTGTTTGAGATCTATTGTATACATTCTTGCATAAGTGGCTATAGAAGTGTAGCGACAACTATATATGACAGAAACATTAATCAACACCACCTAGTGATGGTAAATTGAACTACGTAGCAAGTACTCTAACTACGTAACAACATCGTGATATAAAAGTTCTTACTCCAAGTATTATCTATATTATATTATAAGATATAGGCCTCTTCCATTGCACGCCACTTCCATAGATTTTTCGCAGCCAACTTGCGCAAATCGTCACTCCACCTGGCCTGTGGGCCTACGCTACGTTTGCCGAGACGCGGTCTCCACTCAAGAACTCGTTTGCCATAACGGTCGTTGGTTCTGCGATATTATATAGCTATACAATTTCCTAGCATCAACCATAGGGCTGTGGCCAGACATGATCACCTCATCTGCTCGTGCAATGGATTTGACCGAATTTTTTCGCCCACGCTTTTAACTACATGAGAATCAAATTAATCAGGATCAGGTTCATTCAGTGCCTTTCTCTCTGACCAGACATCATAAGCCATAAGGAAACTTTTGAATTTTATGATTAACGATACAGTTATTTTGTGTTATGAGTATGACCTAGGTTTGGATAATGTTAAATAGAAAAATACCGGGTCATTAAGAACATAAGAGTGTACTGGACCACTAGTTTCCTTTAAACCTTGCCCGTTTAAATTATTTAAATTGTGATCTCAAGGTGATGAATAATTTAATTAGTTGTTGAAATTTTTGTAGTTGATAATTTTTGTTGTTTGTTTATTATTTTTAATTTTCAAACAGCTCCAATTTAAGTAAAAACTTCTTCTACTAAGTAACTGGACTTTTTTTTTATTAGATATATCATTGTCATTCTACGCAGTAGTGGGATACTGTGTGTTTGTATACCTCTTAGAGCCAAAATATGTACATTTTACAATAAACTGTTTTTAACTTAACATTCCAGCCAAATAAAAAATAAATTTAAACAACTAAAGATAATGCTAATAAATATTTGGAACACAACTGTTGAATATAAAAATATTAATAAGCCAGTCAATCATTTAAAAATGCGTTCGCTAAAAAAAGCATTCGCATTCGTTGTCAAATGCCTTTGATGTTTGACACACTTCCGACGAAATACGATAATTTTCATCTTACGGCACTTTACGACACTATGATGTGTATGTGGTAATGTCATTATTACGAATTATGAGCATGATGTTGGAGGATTTTATGATGATAGTAAACCTTAATCTGATATATGCTGCTCACTCATAAAAAATATTGTTATTTATTTAAAAAAGGAGGTGATACGTTGTTCAAAGAGTTTGTAATAAAATTCTTTCTACGACCTTAGTTCAAATGACAAGTTTTATATTTAATCTGTTTTTTTTTATAATATATGGGGACAGACGATAAGGTGGGTCTCCTGATGGTAAGAAACAACCACCGTCCATAGACACCGGGAACTCAAAAGTCGTAAATCCGCTGCCCCCTGTAAGGGTGATGAAGAGTGGGGGATTGAGGGGAAAAAGAAAGGGGGAGGGGATGAGGAGAGTGGGAGTTTTGCCTCCGGAAACGTCACTAATTTTGGCGTAATGCAACCCAATTACAATTCGGCGTTTGTGCCTAAGCATGGCTCGCCATGATAATAATACGTCTAGTTCATGTCATATAATTATGGTGATGAACTGTCGATGAGGTCCTAAAGCTTACAAAAGAACATGAAAAAGTGGTATTTTGAATACGAACAAATAATATATTATTCTTTTTATAAAGTATGACAAGGTTATTGTATAAAAGACCTAGCTCAAAATAATTTAAATAGTTAAACGACATTTAACTCGATATTAAATATTTTCAAAGAGAGACATATTACTGATGTATGTATGTATGAACAGGGACATGTTATGTATGAACAGATATATGTAAGTAATGTTATGTCAACAGCAAACAGAGCCAAAAACAAACACTGACATCAGGATATTAAAGAACCAAAACGGATGTAAGAAAATATATGAAATCTTGTTTGTAGATAGCACTCCACAGGGGTTGAAAGAGGTGAATTTATGTGAACTGATAGTAAAATCGAATTTCAACAACAGACATACGTTATTTCCGCTATTTATTTTGATAACAAAAAAATGCCTCTTGAAAAAAATGGTTATAAAAATTAAAACAACCTTTAGTCAAGTGTACGTTACTAAAAGTATTGATTTTAAAATTTGATTTTAAAATGAGTACAACTTTAATTAAGGATGCGTGCGATGCATTAGTCTGCATAAAATTATTAAAATAACGTATAAGATGACGTCCTGTTTTTACTTTAATCTCTGTCTTAAAAAAATATTTTGCAATGTTAATGTTGGTAAGTATATATCGAAATTTTATTTAATCTATCCAAGTAATAAAATGCTTTCAGTCAATACTCTTCAGTGTTGTTTAATGACATGCTGTTTAACAGACTCAGCACTTATCACCATTATCGATATTTATCGTTGCTATTGTGATTAAAAGAATAAAAATAAGAGCGTAAACCTTAGTCCAAATTGACGACGCACTGAGTAATGTGAACTCGAGAATAAATAAAAATGTACTTTTTGTTCGTAATATGAACATGAAACCCATCAATATTGCGTATGAACTCGATAACCCAGTCCAATCCTAACTTCAACCCTTATGCGATTTCATCTCACGTAAAGGACCCAAGATCAAATTTTCCCGCAATAAATGTGGGTATTCATTGGAATTAAATATTTCTGACCTTACCACTGGTGACACTAGGAACATTTGTTTAGGTGGCAATTGAGATTTCTTGGTCACACACAGTCGCTCGCATAAACTTCTAGGTACAAAACAACTAAAGATTTGATAACCATACATCGACGACAACAATTTAACTAAAAATGTTACTAATTTATTTATTTTTTATTTTGTTTGTCATTTGTCTTTTTTGATTGACAGTTTTAAAAACATTTTTTAATTTTTTTGGTAATCCTCACGGCTCATTACCTTACCGGAGCTGACGGTGAAGTGAAAAAAAAAGAAGTCTTATGATATATATATCAATTAATCCCATTTTTTTTCGTGTGGAAACCCCCACGGGTCATCACCTCACTGGAGCTAACAGTGAAGTGGTATGTCGGACTGGAACCACACGGTGTTCCGTCACTAGTGGGTCTATTGCATAGGACTCGGGTATGCCGTAAGAAGGAAGCTTCCAGGACCCCTGCAGACCTTGGTTGCCTGACCATCGGGCGACCACACCGTGGAAAGCGGGGAGCCTTGCCCCCCTCCAACTGCGAGAGGCGCGCGTAGAACACGACGCGCTACCATCTCAGGCCTGCTTCTTCTAGGGTAGCGGGCAGCCCGATCGGCTACCCCCAGGCTAATAATCATGGAGGTTGGAGGACATTCTGCGCCCTCCGGCACCTGGTGCCTCCTCTGCGGGACGAGAGAGAAAGAGAATCACCTCTTCGCAGAAGGAGGCTGTGGATTCCCATGCACTCTCACTTTGTTCCATGGACTGAACCATGGTATCTAGCGAGAGCCTTCCCACACCAATAGCCGTTACGAGGTCGTGCCGCTGTTGCGTCCATACTGAACACTCTACAAGGGTATGGAGCGCAGTGTCCTCGCGAAAGCCTCCGCAGTGGTGGCACGCAGCCGTTTTCTCCTGGCCTATACGACACAGGAACTTACCGAAGCAGCCATGTCCGGTGAGTACCTGCGTCAGCCGGTAGGAGAGGCTGCCATGTCACCTCTCCAGCCAATCCTCCACGATGGGCCTTACCGATATCAATCAATCCTAAAGAAAAAGATGTTAGTCGTTCAAGGCCAAAGACCAAACAAATTATTATATTCTTAACATATTAAATAAAGTATTAGAAACATAACTAAAATTAAAAGGAAGGAGACTATTATATTAGACACAGTAATAGACAAATTACTGCCTCTTAGTTAAAGTAAAATGTCACCGTTAGGTGTATGCAGATACTCAAGGTGCCCACTATTAATTGAAACACACAAGAAATAATTAAAAATCTTAAGATCGTTTACATATACATAAAGCAAATGTCTATCAATAACGCTAGAAAATAAAAAAAATCGTTAACAAAACAAGCAGCGTAAAATTTTATATTTATTTACAGTAGTTTTTTGTAGTGCGTGCAGAAGTAAACAACTTTTCCTTCCACGAATGATATATTATATCTGTATTTCATTTCTTACAGTTACATGGCACAAAGAATCTCGTGTGAACTTGTGAGAATGTAAATAAAATGTTACGTTTCTAATATATATTTCCACGAATAAAATGGTTTGTACCATTATATTCAAACTAAATTGCAAATTGAGGACACGTTATATTATACAAAGCTTAAACAATCTAATTTAAAAGCGAATATTGCATAATAAAAGGCTTTGGTCATGGTGCTATATTACCATCAACTCCTAAAATGCAATTTTTATTAAGTTTATTTTACCCCTGTATTAAAGTTTGTAGTCGTCAATGCACATCTTACTCCAATTAGTCTAATTATAAATTTATCTAAAGAGGTCAAACAAAAATGTTTTTTTCTTTTACGCAGGGTAGATGACAGATGGGTCACCTGATGGTAAGTGACGACCACCGCCCATAGACACCTGCAACACTAAAGTCGTAAGTGCACTGCTCGCCTTTGAAGGTGACGAGCTGGGGAGTTGAGGGGAGGAGGAGGGGAGCTGCGCCGCCGGTACCCTCACTTACCCGGCAATACAATGCAAGCATTGTTTAAAAGTTGGAAATATACTATCAATATCTGGGGGTCACAAATATTCCGCTAAAAAGTAGCAAGCCATCAAGCCTTTACGTTAGGGTTTACCAATGATTTAAAACAACATTTTTCTTAAGAAATAGTTACAGTATGTTGTACGAGTATAACATTTCAAAGCATAATTGTAGTCACCTTAACACTAGAATTCGATTGTCTATTTAGAAATTTGTTTGTGAAAAAATGTTTCAACTTTATATGCGCTTTTTATGTAACAAGAAAAAGTAGCATCCAAGTATATAGTTCTAACACTACACCGCTTAACAGGTGAGCTCACGATCGATACAATGAGTTAACAAGTTATATTTTATTGATCATGATTTAGTAACATTATTGGCAACTAAACTTTGGACATAACAATGATAGTAAATCACATAAAACTTGGCGCCCCACGGGGCATTTTAGCAACTTATCCGTTGTTAACCTCAGAAATTGTTGAGATAAGTTTCATAATTCAAGCCTCGTTTTATGACGCTTAATAAATTGTATTGCAAAGCAGTCGAGCGTATACATCGTAATATTTATTGCGAGCTATAGTCAAAGAAATAATAACCCGTAACGTGTGTGTTTTTCCTGTAATAAAAAAAAGTATTATTTTGGTTTAATACTTAATAGGTATTTATATCTTACTACCCTACTACTACTATCTATTTATATTTTACTTTATGTTTCGTACAGAATATCCGTATATTTTTATGTACAAGGCAACTCTAAAATCCTTTAAAATGCACTTACAACTACCAAGGTCTTTTTGAGTCATTTTGATCCATCCTAAACTTCTATATGAAGTACTTATTCTACCAATTTTGTACAAATAGAGTTGGTATCTATCTATCCATCCACCCTCATTGTCTATCTGAACATTTTTTTTTTTATTATAAACAACGCCTTTGTATGTCGCACGTCTTATCTTTTGAGTTATACTATTACCTTTTAATGAAAATAATTATTTAACTCCGATTAATCATTTTTGCTTCAAAAAAATCCTGAAGTGGCTGTCAAAATTAACGTAAACTTTACTTGAATAAACAGTCACTAAGCCTCGTTCCTGACTATATTTGTATAGTAATAAGCTGCGAATCATTTAAACATCGTTAAACTTTGACGGCTCCGTCCTGCCATTGACATTTTCGTGACATGTAAACCTAATAAAGATTTGTCCGATAGTGATATCAAACACTGTTCTATCTAATCATATTTATTCTACGACTTGAACGAACAGGTTGAAGGAACTCTCAGACAGACCTGTCACAAAAACACAATACAAATCTTCACTTCCTTAAGTAGCACCAAATTGTAATTAGCAAAGCGTGGGTGTTTTATACAACTCTGTCTAAACCTTTTAGGGATACAGGCGTTACCGCATGGTAAGCAGGTCAGGGCGTATACTCGAATTCTTATAACACACTTAATAAACATAAATTTGTTATACCTGCCTACAGACTTCAAAAAACTAACAAGTTGTTTCTTGCTAGATAATAAAATGGTCGATGACAAGGAAGATAGAAGCGTTCCGGATTAAACTGTTAGAGATCATAGGCAAACAGTACAGTGTAAGAGAACATGTTTGAGCTAACAAGTTTCTCATTTCTCCTGGTATTATATTTCTTTCTTCTTCCTTTTTAACTTCTTTTGGCCTATCAGTTAACTTATCTTAATAGTCTAATTTTAGTTTATATACTTTTAGCAATAATATTTGGAAACAGCCGGTTATAAATCAACACAGGCAGGTGTTTCATTATTTTAACTTTTTAATATTAATTTCTAATTTGACAAGGCAACCTTCGGTAGTGTTAAATATTTTTAGATTTCATGAAATAAAGAAGTTTTATTTGAAATTGAATTTGAACTTACTGCTTCCTGGAGGTCCGATCCTTTTAACCTAAGCAAACCAAAGTATTGTCTACTTTAAAAGTTTTATATTTTTCGGTAAAAGTTATTATGTGTTGTTTGGATTTCGTACAGATCATTAATTTTAATCATTTAGGATTTATTTTATTCCGATTAGTTCTTGCTTAACAAGGTTCATTTATTTCTGTGAATGCCGTTTTATAAAAGTACGTATTATTTACTTGTAAAGCTGAACATCAATCAAAGTAGGTTACTCAAAATACGCAGTTCATTTAACAGGTTTCACAAAACATTCTGGTGAAAACAATTGGAATCAATTTTCTTCTCCAAACAATTCGAATATCTCTGAAGGAAGCCTTAACTAAAAACAGCTTGAGTAAAGTTTTGGGGCCATCAATCTGCTGCCAAGTTGCGGATTCTGACAATAGACGACTTGGAGCCTCTACCAATTGAGGTCACGTTTCAGCCAGTAAGCACCCTTATCACCCTTCAATCAAGTACAAATTCTCGCTAACTAATACTTGTTGAAGTAAATAGTTGAATATCACATACTATTTATTGAGATAGGCATAAAGGTTTAGAGGAAGTTTTTTTTTTTATTTTACCGAAGAACTTCGAAGGTGGACTGCAAGATATGGTATTTATATTAACGGGATTTAGGATTCCAATTCAAAGTTTCACACTGTTAAGTTTGTATTACAATACCATTTTTCTTCATCACTTTGTTATAAAAATTGCAATTATTTTAATACTATCACTTTAATTGTTCCTTCCATGTTCAAACTTTAATTTATGTTCAAAACTGATGCTACAAAATTAGTAAACGAGAATAAGTGAGTAGTACATCCATATTATGATACTTTCAACCAGAAATCAAATATTTTCCAGTTAGAGAAAACAAACGATCTATCTATTATGTGAGTTTTATTAATATAATAGCAACTTACTTTCGAAATAGATTTTCTTGCCGTGACTTGTAACATTCAGAACCAACAAATTATTTTACAGGAACTAGAGTTTCTATAAACATCTAAATCCAATTCATATGATATGGAGTCTTAGGCTTTATACACAAATATAACTACTGCATCCTTATGCATGCAAAATATGATAATAGATAGGAGTAACAGAATATTACGAGATTATTAAATCATATTAAAATTACACCTATTCATCCTACACATATAAACACACATTCAATCGTAAAAGATAATCCTCCTTGCAAACACAGCTGCAACTATTAAATTATTCGCATTCTGAGCTTATTATACGTTATATATGTAACTTCAACTCCTAGAGAGGGTAAAATTAAAATGAGCTACAAAAATATTTATTCTTAACCTACAGTGATAACAATATCTCATCTTTGAGGACAGAATAGTAGTTCACACACATGAAATACAATATTACCTTTGTAGAAAAAAACGAGGTCACTGGATCTAACCAATGGACTTGAACGCTATTTATTTTGGAGATTTTCTTATATACGACATTATTTAGGCTCTATTGTATTATCCTCTCTATTGGGAACATAAATAAGGATACGACTTACTACGAGAGAGACTATTTTGTTTCGAGGTCCAATAAATCTCACGTTTTTTGAGGTTTTTAAAATTTTTAGGACTTGTTAACGAGCACTGATAGTTAAAATTTTTAGTGAAACCAGTTCATCAAAAATAATAAAGAATTTCTTTATGCTATGTTTTATACAAACAAAAGCTGAACAACCTTTGACAATATACAACCACGAAGAGACGTCAACGTCGTATATTTCTAAAGATATCCCCTCTCTACCACACTTTTAAGCCATTTAACAATGTCTTGTCAGGAGCTATTATTCTCTGTCGTGTAACAATAATCCTTTACAACAGTATCTTAATAGAAATCTGAAGACAAGTGAACATTATTTTAAAGTTTTAAAAAGGTAAATGGAAAAATATAGCGAAATAAAATATAGGTTGGCTGTTATGTATTTCTAGAATATAAAGAACTTTTCTTTTATTTTTAATATTAAAATACATATTTTAATAGTTCCTGTGTCACGGGAGGCTTTACAAATTTTCAATCAACGGAGACAAAGAACACCCAGACTCGAGACAACTATTTAGTAGATCACCCAAGTTTTTTGTCCCGTGTGGGAATCGACCTTCGGTTCAGCAGTCAGGGTCACTAACCACCACTTCAACAGGCCCTTTCCAGGATTCTATATTTGTGAGAGTCACATGTCTTCATAAAGTTTAAATGTCAGAGAGAACGCCAACTGGCAACATACACAAAATCCAAATCCATATGTAATATTAGCGTTCCAGGAAATGTTCAAATTATTTTTTTGAGGTAAAGGCTTTTGCAAGATTTCCAAGGGAAAATATCACTAAGTGTAAAAAGCGATACTTTTGCCACTGAATAAATAAAGAATGAATCTTATTAAATGTTCTTATATCACAACCGTGATCTGTTTTGTTTAGTCACTAGAATAAAGTTGCAAGAAAAATATTTATATCTTGAAAGTGTACCAAAATATCACTAGAAATAATTGCTCATAACAAGAGTTTGCTTACCATTCTGTAAAAAGATAATTTAATACTGACATTTCGAGATCTATGTTGATAGATGGATCATAATCTATCTACCTATGTAGGTATTGATTTATCTTTTGAAGATTTTTGTTGAAAGGCAATCATTCCTTAAATGAATATTTGAAAAGTATGACGATTTAATAATATGTTATTTAACTTTTGAAAACCTGTTGAAGTAGAAAGATTTTTTAAATTCTGCAATAAAACATACTAATAATATATTTAATACAAGTCAAAACACCAACAAATTCTATTCTATTCTATTCTATCAACAACAGCACGTGATTAAGGCAAAAGCTTTTATAATGAGTTAGTTTACTTATTTATAATTATACGCAAATACCTTCGTCAACAAGCTTCTATATCCCTGCACTAATAAGCTGATTGAATGATACGAAATAACTTCGGTAAACGATCCTAGAAGGTGACCAAATATTAAAATTTAGGTAAAACATTTTAATGTAATCCTTATTTATTGTACAAGCGAGAGGATCTTGTGAGCATGCTACTTGCGTCTAATGGAATGAAGTCTATTGTCAGTAAACGAACTATTCAATTTATGTTATTTACATGTAAAAAAAACAATAGATAATTATGGTTAAATTGTATCAATAAACGCAAAATAAAATAAACATAAGAGAAAACAATACGTGACATGATAAACATCAGCAAAACTTGAAAATATACAACATTCAAAGTATCAAACGAGTAATTATTTACTGAAAATGTAGTCATCAATAGAGTAAAATCAATAAATAAGAAATAACCTTTTTTAACAGTGGTAGAACCATGCTTAGGCACGAATGGGCCAGCTCGACCGGTGCGATACCACGGCCTCACAGAAAACCGTTTGTGAAGCAATGTTTGCTTTGCATATCTCCGAAATTAGTGAGGTGTCCGCAGAACCAACTTCCCGTCTCCTTTTCCCTCCCCCCTCACCCCACCCCCCTCTCCTCTTTCCCATCTCCTCATCCCCTTTTCCTTCGTTTCCTTTCCCGCATCAGTTCTTGTGAAGCAACGCTTGCATTGCATTACCCCGAAATGAATGAGGTTCCCGGAGGCCCAACTACCCCTCTCCTCTTTCCTCTCCCTTTATTCCCCCTTTTATTTTTCCCGTCTCCTCATCCCCCATCTCTTCTTTCCCCATCCTGCATCCCCTCATTAATCATCAAACTCAAAGGCGGGCAGCTACTTACGACTCTTGACTTGCAGATGTCCATGGACGAAGGTTGTCACTTGCCATCAGATGACCCGTCTGTTCCTCTGTCCCCCTATAAAAAAAGTTTATATTTCAACATAGATGTATATGTATATGTATGTAGTGATAATGACTTTCTATCGTAAGAGCTATGTTGAATCACATTCAGTTTATGTACAATCATCGACGACGTCTTTTCTTCGTGTACTTTCATGTTCATTTATTGATTACAATTTACTTTAAGACTATTCGCATCATAAAATACACCGGCAGTTAGTAGTGTTAATTTAAAGCACAACTTTCTCCGTGAAGGGTAATAAAATGGAAAACTTTCAGCGCTTAAATTTTATATTTATTTTTTTAGACCGATATTGCCCTAAATCACCAACTTTTAAAAATACACAACTTTTTTAATAAACACAATAATACTTATATAAAAACAAAACATTTGAGCTCGTAATTTACGTAAAATAATACTAAACTGACGAACAATACAAAAGTGGGTCATTTGACCTACTTTTGTGGGCAAATTATTCAACCTACTTAACTTTTCAAGTAAGATATTTTGTAATGTCAAAGTACCAGAAGCTCAAGTTATGTAATACAACAACATCACGCCCGCATCTCTGTGACGGTGGTTTCGGTACGTGTTAAAAGGTAACTGGGTATTATTTTTGTTTTCATTATTTTATTTAAAAGTAGGTAAGAGGAAAACGTGGCTTCATTTTTACTTATTTCATTACGGAATCAGTCCAATTCTTAATCCCAATCCCGTTATTCCGTGTCTTTGTATATGCTTAAAATTAGTAGTGCAAAACGGTCACTATGAGTTATAGTTATTTGAGTTTATTATTAAATTTGTTATGAAATTGATATGAAAATTTCGATTCGAAAAAATATTGATTTGAATATTAAAAAAGTTGGTCTATTTTCAACAACTTTATTATTATTTAGTATGTCTCGGTTAGACATGAGGTAGCGACTAAACCAATACGAATACCTTATCAGATAGATGCGTTCAAAGTTGCTAATGCGTAAATAGATATGAATGAAAAAGGTTTAATACTTAAGCTGTTTCCAATAATCCAAGCGTGACGAGATAAACAGGGATTGATACATTGGAGTTTCCTTACCTCGGAAATCTTAGTTACACTCCATTAATTCTATTCTAAGGTAACAAAAGAGTATACTTTAATGACGTATTATAAATGTTTTGCCGATATGTTTATATCATTCTAGTTTTTGCCTTCGTATTTTTTTATTTGCAATTTAATTAGGATCAGAAAAGGACACTTTGTTCTTTTCAGCACCTCCGACCCGAATATAGACACATGGTGATCGGTTAAGTACTGTCACGAAACTAATGCGATAAAAAATCACCTTCGTAAATTTAATTGTTATTTTTTTTTCTTATGCGATAGGGGGCATGCAGCATGAGCTATAATATGTATAATGTGTATAATCTAATAGCTCGACGATACAATTTACAAGTTATTTATGTTTCACTTCTATCGGCAGTCCCCAAAGACTGCCCGTATTTTTTTTTTTTATTTCTAAGCTCAATTCTTGCTGAAAGTTAGTCTATTTTTTTATGCGATAGGGGACAAACGAGCAGACGGGTCACCTGATGGTAAGTGACTACCGCCGCCCAAGGACACCCGTAACTCAAGAGTCACAAGTGCGTTGCCGGCCTTTTAGGTAGGAGTACGCTCTTTTCTTGAAGGTTTGAAGGTCGTATCGGTTCGGAAATACGGCAGGCGACAATTTGTTCCATAAGCTAGGCGCGAGCGCGAGGCAAAAAGCTTCTGATATGAATAAAATAAAATATGAATAAAACCTACACATGAGTTACAAAAATTTTGCAATTTTATTTCTGTCATTCAAACAGGAGGTGTGCAATTTAACAGGAAACATATGCAGAAATAAAGAAATCAGTTTTTATTACTATATGTTAATAAAACTGTTCATTTGAGGACTGTTTTAGTAAAATATTGTTGAGGATAATATAGACTTCGTTGAAATTGTATGTTTACTTCATTCTTCGGCTGTTCTATTTAATTGAACATTTATAACTTTATTTTTTTAATTTTAGATGAGAGATAAGTAGAGTCTTTCAAACCCGAACATTTTGTAAATTATACTTAAGTCCCACTTACGTCATTGGGGTCAAGTCTTCTGTCGCCGGGCACAGTAGTTACACTATATAAAATAAAACAGTCTTTAGTCGCATTTTAAGCTGAATATGAGTCATATGGTGGCAATATTCTACAACACCAATAACCTCATAGTTTTCAAGTAAATACAAAAGTCGACCCGATTAGATTCATGAAATAATAAGTCATAAACGAAACGCGTGTGAGTTGTAGGCTATAATGGAATTCTCTATTTGAGATCAAGTATATTGGGGTATTGCTTTCACTTTACGGAATATAAGAAATACATATACTATCTACATATGTATATGAGTATTTAGTGAGGCATTTCCTCAACTCGCCATCTCTTTACGATACGCTCTGATTCCCCTATTATTTACGGACGGCCGAAATCGACAAGGATACCGATGATCATTTAGATGATCGATGATCAATCCAGGATAATGAATGTGAGAAACGGATTACATTACAGGAGACGAATATTGGATAATTCTTAGCAATGTACGATTCTCATACTAACATAAATTATAGTTATGTAGGTAGTTACCTAATCAAAACTAAAAAGAAAGGAGTCAGTGAAATGACTTCTATTCAAACTATACTTATCCTACTTGAAAAATACCTCTACTAAACAGAACATACCAGCGAAATTATTCTGTAAAAAACTGATCCTTGATACTTGCAAAATCATACAATCTCTTTCTTTATTTTTATTTTCTGTTGTGAACGTCTACACCAAAAATTACATAATTTTATTAATAATTACACACTAACATTACAGTGTATTACTCACATGTACCGATATCTGGATTTTTTAAAGACACGCACATACATTTTGAAATTGTATACATTTTTATTAAGGCAATTTAATTAAAGCTATACGCTACTAAAGCAACTTAATAATGAACTTTTTTTTTTCAGAATATTAAATAACAAGATAACATACGTTACAAATTAGTTCATGTTAATAATATTTTATCCATCTACTATACAACATTATACTTGTTTAGACAGTATGTAAAAAAAATAATTGATAGTATATTAAAGCTGAAGACTTTTATGCCAAGTCAAGGCTACAATCATGAAACATCGTACGCTTATACAAATTCCTGAGGTCATAGGTTCGGTTCCCACGCGGGGCGAAAATTGGGTGTTAAACAATGATTGTCCGAGGTCTGGGATTTTTTTGTGTCCGTTGTATTTATAATATGCTTATAAAGTGCGTGACACAGGAAAATTATATAACTAAGACGTTGTTACTCCTAGAAATTACACTGCGTAATGGGCTTTACAACAAAATAGAAACAAACTTTATTGCACAACATACAACAATACGGCCCCATAGCCAAATTCTTAATCTTTATAATAAGCAACTCTGTGTAAGTATGAAGCCGAAAAAAAAACAGTTTGAAATGTCAAAGGCCGGGACTAATACAAAGTAAACAATAATCTTTTAAACAATACATTACCCAATTACATAGACTTCTTTGAGAAGTATTTTCTTTCTTAATTCAAAATATATCACCTTTACGCAAGTGATAACAAATTATCGACATAAATAAAGTAAGTAGAATCAATGTTTGTCGTACACAAAAAATATTTTCCTAATATTCGAAGCGACTCGAAGCATGACTATGTAAAGTACGCATATCTTCCAATTTGTTTCGTAATATCTATCAACGCTTAGATCGTGACGTTGTTTTACTTTGCCAGTTTGGCTAGGCCTCTTATGTAACTTAACAGGGTAATATGAAAGTGAAAATACAGTCTAGATTGAATAAGATATTTGTTTAGTAAGTTATAAATCACTTGGTTTATCTGACTTTCATTACAGAAAAGATTAGAGATCAAAATAAATGCCACGTCTAAGTTTATCAGAAGGTTTCTTACGGCAGTTGTGTATAGAAAAATACTTTTATTAACTTGAATCCCTCACAGATAAACATTGATTGATTTTTAGATAGATAGAATATACTATATATCATGAAATACAGTTGAAAAAAACATTGTCTTACAAATTAGAGTACACTGGGCGTCTTATCGCTTAAAACGTTCTATACGACAACCTTAGGATGGAGATAAATGCAAAAAAAAAAGTTTAAATGTAGGATAGGAAAATTTTATAGATCACAGTGGCGTAGAATGGGTGAATGCCTATGTCCAGCATTGGACTGCGATAGGCTGATGATGATGATGATGATGATGATGATGATAGTAAAGTTTTAAATTATCTTTTCCTATTCGTGTTGAGTACGATTTAAACTTTCCGAGACGGACAAAAATACAAATTAACCAGAAATCATTGAATAATAAAACAGTACAAAATTAGGCCAAAGTCTCCCATTAGGACATATTTGTGTATTGGACTTCAGACTTTAAGCTCTTAATTTACAAAGTTTTCATCTTCGATTGTTGATTAGACAATATCTGGCCAAACACAAATATTGTAAGACCAAGCTAAAATCATCTACATTAATAGTCGATCACTGTTGAATATTTACTTATTCATACAAATAGAAATGTGACAAACAAAAATATTTTACCCTCTTACTACTTTAAGAATGGCATAGGAACCGATGTCGGTTCTGCCAATACAGTTGCTGCATACAAATTCCTACTTTGGTATCCGGATCGCCTTAGGGTTGTACAGAAACAACTTTCAGAATCAATTCATATTAGCTTCAATACGGACTGTACCCCTACAAGCTCTATTTATTTTTTGTTGACTGTTGTTACTATCGACTTGGTTTTTCACTTCCACGTTTCTAAATCAATCGCTTGAATATATAATACACTAAGAAATACTATATCCCATGTGATCTACACACACAATACGTCAAGTGTCAAGTAATATTTGAAACCTATGTTTAATGTCTAAATATTCAGGTATACATAGGTGTATACCTGAATGTATGAGCTATGTATATGCTCTGCCTCGACTGGGTGGGAATAGACTAGTAGTGTGAAGTTTCTCAAGTTATTTATTATAATTTTTTATCAAATCCCAAAAAATTCAAATATGTAAGAACAATACAGAAATCTATATATTATACCACTCATAAAGAAGATAGAGAAAATATATTTACGAATAAGCCAATTCAGGGCAATAAAACCTTGATTTATTATAAGATTGTAATAATTATATTGTTATATTCCTGAGACTTCATCTAAGCCGGTTTATCATTATTGACATACGTCTTGAGATTACATTTTGAACTTTTCTTTCAGCTAAGTCACAATTTAGTGAATTATTTGTTATTACAACAAATTATTCACTAAATTACACTTCAAGCCAATGGTTATACAAACGGTTAATAATGAATTAATATTATTATAATAAAATATAAATTTATATTTCAAAAGTCAATAACGCATTGTGTACAAAAGAAAATTAGAAAAGGCGCTACTAAAATTTTGTTAGCCTATCTTTTCACTTATATTACATAAATAACTCAAATTGTTGAACTAATACACTACGCTAGTCCATAATAGATTTATCTCATTATCATAAAGGGTGTATATCCGGTGAGCACTACAGGAAGAAACCTAAACAGTTATTCCTAAAACATTAAGAATTTCCATTTAAGTTGAAATATTAATAAAGACTTTTACAGCTATTAACAGACTTACTAATTTCTTTTAAAATGTTTTCATTATTATGTATAAAAAATATTATTTCTCAAAGTAAAGATACCCATATTTTCGTAAAAATATTTATTGAAGAAAAATAAAGTCGAAGTAAGTAGCCTTACTTAGAAAAATGATTTGGTGAAGTAATTGCTGTATTTCTTCATTAAAGTGTCATTATACATATATTTTTTTACAAATATTATTTAAACAAGCTGACGGTTGAAAGGAAAGCGAGTGCCCTAACCGCCAAAGTCCCACACCAACGTTTGACATAAAAAAACACAATTACTAAAACCAATGATATTATATAAAAATGGTAGATATCGCACTAGCGCGCGCTAATTGTTGTAGAGAAATGTAGACAATTGTCGTGATTTGATTTAGTCGATCAATATAAGCTAGCGAATAAACACGTCCAAGCGTCTCCGTGAAGTATTAATATTATTACCTCAAAGAAGGTGTAAAAGCTAATGTTCCAAGGTAAATAAGAATGAAAGAGTTACATACCACTAGGAAATATTTATAAGTAAGTAATATTTGTATTTTGTCTTGGGTTTGTTGCCCATTTATCGAAACTATTAAATGAAATCCCGTATTATTAGTCTCGGTAAAAAAAAGATAGAAAATATGATTTTAACTGTAGTGCAATAAGGACAACTAACGGGCGCCTTGCGTGAGTCATAGATGAATTAAACAGAAGGGATATCGTAGGCACAATACATAGCATCCGCATCGTCCTGCAGCGTCTAATTAAATCTTATTAGTGTTTTCTACTTCATATGCTCATATTACTGCCGCGTTACATCATTTGGACAATAGACAACAGGGGGCAAACCTATTGCAGTCATCCTGACACTTTTGCGGATTGTATGAAAAAGTTGGAGTATATTGAAAGGAAGGGTAAGATTTCATGAAAAATATAATAATTTAAATTTTAATACTGAATACTACTAACTACTAAAACTGAATAAAACTAATTAAAACTATCACAAAATTATGTGTGTTTACGGTAAACATACATATTTTGATTGAAAACAAATCTATAGTAATTTTCTACGTTGTTTTGTTTTTACAAAACACATTATTTACGGAACACTCACAACTAAATTCAAAACTCACACACTTCAATGTCTTATCTGTAACAGTTCAAACTATTCTATAAGTTACTGTGTGCTTCAAGTGCAACTCACAAATTGTAGCTATATCTTTCTCTACCAAGTATTCCGCATAATCCTTAGCATTTTCAATTTAATGTATGTATACGCTTATAAATAAGTACGTCATGTCATACAGCAACAATAACCGGACGCCGTTCAGTATGAAGTAGAAAGTAACCTATCTTTCTTTAAATATCATTGACTAAAACTAATTCTTGCTTCCACTCAAAGTAAATGGAGGACGATCAAATCAAACTAAACATTACTTTTCTCGGTGCGTTTACAAACGTAGTGAAAAGCAATACAGGTATTTTAGGGCGAATTAAAGGCAACAAATAGTGATGCTCTATATGAACTATCAATCACAGACACCGTTTTTGTAACAAACGCAAAAATAGGCTTGTGCGGAAATTTAAACAAAAAGTGTAGACTTGTATACTAATAAGAAAAAATCTAAATGAAATTATTTATACTAACTAGTCATTTATTAAACAATCTGATATTGTATATATAAACGCAACAGTCGTCGATTAAGACTAATTGTTTTGCCAAAAATAAGAATCAATTCCGAATATGGAAAAAAAAACTTTTGAAGGTAACTTTATAGCAAAATGTTAGCACATTTAGCTTATTTAAATCCACATTACATCATTATATTATGAGTAACCAAACTATTCTCACTTAAAATATATCTGTAGTACCTGCATTTAATACTTAAACGTTCTAGACTACCACTGTATGAACTTGTATTATTTTTAAGTTTAAATAAGTTCTCATGTAAGTGGCATATGTGCCTTTTCGAGAATAAATTATTTTAACCTAAGTCTAAATAGCCAAACTAAAGTCAATACAAACAAAAAATGACAGTTGTCCACTTCTAACGTACATCGCATTGTTTAGATATTTAGGTTACCGTAGAAGTTTAGTAAGGTAATCACTTTATCTTTTTTGTCGCTTTGTCAGATCTTTTCGACTTTCGTTGGTTTTCTTTTTGACAAAAATTATATACTTCTCAACTGTAAGAAACAACCTCATGACTATAGCTATAAACAACCAATTTCATTAATATCTCGATAAATATGCTCGTATCTAGATCAGAACTCAAGTGACCAATATAAAACTTATCAAGCTCCCCACGTCTCATCACCCCACAATTCGCCGTCACTTGCCGGGCGTACCAATGGCGTGGCGCTTTCGGTGTAGCTTGTCAAAATATGTATATATGTCTGTCAACAAATTTTATTGAATGTACAAGTTTTTATGTATCTTTTATGGTTTCCCTAATTTTAACAATAAATACCAAGTATTGATGTGGCAATAACACAACTGCCCCTTAAATGGGCTATTGAGATCTCAATCTCTAGCATTTATCAAAATTCAAACAACGTACACAATTACACTCACAAATTTGTTTTTTATCGTAGGTTTCGATCCAATATAAGCAATTTTTTACCTACCGCAAGATTCCTAGGCCTTAAAAAGCACATTAGGAAAATTTCCAGCTGTAGATAATGTGGTCGTTAAAATGTACTCAAGCAAAAGCCGATTATTTAGAAAGAGACCTTTACCGTAAATGATATGAGGATTGAAGGGCGTTCAAACGATCCTACACCCATAAGTCACACCTAACTGCTTGTATCATCGAATGCGATGGCGAAAAGAACGAAAATAACTACACCTACAAATAATAATTTTAGTTTATATAAAAATAAGAAAAAAATATGAAATAAAAGTCTACCCTGACATATAAGAAATGATAGCACATTCAGCTTATTTAGGTCTACATTATCGCATTATTTTCATACGGAGAGTCACTTTCAAACATTATTATAGATGCTTCAAGAAGAGAATTAAACTAAGGGTTAGTGGGAGTGCGGCGCCATATTTATTTAGTGGCTTTCTAAGTCTATTTGTTAGATGTGGTTGCACATAACTAAATGCGCATAAGTCATGCTATAGAAAGTTCTTTTCTTGTAATAGATAAGTGTATTAATTGTTGGCAATTAAAATAAAATAAAACATAAATATACATTTATAACTTAGAAGAGTTACTAGTTGCCTATGTGACTGGTTGTTGTGATATAATATTTCACTGCTTTTCTAGTAGGGCTTTAAAACTTATCTCCTATCAAAATTAATCAGTTACTTTTAAGAAATACATCATGAAAAATATGATATTGTGATACTATCTCTCAACAACGACGCTCTCATTCCATACTCGATAAATATTTAAGAATCTAGTTATGTTTATTTTTCATACAACTCGATCACAAAGTATTTCAAATACAATACTACAATAATTTTCTTGTCGATAGTATAATTTACTTCGTCGAATCAAACAGTGTTGTGAAATAAATAAATTTCCTCTCCGAGTCTATAATACCTAAGATTTAATATTTTATTGCCAGGGACTTTTTTTTGTGTAATACGCTATCTAAGAATATGTGTGAAAATAACAAGCAGGAACCAATGTCTGCGAAATTTGTGATAACTAACTGAAGGGAAGATTTTTTTTCGTATTTATTTAGACATAGGTTATTTTATTTATTGCTTATACGTGGAACGTAGAATATCCTTAAAAATATTTATTACTAAACGAAAAACAGTTAAATATAGATTTTTTTGTCATTGTACTTGGAGTTTTATTTGTAAGTATAGTAAAATGGTTTTATTTTAACCAAATTCAAAAAATAAGGTTCGTGTGTAAGTATCTTTACATGTCCGCAATTTTCTCAAATCTCATTCTCAAGTCCGCCTGCTTAAGTACGGTGTTTAAAAGACAAATAGCTACAACGGCTATAGGTGATGATTCTATGAATGCTACGAGCTGTGAAAAAACCAGCCGAATTTGATGCCAATGTAAATATTCCTTGTACATCACAAAAACTCCTTAGTTATTTTGATTAATTTGGTTTTGCAATTTGTCAATGTAAATTTTAAGAATAACAAATGTCATGCATAATCATTAAAACATTACAAAATATAACAAGATTACTAGCATTTCTTTGTCAGGTGATGTTGACCCTGAAATCAATAGAGCTTATGAACTGATTTCTATAGGAGCGTATTCGTATGCCGCAAAGCAAAACTATAATCCTGGATACTGCAAGAGCAGAATAAGTGAGGTTTCTCTTGGATAGGCGTGTACCATCTTTATCTAGCAAGCCTACCTCTACCTCAATAAACATTTAAAAAATCTACCCAAAAGACGCAATCGTTATCAATTTATTTAGGCAAATCAGCACAACGCTGTGGATGCTATAAAGCTGAGCCAACATTGTTGTACCTGCTAATTACACATGTATTTTTTTTTTAAGTATAGGAATTAACTACAGAGCCTCTGAAACTTTTTATTCTCTTTGAGTATTGTGTACAAACCAATTCACCGATAATAAATCCCGCAAATACATCCCGCCCTACTAAAATAAACTGATTCTCTCAGCTGCTTCAAAGGTAACCGACACATTCGCATTCTAAAGCCAACTTGTAAAGGTGGCCCATTTACTAAACCGTTCAACCTTCGAATAGTAAAACCCTCAAACATATCGTTCGCAAGCATTGTAGCATTAAATTGAAGTGAGAGATTTATCAATAGCTGCTGGCTTATAGCAAGGAAAGTTATTCATTAAAATTTAATTGGTAAACTTTTAGAATATTCTAAATACTGACAAACTAATTCAAATGTTGAATATAAAGTCAGAAGAGTTGGTTACGTGTGCAGAGTGAACCGAGTAAACAAATTCTTAGTACTAACTTGAATGTTGCTTCCAAAGATGCTGTCTGCTGCATACCTGCCAAAAAAAAGTCATTATTTATTAACGCCTAGGAAATGTGTTGTCACTTGTATTTTACATATTATTAATTTCCTACAAAGTGCATACTTAACCTTTTACTCTCACAATTTAATTTAAAGTTGAAATGTTCAGTATACTGTGTTCCACATGTATTCTATGATAGGTACAATATTAAGTTCATACACTTTTGACACCATTTAGAAATTTAAAACAATATTTTATAAATATATATATATATATATATATATATATATGTATATATATATATATATATATTGTCTGGGAAAGGAATTTAGTAAAGAACCGATGACAATTTTTTAAATATATATCTTAAATAGGCTTGGAATTGTCTATGTATGTACATTAATTATCAACCAAGGGTAAACTTAGGAAAATTATACTATTTTATACATTTGCGATAAAACGTAAGTGTAAATGACGGCAATGCGCTTACTCCATATTACGTGAGTGGGACTAAGTCGATGTTGGCAAAGCGTAGGCGTTTGAGACGCTTCTGCGTACCCCTTCGGCTATATAGGCGTGTTAATGTATTTAGGTATAAATACTTTGATTTGAATTTAATTTGTAGTAACATTTAATATTATTAAGTATTTTTAGATTTATACAATACCCTTTCCTACAGTAGTAGAGCCATGCCTTGGCACGAATGGGTAGACTCGACCAGGACGATACCACGGCCTCACAGAAAACCGTTTGTGAAGCAATGTTTGCTTTGCATATCTCCGAAATTAGTTAGGTGTCCACAGAACCAACTTCCCGTCTCCTCTTCCCTCTCCCCTAACCCCACCCCCTCTCCTCTTGCACATCTCCTCATCCCCTCTTCCTTATTTTCCTTTCCCGCATCAGTGCACTTGTGACTCTTGAGTTGCAGGTGTCACTTACCATCAGTGACCCGTCTGTTCGTCTGGCTGATTATATTATAAATTTTTTTTTTTTATATATTGTGTTTATGTATCGACTAAAACTGTTTAAAAAGTATTTATGGTGTCGAATCAAAACAAAGTCCTACAACCCTCAACATTAGGAAATTATAACATTTTCCTCAATTCTATTTTCAGAACTACGCATCTCCGGCAATCAATTCTTCAATACACAGAGAGAAATTCGAGATTATCAGATATTATCACTTATACGACTTCGGTTTAGTAGTAAATAATTATGCATTAAATGCTTGTAGTACTGTTAGGATAACAGTGCAATTACGTCATCAATTAATAAAAAATAAGTATTATAATAATTTTCCGCTCTATTAATAAAAAAATAAAGAAATAGGACTTGTAGTCCCCATCCTTTTCCTTCAGATTTATAAACATGATATCGACTATTGCTTCTTGCGGTTATCAAATGATTCAATATCGCTCCGTACATATAACATGACAGCTACACTTTTAATGTAAATATTTCTGTTTTTTTTATTAAAGATTATTAGTGAAACAGAAAAGCTTAAATCTAGGTCAACCCAAGTTTAAAGCATAGCATTGATGATTTAAAATGTTTATGTGTAACAAAAAACATACATATTGTAAGTACGTGAAATCGTTTACAACAATATTTTACCAGCTAAGAACTACGATAAAATATTCGAAATAGGAGTGTTCGATACGTCACGAATAACAGATTTCAAATTGAAGAAAGTAAAGACATTATACTTTCTTCAATTTGAAGAAAGTATAATGTAGGGAGGCGTATGAGAAGTCGTCTGCGTAGCTGCGAGAAATTGGCAGATTATTACACTCGACGGCATTTGTTATGGAATGTTATTGATTTAGAACTTTTTATCAAGAATAATGGCGAGTTTCAACCTGCCTATGTAAAGAAATAAAATAAAGCTTTGATGAAATACTCTGAAAGTTCAAATTGAATAAACGCAGTCATGGTATTCCTGTTTCATGGGGTCGAGAAAATAACGTTCAACTTTTTTACTACTTCGAATAATAATATTTGACATTTCGAGTCTTAAGTTATTGGTATTGGTAGCAGGCTCTGTTTTCGCATTAAGACTCTTAGAGTAACTAAGTAACCTGACAACTTACTAGTTTAGCCGTGATGTTATCGATGGAGTAGAATGGGATTCCCCAGCTCTTGTTGTCTTGTTTGAAATAAAACGCTTTAGGTAAAACTCTCAAATATTTTACTTCATATATTTACTTGTATGGCTTACTTTATGATAATTTTTACATTGGCAACAGTGAGAAAAACCTTCGGGGAACGCTTTCGTGTATAAAATACGAGCATTATTCTGATGGCGCCGAAGGAGAGTTTTACGTATCAAGCTCCTGATTTTTCTCAGATCCACCAACTTTTTCTAGAGCTCGAACGGTTAAAACAATATTCTTTTGTGTTCACTTGAGTTTATCATGTACATAATGGGTTTTTTATTTGTGCTATGTTCTGATGGAATGCGAATATATTATATTTTTCTTATCTAGTAGTGGTTGTTACATTAATTACGAAACGTTTTATAAATTATATATTTAATATGTGGTGTGTTTTATCGGTTCTATAAAACCTGGTTGCTGGTATTGCTGTGATAGTATCAGATAAAATTACTTATTAATAACACCTGATAACACTACACAATGAAAAATATTTTCAAAAGAGACAAAACAATGTCTTGATAAAATATTTGCTGACAAGTTTAGAGTTGCTCATAATTTAAAAAATAAGAATTCCATGAGAGGTTAAATGTAGTAGATGATGTTGATACTTCTGTATATATCGGACGTATATTATTTTCACATAGTCATGATGTAATGTTTTGTATCTGGAGTGGATATGTGTCGGTCACAAATATAGTCAAATCAGTTATAATAACCATCGATTACACAACAAAAAATTAACTAACTAACTAGGTTCGACAGTATTTAAATAACTACGGAACGCGGATCAGTTTCGACGACAGCTGTTTTGCTTGGCAGCTGCCATATGAATTTGTCCCGGCAATGTCACAGACAGATTCCTAGATTTTGTCAAATGCCATCAGATCGCTCTTGCGTCCTGTTGTCAAATCACCTCCTGTCGTATTGACCTGTCTGACATATAATAGCTCTCTGGTCAGAAATTTGTACTGCAACCTGATGGTAAGGGTTTACCGCAACCTATGCATATGAACACCTTTCAAGAGATATTTTTATAGTAGCAACTCGGCACAACCACCTATATGTATTATAGAAAATTAAATTTTTTTTTCTACACATTAAAATGTGTAGAAAAAAAATATAAATGTCATTTGACACAAACGCCGTTTATATTTTATTTATATTATTACTATTTTATACACGAAAACGGCATTAGATTGGGTACCTCATCCTATAACCTCGTGAGAGAAAAATATCAAAGAAATATACGTCGACATCATAGGTGACATGTATAAGGACGTCAAGTCAATGATTAGAACCACTGTAAGGCCGACAAAAGAAAGAGAGAAGAACCCGGTAGTGAATCAACACTGCGCTGCATTTTCGCGTTGCGTTGCAATGCAAATCAGTGAGGTTTCCGGAGGTTTCACTTTTGTCATCCCTCCCCTTTTCCCATCTCCTCATCCCCTTCTCTTCTTTCCCCTCCCCTCATCCCCATCACCCTCAAAGGCGGGCAGTGTACTTACGACTCGAGTTGCAGGTGTCTACTGCAACGACGGCGGTTGTCACTTACCATCAGGTGACCCATCTTTTCGTCTGTCCCCCTATAACATAAAAAAAAGAAAAAAACATGTTGCGTACCAAAGGAGATTTGGATGCAAACATGCAGCATCGGAATGCGGCCGCACGGCTGAAATGGTGAAAGCTGATTGCTGCGACCATAGTTAGTTAATGCCTGTAAAATTGAAAGGACTCATATATAAAGGATAATGCTCTTGGCATTATCAGTCCTGTTCTAACGTTTGGCAGTGAAACGTGGGTAGTTACCCAAGGTAATACCATCCAAGTTGCCGACATGAAGATGCTTCAGTGGATGTGCGAAGTGACGAGACATGACAACATACGCAACGAGTACGTTCACGGTAGTTTCGGCGTGCGTGACATCGACGACAAGCTGCAAAAGAGTAGGCTACTATGGTTCTGAGATATGACAAGACGCCCAGGTGGTTTAATGTATTTAGAAAAGATCTTAGTTGCTGCAGAGTTACTGAGAACGAAGTGTAAAGAGAAAATGAAGAAGGCAGACCCCATCATGGAGAGAGAGATTAATATTTCTTTGTATAATACTCACTCATTTATTTATACGCATTGATATACTTTTGCCAACTTTTTTTCTCTTGTCAACCTACGTTGTACACGCAAAGTTACTATAAAAAGGATAATTAAAATCAAAACCATTTATTTCAATTAAACCAATCACAGGTATTTTTGAATTGTCAAGAGAAGAAGTCAGCCAGACAATTCAGACAGAAGAAGTCAGAAGAAGAGAGAAGAAGTCAGTCAGAGATAAATTAGTTGTATGTTCCAAGGCAAGAAACTGAAAGAACACTCTTATTCAAATATTTTATACAATTTTTTTGTTACAGTATGAAAGTGTAAATCAAAGGCGAGGACAATGAAATAAAGACGACTCCTAATAATGAGTAATAAGTATATTTTAAGCAAAATCAGTCCGCAGATGACTAGCCCTGATTCGACCAACCCACACGGCACTCGTTCACGAGCATGACGCACCATCAATAATCATCTACTTCTCTGCAAAGCGTGCGTATTAGATGAAGAATATAACAAGTTATTTTATTATATACTTCTATATTTTTTTAATTATTATTAGCTGCTGCTATGGTATTTCTAACAATAAATAATAAATAAAGAAAGTATCTTCCCCATAAAAGATGTTTGTAATTTTATAAACTCTAAATTTTGGTTGAACTAACTTATTTCATTCTCTAGTAATATAATTATGTCTTTCACAACGTTTTAAAAATAGTTGCGATTTTTTCTTAGGTACATAATGTATTTATAAACTATACTGACAAGGCACCGTCTAAATGTTAATCTCCTTAAATATTTTCTAGACTACGTTGATTATAAATAGCTCTAATAGCTCCTGTTCTGCAGAATGAAAATTACTTCTATATCTGCAGCACGCGCCCACAGATAAATACCATGGGACATGATTCTGTGGAAATAATTAAAGTATACTAATCGTGCAGTATCGATCGGTCTTTAATTGGATGACTTTCCATACATTCTCTCTCTCTTTCTCTATGTGAAATAGTTGTTAAGTGAGGACCCAATTGTAATCTAGAAAGAATCAAGCGTTATCCCTAAGAAAATAGTCTCATTTACAAATTCGAACGTTACGTTTTTCATTAAGAATTCACATCCACTGTATCTAACGTTAGTCAAAGAGAATCCCTCAGTGTTTTTTTTTTTTCATTTAGTACTAAATTATTAGCAGTAAAAAAAATCTAAACTGGTTCAATAATATAATAATCAAGTAGCAAAATCTCTTGTCTTGAGTGTTAATAATTTATAAATCTGTATGGCTTGTGTGACATTTGAAATTAAAGTAAGAACCAGCGCGAATTATTATTAATCGGTAGATAATTGTCCAACGGTGCATGCGAAGGCGTCCGGCATGATGGTCAATTTTTAAATTCAAAAAATTCATCACAAGTTATGCTCTCATCTTACCTACTTTTTTCTTTTCTCCTAAACGGCACACACACAATAAGTTAAAATGATAACTGTATATATCTGTCACAATTTTGAAACCAATATTATAATCAGTTATCATGGTAACTTCTTCTAGTAGACCAGTACCTAATGTTAGCTATTAGGTTTTAATATACTGCTGGTTTATTATATTTTAAAAGCTATTTTTGTTGAGAACCTATAAAAATACGTCTAATACTTAAATAAATTCCATAATTATTATTTTTTTTTTTGGGGCAAACGAGCAGACGGGTCACCTGATGGTAAGTGACTACCGCCGCCCATGGACACCCGCAACTCAAGAGTCACAAGTGCGTTGCCGGCCTTTTAGGTAGAGGTACGCTCTCTTCTTGAAGGTTTGAAGGTCGTATCGGTTCGGAAATACGGCAGGCGACAATTTGTTCCATAAGCTGGTTGTGCGAGGCAAAAAGCTTCTCGAGAAGCGCACAGTGGTGGAGTGCCAATCGTCCAGGTGATGGGGATGGATATTTTGTCGCGTAGGACGATGGCGGAAACCAGCAGCCGGTATAAGTCCGAACAATTCCTCTGAACACTCCCCATGATACAAGCGATAGAGGATGCAGAGTGAAGCTACATCTCTACGCAACGCCAAGGTATCAAGTCGATCAGAAATATCTTGGCAGTCGATGATGCGAGTCGCTCTCCGTTGAATGCGGTCAAGAGGCAGAAGTTGGTACTGGGGTGCACCTGCATAGAGATGAGAACAGTATTCCATGTGCGGCCGAACCTGCGCCTTATAAAGTTGCAGGCGGTGGGCCGGAGTAAAATACTGTCTCGATCTGTTTAGCACACCAAGATTCTTCGAGGCTAATATGGCCTTACTCTCTAAGTGACCGCGAAACTGGACTTCGCTTGATATATCGACGCCAAGGATTCCGATACTGGCTGATGCAGTTAGGGAAGTGCTCTCAAATTGAGGTGATACGACCAATGGCATCTTTTTAGCGGTGAACGCGCAAACCTGTGTCTTCGTGGGGTTAAATTGGACTAGGTTAAGTCGACCCCAATCTGAAACAAATATATGGTAATTGGGTGCTTTGAATTATATTTATACAGAAAGAACTTTAGATCACGGCTAAATATCGTTTAAATAATAGAGATTTTTGATAAGCCTAAGGTATACAAATATATAACCGTAGTTAAAATTTATTGACTCCGTTTAATAGTGATAACCTGGCAATTATAATAGTTACCTCAGATAATTATCTGAGATATCTTCTAAATATCTGTTTTCTCCTTCAGTTGATGACAAATTTCCATATTATTAAGGCATTAGCCAGCAGCTGATTTATTTCAAGGCAGTTTCTTTTGAAATATCTTATTTATTTCTTCTGTTCAAGAAGGAGGTTTATGTTTTTCGAGTTTATATTTACGTATTACGTACCTATTGTGTATGTATTTACATGTTATGTTTCTTTGTTACGCCCTAGAGCTTAGACGGCATGATAGATTTCGACATGTGATGTGTGTGATGTGATTATGGGAATCGTCTTAACAGTTTAAGTAAAGATGAACAGTAGATTAATAGAGAATTTTTATAAGTAGTCGGGTTTTACATGTACTTTTTATTTTAACTATTATTTGTTCAAACAAATAATAGATAAAACCCACTTATTTTACTTATATTATGTTTATTTATAGCGATAGATCTGTAGATATTTACTTAATAACTTACGTAATATAACTTTGTCATAATACACTATTTGTCGTCTCATTATCTTTTCGTTACGTTCGCAGTTTGTACGCCGTATTAGGAATGAGAACATTTGTAGTCATAAATCTATTACGGACCACTTTAGCCAGTAATTGTTCTTGTTATTCGATCCAGTTACATCGTTACGTCGTTTATTGACTTTGTTTTTGTCGGCACTTAGAATGACCAAGTCTTAAGGTACCTTTTTCACAGAAAAGGAGTTATTAATACATAGCAAACATTAATTCCTGTATATATATGTATTCAAATAATGGACACCAAAAACACCCAGACTTAGTTAAAAACTTTTGAATACAATTAGAATGTATTACAGTACCTAGCTGTATCACTAACTTCTTAAATATTGCTCTCTTTCGTCTCCTTTCTTAAGCTTTTGATCAATGATATTCTTTGAAACACGATGTCTTCTACTTCAGACGTCTGACGTTTTACATTTGTTTATAAGTTATTGACTTCTACATAGACTTCAAATTAAATTCTATGCTTTTACCTGCTATAACTGCGTTATTAATGCGTTAATTCACAAAAAATTGGTGTGACCCACGGGTATTGCAGGTTGCCTCTAAACTTAGCCACCGGTACCAGTACCACAAGTAGGGTCATGTGCCTGAAAAGTTCCTTTTCCCCGTTTTTAAAATATTATTTTGTATTAAGAAATATTTTATTTAAGAAATATTATTAACAAAAAATAATATTATGAATACTTAGATAAAGCAGGTTTGTACATGAGTTTATTGTTTAGTTGACCGTAATAAGGAACTTTTCTTGTTGACTGTACCTCATTTATTAAAAGCAAGTAGGCAACGTAAACACACGTGGATGAACAAACAGAATAATACGAAAACATGTAGACCACTTTCCCATTAATTCTGCAACTAATCCCATTATCTATCCTTAGTTTATTCCCCTCAGAGTTTAGAGAGGGCTTCTATTTAACTGACGCTAACTCATATCTTTGTACTTAACCCAATACTTATTTTTATAAATATAGGGTATTTAACCTGGCTACTGCTAAAACACTGTTTTTCGTGTGGAAACCGCCACGGTTCATCACCTCACCGGAGCTGAGGGTGAGGCGGTATGTCGGACTCGAATCGACTAAAACCACACGGTGTTCGGTCACATAATAAGTAAGTCTATTTGCAGAGGACCCTAAGGAGGAAGCCTCCGGGAATCCCTGCAAAACTTGGCCACCTGCTTATCAGGCGACCACATCGTAGAATACGGGGAAAATTGCCCACCCAGATCAGAATAGCACACAGAACACGCTACCCCTAGGCCAGCGCTCATAGAGTATTTAGCCGAACGATAGCCTTCAAGCCGCTAAAGTTTTTCCAGGTTGTCCCGGGAGAAACAAACTACGGCTTGGTGACAATGGCGATGTTAATCGACCACTGCACCATGCTCCTGAGCAGAAGATCCTAAGCATTGGCGCAGTAGTTTATATTCCCCTGCAAGATATCGACATGTAAATCCGTTACGTGATTTCCCCCTCCACACCCCACTGCGAATCTTTTTCTGCCAGTCGACGTTCACAACTCCCGCGCTCCCTAGTTTTTGAAAACCTGTTGCAGGACAGGTCTTGGTGCCTGCACGATGATCAGCTGGTCTCTCTTCAGATGTGCATTTAAAACACTGCGGTGGGGCATCGCATGTGTGGCCAGAGAAGGTTCCGACTATCTGCGACCGTCTGGGCTGATGCTACGGGGCAGCTGCTGATAGCTGTTCCCTACCCATCGACGCCAGAGCGTATGGCTCCGACCTTAATTTGATCTCTGGGGCAGCCAACAAACTCTGCCACAGTAGCCACTATTTCAGGGAGAGTTATTGCATCATATGCATTATACAAGCGCAGGAGGCGTATATTTGTGGGTCTGGATACACGAACGTCGGTAGGATCTAATGCTTCCCTGCAAAAATTTCTAGTAGGCGCGCTCCCGTCTGGGTGGATTTACATCGGACTCCCGGAATGTCAAGAGCCTGAAGGTCCACGTTTTCCTTCGCCTTTCGCACGGCGGTACCTCGGCGTAGCTTACACCCCTTCAGCATCGGCTATCAAAGTCAGAACGACAGCTGTAGAGCCGGGGGCACGGAGCATTTTACGTTTAACATTGCCTGCTTTAACGGTTTTTTGTTCTTCCTTTTCTTGACTTTCTTCTTTGTTACCATACTGATAAAACTGTTATACTAACAAATATGTGATTAAATATTGACAGCAATAGGGGATTGGCCAAATTTTCAGAAAGTATTTTAAAGTAATCTTCACGGATACTTATTTCTATACAAAAAAAAATATTATTAAAAATATTTATTTATATTTTAATTTATAAAATATATATTTTTTTATAAAATATATTTATTTATAGCCTTTTAGGTACTCAAAATAATGTTTTAATATTGTTTGTTTAAAAATGCCGCCAAAACGAGATGTTATGTCATCTGAGAGCGCGTGACGTCATTTGTGGTCATTACAAAACAGCTACTTGTGCATAAGTTCGCGAGAAGTTTTGTTTCGTGGAGTAGATCCTTTATTTCTTGTTATGGAACGAAAAAAATATCAACAAAAAATATCACATCAAAAACTACTCCAAAAAAAATATATAATGATGTGCCAGAAAAGCAGATATACGAAAAAAATGGTTGGACTTAACGAGAAGAAAGTGCGACGGATGTCTGTAACTTCACCAATTTACTTTTGTAAAGATCATTTTGACGTAAGTGTACAAGTAAGTAGCTAGACTTACTTGTAGTAAATATACATTGTAGAGTTATGTTAGAGGTTATATTTACGAGAGCATACATCATTTTTACTTGTTTTAGCTGCCGTATGATATGGAAAACATACGTACATACGATACCATGCAATGGGCACTGCTGATATAGTTATGGTGAAACCTGGCTCCACACAAAATTTCAATGTGAAAGTGACAGAAAAAGAATAAAACAGTATATTTATTTGATCTATGTACATTTTAGATTTTAATCCGATTACTGTTCGATCCACTATTACGATAAATTTATATGTTTGTTTTTAAACTTTCACTTTAAGTTAATTATTGTATTAATTGTGAAAATATGTAAAAATACATTGATTAACCTTATTGTTTACCAGACGTTTTCATCGAATTAAGCTGAGAACCTGTTGTTTTTTAAATTGATTTTAGTATGAGACAGGGGGAAACAGTTATGACAATAATCGCGTATACGAGTACAATTAAAGTGTGGTTTATGGCTATCTACAAAATAGTTAAAATAAAAATTCTTCTACTCTTATCACTAAAAACTTTCAAAAGCTCGTACTCATTTAACGAACCCATTCGACTAAAATCTTTATTACGTTTTCAGGGTTATACTTTACAATTTAACTCACGGACATCAATGTACTTTCACTCATTAACCAAATGTGCTTTATCACTGTACAAACCTCTTTTAAAAGCATTTTGAAGTTACTTTGATGGTCTACTGACTTTTTATTCTTTTTATTTACTTTATGCGGTAACAAAATGTAGGGCCATAGGAATGATATCGCATATCTCATATAATGCTTATCTGTATTTCATAATATATAAATGTACATATACACATGTTATATTTTTGAGAGACATAATTCACCATCCTTTACAGTTATCCAAAAAGATGGCCCATGAGTTATGTGCTAAGCTATTGACTCCAACATTGGTTACAAGGCAAATCATATCACGTCATCACTTAAACAAATAATATTCAGAGAGGTTATTCCTTTGTTTATACAATAAGGATATTATGGAGGAGAATTATATGAAGACTGGCTTGCTGTAAAGATTGATTGATCCACAAAAATTTGTTCGAGTCTTGGTGCTATTTTTATCTGTCGTATGAATGTTTTTTTGTTGTTTTAGAATAAAAAAATTAGTATATTACATTCATATTCATTAAAATTAACCGTTTTACGTGTGACGCGTGGCACCGGCGCAGGAGAACGATTCACTCCTTAAAAAACCCCACTGTCGGAAGGGAAACTATTCGGGCATTCCCGAAATACACACGCGAGTAAAACTGTTTATTTTAACAAGTTGGTTGTTGTTGTTACGTGACACAGAAATCATTCCTAATGCAAGAGTTGTCTTTAAAACCTAATAAAAACTCAAAAGGAATAGTTAGTAGTAGTATAAGTTGGAATATATTGTCATCTGTCATATTTCCCGACCAATACGACCTTCAAATCTTCCAGAAAAGAGAGTATTTCTGCCTAAAAGGCTGGCAACGCACTTGTGTCTATAGGTGGCTGTAGTCACTTACCATCAGATGCTCATTTGCGTCCTATCCCATAAAAAAAATCAACTAATTACTAATAGTAGTAGTATGCTTACCAACAACTGTAGGCATAGTAAAGTAATACTAATGATCGCCGGTTGTTCGAAATTTGAACATAAACATTACTCTTTACTTGAAAAAAAGTTCATTCACTTATTAGTCTAGGTTGTCTGTAAGAAATCGCAATGAGATATATTGATAAGAACACCGTTTTTACCATATTTATGAATTTTTATTTACTATTCATGTATTGTTTTATGGCGTAAAATACATTATATTGTAGTTTACAGAACAAAAAACCTGTTCCCAATGAGGAGAAAGTTTTTCTTAACTGTTTTATCTTTGTCTATTCATGTTATTTTTATACATTTTGTTTTATCTCCATCCATCCATCCATCCAATCCATATTTAGGGTTCTTTATCTCTATATGTAAACCCTATTACTATCCTTAATTGTTAAACGTTTTACATAATACACTTTGAAAGCATCGAACCACTGAATTATATTTTCTGCTTTATGGTTTATCTACATGCTTGTGTTTATTTTTATTATATGAAGTCCCTATTGACCCACCTAATATGCATACAAGTCGTGAAAGTTTAAAAACAGTTCCATCACTTTGCCGATTCAGAGAACTCTTATTCATTACCTCGGGGATACGAGCAAAGAGTGTAACTTCATCGTAACTCACAAGAAACTTCCGTAACGAGTGTAACGTTACACAATTGGAAATTTTACCGACACAGAAGGGATCAACGTACTGATGGCAGTTCACAAATCAATAATTTATAGAAGTTTTTTAAGTAATTTGATACTTAAAGTGTACTTGACACTTTTATTAATATACTCGTATAATGGTGATTAATATTTGTAACTATCTACTATCAATATGCCTATATCTACTAAACGTGTATTAAATTATAGATTATAGACAGTAGTCAGCTCAACCTTTTCATTAATATATTTAAAGATCATTAGCCTTAAATATTAATGAACAATGTGTCGCAAGAACTCAACAATAACACAATTAGATACTAATAACTAATACTACCTTATATGTTTGAGATACTAAAGAATTAAACAAGAACATTATGATGATGATGATAATGATGGTTTGTTTAAAGTGAAAGTTTAAAATGACAGACACATGAGTAAGTATGCATACTTTGAAATTGCTGAATAAGTTTCTTAGCACCTAGGTCAAAAGATTGTGGAACCGTACGGAAGTATGTCGTATGTCTTCGAGTCGAGTAAGTACCAGTACTTTTGAACCGCGTGTTTCAAGGTCGTACGACTGTCACTGCGACTGAACGGCTTGTAGTTTCTGTTGCCCATAAACACTCGTAGCAATAAGTAGCTACTATTATCTAGCACGAGTGTATGTTTGATGCTACCAATAAAAGACATACACACACACAATTCTATATATATTAGTGACATATCAACATCCAACGTACTCGTAACATGAGCTCCAGGAACTTTATAAGTATTGTGCATTCGTTAAACCTTCCTTCGGCTTCCTTCGGCTCACTAAGTTCGCCTCCGTTACTCTCGGTATAGTAGAATACCCAATAATATTTCTGGCATCGATGGCTTACCTCATATAAGTATAGTATAATATCATTAGTAACAATTATTTACTTACAAATTAATGTTAGAGTAAATATAATTATGTTTATAATAGACTGGACAGATCCATCGGAATATCAGCGGAGTCTCCCACCGATCTATGAACTCGCTCAGGATGTTGCTGGTGCTAGGGTGGAAACGCGTCATCAGGGGGCGCACCTTTTTCTTATTAGGGCTACAAAACCGTCAACATAACTGATGCGCCGCACCTCCACAGCAACCCTAACAGCCTCCTAAGTGCGTTATTGTACTGTCAGCTACAGGCTGCACGTATAGAACGTCTGGCAGTAGGCGTAAATAAACGTAATCTTCACTGGTTCGTACATCATGCAAACCAGCAGGCCAGAATGTTACAGCGCACAGCCAGCGACATGCGCTCCCTATCTATGCCTAAGTTATCTTAATACTACATAGTTAGATCTTCGGTGACCCAGTAGCCCAAGCACTTGAACTTATTTACCCTAGAATGAGGTGCCTCACATGGTAATACATTGGGTATTGATGTGCAGTTCTTGTTAACTGTTATAAAAACTAATAGCTCACTTTTCTTCCCTTTGTACTTAAACCCATGAGCCACCGCATACGACTCACAAATAGAGACGAGTCGTCTCATGGCACTAACTGATGGACTCAACAACACCATATCGTCGGCATAACTGATATTATTGATACAAACCCCATCTACATGACACCCTATGCTAGTGTTGCATGCAGCATCAGCTGATTAATGTACAGATTGAACAATTGGGGCGAGCTTAACTCCCCCTGTCTCACACTGCATTAAATTCTATATATTTTCGAAAAAGAATTTAACCACTAAACTTTTGCTTTGATGACTATACCAGTACCTAATATTGATATAATATCCGGTGGCTCTGTATTACTTTGTACAAGCTTTTTCCATAGTACATTAAACGATACAAGATCGAAAGCTTTTGACAAGTCCAAAAAAACAGGCATATACTTTGTCGTCTTTTCTTTTTTTATATTCGTGTAATATTAAACAGTCTGTATGAGACAAAAAGTACCGCTCTCGGTGGATAGCCCTCGTCCTAAACCAAACTGGCTGTCATGTAACTGAATATGATTGGCTAATTATTGCTTATCAAGCAGACTTTCCAACACCTTTTCTATAATAGTGGCCAGTGATATGGACCTGTAATTGGAAATGTCATATACATTCCCAGTTCTAGTTTTCCCTATAGGTATCCCCATAGTATACATCAGATCATCAGGTAAGATAGCAATACATAGATTAAAAAGTAGAGAAAATACTCGTGGCAAATATACGCCCGCATATTTTAGGTGCTCGATCGATTTTTATTTGTCGTTCATTGTCAAGGCAATATTTTAATTTTAACATATCCAGATGTTTAAACATATTCTGATATCATAGTTGGGCCTCCCTGTGAGCGCACACATGTTTATTGCAACCTGGTATTCGTTTTATTTTATTGCGTTTTACATACCCAAATTAGTATCTTCTGCACTATATTTTAAAATAGATACCACTTTGACATACGTATTATGCAGTACTAAATAATGATTAGGATCCGAACAAATTCTATGTTAACATTATGTGAATTCGATCCGAAAATCTATTAGCCTTAACTGGGAGATACATACATATATTCAAATAGTTATTAATTTGATAAGTATTCCCTACACCCATATAACTTAATTGCACACATATGATGAGTATTTTGTTTTGGGAATAATCAAACTGGGAACAGGGAACGGAAACAATCATTCAGTGATCTATCCGACTGAGAGCACCATTTGACACACTTTTAAACGTAAATGAGTCATTAGGAAGCCATTTTTTCAGTGGTAGAGCCATGCTTAGGCACAAATGGGCCGGCTCGACCGGTGCGATACCACGGCCTCACAGAAAACCGGTTGTGAAGTAACGCTTGCGTTGCATTTCCCCGAATTGAGTGAGGTTTCCGGAGGCCCAATTCCTCCCCCCCCCCCCCCTTTTCTCTCCCATATCTCCTTTTTTCCATCTCCTCATCCCTCCTCTCTTCTTTCCGCTCCCTGCATCCCCCATCCCTCATCACCCTCAAAGGCGGGCAGCGCACTTGCGACTCTTGAGTCGCATGGACGGTGGTGTCACTTACCATCAGGTGACCCGTCTGTTCGTCTGTCCCCCTATAGTATAATAAAAAAAAAAAAAGGGAGTAATTCTATGCACAACCACGATTGATCCGCTTGAAACGCTCATCAGGATACGCTTTTAAATCGCTCAATATAATCAATATATCCACCGCTTAATTCCCCGTATAGGTGAAATATGAGACATTATGGGGCGAAAGGCATCCTGAAAAGCAATAAGGTGAGCCTCACTGCATAGTCTACGCACGCATTCAGCTGATCGCATAACGTTTTTACAGTTAAATGTCGGTAGAATTACATTCTTATTACTTGAATCCATTGTATATTTTATGTATAAGTACATTCATTCATACTAAAGCGCCTCTCAGTTTCTTAAAATGAAGAAATCTTCTGAAAGTTACGCCTTTGGCCACATTAAATTTGTGTGTGTGGCTAAAAATGTATGTAATTTATGCTTAGGCAAATATAGTTTATAAGCGTTGTACGACCGTTCGGTTTTACTTACTTTATTCGCTTTGGTTTTTATGTATTTGCATATGTCAGTATTTTTATTTCCGCGGCCCTAAAATTTTCTGTCGAATTTGGAGCTGCTTTTCCCATCATACCAGTAAAACGCTTTTAGATTTATTTATTTGTACTAATGTCTAATTATTGTCTTATTGTTGATCTGCCTGCGATAATCGGTCCTTATCTCGCACGGACGCGTTATTAGATACATGCGCGACAGGTATATTCCTCTCATGCATGTCAGCGGAACCAGTCTGCGTAAGCGGACTACACATCATAGTTTCATTCTCGCTCGATTGATGATTCAATAGATAACATGAACACAGTAGCGTTTGGTGAACATTTGTAGCACTAGACCAATGGTATTAAAAGAAAGATATGTTACTTTCATAGTGAATGGCTCCGGTTATTGTTGCTGTATTACATGCCAGTTATTTATAAGTATATACATACATTAAATTGAAAATGCGAAGGATAATGCGGAATGCATAGTAGAAAAAGAGATAGCTATCTTTTGTAAGTTGCACTTGAAGTACATAGTAAATTATAGAATATTTAGAACTGTTACACCTGATGGTAAGTAACTACAGACGCAACTTAAGAGTCACAAGTTCAGTATTAACATTAAATTATTTTATTTCATGAAATTCATACAGGCTATGAGCTGTATGAATTTTGAGCTATATATACATATTCCCGATCACTCTGTATAAGCAATATCCTCCCTTCTCTTTCTGTCCTAAATTTTCTTTCAATATACTCCAATTTTCCTATCCGATCCCCTAAAGTGCCAAGATGACGGCAATAGGTTTACCCCCTGTTGTCTATAACCCCTTAGGTAAATGGTACTAAAATGTGGGCGTCAATTACACCTCTACCAACGCCTTCAGGGGTACAGGCGTGAGTGTATGTATGTGTGTACATTATTTATGTATGAATTTTGAGAAGTGAGCATATCTATGAAATAAAAAAAGTACTAAAATTTAATAAGATTGTGGATACGATATCCCTTCTGTTGGATTGATCTATGACTTACGCTAGGCGCTGGTTATTTGTCCTTGTCGCACTACAGTTGTTACTCGTGATACACAAGAGTTCTGTCCGCCTTTTAGGATAGGGGAAAGGGAGGAGGGGAAAGAGGGGAAGGGAAAGGGAGGAAGGGAACAGTAGGGTAGAAAAGAGGGGAAGATAAAGGACGTTTGGCCTTCGGTAACCCCACTCACTGTCGAATACATATGTACATTATCTTTGAATGTAGTTCTACGCATGCGCAGCGTGTTATTAACTCTAACAGTATTTAATTTATCTAAAAAGCCAGATTAGAGTCAATTGAGTCTTTTTAATAATCTTTACTAATGCCATTCTAAAGATAACATTTGTTGCTAAAAATACTATAAGATCCGAAAATGGAATCACAACTAAAAATATTTAGGCACTGAAGTATTGCTGCTAGTGAGTTGTGACGCTTTTGTTTGTTAAAATAAATTCATGTATGAAGTATATAATATTTGTATATTTAATTAAACAATGAAAACGACATGTCTGAGGTATAATTGGCTTAAAAAAAAGAAGCACGCATTACGAGTGGGATCAGTAATATTAAATCCACGAGTCGGAAGAATGCAATTGCGATTCTCGCTCCCCCGACCATGGGCAAGAAGAGGAACACCGGGGTGGTTTTTAGTCGGTAAGAGTCCAACAGACCCCTTCGTATACCCCAATAGGCGAAGGACATCCATGAGGATCTTCCACCCCGTAAACAAAAAAAAAACAAAAAATATTAAATCCACGCTCTAATTACTGTTTTATCACATCAAAAGGACATCTATTGGTCTCCAGTTCACAGCACAACACAAGTTTTTGGTAAAGCCACCATACTCATTTCATCATCTAACAGAAGTAGAAAAGACATGAGTCAGGCGGTTAGAAAGAAATCAAGAAATTAACTAGTGTAAGGGCATGTAGCCCTCACATTAGTTAATTCCTTGATTTGATTTAAGACTATAGATAGTTTGAACGTGTTATCATACCTCAACGATTATTACTAAGGGATAAGAAAAAAATAAGTGGAGAGATTTATGTGCAAACTGTGAGGTGACAGATATTGATGAAAAGGCTGTTCTAATTTTTCAATACTGAAAAGTAAATTTTATAAAGACTTTAATGGGTAAACCATAAAATGAACTGTGTATTAAATAATGCTGTGTGTGCTAGAAAATGGTATAAGGTTAATAATATGTATGTAAGTAAACCGTTTGTATGTAAAGCGCATAATTAAATGAATCCACGAATAGAGTTGAGGTCAGACATCGACATAAGAAATATTATTTGGAGCGTTTAATTAAATGGATCAGAGAACAGAAATTTTAGGTCCACCATCGATATCAGAAATAATATTGGGCGTATTACTCCACCGAGAGTGGCGTAGGCGAACGGAGTAAGACGAAGGAACGGAAGATGGAGTAGGATGCTTAATAGTATCCTACTTTTATATACCATGACGTGGTCTAACCATGCACAGGATTCAATAGTTTATTTGTTCAAGAATATAAACAAAGTGGACCACTGTGAATAACTAACAATAATCGACAATAATGAAACAAATACTCATTATTGCCGAACAAGTGGCCCGTGTACTTTTTCATAACATTGTTCATGAAAACAGATATCGTCTACATTTTTAAACTAGTATACTATGGATCTATGAATAAAATGTCATATCACAAAGTATAAAGTCTAATGACATATATTAAGGTATTCCAGAATCACAATGAATGGTAGCATTAGTATGTCAATAATGCCTTGTGTAAGCATCCGTTACAAATGCTCGCCATTAAATTTGCGTTACATGCAGTAAAGTATAGTAGAGCTATAAAGGGACTTGTAACCTCGTTAGCGCAGACATCCTTAAGGGACAAGTGTTCGACATTACATTAAATTAATATCTGTGTATGGGCAATGTAATCAGAAGCATCGAAGCGAAGCGGCGTGACGAAGCTTTCCAGATCCAAAGGATTTATTAAAATCTGTCGTACAATATACATATGTGTCTGTGCTATTTAAATGTGAATGAATAAATGTCTCGATGATCCCCGTTTTATGGAAGGCTTATGTATAGAAATAGGCCCGATACGCACAGACCCATCTAAGATTTCAATCCAAAATTTATGGATATGAATATGTTCTTTTGTTTACAATACTGCTGTATGAAAAGAGCACAGCTTATTATAGTACAGTAGTTCATACGATAGATTAATTTATGAAGAATATTTCTTTTCATCGGAACATTATAAAAGGGCAATTTCCTAAAGAAAAAAAAAATTACACAGTACATTACCGGGCTTGGAATTTAAGAAAGAAGCTTTTTAAGAGATTAAAAATTGATGATACCTATTATGATATTTCAATAACAGGTATATCATAGTATATATTGAGTTTTTAGAGGCCCAAAAATTGCATATAATAATATAAATAATAAATAGAGAGGAGTTTAATGCGCATAGTTACTTCGTTAGGCATATTTCAACTGTGAGGTTATTCGATTTCTATTATGAATTTGCATCAGTAATATTGTTTTATTCTTTTTATGACTCATGACTGAACTGAACTAAAGATTGCCGGCACTGTAGTAACCGAAATCAATTTTTTTCAGGATGAGGGTTAGTCCCTCAATAAATCAAAAATAGTTTGATATAAGTTTGTCGAAAGTAAGCGGTCTTGTATTTGATAATAACTCATAAAAGATTTCAATGTTTAAACAGTTTTTTAGTTTCGTTTAATGTCAAAATTTTTCTGTCATTCCCTTTTCCCTGCTACTATATCCACTTTACCCGGGGTCCCGGACAAAGTGAATATCTAAGTCCGTTAAATAAAGACTGATTATAAACAGTTGTTTGAATGTCGTCGATCGGTTCATTTCCTCTATCCTATAACGAGGATTTCTGGCAAAGGTTATGTGCTCGACCGTCAGCGTAGTGAATAACAACAGTGTAATACATATAGGTACGAGTACATACATAATATAATTATGATTTAGTCATTTAATATTAACTAATAAAATATGCACATCAATGTCCAATATTTTTCATTGGGTTCTATCTCGCGCTTCTGTGATGTCCAGCCGTACCTAACCTAACCTAAGTTTTCTACCAATCGACAACAAAAGTTCTTAATACATTCACATTCATTTTCTCTCGAAACGTAAGAACAGATTTAACTCGCAAAATGTTGACAGCACAAACGGCTGGCCTGTTAGTCTAGTTTTGTCTGATCCTGATTGCTGAGGCTCAATTCCCATACCGGACAAAAATGGTTGTGCCCAGTCTGGGTGTTCTTTGTTAGGTTGTGTCACTACTCATGGTGTGCATGCGAAAATTGTTTTTATATAAATAAAAACACTTTTATGCAACATTTTATTTCACAAATACTCGCGAGAATACATATATTGGACGCGCAGAAATGAATGTGCGATCGCTTCCAGACAACCATATGGAATTTACTTTAAAATAGAATATTGTAAAATATTAGGTATAAGTGGTGCACAACAACTAAAAAAAGAGAATAGAAAACACAACTAAAAGTAAGTAAATATATATATATATCGATGCAACAAATACATATACACATACACACATATGTATATACTTACATACACATATACAATACACAGTTTTTACGGAGATGGTTATTAATACTTGACGAGCTCTTGAAAGACAGCACTTGTAGAATGAGTTGATAATCTCAACGTTGCATTTTCCGATGACCTCAAGTACCTATTTTGTGTGTCGTGTATAAATGCGAAACGTTTGGTTTTGAGGTAGATGGGGTAGCTGAGTTAAACAAGATGTTATGCAGTTTAAATACACTATGCAGAAAGTCTGTAATGTATCTTATACAGAAAGTCTGAAGTCTCTCAAGTTTATCAAGTTGGTCCTCGTTGAGATCGAGATAGCTGACGTTGGCATAGTGAAGAATGGGAACAACAATATATTACATGAGGTCAATTTTAGTAGATTTTGGTAGAAAATTATGTAATAGAGTGGTAGAGCCCTGCCACGAATGGGCCGGCTCGAAAAGCTTGCGTTGCATTTCCCCGAAATGAGTCAGGTTACCGCAGGCCCAACTCCTCTCTCCTTGTTCCTCTCCCCTAACCTCCCACCCCTTTTACCATCTCCTCATCCCGGTCTCTTTCCCCTCCCCGCATACCCTCATACCTCTTCGCCTTCAAAGGCGAGCAGCGCACTTACGACTCTCTAGTAGCAGGTGTCCATGGAGGGCGTTGTCACTTACCATCAGGTGACCCGTCTGTTCGTCTGCCCCCTATAATATAAAAAAAAACTAACATATACTAAATAGAAGGACAGGGAAAATTACAAGTAGTGTGAGATGTACCAAACCGATATTTTGGAACCGTGTAGTTCTAGATGGAATAGAATAGGGCCACCCAATTCCTTCTCGTGGGCGTCGTAAAGGAATTAGACTTTAATTTTTCTGATAGTATATATACAGTTTATACAGTGTCCCGTTGTCGCTATTACGTAAGTGGGACCAGTTATATTGTGGGTGTGGGGAAGTGTGGGTGTTTGATACAGCTCATATAATTACAATTAAGTAAAGTTGGATTATGACAGTCATTAAAAGGTTGTTTTTTATTCTTTGAATAACGCTAACATGTTTGTTTTTGACAACAGAATGTAAGAGTTTTGTCTTTTCGTCTTTATCTCATAAATCATGCCAATTTACCAACCCAACCAATATAACTGCTTTTCATTTCTTCCAAGAAATCAAGAGGTCCATACAGATATCTCCAATTTATGTGATCTAGGTCGTATACCTGACTCTTCTAGATAAAAAAGCAATAAACATAAAACGTATCACGTACTGTCTATTGCACATACAGGACGGTAGTGCGGTACACCAACCCATTTACAATCTGTGACAGTTATAAGGTAGCCATTTTGGACGCCATTCTATTATCCTTCGGGAGCTATTCAACGAGTTTTATTGCTGTAGCAACCGAAAATGGGCAAATTATTCTAGTTAACACCAACGAATGGTTGTTTAGTAAGTTAGGGTTTGATGTATGATGAAAATTTTATTTAAATTGCCTTGGTTGTTCCGTCATGTAGCATTAAAACTTAACTCCAGCTAAATAATGATCATGTTGAATTAAGTTTTTGGATTTACTAACAATAAGGAATTATAAATAATTATATCAAAATATAATCTATCACTTATATTATACATATATATATTCAAAATAAATAACTATATATATTCAAGAAGAAATAACAATTATTCGTAATTATACGTTTTACATGACTCATGAATGGCTGCATACCATATGCAAAATTTAGTATTGGGATACCCTGGGAAAGAATATACTTTTAATACATACAACGCAGTAAAAGGCGTTGAGGGAAGATAGTACTCTATACATGTTTTTCAACAGTGAACATACATCACATGTTAATATTATTATGACAAATATATAAGTATTATAAATAATAATAATATGGTCATGTAACTATTTTGCTAGTAAATGTAGTAAATGATTACTATAAGGGATAGAGATAACTGAAGGACCAGAGACGAGAGCCATTGTATGCAGGTCGGAAATGAAAACCTTGACTTGCCTCGTAAACAACCATTACATGCATCTAAATATTTGATGCTTGAATTTTGCTAAGGTAGATGTTATCATAATAGTTTAAAGGTAACCAGGTGTCTCAAAACCCGAATCTTGTTCCGTTTGCTTTCCGTGTCTATTATTACAATATTGCTATGCTATATCTACATGTTGTTAAGATTTATCGTCAGCTGTTGCTATGGTTACGTTTGATAAACTGAAAATATATAGTGAGATTCTCAGCTTAATTACTATTTTCTTTGTATTTCCACCTTATATCACCCGATTAACATTATAATTCAGAAATATCTTTTCAAGAATAAAGATACTTTTCAATTGTTTTGATCTCACAAAAAGGTCAGAACCCTTTATTCGCTATATTGTCAAGACCCAGTTCTATAGCAAACAATAAAAACTATTGTAAAAATGTCGTATAATACTCACTCGTCATTTTCCACGCAACTTGTTTACAAGCCTTTATCAATATTTATTTGAACTTTGATGTTCTCTTTGACTCACTTTTTCTGAGAGTTTTCTTCTATTTACTATTCACAGTTGCTTATATCTTTCCTTTCAATAAAATATCGTAGCAGTTAGCAGTCAAAATGCCTATTCGACGTTAAACACGTTGATTTGTATTATAAATTGCATTAAGAAATATTATCCCTAGGCACATAAGGTTTTCTAAGGTAAGGTTTACTATTGATTAAAACATTTTTATGATCTGCATTTGCTTTAATACAGTTCTGTAAACGTTGAGGCCATTTAAACACGCACTTCCTCATTGGGAATTTTTTTCACTACTAATCTTATGGATTGTTTCAGGAACTACAATTTATTAAAGTGCTTTGAGCATGAAATACTCTCTAAAATTAACCATAAATCAAAATCTACGGGACTACATGACGGCCAGTCCTCAGCTCTGATGAAGGCAGAAACTTTCGTTTCCAACCACGCTTGGGTGGATCGAGCTTTATGACCCGGTGCTGAGTCTTGCTGAAATGACTATTTTTGGTTAGGGAACATGGTGTTGTTAGGAGTCTTAACCACCTTCTCAACAATCGTATCTTGATACACTTGTGTCGATGTTTTGACACCATTTTCGCAAAAATATGGCTCAGTCACTCCTTGAGAGCTAACAGAGTACAACAAGGGCATTATTTTATCCTCACATAGTACTCTGCTGTCTAATTGGGAAGCTTATATAGTGCTGTAAACATAAACTCCGTCATTTTGCTTTTTAAAATATTGCTAAGAAGTAAAACAAATCTCGTCATTTTTTTTTCTGTGACCTCAATTAGCGTACCGCGTTTAAAACTTGTTTTGATTTTACTACCCTATTTATGTTTTAATTATCAGTTAAATAACTATCAGTTGGACTTTCATAGTCTGAAGGCCACAGTCATCTTTTAAAATACGCGACATGATTCTAAGTGCTAAATTCATTTCCCGAGATAAAATCTTTAGCTTTCGGACAGGACATCTTCAAATTCTTTCCCACATTGCTTTACTAATACTATGTGGACGGCCAGATCTTAGAAGAGGTTTCTTTTTACCTATCAACCCGGTCGGTATACGAAATTCGACTAATACCAAGCGGATGAAGAGTTTCAACAATTGCATTTGGCAAAATGCGTACCTACTTTGTGTAATGCTATCACAGCAATTCTATTCTCTTTATAACACCACTCCATTTTAATATCACAAAAATATTTAACATTGATTCACACGAAAATTAGAAAATACAAAGAAGAATAAGAATGACAGATTCCAAATTCAAATATAATGTATATTTTTTTAATTATGACAGTAATAAAGGCCAAACTAAGAATACTTACAAACATGTACATGCCTCATATAGATCATATCATATTTTAGAAAGCTATGATCATATTTTAGGGTTTTATAATAGACCCCGTGCATTGTGTAAAGCGATAAGAATATTTAAAAAATATGAAAGGAATAATTCAACCTTAAAATTGATGGATATAGTCAATATTTCATAATAGAGAGAAATTTGAAATTAATCAAACTGGAACTTAGTGGCTTATCAGAATTTTTACATAATGACATAAACAATAAAACATTCAATTCAATACTTGACGGTTACACAACGCTCCTAAAATTTGGCTCCTCTTTTTGTAACACCCGATATAAGAATAACTTTTATATACCCTTTGAAACAATAAAACCCTAGTAGTCATTTTTTTTTATCGTATTCAGCTAGTAATTATTTATTTTGCTTATGCTCATATGCTCATGCAGCAAGAAGTAGCAGAATACATATATATATACAATAAAACTTCGAGATATTTTGTGCACGTCTGTAAGTCACCCTTTTTTCTATTAACATTAAGTGTACATCAGTTATACATAAAATGTTTTATTAATCTTGTCGAAACATGGATAATGGCTGTCATAAAGTAAATATATTTCAATTATAAAACGAAGTTATGTAGTTTACTGTTCAGATTGATAGGCGAATAACGACTAGGCATAATAGTAGTAGATTGTTTGAAGACTGAAGATGTCTATTGTGGTTGTAGCCAAGAAACTAGAGGATAGACGTAAGATACGAAGGAGAAGTGGGTGAGTTGAAAATGGAATACAGAGTGGAAAGGGCGCGAAAATGACAGCGCAACAGTAGTCAATTCAATTAAAAACGAAATGAAAAACTTAATTTTTATCTCGGATAAAGAACATTTTACTTACATTTTAGAGAAACAAAATGATCTATATTGAAGTGACCTTAAAGCGCAAGTGAAGCATGATAAAACGCTCATTTTATCTCATGAACCTTTATAATCCTTATAGAAACCGTCGCTTACTGTTAAGATATAGATATAGAGCGATACATATGGATGATATTTTTTTCCTACTCTACAAGACAGCTTAATGTTTAACAACAGCAGATAGTATCAAAAAAAGAAAGAATAATATCTTGCGATGATTCTTCAATGACCTGACAATTTTAAATTATACTAGAACATGTGTATTTTTTTTTTAACTAAATTTGATATCCAAAAGACGGCACATTAACTGATCACCTGCAGCTCCGATCGTAAAAAACCCAACACTATAATAAATATAACAAGTCAGCAGCAATATAAAGTAGTCTTAAATTCTTCAGCTTGACAAATTATTGCAGAAAGAATACTCATTTATTTACGTGGAGAAATAAATCGACAATAGTAGTAGCGTGCAAATAATGCGTGCAAACAGTACTTTTAAAAGCAGTCAAAGTCTGGAACTAATTCATCAAATCAACGGTCTAGACTCAGTTTTATTAATGAACTGAAAATATAGAAATAAAAATGTGTACACTATAACCTACTTGACAAAATATGTAAATCTTTATATGTATATATAATTCTTCTGTGAGTGTGTATGTCACTGAACTACTCTCAAACGACTGGACGGATTTGATGAAATTTTTTGTGTGTGTTCAAGGGGATCTGGGAATGGTTTAGATTCACAAATCAGCCCGGCAGATGGCGCTGCAGTCGGTATCTAAGTTATTTATCTATATTGATCCTAATCGCTTGAAATATCATGCAGGACAACGTCTGTCGGGTCCGCTAGTATATTATAAGTACGTAGAATTTGTCAGTAAATGTATTTGTCTCAGAGAACGTTCTTTGAGATAAATAAATATACAGTATTAGGATTTGACATGTAAAATATTTTAGAGAACTGTTACTAGAAACATACTGTAGTAGGTAAAAAATAGGAGAATTTAGCACAGTTTGAAAAGTTGGGCACCCAGTAAAAGACCGAAGTCTACGTCATCATCAAGTCTACGTCTACGTCTAAGGTTCGATAGAGGTAACAGGAAAGGGGGTTCAGCATTCGCAAATGAATCCAACGGTCTGAACTCTTGGTTGTTCTTAGAATCAACTTAAAATAACAGTATGGCAATACTAAATTGGTAATGTTGGTGTTTTGTGTTTTAATCAACTCTACAGTAGAATAAATGATTAAGTATAGAATTAATAAGTATTTGATGATAACACCAAATTCTACTGCTGAGTGAAAGTAATTTGAAGAGAAGCATTGTCCTGAATAATAATAAGAATATCTATTAGCATTGCAAAAGTGCAGCAAGATTTACCGTAGCCGGTGAGCAACATTTCATAATATAATATATTTGATATTATATTATGAAATGTTGTTATTGTTATGTTGTTACATGTTAATGTTGTTATGTTGAATTGTTATAAATATGCATTATAAATATGACGAAATAGCATGATCACCGACCTCAGTAGAGTCCATAATTCCTGACCTTCTAACTGAAGGCATTGATGGGTTATGTTGGAACATCGAAACAAAATAGTTCACTCAATCTAACCATATGTCCACTCAATTTACAGTACAGCTACAGTACAGTAGAGTGCCGTAATCAATCAGTCAATATTCAACCGCGCCGGCCGACCGCTGTACAATTAGTGTTGGGTGCACCGTTCGGCCGACTAAACATTGACTCCGTCGATTGCGACAAATTTATTTACAAGAGTTAGCGGCAATTCCCTAAAATCGTATGGTATCATATTGAATACCTGGATATACTGTTTTTTTTTAGTTGGTAAAAGATTTTTTGTTGTAACTTTTCAAAACATTGAAATAATTTCCTGTTTCCTATATGTATATGAACATTGTTGACTCGTTTCTTATAAAGAATCAATAGAGTTCATCGTATTGTTCGTCTCCATCAAATTACGTATGTGATCAAACAGATATGTGTTTGACACGGACGAAAATAATAGGCTACGGAGATTGGATCGTGATCAATGGGAGGCGAGGAATCTCTTTTTGATGTTTTGGCCTTTTTCCATTACTTTTTAAGATGTAAATTCTTATTGTAATTCGTACTGTATGTTAGTTCACTTATTTTTTACATTTTAAAGCCGTTCGAGTTGTTTTATGATTTCAATATATTTAATTTGTGAAAATATAATAAACGATGTTTCAACAATTTTTTAAAATGATTTTATCTATAACTGATTTATGAAATAAATATAACTTAAAATGGGAAAATCCACAAACGTGCATAAAACACTTTTAACTTATGAATAATGTTAATACGGCTTATCTACCGAGTCAGGCACTCAATTCACAAGATTCAAAAACATATACGACTATTATCTCCAAGATTAGTTTTATTTTAGACAACAATTGTATTCTTTTCTTGACACGTTTCTTTTTTACAAACAAAAAAGTCTTGAATTTTCTGTGAAGAATGAAGTACATTTTGTATTCAATCTTACATATACATATTACATTGAAAAGCGCTTTCGTCTTGGGCATTATTATGATATTTTTGTTGGTGCTAAAGGCAGATGAATACATTTTATTTGTTATATGTTATAAAAATACTTTTACAAAAATTGTTTTTAACTCATAAATGCTTAGAATATTTTATGTAAAGTTACTAAAGCCTTATTATTATATTTATATATTTCCATACTTTATCGTAGATTACTGCAGGTGTCTCAAAAATTACGACATCAAAATTATAGTTCTACTCAAAATAATTATCTTCCCGGAATCAGCTTGAGTATGCGATCCTTGCCTGCTTGAACTATTCCTTGCACTCTCCAATCCAGTACAAGCACGTTTTTCTTATCTTCTATACTCCCTTTCTCTTTCAATATATAGGAATGAAGTTCCTTATTATAAAAATATTAATTTAAAGTACTATCCGAGGTATAAAGAAAATAATTATTCGGGTATACATTTTTTTATTATGATTTTTTTATCGATAAAAATCAAAATAAAATGGAAAAGTTCAAGTTTCTGTTGTTTGTAATACTTTTACTAGATGGCAGTGTTACACCATGTTTTATTTTAAAACAATAATACCTAAACTTGTTTGCAGTTCATAATATAAACACTAGATGGCAGTATTATCAATAAATAGAGACTTACACTTTTTTAACGTTACAGACGTGTTTTGCCGGGTCATAAGGAACCTCGTTCCAATTCTGTAAAATCATAGTATAGTGTATTTTTTCCTATATCATCATCATTCTCATCATCTTTATTTTAACAATATGTATAATGAATAATATATAATGAATTTAATGAATAATATAATGAATTTCAATAATATGTATTTAGTAACACTTTACGTGTAAAATAAACAATTTAATCATCAGTTACCATTATATATGGCCCATCAATAGATGCAGAAAATCGAATAATTGGATAAATCGATCAAAATAATATAAACAGAATTGTGATGTGATGCAAATTTAATAAAATTGAACAGATATTTTTAGCAATTGGCCCAGTTTAATCAAACTAAGAATATCTCAGGTAATAGGTTAGCGTAAATTAAACTCTCTACAGTTATTTAAGTACAAATTGCCAGTGACATTTTAAGTTTGCATATATATTTTGTCTCAAATAAATGGTTTGTTCTAAATATAGTTATCATATTGTTCTCCTGGGTTTTGTTTAAGTTAATAGGGCACGTACTCTGTGATTTAGGTTAAGTAAGGTGCGACTGGCAACATTGAGATGTGGAGGGGCGAGCCGTGGAGAGGAGGGATGAAGTTCTATAAAAACGGCGGATGGTATACGGAAGTAATTAAGTGGGTCTTTTTAAGTTTATAAGTCGAATTGTGATAGTAAAATAAAGTGTCTAAGTATTTTTTTCATTGCATTTAGTTTTTTATTTGTTACTCTTCTGCTCTTGTTATAATCAGAAGTGGAATTGCTGATCTCCAAAATGAAGAGATCTCTAGAATTACAAGGAAATTACGGGAGGCCGAAAAGAAGCCGAGAAACGCACGTGAGTCTTTCAAACAATAAAAATACTAGTCGGGCCTCTGTCAAGGAAGGAATTGAAAAAAAAAATTGATCAAGCTATTAAAAAGACACTGTAATGATGATGAGATTTTGCGAATCGGATTCAACAAATTGCAAAAAGCTGAAAATTTAGTACCCAATTTTGATCCTGATAATCGTGACTTGAATGTAAAAAGTTTTATTAACAAAATAGAACAATTGGGGGTAATTTACTATTGGAATGACGAAACTAAATCTTTTGTTTTGCAATCTAAATTGCAAGGACAGGTTAGGCATTGGTTTAATAGACTAGATTCTTACAATAATTCATGGGAAGAGTAGAAAACTATGATTAAGAGAGCGTTCCCTCGTCATCATGATTATGCAAGCCTATTGGATGAAATTATGTCTAGAAATAAACGTCCGTCGGAATCTATGACAAAATACTATCGGGAGAAGTTAGCCATGTGTTTCAGATATCAATTAAATGATCAGTCTGCAATATCTTGTATTATACAAGGACTGCCGCAGGAGCTTCAGACTAACGCACAAGCGTTCCAATACTCTACTCCGGGTGAGCTGTATGAAGGGTTCCAGTCCGCTTTCGATACATACCAAACCCACTCCTATAAAATATATAATTCAAGAAATGAGAGGGTAAGCGAAACTTATACCAGTCAATCAAAAAAGGATTCTAACTTTAAGAAACCACCAATCTGTTATCGCTGCAATGAGGTGGGCCACGTGGCTACGACTTGTAAACTGCCAGATAAACGAAAGTGTTTTAGATGTAGTAAAATAGGGCATTTGGCTACATCATGCAATTCTTCAGATGATCATTCAAAGAAAATACAGTTACTTTCACGTTTGAATGATATGTATAAGAAGACAGTCCAGATTAATGGTGTATACATGAAAGCATACATAGATACTGGCAGCGAGGTTAACGTTATCTCCAACGGAGTTGTAGACGCTATCAAACTTAGGGTGTCTCCAACTAATACTGTCTTGAAAGGCTTTAATGACTGCTCTGTTCGTGCCATAGGCGAAGTTCAGTTTGATCCTTTAGTAGACAAGGTGCAGGTCATGACTACAGCCGTAGTTACGGATGTAAATTTGGGAGAAGTTGTGTTAATAATCGGTCAGACTGTGATAAACAGGGACGACATAACATTAAATGTTTCAAAAAATGCGTTAATTTATCTAAAGTTGTAGACGCCGCCAGTGATTTGATGAACATAGATATGTGTGATGAAGCGAGTTGTTTCAGAGTAGAACTTATTGAAGATACAATTATTCCCATCGGGGACAATTTGGTTAAAGTCGCTGTCCTTGGAACTGGCGATGGAGACTATTGCTCGAGGCCCAAACAGTACAGCATGGGAAACATCTTCTACGCTGTGGCGAGCTCGGTACTTCGCAACGGTAATGGCTACGTGAGCGTCTGCAACATTGGATCCGGGCCTATTGCTTGGAAGAAAGGAATGACAATCACCAGGGCCGAGAAATGCACTTCAAATGTGGAGGTGAGCTTAAATTGTTTTACTTTGAGTAGAGGACAGTGTGGTGATAATTTCGATATTGAGTTGACGAATATCAATGTTGGGGATGTAGGAGAACAACATTTGAGAAGCTTGATAGATCTGTTAAAATCGCATCGTGATTGTTTTGCGAGTACTATGCAGGAAATAGGTTGTACCAATTTAGGAGAAATGTCTATAAAACTAAGTTCTGATAAACCCGTAGTGAGAAAACCGTATAGATTAGCACATACAGAAAGACACGTTGTTACGAAAATTGTTGAAGATTTGATGGCTGGAGGCATTCTTAGAGAATCTAGTTCAGTTTGCGTCTCCAATAATACTCGTGCGCAAGAAAAATGGTGATTACCGTCTGTGCGTAGACTATAGGGATTTAAATTCGATTACTATAAAAGATAGGTTTCCCTTGCCTCATATAGATGATCAACTTTCGAAACTAGCCGGTAAAAAATATTTCACCAACTTAGATTTATTTTCAGGTTACCATCACATAAAAATAATCGCCAATTCCATTGATAAAACCGCCTTTGTTACACCGGACGGTATTTATGAATACTTGAGGGTACCATTTGGACTAGCCAATGCACTGTCGGTATTTATGAGAGTTATTCAAAAATTAGTTAAATTGGTGGGTTGTGATGAAATAGTGACATTCATGGATACATGTTGTTATCGACGTCTAACGTATCTGACGGTTTACAACTATTACAAAAAGTCCTTTATCAGTTACGTAGGGCAGATTTAAAGTTAAATATCAGAAAATGTGGCTTTTAAAAATCGGAAGTGTCTTTCCTTGGCCATAAAATTAGTGCTTACGGTGTTAGGCCGGGTAATCAAAAGATAGGCGCCGTATCTAATTTTCTTAAGCCCACTAACTTGCACCAATTACGTCAATTTCTCGGATTATGCAGTTATTTTAGGAAATACATAAATAAATTTGCTCTAATAGCCAAACCGTTAACTGACTTGACTAAGAAAACATCAGAGTGGATATGGCTAGATAAACACGACAATTGCTTCAATGAATTAAAACAAAAGTTATGTTCGCGGCCGGTTCTCGCTTTGTACGATCCCTTGTTACGTTGTGAAATTCATACTGACGCTAGTAAAATCTGCTTGGCGGGTATCTTACTTCAAATGCAACACAACAATGAATTGAAACCAGTGTTTTATTTTATTTGAGTTACATCCCGTGAAGAGTCTGTATATCATAGTTACGTGCTAGAGACTTTAGCCGTTGTTGGCATATAGGTGTTGTCTGAAATTATTAAGGCTGACTATTGGTTTCCAAAAATGACTAGATTCATTAAGAAATATGTAAAGTCTTGTTTGGAATGTGCATATGCAAAAGGAAATTATGGAAAACAGAGCGGCGTATTACATCCAATACAAAAACCTACCGTCCCAATGTAAGTAGTTCATATTGATCACTTTGGCCCATTTTCTAAAACAAAAAAAGGTTATCAATATATACTTAACTTAATATAAGATTTTTGATGCATTTTCCAAGTTTCTTTTAGCACGTATAACGAGGACTATAAATTCCGTAGAAACAGTGGCTGTTCTAAAGGATGACTTTAGTTTATTTGGCTATCCTAAGAAGGTTATATCTGATAGAAATTTAGCTTTTACAAGCAGAGTATTCAAGGAGTTTACAACGCGATACCAAATCCACCACACCCTTAATGCGGTGGCATGTCCTCGTGCTAACGGTCAGGTAGAACGTTACAATAGAACATTGTTCGACGCCATGCGCACTCGTAACGTAGATCCAAACATGTGGACTGAATGTAGTTTGGGGCATAAACAACACATTTAATGAAAGCCTAGGCTATCTATGTATATATATGTATATGAAGTTATGTTTACCTGTAGAGGTAGATTAATGCCTAATTTAGTAGGTAACGATGATTCAGTGTCAGTACTTCAAAAACGTAAAAATACCTCTAAACGTCTAGAGCACAGATCTCAAGTTATGAAGCGAAACTATGATAAACGTCAAAGGCCTGAGAAATCGTTCAAACGAGGAGACTTGGTACTTTTGAAACAAGCGCCATCTGGAGGCGAACTTAAAAGTGTAAATAATAAGTTGCAGGTATTTTTTTTTTTATGCGATAGGGGGCAAACGAGCAGACGGGTCACCTGATGGTAAGTGACTACCGCCGCCCATGGACACCCGCAACTCAAGAGTCACAAGTGCGTTGCCGGCCTTTTAGGTAGAGGTACGCTCTCTTCTTGAAGGTTTGAAGGTCGTATCGGTTCGGAAATACGGCAGGCGACAATTTGTTCCATAAGCTGGTTGTGCGAGGCAAAAAGCTTTTGGAGAAGCGCACAGTGGTGGAGTGCCAATCGTCCAGGTGATGGGGATGGATATTTTGTCGCGTAGGACGATGGCGGAAACCAGCAGCCGGTATAAGTCCGAACAATTCCTCTGAACACTCCCCATGATACAAGCGATAGAGGATGCAGAGTGAAGCTACATCTCTTCGCAACGCCAAGGTGTCAAGTCGATCAGAAATATCTTGGCAGTCGATGATGCGAGTCGCTCTCCGTTGAATGCGGTCAAGAGGCAGAAGTTGGTACTGGAGTGCACCTGCATAGAGATGAGAACAGTATTCCATGTGCGGCCGAACCTGCGTCTTATAAAGTTGCAGGCGGTGGGCTGGAGTAAAATACTGTCTCGATCTGTTTAGCACACCAAGCTTCTTCGAGGCTAATATGGCCTTACTCTCTAAGTGACCGCGAAACTGGACTTCGCTTGATATATCGACGCCAAGGATTCCGATACTAACTGCATAGTTAGGGAAGTGCTCTCAAATTGAGGTGATACGACCAATGGAAATTTTTTAGCGGTGAACGCGCAAACCTGTGTCTTCTTGGGGTTAAACTGGACTAGGTTAAGTCGACCCCAATCTGAAACTTTTGATAAAGAAGTTTCGATTTCAGACACAAGTTTGGATCGGCTTTCGATGACGTTTACCCGAGAAATGTTAGCGCGGCCGGTGTAAAGGACATCACTCGTGCTATCGTCTGCATAGCAATGGATGCTGCTAATCTGCAGCATGTCGTTGATATGCAGAAGAAACAGCGTAGGTGATAGCACACAGCCTTGTGGGACACCAGAATTAACAGACTTGGAGTCGGAGCATGCGCCGTCAACAACGACCTTGATGCTTCTGTCTGTAAGAAAACTGGTGAGCCAATTGCACAGTTTCTCGGGAAGCCCATAGGAAGGAAGCTTCGCAAGGAGCGCTTTGTGCCAGACCCGATCGAAGGCCTTCGCCACGTCCAGACTAACGGCCAACGCTTCCCCCTTGGTCTCGATCGCCTGTGGCACCGGTGGGCACCGGTGAGTCAAGTATACGAGAAGATCACCAGCTGAACGACCCTGACGGAAGCCGTATTGTCGATCATTGAGGAGCTGGTGGTCTTCTAAGTACCGGAGGAGCTGGCAGTTAACAATGGATTCCATTATCTTGGAGAACAAGGAGGTGATGGCTATGGGTCTGTAGTTGGACGGATCCGAGCGATCTCCTTTTTTAGGGATTGGGTGCACTAGAGCTGTCTTCCATGAGTTCGGGACTACGCCAAGAGAGTAGGAAAGCCGATAAAGGCGCGTTAAAACCGGTGCTAACTCTGGAGCACACGTCTTCAGCACGATAGGAGAGATTCTATCGGGCCCACTCGACTTTGTATTCGGGCCCATACGTTGTCCAAAAGGTTCTCAACAATGACCGTTACGAAATAAGAAGTGTAAAGGGTATGCGTGGTTACAAGTAATTTACGGGGGTAGTAGCCGCAGATACCCTTCGTGCTTATAGGAGTGCCCCTGATTGTAGTGATACTTGTGATTGAGATGTGGAGGGGCGAGTCGTGGAGAGGAGGGATGAAGTCTATAAAAGCGGTATGAAGCTTTGTCTCAAATAAATGGTTTGTTCTAAATATAGTTCTCATATTGTTCTCCTGGGTTTTGTTTAAGTTAATAGGGCACGTACTCTGTGATTTAGGTTAAGTAAGGTGCGACTGGCAACATTGAGATGTGGAGGGGCGAGCCGTGGAGAGGAGGGATGAAGTTCTATAAAAGCGGCGGATGGTATACGGAAGTGATTATGTGGGTCTTTTTAAGTTTAGAAGTCGAATTGTGATAATAAAATAAAGAGTAAGTATTTTTTTCATTGTATTTAGTTTTTTATTTGTTACTCTTCTGCTCTTGTTATATATATTTACCGCGTAATACCTATTTGTGAACCGATTGCATCATTGTTCTTCCTCTTCTGCTTACTTTTAGTGCCTTTCCAATTGATGAAGGTAGGTAGACAGCTCTGCATATTTGGCTTTGTCTTTAGCAAGGCAACAGTTCGACCGTACTTGGTTGATCCCCCAAAAATTTAAGAAAATTTTCTCCTTCTAGTAGTGGTGGTGTTTTTATGCATGACAGGGCTGTTGTCATGCATAAAAATAACGACATAAATGGACGAACGCATTTGTTAAGGCAAGCATTCTCGATTGTGTTGAGGCCCTGTCTGTATTAGTGCAGTACAGTAAATTTTCCCCAAGAGGTTGAACATCACGGACGTAGGCCTATGTGTGCAAAGCGTTCAAAGAAGCATAAAAGTGTCTACATATATATTAAAGGCAACAAGTCCACACCATACAAAAAGCGTAAACGTAATGTCGCTGTCAATACATACTGTATTTATGTTGCAGTCTACCCATGTCAGCCCTCAAACGTTATAAGACTGTTCTACTACTTACATAATATTCTCACATTAATATACTCACGAGAGCCGGTAATCGAGGAATTTCGCTTTTCGCAGCTAATTAAGTTAAAAAGTTTATATTCCATTTTCATGTTTTCACGCTTGTCATACTTCATCATCATCATGGTTTCCTTATCGATTAACTTATTTTGGAAAAAGAATTTGCAGAAAAGAGATTACATTTTTTTTTTTTGCTACAAGACTGCGTAACGACAGTTATGATTTTCGAATGTGTATATGTATGTATGATGTGTTTTTTTGCACGTCTCTCAGAGAGCCTACGTTGGGGTTCGAAATGTTAATTATTTTATAAATACTTTCAATAGTGGGAGTGACACTGGATACAATATTTCATGATGACATGGATGAAAAAAAATATGACTGCCTTTTTATGTAATGCAGTCGGGTTTCATATAAATTTACTTTAAGTAAGACTAAGATATGCTTGCAATTTTCACGATCCAATATCTTTTAAATTTAAAATATATGTCATAGTGCTACGTTTAAAACCTACTTTATCGTTTGGAGTACGTGTTCCTATTTACTGCTTGAAGCTACAGTAGAATACATATACACATTTAGAATTTTCATGCAAATGGCTAGCGTGTTATATATTTGTTCTCAATGTCAGTTTCTCAGAGACGTGGCGCGAATATCCAGCATTGTTATTTTGTAACGTTTGGAACATCAGTATTCCTGGAATATCCTACAAATATGGAAATAGATTCGAAATGGATATTTTATATAAAATATTTTACGAATCCGAATTAATTGTAGATTTTTCTCATATTTTTATATTAGAACTTTTTCGATAAGAGACTTGTCCCCTATTGCGTAAGTGTGCCCAATTTATAAATTGCAAAATGTTGGCGTTTATTACACCATTGCGTGAGTGTATTGTATAAATATGTATGCATTCTATGTAAATAGTTCATAGCAAAATACTATCAAAACATTTATAACTTTTTGACCATTACTTGTATCCAAAATATTTGTAGGAATATTGTCGTGTAGGATCATAACGGAGTGTGGAGTAAGCAACACCATTCTGTTGGAAATTGACTAAAGCGTCGTAATTTTTAAAGAAGGTCGTCTATACTTCTAAAGGATGTACAAAAAGAGGTGGTCATGTTTTAGGAGCGTTATGTAGCCGTGAAGCGGTTACTTTTGTTTGATAATAACGAATTTTGATTTTGTAGAACTATTTTTTTAAGCTCTTCCTGGTGTGGGTCAAGGTCAGTGAATTTCCTGTCAATCTCAAAGATTTTAATTTTTTATACTTCATTTAAGCATTTTTGTAAAAATCCTGATACGCCACCAAGTTTCTTAGAATTAAATACGCATAGTTTCATTAATTTCTTCTCATTCATTCATTTCTTTTCATTAAAGATCGCTCCTCTAGAGATCATATTTAAGGTCAAATTGTTAGTTTCAATAGGATTTACAAAACATATTCAGATCAGCATGGATATTCTAATTTCTTTTTCACTTTATATAGATTTTATTCAAGGAGTCTACTATACGACCTCAAAATATGATCATAGCTTCCTAAAACACTACATAAATAGGCATTTGGGTTGTTAACTGTTACGAGATTGTGTTTAAAGGAAAGATGTAAGAAACTGTTAATGGTAAATAGAAGGAAACTCTCATAAAAACTGAGTCAAAGAGAACATCAAAGTTCATATAAATATTGATAAATGCTTGTAAACAAGTAGTGTGGAAAATTACGAGTGAGTATTATACGACCTTTTTATAAGATTTTTATTAGTTTGTTGTAGAAATAGGTCTTGGCAATGTAGCGAATAAACGGTTCTGACTTTCTCCTTAGATTAAAAACATTAAAAAGTATTTTTCATCAGGATGTGAATTTCTGATTTATAAACAGTGGCAGCGAGGTCAATGGAATACATGAGGTGACCCTATCGCGAACTACGGTTCAAAAATATCGGTCTGGTGCATCTCACACTAAAGGTATACTTTACTTGTCATGTCCTTCTATTTAGATATGTATATATTAATTTTATGTAAGAATGTTTTTTATTCTTATGAAAAAGGTTAAATTTTAATAAGCCATCCCTATATTTGAACCCATAGAAGTGACAACCATACATGACGAACGCCTGTATCGCTGAAGAACTAGGCAGAAGCGTAATTAACGCCGACATTTATATTGTAAACCGATAAGCCGATTATAATTTAGTCAGATTTACGTGATAGGAGGCAAGCAAGTTTTGACGTCATCCAGGCACTTTTGTAAATTTGATGGGAAAATTTGCTGTATAATGACAGAAAAGAGAGGAGAGAACGGGAATTAAAGGGATGTTGCTTATACAGATGGATTGGGGAGTATATGGATGGAATGGCGATTTATCTTCTTTACTTTTTTCAATTTTTATTAATACAATCTGACTCACTTACTGATACCATACATATAGATTTGGCTATTAGCAAGTGGGTATGGAGTTAGAGTAAGCCCTAAAAAGACGCAAGCAATCATTTCCGGTACCCCAAGACATATGTGAATGATTAACAACTTGACCCTTCCCAAATCTCATTTGAAGGCGTACACGATAAAAAGGTAGGGATATATGTACCTACAGTGATAAAATGTGTAATCTCATGGAGTCATTCTATAATGTTTTCAGCCAAATTTAGCACAGTGCTAGTCTCACGACAAGCTCAATCACTGGCTGTCTTTCAGAAGCTCGTCAAGAATTACCACCTATCTCTGTAATAAATGCGTATTGTATATGTATATGTAAGTATGTATTTCTTGCATCTACACGTCTGTCTACACGTACAATAAAATGTTTCATAAAAGTATTTTTTTTTTTTTTTATAAAGATAACTCTCCCATGCACTCCATGAGTAGTGTTACGGGTGACTTGATAAACATATAACCAATGGGCACAAACAACACCCAGATGGGCACAACCATTCTTGTCCGGTATAGGAATTGAACCTCAGCAAACAGGAACACACAAATCTAGACCAACAGGCCAGTTATTTGCGCTGTTAACATTTCGCAAGCTGACTCTCTTTTTACGTTTCGACAGAAAATAAATGGCCTAAAAGTTACGGCTGTCTCTGTCATCGAAGAAGGGCAGCGCACAATAGAACCCAATGAAATATATTGGACATTGATGTGCATATTTTAATAGTTAAGATTAAATGACTAAATCATAATTATATTATGTATGTACTCGTACCTATATGTATTACACTGTTGTTATTCACTACGCTGAAGGACGAGCACATAACCGGTTCCAGAAATCCTCGTTATAGGATAGGGGAAATGAACTAATCGATGACATTCAAACAACTATTTATAATCAGTCTTTATTTATCGGACTAACATATTCACTTTGTCCGGCACCCCGGGTTAAGTGGATATAGGAGCGGGGAAAATGAATGACGGCAAAATTTTGACATGAAACGAAACTAATAAACTATTCAAACTTTGAAATCTAGAGGATCAATAAAAGAACATATTATTTCTGATATAAATATAACAAAATGCAAACTTACCACAAATACGACAATAACGTTACAAATACGACATTGTATTTAGTTTTTCGTTGGCTGTCCCATCGCCATCCATGCACAGTCAGGGTAAAGTAAAAACAGTGTCTACTTATTCACTAACTGGAATATGGTATGGGAGCATAGTTCAAAACGAAAAGGATCTTTCTACGCTGCGATCCAACTTGTTATCAGCCCAAAGCCATGTTTTTTAAAAAGAAAATTCTCCCTAAAAGAACGGTATCTGTGTTGTGCCGTTTGTGATTTGGTAACTGTTGCACTCCGGTGTTTCCAAACAATATTCACGTCCGTGATAGCTCTATTTGTGAATGGAGACTTGAAGAGGGTTCACTAGATCATATTTTCTTTAGCTGCCAAAATAATCTTTCTCTCTGTATACTAAAGTGTCCAAATTAAAACTATGTGATGTATTTATTAATGATAATAATATTAAACTTACGAAAAATTTGTGTATTAACATATATTTATATTATGTTATTCTATATAATTAAAATTACTATATATATTTACATATATTTGTATATGAAAGTTTAATGTTTTAACAAATTATCAATGCTTCCCATACTATATTGTACACCATAAAAACTATAATCTCATATGAAAAGGTCAGCTTTTAGGTGAAACATATCTATGGAAGCAATACAAAACATTTGTAAATAGGTTTGATTTCTTAATTAGAAGACGTCTTATTTCATCATGAAAATCTCAAAAAACGACACTGTTAGTAATATTTGAATGCTTAGATATACAACTACTGTCAACTACATTGTTTTCAAAGTAACTACTAAATCGTATTTAGACTCGATTATTAGAAACAAGTGGAAAGTCTCAAATGTTTACTCTGTGTTAATAACTCCATTTCTGTGAAGGTATCTTCAGACATGATCGTTCTAAGTGCCGACAAAAACAAAGTCGATTAACGACAACACGATGTAACTGGATTGAATAACAAGAGCAATTACTGGATAAAGTGGTCCGTAACATTATGACTGTACAAATGTTCTAATTCCTAATACGGCGTACAAACTGCGAACGTAATGAAAAGATAATGAGACGATAAAGAGGATATAATGTCAATGTTACATTACGTAAGTTATTAAGTAAATAATAGCACTGGTTCACAGTGTTGCTATTTAGTTATACAAACGGTCGTTAAAGTTTGAATAGGCTTTAAAACCTAATTGAATCATTTGCCTAGATTATGCATCTTTTTTAATACAAATAGTTAGTAAGTATAACTTTGATTCTGCACTTGAATGCTGAATAAATAATTAGGAAGGTATATAAATATCTATAGACTATTGCTACATAAATTATGCATTAGTGGCCATTCCAAAAATCTTACCTATTTATACAATAGATATACACTCGAAATACAATTTTCTTATGTCAATCATAATTCTTAACCAGTAGGATAAAAAAAATAACTAACATAGCTTACGAAGTTCATAGTGCTGGTTTTACTAGGATATACATACTTTATTAAGAAGGTTTAGTAAAATACTAATCAGTATTCGTTAGCTCCGTGCACGCAGCTTTACACGAATGCTGATTTACCAGCAATAATATGTTTGAAAAGAAACTGTCCTGAAATAAATCAAGTTCTTCCTAATGTCCTAATAATATGGGCATTGGAAGAAGCAGAAAATATATATTTAGAAGATATCTGAGACATTTATCTTAAGTAACAATTATAACCGCCAGATTGCCACTACCAAACAAATTCAATAAATTTTATCTACAGGTATCTCTCTAGCATATCAGAACAAAAATTCTAGTTTTTCAAGGCCCCAAACCGTGATTTAAAATTAACAGTCGGGACGTAAGCTCCAACGTGCGGCACTGCCGGAACATAGTTGTTGGCAAACAGCTGCCGAGCAAAATAGTCGTCGTCTAGTTAGTTCATTGTTTGTTGTGTAATGGCTCGGTATTATAGCTGATCTGAATATATTTGGTACCGACACCAACCCACAAAACATGGTATCATTACAAGATGGAATAATGTGTATTCGATATGCAAAAATATCCGAAATTATAAGTATATTTTCTAGTTTTAACCTATAATGGAATGCATATTCTCGAGATTATGCAGAACTCTTATCTAGTTAGAGAATATTTATTAAACACGTTTGTTTCCCTTTATATATCTCGTTGTATAGAGTCATCGGGTGATAATAAGATTATATACGTATATTTGTTGGCGGACAAAACGACACCAAGATACACGAAGAATACCGACCGAATACGAGTTACGGACAAAAGGGTGTACAGGAACACCAATATTAGAATATTGTAAATACAGCTACAGTATTCTGATTGGTAAAGCCACAAATTGTACTAGCTTCAACAGGCACAACTTCTTTGACCAAATGGGAATAAAGATAGCGTCATTTGTGTCAATTAATAAGTTCGGATCTGTTCGTCTTCAGTTTTTTCACTACACACTAACTAGGGATCAAAGGCTACCCAGCCTGGCCAGCCTAGTAATAGGTACCTGTCCATGCTCCTAGGAATACCCAGCTACCCTTCTCTAGCTACGTTTCGATGGCTCATAGCCTGGCCATCTAGAGTAAAAAACTCTAAATGCCTTGTTAGCCAGCTTGCACAGTGCTATATCAGTATACACACGTACATATGTAGAACTAACAGCAGACACGAAACTAGTATTAATACAGCAAAGTACTGGTATTAGACCAGTAACCCGTAAATAAACCGAGAATACTGGTGTTTATAGAACCGATAAAATCAACCCCATTTTGTACATATGTACATACACTCATTGTATCCCCGAAGGGGTAGGCAAAAACTTAATTAACGACCACCTTTTGCCGATTATAATTTAATTATTACGAAAGGGGGGGAAGTAAGCCGGACACTTTTGGGGACTGGATGGGAAAAAATGGAGTATATTGACAGTAAAGTTAGGATAGACTACACGGCTGACGAAGCGGTTTAAGTGGTCATCTCGCTACTCGCTACTACTATGGGTTCGATCCCGCACGGGACAACACTTTGTGTAATCCTCAAATTGTTGTACTGATTCTGGTTTTTCTGGTTGACTTTGTGTCCGTTGTTTGAATGTCTGTAAAGTCCCCCGCGATACAGGAATTAATCCTAGTGCGGGAGATGACTATAAAAACAATAAAAAAGTGGGATAGAAAGGAAAGGATATTGCTAATACTCGTACATATGGATTGGGGAGTATAAGCAATAATAAAAAGCTAAGCAATAATGGGGAGTATATGACCGAAACTAGTAGGGCATCCCCGAAATACACACGTAAGTAAAACCGTGTATTTAAAAAAAAATTAATATTGCTCTAAATAAATAAATATTAATATAACTTGATCTGACTGGTGCCGGGAAGTCCGAGTCCTCTAACTACTTCGGTTTTGGGATATAAGAAACATAGATCACTTGATATGAAATAGATATATTCACATTACATCAGAACAAAGAACAAATACAAAACCCATTGTGTACATCTTAAAACCAAAGTTATATTCACTCCAATATTCTTTTAACCTACGAGTTCTAGAAAAAGTTTAGATGGATCATGAGAAAAATCACGAGCTTGATACGTTAAATATTTTCTTCGATGCCATCAGAATAATGCTCGTACTTTATATACGAGGACGTCCCCCAGAGGGTTTTCTCTGTGTTGCCAATGTAAAAATTATCATAAAATATACCATACAAGCAAATATATGAGTTAAATATTTGAATGTTTTTATAAGGATGTCTTGTGATTTATTTTTACCTAAGGTGTTTTTATTTTCAATGTCGTACTTCGAATTGTACCCTTTTTATTTTTATTTAAATACCTCTCATATAATAGACAGCTGAGTTTTTAAAACGATACTTAACTCTATACTGTCAATTCCTTCAAAATAATTTTTTCACAGATTCTTTTTCAATTTTCCTTTTCACATTTGTAATAAGAAGTTAATTTAAAAATTAATAGTTAAATAAAAAACGCCTATAAATTTATACTTTAATATTATACATGCGAAAGTGATTCCATCTTTGACATACAACGCTTCCGCTTGCGACTTCGCCTGTGTTTCACTTAACACTTCCTCAAATCTCGAGACTTAATTGTTTTTATTGGTATTACTTTACTTGAAATACATATAATACAATTTAACCTTTTTTTGCGGAGTGGGCGTTTAGTATAGCGATAGTCCGACAGCAAATAAACATACGATCGACTTGCTGTTAAGTGGTCACCGTCGCCCGTAAACTTTGGCAACGCCTGAGTATCCCCTCTTAAAACCCCTTTACAGCACCTCACATGGACCAGCCTTTGATAAGTTTTGTCGGGCATCCCCAAACGTGAGTAAAATCATATGTTCCTTTATAATATGAAATGAAAAAAAGTTACAGTTTTTTTTTTCATTCCAGACTGTTTAAATATGCAGTCAGTTTACTAGACTCAGTAGCTGTATGAGGCAAGGGTCTGCCAATACATCGGATGCTAAACACACATGTCTCAAAGCTGTCCGCATTTATTAGCAACCATAGTTTGTATTTGTGAAACTGACGTAATAGAGTAGTATTTATTGGGACAGAGGCTTATATTCCGTTGCCAAAAAATGTACATATTGTAGCGGTCACGGGTTCGATTCCCGTTTAGGTCAAGCGGTTGTGTATTTATTTATTTATTTATACATTGTTAAGCACAATCATTTGATCTTAGCACATAATCGGCAAGTCAACTCAAGCGATAGAACGAGGCATAGAAACATCCGATATCAGGTGATGTAGGCGGCGGCAATACCGAGCCTTTAGTCGACGCCCCATCTATTGTGTCGGCGCCCGCGCAACAGAGAGGGATGTCGTGCGCATATATTCACGCTTGCTACCTGAGTCCCTCTCCGCAATATTAGTGTCGGGTGCAAATATTATTATATAAATACCTGTGTTGTTTTGTTTACATTCATTCGATTTTATCTTCCTACGGTATTAACAAATACACAAATATTAAGTCATTCCGCTGCCTTATTGAATACCCACGAATACGACTACATTGTTAGTGGTTTGGTTTGCCGACCTTAACCACTATGCAAAACCTATATTTATTGCCGCAGTAGTATTTACTTAGCCTATGGAACGATTATATTGGCTCATGAAATTGAAAAGGATGAACATATAATCGTCATTCTAAAACCCTACATTTAAAGCTTTGTTCCGAGTAGGAGTTGCTTGAGAGGTATTGAAAGGCATTAGTTTTGAGATTTTAAAATCAGCTCAAACAGGTGGTACCCGTGCAATTTTGGAGTTTGGAGACGCATTTGTTCACTATACACATATTAAATCATACCATTAAGATGATAATGATAATTTTATATAAAATAAATATATAACTTCAAAATACAACGATAAGGAAATTCCGATTGCATACTCGTAATTATAAAAACATTACTATCTCGACATTGAACATTATTATCTCGACCCCATCAGACAGGAATATCATGTCTAATTTAATTTGAACTTTTATAGCACACAGCCTTGTGGGACACCAGAATTAACAGACTTGGAGTCGAAGCATGCATCGTCAATCTTGATGCTTCTGTCTGTAAGAAAACTGGTGAGCCAATTGCACAGTTTCTCGGGAAGCCCATAGGAAGGAAGCTTCGCAAGGAGCGCTTTGTGCCAGACCCGATCGAAGGCCTTCGCCACGTCCAAACTAACGGCCACCGCCAACAACCAACCCCTTGGTCTCGATCGCCTGTGCCCCCGGTGAGTCAAGTAAACGAGAAGATCACCAGCTGAACGACCCCGACGGAAGTGGTATTGTCGATCATTGAGGAGCTGGTGGTCTTCTTAGTACCGGAGGAGCTGGCAGTTAACAATGGATTCCATTATCTTGGAGAACAAGGAGGTGATGGCTATGGGTCTGTAGTTGGACGGATCCGAGCGATCTCCTTTTTTAGGGATTGGGTGCACTAAAGCTGTCTTCCATGAGTTCGGGACTACGCCAAGAGAGTAGGAAAGCCGATATACGCGTTAAACCGGTGCCAACTTTGTTTATGCGTTTTACGCACTGCCCTTTGTGTAAACCGGACTTCCGGCATGCGGCTCTCGCACTGTGGCATGGCGAAATCGTGAATAGATCTTCGATCGGTGATTGGTTTTGCGCGAACCAAGCCATTCGGCGTAATGGGCGTTAAATTCGCCAAGAATCACGATCTCTGCGGATGGAACCTGCTGGAGCACTGATTCTGTAGCCATTTGGACGTGGTCGATGAGTCGGTCCATTTCGGCATCACCGCTATGGGACCTGTAGAGGCAAACGTAGAAGCGGGGATGTTCGTCGCAGTCTACACGTAGCCATAAGATGGAGAGCTACCCTACCCTACCTTCAAGATTGCCGAGGCGGCGAGAAGTGATATCATCTCTAACGTACACGCATACACCAGCCTTATGAACAAAGGAGTGTTCCAGTCCGTACCCATGGTAGCAGAGGTAGGATGTGTCCGCCGGAGATGATGTCTGCGTCTGGGTTAAAAAGAGCAAGGCCGGCTTTACTGTCTCCAGGTGGTGGTGGACAGTGTCGAGGTTAGAATGTACGCCCCTGATGTTACAAAAATCCACGGTAAACGTGACAGGGGGTGCCATGGTATGCCTTCTCTTGCCCCGAGCAGATTTTGAGAGCGCAGTTGAGTCCCCCCCAGAGTACGAGGGGCAGCCTGGGCGTCCTCGCTCAGGTTTATTGCGTACTGTGGGTGGACGTCCAGGGGGAGATTCTGTAAAGCTAGCGCTGGTACCCCCCTGGGGTCCTTTCTGTTAACAGTGGAGTCCAAGAGTGGTGGTCACATTCCTCATTGCATGTCTAGTCAATGTAGTATGGTGACCCACACTATGGCGGCCTGGTGAGATGCTTTTACACGCCCCGCTTAAAAGACCCAGGATCAAAATAGGAAGGAAAAACGTGCGCTGGTAGTGAATTCCAATCTTTCACCGATCGGCACAGGAAAGAAGAGCCAAAGTTTCGATCGGGATAGCGTACCTTCGACTCGCAAACGGTGACTCCTCAGGCCACCAGAGGAAGGGAGAAGGTGGGACCAATTAGAAGAGCTTGTCAGAACACTCTCCGTGATATAGGCGATAGAGAACTGCCATAGAGGCGACATCCCTTCGCAACTGCAGGGGCTCAAGAGACTGGGTGACCTCAGGACAGTCTATAATGCGGACTGCGCGTCGCTGCAACCGATCGAAAGCGTCAAGCAAATACTGCGCATAGCCATCCCAAAGATGAGAGCAGTACTCCAGCAGGAGCGAACCTGGGTCTTGTATAAAAGACACAGATGCTCGGGTGAGAAGAACCGTCTCATCTTGTTCAATACACCGAGCTTCCGCGAGGCCGCCTTAGTGACAATCTCGATGTAATCGCGCGGATTGAGATCCCGGCAAATATCCATACCCAGGATACTAAGCCTATCCTGCAGTGGCAGTTGAGTGTTCTGAAGAGTAGGAAGGGGAAGGAATGGAGACTTTTTGTTTGAAAACGCGCACACTTGTGTTTTCTTGGCGCTGAACTCGACCAGATTCTCACAACCCCATTGGGAAATGCGGCTCAAGACTCGGTCGATCTCAGCGACAAGCTGCTGTCGTTTTCCCTCAATGTCTGCTAGCTTGGCAGCAGGATGTCCAAAACATCGCCCGGTACTGTGCTGTCGTCTACATAACAATGTATGTTGCCAAGAGCCAACATGTCATTGATATGCAGAAGGAACAGCGTGGGCGATAGGACGGAGCCCTGAGGTACACCAGCGCTAACCTCCTGGAAGTCAGAGGCAGCGCCGTCACAGAGAACCCTAATGCGGCGCTTGTGGAGGAAAGCAGCAACCCAGTTGCATAGCTTGGATGGCAGACCAAATGCAGGAAGTTTGGAGAGAAGCGTGCGATGCCAGACCCTATGATATGCCAGGCCTTGGCAATGTCGAGGCTGATGGCTAAGGACTTCCCATGCCTATCCATAGCCTCACCCCAAAGGTGTGGGACGTACGCTAGAAGATCACCCGTGGATCGGTTCGGCCTAAAACCATATTACCGATCATTTAACAAGGAGTGATCCTCTAGGTGGCGGATTAATTGTGTGTTGATTATCCGCTCGAGCACCTTACAGAGTATGGAGATGAAGGCTATAGGGCGGTAATTAGCTGGATCGGAGCGGTCGCCTTTTTTGGGAATTGGTTGGACGTTCGCCTCTCTCCAGGCCTCCGGAACTATTCCCGAGGAATAGGACAGGCAATAGAAGCGCGTCAGTACAGGAGACAACTCTGACGTATGCGAATATCCCGCATTGCGGAGTCGCAAGTCACAATGGATGACTGTCACAACGTCTGGGTCACAATAAGCGCGGGCCCTGATCCATGCGCGGTAGGCTGACTGCTTTTGAGTGACGGGTCTTTGTGCTATCGACTTCCCTGTAGGGGATATAGTACTCCATACCGACAGTGATTTCGTCAGCCACGGCAGACGCCCTTTGCGACAGATCCCTGTCTTTAAAGCAGCGTTGAGCCCACGGGATGGACGCCAAATAATCCCGCATTCCATCCCAGTCTGCTGACGAGTAGTGCCATAACCGTCGCCTTGTTACCACAGGCCTTGGTGGGGCAACAAGAGGCACCGAGGTGGACACCAGGCAGTGGTCTGAGGATCCCAGAGGGGCGTGAACCGTTACACTGTACTGCGCTGGGTGACTCGTCAGCAGAAGGTCTAGCAAAGAGGGCGCTTGACTCGATTAGTCTGGTATCCTGGTGGGCTGGAGTACCAGTTGGGTAAGGTCATGGGTGAGAGCAAATGCGTGGGCAGTTCGACCAGCGTAGTCCGTTCTGGAAGATCCCAGCCAGAAGTCATGGTGGGCGTTAAAGTCTCCCAAAAACACCAGTTCGGCGGTCGGGAACTGCTCCTGCGTTTTGTCCGTTGCGTGACTCATGTAGTCAAAGAGTCGAGTTGTCTCGGAGTCTCCGGAATGGGACCGATAAAGGCAAACGTAGATTCGGCTCATAGAGCCAAAATCCACGTGAAGCCAAAGGATGGAGACGGATGCGTCTTCTAGGCAGTGCAGACGGCGACAACACGGCGATCAAAATAGTGTGTCATCATGTAACAGTGAGGCATTGCGGACGGAAGGGCCCCCGTACCCTCACTCACTCACCAGCGAAAGACGACAGCACAAATGTTGTCGCTTTAGGCTGGTTTACTGTGAGAGGGTAGTACTGCCCCCGGTCGAGCCGGCCCATTCCTTCTGAAATCAGCAAGGCTCTACTACCTACCACTCATTTTTACTCATTTTTACTTTATATGTACCCTTGCATGTACTTATAGCCTGCATTTCTGTTGTATCTTCATTTGTTTTCATATGTAAATATGCTTGGTTTTTGTCCAGTGTATAAATAAAAAATCCACCACTAAGTTATGAAAATATTTCTTCAATTCGTGGAATAGGGGTAGTTGTCATTTTCAAGTTTTTTTTTTCTTGTACTCTATAATCTGCACAAAAGCGCACTTTTCCATTTTGTTTCATGACGGAAAAAATTGGTTTCCCCCAATGTGAGTAACTAACTTTCTCTAATATTTATTCTTATTTTATCTGTCAATTTCTGCTTCCAGTCCAGTCCTTGAGTTTTAAGTGCAAATGGTACTGGACGTGGTTTCAATTTAAATACTACTTGGTAATCCTTTATTGCTCCTATTTCTTCAGAAAATAATTATTAATATTCTTCTATTAAATTTTGTAACATTTCTGTAAATTCTTCTCTGTAATGTCATTTTCTTCTTTTTGTAGTGAATTTATCTCAAAGTGTTAGTTTAATTTCCTTATGCATTCAATTCAATTATTCAAAAGTAAACTAAAGGAATTCGTTTTACATAATGTACCTGATATAAAATGAGGTAAGATAATCATATTTTGTTTCTTCTTTTATTCTTCTATATTAAAAATTAAAAAGTGAAAAAAAAAATATATTACAATACAATTACACACATACGTAGTTAAAGTAGTATATGAATTATGAATTAGTTTTTTCGCCTTACCATACAAATAGAAATATAAAACTTAGTACCCATATTAACTTAAAATTATACATAATCAGTACTTACTGGTAGCTTCTCGTCATAAGGAACAACTATATCAACAATTGTCGCGCGGCGCTCTAATCAGTCTATCACCACTATATTACACTGTCTGGCAACAGTAGTCCTGTCAGGAATAAATGAAATAAACATCGCTCTCAATATAATGAACCTTTTTCGAGTCGGGCACATACATACATACCTGTAATGTGGCACTTCTAAATTAACAGGATTGTATTAAAGGCCAAGTTGTTAATACTATCCTGGTTATGCCTGTGCTCACCCTTCCCAAAATAAGAACAACCATATCGTCTTTCAGGATAAATGTCCTATAGTTATTCGTCATAACAACCTAGTCCATAACTACAAAAATGCCTTTCAGTTTCTTTAAAGAGATCACAAATTGTAACCAGGATGAAGAAGCTTCGAAGTTACGTCAGGCTTATTTAGGGCCCGATAGAATCGACCATGGAGCTCTTTACGCTTCCATTGCCGATATCCTGCATAGCGAATAACTGTTCCCTATTGCCCCATACATGACTTATACAAGAAAATATTGTATCAATTTTATATATCTCCAGCACTCTCAAAAGCTATGTATGTGGAACCGAGTCATAGGCCTCCTTATGGTCTATCGAATATTTTGCCAGATTACAGCTACGGAACCACTTAAGCCAACAGTTGTGCAGTCCGTCCGGACTAAAGCAGGATCATGATTTCTAATTTTGAAATTGAAATTAACGAACTGCACAACTTTGTCCCGTCTGCTCGTTTGCCCCCTACCGCATTACAAAAGAAGGAAACTTGCTGCTCGCATACCCTGGTATAAGTCCTGATTACTAGTAGCATGAATGTCTAAAATTTTGCAGAGGAGAAAGAATATTTTTATTATGAACTTATATCTTCAAAAACCTACAGTTTTCATGTAACTCGAAAAAAACAAAGAAGTAAAGAAGTAGTCCCTTTTAAGTGTGCTTAACAAGTGATGTGTGTGTTGCCGTAAATATCTAAAATTTTATTATAAAAAAATCCTAGGTTTATCTTAAGATGATTCCTAATGTACATACATAAACAATTCCGAACCTATTTAGTAAATGTGTAACATATTTTGTCAGCATTTCCTAGGCAATTCATATACATATGTCCCAGTTATTACATTCCTAATTTTTTTTTTTAGCACACAAAATAATTAAAAATAACATTGATATTTTATAGATGTGAAGAATGTGTGTGTGAAGATGTGAATTATTATTTTTTACATATTTATTATTTTATTTTAGTTTATATTCTTCGTTTGATAATTTTTCTATAATATTTTAATAGTTTCAGTACTTCAATTATAATAAATTGATTATCTTAATGTAAAAAACAGCTATTGACAAATCTCGCACTGCCATTTAATGCTACAATGCTTGCGATAGATATGTTTCAGCGTTTTACTATTCGAAGATTGAACAGGTTAGTAAATGGGCAACCTTTTCAAGTTGGCTGAAGAATGCGAATGAGTTGGTTACCTTTGAAGCAGCCAAGAGAATCTGAGGGATTTAGTATCGATGAATTGGTTTATACACAACACTCAAAAAGAAGAAACAAAATCAGAGGTTATGTAGTGATTTCTGTTACCTGCAAAGGGTTGGGAAAAAAAACCACATCTGTAATAAGCAAGTGCAACAACGTTACCTTGTTGGCTCAGCTACATAACACTCAGCGTTGTGCTCAATTGCGCCTAAATAAATTGGTAAGGATTGCGTCCTTTGGTTTATTTATTAATTGTTTATATGAATAGATCGCCTTGCTATGTGAAGATGTTACACGTATAGACAATTACATCCTAAAAAATAAAGATAAAAAGTCTACATTTATTTTGAGTGCAAGAAAGACTTAGTTTGAGTGATGAAAAAAGTATTATCGCATAATGAATACAGTTCAAAATAGTTATGTAGCTGTATAGGCCATAGGTTTTTTTTAGTCAAACATATACAACGTCGGTTTTCGTAACTGGAGTCCGCTTTGGCAGCATTGGGTAACTTTGACGGTAAGGACACTCGCTGTCCTTTCGACCTCAAGCTTGTTTAAATGTTATTTGTTTATCAAAATAATAAAACTGTACTACATAGACTAGGTTAAATGCGTAAGTGTAAACCGCAGATAAAAGCATTACTTCGCTAAAGGCTTTTGCTAAGTAACGACTACTTACTTGAACCTTACTTTCTCTTAAAGAAATATTTTTACGAAAAGATGGGTATCTCTACTTTTGCTAAGAATATTTTGCTATACATAATAATGAAGGCATTCTAAAAGAAATTAGTAAGTCTGCTAAGAGTTGTAAAAGCCTTCAAAGTAAATGTAAATACTTAATCTTTAAGGAAATACCATTAATATTTTCTCATGTGGCTTTCACCGGGTAAAATCCCTTCTACGACAATTTAATCATGTTATAAGTGAAAAAGTGACAACAAAATGTGGTTTCCTACTACGCTTTTTTCCAAATTTCCTTTGTTGTGTCCAAATGTGTGTGTTGTGAGAAACTAATTAATTATTATTAACCATTTATACAACTTTAAATTTCAATCATCTGTTAGTGCGCTGGAAGTGTTTAAATGTAATCTCTAAAAGTATGTTAACAATAATAAATCGGCTTGGATAAAGACCCAGGAATATTACTATACAATAAAAGGAACTGTAATTATTATTTTTTTCTAAACAATCTAGTTTTAATTGTTCAGAGGTGACTTATTGGGCTACATTAACCAATATATTTTCTCTTTCGGGTATTTAATGATATTATACATATAGGGTTAGAGACCTTGAGTGGCATAACCTATATAATATAATTTTATGGATTCGAAGAATAATAATAATAACTTTGAGAAACTTCACGCAACTCGTCTAATTCCACCCAGTCGAGGCAGAGCATGTACTACGGTCACCAAACTGCTCATAAATATACTTATGTACCTCTGAATGTTTAGCCAGTAAACGTCAGTTTCAAATATTGCGGCGTACATGACGTGTCATGTATTTTGTCACTGATCAATCAATGATGAGAATTTAAAAGTGATTCATTTAGAAATATCGAAGGGCAAAACCAGGAGGCTCATATCGTGCAGAAAATTTCTAGCGCTTACATATGTGTATGTACATAATTTAATTCGAAGCAATACCTTATACAGGGGTTGGGGTTACAGTCCGTATTGAAGCTCATATTTTTGATTCTAAAAATTGGTTTTGTACGACCCTAAGGTGATCCAGATACCTAATAGCAATTATATATATTAGGCATTGGCATAACTGACATTTTTGCATGCAGTAAGAGGGTAAAATATTTATGTTTGACACATTTCTATTTGTATGAATAAATACATATTCGACGGTGATAGAAAAACTATCAACGTAGTTTTTCATAATGTGGAATCCCCCTCGGGCCGTCATCCCACCGGGGTTTTCGGTGGAACGGTGTATCGGAATCGGACCGACTAAAACCACACGGTGTGCCATACTGCGCTTAAAATAGGAGGAATCCGGGAGCAGCTTTAGTAAGACATCCGGACCCCCCCTAGCGCCTGTTGCTAACTCTCAATTTGGCAACGTCCAGGCACACCAGGACGTCAGTCCTAGCGGCTGGCCACTATAGCGGGTGGAGGGGAAAACCCGTCCCGACCGCCCTCGGCCACACTCAGGGTGGCATGAGGCGCTGGTAAGCGCGCCTACGCCGCCCGGTTCGCCGGCGGCGAATTGGGTCCGAGTGGAGATCGTCCTCCCGGGCCCGCTCAGCCGCCTCCTTCTGCGAGATAACCTCCTCACAGAAGGTTGCGACCGCAGTAAAATTCTTGTCATTACCGGCCATGGAGCGTATGACGGCCGGTAGTGACAGATCCTCTCTAATTACTGCAGTGAGGACCCGACGCTGCGCCGCCCAGCCGAGTCCTCACTGCAGTCGCAGTGGTGGCAGACGGGACCCAGTTCCCTCCTAGCGAACGAGTGCAGGTATTTTCCGAAGCCGAACTAAAGGGTCCCGTGCTGCCGCCCTGCCCACTCGACGATGACCGGCTGGAGCGCCAACACGGTGGATAAGCCAGCACGTGGAGCCTCCAGCCGGAACGACCAACAAGCCATCGTGGCTCGTGTACAGCTGTCTTGTGGCTACGCTGGGTCCATCCAAATTGGGCAAGAGTCGCCCAAGGGCGGACGCAGCACCGACCAACTTTGGAGCCAGCTGCAAAAAGTGCTTGTCGAAGCGCTATCTTCCGTTGAGGATCAGGCCCAGATATCGTATGTGGGCCCGAACCGGTACAATGATCGAGTTGACCATTATGGAGGCGCCAGGAGGTGGACCTCGACGGGGCCCATGGAATAGTAGGGCCTCTGAGTTGATTGTAGCCAGGTCTTAGGATGCTTTTGTTTGGCCATTTACTACTCATGTAGTTCGGGTCTCGGCGTTGCAAAGTTCTGTATACGTGTAAGTAATGCCAAGTCAACAACCGAAAATGAAAAGATATTGGACTTTTAGAGCTCAAAGTTCAAAGGCCAGGCTCGCACTACTCGTTTTTGTCCGCGCGGCTAAAAAGCGCTGCAGCATATTTTTTTTATTTTCTGTTCGTAGGACAACTACCACACTAGGACTATTTCCTGTGTCGCGGGGACTTTACAAACATTCAAGCAACGGACACAAAGAACACCCAAACTCAGAACAATAATTTGAGGATTACACAAAGTGTTGTCCCATGCTGTGATCGAACCCACAACACTCAGCGTAGTGGCGAGGTGACCACTTGAACCGCTACGCCATCCGTGCAGTCAATACAATAATAATACTGTCACACTGCAATATTATAACAGTTTTAAATTGTATTGCGCGCACTTAACAGTAAAATCAACGCAGCGGCGAAAAGTCTGTACCAAGTTACAACTTGTTTGTAGCGCGGTGGTTCATCGTCTTTTTGTAATATATTAGAACAGCTTGACTGCACGCACAACACGACGTTTCGCTGCTATTATATGTATTACTAGCTGTTACCCTCGACTTCGTCCGCGTGGTATTTAAAAAAAAGGTAATTGTTCAGTTCGCAGAGTTTACGATAACTTATTAATTCTGTATTTAAGAAATACCTTTACTAATTTTAATGAAATTCTTCTTTTAATCGAATATTATAAAATATTAATTGGTTTTAATTTTTTTTCATGAGGTCCTATTTTTTTTTCTAAATTAAAAGTAGTCTAAGTTACTCCTTGTTACATCAGCTATCGGCCAGTGAAAGTCCCGCCAAAATCGGTGTAGCCATTACAGAGATTAGCCGGAATAAACAGACAGACAGACAGACAAAATTTTTAAAAAATGTTGTTTTAGTATATGTACCGTGTATGCATCCATATGCAATTAGTAAAAAACGGTTATTTTAATATTACAAACAGACACTCCAATTTTAATTATGTGTATAGATTAATTGTATATCCAAAGCAACGATGGCAACGTCAATTAATTCTGACGATCGCGATGAAAGTTTCAATATTGAAATGCTTATTAGTGAGGTTGAGATACACACAAAATTTCTTTTTCTTTTTGCGAGCTCTAATTATAAGAGCGGAATTACTATCTGCTTCTACTGAATCCGTTTCTCAAACTTTTAACTTTGACGCGGCATGAAGTGAAGTTATTTTAATTTTATTTGAAGCACGCCACAATATCGCCTTAGGTCCAATACGCAAATATCTCCTAATATTAGACTCTGGTATATAATATGTCTACTGCTAAATTATTCAGTGGTGTGTGTTTAATTTGTATTTTGGTGAGCCTGGGAAATTTAAAATCAGAAGAGTTTTAAAACTGTGCACTTTCATGTATAGAATTAGATCAGAAGTATAATCAGGTCATGAATACAGATGTATACAATTATACTTGCTAGGACTAAATCTAAAAATCAATCAATATTTATCTGCGAAGGATCCAAGTTAATAAAAGTATTTTTTCTATACGCAGCTGCTAAGAACACGGCCTATAATCTTAGACGCGGCATTTATTTCATCTCCAATCTTTCCCGTAATTACAGTCAGGTGAACCACGTGAATTATGGCTTACTAAACAAATATCTTATTCAATCTAAACTGTATCTTCACTTTCAAATTACAGTGTTCAGTTACAAAAAAGGTTAAGCCAAACTCGCAAAGTCAAACAACGTCGCGATCTAAGCGTCGATATATAATACGAAAATTTGAAGATATGCGTACTTTACATAGAACGCTTCGAGCCTCTGAAATTATTTTTGTTTACTACAGAAATTGATTGTACTCACTTAATTTGTCGATAATTTGTTACCGCTTTAAAAATCTGACATATTTTGTATTAAAAATATACTCCTAAAAGATGTTAAAATATTTGGGGAAATTTGTATTGTGTAAAAGCTTATTGTTTACTTTTTATTAGCCCTCGCATTTGACTTTTCACCCTCTTTTTCGTTATTCGGTTTTATACACAAGAGTTGCTTATTTTAGTTAAACATTTAGCGATAAGGCCTATTGTACATATCGTTTTTGTTACATCCGTGTAACCTAATTGTAATTGGTTGACGCTGAAGTTTTTTTCTATTATATTTTCTTCTAAAGTACAATATAATTTCCAGGAGGTAGTAACATAAACTACAAAGTCTATATAATTTAAAATAAATAACTTACCAAAAAAAATGAACAGAAGTCGATTGATGTTTCACGCCTGTACTTGGCCTTGCTGGGCCTTCCTTGGACGCCTTGGCTTCGTCATTCTATATAAAGTCAAACTACAAATCTCTTTGGCATTGTTATATAAACATGGATAAGCATTTTTGTGCACATAGTCTAAACAACTTTCATGTTGTATAGTATTAAGTAGTAGTCATACAATACAATAACTGGACATTATGTGTATATGTAGTAAATGAATAATATATTTATTTTTATTTAATAAGTATACAGTTATTTTTAAAACTTTTCGTTAAATGTACATAAATTTTGTATGTTAAAATGTACCAGAAGCTAATTGAAGAAAACAGACGCATCACCTATGAGACGATTCGAGAACATTGGGGATTGGTGTAAGTACCTACTACGTAATTAGGTATTGTTTTACGATAGTTAGTGGATATGTTAAAATACTTGACAAATATTTGAAAAATCCTTGGCTTATACTTAGCCGCACTGAAAATTTTGCGTAATTTATTAATTAAACAACTTATAAGTATATAAATATATTCATTGTTTTTCGAAGTGTTGTCCTATACATTTTAAATATTTTTTCATACGTTCGAACCATTTTTTAAAACAATCTTTTTTTTTGGTCTCGTGGCATGTTTTCAACGTGCTGATTGAACGCCGTCACTGCCTCTTCAGAGCTTGTAGAAGTGAAGCTTCACATCATACCTTTAATTTTAGGAAAAACAAAGAAATCACAGTGTGCGAATTCCAGACTTTGTGCTGCATTGGTCACGAGCTTTACTTTTTCAGAATGTATTTTTCTAACTCTTAATTCTTCATGTAATTTTTTTTGTAATTTGACTTACACCAATCCCCAAATGTTCCCGAATCGTCTCATAGGTGATACGTCTGTTTTCTTCATTTAGCTTCACGAATTTCATCATGTAGAGACCATCCTCGCTCAAATTCGGCATACCATCGCCTCACGGTGCTCAGGTGAGGTGCTTTCCTCCCAAAAGCATTTTGTAGGCAAACGGCACAATTTTGCGGAGCAAAGAGCACTTTCCAAATCATAAAAAATCATCGCTTTAACATCTTTTCGCCTTAATTCCATTTTAACTGCGAATTACGAAATTCACAGTGCGATAAAAAACAAATGACAGATGATTTCCCACCATTATAGGTAGTAGAGCCACGCTGATTTATTCAGCAGGAATGGGCCGGCTCGATCGGGGCAGTACTACCCTCTCACAGAAAACCAGCCTAAAGTGACAACATTCGTAGTGTCGCCTTTCGCTGGTGAGTGAGAGACCGGAGGCCCCTCGATGCAGGGGTGACAGTTATCGTGGTATGTGTGTGAGCAGTGGAGCGCTGTAGAGTTCTCTGCGACGGCGCGGCCTCAGACTTCCGGGAGGTAAACGCTGGTGTACCTCAGGGCTCCGTCCTATCGCCTACGCTGTTTCTTCTGCATATCAATGACATGTTGGCCCTTGGCAATATTCATTGTTATGCAGACGACAGTACAGTACACGGGCGATATTTCGGACATCCTACTGCCAAGCTGGCAGACGTTGAGGGAAAACTACAGGAGCTTGTCGCTGAGCTCGACCGGGTCTTGAGCCGCATTTCCCAATGGGGCTGTGAGAATCTGGTCGAGTTCAGCGCCAAGAAAACACAAGCGTGTGTGTTCTCTACCAAAAAGTCTCCATTCCTTCCCCTTCCTACTCTTCAGAGCACTCAACTGCCACTGCAGGATAGGCTTAGTATCCTGGGTATGGATATTTGCCGGGATCTCAATCCACGCGATTACATCAAGAGTGTCACTAAGGCGGCCTCGCGAAAGCTCGGCATTTTGAACAAGGTGAGACGGTCTTCTCGCCCGAGCAACTGTGTCTTTTATACAAGACCCAGGTTCGCTCCTGCGTGGAGTACTGCTCTCATCTCTGGGACGACTATGCGCAGTATTTGCTTGACGCTCTCGATCGGTTGCAACGGCGCGCAGTCCGCATTATCGACTGTCCTGAGATCACCCAGTCTCTTGAGCCTCTGCAGTTGCGAAGAGATGTCGCCTCTATGGCAGTCCTCTATCGCCTACATCACGGGGAGTGTTCTGATGAGCTCTTCCAATTGGTCCCACCTTCTCCCTTCCTCTACAGGACTACACCTGCTGGCCTGAAGAGTCACCGTTTGTGCGTCGAAAATATACGTACCCGAACTAACGGTTTGGCTCTTCTTTCCTGTGCCGATCGGTGAAAGACTGGAATTCTCTACCAGCGCACGTGTTTCCTTCCCACTTTGATCCCGGGTCTTTTAAGCGGGGCGTGAAAAAGCATCTCACCAGGCCGCCATAGTGTGGGTCACCATGCTGCATTGACTAGACATGCAATGAGGATGGTGACCACCACTCTTTGACTCCACCTATTGCTTTCCATCAGGCAAAGTGGAGTCACTATGGTAGGCTAATATAAAAAAAAAAAAACTTTTTTTTAATTTATCAAGACTCGTGTGTATAAAAAAAACATTTGAAATTCAAACAGTTCTGAGAAACCAGAAGTGCAAAACTTTCAATGTGCCCCATGTATAAAGTGTGTAAGGCAGACATACGCCACAGAAAATTAAAATAAATAAAGTGATTGTATGATTATCGCTAGTATTAAAGATCAGTCATGATGAGAACCGTTTTCATTCGTTTTGTTCGTTTCGTTCCCGTTTTCGAACCCAACCCTGTTTTCACGTCTTTTACAGAAAAATAAATATACGGGTAGTCTTTGGCTTTGACTGACGATAGAAGTGAAAACTAAGGAACTTGTGAATTGTATCGTCTAGCAATTAGATTAAACACTGTGTACATATAGCTCATGGGAAGCATGCGGTAACGATGATGCTGATGATCCATGATTTTTGTTCACCCAAAAAGTGCTCAATGCTCCTTAAGAAGTTTTCACTTCAAAAACATATAATAATTTCACTGGCATTTTCTGTACAGTAAAGTATAATTTAATAGGTCACATGTGACATCTGTCAGTCTGTTGGTTTAAAACTTGGTTTCCCTTCTTTTGACATTATTACGATAAATAAGTATTTATAACTCCAAAAAGGAAGCGCACAAGAGATCGACACAATTTAAAATGGACAAACCAGGAAAACTTTTCGTTTCGAGTAGGTACCTACTATAATGTATTTTAGTAACAGAATCGTACATGTCAATTGACTTACAAATATCCGGCTCTTGTCATGCTATCCGTTTCTCGTATTGATTATCTTGTAATGATAATTGATCATCGGTATTCTTGTCGTTTTCGGCCGTCCGTAAATAGCAGGGGAATCAGAGCGTATCGTAAATAAATGGTAAGTTGAGGAAACGCCTCACTAAATACTTACATATATATACTATATATATTTATTTCTTCTATTGTTATTTAAAGTAATGTTAATACCCGTCCCTAGTTTTTCTAGCATTTCGTTAATCAGTTATTATATTCTTTTATCTAATCGGGTTGTCTTTGTATTTGCTAAAAAACTATATGTTTTTAGTAAAGTAGAATAGGAACACCCTATCTGTTTGTGTTGAAGAGGCGAGCCGGTCTACGGCAACAACCTTGAACCTATTATGTACTAAATAGACATATAAACTTATAGAGATTCAATTAAAAAGAACAGTCAAGAAATGAAGTGAACACACAGTTCGACGAACAATGTATAATCTACAACAATATTTCATAAAAAACAGTATAATCAAACGGCTTGTCCGTTGTAAACCGTCTGTTTTGTACTATTGTCTGTACTGAAACGTAAAGGTTGACCCAGTGACAAGCGTAATAACTGGGCGATGTCGAGATACTCGCTATACGGGAGACTCAACTGCCACTGAAGAATATAAAACCAGTCTCAGCCTCTCGTGCTCACAATCAGGCTCGCTTGCCTGTGGAGGGCTTTTTCCCGGAATCGGAAAAATATTCCCGATATTTCCACAATCTTCTTTACACAATTTACTTCCATCAGTCGGTCATACATACATATATTGCTCGCGCAGTGGGTTTCGGATTACTGTATTGGGCTGGAGTACGCTCCGTAACTTAACCTCGATTGGCTAAGAATAATACTGAAATGTACTCACACTTACTGAAGTGAAGTATATTATATTACGTAATTTATATTTTATACTTAAACACAATTTCAGTAAGTCGGTGTCACGTTCCAGTGATGCTCGAGGTCAGCAGATAAAAACGATTTGGGTTTCTATATGCAATATAACAATTGAAAACCTGGCAGAACAGAAGTTATTCATTACTTTATCACTCCATATGTAGAAATCCAAATGACAGCACATGGAATAAAATACCATAGTGAATTTAATTTAAAGAAATATATGCAAAATGCAAAATAATTACCATTGCGATTAATTGTTTTGCAAAGAATCTAAACAAATGTATTGAGGTGTTTCATTGGACAAAACTGATCACATACTTTATTCATGCATTCTAAATAAACATTTTTACTTCATTATCATCATTCAGGAAATCGTATTTAACTGCTAAACAAAGACATCTCCCTATAGCAAACGGTCCACAGCCTTTCGCATCCAGTCATATCCCAGCAGTCAATCTGGCGCTCTACTTTTCTGTTAAAATGAAGTGTAATGAAGTCATGGGGAATTTGCACTTTTTGTATATGTATTGTTTTTTTTTCAGAGTATAATTAACAGGATCAAATTACACTAACATAAATTGTTTTTTTTTTTTTATACTATAGGGGGACAGACGAACAGACGGGTCACCTGATGGTAAGTGACACCGCCGTCCATGGACACTTGCAACTCAAGAGTCGCAAGTGCACTGCGCGCCTTTGAGGGTGATGAGGGATGGGGGATGCAGGGAGCGGAAAGAAGAGAGGAGGGATGAGGAGATGGAAAAAAAAGAGAGAAGGGATGAGGAGATGGAAAAAAGGAGAAAGGAGATGAGGGGAGAGAAAAGGGGGGAGGGGGAATTGGGCCTCCGGAAACCTCACTCAATTCGGGGAAATGCAACGCAAGCGTTACTTCACAACCGGTTTTCTGTGAGGCCGTGGTATCGCACCGGTCGAGCCGGCCCATTCGTGCCTAAGCATGGCTCTACCACTGAAATTATTTATCAAATAACGGTCAAGAACAGTAACAAAAACACCTAACTTTCAGACTTTGATATCCAAGTATAGTTTAGGTAATAATACCACTTCTTCAAGTCTTAAAAGCAACTATATATGTACATATGTCAGAATTGGAACATAACGCTCTCATCAGTTATATTTCTTTTAAGTACTAATTTTATCAATAACATAAAACGACAATATTCCTACCAACTCACAGAGAACACAAACAAGTATATACGATGTTAATATTTTTGTTATAGTATAGTGAGAAAAAAGAAGAGACGGATCACCTGATAGTAAATGACAATCGCCACTCATTAGGTGAGGTGAGGTGAGGGGGAGCGAAGAGGGGAGCCTCTTCGCTCCCCCTCACTCCTCACCTCACCTCATGGGTGACCTAGGGGAGGTGAAAGAGGAAATGGGGACTTGGGCCTCCGTTACCCTCACTCACTCGGCAATATAATATAAGCATTGTTTATCTACTGGTTTTCTATGAAGATTTGGTAATACTCCAAGTAAGCCAGGCTTAGGCCCATTCGTGCCTAAGCCTAGCTCTCCCACGCTAAAAAATTGTTAACAACTTTGGTGAAACACTCATGCAATTAGGACCCACATTTTGCCGATTACAATTAAGTCCCATTTACGTAATAGGTGCCATCCGCCATCATCCGGGCACGAGTCGTCCTTCCTTGAGCGTGATGCGGGGGAAATGAGGTAGGGGAAAGGGTAGACAGGTTCTAAGGGGGGAAAGAGGAGAGTGGGTGTATTGGCAAGAAAGGTAGGATAAAAAGGGAAAGAAAGGGATATAGCTTATACAGATCTATTGTGGAATATACGCAAAAGGTCAAGCAAGTCAGGGTCGCATACCTGTAACTTAAACTGGCTAGAGCCGGGAAGTCCGAGAACTCGGTTACTCGGCGTGTGCTACGGCGCTAAAAAAGAAATTGTGCTTAAAACATTGCTTTAGCTGTGTAAAACCATCTTGGCATTATTGCCTTTTTAATGAAACGGGTTTGGGGCACATCGGTTTGATGGTTTCAAAGTCTATAACGGACATAGACAGAAACAACATCGCATAATCTATAATAAAACGGTAATACATGAAGCTTGGATATTGCTAATACAACTTGAGAAGATTAGAAAACTGGTTCAACATAATATTTATGTATTAGTATGCATTTTTATGTTATTGTATTGTTATTATAAGCTACATGAATGAGTGCCAGTAATTCTCGGTGCCTAAATTAAAAAATGTTATGTAAATAACGTTAATTAAAATTTAAAATAAAATACTATTGACTACTGACTACTTTTATTATTAATGATTTTAAATAGATTACAAAGCGATGGCAATGTGTACTTATGTTTCAAATTTATCCTGTTTCAAAATGCCTATAACCTATAGTGTCAATTTTGCACTACTAAGCTTATATGCGTCTATATAAAGAAAACTTTTACCCGGATTGAAATTAAGGGTTGAACTGATTCCGTAATGATATAAGTTACTCATAAATAGACACGTATTTTTCCTACTTTAAACACCTTTGAGGTAAATAAGGTAAATGCTTGTTTTAAGAAAAATAAGGCCCACTTTGCTTTTAATACTCATCGAATTCACTAAGCTGGAATAGAGATGAAGACGTGATGCTGTTGTATTACGTAAGTTGAGATTCTGGTTCTTTGACAGTACAAAACATCTCGCTTGAAAAGTTTAAAAAGGTTGAAAAACGAGCCCACAAAGTGGGCCGATTATCCCACTTTCACATTGTTAGTCAGTTCAGTACTACACGTTAATTACGAGCTCGAATGTTTTGTTTTTAAACAAGTATTAATGTGTTTATTAAAAAAGTTGTTTATTTTCAGAATTAGGTGACTTAGGGCAAAGTCAGCACTAAAAAATTAATACAAAACTTAAGTCGCTTAAAGTTTTCCACTTCAACAGAATTTTGTGGAAGTGTGGAGAATTTTGTGGTTTGACTTAACAAATCGCCAACTGCCAGTGATCAATAATATACGTAAAGTGCAAGAAGAAAAGCACACCGTCCATGATTGCAGCAACACTGAATGTGGTTGAACATAGCGCTTATTGTAATGCAGTAAAATAGAATTCCTCTAAAAATAAAAACTACTGTCAAAGCATGTCAATTGAAATAGAACCTTAAGGTAATTCTTATTGATTGTTCTACTTTATTGATGACTTTGCTCGATGACGTTTTCAATAAATAATTACTCTTTTGATACTTTAAATGTTATATACACGTTCCTGGAAGAATCCCTCCTAGGGTATACCCAGGTCCCTTGCAATAGACCCACTTGTGCCGGAACACCGTGTGGTTTTAGTCGGTTCGAGTCCGATATACCACTTCACCGTCAGCTCCGGTGAGGTGATGACCCGTGGGGGTTTCCACACGAAAAAAAAAAAAAAAAAAAAAAAATGTTATATACACATTTTCAAGTTTTCCTGATCTCAATCATGTCATCACGAAATCTTAATATTAACTATTAAACTTTATAAAAAAAATGTATTTCTTTATAATGTTTTTTTTTTTTGACGTTATGTAAGCTTATGACTATTTAAGAGACTATAATGTTTTATTTAATATAATTGCAACACAACTTCTTATGGTTTTTATTAATATAAGTAAATAAATTAAGTAAATAAATTTCTTATAATTATATAAGTAAATAAACTAAAATTAATTAAATAGTTCTCCTGCTGACAAGACACTTCATTGTACGCAAGTAACAGGCCTGAGACGGTGGCGATTCATTTCTCTCTTAATATACACTATACACTATATACTTAATATACACTATACAGGATACACTATAGCCGGCCCGGAGGCCCGGAGGTTTCCACATAAAAATAGGCTAAACTCAAAATCCTCCCGCTTGAAGAATGAATAAGGATTAGTTCAAAATATATTTACCTTAATTAAGCTATTTGATCATCTTCGAGGATCGTTTACCAAAGTTATTTTGTTTTATTTCATCAGCGTATTAGTTAAGCGATGTGGAAACTTGTTGGTAAAAGTATTTACTTATAATATTAAATAAATAAGCCAACTCATCGTAACAGGTTTTCCCTGAATGATGTGATATGAGAAATTTGGAGTGGAGCTTTTATTAATTAGGCTGACTTGTAATACTGTTTATTATTAAAATTTTCATGTTTTTGATATCCAAACGCGCTTTTGATTATATACTCAAAGTTGTAAATTAGATATTTATTTTATTAAGGTTAGTAACATCATGTTCTAGTATTTGAAACAGACGTTTACATTTAATTTCATATCTTAAACTTTGTGTGTATTGAAAATATGACGATTCAATAATACGCTACTTAACTATTGAAAAACTTTTGAAGTAGCTAGAGATACTGTAAGATTGAAGTACCGTTTTTATCATCATAAAAATGATGAAATAAAAAATAATGTAAGGCAGAAATTTTTTTCTTTGACAACCTTAAATATCTTTTAAAAACCATTGGTTTTAATAAGCCCACAGTCATAAAAAATATTGGAAATCTTTCTTTCGTCGTACATAATATGACTATCATTTGAACCGACTTCAAAAAAGAGGAGATTTTCAATTCGACTGTATTTCTTTTTTTGTCTGTTACCTTAGAACTTTCGACTGCGTGAACCAATTTCGACGATTTTTTTTATTTGAAAGGTAGTGCTTCCCGTGTGGTACCATTTTAATTTGGTCCAGTTATGACAATGGAATCCATCAGAAAACCATATAAGTCTTAAATTTGCATTAAGCATGTGCGCGACAAATGGACGAATAACTCAATATCACGCCAACCGATTCTTTTTTATTGGAAAGGATGTTCTTCAAAGGTTGTTAGATGATAGTTTGGTCCAGTTACAATGAAAATTTCATCCATGAGAAAACCATATTAGTCTAAAATTTTATAATAAACGCATTGACGTCGGTTGTCTACTTTTTAAAGGCCGATAATATTATTTCCTTTCAGTTTTATTTTTATGTAAGTATAGAAAAGACCTCACACACCTCACTTCCTACGAACCTAGTACTTTTACTTTTGTCCAGAGAGTTTAGGATATAGAACTGTAGGGATTAATAATAATACCGACTACCGTTCTTACGACTGTTTTATTGGCTAGAGTACTAATCAATAGGTTTAAAGGTCAATATCATAACACTAATGGAAATGTTAGTATCGCGATTCAGAATTACGCACAACGCCATTTAGTTATAATTTTCAAAACAACATACCTAATAAACTTTAAGTCTTATTTATACTTTACCTAAACACGTACCTACTATTTTTGTTTTAGATTAAATAAGGTCTTTAAATGTTACTCAGTAGTGATAATCGTAATGGTTGCCTTTTTTTTTCGTGTGGAAACCCACTCGGGCCGTCATTCCACCGGGGTTTTCGGTGGAACGGTGGGTCGAAATCGAACCGACTAAAACCGCACGGTGTGCCATGCTACGCTTAAAATAGGAGGAATCCGGGAACAGCTTTATTAAGACATCCGGCACTGACATCACTATGCGGGCACCACCTACGGGTAACCTATCAATAAGGCGGAGTCCAGACACACGTGGACATCACCCCCTCGCGGCTGGCCATACGGCGAATGTAGGGCAAAACCCATCCTGACCACCCGCGGTCACACTCTGGGCGTCATGAGGCGCTGATAAGCGCGCCTACGCCGCCCGGTTCGCCGGCTGCGAATTGGGTTTGTAACATGATCTATTTTAAACTATAATTTAAAAGGTTACCTCTAACATGGTGGTGACGAGTTCTGCAATATTCTATTAAACAGTGGAAACACATATTAAAGTGTACTTACACTAATGATTATTTTGAAATCAAATCAGGGAAACTACACAGTTATTTAGTCTTTGCTTTAAGAGATTTTTGGTTTTTGGAGACTCGCGACGGCAATATACATAGGTTACCGTCGCAAGGGTTACTTTCAAAATATTTTACTAACTATTTATTGGGTTTCAATACAAATATATTGTTTTCAGTATATTCTCATGTTTCATTAAATATGTATGTTAAGATAAAAATAAATCGTTAAGTGTAATCCTATTATTATGAATCATATTATAAATAAATGTGGTCCCCGAAATATGTATTTTTATAATGGTTAATGTCATAATCGTCGGTATCATTATGGCTAAATCGTAGGACTTGTGATCAAGTGGTTGCGGATTTGATAGCATTGCTGAAGTGAATCCTCATCTAACACGAGCATTTGGCTTATTTGGTTGAATGAATGGGACTACTAGTAACGTGTGACCCACATTGTGTGACATCCCATTAAAAATATGTCACCACACAATCTAAAAGAAAGTATTTATTATATTATATATATATTAATACAAATAATTTCTACAGGACTACGAGTCAGAGATGTAAAAAAACTGATGTAATTTTAATCATTCATGTTCTAGTTTTGCAGTTACTCACTAAGTATCTATCGGATTATTTATCTTGTTAGGCTATCAGACGAGGTTCAGGTTCAGATGGATGATGCTTTATTAATCGAGCATAGTTTATCATTGATATAACTTCAACTGTTATTGTATAAACTTGAATACCATAAAATATCAATATAATATATGTGTCTCGTGTAGTTTAACAGACCTGTAATCAAGTAAGGTTTAAATTTCGAACGCACGATCTTTCAAAGATTAAGCTTTCTGTTCTACTTCTATATTATAAACTTATGTAACTATACTATAAAGTATTCCATTTTTAAATGCTTATATTTATATATGTATACATAAAAAACATACAATTTGCAATTAACATAGAACTATTTTTTTACATCACAGGTGGCAAACGAGATGGGTCACCTGATGGTTAGTGCTTTTCATTTCATGTTTGTCCAATGCTCAAAGTTCAGTATGCGGTGGTTTTAGGGGCGATGTCGGTTCTTGGTAGTACTTCTGATAGATATCGTCCCAGAACTGAGCTCGGGACTCGAGCAGCGTGCCACGTAGTTCTATTGTTTGACTTAGGGACATATGTGGGGAACGATCTGCGCCAACTGATGGCCACGCCGGAAACGATGACCTCTCAAGCACCGGCTTACTGTAAAGTTTAATAAGAATAAAATAATATGAGACCTCTATACGATTTCTACACATTTGATTTTCCCCCCGCGTTTGTATCTGGGCCTATAAAACCTATGTTCTGGTTTCAGTCCCAGAAGAACAAGAGTGACCTCCGTTTTCTCGTCTCGCAGTAAAAATAATAAACAGAGAGTAATTACGGGTTTCTATGCAATGATGATGACGATTGTATACAATTAAAAGATAAGGTTTTAATAGAAATGAGTTTTTTTTTATATATTATAGTGGGGTTGACGAACAGACGGGTCACTTGATGCAAAGGGCACCCCGAGAGCCGTAAGTGCGCTGCCCGCCTTTGAGGGTGATGAAGGATGAGGAGACGGGAAACAAGAAAGGGGGAAGAGATGGGAAAAGGGGAGGGGAAAAGAGATGGGAAAAGGGGAGGGGAAAAGAGATGGGAAAAGGGGAGGGGGAAAGACATGGGAAAGGGGGAGAGGGTCAAGGATGAGGAAAAAGGAGAGGGGAGTTGGCCCTCCGGAAACCTCAATAATTTCGGGCAAATTTAAAACAGTTACTTCACAACCGATTTTCTGTGAGGCCGTGGTATCGAACCAGTCCAGCCGCCCCATTTGTGCCTAAGCATGGCTCTTCCACTGTTAAGGTGCGAATAAAACAATCATAACATCGTTAAATACGTAAGTAAAGACAGGTACAGTAAGGATATCATATATGATATATAGATGTTGTCTCCATTTACTGTATTCGAAAGTATATAAGTTAATAGATAGATGCCCCTCTTGACTTGAATTTACTAAATACGAATAAGCGATAAAATTGCAACTTACCCGTGTCTCACGAAGTTATTCCACAGTTCTCTCATTACCCTTTTCATGTTTTTGAATTCTTCGGATAAATGACTTTCATCCGTTACGTTCAGTTCACCCACTCCATCAAATATCGCAACCGTTTGATAGCAATGCCGTGCTCCACGCACTTCGGTATGCGGCACAGGCGGAGTGTGAACTGGGTCCGCAAATGAATACTCATACAAGTATATCTGTTTATGACCACTCTCTACATGTAGTTGAACAGATCTTAGGGTAGGGTATGTAAAATATACATCAGAATAGTAATCAATATAAGAAAGAATTGTGCTCTCGCTTACACTTTTATTACCGAAGTAAAACTTTTTAATTAATTTTGCGATTTCTTCTCTTTGACCTTCATTTTCAAAGTTTAAATCAGAGGGCAGGAAATCTGAAAACTTTTCATTCATTTGATTTTTCCACGTTTCAAATGTGGGGACGAATAATAAACCCTCTAAATTACTAAATCCAATTAAAATGGGAACTTGTTTGTATTCTTTATTCTTTATGATATTGACTGGTGCATCGGAAAGAAACGCTGAACTTGATTTCCGTTCCACACATGGTCCAAAAGGTAAAGAAGCATCTGTTCTATCGGTGAATGTACTTCCAAACACAATTTCTAATGGAGTTTTTTTGAAAAACTGTTCTAAAGCATAAATATCATCTACTTCAGTAAAGTTTAATTTCCTTGCAAGTTCTTTTGCACCTTCCAGAGGATTTGTTTGGACTGCGATGGAAGTCACACTAGCTCCGCTTTCTTGAATAACTTTATTAAATAAACCTTGTGCAGATTTCGCCAGCATCAATAATTCCACGGAAACGGAACCTGCACTATAACCAGCTATAGTTACATCTTCAGGATTGCCTCCGTAACTAGCAATGTTTTTCTTTACCCAATGAAGTAATTGTACCTGGTCTTTCATACCTGCATTGCCAGGTACATCATCAGTACCTAAACATAGGAATCCGTGAACTCCGAGACGATAGTTAAAAGTTACAACTATTGTGTTATGCTGTTTTACAAAACTTTTAGGAGAAAGCATATCTCCATAACCTAATTCAAAAGCTCCTCCATGAACATATACTACTACTGGAAGGTTTTTGTCTTCTGTAATTGGGACATAAACATTTGCGATGAGACATTCTTCTTGCATCAGTTTATCCTCAAATCGAGGTACTTGTGGACAAATGATTCCTTTTTCAGATGTTTCAAGAGGTTGCAACCAAATAGGTGGTGGGCTGGGTGCCTGATATGGAAATACAAATAATTATTAATTGTTACCTACTTTGTTTTATCTTATAGTTACAGTTTTATCTTATTGGGAGCATATTAATTACAATGCTGACTTGTAGAATAATAGATGTGGTTGGACGCATTGTGTGACTCTTATTAATTATCAATTTACTTTCTCATATTCACCAAATATATTCACATGGGGTTTTGTTTAATACATAGAAGCATAAATAAATATTTCCAAATTGTTTTCCAATTAGTTAGCATTTGGGGCTGTTCGGATCTCGCGCCATAGTGATCGGTGAAGGTTTCGTCCTCTCTGGCGATATCAGCACTAGAGTAGATTGGCTGTGGTCGTGTCGCGGCACATTAAAAATGGACCAATAACATGCACTCCAAATTTTGAAAAATTCTCTGATCGTAGACAAATATTCAACACTTAATTTTGGTGCTTGAAGAATCAGTCAAACAAGCGACCTGTAAGTTTTGTAATTGTGACATGTCTAACTGAGCTGATCTACTGGTGGGATCAATAGTTTTCCTGGCTACATTGAAACCATTTGCTTACTCAGTTTCTAAAAAATGAGTTTAACAATAATTTAAATAAGTAATAGACACATTATTAAGTTCCGGCGTGTTGTCAGCTACTTACAAGCCGCCTCCCCAAATATTACCTACGACTTCATACACTTAAAATACTTGCTAATATATTTCTTGGAACGGAACATGTTTTGAAAGAGTTTTTATATATTTTGTATTGTATTTTTTTAAGCTTGTAATTTGTCAGGGGGGTTGTTTATAGGCAGGATACGTTGGATTTTGCGACGGAAGTTCTTAGTGTTTTAAGAACTCCATATACTTTTTTTAGTTTCTGTTACTTGAGAGATGTTCACTGATTTACAATTAATAAGTCCGGTACTAAAATTTCTTTTCACAGTCACCGTTTAATGTATCAAAATTGTATATTTTTTGCTATTTATTTCACATCAAAATCTGGTATTTGATGATGGTAAGAGAAGTCAGCTAATAACGGAAGCTATCACTCTACTGCAGAAATTTCTTTTTTATTGGGACTACTTTTCGCTTTTTAATTAAGTACTAAATAATTAGTTAAATATTTAGATAAGTTATGACCCCCAGCTGACGTGTCTTACTAATTAAGGACCTTCTTACTAAATTTCAGATTTTTAAGTCAAAAATTAAAAAAGAGTCGTCAGATACGTTGTTTATCTTTAGGTAGATAACAAGTATAGGTGACGACTAAGAATTTTCACCTGCCAAACGACGTAATAGTACCTCGTTGATTTGCAAGTATTTTTATAGAAAAATAAAATATTTAAAGAGTTCCCTCTTTTAGTCATTACAATAACAGTTTACATCCGGAGGTCGTGGGTTCAATTCCAACACGGGACAGAAATTTTTGTTATACAAATAGTTGTCCAGAGATGTTCTTTGATGGATGTTCTTTGTGTCCGTTGATTAAATATTTGTAAAGCCATCCGCGACACACGAATTATTCCTAATGTGGGGAGTTGTCTTTTTATAAAAGAAGAAAAAATATTTCAACTTTAAATATCAGTTACACAACTAACCCCAAACTTATTTGGTCCTAAAGGTACGGTGGCGTAAGGTATATTCTTGAAGGTATACAATCCTGCAGGGTCCTTGCGGCCCCGTACCGGCCCTTGAGGAGTTTCTATTTGTCGCCATTCTCCTTCATCGCTTTGAACACATACGACTACACATAACAATATAAACGACTTCCACATCACGAATTTACTTTAATACAGAAATGATAACCCACTTACATTAAAGTCAATTTTGATAACTACTACTGTTTGTGATAAAGAAGAGATATGTATAAAAAACAAAATACGCTAATTATTAGCTATATAATTGAAGACTACTTTTGATAAGAAAGTACATCCAACGTTGTGTAATACTTATTTTTACGAAAATTATTATTTTTATTTACGGAATTATATTTCGAAAATTAATATTTTAATATTTTTCGTCACGTTGTCTTATTGAATTTTCTGTACTCTAGTTGGTCTGGTTGTAATCGAAAGAAATTATTCCACCTCTAATGTTGTAAAATTACCTAACAGTTGAAAATTGCAGCGTATTACAATTTATCCTTATGATTAACACGGTAGAGTAGATTAGGTCCAATAAATCTTTTTCCCCACATTACGTTAGTGGGACCAAACTCTTATTGGCAGAATATAGGCGTCAAATCGTTTAGTTCGGATCGCATATTTTCGATTCTCAAACGGTGACTCCTCAGGCCAGCACGTGTAGTCTTATAGAGGAAGGGAGAAGAAAAGAGTCTTGCTAGTTTTACCTTAATTTTCTCACTTTTCAATTCATTTTTTTTCTACAGTATTAAAGAAAAACATATTTTTAAATACACACTAAATGGAAACTTAAACGTAAACCTCAAAAACATTTTGTAATATTTCAGTTTAAATAAGTGTAAAGCATGTTGAGGAAAAAGGAAATCTGTTTTTTTCGTAAAAATGTTAAAGTATAAGCATAGATATTGTACTTTACTAACTCGTCATAGAGAATTTTGATTAGAATACTTTTTCATTCCCACCATATAATATCTTTATCTTACCTTATACTTATTAACTTTTTAGTATAAAAAATTTACATTATATCCTAGCTTTAAAAGCCATTAGGATCTAAAGCACGCTTTTAAAATGCCTTAAATTTATTTATATATTTTTGGGGTTCTGTACATCTGATGCAAAAGTTAAATCGAAAATCACTGTTTGTTTATGCCTGTCTTACAGATCTTATTTTTGTTAACCAGATTATTACTTTATTGGATTTTTTTAAATTTACAGCAATACAAATTGCGATGGAAATAGTAGTTAAAATTATAATTTGTAATAATAAAAACTTCAGACACCTCACCTGCGCCATCTGATCTCAAACTAAGCAAAGCTTTTATCATCTATAAAATAAAATTTTTCATTGCTATTTAAAAAAATACGTACATACGTACAAACGTAGTTGGAATAAGTAATATATTCAAGTATTATACAAACGCTGTGCTACACACATTTTATCACTCAAGATAAATCCTATATGCAAAGTTAAGACGGAGAAAGGAAATAATAACCAGTAATATAAAAGAAATGCTTTGAATAATAAAATGACTTTAATAGTCAGAATACAAAATTTTGTAACTTTTATAAAAAAGAAAAACAATTATATCAGCACAGTATTTCTTAACTTATAAACTTTTAGACTTTACTTTTTGAAGATTCTTTTGTATTATTTATTATTAACAACAAACGGAATACGGTAGCTACAACTGAGTCTTCTAAAGAGTTTTGCAAAATGTTGTTATTTTTGTTCTTTTCTTTTTGTTCTTTTTACAATAGATATTATAAAGAAGAAAACGGACACAAAGAACACCCAGACTCGGGACAACTATTTGTGGTTCACACAAATGTTTGTCCAATGTGGGAATCGAAACCACGACCTTCAGTTCAGCGGTCATGGTCACTAACCACTAGACCAACGGACCGTAAATTAAAAGAGATCTATTGTCAAAATGATTGAAGTGATGAATTGATATTCTTTTTTGTGCTATTTGATGTAGTTGACGTATCAAATATTCTACTTTTAAATCTTTATATATATAATTCTTCTGTGAGTGTGTATGTCACTGAACTACTCTCAAACGACTGGACGGATTTTGATGAATTTTTTTGTGTGTGTTCAAGGGGATCTGGGAATGGTTTAGATTCACAAATCAGCCCGGCAGATGGCGCTGCAGTCGGTATCTAGGTTATTTATCTATATTGATCCTAATCGCTTGAAATATCATGCAGGACAACGTCTGTCGGGTCCGCTAGTATGTTATAAAAATCTTATGACACATCTTCTACACTACATCGTACACAATCTCGCATCATGCTTATAATTTAAACTGTGGCACGAGTTCATGACATGGATCATTTCTGTTAATAATTATGACGATTTTATAACCTAATGTGAAATATCTCATTTGCCAGATAAATTAACGAAATATATTAGTCGTATTATTTGTTTAGTAATTTTTTGTTACAGATTTCAAACAAGGCGAATAGGAAATAAATTAAACGTAATAATAACATGATAATATCTTTATACCAAGTAAAAAAAACATGATTTATAAAAAAAAACTTATTTTATCATTATCTAACTAAACAAAGTTTAGATTTTTTTATATTATAGGGGGACAGACGAACAGGCGGGTCATCTGATGGTATGTGACAACTGCCGTCCATGAACACCTGCAACTCGAGAGTCGTAACTGCATTGCCCACCTATGAGGATGATGATGGATGAGGCTATGAGGGTATAGGGAAAAAAGAGGGGGATGACGAGATGGGAAAAGGGGCAAGGGGTCACGGAAGAGGAAAAAGAAGAGCAGGAGGTGGTGCTCCGGAAACCTCACTAATTTCGGGGAAATGCAACGCAAGTGTTGCTTCACAATAGGTTTTCTGTGAGGGCGGGGTATCGTACCGGTCGAGTCGGCCCATTCGTGCCTAAGCGTGGCTATACCACATAGCAATTAAACAAAACATAACATTAAACACTAAGAACTAGGTGTATAAAATCGTATCATCATGAACTGAAAAAAGTTTAAAAACATATTAGCATTCTGTCTTACTGCATACGTATGCTTTCATTTATTTATCAAATTTAATAAGACCTTAAAAGCTTAAAAGACCCGGAATCAAAGTGGGAAGGAAACACATACGGTCGTAGTGAAAAAGTGACAGGCGTTAACCGATCGGCACAGAAAGGCAAATCCGAACAGTTTAGTTGGGAATCGTATATTTTACACTCTCAAAGGGTGACTACTCTGGCCAGCACGTGTAGTCGTGTAGAGAAAGGCAGAAGGTGGGACTAATTGGAAGAGCTCGTCAGAAAACTGGCAATAGAAGAGAAAATGTCATAGAGGCGACATCTCTTCGTAACTGCAGAGGCTCGAGGGACTCGGTGACCGGTGTTAAAATATTAACAACATTCCCATTTAATTCCCAAAGAAGTGCAAGGTTGACTAACCAGCAAATTTAATCAACTAGACTAAATTTGCTGGTCAGTCGTTTAATACACCTCTGCCTCCCGCTTTTGGATTCACACGTGCGTGTATGTATGTCAACAATATATGTATGTGTAATGTGTGTATGGAAACGTAGTCTTCTAATTGGGGCACATAACAAATTCCAGTATTTGATGTCAGTATCTGTTCTTATACTCGTATATGTAGATAACATAGACGTAAAGTATTATCTGATAATCAGATTTATACATATGTAATGACAATATTGTAATGTCTTTAGTTAGACAATAAATAGTTTATCTATCTATCTGTCTATCTCTCCATTACATATTAGTAGATAGACACAGATTACTATTGAACAATCTGCTTAATGGACTCCATTTTGTTAACGACGGTTCGAAAACCACAGCTGTTTTAAAGTGGATTACGCAGTACAGGTACAAGTTGTCGAGAGAGTGAAATGTAATATTTGAAGTGATTTAATCAAATATATTCACTGATTTAATTACTCTTTAATGGCTCATAGCTAATTTGAATAGGCAGCTTTTGGCTGGAGGACAGACGAAGAGACGCAGAGACTAAATTCAAGCGGTAAGACTTTTTAATATTACGCTTCTCTTAGCTTCGATAATGCTATGTAAACAAATCTTGGAATTTGAATTTAAGCAACTTCTGGCTATCGTACTAATTTGAACTTATTACCGCGGCACAACGCCGTCATCGTCATCAATTGTCATCGTATGATCGTATGACATTTTTTAAATACTTGTAAATAGATATATATGTATATATATGGATATACTCTTCATTGTATATTAAAATAATTACAGTTTTTATCATTATAAATATACACACTAAAGTACAATGCTTATACAAATAAAATGATGTAAAACAAACAAATGTTGTACTTATCGCTATTTGCGATCTCTTCCAGGCAACCCTTGGGAGGAGAGAAATAGTAAAGATGGCTTGAGTAATTGCAACGTATAATTTAACTATTATGATAATGTAACACAAAATAGAACATATACAAATATGACTGTATACATACATACAATAACATATACATATAATATAATAGATATGTAACCATACACATTAACAAAGACTTAACTGTAAAAAAAATAGATAGGTACAATTGAGATAGGTACACAAACAGGCTGCATGGTAGTAGGAGCCTCATCACTCAGGAACTAAAGTAAAAAAAATGCTAAATGAACACTTCATTTAGCATTTTTTTGAAATTACAAAGTATTTGTGCCCCTTTGATGGTGAGTGGCAACGCATTCCACAAGCGGATAGCTTGTATGGTAAAATATTCATCCAGGAAATTCGTGATATGTAAATTATTTATCCATACAATTCTCTCTCTAATTTTAATATTATTGGTTATTATTAATAAACTTTAAATAGAACTACTTAAGTATTTCTCAGTAGTTATGCTTACATAAGCAACATTTTAAAACGTACATAGCTACGTATTCCTACTGCATAAATTTGTTAAGCGTCACGGAACATCTTGCGACAAGTAACGAATATTCAGTTGGTAATAGCAATAAATCTTGTCGCTGTGACGTTGACCGCGTACCATTTCTATACGCAGAGAATTGGAGTGTCTGTTATAAAATGCTTCGTATTACATTCCGAGGTTTCGCGTTATAAGCAATTGGTTTTTATATCGTTTCATTTAAATTGGACCTGTAGTGACTAGGAAAAATAATCTCAGTAGTAGACTGATTTAAAAATACAGCTCTACACCATCATTTTAATGTTTGCAAGCAAAGCGGCCTTAGCGTAATGGTCAAAGCTTGAGATCATTATTTTTCGTTCGACTCCTACCTAGAACATGACGTAAAACTACAAGACAAGCGTTTAGTTTTAGTTGAAGGCGTGAAAAAGATAGAAATGTGGGATACACATTACTAAGTAAAAAAGAAGCAAGTAGGTACTTTCTTTTGTCATAATATAAATAGCCAATATCACTCAAGGTGATGTAAGAATCTAACGACACGATTTATATTGGAAAAAAGAAACTCACATACATACATACCTCGAACACATTACACTCCTTTTCTGGTCAGTCGTATAAAAAAGTTGCCTTTAACCCTAATAATGCTCACGGCCAAAAATACTACCTAAACCATAACCTTGTGTACAAAATAATATAAAAAAAAACTATAAAAATTAAAAACGCAAGACCCTGATAGTAACTAGTCTCGTGAGAAATATACGAACTATTTAGCTGACCAATATTAGAAAGTTGTTCTGTTACCGACATCTTAGTGTCACTAGTGGTAATAAATTACAGTATGTTTGGATAAACAACACATCAGTCTGTGGCGGCAGAAAAGTCCAAATATATTTATTTTGTAGCTTCCTCGTAGCAAACGTGCTACGACTGGTGTAGTAAAACCTACAAAGTTATGCCGAATTTTACAATTTTAAAGATCTGTAAGAAACTATTAGTCACGGTCGAGTACAACATTAGGAGCTGATTTTTTGATGCTTCTTATCATTAAACGGTGATCCAAAGACTCTTTCATCGGTATTTTTCTTTTGTACCAGAATAAAACTTTGTCAACACAGAATATTACACTAACTTAGATTCATGGTACAAAATTTAAATTCTCGTAAGTTTGGGCGACGTGATTTAATTGCATGACTACATATCATAAAAAAAGTCATCCGCCGCGTCTGTCTGTCTGCCTGTTCGTGATAAACTCAAAAACTACTGCAACGATTTTCATGCTGTTTTCCGAAATAGACAGAGTGGTTCTCGAGGAAGGCTTTAATTTGTCAAGTTTTTGTATACACTAGCTACAATATAACGATATTTGTTGGAGGTGTCGGAATAAAATAAGCCGTCTGGGAGCTTTCAATGAAAACGCTGCCTAAACCCTTTGAGATAAAACAAAATGATGTACGATGGAATTGTATATCTTATATAGGTGTACACTAGAAAAGTCCGCGGTGACATATGTCTATCTCTTCAGGATAACGTACTAAATCCATTTTAATACTTAAAAAATTGGCAGTTATAAAGCGGTAATTGGAAAGCTATTTACACCAATACGGTATTAATCCTCATCGTTTTAAATAAATTAGAGGATTTAAGCATTTCATGCACATTATTTATCTCTTTACAACATATAATTTAAACAAATATCTTAGGAGTACAGGCAGAAAAAATACGGAGAGAATAAAATTCAATGCATGCATGCATGCATGCAATATGAAATGATGATGCAATCACCGACCCTACCCCGCAACGTCTTGCCTACTGTGTAGCGAATAAACGTAGATATTATAGCCTGGAATAAGACATAGGCTACTTTTTATCTCTGGAATAGGTTCCAATGGGTTGCGGGAATGGGATCAAAAGTTCATGATTACTTTTGGTCGCGATAACCGACATCCACGCGGGCGAAGCCTCCGGCATCAGCTGGTATATAACAAAAGCAAATTGAAATGCTCTAATTATTTTAAGGGCATCTATATTTATCAAGATTTATCATTAAAAGTGTTCTGTGATACATCCAATTCAAATAGATATAATAAATGTTAAGGGTTTATACGAAACTGTGTCATACAATCGTTAGATAAGGAGCACTTTCTTTTTTTATTCTATACCTAGTCAAGTATTTTTTTTTACTCTTAGAAAAACTCTTGCCTCTAGGTCTCTTTATGTAACTGGGGTCTTCTATGACATATGGTACTTTACACTAAGGGGACCTTCAATTCGATCACAACTCTGTTGTTCTATTTCCTTAAAATTTTACTGCGCTAATGTTAAAGTTAAAAAATTGAAGTTTTAAATAATAGCCAGGAAAATTACCACGAACAAAATTATAATGCCTCGGTAGAGAGAACCGTTGCGTAAGACGGCACTTAAAAAATATTCTCAGGTTTATGAAATGGAAACAAGTACAGCCTACTGTGTTATCTGTTATATCATCTTTGTGTTACCTCAACCTGCAAAGTGTTTAGTTTACAAAGAAGGAATATAGACCTCCTCTCTTCCATATTATAAGTAGATAATGCTATCTACATAATTAGGCTTTAAAAGTGAGACGTGCTTTGAACGTATATTAATTGAAAATGTAATCGGATTTAACATAAAAGTGTGGTCATATTTTTTGGGTCATAAAGTAGACACCGTAAATGATAAAGACCACTAAGAATTTCAGAGGAATTCGTGTTTTTTTTAAGGGTAATTCTAAGTGACTACCGCAGTCTCTGCAACTGAAGATATTCTAATCTCTGACTGAAGAAGAGTCACAAGAGAGCGAGGGAAGGGGAATGGAGGAGAGGGGGTTTGGTCTCCGATGACCTGACGCACACAAGCAGTTCTTAATGCTTCGGTTGTGCCAGCCAATAACATAAACATGCTTGTTAAACGTCATTAACTCTCACATTTACTCGTTCCAGAGAAATAGGATATTGCTTATTTGACCTATTTCTCGAAGTCTACGCTTTGAATTTTTCTACACCATCCCAAGGTTGACTGTTAAAGAATGCCCTCGGCATGTTTTATATAACTGTACAATAAGGAGTTCATATATGTAAATATAGAGACGGAAAACATCATCATCATTATGATCTAGTATTTATAATATAACTATATATACCTGACAATAATGTAACAAAACAATAATTAATTGTAATAAATAAAATATGATGTAATAATTTAATGATTAGAATTACTTATGTGACGTTGATGATGTGTCTCTTATTTGTGTGGTGATATTTTATATATAATAATAATAATTCTTAATTATAAAAACCTGTAATACCTAAATGTTTGCATGCCCATATGGATGAAATTTGTGGATCAAACATAGTTTATAAATGTATTATATTGTCCAAAGACTAAAACATATTATTATAAATACATAATAATAATAAAAACTTGACTTGAATCTCGAAGGCTAAGTACGCTTCGCTACTTAGTGGTTTTTTCTAACGTAACCTAATCTATTCAAGTTCGGTTCCCTATCCATTTGCATAAAATTTTAGGGCAATATAACATGGCATACTTTTTAAAATTATGCCACAACAAATTAGCGTAAAGATAATTAGCCTAAAAATAATAGCTCATACTTTGCCCGAGACCTTCTTTTCTAGTTTAGAAAAACCAATAAAGGTAGACATTTGAATTTTATTTGTTTTTGCTATTATGCCGTCACGATATGGCGGCTACCTTCTTGGTGCAAGCAATTATAGTTCAAATTTAAAACATATTTTTTTGTATAAAGCGATATTATTTTCAGGAAATAAAAATACAAGTATATTAGGAAAAAAAATACTGCGAAAAGAAGGGCTGCCATTATAATAGGTGTTTTCTTTTATTTCAATAAGTCTAGTTATTCTATTTAAACGCAGTAAAGGTAAAACAAGGTCGGCTTAAAACGATCATGTGTTTTGGAACGCGACCACAGAAGTATGTATAACAGGTATAAGTATGATCTGCTCATGGCAGCATACTTTTGTCGCCGCGACAAAAATGGGCTTCAAATATCACATTCGAAGATATGTCAAGGGGCAGTTTCTACAAATGGAGAGAATGCTTTCACGTTAGCTTACCTTTCTTTTTGTGATCATTTCAAACATCACTTAATGTGATTTACACATAACATACTGTGGAAATTCGCTTTATTTTATCAACATTTTAAACAGTAGAAATTGTATTATTTGACATCACAATGGGCGTCTTCTTACTACTACAATGCGATAACAAACAAGTCTCAATAAATAAGCTTCAAATAACGGAGAAATCAATTTAAAGAAGGTGTTTTACCTGAAAATAATACGATTATTCATTTGCTTACCTTATTTGAACCTTAGGATTCATCTCTGCCTGGTATATTTTAGATCAGTGATAGAAAATGCAAACCCACCTATAGCGATCTCTGCACTGCCATGTGGTGATGGTGGAGAAAGAAAGAGACGGTATTGGGTAGAAAGAGACACCAGTACGCGTCGGAAACATTAGTCCTATACTATCCTTTTTAGGAACGTATTCCTTAAAAAAAAACATTTTTTAGATGTCGGATTATACTACCAAAATTTTAATATTTTTAGACGATACTTTGGATAATGAAAAGTAAAGCTTAGTGTACATCTTCTTATATAAGGTGTACATTGCCTTGGTTTTCATTATCTGATTTAAAACCTGGTGGTATTACTTAACTAATGGAATAAAAAGGTTTACTTACTCTAAGGGAAAGGTGAAACTGAAATTTTCTTTAAAAAATATCCTTTGAAAGTGATTCAGGCCGACCTAAGTTTTATGTTTCAATGTCTTACGAAACATACTAGATAATTTAAAACGAGGAGTAGGTCCTCTCTCGGCACTCGTAAAGTGTCTATAGTTTCGTTTTATTTGCTTTTTATGTAAAGATTTCTTGTTAGAACTCAGGTCTACTTCAACGATTTCGATTTCAACACTAGTAGAAAATCAACCCTTAAATACATACATATATGGATTTACAGTTGCTTGTGACTTCTATTTTATAAATTTTGTAGCACACAGTTTTTGAGACTGTCTCTGTGCCTTTCCAGATCCATTTAGAAGTTCAGGCTTCCTACGGAATCCGGGAGCTAGCATGGGTTGAAAGGTGCCTAAAAACCTTAATAAATTTGTGTATGCCCTCCGAAATTTGCAACGTGTTGTTGGATGGTCTGCAGCACAAATCCCATGTAATTGTTTCATCGACTCTACTTTAGGATGTGCTTTACTTCTATGGGAAAACTCAACAATTATAAATAAGGTTTTTATCAGTCAAAAAACTGCTTGCGAGCTTTTTACAATGTAGGACCATTGGAATCGTGCAGACCCCTGTATAGGAACAATAGCATAGTAACCCTTGTAGGCTTGTACATATTTGAAATCGGTGTGCACGTTAAAAAGTTTTCTAATTAATTCATCAGTGCTCATTATAATTAAATAATAGGAAAAAGAGCCCCCACTAGATTGTTAAAATCCGACCTGCGAGTCAGATTTCTGTAAGTCTATGTCAGAAAAATTATGTAAGGGCCCAAACCGAATAGCGAATTGCCATTATTAAAGGTGAGAAAGGGATTAAGGAAAAGGTTAAAACTTTTTCTACCCCTAGGGATTCTTTTAATTTAAAATTATGATTTTATTGATATGTATTCTAATACGTTGTTAAGAAATTGTTAACATCCTCTAGTATTTATAATTTTAACTGTACATAATTTTATATACCTAACAATAATGTTACAATACAATAATTAATAGTAACAAATAGAATAGGATGTATTAATTTAATAATTAGTATTTCCTATTTGTCTATATGAGTAATGATTGATATTTTTATGTATGTATCAATAATATAATTCATAATTGTAAAAACCTGTAATACCGTAATATTTGCATGTCTATATGGGTGAAATTTGTGGATCAAACACAAGTTATAAATGTGTTATTAGGCACGAAACTTCTTTAGGGAAAGAAATTAATATTGCAGACGTAAAGCTTAGACGTAAGCGTTCGGCTTTCCTGCCAAATTACATTTATCTTTATTTAGACCACTATTTAACCAGTTATTTTGTAAATGGTTAAATGTAAATTTACTAGTATTTTTTCTATAACTATTTTTACACCTACTAGTGCAAAAAAAATTCAAGTTACGTACCTACATAAGATTTCATTCCAATAAGTCTATCCTATTCTGATTTTGAAGCAGGGCCTGATTTACCCATTGGCTAAAGAGCCAGTAGCCTAGAGTGCTAGCCTAGGGAGGATATAGGGGGCGCTAACCTCTTGAGCTTAAACAAACTTGCTCGCTTTAAAAGAAAGATTTACTACTATAAAGTAGAAATATATACTACGGAAAAAGCAAGAAGAAAGTTTTTTAGTTAATATAGTTTAATATAGTTATCGTAAGAGTGTATAGGTCACATCTAACTTTTGCCAGCAGTTTCAGTGACATTAAAATTATGTTGCCAATCCTATGGTAATACTACTTACTTCGGTTTAAAAACCCTAAAAAGTTTTGCCTCCTTTTTCCCTTCCACTGACGTCGTCTCTACAAAATTGGTTGTCATGAGTAGCAGCTGTAGTTTTTCACAGTTAAACAAATAAAATAAAAACTCATATTAGCATTTATTGCCTTAGTTAAATATCTTATTATATGCTTACCTATATAGGTTAGCATATAATAAGATAAATGAACCTCTGGACAATTAATAGCAACAGAATATTTATCTAGAATGATTTTACTTCTCTGTTTACTTTTTTTTTTTTTTTTTTTGTCACTTAAAAAGTACATTACATTACACTTAAAATGTTTGTTATAGGGAATAATCATGTTAAAAAAATCATCATTTTATAAACAAACTATAACTTCATATTTATTAATCCATCAATATAGAGCATAAAACTAATTTTTAAGAAGTGCAACAAAATAGCATTTAAATATTTAAAAAGTGATGCCATTCCTCAGCGTGAATGTAACATAAAAGTCTGCCAAATGACATTGTCACCGGGTTTCAAGTTGTTTGCTCAGAAGTGTGCGCATCAGTTACAGACTGTCGTGACACGTAGCGCGCTAGTATACCAGGCGTTGAAAGTGCCCTCATAGGTTAGGTATTTTTAAATTCATTGAATCACTTGTCTGGCCATGAATATATTTTTTACTATTATATAACGACGTGAATTTGTTGTAACAATATTAATATTAAAACCAAAACTTCCTTAATGCATTCCCTAATTATTCCCATTATTGATTATGGCGATGTGTGTTATTTTGACCTGAATGCAGACCTTCTCAACAAACTAGACCGTCTTCTGAATAACTGCATTCGATTCATTTTCAATCATCGCAAGTATGACCATGTCTCTGCTTTACGTTCCCAATTGAAGTGGCTCCCTATTCGGCAACGTCGCAGTTTGCGAGCACTAAATTTTCTATACACCTTCTTGAACTCCCCGTCTCCCCCTTCTTACTTAAGTCCCTACTTTCAATTTTTGTGCTCCACTCATGTCAGGGACCTTCGTTCTTCAAACAATTTGCTCCCCTTATGTCCTCCTCACAGCTCTAACTTTGTCAACTCATCTTTCTTCGTGCAAGCAGTTCTTCTATGGAATGCGCTTCCTCTCGAGCTTATAATGTCTGAAAGCCGTTTAACGTTTAAGAACAAAGTACGTGAACTTCTCCTCGCTGAATTAGCAGAATAACCACAATGCACTTGACTGTATACCTATTTATATGTGTATGTTAGTATATATATATATATATATATATATATATATATTCTTCCATATATATTTTTGTATATTTTGTGTATATTTGTTATGTATTTGTGACTATAGTAAATATATGTAACTAAAGTTGTTTTCAAAAACAAGTAAATTCCAGATGTCTGCACCTACCTTATCGCTTTTCTTCACCACCCCAAGGTTGACTGGTAGAGAATGCCCTAGGCATTAAGTCCGCCTATGTACACGTGTGCATGAAGTTTATAAATAAATAAATAAATATTTGAGTCATACAGCATATTACAATAATAGTAAGAAAGAAAGTTTTCAGTCTTTTAAAAAAGTACTATGTGCTTGTAGTTGAGCACCAACGATTTGTAGCTTCGTTAGCACAGACTTTCGGTATCTGTGTGTAAAGTCGCAGTCATTTAATAAAAAAACACGACAAGTGTCGCAATTATTTTACTTGTTGTATTTCTGGGATACACAAGAAATGTGCGCGTTTTGTGGGCGTTTTTAATCGCCCACTACATATTATAATACACACAAGTTGTATAACATACAAGTTTTCTTAGTTGTTTTTAATATGTATTATTTTTACTATATGCCAACACAAGTACTTTTTACAGGTTTATATATGTATAACTAGTTATTATAGTGATCATTTCTTTGAAAAAGTTATTTCAATACTTATATTAATACCTATATAATATGTTTTATATATATTTTGTGTATATAATAATAGGGCTCCATCGTTTACCGATGATTCTGTAAACGTCAAGGTGGAAAGTAAATCAGCGTTCTACCGAGAGCATTGATCCTGAAATAATTGACAGTCGGTTTTGTGACTAGATTTAAAGAATATAAAGTTACCTAGACTTTTAAACAACAAAAAAGTAGAGGTACCGAAGTACAAAAGTGGTGTGGTAAAGATAAAAATCTACAAAAAGACAGCAATTACAACCAACGACTTTTACGAATATGAAAACCAGTTGCAATTTACAAATATGAACAATTAAACAGCCCCTTTGTAACTACACAAACCTATCGCATATAATAATAAAGGGAGACGTCCTCTCCTAATCGAATTTTGCTGAAAAACATTTCGAAGAAAACGTTATTCTTTGTAAAAAGTAAGTGAGTGCCTCCTCTAAAACAATTGAAACGATTTGTTTTTAGTGTTTCGGACCTCAAAGTGGGTAACGACACCCTTGTAGAATTACGTTACTTTTCCCACATCACTTCAAACACATTATTTTTAGTTTCAGTAACGCACTAAAATCAAACGTAAGGTCATAGTCATGATGTCGAAACTTCTCATACATTAACTTTAAATACCGTTATAAATTGTGGCGGTCATTTCTATATGTACGTATGCTATAAACAGTGAGCTATATAATATACTAGCTCTACATCGGCATCATCTCTATAGCTTCCGTCCCCGCGTTAAGTATGTCAATAAAAAGTATGTCGATCAATATAAGACATTTCATATAAATCGGTTTAGAAGTGAAAAGGAGTAACAGACAGAGTTACTTTTTATATTTATAATATTAGTATAAATATAATAGATTAGTTTCGACAGCCACGGTACATATAAATAGTTAAGCGTAACAAGGTTATTTGGAGGTACAAAGTTCTAACTGTATAACCATTTTCACTAAAATTGTACGTAAATTATATAAAGTTTACGTAACGCTATAATTGAGGTGAAACAGTGGGTAGGCAGATAGAATATTTATTGAAAGTCACAATATATACATATAACGAAGGATACAGGACACAACTATATTTTTAGGTTTTTTCTTACTCCCATGATCCTTTAAGAGTAGGTTACCAAGCTAATGTTTACTTAGTTTGGGTATGAAGCCCAGCACATTCACATTCCAATCAGAATAGACTTACGATATAACGATAAAAGGCTGAATGCAGTCATTATTCTTGCGTTTAAAACTACATCTACACAAAAATAATGTTTTCGTCAGTTATGTCACTTTAAACTGGTTGTAGACTAGTATCTAAAACCAGTTTTTTTTTTATACTAAAGGGGGGCAGACGAACAGACGGGTCACCTGATGGTAAGTGACATCGGCGTCCATGGACACTTGCAACTCAAGAATCGCAAGTGCGCTGCCCGCCTTTGAGGGTGATGAGGGATGGGGGATGCAGGGAGCGGAAATAAGAGAGGAGGGATGAGGAGATGGAAAAAAGGAGAAAGAAGATGAGGTAGAGAAAAGGGGAGAAGGGGGAATTGGGCCTCCGGAAACCTCACTGAATTTGGGGAAATGCAACGCAAGCGTTACTTCACAACCGGTTTTCTGTGAGGCCGTGGTATCGCACCGGTCGAGCCGGCCCATTCGTGCCTAAGCATGGCTCTACCACTGAAGAAAGTTTAAACTTGCATATACACATACAGATATATACAGATATATTTTCAGTATTCACTGTTGGTTTAGAGACACGGTAACGTAAGAGGATAAACAAGACGTACAAAGTAGGTACTAGTCTTAAATCTGCTTCTAATAGCTGACATCTCATAGTTGTATTCTAAAGGGTTTTGTGTGGTAACTACTTGAGGTTTTTGAACAATCAACTATTCTCGATATAACAGGACAGTAGATCAAACCGTTGTACATAAAATTGCATGTGTATAAAGTGTAGACCAAATTTCATTTACATCGGTTTAGCGGATCAGCGGTGATAGCGGAAGATTTTGTTTTTTTCATACTATAGAGGGACAGGCTAACAGACGGGTCACCTGATGATAAGTGCAGACGCCGTCCATGGACACCTGCAACTCAAGAGTCGCAAGTGAGCTGCCCGCCTTTGTAGGTGCTGGGGGATAGGGTTGTGGGGAGGGGAAAAAAGAAAGGAGGGATGAGGAGATGGAAAAGAGGAAAGAGGAATGAGGGGTTGGGCCTCCGGAAACCTCACTCATTTCGGGGAAATGTAACGCAAGCCGGTTCTCTGTGAGGCTGTGGCACCAGGCGAGCTGGCCCATTCGTGCCTAAGCATGGCTCTACCACTGTTTTATAGACAGACAGAGTTACTTTTGTTCATCGTTACATTTATAATATTATATTAGGATTAGTATGGATGTTTATGATAATGGTATTAATAAAACAATATACTTAAATTTCCTAAACTATCTAATTGTCTTTTAAATCTAGATCACCGACCCACCAGAATACTAAGGAATTTTCACTGATAGTTGAATATTTTGTGTCTATATTACTGGTCTTTTCACTAACATTATTAAACTTTTGTTTATCACTTGTGTTCATAGTCTTAATATGTCCAAGATGTAATGTGTCTTCACTGTTCGATTCTAAACTCTGTGAATCAGTTAGTTCATCATCTTTATCACTTTTAACATCTATATTTTTAATGGGATCCTTGAAATGATACTGTCCGGATCCCGTTGCAAGTATTGGTCGACATGGATGTATTGCTACACTGTTGCAACAATCTTTATGTAGTTGAAACTGTAAAAGAAAATATATAAAATATTTTTAAAATATGTAAAGAGATTGTATAGATGTGAGTATTGTATAGCTATTAACTAGTAGTTACTCGCAATCTATACTATTTTAGACCTAAAACAGTATGTTATTTTTTAAACAAAACTATTTTTATATTGACGAACATCTACATTTCTTAAATTGCTGGGGGCTTATTCTAAGATGTATATCATACCTAAAAGTAGGTGCAAAGATATTGTACATTTTGAATGGACTATTTAATAAACGTTTTTCTTTTTCAAATTACTATTTCAGTTTCAGTTTCAGTGCGTGTATAAAATGCTATTTTAATCGTACCTTATAAGTAGAATTGTCACTGCTCTCATCAGTAACATCTATACTAGACTTCCAGTCCACTTGATTAACGTCCCAAACCTTTACAACACCGTCGGTTCCCCCAGAAACCAAATATTTCCCGCAAGGCGATATATCAAAATAAACTCTTTGGTTTGTATCCACAACCCTAGTCAAAATGTTAAGTGGTCTACGGTAATATCTGATATCCCATACCAGAAGTCTGTGATCTTTCCTGGCACCTGATACTAGTCTGAGACCATCCGGACTAAACTTTAAATGAGTTACACCACCTGGAAAGAAAAACAAAATACTATTAGTGATGCAGCTCCACAATACAAATTATTTAATATTTCAGGGATCAGTGAAAAATGGAAACCGGTTATATATACAGCACAAGAAATACTGCTCAGGATAAGCCTAAAAATTATCGCGTCTTCTTAATATAACATAAAGTCATCATATTACACTGACCACAATACCAAGTTTTTATTTCATAGATAAACTAAATTGAACTTATATAGACATTAAAGTCAAAGTATTTACAACGACACTAATTTATTGTAAGACCTTTTGTATACCATATTCTGGCAAATAAATTATTTCCTTCAGTGGTAGAGCCATGCTTTTGCACGAATGGGCCGGCTCGACCGGTGCGATACCACGGCCTCACAGAAAACCGGTTGTGAAGTAACGCTTGCGTTGCATTTCCCCGAATTGAGTGAGGTTTCCGGAGGCCCAATTCCTCCTCCCCCCTTTTCTCTCCTATATCTCCTTTCTCCTTTTTTCCATCTCCTCATCCCTCCTCTCTTCTTTTCGCTCCCTGCATCCCCCATCCCTCATCACCCTCAAAGGCGGGCAGCGCACTTGCGACTCTTGAGTTGCAAGTGTCCATGGACGGCGGTGTCACTTACCATCAGGTGACCCGTCTGTTCGTCTGTCCCCCTATAGTATAAAAAAAAAAAAAAAAAAAATTTGAATTTGAATATCAAAAGAATATTTTAATTTATATTTAGAACTTTGTTAACACTGTATTGTTGAAGAAATACAGACCTATCTCACTCTTGAAACGTCTCATATTCGCGAGTTGTTATAGAGAGTCGTCACAAACCGTCTATCGAAGAAACTCGACTTCCAGCCAGCATAAATTTCGACCGGATTTCCAAATGGACCGAGGACCACATCCATAATGGTCGGCAGATTGTGAAAAAAACCGAGAAGTTCCATGAACTGCTACGTATGCTTTAATGAGAGTAAGCCTCCGACTCTATCAAGACCTGGTGAGTTTTGGATACTCTACAACGATGTCGTATAGACTATGACCGTCCAGCTCCAAGACCAGAAGACGAAACCGATATCCTTACAACGTGGAGTTAGACAATGATGGCATGTATATCCTCTAGACTTACACCAACGCGCTTGATATAATTTTTAATATATATGCTTAAGCTTTTTATATAAAACAACCTTAATAGAGAGATACAATACAGATAGATTTTGATTTTGTAATCAAAAAATATTGCATGAAAGATTTTGTGAAACATGTTGCACCAATGATAATATATTTAAAAAAAGGTATCGCACTAGCGCGCACTAATCATTGCGGATAAATGTAGACAATTGTCGTGATTTGATTTAGTCGGTCAATAGAAGCTAGTGAATAAACACGTCAAGGCGCATACGTAGAGTTTTAATGTTATTACCAAAATGCATGGGTCCAGGTTAAATAAGTATGAAGGAGTTACATACCACGCCTAAATATTTATAAGAACGTAGTATTTGTATTTTGTCCTGGTTTTGTTTCCTTTTTACCGAAATTATTAAATGAAATCCCGTATTATTAAAACTACGGTAAAAAAGGATAGAGAATACGATTGTAACTGCAGTGCGACACGGGCAAATAAGGGGCGCCTTGCATGCGTTATAGATTAATCAAACAAGGGATATCGTAGGCATAATACAAAGCATCCGCGTACTCCTGTTTTTTATTTCATAGATATGCTGATAATTCTATTATGCAGCAGCTGCTTCTCATGCGAGCTCAACACCCGGAACTGTCGCGTAACATCACTTATCAAAATTCATACATATGTATATAACGTACACATACATACACTCGCGCCTGTACCCCCAAAGAGGCGTAATTAACGCCCACTCTTGCCGATTTAGGCTTTTAAGTACTATTTACGTAGTAAGCAATACACAACAGGGAGCAAACCTATTGCAGTCATATGGTATATGGATATGATACATTTAGGATTGGATTGGTAAATTGGAATACATTGATTGTCAGGAAAAGTAGGATAGAAAGAGAAGGAAAGTTATTGTTTATGGAGATGGATTGGAAAGTCAGGAAATTCATACAGGCTATAAGATTTCATGAAATAAAGTAATTTTAATTTGAATACTGAATACTACTAACTACTAATACTCAATAAAACCACAAAAATCATCATTTATGTACTCGCTTTTAAGAACTTTTTGATTCCCCCTCGTGTATAACCTTCTTTATCTGTGCATTTGGGAAACGTACATATTTCGACTGAAAACAAATCGATAATAATTTTCTTCGTTGTTTTGTTTTAAAACATATATTTGAAACGGAAAACTCATTACCAAAAGCTATTAACTAACATACAGTTTGCTATATTCAATGTCCTATCTGTAACAATTCTAACTATTCTATAAGTTAATGTGTAAAACTCACAAAAGATATCTATCTCTTTCTCACCCATGTATTCCGCATTATCTTTTGCATCCTCATCATAAACGGACGCCATTCAGTATGAAAGTAACCTATCTTTCTTTAAATATCATTGTGTTGAACATTATTTTATAACCGTGTTTCAGGCAATAAATTATTTCTATTTTATTATTTTTAATAATCACGAAGATAAAACAATAATAATATATGTATACAGAGCCCGCTTGATACAAAAGGTGTGCCCCTAGTACTACCTACTTTGGGTATAAAGCTTAGTGTGTCATGTAGAGAAACGCTATTAACACATACCTGCATGACCATGCATTTTTCCTATGCTTTTGTAGGTACCCATCTCACTAACACTATACAAATTGATTGTGGTGTTCCATGAGCCCACAGCTAATAAGTTGTCACTTGTAGCAAAACATGAAGCAGGGCTGGAGATTTTATGTTCTGCAAACTCTCTGCCAGGTCTGAGGAATTAAAGTATATAAATAAATTAATGATGAAATATATAATATTTTTTTTTATATTAGCCTACCATAGTGACTCCAACCTACACACACATACATACACTTATGCCGTTATCAACGAAGGGGTAAGCCGGGGCGTAGTTATCGCATTGACTGGACTGTTGGTTTAGTGGTTAGTGTCTGTGACTGCTAAGCCAGAGGTTGTGGGTTCGTTTCCCATCCAGGAAAAATATTTGTGTGATGAGCATGATCATTTGTTCTGTGTCTGGGTAGTAAGTATATAAGTATGTTTATCAGCAGTCTGGTTACTTATTTGACTATTAGGACTATTTGTATGAAAAAAAAGTGTATAAATAGGTTTTCAGATATTTAATTCAATTTAAAAAACTTTCACTTACTTCTCTACATCAAAAGTTCTCAATACTTTTTTATATCCAGCAATTATTCTATTAGAATCAGATGCAAATGTGACAGATATAGCTGGTTCCATCTCATCTAAAGAGTTAAATCCTCTATAAGAACAGCGTAATGAACCATCAAATGCATCCCACATCTGGACTGGTGCATTTTGTCTTGTTGTCAACCAACTAGAACAGTCATACCATAAATAGTTAAAGAAGAGCCTAGAAATAAAATAATTTTCCGAGCAATAAAATTGAAGGACAGAGTTATGGGGCAATTATGCCTTGTCTGAAATGGAGGTGGGCGAGTCATATAGCACATTACTCTGACAACAGGTGGAAGAAGACCATGACTATCTGGAGAGGACCAAATGGGCATAGAAGCAGAGGGAGACCAAAGGCAAGGGGGAAGGACAAAATAGAGACCATTGGAACACATAATGTGAATTCCAACCTCTCAAGGAATCATGCTATGTGGCAATCTCTGGAGGAGGCCTTCAACTGAAGCAGGGTCCAGATGGCATGTATATTGCACTAACAATTTCCACACCCATTACTATTCATACAAATGTGCATGCAAATGGAATAATTAAAGGCTTAATATTATTATTATTTTTAGACCTCTAGCTAAAAACATTACATACAATAAGAAAAGTATAACTCTTATACTTTAACAATTATATCTATGGTAGAGGCATAAAAAAGATAAGATAAGAAAAAGTTCAAGCATTGGTATTAATGTCAACCACAAATACTGTTATCAGTTGTGAAATACAATTTAAATTTTAAACTTTTGATTTATTCTCACCAGCATGTCGCAGGTACAGTACTATTCATACCGGGATACCAACAAAAATCATATATTAAACCAGCCTCTTTGACGTGAATTATTGAATCAAGTAAGTCTATCATTCGATTAGGTGATACTGATCCTGAGTACAGATCTCTAGGCAGCTCAGTAACGTGGACCCCGTCATTATTAACCACTGTCAAGCAACATGTACCGTCTGGTGACCATTTGCAACCTCGCAAGTATGGCTGAATATCATCATGAGCCTTTGCCGAACGCGACCACGACGAGTTTGAAAGTTCTAATAAAGTTCTATTTGTAAATAACATGGGATAGACGTATACAAATTCTTCATTTTCCAATGCCACTTTTGAATCTTCAATTACACCTGAGAAAGATTCACTTGAATTTAACTGCTCACATTTTTCACTAATAGTGACAATATCGGACATTGTTATATTTTCTTCCATTTTAAATTCGATACTGTTCATACATTTGTAAATAAAAACACATGCTTCCTATTGATTATACATGCTATTGACATTAATGACATTTAACTTATAAAATACGTTGCAATATATCAAAAATACTTCAATGATTTAACGTAATATTAAAAGAGAATTACAATGTTATACTGAAAATAAGTTGAAAAAAAAATAAAGTGAGCCAAAAATATTTAAAGTACTTTTTAAAAATGAAAATAGCTTTGTAACTATTTGTTTAAAATATCGATCGCCCTAGTCGAAGAAGGAAACGCAACCAAAACAGCTGTCATGTCATTCAATAAAAACTGACGTAAATAATTAGTCGCATGTCAAACGGTATTCAATACTCGACTGCAGCGGAACAGCGGAACGATAATTTAGCAATCGTAAAATTCAGTGTTGATGATATCGGCCGATGAATGATATAGCAACGTAATTATAGTACAATGATATCAAAATTTGCCCGCGAATTATTTTGTAATTATATTTTCGATTGGTCAGATTTTTTTTTCTATGCGTAGCAAATAAAGTGCGTCAGATATTTATATTAAAATCTTTGCAGATGAGGTATAAGTTGTTTAGACGCGGACTTCGTTTCGCAAAAGATAGTTATTCGAAAATGGCCTTTACGGAGTCTCCAGCAAGGGCTGCGTTGTGCTGCGAGGAGACACAGGAAGGAGCTCCACCAACGTATGCTATGTACGAAGCACTGAAAGACTCGTGCCAAAACAACGCTACCTACTTCCAGCCAGACGACAGTGAAAATGGCCAGAGATTGTACCAAGGCTTCATGACTCTAATGGATCATGTAGACACTGTGTGGCCTTTAGTGGATCATGTGAGGAAGGTATGTTTGTTTAAATTTTTAGATATTTTAATTACTTAATTATAATATCTTTAGACATCTGACACACAGCTGTCTGAACCCTAACTAAGCAGAGCTGCTGATTTATATGCCAATAAAATTCTAAATACATATATACTATATATAAATTGCAACCCAATCCAATCCCAGTAGAAGGACAAATACTCATCACAGATGTGCTCATCACACAATTATTTGTCCTGGGTGAGAATCAAATCCATAACCTCTTGTTTAGCAGTCAGGATCACTAACCACTAGCCCAACAGGCCAGTCAATAAATCATCAGGTATTAAGGTATCAATATAAATAATAAGTAAATCAGGTAATTTATTAGGTAATAAAGTAGTACTCATACTTCATTATTTACTTTTGGTAAAGCTATGTTAAATAAATTCAAAATTGTTATAGCACATGGAATAATTGATCAATGCTTATAATTTGCCTTCTTGCTTGATGACACAATATTCTTGAGGAAAAATTGAATTACTTTTTGTAAAACAACTAACCTCTATTCTCTAATTTTCTATAAATGTTAATGACAAATGCTAATGTAAAACAAATGGGTTACAATATACAATCAATCAACATTGTACAGTGGTTACATTTATGTGTTCTGTGCCAGATGTAAATCACATGATCTGATAAATATACACATGTTCAATACAAAACAGTGCATACACGGTTAGGCAGATATGAGCCTGACCAAGTTTATTTGAACTTTAACCAGTTATGCATGATTCATTCAAGTTTTATTGTAGACACTACATACAGATATAATTATTTTGATTATTGAATTTCTAGTTCTGTAATGATGTTACTTGGTAATTAATAGCATTGTCATAAAACTAGATATGAATTAGTGAAAATGTTATGTAAACTTAATTAAATCTATCATTAGCAGGTTTATTTATGTAGTTTGTTAGCAGTTTGTTATGAGTTACAGCTGTTGCAGTTATATTGTAAGCAAACATATCAATGATATCAATATTTTCTATTGGAATTTTTGTTGTAGGTATGCCTACATTTTGTGAGAATTGAATTTTATTTAGTCTGAAGTTCTTCTTTTAAGGATGGATTCAAATATATTTGAGTCCATGATGAAAGTTAATGATTAAAATGATTAAATTTAAACTATTTTACTAACATTTAGTAGGTATTAGTTTAATGTGTTTTTTTTTTACATAAAAAACTAATTTAAACATCGGTCAGGATAGGAAGAAAACAACAAATTAAGCTATAGCTACCTACATACAATCACGCCGGTACGCAGAGGCGTCTCGTACGCCCACTTTTTGCCCAACTATAATTTATTTCCACTTACGTAATAGGGAGCAAGACTATTGCCGTCATCTGGGCACTATATGATTATATATATGTATATATATGCCTGAACCCTTACTGGCCTTTACTAAACCCACGGGAAGAGATAGGGCGGCCCTATTCTACTTCAGCGAGAACCACAGGGCTATAGTACGGACCACTCAATATTTAGAGTTTCCGCCCACTGCACTAACAGTGATAACTATTAATATTTATTGATTGTATTAATTAGTCTCTCGTATTAATGGATCACAGCAAATAAGATAATAAAAATACTTTTCAGTGGTAGAGCCATGCTTAGGCACGAATGGGCCGGCTCGACCGGTGCGATACCACGGCCTCACAGAAAACCGGTTGTGAAGTAACGCTTGCGTTGCATTTCCCCGAATTGAGTGAGGTTTCCGGAGGCCCAATTCCCCCTCCCCCTTTTCTCTCCCCTCATCTCCTTTCTCCTTTTTTCCATCTCCTCATCCCTTCTCTCTCCTTTTTTCCATCTCCTCATTCCTCCTCTCTTCTTTCCGCTCCCTGCATCCCCCATCCCTCATCACCCTTAAAGGCAAGCAGCGCACTTGCGACTCTTGAGTTGCAAGTGTCCATGGACGGCGGTGTCAGTTACCATCAGGTTACCCGTCTGTTCGTCTGTCCCCCTATAGTATAAATAAAAAAATAATAATAATAATCCTTAGATTTTAATATATTGTTCCACACATACACAAATGAGGGATAAAATTGCGCCAGACAGCTTTTTGTACAAGTCTTGCAATCACCTATGGATGTCCTGATGCTAGATGAAGACATACATCAAATTTAAATAGATCCTGTTAGGAGTACGCAGTCTATTAAACTGATCCTTCAATAAACACCCATTTATTCATGGGGCGGTGTTGATTAAAACATAGAAATCTTAGGTATTTGTTTACCTCACGATCTCAGACTTCTATAAGGGCTGTATCGGTGGTAATAGGTAGAGTTTGCAAAACCGAAAGAAAGAAAGTATTTTTAAACCTCGAGCACCAATCCTTTTTATACAGCTCATACAACAGTTGGAAACTGATCTAGTTTACAATGTAGGTCAGTTTGAGGCATGTCTTTTATTTGATATTTCGCATCGTATCGTAGTCACGTTTGCTGCCTATCTAGGCCAATCAAATTCAGAATATAGATTGGTAACGGCTCTATAAGTATCTTCTATAAAAAGTACTGTCACATAAATATAATAGACCGCTTGTAGCATCATCATTGATGAATGTAGAAGAGACGCGAGATGTACCTATCGCTAACTGTCAAGATAGTGTCATTTGGTATACTACCGTCTCTTCCTACCGAACGGTTACAAAATATCATCGTCATATCAAAATACATATATCATATAATCAGTAGTCAGACTATTCCCTAATCGCAAATAACAGCACATGTTACCGAAAATATCACCTGAGAACCAGTCAAGCGGTCCTACCAAAACATTCTCTTGCTTTATACCCAGAATAAAAAACAAACAAAACCATGATTTATTATTTGCGTATGACACCACGGAGTTGGTTGATACCACTGAGGCTTTTTTTAATCGTTTCTCTAAAAGGTCTCCCTTAAAAACATGAATCTCTTTTTTTCAGGTAGAAAATACTTCTCTCAATAGTAAAAAATGTTTTTAATGTTTAAAAGCTTAACATTATAATGATGCCCTTGCCGCCTATTGTAAACCCAAAAATCATACGATGACCCCGATAATTACAATTTTAAAATTTACACTTTATAATCAGAATCACGAACCTTTAATCTATGTATTTTGGATCATTTCAAAGACCAACCAACGTTCCGTGATTATTTGATAGAACGTGCTCTAAAAATAAAATAATTGCTATCGGCAGTTGGATCAATCTTGCTGAGATAATAATAATACTTTATTCACCACAGTCTCGTGCTATGACTTTTAAGTTTCACTTTATTATAATCATTTTTATTGCACGAAAATAACAATAGAAAAAGGGTTTTAATGCCAGCGGCTTTCTGTACCGGTACTTTCTAAGGTACACAGATACCTACACAATCTAAACGTTTTTGTTGGTTATAATAAGACCGTATGATATGATTCATTTGTACATAAGTGATAAATACGTTCATGCTATGGTAAAAGGTAACTTTTACAATGACACAATAATCATAAAATATTCTAAAACATATGACTGCTAGCTGTGTCAAGATGGTTCACAAAATTAGTACCTCTAAGAATTTCTAGCTTAAAAGTATCACGATTGGCGAACTTCCTAATTTTATGGAAAAGGCATAAAAAAAACATAAGTAAGGGCAACAAATGAGATGTGTTGGAGATGTACGGAAGTCTGTTATAATTAGATCACACATGTTTAAAGAGAGGATTGAGAAAATAAAATTTAGAGTAAGTATACAGTCTGTGTGCAATGTGCGATAGTTATGTACGGGTTAACAATTTGACTATAAACTATATTCTTGGGTTAAAATTTACGAAGATCTCATATTCTTAAAGATATTCTCAAAGGTATTAGAAAGGAAGGTGAATCGACTGCAAGCAAGTTGACTCTGCCTGCATATATCTACTAATCTATTATCTACTGATTATGTTCTGACGGGAACTAAAGTTTTTCAGGGCGATAGAAAGGTCGCAGGGTCCGTGTTAAGCTTTCGCCACTAGATTTCTTGACAAAGACTACGACGACTGGACTACTGGACGTTATAGGTGCTTTAGGTTTTTATATAGAATACTTATTGAGGAGAGTTTTTGTTTCCCATTCGACCGCGTTCCGTAATTCCTAAGAATGACTGCACATGAATCTATAATAATTTTATTCCTGCTGAAGATTATAGTGGACAGTGCTACATTGTAGTTTGGTTAAGATAGTATTTGGCTAAGAACGAATGATGTTATAGATTCAGTGGTAGAGCCATGCTTAGGCACGAATGAGCCTTCTCGACCGGTGCGATACCACGGCCTCACAGAAAACCGGTTGTGAAGTAACGCTGGCGTTGCATTTCCCCGAATTGAGTGAGGTTCCGGAGGCCCAATTCCCCCTCCCCCCTTTTCTCTCCCCTCATCTCCTTTCTCCTCTTTCCCATCTCCTCATCCCTCCTCTCTTCTTTCCGCTCCCTGCATCCCCCATCCCTCATCACCCTCAAAGGTGGGCTCCTCATCACTCCGTCCATGGACACTTGCAACTCAAGAGTCGCAAGTGTCCATGGACGGAGTGTCACTTACCATCAGGTGACCCGTCTGTTCGTCTGTCCCCCTATAGTATAAAAAAAAGGTATAGCAAGTTTTTATGCACCGATTCTCGTCAATCATTTGTCTAGTATATGACTCTTTGAAGTAGAAGATGATAGCTCTTACTATGTCCCTCTTTTTACAACAAGGTTATAGCACAAATACATGGGTTGTAGAACAGCAGGCACACCATGTCTCACTTGAAGATTTTTATAGTTAGGTTCTGTTTGAATTCAGTAATAATAATGGACAGTTTAATAGTCGTGTTTCGTTAGTTTCAACACTTGGATAAATTAATGGTTTCATACTAAACGATTAACTGCGAGCTGCGGTCGGCATTGTATTATCGTCGTAAATAATAATTAAATGTGCCCAAGCATTAAGGCCTTTTTTGAATCGTTATGAATATGACTATACTCTGTTCAAATACGTTTGTTAGATAAATATACATATATGTATGTATATCAGCATATTTTGTTTTGTGAGCACGTAACAGGTGTTGCTTTTTATGCCCCCAGTTACAGTAATAAAGTTATCGAAGAAATTAACTGTTTGGGTTATGAGAATAAAGTTTAATTACCTACATATAATATATCAAAACTTTATTATAAGTGACTGAAATTTGATCTTTTATCAAGCAGTACTGATTTCTTATTGATAGTACTCGTAATTAATTCATCGACTTTGCTGATATATCCGTGGTTGTTAAAATTGTAAATATAAATTATTATATTTAAATGGTAGCCATTGTAAACAGTTGTATGAAATTGTATTTAGAATAAATTAGTCATAAGGTAATAAAAGATACTACAAGGAGTAGTTTCTTTAGCATACTTTAATCACAGGACTGACTATGCTCATGTTGGGAGAGGTCTAATGATTATGAATTGGTTATGAATAATTAGGCTGTTTCAAGTATCTAATACTAAATATAGAAAGGGGTTTACGTATTCGTTCGAAATGTAACATTTGCAAACAAAAAAAAAACATTTAGCAATACGAATCTTCTTCTATACAAGAGCAATAAAAACAAAATGTAAGGATTTATTTCCCAGAACATAAAACGACACCGCTCTTGTCGACCTACACACATCATATACTTATTATAGAAAACTTTCATTACTAAAGTTGCTCACTGTTTTGATTGAATCTTACTTTTACAGGGCTCTTTAGTTTTTAATAAAACCTTTACCTTTAAAACACAGCAATAATTTTGAACATAAGTTATGGCAACAGTACTAATACACTAGTAAAACGGCTATAAAAATAAGTAAAGCCAGTCTTACCCATGTTCAGTTAAACAGTATCCTTTTGTTCATTGAAAACTTCCATAAAATTACAAACTGTGAGGTTTACTTATAATCAGATTAGTTAGTATTTATTCTCTTAGTATACTAAATGGAAGTAGGAAGACCACTAAAGAACCAAAGACCGCAAGACCACTTAAGAACGAAACAACGCATGAAGTTTGGTGCTCTTCTTATAGTTTTGCGGTTTCTCCTTTATCTTTGAACGACGTTAATGTATTGTAGATATTAATCGATCTTCGCAGTATTCGTAGTAGATCGATCCTAAGCATTCAAGCATGTAAGTTGGGATCATATCATATCCGCTCCATTGGCCCCTTTTCTCTTATGTCCATTAGGTGTACATACGTTTTTAAAATTCCCTGTGACAGATTAACTCATGTACGAGTAATTTATAATATTTATGTTATGTAAATAACTTTATGTGAAAGCATGAAAAGAAAGAAAATCAGAAAATATGAAATAAAACCAGTATCAATACCAAAATTAAAGCATGATAATATAATACTCTTTATTGTACACTATACATATACATATGTACATATAATCGCTACTAATATTATCAAGGTTGACTGGCAGGGAATGCCTTAGGCATTAAGTCCGCCTGTGTACGAAATGTGCATAATTTTTTTAAATAAATAAAATAAAATAAATAAATAAATATCATAAATGTGAATGTAACTTTGTTTGTTACGCTTTTAAAACTACTCAACCGATTGTCATGAAACTTTGTACACATATTCTTAAAGGTATTAGGAAGGATATAGGATAATTTTTATTAAAAATTGAAGAGAGTAAAAATATATTTTGGCAGATATGATTGTTTGTCAAAAAATTGCAAAATCTAGCAACTTCAACGTCATCTACATTTAAGGGATTCTATGTGAGTGAAACATGTATATACATTGAATGAGTTATATGTATTACTAGCTTATACATATATATATATATATATATACATATATATATAAAAAGGGGGAAGAGTTGTTTTTTTGGTTACAGGAGTATCCTATCTAAGCAGATGAGAAGGTGCCGCTTTTTAGTAAATAGTTAACGATATACGTGATGATAGGGAGAATTTCGTGTAGGCTACAATATCCAGTAATGTACTCTTAAAAAAACACATATTACATAATGTATTTGTTGTAGGTGGCTCCTCAATACGATTTCGATGCCAAATCACCAGGCAATGGATATCGAAGCTTTGTCTCAGTAGTAGACTCTTGTGTTCTCCACGGTTTAAAACTCAGCAGACAGGTGAATACTAGCAGAGATGCACTGCTGTTTCGAAAAGGACACTTTGTTAAGTGAGTATTGGCCAGAAGTATTTATGGGTTTGTTTATTTTTTAAGATGTTACTATACTTCTTCTAGAACTGTAGAAACATAGTGTTAAAGAACATAAAAAGCGCTTCAATCAACATGTAAGATAAACCAGAGAAAATAATTTGTTATTTACAACATATTATTTTCTCTCTTCGAGATCGTGCTCACAATACTCATGTATATTCCTAAGAAAGTATTACATTTTTTGATGTAAGTAGGTATATATCAACAGTAATGTAATTATTGGCTATAAAGTATATAACTCGTGTGTGCCATTACCGAGAAGACCAGAAGTCTTCAGATTCAGATTCGAGTTGCAGCCATATATAAATATATCTCAATATTATTAACAATTTTACTGGGATATTAAATGTGTTAATATAATTAATAAAAACTTTAGAGGATTCGACCTTGATAAACAGTGGTCGCTTAACTAGTAACAAAAAGTAAACACTCAACTAAGACACATTCATGGTTTTCAAATAAGTACGTTGTAGACCAAACTGGTATTCATTACACGGCATTAAATATAAACAGGGTTTCTTAAAGGAAAACACACCTCACTTTCAAGGCAATAAGAAGTATTTTGCAAGGAGACTTTAGATTGAATTGGGAATAAAACAAGATTAATTATTATTTGGAACTTGCGTTGAGTGAAGTAGGTAGCAGTTTCATTTATTGTACATAGCAATCCCGGCCCGCTCGCTTGCCATAAGTTGAAACAAATTGAACGGTGCAAACGGTTCACCTGCATGAACCATTTGAAGATTCCCTGAAAATTTCATACAAATCGGTCCAGCCATTTCAGAGTCCATATGGAACATAGGTAGACACATACACATATGTACATCGCCTGTGTAATGATATGTATATCTTTTCAACTATTCCAAATTTAATGCATGTAAAGGTAAAATGTATGGTAAGGTGTATGTTGTGACGAAACACTTCATTCTATGCAAATCCATATACACTCACAGGCACAATTAACCGCCCACCTACATTTTTCGTCACCCTGTTTGTTTATGTTAACTGTGGCTTATCGACTGTTTTGTTTTTAGTTAAGTGGGTATTTTAGCAATAAACTAAACACTTTAAAACATTAGTTACATTGATTACATTTCTTGTTCTTGTCTGCTATCGTGTACGAACATTGTTTAATTTGAGTTTTTAGTGTACGATTATTGTTTGTGACTGAAAAAAATGCCACTGAATGCAACTGGTGCTGCTAGGGCAGTGACTTTAGCCGACGCTGGGTATAGCCAACGTCGCATCGCTCGTACGCTTGGTGTACCTCGAACTACAGTGCGGGATGCCATCAGACGCTTTCGGGAGACTGGTTCATACACGAGAAGGCCAGGTCAAGGCCGACATCGGTGCACCTCGGCTCTGGATGACCGCTTTGTTGTGAGTAACGTGCTAAGAAATCGCTTTTGCACCGCTACTGAAGCGCGCACACGTCTGTTTGAGGTGAGAAATGTCACTGTAAGTGAACGTACGATAAGAAGAAGACTGGCTGAAAGGAATCTGAGAGCTTTTCGTCCAGCTCGCGGTTAACAGCTGCTTGCACAGCATCGTAGAGCAAGACTTGCCTTTGCACGAGAATATGCTGACTGGACTACGGAACAATGGAAGAACGTACTATTCTCAGATGAGAGCAGAATAGCCTTAAGGGGTCCAGATAGACGTCAGCGTGTTTATAGGCGCCAAAATGAACGGTTTGCTCCATGTGCAATAATCGAAACCGTGGGTTATCAGGGAGGATCCATAATGGTTTGGGGAGGTATCTCTTACGAGGCTCGTACCGATCTAATAGTGTTTGATAGAGGCAGTGTGACTGCTCAAAGATACGTGGAGGAAGTCTTACAAGACCACGTCATACCTTTCGCACCATTTATTGGTGAAAACTTTAAATTAATGCACGACAATGCTCGATGCCATACCGCAAGATCCGTCACTCAATACCTCGATGAGGTCGGGATTCAAGTTTTGCCATGGCCGTCACGCAGTCCCGATCTTAACCCAATTGAGCACATTTGGGATAACCTAAAAAGACGTATTCGAGCAAGAATATCAGCCCCTGCGACCTTACAAGAGCTCAAGACTGCTGCGATAGAGGAGTGGCATAATATCCCTCAGTCGGATATTCAAGACCTCGTAGATGGATTGCCAAACTGACTACAAGAAGTCATCAGGGCCCGAGGTAGTAATACTCATTATTAAAATTTAAATAAAAAGAAAGCGGACGATTTTTTTCAAAATTAAAGTCATCACATTTTCATGCAAATTTTTTTCAAAATCGATTTTTAGCATATTTTTTTTTTTATTAAACGGTTTTGTTTAAAGACTTTTGTGATTTTATTTATCCTTAATGGCTGCTTTTAACATAACTTCCATCAAATGTGGTCAAATTTTTCGGACTACTGAAAATTGAAAGAAATACAAGGTGAGCGGTTAATTGTGCCTGTGAGTGTGTATTATAATGATGTTACAAATTCACCTAAACATTTCTTTAGAATTTTTATTTTGTTTTAACAAAAAATACATTAATGTGTGGGAAATGTAAGAGTTAGATATGTGGTGTCACGGACTTTATTGCAGATCTACTATAAATTCAACATCGTGTATATTATTATTATTTTACTTTTTTAAAATATTTTTCCTGTATTATTCCTTTATTTTAAGCAGTGCACGCCGATAAAGCGTATAACTGGTTAATTTTCTTTGAATTGGACACTTTACACTGAAATAAGGTATATATCATAATTAAATATCTAGCTCACTTTCAGTCTAGCTTCCTATCAGTGAACGAATCAGATCGGCGGATCAAGAAATTACCCCCTACAAACAAACAAACAATTTTACAACTGTAATACTAGTGTGAATGAAAACACGTTGTCAAAACAACTGCTTATTCTTAAATTATTGTCAATTATTTACTTATGAAATGAAATAGAAATATGGTGTATTTCTATAATCTTATATTTAACTGTTTGTGTCAACGTCTCTTTTCTCTCTTGCTTTGAATAAGAGATAAAAATAGTATAGTCTCGCAATATACTGCTACAAATAAGTACAGTTCCTTGCTTTTTAATATCTGTTCTTTCGATTGAAACATATCGACATCAAGTTTAATGTTTATATAAAAGAGCTTGTTAAATAAGCCTAACCTCGACTCCGAAAAACTATTAAAGTGTTCAACTAAAACTGATAAAATAGTACACAACTGTAACTACAACTAAAACCATTCCTACCACTCCAGTTTTGAAGATAAATTGTGAATTATAGTTTTAATATCAAAGGTCAGGTCAGAAGGCAGACATTCCACTCGAAACAGTGTATAACTCAGTGTAGTGTAGTATAGTTTTCTACTTTAATTTCAAAGTGAGATCGATACAAGCTGAGCAGACAATGACCTTGAAAGTTGAGATTGCATACTAGGTACATAGTTACACTATATAGTGCTAAGTACACATAATCACAAGCAAGTGAACGTATCTATATACTTTGAGGAAATGAGAACCGGTATGTAAAGGTGAACAAATTATACTTTCAGCCGACTTTAAAAACGAGGAAGTACCATTCAGTTATGCTAGGCTGATGTTTTGTATGTAATTTTTGTTAAGTAGATTATACCTCCAAGGCTGGAGGACCATTAAATTTTAATAAGAAAAATTAATACATATTTAAACTTTATTAAATATTTTCTAGATATAGTAAAAGTATTATAGATAAATTATTATCAGTATATTAAACGATTTGCCACAAAATCTTCTATATATATTTTTCCGCTTAACCTAATTTGCTTAAAATGAGGCTAAGCGGCAAACAATATTTAATTAAAATATTTTTATAGTTCAAACTTATCGATGACTAGGTACTAAGACGATAGCCGTAGCGTAGTCATAAATGGTACAAGGTTCAGTGAAAAATAAATGTATTATTTTTACAATACAATTAAGCCATGGGCAAGAATCCAAAAATAATGCTACACGCATATGCTATACACAAATATTCATGATGACAATGAACCTATGCCCTGTGTATAAACTAAACCTAACATTCGCAAAAACTAATTATGAATAAGAAATAGTTGTATTATCAGCCAGTATTAACTATTTAAAATTGTTCAAAAGTAAGCGTCCTATTCATGTATATTTTTGTAATTTTAATAGCAGCTCGGAAACTCGTGAAAGTGGAACCGAGCAAATTAGTTTGTTTATTTATACAATCACTGTACGTAGTCTTCGTATTTGAGTATCTGTTTCTGTTTAATGTGAAGAAAGAGTCGCTTTAAATTTTGTGTCAAAAATATAACTTTATTTTTAATTATTTAAATTAGTATTCGCCTAAGTCCAGTCCCACACGAGATAAAAATTGATCCACAGATAGTTTTCCCAAGTGTGGTCGTTCTTCTGATTATGTGTGTTTATAACGAGTGCAGCAGCTGTCTTAAAAAAAATGTCTAACGTTTTTAAAATATTAAAACCAAATTAGAAGACAACATTCGTATCTGAGTTTTATTAACTTTTCTCCTATAAATGAATTCATAGTACTTGAGTAGTTGTATTCATATTAACCGAGGTTTGTGGTTCCCGAACAGAATTTTATTTATTTTCATACTTACTGAAATTTAAATAAATGAGTAAAATTTTGAAAATGATACCTCTGTTTCTGTCTTTTCCTATTGTTTACATGACTGTCGACGGTCTACTATGTATATTGTATATTTTAACATATATGTGGCCCTCAATAAATCACGAGGAAATCTCTAAGGATAGATGGTGAATTGCTAATTTAATCTATAGCAGCATTATTTCGACAGAAAGTAGTTTGAATTTTTTTATAAAAATTATAAAAAAGTTAGAGTAAATCCACTTCAGCTCCTCTTTTGTTACCTCTCGTCTCGTTTAGACATTCTTTAAGTTTCCAGTTTTTTCCATTCTTCATCTCTTAAATGTTGTTTTATTTTATAGGGAAATAGAGTCATGTGGCCAACTCCTGGCTTCGCTGGGCACTTGTCTTCATCATCTCCACACATTGTTGTCCTGGGCGCCACCTGGAGAACTATTTCCCACAGAACCTCACACTCCTGAGGAATTGTTTGCTCAAGCGGATACTATTAACCAGTATTGTTTCTACGGACGATGTCTAGGTTTCCAGGTAAGCATTTAATATCGAAGTAAGAGTTAACTCTTACAAAATCCCCCAACAAGTAGATTTATTTTAGATTTCGTTTTCTATTCTTGTACTATCACAATAATATATTTTCATTTTATAACACAGCAGAGTCAAAGGAAGGAGCATTTTTGAGTAATATTTTTTTTGTAGTTTTTTATTTCTGAAGTGATTGGCCAGAATCACCAGATGTGATTCTTTCTGTAGCTACCATTTGGTCAGTATGGCCGAATGCGCGTTTACGCACCTCATAACAAATTGTACTGGCTAAATATAACCTTACTCTCTTATAACTTTGACATTTGCAGTTCTTACCATCAATGCGTGGAATACTAAAAGGCATATCAATATGCATGGCGGGTTTCTCCGAGGCCTACTACTGCCACGGCAACCTTATCAGTTCTGTGTGGACTGGCGGACAGTATCTTATAGATCCGGAGATGAGGGCCAGGCGTATTGTCAACATATCGCAGTCGGCGAGTATTGAATTCTGCAAGGCCTTCTGGTTTTTGGCTGAGAGTGGTATGTTATTTGCTTCATTTATACTAATTATAAAAATGCGAGTTTGAGTTTGTTTATTTGTAATGCTTGAAGAAATCAACCTAAACTAACACAAATGATAGCCAAGTAAAATAAGCATCCAACCTCGAAATGGAAGCAAATAAGCTATAAATTGGTAAACACCGATGATGAGTCTCATATAAACTAGTGTCTGCGTCACAAAATATTCAAGGTTAAGAAGGACGTGAAATTAAAACACAATTTAAATAAATGCATGTGTTGAAATGCCATCGTAAAAGCATATAACCCAGGTTTTGTCACATTATTATTATCATTTTGTAAGTCATCATAACGTTCTCGCCGCTTTCAGTGAAATAAAAATCAGGAGACAAGAAATATCGCCGGGTTAGAAGCAAATCGATTAACTCATTTTTTTTTTCAATTTTGACTTTAATATACCATTCGCCTAAGATTCATCTTGATTTTCTCTCTAGTGCCCGAATAACGGTAAGTCTATAAGATACATGTATATATCGTCAGTAAAAAAAACTAATAATATATATTTGTTGTGTATGGATTTTTATTATATACGGCGGTGAATGACATTTAATAACTTTCTTTAATCGTTCGTTAAAATAATATCTAAAAGTAGAACATGAGGATGTCAACCACTTTCATGAGTTCATTTAAAACTACGATCGGTTTTTATGACTTTCTTATATGTATGTAGTTCGGCTAGTTCAGAAACCAATTCAGCCATCTGATTAAGGGCCAAGTTCAGCTTACAATCATATTTGACTAAATCAAAGCTATCGGAAATAATAAAATATAAATATATAATATATAAATTTATATGATGTAAATCCGTAACTATTATTATGAGATAACACCACCATATCTATAATTGTGACATTGATTATATTATTATAATATTCGTATGACACACTTTGAATAATTATCGCAGTAACACAATACAATTATACCAGACAGTGTAACGTACCACGTAAGGCTTAAGAAGGCACTTTAAATTCATGACATGACGTCACATGCACCTGTCTTGAGATTATGATGAGATAGAGAAAGAAGATAAAATAATTGTTTACAAGGGTAAACAATTATTTTATGTTCTTGAAGGGTAAGCAGAACCTTAGTTATATTTTTAATCTTTTTCTCATATATTGTTCCTGGCTTCTATCTGTAGTGGTTAACAGCCCTGACTGCTGAGTTAGAGGTCGTGGGTTCTATTCCCACACTTTACAAAAAATTGTGTGATCCACAAACACTTGTTTTTTGTGTATGTTATTTAAACATTTTAAAGACCCTTGCGACACCTACATTAGTCCTAATACGGGGAGATAACTATTCAAAAAAATACTAACAAAACTACATACCTCTCATATCCCTTACTAACTCTTACAGTCCGTCCCATTAATCTCATCAAATCTAAAATGCAGGAAGTGTTAAATAAATAAATAAATAAAAACTATATAAATAGCTGTGTGTTCTGTTACTACTGCTTTATGGCGTCTATCTCTGTTTTAAAATATCGCTTGTTTTTCAGAAATAATGAAAAGGGTACCAAGCCTAATGTCGTCGACAGTCGCTGTTAACAAACTAATCACTATTCCTCCAGAGCCCATCGCGGTAACTACGGCTGGTGGCAAAGAAATAACAGTATTGCCTCCCACAGTACACATTGGCCTGCAGGGATTAAATGTTAGGTTAATCAGTGTAAACAAAAGAGCTGGCATGGTGAGTTACTTATGTGTGTCGTGTGTTTATCTGTAGGATTATAATGGCACTTACAAAATATATTATCAGATACATATATTCACGCCTATATCCCCTAAAAGGCACATTAAACGCTTACATTTTGCCAAACAATAATTAAGTTCTACGTAATTTAATCCATCCAATCCAATCTTAAATAACATAATCCAATTTTAATTTTAATCCGTCTAAGTTCTATATGTATGTGTGACTGGCTTTTACCAAACCTATTGCCATCAACCGGCAATTTTTTTTTAAAGACAACGTCCGCTCTACCTCTATTATTCCTGTATCGCTAGGGACTTACTTAATAACACCCAAACTCGGGAAAAATTTTTGGGGATCACAAAAATTTTTGTCCCGTGTGGGAATCGAACCCACGATCTCCGGCTCAGAATTCAGAATCACTAACCACTAAACCAAAAGGCCCTCAACTCTATAAACTGTATACATACTACAGCTGACAGTCTAATCCTTTAGTCGCCATTTACGACACCCACGGAAAGAGTTGGGGTGGCCCTACTCTCTTCCACTAAGAAAGGAAATACTAGGTATTATTACTTTGAAATATAATGCGCCTTGTTCTACGTGTCTGTGTGGCTTTCGGTAGGTATCTTTGCCATATATGCTTGTACAAATAGAAAAATTGGACAACACAAGACAAGAAAGTTGTGCGAAACAGAATATTATGTTTTACTTATAAAGATCTATATACTAGATGACATGTATGTGAACTCTGATAGGATATTTTTGTATTTGATTTAGTCAGTTCGGTAAAACAAAGTGTACATCTTCATACGCTGACGTCTTATTCCGCCTAGGGTAGACAGGAAAATAAAGCAATGAAAGTATAAATTACTGTTTCAAAACACATTTCTCTATGTTATATTATAATATAACAATATTAAAGAGGTGATGTGTTTAAATTTTTGACATTTTCTAAATACTGAAAAGAACTGATTATAATTTCACCAGACAGGCGAAGGCACGACAACAATACCGCCGGCCGACGGTGTGTTATTCCACTGCCATGGTGGCGGCTTCGTCGCACAAAGTTCCAAGTCCCATGAGACGTACCTCCGAGACTGGGCCGCCAAGCTGAACGTTCCTATACTATCTGTAGACTACAGCTTAGCTCCCCAAGCACCCTTTCCGAGAGCGTTGGATGAAGTATTCTACGCTTACTGCTGGATGTTGACGCATTTTGATGAGATCGGCACTACTGGTGGGTGTTTTTGTTGCATTGTATTTTGTAGTAGTAAATACTATGTAAAGTAATATTATACTAAATTAAAATCTCTTTTTACTCGACTACGCAAGAAGGTGGGATCTTTTATGTATGAAAGAAAGGAGAAAGAATTAGATTTTTTTCGACAGTGACGTTAAACAAAAAAAATAAATAAAATAAAAAAGAATGGAAAACAACATAAAACGGAGACGAATTCATATTCCTCGCACTTGCATGTCACTTACTGAAATTCGTCACCGCTCATCAATTATGCTGAATGTATGTATGAGTGTATGAGGTTTCTTTGTCACGCCCTAGAGCCGACAGGGTTAGATAAATTTCGATAAATGAGGTTAATAGTGGGAATGAAATGGAGTATAACATTTCGAAATAATATCGGCAAAAACAAAATTAGCCGTTAATAATATCGGGTTTTTACTTGTTTAGAAGTGTTTTAATGCTTTATTTTTTATTAGCTTTGTTATTTAATGATAAGTTTAAATTAAATGTAATTACAACCATTTTGATATAAAAATAAATACATAGTTGGCTCTTGACCTTGCATTCAATAATTGTGAATGTAATTGTTGGCTTCTGACCTCCATACATAATATGTTATATTATACACATATACACTCACAAATATACCATAGGTTTTTGAAACCGATGCTAAATGCTAATAGACGAAGACAGGAAAACCATAGATTTTTTTTTTCGCAGGTAAACGCATAGTATTCGCAGGTGATTCAGCGGGGGCGAACCTAGTAGCTGCTTGCACTTTGAAGATATTGAATGCAGGTCTCAGACAGCCGGAAGGAATGTTCCTGGCTTATGCCCCACTTATGATCAGCTTCGTACCGAGCCCTGCTAGGCTGTTGTGTCTGATGGACCCAGTGTTGCCTTTCGGTTTTATGATGAGATGTTTGAAAGGTTTGCTTATTTCATTTTCATGTAATTGCGTTTATTAACAACTTTTACGTCTAAATAAAACAAGAATTTATATTATAACTATTTATGAGGTGACTTACCTTTATAAAATTATTTTTCGTAATTTTTATAATAAAAAACTGTAGATCAAGACATACAATGTTACCGCAACAATAGGTTGTTTGTCAAAAGTTAAAAAAGAAAAAGTGGATTACAAATACTTTATTTGCCTGGGTTGGTACATAACCGCCCGTTTCCAAATGGTTGCATAATATTTTTTTTTTTATTTATACAGGTGAAAAATCAGCCGCCTGAGTCAGTTTGAATATTCACCTAGTGCTTTTATCAACTACCCGCTTCATTTTAGATCGCATTGTTCTTTGATTGATTGAATTGATTTGTTACCTATGGATGAATACCTACTTCAGTTTTTTATTGTAAACACTTAACATTGTGAAGATATAGTCGAGAATATTGTTAGATATTTGTTAAATAAAATTGAAGTACTATTTATACCTTACTTTGACGCCTGTATGAGGCAGAGGTATATTAAACACCCATGTTTTCCCCATTAGAGTTTGGACCCACTAACGTAATAAGGGCAAGCAGTTAACAGTGGTAGAGCCATGCTTAGGCACGAATGGTCCGGCATGACCGGTGCGATACCACGGCCTCACAGAGAACCGGTTGTGAACTAATGCTTGCGTTGCTTTCCCCGAAATGAGTGAGGTCTCCGGAGGCCCAGCTCCTCCTCTCCTCTCCCCTCATCACCTTCAAAGGTGGGCAGTGCATTTGCGACTCTTGAGTTGCAGGTGTCCATGGACGGCGGGTGTCACTTACCATCACCGACCCGACCGGCTGTCGTCTGTCCACGGGCACTTTATGACTGCCGTGTGGTTCTCGGTGGAGTAGAATAGAGCCACCGCGTCTCTTCCCGTGGGTGTCATTAAAAGTGACTTAGGGATAGGACTGTTATCTATCAGACGATATGTCTAACTATATATATATATATATATATCTATATATATATATATATATATATATACAGTCGTGGTCAACTAATTAAGGACATTCAAGATAGTGGACAGCAATAACCGGCTATGTACATATAAATATAAAACCCTGTTGATTTCTCAGTAACTATTATTTGCATAATTTGATCCGATTATTATACTATAAATGGCTGTAAATAAAAGATTAAATAAATATAAAAAAGTGTTTAATATCAAAGGTTAACCATGTATTCAATTTAAGGTACAATTCTGTAGCTGGACATTTAATTAAGAACAGTAAAGTAAAATGAAAAATAGAGTTAAACAGAACTAATAATCTGCAGTATTTTAATTTCTTTAACAACTTCATTTTATTACGGGTAAAATCAGTACCCAGTAGCAAAACCTTTGTTAGTAATTACCGCTTGACACCGATGTGGCATAGACATTATCAGTTTCTGACATATTTCAACAGGAATGTTTGCCCATGCCTCACAAAAAGCTTCTTTAAGTTCATCTAAAGTTGTGGTACGATAAATGGCAACTTTTTTCTTAATTTCGTGCCAAAGGTGCTCGATTGGGTTGAGGTCGGGGCTATTTGCTGGCCAATCTAGCACTGATACCGACTGTCTGTTAAGAAACGACTTGACTGAACGGGCTGTATGTTTTGGGTCGTTATCATGCTGAAAAGTCCATATAATAGGAAGATGTTCCTCAGCATAGGGAAGCATAGTTTCTTCTAATATTGCCTTGTATTGATGTTGGTCTAAGTTACCCTGAACTTTCCTCACAGGTCCCACTCCACGTCCAGAAAATGATCCCCACATTTTAATGTTTCCTCCGCCATGTTTCACCTGCTTTTTTGTGAATCTTGGATTCATTTCCGCTTTTACAGGACGCCGTACGTATTGCCTTCCATCTGAAGAAATCAAATTAACCTTGGTCTCGTCAGAGAATAATACATGTTGCCATTGGTCGTAGGTCCAATGTCCATATTTACGTGCAAACGCCAAACGTGCATTTCTATGCTCTTTCTTTAACAACGGTACTTTGCGAGCCACTCTTCCGAACAACCCTGCTTCTACCAGACGTCGTCGAACTGTCCTCGCTGATACACTGACTCTTTCGTCTGCCCCAAACACTTCATGTTTAATTAAAATAGAGCCTAGAAACGGATCTTTCTTAGCTAACCTGGTTATCATTCTATCTTCTTGCGGAGTTGTTTTTCTCGATCTTTTTTTTCTGGGCACATTTAAAGTTGTGTTATTGCGCCTGAAATGTTGCACTGCATTGCATACCATAGTTTTTGAACAATTTAAATATCCTGCTATCCTTCGGTATGACCAACCGCGCTCGACAAACTTCATGATAATTTTTCGTAGTGTTGCATCGCAACTTTTATTTTTGCCCATTGTTCTTCAAAATAACTCTCAAAACTTGAAATTACAAATCTAGATTGCCGCCAAAACTACCACAAAGAATAGGAGAAGAAAGAAAATAATAATTGAGATTCAGATTTTGAAACTAGAACGCAATATCTCAGTGTCCCTAATTAAATGGCCAGCCAGCATTCTTTGAACAAATAGCACTGTGATCGTCTATCAGCTATACTGTAAAGAGGTTTAATGTTTAAGAAGTTGTTATTGTTTGTATAATTAGGCACATAAATGACTAATTATACTTACATGTAAAAGATGTGGAATATTGTTTAGACTCGTTGGAAAATAAAAAATAAATTCACAATTTGGATTAACTAGAGAGTGTCCCCAATTAGTTGACCACGACTGTATATATATATATATATATATATATATATATACAATATATATCTATATATTGTTTACAGCCTATGCAAGTCCCAACACAGGAGGCAAGGGTAATAATAAAGATGGCAAAAATTGTCAAATAAACAATCTAAATGCTACATCAAACGCCACAACCCCGAATGAAAGCAACGGCTTCCTTCGAGTTAGTCCTTCACAAGGTAAGGTGTACCTAATATCCTAACACTTGAACTGAAAAGTATTAACTGACTTCAACTAGACACTTAAGATATTGTTACATCGAAATGAAACTCGTTGGTTGGTCTAGTGGTTGGTGATCCTAACTGTGGAGCCAGAGGTGGTGGGTTCGATTCCCACACTCAACAAAAATAATTTATCCAAAAATACTTGTCCCAGGTCTGATGTGAAATCATTCCTGATGCGGGTTTAGTTGTTTTTTTAAATCGAAAAATGGTATTTTAGGTGGCAATACTATTATATCACATTCTGTAATTGGATTGTGATTTTTTTCAGTAGATACTAGTAAACCACAGGAGTTTTTTTTTGTTTCTTTCAACGAGTTGAATGATAACATTGGGTGAAAAAGCTTTATTCTGTTTTTTCGTTATATCGTAGTCAAAATAAACCTATAACTCGTTGGACCTTGGATATAGTTAGCTCATGGGCATAAATAGGACTCAAAAACTGTATCATAGATACGTTTTATTATGAGTTATATACATTTTACAGAAGGTATAAGTGAAGGTCCATCATCGTTTGAAGAAGTATCACCCTCAGATTTAGCGGAACTCCAAGCACATAAGTCTGGCAGCGAGCGACGCAAGTCGTCCGATACTACCATCAGCGCGGCCTCGCTGCAGAGCGAACACACTGCTACAGGTAATTAAAGTATTGTGGAAGTTGAATGTAAAGTTAAATTTGTATCTCATTATCAAACGTTAAAACAGTATCTGCTCTTGTAAACGAGCTTCTTGAATCTTATATGTTACAAAAATTTATGACTACTACTAACTTTAAAGTTATCGCTTGGTGATAAATTTTTAAATCAACATTTTTTTGATACGAATCTCCACTGTGTCGTTGACTCTGGTTCCTGGGCTAAGAATTATCAACCATAAATGATAAGTGATAGCAGATTATTTATGTGATGAGGGTTTTGAAAGTTCGTATATGTGTATTCCTTCATATATATGTAACCACTTCGTTTTATAAATGAGATGCGTTTATTATTAGGTATAACACCGCCAGAAGACACATCCCAAAAGTATGTATCGGACTTTCTAGAACGCTATGTACTGGACAGTGACACGGACTCAGAAGGTCGCAGAATACCCGTCATCAAACCATCGAAGCCAAAGGATGAATCTCATAGGTGAGACGTATTTTCTATTCCATATTTTCAAAAGGTCTTCTTCTTATGTGCCTTCGACTTGACTGCAAGGCCAGACGCATGTAACAGAGATATAATAATTAACTTTAAAAAATGACCCTTAGAGACTGAATGTTTTCTAATTATTTATATGAGAGCTATGTACCTTAGGACAATTCTTTCAAATTAATATATCGAAATCGGTTTACATTGCGTAACAAACACACACAAAGCAAACGGTGAAATTGAACAATTTTTTGAAAAGTCGGTCTGTAAGTTGCTAATTTTAAGCGATCAAAAAGATGTTGTAAGCTAACGCTTTTACTGTTAATAAGTTAATATTGTTACGAGCTGGGTATTTAATAAATTAAAGTAGTCGATTGATTACCAAAAACAACACAATATTTATTAATACCACTCTTTACAATTACAAATCACTATATCACTCGTTAGTCGCACTAGAAGATCGCTTCGATGTTTGTTCGCTGTATCGTGAATCAATACTGCCCGTACGGCTACCCCGATCCGCTTTTATATTGCTGTCGAGACAACTAGAATGTACGATAATATTCGATCGATGGTTCTAGACTAAATAGATTATTCTAGAGCTACTTGTAGCGCCATCTAGCGTCATAATGTCCACAGTTGCGCGCTATCCGACACTAGATGGCGTTGTCCCTTCGTTCTCGCGTCTTGTAGATTGACTATTTTTCACGATGGCGCAACAATATATACCTAAATAAATAATTTCAGGGAGCCAGAATCAGAAAACTCAAGTACGTTAGTTGGTGAACCACCTTTAGTTGAAGATGATTTTAGCAAAGATAATAAGAAGAGGATAAAAACAAGGTATAATTATATTAGATTATTGAAGTCAGCCTTGTATATATGAGATAGTAATAGAGGTTTAGAAATTCTTACCCTTTACTGTTACCCTTTGACGAAAGAGTGGATTTATTCTTATAATAACTATATTGTCTTGATTTATCGCATTCTTGCCCCAAGAGTAATTTGTTACTGCAAATCAAATTACTTTAAATCATATTCTTTTGTTTTGAAAACAACAATATCATGTGAACCGAGAATTTGAACCTTTATTTAGAAAAAACTATCAAATGAAGTAAGGAAGTAAGTTAAGCACGTATCAGCTAGACCATAATATTACCACAGCCATCCAGAAAACACGATGCTTGGGTTGTGTTTTTTGAGTGAAGTAACCGGAAGGCACTCATAAGAGACCTCATAGGCCGGTAACGCACTTGCAACTTGAGTTGAGTTGTTGAGTGGTATCCATGAGCAGTGGTAGTTTCTTAAGATAAAGTTCCCATCTGTTCGTTTGCCTATACCGTAATGTATGTATATTATTATTTTAATGAAGGATAAGTGAAGCGGCATCTGGTTTCATGGGCGCGATGTCGTCCCGGTTAGCGTATATCACTGGATCAAACACAATCTCAAGGCCGCCGCAAGATGAGTAAGTGCCATTGAATTGATTAGTAAATACACTACATGATTCTAAACTAGAATGTAACTGTTCCTATTTAAATACTTAAGAACATGTTATGTTACAATAAAAACTTTCGTGAATTAGGTTCATATTTATATAAATATACGGTTTACTCACGTGTGTATTTCGGGGATGCCCGACTAGTTTCGGTCTCGACAGGAGGCCGTTCGGCCCTTCGGCATCCCTGAAATACACACGTGAGTAAAACCGTATATTTAAATATACATGATATGTACCTACCCACAATAATATTAAGTGAGTGAAACAACAAAATCTGATGTATTTAATTACTGAAAAATTTTCTCTCGCTCATTTTTCAAAATTAACCCTTAATTGAAAACCAACAAAAACTATCAAGAAACATATTAGACAACTGAAGCGTTTTGTTAATAAATGACACCTCTATTTAATTAAAATTCAGAGCGAAGTTCTAATTTGTACTATTTACCAAATAATTGCCTCCCTCAGTCTAGCAGTGCGCACGAACCTGGATGCATTGATAGCTCGCTCTCCGTCCGACGAGTTTATATTCTCAGTACCGCGGGATCCCCTCCTCTCTCCCTACTGGGCTGATGATGAGCTGCTGAAAAAGTTCCCGCCTGTTAGAATACTGGTATGTAACATATTTGTCAAATATTATATATAGCTCTTGTGTTTCTTCATACATTTGCTTCTATCCTACCTTAAAGATTTTTTAAGTTATCAGTGTATATTAGGAATAATTCTACACTATCTATATTTTCAGACCGTACACTTGGACCCTTGTTTGGACGACTGTGTTATGTTTGCAAAGAAACTTAATAAGCTTGGTAACACCGTCGGTATTGAGGTGTTGGAAGGTTTACCTCATGGCTTTCTCAATTTCTCACTCGTAAGTATTGCAGTATATTATTATATTGTTTATTGTTAAGGATGTCATCAATAGCAACGCCACCGTAAATCTGAAATATAGGTAAGAAGTAAAATTATTAAAAAAATAAATAAAAGCCAACAGCGTTACAAAACAAGTTAACTTTTTTACTACATCCTTAATTTATTTCGCGAACGTTTTCTTGAAATTCATACCACATTACACTCTAACTATTAAAACGATTCAAATACTGAAATTATTGCAGTCGGGTAAACAATAAATAAATAAAATTCAGCCTACGGAACAAACGGTCGGCTGCCGTATTTCCGATATGACTTTAAAACTTTAAAGACAAGAGCGTACGTGAAAGGCCGGCAACGCACTTGTGGCTCTTAAATTGCGGGTGTCTATGGGCGGCGGTAGTCACTTACCATAAAAAAAAATGACTTCACTGATACTACAAACACAACACACAATAAATACTGTCTATAGTTACTGGGCAATAACATGTTATACAATTACTATCTCTTCATTGTATATAGTAAACTATTTTCGTTAAATTAATTTTATTCAGCCATTACTTTTTTTCTTACAGATGGCCAAAGAAGCCAACGAAGGATCAAAACTGTGCATCGAACGCATAAAACAATTACTCGACTTAGAGAGCAACACTACATCAAGAGAGAATAATGATTTATGAATGTGCGGTTTGTGGTGTGTTTGCCGAACGTAGAACGTAGGCTATCATGTGTGCCTACCAATGGTCAAAGGTATGGCTGTAGCCAATATAATCTCTCTTGGACAAAATAAAGTAAATATATATATATAAAAAGGCCTTCTGTGTTACATAATTTAACTTAGGTTTGCAATGCGTTGCAAACCATTGTTTGTGAATAAAAAGGTTGGTTAGTTTTTATGCTACCACAGACAAGAATCATAATGAATATAGGTGAGACCGATGGGATGCTTTCCTAAGAATTTTGAAAGTACTAAACTGCTAAGGACAGAAGTCATTAACGATAATACAACTGCATTCATTATGATTTTTGACGGATTATACGTGTGAAGCGATAGCTGCAAATATTGAAACAAGATTAGTCGAGTGTTGATTTGTAATTTGCTTCTAGGCAAAATTGACTAAATTTACTGTTGTGTGCCTAAACGTAGCAGTGTATAATGACCGCTAATCTATGTATATGCAGTATATCATCTATGTGAGATGTGCTTTTCTTCATGTCGTTATGAATATCATCTTGTAAATGACAAGATATTTTTGTCTTTTTATCCTCCGACGAAAAAAAGGATTGATATTGTATATATCTGTGTATCCGTGTATCTGTCTGTGGCATCATAGCTCCTGAACGGATGAACCGATTTTGATTAAGTTGTTTCATTTGAAAGTTGTCCTAATCGTGAGTGTCTTTTGCTATGTTTCATTAAAATCTGCTCATCCGTTTGCCACCATCATCATCATTTTCAAGTGAGAGGTATATAACATTTTTAATTTATACTTGTTATTATAAATGGTTATCGATGTGTGATGTCAATTGTCTTTTTTAGTATATTCAACGACTTTTAATGTTGCATATGTTTGCTTTGGAAATGTGTACAGAATGTGAAAAATGTGTGCAGAAATGTTAACGGCTTAGCAATAATATCAAGTCATATGTTGTTATTTATAATGTTCTGTTTTGTAGGTAGAAATTTTAATACTGAAAACATTTAAGAACATCTTTAATGAATTCGCACAAAATCGAAAATCTGCACACATCCGTAACCTATGTCAATGCAACCGGAATTTCGAACTGTTATAGTATAATTTTATTGTGGAACGCATTCAGCTTACTAATATTACGTCTGTCTCTCTTCTCTTTGATTAACGTTTCCTAACCTAAAATATAATATTCCAATAAAATTGGTTAAAATCATGAATTTGAAATTAAAATAATCTTTTACATAAACACTATTTCTAGGGAAGTGTAGTACATGCTATAGATATAAATAGTTGTAGTAACTTTCCAAGTTAGTTCAATATTTCTAGTAAAGTTTCGCACCAAAAAATTGAAGGTTAATTATAGGAATTTTCCTAACGATGCTTGGTAGGAACTTGCACTTGGGAATAGAATAAATGTGAGCCCTTACTTGGCGTTTTAGTAAGCGATTATTCGCTATATTTAATATATAAAAATGAATGTTTGTCTGTTCGTATGTTACGCCATTTAGTATACAGGTAGGGCATTTCATCTACAAAAAAAGTATTGTTCCCGAGAGATGGAATAATACTTTAGCGTGAAAGAAGCCGTGGGCAAAAGCTGCTGTATATTATGAGGAATAGGTACTATAATGAGTTTTGTGGTAGGGTACTACTGATTTTGTGAGGTTGTCTCTGTCTAGTCGATACTAATTGGGCAAATAAAGATTTAATATAAATATAAAGTTGCTTGTTGAGAAGAACTCTCTAGAGCCATGCTACAGATGAGTAAAAAAATAATTCAGTCGAGTTCATTTCTTAGGGAGTCGATTATAAAGTTGTTTTTAGTCTTACGAAATGAACGGATCTTCTGAAAGTGTAACTGTAATTTCATTTTATTGTGAAGTCACGTTTTGAATTATCTGTGATTGTCATAATAAAACTAGTTCATACTAATCATGCTCAAGAATGGTTTATATGAATATTAAAAAATATATATTCTTCAGACTGAATCGCTATTTTCCAGTATATGTATATTATTTTATCAAGCAACAGAAAATGAATACCATAACAACAATCAATCATTCAGCAAATTCAAATCAAATAGGGGATCTAAGGCCTTGAAATGCTGTGTTATTAAATCTATTACAAAATTTAACAAAAATTTCAAGTGTACGAAGAAGATAATCTATGTTTGTCGCACTTCCTATCTCAATTATATAAAATAAATAAAATGAACATGAAATTGTAGTTAAACATTAATAAGACATAACATAAATTAACACACAAATGTTGTTCTGGTGTCATGGAGGCTGAAGCGATGTAAATTGTGTACAATGGCGATAAGCAAATATTAAAAAGAAAAATTATTATAACATTCTATCTGTACTATATACAGATAGAATGTTATAATAATTTTCCTTTTTTGATGTATATGGAGTACTAGCCCTTGGGCTATTTTTACTATTGTATACAAATACTTGTAAATTTGCAGTGGGATATTAACGCATTGTTTACGGTAGAAAAAGTGAAACTAGTGTTCTCTTAAAACACTTTAGAATAGGAGTTCACTTCGGCGATAAATACGTACGAGAAATATAATTATTGTTTAAACTGTTGTCTTGGTTCTAAACAACAACACTCAATACAGGATACATAACGTAATGTTCCACGACCATCTATTATTTGTTTTTTTTTATTCTACCAAATAGCTAAACTTTAAACCGCTTTGAATGTAGGTACTTAATGCTCAGTGCAGTACTTTCGTGCCATATTTAGTTCAGTATTGGATTTTACAATAAAAAAATATTCTTTATCTACCATGGATTTAAGTTTACTCATTAATTATTTGAGTGGGACTAATTTCTAATAGGTAGTGGTAAATGTTCAATACACCTCTGCCTTACCCTTTAGGGGATACACTGATACAGGCGTGAGCGTATGTAAGTTATTATTTTAATCCAATATATCTCTAATAACAGATCACTGATTAATTTGACATCACATTTTATTTTTGTTAAATTTAAAGTCAGGCAAACCTATATACAGTATTGCCAGAGATGATATACATATGTATCACGGGAAATGCATTTAATTATATAAGAAATGATGGCCATTATAACAAAAAAAAAATGTAATGTATCTTTATATCATTTCCCTGAGTTGTGAATTGTATTTTAATTATGTGTTGTATTAAAGCTTTATCTATTTATTGTAACGTGAATGTCTATGATGTGTTGCATTTGGACTCAGAATACACTTACAGTTCATTTACATTTCCTCAATTATGCAATGTAAATAGCCACCCGAGTACATTGGCTGATTTACATTTTATGTAAGTACCTGTTTTATCTCCGGACGTTGAAATTTGAAGGAATGTACTCAAAACACTATCTACTCTGTAAGTGTATTCAGAGGTCTTAAATAATAATATAACTGTTATCATTTAAAAAATCTGTATACTTAAATTTATAATAATAGATCGGAGAGCCTTTAATGCAAGCGAACCTTTTATATACTTTGCGTTAATAAAAAAAATAATAAAAAAAATCATAAAATAATAAAAAAAAGTAATAAAAAAAATTCGTTGAATGAATATGTTTATAACAAGGCTCACGAAATTTATTACATATATTTATTTTTAAAAATTAATTATATAATATCAATCTTCATGTAAAATTATGGACCATAATTTAATATCATTGTGTGTTAAAACATTGAAAGCTCAATTCTGTGTTGTATATTTTTGATAAATTTATTTGTGAAAGGACCTATTTTATAATGTACTTATATTTGAATTTCAAGTTACGTATTCAAAAAGTCAAGTTCTGTAAACTATTTAAATAAATGTTGAGCACCCATTTTGCACAAGTTTCCAATGTGGTAAATGGGTTTGGCCGGTTTCTAAATTTTGAAAACAGACAATGTTTCCACTGCTGTGTTCATATTTCATTTCTTTCTAGATGTGCTGTCTTTATGCTTTTAATTACAGTTATATAGTGCAAGTAGATCTAGCTTGTAGTTGTATTGTAATGTATTATGCCTAATATTCCGTATTATATTATAATGCTACAAACAAGTTTTCTTTTACCAACTGGATATGTTATAAAGATGTATTGTTCTTGGCTTTAATTGTGTTTTAATAATATAATATACACATTAGTTGAAGTCATAAAGACGAGACCAAATCTGTGTTTCAGAGGTATTTCAAATTCAAAATACCTAATAAAATCAAATAATATTGTTTGTAAACTTCATTACTACTACAAAAATCAATTAACAATCTGTTACAACAACTCACAAAAACAAAGGTCTTGGAAAAATACAGAATTTCCAATTACAGTAGTCCTGTATTCTTCAATTCCTTTACTGTATTGGCATTCATAATCAAAATCGATTTGACTTTAAGATTTTAATGATTTGTTGAATAACAGTACCTATAATTTAAAATGTCATATAATAAGTCTGTGATAGTGAATTGAAGCTTTTCAAAAGCATAACTAACAGTATTCTAATCTATATATATCTAAAAATAATGTTATCTGTTTGTGAAATTGATAAATTGTAAAAATGTATTTATCAATATTTTTATATAAATAATATCCATACACGAATATAACTATATCTTTAAATTAATGTAAACATTAATTAGATGAATACTTGAAATTAGGACTTATGAAATTACATCACATTACTGATAAAATAAAATTGCAATCGAAATAGTTATTTATGGTCCATTCTCCATATAATACATAACAACTAGTCAATAATGACAATATTGTACAATGTCTTATGTTATTTCAATAAATGAAAGCAAAAAAATATATTATGCTGATGTCTTTTCTGCTATCACGTAAAAGTTATTATAACAGGTCTTACATCTACCTTTAAATAGCCTGGTACCTCAGAAAGGTTGGCTGGTGTCACAGACTGGCTCAGTGGCGCGCCGTGCATCCGTGGTATCCGTGTGGTAAAAAGTTCTTCATCCACCTACACGTTCTGATATCTCGGAATCGTCCGAGATATAAGTGGACTAAATAATTTTACCGGCACTTACTAGTCTTGTCGCAGCGCCCAATCTTTCTCAGTGTAGAACAAACTTCGACCACCACTCTGTGTATCCGGAGCCTGGGCTAGCGTAATCCAATCGGCTTATGACAGCCTATTAGTGGAAACGCTGACAATCTATTTAGCAATTATCGTCGTATCAAAGGCAGGTATTGAAATTGGCAATGAAAAAATAATGCAAACAAGCATAATATGAGCATTCTAATATTGCATGACAGTTTCTAATTGATTCTAAAATTAAAATGAAATTAGTAAGTAGCAACGTCACATTATACTTGAGCTTCCTCAATAGGCGCTAAGACACCTAGACAGTGGTGAGAAAGATCCTACCCCCTACGTACAATTTATATGTGCATGTCTACTATAACCTGCTGTATATAGGTATAAAGGTGGGTAAGTAATATATGATATCATTACAACAACAAAATCTTAAATTTACAAAATAAAACAACTGAATCTATAATTTTATTTGATACAACGATCAGTCAATATAATAAACGATTGATATAATTTTGAAATACCTATTTTTTATAAGCATGACATACATTGAATATAAAATCGTTTGATATACCACTCAAAAGAAATAAAACCTATTTAGTGCTGTATAATAATATGTAAGCAACAGAGAATGAACAATAAACTGCAGCGGCAAAAAAAATAGTGTAATAAATAAATAGTTAATTTTTATGAGTTATAACGAGTTTTTTTTTGTAATGTCTATCATAGTTAGTAACCTGAGTAGATATTCCTAGTAACTGATTATCACCTGCCAAGATAGCTCGACGGACGGACGGCTCCCAGTTCTGGGTGGTTATAAAAAACGTAAACTTATATACCATAGAAAGAAAATATGTAGATAGATTTTCTTTAAATAAACGTTATATCCAATAACTTATACGAAATACGGTTATAAGAAGAAAGTATATCAATAGTTCTCAGTTCAGTATATCTCACGCTTATTATATCTTGAGAACGTTAATGAAATGAAAATATACCGAATAACTTTATATGATATCGGATGCACCCGTATAAGATAGTTTAATACCTAACAAACTAAATGAATTATATACCTACCGGATATAATTCATTTAGGCTAGACTAACTTCATACATCTCTCACTTGGCCGTCCGTATCTCAAACTAGGCACCTAACCTGTACTACTACTGCTAACCAAACTGCTGTTAAACGTACTTACAGATTTTTAATAATAGATCCTTTAACTAAAAAGCTGTAAAACAACAAAACCTTAATCAGCGTGGACATGTAACATGGAATCTCAAATAAGTAACTTTTATAGCTGTAGATGCATATATATATATTGTCTCGAGATATTAAAACTTAGTAAACCACTAATTCATAGATTATTTGCTAATTCATTACTAGCTGATTAAGCTTTTGTGGCTTAGAGGCTTTTTTAGTTAAAGGACGGTAGAAATATTTGTACAGGGTAAGCATAAAACCTACGATATCTGACTCAATAGTCAGCATCAGTAACCGTCAGACCAAGAGGCCAGTAGAATCTTCCAACTTAGAATCAACACAGAACGAAAAAAGTACCTATGCTTTGAAAATAGACATTGAGGAATCCTTTCTTCAAAACATTTTGACGTTCTCGACAGTTATAGCGTTTTAAAATCATTCCATTAATAGTATGCGGCATGCTCATCACTCGTTGACCCAGTTACTAACGGTTTTGTACGCATGTCGGAACTCCGCAAGTCCGAATTGATCAATTTAATTACATGCGCTTCAATATTGTATACACATATTTGAATAGCTAGGTTAGTACGTATACATTTATTAGAGTCAGATTAGGAGATTGTTAAATAATCAAATCGAAGTAAAATCGACAAACTTAAATAATGACACACTTTGCCGATAAATCGGATGAAACCATATATCAACAAAAAATTCCCTCCTTTACAGTGCAAGCCGCACTTAAAACGTTTTGAATATTAAACAAGCTACGTCAATACGTGTCGAAAATCTATGCAATTTTGACATTTGTCATTACTACAGTAGATTATATTTTAGACAAAGCAGTAATAATAATTTTTTAAATCCATAATCTTTGGAAATAACTATAACTCAGAACAAATAGCTTTTTTTTTCAAAACCATGTACCGAATTCTTTCTATTATAAAATCCGAAGGAGCCAAAAACGTCACTCTGAAATTATGTCAAGAGAGCAGTCTTTTAGATCTTCTCAGCACGGTCGCTTAACCTTGTAGCGTTACAATAATACACGTACTGAACCACGTAGTGCCGAATCAATTACCAGCTATAACTAACAAATTTTGGGGCTGTATGGGGCCGGAGGTGTAACTGTATGTGTAGCTGGTTCAGATTTATTCACTTTCTATAGCAACGGGTTATGAGGATTTATTAAGAGTTACCCAACGGTGCGAACCGTTTACCCGCGAGTAATTGCAAGCTTTTGTTATGTTTACGATAACTGTAGAATGCTTTCGGCCAGACTTGTGTCCAACTGGTTTAACCAACATCCAGAAATTACTCTAATTCTCGAGACGTCTAGGTCCCCGGACTTAAATCCAATTGAGAATTTATGGGGTCTGATATGGGGGATGGCCCTACACGGTGTGGCCAAGGTCTGCAGGTGTTCATGGAGGCTTCCTTGGTAGGGTATTCCCGGGTCCCTTGCAATAGACCCTTTGTGACGGAACACCGTGTGGTTTTAGCCAGTTCGAGTCCGACAAACCACCTCTCCGTAAGCTCCGGTGAGGTGATGACCCGTGTGGGTTTCCATGAACAAAAAAAGATTTTTACTTCCCTATTTCTTATTGTTGCCTTAAAGCACTTTGCAAACAAGATTCAGAGAAGACGTATGCAAAAATGACTGAATATAATTTGTAGCACGTTTAAGCTAAACGCAAATTTAAATAAATAATAAATAAATCAAGTTGATTAGATAAAAATTGTTAATTTTATTACGATAATGTCCGCATTAGCTTATAAACTAACCCGCACCATGGCTACCAGCAGTATTTATTTTATACAGTGTGTTTTGTATGGTGTGTGCATTCATTATACCACACTTGTGCGGTAAATGGTTGCGGGTGTCCATGGGCGGCGGTAGTCACTTACCATCAGGTGACCCGTCTGCTCGTTTGCCCCCTATCGCATAAAAAAAAAAAAAAAATGCTTTTAACAAAGATGGAGATGCAACAGTTAATATTCTGTGTACCTATTCTCTATTGTGTAACTGACAAATAACAAGGTCATTACCAGTTCTAATCAACTAAGTTCAAATTTGTCGATTGTACATTATGGATATAATGTTTCGCGTTTGTTTTGATTTCATAAACAAAAAATATATTTTTTATAATCACATAAAATGAAACAGCATAAAATGTTAATCATGTTTATTATAGTAATAATGCTAAGGTTGCTGTGAACATGATGTTTAACAAATAGTTATTGTTTACAGAGTTGTTGACAAGGGTCAATTGACTTTATGGTAACAACAATATGATACAATCACTACTTACAGATGCCGTTTAAAAAATAAAAAAAAAACTATTAAGCTATTAGACAGTGTAAAATCTTAACAAAACAAAAATTTCAGTACAACTCAACATTAATTAAATAATTTTATTTTCATAGTGCAATAATAAAGCGCTCGTTAAAAAAATGTTTAGTTCCACAGTACAGCTTATCAAAATTCATTGTTTCCTCATTGCTTGAAAAACAAATGTAATTGATACGAAATAACTACCAATTAATCGCGAGGTGAATATCCAAACTTCCGTTCTGGACCAAGAAACATTAGGTTCTAATTAGAAAACATGGGAGCTTTATGACTACATATTATACCACAATATACAAGTACAGTAAAAACCTGACAGAATTTTTATGTCCGAATATAGTTAAAAGAATGTCTAGAGCTAACTATTATTTGTTACTTTACATATACTTATTCAATTATTGAGAAGAATTAATTTACAAGTTCAATGCTATTTACTAAGTCACATTAACTTGTAGCATGTACTAGACAACACACATTGCATGAAGTCGATACATTTAGTCAACATGTATGCATTATTATGAACATATTCTGTACAACATTTCAATGGTACTGAGTGGAATATCAGTCATTTCTAGTACTATATAATTTATGGCCTCATGCGTCCACAACCACAACTTACTGATTAACCCATCCATTACAAATATCTTAATGTAAATCAATCCTGTATGCACTCAATGTTTTTATTATGATTCTTACACATACGTTATCACTTGTCGCACATTAACCGCCAAGTGGATGCTTTACAAGTATATGGTGTTTTGGGTATTGTAGTACATTCAATCGTGTCCATTTGTCTTCGCGTGTGGTACTGTTCCATTAAGTAAAGGTACCGGAGGTTGTGGCGCTCTGATCGTTTTCTGTAAGACATGTGCATCTGCTGGCTCTATCCTTTTGTAGTAATGCTCTTTAGTCTCAACAATTTCGAAACCAAACTTCTTATAAAAATCTATTGCACCCTCATTGTTCACTTGGACATGCCTGAAAATAACAATTAATAATATTAAGTAAAACGGCAGAGACGACAGCAGGGGACAGCGTTTTGTGTTTTTCTCTATATACGATTGTCAATATTAAAATTGAGACAAGCTTTTGTGAAAAATGTAAGTACTTAGGTTTTGTTTTTTTTTTAAAAGACGACTCCCACGTTAGGAATAATTCCCGTGTCACGGGGGGCTTCACAAACATTCAATCAACGGACACAAAGACTCGGCAAAACTATTTGTGGATCACACAAATGTCTGTACCGAGTGGGAGTCGAACCCACGAACTCCGGTTTAGTCAGGTTCACTAACCACTTTAACTGTATGTAAAGTTTTAATTGTTAAAGAAATGATTAGTAAATGATGTTAATGGTATAATTTTAAACCAATAATTTTAAATTAACTTTAAGTAAAGGTCGACCCAGGTAGTCGACCTTTACTTAAAGTTAATTTCTTGATATAGGCCTTCGATTAAATAAGTAGTAGAATGCTATAGGTATATGTAAGATGGCAGAAATAGCCTAGACCGTTAGGACTGCCACACAGTAGGTTAGGTACATGTTCTTTTAAAGAACCTCTCTACTTCTGAGGAATGCAAACATTTATGAATATTGAGCTACTAGCCTCTATACCCATCTTTGCCAAATTGCAGTGAATTTCTTGTCTGCTCCTTCCACTAACGTACCTGGTGAACAATTGTTTAGTGCTGTGGAACAAATATATGCACACAGGCGATCTAATATCATTTGTGAAAATGTTTTGATAAGTTACTATTATTAGCTTGTAACACAAGTTAACAAGCTTGGGGAGCTTTATTTAATGTTATCTATGGTTATATTAAATTATTTATATTATGCTAGTTACCAATGGTTTAAACAAAGGGATTATATTTTGTTGAACATGTGTCTAAATTAGTAAAATAATCATTACCTTATAATTAATTTTATAGCAATTGTTACCTAGTTTTCATTTCAGCTAGATTGGTTTTACACTAGTAAAAAATGAAACTGATTTAGATTGTTAATCTTTTTTAAATAATATTATTTTTTACCCCTTGCAGGTACTTTTAAATGTTAACTTAATATAGCAATTTTAAATTTCGATCAGGCTATTATGTACCAAATTTATAGAGTCGTTTCTAAAAATGGTGATGGAATGCACATGTTCATTTTCCAGATTAAACTAATAGTTACTATGGTGTTGTGTTCTTCAAACATCAATGCTGCATGGAGCATGTACTGAACTAGCGATGTGCACAATATGGGAACAGAAATACAATTGGTAACATGCATCATTTTATAAGGAAACAACTATCCATATAACTAAATGCAAGGGAGGTGATAGAAATAATATCCCCTATGCCTTGGACAGTGAGCGGGAGAGTATTTGCTAGAGGATATAGAATATGCTTATTATGTTAACATAGTACAAGCTCTGAGAGGGCTGTGTGAGATGTGTCAAGTTATTATTATTATTTGAAAGAGATTGCTGTATAGAGTATAAATAGTAAGGTGATACCGAGAAAGTCAACTTAATTCGTCCACTTAGTGTCACTGAAGTACCAGATAAAATAGCATGTTTGAGGCCTGCTAGATGACCTTTTTTTTCTAATTTTTTTATTTTATCAGGGGATAAACAGATGGGTCACCTGATGGTAAGTGACAACCACCGTCCATGCATGCCTGTTGAGGAGGGGGGGTTCAAAAGAAGACGAATCAAAATTTTCTTTGAAAATGATTTCTAATTCTGAGGGGATTCAGTTTGCAATGCAAGTCTTTTGGAGTTCATTGTCAATTCAGGCCATTTTGGATCATGGATTGATTCTCACATTTAAAAATTTTCAATCTGAATCGAAATTTAATTTAAAAAATCAAAATTTGGTGTAGAAATGGCGAAGAGATGGCTTTAAAATACATTTAAAATAATACAATTGATGAGATCATAAACATTAATGTGTATAATTGTCTCTTGACATAAAAAACCATCAAATTTATTGCTTCGGAAGTTAAATTCAGTACACAAAAAGTAAGAATTCACTTCACATTATTTTGCTGTTGTGAAAGATGATGTGTTGTGTGATTTAATATTAACATGTTTTGGGGTAACAATGAAATGATGTTATACAAACTGTATAACAATCACCAACTGGACTTTCAGTTAATTAAATATAGCTGAACAATAGATATATATATGTGTAGTGTAAACCACCTATTGATTTTTGGTTGTTTTGTTTTATTGTTATACAAAACATAATGAATTCAAACAGTTGTAACTTAATAGCTTAAGATACATTTTCATAGACTATCAGACGACATATTTGTGTAAGAGCATGCTAGGACTCTTATTCAGAGTACCATTCTCATAAATTGTACACTTATAACTTTATAATTAACAGGATTTATTCATAGAACTCTATGGTCAAATTGATACTTATTGAAAGAAATAGCAAATTAATTAAGGACAAGAAGTATAAAGAGTACAGAATTATGAATAACTCATGCAGCATGACTTTTTTACAGGTGATTAACTTTAATCATCAATACTTGCACAGCTCTAGAAGAGTGAAACATGCTTGGTCTGAACTCAACATAATGTAACAAGCCCCTTTTATGTCTATAGGGGTGTTACTTCTTCAATTGTTCAATTTAAAAATATATAAGTAATTGACATTAGTTTTTTAATTAATTTTAAGGTAGTGTACAAGCACCCATCATGCTAATAAAATTAAGAAAAAACTTAATTTTAATTATTACTGTTAATGTACATACTTGTAACTGTATGGAATATTATCTAACAGAGTAAGTTTTATTGTGAGTTTTCCTTTAACTGTTTTCATTAATACACATTTAGTGTGTATGGAATGAATGCATAGACTAAGGTTTGTATAAATTAGTATTTCTAAATTTTGTGTACATCTTTTGTAAGCAAAATGGAAGAAAATATAGTAAGTGGTTGTTATATATGACTTAATATATATTAACCTAAAGTATTTCTAGATAGGCATGTTGAAACAATTGTAAAGGGTATTCTATTTCTTAATTATTTCACAGTTAAACAAAAAATCCTTTTTTAAACTATGTAAATAGGTTCTATTTTATTAAAAGTTTACCTAAAAATTATAAGTATTTCAGTTAAACTAGTAGTTGATACACTGACAAATATAGCATAAATTACTGCAATCACTTGGTTTCCCACAGTACCTATAGAGATACATAACCTTCAGGCTATAAATATAACATTTAAATTCTTATGAAAGGAATCATTCATACAGTTCTCAGGATTGGAAAAGTGTAATAAATATGTACTCACAAGAAAATACTGTCGAAATTACCATCCTGTTCAACAAATTTGAGCACATGTTCTACCATCAGAGTGCCAATGCCAAGTCTTCTGTAAGGGTATAAGCATCCCAAGGTCATGATATACAGTCTACGAGAGTTTTCCGACGTGTCTATTCTACAGCATACAGCTCCCACAACGATATCGTTATAATATGCTAACTTTGCCAGTTCACCAGCTTCCAAAACATCCTTGTAGAATTTATCATTGTAAGATACTGGGAAAACCACTGTATTAAGCTTCTTCAGCTGTTTTATATTATGTGGAGTCACGTCGCCAAGTTCTATTTTAGCTCTGAAAAGGCAAATATGAAATTTTATGGATAATATTGTATGATATTGAACAGGCATTACACCTCATTTATGCTTCGTAATACGCAATTTAGGTTATTTCCAAAAGATTAGCTGTATAATAAATAGATAATTATTTTGTTTACCTAGTCATTTTAATAACTATTCTAAAAATTAAACACTACTAATTTAAAAACTAATCTAACACAGTTATATCACACGAGATCACTCCCGCCATCTACCAGTTTAGCTCGCTCGCTCGCACACTCGCTTCGCTATTCTTCGCTTGAGCGACGATTTGCAATTTTGACAGAGCAGTGTTACCAATATTATCATTTAGGAAATTGTACTTATTATCTCCCTAACCTTATCTCAAGTTTGTTTGGGGTTGGTAAGAAATGTATCTTGTATGATAATTTTAAATAGATTATTTTATGAAGCCAACCCTCCTTGGGAATACAGTCAAGTCAAGTCGTACAAGACGAGAAAGAATAAATAGTGTAAAAAAAATTTCGGTATTGGTTTTTCTTCTCAGAACACATTCTTTAGAACACGAATTTAAAATAGAAAAGCCCATGCCATTTGTTTTTTATGTTTTTATGTTCCTTTCGATGTGATATAATTACTTTCAAGGTATATTCAAGAAATATAACTAATACAAATGACACACATAACACATACACAAGTGGCCTAGATGGGTCATTTACATCAGTTTTCTATTGGATGGTTCTAGTGGATGGCCCAGATTGCATTGATGGCGATCGATCGACCTGGCTGTGTAATTTATACAATTGGTCCAACAGAGAATTTTGAGTCTTTAAAAATATAAAAAAACTTCTTTGTTGCCAAAGAAGACAATAATTGTGTCCTGGTTCCCTTATTTGGCCGAGACAAAATTATTTTAATTCAAGTAGGCATCATGATTTCGTACTAAAGACGGAGCAAATTTTGTTACTGGCAGTAATTTTGGTACAAGTGCGTTCGGAAACATGGTCTTGTAGATGAAGGTCCTACATATCTTACCTATCAACTACGTATAAAACATCTTATTCAGTGCATTATTTTATTTACTAATTTATTTTTCATTAAATATTTTTTTAAAACCGCACTTATAAATCTGTGAAAATCTTCTCTAAGGGCTATAACCCTAATTATATGACAAAATAATCATAGAGTAAAATCCATGCCTAGAAGAAAAAAGGCGCAGAATTCGAATTATTTAAACTTTCTATTCTTTTGTTTGTTAATGAAACGTTTCTTGTTGATGTGAATGATATTTTCGTAAACGAGACGGAAAGGCAGTAACAATGCTACTAAATCAATTGCGCTATTTTCAGCCATATAATAATATCAAGTTGGGTATAGCCACTTCCCACAAACGTTATTATGTGAAGACCCTAAGACAGTGCGTGAAAGCTCAAGAAATGATTATGCAGCACCAGCAAGCTACTAAGACAAGACCAGTTCCCGTCAATATTACCGACAAAGACGAACCAATAATATCAAGCGAGATATTTCCCGCTGCTAAAGTAGTGCCGATGGTATTGACAAATAAAGAGCCTATTATTTTGTCATTCGATGATGTGCCAGGACCTAAAGCTTTAAAACATTTAGCAAGAATGCGGCAGTATCTTTCGGAGATCGGCACTCAACTTACTGCTGGTTTCATAACAGTTGGCCTTAATCTGGGTTAGTTAGTTATTATTCCTTCTAACTCAATAATCATTACTCATTACATGATACTAGTTAGTTCTAATTTGTAACTAAGCATGTAAGTTGGTGTGATATAAGGGGAATTTTAGTAGCCATACCCATATTACAGCAGATATAGGTAAATAACTCTCTAATGATACTACTATATTCGAAGCCGCATCATCAGAACCAAACCCAAACGTCCTCATGACTAAAGTGAGATGGTTTAACATGCCACGTTTTACTTAAGAACCCACTGGTCCCTTTTTTGCCTTACCATCTGAAAGAACCTGGTAGCTCACGAAATATATATTTAATTTACAGCTCTGTGACTGAATAATAGGATTTTCTTTTCAGGAACATATCTAAATACCAAAAAGCCTTTGAAAAATTTGTCATCTTTATTCGACGAATACGGCCCAGTTGTACGTTTTATTAGTCCAGTGGGATCAGACATAGTCCTCATAAATCATCCGGACCATATCCAAAAAGTTTATACCAACGAAGGCGAGTACCCTGTTAGGTCGACTCTAGACTCCTTGGAGAAGTATAGATCGGAACATAGACACCATACCTATGGATTGTATACAGTGTAAGTTACTTACGACCTTTTTCGGATTTCACTCTCTTCTATCGTGCCCCAATACGAGAATTATCTCTGTATTCATCTGGTCATTAATTTGTTGAAATAATAATAATATAATAACAAATATCGTTTATTTCTCCTCACAATAATGACTTATATAGATAAAACTTGCTATTTTTTGCGAAATAGGTTGATCCTGTATTATAAATCACCAGGTCTTCACCCACAGTAATACGATTTACATGTGAAGAAAGGATAAATTTGCTTAAAGGAGAGGTTAAACAACATAAACAAAAAAAAATACAATAATTACACCTTGTGTGTAAATGGGATAGTGTGTATAGTGTGTCTGCACGTGCATGCGTGTATGTATCTATGTTTACGCATGTGTGTTATTGTGTGCATGTATGTCTATTGTATAAATATAAAGTGTATTTATTTGCATGTATGTCTATTGAGAGTATGCGCTGGAGTGTATGTGTGTATTTCTACTACTTTAAAAGTTCTCCGTGACTCTATAGTCTAGATTTTGTAACCATTCTGTTCCCATATATTTAGATTTATCTTTGAAAAAGAAAAACTTTAAATAATTTATTTTGGTTAGTAGATGGAGGTGTATAAAGATATTTTATATTAGAATAGTTTGTCGATTACACAAGTGTTATAACAGGCGAGGTGACCACTTATACCACTATGCCATTACTGCACTCAATTCCCCATTGTCCCTATTCCCTTAACAAATAGAGCACCACCGACCTAGACAAAAGCTGATATATAAGGTTATTCTTGTACCGCTGTCTAACCACGGTCTTCTGGAAACTAAAACAATTTGCATTGCCATGCAACGCTGGTTAAGACTGCTTTCTGTATTTTGTAACCAAGGAAACTTACCAAAAGACCAACACTCCACCAGTCATTTACAACTCGTGCGCGTTATCGCTTGAAAGTATCTTATCAGTAATCTAATACAAGTTTTCTAAATAATTTAACTTATGTATGTATCATCACTTGATCAACCATATCTACTATGTACCTTTGTTGAATATGTATCCATTTTCTACGTTATTTATACCTACTAAACATGTATGAAATTTATTTTTTTGGTTTATTTGGCAGGAGATTAACAAAAAAATTGCATTTGATTACCCAATTCTTGATAATTAGTAAGTGCCCCCTATTTCAGCAAGTTAAGGGCCTTCCGACTAGACTTTCTGGATATATTTCTTAACATTTAACCAAAATTCTTAGCCAAATTAATGTTTATTTTCTTAATAATATACAGTACTTGAATTATTTATATTTTTTTTATTCTATTTATTATTAATTGTTTTGTGGACCTTACTTTTCAACCCTATTTCGAATTAGTTTTATTAGTGGCCCCTATTTCGGGATAAGGATTATTATAACCCTCCCTCTTCTTAACCGGCAAGGAGTTGTACATCAGATAGCGATATTAGACAAATATCATGATAGCTTTAGAAAATTAGCTTAAGCTTAAGCCTGATGAATAATACATTGTTAGTGCTTATAAAATTTAAGATACCCTCGATTACATACCCATTCATATTTTTATGTTACAGCCAAGGCAACGATTGGTCCCGCCAAAGGTCGTTAGTAGTTAACCCTCTAAATAACTCGGTGGTACACCATCTGATAGGTATCAACGATGTCTGCGATAATTTCACTGGAAAGATATACAACTCGAGGAACTATCAAGACCAGTTATCTAAGGATCTTTATAAGGAGCTTCATAAATGGGCTTTCGATTGTATGGGTGAGTCAATCAATCAATTAATTAGCCTACTGCAGTTACCTACCTACTACCTAAGAAGTCGTTAGCTGGCAAAGATTAGAACACTTAAATGGTTTGTAGCTTTTTCTTATTAGTGAGAACCGTGAAAAAGCTACAATAAGTTACGGGAGACGCGATTCATGCTTTCTTTAAAAGAGTAAGGGTTGGTCATTCATCCCAAGATTGCCAATAATACACACCGCCTTTGGCTTTTCACTTTACATCAGAGATACATCAACAGGACACACGTAAACAAATTTTGCTGTTACACCTACAATACCCTGACGCCCTGTCAGATATTGACAAAACAGGCTGTAGGTAAATTTTAAGTTCCAAATTATTCAAACTAAAAAGAAAAAATAGTTCCGAATTATTTTTTGTTTTATAAAATAGGGGTACGGACGAACAGACGGGTCCCTAATGGTAAGTGACAACCGCCGTCCAGGGACACCTGCAACTCAAGATTCGCAAGTGCGGTTGCCCGCCTTTGAGGTGATGAGGAGATGGGAAATAGGGGAGAACAAAGAGGAGAGGGGAAAGTGCAGGAATATGGCCTCCGGAAACCTCACCAGTTTCTTCTGTGAGGGTATCGCACCGGTCGAGCCGATACGTGCCTAAGCATGTCTCTGCCACGATAAAAAGTATAGTAGTAAATTTAAATAATAAGCAGTGGGTCCTCACTGCTTACTACATCAGGGCTATTATTTATTAATGTTGTTTTCAGGGCTGTTACTCTTTTCAAAGAAATTCACTATGCTGGACACTGAGCTCGTGTACAGTCAGTGCGATATGTCATGGTTGTACCACAGTCTTGAGAAGGCCACCGAAGCAATTATTAAGTGCGAGTCTGGACTGCATTTATGGAAATTATTCCCGACACCCGCGTGGTCATCACTTGTCAAATACTGCGACAGTTTGGATAGGTATGTTATAGTTTTTTGATTAAAATGTCTCCAAGCAATCTAGTTTTGCTGGAACCGCACAACAGTCAATTTATTAAACACAAGTATTAGTAGTATTAAACACCGGTATAAACACAAGTAGCAATAAGGAATAAATTCAAGATAAATAGTAAGAATTTATTTATTTATAACCATACAGGAGTTTTTAATCCTAATACAATAGTGGGGTAACTTATTTCTAGATCCTTGTCCATATTATTTAATATCATACATTGAATATAATACTGAACTCTAACATACATAACAAATATATTTACCTGTAAATCCCGTCTCATTATACCCGACCAATCCGAGGACAAACAGTGTAGGGTAAATTAGTGGATAAAACGGTTATACCCCATAAATCTCATAATACAAGTGACCCGTTAATTTGTTTTGATCGCGCTCTAGCATATCCCTACATTAAAATGTCATCTTCATGAGGTGCCCATGTGACAGCATTATGCTCTAAGTGACTTCTAACCAGTGCATCATACAACACTTTTAACATAGTGATATTTGTGAACCTTTGTGCCTGCCTCAATACAGTGGGTACCTAGGTTTCGGTAAGCTTTCTTACAAGTTTATTATATGTTCACGGAATGCCAGGTCTGATGTAATATTTACTCCTAGATCTCTTACCTGTGTCACTCTTTGTAATGGCTCACTTTCTATGTTGTACTCGTAGTTCAAAAAGGTTCGTGCTCGAGTAAATGTCATAACTGAGCATTTGGATACATTGAAATCTCTCTCTCACTCCTCATCCTAAATCTCGAGTAGCAACTTAAAGTCCTCTGCAAATAATAAACATGTACCGTGACAGATCACCTCTGGTAAGCTGTTTATCATTATGATAAACTCTGTGGCCTCTCCACAAGTTACTGCCCTGACCCACGCCTTACCCGGTGAAGTATGGCTACGATTTATAACCATTGCAATCCACATATTGTTTTCGGTCTCTCATAAGCTGACAAAAAACTGAAGCAGATGAAGCGTCCTATTTCAGCTAGCTTCCTCAGTAAGACGTCGTTATCTACAGTGTCGAACGCCTTTCTGAAATCAAAATATGCAAGGTCTACTTGTACTCTAGCATCCAAAGCCGGTACCACCTGAACCATGAAGTTAAGTAGATTGGTGGCCGTGCTTCGCCCATGTCGAAATCCGTGTTGGGCATCCGACAGTTGCATGCTTACCTGTTTCTGCAAGCAGCGCTGAAACAGACTCGAACACTTTCCCCGGCGTCGATAGCATGGTATGTAGCCACTGACATACGAAGTCGACTTCCCTTTCAGAACTGCGTTGAATTTAGTTATCTTCCACTGTGTAGGAAACGTAGCTTTTTTTTTTACAAATATTAAAAATATGTAGTAGTGTTTGAACTAATACTCTGGACCGGTCTAAAAAGGAACGCCGGTATGCCATCCAGCCCCGAAGAGCGTTTTGGTTTGAGCTTTTCAAGTGCTTCTTTTACGTCCTTAACACTAAGCGAATGAATCTGTATATGCGCACTTGTAAGCCCAAACAAGGCGGACATCGCACTTACGACTTAAGTTGCAGGCGTACATGGACGGCGGTTGTCGCTTATTATCAGTTGACCTGTCTGTTCGTCTGGCCCCCTATACTATAAAAAATAATGTAACCACCCAGTGCGATATTTACTCATCAAGCAAAGTCTTGCCATCCATGACGAATTTAATAACACTAAGTAGTGGGTTTGTGTAACATAATATTTTTACCCGACTGCAATTAGGATTATGATATGCATGTTTGTTGTTTCTTTATTATGCCCTAAAGCCTAGGCGGCTTGATGTATTTAAACATGAGGTGGTGAGTAAGGGGAGACAGGATATAAGATTTAAAGATAACGTCAGCAAACAAAGAGAAAGTTAGTAATGCAGTCGGTTTGTATATTTTTAACAAATTTACTTGTTTATTTTTTCAGTTTGATCGGTAAACATGTTATGGAAGCAGAACAGTCTATTACTTTCACTAAAGACATTTCTGAAATAAGTAAGTTACATTACGATAACATATAGCAATAACATAGCTTTTGTATAAGAATCAGACACTTTTATAACATTTTTAGCTAAGCATAGTACTTTTACATAAGCATAGTAGTCTAGTGCACACTTAGCTATAACAATGACAAAACATTGAAAACACTAAACACAACATGAACCTGTCGGAAAGTATAGTGAAACGGGGTGTTCTTTTAGGTAGTAATATTTTTTTAGCAGTCCAAAATTAAGCAAATGGTGCCGATTATGATGCACACCTCGGAAACTAAACTCTTTCTTAAATAATCTTAGATTAAGAGATTTCTAATATACACTCACAGGCACAATTAACCGCCCACCTATATTTTTCGTCACCCTGTTTGTTTATGTTAACTGTGGCTTATCTACTGTTTTGTTTTTAGTTAAGTGGGTACTTTAGCAATAAACTAAACACTTAAAAACCCTTATTTCGACCCTTAAACTTGTATCGCCGAAGCGTTTTTAGAATTTAGTCTCTGTTTGACATTGTTGCAGTAACGTTACATTGATTACATTTCTTGTTCTTGTCTGCTATCGTGTACGAACATTGTTTAATTTGAGTTTTTAGTGTACGATTATTGTTTGTGACTGAAAAAAATGCCACTGGATGCAACTGGTGCTGCTAGGGCAGTGACTTTAGCTGACGCTGGGTATAGCCAACGTCGCATCGCTCGTACGCTTGGTGTACCTCGAACTACAGTGCGGGATGCCATCAGACGCTTTCGGGAGACTGGTTCATACACGAGAAGGAAAGGTCAAGGCCGACATCGGTGCACCTCGGCTCTGGATGACCGCTTTGTTGTCAGTAACGTGCTAAGAAATCGCTTTTGCACCGCTACTGAAGCGCGCACACGTCTGTTTGAGGTGAGAAATGTCACTGTAAGTGAACGTACGATAAGAAGATGGGTTGAAAGGAATCTGAGAGCTTTTCGTCCAGCTCGCGGTCCACAGCTGCTTGCACAGCATCGTAGAGCAAGACTTGCCTTTGCACGAGAATATGCTGACTGGACTACGGAAAAATGGAAGAACGTACTGTTCTCAGATGAGAGCAGAATAGCCTTAAGGGGTCCAGATGGACGTCAGCGTGTTTATAGGCGCCAAAATGAACGGTTTGCTCCATGTGCAATAATCGAAACCGTGGGTTATCAGGGAGGATCCATAATGGTTTGGGAAGGTATCTCTTACGAGGCTCGTACCGATCTAGTGGTGTTTGATAGAGGCAGTGTGACTGCTCAAAGATACGTGGAGGAAGTCTTACAAGACCACGTCATACCTTTCGCACAATTTATTGGTGAAAACTTTAAATTAATGCACGACAATGCTCGATGCCATACCGCAAGATCCGTCACTCAATACCTCCATGAGGTCGGGATTCAAGTTTTGCCATGGCCGTCACGCAGTCCCGATCTTAACCCAATTGAGCACATTTGGGACAACCTAAAAAGACGTATTCGAGCAAAACTGCGACCTTACAAGAGCTCAAGACGGCTGCGATAGAGGAGTGGCATAATATCCCTCAGTCGGATATTCAAGACCTCGTAGATGGATTGCCAAACCGACTACAAGAAGTCATCAGGGCCCGAGGTAGTAATACTCATTATTAAAATTTAAATAAAAAGAAAGCGGGCGATTTTTTTCAAAATTAAAGTCATCACATTTTCATGCAAATTTTTTGCAAAATCGATTTTTGGCATATTTTTTTTATTAAACGGTTTTGTTTAAAGACTTTTGTGATTTTATTTATCCTTAATGGCTGCTTTTAACATAACTTCCATCAAATGTGGTCAAAATTTTCAGACTACTGAAAATTGAAAGAAATACAAGGTACTATAATACAAGTAACTACAACTCACAGGCACAATTAACCGCCCAATTGTGCCTGTGAGTTGTAGTTACATCGAACTTGACTAAGTTGAGTTCCTTAAGCAATTTTGGTTCTGACAAACTATGATAATTTTAATCTAGCGTTTTCATAATATTAAACGTCAATCGGCAGTACTAAATTTTAATTTAAGTGAATTTTCGTAACAGAATTGCTACCAGCGTGGCAAAAGTATTTGACTATCCTAATATTAATTAGGCACAGTCATTCCCTTTTTCTATCTGGAGCGCAGGAATGTCATATAAAAGCATAGATTCCATGAGTAGGTTAGGTATACTTTTGTATATGTCAAAAGAATAGTCTGTTTCTGCTAAAAGCACAATATCTTCCTACAGAAAAGAACTCGATGATACACGCAATGTTAATGAGCGAAGAGAAAATGAGTGCTGAAGACATCGCCACAATAATTATGGATATGCTTCTCATCGGAGTAAATACTGTAAGAATTACTTTATATTTAAATTTCTGTCGTGATTTTTATATAAAATTCCTACTCCACTTTGTTCTTGTCCATAGTCACTGTTTTGGGTTATTGGTACATTGCTATAAATAGTAGGTATTTATTTAGATGAGATTTCCTATTATGCTTCACATGTTTGTTTTACGTTTTAGATGTTTGTTAATAATAACTTTTTAGTTTTGACATACAACAATGAAAGTATATCCTGTAAAATAACAAAAATATCATGATACAAGGTTGCTGGTATTTATTGTTCAGGTCTTCCTATTTTATGTACTAGCCATACATGACTTAGTAACTAAAATATTGTATCCATAAGTTGTCTCATATTTTGTATACTCAGTGTAACAATAAATAAATAAATAGGTACTACTACTAAAAACTTAGTTAAGATCGTACATCTAAATATTGGGTATGTCGGTTTTTTAGCTATAACGTCTAGTGTTCCCAGAGGCTTCCTTCTTAGGGTACTGCCGGGTACCTTGCAAAAGACCATATTGTGACCGAATACCGTGTAAAAAGCGAAAAAATTTGTGATCTTGACTGCTAAGCTAAGTTGCTGCTGCGGTCGTGGGTTCAGTAAAGTGTCCACCTAGGGCAAATTATTGTGTGATGAGTTTATAATCACTTCTGTGTCTGGGTGTTATTTTATCTATGTATAATATTATGAATGTATTTAGAAATATATAAGTATGTTTATCAGCAGTCTGGTTACCATAGTACAAGCTCAAGATGTGTGAAAATATTATTATTATAAGGTGTACCTACATGTATACAAGAGGAACAAGTGCGTAAGCAACGTAACAACTTATAGACGGCTAAAGTATATAGGCTATTCGACATGCAGATCAGGAGTAGAAGTAAATAGGGTACCTTTGATCCCGAAAATACGACTATTCCTAGCGATACAAATAATAACGAAACGAAAGCGAAGCCCCACGGGCAACAAACCTAGGTTTAAGATTATGCTATAAATATTTGAAAACAATATACTTGGGTGTACCAAAACACCCATGTGGTAAGAATGAGGGAGGAACGAATGACAAAACGCAAACTTTAGTCATCTGACAAAATACAAGGTTTCTATCCCAACTTTTTGGGAACAATAAATATAGGTTACCAATTCTACTCAAACCTTGGATTGTACAAGTTTTCATATTTTACCGCTCAGTGGTCAAAACCAGGTCAGTGTCAGGAGTACATTGTAGTACTGACACTGACCTGGTTCTTACAAGAATTAATGAAGGTAATGTTGTTCAGAAGATCAATACATTTATCTACCTCTCTTTCCAGGTAACGTCGTCCATGTCATTTATACTCTATTACTTAGCCAAATATCAAAGAGCGCAAAAGTTGCTCTACAATGAAATACGCGATCTAAATACAAACTTCAGTCTAAACGACATGAAAAAATTAACGGAACAAACTCCTTACCTTCAGGCTTGTATAAAAGAGACATTACGGTAAGCAATCATTTATATTATGATCATTGGTATATTATTGGATCTAGATTTTTTTTATATAAAAATAATACTAGTAACGTGAGTCACACATAACTAGTATTTTTGTTATCTTCAGATACAAGTATCTTCGGATACAAGTTATTCAATATCATTCTAATTTGTGATTGATTTGAATAATTATTTTTTAAATGGATAAGTTGATCTCCAGTTACAATTTCAAGGTCTTAGGTAAAAATGAAAATACAGCTTATTACGATTAATCATGTTCTAAGAGGCTCATAAACGTCTGTTGAATTTAGAAGTCAATTAACGTTCAAACTACTTAGTTAATATAGGACTTGTACATAATTATGGGATTTTTGTCATTACAGGCTAGTGCCGCCGATACCTGTGTTAACCAGGGTTCTACCTAAAAACATTACTTTGGACAGATACAAGTTAGTATGATGATTAAACCACATCACTTCACACACTACCTTCAATCTTAGTAAAAAAGTAAAGGCGAAAGTTTTTATAGATAATTCTTCCCCAATTACGCTAGAACGGCTTATCGGGTTTTGATGAAACTTGGCACAGCGATAGATTAAATTGTAGAATAGAAGAGATAAATAATAGATATTTAACGAGAACGAAGTCGCGGATAACAGCTAGTTCATTATGATTTGTCATAATTTAGCTTATAAATTAATTTATTAATCTAATAATTGAATACCAATAATGACATTGGCAGAATTTCTGTAAAATATGATTCTAAAGTGAATCGTAAAATTAAAGAACACTTGCAGTTATGGATACACGGATTTAAGAAGATATCATGAAATCCGTTAAAAATATGCTATATTAATAGTTTAGTTTAGTATTCTGTAGGAAAAACACTATTTGGCAGCACTTTTTGTTCAACATGAATTAGAGTTCTTATTTGACATTTCTAACCGTGGGAGATGCATGCTTGGCACGAATGAGCCGGATCGACCGGAGTAATATCGCGGCCTCACAGAAAACCGGTATACAAACACTGGTTACATTATATTGCCAAATGAGTGAGGGTACCGGAGGCCCAAATCCCCCTCTCCTCTGTACCCTCCCTCATCACCGTCAAAAGAGGGCAGTGCGCTTACATCAATTGGCAGGTCTCCATGGGCAGCTATTTTATAGCAGATTACCATCAAGTGTTCCGTCCGTTCGTCTATCCCCATATAAAAAACATAAGAAGTCACACTAAAGAGTTTACAAAAAAGCGCGCTGAAAAAAGTTATTTACTGCTCGTACCGTTAACAGTCCTTGAAACACATCAAGTGAAGACTAAAATAAATTTTATAACAACCGCTTCATTATCATAAACCCTTATCCTTAACACAATTTTGTTTTATTTCTTATTTAGCGCTTATAAACCATAATTATCTATTATAATTCATGATTATCTATTATAATTCATGATTATCTATTATAATTATTATTTTGGAAGATAAAAATATTTTAATTTGCATTAACGGAAACTTGTTACAGTATTCCACGTGGCACTTTAATCATAATGTCGACACAAGACGCGTCGTTAAAAGAAGGTAACTATGATGACGCTGCAGTGTTCTCACCTGAGAGATGGCTAAAAGACGATGCTAAGGAGTATCACGCATTCGCTTCTATACCATTCGGATCTGGAGCCCGAAAATGCTTAGGTCAAAATATAGCAGAAACTATGCTATCGCTGCTTACCTCCAAAGTAAGCGTTTAAAAGTTACAGAAAATTATAAATAATTGGTGTGGTGGTAATGCATTCAACTATCACGCTGTGGGTCCAGGGTTCGATTCCCACTCAGTGGATATTTGTATGTAAGAATGACAATGACAATTTTGTACACATATTTTTAAATTTAAAGTTATGCATGTTTGTCGTTTCTATGGAGGTGTAAGAGGTTTTCATTTCAGTAACCCTGAAGAATCTACTTTGATCACTAGGGTAGGTTCCAGTAGCAAACCCTTGGCATTTCTTTTATTTGAGTCTCCTACCAAACTTTTTTCTTTTTCCAATTTTTTTAGAACAAGAACTTTCAAGGTTGACAATATATTATCATTGCACTAATGTTCTTTTGAATTGTGTGTTCTAGGTTGTCCAAAAATATAAACTGGAATACCATTATGGGGACATCCAATCTACAAGAAATTTTATATCTAGGCCAAATAAACCATTGAAAATAAGATTTGTGGACCGACCCTAGATACATGCCGAGTATATAGCTGTATTACAACTTACAGAATTAAAACCCCATATTCGACTGTGCTGTCTTAGTTATAAAAGGTCTAGTCAAAAGTGAAAAAGTTTAGTGTCTAATAGTAATGTAGACTAATAATAGCAACCCTTAATACAATAAACGTTTTTAATTATTTCTAGCTTTTTAATTTTTAATATAAACGTATAACATTAAATCCTAACAATAACACAAAATAAACAATATTATTAATTTACATTTACTTAATTTTACCGCTGCCGCCTTGAAGAGAATATATTTAAATATTTCCCTCTAGTCATTTCCTTGGCTTCCTCCAGTCCCAGCTGATAGGCTAAATCATGTAGTTTCTTTACTTCCATGATTAAACCACTGGTAGACAATGATCCCAACTCTGAAAATGTTTTAATGATTTTAGAAGCAGTACCAGAACAACATGCTAATGTAAATGAGCAAACATACAAAAGACTTAAAGAATGCAAACCAAGTGAATTATATATAACCTACAACCCTCTTCTAAGATTTCTACCCCACAATAATTTTGGACCAAAAGAACATGACTGATTTAATCAATTTTAAAATAAATTTTATTTATGTGGGTCACACTGAAAGACTTTAGAATAGGCCAGTTTAAATCTCGACTCTCTGGGAATCTGTAGGTGTAATGAATTTACATAATACTTTTTACAAATTGGTGGCAAATTGAAAAGCGTCTGTCGTGCGTAGAAATGGACTTGACTAAAATTTTTGCTCAACGATTTAATACACGGCTTTCGTTGCAGTCTTACTCAACAACAATGTCCCATATCGTATCACTGTTTTCAACTGGTTGAATGAGTTTAAACATGGTCTAAGCACTCGACTAACTCACTGATGATTCTCGAGAAGGACGTCCTTCTTAGACGACTACTGAAGATAATCGGCGAGCTGTGCGCCGATGATTGAAGCTGATAGAAGGGTGACATATCAACAGATTAGGCCAATTTTATGCATTGGCGTAACTCAAGTACAGAAAGTCTTACATGAACATTTACAGAATGTTTTGTTCAAGAATTTAGATACCTGCGTACTTGACAGAAGATCAAAAAGTCGTTGCTTGGGTTAGTGTCACTAAATGTTTGAAAAGCATGATGGAGGTAACTCAAATGCTGTATATAATATCGTCACAGGTGATAAAAGCTGGATATATTGTAAAGAAAGTAAAACCAAAAGACAATTGGGGCAATGTATGTTTCCATTTGAAAATTTGCTGACAGAAGCGAAGAAGTTCATATTAGCCTCGAAGACGCTTGGTGTGCTAAACAGATCGAGACAGTATTTTACTCGGCCCACCGCCTGCAACTTTATAAACCGCAGGTTCGGCCGCACATGGAATACTGTTCTCATCTCTATAAAGGTGCACCGCATTCAACGGAGAACGACTCGCATCATCGACTGCCTTAGAAAAAGTTAGACACCAGTGCCTAAGAAGCAAGAGACTAAGACTTAGATCCAGATGGACTATCAAATACTTGTCTATTGAAGGTGTAGAGTTAGTGAGTCATCCTCCTTACAATCCCAATCTGGCACTTCTATTAATTTCCAAAAATAAAACAAAACTTAGGAGGAATTTGTTTTATGAACCCTAAAGATGTTTATAAGAATTGCATTTAAAAAAATCGTGGAAGAGATACCTAAAGAAGAGTAGACTCACTGCTTTAGTCAATGGTTCCACCACATGCAAAAGTGCTTAGAATGGAATGGAGGCTACTTCGACAAACGATAAAAATATTAAAATGCTGCAATATCATTCTTTTTAATTTCTAAACACTTTCAGTGTGCCCCCGTAGGCTGCTTCTAAACCAGTATACCCCGAATATGTTTCTTGCGTTAACATGTAAATGTGTACCACCAGTCAGATTTGAAGATTGGTTTAGAATTTAACCATTAACTGTTGATGAATGTTAAAATCTATTTAACATCATGTTGTAACCCATAGCAGTGAAGCTCAACCTGCCAGTAGCTACAGTATGAGACAACGTAAACATAATATAGAAATAGTGTCAAATTATAAATTTCAATAATTCCCTACCTTCCACATTAAATGTCTTAGTACACAGACACAGTAAATAATTACTTACGTTGCATATAATTACAATCCTCTTTTGTAACTCCTCTGTTCCAAGCTGGAGGTGATTGGCTACTGTTCGGAAGAGGCGCAAACTCTGACACTCCCGGAACTGTAAACGAGGACGACGAACATTGTGAACCATCATCAGAATTCGTAACATTAACGTTCCTGTCGCTCATTGCAAATTAAAGTTCAAAAATTGGTCGTTTATAACCGAAGTGCTAAACCAAAATGAAATTGCAAATATAACGGGTTGACAACATTATAAAACGTAAACATAATTCCCGCGATTTTTGAAATTATAAATATATTCAACAATCGAATTTAAAATGAATGAGCAATTTAAGGAGCTTAGTAAATCCTTACTCTGTTCAGGCCATAATTCTGGCGAAGCACGATCAAGTTTCTCAGAGCTAAAAAGGCTTTCTTCTAATGATGTCAATGGAATATCATCTGATGTTGAATGTTCTGAAACAACACACAAATATATAATAAAACTAAGATATGCTATATTCCCATAGTAAAAAACACGAAATGGATTATAAACTGGTCGATACAAGCTTTACAATAACTACTAGAAAGTTACAACACACTTAACAGAAAAAATTACCATCTTGAACAACAGGATTTTGTTTCGCGGCCATTTTCCAATTTTGACAATGACAATATGAGAATACTCATAGATAATAGACCACAGTAGAGCTGAAGGTGCACTACATGGTAGAAAAAAAACAACCCACACAAACAGCATGTCTCCAATAGTGCGGCACCCATGACCAGCATCGCTATTTGTTAATTCATTATTCTGCTAGAAAAGGTAAAGTTTCTGTATAGCTGTGTGTCACATAGTTATGGTTATAACATAGCTCAAATCGAATTCTTTGAATTACTATAAAATTATAAGGAAATTCAAAAAAAAATATTTAATTTTTCTACATAATCTAACACTAATTCAATATATTTAGAATACCGCTCATACCGCTGAACCTGCTAATTCCTTCCCTAAAAAAGAAATCATGGACACTCAAAAAACTCCAACAGCAATAAGTGCGTCATCATCTTCAAATGTAGTTCCATGGATATACTCCTTTAATTTTAGAAATAAGTAAACATCGCTATGGGTTAAGTCTGGAGAATGTAGTGGGTGGTCAGGGTGTCAAAGCCAGCACTGATTCCAATCAATGAGTCGGAACGTTATTGTGATGAAACAACAAAACCCAATAACAGTTATCTATGGCATGGCTTAACCCACTTTTGGGATTAAATCTGTATAATAGGGACCAGCAATAGTCTGCATTTTTGGTATGTAATCAATAATAAGGATTTCTTCACTGTTTTTCTCCATATTTTTAACAATACTTTATACAAAAAAAAAATTAAGATTTTTATAAATTATTTTGTATAAAGAATAGCAAACTGTAATGAATAAAGTTTAACTGCTTAAATATTGTGATCTTTAAAATAAATATCAAACTTAACAAAAACATTATTTATATACACGCTTCTAAGAACTTTTCGTATCATCTCAAATTATATTCAAAATATTTCACTTAAACTTTTATTGCAAAACCAGATAAATTGGTAGAAAAACCGGATAAAGAATGTTATCACTGAATTCTTTTTTTCAATTCTTTCTTCCGGTTGCCAACACAAGGCAAGGTGGGTTTTTGGCTTTAGCCACATGGTTTTTTAGTGTAAAATTAGTTAAATATTTGTAATAAGTGTTATAACTATTGTTTATCGTCCAAGGTAAGGTATACAAAATCATGTTAAATGTAACTTGCTGCGTAGACTGAGAAATGTTTCCATGAAATATTACTCGTAAGGACGCACATGAAATGTCATGTGTAATTTGGAAGTGAAATTATTGTGTGATGTATTTTATTTAGAGAGTAACCATATAAATTCTTACAGAACATAAACTTTTATTTTAGCTGTTTATATTTTATATACGAAAGTAAAACCTAATATGACTTATGAACTGTACATAACCTTACTCTTAGATCCTTTTTAATAAAAGTTTAAATATATTCATTAGAAGTTTCTGTATGATTTCAGATGCGTTCCGTCACATTGAAAGATGTTGAACAAGACAAGGTCGTTAAGACCGTCGCTGCTCATCTTAAAAAGTAAACATTATTTGTTAAGTATAACGGCTTGATGCCTCTTCTATTTTTCTTGTGTATTTTCTATGTAACTATTTTTTCAGTCTAAAAATTATAACTTGCCTGCTATAAAATGTGTTCCTTACTACCTATATATGACAGACACTTTGAACCTAAAACAACATAGTTTAGAGATGCTGTTCCATCTTTTCCTTGTTTAATATATATAGAATAAATAATAAAGGTTGTTTATTAGTTTAGTCAATATTTATCAACCTCCAGTAAATGTCTGAATTCTAGTGGTGGGTGATTATGAGATGTACTAATTAGTTAATCTTTTATGAGTAATGGTAAGTAATTTGATTAAAACAAAAATTAATAATCACCCACTACTAGTGAATTATACACCTATATAATTTTTTACATGACATGAGTTCTATGACATTCTTATTGTTTGTAGTAATAAAAAAATTAGTAATGATTTTTAGACATTAAACTAAGATTTTTTTTTATGGTGGAAATGGTATTGTTTCTACAATTTTATAGCAGAAATAATTAAGTTTAGTCACTTAAATGAATAATTTATTATTCATTTACCAAGTAAATTAGTTAAGTAGAGTTGTGATGTGATGTGATGTTAAGTAGAGAATGATTAATGGAAGAGTGAATACTTCTAATCATGGTTTCAAATAACATTGGCAATTGAAATGTACACATCAGTTTCAAAGTGTGCATTTTTTTTATTATATCTTTGATATTAAAACTCATTATATGTGAAAAATAGTATAGTGTCAGCTGCTTTTGGGTGGATATATTCCCAGGTTAAAGTTTTTACTGCAATTAAAATAATCTATTAAATAAAATTTAATTTTCCAGGACAGGTAAGGTAAAGGTGCCTGAACACATGGACTTGGTTAAGACCGGTCGCTTCAAAGAGCTAGCACCCTATGACCCTGATTGGTTCTATGTGCGATGTGCTGCAATCCTCCGTCACATATACATTCGCTCCCCAGTAGGAGTTAAGACCGTCACCAAGATCTTTGGTGGTCGCAAGCGTAATGGTGTAACCCCTTCACATTTCTGCAGGTAATTATTCCTATTATATTATCGCCTAGCAATGTCAATTAAATTTTAGTCTATAAATACTATTTATTTTGTGTATGACTTCTCTTATTATCTGCAACCAATGAGAAGTACTAGTTATAAATTACTTTAAATGAAAAAGTAGAACTAACTTAAATAATACCAATAGGTACCATACCATACCATACAGATAGATATCTAATGTATAAGCATATGCTTACACATTAGATATTTATCTAAATGGTATTATAAATAATATTATAAGGGTCAGGAAGTGTTTGTATTATTTATATACATTTACAATAAAGGTAATATAATAAAAGAAAGGAGTTTTTCATGTCTATAAACTAAGGAAGACAAGTACACACAAACTTGACAAACAATAAATAACTGACACAAAGGACACCCAGACTCATGGCAACTATTCATGGATTACATAAAAGTGTTGTCTTGTGTGAGACACTACCAATATTTGATCAAAAGGCTAGTCAATTAGTTGCATATATATAAATAACTATATATAACTAACCAACTTTTTATTTTATTTATAGATCATCAGGCAGCATTGCTCGCAAAGCCCTCCAGGCCCTTGAGGCTCTGAAGCTTGTCGAACAAATGCAAGACGGTGGTCGTATCCTCACCGTCCAGGGAAGGCGTGATCTCGACAGAATCGCCGCTCAAGTTCGCCTAAAGGCTAAGCAGGCGGCTAAACAAGCAGTCATCGTTCTTTAATTTTATGACTAATAAACATTAAAAAAACTATTGTAGTTTCATATAGTGTAACTAACTTTTAAATTACGTAGTACAACAACTATGTGCTACAATAATTCAGTAACTCTGGAACGAACCTAGAAATATTAGATTTTTGCACAATGGGCTAGAAGAAGACTGCCAAGTGAAATCAGCATCTTTTTAGAAAACATCAAAGTATATGTTTGGCTTGGTACAGTTTGGTTATAATGTTAATTTGATGAATATATAATAAAAACGTTACAGTAAAACAACAGCAAATCTCAACTATTTTCAGTAATCTATTGCCTCATTTACCCAATTGTAACCGCTTGTCTATCCTGTCTAAAAAAAGCTAAGTGGCGTGGCACTATTTAGGTATTAGTTGTCTTTTACCCACGTAAAACGGTATAAGTAGTCTACAGAAATTAACTACCTATGATGTCTAAGTAGTAGAATTTTCACCTTTGCACAATTCACATGGCCCTCTGATTCCAAACTCTGTGGGGCATGTAGTATAATAACCAGACAGTTGATAAACATACCATATTTTAAATACATAGGTACCTTTATATTATAAATAGATTGCGCCAGGACACCAAAAATGATCACGCTTATCGCACATTCGTTTGTCCTGGGTTGGAAACGTTTCGAACGAACCTACGACCCATGGCTTAACAGTCAGGATCACTAAACAAAAGGCCAGTCGAAAGAGAAATATGGAATGTTTTACCACACATGGTGAACGTTAAGGTCTGTGGACAGGTGTTGTCCCTCCAACCAGCCGAGATGAGGTGTGCTTCTGGTTCATGCCCGAATGCATGAACCAGATACAACTGTTATTAATAATAATAAGATTCGTATTCTCAGTAGGTTGATGATCACTACAAGTGTAGAAACATTCAGGAAAAGGAAGGGGTCCAATGATACTTTCATGATTTATTTAAATACTATGAAATGTAAATAAATGTTACCTACAATACACCTACATAAAATCACAGCTCCCCTAATTTTAAACAGGTACAATCGTATACAGTACTGGGCAATAAATAATGCACATTGATCTAGAAAGAGATAATCGGCTAATTTCGGCTTTGTAGAGCGTTGTCCCTTTTGCACGAAATTCTAACAGTCTGGTATCTATTAAGAGCTGTTAAAACAATTATTGTGAGTTGCTTATTTTTAATATTATTCTTTTATAAAACAATTTTTCTTTTTTGTAAGTTGTCCTTAGATTAAAATGAAATAAAAAAAAACATATATATTTACGTATTGATTTATTTATTTTGAATAGTGATACATTCTAACAAAACAATTATAAATCCTCAATTCCTTCCGATTCACTATCAGTGATCTCAATGAAGTCAATATCATTGTCGCTATCAGCCGTATTTATTACCTAATCTATCAGTGTAATTATCTAGACCCTGTTGAAATCTTCGATATTCATTCTCAAATTTAATTGCATGATCGCAAACCTTTTTCCACTCTTCAGTCCCAATCATGTTTGTTTTTACTGTAGTTAAATTCATACCCACATTTATAGAGGCTACATAACCTTACAGTTGAAACCATATATTTTCAATTGGATAAAAATCCGGATGATACGGTAACAATAGCAATACAGTGTGCCCATGTTCAGTAAGTATTTTGTCTACGAAAAACTCTGTATAACTCTTATGCCGATATGTAATACCATAAATCTGGGGTTTTGTCAATTTTGGGTCTACTGGAATTTCATGCCTGTTTAACTAGTTGATCTTTTCCTGTTTAATGGTGTTTGAATTGGGAGGTCTTTCAACATATTTATTGTGATAAGGTGCGTTGTTGATAGAACAGAATCACTGGGTATGTTTGGGATTAATTGATTAACCAGCCGTTTCGTTAAATCGTAAGTGAAAATCATACACCATTCCATATCTAAACGAAATTGCTTTTTTGGTCTACCTTTTTACCTTTTTTGGGGTACTAAAATTAATTGCAATTGAATCTGTTTCAGTACTCACTTCCTTTAATATATTGTTCAAAGTTCTTCTAGAAATTTGCAACTCGCTCTTGTACCTTCTTAAAATAGTTACATACGTCTTTATCTTCATGATTTTTAAATTTGTCGTCTTCAGTTAAAAAATATTTATACACTTTGTAAACAATTTCGCGTGACTGACCATGTAAAGGCTTCCCTCTTTTTCCTAAAGATGCCATAGTACAATTATAAATCATTTAAATTGGGGGTGTTAACAACTCTCTATATATATTATATATATATATGTATATATATATATATATATATATATATACATATATATTATATTCTGGACTGGACGCAGCCATACTCCACTGCATTTGTCGAGCGACTGATAAAACGTAACACATGTAATGTGCGAAAGGAACAATGTTCTATAAAGTCTAAATTAGCTGAATGTCTCTTTCTAGAGGTCGATGTGCATTATTTCTTGCCCAGTACTGTACATAACTAGGTTTATGGTCCTCGAGCATGCCATAACGTTTCAAAAGCATTGCAGGTTTGACTATCATACAACAACAAATACCGGCATAGCCATGGTATATCCTACATCACCTGCACTGTCATTAGAACATCTCACTATTTACTATACTTTTAACTCTTTTTAACCATGATAGTTATTCTATGGGGATAGGATGTACTGTAAGAGTGTATTGCCACGTACCCTCTTATACATTGTACACACCCTAAATTAATTTAGGGTACGGTACATTTTTGGTACAACGGACAACGTGTATGCATGGTGTTCGGTTCAGTTGTTAATACTAGTTGACTAGTATAATACTTGGCAGCGTTACTTAATTATAGAACCTTAAAGATTCTTATCTTTTAGGTTCTATAATTAAAATAATAATAGAAGTAAACATAGAACACAAAATCTTAATGCAACTAAATAACTTGGTAGTAACTTTAGTAGTAGTAAAACTCGTAAAACTCTTAGGGAGGATATAATTTGTACTAAGTTCATCGCTCCCTGACAAGTGATATATGTTATATATTTGTTAGATACATTATTTTCATTCGATAAGAATTTTTTTTTTGATCTCTGCACAAGCTGGCAACATTTGCTTAACAACTCAACGTCAAAATTCTCGGTACTTTGGTATACAGCTAACCATAGAGTATCTTGTATAAACTGAGATAGAGATATCGCTCGTTATTTTTATTCAGCGACATCTAGTGTCGTGTACCGATAATTTTGCTTAAAACACTTTCGTGCTCTTCTACAATCCTTTCCGCACCTCTGCTACAAAACTGTCATGAACTTGAAATGATCTGGAACCGAATTTCTCTGCCTGAAACTAAAACTCAGGTCATTTCAAAATATGACAGTTTTGTAGTGGAGGTGCGTTTTATTTTATACAATGGTTTAAAATAAAACGCCAAACTAATTATTTATTTTTATAGTTGGATCTCGTTTTGTAATAATTAACAGCCATTTCTTGAAATCTGTCATTCATATCAAAATCAGATCGGTTTCCATTTAAGAGTTTATTAACATCCTTGCACCAATTAAAAAGAAATATATTAATTGACAAATCTTCTAATTTTATTATTAAATCATTTTTATGCTTTTCGCACCTTATAAAATTATAATCAATGATTACAGATGTAACTGTCCTGATGTAGGCTTTGATATTAATTTTAGCACAATCCTTCCGAAGAATATTCATTACTATATCTTGAATATTCGAAAAACATTTGATCATGTTAAAATTTGGGTATGTCAAGCATTTTTTATTTTTAAAATACTCCCTCAATATTAAGGTACTTTCCTCTCGTTTATTATCATAAAAACATGTTATGCAAATTTCGCAACTTTTAAATATTTTTGTTCTTAATTTTCGCAAGACATACCCTGTCACATATTCTAATTGTGCTTTTATTTTTATATTTTTTAGTTTCAGCTCTATATTAGTAAAGTTAAAAGTAGCTACATCATCAAAATCAAGCTCAATGGCAGTAGGGTTTGATGTCTGATATTTCTTAAAAAATAACGTTTTTAGGGATTTAAATATTAAACACGAGTCCTCTTCACAATTTGCCCCTGGAGAATGAACATTACTTAAATTATTTATCAACAAAGAAGCAAAAGCTGCTTCAAAGCCAGCACAAGTTGGTGATGTGTTTCTGTAGCCGTGACTTCGAACACAGCCAAAAAAGTTCTCCAGGGGATCTTGGTTGAAATGTCTCATCCAAACGGACGTCAAACCATACTTCCGGGACAAGATCTGTATCAAGTATTCTACATTTTCTATAGTAAATAGCCAATGGCTTATTGATGGAACAACTACACTTTTATTTTCTTTTAAAAATGTCATAGATCTTAGTACTAGCTTTGCTTCGCTCCATATTTTTTTATGAGGTGATTTATGGGTGACCGGTCCAAGGAGTGGCTTCCCTCGTTGTTCTTTTAATTTAGTAAAACTCCCGTTGACGGAATCAAACAAATTATCAAAAAATTTTAAAATAGCTGCTGTGTCTTTAGTTTCTGTTGGTAGTACTCCGTGATCTGAAACAAGACAATAAATATTAATTATAAAATATTTAGTAAATTTAATTAAACTATTTATTATGGACTAAATAAATAATGACTGTCATTTGAATAATAAAATTAAGAGAAACCACAGTAAAAAAAGCTGTGAATGTTTTCAGCTTCATTTTAAAACTAGTAAACAGATTTTAATGAATGTTTCCTTTTTAAAAGATTGTGTAGGCTAATCAACGAACAAGTTCACCCTATAACTCCTTGGTCACTGAAACTTTGTTAGAAGATATAACATTGGCCAAAATACTTAAAAAGTGGAAAACAACTTATGCCAGATGAATTATTATTTTAGACGTGGACATTTTTTAAATTAACGTAATTACAAACATATACAAATATTTTGAATATAAAACACACTATTTGAAAAAGCTTTTATTCAAATATCGATACGATGTTTTAAATATGACTTCTTTCGTCATCAAGATTACATAAAATCAAATAATTCAACAAAAAGCGGCGTGGGTACACATCAGATGAATGAGTTTTGACCGTTTCCTGTTCCTTTAATTTTATATATTTAAAGTTATCTCAAATAAATACAACATGCCTGGATAGATATCGTCAGTTACTATGAAACCTGCAATCGATGTAGAAATTGGATTAAATAAAGGTGTGTTTTTAGTCAAAGACATGTCAAAACCGTGTTTCGAAGAATCATCCAAGCAGAATACCAAAAATATTGAAAAAAGAGACTGTGTACACTACAGGACCAATTATATGTATATATAATTATAATATTGTCATATATATAATTATAATATTATAATATGTATATATAATTGGTCCTGTAGTGTATATGTATCTATATACATTATTTACAGAAAACCAATGATCAAGGAAATCTCCCTAAAGGCTGATTATACAGATGCATAAGTACAGTAGCGAGTTAAGAAATCGGACAGTTCAGTAGTAAGTACCAAGTCCTAAGCAGCATTCAAATGTTCAAGATCAAAATAAACTATTATTATTATGAGCTGTACTAAACTCGCCCATCTACACTCAGTTTAGTTATCAGGGTGCAGAAGACGCATGGGTGGGGTGGACGCGTGGAAAAAAAAAGACTATGTATTTTCTAAACTTAATCATTAAGGTACTTTAATTGCAAAACCTCTGTCCAAATGACAATTTATAGAGTAACTATAAAAATAGAGTTAACTCGCTACCTACTGTACTTGTGCAAGTGTAAATAGTTGGAACAAGGCAAATTTGAATAAAAAGGCAAAAGAAAGAAAACACTTACGAGACATATTGCAGTTGGGCACGCAACATTTTTTAATGGACATTGTAACTAAAATACCAATCGCGAGGCAAAATACGGTGGTCCAGGTTTTCATGCGTAGATCTAGTGGAGTATGCGGGGTCGTCGGTGTCCTATGGTATGCCAAGTAAATCACTAAAAGAAAGATCAGAGTCCAAAAACTAGCCAAGTCGTCGTAAAAAATCGATAATAGCAAAGAAAACACATCCATCGACGCGAACGCAAATCAACGAATGATAAGTTGCCAGAAACAACTTTTAAATTTTGCCATTGTGATATTTCCCACAATTAACCAAACGATAACATTTGCCAAATGTTTCCCCATAAATCAAATTTACCTCAAAAATTTTTATGTAAAAAATAACAATAAAGACATGTCAAAAATGGGAAATATTCTGTTCCGTTTTCACCAAAAAAGTCTCACAATTTTTTAGTGATACCTAAAAAAACTAGTCTATTCATATGTTTTTTATTCACTTACTAGTCTTGCTAAAACTTTGAAATGTGTCTTTATATGCAATCATGCGTGATTATTGAAAACGATAATGATAAAAACATGTTTTTGTAGTTTTATCCGATGCGTGTGATGAAACGTGCTAATTATGAAAAAATTAAATATACCAGCCTTAAAAATACTTGTGCTACCTACGCGAACTAAAATGTTTTGTCTAAGTATCTATAAAACTAATTTCAATGTTTTTTTTTTTAATTTAGACGTTTATTTAAATGACGTAAAAATAAAATGCTATATTAACAACTCAATGCGGAATCACAAAAAAATAAAGTCCCATTTTAAATTTGATAAAAGTGTCATCTATTGTCATGTACCGACCTATAACCCGGCCAATTTAAATGTCTATTAGCAAACATGGACTAGTACTTTTCCGGGTATCTTCCCAAATCAGTCACTGCAAAATTGACAGTTTGTTCCGAGTTATACGACCGTGCAGCTAACTTCATGTTTTGTAGCGTAGCAGGAAAGAGTATAGCTCATTATATTTAGTGTCGTTTTAATATCGCATTTGTATGCATGTGTTTGGATATGCAGTGTTAACAAAATGTTGTTGAGATATGGACGTTGTATCAGTTTTATACTTTTGTCATATTTATTATCCGGTGTACTTTCGGTGCGTCTGCATGGAACTTCTGGAAACACATTGTACGTTTCCGAAGATCTTCATACAAATCGTGAAAAAATTCAAATTATCAATAGAAACGTCGAAAATCACGAGAGCTCTCATTTGAAAAGGAGAACACGCGAAGCGACAACTTTAACAAGTCCCATAGTGGAAAGAAACCTCAGTACATGGGTAATAGTCCATTTCCTTATTATAAACACACATTCCCTTCAATGTTTCAAGCTCGTTTTTCATCGGTCGATATATTTATACATATAAGATATAGGTATAGATGTTATTTACTTTCTACTATTTTTGTCTCACAATGACAGTGTTTTTTTGTGTTTTGAAGTCTCAGAAGGTCGTTTGCATTTGTTATTTATATATTTTGGTTGCACTATGCCTACAGTTGGGCTTAATGACTTTGCAATTTCAGTTTGTATAGTTTAAACATAACTGTAAGAATGTGTTGTCATCAAAGAGTTTCTATCTGTCTATTCTGTTGTATCTATAATTCCACAAGATCAAACTATAAATGGTTATTACAAGTAATCTTATTAGCTTTAATAAGATTACTTTAATGCCAATTTCTTTATACTATCAACTAAATACTAAGTTGCATAGTGAACTTGAGCATTATTAATTGAAAGTTATCTTTAAATCCAAATTATTTTATAAAACATGAATATTGTTTAAATTAAATGTATAGACTTTGCTGTTTTCTAGCACTTCATAATAATAGTAAGCAATGACAAATATTCTTATTTTCTTTCAAGTAAGCAGTGTGAAATGATCACAACAATTAAAAACAATATTTTTAACAGACAACTCACCTGAATGATAGTCACCAGCAGCTTATTGTCCACTGGGTGGGAGAAGGCTCCAATATCATCATTTGTTTAGCCAGAGATTCTTCACCAAGAACTAAAGGAGCAACTTTACCATCAGCGCTCTTCATATCTTATGATTATGGAAAGAATTTCACTAACAAGATTGAGAGCTTTAGACTGAGTGATGAACCTGATAGTGGATATGCACATCTGGATAAATTCTTTAATCATCGCAAGTATCCAGAATTTGTAAGTATACATGTTTTCTTCTTTTTTTCTGTCATTTTAGAGTGTGATAACATATTTTTTTTTTATTTATTTGTACCTGTCACAAAGGAACTTTATTAAAAGAAAAAATTGTATGTATGTATTTATAAATTAGTGCAGATAATTTGAAAAGTAAGATAGCATTTATCATTATTACTTACACATCAATTAGCTTTCCAATTTTGTTTATAATTCATTAATTTTATATGTACACTACCTACCTACCTAGTATGCTTCAATTATGTAGTTTATGCTCATATTTGAACTCTTATCACTTATTTACATGCATTTGGTTTGTCATTGTTTGGTAATTTATTTTATTAATGTTAGTAATGTGGGGGAAAATTACAGATTGTTTGAATGATAATCAATTACATGTAATTCTGAACAGTGTTTCTTTTCAACTTTTGTATGCATGTATCTATTTTATATCCTTATCATTGATATCATTTATCAAATTAGTATGTATTAAAAACAGCAAACAACCTTATTCCAAAATGCTATTAATAATTTAAATACAAAAACAAGATAAAATAAAAGTTTATTTGAATTATTTTTTAATAAAAAAGCTAGTAATCTGACTGGCCTGTTAGTGGTCTTGACTGCTTGTGAATATCACTTTTAATCCTTGTTGTGATTTAGGAAAATTTCAAGTGAATTGATCAAGTAGGTATTTTAATAGCATGTGGTACTGCTTCTGTTTTATTTTATTTTATTAGAATATATTTTGTAATCTAAGAAATATGCCGTGCATTGATGTGGTCTAATGTATTACTTACTTAATCTCTACATTACCTATAGGTTTAAAACAGGTATTCTTTAGAGAAAAGATAAGCAGTGCAGCTTCTTCTGTAGTTCAGGATGCACTGCTAGAACTTCAAGTCATGTTTTTTAAATTATTTAAACATAGAATACCTGTGTTTTGGTTTCAGTTTAGAACTTATATAATACTTCTTATATAATACTTCACATATTTCTGAACCAATGTTCAGAAATGTTTCCTGTATTTTGATATTTGTTCTGTAGTCAGTAGGTTGCAAGTCTTTAACATGTATTTTACCTATTAGATACTGTATCAGCTGGTAACCATTACTAACCAAGTAATACTTCTATTCATTAAATTTTAAGTTATTTAAGGTATTAGAGAAGATAACCTTCTCTTTCTTATTCACACAAATGTCTACGCTTCGTAAAGTAGAAGAGTTATTAATGACCTAATTATTTCCCAACTGCGTAAGAAAGAGGATCATGTTTTAAGTGTATATATGTATATATACGTTTGTATGTATACATATTCTGGCTGCACAGATGGCGTAGCGATTTCAGTGGTCACCTCGCCACTACGCTGCCGCGCCGAGTGTTATGGGTTCGATCCCCGCACGGGACAAGACTTTGTGTCATCCTCAAATTGTTGTTCGGAGTCTGGGTGTTTGTTTGTCCGTTGCTTGACTATTTGTAAAGTTTGTATTTGTTTGTGTTTGTAGGAATTAATCTTGATGCGGGAGTTGTCTTTAAAAAAAAAACATGTATATATGTATGTTGTTCTATGTTTCGTCCTTGAGCCTTTTTTTATAGTGTGTAAAAACCACACGTTGTTCCCTCACGAGGTCCATTGCAGAGGACCCGGGTATACCCTACGAAGCAAGCTTCCGAAAACCCCTACAGACCTTGGTCGCCTGATCGCCCTTGAGCCTAAACGACTTATGGACTTCGAAAGTTAATTTATTATTTGAACCCTCTTAATAGTGGAAGTGGCATAAGGTATATCACTTTAATGTAGTGCAGTCGGGGTATAAATATACATTATTACATAATTTTACTTCTTTCGACACCAGTTGTAAAACTTGTGTCCCAAATTGAGCTTTTTGTGTTTGTTCGATCCACCGGTGATCGATCGATGTCGATCAACGATGGAACTAATAAGAGTACTTTGTTTGGTCTAAACAAATAACTAATAAAAAAAAATTACGCGAAATACAGTAACAATATTTTGTTAACTATAGCCAGTATCATTCAAGGATATGAAAGGATTTTAATGATACCCCATACATTTAAAAATAAAAGAAAGAAAATTTAAATATGTTCAGGCATAAAGTCACCAGTAAGACTCATGTACCCTGAACAAAATGAATTTTTAAAATCTATGAAAACTGAAAAATAATATTTTAATATATAACTAGATATTATTAACACCTAAACAAGTATCGCTGACATTAATGCGCCTATATCATGTTACATTTTAATAAGGTTTATTCTTCAATACTTAATTTTCCACCCTTAGAAGTAAAATCTATTCTTGAAACCTTCAGTAAAACATTACTATTTAATTTAATCAAGTGCAATAGTTAAAAAATATAAATCCTGGCTGCATTATTAACTTTCTCCCTTTTTTGTCAACGTTACATCGCAATTGGCTGTGTAATTCTCATTGGCGTTCAATAGGGTCATGAGGCGAATAAGCGATCGCACTGTTATCTTTCTGACAGTATATGTATACAGTCATACAGTACCTCGAAGACGGCATTAAGTTTGCCTATTACGTGTAAGTGGGACTACAAAATTATAGTTGCCAAAATGTGGACGTTTCATCATCTATCTGGAAATGTTACACTTTATGTTACTTCCACTATTGAGACGATTTAAATGATAACCTCTAGAAATATATCAAAACCGTAACAAATAAACATCTATACAAATAAATAAAATTGGAGTGTCTCTTTATAATATTAAAATAACCGTTTTTTACTACTTGCATGTGGATGTATACACAATGCATATACCAAAACAACATTTTTAAAAAAATTTGTCTGTCTGTCTGTTTGTTCCGGCTAATCTCTGAAATGGCTGGACTGATTTTGGCGGATAACTGATAACTTTCACTGGCAGATAGCTGATGTAACAAGGAGTAACTTAGGCTACTTTTAATTTAGAAAAGAAATAGGACCTCACGATAAAAAATTAAAACCAATTAAAATTTTATAATATTCAATTAAAAGAATTTCATTAAAATTAGTATAGGTATTTCTTAAATACAGAATTAATAAATTACATACACTCGAAAAATCTATCCCTCCTTCTTGCGCAGTCGGGTAAGAATAGGTTCACTAATGGCGAAGGTATCGCCTGTGTAATGTTCACACAAAAAGAATAGACTCTTACAAGAAACTCCTTTAGGAAGTCAGATAAAAAATGAGTTCTAAGTGTTCTAAGTGTGCTTTGCTATTTAATGCCATGTGTAGAATGCATAAATGTAAAATTGCTAGTTATATTATCGGTGTAGCCAAGGTCACTTTAAGTTAACAAGCATATTAACACAAGTTTTGCGATGATTTAAGCCAAGGTTTTCTTATTGAGTGTTACTTCCATTTTGACTTTAAATCATTCCTACAAATTTCCTTTAAAATCGAAAGGAGGTTGACTTTAAAAAAATCATGGTTTCAGTAGACCACTTCTAACTACTCTATATATAAAATATTTCTTGGTGGGACGCACTAGCTCTGAGTTTAGAACGACGGGTAAGCACAGGTCTCGAGTACTCCTGAGAGTACCGCTGTGACAATCCAGTGGTGTCAAGCCTCGAATAATCGGTAATCGATAATCATCAGTAGGGCTATATTATCTATTATGAAGTGAATACTTTCTTGTAACAAAATATTTTAACAAATCGAAAAATGTTATTGTTTGGAGAATTCTTCTGGGAAGGTTCATTTGGAAAAGGGCGGTTATAGATAAATACAGGCAGGTACTTTATTATGTTATATTTTTAATATTAATTTTAATTAGACAAAGCAACCTATAGTTTCCGTAAAACTGTGTGTATTATTGATCTATACTTTTTACTCAATCCTCTATTGTTTTTAGAACAGATAATTTCTAATAATTGTAGAGCATTTTTGTGAAATAGAGAATTTTAATTTTGAATTTGGAAGAGTTGCTTGACAAGGGATTCACCCGATTGGTGCTGAATAATTTTATATTGTGTTCAATTAAGTGAGTTTTTAGTTGAGGAAGTGCAGCGCAATTTGTATATAATTGTTTATAATAATAATAATATATTAAGTTCGGCAAGCCCATACAATGTTAATAATCAAACTGAGTTTGAAGTATCATTCAATGTCGCAGCTTGGAGACTCCAATTTATCAGCAAACACACTGAACACACTGTTGATAGGCGAACGAGTACCGAGGCACATCTTTTTTGCATGATGGCCGCACAGTATTCTAAGTTGGTTATACTTATGCAACGAGCTACTATAATTTTGCAAGCATGCGGTACGGTGACTTCTTGCATTGAAGCGGAGCCGCTAAGTTAAATCAATGTAATATACGTTAAGTTATAATAGTGGAGGGACCACCATTATAAATACGATAGTGATTCAGCGTTCAGTTTTATCATATCATATCTGTATACATGTGTATACAGATATGATATGATAAAACTTATCTCTTTGTAACTCTTAGGTGAAAGAACTTTAAATTTCTTTGTTTTGGTTTTGAAACAGGTACAATGTAAAATTAAACATGAATACATTTTTGTTATCAACTGAGTGTGATATTCTAGCCTGTTCAAGGTCTTAAAGTACATCTAAAAATTTATACATGATAACTTGAGAAAATAATGAATCTTCTGCCCAAAAATTTAGAAAAACCAAAGAAGAATTTTGTATCTCGTTGGCTATGATTTATTTTAATTAAACAAACCTTTGAATTACAAATATCTTAGTCATCAAAGATAAATGTAAATAATAAAAAAACTGTACTTTTATTAGCCTAAATTTTGCTGTTCCACTCATTTCATCATCATCATCATTATCATCATCATTGAGCATGTCGCGGACCTCTGCTGGACATATACCTCTCCCAACGTGTCCCAGCTCAAGTCAAGTCAAGTCTGAGCACGGATTAAAACGTTGTAAGTCTTGTAAATGATGTAAAGCTTATTTGTGGCGTATCATCGTAGTATAAGTGGAAGATAAAATAGTGGGCTAATCATTACATCCATTAATACCAATCCTATGTTAACAGTCCACTTCTCAGGTATTTAACTAGATGCGATAAAATGATCTAACTCATACAATAGGTTTTGACTGTTCCTGTAATGTTTTCAGTATCGGAATATATGTTTTTTATTAATAGATAAAATTATACCTTTTTTGACAGAACAACATGGTCTGTCAAAAAACGTTAATGTTATGAAACGCCTATACAATTATTCGAAATACTTCTTTTTATCCTTTATAAAGTTAATTAATTTATTGGCATTTAGTTAGGAACACACAAATTGTTGCACACGGGGCTCGGGGAATCGAACTCACGACCTCTGTCTCAGCTGTCAGGGTCACTAGCCATTTAACCTACGGGCCATTTAAATTGATTTAAATTTTCTTATAAATATCGGCGCATAATCGATCGATTTCTAGTGCTACGTCTGTAAACTCAATAAAATTTAGAAATAAGTTCCCGTTTATCATATTAGCCTAATGCATTTTATGAATTAGTCGTTTCCGTTATAATATGTATGGGAATATAAATCCGATTAGTGAGATGTCGTTGTTTCCCGGACGGTAATCATATGAATCATTTTTAAAACCTACGTCAGCTTTTTCCTCTTTGTCAAAAAGAACTCAATTGTTAGTACGAGTAGCATGACTTTATATCTAATGGTATAAGAGATAAATGAAAAAAAAAACTTCTGTTTCTGACATGTTTGGGACAAATTAATTTTTTTAGCTGTTATTGCTTCAGGACTTGGATCGAGTGGGTTATGACCAGTTGGTGTACTAAAGAATTATTATTCTAAAACAAACATCGAAAATAAAATTCAAATTAAAGTGCGCAGTTAATTACATTTATAGGCTTTTCTCATAGTCTTTGTAAGAGTATTTTCTATTCTGTACATTAAAGTTTTTTTTTGCAGTGCGTCTTCGTTGATTCCGAAAACAAGAAGTTGTTTTACACAAGTGATTATGGACGCAATATTCATAGATCTGACCTAACGTTCCATCCCAGCGAGTTGGCTTTCGACGACGAGTTTCCTGATAAATTCGTTGTTTTGGACAAAATTGATAGTGATAAAAAAGTAAGTACAGCATATTATAATATAAATTCTACCATTTTATGACAGTTTTTTCATAAAACTGTTGCCAATGTAACAATAACAATGTAAGGCAATGGACCGACGTGAGCACTCGCAATAACATTTGTGTCAGTAACTATTTGCCATCCTTTACCTCCATGGAACCGTGGTACTAGCCCCAGAAGAAATATAAAGTTAATACTTACAAATTCAATAAAATTTTATTGGTATTCTACTGCTCCCCTTGTGTCATACAGTCCTTTGTTTCGTCGTTTGAAAATCGAGGTCATGTCCCAACTCAAAATTGCTATAATAGTGAGACGCATAGCTGGAGGGATATAAACAATCATGCGGTCGGCCACTTGTTCGAGAAGCTTCAAGTAATTCGATATTTGTTCTTGATAGGAATGCACTCTAGTTTGTTGTCCACTACCCCATCACGGCCATCACGTGGCATCTAAGTTATTTTCAGATCGCCAGAGTGCAATGGTAGGATTATATTGGTTTGGACACACATACACCTACTGGTGATCTAGAGAATATTCTCAATAATAAAAAATGAAATATTTTAATCATCAGTCAGTATTTTAAATTAGAATTAAAAGTTGTTTTTTACTTAAATTCCTTCATGAAACTGCAAGAAGTTTTAACCATTATGAAAGACGGTTAGTATTTACCTATTTTATTTCGTTTTAGCTATATCTCACATTGGACGGTGGTAAAACTTTCAAAATGATCCAGAGCTATGTGAAAACATTCTTCTGGTCATCGGCGCCAGGATTTCCAAAGACTTTCTACATAGAACGTTGGAAGCCAGACCTTACTAGTACAGTGTTCAGTGCAAGTGATCCTACGGATTTGGTCAACGCTGATATACTTTTCGAAGAAGCTAAAGATTTCCAAATCAAAGGGGACTTCATGTTTGCTACAAAACAATCAAAAGAGGTAAGTTTTGTTGTTATCATAGAATATGTAATAGAAATATGCAATTGATAAATTTTTAATGTTTGATAAAAGATAATGATGGCTAACGACATTCTTGATCGATGTCGTTTGGTATTCTGTTTTTAAGTGTCAATTCTGTGTTTATCAAAAATCTGTTTTAAAAAATACTAACAAAGAGTGATAAAGAAATCTCGAGTACAATGTACTTAATTCCGCAGTTACTCATCATTCACTACCGCTCACCTTTTTGAGGTCAAATATCGTTGGTTCACGAGCGACGATAGTGTTTGTAAGCCAATGTAATTCTTATTAGTTTGTATATATTCCATTGTTATACGCAAAGTATGTGCGTCAATTATCACCTGATAATATTATCGCTCCTACCAAAATCCTTAACAATAATCTACTTAGAAAATATTTTATTTGTGTTTACGTTGTAAAGATATCTGGGCATTAGGATGATAATTTTTATATACACACCAAGTTGTCAAAGGAGCTTAAGGCCTACATCGTGGTAAGCGATCGCCATAATCTAGGACGTTTAGCAGTAATAAGAATGACACACAAACTTGGTTTGATTGTGTGAAAATCTTTTGAAGTCGTAACAACAGTAGCATATAAACATTTACCATAGACAAGCAGATTAAATTTATATAATTATAACACTTGAGAATTTAGTTTTTGATAGATAACATACTCTTCTGTCGCTAACCGGTAGACTTATTTTTGTTTTGAAATATGTATGAAGTTGCCACACTGGCCGCTTCGCAACCGGTCTTCTTAGAATTAAACGAGGGAGGTCTATGTCCAGCAGCGGACATTTTATGACTAAAACGATGATGACGATGTTGGTGTATGAAGGAGAAATAATACAGGAGCAAGAAAAATAATATATTTAAGGACATGTTGTCAGTTTGAAGGTCGGTCTTAAATGTCTAAATCAATATCGAATCAGTGTTATCGATATAAAATGTAATATATACCTGATCTGAGGTACATATTTGGTGTTATATTGCTAATGTGTCTTTGGTGTATAAAATTCTTTATAGCAGCAAAAGTCACAGGAAACTTTATATACTGTTGTAAAACATTCATTACTTATCGCGCTTACTCTTAACCTAAAAAAACTAAGGACATTATTTCGTTTCTGTTTTGTTCAAAAACACTGGCCGTAAAATGTGATGACGTCGACGAAGACAGTGATTTGCAGTTAGTAGTATAAATTGCTGACATTTTGCATCGTGAACCTTGTAAAAAATATATACCGAGATATTTTGGTTATGCTACTAAGTCTTTGTATATTTGAAGTAAAGGTTGTTGACCTACGAACCCGAAGCGATAATGTTCAACAATATTCAACAACGACGAATAAATGATGACGCATAAAATTTAATGCAAAGACTATGAATACATTAGATTCGTGCTATGTCTTATAATTAAAATACCGATTTTTCTGATCTTGTATCCGGTGTTCTATTTATAATAATCCTTAAATAAAAAAAATACTTAGCTCAAATTTTTATTGTAAATGTTTTTAACAGTTCCATTTTTTTCAGTTTAGTGACGGTATCATTAATTTAAATTTGCGAAAATTTATATACATACAGTATTAGCTTCGCACTTTGCTTAAATATCTGATATCAACTAATAGTTCTGTTCTGAAATAAATGTATATACCTACTTGTATTTATACTTATTATATACTTTAGTACGGTTGTTATTTCGCGTTTTTGTTTGTTTATTGGAATAAATGTCTGAATGTCTGACTGATTCACTGGTGTGACTCAGTAACACGGTTGTTTTTTCTATTGGGCGCGGTATCCTGTACCTATATTATGAGTTTTACTATTTTTTTGCAACTTTTTATTCGTTAAATTATTGTTGAGTCCCCGACTTTTGCTTTCATTTGTACATTAATTAATTAATTTCTTTATTCGACCTTAATGTTGCCCATACTGTACAATCCTTAGCTTAAAACGTTGGGACTCACAAAACTTCCTGACCCTGATTTTTATGAGAGGACAAAGTTTGTTGGTTTTTCTAATCTGTTTATATTTTATTAGGTAAGCGGTATTTCTGTTCCATACTTCCATACTTTGGATGTAACAAGTAAATGACAAGTGAATGATAGCAAGAAAATGACATTGAAGGACATTTCCTTCAATGTCATTTTCTTGCTATCTATATATTTTGTATACAACTTCTTTCTTCCAAAGGATAAGATAGTATGACTATTAAGGCAAACTTTATTATCTATCTTTACCTCTTTATCCACCTTTAAACTCTGTCATTGTCACGTACGTTCTCTTAAATATAAAATGCCGTCATTAATACCCTTCAAATAAATTCACTTTAATTGAGTTACTGCTAAGTGCTACACATTGCGACATCATGCTACCCTACCCTTCTATATGCATTGTTGTATACAGAGGAAGTGCCTTGTCAAGCGAATAATACGTGGCAAATTGCCCTCCTTGCTTCTTCACGTCTCGAGTGATCGTACAATTACCCGAATCACCTCCGTTGATATGATAATTTATGCAGAACTTAGGTTTTATTACAAAGAATATTTACTTTTTCGCTTCTTAGAGTTTTAACTCTACTGAAAATAGTAGTACTGTATTATACATACACTACCGTCCAAAAGTTTGGAAGCACACCTGATTTCAAACAAAACAAAAGATTGCCGACTCCCTGCGGTAAATAATAGCAATAAAATAAAGTTTTATGACCTTTTGTGATTTTTTAACACAAAACAAAAGGATTACTAGTGCATATTCCTTGAGTTTTAACAAATTCCTGGATTTTGACGAAACACGTGTTTTATTACTTCATCCGCCGGGGACTTTCTTTCATGCATTGATGCGGTTTTATTGAAAATATTTTGTAGTTTTATCTTTTTTGGACCTTATTTAGTCACACTTGAGCATTAGAACGCGAAGGTTGTGATATTAACATCGTCTGTATTCAAAAGATTTCGACTACTTCCTTGACCGTCTTTTTTTATTGAAAATGGCAAAACGCAAGCAAATCACACTTGAACAGCGAAGCGCTATTTGTACTCTGCGTGAGGAAGGCTACAGTGAACGCCAAATCGCAAAAAAACTCGGAATTTCTTGTAAAGGTGTCCACTACACCCTCGCTAGAAAAAAAGAAACTGGCAAAAATGAAGATAGAAAAAGGTCTGGTAGGCCCAAATCCACTACAAGTCAAGAGGATAACTTCATCAGAGTTCTTTCTAAACGGAATCGTCGCTTAACTGCACCACAAATTACCGCATCTCTGAATGAAACGCGAGGAACACCCGTGTCAATAACAACAGTTAAAAGACGACTACTGTCTGCGGGGCTAAGAGGTTGTGTTGCAGTTAAAAAACCAAAACTAACAATTCGGCATAAGAAAAACAGACTAGAATGGGCAAAGGAACATAAAAACTGGACAATAAACCAATGGAAAAAAGTTCTTTGAAGTGACGAATCGAAGTTTCAGATTTTCGGGTCCAATAGACGTGTTTTTGTGCGCCGATCTAAAGGAGAGAGAGCTTCAGAAGCTTGTACAGTGCCTACTATCAAACATGGTGGTGGTAATGTCATGGTTTGGGGGTGTTTCGGCAACAATAAACTCGGAAGTCTTGTGAGGATAACCGAAAAACTAAACAAGGAACGCTATTTGAAAATTCTTAAGGATTTCGCCATACCCAGTGGACTGAATCTTATTGGTCCTGGGTTCGTTTTTCAGCAAGATAACGACCCGAAACATTCGTCCAAACTGTGCCAGAACTTTTTAAGGAAGAAAAAAGATGTGAAAATCATGCAGTGGCCGTCTCAATCACCTGACCTTTCTCCCATTGAACTTGTTTGGGATGAACTAGATAGAAGGGTGAAAAATCAATCTCCTACGAGCTCAGAACATTTGTGGCAACTATTACAGAGCGAATGGAAGAAGTTAGATGAACAGTATTTTATGAAATTAATTAGTAGGATGCCTAGAATATGCGAGAAGGTAATTAAAGAGAGGGGTGGACACTTCGATGAAGCTAAAATTTAATTTAATTTTTATATTACTTATTTAATTTCATTGTTGTAGAAGTGTGTTTTGTCTATTTTTTTAATTCTGTATCAATAAAAAAAATTTAAGATGGCTTACTTTTATTTTATTTGATTTTATCTTGTTGCTTCCAAACTTTTGGACGGTAGTGTATATTATACACACCGAAACTATTCTATCGCTAATAATAGCTACGCCTACTAGGTCCGTTACCAGGTAATTTACCTGATTTTGATAACATGTGATGTATATAAATTATATTATTATTGACAGATCTAAAAAAGTAGCTGATAGTGTATAGTAGTAGTAGTAGGTAGTAGACAGATAGTGAGCAATAAGATCTCACTCTATCTGTGCCGTAACTTGCACTTTTTTTTTTTCAATATTTTTGAGTTCTAATATTTCTTGTTATTAAGAAAATCTTTGCCGTTATATTAATACCTAATTTCTAAGAACAATTTAATAATGAAAGATACATACATACATAAATTTACTAACGGTTTTATTCCGAAGGTGTTGACGTATAAAACGCCAAAATCTTCAAGCATAATTTACACTCACTTACGTAATAGGGAACCGTATAGCTCTGACCGGTTGGGTCACAATAAAGAAAGGTATAATAGTGATAATGAGAGTTAGACAAACGAGCAGACGGTCCACCTGATGGTAAGTTACTACTGCCGCCCATGAACACTTACAACTCAAAGAGTAGCATCTGCGCTGCTCGCCTTTGAGTTAGGGAACAGAGGAAAAAAGGAAAGAGAAGGGGAGGGAGTACCTCACCTATTCTGTGAAACACAACACCATTGCTTAATAACCGAATTTAGTAACTCTTTCTTTTTATCATAGTATATAGTTGTACATAATTTTATTATTTTAGTATATTAGTGACTGGCCTGTTGGGGTAGTGGTCAGTGACCCTGACTGCTAAGCCAGAGGTTGTGGGTTCGATTCCCACCCAGGATAAATGTTTGTGTGATGAGTATGATCATTTTTTCTGTGTCTGGGTGTAATTTATATCTTATATGCATGTATTTAGAAGTATATAAGTATGTGTAAAGGATACGTGCCGTATCAAGAAGGATTGCCTTATGCATCAGGGCCTTAACCCAGCGACCAAATGTAAGCCTTTGCAGGTGTTGGTCGAGGCTCTTAGCTATCAACCCATGGGGCTGATATGACTTTCGGCACATGATTGCTTATTACTATTTTCCTACCGCACTATTTCAATCAGAGAATCAGAAATATACACTAAACTAATAATGTCATAAATTTTAACTTAAAATCATAAAAGTCTTTTAATTCAAGCATACGCAAACGATATAACTACATACATACACTCTATACGTACATACTATCGTCATAGTTGGCAAGCCTATTGTCGTCATCTGCACTGTATGACTGTATAAATAACGGTCTTATCCCCTAGTCCCCTTTTACGATGCCACCGGGAAGAGATGGAGTGGCCCCATATTACTCCACCGTGAACCAGACCGCACGGTATAGATATAATTATTACCATACATAACTGTTGCCAAACAGTTAGATGAACCGGTTTTGTTTGTATGTATTTATATTTGCAAATTAGGTCATTGCTTTTGCGTTCATAGAAATAATACACATGTAAGTGAATATATTATGCAAATCGGTGTTTTTGACCTTTGTTGATCAAATATTTCCTTCATCATGAAATTTATTACACAGTATATGCTTTGACTATGTTTATTTATTATGCACAACTGCTGATAATTGCCTTTACATACAACTGTGTTTTTTTTTTTTGAAAACATTTATAGACCCCTCGGGGATCTGTTATCTACAACTGGACTATTGATTAGAATATACATTTCAGTAATACAGTATTCGGAAATAACATAGACCAGGTACATAAGTACATTTAAGACCAGGTACATACATTTTGCTACTTCCGAATATTCCGGTATTACTGAAATAGATATTCTAACCAGTACTACTAGGCAGAAAGATAGAAAGATGGCCAGTAGCCAAAGGCTTGTGATGGGTTTGTCGACACGCGGGTAACATGGTATTTAAAATATGTAGATAAAGGTTTTGGTCACGCTTACCATTACAATAATTGTTCAGAATTGTGATCTGTGTTCAAATGTGTAATTATCTCTATCTGTGTAATATTAGTAACTTAGTCTTCCTTATTCGGTGGTATTCTCAAACATCAATCAACATTACTCGTATTGAAATTCAAACTTATTATTAACTCATTCGACGTATGTAAGTGAAACTTAACACGTGTCCTAGATATTTGGTCGCGTTTCATTTATGGAAGCAATCCAATCATTGGCAAACATTGCTATATAAATATACAAGACTTCCACAATGATCTCATTGTTTATGGCACTTACAGTTAGTGATTTAGGGTTCACAAACAATTTTTTCTAGTAATACTCGTGTAACCATTGAACTCAACAGGTTTCTTTTTGTTTTAATATGGTAACAAAGGAGTCTTTTTTGTTTCATATCTCACATGTGTGCCTTTGTTTATTAAGTAACTTTTACCGACATAAGGGTCTCTTGACATTCTTCTAACAATGAAGCCTGCCTTTATGAAGTTAGTGAGTTGTTCCAAATGTAAAGCCATTCCTAGTCAAGGAAGGAAGGTCAAGGAAGGAAGGAAGGAAGGTAGACGAATGGTAGCTATTTGATAAAACATCAATGCTATTTATTTTCATACAATATTTATGATATCTTTACAAAAATTGCTGTAACAAATAGTGAACCCATGAGTTTGGAGAATTTATATTTTGTCATTAGGTACTGCATACTTGAGTATGAAAGTATCTTTAGTATTCTTAGTGTAGTGTTTATTTTACTCATGAATATTATGAAATAGCGTATCTTTATTTGTATACACAAATTACCTTTTACATATAATTATGTATTTGCTGCGTTGCATAATGCGTTTTCATGAAAAAAATCAGTAACATTTTGATGTGAGCTTTGACGAGTGATAAACGTTCCTGCGTCTTATAACGTCTTGCTTCTGCAGAATTGCATATTTAATATTTGAAACGAGGCAAACCACGGTCAAACACCTAGTACCCTAATTAAATTATTTCATTCATATATAATTTCTGTAATGTTTCCTGTCTCTATATCTAAATAGTTCTATTGTTCTTAAGTTATGAATCAATACACAATACATGTGTCTACATAATGTGGTGGACACGTTGATAAGTTTATATCCTAACATAGTTTAGTTAAGCATGTCATTGAGAAAAAACAATAAAACCTAATATAATAGTATAAAAGTAATAGCTTCAAATTTGACGGTTTATTGTGCACGTAACTAACAGGTCGAGTCCCCATTTTGCCAAAAAATATTTAAGTCCCATTTACGTAATAAGGGGCAATTATTGCCAAGGGGGCAATATGCATGTATTATGTGCTGTCTGATAGATAGCAGTTTAATCCCAATTTTGGCGTTTGAGTCGATTCTACATACCCTTACTGTACTTTTAACATAGGTTCTTACGTAACTACTAAGGCTATGATAACTCATAACTCATAAGTAACAATTCATACATAATTTACATAATTTTCTTGAAATATGTCTGTTGTGTGTAGGATATAAGAAATGAAATAGAATTTCATTTCTTTTGTTTGACAATTGCCATGCTTATTTTAAAGATATTGACACAATGAGGCTCAGTCATTTATTGTCTGAATAACAGTAAATAATTAAATTACACACATTTTTATATACAATTGCATGTAACTGTAACTATGACATATTACATTAATATAATATAGTAGCTTATCGGTGTTTAACCTACAATAGCATTCTTTTAGAGACACAATTTTGTCTTGTTAGAAATGAATTTTATAAGAGGTTAGTGTAAATAGTCTGGCACTTTCGCTACGCAGGATGAAAATCAAATTAAAAACCCAGATACAATACTTATGAAGATTTCTTGGCTTTTTTCTATTGAAATATATAAAATACTAGCTGTTGCCTGCGACGTCGTCCGCGTGGTATTTAACAAAAAAGTTATTGTTCAGATCACAGTCTTCAATTTGGTTTTAATTGGTTGGTTGGTTTTAATTTTTTTTTGTGAGGTCCTATTTTTTTTTCTCAACAATAAAAGTAGCCAAGTTACTCCTTGTTACATCAGCTATCTGCCAGTGAAAGTCCCGTCAAAATCGGTCCAGCCATTTCAGAGATTAACCGGAACTAACAGACAGACACAAAAATTAAAAAAAAAATCGTTTTGGTATATGTACCGTGTATACGTCCAGATGCACTTAGTAAAAAGCAGTTATTTTAACATTAAAAACAGACACTTGAATTTTATTTATTGTATAGATGTTACTGCATTTTTACATTTTCCATAGAGAGATGTCTGTATGTACGAGTATGATATTGATATGGCGTAGAGCGATAAGACGACAGCGACGGTATAATGCCTGTTTTTTATGTTTATGTACGGTATAATTATATCTCTAAAGGGGGAGGTGATGATATTTTGATGACGCAGTAGCGACATCGCAGTTCAGTGCGGTTAGTTATAAAATATTGCTAAGATTTAGCCTGATTATAGACATTTTTAATAGAAATATTTGTAACAGTTGTACAAGCAATATCTATCAGTGCCGTTAACCGATTTAAACATGGAATACCGGTGCCCATGTAGCACGCAGCACCGCACCGACGAACGACGACCATACGATGCGTGTGTGCAAGCGTGATAAGCATTCTTACATTTTTTTTAAATAAGATACCCAATCATACATACATTCAAAAATGTTTTTTATTTCATTCTACGCAGAATTACGTAAAACGGTCATATTATCAAGCTTTCATTTAGATTCACCCATCCCGTAATCTGTCTATCTGTAATCAAAACTGAATCGCATCTTCAATTTGGCCCTTGTCCCGGTTTCCGATTGATCTGAAATGTTCATGCGATTGTAAATAACATGACAGTAAAATAAATTGTTAAATATTTTTTAATATAAGCTTGTTGCATTTATATCCCCTTACTTTTCGAAGTTGTTAATTAATTTTGTACGCTAACTGAAAATAAAGGAAAGCTATTGTGTCAAAAAGCTTTCCTTTAATAAAAGTAGTTTTAACACAGCCAACCCAATGTAATGCCCTTAATATAATAAAACCCTTAACCACCAAACATTTCTTTCAGAAGAACACTCTACACCTGTACATTTCACATCAGCGTGGTCCATTCTACAAAGCCGAGTTCCAGACAGAGTTGGACCTTCGAAAGTTTCACATAGCAGACGTAACTGACCAACGTATATTCGTCTCTGTCATGCACACTGAATCTCTCGCTAACTTGTATGTGTCTGAAATAAGCAACAATTACACTCAGTACAACTTTGTAATAAGTTTGGAACAGATATTGTGCTACTTCCCGGATTCAAATTGGAAAGACAGTTGGTTAGAGTAAGTTTTTTGAATATATTTCAAACTTATTTTTTAAATAACCAGAACCATACATATGTCTAGGGTGCCGAGTGCCAGTGCTGTAATATGTCTACACTCAACTGTATCCAGATCCAGAGCAAGATATGCACATGCTGCTAATAAAACCGTTTGATGTAGTGTATATGAGATATATTTGCGCACTAGTAACAACGCATCAAGCGCGTGCTAAAAATATAACGCCTAGAGATCGCTTCAACTCAACAACAACAAAAGCCTGTCCTGTGTCTTATAAGAACAAAATATTTTTGTATTATTAAAGTAGACGTTTTTTTTTCATTTTTAGTGTCTTACAATGACGGCATCAGACAATGTCGTTAGTGCATTGAGTTCACGTGTACCGGTTTTTTACATCATGACTTTTAAATTAGGAAATCTGTATCACACATTTGTGTAAACATGTTTTCAAATTTCAGAGATGTCACCGAAGACTCGTTCACTGATCTCTATCGTGTAGAAGGACTAAAGGGTATTTATATAGCGTCGCGAGTTGACTCCAAAGCGCATGTTAATAACATTGGACCGGAGCACTTAATCTCTCTCATTACCTTCGATCATGGAGTCACGTGGTCCCCCATCAACCCGCCTACTGAAGATGAGAATGGTAAGAACTCTTTCCAAGCAAATCATGTAAAACTGCTAAGATATTTTTTAGTTGTTTATACACAATATTTATAAGCACAATACGGACTGATTACTTGCACTGACACAGAGTAGATAAAAGTACCTACGTGCTATAGAAGGGCTCACTAATGGCATTTCAGTAGCGACGCTCGGCTCTACACGATTAGGTGCTAATTAGTACACATCGACAATTGCCTATCTCTAGCCGCCATGTGTGCGGATAAGCCACGTTTTTTTATCTTTCTTCTGACCCTAACTTGAATTTAAGATTCGATGCTGGGCCATAATATTCACTCCTGTCCCCCGTTCCAATCCCGCTATCCACTTATTTTATTGTATAGGAAAACTTACAGCCAAAACAGTATTTGAAAACATTTACGGTGTTTAAGTGTTCTTGGTATCCATTGATTGAATGTTTATCGAATTCCCACAGGAGTAACCATCGAAAAATCCTACATCACCGAGTGTTTCTTTGCTTAACAAAATACAATTAAACGAATGTATATTGAAACTATCTGTAATTTAAAGGCATCATAAGTACTATTGGAATATTTCTATATTTATTATTTACTTTATATTCTATTTCTTATACACTCACAGGCACAATTAACCGCCCACATTGTATTTCTTTCAATTTTCAGTAGTCGGAAAATTTTGACCACATTTGATGGAAGTTATGTTAAAAGCAGCCATTAAGGATAAATAAATTAACAAAAGTCTTTAAACAAAACCGTTTAATAAAAAAAAATATGCCAAAAATCAATTTTGCAAAAAATTTGCATGAAAATGTGATGACTTTAATTTTGAAAAAAATCGTCCGCTTTCTTTTTATTTAAATTTTAATAATGAGTATTACTACCTCGGGCCCTGATGACTTCTTGTAGTCGGTTTGGCAATCCATCTACGAGGTCTTGAATATCCGACTGAGGGATATTATGCCACTCCTCTATCGCAGCCGTCTTGAGCTCTTGTAAGGTCGCAGGGGCTGATATTCTTGCTCGAATACGTCTTTTTAGGTTGTCCCAAATGTGCTCAACTGGGTTAAGATCGGGACTGCGTGACGGCCATGGCAAAACTTGAATCCCGACCTCATAGAGGTATTGAGTGACGGTTCTTGCGGTATGGCATCGAGCATTGTCGTGCATTAATTTAAAGTTTTCACCAATAAATGGTGCGAAAGGTATGACGTGGTCTTGTAAGACTTCCTCCACGTATCTTTGAGCAGTCATACTGCCTCTATCAAACACCACTAGATCGGCACGAGCCTCGTAAGAGATACCTTCTCAAACCATTATGGATCCTCCCTGATAACCCACGGTTTCGATTATTGCACATGGAGCAAACCGTTCATTTTGGCGCCTATAAACACGCTGACGTCCATCTGGACCCCTTAAGGTTATTCTGCTCTCATCTGAGAACAGTACGTTCTTCCATTGTTCCGTAGTCCAGTCAGCATATTCTCGTGCAAAGGCAAGTCTTGCTCTACGATGCTGTGCAAGCAGCTTTGGACCGCGAGCTGGACGAAAAGCTCTCAGATTCCTTTCATCCAGTCTTCTTCTTATCGTACGTTCACTTACAGTGACATTTCTCAAAAGCGATTTCTTAGCACGTTACTCACAACAAAGCGGTCATCCAGAGCCGTGGTGCACCGATGTCGGCCTTGACCTGGTCTTCTCGTGTATGAACCAGTCTCCCGAAAGCGTCTGATGGCATCCCGCACTGTAGTTCGAGGTACACCAAGCGTACGAGCGATGCGACGTTGGCTATACGGTATAGTTGACAAAAAAATGCCACTGGATGCAACTGGTGCTATGGTGGGTATACGGTATACCCAGCGTCAGCTAAAGTCACTGCCCTAGCAGCACCAGTTGCATCCAGTGGCATTTTTTTTCAGTCACAAACAATAATCGTACACTAAAAACTCAAATTAAACAATGTTCGTACACGATAGCAGACAAGAACAAGTAATGTAATCAATGTAACGTTACTGCAACAATGTCAAACAGAGACTAAATTCTAAAAACGCCTCGGCGATACAAGTTTAAGGGTCGAAATAAGGGTTTTTAAGTTTAGTTTATTGCTATAGTGCCCACTTAACTAAAAACAAAACAGTAGATAAGCCACAGTTAACATAAACAAACAGGGTGACAAAAATTAAAGGTGGGCGGTTAATTGTGCCTGTGAGTGTATTTACATCATACTACTCAGATACCACTGAGTCATAGTCATAAGCTTCAGTTCAAAGGTCACTTATATGTATTTCCCTTCACATTTACATTGATTAGAGTCTAGAACAACAATAACTGGCTATTAATAATTCGTTACAAAATACGCTGATTTAAATAAATAAGTATAGTACGCCGCAACCATTGGCTTGCGGCGTATTATAGTTATTTATATGGTATATATACCAAGCGTTTACATATAGTAAACAATCGTATAGGGAGGGGAAAAATAGAATATCTCTCCTTCTGTGTCTTCCCTCTCTCTAGACATTAGGAGAGAGACATCGACTGGATCAAAGCTAGAGAGGATCTCATTACAATTAAAAAAATTACGTCATTATTCCTTCTGATCTTGAAGGACGCTTTAAAGTTTTTCTTAAACAATTTTCAATTGCTCCTACTTGGAATATCAGTTTAATGTAATTTCGGTTTAATGTTGAAGGGAGTTTTGGTTTAATTAAAATAAATCAATTTTTGAAATCAAACAAAGTAATACAAACATTGTCGTTAAATTTACCTCTTAAGCGTAAACAAGGGGCCTTCCATTAATCATGTGATTTTTTTTTAACATTTTTAACCCCACCTTCCTCTTGGTGATGCGTGGTGAGGTTTAAGGCTAACAAGAAAAATCAGGTGTATAACATTTTTAAGATTCTTTGTATGTATTAAAAAAATACATACAAAGAATCTTAAAAATTTGAAATATTATCTTTAAATACAGGTATAAAGTATAATCTAATCTATTTAATTTTATTCTGAAATTAAGGACCATGATAAAAGTATCTAGACAGAAAAGTTGCAGGTTGTTTTTGACTGGCATACAAATAATATTAAAGGAATGGTGTAATCGTGGGAAAAATATAAATTCTACTAGTATATGAACATATTTAATGTAAATTGTCCTCGGACCACGGATTAGAAAGACTTTGTACAACACTAACAACTGGATAAGCATCTTGCAAGTCAGTAGTTGGCACTGGGGACTGGTAAGCCGAGCCGGGTCGTCGTCGCGGTACGCGGGGACTTGTTCGTTGCCTGGCAACGGCGAGTCAAGGTCACACTACACGCCGCTTTTTGGTTTGGAAATCGCGCGTTTGACGAAAAAATAAATACACGTGATATCTTACTACACCCCCTCCCCCCTTGTGATATTCTGTGATTTTTGCCAACGCCCCTCCCTTTTTATCCAACCTCACGTGATTAATGGGCGGCCCCCAAGTTGCGTGCACGCTACGACAATACCCGCTTAATATAGCGCTTCAAGCTCCGTTGCATGCTCCGCCCTCTTTTCTATTTTGCCGCGAACTCTCATAAAGAGTTACGTTTTTAATTTACAGGTGTTGTCACTTGAAAGTTGAATATTTTTCATTGTCTACTATAACGTGTCGTGCGGCTATTTAATGATACAAAATGTAGAAACTTTACGTTTATTGAGATATGAGTTTTTGCAATTTATTAGAGGAATATTGAAAGATAATGTCGTTCTTATTTAATTTTCTTGTGTGTTAATTTAAAGTATATTGAGAGAAAAGGGAGGGTGGATACGGAGGAAAGGGATATTGCGTATACAGATTGATTGGGGAGTATAAGCAAGACCTCAAACAAGTCAGGGACGCTTACCTACAACTCGAACTGGCCGGTGCCGAAACGTCCGAGCCCTGTAACGAACGAATAGAATTTTATAAATCAAGTCATTGGAGGTCGTATTTTAGGATCTCAGTATGTTACTGTCATGACTGGGACATGCTGGGCCTCTAATGCTCTTTCCGGTAGAAGTAATATGAGAAATATTTATATTTTTCTATGATATATTGCATTGTAACTACAATAACACCAACACACAATAAAGTCCAAGTTGGTGTAGGAACAGAAGGAAGTTCGTGAGTTATGATAATATTTATTTGCGTAAATCCCAGCTATTTACCTTGTTTCTATTGTACTGTTTTCTATTTTGTGTATAGGTATAGATATCGGTCTCGCAATCACAAACACAAGCATTTAACTTATAGGCTGAAACTTTTTTACCCTTTACAATGTGTAGCAACTTGAGAGTTACGAATGCTCAGGAATACTCAGAACGCCGGACGTGTCATTCGCTCTTTTCTGTCTTGAGAAGTCAGGGGAGCTCGATGCAGGATAACGGATTCTTACACAAATGAGTTGGGTATCTACTATCGGTGTATTTAAGTTTCATGATCCTAAAATACCAGTTATGACAAGCTCACCCTATGTTTTTTGTTGTTGTAAAAATTAGTATAGTAATCACCATCACCCCTCTCATCAGTTGATACACACTACGGTTTATTTGTATACCATTCCCTTTACTTTTGTTCATAGGGAAACCTTTAAGCTGCCATCTGGAGAATTCTTGCAGCCTGCACATTTGCCAGAAGTTCAGTCAGCTCTATCCATTCACAAGGTAAGATAAAAACACTCACATAATAAAAATTGTGCCTTAAATTATTGTTATAAAGTTCATTATTACATGAGTCTTTGATATTACATATTTTATAATGTCAGGGTAATTATATTTTATAGTTTGTTGATATATGAATGAGGAAATGTATATTTTTTTCTTTACATAACTTACTTATCGAATTGTTTATTAACAACTAAATATTAAATAGAGATAAGAGAAGACGTGTACTATCTTACATACAAGTCTCCTTGAACTTAAATATCATGTTCATATAATAGTATATATTCTATAGATATAGTTGCTTACTGAGCTGTGATAGCATGTATCTGGAATGAAGTTTATTGACCCATATGATATAGAAATGGAAAGTTCTTTGTTGATATACAATAGTGTACTTTTAAGGAATTGTTGATAATGAACGACCATTGCGAAAATTTTGCAGTTATATGACGTAGTACAATTCAGCCTTTTTTTTTATTTTACATGTTAATGCTTTTGTGTTCTAGGTTTTGTGATAATTAAAATGCTAAATGAGAAGTGTACAGTGTTTTGTGCTACGTTATTTATATTAGACACTTTTTTGTTCACAGCGCTAATTGACCTTTGCTTTTTATATAAAGTGAACTTGTACTTATGTATTAACAAAAATATGTATCTCTATGTAGGCCTCTATGTCTGTATAATACAAAAATGTCGATGCTCTGCCGCTAATTTGTAAAAACATTTGTTTGTACAATCTACAGATTCCCAAACAGATAACTATTAGAAATGCGTTTATCCTTCGGGTACATTTTTTCCTCGATGAAAGGTGCCTTTTTATCCCTTTCAACGTGTATATATATAATTTCATTTCATTACGGTTGGTAGTAGATAAGTATATAAGACTATAAGATTGAAAGTATATAAGACTGAAAGTTAAAAAAATTAGATTTCGAAACCATTTTGTAGTCCTCATTTTCTACGAAATCTAAAAATATCGCTCTTATATGATGAGTAATTGTAACCTAACCATAAGTTGAAAGAAACATTGTAAGTCGAATTGTATGTACACACATTTACAATGTACACACTAGCTGTAAGATTTCTGTAAAGTTAAAATAAAATAAGAATAAAAATAAAATACTATATAGAAAGAAAGTTAAGTAATTGTCAATTCTTAATGGCAAATCTGTGTATTAGAAAAAGAAGCCCGGTATGATAAAATGAGCTTTTATATACATACATTTCATATGTTTTTTTAAATAACTTTGTAGTCCAATCAGCAACTACTAATTAATAATTTTATTTATTAAGTGACAGAAAGTAATTAAACTCTATGCATAGTTGCATATCAGTGATACACTACAATGCCAATTATTTTGTTATGTTGTAGTAATAAGTTATTTGTGGCTTCGTTTACTGGAATGTTTGTACGAATATTGATATCCAGTGAACATGACTACATAATTAAATACTGTTTGCCACTGTTAGTCACACAACATGGTATACACTACGAGTATGTGCTGTAATGTGACCAATGATAACCTTTATCACGCTTTGTCTCTATAAGCAAATGAAGAAATCTTATTATTCACCATAGCTCATAGTCATAACTAATAGTAATATGAAATAAGTAAGTAATAGTGAACCGCTTTTTTCGCTTAGTAAGATTGGCTTATGAAGATTTAATTTAACCTGCTCAGCTACACAAGTATAGTCTGTTTCTATGTAAAACTTTCTTTAAAGTTTGTTTTCTCTGCATGACCGCATCCCCTCTGTGCTAATAAACCACGCTATTCATGTTAGCGTATGGAATAGACTTTTTTAAAGTAATACAAGAGTTAATTGTCCTTTGTTTAGGAGGCAAATTATAGAGAGACTATTGCCAATGTGTAAATATTTTTTATTTTCATTTGCTTAAATTACTATACTTTTTAAGTAAAGTATCCGATACTAAGAGTGACAATTAAGTAGCAAGATATATATCTCGTCGTAATCGTATCTTGCTACTTAATTTTAAACCATAATGTCGGATATTGTCACACTTCAGTTGACGAGCCGTGTTGTTAACACGAGCTTATACGCTTCCTCCTACTATTGTTGTTCCTTTATAGTTTAATTATGTGTAATGGAAATATAGTATGTGAATGAAATAAGTACATATTGTCAACATCTAAAAAGTAAATGAATGTTTTACAAAGACTGGAGAGGTTAAGAATAGTTTGGAAATACAGTACATATGTATGTGCTATAAGGTGTTAAGTATAAAGCGAATAATGCGTACATTATGCGGATGGTAATCCGCAGCACATAATAAACATACCAATATTCCTTGTATAATTTTTAATTTACATTTCCTTGTACTGTCTATGATTAAGTGCAAATGTCATGTACAATTACTCGTCATTCTTTAGTCATTGGTGATGTCTGAAGTCTGTTCACCTACAATATTATACTCATTAATTAGGATTTTATTTTCAACGATGGCTAAACCAAAACAATATCTATATATCTATCAGATCTTGATACAAGTCCCGTGATGGTACTGTAAAAGTAAACTTTGTGCGATAGCATAGATAGTAATATAAATGTGAAGTAGGGGCACTAACATTCTGCTTATAATGTTTGTAAGGCTGAGATTAAGTATTATTATTGTCCTATGTGTTTTAAATGTTGTTTGGCTTATAAATAAGAAGTCTAATAATTTAAAACGTAGGTGTGTAAAACATCTTGTTCTCCAGGACTAGTACTACATATTACTTATGTGCGTTCACAAATAATAACTATAACAATTAAAACCACAATAACCGGCCTACCAACCATCTGTCATTAATTAACAATCATGACTTTTATGTTAATTGAGGTTTGTGATTAAGGCTTATCTGAGCAATTGATACTAAACTGTTATCGAAAGCATTGCACCATTGTTACCCGAACGATTAGGAATAATATATCGTATCATTATTATTATTATAATTATAAAGAAATACGTTGTTTGCAGCCCACCAGGAAATGTTGAAAACGGTTTGAGGTAAACTCGTATTATCAATAGCAACTTAATTAATTTATTACTAAATAAGTTTGTTTTGTTTTTATAATGCACTTTGCACGTGTATTGTGTTGTTTTTTTAGCAGATTATAACTACTTCATACATTGTTTATTTTTTCATTTGTTAATATCAGAACTGATTGTGGGTCTTGAATACGTCTTTTAGCCTACTCCTTCAGGGAGACAGGCAACAATACATACTAGTAAATACATGTAGTATTCACTTGTGTGTATTGTTCTAAGTGAAGCACTCTTTATAGACTATTTCTTTATTTTCAAACCCGTTGAAGTTTTATAAGCATATTTTTTATATTATGCATATAATTTATATTTGTAAATATATTATGCAATAGTCACTAATCCTAAATCAAAGTTGAAATGTTTTGTTTAATGTGTGTCGTCTCTGTGTTCAATGTTTATTTTGTCTTAATTGTGGCATGGCTTAGGTTTAGGCATAAGGTATGTACCTAATGAGAGTGGTCACCTGAGAGTACTTGGCGATTACATTTGAATTTTATGAAAATATTTAGAAAGGGTAGACATGTAGCCTTTAGCTGACTAAAATTTTTAACAACATAATAATATCTAGCTTTCAGGGTAGTGCAATATAAGATCATGAATCACAATTATTTCAATCTTATCCGTAATATATTTTACTCTTTATCTATCATGTTATAATTAGTTAAGAATAATAAATAAAATAAAAAAGAAACATATCAACATTTACGTATCTAGTGTATAACTCAATTAGTCTGAAATGGCTGATCCTGTGTGTCTGTTTAGTGACTCAGTTGAATGAATGATTGAGAGACATTATAATGTCTTATCTGTTGTAGGTCTGTAAGTATTCTGAGCTCGAAATCTGCTCCTGGCATTATTATGGCAACTGGAGTTATGGGCAAATCCTTGAAGGGAATTCCTGGCGTATATCTCAGTAGAGATGCGGGACTTACTTGGAAAAGAATTCTTAAAGATTATTACTTCTTCAACTACGGCGACCACGGCGGTATTTTAGTAGCGGTTAAATATTTCAAGTCACAAGATGAAACCAGAAAAATATTATATTCAACGAACGAAGGCATGGAATGGAACTCTTATCAGTGAGTCATTTACATTAAACGCACTCAATAAATTAATTATTGTTTGGTTATTAATAATAATAATTTGTAGGTTCAATGTCGATGACCTTCGCATCTATGGATTGATGACAGAGCCGGGCGAAAATACGACTACTTTCACTATGTTTGGATCAGCTAATGATCAGCATCAATGGATAATCATAACTATTGATTTGAAGAACACATTTGCGCGCAACTGCACTGAACAAGATTACAAGTTCTGGTCGCCCTCGCCTCCGAACACATCAGTATCTTGTGTACTAGGCACTAGGAACACTTACCAACGACGGCTTGCTAATACTAACTGTTACAATGGAATCGACTATGACAGGCCTTCCAGGAAAGAAGTCTGCGAGTGCAGTCGCCGTGACTTTGAATGTGACTTCGGATTTATGCTCTCTGGAAACGAATGTATTCAAAACAAATCAGTGAAATACAACCCCTACGCTATTCCATCTGATTGTCGTCCAGGGCACTTTTACAAGAGAACAAAGGGTTACAGAAAAATAGATGGCGATGTGTGCACTATTTCAGGGTATATAGCTTACGTTCCTGATATGATCCCATGTCCAATAGAGGAGCCAACTGAATTTATGCTGGTAGCTTTGGGCAATAAAATAGCTCATATTAACTTATCTGACAATACAACAATATATCCTGTAGTTAATGAAAGAAATATTGTCGCTATCGAATTTGACATCAAGAATAACTGCATCTATTGGGCTGACATAGAATTAGACAAAATCACTCGTCAATGTTTCAACAATGCCACCTCTCAAGAAGTAATCATTGACAGAGACTTGGTTAGCATTGAAGGAATGGCGTTTGATTACATATCAAATGTTCTATTCTTTGTTGATGGTATGAGAAAGAAGATTGAAGCCGTTAGGACCGACATGACTCTAAACGGCAGAATGAGGGTGACAATATTAGATTCGAAGACTTTATCACGACCACGAGGAATTGCAGTTCACCCGAAAGCTGGTTACCTATTCTGGACTGATTGGGATAGAAATAATCCATCAGTATCTAGATCGAAACTTGACGGTACAGATGTCGTAAAGTTATTTACCAAGCCTCTTGTCCAGTGGCCTAATGGTATAAGCATTGACCAAATGTCTGAGAGAATATACTGGGTGGATGCAATGGAGGACTATATCGCCAGCGCAGATTTAAATGGCAAATACTTCAGAAAGATATTATGGAACGACGGCAGGGTTACCCATCCTTTCGCCGTGGGCGTTTTGAAAGATAAAATGTATTGGGATGATTGGAAGGCGAAATCAATTTTTGTGGCTGACAAAGATTCTGGAGAAAATATAATGACAATAAATGATTCATTCGCTGGTTTGATGGACTTGAAAGTTTTTGCTCATTTTGTTCAGTTTGGTCATAATGCGTGTTCATACAAAAATACAAGTTGTGATGGTATATGTCTTGGAGGGCCAAGGAATACTTTCAGCTGCCTTTGTCCGGACGGCTTGACGATGGTTAACGGGAAGTGCATGTGTCCGAATAACACTCCACCGTTTGCCAACATGACTTGTCCACAAATTAATAATTCTACGTGTAATTCTGTAAGTGTATTCTTTTAAGTACATATTTAAATATTTTGTGTCACCCTAATATTTGAAACTTACTTAGACACAAATAATTCGGGATTTATATTTTTTTTAACAATTTTACCCGTAGTAAGTAAACATACTGTTTCGTTGCAGGATCAATTTATGTGTAAAAACGGCAAATGTATAAGCTCGTCGGCACGCTGTGACTTTAACAATGACTGCGGCGATTTATCTGATGAAACAAGTTGTTTTTGTGTGCCTCCAATGATTATGTGCGACAACACTCGATGCTACCTGCCTCATTGGAGGTGTGACGATGATATCGACTGTACTGACATGAGCGATGAAAAAGGTCGGTACTATATCCAGTATTGAAATAGGTTAAACTAGCTCTTAGGCTATTGTCCCTCCTCTGCCCGCATCGTCCGGCACCTGAGGGAGGTCGGCCCCGACTTGTCGCCCAATTTGGTTTTCGAGCGGGCCGTTCGACGATCGGTGCTGTAATGCGCCTGAGGGCAGTGACCGAAGATGTATGAACTTATTATTATTATTATGAAATTACTTTCTAAGAAAATAAAATTGTTTATGTTATAGTCATAAAATTATCTCTATCAGCTCGGTTGTCACTTTTTTTAACTAGCTTTACACTCCCAACTCTTTCGTGTTCTGAAGTGATTTTTTGTCTGTTTATTTGTTTGTTCTTATCCCTGAAATTATTTATTTATTTATTTAACTTAATGCACATATTGTACAAGGCGGACTTAATGCCTTAGGCATTCTCTGCCAGTCAACCTTTGGGTGTTGCAGAAAAAAAGTGGTGGGTGCGAAAAATAAGGGAGAAAAAATAAAATAGTTTAAAAGTAGTATAAATACAAGAAAAAAAAATATACACATTATTACATATACATTATAAAAGAGAAGAACGAGAAAAAAAAATGATGTGACAATTAAGCCAACTCAATTATCAGACAGATGGAATGATTATTTTTGTCGTATACAGTATTTATCGACTAATAATATAGTTTATGAAACATCATGCTGCGATCTTTAGGAGCGCAGTAGTCACCAAGCAGTGACCATAAAAGCAGGTACAATTGCGAAAACGGATAGTTGTGCCTAAATACATATTTTATTTTATATACCTACTAGCAAACCCGTCCCGATTTGCTGGACGTAAGTTACAATAAATTGGGCGTTGCAAAAAAAATCTGATCGCTACCGAATCTGAAGATTCCCTGAAAATTTCACTGAAATTGGTCCAGCCGTTTCGGAGTACGTGGGGAACATACACACACATACATCGCCTATGTATGCCTATGTCGTGCGTTTTTAGTCACCTCAAGTTATCTTCTCAACTATCCGCTCAAATTAACTGCATTAAAGGGCAAATTTTATCTTCATATAATTTTCGTTGTGATGAAGCTTTTTCTTTTATATTAATGCATATATGTCATCGATTGCCAGGAAATTTCTGATCTGCCTGACACATTAGCTTTGCGTAGAGATGTAACATCACTCTGCATTCTCCATTACTTGTATCATGGGAGTTTTCAGAGGAATTGTTAGGATGATTTTAGGATAATTTCAGTGGTAGAGCCATGCTTAAGCACGAATGGGCCGGCTCGACCGGTACGATACCACGGCCTCACAGAAAACTGGTTATGAAGTAACGCTTGCGTTGCATTTCCCCGAATTGAGTGAGGTTTCCGGAGGCCCAATTCCCCCCCCCCTTTTCTCTCCCCTCATCTCCTTTCTCCTCTTTCCCATCTCCTCATCCCTCCTCTCTTCTTTCCGCTCCCTGCATCCCCCATCCCCCAGCACCCTCAAAGGCGGGCAGCGCACTTGCGACTCTTGAGTTGCAAGTGTCCATGGACGGCGGTGTCACTTACCATCAGGTGACCCGTCTGTTCGTCTGTCCCCCTATAGTATAAAAAAAAAAAAAAAACTTACACCGCCGCCGGTTTCTGCCATCGTCCTACGCGACAAAATATCCATCCCCATTACTTGAATGATTGGTACTTTACCTCTGTTCGCTTCTCCAGAAGCTTTATGCATCCTGTGGAATAAATTGTTGCCTGCCGTATTTCTGGACCAATACGACCTTCAAACCTTCAAGAAAACAGCGTACCTGTCCCCGTCCCCGTCCTACCTAAAAGGCCGGCAACGCGGCGGCGGTAGTCACTTACCATCAGTTGACCCCAGACGGGTCAACTGATGGTAAGTGACTTGTTTCCCCCATCCCATAAAAAAAATATAAATTCACTTAAACATTTATTTAAAATGTCATTTTTCTTTTAAGAAAAACTCTATTATTGAGTGTTAGGTATAAGAGTTTGATATATGGTGTCACGGACTCTTTTAAACACTAATATTTTTCGTGTACATTACATTCCTTTATTTAGAACCGTTTTCCCGGTGCACGCCGATAAAGCGTGGAACGTTAATTTTAATTCGACTTGGTTTACAAATGAAATTTTACACGGATATCATAATAAAATATAGTATGTGTCACTCGGAAAGTGAAGAATTTTTAGAATCGGATTGGTGGATCCTGTGATTACCCCCTTCAAACAAACAAACAAGCTATTTTACCTTTTTATAATACTATAGGACCTGTTTGTACACAGTGTAAGTTAACGGTTCTGTTTGTACACAGATTGCGGTCGTCGCAACTGCTCAGCAAATCAATTCCAGTGCGACAATGGACATTGTATTGAGAAACGATGGGTCTGTGACGGTGACAACGATTGTAAGGACCGATCTGACGAACGCAATTGTACGGTTAGTAGATACATATTATATGGTTTTACCACAGTACTGTGCACCAATAGTATTAATTCATTACCTTCTCAATTAGTGAATAGGTTAATTGCATTTATAGTAATCAATATACTTACCAATTATTATGTCATATGTTACCAATTATCCAATTGATTTTAATAAATGGTGCAATATTTTATTCTATAATTATCGTAGTTTATTGTCTTTATTTATTATATATTTTTGTAATGTATACAGATATTTTTATAATTTCAATAATGTTCATATGCAGTAATAAGGCTGTCAATAAATTAAAGTGTTGTGAATTCGACTTTAACACAATAAAAAACTCACACATTAACAAAAACAGAGAAATCTTTGACAAGGGGTTGTACATATGTTAATAAACCTTTTTAATCATTGTCCTTCTAAAATAATAGTAAATCTCTTTCCCAGTAATGGATAAACATATTATATTTAATATAAGAAAAAAATATTTTTTTGATAAAAATCTGGTAAAATTTTTATAATTATTTTAATTTTAGTACGTGGGTCAAACTGAAAGTTTTTTTTTAGAACAGGCCAGTAAGAAAAGCTGCTGACGAAAAATTTATTTAAATTTTAAATGAGGAAGGAGTATTTGTTTTTACAAATTGGCGGCAATTACAAAAAGTGTCTGTCGTGCATCGAAATGGATTTGACTAAAAAAAATTCCCATTTGACAACACTGTTACGATAGACTTCGATTGGCATTTCATTACGCAGCCCCATCTCGTCCCAATGTTTACAATTTTTTTAATGGGTTTAAACGTGGTCGAAGCAAACTCACTGATGATTTTTGATAAGGATTATTCTTTGGGTGGGTCGTATCGGGTCATATCGCAACAATCATACTAGAAGATAAAAGGACTGTTACTGAAGAATGGTATGGAATATGTTAGACAGAAGCGCCCAAGAAGCAGGATCTTCCTTCACCACGACAACGCTCCAGCTCCTGCACCAGACGGACTATCGAATATTTGTCTGTAGAAGGGAGGAGTAAATCATCCGATCAGATCCATACGATCCGATCCATCCGATCTGATCTATCCGATCCGATCCATCCGATCCGATCCATCCGATCCGATCCGATCCGATCTGTCCGATCCATCTACCTAGTCCCGACCAGGCACCTTGTGACTTTTATTTATTTACAAACTTAAAGGTTTTGGTTTCATGAACCCTAAAGATGCCGTGGCTGCATTTAAAAAGACATGAAAGAGATCCCTAGAGCAGTGTGGGCTCACTGCTTTAGTCAATGGTTCCATCGCATCGACGGTGCTTGAAAAGGAAAGGAGACTTCTTCGAAAAGAAATAAAAATATTAATAGGCTTCTATATATTTCAGTTTTTTATTTTCTTAAAACTTTCAGTGTGTCCATTAAACGGCGTATCAAATTTGGTATGGCAAAAATACATACGCTGTCATTTAAAAATTGCGGTTTCAGCATAGACCGATTTATACAAATGCATTTAAAAACTATGTTTCTTTTGAATTTAAGTTTTGTTAAGTTTTTAAACTTCAGCCTACTGGGCCGGTTTATTTACTTTATTTTAACCGATTTATGTTTGTAATTCTAACAGATACCCAACAAACGCCCGGACATCATCGAAAGGTGTGCTGGCAACGGATTCCGTTGTTCGAACGATAGTCATTTGTGTATTCCCAACTCGTGGGTTTGTGATGGAGAAAAAGATTGTGACAATGGTGAAGATGAGCGAGAACAACGCTGCATGGATTCCACTTGTGCGCCCTATATGTTTAGATGTCCTAGCGGAAAGTGTATATTTAAATCATGGGTAAGATATATTTGGTGCTGCGGTATGAAAAATAAGTTAACTTTGCTTTCAGTATGAAGTTTTATCGATCATCCGAACACATTTTTTTTGCTGTTCTATGGGTTAGAGTGATTACTTTGGTACGGAGCGTCGTCCCCCAGGTGTAATATTATTATTGCAGTTGTGTGCCATACGAGAAAAATTAAGTTAATATAACAAATGTGAAATTAAACAAATGCGTTCTTGACAATTACACTCAAGTCTTTGTTTTAAAACTTTGATAAATAGATTAGACCTTTTTGAATACCTACTGCCGTACATTGTGAATTGTTTAGTTTTTTGACTCACTTCAAGTAACAACAATTTGAATACGATGATAAGAATGTAATTACTAGTGTATATTTTTTGTTTCTAAGAATATTAGCTATACCAGACAAAATACCTACATTCGCCTCTTATTGTACATACCTAGTATCCTTTTGTATAGGGAATAGTAAAATGTATAATATAAAAATAAAATTAAATTAAACATACTTATATTGATCACATTATTTGAAAATGATGAAATAAGACACATTTTATCTTTGTTTTTACTGTCACTATACTTAAAGTATATTTCAAAAGGTATGCGATGGTGAAAATGACTGTGGCGACGATAACTATTCAGACGAAAAAGATTGCTCAAATACATCCCACTCAAAATTGCTACCTATTCCTGGAACAGAGAAGCCACATTTCCCTAGCAACGGGACGTGTTTAGAATGGATGTTTAAGTGTGACAATGGAAACTGCATGCCGGACTGGTGGAGGTGCGACGGTATTAGTGACTGTGGTGACGGAGATAACTCTGATGAGATCGGGTGTGGCGTAGAAATGCCGGAACTGAAGCCAGTGACGCCCGGAAACACCGAAAATCATACACCTTTGCCGCGCAAGTGTGGGAAGAATGACTTTACTTGTGCTCCAGGTAAGTACATTTTTTATTTTTGAAGGTGCCTGTAAATATGAGAAATTATTAATTCCACTACTGGACTTAAGCCTCCTTGTCTGGCGTAGTGTTGGTTAGGAGAAAGAAACCAGTTTGTATGAATATTATTAAACATTTTCAGCTATTCCTCTGCCTTTCAAACGTCTCTTCCAAGCAAATAGTGCGCCATACAAAAATCACTGACTTGCTATGGTACATACTTACCCTCGAAGGGGTGCCCACACAGAGATGTATTAAACAAACAAACAATAACGTAATAGGGGTCAAGCCGATTGTAATCAACCAGGCACTGTATGACCGTATTCACTGTCTGGTAGATAACAGTCTGATCATCCCTTAGTCACATTTTACGGCACCACCGGGTAGAGATGTGGTGGCTACTCTACTCCTACTACTTTTGCTATACGTTTCGTTTATTTTTGAATTTAACACTTTTCTTATGTCAGGTGTGTGCATTCCTCTCCGCTGGGCTTGCGATGGTGCCGAAGACTGTTTGGATGGAGCTGACGAGCGCCACTGTCCCACTACGTCCACAGTCATTGGTTTGGACACTGGTTTGAACCGTTGTGGAGCCAATGCCACGTTATGTGGGGACGGTACGGCGTGCGTGCTAAACACCTATATTTGTGATGGGGTGGCACAATGTGCTGACAAGAGTGATGAGGCACATTGTCCTACGACTTCGGTGAGTATTGACACTATGCCATTGTAGAGTGTAGGCAAGCTAAGGCATCGTAAATATGAACAAGTTAAGATAATCGCCGTCTCGAAATAAAAGAAGTAACTCGAATCATACTAATAATACTTTTTCCTTAAAATATGCCTGCTAAGTTTCTGAGTCTCGTGATACTAACCATAGTTACTCATTACTGCACGGATGGCGTAGTAGTTTAAGTGGTCACCGCACCACTACACTGCGAGTGTTGGGGGTTCGATCCCCGCACAGGACAACACTTTGTGTAATTCTCAAACTGTTCTGAGTCTGGGTGTTCTTTGTGTCCGTTGCTTGAATGTTTGTAAAGTCCCCCGCGACACACGAATTAATCCTAGCGCGGGAGTTGTCGTTTTGAAACTAAAAAAAAAATTACATGCAGTAGTAGTCTACGTGCGAATTCGTTTTCTACAATTTTATTAAGTATTATCTGTATTTATAGCAGGCGGAAAAACGAATTAAGACCCTCTCTTATATGCACGGAAAGGCAATAACAGAAAACGATATCGGTCTATACATTGTGTATCGTTTATGCTTAATAGTGCGGTGGTGAGCTTTGTGTAAGCGTTAGGTAACTAAGGTATGTTATATATTGCAAAAAAAACTTTAAGAAAGAATTTTTACTCTTTGACTTGCATAAAACTCAGTGTCCGTGCAAAGGAAGCATACTATACAATAGTCAATTAAACATGATATTAATTATTTTATTATTATCTAGCATTAAAATCAGGTTTTTAGAGGTTTTTAGAGTAACCGGGGTTAACTCGGTAAATGATGAGAAGAAAAAGTAACTTTAATCTCAATTTTACATATCAACCTACAAAAATATACCTGGCGCTTTTATTTAATTGAAATAAACTTGATTAGGAATGAAAGTTTCTGAAAATTATCCATAAACTAACATGACGGACATGACATAATGGATGATCGTTAACTACTAACATTCCGTTAGAGGACTCGGCCTCGGACCGGCACCAGCCAGTTCGAGTTTAGGTATAGGTATGCGACCCTGACTTGCTTGAGCTATTTCTTGTACTCCCCAATCCATTTGTAGGAGTAATATCCTTTCTTTCCCTGTCTAACCTCCCTTTCCTGTCAACATACTTTAAATTTTCTCATCTTATTTTTAAAAGTGCCCCGATGACGGCAATAGGCTTGCCCCCTATTACGTAAATAGAACTAAATAGAATCCTCAAAATGTTGGCATTAATTATGTGTCTGGCTACCCCTTCGGAGCAACAGGCGAGCGTGTATGTGTGTGTGCACTACTAATATAATAAACAATCTGTCCCCCGTATTACCATCTACGTTTAACGTCACTGCTTTTCTCATAGGGGTCGTAGGGTGATGTTTAATAGCGTATACTATTCCTTTGTAAATACTGTATCCAATACATAAGCAAAAGATAAGCGCGTTTCAACAACAAAAATAAAAAACTTTATTTCATATGTACATAAACTCTACTATTTTGTTTATAGAGCCACAAGCCTATAGTAGAATGTCAAAGAGGGTTCTTGATGTGCGACGACGGCACTAACTGCGTGCCGCTCCGCAATGTGTGTAACGGGCGCCAGGACTGCTACGATGGTACTGACGAACTCAACTGTTCCAGCGCTTCCAACGATAATACTCACGTATATCAAGTGAGTTAAGGTTTTTTTTAGATAAATATATATGTACATGTGTGTTTGTAAAGTATATGTGTATATAATGGTGTCAGGTGGTTCGGCTTCCCTTGTTATGATTGAGATGGATGGTCACCACCATCGTGTGCCGTTGATCGGGGCTGGTCATCTCCGGACTGCTGTTACTTAACATAGAGCAGTAATTACCATAAACATTAGTTCAGAATGATGAATGATGACTATTTCATGTTCATAAATGGGACATTCCATTGTCCTCACATCTTAATTTATTTTGCATGCACTTATGAACTTTAACGAGAAAATGGTGTATAATATTTGAAAAAGTGTGTTCTTGGAGTTTCTCACATGTTCTTCTCCATAGGACCGACTTACTCTCTCGACTGTTTAAAAATACCTCTGATTGTTATAATTTAAATAAATGATTTTGATGTGTTATTCAATAAGTCGTCAGTCAATTGCCTTAGTATAAAAGTAGGGTATTGAAGTTCGAGATGAATGCAGGAAAAAATAGGTTGCATATAATGATATAGATAGGTTGGATAAAATAATAATAATGCACTCGATTTTTTTAATTTTTTATAATTTTTTTACTTGTTTACAGTATGTGGCCATTACAAAGTTTAACAAGTATATGTCCTTATAAAATTGTTTTTAACTTGGATGTACTTATAATGATCACAGTACAACTTACTGAATCCTCTAATTCTTTTAAATTACAATAGATATTTTTTCAAATCTACATTTAGAGGTTTTAAGCTTTTTTATTTTTTTACAATACTTGGGTGCGGTTAAGTACATTGGTTGCCATATTTTTATTACATTTTGAACATTTGACATTAGTAAAGAGTAATTAATCTATGATAATATTTATATTACAGTTCCTAAGCATAGGCGTTGATCAGTCTTCGATAAATTCGACCAGTTTCTTGATATCGTGCTGGATGGCTCAACAGAAGATGGTTCAATACAGCTTTTTGCCTTCCATATCTAAAGCCAGCGACGGTGTCTGGCGTAACATGACATGGACCAACGACAGCATTTACAGGTAGGCATTAAACAAAATTACGCCTTTCTATAGCTCACCACTAGCATCTGTCCTTCCATACCTCACGAGCTTCATATACTGTCATTACGCCTTTTGTTTAAACATTATTTAACCAACGTTAACATACTTACACATACTTAAGTCTGTATCCCTTAGATGATGTCAGAGGGGAATAGAATGGAATTTATATTTCAGAATGATAAATTATGAATATATAATATTTGAAAAAGAGTGTCCTTGGCGTTTCGTGCCTGTTCTTCTCCGTCGGATCTACTTATATGAACAGGCAACTAGCTTCACGACTTTTAGGGACTTACCCATACTACGTGACCCTTTTTACAATTTTTAGCCCCCCCCCCCCCCTTGTGCTGACCACTCATAGTATTTGGTAAGAAGCCCTCCTCGAGTTTTCACGTAGTAGTTCTGAAGTGTGGTTTAAATATTTTTTAAAAAATGAAAGTTAAAAAAAAATATTTTGGCTTTGTCTTTATTAATACGGCGCTTGCAGCTTGCAGCGTGACGTAACAGAAACTTCATTAACTAAAGTAGAAGTATTCTTTTTTTATTCACACTTTGAATATAGCTCCGTGAGATTTTCTTAGAGATTATTGACTACGTGGCGAAAACCTGAATATAAAATCGTAAATTTTCCGTGGCAGAGCCATGCATAGCCACGAATGGGCCGGCTCATCCTGAATAATACCACGGTGGACACTTCCAACACAAGAGTCGTAAGTGCGCTGCCCGCCTTGGAGGATGATAAGGGATAGGGGGATGCGGGGAGAGAAAAGAAAAGAGGTGGATGAGGAGCTGGGAAAGAGGAGAGGGGGGTGAGGAGAGGGGAAAGAGCGGAGGGGGAGTTGGGCCTCCGGAAACCTCACTTGTTTCGGGGAAATGCAACGTCAGCGTTACTTCACAAAATGTTTTCTGTGAGGCCGTGGTATCGCACCGGTTGAGCCGGCCCATTCCTGCCTCAGAAAACAATTTTCAAGGTTTTCAAACAATGCTAACGTTGCCTTTACCGAATGCGTAAGGGTATCGGAGACGTGCACCCGTAGTTATACAAAAAAAGAGCACATTTAGTTTAATATAAGATTAATTGTAACATTTTTTATCGTACAGTCTCGACGTCGCATTAGCAATTTCTGCTCTCATAGTAATATTTTTTTATTGATAAACCTGACAGTTTTGTCTACAGATTTACAGGTTTGGAGCCGTACACCAACTACAATGTAACTTTCTACATTCGGGACAGCAAATCAAACAGAACATATCCGTCTATGAAATATGTGAATACTACCACTGGTGAAGGAGGTAAGCAAATAGGAAATACAACATATTTTGGAATTTTAGTTTTAGTAAAAAGGGGTTGTGATTAAAGTCAAATAAAATCTTAGCTTATAAAAACAATAAATAAAATAAAATAATGCCTTAAAGTATTACGTACGGTAGGCAGAGTAACGACAACGATAATTTAGTCCTATGACTGTATATAGACTATCTAATAGATAACATTCCGATCTCTTAGCAGCCTATAAAATATTAACCAACGATAATTTAAGTAATACGGCAAATTAAGAAAAAGATATGAAAGTTACTTGATAATTTTTTATCCTTCTCAGTTCCATCACCTCCCGTTCATGTTGGTGTGAGACAGCTAATCGGTCGGAGATTGAATGTGATGTGGGACAGGCCGGCGAAGCCCAGCGGGGTAATTCGTTCGTACACACTGTACTACGCGCCCCCACTACCGCCCGTTGAAAAGACTATATTGGCTAACGATAATAAGACGATATCGTTCGATGTTGAGGGTTACTTTGAGCCGAACACTAATTATTCCTTCTGGGTAAGTTATTATGTTTATGAACTTAATAAAATATGTGCTCTGCTAGAAGGAAAACGAAATGTTGAACAGTTTCGTTAATTAACTTGCAAAAATAAAATGTATATTTTTCTACTTTTCGGAATTAAATATAGATAGATAGATAGAATACTCTTTATTTGTACACCATTCTTACAGTTAAATACAATAGATACAGTACAAATGTCAACTATATAATGTACAAATGGCGGCCTTATTGCTATATGCAATCTCTTCCAGGCAACCTTAGAATGGATTATAATCATTCGGAGAGACAGAGGTAGTTGCAGGATCACTTCTTGAAAACTATACTAACTTATGTTCAAATATAAAACTTGTATAAAAAAACTAAATATGTGAATAATGTTTTACTACTAAGTAATGTCTGTCTAGGAGCTTCAATTGCGTTTTGGCTTTTGTGAACTATATACCTATAGTAGGACTCTGTACACCAAGCGACAGGTATTGTAAAAGGAATATACCAAATCTATTTGATGTCTTGTTTTAGTGGTAGAGTTATAAAGAACATGCCCTGACGCCTGTATTCTGCAAATTAGAATTTAGTTCCACTAACGTAATGGGGGCAAGCCTATTGCTGCCAACCTTACACTATATGGCTGTATACATACAGTCTGATAGAAAGCAGTTCGATTCCTTAGTCGCCTTTTACTTTCACTCACGGAAAGAGAAGGGTTGGCTGTATTCTACTCTACCGAGAAGTACACGGAAATATAATTATAAACTGGCTGTGAAACATTTGTGCAACAACACTGATATGTTCTGGAAGCAATGAAATGACACATTTGATCATCATCAGAATCATCAATTTAGACTATTGCAGTCCACTGCTCTCTCTCTCTCTCTCTCTCTCTCTCTCTCTCTCTCTCTCTCTCTCTCTCTCTCTCTCATTCACTCAATCACTCTCTCTCTCTCCCCTCTCCTTTCTCTCTCTCTCTCTCGCCTCTCCTTTCTCTCTGTCTCCCCTCTCCTTTCTCTCTCTCTCCCCTCTCCTTTCTCTCTCTCTCCCCTCTCCTTTCTCTCTCTCTCGCCTCTCCTTTCTCTCTCTCTCCCCTCTCCTTTCTCTCTCTCTCCCCTCTCCTTTCTCTCCCCCCCCCCTCTCTCTCTCTCTCTCTCTCTCTCTCTCTCTCTCTCTCTCTCTCTCTCTCTAAAGGAAAGGAAAAACTTTCCAAGTACCAGTAGAACTATTATTTTTATTACTAGTCACTGATAATAAATATTTATTTTTACTCTTCAGCTGACGGCAACTAACAACGCCTTCACTTCTAAATCCTCCGAAGTGTGGAACATAACGTTTGACGCCAACAGTGACGTGGACGAGTTAGTGAACGCCAGTATGACGCGCGTCAACGAGTCGTCAGCGCGCCTGCAGTGGCACGCCATACGCGGAGTCGACGGGTACCTCGTTACTATGCGACTGCCTTCTGACTACGCGAGACGGGAACCCATCGTTACAAAACATAACAATGTCACTTGTAAGTTGGTATTTTTCATATTTATTGTATATATGATGTCAACAAAATAAGATCACATATTATAAAATAATCATACATCAACAATGCCAAAATTAAAAAGTAAAAGAAAAATAGAATTATACAAAACAATTTAGGTATGTCATTATCTTATCAGTAAATACACTAGTCTTATCAAAAAATATGTCTGCGTTTGGAATAGTTTTTAAAACATTTATTAAATTGATCGCTGTAGCGGTCGGACTATAACTAGTTTTTGTAATATGCCAGGATGAGGGACACGCAAGCAGTTGATGTTGTCTACGACCACAACCACGCACGTAGTTGTCAGGCACGTAGAGATGAATAGACTCACGTACCGACGGATTGTTCATTTTATTATTTAATAAACGATAGTAATGCATTATAAGCATATGCTTCCATCTCAGCTCTAGAGTGTCCAAACCAACCATTCCAGAAACAAATATTAGGGTATATAAAAATTGGTAATATCCAAACGCACGTTTATATAAATACCTAGTAAATTAACGCTGTACCGTTTCAAATATCAGTATGTATAATGAGCCCAAATAACAGCATTATATTCTAATTTACTACGTACGTCGTATGTATTATATAGTAGTTTCATAACGTGTACATTATATAAATTTGAGGCAGTTCTGATTGTAAACCCTAAAAATCTGCTAGCGTCCTTACTAATTTCTTTAATATGGTCATTGAAGTTCAGTTTGCTGTCGAGTGATAGCATTCAACCACTGCATTAATGTCGTGCTGTAATGCTACACAATCTTTAATTTCGGTGATTGTTAGAGTTGAGGTCATCAGTGAACAGGCAGACAGACATTGCGCCCTAGATAGCACACTTGGTAAATCATTAATCATGATCAGAAATAGGGTGGGTCCTAAAGTACTGCACTGGCTTACCCCTGATCGTGTATAATATTCACGCGACTTATGGTTTACCACCCTAACAAATTGCTTACGATCTCTAAGATGGTCAGCCATAAATTTAAGAAGCCTAGAACTGAACCCTAGTGAGGAAAACTTAATTAGAAGTACATCATTATCCACGATATCGAAAGCTTTTCGCGGTCAAAAGGTCATATAATATATAATAATAATAGGTAAAATATTAGTATAGATATGGAGAGGGTCGCTAATCAATAATTCTTCCTTTCAGTAACAAATCTACCACCCGGCGTCCTCATATTTATCGATCTCCAAGCATACAAGTCTAACATCTACGGCGATCCGTTAACCATTCCTCTAAGGACCGGAGGCGTTAAAGACGAGACGCTCAACTTCACCGCCATTCTATTGAAAGAAGCAGGCACTTCTATAAACATGGTGTGGTCTCCACCTACCGGTGAAAGATATAAGGGCAAGGAGTTGCAATATGAAGTCCATTACACAAATATGATTCATAGGACTAATCCTGGAGAGTTGTCTAATGGTAAGTTAAAAAAAAACTTTTGTACTAACTAACACTACTAGCTTTAGTGTTGTATTTTGATGATCACCATCACTATCATTATAATCATCATGGCCCGTTTCGGTCTTGAGCGCTCCACATCATTCAGCTCCCAGCCACCTTGTAAAGGGTTCTTCTCCTTATTATTCTTTAAAGAAGGTGTATATTGAAGCTCAATTAAAAAATAGCGGTGTTCAGAATTAAGTTTTTAATATTATTATAATTGAGTTAAGATTCTCGTACAAAACAAATATTTGTATAGTAGTATTATATAATTATTTGTCAAAGCTACTCTTCTCCCTTATCAAAGTTTTTTGTTTTCTTGTGGAGACGACGAGACAAAGCCATCGAGAGTTCTTTTTGGTACTATTGTGTACTCATTTATGTATGAAATAATCATTCAAACATAGTTACATATACTTACTACACTCTTTATTTAATGAACATTTATATTTGACAGATACGAGAATAATAACGAATAACACGAGCGTCCTCATAGAAAATTTGCACCCATGTGAAAGTTACGTGTTCACAGTTGGGATACTCGGCGGTCCGCTCGCCAAGTTTGTTGAGATCATTACTAGGGAGAATGCTAAGTAAGTATATATGACCATTGTTTCATTGTTAATGGCCATTTAAAATAATGAGAAGAAATGGGGCCAATAAACTCACCGGTGGGTTTATTGGCCCCATTTCTTCTCATAAGGCTCAACCGTATAGAAACTGGTGGCTATCGAAGGACACAGGTTTTTTACATTTGACAAAACATTCACGATTTTGCTGTGTGTTATGTAGTGATTCTTAATATTTTTTAAACTGACGATTCAAGTAATTGATGAAATAAAGATTATGAATTTAAATTATAGTAAAAATAACAAATTATCGAAGTACAATATTTATGTCTTTAGTTTAGGTTAAGGTAACGTTGTGAAATATGAATAGGGAAGAGAATTTTCATATTTAAATATTTTGTTTATCAGGGCACCTGTTAAAAACTTGAGGGCAGACTACAACGAAGAAAAAGCTGAAATGAAGATACTATGGGACGCCAATTGCAACGCATTGAAGAAACCGGCTACGTATTCGGTATGTTTAGTATATCTATCCAATATTTGTCCCTTAACAACTGCAGTCACTTTGCCCGGTCTTGTCACAGTGATGGTAGAAAAATATTAACCTTTACCTTACCTACCTGTTATTATAATTTCCAGTGCTGAAATAGTTACTCTTCTACGAAACGGGTTGCTGAACTCGTATAGGTTGAATGAATGACAGAGCGTATACTGCATATTAATAAATACTTATTACACACACGTCTGTAGGGAGGGGTAGGCAGACTAATAATAGTAGGCAGCTTATAATTAATACACATCTGCCTCAAGGTGTAAGCAAAGGTGTATGAAACACCCCAATTTTGCAAATTAGAATTCTCTTCTTAGAAAAAGACAACTCCCGCACTAGGATAAATTCCTTTGTCGCGGGGGACTTTACAAACACTGAAGCAACGGACACAAAGAACACCCAGACTCAGAACAACAATTTGAGAATCACAAAGTGATGTCCCGTGCGGGGATCGAACCCACAACACTCGGTGCGGCAGCGTAGTAGCGAGGTGACCATTTAAACCCCTACGCTATCCGTGCAGTTGTTGGTCCCACTAACTTGATGGGGGCAAAGAATTTTTTTTTTACAACTCCTGCATTAGGATTAATTCTGTGTCACGGACTTTACAAACGTTCAAACAACGGACACAACACCCAGACTCAGAATAAGAATTTGAGACTTACGCAAAGTATTCCCCCGTGTGGGGATCGAACCCACAACACTCGGCGCGGCATGGCGAGGCGACAACTTAAACCGCTACGCCATCTGTCCAGTCACTTTCGGGAGTATATTGGAAGGGAAGGGCAAGAACAATAGAAAGGAGTGGAGCAAGGAAAAAGACATTGCTTATACGGATAAATTGACTTGACGTAGCCCTCTACCCATATACTAATGTTTAATAACTATCATTGTGATATAATAAAGATATCAATACGTACATTCTACAGCTGGATATAACAGAGTTGACCCACGACACAAAGAGTCACTACGAACTGAAACCTTCAAAGGCTGCGACATATTCTCACGTCTTACTCAAAGTGCCAGTCGGCGGCAGATACCACATCTGTGTTCATGTAAGTAACGTTTGTAATTCATTGATTAATATTCTACAGTCAATCGTGTTTGTATTGCAAAATAGCTTTCAAAAGTTCAACATACACAATTGTATCTGAAGGGCAATGTGTACATGGCTGAGTATTGGCTAGTTTTTTTATGGTTGCAATTTATGTTTTATTCAAGGAACAAAGCGAGATTTGTAGAACATAATGAATATAACCCAAGAACCTGGGGTAACAAAAAGTCGGCACCGTTCGAGACTAGATGTTGTACCATCATCAAGTCATCATCAAGTCTCGAATGAAGAAACGGGATAAAGACTACAGTAGCTCCTAGAAACTAAGGTCGTACCTTGTACTTCCTGTGACTGGGGAGGCCACTAGAACATGAATACTGGCTGGATATCTATGTATAAATGCTTATTACAATAATTAATAAAAAAACTGTATGTGGCAGGTGAACGTAGAAGACGCGTCGGTAACGTGTGTGCGCGCGCAGGGTTCCAAGCTGCAGCCGCCGTCGGGCGTGCTCGCCTGGCTCTCGCCCAACGGACACATCATGGTCAGCTGGGACGACGAGCCGATACACACGTAACTACACATATTACTTTTCATTATTTTGCTCTCGTCGAAAAAAAAAAATCATGTTAAAAGGTCCATATCATAATCTATACAAATAAAAATGAATCGCCGAAAGGTATGTACGCGCACAGCTTCCCAACGACTGCATAAAAATTGGATTTTTTTTTGTGTTAGTTATTGTCAGGATAAGGTCTGTATTTTTTAAAATGGTACGAATTTTCTGCTATAAATCTCTTACGATGAAAGGTGAGTGATTGAGACAGAAGATAGTGGTTTCAACATTTTTTTAATAGGTGTCCATCGTTTGACCCACCCGTTCGTCTGTCCCTCTAAATTATAAAAAAGGTAAACCACAGTACTAAGCCGGGCTGCAGCTAGTAATAAATAAAGGTATCCGCTCAGCCGCTTTTGCGTCAAAGAATAAAATAAAGCTATTCCTCTATCCTCACAAACCTTCGACATCTGGGTATCTCCATTGTATGTAAAGGTAAAAGTATAACAATAATCGCCCTTATTAACGTTGTGCTATTCAGTTTTTAACTTTATTTGCGTATTAATATTTACGTTTCCAAGGCTGTTTTATATCGTGAACCGACTATTAACCCAGTGCATCAACAGTATTATTAGGAATGTGACAGGAAAACATAATATGTTTTAGTGCAATTAATAGGCATACACATACATACGCTCACACCTATATACTTAAAGAGCCCAGAGAGAAGACCCTATTTCAAATCCCTACGTAATAGAAGACAAAGCTAGAGCCGTTATCCAGGCACTGTATTGCTGTCTGATAGATAACGGTCCGATCCCTTAGTCCACTTTTACGACACCCACGCTAAGAGATTGGTGGTGGTGGTGGTGGAGGAGGTGGCCCTATTTTACTCCACCTGGAACTACAAAGCGTAGTTATAAAACATGACAATATTAGTACAAAATTGTATATTATGTGTTTGAAATGACAATTTAATATTTTTATAGGTCCGAGTATGAAGTGATAGTGTCACAGAAAGAGATTCCAGACAACATGTTGCACCCTACTGAAGACATGAAGACAATAAAAGCAGACATGTCGCCGACATTATTGACCGCACCCGAAGGGGTCAAGGGACCTTTGTATGTGGGCGTGCGGAGGGTTACTAGCGACGGGTATTACAGTGACCTGAGTGAAGTACATACTATGAATATGGAGGGTGTGTATTACATTATCTGTATACTTTTCATAATGCAAAAGTTGGTTCATCCTAAATTATGCAGTTTTAATTCTTAAATCATTATTTCCTTACAACACCGAAGAAAAAATAAATACTCTAGGAAAAAATTTTAAATATTTAAAATGCAGGTTAAGTCAAAGGTTTTTAAACGCAATTTTGCTCACAATTTTGTGTGACGTCAGGTGGCACGTAGGTTTATTCCACTATGATCTGGGTGAAGAAAGTGGATTTTTTTGTAACTTTATCCATCTCTGAACCATTTCACTCATTAACCTCATGTATACGAAATGATTCACCCACAATAGAGGAGTTGATCTGTTTAAGTAAAATATTGAGTTTTTAATTATAATATGTTTTAGGATTACGAAAATAAACTTTGTTGGCATCTCCCTAATCCAATTTTATGTAAAGAGATTGATTATTACAAATATAAATTATTGACAAATATCCATGATCCATGTACATTTGGGTGTCTCACTTCTCGAGGTAAACTAGTTTTCTCCAAGCTAGTCCGAGTTGGACGTCATTCAGATGTACGTGTGTATATGCATCCATGTACATTTAAAATCAATAATATACATATTCTTAAGTATAGTGGGCACTATAATCGACTTCGAAAAAGGCGGAGGTTCAATTTTCGACTGTATATTTAAGCGATTTCTCCGCCTATTGTCGACCGATTTTCAAAACTTTCGTAGAAAAAGTATACTCTTGCGTTAATTTCATTGTAATCAAATCACGATTTAATTATGGAACACCATAGAAATTAAATTAAATTAAATCAAAACTTCCTAATAAGTTTTTAAATTGCACATTTTTACCGTATAATGTATTGTGGAAATTTAATAAATATTTATATTTTATGATCAATTTTAGGCTGTTTCAGCAGAACTTAAAAATACTGACCTAATAAAGAAAGGAATTCTAAATTAAGTATGAGATAATTTCACTGTGTTAAAAAAATAAATATTAGAAAATTATACGGCCTTTCCATACGGTCGTTGTTATTTAGACCAGTAAATAATCAAAGGGTTAAACATTTGCACTTCGTTTTGACAGTGATGATGCTTTTCAGAAATTGTAATGTCCTGCTCTTAGTTTAGCCTTTTTATTTATTATCGTATCGTATCGTATATCTTTATATATCAAATAAATAAAGCAAATACGGTTTAGGCATAACTTAAAGTCAGTTAGTTATAGTTTAGCTATTTTTTAATCACAATATGCATGGCCTAGATTGATTCACTTAGAATTTGTATTATCAGGCAGATAGTTTCAACGGCTCCACCATAATATGTTATTGTTCGGCAGGGGCGGAGGCGGAGGTTACGGCTGCGGCTGCGGGCAGCGGCGGCGGCGCGGGCGCGCTGTGGTGGGGCTGGGGCGCGGCGCTGGTAGTGGGCGCGGCTCTCGGCGGCGCGCTGCTGCACGTGGCGCTGCGCCACCGCCGCCTCGCGCGCTCTTTCCTGCGCTTCACCGCGCACACGCCAAGATACGACAGCCGACGCGGACAGGCCATCATCGGTAAGCACTCAATCATATACATTTACCATCATCGATTGCCAAAATATTTCTGATCGGATTGACATCTTGGAGTTCCGTAGATATGTAGCTTCACTTTGCATCCTCTATCGCTTGTATCATGGGTAGTGTTCAAAGGAATTGTTTGGACTTATACCGGCCGCAGGTTTCCGCCATCGTCCTAAGCGACAAAATATCCATCTCCATCACCTGGATAATTGGCTCCACCACTGTGCGCTTCTCTAGAAGCTTTTTGCCTCGCACAACCAACCTGTGGAATAAATTGTGGCCTGCCGTATTTCCGGACCGATACGCCCTTCAAACCCTCAGTAAAACATCGTACTTCTACATAAAAGGCCGGCAACTCGTAATGAGGATGGTGACCACCACTCTTAGACTCCACTTGTTGCTTTCCATCAGACAGAGAACAGTTATTATGATAGGTTTATATTAAAAAAACCTCAACAATTCATCATCATTAACAAATAAATAAATATATAATAATATATTATTTTGAATGATATATAACATTAAAAGATGTAAACAGTGGATCCCTAACAATAAGCAGCTTTCTAAGCTCGTCCATCAAAAACATTTTATTGTTTAGTATCAACACTAAAAATAAAACAAAATGAATAGCACACAATACAAACGAGTGCTTTATGTGAAATGTGCGTTTCAGATGACGATGACGTGCCTCCCATCCACGGATTCTCGGATGACGAGCCGCTGGTGATCGCGTGAACTGCTCCCGCTCCTGTCAACAATGTGATGTTATCGTGATCTTGTCATAGTATTTATTTTTTCATATATATTAAACCTAGAAAAAGGAATTTTAGTTTGTCTGTTGTGGTTTTACAAAATTAATAGTCAAATAAAACTTCGGCTTTAAGTGTAACATCTATGATTACATTTGAAACGCCCCAAGTATTATTATGTTATTCAGAGTTAATATATTAGTTTTTAATACTTGCATGCGCTTCACTACAATTGTTGAAATTAGCCGAATTAGTGTCAATGTATAAATTGTGAAGTGCCTGCAAAGACTGAAGGGCTGTATAATGTAAGACTTGTTAAATATGTTTATTACAAAGACATAAGTTTAAGTTTGCCGTCTAATCGGAATCGTTGTAGATAGACATGAACAATTTTCATTTCATTATAGACAATTCGGCACCAAAGATTTTAAGTACAACAAATTTATATTATCAGCTGTAAACTGTTGTATGCTTTATCATGGATCTCGACATTCCCAATGTGTTTTGTGAATATTTTTTAATGTTTAGTTCCTTTAAATAAACACATAGTGCCGCGTCATCTTATTTTGCCAGCCTTAAGTGAAATTACTAAGTTATAGGGTTGGTATGCTCATTTATAATGTGAATTATAAAAATATTAATAAATTATAAAAATGCATATTGGTCTTTAATTTTTCTTTTGTTTCCTTTGGCGGAAAGCTTGATCTATTGAAACTCCTTTAAATAAAACAAAAAAGTGTTAGTGTGTAAAGTGGTATTGTTAGACTCATAAATTACGTCAAATACATACTTATATCCTTTAAGACACATACATATTGTAAAAAAAAAGTAAACTATGTTTAACAACATTTGTTAACTTAATTTCCTTTTTTTAAAATTGAACTATTTTTACTTAAGTTATGTAACAAACGTGATTAGTGGGGAAATAAAATGTCATTGAGTTTTAATTTTTTTACAAAGATTATTATTATTTTAGTTTTCTTTTTCTACCTGTGTGTTGTTCTATTGATGATGATACACTTACAGCACTACTCTGGGAAGCCGATGAAGGTACCGATGTTCGGCGAAGTAATCCAGTCGCTGATCGGCAACAATATGAGTGTGCTATCTCTGGACACGGCCACTCCAACCGCTGACAAATGGCCATCGACCCTGCATATTAATGAACCACCTATACCTGTCTGGAGATAACAATAAATATTTGTAATTAATTTATTCGCTGTTGCTTGCTTCGCTCGTAAATGTTTTCTATACCTTGGGTGATCCCAAGGAGCTGATACACAATTTCTTTTGTACCCCTGGCAACGTAAATGCAAAGTTTTATGATGGTCGGTTTAGAAGTTAAGGAATCAAAGCGCAATAAAAAGTTTCTATAGGTTAATTTCTAAAATAGGGCATTGGCTTTCGGATTGTAGTTTATTATACCAGGAAAGCTGCAATTGCTAATAAAGAGGGCTTGAACTGCCAGCTAGATCCAGTTAGAGTTCAAGTACCGACTCCGACTTGCTTTTCTTTTTTTATTTATATATTTTTTTCGTAAATCATAAAGACCTGGTACCTGTTAATTACACTACGTGTATCATTAAGCCTTTGCTTATTTTGTTTGATGTAATATAAGTTTTTTACTTACCACTGTGCTTCGTGATTTAACTGAAGCGCAAAACGCTTCATTTGGGACTTCTATATCTACTAGCGATGTATGATCTTTGCATTCGTGGATTGTTGCTCTTTGCCACCGAGATATCGTACGTATGGCTAGAAGGGGAAAATACAGAAAAAAATTGAAAATAACAAAACAGAGAGTTGAAAGAGTGACATTTTTATACATACGTTGATCAAAGCCGCCCCATCCGACGAACATACATTCGCGACTAAACTGTGGATATGCAAGACAAACTGGTTGCACGTTCACTCCTAATTTTAATGGTTTCTTCCAATGCTGTTTGAAATAAATTACAAAATTAAATCGGAGCATTAAGAAAAGAAAATGTTTGCTTATAATATAATAAATATATTTTTATATAATTATTATTATATAATATAATAATGTTTGTCTATGATCCTTAATATATTATGTAGATTACAATAGTGAAATAACTAAGTCTAAGTAAAATAGTAACATGGTGATGACGGGTTCGAACTGCACCAAGTGCACTACAGACGTGAACCCACCTCTCTAACACAAACATTTTGCTTATCTGGTTGAGGAGGACGGACTAATAATACTAATAGGACGGAATACTAGTAGTGTGTGACCCACGTTGCTGGAGTTCTTTAAAAAATATAGTGAAATACTTTGATTTACAAACTATTGATACTTGTTAGTGAGACTCACCACTAAAGCCAAGTTTTTATTCATTTCACCACTTTTATACTGCGGGTGTAAAAGTGGAGTCACTACTCGTTTTCCTGACCTTGACCTTTCACTAAGATCCCAAAGTGCAGCTAGCAGAGTAATCTCTCCCGGGGCGGTCCTGTAAGTAAGTAACATTTAAAGTAGTATATCAAGTAAAATAATGGAAAGCCAACCATTATTTATTTAATATACTGTCAACTATGTCATTCCAAATGTTGCTTTTAGCGATAAGGCCGGCCATAAAGTAAACTTAAGTAAGAAACATTAATTTAGACCGGCGAGTCGGTCTAGTGCTTAGTGACATTGACTACTAAGCTAGAGGTGGCGTGGTAGATGAGCTCGATCATTCGTTCTGTCTGATTGTAAATTTCCTAGAATATGCGTATGTATTAAGAAATATATATGTAATTTTATCAGCAGTCTAGGCACCATATCAACTCTAACTAAATAAATTTAGTTGGTTACATGTTTATTGATATCGATTATTATTTATTATTGATGTCGTGTGTTATTTTATTTATAATGTACGTTATTTCGTTCACAACCACGTTCATAGTAGTTTTTAATAACCATAGGTGAAATAGTATAAAAATATGATAAATGAACAATATACAAAATTACATAATAATATGAAATAGTAAAAAGTAGTAGAAACAATAAGAAAAGGTTACGTCAGGTGCATAGAGACACTTCGCACACTAAAAAAATAAAAAAAATTCCTCTTAAATTATCCTCAATACAGTGTACGTCTGCTCGTTTACGTTATCGCAAAAAAATCAATAAAAAATAATATTTTTTTCCAGAGCTGCCCAGAATACGAATTATTTTTTTCTTCCTTCGTACCAGATGACCGTTTATAACTAATTGAAATATTCCGCTCACTTGTGAACACAATCACCCGCCGTAACAGCAGCTCTTGGATGAATAAGGGAGGCATAACACAATAACTTGTTCTCTTTATGCGTCGGAACCAATATTGCCAGCCACGGGTGCGAGCCCTTTACTGTGTCGCCTATTTGTTTCTCTATAACAAAAAATGTATGATGTTTTATTTGAGTACTTGAAGTACACAAAGTCCATAAAGGGAAGTTGGCGCTGTTAAAGCTTCTAGCAAAATATCTATAAAGTATTTAGTTACCATTAAAAAATTAAAACATGTAATATTTTACTTACCTGAAGTATATTTAATGAGTACGTTTGAAAGTTAAATTTAATGCTAAAATATAATCAAAGTAAACTACATAATAATGTGTCAGCCATTAATTATCTAATAAACGATTGTGTAGACAATCAGTGTCTAATGCTTACGATTTATTAGTTACAATATTTATGTCCTAAATACATATTATGCACAAAGAAATTGAATACCAAACTAACACAAAAATTATAGAAAAACCATGATCTTCACTTAAAAAGGCCTGAAGTTAGACTTAAACAAAGTTTGATTGAACTCACTTTAGTAGAAAACGGCTAGTAATATGGAAGAAGAATAAAGAGAGTAGTGTTGTTAATTGTACATAAGTACATTTAATTCTTAATGTGTGTATAGGGGATTGTGGGTAGGAGAAAGTTTGGTCACGATTGGATGAGTTTGCCAACTTCGCGGTACTATTAGTTGAAGAAACGCAACTCAAATAGATTCTATAAAAGAGTGATTATTTTTATGTATTAGGATTTAATTTTAAAGGTTTTTGTTTGTTTTTAAAAGCCAACTCCCGCACTAGGATTAATTCCTGTGCCGGAGTTGGCGGAAGGAACACCCAGACTCAGAACAACAATTTGAGCATTACACAAAGTGTTGTCCCGTGCGGGGATCGAACCCACACCACTCGGCGCGGCAGCGGAAGCTACCAGACATCGTTAATATAAATATAGTTGTAATAACTACTACCTGTAAATGGTAATTATTGGGACCTTAGGTTACGAGGGATGATGTCGTAATATATAACTCTTATCATTTCGATTATATAATGATATTTTCGGAGCTCGCTTATAATTGAGATGTTCTTAACTATACTGTAGTCTCGATATATGCATGTATATCGCAATGTGACTTACTTTCTAATGAAATAGGATTTGATGTTATACCACAACCCTTAAATATCTGGCGATCTTCGCATTCATTATTACTATGAAGAATTTTTTTTTCATATTCTTCTTTGTTAGTAACATCCTCAATATCGCTATTTGCAAAACTTTCTGTGGTAGTTGATCTTCTAGTTTTGAGTACTTTCTTTCTGGTTAAATTAGGCAGTTTGAATGCTTGTAGTACATTAAAGCTTGGATCGGATTGAAAGCTGATAGTTTGACTCTCAACATCGTAGATTTCTTCAGAGGTTGTTGTAAGTTTTAAAGGTTTACTGTGTGGTCGTGACTTTCTCTTTTTACTTTTACCTGTAAAAATAAGTTATGATTCAATGATCAGCTTGACTTATCTATTACTATAGAAAAATTAAAGAAAACCATTGAACTGCAATAATCACATCGAAATAAAAATCTAAGTTACCATGAACGTTACCACTCTAAATTATGCAACAGAAACTATTGGAAAACACTTACTGATAGAGTAAAAGAAACAAGGCTTGTAAAATTTACTATTTTAATTAAACTTATATTTACCTATTCCTGGATCAACTGTGGTGTAACCAAAATCATTGTTGTCATCGTCGTCGTAAGAAAGTGGTGGAATATCTGGTGATCTCTCTGGGAAGTGGTATTTATTTTCGCTTACGTCAGAATAAAGTCCGGTTAATCCGGGTGCGGGTATCTCAACAGCGTAATCCTCCTGATAATCATCGTTACTGTTTGGGTTTTTGATAGGTTCTTGTTTGCGGTTCCTATGATTTCTATTATTTTTTATGTTCACATAAGGGTCTTCGTATTCGTCGTCCTCGTCGGAAGGATGAATGGCATGCTTGGCTTTTTTGTTTTTATTTCTATAGTTATGAGATAGTAAAATATTTCTCTGGCCTTGAACGGTGTTTCTGGATCTCTTGAGACGTCTTAAAGGTTTCGTGTTTTCGGAGAAAGATATTTTTTGAAGTTCATTTTCGTTTTTGGCTTTAACCGGTAAGATACAACATATTAACTGCCTATTGAGTGTATATTTCTTTTCATCTCTGTAAAGAAAAAAATGTCTTACACAACTAAAATTAAATCATCAAATAGTAATACAAATATAGAGAGACTTACTTCATATCAACGTTTAGAGCTCCTTTGTTCTGATAACACTCACTCTTCTTAATGTAGGTACAAATGTTTTCTGAAAGTTTCTCTTTATAGTACAAAGCAAATTTTACTTTGTCATTATAAAACACAGTATCGTTTGATGCATTTTTGTGAAAATTATTATTTTTAGCAGCAGGTACAAGAGAAGATGGATTTTTATGTGCGTTGTTATGTACAGGGAATTGGAATACAAATTGATCAGATACTGTTGAATTGTGAGAAATATTACTAGCATTGACCTCTTCGACCGGCCATCTAATGATATTATGGTTACCTACATCATCACGGAGTTTTATATTATTAAATTTTTTTAAATCAGTATTTTTAACGGTATTAGAATTCTCTTTAAAAAAACTATTATCTCTAAAAATTATTTTTGCACTTTCATCGTTATCCATTTCACTTAATTTTTCAAACATTGGAGGAGGTGGCTGTGATCCGACGTAGTTTGCAAATTTGTTATTTAACCACCAAAATTGACCATTTTCTTGAGCATAATCAAGCTTAATTAATAAAAAAAATATAAAAAACATCGAGAACATCACTGTACGAGTGAGGTACGGTTAGCTAAACCCTTCGTTTCAAAGTGCAGGATGTTGCACTGAGGTAATATTACAGAACGATTTTCATCAACTGCACTCTTTTATTATTCTACTTCAATTGTTATTCGCGATGAATAGAATAATCCTGCACTGTCGCACGTCCTGTGGATGCTATTTGATTTCGAACACTGAACTGGTGGGCTTTTGTTTTGATAAATAGTTTGAAATTAGCACGCGTGCGTTTGGTTACGCAGTGTACTGAAATTACGTAATCGCATCCTTAGTTGTTTGGCTGGCTACTGATGATGTTAGGCCAGCTATTGTGAACTTAGCTACCTGTTAAAGTTTGTTTTATTAAGAATTTAGTTAGATAATTTATCAATTAGCGTTTTACGACAGTATCCTAATGTAAATAATAACTTCAGCAACTTGACAAATTTAGTTAGACTTTAAAGGTTTATTAGATTTATATTAATAGTGTGGTATGAAATGAGAAAAACAGCAATGAGAACAGTCCTTATCAAATGTAATCACTTATAATTTTTTAACATAGCTGTTCAGATTTTTAACATGTTTTTTTAAGCTTTATACGTAAGCATGTACCGATGACAATTCAATATTTTTTCTTGTAGAAAAGTTTTTACAAATGTATTTTTTTAGTTTAAACGGCTCTTAAGTTGGTGACGCTGCGTTTTGAGCAAAACAATATGTTCTTAAAAATTATAAAAACAAATATACATAATTAATTGCTATTATTATATTTCTGTTACTCAGATGATATGGCCGTGACCCAGTTAGCGTACGTATTTACCAGTGAATCATTTGTTATTTAAGTCAAAACATTATATTTTATTAACTACTGAAATTCATGTTAATATATTGATAAGTGAATAACTATTTATCAGTTAAATTTGGCAACTATAACATATCCCCACTTACGAAATACGGAGAAATTCTTAATGGGAAAGTTGGTTGTGTGTTGAGTGAAATAGTGAGTATTTATACGGATGGATTGGGGAGTGTAAGCAATAGCCTAAACAGGGCAGGGTTTCATACCTACGATGTAACTCGAACTAGCTGATGCCGGGAATCCGAAGGAGTTTGCTTAAATTAATTTAATTTTTAAATTAGTAAATCTAACATAATTAAGCTGATATGTAAATAAGAATTTAGTTAGAGGACTCGAACTTCCAGGCACCAGCCAGTTCGAGTTATAGGTATGCGACTTGCTTGAGCTATATTCCTTATACTCCCCAATCTACCTGTATAAGCAATATCTATTTTCTTCCCATTCTCATAAGTGCCCAGATGAATGATATTATGTAAATAGGGCTAAATTATAAATTGCAAAATGTCGGCGTTAATCACGCCTCTGCCTTTCCCTTCGGGGATACAGGCGTGAGTGTATGTATCTATGTAAAACATAACACCGTTATGAGCTTGACTTGTATGTCTAAGTGATGGAAGGGCGAAACAGCGGGTCGCAGCTAGTATACATATACATACAACATGCAGTTACATATATAGGTAATATATGTAATATATCTGAGTGTTTATTTACAACAGTTACCGCCTACAGAGAACCCTGGCGATTGTTTGCTTACTTAGTTATATAAATAAAAACACTAAGGTCGTTTGTTTCATTTTTTTGTTCGTTTTCTTTGCGTTCTACATAAGGCATGGGTGTAAGTACATGAGGCAATTGTTTTATTAAATAATAATAATAATGATTAGGCCACGTTTATCCCGTTTGTCTATGAATAAAAAAATATATAGCGCTAATGTGTGCCCTGGATTCACTGTTGTCTAATTATTTGGATAACAGTGAAAATCTTAGTGATACGCACTCTATTCTGTATTGTGCAGCTGTTGCAGTATGTCGAGTAGCTGGAGTAAAATTTTCAATAAATACCGCTACTACTAAATGTAAACCTGCTATGCCAGCCTGGCAGTATAGAATTGAACGACGTATCGCTGAGACTAGGACACTCATTGGTAAGTTAATCAGCTTTCGATCAGGCAATATGCGACCGAGAGTGATAGCACTCTATGGAATTAATAACTAATTACGAATAACTTTTTAAATTGCACGTTTTGACGGTTTAACTAAATTGCTTAGTATTGCTCAAAGAAATTGATGAAAATGCATCATCGACTGCCAAGATATTTCTGATCGACTTGACACCTTGGCGTTGCGTAGAGATGTAGCTTCACTCTGCATCCTCTATCGCTTGTATCATGGGGAGTGTTCAGAGGAATTGTTCGGACTTATACCGGCTGCTGGTTTCCGCCATCTTCCTACGCGACAAAATATCCATCCCCATCACCTGGACGATTGGCACTCCACCACTGTGCGCTTCTCCTTCTCCGAAGCTTTTTGCCTCGCACAAATTGAGCTTATGGAACAAATTGTCGCCTGACGTATTTCCGAACCGATACGACCTTCAAACCTTCAAGAAAAGAGCGTACTCCTACCTAAAAGGCCGGCAACGCACTTGTGACTCTTGAGTTGCTGGGGCGGCGGTAGTCATTTACCATCAGGTGACCCGTCTGCTCGTTTGCTCCCTATCGCATAAAAAAAATATATATTGGTAAGGTGTATTAAAGGCGGTTATCTATTTAAAAAAAAAAGACAATGGAGAAGTTTCATGCTGTTATTAATATTATATTCAACGTAATGTTATTAAAATATAGATCAAAACTAATCGATCACTGATTTTCCAAATCCATCAATAAATGACTTACAAATAGATAATTGAAGTTTACGTATTTTAGTGCGGAACGTCTGTGCTGATGCGCCTGTGACGTCATCTGACCTATTCGATATCACCGCACAACGAATCATTCAAGTATTCATTTATTTATTGTATTAGTAGCTTGTTTCTTTTTATTTATGAATAAATATTGATATATTTAGTTTATATAGTTTATATTCATGCTTTTGAAGGAGAACTGCTTAGAGAAGATATCGATATTCTCGATGGAGAGTGGTGAGGAGGGAGATTCATAAACCTTTTGGGAGCACTTATTTCCTGTATCTTTCGCACTGTTCCTTCTTATGATTGTTTGCACCGCTTGATTTTTCTGTGAAGTATTTATATTTACTTGAATTCCTTTGTTTCTATTTTCTTTGGATGATTATCTGATTCATCAGCAATGGTTGATGATGAATCAGAAGGTTGAAACGAAGGGGATCGACTTGAGTCGACGGTACTTTTTTGATTTTCATAAAATTCAATTTGACGTCCTTTTTCATATGCTCCACGTTCTTTTTGAGATTTCACCGCCTTTTGACACTCAAAATGAGGACGTATGTTGCGTTTTAACTTTAATGTTACCCCAACTAGTCGACGCTTGACTACATTTTCTGTGTCATTTTCAACCTGTAAATAAATTCGTTTTATACGTTTTAGGGCCAATTAAATCACGCTTCATTAGTTTGCACAGCTTTTTTCTTGATTTTACATTATTTGGTACACGAAAAAAATAATATTGGGATTTTTAATTGTTGTGCTTTGACACATGGGGACAATACAATATTTGTCTTTACTTAAATTTTTATAAGTTTATCAATAAAAAAAGGAAAAGGGGAGGGAATAGAAAAAAGGAAACTTCTTCATTATTGGGTATCGGTCCTTGCCAAGTAGTTGTTTTGTGCGAGCGTGCTATTGGTGTGCAGACTTTTTTTAGTCTAGTCTTTTATAATGTTCCAAAGAATCTATTACCTTTATTGGTTTTCTGATTTTTATCTTCTTTTTTTTCTGTATTCTTCGTATGTTTATTATCATAATCTTGACCACTAGATGACATGCTTTTACATTCTTATTATTAAATATTAATGAGTCCATGAATTTTTGCTTAATGTTTATATCGAGGTTTGGTTTCTTTATTGCTCCAGAATTTATTTAAAGGTATGTTAACTCGTATTTTAATCTCATTTTTGTGCCTTCTCGTACGGCAAGATACCTGTTGTCCCAAATAAACATACATTTAAAAGTAATCTTTTGATTCTTATTGGGATAATATGGTAGTTCGTCATGACTTTAGACTTGGTAGTATTTAGTTCAACATTTAGTCGATCATTCTGCTTATCTTGCTTAGTTTTTTTTTTTTCATTTATTTATTAAAAAGAAATATATTTTACAATATTCATAGCTGGTGCTCTACAAATTCATTCGAGTTCATTCATCATTTTCTATAATTCAGATGCTGATACAGACAAAAGTGTATTATAATTTGCGAATCGTCGATTGTTGAGGTGATTTCCATTTATATTAACTCCTTTTAACAATAATTTTCTAAAATGCATTGGACATTCTTGAATATTAGAATAAAAACTTTTGTGAGTTACATTTATGTTTATTTAAATATACGGTTTTACTCACGTGTGTATTTCGGGGATGCCCGTATCGGACTTTACACTGTGTGACGAGTTACTCTTTAAGAAAGGTGTCGGGACCGAAGCTAGTCGAGCATCCTCGAAATACACAAGTGAGTAAAACTGTACAATTAAATAAATTCTTGACAATATTACATAAGTTACATTATTTTATTTCCAAAGAAATGTCTGATTTAATTATATTTATTTTTATGTGCGGATATCTGATATTCTATAAAATACCATAAGAGACTAGAAAGCCCAAGAAACTACGATCCAAAGCTATCGATCAATCAATTTTTCCTTGTGTAACGTACAAAGCGACAAATTAGGTTAGAGCGTCTCCTAAGGAAATTGCTGAAACTTCCTTTGAGAGTAACTCTAAAAACTTCGTGCACTTTCCAAATTGATTTCGATCGAAACTAGAAACTTAGAGCCGCCAACTGATAACTTAGTTTGTAGAAAACTAAAAGCAATGTGTTTTCTAGTATTCATTAAACTCTTGCAGCTTCTACCAGTTGTTATCTCGTTGATGGCAGGTGAAATGAAGGTCTGGGAGTAAGCTCTTCTAGTTAGGTACTTAACAGGGGTTTAGTATTTTTTATGTACTTCCTAATACATGTTTCGCAGTGTTAGCTAATGACAGTAGGCGTTTTATTTAAGGTTTTTATAAGAGCTTGGAGTGTAATGTAAGTAATTCCAATAACATTATTAGGTGCCCTTTTCATTATATCGAACATGATCTATCGAATCGAATCTTTTCGGTTACAGCGAGCTTGTTGGTTAGTAGCCCTGTCAATAATAAGGGACTCTTTACTGTCACGTGCTCTACTTCTACATCCATTCTGAGTGTAGGCCTTAATATTATTATTGCATATATCTAATCTTACTTTAAATCTCAGAGTGGTCGTGAATAATTTATAAATTGTTGGCAGACGTCAGTCTGTAGTTTTTGGGGTCCATGTCATTATCAAACTTATATAGAAGGTGAGTACGTCTGTGGTCATAAAAGTTGGTAGGTAACCTGACTCTGACTGACCTGTGACCCTTGATGCATAATCAGAGGAATTGATACCAGTTGCCGAAAAAGCCCTAGTCACAAAATGCATTACTCTCAGGCGTGTGTTACCTTATCTGAAACAGATAAGTTTGAATGAGTGGACTTCAATCAGCGATACTTCGCTCAATCCTGTAATGCAAAGCCGGAACACAAAGTTTTGAAGAGTAGTAGTATAAGCTCCTGACTCTTCCTCCTAGTTTTTCTAAATAAATATATAATAAAGCATCCAAGGCACAGCTCTTTATTTTGTTTATGCATCAGCAAACGCGGTAAACGTGGTTTACCCTCAAAACTTATGAGTTGATATTCCAGAATACTTGCTGCTGCATGCTTCACAAAGTGTTCCTTATTTATCATTGTACTGGGTACTTACAGACAAAGTAGAATTATCTTCCTTTCCCACAACAGATGAGGTACAACAATGGTATTCTGCAAGGACATCGTGTATCCTCTTCAGCACGGACCTATTCAACAAATGACGCGAAAAAAACTGCATAGGCCGGGACAGCTATTGCGGTTTCTGGGGGCTGCAAGGCGGAGCTGAGTGACGTGTCCGAAGATGGTTCTTGTGGTTTTAAAAGAAATCTTGTCAACATGTTCTCATTATTATTATAAATATATATATTTATGTACATTACAGTTCCTTGTAATGTGTATACTGTGATTTTGACCACCAAAATAGTATGAACCATACATACCATATACTAGTTCTTATAAGGGTGGACTGGTAGATAATGCCTTGGGCGTAAAGTCCACCTTTAAAACTGATTTTTTGAATATATAAAAATATTATTAATAATACATAGCTTGAATTGACATTCAATGTCACAAGAAAGTTCATGAAACTACAGTTAGTATAAGTACTGTAGTTTATTGACTATTGGTAGAAGTAGGTAAATAGAAAACGTTTGAACCTACCTATTAAGAGTATATCGCATCACTCCACATATACTGTCGTAATCTAAAAAAAAATCTGAGATTGCACGTAATATTGCAATCTCCAATTTTTTTTTGCGAAACTTAAATTTTTCGAAACTAATCATTACGCTAGATCATTTTGTTTAAACTGAAATCGCTTTAGTGTCATAATAATTGTTGTTAAACTTAATGTTAAGAATCGATTTTAAGCGTCTGATTATTTATTTCATTAACTAAATTTAAACTTATTTTTTTTGGGTTATGACACTATTTGAGAGAAGATGCAATATGTGTATAATATTCTGCATAATTTGATAACGTAATAATCCGTATCGATATTCATCCTGCAGAAGTTGACCGATTTTACTAAATTAATTGACAACGCAGGTATTGACAGAGAAAAGAGAAAAAAGTTGAGGACTTTTTTGTCCTTATTATTTGTACATAGATCGTTCAGTTTTCTTTTGTAATCCTCCTTACCTTTGAGAAGTCAAATATCCCTAATATGCGTAATCCATATTAGGTATTATTGTGTTTTGATCATACTAAAGCGCTCTTGCTCAAATTGGGATCAAACTTCAATGTAGAGCGTAACGTATTCTGTTTGATAACAAAGTGGTACGAGGACACGGAGACTCATATTATATATTAAACAGTATAAACACTACGTATACAATTTCATTTCTAGTACTTTAATAGCCAACAAAAATTAATAGGTACTATATGTTCCTATATGTTCTGTAACCATTTTTACATAACACTCGTAATTAAACAACTTTAATTAATTGAATTATTATTTCAGTGACACCTATTTCCGTATCGTTTTTTCTTTTAGGAGGACAGACGAACAGATGTGTCACCTGATGTATAAGTGACAACCGCTGCCTATGGATACCCGCAACTCAAGCGTCGCAGGAGCACTTTCGTCCTTTGAAGTCTAAGATTTTTTATAGATTTACATAAGGAATAATTCCTGTTTCGCGGGTGGCTTCACAAACACTCAATCAACGGACACTAAGAACACCCATACTCGGGGCAAAAATTTGTGGATCACACATGATTTGTGGATCACACATCACAAAAATTTGTGGATCACACAAATTTTTGTTCCGTGTGGGAATCAAACCCACGATCTCCGCTCAGCAGACAGAGTCTAGTGACTCTGTCTGCTGAGCGCACTACACCAACCACTACACCAAAAGGCCCGTCGTCACAATACAGTGCAAACCTTGTTTGTCTACCGGTTTTCTGTGAGGCCGAGATTATTACTCCGGTCGAAGCGGCCTATTCGGGCCTAAGCATGTCTTTCCAACAGTAAAATGTAATGTAACCCGACTGCATTACATGGCTTTCCAACGGTAAAATATAATATAACCTGATATCATTCATATATACATACATACATAAAAACACACATCGGTGGTCATTGGATTGCTTACTAAAACCAAAAAAAAAACGATGCTTTAAAAGAAATGTAAGAAAAATTCTGCCGGAATTAAAGAGAAAGAAACTATGCAAGTCAAAGAAAAGAAAACGCGTACTTACTAACTAAAGTAGTAATGTAAAAGCGGAAAGTTTATTCTGCTCATTGTGTAAGCAATTAGAATGCATAGCTCGCTTTTTCGATTTACTTTCAGGTCAGAGGGGAAAATTGCATTTGCAGGCCGTATTTGTAAGTGTTTCCTTGCACCAAATGAGTTTTTCTATTGAATAATACGTTGCTTTTGTTTTTGATTTCCGATGGGATTAATAGATATGTGTTAGCAATATCGTTACAATTACCACAGTTATTGTCGGATGAAAATGTATTTTTTTTTGTTCTCACTCAACATGCGTGTCGGTTATGTCTGTCACCATGTCATAGAAGTTAGATTATACTCTCCCATGTTCTAATAAAATGTCTTAGATGCAAATATCTACGCCCTTGACACATATACTTACGCCTTTGTTCCCAAAGGCGTAGTAGTATCCAACATCCACATTTAGCCCACCATAACTTAGTTCCATTTACATAATAGGGGGTAAAGCTATTGCCGTTAACTGGGTATTGTATTGTGTATAGAGTCACAAGAAAGAAGAGAGAGTAGAGAGAAAGAAAGAGAAGACAGAGAACAAGAAGAGACCAAGCACTATTCTAGTTCCCCGAGACCCACAGGCAACCCTGGAAGAAAAGGCATAAATGTCATTAAAATTATGCTTACGCCATAAATGCCTTATTATAACCATTTATAGTATTGTTTTATTTTTGTAAATGTCTTTGTTTATTTATAACTGAGCTGGTACGATAGACAAACACAACCATAATACAATAGTTCGTGTATTGAATGGGTTAAATATAGTAAACAGTGCGTACTCAAAAACTTGTAAACACTGTACATGTGTACGACTGTTGAGCAAAACTAACTTCTCTTCATGTTTTATTTTTTATTTTAAGAACTTGTTTAGAAAATATATGATTGCATTATTTGGTCACTGTTTCATCATATCTAGAAAGTTGAGTAACTTTAACACACAACTCTTTGTAACACACAAGTATCGTGATTGATGAGCTCAGGCAAATAGAAAAAAAACTTACAGATTTGGAATATGACTCTGTTGGTTCTGCCCTAATTAATATAACTTATAATTCTTATAACTTAGATAAAATATGAATCATGCGAATTAAAAAACTAACAATAAAAGTAATGTACAATTTAGGTAAATCGAAACCATTTGTAGACAAGGGGTAACCCGTTGTCAAAAATATTAATCGGTACCGAATAAATGAAGTTCTGTTTTCTGAACAAATGGATACGTGGTTAGGTACAATTTGTTAGACTACAAAATGGTTAGCACAAATTCACGTCCGTCCATGATAAAACACCGTGTGTTTGTATTTGATTCCAGGCGCTGTGGATTCGATGTGTTTCTACGTGTTTCTGTTTCCAAAATTAAAAAGCGGCTTGCTGCTAAAATAAACTTGGAATTCGAAACTTTATCAAGCTTAATTGTGTACTCTCGAATTTTACAAAAATTGAAGATATATTTTTTTTATTTGAGAGCACTATCAAGGTTTTATATCTTATATATAAAATTCTCGTGTCACAAAGTTAGTTACCATACTCCTCCGTAACGGCTGGACCGATTTGAATGAAATTTTGTGTGAGAAATCGGCCAACATCTATTTTTTATCTCCAATTTCTTTTTTTTTTGGACAAAATTTTGTTTCGCGGGAACATTACTAATGCGCATGAAGTCGCGGGCAACAGCTAGTTAGACTATATAATCGGACTTTAAAAAAGTAGACAACCGACTTCAATGCGTCTATCATACAATTTAAGACTTATATAGTTTTCTCATGAATGTCATTGTCAGCACTGGAAAAACCCACACGGGAAGCACCAGCTTTCTAATAAAAAAAAATCGTCGAAATATAAAAAAAATGAAATGTAACAAATATAAAAAAAACAGTCGAATTGAGAACCTCCTCCTTTTTGAAGTCAGTTGAAAATAGTGTCCTCTTTTGCGTTTGAAAAAGATGGGTTTATTTGGTAGGCTATATTTTATTTAAATTGTAATACTATGACAAATAAGAAAATATACAATTAACTTTAACTTTACTAAATCCTATTCATACAGTGGCCCGTGTGTGAGATGTGTGGAGTTCTATTATATTATTAAAATTTGTGTAACAACTATTTAGTGATTACATAAATACCGCACATATCATCACCAAAAACCACTCTTTTGTAATTTGTTTAATTTTGTCTTATATATCTATGTATATACTGTGGTTACAAGAAAGTGAAAATTCAGTATTCAATTAGAATTATGACGCCATGCCACTTAAAACATTTAAAATTGACACTGGATACTGCCTATGGAGATGACGCGCTATATATTGTCAAAAATATTCAAAAACACGAGCAATATTAACAAATTAAAGATCCGCCCCCGTCTCGCTACAAAAGCGTTAGAAGGCGTTTCTGAATGGGGATAGTGACAGTAAATAGTGACTTTTAGTGCATTTTTGTATAAATTAAAACTTTTTATTGTAAAAAAAAGAGTAGAAACAGTCATTGCACTTTTTATCCCCAAATCCCTTTTTTGCAATAGTTGACCAATTTAAAAATTTTTTTTTTTCGATCTTTAAAAGAGTACCCCGAGGTGCTAGGCCTACCGCTTATTACTTAGCTAGTGTATAGGTGTATAAGCATTCTATACATTAGCCTTTTTTTTTTTTTTTCGTGTGGAAACCCCCACGGGTCTACACATCACCGGAGCTGACAGTGAAGTGGTATGTCGGACTCGAACCGACCAAAACCACACGGTGTTCCGTCACAAGTGGGTCTATTGCAAGGGACCTGGGTATACCCTAGGAGGGATGCTTCTAGGAACCGTGCAGACCTTGGCCACCTCTTTTGCAAGAGGCACCACTACCATAGAATACGAGGGGCCTAGCCCCCCTCCAGTTTGAGAGGCGAGCGTGGAACACTCTCAGGCCTGCTTCTGCTAGGGTAAGGGCAGCCCTACCCGTTACCCCCAGGGAAGCGCTCATGGAGGCCGGAGATCATTTTGTGCTCTCCGGCGCCTGCTGCGTGTTCTGCGGGACGGGAGAGCACTTGAACTCTCCCGTATCCTCTCCGCCGCCTCTTTAGCCAACATGACCTCTTCGCAAAATAAGGCGGCGGAATCCCACGCGCTCTCGCTTTGGACCATGGTCTCTAGCGAGAGACTTCCCGAATAGCTGTCGCGAGGTTGATGCGCTGGTGCGTCCACGCTGTGCACTCCACAAAAGTGTGAAGTGCAGTGTCCTCGCGACAGCTTCCGCAGTGATGGCACGCAGACGTTGGCTCCCGGCCTATACGACACAGATACTTACCGAAGCAGCCGTGCCCAGTGAGTATCTGTGTCAACCGGTAGGAGAGGCTGCCATGTCGCCTCTCTAGCCAATCCTCCATGACAGGCCTTACCGCCGCAAATGTGGCGTAAGCGCTTCTTTGTGCCAGTTATATAGCGACGCAAGGACTTTCGCTTCCAGGTCCCATGGTGCCAGATCCAGCTAGGAGACTCGCCGCTTCAAAGGACACCGTGTGGTACCCTCTTATTATCCTAACGGCCATCACCCGCTGAGGGCGCCGTAATATAGCGGCATTGAGGACAGTTAGTTTTTGCGCCCATATAGGAGCCCCGTAAAGGGCCATTGACCTCACGATTCCGATCTAGAGTCTCCTACAAGAGGTGTCGGGCCCTCTTAAGTTAGGTAGCAGCCGCGACAGAGCAGCCGCAGTCCCTATGAGTTTAGGGGCCAGACTCCGAAAGTGATATCCGAAGTCCCATCGACTATCGAGGACAAGCCCTAGATACTTCATCGAGGGCTTGATGCCGATGCGAACACCTTCTACAGTTTTGCTGGATCCCGAAGGTGGCCTCTTTCGGGGCCCATGGAAGCAGAGGGCCTCCGATTTATGTAAAGCCACCTCAAGACCCAGCCGCCGAATTCTCTCAAAGACTTGTGCGACCCCGGCCGTGGCCTTTATGACTGCGTCACGGTGTGTCTTTCCTCGCGCCGTTACGAGGGTGTCATCAGCATAACAGATCACTGTGACCCCTCCCAAGAGCACACCGCGCAGCGCCCAGTCGTAGCCAATGTTCCACAGGAGTGGACCCAGCACCGAACCCTGTGGAACACCGCACGACATTTCTCGCCTTCCATATCCTGCCCGACTCGGGTAGATCACGGCTCTATCCGTCAGATAAGCCCCAACAATGCGGCGGAGGTATTGGGGCACTCTGTGAAAAATTAGTGTTTCTCTGATACAATTCCAGGGCAAGGTGTTAAAAGCGTTGGCGATGTCGAGCGATACCGCCAACAACACCTCACCCCGGGACACTGCTTCCTCCGCCAGGCCCCTTACACGCATGATGGCGTCCACAGTGGAACGCCCTCGGCGAAAACCAAACTGGATGTCCGCCAGATCCAGCCCCACTCTTGAAAGATGCTCGACGAGACGGTCTGCAATGACTGGCTCAAAGAGCTTACAGATCTCGTCGAGCAACACAATGGGCCGGTAGGCAAACGGTGAGTCTTCCGGACGTCCCACCTTCTTTTTCTGGATGAGAACCAGTTTCCCTGTCTTCCACAGTTTTGGATACTGGCCTCGCTCGAAGCATCTATACATTAGCCTGGGAATAATTTTTTACCTTATCTTATATAGTTTTGAACATAAAAAAAAATATAATATCATACAAAAATCTTGACAACCTAAATTCAAGAGAATTGCATTAGTGCTACAATTCATTCCACCCAAAGTTTTAATATTTTTCTCCTCATAAAACGCCCGATACCATCAAGGTTTTAAGAGTTATCAACACGCCTCAGACCGCTGACATATCGATAATCAAGGTCGTTTTAACAGTCGTTTGCTTTTATCAAAGTGGATCAGTTAGCGGCCTCGACGGCTTCACTACCGGGGAGACTGGTGATGCTCTCTTGAAGGAGTTGCTTGGAGTTTGAGAGATGGCCAATAATATTAATGTGCACTTCGTAAGAGCAATGATGGCATTCGTCCCATTGCCGTAGGGTGTGGTGGCTGCGGCGTGTGGTGGGCAAAATTTTTTGTAAGTATTACAGCACCGACCTTGCAGCGAAATTCCAGCCTTGCAACTGGGATTTGGCTCAAAATGTGGTTGCGAGGCTGCCATACACGCCCTCTCCACGTACCTGAGCAGTGAGGAAGGGGAGGTCATCTTGAAGGTTGACCTGAAAAATACCTTAATTTTTGTAAATAGAGACTCTTTGTTGACCCAAGCAAAACTAGAAACACTTAAAATTTATAAATTTTATTGGCAATGTTATAGATATCCTAGAAAACTGGTATATAAAGACATCTTTTGGAGTCGGCCGTTAGATGTCAGCAGGTTCTCTGGGACCAGTCATCTTCAGTTTAGCAATGCATCCCATTATTGAGCAGATAAATTCCAAATTCAACATTTATTACCTCGATAACGGAACCTTGGGAGAACATATATTGTTTTTGTTTTGCATGATTTGGTTTTTTTGAAAAATAAATTTATAACCATTGACACACTCAACAGTGATAAATGTGACAGATCTGTACAAAAATTCAATTCTTGGTAACTAACATAAAAGTTTAAAAAAAACGTCTCTGACTTCTTCAGTCGCCGGTTTTAAAAGATTTTTAGTCATTTCTAGAGGACAAAATTAAAAAACTTAGGTGATTTTTCACATTTTAATTTTTATTTATTTAAAATTAATGTGCATTCGGACTTCTTTTGGACCCAAATTTACATACCTATGCACCGCACTTGGATCATAGCAACTTTGCAAACCTTTAGCACTTTAAGAAACAATAGATAGATAGATAGAAAATTCTTTATTGTACACCACAAATTTAAACAGACGCAAAGTTAAACAGTTTACTAAATATTCAAAATACCCTTACCAAAAGACGATAGGAAGAGACCAGATGGTATGTCATTACTGCCATGGAAGTCGGGCAGACCTTTGGTGTAAGATGCAACTTGCGTCGAGACCCTTGCGTCATCACATCTTTCAAATACATCTGGGTATGCAAGTGCTGCTTCGGCGTCAATAAATTAATGGGTAATCATCTTTTTTTGAGCCGATCGGAGTAGATATGCTAGGGTTATGGGGTCCGAGTGCTCGTTCTATTAATAAGGAACTAGCTAAACCACTGATCGAAACTTCTCGGGACCAGAAGTCTGGTCTTTTCCTTACACAGCGGAAAAGCATTGCCATTCAATGTGGTAATGCTGCCAGCTTCCTGGTAACACTACTAGTAGACGATACGGAGGAATTTACATTGCATATTTGTGAATAGTCCCTATTTTTATTTTATTATGTTTATCTTTTTATTTTTAGTCAAATGTAAATATTCCGTTACTCCTTTTAAATGTCATTTTTATAATAAACTAGATAACACTATTTACTTTATCGTTTATAAAAGGAATTCATGATTAATAAATACTCTGTTAACATCTCATTACAGCAATATAAACACGGAATTGTGAATGCAATCTACAAAACGGAACCAATGTCTCGAAAGATTTTCGAATATATTACAGCCCCGTTCGACCGTGTCGCGGCGCGATTTGTGCGGGCGGCGTGAGAACATTCCGGAAGAATGACTGAGAATGCTTTTGGAAATAGGGCGGCAGACGGTGCCAAGGCAAAGGCTGCAAGCAAAGCATAAACTTAGAGTAGTATATTTTGAATATTTAATGTTTTATTTTTTATGTTCAAGTTTAGTAAAATTCCTTCTACCGAAATAACATTTACAGATAAGAGAATAGAGACCTAAGACATGGATTATTGTTGCCCTATATTTATTATAGATTTCAGGCTCTGTACGAAATCCACTTTAATATTTTAATAAACATTGTTGGTACGCACTTTTGGTTAGTTGCAACTATTAAACCAGACGTTGACTTAATATGCTACATACATCTGGTCTCAAACTTGTGTATCAATAAATATTACATTAACAACAAAGAAAATATTCAGAAATTTAATCAGTTTGTGTGTTTGTTTTCGGACACCTACTCTGGCTTTATTATTTTGCCGTTTTAGGTACCTGTAACTGGCCCCGTCTTTATAATGACATGAGCAACAGCAAGAAAACAAAAAGTAACAGACATATAAGATATATTAGTAACATCACTACATAATACTTTTAATAAATCTCATTAAATGCAAGTTGAAAATTCATAGTTAGACTCTGGACTCAAATAACTTTTCTCATTTCTTGTTTACTACTTTTCTTGATAGTAATGTGATCCGTTTACCCTCTAAACCTTTGTGCAGCAGTAGTTTTTAGTAAAATCAACAGTTCTGGAACTGTTGATTTTAATCGAATCTAATTGCTTATCTACTGAGCTTAGTCTAAGTGATTATTTCTAATTGGACGGTCCGGTTACAATTTTAAATTTTGGAAATTGTTGTTGTAAGCAATAAGTAAGATGGTAATTTGACTGGCCTGTTGCTCTAGCGGTATGCGATCCTGACTGCTAAGCCGAAGTCGTGAGTTCGATTCCCACTTAGGACAAATATATTTTTTATAATCACGATCATATGTTCTGTGTTTGGGTGTAACTTATCTATAATCTGTACGTATTTAAAAATATATAAGTATGTACATATATCAGCAGTCTAGTTACCACAATATAAGCTCTGCTTAATTTGAGATCAGACGGCCGTTTGTGAGATGTGTGGAGTTATTATTTATTATAGTATAAATATACACAAAGTTTCATTACGGAATCTGTGGTGTAATCCTTAAATTTAGGAAGATACTGGAACTCATTCTTCCTTAGAATTACCTCAGTTTGGTATTGTGTTTAGGTTTAACAAGAATAAATATGATTGTGAGTTGTAATGAGTGTGATTGATCGTACATCATCATCACATATCATTCGGTTTAAAATTGAAATTCGGTTGAAGAAAGCCGTTTTGTGAGGTTTCCAGAGGCCATAATCATCTTTCCCCTTCCCGCATCTCCCCATCTCTTAGCACCCTCAAAGGTGGCAGCGCACTTACGACTCTTGAGTTGCACGTGTCCATGGGCGGTCACTTTCTCACTTACCATGAGGTGACCCATCTGTTCGTCTGTCCCCCTTTATCGTAAAAAACGCCTCTGCCTATCCCTTCAGGAATATTAGCGTGAGTCTATGTATGTATGTACTCGGTATCTGAAAGTGAATTACTACGTTCTGAAATTGACCTTTGCAATTTAAAAGGTGTTCATGTATTATGCACAAATGTTTACGGTTACGGTTTTTTTAATAGGAGCGGTACGTTCATAGATCAGTTTTACATATAACATGGCTTAGTTCCAATAGGGAATATTCACGAATCGTATAAACATAAATTTATTCCAACTATCATTTGTAAGCGACCGCTACCTGCCTGACCTTGCTACAAGCACAAGGGTTTCTCAGAAAATATCTGCCGTGACAGTCAAAGTATCGAGGGACCAATATCGTAGGATACAAGGTTACGCTTCTTATTACCCGAGGCAACCATTTTTTATATTCCAGGGACACACTGAATCATTCTTGATAACGAGTTGTGAAAATGTTCTAGGAAGGATTCTCGGAAAAACTTTTATTTATTATGACTCGCTATTGCTCGTGCATATCATTTGAGCTTCATTATTTATTTTGCTCTTTAATTCACTTTTTTTCTTGTACTATAAAATACAAATTTTGAAAATGTCAGTTGGGTGTTATAGTCCTATTTTAGATGTATTTTTTTTTGTAAGCATATACGATGCGTATTTCTAAACAATTGAGTTATGTTACAAATGTTAATATTAATTAAATCTGCTTAATTGTACCCATTTTTTTATGCTGATATTAATTTAATTAGATAGTGGACGAACGAGAAGATAGGACACCTATTGGTATGCGACTATCTCCGCCTATGGACACCTGCATGCAATTCAAGAGTCGCAGGTGCGTTGCGGATCTTCCTCGGCCAATCCATATACTGCATCACTTATAGGACCTTTTAAATCTGTACAGTTTGTTCCTCTAGTCGGTAACTGAAATAATATAAAATATGTAAAAGTATCTTGATTCATCTTAGGAATAAAAATTTCACCCTTTTGCATATATCTAGGCATGAATTTATAATCCTAATGAAGGTATTCCTGTCTTAGTTTCACAATACAGTTGCGGTATTCTGAATTCAAGGCATTGACTTAGAGTGACACTTCAAATGTCCAGCCCTTAGTCATAAACTACAACTTTTTTTATCGTGTGGAAACGCGACCGGGTCGTCATTTCACTGGAGCTTACAGTGAAGTGGTATGTCGGACTCAAACTGACCAAAACCACACGGTGTTCCGTCACGAGGCTTATTGTAGAGGACCCGGGTTATCCCTAAGAAGGAAACTTCCGAGAACCCCTGCAGATAAACTACAACATAAATGTATAATGCTAAAAAAGCAAGGGTTTATTAACGAAAATTTTCTAATTCAAGTCCCTGAACATAATTTACTACAATTTTTATTCATAATTTTAAAACCGCGTATTCATATTTAAATGCCGGATGTAAATAAAACTATACGGACGTGATATCACTTGCATATTTCACAAACTGTGCTATTTAAATTCACTGCAGGCGCAATCCAGCCCTGAAATAAACATAAAAATATGCTCTTGCATGGTTCGACTTAAGTTCTACACAGCTAAGTAAAATATCTTCAAGCGAATTTCAGCTCTAAGCTTAGAGCATAGATGTTATTTTAGAATTCAAGAGATTTTGTAGAGGCTTTTAGTAAATCCCTTTCGGAAGTGTTGTAAAACCGTGGCTTTGAAAACAGCGATGTAAAAGTATTCTTGTGGCATGTGCGGGAAGTCTTGGAAGGATTTAAATAAACTTGCATATATGAAACGTGTTAAATGAATATTTATCTATCTTGAAACTATAGAAGCGTACTTATAATTGAATCCTATGACAGAAACACTTGTATGCTTTTATATTGTACGTCACAGTGATAAGCAGGTAGAACTATTAAATTTTATTTTTCATGATTTGGTTGATTACGTATTTCATAAAATGAGATGATACTCACATCTACTGATTAGATTAGAAAGATTTCTAAATAGGATTAGTTGCATGATACTTTACTTGGTAGGAAAAAAATCTATTTACTTACTTGTGTGTTACTTATATGTTATACTACATTAAATAATCATTAATACATTTCTGTCCTACCATTCCTATCCAAAGTCATTGAACGCCTTGTCCATACCCAACTTCACTTTTTTCTATGTCAAAATACCCTTCTCAATCCTTTTCAATCTGGCTTTCGACCTGGCCATAGCACAGTAACAGCCTTAGTCAATATTACAGACGATGTCAGAGTCGAAATGGAAAGAGGCAATCTGACAGTACTCACGCTCCTGGATTTTTCCAATGCGTTTAATACGGTGGATTACGATATTCTGCTCGGTATACTTAGCTCACTTAACATATCTCCAACGGTAACTGATTGGTTTCGTAACTACCTGTGTGGCCGCCAACAACGTATCCGCATCGACGATATTCTATCTGCTTGGTGTAAAACGTCAGTTGGTGTGCCCCAGGGTGGCGTTCTCTCTCCTTTACTCTTCGCAATCTTTATAAACTCCATCTCAAACAAACTTCGTTCTTCCTACCACTTGTATGCTGATGACCTACAGATATACACTCATGCACCATTGGAGAAATTATCTGAAGCCCTTAATATTATTAACAAGGATTTGGAAGAGATTAGTTGTTGGAGTAAATCGCATGGTCTACAGGTGAATCCTTCGAAGACTCAGTTAATTATTGTCGGAAGTTCAAGAAAGGTCTCAAAGATTGAGTGGACACTACTTCCACAGGTCCTATTTGATGGCACTGTCATCAATATCAGTCAAGTAGTGAAAAACTTGGGTATAAATATCGACAGGGAATTTACTTGGACTGCACAGATTCAGGAAATAAGTCGACGAATGTTTGCATCTGCAGGATCCTTGAAACGGCTACGGAATTTTCTCCCAACCACCACCAAAATTGCACTTGCTAACTCTCTTCTTCTTCCAATCCTAGACTATGCAGATGCCACCTATCCCGATCTCACCGAGAACCAACTAGATAAACTTGAGAGACTACAAAACTTCTGCATCAGATTTATATTTGGGTTGCGTAAATACGACCATATTTCTGAATTTCGAAAACAACTCAAGTGGTTACCTATTCGCCTTCGCCGGAACACTCATATACTCTCCCTTTTATACAATATTTTGTTCAACCCGTCGTTACCCTCCTACCTTAAAGAACGATTTGAGTTTCTTCACTGTACACATTCACGATCTTTAAGGTCATCAGAAAACCTACAACTGAAAGTACCTGCTCATACCACTTCGTTCCTTGAAAAATCTTTTACGGTTACTGCAATCCGTTTGTGGAATGCACTACCAGTTGAAATTAGACAAGCTCAAAGCCTATGCTCCTTTAAGTCACTAGTGAAAAAGCACTACCTAGCACTGTAAGTCCGTTCCGCTACTGTGACTTATTGGTACCTTGTTAAATATATATATATATATGTGTGTATGTATATATGTATGTGTATGTGTGTGTATATGTATGTATGTATGTATCTACATGTGTGTGTGAATATATATTTGTATATATTTTTGTATGTATTTATACATATTGGAATGTTTATGTATGTGTATTTAACTACTCTATGTACCTCCATATTTGTTGTATTATCGCTCAGTCCCTTAACATCTATAGTACGCCACCATCTACCGCTTTTTTTCTTTCCGTTGTTTCCATACAAAGGTTGTCTGGAAGACATCGCTTTTAGCGATAAGACCGCCCATTGTACATACATGCCGCCTTGTATCAACTGTTTAACTTTGCGTCTGTTTAAATTTGTGGTGTACAATAAAGAATTTTCTATCTTCTATCTATCTAATATATAAAAGATAACCATTTTTTTTTATTAATGTGTAACATTGCCCGATTGAGGCAAAATCATTACTTTTGGACGTAGGAATTTATAATTAATTGTAATTTTAACTTAATCGATATATATCAGACTACGCCATGTAACTATTTAATTGCTTCTCTATAATAAAATAAGATTTTTCCTGTTTATGAGCTACGCCGGTTATTTTGATTATAATACAAATTATTTTCTGAAGAATGAAGACGTATAGTCCAACTCCACTGGTATTATTTTTAAACCGTTTCGAATTATTGCTTTTTTTAATTAAAAATGTTTTACTTCAGTTGGTCCTATTTAAAATGTAACAAAATATCCCATTTCTAAAGGTAGAAAACAACATGATTGATTAATGTTGATGATACTTGTCTGAAAGTTAATTATAAGTTGAAATTCATTGTATACGGTAACTCTCTACGACACTTATTAACCGCTGTCTTCCTAGCCGTGTTATAGTTTGTAAAGCAGCAAAGGGACTGTTACATCGAGTGCGGTTCGCCAACATGCTTCTGTTTAACATTCTGTGACGCGGATGAGCTTTTTCTGCACCGAAATCTAAATTTTTAATAATCTCCTTCCATTTACAATTAACAAATAAGTGACTATTGGATGTGCTTGTCAGATGTAGAATATTATTATAAATTAAAAATTGTTTTTCAGCCGGAAAGGTAAACCAGATAGCCGGTTGACGTTTTAATTTCTTTCCGTCGTCTTCTCTTTCTCTATTTATACGTGTATTAGTAGAGATGGATTTAAACCGCGGCGGTTTGAGACATTAATGGTATAATTCAGATATTTTTGCTAGACATGGAGGAGTCAAGTTTAACTTTCGTGTCTGTATTATTTATGTCTCTTACTCAACTTTATGTATAAAGCATCTTTATCATCCGTATGCAATAAAGGAGTGAGATGTGTTTTATGACGTCATTAGTTATATGGTTCGCTGTATTATACTGGCTTAATAAGGATGAATGTGTATTTCTTTGTGGCAGGTTAACGTAGAGATGGTTGGCTTTATTTACAGTATAATGGCAGAATACTTTTGACTTTATACAGTTATATCTTGAACAAGACAATTAATTTTTTCATGAACGTGTTAACGTATATTTTGAGTTTTGTATACTTAACTATGTATGTATGAAGAACATTAGATTTTATTGTGCTCATAATTAAGATGAGCTACTTTCACGGTTTTTTAATGTGATGAATATATAAATTTGTAGAATATATAATGTAATATAATATAATATATATATATATATATATATATATATACATATATATATCATTAGTTTTATTGCAATGTGTAACTTGCTCATGTAAAGATAATTAAGAAAAACTTTGCATCCAGTACAGTAATGCTATTAAATTAGTGACAGAACGCCTTATAATAATGTAATATCGTAATTCAACAACTTTTAGCCCATACATGTTTTTCTTCTTCTTCTTTAGTGCTTCTTCGATCCTGCAGGTGGCCGTGGGCTTCTTGCACACGGAAGGTACTGAACACGGAAGAATGTCCGTGTTCAATACCACGCTGAATAGATGTGCGACGGAGGTAATACAGGTCCATTCCCGGATTTTGTTATATACTTCGTAACTATGGGCAACGTAATACCTGTTGCCTATTATTTCTTAGTACATACAACCATTAGTTAGTTGTGTGTACTACAACAGAAGAGACATATTGTTTTTGTTCGTGGTTTTTAGTTTTTCTTTAAATAAATATGTCTATCTATTACACTGGTCTCAGGTGGCAGGATGTTTTTGGTACACAAAAGACCTGCGTCTGATAATGGTGAATAGTGCAGTTACCTGTATGGTGTATTTATTCTAATTTTATTCAAAAGAAGTATTATCGAAAACACATTTTTGTAAATAAAATATTAAAATAACAACTCCGGACAAACATATAAAATTTCGCACTACACAATATATTCTCTTATAGATATATTAGATGTGTAAGTTAGAAATTAAGGATATAGCGCCATAAAATAAATTAGGTACACCTCTTTGGTTACCCCGTACCCGACGTTGCGACGAAATTGCTATTCATTAGCTAGAAGGAGGTAAATATTAATTATTTTATTGAATTGACTAGTAAATTGTTGATGTAATTTAACAATAAGGGATATTTAAGGAAATATATACATATTTCCTTATAATGCATATATGCATTCTGGTAACAAGCGTATATTTCATGCGCCATATTATTTTCTGTTGTATTTTATATAAGTATAAACTTATGGTTTATAACTAGACCTATAAAATTACAAAACGGTTACATAAAATAAAATGAAATAGCTTCTTTTTTGAAAAATAAATACAAAGCAATAACATGGCGATGTGTAGGAGCCGTGGTAATCTTTAATAATAAACGGATCGGAAGTAACAGCATTAGTAAACGAAAAATAATCTTGCCTTGCTTGCTTAATTTCCCAAAAATAATTACATCTCTTAAAATAAGCATTTTATTTAAAGTCCGATATGATGCATCGCTTTGGGCCCATAATTCATAGATGCAAGTCTAGTATTATTTTGAACTAATTACAAGCTATAACAATGAAATTAAGGAGTCCACAAATTCATAATAAGTAAATTAAGTAATGGTAATGGTAATGGCTCGTCCTTTCTTCGTACGCAATAACGAACTTCTACCAGAACTTATAAGATTTGTGCAATTAAGGTGGAGAATTTCTCCTTTTTTTTTTTTTTTTTTTTTTTTTTTACGTGTGGAAACCCCCTCGGGCCGTCATCCCACCGGGGTTTTCAGTGGAACGGTGTGTCGGAATCGGACCGACTAAAACCACACGGTGTGCCAAGCTGCGCTTAAAATAGGAGGAATCCGGGAACAGCTTTAGTAAGACATCCGGACCCCTCCTAGCGCTTTTGCCCGCAAAAGCGCGGGCACCACCTTCTGGTAACTCTCAATTAGGCAACGTCCAGGCACACCAGGACGTCGCCTCCTCGCGGCTGGCCTTTATAGCGGGTGGAGGGGAAAACCCGTCCCGACCACCCGCGGCCACACTCAGGGCGGCATGAGGCGCAAGTAAGCGCGCCTCCGCCGCCCGGTTCGCCGGCGGCGAATTAGGTCCGAGTGGAGATCGTCCTCCCGGGCCCGTTCCGCCGCCTCCTTCTGCGAGATGACCTCCTCGCAGAAGGTTGCGACCGCGGCAAAATTCCTGTCACCACCGGCCATGGAGCGTATGACGGCCGGTAGCGACAGATCTTGTCCAATTACTGCAGTGAGGGCCCGACGCTGTGCCGCCCAAGCCGGGCAATCCGCAAGCGTATGCTGGGCCGAGTCCTCACTGCAGTCGCAGTGGTGGCAGACGGGACTCAATTCCCTCCTAGCGACTGAATGCAGGTACCTTCCGAAGCAGCCGTGCCCGGAAAGAACCTGCGTCAGTCGGAAGGAAAGGGTCCCGTGTTGCCGCCCCGCCCACTCGACGATGACCGGCTGGAGCGCCTCCACAGTGGCTAAGCCAGCACGTGGAGCCTCCAGCCGGGACGACCAACGAGCCATAGTGGCTCTGCGAGCGGCCTCACGCCACTCGCGTATCTCTTCGGGCGGGGGCCGATTGCCACTACACGCCCGGAAATCATTCGTCCGCCGATAGACGTCGGCGAGCACTTCCGCCTCCAAGTCCCACGGGGGAGTTCCGGCCAACGCACACGCCGCCTCCGTCGACACGGTGCGGTAACCGCGTATGGCTCTGACCGCCATTACCCTCTGAGGGCGCCAAAGGCGTGCCCTATTCTGGGCGGTCAGAGCTTCCGCCCACACCGGTGCACCGTATAGTGCCATTGACCGGACAACCCCCGTGTACAGTCGTCTTGTTGCGACTCTGGGTCCACCCAAGTTGGGCAAAAGTCGCCCAAGGGCAGACGCAGCGCCGACCAACCTTGGAGCCAGCTGCAGAAAGTGCTCGTCAAAGCGCCATCTTCCGTCGATGATCAGGCCCAGATATCGTATGTGGGCCTGAACCGGTACGAGGATCGAGTTGACCATTATGGAGGCGCCAGGGGGTGGACCTCGACGGGGCCCATGGAATAAAAGGGCCTTCGTCTTATCCAAAGCCACTCGCAACCCTAGCGCCTCGATGCGCCCGACCACCAGTGAGGCTCCTCTGGTGGCCAAGCGTGTTGCCTCTTGAAAGTTCGACCCCCGGGCTGTGACCAGAGTGTCATCGGCGTAACAGATTACGCCCAGCCCAGGGGGGAAGTCAGCTCGAAGGGCCCAGTCGTACCCCATGTTCCACAGGAGTGGTCCAAGGACAGACCCCTGCGGAACACCGCACGACATGGGCCGACGACTGAAATTTCCCTCTCGATCCTCGTACACGACGGTACGCTCCTCCAAATAGTCTGCCACCAACCGCCTCAGGTACTGTGGCACCCCGTGATAATAGAGTGCTTCCCTGATGCAGCTGAATGGCAGACTATTAAAAGCGTTGGCGATGTCCAAAGACACCACCAACAGCACATCGCCACAGCTCACTACCTCTTCGGTAATGGCCCTCAGGCGCATTACAGCACCGATCGTCGAACGCCCCGCTCGAAAACCAAATTGGGCGTCCGACAAATCGGGGCCGACCTCGCTCAGATGCTGGAGAATTTCTCCTTAAGTTAAGGAATGGTCTTAAGCTTACTTTGTGATATAAATTTATGTTACATGAAAATGTATATATGAACATTAATAATATAGCCCTGGGTATGGTGTTACGTATCAATGAGCTATATTTTGTGCACGATCGAATGTGTCAAAACATTTTAAGTGCAAAATGACAGACCAGAATAGAGATCAAATCTTAATGAAAGACATTGTGCATTTCATAAAAATAAATAATTTATTTTGCTTCTGAAAAACCATTGAAAGTGATACTATATCTATGTCTAGTTTAGTAAGAGCAAGCAATTTGGACTGTCTGAATCACACGATGGTGTTAAATTTGCCAAGTCTTGTCTAAAGAGATTACTAAGAAAGCAAACATTAATGTTTGGTGACATCAATTAATACTAAAAGTCACAAGAGTGATGTTGCTTTTACTAATATCTATAATAATACATATATTTTTATAGCCATAACTAATGTCTGATGCTCTGATGGCGTAGCGCAGGGGTGCTCAAACGGTCGATCGCGATCGACCAGTCGATCGCGAGTGCTTTTTGAGTAGATCTTGAGAAGAAAAAAATTTTTAATAAGTAGGTAACTAAACTACAAAAAATTATTACGTAATAACACTGCTTGCGGCAAAAGGCGGCTTTATCAAAGGAACGCGCGGTACTTGTCAAAGAAAAGCCGCGTTGTTTCTAGACTAGACTGTACTAGACCATTTCGGGCGGCGCGTTTGACGGGAACATTCGAGACTTTCGTTCACGCCGATATAAATGTTGCGCCTGCAGGACTTGAAGGCGATACTACGTCGATACAAAGTTTATTATTAAATAGTGCGAAATGAGTGCAGTGAAGAAATCTAAAACGTATTATTTTAATAACGATTGGGAGGAAGAATTTTTCTTTTGTATGGTGAAGGATAAGTGCATTTGTGTTATTTGTCGTGCGTCAGTTGCAATACCTAAGCGTGGTAACTTAGAGAGGCATCATAAAACGGTTCATAAAAACTATGAAAAGGATTTTCCGCCACAGAGTGAATTAAGAAAACGAAAAGTAAGTAATTTGATATCTTGTTTGAAAAAAGAACAAACCATGTTCACAAGACCAGCCAAACAATCAAAAGCTGCTACGATCGCGTCATTTAAAATATCTCATATATTGGCGAAACACAAGAAACCATTCGAAGATGGATCGGTTGTGAAGGAAGCATTTATTGAAGCGGGTGAGACTTTATTTGGAGATTTTAAAAATAAAACAGAAATCATGTCTGCTATTAGAGAACTTCAGTTATCTCGTCCGACTGTCACAAGGCGTATTGAAGTCATGAGTCAGGACATCGCAGATAAACTAAAACATGATATCATGGAATGTACATACTTTTCTTTACAGTTCGACGAATCCACCGATATGACAGACACTGCCCAGCTGTGTATTTTTATTCGGATGGTATTCAATGACATGTTGGCTAAGGAAGAATTTTTGACAATCATTCCTCTGAAGGGGAAGACCCGTGGCGAAGATATATATGACGTTTTCATCAATTTTGTAAAAAACTACAAGCTACCAATATATAAATTAGTGTGCATTACAACCGATGGAGCACTAGCAATGACTGGAAACAAGAACGGTTTTGTGGCATTGTGTCGAGCTAATGAAGAATTCCCTTCATTTTTTTCATTCCATTGCATTATACATCAACAAGTTTTGTGTTCAAAAGTTTTAAACACGGAGGAAATTATGGGCATTGCAACAAAAATTGTGAATTCCATCCGTGCACGTAGCTTGCAACGGCGGCTCTTTAAGTTGCAGTTGGAAGATAGGGAGTCAGCTGAACACACTGATTTAGTTCTTCACACGGACGTCAGGTGGTTGAGTTGCGGAAAATTCCTAGAAAGGTTTCAAGAATTATTGCCCGAAAGAACAGCTTTTCTAGACGAAAGAGGTGATGACACTGAGATGTTGAAAAACGAAAAATGGCTGACTGATTTGGCATTTTTGACTGACATCACAATGCACTTAAACACCATTAACTTGGAGCTTCAAAAAAACTATTATTGAGATGATTAGCGCAGTAAACGCATTCAAAAGTAAATTGCAACTTATGATACATCAACTGAAAAGAAAGGATCTGAAACATTTTCCGTCTTTGAAAGCAAGGATTTCTCAGTTGAATTATGATACGTATGAGGCTGAATTATCAAATATTTTGGGACAATTCGAAATGCGATATTTTGGGAAATTTATGAGTTATCCTTTTTCATGTAAAAACATTGAGGAATTAACCACTGAAGTAGCAAGTCAGTTTAATATGAACTCATGTTCTGTTGAAAATGAGTTGGTGCAGATTATATCAGATATACATCTCAAAGCTACAGCATCTGATACAAATTTCTGGTGTTTTATATCTGAAGATAAATATCCGAATCTAAGGCAAATCGCCCTTCAACTGACGGCAATGTTTGGGTCAACTTACTTGTGCGAGTCTGCATTTTCTGAAATGAAGATAATTAAGTCAAAATATCGCAATCGACTAACTGACGATCATATGTCATCATGCTTGCGATTGGCACTCAGTGGTTACGCACCATCTTATGAAAAGTATGCTGAGGACATGCAGTGCCACGCTTCAAGATCCAAAGTCACTCCTTAGTTGAGTTTAACACCATATGTAACTCTTTTGTTTTGTAACAACGAATAAACTCGCAATTTTGAATAACTAGGAGTTTTTTCATTGATATTGTAGAGAAGAACTTAAGTAAACCTAACCCAAACCTTGACTAAGATAATGTAAATTGTGCGGAAAGCTAATATCTATATATGCTACGGTACACCCTACCTAGGTAGGTAGGGTACACCCTACCTACCTAGGTAGGGTGTCGTACATACACGATACATCGTGTATGTACGACAACCCTGCATCACACATACTTGCAGCCTCTCAAGTCGATCGTAAGTAGTCTAAAAATATTGAGGTAGATTCAAGTTTGAGCACCCCTGGCGTAGCGGTTTAAGTGGTCACCTCGCCACTAGTGTTGTTTGTTCGATCCCCGCACGGGACAACACTTTGTGTAATCCTCAAATTGTTGTTCTGAGTCTGGGTGTTCTTCGTGTCCGTTGTTTAAATCTTTGTAAAGTCCCCCGCGACACAGGAATTAATCCTAATGCGGGACTTGTCTTTATCATTAGATTGTCAACCTGGGCCTTCATAGATTGCACTTACTCTTAATTGAAATTTTATATAGAAACAAACTTTAAGGAAAATAAATATTTATAATATTTTATGTAGCAATAGTCAATCAAAACTGAAAGTTTCTTCTAGGGGGGGTAATATGCAAAGTGATAAGATGATAACATAATGCGAGCCCTCCGTAAAATACAGCGTGCAACAAAGTCAAGCGATACATTGCAAACACTTGGTCTCTCATGAATTTCTAAATCAAAGAAATAGGTTTTGTTAAAAAAACATACGCGATTGCAATCTTGTGTCTTAAAAAATGAAGCGTCAGTCCATGTTACCGATCGATTTCCTTTTTTTTTTAATATACGTCATATGTTACATGACATATGATTCCCACAAGTCTAGTCTAGTCCCATATATATAAATATAAATATATTCTCCGTGACAGTATGAGGTAGTTTACACCTAGCTCCTATCATCGTAAATATCTTTAACGTGATATATTACGTCACTACTAACCTCTACAGCTAATTTTTATTATTTTTATAGCCATAGCAGCAAACAGCAAACTAACAAACTAAATATTTACACCCAAAATTGAATATGACAGATCTGACCATTCGTTATTGTCCGAATATACATTTTGAATTAAATGGATTGAAAATTTTAATCTCCGTTTGTACGTAAAACAGTCCGTGGTTACGTATGAAAAGTGGAAGCTTTTAAACATTTATAAATAAAAAATAATCAAGGCTAACAACCAATAAGAAACGTATGACAAAATGTACACAAAATTATTTAGTATTTTTAAAATGATGTTCATAATGGGTAAAAAGCAATATAAAAGGATTATAAATACTATTATGTAATATAAAGAAAGTAAATTATGAAAATATTTGCCACTGCGGGGTCGCTGCGAAGGCTTCGCAACTTTCTTCCTAGCAATACCAAAATTTCTTTAGCACAATCTCTTGTCCTTCCTTGATTCTTGACTATGATGTTCATATTATTTCTCTTCTTTACAGTACTCTGTTCCATCCACATACTCCCTCTTATCTTAAAGAACGTTTTGAGTTCTTACATAACACACATTGTAGGAAACCTGAGATCGTCAGAGAATTTAAAGCTGAAAATGCCTAGACATACCACACTATTGACTGACAAATCGTTCTCGGTGCAAGCAGTTAGGCTGTGGAATAATTTACCACTAGAAATTCGACAAGCCAAATCCATACATATATTTAAAAAGCAAGTGGTAAACTACTTCTTGTCATTGTAAATACTATGTATGTTAATATTTATATATATATTAATTTATTTACTTGTATGTTAGTTGTATATATTATAATAAGTAATATATTCATGTTGTTAGAATAGTATACCTTAGACTATCCCTAATTTTATGTAATAATATCCGTATAAAGGTTGTCTGTAAGAAATCACCGTGAGTGATAAGACCGCCAATTGTTATACCGTAATATGTACATGCAATCATGTCTATATTTTTTTTATCAACTTGCAATAATGTTACTTGTAACAGAAAAGTCCCCCATCAATTCAGTATGAACTTACTTACATGTAGGTAGGACAAATACATATTGTCACACACAAATCTGTTGCCTACACCACAAAATCGTGAGGAGTTACCCAATTTTATTGACTACACCTCCGTGTTTATACTCACAATGTTCGGGCAACGATGGCACGTTGGCTGCAGTACACAGGAGTGGTCCAGAGCTGTCTTGGGAGCAATAATAGTGAAATACGATTTTACTTTAGGGGATGCGTTCGTTACATGTCGGGAAACTTTGGGCAATAATTAAACTGTATAAGTGACATTTATTCACATTAGGCTGTATTTAGTTGAAGTTTTGGGTATGTGTGCATGTACATACGTACATGCAAGTTCTGTGTATAATATAATTGTATAAAGGGCTTGAAGTTTTTAGCCCACGGTTACATTAAAATTGTTGTTATCGATTAGAATTAGGGTGATTTTCACTTTAGGGGTCAGTCATTAAAAAGCATACATATATAAAATGAGAACAAAGTGCGGCGTAGTGGATGGCAACGAACATTACATCGTTTATTGTCTCGGCAGAAACACTAATGAACAACTAACGAACTGAGTCGGCACTTGCCGCTGCCTTTTTGCTCCGTAGCTTCTATCTTCAGTACAAACAACAACAATATACAAAGTATAACTAAAAGGATTTCAAGTTTTTAATACACAAAGATGTGACAGAATCTGAAAATTTCTGAATTGATGTTGGTCAATCTTTTTTGGTGGGAAGCTTTAATTTATTAACGATTTGAGGAAGACACTCCTTTCAATCTCTATACCGTACCATAACTGTGTGCTAGTTTTCAATAATTTACTTTCTTCTTAATTTAGGAAGAATTTTTAATGGTGAAAATTTAACCATATAAAATGTAAATAGGTATAGCCATCATCAAACGTTTTTACTAATAGAAACGATCAGATTGAATTGTAAACCTTTAAATACATGTTATTAATAAGTAGTTATGGCGGAATTACCGTACAGGGCGATTCTTGACAATCCTTGTACGTATTTTGTCATATATGATTGTTGGTAGTCTGTACTTTGTTATTACACCAAAGACTCTCTCAAAAATAGAATTCAAGAAAGTAGTACAATATTCATGTAGATGAGCTTACAACATTGGAATAAAAGAGTGTGACGTCCGGTACCGGATCGGTACGATACCGGTACCGGTACGATAGACGACTTCCTCCTTGAGAAAGGTCTACTGTCTCGACCGAAACTAGTCGGGCATCCCCGAAATGCACACGTGAGTAAAACCGTATATTTAAATAAATAAAACATTGGCAATAGGATTTGTTCATTTAATTTTGTGGTGTACAATAAAGAGTTATCTATCTATCTATCTATCTAATTGTGATGGACTGTATTACTCTATAGTGCTTAGTTTTGTTCGCACTTATTTTTGTAAACAATAATACAACGCACTTATTAGACTTATTATATAAAAGTTATAAATTAAAACATTTCTTTATAAACAACAGAAAAACGTAAATTTCTTATCTATATATACATATATATATATATAATCTTTTAAAAAAGTTAAAATCCTCCGCCGGCGAAACAAACAATAGCCCCGAGTGCTCCCGAGTGATAGGTTCGCCGTACATAAAATATCGTGTCCTTATATGTTCTTGTGAAAGTAATAGACTACTAAAATACTAATTGTAAACAGTAAATATCTATCTGATATTTACTGTTTACATTTCGTTAGAAGTATACGGTTGTGTGTGTGAAGTAATAATTAGTCTGACAATACTGTTGAATGACACGACTATAACACATATTAGTATCTAAATTACTTTAGTAACACAATATAAATACACTATACCAGGGGTGCTCAAACTTGAACTGCTGGCGATCTACCTCAATATTTTTAGACTACTTACGATCGACTTGAGAGGCTGCAAGTATGTGTGATGCAGGGTTGTCGTACATACACGATACACCCTACCTACCTAGGTAGGCTGTACCGTAGCATATATAGATATTAGCTTTCCGCACAATTTACATTATCTTAGTCAAGGTTTGGGTTAGGTTTACTTAAGTTCTTCTCTACAATATCAATGAAAAAACTCCTAGTTATTCAAAATTGCGAGTTTATTCGTTGTTACAAAACAAAAGAGTTACATATGGTGTTAAACTCAACTAAGGAGTGACTTTGGATCTTGAAGCGTGGCACTGCATGTCCTCAGCATACTTTTCATAAGATGGTGCGTAACCACTGAGTGCCAATCGCAAGCATGATGACATATGATCGTCAGTTAGTCGATTGCGATATTTTGACTTAATTATCTTCATTTCAGAAAATGCAGACTCGCACAAGTAAGTTGACCCAAACATTGCCGTCAGTTGAAGGGCGATTTGCCTTAGATTCGGATATTTATCTTCAGATATAAAACACCAGAAATTTGTATCAGATGCTGTAGCTTTGAGATGTATATCTGATATAATCTGCACCAACTCATTTTCAACAGAACATGAGTTCATATTGAACTGACTTGCTACTTCAGTGGTTAATTCCTCAATGTTTTTACATGAAAAAGGATAACTCATAAATTTCCCAAAATATCGCATTTCGAATTGTCCCAAAATATTTGATAATTCAGCCTCATACGTATCATAATTCAACTGAGAAATCCTTGCTTTCAAAGACGGAAAATGTTTCAGATCCTTTCTTTTCAGTTGATGTATCATAAGTTGCAATTTACTTTTGAATGCGTTTACTGCGCTAATCATCTCAATAATAGTTTTTCCTTTACCTTGAAGCTCCAAGTTAACGGTGTTTAAGTGCATTGTGATGTCAGTCAAAAATGCCAAATCAGTCAGCCATTTTTCGTTTTTCAACATCTCAGTGTCATCACCTCTTTCGTCTAGAAAAGCTGTTATTTCGGGCAATAATTCTTGAAACCTTTCTAGGAATTTTCCGCGACTCAACCACCTGACGTCCGTGTGAAGAACTAAATCAGTGTGTTCAGCTGACTCCCTATCTTCCAACTGCAACTTAAAGAGCCGCCGTTGCAAGCTACGTGCACGGATGGAATTCACAATTTTTGTTGCAATGCCCATAATTTCCTCCGTGTTTAAAACTTTTGAACACAAAACTTGTTGATGTATAATGCAATGGAATGAAAAAAATGAAGGGAATTCTTCATTAGCTCGACACAATGCCACAAAACCGTTCTTGTTTCCAGTCATTGCTAGTGCTCCATCGGTTGTAATGCACACTAATTTATATATTGGTAGCTTGTAGTTTTTTACAAAATTGATGAAAACGTCATATATATCTTTGCCACGGGTCTTCCCCTTCAGAGGAATGATTGTCAAAAATTCTTCCTTAGCCAACATGTCATTGAATACCATCCGAATAAAAATACACAGCTGGGCAGTGTCTGTCATATCGGTGGATTCGTCGAACTGTAAAGAAAAGTATGTACATTCCATGATATCATGTTTTAGTTTATCTGCGATGTCCTGACTCATGACTTCAATACGCCTTGTGACAGTCGGACGAGATAACTGAAGTTCTCTAATAGCAGACATGATTTCTGTTTTATTTTTAAAATCTCCAAATAAAGTCTCACCCGCTTCAATAAATGCTTCCTTCACAACCGATCCATCTTCGAATGGTTTCTTGTGTTTCGCCAATATATGAGATATTTTAAATGACGCGATCGTAGCAGCTTTTGATTGTTTGGCTGGTCTTGTGAACATGGTTTGTTCTTTTTTCAAACAAGATATCAAATTACTTACTTTTCGTTTTCTTAATTCACTCTGTGGCGGAAAATCCTTTTCATAGTTTTTATGAACCGTTTTATGATGCCTCTCTAAGTTACCACGCTTAGGTATTGCAACTGACGCACGACAAATAACACAAATGCACTTATCCTTCACCATACAAAAGAAAAATTCTTCCTCCCAATCGTTATTAAAATAATACGTTTTAGATTTCTTCACTGCACTCATTTCGCACTATTTAATAATAAACTTTGTATCGACGTAGTATCGCCTTCAAGTTACAATTCAGAATGACTCCAATTCCTGCAGGCGCAACATTTATATCGGCGTGAACGAAAGTCTAGAATGTTCCCGTCAAACGCGCCGCCCGAAATGGTCTAGTACAGTCTAGTCTAGAAACAACGCGGCTTTTCTTTGACAAGTACCGCGCGTTCCTTTGATAAAGCCGCCTTTTGCCGCAAGCAGTGTTATTACGTAATATTTTTTTGTAGTTTAGTTACCTACTTATTAAAAATTTTTTCTTCTCAAGATCTACTCAAAAAGCACTCGCGATCGACTGGTCGATCGCCATCGACCGTTTGAGCACCCCTGCACTATACAATGACAAAATATTTTCACTTTTTCCATCAGGTTCTAAAACGCTTTAGAACTATCTCGAATTTCTTGGAGTAGTATATAAATAAAGCAAGAGTTGTTTGTCAGATCAACTGACAACCTGATCTCGAATAGTAAAACTACATTAAATTGTGGATATTTCTCGTAGAGAACTTCGGTTGCTTTTAATTCACGAATTCCGCTTAGGTCTAAAAGCGACTGAAGCAGTGCGCAATATATGTGCAATGATGGGCGAAGGCGTGCTCTCTTACGATACCACCAAACATTGGTTCAGAAGATTTAAGAATGGAAATTATGACCTGTCTGATGAACCTCATCCAGGACGACCTCCTACAATAGATGTAGATGAGTTAAAAAGACTCATAGCATTGGATCCCAGGTTCACTTCACGTTGTCTGGCAGAGCAGCTTCAGTGTTCTCATACTGCAGTAGAAAAATAACTGCATGCTTCAGAAAAGACCTGGAAATATTCAGTTTTGTTGCCACAACTTCAGAAGAGAGCTAACGTATGCATGGAACTACTTAGTTATCATCGTACCAATGAGTGGCTGCGGGATGTAATTACGAGCGATGAAAAGTGGGTTATATACATACAATTTTCACGTAAGCGCAAGTGCCTTGGACCTGGAGAAGTAGGAGTACCGTCGCCGAAATCTGACAGAATCTGATCTGAAATTACCGAAAAATCAAAATAAAGTAAACTTTTGCACGATAATGCTCGACCACATGTAGCATAAGTGACTCGTAAAAAATTACTTTCGCTTGGCCGGGCTGTCCTTCCTCACCCACCGTACTCTCCAGACATTATGCCCTCAAATTATCATCTATTTCGTTCTCTAGCCCACTACTTAGCAGATAAAAAAATTAAAAATGAAGACCAGCTTAAAAGTGACCTTACCACCTTTTTTGGTAAAAAGCCTAAAAACTTCTACGAGGAAGGCATTATGTCTCTGCCAGTGCGTTGGTGACAGGTGATAGAAAACGACGGTGCTTATATACTTGAGAAGTAATTTGATTTTGTATACTTAAAAAATTAAATAAATTTGTGTACAAAGATGGCGGGTTTATTAGTTGCCAACCTAATATTAGAGACACCTTATTAAAGTTAACATGTAAGTTTATATAATGTTGCCATATCTGCTAGGGTAGGCGTTATCTACAAATGCAAGTTAAATTATAATTGTAGTAAATATAAAGATAAATAATGTTGCTACTACAACCCTAATATTATGATTATGGCTTTGTTTTATTTTTCTTTCTACTGAACGCAGCATATGGCCATGGCCATCATATCAGTTAGAATACTGCACAATAGCTAATGAATGTATTTTTACAAATTTAAGTTATGTTTGGTTATATGTACATATTGAGTAATTTCAAAGTCAGTAGACAAGTTTTGTTTCCCCACTCTACCTATAGCTCATAGTTATCGTTACACGTATTCCCTTGGTTTCGTCATTCGTACATGATTTTAATAAAATTAACTTGAGTTTAGTACTTTAATATTTAAGAGGTTAGCTTCTACGAAACATGGTTTATGTATAAATTAAATACGTACAAAATGATTTAGGTAATACTTCCGATGCAAGTAACAAAAGTTTTCCCTAATGATTCGTTGTTGTGGTTAGGCGAATTATTTCTACTAAGTTATTTACATAATTTTCCTCAATATCAAAATTAATGAAACAGAACAACCTGAAATGAAATACCGTTTAGCTTTTCTTTTACAGCCAATGATATTTAAAGAAAGATAGGTTACTTTCATACTGAACGGCGTCCGCTTATTGTTGCTGTATGACATTTCGTACTTATTTATAAGTGTATACATACATTACGATTGAGAATGCGAAAGATTATGCAGAATGCATGGGTGAGAGAGAGATAGCTATCTTTTGTGAGTTGCACTTGAATGACACAGTAAATTGTAGAATATAATTGTTACATATAATATATTCAATATCGCAATCTGTATGTTTGTTAATAGCTTCTGCTTGGTAATGAGTGTTCTGTAAAAAAATTATGTATTAAAAACAAAACAACAAAGAAAATTACTTTAGATTTGTTTTCAATCAAAATGTGTATGTTTCCCATAAACACAGTATGTATTATAAATCTTTATACTATAATAAATATGCACAGATAAAGAAGGTTATATACGAGGGTGAATCAAAAAGTTGTTAGAAGCAAGAATACAAATAATGATTTTTGTGGTTGTTTGAGTAGTTTTATTCAGTATTAGTAACGACTTGAACAATGCCCTTGAATGTGCAGAAACGTATTTTAGGTTCCTTTGGTGGTGCGGTGCGGGGCGCGACGGCAGGGTAATGTCGTTTCGATCGTCCTATTGGTAGATCAGTCGACTCTTGTCTCTCGCCCAGCGTCCGCGTCCCGTTGACTTACAAGTACACTCGCGAGCATTGATTTCGTTGTTATTAATTTATTGTTAAGTTTTTCTTTTTATTTGTTATTTATAAAATACGTAGGTACACTATGCAACGACAAACGTAGTAACGTAGTTTTGGAAAGACAAGCCTAAAAATGGTGTACGATGTGTATTGTTTTCTTAAAAAGACGGCAAGAATGATGTTGAAACTGTGAAACAAACTGCAGGGGCAACAAAAACGTCTATCCGGACACCGGTTAAGAAAAAAAACTGCGAAGGAAAAAGTAACTAAAATTGGTAACTTTGAGAAATCTGTGATAAGGAGATGTTTTCATAATTATCATTAAACGCACAATGAACTTCCTACCGCGGAAAGGCCCGTAGGAAATTAGAATAAGACATCATATTTACACGCTCAGAAAGGAGTTTAAGGCGAATTTTGAATGACTTGGGCTTCCGATTTAAAAAAAAACGGAAAACAATAGGAAGTTTTAAATTGAAACGACCAACATTCGTTTACTACGGATTGAATATGTCCAAAAACTGAGGAAGTACAAACAAGAAGAAGTTGGTCTTCCACTAATAATATATACCGATGAGTCCTATGTCGACTCATCACATTGCATGTCACAAGTCGTGGGCATGAACTTTGAAAATTATGAAAAATGGGTTAATTGCCAATTGCTACCAAATCTGCCACCGAATTTGGTAGTCGTCGTTGACATCGCTTCTTACTATAATAAGCAATGTGATCCTGCTTTGACTTCTAACGCCAAAAAAGCAGAAATGCAAAAGTGGCTACAAGAAAAGGGCATTAACTACGACGACAATATGTTGAAACCCCAGCTTTATAACTTCATAAAATCAAATAAGAAGCAGCACAAAAAGTTCAGCATAGACCAGATTTTAACTGATCATAACCATTCAGTGATTCGGTTACCACCTTATCATCCTGATCTAAATCCTATCGAGCTGGCTTGGGCAGCCATCAAAGGGTATGTTAGTAGCAAAAATGCTAACTGGAATACCAACAAAGTTATGGATCTTGTGAAGGAGAAGTTTGCTACAATAGGCGCTAGCGAATGGGAAAATCTATGTCAAAAAGTTGGAGAGATTGAGGAGGAATATGTGAAAAGTGATCATATTGTAGATTCCGTCACTAATAATTTTTGCTGATAATGATAGGGACGATAGCCCTATTTTATCTGAACTTATAACTGGCACCAGTTCTGCTTGTGCTGGTTTTGAACTAATGGAAGGAATATCTTATTTACCGCAAGAGTAAATTCTGGGATCAAGAATATGGACATACATATATATTTAGTACTAAAGGCAATTTTATCTTATGTGGCAGCCTAAAAAATTGTTTATTGTAATTTTTAATAACAAATGTGTTACTTTGGGGAGCAATAATGCAGTAATTTTATATTAGAATTTAAATAAAGTAAATAAATGCATATATGTTTTTTTCGTATTCAAAAATAATACACACAAGAAAAGACAGGTTTGCAATTACATAAATAAATACATTTGGATACTATTTTTTTGCTCGCAAATGTAGATGCGCAAATGTTCCTAAACGTCACACAATGTTCAAGAAGTTTGCCGGCGATTATAGTTAGTAGTATTCAACTTAAAATTACTTTATTTCATGAAATGTTATAGCCTGTAAGAATTTGCTGCTATTGCTTATACTTTCCAATCCATCTGTATAAGCAATATTCTTCCTTCCCTTTCCATCCCACTTTTCCTGTCAATATACTCCAATTTTCCAATCCAATCCCAAAATTGCCCAGATGACTGCAATAGGTTTGCCCCCTGTTGTCTATTACTGCCTACGTAAATGGTACTAAAATATAATCGACAAAGTGTGAGTGTTAATTAGGCCTCTGCCTACACAATTTTTCTCAAAAAAGTTGGCAATACTACGGCAATCTCTAATCAAGAACTCTAGGCCGTTAGGGTGATCAGGCTGTACAGAACCAATGAACCAGCACTTATTGTCACACCATAGGATGTTGTACTCAGACAAACCAGCATGAATCATGTTCCCTATATTGTACATCTTATAAATTATCTTATAAACACTGCCATTTCCCTAGCTTCAAAATAACATCTCTCAGCTTAGGAGCAGGCTTATTGTCTTTATTGAGTACGCTATGTATGTATGAATTTTGAGAAGTGAAGTTACGCGGCAGGTCCGGGTGTTGAGCTCGCATGAGTAGCAGCTACTGCATAATAGTAATATAAGCATAAAGAACAGGAGAACGCGTATGCTATGTATTGTGCCTACGATATCCCTTCCGTTTGATTAATCTATGACGCATGCAAGGCGCCCCTTATTTGTCCTTGTCGCACTGCTGTTGCAATCGTATTCTCTTTCCTTTTTTACCGTATTTATAATAATAAGGGATTTCATTTAATAATTTCGGTAAAAAGGAAACATAATCATGACAAAATACAAATATTTAAGCGTGATATATATCTTTCGTTCATTCTTGTTTAACTTAGATCCTTTACATATAACTCTTGCATTTTGGTAATAATATTAAAACTCCACGGATACACCTTGACGTGTTTATTCGCTATCTTCGATTGACCGATTAAATCAAATCACGACAATTGTCTACATCTGTCGCTTAGTGCGCGCTAGTGCGAAATCCACCTTATATCTATATATCATTGTATCCAGCCCATAAATCGGACAAATTTATTTTGTTAAGTTTTTGTTAATATTGTGACACCATGCCTACGTCACTGCACAAACAAACAATCCATATAAGTTTTTCGAAGACAAGTCACGGCAGCTGAGCGGTTGTGGCTACGGCTGCGAGTCGAATGCCGTGAGTTCGAGCCCCGGCGGACTCTATAGGTTTTTGTTTGTGATTTATAGAAAATGCTTGTTGTCGCGCGGGGGCGACAACAAGCGGCTAACTAACCCTGAAACGCCAAACGAGGAAGCGAGAAAGGCGATCGGGCCGCACTTCTTCAAACGGCGCTCTCCCAAACCTCCAAATCGGACCAGCAGGGCAGCCTGGCACCACTGCCGCTCACTTAAGCTGATGTTGACCATCTCCTCGACTATACGCTGGAGCGCTTCGTCGAAGCAGAGGACAACTTGGGCATCCCGAAACAAGACCTCAAAAGAGACAAAGACGTGAGCCGGGAGATGGTGAAAGTGAACAGCCAGAGATGCCAGGGACTCCGTTTTCACGTACAGGCAATCCAGCATAGCCTCAGGGAAAATTGGCGAGCCCAGGATGTAAAGAGTGTCCCGGTCCATGATTCTAAGACCAGGAATAAGGGACATAAACTTAGCAGTCATTTCCGCCGACGCCGGGCCACAGGGATGAAGCTCGCATTTGGCAGTGTTTACCTCCAGCCCTAATTCCTGCAAGGCGGGGAAGAGCGCCGCTACTAAGTTTTTTACGGCTTTATGAATAGCCATGCTAAAAACGAGTGGGCCTAGAGGGTCCCCCTGTTGTGGTCCAACCTGAGACCATATCGTCTCGCCGTTGTATGACAATATACTGCGGGATGCGTAGCATTGGTGTAGGAAGGGGAAGATTGACGGCGTCAACACCACCAGCTGCCGATCCGCGATGAAAGGAATTGAGTGCATCCAACACATCTCCAACGCTAACGACCAAGAAAGGCGAGGAATCAACGTCGGGCGACGGGGGATAACAGGCATGGGGTGTTTGTCCCTAAGAGTCGCGAGGGTGTCGATACCAGGTGGAGCGAACGAACAATCAGAAGTGAGTAGACGCGCTGCACCACGAAGGTCCCCCTCGATGACCTTAGCCTGGACAGACCTATAAAAAGAAGGTGACCTCTTGAAAAGAAGGTACTCTTTTTAATATTTTCTTTTACCCTCGTCGTAAGTGACCGACTGTCCACTTCATCAGGCAATCTTAAGGCCGTAAATGCAAAAGACAGCAAAGACGCCCAATCCCCAACCCCATTTGATCTCAGACACTGTTCAATTAAGGACGACAACCTCTCGGCCGCCAAGTATCTCGCCCCTTTGGGCACGTGCCTTAGAACTCGAATCTTTGACCGTAAAGTGGACAAATCCTCCAAACCTATCCAACAGTGTACTCGCGGGCCGCGGCACCCATGGTATTTAGCATCCCGACGTCCTTGTGCATTCTACCAATATGAACCCTAAGACCATGTGGAAGAGAAAAAAGCTTAGCCGAGCCTGGGCAGTGTGGACAAGGAGCACGCGTGGAACTCGCCATGACAGAGACGCGCAAGTCAATTTAAAGGCAAAATGTATATATGTATATATATATATATATATTTATACATACACATATACATATATATATATATATATATATAATAGTACAACTACAGTAGACTGCTCCTAATTTTAAATATATGTATGGATTTGGCTTGTCGAATTTCCAGTGGTAAACTATTCCACAGCCTAACTGCTTGCTCCGAGAACGGTTTGTCAGTGAATTGTTTAGTATGTCTAGGCATTTTCAGCATTTTAATTATCTGATGATCTCAGTTTCCTGCAATGTGTGTTATTTAAGAACTCAAAACGTACTCTACGATAAGAGGGAGTATGTCGATGGAACAGAGTACTGTAAAGAAGAGAAAGAATATGAACATTCCGGCGAAGGCGTTTAAGTAGCCACTTGAGCTTCGAACTATACTGTGAGATATGATCATAGTTCCGTAACCCGAATATGAATCTTATACAGACGTTTTGGAGTCCCTCAAGTTTGTTCAGTTGGTCTTCGGTGAGATCTAGATAGCTGACGGCACCATAGTCAAGAATAGGAATGAGAAGAGATTGTGCTAAAGAAATTTTGGTATTGATAGGAAGAACGTTACAACGGGGTGCAGTGGCAAATATTTTCCGACTGACTTCATCTATATGGGGGCTCCATGACAAGAACCGGTTCATATAGATCAAAAAGTTTTTGACTTTGTCACTGTATGAAATAATGGAACCATCGCAATAGATAGTTGCTAATAGAAGTAGTTGCTGCCTGTTTATTATGGAGTTCATCCTAGGACTACCGATTATAATTATTTGAGTTTTGACGGATTTACTCTTAACCCGTAATTCCTACTCAAGGTACATATTTGTATCAAATCCTCGTTTATGTCATGGATAGCTTCAGTCAGGTTATCCGGGTCAACTTTAGAGTAAATTTGGAGATCATCTGTAAATAGGTGGTAGGAAGAAAAGTAGTAGATAAGTAAGGAAGGAGCTCAATTGAGCGTGGATAAACCGCTCAAGGACTTTGGAAAGGAAAGCAAGGATAGATATGAGCCACCTTCCACGCAGTTGGGAAAACACCTTTAGACAAGCAATAGTTAAAAATATGGCAAATCACGGGTAGGATTTCATCTAGGATAGGAAGTATCATATTACGGCTGATATTGTCAGTTCCTACTGCATTTGAAGTTATTGATAAAATGCTCTTGTTGACATCACAAGCAGAAAATTTACTGAAAACTAACGGTAAACAGTCGGGAGTCGGCAGAGAAGAAAGATAATTTAGCGTTGCAATTTTTGTAGTTCCTCCAAAGTTGGAGGAAGCAGACAAATATGAACTGAGGGAATTTATATCAATATTGTTTGAAGAAGAAAGCGTGAATTTCCGACTCCTAGTGACTTCAGAAATTTCCAGACGTAAACTGGATTTCCATTTTCAACAGATTTGTGGAAATGTCAGTGATCACAATACCTACATTTATTTGTAAAGTTCAAATAGGCACAAAAATAGATTTGTTTTCATTGTAAATTAGTTACATGTCACGATAATAAAAACAAGTAAACAGCAAGAACTCTGAAAGTACATAACTCAGTTTGTTATACTGTACCACCAATAATGGAATAAAAACCTATTTGAGTAGTATTCTTATTTGATTTACTGCGTGTCTTTCTTTCTACCTCTTCTGTCAACCTCTGATAACATGATAAATTAATGATCGGAAAATAAACAACTTCTTTTATCATTAGTTTTCTTTTTATAATTAAACTGATAAGTGACAACCGCTGTTCATGGATACCTGCAACTCAAGAGTTGTAAGTCCGCTGCCTGCGTTTGAGGGTGATAAGGTGTGCGATGACGCGGGGAGAGGAATGAGGATATAACATACGTGCCTGAGCATGGATCTACCATAACAAAATTTTAATTATAATATTATAGATATATCTATGTGTATAGGAGTAGTTAGGACAGTCGTTAACTATGCTCAGGAATCTAAACGGGTTTATATTGTTCTGACATATTCCTTGAATTATAAACAATTTAAGCAGAAATTTTGTGAAAAAAACATGCTGAAAAAGGGACTTTCCCATGGATTTTCTTGCCTGTTCTTCTCAATAGGTTCTACGTATTGTAGAACTTAGTGTGACTCACTTCTACTCCTGACCATTCTAAAATACCTGTAATTGGTTTAATTGAAATCAATGACTTAAAATTTTGAATTGAATTTTTGAATCATTGACTTGCAGACCTTAAGTTTGCAGTTTGCAGATTTGATTCATCTCCAACTATATACATGAAGAGAGTTTTTCTATAGAAGTTAACGCGTATAAGAATAGACTAAGAGTAAAGGAAAGTATGTTGGATAGCTAAAAATGTAAAGAATAGTAAACAAAAAAGAGAACACGTATTACACATGTCATAAAAAAAACTTTTGTGATGTAATAAATACTTTGTTTAATACTTTGTAAATTAAGCTTTGACACATCAATACTACAAAATAATATATAAAATAACACATAATTCACATATTGCAGATTCAAATGCAGATGCTAGCCTTATCGCAAATTTAATATAATAACACGTTTTCCTTTAAACTGTTTTTCCTTTTCAATTCACCAATCAATTTTACATAACAGTATAATTTAACTACATCCGCTAGGCATTGTCAGATGTTCACTGTATAAAAAATCCTTGCAAGTAGGTGATTTTAGGTAATGACATCATTGATCTAACAATAACCACATTATTTAAACCATATATACCTTAAAATAAAACAAGTCTAAGAACTTAAGTAGGAAATATTTAAATCCACGATGTTATTTTTAATTACAATTTTTCACTGTCATCATTACAATTTGACCAGTTGAGCATGCAAACTTGCCATAAACCAACAACTAATTTTTTTTTAACCATTACTACAAAATCTTAATTAATATAATCGTAAATAATATCGAATAAAGAATAAAATATTTACAATTAAGAAAACACTTTCAAACTAAGGTAATATTGGATATCACTAGTGTGTCAGTATATCAAAATGAGATCATATTTTGTCACTTATAGCTAATTAAATAACACACGTGTACACAAATTACTTTGGTTAAGCTAGATAGTCCTCTATCCCATAAAAAAAAAACCTATTTCGTTATTACAATATTAACACGGAACTTCATGCCAAGGCATAATCCAAACTAACTACTTTCCAAAATTATCTTGAACAGCTATATTGAAATTTATGTAAATTTAACAATTTAGCAGGATCAGCTTTAATATGAACGCTCCTGGTTCATGATCTCGAAAAAATCTATAAGACCCTAGTCACTATCGCAAGGAAGTAATCATCTACAGTTTAATCGTTCAATTGGAATAATAGCATTTGACGATTTCCCATGAAACTTCATATTAAATGCCATATTAATTGTGAGACAATATCAGTGTATAATAGAAGCTGTGGCCTTTACTGTTTCCTTAACTAAAAACTTTATAGCTATTAAGGATTTGTGACACGATTGGCGATTACACTTTCTTTTGATCATTATACCAGTAAAGTACGGTACCAGTAAGTATATATCAGTTTTCTTTCTTTTTAACCGAAGAGGTTGAAGCTAAAGTATCACAATTTACTTTTTACTTCATTAATATATTCAATCCGTAAGGGGTCTTTCAAATTAACCGCAACACGCCGTTTGAAGGATTTGAAAGAATTTATTCATTCTGTATCTAAAAATCTAAAAAATGGATTTTTAAATTAAACTAATATCTAATTAACCAATAAAATAAGTCTTAAATTTAAATACTTATACTTGATGCTAAGTGTTTTTTTTAAGTTAACACTTAAACCATTCTGACAGCTTGGATTTCAACATTTCAAATAAACTTTTATAGGCCTGACGGTATTCATTCGACATAATTACATATATAATGGGACTTATAAAAGCTGTACTATATTCCAGTAGATGCGCTAAAACATTGAAAACAGGATTTGATTTGTATTCACCATATAAAGCTCTGGTCATCATCAAGGGTAAATGGCATATAGCAAAAGATATTAGTATAGCAAGAATCATTGTTGAAAGTTTTTTGTCTTTTCTACTTGGCAAATGTGATCGGTTCTCTTTTTTACTTAATTTTAATGAAGCTTTCTCTGTTCCGTCACACGTTAAATTCATAGAGGAATTGAGTCTATGTACGTCATCGTAGGTGGAGTTTTGGTTTACTGGTACTTGCTGGTAGTTAATACCGTTTTCTGCTGTTGAATGCTCCGACCCACTAGTGCTTGTGATGGGTTGTATTGCCCGTACATTGTGACTGCGGCATTGTTTCATTTTCTTTCTCACCGTCCACCATATACGGCCATAGCAAACAGAAATAATCAAATATGGACCCGCAAAAGCAAGACACACAAAGAATATTTTAGGACAAACATTGTTTTTGTCTGGAATCATGGTACAGTCTATTCCTTTCAGGTCGAGGCCGAATTTCCCCCAAATGCCAAAGAAAGATGGTAAAAATAGTGCAAATCCAGCTACCCAAGTACTAATCAATGATACTATCAAAGTTCTTCTGTTGTAGAATCTGGAAGCAAAACAATGTATGTATGAAAATCTGCTCAAGTTTAGTTCTTTTTTGTATTGTTAGTGTAAGTATGTGTAAAGTGAATTTTCTACTTAATTTTTATTGCTGGTTATTATTTTTTTGTAAGTTGTATAAAATTAAAATATCAGCAGGACTAAGGACTAGGTAGACTTCGGGCCGGTCAAGGGATACTTAACACTTTTTGCAAAGATGTACAAATTATTTACAGTGTCATTTTATAACATCTATATGATTTCACAATTTTTAATTCTATGAATTCACAAATTTAATAACTTTAATTTACCTGAGGTACATTAGCGGATGGCACACCATAATGTATCTGTTAATGGTAATGGCTACCACGGTAAAGTGTGCAGTCCCATTCAATGCGTATTTTATCAAGGAATACACACTGCACATTGTTTTGCCAAATATCCAGTGTCTTATTGAGTAATTAACAGTCGACATGGGTAGAATCATACAGCAAAATATTAATTTGTTAACGTGTAGGCTTATGATAAAAATTGCGGTCGCATTGCGGAACTGAAAAATAAAGCAAAACATATGTAAATATCGACAGTTTAATAGTTGTATAATATTTTTTTTTATTTGTTAAATTGGTAGTTGGGCCTCCGGAAACCTCACTAATTTTGGGGACTCAAACATTGCTTCACAACCCACCATTCGGCCCATTCGTGCCTAAGAATGGCTTTTACCACGATAATTTATGAATCTCTTTGCATTCCACTTTTATGGCATATTTAATTTTGTTTTGTGTATGTATCCACCAAAGAGGCTATTGGGCTTTAAATAAGGGCTTTAGTTTCTCCTTTGAAAGCTTATCTATCACATTGGGAATAATATTATTTTCACTTCTTTGTATTGAAAAAACATGACGATGGTGAAGTTACTTATAGGAATCTAACCGACTAAAACTACACGGGGTTAAGCCGTAACTGGGACTCTTGCAGGGGCCTGGGTATATCCTAAGACGGAAGTTCCCAAGAACGTATGTAGATCCAGGCCGTCTCTTAAAAATCAGTCTACCACACCTCCAAATTAGATTTTAATAAAAAAGGGGAATGAAATAACAACTGACCTTTTTGCAGCTACCTAGAGCAATAACAGTAATTAAGTTTCCAGGAATGCCAATCAGCATGAAAATCACACAGCATGCGACTGCAAACTGTAACAGGGGTTCCGGATAGCCTTGGAAGAGCTCAAAGGCCATTAGTTCCGCATCAGATTCATTTCCAAGACTGCAGTTGGAGTTCATGTTGCAGATTTGAGTCAATATATTTGTATTTTTCAATCTCAACAGTTAAGCTCGGTTCCGTGTCATGATACGTATTTGGTAATTAGGACTTTCAATTCCCATTATCTTGCTTTCACACGCAGTATCTAGTATATTTTTTATTTTATAACCTCCCACACGATTTTATTAAAATTAATTACATGTTAATAAATTAATAGTAAATGGAGTGACTTCTACTAAAACTGATTTAAGTATGAAGGAACAAGTACTGTTACACGAAATGACTTAATACAATCAAGTTTATTAATATATGTATATGTAAGTGGTTTAATTTTCCCTAATGCGTCAACGACTATTGTTGCGGTGTGTTTGTAATTGAACACGGAGTGATTCGTGTATATCATATTACCCTCCCTTATCGGGATCATGCATGCAGCTTATAAAAGAAAAAACCGGTCCAACAAATAAAGACGTGATTTTGATCATTCACCTGCTGTTCAGTCATTTCAGTTATAAGTAAATTTTACAATGTCAACAGAGGTAGTAATACTGCTGTAAGCGGTAATATTAATTAGAATAAAGTATTTTCCTAAAAGCCAAAAGAATTAATTAAGTGTCACTAGTTATTTCAAAATGCGGATCATTGCGCATCAACATCGCAATTGTCAGAAAATCATGACAGGTTGCAAAGTGCTCTTGTTGGACTGTTTTTACTTCTACTTAATTACGCAATTTGAATTGCTAGTACTACTATTGGCTTCTGATTTTCACAAGTGCCATTTTATAAAAGATTCTAATAGAATATACACCTTTAATTTAATTTAAGTTTTATGTCAATTATATGTTAATGTCAATAACGTGGCAATGGATCTACGGTTCGAAAGGATTACTTATTTTTACAGAATAAATATTTTCATCATCTTTCTCACTATCACAATATTGTTTTAAGTAGATTCCTACAATTAAAGTAATGAGTTTTGACGTTTTTTCTTTCTTTTAATATAAGCCTACTGTAATGACTCCACTTTGCCTGATGCAAAGCAATAAGTAGAGTCCAAGAGTGGTGGTCGCCTAATCCAATATTCGACAAAATTAATCGGTCTAGGCATCAACTTTTTATCAGATTTGAATATACAATTATTTTGAGGAATATATATTGAATAAGCAGATTCGCTAAATGTTTAATTTGGTTTTACTCAAGTGTTAAAACAGCTTTGCGCATTAAAAGTGTTAGACAAAGAACTATGTTAACTCTAAATACCGTTAATTCCGATGTATGTTTATATATACTTTAGAGAATTTTGGACTTATTAAATAATTAATAGTTAAAAATATGCTGTACAACTGCGCATTTGAAATATCTTCAGTATATACATATCTGCATCAGTTCATCAGAAAATAAACAAATGTAATGAACTATTAAGATATTTAAACAGCATAATTAAAGTGAATTCGGTAACATTTTATGAACACATTATCATATACACAAAATACAGTAGGTACTGTTTGAGTTTTGTTTTTCACTTCATAGTTATAGCCTTAAGATTATCAAATAGTGTTTTATAAGCGCGCCGATATCATTTGACGTAGAAACATATATTACAGGACTTATTCGAGACGATGAGTACGCTAATAGATGGGCGCAAACATCTCTATAGAAAGCTCTTATCATCATTATTGGTAAATCACATATAGCAAAAAATATTAGTATTGCAATTATCATCGTTGTAAGGTTTTATCTTTTCTAGTCGGTAGATGGAATGCTTTTTCTTTACTAACTGTAACTAACAAATATTTCAAAGGTTTCATAATCTGTTTTTGATCGTCGCGTGTTAAAGTGGCTGAGTTATGAGGATTACGGAGCTCGTCATCTTCTGAGGAACTTTCTGACACCTTCGTTGTTTGAAAGGTGCATGAAGTAGAAACAGAGAGAGAATTAGATGCACAAGCGATCACAGTACCTTGTATATTTGCAGCTCTGTGTGTATTGCGTCTTCGCGTCCTTTTTCTTAGTGCCCACCATATGCGACCATAGTACATAGACATAATTAAGTATGGACCGGCAGAGGCAAAAGAAATAAAGAAGTTTCTGGGATAAGCGTTGTTCTTGTCTGGGATCATGGTGCAGATTCCTTCAATTGGTTTCAAGTCAAATCGTCCCCATATCTCAAAAAAGATGGTAAAAAAAATCCCAATCCAACTATCCATGTACTAACCAATAAAAATTTTAAAATTTGTTTTTGTTAAAGCTGAAAACAATAACGTGCTAATTTTATGTTACATTTTAAACTATAAAAACAAAGAACGTTATTAAAAAAGATTAAAACCCGTATGCATGCAAGATCAAAATTGCATTATTAAGTGTTCCTCTATTTTATTTCGTTGAAGTTATATTCTGTGTCACTTTATATATTAAGACTTTTTTTTTTTTCATTTTATGTAGAAATAGTGAGCCAGTAGTTTATTCAAAATCATATTACTGTAGTAAATTTTACACTCAAACCAATTGTTCGTCTATCTTATATGGCAATTGAATTATGTATAAATATTCTTTATATTGGCTTAACGAACAAATAAACTATATAGATTTAGGTCATGAATAATTAATTATTTCTCTTACATAATCCAAAATCAAAATCATTAATTTCAACTAAACCAAACATAGGTTTTTTGAATTCTCAAGAGAGGAAGGACAGTCTTTTTCAAATATTTTATATAATTTTCTTCTTATAGTTCATAAGTAAACATAAAATAAAATAGGGTAAGATGTGAGGACAATGTAATATATCAAGTTATAATATTTGTAAAAAAATACAATCTCTATACATTTATAAAAGACCTTGTGTCGACCTTCACTGATATTATATTATATTATATATATATATTCTAATGACGTAGAACGATCTTGATTCACGATAGCACAGTTTTCGCGTCGATTAGTATATTATACGACTTTCCAACATGAACCTTTGGGCCGCGGTCCGCATGACATGATCATCGGGCCTGGTGATCCTACACTTGTTCCTCCACAACCTTATATCTGTCCTAGTTCTGTTTTATTATCTGTTATCATTGCTATCGGCTAGGCCTACATATATGGATATGAGTATAATTGATAAATGATAAGGATACTTTGGTAATAATAAAATTAACTCAGAAAAGACAAATAGTAAATTACATCAAACGTATAAAAAATAATTCTGTGTACTCCAAGGACATAGCTCGTTATAGCTTCTTCATAAGGCTTAAGAAATACGAATATAATTATCATTTATGTCAAAAAGTTGGTTAGCTGATGTTAGTTAAAAAGCAGAACCGGCTGCAATTATCATTATTAAATTGTAATAACTTTACAGATGAAATATTTTGTTCTAGCTTAAAACGGACTAACATTGAGAACAATCAATTGGTTTAAAAATGTAATGTATGTATACATAATTTACTTAAAAAAAAAACTGATTTCAAAAGGGCCCATAATGATAAATTGTAATAAGCCGTAATTTCATCTCTTAATTTTCCAACTCATAGGTGAAATTTTTTAAATGGAATAAAAATGATTTTTAAACGTAACGTACATACACAAATATGTTGAATTCAGAACCACCTCTTTTTCTAAGAGTGTTAAAAGTAATACCGTTATTTTATCAAAAGTTGGTTAAAATAATTATATTAACTGATTTCAAAAGGATTTCCTTCTGCATATCAATGACATGTTGGCTCTTGACAACATACAGTATTATGTAGACGATAGCACGGTACACGGACGATATTTTGGACATCCTGCTGCAAAGCTAGCAGACGTTGAGGGAAAACGACAGGAGCTTTTCTCTGAGCTCGACCGGTTCTTTTGCCGCATTTCTAACAAAAAATCTCCATTCTTTCTCCTACTCTTCATAATACTCGATTGCCACTACAGGATAGGCTTAGTATCTTGGGTATGGACATTTGCTGGGATCTCAATCCGCGTGATTTCATTGAGAGCGTCACTAAGGCGGCCATGCTGAAGCTTGGTGTACTGAACAATATGAGACGGTTCTTCTCGCCCGATCATCTGTGTCTTTTACAAAAGATCGCTCCTTCGTGGAGTACTGCTATTATCTTTGGGACGGCTATGCGCAGTATTTGCTTGACGCTCTCGATCGGTTGCAGGCGATCCGGATCTAAACGGTTTGGTTCTCTTTCCTGTGCCGATCGGTGAATGCCTGGAATTCACTCCCAGCGCACGTGTTTCCCTCCCACTTCGATCCTGGGTCTTTTCAGCAGGGCGTGAAAAAGCATCTCACCATGCCGCCATAGTGGGGGTCATCATGCTGCATTGACTAGACATGCAATGAGGATGGTGACCACCACTTTTGGACCACTTATTGCTTTCCATCAGGCAACGTTGAGTTACTATGGTAGGCTTATATAATAAAAAAAAACCAAAAAAAAAACCAGGAAGTTTATAACAAAAATGTAAATAACTGCAACTCTTGAAACGATTTTTTTACAGCGGCAAGAAACATTTTACATGATAACAACGGCTTGGAAATATAAAAACTTATAGACAAAGAAAAGAATAGACTGTATAGTCCTAATGGGTTTGCTGGGGTTAGTGATAGATTTATCTGAGGAACAAATAGAAAACAGATTGCAAAGCTCGGAAGTCCATTCGGATGTGTTCGACCGATACATGGATCACGAGAGCATTGTAACTGTGATTTCCCTTAAAGGTACTTTATTTAGATATCAGCAGTATTTTTTAAATAGTTACACTGCTGGACATTCACCTAACTCAGGCATTTTAAGATCGCGATTATCGATGTACCTGAATACCGTATTTTATTTAAGAAAAAAAATATGGTCTACTGATAACACGCATATTCAGACAGAGATACAGAAGTAATAAAATTCATGTTGAAAACAAAAGATAAAGATTAAAAAAAAAAAACATCCACATGTTATCAACATTAAAGAACTCAATCTGTAGGTGAGGTACGTGAGGTTGGGAGAGACACACATGTTGAGAATATTTAAATATTGATTATTTGATTTGATGATGATTAGAAGCTGTCAAACATTCATTTCTTTTAGGAAATATTAAAATAATAACTAAGAATCCAGATTCGTGTTCTAAACAGGGATGTTGAAATAATGCCCATATTTAAAACAGTCAGTTGATTGCGGTTCTCGTTAGAATGAAACAGTAGGTAGAATATCCTTTTATAGTTAGGTGGGTATTTTATGTTAGCTTTTAAACTTGAGGAAAATATATATTCAATATATATAAATTAGTAATACCATGGGAGAGCCAAGCTTAGGCACAAATGGGCCTTCTTGACCGGAGTAATACCACGACCTCACAGAAAACCGTTAGACAAACAATGCTTGTATTGTATTGCCGAGTAGGTGTGAGTACCGGAGGCCCAACTCCCCAATCAATCAGTCCCCAACTCCTTCTGTTCGTCTGTCCCCCTATATCATAAAAATTAAACAGCATCAAACAAAGTTGGCTTTAACGGGAATATCACCAATAAATACACGATATGGATACTTACATAGATATGAGTTTCTGTCATGCAGTTCTCAAATTTCGTAAACTGCCAGCCAGTTCCATATTGAGTCAGTTAGTAACAATTTGGTTTGTCCAAGGTATGAAGTGATTAAAGTGATTAGAATAAATCTTAACTTTTCACTCAACTTCTATGACTTCTTAAATTATATCTTTAAGTCTCGGTTCGTACTTTAATAAAACGTCTTGATTGGCCCCTAATGGAAGAATATGTCTATGGTATGGTATTTCACCATTTTTAATACTATAGGGGGACAGACGAACAAACGGACACCTGCAACTCAAGAGTCGCAAGTGCACTGCCCACCTTTTAAGAGCACGAGGGATGGGTGTTGCTGGGAGGGAAAAAAAGAGAGCAGGGATTAGAAGATGGGAAAGAGGAGAGGGGGGTGAGGGGAGAGAAATGAGGAGAGGAGGAGTTGGGCCTCCGGAAACCTCAGACTTTTGCAACTTGACAACCGGTTTTCTGAAAACGACTAGTTTTTAATCTTAAAGGTAGTATACAAGTAGATGTCTGTGGTTGCAAGTGCTTTTAATAAACACACGAACAGATAATTTAGTCCCTATAATATTGATGTTTAAAATTTAATGATATCATATGTGTTCAAAAAGTTAAAGTGATCTAAAAAATATGAGAGGATTCTAAACAACCGCAACAAATAAATAATAAATCAAGGGAATATATTTACAGGCGTCAACTAATACGTCTCAACAAAATCCCGATCCGGAATTGAGAGTAAACCCTACGGATTTCCTTATCGCGTATTGGCGAAAATTTATAGAGTGTGAAAATTCTATGTCTCGACGGATCGGTGCAAAATGACAAACGTGACCTGAATGCGAGGCTAAAGCCGGTTCAGACTACACAAGGGATGATGAGCGGATTTTAAATATCTGCCATCGAACCGTAAACTTTCTTCCGGTATGTTCATTAGATATTCATAGCCAATAAGGTTCTGAATATATTTCATATTCGGTTGTCAACCTAATTATTTTAGACAATAGGGTATTGTATATGTATTAGCGCCTATATGGGGGTATGGGTATATACATATATTATATTAGGGTCTATTTTGTGGAAACATTTACTGTGAGACTGACTGGTTACAACTTTGAAATATTGGTGTAACTCGTATCTTACAGTTATATGACGCAGGGAGCTAAGTATGCTATACCCAGCTTTTGAGTTATAAAAATGAGAATATCACGTGTTTAAAAAATAAATAGATACTTGTTTAAAAAAAATGTAAAGAGATCTATAGTCAAATTAGCCATTTTGCGATTTCTATCTACATTTATTGGTAACAAGCTATAAAAATATAATTCATATTAAAGATACTATTTTAATATAAATAGTATCTTATTCTTTCTATTAATTATAGTTTTATAGCTATTTATAATAAACTTATTATATTAAATTATTCGTGTAAAAAAGTTAACAATATTGGGCTTACATCTAGTTTAATTAGAATCTTATTGAACTAATATTTAAAATTTAAATAAAATTTAAAAAATAATTCTGATTTTAGATCACTGGTAAATATTGTTCTACACAATATTTACCAAAATTCAGACCAGTGATCTAAAATCAGAATTATTTTTATAAATATGCCAAAGTTGAGTTACTTTTGACAGAATACCTTATAAATTAAGTTACTTAGGTAGTGTTTCATATTATCACTTGACTTATTATTTATTTAAAGTTCGATGTAGAAAAAGAAATATTCGATGTATAATAAATATAATAGCAATAACAAAATAAAAATAATACATGGAAATGTCATTTTAAAATTTCTAGCAGTTTTTCTGTCTGTATAATTGAGTTTACCCAACTATTCGGTCAGGTACTTACAATAAACAAAATCTTTTTAAGAATGCATTGTGTCAAATGTGATACCTATATATTTAATGTCATCTGGGGTTGGCCCTAAAATACTTCCCTGTGGAAGCCATAGCGATGAGCCATAGAATATATTTCTTTTTATGCATTGCCAAACCTGTTTGCTATTTTTACCTGTCTTATACAACTCACTATTTTGATCCTGATTTTTTAACTTTCTTAGAAGTTTGGATGGTCGTTCATTTCCTTTTATACCGTTTACATGATACGCAGATGGGAGCTAATGCCTTATTTTTACATCTCTTAAAATAAAGTTTACTTTCTTCACAATGGCTACACGTAGCTGCTGGCAGTTAAAGTACCTGGTCACCAGCGTAACGTCTCGAACTGGGCAGGATGTCCAGTTTATGTAGATCCTGTTTTGAATAATTAGTGCCTTTTTACCACCTTCAGTATATAATTATTGTATAAGTAGAAAGGCTTTTGCTTACCTGATTTATGCCTGAACTTAATTGTGTTCGAAAAAAACTCACGAGAAGAATTAGGGAACTTATCAGCTCGTACAAACATTGATATACCTCTTTTTCGGTCAGAGCTAAGAGTACACCCACGACAGTTAGTCTAGAACGGCGTTTAGTCGGTTCTTCAACAAAGAGGCCCACTGAACCTATCTTCTCAGATTACCTTATTCTTTATTTTTGAATCCACCGTTTCCTTTTTTGAGACCACGAACATGTAGTTTGATCTCTTTAGGTGATATATTTACTTCCCTTTTATTGTCGTCACTGGATTTGGTCACTATGGCGCAGACTCGTCAGTAATTCCCGGCATTGATATTACCTCGCTAAGCAAATTGTTATCTCTGGGCGGTTGTTCCTCAACAATCGACTGAAACTTTTTTGATGGCGTCGGTGGAGGACTTCGCTATATTAATAATTGATCATTGAAGAAAAGATAGGAAGCTGGTTAAAATCTTTGAGCATTTATAATTATAGATAAGGTACATACCATTGTCGCTATATGGTGGCATAATTTATCTCACAGACGGGACGATTTTTTTTAGGGCCCAATACCTTTACCCAATATCAAGCAAAGTTATGCAAATGAACTTCTTCAAGCTTGTTCCAACAAATAAATTAGCCTTTGTAGACGGTCTCACTTATCCAGACTACTCAATAATATAATTTATATATTTACAATTGCACGCTTTATTTTTTAAAAAGTTTATGCCCGTGGCTCCATATGCTGTCTTTAAAATCAGTTAGAATATAATCTTAACGGGTTTTGTTCATATCAAATTGTTGGAGTTACTGGAAATAAAATGTACAGGACTAAAAAAGGCTTACTTGCATTTTACGTAATATAAATATTCATAGTACATTCTATATTAAATCAATCACTTAATCCTAAAAACGTTCTCACAAACGATTGAGTTTATTTCACAATTGGTCAATAGAAGGAAAATTCATAATGCTCTACTCAGTTTATTATAATAGCTATCTGTACTTCATGTACTAACGTGATTATTTATATAGTTATTTGATTATATCCTCGTTTTTGCCAAGCTAGCGCATTATCCATTACAACTCACTATCAATAGAAACGATTGCGTGAAGTTACATAATAGGTTAGGTTTTAATTAACTCATACTATATAATATAATAAAATAAAGTATTTATCATTTCTTTTGTTTGACTGGGTATACCCCTATAAGCAATCGGTGTAGCGATTATGGGGTATCGAACCCTCTTAATCGTTAGTGGATCTTTAAATTTAGAAAGACACAAACGTTAAACACAAAGTTATTTACTTCTGTTCAAGTGCCAGGTTACCCTACTTGGTGCCTTCAGGAAAACACTGATGAATGCCATAGATGCTACGGCGCTTGGTGTTACCTCTCAAAAGAGTGCTATTTTCTTTGGCTTTGTAGTATAGCTTTGTAGAGACATAGACAGCACCATGGTCTCTAGTCTTAGTGTGAGAAGTTCGCCAGGGTACAGAGATATATATCCTCTAGGTGTTGGGTCGCGATCTATGCGACTTGTGGTAGTTTCACGTCAAGCGTGCAGAGTGGCAATTGCGTCAGTTCGTAAGAGGGACTGCCATGACGCCTCTCTAGCAATAACAAAATTTATTCTAAACATTAAAAAATTAAAAATAATATTTGAACGACTCCGCATAAACAGCATACATATTTGCATTCGTATGAACAAGCACTAATAGGTAAAACCAAGTCCCACAAAGATGTGAATCTAGTAGTTGTCCTTAAACAAATATAAAGTTTTACAGCAAATTAAGTTCATACGATATCTGTCCACCATTTTGCGGTAGAATTCTATAAATATAAAAAGAGCACGAAAAAGTAAACTTGTTCAGTTTTGTTTTTTTTTGTAATTGTAAAATCAGTTTTGCCTGTAATAAAATTTCTGTCTAGCTTATGACTAAGAGTGCACATATAACCCTCATAAATAAACATGCCCCACCCTATACCCTAATCAATACTTAATTTAGAAATCATTTCAATTAACCATACATTGTAAAGCAGCAAAATTTAAATGTAGGTGAACTTTCTTATTTTTGGGAAAAAGCATATTATATGTAATTTTACACTTAGGACGGATGCCACACCATTAGGGCTATCCACCACTGCGCGGCGTGCTCCTGAACGGTGTCGTTGTGACGTGCTACGCCGACGACACACCACGGACCATTAAGGCCACGGGCCTGGGCCTCGTACTCGACAGCCGATGGGACTTCGGACCTCACTTCCGAAGTCGGGCCCCAATTTGAGCGGAGGCCTTGACAGCCATTAATACCGCAATTTTGAGACGCCCGCAGCGGGTGATGGCCGTTAGGGTCATAAGAGGATACCGCACGACTTCCTTTGAAGCGGCGAGTCTCCTAGCCGGTACTCCGCAATGGGACCTGGAGGCGAAATTCCTTGCGTCCTTGTATCAGTGGCGCAAGGAGGCTCAAGAGCTGGGGCTGAGACCTTTCGATTATGAGATCGAGACACATCGGTCCCAGCTTCGACAGGTACTCATGACCGAGTGGAGAGAACGACTTGGGCGACCAAGCGCAGGGCACGCCATAATCGTAGCGGTGAGACCCGTTATGGAGGATTAGCTGGAGAGGCGACATGGTAGCCTCTCCTACCGGATGACGTAGGTACTTACCGGACATGGCTGCTTCGGAAAGTACCTGTGTCGAATAGGCCGGAAGCCAACGTCTGTGTGCCATCACTGCGGGGGCTGCCGCGAAGACACTGCACTACACACTCTAGTGGAGTGCCCTGCGCGGATGCAGGAGCGTGTGGACTTCACGGCGGCCATAGGTGTGGATAGCCTCTCGTTGGAGACCATGATTATGGTCCATGGTCTCTAGCGAGAGTGCATGGGATTCTGCTGCCTCGTTTTGCGAGGAGGTGATGCTCGCCAAGGAAGTGGCGGAAAGGGAACGGAAGAGTGCTCTCCCATCCCGCAGAAGACGCACCAGACGCCGGACAGCGCAAACTGATTTCCGACTTCCATAAGCGCTGGCCTGAGGGCGACGGATAGAGCTATCCGCCGCTCTAGCAGAAGCAGGCCCAAGACGGCGGCGCCGTGTTCCGCGCGCGCCTCTATGAATAGTGATGCCACACCACAGCGGGGTCGTCTGTTGTTCAGTAGGCGACCAAGTCTGCCGGGGTGCACAGGAATTTCCTTTCAAGGGTACACCTGAGACCGTGGCAATAGGACTCTGTGACGGAACACCGTGTGGCTTTAGTCGGTTCCAGTCCGACATACCACCCTACTGGTTCCAGTAGGGTGATGACCCGTGGGGGATTCCGCATGATAAAAAAAAAAGGGCTATCCACCACAATCAACTTTGAGGCTTGATAGTGTTTTTACAAATTAATTGTCATTGTATAGGTTCATATATTGAAAAGGTTTAATTGACACTCCTAGGGCTCATCCCTCACTTCTCACCACAGAACTGTAAACAGACTACCGTTCGGTTATAAACTGGAGTACATGGATATCTATATGACTCTTTATGATGTGATTCGTATCATATACAAAAAACAAATTAAATTCTCATGCACAATTCCATCTGTTGGCAATTATAGTGCAAAAATAGTCAGCAGAAGGAAAACGTGAAACTGATGCAATACATTAGTCTGCATTAATATATTACATCAGTTTCTATATATAAAGTGATTCGTCATAAATATTTGTATTATATGTTATACGAATCTGAATATATCATAGCACCTCGAGTACCATTCTTCAGCATTCGTAACCGGTTCCCCAAGCTATATATACATATATTATTATATTACATACCATACTATAAAAATGTAATCATTTTAGCCATCGAAAATACTTACATACTATTACAACGTTGCCGGTCCAGTAATTGGGAGAAGTTTTAAGTAGTCAATAGTTATAATTTCCGTAATAATAGATTATTTTAATTTCTTTTTATTTAAGTGTGTTTTACATTTCTTTGATAAAGTTATTTAAATCTTATTTTGAATATACTTTAATTTAATAATTCAATAAAAATAACAAATATTTAAGGAAATGAAACGTTGTAATATATATAAACATTATTTATATTTTGATATATTTTAGGATAATTAGAACTCTATAATTTAAAAAAACAATCTTTAGACTATCATCTCAAGAAAATCACTGAAACCATGTAACAAGCTTACAATGACTATAAATTTATACGTATAGTAGGTAAGTGTCCATTACGAGTGGCCATTATGTGCGGTTATAAAAGGGTCTAAGGGAACACACCTAACATGTCCCACGAGAACATTATTTATGCTCACGGAGCAGTCCTACGGTGTCCCAAGATGTTCAGTTTAATATATTGGCGCCGCCGCCCTAACGCCAAGGAATAATGAGTAATCCAAATCGTTTTTTTGGCAAGGTCACCTAAAATACTCCTTTGTACCAAGTATCAACACGTATCAGTTATATGCAGCTCAGAACCATTAAAATATAATTTAAGCCTTTATATTATATAACCTTTTAATTTACTGAATTTTGCAGTTGTTTGGTACTAAAACTAATTTAAGTTCTAGTCTCCAGTTTAATAAAACTCTATTTTTTTTTTATTTCAATTAAAAACATAATTTTTCTCTTTAAAGGCAGAAAAGGAACCCAACAGGTCTATAATATTTTGTATGTCGATCAACTTTTATTACTTCATCATTAAAGTCATTAATCATAGTCTCCGTCGGTTGAAGAGAAACATAAATTAAATAGAAGCATTATATTTGAATAAACCGCTTACGCGCACAAAAGTGATATCGTCATTGTCATTTGCGTAAAAAGACAGTCAATTTCAGAATTTCCGACGCATTATAGCAATGACGTAACGATACCCATAGTAGAACGAGCATCACACTATGATAATTGACACAATTATTACATAGAAATTGGACTTTGCTACATGAAATAATAATAATACTCTTTATTGTATACCAGTTATTAAATACAATAAAAAAAAAACTTGAAACTACAGCCGAAATGTACAATTGGCGGCCATATCGCACGCGTCGATCTCTTGCAGGCAACCATATGAGAGAATATGTCAAAAGAAAGAGTAGTGGGGCAGTGTCTGGTGCATTGAGATAAAATTGGATCAAAAAGAATATACATACAAGTCAAAGTTGCAATCACACATTAGACATATTCTAGACTGTACCTGACACGTGGCTAGGATTCAAGATAGTGTGCTTTCACTAACCTTTCGAACATTTGCAATGCGCACGTCTGATATGAACAGGCAACGAGTTCCATAATCTAATAGCTTGAACGTAGTCGTATGAGTATGTTTCACCGCAAGTTGTCCGATGATCTCAAGGATTTTGTGTGTTTCGTGAACCTAAGCAAAGCGTAGTTTTAGGTTAGACGGAGTTTGTGGATTAAGTAGAATATTGTACAAGAATAAAAGTATGTGAGCATTTTGGTGAAAACGTATATAGGTACATGAGCTAGAAACGTACTATATAGATACTACTTGAGCTTTGTGCGATACTCAGAAACATGATCATATTTGCGAAGGCCAGATATGAATTTTATAATTCTTGTGTCTCTCAAGTTTATTCAGTTGGTCTTTGGCCAGATCTGAATAACTGTCACCGGCATAATCAAGAATGGGGAGAAGCATTTATCGTTATATATACCTAAGTTTTTAACATTATCACTGTATTCGATATTTGTATAATAACAGGAGACTAATGGCAGTGAGTACCAGTCAGTTCGCGATATTAGTCTTGGGCTACCAATGACAATGGCCTGTGTCGTCCCTGGATTAATTTTTAATCCGTATCTGTTTACTCCATTCACAAATTTCAACCATTTCCTTTCTACTGGTGTTTCAGGCATCGTTCAAATCATTTAGTCTAGACTTCGAATATATTTGGAGGTCGTCCGCATAGAGGTGGTAGGAAGAACTCAGATGGTTAACTCAGTGATAGAGTTAAAAAAACTGCGAAGAGTAAAGGAGATAGAACGTCGCCCTGAGGGACGCCAGCAGATATTGAACACCAAGAGGAAACGGTGTCTTCAATCTTTACGCGCTGCCGCGTCGTCCATACAGGTAACTATGAAAACAGTCAATCGCTGTTGGAGATATGTTAAGGGAAGCCAATGTCCTAAGCAGAACGTCAAAGTCTACGTTATTGAAAGCGTTGCTAAAGTCTAGCAAGGCTAACACTGTTAATTCACCGTGTTCCATACCCGACCTGATGTCATCCGTAATGTGAACTAATGTTTTTGTAGTATTGTGTACAGAAATCCAGACTGGAGAGGGATAAGGAGATTTATAGAAAGGAAATTATTGAGTTTATTATATATAAGACGTTCGAGGACTTTAGAAAAATCAGGCAGAAAACGAACCTATTGCTAAATGAAACTAACAATGTTAAATGATTATGTATTAAGTTTATCAGCCAATAATAATTTAATGGAGATTCAGTGGTGAAATGATATCAATTTCATTATAATTTAATTTACTAAAATATAAATAGGTACTATTCACTGACATGAATCGGAAAATTGCTCCACATCGTCGCCTACTCGTAGCTTTCCCAGGAGGCTGTCAGCATTATCACGTTGAATGGCAATGCTTATCCGCGGTGCAAGGAAAAGTCCAGCCTTTTGAGGATTTCTGCTTTCTTTCTTACTTATAATAATTGTTATTAGCCATATTATAACATGCTTGGTTTTAAATACCTCTCATCTCTCTTGACAAAATCAGGTTTACTTGTGAAGTTCAATTGTCAGCTTTTCTTATAAATTGCACGAACTTCAAGAAACAGTTAACAGCTCATGTATTATTTTCGTATCTTTTTTTAATAGTCCAAACTGTATCACGGATTGGCCACATAGTGCGACATATTCGGAGATTTTACCTTCAGTTCTCCTCTACTACAAGTATGTTTTTTTTTTGGTTTTTACGTAGTGCTATTAAAAATGTTTTACTTATTTTATTTTAGTTTTTTCTTTAAATCCGCCCGTCGCTTAATCCGCTTATTGTAGCAGGTGTAGAATTCGTCCTTTTATGTAATAAGCTGAATTTTAATTTTTAAAGTTTGATGGTTTCGGAAAAATAGCCAAGCATAGATGAGCCGACATAGTGAAGTTGGAATCGGAGAACCTATTTTATCATGAAATTTACTTTACATGTTTACACACACTCAATCCTGCTATCCGCGAAGAAGTAGACCGAGGCGTCTCCAACCCCCCTTTTTTGTCAAAGCCATATATAGGTACCATAATCATTTAGATGTATGAATGTATTGTATATAAATATACTATCTGATACATAAACATCCGATCGCTTATCTACTTTTTAATATAATGGTATGTTGGGTCCACGTTCAAAAGAATACTTTTAAGGGTTTGAAATCTAGAGCAGGATATAAGTACATCAATAAGACTTTATAGTCTGCTGTAGATTCTCAGTGCAAGTAAGAACATTTGTAGTTATTTTCCAGGCTTCTGGTTACTCGTATCATTTCCCTAAGCGACTATGTGACGTAAACTGTATTTACGTTGCTTTGCCGTGATATGTATATGAAAGCACTCCATTTGGTAACGTTATCTTTTTAAATTGTGGGATTAATTAGGCCTTAAAATTTTAGAGTTCAATGAAATACTACTCCTCGGAAGTCATCACGCAAAATTTTATGAATTCTTTGCAATACTTTTATTCGACGGGCCTTTAAATTCGAATTTTTCCTCCATAATTTTCTGGAATTACTCGGCAATCTATTTTATCTTAGACCATGTACTTTAGTGTTCTGAAAAATGTTTTGTAGACGAACTTTTTGCTTGAAAAAATTACATGCAATCGACATACATAGATGTCATATTTTGTATGTTAAATTTATAGGTTAAGATGCTTGAACAATATTTGTTATTGTTTATGAAGTAAAGAAAAGTACTTTAGGAGTATATAATTATGTTTTAAAGTCGTATTTCTAATAAATGTGACTTACTTAAATAAAATGACCACAAAATGTTGGAAAATAGACAATGTGTGTGGCTTCAGTCTTTCGCAAAGCGTTTCTTTTGCTGGAATTGTTACCTTGGTGAGTAGTATTTGGAACTGTTATAACACACATACTGACACACTAAGAGACTAAAAGTATCTAATGCAATTCTAAAGAAATTGTTAGTAATGATGTTTTCATCTATTGTAAGTGTTTTTGAACCGCACAGGACTCGCTAACGTTTTCTGACAATTGCGTTTATTAGTCAAATTCCAATAATTAATTAATCAAATTACCAATGGATAAATTCAAAACTATTTTGAATTAACTTTAAGGCCAAAATACTAAGCGTTTTGTGTGAAATTATCCCTTAGAATTTTAGACTACCTATATGTACCTACATATGTTTTTCACAAGATTATTTTTATAGTAACTATTATTTTTTCGTTAGTTAAAGGGAACTGGGAAAGGGAAAGAATGTTGTAACATCAAAGAGATGGATTGTAACACGGTTAAGTGATGATTGCGTTCGTTGAAGCTTAATCTTGAAGTTTGCCATGAAGAAATTGCTAATTTTTGCTGCCCGCTATGCACTTTTTGTATACATTATTTGTCTCTGTATTTTTGAAGTGAAAACTTCTTGAACAAAAATCATAGAACTTCGTGAACAAAAATCATAGCACTCGCGTCATCGTCACCGAACGCTTTCCATGAGCTATATATATTCTTACTTCTATCGGCAGTCCCCAAAGACTGCCCGTACATATATATATATATATTTATACCATAGGAGGGCAGACGAACAGACGGATCACCTGATGTTAAGCGACAAATAAATAAAACAAAGATTATTTAGAAGAACAAGGGAAGGTAATGAAAGCAAAAGGGTTATTGCTTATGTGGACGAATCTGTGTGAGTAGGCAATAGCTCGAGTACGTCGGGGCCGCATACTTGTACCTCGAACTGGCTACCAAATTAGGCTAATTGGGTGTGTAATGTTATATTTGGCTACTTGCATTCCATGCTATCTAGCACTTCGTATATAACAACATATGCAGTTTCTTCCTTCAACAGGTTATTTCATTCGTGGCGATGGTCTCAGCTTTGATCACAGTAAAAGATATATCTCTCGATAAAGAATACAACAGCAGGCCGGTGCATGCAATCAATATGATCTTCTCCCTCTACTGCTTTAGCATATCCATGTACCAGATTGTTATATCTGTCATGTTGGTGTCGGTAAAGTTTCTATATATATCGATTTATTCTTATTAAACATACATAAAGACACTCACGCCGTACGCGGTAGCCAGAGGCGAATGAAATTATTATTCTCATTAAAGTTGTATTATAAATGATATTACTCCGATTACGTCTTTATCTAGCTGTGTAGCAAAATAATATTTATGAGACATGAATCCTAAAGATTCAAAATACATTTTGCTATTTGTGAGAACAATGGTTACACAAAGCTAAAATATACTTAGATATACTCTAGGCACTTGTCTATCTATATTAATAATGTGGTAGATCTAATTTGTTTGCTTGTTTATTGCTATAAACGCGCTATTCTACAATTATCAGTTAGAATTGAATGATTACTTTGTTACACGATAAGAGTATTCATTGAAGAATAATAAGCGATAAAACATTATGTTGCAACCCTTAGGAACGGATCAATAAGCGTAAACTTATGTGAAGCTGCGGAGTACGGCTAGAATATCATAAGCAGATTAATTACAAAAACAGAACTAACTTTAATATCTGATGTCAGAAAATTGACGTGTTAGGTATTTAGAGTCACACATACATATTATATACAATCACGCCTGAATATCCGAATATCCGCATTAACACCCACATTTTCCCGATTAAAATTTAATCTCATTTATGTAATAAATTGACGTGTTAGGTCTTTAGAGTCACACATACATATATACAATCACGCCTGAATATCCGAATATCCGCATTAACACCCACATTTTCCCAATTAAAATTTAATATCATTTATGTAATAAATTGACGTTTTAGGTATTTCGAGTCACACATACATATTATGTACAATCACTCCTGAATATCCGCGTTGACACCCACATTTTCCCGATTAAAATTTAAACCCATTTATATAATAAGGGGCAAGCCCATTTCCGCCATCCAGGTAATTCTGGGAAGATTTGGAGTACATTGACAGGAAAGGGACGATAGAAAGGGAAAGAAAGGGATATTTTCCTATATGTATACATACTATTTGTATCTGACTATTGGTAACATACTTTCCGTATGTATATACATATATGTATAAAAGGTGGACAATTAAGAATTTAATAAATAAATAAATATACATTTATTGGGGAGTATAAGCAATAGCTCAAGCACTGTACTGTCAACTATAGTCCGGCCGCTCAAAGAATGCGTTTCTGACACCTGTCAATTCGTTATGACTAGTGATGTACAATAAATAACATTAATAATATTTAGTAATGTTATTTATTTAATTTAATTTATGTTGTTATTTTTTATAGGAATTATATTTCAATATATTCAATAAATATTCAGAATGTAAATATTTTTTAATGAATCATTTAATTGAATTAAATCGTAATTTCTGAATGTAACGAAGAGAAAAAATAAGAATGCTTTATTTATTGGAAAATGTATATTATGAAATACATCGTTTTAAGCCTAAAACAATGAAGACTATGTCAAACAATTTAATGTTCCAATTCGCTTGAGGAGTCGCTGTCATCTTCACTAACGTATAATCATATTATTGTCAATCATAGTATCTATACGGATATCGAAGTCAAAGTCATCAAATATAATCTTTTTAGTTTTTTCAACCACCTTCATCCAGTCATCTCTTGTGACTTTTAAGAAAGCTTTTTTTAAAAGCATCTTCATCTTTTTTATGCCATACGGTGGAGAAGTATTATGACGGGCTGCATAATCTTTAATTTGAGCCCAAATTAACTGGATGGCATTGTACTGGCAGTGGTACGGGGGAATTCGGAGGACGCGATGACCGTACTCCAGAGCCAACTCATCTATTTCATATCGAACATTTGTCGGCTTATGGTCATTGACTAATTTCATCAGCTCTGATTTTAGCATTGACATATTTGCGTGAATGCCACTTTTTTGCAGCCAAGCCATTAATTCCTCTTTTTTATTAGCTTGGGTAGGTGCTTTATTTTTTTTCCACCGAATGATAAGGGGCGTTATCCATTATTATAACTGAAGGCTCTGGCAGGCCAGGTAGCAACACATCCTGGAACCACACCATAAATGAAGCCGCATTCATTTCTTCGTGGTAGTCAGTAGTGGTTTTTGACTCAAATGCCAATAAACCGTTTTCCACTAAACCATACTTCGCACAACCAGCGTGGCATATTATAAGTCGTGCTCCTTTACCCATTGGCACTTTCGACGTTGACGCTTGAGTGTCATCTATCCAAGAACGAGAAAGCGTGTGATTGGGGTTCAGCCATGTCTCGTCGATGAAAACGACATTGTCCCAATTATCGATTTTTGTCGCTTCTCTTAAAAAAGTAATTATTTTTAAAATTATGTAATTTCTTTCTAAAATAATTTTCCTTTTGTCCGTTTTTTAGTATTGAAATCCAATATTTTTTCTACATTTTAGATAAAACAGTTTTGCCTCCCCTGAATAAATCAGCTGCTTTCAAAAATGCTGGAAGCATCGACCTATTAAGGTACTCATTCCTAGAATAATAACCATATATATGATTTATTATGCCTTATTGCATCGGCGTCGTAGCTATCAATGTCTGTTATAGGTTTAGTTCTGCGTTTCTTTTTTGGTGTTCGTAAAATATTTTTTTCGATGCCAGATGAGGCGAACTTTTCTTTATTAATATTTGTTATCGTCCGTTTGCTCACATCAAGTGCCTGAGAAATGCGTTTTTGGACCTGATCGACATGTATTAAAGGTTCGCCATTTTGTCTTTCACGCTCAAAGTAATATTGTAGCTTGACAATTAGTTTACGAGTTTCACTTTTCAATGTTTGACCGCGTTTTGGCATTGTTATTATGCACCAAAAGTCCAGATTAGCGCAGAGGTCAGTATATCAAGAAGAACAGTCAAAATAACAACAATAACAGTCACTAGCAAAAAACACAACGAGAAACACTTTAGAACGTAGTCTATGCGTGCGAGACGACAAGAGACGAACTAACTAACTAACTTACTTAATTAAGTGATTGTAATAATTTTAGCCCAAAATTGATACATTTATTGTAAGTTGGTATAAATATTCGAATTTTAATGGTATCACTCGTTAATAAGGTAAATAAAAGATATTTAAAATTTTGCCGTAAATTGTGCGTCAGTTCAAAGTTACATCGCCCAGTCGATCACGATCTGTCAGAGACGCATTCTTTGAGCGGCCGGATTGATTTGATTCTTTCTTTGTACATATTTAGAGTTACGCTATATGTATTACGCTCTGAAAGGATCATCATAAAGCGAGTGTCAGAAACGCTCCGTTCAATACCACTTTTAAAGTACTGCAAAGCAATATTGTTAAATTACTTAATAGTACAGTCAACCCCTCCAACTAAACTAGTTTTGGGGTAACAGCAGGCTGGCAGCGTGCTATGGAACAGGTATTTTTAAAATCCTGTTTCAGCTTATGGTATAAGTTTAAGTCTTTCCACAGAAAAGAAGTCCATTTCTGTGCTCTATTTGGTTCGTATCGCACGTATCCATCTTGACATTGTACTGCTTTATGTTTACTGCCAAGGTCATTGTGAGTTATCATGCGAAACAATACTTAATAGCTACATTGACTATTTTATCGGCTGTCATATATGAAGGTAAGACATAGATAAGTTTTTCATCCTACCCTCTTGTTAAATTAGTGGGACAAACTTATTAACTTTTTTTATATTATAGGGGGACAAACGAATAGACGAGTCATCTGATGGTAAGTGACAACCGCCGTCCATGGACACCTGCAACTCGAAAGTCGCAAGAGCGCCGCCCGCCTTTGAGAGTGATGAGGGATGAGGGGAGGGGAAAGAAGAGAGGGGGATGAGGAGATGGGAGAAGGGGAGCGGGTACAAGGTTAAGGAAAAAGTAGAGGGGGTGTTGAGCCTCCGGAAACGTTGCTAATTTCCTGCCTGGTAACTGGGTTTCCTAAACGGGTTTTCTGTGAGGCAGTGGTATTGCACCGGTCGAGCCTACCCATTCGTGCCTAAGCATGGCTCTACCACTTTTAACTAGCGAAAATCAAATAATCTGTAATTCCCAATGTCACTATGTTTATAACGACTAAGTTGAGTGCATTACCCTTTGGTGTAAACCTAAGTAAGTAATCTTTTATTTTGCAGGTGTATTTTTTTTTTTTATGATCATCGTCCATAGTTATTTAATTACGACGGAATAAAAACGACATCAAAGAGTACTGTGCAATTTCCTATTGTATTTTATTAAATGATATTAATAAGGTTTCTTTGGATTTTAATTAAAGAGTAAGACATTTCATACATACATACATATTACACTTAGGTTGTGTGTATGCATGGGGCAAGCCTCTTGACTTCACCTGGCCACGTTATGACTGTATATATACTGTGTGATAGATAATAGTCCGATCAATTTGTGGCCTTAACAACACCAACGGGAAGATTTTAGATATAAAATACAATTAGATTTCCATTACTGGCAGAGTGATATTAAGGGTTTTGTAGAGCTATGGGTTTAATAGTTTGATCAGGTAATACAAGAAAAAAAGTGAAAAATACCACCTCAAAGTTAAATATGTCATAGTCAGATCAAAAATATTGAATTGATGGAAATAAATTAGACTGAAATAAAAGCACCTTATAATGTCGGGGTAATATATGTATATTTATGATATACTTTTGTTTAACTGATACCATTTAAGTTGCAATGATCATTTTAAGGGAGAAAATAAAAATGTTGGACTATCGTATCGTTATTGAGTATTTAAGTGGAATAACTTTTAATAGAACACTTAGTCTTAGAAAGCAGTTGCTCAAAGCCAACCACTGCGTTAGGCTGAAAATGAAAGGATTGGAATATGTTACAACATGAGAGTTAAGTTTGGTTCGGTACAGGTACTGTAAAAACTGAATTACATACACACGCCTATATTTTGCCAACCATAGTTTTGTATATATACAGTCGTATATATAATAGTCCGATCCATTAGTCGCTTTTTGAACGATACCTAAGAAGAACCCTAAAACCTAAGAAGAGACACGGTGGCCTATTCTACTCCATATCACACGGTAGGATGGACACGGATTAAAAAAAATAAACGTCTACTTCTTAAACGCTTTTCTCTATGAAATAGAATCTGAGAAAACATTATTCCGTTAAAATTGGAACGTTTATGAATACGAAATAATTCATTTATTATTTAAGCAAATACCTTCTATTTAAAGCCCTTTCTGTAAACTGGAGTTTAAAGCAAATCGTCTCTTAATAAACATCAAAGACTTTCGAGTGTTTAATCTTTGCTCACGAAACTAAGTTTGTTTCTTTTAAAATATGAGTTGATTCGCTTTCATCAACTTTCGAATTGATAAATTTGTTAACATAATACGAAGGTATCAATTAAAATTAAAGATGAATACTTTTAATGGAGTACAAAATGTCGGAAGGTCAGAAAAGCAAAGACATATTTACCTACGCGAAGTTCTAAATGAGGTTGAAAATACTTTGGCTTTGTTTCTCAATGAAACTTGATAATGAACGTACGTTGGGTCTAACACACTTAAGTAAAGATGATTTATTATTCATATATTTATTAACTCCCCATGCACGCTGCAACACTTGCGTTGCATTTCGCCGAAATTCGTTAGCTTTCCCAACTCCCTCTCTCCTCTTTCCCCTCCTTTACGCCAGCGCACTTACGACTCTTAGGCTTGCTGGTATCCATGGATGGCGGTTGTCACTTACTATAAGGTGACCTGCCTGTGTCCACCTATATATTTTATTTATATGGTTATTTTCTGAATAATCCGTCCACACCATTAAATTCTTTGTATAATACTCGTACATAACTATATAAATAGTTTTGGAACGTTGTAAAATTTAAATTTCATATACAGTTATTAATAACTATTAAAAATATTTTTTACAAGGTTACAAAATCATGCATTTCAGCCTTTTATATGTGCACCACGTACACACATACATACACAATGTATCAATCTATAGTTATATATACAATCTATAGTTTACCTAATTACTTTGTGCACGTAATATGTATTAACTTTAACATTTTATTCCGTGTGGTTAGTTATTTTATTCCTTTTATTCAGTGAAAAGCATAAGGTCACCCAATCTCTTCTCGGGGGTGGCGACTAAGGGATCGGACACCTGTTACCTATCAGACAGTATGTACATATTCAGCCATACAGTGCCCGGTAGGCGGCAATAGGCTTGCCCCTATTACGTTAGTTGGAGCAAAGTCTAATTGGCAAAATGTGACTATTTATTACACTCTGCCAATTGCCTGCCAGGCGTAAAGGTATGTACATATGTATTTTATTCCATGTTATTCGGACAGCATAGAGTAATTTATTATGGATAACAAAGTTAATTGCATGTTTGGCAGCAGCAAGACAGTGAAGCGCTGCCAAACACGTTCCAGACTAAGATTACAGCCAAATCTCTACAAGTTATTGAGGCACGTGCTGTTACTGAACTGTATAATTAACGAAACTGGTGGCCAAAATTTGACCATACTCATCAAAATTTTCCAACCCTGGGTCCTTTAAGGCACAAATGTACATCTCGAGGCCGTTAAACTTAAGACTTAAGATTATTAGAACATATAAGAGTGACCTTTTAATGTTTGGACCTCAATATAGCTTACTGTCCGGCGGATTAAGGTCATATTGATCAGCTTAAATAGAAAAAAAATAGTTTGCCAGTTTGAAAAATGTTTCTTTAGGAAAATGGTACATTTTATTTAGTTTTTAAGGATAGTAAAAGGTAAGGGAAAAAGTACTTTTTGTCATAAAGTATTTGATTTTCATGAGTTTATTATTAAAAACATGTAATTCTAAGTACACAATTCACACCTGTATTTTGCGGTAGTAGTGAAATTTACGATATGAAAAATGCTATGCAAAGAAATCGTTATAATGTATAGCAACGCAGACAGGTTCACCATTCTGGATATCAACCCTATTATATATATATATATGTATATAGAAAGTAACAATTTGATGGGCGACACTTTGAATCTATTGATTCTGTTCAAATTTGACGATTCATTCATAATTCTAAAATAAGAATATTAGGCATCCTTCAAAGTGAACTAATATATGATTAGTATAATATATATGATTAGTATAATACTATTATAAATAAAATATAATAGTAACTTATTATAAGTCTAATAAAAACTGAGTTACCTATCAAAGGTAATGAATGTCTTTGAGAAACAGTTATAGTATCTATAAATAATAGTTCTAATATTTGTTTTCTTATTCATCTATCAACCCGCGTATTTAATAATTACATCACAAAATAAACATAATGAGACATTGACAAAATGGTTGACATCGGCATAGACTGCCAATTAGAAAAAAAAAGTACCTATTGAATTGAGGAAAAGGAACGTGATGTCTCTTGACTATTTTTACATTTAATTTTCGTATAGACGATAAAAATAATAGAATAGGTCATTATTTTTATTGAGGTATACATTCATACCCTTCTTTTCTATAGGTTACATGCTATGCATGTACACAACTCCTTTATACAATTGATTCCTTTCAGTCACTCATCATTCTGGTTTACAACCGCAACTTCTTTCCATTTTAAGCATGTTTTTCTCATAACCCAGCATAGTACATACGTAATATAACGGTACTGAAGCAAGTTGCGTGTAGAATTAGTTACGACGCTGAATCTCGAAGCGTAATCAACGCTATGGAGAAATCCTGAGAGGCGCGTGTTTGGCAACGTAGTCCTATCTTAGTCCAATGCATCACTCGAGCGCGAAGCAATTAGTATGGTCCATAGAGTACACGGAGAATATAAAGATACATATACGTATATCGAAGAATTCTTATTCTTCGATATACATATATGTATCTTTATCGCGAAGCAATTAGTATGGTCCATGGAGTAGGCGGAGAATATAAAGATACATATATGTATATCGAAGAATAAGAATTCTTCGATATACATATATGTAGCGTGACGCCACGCTTACGTCACCGCGCAGACGAACAATGCATACAAGTTTTTCGAAGAAGAAATGACAAGTCACGGTAGCTAAGCGGCAGTAACAGTAGGTATCAAAATCCAATGCATATCGATATTATACCTACATATTTTTGTCCACCTGATCGCGTTTGTAATATAAGTCATATTTAAAATCTCTAGATTAATTGGATAAATTTCTAATAATTTCTAACCTCACGCTATCCGTGCTCTGAGGTAAATGTAGTCTTATCTACAACCAAATGAAAAAACTAGAATAGAGCCACCCCATCTCTTCCCGTTGGTGTCGTGAAAGTCGACTAAGGGATCGGACTGTAATTTATCAGACAGTACATATACAGTCCTGCAGTGCTCAGATGACGGCAATAAGCATGCCACCTATTACATAAGTGGGAATAAATTATGATTGCCAAAAAATGGGCGTTTTAAACCGCTCTGATAACCTGTATGTATAAATGCTAACCTGTATAAAGTTCTATTTATGAATGACTATCGGAAATTTATCCTAAAGGACGTCCTTTAGGATAAATTTATGTCATAGCATATAATAGTCATTCATAAAAAGAACTTTGTCCATTACTGCAAAGACAAAACCTTCAGCCTCACTAAAGGGATTATCAAATCTTAGCCAGGATGTAAATGCTCTTAAGTCTACATTAGGCCCAATTAGGGAACAATAGAATTAACCATGGAACTCTTTGCCCTTCTATACCTCCTTGCCATCATTTCTCTACAGCCAGACCGAGCGAAGTAAGTTCTCCAGTGCTAAAACATCACGATGCACTCCCATACCAGTATGGAGAAAATATTATATTCATCTCGCGGCTGTGTACGTGGTTATACATCTCAATTAAAAGACCACGACCTCCAAATTTTCGCGGGATATACAATCGGTTACCGATGAATGTGGATGGTGTATTCGAAATGCAGTCAGCAGTTTACGGACTCTCCTATCAAAGGTCGTATGCCACCATATGTCGGTTATGCCACCGTCCCGATGAATCTAACCGGCATATTTTTTTGGTTGTTAGGTTCGTTGTATGATTGTCAATATCGATGTTCCTTATGACGAGAACCTCGTGAAAGATGATAAAGCTAAACAATAAAATATTTGGATTTGTCTTTCTAGATTGGGAACATGTGGATATATCGATTCGGCGATTATTGTTCCCATAGTCATATCTGCTCACAGATTGATAGCCAAGAGCCTCAGTCAACACTTTAAGCGTCTCTCGTTAGATAGCTGGATCAAGGGACTGATGCAGAACGTAATTCTACTCGACACTGCCCGCATTGTCATGAGGTTCCTTTCTTTGAAGCCCTAACAACCGGTGTCTGGGTCCTCGTAACCGATGTCGCTGGTCTAAATAAATTTTATTTTTATGTGTTGGTATATTTAAATATTTAATTTATATGGTTTATAATTTTAATAAAGGGAATAATAATAATAACTCCACACGTCTCACACACGGCCCTCTGATCCTAAACTAAGCACAGCTTGTATTATATTAACCAGATAATGTTGATGTTGATAAACATACATATGTATATGTTTCTAAAAGCATACATATTATAGATAAATAAAGCCGTTAGGTTGTGGCAGTAGTAAAAGTAGGTGACATCACAGATTGGACGTTTCCTTATGACGCCATTACTGTTACGTTAGATCTTGTAGCAAGCGTTACGAGCAATCTAACGCGAATGAGGAAATTTTAGGGTTGATGCACAAATTGGATTTTTGGATGAAACTTATAAGATTTAGCTTTTATCTTTGCATAGTTGTTGTATTTTTTATTGTTATAACTCAATCATCATCATGATTATCATTTAGCCATAGCATGTGCTCTGGCTAATTCCTCCCAAAAACGGTAAAACTGACATCAATATTTCACCACATTGTACTTCTTTCCCTACTTATATAATGTATATTCATTCTAATTATTTTAAATAACTTCAAATAAAATAATTATTTGTTTTTATAACAATCGCATCAAATATTTATCTATCAATTTAATCAAATTAACAATATGTAATGCGTACCATATATTAATGTTATTTATTTCTTTAGGAATGCTATGGATGAACGATGATGGTATGAAATTAAATGTCCTGGTTGTTGAACCTGTACTAACCCTAAGGTTTGAAACTCCATCGCGGCTGCTGTTAGCGTATTTCTTCGGTACATGTGTTGTGAAAGTTTAGAATAGTTACGAAGCGTGCAGGATTGCCGACAGCCATCTTCTGATAGAAGGTATTCAACTGAGACTGACTTTATAATTAATTGTCCCCATATAGTTATAAAACTTTAAAGTAATGTCTGTATCTAAGACACCCTTTATCATAGACAAGGATTATTTAGTGGCAAACGTATACCCGTAGATACATTTATAAACTCACTTATGTTATAGGAGGGAAGCCTATTGCCATCATCCGGGCACTGTAGGACTGCATACGGTCAGGTGAGGTGATGATCCATAAGGAAAAAAAAAATCGTTTCGTGATATTCAGGTTTCCAATGTAGTCTTAGCGACTTATCATATAAAATAATCATATACAGAAAAAAAAGCGCGTTCGTAAATGCGCGTTGGTAAATAATCTCCTGCAATCTATTTGCATGTTTATTTGTAATCATCGTAAGTTGCATCTAAATATATTTTTTAATAAGACTTTATGAGAAACATTAAAAAAGTATAGGCGTTAAACGGTAATCTTGCTTTATCTTTGGATGTAAATGTGTAAATAATTGACTGAAAAAAAAAAGTTGATAACTCAATGCAATGGACAATTCCAATTCCTTATAGCAATACCTTAAATTGTGAATATGTGCAATTTAAAAAATAATTTATCAAATCTGATTTGATTATTATAGGACCGGCATATGGTGGTATAATCCGGCATAGGAGTATACCACTCTTTCGTATAAAAAAAAATGAAAAGCGGTCAACAGTTGGAACTTTAAAAACATGTGTCAATAATTTATAAAGATATTTTACTCCTCAGGTCGGTTAAAAGCAGTTGTGTTTACGGAATATACGATATTACTTTACCAAGATATTTTTAAATTTATTTAAATAAGCAACAAAACAAATTTGGCACTCGTTACAATATTGGCATTCCCAACATTATAATAAGTGGCCTAAAGCCGTTGCAGATTCTATCAACATCAAAACAAAATAATAAAACGATACATTTCTCAACATAAATACCGTATCACTAATAATCACGATCGCATCCCAGATAAGCAATATTTCCCTGAATTTCCAATTTACAGGCAAAATGTTACATCAGACCTCACAGGAAGCGATAATATCGAAAACCAATATGTACATATGTACACAGCGCTATCAAATTCACAAATTGTCAAAGTGTGATATGAATGAAATATATTTGTCATAAAACTTACTTTATGGTATCATGATGACGTTAAGAGAAAATAGTTCAGCAACATTTTATCTATTCCTTTCTTTTTTTTATTATAGGTCTAGTTACAAACGAGCTATGATGATGATACCAAATCATTAATAAAAAATAGGAAACAGTTTTTTCTACCTTAGACTTGAGATTAACTATTATCTTATTTATGATACTCGGCGTGGCATGCATAAAAGTAGAGCCAATTCAATAGGTCACATTTGACATCTGTCAGTTGTTGGTTTAAAATGGCTTCTGTTTTCATTATTACGATAAATATGTAGATATTTTTAACTGAATAAAAGTTATGTTGCTCTGCAAAAATATATAACGTTGTATGCTCTCCGTTATTTGTATGCGATGTCGAATTTTGAAGAAATGTCAGATGTGATCTATTGAAGACGGAAAGATGTCAAATGTGACCTATTAAATTGGCCCTAATTAAAAAGGTATTATTCTATTTATATTATACCTATAGATTGTATGTATTTATATCACATTATATGATGTATCGAAATAATGTATATTATTGTCTCATATTACCAAAAATAAACTATACCACCATGTATTTGCACCTACTGTTATTCTCCGCCACACCTCAAGGTTGATGGGGAGAGAATAATAATAAGTCCACCTTTGTACACTATGTGCATGAAGTCTTAATAAATAAATAAATAAAGACAATATTACCTACTATGATGCCTGATAGTGAATAGAGACAATTTTTTTTTCAAGTGTTTAATTATTGAGTACGCATAACATATTCTGCTAATGTATTGTATGTGTATTCCACAGGCAAGCACTATTGACTGCAAAATATTTATGGAGGAAATTAGTAGAGGGCAGTGGTATTTCCTAGTGCTGATTATCCGATGATCTCATAAACATCTCGTGTAAGTCATTTAGGTACACAAAACTTTCTTTGAGGTAGATGGGAGTACAAGGATTAAACAAAATATTGTAAAGTTTATCAAGTTCATTAAATCTTCAATTATGTTAATTTACTTCTTCTTTTGGAGATATTTTACAAATATAATTATTTTCATTTAACACTGTCTTAAAACTTGGTATATATCAGATTTATCAATTTTCTTTTTCAACAATTGATAGCCCGTGCAAGCACCAAAATTGAAACACACGATGAACCACGGATTTATCGGCAGTTCTGAAATGTGCAGAATTGTCGTGCCGTTCTAGTGGAATATGTGCTATGCATGAATAAAGCTGCTCGTATGTCTGTACAAATGTGACGGTTGTGCTTTGTGAAATTGGAAACACCGCAATTCGAAATTTGAATCTTCTAAGTATTTGAGTCCCATGCAAATTGAATAGTGTTAATTGTGAAAATTTCGCATTTAACTATACACGACTTTGTCGGAGCAATCAATGAAATTCAAGCGTTTATTAGCGTCTACTAATCTATACGAATATTATTATTTATTCTAAAGGACTTTTGTTTTTGGGATGAACGTAACAATCTCTGGAACATACTAGTAAATTGCATTTGACAGCCCAATTCATAAATATGGTCATAAGCCATCTAGGATCGCTACAACTCGAAGGGCCCGCTCAGTGGCCATTAAAGCTGGTATAATATAGAGGTCAGCTAATTTAATGCACATTTTTAGCGATAAAGACATGTTCCTTTTGTTAGCTAATGAATCTAGTTATTATCACAGGTTAAATATGAATATATTTATTTAGATATTTTTGAGTTGTTCATGTGATAACGGTGTAATCGCTTATTTAGTTTAATTTTTTGTCGCCTGGCAGTTCTTAGTATGTCATATTCACCTAGATGTTCTGCGGATAGTGGCGTATGTGACTTCCTTTAGCTTCCTTTAATATCCGGACTGCTATTAGTTAATATACTAGGAGTAAGAAAGTAGCTAATATTAGAATTCTTTTTCTTCTGACTTTTTTTACGTGTTAGGGCCATGCTATGCCATGAATGGGACGGCTCTACTGGTGTGATGTCACGGCCCCACAGAAAACCGGTTGTGAAGCAACGCCCCGCCCCTTTTCCCATCTCCCCAACCCCCTGTATTTCCCCCTCTCCGCATACCTTCATCCTTCATCATCCTCAAAGGGGGCAGCCCCCTATAATATATATAAAAAGTTCAGAGCCCTGTTCAACGCTAACGCACTCAAAGCTTGTTTAATGTGCTTTAAGGATTATATCTCTCCAGTACCCCGTTTTTCAGTGCTTTGTGAACGTGATACACAGCTTTGTTGAGTCTTCGCATTTAGAATTCTACTTTCCTCTTTCGCGGGACATCATAGTTGTTTAATGAGTTAAGTTCGTGTGAGCTATTCTTACTATACTAATCTCTATGGCATCATACGAGAGAATGGTATAAAATGTACATACGTGAAGTATTCACATAAAGTTGGTTTACTATACTAACTTGATGTATAGTAAGAACGCTACTGCTATTGTTAGTTATTTGTTAAGTAAAATATCAGTATTGATAGTTTTACATAGTCAGTCAGTGATAGTCATACGACACGCTTCAATAAATATTTTGGGCTCATGGATTTGACTGACATTGTCATAACTGTTTTTCAAACAAATTTTAGTATACCAGCTATTTATTTGAGCAAATTAATATAAATCATAGGCAGAGAAATAAGCCTCTACCAAGATATCACCCTTCTGTCGAACTCATTTAAAATAGAAAATTATTTTTTAATTTGTAATCGATAAACTAACAAATCATATTTAATAAACATTGACGGAGTTGCTTATAAACAACTTACTACGATCGTAATTTGAATAAAACTGTCTTCGAAACTATGAACATTGAGGTCATAAAATATATACTTGAACTAAATATAGGCCGTTCCTCTTAAGGTACTGCGAAGAGATGATAATATAAGTTAAGAACAAGGGCCCCTTACAGCCGAGGAGCCCATGTCACCAAGATTTATGACTTACCTCAAACTTCACTAAGAGCGAATAGTTCGCCAGGGATGCTAGTGTCTACTACATTTAATTTATTATTAGTACACCGTTAACTAGATTTCACTACACAGTTCAGATATACTACATGACAGCCTTAATTGCAATAATGTATGTATGTATACTTCTATAATTTGTATGTAATGAGTAATAGGGATGTAATGTAGTATGGTATAGTATCGTTAGTGTAATAATTTATACGTAATCCGACCTTGAGAGGGCTGCAATACAGTATCTTTGGGGCGCTTCCGTTGTCTGTACTATACAATACAACCATCAAAAATAAATCCGATCTGGATGGATCTCTGCATTAAATTTATCTATTTTTCTGTAACAAATTATATCAGACAGCAAAAGCCAATAAGCGTGAAAAAAATAATCATAAATTATAATCGTTAAACATTTACTTGAGACCCAGCGTAGTTAGAATCAGATAATCAGTTTGTTAGGTAAAAGTTTATGCATCCACAAGCCGGTAATGATATAATGCGTTTATTAGGCATATTAATTAAACGTGGAAGCTCGACTTTGGCCGGTTCATTGACTTGTTATTCGGTTAATAGGTAACGAATGGTAAGTAGGAAGTGTGTTACTATTGCTGTTTGAGTGTGCATATGTATATAACATGCGTACAATAACACAATAACATGTAATTTTATCATTATTATCTGATTCTATAGAGTATGTTGCTGAACGGAATATGTGTGGCGTAGTTTAATTGATAGGTCCTTTTTTACTATGCTCTTTTACCTATTGCAAATATAGTGGTTAACGACAATGTTATTTTTGTCCTCCATTATGTTTTCTTTTATAACATTTAATGTTCTTAAAAAGTAATTGAGGAGAGATAAATCGCCACTCACCTTTGGAGACCCTTGCAGACCCCTACGATAGCAACAGCTGAATGCAGCAGGGCGCAGTTTGCCCTGATTGTCCCGCGTATTGTGGACGTACGGCACCATTGTGAGGCAGCGGTAGATGTTAATCCCCAGGTACTTTATAGCACTCTTCCATGGACTGTCCTTTCTATGTAATTTGAGTAGTGGTGGCACAATCTTCGTCGAGGACATGGACATTGCCTGTGTTTTTCCCACGTTCACCGAAAGTCGTCACAGCTACAACAAGCGGGGCAAGAGATCCCACAAGCGGTGCAATATATTCCCATTGCTTTTTAGTATCTCCAACTCTACGAATACGCGTATCCTAAGATTTTTTTAGCATACATGTTAAAAGTTACAATATGTGCATCCTACACTTTAGAGATCTCTATTTGAATTGAGCACGTAATTTGTGCTTAAAGGAACATTTTCCTTCTGGCCTAAGAGCACAAATTACGTGCCCACTTGAAAAAAAATTATAACCTAAAAAGGGCATTAAGGTACCGGGCACCTTAACGCCCTTTTTAGGTTATTGCTTTTTGTTCTTGTTCTTATCTCCATTCTAAATAAGGAAGCCGGTCAAAGATCACAGGACAGGAAGATAGATCTTTAGGCTTGGAATCAGACTATCTTTCATTTTTTACTTTTGTGAGGTTTTTTTAGCTAAACTAATTGAAGATCTAATAAATCTTTAGGAAGTATTAACGTTAAAAATTTAAGGTTTATAAATAACTTAGAGTTTTCTCTTGCGGTGAAGCAAGGAAAGATGGTAATTGCAGCTCCTGTTTATCTAAATTAAATTTTATGAACAAATACTTATGTGAAGTTAGGTTATAAAATACTACTTTAACATAGAGGCATATTGCACAATGAAATAACCATACTTCATCATCATCTTCATCATCATCATCTTCATCATCATCATTCAACCTATCGCAATCCACTGTTAAAGCTTCAATATTTTTTTGTCGAAGCGCTATAGTTGGAAGTTTGTCAGTCCGATTCACAATACGCAAATTAATTGAATAATAAATAAATACTTATTCCGAAACTGTATGTACTTAGTGTCCATTAATTGTTTTTTTATAGCATAGGACGACAAACAAGCAGACGCATCACCTGATGGTAAGTAACTTCCTCCGCCCTTGAACACATGCAACTCAAGAGTCACAAAAGCGCTGTCCGCCTTTTAGAGTAGGGGAATATTATATAGCGGTTGAATATTAAATCCTGTTACTGTTTACCCAAGCATATTTATGATACCTAATTTATTACATAAACGTATTACCCCGTAACATTCAATTCCATTTACAAGTGTTTGCTGGCCCGTTAGATAAAATTAAAAGTGGTAACACTAGTACCAAGCCCGTATATCGTACACATAAACTGTGAGAACTCATGCTGAAGTTTTGAAGTAATAACTGCAGCTATTACATACCGTTAGCTAGATGGCTAGTTATACCACACACGTAACTTTCTCACGCCCTCTTGTAAATCCTCTATAACCAGGGTAGGCCACCTCTACATTGGACCAATTCCAAATCTTTCAGTATATTACCGGCGATAGTTATCTATCGGTTCTTACCCACCCAATCACAGAACCAATTTCTCTAGACTTTTGCTGTTTACTGATCCTTTTAAAATAAACAATTGTGGCAATATGCAATTTTAATTAAATATATTTTGAAGTGAACCAGAATTTCTGATGACTTTTCCTTACAAAATCGGCTAGTTGGTAAATTAAAAGGCGTCACATTCCGTTTAGTTGTAAATTTAATGAGTGATGAATTTCACAGAAAATATTCAAACAGAAAATATGAATACCTCTTATTCTCAGGAAATAAATATAAGAAAAAGTTTACTAACGAGAAATCAGTGATAATAAACTTCAAACAAAATTGAAATCTCGTCACTAATAAGGCCTTAAAAGTTGTTTTCAGTGTTATTATTGAAACAGAATATCCGGATATGTGGCGTAATGCCGAGTCTGGGGCGTTTTTCATTTAATTTCCGCCATAATGACGTCGTAAATTATACAGCACTGTTATCTTTTCCCCACTTTTAAAATTAAACTCTGTTTTTAAATGTTCGTCGTTATAAGCACTGCTTATGAGTTTTCATATTTAGCTTTTGATGTATTAAAAGTTGGATTTAGAATTTTATAGCAGCACAAAAATTAAGTTATATATAGATTCTATATTTAAGTAATATATTGAATAAATTGAAATCAAATACTCCGGAATTTATGTTTGTGTTTCAAACAGTACAATCATATATTTGAAGCTTAATCCTTTCTTTTAAATTATAGTTTTAACAGTCATTTATTTCAACGACATATCGACTTTAGAAATAATGAAATCCATTACTTTTGGTACTGAAACCTATATATGTCAACCGATATATCATATCATAAATGTATAGGTGCGGAGCTGACCTTAAGATGGAAGAAGAAAATGGCCGTAAAACTCCTATCCACGTAAAATATGCTTATCGTGTTTTGGCTTACCCAGTGTTCAGAATCTTAAGGCAAACATCTATTTCACTTTCAGCTCAACAGTCCTTCATATTTCGCTACAAATGATTTGCAACTGCATATCTGGCAATTTATTTGTATTCTAAGGCGACGTAGTTCACGGTCGATTTACTCGTCCGCCGTCGCAGCGTGCAGACCTACTTGTGTGTCGTGAGATTTTATGTGTGTTTTTCCTACTTGTGTTTGTAATTAATTATATTATTTATGATACTTATTGGAAAACCCAGACGTGTATAGTTTTTTTTAAACTTCAACTCTTTCGTATCTAACAATGTAGTAGTTTTTTTTCTTTTATATTAGCCTACCATAATGACTCCACCTTGCCTGATGGAAAGCAACTAGTGGAGTCTAAGAGTGGTGGTCACCATCCTCATTTGAAGTGTAGTCAATGCAGCATGGTGACCCACACTATGGCTGCCTGGTGAGGTACTTTTTCGCCCGCTTAAAAGACCCGGGATCAAAGTGGGAGGGAAACACGAGCGCTGGTAGTGAATTCCAAGCTTTAACCAATCGGCACAGAAAGGAAGAGCCGAACCCTTTAGTTCGAGATCGTAGGAAGTAAGTAGTATTTTAGAAATTAGTTTTTAAGTATTTATTGACTGTTATGCAACTTTTATTTAACATAAATAGAGTTAGAATATATAAGGTATCAGCTCTTCTATATGGCCTGCATTTTCAATTTAATCCTTAAAAATGACATAGAATTTAATTCAACTTATTTATATCAGATTTGGAATTTAGCTTTTCTAAACATACTACCGTTGTAAATATACAGATAGCAAACGGCAAGCATAAACTGTACCTATCGCGCCTCCATAATTTGCTATTGACAATATTGGTCTCCTATGCGAACAGTGGCGGGCTTATCACAATTTATGTATAGTTTGTGGTTTGTTCCGTACCTACAACTAAAAGTTCCAACTATCTTAGGAGCTAATTCTGCCTTAAGCTCTGTTTAATTTACCATTTTCTTCCATTTTATTTGTTAATTACTATAACTAATTTGCAACGCATGCAAAGTATATTTTGTTTTTCCCATTGTTAACTAAAAAAACATTATTTTAAAACAACTCCGACATAAATAAGATTCTTGTGTCGGGTGGCTTCTCAAACATTCAAGCAACGGGCGCAATGAACGCCCAGACTAAGGACAACTACTTGTAGATCACACACTTTTTTGTCCCGTGTGGGAAATGAAGCCACTGATGATGAAATGGGATCACTGACAACTAGACCATCAGGCCAGTTTGATACATAGTATAAAGTTATTTGAATAATAATAGTGCTGACAAGTGGACCTAGGGACTCCTATTCTTATAATATAATGGCACAGACGAACAAACGGGGGTGTTGGGAGGAGAAGGATGATGAGGGGATGGGAAGTTGGGCCTGGGTTTGTGTTGCCGTGGTTGTGAGGCCGTGGTATTGCACCGGTCGACAGGGCCCATTCGTGCCTAAGCATGGCTCTTCCACGGTATATAACGCCATGCGAATTATTGCTCTTTTCCTATAACAAATCTGCTACCAATACATGCTTTGTATGTTTGTAATGGTGCTTGTAATCCTTAACAATCTTACTCTGTTTGGGCTATTTATCTCAACTTCTTTCCACTCTTATGTTAAATATTTACATATACATATTTATATATATATATATATAAATTTACATATATAAAAATAAGGCTTTTTTAATCTTGTTCTGTTTGTATGGTTTCATTCATTTCGCTATCCGATCTATTTCATTTTAAATAATGAAGCACATTAAGGTTTTAAAACTGTTTAGAGTACAGGTAAACTGTAAGGTCGATGTTATGAGTGGTCTTATGTTGGCGAGGATTTAAAGGGTAAAAGAAAACGTGTGTATAAAAGTTAAGCAAAAATAAGAAATAGAAAAAGTATTAAAGTAGTGGCTACTATGTATTTAGTGTATTATTTTGGTATTTGGTCAAAGCATGTTTAGTTCTATGAGTATGCAAATGTAGAAATTCAAAATAATTTGCAAATGATCATCATTGGCGAGTTAAAAGCTAAAAGCGACAATTAACGGCCTACAAACTGTTGCAGTTGCCACTTTCAAAATACTAAAATGTTAATAAATAATAATTATGATGTCCGACTGTCATATTTCATGAAATAATTTGATAATATTCGTGTTAAAGAACAAAGTGGAAATATTGAAAAAAACTGTATTCATTGTTTTTTTTTTTTAATTGGCTGTTACTACAATACTTTAGATACATAATGCCTTAGTTTATTGAATCATTATAACTAAAAGCTACGTATAAATATTGACGTAATTAAAATACGTTACGAACTAAAAGATACAATTGATATTATAATTATTGATATTTAAAGCTGCAAAATACCTTTGCACCTCAGAAGATTTTCTCAAAATAAGAGGGTGACAAATCTTTTACTGTTTCATATTTAAGCAAAGTCTTGTCCAAAAACTTATAAATTACTTTCTTTTTAGGAACACGTAAAATACTTCGATACGTTCAAGTTTTTTTGATCTATGCAACAATGTTACATAAATCTAAGTTAACACAGCGGGGAGTACCCCACTCAATTTCTTCTATGGCTGGTCACCCTTCAGTTGATACTGGTATCCCTTATCTCTTAGTGATTTTTGGGAGAAATTCGTAATTTATATCACCGTCACGAAATATGTTGCAGAGAAGTCATTCATTCTATTGCTTGAAGTCTAATACTTTTAGTGTTAGTGTTATGATATTACTAAAACGACTGCCAATTATACATATGAAAGTAAAAATTGTTATTTTGTGTTTTTTTTATTATTACTAATAAAACTATAATAAATATATAAATGATAAATAAAGAATTACAAGCATATTTTCAAGTTGGGAGAAACCACAGTAACCTATTTATCTTCAAGCGCAAATTTATTTTTAATGAATAGGTAAGTAAATGAGTTGAATTTATGAACGATATGATAACAAATCATTGCTCTAATAATATGGATTCCATTTTTTTTATAATATAGCGGGATCAGACGGGTCACCTGATGGTAAGTGGCAAACGCCGTCCAAATACACCTCAATTCAAGAGTCGAAAGTGCGCTGCCCGCCTTTGATGGTGATGAGTTAGGGTGGGTTGGGCTTCCGGAAACCTAACTAATTTCGGGAATATGCAACCGCAAAAATGCTTCTGGCTGGTTTTCTGTGAGGCCGTAGTATCGCACCGGTCGAGCCGACCCTTTCATACCTTTGCATTGCTCTTCTACGATATTATTTTTCTGTGCTGCTATATCTTGCGTTTTTAAGTGTTTACTAAAGTTTTGCTTTTCAAACAAATTTAATATGTAGTCAAGATTCGAAGATAAAATACGCTATTTATCTAAAAGAAGTAATATTTCAAAACTAACTACCCATGTAATTAAGTTGAAACCCTCCCAAACCCTCATGTTTTGTATGTTATGGTAGCAGAGTTGTTATAGGAATAGGGGCACGAATTCGCATCGCGTAATATTTGATAACACAATAAAAAATATCGTGATTGGCAGGATTTGTAGCGAACATTTGATAAAAACGTTTTTTGTTGTCGAGTTCTAAGTGCCAAACAAGCACATTGTTGTTTTGTCTATTTCAGATTATTATTATAACCCCAATAAAGTTATTTATGGTATTTTCAGTAAAAATACATACTTTTAAGTTATTATAAAGCAGAAAATATATAATATATTAAATAATCATGACTTGGGATTGTTTGTGACGAACGTTAATCCAGAAGACATGTGTATTGTTTGGTTGTGTGTGTGTGTTATTTATTTATTAGTATGTATTTCCTTATACTATGTCTATAAATGGATAAACTGTTATGCAGTTTGGCAGAAGTATGATGTTTTTATATTTAAGTTGAATAATAAAAAATATAGCTTCAAATACTATTGGGGCTATTTTTGTCACGTTTAAAGTCAGACATTTATTAATTACACTGTGTTTCTCTTATTTAGGACGACTTCTTTTCGAAAACTATGTATTTAGTGAGTAATGGTACGACTTATGTTATGTATTCTCCTTTCCTTTCCAAAATTCAAGTATCTGAAGTCATTCCAAAAAATGACACTTTAAAGTAGAATTAAGGAGGTTATGTATGTCGCAAAAGATAAATACGGTACTAATTACGTGTACCAAATTAAATTAATTTTTACGTGGTAGAGCCATGCCAGGCACGAATGGGCCGGCTCGACCGGTGTGATACCACGGCCTCACAGAAAACCGGTTGTGAAGTAACGCTTGCGTTGCATTTCCCCAAAATGAGTGAGGTCTCCGGAGGCACAAAATCCCCCACCCCCTCTAATGATAGCGCTGATAACAAAAAGGATATCCCAGGGGGGTATCAGCGCTAGCGTTGGAGAATACCCCCCTGGACGTCCACCCTCAGTACGGATTATACCTGAGCGTGGACGCCCAGCCTGCCCCTCGTACTCTGGGGGGGCTCAACTGCGCTCTCAAAATCTGCTCGGGGCAAGAGAAGGCATACCATGGCAACCCCTGTCACATTTACCGTGGATTTTTGTAACATCAGGGGCTTACATTCTAACCTCGACACTGTCCACTACCACCTTGAGACAGCAAAGCCGGCCTTGCTCTTTTTAACCGAGACGCAGATATCATCTCCAGCGGACACATCCTACCTCTGCTACCCTGGGTACGGACTGGAACACTCCTTTGTTACTAAGGCTGGTGTATGCGTGTACGTTAGAGATGATATCACTTCTCGCCGCCTCGGCAATCTTGAAGGTAGGGACCTCTCCATCTTATGGCTACGTGTAGACTGCGACGACCATCCCCGCATCTACGTATGCCTCTACAGGTCCCATAGCGGTGATGCCGAAACGGACCGACTCATCGACCACGTCCAAATGGCTACAGACTCAGTGCTCCAGCAGGTCCCATCCGCAGAGATCGTGATTCTTGACGACTTTAACGCTCATCACGACGAATGGCTTGGTTCGCGCAAAACCGATCATACGGGAAGATCTGTTCACATGGGCGGCGGTAGTCACTTACCATCAGGTGACCCGTCTGCTCGTTTGCCCCCTATAACATAAAAAAAAAAACTAATGCGGTACCAATAATACGGTACTAATTGTAAATACGGTATTAGTTGGATTATACGAATCTGCTTAGCGGCAACTTGTAGACCTAGAAAAATTACAGAGAATGATTGCACAATTTTAATACGAGCGAACCCGACTACAAAAGTTAGCATAATATAAAGTTAGTGTCTTAAAAAAATACGTCACCACACGGAGAGTTGTATATTAATCAGCAAACTTTGTGTATATAGATACATACAGGTTTTATGAATTGCAGTGCACCGATTTAACGCATGAAAAGGTATAATTAGAGACGATTTTCTATGTATCAGTGATAATTAATACGACTAAAATTCACAAAAAATTACATTTCTGCCGAATCGGTTCATTATTGATTCAACTGGACGAAATAAACGACTGTATTGCTGTACACAATTTGTATCAGTGTAAACTGTGTTTTAACGCAATAAAACATATTGTGCCATTCGTCAAATAGCCGAACCAGCGAAACCATCGTTGTGTTCATAAAATAAATAAATTCGGCCGTTACTGCCCCTAATAACTCAGTAAAAACTGTAGTATGAACGGAAGTACGGAATGCTGACTATATATCACTGCTAGGGAGACCATGTGGATATGATTTGAGAGGCTTATAAAGCCATGAGATGTCATTCGGTTTTATCTAAACAGAAATAAACTGATTTCGTTTTTGGAATCCGTCCAAACACAAAACAAGTTTCTGAATCGGTTGGTTAGATAAATACTTAAATAGATAAAAGCTAAAAATTTTTTTTAATTGCAAAATGACAAAATTATCTGAAGTCTTTTTATTTACAAATATTATATACCTTTACCCTTTAAACTTCCAACTTATTTATTTGTGTGATTTTGGGTGCAATAGTTCTTAAGCTATTACAAAATTATGTGAATCTCTAAAATCTGCCTGGCGGCTTATACATTTTTATCGCAAATGTCAGGTGTCCCTTATAATAATAAAACAATAAAATTCAAATTACATGCACGACAATGTTCCCGGTGGTGTTGTTAAGACTTTTATCTATCAGACAGTATGTATGCCTCTAGTAATACAATGCCCGGTTGACAGAAACGTTGGTGGCACCGGGTTCTAATTATCAAAAATACTGGTGTTTAATACAAGATTAAGATAAGATTAATAATATTAAGATTAAGTTTAATAAAAGACAATTAGAAGATGCAGCTATAAGCATATGACAATATGATTGATAATCCACAATAAGTAATAATTATAAATTAATAATAAGTAATTACAAATGACAATAAATTACAATAATTAATAATAAGTTACAATAATTATCAAAACCAGATAAAAATAGAAAATTAAAATTGTATGCTGTATAAGTCAATACTGGTTTTAAAATTATCATTGAAGAAACTGTCTATAATGCAGTAACTTTTATTGTTGAATTGCCCCAAAATATGATTCTTTACCGTAGTAAGAAACCTACATAGCCATGGTAAGCAGTTAATATCGCGTCACGATTAACTTTTTACAAAGTGTACATAGCGCAAACGGAAATCTGCTTAATTTTTTACTTACTATAAATTTGTTGTCGATCATTAAGCCTAAAAACTTTGTGTAAGGTACCTCTTGTCGTTGGTATTTGTGACATATAAATATCTACTTTGAAAGCTAGACAATTAGTTAGATAATATTTGCCTTGTGTTACCGAGGGAGTGAGGTTACGAGAATCAATGCCCTTTCTCCTTTACCTTCCCCTCTTTCCCCTACCCTAAAAGGCGGACAGCGCTCTTGCGACTCTCGAGTTCCAAGTGTTCATGGGTGGAGGAAGTCACTATCCATCAGATGACTCGTCTGCTCGTTTGTCCATTGTACTATAAATACTATAAAATAAAGATAGGTATATCATGAAAAGTTGACTATTTGAATTGCAAATCTGCTAGTATGTAGGACCACACGCCACCACAGTTGCAGTAAAGTATACCAGGCAATATGCAGGTCATATTTCGACAACATTTAATCCCAAATTATTCCATCACGATGTCCTGCAATGTCGCAACTCTATTCAAGAGTTGCAACATTGCAGGACATCGTGATGTATATATATATATACTGTGTAAATCTTAGACCAGTTCAGCTATAGTAAGTTATTATTATCTATATTAACAATTATGAGGGTACTATGTCCTGAACTATTATTAGGTGACGTTGAAGCTCAGCCAGACTATTGAACTGGAACAAACTTAATCATCACAGCTATTATGTTTTAGACGCTTAAACTTCGATGCTGGGATCCCTAACAATATTTAATTTGTGTTAGGATTGAATCATTATAGCACTGATTGTAAGCAACAGCAGAATAATAGTTAGAGGTATGACAAATTACATTAAAATTTTAGCTTTAACTAAAGCAGCAGCAGCTATACATTAAGCACAAACTCCAAACTTAGACAGATAGCATTAATATCGTGCTTATGTAAAAATGTTCACTCAATGTTTAACAAAAGGATGGAATGGTTTGTTGAACATAATAAAATTTTGCCTTCTAGTACAACGGGCTTACGGAGGGGCCGGTCATGCTTGGATTCGCTTACTACTTACTAGATTTTACTAATAATACACATTCTTTGGCATGTTTTCTTGATTTAGAAAATGCATATAATAATGTTTCAATAGACAAGGTCGTTAGATAAGTTAAACGTTGGTAATTTAATATGCAGTTTCTTGATGGAATTTCTAAGAGTAGTAGAGTAATTTAATGCTTTTAAATTATTAAAGGTGAATTGAACATCGTAAGCGATCTTGCTAGGTGGAGTAATAGGGGTCTTGCCCTGGGAGATTCTGTTTCCATGATTTTTTAATCTTTTAACTTTTGAGGCAGGGCCTGGTTGGGGGTTCACACTATTAATTTGAAACGTTTGTATATAGCTTTGTTTATATACTTAATCAAGCTTAGCGAATGATTACTAAGGGTTACTGGAGAGTAAAAGAACTACTCTAATTTCATAATAACGTTTGCAATTCTGACAACATTTTGTATAGTGAGAAAATCTGTCAAAATGCATTAGTAATGTGTAATGCGTATAAAGTTTATTTTAGGTAACTTTTTAAACAATTTGTCTCATTTGATAAAACCCAATGAAATAATTTTTATTTTTGTAAATTGACACACGTTAATTTCGATTCCTTGTTAAAAGCTTTTTATTATGATATAGTCGGCAAATGACTAGGCGGGTCACCTATACCGATTTAGCGACTACAGTCGTGTGACTGTAGTCGCTAACTCTATGGGTATGGACACCTTTAAATTCAAGAGTCGCAAATGCGTTGCAGGCCTTTTAGATAGAAGCACGCTCTTTTCTTAAAAGCTAGATAGGTGATGATTACATTTCATATCTCGGCATTATATGAAAAAAAGATATAATAATTTCAGCGAACTAAATACTAATAAACGATCTAGGTATCATTTATAACCGCAAATAGACAATTAAGACATGACATAGACGAATATGAGAATTATAAGATTGTCTTCATGAAAAAAATATATCAGTCATCAATATATCAGTTAATACAAATCATAAAATAAGGCAGACGTCACAAGACTAGTGTTTATTATTTACCGATAAATATTATAATCATAACACTTTTCTATAATAATTTATTCAGACAAACTTTCACTGACTCACAATTTAGACACAAACTATAGAGAGTAATATAAAAAAAAAATAGTACGAAATAAAGAGGCAAACGACGTTAGTGATAGTTAGTGTTGACCGAAATAGGTAAAGAATTTCACATTTCGAATGTGTTCAATGTTACCCGATATATAATACGATAAGAAAAATGGTTTTCGTGTGGCCCTGCTGACCGGCTAGCACATTTATCATGGCCATGTAAAAAACCACCCACATAGACTCCACGAACTTATTTATACATACCACACTTATATTTCATGTTTGATGGTTTTTTATTATCTCAAGTGATTCTGATTACTGCTTTAAGGGTTAATAAGAGGCAAATATTTGCTGCTCACAGCGATTGTCAGGTTTCTAGGACTGTAATGCCTGTTGTGGTTAAATTAGAATAAAAATGAAACGTTAAGAAATTCTGTTATTAAAATTGTAACTAGACAGATGTATACGTACAAAAGTTTCTTGTAAACATTGTTTTGTGGATTTACACATACCAAGCATGCATCTCGAATTGACTGATGCCGGCAAGTCCAAGTTCCCTTACCGTAAACACTACTCGTTGATACACATTACGCTTTTTGGTCAGCTATTTGTTTATTGCCTCGACCTTCTTGCCTGAGCTCAATGCAGTCTTGTCAGAATTCCATAGAAGTTTTCTGACGCCTGGTCGGCCGTCTCTAGCCGTCGGCGCCACATTAATGTCTGCTACAAGATAGCTTGTAATAAATACAAATGTAATGTCATTTATATGATTTATATATTTTTGTTTTTGGTTAGATGAAATTATATTGATTGTTCCTTCTAGCAACTGACATTCTTGTTTTTAATGTGTTAACTACTATTAAATTGACAGCGTTCAACTTGTGTCAAGTTAAATAAACTTAACATTTTTAACGCTGTACTGAGGGCTTAGTGTCATGATGGAAGTTTGTTTGACTTGAACAAAGGAGGATGTACAGATAGTTTTAGAACCTCATGAAAGGATGTCGACTCCTTTGTGCCGACCACATGAATAAACCACATTGTCTACTTTCATTTTTCCCTACGATGCAATTGAGGTATGGAGCCCTTAGACGACGACACACCATTTCTGTATATAGATACTGGCGTATTGCTTCAATTATCTAAAAGCACCATAAAATTCAGTTGTACCTCTTAGGCCAAGGTATGGTTATGATATTATTCTGTCCCAAGGTATGAATTTTTTTCAAATATATAAATCTATAAACAGCTCGTTACCAATAATAGAAAGCACAGTTTGAATTCTAATTTATGATTACAAAAAATTACATCTACTCTAAATGGAAAAAAAGGTTTTCCGCTTAAGTATCAATAGCAGATAAAAGAGCCAATAACATGTTTATATTGTTCCTGTTCCCGAAAACTGTAATGGAAGTACTACCAAAGTCAATTATCCTTAATCTGTCCAATTTTCCCTGATAAACACACTTGCTGGGATCATCGAGGTAAATTACATGTTAGCGGTGCCTCTTAATCTACCAGTGCCGGGGTAGATGCACCTAAATAGACAGAAATTATCTGTTTAGTTTACGAGAGCATTTCCAAACCTAGTGACCATAGGAATCTGATGGTTTTGCAAACTGCATCTGCCAAGAGTTAATTAATATAATTATATTATTTCGAATTAAATTATCAATAACTACTAACTTGAAATTTTAGTTATTGTCTATACAGGAATGCTATTTACATAAACAATCATTTTTATTAATATAAATATATATAGAGAGATAGAAAAATGTACATATATAAATTTTGTACAAGGAAGTCGAAAACTATTATGTTATTACTTTACTTTATTTTGATCCCACAGACAAAAAGTCAGTACTATTTTGTGGGACTCAGCATTAGTATTTAGGATCACCATGTACTTTAAAAGTTAATAAATAATAATAATATGAACGTAGTAATTAACGCGCCATATTGAACAATTACCTTTCAGTTAGATTTGGACAGGGAAGGTAAACTGAACACCCTCAACAGAGACTTGCTTACTAGGTGCTTCCATCACCGTAACGCGCAATTTTTGGCGTACACAAAAATTACATTTTCGGGAACGATTTAGCATTTGTTGGCAAATCAGTGGGTTTTCCACCAGAATTACATTTTAGTTATTCACATTTAATTGTTTAAAATGTATATATTAATATATTTTTTTAAGTTATATAAATTTTAAAACAATTCCATTTAGGCTTTTGTAAAGCTAGAGGTAAGAAATTGAGTCATTCAAACAACATGCATTTTATGTTTAACAGTGGTAGAGCCATGCTTAGGCAAGAATGGGACGGCTCGACCGGTGCGATACCACGGCCTCACAGAAAACCGGTTGCGTAGCAACGCTTGCGTTGCATCTCTCTGAAATTAGTGAGGTTTCCAGAGGCCCAACTCCCCCTCTCCTTTTCCTCACCCCTGACCGTCACCCCTTTTCTCATCTTCTCATCCCCCTCTCCGCATATCATACTCTCGAGTTGCGGGTGTCCATGGACGGCGGTTATAACTTACCATCGGGTGACCCGTCTGTTCGGCTGTCCCCCTATAATTTAAAAAAAAATGTGTTTGCTCTAAAACACTAGAAGATAATCACGACAATAATATGTATGTATGTCCATTTGGATACATAATCCAGAGCTCAGAACAAAGTATTATCTATCTACTTAATTAAAATATTATTTCCTTGGTAAGCAGCACGTGATATAATGTTAGGTGGGAAGTGCGTAAGACTTAATACGTAATAAGGTCCCTGCAATTATGACCCTTATCTTTATTAAGACAAGGACGCTACCTAACGATGTCTCTGTGTACAAACTTATTAACTGAATCTTTGCGTAGAGTAAGGTTTGTTAAGAATATGCTTGGTTTAGATTTAGTGAATGAAAAATAGGTAAAATGCTAGAAATATTTATCAGGGTCGGGTACACTTGTGAAAAATGTAAGTAGTAGAATAAAATAATTAAATTTAAAATACCTCTGATTCTAAAATTATTTCTTTAATTACAAAAAAGCCAGTAATCTTCGAACGGATAAAAAGATTATCCTGCAATGTGGCTAAGAAAAATCTTGTACAACTCATGATGACACAGACAGACAACAATATTAAGTAAACTAAAGTATTAAGTATTTCAGTATCACTGTAGACAAAAAGTTCCAGCTGAATGCACTTAGCGTTTATTTTCCAGTACAAAAAATTTTGGCTTGAATAAGCTCTGTTACATAGGATTTTTTTTGTATGATACAATCTTAAACTAAAACCTGTTATGATTTTCTAAACAGTTATTCTTTAGCCGTGTTTTAGTTAAAGTTTAATTCATCAAGTTACATTAATTAGAACCGTGATGATTGTTATTCGTTTAATTTAAACCACTACTACAATGACGCGGTTTAGATATGTGATAAATTATGCGATGAGAAGTGATGTCTTTGTTTGTTATAAGTAAAAAAAGGTTTTTTAGGAATTCCACAGAATATTCACACATATACAGAATACAGAATATTCTAAGCTTAAGAATAGAATGGGATACTACGAAGTGCCTGTTTGTTTATAAATTCTGCTTTCACATAATTTGCTTTTCAAAAAAAAATTGGACAACAATGCAATTTAATAGTCCGTCTAACATAGGTTTCGATAAAATTTAGTTATCAGGGTTTCGCGTTTTATATCGTGTCGTGTTTTACGACTTCGAACTTCGTCGGTTCTATGAAACTTCATCATACTAGTTCCGTGATACGAATACATTGTAACTAAATACGTTTATTTATTATATCATACATATTTTTTAGATTGTATATACTGTATATTTAATTACTTCTATCTATTATAATGTCTCTTATCGATTGTATAATACTCTATAAAACCCTTGGGAGCCATGGATTTAAACTATAATGGTTATATTGTTTGAATGTTTTTTTAGGACTAGGAATGTTTACTACGTTTGTATAGCCCCCTGCTTTACAAACATTCAATCAACGAACACAAAATGATGAATGACTTGAAAATATTTTAACCAATTTTATGATACAATGTTATTGTCAAAAAATTGATTACTTTTTCCTCATTCTTTGAATATTTTACCTACCATAATATTATTGTTTACTTAATATACTTTATTTTAGTGTCCCAAAACAAAGTTGAGCCTGGTCTAAAAAATGTCTAATTATTATGGTGAACAAAATATATTTTGTTTTTCTGCAAAAACAAATTTTAGCAAGGTCTCGATGAAAGAGACTATTTTAAAATTGCTGATCTAAGACGAGCGAATAGAATTTCTTAAGAAATCGCTGTCGTATGCGTACGTGCATTGAATTGTCTTCACGAAGTTACTATATTTTCTCCCCGAGAGACTTTCACTTCCAATTGTTCTATTCAAGAGTGTGTTAGCAAGTATATTTTTTTGTTATTGAATGTCATAGAGTAATACAGCAAAAGTTCAGAGATGTAAAAAAATAGGCTTTTTTGAGATTGATTTATCCGACTGATTCATTGGTCATTTTTTTATGCCATACATACATACATATGCAAACGGGTCACCTGATGGTAAGTGACTACCGGCACCCATGGACATCCGCAACTCAAGAGTCACAAGTGCGTTGCCGGCCTTTTAGGAAGGAGTACGCTCTTTTCTTGAAGTTTTAAAGGTCGTATCGGTTCGGAAATGCGGCAGGCGACAATTTGTTCCATAAGCTGGTTGTACGAGGCAAAAAGTTTTTGGAGAAACGCACAGTGGTGGAGTGCCAATGGACGTGGACGATGGCGGAAACCAGCGGCCGGTATAAGTCCGACAATTCCTCTGAACACTCCCCATGATACAAGCGATAGAGGATGCAGAGTGAAGCTACATCTCTACGCCAAGGTGTCAACCCGATGAGAAATATCTTGGCAGTCGATGATGCGAGTCGCTCTCCGTTGAATGCGATCAAGAGAGAGAAGCTGGTACTGGAGGGCACCTGTATAGAGATGAGAACAGTATTCCATGTACGGCCGAACCTGCGCCTTATAAAGCTGCAGGCGGGGGGCCGAAGTGAAATACTGTCTCGAGGCTTCTTCGAGGCTAATTTGTGCGCAAACCTGTGTCTTCGTGGGATTAAACTGGACTAGGTTAAGTCGACCCCAAAAAAGTTTCATGGAGTCATTGCGCTAAAATAATTCTAGTTTCACATTTAAGTTGGGTTTACGTAAACATATCTTTCTGACCAGTTATTTCGTACTTCCTATTTTATTGATAGCATATATGAGGTACGACTAAATGATCAATGGCATTGATATATTTAGACCAAATAATGTCTCTAGAAACTATAAAGACAGCTAAATAATTTTAAACAAGATTTTATTTATTTTTTATTTTTATTTAATACTTTATGCACGAAATGTAGGTACATAGGTGGACTTAATGCCAAACTCATTTTCTGCCAGTCTACCTTAGGGAGTTGTGAAATAAGTGAGGTAGGTGCACTAAGAAGCATGAAAATAGATATGCTTAGAAAAAAGTTGTAGAAAAGATAAATAGTAGTATAACCATAATATATATTGACATCAGATACAAATATACATAAATAATAAATATATACGATAACATATATAAATAAATTAATATATAATTATATATAAAGCTATACACAGCCATATGATACTAACGTTCTGATGACTCGCATTTGTAGTTGAAGTCCCCCAGTACGACCACAGGGTGAGGTCGACACCCTTCGACGACAACGGCTAACTGAGTGAGCCATTCCTTGAAATCAGCTAGGACACGGTTCGGGGAAAATAAACATGCTCGTCCCCTTGTAATGACTGCAAAGGGAGTGGAGCGGTACCCCGAACTATGGCCGCCAAGCTGTCTAGTTCCGCAACCCAGTTATCAACTGGAGGGACGAAATATGGCTCAGCGACGGCGGCGACATTGATCGACCACTTTCAATCACCAGGTCCTTAAGAACGACTGAGGCTTTAGCTTTTTTCAGGACCTCAGCGTAACCTACGCCGTTTTCCGTAGCTTCTGTTGTCAGAGTAAGGACAACAACCGTAGAGCGTGGTGCACGAAGTCTCTTAGGGGTCTTTGCTGCTGCGGCCTTGGCGTTTTTAGACGTTTTCTTCTTTGCCTTCTTCCTTTTCTTTTTTTCTCCTACTATCTCCCACTCGCTTTCCTTGGCATCCACAGTTTTCGAGGGAGGAGCATCCGTACCCTTTCCTTTCTTTTTTTTTTTATGCGATAGGGGTAAACGAGCAGACGGGTCACCTGATGGTAAATGACTACCGCCGCCCATGGACACCCGCACCTCAAGAGTCACAAGTGCGTTGCCGGCCTTTTAGGTAGGAGTACGCTCTTTTCTTGAAGGTTTAGTTTCTGCCTCTTAGTTATGGCGTTAGAGGGTTTTGAGGATGCTAAGGGCGTTTTTGGAGCAACCGTCTTCTCATGGAGTTGAACTTTTGGATTCGCACGGGTCGCGGCTGCGTAATTCATTTCTCTGGGTGGTGCTAACGGTGGACGGAGTTTTGCCCCCTCCATGGCCGAGATACGCTTCATAATACGCTCCTCAATCTCCGCCATCAGTCTCGAGATAGCTGCATCTGGGAACGTCTGCACCGAAGTCACCTGGACTCCAGAGGCACTTCCACTGCGACGCTCCTTTCGAAATTCTTCAAATCTTTGCTCCCTTTTTCTGATTCGGCCAGGCGAGCTTCAAGGCGAGCGACGTATTGGCGGAGCATGGCCGTCTCCTCGGAGGAAGAACGCTTCACCAGTGCCTCCGTGGCCAGTTTGATCGAGGAGGCTGCCTCTACCAATGTTTTTTTGGCAGGTGCTTTTCAGACCCTTGGAAACGCTAGCGACCTCTTCAATACGCTTTAGAGCCTCGCTGATATTTTCTCGCCATTCGGGAGCAGACCCATCCTCTAACGAAGGCGTCAGACTCCCGACAGCGGACGATCCACGGAGACTCCTGCTCTGCACCTCTGCCTTTTTGGTGGAAATATTCTCAAACAGCTTTTTATGCGCTGCTCTTCTGCTTGCCTTATAGCTTCTTCGGTGGCCCGTAGAGCTGCTGCATCCTTTCGGGCCTTAGCGGTGCCAATATACGCGCCGGTCGTAGGTGGTCGGCTTCTGCCACGTTGTGCTTTCGACACCTTTGCGACCGGAAGTGAGTCGTGTACTCGAGGAGGCTGTCTCTAACCCAGAGCGACTCCTGCTCCGTACCGTCTCGGGGTCTTTTGAGCGAGGACGTTTCTTATCACGCCAAAATTTTGAGACCGGTACTGCGAAGCTTATGTCACTCCTCTCTGACTGACAGTCTGACATGACCACTTCTGAATTATCAACTTCTACTATCGCGACCTTCGCGTTTGTTTCGGTGGTCAATTTACAGCTGACCGACGGGTTGTTTGGGCATTGGTTGCTCCCCCCAGAATACGACTGGGCGCTGCCGGAGCCGGCTGGCTCCGGGAGGGATTCCCCAGACGAAGAGCGTCTGGTACCCTCTTGGGTAGTTACTCGTTTATTAACTTCTGCCATGATTTGAGATTTATTGTCCTCCGACGGGAACGCCCTCGGCACTGAGTTCCCCTCAGCCATTCATCCCATTGCCGGGCGTTAGAGCGTGGGATTGGCGTAATTTTTTATAGAGGTTTTCTTCCTCGCAGTTCCGAAGAACCACCGGTCCTGTCAGTTCAGGGTTACGGCTTGGCTGGAATTTGGCCTGTATCAGACCGATGTCCACGGTCCTTGGAAGAATCCAAGGACAGCAGACCCTTCCACCCCACGTTGGTAATTTTTTTAAAAGGTTTTCTTCCTCGTAGCTCCAAGGAGCTACCGTGCCTATCCGTTGCCAGGCAGGATTACGGTTGGGCCAAGCGGCGGTTTACGTTAGACCAGTATTCACTAATACTGAGGAAATTCAAGGTTCGTGAACCCGTCGCCCCGTTATTACACAGTACACTATTACAGTGCCCTCCGCATAAATCAGAGGACAGATGGAAAAGTTATAGAGTGGCCTCAGAGGCAGGCCCTCCTTGCCGGAATATTAGCCGTCGGCGGTGAAGCCCTCTCCAAAAGGAGAAAATAGAGGAAGCTCCATCGCCGACGTCGCCCAGGGTGCACCGCGGGGAGATATTCTTGGCCAGCACCCCAAACAAGATTTTACCTACCTAGCTACGAACGCTAGAAAATAAAACCAATTATAGGATATTTTAGTCGTTTCCATTAAAAATAAATATGCAATATTATTATAGTTTTCCTGTCGATTAATTCGTTTCATAATACATAAAACCAAAATCATAAAAGTTATCCCTCCATTGTTGGATAAAGCGATTAACAATGAGCATTTTCTGTAAACATAATTTTGAACCGAACAGAAACGGTTTGCCCAAACGCTGTTGGCAAAATCGTCAAACGTTAAAGTTTCGACGATATGGCGAGTATTAGACAGGCAAATAGCGATATGCCGGCGTAATATGATAACGCGCCCAGCACATCTCGATCGGCATCAATTACCGACATGCCCACCACATAAACATACATCACTTATAAATTGAAAACAACTCTTTTAAATTCAAGACTAATCCTGTTCACAAGTTCAGATATTCATATACTTCGTGAGTTCAGCAGGTATTGCAGTGTGTTACAGTTCGCTCATTGCAACGTCTGCATTTTATCATAGATAAGGTGGGCCGGATGCTGGGAATTGTTTTAGCGAACCCATCAGTTCTTAATAGGGGTGGCGCTCTTCAACAATAAGGTTAGCGATGTAATGCTTTCCAACAGTATGAAGGTAGTTATTGTTTTAGATTCACTTCGGATATTGGTTTTTAATTTACTTTACACTACAAAGTGTAAAGTAGGTGTTCTTTTAAGTAGCGATTCCTTTTTTTTTTTAGTATGCTGTACTAGCATTTTGTCTCACATTGATTGTTTTTTATATTTACACCCAGGAAAAATATTTGTGTGATGAACACGAGTATTTGTTCTGTGTCTGGGTGCAATTTATCTATAATACGTATCTATTTAGAAATATACAGTAGTAGCATTTATATCAGCAGTCTGGTTGCTATGGTACAAGCTCTGTTTAGTTTGAGATCAGACGGCCGTGTGAGATATCTGAAGCTTATTATTATTCTTTATAGCGCACTGCAACCTAGACGGCTTCATAGATTTCGCCATATGATGCCATTTGAACTCTTAATTATGAGAGCGATATAGGCTATATCTTTTGCGATTTAGTCTGACAAAGATAGAGTGGATTTTAATGATTCAGACGAGTTTTATTTTTTTGAAAGTTTTACTTAAAAATATAAAACTTAAATATTGTTTTGGTTTTGTCGTTGATTTTGTCCTTATCAAGCTTGCCTTGGATACATCTGTGAACTGTATTTACCTTAGTTAAGAAGCGAGTTACTTCATTGTTTAGTTGTGCTAATTATACATCTAATTCTGAATTATTAACGTTTTTCTATGTACGTTTAAAATGCTAATTGATTATGTACATACATGTAGGTCAATTTGACTGGTTTTATACCAGTAGGAATTGGTTATGATGACTTAAATGTTTAATCACTGCAACGATTATGACCCACCACGAATAACTGTGCTCACAAGCAGTTATTAAGACATGCTCTGAGGGAATAAGATGCACTCAAGTTAGAGAGCCTGGTATGAATAATTTCCTCAGGCTATGAGGTTCAACCGTGAAATTCGATCAACCCAGAGAATTTAGATCCTTCTGGATGTATTGAATTGTAGAATTGCGGATTAATATATTTTAGTTACAATGTTCTTCAAACTGCACGTGAACTTTTGAACAAATGTAAATATTCGTTCAATGTAAAAATAAATCCTATAATTTACATAACCCACAATTTTAATAGTAGTAGTATATTGTATAACAACATGGGGTGGAGCCTCCAAGACCCATATGCTCAAGCTTGAAAGAGCTCAAAGAGCTTTTGCAGTTTAGTTTAGCTCAAAGCTAAACTAAACTCTACCTTAAGTGCAAGGTACTATCGGTTCGCCAACTTTTTATTATCCAGACTGTACTCCGCAAACACTCAGAGATTTCATATGACTCTTCCTTACGCTCCAGCATGCGTATTAAGACAAAAGTTTGTCCTTCAAAATTATTCCAAAGTGTTTTCTCACATCGTAGCTATTGTTTCCTAAGCAATCGTCTCTAACAAGTTAAACTCTATTCTTAACATCTATGCCTTAACGAAATTTAAGTGTAAGAAAATTATAACTTCATATGCTTTAGAACATAACTATGAGTCCACTGAAAATTTAATAACTGGCCCAAAATAAAGACTGACACTTTTTCACACACACACACTCGCATATACATAAACACACAACACGCACACGAGCACTACACAAAATACTTTTAAATAATTATTTTATCTTATATTAGCCGCTTGCCTTTGTGACTTTTATAATACTAACATTGTTAGTAGGGGGCCTGCTAATCTGTGTGACAGGGTTTCCTAGTGCAGATGCCACTCTCGCACAAAGGACTATAATGAATATGTATATGAATAGTATTGACAACCATAGACTTAAGTTACATTTGGGGAAGAGAAATATATTATTATTATTCTCTTTATTTACATTATTCAACATACAAATTACATTTTTAAATATAAAATAAAAACAAAATATATTTAAAAATATAAAAAATAGTGCCCCACCGGTATCGGGTACAGGGACCAAGCTACCGGTGGTTAGGGCTCCAGAGACAGGAACCTCCTCACAATACGTGCCGTATCAAGAAGGACTGCCTTCTGCATTAGGCCCTTAACCCAGCTGTGTAACGTGAGCCTCTGCAGATGTTGGTCGAGGCTCTTGGCAATCAACCCATGAGCTGATATGACTATCGGCACAATGATTGCAGAACTCACATCCCACATGTCGACCACCTCATGGGCTAAATCCAAATATTTTATTTGTTTATCTTTTTCTGCCTTTATGAGGTTGTCGTCATGTGGAATGGTAATGTCAACAATCATTGCTCGGCGCTCTAGTCGGTCTATCACCACTATATCAGGTTTATTGGCAACAATAGTCCTGTCAGTGATGATAGATCGATCCCAATATAATGTTGCACGACTATTTTCAAGAACTGGGTCGGGCACATACCTATAATACGGTAACTCGACATCCACAAGGTTATATCTAAGAGCAAGTTGCTGATGGACTATCCTGGCCACTTGGTTATGTCTGTGCAAGTACTCACCGTTTGCAAGACGAGAGCAACCGGAAATTATATGCCTGAGGGTTTCACCAGGGCGATGACATGCCCGACAAATGTCAATTGTGCCATCCTTCAGGATATGTTTCCTATAATTGTTCGTCATAACAACTTCATCTGTAATTGCACAGATAAAACCTTCAGTTTCTCCAAAGAGGTCACTGAAACGTAGCCAAGACACAGATGATAATAAATCTACATCGGGCCCGTTTAAGGCCCGATAAAAACGTCCATGCAGCTCTTTGCTCTTCCATATCTCCTGACGGTCTTTAACATTAAGTATTACAGGCTTGCGCCAGTTCTCTTTTCCTAGACCAAGCGGAGTAAGTCCGTTATCAACTGCCACTACATCCCGGTGTATTATTATTATGCAACATGGTTAAAAAATTAACTATTGTTTTTTTTATTTTGATTGCTGTAGTGCCTATGGAACACGATTTACAGAGAACTATATCCATGGAGGCACTTGGGAATCAACGTACACCACCGATTAAAAGGGCTTCAATGTTGTATCTTCTTGACTTCGAGATAGTGGTGTCACACTCAATAAAGTCAAAACAATTTACATACCATTCTCTATTAAAAAAAAAATTAACCCCCAATAAATGCGACCACCTGTAGCATATCTTAGCTTAGCTGTAGCTTATCTTAACATACACTTGTCCTCCCAACCATGCCTGTACATGCGAAGACTTAAAAAAGGTTCCTACATGAAAAACCTTGGCAACATGTTAGATAACACTCTTAGCTTCAATCAACACCTTGAACAAGTGTTAGATAAACTCGCAAACAGATTTTTACCTTCGAAATCTCCGTCACGTTTCTGATAAAACTGCCATTAGGATGGTGTACATGGCCCTATATCAATCCTTCTTATCATACATCATCAGGCATCACTGTATGGGGTGGTGCATGTAAGACTAACTTGATTAAAGTTGAAAGAGCCCAAAGAGCAGTAAAAAATTTTTTTCTATTATTGCCTTTTCTGTTCCTCACAAATGATTTGTATAAACTGGCCGATTTTCTAACATTAGGTCAACATAATATTTTATTTCCATTCTCAAGAGCCCTCTCTCATCAGATTCAATCCCCTATGCAATCAAAATAAAATTAATAAAATTTAAATGCAAGTAAAATCTCACACATTATGGCTTAAGTACTTGAATTATGAGGAAACTGAAAATTTACTTAATTTAGGACCCTAGATGAAAGTATATATTCTACCAGTAAACACACACACATACACTCAAACACACACATCCACATACATATATACACTTATGCTCATTCCTCGTAACTCAAGTACTTACTGTAAGGTACACACATCTAATACATAATAAAAAAATGTTACTCACTTTCACCCAATTCTGAGTCTGGAGAGACTTGTAATCTGTCATACAGGTCTAATAGTATAGACGCCAGTCTCTCACATAGATAATCGGTAATTTTACTAATGATTTCATGTATTAGTTTAAGTACAACCAATGTATCAGTCTGTATAAGAGAAAAAAAAAAATATATACATATCTTGTTAACGTTATTGAAATGAAAATATAAAAAATAAACCCCCCATACTCGAGGATGTGGTCGCCTACTAATCAGGTGGAAAAGGTCTGCAGGGGCTCCCGGAGGATTCTTTCTGAGGGTATCCCGGGTCCATGGCAATAGACACATTTGTAACAGAACAGCATGTGGTTTTAACATAGTCGGTTCGACACAGTAAAAATCACGGGACTCGCCCAATTCAATTTTCTTTGAAGAGAATATGTTAGTGCATACGCATATGTTACGTTGGTTTTATTAGAAAGAAAGAAAGAAAGATAGAAAATATATTTATTTTGTACTCATACTAGGCAAGGATAACAAATTCATCAGACGTTAGTGCTAACAAGTACCACTGTATGGGACAAAAATGGCCGTTAGCTCAGCTTTGTGCGACCTCGTAAGAAGCAGCGCTGGTATTATGCTAACATCTAGTGAATATCACGGACAGAGAGCCATCTTTTGGTATAAATATATACTAAGAGTGAGTGAGAGAGAAAGAGTATCTACATAGAGTACACATAACCAACTTAATAAAGGCTTACTAAAGTACAGATTGTATAAATTACATTATTATGTGTATATATGTATAATTGTGTATATTTAAAATATACTACTTATCCGAAAATTAAACTAAGAACATGATATCTAGCGTATTCGTGTTATGTGCACTAAACAAAACGTCATGTCATTCCTATTTAATCTGTGCCCCGTACGCGAGGTTTTCAGTAGTTCTAAACAAGGGAAAACTGAGAATAGTAATAGTTTTAAAATTAGGTAAAAGGCAGACGCTTATCCCCGGTAGAGTGAACGGCAAAATGGAAATTTCATAATCAGTAAGTCAGTGTTAGTTTGTGAGTTTTGTTTCCTATATAATAGTATACAGAAGACTGAATTTTTGAGTGTTATATGATAAATAGTCATTGTGACTTTGAAGTAACCAAGAGGATTTAGAGATGCGTCATTCAACACAAAGCCGTTTTTCATATTTTTTTTTGTTGGTCTGGTGACGGTACCAAACAGCAACTGGTGATGTGGAAACAGAAGGTAAGTTTAAAGTCATTGTTTTCGTAGAGTAAGCAGATGTTGTTTCAGATTTGTGCCAAAGTTTCGTACCGAGTTAAGGGTTCGAAGAGGTGGTGGCAGATTGTTCCAGCACCGAGTACTTGTTAACCTAAAACTCCCACGGAAGGCGGCTGTACAATGCCTTGGTGTGACCAATAGGTATGAGGAAGCTCGAGTTTTATGTTTGTGTTGTTCACAAGACGAAGCGAGCTTTTTAAACAAGTACTCGGGCCGTTTATTTTTATATTATATTAAGGACTATGGGTCTCGTTCTATCTTTTAATTTTTGAAATTGAAAGTCCAAGTTTCACAGCCGTAGGTGTGTAATTTTCGTGATACGCAACACTCTGCCATTCTTCAGATTACTTCTTTTGTATTTCTTTTTTCTTGAAGGATATCTGTATGTCTTGGTATGTGTATTTTGCTACTCATTCGAGAGGGATGTTTTTTACCAGAATAGGTGTCGTGTGGCGGTTTGTCATGACATGTTTTGTTTGAATTTTATTCTGCTGGGTTCTGGACCAGTTGTACCAACATTGTAATAACTGTGGGCTTTAAACTAAAGATTCAGGAAAACAAATTATATCTACATAACACTTTACACTACATAAAGGAAGACTATCGAATATATATCCTTAACAAACACACGAAACTAGAAGATCAACTGCAGAAAGAAAGAGGGGCCGGCAAAATAAACTTACTCCTCACATAAGTAGCTGTCTTTTCGAGCGATATTATAATTCAAACTTGTTTAATAATAATAATATGTATTTTTCTCTTCATCTCTTAAGAGTCCGTACACTGCTAACTGCGTACCGAATGCACCATCCAGGTTCATCAGTAATGAGATTGGATATCTCGCGGAAATGTGGGGGTCGTGGTTTCTTAAATGCCAGGACCCTTCATTATCGTGAAATATTCAATCTTAGAGGTTACTTTCTTTCTGTCAACTTGGAGGTACACTGGGCAGTTGATAACGGACTTACTCCGCTTGGTCTAGAGAAAGAGAACTGGCATAAACCTGCAATACCTAATGTTACAGACCGTCGGGAGATATGGAAGAGCAAAGAGCTGCATGGACGTTTTTATCGGGCCTTAAACGGGCCCGATGTAGATTTATTATCATCTGTGTCTTGGATACGTTTCAGTGATCTCTTCGGAGAAACTGAAGGTTTTATCTGTGCAATTACAGATGAAGTTGTAATAACGAATAATTATCGGAGACATATCCTGAAGGATGGCACAATTGACATTTGTCGGGCATGTCATCGCCCCGGTGAAACCCTCAGGCATATAATTTTCGGTTGCTCTCGTCTTGCAAATGGTGAGTACTTGCACAGACATAACCAAGTGTCCAGGATAGTCCATCAGCAACTTGCTCTTAGATATAACCTTGTGGATGTCGAGTTACCGTATTATAGGTATGTGCCCACCCAGTTTTTGAAAATAGTCGTGCAACATTAAATTGGGATCGATCTATCATCACTGACAGGACTATTGTTGCCAATAACAGGTTTATTGTTAATGTTATTTAATAATAAACTGGTGATAGACGGACTAGAGCGGCGAGCAATAATGTTGACATTACCATTCCACATGACGACAACCTCATAAAGGCTGAAAAAGATAAACAAATAAAATATTTGGATTTAGCCCATGAGGTGGTCGACATGTGGGATGTGAGTTCTGCAATCAATGTGCCGATAGTCATATCAGCTCATGGGTTGATTGCTAAGAGCCTCGACCAACATCTGCAGAGGCTCACGTTACACAGCTGGGTTAAGGGCCTAATGCAGAAGGCAGTCCTTCTTGATACGGTACGTATTGTGAGGAGGTTCCTGTCCCTGGAGCCCTAACTACCGGTAGTTTGGTCCCTGTACCCGATACCGGTGGAACACATTTTTTATATTTTTAAATATATTTTTTGTTGATTTTATGTTTAAAAATGTAATTTGTATGTTTTTTTAATGTGAATAAAGAGAATAATAATAACTTTATACATCTCACAAATGGCAGTCTTATCCCAAACTAAGCAGAGTTTGTACTATGGTAACCAGACAGACATATGTATATATTATAGGTAAAACCTTTGAGTACAAGACGAGAGCAACAGGCGTATGACCCAGATATTTTTGAAACGTCTACTACGAGTACATATGTATTTTAATATTACTGTGTATTGTTTCTCCAAAATATACTTTACTTTTACTATTTAAATAAATAAACGATGCCTTAGTCATTTCCGCTTTTTAGTTTCATTTATTTATAAACCTATGAACTCAATATTTGTAAACGACTTTGCGAATTCTATGTATCATTAAATGTTCGATAAAAATTGGAACATTATTTTGCCTGAAAATTCGTACAAGAGTAAAAATTATTATAACCTGATGAGGGCTATTATTTTATCCATTTATTTTGATGGGTTCTATCAGTAACGTAAATAAGCAACGGTGAAACCTTTTTCGCTAAACAATAAAGCTTGACTGTGAAATAAACAGCTTATAGGTGCTATATATAAACAAGATAATTCTGTCTTGTTTCGTAAATTTCGGAATATTGCACCAAGTATGTTTAATTATTTATATATTGTATATATTTGTATATTAAAGAAGCTGATTACAAGTTTACTAAGAGTATTAAAAAATACTGAATTAAATTTGATGTCTCTTACCATATCTCAATCAATTTTACCTTGGGAGATCCATTCTTAGGCATAAATGGGCGTAATCGACCGGACCGGAACCGGATATTACTACGGCTTCACAGAACACCGGTAGACAAACCATGCCTCCGTTGTATTACCGAGTGAGTGAGGATACCGCAGGTGAGTGAGGATTTCACATCTCCTCATCCCCCTCACCCCTTTCTTATCCCTCACCCCCCTCCTCTGTATCCATCAATATCATAAACAAAATCAACAACCTGTTTACGGCTACAATAAGGAATAAATATAAATATAAAAATATAAATTTATTTAAAGTTGTAATTTAAGTTGAATGTTTACGAATTACCTGTTTGAAGTAGATAATAAATGATGATATATACAACCATACCATAAACATTTGGAGAGAAAGGGTTTCCTTTCCAAGCAGATTCGAACGAATGCGGTCAAAGAGGCTATGTCTGCGCAAGTCTGGCCAGTAATTTGTATTTGTCATCAGAACGCTAGTATGAAGATTAATATACTTATTACTTGTCAAGAAAAGTCTTTCCTTATTAGAATTATTCCTACACAAACTGCTGATATAGTAGAGTATCAACAAATATTGTCAAATCACACGGTTTGTATTGTAATCAACATCTGTAAATCCTTGCAGTGCTTTGCGGACTAAGCAAAGAAAGTCCTTTATCTTTTCACAAGGAGCTTAAGTTTTTTAGACACAAGGGACAAAAGTGTTGAGACACGGGATAGAAGAAAAATGTTTTATTTTGCTGATGTAATGGACACAGTACAATACTTGAAGTACATAATAGATCTTTGCCTTTTCAGTCTTTTGATTAGGTTTTAAGACAACTTCGAATTTATACAAGAAAAATCACAAGGGAATCAAACCACTACTGGGTTCAAAATCTCAAGATCGCTAGTAGTGACAAAATTCGTCTTATGTCAATGGACCACCGATGTGTTGTTAATCTCACAGATAAACCTGAATCAATGACTTCTTTTTTATTCTTTATCAACTAAGGTTAGGTATAACCTGGAAGATATTGCTTCTTAGCGATAAGGCCGCCCATTGTGCATTTCTTGTTCTGTTATATTATTCTGTCTCTGTGTATTTGTTTGGTGTACAATAAAGAATATTATTATTATGTTTCGGTGCCATATAACGACCGAAATAAATAGACACACTTTCTTGTAACAACCTGTATACTGTAATAATTAATTCCCAACATTACAATTGGATTCAGATTATCATAATTATCATAAATATTAATTAATTAATCGCCTACATGTAGGTTACTAAACATAATATTATATCGGCTACTAGTCAAGCGCTGACCATGTAAATTGCAAAGTGAATCGGCAGGATTAATATAGTGTAACGGTTACTGCAATCTGTCATATTCAGCCCTGTTTCAGTGAAGGGGTAGGTAGATGTGTATTAAACACCTCAAATATGGACATGTTTTAATTACTATTATGAAAAAAACTGAGGGTTTTTTACCGTAGTTCATATTAAATCACAATGACTAATGAGCATTAAAACAATCTGGGGGGAGGCGAAGGCACATAACGTTGTTTTCGTAAAGGTTTTATTCTAATTTGAGGATATACTTCAATGTAATCATACCTCATTAACATAACATCTTAATAAGACGAGTGAGATGTGTTTATTAATAACTGTTTAGTAAAACTTCAAAGTTTATTATAAGGAGAGTAGTTAAAAGAGATGAGGAAATAAATTATTTAAAAATATATAAAGACCGACATAAATACTAACATAAATAGTTTAATCTGGAAATTTTATACTCGATATTACTTCTACTATTAAGACGATTTAAATAACACCTCATGTCACATGCATCAATTTGTTTTGGCTCTAGGCCGGGACAAAAAAAACGTCATACATACACACATATGTATACAAACTCGAAAAATATAACGCTCCTTCTAGCTATGTCAGGTAAATATTGCTGATGATATAGTTCATCTTAAGTAATTCACCATCACTTCCATATAATCTGTATTCTAACTAATTAGATTAAATAGTTACGCTAGAATCCAGTATATCAACCAAATGGATTTCAAAATAAAACAACGCGAAGCTCTACGGCGTAGATGCGTAGTCCCGTAGCACGTTTAAAATTTATAGTTTCAAAGCGTGCAGGCTAACTTTGCCTATATGAATGAAATAAATATGTAATAAACCCGCCATCTTCGTACACAATTTTTTTTTTAAGTATACAAAATCAAATTATTTCTCAACTATATAAGCACCGTCGTTTTTTTGCTGGTGCGTTTTTTTGCCTCGGAGGAAGAACGCTTCACCAGTGCCTCCGTGGCCAGTTTGATCGAGGAGGCTGCCTCTACCAATGTTTTTTTGGCAGGTGCTTTTCAGACCCTTGGAAACGCTAGCGACCTCTTCAATACGCTTTAGAGCCTCGCTGATATTTTCTCGCCATTCGGGAGCAGACCCATCCTCTAACGAAGGCGTCAGACTCCCGACAGCGGACGATCCACGGAGACTCCTGCTCTGCACCTCTGCCTTTTTGGTGGAAATATTCTCAAACAGCTTTTTATGCGCTGCTCTTCTGCTTGCCTTATAGCTTCTTCGGTGGCCCGTAGAGCTGCTGCATCCTTTCGGGCCTTAGCGGTGCCAATATACGCGCCGGTCGTAGGTGGTCGGCTTCTGCCACGTTGTGCTTTCGACACCTTTGCGACCGGAAGTGAGTCGTGTACTCGAGGAGGCTGTCTCTAACCCAGAGCGACTCCTGCTCCGTACCGTCTCGGGGTCTTTTGAGCGAGGACGTTTCTTATCACGCCAAAATTTTGAGACCGGTACTGCGAAGCTTATGTCACTCCTCTCTGACTGACAGTCTGACATGACCACTTCTGAATTATCAACTTCTACTATCGCGACCTTCGCGTTTGTTTCGGTGGTCAATTTACAGCTGACCGACGGGTTGTTTGGGCATTGGTTGCTCCCCCCAGAATACGACTGGGCGCTGCCGGAGCCGGCTGGCTCCGGGAGGGATTCCCCAGACGAAGAGCGTCTGGTACCCTCTTGGGTAGTTACTCGTTTATTAACTTCTGCCATGATTTGAGATTTATTGTCCTCCGACGGGAACGCCCTCGGCACTGAGTTCCCCTCAGCCATTCATCCCATTGCCGGGCGTTAGAGCGTGGGATTGGCGTAATTTTTTATAGAGGTTTTCTTCCTCGCAGTTCCGAAGAACCACCGGTCCTGTCAGTTCAGGGTTACGGCTTGGCTGGAATTTGGCCTGTATCAGACCGATGTCCACGGTCCTTGGAAGAATCCAAGGACAGCAGACCCTTCCACCCCACGTTGGTAATTTTTTTAAAAGGTTTTCTTCCTCGTAGCTCCAAGGAGCTACCGTGCCTATCCGTTGCCAGGCAGGATTACGGTTGGGCCAAGCGGCGGTTTACGTTAGACCAGTATTCACTAATACTGAGGAAATTCAAGGTTCGTGAACCCGTCGCCCCGTTATTACACAGTACACTATTACAGTGCCCTCCGCATAAATCAGAGGACAGATGGAAAAGTTATAGAGTGGCCTCAGAGGCAGGCCCTCCTTGCCGGAATATTAGCCGTCGGCGGTGAAGCCCTCTCCAAAAGGAGAAAATAGAGGAAGCTCCATCGCCGACGTCGCCCAGGGTGCACCGCGGGGAGATATTCTTGGCCAGCACCCCAAACAAGATTTTACCTACCTAGCTACGAACGCTAGAAAATAAAACCAATTATAGGATATTTTAGTCGTTTCCATTAAAAATAAATATGCAATATTATTATAGTTTTCCTGTCGATTAATTCGTTTCATAATACATAAAACCAAAATCATAAAAGTTATCCCTCCATTGTTGGATAAAGCGATTAACAATGAGCAGTATTTCATTTTCTGTAAACATAATTTTGAACCGAACAGAAACGGTTTGCCCAAACGCTGTTGGCAAAATCGTCAAACGTTAAAGTTTCGACGATATGGCGAGTATTAGACAGGCAAATAGCGATATGCCGGCGTAATATGATAACGCGCCCAGCACATCTCGATCGGCATCAATTACCGACATGCCCACCACATAAACATACATCACTTATAAATTGAAAACAACTCTTTTAAATTCAAGACTAATCCTGTTCACAAGTTCAGATATTCATATACTTCGTGAGTTCAGCAGGTATTGCAGTGTGTTACAGTTCGCTCATTGCAACGTCTGCATTTTATCATAGATAAGGTGGGCCGGATGCTGGGAATTGTTTTAGCGAACCCATCAGTTCTTAATAGGGGTGGCGCTCTTCAACAATAAGGTTAGCGATGTAATGCTTTCCAACAGTATGAAGGTAGTTATTGTTTTAGATTCACTTCGGATATTGGTTTTTAATTTACTTTACACTACAAAGTGTAAAGTAGGTGTTCTTTTAAGTAGCGATTCCTTTTTTTTTTTAGTATGCTGTACTAGCATTTTGTCTCACATTGATTGTTTTTTATATTTACACCCAGGAAAAATATTTGTGTGATGAACACGAGTATTTGTTCTGTGTCTGGGTGCAATTTATCTATAATACGTATCTATTTAGAAATATACAGTAGTAGCATTTATATCAGCAGTCTGGTTGCTATGGTACAAGCTCTGTTTAGTTTGAGATCAGACGGCCGTGTGAGATATCTGAAGCTTATTATTATTCTTTATAGCGCACTGCAACCTAGACGGCTTCATAGATTTCGCCATATGATGCCATTTGAACTCTTAATTATGAGAGCGATATAGGCTATATCTTTTGCGATTTAGTCTGACAAAGATAGAGTGGATTTTAATGATTCAGACGAGTTTTATTTTTTTGAAAGTTTTACTTAAAAATATAAAACTTAAATATTGTTTTGGTTTTGTCGTTGATTTTGTCCTTATCAAGCTTGCCTTGGATACATCTGTGAACTGTATTTACCTTAGTTAAGAAGCGAGTTACTTCATTGTTTAGTTGTGCTAATTATACATCTAATTCTGAATTATTAACGTTTTTCTATGTACGTTTAAAATGCTAATTGATTATGTACATACATGTAGGTCAATTTGACTGGTTTTATACCAGTAGGAATTGGTTATGATGACTTAAATGTTTAATCACTGCAACGATTATGACCCACCACGAATAACTGTGCTCACAAGCAGTTATTAAGACATGCTCTGAGGGAATAAGATGCACTCAAGTTAGAGAGCCTGGTATGAATAATTTCCTCAGGCTATGAGGTTCAACCGTGAAATTCGATCAACCCAGAGAATTTAGATCCTTCTGGATGTATTGAATTGTAGAATTGCGGATTAATATATTTTAGTTACAATGTTCTTCAAACTGCACGTGAACTTTTGAACAAATGTAAATATTCGTTCAATGTAAAAATAAATCCTATAATTTACATAACCCACAATTTTAATAGTAGTAGTATATTGTATAACAACATGGGGTGGAGCCTCCAAGACCCATATGCTCAAGCTTGAAAGAGCTCAAAGAGCTTTTGCAGTTTAGTTTAGCTCAAAGCTAAACTAAACTCTACCTTAAGTGCAAGGTACTATCGGTTCGCCAACTTTTTATTATCCAGACTGTACTCCGCAAACACTCAGAGATTTCATATGACTCTTCCTTACGCTCCAGCATGCGTATTAAGACAAAAGTTTGTCCTTCAAAATTATTCCAAAGTGTTTTCTCACATCGTAGCTATTGTTTCCTAAGCAATCGTCTCTAACAAGTTAAACTCTATTCTTAACATCTATGCCTTAACGAAATTTAAGTGTAAGAAAATTATAACTTCATATGCTTTAGAACATAACTATGAGTCCACTGAAAATTTAATAACTGGCCCAAAATAAAGACTGACACTTTTTCACACACACACACTCGCATATACATAAACACACAACACGCACACGAGCACTACACAAAATACTTTTAAATAATTATTTTATCTTATATTAGCCGCTTGCCTTTGTGACTTTTATAATACTAACATTGTTAGTAGGGGGCCTGCTAATCTGTGTGACAGGGTTTCCTAGTGCAGATGCCACTCTCGCACAAAGGACTATAATGAATATGTATATGAATAGTATTGACAACCATAGACTTAAGTTACATTTGGGGAAGAGAAATATATTATTATTATTCTCTTTATTTACATTATTCAACATACAAATTACATTTTTAAATATAAAATAAAAACAAAATATATTTAAAAATATAAAAAATAGTGCCCCACCGGTATCGGGTACAGGGACCAAGCTACCGGTGGTTAGGGCTCCAGAGACAGGAACCTCCTCACAATACGTGCCGTATCAAGAAGGACTGCCTTCTGCATTAGGCCCTTAACCCAGCTGTGTAACGTGAGCCTCTGCAGATGTTGGTCGAGGCTCTTGGCAATCAACCCATGAGCTGATATGACTATCGGCACAATGATTGCAGAACTCACATCCCACATGTCGACCACCTCATGGGCTAAATCCAAATATTTTATTTGTTTATCTTTTTCTGCCTTTATGAGGTTGTCGTCATGTGGAATGGTAATGTCAACAATCATTGCTCGGCGCTCTAGTCGGTCTATCACCACTATATCAGGTTTATTGGCAACAATAGTCCTGTCAGTGATGATAGATCGATCCCAATATAATGTTGCACGACTATTTTCAAGAACTGGGTCGGGCACATACCTATAATACGGTAACTCGACATCCACAAGGTTATATCTAAGAGCAAGTTGCTGATGGACTATCCTGGCCACTTGGTTATGTCTGTGCAAGTACTCACCGTTTGCAAGACGAGAGCAACCGGAAATTATATGCCTGAGGGTTTCACCAGGGCGATGACATGCCCGACAAATGTCAATTGTGCCATCCTTCAGGATATGTTTCCTATAATTGTTCGTCATAACAACTTCATCTGTAATTGCACAGATAAAACCTTCAGTTTCTCCAAAGAGGTCACTGAAACGTAGCCAAGACACAGATGATAATAAATCTACATCGGGCCCGTTTAAGGCCCGATAAAAACGTCCATGCAGCTCTTTGCTCTTCCATATCTCCTGACGGTCTTTAACATTAAGTATTACAGGCTTGCGCCAGTTCTCTTTTCCTAGACCAAGCGGAGTAAGTCCGTTATCAACTGCCACTACATCCCGGTGTATTATTATTATGCAACATGGTTAAAAAATTAACTATTGTTTTTTTTATTTTGATTGCTGTAGTGCCTATGGAACACGATTTACAGAGAACTATATCCATGGAGGCACTTGGGAATCAACGTACACCACCGATTAAAAGGGCTTCAATGTTGTATCTTCTTGACTTCGAGATAGTGGTGTCACACTCAATAAAGTCAAAACAATTTACATACCATTCTCTATTAAAAAAAAAATTAACCCCCAATAAATGCGACCACCTGTAGCATATCTTAGCTTAGCTGTAGCTTATCTTAACATACACTTGTCCTCCCAACCATGCCTGTACATGCGAAGACTTAAAAAAGGTTCCTACATGAAAAACCTTGGCAACATGTTAGATAACACTCTTAGCTTCAATCAACACCTTGAACAAGTGTTAGATAAACTCGCAAACAGATTTTTACCTTCGAAATCTCCGTCACGTTTCTGATAAAACTGCCATTAGGATGGTGTACATGGCCCTATATCAATCCTTCTTATCATACATCATCAGGCATCACTGTATGGGGTGGTGCATGTAAGACTAACTTGATTAAAGTTGAAAGAGCCCAAAGAGCAGTAAAAAAATTTTTTCTATTATTGCCTTTTCTGTTCCTCACAAATGATTTGTATAAACTGGCCGATTTTCTAACATTAGGTCAACATAATATTTTATTTCCATTCTCAAGAGCCCTCTCTCATCAGATTCAATCCCCTATGCAATCAAAATAAAATTAATAAAATTTAAATGCAAGTAAAATCTCACACATTATGGCTTAAGTACTTGAATTATGAGGAAACTGAAAATTTACTTAATTTAGGACCCTAGATGAAAGTATATATTCTACCAGTAAACACACACACATACACTCAAACACACACATCCACATACATATATACACTTATGCTCATTCCTCGTAACTCAAGTACTTACTGTAAGGTACACACATCTAATACATAATAAAAAAATGTTACTCACTTTCACCCAATTCTGAGTCTGGAGAGACTTGTAATCTGTCATACAGGTCTAATAGTATAGACGCCAGTCTCTCACATAGATAATCGGTAATTTTACTAATGATTTCATGTATTAGTTTAAGTACAACCAATGTATCAGTCTGTATAAGAGAAAAAAAAAAATATATACATATCTTGTTAACGTTATTGAAATGAAAATATAAAAAATAAACCCCCCATATACAAGTTTACTAAGAGTATTAAAAAATACTGAATTAAATTTGATGTCTCTTACCATATCTCAATCAATTTTACCTTGGGAGATCCATTCTTAGGCATAAATGGGCGTAATCGACCGGACCGGAACCGGATATTACTACGGCTTCACAGAACACCGGTAGACAAACCATGCCTCCGTTGTATTACCGAGTGAGTGAGGATACCGCAGGTGAGTGAGGATTTCACATCTCCTCATCCCCCTCACCCCTTTCTTATCCCTCACCCCCCTCCTCTGTATCCATCAATATCATAAACAAAATCAACAACCTGTTTACGGCTACAATAAGGAATAAATATAAATATAAAAATATAAATTTATTTAAAGTTGTAATTTAAGTTGAATGTTTACGAATTACCTGTTTGAAGTAGATAATAAATGATGATATATACAACCATACCATAAACATTTGGAGAGAAAGGGTTTCCTTTCCAAGCAGATTCGAACGAATGCGGTCAAAGAGGCTATGTCTGCGCAAGTCTGGCCAGTAATTTGTATTTGTCATCAGAACGCTAGTATGAAGATTAATATACTTATTACTTGTCAAGAAAAGTCTTTCCTTATTAGAATTATTCCTACACAAACTGCTGATATAGTAGAGTATCAACAAATATTGTCAAATCACACGGTTTGTATTGTAATCAACATCTGTAAATCCTTGCAGTGCTTTGCGGACTAAGCAAAGAAAGTCCTTTATCTTTTCACAAGGAGCTTAAGTTTTTTAGACACAAGGGACAAAAGTGTTGAGACACGGGATAGAAGAAAAATGTTTTATTTTGCTGATGTAATGGACACAGTACAATACTTGAAGTACATAATAGATCTTTGCCTTTTCAGTCTTTTGATTAGGTTTTAAGACAACTTCGAATTTATACAAGAAAAATCACAAGGGAATCAAACCACTACTGGGTTCAAAATCTCAAGATCGCTAGTAGTGACAAAATTCGTCTTATGTCAATGGACCACCGATGTGTTGTTAATCTCACAGATAAACCTGAATCAATGACTTCTTTTTTATTCTTTATCAACTAAGGTTAGGTATAACCTGGAAGATATTGCTTCTTAGCGATAAGGCCGCCCATTGTGCATTTCTTGTTCTGTTATATTATTCTGTCTCTGTGTATTTGTTTGGTGTACAATAAAGAATATTATTATTATGTTTCGGTGCCATATAACGACCGAAATAAATAGACACACTTTCTTGTAACAACCTGTATACTGTAATAATTAATTCCCAACATTACAATTGGATTCAGATTATCATAATTATCATAAATATTAATTAATTAATCGCCTACATGTAGGTTACTAAACATAATATTATATCGGCTACTAGTCAAGCGCTGACCATGTAAATTGCAAAGTGAATCGGCAGGATTAATATAGTGTAACGGTTACTGCAATCTGTCATATTCAGCCCTGTTTCAGTGAAGGGGTAGGTAGATGTGTATTAAACACCTCAAATATGGACATGTTTTAATTACTATTATGAAAAAAACTGAGGGTTTTTTACCGTAGTTCATATTAAATCACAATGACTAATGAGCATTAAAACAATCTGGGGGGAGGCGAAGGCACATAACGTTGTTTTCGTAAAGGTTTTATTCTAATTTGAGGATATACTTCAATGTAATCATACCTCATTAACATAACATCTTAATAAGACGAGTGAGATGTGTTTATTAATAACTGTTTAGTAAAACTTCAAAGTTTATTATAAGGAGAGTAGTTAAAAGAGATGAGGAAATAAATTATTTAAAAATATATAAAGACCGACATAAATACTAACATAAATAGTTTAATCTGGAAATTTTATACTCGATATTACTTCTACTATTAAGACGATTTAAATAACACCTCATGTCACATGCATCAATTTGTTTTGGCTCTAGGCCGGGACAAAAAAAACGTCATACATACACACATATGTATACAAACTCGAAAAATATAACGCTCCTTCTAGCTATGTCAGGTAAATATTGCTGATGATATAGTTCATCTTAAGTAATTCACCATCACTTCCATATAATCTGTATTCTAACTAATTAGATTAAATAGTTACGCTAGAATCCAGTATATCAACCAAATGGATTTCAAAATAAAACAACGCGAAGCTCTACGGCGTAGATGCGTAGTCCCGTAGCACGTTTAAAATTTATAGTTTCAAAGCGTGCAGGCTAACTTTGCCTATATGAATGAAATAAATATGTAATAAACCCGCCATCTTCGTACACAATTTTTTTTTTAAGTATACAAAATCAAATTATTTCTCAACTATATAAGCACCGTCGTTTTCTATCACCTGACAACGCGCTGGCAGAGACATAATGCCTACCTCGTAGAAGTTTTTAGGCTTTTGATCAAAAATGTGGTAAGGTCACTTTTAAGCTGGTCTTCAGATTTTAAATTTTTTAGTAGTGGGCTAGAGAACGAAATAGATGATAATCTGAGGTCATAATGTCTGAAAAGTACGGTCGGTGAGGAAGGACAGCCCATCCAAGTGAAAGTAATTTTTCACGAGTCTTTTTTGCTACATGTGGATTGTCATTTGCATTATCATGCAAAGCATGCAAATTATATACTTTATTTAGATTTTTCGGTAATCTCGCTTCTACTTTATCCAGTTATTCACAATAAATATGTGTAGTGTTAGATGGCAACAGCTCCCAGTTTATAATTTCGTTAATTCCCCACCACACACTTAAAATAACTTTTTTACTCGTGTCAGATTTTGGCGTCGGTACTCCTACTTCTCCAGGTCCAAGCCACTGGCGCTTACGTGAAAAATTAATGTACATAACCCACTTTTCATCCCCCGTAATTACATCCCTCAGCCGCTTATTGGTACTATGATAACTAAGTAGTTCCATGCACACGTCAGCTCTCTTCTGAAGTTGTGGCAACAAAACTGAATATTTCCAGGTCTTTTCTAAAGCATGCAGTTATTTTTCTCCTGCAGTATGAGAACACTGAAGCTGCTCTGCCGGACAACGTGAAGTAAACCTGGGATCCATTTCTATGATTCTTTTTAACTCATCTACATCTATTGTAGGAGGTCGTCCTGGATGAGGTTCATCAGATAAGTCATAATTTCCATCCTTAAATCTTCTGAACCAATGTTTGGTGGTATCGCAAGAAAGCACGCCTTCGCCCATCGTTGCACATATATTGCGCACTGCTTCAGTCGCTTTTCGACTTAAGCGAAATTCGTGAAGTAAACGCAGCAGAAGTTCTCTACGAGATATATCCATAATTTACTTTAGTTTTACTGTTCGAGATTCAGTTGTCAACTGATCTGACATACGACTCTTGCTTTATTTATATACTACTCTAGAAATTAGAGATATCGATCAAAAAAGTGGCGAGTTTATTAGTTGCCAACCTGATTTTCTGTACTATCAATAAAATAAACTAATTAATATACGACCTGATCCTATCTTTCTTGGTTTAAAGAGAATAATATAAGAGACGACACAATATAATAAAAAAACATACATCGCCAGTATCTTTGGCATCATTTTGTGGTAACATATTCATCTTGTATTCTTGTAGTGCATTTCGGTTAAAGGGAAAAATAATGTGAACAAAATAATATTGAGTTAATAATCGGAGATTGTAGTAGATTTACTTACAACTAAAACGCAAAAATATTAAAGAAAAAAAAAACAATCCAATGGAACTCATTCAGGGCCTCCAAATTAAAAGCTGATCTCAAGAATTAGAGGAAAAACAAGAATGAAAGTATTGGGACTTGAAAAATTAACACATGAATATTTCTATTATTTTTGTTAAAGAAATCATCTTTTTTCATAAAAATTGAAATCATCGTGACATGCTTCTGAAATAAAAATACGAATAAAAAGGAAAGTATTTGCTCATATCCTTTCATATCAAAACGGAAAGGATTCAGCCGTGAATCGTTAGGTATAATTATTCTGACAGACGCTCGTAAGTGCCATTTAGATGTGAGAAAGAACATCGATGTTTTTTCATATATTTTTGGAAATCTTTTGTCTGCAGTGTCAAGGTTTTGTTTTAGGAGATAGGTAGAAAAATAACAGTCTCGTTTTTCATCGATCGAAAATAATATGCTGTGTCGTCAAATTTAATATAGAAGTGTTATTTTGCAGAATGGAGGATAATAATAAGTAATGGAGGATATAATGCAACTTAACTATTATAATTATAAGATAATAGTTAAGTTGCAGTGCTTCCTTTCTTATTATGTAACTCATAACTATCTGGTGACTTCTTCCTCGAAGTTGTCACCCTCTCCTCTTTCCCCGTAATTTTATTTTTAACTTGTTTGTCACTGTCAAATGATATCGAACCTATTTTCTAATGGGAAGGTGTTTTTTTTTTTATACTTGATTATAGGGCAAATATTTTTGTTCTAACGAAATATTAAACACGAAACTCATGTCTACTACTACTAATACAAATCACATACATATTACGCGTAAATAAAGTAGTGCAAGGTCAGTTTTATTGTTATATTTACATAAAACACACCTTAAGAGAACAGCGATAATTTTTTTTACATTCTAGTTACATAATACCATTTCACTAGTTACTACAGCAAGCGATTGTCAACAATAACAATAACATTCAATTAATAAATTTCATAAATTCTTGCTTTTTCCGATAGATCAACTGTCATCACACTCATCACCATCATCATTCAGCCGCAGCCAGTAGTCTGAACATAAAGACATGTGTACGTATACAGCAGAGGCTGGCCATAGCCCAATAAAACTGCGTTTGATTAACTGTAGAATTACCAAAATTTAGGACAGCCACTTAACACAGAAAGTAGGAGTAAATGTAATTAACACTTTAATAGAGCCAAAAATATAGTGTATCGCCAATAAACAACGTTGATCTTGATTATTACGAGAGCAGTGACACAGCAGAGGCTATTAATAGTGACTTCTGCTCACACCGAAATTCGGGCCACCAATCTGAGTCGGATTAAACTTGAAATTTTTAAATATAGCTAGTTCGTATTAAAATTACTATAGCTTTATGGTGTTATGCTGTAAGGTAAATTTGGAAGCAGATATTCGTTTTACAAAGACATAAGCACATGCATGCTATATTTTTTGTTGTTGTTGTATTCTATATTCAGTAATAATATTTCGACACAAGGTAACAAAATGCTTGACAATAGGCTTGACCCTATTACGTTAGAGGGACTAAATTCTAATTATCAAAATGCAACTGTTTAATAAACCTCTGCCTACCCCTTAAGGGACACAGGCGTGAGCATTGTATGTATGTAAAACAAAACGCGATATTAAACTTCATCCACCGTACCATTATTGCGTAATGTAACACCTAAAAGCTTACAAATCGTCGATAGAGTGACGGTGAAAATAGCTTTCAGCAGTCAGTTCATCACCGTACAATGACAGGCCATGATATCCAAGACTGTAATCAATCTACCTACAGTAAAACCAACACAGGCACCTACAGTAACTTAACTTCTATAATAACAATCAGTCGTCTGATCCCAAACTAAGGCAGAGCTTTTATGCATATTTTATACATATAGTCACAGAATAAATAATCATGCTTATTACACAAAATTTGTCCTGGGTGGGAATCGAACCAACGAAATCTGATTCAGCAGTCAGGATCACTAACCACTAGATAAATAGGCTAGTCCAGTGAGGGGAATTTATTTCCGAGGCATTGCTTACTTTTCCATATTTCATCATTCCAATGTTTAGTGTCACAACACAGTTCGGTGTATACCACACCTGTTACGGGTAAACAAATTATTAAATAGGGCACTGTGGGGTGTGGCGCCTCTCATCATTACAGTGGCGCCGCTCCGACGGTCGTCAAGTGCAACCACCGTACGCTCATCACAAGATATAACTGTATCTAGGTATAGCTAGTGGGGTGTTAAATTGGAATAAGGAGTACCTGAGGAGATGTAGAGAATCGCAGTCAACTTCATGTTTTGAAACAGACGTGAAGTTATTTGTTTTGTATTTAATATTGTCATTTGTATATTATAAAGTATTTACAAAATATGTTCTTATTTACCGTTTTAGCACAAAGCTAAGTATTAGTTAAACTATCAGTATATGATAATCTGATAATGTCCTATGGTTGAATTATGATAGCCCAAGTATATCGTCACCTATAAACAAATATTTTGAGAGAGCTAATATATTCAAAATTATACTCGTATACAAAAGTACATTTTCTTTTTAAATGGACTGATAGTAATAGCAATGAGGTCTTCTTGGCAGTTACTATCTATCAAAGTTTATACCAACAGAAAAACCAAACAAGGCGTCTCTAAAATATTTACAAGAAACAGTCTTTTGACAGGAACGAAATGTCAACTAGGAAACAATACACTCCTTATATTGAAAAAGAATCAAACAAGCGGGAAAATAATTTCCTCCGAGTAAATTTTGTATTTTTTTCAAGCCTTTTGAATATCTTGACAAGGCAAGGGCTAAAGGAAGATTACTTTTAATATTTTCCGTAGTGAAAAGCACGTTTTGTCAATAAGGGAAGTCCTTGCCCGATTACTTTACGTCAATATCTAATGTAAATAGCAGGGGAGGTATGACATTTGCTGGTATTTTTCTTCTCAAGAAGTCCTCCTACGTTTCTTTACTGATATTTGATTTTATATTACGTATTGTAATGTTCTCGGCACTTGAATTGGTATATGAATAATGATTATGTATTCGAAAGAATGAGATTTAAATTGAGATCTTGTTCGCAATTCAAATCTTATTTTTGGATTGAATATATTTAGAGCCTTTCCTTGTAAGAACTTTTACAAATTGCCTCCAAAAATGATTTTTATCTGTACTTTTCTTTTGCTTAATGTAAATATTTTATTATTAGGTTAATTTGTTGAACTGTGTATAGAAACCTTAACATTAATCTGTGTCGTTTCACACAAAAACTATTTACACTCAACACTTGCCAACATAAATTGTTCTACCAGAATATGATAATACTATTTAACCTACATAATATTGTAGTCTTTAATACTATTCTCTATTAACTCTTAAAATATGCGGGTGGATGAAGAACACTCTACCTTACGGATTGAATTAATTTGACATTATATTTCAAGAATTCTAAAAGATTTGTGCAATGATTAGCCTGTTACGCTTTATTATTTGGAACTGTCGTCTTTTAAGGATTGTACAGTAATTTTAATTACTTACTATCACAATAAATTAAAATAAGTTTAAAAAAAATGTATTAGTTGTTTTAAGATAGTAATTTATAATAGTTAACAAAGAAGTAAACATAGAATGACGCTTGTGACTTGAAATTCATTAAGAAGATTATTATGTGGTTTTCAATTTGTCAATTTCTGTTTTTCAATTGATTATATTTAACTATTCCATGAAAACAATAAAAATAGCTTCATCAAAATAATTACGCCAATTCAATTATTATTCATTTACTTTAGCACTTCATTCAAATCCACGTGGGCGTTATGTAGTCCAACTTGGATCAAACAAAATCAACTATTAACCATTAATCATTGTGATTTGATTGATTGACCAATGAAAGTGATTCTGATTAGTTAAATTGGTTTTAATGTTTTAATTAAGATTGATTGCTATTTATAATAATTATATAATATTCTGAGACATCACATTACACAGCGCTATCTTTTATTTTTTTTTAACGTGTAGAAACCTCCACGGGTCGTCACCTCAGCGGGCTAAAAGGTGAGGTGGTATGTCGGACTCGAACCGAATAAAACCACACTGTGTTCCCATCACAGAGTCTTATTACCGGAGCCTCAGGTGTACCCTTAAAAGGAAAACCCTGTGCACCCCAACAGACCTAGCCGTCTGTTGAATAACAGACGACCCCACTATCGTGTATCGGTCATTATTTTAAAGAGGCGCGAACACGGTGCCGCCGTCTTGAGCCTGCTTCTGCTAGGGCGGTGGATAACCCAGTCCATCACCCCCAGGCCAGCACTTATGGAGGCCGGAAATCAGCTTGTTCCCTCCGGCGCCTGGTGCGTCTTTTGAGAGATGGGAGAGAGAGTACTAGTCCCCTCCCGTACCCTTTCCGCCACCTCTTTGGCGAGCATCCACTCCTCGCAAAACGAGGTAGTGGAATCCCATGCGTTCTCGCTCAAGACCATAGACACAATCATGGTCTCCAACGAGAGGCTACCCACATCTATATGCACCTGCTGCATCCACGCAGAGCACTTTACAAGTGTGTCAAGTGCGGTATCGCCCGCAGCGGCAGCTCCCGCAGTGGTGACACACAGACGTTGGCTCCCGGCCTATTATACTTCCCGAAGCAGCCATGTCCGGTAAGTACCTGCGTCATCCGGTAGGACAGGCTACCATGTCGCCTCTCCAGCCAATCCTCCATAACGGGCCTTACCGCCACATACAGCGCTATCTAGGCCTAAACTGAATATAGTTTACTATGGGTTCTGGAACATAATTGTTTTATAAATATTGTTGTTAAATACAAAGTTATGGTACAAAGAAGCATTTACATATTTTATACTACTTGCATTGAGCGGCAAACAAACCCGTGATCGGTCGCTCGATCAACCGATATTGACAATTGTACTTTTCTGCAAAACAGATTAAATTATATATTTTTAACGGAAATTACAATTAAATTAAAAGTAGCAATAAAAAATACTTATTATTCTTGAAAATACCATAATTTGACTTTGTAAGACAAGCCAAAAATCGATCAATCTAATTATTTAAGGATGGTTCATGTCTCGGATAGTTGATTCTTGTATACTCAGAAATTCATAGCTTTCCAGACGGTAATTAATCAGTCTCAAACATTGTAAGTGTTGTTACGAACATTAGGTTCAGAGAAGACGATTGTAGCAGCACCGCATAGGTATATGGCTATATGCAATCAACACATACATATGTAGGTACAGAATCTGTCTCCATACGCTAACGGTTCGCCTTCTACTGTGATACAAGTTCCAGTATGTAGATTTGACTGTAATTCACATTCTTCTGAAGTAAAGATTAATGTCGTGAAAGAATTCTCGAATTCCTCACATTTTTCTTGAATATCAAACCTTCAATTATGGAATGTAATCACGGATCAGATCATGAATTCTACTTGAAACAATCACCGTTTTAGAAAAAACATAAACATTTATAAAAATGTTAGGTTTATATGGAAATTGTAACTTGAATAGGTTAGGTGAAAGACCAGAGTTAACCCCCCTTCCTTCGCCCTTATAACCGGGCAGGCAGGCAGCGCACCTAAGGCTCTTGAGTTGGAAATGTCCAGTCAGTCATTGATCAGTCTCCTTGTTTGCCCCCCTATGGCATAAAAAAAGATCCCTCTCACTGTCCTTGCAGCGCCTGACAACGTCGGGGAAGGCAACTTCATCTCTAGATAAAGTAAGGGGAATCCCTGAAGTACACACGTGAATGAATAGCACTTACGAAACGTTGATACTAAGCAACTGCAATGTTGCGCACGTTGTATTCATGGCAACTTAAATAACTATTTGCCTATATATTTAACTTCTGATATTCGAGAAAGTACTAGCATCGAAAGACTAACGGCAACTTTACTGTAGCATGTCTAATTGATATTAGATCGTATAGAGATAGACTAAAAGCCGATGTCGGTTCAAGCTGCATGAAATTACACATCAAATGTTGATAACTTATCGTTACATACTCAGTAAATATTGGAATGGTAACATATGATATCTTATCTATTATCATAAAAATATGCGTACCGCGCTAAAAGTTTTCCCTTCGAAAAAATGAGAACCTTCGGACACCTACAACTCAAAAGTCGTAAGAACGTTACACGCCTCTGAAGGTGGTGGCTCCTTTTTAATAGATTTTCAGGCAAACGAGCATACGAGTCACGTGATAAGCGATAATCGCCGCCTATGCACACCTTCAACTCAAGAGTTGTAACTGCGCTGCCAGCCTTGTGCATATATATATGTACATGACCGTTTTATTTGAATTTCCGCATCGGTTATTACAAAATGAAGTAAAATACCATAAAACAACACACAAATCATTAAATTTAAATAATTATTTATCTTACCACATGTTCGTACCTTTCTTGTTTTATTATACATGATATTATACAATGCCATTGTTCCATAAATCTTATGTTAGTACATGAGTAGATAAAAACCTTGAAATTAAAGCTCACACTTACAGCTATAAATAATGCTTGTGCCCCAACCTGACGTGGCCGATAAAGGGGCAAAGTGAAATTGCCAGTTTACCTCGCGGTATCCACCTGCAGGGGGCTTAGCCAGACAACGTAATATATGGAGCCATTTGTTATAATTTGAGATGAATCCCACAATACAGTATCATATTCCGAAAAATAACTTAGATATGTATGAAGCCTCTAAGGTGAATGTTTACACCATATGATTGTGAATGCAATGCCAAAATCGTTTTTAAAAATGGTGAAAAAATTATTGTTTCATATTTTGGATCATGTAATAAATGTACATAATAATCTCCAACACAAATTTTGTACTCATAAACAAAAAGGATACTGATTTTCATACAAAAAGCATAAAAGCCTCTATTTAATAAATTAATTATCATTTACAGAGCTGCGTTAACGAACGACTGATGCGGATTAGTTCGCTCTCGAGAACGAATAAATGAAATGCCGGTTAAAAGATTTATATAGAGGACAAAACAAATTGTTTCAGTGTATTTTCATTTCGTAGTGTTAAAACCGTACCAACTTGGTGGTATTGTGGTACAAATATATAGCTTAATTATTGATATAGATACTAATAAATGTAAGTAAGTAAATATTTTTTTCTGGTTTCTAGTACCCCATGTTCTTCTCCATAAAAACGTGTATACAACAACGTGTATACAAAATTTCATGGAGATTAATAAAGAAGTCAGTGCGGACCTAAGCAAGGTTACCATCTCAGTATAAATTCTGCACACAAAATGTACACGCTGATTTTCAGAAGACGCCTTATGACGCAAGTGCCAGAATACAAAAGAAAACAGAATAACGATTTACAAAGGTATAAAAATAATTACAAAAAAATATCTGAATAAGTGCTAAAAATAAAGATACCATTAAATATACCAATAAAAGAAGTACAAACTATATAACAACAATAATGTATTTAATCATCAACTGTCATGATCATGATTGACTATAGTGATAAGTGATAAAGTGACGGAGTTTCTAGGTTGTTTTTTCATGACCAACAACTCTCTTTTTTTTCGCTTTTCTCGAAATACTTGATATTGGCGGAATCTCTGCGTTAAATTTATACCCGAGAGCGAGTCCATAAACAACTTAAAATGATAATAATTTTAATATTTACAAACTTGACATTGGCGAAATTGTGGTGGTCCACAAAGGTCACAATGAAGAATTGAATTGACAAAGTGACAGGATGATGCAATGAGTGTAGTCTGTAATCAATAATATTGTATAGTATTATAAAATAATGTTTTGAAATATATTTTATAATAAAATTTAAATATATTTTTATGATTGCACAGCTATTGAGCTATGTTACTGTGGTATGGGTGCTAATTTGAAAACGCCCTTTTGGAAAACTCTTCATCCTACGCTACGCTTGAAAGCACAGCAACAGTCAACGGTAAAATATTATGGGATTTAGCAATGGACCGTGCAAACAGTCGTTGCCTTATCTTTTTAAAAATAATGTTATTAAATGTGTATTCAGTAGTAGCCGTCAAAAAATCGTTGGAGAGATGCTTTTTCACGCCCCGCTTAAAAGACCCGGGATCAAAGTGGGAAGGAAACATGTGCCCTGGTAGTGAATTCCAGGCTTTCACCGATAGGCACAGAAAAGAAGAGCCAAACCGTTTACCGAGCGTATATTTTCGACTCTCAAACGGTGTGTCCTTAGTCCAGCACATGTAGTGGTGTAGAGGAGAGGAAAAGGTGGGACCAATTAGAAGAGCTCGTCAGAAAACTCTCCGTGGTGTAGGCGATACAGGACAGCCATAGAGGCGACATCTCTTGGCAACTGAAGAGGCTCTAGAGACTAGGTGACCTCAGGACAGTAGATAATGCGGACTGCGTGCCGCTGCAACCGATTGAGAGTGTCAAGCAAATACTGCGCATAGCCCTCCCAAAAATGAGATGGGAGAGCTGTAACCCAGGCAGGAGCGAACCTGGGTCTTGTATAAAAGACACAGTTGCTCGGGCTAAAAGAATCGTCTCACCTTGTTCAATACACCGAGGTTCCACGAGGCCGCTTTAGTGACGCTCTCGATGTAATCGCGCGGATTGAAACCTAGGATACTAAGCCTATCTTGTAGTTGCAGTTGAGTGTTTTGAAGAGTAAGAAGGGGAAGAAATGGAGACTTTTTCTTAGAAAACGCGCACGCCTGTATTTCCTTGGCGCTGAACTCGACCAGATTCTCACAACCCCATTGAGATATGCGCTCAAGACCAGGTTGAGCCTCGCGACAAACTTTTGTCGTTTTCCCTCAACGTCTGCTAGCTTGGCAGCAGGATGTCCAAAATATCTGTCTGCATAACAATGTATGTTGATAAGGGCCAACACGTCATTGATATGCAGAAGAAACAGCGTAGGCGATAGGACGGAGCCCTAAGGTACACCAGCTCTTACTTGCTGAAAATCAGAGGTCGCGCCGTCGCAGAGAACCCTAATGCAGCGCTTGTGGAGGAAGGTAGCAACACATTTGCAGAGTTTGGGCGGCAGATGAAATGCATGAAATTTGGTGAGAAGCGAGTGGTGCCAGACCCTATCGAAGGCCTTAGCAATGTCGAGACTGATGGCCAAGGACTCCCCAGGCCTATGTATAGCCTCACCCCAAAGGTGTGTGACTTACGCTAGAAGATCACCCGTAGATCGGTTCGGCCTAAAACCATATTGCCAATCATTTAACAAGGAGTTATCCTCTTTTAGGTGGCCTCTCTATTAATGGTGTGTTGATAATCCGCTCGAGCACCTTACAGAGTATGGAAGTGACGGTTATGGTTCGGTAATTGGCTGGACCGGAGCGGTCGCCTTTTTTGGGAATGAGTTGAATATTCGCTTCTCTCCGGGCCTCCGGGACAATTACTTAGGAATAGGACAGGCGATACAAGCTCGTCAGTGCGGGAGAAAACTAAGTTGCACAGTTTTTAAGAACTACCGCCGGAATACCATCGTGTCAACTTGCTTACAGGACATCAAGGGCTCTGCCAGATGCGAATATCCCGCATTGCGGAGTCGCAGGTCACAATGGTGGGCGACACGGTCGCAAAGAGGTCAGCTAATAGTTTCGCTTTCTCTTGCGCCACGTGGGCTAGTGATCTGTCAGGGTACTTCAACAGTGGCAGCGAAGGCTGGCAGTAGTTGGACTGCACGGTTCTGACCAATCATCAAAACTTACGAAGGGTATGCGACGTTCTTGACCAAACCGTGAGTTGCGTTGGGCATCCCCTCTGATGTAAGCCCGTTGCATTCCCTAGTGGTTTTGTTAAATGCTCCTTTTAGGCGATCAACGTATTAGAAAATATAAGTTGTAGAGTAGAATTGATCGTGAGCCATATACTCCAATGACACAAACCCGTGATTACAGTCAGTCCAATTGCACTACAGTAACAGCTCCTCATCGCCTCTATATATATTTACAGACCACCTAAATTATTCTGCCTTGATTGCCCTTCTATGAACCACGAAATCTGAGGAACGTAAACAAAATATACAACAGTAAAGTTCTACTATTAAAACTAAAACAAAGCATTAGCAAATATAGCGCAATATCCAGCGGGGACAAAACTTCGGACGGGTGTCATAAATTTTAAACGCCACTAAAATATATATTGAGGAGAGAGATAATTCTGTAAAGTCCTTTTTAAGTAATTCCGGGTTTTACGATCCTCACATACATTACTTATGAGCTACTAACAGATAACACAGAAATAGTAGGTAATTGATTGTTTTTGCTGACTATTTTTGTAATAAGGTTGTAACATTTACGAACATTACATGAAACTGCTATAATGTTCTATGCGTTTATCAAAGTTTTAAATAATCTCAATAAGTTTCAATCAGCCTATTTGATTTATGGCTTAAAACTCTTGGTTGTCCCGTCCAGTACACGACTTACACGATAAGATTTTATTTTGCTAGATTCATGCTCAGGGACGTATGGGCTAGCTCGACTAGTGCGATACCACCGCCACCCAGAAAACTGGTTATGAAGCAACGCTTGTATTGCATTTTGCTGAAATTAATCATTTTTCCGGAGGCCAAACCCCCTCTCTTTATTCCCCTCCCTTCATTCCCCCTCTCCTTTTTCCCTCCCCTTATCCCCCCACTCCTTTTTAACATCCCTCATTATCCCAAAAGGCGGACACTGCACTTACAACTCTTGAGCTCTAGGTGTTCGTGGACGGCGGTTTTCAATCGGTCTGTCCAAAAAAAAAAAGATGTATAAGATCGAGAGTCGATCGCTAGAATGGTCAACTGATGGTGTTTTTGGTAAGAGAAATTCACACTCTTTTAAAACCTTAATTAAAGTGACAGTAAGTTGTATGCATTAAAATATAGGTCTGGATTTTTTATTCTATTAGTTTAACCAAGATAAAGTTTTATATTAGTTAACATAGAATTTGAACACTGTTATGTCAATAATAAGCAAATATTAAAAGAGATGCAACTAAGGTATTATTAGTACAAAGTACATATAATGAACTCGTATGTTATTTGTTTTTACAAATTGGTGGCAATTCAATAAGTGTCTGTCGTACATCGCAACTTTCGTTGTGGTCTTACTCAACAACAAAGTTACGATATTTAGATAGTTGGAAAATGTTAGACAGCAGTGCCCAAGATGCAAGATCCTCCTCAACCACGACAACGCTCCAACTCCGCCGGACGGACTATCTAATATTTACCTATCGAAGGTGGAGTTAGTGAGTAATCCTCCTTGCAGTCCCGACCTGGCAACTTGTAAATATTATTTATTTCCAAAAAATAAAAGATAAACTAAGAGGAATTTATAAACACAGAAGATGCCGTGCCTGCGTTTGAAAAAGGCGAAGAGGAGGTCCCTAAAAAAGAGTATGCTTACTGCTTCGGTCAATGGTTCATCATATGCGACGGTGCTTAGAGAGGGACGGAAACTATTTCGACAAGCAATAGTTAGTTAAAAATTCAGTAAACAATTTCTAATGCACACTCAATTGTGCGTTTTTCATCGCGACAATGCAGATGAACTGGAAATTAGACTTTTAAGCCTAATGTATAACAACGTGTGTATGTAACACGTACAATCTCGCCTGTATCCCTGAAGCTGTAGGCAGAGGCGTAATTATCGTCTACTTTTCATAAATCATAATTTGGACCCATATATGTGTGTACATACGTAACAGGGGCAAGGCTATTGCCGTCCTCCGGGCACTTTTGGGAATTGGATATTGGGATTGGATAGGAAAGAGATATTGCTTGTTCAGATAGATTGGGGAGTATATGCAAAAGCTTAAGCAAGTGAGGGTCGCATACCTATAACTCGAACTGGCTGGTGCCCGGAAGTCAGAGCCTTAGTAACTATTATGTGTCTATATAATATAAATATGCTTGTTTCAGTAAACAAGTGATCTTTTAAAGAAAAATAAACATAAATATCATATGCTGTCCCGAGTATCCTGCGTGGGGTTAACAACGCCAGGTTATGCTGCTATGATGGTACCAAGCTAGAGTGCGTGGGATTTCGCTGCCTCGTATTGCGAGGAGATATACACCGAAGAGCCGGTCGAAAGGGAACGGGAGAGGGTTAGCACTATTCCATCCCGCAGAGGACGCCCCCATGACGCGAAGGAGACGATGGCGTGACGTGTTCCGCTCACGCCGTTCTAGACTGGAGACGGAAGCAGCTCCCATGCATTTCGAGACCACCTGTTTTGTGAACTCAGGTAGTCACAGGTAGTCATGTCTGTCGGGGGTCGAGGGAGATTCCTTAACCCGTGATGGACCACTGTGTGGTTTTAGTCGGTGCGATCCCGATACAACCACTAAGCCTAGTTTTTTACTCAGTAAGGTGGTACTCGTGGGGGTTCCACACATAAATAAAAAGCATGGCTCACGATTGTCCAACAAAAATAATATAGAGATATGTCTGATTATCAGGTTTATCAAATATTTCTGTTCGTAGAGGCAATATACAGTACAAACCACACATTGTTTTTCTGAGTTAAGGCGGTATGGGAGTTAAAGGAAGTATTTCAATTTGATTGTTAGGAATTCCCTTTGAAGGTTGTTTTTTATTGCGTTTCAGCTTCTGTTTGGTATTGTAGAAACTTTTCTAATATAGGTATGTATTTGATTGCTATTCTGATTTAAACAGAATAGCAACATATTGCTTATGTTTCTAAAATACAAAGGAGAATGCTCATGAATGTATCTAACTGTGTACCGAGTTACATGAAAACCAAGTTTGTTTATGAACAACATTTAATGTATTACGTCTCCCAAAAGTCATTTGTTACATATAATACCCCGGTTTTTCGCAGTTTAATAAAATCGATAATATAATAACCACAATTTTAATTACTGTTAGTGGTTCATTGTCAGTTTGACATGGCTTACGTGAAGTACTCTTACACTTGCTAATTTATTCATGCTTCAATTTCTTACATAGGCAAATATTTACCTACATGTTGCATTTATTTGCTGAAAATACTAATTAATACCTACTACAAAGCGGTATAACTACATTAATGTTATAAATATTGAGTGTCTATGTTTGTCTATACGGTTACATACGATATTTTACATTTGTTTCATGAGTAATTACTTGACAGTAACAGTCTTTGCCAATCTGACAGGTGTGAGCTTTGAACGCAAATTCATTGTGTGGGAATATAGAGTGTTTCCTGAAGATTTAATGTAGGTGAATTTTTAGCAATCCACATTGTAATTTGTCTTAAAGAGTATTCTACACGCTCACTCACTGTCACCCAGGTCGGACCCTTCATTACAATGGCAGTATCGTCTGCATATGTAAATATGTTAATACGAGAAAGAGACATAGCGCAAAGATCATTCACATACAGTTGAAAGAGCGTAGGGCCTAGGTGGAATTCCTTGTGGAATACAGAAGATTAAAACTTCATCACTCATCTGATCCTCAATTTTCTGACGTCTGTTTGTGAGGTGTTCCCTAAAGAGACTGTGTATAGATTGGTGTTGAAAGTTATGGATAGATGGTAATAAAAAAAAAACACTCACGTAATAAGGGACAAGCCCATTACAGTCAATCGGGCAATGTGGCAATGAATACAGGTGAAAAAATTGGAAGCACTTCAATGTGGATAAGAAGAAAAGGCAAGGAAAGAAAATGGAAATTCTTTGTAAGGTTGGATTATAGGAGTATAAACAATAACTTGAACACGTCAAAAAGCATTCTCATAGTTTGTGTATGAATCATTTGCAAGCCAAACATCAAAACTAAAAGTTTTATATTCATCCCATTTGATTCTTTCCTTTCTCTATCAAACGCGTTATTATTGGGCTAAATCTTAACAAAAATAAATAGTTAAGATACAAAAACACAAAGTTAGTCTAATCTAGTTAGTCTCTTGCTAACTTTCTAGCTTTTGACTTTAATAAGCTGGTAGCTTTGGAATGTATTAAAAGTTATACAGATATTAAGTAGGTATACTTGTGGAAATAAAGCTTTATAACTCTATGTTCAGTAGTTTAGCAAAAGGCCTTTGGCTGCTAGCAATTAAAAACTGAATCGACTACAAATCAACTTAAGTACTCTTTCTTACTTGGGTTTACAAATTGCTTGCACTCCAAGAAGCATGGGGGACAGAGGTAGTTCATATTTAAGGAAAAAGTGCGCAGTTTTGTTTGGAAAATAAGTGAAATGATATTTAACACTGATTGTTTAGAAAATTGGAAATGGTGACGTACGCGTAAAAAAAATGCTGTTGATAACCTTTTCAGTTTTCATAATAAAATAAAAAGCTTTATAGATAAGCTTTTTTTTTAAATAAGCTTTTATAATTAGTGATATCATTGTCATCGGAACTGAAGGTGTATGCAAAATTTCAATAACAACAATATAATCAAGATTTCTATTTCGCATTAAGTCCGAAGATCGCTACAAAGTTATGTGATATAGTGGATTCATCCAGTCGCTATGGCAACGCAGGAATAAGGAAATGTTGTTATACATTGCTGTGCGCCCCGCAGTGCGAAACATCGTATAGCATTTTCCAACTCATAAAACTAAGTGGATTCGGAGACGTTTCAATAACTTTACTACGAATCTACGTGCAGTGGAGGTGTTATAATCTAGAAATAGAGTAACATTGTTCTGTTGTGTACGAAATAATAATGGTAGTCGTAAAAATCAGAATAGTCGTAAAAGCACTTTAAACTTCGTGTACTGTGTCGTATGTGGGCATTTTATTAGAGCATGTACTTAGATTTATCAGTATGCAAGTATGTTGTAAACCAATAAACATTAAGTCATATGCTACAGATTACGTTTAATGGGAAAGTTTTGAATTAGAAGATTTTTATATATTACTTTTAAGAATACTACTTTTGATATTATTCTTTGATTAAATTACTCTATTTCAAGTCAGATATGAAGCCAAGCAAATTCAGTTATCTTATGTAAACATAAACCGTACCAGTTTTGAGTTACGCGCTACAAAGATAACGCACTCACAAAAAATAAGGACAAATCCATAAGAAAATCTAGTCAACCAGAGCGGTGAATTTATAATAAAAACTATCTCCGTGCACCCTCGATAACTGTAGGGTGAATGACACTATGTCACACAATTTTATGATGCGACATACGTGATGATATGAAAGAGGTACATACATGTATAAAATTTGATTTTTTATAAAAAATGCATTAAACAATATATTATTACTTAAGATAGTGTTTATGAGTGTTTAATTTATACAAAATTATAATTAATAAAGGAATTAAATTGTATTTACACAACTTATTTCTTATTAAGATTTGCTTACATTTTGGGGATTGCTAACAATTATTTGGACTTGAACAGACGCAGCTTTCCGCATTCGTTCAACGATACAAAACCTCCATTGATATCTATGGGTAATTGGCATTCCACCACGTTGCGCTTCTGAAAAGCAATACCTTTAGCCATTAAAAAAGAAAGAATGAATTCAGCACTTGTAACTCTTGTGTGTACGTGTCGATGTACGGCGGAGGCCAGTCCTGACTATCAGGTGAATCATTTGCTCGTTAGACACCCTTATATCATAAAATGGATGTCAAGTTACAGGATGTAACATAGAAAGTCCAGCCCTAACATTTTACCAATCCTCTACTAGGGACAAACTAGAGTATCCCATACTTTGAAGTTAGCGTACCCGGGCCATTGCAAAAGCAGCACTTCCGCCCTTTTACTATTAACCGACATTTAAATAAAAACAAAGTTTTGTTTTTAATTATTATAATTTTCAAATCCACTAATAATTAATTAATCTATCTGCTTCAATGACCACTTTTTGTAAATACTTTTTAGCATATTAATTTCGTAAAAGTGCTCTTGACATAGTGTTATTAGGTGAGAATCTATTATAATTATAGAATTATTTTTTAGCTTGAGACTTAATCTACATTTACATATTTTCTGGAGCAGAGCAGAGTATTTGTTTTACACTGAAAGATATCTTGTATGATGTTCGGGCGATATTCCTATCAACTGTTGCTTCATCTAAGAAACGCTATGTGAAATTGATGCTCAAATTTTAGGGTGCTATTATGCACATATAATGTATAAAGATGGAGTGTCTAATACACCACTGTTTAAACTGTTGGTTGGTTGAGTGGTACAGTACCGGGCAAGAAATAATGCACATCGATCTCTAGAAAGAGACATTCGGCTAATTTCAGCTTTGTAGTGCATTGTCCCTTTCGCACACTACATGTGTTACCTTTTGTCAGTCGTTTGACAAATTCTGTGGAGTACGGTAGCGTCCAGCTCAGAATATATATAGAGAGTTGTTAACATATCTTTAGGAAAAAGAGGGACATGATCAGTCACGCGAAACTAACTACAAATTGTATCAATATTTTTTAACTGAAGACGACAAATTTAAAAATCATGAAGATAAAAACGTATGTAACTATTTTAAGAAGGTACAAGAGCGAGTTGCAAATGCCAGTGGAATTTCTAGAACTTTGAACAATATATTAAAGGAAGTGAGTACTGAAACAGATTCAATTCCAATTAAGTTTAGTACCCCGAAAAAGGTAAAAAGGTAGACCAAAAAAGCAATTTCGTTTAGATATGTTGTGCGAAGAATGATGTATGATTTTGACTTATGATTTAAAGAATTGCCTACAGTAAAATCATTAAAAGCTAAACTATCGGAGGCTATTCTTTACAATGGATCTGAAAAGACGTTAAGAAAAATACTTCATGCGATGGGATTTTGGTTCACTACAATGGAAGATAATAGAAAACTTCTCATGGAAAAGCACGATGTAAGTCTCATACGAATGGAATACCTTGATAAAATACGCAAATTTTGTGAAACAGAAAAAAATATAATCTATATTGATGAGTCTTACATAAATACATCACACACTAAAAGAAAATCTTGGAGTGATGATAAGAAAAAAGGTGTAAAAAGCCAATTTCAAAAGGTCAACGTTTAATAATAGTTCATGCGGGAAATGAAAAATGCTTTGTTTTTGGAGCCTTTTTAAAGTTTAAATCCACGGACTCTATAGGTGATTATCACAATGAAACGAATAACGATAGCTACGAGAAATGGCATGTTAATCAATAAATCCTAAACATACCCAGTGATTGTGTTCTAGTTATCGACAACGCACCCTATCATAACAAATATGTTGAAAGACCCCCCAATTCAAACACCATGAAACAGGAAATGATCAACTGGTTAAACAGGCATGAAATTCCAGTGGACCAAAATTGACAAAACCCCAAATTTACGGTATTATATGTCGGCATTAGGAGAGGTATACAGAGTTTTCCGTGGACTAAATACTTTCTGAACATGGGCACACTGTATTGCAATTACCACCGTATCATTCGGATTTTAATCCAATTGAAAATATATGGTCTCTAATGAAAGGTTATGTAGCCTCTAGAAATGTGGGTATGAATTTAACTACAGTTTAACATTATTGGCAGAAAAAGTAAATATGATTGGGACTGAAGAGTGGAAAAAAGTTTACGATCATGCAATTAAATGTGAGAATGTATATCGAAGATTTTAACACGATCTAGATAATCACACTGGACTGGTAATAAATACGGCTGATAGTGACAATGATATTGACTTCATTCAGAATACTGATATTGAATTAGAAGGAATTGAGGATTTATAATTGTTTCGTCAGAATGTATCACTTTTCAAAATAAATAAATCAATACGTAAACATACATTTTTTTATTTTAAATTATAATCTAAGGACAACACTTACAGAAAAATTGTTTAAGAAAAAATAAATAAAAATAATAATCAAAATCAGCAACTTACAATAACTGTTTTAATAGCTCTTAATAGATACCGGACAGTGAGTATTTCCTGCGAAAGAGACAACGCTCTACAAAGCCAAAATTAGCCATTTTTTTCTTTCTAGAGGTCGATCTACATTATTTCTTGCCCAGTACTGGATATGATTGTTAATCATCGAATTTGTGTTTATAAACATTGATAAGTTGAATTTGTTATCAGCTCTGTTAAAATTGTGTAATACATTATCCACCGTAAACTAATATTGAAGTGGAGACACTTTTCTATGCTAGAATATTTTTCCCGGAAATAAATACCGGATTTATTTCGAGCACTCGATTTAAATTATCTCTCATTAATTAATTGATTTTAATTTTATTAGGTGAGTACTCAACCTATATTATAAAAGAGCTTTTTAAATTGCTTTCCACTTACTATAAGACCTCCACTGAGACGAGGCGCTGCATTTACGGGTAAATATTTCGATTACAATGCTCTCATGTTTCGATTAAATCCACTTATCGGTGTTCCCAATTCAAGTTAGTGCAATCCATTAGTGAATTATCAGTTGTCAGTCAGCGTTCTGATTTAATTTGACGACTGTTATACATAGATGTAAAAATGTCGCTCTCACGACTTGTGCCTTTCGTTGAATTCTGTTTTAGATAGGGCTCCGAATTAAATTAGAGTATGATTTAGGAATAATGTCGACTTATGATAGGTTATTGTTTTTTATTTACAGCCATTAACCGTATAATATATATTATATTATAATAATTCAACATCTTAAACCGACCTCAATATGAAAAAGGGTGGCTCTCAGATCGACAATTTTTATTTAGTGTCTGTATGTTATGTGATATCTTCTCTCTTTAGAAACTAATTTCAAAAACATTATATACATATTTACTGATATTTATGCAATTTGGTTGTACTCCAAGTACAATACATTATTTAGTTACTAAATTTACTGAAATATGTTCACTTAGTCTGTTTTATATTGAAGGTACTTTCTAGTAGGTAACTAACACCGTTAGATAGATTTAGTACTAAAAATTTAAGACATTTCATTCTATCACAGAAAAAAAGTTAATAATACTTTAATTTATTTTCCCTAACATTTTCTCTTTTGGGTCAATGAAGCAGCATGATACGTATTTGTTTCTCGGTACATATACCTGAAAGCCTTTGCCTTTGCCTCAATCATAAATAATTCTACTATCCTTGCGTCTTACAGAAAAGGACCACGTTATTTCTCCTTAAAAGATATTTGTAATAAATTGTTTCAGTATATTAAATAAATATATTACTATATGTTTTACGGTGTTTTGGTAAAAGCAGTAATCTACGTTATTGTCCTCTCTGTAGGATGAAAAATAAAAAAGTTAGTACCGTATTATTATTTATAAACAATTTATTAACAAAAGTATAAAACATATAGCCTTCTTTTTGGATTTCAAAAAAAACTTGCGAATCCTTAGACTCTACCCAATCTTTATCTCAGTCTCTGTAAAAATGTCGTCACAGCCAATAGAATAGGCCACTCAATGATATGTCTATTTTATAAAACGGGCAGCTTAAACTGACCACATTGGTGAAACGTCAATGTTTGATGATATGTCAATCCATGTTTGGGCAATATCATTAATTTAAGATCTCCATTATGTAAAATTTAAATGATTTAGTTGTCTGTAAATCGTATATTATGCGTAGCCAACTTAAACCTATCATCACTCACATACATACTATTCTTAACACAAAACGTTCAAATCAATCTGAAATTTGTAAGTTATAAACCGTTTGTAAAGTTTTAGTGCAATATAGTGTTTTAGTGAGTTGTTCGCGATTCTCTCCAAATTTAATCGTAACACAGTTTGGAAGTAGCAAACTCTGGACAGTATCGTGAGTGTAAACGAAAATGCGACTCAACACGCGAACTGAACTAACGTAATGAACTTTACTGTACTATTGTAATGTTGAACTAACCACTTAGTCTGTGAAATTTCAATTAAGTTTTATATGGTTCTCAACAAAATTTGTTTATGTAATAATCATTATATCCCAGTATTTTATTCACTACCTACTTATACAAGCTTAAATTATACGCAAAACTTATACATACATATACAAGAGAAATTTTACTACATTTACATGATTTTTTGTGGTCTAGAAGAATAAGAAATCTTACATGTACATACATACATACGCTTACACCTCTATCAGCCGGGCACTTTAGGAGTTAAAAAGCCGAAAATTGGAAGAATATTAAATGGGAAAGGTACAAGGGAAGGAATGGGAAATTGCTTATACGGATTGAGTGAAAGCACTAACGAGGACGTCGGTCTCGCATACCTGTAACTCGAACTGACTGTAGCCGGAAGGTCCCTCTACCTACTTACTTTACATGTAGTGAAAACGAACTAACAAAAATCGGGCAGAAAATATGACTTACGTTATCTCCTTAAATATTTACTTGCATTGGAAAACAAGATATACAGTAGTAGTAAAAGCTTCATCTTTATTATATACTTGTTTAGTTTCTAAATAAAATGTTACCAAGTTTATAGTAAGCGAAATATAGCGACTGCCTTGTGTCACCAGGTCTCTCATTATACCGCAGCAATACCAACAACATATTAATATTCTTTCAACAACCTTAACTTTTATTTGTATTATATGCATAATGTCTAAGTTTTTGCCCTACTTAATAAAAACATCATAATTATGAAATAAATGTTTGTAGTTTATTAAAGTAACAAACGATATTAGTACATGTTTATATGTGACGATTTGTCGAAAAATATGAATGACAAAAGTTTTCAAGTGTCGCTTAGATGCCTACTTTTCATGTCAAAAAGTCGGTTAGTTTGGTTACAGCTTTAATCAATGTTTCAGGAACAGTTGTAGTCGAATGCGAAGTTAATAGGCATATTTTTCTTGAAAACAGAAGAGAATTTTGGAGGAAATAAAAGACATGGGCTCTTTCTTGTAAAAGTGAATGCAGTAAATCATGATTTCTTACTCGGAGACATTATCCGTAGTGTTGCCATCCGAATAAATGATTTATTCATTCATTCTCTAACATATACTATATAAATATTGTAAGCAATACATATGCATTTAAAAAGTATTGAATGGAATTGATTTATTGGAACTCCGTACAGTAAAAGCTGGCAGCTGATGATGGATTAATAAACAAGTTTCGATCTAAATAAGTGTCGGACGCAGATTTCTATGGTACCATGTAGGTTTTCGCCAGAACATTGATTGATCTGATGTTATCTGACCTTGAGACCTTGTCAAAGTATTGAAATACCGATCTGTAAATGCATAAACGCCACTAAACTCCATTTTCTTTGAAGGATAAAGTTTGGAAGTAACAATTAACTTTGAAATTTCATTAATTACGACATCGGTTAGATTGACTTGAAGTGGAGGTAGCTGCTTGCGTCTTCATGAAATATTCAAGAGAATATCGCTGTTTGGTCGAAAAGTGGAAAGATTTATTGACGCAATTTCAGTGAATTATTTATTTATTATTGTATGCTACATAAGTCGCCCTCTTCAAATCTCAATTCTTTCCTTTCCACCACACTGAGCACTCGCTTTTCGATAATATGCAGACAAATTTGAAATTTACAACAAAGAAATTGACGCATAGGAACAAAGTAAAATAAAAATCTTATTGTCCTATCTCTTACTTATTTTGCAAGCAAAATTAATAAAAATCATCATCTTTGATCTTCCATCAACAATCATTTTTGCTCCAGCTGCAAATAACTTACCTAGTACATAAAATGACTACTCAGGCTTAAAACACCTTAGTAACTTAGGAAACCGATTTTATTATTTAATTAGTTAAATAACCAATATACAAAGCTTTTCCATTATTTATCTGCAAAACTAAACATATCATCCAATGCAGTTAAAAATCACTACTAAAATCATGAATAAACCATTACAAATGTAAACAAGCAATAGTATCACACCGCACTTATAATTTAAGTAAAAGTTAAAAAGTTATGTAAGATAAGGCCTATACAATTTTACTGAGAATATAGTATTTAAAGTATTAAAAAATCCATGTAGAATAAAAGTGACTACTGTAGCTAAATAAATAAATAAGTAAACATATTTATATCGCAGCTTCTTCTAAAATTTGAAATAAAGAACTGACAATAAGGAGCAACTGTTCATAGTTTCCACACAGCAGGTGTCAACTTAATTTGGTCAGGAAGTGCCGAGCTGAATAGAACTGCATTAAACATTATGGTTACAAGATATTGCGCCTTCGCCTTTATGCTGAACTAATTCTGTTACGAACAATAAACATTTCTAGTCGGAAATTTCGGTGCGCTAGAAGCTTCTTCACGAATTAGAAGCATATGAATAAATAATACTCGCAATGAAAGCTTGGGTGCTATATTTTGGGATCAAATTGAAATATAATTTTGATTGAACACTGTTTATAAATAAATCTATAGATGTGTTATTTACTGCTATCGAGTAATTATAGAGCAGCAGCAATATACATGGTATTACACTCGTAATTACACCCACGCCTCTATCACGGCAGTAGCGTATACCACGCCAATATTTTGACCAGTTTAACAAATTTAGTACCACTTACATAAAAAGGTACATTTTCTGAAAGGAAGGATATAAATGAAGGACATTTCAAAAGAGAAGGTATATTGCTTACACGGGTGGATATATATGGCTCACGCAGGTTTCATTCGCATACCATGTAAGATGTAGCTTGACTCCTGGGAAGTTCTTTTGGTTTTAGAAACTTTTTGCAATAATACCAGTATAGCTGATGTATACATGATATACACGAACTATTTAATTTATTTTTAGCATTAGATTTTCCATTTAATACGTCTGGATGTATTCGCTGTAGTAGTTGCCATGCATGAAAATACTAACCCTCTATTTCACGAACAAGCTTCACTAAACCAAAGTAATATTTTTCACATCAAAAGTGTCTAGGGATCAAATACTTTTTAGAGTATTGCTTTGAGTATTGTACTTTTTTGGATCATTATTAATTCTTTTTAGTAAATTTCACTATTTGAATAGTGATTTCTTTTTTTAAATTTTGATTGAAAATAGAAAATCAACTGTCAATCAGGATTCCTATAAAAGTGTGTACTAGCGTTTTTACAAAAGCATTACAAGTTCTGCATCGGAACTGAAAAAAAAAATTACATCAATATGGAGCAACGACATCATTTGACACGAAAAGAGATGATGAGAGCCGTCGGAATGTAATAAGCTGGTTCCAGTCAACGTACTGAGGCTTTCGCTCTTGGCACAACACAGAGCATCATAAGCCGCCTCTGGATATGATATCGTATCATGGGCAGTGTGGCCGAGCGATATGGGTGATGATCTCGCATCACTTCTCGCAGACAGGACTTTCTGCCGTGGCCTGTTAAATCGCCAGGGTATAAGTATATTGCTAAGTTGTTAACTTACACATAGGAATCAAAGTAAGAAGCCAGTCTGGAAGTCTAAATTTTGGTAAATATTAACTGGATATTTTTTTTTATATTTAATAATGTACTTGATCCTCAGACACTTTTGATGTGTGTATTAATACAGAAATTTCAAATATGCTCTACTGAGGCATCGAGTTCTATTAAGGCTTTATTATGACAGGCAGCAAATGTTTTTTTTAAGATATACGCGGTTAATTGAGTTATTATTTCGGTGAATCTAATTTAAGTCGATTAGATGTTTCACGGATTACAAAACAATTATAAGCAATGGTGGGCTAATTTGATTAGTTTAACTTCTGTTAGTGTTGACTGTTAAATATTTTCATTACTATATTATGGGTATACGAAAGGGAATTTGACTAGAGTCTATTTCCATTCGTCGATTTTTTACTCTCTGCTTTAGAGAATTTTGTTATAATAAAACCCGCACCGATATCATACATATTACAGTAATGAGGTAATCATCATTCATGCACTTATAAAAACAGACTAATACGTAATATATAATCGTATAAGGTGTAATATTTCATGAAATATTCAGAATTAAAGTACGGTACGATTGCCAGTTGTTCAAGATCTGAAGCTAATATACGCATTTTGGTGTATACGAGTATATAGTTAGATGACTTGGACTTCCCGCAAGAGCCAGTTCGATTTACATGGTATGCGATTCTGACGTATGTATTCGAGCAAAATCTCGTATAAGCAATAGCTTGTACTTTAAAATCTGCCTGTACTTAGCAATATTTGTTTTTGCCATTACGTTCTGTATTTCCACTTTCCTTTTAATTTTTGAATTCCCAAAATGAGTGTAACGTAACGTGTACGCGTTTAATACGCAACTGCCTACTCCTTCCGAGAAAAGGGTGTTTGTGTAAGCATGTGTGCGAAGCTAGTGATGAAAGAAAGCTAGTAGTAATATTTGCCTACACTCAAAAATGTCAACTTTTGATATAAATTATGGAGTACTAAATATAGTTTTTATATCTTTATATTCTTAAGTAATATGACTTTTAAAGGTTCGACATAAAAGCTTTCTTTATGTTTCTAGGTAAAGTAAAGAAGCTGCTTTAATAAAAAAATTACACCGTTGAAATTTAATTACTCTTTTACCCTTCAGCACGAGGAAATATGTAACCTAGCCGTTCCCATGTTAACGAACAGTTTTATATCTTACCACCTCCAGGGACGTGTATAATCACTTTAAGTACCGAACGATATTCGTGTTTATTTAGTTGTTCTGTTTAATTCACAAATAAAAGAGAAGCATCTATTTTTTTATTTTTACCAGTTTTTTTTTTTAACAGTTACGTATCCTAAATTTGTAACAGTTCGCTGTCTGTACATTATAGACATTGAAGAAAAACTAATATGAGACGTCTTTATTAGAGCAACAGAAGCGATAACACCTGGCTATCTCTATCTGGCTGTATGTTTGTACATGCATCAAGCAAAAACTGCTACATGGAATCGAATGCAGAAATGAAAATATATAGTCTTGATTGTTAATTCCACAAGTACAAAGTAGCAGGCAGTTTTATTTATTGCACTCGAACCTGTTAGTCTAGTGGTCAGTTATCTCGACTGATAAGACAAAAGTTACAGATTATACTCTCACCCATTACAAAATGTTTATATGATGAACATGATTATTTGTTCTGTCTGGTTGAAATTGTTGAAAAAACCAGACAGCTGATATGGTTATATAATTACAAATAACATAAACTATCGAATACAAACTTATCATTGGATATGTCTATATATCTAAGTACTAAGTAATAGGATTTGTTTGTATTTAGAATTATATAACCGTATCAGCTGTCTGGTTACCACAGTAAAATTGCTTAATTAGGGAAAAGACGGCCGTGTATGAGGTGTCTAAAGTTGCCTATTAATATTATTCCCTTTTTTAAATTAATTAAATAAAAAAATACAAAGTACATTTAAAAATATAATAAGGATTAGGAGGGAATTGAATCCCGCCTCTCTGTCACTGTGATTGTAGCGAGGACTCGGCTCAGCACACGCTCGCGGATTGCCTCGCTTGGATGGCGCCGCGTCGGACCCTCGCTGCAGTTATAGGAGAGGAACTCTTGCTGCTGCCTTGCTGTGAGGATGTCATCTCGCAGAAGGAGTCCCAGCTCAGAAAAGTCAGTCGAGTGGGCACGGGAGGATGACCTCCACTCGGACCCTATTCGCCGCCGGCAAACTGGGCAGTGGAGGCTCTTAGCAATTAATCTGTGAGCAGATATGTCTATCGGAAAATTATCGATTATTATTATTCACCAAATACAAATAAAGACTCTTAGTCAAGTTAACACGCTTTTGCTTTACTTAGCATACAACAATTACCTTTCAGTTAGATTGTTTTTTAATGCCTTGAACATTATTATTTTTCCGGAGCCCGTAATTAGTCTCTTAGTTTTGCTTTACCTAAATTACACAAATCAAAGTTAATAATTTATTTAAACGTCCATCTCCAAAATCTATTTGCATGTTTATTTATACGTAATGTAAGCTGTAAACTAATTTGTCAATCGCCAAGTTTCTAGTTGGAGTTGGCTCATAAATATGCAGGGGTGGCCAGACAAGCTCGACAAACTTATATTAAACGCATCGACCTACGGGGCAATGATCGTACTTTAATGATTTGCTTAGTCACGGTTTGATGTGGGTTACGAAGTTATCTAGTATGCTGATCTTGGGACAGACTGTTGTCTAGGTATAAAAAGTTGATTTTAAGTTATTTGAGGAGACAATTTTGTATTGTTACAGGACTTAGACTTCCAGGCACCAGCTAGTTCGGGTTTTATGTAGGTATGCGACCCTGACTTACTGTCTTAAAAAAAAACACTTTAGCTAAGAACCTTCTCTTTTTAAAGTCCGTAAATAACAAAATACCTATTTATTATATTGCCGGTTCGACCGGAATAATACCACGTCCTCACAGAAAAACAGTTTTCTAACAATGTTTGTGTTGTATTTACCGAGTGAGTGAGGTTACTTCCTCCCATCACCGCCCTCAAAGGCGCACTTACAACTCTTAAGTTGGAAGTGTCCAAATTCAACGGTTGTCATTTACCATCAGGTACCAGTCTCCTCGTTTGCCCTCCAATGACATAAAAAAAAAACAAAATGACTATCAAAAGTCAAAGTGCCAACTAAAAGCTGCACAGTAAACAGACAAAACGAAATTGACAATATAACTGGCAGACTTAATCCTATTAAATCTATCACAGTTGCCGAAGCAAGAGCCAATCACTCGAGGTGACATGGATTTAACGATATTCGTATATTTTACGGTTTAGTGACTTAATTCTATTTTTTACGCCATTGGATACATCCTAGCACACCCTATGATGAAAAGAAAATCAGTAGGGTAAGCATACTTTATTTTTTGAATAATTAATTCTTTGAATTTATATAATTTCATATTGAATTTAAACTTAAGTATACTGTTACTGTGTATTGAATTTGAACTTAAGTATACTGTGTATGTGTATTTGATGTATGAACAGTCTCATCTTAGGTCACGTGAGACATGGTCTTGCTAAGTTATTTTGATTGAATCAAAGTCAGCCGGTAATTTAATAAAATAAAGCCATGAAGAAAATTAAAGTAATTTAAAAAAATCTATATATTTGAAAATGTTTAATTGATACATAATCTCATAATACATAAGAAAGCTAAATACTTCTGGATTCTGAATACACTGAGTTTTTGAGTGGCTCAAAAAACGTTTAATAAATTTAAAAGCAATATATTAATATACGAGTACGTGTTTAAATTCTGGAACTTTTGTAGCTACTGATAGTTAGCAACCGGGAAGACTATATTTACACATTTTTAACCACGTTTACAGAAACAAATTTATTTTCATTTCATATAATAGGGTCGTTACAATCCATGTTTCATTGCTTTTATGGTTACCATAACAAATGACACAGGGTGTCCATTCGTCATGCAATACACATCGGCCATTGACTGTGTTGCCCTCTTTTCCATTATTATTATGATTTCGTCTCAAATAATACTCGTCTAGTTTATATGTCAAAAGCGTTGTCACATTCGACACGTGTTTAGCGTGAGATTTAAATGCTATTGTTATAAATTGAGGGGAAGTTTTATTGTTAAAATATGTCATGAATTAAGCATTGCTAAGTAGTTTATTAGTTAAGGTCAAAACATCTTTTGATATTAATCAGTAATGTTTATGCACATTTGAGCATAATTGTTTTACAATTTATTTATAATTTATTAAAATATATATATTAATTTTAGGTGTTTAAAATATGCATTCACTAAAATAGCTATTTTTGTTTATAAATATGGATTATAGTTATCCGTACTGCTTCTAATTCAACAATTAACTACTGAACTCCAAGACCATTCTTAAACTGAAAATATTGAAATGAAATCAATCAGTCTACTGTATAAAATATAATATAAATGGAAATATTTAGTGCTATGATAACTACTGCGAGAGTAATTACGGCACAATTGGAAAATTAATTACATAATGGCAGATATTGAGATACTGTAAGCTTACATTACACAGGTATAGTTAGATTGTATACCACTAGCTTAATTAATGTTATCGTATTCCATTACAAGACAACTGTAGTGCATATTGATAATACTCACGCTCATTCCCCGAAGGAGTTGGCAGAGACGTCTTAACCGCAAATATTTTTAACGTTTAAACCACCGCCATATTTAGAACGTGTTATTAAATCAATGAATACATACAACTGTGTATAGCGCTCGATGGATTTCATTAATAAATATTACAATACCAGTCAAGGTTAGCTATTTCAAATCTTACAATGATATATCGTATAAACCTTTTGTTAATATTCGTTTGTTATTTAATATTAACTGACCGGGTCACGAATATTTCAGAACAAGAAAAGCCTTTCAGTTGCCGTGTCAAGATTCGGTAGAAAGGGTGTTAAATTACTGAAAATTTCAGAGAGCTTTGTTTTTATATAATTATTTTTAACTCCCAACGCAAAAAGAGGGGTGTTATGAAGGGGTGTGATCCGATTTTGATGCAGTTTTTTTTTATGTGAAAGGAAATCGAGAGTTTTCTTACATATTTTTTCTAAATAGGCGATTTGTGAAGGTCCCTCCTTCACAAATCGCCTATTGATGTCGCCTATGAACAATAGAATGTTTTCAATTATACCCTTTAGGGTATCAAATGAAAGGGCATGATACATTACAAAACTGTAACTAACATGAAAATCGTTAAAATGTCTGATAGTAATGTGTAGTGAAAGGGATAATGATCCACCGCATGTAAGCAAATATTTGTGTAATCGTTCGAGGAGTTTTCAGGTATCATACGTTTTTAATTTCTACTTTTTTTTCATCAGTCTATAACTTTTGTATTAGTTTTTTTATCATTCTATTAATGATCTTTACATTTAATTATAATAAAACACTTTTAATGTAATAATTATTATCATACTTCTTATACAATTAATAATAATTCATTTATACCTGTTTTATATCGTTACACATTGGCAATACTAACAGTTATATCACGATAAACTAATAACTAAAAACAAAAAAAAGGGGACAACCTTAATTAAATTGCAATATTTTAAACTCCCAAAAAAAATCTTCTAAACAACTCAAAGGCTTGTAGTAATGTAATAAGTATTATGCAACACGTTTGCTTTTAATAAAAATGAAGCCAATATGATAACACCACGTGCCGTCCGTCGGCGGCTGTCAGCGAATGACATGAGAATGACAGCAGGGAGCTACGGGTGGAATGACATTGCATTGTCTGGATTTGTATGCATGAGGAATAATAGCGGTGTTGCGAGTGCCCGCTTGAAAAGATACATACACCCTGTGTATACATTATTTTCATTTTTAATTAACTTTAGTTTTTTTGAAGCCATTTCAATTCTACATGCTGATTTAAATTTTGACCAAGCGGAATGATTGACAATACTTAACAAAGACCAACCTACTTTAAAATCATGACAAATTGTTTTCTCGTTTCGAATCTTGTAACAATATCACACTACTAAATTTCATACGGTTCAAAAACTCTTTCACATCTTTTTAATCTCGGAAAAGAGTTCAGTTTTGCAATATTCTCAAAGCAGGTGCTGACCTCGCCATTCAAGACAGCTACTTACTGTGAATCTATAAGCATTGTCAGTAAGTTGAAATCGGGTCAGGTCAGAATATGAAATATGCTAACGTACTATGCATTATGTTACTATCAAAACTAAAAAACTCTCATGTAATGTCATACAACTTAAAACAGCGGGTATGGAAACAAACGGCCTTAAGACTTAAAAATAGTTGACAAGTTTGATAATGCCTTTTGCTAAATAAAGAAACTATCTATGAATAAAAGTGCTTAAAGATTTGAAAAAAAAAAAAAAAAAAAAATGTTCTTTGCTATTTTCAAGTAATCACTATTTCCTAATTTTCACAACAAATATTACAACATGCAAAGTATGAAAGAAAGTTTATGCATGGGCAAATAGGATTAAACGTTACAAAAAGCGAGTAGATTGATTTAATTAGAATCGTATGTTTCAAAGGAATGAGAGGTGGTTTTACCGAAAATGGGAACAACCTGATCCACGTGTGAGTGATGGGTATTTGCCAGATTCTACAAGTACATTTTGGCGTAACAAATGGTCCATACCTGTCACCCATACAGAAGCTGACTGGATGCAAGATGTCAGACGATCGTGTGAGACAATACAACAAATGGAACCTATAACCATAACCACTGAGGACGTGGGTTGTGCAGTTCGTTCATTATCAAATTGGAAATCACCTGGTGCAGACGGACTGCACAACTTTTGGCTTAAATGGTTCCGTAGTTCACATGCTCGTTTGGCATCTCAGTTCCAAGCAGCTCTACATTTAGGTTCATTATCCCAATTTATGACCACTGGCGTAACCCACTTACTCTACAAATCTAATGGTGCCATGGATCCTAAGAATTATAGACCAATAACATGTTTACCAACTGTCTATAAGCTTCTTACATCTACTCTGAGAGTAAAAATTACATCTCATTTAAATAAAAATTCGATCATTTCTGTTTTTCAGAGTGGATGTAGGTGTTAGACTCGTGGCACTAAAGAGCTCCGTATCAGGGATATGGCAACAGGGATACCCAACAAGTACGTCGTAATCGCAAGAATCTGGAGACATGTTGGATAGATTACAAGAAGGCCTATGACTCGGTTCCACATACTATACATGACTTTTGAGGGTGCTGGACTTTTATAAAATTGATACAACTCTATGCACTTTCTTGAAGTCATGTATGGGCCAATGGAGAACGGTTCTTCGTTATCCAGGATGTCGGCAGATTATATCTAAGGATGTACCATTAGAGATCGAACGAGGAATATTTCAAGGGGATAGTCTGAGTCCCTTGTGGTTCTGTCTAGCTTTAAATCCTCTCAGCACTCTGTTAGAGGCTGAACCCTCTAACAGAGTGCTGAGAGGATTTAAGTTGCGGAAAGATGATCAAGTTTTATCTCACTTTCTATATATGGATGATTTGAAACTATTTTCCCCCAGTAAATTGCAACTGACAGTGTTACTAAAGGTGACTGAAAACTTTAGTAACTCTATCAAGATGGAATTAGGTGTAGACAAGTGTGCAGTCATGCACGTAAAGAAAGTCGCAGTAGTAGAATCTGAAGGAGTTGAACTTTCAGATTCAACTTAACTTAGATCTCTTTCTGCTGCTGAAACCTACAAGTATCTGGGTATATCACAGTCATTGGGAATACCTGAGTCTAGTGTGAAACAGGCATTGCGGACCGATTTTTTGGCCGCCTAAAAAAAGTACTTATACGTATTTTGTCAGGTGGTAACAAGATACGCGCCTGTAATAGTTGGGTTATACCAGTTCTCACGTACTCCTTTGGTAGGCTCAGATGGACTCAGACTGAACTAGATGCTATTGATAGGAGGGTTCGTACACTGATGACTGCATTTCGAATGCACCATCCGCGGTCATCGGTAATGAGATTGTATATCCCGCGAAAGTTTGGAGGTCGTGGTGTTTTAAACATTAAGACCCTACAAAATAGCTAGATATACAAACTCAGAGAATATTTTCTTCATACCGATGTAGAAGTGCATCGTAATGTTGTAGCAGTGGACAAAGGACTTTCTCCGCTCGGTCTGGCTAAAGAGAACTGGCGCAAACCTGTAGTACTTAGTATTAATGATCGCAGGGAGGTATGGAAGGGCAAAGAGCTCCATGGTCGGTTCTATCGGGCCCTAAATGGGCCTGATATAGACGTAAAAGCTTCTACATTCTCTCTAGGGTGTGGTGGTGTGGTTTTTGGAGAAACTAAAGGTTTTGTCTTTGCAATTATGGATGAAGTTGTTATGACGAATAACTATCGGAAATTTATTCTGAAAGACGGTACGGTCGACATATGTCGGGCATGCCACCGTCCTGGTGAATCTATCAGGCATATTATTTCTGGTTGTTCTCGTCTTGCAAACGGTGAGTATTTGCATAGACATAACCAAGTGGCCAGAATAGTACATCAACAACTTGCCCTTAAATACAATCTTGTGAATTTAGAGGTGCCATATTACAGGTATTTGCCCGATCCAGTTCTCGAGAATGGTCGTGCTACATTGTATTGGGATCAATCTATCATCACTGATAGGACTATTATTGCCAATAAGCCTGATTAAGTAGTGATAGATCGCTGTACCCGGTATCGGTGGTCTACTATTTTTTATATTTTTAAATGTATTTTATATTTAATTGTAATTGTGTAATTTATATGTATATAACTAAAATAAAGAGATAATAATAATGAATAAACGCGTAAAAGTAGATAGTGAAATTCATACATAGTAATTTGAAGTGTTCATCGGTTTTTAGTCTATAAAATGGTAAAGTAAACGCTTAAACGCATGATTATTAATTCGATTTTTCTTTATTGTATCCGAAAGTTGGGAAGTCGATGGTATTCTGAATTAAAAGGAGAATCTCAGGCATACATAATCTAAGATTTAATCAAAAGTGATTTCCCAAGCCTATATCGATTTTACCGCCTGTGTTACAGTAATATAGAGTGGGGAGGGGCGGTCTATTTAATTACAAAGCTAGACGCGGCCAGTGGTGCGTTCATGTATGCGGTATTGAACTAACCCAGTCCATTGCTCTTGATGTCCTATACTACGTACTATTTACGATAAATTGTTTAAATGAGTAGGAAGTCTTATAAATCTATGTATTCATCCTTGATTAATAGATACAGATATTAAATATATCTTATTTTAGACTTAGTAATGAATATAGTAATATGAAGGCGACTGAGGGTTGGAACCGTCTATCCAATAGCATGTACTTGTATGTAAGAACATATATAGTATATACAGTGCCTGGCTTACGGCCATAGGCTTGCCGCTTATTACGTAAGTAGCACTATATTATTATGGTTGTCAAAATATGGGCCTTTTTATGAGGGGGAGTAAGGCGTGAATGTATGTATTATATAGGATATTTTCTTTTATTTAGTATAAGGGGACAAAAGAGCACTCGGGTCACCTGTCTGGTACAGTGTCTGGTAAGTCATCTTCACCTGACCATGAACACTTGCCTCTCAAGAGTCACAAGAGTGCTTTCTCCTGAGAGGCAAGGTTGGGCCTTTTTTTTTTTTTCGTGTGGAAACCCCCTCGGGCCGTCATTCCACCGGGGTTTTCGGTGAAACGGTGTGTCGGAATCGAACCGACTAAAACCACACGGTGTGCCACGCTGCGCTTTAAATAGGAGGTATCCGGGAACAGCTTTATTAAGACATCCGGACCCCTCCTAGCGCTTGCCCGCACTATGCGGGCACCACCTACGGGTAACCTATCAATAAGGTGACGTCCAGACACACGCGGACGTCACCCCCTCGCGGCTGGCATTATGGCGGATGGAAGGGAAAACTCGTCCCGACCACCCGCGGCCACACTCAGGGCGGCATGAGGCGCTGGTAAGCGCGTCTACGCCGCCCGGTTCGCCGGCGACGAGACGAATTGGGTCCGAGTGGAGATCGTCCTCCCGGTCCCTCTCCGCCGCCTCCTTCTGAGAGATGACCTCTTCACAGAAGGTTGCGACCGCGGTAAAATTCCTGTCGCTACCGGCCATGGAGCGTATGACGGCCGGTAGCAGAGCCCCCACCCACACCGGTGCGCCGTACAGTGCCATTGACCGGACAACCCCCATGTACAGCCGTCTTGTAGCGATGCTGGGTCCACCCAAGTTGGGTAAAAGGCGCCCAAGAGCGGACGCAGCACCGACCAGCTTTGGAGCAAGCTGCCGAAAGTGCTCGTCGAAGAGCCACCTCCCGTCAAGGATCAGGCCCAGATATTTAATATGGGCCCGAACTGGTACAAAGACCGAGTTAACCATGATGGAGGTGCCAGGGGGCGGACCACGACGGGGCCCATGAAATAAAAGTATTATGCATATTCACATTACGCTCACACCTGTATCCCCTAAGGGGTGGGCAGAGGTGTATAAACACCTACGTTTTGCAAATAAGAATTTGGATTAGAATTATTTGCTTGTTTTTTTTTTTTAATATAATTTCCAGTATTTTTCTAATTTAGCTACTAACTTCTCAAAGGATCTCGGAAAGTGAAATGATTTTAAGTACTTAATGGTCTGTGTGGTTTCTGTTAATTTTTATAAATTTAACTTTTAACTTCTTAGTTTTTATTTACATATGGCATATATACATATTCATTTCGGATATGAGTACTCGTACACCATCCGCATGTAATGGGTGGAACGTACCCCATTATATGAAAAGGTGTTAAAAGCATTTTGTTGTCAACCGCTGATTATGACAGAGTGTGATATAAGACTAAGTAATAACATAATGAAAACAAAAGTAAAAAGTCGTTGCATTGGAGTTCAAACCAATTATGATTTTACATTTTAAAATGTATAATAACGCCATCATGCAATGACTGTAGTTGTCATGCTCTATATCAGCACGCTTCGCGGACAAGTTGCTCTCTAATTTCGAGTAGGACAGTAGAATAAAAAACAAATGTATGGGAACAAAACGACAGGCAAGTGTCTTAACTCTTGGTTGTAACAAACATCGTATGCGATTTCAAGACGCTAAGAAACTTGTCTAGTCTAGACCGATTTCTTAACAATTATCCTTTAAATGAAAGTCCGGTAAGCATTCTGTTTGGATTTTAGTTGCTACACTTGCTGAGCTATACCTGTACACACTAACTAGGGCTAGTACTGTATACAAATGTCATATGTATGAACATATGTTTATAACTTTAAGTGTAAATTTTTACAACAGTTTATACAATTTTTTCAAACAGTAAACTAATACGTTTTTATAATTTGATTACAAATATATAATAACAGACTGAAACTGACTGAATTTGTGTGATACACTCATAACCTTACTGTAATAAATTTGAAACAGTTTTTGCAATTTTCTGAAGGTCATTTTTGTAAAAGGAGCTGTTAATATCTTATGTTGATGGGGTTAAGTATTATTTAAACAAAAAAATACTATCTAAAAAGGTAAAACTAAAGAAAAAGGGTTTAATAAAATAGAATAAGCTAGATACAGAGAGAGAGAGAGAGATAGAAAAACATAAGGATCATTAATTTTAAATATTTTTTGTTAAAATATACAAAATGAATAACTAGCTCCACAATGACCTGATTATGCATCGATTACTTGCGGTAGGTCGTCAGCTAGCGTGTGTAAGCGTTGCGTGACCACTCCTATCAGGTCGAATGTTTTTCACGCCATAACCTCGAGGCTATTCGAAAACTAATAGCCGAAAGGTTATCGCATATTTTCTTATCGCATATCTGACTGCAAATTGGTATTGAATACTTTATTAATATGATGTTCTCATTCGTTAAACAACAGTATATTTTACCACAGTTATGTTCTTTTATGTTCGGCTACAAATTTTATTGATATATTTAAATCGTTACAGACACCCGAAGTAATGAGTTATTCTTGAGTAACACAGAGGATTACAGTAGGTTATTGTAATATATAAGAAATAGAATATAAATGTATATGATATTTGAAAATTGTACATATGTTATTTTACACATATTTAAAGATTGTTTCTATGTTTATAATAAATAATTTTATAGATAAATATATAGCTTCTATCATCACCATCATCATCAGCTTGTGATGAAAGTAATAATAACTTCTGACAACTCACACATGTACGGGTGTCTGATCCCAAACTTAACAGAGCTTGTACTACGGTAACCAGGCTGCTGATATGTTGTTTAAGTATGTTACTTACATATTTTCTAAAAGCATGTGTATTTTTGATATTAATAATAATAATATTATGTTTCATATTTAACTAATGTTCTTATATGTTCGGCTATAAATTTTATTTATATATACAAAGTAGAGATGAATCGGACAGTTGCAAGGCCGGGTACCGGATACGGGGTATTAGGTATATATGTATATTATAGCATGAGCTCCGATAACAGTAGTCTATGTAACTCATTAACACTACATTATTTAGGCAAACCACGTGAGTTTTGTTGGATCTCAAAGAGCTCGACAGACGACTTGGAGTTTAATAAAAAAAAAATCTAGAAGAGTCATTCAGTATCCGTTGAACGGCTACGAAGTCCTTGCAAATTTATTTACTATTCTTTACCACATTTTCGAAACTAAAATTTAGTCATTACCTATTTCGTCAAATGCTAATTTCGAAAAAAAATTTTTTTTTGATCTCTTGGGGAGACGATTTGTATTTCGAATACATCGAAATAATCATCATCCAGTCATCCAAGGTTTAGTATTTTCTTTGCCCCAGATATCGCGAGAATACTTGGTTAATATATTACCGTAGACATGGTCGAGACTAGGCATTCAGTAGCAATATTTGCATATTCTATTTGGACAAGGGTGAAGTCGGTATTCGCGATATCCCGTTGGATGCACACATATTTGATTGTTATTTTGATTCATTGTTGAAAATTAGAGTGGTGTAGGAGACTATTCTTAAGGCAGAGCATTGTTGGAAGCTCGTTATATGCGATTCTATGATAAGTGTAATTGTTACCAGTTTTAATTTTAGTGAGACATGTTCATAAAATTTATCTAATCTAGTATTGAAAACGTGCGTTTTTAAAGAAGAATGACTAGCATTTAGAAGAAGGCAACTATTTGCTAAACTGTTTGTATTTTGATATGTGTTTAGGTCTCTAAATTATATGCTTGTAGGATTTTAAACTTACCAGGGCGTTATTTAGGTTATTAGGAATATTGCACCAGGATTAAAAATAGGTTTGTAAATGGTATGAATTAACCATGCTTTTATGTAGACTGTAATAGAATTTTGATTTATATGTCCCTTCGGAGAATATCGAGAGTAACCCTGCGAGAGATAAATTATAGCCAGACAAAAAATATACTGTAATGTGTAATTGAACCTGTCACCATTAACAGCTGGATAAAAGCTTTATATACTTAGAAACGTGTAAACGTTCTACTTCTAAATATTATCTATGGACATAAAAACAACCGCTCTAAGTTGTCTAACTTACTTGCTAAGCCCTTTATTTTTTAACGGCAGAAGTTTGTTTAGATAACTAGTGATGTTGTGTGATATAGTGTAAATAAGATTCTTTCTTAATTCGAAACCGAAAAACTTCTGGTGGGTTGGCAATTAAGTTAAGCGGTTTTTAAAAATGATTTAAAAAAACAAAAATTTGTAAGGAAAGGAGGAAAGCAAAAATATATTATATATGTTAAATATTGTATTGAGTTTTATTTCTTGAAAATAATGTCACTTGGATATAAGCCATCTAAAATTTCATGCTCCTAGAATCTAGAACTCAAATTCATGAAAACTCGCTGGCCCATTGCTCGTTGGATGGTGGATATCGCCTTTCGATTTTTTTTTTGAGCTGGACAATCATGGTTGGTTAATTGGCGTAAATGCGGCTCTTGAGACATCCGCAGAGAAATAAATCCAGAGAGTGAGATTTGGGCTTCAGGGAGGCGACGGAGTATCCCCTCGACGCGATGTCAGTTTTCCTCCAAATATTTCGTTTACAACTGCCAAAAGACTCATTGGATGTACGAGTGCCAAAAGATACATTGCTGTTATAGGCTTCAAAATCATACAGTTATGGGAAGAAAAAGTACTAATCCCCACTACCCGCGGCCCCCTATTGCGTAACAGGCACTCGGGGGCCGCAGTGTGGTTTTTAAATATGATCAACCTAATATATTATACCAATATGAGATGTATGGGCAATCCAAATATATTGGTGTATCATATGCTAGTTTATAGTATGCGACGAATGAATATTAATTAATAGTATTATTCATGACATGAATATAAAGATTTCGTTGTTACAGCCAAAAGCTATAAAGAATATCGGATTTTCTTGAACGAATTTATCATCTCATGCATATACAAATTCATTTAAAATTCTATTAAAGAGATTCAGTGCTTTCGTAAAATATAGGTACGTTACTGTCGAACTAAACGGTTGTAAATAGTACGCCTGTAGATGTTATGATAGCAATACGTAAAAGCAAAGTTTTGCAGTTGAGAGTTTAGTTATGTAAGCTAACGTTTATTGCATGTTCCGTTCAGTTTAGATTGAAGTTTAAAGTTTAAGTTTAAAGTGTGAGCTAGAAACAAGTTAGCACTAGTACTTACCTATATTATAATTTCCAGTAGGTTACAATTAAGACAAAATAAGAATGAAAATAAATAAATTCTCTCTTTTAGTCGAAATTGTTATAGAGTTTCAGCAGTCTCGGCGACACGAGTTCTAAAATTAACATTTTGTGCTTGAACTAAATTTTGAGATAAACAAATGAAACATTTATCAAGTTTGCAGTCACACTAATGTTATTAATTTATAGCTAGTACTTGGAAACGCCGTTATTTCATTAGAAATTAAGGAATAGTTATATAAATATTAATAGTTACATCATAATCTAAAGGATTTATTTAACGTTCAGGTTAGAATTATTTTATAAAAAATTCAAAGTAGTGGCCTTCCATGTACGTAAAAGTCTGCTGCTATAATATTAGTCATCGTTATACCTAACTAGATAGAGTAATATATACGTTTACTTCAAACCCTCTTCTAAGAAAATAGATCTGATCACCTATCTTAGTCATCTATATAAGGCTTTTGTATTGTTTTAAGCCACGGGGAAACTCCTTTATCATTCGATAGGACACGCTCTGAAAGAAAATAGCCAGCCCTAAGAGGATCTCTAATATAAAGTTAAGTCGTGTATAAACGACCTCTTAGGATCTTATGTTAAGTTTTTGTTGATTTTTCGTCTATTTGTGTTTTTTTTTTGTAACACCTGCTTTTCTATTATAATTATTTTAATTGAATAAAAAAAGGGACAAGATGTCGATTTCTAACATTGTAACAAGCTGGATGCTGCACTACCATTTTCCCCTCAGTTCGTCTTTATTTCAATTCAGACGCATCACCTTTTCTATTTTTACCGTCATATAGTCAGTATGGTGTTATAAAACCTTTTCTGGTTTTAGAGGGACCTGAAGCCAGAAAAGGTTTTATTTCACCATAATGACGATATGACTGTAAAAATAAAGCTAAAGGCACATAATCTATTATCGTTCTTGGATCATAAGGTTTTCATTTAATGTTAATTTTGAAATAAAGTCCAGCAATTGTAGAAGCTAAATAACAAATATGTAATAGTATATTCTTGGCAGCAACAAATTACGTTTTAATAATGATATTACACTATATGACTTTGGCTTTTTATCGTATAGAAATCTTTAAGTAATATTTGTAATGTTTACTTAAATGAAACATATATTTATATTCACTCAGCCATTGTCTTACGTACATAACTCAGTATACCACGCGAGAATATAGATCGTAATATATACATTTATTTTAATATGAATTTAAATAAAAACACTATTCAAACAGAAACATAACCCGTTGTACATAAACACGTACGTGTAACACATATAAACCCTAGCTAGAGCCAGTACTAACCTTTTATTATTTTATGTTATAAATCTTGTTCGTCGCATTTAATCACTTTGCTTTGTTGGTTTCTATGTCTAGACTCTCAGTCGCATTTTGACTTTATCCTAGATATTTATTCGTGTAATAATGGGAAGAACATGATGCAGCAAAGGACAATTGCGTCTGAGTGCGGTGTGTTCAGTTCATATTAAATTAGTAGATATGAAGTTGGCTGGTCGGTTAATATCCAAATGGACAGAAAGCAAAAGAATTTTTATAAGTTTCAAGAAAAAAAGTTGAAGTTATATTTGTACCTTGGAACTGTGTATGTTAACTCCACATATATATTTCTTATAATTCGTCAATTGAAATCTTTTTATTTATGCCAACCGTGGACTTCTAGTGATCACCAAAGGCTCTTGATGAAACGTTCACAGTATGACACAGAAATAACTACCTTAAGATCACCTGATCTGAACATTTTGTGCTTTATTTACACTCCCATAAGAAACTGCAACCTTTTCCTTCCTAATGATCCAAGTTCCTAAAATTCCTAATTGAATCAATTAGGAATGGATAAGTAACCTTTTAAAAGGACAAACCATTAAAACATATATAATTAGATCGATATTTACCTTGAAACGGCTTATATACTGTTGTTACTACTGTTACACTAACTTAAAAAATTATTATAATAAGAGATATCACAGGTTATCGTGCTAACATTTTGGAGCTCCACTTAGCACATTGATCTTAACTGTATCAGATGCCACGAGATAATTTATTAGCATTAATCTGATATTACCGATTGCTACTGCTTAAGCTTGCAAATTGTTAATCCCATAACACCATTTTAGATACCTTATTAGGAGGAGACGTCTAAGGTAATTGACATGTGAGCGAGGTCTGCTTGGTATATAATACAATGTTTGATAGATAGATTTGAACTTTATTGTAAGTGTTCACAAAATTATCCTTCCACATACGGGTATTACTTTGACTAAAATATTGTATTAAAAATAAGTTTACTTCCTATATAAGTCTCTAAACATATATTTAGTACCTTGTTTACCACTAATATGGTAATTAAAACTCCTAACTACTCGTAAATAGCCTAACGAACCCTCATATATAGCTAAATATCGTAATAGATAAGGTAATGAGCTTAGATATCGGTTTAGTAACAAAGGGGAAAACGCTTCTCATTTACGACAATTGTCGAATAGTCTTAAGCTGAATTTCATATGTGAATTTATCAGTAATTGACAACTAAAGTGTGTACTTTGAATCATACATTTAATACCAAGTACATGTAGCACTAAATATTTTTGACTACCATTTGAAATACTAATCTCATTCGGTACAAATAAGGGCCGATTTTATGTGCCAAGCCATTTATAAAAAGTTATTGTTATTTTTCAATAATGTCCGCCGAAAAATATTTCGACTTTTATTATCATCTACAATCGGTTCACTCCAAAGACAACCCCTCACATAAAGTTTATCCCTCTCTCTGGCTTTTTGTCATGTCGCTGCTAGAATTGTTATCGTTTTGTCTGTGATGAGAACATGTGAGTTAACAGAGTGAAAAAAATCTCTTTTGAGTATTTTTGACAAAAACCAATAACACATAAAACCACCATGTCATTGCACTTACTGTTATTTATTTCGGTCAAACCCTAAGGTTGACTGGGAGTGAATGCCTCAGTGCATGAAGTCTTAATAAATAAATAAATAAAACCTCATGCGCACAATCTCTCTAGTTTAATTTACATAATGTGCTCTAAGTATACTTTAAAAACTTTTTAAACGTATTGAAATGAGTTCTTTATTAATATGATCAGTCTAACTAAATTATTTTTTGTTGTTCCTTCAATCTAGGTTTTTCCGAATCGAATTACTTTACTTTAACCGATAGAAGATGTACAAGTTTTTTTTTTTACTGAAGCAGATTTTGATAGGCGGTAAGTACAACAGGCGGTTCGAAGGGGGCAAGCCTAATTCCGTCATCGTGGCACTGTAAGATTGTATCTATATTGTCTGATAGATAAAGTCCGAACAACCTGAAGAGATTGGGTGGCCCTATTCCAATCATCTGAGAGTCACATGGCAAAATAAATATGTATTATGTTAAGCTTTGATTTTTACTTATTTATATGTAGCCTTTTTTTGTCATATAAGTGGAATAAAAACAACCGTTCTCAGTAAATAATTTAGTATATGAAGCCTTAGAATACTCGAGTGTGAACATAGGAGGCATAGAGATGCGAATGACGTGGATCACGTCGACTCGCGTCCTGCCTGCGTGTCACGAACAAATGAAATGTGAATAATGGACTGCGAAACGTTGTAGGAATTGGAAATCGCGAACTGCCACAGCTTGCTGAATTTAAAACTGTTGTTTTCATGTGCCGCTCTGGAATTTTGTTATTTTGTCCCCATTGTCTCAGTATTATTTTCGCTTTTTCTCTAGCTGTCTCACCCGTCGCTAACTTTTAATTTCGTTTATCAGGGTGTGTTACTATATTTTTTTCGCAAGTACGTTTTGAATTTCCTGCTGTAAAAGTAATTTGAAAAATAATCTATTTGAGCTTGGATTAGCTTTTAACAAGAAGATTTTTATTTATATGTAAATGCCTACATATGTACATTAGTGAGATGAAGACAGCCACAAAGCCACAATTAGTACCACTTAAACCATTTATTAGCCATTTTGTCAATGTTGGTGGTTTTTTAACGACTACTCCAGGAAGTGTTTTTACGGAATATGTAGCGAAACCCTTTAAAAATTCTTGATGATTTCATGTACATATGTACAAAAGATACAGGGAGATGAGATGGAGGAAGTTGAGATTGATTTTGAAGTCGCTTCAAATATACATTATTTGAACCGACAATACAATAGAATTTTAAAAATATAACAAAAATAAATAAGTAATGTTCAAAAAATATGTTTTTAGCAAAACTTTTTACATAACTAAGGCTTCAAAAATCATTTCTTTAGTCTGTTCACCAAACAGTGAAAAATGTACTTGGTAATAAAATTTTCGTATTCTTTTTTAAACAAATGAAAATTACCTATTTTACAAGCACATTACCATCAATTCTACTTTATACCATTACGATAATTTAAAGTGTACAATTCTGGACCAAAGGCTGTATTTATTTATAAAAGAAATGAGGGCACAAAATGGAAGTAAAGTATCAAAGTATAATATCTAGATGGAATCGTAATGTAATGAAGCAAAGGCTATAAAACTTGTTACTATGATATCATTCACTCTAAACTATTTAAACTATCCTGAAAATGTTTTGTTCTTAAGGTGCTCACTTAAGTATATTAATTACTTGCTTTAAACTTATTAAGTCGATCACTTCGCTTTTATGTTTTGTCACCAAACATTCAGTACGTAAAAATATCATGAGCATAAAGGTTTCATATAAGATGTTAATATTCATGCACAAAGAAGACACTAAACCATTTTCTCAAGAATTTCCATATTAAGTATATGAAAATTCTTGAGAAAATATATCTACACCTAGTGACTAACTAAAGAACAAAACATGAAAAAAAAAAAGCCATCCGTGTTAAAGTTATGACCGTTTCAATTTCCAGGTATTATCACCTCCGTTTCTCATAAATTTACGTAGAATTTGTTAAGTTAAAGTTAAATTATAAATGTTACGTGTTTTTTTGTTTTGAAATTTTTCAATCCGCTATTGAGGCAATACATAAAAACTTACTTTTTAAACTATACAAATATATAGTTTAAAAGTTCAAATTATTTTTATCAATTTTCTTACTACTGCCTCACAAGCGCTATATACGTAAGTAGATGGAAAATAACGAAGTAAAAAAAAAAAAAAAACATCTGTATGCAAAACAACTTCAAAGCAACCACAACAATATTTCAAGGCAGAGAGATCATATGAAGATATAACATCTACTGCGATTAAGTTTTCCGAGTATATCCCACCAGAGTGTATATAAATCCTTTCTACAGGTTGCAATTGAGGCACAACAACTTAAACTGAAAGTGTATCTTGACAATGATGAGATTAACTTTTAAACCATGCATAAAGATCTTTTAGCGAGGTTCAAACATTGCCAAGACCTTTGTGCTACAAAGTGCAAGGTGCTCGGTGTAACTTCAATATATAAATTCAATATATATTTCAAAATAATAAATAACATTGTTGATAGTAAAGAATAAATTACTGTTAAATGGTGTAGGGCCTAAAAGATGACAAGTTTAGTTTTTGTTGGACTACGCCTGTTCCTATTTAGATATAACATTAAAATAAATGAAAATATAAAACTAGACTGGTCTGTTGGGAAGTGGTTACTGGCCCTGACTGTTGAGCCGGAGTTCAATCAACCAATCATTTTGTGGAAATATACATTAGTCACAGGTCTTAAGATTATGTTAGAGGTACACTATGTTCTACTACATTACGCGGTATACCAATAATAATATTCGTAATCATACATGCAGAAATATGTTGTAAATTAATTTTACGTTGTCCCGAATTTGGGTGTTCTTTGTTTGTTCGTATATTTGAAAGAAGTGTGGGAAATGGAAACAAAACATTTCAACACCTTCTGTATACCTTCAATACAGCTAGATCAAAATTGACTTACAGGTATTTAAAAAAACACTTTAATTGCGATTTTTTGACGTTACCCAAGTTTTTAACGTACATAAAAAGGAATCCATAAAAAATGCTGCCGCAGGTCTGGAGACTAAAATACCCATAATCAGTGTTTTATAGTTGTAGTTGTTAAAATGTATAGGTAGTCCAGCTAACGTAAAGCGATATTATATAACAAAAAATACCGCATTCAAACTCCTCAACCACGAACTGGCAACCTCAAAATACAGTACAAATCCCCCTAAAATTGTTCTACAATCGCAGAAACCTTGTACAGTCTCGGGAGTTCCTCAGACTGCATTAGGCCCACGTTATGAGTTGGAAAATGCGACACTTACTGAGAAACTCTCCCTTATATTTATGACGCGGTTGATTTATCGCCTACTCCCTCAGACATTTGTTATTCTTTGTCTAGAGGGCGACGACCCTGTGAGTCAGCGTTCAACAGATAATTTCTGTCTACAAAGAGTGCTATTATCTTTTTCTGTGATTAGCAGATTAATTATTGTACAGATGATGTGTTCAGGCTCAATTTTACTAACTTTTATTCAACTAGCACGTTAAATTTTAATCGCTGCCCGGTTTTCGATTGAGCTGAAATTCATAAAAGAAAAAAAACTGCATACACCTTCAGTTCTGATGACAATGCCTTTTATTGACAAGCATGGCCTGACTCTGAATATAAAAGAAGTGTTTTAAGAAATGTTTGTACAGAGTTTACCTACTCGGTTTTTTGACTGAGAGTATATTTAGATAATATTCTTGAATTCGTCGCATTGATTAATTTTATAGAAACGTTTTCTATAAGATTGCAGACTCAGTGTTTATGTAATCTAGCGAGTGCCCTAGCCCTGTTCTCAAGGAACAATAACAACAAGAACTAACAAGGAGTTTCAATAATGCAATAGATTTGGAATGTGTCTTAAAGCGCCTAGGAAATGCCGGGATCGTATTGTATTATTTAGGTTTTGTGTACGTTATTTGGCAATATCGTATTAAATTTATACGTAACACATTCGCAAGTTCTGTCTGTCGAAGCAATGTTCTGTTCTGTAACCGATTCCATTTGGTTGGGTTGCTGCGTCCGACGATAAGCTACTAATACCAGCAATCTATGTTTCTATTTCCAGAATGGAAATTCAGTTGGAATTTTGCAATGTAAGCTCTAGTGTACGGGGCTTCTGCAGTGACAGCAAAAATGAAGCATATTTGAAAAGCAAAATAGGAAAATGTAATGTAATTTTGTGGAGTGTTTACTGGTTCGACAAGTATACAAGATCACGTTTAGGAACATTAACACTATCATTTAAATATTGTAAAAGGTTTTTTCATGAGAAAAGAGTTTTTTTGAAAGTTAAAAGTTGAAAATTGTGTGTTAATTATATTGAATTTAGGAGAAATGTATTATTGTTTGCGTCCTAAATGTTCCTTATCACCTTATTTAGATAGCTTGTAAATAGTTTACACACCTGAAGTATAAAGGATATATAAATGTATAATTGATTCACTCTTGGGCAGAAATACTTCTCCTAAACATTGATTAGTCTTACAGATTTTGCTACTACAAATGTATTTTTAAATCAGTGAATGTTCTAATAGGTATACACAATAAACTTTTATAATGCAGAAGTAACTCTAGTTAAATAAAATATAAAGTCATTACCAAGATCTTAATAGACATTTTCATAGTCAAATATAGTCGCTTCTTAAAACAATCAAATTATATAAAGTATTGAAAACCTACTTATTTCATAGTACTTAAGTAAGCGGGGAATTTTTATTCAAAACCAATTAAACTCCAGTTCTCATACAAGCTATTTATCTCTCAAAATTTCTTAAAGTTCGTTAACAATGAAAGTATAAAGCTTATTGAGAAAAGGTTCACGAGCAGTGAAAGTCAACTTATGAAAACACCAGTCGTAAAGCCTATGAGTGACCGACTGTACACAGTTCAGGACCTACGCAGAATCCTTTCATATGAGATTTTCCGGTACATATGTAAATAATACGATCCATTATGATATAATTTTATGACTACATACATAAAAACCAGGCGCCGTAGACGTAAAAATAATGTTCGTAATAAAATCGAACTGAGGATAAGAAAATTCAAACCAAGAAATTTGTCCTGCATGTTTGAGAAAGTACAAAATATAAATGAGTGAAACAATATTTTATGCCCTTGATAAGAACCTTGAGTTACTAATAATTGACTTAAATCAATAGATAATCAATTTTTATAAATATTTTTTTTTAACAGATTCCTCCACTAATCTTTAAATTTTGAACATTTGCGTCATGATCAAGTCGTTTCCAATTCCTATGCTATACTAAATACTTATACTCTAACATACTTATAATATAATACTTTAAAAAGGTGCAGTCTTAAACTTATTTTGTGTAATTTCCCTTGTATTCCATGATCAAATGCAAATGTGATTTGTGGAGTAATCTGTTAAAAAATAATATGTTGTATAAAAAATAAATATATATATACTTACAGCAGAACATTCCACATTTTTTGAAGTCGGTTAGATAGGAATGAATTAAATATTGGGACACTTATGTAATCTTTTAAAAAGTCAACGACTGAGTTCAGTCGGTTGTTGTGGCAAATACATTTATATTTACACGTCCTTCAAAATCTTTTAAGAGTTCGATAATTTTCTCATAGATTAATGAGTTTTGAGTAATCTTCTATGAGAGCATTGCAGAAGTGCTCTTTAAAGAAACTTTATTTTTGTGTTTGTTTACACCTGACATTTTTTATTTACAATTATTTTATTGTAATTTTTTGTTACAATTATGTAGAAAGTATTCTGTTTAACACACACTTTCATTTGTTGATATAGTTGCTTATAAAATTTTCATGTAAAAGGTTTTTCATGTCGGTTTCCAGAATAAAATCACAGATTTTATATAAATAAAAAATGGAAACATAAAAAACGTGAGGTTTTCGGTGGAGCAGAATACTGAAAGCTCATCTCTTCCCGCAGGTGTTGCAAAAGGGAATCGAAGTGTTTTCTTTCAAGTAGTATATATACCGTACTACATTGCCAGGTTGACGGCATTAAGCTTGCTCCCTATTACACTAATGGGACCAAATTCTAATTGGCAAAATGTGATCAACAAAAGAGAAAAACAACAGCAGTGAACAATCAAAAACAAAAATATAAATACAGACGTGAGCGTACGTTTGAATAAAACACTAAAAAACAAGAAAAGTTCCTAAGGTTAAAAATAGCCATTAGTAAATAAAGCGATTGTGTCTGATATCTGAAAACATAGTTAATATTCTTCAATGTTCATTATATTAGCCTAACAGCTGTTGGTTATTTTCTTGACAGATTGCGTCTATATTACTTTAGATATATGTACAATAAAGCCAAATCCCAGTTCCCGTTATTCTATGTACGAATTAAATAAATAAGCTATTTAAAAAACGAGTCGTTTTCCATCGTATGGGAGTCCATCATCATAAAAACGTTGTAACTCATGCACAATAATTCATAAAAGTTGGTATTTATATGAGCGGGTATTGCTACGTATATATGTATATTTGCCTTATTTACAACATAAAACATAAACCTTCTTTCACGTATTATTAGTCATTTACGATATTATTGCAATTACATTTAAAAGACAAACTGATTCCAGAACAAAACTCTTAAAAACCGCTTATCCATATGATTACATACATGACCCACATTCCGCATTTTAAACATTGTATCAAATTTTAAATCCATTTATCATTTTCACACTGTAAATGCTATCATCCCTTAATTTCATGCTTGATCAGCGTAGCATATTGGTATATTTAGAATTTTGTTATAATGTTGATATACCTCAACGATATTGGGATAAAATCGTTGGAGTGTAAGTAATCGGTCGGGACAACGTGTGGGGAGGATTTGTGCTACCCTCGACGTTGCTGTGTCGTGCGTCGTGAGCTGTTATGGTAACCGTGGCAGACGTGCACCCATACAGTTTCTTGTTAGCCGTTGATGGAAATTATTATTATCGGTTGCTATTTTAGTAAGTGTTGATGTAAGTAAATACAACTACAAAAAAATACATTTGAGTGTAAAATATCTTTGAAGATTGTAAAGGGAAATAATTAAGACAAAACGCCTATTAAAATACCAGTATAATGCAATGGGAATGAATTTGATTAGGAATCTGATGCTCTTTGTTGTGTTTGGTTCCCGACTTTTGAACTCGTACTAAATGTAAAATATGTATTTCTTAGCTTCTGTAGTCAAGAGACCTGTAATTGTTTATCGTGAAGCGGGCCTTATATGCCAATTTGGTATGTAAAAAATAAGAACTTTTTACTTATTAACTTTTTGCGTTTAAGCGTATCAAGCTAATGTTAATTGAAATTATTTATTTTATGAAAAAGTTATTATGTAATGATAAAAAAATATGTGTAAAAATTTATAATATATAAATAATATAATTATTACTCGTACATATGTCGATAAAAAGCTGCCTATGCCTAGAGTTCAAAGTATCACCATACCATATTTTATCAAAATCGTTTTAGTGGTTTTAACTTGAAAGCTAACAAGCACACGGAACAAAGTTACTGTCACTATTACGTTAAAGTTATTAAAATATTAATAGTCATCGTCATCATCATTCAACCTATAGCAGTCCATTGCAGTGCTGGACATAGGCCTCAGCCAATGTGCGCCATAGCACCCCGTCAAATAATAATATTAAAAAGTTTTTTTAATACCTATTAGTATAGATGATACTACATTGAGACAAACGATAAGACGACATAAAGATCCAGTGTTATTACTTATAACTGTGTCACAAATGAATAATACCTTATCTTACGCTTTGGGATTACCCGCAGCAGAAATAAAGGTGGTCTTTAAGTTCGATTCCCGCATACAACAGTGTTAATGAGTAAAATTATTGATAAACTCATGTAACGAATATCTTTATTTTAATTACAACATGTATTGATAGTAATGATTCATCAACCAGAATATGGGTACAAGGCTTTCTGTTTGGCAACATTTAATGAAGGAGATAATAAGTAGCTTGAAGTATGTAATATGTGTTTAGTTTGAGCTTCGTAACTTAGGCACAACACAATCCCTGAGGGTACCGGAGGCCGAACTCCCCCTCTCCTCCTTCCCTTCCCCTCATCCCATGCAGGCACGACGACTCTTGGGTTGCAGGGTTCCATGGGCGGTTGTTGTCACGTGCCATCAGGTGACCTGTCTGTCTTTCGTTATCTTATAAAAAAAAAAGAAATGCATGTTATTTAGTTTTTATGCTGATAAGATGTACCGATCCGATGAAACCATTCAGATTGAGTATATATGTATTTAGTTTAATAGTGTGTCAGTTACTGGTTTGTTTTAGTAGTTTGTAAATTACTTGTTTTTTTTTGTTAACGCGTTTACGCCGTAGCAACTACTAAACTTTTGTTTGTACAGAAAAGGACAATTAAGGCAACATTTAATTAAGATAAAGAGTATTGCTCACAAGGGATAAAAATAAATAAAGATTACATTAACTAAGGAGTTCTATTGTTTTATATAATATTATAAGTTGAATACGTTTAACAGTTGTAACTAAAGATAGCTTGATAATAGGCTCCTACTATTTACTAAGCTTAAAAATAATCTTTATCAAATATGTACATAACCCCTTTTCATTTAAATTAATGTATATTGTCATAAAAACGTTAATAGCAAATATAGGTGAGTGCTACTGTAAAGCAATCATCGATATGAAATGTATTTACTTTGTTTAATAGACCTCCATACATCAAGGGGTGTGTTTTAATTCTATTTGGGCAGTCATAACGGGGGTCAGTCTGCTGATCCCCTTTCAATTAATTTATCCGAATAGCCGGGGCTCACTTTTTCCTCTATTTCCATTGCACATCAAAAGTTCATTGTGGTAATATGACATTTCCATTTCACATCAAAAGCAAGTTCACTGTGGTAATATGACAAAGTTACTGATATAAATGATGCATAGATTTTTTGTTGCTTGGTTTGTCTTAAAGTTTTTGTGTTTTCCTCCATTGAAATATTGACTAGTGCATCATAATACTAATATATTCATCAGAATCCTAATCTACGCATCAGACAACTAGTGATGAGATACTGATCGAAGGATCTAGAAAAAAAATGATTTATTGTTAAAGTGCCTGTATTTGTATATAATATTCTGTACATTGCAAAATGAAGGTATAACAACAAAACAAACATAACATGTGTAACTTAAAAACAATTGGTTGTAATCTCTACAGTACTGAAACAGCGCCAATAACAATCTATGTATGTGATCTATATATTTTCATTTTTACTACACGTCTTAAGTAACATTTGGTCTTATGCATATTTATTTAATTCGATCCAGAAAATAGGAAAGTAATAGTGAATTAAATATTAATAAACTGATGTATTAAATGGGTCTATCATTAAGGATGGTTGCTGAGCTACAAAATAAATGACCCCTATTTTTTGCCAGCAATACAAACCATCAGCTTCCCCCATAAGCCTCCATAACGGGCGCTCTAAGAAGGAAATTGACGTAATTACCATGCTAGGTATCATTCAGAATTTTGTTATTATACACAGGTGGTAGTTACTGATCCTTTAGAAATATTTATAAGATACCTCTTAGTAAAATCGTACTTGTTGTAAATTTAAGCCTTCATATTATATTAAAACGTGGAATAGTAAACATAAATCGAAATAACGTTACTGATCGTCGACGATTAGAAAATAATAGATGCGGCTATTTTATACCGGAACTGGTGAACACCCAGAGCGCATTCACAAAAATATTATTATAATTGCGTAATAACGAAGTAGGTACTGAATGTATCTGTGAATAAGCAACATCTTTATTAAGTTTAGTAGTAAGTAAAGTACTACAAGTAGTTTAAAATATATAGTTATAGTTTAAAATATTTTAAATTTGAAATTTGAATTTATTGCTACTTTAAACTAGAGTTTAAAGTAGAAGTATGTGACCTCAACCTATTATACTACCTATTCTTGTTAACGCCTCAAACTAAACGTTTAAATAACGAATGGATTCAAGTCGGTAGTGTAAAAAGTAAACTTAAAACCCGCAACTATATACGCTCACGTTGCAAGTACTTTTAACCCTTTTAACTTGATCAATTGTAACACTGATTAGGTGGGATTTTGAATCCGCAACCACCGGTTCACGTATTGCAAAATAGTCCCAACTTAATCTTATTTGTGTAATTTACTTTTGTACATGTTGCTATCAATATCTATTATTTCTTAATATGAAGTTGATCAATGCTTAAAGTGTGTAGGTATGTGTGTATGATCAAAAATCCATTATTTTCTTTTGATATTGAGAACAGATTAAGTGTTTTATAGACTACAGAGTTTTATACTCTTAACCTTGTTTAAGATAAAGGAAAGATTGTATTGTTACAAGATAAAAACTACCTTTTTGCATTTGAAGTTACAAAAACGATTGCCTTATAATTGTTTTGTTACGTGAGCTTCGATCAAAGACTTTTCGGGCAGGTAAGTATTATTATGTACATTCAATACCGTTAAAGCAATCTGCGAGCACTAAATTATAGACATGCTAATAAAGGTTCTATTCCATTGTAATGCAAGCCAGCAGAGAACTAACTTTAAATTAATTAAAAGAGAGTAGATTGGATGCAGATTACACGGGACGGGTGTATATAAAAAAAAAACTTCTTGATACTTAATTTATTTTTCCTCTTGAAAGTAGATTGCTTATATAAAAGTTACCTGGTACACAAACAAATAGTTTTAGTTAGAGTGATACAGGGAGTCTATAAATATACATACATTTTGAAAGCTAACCTAGCAATCGCTTTTTGAACGAATTCTACTATTTAATTATACAGGAATTTTATAGACAGGCCATAGAACTTTAACTTCAACATACTATTAAGATTTAGTTATCATCTGTTTCGTCTTTTTCTCTTTTTTATCTTGTGAAAATCTCCAATGAAACCTGTAGCACCTTTATAGGTGTTATAGGTTTCATCCCGGTATGAGGTTATCCTCATACCGAAATGAAATCCACTAAAACAGGGCAGACTGTAAGGCACTAGACTAGGCAATACTGGAAATCTGTTCGAAAGGTTCTACTGTCGAAGTAGTATCCATTAGTCAGTTCAAGTTGATTTCTGTTTTTTTTTTTCAGTAGGCTTTCAAATGCATTTAAATGTATATGTTGGCTTTTGTACGTGGTGACTTCTATCAATATCAAAATATTGTAACAAATCGACTTCTTTGGTATGTAAGAGGAAGCTATGTTATTTACAGTTTAAAGAAGAAGACTGGATGTCCGAGAGCAACCGTGAGAAAAGTTATAAGGCTGCACAAAAAAATTATATAAGGAAAAATAAAATCAGGCTCGTGACTCAATTTACTACTCAACTTTGGCTAGACTGATCTTTATGATCTGTGATATCTTAGATTTACATTTTTTTTTTGCCACTAATATATATATATATATATATATATGTCCTATATCGAACAGATGATACTTTTATTTCATTTGCCCAAGTTAGGTATTGTATACAATAGACTACTATTTTCACAAGCGAGATATTCTTTACAATCAGGAGCAGATGCAAAGGTGCTACAATATAAATTTAATATGAATATTCCTGCAAACTTTTTTTTTTCTTTTTTTTTTAAAAGATAACTCCCGCATTAGTAGTAATTCCCGTGTCGCAGGGAGCTTTACAAACATTTAATCAATGGACACACAGAACACCTAGAATCGGAACAACTATTTGTGGACCACATACATTTTTGTCCCGTGTGGGAATCGAACCCACGACCTCCGCAGCTCAGCAGTCAGAATCACTAACCACTAGACCAACAGGCCCGTCTTTAACCTAGACTAAAGGCTATGAATTCAATCTAATGCACAAGAACAGAAACAAAATTATGGACAATAAGTAAAATTAAGTGGATATAAGTTAATTTCTCCCCACAAGTATTGTGTTCAATTATCATATTAGTGGAGTTATTGTATAAAATTACCGATGCGTGTCTTCAACTTATGGGGGAGTTACTATGGTGCTTGTAAGCTTGTTAAAGGGCAAGACTAACACACACACAAATGTCATTATTTATATTACACTGTTGAGATGTTAGCGACAACTTTTTGTATCTCTTTCAATTATGTTGTTCATAACAAAAAATCGAATGGAAAAATTGTTGTTGTTCCATAGGAGTTCGTGAATGTTGTATTTCAATACGATTACTGTTTAAAAATCGTTGTTCCGATTCCGACTGAAGTCAGCCAACAATTAGTATTTAAACAGATAAAAAAATAATACAAAAATATCTTTAAAAACAAACTTTTACATACACACTCACGACAAGCTTATTGCTGTGAACAGGGCGTTGACTATACGTATACTGTCTGATATAGTATCCCTTAGTAGAAGAGATGATTTGCCCCAATTCTACTCCACCGGAAACCAAACGGCATAAATTTTAACAACAGTTAATTACAGAAAATATATTGATTATGGTTAAATATACAGATTATAATAAAAGAAGACAAATCTATAAGTCTAACGAAAATATTGATTGCCAGACTTTCTCTTTATTATCCACTCTCAATTGCACTTAATTTTTCTTTAAATAAGTACACATTTTGCATTTAGTGCTACTTTCACTGATTTCGCTTGAATTGCGACAGCTATTGATAATGCCCACATTAAAGATTACGTATTCTGCAATAATACAATACGCTGTTCAATATAATACTTGTAATAAAAATATAATTATTTGTATGACAAAAGAAGATATTTCTGAAAATAAATAATATCTTAACATGTGTTTTAGGTAAATTAGTTGACTGTTATTTTATTATGTAAGACATCACTAGGTTAATTGCACATTCATTTGTCGCATCACTCTGTTTTAATTAAAAACAAGACGGATAATTTAATATCAGTTATAAACAGTACATTTATAAGTAGGTGTCATGGCCTCACATTCAAAGAGGTTTTATTGTCCCACGTTGATGCTGTGGGTACTAGCAGATAGAAAGAAAATGAAAACATGCGATCAACGCATCGCTTTTATTTACGCAAAATAAGGAAGAAGATAGTTGAAGAACGTAGCTTGGATAGACTGGATACGAAAGTGCACGTTGTGCTATGTTGCGCGTTGGGAGGGCCCTGTCTCCAGCAGTGGACTGCGACAGGCTGAATGATGATAATGATTATGTACACTCCATGACACAAAAATAAATATTGGCGCGCACCATCTTCTTCTTCAAAGTATTTTTTCATTAGGTGAGTTGGAAAACAAACGTCTATTCCAAAAACCAATAAAAATAAAGTCAACTTACATATAAAATAAACTATGTGCTTCATAAAAGCATTTAGGAGTATTGGAGAGCGCGTGCAAGTTAAACCCAGGCTGCCCCTCGTACTCTGGGGGGGGCTCAACTGCGCTCTCAAAATCTGCTCGGGGCAAGCGAAGGCATACCATGGCACCCCCTGTCATGTTTACCGTGGATTTTTGTAACATCAGGGGCTTACATTCGAACTTCGACACTGTCCACCACCACCTTGAGACAGCAAAGCCGGCCTTGCTCTTTTTAACCGAGACGCAGATATCATCTCCAGCGGACACATCCTACCTCTGCTACCCTGGGTACGGACTGGAACACTCCTTTGTTCCTAAGGCTGGTGTATGCGTGTACGTTAGAGATGATATCACTTCTCGCCGCCTCGGCAATCTTGAAGGTCGGGACCTCTCCATCTTATGGCTACGTGTAGACTGCGACGACCATCCCCGCATCTACCTATGCCTCTACAGGTCCCATAGCGGTGATGCCGAAACGGACCGACTCATCGACCACGTCCAAATGGCTACAGACTCAGTGCTCCAGCAGATCCCATCCGCAGAGATTGTGATTCTTGGCGACTTTAACGCCCATCACGCCGAATGGCTTGGTTCGCGCAAAACCGATCATGCGGGAAGATCTGTTCACGATTTCGCCTTGGCATATGGCTTGACGCAGCTGGTAGCAACGCCTACGCGAATCCCAGATGCAGAAAGCCACGTGCCTTCACTGTTGGATCTTCTGCTGACCTCACATCCTGACGGCTACAAAGTATCCGTTGAGGCTCCTCTTGGCTCTTCGGACCATTGCCTGATTAGGAGTATGGTGCCACTCGTTCACTCGCTGCGGCCGCGAGTTACAGGCAGTCGCCGCGTATGGCACTATAGGTCAGCAGACTGGGATGGAATGAGAACATTCTTTGCATCCTACCCATGGAGGCAGGTTTGCTTCTCGCCGGATGATCCCAATGTCGTTGCCGACTCTGTCGTGGATGTTGTGCTTCAGGGTATGGAACTTTTCATTCCATTCTCCCTGATTCCCACAGGTGGCAAGTCCCAGCCCTGGTTTGGTCGAACCTGCAAAGCGGCGTCCATCCGAAAGCAGGAATGTTACCAAGCATGGGCTAATGCAGCGACAGCACGGGATGTAAAGACCAACACATTAAAGAAGCAATTTAACTTTGCCTTCAGGTCCTTCAAAAGAATAATTGCTGGGGCGAAGTCGGCTCACATCGGCAGAATTGGCGAGAGACTAGTGAGTCTCCCCTCCGGAACTCGTGCATTCTGGTCTCTTGCCAAAGCTGTCCAGGGGAACTTTTGTAAGCCATCCCTTCCACCTCTGCGCATAGGAGATAATTCGTTGGCCCACGACGCTAAAGAAAAAGCCGATCTTCTGGGCAAACTCTTTGCGTCCAACTCGACCCTGGACGACGGGGGAAACGCACCGCCGACCATACCGCAGTGCGAGACCCGCATGCCGGAAGTCCGGTTTACACAAAGGGCAGTGCGTAAAGCGCTTCTTTCCCTCGACGTTCATAAGTCGAGTGGGCCCGATAGAATCTCTCCTATCGTGCTGAAGACGTGTGCTCCAGAGTTAGCTCCGGTTTTAACGCGCCTTTATCGGCTTTCCTACTCTCTTGGCGTAGTCCCGAACTCATGGAAGACAGCTCTAGTGCACCCAATCCCTAAAAAAGGAGATCGCTCGGATCCGTCCAACTACAGACCCATAGCCATCACCTCCTTGTTCTCCTAGATAATGGAATCCATTGTTAACTGCCAGCTCCTCCGGTACTTAGAAGACCACCAGCTCCTCAATGATCGACAATACGGCTTCCGTCGGGGTCGTTCAGCTGGTGATCTTCTCATATACTTGACTCACCGGTGGGCACAGGCGATCGAGACCAAGGGGGAAGCGTTGGCCGTTAGTTTGGACGTGGCGAAGGCCTTCGATCGGGTCTGGCACAAAGCGCTCCTTGCGAAGCTTCCTTCCTATGGGCTTCCCGAGAAACTGTGCAATTGGCTCACCAGTTTTCTTACAGACAGAAGCATCAAGGTCGTTGTTGACGGTGCATGCTCCGACTCTAAGTCTGTTAATTCTGGTGTCCCACAAGGCTGTGTGCTATCACCCACGCTGTTTCTTCTGCATATCAACGACATGCTGCAGATTAGCAGCATCCATTGCTATGCGGACGCCCTTTACACCGGCCGCGCTAAAATTTCTCGGGTAAACGTCATCGAAAGCCGATCCAAACTTGTGTCTGAAATCGAAACTTCTTTATCAAAAGTTTCAGATTGGTGTTGACTTAACCTAGTCCAGTTTAACCCCACGAAGACACAAGTTTGCGCGTTCACCGCTAAAAAGATGCCATTGGTCGTATCACCTCAATTTGAAAGCACTTCCCTAACTGCATCAGCCAGTATCGGAATCCTTGGCGTCGATATATCAAGCGAAGTCCAGTTTCGCGGTCACTTAGAGAGTAAGGCCATATTAGCCTCGAAGAAGCTTGGTGTGCTAAACAGATCGAGACAGTATTTTACTCCGGCCCACCGCCTGCAACTTTATAAGGCGCAGGTTCGGCCGCACATGGAATACTATTCTCATCTCTATGCAGGTGCACCCCAGTACCAACTTCTCCCTCTTGACCGCATTCAACGGAGAGCGACTCGCATCATTGACTGCCAAGATATTTCTGATCGACTTGACACCTTGGCGTTGCGTAGAGATGTAGCTTCACTCTGCATCCTCTATCGCTTGTTGAATGGGGAGTGTTCAGAGGAATTGTTCGGACTTATACCGGCTGCTGATTTCCGCCATCGTTCTACGCGACAAAATATCCATCCCCATCACCTGGACGATTGGCACTCCACCACTGTGCGCTTCTCCAGAAGCTTTTTGCCTCGCACAACCAGCTTATGGAACAAATTGTCGCCTGCCGTATTTCCGAACCGATACGACCTTCAAACCTTCAAGAAGAGAGCGTACCTCTACCTAAAAGGCCGGCAACGCACTTGTGACTCTTGAGTTGCGGGTGTCCATGGGCGGCGGTAGTCATTTACCATCAGGTGACCCGTCTGCTCGTTTGCCCCCTATCGCATAAAAAAAAAACCAGTAACAAAGCATTCTCTTTTCAAAGGACTAGTAAAATAGCTTACATTAATTATTATAAGTTACCTCCGATACTTGCTCATATCCATCATTACCCATGTACCATTTTTACATTTTTTTTTTATTTTTTTGTTAAATAAAGAATTATTTGCCTATCATAGTCTAACCAAAATCGTGACTCTATATTCGGTACTGTGGTATTAGCGCACCAACGATCATACATTATTCATGACGCGGCATGTAATCAGTCACAGGTGCCAATGTATCGAAACTGTATGGCATACCAAATTTTGTCTCAATATTTTTATAGTATTTTATTATTTTTAAACGTAATGATAATATTATAGGCACATGACTCGCTACTTTGCACCAAATTTGTTGCCAGTATTTATATGTCAACGTGGTGGTTTTAGCCGGTCAAGTCCGGTACACGGCTCCGCTGATAATTATCCCGGCGGAGGATAGTCCATGAAGATTTCTACAGGTAAAAAAAAAGGGCAGAGGCGTCTCAAACAAGCGTCCACATTTGGCCAACAATCATTTAGTCACACAAGCAATGGCAAGTCTATTGCCGTCATACGCGCAATGAAGGGCAGTATAACTGTCTGATAGATTACAGTCATCGGACTGTAATCTATCAGACAGTCAGACAGACTTCCTGTAGCTGTCGTAAAATATCGCTTTCGGCGCCTTTTACGACAGCTACAGGAAGAGATATGGGGTGGTCCTATTATACTACACCTGTTAAATTAAATAACTAATTTCTTTTCCGTCTTCTTTGGAATAATAAAGTTAGTGATAATCTGTGTTAGATACTCGTTTTTATAATAGGCAGAGCCTGTATGACAGATAACCAGCCTATCTCTAGACAAGTAGTTAGGGTAAGTGTAATTCGTAGTTTAGTTACCGTGCGGTTTTTACATGTGAGATAAATAACTAAATTACATATATGCCTACTACTAATATGAATATTTGCGTGTGTATGTTTATGTTGTCTGTATATGAGTGTGTGTGAGAGTATTTGCGTCTCTGTGTATGTGACAGTATGAGCGTCTCTGTGCGAGTGTGTGTTTGAGTGTGCGTGTGCGTGTCCTAACCCTACGAAAATATAAGCAGTTTATCATGGGATCAGAGTTTAGTAGCGAACTAACAAATCTGTTATCACGGTGTGAATTCTGAACAAGTATGTTTCAATCTCTAACTGACTATGAAGGCACAAACAGTAGATTTTCAGTTCCCTCCTAGTTAGGAGATTTTAGCCAACGGGATACAGTATTCTTGAATTGGCACTTTGTAGAAGAGTATAAATATATGCAATTTTTGATTCACTTTATTATAAAGGTTTCTTCTTAGGAAGCCAAAAAAATTGCTTGTTAATCCTGTGCACCACTGATTATCATTTGGGGGACAGACCTTATGTTTGAGACGCTTATTGGTGATGGAGGGGTCAAATGAGTGGCAGAGAGTAACTAACCATGAGAACTGCCCTCTGTGCTTTTTCTAATTTCATAAGGTTTTTTTGCATGTTCCGCCCCATACTTAGATACTGTATGATAATATGGGTTGAATGGAATACTCTTATAGTGGATTAATAGATTTTATATGAATTATTATGATAAAAACTGATTGCTCCTTGCATCCTCCTCATCATGCTATATTGGTACAAACATAAAAGCGGTTGGATTCAAACAGCCATCAACTTCCACCGTGAGATAGAACGTTGAATGACGCGAGACGCCATGAATAGTTCCAAGCATGCCCGTCGCAACGGTGTGTCGCCTACGTCGCTTCAGTACAACTGTGCGCTTGTCGAGGGTGGACGTACGTTTCTCTTAAGCCGTACTCTTCTTGATATCACGAAACAAGTTTTATACTTCAACTACTAGGAATTTACCTCTAAATTCCTCATACGTCACAATGGACTTATGTGTTCACTTAAAAATAACCTTTCTCAATGTAATTTCTTAATTTCATTTATTTTCTTATGGAATTTGTGGTCTTCATTTATCTTGATAGAAAGATAAAATATACAAAGGTGTAATAAAAACTGGAGTGAAATTGTTATTGTTCTAGACAATCCGTTAAGGAGTATACATTTTCTGTTGTTTTTATTGTTTATGAGGACGCAAACCTGCATGTTAAAAAGAGACAAGATGAGTTTTTACCGGGCAAGAGCGACAGGTGTGGTGGTTCTGGCGGTTTTGTTGGCAACTATAACAGGTAACCTTAGTCAATAACTTTATAACTTTTCGTTCCAGTATATTTAGTTTATACATTAACGTCTAAACTTGTTCTATAAAATCTTAAGAACAATGGTGTTTAGTTTATTTTTAGTAAAGCGATGTTTGATCATTGTTTAACGTAATCAATTTTAGTTTCTCATGTTGGTAATGATGATTACGATTGAGTGATTCATTCATTCATTCTATTTTGAGGTTATATTTTGATGAATATATTTGGGATTGTTATAAGGATTGTATATGTGGTAACAAAATTTATGTTTTGCGTTTTACTCAGTCTGAAAATTACTACTAAGTATCACTGATATTTAAAAAGTTGAAGATTGCTTAAATTTAAATCTCAAAAAAGAAGAAGAAATGTATTTTTCAGGTTCTTTTGTTATTAGTGGTTTCTAACAAGATTTCTTTTTGTTTTGCTCATTAAGGTCGAACCAACTAGTACACAGAAAAAGATCAATAAAGTGTAACAAAAATCTTAATACAAATAGGAGTAAACATAATTTACCGTGGTATGCTCGATTTAATAGAGAAAGATATAGTAAGCATTCACCTGGATCCGAGGCAAAAACAATTAGAAATTTACGCGAATTGTCGAACATGACGATAAGCGACAAGCCGAGGCCTAGTTGTGCAAAAGCCGTTTGCAGTCCGTTATAATGCACAGTCAGGTGTAAATAAAGAAGTCTAATTTCCAGGAGCAATTGAAACGTATTGGAACATTTTTCCAAAACATCCCTGCCCGAATTTAGATTTGGTTTCGAAAATTAACCTTTGACATTTTATGAACTCTCCCACTTGTTGAAATTATTTGCCCCTTTACAATTTCGTGACTCGGAATGTTTATGTATCGAAATTTTTCGTAAATCGAAAATTGAAAATTATAATTAACACATGAAAGAGCTTTAATAGGTGGGAAATAAAAACGCATTTAATATATAAAAAAATACCTTCCAATGCATTTTCGATAAAAGAATGCGACGAAATTGCAATATCAAAGTACCTAATCCTCGGATTACTCTGATCAATAACCTGATAAAGAGCTTCAAGTCGTAATAAATAAGTTTTATAACGTATCTTTTGACTGTAGTGTCCTGAAGTCTTAATCTGCAATCAATAATAACAAATGTCTTAGAAATAACATCATTTCAAATATACGCTATGTTTATGTACTTAGATGTAATTGGGATACTAGGTACTATATCGAATATAGCAATTCCAACTAGCAAGTAATATCGCTTTATCTGCACATGAAATATATTTCACACAAATTCAAAGCATCTGCCGTGTCATTACCCTTACTCATTTAAGCCTGTTAACGTAGCGAGACGGTTGTAATGGTATGTTGACGCTGCTTTCCTCGGTCATGACCATTTGTGATTATGACAAGTAATAAGAAACAGAGATGTTAGTTAAAACGTCTGTTAATATTAAAGTTCTGTCAGTGTAATAGTTCGAGTGGGTGGTTGGTGTAGCGTTCCTAAACGTTTCGCCTTTCTCATGAACATCCGTCTAAATATTTCTTTCAATACAAGGAATTTATTGGATGCGGCCTACAACTTCCTTTAAATATTTTAGTGAGTGCATTCTGATACTAAGTAAGTTTTCTGAGTTATATTACATTATTTTCTTCTTAAAACTGTAAATCCAGTTTTAAGTGTAAGTAAAATATACACTGAAAACTAAAATCACTTCTCTGCATAGCAAAATACAAGAAATACGTTTAAAGCATTCTTGGGCAACATTTAAGTGTATACGTTAAACAAAGTAAAAAGGCGTTAGAAATAACTGTAAGTGTACGTGATGAGGGTCATCGTGATGAGTAACATATGAAGCTAACACGTGAAATTGCCTTACGTTACGTGACATCATAATGGTAAAATAACTAATATAGGATACGTTTCTCTGTATGAGGCTTCTAGCTACTACAAATTGCCGTATTACTTTTCCGTTTATCACTTATTGATTTTAGATTGGAATGAAATACTTTAAGATAGAAAAATGTTACAATAATCTATGGAACGGATGTATACGGTGAGATCTTAAAAGTAAAAATGTAACGATTGAGATTTTTATGTGAATCTAGGACTAGGTAGGTATATCTTAGGCTCGGCTCGGCTTCTTCAAATATCAATTTTTAAAAATCGACTATATCACTTTAGAAGATTGAATAGATTGATTTAATTCTCATCGAAGTATAAATTCACAAGTTGCCGCTTTTTACACTGCCCACATCTGCTACAAACCGACTACACTATGTTACTCGTCGTTATCATCAATTGATAGCGTTATCTTATCTTGAACAGGTGTTACCCTGCCAGCATTTATATTCGACGCAAATGATCCAGATAATAATTGTATTCAAGAACGAGTTGCTAATGTTTATATTGACACTTAGTACTGTTTAGACGTTGATCTTCTCCTTTGTTTAGGTGGCCACCTTAACAAAGGAGATGTTGGGGTTTGTAAAATACTCTGGAACAATACATTTCTGTTATTGTGTGCCTGTATGTACATACATACGTGAAGAACACAAGCTCCAATGCTCTACAAAGGAATCCGAATTTAATCCTGCTCTATGAGTACAAAGGGACAGCGGCTATAAAATATTTTGTTATTTTTAATGTGGTCAAAATATGTGTATGTAGTTAGTAAACTACCAAGTTATCCACCATTAAAGATTGTAAAACTTAATTTGCAGTTACTTTTACATCATTCCAGCTGATTACCTCAGACAAACAAAGTTTTTATTTAAATTTTATTATTTTAGTATTTTACATTACATTTGAAATTATATATTTTTATATACATATTAGTATAGACATAAACGCATTAGTTTTACTTGACGAGCTAAAAAAAAATTAATTGCAGGATGAACGAAATTGTTGACTTATTAGGGAAATTCATATTAGTATAAAGTATAGCACAGCTCAGGAAATATATATATTATGAACATATTATGAAATATTATTTAATATTAATTATAATATTTATTAGGGCTAGGTACCTAATAGCAGCAAAAAACTTTTCTCTTAAGAAGGGTCTCTTGACGTGGTCACGTTCATATTTTATATGGATGTCGTGTCAAAAACTTCAATGTTCCTAAAAAGTTAGGACTCTAATATTGCTGTTTCGTGAAACTTTAGCCTTAAGAGAATAGCTTGTTAAAGTAATTTTTAGTTAAATATATAACATGACCCTTTAAATACGTAGATAGAAATTAAATTTAGGTACACGGCTACAGCCAATTATGTAGTTACAGATATGTAACCTCGATATCTTCGAGCTCGAAATTCGTCAATTTAAAATTTAAGGCATCTACATATTTGACAAAGATTTTTTTCAATAAAAGTTAATTTAACTTGTTAAAACGATATGGTATCTTCCATATCCGGTTTCTATATCCTATTTTACTTTTCTCTATTTTCCAGGATATTCATTTCCGTTTCCACAAGCATCTTAAGATAGCTTTCGTGTAGTCGTTGAATCACTAATAGAACCAGTAGGTAGTCCAGACCGGTTTAAAAGACGGAATGTTGGGATTAACAATTTTCGTAATGTTGCTTTACAGAGGAATGTCGTATGAAATGTTTTTGTAGGCTATGTTTATTTAGAATAAAAGGAATTGCAACTATTAATATTTTATAAAATTACTTTTCAGTATTCATTTTTTAGGGCAAATTTTAATGAAACAATTCTATTATACTCATATTATACATGCGAAATTTATGTAACAGATGTTAAATTAAAATGATACCATTAATACCATTAAAGAGCGATATTTATTATAATAATGTAAAAGTATTGAATAGTTTTGGAATTCACTACACGATACCGTCCCTGTTATTCTCGTGTTATTCATATAACAATTAATTGTATTTTTTCCGTATTCATGTGAAGACAATACAGATCTTTAAAATGTAAAGTATGTAATTGTTTCTATGCTTTTTTCTTATCGTAAAAATAACATTTTACAGCAGTTAAAGCAGCAATCATCAAATTAAGTGAGAACCGCAGTATGCTATTAACACATGGCATAAAATAACCTCATACCGTTAGAAACCGACAGTTAAAAAGAGTTAACAATTAGTTCTGCCTTTGCTTAGAGCATCACTAATTCGTTGTACTTGCATCGTTCGGACTACACAAGGTGGCATCAAACATCCAAAATGTAAAAGTAAATATGAGGCCTTTATTACTGGGATCCACTAAGAAGATTGGCATTCGATTAAAGTTCTTCTACCTACATTAAGGTTCCGATAAATTGTGTTACAAATGTATTAGTGTAATTTAACACTGAATAGTTGTTTTTTTGAATAAATTGAATATCTGTTCTAAACTATTTCATATTTTTGTTGTCTGTTATTCTGTTGTAATATAAAATTTCAAGGTAAAGTGATTTCCTTTTGATAGTGTAACTATTAGATGATATTTCTTTTCATTGGTCAGAACATGTAGTATATTTTCAAATTAAGGTAGGCAGGTATGTTTTATTACATGGACGTTTACCAGAATGACTGAATGTCATCCTAATGAAAATGTTAACAAAAATACATTCAATGTAAAATCGTGTATATTGTAGTCTTGGGAGTGCTTCTTTGACGAACCAAAATGTCAGTGACATCTCGTTATCGACAAAGACTTGTACAAAAGCTTTGGGTCAACCAATTTTCTGCAATAAATTAAATTGTTTCTTTTTAAATCATATTATTGAGTTAATAAACGTATTTATGTCAATCACCAAAAGTTTTTTAAGAAGTGTTTTTTTATATACCTGTCGAGATCATCATCGATTACAATAAGAACATTGTGAAACTTTTTTAGCTTTAATATTTAATAGTTCAAAACAGTTCAAGACCCTTTTAAATTTATACTATTATTATTACTGCCCTATAAGAATCTTGATCAATGTTAAATATATTAAGAGCGCATAGTCATAAGATGAGCATATGGAATATTATGTTCTTATCCAAATTATTAATTATTACTAGCTTCTTTTACACATAAGTTATCTTATAAATATATAGAGTACTATTACTAATCTTTCGAGTACCATAAAATTTATCCTCATTTCTGACGGCATCAGATTGTAGTCTTGTAATATTTAATCTTGTTGGGCCATGGTCATGGTTAGAGCGAATTAATGAATTAATCCACAGTTGTATCAGATCTGTATGTATTATATATACAGTTGTGGTCAACTAATTAGGGACACTCTCTAGTTAATCCAAATTGTGAATTTTTTTTTTTTTTCCAACGAGTCTAAACAATATTCCACATCTTTTACATGTAAGTATAATTAGTCATTTATGTGCCTAATTATACAAACAATAACAACTTCTTAAACATTAAACCTCTTTACAGTATAGCTGATAGATGATCACAGTGCTATTTGTTCAAAGAATGCTGGCTGGCCATTTAATTAGGGACACTGAGATATTGCGTTCTAGTTTCAAAATCTGAATCTCAATTATTATTTTCTTTCTTCTCCTATTCTTTGTGGTAGTTTTGGCGGCAATCTAGATTTGTAATTTCAAGTTTTGAGAGTTATTTTGAAGAACAATGGGCAAAAATAAAAGTTGCGATGCAACACTACGAAAAATTATCATGAAGTTTATCGAGCGTGGTTGGTCATACCGAAGGATAGCAGGATATTTAAATTGTTCAAAAACTATGGTATGCAATGCAGTGCAACATTTCAGGCGCAATAACACAACTTTAAATGTGCCCAGAAAAAAAAGATCGAGAAAAACAACTCCGCAAGAAGATAGAATGATAACCAGGTTAGCTAAGAAAGATCCGTTTCTAGGCTCTATTTTAATTAAACATGAAGTGTTTGGGGCAGACAAAAGAGTCAGTGTATCAGCGAGGACAGTTCGACGACGTCTGGTAGAAGCAGGGTTGTTCGGAAGAGTGGCTCGCAAAGTACCGTTGTTAAAGAAAGAGCATAGAAATGCACGTTTGGCGTTTGCACGTAAATATGGACATTGGACCTACGACCAATGGCAACATGTATTATTCTCTGACGAGACCAAGGTTAATTTGATTTCTTCAGATGGAAGGCAATACGTACGGCGTCCTGTAAAAGCGGAAATGAATCCAAGATTCACAAAAAAGCAGGTGAAACATGGCGGAGGAAACATTAAAATGTGGGGATCATTTTCTGGACGTGGAGTGGGACCTGTGAGGAAAGTTCAGGGTAACTTAGACCAACATCAATACAAGGCAATATTAGAAGAAACTATGCTTCCCTATGCTGAGGAACATCTTCCTATTATATGGACTTTTCAGCATGATAACGACCCAAAACATACAGCCCGTTCAGTCAAGTCGTTTCTTAACAGACAGTCGGTATCAGTGCTAGATTGGCCAGCAAATAGCCCCGACCTCAACCTTTGAGACTTTGGCACGAAATTAAGAAAAAAGTTGCCATTTATCGTACCACAACTTTAGATGAACTTAATGAAGCTTTTTGTGAGGCATGTGCAAACATTCCTGTTGAAATATGTCAGAAACTGATAATGTCTATGCCACATCGGTGTCAAGCGGTAATTACTAACAAAGGTTTTGCTACTGGGTACTGATTTTACCCGTAATAAAATGAAGTTGTTAAAGAAATTAAAATACTGCAGATTATTAGTTCTGTTTAACTCTATTTTTCATTTTACTTTACTGTTCTTAATTAAATGTCTAGCTACAGAATTGTACCTTAAATTGAATACATGGTTAACCTTTGATATTAAACACTTTTTTATATTTATTTAATCTTTTATTTACAGCCATTTATAGTATAATAATCGGATCAAATTATGCAAATAATAGTTACTGAGAAATCAACAGGGTTTTATATTTATATGTACATAGCCGGTTATTGCTGTCCACTATCTTGAATGTCCTTAATTAGTTGACCACGACTGTATATATTTACAACAATAAGTTAATTAACAAAATAATATATATTTAAGAATATACCTAGTACGGACTTTTGTGTGTGTGATGTGTTAAAATATACGTTAGGTGTAGTTTATGCAAAACTGTATTTTTGGCCACCTTCGGTAGCTTAGTCTGCGTTTAACAATAGATGTCTACTACCAAATAATCCTCCAGATAAGGTTGTTACCTATTCACTATTTTGTTGGTTATGTAATAATTGATATAGTTTATAATTAACTTTTAATATGTTTAAATATATTAATCTGGGTTTGAAAAACAAAAAAAAAACATTAATTCTGTAGAAGTGTTATCCAAAGAAATGTTTTCAATGTAAATCAACAAGATGGATCGACGGCCTTGTTAAGGTTGCCAGAAGTATAATTCAAAGAAAAGTTCTCTATGTCGTTCAATAAGGTGGATTGACGACCTCATTAAGGTGGATGCAGGCCGCTACCAACTGATCTTTTTCTAACTCATTGAGGATGCTCTATGACTGAGATGATGATGATGATCATCCAACGGGGCATTGTGCTAGCGACAGTTTATAATTTATCTAAAATGTAAATTGTAGGCGATAAGGAATGAATAGTACGCATTGTGTAATACGTCAGAGCAGATTAATAGCACAATTTTATGAAATAATAAACTATAGCTCTATGTGCAAATTTTCTTTTTACTGTTTTAGATCATATAAAGAATATAAGTAATTTATAGCAACATGCTGTGAACAACGATACGCGAAGAGAATAGGAACAATATCTATTTGGCTGTCACCACTACTTAACCAATTTAGTGTAGACGAGTGCTCGGCCACGAATCATGCCATGATCATAAATATATCACATGTAATGTTATGACTTCGTGAATTGTTTGGAATTGCCAGCACGGGCTTATGGATATAAAACTCACATTGCGCAATTTGGAACGATGAGAAGCCCCTTAGATGCACTAGGGGTATAATTGCGATTAAGTGATGTCTGTTCAAGTTGTATGCAGTATTTTACGGTTTTCGAACTACTGCTACTTAATTTGGTTCTTACTAGTTGGTGTTGCAAGTTGGTGATAAATTCAACCTCAAATATTATACGATTTATTCGTTAGTGATAGTACTTACAATTTTTGATATTTTTTTTGGGAACAAGAGCCTTAAGATATGCATTAGAAAAGGACTACTCTCTTCTATTTTTTTTGCACTAGCGTTTATAAAGTAGATTAAATGGCTGGATGCAAATAATCTCAATCCAGATAGCATTGTTTTATCAAAAATACCCAAAACCACTTTATACAACAAGAACTGCCTGGCCATGTGTGGATATATATCTATAATTATATACCCAAGGAAATTAAAGCTTCAACAATTTTTTAAAAAATAGAAAGAGTGGCTAATTCAGAACAGCTTTTATTCGTAACAAAACTTGAATTGAAATTACGTGTGATAAGTGATAACTGATTAATATAATATAATTAAAGTTTATATGTATAAAGTAATCGATATGTGGTAAATATAATATAATGTATGTGTGATGCATGTAATATATGTAATTAATATGTTACAAATACCATTTAATATGCCATAATTTTAAATTAGGTGAATTTTATAAGAAAATGTTTACATGCCCAATTCAGGCAGAATATTATGAACTTAGTCATATTCATAAGACATATTGTACCCTACCATCCTTATAACAATTTTCTTGCAAATAAAAAAATATTATTTTTATTATTAAATCTTTATTTAAATTAATACATACATATAAATAACATTTATAATATACCATATAAATACAAAATATATTGAAAAATATATAAAATAGTAGACGACCGACTTCGCGTACAGGGACCCAAAGGGTGGTTAGGGCTCCAAAGATAAGAAAGGAACCTACTGACAATGCGAGCCGTGTCGAGGAGAACTGTCTTCTGTATCAGTCCCTTGATTTATTATTATTATAAATGGTTTTCATCCCTTAATCCTTATAAACTTTCAAATAGCTACAAACACATTAACGCCTTTTCATACCAATAATGTACAATTGTGTAGGTAGCAAGTGTATGAAAACCAATTCAATCCCAAATCTACAAAGTTGTGTTGTTTTAATACTCGCGAATCTTACACATTGTCAGTGACTAGCGGAGAACTAGTCTACAGTAGGCTAAGCGGGTACAGTATAAAACTTCAAAGAAAAGCAACGGGTTTGTGGCTACACAATGTGTAGCAAACAGACTGTGTCCAAGTGTCCGGAGCAGTCCGCACCGGACCGACGACCGCCGCCCGTAGACCTTGACGGGGTTGCATATTTACTTGATTCGTCTTATACAAGTTTTTATTCTCGTGCCTTTTAAATTACTCTGTTTAGCGCTTCTGATTTTTTCGAAAACGTACTTCGTATAGATATGTACCCACTTAATCGAATTGAATTAAAATGATAAACATGGGCCAGCACTGTAAAGCTTGTTAGTTTAGTGGCTAGTCACTGACAGCTGACCCAGAAATAATATGAAATAATAAATAATAGTGCATGTTATTAAGAAAATTTATAGGCTTTTACTGTATAATAAGAATCCGGGTGAACTCAAATGACTATACTAAAATCTATTTAACATGTAGAAGCCTATAAGGGATAAATAAGATCGATTTATTGCCAAGTTTATTTTTAAACGATTAATAAAAAGGAAAGAAAAGAAAAGTGAGTAACGAATAACCAAACTGCACCAAGTTTCCCATTTATAACGTTATGGTAGGATGTATGTATGTTCAGCAAATTGTAATTAATTAGCGACAAATTGCATCCAGTCGAAACGACAATCCAATTAATTAGTAGGTAGTGAGAAGCTCCACGTTCGATTCCGGTTAAATGTAATTAATTACTTTTAATACACTTCACGTAGTTTTTAATTACCTGCTTTATTTTTATTTTATGTGTTGGTTTAATTTATCGGAGCTGACAATTTGTTTTACATTAGTGGGCTTTACATTAATAACATTTGTTGTTATAGTAGGGCTAGTATTAAATAAAATTTTTATCTCATATCTCATCTTTATTAATAAATCAAATACGATAATGGAATTTACCGTATGTTCTCACCTTAATGTTCATTTACAAGAATATGAATTTTAGTGACCCTCTTTTTTCAATTTGTTTACACTTCCTGCACTTAATGCCGTCTTTTCTAGTGCTAAATCTATCTTCATGTTATTGACGACATATATGAAAGTTTATAACACTATTGTAAAACGTTTTATCTATTAATCTGGTTGAGCGAATCTCACCTTGCACTTCGAAATTGAAGTCTTTAATTACTTCTAAAAATATAGCAAGTGTTACATGAATACTATAGTATTGCATTTCTCTATGATATATTCTTTAAAAATGTATAAACTAATGAACACATTCGTAAATACATTATTCTTAATTGAATGCACACATACAGATGCAGACTGATAACAACATGAATTCCTCGTTCGTTGACTGCATTAATTATATTAACTGCTATTTTGTATTTCGAACTGAACAGACTACAGAAGTAAAGTATATAAATCTATTTACTTATGTACGTGGGCTGTTCCAAAAAAATGTTAGCGAAGTGAAAAAGTTGGAATGTGAAAAAAGTTATAATTAGAAATATTTGAAAAGCTATTATTTATAGCTTTACCTCCAACCCAAATGCACTCTGTTGAACCAACTTTCAGAACATTTAAAAAAATATCTTACGAGAGGTCGAAAAATAACCGGTTTCTTCTGCAGTGTTAAATTTTCGCCCACTAAGTTTCTTTTACCGTAGGATTTAAAAAAACAACACACAAAACACCATGGAACTAGTAATCATTATGTGTAAGTATAATAAAGAGTATTACCCTCGCAACTACCGAAATAAAGACACAGTTTATGTAAAATTGGAGTAAACAATACTAATCCGTGAAACTGTTACTCTGGTGTTTCGGTTTCTTTGGAATGTAACCTTCACGAATATTCACGTTACTTCACTGTTTTTGAAACCTTTCATGTTACACTGTTACGTAGTAAATAAAAGGTTCTCGTAACTTAGGTAGTTGGGTAGTTAAACTGTATCTATTTATAGTGAGTAAGTACTTGAGCTGTTTAAACGTAAACAATTTATTTTTTAGAAGAAAGTGAACGTTTGTGATTCATGATTAGTTTTTTTTCATAACTGGGGTAGACACAGCATTATTTATTATATGCACATTTTGCCAATTATAATTTGGTCCAACTGACTTGATTGGACGGCAACGGCAAATCTACTGTCGTCAACCGGGCACTTTAGTAGAGTTAAAGATGGGAAAATTGGGAAAATATTAAAAGGGTATAAAAAAGGGTATTAAAAGGGTTAGAAAAGCAATAGAGGGAAAGGGAAATTTGCTTATACGGATGGATACGGGATTACGGATGATTCGAGTCTTCATTCATCATCGATCCCACAGTGCCGTAAGACGAAAGTCTTCAATTAGTGTGTGTCCTACCCGTCATGACATACGGAGCCGAAATGTGGACCCTTACGGTACGGTTGGTCCATAAGCTCAAAGTTGCTCAGCGTGCTATGGAAAGGGTTTCTTTAAGGGATCGCATCAGGAATGAAGTGATCCGGCAGAAAACTAGAGTAACCGACATAGCCAACCGGATCAGCAGGCTGAAGTGGCAGTGGGCTGGCCATATTAGCCGCAGAACCGACGACCGTTGGGGAAAGTTCGAACGAGTTCTTGAGTGGAGACCGCGTCTGAAGTCGAAGATAGATCGAAGTGGATTGCAATGGCCTATGTCCAGCTGTGGACTGCGAAAGGCTGATAATGATGATGGATGGATTTTAAAGTGTAAGCAATGGAATTAACTGTATTATTATAAATATCGACTATCACATATTTCAAGCTGAAGCAGGAATACACGATCCGGTTCATAGTAGGTAAGCGTGTAAACATTGGAAACAGGAGTTTACTTACTACTACTGGCACAATTATTGCGTACAGAAATGGAGTATACCTAATCTCCTCTCCTTTTTTTGTTTGATACTTAATTTATTATTATTAAAACTCTGAAACTACTTTCATGCTATAAGTGAACTTTCAATTTTAGTATATTTATAGGCACTTCGTAATAATCCATTTTATAATAAATTTTTATATGTAACTACATACATGGCATCTGTTAAAAAGTCTCGTAGTAGTAGACGTAAAAAAGATAATTAAAAAGGGGTGCCCCAGCGGAGTCGCAAAGGAACAAGAGAAATGCAATGAATTTGCATTTTATTTCCCACACACAGGCACCAATTCGTTCTCTGTTTCCCACAATTGTAACTTCCTATAATTGTACAATGTTACTGATTCCACGCGATCCTCGCTATCTATCACAGATCTTTAAAAACACTGGCCGTTATAATTTCATTTGGTTTTAAGAGAATGCTTCTGTATACATGTGTTTGTGTATACGGAAACAACTCAATTTTTCACACCTTGTTAGGGCTATACATGTTAATTACTCTGTCTTTCTGAGAATAAAGTGCTATTCAGCGTAATATACTGGTGCTAAAAATGAAAGTCTTGCGTGATGTTCTAATAAAGTGTGTAATGCTCTAGTTTTTGAGAGATATTTATTACGTTTTCACTAGTGTTTTCACGTATTCACATTATGAGCAATTCTAAGCGGCATAATACAAATGTTAACATCATAAAAAAAACATTATATTGGAGATGCGTGATATGAATTATGAAATATTGTCATAATATCGCTTTAAGGAAAACAAGAAAGATCGAATAAAGAAAGATATAACGCTCAGATTGATTAGTTAGTGGTTGAGTGGCTAGTGGTCTTCACCTCTTGATAAAACGCCCATGGCAGGCTTGAAACCAGTCGTATATCCCTGAAGAATACTCTTGAGATAACCGTATGAAACATACATTTTCTAACTAACATTAATACTTATTTAAGTATTAATGTTAGTAAGAAAATGTACGTAAAAATAAAGTTATATATTTATAGAACTTTATTTTTATCTCCTAATAGTTAAGTTAAGCTATCTCTAGGTTGGTACATGCAAAAAAACCTTTCTTATAATGTATACAGTTTCCAGTCGCTGTTATCCTAAATAGAAGGTATTCTATTGGCTCTAAAAAGTAAACTGAAGATAACAACGTAAAAAATATTTTAATCCATATGTATGGCCACATAACGTCGCGATTCTTGTATAGTATAGAAAAGCGTATACATACGTTTATGACAACTAAAGAGGATATTCTTAAATAAAATATAAGGGATTTAATGAGTGGAGTGTAGTGTAATAAGAATATAAATTTTTATAGGACTTTCTGATAAGTTGTGAAAGGCTTTAAGCGCATTGCAGTTGCAGCAGAACGACATTGAACGTATCTATAAATTTGGTTACTATCGTGATATGCCGGTGCCGTTTAAGCCTCCAACTCGTAGTCCCAAATCATAAATATATTAGTAAAATATCTCTATTCTAATCTTATTTAACTGAATATTGGACGTTGCTTATTCATGTACTGTATCTCCTTAAAATCTGTGGGTAGAAGGAAACCATTATACCGTAATAAAATGTAACGTACCGAGAGAGGTCTTCTTATGAACCGGGTTTTGCAACTTTAACTAATATCTCGTAAAAATGTACGATAAAAATACATACACTCTTTAGCTCTCAGCGATAAGTAATTTTAGGCAACACCTACAGGAGTACATCCAACGACTGACTAAAAATGTAATGAAGTCTATTGAGACAAAACTCGTCTATTTTATTTGTTCTTATTATTTGAACTTGGAAAACTTTTTTAGAACGTCAAAACTGAGAGATGAGAATTTTCTCATCTACCTGAATTTTGACGTAAACAAAACATTTGTATGTTGGCTACACATGTCCATATACAAACTATATGTGCATCCAACATATTAAGATACAATACATATATCTTATTTTTCTTGATTTCACAGACCCTTGACAGTTATTTTGTGTAATGAGTATAAGTATTTATTATTGTTAAATTGGTTATAATAGACATTTGAAGTATGAAGTTTTAACAAGTTTAATATTGAGCAAGTTTAAGATAGTGTCGTTTGTAGTAACTTCTCCTGAGAGAGACGGAGCTTGCAAGCCTATTGCCGTCATCCGGGCACTATTGGGAATGGATGGGAAAATTGAGGGTATGTTGAAAGAAAAGGGAGGATAAAAAGAGAAGGAAACGAATATTAAATATCACAATTTGTAATTAACAATATTTACAAAATTCATTAATATTTACAATACATACCCTGGAAATTAAATTTACGAGCACCTAAATATATATATAGAAAGGCAATAACAGTCAATTCCTACCGAATGAACTGGTGCTGATAATCAAACGATGCTATATTTAACATCATGTTGTACGTGCCATGAACAAGATAACTTCGGATGCCTTTCTTGGGATTACCTAACAGAACGTTTTTTTTTACAGTCAGGTTACTACTAGCTTTTAGGGTCTTTTCATTTACATATTATTTTTATATATGAATGTTTTTGATGTATGGAAATATGTCTACATAATTTATTAATTGGATTCCTAAGTACCTTTGAAAGTCACGGACCATGAATACGCATAATAAGGAATAAATAAACATATGTACATTTCGATAAACAATATTCTCTCAATAAACAATCCAGATACTTTCACTATATCTCTCATAACATAACATAGCAATGATTCATAACTATCTTCATGTGGCTATTTCGGATCATGAGTGGCATGATAAGGCTGCCAATAGGTATAACATTAATACAGGAAGAAGGGTCGGTCTTAATGCGAGATATTAAACGCTCCGTTTGGATACTTTGATATAAGTGGTTAGTTTGATCTTGATGCTTTTGATAACGTAACGTGTTTAACTGTTATCAAATATTTGCTGTTCCGGATTCATTATGTGCAGTGAAGACTTTAAAATCATAAGTATGTTATTTGTGATATTCTTCAGAAAAAATATTTTATACAAAAGTTACTAAGTTTGCAGTTTCAATATGTGACTAGTCAGTTTGAATTCGTAGAGAGCTAGTTATGTAAACTATATCAAGAAGCAATGTTGCTTTATGAAGAAGTTTATAGACAAAACATTTTGCCAATCATGGAGTCAATTTATTTTTTAAGTAGGCAAAGGTTTTTAAACAAAAACAAAATAAAATCTGTACATTTTTAACTAATATATTTTATACACTCTTTATTCCTAATAAAAAGCTAGTTTCATCTAATAGAAGTATACAATATATTCAACTGCACCGCCTTGTAAATAAAACGTGCACAGAACGTAGCCCGACCTTGAACCGGTTTACTGTTCACTGATCTCCTTACCTAACCTTTGAGTTCTATCTACCGTGTGTAATGTGAAATCCTTTTATACATTTCTGCTTCATAAAGCCTTATGTAAAAAGCAAATGTTCTGGTTTAAGATTGTTTTCGATAAGCCTTGTTATTAATGGTGCTTTAATGATAAAGTATTTTTTCACTTGTACTCTTTTATTGTTATTTGAAATTGGCGTTTTTCTTCCGTCTCTACTGATGGAAAGCGATAGCGATAGATCCAGGAGACGACACTGTGATGGTATACGCTTACTTAAATAAATCTTTTCAGTATACTCTTAACGTTTTCGGAGTATGTAAGTACAAAGGTAGGTAGGTAGGCAGGTAGGTAGGTAGGCAGGCAGGTAGGTAGGCAGGTAGGTATATATAATACATCTAAAGCGCACCTCATCCAATCAACTCCATTACTCATTTGCACCAAACCTTGTGTAAATTTCAAAGCGATAAAATGTTTACCCACCTACATTTTATTAGAATTCTCAGTGCTTGTTCACTGGTGAAACTAGTATCTTTACAGTGGTGACGTCACAGACTGTTACTTTGGCCTCATGCCAACTGATAGGCACTCGACCCGTCTCAGCTCGATGCTTAATGCCCGGGTAATGACCTAACGTGTCCAGCAGGTTCGAGAACTTTTATTTACTGATCATAAGCACTTTTGCCCTGGTCCGCTGCAAGTAGCAACTTGGTAAGACTGATAGGGTTATGACTTCGTTGAGTCATTTGATGTTCGTTGTTATTAGCTATTTTTAAAAAGCAAGCTAGTCTTTATTTCTCATCAAACTCTATCTACGCTTCACATACTTTATTAAATTATTATCATTATTCATTATTAAATTGAAATGAAGATTACTAGGTATATACCTAACCTTTCGTTATAAATATTTATTTCATAAATTATCTTTATATTCAACTTCATGGTTACATTACAGGCTGAAACGGCATAATAAAAAAGTGTCAAAGAATTTCATAAAGGTAAACGAACCAGATGATGTATTTCCAATTTTAAGTTAGAGAGTACGTTTTTTGAGAGGTGTTCGTAATTAGTCTTGCCACAAAAGAGGTTAGACAGCATGATAAGGGGGTTGTCAGCCTTCATAAATATTAATGGAAGCCACTTGTCTTTGTCTTATATTAAAATTAATGTGTTCAATTGCTCATAAAGCTATTCGTCCGCGACATTTTTACAATTTTTTTTTTATTAATTTAAAATTTGACAAATATATAAAAGTATTTACAGTCAACATACGTAAACCAAAGTCTTAGGAACCCATACTCACCGTACAAACATTGACAAGAATGTCACTAAAGTAAAGGACAAACGTTTTTATTGGTTCACTACTGATTTTTGTAATAACTGGAGTCTTTGAATGTTGTGTAATTGTTGCGATTCTGTCTCTAAAATAAATTTCATCGCGTCTATGCACGGATTACAATGCAAATGATATTGCAATACTTTGCTTCGGTCTTTGTGTAAGACCGTGAGATATTTATTTAGCAGTGTTTAACGGTATAATGATTAGCTATACTTTTTAACATTTATTAAGATGAAGAAATATTATTGTAGCAAGTACTTTTAAAAAGATTCGTTTGTAACTGGCTGACTAATCAATGCCCAGTCCACCCTTTCTTTTTATGATGTAGACAAGAGGGAAGGCCGGATTTTTTTAAATTCAAACCCCAAGGGGGTAAAATAGGGAGTTGAAGTTTATAGGGAAATCCGTTAGTTTTAAAATAATAACAATTTGTGTATGGCCTTTCGGTTGGAAATTCTAACCTTAATGAGGATGAAACTTTTTATGGAAATCGGTCGTTTGAGGTTAAATCCATTAAAATTTGTATTTGGAGTTTGTAGCAGTAGTAAGTTAAGAAACGTAATTTAGGATTAAATTGTGATTCTAATCTTCTTCAAGTTGATTTAAAATAATTTACTAAGTAATATCATTTTTTATAAAGTGTGCTGTCCTGCGCAATTCTTAATTTTTTTTCTACAATAATTTATTCTAATCTTTTCATATTTTTTTTTATTTGAGGACAAGACACTGAAAACAGCAGGAATTGATCTTAGGAGGCCTGTTTCTTCCACGGCCAGTTTTACGTGGCCTACTGGAGTGTGAGTTCAGCTAGCAGCCTGGTCATATTAATACTTTAGGGCGGAACCTCTAACGTAGTGAGTGTAAAACAAAACTAAAGTATTTACTCAATATTGACAGAAACCAGAGAGCTTTATATATTTGTATGTAGGATTCATTAACTTCATGTGATTAAAACGAAATTTACTATGTATTAGACCAAATAAAAAGTCCTTCGGATTAACAGTGGTTTCAGTTATCCGTGGACCTCTCCGTCCCGACCCCCCCGGTTAGTCGGGGTTATACTGTAATTTAGTTAAATTTCTTCATTTGCGACAAATTGTACATCATGTAAAATCTCTACATCTTCCACCTATTAATGTATGCAAATATGTATTTACGATTGGGTATTACTGTTTCATGCATTCAATAATTTATTAACAATTATCAAATTAATAGTATCTTAAACCAATAATTTTACACTACAATATACATCACAAGAAATATAACTAAAGTCGTAATTTATTCGTAGGCAATAAATAATTACATATGTTTAAAAAACAATAATGTCATAAATAACTTAATAAATATATAAATGAATATACATATATATTACGATACAATTATTCCTAATGATTTGAGTTTTTTAATTCTTCACATCATATCTTTATAATGATTTCACATAAGCGTAGTATGCAGTTAGCAGCGTATTAATATAAATGGTTTTAGACAAAGAATACAAACCATAGGACTTCACTTTATTTTTTTACTACTTAATTTTATGTAAGTATACTCTTATAAGACAATGTTTCAATAGCAAAAGTATTAAATCTATAATTCCAAAACAAGTCTGATTCCGTTAAATGGTACTGAAATAAAAATCGACTGAATCGATGTAATTGATCGATCTTGTTTGATGCTGCCCGATCAGGATTGCTTGAGCCCTAGGAGAAAAAGGTAGATGTGTGACGTGACCTACAAAAATACTAGCTATGTAGCGATAGAACTAATAGAAGTAATACTCTTTTAATTTTCTTGACGTAGTTTACTGCAAAAAAGCCTATTATATAATATTAAATAAAACTATTTAACAGCCTTCATAACCTTTATCAAGTTTTTTCAACTGCATGGATACTACAAGCAGACAAGCATATTTCACGCATTAGCACTAATAAAGCGTTATACGTTTTGAAATAGAACAGTAATGTACTTTATTTGACATCAATTGTTTGTTTACGACGTATTAACGAAAAAACGTATTAAAGAAAATAGAAACTATTGAAATATGTACGTTGGTATAAGTGTGGTACGCATACATGATCATTGTTGTAAAAAGGGTTGCCTGAATGAGAGGATCTGAAGTCTAATCAAAATTTTGCAATAGCTTTTTTTTTCTAATAGTATATAATGTGTAAACAAGCTACAGATCATTAATGTCTTGTCCATACTACCGCTTGCGTTCTCTGGAGAATTTCACTAATTAACTGAAGATTTATACTCACATTATAGTGTTATCTTCGTGTAGGTATATTGTTCTACATCCGTTATATCACGAGGATGCTATATCTATGAAGTCATCAGGAAGTATTGTGAATATTCAAAGAGATGTTAAGTATCGACAGCAATAAAAGCGATTAAATAAATATGCTACACATAATTTATTGTTATAAAATGCCTACAATATAAGCTTAATCAGCGCTACGGAGAAACAATAAGCCAGCCTACTTTACACAATATCAATTTTTTAAATTTTTATTTTTAATTTTTTGGTTTGAACAAAAAGAAATAAAATATTAGTATAACTATAATAATAATTAGTTAGCCTATGAAACCTGCAATACTATTTTATTTTCCTTGCTTAAATGCATTTTGAAAGCACTTGAATGAATGCAATAAATATTTCTTTAAATTCTTCAATTGATTGAATTTTGAGAATGTAGCTGTCTATATCTACTTAATTTAAGTACACCTACTATGACAGAACGAAAACAAACATCCATATGGCACTTTGTCGTCAGAGGAAGACGATGCCGAATGTGGCTTCGCGGTGCCTTCAAAACAATCACATTCCCGTGACTTTTCACACGTCAAGCTAGCTTTTGAGTAGGGTTACCAATATTGAGTTGGAAAACCGGACAAAGTTGGATTGTCCTATAAAAGCATACGGTATTAATATGAGGATTCGTTGGGTTTTGTTTAGTTTTCGATTTATGGCTAAGTGTTTGAATGTTAGTTTTGTAAACTGAAACCGATTTAAAATTTTACTAGATGGGAGAACAGTAAGGCAATTTCTTTAAATTTTGTTTTTGGCGTTTTTACAGCATTTTATCAGTATAATATTTTATAAACCCTATTGATTTTACCTTTATGTATGCAGAGTGTGGGGACTCAGATGAGTCAGAAGTATGTTAAGTAAGATTGTTTTCTGAACAAATCTTACAGTTTGGTCTATAGCTCTGAGTCATTCGTTAATAAGTGTCGTCTGGTTTTGGGCAACAGTAACATTATTGACGTTAACGCGTAACGCATCCGGCAGGGCCGCGTGGTGTATCACATTACTTCTGAATAAACAAAGGGGACAATTAGGGTTTCAAACTTCATAGAGGAAGTGAACTGTTGATTAAAGTACATTAGTTGAATTCAGCTGCATGCATGAGCATGTTGCTATTAGAATAACAGGCACATGAGCCCACTTGATGTCAATAATAAGACTTAATAGTATCAGTATTTTGCAAAGCTTTGGTTAGTTATAAGCCATTGACAAAGATAGGATAAACATTAGTTAGGCGAAACTGTAAGTGTCCAGAACCAATAGGTGATTGATTGCTTATAGGCATATAGGTCTGACGTTGAGAATAAAACTTGTGGGTTTAGTCAGTTTAATGTAATCGTTTTCTCGTGCCACTAGCTCATTGCTGCTTGAAGGTTGTAAAACAACCCGTTTACGATAAACATCATTTTAAACTTGTATCATAATTGTGTTATAAATTTTATAACTTATACCATCATTGTTTTGCTTTCTGTCTAATATGTTTAACTACCTCTACTTGAATAGATCTTAACTTAAGAGATTTAAGTAAAATGACAGTTACACTAACGGGTATAAGTTCATTGCGCTAGATTTTAACATAATAACAAAATTATTATTTTTACGTTCAATTATGTTTTTTTTTTTTTCATTTTCTCTTATTCTTTACTTGAGAGCCAATTTGTTCGACAAATGTTTATATTCAATTTGTCAAAAGGCGAAGGACAATAGCAAAGATTTGTTATTCGGGACTAACGAAATAAGTATTAGCGCGCTTCGCTGAGTATCGTCTCGAAATTTCGTGGAAACTCTCATCAGTTTGTAGCGAAAGCTACTATCCATCACTTAGGTTCATCTCAGCATATAAATTAACGGATACATATTATTAATTGGGACAATTACAAATGCGACATGACCGCATTCCGTGGCTTGCTATTGTAATCTAAACGATGCCGTTTTATTATTCGCAACTGCAGGCTCGGAGCAGATTGTCACTTGTTTTACAGAGCATAAATTAATGAATGTTTGTTATTTGTTCATCGCCAAACATAGGGTTATTCACCCTGCTCCGCTATTCGAACATATAAACATTACAGTTGCTAAGTACTAACTAATTACTAATTCAAGCTTAGTAGTGGTAGAGCCATGTTAGTAGTGGTAGAGCCATGCTTGCTTAAGCACGAATGGGCCGGCTCGACCGGTGCGATACCACGGCCTCACAGAAAACCGGTTGTGAAGTAACGCTTGCGTTGCATTTCCCTGAAATGAGTGAGGTCTCCGGAGGCCCAAAATCCCCCACCCCTCTAATGATAGCGCTGTTAAAGAAAAGGATACCCCAGGGGGGTACCAGCGCTAGCGTTGGAGAATCCCCCCCTGGACGTCCACCCTCAGTACGGATTATGCCTGAGCGTGGACGCCCAGGCTGCCCCTCGTACTCTTCGGGGGGCTCAACTGCGCTCTCAAAATCTGCTCGGGGCAAGAGAAGGCATACCATGGCACCCCCTGTCACGTTTACCGTGGATTTTTGTAACATCAGGGGCTTACATTCGAACCTCGACACTGTCCACCACCACCTTGAGACAGCAAAGCCGGCCTTGCTCCTCCTTGCTCATCCTACCTCTGCTACCCTGGGTACGGACTGGAACACTCCTTTGTTCCTAAGGCTGGTGTATGCGTGTACGTTAGAGATGATATCACTTCTCGCCGCCTCGGCAATCTTGAAGGTCGGGACCTCTCCATCTTATGGCTACGTGTAGACTGCGACGACCATCCCCGCATCTACCTATGCCTCTACAGGTCCCATAGCGGTGATGCCGAAACGGACCGACTCATCGACCACGTCCAAATGGCTACAGACTCAGTGCTCCAGCAGGTCCCATCCGCAGAGATCGTGATTCTTGGCGACTTTAACGCCCATCACGCCGAATGGCTTGGTTCGCGCAAAACCGATCATGCGGGAAGATCTGTTCACGATTTCGCCTTGGCATATGGCTTGACGCAGCTGGTAGCAACGCCTACGCGTCAGCAGACTGGGATGGAATGAGAACATTCTTTGCATCGTACCCATGGAGGCAGGTTTGCTTCTCGCCGGATGATCCCAATGTCGTTGCTGACTCTGTCGCGGATGTTGTACTTCAGGGTATGGAACTTTTCATTCCATTCTCCCTGATTCCCACAGGTGGCAAGTCCCAGCCTTGGTTTGGTCGAACCTGCAAAGCGGCGTCCCGCCGAAAGCAGGAATGTTACCAAGCATGGGCTAATGCAGCGACAGCACGGGATGTAAAGACCAGCACATTAAAGAAGCAATTTAACTTTGCCTCCAGGTCCCTCAAAAGAGTAATTGCTGGGGCGAAGTCGGCTCACATCGGCAGAATTGGCGAGAGACTAGTTAGTCTCCCCTCCGGAACTCGTGCATTCTGGTCTCTTGCCAAAGCTGTCCAGGGGAACTTTTGTAAGCCATCCCTTCCACCTCTGCGCATAGGAGATAATTCGTTGGCCCACGACGCTAAAGAAAAAGCCGATCTTCTGGGCAAACTTTTTGCGTCCAACTCGACCCTGGACGACGGGGGAAACGCACCGCCGACCATACCGCAGTGCGAGACCCGCATGCCGGAAGTCCGGTTTACACAAAGGGCACTGCGTAAAGCGCTTCTTTCCCTCGACGTTCATAAGTCGAGTGGGCCCGATAGAATCTCTCCTATCGTGCTGAAGACGTGTGCTCCAGAGTAAGCACCGGTTTTAACGCGCCTTTATCGGCTTTCCTACTCTCTTGGCGTAGTCCCGAACTCATGGAAGACAGCTCTAGTGCACCCAATCCCTAAAAAAGGAGATCGCTCGGATCCGTCCAACTACAGACCCATAGCCATCACCTCCTTGTTCTCCAAGATAATGGAATCCATTGTTAACTGCCAGCTCCTCCGGTACTTAGAAGACCACCAGCTCCTCAATGATCGACAATACGGCTTCCGTCAGGGTCGTTCAGCTGGTGATCTTCTCGTATACTTGACTCACCGGTGGGCACAGGCGATCGAGACCAAGGGGGAAGCGTTGGCCGTTAGTTTTGGACGTGGCGAAGGCCTTCGATCGGGTCTGGCACAAAGCGCTCCTTGCGAAGCTTCCTTCCTATGGGCTTCCCGAGAAACTGTGCAATTGGCTCACCAGTTTTCTTACAGACAGAAGCATCAAGGTCGTTGTTGACGGTGCATGCTCCGACTCGAAGTCTGTTAATTCTGGTGTCCCACAAGGCTGTGTGCTATCACCCACGCTGTTTCTTCTGCATATCAACGACATGCTGCAGATTAGCAGCATCCATTGCTATGCAGACGATAGCACGAGTGATGCCTTTTACACCGGCCGCGCTAACATTTCTCGGGTAAACGTCATCGAAAGCCGTTCCAAACTTGTGTCTGAAATCGAAACTTCTTTATCAAAAGTTTCAGATTGGGGTCGACTTAACCTAGTCCAATTTAACCCCACGAAGACACAGGTTTGCGCGTTCACCGCTAAAAAGATGCCATTGGTCGTATCACCTCAATTTGAGAGCACTTCCCTAACTGCATCAGCCAGTATCGGAATCCTTGGCGTCGATATATCAAGCGAAGTCCAGTTTCGCGGTCACTTAGAGAGTAAGGCCATATTAGCCTCGAAGAAGCTTGGTGTGCTAAACAGATCGAGACAGTATTTTACTCCGGCCCACCGCCTGCAACTTTATAAGGCGCAGGTTCGGCCGCACATGGAATACTGTTCTCATCTCTATGCAGGTGCACCCCAGTACCAACTTCTGCCTCTTGACCGCATTCAACGGAGAGCGACTCGCATCATCGACTGCCAAGATATCTCTGATCGAGTTGACACCTTGGCGTTGCGTAGAGATGTAGCTTCACTCTGCATTCTCTATCGCTTGTATCATGGGGAGTGTTCAGAGGAATTGTTCGGACTTATACCGGCTGCTGGTTTCCGCCATCGTCCTACGCGACAAAATATCCATCCCCATCACCTGGACGATTGGCACTCCACCACTGTGCGCTTCTCCAGCTTATGGAACAAATTGTCGCCTGCCGTATTTCCGAACCGATGCGACCTTCAAACCTTCAAGAAGAGAGCGTACCTCTACCTAAAAGGCCGGCAACGCACTTGTGACTCTTGAGTTGTGGGTGTCCATGGGCGGCGGCAGTCACTTACCATCAGGTGACCCGTCTGCTCGTTTGCCCCCTATCGCATAAAAAAAAAAAAAAAAATATATATTATAATATGTTCTAGCTATTGCAAACGGCTGTTGTCGTGTTAAGTTGGCCTTGTATCCGTCGGGAACGCTACTTATTAGGTCCTGTTTTGTTCCCCTTACATCAGTGTGCAATATTCTATGATGATTGGTTAGGTAGAGTTATGACGTGAGAACTTATCAAACCAACTCACTTTTTCTTCCATTTTAATAATGTTTTTGTAAACGTTAAGATTTTTCTTTAGTTTTCTTTAGAGTTGTTTTTAAGAAATTACAGTAAAAATACTTCATTGAAAAGTACTGTACGTTTGCATGACATTGCATGTCCAAATATGTAAAACCATTTACATAATTGAAAAGAAGGCAACTCTAACCGCTCGCCAGCTGTTTCTTTGTGCAAAAACCTTGCAAAACGTAGCAATTATGTCATATAACAGGCTTTCTGCGAACCAACAGACCGTACTCTGATATTCTGGGAAACAATTCTTCTAAAACTAAAATTGTTATATCATTATACTTAATATATTTATTATAAAAAGAATATAGTCAACACGTAACTAGTATTGCTAAAAAAACAATTAAGCTCCATGTAACGCCTTGTAATATGTAACAATAAACAGAAGTTAAATACATTTATGAAAGAAGGATTACTTTCTGTTATTTCTGAAATAGTCCGTGAACTTAAATTCTTCAATAACTCATATATCATATCATAGAGTTACAAATTCTTTATTACCAGCAACTTGTCCCCGCTTTGCCCAGGTTTAATTTAAAGTGTAATTTTATAGTGAAAAATAATATATAAATGTGTGTAATTATGTGTGTATGTATGTGTAATTTTATAGTGAAAAATAATATTTCTTAGTTATCTTTGCACAAAAGCGATGGACAGACTACACATATGTCTTACTTTTATTCAAAGCCAAAGAGGAGGTTCTAAATTCGAATACATTTTTTCCTGTCTATTTTACATGATATTTTCGGCATTTGCTAGGGATGAATTTTAAAAGTATGGGGAATGCAGCTCCTTACCATTAATCATGATAAGCGCATTGAAGTTAGGTTAGGTATAACCATTCTTTTGAGCCATGCTTAGGCACCAATGGGCTAGCTCGATCGCAACAATACAGACAATCGGTAGATAAACAATTCTTACCAAGTGAGTGAGTGTATCGGGGGTTCCATTGTCCCTTTTCTCATTCTCCTTCCCTCTTTACCCGCCTCCCTAATGAACCTCAAAGGCGGGCACTTAGGACTCTTGAGGTGCAGGTGTCCATGAGCGGTGCTTGACCCGTGTCTTCGTCTTTCCCCCTGCATAATAAATCTCGTAATCACGTAACCTTCACAATGAACCTTATTTGAAAGGATTAAAATCTACATAAGATTCTCATTATCTTTAGATTCTACTGTGTTTTGATGGATTAATTAATTTATGGACTATTGTGAGTTAGCTAGTATTTTTTGTGGACAATGATATGGTGGTATGTCAACATTCGAATAGACTAAAACCACAGAGTTCCTTCTACAGATCTTACCGACCGGTACCTCAGGTGTACCCTAGAAACGAAGTCAACTATAATTGACAGCACATACCAAATTAGGACTTTTACAGGCAAATGTTTGCTACCTAAGGTTGCATTATCGGCTTAAAGTGAAAGACTTTCTCAATTCATTACAAACATACAAACAGATATTTGTTCTATATACCTATTGTTTTCTTTCTGCCAACGGATTATTGTGTGGACTAGAAAAAATTATCTCAGAGCTAGATTTGTTAATGAAACCGCAAAAATAAGTACAACCGCATAGCTAAGGAAATTGTGCCACTGGAATAACAACTTGATTATGTAAATCCTTTTATATAAAATGAAATTCGCCGTTAGCCTCCTCAAATTTTGCGTGAATAAGGAAAATGTAATTTGAATTATTTTTACTCACAAAATTAGCAAAAGTAGCTAAGAAGAACCATTTTTTACACTACCATACCAACCACCTTAATACCGAAAAGTTACTTACTTAGAAAACGTGTTATTTTTTTTAATTCTAGGCTATTATTTTAGCATGTTACATGCTAAAAGCAATGACTATTCACCATCAGATTACAGAACTACAAAAATATTTATAGTAATAGTAACGAATACCATACAAAAAAGTTTATCTGTAACAAAAAAGTCAGTAGCAATAGGAAAACGAATGTTCCTAAAGGTATTGTATTGTGTAATAGACCTGACGCTAAGGCTTGCCAGTCGTGTGCTGGAGTTTTTTAAACTTCTCTTGTACTCGTTCCGACTTATTTAACCTTTTGTCGGTGTCGAGGTGACTTGGGATAAAGCGTTTAGGGAGGAACCCTCTCGTGTTGATTGAAGATACGCTATACAATTGAAATGTAATAGTTTTCTATTATTGTCTACTTGTTGTGACAGCTTCTTATTGTGATATGGTTATTTAATGTCTAGCTGATTATTAACTTTAAACTACGTTAGGATTTAAAGGAGCAAATGTAGTTGATATATTGTTTATTTTTTAAATTCTTGGTCATCGTTTTTTAAGCATAATTTATTGAAATATAACTGGGAGATATCAATTCTCAAATACAATATTCACACTTCAAAGTTCATTGACACAATTTCACCATAATCTCATTAATAATATGAATAGAGTAATTTACTATCCTTAAAATATGCACCAGCTTCACGCCTATTTTACTCACAGCTTCCCTCGCCGACCACCAAATTGCATCACAAAGAAAAAACAAAAGAAACCCGGAACAATAGCGTGCGTGACGTAGAGCGAGTCTCAGGAGCGATCGTCATTGTTCTGGCCCTATTTCACTTCGCCGGGAATGTCGAATTTCTGTGGTGACGCTCTCCGAACAATTTTTTTTTTCCCAGCCACCCTTTTTGTTTCATTTGCCTAGTATGGGATACAACTATTTATGAAAACATAAAACTTGTCACCACTGTGTATCAATTGTAATATAATACGTTAATAATAAGTGCAGGCCTGTGTTACGTGCTCTGTCACCAACCTGCCTGCGTCCAGTACACCATAACTATAGCTGCGGAATTACGTGCATCGTGACAATCATGAATAATGTGCATCAATTTTGACTGGGTTTGTTGTGCTTCCTCGTATTCAATATGATTCCATATTCAATAATACTCGCACGGCTGACCATCAAACGTTATTCTCAAATACCCTACTTTATATAACATGTACTTGTAGCGAAGAATATCGTGATGGTAAAAGCGATCGAATTTCAAGTGCATCTTGAGATCTGGATCATTTTGTAATTGGAGATAGCATTGAGATGCATCGTCTCACTGCAAGACCCGTTAAAGAAAGGCCTGATTGTATCTTTTCTTGCGTATAATAGTTGACTTCTTAATTCATGTTAACACGGTTAGCTTGTAATCTATGTCTACATCTGTTTTAAATTAATAGAAACTGTAAACAAAATTATTGCCTTTATATTGAACAAGTTTTCATAGCCCAACGCTGCAACTTGCCGGTCATATTTCTATTTCACTCGCAGGTATCTCGCAGAAAACGGGTAACCTCGGCCACATCAATTGTACTTGGGTTTAAATAAAATTAAAACGTCTATGAAATTCCTCACGTAAGTTTAAATTTTATTGAGAACTTTTTTGAACGAATCTTCATGTTCAGATGAGTTTTTCCAAATTTTAAAAGTTTATATCTCGGCAATGTAATTAATGAGTCGACACATAACGGTTTGTGTATAAAAAGGGAATGCCACTTCACCGGGTTCGTTCCCAAATTTAGCGGTCTGTAATCGCGCTATTGGTTATAAGAACGTTGAGAGATTTGCCGCATGTGATGGAATTCATGATCGCGGGGGTCGTTCAACGACCGCACCGACCTAAAAACTATCCAACAATTTGGATACGATGCGGGACCGCGTATATGAAAAATTCGAAATATTGTTTATTGCGTACCTTGCTCCACTTGGTAGCCGAATCTCGAGGGGGCTACCATCGATTGAACACTTATTTTTTGGCTTTTAAAATATTGTTGATCTGTTGGATATGAAATCCATCATCCATCACTAGGTAATAAGACTTCAATATAGTTAATTTGTTTAGATTTAAAAAGAAAGTGAAATTTTGTATAGATCTTATTACTCCAGTAAAAATGTACTGCCGGTTCTACAAACTAGCAAAATATCTAACAGCAGCTACTTTGAAAAATTTGCGACCACAGTATTTTTTGTCGGGGCATTAATAATTAAATTTAAACTTTTATTTTAAAACTTGAACCCGAGAGTTTTACAAAAGAGAAGATTTAAACATTTCCGTGAAATGAATTCAAGTGCTCTCACTTTAGCTTTAAATGCTTCTTTTCAATGAGGTTAAATCAGAAGCGGGGGATGGCTGGCTGCGGTCCAAAGTGCTTTGTTTTTTATGGCCTCAGGACGCCCCATCGCAACATTTGAGACGAGCGATCCGGTCAAGTGCTCCGGAATTTTTTGTTTGTCTGCGCTAAGACTTCTTTAAAACATGAAATCTCATAAATTTTAAGAAACATTTCTCTTGGGCATCGGATCTTTGCCTGTTCCACGTATTGCACTGGCTCCTGAGACCACGTTTTTAAGCCTGAATTGAAATATTCTCTTAAGGTTTTGTATGTACTGATAGGCTTTAGCATATTAAAAGAGTAAAAATGAATCTCAATGTGAAAAAACCTTATAACCTACCGTTTTATTTCTTACGTAGTTACGTAGTTAGAGATCAAATTGTTCCTAGAATTATGCAAGTGCAGTTTGTATGTCCATATTTGTATTTCCTACTTATATCTCAGTGCTTATAATATCTGTACGATTTTGTGTCTATGTAGGTTTCATTTTTAACGACTTAATTCCCTCTTAAGATTAGGTCGAGGTTGTAAAACATTTTTAAATATATAAATATATATTTTGTAACCAATTTGAATTCCAAGTTTGATATGCCAAACTTTCCATACAGTTCCATACAACAAGTACCATCATTGAAAAATCGATTCCTTTCACAATACGTTTTATGATATAACAAACGTCGCTACTTACAACGAAGCATTTATAATAAGATTTAACCTTAACAGTAAATCATGAAGTAACATGGAAGTTACTGCCATTATGCTTAAACATGCGAAGTTTTATGAGTGCCGAGCATAGCTTAAATATTTATGTGCTACTAGAGAAACAGCCAGAGTATTGCGATCATTACCTCTTCAAAATGTTGACTATTAAGGTCGTATCTTTTTTAAAATTCTGAACTTATTTTGTTCAGGATTGTGACGAAGTATACGATATTGGTCCTATATTTTTTTTAAGTGTGGTAAGTTTTTTCTGTGAGGCCGTGGTAATACTCCGGACAAGCGTGACGAAGCATGGCTCTCCGTTAAATATGTATTTCTATTATATATTTTAAATATGTATTTCTGTTTTAAATCCGACACCGTAGAAATAAAGCATCTTATCAGTATTTATGGCGTCGGTTTATTTTAATAACCTTGGAGTAAAGCTCCGCGAAATATTGATGGCTCGAACTTTATGCGAAGCTAACACGTAAAATGTTTAATTTCGACCAAATGTTGATTTAGGGGAGAGCGAAGAAAATTTCTTAGCGGAATTTCTATTTTATGAATATACTGTCTGTTTTTTTATTTTCTTCGTTTAAATAAAATAATATTGCATGGATATTGTAGGTGGAAATGAATATAAGTTTCGATTATTATGTATTAATAGCGCTACATTTTAAATCAGTTGACGAAAACTTAGGTATTACAGAGACAATGGAGTTAAAATCGTATCTATGTAAATATACATAAATATGTATGTCTGACAGATGGCTTGTTATTAAGTCCTTCAAACTTAGAACAAATATATTACTCTGTTTAAACTATTTTGCAAATGTATGGGTAACTTTGAGATGAGTTGAGAACTAACTAAAGCAATCGCGAAAGCCGACCTTGTGCATATTACTTAGCCGCGGCCCTCGGTTTTACTCACGTTTGTTGTCACAAGCAGTGTTTTACCTACATATCTTCCGCTTAATTAGACGGTTTCATCAAGAAAAACCACAATGGATCTTCAGTTTCATATTATACACTTAAATTTCATATGAGTAGTAAGACAACAATGTTATCACATTTTCAAGCAACTACAGTTGTTTGCAGTTCCATTTTAGTCCTTAATATACATAGAAAGGAAAACATACTGAGCTTACGAGACGTAACTGTCTTAAGTGATTCCTCATAAAACTCATAGGCTAACCAGATAAATACACCAAGATGCACATATCTATATTTAAACCATCTATTTAAAGATCTCTTAACAATCAATTGAAGCAAGGGCTAACCACCCATTGTGGTCATAAATTATTACAATTAACAGCTACAGGAAAGAATTATGTCGACGTCATTCTCAACGTTGTAGTGTCATAAAATTCATTATTCTTCTCCTCTTTCCTTATGGTTTAATTAAAGTTAGTGTTACTACCAACATAATAACTCTTGTGATCCACTGACTTAAACCAGTCGTTATGGTATTAATTAATTCAATGAGAAATTACATACGGGCCTTATGTTAACCATTTTACGTGTCGTAGATGAGCGTAATTGTCTATCTTACTGTTTCTTCAGATTGGTCGAAAAATATTTGTTTTTTCTATTTAGTTTTTTCTATTTTGTTACTACACTTGGGAACTATTTAATGACGAAAAATAATAATAGCTAGAGTTGGTAAAAGCTTGTTTAAAAATCTATTTGTAGCTTATACATAGGTTAGATGGAAGTTTAGTTTTGTGTATCTGTGTCTACTTGCCTCCACTACTTTGAGCTCGGTTCAATGTAGTTCTAAGAAGTTAATCATGAAAATCTGACTGAGTTGCAGCGTATCGGGTGAGTTTAGCTAATAATAGATAAGATTTTAGAATATACTTTTCTTTGCGGAAATAGGCCAAAAGCTGAATAAGTGCCGAAAATTCAATTATGATACTCTCTACTTATGATCTCGCATGTCGCTACTGCCAACATAATAATTACGTATGTTAATTTTGTTCCCAGGTATGTTGAGTCCAGCCCTGTGTTACGGTAATGTACTTAATTTTAAGGACCGCTTTTATACTAGTTTATTTAATTTGTTTCTGTTTACTTTTTTATGTTTTTATTAACTGTTTTGCTGCTTCTATTGTTTACTTAATATCCATTATGCGGGTTGTCAAGTAACGTTATTTGGTAAGTACGTTACGATGACTTCTAAAATATTTAATACCGGTTTGCGTTTTAAAGTCACTCTTTAAAACGACACCGGTATTGCTATTTTAAATGGCGAGTAATTAGCCGACTTCAATAAAGTGGGAGGTTCTATGTCCTTTTTATATGCAACTTTTTTTATTTAGTTAAGCGATTTCTCCGTAATAGTAGGACTTCCAAATTTTTTTTATTCGATTTTATTGCAACACAATCAGGATTTAATAAAGTTATACCAGGGCAAATTACAAATAAGTTCTTAAATTTATCTGCACGGAAGGCACATTGTTTTTAGCTGTCACCTCGCCATTACGCTGCTGCTCTTAGTGTTGTCGATCGAGATTTGTTTGATCCTTACACAGGACAACACTTTGTGTATACCTTAAATTGTTGCTATGAGTCTATTCTTCGTGTCTGTTATTAGAGTGGTTGTAAAGACCATGCAATACAGGAATTAATCCTAGTGGAGGTTTCATTAAAAAAGTAAGTTTTTACTATTGAAGGCGATTATTTACTTTTTCTCAATTCGTCTGTATTTCATTATTAGTTAAACCATTTAACACATCTATATATATAAACACGTAGTGTGTTTAAAGTAGTTAGTAGGTACTAAGTAGTCTCTCTTAATACAAAAAAAGCGTGATCAATAACGTGTCCATTTCAATACTTCTGGCAAAACCATATCCAACAGTCCTTTATCATTTACAAATGTTCACTTATCCTAAGAAAAAAACATTCTTTTGTTAACACGCTATATAATTACAACTTGAGCCTAACGGACCAAATACAATGAAGTTTTCTCAGGCTTTTGGCAATCCCGCTCAGAAACAAATTTACTTCAAAAGTTTTCTTTTACTAAACTTTTACCAACTCAATATATTTTCTAGATACTCGTTACAGCTAAGTAGACGTTACCTGTTGTTCTATCAAAGTTAATTTGTTCTTGTTTTAATGAGCTGAGTGAGTCTGATATTTATTGTTAAACTGCTAAAGGGTGAATGTAATAAAAGAATAAAGGAGTCGTTTATTCTTTACAATAGTGAGATGATAAGAATTTTTGAGAAATGTGTTACCTTAAAATGAAAAGTTACCCTTTTATAACTTCCTCATCCTTTAAATTTTAGTAGGTTTGATCCTTATCTTTCGAGATATAGGTGCTTTAATTATACCTTATTTGTTTCTCATCCGGTATTATGACGACGTTTCTTCACAGATGCATCTTATAAAAAAACATATGTTGTATATCATTTGAATTGTGATACGACACGGTTGAATAACTAGCAACCATACCATTAATTATCGACATTTTATCCTCTGCTGTTAGGGTCGCAAATTCCTAGTTGTATGTTGATGTAATTATATATCATTTTTGTTCTAAAAGTTAATTTTTACTTAAAATATGTAGTTAACGAATAATTTTTTTCAACACTACTAACACAAAATTATGTTCTCTGTGACGTCATTCATGAAATTAGATTTGTGCTACTCTGTTATTATATTTGTAGCGTATAGCAGACAAAACAACAGCGGAACTTAAATTGTGTTTTGGATGCCTTTGATCAAAATGAAGCTTTAAAACCACAGGATGTATTGCAGACATTATATCTTAAACAATGCTATGTACTTGTTTAGCTTTTAGTCCTTATATAATCACTTCACACTTCACGTCCCTATATAATAACTTGACATCACTTGGTCAAACCAAGAGAATTTTTCAATACGAAATGACTGGCCTGTTTGAGGTTGCGCTTTATATAGATAAATATCAAGTAAACTTACTAAGGTAAGTATGTAGTATGTATTACATTTATGTGTATGTTGCTTAAGCAAGAGAGCGCATGACGTTATCATTGTATATTTACACCAAAGAGACAAGTAGTTGTGGCAATAGAATAAATAATTACATCATAAGCAACCTCTTTTGTTTATTAGCATGTATAAGCCAGTACAAAGAGCGTCAGCTGGGGCATTGAAAGCAAAAGGCAATACTTTCGGAGCTTTCTTCTTCCTTACTGTAGTAATGATAGTGACATCAGATATTTACTGTCCAAGTTACATGAATTTATTTTAGTTCTCATATCAGAGATTTATTCTTTCAATAAATTGATGTTCAGGGTTATCTTTCCGAACACCAATTAGTATTTTTTTTACACTGTAAAATTACATATTTATACACTTATATGTATTACAATTAATAAATAATTAAAAAAGAAAAAAAAAGATAAAACCATATAATAATAAATCCTAGATAATTTGCACCCTACTTGCACCACCGAGACATTCGAGCCATCTTTTGTATTATTAAAGAAAATAAATTATATCGTCTTCATTTATCTTCACAGAATTCATGTGACACAGACAATGGTTATAGTGGCCAAGCCACCATGATATAAAGCCACTATTAATAATTTTTCATGTATATTATATAACTTATAACTTGAATATCGCAGGCATACAATATACGGCATTGCTGTATTTATATGTGTACATTACAATTACCTGCAGGTTAGGTACAAGTAAAACATTTATGGGTCGTGCCTTCAGTTTAAATAGTTACTTTAAAATACATTGCAAATTTACAATACACTGCAACAAGCTACTAATTAATGAACAACACAAGTAACTTGCCATAAAAAATGTGATATTCACATTATTTTTTGGCAAGCACCGCTACACAGCAACATTGAATAGAAAATATAATATTTGTCACTCGGGGTAATAATCTGTTCAGGGAGTATGAAGATATGGTTAAATAAAGAAACTCATATATACATACACCAACAATATCAACATGAAACCCAAAAATGTAGTGACACTTATTTTTTGGTAAGTCTTTTAAATCACTTCAGATAAACGAATAGTTAATACTTCTTTTTAATGATTTTCTCTTTAAAAGTAATAATATCGGTATTCCGAATTTCATTTCAATTCAGAAGGACCGTTATTGATTTCCTAAAATATAAAAAAATAGGCGTTATTTCCTGCCTAGGTGCAATAATTATATAAATATTATATTTCGAACCGACCGACCGACCTTCAAACCTTCAAGAAAAAAGCTTACTCCTCCTAAAAGGCCGGCAACGCACTTGTGACTCTTGAGTTGCTGGTGTCCATGGGCGGCAGTATTCACTTACCATCAGGTGATCCGTCTGCTCGTTTGCCCCCTACCACATAAAAAAAAAACGAAGACAGGTGTCGAAACTGAAATGACGGTATTAACGAAGTGACTGTATAGGAATAACGTATAAGGATGTTTCATTATCAAAAGTGCCTTGTAGGCAATAAAACGATGACAAACTTCTTGCAAGAGACACAGTAAATATAAGTATTTGTAAAAAGATTCTTAAAGCCACCAGTTTATATCTTTTCCCGACTTAAGTTATAGTAACTACATTCCCAGTTGTCCAACGTTAACTATCGGATACTGTCTTTTTGCAAAACAGGTTTCCGTTCACAATTCCAATATTATCTTGGCTGCCAAGGCTGTACATTCCTCAGGGATAATATAGATTATGTTTTGAGATTCATGAATAAAGATCCTCAAAAACTCTCTTTGGCGCTTAACGGTCGAGGTGTGTAGAATTTTTATTAGCAGTATGTACTTACAAGAAGTAGCGTTGTTATGAATTATGCACTGGTTGAAATAAAACACGGTTATTGGTATGTAGTCTTGTGACCGAGGTCGATAACCTATCTGAACGAGATGACAATATAAAAGTCAACGCAACTCTGTGAATGGGTTCCGTCGCATTGTACTTTATGAATAGAATATTACTCTAGTTTAGTGTCAGTACTATGGCGTAATATTTTATTTATGAAACTGTCGGGTGGCAGAAAAAATTTACATAAAATTTTTGCTCTAGAAGAAATATAATAGTTTAAAAGGTTCATAGTAAAACAATTTACGACTAGGCACTATGAAGGACTGAAATTATTATAACATCAGCCTTATAGCAAAGTTAGTACCTATTGATGTGGCTGCTTACAAACAAATCAGTTAAAAACTGTACTGAATAAGTACTGTATATAATCCCATATAGGGTCCCCAGCTATCGTGCTGAATAGGGACTTGAATTTCTAAGACCCGTCGTGACAAATTGCTCTCGTATCGCAACCTATTCCTTTTATTCCAAGTGAAAATTTTGTAGTAAATTTTATTTCATGCAGCTATGATAAATGATCGTAAATTAATTTTACTCTTTCATTTAGGTTCTACATGTACATTCATATTCGTCTTTTTTATTTGTTTTTTTTTTTTACAACTCCATCATTAACGGCTCTGATAGTCTAGTGGTTAGTGTCCCTGACTGATTTGTTAATCGTTGATCCACACGTTGTGACACACAAATAGTTGTCTCTTGTTTTATAAACTAAATTAGGAATTATCAAACATACATATAACGGACACAATAAACAAACACCCAGACTCGGGACATTTATTGTGGATTACACAAATTTTTGGTTCAGCTATCAGGATCATTAACCACTAGACTAGCATCGTATCGCAAGGACATTACAAACATTCAAATAACGGATACAAAGAACACCCAGACCTAGAACAACAATTTGAGGATTACACAAAGTGTTATCCCGTGTGGGGATCGAACCCACAACACTTGGCACGCGCCTTCCGTCTGTAAACCACTGCGCTGTCTGTGCAGACAAAAAAATCTCTATTCTGAGTTCCATTACAATCATTAACAGACCATGCATTTGTGCATTCCAAACGCCGGACATATGTACATATTCCAATTTAAAATAAAATACTTATTTTAAAAAACAATTAATCCACTCTATGTTACAAACATATGTTTATATTATATAATAATTATAGACTACATCGCAACAATGGTAATTGCCTAAAGATTTTAAATAATCTTAGAAGACTTGATATATTTTTTTTATTGGTGTACATTTCAATTTTCGTTTACGATTCAATTTAATTTGTACCACCACGATCCGTCACTAACAAAATATTTTATATCTTTAATGCTTTATCGTCTTAACATTTCCATCAGAATCCTTATGCATATGTATCACATAAAATACTGGCAGATTGCACGAACCTTAAACGCCTTCGGTAATCTCCACCCTCTCTATAACATTCACTTTGCCGTTTTATGTTTTGCTAAGCCGTACAAACACGCCCAAGCCTTTTAGCGTTTCACACTCATCTTCCGTAATCCAATTCAAATACTGACCACATCATTAATTCTCTACAATATAGCGCCCCCAAAAAGCACCGTCTTCGATATTTTGCCGAGAACTATTTATGTTTCTCGCGGTGTAACAAAGGCGCGGGCCATAAATAAAGGTCCCTACATTCATGCCCCTCGGGATACCGCCTTTGAAACGGTCCCTTTTCTTATTTTGATGCGGTCTAATGTAACTGACTCCTCTGTGTATTACGCTTTGTACGCACTTCATAAATCATTACCTGTTCGCGAGTAGACTTCTGAGCGTGAGTGGCAGCTTGTCTACAGTTTCCTTTATGTAATGTTAGATACTTCTTCAGAGATTATAGTCTATGAACAATTAAGTTCTTTATTTAGTCTTCAATCTTTTTCGTCTAACTATCTTAAAATTAAGTAATTAAACATTTATATCATTACAACATCCTCATAACATAAATAGTAGTCGAGGAACATATTACATTACATTATTATTAATATTCTCTTTATTTATTTAAATAAATAAATAAATTACATTTTTAAATGTAAAATAGAAAACAAAATACATAAAAAAATAAAAAAATATAGTTTTACAATACGTGCCGTGCCAAGGCTCTTTACCCAGCCACCATACGTCAGCATCTGAAGGTGTATTATTTATTAATATTATTATTTCATAATAATAAAGAAATTCTACAATTTTTCTTAGAATTCCTCTGAAAACACGGCATTTATATGGAAAAAATCAAAACACATTTAACTAACGATTATAATGGTACACTTAACATTGAAGAGGCAGCACCGAGATAACGATGTTTAAATATAAGTCTGCCTTAAGATTGCTTTGAGTGTTTTGGTAACGGGCAAGATATAAAACTCCTGGTGCAAGTCAAGGACCAGGCCCGAAAAATACAGCTTTTGAATTGATACTAATATAGTAACTGCATATACTGCGCTTATAAATTGAACTCTGCTTCATTCGCCAGTTTAATGAACAGTGTAGCCTCGGTAAAAGCTTGCTGGCGAGATAATTTATTATGTCGGCTTGCCGGCACAAATAGCACAACCGCTTAACTTTATTCAATTGCATAGTACATAACAGAAAGTACGGAACGAATTCACTTGTTAACAACGATATAGACAATTTTGTTGCTACTGAGTTGAGCAAACACACGTCATTATTTATCAACTCAATAGTCAATAGCATTTCGGTTGCAATTCATATCCCGGTGATAGTGCGGAAAAGTTCTGCGTTTTGATTCAACTTTTGAATATAAATTCGAACCAGTGCATAAACCAGAGCACAGCGTGGAATATTGTGATATATAGTTTTAGACTTCTGGCAAATTTAAACCTCTTTATTTTGTTTTGTTTTATTTTATAAACAAGTTATACCTGATCGGTTAGTAAGTGAAAAAAATATTTCAAGAAACAGGAAATAATAATATTAAAAAAAACTCGTTATATATTAAAAAAAATTAGAATAGCGGTTGGAAATTTTGTATCAAGACTGTTAATTTTGAGTCAAGAAACGTAGTTATAAATCATGTTTGTAAATTATAATTACTCAAGTGTACTGTAAGTTAATTAGGGAAATTTTGGAAGATTAGTTCAACCGAGAACGAAGAGAAAAGTTTCATGGTAACCTTAAAATTTGTAGCCAGGATCTTGGAAGAGGCCAAAATCTAATAATAACATTTATATGAATCTCTACGGCGAAATTTGTATTTAGTATGAACTTACTTGTAACTTAAGATTATAAAAGTGCTCAAAGGATAGCAACTTCAACATATGGAAAAATAAGTTGTTTATCTGAATAAATTAAAAATAAATAAAGAAAATTTAGGCAACAGGAAAATATTTTCTGATTGTGGGCCCTTTACCGTGTCATAGATTGTTTAAACTTTTTTTTCGATTTTCCTCTAATATTTTTGTCCTCCTCCATGGTACCATATACATACCTACATATATCCACGAGTACATTATTTTTATTCAGGGCATGAAACAAATGCAAGCATCTAGTCATGTTTATTAGAAACATCTGCATACCTGTAGGTTATTTAATTTTAGGAGATAGGTGGCAAATGAGCATCAGGTAGATGTATTAATCTGGTATTTAATACAGACAATCTAAATGCTAGGCATTAAATTGGATTTTCCTGTGCTTCATAATAATTTAAATTATTGCAAATTAATTAATTATTTATTGCACTATATTTGCTTAACTAAATACAGCCAAAATGATGTATGCAATATAAAATATAGAGATAGTTAAAATATACTTTATAATTGCTTTACTTATAGACTGTATAATTTATTTGATTAGTTGTATATGTATTGCGGGAGACTGGTGCCTAAAGTCTTACTGACTTATGGCCTATGTTTCAGGACACCAGGTCTCCGCCTTCACCCTACGGCACCTTGTGTAAACTTCTATGTTTTATTCATCATATATAATTTCTTTAATAAAAGAATGAGAAATAGAAATCGCAAAGTAAATAATGTGATATGAAGTAACAAGAGTGAGTGTGTAGTTGTTACATGTGTAGTGTAGTCATTACAGGTGTAGTGTGTGTGCGTAGGTGGTGTGTGTGTGTGTGTGTGTGTGTGTGTGTATGAGTGTGTTTGTCTGCGTTTGTGAGTATGCGGGTGTGTGTGTGTAAATGTAACTGCACCTATGTTGTTGTTATAAGGGAAGAGTAAGTTAACTTTCTGTCTGATCATAGGTGTTTGTAGCCAGCTAAATAATTTACAGTAACATCTCTTTTTGGTCAACTCATATAGATAACCAATTATTGATTTTATTGAACAAATGCTACCGAGGTGGCAACAATCGTTTTAAAATGTAGTTTTAAGTATATAAACAGAGTTTATAAATATTTATGAATATTGTCGTGATGCCGCCTCTTATTGAGTGGATTCTAAATAATTTATTTTTCATGATTAAAGCGGATACAGACAATTTTAAAGAAATGTAATTTAAAGAAAATGTAAAAAAAATATATGTTTGACTCCGCTTGTAATACGACCACTATTACAATTGAATATTAACGTCTGAAAGTGTTAACTCGGCTATTTAAAAAATTGCTCCTTAAAATTTAGTATACTGCAGTTGGGGAATTCTAACCAGGTAACTTTAAACATATGGTATAGTGCGGCAAGCGCTGATAGCAACTACCTTCTCGCAATTTATTATCACTAGTTCACACCTGTGAACTGTGTTACTTACGACTGTTTCAAGTTTTGGATTTATATTTACCAACCAACACACTATGCTAAAATTACTCTCTTAAATATTCAATAAATATAAATTCTTAGTACAAAAACTTTTGTGTCTATCACATTGCATTTATTACAATAATTGTTAATGTATTTTCTTGCTTTAACAAGGCGTTGCTTGCCAATAGCGTAGACAGTTTATGAATATTTTAGTAAATGTGTCTTGTTCACTAGTAATATGGACAGTTTGTCGCCTTTTAAATACCATACGTTGTCCATTACTGTCGGGAATGAGACCACCCTGTGCCATCGCCGTCTGTCATCAGTACTCGCCGTTTCATGCCACTTTGAACGCGTACACGGCTTGACTCATTTTTAATTTATGACTTAACGCCAGTTAATTTTTAAGTCTTGTACATTTGAGTCCAACGTCTTTCATTTGCCGTTACCCATGTTATGAATTTTTTTTTCTTTCCGGATTTTATATTGTAAAGTTCTTTATTTTAAATACTGTGTTTTATGCTACGTTGCGAATTTTATACTAAGCTTATAATCAGCAAGGTTGAAAAGGGTTTGGCAAATGTTTTTTTTTTTCAAATTATTTGTTGGCAGGGTTTTTTTTGGCACCAGCATTTACGACATGTGGTAGCTATTTCGTGTCCCACTTGTCTGATATATTCTCAACATGTGCCAAGTTGTATACTTGAAAAAAAAAAAAAAAAAAAGGTTTCTAAATTTTGCTCGATTTTTAATATCAGTCTTCTAATTTGTGACCGTAACTACTTTTAGCGCCAATCAATGGTACATACCAAATAAAAAGTGACTAAACACAACAAATATATCGTTTCTATTGTTGCACCACCTACGTTGTTTGCACAATTAGCGTCCCCTCTTGCAAGTATTTATCAATATTGTTGTATCAGCACACCCTGTCGTCTACAGATCACTACATTTTTCTTTGTTACAATTTGTTTCCTAGAAAGTGACCCTTCGTTGTATCCAGGGATTGCCAGATATATTGTTGTTAGTAACTTGATCTAATATACTTCGATTGGTAAAAAGCTCGTTTTGATTTTGAATGTAACATACAAGTTCGTTTTTATTTGTCGAATTGTTATTATTATACTCTGTGCATTGTTGCGATAAAATACTGCAAATTTATCATAAATCATGTATTCACTGTTGAAGTAGAGTTGTAAAACAGGTAAGTTCCGCGAATTTCACTAACAATAAGTTGTTAATCCTTATTCGAAGGAACTTGACACGTCGGCATCAAATCATGGAGCTTTTATTTCCAATTCGCTTCGATTAGGCACGTTTTTGCCCATTCCACGTAGAGCATGCTTGTTCCCCAATGTTTGTTATTGTAACAAATGCCCAAACAACGTTTGTTTTGGCTGGTGAGAACAAAGACCTTCTTCAGCTTTTTCTTGGCACGTAGAACTTTTAATATCGCTTGAAGTTTTTACGGTGCGAGCACTTGCACGTTGGTCGTTTATTAGTATTACTTAACGTTTTAAATTTATATGCCCTTTGACGCCTCACTCAATACAAAATAAATTAGTGCAGAACAGGCTTTCGTTTTTTTGTGTAGGGGGGTAATGAATTGTACACAGATAAATCCATCATGAACGGATTCGCAGAATATTCAGTATCTAAAAAAATGTTATAAGTACATCTTCTAGTCACAATTCTACCCTGCCAGTTTTGTATATAAGAGTCATTAAATTGAGTGATGCACAAACTGGTGTTATCAGATGTTAGGAATATATCTATTTCAATGTCACTATAATAGTTATTCTCCAAGTTTCTTTTTCTGGTAATATATTATTTTTTTTTAAATTTGGTACGTACTTTACTTACTAATAGCCTCAGGAGGAGGAGGAGGGAGTTATTACACAACAGAAATCACAGAAATTTAATACAATATGGTAATTAGTACAAGATGCAAAACTTTTTTAAGGAGTCCCAGCATGCATAACTAAATTAAATATACAGTAGCACATTATGCGCTTAGGCAATATAGATTTCTAAATTATTCCTGAAGCAGAAAAGACATTATATTTTAAAGGTGTAAAGTATTAAGATTTTCTTAAATATTAAATTATAAAATATAAATATAGGTTGAGATCTTATGAAGTATTATTAAAACCACTGTATACTAGGAAACTTTTTTATCATCACAATTTCTATCTTTAAACAACTTCAATACGCTTGTTCGAAATTTAAATAAGCTAGCGTTATAAATATTTACGCTCAATGTATTGTACATTTTTGATAATCTGGATAAGGCGGATGACTGTTTTGAATTTGTTCTTGCAAAAGGCTGATATAGTAATCCAGATGCTGGCACTAGACAAGGAACACCAAATGTCACAGACGACAAAATTTAATTGTTATAACAAAATAAAATGAAAGATTTTATCATTGCAGAGCGTGACTAAAATTTAAATAACAAGTTGTTGCGTTCCGACGACAATATCTAAACTTTACTTTTATTCAAAGAAAACACATTAAACATTTTCCGTAGTCAATAGAGCAAACCAAAAACAGGATAAACACCTCGGAACTGTTTGCAAAGATTGGGAGCGACATTTCTTCTCCGTTGAGACTGTGGGTGGATTGTCAAAAGTTTTGATTTATGTGCATTTTCAGGGTTCGGCTGGGCTCGAACCATTTTACTTACAAAACTTAATAATGTACCACGGAAAGCCTAATCATCTTTACATATCCCTCCTTTAATTTTATTTGCTAAGAGTAAATTTACTTTATTGAAACATTTTTCTAACACAAAATTTAATGGGCCTTGGTGAATACTTTTCGTTTTAATAACAAAGTGAAATAATTACAAATTAAAGAGACACTCCACGAAGCCTCACAAGTGTCTCTATTGTGAGATTGACCTTTACTATGGTTTCACAATGTGGGTACGGCTTTGTTCGTTTCATTTAATATAATTTCAGATTTCGTAAATCAGAATACGAGTTTGTGTGAAAATGTATATTTCATTTTATGTATTACGACTGTGTTTCGACACATTTCAATTTTGATTTGGGATTGAAAAAAATAAATAAACCCCGTGTGTTATTAGATAACTAACAGTCCATGAGATCTTTTTTTGGTTTTTAATATTTTGTCGTAATGTGATTGGTTTATATTTACTGGGCACTGTTATTTTTTTTATATTACATGTGGATTCTTAATTTCTTCAGTAAATTTGTTAGTTACTATAATTATATTATAAGGATAAGTATAATAACGATTTAATTAATAAAAAACTGTTTTAAAAAGGTAGTTTAGGCCACCTTATTTAAAATGATATTTTACAGTAAGATATACGGATTTCCTTGGTAGTATGAGAATAATCTGAACCAGTAAACCCAATTTTTGTACTATGCAATCTGCTCGTAATATCTTAGAAAAGTTTTAAAATGGCTTTGACAAATGTACTCATTACCCACCCAAATTATAATAAATAAAAATGTTATGAAAAAAAATTCGGCAGATTAACGATAAGCCTTACCTACTATCTAACCAAGACCTTTCACTGAAGATAGTAATATACTTTCTCTAAAAATCCATTTGTTTCGATCGTGGGGCAATGCAAGACAATGCAAGGGTAGCCGTAGTCCATTACTACTGAATAATTCTATAACATCACAAAGCTGGCTTCTTATCTTGTGTCTATTATCTCTAACTTAACTTATGCCTACAAAGAAAAACTTTCTCTACCTTTGTTTGAGTAGAGATGAACAAAAGATATTAGGTGCCGATTTATTTTTGCTAAATTTTTACTCTGTACAAGTTTTAAAGAGTTTGTCAATCTTCAATCTTTAATCAATATCTATGTCACGAATGTGTTTAACTTCAACTTTCGTTACAGATAACAAGTAGTCTTATTGTACGATTATAAGGTTCAAAATAAGTATTAATGACTATCGAATAATATTTCTACTTCTCTTGGAAAACTGTTTATTTAAGTATGTAGCTCTTAATAATAAAAGATTTCTATCTACATATTTTACTACTACTTTGGCCATTTGTGGACTTCAAATCACTGTATAAGATATTTACACAATGAAGTCGTGTAAGTGGTGTAGAAAATTTATTATTTAATTTAACTTTTTTTCATTTTGTTATTTTATTTGAATATAATTTACTTGATTATGAAAATAATACTAATTATTTTATATCCTACAAAATTATTTATTCTTATTTCCGTAACATTATTCCGTACATATTTTAAATTTATAAAATTATTTTACAGTCCACCACTGTCTTTCGGATTTTTTTATGTTTGAAAACTGATCTAAAGTTTTAATTTAAAAACAATAAAAAAAACAATAAGAGCTGAACTCCGATGGAGGATATTTTTATCTCATTCTTATAAAATTTGTCTATAAATATCAGTAATTTTTATTTTTTTTGGCAAAATTGGGATTTAGTTCGAATATCAATTGTTGTAAGTAAGTACACTGTCGTTTTCGTGAAAACAATAGTCTAAGTAATTTTAAGTTGTAATACCAAAGAACAACGCCCAGCCATTACATGAGTAGAAGAAATTACATCCCTCAAATCCTATTCCAATGCAACGTAAAATTTACACATGATTGCCTCATTTTAAACATGCCTATCTGGTTCATTAGACTGGACACACAAATAACTATGCAATCTCATTCTACAAAAAAAAGGGTTATTTACGCTTTATCTGAAATCGGATTAAGATTCGATAGAGATTGGGTAACATCGTTTGTCAAACTTAATCGATCTTTCGGAGAATGGTCTGTTTTAGATAGTGGCGTGCTAAGATATATTGTGTATTGTTTCATTAACCTAGTTCACTTTTAGAGAATAAGATAGTAATGTAGTTATAAAATAATACTACGATGTTATAAAAAGTAAAAAGTTTTATTTAGTACAGCTTTTATTTTAAAATTTAAATAGACTTTCCTATCATTTTATCACTTACGGGCAAAGGCTATTTTTATCATAATATCCCAAAGCTCCTTCAACCGAATCCTATATTTCTATTTGACATCTTTATGAAAGTTTAATTTAACGCACATTAGTTGGTGATGACTTTTATATTATCAGGCCTTGCAGATGGGACTATAACAAAAACATAATGTGTTACTCTATTAAGAGCATCTTGGGTGGTAAAAACGAAAACGAACTGGTTTTTCCATAACAGGTCTTCCTGTCGCTCCCCTGTCGCTGTTTTGTAGTCTTTCCTGCCCCTCTCTTGCCTGTCTCTTGCGATGACACATGAAGAATTTTGATAGGGCGCTGACAATTGAGTAGTAAATCAACAACTAAAAGTAAAAAAAAGGTATATATTTAGTTTATTGAGTGTCACAACCCTATGAATGTAAATGATATTTTATCTTTTTTTGAATGTTATAAACGCTTCAGATATGAGTGATGATTGAATCGCACTAAATGAGATCCTTAAAACAAGAATTTAATTATTTCTTCAACGTATTTTGTTACAGAGGGTTGCATTTAGGTCACCATATTTATAATGAAATACTTTGAGAGACACATGACCCTCATTATAATCATTAATTGTTATTTTTAATGATAATAACTTTTACACGAAACAAGAACTACTTTTGATATTAAATTATTTTAAAGCTCGTATATTTTAGAACGAAATAAGCATAAATATACCACCAAAGGAATTATTTACTCATATATCATTCAATATATTAAAACCATCATCGGTTTTAATTACTTTCTATAGAAATATGCAAAATAAATCCAATGCAAATATGAACGCGTGTGCGCTTTTGGCGTTATTTACAGGCACTCGTAAGAAATGTGCGTAAATAATAATATAGGTAACGTGAGGGTTGCGGACATGGTGATCTATATGCAAATGTTATATCCCGCTTATTATATTTTCCGGACGGGGAACAGTAAGCCGCCAAAATACAGCCAACGATACTCCATCAAATTTATTGAGGGCTCTGTGTGAGCTTGGTTTTACAACGGCGTCTATGGTTTTATGAAAAACATGTTTTGCTTCGGCCGTCCCAATTTGTATAAATTGATTGATGGTGGACCCCAATTGCGGTTTAGATTATATTTTATTTTGCTCTACTTTCAAAGTAGTAGTAAAACTACTGGATAGTTTTAGTATCTTGCAACCTTTGTTTTTTTAATTAGGTGCCTAAATCAGGCTATGGTATCACCAGTACTTTATTAATAATTACAAAGTACTTTGTTTAATTTAATCTTGTATTGTAATCATCGCTGTCACGGAAGTAAGCTAGAGTTACTTCAAAATGCGGTGTATTATTTTGAATGGAAACTATCAAATATGGTAGTTATGTACTTGAGGTTCATAAAGGAACTGGAAATATCACTAATCATGTTATTAACTACTGTAAGGTAGATATTCATTTATGTGGACAGTCTATGTTAATATTTAGTTCTAGTGAGAAGTGCCATGCAAAAAAATTAGTTAAATAGATAATATTTTTTTTTTAATTAATTATTCATGTATTTAAAGGTTAATGTCGTTCGGTGGAGAATTACAAATATTTTGTTCTTATACCGTAATGTGTACGGCTCAAATTGTAGTGTTTATCTTATAGTTCTTGCATCTTCTCCATGCTTCAATAGTAATGGATTATAATCTAGCTCTATAAGAGACACTACATTAATTTCTAACTCCTGCAATGTTTAAACTTCTTGAAATTTAATTGAATTAGTGTTACAAGATGCAGACATGTTCTACCTGTTTGGGCAAGCAACAATATGGTACTACATTTATAAACATAACTTACTTAATAACTCAGTTATAAATAAATATATTAATAATAACATACAATTTAACATACATTTACAATTATGTCTCTGTAATAACCAAATTTAAATGTCAATAAAATTGAATTTCTTAATATACATAGTTGGTACATGTTACAAGTGTATGTTTCACGTACATGCAAATTTTAGATTCCATTGGACATACCGTAGTGTAATAGCAGTGTAGGTACGATTAATTCAATAAGCGTTTTCTATGATATTGGAACTTTGTTTGTATTTTCTAAGTGAACCCTAACAGTTGCAGGTATATCAAAAACCTTTTGTCTATGAAAGACCTTAAAATGTATAATATAAGATTCCAGAAATTCAATTTTAATTTCAAAGCTTTACTTCTTTTGGTTACCTACACATTACCTATTTTGTTTGTTACATTTTCATGCGGTTACACTGCTATTTTATTTGTGGAAATACATACTTACATAACATCAATATTTGTATTTTTTTTTATTATATTGTACTTTTATTTTTTGTTTTTGTTATCTTGAGGCAAGATATGTTTATTGTATGTTCTTTGATTTATGGTTTGTGTAATCAAATCATCCAACGTATAGCAACTCATCAATCTTGCTGATAGGCTAGTCTACTTTGCAGTTGAAACAAATCTTTATCGTGTTACATACCACTGTGTTTTTTACAAACCTGTAATTTTTTTCTTACTTCGTTAAGTGGCTCAAAGCAAAGATGTTAGAAATAACAGATTTTTAGTCCAGTAGATTCTTAGTCTGTTAACAAATTACAGCTACATACATTAATTCTGATATAATTCAGGTATTTTGGTGGTGTAAACAAAATTGTATATAACATAAAAATCAATCAAGAGCTGAAATTAGTTTTTAAAAGATTTTCTTTGATTTAAACCTAAAGTAAACTTAATATAAATGTGTAAATGTGATTGTGGTAAGCAAAGGCCATGTGTCCTTTGATAAATTTTACAATAAAAAACACAAGTAAAAATCAAACCTTCTGACAATGTAAAATAAAAATACTTGGCTTGTTATTTTCCTGACCTGTCTATATGTCATAATTAAATACATGTACGGATAGCTTATTTCGTATATTAAATTTACCTCGGTGAGTTTTGGGCAGTTTCTCTCAAAAAATACGAACCTAATTTGGATCATAATAATGTAATACATTTAAAGGATAAAAGTATTTACATGATTACTATCATTAAAAGTAATCCGCTTATACACAATAGCGGTTCAAAATATATGTACTTCATAATGAAAGAAACCAATATTTGATATTACAGTTCTTGAAACCATTTTTGTCACTAACCACGTATCTTGAATTAATAACAGAAATTGGCTATAGAATTATAATAAAAGACTTTTGCTTTATATTAATCACGCGATTACCATTAAATAGGACTTTATTGTTCTAATGGATTTCACTCAAAATAATTTATTTGTATAAACATACAATAGCAATGGGTATAGTAATTAATTTCTATTGTGAGGCCAGAGCGTTTTACAGAAAATAATCCATAACTGGAATGTGAATCGAAAGTAACAATGAGTGAAAGCAAAATTACTGAAGATAGGACAAAAGTGTAGTGACCCTATCAGTAACTGTCTATTTTTATTTCCTGACGCGAAAGCGTATTAATGAATTAATCCATCCATCGTCGATTCGAGCTGATTCACTTTGATATTTCTTGCGTTACCTTAACAGTTATTCACAGACCTGCAATTTTTATGCCAAGAATTTTAGTCATGTTTTACTTCGTCATGTTACGGTAGGCTCTACGGTGAAATGCGGCTATGTAGTCATATAAAAACTGTTGTATATTTAATATGGCTGAACGCAATCAAAATAGGCTAATATTGTTTTATTGTTTTATGAAACAATCGTATATATTATAATAAAAATATATAGTAGGTCTAATAATAAAATTCTTGAATTGGTTCTGCCCTTTAATTTGGTCGTGTAATCGTAAACGTGCGCTATTCCCTGCGAGAATTCCTTATTCATTTGTGGCATTACATTAGGCGTATTGTCCCGAAAGGAGACGTAGATAGAAAATACAAATGGTATCTTTTATTGAGTTCCCGGAATGCGCTGCTGTCTTGCACAATTGCTTAAAATGTGTTAACACAATTGCTTTTACTGTCTTAAAATGGAGCTATGGTAATTTAAATGCGCTCAGAGACCTTATCTTCTTGTAAAATTATTCAATATATAAAGTAGTTCAGGCGTAATCTGAAATGTGCATGAAAATGTCCAGAGTTGCATAATATGCAACATTGTATTTATAAAAGTGAGTGTTGATGATGATGATTTTTCAAATCACTTTTCTTTTTATTATTTGATTTAAATACTCAAATAAAATTATGCTAATTCTACTAGAAATTAAAAACATCATTTTAGCCATAGGATGTCCGATGCTGTACAGATGCCTGCCTCATTGAAATAATTAACATTATTGAAATGATTATGTTATGTAAGCAGTAGACATATGTAATTACCTGATATTATATTTGAATCAAATACACATATGTATGTATAAATTGGTTATAGTTTTAAGAAGATACACATTCCTTACAGTAGACATTTAACCACTTGTTTTGTGTGTGATTGTATATATAAATGGTACGAACCTTATTAAAAAATAACTACAACTCTAGGTAATTATCTTTTACACTACCCGGACTTCAATAGATTAAACCCTTGTAAAAAACCTTTATTTACGCATATTCCAATCAAAGTCATTTTGAATGTCGATGTCGTGAAATATAAAGAATAATAAATCCGTCTCTGTCAACCCAATACATTTATGTTTATTGCAATGGTTCATTGCCTACCCAATCTTGCATATTAATTAACTGGAAGACTGTTTGTTTAACCGCGCTAATCTCTAGAACTAGCAGTCGGATTTGTATAATTATTTTTATATTTTTAGAGGAATGACATAGGCAGGAGCGGAGCAATGAGTATAAACCCAGGTGTAACTAACTGCACCTAACTGCTAGTTATATAATAAAATGTTCATGAAGTCATCCGTAAGCGAAAATCGTATTCAATTAATCCGACCTCATTTCCCTTATTATTTTATTTATTCTGAACAGAAAGCCACCTTGATTAATAAGACCTTCATCTGATTAAATATTCCAAATATTTCCGCTCTGATTGCATGAGGGACGATTCGTCTGAAAATATTCTGATCATTTCCGATTAATCCTGGTGGCATACTTTGAATATTATTTTTCCCTTCAGATTGCCTCGGCAGGTAAATAGGCAAACAATGAACGGCATCCAACCCTTAATCAAAGGTAACAAAAGAGAAACTGTATTTAATGAAACAACACACACGTGTTATATTTGACTATATTCTGTAAATAGACTGATGAGCATATAGGATTTGCGGTATGCCTGGAATATCTAACCTAAAATGTAGTTCTACAAAAAATATCTTGTCATATTATCCCAACTAGTATAGTACACAATCCATTAACTCTAAATGTCTCGTGAACTTTTACGGGTAAACCTTTTTGGCTCTTTTTTTTGCCAAATACAACGAAAGCTGATGTCTTAGCAACAGTCGAACCAGGGTTGCAGTTAGGGACATCTTTTGAATTGAATATTGCTTCCAATAAACTTCATTCGTTTGTTATCCCGCTATCACCTTTTTAATAAATCTTCAAAGATTTTCTTTTACTTTCTTTGATTTCGATTGGAAATTATCATTTGGAGATAGTATACATTTTGAACATCGCCGCCGTATTATATAAAAAATGGTGCAGATATCTTCATATCGGTTATATTTACACAATTCTATTTCAACAATATCTATTCTGTTCAGATTTGTGATGGTCTTCAATAAGAATTTTACAACTGTTATTAAATATAATGTTTTGTAGTAAACTGTTTGTGTATATTTTATTGTGTATACTTAATTTCACAGAAGTATGGGTCATTTATTGGGTTAGTTTAGTAGTAGTTAGTTTTATGTATTAAGCGGTACGGTAAAACGGATTCAAACTAATTTTGAAACGAATGAGGGTAATTCAACAAATATACTACTCTTAACAAAATACATTCGTCTCAGTTTTAAGTAAAAAGTTTCCAATACGTTCCCCTTACCTAGAGCTTATCTAGCCATCCTCAAATAAATCAACTGGAAAATTGAAATCCAATCCATCCTCATTCCACTGCACAACTTTGATTAACCGTATTCACTCACCTGATTAAAATTTGTTTCGGAATTGCCCAAAATTATTTAGACAAATAATATATGCTTCTTGCGCTTTGTTTGTTGTTCCCTATAATTTACCAACTTAGTTTGAAAAATTCGTCGCTGCCAACATTATATATATTATGATCTCATTTAATTAGTTCAACCAAATGCCTAACTTCGAGATGTCGCTTAGAATACGGCAATGATTGATTTGCCAAAAAAGTGTAAGATAAATGCTTCAAACAATTAATACCTAAACTGCTCTTGTACATGCGTGTATATTTATCTCTTTATTAATTATATTGTTCTTACTTTAACTACAAGACTTTTTTATTAGGTATCTCTTAAGTAAAAAAGTAATAATAATTACATTGAATGTATGCAATATTTCCTTTCTCTTACACTAGTCTCAAGTTCTGCGAAATCTCACTATGAAACGTATATAACAGCAGAACGAAGCTACTAAAAACACAGATAATTACCAGAATAGGATACTTTTATTACGACATTTTTGCTCTATGAAAACAACCAAATGATGTTTCCTCAAAACAATAAGTACGAAAAGGCATACATTCGTACACATTTTCTTATATTGCTTTTTTTATTTTTGTTGATAAATAAATTAATTTACTCGAGTGAGAAGCTGAACTTTTCTCATTGCACAAACGGTACTCCTTTGTTAATCTGTACTAAAAGACTTGTAGCCTCATTTAAGCGATTTATCGTCTAAAGAATATAGAAAGAATCGTAAATCAGTGTGTTTTCTAAGTGCACTCCAGAATTGTACTCAGACATACGTAGATACTACTGGCCACACAATGGTACACACAACACATGCTTTCTGCTGGAGCCGAACAAAAGTACGACAGTGTTTCCATTATAAGTCAAGACACAATTCTGTGTAGAGATAGCATCAATGCACGTCGCTACGCTTATCTTTCTATACGTGTCGATATAAAATAGAATTGCTATGTTTCTATCATGATACAATCGCATAAAAGGCCAAGTGGGTTGATTCTGTGACTTCTTTAGATGAAATTTAGATAAGGGCTCGTCCTCACGCAGTGCGCGTACGGTAAGTAATTGGCTGGGGTAGGCTTAGGGCGGACTTATCGACACTCGTCAATCGCAATAAAATTCTGCAAATCGTTACTCGTATGTAACTGTCTATTTACGCTTATATATTTATAGATATTGAAGCAATGACTGCATTGCAATACCTGCTATCCTATAAAACATGTAACGTCTATGTATGTACTTATAAATGTTGTTTATTGGTCGTCTCTTTCTCCCGAGTTGTCTAAAATTTTTACGTTTCACGTTTTTAATTATATTTCCTAGGGGACCTACTATTTACATATAGAGGTCGCCACGGATTAGATAGTAGCTAGTTCTAACACTACTGACGTTTGTTATATAGTAGAAATGTTGTATGCAAGTTTTTCTTAATTTTTTGTTTGTTCTCACAAAGTAATTCTACATAAATGTATAAATACTTTGTACGTGTATGTAACGTTTTTTTGTAAAAAAACATGAGGAAATAATATATACATAATTGAACGCGAAAACAATCGGTACTAATTTCAGGACACTACAGTTTCATTATTATTTAGTCTTCTATTAATCTTTACTTTCGCGCCATAACTTGTGACGACCGATGTGGCAGTACTTGTTATATAAATGAACCATTACTTATTAATTTGAAATTCTTACTAAGTATTTATTGTTATAGGTATGAACCATCGACAAAGAAGAGCTTATTCTCAAGAGGTTTCAGGTAAAAAAAAGAGCTCCATCATTCATTTCAGCTTTTTCTTCTAAACTCAAGTGGACACAATTAAGATACGGTTTACTCGGCACAGATTTGTTCTATGGCACTCGTAAAGCTAAGCGTAAGCCCACGACTTGATTTTTTTATTACGTAGATAGATAGATAACATTTTTATTTTTGGCGGTTGAAAGTGCATTTTAAAGGACTACAATTACCTAATAAATATCAAATTTATCTATTTTAAATAAGTACTAATAATTTTTGTAGCACCATCGGCATTTATATTTTACCAAAGTGTTTCACGTTTGTAGTAAGCAGATAACCCTGTTAGTTAGTTATGTTTGTAAGTTCATATTTAAAATTGGTCTAAATTGTTGTATGGAAAACTGCCATGTGGTTCACGGTGGAGTAAAATAGGGTCACCCCATCTCTTCCCGGTGGATCGGACTGTTATCTATCAGACAGTATGTATACAGTCATACAATGCTCGGTTGACGGCAATAGGCTTGCCCCGTATTAAGTTAGTGGGACCAAATTCTAATTAGCAAAATGAGGGTGTTAAATACACCTCTGCCTACCGCTTAGGGGATGTAGGCGTGAGCGTATGTATGTGTATAAAATTACCATACAATAAAAAGTAGCTAGTGAAAATGAAATGAATACTAATTATTTTATTTATTTTGCATAAAAGTTCCTTATACCATGTACCGTGCATAAAACACAATGAATACTTAAAAATATTACAACATTCCAGTCAACATAATTTTATTACGACATATGACAATCGACAAAAGAATCCGAGACAAAGGAACTCTTTTGACGAGGAGTAAAATTTATTTTGTGCTCCCCTTAATATTCAAACACAGTTTTGACTGTAAGTACTCGTGACCTATTAAACAAATAAACAATATTTAAACGTCTCTCAATAGGAAGTTTGGTTATAAATTTTAAACAGAGAATAATATACCGTTCTTTTTTCTATTTTGAGATACTATTACGTCACAAGAAAACAAAAACCTGTTGACACGGCTCATAAATATATGAACTCAATGATTGAAATGCTTTTTGTTTCTTTAACTTCTCTTGCAACATTTTAATGGAAGTGTCAATTGACAAGTATAATTTATACTACAAATTCAAACAATTTTATTTTGGATTTCCTCTTGAGTTTCCGTTGCAATAAGATTTATTTTTGAATAAGAGTGAAAATAAATACACAATCGTATAATACTTACATTTATGTAGTTTAGTTTATACTATCTTAAATTAATATTGATTTCTGTAATGGTATTTTGACGTAAATCATTTGAAGCTGGAGAATATTTTTAACAACAGATCAGTTAAAAAGACATTACACAGTTAAGACATTAAGAAAGTAGCTTATGAAACTACACCATTAGTGGTACTTTTACATAATTAATGTGTAACCAATACAGTATTAAAGACTTAGATTTGTAGGTAATATTGGATACCGTAACTAATCTACATAAATATTACGTTACCGTCTGAAGTGTTTATAAAATTGCTGAGAAAGTTAACCTGATTGCACATTGCAACAAAGCATTCTTTATCAATACAAAAAGCCGATGTAGGCATGTTACTCCATAAAGTAGTTACGAGAAACTCAAAAACTCATAAAGTATAAGAACTATAACCTCGTTAATGACAAAAATGTCGCACATTTCGGTATCCCCGGACATTAAAATAATTTTATTGTTTTTCGTAACAAGCGTAACTAACACGTGTAGCGACCGTTGATAAATAAACATGTATGTAGATGTAACCATAGATGTAGAATGACGCGGACTTAAGTAAGATTTCGTAATATCCGACTCAGTATGCTGGCTTACAAACATGTGAAAACGTGTTGAGGATTGTTATTATTTTTTATAGTGTATAATTTATCATTGTGGTTGTCAAAACACATTGGTAACAAAAAGGATTTAAATAAAATACTTGACATTAGTTTTCGCTTTGATACACATAATTATATAGTAACAAGTATAATTTGATAATTTAAAATAAGTCAGACTTGAAAATCCCTCCGACGATTAAAAAAAAAAGCGGATGATATTCAAACTTATGAGCAGATTTTCCTAAACATGTATTAAGAACACTCATTACTGAATCACGAACCGTCGTGGTTGGACGGACTTCCTCTTGATAAAGGCTCCTCGCCGGGACCGAAACTAGCTGCTAAAATGCTAACATTGTTTGCCGGTTTTCTATAAGGCCGTGGTATTACTCCGGTTGAATCGGCCCATTCGCGTCTAAGCATGGCTCTCCCACGGTTAAACTTAGTTAAGGTTAAAGCATCTAAAAACGGGAAAGTGGCCCGTCAGTAGTATATAAAGTAGTTTGTTTATCAACGACAACAACGTAACAACGACCGCAGATAAAAAAAATCTCATCATTCAAATCTTATAAGTTTCCCTCTTATCTTAATGATTCATCGAGTTCAACACTTAGTATAAGTAATCCAGAACGAGTCTATTTTTCATAAAGTTCCAACAAAAAGTGTGATGTAATGCTTTTAATATTAAACGCCATACTTTCACATTGTCGTCGGCGGTATGAAAGAAAGATGGCTTTTTACGAGTGAATGCGTGCCAGATGATTATACTCCGCCGTTGCTCCGGTTGAAAGTACCCATTTCGGCTTATATGATTTACATGGGAATTTCAGCCATGTATTTATTAAAGACCTCATAAATTTTGAATAAAATCTGCTTTAGTAAATATCAAGTATCGGATATGAATTTGTTGACGACACTTAAGTATAAAATGTTGTGTGTAATATTGTAATATCTGTAATATGTGTAATATCTATTAAAATTGTTGATAGCTGGTCTATATATCATATTCGTCAACGGTTGTTGCTTGTGGTGACTTTTTAGATTCGACTTGCATTCATACATTTAATAGATACAAAATAAAATTTGCTTTTTTTTTTTTTTTTTTTATACTATAGGGGGGACAGACGAACAGTCGGGTCACCTGATGGTAAGTGACACCGCCGTCCATGGACACTTGCAACTCAAGAGTCGCAAGTGCGCTGCCCGCCTTTGAGGGTGATGAGGGATAGGGGATGCAGGGAGCGGAAAGAAGAGAGGAGGGATGAGGAGATGGAAAAAGGACAAAGGAGATGAGGAGAGAGAAAACCTCACTCAATTCGGGGAAATGCAACGCAAGCGTTACTTCACAACCGGTTTTCTGTGAGGCCGTGGTATCGCACCGGTCGAGCCGGCCCATTCGGGCCTAAGCATGGCTCTACCACTCTAATTGTAATTGGTAGTGATTCGATAAGTCAGGTTCGTATGAAAGCCCTTAATCTTAAATACATAACTATTTAATAAACACAAGAATGTAATAGAAGAATATATACACCTCCTTGAAATTTGCAGTTGGTTATACAGATGGGGCAACTTCTACATATAAACAGATGAAACAAATACCCACCATCCAGCGAAGATAAGCTGAACTATGCAGGATCTACACTAAAGACGTAGCACGATCCTGAATCGCGATGGCAGGGCATGATCACCTTGCCTTTTCAAGCTTTGTTTTGAATAACGCATAACGCGATTCCTCCTCATATATCTATTACTTATTTACTCAAGTATGAAATAAAAGTATAATTACTAGTTCTGTAACTCGTTTCGTATACGATATCGGTTTAACCCTTGTCGGTACAAATTAACTTAGTTGTGGAACTCGATGGCGCCTCTTATTTATTTATTAAAACTTTTACATGTATAGCAGAGACAATTATAGTAAAATTTAAGAAATTACCGTTATTACATAGAGATGGTGAACACATTATTCGTACACTACTATTACAGGAGAAGTTTCATACATTATCTGTTTCAATTGCTTTTAATATAGAACAAATTTAAGTGACTTAGATCGGTATTGTCACGTGCTATTTTTCGTATCCGAAAAAGCTTGTTGCGTAAACTGTTACAATTATATTCTTTTACTTTGTCATATTTCTTTATTTATTAATTTCCAACTGTGCACATCGTGTTCAAAGCCGAGCTTAATGCCCGCGGCATTCACTGTCTTCTCTCTGTTTAGTTGATATTCTGTTAAAATGTATCGCAATATCACATCTGGCCTGTTTGTCTAGTGGTTATTGATCCAGATTGCTGAAACAGGGGTCTCGGATTCGATTAAGACCCAGTACAAATAATTTAGTTAATTTGCGAAAATAAAAAATTGTATCGAATAGAGTATTTATTATTAAGAATAGTATAGGCTACTATAAACGCAGGTTATGGTCCTTAGCGTACACATTACTTCACGGCCAAAAGTTAGTCCTTGAAAAGGAGAATACTACCTCTACAAATCCTAGAACTCTATTGTAGTATTTTTAGATAGTTTCGTGATACGATGATTGCTGTATCGATTTCATCACAATCATTACGATCCCTATCATATAAACATGTTTATGATTGTAACTTATTTTTCACATTTTGAGTTAGGTCGTCTTCCTTATAAAGGTGCAAAATAAATGAAGAAAATTTATTTTTTAGTAACTAAAAATTTAATTGACTATAAAAACTACACCTGACTGGAGTTCTAAGGAGATTACAAATAAACCTCCAAACAAAATAGTAATAAAAACTATTTCAGGGGATGAATCAAAAAGTTTTTACTTAATCTTTTTAATTCCAAGTGAATAGGTTTACAAGCTTCCTTTACAATATCCACTTCTTTTCCACGGAACACTAATAAGAGGAGTATCAATAGGAGTATGTGGTTCAGTAACCCGACAGGGGGCGCCTTGCGTCTCCCCGGGGAGCCTGACTCATTCGGGGTTGAAGAACTTTGTTAATGCACTTTACGTCACATTGGTTTATTTGCTTATTTGCGAGTATTTCACATGGAATAATAGTTTATTGAGATATCATGTTGTGAAGGAGTAGCTATGGACGTGTTCACGTGAGTCAGCAATCATAAAACTGATCCCTTGATACAAGCTATTATTTTGGTACGTTATGGTGTTCTTTTGCAAAAATAATAATTTTAATTCGTTTAAGATGTACATAGTATGTATGTTTATTCTGATTGTTAAACGTCAACTTACACAAAATGAGAGTTACTAACTTTTTGGTTAAGAATAACTTTATTATATTTATATCCCACTTATATGGTGTTATTTATAATGGTGTTCTTTTGCAAAAATAATAATTATAATTCGTTTAAGATAAACATATGTATGTATGTTTATTCTGATTATTAAACGTCAACCTACACTAAATTTAAAATTAGAGAGTTACTAACTTTTTGGTTAGAATATTTATACCCCACTTACGTATGGTTATGAGTAAATAATAAAGTACGGCGACATATGAAAATGTAAAAACTTATGACGTAATTAATTGATCTTAAAAATATGCAATAAAAATTCAAAGTAAATACTTCACACAACACAAATCCCGTCTAAGCTTCAACTAATAAGCTGAATATGTTTTCCTAGCCTTTCACTCCAATATTACTTCAATTTAAAATGGATTTGATCTTTCAAATTTCATTTAATAAATTGGCCCCGTCTATTTATACTGAACAACTAATATAATCAAACATTCATTGCTGTTACCTATGTCGCAACTAGCGTCTTCTGGGGTAAAAATATGTTTTTTTTTTAAGTATGTATAATTTGGGAAAGCATCAGCACGTTTATAGTATTGAAAATATGCTCCATATTTAATGAAAAACTCGTGTTGTATTCTTAAATAGGTAGGTGGTTCGTTCGCAACGATACAATACTATTATAGTGTTCGATACATTTTGCTGATAACTAGAGGACGTAGAAATCCGTGAAGTTTGATGGAAATCAAATCTTTTAATCCAAAATTCAACTTCAAGTGGTATTTCGTAATACTTAGAAAATACTCGTACATCCCTTCCAAACATGTTTTGAGGCGTATCTACAGAAATCAGATCCTTTTCAGAACACATTTATTTCCATACGTTGGCATGTTATTGAAGAGTTCTTTGAATTGCAAATAGGCCGGTCTTCGGGTTCCATTGAAATGTCAATTTGTTTTCTATTGGGGTGGCTTGTGTGGTAACCTCGAGACATATCGCCTTACTATTGTGTGTTTTGGACGACGAAAGGCGGATCCTACACTTTCTCTTGCAACCGCTGTAGGGATGTTTGCTGACAGTATTCGTGAGTTACATTTTTATATATAGCGAACATTGAAAACGATAATGCAAGCTAAAAAACTCAAATATATTTTTTTGATACAAGATTCGGTGCATTATTTACCTTAGAACTGTAGAAGGCACACTCATATCAATTTGTTTAAAAGAAATTGGTTTTGATATTACAGTAAAAGCTTAACGTTTCATAATTGTTTATAGAATATCCGTAATAACCTATTAGCGAAATTTCGAAGTTAAAGTATAAATGACAATACTTAAATTTGTATCAGAATATTCGTAGTAATATGTATCCCTAACTAAGCAGAACTAGTACATACTTTGGCAGACTGCTGATGAACTTACTTATAATTTGTAAATACATATGTACATATTATGGATAAATTACAAACATGCATAATCATGATCTTCACACAATTATTTGCCCTGGGTAGGAATCGAAGCCACGACCTCTGGTCAAGTCAGTCAAGATCGCTTAACAGTGGACAAACAAAAAGTGCTTAAGCAAATCTCTGATTCATAAATCATCATCATCTTGTTCTTATTGTATTTTCATTTTCATTATTTATTTTTCTACAAAGGTATCTACAGTTTTAAATTTAATAATAGAAAATTCTATATTTTTGGTTCAATTATCAAAACTTGTTAGAGCTTTTGAACTATAATCTCGTAGTAATGGTACCGATACACCATTATTGAACGTTTCGGTCTTCTGTCACTATATCGTTATGTTTAGAAGATCTTTCAAGGTTCCTAAAACACCCCTATCTAAAATCAAGAACACAACAAGCTACGGACTTCTCATTTTGTATGTGATTCTCCTAGTTTTACCAGACAAATAACTAACATTATATTCTATGCCTAAAGACATTTCTTATTGAAATAAGATTACAAAAAGTGTAGACTAGAGACTACACGTGTCTTATGGAAATTAAAATAAAATTGGATTGAATAAACTTTTCCAGATGTTTTGATTATTTTAAATTTATTAACTTTATTGATGTTCATAAGCAGTGATTTACAATTAAAATATGTATATAAAATTACATATTAATGGTTTGCTTTTAGTTTTAGTTATGGTTACTCACTCAATCCACAACAGCTACAATATTACAACTAACTGACGATATATTTGTCGAGAAAATCCAAAAAAGATTTGTATTTTATGAAGTGCGCTCTAAATTTTAGGGGTTCCTTTACTTTTTCAATGGCAAAAAATTGTCGGTGGGTTTTGCGGCATCCACGTATCCGGTTTTTATTAGAGGCGGATATCGAGTGGCTTCCGAGGGCCATTGTGACCGATTTAGTACGAACGCCCATTGTAAGCAAGATGTCACTCGCTTTTGTCATTGAATAGCTGCTGAACGTTTACCACAAGCTTAACTGCAAGCCGTCATTGATTTGTTTTACTATTTTGGTAACCTTTTGTTCACTGCTTTTGTCGTGGTTCACATGTTTTGTTTCTGTAGTGAATGGTGAGAAATTTCTACATTATTGAACTTTTAATATTTATTACTTATAGACTACTTACTTATATCATACATTGTTTCACCTTAGGTTTCAAATATGTTATAATAATTTAAAACCGTTGTTTCACTTTGAGATGTTAGGTATATAACGATAGGGCACGCCACGATTGTGGTGGTAAGACCCGTCATGGAGGATTGACTGGAGACATGGTTTCTTTCCTACCGGATTACACAGGTGCTTACCGGACATAGTTGCTTCGGTAAGTGTCACATAGGCCGGGAGCCAACGCCTGTGTGCCATCACTGCGAGAGCTGCCACGAGGATACCGCACTCCACACTTTCGTGAGACTTTCGTGGACGCAGCAACGTGCTAACTTTGTGGCGGTTTTCGGAAGGGCTTACCTCACGCTGGAGACCACGGTTATGTGTATGGTCCAAAGCGAAAGTGCATGGGATTTCATTCAGCCGGGGTCACAGGGTTATTCCTTTCTAGGGTATACCTGAGACCTAATGGTTTTAGTCGGTTCCAGTCCGACATAGCAACTAGGATGTGCGTGACGACCCGTGGGGGTTTCCACACAAAAAAAAAGGTATGTTAAGATAATGATAGGTTTACATAATTTTATATCTAGTTTCTATTTGTCTAATCAAAGTTTCATCCGATATTAAATGATGACACGGTTTACAATTGCTTAGCAAACATTAAAGTCCTAAAATAAAAGCTATGTAGAGTGTTTTAAATCAATACATTTTAATTAAATCGATTCCTACGGCATTCTGAAGAAAAAAAACTAAGAATCTTAAGAATTCTAACAATTTGCTTTGTTGTCCAGAATACTCGGATTTCTAATTGTAAAAGTATTCTCGGATTTAGCAGATCTTATCGGTCTTTAATGGCTGTATTAGAACTTAAAAGCACGTCCTCAAGTGTTTCAACACGTGGCGTGTGTACAGACAATAAAACAAAAAACGACGAATGGTCGCAATAACAATTAATTTAAAACGTATATTCGTGAGAAAATACCTGTATGGCTTCCATTAAAATTGTTCCACTTTAAATTGTGCACTTGTTAGAAAAATCGTTTAATTAATTTGTACTGACAGTCTATATATAATTGCTTTTACATTGTAGTTTTATAAAGAATTTGAGGTGCTCAAACATATACAACTGCAATACAAAAATAAAAAATAAAAAAAATTGTATACAAAATCTGTTAACAAATTATTTTAATTTCGGAATTCGTTATACTTATGATACAATTAAATATCGTAAAAAAAAATTGGTGTCGAAATACTACTAAAAGTCTTTGTATTAGTTTTTAAAGTAGGAAAGGTATTGCAAGAATCCCTACATAACAAGTCCTTTCATTGTTGTAAAATTATCACAATCACCATCTTCTTCTGCGATTAGAATCTCTTATTTTATAGATATTATTACATGTAGGTACTTAGGTGAATTGTTCTACTTACTACTTATACTGGTACTGGTGGTCTTACTCGGTCGGTATTTCCTACAAAATATACGAGTTATAAAAATCAGAATGGCTCGTGGATTTCAGCGATTAAATGAAACGTAAATAAAGCACTAGTTTACTCGCTCTCTTTGCTTATTGGAGTATATACACAATATCCCAGTTAAAGTACTGTAAACAAGTAAATGGGTAACGAGTTTCAAACGCTTGATTCAAAAACCAAGTATGTACTTCTTAGAATAGGGTTGACTCAGCGTAGAATTCCACGACTGATTTATTGTTATTTAAAAAATCGACATTTTTGCATTTTGAATTCATTTTCTACAACAACGCCAACGAATGAATTTATCTACTGCAGTCCACTGCTGTTTTAAATGTCATAGGCCTCCCATTATTTACGTTACAGCATGCAGAATAAGTATACTAAAGTGGGCAATGGGGTGGCCACAGCTGCTTAAGGGACAAGGGCCTTTGGAGCAGTCGAGCCCTAGACTTGAAACCGCGAATCGGTGAACGTAAGGAATGATGTTCCGTAGCCAGGTGGACGTACAACCTACAGATTATTATTCTTTAGATTGTTCTTCCTCTCGTGAATGTTTTTAATTAACGAATTTTATGATTGTCGATTGTTTAATTTTAGAAATACTTACTAACATTGAACGAAATAGTTAATTATATTGAACAAAAAGTGTAGTTCATTTTATCTCGCATTGATTCAATAAAAATAGGATTGGTTTTTCAGCTTTAACTTGTACAAACTTTTGTATTTATTTTGCAAAGGACTGTTTTTTTTGACCAATTTTTTTAAAGACTAGAGAGATATATAAAACTATCAAGCAGAAAGTACATTGAAAATAATCACAAAAAGAAGCAGAGAACGATTTGTATTTTTGTTGTACAAAACATGATTTTATGGAAATGGACCTCAAAATAGTAAAAGGTTTAGTCTGTCCCAAAGATATGTACAGTATAAAAAAACACCGCAGTAATCAATCAACGAACATTAATTGGTTTTGCTATAACAAATTCCAAGTACTTTTTAAGTACACACTTACTGCTAGTACTTTCAAGTCAGCACCTCTAATTTTAAACAGAAAATCGGTAATGTCATTCCTCACTAACGGCTAGAAATTATCGGTGATCGTTTCATTCGAGGCCATCAGAACCAAAGTAACTGTTATAGGTGAGCTCTTAAAATGCTTCGATAAATTCTTTAATGTACTATAATAGCAATGTATTAGAAAAGGAGTATCTAGAGAGAAAGACATCGAGATTCGTGACTGAAAAAAAAAAAAAACAAAAGATAGAGGTTCTGTATGAAAGTAATATGGATGTATGTACATTTGAAGCTGCATGAACATCTGTATTGAGAGTGAATTTAGTTTTTTGATTAGATGTCATTATCACCCATAAAAGTATCTACCTGTGGAAATGTTTCTTTAATGCGGCGATTGCCCCATCATCACCCGCAGGTACTTAACTTTAACAGTTCTTTACATTTTTATCACCTCTTTTTATAACCATTGTAAGTTGAAAAAAAAACCAGGTCTTTGTGGAAAAAGTATTTACTGGAGTCAAGTATTTATAGATCGTTAGCTTATAGCTTATAGTTTTTAGAAATTGGGTTTACTTTTATTCAGTTATATTTTTATACTATTCGCGTTTCTAACTAATAACGTAGCTTGGTTAAAATTGCCTATGAATATTTAATGAAAAATCGATATGAAATTAATCTATGATGTGATATAAAATCGCTCCTGCGTCGTCAATGAATTTCAAATATGTTAAGAAGGTCTAAAATATTTCTTTCTTAGTGCTGCTGGTAACTATTATTGCCAGAGGATTTTCTTTTTTTTTATAAGACAATTTGTGCATTAGAAATAATTCCTGTGTCGCAGGGGAACCTTCATAAAACAATCATAAAACGAACCCAAGTAACGTCCAGACCGCGGAATCGAATCCACGACTTCTTCGAGTCAGCAGTCAGACTTACCTACCATTAGACCAACAAGCCAGTTGTCTGTGGATTTATTAACTAACGACAGCCAACTTACAATGCTTATTATATATATGCTTATATAAGTATTTTGCCGTCGGTATCAGTTTTAGGAAGCGCTTAACCAAAAGATAGGTATTCTTTTACTATTTGATAGTCAGGAAGAGAACATTAAGGATTCTTCCTTCCTCTATATCATTGCCGGTTTCTCCAATTGCAAAACAGAAGCCATTAATGTGCAATGTAGCGGCTTCATTTCTTTCTTTTTTTATTTAGTAGCTTTCGGTCCGATTGATAAGTGACAACCCTATTAGTGATTCATTGAAATATAGATTATCGTGTCTTAAGATTCAGTTCGGAGCGTGAAGGCAGTAGAAATATTTTTGTTGTTCATGGCTGCCATCGAATTAATGATCCGCTTTGATATCGCTTGATTACTTAGATTGTTGATACTGAAAAATAAAAATAAATAATTTGGTTGATTAAATAAGGAAAGAAATAAAAAGTAATAAAATAAATTGGGAAAAATGCTTTCTCTTTACAGAATAGGGATGAACATCACAATAATTTTTGCAAATATGTATTCTGCCTTGTTGGTTACAATTCATGTAATCTGCCTATAACAGACTCCGTAATCTACTGATGTTCTAGTCCATTGATTTGTTATTAAATAACAAAGATGAAGCGCTAAAGTTTAGTCTAGTCTTAGAAATGTAGTCATGTAATATCTTTGTTTACTTGACAGACCAAATTTTCGGTCTAGAAAACTACTAATTTATTAAAAATCAATGATAAACCTTTCATAACAAATGACTTAGACCGTTTAGAATTAAATCTTCGAACAATTTCCAAATTAATCTGTGTATAGTACTATGGTGTAAGTGTTTTTCTCTTTTCTCACTAAAACAAGTTGGCTAACTAGAAAAGGCAATGAACTTGCAGTGTTTATAGAATTGTTTACAATGCACACGGTGTTTGGCTGTGGGAAACATTCACCTATTTTTGCGCAGACTCTATTTCCAATGCTCGGACCTGGTTCGTGTTGGTGTATTATCCTTGAACTTTATAATTTTTTAACATAACCTAAGGATTATACCACTGCAGAGTTCATTCATCGTTCATTGTTGTCTTAGCAACGAAGGTTGTGGAACGAATATTCATTCTGAAAGGGTTTTCGAACAGATGAATCATCATTAAATAATAAATAATTATTATGTTACAAATAGATTCTATTCATACTAGTAGGTTAATTTAATAATTTCTGATCTCTCCGTAGTGTTTCTATTCAGTACAATGGGTTCTGAGCGGAAACCTTATTGGATGGAACAAATGACATTTATTTTCCAAGATAATAGATTTAGAGGGGGAAATCAAATTTTGTTCAATTCCGTTTTAAAATGATTCGTAAATTAGATAAAAAATAAATAAAATAAGCCTTGATTGCTGTTTTACAATAGTTAAAAATATTTAATACATTTTTATTACTGACGATCGGTTTTTTCAACAACACCTTGCCCTTCGACAAAAGCCTCCTCTAAAGATTTCCACCTATCTCTGTTGTGTGCAATTCTGATCAATTCTGGACCAGCAACTCTTTCGAGGTCGTCTTCCCAACGTTTCGTTTGTCGACCTTTGCTTCTTTTTCCATCTCTGAGGTGCCACTCAGATATTATTTTAGTTCATTTCTCATTTTTCTCTCTTAGCATATGGCCTGCCCATTTCCATTTAAGTGTTTTGCATATTTTACTGACTTCTTTAAATTTAGTTACATTTTTAATTTTGCTTAATCTTACTTTATCTTTTCTTTTTTTTTATTTGTAAGCCTACCATAATGACTCCACTTTGCCTGATGGTAAGCAATAAATGGAGTCCAAGAGTGGTGGTCACCATCCTCATTGCATGTATAGTCAATACAGCATGGTGACCCACACTATGGCGGCATGGTGAGATGCTTTTTCACGCCCCGCTTAAAAGACCCGGGATTAAATTGGGAAGGAAACACGTGTGCTGGTAGGGAATTCCAGGCTTTCACTGATCGGCACAGGAAAGAAGAGCCAAACCGTTTCGTTCGGGATCGCATATCTTCGACTCGCAAACGGTGACTCCTCAGGCCAGCACGTGTAGTCCTTTAGAGGAAGGGAGAAGGTGGGACCAATTGGAAGAGCTCGTCAGAACACTCCCCGTGATGTAGGCGATAGAGAATTGCCATAGAGGCGACATCTCTTCGCAACTGCAGGGGCTCAAGAGACTGGGTGACCTCAGGACAGTCTATAATACGGACTGCGCGTCGCTGCAACCGATCGAGAGCGTCACGCAGATACTACTTACTACTACTTCTTACTCCGATTACACTTCTTACTCCGATTACACTTCTCTCTATTCCATTTCGACATACATTTATTTTTTTAGCTAGTTTCTCTGTTAATGCCCACGTTTGACAGCCATATGTTAAGCATGGCAAAATGCACATTTTATAAACTTTTATTTTATACTTTCATAATTTTGCATACATTACACTTTTCATAATTTTGCTTAGAGATCAAAAATTTCCACGTGTTTGCGATTCTTCTGTCAATCTCTTTATGCATAGTATCCCGTGTGGGTATTAGCTATTTCCTAATAGGTATTTTTTTTCATATTTACAATGATGTTGTACGTCTGTGAAGCATTGGTCATAATTTTGGTTTTTGTTGTCCTTGTATTTTAAGTCCTGCGGAAAATTTTAAGTGTCGCGGGGGACTTCACAAACATATTTATAAAACAACGGACACATATAACTTACCATCAGGAGACCCGTATGCTCGTTTGACCCCAATCTCATAAAAAAAAGTCATTAAACCAACAGGCCGGTACTTTTTGTCACAATTTATTAGCGATTTTCGATCATTTAACATTCATCTTTGATGTTACCTATTATTTTATTTCAAAAATATATATTAATTTTTTTACATTTTACATTTATTAAACAATCATATTTGACTCGTACAATACCTAATCCCTTAATCAGACAGTCCATGGCATTCGCTCTCGCATGACATTGTATCCTGTTTACAGCAATACAAGAGTAAGATACGAATGAAACGTACATTTGACAATTCAAAGCACCATCAAAGTGCTTTTCGTTGTTGACTGTACGTTACGTTAAAGCATACAATGCTACTTAATTAATACATTAATTTCCTAATAACTACGGCCAAGTCATTAGTTACCAAAGTACGAATTATACTATATTTTAGACTGTCGAACTATGACAATACAAAGAATTTAGTTGAAATATGTTATTTAAAAAATAGAAGATGTATTGAACTTAACAGTTCGGTGCAACAGGCGTGAGTCACTGTCTGTTACTTAATTGATATTTTCACTTCACAACATACGTACTACTTTATTGAACCTCAGAATCTTTATCTACTCTAAGTCCAACGACCATAAATGTTTCTGTTTTAAAAAGATCTAACTTCTGACTAGTAACAGATTTTACTGTAATAAAATATATGTACGAGTATGTTTACACGTGTTTGCCACCGGCCTAACTTCAGTTCAGACTGGGTTTTCAAATAAAACGGAATCACTTGGACCGTCGCAAATAAATCCGCCACTGTTTAGAGAAACATTCACTGTTTACATTCACACACGCTGTAAACTTTAAAAGCGCTGTGTTTACATTACTTTTGACACACTTTATTTAGTATTAAGTTCTTTATTGGGTCAAAGCATTTTATGAGGCTATAAAATTTTCAATCGATGAATTCGGTTGACGGATGGGTGGCTGATTACAAACAGCCCATGACGGCCTAGATGGCCTGGCCTAAAAGAATGCGAGCCATAATTTAGATAAGGTAGTATAGAATATGTCAAGACAGTTTGTAGGTATGTATTTGCAATGTCTTATATCTATATATATATATATATATATATAGTACAAGTCAGATTGTTGACCATATAACTTTATGCAGTAAGTAAACACGAACAGACTCCTCGAACAATTTTAGAAGATAAAGAATATTATATTTATGCTTGAATTGGAGACAGACAGCCTCCTAATTTAGTTTTGTTGTTGGTATACTTATAGCACACTTATTGCCTTAATGTTATCTTGATCTCTCTGAAACTATTAGAATAAGAAAAACATTTTAGCAGTTTAACAGTATTTAAAATTACTAGTAAAGATCGTTTACTGTTATTCACCAATTCACCTTCAAAACGAAACTATTGAATACTGTCATGTTCTGTGGCAAGAACAGCCGTGGCCAATTACTCACGAATTGAAAAAAGTCGCAGCATTTACTACGGAAATAAAAACTCATGGCTAAGTGTCAAAACGTGACATGCAATAGTGTAAAAAGTTTATTACAAAAACTTCGTGGCTTAATTTGACTTAACTACTCTTTTCATATATATTTTCACACATACTTTCTTTAGAAATTATGATGGAACTTTCTTGCACGTCTTGTTATTCACCTGTATAGACTGTCAGTTGTCCAGCTTGGATTAATGATGATAAATCAAAGGTTACTACCGGAGTACTGTATATGCTGTATGGTACAGTTAGCAATAAAATTATATATTCTTCTGCAGTTATACAGTTTTTTTTAATTAACACAACTTAATTCAAGACTTGAGGTATGTAGTTTTGAGGGTAACATGGTATTGATCAGATAAATTAAGAACAAAACAAATTATTTTACTCTTCCAAAATTACGAATACTAATTTTCTCAAAAAAGTCAGAATATTGACGACATTAGAAGTTCAGTTAGTTGTAAACGCCCACGTTGTTGGCGTTAATAATTAAAAGTATAAACAGTAATGAAGAAACTTAGTTTTGAAAGTGGAATTTCATTTCCAAAATCACAAGTCGGTTAACTTGAAAATAGTTTTTTTTTTTAATAAATGATGTGCTCGACTGTAGTGTTAGTTAGTGTGGTAGTCTGTTTAAGTGAAGCGAGATGAGGATATTTGATTACATTAATATATCCCTGATGAGATAACGCTATACAAGTTGTTGAGTCATAAAAAAAAAGTTGTCATAGGTCAATTTTTCTATATTTCATTCTAAAATATTTCCACAAGTTTTAATTAAGTATGTTAACTATTTTGTTTTTGAATGTAAAAATGGAAAATATAATTAAAATTATAATATAAATAAAATTAATTTTCTTTTGATGTTTTTATACATTATTTATCTACTTTTTTTTTACTCAACGGTATTTTGTCAGTTGCCCTGACGTTCTTACTTTTATGTTTTTTAAGCACTTACACGACCACACAATTTGGATTTAGAACTCCTCCTATTTTAAAACCGGAATAAAATTTTATACCGGAATGCATTTAACAATCCCCGTTTCCAATTCCCAGGACGCTGTGACAATATATGACGTCAGTTGCACGCTCATATGCCGACAATATTTAATATTGGTACTTTATTGAAACACATGATGACGTGTGGTTACGCTACGTCGCGATATTGGTTTTGCTAAGGTAGATATTTTGTATCTTAGAGATTTTGTATCTTAGAGATTTTGTACACCCCTATTACAGGGGAAATATCATAAAAATAATTTTCTCAATTGCATAATATACAAAACTCGGCCTTATTGCTTAATGCAATCTCTTGCAAGCAACCTATGGATGGATCAAAATGATTCAGAGAGACAGTGATAGTTGTAAGTGTATATCAAGTATAAGAAAAGCTATAATTAAATACTACTCGTTATCTACAATAATATAGGAATACATTTAATCTACTTATACTATACCATAACTACTCGAGTATATACATATATTGTGTATCAATATGTAATCCCCTTTCCCATCTCTTCATCCCCCTATCTCTCATCACCAATCAAAGGCGGGCAGCGCACTTACGACTCTTGAGTTCCAGGTGTCCATGGACGGCAGTTGTCGTTTACGATCTGTACAGTCCATACCGTGTGTTCGTCTATCCTACTATATTATAGAAAAATATATGTATATTAGTAGTGTATATATATAGTAGTGATAGCGAATTCCTCAAACGCGCAGCTTGGACTTTAAAATATAGGTCAAAAAATGTTGTTGAATGCTGCGGCATCTTCAATGTCAGATCTTCAGATGACTTTTGACAGTTTTCATATGTGTCATGAAGGAACCGTTCTTTAAGATAAAAAGAGGCTCTAGGATTGCATAAGATGTAAGTTAAAAAGAAAATATGAGTATTCAGGCGAGATCGAATCATCATATTTACGTAGCACAAATATGAATCCTATTCGAAAATTTTGAAGTCGCTCACGTTTATCAAGTTGTGCTTCAGAGGGATTCAGATAGCTGACATCGGTATAGTCGTGATTAGTAAGAAGAAGTGCTTGTGCAAACGTAGATTTAGTAGCAGTCGGAAGAAAGTTGCGTAATTTTCATAGGGATCCCGCTTGGCGATTTCCAAGTTTCTAACACTTGCTAATTGATTTCCAAATTAAAAGTTAAGTATCACTGAATTGAAGTAGGGGCTGTTGTGACCTATCAATACTTGAAACTAGCCCAGGACTGACGATTACAGATATTTGCGTTTTTAAGGGATTAACTTTAAGTCTATAATTAAGACTCCAATCACAAATGTATGTGTCTGCATGTGATTGCTTACATGTTTAGCGGTGCTTGTGTGTTAATCTGGAAATCATTTGCATAAAGATGGTAGAATGAACATAATTGTTAAGAGGTTAAATTTATAAAAATGGCGTTAAGGAAGGAAGATAAAACGCCATCATGCGGTACGCTGACTGAAACACTGCACCATGAAGACACATCGGTGACCAGACAGGTAAATATATATATATATATGTATATATTTTTTCATGTATTTAGACCTGCGATCAGTCGCCTAGACTATAATCAGGTATGTTGCAAGCGGTTGGAGTTTGGAGAGGTAGAGCCATTGCTCCATCTCCCCTTAGTAAGGCAGCACATCGGCTCTTTTGAGCCTTCTAATTGGATTAGGCTGCAGGAGCATACTGGATAGCGGGTTTGGGTGATTTGTCAGGCGGTTCTTGTAGTTAGCTGAGTATTTGCTTCGTCGAAAATGGTTGGGATTTCCAGATACTCATGAATTTTTTGGGCTCTCTGCAGGCACATAATGTTGGATTTGCTGGCTGTCGACCACAGTTGGATTCCATATGTCCAAATCGGTTTTATTATGGAACAGTATACCCTTAGTTTGTTGGATAGAGTTATATATATGTATATATTGTAGACAGGTAAATATGAAACCAATCAATTGCCCTTGGATATATTTTAGGAGATTGCAGTATACTTAGCAAAAGTGAAAATCTACAGTATTGATTGAGTTGCTAAAAACGAGTAAGAACTGTAATATTTTCACTATTCGTGCCTAGTCGGATATCATATAATATAAGTAATCAATATAACATAAGTTGACCAGTTATAGGTTGGCTTTTCCTGGTGTTCTATGTGTCCCGTTTTTGTCTGTCGAGAAATGTATTAAATTATTTCAATAAATCTCATAACAAAATAAACAAAAAATCCGTTAACATCCTCAGTATTATTTTATTCACTCATATCACCTCTCGTTTTAAGGAAAAGTTAACTATAGCTGTAATAATTTAATCCCACATTCTTTTAAAATATTGTTTTTACATTAATACTTGATTTTAATGTAGAAACAATATTTGAATGATGATGATGGAGAAACCATCAAATGACATTGATGTGTGCGAGAACACTAGACATAACTTTAGGAACTTTAATTAAAACGTTATACATACACTACACTTTATTTTTTGACTCTTTAGACCTACTTGATACTTGGTACTGACCAAACATAATTAAACAACTAGATCAAGGAAGCCCTGTATTAGCTTTATTCAAACAATAATCTAATTCTGTAATTGTTCATATTTAGATGACTCATGCTTCACGTCTTAGACGGAATAATATACTGCAAACATGTGTAATAAACATTATACATAAACAGCATATAACATTTGGATGACACTAAATATTAATTGTATTACTTGCGTACAAGCTTTCCCAACATTGAACAACTAATCAACACTTAATACAGCTCTGAGTTAATATAGAAATATTGTTTTGTTACCCGATTTTGAAAGAAGGAAGGTTATGTTTTTCTAGTGTATGTATCTATATTTCTTTGGCACGCCTTAGAGCCTAAACGGCTTGTCGTATTTTTATTTAAGTGGTGTCAATAGATTCATCTTTGTCGTGAGAGTGACACTGGGTACATCAAAAAAAAAAAGAAGAAAACAATAAAAATAAATAAAACAAATCTAAAACCTGACCGCTTCAATGTCTGCCATCTTTATTTAATTCATTGAAGAACTGAAAGATAGAAACAAGATTTTAATTTGAATATTTTATTTTGGTTTTGAATAATCTTAGTTGACAGTGTTCACAAATGTGAGCAGATGTCTCCGACAGCGTTTGTGAACACGACAGTTTTTTTAGTGAATCATTCATTAGACGACTTAGACGTCCACTTCATTCAACTAACCAATTTAAGGCTGAATGAAACTAGTGGTCCAAAATTTTTCCCTTTTATATTTATCTTCCTAGATTTTACGTAAACACGTTTAGGTTTAGGTACTTAATTTTAGTTATGTTTTAATCGGATCCTTAGGAACCTATTTTAAAAAGTGACCTGCTTCGGCTTAACAAAATCTGATGTGAATCAAAGATACAATTATTGTTGTTCTCTTGTCGATAAAAATAAAACCCGAAGTTACAACACAAAAAATACTTGCTTCGGTAAGGGCGGTAATTGCTGTACCAATCAATTTATGTTGCCCTCTTTCAGTTTATTGGTTGATCGACTTTCTGATTCGTTTACAATCAGTTAGAGCAAGCCATACAGATATTCTGGAGTCAATATAAATACAAACATAAGGTAAACAATAACAACTACTAAGAATGTAGTACTAAACTCCGAACAAAAGACATTTATAACATTACATTACTTTAAATTTTATCAGTGCTTTAATATTTTTACAAGTATAGTCAGTAGTAGTACACGCTTATGGTAAGATTTGTGTTTTATATCCTAAACCATAGCAGAATTACAACACTACGCTTTCCATTTTCAGCTTACAATTACTACCTCGTAATTTACAAAACACTAGTAAGATTAGCTAATAATCTTTAAATACTCCCTTAATTGATATGCTTTGTATTGATATGAGTTTCGGCAATGCCACTAGTGAAGGCGAGCTTATTAAGTAAGAATTTAACCTGCGACATAATATTTGTTGATTTAGGATAATGAGGTCAATTCTGCAAAACGAATGTACCAGAACATTCGTCGGCACGTCACAATAAATGTACCATGATGTATCACCGGAAGTTTCAATTACGTTGCTGAAGCCCTTCTGCTCAAATCATTTTTATTAATTTATTTACTGTCTTTGTTTGCGGTTACATCCATATATATCCGGTGTTTTGTTATTATCTGGGTCGAGAACTTGATCTCTATCATGATATGCTGAATGAAAATACAATTGACAAACCTAGTGATAATGCTGATAGAGGTTTTTGTACACTTCAAGTTTCTTGAGGAATATATAATTAATACCGAACAGGTCTACGTCATCGAAAGACGATTCGGGTCCTAGTACTCTTTACCCTTTCAGAGGTAGTCAAGAGACGGTGGTCTGATAGGATGGGGTCTAAGTCCTTCGCACAGTATGGTATGCCTGTAGGTCACATCTAATTTCGGTAGTAGTCAATTAGTCGTTATCGGCTTTCACAAATTTATTGCCGTATATGTATGTAAATAACGTTTTTGCAAAAAGAATAAAAGAATATCTTCAGCCACAGCTAAAGTTACAAAAAAAAATATAATTAAGAAAATTGTAATGTAGAAAACCCTAATATTTCGTTATTAAGTAAATAACCAAACGTGGTTTGTGATTGATGGTTTATAGCCGCTATTTATTAAAAAAATATTTTACTAGTTTCGCCCGTCTGATTCTACAATACATTGAATACCAGCAAAATCAATACAAGAAATTACGACCACTTAACAAATTTTTGCCCCAAATGTTACAATTAAGAATGAAACAATTTAGCTAATATACAATCAATAGTTAATCTCTCCAGTCCAATTTAGCAAGACATTTTATATTGGAAAGCATTCACTCACAGATTCACAAGCAGCTGGTATTTTACACTTTATAAGTCTTTTCACATTTCAATTTTGCGTTATATTCAAATGAATTCCAAAAATAACAATAAGCCTAATGTCGCTAAGTGCTTTGTCCCCTACTTCTGAATAATGGTACAACGAAACGGCATCGGGAGAAGCTTTCCCTAAAATGACTCTGTAGTACCCTCCCCTTTATTAAATGTAAATAGTTATTGATCCTATAAAGATAGAATGGCATAGGTAAACAAGATCAGATAGAATCACCGTCTTAAGGTGCCTTTTGTCATTTCATTTGCGTATATATGTTTGTAAAGAAACGGACATTGATTATTATGTGCTTTATTAAATGAAAATCATAAATCAGTGTGTGTGAACAGTGATTATTCGTAATAAGTACATGAGTACCATTTCATCATCATCATTGAAGGGATATATAGGCCTTTCTCAACTTGCGAAATAGCACCGGGTTCTCCACCTTTCACAACGGTCTTTCCCAGCTACCTTCCTCAGGTCGTCTGTCCATCTGGTTGCAGGTATCCTACCTAGTCTTAAATGTGTATGGACTGCTTATCTTTTATCTGTCTGCATAATCAACGGAAAAGGATGTCTGGAAGTGTAGGTTGCTGACAATGTCTTCCAAATTGTATTCATTACATTTAAACAAAGTCATCCTCGTTACTTAAAACTTTTTATTATTCCGTCTACATCATTCAACCTATTCGACGGAATGTATTGTAGTATTGTATGTATTATAGAAATATCTAGGAGCATATACACCTTATATCACATGACAGAGGTGACGTGACAGGGAAAATGACAACGTAACGTTTCAATGTAGGTATTTCTTGCGTTATGAGGATATTCTATCCGTACTGGACCGAACAGTCTAAGCAGCTAGAAGGTCTCATTAATACTAGCCATCTAGCATAGCTATATGCTTGTTTGCTCTATTGATTCTCTATTAGAAATATAAGATTAGAAATCCTACATGAGGAGAAATACGTGAACGCAATTTTTATTTTAATAATGAAGACGTGAACCGTTGAAATAAGATATTCCGAGTCTGCGAACAGAAGTCACGTCTCACCCCGTTATACAGGGCGTTGGACGACTAGAATTTAATTTCATTATAATGTGTCATGAAAGTCTGCTAGCCTTGGATATATAGCGACGCAATTCATACCATAATATTTTTATAACTTTCTAAATGACTCACATCCTTTTAACGTAGCGCGAATAAAATCTGTTGTTAACTTGTGTTATTATCACATGAATCATCCACTACAAGAAAATGAATTACATTTTTGATCGTTTCCATTCCATGGCTCTCATTGTTGGGGGATAGTGTAAATGTGACTGATGATACCCATTCCAGTTGTTTTACTGTTTAATATTGTTATTCATTATGCATAAATTTTATTTTGTTACTAGTTTTTTGTATACTGATCTTTTGACAGAAAATAAAGCTTTTTATATGAATGTCTCATGTCAAGTTTTCGATACTCAAACTGTTTTTTTCTAGCTGAAAGCCAGTTTTAGTAATAATTGTATCTGCGATTATTTTTATATCACATAAATAGAAAACAACTATACATTCCAGCTCCTGTCAAGCGGTATACAGGGACCTAAAATGATCGCTATACCAGTAATATTAGGCGTCCATAACATGCTCATTAATAACTAGCAATCATGATTGACTATCTATGATAAATGAGTGAAGATTGGATATCCACATAGGATCGTACTGATTGATAAGGCTCTATAGGCGAATGAAGTAAATACATGTAGAGTTTAATGTTATATAATTTAAATATAAAATATCTTTAAGTTACAGTCTGTCTACATATTATGTGTTCAGGATTATAGATTCCAGGATTAGAATAGCATCGAACTAATAAATATTAGAAACACAAATGCTATGCTATATCCCGAGTATAGCTGGCTACATTTTTTATTACAAAACATCAGTATATGTATCTACTTGGCTGTATGTCGTTAATCTATTCAGAATATTTCTCAATAAGAAATATTTTTAGTAAAAAACTCGCATAGAGACATACACTAAGCCAAAAAATATAACACTCCATTTTGGGTAGTCCTGTAATTAGAGTGAAGTTATCTTTTAAGAGTACATTTAATATACTTGACGTAAATAGATAATAGTTAAAAATACACAATTATACAATTATCAATAATATATAGTAATATACAACCTGTTTTTGATTTTTTTTGTCAAATCATATTTTATCATCCCCAAAGAGAAGAAAGAAAGACCCAAAATTTCCCAACCAATAAAACAAACCGTTCAGAACCATTTTAGATTATCCACACTTCTTTTAAAGTTCAATTTTTGTGCTCCTCAACTTTTAGTAAGCCTCCTGATGGTACCGAAAAATTCTACAATCATCGTTGGCTACCCAAACTTAGGTCATTAAAAGATTGAAAGATTACTCGTTCAGTTGCATGGGGTAAAAATCTACCCCGGAGTAGATTTATCTCATTAGTTAAATGGTGCGTCGGCGACGGCTAGTCGTTGCGGAGAATTAAGTTTTGATACTCGAAGTTTCCGACATGCGACAGTTGGAATAAGAAACCATTTCTAGTATCTTTTAAGTTTAAGTTAATTTGAAAGAAATTACTGTGTGTGAAATTTTCTTTAAGAAGTTTTGATTGATTTATGATATGATTCACCATAGCGGAGGGTGCGGTGGTATGTCGAACGAATTAAACAACACCGTGTGGTTTTAGACGAACCAATTAAAACCACACGTTGTGCGGATACCCTACCATACCCTAGCCTCGGGAACCTCAAAATCTATATTTTCTAAACTAAACATAAGTTTCTTTTCTGATTTCAATTATGGTTTTTAGCAATAGTTTTTGGCAATGCGGAAATAAAGAAAAGACGTCCCTGGTGTTACTAGTCGTCATAGGCATAGTTTAATACATATGCATTGACTTGCCTTAGTGTAACATGAATTTTATTAAAAAATTGTTAAGTTGTTCTTACGTAGCTTGTCTATTTAGAAAATCGATTTTATAAGAATCCTTCTAACTAAAACCTTTTTAAGGTAGGTATGGAAAATTGGAAGAAAATGCATTGCATACTAAACTTTTTTACGGGTTTCGCCCAACTACATCCTACCCTTACTCATCACATCTTTTATCAACACGATACATTTTAATCCGTGAGTCATTCGTTCTCACATTTTACGACGTTAGTGAAGGAATGCATCTGTGGGGGAGCCTTATTGGAAAAGTTTTAACTGGATTACATTTGATTAGAGTAAGTATTCGCAAACTGTCACTGCTTTATGGCTTGCAAGAGTTGTCAGTAAGTTGTTAGCTAATTTTGAGTTTTATTACTTACTTGATGTTTCTGATTAGAAAAATAAAATTTGAGATTGCCACTCTTTGTTATTTTATTTTTGTTTCATGACATACATACGTGACTATATTTACTTTTGTTCGCATTTCGTTAGAGAATATAACATTAATAAAGCCCATTACAGTATTGTACTGGTAGTACTAAGTAAGTACTTTATGTAAGTACTAAGTATTATAAAAACAGTTTTAGATATTTGTAAAGATTAGACACCCGCTAATCTCGTTGAGGGAAAACTATGGTGTAAAGTGACATTAAGACATCATTATTATCATTATAATCATCAGCCTATCACAGTCCACTGCTGGACATAGGCCTCTCCCATTGCACGCCACTTCGATCTATTTTCGGTTTCTCGCATCCAGCACCTGCCAGCTGTCTTGAGCAAATCGTCCCTCCACCTGGCCTGTGGGCGTCCTACACTACGTTTGCTGAGACGCGGTCTCCACTCAAGAACTCTTTTTCACCAACAGTGGTCGGTTCTGCGGCTAATATGGCCAGCCCACTGCCACTTCAGCCTGCTGATACGATGGGCTATGTCGATTACTCTGGTTTTCTGCCGGATCACCTCATTTCTTATGCGATCCCTTAAAGAATCACCGAGCATATCCTTTTCCATAGCACGCTGAGCAACTTTGAGCTTGTGGAGCCGTACCGTAAGTGTTCATGTTTCGGCTCTGTATGTCATGAAGGGTAGGACAAACTCATTGAAGACTTTTGTCTTAAGGCACTGTGGGATCGACGATGAGAAGACTTGACGTAGCTTCCCAAACGTTACCCAACCCAGCTGAATTCTTCTATTCACATCGTCCTCGAAGTTGTTTCTACCTAATTGCAATGCCTGCCCGAGTTATACATATTTTTGAACAACTTCCAGAACGGCCCCGTGTACCGCAATCGGTTTCGGTAGTACATGTTTATTGAACATGATCTTGGTTTTATCCAAGTTCATCCGTAGGCCGATGCGTACGGAAGTCAGCTAGGTCATTTAGCATCTGCTGTAGGTCCTGCAGCGTTTCTGCCATGATGACGATGTAGTCTGCAATTCGCAAGTGAGAAATGTATTCGTCATTGATTTTGATGCTACGCGCTTTCTAGTGCAGTGTCTTGAACATGTCCTCCATTGCATTTGTAAATAATTTTGGGGAGATAACATCCCCTTGTCTCACTCCTCGATGCAATGGTATAGGTCTTGATTGTTGGTTCTGTACTTGGAGGGACATGGTGGCGGCTTCGTAGACGCATCTCATAACTTGGATATATCGCCAATCTACTTGGCAACGCTGCAGAGACCCCATAACAGCCCAGATGGCTGATTATATTCTTCGGTCTTCTGTATAATCTGCCGCACTGTGTGGATGTGGTCTATGGTGGTATATCCTCTCCGAAACCGAACCGAGCTCCGGTGGTTGGAATTCGTCTAGTCTTCGCTCAGAAGGCTTGTTATGATTCTTGACAGCAACAGCTTGTAGACGTGGCTTAGAAGAGAAATCGGTCTATAGTTTTTCTACATGGTCTTGTCACCCTTTTTGAAGGACAAGACGACCACACTCCATGCCTGCGGAGTTCTCCCTTCAGACAGGACAGGTTAAGGAGCTTTTGGAGCTCCCTTAATACAGGTTTACCTCCAGCCTTTAGCAGCTCTGTTGTAACGCCATCTTCTCCGGGGGCCTTTCCATTTTTCAGCTGTGTAAGAGCTATCTCGATTTCGTCGGTGCTGACTTCTGGCAAGTCTTCGGTGTAGTGGCGTGTTAATGCGGCTCTGGGGTCCTCATTTACGGGATCAGGTCGAGATACATGTGAAGCGTATAACCGGTCATAGAAGCTTTCTACTTCCGAAAGGACTGCCAGCTTCAAAGCAACGACTTGTCCGGTTGTTGTGGTCAGCTTCGTCAGGTGGCTTTTTCCAAGAGATTGTACGAGCACTTTTGACCCCCGATTCTGCTCGATTGCTCTTTTAATCGAAAGAACGTTAAAGCATCAGAGGTCGTGTCGTACGAGCTTACTAATCTCTCGGTTTAGAGTCCGCTTTGCATCAGACATGTTACCGTTAAATAGCTGCCTTAGGGAAATATAATAATATATAGACGTTTTAAATTAGGTTTTTATTTTTTTTATTTTTTTATTTGTAAGCCAAGCCTACCATAATGACTCCACTTTGCCTGATGTTAAGCAATAAATCTAGTCCAAGAGTGGTGGTCACCATCCTCATTCCATGTCTAGTCAATGTAGTATGGTGACCCTCACTATGGCGGCTTGGTGAGATGCTTTTTCACGCCCCGCTTAAAAGAGCCAGGATCAAAGTGGGAAGGAAAAACGTGCGCTGGTAGTGAATTCCAATCTTTCACTGATCGGCACAGGAAAGAAGAGCCAAACCGTTTCGTTCGGGATCGCATACCTTCGACTCGCAAACGGTGACTCCTCAGGCCAGCACGTGTAGTCCTGTAGAGGAAGGGAGAAGGTGGGACCAATTGGAAGAGCTCGTCAGAACACTCCCCGTGATGTAGGTGATAGAGAACTGCCATAGAGGCGACATCTCTTCGCAACTGCAGGGGCTCAAGAGACTGGGTGACCTCAGGACAGTCTATAATACGGACTGCGCGACGCTGCAACCGAACCGAGCGTCAAGCAGATACTGCGCATAGCCATCCCAAAGATGAGAGCAGTACTCCACGCAGGAGCGAACCTGGGTCTCGTATAAAAGACACAGATGCTCGGGCGAGAAGAACCGTCTCACCTTGTTCAATACACCGAGCTTCCGCGAGGCGGCCTTAGTGACGCTCTCGATGTAATCACGCGGATTGAGATCCCGACAGATGTCCATACCCAATATACTAAGCCTATCCTGTAGTGGCAGTTGAGTGTTCTGAAGAGTAGGAAGGGGAAGGAATGGAGACTTTTTGTTTGAAAACGCGCACGCCTGTGTTTTCTTGGCGCTGAACTCGACCAGATTCTCACAACCCCATTGAGAGATGCGGCTCAAGACCCGGTCGAGCTCAGCAACAAGCTCCTGTCATTTTCCCTCAACGTCTGCTAGCTTGGCAGTAGGATGTCCAAAATATCGCCCGTGTACTGTGCTGTCGTCTGCATAACAATGTATGTTGCCAAGAGCCAACATATCATTGATATGCAGAAGGAACAGCGTGGGCGATAGGACGGAGCCCTGAGGTACACCAGCGCTAACCTCCTGGAAGTCAGAGGCCGCGCCGTCACAGAAAACCCTAATGCGGCGCTTGTGGAGGAAGGCAGCAACCCAGTTGCATAGCTTAGATGGCAGACCAAATGCAGGAAGTTTGGAGAGAAGCGAGCGATGCCAGACCCTATCGAAGGCTTTGGCAATGTAGAGGCTGATGGCCAAGGACTCCCCATGCCTATCCATAGCCTCACCCCAAAGGTGTGTGACGTACGCTAGAAGATCACCCGTGGATCGGTTCGGCCTAAAACCATATTGCCGATCATTTAACAAGGAGTGATCCTCTAGATGGCGGATTAATTGGGTGTTGATTATCCGCTCGAGCACCTTACAGAGTATGGAGGTGACAGCTATAGGACGGTAATTAGCTGGATCGGAGCGGTCGCCTTTTTTGGGAATGGGTTGAACATTCGCCTCTCTCCAGGCCTCCGGAAAAATTCCCGAGGAATAGGACAGGCGATACAAGCGCGTCAGTACAGGAGATAACTCTGGTGCACAGTTTTTAAGAACCACCGCCGGAATACCGTCGGGTAAACTGGCTTTCCGAACATCGAGTGACCGAAGCTCGAATCGCTGAATGTTATTAATTAAACATCAAAAATACAGCTACGCCTCCCTTGTCGATAAATCAAAACAATACCCTAATTGGTTGTCAATCATTTGTTACAACAATGTTTTGTGTTTGTTGTACCTTATAAACAAATGGGTGACTTCGAAATATTTTAACCAATCAGTACTCAAAAAGTCATTCAGAATCGAGGCATTGATTACTAATACAATGGGTACCTCAAGTGTAACGTAGTCAATTTAATGAGCCGTTAGCGCTAACTTTACGGTTTCTTGTAAATAGTAGAGTAACAGTTAGTATGACCTTTATAATGCTGCTTGGGCTTAGTCGTGATTTTATAGTTTTTTTTTTGCTGACCGTGCGAACGCGAACGTGAATGTTATGTACTATGTACAGTTTCAGAGATAATGAACTACTTCAAAAAGTAGATACGCATAGCAGAGATATAATATATGCCCTCGTTTTGCATATAATACCTATACTATATGTAAATGTACATACCCATTTGTGTTGATTTAATTCGTAAAATGTATAATTTTGCCAGAAGTGGAAAGGTGTAATGTTAGATGTATTACATATTTGTTTATAATTTATTACATAATAATAATAACCGAGATTTACAACCTTACTTGTTTCTCAAACCAAGACCGTTTGAGTTAAAATTCCAGTTTACCTATGACATTTCAGTGTTTATGTCCGTATTAAATTTAAACTACGCTCTGAAATATCCTGATAACACCCACATACTGAAATTTCTCCTTAATATTCCGGGGTATTAATGAAGTCTCCGACTACTGCTAGGCCAGCGCCTAATCCCTATGACAGTGGGAGGAAACCCTTGTTTATAGTTCCTCCACAGAGAGGAATGAAATTTATCTTAAACTAGGTACAGCTTTACTATGTAAAATAATAAAATAGCTTTTACGTAGTTTCCCTTCATTATAGATGTACGATGTGAGCAATCCTAAAAAAACTTAGACATCGACACATATAATCTTCCTATTTAAAGTTTAACAATAGTACTCTGAACTGTAGAGAATGAAGATATAAATTTATTTATGAACGATAAAGCTATTCCTCCAATAATACCAATACGAACCTATCTTTGTCTATGATGTCTGTGTCTGTCTCTCTGAGAAAGATATTATTAACTAGTTACATTATGTAAACTGTTGAATACTCCACTCCGTTTTTCCAGAATGCAACGAGTTCTAAATAACATAGACAAACAGAATTCCACTGGTTACTTTAAAATCTCTTGTAAATATCAAACAGGCAAATGCATTTGAAACCCATATTCCTTGGCATCCAGTAGTCTGCAATTGCAAACATTCCAAGTCCAAATAACAATAACAGTAAAAGTCCTTAAGTCTACCGCCCGTCTCCCCGTTTGTCTTGCAAAGTTCCAAGTGAAAAGCTGAAAATGTTGCAGGAACCTATGTACTTGTTTTCTTACTCGTAAGTTCTTTATACCTGTAGTTGTACCTGTTGTGTTCTTACTTATCAGTTCAGCCAAATCCGATGTATAATTCCGAGATTTGGAAACTATGGGCTTACACTGACAGCGACCAACGTGGAATATAAATATGTTTTGTGTTTTGTTATTAAGCAATTATAGTTAAAGTACCTATATATTTTATGTTTTACAAAGACTGTTACTGACAAAAGGTTCAAAACCGTGTTCAGTCTGGTTGGTATCTACACTAAAATAATATTCATGTATAGCATAGTGCGAAGTGTTGTGTAGTCATAATTAATGATGTATATATAGATAAATATATACTCTTTATTGTACACGTAAGGTATTCAACAAAATAGGTAATAATAAGTGAGTACAAACAGCGGTTTTATCACAATCTGTGATCTCTTCCAGACAACCTGGTTATGTATAGATCGGAAGAATTTTAGAAAAACCTGTTGGTTATGATAAAAACTAATTTAGAACCTATATTCCCGAGTTGTTCAGTCGTCGTCACTGACTGAGGCGGGCCAGTTGTACGTAAAAAATACAGGGATGTAATAAAATAAGAGAGTTATTGTTTCATATTAAGTATTTACACTTAACGATAAAAATTAAGTGTTGCTTACTGTGTATGTGCAGTTTCATTTGAGATATTTCAGTCTAGTTGCTTATATTCCTACCACAAACTGAAGTAGCTTCACAAAGGAAAGGTAAACATTTTGTACGTGTTCACACCATTCTCTAACAGTCTCACGGTTTCGTGGAGTTTGCTCGCGGCATTCTCTTTAAATTCGGAGCTTTGCAGTCCATTCCGAGTTCTAAAAGAGCAAAGTTTAAAGTAAATTAAACCTCGACCTCCACAGTAATTAACAGTTTATAAATAATTCGGTTTCTTTGTAATTTATTCCACGAGGGTCTCAAAAGGAGACCCTTGAATTAATATTAACAATCAGATGATTTAAATAATTACATCTACCTTCTTAAATATTGTTAAATTTTGGTACAACCTTCTGGTGTCTTCTCATACCATTCCGTTTTAATTAGACTATGAACATACACGAGGAACCTAATTGCAGTAGTAAAGTCTATTCACTGAGAGTTGAAAATTTGAGCCACTAGATTTAAAATTAAATGAATGAACGATGAATGTATGATTTTTTTAAATGAATTTTTAATCCCAGATGTAAATATTATGTATATTAGTTTAATAAGAATACAAGATGATACTACACTATTACAGCTTATTGCGTTGATTGTTTAGACATCCATTTTCTACAGTTAGATAAACCGATTCTAAATCGTCACATGAAATGATCATTTGACGATTTAAAATCGGCTTCCTTTCTGCTTCTCAAATGCCAGAAAGATCACTATCGGCCATTGCTGGCCCTAAACGGACAGTTTACTTGACTTACATAAATTACCTCTTCAGTCTGTCCCGTTCATGATTCACGATAATCGATTTGTGGTTTTGAAGGTATAATTCCTACAATTGTTACGTGTTTCCCATTTAATATCAAAGGTCATATGTCTTCTGTTTCTATATCTCTGCAAATTGTAAGCCGAGACAAATCAATGTGGTTTAATTTAATACCCTTCAGGTCAGGCTCGGAAACAGCTATGTAATATAATTAACTTAATAAATCAATTGTATTTAGTTGCTCATAAAGGCATAATAAATTGATTGACACTGAAGCGATACTTAATGAACTAATGGAAATTTGTTGAATTCATGTTTAAGGGTGTATTTATCTTTATGATATATATTCTATCTTGAGGTGCAGCTGCAATAAAAAAGTAAAGGTTAGACTCAGAATTCGGTTGGGTTTACTTATTTAGCTTTTTAGCAAACACAGTAGTCTTAACTAATGATGAAGATGTGAGATGAACGGTATAATTTATTAGTAAATAAAGCTTTTGACTAAATATATTTTAAAAATTGTTCAAATCTTTCTTTGATTTAAAACTGACATCACGTTTCTCGTATAAATCGTAGATTGCGAGATATTGCAATTGGATTTATCTGTTAGAAAGTTCCCAACGTGGGGTTGCCGGCCAGATAAATTTTCAATCAATATTTTCTTTAAAAGTTTTGCCTTTAGCTTGTATTTTGTATCAAATAATTCATTTGTTGTAATTTTTAGAACATTTTGACATATAAACGATATAAGTAAATACATATGTATATAGAATCTTATATACCTTAAAAGGATAAAATGGTTTTGTTTAATTACGATGTCAAAGCTTTAGTATAATACAGTGCAACCTCGATATAACAAATCGGACGGGAACAAGTAAATATTCGTTATATCAAGTAATTCGTTAAACTAAAGTTTGTTATATTGAGGTTACTTTGATCTAAACTTTGTTATAGAGGTAAAAAATAGTTTATTTTACCTCAACATTACATACTCATCTTGTTATAGCGAACAACTTCTACTAATAAATGTTAACACATTTTTATCAAATTATGTCGCGACTGAATCATACTATGGGAATAAGAGTCATATTGGTGGGAACGTTGTAGAAAGGTTTTGGGTTAACAAAATTAGGTAATTCGAGGTAATTACACTCTTTTTTGATAGTTGTAAATTCATTATAAAGAGGTCTTTCGCAAAAAAAAAACGCAATGTAAAGATATATTTTACATTGACTCATATGGACAATTCAAGGGGATTACGAAAAATTTGTTAAATCGAGGAAGTCGTTATATTGAGGTATGTTATATTAAGGTTGCACTGTACAATGTTAAAGCTTTTTGAAAGATAATGTGAGTGGTCAAAGGAAAGAAATGTTCACAGGTAATTTGGTTATTTGAATTCCGCAGTAAGGGTTATGTTCTGGGTGATGATGATATAACAAAATTAAACTTTTTTCTATATTTTTTTTTGTTTTTTGGCTTGGTTAACTACTAATATATGTATGTTTTAAAATAATAATTACCTCATACACGAATTATTACATAGTATTTGCAATTGAGTGTATTATTTTTATAAGATATGAATATATTAATCAAAAAATTGGTTTACCATCACCCGTTTCAGGCTGCTAAATGCTGTTTCAATTATCCTAATTAAGTTAAAAATGTACACAGTATTTGAGTTATTATTTTGCGTGTGATAGTTATCTTTCTCTCTCTCAACTTACAAAATTACGAACATTTATTTCCCCCAAACTGTCTGCCAAGAATTTCATAACAGTTTGTACAGGCACCATATTTTACATTTCGCGACATCAGACCCTTATTACAAACAACATCCTGTTCCGTCTGCACTGCCCATAATTTTCGCGCCAAATATCAAGCAGGTGCACTGGTTATCATTAGTTGAGGATTATGTTACTGCTTTCTTCTCTTTCACTCTTATGTTAAATCTATATCTATCTTTTTCACACGCATACTCACCGACAAAGGTTATCACGAGGAACTTTAGTCCGTTTCTTTTTGGAGAAGAAGCCACATTAATGGTCAGATAGAGTTACCGCTGACCGATTTTAGTTAGCGGTGAAAGGGGTACTGTATTCAGTATTTTTCTCGTTATACTTTAAAATGGAACAAGGGTAGCCTGATTGTAATAAGTAAGTACATACATAAAAACTAATCACATACATCATATTGCAAGCCTATTGCCATCCACCGAACACCATAGGAACTGTACATATAACAACTATCGGATAGATAGTATTCCGATCCCTTAGCCGCCTTTTACGACACTCACGGGAAGAGACGGACTGGCCCTATTCTACTTCACTGATAATAAGTAAAGAATTAAGTGTTTCTTCTTTTGCTAAATGAAGTTGATTTATGAATCATTGTTTTAACTAGTCATGATTACTGAATGTTCCGGACAGATATGTAAAGCGATTGTTTTAATGAAGTTATGAATGAAAGTTTAAAATATCGTATAACGTTATATTCGTTAAGCTCTTATTAAACATAATTAACTTTACACTTCGAACGCATCTTTAGAATATGTACACTACTCTCGGGTCATTACTTTACCGGAGCTGACGGTGAAGTGATATGTCAATAGTGGGTCTATTGCAAGGGAGCTGGGTATACTCTAGAAAGGAAGGTACCGTTAATCAAATCACAATTAGATAAACGATATTATAATAAAACAAAGACATTAATTTGTTTTTTGGAAAAGCTTGATTTTTAGGGTCAGTTACCCGAAGGGTAAAACCGAACCCTATTACAAAGACTCCGCTGTCCGTCTGTCTGTCCGTCTGCCACTGTGATAGTTAGACAGTTGAAATTAACATATGATGTATTTATGTTGCCGCTATAACAACAAATACAATAAATAAAAAAAACAGAATAAAATAATTATTTAAGGGGGCTTCCATACACCACGTGATTTTTTACCTTGTTTTTGCTCGATATTGATAACGGCAAGAGGTAGACGCTTGAAATGTTCACAGAATCTTTAGTAATAATAATATAATAAAATAAAACTAATATTTAAGGTTGCTCCTATACAACAAACGTGATATAGATAATGCCGTTTCTATAGATAATGGTACGGAAACCTTTCGTTCGCGACTCCGACTGGCCCTCGGTCGGTTTTTTATTTTATTTATTAACATATTGATTATTGAATAGCAGTAATACTAAAATTTATCAGTTATTTTCTTTCAATTTCCTTTAAATTTGTAAATCAGGTAACACTTATTTCAATAAAGGTGTGCTAGAGTGTGTAACTAACTTTTATAAATGACCAAACGTCGATGTACCAATTTTTTAGATTAAGATAGTAAGCTTAGATTATTATATATAAATTTAAACACCTTCTTTGCCTTAACTATCAGTGCATTTGTACAGTATTATTAGTCACGTAGAGCGTAACTTTATCATCTTTCCCTTCGCCACTCAAAGTAGGGGGCCAAACTTTTTCGGCTTTTAATTTTAGCGTAAATTTTGACAGAGATAATACCGTTGTACAGCTTAATTAAGTTTATTAGAATTTATTTGGCGAGACGTGCCAACATTATCCGAGTACTTTATAAATAACGGTCAGAGTGGCTCTACAGCGTATTGTAATAAATAATTTAGAATATGGATTGTGAAGACAATGAAGATGAATTGTTTTGTACCTGTAACCTGAACTTGAATTTTTATTTAAAATTACGTACCACCTAAAACCGGGTTCAAAATTATTACATAGCTGTTGCAGTAGATTCCCGATACTGATATATACGAGAACATAGATTCTTGTTTATCAGACATATGTATGTTGTTTTTGCAGATTAGGAATATTTCCTATTTTCTAATTTTATGTTTATATTTCCCAATATTTTCATTTTCTTATGTCATACACCAGTAATTGAAAAAATCGTAAACACATTTTATATAATTAGTTAAATAACTTTCATTTAATTTTAAATTTGTTCTCGTTTTGTTAAACGCATATTTCTAGAATTTCTTACAATCGAGTGTAGGATTTGTCATTTCTGATATTAAATTTAAAATTCATTTAAAAAATGTATTTAGTAATCAACTGCATATCATACCAACTAAAAGATACCTATATAACATGATAAAAATGGTTAACTTTAACTGTCAAATCATATCAGTTTTTAATAAAGTTTAAATGCATGTAATACTTGACAAATACCGTAACATTGATAAGATAATGAATAGTAGAAGTGTTATTAAAATGTATTGAAGGAATGTAACATTAAGGAGTGTACCATGAGGTGATTTAAAGCTGGTAGGCTGGTATAAAGGCATTTAATAGCGCTTTTAGTGAATAGTAATATCAATGTAACTACATTTAATATAGTCTTTTAAAAAGAACCTGAAGCGTAGGTATATCTTATATGTAAAAAATAATAAAATCCCTTATATACAACAAATATGTGTACAAACATTTTCAAGTATTGGTTTATTAAAATTAAACCACACAGAGTTATTAGGCGGTCCACTTCAACCAAACTATTAATATTTCTAAATTTAAAGCACCCTTCTTATACTAAAGAGTGTTATGCTACATATACTTTCGAATGGAAATAAACTGTGGTGAACTTGTCACACCCGGACAAAATCGTACCATTTAGCTTTGGACGGTAGTAATAATCACTGTAATACTGTAGCGAAAAATCGTAAAATAGTTTTATAACATTTGAAATTTACATACAATTTTTTATCAACAATATTAATTTCTTATCATACTGCTACTTGTAAATGTACAGGGATGTTTAGATGTTGCGAGTTTAATGTTTAGCCCAAAAACCAAATAATGAGGTAAAATAAAACAAAATTGAAACTTTATTGAGAGCATTAGTTAAAAACTTCCTTTACTTTTAATGCCTTCTGGTCTGTAACTTTTGTTAGACATACAATTTTTAGACAATTTAGGAGCGGAATTAAATACTTCATTACCACAGAATTTTGACTTTTCTCATTAAAATATTCCTATTTCTATTAGTGGATTAAGCAAATAGCTTTTATATAAATTGATTGAAGTAGAAGAGAGTAAAATTAAATGTTGGAACTTAAATACAAAATGAGCAAGGGGCTCTTTTTAGATTCCGGACGCATATTGCTTTCTTGATTGTTTAAACGTTTTCCCCTATATCTATGAAACAGTTAATGGGAATATTATAATTTTAAGGTTATGAACATTTAAGGGCTCGAGTATTTACTGCCGATTGAATATCGTTTCAGTAGACCATGAGGTAATGTAAATGAACTTATTGTTTTTTGAGAAATTAACCTTGCATAGTGTTCGTATTAGTACAATTAAATGAAATTTTTAACTATTACGTTTTGAAAATTAGATAAGACAGACAAAAAGTGCCTAACGTGCAACTGTCACTGTGGCCAGGCTACATGCTACGCTATATTACACATAGCCAGGCTATATGTAATATAGAGATATAAATGTTCATACACTGGACAAGAGTAAGAAGTGACGGTCACAAAAGTCACTCGCTTGCGTATTCTTATACAGGGTATGTTTTCGCATTTTCAACCTGAATTCTCACCCTTTTATTTAAAAATGTTCCTAACGGTTCAGATATTATTAAAAAAAGTACCTGACCCCGAACAAAATTATTGAATCGGTGTATATTATTCTACGAATGTATATTGATTGATGATTGAGATACAAGCGCCAACATATGCGACACCGATGCCATACGAATATGAAACATTTAATAATTCCTAGCAACGTCAAATATGCCGTTTCCACTAGTCATGCCACAGTATAGACTAGTTGCCCATTTTATTCAAACGATCACGCACGCTCTGTCAGTTCAGGTCTAAGACAAAGCTAGTGATTTAATGTGGACGTGTAAGAGGGCACCGTTGTTTGCGAAGCCTCCGACGTCCGCCATTAGTCAGTGCTCCGTCCACTGCCTCAGTTTGTTCCCCTTGACAACCGAATTATTTGACCATCATTTTGCATTCTGAACACGTGAGGTCTCAACTGAACTGAGAGAAAAGGATTTTGTGATACTGGAATTGATATACATATATACATATATATATATATATCATATATTTACAGAATTGTGTTGATATTTATGTGGAAATAAATAAATGATTTCTATGAAAATGCGTAACGTAACGAACGTATGTTGTTAGCACAAAGGTTACAAGCTTACGAGTAAATCACAGAGTCAGACAGATTAAAGATCAAAATGTTGCTAACTTATGATTAATAAGGTTGCGTTCTTATTGGCAACAATCTTATTGTAATCACCTGCGTTTCTCGTGTGTGTGATGTTGTTTACTTAGTAATAATTGATTGACGTAATAAGTAAATACATTCATTTCAATCGTATAAATATTTCATCTAACAGCTATTATATGTATAAATATGTATTTAAATGTACATTGTATTAGGTAGAGGGCTCGGACTTCCCGGATACTGCCTCTTCCAGTTACAGGTGTGCGATGTTTTCAAACTATTGCTTAGTTTTCCCAATCCATCCAGATAAGCAACATGCCTTTCCTTCCTTGTCTTATTTTTACATTTCCCTTTCAATTTACTCCTAATTTTCCCATTTTTAATTCCTGAAGTGCCCTGTTGACGGCAATAGGCTTGCCTGCGTTTCTAATTGGCAAAATGTCAGTGTTTAATGCAACTCTGTATACCCACCTTCCGGTATACAGGTGTGAGCGTATGTTCTTTGAATATGTAATAACTGCTATCATCGACAAAAATATCACCTAATACAAACAAATTCACATTTAAGTTTATCACGTAGCACAAATTGAAGTGTGTCATATAAAACCTTAAACCTCAACTACACTGCTTCCTGCTCACACTAGTATACGTTTGGTTTGTGTCATTAAAATAAATAACATTGTTAACATATTATATGCCTAATTTGCAAATTTATATAAATATAAAGCTTAAAGATGACAATAAACTTTTCAAAGATTTACCAAATCCGAATATTTATTTGCTTTCAAAATAAGGATGAACTGGTAACCTAAAACACATTATGCATACCGTTACACTTTATGTGCTTTCTCAAAGTGAGCTAAATTCAGACATATAGACAGTAACAAATTAATTTATATTATCATATACTTAAACCAAACAGCTAATTGTAAACTGTGTCATGAGGATAAGGTAAAATAAAATGTTTTGCTTTTTCAGGTAGTTATGGTGTTGTGACTTCAAGGATGAGCAGTGTAGAGTATTAATGGTGGCTTAATCTGCCACTTAATCATGGTACGTGATATGAAACTAAGACGGGTGATTATTCTCACATGTATTGGATTAAATTCTTGAGTAAACATAAGTTCTTGAGTAACTTCAATTGGCACCCTTTCAAAACGCACCTACTCGCATCAAGTAAGATTTTGAAGATTTTAATGTAAACAGATTGTAACCCTTTGTTGTCTAAGCCGGATTTGCGACAAACGAAGCCGAAAGTGTAGTTATATTACTTAGAAAGAAAAGAAAAATTTGATAATATATAATAGTTTAACGTAAATCATTTATAATAATTTTGTGTACACATAACACTAACATTAATCTGTAAAATTTATAGTGTTTGGTTTAACCTAGATAATATTATATTATTCTCTTAAATTTACACAAACTCCCCAGACAACCTTTTCTAATTTTCTGTGCTGTTCGGTTCGAAACTGATAATGCAGTTTAATTATTCATAGACGAACTTATGAATAATGAGTATATCGAAATCTTAAATCAAGTCTTAAATGTGATATAATAATTTATATAGAATAAAATCGCACACAAGACATCCGCTTGACGTGCTACGCTTATTACAACGCATCATGATCTGAATAAGAAACACTAAAAAACTAAACCTCTATACTATTTTGATTGTTTAATCAGGTATTAAAAATTGCAAAAAGATAACATTACTAATCATTTCAGCAGGTTGACAAAATACAATAGTTTATAAATATAAGACCCTAGTCGGAACAAATTTAATTCTGAGACAAAAAAAAATACGATCACACAAAGATTTCAACGACGTTATAATACAACACACAGTTAATTAAATTACAGCATTGATATTGTAGCCAAAACGAGGATTAGTGGGGTCAAATGCCGACTTTTAAGGGTTCTTGCAATATTTTTGGCAGTCAGTGCTCCTAGCGAAACACTAATGAAACGTAAAACAATTACCGATGATAGTGCCTGGTTTAACACCAAAGATTATCTAAAACTCCCATTAATCTAGCTTTGTGTTAGACTGATACCTTTTAACGTGTGACCGAATTGTGGGTGGGGTGTTGTTGCTATTAAGCCTTTGATGTAAGGGAATATTGTTATAACCTATGAATACTGTATTATGTTTGATCATATATTTTAATAATGTTTTTCAGGAATGAATAGAGTAAAAGAGAGCCACTCTATTTCTTCCCCTGGGTTCCGGATTCTTGTTAGCAAAATGTAGGTGTTTTAAACATTGCCAAATTCGTTAAAGTTTGAAGACATTGAACAGTAAGCAGGTCATATCTTCTCTTCTTAGAAATCTTTTGCCTGTAAGCACTGATTTTTTTTTGTGATCAAAATAAGAATTTTTACAAAATAAAGTAATGAATTGAACCTGTGCAGTAAAAGTTTTGTAGGTTTTACTGCACAGGTTACAATGACCTAGTCATTACAAAAGTACTTACATTCGTACATACACTCACGCCTAAATCCGCGAATGGGTAGGCAGAGGCTTCTCAAGCATCCTCTTTTTGCCACCGATACTTTAGTCAAACGTAAGCGGGTAAGCCTTCCTGCACTGTATACTTAGTCTGGCCATAAATAAATACTGTTACGATAAAATAAGGAATATGTCGTTCTTATATGAATGTTCATTGTTTTTTAACATTTTCGTGCCAATCGGTGTTAAATATTTTTGTGATATTAAAATGGATTAGGTTGATAAAGAGAACGGAGTTGCTGTGATATAATCACATAAACTAAGTATCGAGCTAAATGCAATTTTTGGAACCCTCCACCCGCTTGGTATTAGTCGAATGTGTTTGAAGCGGGCTATTAATAGGTACAATGAAACCTCCTTTGCGGGTGACAAGAAAGATCTACGTAGTAATCATATGAAAAAGCCGATCAAAGCAGTGAAGGAAAGAGTTCAAAGAAATCCTGTCCGAATGTTTACTATGCAGCAATATTTTGAAAAGCAGAATGAATATGGCAGAATTTTATCGCATGCACTAAACACCATGATAATTTGGAGTCCCTAAAACAATCTATTATTAGTTGTATTTTAGTATTGTCACACCAAATAATTAAGATGACATTTTTTTGTCGTTTAATGAGTTTAACTGTTGGCTAGAACTTTCTTGTTACAAAAATCAATGTCATTTTTAATACACATTAAGTAATAGTATTAGAAGTAATCAGAAATACACTCACAGGCACAATTAACCGCCCACCTTGTATTTCTTTTAATTTTCAGTAGTCGGAAAATTTTGACCACATTTGATGGAAGTTATGTTAAAAGCAGGCATTAAGGATAAATAAAATCACAAAAGTCTTAAAACAAAACCGTTTAATAAAAAAAATATGCCAAAAATCGATTTTGCAAAAAATTTGCATGAAAATGTGATGACTTTAATTTTGAAAAAAAAATCGTCCGGTTTCTTTTTATTTAAATTTTAATAATGAGTATTACTACCTCGGGCCCTGATGACTTCTTGTAGTCGGTTTGGCAATCCATCTACGAGGTCTTGAATATCCGACTGAGGGATATTATGCCACTCCTCTATCGCAGCCGTCTTGAGCTCTTGTAAGGTCGCAGGGGCTAATATTCTTGCTCGAATACGTCTTTTTAGGTTGTCCCAAATGTGCTCAATTGGGTTAAAATCGGGACTGCGTGACGGCCATGGCAAAACTTGAATCCCGACCTCATCGAGGTATTGAGTGACGGATCTTGCGGTATGGCATCGAGCATTGTCGTGCATTAATTTAAAGTTTTCACCAATAAATGGTGCGAAAGGTATGACGTGGTCTTGTAAGACTTCCTCCACGTATCTTTGAGCAGTCACACTGCCTCTATCAAACACCACTAGATCGGTACGAGCCTTGTAAGAGATACCTCCCCATTAGGATCCTCCTTAATAACCCACGGTTTCGATTATTGCACATGGAGCAAACCGTTCATTTTGGCGCCTATAAACACGCTGACGTCCATCTGGACCCCTTAAGGCTATTCTGCTCTCATCTGAGAACAGTACGTTCTTCCATTGTTCCTTAGTCCAGTCAGCATATTCTCGTGCAAAGGCAAGTCTTGCTCTACGATGCTGTGCAAGCAGCTGTGGACCGCGAGCTGGACGAAAAGCTCTCAGATTCCTTTCAGCCAGTCTTCTTCTTATCGTACGTTCACTTACAGTGACATTTCTCACCTCAAACAGACGTGTGCGCGCTTCAGTAGCGGACAGTTGACAACAAAGCGGTCATCCAGAGCCGAGGTGCACCGATGTCGGCCTTGACCTGGCCTTCTCGTGTATGAACCAGTCTCCTGAAAGCGTGTGATGGCATCCCGCACTGTAGTTCGAGGTACACCAAGCGTACGAGCGATGCGACGTTGGCTATACCCAACGTCAGCTAAAGTCACTGCCCTAGCAGCACCAGTTGCATCCAGTGGCATTTTTTTCAGTCACAAACAATAATTGTACACTAAAAACTCAAATTAAACAATATTCGTACACGATAGCAGACAAGAACAAGAAATGTAATCAATGTAACGTTATTGCAACAATGTCAAACAGAGACTAAATTCTAAAAACGCTTCGGCGATACAAGTTTAAGGGTTTTTAAGTGTTTATTTTATTGCTAAAGTACCCACTTAACTAAAAACAAAACAGTAGATAAGCCACAGTTAACATAAACAAACAGGGTGACGAAAAATATAGGTGGGCGGGTAATTGTGCCTGTGAGTGTATATCAATTACAAAATAATACTAAAGTGGCTAAAAACACAAAGAAGATACTTAAGACATTACGGGATTTACAAATAAAATAAAATAATATTAATCTTTTCCTACTTAATACGTATATAAATACTATTATATACTACTAATTATCTATCATGTGCCCTTACTCACTTAAAGATCTCACTATCAACAAGCCTCTCCTGATCGCTAAGAATAAGTAATCTGAAACCAAAAACTTCGCAATATTAAATCCTATTACTTTTTCTGAGCATTATAGTTCTCATATCGGAAATTTTTCCAATATGTCAGCCTAACATGAAATATCTTGGCATTCTTATCTTTTATTTCTAGGAATGATTCCGATGAAAATATTGTATTCCATTTTCTCAGAAAATTCTTTTGTCGTAGGTACTAAACAAACGTGATTATATCGCAAATCCGCTGTGAACGGATTAAACGTTTCAATGGGGATTTAAGCTGGATTTAATATATGAAAATAAAGAAAACGTATTTTTATTCTCAGAATCAAAATCTGCCTAAGAAGTAAACTTATCTCAGGCAATTATTTTAAATGTAAGAATTGCTATGTGGACCATGATACTGATAGTACTGACGACTATATGGTGAGTTTTTACGTGGTAGAATTAAGAAAATAAGACTTTCCGTATGTCTTTTATTCTCAATAATAAGCCGTAAGTCCTGTTTTCAACCTATTGCTAATGAGAATTCTATATAGGTTATTGCGACCAAATTGTAATTTCCAAAATATGGGTGGTTAATACAATTGCCTAGCCCTTTTTGGATTCAGGCGTGAACTTCAGTATATATGTATGTTATAATAAAACACTTCTTTAAATTGAACTATTTTTTATATCCAGAAATTAACATAGCAACAGATATAAGAATAAGAAATTAACATAGCAAATATATTTTAATGCAGTGTGCATTAAAATATATTTCACGAAATTCATAACCTAAACCATTACGCATTCATAAATGTACATACGGTTAATCTTAAGTAATTAATTACAGAGGTTCAGTGCACACCAGACATGTAGTGACGCATAGTTACGTCACTCCCCTGAGCGACCCATATGTGTCTGAGACAGGTTTTGGTACAAACTAGCTCAGGTGCACGTTGTTCCGCTTAATTTGTCAAGTGAGATCACTTGCACACTAGAGGGGATAGGGAAAATATGTTTGCTTTATTTAAACTGCAGCTAATAGGAGGTAATGGGAAGTTTTAAACCGACAACAAACAGAGCAAATACTAATATTATTATAGAGAAATATTCACGCAGAATATATTATTACATGATGTTTATTACAGCAAAAGGAGAAATACGTGAATAAAAATATATGAACAGAGTTAATAGCGTAAACTATATTACTATTTTTTTATCGGACTGTTATGTGTCAGACAGTATGTATACAGTCATACAGTGCCTTACTGACGTTAATAGGCTTTCCTCCAATAACGTTAGTGGGACCAAATTATACTCTACCACTACCAAAACATCATCATGAAGTCATCATTTAGAAAATATGAGATCATGAGGATTTTTACACTTTTTCACTCACTTATGACTATGAGAAAATTTACAAAATTGTGCAGACTATGCACGAGAAATTTTATTGCACAATACCGATATTATTATATATATTATATATTATATATATTATATAAATAATTTCATTGTTAACTTGGAGAACTACTTTTCTATATTTATTTATTTATTAATAATATTATTTTATTTTACTTACACAATGTCGTTACTGTCGTTAAATCGAAACAAAGCTGTTACTAAAACTAATTTCTGTACTATGGTATTCTTTTTCTTTACACATCAACGCTACGGTAATTATTTCAAGTAATTTTATTTGTAATAGCTCACGGAAGCAGTGTAATAGCTCACGAAACCAAAACTTGTTGAATAACTAAACAAAAAATCTTTTAGTTCCGCCTATTTTAACATCTGTGACTTGGCGGTGAAACACCTGTTTCCGTTTTTGAATGGAAATGCGGCGTCTATGACATTTAATTTAGCATTTGTCAATTGTTTAAAGGCTCAATATGTGACGTACTTGTTTACTATTTTGGCCTCTTTTAACTAAATGGTTCGTTTTTTTATAGTAGTGAAAACCTCCTAAGCCGTCTTCCCACCAGGGTTTTCAGTGGGACGGTGTGTCGGGATCAAAACGACTAAAACCACACGGTGTTCCATAATGCGCCTAAAATGGCAGAAATCAGGGAACAGCGTTTTTAAGACATCATAAAAGCGCGGGCACCACCTTTTCTTAACTCTCAATTAGCCTAGGATAATCACAAATTAGAAGGTTATTCATTAGGGAAGCTAAGAATGTGTTTTACTATTTATACCAAAACTTCCAAGTTTAAGTTATTTATATTTTCACGTGGGTATTTATAGTATAGTGAATTAAATTATGAGCTCTCAGTAAGGATGGGAGGGGCCAGATATTAACAAGGTTTTCATAATACACTTAATTTTTACCTTTGAGAGAAAAAGTACTTTTAGCCCTGTAGTTCTCTAAGGAGTAGCATCTTGACCCATCGTATCGTCAAATGCGACAGAGATAGGACTGTTATTTATCAGACATTATGTACTCTTAACTCTACCTAACGAACTATACTCTTAACTAGTCTTAAAATAAAAATTGTTACAAAAAAGCTGTTTATTCTCTATTGCATAAAACATTTATTAATTTATTATCTGTAATATGTGTTGGTTTATACTTAATATAATAGCATTAAAAATATTTAGAGCTCATTCAAAATGATCTCCATTGGCTCTCTGATCCCCATTTAATTTTGAAAGTTTTTAACGTTATTGTTTAGTTGCAGTTATTTAGTTATTTTTGTGTACTACAATAAAAATATACTAAGATATTTATATTTAAAGAAGTATTTATGACAAGACGGAAACCTTGTATATAAATAATTGTCGTATTAAAAAACATGTAGCTCAACTCTCAAGTTAGTAATATTAAAACAATCTATATAAATATTGTGATTAATGCTCTCAATAGCTATATTGACTTTTGTAATGTACATACAGTATAGGTTTAGCTACCGCTTATGTAAGCCGCACTTTAAAATTTAATTTCAACTACTTCACTTTAAGCAGCTTGATACAGACGTATCAGACGTGCACATCTTGGCACCAATCCAAGGGACTAATACTAGTCCTTTTATTATTTCTAAGAGGCTATACATATTTTGTAAATTGTAATAACAAAATTTCAACAACAAATTCATAAAGTATGCTACATTGTTACTAAATAGAATAGTAAAATGGATCTTGGTCGAAATAGTCCAATGAACACGTAAAATCGTTCATACATTTCCTACCTATCAATACGTGCACTGTAGGTACTATTATTTCTATTTAATGACTTTCTTCTAACCTTAAGTTTTTTCAAAGGTAAGGTTTTCTTTGTCGTGAGCATAAATCTGGAAAATCTGGAAAAAGAGTTAGTAGAAACGTGTATATATGAATGGGTTCTTCGATAATAATATGATAGACATACATACGACGAGCGATGAAGGAATCAACTTGTGTTTATCTAATATTCGCATAGAGACAGCTTAATAAATCAAAGACGTCACGGCAGATGAACTTTCATTAATATTTATTGGTGCAACAATTCTAACCTTGGTCCACATTAGGTAAATAGACATGACGTAATTGACAAATCGTCTAGCGTTATCGTTAGGTTAACATACTTTATATTTTTTACTAGCTCAGAGGTCAGGGTTGCAAATAACTGAGAAACAAACAATTGTCAATAAAGATATTCTATTATATTGAATACATACTGATTCAATGAACTTACCAATGTCACTTAGTTTCGTCAATGACAAAGTTAAATTGATTGTTTTGGTCGTATTACAGAAATATTTTAATCAAGTCTTATCTTGGAGACAAATGTGTTAACTTTAAGTTTTTGATTAATAAAAGACTTATAGTATACTTGATGCTTTTGCCTCTTCTAATGCTTACGCTGGTAAACTTGTAATACTCGCGTCGTGTTCATTGCTGCTGATGAGTAGGTCGCTTGTATTCCATTAGCTTTGAACTTTGATATATACCAACAAAAGATAATTAAATCATTTTGCGTATAGTATTATAAATAGTATAGTATTCTAATACTGAGTGTACCTGGAAACGAAGTCTCTCGAAAGTTTACAGTAGGGGCGCATAGGGAGCGCCACTGTCGCGCCGCCTCGTTATAGCCCGCTACGTGACGAGACTGTACGTGCCGCGTGCTTTGTTGCTGTGTACTGTTGTTTTGGATGGAACAAGTAATATGGAGCCCAATACTCTGCGTTTTATTTTAGAATACACATTGATGTGCGTATATGTCGATATATATAGAACTCCAAAAGTTATTATAAAAGGATTCCACTCTGAAATACTAACTGTTACATCAGGCGTGTCCTAAGGCTCGATACTGGGCCTTCTTCTGTTTATTTTATTCATATATAATATTTCAAGTTTCTTTAAACACACACAATTTTTACTTTAAGCCGATGATTTAAAAGTATACAAAATCTTGATCGTCTTTCTAAGTATTGTACCGAAAATAAAATGTATTTAGGCATTTCAAAATGTATCAGAATTTCATTCTCTAAAAGAAAAAACTAAAATGTTATTCATAGTAGGTATATTATAAATGTATAAATAATGAAACTTAAACAAGAGTGGCTACAGTGCGTGACGTTGGGGTACTGCTTGTTGACTAACAACTACATCTTGATATCCCAACTATAAAAAAAAAAAAACGCATATCGCATGTACGGGTTTGTAAGGAGATTCACGACTGAATTCAAGAACGCGAATACCGATGTCCATCTTTACAACTCGAGTATGCCGTAGTTGTCTGGGACCCCTATTACAAGAAATACGTGGACAGCTTAGAAACTGTTCAGCGCATTCCTCAAATCGTTGCACTATCATTGTTATCATAATTGCCTATCACAATAACCTGCTCGAAACTTATGATGCCGTTATTTTGAAGTCTAGACAATTATTACTCGAAACCATGTTTCTGTATAGTCTTTGTAATCACAGATATAACTTAAAAAAATATAGTAATATAACTAATGATTTGTTTTATATTGTTCCAAGAACTTTAATTAGGCGAGAGGTGCGCGCACGTCTCCTTTTTCTGTATCATCTTGTAAAACTAACGCTGGAGTCCACTCACCCTTACGATGCATTTGTAAAAAATATAATGATTTTTTCACTGACTTAGACATATTTGGCATACATTTGGTAGAGCCAATGCTTAGGCACAAATGGGCCGGCTCAACCGGTGCGACATCACGGCCTCACAGAAAACTGGTTGTGAAACAACGCAAGCCTTGCATTTCCCCGAAATTTGTGAGGTTTCCGGAGGCCCAGTTCCCCCTCTCTTTCCTCTCCCCTCGTCCCCCTCCCCGCATCCCGCAATCCCTCATCACCCTCAAAGGCGGGCAGCGCACTTACGACTTGAGTTGCAGGTATCCATGAACGGCGGTTGTCACTTACCATCAGGTGACCCGTCTGTTCGTCTATCCCCCTATATGCTATAAAAAAACCTGCAAATACATTTAGAAACCAACTTATCCAAAAAATAATAGAAATACTATAAAATTAGAATTATGGATATTATTATTTGATAGTATTCTTAGAATAAACGGAATTGTCAACGTTATTATTATATTTGGTGGATAACGTAGTTAGTTAGTGTTCAGAGTGTGTTACTGTTAACAATAATATATCCCTAATTCATAAATAAATAAATGTGGTTGTAATGTTTTATGTGCTTGTATTGTAGGTATTGCCCTCAGAGCGAGGGTAGTAGAGGCACAAAACATCCCCTTTCCTCATCTCTTGGAAATGTATCAGTACCTACCAAGGTAGTCAATAAAACTTAATTTTCTTGGTGAGAGTATCCCCTTTACTTGAAATCATTAAATCTTTGATAATGGATACGGAAAATAATGTAATCGCTATTTTGCCGATAATATTGAAGTAAACAAATCATTTCATAAACAATTTTATCATCCATCTCGTTAAAGTTAAATATAATACGACTTTAAGAGATCGAGATTAATAGGGAAAAGAATTTGATATTTTACGTTATCTTTTTTTATATCTTCAGCTTTTATCATTGTTTCCTCAGCAATATCAAATAATGACAAATATTTATGACTTATTTAATAACAAATAAAATACACTAAGGCTTCTTTGAACATTTATGAGTTTACAAATCAAAACAAAACAGTTTTAAAAGCAATATCATAAATACCCACTTCATTTTTATTTACGGATTTTATTGAAATAAAAAGAAATTGTTGTGTTTATCTTGAGTTGAATTCAATTGGTGGATTACTCAGAACTTTTTCATCCTCTTCTGACGGCATCATTAGACTTTTTATAGCAGAATACATGACATGACGAAGGGTTTTTTTTTTTAATGAAAGTAATTAATCTTAGAGCTATAAATCCTGATGCTCTTAGTCGTAAGAATATAAAACGATACCTGTTCTATACTAAGTAATTCCTTGGACCTGTTTCTTGCTTCTAGCTATGACTTCTAGTTCTTTACATATTTTTTATAAAAACAACACCCTATGTCTCTGTCTGTCTAAACGCGATAAACTACTGACCGGATTGTCATACAGTTTTCACCAATGAGGAAGTAAGATGAATGTTTATGGTTATATTTAATTAAGGTTCGGAATAAAATGCCTGATATATGCCAATGACTGTTGAAGTATTCGAAAAAAACATCTGCTACCCGGGCGAAGTCAAGTTGCTAGTAGTATTCGTAAGATATTATTACGTTACATTATTCTTAAAACTTGCGTAGTACTTGTAAATCTTACTCAACATCTCGTAGACCCTATTCTGTGCTGAGAATTTTATAAAAAATCTAATATATTCGGTCTCGAGAGAGAATATTAATTCTGGAAAAGCGGATTGTAAGACGAATCCCGTTGGTACGGTGAATTATGAGCCGGCTTAGTTTGATATTATGTAAGCACTGGGAGTTCATTTACATGTGAATATCGTATTTTAATTTACTATACCTTATATTCTGTAACCTTTCATGAATTACGTTTTAAAAAGTAATTTAACATACACACGCTCGCATATGCATCCCTGAAGGGGCTAGCAGAATGTACTTAATAACCACGTATGATCAAATTAGAATTCGGTCTCACTAACGTACTACAGGCAAGCCTAGTGCTATCGACCGGACACTTTAATTATTAAAGATGTGTATTTTGGGAGTATATTGACAAGAAGAGATAAGGAAAGAATCCAAATGAAGTAAAAGGATGTTGTTAATATAAAAAAATGAGTATAATGAAAAGGAAATATAGAAAGGGGATGCAATAAAAAAAATACTGCTTAAGTGAATGGATTGAAAAGTGTGGTGTTGATAAATTGTAATTGTAACTGGCGGCAGATGGGAGGTCCGAACCCTCTTCCCATTCGTAATACATCCAGGAAATTAAAATACACTTACATTCACATTTTTTTTATGTTAAAAAAGACAACTCCTGCTCTAGGATAATATATCGCAGGGGAATTTACAAACATTCAGGCAACGGACTCAAAGAACACCCAGACTCAAAACAACTATTTGAGGATTATAAAAGTTATTGTGGCCACTTACCACTTTGCCATCCCTGCAGTCAATATGTACTCACGCCTATATCCCAGATGGAGTACGCCGCTGTTTTGTCAACCATAATCTTGTCCCACTTACCTAATATGGGGCAAGCGTATTGCAGTCAACGGGGCACTGTATGACTATAATTAAATTGTCTCATAGATAACAGTCCAATCCCTGAGTCGCCCCTTTGACACCCACAGGAAGATTTGGGGGTGCCCTATGCTATTCCACAGTGAACCACCCGACAAACACTTGCGTTTTCATACATTTATTATATTGTATACTTTCCGGTCTGCATTTATAATACGAGTATACAGACTTAGTTTGGTTAAGGTTTGGTTATTCTAAGAATAACAGAATATTCTAAGAATAACCAAAACTATTGGTTATTCTTAGAATATTCTGTTACTCTCTAAGAATAACCAAACTATTGGTTATTCTTAGAATATTCTGTTACTCTTAGAATAACCAAACTTTATACATGATACATAAATACATAAGCTCACACTCTTCTGCCGTCGGGGTTGGCAGGGACCACATCTACTACTGTCAGAATGTCAACAGCACTAGTTTTCGACGCCGAGAAAAAAATCAAATTCATCACCACGTCGTTAGACACCGGGGCCCTGATCAGGTTATTTAAAGGACTAATACATTATAGTCCATGTTACCAGTTCAAGTCCTCCACTTAGCTGGGTAGCTTGGTTAGCTTTAGACGAACCACTACTGTAAATTCAGATTAAGTTTAGAGAAAAAATACTAATTTGAACATACTGTTGTATTGTTATTACCATATTACTGTAATGTATTACATTACAATCTTTATTTTATTTGTAGGGGATTGAAATGTTATGTCTATTTCCTAAACATATGATTTCAAATTAAGTTGTCTATAAAATTGTCTATAATAGTTGTCTATAAATACAATTTAATAAACTTTATAACATCCTGTAATTATTATCAAACATAACACTCTATACCACGGTTCCGTTGTGCCAATAACATTCAGATAGTTTTGCAGATATTTTTTATAATACTTACATGTTATATTTATAAGTCAAATGGAAAAATCGTAGTTTTATTTATGTTATGCATAATAAGCGCATAAGCCTCACACCCCACCACTGCTCGCTGTCTGCAACATTTCATTTACATACTCTGAAAAATACAAATCCGCATCAATTTTTTATATACACATGTTAAGCGATTTCTCCGCCAATTTTGAACATTTTTCAAAATGTTTGTTTTATTTGAAAATTACACTCTTATGGTAGTCCCATTGCAATCTAATTAATATTTGATCGTGGGAGACCAGAGAACTTACGAATATTTTTTTAAGTTGCACGTCTTTACAATTGAAAGTATTTTGAAAAATAAATTGAATGGCGAATTGTAGGAGGTTATCGTCATTCTTTAAAGTCATATATGTATGACAATAAATAAACCAAAAAGCTAAAATTGTTAAATTAAATGTACATATACTTTTATTCCTACAAATACTACCGTGAATGTGGTGTGACATTTTTTTTACGCTATAGGCTGGTAGACGAACAGTTGTGTCACCTGATAGTAAGTGACAACTGCCGTCCTTGGACACCTACAACTCAAGAGGAAAAAACTTAGACTTTATTAGCAATAAACATCGTTACAATAAAGTATAACAATAAAGGAAATATTATTAAAAGGTAGTTTGTGTTTTCTTTTGTCTAAATAACTTAATTACATTTTGTGTGTACTAATGTTATTTTATTTATAAATAGTTAGTAAAAGAAGAACTGCAAAAGAAATTCGTCTTTCTTATTTAAATACATACTTAAAATATGTATTTACACTTATTTTATTTTATTTTTACATTGTCAAACTATATATTTAAATCGCAAATAATAATCGCAAGTTGCTTACCATGTCAAACATGGGCTTGACCATTTAAAAAATGATTATAGAATAATAAAATAAACAAATAAAATAAACCTTGAATATAAAGTTCGGTTATATTGATGTTTGATAATTAACATAAAATCGACGTTACGAGTGCGTGAAATCAATACAAGTTGTTAGCCGGCGTCATTATGTGTGTGATAATATACATATATTATACCTTCTAATATTTGGGGCAACATCAATTACAAGAGATGAAGTGCCGGAAGATCGCAATTTGCAATATTAACAACATATTAATGATATTTATATGGTGAAAAAATTGTGTCTATTTCCTATACAGTCGCAGTGGCTACATTAATACGCCTACATTTTAATTTACAAGTGTTGATAAAACCGTAAAGTCGTGAGGTATATTCATTTTATTATGAGAACTTATAGATCGACCATTCTCATGTTACCATACATTACAAGTTTTTACCCTAGCGCTAGGCTCTTCTTAATAAATTATTTTATTTACGGATACTCTTCATAATTTTACTGACATTCGCTATTAAGGAAATGTATTGATAAATATTGATATAATGATACTGTGCAATAAATTTGGCCAAATTAATGCGAATGCCATATAAGGTGTAAGAGGACGGATATCAAACTGGTTCCGCACGACATGCGCCAGATTAGGTCATGTCGTATAACGGTGAAACACGTGTCAACAAAAATCTTGATATTTCATTATGAAGATGCATATTTTAGTAAGAAAATAAGGTCTGAACTGTGATAAAAATATAGTTAACGTTTATGCACTTCCTGAAAGAAAAAAAGCAATAATTTCAGGCGAACTTACTATGCGGCCTAATACTTATTTTAAGTTGGTAACCTCGGATCTTTCAAAATCCACCTGTATATTTTGATTTAGTTATGATCTGCCTGTAATTTGAAACACTTAAGTTAAGCTTCTGCTATCATTGGGGAGCTAGTGAGTCTTCCCAACAGATCATTATAATATCTACATTTTATGATACAGTATTATTCAGTTCGTCTAAAAATATGTTACTTCTAAAATGGATGGTTTTAAATCATTTATGTATTCTTTTATTGAAAGCTGTTTTTGGTAGTTCATTGCAATGTATGATTAATATTATCTGGTTGTAATACTAAAATATAACCAAGCTTTGAATATCGACATCTTCGATATTTTGAGTATCGCAGTCCACTGCTAAACATAGGCCTCTCACAACGTGTGCCATAGCAACCGGTCCAACGCCTTTCCATATCAATTCTATCCCAGCTACCTTCCTCAGGTCGTCAGTCCTTTGCCAGCTTACAAGTTTTTTAATAAACGATCCCAACAGACTTCAACTTAAACGTTCAAAGCTTAACTCTAATAATATGGAACAAATTTAACCATCTAATTAAAATCTCTTAATCACAAACTGATAAACACACCATGCGTTAATTCCTTAAAATTAGTGTACAAATTGATAGTTTACGGGTGTTAGCACTAGCTTGGCATATTATGCTGGTTTCACAACTAATTTTGGAGAGGGAATTAGTTAGACAGAAATTGTTATGCATTGCTTCAAATTTTAGCTCATTATATGTTGTAACGTTGCTGCTGTAATATCACTTACCAAAATAATAGTCGTACCCTTTACAAAGTTTAAATGACAAAACTAGGGATTGCGGTGGACGTATAATATTAAGGTCGGTTCCTGGCTGGGATGGAAGATCTTACAATTTCATTTTTAGTTTTAGTAAGAACTCATATTTTGATTTCTACACCATAAATGTATATACATATATACATATATATTGTTATTTAATAATGATGAAACGCAGCTCAACTCATTTTCGCGAGCTAGTCCTTTCGTTAACATTACTAGGAGATTATATATAATCATTGCCTAGTATAGTCGCATATGCGATAATATGGGTGAAACATGGGTGTAAAATAATATAAATAAATTACTGTACTCTTGTATTGAAAGCTTTGTACCAAAGACACAATAAATGCGTTATATTAACTTTGTCATAATGAAGAAAATGTTTAAATTGAGAGTTTAATGTTAGAGAAATAACAGTAAAACTGCGTTGTTCATTTAATATTACGCTGATTAATTCCATGTAAATTTATATACTCTTTCAATTAAATATTTACTATTTTTACGTGTGTAAGTGTTATGTCGGACTCGAACCGACTAAAGCAGCACGGTGTTCCGTCGCGAGTGGGTCTGTAGCAGAAGACCCGGGTATACCCTAAGAAGGAAGATTCCGAAAACCCCAACAGACCTTAGTCGCCTGACCATCTGGCGACCACACCGTGGGAAGCGGGGGGACTTGCCCCCCTCCAGATTAGAGAGCTACCCGCAGGCTCAAGCCTGCTTCTGTTAGGGTAGCGGCCAGCGCTTAGGTCGTGGTTGGTTCTACGCCCTCCGGCGGCTGGTGTATCCTCTGACGGATGAGAGAGTGCTAGTCCTCTCCCGTTCCCGTTCCGCCGCCTCTTTGATGAGCATCACCTCTTCGCAAAAGGGATCGGCGGATTCCCACGCACTCTCACTTTGTACTCCTTCGCCTATGGTTATAAGGAAGTTAGACCTTTTATATATGATTATAGTCTATGAGGAAATTTCATTTTTCTTGGCCCGAGACATATCAGGCGCTTAAAATAGTTAATAGTTAGCCTTTTTGTACTGGATGCACAGTATGAATATAATTATAAGTTACTAGAAAGGAATGTGGTAGACAATTGTGTTACTAAAGAAATTAGGAATATGACCCTCGGTGAATCTATTTTCTTTACATTTTATCTTCAAAAGTATATATAAAACTACAAACACAGCACAAGTGAGCTGCCATACTTGTTTGAATAAATCGCAACGAGAGCTTCGGAAGCCGTTGAAATGCGCAGATGTGGTTCGTCTACGTACTAACTTAAACAAACATGGCAGGCTTCAATAATCTTTCGACTCGAATTTATCCCTTCGGTGTTGAAATATATTCACAAACATGCCCTCTGTTTGCAAAACTGTGATCCTGCTGAAATTAGCTCGTCTCATTGCCCCTGCGTTATACCAGTTCGCGCCTCGTTTATTTAGTGCCTCGAAACATGTACTACTAATTGGAATATTTTTTCCTATATTCAAAGAGCGACAAATATTTTACTTAGATGATTTTTGAAAACATATAAGTAAAATAAAGTTATCTGTTTTAAAAATATAACTTTATTTTAGTTCGTCGGTCTAACTGAACTTTTTTCTTACGTAACTAAAAACATTTTAAAAAATCATCTGAGTCCCAAAACACTTCATGGATGATCTTTGATTCTTGGCGAACCCTTTAAATATTGAAATGACAGTGAACACTTTAGAAGTGATATATACCAACAAGTTTACACAAACATCCGAAGTTAACAAAAGCCGGTAATTGGTGTTCACCTGACTTTTGCAGTATTATAAATAGGTTCTTACTAGGAGGGGGATTCTACAACGTGGGGCTGCGTTTGACGAGTGCCGTGAGCGACACCATGGAAAATTGGACGGGAAATATAATTGGAAAATTATAAGGGTTCGCCACTTCCCTGCTAGTGCACCTATGGGTCGCAGCCCCGCGGCAAATGACTTTTCTTACTTACTGCCCCTTGCCTTACTGAAATTGGAAAAAATAATTTAATCCAAACCAGGAAACTAGTCGTCGAGTATAACAAGCATTAACCGCAGTATCATGATCAACAGAATATACTTTTTAGATATACATATTAAAGTTCCTCAATTTTAAACTTGTCCAGTTATTTTGTTTCTATTCAACAATGTGTTGAAGGTAATAAGCTCTTGAATAATATTATTGCTATTAAGAGGTACTCAAAGTGGAAACTAACCGACATTGAATTCCAGATCGATCTATCGTTCTATTCTGTTAAAAAAGCTAAGTCAGGATGTCCATTTTTTAAGGATTTTATATCAAATTTAACATCATTAATTTGCTGGATGAAATTATGCAGACGTTTGTCTCAACTTGACCTTTATTAGGCAGACTGTAGTATTTATGGTATTTGCAGTATTTATTTAAATCTCTATCTAATTTTTTGAGTTTGCGGAAGGCATAGTTTATGAAAATATTTCAGGTAACATCGAAGGGGCAAACAGACTAAAAATAAATTTACTTTCAGTATCTCTAAAAGAATTGCTCTTTTGTTTGAAGTTATCTATTCCTAGCAATTTTAATTTCTCTTTTGCATTCCGTTCCATATTCAAAATTTGCATAGTGTCCAACGTTTCACATTTTGGCTCGTCACTATTTCCAATTTTCTCCTAGTGCGATTGTCACCCAGAGCAACGGAGAATTTTCTAATAAAGTTGTTCCCCGCAAATGGTTCCCTAGTTCCATTATGTTGAAGTTCCCTGTAAAGTTTTGGAACATTTCTTAGCAAGAACTACTATAACATCGTACAGTTAATTAATTTAGTAATTGTATTATTCTTCTAGTTATATTTATATTAATTCATTAGTACGTGGTAGAGTGTACGTGGTAGACTTACGGTAAATTTTCATTTACCGTAAGTCGCCCTTACGGTAAATGAAAATTTACATAATATACTTCACTGCCAATCTTATGGATTGCTTTAGGGACTCCAAATTATAATGGCGATTAGAGCATGCCATACTTTCTAAAGCTGAACATAAATCATAACCCAGTGGATTGAGATCGACAATGCCAGTAATAGGTGATAGCCAGTCTTTAGCTCTGATGAAGTCAGAAACGTTCGTTTCCAACGTGGTGGATCGAGCTTTATGATCCGGTGCTGAGTTTTGCTAATAGGACCTTTCTTGGTTATGGAACTAGGGGTTTATAAGGGGCTTAATTACCGATCAACAATCGTATCTTGATACACTTTTTCCGATGTTTTGACACCTTTTTCACAAAAATTTGGCTCAGTCACTCCTTGATAGCTAACAACCCAACAAACCCTAACTGAAGTCGGGTAATGCCCACGTTGTACTCTGCTGACTAATTGGAAAGCTTCTATAGAGTTTCGAGCGTAAAATCGTCATTCTGTTTGTTAAAATATTGCTCAGTAGTAAAAAATAATATTGTCAGTAAGTCAGAAAACAATGAATAGTCATATAAGAATAACAGATTCCAAATTAATATGTAATATAATTATGTTTTTTTTATTGTATGTATGTATTAGTATTTATGGCAAGACTGCCATTAGATATATGTATGCTATTTTGTGATATGGTAATAAATAAACTTAAATAATTCATATATTATTATTTCCAGATCTCATAACTTAACAACAAAGACATAGAAATGTAGTCATGAGTAGAAATGCTCATCAAATTAATGATTTATGACATACAATTTCCTGGTTAGGATTTAAGCACTACTCATATAAAAGGCTTAGCAATTTGTGTTTATGCGTGCATTAAAGTACGTAAATTGAATTTATGCTAACAACAAATCAAACTTTATGGTGGGAATCAAACATAAATAGCTTCCAAAGAAACACACTTAAGATAATTCATGTCGTATCACGGCTACTGAAAATAAATCTAAAACTACCACTGACGTTTCTCTTCTGGGTTTGTTTATAACTTTACCTACGGGGTTGAATCTGTTGGAAAAGCCAATTCATCTCCATCATCCATTAGGCTGATGTGTAAACAGCATGAAGGAGCGTAGCTTTCCTTGTCTCCGGTAATATTTCAACCGATATTTGCTGTAACATTGGTTTTAATTCTAAAAAAAAAGCGTTATCTGGCATGAGATCTGTATGCAAAGATTTGCTTTGACATTAACTTTAAAAGCCAATGTGTATCACATCGAATAGCTTAAATATATCAGCGAATGCACAAAAATGCTCGAGGCCAAAGTCATCTCTTTGTTATGTTATACTACGTATCTCTCGATTATTATGATACTAATATTCAGCAACGTGAAACATTTGTATTACCTTCGTAATTTATATCTGTTTTTATACTTTCTAATTCAGAATTGTGCCAGTTCTGCAGTGGAATGTTGGTTATTAAGTTACCAATTTAGTTTGAAATTTCACCACTATATATTTTGTAATAGAAGTGACAAAATTGTAGACATTTAAATTGACAGCATTGTTTCAGTACAATTTATGAGTTTCATGAAAATTTTCAACAGCCTATCAAAGTTTAAATTACTGTCGCTAGAGTTTGGTAACGAAATACAAATTTTCTCATGTTTTTCTTCGTCTGATTAGATAGGCTCATCACGGTTTAACAAATTATGTAATGTCAAAGATTTATAGTAAAAGGAGGGGGTAGGTGGGCTTATTGGCAAACACGGGAGGGGTGTTAGATAATTAATCCGGCTAGACGGACGGTCGGGCGAGAGGTGCGGAATACAAATCGGCGGTGACGCGACGTGCTACTGTTATTGATGGCCATCCTCGTTATAAATTTGTCACTAACTTCAATTTTTTACTTAGATATGAAATGTATGATGATCCTGAGTAAGTTTTATGCGTTAATGGCCTTCCTTCATTATTGTATTGACGGGGATTAGCCGAAACACTTAATATGATATTTTTTGGATGATATTGAGATATAAAGTACTATTTAAGTATAAAATTATGATTCACTAGCACATTGTTACATAATAAAAGAAAGCGATTTTAAAAATTAATAAAACAACAGCAAATTAATAAAACAAAAACAAACTAACCAAAACGTGATTAATCTCAAAATAAATAGTGTTTTTGTATTTTGTTGACTCTCGTGTAAAACTGCTATCGTAACAGTACTAAAATAAAATATTTTTGGTAACCTACCTTAAGCAAAAGCTTTTTAATATGATCAGTATAACTATTATAAGAGGTAATAAATACATGCATGCATTAACACAAATTATTTAAAGACTAAAAAGACAATATGTGTCCTTTTTACAACTTCGCCGTTGTTTGATCTTTATAGAGAGTATCTTGATAACGTACACGTAGACCGCCACAAATAAAATTAAAAGTAATGAATTTCTTCAAAGAAATTGGCATTCCTTTTAAGCGGAATTTTCTTTTAGAGATACTCCATAGACCGGCTAAGTCTTGCTTTGTAGGGAAAGATGTTTTGATTACTCCCCGGGGCCTTTTCAGCATTTTAAAATCAAACATTGAGGTCTAGAACATACTTACATAGTTTATTCATGAAGATCTTATGAACTGACCAAGGAAAGAGTTCTTGTATGTAGTTCCATTTCACAGTTAAGAGAGCTTATCGTAAAAGGGTCCCAACTTCTTCGACAGGAGAACATAGTCCAGTATAAAAGCTCATCCATAAATCCTTTTTATGACGGTCATTCATTTTTTTACAGTTTCTTATTTTAAATAGAACTTTATAATAGGGAACATGATTAGTATTGCGATGATCTTAGTTTTATACTATTTGTAATAGATATACCTATCTTATATGTTAACGTATTTACATAGCAACGCTACGACAAGGTACATGAACTGGTTTCAACTAATAGGAAATGTCGTGAATTAAATGTAATAATGTGCGTAGGAGACCAACAGTCCGTAATAGCTGTTGGAAGTCACAAAGTTACGTCAGCGACCTTAAACGAACGCGATCTCAGATAGAGTGTATAGAAATTTTCTTTATAGCAAGGAAAAAATCTTAATTTATAAACTGAATATCATTTAACATTATGTGCGCATACATCGTGCTTTCATATGCTAAAAATTAAAGATATTGAAAACAAATTTCTAGGCGAGTCAATAATAAATGAGACGAAAACTTTACGAAAGGCGATAAATAAGCGCAGGGTGAAATAATGTTGATTTATTTGTGGGCTACGAAATAAAGAGAAGGCTTCAAGGGGTTCAGCAGGAACAAACCCGTAATTAAAGCCCGTCAGAGGGGAGATGAGTGAAATTTGATCAATTTTGCTATATAAGCATTCTAATCTCATATTGGCAAATAAACATTGATTAGCTCTTACAAACATTTTTGTATTTTGCGCTCAGACGATTAAAGCTATTCTTGGTTAAAATTTAATAAATTTCTTTGTGATCAATGTTAAATCAAATATATTTATTGAATGTTTGCTGAAATTGCCAAACTCTTAGTTTTTTAAACCTTACTTAAGTGTAATGCGATATTATAAAAATATATATGACCCTACTTCCTTTCTTAAAATACCTATATCACACGAAAAGGGAGTAAATGTTGTCTCTGTATTTTTATTTTAAATAAAAGTTACCTTTTTTTTCTATTAGCTAAGTGTACGGATAAAACACTCACTGTTCTGTACAGTAACACTGTACACACGATATCTCATTTTCCATAGACGTCATTGCGAACATAATACAAGGGTCATCGGATTTGCAATAGAAGTATACCACCACACACACTATAATTATGCTTAAAGTACCAGTCTCTAGTCCTAGGCACATTCATACACAGGTGCAAAGAAGATACCGTGGTTATTCATTTTCAACCAAAATATATTTTCCTCCATAAAATACCATAACTATTTAGCGTAATAAAGGAGTCCGAAAATTCCCTATAAATATCTACGAATTCAGCACATACTGAATGTTCCCAAAACAGTTTTAAGTATGGAAAACGTAGAGATGGTACATCCGACCCTCGCCTCGTATTTAGCTATTGTTTTAAGTAGTCTACGCTTCGTTAAGCCCCTACCGGTTTGTGAATTTTTGAGATCGAGCTTTTTGTTTTTATTTTGGCTGAAGAGCCCTCACGCTAAACTGATAATGACGGGGGGCTCAGGCGAATAAGAACTTAGCCAGAGTTTAACGATGAAAATTTATTGTAAAGGTTTCCTTTACTCGTAATAGGATCTTTAATGATAATCCTAACTAACTCTGAAACACCTGGGTTAGCGTTACTGGAAGGACAAAATTAAAATACGATGAGTTACAAGCAGTCCTATGAAATAGAGTTTCTATAGTTAAAATAAAAATCATGATATGAATAAATGAGCATGGAATTTCCTTGCTCCTTTTTCTGTTTAAGCTGTTAAAGGAATGTGAAAAACTTTATCGGTAAGTGTGATATTTGTCATGGAAGTTTTGTCGTTTCCCCCTAACATAGGGTTTCATTAAATGTTTTGCTACATGAGTCACAAACAAGGTTCTGAAGGCTATCCTTCTCCTCTTCAGGTGCCAAACAATCCGCAAGAGTAATTTATCTCATTTCCTTCAATTAAGTGCTTTTCAGTAGAGCCGAAGTCACATGTCAAATGGAGTGAATTTACTTGTCAAATTGTTTATACATATTTTATGTGGACATGGTATCAGAACGTTTGTATCATGTAACATTAATTTGCATTAATCCGTTTCTATCGAAAGTGGTAGGGTAGAACAGGAAAAAATATATAATAACGAATACTTTAACCTATTATTCCAATTGTCTTGCCGTTGTGTGTTGATATAATTTGAACGATTGCAATTTATTTGAACAGACATTCTTGCTGTTACTTGGCATAGAAAATAAGTTCCACCCTTCTAATTTGTGTTCAGCGTTAATTCAACAGATTTTCCGATTTTCTCAGTTGAAGTCAGCTCATTTGTATTTGTTTCAAGTTCGCAGACACTCCCTTGGGCGACGCATTCATTGCGAGGGGAAGGTGAGCTTAATTAGGAAATAATGCCTAAGCGATTAATCACAATACCCCTACGGATGTGCGGACTACGTAGACAGTCTGTTGTTTTCGAATCGCGAGTCTAAATTGTAAACCCAACCGCTCTTGAAGCTTATTTCCAATAGAGGGAAGGATAAGGGATGTCTTCAACAGAGCTGAAACGGTGACGGTTCGTTTCACATACCCGGCAATGCTGTTTGCCTTTTATTCTGAACGTCAGAGGTGAAATTGAAGGAGGACTGTAAGTTGAAATATGTTTCGGACTTTTAAATTTACGGTTGGGGGACTTTTGTTACTACAACTGAATAATACAAGTTATATTTACTTTTGGGTGTGCAAATTTTGCAATATAAAATATTGTATCTATAATAATCATCATCAAAATTACTTCGACATTTACAAAATACATGTCGATACTAATTAAATAAAATGTTTTCAATCATTTGACTGCAACGGGTTTGCCCCTATTATGTTTAGGGCTTAAGTTGGCAAAATGTGGGTATTAAATGCTCATTTGCCTAAACATTTCCTGGATTCGGACGTGATCGTATGTATGTATAGAATTACTCACCTTTGCTTTAGGTAAATTACCCAGTTCTGATGAGTTCTTAATATATTGTTCTCTTCTACACTTCTTTTGAGATTTTGCAATAAAACCGTATTCGTAACGTGCAGATGTCCGTAACGGTTTGAGGTATAAAAGTATTTTCAGATACAAAAAAATTACCATATTATAAATACACGATAATATTTTAACAAAGTTCTTTCGATAATAAGGCAGCAGTCACTAAAGTCTTTGTTATTAATGAGTTTTCACATAAGTACAAATCCATCCACACAGCTTGTTATGAATTGCATGAAAATAATTGGTAATACAAAACCGCTTGGGGACAGCATCGCAGTTATGAAGCACACAAATTTTCCACAAACCCTTTAATCCGCCGCTCGCTTATTTCACTTGGCCCCTCGTTGTCGAATTTGTCCCCTCCTCCCCTATGTTAGTTGATGAAATTTTACCAATGCCTCAAAGGTACAAACTGTAAAATTCATGGTAAGCTTTTGATGCCCCAGTTCTGCGTTATAACCATACAGGTGTAGTTGTTTTGTGTGAAATGGCACCCGAGGGACCGCAGAATAATGTAGCCTTTGTTATTTTAATGCAATGATATACTATTGCACTTTGCATTTTATACTGCGGATTCATTACGTGCACCTTTATAATATTTTTTATGTAAATTTTGCGAAAGTAAGATTCGTACACGGTTTGTGTATATCTAAGTAAAACAACTTTGCTAGCATAAGTTTAATGAAGACAGCAAAAAAAAAAAAACCTTCATTTTGTTTAGTAGATGGTTGAGTTATGTGGTTTGATGTTATTAGCAATACTTAAAAAAAAGAAACTTTATTTATTTATCTCACTTACAATCAAGGGAAGTACACGTACAATTTTAAGTCAGATACAATACAGTGATATATTTACTATTAAGATATAACAATAGGCGGTCTTATCACACGGCGATCTCTTACCGACAACCTTGATATAATTTTGTTTAGATAATCAATAAAAATGTAACTTAGTGTCACTCTTAAAGAATGCAGTGCAATGCTGCAGCACTTAACAATATACTATGTTTTGATATATCAAAGTGTAGTATAGTCCTAAATTAGTAACCAGATTCTTTTGACAAAATTCAAAGGCAAAAGCGTTAAGTATATGTATACATAATATCCCTTCGTGGGTCCGCACGGGACTCAAGACAAACTCCCTCGACCAATCTGCATGAGGTCGCGTTACCTATTTTTTATTACATGAAAATTCAACCCCGGGCCTTTGAGGTATCTTTATAATACCGTCGCAAATTCAGTTTGAGGTCCTTATGCTTTCATTTTCGATACAGTCCTAGATTTGACTAACAATAACGAAGAAACCGAGAGAAAACCATTAATTCAGAACGCAACAATATTATTCAAATTCTATTTGAATTAATGCAATCGATTAAATTCTGTTATGTTTATCGCTTTCTTCACCAGTTCAAAATTGTTTAATTTAACAATTTATTTGAAAATCAATTGTTACAAATAGCCTAGGGTACCTACAACGAATAGCGTTGTAGCCAGATGTTTGTATGTATGTATATGTAGGTATTAAGACAGTACATTCTGTACATACCAATAATTGATTTGATGGCTATTTACTAATTTTGAATAGAATCGGCAAAGTTTCTTGTCAAACTGTTAGAAAATATATAGCTTATCAAGAGTTAGGGGCCTAAACAAAGTCTTCTAATACTAATATTAAATATGCTAACATAACTTCATCTGCATAATTCTATCTATTACCGATTCACGGCTAAATGGCTGAACAGATTTTCATTATATTTTTATGTAGGTAATACTTCGACACCTGAGAAAGGAAAGACAAAGTAACACTAGGGCTAATCCACGGATAGGAGCTCATATGTATTGTTGTGTCTGCTATAATATTAAAAATTTCCTTTATTATTTTTTACATCGTCTTTTTGTGCTGAAATGACTTATCAGCTATCATATTTATTTCCTACACGCCCTAAGTAGCATTTGTTTTACACAATTTATTCCTTCTACGAAGAAAATAGAAAATGCAGGATATATTCCTGTATCGTATAAAATGCAGCAGACGCAGTTGGGAAACTGGAAGATGAAACGAAGGGCGCAGTACGCGGGCCGCATGGCTAAAAAGTTAGTAAAAAATTCTGTGCGTCTCCCGTCTACCAAGACATGTCTGCGTAAAACATATTTTATATAGACGAATGAAGCTTTAGTATTTATTGCAAAAAAAAAATCCGAACCGTTTTGAAATAAAATGTACGATGAATCAGAACACCTGTGGATTTAGGCAAGAAAGTTTCAAAGTAATACTATCATATCGCGATTTTAAATTGTACGTATTTTGAATAATATAAACAACGTAAGTCGTTTTTAGAAATACAAGAATGTAGGCATTAGATTAACCTGAATATGATTTTAAGAATAGTCAATAGTTCTCTCGTAATAACATATCGGATAAAAATACATAATAAGAAATAATGCTTTTGGACTTACCTATTATTAAAATAATGTATACAAATAATTATGTCTAACATTTTTATTTTTAAAAAAGTTCTATTATTTTCCTATTATTAATTTCATGAAAGGAAAATCCGTTACATTGTCAAATGTATGAATATACATATTGTTAAGTAATACGCGCTCTTTACGCGACAGACAATCCAGATCATTTAATCATACAATATGTTCAGACTTGGCCTTTGCCAGTTTATCGTATCATTAATTTAGTAAGTTAAGACAGGTACAAAATTAGGCGAAAAATAAATACCTAAATGTAAACTTAATTCCAGCGCTGCAGAATCATAATGAAACCAATTATAAACAGGTCCACGTCAGTTACGATTTTATCGACAGTAATTTAATTATGCAAACTCTTAATTAATTGAAAATTTAATACAAAGTTACCCGTAACCGCGTTGTTAAGTAAAAGTTATTTATTTATGCTTTATTGTTATTAATCTTTGAATTCTGGGAAGCTATTTAATAATAATGCAAATTGTATTCTTGAGAAGTTTCTATCGTCCTGTTTGCAATATTGCAATATATAAAAAAAAAATACTTGCTAATGTGGCAAAAAGTATATCTCACATGTGCAAATTTAACGCAAGACTTTAATCAAACGTCGTCTTTTTAATTGTTAGATAAAGCAATAGCGTCTATAACTTTATCTGGCCACGTTATTTCTAAAACGTATCCCTACCGGCATGGAAGATTTAATGGTCACCACGGTCAAAACGGCATTTTTATGCGATCGATCAATATCAGATAGTTTTTTGAAGTGGAAACTTCTTTAGGCGCGTGCGCCGCGAACTAAAATCACGAACTCGCATCAGCGTCACCGAACGCTTTCCATGAGCTACATATATGTATACTGTGTATATATGTGTACTTTTTGGGTGAACAAAAAGCGTAAAACTCGCGTCATCGTCACCGCACGCTTCGCATGAGCTATTAGATTATGCTGTGTGTAATCTAATAGCTCGACGATACAATTCACAAGTTGCTTAGTTTTTACTTCTATCGGCAGTCGCCATAGGCCGTATATTTTTTTTTATATTATGTAATAGGTGGATAGTCAAACAGTCGGGTCGTCTGATGGTAAGTGATAACCGTTGCCCATGAAAACCTGCAACTCAAGAGTCGTAAGTGCTCGAGGATGATAAGGGAGGTTAAGGAAGATGAGGGATCAGAAAGAGTTGAGGAGTGATGAGTGGAGTTGGACCTCCTATTTATTATTATATATTGTTTGTCTACCGGTGTTCTGTGAAGTCCAATACTCTGGTCGAGCCAACCCACATTCGTGCCTGAGCATAGCACTTCCAAAGTAAAGATATATTTAGTATTAGTTCGATAGTTGTTCGGAGTGGTCATTACTGTATGAATTTATATATATATAAAGATTTCTTCAGTGTTTGAGATACAATAAATAATACTACATATGTATGTGATACACTGAGATGCAATATTGTGATATTTTTTTTTCATTTGTATTCAAGTAATAACGGATAACTTAAACAAAAATTAATAAACAAAAACCCAAAATTTTATAAAACTTATAAGAAACCCCAAATCAAAAAGTTACGGAGGGGCACATTTTTTTAAAATATCTCTAAGACAAAGTCCTAGCATAAAAGTGATGAGTTGAGAATCTATGCAATACCAAGACGTGCTCCCATAAATAGACTTGACAATACTTCAGTTGATGTCTTACATAGACATACGATGAACGTGATAAAATACGAAACCAATTCATAAATAATAACCTGTACAAGGTGTGAAGACTCCTGATTATTTACAGAGGTCTCTGTTTCTGTTACTATAATTAACCAAACTTTGGGACAACTGGTGTTTTGGGACGTCACGAATTCTATGCACTTAGTTATTAACAAACCGTGGGGTCACCGAGGGACATAAAGATCTCTAATGATCATCGTCACGTGCCCACGAATAAATTGCGGTAAACTTAATTAAAGAGTTATGCCTTTAGTAGGGATCCAGCCATTATGTCTACTCTGCATTCAAACGTAGCTAATTTTGAAATTCAAACGCAAAAATCTAAAATGGTTTTCCTTTCATTTTTAATCTAATTATCTCATTAGTGATTCTGAAGTAGAATTTTCAAGTTATGCAATTTTAATCATTTTGGTACAGACGACGAGAGCGCTACTACTTACTGTATGTGGGTTTATGCTTTGACGTTTGGATTAGTCGCAGCAATAGAACAACATAAAAACCAATGTAAGAGTGTACCTAATCAATTTTCTTCAGAATACCTGAAAACGTGAAGAATATATAATGCGAATGAAATTGTAGATTCAAACGTTATCAAGTAAATTGCTACAATTCTATTGATATGAATACTTTTATTAGTTTTATATTAGGTTTATACTTTCAATTTATATTAGAAATTGGCATACAATATTTATTACAATATTATAAGCAAGACACGGCGTATAAAGCCTTTTAATATTAAACAAAATATGTCTTACCGGCTCATACAGAAACTTCTATTTGGCGTACACGTTTTTCTGTAAATCACAAAGAAACCTAGTATCTGTAAAGGTTAAAACTTTTACATGAAGAAGGTAATAGGTACTTAATGTATATGTATAAATTCAAATTTTTAACGTTAACGTATGTACATATATGTACGCTAACAATAAAATCTGTTACTAGTTGTGTACGTACCGAACTTGTATGTATAACTTTTACATGTTTAAAATAAGATTTATGTACAATAGAGCGCTATCTCGTGTCAACATAGCATTGGATATCTATTAAAAAGCGTAGTGGGATTCATCTCGTACGAGTATATTTATTGTATAATCTTTCAATGAAATACAATACAGTGATATACTAAATATTGAAGTATAGCAGTCGGCGCTCTTATCATACACGGCGTTTTGTTATAGACAAACTTGATACGGATATTTTCATATATAATTAAGGGTAGTTTGTTAGATACAATAATATATAGGCGTTTTATACATACTGACTAAACACCAACCGTATATCATAATTAAGTTTTCCTTCTTTACCACACATAAACTCATTCCAATTTTTATTTCTTTTTGTCATAGGATGTTCAGCCCAGACTCTCAGAATATTTCCGCAGCAGAAGCAACAGACAGTAGCCGTAGGCAAGTCTGTTGTTATGACTTGTCAGGTTGACGCACCTTCTCCAGAACTCGTTACTCAACCTCAATGGAAGGACCCTAAAGGATTCATTATCAACGAGTCTGCGTAAGTATCCCCTTATTGTATTTTTATTAATATAATGTAGGGGGAAAGACGAACACATTAGTCACCTGTTGGTAAGTGACAACTGCCGTCCATTGTCACCGATAGGCTGATGATGAAGTGCGCTATCCACATTTGAGGGTGATTAGGGATGGGGGAATGTGGCCAGGGGAAAGAGGAGAGAGGAGAGGGGGAACAGGGCCTCCGGAAACCTTATAAATATTTGCGAAATGCAACACCGCTTGCGCTTTACAACTGGTTTTCTGTGAGGCCGATGTATCGCACCGGTCGAACTGCCCCATACGTGCCTAAGCAGACGCTATCACGATCAAAATTAATAAGCAAGTAAGAAAATAACATAACATGTATTGTAGTTATCCAATAAACAAATACAATTTATCTTATTTAGAAAATCATCATTATGGCTAAGACAACTTTTTTATTCATAATACACATCCATATTTTGCCCATAATAACGCCACGCAGTACTTAGCAATTTCGCTCTTCCAGTGTAAGGGAGACTATGGAGATTACTTGCTCAAGCATCGCCTACTGAACACATAGTTTGTGTGCTCTTCTTATTTTGACATAATAAACCGGTTACTATTGGGTATGACTATTGCTTTTGGTTAAGTCTCCCCAAAGTCTCCCCTTGTTTATTACTGTTTTATAAAACAGTATAATTAAATAATGTAAACATTGTAGCACCGGTACACGACCTGAAATATACACGGAACCAATGCCCATGAGGCAGCTGCAACTGCTGTACATATCGTCGATTACCCCCGCGATGGCAGGGAACTACACCTGTGTCGCCACTTATACTAACGTGCCTCTCAGTGCCAGTGTTATCATCGACACCTACGGTAAGTACACAAGTCTATCATTCTGTTATTTAAGCGAGGCATGAAAAAGCATCTCACCAGGCCGCCATAGTGTGGGTCACCTTGCTGCATTCACTACACTTGCAATGAGGATGGTGACCACCACTCTTAGACTCCACTTGTTGCTTTTCATCAGGCAGAATGGAGTCACTAAATTGATACAAAAAAAAATATGATAACCCTGGGTTGAAAGAGGAGCAACAGTAAAAGAAACGTTTAAAAAAAGGTTCTCTTAACTCTACCTAATATGTGGTAAATATGTTTTTACATATGTACGTGCTGGCTAAAGTACTTACTAGAAAAATGACAGTATGGTATGTAAATCTATGGATAGAAATTTAAACAAGTTATTTAAGAAGTTTACCAAAATTGGTAATATACGTAGAGATACATACAGCTATAGTCCGATCCCATAGTCGCCTTTTACGACCCTACGGTAAGAGAAGTGGTAGCTATTCTACTTTACCGATATCCACACGGCTACTAATATTAAGATATTACGTCAAAAATAGTATAAAAGTAATGTTTACGTTTTTATTTAAAAATAACTGTAGAAGCTGCTGCTGCTGCTATTGACAATATAATTAACACAATTAACTGTATTTTTATCACTTTGACATTGACATCTTAGTTACTTTGACATTGACATCTTAGTCTTAGTTCCACCTAATAATTTCTTTAAATTGAAATGGGATAAACAACGAGTGCTAAGCTTTAATTAATTATGTTTATAAACGCTGAACATATATCACATAACATGCACAAAAAATCAATCTAATTGAAAACATCACAATTCTTATTATCTGCTACGTATTTTTATAAAAAAACTACCTGAAAATGTCTCCTAAACCCTTTTAGATTAAGGGACAAGGCGATTCGAGACTGCTCGAAATTAGTTCGTTAACATTTTAATTTTGTTTTAGTTGCTATTACTTGGACGAACGCTAATGAGAATCAGTTTGCTACAAAGGGAAAAGACTTCAAAATCATGTGCGAAGTTACAGCGGAGCCTTCACCGTCAGTTGATTGGTTCAAAGAGGGCAATCCTGTAAGTAATATACCTAGACAATGGAAATTTTTCTTTTTGAAATAATACCTACGGGCTATACAATTACAGCAAGTATTTCCATCGAATGAGTTAAGGGAATTGAATTACCGATATCTTATTCAATGATACTAGTAAGTAATGTTATTAATATAATTTTGTAGATTGTTACCGGCGATCGATACGTCATACACACGAATGGATTAATGATTAAAAATGTACAAGAAAGTGATGATGGAACTTACACTTGCCGAGCTGTGGTCATACAAACTGGGGAATTGGCTGAAAGGAACATAAAACTTGAAGTAGGTCACAACAATATATAATGATTAAAAAAATATGCCAACGTAATATGACGCGTGATATATGAGTTTGATCTTTTAGGTCTATACCGCACCAGAAATGGAAGAACGTGAACCTAGGGTAGAAATTAAGGAAGGTGAAAGTGCAGCTATATCTTGTAAAGCCAGAGGAAAGCCAAACCCGACGTATTCTTGGATCAAGGTTTCAACTCGTGAGGTAAGTGACACGTGAAACACCATATTTACATATTAGTTTTCACCGCTTATAAATATTTATTAGTATTTATATGCTTCTTTAGAACTTGGCAAGTACATCGAGATTCAGCGTCCAAGAAAACAGTGGTCTCCTAACAATTGACCGTGTTGAAGCCGGTGACTATGGCAAATACATTTGCAGCGCAGTAAACAAGGCTGGACAAAACGAAACTGAAATCGAAGTGGAAGTTCTAGTCAAACCTAGAATATTCGAACTATATAATATAACCGCGCCGGAAAAACAAGAGGCTACCTTGGAGTGTAAAGCCACAGGGCGGCCCGCTCCTCGTATTAGTTTCCGTAAATTAAGCCGTCCTGACCGCTTTGTGAACGGTCCTAACGATGATGGCAGGTAAGATATAAGCCAGTAACAGTACTGTTTTACTATCTCCTTAATGGCCCCAGGTGGTGCGTAATACTTTCGTTTACCCCGACATCTTAAATCAAGTTTATAGCTTTTTTAAAACCCTCTTGTTGAATGTTTTAAACTGCTTATTATGGAATGACTAAACAGATGTCTTCAGTTTTCTAAACTTAATCTGCATTTTTGAACAATTTTATTTTTCTTTCAGAATCACGATTGATACGACCAGTCATCAAACTGGTGATCAAATGGAATCGAGTGCAGTTATAACAATTTCTAAGGTGAACAGAACAGATGATGGTCTGTACGAGTGTATTGCTGAAAACGACGGTAATTCTACTTTTAGCTCAGTTTTTATAAGTAAACTGATATTAGAAAGTTAAAGAGAAAAATGTCTTAATAAAATATACACAATTTTGTTTACGAAATAAATCTGAACTTACTTTGTAATTAGCTTTAGCTATTTTCCTACAAATTTAACTAAAGTCAATTATTTGAGACTGAAGTAAAATATTTCTTATAGTCTGCACTACTACATTATTAAATAAATTGAAACATATTTTTATAAACGTTAAATCTTCAAAAATATATATATATTAATTAATATTACCACCAAAATATATATATTATGTCAGGTGGTGAAGCAAGAAAGAATGGTCACTTGACAGTTCAGTTCAAACCGACATTTGAACACATGCCTAATGTTCCTATTTGGAGCTGGAACGGACGTCCCGCCAATTTAAGTTGTACTGCAGAGAGTATCCCGAACGCTACTATTAAATGGAGGTACGTTGTTAAATTAAAGATAACTCTTTATTACACCCATTTCACTCCCATTTAAAGGACTTATCTTATTGCGTTGCTGTAAAAGTTTTTTTATCGTTTCTAAATTATTGTCACTCTTTTATTTCTTCTTTCTCTAACATAAATAGAAATAGGAAATATTTTATTAAATAGAAGTTTCTCGGTTAAATACATAAAACCCCTTTAGTTCGTGAATAGGTACGTGTAATCTCAACCATGATAAGTTCACAATGTAAACCATCCCGCAAAACACAAATAAGTACTTGATAACTTCACTTTAGGAACCTTCACATTGTTTGAAGTTATTAAAGTAGTCAGAACTCCTTAGCAGGATCAAACACAAATTTAAACTAGGCAAGTCAAACAGCAGCCAACGTCTCTGCAACTAAGTAGTAGTAACATATATACGACATGTACCGCAGAAACGAAGCATTTCTAATATAAAGGCACGAATGGACTGCATGGAACTGAGTGGTGACCTCGCCACGCGCCGAGTGTCGTGGGTTCGATCCCCACACGGGACAACTTTGTGTAATTCCTTAATTTTTACTGAGAGAGAGAGTTCACGGTCTGGGTGTTCTTTGTGTCCGTTAATTGAATGTTTGTTAAGTCCCCGTGACTCAGGAATTGATCCTAGTGCAGGAGTAGTAAAAAACATAAATATAACTAATCATTTTAATATATCTATTAAATAATCTACCAAATATTTTGGCTGATAACAGGACGTAATAAATTCATTTCAACATCACCTCGGATTAAATGACATGATAAATATACTATTTTTTATAACAGTATTATGAATGTGTTTGATTACAGGAAAGTTATTTTTTTATAAGTTATTTTAGTGAGCAATAACAACCTTCTTCTTGTTTTCATTTAATTATTTTTTTCTCAAGGTTCCGTGATCTGGACTTAGTAGAAACTCCCCAAATAAAGATCTACGGCTCTGGTCCATCTAGCTATGTTATCGTTACACCTACCGACAGAGCCTTGTACGGTGCTTACAAATGCATTGCAACTAATACCCTTGGTGAAGATGATTACACAATTCGCTTCCGCGAAGCTTTCCCACCTCACCCCGTTACCCAAGTAAGTAAATTATTACTTTTTCTAAGGAGTTTAACGAAATAAGGTGTTCACTTGGTTAATGCGTCTAAACAGTTTACGAGAAAAGTGCTAACACAGATGTATAGTAGTTAATAAAATACCATCAAGATAATTTTACTTTTGAATGTAATTTCTGCTAAGCTACGGATACTAGCTTAGAATATGTTGTACCGTTTATTTTTTTGAACAAATTAATACCAATATTTATTTAAGTGTCAGTTGGTAGCAACATATTTTAGGACTAATTGGGTAGGTACTTTTTAATTTCTTTTTTTTTTTATTTATTAGGCTCGCCAAGAACTAATAACAGCGACATCAGTGTCCTTCAATATAAATGGCCCAGCCGAAGACGATGGACCACCAATTTCTGCATTCATAGCCCAATACAAGGAGAATGATAATTTTGATTGGAATCTGGCCCAAAACAAAACTTGGTCTGTCAACTCACCGTACATAGTTGAAAATTTGAGACCCATGATCACCTACGATTTTCGTTTTGCTGCCATCAATCAGGTCGGGCCTGGTAGTTGGGGAGCTCCTCTCACTGTTATTATGCCTAGGAGGTAAGTTTGTATTTAAATCACACCCAAAGCTTTTTCAACAGTAAACTTTTTACTTAGCAGCCGCAATAGGTATAATTTTGAGTAAGTATGTGTGATTGTATCATATTTCTTGTCCTAGGTATTTAGGTAATTTGGTATTAATACATATGAAGATGGTAACATGATTTATTTTGTTTTAAAATAATCCTTAAGTTTTCAGTAAAAAACGAATAATACAGTACACAGTAATCTCAAGAATTGATGTGTCTACTGTACCTTAAAATACACATACAAACGCTCACGCTCGTATCCTCTAAGGAGTAGGCAGAAATGTATTAAACACGCACATTTCGCCAAACAGAATTTGATCCCACTAACGTATTAAGGGGCAAGCCTATTGCCGAGAACCCGGCACTGTATAACTGTTGCATACTGTCTGATAGATAACAGTCCGATCCCTTAGCGGTACCGAAAAGAGATGAGTTAGCCCTATTCTACACCACCGTGAACCACACGGCAAAAAATAAGAATTTTCATAGAATATTAAGAGTGTAATGTCTACTGGTTATGGTAGTTGCATTGATTAAGTTTTTTTCAATAAAAAAAATATAGGACAACCAGACACAACTTTAATATCTTACTTCACACCATTGAAAATATCTCTCACAAACACATACATATTTAAAATTTTGTTTCAGGTCACCACCTGAACAACCAAAATGGTGGGAAAATGAAAGTCCAGAATCTCTCGTTCACGGTAAATACGCAGATAGATTTGAACTAAGATGGAGAGTGCCCGCCAATAATGGCGAACCTATCGATATGTATGAGATCAGCTTCTGCCCTGTAAGTTGTTAATTGTTTTCTTATTTGATGTAATATTTCTACTGCCGCACGCAATACACACGTTCTGAATAGATTTCTTATAGGGATGATTTATTTTACTTCTATACTTTCATATAATTAGATATAAATTTTATTTTATTTTTCGTTGTTTTACCAATATCTTAAAGCCTTTTATGAATTAAATAGCTAAGCTAAGCTGGCTAACAATACACAGTTTCCACACTTAGGGAACATCAATTACAACAATATTGCAGAAAAGGAAAGAAGCCTCGTACCTCGTTTTTTGTAGAAAATATATATTAATTTTAATAAAATATTTTGTCATTGTTACATTTATTTAGGTGCAGAAAGTAACTGGTGAATGGCGCATCGCATCTGAATCTCAATGCGTCGTCGAGGAGCTTAAATCTCTAGAGGCAATCAGTTACGAAGTACGTGGTCTCCGCCCTGACACGCGCTATAGAATGCACGTCCGGGCCCACAACGTCCTCGGATATTCCCTGCCTGCCCAACTTTACGTCCAAACCGCTCTCGGTGAGTACAATCAGGAGAGTAACGAGGTCCCAGTAAAAGCTGGCTTCTACGACGTTTATACCGCCTCACAACCAATGCATTCAAAAGCAACAACCAATTCTTACTTCTTCAGCCTATGTATCTTTGTTTTGTGTTTCGTTTTGTGAACTGTGACCTCTGAGTAGTGTTTTTTGCTCTATTAGATATTTATTTTTAATGTGCTCCTGAAAAATATGTTTACAACGAATTTATTTTCATATCTATAATATCTTCAGTGGTACTATGTTTTGATTCTCTTTTACCGAGTACAATTTTAGTTATATAATATAAATAGAGTAAGATAACCCGCTTGTTAACCAATTTGTGTTATTTATTTTCTTTCATTCTACTGTATGATTTATTAATCAAGTCATTCTTGAAATTTACTGTACAATCTTGCCTTTACAAAATAAAAAGTACATAAGATTGTTGTGTCCATTCAAATGTACAATTAGTTTTACAAAATTACATTTAAATGTGTGATTTGTATTTAAATCTCTTTTAGACTTTTTTTATTTTTTATTATGATTTTTAATACAATTAATATTACATGTTAATTACATTCTATAGTTTTACACTAGAATTCACGACTTTATATTATGTTGGTGTTAATTTATTATTGGTGGTAAGTTTAAATTGCCTATATTTTGTTTACGTAGTAAAACAATTCTTTGCATTATTACCTATAAGTATTTATCATTCTACAATATTTTCTAGGTAACCCAAATGGATGTTCAAGTCATTTCAGATGGGGTCACAATAAAATGGAAATCTTATCAACGATATTTATAACTTATTTCCTGGTATAAATACTAGTAAAATATTCTAATAATCTTCTAAATTAAGCAAGTCCAAAGACGACTGTTGTTATTTAGGAAATATACTTGTTGTGATAAAGCAATTTGTTAATGTGTAAATAAATATAAATGTTGCTTGTGTTTGAAAATATCATAAAATGATTTCGGAGCTTCAGTAGTTTCAATCGTGTAAATTTATAGTGATATAATTCTAATACCATTCTGTAATATACGGAAAGTATATTCAATAGTTATTTTTAAATCTATTAATAATATTTCATAGGTAATTGAATGGCTAATAAATTAACACTGCCACAATATACACTCGTACTATAAATTAAGAAATAATGCCAAAAATTAAGGCATCAATTGCATTTTAACATAGAAAGTTGGATAAGGATTCATAAGATTTGTGTACGAATTTTTGATGACTATTTTGTCTTTTTGATATAGTATGTGTGTAGTACGTGGGAATGAGAATCGTCCATCTTAAAGATTATGGAGTATGAAAGGAATACGAATGAGCTCTTTGGAGCTTTGAAAGTATAATGTAGTGAGTCAAAAGTTCTACTATAATTGTCAGGAGTTCAGAATTGTGATCTGTTTTAGGAGAAAAAATGACCAATGTGGAAATAAATAAATGTTTTCGAAACAAATTGGCTATTTGCAGTTTTATGTACAGTAATAAAAATGAATGAACTTTACAAACATAAATATAGTATACTAAATAAAGATTGTATCATAAAATAATTATTTGTTGTAACAAATTCATTCATTTTTTATTAAAACAACCATTACCAAAATCCATTTAATGTAGTTGTAACATAACCCTCATCCCTTAAATGTACCTCATTGAACTAACAAATTAACTGTAAAAAGAGATCGAAAAGAAAGCTGTCAAGATGCTTCTCAAGAAGTCCATTATCCTTTATGAATGTTGATCGTTACACAAGTGTGTTTCTGTCGCCCTGACTGAAATTTTGGGTAAATATAATTTTACATTAATATGATATTTTTAATAGTTAATAATCCTGCTGCATAGTTTCCTTTGGAATGTACTAATTACTATTGCATGATCTTCATGTACACCCTTCAAGCTCTGATTTGAATCACATCGTTCAGATAGCATGGTTCCAACATTGACAAAAGCATATCGGCTCCTACGCATATATACATCTATCCTTACTATTTTAATTATACCTTAGTGGTCCTATTAGATGACAATGATGTTAGACATTTGAGTTTTTGGGTTTTCAAATCAACCTTCTCATGTCCGATTTATTTTCCGAAGCATGGATAGTGTAATCTGTGAAACTGCCAAGCTAGTGATCCGTACCGTATATTTAGTAATCCTAGCACATAATATGTATTTCCCTCAATGTTGGCGGTTTCATCAGGTTTTAGGATTTCACAGTAGAAAATTTAGGAACGAAGCTGGTAGGAAAATGTTAATATATATTCTCTTGTTCGGGTGTAACATTTTTCTAGCAGTAAGTTATGTTTACCCTCTTAATTAAGATAATTTATGTAACCTACGGTGATGGTCGATAGATATCCGTCCAATATTTAGTTATTTTATAAATTTGTTATTACAAAATTATTATTGTAAGTATAATTGTTTACCATAGGTACTGCTTACCTAGAATCGATACTTGTCATGGGGTTTGAACATTTATTTTGCGGTAAACAAAATCATTTGGAATGTTTGCATCTTGACAACTTTTCTTTCTTATGATTATATTTATTATTGTTATCATTAATTATAAGGTCTTTGACTTATGCATCATCACATTTCGTTTCTTTCATTGGTCATCAGTTCATTTCCATTCAAACCCCATTTCATTCTTTAGGAGAGCTTACTACCAGATTACTTTTACATGTCATTAAACTAGAATAGTTACCGGTGATTGGGTGCACGATTTCTTTATCTGAAAGCACTCCCTGTTTGTTCACAAATCGCTGATTGCAATGAATGGTTGTATCGATCGATACGAATAAATGCATTAACATCGAATAAAATGTATCTGAGGTAAAACTGCATTTATTACAATCACTTACATGTCATCTAACATCTTCAGCTTCTGTGACATGATGCATAAACTAACCTTATAAAGAGCAGTAGATAAGATTACCTTATAATTTCAGTTACACCATCGCTTTGTTATATTATTGGTATTCTGTTTCGGCTGCTCTTTTTAGTTACATAAAAGACATATCGATAAAATATTTTACAGGCGTAGAACGTTCTGGATTTGCACCACCGCAAATGTTGTCAAGTGGGACAATAATTGGATTGGCCCTTGCTGGAGTATTCATCTGCCTCCTCATCGTGGATCTTCTTCTCTTGTGCTTCAGAAGGCAAGGAGTCATTGCTACAATCTGTGGGAAGCGTTCCAAAAAGCATAATGACGATGAAGCCAAACTGGGAAGGTAATAATCTAATAAGTTTCTTTCCTAATATGATATACTTTTGTATTAATGAATATTTTTTGTTAAGAAAACCAAATCATCAGTTAGCACTTCATCGACATCATAACTGTGTTACTTCAAATATTTATGATTATAATTGTTCTATCTATCTATTTATCTTTGTGTTAATCGTATCAAAGCCTGCCCTTTTGTTATCCCGGTTCCATATTAAGTGTTAGTGTCGATGAGAGATGTTTCTGCCCGCTAGTCTGTACGGTTGGCGCTTCCCGCTCCCTTATTGCAGCACGAAGCCGCGCGCGCCGCCCTCCCCTGCGCCCCTGCCGCCACCCGTCAAGCTGGTGCCGACCCCTACGTAAGGCACCATACAATAGCCATACGAAAACTTGAGACTGCCTGCATGCTATGTTTGTGCGGATGGTATGGTTCGGCCCTCGTGAGGAGAAGCTTCTTGACCCAAAAAAAAATTTGGTTTGAGAGGAAAATGTATAGTATTTAATAGAATGCGGAAAAGTACGTATAAGACTTTTCGCTGGGGCTGAGCAATGTGTACATAATCCAACGATAAGCTTCGCGGTTTGCCTTTTGTAAATAGCAATGAAGTATTATTATAGAAACCGTTATGCTTTAGACTAAAGTGTTGTGTAGTTGTGAAGTTGTGTACAGTGATGCTTTTTTAATAACATTTTTTATAGATTTGTGTGAGTTTATATTATAAGCTGCCACGTTAATATTAATAAATTTCTCGCCGAGTTCTTCTTAAATGGAACATCTCTTACGACATCACCTTGTCTACAGTTATGAACTTTTACTTTTTTCTGTTTCTTCTTTTGTTTTTGATCCCTCCCTCCTGGTTGTGTGTTACTTTTCAATTGCACCATTGTTTGTTATCACAGATTTTAATTATTATTGTAGTTGTTTTCCTACTTGCAAAATCCACTAACAAATACATTTGTCTTTCCCGATGCTGCCTCATATCAACCACGTGTAGTTATGTACCGACCACTCCAGTGTAAGAAAATCAAATTTTGATTATCATACAACTATTTTATAATACCTTCTTTACCTTCAGGTCTGCGGCTTGTGTTTTGTGTTTGCAGTTTATAGCGAATCATAATTTGCATTAATCTTTTGCTTACTGTTGTGTCCGCTTTATTGACCTTGTATCACCTTTCATTATCTGTGTAACATAATTGTTTTTCACATTAAATTCCATTAAAGCATTGATTTAGTTTGCGCCGTTTTGAAGTTAAGTTTTTCTTAGAGAAAGAAACAGTGTTATAAAAAATCTTATTACATTTCATTAAGAAAAAAATATTTTACTTCATCTTGACTTGACCCGAGGTAGTGGGTTCGATTCTAACTCGGAAAAATAAAATATGTATGTGTTCAGAAATTTATTAATATGTTTATCAGCAGTCTGGTTACCATAATACAAGCTCAGCTTAGTGTGAGATCATACGGCCGTGTGTCAGATGTTTGGAGCTATTATTATTATTATATAAGGATGACTTGTAAGAAAAACTTAACTTTAGAAAAGCATTGTAAATAAAAGATGCTAATTACTACTTAGAACACAAACATTTACTAATATACGTTAATCTACCATCATAGGGATGAAAAGGAGCCACTAAAAGATACAGGCGATGATGCTATCAAGAGGAATTCTTCGGTCGAGTTCGACGGCCATAGGGTATACGCTACTAGTGGAGGACCTATCATTGGGAAGAACTCTGCCGTCTAAAGCATGAAAGAAGATAAAAGGTGTTATGTTAATGATTGTTTACTGTACGTTCGATATGCTTGTGTACATGTTTGTGAGCGCGACCAGTATTTTAGAACTGCCAAAAGTTTACTTAAGTATTCAGCTTTACTGTCTATCTAGATTTATTTATTATCACATATATAATCTATATATTTTTAGAACCTATAATTATACCAGTATACCATTTTCTATAGCGGATACTTTTTGTGGTATTTACAATAAAAAATAGTGCACTTTATGTATTTCTGGAAATATACCGTTGCTTCAAAAGGTACAAAATGTGCCTTTTAATCTATGTATTACTTAATGAGGGTATTATATATATTAGTGTATATAGCGTAATATTTACTGTCTCAATATTTTTGTTTTTAATTCTATTATGAAAACGTCTTTCATCAATTCGTATCAGAGAACCTCTCTCATTATATACATATAAAACTATTGTTTTCACTTTATTATGTACAACAAACAATTATATTTTTTAAATAAACGTCTTTAATTAATAATATTAAATTAGAATAGAAGTTATCATTTAAGAGACGTTTATTATTTTCTTTATAAACTATTTATACATTTTTTGAAATAAATGAGTAATATCACAATTGATCATCATAAAACTAATTCTTATATTAGTTAAAATTTAGTATCACAATTTTTTGTAAGTTCTGAAAGATTTCTCTTTAATTTTAGTAAAAAAAAATCTGAACTTTAATTATAAGCTTAATATAAGTCTTGTAAATACTAATTTTAGACTGTAAATATTTTCTACAGTATTTTATAAAGTCTGACTCGTATCTCATATACCATAATAAATGAAGCCCTATACTTATCAAGAAATACTTGTAGATTCAAAACTTCACTCTGTGATTCAGAAGTTGAATCATTACACTGTCACCTTTGAATAAGTTCTAGCTATTTTGTGGATGTCATGTTTAATTTTATAAACAAAATGTAAGTTAGATAGTGTATACCTGTTAGTATTTGTAAGATTATTAAGATATTCCTACTTACTTTAATGATGTTAGGTAAGTTAAATCACAATACACACTAAGAATAGTAATTTAACTTTTAAAGTAGAACACATTTAAATCACTTAGAAACATCTGGCCTTGATTACGCATTTAGATAAGTAATTTGAAGCACTAAGGTTAAAGTACTGTTCTGTGTATGTAATGTGTCAGTTAGTCCGAAACAGCTACATAAATGGCTGAATGTCGCCGTGAAAATGTTTTATACCGTCATTACGAAATTTAGTAGCTGTTTCGCTTGAACTGAGAAAATGTTTTTATAACCGCTTACTTGTGTCTAAGATATGTTTATTATAATATTTATATACATCTTGTACCTAAACTTTGACAGTTTTGTTATTCAATTTTCATACAGCGCCTTTGAAAGAATTTATTCTTAGTAGGTATATAGTGGGCAGCTAAATAAATGTTAAAAACTTTTTCCGAGATATGGTTCTCTATCATTTGTTATGCACAGCACTTAACTTTATGAAACTTTTGAAAACACATTTGAAGTACTTTTCACTTCTAATTAGACGTCAATCTGTGAGAACAGTTGAAGCTTTTCAACTAAATAATAAAATATTTGAGCACCATTTGTCTGCCGAATAGTCACCAGTTCTTAAAAGGAAAAAAAAATTGGGCAATTGGATTACATAGTTCATTGAACAAATGGCAAATGAAAGAGCAACAAAGCTTTGGTCAATATTTGCTTCTTCATGTACCAGCTTAAATGTTATTCGTATGTAAATTTATATGTCAGCTTGTAGCCAGACTGCGGCGAAAGGAGGAGCGCATTTTATATAAAAATAAATGTATGGAAGTATATTTATGTTGTTTTCTTTTTCTTATCAAACCGTTTATATTTTTGCCAGTAAAATTCGGTGATAAATAATTCCTATGACACCTCAATGGAACCAAGTGCTACGAATAGGTACTTACATAATTAAGAAACAGAGAAAGAGAGAACAGACGGTTAGAATCTTTATTTTATTTGAAGAGATGTATTCGACTTTTATTCGCATTTGTAACACGCATACCAAAAAAAAAGCTTACTCCTTGTTCGCTAATAGTACACATATTACTAACGGTATTATTCAAATGCATTCCACGGTTGATCAATATTAATTTGCGTTATAAATAGAGCCATTACAATATAGGAAAAAAGATATGATTTATTCTCGTTAGTACAAAAAATGGCACGCTTTTTAATCGACGGTCTTATTACAATGTAATCTTTTGTTGGGGCTGAGCAGACGGGACTGGGATAATGGAGCAAATGTTGGGCAACAACACTTATGAACGTATTAGGCGTAGTGATGGGCTTAGTCGCGCTTATCAATTTGTACATTTTTGATCGATGTGAAAAGGGGTGAAAATGTTATTGAATATTATTTTTATTTTTCTATTTATAAAAGTTTTTTTTTATATTGTTAAGACACTGCGCAGTGTCTCACCAATATAAAAAAAGACTTGTTATTATCTACTAATTTCTTTTTAGAAAAACAAATTTATACACATTTTATTAATTTTGGACAAGTAATGTGGCCATTTCTTAAAAGGCCTTAGTATTATTACTTTTTAGACGTTTGCAACACCAGGAATTTTTCACATATATTGAGCATCATAGAGTAGCTAAAACGTGGCAAGGAGTCTGAGGAGTATGAAGAGACTTAAAACATGGCAAGGAGTTCATATTCCATATCCTGTTTTTGCTGAGGCAAAAACAGGGTATGAATATGTCTATGATTACTTGCTCTTCGCTTAAGTTATTCTTTTCTTACATTTATTTCTTTTTCCGGGGCAACATAACTTACATTAAAAAAAAACAACAGTAACGTGATATTCAGTCAATAAATTTTAAGGAAAACGTTCCTTGTACGATATTGTAAATGTTAAAGAATTCATCCAATGGAGTAGAACATGATATATTGAAAACATCGACTTTATACCGAGCGTGACGCAGTTAACAGCACTATTTGGCAAAAGCAATGCGTCACGGTAGATCCACGGGGTGCAGTCAATCGCTGCGGTCTATAGTCGCCGAGAAAGGACACAATGACGCACCCTGCACCACTATAATTTATAATTCACTGACATTCACAGTAGGGGGACCGTCCGTGCCTTATCTGGACGGATAGAGTGTCTCGAGTGGAACGTGGTATGGGAAAAATAAAGTGCAGAGGTAGAAACTTTGTAAAATAATATTTTATTATAATATTCATGTGAATTTCATCCGCTTTGTTTCATTCCATAAGTGAAGTTGCTTAGTGGCAAACCTGTAGCTTTAATTATTAATTTTACTACGTTTAAAGGTTAGGGGAAATAATACTTTAATCCGTATCGAACCCAAGTAAAACATTGGAACATGATGGATTTGAACATTATATATTTTTATGCTCATGTAACAGGTTCCAAGCATTTTAAAGACTTCCTTTGCTGGATCTAAAATGTATAAGCAAAAATCATAAACGCCAACACAGATTTACAGATGATTTTATAAATCTTAAATAGAATATTATATAAAAATATTTCACTGAAAAGTTAAGTATAAGAAATGAAGAGATTCACGCTCACGAATTTTTAATATAGTTGGCAGATATTATCTGTTGAATTTGTTTGACGTCAAAACCTTAATCAATCATTTGACTTGACTGACGATTCTCGAATCAGAGGATAATCTTAACATAAAATAAAAACATGAAGAAATGTAAGCGATTTAAGGTCCCCTGATATTTCTTTTATAAGATACAATTTTAACAATAGATAATATCTAAGTGTCTTTCTTTTCTTTTTTTGTATGGAAATCCCCACGGGTCATCACCTCACTGGGGCCTTACGGTGAGATGGCATGTCGGACTTGAACCGACTAAAACTACACAGTGTTCCGACATGGAGTCTTCTGGCCGGGGCTTCAGAAAGGAAATCCCTGAGAATTGATGACCCCGCTATGATATGATTCAAGCTCTGATTTTAAGAGACGCGCGCGGAATACTTTGCGCCACCATCTCAGGCCTGCTTCTGCTAGGATAAAGGATAGCCCTGTCCGTCGCCTCCAGGCTAGCTCTCATGGAGGCCGGAGATCATTTTGCGCTCTCTGGCACCTGGTGCATCTACTGCGGGACGGAAGAGTGCTAGTTCTCTTCCGTTCCCTTTCCGCCACTTCCTTGGCATGCATCACTACCGCACAGAATAAGGCGGTGGAATCGCACGCATTCTCGCGCTGGACCATGTGCATAACCATGGTCTCCAGCGAGAGGCTACACACACCAATAGCCGCCACGCTCCTGCACCCACGCAGCTCTACCAACGTATGGAGTGCGGTATTCTCGCGGCAGCCTCCGCAATGGTGGCACACAGACGTTGGCTCCCGGCCTATACGACACAGGTTTCCAAAGCAGCCGTGTCCCGTCAGTGCCTGTGTCATCCGGCAGGAGAGAGCGCCATGATCTAAGTAAGTCTATGTTTTGTTTTAAAGTTCAATTATTATGTTTTAATGATATTATACGAATGTAAAAGACGTTAAAAAAATATTTTCGGTGTCAAAAAAACAGAGAGTGAAATCAATGTGAATCATTTAAAGTACTGATTACAATTTTTATTAACCTCAGTGTTAATAAAAATTGTAATCAGTACTTTAAATGATTTTCGTCAGTATATAAAATACATTCGCTTTTGCAAATAAACAATATATATATATATTTTGTTTATTTTATATATATATAAATATATATATGTATATATATATCCGTTATTATATATATATATATATATATAATACCGGATATTTAAGACTAACATAGAACAAAGACCATTTAATTGCATACACAAATTCGCACATAGTATGAATTGTGACTTTAATGTTCAATAAGTTACAAGCCGCTTCTTTCACTGTGAATTCTACTAACTCCGGTCTTTTGTTATTGTTGTACAGTTTCCTCACCGAAAAGTAGTATTTAAACTAAGTGTATAAATTCTGAGTACCCGTATGTCTATGTAACTATTACAATTATTTTGTTGAACAATTTGATAGCTTAGCAACTATACACAGCAAAAATTCTAAGTCCAAGGCTAAAGCCCTACTAATAACATAAACAATATTACAAAATCCATGGCCACCCTACTAAGCCCATATTGGTTATCGGGGGCAACAATTAGGGCGTCCACGCGCCCAGCTTACGTGCGGTTCGTACAACTTCCCTTTCAAATAATTGCCCCAGTAGCAGATGATACGGATTACTTCACAACCCTAATATTGTGTACAAAAAGCAATACAGGTCGTCTCATTTCCGATATGAGTCTTGTCATTACGAAAAAATATACCCTCTGTAAATGTCCTTTTTAATTAAGGGTCACTGGTATTAAAAAGTGATATCTTTGATTTTAGTATTGCAGATGAGGGTTTTTTTTATTTGTAATTACCTTTAAAAGCTTATTGAGGACATTAAGTTTGTGATCAATCAATCTGTCCGTCAAGAATGGACAAATGACAAGGCAAAAATTATGTAGGCACCTAATTATTTGCGTAATTACGAATTTTCATCAGGGTTATATAAAATTGAAGAAGTAAAGAGAAACTTTATCAGAAGAGATTCAAACTCGAACAGACCAGTAATAAAATAACATAAATAGATACCTACATTACATAGACTCTCGCTTGTACTTCCGAATGGGTAGTTGGAGGTGTATTCAACTCCCAATCCTATTGCCGTCAATCTGCCACTTTGGGATTTAATGGGAGCATTTTGAGTAAAGGGAAAGGGATAAGTGAGGATAAAGGTAGGAAAGGTATCTACGGATTACCTATACTGATTTATTGAGAAGTTTAGACAATAGCTCAAGCAGCAATCAGGGTCGTATCCTGTATAACTCAAACTAGCTATTACCGAGAAGCATCCGACCCTCTAACTAAATATAAAATAACCTAACATTTTTTTATACTTAAATCTTTTAGAAATGAAACGCTTATTCATTTTTTTACTAAGTGTTGGCTTATAATACTTCAAATTATAATAAAGTTAGATATAGTAATTAAACGCTTAATCAATCAATTTCACTTAACGTCAAAACTAAATCAAAGACAATAGGACAAGTCTGTCCAATTCGTGAAGTAACCAATTAAGTGTAATTATAAATATTTCTGGTTGTTACAAAGCTTGGAAATTTTACTAGCGTAGTCTAATTGACAAACAGTAATTTATCAGAATAGAATACTCCGCATTGTTTGTACTAAGATCACTAACGTTTATAACCACAACACGAGGTATTTAACTAAGTTAGTAGTATTGTTTCATTTAGGGTATTTATTTCTAGGGTAGGTACGTATTAGGTGACGCGTTTTACCTACCACTTACAATTAGGACACCTATCACATTAATTCTTCTTTCTGTTAACTCGACTTCGTTTGTCTGTGGCGTATGCACTCATATTGTAGAAGTCCATCCAAGAATACCCGCTATAACTTAGATGGGACAAAATTGTAATGCTTCTCCTACCCCTTCGGTGCTAAAGGCGTAAGTATATGTATGTATGAGGGAATAATCACTAAATATATAGATCTAACCCACAATGCTCAACACGGTGGCACGTAGCTAGTTGAACACTTCTAACTTAAACCAATACGCCGTTCGTACAGTTTCACATAATTAATCGGTAATTAGTACAATAGTGGTTAGTGACTCTGACTGCTGAGTGAATCCCACACGGGTCATAAATTTATATGATCAACAAATAGTTGTCTCCAGTCTAAGTGATATTTGTGTCCGTTGAATGAATGTTTGTAAAGCCCCCCGAAAGATAGTAATTACGTAAGTAAGTATTCCTGATCAGACTGCACTCAGCCAAACAGCCAGACTTAATGGCCAAATGCAACGTACGTGTTCAATCAATTTAGTTCAGTTATTGACAACGAACGACGTGAGTTATCCATCAGTGTCAAACAACCCCAGTGTCTGCTGAGGGTGATAAAATAACCTTGTGGAAGTACCCTTACGATTGGGAAAAAAGTAAACAGCCTATTATAAAATTTGAGTAGGTATAGCTGTTAATAAACGTAATATACGTGCCCTGTCTAGCTTTGTATTTTGCATGACAGACAAGTAAATAGTTTTAAAATAAAAAGACACACTATGCCCTTGCCTTGACTTGCCGTACAGTCACCGTACTTTTTTTCAGCATCCTCCATCATGTTTATTGATTTAGAGGTTATGGTGGTGAAAGTATACTTAAGTAATGAAAGACACTTACACTCCTTTTTGGACAGTTGTGTACGTGAGTGTAGTATGTACACAACTGTGTAAATACAGGTATTTACATAACTACACTCACGTACACAATTATACTCACGTACACAACTATGGTATTTATTTACTTAATCTGCACTTAGGTAGTAGGTCATAGCCGCACTTAGGTAGTGTTACGTTAGCCGCACTTAGGTCTATGGTTTTGTTTACTTTAGAAAATGTGTAAAAGCTTTTTTCAAGCATGTGGATTCCCACCATTCCCTCATCGGACACAGACAGAGGTTCCACCCTTTCGTCTCGAAACACCTAAAAATCGTTTTGATAGTTTGTAATTAACTGTCTGCTTTTATTTTTTCAGAGAACTATAATCCTGAACGTTTAGGAATAAGTTTTTTCTATGATAGGCGTGTACTATCTACTTCTACATCGCCACTTTCGCACAAGTGTGTCGGAATGCAAACGTCTATTTCTTCTTATTATACACGAGTCCCGATTTTAACACCCTTTTATGTTTGTATTGATAACTGTTCACACTGTAATCTAGGAACGTATAAAATATTTATATTTTACTGGATTATTCCATTCTTATGTACACAAGTTTTTTTTTTTTCAGTAACCAGCCGTGGCAGTATAAATAATAACGTAATTCTTATTTATTTTAAATACATAAATATGTATAGACCCGAAGTAAATATGTTTAAATTAAAATTCCCGAGAGAGATTAAAATACCGTGGTATTATGTTATAATGAAGTAAACCACAAAACATTATTACCGAGTGATGTGAAAATACACACATGGTACACGTGAAATTAGGTTGTGATAAATTTTTGTTTTTGAGGATTTTAATGACAATCAAGTAACTAAGAAAAACATTTGAGTTTAAAACTTCTTTCGTAGAATAAATACAAATATTTGTAAAGCGCCTCTCTCACCACAAAGTAAAAGCTCGCTCCGGTAATCCTAAAGAAATTGGCAACGCTTTCGGATATATAAGATTAAATTGTTTTTTTCTTTTGAGATTTTTATCATTCCTTTTTGTTTTGTAAACAGGTCAGGTTGTTTCAATATATTTGTAAAACCTAATATGATACACATATTATGTACCTACATATTAAACATACATTATATTCAATCGACGTTTTGTGGTTTGTCGTTGCATGATTTTCTCTGAACGTAACGCTAGCGATGCATCACCTGTTTTCAAAACAGGTAATAAATATAATTCTCGCAAAATTCTTCTATCCATCAACATCCTTCGTACTAAATACCTATTGTTTAATTAATGTCAGGCCTCTCTCTTAATACGAATGCTTTTATAGATCATTTTTCAGAATCAATGAGCAATTTCAAGTAAGATTTCTGTATTAAAAAGCACGAACTTTCACAAAACTGTTAGCGATTTACGTTATTCACGGGTGTTATACTAAAATATGGCCATGCCGTTCTGAAACATCCTGTATTTTATATAATCTCCAATTCATTTGTTAGGACGGATTTATACTAAGGTCCATAAATTGTGAAGCCATTTTTCTTCTGTGTTACGATGCCGGATTACTATGTGGTAGGTATTTACATATTTACATTTTTACTTCTAAGTAAAGGGAAATCGAGTACACTTCCGTAATACCAATAAATTCATATTTCTTTTTGTTTCTAGCTGCTATATAACTGCCCGCACTGACATGTTGCACTCATCCCTCAACGGAGATTAAACTTATCCTGCGTGGCTGAGTTATGGAAGCTCTATGTAATTGAGTATATGGGTAGATCAAGGGGCCCGGCCAGCTCCTGTCTAGACAAATACGCGTATAAATAAAGAGAAATGTGGAAAACGAAAATGAAAAGTTCAACAAAAGCATTGAACACCCTGCAAATATTTTTCATGACGAAGTTTGTGGAAGTCAAAATAACATTTTATAATATTGTGTTACATTGCTACCGCCGTTCTAAGCCGCGTATTGATCGATCAATATCAGATCTTTTCTTTGTAAACTATCTCATTGTTGGGCACAGGTTTCTTCTCAGTATAAGAGCGGTTATGTTGTATTACAATTTCTGTATTCTATTACTTTAGACATACAAGGCAAGATGATAAGCTATTACCGGTGTCTAATAAACAACAAAAATATTACAGGTGGCCCCCTCTCATTATGAAACATAAGGCTATGCTGTTATACTCAACTACTTCAACAAAAATCTCTTGTGAATTAAAATTTGGGTACTTTACTAAGTAATTCCTCAGTGTCGATACTCATCCTTACCCAAAGGTCACGATAACTTTTTGAGCATTTTACCAAGTTCTCAAGTCGCTCTGAAGAAACATATTTGGTTTCAAGAGTCTGAGGTTACATTCTTTATATTTCAAGAATATTGGATACATTAAGTATATCTTTCGACAGGCTTAAGATGGTATCATAAGTCTGAATTGCTATAATGGGATAGAATGGAATCTTTAAAAACCATTTTAATTTCTTGCCTTCTACTGTCTGTGAAATTTGTATATTTATAAAACACTAGTGTCTTAAGTACAAAAGCTGTAGAGTTTAAATTTTTACGGTGTTACACTAATAATTTTTTTATCAGGTGGCGACATCTGTCATATTGTCAAACTTGTTTTTCTACTAATTAAGGAACGCTAATACATTGATCGAAGAAACTGTATGTTATAAAATCCATTTTCATCTTGTACTGGAATTGGAATAAATACAATTAAATACAAAGACCTTTTGAATTATACAGTATTGACATCTGATTGAACTGGATTGTCTTACTTCAAAATTCAATACACAAATAAGAATATTGACAACAAAAACGGTTGTGTACTACTATTTGTGTATAACTATTTATTTTTTTTTTTTTTTCCAAAATAATAGTAGTAATAGATAAGTATTACTCCTCCTGATACCAGCTATATGTGAGTAAAAGTCCCGCTGAAATCAGTCCTCTACTTCAATGAAATCAAAATTATCTGTAAAAAATCGATAGGTAGACAAGAATTTTGGAAATGGTTTTGTTGTTTATCTAAGCAGTTGCATGGTTATTAAAAAGCTATTATTTTGACATTACAAACAATAATTTCTTATTTATTTCATAATAAAACTATGTAACTTTGTATATTTATGTAAAACTATTTAACTATAATACGAACAAAACTTGATTTTTAATTAAATGTCATTGGAACTTCTATTTCACGTTTTATACTATCTATATACGATCTTCGCTACAACAGGTTGCATTGCAGTATCCAAAAAAAAATGCACACAATAATACTTTGTACAATCTAACCAACGCTAGACAACACATAATCATTAGATATATTTGAATAAATAAAAAAAAAAATCCGGAGCCACAAATTGAGTAAGTGGGTAGCGAATACATTGGGGAAAAATATATAATATTTATTATTATTTACAAGCCCATTTCTGAACGTAAGACATCTCATATATCAATCAATAAAGTATGAAGAGAATACGTGAGAATGTTTAGAAAATACAAAAAAATATAATATAATAGTTAAAGAATTTATACAATCTTTTGATAATAATTTGAATTTGATAATCATACCTTCCTGTAATTATTTACTTCCTTTTAAAAAATACCTAGTAAAGAGTTTACATATAAAAAACCTAAATTAGTCTTGTTTGTGAAATTATGAGCGCATGGTTATACTACTGAGTTATAAAGTACAGGTAAGGGCAACATTTTACTTTGATCGGTGCTTGATGTTTTGAAATCCGTCGAGTTCACCCGCCATCTTTACTATGTATCACCTGTTGATACGACAGTACTGTCTGTGTATATTTTCGTTAAATTCTATACCGTTCTTTGTACACTTTGTCGTTTCTGTGAAGTTTTTGTTAATCGTTTTCGTTGTTGCTTTCGACGTTTTTGTTGTTAAACATGGATGAACCTGGACCAGGCAGTGTTCGCTTTTTCAGTGTAAAATTGCCGAGTTTTGCATGATAATCCTAATTAAATAGTTAATCTATTAAAGGGCACACTATTAGCAAAGTTTGACAGGATGAATCAATTACATTTGACAAAGAAGCTCATTGTCAGGAGTATCTACTGGACTATAATATCCATTTGATTGACTGATTTTAAATTCGAGTCTAAGAGTAGTAACCCCGAACCATGCTTCATTATTAAATTAAAAGATATTAAAATAGAAATATTAAAACATAAAAATTAATATGCCAAACAAAAAAATACAGTTTTTGAATATTTCAAATTAATCCAGTAATTATTTTGTTTACAAGCTCAAGCGCAGGCTTTTCAGACGGAAGTAAACATTCATTTTTGAAGATGAAAAGCAATGATGATGAATTGCAAGCATGGCTAAAAGAAAAGATCACATAATTTGACGAAATGAAGTAAAAGCTCATCTACTAATGAAAATGAAACGGGTAAAAGTCATGTATGTACCAAACATATGTGATTGATGAAATGGCCCTTCAAAACTGAATCACAGTGGCCTCAACAAGATTTAACTATCAGTGGTAAAGCTGTTAGTTACCTAACCAGTGTTATTTAAATTTTATTAAGTTGATATAGGCCAAAGTCCAAGGATTTGCCGAAAAATATAACAAAAGCAAGCGAAGTCAAAATATTTTAAGCCAATGCATTAAAAACAGTAGAGAATTGGAAAAAGTGCTTTGACCTTGTCATAAAAATAGAAGAAAACATGTTACAAATTTGTGGCATCATGAATGAATGGAAAAATATTTAATTTTGCAAATTTAATACAAAGCCATCAACAGATTTGCATCTTTTATTTATGAACGTCTTCTTCAGAATAAATTCTTGTTGCTATTTATTGTAATTTATTTATTTAACCTAGTCGTTTACACACTGCATGGCAAAGACCTCCCTTTCTCCACGCTTTCTGTAAATATACTAGTTTTATTTAATTAATATCACATTAAGACGAAAGGACGGAGGAAACAAGAGTTTCAGAAATCTTGTTTTCTTTGTTTACATAATTTCTCATGTCCAGATGAATATAGTACTTAACAGTATTATAAATTTTTGCATGTAGCCGAAATGTGGGACTTACATACCAACAACATATTAATCTAATCGAGTGTTTGTTTGTTTGGGCGAGCCCACCGGACAAACAGAGGGCCCTGGATTATGACGTTACTCTAATTGACACCGTTATTTGGTCCCAAAACCTAAACAACGCACCCCTGTTTCGTGATGTTGCATTCTAATTAGAATTTGCTTAGTTAAGCTTTTGTAAACGGTTTAGAACGTATTAGGTTTATTATAAGATTTATAATTATGTATAGACTATAATAACAGGTATATGTAAATCTGTCGAATATAGCAGTTAAATAAAATATTGACCTACACCGAGGAGTAACTTAGTAAGTACGTTATGCCACGAACTTAGTGGTTGTTGAGTACGCCACTTGTCCATTTTAAGATAATAATAAATATACAAGTACTTCTTGAGAAAATTAGATTAGTCTCGTTGCGTAAGCACTTCACCGTCAGCTGTTGTGAGGTCACCGTACTCCACATTTAACTGGACTTTCCAGCGTGCGTACAGTGAAATTGAAGGGAATTCTGACGGGTCATTTTGTGAATACTGAGGCTTTAGCACTTTTCCACTTTGTCGTAAACGCTCCGTTCTCTTATATATGGTAATGGTAATGGTAATGGTAAAGGGCTCTGTTTCCGCATTTAGACTCATGTTCAGTCCATTATGCGTCCAGGAGGCTGACTAGTTGAGCCAGCCTAGCTCCTTCCAGAAGCGCAGAAGCCTCCTGGTACTCCAGTACCTGACCCCATCTTGGAGCCGTCCGTGTGTATTCGGACTTCATTTATGCCGGAATGATCACTATCGTTCTCCTGTAGTTCTATACAGTACCTTCTTTCGAAGATGTGTTGTTTTGGAATCCTGTCACATGGGGCAGCTATCAGAGGTTGGTAGTCCACTAGTTGATTCCAGATATTGGAGTGTGGACCCTCTTGGTTATTCCACAGACTCAGGTGTTTTAGTCTGATTGTTGCCATAGCTGCCTCCTGTTGTATGTACAGGTCTAGTGGTGCTAGATCGAGAGTTCGCATGCATCCAGTGACGGCCGTACAAACGAGTCTCTGGAATTGCTGCAACCTGTTTCTAACCGTGCTAAGCTCAGTTCTCTGCCACCAAGCAATAGCACCGGACGTGATTATCGGCCTTATTACCGCTTTATAAAGCCATAAAGTGATTTTCGGTGATAGACCCCAGGTTCTCTTAAATATGTATAAGAACACCAAAATCAAAATAAACACAAACATTCACGTTACAAGCGAAATATAAAGCAAACTTTGAGATCGATCAAGAAGAATTTGTCAATAGCAAAATTTAAACATACCAATAATGAAAAATGTTATGTAGATACATTACTCATGAAATAAATGGCAAAAAAAAAAACGATTGGCTTCCAAACGATTATACTAGGCGTGTATAACGCAAAGACAGTCACCGTGACCACGCGTTAACAATATCGATACTATTCGCACCCTCGCGGGTATGTACAGCGCAGATGGTCAAGCAATTGACCGGATCTGTTTCTGTGAACAAAATCTCACCTAATGCTTCGATATTACCGACAACAGATGTTTAGTAGTACGGCTGTCTGTAAATTTGTATAACTAGTTAAGTATGATAAATATTTTATGGAAGTTTGTGTGTTGATTTGAAGGATTTATAGGGTGGTGAGTTAAGTAATTAATGTTACGCATGTACTTTTATGATCGCGTGTGGCATAGCTGAAACAGATATGTTTTTAGTTATTTATGCGTTATAAAAATATGTACGTAATTTAAAGGGTACAATATTATATAAAGATAACTTAGCGGGTTTATTTACATTTAAATGATAAAACAAGTATTGGTTATGTCTAAAGAAACCAGCTTGTATGAATGGACGGTATAGGAAGTATTGATAACTGTAGAAGAAGCTCGTGAACATATGTAAGGAGGGAATCAAGTAGAAGGCTGCTATTTCTGACTACCCGAAAGAGGGAAAGTTGTGAGCTTATGTACACAGTTACGTGGCTTAAGAAAAAAGGAAAAACAATTTATTGAGCCAATTTTTTTTTTGTTTACCCTGATAATATTTATTATCGACTTTGTAATCAAACTTTGTGTTATACTCGTAATGACTAACTTTTAACTATGTATTTCTCACTCTTAACCTACGAAGTTTCTAGATTCTCAGTATTGACTAACATAATTGATTTCTCAGAAAATCCAGAATCCTTTCCATCCCATCGTTTTGTCGTTTGTCATGTAACAACAGTTGTAACATTGCTCAATCCGCATCTAATCGCAACTAGAGGTATGTTCATCTATGGCTTTTGATACGAGATTTAATCCTTATACAATACTACTACTACATTTCATCTTACAAACTATAAATAGTTCACCAACATTGGTACAATATAGGGAATCACGTTGTGTAAATCTATAATTATTTTTATTTTTGTTACGCCCAAACGTTGTGGCCTGTAGAAGGTTGAGCTCAGGATTAACATGTACTTATTCTGTATGCCATAAAAATAATATGCGGGATCATTATAGAATTGCTTAGTACTTCACGGCCGTGGTTAGAATGATGTTTAGCTTACAAGTAAAAATTAACGGGCAGATTTTTTCGTTATATCAGGGGTCTTTACAAATATATTATGAATCGTTACAATTTAGAATGTTTACTTGGCCATTTAAATCAGAGTATTTATCACAATTGTACTTCCCCATGTATTAAGTGTAGTAGTCACTTCAGGTGAACCGACTGCTCGTTTGCCCCCATCGCACAAAAAAAAAAAAGTAGTAACCCAATACAAATTTCAACATTAACAGTTAGCTGGTCATTACGAATACAGATGTTTTAAGAAAGATTAGCGGGTGTCCATGGTCTGTGGTAGTTACTTACCATCAGGTGACCCGTCTGTTTGTTTATCCCATTCCCATAAAAAAAAAACAAAACAAATCGTTAAGAATTATCCATCACGGTATCGGTTTAGAGAATTAGCGATTATGGTATCATGTTTATTATCCGTTAATGGGTGTAGTACCTGTCGGGTAGAAGGCTCAGATTTCCCGTCTACAGCCAGTTAGAGTGATATGCGACTCTGACGTCCTCGAGCTATTGCTTACACTTCCCTATTCGTGAGCCTTCTATTTATTTAATATATTCCCAATTGCAAAACTTTTTATCGCACCGGACGAGCCGGCCCGTTCGTGCCAAAGCATTATCACAACAACCACTGTTGTCTTTAAGATGCTGTTAAATGTGTATGTGAAACTATAATATGTACCAACATAACAACAACCCCTTTTCCCTTGTTTAATTTTATGACCACCCATGCGGTTTCTTTTCATTGATATGTCATTTAAATTTATCACATAGTAAAACTTTTACAACGGAAACGCGGGTCATACCCCAAAAGGGTTTTTGGAATGAAAAGGTAAGGTGTTTTATATGAAGGATTCGATTTCTTATGATTAAATGCTCTGTTGATTCATACATTTTGACATGGTATAAAATAAATTTGACCCACTAACATGTATTTAATATCTTTATGTTGGATAGTAAAACAATACCTACTTGAAAACGATGGGAATATTTAATTGAAACGGCTATCGACCAATAAAATTAACTTAATAATAAAATATTGTAAGATTTTAACAGTTACAAATATAAAAAATAAAATAAAATAATAATAACCCGATCAGGCATCTTGCTCACCGATCGTCAAACAAACAGAAACATAGCCGTCCATTAGTAAACAAATCAGAATGCAAATGTTAACAGTTTCAACAAAGAAAGCCATTATCATTCATAAGTCTTCATCAAAATTGTTTACTTCTATCATTTGGGGCTCATTTGAGTTTGAATAATTATTATTCTTAGTTCAAAAAACTAATAATCCGCGACACAGGAATCAATCGGAGTCGTCTTAAAAACAAATATATTCCCTGACTTCATCATTACCATGGTCAAATTGTAGGGTTTTCTTATGAAACTGAAGACTAACACTATCCCCGTTCTGCCACCATCATCAGGACATCTCAACGATGCAGAATTATAGATTTGTCATCCAAAGTTAACAGACCCATAGCTTTAAAGCTACCTTTAAAGTTTTTGATTTTTTGGCCCTCGAAATTAATTAAGTAGACGGCACAAAATGAACTGCCTGTGATTATACTTAACACCGAAAGTAGTCGTTTACAGTTTACGTTGGGCACTGTTTCCACATTTTTCTTTAAAAATTTAGTAAAATAAAGAACTTTTTAAGATTAATTTATGCACGAGAATTTCTAACCTACAAACTGAGAGATTTATAGGTCTCAAAGGCATCATGGCTCGTTTTATGAGGCGGATGCTTTTTAGTTAAGGAGCCTGAAAAAGAGCAGTACGTAGATTTCCGGGCTATTGTTAATTTTTTATTTTACTTAGTTATTTCTTACTTTTATTTTTCTACTTAAAAATTAATTTCAAATGTTTAAGTGAAAATTAATTGAAAAGTTTTCTGAGTGGGATGACTTTTCACTGTATACATATAAACACCTTTTCTTAACCAGTTTGATTTTTCTTAATTTCTTCGACAACTTTTATATTTAAGAGACACTTATAGGTATATACTACCAACTTAGGAAACAAATTTAATTGAATTTACCATTTTGGAAACTTATGATTTGCCTAATAAAACAATTACATAAATATTCAAATAAGAGAGCTCTCAAAATATGCAAGTTTCGCGGCACAATCATTAGCGTGCTACTTTACAACTACCTCGTCATCATCAAATCAAACACCATCGATATTCTGCTTTACGTAGATTTAGGAAATTACTTTGAACATTAAGGATTTTACTAATATAAAAACAGCACAAAACCGAGTTTAATCAACCTTGATCAACTAAATTAGAGGCTTTGTAGGATACGATGTACACAATGTTTTCGGAAGTTCCAAACATAATTGTACTTTCATTCGATACCAGTCTAAATCTACGTTTGAAATGCAGAGAACTCTGCATAATGGCTCCTAGGGGTGTTGTAATTAAATTATAAACTTTCGTAACCGGGGTTCATGGTAGGGTCAACTTATGCGTTAAGTAAATGCCATATCGTAAAACTTTATTACGTGCCAAATAAAGGGGTTATAAACTTTTACATTTCGTTTCGTACCTTAGTTGCAAGATTGTTGTGTTGTAAAAATAAACCGCTCTGAATTTCATTCCAAATATTCGGTTACAATCAAATTCTATTGAGGTGACATCTTGTTGAAAGTTTAACAGCTGACCACAATTAAGTTCCGTGGTTCCGAGACAGATTTTATTATTTAATTTATTTTGTCCGCTAAAGCTCTTTGCACTAAAGTATAAAATTTAGACACACTAGCTATCTACATACTTACATAGGTATACTCACGTTTGTGTCTTCCAATGGGTCGGCAGAGGCATAATTTACGCCCATTTTAACCAATTTTACTGGGTATACGCTGGGGTATTTTGGGGTATATTGACAAGAAAGGGAGGATAGAAAAGGGAAGGATACAAATATTGCTTATACGGATAGATTGGAGAGTACAAGCAATAGCTAGCTACTCAGTGTCGTATAACTATAACTCGAAATGGGTAGTGCAGGGCAATCCGAGTCCTCTAACTATATATGTATATTTCTAGCTATCTACATTAATAAAACGATAAAATATTGTTTTTATTTGTTAGTTTAAACGAGTTCATTTCTGGAACTATCATTGGGTTTTGAATGATTATTTTTGTATTGAATGGAAAATAGAGAAAAGAGTAATTTATTTAGGATTAATATAGACTATAAACTATAAAATATCACGCTGCAGCCCCTAGAGAGGAGAGCGGAGCAGTGAGCTCCTTCTCGAAATGTTTTCAGCCCTAGCTTACTAGCTTAACTTAATTACAGCTCATGTTGCAAACTGATTTAGCCATGCATTTTTTTTTTTATATTAGCCTACCATAGTGACTCCACTTTGCCTGATGGAAAGCAATAGGTGAAGTCAAAGAGTGGTGGTCACCATCCTTATTGCATGTCTAGTCAATGCAGCATGGTGACCCACACTATGGCGGCCTGGTGAGATGCTTTTTCACGCCCCGCTTAAAAGACCCGGGATCAAAGTGGGAAGGAAACACGTGCGCTGGTAGAGAATTCCAGGCTTTTACCGATCGGCACAAGAAAGAAGCAACTAGTGTTAAAGGTGCATGTATAAGGGATGCATGTGCATGTATAATTATTTTAGTCTTGAATCTCAAAGAAAACTTCATGATACATAAAACATTATAAATACAATAATAATAAATAATAACTGATATTTTGATGGCGGTGTTAGGGTTTTTTTTTAAATAAAGATTGTGTTATATGGATTTGAAGTGACAAGAGTTCATGAGTCCTCTAGTGGCAAGTGTAAACAGTATTCATAGAAAATGCAAATTGGCCCTGTAAAAAAAAAAAACAAATCTGGTTTCTTCTAATTAATTTAAGCATATTTATGAATTAAGTAAAGTAGTCATTAAGAAAGTATGTAAAATTAGCAAAAAAGGCGTTTAATTTCACAACATGGGGAGACTATTAGGGAGACCTAAGAATATTGTCTGTAACACGAGTGTTCGTCACTAATTAAATTAGTCAACAAACGTAGAGTAGTCCCTCTTGTATTTTTTGTAAAGGTATTGCGGTCCGTATCAAGAGCATTCCACTTTCGAGCACTTCTGCATCATATAATTCAATTTCAGAAGAACGTACAAAACGCTTTTTGCTAAATACCCGAAAAAGTTTTTGTACGTGATCCCATCAAACTACATCCCAAAGGGTCCTTCGTTCACTTTTCGTTTGGCCTTCTTTATTTCCCTTTTTCTCCAGAAAAAATGTGGTCCGTGTTTTATTACTCACTTTAGTTAAAGAGCACGTAGGGTTTATGTGGAAAGGATTCATTATGAAACATGAAATACTCATGAAAACTCAGTACATTTACATAATTTATTTACAAGTAGTTAGTAGTGTGAATACGGTGACAAATTGTACATTAATGATATTTTTGCATGAATACGGAACAGATAAGTAAATCTATTTTATCATTTTTCGATTTTAGTATTTCGAATTTTAGATTAAAACATTAGAGCTGGTGTTTTGCTACCGTTTTTCTTTGAAGTCAAACTTACAATGTATTTCCAAATCAAGCAAGTCTTTAAGGGTTTATCCAAGTTCCCTTGTACAACTTGTTTGTCCTAGTAACTTGTATTCGTTGAGCTTTAGGAGGCACAAACATCCACAAAACCACCGGCATATATTACAAGCATTTGTCCTACTTTCTATTATATATATTCGAATTAACATTGAAATGTCCATTAAGCAAGTACAATAAAACCACTTCGCATTAGTCCTGCTAAACATAACTTACTTAGGTTAGAACCATTCCGTGGGAGTGTTTTGGCTGTACGCAAATGGTTACGTTCACTCTTACTTCGACCAAACATCTGAGGCACGGAGGGGAGGAATGTTTTATTGAACTAACGTATAGCTGCAGCATTGCAGTTTTGTAACAGAATTTGAATTTGGCACAAATGCAATTTCTTTACTTTCTTTTTAGGTTAGGTTAAAAATAAACCTAAAAAAACTTTATGAATATAATAAAAGAAATAAGACAGATTCGAAATATTTTCAGTGAATCGAAGAAGACTCGATCAGCAGAACTCTTATCTGTAATGAATGATACTACGAGGTTATGTGCATAATTACTTTGATATTATCTGTTAGTGTTTCAGCGATCACTAATTGTGTTCGATATAAAATGTGTCGACATATACCTTTAAGAGCCAAATTCACGAGTTTTTTTAGTTATTACGTTATACTAACTCGAAAAATGGGTTGTAAAACTAATTATGGACCTTACCCATAGTTTGTGTTTGGTCTGCTCAACGTTAACAGACAATTAAACCATAAAATATTTAGTGGTAACATAGCGATAGTTTTATAGTTTGTAAATAATATTCATTACAATTTACATTTGTATATAATAATTAAATTATAATTAAATACAATTAGAAATACCTATAGTTTAGGGTACCTACTGTGTTTTGTTAGGTATCCCCGAAGGGGTAGGGGCGTGTACACCCAAGTTTGTTACGTTCAATTTATTTCTTGAACTACTGAGTTTCTTATCGAGGCTCTTCAAATTGTTTTTCAGCAAGCGACTGAGTAAGTCTCTGATTATGTACACACTGCATCGCCACTAAGCTACCAAAATAACCAGCCATTTTAGCGTAACACGTAAGGCAGTTTGTTAGAAGTTGGAATATCCAACCAACACTGAAATGCATTGTAAGCACTTATGGTGCATTAGAAGACCAAGTTATTAGTGTCTATAATGTGCGCGCCTAATGGAAAACGTCTGCTTTCGGAAGGTGTGAGTTATTGCTAATTGAGTTGTACAGGCGCTGGGCAACAAATAGAATGTTTTTTGTTGTCAGTAATTTGACAATGACTTGCCTTATTTGAAACATAAATACTTTAGATGAATTTTAAATCTGTGTACAAAACACAGTGATACAACACTTAAGTTGAAAGACGATCGGTTATAATGTATGTGATACGAAAAAGATATGTAATATCATAAGTTTTACAGCGGCCTCAGCACTGAGGTCAAGGTAGGTATCGCAGAGACCAAAAGCATGTTACTATGCAGATTTCCACTTCGATTTGGGCTCACCAAGTACAATTAACAATATAAGTAGCTAATATTAAATCTATAGCAAGATAAAAATGAAAAAAATAAGTAATACTAGCCTTTTTAAGAAATGGGTACAAAGGCAAGTAGCTAAACTAATATGTGTGTACTGTGTCTATGTATATGATTTATTGTAATATTGTAAAAAGTTTATGTGATTTACCTTGTGTATTGAGGCGAATTGTAGAGAGGGTTTGTGAATCAGCTAATAGTCTAAGATATATTTTATGTTTCCTGATGGTTAAGGTTTGCGAGCTAGCTCTCGTGCTCGGTAAGTTTTCGATATGAGGTAGGTTTCTACACACTTATTATATTGTAGATGTGTGGAAGAAGAAAGACTGGCAAATGCTTTATAAAAGTTGTCTTTATGTTAGGCACAGGCATGGCAAAGTGCGGGGTTTAGTGAAATGGAGGTGTTCTCATTATTAACTGTTTTGTGTTTGGTCATACTAGCTTTCTGAATGAAAATCTGTTGAATTCTGAGTTTACAATCTTTACACAAGTGTTTTGCGGGAAAGCGAAATGATTCTTTGAGCATCACTTTAATTAAATTTAATAATTATTATTGTTATATATTATATATTAAGACTCTCCAAGCTAGGACCCAATAGTACAGCAGTGATTAAGTTAATGCTTTAGACATGTTGCTCATGGTGTTGCAATTACAGTGGTTTGTTTCTACTGATTTAGAGTAGAAGAGTGGTTTGTTTTCTCTTGTTCAAAATGCGTGTTAAAGGGTGTCCTATAATTGTAGTCCATAAATATATTTCGTAAAAAAAAAATAGTGGGTATTATTATCATCTCAATAGAATAAAAACAGTTAGTTTTAAATGAAGTCAATTTAGTAAAGCGCTTTTGCTCTAACATAAAAATTACAAACCCCATAACAATGTTATACAATTTTGAGAGCCATATTTAATTTTATGGTGTGGAAAAAGCTCGCCCTATGAGAGGGGTTGCTTAGACAATGGTATGATTTGTAACTCCGACAGATACCATCTAAGAAAAATTTTCATTTGCGAGCTATGTTGAGGCAAAACATTATTCTTTTTATAATACTTGTGCACCGAGGCTCTTTTATGAAGGTTATTAATTGTTTTCCCTTTTGTTTGCGATTATCTTAAGCGATCTTTTTATTACGTTTATTTAAGTAAATTAAGATAGGGACGACCATTGGAGCAAAGGTGTCCTAGAGTAGAGAAAATCGGTAAAAGTAAGGTAGGACGCTCAGCGTAATGGACAGACCACCTAAAAAGAATAGCTGGGATTGACTGGATAAGGAAGGCGGAATACTGGGTGCTGTGGCGCACATTGGGGGCCTATGTCATGCAGTGGACTGTATAAGCTAATGGTTTATTGATTGAAGGCATGCTCTTTATTTGTTTTAATGTTTTAAATTGCAGTCTCATATTTGAATTTTGATAGGTGTAGGATATATATATATGTGCAGCTGTAGGATGTGTATTCTTGCTAAAGTTTCCACCTCCTTTCCAACGAATGGAAAGACGAAGTGAAAAGAAGTCAGCAGTTCATGAGAACTTTGACTTGATTTCTTGACTAGGTTATTGAGCAAAGTCAATTCAGAATACCTTCCCTATCTACCACAAGTTTAGATATCTCAAAAATTATAAGATATTTAAAATAGTAAACATTCCCTGTAATTCACGCTTTATCGGAATTGCTTCGTTTTTTTGCCACAAAGAAAATGTCAAACATATGAAGTTCCTTTATCTTGGATAAACACCAAATCTCTTTTTATAAAATCTGACTCCCAAAATGAATGCTTTAAAATAAAATATAACTTGAAAGATCTCACCCGCGGACTGCTAACCTCTTCAAAACGGATTAGAGTAATCTGAATATCTTGTATTGAAGTCTTAGGTACTTCGCTAACCCAGCGAGGAGTCAACGATGCACCTGATACCAATATGAGTGTGGAACTGATCAAATTATGCTGACTGCCGCATAGCTACACAATGGTGCTTGGGGACTTGGATGATGAAAAAGTTATTTACTGTACTAAATTTATCTAGTTTCGGTGCATAAAAGATATATTGAGTAGACAACACAATTTTGAGTAAATATTAATCGATCCTTTTATGAGTTTATTTCTAGGTAAAGTAAGGTAAAGAAATAGTTACAGATTTTCTTATGCAAACCTTCATTCGAGTATTCCCTGAGGAGGGTCGTGTAAGGTACTCAGAGATGTATTGTACGTTTACGCTTCGCTTGTAATGGTGTTATCTTCCAGACCTCCCAAGAGAAACGCTCGGTGACATTTATTATTGACTACCTTGTTTGGTTTAGATTTTGAATGAGTGTTCTCGTCATAAAAGTTTCATATGTGTTTAGGTTCTTTTGCTACAATTTCTATTTGCTTAACAACTTTTTAGTGAGTACTTTTAGATTTGAAGGATTAAATAACTCTGAAATATAAATACACCTCTGCTTACCCCCTAGGGGATACATGTGTAAGCGTATGTATGTATGTTTGAAACATAAATTGCGTGTATAGTTTACCTTCATCATATATCTACGAACTGATTTAAAGCCGAGTAAAAAAAATATATAGAAAAAACCTGGTAAGAAATCAATCATCAAGTAATCAAAATTTATATTTGAAATAAGTACTTTGGTATACAATATTGTCTCATTAAGCATGATGTTATGTGCACAATATACAGAAATTCAGCTAAAAATACTAATGTTTTGTGTAAGTAAACCATAAAAATATTATTAAATAAAGAAGCAAGAATGGTACATAAACAAATGCATACGAAACCGAATTCCAAACTTAAAATATAGAAAAATGTAAGTGTGTATGTCACAAGTGTTGTATATCAGTAGTTACTACTATAATATAGCAATGAACTACTTCTCCACATTCTGTTGTAAGTAACAACTAACAAGAGTAACAAGACAGCTCGAGTTCTACCTACAACATGCTTAACGTAACGTAGCGTAGCGTAACGTAATGTAGACTCCGACTTGGACGCTCTACACTTTGTAACTTGTGTTACTTTTGTGAGCAGTGAAAAGAGATCTTATCCTTTATGACTTTTTTTGTTTTGTATGACTGACGGTTTGATGACGTCAAAGTTTATTTTCTTAAATATTGCTGTACCTAACGTACCTGGTACTGGTTTAATTAGCTGTTATTCTTATCTTCACACTTGTAGTCCTATTTATCAAAGATTATTTAAAATAATATCTTTATAGACTAGAAAAAATAATAAATAAACAAAAAATAGAATTGGAAACACAACAGCAAAAAAATAAATTTGACAAAAGCCACATAGGAAATCTCAAGCTTTTTATTTACATAGGTTTTTGTTTCATTTAATACATAAACACACACAAAAAAGTGATAAGTTTAAAAATACACTCATTATTGGACTAGCTTAAAAAAGCGAGTTGTGATCATTTGCTCATTTATGATCAGCAGTAGTCTTCTTTTCTTCATTTTTGTAATAACGATCCGACAACCAAAATACAATATAACCAATTAAGCAATTTCCTGTTCCTCTTATAGCAAACATTTTTATACATGTGATGAATCTAAAAATATACACTGTTCGTGACGGATATGCCTATTTCTGGTTAAGATTTCATCGTTCTTGGTATGTAGGTCGCTATCATATTGAGTAATGAAGCTGCAAATCATTTAAATCCCTATAGTCTTCTAAAGTCGAGATAATTAATTTTTTTTTTCGTGCCTATTGATGCATTCTAGAAATCCTTCGTTTTTCAATGTGAATCTCTGCCTTGTAATTAAATAAGTTCGTTGTTGGTGTACATATTAACTTTTTTCGTGTACAACACTAGATGTTCATAGAAACCCAAGAAGATAATGGTTCTATAAGAAGAAATACCAAATATGTTAAACAGCCACTACTAAAATACTGTTATTTGTATTGGTAAGTTAGTCCATTGGAAGCCGAATTTCATAGTATCGAGACTTGATGGTCTAGTAGTTAGTGAACTTGGGCTTAGCTCGATTCCCACCCATAACAAGCTATTGTCTGATGAGCATTGTTTTTTTGTTTTGCCTGGGTATAGTTCATCTATACCTGTTTTTATATATTCAGAAATATAAAAGTATGTTTATCAGTAGTCTGATTACCACAAGGCAGACTCGTACAAGGTAAGTTAGTTATCAGACAATGACAGACTATGCTTTCGAACTAAGCAGAACTTGTAATATGGTAGCATAGACTGTTGATAAATATACTTATATACTTTAAAATGTATACATATTATAGATAACTTATACCCAGACACATCACATCATGCTCATCATACAAGTATTTATCCTAGGTGGGAATCGAACCCACAAACCCACCCAACAGACCTCATGGAACGTGGTGACTGAAAAACAAAAGTTTTGTTTGTATGTTATATTACATATATAACAAAACTTTTCTCCGTTTCAGGATCATTTTTATAATAGTGTCACATTTGTTAGGGAAGCATACCCTTATGACTTTTATGAATGGTCACAAGCTCATACTTCATAAAAATATAACAGCTATTGTCTGCATACGTCAATTAATTTTCTAACCATAATTAAAAAGGACCATTGTAGTACAATAACAGTTTACCACTAAATTGGCATTATGTAACAACCCCATAAATGTACATGATACTCTATATTAATTTTATTTTCAACCCACAATAAACATTGTCAACCATTGTCAATACGCCAGAGATTTTGACAAAACTATAAAACGACCCTTATACGTACCCTACTTAACGAAACATAAATTCAAACTCTCAAATGGTCAAGTTAATATTTTGAGTGCGTCACGTGTGCCGATTGGCCACGCAAAACTGTAACTATATTGCCCATAGTAGTGCAGGGTCCGAGTTTCCCTTCCCTTGGTATTGTCAATTAATTAATTATCCACGTTCGACGAACCGTAGAATTTCATCCACGTGAAGCCTGCCTTTATGGAAATTGATGATTGACTTTGATCATATTCATTACAGTAATTTGGATGGAAAGTTGCTGCAACCCAACGGTACTGTCATTGGAAATACATATTACGATGTGTACGTTTTTAATTGCATTATACGTTTTATTGTACGGTATAAGGGATTCTTTCTCTGCGTCCCTGTTTTTGACTTTTTGAGATAAAAAACATATTATTATTTTATACTGACTCTATTGACCTATTAACCTTTTCGTGATTCTAATATTTATATAGCGCCTGTATGGGCCGTTAGAGCAAGTATCAGTACTGTGTCGTACCTTATTGTAAAGTTAGAATTTCTGATGCAATGTTTTTAGTAGAACATTTAACACCGCAGTGCGGAGACGCTTCATGACGAAAAATCATGAATGTTTGTTATTTTGGCACGAGAAAGCACTCATAGGTTCTAATACTGACCTTATTTTATTAGTTTAAACATAGAGATAATAACTAAGGAGACGATGCGCTAAAACAACATTTCCTGTTTAAAAATATTTAAACGTATAAAAAAAATATATAAAATATATTTTTCACTTTTCCCTTTGCTAAACAAGTAGTTTAATACATTTTGTGTAAAAGCATTACATACCTAGATATAGATTCTTAGGAATAACAATTTCCTTACTGCTGTCAGCAACTATTATATCTTTTGTATATTTTTCATCCTTGAGTGAGCATCGAGAGTAGCTTCTAATGGACATGTACATGTGTAAATGTATAAACTTATTTACAGCTTATTTTAATGAGCTTGTTTTGGAATTATAAGACATCACTAAATGCTTTAACTGTTCTTCAATTTTGTCTATCTACTAGAAGAGAAAAGAAGGAAAGTGAAGGAAGAAGAATTTTATGTGATTTGATACATTCCGAAAGAGTAGCAAGTAGCACTAGTCTTCCGCAAGTTACAATGACAACATTATCCGTCGTTCCTCTAAAATCGTATACTGCACCGACATTTTACAGGAGCGATGGTTTTTTGGGCTACGAAGAAAAAAGCACATATCTCTTAGTCATATTCTGGTTTGTACCGAAAGAGGTGCTTGTTTTTCACAAACAATGGATTTATTGTATATGCATATGCATGCAAAAATAAACTTCTGAAATTTGTGTAGTGTACTCGACACTACACAAATTTCAGAAGTTTATTTTTTATACAAAAATACAGTTTGGTACGTCCCGTCTTTGAAGATCCACTGAAATAAACAGAATATATACATTTTTTTACTCTCCACAATCAGAATGAGTCGAGATGAATGAGTAGTCCAAATGATTATCGAGGGTCTTAATAATTTATATATTTATAAATGTATTAGCATTGTCAGAATACCGTGATCAAACAGCAAAAACACAATTTATCACTTTACGTCTTTCTAAAGAAGTATAAAAAACGAATGTGTCCTTAGAGTGTGTATAAAGTATTTATTAAGGATAACATCAGGTGGGTCGGGGTCTGATGTCGTCCCATCCTTTGGGACACTAAACGTCCGGTTTTACCTTTGTTTTATGATATACCTGTAAATACGTATCATTAAGGGAGGGTGATGGGTGATCCCAGGCTTTTATGACAACAAAACATCGATAAAAGTCAATTAAAAAAATAATTGATATAAAGTAGTAATATGGTAGAAAAATGATGAGATTTACATTAATGCTGTAGAGATTAGGTAACTGGTGTTAACTATGTGTGGCGTAAGAATGATTTATAAAAAAAGTGAATAACTGGAGCAGATTGGCTGAAGAGAGGACGTAGTGACAACAATTTAAAAAGGTATTCCAAATTGTTTGGATAAAGTAAGCATGTAACCACGAAGAACTTTGATGATGATGAGTAGAATTTTTTGTTGTTTTGAAGAAAACACAAATCAGAAGTTTCCGTAACCGGGTTTGTATGAAAGGTTTGATGGCAGTAGGGGAAGCTCATCACAGAATGCAGAAATTTATGTTACATATACAGACTAATTTTTAAACAAAATAAACATATTGGTCTACATACATACATATGTGTAGAAACGTTAAGTTTTAGTTTTAAAAATACTCGTCTTTTATATTTCTTTTAATATACATATGTATGATTGTCAAACACAATCAGTGATTTGTTTATTTATCCGGATCGCAAACAAGACATATCTTATATAAGGACAAAAATACTAATAAGATCCTTGTGCTCATTCAATTATAGGCAGTCACATCTAACATAAATAGTACTTACACTATTCTAAATTAAATTCAGATAAAACACGATTGAAAATTTAAGGTTAAGCTATTAAAGAATATTGAACACAGTATATTTATGGGCGGTAACATTACCGCGGACTCTTCAAATCCCTAATAGTCACATAAATGTAAGTAAATTTACGTTGTAGCCATTACCTTGAAAAATGAATAGTTAAAAATGTGTTGTATTTCATTCACTGGAATTAATTATTTTTACAGAACAGAAACTTGCAAGGATATAACTTGATCTGCCATCCAGATTTCGACGAACCCCCATTTATATCTTATCCGGAACATCTCTTTAAGTTTGCCCCCTGCCCGTTGTTCCGTCTAATAACGTACTAAGCACAACCAAGCTGCGTCCACAGGTCAACGACCTCCCCTGGGACACCTGCTGACGTTATTGACAACAAAACTGTGTTGTTACTTTTATTTTCCACTTACTAAGGGAAACAAATTATTTGCTCGTACAAATTACTTTGACTATATATATTGCTTGCTGGCTTATGCTTCATTTACTAGTATTTTTTTAAATTCCAGGGATGAAAAGATGATGAAAAAAATGTCGTGAAGAAAGGTTTATCTATGGAATTTGACGGATACATGAGTAGGGGACGACCTAAGAAAAAATGGATTGACTGCGTGAAAGAGAATGTGGCTAGAGAGGGAATAAGTAGTAAAATGAGGAATGGTAGAGTGTAGTGGAAGAAGAGAACACATTGCACCGACCTCCAAATAAAATTGGGATAAAAGTAAGAAGACGATGCTGATGATGATTTTTTCAAATTCCCAAACAATTAGGAATTAACATAAACATTTTTTTAATCTGCTATTAGATAGCAGTTCTTTTATGAGTTAATTCACGTCCTATTGAATTAACTAACAGGCGAAATTAGAGTATTCGTGTCGAAGAATACAGAACAATGTATGGCGTATGTATTTACTGAAACTGAAACTGAACTTATATAAAATCATGGTGCTAAGAGCATGCCATACTTTCTAAAATTAACCATAAACCAGCGGATTAATATCGGCATAAGATGACGGCCAGTCTTCAGCTCTGATGAAGTTAGAAACGTTCGTTTCCAGCCACGCTTGGGTGAATCGCGCTTTTTGACCCGGTGCTGAGTTTTACTAAAAAGACCATTCTTGGTAATAGAACATAGTGTTGTTAAGAGGCTTAACCACCTTCTCAAAGATTGAATCTTGATACACTTGTGCCGATGTTTTGACACCTTTTCCACAAAAGTATGGCTCAGTCACTCCTTGATATCTAACACCCCACCAACAAACACTGAAGTCAGATAATGCCATGATGTACTCTGCTGACTAATTGGGAAGCTTCTATGGAGCTTTGAGCTTACTCGATCATTCTAAATGTTAAAATATTGCTCAATTGTAATACCAAAAACTAATGGAGAGCTTAAAAAATTTACTACACTGAAACTTTGTGTAATGCATCACAGCCATTCGGTTCTCTTAATCATCTTACTCCATTTTAATATCACAATCGTTGTTAATTTTTACAACGATTGACGCGAAATTGAGAAAACACAATGAATATTGATATAGGTATGACAGATTTCAAAAATCAAATATATATTATGGATATTTTGTAACAGTTTTTCGGACCAGACTAAGTAGGTATAATTATTAATTACTATTTCTAAATCGAGTCAAAAGGCATCATTGCTCATATAGGCCACTCGCTTTGATTGACTAAGGCACCCATTGAAAGCAGTACGTACTATGTATATACGTCGATAACACCCGTTTTTGGTATTATAACCCCGAATGACTGTTGAAATACATTCGGTCAGTCCTAACATTTATTAAATTGAAACAAAACTAAAGAGTGCTGCTTAAATATATTGTGTACATGATTGACACATTTACATGAGACGGGAGAAATTAAATAAGTTAAATATTTAACTTCACTCTGCAATATAAAATCGTATTTATAATGTCTAATCCACAATCGACAAATGTTTATTTTTTTTTCAAATATCTTGACAAAATTCTAATAAAACGTTACTTCTTATGAACAAAAGAATAGAATCAGAGTATTCGAATAAGACAATGTCCAAAATATCAGTCTACGGCAGAGGTTTTGTAATGCACTGCGTTATTTTGTATTATACTTCAATTTTATTTTATGTTGATCCCAAGCTCCCAAAAATGGCTGCTAAGGGAACAGTAAAGCTGCGGCTTACATCGCGTTTTACTAACCTGGCTTTTCGAATATAAAGAATTCATGGTAAAGAGAATTTTTGAGGTAAGAGACACACTTGTTTGTGAATTTTTATCTTTATGTGACTGTAATGTACCTTTCTTCATATATTTAATACGTTATGTAGAATGTTTATGTTTCATTTTTTGGGGTTCAGCATTGCTTGTTAAGTTATTGCTAAATTTGGAACACAAATAACAGTCCCTAATGGTAGGTAGTAGAAAATGCTGTTTTTAATATTGAAAATACTGTTTGTCAAACTCGCAAAACTTATGGTTATTATACTTATTTTAAACATAAACTTTGAGAAGTCAGTATATGAGGTGAATCAAAAAGTTCTTAAAATTACCACTAAAATTATACGAAAATTGAAGCAAAAATATTTATTTTTGCACATAATCTCCCTCTAATTCAATGCTGTTAGAATACCGCTTCTCAAACTTTGTTATTCCTTAGGCAAAAAAATAATTTACTGTACACTCGAAAAATCATTTACGACAACCATAAATGCGTTATCATCATAAGTCCGGAGCATATGGTGGGTGGTCAAGGTATCGAAGCCAGCACTGCGGATTGCCTTGAGGGTAATTTCCGACCGGTAATAGTCTGTTCTTTCAGCATGTAATCACTAAAAATGATTCCTTCACTATCCCAGAGCACTGAAGCTATTCCCGGAGGCTTCCTTTTTAATGTATTCCCTTGCAATAGACCCATTTGTGATGAAACACCATGTGGTTCTAGTCGGTTTGATTCCGACATATCACATCACCGTTAGCTCCGATGGGAAAAAAAGAAAGCTTTGCCAGCGGTAGGAGTAACTCGAAATTTCTTTTTGCAGAGAGCATGGTCGCTTCCAAGACATGCTTTGTCTCTTGGTGTCGGAATGGAAATGGTCGACCCACGTCTCATCCATGGTAACAATACGACGGCAAAATTGATCCAGATCATGCTGTGACATTTCGAGATTCAGTTTAGAAATTTTGTAATGTCGCTTTTTGTTTTGGTCGGTTTACATTCATGGTACCCATCTTGCCAACACTTTTCTGAAGCCCAGCGAATCAGTTGAAATGGATTGAAAGTTACTAAACGAAATCTTTAGGATCTCAACTATTTTTTTTTATTTTTATTCGTCTGTCTCCCAAAACCAAATTCTCGACCTTTGTGACATTTTCTTCAGTAACGGAGGTTGAAGGCCATCCAGAACGCGGATCATCTTCACAGCTTGATCTTTTGAATTCAGCAACCCAGTAAGTCACTCTTTAAAGTGGGTAAAGATGAAACTACCCAAAAAAAAAAATCATCAATACAAATAAATAAAATCTGAATAATAGTTTTTGCTCATACTATTATTTGCCTGGTACCTATGGCTAAAAACTGTTTTTAAAACTTTTTGTCTGACTGTTTGTTCGAAACGACTGGACCGTCTAACAAGATGTTACTAGTAGGTACCTGACTACATAAGGAGTTACTTAGGCTAATTTTATCGTCGAAAATATATAGGGGCTCGAGCAAAAAAAAAATCGATGGAACGAGGGCAAAATCAGATTTTGATGGAATTATTAACGGGTAGTTTAATAACGTTTATAAGAGTAACGTAGGCTTATATAAAGCAAACCAAAGGAACTTCTGAAAAAGAGCCTCATCGACGCGACGTGCACAGCCTCCCGCGCCGTTATCCCCTCATTCCATATTACAAATCAGTTAAATAACAGGATTGTTGTATGGTAAAGCAGAATTGTGATTATGTAGGAATATATTATTTATTAATCCTTAGCTTGGTTTTCTTCAAGTAAAATTAACTATTTGCAAATATTTTTGTACAAAAATATTTAATTAATTACACATTATGTTTTTCTTTATAGTATTAGTCAAATGTAAATATTAAGAAACATACCTGACTGTATAAAATGTATATAAAATTAAATAAAATGTCTTCAAAATAATAGTAAATACTTACTAGATATATATCAGGCTCTTAGCATTTAATGGCGTTTATGTTAAGTTAGTGGATTTATTTAAGGAATACTGAAACCCTGTATTCCTTAAATAAATCCAACATTTATAATAAATTTCACAATCTATATTAAAAAAGAAGATTGGTGGTTGAGGGAATGATTAATTTTAGCACCAAGAAACGATTAAGTAGCTGCACTTATTCACCGCGTATTGAATAAGGCCATCCAAAACATACCTTTCCATCAAGTTCAGTCCCGTCAGTTTGCCATTCGGAAGCCGTCAATTACCCAGTAGAATTTTTAAACAGTTTAATTGAACCCGATCTATCCCCTCACAAATTTGATCTAAAGATTGGCGTACTCATTATACTGATTAGTAATTAAAACGCGCCATTAGACTCCGAAAGTCATTGCAAAGAAACGATATAGAAGCTCTGTTAGTAACAAGATGTGAAAAAGTGAGACCGTATACCAAGAATTCTTATAATCGCGGCATTCCCCCTTTGAGTTCAAGAGACTAAAATTTTCAAGCAAATGGCATTGGATTCCGAATAGTGTCATTGTAAAGAAAATTTAAAGAAGCTACAATAATAATAGGATGTGAAAAAGGTGATACCGTATTTATATCAGCTGGTAATTTATACACTCGCTTCTAAGAACTTTTTGATTCACTTTCGTGTTATTGCTTTATTACAAATAGCCTGACACCAAATGACAGGTAACCAATACGCTAGCATGGTGGACAGCGTTTTAGTATGTTGTCAAAAGTATATTTTCAAATTAAAGTTTGCGTCATACGACTTACGTTTTTTTTTTCATTTTTGTTTCTCCCAACTATTATATAGCTTATAGGACTTTCTTTGAAACAGTGTTAACTAGCCTATAGTGACATAAGAAGATCCAGTGTAACTTACAGCTGTTGGTAATGGCTGTAAAGGAACATTTTTAAACGCCGTGCATTCAGTTAAGCCACAGTCTTTCATACAAAAATTTAAGCCGTGCAATGTGGTTTATGCAGAACCGCAATGCGGAATTACCAACCACTCGTTCTTGACCAGCGTTTTTTACCTTCATATTTGCGGAGTCGTTTATGAGGACAAAGTATTATAACTTTCCAACTAAAAACTTTATTATAACAAGCTCATTTCTCCATTCCATAATTACATAGATACAGAAAATTTTGCTTCTAGAATATTTTATTTTAGTTGTAAACATTCATAGCTGAGTAAAGTTTGTTAAAACTACTCTGAACTAGAACTAATTTACAAGAAAAATGTGAGAAAAAAGTACGTTTTAATTTAGCACGATAAACAATTCAAAATTATTACCAAATACAAACTTGTTTTTAACTATAATTTCGAATTTCTTATGTTATCCGTACTACATTTGTATATATTTATTATTATTTTATATATCTATATATTTATAACTATTTATTATATTTCTTAACTATATACAATACAACAACATATATAGAAATGTACATATAAATACATACAATCTACTGATACATACATACAATCTATCCTAAGTCAATTTCGGTAAATAGCAACACTTCCTTCAGTGACTGGGCCACCATTGGTATTTATAAAAGTAGAAAACGGCTTTATGAACTGTATGAAGAACGGCCTTATATTAACACTGTGGAATATAATTTATATGTAAAGAATTATTCTAAGTTATTTAAAAAAGTTTGTTATTTGGCGAAATCTCGCTACTTAAGTTCAAAAATTAAAAATAGTAGTAATATAATTAAAATGACTTGGAATATTATTAATAGCGAAACGGGAAGGTCTTGCAACCGAACTTGTGATTACAGCCTTGCTGTTGATGGCAGTATCATTAAATCAGATTCGAAAGTAGCTGCAGCATTTGAAACTTTCTTTGCAGAGATTCCCGTATCAACTACAAAATGTCTAAATTCATCACCAACTGTTGCAGAAACAATACTTAAAGAAAACGTTCCAGTTTGTGAATTCCAGTTTTATTTCCAATATGTAACTTGTAATGATATAATAAAAACTTTTAAAACTTTAAATATTAAAAAGACTGCAGATCTATGGGGTAATTCTGTTGACGTTGCTAAGTCTATTATAAACATTGTAGCACCAACTTTAACAGTAATCTTTAATAATTGTATAGATTGTGGTGAGTTTCCTGATCTAATGAAATATAGTAAAATAATACCATTGTTTAAATCGGGTAGTACATTAGACCCTTCTAATTATAGACCTATATCAGTGCTACCTACTTTTAGTAAAATTTTTGAGAAACTTATTTTAGATCAAATGCACAGATATTTTACTAAACATAAATTATTACATAGCAAACAGTTTGGTTTCACAAAGGGTCGTTCAACAACTGATGCTGGTGTTGAACTTTTAGGGCACATTTATAATGCATGGAAAGATAAATGCGATGCGTTAGGCATTTTTTGCGATTTGTCTAAGGCTTTTGATTGCGTTCTCCATGATACATTGATCAGGAAGCTGCGCTACTATGGAATCCGGGGCACCTCTCTGGATCTTCTTACTTCATATTTAAGTAATAGGATTCAGAGAGTTGATGTGAACGGTAAAAGATCTCCCGGATCTGTAGTCAGAATGGGGGTTCCCCAAGGCTCTATTCTAGGTCCCTTTTTATTTATAATTTATATTAATGACCTGCCATACCTCATAAAGGATAAACATGATATAGTGTTGTTTGCAGATGACACTTCACTTGTATTTAAACTCAAACGTCAGCAGGTGGTTATTGATGACGTAAATAGTGCCCTTTCAACAGTAGTTAACTGGTTTAATATCAATAATCTTCTCCTTAACGAGAAAAAAACTAAATGTATAAAGTTTACATTGCCTAATGTAACACAGGTGAACACTAGTGTGTCAATAAAGGGCGAAGTGTTAAAACCCGAAGATTCCACAGTGTTCTTAGGCTTAACTTTAGATGCAAAGCTTCAGTGGAGCCCCCATATAGATAAACTGTCCAAAAAGCTTAGTTCTGCAGCGTACGCCGTTAGGAAAATTCGTGGTTTAACAGATTTAGAGACAGCCCGTTTAGTATACTTTAGCTATTTTCATAGTGTAATGTCGTACGGTATTCTGTTGTGGGGAAATGCCGCCGATATTCAATCTATTTTTGTTTTACAAAAAAGAGCTATACGTGCAATTTATAAATTAAGTCCCAGACACTCCCTCAGAGATAAATTTAAAGAGATTAATATTATGACTGTGCCCTCTCAGTATATTTATGAAAATCTCATGTACGCACATAAAAATATTAATCTGTTTAAAAAATACAGTGATATCCATAGTGTAAATACTAGGAACAAAAACAAATTTGTTGTTCCTAAAACCAGGCTCAAGAAAATAGGTGGTTCGTTTAGATGCCAAAGTATACATTTCTATAATAAGCTTCCTAGCCAAATACAAGAACTAAGCAATAATAAATTTAAATCATTTATAAAAAAAAAACTAAGTCAAAAAGCTTTTTACACAATTAAAGATTATATTGAAGATAAAAAGGCTTGGGAATGAGCTGCTTCATTAATGTGCCTTTGTTTTTCGTTTATAATTTTTTTTTTTTTTATACACATTGACATTTTATATTTTACTTTTTGACATGAATACTTACTTTGTTAAGTATTATATTGTTTTTTTTTATTGTTTAAATCTTTGTACCTTTTGACATGAATACTTTGTTAAGTATAATATATTATATATTTGTTTCTTTTTTTTAATTTATAAATTTAATTATTGTAAATGTGAGGACTATGTAGGTTATTTATTTATTTATTTTTTATTTTTTTTCTCTTTTCTCCTGTAGTTTGTTTTATAACGATGTCTGACAGTTTGAGTACTTTTGCGGCCTACCCAAATGTCCTTGCTTTGGTACTGTTCGTCGGTCCGTTGAGCTCCTTAAAGTTCTAAGTTGAGCTACACGATAACTGACAAATGCTTGCACTGTTTGGACGGGTCCACTCAAATGAGCGTGGTGCTTTCTTCAAAAGCTCATCTCAGACGTTAGCGTGCATGGTTCTCATATGTTTTTGACCAGTACATCTGTATGGACTTTAAAACAGACTTTGACCTCTGAGTTTGTTTCGGTGTTTCTTCTCAGGGTAGTCAGCTAGGAAACACCGGCCTCATCTAGCATAAACTAACAGAAAAAAATAATATATTGACGTGTAAAAGTGTTGTTGTAACCTATTTACAAAATAAAGATCATTTATCATTTATCATTTATCATTTACAGTGCCAGGTCAACCGCAACAAGCCCGCCCCCTATTACGTTAGTGGGACCAAATTCTAATATGCAAAATGCAGGTGATTAATGCACCTCTGCCTGCTTCTTAGGATACAGGTGTGAGCGGTATGTGTGTATCTTAAAATAGAAGATAAAATAAATTTTAAAACAAAGTATGATGTTTAATATAAAAGAAACAGAAATATTTATATTCTTATGTAGCGCAAGCCGCATTGTAAGAAGATATGTTTTTTCTTACACTTCGTATTCTAGTCAGAATAAAATTTCTAGCAGCATTCTCGGAGTTCTCTTTGCAAGACCAGCTATACTGCAAAAACTTGAACACATAAATAAAAGCATCCTTTAGTTTAATGTTTCACGCAGTTGAAACACTTCCTCTAATTTTACATAAGGCTAACCAAACGTTTTATTGATAATTAATATTTATACATATAATTAAACCTTTGGGCATATTAAAATGTATAAAGTAAAACTTTTTTTATAAAATATAATCTTAAGACATCATTACTATGAAGTTGCTCGGAATTTTTTAACGTGGTAGAGCCATGCTTAGGCACGAATGGGCCGGCTCGACCGGTGCGATACCACGGCTTCACAGAAAACCGGTTGTTAAGCAACGCTTGGGTTGCATTTTCCCGAAATTAGGGAGATTTCCGGAGGCCTAACTACCCCTCTCCTTTTTCCTCTGCCCTGACTCTCCTCCACTTTTCCTATCTCCTTATATTCCTCTTTTTTCCCTCCCCTCATCATCTTCCAAGAGCAGGCAGCGGACTTACGACTATCGAGTTACAGGTGTCGATAGACGGCGGTTAGCACTTACCATCAGATAACCTGTCTGTTCGTCTATCCCCCTATATTATATAAAAAAAAATTAGTCTAAATATTATGAAGTTAGTTTAGCTATAGATATACGGGCTTACGTCTTGGATTATTTTGGTATAAGATGCGGTCAACGTTTACGCCTACCATTTTAGGCCTGCTTACTATATTTTTATGATGCGTACATGCACTCACAGAGGGGGTATGCAAAGGTTTATTAAACGATTTTGCTGACCGTAATCTAATAACATGGGACAAATTATTACCGTCTATCAGACCCTCACCGTATATATACTGATTGATAGATAACACAAAAATCCCTTAGTCATCTGTTACGTCACCCGCGGGAAGAAACGGGGTGTACCTATACTACTCCACCAAGACGGTTGTTGGTTGTTGTGGCTTTTCATAATACTTTTAAGCGTTTTCAATTAGCAATCCGTGTTTGAGTATGTATGTTACAGAGTTTAACAAAATGATGACGACTTGCAGCATGTACATTAATAGTCAAATTACAAATAAATGTATTAAACGAAATTGTTATATGCCATATCTCTGAACGAGAAATAATCCATGCAGTTGTATGAATCCAAGCGTTAAATCGGAAATAGCGGACATTGCTCAGCCCCTAAATCGTTTACCACTAAATCAGACTCACTATAAAAGTCCTGATAATATAGTAAAATATTCCTTATGCATTTTATTGCACTCACAAATCTTGCGCTGTAGTATTTGTTACACGGGGGGTGTGCATATCGAAATTACATATCTTCATGTTGTGTTATTAGGAAAGTGTGATGATGTGATGGGTATGAACGTGTTAGAATACAATAATTTATGTAATTTGGGTCATAGCATCGACAGATCTCTATTATAATTTGAAAATTAAAAATTGGTATTTATTAAACATTTAGGCCTCTTCCAACCGGTCCACTGCCTTTTGCAGTCAGTCCATTCCAGCTACCTGCCTTAGGTCTTGGAAGAGGCCTACGCCCAGTGGTGGACTGCGATAGGCAGAATTATGATGAAACATTTACGAGTATATTCCGAACTTCCTTAATAAATTAAAATTCAAAACAGTATTAAAAAATAGCTTCAAAACCTAACATATGATGATACAGAAAGCCTACTTATGCCACCAAGTTAATATAGCTTACCTTTGTGATGAGAAAAATGAATACAATATTTATTTATTTTGTATTTATGTATATTAACTAAAAGTAAACTAAAAGTAACTTCCTGGTCAATAAATAAAATCTACGCAATTCAGGGTGATTTTTACACTACACTCAAAAAGGATAGTCGATGTCAAAAAAATGTTTCAGAAAAGTGTGGTCAAATTTTGGGAGCGCTATAAATAGCTGAGCTTTAGAAAAAAAAAAAATATTTATTTATTTATTTATCTCTTTATTGTACACCATACAAGTAATGGAAAAAAAAATATATATAGACGCATGTATTACGGTATAACAATTGGCGGTCTTATCACTCACGGTGATTTCTTAGACAACCTTTATACGGATATTATTACATCATATTTGGGGTAGTCTAAGGTGTACTATTCTAACAACATGAATATATGTACTTATTATGATATATAATACTAACATATAAGTAAATAAATATATACATATATATATATATATATATATATATATATATATATATATATATATATAGATATACAAATAGGAACATACATATTTATAATGACAAGAAGCAGTTTACCACTTGCTTTTTAAAAATATGTATGGATTTGGCTTGTCGAATTTCAAGTGGTAAATTATTCCACAGCCTGACTGCTTGCACCGAGAACAATTTGTCAGTGAATTGTGTGGTATGTCTAGGCATTTTCAGCTTCAAATTCTCTGAAAAATATTATAAACAAAAATGTTAAATAATCCTTTTGCTTGCTTAGAAAAGTGTGTGTGTACCTACAAATTTCTAAACTACAGGCTATGAGTTTTCTCGTCTTTATCAATTGTATATGTTTTTGAAAAAAGCCATTTATGCCAAATCAGGTATTTTTCTTCATCTGATAGACATAAAGTATGAGTATCGTTTGAGTAATTACACCTTCTCCAGTAGCACGAGCTATAATTACTAAAACTGCGCATGTATGGCGCGTTATAAGGTTTTGTGATAGGGAAGCTTTTTTTTTTCTTTTTTATTAGAAATTTGTTATCTACACTGTTCATTAATAACATAATTAAAATTGAAATATGTAAGGTATTTCATACAAATTTACCATTAAATTATACAAAATTCACAAAAAACTAAAATAAAAAGTGCTTCTGACAGTTCGTTTTGACAAATGAAATATTAGTATTTCGGTCTTAAAGGGACTTAATGTATCAATATATTTTGTGTAGTGTGTGTATTACGTATAGTGTCGTCATTAATTTTGTGATTATTTTCATTAATTCCTGTGGTGATGCAAGAGATGACTAAAGAAATACACTTATTTGTTGACTAAAACACTTATTGCAATAATGACTGGCCAGTTGTTTTAATATTGAGTGACCCTGACTACTGAGCCGGTGGTCGTGGGTTCGAAAATTTGTGTGATTTATAAATATTGTTTTCCCCAGTCTGGGTGTCCTTAAAGACCGTTCTTTGTATGTTTGTTACACGATTGTGGCAAAGGATAAATTACTAGTGCATAAATTGTATATTACAGTAAGCAAGAACGAAAAATACTATACAAACTACACGGTATCATTCCTTTTGGTCTATAATGGTGATGTGATCCAAGTTGCTAGTATTCTTTATTAAAACAAAATGAAAATGAATGAAAATATATTTTTCATGAAAGACTTTTTAAAATAATTTGAACTTTTTTTTGTATTATTTGTAACATTATATTTATATGATATTATTTTATTTAAGATATAACACGTTAATATAGAGGTACTTCGAAAACAATAGTGACTCATACACCACATCATACATATGCAAATACATGTAGGTACTCGATGAGATGTGATTGAAAATTCTTGATGACGATTCGATCTCCATGAAAAAGAATTTCTCGAACATTCCTGTAAAAATCTCATAAAACTGCGCGATAACGCCTAACATAGTGTTGTAATTTATCTTAAATAATTGATTTTGCTGGCCGACCACGAGTCGGGAACAAGGTGGCCACTCTGGCAACACCCTACCACGTTACAAGATCTACTATAGACGGCAGAGTAAAAGTCTAAAAGTTACTACTACTACTCCTACACACTGCTAAGTGATACAGACGTGTTCGTATGTATGTATTGTATATGTATGCATGTGAAAGAAAATTGGCCCCATCGCACCTGACGACGACCCGATATTTTTTGTGGTATAGGGGAAAAGCGAGCAGATAGGTCAGCTGATGGCAACTGATTCCCCCCCGGGCTGGGCGTAGTTTGTTACGCTGATGACACTTTGGTAACGGCCTGGGGGGTGAACTTTTAAGAGGCGGTGCGCTTGGAGCCTCACTGGTGGTCAGGCGTATCGAGCACGGAGGCTCTTTTATTTCATTCGCCCCGTCGTGAACCGCCCCCGGCGCCTCCATCATGGTCAACTCGGTCCTTGTGCCGGTTCGGGCCCACATTAAATATCTGGGCCTGATCCTTGACGGGAGGTGGCTCTTCGACGAGCACTTTCGGCGGTTGCTCCAAAGCTGGTCAGCGCTGCGTCCGCTCTTGGGCGCCTTATGCCCAACTTAGGTGGACCAAGCGTCGCTACGAGACGGCTGTACACGGGGGTTGTCCGGTCAATGGCATTGTACGGTGCACCGGTGTGGGCAGAGGCTCTGACCGCCCAGAATAGGGCACGCCTTTGGCGCCCTCAGAGGGTTATGGCGGTTAGAGCTATACGTGGTTAACCGCACCGTGTCGACGGAGGCGACAGAGTGTTTCGGACTGTCGTGGCGAACGGACGTGCTTGCGCTCCGACTGCCATCGTACGGGCGCCCCTAACACTGCTTATTTTAATATTTAATATTTGTTAAATATTATTATTTGCACCCGAATTGTACTTGTACATTCGGAGGCAAATACCTTCCCCGAGAAAGCCAGCGTGTAAACCTTTGCCGCGGGGTGGGGTCTCCGACCCTAACCTCAACGGTGATGGCAAACATGCCAAGGCGCCACGAGGACGGATCCAGCAACATCAAGAACACTAGCAACGAAGAGAAAGGCTCGACCGACGCAGCGCTGCAGGACCAGCGACAAAAATACCAGGGCGACCTGAGTATTTTCAACTCCCTCCGAGAGAAGGGAGAAATGTCGCAGGGTCTGCAGCGCTGGTTGGAGGCCTACTTCCGAGTGATGGAAGTTCACATCGGAGAGAAGAGGAAGGAGGACCTCACTGCGCAGGATGTTCAGCCTTTGCCTTTGCCTATACCAGGTAAACGGAGGCGGGAAGAAGACCCGGAGCCACAAGCGGCGAAGCGGACGACCACAGTAATACTGGAAGTCGAACGGGCCCCTACGCCTACACCCAGGCCAAGGACAGCAGCAGCTGTACTTGCCGCACCACCACCCCAGAAACCCATAACAACAACAACTCAGAGGCCCATAACAACGCAAACGAGGTCCATAACAACACCAGGCCCTTCCAAGGCGCCCACTACCCAGACGTCCACAAGGAGAAAACCAATCCTTGTAGTGGACCGTCTGGAGAACTGAACGTCCCAAATGAAGTAGTTGACCGCCAAAATCGGTCACCCACCCAGCGTGAGGGCCTTTGGGAAGGGATTTAATTCACTCCCAAAGAAGACGCTGAATTCCGAGTCATTCAGGCTCACCTGGATGACCTCGGAGAGGACAAGGCGCCGTATTACGCCATCGCCCCACCGCACCAGAAGCCCTTGAAAATGGCTATCCGGGCCTTACCTGCGGACACTCCCACAGAAGAAATTGTGGAGGACTTGACTAGCAAGGGAGTGCCAGTCAAGTTTGCGAAGCATATCCGTGCTCGCACCAGCAGACCCGGATGCATCTTCTTCGCAGAAGTGGAGAAGAGCCCGACCGCAGCCAAGGCCTACAACATTGATGAGGTCTTGCTCATGCCAGGCGTCGTCATAGAGGCCTGGAGGGGCAAGAAAGGACCCTCTCAATGCCACCGCTGCCAAGGCTTCCGCCACAGTTCCCAGAACTGTCACAGGCGCCTAGCCTGTGTGCGATGCGGTGGTAGCACCAGGCGCACAACTGCCCTCGACCAAAAGAGGAGCCACCCACGTGCGCCAACTGCCAAGGCCCGCATCCAGCCTGCAGTGCGGCGTGCCCCGTCTACAAGCGGGAAGCCCGCAACAAGAAGGCGGGACTCACGCCGAGGACTGGCCCGCCCAAGGTCATCGACCAACCAAACGTGGTCGTCGACTCGGCACCCACCATGCTGATGGCCGAAGCAAACCCGGGGTCAAGCTCCACTAAGAAAAGGAGAAGGCGCAGAAAAAAGAAGTCGGCCCAGGAGAAGACACCCACACCTGCGGCGGCAACCAAAGTCAGCAGCCCACCCGCCAAGGACCCGGAGAGGGACCAACTCGCCGCCTTACTCATGCTGTTCGCACAGCGTGTTAAGGCAGGCGAGATAAACACAACAGGACTGCTGCAAACACTCTCCACCAATGGATAAGCCGCTCAGGGTGGTTCATTGGAACGTGGAGACGCTGAAATCCAAGATAGGCCTACTACGCCTATTTCTCAAGGAACAGCGGGTCGATATCATGCTGATAAGCGAGACCCACCTGAGGGCCAACAGGCCACTCAAGATCCCAGGGTACATTGTGTACCGCCAAGATGAGGTCTCGCCAAGAGGCGAAGCATATCGTGGACTCGCTGTCCTAGTGAAGAGGACAGTAGTGCATCAACCCGTCGAACCGAAGAGACTCGATACCATGTATGCGCTTGGTATCGACGTGGGAGTTGGAGGCTGAAGTGCTCGCCGAAGTTTATCGGCGGACGGCTGAGTTCCGGGCGGGTAGCGGAAGACGGCCTCCGCCCGAAGAGGTACGGGAGTGGCGTGAAGCCGCTCGTCGAGCTACGATGGCTCGATGGATCCACACGAAAAGAAAAAAAAAATAATGGTAAGTGATTTTCGCCGCCATTGAATACTTGCAAGTCAACAGTCACAAGAGTGCTGTCCGCCTTTTAGGGTAGGGGAAAGGCAAGAGGAGAAACAACGAAATAACAACAACGAAACTACAATATTCCACACGAAATGTTTAGTCAAGGCTTGTTATTGTTAGCATTTTTACACACAACATAGATTTAAATTCATAAAGGTCATCCATTTGGAAACGGCCTTTTAATGATCAACGCAAAACGGTACCTAGCTACTTATTTCAGTAAAAAAGGCCTATGGCCAGCAGTGGAGCTATGCTATGCTAGCTATGGTAGCTGTGGTGATATTGTGTATATGAGTATATTGTGATTCGAATTGGATATATCAAATTATTACTTAAACCTTTCATTTTTTTTTGTTTTTTTTATTTTTTATATCATGCACTTTTCAACAGCAAAAACGATATCTAAAAAATAGCTAGTTAAAATGGCATAATTTGCACACATTGAGGGCGGTGATAATTTAGATATATTTATGTTTTCATGGCTTTTTTACATCTTACATGATTGTTTAATAGAGACTGAAACAAACAAATACGTAGTTAGTTTTTGAACCTGTTCCATACATAATACCATTAAAAAGCTTTAACAAGTTTAAACTTATTAATTAGTAACCAAAACAAAGCTGTTACATCTAAGGAACATTTTCGATTATTCAATTTCAAAACAAATCGTTTCAGACAGTTTGTAATTTGTAAATCACGTGGCAATTGTAAATGATATTTATACTCGTACTTGTTTGATCAACAATGTTTAGTGTATTTAGACCTTGAAATTGAGAATAAATGTATTCGTTATAAAGATATTATTAAGTATTTTGATTGGGAAGAATACCAGAATAACCACCTTTCGCAAGAATCATTTCATATCCTGACAATTGATAATATTTATACCATATCGGTGTTGTACCGGGTACTAAGCCGGCTTAGGTAGGTACTGTCCACATAACTAATATTTTAAGTTATTTACTTTGCAATATCTTAATAACAAATTGGCTAATTATAATCACAGGATCTCAGGAGTTTGTACATGAATGATAAACAGCCTAAGTAAAATAAACCTAAGTAAAAAAAATGCTCTCCGGGAGTGCCGACAGAAGTGAAAACTTATTTTGGCGCGTTAGAATTTTTTTCGAAGGGTACTAGGGTTATTGGGTTATTGGGTGATGAATAGCATTTTATTTATGAATTGTATTTTATCTATTATGGAAACTTTAAAATACAATTAATATTCTTTTATGAATCATCGTTAAAAATTTAGACAACTCTTGTATCATCATTATTATCATTAAAATTATTATTATTAAAATTATGATTCAAGGTTATTTAAATATCTTGTGAATACCGCATCAATTGTACTTTTATATCTCGTTGTGCTAATATTGCGTTGATTGGACATATGCGTCGCGTAACGGTGTCGCGAGTCCATAGATTTTATCTCATCTAAAAATATGCGTACCGCTCTAAAAGAAGTTTTCACTTCAAAAATTGCTCAAACAACTATGACTTCTCTGCAGAATTCATTTAACAGAAATTAAGTAGACTCCCGATATTACTTCCTATATAAGCCGTACAGCTACTGATAAACAAGAAGTAAGACTATAAATATTATAAGCCCTGTAGCTTATAATAAAAATTAAAAAGTAACCACCTATTTGATACATATACATATGTACAAACACTCACGCCTGTGTCCTCGAAGGCGAAGGTACACCACACTACATTTTGCCCATAATAATTAGAAGGGAAGACAAAAACAAAATACTTGTTAAGTGACAAGCCTGTAAGGTATTTATTTTTCTATCCTTCACCTGATTTATCACGGAGTGAGTCAGCAAACATTGTCATCGACGGGAATGCCAAGCTCTGACTCATTTCTTCGGAGGCTGCAAACATCTACATAGATAATTGGGAAATTGGCCGTTACACAGTTTTATGAGAGAACTAATGATGCTACACTTAAGATTGTCTTGTGATGTTGTCACGTTAATAAACGACCATGAAGCAATGCGACCTTATTAAAGACAATTGTATGAGAGCGTGGCGTTTTTATTATTGAGTTTCCCTCTTTATAAGCGTATCTTTGCGTTGACGCTTCTCATATTCATAAAGTTTGAGAGCTAACAGCTTATTAGGAACTTTCCAGAATATAAGTTATTTTTAATATTATAATTTGAATGAATGCATTTACATACTTGTAGATATAAATAGTTATTAACCCTTTAACACTGCATATTATTATTTGGATATTAAATCTCGTAAAGGAATTCTCAACATGGCCTTTAAATGGTCAGTCTCGTGAAATTGTCTATAAAGTGTATAAATATTTTTTGACTGAAGCCGACAAATTTAAAAATCGTGAAGATAAAGACTATTTTAAGAAGGTACAAGAGCGAGTTGCAAATGCCAGTGGAATTTCAAGAAGAACTTTGAACAATATATTAAAGGAAGTCAGTACTGAAACAGATTCTACTGCAATTAAGTTCAATACCCCGAAAAAAGGTAAACAGGTAGACCAAAATAGCAATTTCGTTTGGATATGGACGATTTTTACTCGTATTATGATGTTGTGCGAAGAATGGTGTATGATTTTCACTTACGATTTAAAGAACTGCCAACAGTAATATAATCAAAAGATAAACCATCGGAGGCTATTAATTACAATGCATCTGAAAAGACGTTGAGAATAATACTTCATGAGATGGGATTTCGGTTCACTAAAATTGAAGATAATAGAAAAGTTCTAATGGAAAAGCACGATGTAAGTTTCAAGCGAATGGAATACCTTGATAAAATACGCGAATTTCTCGAAACACGAAAAAAATATAATCTATGTGGATGAGTCTTACATACATACATCACACACTTAAAGTCACATAAATCTTGGAGTGATGATAAGAAAAAGGGTGTAAAAAAGCCAATTTCAAAAGGTCAACATTTGATAATAGTTCATGCGGGAAATGAAAAAGGCTTTGTTCCACGGATACAATGAAAGGTGATTATCAAAATGAAATAGTTAATCAATTAATCCCAAACATGCCCAGTGATTCTGTTTTAGTTCGACAACGCACCCCAATTCAAAAACTATTAAACAGGAAATGATCAACTGGTTTAACAGCCATGAAATTCCAGTAGACCCAAAATTGACAAAACTCCAAATTTACGGTATTATATGTCGGCATTAGGAGAGGTATACAGAGTTTTCCGAGGAGAAAATATTGATTAATTTTAATCCAATTAAAAATATATGGTCTCAACTAAAAGGTTATGTAGCCTTTAGAAATGTGGGTATGAATTTAACTACAGTAAAACATTACTGTTAGAAAAAGTAAACATGATTGGGACTGAAGAGTGGAAAAAGGTTTGCGATCATGCAATTAAATGTGAGAATGAATATCGAAGATTTCAAATGGCCTAGATAATTACACTGATAGACTGCTAATAAATACGGCTGATAGCGACAATGATATTGACTTCATTGAGAGCACTGGTAGTGAATCGGAAGGAATTGAGGATTTGTAATTGTTTTGTCAGAATGTATCACTTTTTAAAATAAATAAATCAATACGTAAACATACATGTTTTTTTTATTTTACTATAATCTATATTATAGAGAAAAAAATGTTGTATAAAAAATAAATAAAAAGAATAATCGAAATAAGCAATTCACAATAATTGTTTTAACAGCTCTTAGTATTAGTTACTTAGTTTTAATAGCTCTTAGACCTATTAGGCTCCTGTACCGGACTACAACACTCTACAAAGCCGAAAGGTCGATGTGCATTATTTCTTGCCTAGTACTGTACCTTAATGGGTGACTAGCACCTTGACAAATTAGGTATTTAAGGCGAATGTGAATGGACAAATACGGGTTGACCACAAAAATCCACTGTTCTGGTGAAACTGGCAAGGTTATAAGAAAGTGTAGGTCAGAAGTACCGAATCCAGCATGCTTGCATGAAAGGTTTAATGACAGTAGAGGAAGCCTGTGAGGTTCGTAAGGATAGAAGACGGTATCGGGTGTTGTCTCTGCCTACCGTTGTTAGTGTTGGCCAAAATCGGTTTTGGGCTTGTTTTTGTGTTTACGCAAGGCCAAGAACAATAATGAGACCACCTACTTGTTGCAAGTCCAAGACCAAGACTGACCCATGCAAAATTTAAGCAAGAAGAAAAGTGAACCCTTTAAGATAATTGAAACTGGCATGGTGTTTATAACTACTTATTCGATCATTGACCGAAAGAGATTGTGTAATAAAAAATCTTTAGAACAAGCGTATGGTCATTTGTTTAAGTATTTGTTTAAAAATGCAAACTGCTTATTCATATATTTCGTCCGCGCGTGAATTTTCGTATTAATTTATACTTACTACCTTTGCAAGAACAGCCAAATATAGAAAATTACATAGGTGCATTCTGAGTTTATATTGTTGAACAAGCTTGTTTAAAACTATATACATATTACGTAGCTATAGACTAGGTGATTGGAATACTTGCGAGACTCTTGTTGCAAGACCGAGACCAAACCAAGACTGTATAACACATATACTGTATTACAGTTAGTATTGATATTTTTTTAAACTTGATTGTAGGCAAACGAGATGTCAATTCAATGAATAGCAGTTGTACCCCCCAAGCCCTGACCTCAGGCCTTTGTCAACTCAAGTCAGTTTGGAACAATATCTAAATACTTCGAGCGTTTAGTAAATTGCAAGCGTATGATTAATATTCGTGTGGTAGATATTAGAAAATCAAGTCAAACAGGTGCATTGACGCAAGACTAATAAATACCAAAACTGGCTTAAGTACTGTTCTGGCAACACTCGCATGTATGTATTATAAATTATTAGTATTCATTTAGCCTGTATAAGGCCGATTTTTAGTTTTGTAGCATCGTGACAGGAACAAGACGTGATGTATGTATGTGCCTATTAGTTATGATGAAATAATTAGTATATTCATATTAATTAATCCTTGTTTGCTAACACGTTGTTAACATTGCAATAAATTATTGGTTATTTATATACAAAAGGTTGGTGGTTGCTGTATACCCCAATCAGATTACTCCGATTGCGTTTCTTAATACTAAGAAAACAACAAACCCTTGTAAATTAATTACAAATGTCGATCTAAAGCGAGAAATTGCGAACTCGCAGAGAATTTAACATCCGCTTCAACTAAATTTATGAACGATTCGTTTTCGCTAATTAATTTCTACTCTTATCTAATACGCTTAATTGGAGTTACTTAGTTTGGTCGTAATTCACTGGTGAGTTTAATATCACCGCAATAACTTTGAAGCGAGAATTTTACAGAAAGGTAAACAAAACATTACCTCTCTTCTTGTTGTTCTTATCTCGAAAATGAGTTTATTTGTCGCCGTGGCGTTATGAACTTTAGTTTTGAATATAATTAAAGAGAATAATAAAATAAAAATGTTCTACGTCGTAATTTGTTTGTAAATACAGACTTTTGAAATACTACTTTTTGACTTGAGTACAATTAATTAACGTAGTACCTAGATTACAAAGTGTTATTAAGCGGTTTTATTAGGGCTTTTCGTTTTTAGTTTGGGTCAAATTTAGTAGAAAAGTCGAAATTTCACTCTCTTCCTACTAACAGATTAATACTATTTAGAGTCTTAATATAATGAGAAAAATTAAGTAAATTAATAAAAAATTATTGATATTTTTTATTTCTTTACTTTATTATAATTTATTGCTTTAATTAATATAAGTAAAAGTATTACAAAGAAGACTCAAGATCAATGACACTCGTGATCATTAAGTAGATACTTAATTACTATGTGGTTAAATCTACCGGAATATCTACTAGAAGAGGGGATCGGATCTTGTGTGGTTTTAGTTGATCCACTCTATTCAGTACGGGGTTAATAGAACCTTAAATTGTCTCCGACGATATTTATGAAACAATCCACCATCCACAGAATCATAAAAACTTGTCAGTCTACAGTTCAATATCAAGCTGCGCTGATTTAATGTATCTTCTTTCTTCTTTATGAAAAGACTTTTCCCGCATTAATAGTAATTTCCTTTACAAACATTCAATAACGGGCACAAAGAACAATAAGGTTTACACAAAGTGTTGTCCCGTGTGGGGATCAAACCCACAATACTCGACGCGGCAGCATAGTGGCGATGTGACCACTTAAACTACTGCGTCACCTGTATTTTTAAAAGACTTGTTGAATATTTGATTAGGAGAAGGCCTTCTGAAGTTTTACTGAGCGATGTATTTTGATTTTAGACGAATAACGTAAGTAAAGTTTTGCGTAACCATGGACATTTTTCTATAACTTACGGTTGTAACTCTGTTATATTTTCCTTGTATGTGATTAAATATACTCTAGCATAAGCTTAATATTGTAAAAATATATATCAGTATTGTCTTCTATATCAATTATTTAAAAAAACGTTTCTTCCTAAAACATACAAATTTAGGTCTAGTGGTTGGTGATCCTAACTGCTATGTTAGAGGTTGTGGGATTAATTCCCACCCAGGAGAAGTGTCTGGGTGTATTTTAGTTTATTTGAATAATATGTATACATTTAGAAATTACATAAAATATTTCTAGTATCTTTAACAACAGTCTGATTACCATCTATACTTAGCTTGGCATCAGATTGCAGTGCGTGTATGTGAGAAGATATGATATTATTATATTTGAAATATTTTGGGTACCCTAGTTTTATTTATACTCGGACCTATGTATTAGGATTAATCACGATTTAGATTATTTTTTAATATTGAAAAGTTTAAACATGCGTAACTATCAACTTACCGTATATAATCGAATTTGCTGCTCACTTATCAGCCGGTAACAACTGCTTATAAACTGTCTTTAAAAAGCGAGGAGGTCGTATTAGTCGTTATATATTTTTAATGTATGTATATAATGACTTTCTCAATTATTAAAATACGAATGCACCAATTTCTGTTATATCTAGTCAGGATCTGATGGGATCAGAAAATCACCATATCTATCTCCTATCCAGTCTATAGATATGGTGATTTTCTGATCCCATCAGATCCCTATTAAAATAAAATATTTAAAACCGTTGAAATAGCCAGCAAAAGTTTATAGCAATAACTAATTATATCGAAATCAATGGTAGTTTTATAACATAATGCTAGTGTGTCATTATTATGTACTGATGTTAAGAAAAGTATATTTTTGGAATAAAAAATAATAATATAAGAGCAAAATGTTTGTGCTAAAAAGAAATATGCATATATTTTGAGTGGAAATATTTTTATCTAATAGTAAATTTCCCGTATCTTTTCTCTGATAAGATTATGACATAATATGATTGATAAAGGCAGCACAACAATGAACCTTTGCGTTTAAATGGAAACATCGCCCTTCTTGATCCGGAACAATTTCATTTTTTACATTTATTTTTGTTATTTATTTATTACTATTTGTCTTTACTTGGCATCTAATACTTTGACTTGTTTCGATACTTTTAATAATTGTGATAAACGTTTGATAGTCTTATTGAATGTAGAAAATTGAAATATATTTCTTAATTATTAATAAGATTAATAAGATATTAATAAGACGTATCTTATTAATCTTATTAATAATTAAGAAATATATTTAAATTTTCTACGGTAAGTACTTATTATAAATTATTGTTTTTGCTTCTGTTCAGGGTTGACTTAATATGGATCAAATCAATACTACTAATCCTTTAATTAATATTTGTACCAAACTATAGGCAAATATCGAATTTCGGAAAAAGTTCGACAACCGGGTCTACCTACAGAACTTTGATAGTGCCTGATACTTGGGTTGTTGAGATCACATGGCAGTCGCTTCACGTAAAATATCGAAGTTCGGCACTTTCATAGTTACACTGAAAGCCGACCCCAACTTGGTAGGAAAGGGCTAGGGGGACGGATGTATCGGCAAATATAAAATTTGTACTTTATCACAACTCGCTCCACTCAGGTCAATCACAAAACTACAGAAGTTAATCTCCTTATAGTTTTCTTACAGTACACATATAAAATATTTAATTTCCTGTACTAGTGTAATACTACTGTATAGTCAAAAGTGTTTATGTCTTTGCACGCGACTTTATAAGTGTGGAATTCAGGATTAATTCCTGTGGTAAAATGGAGCCTATATTTTAAGTCAGATCTCTAGAACACATATATGTAAACTGCATTCAATACCATAGAGTAGTTTTTGCGTTATCCGTGTACAAGCATACAGACAGAAAGACAAAAATTCTGTAAATATATATATTAGTTTTTCTTCAGTATCTATAATTTACGTCTGTACGTTACAGTTATCAGTCTATTACAATTTTATTATAGGTATAGATAAAATATTAACAGAGATCTGTAGAGTAGATAATGCCTGCGTTCAAATGATAATGCACGTGTGTGACTACGAGTTAATTTTTGTTTTGATTTTCTTAACTACATATTTATCAATGGCTTGCAAATAATAATTAATTTTGTTTTAAATTTCTGAAGTTGAATATTCATTATATTATATTAACAAGTAAAACTGTTAAAAAGTATGAAATCAGACTGCGTTATTACCTAAGAGGTGAAAAGAGAATACCAGGCCGCGGCGGGTGATGAAGGGAAAGGTAAGGACGAGGGGAGGGAAAAAAGGAGAAGGGGAATCAGGCCTCCCATACTCTCACTCGCTCGGCAATACAATGCAAGCATTGTTTGACTACCAGTTATCTGTGTGGCCGTGGTATCATTCCAGTCGAGCGTTCCCATTCGTACCTAAGCATGGCTCTCCCACAGTAAAAAATCATGACCTTCTTGCGTGGTCGGTAATGTCAAAGCTGCAACTATTTATCGCCGCCATTCTGATAATTTAAATATTCTAAAATATGTAGAAGCACGTTTCCAAAGAAATATGATTTCAATTTTAATTTAAAATTTCTAGGAATTGGAACGTGATTATATATTCTTATTGACATTTAAATAAAAAAGAAATAAATTACCAGGAATCCACGCACTCGTTTTGCTAAGTACGTGTACGCCATATTAACAACACATACTTTACAAACCACCGAATCAATTCTCATTAATGTAATCGTATAAATCTATAATCTCTTATTTGTATTACTTTGTACGGAATAACTGAACTACCTACAAAAAATTATTCGAATCACATAGTATTTCTCCAAGAAAATTTAATAAAAGAACTGGGTCATTTTTAACGTATGTCTTCATATCCCACCGGTGGGGTTAGCCCCCAGAAGATGTATGTTATTATAACGTCAACCCATATCACACAAGAGCTTCGTAAGTGGGATATTTTATTATGACAGCTCTTTGTATCCTTCAGATGATAAACGCATATTGCAGTAGGTTAACTAAAGAAATGGTATAACTAATCCCGGATAACAAAATACTGTACTCGCAAAAATGTCGTCAATTCAATGTGCAGTCCTTTTTCCGAAGGAGCAATTTAGTCTCTATATTGAACTTTATTCCTTTTTGTTCGGTAATGGTATTCAGAATTTTTGCTGCAAGAAGAACGATTTAGTAGTAATGAAGCCGTAACGTTCTTAAATTTCTGAGCTGGAAGTTTTAGAATAATTTTTGTAACTGTTGTACCTTCATGTAAATGGATTATGGGTGAACTGCGAATATTTGTTTACGTGTAATAAATATTGGGCTATAAATTGATTTTCTTCCACTCACTATTGCTAATGAATGTATTACAGCGATTAAGCGGGCCTTTAATTTGATTCGATGTTATTGAAACTATACATATATTTTATAACACATGTGTTATTTCATTTTAAATATCACGAGTGAATACATTTATTTATTGTATTAAAAACTATCGGCAGTAGCATTATAAATGTGGTATTGGTAAATTTAATCAAAAACATATATTTCTATACGTCTTTTGATTAAATTTTCATCGCTTAATCCATGCAAGATTTATAAGTTTCACTAAAACCATAATTCTAATCTTCAAATATATTTAATATTGTTCTTAATGTTACTAATTTTCATGTATTCAAAGACGTATTCATAATCTAATTATTTTATACATCAACCACTATGATTGTAAAGAGTGGAAGATAACAACTAACTCATTCATTTGTGTCATCGTACACTAAAAGGACATAGGTAGCGTAATCTTTTCCCTACTATTTCAAACCTCATCGGAGCTTTTACTCTGAAGTAGAAACCAGAGGTAAATTCTACTCAGTTTGTTCATTCATTTTCTGATTTCGTTGGAGGATCCCTTCAATCGTTTCGTTTAGACTTGCATCATTGTCTTTTTGTCAAATGCCATTCGTGCGTTATTTTATTAGCGTTTCTTGTTCATTTTATTCAAAGAGGAATACTTATATTTATTGATGATTGCAATACATTTTGAAAGTGCCTATTTGAAACGGTGTTTTAACGTTTAAAATAAGCCATAAACTGAATTTACTTACTATTACTTAACGGTAATCTACAGGCATTTTTTTGTGTTTATGTTCTATAAACCTGTCCAGGCCCATCCGGACCCAAGTTAAAAGTTCCTCCAATTCCAACCATTTACCTTTAACAAATATCCCTTACTTCCTTCTTTATCATCTTGAAACGACAAACCCATGTTGGGTTGGCGTCAGGCAGGCAGCCGGTCATGAGGGACACTTGACAAAACAGTTTTGTATTATACACTTATGTATCTATGCATGTACATTGTGCAAGAACATATAGCAGTGACCTCAAATAAATTGGGGACATGGGTATGAAGAAGATGATGCTTTTTGCTTTTTAATCACTTTAGAAGTTATGAAAAACCAAAAAGCATCATCATGGTTTTTAGCACACGTAGGTTAATTTGCACACATATTACTGTAAGCAGGAGCAGTAGTAATCTACATAGACAAAAGGCATTACGAGTTAAGAAGCCTAAAAAATTGTACTAATGAAACAAGTATGTAATTAATCCCTGAATTACAGCAAGTTCGAAATAAACAAATGCAAAAATTCGAATAGGAAGGAAGAAAGAAAGAAAGACAGATAAAAAGAAAGAAAAATAATTTATTAATTGACGTTTGAGATACACGTGCAAATTAAAAGTACAATAAGTAAGTGCTAAGTAACAATAAATTTATTTCCTTTTATGCAACTCACACGACAGCTGAAAAGGACTTAGTTCAGCATTTGCTAGACAGCTGTCTAGCGCTGGTTTTCATCCAGACCTTTATGGTTCACGGATCAAAGTCGGTTTCTTTTCTTTGACAAGTACTAATATAAACAAGTACTATTACTAAAATGAAAAAAATAAAAAAACATGACAATCATTGTCAATCTACATCCTACCATCTCACACAATCACACATTGGAATGTCATGAATATATTAAATTTACCGTGATTATATTACATATTATACATAAATACCTTATTATATTATACATAAATACCTACGAATGAAACGCTCCTATCCCACTCTAACATTCAGAATCAGATAAGAGATATATTTGTATTTACCATATCAAGTTCACTCTGTGCATCGATTAAATACCGCCGTAGCTTTAATACGAATACAAAGTAGTTACCTGCTTACGATTTAGATCCAAAAGAAGAACAAACATTACTGAGTTGAACCTTACCTTCACATTTGTAAAGGATCATTTAAGAAGACTGCTTGTAATTTAGGATTTTCTGTAAATAAGGTTTTACCGACCAGGGATTTAATAAAAAATAGCGCTTGTTAGTTTCTTTTGGTACCCAAAAAGTTATTAGGGTACACTGGGGCATCGCGTAAGTTAATGGGCCTTGTACGTGATGGGCTCTGAAAGTCCTTCCTACCCATATAAATATAAAGATTAAACCATGATAAGGAAAAGTAAATATATGCTTGCATATTAAGGGAGCAAAACATAAAGCGGTTTTATATGACACAATGTTAACCTTTAGAGTTTCTAAAGAATACCATATATACCATATAATATCACCATAAGAAAAATTATTAGCCACTAGGACCGTCTTGGCAAAGCAATAACATGGTAATGATTTATCAGATTTAGGGTTATTTTTACAGTAGCACACTTATTGTCCTTCACACACACAAGTATAATATTTATTAAATCTTCATGCACATATTGTACAAAGGCGGACTTAATGCCTACGCCTAGACATTCTTTGCTAGTGAACCTTGGGGTGTTGCAGAGATAAAACAGATTAACAGTAGTAGAGCCACGCCTAGGCACGAATGGGCATGCTCGACTGGTGCGATACCACGGCCTCACAGAAATCCGGTTGTGAAGTAACCTTGCGTTGCATTTCCCCGTAATGAGTGAGGTTTCCGGAAGCCCAACATTCCCTCTCCCCTCACTCCTCCTCTTCTCTTTCCCATCTCCTCATCCCCACTCTCTTCTTTCCCCTCCCCTTGAGTTGCAGGTGTCCATGGACGGCGGTTGTCACTTACCATCAGATAACCTGTCTGTTCGTCTGTCCTGCTATAATATAAAAAAAGTGGTAAGTGCCATGAAAGTGTTTTGGCCGGTATAAAGTTCGGAGAGTTTTGGTCACTTTCTGACTGACATGAGTTACCTGGGCACGCCAATCTAGATTTAAGTTTATATGTAAACCTAGGTCTTTAACCACTGGGTTCGGAGCTCTTCCCGGATTCCTCCTATTTTAAGCACGGCATGACACACCGTGTGGCTTAAGTCGGTTCGATTCCGACACACTGTTCCACCGAAACCCCGGTGGAATGACTAACGGTGGAATGAGGTTTCCACATTAAAAATAAAAAAAGGTCTTTAACCACTGTGATCAAAGTTCTAACACCTAGTGCAAGAAGCACGAATTCTACTTTTTAAACAAAGTTATATATACCGTTCTAGTAGTAGTACTAGTAGTAGTAGTATCTGTACAATGCTCCACAATATCTTTACATTCTATGCATATTATAACTATGTAATTGTTCTTGGAAAAAAAATATGACACAATATTTTTTTTTAAACTGTAGGTGATATGGAAGTTGTATCTAACCTACAGATGATTCTTGTACCTACGATGATCACTTGACATTCAATAGGGTTATGGATAAACCAAATCTAAGCGAGCAGCGTTCAAATCGTGGTTGGTTTTATCAATGGCGTGCGATATGTCTTTAAAGCTGGCCTGTGTATGTAGCTACAATTTATTGGTGTATAGATAATAATCACACTGAAGGTCTTGAGTTATGATATTAATATAGAGTGGAAACAATAGAGGAGATAAAATACAGCAGTAAGGAACGCCAGGTTAGACGTAACACCAATCCAATGACGGAACATCAACGCGTACGCACTGTTATCGTCCCTGAAAACAAGTGGAGAAACAATCCAATGCTTCTGAGCAGAAAAAAGGATATAATACGTTGGATAGTAGGTGATAGGTAACTGATGGTATAATTAATAATATAGGCAACTATTTGTAGGTCGTAATCCAAGAATTTAACAATCATCCTACAGCTGATGTCATCACAGCCTTGGAACGGATAGACAGGACCGCATTATTCTGTGGAATTGAGATTTTCCGTTTATTAAACACATCATATTAAGTTGGTTGGTGGAAGGTTGTGTGCAGGGTATTAATTCTTACACCATACCATACTATTATATAGACGATTATACCTATTCAGTTTACCCCTAATATCGTTCAATGTAAGTAGCGGGACCAAGTAAAAAGAACCCTCATTTAATTACACGGACATAGTATCGCTTTTTAAAAAGGACATTGAATGAGCCTATTTTACGAATGGGGTTTTCAATAGTATAGAAAACAGTAGCACAAATCTAATAAAAGGACACATAACAAACAGACAGATTTCTTTATTATAATGCTTGAAATAAGTGCCTAAAATCTGTTTTATATTTGTTCGTTTTTTAAAGTGACAATACATCAAATTGCTAGTCTGGCGGAACCTATGAATCATATTATAATGCGTATAAATATGTACAACATTTTATTTTGTTGACAGCAGTTGCATGCGTTGAACGAAGGCATTTTTGTATGTATCAGTATTCTGTAGCCGTATCTTAGGAGGGGGACACACGTTCGATGGCATTTCATTACTGCATCCCTACTGGGTTGGGAGAGAGCTATCAGCGTGATATTTTGAAAGAAATGTGCTGCACTTTTTGTTTTTTGTTTGTCATTTGTATGGTACGTTGAGAGAATATTATTAAGTATTTCAGATTTTATAGCGAGTGATAAGCTTTAGTGTTTCTACGTGAACACCTACTGCATATATAATACTTGAATGTTTTCTAAATCTCGATACTTGCTGCATCAAATAAACTTTGGATTATTTTTTTATGTTTAAATGAACTATAATATCCAACCTATATGAAGAGATAGTGAATTACACAAGAAGGGATATTTTAAATGCATGAGCTGTATAACTTATCAAAATGCGGCTACGGTATAATTTTTATTTTTATGTTTTTTATACGTAAGGTAATAAAAAAAAGTATATTATAACTAGATAATACTTAAAATGAATTAAAACCGGCATGGAAATTTACTTTAAGATAAATAAAATAAACTAGGTAGCTCAGATTACTGCTAAGTTTAAACTGCTCAAAATTTGTTTCGTAATTCACGACACTCAAAACGTAACGCATTGTAGCAGTAATGTACATAATTGCCACTGAAAAAAATTAGGTACTCCAAATAAAGTATTCTGTGTTTAATTTTGATTTTATCTGTTTCTTGTGTTTTTATTTCTCTTTGTTATGGGAAAACTCTGTGAGGTTACATAATTTTATGTTTACTGCTTACCTGAAGATAAAGAGTATATTTTTAATACCCTCTAACTTCCTACTTCAGTCAAATGAAACTTAATCGAAACCCTTTTCCACGAGACAAAGGATATCAGACCGTCATCTCCTTTCACTGAAAGAATAGATCCAAGCTTAACATTTGTGATCCCAATTCGTCGCACGTTTTCAGTTTTATTGGAATTAAGTTATACAGAACCCTTTACTTCCTCCGTCGTTTTGGTGGCATTACTAAGGATTACCACTTACAAAAGGGTGTTGTTCGCCAACCGTAACAATGTAAAATAGGCACATTTTACGTATTTATGTACCCCTAATCCTTATTACGTTGTATTCGAAATTATATTTATTCAGTGAGAATAATTCTATATTCAATAGGGAAGTTTAATATAGATGTGATGTTTACTGTTAGGTAATTTACGTGTGCTCGCTTTATTACCATGTTCAAAACAAAAAAAAATCTCAATTTTTGTGTAGAAGAATAAATCAAAATTAGAGATTTTGATTTTTAAGGAGTACCGGCATGAGCCCGCAATAGCGGGCAGACGGACGGAGAGTCTGTTCTGTACCGAGTTATTTTGACAGCGGGAGAGTTATGATTAGGCACAAATGGGCCTGCTCGGCAGGAGTATTACCACGGCCTCACAGAAAACAGTAGACAAACAATGCTTATATTGTACTGCCTAGTGAATGAGGGTACCGGAGGTCCAACTCCCCCTCTCCTCTTTCCCCATCTATCATCATCTTCAAAGGTTGGCAACGCACTTACGACCTTTGAGTTGCAGGTGTCCATGGGCGGCGGATGTCATTTGCCGTCAGGTGACCAGTCTGTTCGTTTGCCCCCTGATATCCTGATATATAGTTCTCTGAATCAGTGTATTATTAGTATAGAACTGACTTAATCCACACGGTTTTCTACCATAAGAACTAAGATGGTAGTCCATAGGCAGGTGACCAGACCTTTGCCAGCTTTGAACAGCATTGCATGCCAGGGTTTTAACCCTTCATCTGCTACGGAAAATCGACTTAAACCCTGTGACATCATTGTAGGGGAAGAAAAAAAAACCTGTGACACATGTATAGTAAGTCTTTTGCTTTGTATTGTACCGCGTCAATACTGTTGTTGTTGTATGGTTTGAATTATAGTGTTCAGCCGGTTAAAACAATGCGTTTAAAAACTTTATTCAATATAATATAAGTATGTTTAATATTTCGAACTTTCCATACAGCTACGCCCCTTCTACATCATAGAAGTATATGCATGTATATCAGTATTTTAATTTAAAATTTGTTTGCAAATGTTTCCGTCTGCATATTACAACACCCAAATAACCTCATATGTAAGTGATCTTATTAGGTATGTCTCTGTGTCGATCAGTTAAACTATTAAGGCTGAATTATTTATTGATTTGAACAAGTTTGGCTTTCGCGTTCAGTTAACGGATATATGAATTATTAGCAACTTGCTCAGAGCTAGCACCGAATTATTAACTTACTCAGTTTATATCGCTGACGTTTTAGGTAGAAGAACCAATAAATAATTGTACAAACTAAACTATTTACATAGGGAAAACGAGGTAGGTAAAAAACCTAAAAGGGATACATGATAAATATGAAATAAAAAAAACTCGTTTTTGTTGCAGTAATGAGATCGTTACAGATGATGAAAGCTTTATATATTGTTACGAACCCGAAGCCAAAAGACAATCTGCGCAATTTCCATTCGAAGATTTGCCGATAGAAGTAAAGAAGGGTAGAAGTCAAGGGATAAATATGATTGTCTCATTCTTTCATTTCACCACAATCGTACAAGAAAATATAAGGACTGTTACTGCAGATTGGTATGTCAGTTATTGTTTACCAGTTGTTTTGGAAAATGTTAGACAGTAGCGCCAAGTAAACAGAATCCTCCTCCACCACGACAACACTCCAGCTCACTCCGCAAAACGAACTATCGAAGGTATGCAGTTAGTGAGTCATCCTCCTTACTGACCCGACCCCGGCATCTTATGACTTTTATTTATTCCCAAATATAATTAAGAGGGATTCATTTTATGAATTCTGAAGATGCCGTGACTGCGTTTGTAAAAAAGGAAAGGATCCCTAAAGAAGAGAGGGCTGACTGCTTCAGTCAATGGTTCTACCGCATGCGACAGTGCATAAAAAGGAATGGAAACTACTTCGAAAAGCAAGAAAAGCAAAAAAAAATATTAACAGGCTTTTATATCATTCGATTTTTTATTACTAAAAACTTTCAGTATTTAGTGGTGATTTAGTACTAATCTGTAACTTAGTATATAGGTCTAATTCAGGTTCAGGTAAAAATTTTATGACGATGTGCATACATTTAGGGCCCGGTACCATCCCTGACGGATCGAGCGGATTTCGGGACCAGAACCGCGGTCGCGATTTCAATGTTACCTTATTTTTTTTTGTTGAAAAGTGTTGGTTGACATGTTGTACTAATTTTTGTGGGTATATGTTAACTTTATCTGCATATTTTATTAATAACATGACATGTATCTAGTATTAGAAGATGGCTGTTTCGGCATAACCAGTAATCGCAAGTGCCAGGGCGGTGTTCAATAACTTTTTTGATCTTTTATAATATTAGAACCAACAAGCTTTCATTAAATCTTATGCAATAAAATAAAAGAACAAAAATATATAACTAACCAATTAGGATTGATGAAGCCGTCGTGTGAAACACAGAAAAAACATAATCTTCATTTATATTTTATATAAAATATGTATAAATGTTGCATCTGCACTGGGAGGAGATTAGCCCATAATCGCCACGCTGGGCAGGCGGGAGACCGCGTCTCAGCAAACGTAGCGTAGGACGCCCACAGGCCAGGTGGAGTGACGATTTGTGTGAAGATGGCTCGCAGGAAGGAGCTGGATGCGAGAAGCCGAAAATAGATCGAAGTGGCGTGCAATGGAAGAGGCCTATGTCCAGCAGTGGACTGCAATAAGATGATGATGATGATTTATAAATGATTCGAAACTTCTGTTTCTCAGAATTTTACGCAGATACTGAAACGAGTAAACAAATAATCTATTAGATATATACGCTCACGCACGTATCTCCTAATGGGTAGGCAGAGGTTTAATAAACACAATCTACTGTTTTCTTAAACTTTTAGAGATTTTAAAGCTAAAGGGCACAAAGGAATAAATTAATTAGATATATATTTAAGAGAAACTCTATACTATTACTTTTAAATGTTACTTCAACAAAACTGTGTAGGTACAGTGAGTTTTATAAAAGAAAAAAAAACAGGAAAGAAAATTCTTAGAAAGGTTTTTTTAATACATACAGAAAATATAAAAAAAAAATTGATCGAAGCGGAATAGAATCTGTGATACCGCATTTTATAAATTATGTTAATGTTGGCGATAGGGTTGTTTGCATTTCATAATTCTACCATATAAAACCTAAAACCACGCAGCTGAGACCTTAACTTGCACTGCGTAAGCATAACGTATGTATGAAGTAGAAGTAAATTCGGACACACAAGTTTGCTTACACCTTACACGTACGCACTATATAAACAAGTGCAGGGGGATGCGTTGTAATAAAATTGGTTGTAGTCGTAAACTATTGTGCGTTTTTATGACTCATCTTCAATGTTTGCCGAAGCCCTTATGTAGAAAGATGACGGTACCGTGGTACGCTTGCGTGCTAAAGTATTATATCGTAAAACTTCTATTGTTTTATGAGTAACGTAATAATAAGCATACGTTTTCCAAACCATTACTACATAAATTTTTAAATAGACAAGAAATACTTCAGAAAATTGGTTTTGAAAGTGAGATTTGGGAAAGATCTAACAATGCACGACCTAAAAGTTACTAAATAATACAATGTGGGGGGGGGGGGGGTATACAACTTATCTTCCTTAGTGATTACCATTCTCCCTTTTAAAATTTTCTCTCTATCATTTAAGCTATAAGTTAAATTTAATTATAAAATTATTTGCTAATTAAGTAGTTTAGGGTACGATGAGACTGTCGTAACTGAATAGTAAAGCGATATCTCAAACGCACCTAGATATTATGGCAATTTTTAATAAATGGTCTAAAGTGATCTTTTAAGATATTTGTATATTTGTATTATTTATTTATTAATATAATAGGCTAGTATTTAACTGTAAATAAAGAAATCGAAATCTATATGTCGATATACATAATCTATATATATAATTAAATTTGATGAATATAGAAAACAAACTGATTCCGCAGCATAGTAGTTACCTAAAAATATTATTATTAATATTTATATACATTATTCATTACCATTGTATCCAGTTATATTCATCTATTTTAAACCTATGGCTTAGTGTGTATTATACACGCCATACTCACATAAAATAGATAGAATTCTGTTCTGGCAGGTTCGGTTCCTTGTTTAATTTTGAGGGTTCCGTATCTAAAGGATAAACGGGATCCTATTACTAAGACTTCGCTGTCCGTCTGTCCGTCTGCCTGTCTGTCACCAGGCTGTATCGCATGAACCGTGATAGTTAGACAATTGAAATTTTCACAATGATGTATTTCTGTTGCCGCTATAACAACAAATAAAATAAATATTTAAGGGGGCTCCCATACAACAAATGTGTTTTTTCGCTCGTTTTTGCTTGATATTGATAACGGCAACAGGCAGACGATTGAAATATTCACATAATATTTAGTTGTATCTTCACTTTAAAGATAAGATAATTAAATTAAAATAAAATTAATATTTAAGGGGGCTCCCGTACAACAGACATGATTTTTTGCCGTTTTCTAGGTAATGGTACGGAATCCTTCGTGCGCGAGTCCGATTCGCAGTTGACCGTATTTTTTTTTTAATATACTAGATGCACATCTGTTATTTTTCATGTACAGTTAGTATTTTAAATATGTAGCTACTATTTTTGTTGTCACTTTGAAAAAAAAGAAGATGTATAAATAAATGGTTATAATTTGTACAAGCTTTGATATTCAATAATTAATTGGTTATGTAATAATTTATTTGACGTACATTTAGATTATTAAATGAAGAAGTTAACAATTCCCCAATTATTAACATCGTTGTGCTTTATAATACATGGGTGTGAAATTTTTGCAGTGCTCTTCTAAGTAAATTTGGTCATCTCGCCCAATCTCTGTTTACGAGGGGTCAGCCAACCCTGCGTGTGCTATCGAGATTTGAGGGCTCTAACAATGAATCATTGCGATGCGAAGACGGCTCTTATTTAATTTACCCTCTTTGTTTTATTTTTACTTTTCTTAGTGACCCTCGGAGCACGTAGGTTTAGAGTTGATGATGTAACAAATAATATATAAATAGGATATTGTCACGTAATATTTTAGTACTTTTCTCATTTAACAGATTTAACACATATACACATATATGTATATACTTACACTTACACTTCTATAGTCAATATACATATTTATTTTTACGATGAGCATAGCGTCAAACGAGGGTGGAACCCACAAACCGTTTAGCCATTCTTAATTTTTGGTGACCTTATACAGATTTTTTATGGCGGAACGTTTGCCGGGTCAGCTGGTATATTATATAAATACTCAACTTAATAACAAATTTAAGTTAGTTTCTTCTGTAAGACCGAAGGGATTTATTGCATTTAAAGGTAAGCTTTTTTAACACAATAAATAGCATAAAGCTTTGGTATCTTTATTGGCGTAACACGGGTTCGGCTTATATATCAATACGCTTGAATATATCAATCCTTTTTCAGTCCAACTGACATCTGATACTCCCTATCCAAAGGGATTATAGTGTTGTAAGGTTTAGGTCGACAGCATATCATACCCTCAATGCCCTTATTGATTTCCTATATCGACAGCAAAGTAAACTTTGATGTAAAATTGTAACTAAAAGAAATATCTGGCAAGCCCGGTTTAATGTTGTTTCTTTTTTGGTAAGTGCTTCTAGGGAAGGTCTTTGTCCAACAGTGGACGTGGATGCAGTAGGCTAATTAATAGATTGATCGCAACATATGTCGCTATGGAAAAACAAATTATCGTAATAAATTCAATATTTTATTTAGTGTTATATAAATAATTGTAATTGTGTATAGGAGGCGCGCATTTGAAGATTTGAAATCAGCCTAACAATCGAAAATGACTGCCAACAATATATGTGTATGTATGTATATACATGATATATTAATGACGCATTCAAATTCTTCTTACGTACGAGTATTTATGTGTAGGTATTTCGTGAATTTTGTATATTTAGCTCTAGATCGGAGTAATAAGGTTATTAGAACTTGAATAGTTCTACCATTTCTCGTTATTTTATTTATTTTAACAGTTTTTATTTTTGCAACAGGTTCATTGGCAGGGAACGCTTTCGCCTGTGTACAGTATGTGTATAAAGTTTTTATTTGAATTAAAAAAAAATGTAATGTGTTTAATATATGTATATAACAAAAGTCATGTTCAATAAACATGTTCTAAAGAAACCGATTGCGATACACGGGGCCGTTCTGGAAGTTGTTTACAAACATGCATACCACGGGCAGACATTGCAGTTAGGTACAAACAACTTCGAGGATGAGGTGAACAAAAGAATACAGCTGGTTTGGGCAGCGTTTAGGAGGCTACGTCGAGTCTTCTCATCATCGTTCCCACAGTACCTTAAGACGAAAGTCTTCAATAAGTGTGTCTTACGCGTCATGACATACGGAGCCGAAACGTTGACAAGTGTCAACGTTTCGGCTGGTCCACAAGTTTGGTATTTATTTAAGGGATCGAATCAGGAATGAGGGAATCCAGCAGAAAATAAAGGTAATCGACATAGTCCACTGGATTAGCAGGCTGAATTGGCAGCGGGCTGGCCATATTAGCTGCAGAAAAATTATTTATAAAACGAAGTTTTATAACTATTATACATACTGATGTATATTGTTAAATATCTGTGTTATAGGCAATGGCTATAATAAAAAAGACAAATCGACGAGAAAATATATCGGGATATATTTCACTTAGGCTTTCAGTACGATCCATAGCGTAAATTTGCCAGCCGCCGCGCCGCGTCACCGCCGCTCGCCGCCTCCGGCTTCGATCGACATCCACACTACACTTTATTTACTGTTGAAGCTTCGCAGGCACCTACACAGTCTAAACCTTTACAAAAAAAAAAAAAACGAACGAAAAGTCAATTCTCTTCCAAGAGGTTATAATGAAAATTGTAGTTATTGTTATCTAGACTTTTTATCGACTATATATAATGCACAAAATATTATTATACCTTTCAGTAACAAGATTAATAAATGTTTACTTGGGGTTTTCAACAAGAAGTTTGGTTTTTTAAATAAAATAAAATAAAGAATTTAGATGAAGATCGTTCAAATTTTTATTGTATTACAAAGAGTAAGGTTTGGCAATTATGAATGAAAAATGATATCTGGCACATGTCAACCACGACCACGCTGACAGATGTCGATCCTTTCATTTAAATTTTTTTTCACTTTTTTTCAAAATGGCGGGTCTATTTCGTTAATCGTGTCACGGATTTTGAGTTTTAAGGCTGCAATCGATTCATTCAAGAACAACCCGCTGGTTTTTCGGAAAAAACATTTAATCGGACGAAGCCCATTTTCATCTGTCAGGATACGTCAACAAACAAAATTGCCGTTACTTTATTTAACTGTTCATGGTGTGGAAAGTATCTCAAATTCACACACATAATACATTTCACATATATATACAATTACACACACACACACATATATATATATATATACATACATATATACAGTTAAATCAAATCTACTTGAACTCCCGCACGAAATTTCATATGCAAAAATAGCATGTATTTTATTGAGAATTAAAATCGGCCTTCCAGGCTAAGGAATGACGTGTGGGTATGTGGAATTTTCATTAGGTGCCGAGTGAGCTGAGCACATGCGTAAGTAAACTATATTTTTTTTTTCATTTCTAATGGAATACTCTCAGTATTAATTGTTTACTCCATATCATTAGGAATTGAAATTGTTGATTCACACTTTCAAACGCTTTTGGCAAAACATTAGGTGCGGTTAAGAAAACACTAATATTCTAATTAATTTTTAAATAGACACATAGCGGCATTACTAAATACAAAAAATAAGTAGTTAATAAGGCAAAGGTAAAACGTGATAATATCAAGAGCTTCTATTCTGATATGTAATATTTGTTTGTTCAAATCTAATAAAAAATCTTTTGATTAGATTTGAACAAACAAATGTATTAAATAGTCCGTTTATTTAGGAACTCTATACATATACTGCTATTTCATAACTCTATATTTATAAACATAACAGTTTTTTATATAAACGTCTAAAAGTTTAACGATTAAATAAGCGTGGTACTTCTAATAATGGCAATTGAAAAAATGATTTTTATTTTTTATTTTGGGTATATTTGATACCTACTAAAGAGATAAGGGTTACGGAGAAAAACATTCTTAACATAGATTCAGACCATAGATTCCGACAATATTTCGAAGTACATACAAAATTAAAACCTATTTAAGAAGTGGGTCATCTCGTTCTATTTTCGTTTCATAAGAGAGGTTCCAACTGAAAGTGTGTCATCTGATTTAACTTAAATGGTCAGTCTTATAAAATTATGAGTTAGAACGTTATCCATAAAACATTTTATGGCACGAGAACTAGATGATATGCCAATTTGGCTATAATTAACACAGCTTAAATTTGAATAACAGTTTGCTTTTATATTATACGTCAATTGAAATAACTTAATCCCATAAGAGACCTGTCTTGTAGTTTATATACGTTTTATTGCTAACTTATAAAAGTAATAATAACTATCTATAAAGTCATAGTTGCTTATATAAAAGTGACTGTATCTTAGAGACATATCTACTAAACTGAATACATCAGATTTCGAAAACACTATAATAAGCGAGTAATATAAGTACCATATTGCATAATATTGATCGTTCTTTAAAAATAGTTATTAATATATTAACCAAGTGTTTTTTTTTTTTGGATCTATCATATAATGGTCGTCAACCGTCCATTTAATTTAGTTTATAATATATTTAGCCTTGATCCAATTCTTCATAAATTTAAAATTCGTAAGACCTAAAAACCAACATACATTCTAACTTACAGGTATCTTCATACAAGTTCAAATTACACAGAATAACAAGTTCATGGATTCAACAAAACATGTCACTCAACAAACGTTGAAAACTATAACTCATTAACATCAGACACGAAAAACATTGTTATCCTCGACCGATTTCATAATATTTTTGTCTGATTTTGTGCACCGAACAACCGGTATGTTGTATGAACAAATTTAGTTCTCAAACCTTCAATAGAATCAAAAACATGTGTAAAGATATAGACACAAAATGAAACATTTATGTTAATTAAGGGAAATTTCCCAAAGATAAGCGCTCATAGGTATCTATATTTACTGGAAGTCTACTCTAGCTTTTATAAGAACTTATGCACTGCATTCAGTGTCATGAAAAAAATAAATCCAGCTTCATTTCGAACTTGAATGAAAAATTTGATAATTATTAAACGCGAATATTGCTTTATATCGAACAATAGGTGCGAATTCGGACAAGTAATGAGAGCTAATAGGATTTGTATTTACGCTTGTGTCGCTTAATAACTAAAGAGGAGTTTTTCATTATATTTAGTAATAGCAGTTTTCCGATGTTTTACCTGAATTTATGCGTTTATGCTCACTGTTGCACTCCTAAAAGTTGTAGCGTGATGTTCTATATAGCCTTTAGCCTTCCCAAATAAAAGGGCTATTTAAAAGGTTATTAAAATATTTTAAAATTGAATTAGTAGTTTGTGAGATTAGCATATTCAAACTATAAAGTAAAAGTAACATATTTATATATTATTAATATTAGCTATAGCTGTTACACATGAAGTAAGACTAGTACCGACAGCAGGACACTCATTTCTATTACAGCGATTTAATGTAATCGGTGCGGTTAACTTGTGACGTACATACATATATCATTCATAGCTTTTAGAAGGTACAGCTGGTTTTTGTTACCCCCAGCACGATCTTTACTGTATACTTATCTCGAGGCTCCAATTGGGGGCGAGGGTCTTGGCTTAGCCGCCCGGACTGTGAGGAAGAAAACCTCTATAAAAAAATACCCCGAATCCCGCGTTCTGGTGCGTGACCATGGGATGCATGGCTGATGGGATGTTCAGTCGCAAGCGCACTCCTAGCCGGGGCACCTGCGGACCCCTCGGTTGGGCATAAACTTACGCTTGCCCGGGTATTGGGGGATCTCTGCCCGGGTTGACCTCTAGTTCTCCCCCCCTCGTGGGATTTATCATGGAAACTTCAAATTTAAAAACATTTAGCAAAGATGAAAAGAAGGAGAAGAGGAAGGAGAAGAATAAGAAAGTGGACGACACCTCATCTAACGATGAGGAGTTTTTGCCCGGGATGCCTATCTCGCAGGTGCTCTCAGAAGTCAATCTGACTTCTGGGAGCAGAAGAATGTCGGAGCGAGTGCGTTCCAGGGCCGCTAGTTCCGCAGCTGACTCAGCCGAGGAGATGGAACTGAAAACCCGTGATACGGAGAGTCGTAAGCGAGGACGAGATGAGGATGTTGAGACGTCGCAAGACATGTTGCCACCGAAAGTGCCAAGTAGCAGGCGTGGGAGGTCACGCACGCCGTCCTCGGCCTCGTCGAATTCCGTGTTTTCCAGGGCGGAAGGTTATGCTCGAGGACGAGCAGAAGGGGAAACAGTTGCCGAGGAGGAGATCGCGGATCTCCTTCTTAAAATCCGGCCGCCGGTGGAGGGGGGTTCCATCCCTCTTACACCGGTAGCTTTGAGGGAGAGGACGAGCGCGGCCGTGGCCATCATACAGAAAGTGGCCACCAAGTCCACCAACCTGAAGGGCTCTTTTGTTAGGGCCCTGAAGGACTCCTCCTCGGCAGTATCGGAGACAATGAAGGGCCTTACTGAAGATGTTCCTCGGCTCCAAGAGGCGAATGATCGCCTTACGGGGGCAAACAAACGCCTGACGGAGCAGGTTGCTGAATTGAGTGTTTCGTTCGCTACCCCTGCTCTTGCCGCACGCGTAAGGAACTTGTGTTCTGGAAGAGGTTGAGACGCTCTCGGATCACCTCTATATCCGATTTGAGCTCTCCCGGACCCAGGACCCCAGAAGGGGTCACTTGGCGCGGCATCCTTCTCGCTTTCCGCGGTGGGCTGTCTCTAAGCTAGACAGGGATCTACTGGAGGAGGCAGCCATTATTTATTCTTGGCTGTCTCCACAGCCTCCGACCGAAGAGGTAGACATGGGGGCAGGCTGCTTTTGGGATGCAGTAACGCATATCTGTGATGCGGCCATGCCCCGGATTCGAGGTAGTCGGCCTCCAAGGAAGGAGGCCTACTGGTGTTCCCAGGAGTTGGCGGATCACCGCGTGGCCTGCATTTGTGCCCGGAGGTCTTACGCCCGCAGCCGTCGGCGTCACCGCGAAGAAGGGGAAGAGGACCGGCTTCGGGAGGAGTACCGAGAGGCGCGAAAAACTCTGAAGCTGGCCATTTGCCACGCTAAAGAGGAGAGAAGAAAGGAGATGCTGGAGGGTCTCGATCGTGACCCCTGGGGTCGCCCTTATCGTGCAGCGCAACACAAGCTCCGCGTGCTGGGCCCCCCCTTACTGAGACTCTCCAGCCAAGCTTCCTGCAGGAAGTGGTTGAGGGCCTTTTCCCGCAACGGGTGGAGCACTTACCTCCGTCGATGGCCCCCTTGGCCGGAAACGACGAAGAGTTCGTGGAGGAAGATGTTCCACCCATCACGGAGGCGGAGATAGGGGCGGCTGTTTTACGGATTCGCTCCAAGAACACCGCCCCTGGGCCGGACGGGATCCCTGCCCGAGTCCTGGCCCTGGCCCTTGACCACATGGCGGACCGCCTCAGGGAGGTGTTCGACGCTAGCCTGTCGTCCGGACGCTTTCCTGATTGCTGGAAAAGCGGGAAGCTGGTGCTTTTAAGGAAGCCGGGACGGCCTGCCGACTCGGTTGCGGCCTACAGACCCATCGTGTTGCTGGATGAGGCGGGTAAACTGTTTGAGAGGGTACTCTCTGCCCGCTTCGTCCGGCACCTGGACGAGGTCGGCCCCGATTTGTCGGACGCCCAATTCGGTTTCCGAACGGGTCGTTCGACGATCGGTGCTGTGTTGCGTCTTAGGGCCGTAACCGAAGAGACAGTGAGCTGTGGCGGCGTGCTGTTGGCGGTGTCGTTAGACATCGCCAACGCATTCAATAGTCTGCCATTCAGTTGCATCAGGGAAGCACTCCGCTATCACGGGGTGCCACAGTACCTGCGGCGGCTAGTGGCAGACTATTTAGAGGAGCGTACCGTCATGTACGAGGACCGAGAGGGACATCTGAGTCGTCGGCCCATGTCGTGCGGTGTTCCACAGGGATCTGTCCTTGGACCGCTCCTGTGGAACATAGGGTACGACTGGGCCCTTCGTGGTGACTTCCCCCCCGGGCTGGGCGTAATCTGTTACGCTGATGACACTTTGGTCACGGCCCGGGGAGCGAACTTTCAGGAGGCGGCGCGCCTGGCCACCAGAGGAGCCTCACTGGTGGTCCAGCGTATCGAGGCGCTGGGCTTGCGGGTGGCCCTGGACAAGACGGAGGCCCTTTTATTTCATGGGCCCCGTCGTGGTCCACCTGCTGGCGCCGCCATCATGGTCAATTCGGTCCTCGTAGCGGTTCGGGCCCACATTAAATATCTGGGCCTGACCCTTGACGGGAGATGGCTCTTCGACGAGCACTTCCGGCAGCTTGCACCAAAGCTGGTCGCCGCTGCGTCCGCCCTTGGGCGACTTTTGCCCAACTTGGGTGGACCCAGCGTCGCAACAAGACGGCTGTACACGGGGGTTGTCCGGTCAATGGCACTATACGGTGCACCGGTGTGGGTGGAAGCTCTGACCGCCCAGAATAGGGCACGCCTCTGGCGCCCTCAGAGGGTCATGGCGGTTAGAGCCATACGCGGTTACCGCACCGTTTCGACGGAGGCGGCGTGCGTGTTGGCCGGAACTCCCCCGTTGGACTTGGAGGCGGAAGTGCTCGCCGAAGTATATCGGCGGACGACTGATTTCCGGGCGGGTAGTGGCAATCGACCCCCGCCCGAAGAGGTACGCGAGTGGCGTGAGGCTGCTCGCCGAGCCACTATGGCTCGTTGGTCGTCCCGGCTGGAGGCTCCACGTGCTGGCTTAGCCACCGTGGAGGCGCTCCAGCCGGTCATCGTCGAGTGGGCAGGGCGGCAGCACGGGACTCTTTCTTTCCGACTAACGCAGGTTCTTTCCGGGCACGGTTGCTTCGGAAAGTACCTGCACTCGGTCGCTAGGAGAGAATTGAGTCCCATCTGTCACCACTGCGACTGTAGTGAGGACTCGGCCCAGCATACGCTCGCGGATTGCCCCGCTTGGGCGGCGCATCGTCGGGCCCTCACTGCAATCATTGGAGAGGATATGTCACTGCCGGCCATCATACGCTCCATGGTCGGCGGTGGCAGGAATTTTACCGCGGTCACAGCCTTCTGTGAGGAGGTTATCTCACGGAAGGAGGCGGCGGAGCGGGCCCGGGAGGATGATCTCCACTCGGACCCAATTCGCCGCCGGCGAACCGGGCGGCGTAGGCGTGCTTACCAGCGCCTCATGCCGCCCTGAGTGTGGCTGCGGGTGGTCGGGACGGGTTTTTCCCCTCCATCCGCCATATAGCTAGCCGCGAGGGGGTGACGTCCGCGTGTGTCTGGACGCCGCCTTATTGATAGGTTACCCGTAGGTGGTGCCCGCATAGTGCGGGCAAGCGCTAGGAGGGGTCCGGATGTCATAATAAAGCCGTTCCCGGATTCCTCTCATTCTATTTTAAGCGCAGTATGGCACACCGTGTGGTTTTAGTCGGTTCGATTCCGACACACCGTTCCACCGAAAACCAAGGTGGAATGACGGCCCGAGGGGGTTTCCAAACGAAAAAAAAAAAAAAAAAAAAAAAGGCGGATTACTGCAACTACACGCCAAAGCGCGTATTTTGCTTAAAAAAAAAGCGATGGTCTTGCACGTCTTACTTTTCAAAGTTAACGTGCAAAGTAGAAATTAAAAAAATATCCAGTTTTTCAATTCCCGGGAGTCCAGGGGCCAAATGAGCAAAAGTATCACCTGATAGTAAGCGACTTCAAGAGATAAAATGAAACAAAAAATGTTTAATTGCATAGCTATATACTTTATTTACATAATTATATGTAAACAAAGTAGCAAACTTGTTATTTCTAATTGGCAGACTCCAGGGTACGTGTTTAGCAGCAAATTTCACATTTGCTGACAAGCACTCATTGTGTACTTCTGTAATGAGCATTTCAGTTCAAAATTAATGCTTAAAATTATGAAAACCGGTTTGAACTGAAAAAAAGAGTTATAATATTATTCAGTATTATATGTTTATTTCAAATATCAAGTATTGAGAGTCTATAATGTGTTTAATAAGGAATACAATTTGATTGAAGACTATTTAATTTGTTTCTTGTTATTGTACCTAATATATACAATGGTATATTAGAACGCAAAAAAATACACAACTGTTAGTTTACGGATGTTTTATATACAGGGGGTACATCGAAAGTTTTTAGAAAAATAAAAAAACGGAATAATTTAGAAGCCCGTTAATATTTTTATTACTTTTCAAAGTAGTCTGTTCCTTTCTAAGCACCGGCGCATGCGCTGAAACCATTGACTGAAGCAGTGAGCCATCTCTTCTTTTCAAGCATTGAGCGGCACCAATCCAAATGAAGTTGATTTAAATCTTCCATCCAATTATGAGGTATCCATCTAGTACTTAGCATCTTAGCTTCTTAAATAATCATATAAGACTTTTTGTACTTGATTCATACCAATGCCTAAAGGGGCCCGAATCTATTGATATTTCATCCTTCTATCATCTTCTATAATGAGCCGCACATCTTTCACGTTATCTTCAGCAGTCGTCGTAGACGTATCTTTCTCGAAGATCATCAGTGAGTTTGCTTCATGACGGTAAACTCATTAAGTCAGTAGTTAACAGTGGCACGAGATGGGGCTTTGTAATGAAATGCCAATCGAAGTTTATCGTAACATTGTTGTTGAGTAAGACTGCAAAGAAAGTCGTAATAAAACAGAAAGCGACAATTTTCTTTCCCGATGCATGTTCTCATTTTTTATAGATAGTTGTTGAATTTCTGAATATTTTTTTTTATATTTGTTTTTCTTTTGTGCTCTATTTTCTTTAATAAAAAATATTACATCCCTATAAAAATTATTGAATCTGTCGTTTTAAAAACCTCATAAGTCACGCTATTAGACTTTTTCAGGAATGAATAAAAACTTTGTCATTCGTAAATAAACGACTTCACAATAAGTCTTTTTAACTTAATATAATACTTGAGTTTGAAAAGTTGGAAATTTTAGATAACCTCCATAGTTTATCAACAAAAAAAAAACGGTTATGTTGTTTTAGCAGTAAACAGGGTTAATAACATAGTTTAAAAAAAATATTCAACATTTTGCCAAAAAAATCAAGAAAATAACAAATAGGTAATACATATTTGTTATTTTTTTTAATTGATTATTATTATTTAAACCAATCACAACAATGCAGTTTTGAAACGTCAAATATCTGCTACCACTATTTAATAGTGCATGATGTCTATTACGCGAAATTACTTGAAAAGGAAGAAATGTATGGACTTACATAGTTTTTATCTAAAATACGAAACTTCCTTTCAGGAAGCTTTTACTGCAAAAAAAAACTATTTAATACGATAGCAAGTAAACAATCAAAGTGAAAATATAATATAGCACTCCCATTCCCCGGCATGGAACTCGCATACCGAGACTGCGTACTTCACTTAATACTTCATACTTCTACTTCTATCATAAAGAGTAACAAGATGATAGCCTATAGTGCATACTAGCATTTTAAAATTTATTAATTATAGTGCTACGTTAATCTAGCCACTATTCTAATGAAGTTGCCTGTAGCCTAATCTACTGTTATCGAGGAGCCAGTAAGGAACTGTGCTCTTACATGTGAACAATATTTAAATAAGTCCAACATTAATCTAAACTTCGAAATGCAATAAAACACCATTTGACGCGGGTGCAACTGACGTTAGCCACAAGGGTTAAACCAACCTTGTGACTGTCGACAGTCCTTCATAATTAATCGGGAAGCGGGCTGCAGCCATAACAAACGGGAAACACGGTCCAAACGACATTTCACCGCTGACCGAACATTGTTCTCTGTTATTTCAATAGGAGATTGAGTCCCTTTTGTGTTTTTTGAATGTCCAATTTAGCTTGTGGAGATTGAACGTGTTAAAACTTCTATTAATCTCGTGTAGATTGAAAGCGTTTTTTACTTTTAGAGTGCACTACAATCGAATTTGATAAAAAAACTTAATTTTTAGATAAAAAAAATTTCGCTGTCTGTAAAATAATTCAATGTGTTTTATAAATATTCGAAGATTTCGTTTAGAATGATAAGGATTAGTTAATGACGATGATCTGCAAGCTCCTAGTATTTTTTTTTTTAAATTTAAGAATCTGTAACTAAAATAATAATGTTTTGCAATCACTTTTAAATGATGACTTTTAGGATCAGATAAACTTAAACAAGTGCTCTATTATCTTAAGAGAAAACTTGAGATAACAATTTCTAGTGAAAACATTTTCTTAGGATTCCTAGTTTTCTCCGACAGCTGTTGTTTTGCTTCAGTCACCTTAAAATCCCACTTTTATAAAATATATGTGTTTTATATTAAACAGTTTGCATTTTATCACATTTTATAGTTTTTAATTAAATATTGCAAGTATAAAGCTCTGCAGTAATACTAGTATCGTAGGAGACTTTCCATACTTTACCACAACTCCTTGCTAACCATATACAGATGTACTTCGAGTACGAACTATAAGCGATATTCCCGTATTAGTACGTAAAGCCCCATTTACAGTTGAAAAAATAAGAATTGTATATTTATTAGAGAACACATGTGTCTTTGTCAGACCGTAGTATTCCACTCGTATAGGGCTACCCTCCAGGATATGAATCTATTTCATATACTTTACTTTCTGTAGGTATGTATACTAAAGTGTTGCTTTCACTGTGTTGGTTTGGATGGAACATTTATATTAGTGACTATCAGCAAAGTTAAATATACTTACTTAACTTACTTAAATATACTTATACTAGACTGGTAAGGAAATTTAAATAAAATGCAATAGAAATGTATGCTTATGAATAGGTAAACGTTTTTGAGTAACACGACGCAATTTAATCTTGTTAAGGGATTGCATAAGTGCACCGGTACTTTACGTGTTTCATCAGAATTTGTTGTTCAAATACTGATGAAGTTAAACCGTTTCAATATTATTTAAAAAAAAATCTGGAAAAACTATATTAATGAATCCGTAGCGTGGTACAGCCATACTTAGGTATGAATGGGCTAGCTCGACCAGTGCGATACCACGGCCTCATAGAAAACCGGTTGTTAAACAAAGAAATTAGTGAGGTCTCCGGAGGTCCAACACCCTCTCCTCTTTCCCCTCCCCCCACACACATCTGAATCTCCCTCAACGGCGGGCAGCACACTTACGACTCTTGAGTTGCAGGAGTTCATTGACGGCGGTTGTCATTTACCATCAGGTGACCAGTCTGTTTGTCTGTCTCCCCATATTATAAAAAAACAACAAAATTTATAAAAAAGTTCGACTTCAATAATCCTGTTTTAAATTTCAACAAATTGCATCTGATTTTAATATTATGTCATATGGATTTTATTTTACTGCACGGGCTTGGTATTTAATAACAAATATTTAACTAAAACTTGAACAATTGCAAATACAGCTGTTATCTACTCCATTCAAATTTCATTGATTAAAAACTATTAAAGCAAATTATTATATTTAATCATAATATTCTTTCTATATTTATCAAAACTGTGGTTTCTATATTAAAGACTTTTTGAAAGTTTTTGCAAGAAAATGTAAAAACAAAACAGTAAAACAACTTCGGCGTTGGCAACACTACCAATTTCTAATGCTAATTCGAATCTCATTTTAACACAAAACTCTCATCATCTGTTTCTCTTTATTTCATACATGCAAGTTTATGTAAAGCATATTAACTGTAGTGCCTAATGAATACAAAATACCAAATTAATTCAGATAATATTTCATTTCTAACTTCATCGTACGTGCTAACAGAACCATAAATATATAACAAAAGCTTTAACGTTTTTTATATTCGCCTGAGAGGATATTTCATTGATCTTTTATTGCGTTTACACTGGGGGGATAAAATCAAAACTTCGGGGAAGAAATGAACTGAAAGGAGAAAGGGTTGGAGCGGACACGAGCGGAATAGACAATGCTTATTCGGAATGTTGATTTGTTAAATCACTACTTGCATACCAAATGATTTGAATGGTTTAAAATTAAATTCCATTTTAAAAGTACACTAAGTTCTGCAAAGATTTATTTGCATTTGTGGTCTAGATCTTATTGAAACAATTTTTTTCTTGTACAAAAAATTTGCATATTCAATAGATTATTTCTTTCTTTTGTTCGTTTCTCCTGTATAAGTTTGAATTTGAAATCTTACAGCGGTTGCATCGTAATTTGTTGTTTCTTTGTGCAATTGGTGATTCATTTTATGATGTTATTTTATATTCTATGACTGAAATAGGTTAAAAAAACGTTTGCTAATTTTGAAACTAAGCTGGAATAAAATTTCAATTTATAATTTTTTCGCTAGCAATGTAATGGACAACATAATATTTACTTAAATAAAAATCATGGTTAATTTGTTATTTTTACACATATTTACATATTTAAATACATTTGCTTACGCTTGTAAGGTGTAGGTAGATGTCTATTAAACACCCACATTTTGACAATTAGCATCTGATCTTGTCAAGGACTATATACCTACCATCTTATGGATAACAGTCTGATACCTTAGTCGATACCATCGACCTCTAACGATACCATCGGGAAAAGATGGGGCTGCCCAATTCTACTCCACCGTTAACCACACTTTAATTTATTATTAATAGTGTTACTAAAATTTCTAAGTAGTCACCCAAAATGCAATAAGTGTTAGATTACAAAAACACGCTAATACCATCTGCTTAAACTAATTGAAATGTTTAGCAATATAAAAGAATGTTTTTTTTTTATTCAATTTTGATATTGGAACACATCTAGTGAAACTTTTGTTGCCTTCCGCATCTCTGAAATGCAATTTAAGTGTGCCCGTGGCTTGGGATTACTCCGCTGCGAACATCTTTTCTAATAACCCTCACTGTGTTATCTGGAGCAACCTGGTATTAATGGACTGTCGGTGCTGATTCCCTGCACTGTAGTAATTTCCTATTTCTTTTTTTTTAGCTGAAAATTACTTGTACAAGTATGAGTAGTGCTTGTTCCGTCTTTCATTTGTGTATTCAAAGACAGGTATATATAGTACTTCCCTGTCCTAATTGAATTGTTATTATAGAAGCTTATTTTGATTGAGGTCTACGTAGGTCATCATTTAATCTTTTATTGCAAAACCTTTTCTAGAAGAAGATTTTCTCAATATCAAGTCATCCGCTTGTTTATTTGCAATCTTATTGTCAAAAAAAGTGTATTTTATTCAAAGTGTATTATTATAAAAAACTGGCTATTCTTTTAAATAAAAGCGACAGCACGTACGAACAACAGTACGTTTCCTGAAACCAGCTTCCAACATTCCGATGGCTCTCATCATCTATTCTCGTGTCAAATTATCAATGGAAATTTTTCAGGCCCGATGCAGAAATTGTAATGGTTTATGTAAAAATCGACAGTTGGTTTGCTATTATTAATCAAAATTTATAGAAAGCTCTGTATTAAATTAGTGAAATATTACACGCAACCTGGCAAATTTTTCGCTTTGTTATTTCGATAGAGGGATATGAAAGACAATATCAACAACACAGAAAACCTGTAGTCAAACAATGCTTGGATTGTATTGCCAAGTGACTGAGGGTAACCTAGGCCCAACTCCCTCTCTGCTCTTTCCCCTATCCTCATCAACCTCAAAGTTGGGCACAGAGCACCACAGAGAAGGACAAGCAGGCTAGGTAACATGCAATTTTTCATACACGGGTTGGCACTGATATTAGAACAAATAAGATTCAGAAATTATTCAATTAACTTAACGATGGCTAATCTTTAAATCATGTCAGTTCGCACAACCATGGCAACCAAAATACACGTAGCAATTTAGACAAGATATATCATTTACGTAGCCAGACGATCTTATTACCAAGCAACAAAGCACAAAATTGTTTTAAAAATGTAAATGGGTTCGGATATCCGCAATTAAATGACCAGATACGTCGTAGATCAGCGGGTGGTGAGAGTGCTCCCCCTAGCGGACAATCACAAAATGCTTTTATTTTTTCAGCCGCCCACACGTTATTGCCTCATCAGTGTCTGTTATGGGATGGCTACTGCAGTTACCAAACGTAATTGCAATTTATATACGTCTGTATAACTGCGAGAGAGCTATCAAAATAAACTTCATGTATAAGGAATGTAGAAAATTGAATGAAAGAACAATATGATAAAATGCATTCCCCTCCCTCATCCCACCCCTTCATCACCCTCAAAGACGGGCAGCTCACTTATGACTTTGAGTTACAGGGATTCATGGGCGGCGTTTGTGAGTTACCATCAGGTGACCCGTCTGTTCATCTGTCCACCTATATAATAAAAAAATGGTGTTTGGCTTCAAGAATTAAAAACTACCCACATTCATAATATTAACATATTCTTTCGCTGTGATACAATGAATACATACATACATACATACACTTATAAATATATGTGTATATATATGTATATACAAATGTATATTCTCGGAGGTGTATGCAGGGGCGTTTCAGACCCCACTTTTTGTCAATCATAATTAAGTACTCACGTAACCGATTCCTTAGTCACCTTTTACGACACCTACTTGAAGTCTTGGGGTGGCCCTATTCCACTCCACCGAGACCTGCTAGGCTAATGCAATAACAATCATTTTAACGTATCAACGCATTCTATATCATTCTATGTCCTTGTTGACCTTATTGAACGATGCTTAGCCTATATTTATATCATGAACCTTACTACATATTTTACTAATTCAATCCACTCTTAACAGAAGCATTTATCTTAGAAGTAATTAGTAATGTGAAACAAAATTTGCTAGTTGTCTTTATAACATAAATACAAAATGCGGTGGGCCTGTTGGTTTTGTGGTTAGTGACCCTCACTGCTGAACCGGAGGTCTTGGGTCCGATTCCCACACAATACAAAAAATTGTGTAATCCTCAAATAGTTGTTCCGAGTATAGGTGTTCTTTGATTGAATGTTTGTAAAGCCCGGTGATACAGAATTTATTCCTAATGTTGTCTTTAAAAAAATATATATAAGACAGCTAATTTGTACACACTAAATAGATTTTAGGTTGGTGTTAGCAAACGACGTTCTTTCTATAGTCAAGAACGTAAAGTAAAGGTAAAAATAAAGGAGAACTCGACAGGAATAATTTGAACTTAGTTAAATTGGTCTTTCATTTCGAGAGTTAAATAACATGAAAGCCGGTTTGCTTGTTGTTCCAATATTGTAATGTAAGATAATGAAATGTAGGAAGTCTCCTTGACAGTTAAATACAAAAAAGGATATGATTTTTCTCAGTTTTTCCCGCATTAGCATTCTCGTATCGTGAAGGTTCCACAGATTATTTGTGAATCGCGTAAATTTTTGTCATGCGGGAGTCAAACCCACGAGCCGTCGTCTTTCTGAGCAGTCAGGATCACTTACCACTAGTTCAACAGGCTAGTCAATGATTTTATGACTTCATCGAAATAATTTGCACCGATATCGCCTGTTGGTTAAATTTTAACAATTCTATTTTAAATGTTGTGTTTTATATTGTTTACCATTAAACATTGTTTGACATTGTATTGGTTTTTGTACCTAGACGGATTATATCATTATATATTGGAACATTATGTTTCTGAAACATATTTATTAATCATTTTAGCTTTCTAAATTTTTCTGTACATAAACTTGAATCACAGCAGGATTGCAAAAACTACCGGGGCATCAGCCTCCTAAGCGTGATAGGAAAATTGTATGCGAAGATATTAATTAAAAGGGTAATGAAAGAAACTGATGAAAGGATATGGGATGTGCAAGTAGGATTTAGAAAAGGAATGGGAAGGACGGACCAGGTTTTCTCCTTGCGAGGCATAACCGAAAAGTTTTTGGAGAAAAGTCAAAAAATTCACTGCGTATTCGTGGATTTGGAGAAAGCCTACGATCGAGTGGAGAGGGATGAATTGTATAGGGTTTTATAAAGAACAGTGAACTGATCCGAGCACTGAAATCTCAATATCAATATAAAGCAATATCTCTAATGCTTGTGTCAGGGTGAACGTCGCATACACTGATTGGTTTACGATTGAGAAAGGTCTTAGACAAAGATGTGTAGCTTCGCCATGGATGTTTAACTTATTCATTGATAATTGTCTGAATTAAATTAAAGGGAAAGAATGTGGCTTGAGAATGAATGGGTTACTCGTCAAATGTCTCCTATATGCGAATGACCAAGTAATACTTGCGTCATCAGCTGAGGAGTTGCAGGAGATGGTAACAAGCTTGCATGGTGCATTAGAAAGAAAGGGTATGAAAATTAATGTGAGCAAGACGAAAACTATGGTTTTTGAAAGAGATGAAAATAGAACGTTTTGTGAAATATGATAAGGGGGTAAAAAAGTGGAACAAGTGGATGAATTTGTATATCTGGGATCAAAGTTTATTAGGGACGGAAAGTGTGACGGTGATATAGAACGGAGAGTGAGTGCGGGTAATGCGATCGATGGCGCATTGCATACTTTTATGACCAGCCACAGAGTCTAATGAAGGCTCATGTGGCTGTGCATAGAGGTGTGTTGGGTATGGTAGAAGAAGCACGAAAGTAGATATAATGCGGTAGAAATGAGAGCATTGCGGAGTACAGCTGATGTGAAATTGAGTGGCAGAGTGAGGAATAGTGTGATAAGGATGTAGTGACTAAAAGAGAAAAAAGTATGCTGTACTAGTTCGGTCATATCGAAAGGATGAATGAAAGAAGATTGTCAAAAGGTATTTATATGGCAGAGGTAAATGGAATTGTCGGAAGAGGAAGACCTAGGCGAATGTTCTTGGACCAAGTTCAAGACAATCTAAGCACTTTGCTTAGATTGTCTTGAAGGCCAGGTCAAAAGTACCTTTTACCGACGAGCCTGTATGCGGAATGGAATAAAAGTTGAAGAATCGAGAAAGGTATGTCAGAATTGTAGCAAATACAAGGAACTGGTCTCTGCTTACCCCTATGGGAAAGAGGCGCGATGTTATGTTATAAACTTGAAGTATTTAAAATTTCACATTCTACGTTCTCATCTTCACAATATAGAGTAACGTTTTTCACTTTATGACTTCACCACTTCAAGATGTAATAAATTTAACTAACTAAGATGAATACAAAATGGCCTCTGGATAATTACATATAACTATGTATCTTATATTCCTATTTGGATTTCTTACCATTTCAATATATTATAACTATGAGTAGTCCTGGAATGAAGATTAATATCTTCACAGATCATAATCCTTTAAAATTTGGCGAGGAGTTAAGAACATCATAATTCACTTACTAGGTATATTTAAAATAAAATAAATTTTATTATATATTATAGAATCCATGGCAACCAATCTCTGACCATCTGATTTATGTTTGATGAGAAACCATTCTGTAAATAATTGATAGAGTAGGTATCACATATGTACATAAAATTGAATATATTAATTAATGTTATACTCACTCTAGGTTTACAAATACCCTGAAGTTGATTTGGATGAAGTGAAACTATTTCTAACTTAGTACAAAACCATAAATGCATATAGTCTTATATTATTAAATATATTTTATAGATTTATGAATTTTTGAAGATTTGTGAATATCTTGAAAATGAAGAACACAATATGTACACACAAAATAATATTAGCAACTTAGCTCACTGTATGTTTCTTCTTCTTTCTTCTAACTACTTTGAGCTATTTTGTGACACTAATTTTTAAAAGCCCATATATTTATTTGTCATTAAAGACTTTAAAATTTAAAACGCCGTTTTGTTTCTATTTTGGTCAAGTCGCCCGCGCTCGGTGACTTAGGTGTCGGTGTTAAGGAGTTGTTTTTTTTAAAGGAAAAAAATAAATGAGAAATGTGTATGTATGTTTGGTACCTACCTAATTGCTTGCCTTAACCGTTTTCTTTCATATACCCATCTTTTTAGGGTATCTATTAATGTTTCTGTATTATGCGAAGCTCCTCAGGTTTTTTTTATTATCATTATGTATTCGTTAAACAAAACATTAATGCAACCTACGAGAAGCAATTAAATTTGATGACCCAAACAATATCAACTAAATAGAGACGCCAAATAATCGAAACGTTCCAATATTATTTTTATTTTTAACCATTAAAATTACTCTAACATTTGAAACGTGAATAACATAAAGTGAATAAGAACTAGTTTCATATGTTGTAGTAATTAAATAGTTTGTATTATTTCGTCCATGTTTGTATTTCTCGTTATGTTGTAATTGTATTAATAAAAATAATTAAATAAATAAAACTCGTAATAGTTTTTTTTTTATTTCCAGTAAAATCAAACACTTATCATATAATTACATAATGTATCACGCCTGTTTTACTCGTAATATCGGATCAATGGATACAGCGTTATCGTAATTATAGGTTGCCTTGTTAAATGAGAAAAAAAATAAAGATAAAATAATTAAAAACATGCCCGTGTCATATATAACCTCGTTTTCAAAAATGTTGATGTAATCAGGTAAAAAAACTCATGGCCACTTTTTTAAATTTCCAGATAGATATTACAATATTACGTTTACACCATATACTATTTAATAAAACATTATTTTATTATTAATGGTATTATGTTGCTAAAAGCAAATAAATTACGATTGGGCTATAAAGTAATGTAGTTTGGTAGGGAAAAATGAGTTAAAAAAATCAAGAAGAAAGGTATATAATAAAGGAATATAGAAAATGAGAAACATATTAGCTCACATTACATTGTACTGATTATTTGAAATAGCCTTTGAATCTCTAACAGTTCAATCCCAAGCGCTTTTATATTTCATGTAAACCTTCACTGAGTAATAACCTTTAAAGCACATCTTTCTTTTTACAGTGGACTTAAGTTGATTTAGACTTAAAGTTTGAGTATTATCAGGGATTTTATTATTAAATCGCACACATTAACCTAGAAACAAATTGGTAGTTTTTTGAAGCCTGGACACTTGTGCACGAGTTTTATTGTTTCTAAATAATAAAGGTTATCTCCTTATCTGTATTTAAATGTCGTAAGTACGCGTGGAAGCTAATAATTAGAAGTTGAGGTAAAAGAAAACAATTTATAGGTTTTTCCACTATTTATTAATTTCGTACAATGATTGGCACTAAACGTAAACCGAAATCAACCTTAAAAATTTAGATAGTTAAGATTCTGAATATTATTTCCATTGATGTTGAAAGTTGTCCCTTAATCTGAATTGTTACATTTTTCATCAGGAACAGAGTTTTCTTTGTCATCGCAAGATTTATCTTCTTTCAGAAAATCAAAGTTATGAGCAGTTTTTTAAATATTATCTATCTTCATACAATACAATTAAAATCCATTTATAGGTAGAGAAGGATCTTTCAACATAAACTGAAGTTGAAGACAAGGATTCATTTTCATGGTCAAGTCCTTTTTCTATATTGTCACAAATGTCTCTTAATGCATCTAGATCGGGATTTCTGTATATGACGGTTTCTAAATTTATTTTAATTGGTTCAGCGGAACACCAGTTTAGAACAGTTCTTGCTTCGTCAAATATGTGGAAAGATTCCCTTAACAATAGGATAGATTTTTGTAACTCCTTTAAATAAATTTGAATTATTTTAAAATATTCATCAATATAATCTAAATCAGTTTTTACATTTTATTTTTCCAGTACTGTTTTAGCATGCCTAATAGACATCGAATCAGAGCTTCTAAGAAGCCTTACAGTAGTTTTAATTACGTAATATTTAGCATAATACGAAGATGCTTCTAGCCATGTACCCCACCTTGTTATGACTGGCTCGAGTGGCAATGCTGGCTCGGAAAATTTCCCTTTAATAATTTGACTCTATTGGGAGCCGTAATTTTTTTTTTGCATTTGAAATAAACGTATCAACGTCCGTATATTGTGTCCGTATTTGTTCTGCAATGCGGTTAAGAGCGTGTGCTAAACAGGTAACGTGCATCATATTTGGCAAATAGTTCTCTAAATTCTTCCTGTTTTTACATATATAGCTAGCTATAGCTAAGCAACCAGTCACAACGTGTTCCACGAGCACCTGACTAAATATAAGGGGGGGGGGGGGGGTGAACCCCCACACATCATATTAGGGTCGCCTTGCTCAAAAGGCGGCCAGGTCTAACGGGGTACACAGGGACTTCCTTTCAAGGGTACACTTAAGGCCCGGGCCATAAGACCCGTTGACGGAACACTGTGTGGTTTTAGTCGGTTCGAGTCCGACATACCACCTTACCCATTAGCCATGGTAAGTTGATGACCCGTGGGGGTTTCCACACAAAAAAATAAAAAAGGTGTAAAAGGCGATTCATGCATTTCTTTGTTTCGTAGATATCAGTATCCAAAAAATGTTTTGAACAAACTACGCTTTAATTGTGACCCACTCTCCACATCGTATAGGGTCACGAGGAAAGCTGAAATATATATTTTTATATAATAATGATTTCTACAAAAACAATATATAAGTAGTAGCCTTATTCTATAATTCGTGAGTAAAACTAATTTCAGCTTTAGAAATTTAGAGAATACCTCAATTTAAATAACCTCCTCCTTACTTATATTATATATATATTCTAGAATTTATATACCATACCCATAGTGGGTTAAAAAATCAAGAATATTTAAAGATTAAAAACAGAATAAACAAAAAAAAAAAGCAACTCTAGGAAGACCACAATCTTTCTAGAGAGTAAAAAAAGTATTAAACACATTATGAAGTTATCAAAACTATCGTAATCAATTAAAAATACTCACAAAAAAAAAAACGACTTCATCCAAAAATACAAAGAACAGAGGTCAACTGAGTTTGTACTAAACAACCAAATTTAAAAGGACGGCGTTCTATGGTATTTTTGTTACAATGAAGTGGCAATGCAATCTTACAGTATTGTGATTCAGCCAATGAATTTATTTTGCCACAAATTAATAAAAATCAATTATTTCCTATTACATTCATACATTTCGTTGACTAACAATTTGTACGTGTTACTTGTAACTTTTATATTTACCGAAAATTTGATATTCCATCCTTTTTCAAGGTTCTTGAGGTAACGCTTTTGCATTTTGCAACCGCGCACTTCTGCATTTTTGTTGCCCACACGGTCTCGTGATTAACGATAGACTAATTGAAATAGACACACTCTTCTTAGATCGTTTTGTTGGGGACGTTTTTGAGTAGCTGAGTGTGTATCTTGGGCTTTTATATATCAACGCGTATTTGCCATCGATCAAACCATCAACACAGATCTCTCTTATGTTTATAATTTTTTTTATACTTTCAAGGCACTTGTTTAATTTTGCTTTGATCTTCTGAAGCAATGTTTTACTGAATATTCAAAACTGGTGTCAATTAATACAATAAGAACTTGAAAGTTAAGAAAAAGAACGAAGTACTAGCTTTAAATCAGTACATAAGTCCGTCGTCATAGGTATAAAGATGCTTTGTTTGTGTACCATGTAGTATGTACATACATATGTTCAAGACCGCTCAATCGGTATAAGTAGACTAGGTGTGTCCTTTAAACCCAGGATAAGAGTGGCATTGTTTGACATAAATATACCATAATGTTTTTCGTTTATAGTTTCTCGCCGATTTTAACTAAAGTTTCTACAAGAATACTCTGGGCTTTGTTTTTTTTTTATTATTTCCTGTAATACTTTAGTGTCGAATTGCTTGATTACTGATGTGCAAAGACAGACTGAATTTCACAGCATATTGTGGCCACAATGACTGATATGGACATGTTATGGAATAAAAAAGAGAAGAAAAAAAAAACAAAAATGAAACTACTGCCTTAGTTATATTTCCCTTGTATAAATGTTGGATTTTTTTGTGAATAATGTGTTTTTATATAAATATATTCAATGTATCATATGTATGTCTCTAAGTTGTAGAGTTTATAAACATTTATTATTCATTAACGACTTCAAAATATCTCCCATTTCTAATAAATAGTAGAGTGTACAGGATAGACGGTGTCTTCGTTGGATGTATACGAGTACTCTTATATTTACAGTGCCTAGTCAACACTTATGTTATTGTTTTTTTTTTTCTTTTCATTTATAATACTTTATATTTCTGTAGTTACTATAAACTTAAAACTTTTACATAAACCTTTATTTCCAATACGCACATACATATGTATAATCCATCAACATTTAGGAACAGCTCTTAGGGTTGTCAAAGTAATACAATATATGCGAGGATAACGTGTAGGTAACAAAACCAATAACTAAATTTATAATTATGCCTATTCCTGCTTTAAAAGGTGTCACTATAATTCTTGGTGACCTATTATCAATTAACCTAAATAAAGGATGACAAAGTTAATCTAAAGCAATCAAACCACAAATACGAAATAAGTCATTATCCAAATGCTATTTGATATCAAATTACCGTAAAGATCATTATTATTTACAGTCGCCATGATTGACGATCGCTAATTGCGAATTGTTTGCGTCAGCACAACACATCGCCCGGTTGATTGCGTACGACTGGCGATATGAAATTACTTATTACACATGACTTATTTTTGTATATTAAAATATATTTTGTAATTTTAAAATAATAATTATCGATTCAGTATTGAATGCCAAAGCTATAATGTGTTTATAAAATCATAGCAGTTAATATTATGTATTTCTATTCTATATGTATGTATGTGTGTGTAGTTATTATTGATGATGATGATGAATAGTAATTTACACAGAATGTTAATATAAGAAATAAAAAATCAGTGAACCTTGTAATTTCTTTCTCAAATAAGATGTTATTGATTAGTATACATTTTCATGCAACCATTAATGGTTGGATATATATAAACGTTTTACATTTACTAAAATAATAACACAAACCGTTTTGTGGACTGATTACACACTGCGTTCAATCAATCGACAATACGGACCATATTTAACATACCCTCTCAACTGTCACCACTTTAACGCTAAGTTACATATATATTTCCGTATTAAGTAAATATTTTTGTCAAACCAAGACCTACTCCTTGAATAATACCTACAAATTTAGTATATTAATTAGCTACAATATTAATTATTAATTACATACATTATTAGGTCGTATTCTCTTCTTCAAAATATATACCAATAAAATTGTGAATACGTTACACATCGCAAAGCTATTATTAGGTACTCGTATTTGATATGCCGCGTCCCACGTGTCTGGAATTTAACCGTGTTACAGCATACAATTCTGAATAGTCATGTGTGCAGTTTTTTTTTTTATATAATGCCTTAGCAAGTATTTGGAAGATAAGCATCAGTCAGTCAGTCATCAATCAGTATTCATTATCATATTAATTTATATCCTTACATAAAATACCATACCAATCTTTATTTTTGAACACTATCATTACTGACGTCTCATAATGGACTTGGTCATAGAGCCATCTCATAATATGCTTGATCACATAGGTAAATCACTATGGACTTAGTAACACGGCCAGAATATGTACGTATATACACAATAATTGGCTTATTGTACTGCGATGTATTCTTTTGTTTATTACTAGCAGTATGTATTGTCTTGAAATCACCATATTTGTATACCATAGTATTATTACTGTATACTGCAACTCCTGAGTCGAAAGTGCGCTGACCGCTTTTGATGGCGATGAATGATGGGAGGAGGGGAAAGAAGAGAGAGGGATGAGGAGATGTGTTAGGAGAAGGGGACAAGGGTGAGGAAAAAGGAGAGGCTGAGTTTAGCCTCCTAACTCCTCACTGATTCGGGAAAAGGCTGTAGTATCGCACCGGTCGAAAAAGTCCTTCGCACCGGTCGAAAAAGTCCTACCCTCCTAGCTCTACATGCCTCTACTACTAATGCTGCATACAATAAACTCAAGGAGTTTTACCCTCTAACTGTCGCCAGTATCTGTATATTTTATCATAACGAGACTTAATAATTGGTTAATACATTTTAACTTTCAAAATGAGTATAATAATCAACTATAATTATCAATTATAGGCATTATTAGGTATTCTTCTCTGTTTGTAAATGTATTTTAATAAAATATTGATGTATTTAAATCTGAGTCTTTTTTGTGATATGGGGTTTTTTTTAATAATATAACAGACGAACATACGGGTCACCTGAGGGTAAGTGACAACTGCCGTCCATGGACATCTAAAACTGAACAGTCGTAAGTGCGCAGCCCGCCTTGAGGGTAATGAGGGATGGGGGGATACGGGGAGGAGAGAAGTAGAGCGGAGATGAGGATATGGGAAAGAGGAGAGTGGGATGAAGGGCGTGTGAAAGTTGGGCCTCCGAAAACCTCGCTTTTTTTTTTTTTTTTTTTTTTTTTTTTTTTATGCGATAGGGGGCAAACGAGCAGACGGGTCACCTGATGGTAAATGACTACCGCCGCCCATGGACACCCGCAACTCAAGGGTCACAAGTGCGTTGCCGGCCTTTTAGGTAGGAGTACGCTCTTTTCTTGAAGGTTTGAAGGTCGTATCGGTTCGGAAATACGGCAGGCGACAATTTGTTCCATAAGCTGGTTGTGCGAGGCAAAAAGCTTCTGGAGAAGCGCACAGTGGTGGAGTGCCAATCGTCCAGGTGATGGGGATGGATATTTTGTCGCGTAGAACGATGGCGGAAACCAGCAGCCGGTATAAGTCCGAACAATTCCTCTGAACACTCCCCATGATACAAGCGATAGAGGATGCAGAGTGAAGCTACATCTCTACGCAACGCCAAGGTGTCAAGTCGATCGGAGATATCTTGGCAGTCGATGATGCGAGTCGCTCTCCGTTGAATGCGGTCAAGAGGGAGAAGTTGGTACTGGGGTGCACCTGCATAGAGATGAGAACAGTATTCCATGTGCGGCCGAACCTGCGCCTTATAAAGTTGCAGGCGGTGGGCCGGAGTAAAATACTGTCTCGATCTGTTTAGCACACCAAGCTTCTTCGAGGCTAATATAGCCTTACTCTCTAAGTGACCGCGAAACTGGACTTCGCTTGATATATCGACGCCAAGGATTCCGATACTGGCTGATGCAGTTAGGGAAGTGCTCTCAAATTGAGGTGATACGACCAATGGCATCTTTTTAGCGGTGAACGCGCAAACCTGTGTCTTCGTGGGGTTAAATTGGACTAGGTTAAGTCGACCCCAATCTGAAATTTTTGATAAAGAAGTTTCGATTTCAGACACAAGTTTGGATCGGCTTTCGATGACGTTTACCCGAGAAACGTTAGCGCGGCCGGTGTAAAGGGCATCACTCGTGCTATCGTCTGCATAGCAATGGATGCTGCTAATCTGCAGCATGTCGTTGATATGCAGAAGAAACAGCGTGGGTGATAGCACACAGCCTTGTGGGACACCAGAATTAACATACTTCGAGTCGGAGCATGCACCGTCAACAACGACCTTGATGCTTCTGTCTGTAAGAAAACTGGTGAGCCAATTGCACAGTTTCTCGGGAAGCCCATAGGAAGGAAGCTTCGCAAGGAGCGCTTTGTGCCAGACCCGATCGAAGGCCTTCGCCACGTCCAAACTAACGGCCAACGCTTCCCCCTTGGTCTCGATCGCCTGTGCCCACCGGTGAGTCAAGTATACGAGAAGATCACCAGCTGAACGACCCTGACGGAAGCCGTATTGTCGATCATTGAGGAGCTGGTGGTCTTCTAAGTACCGGAGGAGCTGGCAGTTAACAATGGATTCCATTATCTTGGAGAACAAGGAGGTGATGGCTATGGGTCTGTAGTTGGACGGATCCGAGCGATCTCCTTTTTTAGGGATTGGGTGCACTAGAGCTGTCTTCCATGAGTTCGGGACTACGCCAAGAGAGTAAGAAAGCCGATAAAGGCGCGTTAAAACCGGTGCCAACTCTGGAGCACACGTCTTCAGCACGATAGGAGAGATTCTATCGGGCCCACTCGACTTATGAACGTCGAGGGAAAGAAGCGCTTTACGCACTGCCCTTTGTGTAAACCGGACTTCCGGCATGCGGGTCTCGCACTGCGGTATGGTCGGCGGTGCGTTTCCCCCGTCGTCCAGGGTCGAGTTGGACGCAAAGAGTTTGCCCAGAAGATCGGCTTTTTCTTTAGCGTCGTGGGCCAACGAATTATCTCCTATGCGCAGAGGTGGAAGGGATGGCTTACAAAAGTTCCCCTGGACAGCTTTGGCAAGAGACCAGAATGCACGAGTTCCGGAGGGGAGACTAACTAGTCTCTCGCCAATTCTGCCGATGTGAGCCGACTTCGCCCCAGCAATTACTCTTTTGAGGGACCTGGAGGCAAAGTTAAATTGCTTCTTTAATGTGCTGGTCTTTACATCCCGTGCTGTCGCTGCATTAGCCCATGCTTGGTAACATTCCTGCTTTCGGTGGGACGCCGCTTTGCAGGTTCGACCAAACCAAGGCTGGGACTTGCCACCTGTGGGAATCAGGGAGAATGGAATGAAAAGTTCCATACCCTGAAGCACAACATCCGCGACAGAGTCAGCAACGACATTGGGATCATCCGGCGAGAAGCAAACCTGCCTCCATGGGTAGGATGCAAAGAATGTTCTCATTCCATCCCAGTCTGCTGACCTATAGTGCCATACGCGGCGACTGCCTGTAACACGCGGCCGCAGCGAGTGAACGAGTGGCACCATACTCCTAATCAGGCAATGGTCCGAAGAGCCAAGAGGGGCCTCAACGGATACTTTGTAGCCGTCAGGATGTGAGGTCAGCAGAAGATCCAACAGTGAAGGCACGTGGCTTTCTGCATCTGGGATTCGCGTAGGCGTTGCTACCAGCTGCGTCAAACCATATGCCAAGGCGAAATCGTGAACAGATCTTCCCGCATGATCGGTTTTGCGCGAACCAAGCCATTCGGCGTGATGGGCGTTAAAGTCGCCAAGAATCACGATCTCTGCGGATGGGACCTGCTGGAGCACTGAGTCTGTAGCCATTTGGACGTGGTCGATGAGTCGGTCCGTTTCGGCATCACCGCTATGGGACCTGTAGAGGCATAGGTAGATGCGGGGATGGTCGTCGCAGTCTACACGTAGCCATAAGATGGAGAGGTCCCTACCTTCAAGATTGCCGAGGCGGCGAGAAGTGATATCATCTCTAACGTACACGCATACACCAGCCTTAGGAACAAAGGAGTGTTCCAGTCCGTACCCAGGGTAGCAGAGGTAGGATGTGTCCGCTGGAGATGATATCTGCGTCTCGGTTAAAAAGAGCAAGGCCGGCTTTGCTGTCTCAAGGTGGTGGTGGACAGTGTCGAGGTTCGAATGTAAGCCCCTAATGTTGCAAAAATCCACGGTAAACGTGACAGGGGGTGCCATGGTATGCCTTCTCTTGCCCCGAGCAGATTTTGAGAGCGCAGTTGAGCCCCCCCCAGAGTACGAGGGGCAGCCTGGGCGTCCACGCTCAGACATAATCCGTACTGAGGGTGGACGTCCAGGGGGGGATTCTCCAACGCTAGCGCTGGTACCCCCCTGGGGTATCCTTTTCGTTAACAGCGCTATCATTAGGGGGGTGGGGGATTTTGGGCCTCCGGAGACCTCACTCATTTCGGGGAAATGCAACGCAAGCGTTACTTCACAACCGGTTTTCAGTGAGGCTGTGGTATCGTTCGAGCTGGCCCATTCGTGCGTAAGCATGGCTCTACCACTGTTAGTATACGAACAGACGGGTTACCTGATGGTAAGTGACAACAGCGGTCCATGAACACTTGCAATTCAAGAGTCGTACATGTGCCCCAATTTGTCCTAGTACATATTTGTTAATTGTTAACCGTGTTATAATTTTAAAAACGAAAATAGCTAATTCTCTATTGTATATAACGAAGCAATATATTTTTCATAACATTTTCTGTTAATATTTTTGAAAAAAATACCCTAACGAAGCAACACTGTAATATGTAATGATACGTTTTTGTTTCCTTACTTTTTTCTACCTTTTTTCTCTATTAAATCACGTGTCACGTAACCGAAATCTGCGGACGCAACAAAGGGATGGCCAGGTAATTCCACGCCGGGCCTAATAGCCCGCTTTGTTGTCACATTAGAGAGGAGACACGTCCCCCGGATTATCAAGATTATTTGGGATGAGCTGCCAACTTCGCAACCTCCTGTTATTTTATAATTTCTGAAATAAACAAACTGTAATTAATTTTCGAAATTTTCAAACAAATGGTTTTTGATTACTTTGCAGAAGTTGTTAGAAAAGAATATAAAAATTAATAATATCAAGAACTTAAGAGAAAATTAAAACTACAAAAAAAATTGTAAAACATAATTATTTCCTTGAAAAATACATACAAAATATAAGAGAGAAAATGATATAACACTCCTTTATAAATGTTGTAAATTAAACAGACAATAATATATAGAGACAGACTATATATAGTCTCTTTTGAATTTCTTTAAAAAAGATGTAGAGAAGGTGATAGTGATGGGCTGATGTTAATGGTGATATAATTTCTACATACTGATTTAAAATTCGGTAGCAAATATAAAATTCAGAGTAAGATTTACTCGTTCGTTATATAAGTTTTTGTACTGTTAATTATATCTATTAATTAGCAGTTCATTAATATTGATATAAATCCATGTCAAATACTTAAAATTAATTTAAGATTTTATATTAATATAATTGTAATGTTTGTAAGAAAGTAGCACTTATTTGCTACAACAGTTTTCGGACCATGTTTGGTGTAAAAGCAAGTGATTAAGATAAAATATAGTTTAGAAACAAGAATTTTGTAATAGCAAATGTTCGTGTATGCTTTTATACTATTTGCATTTGCTGTCTACGTTAAGGTTAATGAATCTCAAATTTAAACCTAGTTTATCCACCGTGACCAAGATCGGTACAATTCAATCCGAAACATTAATAATATACATTTTATCGCAATTAAGTTTTAATTTACACACATAATAAGCTATTATAATAAAGATATTTCATTCAAAAATAATCTTTAGAACACGCCAATAAGGTGCTCTTTGGCATATTGATTTCACTACAAGTAGCGTTAACAGCAATGTCATGTATAAAAACCTAGGATCAAACGAAGTGAAGCATAGCTTGTTATTGATAGAGTAGTTATGCATGTTCTTTATGCATGTTCGTTTTGTTTTAACTGAATGTAGTATAAAGCAAATAAATTTTTTATAGAAATAGTTTCTTGTATGACCAATCAATGAATTCCTTTATCAGAAACGACATATTATATATAATAACGTAACTAACTTATTTTATTCAGTTCAATGATGAAATACAGTATAAGGTATATTTTAATACTTTAAACATGTTAGCACAAGAGATGAACAAAAATCGAAGGAAATTTAATATTACATGTTTTACACATGTAATGAGATTAATTGTTATCACTATTTGTGTAATTGATTTTGGAGAAAGTACTCCAGGAAACATGATATGTTTGTGTCCAAGTTTAAACGAGTTAAAAAAATTCAAGTACTCATCTGAATATAGTGTTACTCAGCCAAGCAGTTACAAAGTTGTTAGTGTTAATGGAGCAGTGTTAGTTGATATTAAAGTGTAAATAAAATGAAGGTACTGATTTTATTTTATTGGCTTAAATCAATTCTGTAAATCTATTTAATGTCTAATCATTTCAATGTACAAATCATAGAATGATATGGAGTTTTTATCTCAGATTATTCTTATCAAAGAAGCAATTGGATATTTATCAAGGTTTGGCCATTTTTTGAATTGGGGAAAAGCGTAACGTTTCAATATAATTCTGTTTTTATGAAATACCTACCTAGCTTTATATTTTTTTTTGTTAATTTTTTTATTTCATGCTTCATACATGAATTAAAAAAATATATACCAAATTTTATAGGCTGGCTAGTGAACTACATACAAATAAATAACTAACTATTAAATAACTATATACTAATAAATAACTATATATATGATTGCTCAATAATTGAACATTATTAAGATAGATTTAAATGTACATAAATGTTTAACACTAGCAAAACGGTAAGGGTCATTTGATCCGAATTCTAACTTGCACCGCTGATTACTTTATTACAATTTGCTTATAAAATTTCATATCTCGTGACTTTTAATGAACTACAATTACCTGTAAAATAAAACTATTTACAGTGTAATATTATAATGTCGGGGTTCCAGGGTTTTCCTTTCTAGGGTGTACCTGGTTCCCCGGCATCTAGTACCCAAGATGGCGTGCGGTTTTAGTCGGTTCGAGTCCGACATGCCACCAGAAGGTGGTATCCGAGGGGATTTCCGCACGGAGAAAAAAAAAAAAAGTGTAATATTATAATAAAACATTGATAAAAATAGCATTCACCGACAAAGGCGGTTAGGGTCAGTTGACCTATTCAATAAACGATGAATTGTTGTAGTGGATAGGTTGATAATATTTAGTTGAATTTTATTGACTGTTCGTCTCACTCATACCTGCATATTTTAAAGCCTTTGTTCATTAATCTAAGCGTCCTCGTTGAGTCAATTTAGATATTTTTGTGATGATATTCCTTGAAAAATGTCTCTGCATGTCCGTGAAGCTGAAATATTGCCTGTCGGATGCTGCAGTCGGATAATGAAGGTGAAAGTGTAGCATTGCCATGAGCAAAATGAAGACAGTGATTCCCATACTCCTACTTCTGAGATAAGTTTTAGTGATTATACAGACAATAACATAACATTAGCTGCCATTCAACAAACTATAGGAAGATATTCTCGGAGACGAGGACGCAGTAAAAATAAAGTAAAAATAACATTTTAGGGAAATACCACTTATAATGATGTTTTGATGTCACCAGGTTTAATATTGTAGAAATCGTGCAGGTCGCTGAGGACGTCATAATGTTTTGATGAACAGTCTGGGCCTACGCCTATGCTCAAAGACAAGTTGGAGAGAAATACATGACAGCGTTTAAAGTTTTGATAGATGACACGATTTTACGACTTATAAACAAACATAACAAACACACAGAGGTCGAAGCTTTTATTCCTTTCTCCCCCGCATCCCCCATTTCTCATCACAATCAAAGGTGGGCAGCGCACTTACTTACTTCTAAGAAATTAAATACATACTATTCTATAAATCCAAAATTATTTCGGTTCTCTTTGTTCCTATAAATATTTCCAATTATGTATACTTATAATTCACATTATATACCTATATAATTAGAACTACAACAACAGTGACGAGTCAAATGACTCTTGACTGCCTTCGTAGGTTAACTGTTTTTCCCCAACTTTTCTTTCCTTTAACTTTTCCCTTACTCCATAATTAAGATAATTATAATATTGAAAAGCATAAGAATTTTGAATCTTACTCTCGATTTAGACACATTCAGAACCTGCGTTATACTTTATTTTTTTTATATTTTTATTTTAGGTATAACATCAGATGCCAACCCTTAACTAGGTACTTGACTAGCTTAATGCCAATAATAATTATCCACTATAGCTACATACAGTGGGTGGATATACTATTAACAGTAGGTACATAATAATAAAGCTGATTGGCAAACTTTGAAGAGATCAGTATATTAATGTAATACCTAATGAAATACGACCTATAGTTAATAATCATAATAAAATTATAAATAACATGTACAGAGTTATAAATTGGAGGACAAATAAAATTACATGAATAGAATAGAAAATGTCTAATATCTAAAAACCTATAAGAAACAAGCCATTTAGTGTTAAATTGTTGAGATTGAAATAGGCTATGATGATAGTAATTTAAGCAAAACTAGTTTTTTTTTAAATTGGTCTTGGTTCTTTGGTCTTGGTTTTTCTGTAATGCGGGATAACTTATAACTGACTTTATGTCTACACCTTAGTATTGTTAGGTTTTCTTGTATATGTTCTAAATGTCGGAATGAATGAATTATCGTCATAAGTATTTTTAAAATATTTTTTTGTCAATTTATAAGTATAGTATCTGCAGCAGTCTACAATTCTGTATAAAGCTTTTTAAGTTAGGTCTTTTCAGAATTTGTAGAAAATTTCTAGTATAGAGTACTATTTATATCACATTAGGTCATTTATTGATAGTTTTAAAAGAAGAAAAAAGATTGGCTTTGTTTAGCAGTTATCCTGGAATAGACAACAGAATACTTTAGAAGACATGTTGAGTTGTGGGTGTCCATGGGCGGCGGTAGTCACTTACCGTCAGGTGACCCGTCGGCTCGTTTGCCCCCTATCGCATAAAAAAAAACACATCTATTATAATTTCTCAAGCAGAAATGACTCAAAACTTAACCATGTCCCATGTTCAGTATTCATGTTGAATTTATATATTTAAACTTAATTCATGTTGGTAGTAATCTGTGTGCAAAGTACCAGGAGGTCAGCTAACTCGAGAGACTATTAACGCGGGGTGCATGCAGGGTTGCTACGCGACACGAGAGGCGTCGCGACGGCGCGTCGCCATGGCGCGTCACGTGACTCATCTAACACCTTGTCGTTATATTTTCCTAGTAACTGTTCGATTTATATTCAAAAATACTGGATGGAGTATGACACTTATTTTTGTTGACTCATTCGGCTACAGACAGACAACTGTAATAGTATAACAATAATAGGATATTATTTAATTTATTAAATTGAATAAACAGTGCACTTAAAAAACTCCTGGTGAATTCTTAAAAAAACAATAAGCTCGTGAAACCTACTTAAAATATAAGTATTTTTTATATAACAGGGGGACAGGCGAACAGGCGGGTCACCTGACGGTAAGTGACTACACCACCGTCCAGGGAATCCTGCAACTCCAGAATCGTAATTGTGTTGCTCACCTTTGAGGGTGATGAGGGACAGGGAGATGCATTGAACTGATTTGAAAGAGTAGAGGCGGGATAAGGTAAGTTGAACAATCAGAGGGGGAGTCAGACCTCCAGAAACCTAACTAATTATGGGGAAATAAAACGCAACGCTTGCGTTGCATTTCATTCCAACTTCACAACCGTCTTCTGTGAGGCCGTTGTATCACACCGGTCGAGTCGGTCTACTCGTGCCTAAGCATGGCTCTATCATAAAATCTGGTATATCTGATATAGTCGGATAAAAATCTGGTAGATGTAGAAGTAAATCTAATCTAACTTGTTAAACTATGTTGTTAGGTTAACCCAACGAGACTTTTTTTATTAAGAGAGTTACCCAATAAAAATTATTGCAATATATTAATATGTATTGATTTTTTGTAACCTTACCGCACTAACATTACGTCTACATTTTAAAAGTATAAAATTATGTAAATGTGGTTTTAAATCAAAAAGTAACAAAGGGTGAATTAAAAAAAACGGAATGATGATCGCTTGGAATCCACCCTACTTGAAATCTAATATCGTCAATTGAAATGCTTTTAGATTGAACATTCAAAAGATAAATGTTTAGTATTCAATCTGACATAAAAATAAATTACTTATAATTGACTTTTGTTTATATACCGTCATAGAATTTCGTTTTTTTTTAATTCATCCGTCTGTTGTCAAAAGTGACTCGATTGTAGAGTATCCGTAATCCATTCAGAAATTATATCATATGATTTTATTTTTCACACAAAGAAGAGACTTAACGACCTTAAAAAAAAAACAACATTGACAGGACCAAACATACAATTAACAGACAAAAAATTATAGTGGAAAAAACAAAGACTTAAAACAATCGCTTGTAATTCATACAAATTATTGTCTTGTGTCCGTCATGGCGAGGTAACTTCCTTAGCCCCTGGTCCTTATACAATAAAATACACAAAATAATCAGGAGTCACATGGAAAATTTTTGCGATAACATAAACATTTCTAACAAGTAAAATGTATAAAGGGAAACGTTAAAGGTTTTCAATTAAGCTGAGTAAGCACTTAAGCCAGTGCGACAGGCACAACTTTATAAAAAATTGAGAGTAAATTGATGAGTTTCATGTTTTAATAATGTTAATTATACGGAAACATTATATTTTTCGACTTGTACTATTTTTGTTTAAGTAAGGAGGTTAATACAAAAGAATATTATTATTATTAAATGTAATAAATGAACTTGAAGCTATTGTAGTCTTCTATCCTAACCTACTTAACCGTCTTTATGGATAATATGTAAGATTAAGGTCATCGTACTCTCTTCTTATGTTTAAAGTATCACAGACGACAGCTATCTCATAATTACACCTACACGTAAACGAATTCAACAATATACAGAACGAGCAACTTTAAACAACTTTGAGCAAGTACTCATGACAAAAGCTGCTTAGGATTTTGGACAGGAGGAGATTTCGCGTAGTTTCCATAAACAGTCAAGTAAGAGGACACAGAAGTAGCTCAAGTAAAGGGACGTTAAACACTGATTACGTCTTTAGTTGCACACGGACTCGAGATGCAGAACACTTGTAAAAGTTTGTTGCGCAAGTTGTGCTTTCGTTAACTGCCTTATTTGTAGATAAGAAACAGCACTGCATGTCGTTGTTTGCAGCTGTTTTCATTACTAAAACAATCAAATTGGAAACACCCATTACTAATAATATTTTTTCTACCTTTAGAGTAGGAACCTAGTCGAGGGTCTCTTATGCACTATTTAATGTTTCTTCTATAAGAGGGATGTGATTTCTTCTATAACTGAATTTAGATACGAATACCCTTTAATACAATTTGAATAAATAAAAATAATAAAAAAATAAGAATAAAAAATAGATATTTTTTTTTAATATCCATTAAAAAAATATTGTATTTATTTATTGATATCTGTCGGTGTGCTACGCATAAAAACCCACAGAAAATTTACATTTATTATATATTTGACAACGTAACCTGTAGTTGCTATAACACTGTATGTATTGATCATTTTTTTTTAACAGAACAATTTTATCTATGAAATAAAAGAGTTATTTTCTTGACATTCTTCAAAGATTAAAACATTAATTTGTACAAAAGCACATACAGAACATTTAACTACGTATTAGTTCTACAAATTAGCCTTTGACTTTGGCATGTAATTACTATCCTTTGATTAAACGATTCACGCGAACAAAGCGTGGGCCTAGTTACTGAGTTTGTGACTACTAATTTAACAATTAAATTAATATTACTGATTATTCGATCATTTTGACAAATGTATTCTTTTAATTATTTGTATTTTACTTTATAAAATAAGATGTACTTATATATACAATATATATATATATATTTATATATCCTATAGGATCACAAAATAATAGGTTTGTCTATAGAAATTATTATAGATCAAATCAAAAACCCTAAATATAAAGAAAATAAAATAATGCATTCAAAATTGATTCTTTTAAATAGGTCGCAAGTACACACAAGAGAAAGCGAGAAAACTATCATTCTTCTGTCCCGCGGAGGACACATCAGCCTTAGGATTTAGGAGCCTCAGAGAATACAACGACCTACGGCTTCCATGAGATTGCTGCTATCGTGACAAACGGAAAGTTTTACGCCAGTACCCAATGGTGGATCAACAACATATATCACTAACTATACCCATCTAGGTACTATAGGTATTTGGTAAAATATTTGAGACAGTCAGTCAGTCAGTCGCCAACATCTAAAATGTCCCTATGCAGAAGTAGATCAGATAGGCCTGTGACGGTGGCAAGACGTCGACAAGTCGTTGATATGCAGAAGAAACAGCGTGGGTGATAGCACACAGCCTTGTGGGACACCAGAATTAACATACTTCGAGTCGGAGCATGCACCGTCAACAACGACCTTGATGCTTCTGTCTGTAAGAAAACTGGTGAGCCAATTGCACAGTTTCTCGGGAAGCCCATAGGAAGGAAGCTTCGCAAGGAGCGCTTTGTGCCAGACCCGATCGAAGGCCTTCGCCACGTCCAAACTAACGGCCAACGCTTCCCCCTTGGTCTCGATCGCCTGTGCCCACCGGTGAGTCAAGTATACGAGAAGATCACCAGCTGAACGACCCTGACGGAAGCCGTATTGTCGATCATTGAGGAGCTGGTGGTCTTCTAAGTACCGGAGGAGCTGGCAGTTAACAATGGATTCCATTATCTTGGAGAACAAGGAGGTGATGGCTATGGGTCTGTAGTTGGACGGATCCGAGCGATCTCCTTTTTTAGGGATTGGGTGCACTAGAGCTGTCTTCCATGAGTTCGGGACTACGCCAAGAGAGTAAGAAAGCCGATAAAGGCGCGTTAAAACCGGTGCCAACTCTGGAGCACACGTCTTCAGCACGATAGGAGAGATTCTATCGGGCCCACTCGACTTATGAACGTCGAGGGAAAGAAGCGCTTTACGCACTGCCCTTTGTGTAAACCGGACTTCCGGCATGCGGGTCTCGCACTGCGGTATGGTCGGCGGTGCGTTTCCCCCGTCGTCCAGGGTCGAGTTGGACGCAAAGAGTTTGCCCAGAAGATCGGCTTTTTCTTTAGCGTCGTGGGCCAACGAATTATCTCCTATGCGCAGAGGTGGAAGGGATGGCTTACAAAAGTTCCCCTGGACAGCTTTGGCAAGAGACCAGAATGCACGAGTTCCGGAGGGGAGACTAACTAGTCTCTCGCCAATTCTGCCGATGTGAGCCGACTTCGCCCCAGCAATTACTCTTTTGAGGGACCTGGAGGCAAAGTTAAATTGCTTCTTTAATGTGCTGGTCTTTACATCCCGTGCTGTCGCTGCATTAGCCCATGCTTGGTAACATTCCTGCTTTCGGTGGGACGCCGCTTTGCAGGTTCGACCAAACCAAGGCTGGGACTTGCCACCTGTGGGAATCAGGGAGAATGGAATGAAAAGTTCCATACCCTGAAGCACAACATCCGCGACAGAGTCAGCAACGACATTGGGATCATCCGGCGAGAAGCAAACCTGCCTCCATGGGTAGGATGCAAAGAATGTTCTCATTCCATCCCAGTCTGCTGACCTATAGTGCCATACGCGGCGACTGCCTGTAACACGCGGCCGCAGCGAGTGAACGAGTGGCACCATACTCCTAATCAGGCAATGGTCCGAAGAGCCAAGAGGGGCCTCAACGGATACTTTGTAGCCGTCAGGATGTGAGGTCAGCAGAAGATCCAACAGTGAAGGCACGTGGCTTTCTGCATCTGGGATTCGCGTAGGCGTTGCTACCAGCTGCGTCAAACCATATGCCAAGGCGAAATCGTGAACAGATCTTCCCGCATGATCGGTTTTGCGCGAACCAAGCCATTCGGCGTGATGGGCGTTAAAGTCGCCAAGAATCACGATCTCTGCGGATGGGACCTGCTGGAGCACTGAGTCTGTAGCCATTTGGACGTGGTCGATGAGTCGGTCCGTTTCGGCATCACCGCTATGGGACCTGTAGAGGCATAGGTAGATGCGGGGATGGTCGTCGCAGTCTACACGTAGCCATAAGATGGAGAGGTCCCTACCTTCAAGATTGCCGAGGCGGCGAGAAGTGATATCATCTCTAACGTACACGCATACACCAGCCTTAGGAACAAAGGAGTGTTCCAGTCCGTACCCAGGGTAGCAGAGGTAGGATGTGTCCGCTGGAGATGATATCTGCGTCTCGGTTAAAAAGAGCAAGGCCGGCTTTGCTGTCTCAAGGTGGTGGTGGACAGTGTCGAGGTTCGAATGTAAGCCCCTAATGTTGCAAAAATCCACGGTAAACGTGACAGGGGGTGCCATGGTATGCCTTCTCTTGCCCCGAGCAGATTTTGAGAGCGCAGTTGAGCCCCCCCCAGAGTACGAGGGGCAGCCTGGGCGTCCACGCTCAGACATAATCCGTACTGAGGGTGGACGTCCAGGGGGGGATTCTCCAACGCTAGCGCTGGTACCCCCCTGGGGTATCCTTTTCGTTAACAGCGCTATCATTAGGGGGGTGGGGGATTTTGGGCCTCCGGAGACCTCACTCATTTCGGGGAAATGCAACGCAAGCGTTACTTCACAACCGGTTTTCAGTGAGGCTGTGGTATCGTTCGAGCTGGCCCATTCGTGCGTAAGCATGGCTCTACCACTGTTAGTATACGAACAGACGGGTTACCTGATGGTAAGTGACAACAGCGGTCCATGAACACTTGCAATTCAAGAGTCGTACATGTGCCCCAATTTGTCCTAGTACATATTTGTTAATTGTTAACCGTGTTATAATTTTAAAAACGAAAATAGCTAATTCTCTATTGTATATAACGAAGCAATATATTTTTCATAACATTTTCTGTTAATATTTTTGAAAAAAATACCCTAACGAAGCAACACTGTAATATGTAATGATACGTTTTTGTTTCCTTACTTTTTTCTACCTTTTTTCTCTATTAAATCACGTGTCACGTAACCGAAATCTGCGGACGCAACAAAGGGATGGCCAGGTAATTCCACGCCGGGCCTAATAGCCCGCTTTGTTGTCACATTAGAGAGGAGACACGTCCCCCGGATTATCAAGATTATTTGGGATGAGCTGCCAACTTCGCAACCTCCTGTTATTTTATAATTTCTGAAATAAACAAACTGTAATTAATTTTCGAAATTTTCAAACAAATGGTTTTTGATTACTTTGCAGAAGTTGTTAGAAAAGAATATAAAAATTAATAATATCAAGAACTTAAGAGAAAATTAAAACTACAAAAAAAATTGTAAAACATAATTATTTCCTTGAAAAATACATACAAAATATAAGAGAGAAAATGATATAACACTCCTTTATAAATGTTGTAAATTAAACAGACAATAATATATAGAGACAGACTATATATAGTCTCTTTTGAATTTCTTTAAAAAAGATGTAGAGAAGGTGATAGTGATGGGCTGATGTTAATGGTGATATAATTTCTACATACTGATTTAAAATTCGGTAGCAAATATAAAATTCAGAGTAAGATTTACTCGTTCGTTATATAAGTTTTTGTACTGTTAATTATATCTATTAATTAGCAGTTCATTAATATTGATATAAATCCATGTCAAATACTTAAAATTAATTTAAGATTTTATATTAATATAATTGTAATGTTTGTAAGAAAGTAGCACTTATTTGCTACAACAGTTTTCGGACCATGTTTGGTGTAAAAGCAAGTGATTAAGATAAAATATAGTTTAGAAACAAGAATTTTGTAATAGCAAATGTTCGTGTATGCTTTTATACTATTTGCATTTGCTGTCTACGTTAAGGTTAATGAATCTCAAATTTAAACCTAGTTTATCCACCGTGACCAAGATCGGTACAATTCAATCCGAAACATTAATAATATACATTTTATCGCAATTAAGTTTTAATTTACACACATAATAAGCTATTATAATAAAGATATTTCATTCAAAAATAATCTTTAGAACACGCCAATAAGGTGCTCTTTGGCATATTGATTTCACTACAAGTAGCGTTAACAGCAATGTCATGTATAAAAACCTAGGATCAAACGAAGTGAAGCATAGCTTGTTATTGATAGAGTAGTTATGCATGTTCTTTATGCATGTTCGTTTTGTTTTAACTGAATGTAGTATAAAGCAAATAAATTTTTTATAGAAATAGTTTCTTGTATGACCAATCAATGAATTCCTTTATCAGAAACGACATATTATATATAATAACGTAACTAACTTATTTTATTCAGTTCAATGATGAAATACAGTATAAGGTATATTTTAATACTTTAAACATGTTAGCACAAGAGATGAACAAAAATCGAAGGAAATTTAATATTACATGTTTTACACATGTAATGAGATTAATTGTTATCACTATTTGTGTAATTGATTTTGGAGAAAGTACTCCAGGAAACATGATATGTTTGTGTCCAAGTTTAAACGAGTTAAAAAAATTCAAGTACTCATCTGAATATAGTGTTACTCAGCCAAGCAGTTACAAAGTTGTTAGTGTTAATGGAGCAGTGTTAGTTGATATTAAAGTGTAAATAAAATGAAGGTACTGATTTTATTTTATTGGCTTAAATCAATTCTGTAAATCTATTTAATGTCTAATCATTTCAATGTACAAATCATAGAATGATATGGAGTTTTTATCTCAGATTATTCTTATCAAAGAAGCAATTGGATATTTATCAAGGTTTGGCCATTTTTTGAATTGGGGAAAAGCGTAACGTTTCAATATAATTCTGTTTTTATGAAATACCTACCTAGCTTTATATTTTTTTTTGTTAATTTTTTTATTTCATGCTTCATACATGAATTAAAAAAATATATACCAAATTTTATAGGCTGGCTAGTGAACTACATACAAATAAATAACTAACTATTAAATAACTATATACTAATAAATAACTATATATATGATTGCTCAATAATTGAACATTATTAAGATAGATTTAAATGTACATAAATGTTTAACACTAGCAAAACGGTAAGGGTCATTTGATCCGAATTCTAACTTGCACCGCTGATTACTTTATTACAATTTGCTTATAAAATTTCATATCTCGTGACTTTTAATGAACTACAATTACCTGTAAAATAAAACTATTTACAGTGTAATATTATAATGTCGGGGTTCCAGGGTTTTCCTTTCTAGGGTGTACCTGGTTCCCCGGCATCTAGTACCCAAGATGGCGTGCGGTTTTAGTCGGTTCGAGTCCGACATGCCACCAGAAGGTGGTATCCGAGGGGATTTCCGCACGGAGAAAAAAAAAAAAAGTGTAATATTATAATAAAACATTGATAAAAATAGCATTCACCGACAAAGGCGGTTAGGGTCAGTTGACCTATTCAATAAACGATGAATTGTTGTAGTGGATAGGTTGATAATATTTAGTTGAATTTTATTGACTGTTCGTCTCACTCATACCTGCATATTTTAAAGCCTTTGTTCATTAATCTAAGCGTCCTCGTTGAGTCAATTTAGATATTTTTGTGATGATATTCCTTGAAAAATGTCTCTGCATGTCCGTGAAGCTGAAATATTGCCTGTCGGATGCTGCAGTCGGATAATGAAGGTGAAAGTGTAGCATTGCCATGAGCAAAATGAAGACAGTGATTCCCATACTCCTACTTCTGAGATAAGTTTTAGTGATTATACAGACAATAACATAACATTAGCTGCCATTCAACAAACTATAGGAAGATATTCTCGGAGACGAGGACGCAGTAAAAATAAAGTAAAAATAACATTTTAGGGAAATACCACTTATAATGATGTTTTGATGTCACCAGGTTTAATATTGTAGAAATCGTGCAGGTCGCTGAGGACGTCATAATGTTTTGATGAACAGTCTGGGCCTACGCCTATGCTCAAAGACAAGTTGGAGAGAAATACATGACAGCGTTTAAAGTTTTGATAGATGACACGATTTTACGACTTATAAACAAACATAACAAACACACAGAGGTCGAAGCTTTTATTCCTTTCTCCCCCGCATCCCCCATTTCTCATCACAATCAAAGGTGGGCAGCGCACTTACTTACTTCTAAGAAATTAAATACATACTATTCTATAAATCCAAAATTATTTCGGTTCTCTTTGTTCCTATAAATATTTCCAATTATGTATACTTATAATTCACATTATATACCTATATAATTAGAACTACAACAACAGTGACGAGTCAAATGACTCTTGACTGCCTTCGTAGGTTAACTGTTTTTCCCCAACTTTTCTTTCCTTTAACTTTTCCCTTACTCCATAATTAAGATAATTATAATATTGAAAAGCATAAGAATTTTGAATCTTACTCTCGATTTAGACACATTCAGAACCTGCGTTATACTTTATTTTTTTTATATTTTTATTTTAGGTATAACATCAGATGCCAACCCTTAACTAGGTACTTGACTAGCTTAATGCCAATAATAATTATCCACTATAGCTACATACAGTGGGTGGATATACTATTAACAGTAGGTACATAATAATAAAGCTGATTGGCAAACTTTGAAGAGATCAGTATATTAATGTAATACCTAATGAAATACGACCTATAGTTAATAATCATAATAAAATTATAAATAACATGTACAGAGTTATAAATTGGAGGACAAATAAAATTACATGAATAGAATAGAAAATGTCTAATATCTAAAAACCTATAAGAAACAAGCCATTTAGTGTTAAATTGTTGAGATTGAAATAGGCTATGATGATAGTAATTTAAGCAAAACTAGTTTTTTTTTAAATTGGTCTTGGTTCTTTGGTCTTGGTTTTTCTGTAATGCGGGATAACTTATAACTGACTTTATGTCTACACCTTAGTATTGTTAGGTTTTCTTGTATATGTTCTAAATGTCGGAATGAATGAATTATCGTCATAAGTATTTTTAAAATATTTTTTTGTCAATTTATAAGTATAGTATCTGCAGCAGTCTACAATTCTGTATAAAGCTTTTTAAGTTAGGTCTTTTCAGAATTTGTAGAAAATTTCTAGTATAGAGTACTATTTATATCACATTAGGTCATTTATTGATAGTTTTAAAAGAAGAAAAAAGATTGGCTTTGTTTAGCAGTTATCCTGGAATAGACAACAGAATACTTTAGAAGACATGTTGAGTTGTGGGTGTCCATGGGCGGCGGTAGTCACTTACCGTCAGGTGACCCGTCGGCTCGTTTGCCCCCTATCGCATAAAAAAAAACACATCTATTATAATTTCTCAAGCAGAAATGACTCAAAACTTAACCATGTCCCATGTTCAGTATTCATGTTGAATTTATATATTTAAACTTAATTCATGTTGGTAGTAATCTGTGTGCAAAGTACCAGGAGGTCAGCTAACTCGAGAGACTATTAACGCGGGGTGCATGCAGGGTTGCTACGCGACACGAGAGGCGTCGCGACGGCGCGTCGCCATGGCGCGTCACGTGACTCATCTAACACCTTGTCGTTATATTTTCCTAGTAACTGTTCGATTTATATTCAAAAATACTGGATGGAGTATGACACTTATTTTTGTTGACTCATTCGGCTACAGACAGACAACTGTAATAGTATAACAATAATAGGATATTATTTAATTTATTAAATTGAATAAACAGTGCACTTAAAAAACTCCTGGTGAATTCTTAAAAAAACAATAAGCTCGTGAAACCTACTTAAAATATAAGTATTTTTTATATAACAGGGGGACAGGCGAACAGGCGGGTCACCTGACGGTAAGTGACTACACCACCGTCCAGGGAATCCTGCAACTCCAGAATCGTAATTGTGTTGCTCACCTTTGAGGGTGATGAGGGACAGGGAGATGCATTGAACTGATTTGAAAGAGTAGAGGCGGGATAAGGTAAGTTGAACAATCAGAGGGGGAGTCAGACCTCCAGAAACCTAACTAATTATGGGGAAATAAAACGCAACGCTTGCGTTGCATTTCATTCCAACTTCACAACCGTCTTCTGTGAGGCCGTTGTATCACACCGGTCGAGTCGGTCTACTCGTGCCTAAGCATGGCTCTATCATAAAATCTGGTATATCTGATATAGTCGGATAAAAATCTGGTAGATGTAGAAGTAAATCTAATCTAACTTGTTAAACTATGTTGTTAGGTTAACCCAACGAGACTTTTTTTATTAAGAGAGTTACCCAATAAAAATTATTGCAATATATTAATATGTATTGATTTTTTGTAACCTTACCGCACTAACATTACGTCTACATTTTAAAAGTATAAAATTATGTAAATGTGGTTTTAAATCAAAAAGTAACAAAGGGTGAATTAAAAAAAACGGAATGATGATCGCTTGGAATCCACCCTACTTGAAATCTAATATCGTCAATTGAAATGCTTTTAGATTGAACATTCAAAAGATAAATGTTTAGTATTCAATCTGACATAAAAATAAATTACTTATAATTGACTTTTGTTTATATACCGTCATAGAATTTCGTTTTTTTTTAATTCATCCGTCTGTTGTCAAAAGTGACTCGATTGTAGAGTATCCGTAATCCATTCAGAAATTATATCATATGATTTTATTTTTCACACAAAGAAGAGACTTAACGACCTTAAAAAAAAAACAACATTGACAGGACCAAACATACAATTAACAGACAAAAAATTATAGTGGAAAAAACAAAGACTTAAAACAATCGCTTGTAATTCATACAAATTATTGTCTTGTGTCCGTCATGGCGAGGTAACTTCCTTAGCCCCTGGTCCTTATACAATAAAATACACAAAATAATCAGGAGTCACATGGAAAATTTTTGCGATAACATAAACATTTCTAACAAGTAAAATGTATAAAGGGAAACGTTAAAGGTTTTCAATTAAGCTGAGTAAGCACTTAAGCCAGTGCGACAGGCACAACTTTATAAAAAATTGAGAGTAAATTGATGAGTTTCATGTTTTAATAATGTTAATTATACGGAAACATTATATTTTTCGACTTGTACTATTTTTGTTTAAGTAAGGAGGTTAATACAAAAGAATATTATTATTATTAAATGTAATAAATGAACTTGAAGCTATTGTAGTCTTCTATCCTAACCTACTTAACCGTCTTTATGGATAATATGTAAGATTAAGGTCATCGTACTCTCTTCTTATGTTTAAAGTATCACAGACGACAGCTATCTCATAATTACACCTACACGTAAACGAATTCAACAATATACAGAACGAGCAACTTTAAACAACTTTGAGCAAGTACTCATGACAAAAGCTGCTTAGGATTTTGGACAGGAGGAGATTTCGCGTAGTTTCCATAAACAGTCAAGTAAGAGGACACAGAAGTAGCTCAAGTAAAGGGACGTTAAACACTGATTACGTCTTTAGTTGCACACGGACTCGAGATGCAGAACACTTGTAAAAGTTTGTTGCGCAAGTTGTGCTTTCGTTAACTGCCTTATTTGTAGATAAGAAACAGCACTGCATGTCGTTGTTTGCAGCTGTTTTCATTACTAAAACAATCAAATTGGAAACACCCATTACTAATAATATTTTTTCTACCTTTAGAGTAGGAACCTAGTCGAGGGTCTCTTATGCACTATTTAATGTTTCTTCTATAAGAGGGATGTGATTTCTTCTATAACTGAATTTAGATACGAATACCCTTTAATACAATTTGAATAAATAAAAATAATAAAAAAATAAGAATAAAAAATAGATATTTTTTTTTAATATCCATTAAAAAAATATTGTATTTATTTATTGATATCTGTCGGTGTGCTACGCATAAAAACCCACAGAAAATTTACATTTATTATATATTTGACAACGTAACCTGTAGTTGCTATAACACTGTATGTATTGATCATTTTTTTTTAACAGAACAATTTTATCTATGAAATAAAAGAGTTATTTTCTTGACATTCTTCAAAGATTAAAACATTAATTTGTACAAAAGCACATACAGAACATTTAACTACGTATTAGTTCTACAAATTAGCCTTTGACTTTGGCATGTAATTACTATCCTTTGATTAAACGATTCACGCGAACAAAGCGTGGGCCTAGTTACTGAGTTTGTGACTACTAATTTAACAATTAAATTAATATTACTGATTATTCGATCATTTTGACAAATGTATTCTTTTAATTATTTGTATTTTACTTTATAAAATAAGATGTACTTATATATACAATATATATATATATATTTATATATCCTATAGGATCACAAAATAATAGGTTTGTCTATAGAAATTATTATAGATCAAATCAAAAACCCTAAATATAAAGAAAATAAAATAATGCATTCAAAATTGATTCTTTTAAATAGGTCGCAAGTACACACAAGAGAAAGCGAGAAAACTATCATTCTTCTGTCCCGCGGAGGACACATCAGCCTTAGGATTTAGGAGCCTCAGAGAATACAACGACCTACGGCTTCCATGAGATTGCTGCTATCGTGACAAACGGAAAGTTTTACGCCAGTACCCAATGGTGGATCAACAACATATATCACTAACTATACCCATCTAGGTACTATAGGTATTTGGTAAAATATTTGAGACAGTCAGTCAGTCAGTCGCCAACATCTAAAATGTCCCTATGCAGAAGTAGATCAGATAGGCCTGTGACGGTGGCAAGACGTATTCACTTTATAAAGATCAATTATAAAATAATTCAGTAGTTACAGTAGAATCCCGATTATCCGAATCAAATAAAATCAGGGGTATTCCGTATAATCGAAAATCCGGATAATCGATTTCAAAGCAAATCAAACAATATTTAAATTTTAATAAATTTTCATAATGTAATGCGTTTTACATGCGTCTTTAGATAATACGATATATACAAAACGAGCTATAACAATAGATAATGAACTACATTATACCTATGTAATTTAAAAGTTTGGTTGGAAATAACTTCTTTTTGGATCCGAATCGTCTATCTTCCAAACCACTTAAAAGCAACATTTAGAGCTTGAAAAGCTTCTGCGTGAGATGGTACTTGACATACATCCCCAGTTTCAGTCTCTTCTTCATCTTCTCTCTTGTAACTGTTCAAATCCTCAATTATTTCTTCATCAGTTAATGTTCAGTATCCAGGGTTTGGAATCCGCTATGGCAGTTCAACCACTCCTTAATATTCTCTTCATCGCACCCTTCACCAATGCTAAGAATTTTCATTGCTTCTGTTATTTGTTTAAAATCGTTGATCGATTTCATTGAAGAACTAGATACGAGTAGAGTTAATTTTAATAATTTATTCTATACAATTTTTAATGTTTGCAATTCTACAGAGTACCAGCATAAACTTGGAATAAACTTGTCGTAATATGTCTCGTTGCACCCGCCGAAACATTTTTAAGTCCTATGTTCGGATAATCGGATGTTCGGATAATCGGTGTTCGGATAATCGGGATTCTACTGTATATCCATTTTATTTAATATGATATAATTTATTAACAATTACTATTACTATTAACAATTCAAACAGATCGTTTTTTCCGATCTGTATCCACCGCTCGTAGCGTTTTGACTTAATTAAAACAGATCTTGTAAATTATCAATGTATGTTATAATTATTCTCCTTAGGATCCCAGGATAAGAGACTAGATAGACAATTTGACGTTATTTGATAAATTAAGGTACATTTACACAATAATGGTGTACATAATATGCTAAAAATTTCACTATAGACATTTAGATATTACTCGTAAGCGCTCACATGTCGACATTTTACGTTCAGTAATTTTTCATTGTGACACACATTTTTTATTCGTTGATGACAGTAATGTGCACTGTACACAATTATTAATACACAAGTTATGCTATTAAATGACAACTAACCCAGCAGCCTTGAAGCGGCCTGCATAATAGAAACCCAAAGTGTTTGATATCATAAGCGATCTGCGAGCACAATACTGTAGGTATACGTTTTTAAATCTTTGCGAGTGCTATCACGTTATAGAACGGGAGGCATTGTTGATTTCGGATAGTAATTTCAGGTCTCAAAAGTTTAGGTATAATCATTAGTCTAGAGATAGTTAGAAATGGAAAGGAGTCGACATCATTTTTCATACAAGGGTATATTAGCAGCTGACTTGAAATCCCCCATTATCTTGTCAATAAATATGGTATTGTCATTGGCTGATTGGTCTTATGCAAATTTTAAATTTGGATAAGTCCAATCAGCTTATTGTTTACACAATTGATATTGTCTCACGGCCAGGTTCACCATAATACTCAACGGTGACTCAAAACTTTCGACTACATATAAAATTTTGCGACCCGAAATTACCTCCCGAAATCGACGTTGCTCCCGATCTATTAGAGTATTACCTTTTTTTGAGGGTCGTTAAGATTGAATGCCCGATTGTGATTATAATTGGACAGATGGGGGTTCCTCCATGAAGCATGAGTTGCGGCTCCCTCCGTTTGTGTTTATTTTTAGTAGCAGAGGCGATGAGTTCAACACAATGCAGTGCTTGACATACTGCGTAACCGAAATCGCCCATTATTGCGTATTTTATAAAGATATAATTACTTCAATATCAAATAAACTGTCTTTTGCTGTGATGAGTAGATCATAATACTTTTCGTACTATTATTTGTAGTAAGAGGGCTCGTACTTTCCAGCACTAGCCAGTTCCAGTTAAAGGTATGCGACTGTGTAATGCATATGAGCAATATCCTTTTCCTTCCACTTCTATCCTCCCTTTGCAGTCAATGTACTCCAAATCTTCGCATCTAAGGGCAAAATTGCCTGGACGACGGCAATAGGCTTGCCCCTATAACGTTAATGAGACTCAATTATAACTGGGAAAATGTAGGCCTTCAGGGATACACGCGTGAGTGTTTGTATGTATGTGTGTACCAATTTAAAAATACAATGTTTTTTTTTAATTATTATTAATCTCTTTCAATATTTTAATTTTCAATGTTTTAATTTTTTATGTTTGTGATGATTTCTCCAACGCAAACGTTTTTCAATATGTTCTATAGGACCTGACAATGTGTTTTTCATATACTTTCTAAAACTATTAAGATATTTAAGTCTCATGTTACTAAGCTGATGTTGGATAGTCCTTCCTAATGATTAGCAGTTCTAAGATAATTTTAGGAATGAGTCTTTAAAGTCTATCTCTTTTACGATTCATCATGATATTCGCATTCAAGGTACTATTTGAAAAGTCAAGTTCTTCAGGGGTAGAGCCATGCTTAGGCACAAATGAGCCGGCTCGACCGGTGCGATACCACGGTCTCACAGAAAACCGGTTGTGAAGTAACGCTTGCGTTGCATTTCCCCGAATTGAGTGAGCTTTCCGGAGGCCCAATTAACCCTCGCCCCTTTTCCCTCCCCTCATCTCTTTTCTCCTTTTTTCCATCTCCTCATCCCTCCTCTCTTCTTTCCGCTCCCTGAATCCCCCATCCCTCATCACCCTCAAAGGCGGGCAGCGCACTTGCGACTCTTGAGTTGCAAGTGTCCATGGACGGCGGTGTCACTTACTATCAGGTGACCCGTCTGTTCGTCTGTCTCCCTATAGTATAAAAAAAGGCAATTATTCTATTTCGTACATTATTTCCAAAATTATTTGTAAATAGCTATTTATTCTCTAGGATTTTTCTTCTGTGCTGTTGTGCTCCACATTTTGCTTGATTTAAGCATAACAAGGAGAGGTCTTCATTTGAACTTAATCATTGTACCATTTGACTGTATTAATATAATCACAGCTAAGTAAAGCTATAAACATTCAAAATTTTCCCTTAAAAGATATTGCAAATACTGAGACTAAATTAATGACTTTATGACGATATCTTCCAGAAAAGCAATGTCTGTTAGCAATAAAAATGGACAATTAATTTTCCATTAGTTACGCCGGCGACAGCTCAATTCATATTCAATTTGCTCCAAAATGATTAATAGTTGTAGTGTAATATGCTTTTTGATATATATTGAGGGAATATTATATTTATTGTGATAGAATTATTATCATAAGTGGACTACGGAGATGTAATAAATTGTAAGATGTACATATTATGTGTATCGCTGAGGGAGTATGATTGCTCGGAGTAAAAGAGATAATAAAATGTATATGCCTGTCTATTTCATCGAGTGTATAAAAAATATTTTACATCTACATTGTTAAAGAATCAATTCAAGTCCCTATTTGTACATCTGCGTTGTGTTCATGTTAAAGTACTTATGTATGTACATACCTACATATGTGTGGTAAACCAATAGTACATTATTTTTAGTGAATTCTAAATTTACAAATATGATGATTTATTATGCATGTATTGAAATTAGAGCAATATTGCTTTCGACATTGCACATTACCGCCTAATGGGGCTTTCCAATTCCTTTCCACGTCATCATCCATCCGAACCGTTTCCCAATTAAGTTAGGGTCGGCTTTTAGTCTAACTACGAAACTGCAGAACTTCGATTTTTTACGTGAAAACGAGGTAGACAATCGAACATAGAAACTCCTCCTCTTTTGAACCTGGGTTAAAATAAAATTGCAAAATAACTATATTGTAGAGGTACGAATGAAAAAAAAATGCTGATTTAACGTGCCTTCAAAGAACCTCGGCTTTGGAACCTAGAAATAACTTTAAAAAATAAAGGAATATTAGTGCGACTTCTGCTGTTGCAAATTATATGTTAAATATCTTATATACAGGTTCATACTTTGTAAGTTTTAGCAAAAAGTAGGCTAAGTTAGAATGATCTGCTAAACGGTTTCCATGCATTTTTAATATAATTTATTTCTCAAAATTTACATTCAAAAGTATGTACATGAAAAATATTATTAAAATTCAAATATGTCTGGCATTGAATTCTACGTTTCCATAATTTTTGGTATTATTACTCATATTACCCGATAGTATTTCTATTCGTTTAATTCCAATTTTTTAATTCGACAAAGTTTTGAACCAATATTGTACAGGACGGTCTATGAACAGCATTTCAATTTCATAAATGTCTAATCAAATGCGGGGCGATAGAAGAGAAGGAGGATGAGGAAACGGGAAAAAGGAGAGGGGGTGAGGGGACAGGAGAGGGGTGTTGGGCTTCCGGAAACCTGACTAATTTCGGGGAAATGCAACGCAAACGTTGCTTTACAACTGGTTTTCTCTGAGGCCGTGGTATTGCACCAGTAGAGGCGGCCCATTCGTGCTTAAGCGTGACTCTACCACTATTGAAAATTAATTAATGAAATAGTGAATTGAAAGCTTTAGTGGCTTTTTCATCGTCGGGATTCTCATGTATATCTAATCCTTGGTGATTTTTTTCAAGTTATCTATAAAGTGTAATTTAGAGTCGAAAGCATGAATAATATGAATAATATCACAGCGATGATGGTTTTGTTTGAACCTTGTAGTTACATGTTCAATTAATTGAAACGACTTTTTGTCATCAAGCTACCTGTCTTTACATATCTCTCGTTGGGCACCGATACGCTTATCCTCCCGTAATCTCATCCTCTATGAAATTTAATATTTGCTTATACATACATATATGTACGTCACATAGGTTTAACAAAAATATGTTATTTCTTGCAATGAAGTTGTAAGCAGATTACTGTCGTGCCCGAAATATTTTGTAATTGATTTGCCATAGCCACATACAATTATGTGATAAATGGCTAATAAGTTATCCAAAACGTGAAAGAAGACGCTAGCATTATATGTAAGAAGTAAACTTGTCGGGTAAGTTTAATCTATTTTATACTCTGAACAATACTGATTCAGAAATCCTACACAACACAATGTATCGATCATAGGTGTCAATTTATTAATAATATTGTTATTATCACTATTGAATGTTTTAGTAATGGGTTTTTGTGTAATGCGTAAGAGTTTGAGTGAGTAATGTTTCTTTCCAGAAACCCTTTCTTAGGTGTTACAGCGTAAAAGGCATTCACTGAAAAAATATCAAGTTTGTGTAGCCCCTGTGACCAAGGCTCTTGATTAATCAGTCACTTCATAATATATAGATATTACGATATACATAAGCTATTCGTGGAAGTATCGAAATATGATATTGTTTTAATATAATTAACAATAAAGTCACACACACACACACACACATTGTTTCCCTGGAAAGTAAGGTTCTTATTCATGGATTTACAGAAAACATAAACAACGTTTAGATACAACCTGATCCGGGAAAGCGGCTGCTAATTAACAAGTCTAAGAACTCATTTATAGACTCTCTTTTACTCTTTATTTTACTATTCTACAGGGTTATTAAGAAAACTGCGTTCTGTCCTTTCAGAAACAGTAATAGCAACGTTACCTTTAAACACATTTTTTTATTAATTGATGAGAACTTTCAGAACTTTTAATCGATCTTGCTCAGTTGTATGGATAGTAAACTATTCTTAAAATAATGGTTCGATTTATGAATTTGTTATCTTCATTTTTAAAAGTCACCACCATCTTTTTTTTTTGTTGACAGGGTGGAAGATCCCCATGGATGTCCTTTGACCATGAATATATCATACTCTTATCCGCTAAAAACTATACCTGTTTTACCACAGCCCACAGAAAATCGGCTGTTGAACAATGCTTGCATTGTCTGACCGAGTGAGTGAGGTTAACGGGGTTACCCCTTTTTCCCTTTCCATTCCCCTCGTTCCCCTCATTATTTGCCCATCTCCTCTTTCCCATCCTCCCTCTCCCCTACCCTAAAAGGCGGACTTGTGATTCTTGAGTTGCGAGTGTTTATGGGCGGCGGAATTCACTTACCATCACCCGGTGACCCGCCTGCTTGTTTGCCCTCCTATGCCATATAAAAAAAAGAACAAATATTTTAACTTAACTTTAATGAGAATTCGAAATCATAGAATAAAAATAGCGTTTTTAATAATGACTATGAACTTGAAAAACATACTAGTTACATTTATTTCTTCCATCGAAGTTTTAACATAAAATTATAGAACGAAACACTTCTGACGCAAACATTGAATGCATTGACTTATATCCATTAGTTCAAACTACAACAACACAAAACAGCAACTTTGTAAAATGACAAAGAAAATAATAAGTAAAACTTTCATGTATGCTATGCGAGAACTCTGCTTGCAACAACGTGTTCGTACCAGATGTGAAAATAAGTTCGTCAGTAATAAACGAGATGGGTCCAAGAATGTTCAGATTATCTTGATGTGTTACTTTATTTGGGTGACGGGTTTGGACCTAGCGGCTACCGCCAATATGAGTTACAAGCGACACCGACGCGACGTCGTCGAGCTGGCTCACACTTCAATCTATCTGTAAAGCTATATCTTTGTTGTTCCAATGCCTTCTCTTATTCGGACCTCTCAATATTCCGTATTTCAATTTCAATATTCAAAGTCCCAATTAATAGCCTAACTGTATTTAAGTATGTATGATGTTCTTTTGTTTACATAGTTACCGCTCTCTAATTTCGGTAATTCATTTTTAAAGCAATTTTGGTATAACAAAAATAAAGTGAAATAGTAAAATTGTATATTGATGTCACTGTATAATGCTTTCACTTATTAGTACATAAAGATTTCATACATTGCGTATGTCTAACAGCAACTTTTAATAATCTATTTTAAACGTAGTTGACTGTTCTTTGTTGTCAAAAGACTCTCAAGTACTCAACAGCAAAATATAGGTATTAAATTAACTCAGACGAGATGTTTAATAACACATTTCAAATGCAAGTCAATAGTCAGAAACGCTTCTTCCCCGCAGGCTTACAACTGTTTGCCTACATAGACAAACTTTGAAAATGGTTTAGTAGTTCCATAATTTAATTTGTTTCTCAGCCATGCGGATGGTCACAATTTTAGTGACAAGCTATTGCAAGCTCAGAAATACATCAGCAAGACAAACATGTTTTATCTATGTAACATCTATTTACCTTTGTTGTTGATGAAAATGAAGTTATTATTTTCATCAACAACAATACCTTTGGTCAGTTAAATATCATACATAATCGGTGGTGTGTCTAAGATATCTAATAATAAGAGGTTTGAACACATTTATATCCTTCTTTAGTAGTAAACACCTACAGTCATTATTTTTAAACAGTCAGCGGTCTTTAAAGTACTGTTGAACAACTGCTACTTCAGAGCAATATATCATTTAAAGTTATTTTTTTAAATGCGCCAGTATGGTTGACATAATCACGCTAGTGACTGTTATTTAGCACGCATGATGGATGATGGTTCAAGACCTGCACATGATGTCTTTCTATTTTATTGGTAAGATGTTTCTTTATATGCAATCTAACATCATCCTAGAGTGAAAGTACTAAGCAAGACAGTACCAGTTAGATGAAACCTGATTCACAGTACATCCTTAAATACATCTGCATTTGTCATTTACAATCAATTAGCACATGAGACTGTTTGGATCGGTTAGTTATAACCCTCGTGAGATTCAAGTCTGTTTGATACTAACGTAGTTATATGTATACCTACGGGATGAATGTTCACTTTTATAGAAAACATCAAGTATTCCCAACAGAGTAGTCAAAGATATTGATTACCGATTTACAGCTAAACTTTCCTGCGTGAAGGTGCTAATATAAGCGGACCATCTGTGCCGCGTCTCCCCATAGAAAGGAGGAACACCAATATTTGAACACGGCTCGAGCGGATTGTTCTGTGCAAATAATAACTACGTATAAAAGTAACCATTATTGCCCTTTTGGGAGATTATTATGTAATAAATATAAAATATATTGGGCGTTTATGCATTTTTCTACAAAGCAATATTTATTTTGTACTTTCGTAGTTCAGTTTATAGAAAGTTGACTGACATGTTACTTTGTGTATCGAATAAATACTTTTCATATTAAATTTGGAATTGTTTTACAAAGGCGACACTTTGATCTGAAGTTTTACAATTTCACTTAATGTTTTGACTTGTGTTCCTCAACATAACTTTTGGGTAAAAAACCTAAATAACTTATTATACAGAGCCAATTTCAACTATTTAAGTTACCTTAATAAAGTGCTTGCCTATTTGTTACTGTAAGTCAGCATCAAACTTAAACATTCTGCACGAAGCAAAGCTGAAACTCTGATAGATTAGACACACGCCATTAGAGAAAAAGTCACCCCAAGATCCTGACTGCCAAGCCGAGGTCGTGGTCGTGGTCGTGGTTTGATTTCTACCCAGGATATATATTTGTGTGATGAGCTCAATCAGTTTTATCTGTGTCTGGTTGTAATTTATCTATAATATGTTTCTATTTAGAAATATATAAGTATGTTTATCAGAAGTCTGGTTTCCATAATAACTCTGCTTAATTTGAGATCAAACTGCCGTGTGTGAGATGTATGGTGTTATTGTAAATAAAACTTTTTTTTTTAATATGCACTTAATAACAGATGCTAGATATATTAATCTATGAAAATACAACCTCAGTAAAGATGTTAAACCTATTTCACATACAAGTCTTTCTTATGCACCTATATTATTTTTAATATTGAAGAAAGTAGAAAAGAAAATGTCTGATATATTAGTTTTAATAATGCCTAGTAAATAATGCAAGTATGAGTACGCAGCACAAGTATTTTGACAGCCAATCATGTTGACTGTCACTTCTTATGGTTGGCTGTCATCGAAACGTGATTTCGTATAGTTTTAATGCCATTTATCAACTGTAATTCATTACGTACATTCCAATTAATTATTGTGTGTTTTATTAATGCAACTGTTACTTTGCTTGCTATGTGCCGGTCGATTTTATAGTAAACAGCATATTTTCTCCTTTAAAATACTTAAATAATATTCAAAAAAAAAATTTTTTTTGTGGAACCACCCGTAGATGACATTGTTACATTTATGCCTATTATGAACAATGACAACATGTACATAAAATAGACTAAAAATAGGTTAAACAAACATTTAAAACTTCAACTCAATTTGATTTACATTTATACAAGAAATACAAACGTGATTCAACATATGTATATGTTTCAAATGTAGGTACTTAGAATACTTTAAATATTTTTACATCAACAAAAATACCTATCATGTAATCACGCATTGCTATTTAAGGGTTGAAACGCAATATTTCGAATCCGCAATCAATAAATCAAATACAATGACATGTAATCCCCTAGGCATACATCAGATTACCAAGTTCGAAAGCGACTCGTTCATTTAGGAGCTTTTCATCTAAAAGCTATTTTATGTTAAGTACAAGTAGACCGACACACCACCGGGAAAAGGACCCATTTTTGCTTATTTTTCACTGACGTTTCAATCAATCATATCTATTGTATCGGAGGACTGAAAACAATGACTATTTTTGTTCGAAAACGTCGTTATAGTTTTTTGGGGCTTCAGCTTCGGCTGATGTCAAATATGAATTTATTCTGTATTTTTGTTGAAGGGGAGAAATTAGTAAGTTATAAATGTATAGAGAGAACAACCTAACAAAAACGAAGAATAGTTAAGGGAGAGTTACAATACATGACTAAATAATTTGTTTGTTTAATGTTAATACATGTAGTGTATGTATGTGTTTATCACGTGTAGTGTATGTATCTGTTACTGTTACTTATGTATGAAAAATGATTATAAAGCTGCAACACAAGCAATGCATTATATTTGAATTTATCAAGATGTAGATATACCGAAAGTAAATATTGTGAAAATATTCCTTCAAATATACCGTTAGCGATCCTCGCATACTCTAGCCCTGAGCTAAATTCGTATCCAAATCGAATTTTCATCGCGAAATAGAAAATTTGCGAAGTTTCCTCAGATATTTTATTTTACTGTACCTACTTTACTTGGCGTTAACAGCCCTAACCTAAATGTGTAGTGAGAAAACATTGTTAATTTTTTTTTATATAGTATAGAAAGACAGCAGCAGACGGGCCACCTGATGGTAAGTGATTTCCGTCGCCCATTAACACTTGAAACGCAAGAGTGCTGTCCGCCTTTTAGAGTACGGGAAAGGGAGGAGGGAAAAGAGGGGACGGAAAGAGGGAAAGGGGGTTGGGCCTCCGGTTGCCTCACTCACTCTATAATACAATGCAAGCCTTGTTTAATAGCCAGTTTCTGTGAGGCCGTGGTAATACTCCGGTCTATCCGGCCGGAATGGCTCTTATTTTGTTATACATTGTATTTATTGAGAGATAATATATTCTATAGAACATAAATGTCGCAGCGTGATGTAAGTAGATCAGAGAGCTGATGAACGGCGAAAAACCTAACACAACTTTGTTTGGTGATTGATTGTTGTATATAGTACTTGTATACACGAGTTTGAATGAGTGTTTTCTATTGGTAAATCAGCTATTGTTTGCGTGCCCTCTTTGAATTAAGATGGTAAAAGCTAATCTAAAGATAGCACGATTTTCATCGTCATGACTGTACCAATTGTAAACTTGCCAACAGTACTGATAACATCAAACAAGAAACAACATTAACTTAAATTTTATTCTAGATAGTATATATTCTGACAAAGAATCAATAGCTTAGTTCAAACTACTAAGAAACAAAGGAAAGACTTGAGACAGAAATAAACTTGGCATTGTGGCGACAACAACTTGCATAACACAATTTCTTGGGCGAGCAGTTCGACTGAGGCAAGTAAAAGGAAATTGCTAGTCTACCGACTATTTATTGCAACGCAACGTATAACTGCAACTTTTGCCACTATACCTACGAGACTTTTGATCAATGCCTTTAAGTAAAATTGGGGTTCTAGCAGCTAACTCTATAAGTTATAGCAAACAATTTTCTGAAACCAACGAACCGAACACGTAAGAAGCAGTAGGTAATACAATTTCAAACTTTGAGTGAAGTAACGCTTAAAGGTGAATCTTGTTAACTTTCTTTACGAAGGTCAAAAGCGATTAGTAATATTTTGTATTTGACACTTCAAACAATTTGAACTGTCTAAATCATTTTATGGCGATTTGTGACATACGGCAACGCACTTGTGACTCTTGATTTGCGGGTGTCCATAGGCGACGGTAGTCACTTACCATCAGGTGACCCGTCTGCTCGTTTGCCCACTATCGCATAAAAAGAATTAAAAAGAGAAGAAAGAAAAGATAACATAAGATATACTTAATTACTGTTTAAATTTATAAGTATATTGGACTGGTAACAACGTTGGCTGTTGCAAGGCTATCTCGATCTTAATTTATTGTAAGATCTCTACCCACAGCTACCCAGTAACAGAGATTACTATAACTACATTTATCGCAAGATAAGTGGAACGAAATGTTTGGTCAAAAGCGCTCCTTATCTACAACAGTTTACCTAATTAGTTCAAACAATTCAGGCAATAGCTTTACCTCACCAAAATCCTGCATTAATATCTAATTCAGGCTAGTCCGTATGTTTCTCTGTTAAAGCTTTCAACGGAGTGAGGCTTGACTTCATTTGCTTTAACATAATTAAGATGTAAATTTCTTTAAGTAGCGAGAAGAGTTCCGTTGAATACTCATCACCAATCATAACTTTTCGTTGTAAGTATTCGTATAGCCAGTTCGACGAGCCGTGCCAGTCACCTTGAGTGTTAATTGCTTAAATCAGATGTTGATATCTTAAGTAGGTAATCTTTTTGAAGGTTAAGTTACTTTATTTTAAAAGAACTTGGAGAACCGCCTTTATCGAAGATCATGAGTGCAGTGTCAATAAAATATAACTATTTTCTCAATTTTGTTACTTTTTTGTTTCTTTTCTTAATTAGTATTAATTTTTTGCATCTTTTTTATCATATTTTGATAAATTCAAATTTATTAGTCCCAAAGTTTTTGTGCTGTCCAATGGTGATATCACTATTCACTTGTTTTGGCTGTCTATCATACATATACTATTTGATTACTATTATTGTTTTATAATTTGAAGTGAGCTATAATTTGGTCAATATATGGCTGTAAATGTTTCTAGTCCTCGTTTTTAAATTAATTGAATTTTATGTATAATTTACATACCGTATTATATTTATATAACTTAGAATAAAATTTTGATGAGGTTGTCAAACTAGTAATATATTAAATATTTATAGTCGTCATAGTAAATAAACATATTTATATGAAATATCTAAAGAATTACTATTCTATTAAATATTTATGTCTCTACCTATGTGATCTTAGATATTTCGCTCCATTGGTTATATAATGGTCTCAGCCTCTGGCTTGCAAATTACCACATCAAAGGGTTCACTCATGAGCAAGATCACACAAGGTGACGTTCTGGTATTATTACTAGTTTAAGATGTTACCTACACTCTCGTTTAAGCTGTTCAGTGTAAAGCGAGGGTTATATTCGTCGTTGACTTATTCTTTCGTTATAGTAATACCTTCAAATAACCTAATGTAGGTCACTAGCTTCGGCTCGTGGCTTCGCCCGCGTGCTATATTGATAAAAAGGACATGTCCTTTCCCAGGGTTCGTATCATTTACAAATTTAATCAAAATCGGTTTAACTGTTAAAGTAACAGACAGATAGATACTCAAACTTTTTAATAATATATATATTGTAGATTCAATCAAATGCGTCTAACTTCGATCCGACTAATGATTGATTAACCCAGTAATGTTAGTTTTGCTGTAGCCTTACATAAAACATAAAGTCGTATTTCTTTATAATTTGACGAAAACCGCATATATTAAAAAGGTTTTCACCTTGAATATTAAGAGTTATTAGTACAAAGTGACCTACTTATTTTCAGACACGCTTGTCATACATCTATTGAGCTTCTATGTACTTAAAATATTAAGACTTCACTTGATGACGAGTACCTAAAAAACATTCTCATAATACAAACACATTAATTAGTAACAGTCACAATGAAGTAATAATACAGGGGTATTCTCTTACAACTTTCTGGGTAATAGAGTTCAGGATCTGATCTGAGCCATGTCATTTGCCTACCCGGCACAGATGTCAACTATTGTTATTTCAAAAGACAATTGTAAATTTAATTAAGGACTGTACTATTGTAAATTGGGATAATAAAGTATAATTCATGTGTAAGCGAAACTTGTTCGTGGATATTAGTATGTTATTTAATACGTGTTAGTTTGTGTCGGTGTGCAGTAGTAGAATAGATTTTATTCTATTAGACTGGTAGAGTTGGATCTAAACTTGTCTACAAAACTTGGACTTCTGATTTATTCATAAAATATGCATACCAGACTATAATACTACTCAGTAGTATTTGCTTATGATACAAGTGTTCTAAGTACTGGCGGTACCGTTTCAGATGCTGTAACAAATATTATTTTTTTATTAAAACATGCTTTTACCATATTAAGATAAAACTAACTAGGATATATTGTATAGTTTATTCCCTTTAATTAAATAAAATACTATGAGTATTAGTAAGACATATAGGTCCGAAATGGTTCTGAATATTTGTTATTAAATAAAACAATGCAACACAAAAATAATATAATAATAATTCAATTTTCCTAAATTCTTCATATGTAAATAAACTGTAACAGATTTAATTTATAATAATGCACTTAGTAAGCCTGGAACAGGTGAAATAGAGTAAATTCTATATAGTTCATTAGAAATTTGTTCACAACGGTGAATTATTATTGAGCCAGCTTATATGAAACTTTAACAGCGGTAGAGCCATGTTTAGGCACGAATGGGCCGGCTCGACAGGTGCGATACCACGGCCTCATAGAATACCGGTTGTGAAGTAACGCTTGCGTTGCATTTCCTCGAATTGAGTGAGGTTTCCGGAGGCCCAATTAACCCTCGCCCCTTTTCCCTCCCCTCATCTCTTTTCTCCTTTTTCCATCTCCTCATCCCTCCTCTCTTCTTTCCGCTCCCTGAATCCCCCATCCCTCATCACCCTCAAAGGCGGGCAGCGCACTTGCGACTCTTGAGTTGCTAGTGTCCATGGACGGCGGTGTCACTTAGTTAGTTTACTTTTGAAGTTAAGTTACTTTTGAAGCAACTTTTCAAGAAAGTAGTGGGGTTTCCGGAGCCCAAACTCATCATCTCCTTTTTCGTCACCCTTTTCCCCCTCCAATTTTCCTATCTCGTCATCCCACTCTCTTCTTTCCCCTCCCTTCATCACCACTCTCGAGTTGCAGGTGAAGATGGACGGGGCTGTCACTTACCTTCAAGTGACCTGTCTCTTCGTGTCCCCCTATATCACATAAAAAAAAATATTCATTAATGAAACTAAGTAAAATTTTGAGTAACAGCTACCAATACCAATGTCAAGCTCAATCCCCAAATGCGTATGTAGGATACTGGCGTCATATAACGATTATAACTAAAACGTAATTCTAAATATCCCTATACTATCTAGAGATAGGAATAATACGCCCCAATACAATACTTCTTACCTAAACATTTTATAGAATTAATCAATCAATTCGTCGTATTGCTACAATTAGGCTGGACTTGAACAAAATGGACTCAAAGGGAAGAAAATAGAATTTCCAAATAGGTTTGGACAATGTGTTCCCAAATAATCGGTGACCCTTTCCGTTCGGAACTGATATTGTCAATATTTGCCTTTGTTTTTAGGATCACTGTGTGCTCAAGTAATTAGGCAAATTGTAGGGATGTGCACAACAGAAAGTTACAATTGTCTGGATTATTCGATAAAGTTCTCCTTTTCCGTTATAAAGTACGTTAATTAGTGCTTATGAATATTTTTACTCTGTAAGAACTAACTTAGAGATAAAAATTCTTATCATGTAACCTCTTTAGTGACTCTGCTTTTTTTTGTAAACAAATCGTGAGCTTAATAGGGATTAAACCATTAGAAGGCATTGCAAACATGATTAAGCAACGTTGCTGCTATTATATAACCCTTCAAGTAACCAAAAAATATTCTCCCTCGTTATAATGTTCATTTCCGTAACAAGAAACAATTTGTGCAAGTGGGGAACAGCACACAGCCCATTCAATTTTTTGTGTAATAAAGGCCCCTAGATATTCTAAAGGGTGATTATACCAATAGAACAAAAATATAAAATATCCTCCCATTAACGGGAGAAAAACGACCGAAAACGCTCAAATAAGCCTCAACATAATTGTTTTAAAACAAACTAAGATGAAAATGACATATACCAAACGAAATATTTTTTATTAAAACGTAGTTCTGGTAGTGCATACACGTAATGACATTCCATTATGTAGGAGTTCAAATACTCTAAAAATAAATGTGATGTTTATACTTCACTATTACGTCCCATTTCTGAGCTCGCAGTGTCAGTAAAAGAGTCACAAACGTCAGTCGCGTCAAGCCTTGTCCGCAGCAACACGATCTATAAACAATTATCATATTTGGATAGCAACTCGTTCGTAAGAATTTGAATAAAAGAGGCGCGAAAGTAGAATGTGTTTATCTTAAACATTTTTTTTGTATTGTTTGTGTTTTGTTTCATGAAAAAAAAAGTTTTTTAAAATGAAGGAGAATTTTGTTAATTACGTTGTTCTGGCTATACTATTTATTAATGGTAAGCATCTTTTTGTTTCTATCTAAGTTTAATTAAAATAAAATTGCGTGTGATTTAATATCTATATGTATTTGATAATATTATTCAGGCAGGTGTTTTTATCACTTGATGGGTATGACGGCAGTTTAATTATGTTTTTATAACATTCTACATACTTCACAAACTTTTCGTTTATTTCTGATCTTTTTTTTATAACCTAGTATGTAGTATCTTTTGTTAAGATTTTTCCTATTAACACTCAACGATGGTACATTTCGAAATAAACTGGCCCTTATAATGTTCTATAAACCTCAAATACAAGTAATAATAACGTTTGAAAAATGAGTGATATATGTATGTATTGTTTTCTATAAATTACTTTTCTTTGTAGTTGGATGAATCGTATAAGAAAGATTAGATGGCATTTATTAGATTCTGAAACCAAAAAATGTTACTGAGGAAACGAACCCACAACCTTCGTTGTGGTGGCATTGGACGAAGTGGTTACTAAAACTATAGCGCCATGACACATACATACGCTCATATCTATATCCCAGAGGCGTATCAAATGCCCACATTTTGCGCACTACAGTTTAGTGCCACTCACGTAATAGAGGGAAAACCTATTGTCCAATCCCTTACTCGCCTTTTACGACATCCAAGGAATCCCCATTCTACTCCAACAAAAACTACGCTGCTAAGACGAAACATAACTTTAGCTCGGCTAAGATATAACTTCCAATCCAATTTAATACATAATTAATTATGTCATTTAGAATTTATTATATACAGTTGCCTAGACAAATACCGTCATGGCCACTGTATAACGTATTAAATAATAATCATGATGGACAGTTCAATGTTATCATCCTAACTATAATAAGTAGTTTAGTAAAGTTTGTATGTTATATATATGTTATACTCCTTAAGCCTTAACGACTATCGGTTATCATAAAATTAACGGTAAAAACGGTTATCATAAAAGTAAGCCACTCATTGACGGGGTTACAGATAAGTATGTAGAGTACCAATCAACTACAAGGAAGTATAATTCCAAGGGATAACTGAATTGATTTTCAAATGCCCTTATTGAAAGGATATGCGAACGAACCCGTTGATAAAAGCGACTTCATGCAAACTAATATGTGCTAACAACAAATTATTCATATATCGTAATAATGCATGTGCCAATGCCTCCGTCAAGGCTCAAGTAATTTTGCCGTGAACAATAGTGCGACGATGCAGGTCAATTATCCGTTTTGATAGACAATGATCTTGGTTGGTGTTTTTATTGGCACTTACCAGTACTTTGTTATAACAATAATAACAATAATACTTCTGGTGGGTGGGCCTCGTTTACGACGGTGCGTTACTCGAGGTCATAAACTTTCTCGCAAAATTTCATAAACATTAATTCAGTTATTTTGTTTATTTTTATTGTAGTTCAACCATCTATCTATACAAATTTTCAATTTTATAGTAGTGCAAGCTGTTGTCCGTAACTTCGTTCTCGTTGAAATTTTGAACTGTACATTATCGGGATAAAAAGTAGTCTATGCTTTTTCAGACTATAATCTTTGCCATATTTCTTCAGATCCGTTCAGCTCTTCTGACGTGATTTTCACATTTACAATAGTAGTAAGATTATACATAGACACGCAGAGTAATATCTCCTCTCATCTATGCACATGTAATATGTCCTAAGGGTGATCGCTTCATGCTTTGAATGGATATATAATTATGCTGATACGAGTAACCGGTAGTTGTTGGTGAACTCTTACAGCATATATGATTATCATTTCGCATATATTATAGATTACATACATAATTATGTTCCTTACAATATACATAGGTACCTGTTATAGTTACATTCTTGCCCAATATACCTACGTCATACAAGCAAGGCTCTTAATTAGAAAAACTAACGCGGATAACAAGTGTTTCTTATTCATATATATTTATACATTGTCTGATAATGTGTTGAATGGAAATCAAACTATAACAATTAAAGCACCTTGCTCAACAATTAGGACAAATATGTTACAATAAATAAGTGATCAAAATGTTTGCGTATTTAATGTATCGTGAATATAGTTTTAAGTTTTCCGTGACCTTGAGTATCCATTGTGTTATGAAAGTGTACCTAATGTTTATTGTAACCTGTCGAAGATGTAATATTTTATGTCTGTATAGGAAATTAGTTAACTCAACATTATGTTTGTAGACAGTTCCATCTCTAATTACCTCTAGCCTATAAATTAGATATAGATAGACATAGATAGACTTTAAGTCTAATAGAGTAATCTGATGTGCGTCTTTCATTCTCATATTTAAAGCTTGCAATTATCAGTACCCATCAAAAGAAAATTTCTTCCCAACTTTTTAGTTACACCTAGAGATTAGCAATAAATAATAATAATAATAAAATAATAAATAATTAGTACATCTAGAATCATTCGCAATACTCGCATTAGAATTTTGCCGAAATTGGGTCAACATATGCTCATAATCATCACTTTATTCCTTATTATCAACAAAATATTTACACCAAGAATAGTGTCGGTTACAGGTTTTATAGTAAGATTTAAGTAAGTTTAACATATTCTGCCACTTGTGGCTTACAAATATTAAATTCAAAGTTAAGGAGATACATTTTTAACATGCAGAATCTAATTGTTCACATATTTTATGTCGTATGCAATACTTTAAATTTCAATTCAATAAAGTAATATATAAACATTAAATACAAATATGTTATAGCTTAATTCTTAATTATCCAAAATGTAATAGTATTATATAATATAAATATGAACTTCAAGGAATTGTCCTTAAAAGTCATCTAAATACACCTAATAATGTAAAATGTCCCAAGAATAGGTTTTATTGATTGCCCACAATTATAAATTTATCATCAAAATATTCATTAAGTGAGAAATATCTTTTGACATTATAAAAATGCTAATCAATTTCTTGTGGAACATAACTACTGGTAAATCTTTAAGGCTATCGTGTCTAATGCACATGCAGTACACATTCTTATTGTATTTAAATGTGTTGTAATTGTAATCTGTTCTTGTGCCTCGTTCGACAGTTTTCAAAATCTCCTAACTTTGTAAATATATATGTAGGGTGTTCATTAATGAAAACACAGATTTGTAGAACATAAACATATTGCAAAAGGGAGAATTTTATATTTCTGAAATAGAGGCTTACAGCTGTCGTTCGTATTAGTTCCACATATAGCACGGATACATTTCTTTTGAGCCTTGAAAGCTCTATCTACTTCTGGTGAATTGCCCTAAATAATAATATAATAGCGAAATATGGAACGGTCGACTTTTCCAACAATTTTCTTAATTTCCTTTACTAAATTTACTAATAAGGAATGGTGTTCAAATTACTGAAAATGCAGCAAAGTTAGATAGCAAAAAAAAAACAAACTTGACCTGCAAAAAGCATCTGGCAGGTAACTTTTTTTTTGTGACGGGGTGGAAGATCCCGACGGATAACTTTCTCCCATTCGAGAGCTAATGACTCTGTCGGACTCTTCATGACTAAAAGCTACACTGACTTTCCTTGGCTTGATTAGGAGAGGGGGAGTAAGAATCTTCATTGCATTCTTCCAAAACCTTACAAATTTTATTTTATTTTTACACCAATTTGGAGATTTAATGCTGTAGTTCTAATAAAAGTATTCAATTTTAGTTTTTAGTTTTAAATCATCTAAACCAAACCACAGTAAAACTCAATATAAAACTGTCAAACTGTGCATGTTCAAGTGTTAACTGTTATAAAGTTTGTGCAACTCGTTTTTCATGCTGTCTATCAAACTTGTAACCGTTTTCGATGCCATCGCTATGTGACGCGAGGAAATAAAATGTATGTACCTGTACTATGTATATTTGACATTATTCCAATATCAAAATTGAACGGATTTGTTAGCAGCTTGACGTTTCACTCTGTGACAAAGTCTATTATTTACTAGCTGCACGGCCCAGCTTCTGTTCCACTCACTTACTCACTTTTTTTTACATTCAAAGGTTGGAAAGAAATTCGTATGATGAAAAAAGCATTTTGATATAAAAGTTGTCCTATTTACATGTCACTTGACAATAACGATCACAACAAAAAATAATCATCTAATTTGGCGTAGTCTTTCGGAAATGATGTACATACATTTCGGCGATTCATTTTTATTTATAAAGATGGTTAGACCTATGAGGCATAATATAGAGAAATGATTCAACGGTTATAGGTAACTAAACCAATCCATAAAACACAATTTTGATAATTATATAATGTTGCATCTGAGTGCAGAGGATTTTTCATACATAAATCAAACCTACACAAAAAATGATTCCAAGCCACTGAAATAATGGTAACCGCATGGCACTGGTAAGTACCCATTTCAGTCAATACGAAGTTCAGTAATCTAGTGAGTCAATCTACGAAAGTGAGTCACTGCTCACTGGATAACTGAAGTGGATTTATATGAATCGAGTTAGGTATGTCTTTAGTTTTACACTTATCATTCCTTTGATTGTGCCGTGATTAACAGATGCTAGGTACTTGTCACTTCCTACGACACGTGACCTAATCTTTATACGTTCTATTTGGACATGTTTATTTAAATCTAAGGCCGAGTTCTAAAACGTTTATGGGCTTTTTATAGTTTGTTCAAATATTACATCAATCCACATGTCTAACACCCAGTCTTGATTGATTTAACTCTTTGTTTACGAATACAAAAACTATTGAATGTGTGATGTTTTTTTTGTTTACTTTAACAATTCGCGATTTGGTTTGTTTAATCGAGATCTTTTTTTTTTAAATAAGGTTTTTAATAGTTAGAAGAACGTTTTAGAAACAAGAATATACATATTTCTACCATAATGAAAATTCATATTCACCTAATTATGTGAACGTGAAGTGAAGTGGGAAATCATAAACTGATTTATAACTTAGCTCCCATGACGCCTCACGATATGTACTAAGAAACCAAACAAGTAGAATGGTTTAAAAAATATCAAACCCAACTGCATTATTAACTTCCCCTCTTTTTTAACTGACGCTATATCTAAATGAAACTCCCATTACTAAGAAAATTAAAATTATACCTCGCATGTGAAAATATTTCAAGCTTTAGAAACGTTATACATACAAGTACATACATATATACAATCATTTTTAAACTTCCTTTAGTGCAGTCCGGTAGTAAAACAAAACTGGTGTTCATATATGTATGCATACAAGAATATTATTATTAAATATGTTTGCTTTTGTAATGTAAAAAAATCCAACAATAGCTTCTTCAAAATAAAAACGCCTAATGACATTAACAATTTTGTTAAAATGTAGATTGATTAACAGTATCTACCTAACAGCGAACTGGCACACTACTACTTAATAATCGAAAAGGACAATAGTGTCCTGCCTGATTATTTATGAAATCTAAATAAATATGCAATGATATTGATCTAATTATTATATATGTTTCTAAATTAGTATCTAAAATTATCCTATATTAAACACTTTTTTAGTTAAGATATTTTACATTCTATTCTATTCTATTCAGACAGCAGAATTTTTTTTTGTAATGCCTGTGACGTTTCTTATTTTAGACGTTAAAGGTATACAACAGAATGACAATAAAGCAATTACGGACTAATGTAATTTATTTCAAGAATCTCAGTTAAGGCCTTTTTAAAATACATTAAGTTCCTCAGAATAGAAATATTTTTTTGACACAACAAACACAACTGAAGTTTATAGATTTTTAAAATATGCCTAATATTCTATCTAGCCGTGATATAAACGCAATGCAAAAATCTCTATAGAATTGTACTAACGATTGGAGACAGTGACAATGAATGATGCCTGACGATGAATAATGCCAATGAAACTTTTCGTAAAAAATAATAGAACAACAACAACAACTTTTACATTTTTAACTGAAATGTACATTCATGCGTAAATCTACAACGCGAGTGAACAATCGTTTTTTTCTACAATAGACCTCTTTAGGACCCTTTCTCCTTTCACAGCAGAAGAAATATAGTTTAATATTCTTAGATAACTATAATTTTCTATAGCTATAAGATACCCTCCAAGTACGTAGGTCTACTATATTCAAGTAAAAATATTGTTATGCTGTTATGCATTTTGGAGAGAGGCTACAGGAACTATTAACTAAAAATAAAAAATACAAGAAAATTTATAAACACCAACAAACATAGAATAATAATTAACCGATCACGCATCTTTGTCACCGAACCTCAAATATGCAAACAAAATCATCGCCTATGCATCTGCAAACAAATCAACAGTTTTCAGTGTGACAACAACAATGAATCCAGGAGATGATTTAGCGATGCGAGTGTTCGTTAGTTAGTTTTGTGGGTCCCTTGAGTTAAGTGATTCTAAAGGAAGATAACTAAACCAAACTTCATATTTTTTCTGATGATGATTATTATTTTGATGATGATGAGTATTTGAATTAATTTATTAAGCTGTTCCAAATAAAAGAGGTAGTTTTTTTATATACTCGTATCTGCGATAAGAGGGCATTTCCATTCGAAGATTTGCCGACAAAAGTAAAAAATGGCAGAAGTTAAGTGAAATAATTGATTGCCTCATTCTTTGATCGGACGGGTCATTTCGCAACAATTATTCGAGAAGATAAAATGTCTGTTACTGCAAATTGGTGTATCAGTTATTCTTGTCTTGGAAAATGTTAGATAGCAGCGACCAAGAAGCAAGATCCTCCGCTACCACGACAGCGCTCCAGCTCACTCCGCCGGACGGACTATCGAATTTGTTTATCGAAAGTAGCGAGTTAGTGACTCATCCTCCTTACAGTCCCGACAAGATATACTTAGGTGAATTGGTTTTATAAACCCTGAACATGCCGAGGCTGCGTACAAAAAGCCGTGGAAGAGATACCTAAAGAAGAGTGAGCTCACTGCCTTAGTTAATGGTTCCATCGCATGCAATGGTGCTTAGAAAGGAATGGAGACTTCGAAAAGTAATAAAAATAGTAACAGGCTTCTATATCAATCCGTTTTGTATTTTTTAAAAACTTTCAGTGTGACCGTCGTAAACACATTCAAATCAATGATTAAAGGTTAGTATCTAAAATTATAGTTCAATTAGTACGCGGCACTTGTAACATGGACTCGTACTGTCATTTTGGTATTCTTACTTGCTGAATACTGATATGTACTTAGTTATAAATATTCTTTTTTTATATTGCATAAAACATTTATTAAGTGTGTGTTAGTTTATACATTAATATAGTAGCATTAAAAATATAAGAAATTCATGCCAAATGAGCTCCATATGCGTTAATATAGTCCTTTAAACGTTGAGGCCAGTTATCAATAGAAACACGCACTTTCTACATGGGAATTCTTCACTGCCAATCTTATTGGCGTTGAGAGCATGCTATACTCTCTAAAATATACTATAAATCATAATCCAGCGGATTAAGATCGGGACTAGATGACGGTCAGTCTTCAGCTCTGATGAAGTCAAAATAATTGGTTTCCAACCACGCTTGGGTGGATCGAACTTTATGAACCAGTACTGAGTCTTGCTGAAAGGACCATTCTTAGTTATAGAAAATGGTGTTGTTAAGAAGCTTAAGCACTTTCTCAATAATCGTATCTTGTTACACTTGGGCCGATTCTTTGACACCTTTTTCACAAAAATATAGCTCAGTCACTCCTTGATACCTAACAAACCACTAAACCATCACTGAAGTCGAATAATAGCCACGTTTTACTCTGTTGACTATGAGCATATACAACTTGGTTATTCTACTTGCACTACCTACTTTGTGCTATCGCAGCGATTCGGTTCTCCATTTTAATATCACAAAAACATTTTACGCAGATTGGCACGAAAATGAAAAAACAGAATTAATTAATATAAGAACGACAGATTACAAATCAAATTGTGTTATATTATGTTTTTTTTTTGTTGTTACATTATTTATGGCCACACTAAGTATATGTTTATATAATATATATACTACACAATCTCGCTCTCACTAAATCCATCAAAGCTTTTAGCGATAAGACCACGTGTTTGTACCTAGCTTTAGTAATTATTTTTAAGATTCATTGTTTGCTTTGCATGGTGTACAATAGAGAGTATTCTATTCTAATCTAATCTCTACTTTCAGTCAGCTTTTAAGCATGTCATTATATTTTTTGATGTTTGCAAACAAAATATGATCACCGAAGTGAGTTCTAGTAACAAAATATTTAAAAGCGTAACACTAGTAGCTTGCATCAAACGACAATTTGATGCGTTCGGTCACCGACTAGTTGAGCTCGTTAAGCAGACGTGACGTTATCAATTCCTAAAATTATGAGCCCTGTTATTGGTGTCATGGTGCCGCAAATGGAACGCGTGGTAATGGTACATTTTGGTCTGCTAATCCCACAATTTTGAAGCAAAATAAAACAATATGTATACACACAATGAATACACACAAAGAATGACAAATTCCAAATCAAATTACATATTATGTTTTTTTTAATTGCTACAGGCTACATTTATGGCCAGACTATGTTTATATTTATAAAATATATATAACATATTATATACCACACAATCTCGCTCTCACCAAATTTATCGAAAGGTTGTCTGGTAGAGAGCTTTTAGCTATAAGACCACCTGTTTGTACCAGCTTTAGCAATTATTTTTAAGATTCACTATTTGCGTTGCATAGTGTACAATGCAGATTGCATTCAAACAGGGATATTTTCGTTATACAAAATTTAACATGATTTAATAAAAAAAAACAGATTGTTAATTAATATTAGAAAATTCTCATTTATTGAGTACTTTTTAAAGAGGTCTCGATATTAGGGCCATGTCTCTTCCTTTATTGGAGTTTTACGATGGAAGGTAAAGCCGAAACTCAAATACTTACTCCTGATTTACCCTTATTAAGCTCGAAGACTAATATTGTTCACTAAATTTATTCAATTGGATAATAACGGAGTCTGCTCTTAACTGTCTTACGACAGTAAGCAGGAATGAACCTGTTAAATAACAAAAAAAATGATCCTCTTGTACATTTAAACTCTCCGAGGGACATATATATCCATATATATTATTCTATTTTTTTGTGAAACATATTAATGTAAACTGAAGCATTTTAAGAAACAGTCACATTATAGTGTTTTAAATAGGGAAATAGAGATAGTACTATCTCTCTTATTAAAACACTATTTTGTAGTACAGTTGTAAACAAAAAAAAAAAGTGTTTCGTTTTGGATATACAATTCATTTACTACCTACATATAATTTATTTTAATATTTTTTAAAAGCATATCAATATACTCTTATTACGTTTTTGTATTGATCTAAATATAAGTATATTTTCACTTTCTCTGAGACATAGACATATCTATGTATGTATATCTAGTGTTAGTTAGATTACGTTTCGTTGCAGTTTACCTATATGAGTAACTTATAGTTCCTACGGTTAGCTGGCTCATTAGTTATACCTAGTAAACATATATTCAATTGTAATTCATAACTCAAGAAATTAAGACTGCCAAGTATTATGTGCATTAACGCGGTTAAAATCTAGGAAGTGTCGATGTAAAAGGAAAATAACTAAACTCTACATGAATAGATACGATTTTTATCAGACTTTCAGATTGCATGGTTAGTCGACATAACGTTTAATGGTACTTCAACTAGAGCAATTAATGATCACGAGAACGACCGTTCGTATGCCTTCAAAGTAAGTCCTACATATGTAATATATATACACCCTTACCCTAGATATTTATAATCTGTATGTAAGGGTAGAAACTAGTGGCGGGCTGTTGTTTCTGCCTTAACCTATGAGAGAAAGTTATGTTTGTATGTACATATGTATGAATAGACGTCGTTTTTCTTTAAATGACATAATTACAGCGTTTTTAAAATTGATAGCATTTGGTATCCCTTCTATTATTTTTTTTAAATAGATGACTCTTTCTTTACGTCACTTATTACTACTAAATGTTCGTTATGATTTTATATTTTCTTTGATCATTCAATGTTCATGATCATAAATAAATAAGTATTTACTTGTCATTCTATGTTTATGCTTATCGCTTTGATGTAATATTTATTTGAAAATCTAGTCTGACGTCTTCTGATAGATACCACGAACAAACTATGAATAGTGTAAATTTTATCATAATATCGGATAGAATCGAAGCAGATAGCAGGCAGGCAGCAAATTAGTTCTCCGAATTCCACTATAGGCTGGAAATGTACGCCTTAGCACACGAATCGCCCGATCCTCCGGGTTATGTCTAATGTGAATGAATGAATGAAGTGAATTCGGTTATGTCTAATCAATTAATCTCATCAGTCTCATCAATCAGCCTCAGAGAAAACCGGTTGTGAAGTAACGCTTGCGTTGCATTTCCCCGAATTGAGTGAGGTTTCCGGAGGCCCACTTCCCCCTCCCCCTTTTCTCTCCCCTCATCTCCTTTTTCCTCTTTCCCATCTCCTCATCCCTCCTCTCTTCTTTCCGCTCCCTGCATCCCCCATCCCTCATCACCCTCAAAGGCGGGCAGCGCACTTGCGACTCTTGAGTTGCAAGTGTCCATGGACGGCGGTGTCACTTACCATCAGGTGACCCGTCTGTTCGTCTGTCCCCCTATAGTATAAAAAAAAAAAAATTGCATTGAATTTTCCCGAAATTATTGAGGTTTCCAGAGGCCCAATTCCCCCTCTCCTCTCCCCTCACCCCCTCTCCCCTTTCTCAGCACACATTCACATCTCAGGGCTCTTTAGTTTTAGAGGTCCATGGTCGTCGGTTGTCACTTATCATTTCGTGACCCTGTTTTTGTTTTCGTACCCCTATATTATATAAAAAAAAGTAATGTGCATATTTAGTGCTCAATTCGTTGTTAATTATAAACCATTTTTGTACGATACCACTAATTATAATATTCTCCTGTAATAGTTTCCGAGTTTCACTATGTAATCAAACGTGTTCTAATTAAAACCAGATGAGCTGCACAATATTTATAGTGTAGTTATAGCCCATGACCTATTATAGTTTTAATGATCATTTCTATTTTAGTACAGCGTAGTAAGCTCTATTCTAGGAACACAATGATTCCGGGTACCACCATCAAAACGTTACAACATTTTAAAGTGGTTTGTTAAAGCCACACACATCCACGCAGTGTAGATATTTATAGTTTAACAAAAATATGATAGTATCGTTTTCCGTCATAGGGGAAATAACCATTTTCTCGCTTGAATCCAATTCGTATCCCATGTCAACTATTTGACAAAGGTATTCTGATGGCATGATGAAACGGGTATGTATACTCGTATATTTTAATATTTGTAATATATAACGTAAACCTACCTAACGTTTTACGGTGCGGTTATGTTTTTCACGTTAAAGCATAATATGGTTTGGATGTCAAGACAAATAAAAGTCAGCCAAATACATACAGGAATATAATAAGCACATTAAATGTACTCCACCAACACGTATACATGTAGCAGAGGCCATTTTTTGAATTACTGATTAGCTCTGATGCCCTAGGGCATATGGTATATAGAAGGATGATTCCGAAAAGGAACGGAACGGAGGAAGGACGAATTTAAGTATAGAGGAATCAAATACTTAACTTTCTATTATTCGATAATTTTTAGTAAAAATATAAGCTAGCTTAGTGTTTTTTAACTTTAATTTTTAATTGTCCTGTAATACCCATTATGATGCAAAAATGAACAAATGGCATTTCGTTGAACAGGAAGCCATTACCTGTAAGTTTTTTTAGTCTCGTGAAGTGAATAAGAACACAGATGGTGGTGAATTAATACTGCCTCTCCACTAATTTGCTATTTCGTCACTTAACATTGTTTAGTGGCCAAAACGTGACGTGCTTGCTACTTTTGTTTTATTTAGATTGGCGGTGATTAATCCATCATGATCAAAACGGTCATCTGAATTTTAAATTATTAACAATAGATCTCACACCCTCGTTATGAGAATAAATTAACTATTATATATAATTATTCTCGGTAGATAAATGGTATTTGTATCCCAGAGTACAACATTATATAGTAAAATATTTAATCCACTTAATATAGAACTAATATTACAAAGGATATATATTGTAGACTTTAAAAACTTCAACTATCAAAGTACTTTCTGAAAATTGTAAATGTATTGAGTATGTATTGAGTAAAATTGTATTGAGGCAGTGGCTGTTGGGTAGCTGACAACCTTATAGGGTTAAGGTGGTCAGCTACCTTTAGCTAGTCTTAGTCTCAGTCTGAGGGTAACGTTTTGAGCAAAATAACGTCGACTTCGCAAGAAAGAAGGTTATGTTTTACTAGTATATATGTAAATATGTAGGTATCTAAAATGTTTCTTTGTCTTAGAGGCTAGAGCCTCGCCTCGAGCCTAGACGGCCTGACAAATTTCGACATGTGAGATATTATTTCATTCGTCCTAATAGTGAGGATTGTTTGTTTTTTATTAGCCTACCATAATGACTCCACTCTGCCTGATAGAAAGCAACACGTGGAGTCTAAGAATGGTGGTCACCATCCTCATTGCAAGTGTAGTCAATGTAGCATGGTGTCCCACACTATGGCGGCCTGGTAAGATTCTTCTAGAATTTTGAGATGAAGTCAGTAAGAAGATAGAATAAACCAATAATATATTATAGTATTTGGATAAACAATTTTCCTTGGGATTAAATTCCTATAAATATGCATAATTGTATATTTTAGATAACATTTATTTTCATCATAATAGCATAACCAAATAAGTAGCAAGGACGGAAAATTGTAAAACGATAAGATAAACAACAATATAATGTTGTTCAAACAAACAACAGCGTTATAATGGAGCTTAATTGAAAGTACGACGCAGTAGTTTATTTCACTTTAATAATACCATCCACACAACATTACGAGTTACAACACGGAACAAATGTTAATTGTACACAAGTAAAGTTATAGGATAGTTTTACCGTGTCAAAGACCGCCTTCTAGAAACTGACAACTAAGCGCTACTATGTACCTACTTATGCTGTCTAGAGCATTAAAAAGTAAACTGTAAAATACCAGTTTGATTTTTATGTCTTTTTCCGTCCAAAGGCTATAATTTCTTTTTATTCTCTAACGATGCATAAAGTCGTCAATAACTGTGGTGTCATCATGTAAAGTACTTTACGTCTCAACTGTAATAACTTAGTATACATTTGTACGTAGCAGGCATTTTGTGCGATTAAAGAAAGAAGGCAAATTGGCGACATTACAATTGCTATGATTTCGAAATTGACTGTTATTGAAGGATTACCATTATAAAACACCTATATACAACACAACAAGGTTAGACAAATCTGATTTTATGTCAACAATCAAGAAGGTGCGATACAAATATCTAGGATATATTGAACTTTCAAAATAATAATCGTTCAAATTGAACTATTTTTGATCCCTAATATGACGTTTTAATTACTGGTTATACAGCGTCTGATAGAAAATTGTATCACTTACTTTAAACAATGAATACCTCACTAGCGTGCAGCAAAAAAATGTGAGAAAATCCATAAGAGCTAACTTTAAATTTTTTATCGTTTAAAAAATACTTTTCATGCATTACCTCTGTAGCGGATTCAAAACTGCAAAATAAGAACTGCATTTTATGGGACACAAAGTTATATTTTTATATTTTATAATATTTTTTTATATTTTATAATATTCTTTCAACTAACACTTCTTTTTAGTTCACCCATTCCCAAAGTAATAAATTGCAAGTACCACATTTCAAGGAAACTCATTTCAATACAACATTCGTTTTATATGTTTTTTCCATTATAGCCATAAAACAGGAGAAGCAACTCGCCCCTACGATGTTTACCATGTGCTAATTCCTACACTTGGGAGAAATAACATTAAATCGTAGTGCTACTTCCAATGCTTTTGCACTAACGAACCGATAATTTAGGGGGAGGGCACTTTTCGTTGATTTACATTAATTTTACGATTTTCTTTCCCTGTTTTTGTATATCTTCTATAGGAATGGGGCTTTGCGTCATTGGTACCTTTTTATGTAAAACAGATAAAGCCGTTATATAATTCTAAAGATATTACATCTACTTTTGTACTTTTGGAGAAAAACAGTATTTTTTTTTGAGAAGCTGTTATTAACATACACGGATATTTTTCATTAAAACTTAAAATAAATATCAAGACATACATTTATTTCACTTCAATTTAGTTCCACCTTGGAAGATGCTTACCTCAAGTCATTTGTAACGAATTTTTTGAATACAGAAATGTGAAAATCGAACATTGGTGTAATACTTGATGAGGTTACTAGGTCAGTAATTATTATAAAGAGTGGAATTAAAATGTTAGGAGAGTAATATTTAACTCTCCTAACGTTTTATTTCAACTGTTTATTTTATATGAACGCTTTAATCTCCAAATATTTTCTTTAACCGACAGCATATGTAGCTCATATACTTTTTTGGGTTAATAAATAAACTAGTTCAGTAATCCACGCTGGTACCGCCTACAATTAATTCGACCTTGCATTCCTTCATAGAGTAATTCCCAACATAACTGTTATTGTTCATTCACATCGTTCAGTTTATATGACATGAAATGGCAGTCCCTTATTAAAAAAATGCCGCAAGGAGGTCTTGGCGTCTACAATGTTTTGTTGCATCAGTTTGAAATACGTTTTATTTTACATGGTAATCTAAGTTTATAATTCGATTAAGAGCCGGTTTAACTTAAATGTTTGATATAATTTTATGAATAATCTCAAAAAAACTGAAGTTAAATAGGATCATTTTCCTAACCCGAGAAAAAAAATCTCTGAGTCTCTACGCCGTTTAAAAACACTTGCTGATGTGAAAGCATGCACAATAACATTTTTAGCTAAGATACATAAACACAGGGAGCAACCACTTAAAAAAGTCAGTATATAATGAACATACATATGAATATATTTTTTTGGTGTTTTTTTAGTATTTCACTTTTATGCTGGACGTACGAGAAGTGGGCTCGGCAAACACGTATGCGACCATGTTATCCATACAATCAATATTTTTCTCTTGAAATATACTCCCAGTTTTCCCATTCATAATTTCTAAACGAGAATAGGCTTCCCTCTATTACGTTAATAAAATGCTCTTTTCTTCACTTGCTCTAAATTTTAATAAGTGCTTAGAGTTCGACAGATTTCATTTTGAAAGTAGTTTGAGAAAACACAAATCTCACTACACGCCGTATTTTCACAAAACATGAACCGATCGATAAAGATAACTTTTATAAAGTATTTGCCTGTCTTTCTTATTCTACACGTCTACAACAAAGTGTGTAGAAACCTACCAAAAATCATAATAATAAGTTTATGATTTTTGGTAGGTTTTTTTTATACTAAATCCACTTAGGTCAAATTAAATCTGGCATAGAGAACTTGCTTGGAAACTTCAACTATCAGGAAACCGAAAATACAATTCAGATTATTAAGCTGATAAACACAACGCTCTCTACAATTGTTCCCAATACACATAATAAATCACACAAACCTTTTACACTATAACATGACATCATATTCAAACACACGGTACACAATTACAAAACACACATACAAATTAGCGTAGTTATTTGTCTATGTACCTTTTCAATAAAATGCTAGTAATGGTTATTTCTTGGTTTTTTATCTTATTTTAAATTTAATGGAAGCTATATACTCCATTGAATCATCAGGTATGAGCTGAAATTGAAATTTGAATCTGTATAATAACATCTGGCTTTGGCCTTGACCCCTGTAAAACTGAATGTATCACATACCTTTTTTGTAATAATTTTTTTATATTATATTCTAGTGAACTCAATTCTTATTGGCAGATTGTTGCTAAACACTTCTGTATATCTCTTCAGAGATACACGTGTAAGCGCGTGTAAGTAATGTATGTATATTGTTGCTGGATTCTGAAAAGCTTTGTACTAGTTAATGTTATATGCATGTAGAACATGAGTTAAAGGTAATCTATTGAGGTAAATTAATTCATATATTAAATATTGTTTAGGCTAAAAAATGTAGTTGTTTACAAAACTTTAATTAAAAAGATATATAGAGTAGAAAATATATTTATTTTGTACTCATACAATTCAAGGATAACAAATTCATCAACCTTTAGTGCTAATAAGTACCACTGTATAAGACAAAATGGCCGTGAGCTCAGCTTTGTGCTACCTCTTAAGAAGCAGCGCTGGTATTATGCTAACACCTATTAACGACCTTAATGATATAAACATAATTTTACGTGGTGTGTTGTTGTCAAGTACTTGAAAATATGTTTATAATAATGACTATGCGCTCCCACTGCAGCTCTTCATATATTTTTTTGTTTATATCTCTTTGTAGGTCATGAACGTTAAGAGCAATTAACTCCGTTGTTTTCAAGTAAATGTAATGAGCTAATATCTCGTGGTTATCAGGCGTTTAGTAATTAGTTATATGAAAGAGACATGATTCAAGAAACGAGTACCTAATACTTAGATATGGTTTCATATCAGTTACTACCAAATCTACCGACGTCCACAAATATTTAAATTGTGTAAAATGTAATTATCAACCACCAACATTTACTTTTTCTTTTTTTATATAATCACTAGGTATTCCTGTATCACCATTAATATATGGTTGATCGTTCTGAATCGCTTGTGTTAACAATTTGCTATGTAATATATACTTCACGCCTATATCTCCGGAGGGGGTACAGAGGCTGGACCCACTGATTGTCAGTTGTAAACATTAACATACATTTACAGAGATTATACTCTGTACGGCATACGGCTTTGTACACACAAAACAAACAAACTTCAATTATAAAATAGGTGTTACACATACAGAAAATTAAGTTTAAATACAAACTCATCCAATAAGTTTTTTAAGATACTTAAATACCTTATCTAACCCAATCATTTACATTTAGAAATTCTTTATTATTAATAATATGCGTAAATAAAACAATCATCGCTAACCGTGATGATAAAAATTCATAGAATCTTAATTACTTACCGAAACTTAAAATATATTGTTCATATTCACCACATATAGCAATTCATTAGCTATAAAAATGACAGCAATAATGTCGTTAAAGATATTCTATACTTTCTATAGGCTCTTTCAATTCGTCCACCCTAAGCCTTCACTATTGATTACAAGCGGAGACACAGGTCCGAGACAATTTTCGGCCACTCTGTCAATTTTATCTGATTAGATGTTTGTAGGGATTCAATGTAATAATGTACGAAATAAAAATATCAGTGTAAGGTTTATGTAGCTAAAATTTCGGAAAACAGTATTATTATATTAGAAGAACTGTATGTAGTTTGTTTTAAGCATGGCACGTATGGGCCGGCTAAAACAAACTAGCGCTAAACGAAGCACTTGTGACTCTTGAGGGTATACAAAAACATTATGCATACGTATACATATTCTTATTTTTTTTATATATACTATCGGGGGACAGACAAACAGACGGGTCACCTGATGGTAAGTGACAACCGCCGTCCATGGACACCTGCAACTCATGTGTCGTAAGTGCGCTGCCCGCCTTTGAGGATGATGAAGGATGGGGGGATGCGGGGAGGGAAATAAGATTGAGGATGAGGAGATAGGCAAAAGAAGAGGGGGATGGGGGGATCCCCTCATCAACCTCACTCAATTCGGGGAAATGCAACACAAGCGTTACTTCACAACCGGTTTTCTGTGAAGCTTTGGTATCGCACCGGTCGAGCCGGGCCCATTCGTGCCTAAGCATGGCTCTACCACTGTTAATATTGTTTTACAATATTATATATATTGCTATATAATACAATAACGTATTGAAACTCCCAAGCCCGCATATCAAAAAAGTTTATAGGTTATTTAATATAACGCTTCTATTTACGCACGTGAAGCTTTTAAACTGAATCAGTAAATTATATACGCACATACATACGCATGTATCCCCTAAGGGGTAGGCAGAGGTGTGTCAATCTATTTTGGCAAATTAGAATTTGGTCCTACAAACGTAATAGGGTGCAAATCTATTGCCTTCAGTCGGGTCCTGTGAGACTGTATAGATACTGTCTGATAGGTAACAGTCCAATCCCTTTGTCAACTTTGACGACATCACCGGGAAGAGACAGGGTGGCCCTATTCCACTCCACCGGGCACTAGCAATATAAAATCTCTTAATAAGAAATAGGTATTAAAGCTATTAGATATAATAATAGACATCACAACATTTTCCTCAATTAATTATTAAGAAAAATGGAATTCCATGTTTTTTGCTACAAGTATTAAGACGCGATCTAATTTTGCCTTACGATACTCTCGACTGATCCGATAAATGAACTTATATAAAAGTTTAATATTACGTTACGCGTGGAAAGCCCGGGATTGCAATCTTTCCTGAAGACAGACTTTTGCCAAAGTTAAATAAGCTACGGCATAAGGGAACTCATGCAATTTTGTACCTTAAATAGAGGTAGTTATCTGTTTAGTCACGTTACTATAATTAAAGAATTAGTTTACCAAGTCCGAGTCATCATATAGTATTTTTCAAAGCAATTCATTTGTTACATTTATTTTTTCTCCTTAGAAATATAAACGATAATACATATGTACATACACTTACGATTATATCCCATAACGATAGGCAGAGATGCTCAAACTCTTGCCAACCATATATATATCTCAAGAGGTGCCATCAGACGGAAACTGTGTTGCTGTTTATATAGTCTTAGTTTAATAAACGAGTATTACCTACAAAAAATTGATAACACTTTTTTTAAGAACACATCACTTCATAACATTTCCTATAATCAACTTTGACAAAATCCTCCAATACAATATCAATAGCGCCACTTATAAAAGCTCCAATTAGAAGCTTGTCATTAATAATTCATTAATTTACTTCGGAAACTACTTTTTAGAAAGAAATGTACCCTTTGTCCATTTCATCTTAACAACCTGTATAGGTACATACTTTCTTGATTACCAGTTGACCAATCAAGCCATGAAATAGAAAAATTCAAGAAAACAAACTTACTTTCACATTTATAATGTTATTAAAGATTCAGAAAACACTAGAAATGGCTGGATTATATAAAAAATACATATAACTATATAATTATTGTCCCTACAGTATTTGTAGCAATAAAATTATGGCAAAACATTTTTAACATTTATGTAATGAACTTAGTGTTATTATATGTTGTCATTTGAAGTTAAGTATTAGGACTATAATTTTTTTTTATTATTTGATATTTAAATCACTTAAAATTTCAAACTAAGCTTGGCCATAAAAATTTTCGATATTTCGATATAATCTATCTTAAAATTAACAATGTTTTCAACATTGACATTCTACCTGCAGCTATTTCAATTTTCGACGTTCAAATATGTACCCATTTATGGATATTGAAACAATATTGACCACTGATAAATCTACAGAGTAGGTGATCGTATCGAACGTGTTAAAGAGCACTTTAGCCATCAGTGAATATTACTTTTTTTATAAAAGTTTTTGTTGGACGCTTTGATAAATTACAAAAAGTTTCAAGCAATGATAGATACATACATTCAAGCTAATCTTAAAATGAGTTCCTTACTAGCTACATATATTTGTATATAATAGTATCTACAAAAAAATACCAAGTTAATTACGATAATTCCGTGCTTTTTCGATTTTTTTTACATTTTCTTTCTGGATTACATTGGCTTCATGCAAGAAAATTATTGTTATTGGCTTAATTTAAGAAGGAATGAGAGTTAAAAAGTCGTCGGTACCATTCAAAAGATTCTCTTTATCATGGTGATAACCATGTCTATCTATGAATCTAATATAAAGAGCAGCGAGGATTGTGTTATTGGTTTTATTAGATATAAATAGGCACTTAATTGAAAAACGATTTATAAAGCGTAATACAGTGCACAGTGTATTGTATGCTCCAATTCTACGAAAACGTATTCAATAAAAAAAAGTATAAAGGCGGCACGAAAAATCTAGTAGGTATAACGAGTATAAGATTTTTTAAGGAGCAGAAGAAAACAATATTCAAAACAATACAGTCAAACGATTGGGTCAAATTTAGAACTAGACATTGCACTATCGTTCAATGTCTAGTTCTGAATTAAAACGTAAAGAAAAATAATTCTTTAATTTTATTTTTACGGTCACATATCAACTAAATTTATACTATTCTCAAGTGCTGTTAACCTTTATGTATATAATTTGCCTATTTTGTAGTTATATTAGTCTCTTTCTAATAATAATCTCTAAGGGACGTGCATAATACATGAAAAATAGCGTACTCTTGTATGCGTGATTAGTATTTATTTAGGTTCTTTTTGAGATATAAACATTATTTGTTTACAGATTGTAGAGCGTGTTTTAAGGAAAATACTGTAAGTAATAGCAGTATTAAAACGTCCGACGGATTTTATGAAGACTGTTGTTGCACAGAAGAAGGATACACTGTCCATGATTTAGAATGGTTGGATCCTGACAATAAGACCATAGGGTATGTATGTATATGCATGGATAAACTGTAGATTTCAATAGCTATATTAGAAATTGTATAGCTCTCATTAGGAAATTATAGTTTATTATAGTATATAAATGTACATATATATATTATACTTCACAATGATAAAGAGTTTGCTTTTAAGAAGGCACAAAAACAACATAGGGAATCACATATTATTTCTTAAAGTATTTTTATATTTTTTATAGTTATTTAACTATTCTTTAAAAAAACAGACTGTTTGTTCATATGATAAATTATTTCCAATCTTCTTAGTCACGTTTTTTCAAATCTTAACTTTCCATTATATGAAAACATTAATTACGTGCAACTTTGTTTAAGATGATAATTAATAAACTGCTTGCTACGGGACATACAAATTTGATACTATAGTTTTTGCTTACGTACACTCACGCCTGTATTCCCGAAGGGGTAGACAGAGGTGTAATAAGTATTAGACTCACATTTTGCTAATTACAATTTGAATCCACTAACGTAATAGAGGCAAGAATACAGTGTTCAGTAACACAGTGCTCACAGTGCACATGATACACTCCGATCCCTTATATTTTTGGCATTACTTGACTTAAATTTTACTTGGCATATCCATTTACATTTTTTGTGTGTTCCCCAAGTTGTGTGTTCTTATTCTTATTTTCGTACTGACTTCTTATTTTCGTACTGACTAGTACGAATATAAGATTAAGTCTTGTATGAGCGAGAGCGAGCGAAAGATAGTTCTTACGTAAAGTTAACAAATAAATCTAATTTTAATTTTAAGATTACGATTTTCAAGATCTAGTATTTTAGTCTGGTCCTTAATAAGAAAATTGTTTCCCCAAGACCAGCGGGTACAACATCGAACGTGTACATTGAAAAGCACGATGGAGATATAGAACAGCAAAACTGCCTTTCACTCATTACACCAAGTGCAAGCAAATCAGCGTCTGGCACATATAGGTGTGTAACGAAATATAAAGGAGTTGAGCATTCTCAAACCCATCATATAGATATATACGGTAAGATATTAATTATTATTGTTCCCTAAAATATAATTTAATAGCCAAAAGACCTGATTTTGGTTCATATATGTAAACGACTTATATATAGATATAAATATATATATATATAGATTAAGTAAATTTCTGCAAGTGCTTGATCAGGGAAACAAAATACTGAAATTTGTTCCCTTGTGTATATATGTTTGCATTTGTTTATATACGGGGGTCACACTGAAAGTTTTTAGTAAATAAAAACGCAATAATATACATACATAGAAGCCTGTTAATTTAATATCTAATAATAAATAATTGAGCGAAAAATTCCTTCAGTCAAATCTATTGTGATGCACGACATACACTTTTAAATTCCCTCTAATTTGTAAAAACAAATAACATAATACATTCATTACATATCTAGAGATTTTTTCTTCTTTTTTTTTTACTGCCCTATTCTAAAACTTACAGTGTGACCCACGTAAAACTAAACTACAATTACACACACTATATATTTAATAAGTTTTTTATACGAACACGTTGGTAAACCCACAGCATATAATTTATTCGTTCATATTGTTTTATTAATCCTCAGATCCTTTATATTTTATAAACAAGTTGCCAAGTCAGTATTTGGTACTTAGCATAGACTCCAGAGTCTATTGTAAAGCACGAGGCGCGGCTCAACCTATATACCGATGGTACAGGGACAAGGATGGACAACAGGAGGTACACATTTTAGACGGTTTTTTAAATAGATTTTAGACTACTAATGACGAAGAAAAGTCTAAGAGGAAGGTCAGTAAAAAGGTGGGAGAATTATCTGCCTAAGGGGTGGATAAGCTTACTTCTTGTGAAGTAAAAGTGGAGATGTCGGAAGACAACTTGACGGTTTAGTTATAATTTTTAATAAGTTCGTTTTTAATTAGAGGCTATTTTTATATTTGTTTATATTTATTCTTCAATGCCGTCAACAAGAAACGTGATTTATAATATTCTTGCGATCTAATATTCTTGTCATACCGCTTCAGTAAAATATGGTGAAATAGAATAGTGTACTAAGACAAATCTTACTCTTTTTCATTTATTTAGAGATAAAGATGTGTGAGAATGCTTGCAACGTGTAATATTTATGTATACATTTATGCTTCTATTCTACATAAGTAAGTAATCGTTTTATGAGTATAATTTGATACTGAAAATAATTTTACGAAACAGTGTCACCAAAACTTAAACCCTAAATTTAAATTATTATACTACTAAGTTTTTACTGCAAAAAATAATTGTTGTATATAAAAAGTTATTAACTCTACTCAGGCTAGTGAGTACACGTATCGAGTTTCCTCATAAATGAAAACGAACCTTATACTCTCAATATAATATTTGGAACTGACGTCAACTACGGTAAAGGGCCATTTAAATAGTTAGACAAGAGTTTAAACTCATAAAAAAGCAAGGAATACGTAGAAATAATAGTGTCTCTTATTTGCAGATTTTCACTGATTCAGTAAAATATCAATTTGTAGCTGACGGTCTGATTGTAAAAGACGTAACAAATGAAGATGCTGGTATTTATAAATGTACCGCATCGATACCATCAACTGGTGAAGAAGACGAACTTGATATAGAAGTCCAGGCAAGTTATAGTAGTGTTAAATCTATTAAGGACTGAGAGAGCTAGCCTACAGCCTAACCTATATTCACACCTACAAGGTGCTCGTTAGGTCTCAACTGGAATATGGCGTTCCAATATGCAATCCTTTATATATCAAAAAGGTAGACAGTTTAGAGTTAGTTTAGAGTTCAGAGTACAGCAGAAGTTCATGAAATCAACTCGATATCGGTGCCATTTTTTTTTTCGAAATTGTTAAAAACGAATCATTAAAACATTCTCAATTATCCAACTGATTATTAACTATTTTTTAGATAATGACACCACCAGTAATAAAACAAATGTTGGCATCCCCAGAAGACACGGTGATTGAAGGAGAGTCTCTTATTATAGAGTGCTTAGCTGAAGGTTTCCCAAGTCCTAATTATACTTTTCTCAAAATACCTAATGACGTAAGTATTTTATGAAGTAGCTACAGCGAAGCTAAAAAAACGTATAAAAACGTTACCATAAATAAACAATAAGAAAAATAAGTGCGCTAGTGTACTTTAAAATAAATACCTATATTTTTTTAATTCTTAGAAGGTAGGAGACAAAAAGAGAAATCAAACATGGCAGCAAGACAACAATACAATTCGCTTTAATAGTATCAGACCAGAAGATGCCGGCGTCTATCAGTGTGAAGCTATCAACTACGCGGGGAACACTACTCGCCACATTGAAATCAAGGTAGTAAAGCACAGTCATATTTAAAAAAATACGATTCTGTTGGTCTAGTGGTTAGTGACCCTGACTGCAGAGACGAAGGTCATGGGTTCGATTGCCACATGGTAAAAAAAATGTGTGACCACAAATAGTTGTTTCGAGTATAGGTTTTCTTTGTGTCGGTTCATTGAATGTTTGTAAAGCTTCCACGACAGAAGAATTATTCATAATACGAGAATTTCCTTTAAAAAAAAGAAAGGAAGCTTAATTATTAAAGATAAATTATAAATCTTATTAACGATTCAAATGGCATAAATACTTTCAGTGTTTCCTTTTTTGAGGCGTTTGAGATCAAGATCATAGAATTTTGTTACCTTGTGTTGCTATAAGGAACAACTGGCGAAGCACGTATATTATCATTAAACGTTACAATGAACATTTAATTAACGGTAATTTAAGTAATACCGGGTCTATCGAAGAAGTGTAGTAACATTTTTATAAGCGTCTAGGAAAAAATAATATTTCAAAATTATAATTTTTTTACAGAATGTTAGGTCTAGAGATCAATTTTAATGTGGAATTGTCAGTAATAGGATTTTTTATATCAAGAACCACATTTCCTTAGAGTTTTATCGTTTTCAGTAATTCATTTGGTCACTAATATAAAATCTTAAAAATGGATACCTGTTTCTACTCTACTTTGCGATCCACATTTTTTTTTACATGAATATAATCAATTAAAACTTATGAATTCACTAAATTTGTTTTATAAATTTACGTATAGTTGAATTCTTTATTATCTTATAATGTTATATTGTTAATATAAGTAAAGGTAAAAATCACACGTTTCTACACTTAATTTTTTTAGGTATTAGTGCCACCAAAAATTACATCATTCCAAAATAAAACAGCAGAAGAAGGTACGGGTATATCTATATACTGTACAGCAACTGGTAATCCAACACCAAATATTACCATCACATATGCAGGCCTTGAAAATGAGCAGTAAGTGCATTATTTATATAGATAAAAGAAATTACCTCTTGAATTCCTAAAACACACAAGTAGTAGAACAAATTAAAAAATATGAAACGGGAGCATTTTTAGTAACTTTCTCTTTTTTTGCTGACGCTATATTAAATTGTTATACCCTATGACACGCCCACTATGAAGACTAATCAAATGATACGTCACATGTCGAAATACATCAATCCGTTTGGGATCTAGGCCCTGACAAAGAAACATTATAAACACATACACACACACCTACATATGAAATACACTTGACTCTAAAATATAACCTTCTTTCTAGCGAGTTCGTGTACAAATTAAGAAAATAATACACTATCAATCATTACATGAAATCGATCGCTTGAAACTTTCCGTTAAAATGCATTCTAAGAAGATAATTATATTTTATACTTGATTTTAGAGATACCGCTTTGAATCAATATATTGACAATTACGCACTCCACAAAGCAGACAGAACCAAAGGAGGCATCTACGTCTGTAACGCAACTAATGCAGGTATGTAAAATCATTCATTATAAAATAAGGCTGTATTAAATAACTTTTTTGCAATTCATGATCCTAATAGACCTTTTAGTTTTTAAATTTGGATTTATTATATTATCGAAAAACCAGGTCACCGCAATTTATTTTATGTCGCCTGGAACTCTTAATCCACTCCAATTATCCAAAACTTATATCCAGTTTTCATCTTAAATGTTTAAATTGTCTGAATATCTAAAATCGAGCTGATCATCTGTTTTATGCCAGGTTTCTTCAACTATCGCAATGATTACCGTAACTGGACATATGACATTGCTTTGTGACTGAAAAAGAAAAAGTATAAAATATAGAATATTTTAGGAGGTACATTGAAATATTTTCAAACAGAAGTTTATGGATCTTCTTTACAGTTGACTCCGTGATGGAAGTTATGTATTTGACAGTGTTGCATAAACCGTACTTTGATATGGAAGAAGAATATTTATGGGGCTGGGTCGGAGAGACCATAGAATTAAACTGCGCGATGGAGGCAAACCCACCGTCTAATTTTACTTGGAAGTATGTAATATTTTTCTTTTATTACTTTTCCAAAGATTGCATCCTTACATAGATGTTGTTCATCGTTTGCATTAGATACAATAATAATAAAGGGAAAGATATATGTTTACAATACATACTAAACGTGTTATAATATAAAAAATAAACAGTGCCGTTATTTCTCTACTATAGTGTTGTACTCTACAGTTTCTGTGTATGATGCCTAATTTAAACCCACAATGTCAAATGCAATATAATGCTTAGTATAAAAAAAGAGTAGAAACACTATTTCAGTAATTGTTTTTTTTTTAAACAAAGGTCTACTATAAGTATGGTAGAAGCATGGCCCAGTCCTTATAACACTAATATCTCGTATGATATATACTTTCATTGAACAGGTATGAGAAAAGTGAAGATGGAATAGCTGATGTCAGACAGCTAAATGAAGTGTTAAATAGCGTGGAAGTAAAAAATGCCCAAAAATATACTTTCAATATAACAAAGGATTTTGCACCTTACGGTGATTATGAATGTACGTCACATAACTATTTAGGTGAAGGTTATAAACTTATTGATTTACAAAAAGGACACGTACCGTCAGTGGTTGTCAATGTAAGTATAAATTTATTGATATAACTTACATTTCTAAATCATATTTGTTATAAAACAATCTCATTATTCAATTTTAGCGAGTTAAAAGCATTTTATTAGGTACACACACACAATGACCACAAATGGTTTTAAAACAAATTTCCAAAATAATTATGTTAATAATGATTTAAATAAAGCACTTTTAGAAACTGCTATAAGCCAACGAAATAAAAACAATAAATAAACAAATACATCTGTGTATAAATTTGCATTTGCAAATCGGTAAAAAAGATCTGGTCTTTGCCGTATCTGTTAAAACGATATTAGAATTTGAAATTCAGCCTGCACATATTACGGATCACAAGTTCAACATTTAAACTCCAAGGCATATCGACAAACAAAGATAATTTCAATAACAAAAAAATATTTTATGGTAGTCTAGTTCAAGGCCATTTATCAGGAGAGTTTATCGTTTAATCTCTGATATGAAAACCTTAAAATCGTGCAGCGGCGATGTTCCAAAAAGTTTCATTACTCAATAATACTGAATAGTTTTTTTAAGTACGAGTAGTCTTAAGTAAGTAAGCCGATAGTCTTAGGTTCACTTTTATTTATACTTTAATTATCATATCTGTGAACTGAAGCAGAAACTATTTAGATAGATTTCAAAGTCAACTCAAGAGGACATAAACTTATTTATCTGTCTAATTTTAAGATAAAAAAAACATTGCCACTGTTTGTTTTGTTTTTTATTTATATTTGCTTAGATAGTATTGTTGAGATTATTCGGCACTTTTCGACCAACATGGCGATCATATTTTTATAGACTGTTTTCTCTCTAGAAATACTTGATATTGGCAGAATCTCTGCGTTGAATATATACGCGAGAGAGAGTCCATAAAATAATAATAATAATAGTATTGTTGAATTGAATCCACAAGAGTTACAGTGAAACTGTTTATCTTAGGAATAATTAAGATTTTTTTGCAAAATTAGTTACATTTGCAACATCAAGTAACTAGTCAATAGTGAATTGTAAATATTGATAAATAATTAGAAAATATTTTATATTTTTATTAAAAAATATATTTAATTTGCATTTTTAGACTGAAGTAGTCAACATTACAGCAACTTCAGCCACTTTTAGCATAGAACCTCCTTTCGAATATAAAGGACCTGAAGTATTGGGGATCAAAGCTGAATACGATATCGCTGAAAACTTTAACATAACTGATATCCACCGCAACAGAACTTGGGCCATTGGAAGACCCTTTAAATTGGAAAAACTCAAACCCAACTCGACTTACTACGTTAGATTTGCTGCTGTTAACAGAGTTGGTGTTGGAGAGTGGGGAAATAGTTTAGAATTTAATACTTTGGACAAGTAAGTATCGTTTTTTAGACTGCTATTCAATCACTATGAATATCTGGTATTTTCATACATGTATACATATAAGATGACAAAGTCACTAACAATCTGCTATTTATTAAATAAAGTGAGAACATTTTTTTTAAAGCGTAGCGTTAAGTACGTCTACATCAACAAATAATAAAGAGGAAATAAATAATACAAAAAAAACCATACGTTTGTAATCAAAATAAATTTGTTCGGCACCGTACAACGAATAACGAACACTCATTACAAGCTGACTTGCTTTATTAGTTCGATACTTATAAACTAATAGATTTTTTTTGTAATTGACATTAAGTCGAATACAGCTTGGCCATTGTATTGATAATTTGTGTGGCATTAAATTCGATATCTTGAGGCATTAAAATCTGTTTGTCGGTACAAAACATATTTTTTTTTTTTTGGTGGATTATTAAGGTATGTTTATTCAATTTCTTTTGCTACTATATTGATTGACGTTAATTGCGATTTCATGATGTAAGTACATTTTGAGATACCTACTATTTTCGATAACTTCCTGGAATATCAAGTATTTAGACAAAATTTTGTTGAAATTGTAAAAAAAACCGCAGTTCAACTGACCCAAACCCATTATGAGAGAAATAACTTATTATGGCTAACAATTTTGATTTTCTAGGACATCCTGATTTAAAAACTAAAACAATTGCACTTATATCAATTTTAAATTGGGGTATATATACTTTCTGAATTTACATCTTCACCGCTGCCGTCTACTTTCGTTTAGACTACGTGCATATTATTTTATACTTTCAAAGGTGTATAAAAGCAATTGACATTGCATTTGCTTTTATATAATCGAAAAACATTCTGAAAGTTAGAGTCTTCATCTTTTGCTGAAACCGTGATGAAAACTGTCACTGCATGTTTGTAGGTCGGCCCCAGAACCTCCGATATGGCAAGTGGATTCACCCCAGTTGCCGCCAAGTAACGTGCTCAAGTGGAAAGCGCCCGAAGATAATGGCGAACCGATCGACTACTACGCGTTGCGGTACTGTCCGGTATGTAAGCCGTATAATGGTGTGACGTCTTAACGCATGTTAAGTGCTTGCATTGCTTCTGATAAGTATATCGAGATAAGTGAGTTCGTTTGTCTAAGTATCACGTCTTTACAACTCAACCAACTAACGAAAGAACGAAACGAAAAGGTTAATTGTACTCGTAAAAGGATTTAAATAAATTTCCTTAAGGTGAACCGGCTCTAAAAGCTATTTTTGTTAAGAAATCTATTTTTTAACGTGAACTGCACGTCCATCCCAAATACCATCTTCAGGTCGTCATTAAATGACCGATTGCTATGGACCACATGTATACACAACTACTGCAATAAGCTGATTGATTGACGTAGTTTTTGTAAACGTGTAGGTTTTAAAGAGACCTACTAAGTGATTTACGCCTGTAATGTACGCAGTGGTAATGTAATGGTAGGTGATAATGTACTAAGTGGTAGGTGGTAATGTAATGGTAGGTAATAGTTTTCAAATTGTAATATGATTTGTTTTTTTTTAATAAATTTAAATATAGTACATTAGGTACTACATAATGTAGGTGAGTAATGATATAAACCATAATATATGTCAAACACAGGTTATTATATAATGGGAATACATAAACATATCTTCTTGCTTACTCTAAAGGGGTTAACAATCGCCTTCAGTTTGCGAGACAGGGTTTGAGTAGCATTAGTCCACTACAGTTTATTATCCTTTATAAGTTGGAATAGTTATTTTTATAGTGCAGGAGGGCAAACAAGCAGATGGGTCACCTGATGGTAAGTGACTACAAGAATAGTAAATTCGTTGAAAGAGGAGAGACATTACTCTCTAGCTGAAGCAACGCAAGCATTGTTTAACAACCGATTTTCAGTTTGGCTGTGGTATTACTCCGGTCGTATGATTTTCCCACATAAGTTATTTAAAGTACAATGAATTGTCATTCACATGTCAAATTGTCATCTGGTTATGATGACGATTTTTTAAACTTGATTGAAACATTTTATACCCTTTTTCTAAACATATTTATATAAAAGTGAATAAGCGTAATTGTAATTTACATTCATTATTTTATATTATTTTATACTTGATAGGCCTTTCATTATTAGGTACTTGACGATTTCGACGAATCACTGTGCAAAGAGCAACGCATCTTAAAAGCAAATGAACATGAACTTCGTGATCTTCAATCAAACACAACTTATTACTTTGAACTGACAGCACACAATATTAAAGGAAATTCCAGTATTGCCAATATTACACTTACCGTACCAGGTAAATATTTCTTTATGTAATTTAAAATACATAACTATTTAACAGGATTAAATGTCTTTATAATTCGTTTATTGGACTTGTTTCATCTGAGTTTGACCTGCTTTTGGTCTGAGTCTTCTTTGAACTGAGACAAATGAACATTTATGAACATTTTAAGTAATATTTAAGCATTAGACGGTTTGTCTACTTTTTAATGACTGACTGTTGAGCCAGACGTCAAGTGTTCGACAAAACTTTGAGTAATACACTAATGTTGTCCCGAATCTGTGTGGTTTTTGTGTTTTATGAGTGTATGTGTCTATGTAGATAAAATTTAAAAACAAACAAATATGCAAAAAAATATAGTTTTACGGTTTCATGCTTACTGGATAAAAACTATCGTTTGCTGCGATGGATATCAAATGTCAGCAGTAATAAGGGCTATTTGCATTCGCTGTCTAAAGTCACTTTCAGTTACCCTCCCACTCCTTTAAATCTTATGTAATTTAAATTTAATTAAGTCCTAAGTATTTGTAAAAATATACTGGGTTGATAAATCTTAGATCTTAATCGTAAAACATAGTTAAACATGGCAAGTACAACAAAAGTCTTTAAGACTGGTAAAGTATTCATTTTCAAGACGATAAAAAAATCTCATTTTATCAAGATAGAAATAAATCTACGTACACTTAACGTAACTTTAGCTCTTTGAAATGAGATCCTTAATTACTCGTTATAATCTATTTAACGATGTATTTTTTCTTTAATTTAATTTTTGCTACTTATTTGGTAGTTGATGTTCTTTTGTACTAAAGATTTTCATAAAGTCATTTATAGCTATTATAAAAACTGTATAGACTTGCAGGGGAAGTTTAAGTACGATTGAAATGCGATTTGTCTACTGCCTTGGCCTATTCCTAAGCGTATTAGACTGTCAGAATTCAGATAAATGCAAATATTTATAATACTGTCAAGTTACTAATGTCAAGTTTAAAATAAAACAAAATTTGGACTAAAAGCCTGTCATTACATTAAAAAAACTGAATAAATTACTTTCTAAGATAGTGGTTTACTATACAAGTTCATTTATTGAGTAATTCCAAGTAATTAAATGTAGAAAGGATCACGTAATCGAAATAAATATGGGAATATTAAGAGAAATATAATTTAAAGCGTAGACAAATATTTGCGTGATGAGCACGGGTATTTGCTCTGTGTCTTGGTGTAATTTATCTGTAATATGTATATATTTAGAAATACGAAAACACTGCGCTTCGCGAGGACACTGCGCTCCACACCCTATAGGTGTGCTCAGCATGAACGCAACAGCGGCACAACCTCGTGACGGTTATTGGTGTGGGAAGCCTCTCGCTAGAGACCATGGTTCAGTCCATGGTACAAAGCGAGAGTGCGTGGGAATTTGCGAAGAGGTGATGCTGATAACCTCCGAACTCCATGACCGATGGCCTAGGGGTAGCGAATCAGGCTGCCCGCTACCCTAGCAGAAGCAGGGCTAAGATAGTAGCGCGTCAATTTCTGCGCGCACCTCTCTTAAGTTGGAGGGGCGTCCGCTTTCCACGGTGTGGTCGCCTGATGCTCAGCGACCACACCGTGGAAAGCAGTCTGCAGAGGTTCTCGGAAGCTCCCGGGTCCTCTGCAATAGACCTCGTGACGGAACACCGTGTGGTTTTAGTCGGTTCGAGTCCGACATACCACATCATTGTTGGCTCCAGTGAGGTGATGACCCGTGGGGGTTTTCACACAATAAAAAAAAAAGTATGTTTATCGGTTTCGTTTGGTTATAATATATGTATATGGTTACATAGTAAAAGCTCTGCTTAGTTTGGGATGAGACAGTCGTGTGAGAGATGCCTGTAGTTATATCATTATGTCTCAGGTTGCTGATTTTTAGACCAACAGCTCGGCCTCGGCTTTTCTCGTTTTGTTGAGCAGTTTTTTTTTATAGAGTGGGAACAATAAAGATTAGTTCGAGCCAGTGATCCATGTGCCAGTTTTCGAAACTGTATTGCATAGAAATAGTAGTATCTTCATCTCTTTCATCCCCGAGGTGTTTAAGCTCTTCTGCAAATATTTGGTCTCCACCGAGTAGTAATTTATAGATATTGAGCAGCATGTACACTTTGGCAATGCGCTCTCCACCTTTCCATGTCTTCATCTATATCAATTAGAAGTTTGCCTTTCTCAGTTTCTATAGGCCATGTTCGTGATTTAAATGCTGAGATGATGCTTTTTATTTATATGAAGAGTTCTTTCGTTTGGAGTTATGTTCGTTGTTGGTGTTAAATAAGGCCTTGGGTATATCTATATTAGTAAAATTTAGTTGTTAGAACATTACTACAACATTTAAAGCTAATAAATCATTACATTTTTTTAGCTCCTGACATGCTTGTTGCCGAACCACTTCTATCAACTGGTGCAATTATAGGCATATCCATAGTATTAGTATTTCTATGTCTTGTACTATTGGATCTGCTATTACTATTGTGGAGGCGACAAGGCATCATTGCTACTTGTTGCTACAAGAAGAGTAAGAAGAAACCAAGTCCTTTACATACGCGGTAAGATTTCATTATCATAACTGCATACTTAGACTTTCATAAATTCTCAGCTTTGCTTAACTAATATAATTGTCATTACACAATTGGGTAACTTCATATCTTGCTTACTTAAACTACTTATTTTAAATTAATAATTTATGTATAGCTTTATAATTCTTGGATTAATTGATTAAAATAATGGTGGCCGGGATGGATATTAATTTATGTAATTCCTATTTACTTTGTAGTTTTAAAGTTTTTAATGTTAACATTCATATGCAATATAAGTAAATAACTTTAATATGATTCAGGCAATATTTTAAACCACGATTTATTTTAGAATCCTTTTAATTGCATAATAATATTTATTATATTAGGTTAACTAAAAATGACGAAACCACTATTCCTAATCAATAATGCTCTTAAAGTAACAACCGAATCAAATCAAAATTCGTGTCAAAAACATCCAAAATTCAACCATTTGTATTTGTAATACAAAGAAGACTAATAAAAAAAATAGTATAACCATGTATTCTGTTATTAACGAATTGCAAAACTCCAAAAGTTCCCATGAAACAAAAAGAAAAAAAGAATTAACGATTTAATATACTTGTGCAAAAAGGGTGACTACTTTATAAAATATATATACTTTAACACTAGTATTCCTTCATTTAACTGGAAACTTGTCTGTATTTCACTGCCTTATCAAAATCTACAAATAATGTTTAAACCAATTGTATATAAGGTGGGATATGGTAACCAACAGATAATAAGAGATTTAAGAGACAACAGATCTAGCTGAATAAAATCCTATTGATTTTTCAGTGACAAGAAAGGTCTCTTGAAAGACAGCAGGGAAAACACAGACGATACTTTGAGGAATCCCAACAATGGGCACAGAGAGTACGAATACAATAAGACTACCGGCATTATTACTGGAAAACATTCCTCTGTATAAATCCGACAATATCAAAGACTTAGGTATTATTGGCATGTACCACGAGATTTCATGATCTCCTTGTCACAGTCGTTAGATGTTTTTAGAAACAGTTTAACTCGAAATCCTCTTTCTATGAGGAAATTAAAGTAAGAAAAAACCTTTTTGTATAGGAATATAATAAAATATAAAAAATCGAAGTCGATGCAAAATCTTAATGGTCAGTTTAAACTGATATAATAACTGGTAGTGCTTTTGTATAGAACTTTTATAAATTCAACCACACCAGATCCCGAATATCTATATGCGGTGAAAAAGCTAAAATTATTAAGTAAAGTAATATAATTAGTACATATGAAAGAAAAGCGCTTACTTGAAAACAGGTTTAAGAACACATTTGATTATCTGGTGTGATTGTACGTTTCGCTTTTGTTTTATTGTAATTACTTAATAAAGACTTGCTTAACTCATTCCTATCAATACATACTAACAACTTATTACTATAAGCATTTATGAAATTCAAAAGTTTGTTGTAATTTTATTAATTTAAGTTACACCTAAATACATACATTTTATATATGTAAAATGGCATAGTTTCAATTATGTCAATTTATTGCACATATTGGTAAGTAATAATATGTTATAATGTCCACATATATGTATGTACATACATAAACATATTGTATTTATTATTGACGGTAGTATGTATAATAATTAGATGGTTAATTAGCTAAAACAGTTTACCTGAGAATCTCTTAAATTACATATTAATATATGTATTTCAAAAAAACACGATTTTTTATATTTGTAATTGTAAACTATTTATGTATGTTTGTATGTATGTCTGTACGTAAATGTGTATATTTGTTTTTGTTTTGTTTTTGTTTTCGTCCTGTCTCTCAATTAATTACTCTGATCTTTAACAGTACACAATTATTAAGTGCTGTTATTAAGTTTATTATAAACTGTTGTTCATTACAAGTATTTTCATAATAAGTAATGATAAGATTTTAGGTATACTGGTTCGTCAGTCGTTATTTAAGTGTTATATATTGAAATGAATAATGTATATTGGAATTTAATGTATTAATTTTTCAAAGAAGTTACTACATCTTCCGATTTAATTAGGTATATGACTATTGTTATCGTAAGTAATTGATGTGACGAAAAAAGTTCTTGCATTTGGATTAAGATATAATGATAATATGTAATATACTTCTTTATTGTACCCCAGTAAGAATAAAATTCAATTGGCGGCCTTGTCAAGCTATACATATGTCTCTTGAATCGAATATTGAATCTTAATATTAAGTCTACGTAAAAGTAAATTGCAAAATATTTTTTTATATTAAGACGACACTACAAGTTATTTAAAAGGCCTCAGCGTAGAAGTTATATAATACCCACATTTTAACAGGAGTTTAATAGATATATGTACATCATAATAATATTTCAACAATACATGCTATTAATATCTTACACATTGTAGATAATTATTTGCTGAACTACATCGATTACTTCAATACTTGTTAGTTGTTCAATAATAATGTAGCTACTTCGTAATAACATAGCATTCGGACAGGAGATATTTAAAAACCCATTTCAGTGAACGAATTTTTATAATATGATTTGTCTGATGATACATATTACAAGTATGTCAATAATTAATTCATATATTTCCCTACTTAATGTTAAATCAGGTCGCAACTAACGCAAGAGTAATTCAAAACATTAAGGAATACATAATAAGTAATGTAAATTAGAAAATGTAGAATAATAAATTCAGCGGTTATTCATTAATTATACAGAAGGTGATATACTTACAACAGGTAATATTTACCATTTAGTACTAAATAGGGTTGTAATAAAGAAAAAGTCTACAAAACTTTTAATGTGTAATTTTATATTTATTGCCGTTTGATAGAGTTTGAAAAGTAGATATATCACACAACATACCAAAGATTAAATCGTTATACATACAAGTTTAACATTGTACCATTAAATTTAATTAAAGTTTATATAAATTTTTATTGTCTTTTTATTTTTCTTTACCTGTTTAAGGAACGTTGTTCCAGACTATATTAAATTTAGAAAGAGTCAGTCTGGTCGCACTTATGCGTGACTTTGCATTAATTTTGATACGTTTAGACTACAGCATCTGCATAATTTGAATATTTTATATAATTATAATACATGTCGTCAGAGCAACATAGTTATATTATATTCAAAAATTAGAATAAGTACCAAATACTATACTGTAGTATTTAAAACGTATACTATAAACTAGTATAACAGAATGAGTAAAAATTATTTTTTGTAGTAATTTATTAGCTTCAGATGGTGTTTGAAGCTAATAATTCATCATAACCGATTAATTTTACACATATACCTAACTGTTTGCCAAATACACCATTTCCATTTTCCAATTGGAAATCGAAATATAAAAATCACAAAATCCTAAAGGTTTACTCTGTTTATTTAATGAGCCAATCTTTGGTTCGACTTTACGATGAATCATTCTGAATATTTAATAAATTCGATTTCAAAGGCTACAACGCGCACCTGTTATTGAAAATTAATACTTCAGAGTAAAGGAATCAGTAATAAAATGTTACAAGTTTTAAACAGACTGCTGTTTTGGGGAGTATAAATTATTTCTTAAACGTAGCTATAGTTTTTTTCAAATAAGTGCTGGCAGCCCTTATTGAATTCTTATTTAAGAATATACAACAACAACATATACAACAAACATAAATTGAAAAGATAATCTGTAGAAGTTTTTAATATTCATAGGTGCTAAGGAAAGTCAACAATCGTCGACATGTCATTGTTTTAAAATATCTACAAAGAATGACACATAATAAATAACATTCTCGTCTCTTTTCTTCCATTACTTAGTATAATATATTTCAAGCTTGACTACAAATTCTAGGAAAAACGAAACTTTAGTAGGTTATGTAATTTTTTGAGTTCATTGTTTCTTACTTCTATAAATTTTCTAAGAACCTTGTAATATTACGAGTAACAGTCGAAATCAGACACGCTTGTTTTAAGCTCTTAATTGTAGCCTTAAGCGACTGAGTCAGTACCTTTTTCATCTGTAAATGAACAAGACATGCGCTTGATATGTGGAAATTCCAAGAAAGTTATACATTTTCCCAGCAAAACATGTACATATTCTTAAAGCGCTGTACTGATGAGAATAAAAGATGATATAAATCTGTAGTACGTATAGAATATATGTATATATATATACTATTGTATTATTTCACACAAAATGAGACAACGTAATAATTCAGCCATTTTAAAATGTTTTAGGAATAAACGATTTACTATAATAGTAATTTTTAAGGGAATGAGATATTTGATATATGTACCTACGCTATTATGAGTCACGTACGACGGTTCACGGGCTACTAAAGCCACTTCAAAACAGACCATCTTTAATTCAATAAAGACTTATATCAAATAATCCAAGTTGGCCAACAACTATAAACATAGCTGGTCTGATGGTAATCCAGCACGCTACGCTAAAGGTTTGCGTAACAAGGCCATCTACTAAAGATTGCACTTGTGTCCATTCGGATATAATTATTTGATGTTTATGTACTGTGACGATTTGTAAAACAATAGGTTCGCCCGAGTTTGTAACTTAAAATTTTATTGCCACCTGCACAGCCGATATTAAACTGCAAAGCAAAATGAGCATGCTATTAAAAATCATCTGAAATTTTATGATATAACTCTTTTTAATTTATAGAATCTAGACTTGTACAAGAATTATTGGTCTAGAATATTAAAAAAGAATTTTAGTATGGATATGGTACTTTATTGTACTAAATAAAAAAAATGAGAAAGAAACATAGAAATCTCAATCTTACAAAACAATTTAAAAATGGACTACAGTTTCAACAAGGTAGCACTGGCCGTGGTGACCGGGTGTAATTTAAATTATATTTAGTTTAATTAATTATTGATCAGTACGTTGCAATAGCCGTATGCATGTACTAATTAATAGATAATGATATATATATAAATATAAATACTACCATTGAATAATTTTACTTTTTACTTACACTAAAAAAGCGCTCCCGAAACAGGAACCTAATCACAGTACATGCCGTATCAAGAAAGACTGCCTTCTGCATCAGGCCCTTCACCCAGATAACTATCGTGAGCCTCTGAGGCTGTTGGTAGAGGCTTTTGGCATTCAACCCATGGGCTGAAATGACTATCGACACAATAATTGCCATATTCACACCTCACATGTCGCTAACCTAATGGTCCAAATCCTAATATATTTATTATTATTCTCTTTAAATAATTAACCAAGCAATAAAAGATTAGGAAAAACATAAAATGCTTGTTTCGTGGTTAAAAACGACCCTTGGACGAGAAAACGTCGGATTGGCTAGTAAATAATTGATAATTTAAGTTTTATTGAGGCACATATATTTTGTAATACAAATCGTCACGGCGTACGTCGTCCAAAAACAAGAAATAACAAAGCAAACAATGCAGGGTGTCAATGCAACTGCCAGTTCCCACATACAAGCGGCTATTTGGCGAATTTATAGGCTTTAGAAATGAACAGCTAACCCGCAGCTGTCAATAATAGCTTTAAAGGTAACATTTTCACGTACAAACCGTAGAACATAAACTGTAAAAAGTTGTGTCTGCTGCTGGGCTACAGGAATACTGATCAAACACTTACCTACAATACTTTATACAATTTTTACGACTGTTATCACGTAGAGTTTGGAACTGTAGGTTTTGGTGCGCTGTCCGCCTTTGAAGGTGATGAGGGTTGCGGGGAGGGGAAAAAGAGAGGAGGGATGAGGAGATGGGACAGAGGATAGGGGGATGAGGGGAGAGGAGGAGTTGGGCCTCCGGAAACCTCACTCACTTCGGGGAAATACAACGCAAGCGTTGTTTCACAACCGGTTTTCTATGGCCGTGGTATCGCACCGGTCGAGCTGGCCCATTCGTGCCTTTTTTTTTATGTGTGAAAACCCCCACGGGTCATCACCCTACCGGGGCCGGTTAGGTGGTATGTCGGACTCGAACCGACTAAAACCACACAGTGTTCCATCATCGCGTCTTGTAGCCGGGACCTCAGGTATACCCTAGAAAGGAAAACCCTGTGACCCCAGCAGACTTGGCCGCCTTTTAACGAGGCGACCCCGCCAAGGTGTGAGAGTGGCACGCGCGGAACAACGTAGTTGCGTAATCGCTTGCCTGAGGGCGATAGATGGGGATATCCATCGCCCAAGCAGAAGCAGGCCTGAGATGGTGGCGCGACGTGTTCCGCGCGGGCCCATTCGTGCCTAAGCATGGCTCTACCACTGTCACTAATCTAACCTAAATTCCTTATCCTAACTAATGCAAATGTGAGCTTTTTTTTTTTTTGTTACTCACTATTGAGAAAAATACTATGAAGATAGTAATAACCATGTATTAGTACTAATAATTAACAAAACGGGGACTACCAAAACTTATATACAAACAAAGCCGTGGATAAAAGCGAATAAGAAGACATATTTTATAAGTACATTATTTGGTGCAGATACACGTTATCTGTAAATTTGATAAGCTTTAATAATCATAAAAGAAATAAACTTATATCGGAGCCATGCAATAGACAAACTGTAAAATGGCACTACCACTTCTACGTGACAAAGCATTCATTTCGCTAAACATGTAACATTGTCCATGTGTATTGACGCGGTTTAGGAATTCGATAATCAAGTTATTCCATGAGCGGCTTTGTGGCAAATGAATACCTTGTTATTCAATATTTAACAATGCTTTAAACGTAAATGTTATTAAGGTTTTGCTGTTATAGTAATTCCAGAATTCTGACAGAAGCAAAATGCGACACATAGAAAATTGATTCTGAAAATCGAAGTACCTATCCGAACCGAAGTACCTATGAGCGAATAGCAGTAAATGCTCAGACAGTTGCATGAGTGATATGAATATTGAATATAGGCTTAAGACAGTGGCAGCAACAACTGGCCACGGTTAAGAACGAAGTCGCTGTAAGGCTGCGTTAAAGAAAACTATACAGAAATGGTGGCGGGAAGGATACTCATTCAATATCACTTCTTTGCAATACAGTGTAATTGACCTATTTTACATAACTAAATCTGTAAACTTGTTTCAATTAAGTTCCTCAAAACCTACACCTACTGTTTCCATATACAGAACTAAGTGGTTCTGTACCTTCATCGTTTAGTATGCATATTTTCGTGTACAATAGGTACATAGAAGACAATTAAATTAAGCGTGTGTGTGTGTGTGTGTTTAACGGGCTAGGACTTCCCGTCACTAGCTAGTTCGGGTTCGTGTTACATTTTTATTTTTTGTTCATATATTGGTAAGTTACATAAATGTCATATCCTCACTATCCTAATCTCAGGGGATTGTCTTAAAAAAACAAACATATTTAGGTAAATACCTGTGGATCTTGGTATTTCGTTGTTCCCTCGCCGTAGTAGTTGTTTGTCCTTTGCTTAACAATTTTGATTTCAATAACACCGAATTTACGCCATTAATAATATTATTATATGTATAAATTTATATCATACATATTATATCAATAGTTATTACCTGTTTTCTAAACATTTTTACTTATTAGATATTTCATTAGTCTTATTTGTAGGTTTGGTACAAATAAGACTAATGAAATATCTTCTAGTTTGGTAGGTTCTTTTATGTACGTTATAAAAGATCGGCCGTTAACAATAAGTCTACAATTTATAAAAGAGTCAGCAACTACGTAGTACACAAAATGTAATTTATCCTTATTCAGAACTTTGTTTAGTTGATAGAATGTCATTATATCGTTCACATGCGGCGCTGACTTGCTTGAACTATTGCTTATACTCCCCAATCCACCTGTACAAGCAATGTCCCTTCCCATCCTTTTCTCTATCTATATATATGTATATGTATCTCTTCTGTGAATATATTCCAAATTTTCCCATCTCTTTCCCAAAAGTAAACGGATGACGGCAATTTATTACATAAATAGGACTAAATAATAGTCAGCAAAGAGTTGACGTTAAATACGCCTCTCTCTACCCCTACGGAGAAACAGGCGTGAGAGTATGTGTGCATGTACATAAATTAAATCTATTAGCGTTTTTTTTCTTCATAACAGCAACGATTTTAACCAGTACCCGCTATTGATAAACTACTATTACAGATAATTATTATAATTATATTACTACTAAATATTTTTATCACTTCATTGAATTTCATTACCTTTACATTTCTCATAAAAAGGTTAAGAGATAAGCCTATATTAAGATGCATGTGATGGGACAACTATATTGTATGAAAAAGAAAAAGGATGAAATATGCTGTCCCAGCCAATATCCGCATCACGTGACTCGCAATATCCGGACTCAATTCGATCTGCGTGTCCCGCTTTCGAACATACCAGGTTTACTGATAGAGTTTCATTTTTACCAGTAGGTACAACATAATCATAATCGTAATCATTTATTTATTTGTTAAACATAGGTAAATACAATTATTGAAGGTCTTAAATAAATCGATAGTCCACTATGTTTTGCCATTAAGACATACAAATACAATTCAAATAATTGGCATAGTTACATTTAAATATACATTAAATTGTTATTATTAATTATGTCACACTTATCAATAATAAGGTATTGAAATTAATATTAAGGCTTATATAATACTAAAATTAATTAGTTAAATATATTATATTCCATTCCATTACAATTATCACAATGTATCATTCAAGAATTCCTCTACCGTATAATTTTTCAATTAGTAGGCTAATTAATAAAATTATGTGAATATGTCATATTTTATCATTCAAGAAATCATTAATAGAATAGTAACATTATTATTAGGAATCTTATTAAAAATCACAGGACCTCTGTATATAATACTTTTATGAAGCGGCGCTGTTTTCGCTGGATGTACCTGTAGCCTGTTATTATCACGCCGACCACGAACTACACTATCTGATAGTTTTGGGAATAGGTGTGGATTAGTAACATTTTCACTCGTCGTCAGTATGTAATTTTTTTTATAATGAAATAAAACGGATAAGCAGCTGACTCAGCACTCAGTAGGTAAGAATAAATTTACTAATGAAATCTGAACAGAACACAATTTTCTAACAGCTGCAGTCCATGGACATCACCCCCACAGACAAGCGCACTTACGACTCTTTGAGTTGAGAGTGTCCATGGCCGTCGCGTCGGTTGTCACTTAGTACCAGGTGAGCGGTCTCTTCGTCTGTACCCTTATATAATAAAAAAAAAATATTTCTTTTCTTTTTCGTTCTTTTTTTTATAAAAGAATACTAGCAACACACTAGTCACACATTACTAGTATTCTTGTTAACCCCCAGCTAAGCTACAATGCTTGTGTTAGGGGTGGGTTTACGACGGTAGTGTAATGGGTGGGGTTTAAACCCGCAACCACTTGATCGCAAGCCCGACGCCTCAGCCATCACGCTACCGCCGCTTTTAATTTTTTAATTCATATAAAGAAGAATAAAAATGACTATTTATAACTAAAAAGTATATATAATACACGATGTTCTGGCATTCTTATAATGAAACACGAATATATTGTTTATTTATGTATATACACGAACATTAAAGGCATAATAATACAATGTATTAAAACATGTTTATGATTATAGATTTCAGCTTAGTTGAAACACACTGCAAATGCTCAATATCAGTGTCACACTGTTTCCTAGAGCTTGATTCGGAGGAGAATTCGGAGAAACTAATTACAACCAGGTGTGCAAACATTAAGTTTTAGTTTGATAAATGTTCAATCCTCCTACGGTGTTCGCGCTTATTAGATGGATTTAAAGGAACCTTATTAATTTTGAATTTGTGTTGAATTATTATCAAAATAAATTACATTGTGATACCTGAAATTATAAAATTAAATGAACCGTTTGGATATTTATAATATGTGTTTATTTAGTGCATTCATATCACAGATTTCACTTAGAACAGGCAATTTTCTGTCTACTCATATATAGCCTACAGACATTTTAGAGTATCGTTAATCACTAGCATTTTGCAGACGACAGCTTGCGGAATTCTAATTATAGCAAATTATCTAGGTGGATTTGACTTTCTCGATTATTCCGTGTAAATGGAAGACTGTTGTATCTGTCTATCTCGGGGGAGAGAAAAGTGTGGGTTTATATATAATATTCTGTCTATAAATATTTTCCAATTACTGTAAATTCTGTGAAATTTTAGATATATACTTTCAAAGTACTGTGGAGTACCTTCGAAAATGTATGACAGTAAAAGTAGTAAATTTAGTATTCTATTCAGAATAAGTTAGTATCTAGTGATTTGTCAAAACAATTTATTCTTGTTTATTAAAAAACAAAACATAACTCATGTGTGACGCTTGCTAGATTTTAAATGGTTAATAACAGTGCTAAGCACAACCTTCGTACATACTGAAATGTACAAACTGTAAATGCACCACTTTGAAATATAGGACCTTCCTAGTCTAGACTCCAGTCCACTCCATAATGTCACAGTATATAATAATAAGAATGAGACTGAATTGGAGGGCCTGGAGACAAGATTCCACACACTGCTAACCGCATATCACATCCACCATCCGCGTTCATCAGTGATGAGATTGTATATCCCGTGCAAATGTGAAGGTCGTGGTTTTTTAAATGCCAGGACCCTTCATAATTTCGAGGTATGCAATGGTAGAGATTATTATCTTCGGAGACATATCCTGAAGGATGGCACAAATGACATTTGTCAGGCATATCATCATCCCGGAGAAACCTAATAGCACGCGAACGTGTGGTTTAAAATTTACATGGACGGGGGCGCGGGCAAGTAGCAAAGGGGGCTAGTAACCAGACAACAAGATTTTAACAAACTTAATACAACCTGTACTTGGTTAGCCCTTGAGTCCATTTGAAGGACTGAGCTCAAATGTTGAAGATTTTTATTTAAAAAGATCTTCTTAAGAAAGATAACTATATGGCTAGAATATATTATAGTACACAATTTATTAATTTTATTAAAATACCTGTCCACTGGCTGCGAGTCAAATTAAGATAGAAGATGGTTAGGAAATTACTATCTTATAGTTTGCTTATGAGATGGAAGTACACCTACATGATTACAAAATTTATTCAAAGAACGCGAACAAATAATCCTTTGCATATATAAATACATATGTAGATTGTCAGATGGAATATATATTTTTAAGAAAAGCTTTTAATTTAGAAAATTAGCAGAGATTAATTGTCGTAACGCGGATGTGCGGACAGAGAGTCGTGTTGTAGACTATACAGTTACCCAATGACGTAAGTATTGTTTATTTTTGGTCTTTCTTTCATCTTCATTGTATTTTTTTTATTTTGCTATAGAAATATGGTTTTCTTATCACTATTACCTGGTTTTAGATTTGAAGTCATGTTAAACATTCAAAGCACATAGAACCTACATCTTTGAATGTTGAGTTTGTTCTATTTTGACTATAAACTTTTGGTAATATGTCTGAGTTTATTTCTGGAACTTAATTAGAATTGGAAAGTCGGCTCTGTACTATTTAACAAAATTTATGAATGAACTTAATTTATTTCTTATAACTGTTAAATTTAACACTACTTTGTATTCTACTGAGTCACATGCATGTCAGTACATGCTAAAAAATATCAAAAGAGAACAAGACTGATTTTCTTTAGGAAAATATTAATTATAAAGTGTTTGCTCTTATTTTACTATGTACGAAATTAAGCTTGAGTATCACTTGCCGATTCTTGATTTTATTACAATTGTTTGCTTAACCTTACTGGATACTATTGTATATTGTAGTAGTAGATAGCTTTTCTTAGTGGTAGAGAATAGTTAAAATTTCGATGTATAGTTAGAAATATAAAGACCGAACACGTACACTTGGAGCCATTAGTGAGTTGGCGAGGGAGGTCTGAACTTATGTCTGATACGTAAGCTGGCCGCGTCACAATGCTTACATTCGTAGATATGTATATCTAGCCCAATGAGCAATGCGACATCTGTATTTTATATTGCAAAGACACTATGTTTAGCCAATCTAAACGGGATGTATATTTACTGTATTAGTTATGATGTAATAGACTATCTAGTATACGATTGGTCAAGCGTAGTGTGAATCTGAGTCACATTAATAATTATAGTCGTTTAAAAACACACTTTGTTACGAGTGCAATGTATATGATTCGCTAAAACACCAAATTTGCCTGATTCGAGGGATTTATTTTTTGATCATAGAAGAGTTCCACTATCGCATTCATGGCTTCATCATCAGATCAACTACAAAGTGACAAATAATAGTGTTTAATAGTGTACTAATTACAAGACAATCGAAGAAAATCATGGAGTAAGTATTAAATAAGACCCCCCAACTTGACAATACTTTCCATGTTTACAAAAGAGCTGACGATCTTCAAACGGCTATATAGATATTCACGAATTATTCCCCTTTTTTTTGTGTGGAAACCCCACGGGTCATGAACACATGGAAACACCCACGCCTATAGCCGCCACGAGGTTGGCACGCTCCTGCACCCACTCAGAGCACTCCATCAACGTATGGAGTGCTGTATCTTCGCGGCAGCCCCCGTAATGCTGGTACACACACGTTGGCTCCTGGCCTATACGACACAGGTACTTTCCGAAGCAGCCGTGTTCGGTGAGTACCTGCGTCGTCCCGTAGGAAAGAGCGCCATATCGCCTCTCCAGCCAATCCTCCATGACAGGTCTTACCGCCACAATAGCGACGTGCCCTTCACGAATTATACCTAAGAACACTCTCAATCTTATCACCTTTGACTCATCACGTTATCATTTTATTTCAAATAAGATTCAACCACTGCGCAATTGGCGCTCTTTAGTATGTAATATATTCGTATTAAAATTAAATATTCGTGACTTGGAGATACACATAAAACATCTGGTGAAATAATATTCATTTAAATTGTAGGTCCCCAGAGCGCGTACCCTTTTCGCAGTTGAATATTTCGCGTTATATTAAGACACAAGCAACATTTTTCTATGCTCTTTAAATTTCTCTTGAGACTTATGTGTATCGACTTTAGTATTGAATTGTAGGAATTAACGAGTGTCTGCCACGTTTAAAAAATGAGCCTTTCTTTTGTTAGTTTTGAGGGATTTATTAAAAATGAAACACTCTTGTATTATACAAAATATGATTTATATTTTAATCAAAATATGCTCCATTACTAGCTACAACAACCCTTTGCCGTTTTCGGGCAACAAATGGATTCAATGGATCATCTTTTGAAGCGATCCATTCATCGATCCATTTTTTGATACATTCGTAAGCTTTGAAGTGCTGATCTGCAAAGCTATATAGCATAGATCGAAATAGGTGGTAATCAGAAGGAGCACAATCTGGTGAATATGCGGGATGCGGTAACAGTTCCCACTGAAGATCTGAAACTGTATCTCTTACAGCTTTTGTGATGTGTGGGCAAGCATTGGCATGCAGTAAAATGACCTTTTGTTTTCTATGCGCAATTCTTGGACGTTTTTGGTTCAATGCATGACTTGATTCGATTAATTGATGTTGATAACTCTCAGCTGTGATCGTTTCATTTGGTTTTAACAATTCATAATAAATAACACCTTTCATATCCCACCAAATGCATAACAATGAAACCTTATTAAAACCTTATTTATGTGAATGTTACGCTTCGGAGTCGATGTGGACGGTTGATCAGGACCCATGATTTCCTACGTTTTATATATTACGTATTATCATAGTAGACCCATTTTTTATCGCCGGTAACGATTTGATACAAAAAAGATTTCTTTTTGTGGCGAGACAGTAGTTAAGCACAAATGGTTATTCGGTTTTGCATCGCTAATTCTGATAAAACATGTGGAAACCATTTTTCTTGTTTTTGAATTTTACCCATTGCGTGTAAACGATCAGAAATTGTTAATTTACCTACATTTAATTCTTCAGCCAACTCTTGTAGTGTGCGGGCAGGGTATTCATTCAAAAACGCCTGCAATTCCCCTTCTTCAAACTTTTTTGGTTTTTCACTACGTTCTTTATCCTCTAAATCAAAATTACCACTTTTAAATCGTCAAAACCAGTATTCGCATGTTTTTACAGACTGTGCAGATTCATGATACGTATCTACAATAAGTCTGTGAGCTTCTGCTGCTGTTTTTCTAGAATCGAAAAAGTATAGTAGTTAATGACGAAAATGTTATTTATCGCGTTCCATGTTTTATCACACTAAAAACTTTCGTGCGTTTACTGTAAGTGAGTTACTTTGAATAATTAAACACGCCGCATCGAATATCTAAGTAACTAGTACCGACGTGTCGCGACAGCTATTTGACACGTTCCTTCAAAACTAACCGGAAGACCTAATATGTACATATATCTTAAAACAGAGATACGGGTTGTCGATTTCGGTTTAGAAAACCTTACCTATGTATATATATATATATATAATATTTATATCTCAGGTCCCTGCAATGTCTGTTGTTGAGGAACTCAAATAGTTCCTTGAGATAAATGGGAGTATTTGGTTTATTTTTGATAATTCACTAAATATTTATTTATTTATTTCTTTTTTTTTATTTAATTTCATAAAAATAAGTTTAACAAGTATGCTTATACTTGCTAAACTTATTTTTTAAATTATAATACCCACTTAATTTATTTTAAATCTACAAGCATTTATGAGCAAACAACACATGATCAGATTTATAACATCTTATACACACGTATGTTTACAAAAATATATACCCATATAACTCCTAAACAAGGTGAATTTATTAGGAAATTACTAACTTGTAGTTTGTTTCTGAGATAGAAATACTCTTACATGATTACAAAAAATATTTAAAGAACGTGAACTAACATCGTCATCAGATACGTGAGGTAGGTAGGTAGGAGTATCCAAATACAGTTTTAAGACGTTTAGGGCACTTAGAGATGTACTTTTTTTTTTTTTTTTTTTATATTAGCCTTACTCTCTAAGTGACCGCGAAACTTTTTTTTTATTTTATTTTTTTATTCGTAAGCCTACCATAATGACTCCACTTTGCCTGATGGTAAGCAATAAATGGAGTCCAAGAGTGGTGGTCACCATCCTCATTGCATGTCTAGTCAATGCAGCATGGTGACCCACACTATGGCGGCCTGGTGAGATGCTTTTTCACGCCCCTCTTAAAAGACCCGGGATCAAAGTGGGAAGGAAACACGTGCGCTGGTAGAGAATTGCAGGCTTTTACCGATCGGCACAAGAAAGAAGAGCCAAACCGTTTAGTTCGGGTACGAATATTTTCGACGCACAAACGGTGACTCCTCAGGCCAGCACGTGTAGTCCTGTAGAGGAAGGGAGAAGGTGGGACCAATTGGAAGAGCTCATCAGAACACTCCCCGTGATGTAGGCGATAGAGGACTGCCATAGAGGCGATATCTCATCGCAACTGCAGAGGCTCAAGAGACTGGGTGATCTCAGGACAGCTGATAATGCGGACTGCGCGCCGCTGCAACCGATCGAGAGCGTCAAGCAAATACTGCGCATAGCCGTCCCAGAGATGAGAGCAGTACTCCACGCAGGAGCGAACCTGGGTCTTGTACAAAAGACACAGTTGCTCGGGCGAGAAGAACCGTCTCACCTTGTTCAAAACGCCGAGCTTACGCGAGGCCGCCTTAGTGACACTCTCGATGTAATCGCGCGGATTGAGATCCCGGCAAATATCCATACCCAGAATACTAAGCCTATCCTGCAGTGGCAGTTGAATGCTCTGAAGAGTAGGAAGGGGAAGGAATGGAGACTTTTTGGTAGAGAACACACACGCTTGTGTTTTCTTGGCGCCGAACTCGACCAGATTCTCACAGCCCCATTGGGAAATGCGGCTCAAGACCCGGTCGAGCTCAGCGACAAGCTCCTGTCGTTTTTCCTCAACGTCTGCCAGCTTGGCAGTAGGATGCCCGAAATATCGCCCGTGCACTGTACTGTCGTCTGCATAACAATGTATATTGCCAAGGGCCAACATGTCATTGATATGCAGAAGAAACAGCGTAGGCGATAGGACGGAGCCCTGAGGTACACCAGCGCTTACCTCGTGGAAGTCTGAGGCCGCGCCGTCGCAGAGAACCCTAATGCGGCGCTTATGGAGGAAGGCAGCAACCCAGTTGCAGAGTTTAGGCGGCAGACCAAATGCAGGAAGTTTGGAGAGAAGCGAGCGGTGCCACACCCTATCGAAGGCCTTGGCAATATCGAGGCTGATGGCCAAGGACTCCTCATGCCTATCCATATCCTCACCCCAAAGGTGTGTGACGTACGCTAGAAGATCACCCGTGGATCGGTTCGGCCTAAAACCATATTGCCGATCATTTAACAAGGGGTGATCCTCTAGGTGGCGGATTAGTTGGGTGTTGATGATCCGCTCGAACACCTTACAGGGTATAGAAGTGACGGCTATAGGTCCGTAATTGGCTGGATCGGAGCGGTCGCCTTTTTTGGGAATGGGTTGAACATTCGCTTCTCTCCAGGCCTCCGGAACAATTCCTGAGGAATAGGACAGGCGATACAAGCGCGTTAGTACGGGAGACAACTCAGGTGCACAGTTCTTAAGAACCACCGCCGGAATACCATCGGGTCCACTGGCTTTCCGGACATCGAGTGACCGAAGCTCCGCACGGACATCCCTCTGCCGGATGCGAATATCCCGCATTGCGGAGTCGCAGGACGCAATGGTGGGCGTGTGCGCGCAACGGTCATCGATTCGGGAGTTAGCCGCAAAGAGGTCAGCTAGTAGATTCGCTTTCTCTTGCGGCTCGTGGGCCAGTGATCCGTCAGGGTAGCTCAACGGCGGCAGTGAAGGTTGGCAATAGTTGAACTGCACGGCTTTGGCCAATTGCCAAAATTTACGGCTACCCGTAGGGTACGCGACGAGTTCTTGACCAAACCGTGCAATGCGCAGGGCATCTGCTCTGATGTAAGCCCTCTTGCATTCCCAAGTGGCTCTGTTTAGTGCCGCTTTTAGGCGCAACTGCTTCTGGGTCACAATGTGCGCGGGCCCTGATCCATGCGCGGTAGGCCGACTGCTTTTGAGCAACGGCCCGGATGTATTCGCGATTGAACCAGGGACGGGTCTTCGTGCTGGCGACTTCACTGTAGGGGATATAATACTCCATACCGACAGTGATTTCGTCAGTCACGGCAGACGCACTTTGCGACAGATCCCTGTCTTTAAAGCAGCGTTGAGCCCACGGGATGGATGCAAAATATTCCCGCATTCCATCCCAGTCTGCTGACGAGTAGTGCCATAACCGCCGCCTTGTTACCACAGGTCGTGGAGGCGTAACAAGAGGCACTGAGGTCGACACCAGGCAGTGGTCGGAGGATCCTAGAGGGGCGAGAACCGATACGCTGTACTGCGCTGGGTGATTCGTCAGCAGTAGGTCCAGCAAAGAGGGCGCTTGACCCGTTATGTCTGGCATCCTGGTGGGCTGGAGTACCAGTTGGGTAAGGTCATGCGTGAGAGCAAATGCGTGGGCAGTTCGACCAGCGTGGTCAGTTTTGGAAGATCCCAGCCAGGACTCATGGTGGGCGTTAAAATCTCCCAAAATCACCAGTTCGGCGGTCGGAAACTGCTCCTGCGCTTTATCCGCTGCTTGACACAGGTGGTCAAAGAGTCGAGTTGTCTCGGAGTCTCCAGAATGGGAGCGATAGAGGCACACGTAAATTCGGCTCGTAGAGCCAAAATCCACTAGGCAGTGCAGACGGCGACAACAAACATCCGCCCTGATGAAAAGGCACACTCCAGCCCTTGCGAGGAAGCACTCCTCGAGCACGTAGCCGGGATAGTGGAGATGTGGTGTGTCGGCAGGGCGGCGTATTTGTGTCTCCGTAAGAAAGAGCATAGCCGGCCGAGCCGCCTCGAGGTGTTGGTGTACGGCGCTGAGGTTTGCATGGAGTCCACGTATGTTAGTGAACTCCACCTCAAAAAGCGGGTTGGTGGGATGAGTGGGGTATTATGAGTTTCAAATGAGCATATGACTGTCCATCCGCCATATTGTCTCGAAATTGCCTTTAAACTTCTTATAGAAAGTATTGTTAACCGAAAACGATTATGTTAAGTAAATATTAATTTGAAATATCAAACATAAATAACAATTTTGAAGGTAAAGATTAATTTGTTGTTTATGTTTATAAGGTTATGTTATTTTGTACTAGCACTTTCTTTGAAAATCTCAATTGACGATTGCCTTCTTATTCAAATTGCATAGTATAAGTATATAAATATAGTAAATACCAGTAACACGTGTTCAGTGATGTTGCACACATCACCTAACACTAATCACAACGATGACATAAAAATACCTAAGTAATTACCTTAAAACAATACTACATCAGCATCGCAACGTAATTCTTTATGCAAATCATTCAGAGATTATATTCTTAAGAGTGTAGACCCAATACTGATGATGGTGAAAAACAATTTTTACTGAATCAAATAATGTTCAAACCATTAGATTTCAGCTCATAAACCATACAATAGATAGCCATAAATTCTTGTCTCCTAATACATACATATATTACCAATAAACAAGGAGTAGTGTGTAGTAATAATTGTAACCGCATAGCTAATGACAATACAAACCGCACTACCGGATCATTAATACCCTAATCTATTCACAGTTGACATCACCCGGAAATATAAACATCACAGCGTATATATACGTAGCTATTAGTTACAATTGTTGAATATAGGACTTACTCCTTCCCAATATAAAGTATATATTAAAATATTTACATACCCTATATAGGACATACATATATGTATAAATACCATGTCAAACCTAGAAAATTGTTGCTATTAGCGGAGCTAGAAGATCCAACTCGATAAAGATCGTTTTCTGGGTTATTTCTATGATCTATGAACCTAAATTGTTTAAATTTAAATTGTTGTTCTGAATCTGGGTGTTCTTTGTGTCTGTTATGTGAATGTTTGTGAAGTTCCCTGCGATTCGGAAATACTCCTAGTGCGGAATTTGTCAATAAAAGAAAAGAAAAGAAACTACATTAGAAATATGTTATTGTCTCATATGTCTTGTTCGTCTTGAATTTTCTTTGCTCATCTGAAATATAAAGTAAAACGATCAATATTTAATCTACGGAATCCAAAAGACTACTGTGATGGATTACGTCGGAAACTATCCGGACAGACCCCTGGATGCCCCCGAAGCGTGTGTGCTCTCGCGTTCAAATTGAATTAAACTGAAGCCGTTTACAAAACTCTTTTTAGTACAGAGCCGTGGTATCTAGCAGCATCCACTTTTTTTACTATTTGTACTTACAGGTACTTCGTTAGTTAGGTGAGTAAATACAAAAAACACGCAAGTACGCATGTGGCAATGTGTTTTGGTAGCTTAGTATATTTAAATTAAAAGATTACTAACACAATAGTTGGTCAATACAAATACTTACGTTATTTTTAAAACATCTTATTCTAACAAACCTAATTTCTGATATAAGGTTAAAAGAATTTTATGGCAGAAAGTCTGCGACAAAATTAGACGTCATCAAAATTTAGTCACTCTTCTCTAAACAAGCTTGTTTAGTATGTTCTAATCGATATTTTAAATGCAATAAAATAAAATCACAATTATATTTACAAATAACACTTTTAAGCTGATGTCACCGTGTACAATAGTAAGTGCGCTGTCCGCCTTTGAAGGTGATTTGATGGGCGATGATGGATGCGGGGAGGGGAAAAAGGAGAGGGGGTAGGGCCACTTGGAACCCCACTAATTTTGGTTTTCTGTGATGCCGTGGTATCGCACTGGTCAAGCCGGGCCTATTCATGCCTAAGCATGGCTCTCCCATGAGAAAACCACCGATTTTATAAACTAAGTTTAAAGTAAATTCCTACTGATAGTCTACTCGACATACCTAATAGGTCTGTTTTTACACATAATGTGACTGCAGTGGGCTGAGAAAATTATTTGTTTAATCAAATTAAACGATTTTAGCAAAGAATCGATAAAAAAACTCTGTCAATGCATGCATATAATATTTTAGTCTTACATTAGATTTAATCAAAAAAACATTGTTTGAAAATATTCTGGAATACTGTTTGTTCGCACCAATCCTCTCGAGGTGTCGCTTTTATTAAAGATTGTAGGTAGTTTTTTTTCTTTCGCTGCACTGACAACTGGCATTCTTTTGGAAGCCAGTACTACATGAGACCGGACACCGCGACACGCGTTTAATAATTGCTCGTAATACCGCCGCGTCGTTGGAAAGTCGTAACCTGTGCTGTGTACTAATTAATAATTAAATGTGGACTATTACAACGTAAATTAGATATAACCATTGGATAGAAGAAGGACTCGGAGATACAAGACCAGTGCACAGGCGTGGAGATTCGACGCTGTCAAGACCTTCAGGTCAGTAAAGTAGTGTATCAGTGCAGCACACTCTTAAGTAGTCTCTTGTTTACCAATAACAACAGATACTTAATTCAAGTATCGAATAAATCAAATGAACCCCCCCATCCACATTAAGGCTAGCGAGCAAGCTAAGCTGCCGCGCCTTAACACTGTTAAACATTTGGTCTATTCCAAATCGTAACTATAAGTATGTTTATACAGTTTAATAAAGGTTTGTGTTTGTTTGAATTATTGCGAATTACAAATGAATGGAAAAATAATTTACGGGCGATCTGAGGTCGGGAAGTGGAATGTGGTGAGTTTTTAAGGGAAAAAACGGTTTATTTCGATTTCCCGAAAAACTACAATCCTATGAAAAAAAGTTTTAACTTTTTTTTTTAATTCAAATAACCAAGTTTTTGGTTTTTTATTTCTATCTTTTACAAAAAAAAAAACATTTTGCAACAAGAACGTGAATTAGTTAACGATGGGCCTCTTTTACCATTGTCAAAACCGAGAGAATGCGTTGCCGTAGCATCAGGCTCAGATGATAATACTAATTTTCTTGTCCCTCTTTCTTTTTTTCGGTGTACGTAAACACCGAAAAAAAGAAAGAGGGACAAGAAAATTGTTACGTTGATAATTTTGACGCTGTTGCAATATCGTAACCACATGTATGGATATAGAGAAAAGAATATCCTTCACGGAAAAAGCTAATTAGTTCGTTAAAAGAAGCAAGCTTATTTATTGACGGTAAATCGTCTCTATCAAAGGTTTTGAAATCGATTGGCTTTAGATTTAAAAAATCTGACAAGCGGAAAATCCTGCTGGAACGTTATGATATTATTTTGATGAGAGTAACATTCTTATGTCAAATAAAGAAAATTACGGATTGTTACAATGTCGTGTTTATTGACGAAACATGGTTGAATGCGAATTAACATACGGTTTCATGGACATGGACTAACGATACAGTGGCCTCCACATCAAAAGTTCCATCGGGAAAAGGAGCTCGCCTTATTATATGTCACGCAGGCTCAGATTCTCATGGATTTATTCCAGACTGCTTCCTTGCATTCGCGTTTAAAACTACAAGTGATTACCATGAGGAAATTAACCTTATTGTTTTTAAAGAGTGGTTTAAGAAGCTGCTAGTCAGCTTAGAAAACCCATCGAAAATTATAATGGACAATGCACCGTATCATTCTGTACAAGTTTATAAACCACCAACATAAGCAAATGAAAAGCAAGAAATTATCTCGTAGCTGGGAGGAAATGGTGTGAAAGCAAGTCCAACTTTATTAAAAGTTGATTTGTTAAATTTGGTAAAAGCAACTAAGCCGTCCAAGCCTCGCTATGTAATCGATGAATAAGCCCTAGAGCATGGACATGAAGTTATTTGATTGCCTCCCTACCATTGCCAGTATAACGCTATGGAGCTTATTTGGGCACAAATAAAGGGTCGTGCAGCGCGGAACAATACTGAACCCCAATTCAGTACTGCTAAAATGCTGACTCTACTACAAACTGCTTGTGCAGAAGTCACTACAGAAGATAAAAGTCGTAGAGAAAACAAAGAAAATAATTTTACAAGATTATGAACGAGTAGTGAATATAGACAATATTATTGAAAATGAATTAAGAATATCTCTGAGTGCTGACAGCAGTGATGAAGATAACAATACTACTTTCAGTTCTGGTAGTTCAACTGAATAAATGTTAGTTTTTTGTTAAATTATATACTTGTATTATTTAGTTCCTTAAATTTACGATAGAAAATAATAATGTGACAGAAATTTAAAAATAAAATTGCAGGACCTATAAGTACTTCGTCCGTATCGATTAATTTGCTTTCATCGATGAATGTTTTTCAGCAGGTCACCTCACTATGAAGCTAAAACTGACAGATGTCAAATATGATCTATTAAATTGGCCCTACTTTATTTCTCATAGCAATTTCAAAAGTCCTCAATTAAAAAATAAAAACCAAAAACGTTTGAAAACTTGTAGCAAAACAGCCCAGAAAATAAACTCCTATTCACGCTTCTATATTTTAAATATAATATATCAACACACTAACTATAAAATACACTAACGAATGGATTGTACTGTTATTGAGTGAACAAGAGATATGATTAGGGAGGCTCGCTAGCAATCTGATTGCAGTTTCTATGTGACTTGCATCTTAAATGCACAACCGACAACGGTCCATTGATCTGTATACATTATAAAGGCGTGTCCGCAAAATGTGCTTTGCATAGATAATTACCAAACTATCTCTAAAATGGGTATACAGATTTGATTTGATTAATTTGTGTTTGTTTATGAATTAGTTTATTGAATGATAAAGTGTATAATATATTATTACTTTTGTTAACAGATAGTAGGAGTTTCATCTATCAAAAATTGAATTATGAGAGTGTATTAATTGTAGAGTTTTTAGTGTAAGAAAAACGAATTATAATTTTTTTTTTTATGCGATAGGGGTAAACGAGCAGACGGGTCACCTGATGGTAAGTGACTACCGCCGCCCATGGACACCCGCAACTCAAGAGTCACAAGTGCGTTGCCGGCCTTTTAGGTAGAGGTACGCTCTCTTCTTGAAGGTTTGAAGGTCGTATCGGTTCGGAAATACGGCAGGCGACAATTTGTTCCATAAGCTGGTTGTGCGAGGCAAAAAGCTTCTGGAGAAGCGCACAGTGGTGGAGTGCCAATCGTCCAGGTGATGGGGATGGATATTTTGTCGCGTAGGACGATGGCGGAAACCAGCAGCCGGTATAAGTCCGAACAATTCCTCTGCACCTGCATAGAGATGAGAACAGTATTCCATGTGCGGCCGAACCTGCGCCTTATAAAGTTGCAGGCGGTGGGCTGGAGTAAAATACTGTCTCGATCTGTTTAGCACACCAAGCTTCTTCGAGGCTAATATGGCCTTACTCTCTAAGTGACCGCGAAACTTTTTTTTTATTTTATTTTTTTATTCGTAAGCCTACCATAATGACTCCACTTTGCCTGATGGTAAGCAATAAATGGAGTCCAAGAGTGGTGGTCACCATCCTCATTGCATGTCTAGTCAATGCAGCATGGTGACCCACACTATGGCGGCCTGGTGAGATGCTTCTTCACGCCCCGCTTAAAAGACCCGGGATCAAATTGGGAAGGAAACACGTGCGCTGGACTTCGCTTGATATATCGACGCCAAGGATTCCGATACTGGCTGATGCAGTTAGGGAAGTGCTCTCAAATTGAGGTGATACGACCAATGGCATCTTTTTAGCGGTGAACGCGCAAACCTGTGTCTTCGTGGGGTTAAACTGGACTAGGTTAAGTCGACCCCAATCTGAAACTTTTGATAAAGAAGTTTCGATTTCAGACACAAGTTTGGATCGGCTTTCGATGACGTTTACCCGAGAAATGTTAGCGCGGCCGGTGTAAAGGGCATCACTCGTGCTATCGTCCGCATAGCAATGGATGCTGCTAATCTGCAGCATGTCGTTGATATGCAGAAGAAACAGCGTGGGTGATAGCACACAGCCTTGTGGGACACCAGAATTAACAAACTTGGAGTCGGAGCGGTATTTAATGCTACTTTGTTATAAAACCACGATATTTATTTTAAATCGTAGTTTTATTATACGCATGTCATAAATATATTGTAATATTAATTAAAATAAATATATATTGTGAATTTGTGGCTTCAAAGGTTATAGTTACTCGTAATTTCATTTCAAATTTTAGAAAAATCAATAAAGGTCAGTTGCTATAAACTTAACATTTGAAGTTTCTTTGTTTTTGCTATTATCACATCACGATAACGGCGGCTATCTTTATGGTTTATTTATGGTTTAAATTTTAAACATATTTTTTAACATAACGTGATATTTATACACTTTGAGTAAATAAAAATACCTGTTGACTATCGAATCTAAACGGTATTTTTAAAATATTTTCAAATAAAATGTAGAATTGGTGGTGTTGGTATATTAAATAGACTGTTCCACTCATCCATGGGTTAGTGATCGTGCCTGCTCGAGCCCGAGGTCGTGGGTTGGATTCCCACCCAGGACCAATAATTGTGTGCTGAGCACGAGTATTTGTTCTATTGCTGGGTGTAATTTATATAAAATATTTTGTAAGTATTTGAAAATATACGAGTATAAGTATGCTTAACAGCAGTCTGGATACCATAGTACACGCTCTGGTCAGTTTGGACGACCGTGTAGGAGATGCCTGATGTTATTATTATTATATGCCTACCTATGCCTTGGCCGCCTTGCGATATAAGTTATATCGGTGAGACTAAGTGGTATTTAGTCCATTCGACATTACAGCTTACGAGCTTACGAAGCGTAAAGGGTCAGAGATAACCTCATATGACATGGTACATAACTCATGAAACAAATGAACGTGAAAGGTTTAGATGCCTTTGACCGGAGTTATTTAAGTATATTAATAATTTTAATATATAAACGTAAAAGAACTTGTCAATAGCAATTAAATTATATGAATATTCTAACTCTACTAGAAGCTTTGTAAGGAATGCAAACCTCATGAATGAAACCAAATTTGAACTACCTGTATTTATAATAAATCACCATGTAAATTAATTTCCTACTATTATGTTATAAGATATGCATAAATTACAGGGTTCGTTGCATGTTTACGTGTTAGAGCCATGCTTAGGCACGAATGGGCCGGCTCGACCGGTGCGGTACCACGGCCTCACAGAAAACCGGTTGTGAAGCGTTTGCATTTCCCCGAAATGAGCGAGGTTTCCGGAGGCCCAACTCCCCCTCTCCCCTTTCCTCTCCCCTCACCCCCCCTCCTCTTTCCTCTCCCCTCGCCCTCCTCTCCTCTTTCCTATCTCCCTCATCCCTCCTCTCTTTTTCCCCTCCCCGCAACCCCCATCTCTCTTCACCTTCAAAGGCGGGCAGCGCACTTGCGACTCTTGAGTTGCAGGGGTCCATGGACGTCACTTACCATCAGAAGACCCGTCTGATCGTCTGTCCCCCTATAGTATAAAAAGAAAACCGAGTACGAAGGTACCCAAAGTCCTTATTATTTTGAATATTATTATAATAAGCGTCTAATTAGTTCGGTGATCAGCAAATACATTTTTAGCGACGGTTTATCAGCTTTTTAATATTACACTTTTTAATTTATATGAATTAACAGATTTTTTCACTTAGTGTCATTGACAACTACAGTTAACTTACCGTCCTTAATTGAATTGGAATATCAGCATTCTGGTTCTGTTAGTAAGTGGTTCTTTGCAGTTAAACACATCCGATTTGAAAATTTATCGAATAAACCTAGTACTAGCAAAATTAATAGATACAATATGGAAATTATTTTGTGTTTGTTCTTTTATTTTTAGTTCTTGAGAGGCCAAGTATGGCTTTCCTAAAATGCCACTACCTTCAAATTGTCTACTATGCCTAGGACTGAAAAGTTAGACGCAAAGAGATAATAACGATAATGTGCGTATACCAGTGGAGCAATTTGTAAGACTCTTATATGTAGATAGTTACAATGTTTATGTTTTATGTTTATGTTTATTTTTTTCAATGTTTATGTTTTTCAAGTGGATGTATGTATGTTTCTTTATCCCGCCATAAAATATAGACGGCCTAATAGATTTCGACATTTTAGGTAATCTTATACCCAAAATTTTGAGATAAGTACAGCAAAAGATAAGAATGGAAATTTATGATGCAGTCGGATTTGCCTTTTAAAATAATTTAAACTTTAGAGGCGATATGAATAACCACTATTAAATGATATCTCATTTTAAACCAGTGTCAATAACAGTTTACCAGCACACAACATCGAGTTCTGTGTCTACCGCTTTTGCTGGTTACTAGCTTCTTCCCCGCAGCTTCTTGAGTTGTCTTCTAAACCGAAGAAAAAACTCTCTCTTCATTCTAGTAATACATATTAGGAGTTTGGTTGATGTTATTGATGTTTCCAGTGTACTGCTATTATTTTATGGAAATACATATTTCCCTATGTATACTTTATTTGTGCAAATCTCTCAATGTATTAGCTAAACCAGACAAGATGATATAATGTTAAATGGAATGTTTCTTCCCTTGGTGGAAATCTTTAGAATATTTCCCATGTAACAATTTATATGAAGCAACATTGCAGATGGCGTTAATATTTCATAACATATGCAGAGAAGAAATATTTTAACTCAGAATTTGGAATTTAGTTTGACAATTTGTCTCCACTTTAGTAAAAATTCATACAAGGAAATGTGGTGAATTTTAAGTGATATAACCTTAACTCGTGTAATTAAATGTAATAATTTAGTTAAGAATTAATTGCTAGCTATAATTACTACACCAATGTGAGTTCGATCCTAAAATCGCGTTGCCGGAGTTGAATTTTGAATAGTTATCTCGGGTTGCAAAATTTTACGTGTAGTCGATATTCTAGAATCGAAAGGAGCGTCAGTTGTCCGAATCGTTAGCTATTTTTTGCGATAGCTACCCACTGCACACGAAATCTGAAGTCTCAATTTATAATGCAGCCCATCGCCTCACCTTCAGTAAACGAAATGACTATTAAATACAGGCCGTAGTGCAATTTTTACTGCGGATGAGCGAACATGCGAAAAATTAGTATGCTTATGGAAGTTCAAAATATAAATTTAATATTTAATACTAGGTGTACTTAACTGACCTTAAACAAATAGTACTAAAAGCAACGTATAATTATCAAAATAAACGGATATCTGTTAGCTGACACGCAAAATCTCGAACAGATTTCTACATTTTCTTTTAGTTCGTCATTATCTTAGCTAGAGGGACACACCGCAGTGACAATCAATGTCGCTTATTAAGATAAATGGTGCTCGCCCCTTTGTAAGACACTGTCGAGGTTGGGACAAGCTAAATGTTTAGAAGACAGGCGAAATGTGTAGTGGCTTAGAAAAGACACAGTGGGGTGGATATTTGTTGTAACCAAAGTCGAGAGTCAAGTTCACATAGATAAAAGAAATGTTTAAATAAAGCTAATACGATTATATATAGGCAGTAATAGTATACAAGTATTAGATAAATAAAAGTAATTTATAAATAGTTAATTTCTGTTTTTCGTCTCTTAATAGGTATACGCACTAATTACTTAAAATAAATTAAATGTGTGTTGAAAACGTTAAATATGATATTGCAGTAGTGATCATTTATACTTTTAAGAACAGATATTATATAAAGCTTTATAGTCGTTGGTCAGCATATAAAGCTTAAACTGGAACGTTAGATCTCGTTAAATGCCTCTATTGGGTTAAATAGCTTCGAAGTGGCTGTGAAGTGATGTTCATTGTAGAAGGAAGACATCAAAACTTGTGTTCTTATGTCTACGTGTTTAGACACGCATACATAAGGATATCTTGAACGTCTTCGCTCACAATCAGCAGTATTTAATATTTCCAGTTAATTTTGTGAATGTCAAAGACCTTTCTAGACGGATTTGGATTGGGGTTATCACGTAAGATGTTGTACAAAAGGTGAGTTGCATTAGGAGAGTACTTTTAACTCAACCGCTTCGTTAAATTCGTTATCCAATATTGTCAGATGTCAAAAAGATAGAGAGGAGGCCATTTGGAAATTTACTAAAATTTTGTGAAGTGCATAGCCCTATACTAAATAGAAAGTCCAGCAACCTCTGTCGTCAACTGTAAAGAAAGAAGCTTTTCTTCTGTATAGTTAAAGTTTTAATACGATTTAACAAAAATTAAAGTACTTAACGCTGCCTGTCATATTGCTTTTTAAAGCGGAATGTTGTTAACTAACTTTGGTTCCTTGCCTGGTTCCTGCCAAACTCATATCTAATACAATTTTTAACCCTCCTATCTGAGCTTAATGCTGTGTTAGAAGTGGGTTCACTTACGACGATAATGCACTGGATGAGGTACAAACCCGCAACCACTTGATCGCATGAAAAACAGTAATTACGCTACAGCCGCATTGAAAGACTAAAGCTATGTCGAGAATGCTATTAACCAGTCTATCTCAGATTCATGTACATTTCTCGCTTTGTATTAAAACCCTTTGTGGATTTGCAACGTTTTGTTGCTTATTAGATAAACCATTATATATATATATATTAAAGCATCTATAGCCGACTTGTTCAGTTTTCTCTGTATGTCAAGCCTTGGTAGATTACCATCTTTTTGTTGTCTTGTTTGTTTTTTGAGTTATTGGTGAAAATGTTTTTGAAGCCTTGTAAGTTGGGGTTGGAAGTCATGATGATGTTTTAGGACTGTAAACTACTTTCACCGTAAAGTAATATAGGTTCAAATTTTTAAGCCGCTTTCAAAATGATGATTTAAATTCATCTGTTATAATGTATGTGTGTAATGCGATATCTAAGGCAATCTAACAGATTACAGTAATGTCTTCTATAGGTCTTTTATGTGCCAAAAGTCCAATCAAAATTTTCCAAAAATAACAATGGTTTAGTAATTAATAGGTGAAAGTATCATCAAACAGTAACCTGCCTCTTCCTGCGCATGTGGCGACGAATGCGCGCTTCAGCTGCAATATATCTTGCACTCCTTCACTCGCAATCAGCAGCGTTTAGTATTTAAAGTTAATTTTGGATATTGCGAAAGTCTTTCTATGTGAATTTCGATCAGAGTTAGTTATCAAGAAAGATGTTTTTCAATTGTGAACTGTACCGGGACACCTGACGTATGCATAACTATTTCAACAGCTTTGTTGAATTCTTTATGCACATGTCAGATATCAAAACGGTAGGGAGGGGACCATTAAAAAATTACTGAAAGTTAGTGACATGCACAGCCATAGGTCAAATAGAAAATCTAACAGGTCGCTTCCTTTAAAATATAATTATTTAATTTTATTGACGGTTAGAAAACCTTACGTGAATACTATTACTGTCTTCTTGTGACTGTCTAAAATATATAAGCAGTATTTAACTTACTGACTCATACAAATTAGTTAAATTTAAAAACTTTGCTACAACCTTATATTTCACATTCAATATCTATATATTTGTGAGGGTCAAACACTGCACGTAAAATTTGACCAGTCTGATTGAGGTACAACAATGCTTCTTCAGAATAGGTATGACCCGACTGATTCACAAAGCATTATTTTTTATAATTTGTTTAGAACGGTGTGGAGTCGGTGATCGTAAGATGTATGGTCAAAACCTTGAAAGCTTTCCAGTACTGTCTTGATAAACATCATATACACTTATCATAGTAGCTGAAGTTATGAATGAAACATTCATTATAAAAATGCGATAACTACGGAAAATATAAAAAACTCACTTCGCTATTTCCTGCTTTAGTCAGTCAGTCTTATTGTTGCTAGTCTGAGACTCTCCCCGAGAGAAGTTCAACAAAGCTAATTATCTCCTCGCAGCTTGTAAAGATTTTTCAGTTAAATTTAAACCGAGCACCGAGTGCTCGGTTACAAATTTAACTGAAAAATCGTTACAGCTCTGTACATTCTTGAAAACAAATTTGTTATAATATTAGTTTGGTTTTTAAGTGGTAGAGCCATACTTAGGCACGAATGGGCCGGCTCGACAGGTGCGATACCAGGGCGTCACAGAAAACCGGTTGTGAAGTAACGCTTGCTTTGCATTTCCCCGAAATGAGTAAGGTTTCCGGAGGCCCAACTCCCCCTCTCCTCTCTCCTCATCCTCTCTCTCCTCTTTGCCATCTCCTCCTCCCTACTCTCTTCTTTTGCCCTCCCCGCATCCCCCTAACCCTCATCATCCTCAAAGGCGGGCAGCGCACTTACATTCATGGACGGCGGTTGTCACTTACCATCAGGTGACCCGTCTGTTCGTCTGTCCCCCTATAGAATAAAAAAATAATATAAAAAAAATATATAACAATAATATTAGTCGCTAGCATACTAATTTTTATATTCTCAAAATACTCGTATAAGTATTTTGTTTTGTATATACTTAGATAGATATTTCATAAGATATATATACAGCACGGTTTCCTTTGAAGCGGCGAGTCTCCTAGTCGGAAATCCACCATGGGACCTGGAAGCAAAAACCCGCGCTGCACTGTACCAGTGGCGGAAGGAGTCGCAGGAGCTGGACCTCAGACCCGGCCCTCGTGAGATCGTGGCGCAACGGTCAAATAAGGTGCCAGGTGCTCATGGCTCAGTGGAAAGAACGACTTGAGTGACCGAGCGCGGGACACGCCACAATTGTGGCTTTAAGGTCAATCATGGAAGATTGGCTGGAGAGGCGACATGGTGCTCTCTGCTACCGGTTAGTGCAGGTACTCACCGGACACGGATGCTTTGGCAAGTATCTATGTAGCATAGGCCGAGAGCCAATGCCTGTGTGCCACCACTGCGGGGGCTACCGTGAGGATACCGCACTCCACACATTAGTGGAATGCTATGCGTGGGTGCAACAGCGTGCTGACCTCGTGGTGGCTATTGGTGTGGGTAGCCTCTCGGTGGAGACCATGGTTATGTCTATGGTCCAGAGCGAGATTGCATGGGATTCCGCCGCCTCGTACTGCGAGGCAGTGTTGCTAGCCAAAGAAGCGGCGGAAAGGCAACGGGAGAGGTAGTGCTCTCCGTCCCGCAGAAGATGCACAAGGCACCAGGCAAAGCGAAAAATGACCTTTTTCTATCGCCCTAGCAGAAGCAGGCCCGAGACGGCGGCACTACGTGGTCCGCGCGCGCCTTTCCATATATGAGGGGGGGGACCCTCTACACACCAAATTTAGGTCGCCTTGCTCAAAAGGTCTGCCAGGGTACACAGGGACTTCCTTTCCAGGCTACACCTGAGGCCCCGGCCATCATAAGACCCGATGACGGAACACTGTGTGGTTTAAGTCGGTTCGAGTCCGACATACCACCTAGCCAATTAGCCCCGGCAAGGTGAAGACCCGTGGGGGTTTCCACACAAAAAAGGTAGATATATTTAAAAATGTAATATATATGTTATTTAATATGGATAAAGACTATATTAATAATAATAATTTTATTGCGATACTAAAAGTATATTTATTAGTTTACATAAATATATATATATATAAAGGAAAACATTTCAAGAACTGTTGTTATTAAGGAGATAATGACAAAAACTATAATAATTGACTGTGTGCTCACCCAAGCGAGCAACAAACGAGGAACAAAATGTGTAAGTAGACATGGAGTTTAACCGGTAAACCGGTAGACAAACATAGATGCATTGTATTGCCGCGTGAGTGAGGGTACCGGAGGCCCAACTCCCGCTCTCCTCTTTGCCCTTCCCCGATTTCCCCTCCTGTCATCCCCCAACCTTTATCCCCTTAAAGGCGAGCAGCGCACATACGACTTTTGAGTTGCAGGTCACTTACCATTAGGTGACCCGTCTGTTCGTCTGTCCCCGGTGTCTTTAAAAAATGTATTCTCTCACAGTCATGAGGTTTACTAACTGCGTACCTCCTTGATTAGTCTCGGTTGCCTATGCATGTGTAATTAAGGTAAAGCCTCGCAGAATCTTGATAATAGAATAAGGCAACAAGTATAAGTGACTTAACTAATGTTTACTATACCTAAACCAAATAAATTTATCTAAACATAAAAAATTTGCATATTAATAAGTGAGTTTCAAATTCATAAAGAAGTATTTTGGCATTTTTCTGTGTGTGGCTGTTTCTAACAGGAGATAGACTTATATTAAATATTTTTGGCAACGACTGTCCCCCTATATCTCGTTGTCTGCCATCACAAGTAAAAGGAAGTCTACCTATGCCAAAAAGGGTCGAAAAATTACAACCTACCTGCACTTCTTACAAAAAGATCTGTATGTTGTTTTGATATGATGAAATGGAAAAAGACAAGTATGCAATATAAATTAAAATAAAAAATATCGAAAATGTTCAACTATATAAGAACATATTTTGAACGGCTGAACAGATTTTTAGAAGAACATTATCGATCAAGCAAACTTGTAACTAAAAACTCCCCCTCTCCAGCCCCCCTCCTCATCTCCCTCGAAGCCTGGCAGGCAATTACGACTCTCGAGTTGCCCTTATCATGATAAATTGTAATTAACTGTATTGCTCACACCATAATTTTACACTTTAGATATGCATACATCCTTCTGATTTAAACCGGACCTATCTTTAGTACAACCAATTCAATTAAAAATAAAACTATTTACAACTGACGAAAAAATCTCGTAACAGATAGCAATTCTTTATTCCTTATTTTCCACCTTAGACATCTATGGTCTTCAAATTTAAAATGGACCAACCTTAAGTACAACTCCACTTTTGACATGTCTATAGTAGTGTTGCACCTTCTAGTTCGTATTTTTGGCTGTCCATTTGAATTTAATAGATTAGCTAGATGCCCTGCATAAGTTTATAGCAGCCTGCAAGACCTCTATAGGTACTCGAAGTACCTTGCGTAGTCTTTTTTTATATTTATACAACATCTGACGCCGCCAGAAAAATATATAATCGAATTTATAATTCTATAATATTAATTTACAAAGTAAATGCAGTATCCATTTTGCCCGGTAAGTACAATTTTCAGATTATCCCAAGTAATTCAAAAATCATTGCATTTACACTTGTCTTCTACACATAGTTAACAAGAACTTTTAACGAATAATATTAGGTCTATGAAACGAAAACTCTTTAAATCAATATTTTTCTAACAAACACACATTTTGTCTACTGACTGACAACATGCGATGTAATTCCGTGCCAGCGACAGAAGACAATGTTTTCTATGACAGTGCGGCTAACGACAAACCAATAATTTATTATCGGTGGCGAGTATTCGCTTTACCAGGGGTGTCTACTCTGTCCGGTTATCCCCAAGTGTGTTCTAGGTACTTTCCTGTGCTTGTCACTAGCTAATTGTAAGTCTAGTTTAGCAAGTCCAAGTGATCAACTTCAAATAGTTTTGATAGACACATTTTCTCTGCAAAATTTTCACTACTTCGCTCGCAATTTTCAATAGAAACATCGTTCTAGGTAAGGTATCATATTAAAGCGAACAAAGCGTGTTTAAAAAGTAAGTTTGTGATAAAACTGTGGCGTCTTCGGCCTTTATAAGGAGGTCCAATAAAGGTTTGTTGTCTAATTAGGTATCGTAACTATTATTGTTTTAAGCTCAAATCTCGTCTTATAAAATACACACACATCGAAGAAAGAAAGGTTGGTATAATATTACGTATTACCTACTTATGTAGGTAATAATTTGCTTGTGTAGTGGTTAGTGATCCATATTGCTGAGCCAGAGGTTACGGATTCGATTGCCACAATGGACAAAAATTTGTGAGATACACTGTTACTTAGTTGGAGTCTGGGTGTTCTTTGTGTTCATTATTTGAATGTTTCCTAATGTAATTATGTTAAAAAAAATAATAAAAAGAGAACTGGAAACATTATACTCTCTTTTTTGGGTAGTTACATACAATCTATTTACCTTTTTCTGTCCAATAGGTAAATTATGGAGTTAAATTTATGTTAAATTTGGTACTGTGGTACATTTTTTTTATCACAATTACAACCAATGACTGTTTTTAACACGCCAATAAACTTGCCAGTATAGTATAGGTAAGTGTAATCTAGTAGTTTTCTTCAAACGTTCCAGTTTACGGCCCGATATACAATAACAAAATATATAACCGTGTTTATAATCGTATTATTATCTTTCGTTTATTTAAATTCACCCCTCACCTACAGGTGCCGTTGAAGAAAAACTTATCACTCAAAGCTTTCAAGTCAGACGCAGGATAAAAACATTTTGCATTACAAACCTCTTTTGATTATTGGGTAAATTGAGTTTGGAAAGTTTCGATATTTCCGAACTTGATTACCTATAACAATCCCCCAGTTCGTCATGGCTTAGGAACTTTTTCATCTTTTTCAGGGTGCATAAAAGTACATTAAGTAGGTATACATACTGATGAATATTTTTCTGGTGATTGTGACCATGTTGCTGCCCTGATCTGATTCTAGTGACCGATGACTTGCTTAGTAACTCCCTGCTTTAGAAAACATCTGCCTAGGTTTATTTGGGGTTAATCTTTTGATTATAATTAGTGATTTAAATACAGAAATAATTAGCGGGAATACTCATATTTTCAAGCAATGTATTACATTGACCTTACATTTCATTTACACTTATAAATAAGAAGAGAGATATAAATAAGAAGAAGAAGAGAAGATGTTTCTTTATTTTCACCTGCCCAGGTACAGAGGCACTGCCTGGGTCGACAAATACTTCCTCACTACTCGTGGGGCTAAAAATGGAAAATAGTACACATGAAAATTTTAATGGTGAACGACAACCTAAAGTCGTATCAAAACCGCTTGACGTGTCAGATTCTGACACTGCCTCAAGCCAGAAGTACAGGGTGACAGTGGGTAGGGCTCCACTGAGCGCTAAGCTTTGGCGTAAGCGTACTCGCTCTGACTCGCCTAGGAAAGAGCAGCAGGTATCGGACTCGGCCTCCAGCGATGAAGTGGTGCCGGCACCGAAAGTCGCTACCGCTCGACGAGGTAGAGGCCGCACGCCGACCACAGGCCAATATGTGAAGCTGTCTGCAGCGAGACAGGAACTAGCGGCAGCACAAAAGGCTGCTGAAATGTCTGAAAAAGAGGCCCAGCAGGAAGCGGAGCTTATGGCATTGACCCAAAGAGTCAATGTTGGAAGGCTTGCTCCAATCTCCACTAACCCAGTGGATCTCAGGGAGCCTGAAGATCTGACCGCCCTGCAGGTGTAATCCAGAGTGCATGACGCCGTCGCAGCCATAAAAAAGTAGCCAAGGTGTCCAAGGGGTTAAAGGGGACCTGTCAGAAGGCCCTAAAGGACGCCTCAAGCCTAATACTAGAGCATCTGTAGATGCTGGCCACGCGAACTTTGTCCGAAGAAACGGTTCGACTCCAGGCGTAGAATGCTCGCCTATCCGCTGAAACGCCTCAACCCCGGAGAGAGTTAAACGAACTACGTGCACAACTAGCAGGATGGAAAGCTGGGCAACTGAGGGAAGCTCTGGTCATACCTCCCCCTCCACAACCAGCTCAAAGTCGGAGTTGGCCTGACTACTTCGTCAGGAGCTGGCAACTCTAAACCAGCGATTTGCTGTCTTGAAGGGGAAGGTACGAGGTATGCAGAAAAAGCTGCCCCTACTGGTCAGGAAAGTACTACTAAGTCGGCAACACAGAAGTCTGCCTCTCAGCTTGCTTCAAATACCCAGACGATAAATACTTCCCGGAAAGGGAAAGGCAAAGGCAAAAAGCCAACCATCAGTGGGACTAGAAATTCAGTCCTAGCTAAACCAGCTGTAACTATGACTGAAAAAGCAGTCGCCGCCACGTCGGATAACCTACCCAAGCAGCTAACCGAGCCACGTGGAGGTCAATGGGAGACCGCTGGAGCCAAGAACAAGGCTAAGAAGTCTCGGCAGAAAGAGAAAACGAAGGCGGCCAGAGACACCAAAACTCTCCGTGCCCCCCGCTCAACGGCGGTGGTTATCACACTTCCGTCTGGGGCTGAGGAGCGAGGCCTGAGCTACGCTAAAGTACTGGCGAAGGCTAAAGCCGAGATCAATTTATCCGAAATCGGTATCTCGGCAATACGATACAAATCCACAGCAACTGGTGCCCGACTGCTTGAAATCCCGGGAGCCGCAAGTGGCGATAAGGCAGACGCACTCGCAGAAAAGCTAAGAGCAGCGATGGGAACAGAAGGAGTCCGTGTATTCAGACCCACTAAGTGTGCGGAGTTACGCATTACGGGCCTAGACGACTCAGCTACGTCAGATGAAGTGATTGCGCTGTTGCTAAGGCCGGAGGGTGTCAACTGGAGCAGGTGAAGGCTGGTCAAATCCGTACCAGTTTCACCGGCCTGCGGGCGATGAAATTTTTGAGGATTTCGTCGTCCGAACAGATACAAGCCCGAGAGGCATGCGCAGTGTTCCGTGCGCGCTTCTTGAGGACTGCAACCAAAGGGTGACGGTTGCATCGTGTGACGGGACTCGTCTTGGGTGAGACGGGTCAATGTCCGTCGGGGGTAGCGGAAGAATGCAATTGCGATTCTCGCTCCCCCGACCATGGGCAAGTTGAGGAACACCGGGGTGGTTTTTAGTCGGTAAGAGTCCGACAGACCCCTTCGCCTACCCCCATGGGAGAGGACATCCATGAGGATCTTCCACCCCGTCAACAAAAAAAAATGTTTCTTTATAAGTTCTACGTATTGCAATAGCCAACTCCTAAACGGCCTCTCTTATTGACAATTTAAAAATACTTACCTAGAATGATTTTGATTTAACTTGAAGAACCAAGTCAAGCTAAGTAAGTGTGAAGTTACAATCGTACTTAATAAGCAACATTGGTTTTATACGGTAGGTATTATGAAGGGTATCGCGATAAAGAGAATAATAGGTAAGTCAAATAAATAAATAAAAAAAAACTGCATAAAAATATATTTATTACAAGTATTACTTGATTTTCTATTTATATATATATAAATATAATATAACCGATTGACTACTACCGTGATCAGTATAAATTTAACGAATCTACAATATAAAAATCTTTTTATAAAGTTTGGAAAATTTAACCAATGATGGTATAAGGATGGTACGGTATGGTACTTTTTGTTCCACTTGGACTAAACCGTGCCTCCAGATCTTCGGCAATACCTATACAAAATGTGTAATTGTTCATTTATTTTTAAAGGTCTCTTCGTAACTTGTCCTAAGGTGTTTGAGATTCCGTAGCCAATCCAAAGTCTTTATATATTTCTGGTAATATCAGGTTTTTCGTATGCAAACTTTGCATACAAGACTGGATAAGTTCCTAAGAGTTGAGTACGCCAGATGTTTGGTGAACACTGAGAAGGCCTTCGTATTTATTGTTCTTAATAATATTCTTTAGGGTAAGGAAAAGTTTTACTTACAACTTATTGTTTTTGAGATATGACTAGAACTTTTGGTTCCGTATATTCTAAGTATTAACAGTCTTCAAGCGAATCTTCTTGCTCTGTTTATGTACTTTGAGACCTGATATAAGTATATGGACACCGAAGTGCACGACTAGCCTGTTGATCTAGTAGCTACGTTTCAATGACTGCTGAGCCATAAGTTGTGGGTTCGGTTCCCACGCGATATATAAGTTTGTGTGATCCACAAATTGTCTCGAGTAAGTCCCTAGCGACAGGAATCAATGCAGGAATAAACAAAATACAGGCTGTTCTTCGGGATGACCTTGTATCCAAGCCGTAGATGCAGTTGTTTTCGGTAGGTATGACTTATCAACAGTGCTTATATACGATAGGATACGATATATGTTGTGAGGGTTCATATAAAAGTTACCAAATAACTCACTGTTTAATATTCCCGGCATATTTGAAAGTCACTGTAACCAGTGGGAATTGAGAGGAATTAAAACCTTAAACCAAAATAACATTTAAAAACAAATACGAGTTCGTTGCATTTTTTTTAATTCTCATACTTCAAAATAAAATGTCAAGTATTTACAAAATCATAGAAAATAGAGTACTAAAAGTTCATCACAAAAGAGTTTCTAGGTCATACTTACACTACAAATCTTAAAACTATTAGAATACGTTTGTTCTGAAATAATACATTTACTTTCTTAGAAAATAACATTAACTAACTTAACACTACTTAATTTATTTAGATTATTGCCATCGTATGATTTACAACTTTTACACCCAAAGCCTAGCGCTTAGTTTGAACGATCGGAAAACTATTATTGGATATAATAAAAATTATGTTGTACAGAAGAAATGGTTACAATGAGGATCTCAAGGATACATAAGTGAAAATAATATTTATTTCATCACGAAATATAAAACGCAATATTCACAAAAATACAATGATTTTGAAACTGTCTGTGTACCCTCTAATAGGGCTTAAAATACTACAACTTTAATTCAAATAGGTGACGCAGTTATAATTTCATACCTTGTATTTCCATTCTATCAAGAAATGTTTTATGTGCTTAATGTTTAGGACGACAGGTAATGACGACACAGCGATTCATAGCACAACCCATCGCCAGTTCAGACTGGCTTCATTTCACATTGTTCTGAAAACGTGGCAAATATAATCAAATGACTAGGTTAGGACCTAAATATTTACGGTTGTCTACGGTTTTACAAATAAGCTTGAAAACGTAAACAGTCATATCAAGATATATCATTTTATACAAATTGATAAATGTAAAATAATGGTTTTGATGGACCTAGAAATATCTAGGTAGTTTATCTAGGTGAACTGGTATTTATGTAAAAAAGAACCTAGTCCTAGGATACGTACGGCTTGATTTTAAATAATAAAAACGAACCGGAGTAATTTCAATATGGAATATAAGCATTTAGCTCTATCAGTAACAACTGATCAGTTTTCAGGCACTTCATTTTGAATTAAACTCGCCATGTTTTGCAAAACGTTAACAATTTTTTAATTAATAAAAAGAAAATACGATAAATGTAGGAAACCTTAAATATTTTACGATTCCAAGGTTTTTGCTACGTAGCTTTGATCTTGTTCTCTAAGAATACACCTGCAGGTTTTAAAATTAAAAAGTAATCATTCTTAGTTAGACATCTTCTAAAAAAAATAGGATTATTAAGAAACTTTGTTTATATAAAACTATTTTAGTTATTTTAAATAGGTAATCTTTTATCTAGCACGCTATGTCCATACATTTTAAACCAATTCGAAGTCAGCCACCAGTCAGCCATGAGTTTCAATGTCTTTTTTTTGGTTTAGCGTAAAACTACTTAAACCTGCCATCAAATACCGGTTTAAAAGTAATACCTAAAAGCCTAAAAGCATTTAAATCAACATATTAAAAAGGTTTTATAGTTTTAGAGGATAATAATACTGCCTTATATAGAAAATGTCTATCTTTCCTTGTCTCTTTCCTCATAATTATCTTACATCTTCGACTTTTTAATAAGATATCGTATAAGATACTATATTAAACAATTAGATATTCTTATCAATGAATTTGATTTACACACGACAAACAACAACGAAATTATAATACGTTAAGTTTCGAATACACAGATTGCACGATAAGTATAAATTACAGAATATAATGTTTTGGTACACGTAATGAAATACTAAAATTCTATAACTATAAAGACAACTATACAAATAATATAAATGAATGGATGGGATGAATTGAACTAATTATGCATTTTAGGGTAAAGATTTTAAACTCACACACAATTTATAAAGTCGTAAAATGATGTGAAGTTTATTTATTAAACTATTTATAGGCAAAACCTATAGTGTGATAAATGAGCTGAATTGCACTATTTTTTTTAATGATTATTACAAGTGTAATATACAATTATATTATTCTACTTAATTTCTATTGTTAACTACTAAAGTGAGTAAAAACTCAAGTTTCACGAGTTTTATCTACTTTGTTATAAAAACTATTATATGATAGAATAAATTAAAGTAATTCGATATTCAATAAAATATATTCCTACACTACTAGACCGATGCTGAGGATTGAGCACTTTTGTAATAATCTAACATATTATGCATAATAATTATAACACAAGGGCACTTGTCGACCGCCGCCGTCACTGTCAACGGTCAACGAGAATTGCGATATTTCGAGACGAGTTCAGACCGCGACGTGACGGCGATCGTGCGACCGATCTCGGTGAACATCTCGCCATGCATTCGGTCCGTTAATAGGTATGGGCCGAATGCATGGCTCGGCGGGTGCTCGGGTGACGGGAATACAATAGACAAGAGGCTATAGTTAATATATGTGTCAATACAACCGTAGTAATCATACACATCATCTCATCTCATCTCATTTTTAACGACTTGAAGAGGGAGGAGGAGGGAGGGAGGTTCTATATTTGACAATACGTATCTTTTTTTGTATGTTAATCGAATTCTCCGGCAAGTGTTGACCGATTTTTTCTGGTCCTATTGTAAACAAAACAGGATCTGATGATGGGATCCGAAGGATATCAAACCCTCAAAGTTTATAGGTAGAACAAATGTTTTTTTCATATACTTTATAAGATATTTGCGTCTCATGTTGCTGCACTGATGGTGGTACAACTCCTTAACGATTAGGAGTTACAGGATAGTTCTTCAAACGTTACGAACAAGTTTTTAGATTGCACGTTTGACGATTTATTATGAAAGGCGCATTGAAGTCAGTTATCTGTTTTTTTTAGTAGTCAATTAATATCGTCATCTCATTTTCGGTGATGGCAGTGAACAATCGCCCTTAGAGATACATAGAAAAGGGATTCATATACTCTATATCCTATTAAAACTAGGTGAGGAATCAGAATACACAACAATTCCTATATCAAAACGCACTTACGTATTACTAATGCTAATAATTCAACAGTTATTTGAAATTTTAGCAGCATAAATTACAAATATTTAGCACTTAAGCAAAGGAACAGTTAATATCGGCATCAATTATGGATATTACTTAAGACACACATAAAATAAATAACTAAACTAAACAAATAATGCTATTCGTCTTTGAAAAGTGTGCAATAACTAACGAACTAAGGAATGTCATGATACGTATAATATTATAGAGATAGATTATTCTATCTAACAACAACTGTCTGACAATTGACTTTCTCAGTAAACTGACTTGTCGTCTATTTATAGGACGATCTGTAACATTATTCCAAATTTGAAAAAAAAAAAATTTAAGTAAATATAGTTTACATAGCCTTGTAGTGGTTAAACGAGTCATTAGAACGTCAAAATCTTATTTGAATTTGTATACAAGGAGTAGAAATAACTAAATAATCTATAGACTAAGTTTTAAGAGCCACCGAGTACCGGTGATTTTTAATCAACCGAAAGTTTAGTCGCTATCGCTGGGCAGTTATTTTCTATAATTTGATCGGCCAATTTTAAATTGGTAAGTTCGAACACTCCACAGTATAGACTGAAGAAAAATTATCCATACGCGCTGGCCCTAAAACACAAAATCAGTCCCTTCACATTTGTCGGAGAGATTATCAATATCGTCGAGCATTATAGTGAAAAAGTAACATTTAAGTTAAAGATTGTTCATGAAATAGATATAGGTTTTAACTTGCCTATTTCGAGTAGTGTTCAAAATAGACAAATGAAAACCATTAGTCTGTTTGAGACTATCTAAAAGTCCTTTAAACAAAAGTGAAATAATTAGAAATTAAGTAACTAGTACTAATCATACTTCACGTTCCGAAATCAATATGAAATGTAAACTGCTATTAGAATTTACATATAAAATGAAGACCCAAATAAACAAAAATTAAAGGTTTAGGGGCCTAAAACTAGATGGCAGCGATGTTGCAAGATGGCGCTAAGTAAAATAGAAATATTACTTTATATGTAAACGATTTCGTTCTACATCTTAAAATAATTACTTAAGGCTAGTATTATGACATCTATGAATAATTATGTTATATATTAGAAATAAATAGCACAAAGATTTAGTTTACAATTTCAACAAAGTCTATTAAAACATATATAAAAAAAATTAAGACTAGTATTACACTAGACATTGTAGGTGTATAACTAAAAATAAATACTCGTACATTATAGAAATTTCTATATAACTAGGGACCAGGAACATTCATCATTGATAGTCCTAAATCATGAAATAAAATAATTTCGTTAATATTTATGTTCAATTTTTAAAAGCAATAATGATATTAAACACATCTGACTCGGGGCATTGGTAGGAATGCTAGGTAACTCAGATTGTACTACATATTAAGTGATGATAATATTACAGGACAGTCAAAAATAGGTACGTCTTTATTCTGGGTTATTCTTAATTCAAACAATTCCCTTAATAATGATGACATTAGTTAAAATTATAATAATATGAAATAAGCTCAACTTTTTAAAATTTGATTTATTCGTAAATATTATTATTGCGATTAAATGTAATTATTATGTTAAATAGCTAGCTTTCGTGTGATTTAACTATCGTTGTTGCTAATGATGATTCATGTTACGTTCCTAGTCAGACTATATATTTTAGTTTTTATTTTGGAATTAATAAAGGAATCATAGCTTATATTAAAAATATTGTGGAAAGTTCTATTTTACAATAAATTTAAAATTCATGATGATTATAGTATTTCATCGTATGCAGATTTTCAGCTGTCGTAGTGTTTATTACTTAAACGTAGAGAGTAGTATAAAAGGTTAATATATAAAACACACATATTCTAACCTTCTAATGTTCGTTACTTTTGCAGTTTTGTTCAGTAGGAAAGATTTTTTCCCGAAGATATTGAAGACTAATATTAACGCTGGTATAAATCAAACCTCGATATGGCTGTCTGGTATAGGTGGGTGCTTCAGTTTTAACTTCTTGGGGTTAAGTAATGCAGGTTTCTGTGTGCGTGTATGCCATACGTACACCTTCGTACAGTTCTCGGCTAAAGGTTCCAGCTCGTCCTTCGTTGTAAAATATTTTAGTATCTCGCTTTCCTGGAAATAAAGGAAAATAGTTTTCTTTACTTCTTTGAAAATTGAGTACATAAGTATTATGTGCATTATCTGAATATATACAATTTAGATAGAAATGGTATAAATCACAGTAAGAACAAGTGTTTTTACAGAGGTTTTATTTCTAGTAGCATCCAAGATACAAATTCATGGCATTGGTATTGGTATAAGTCTCCGTTTCCGCATTTAGACTCTTAATTGGTCCATTATGCGTATAGACAGGCTGATGAACTGAGCGAGCTTAGCTCCTTCCAGAAGCTCAGAAGTCTCCTGGGGCGTCCACAGGCTTCTAGGAGCGTCCTCGCACCCAAGAGGATACTAGCCCGTTATGTAGCCACTCTCTAGCACTCCAGAAGTACGTGGGCGGCCGTTTTCTCAGCCTGCACATTCATGGCAGATTGTATACTAGAAATTTATTGACAGCGTACTCTATAACTGGGTCTTAGAATAAATAAAACTTATAAACTTGGCACGGCGCAGCGAAGAGACAGAGTACATAACAATTTACACTAAACCCTAATGCCCTTACGCCGTTCAAAATTTTATTCCGAAGTGGCATGCCATTTGATGTGCTGGCCTTGAGTATTACTTTAAGAACGTAAAACGAAAAAATCAACAAAGTGATGTTTTTTAAAATATTACATTATCATAATAATGTAATATTTTAGAAATCAGGACGTTACAAACCTGGAATCCAGACTGCACTTTTCTGGAAAACTTTGCATCTGGACGTTCGAGGAACATAGTGGCGTTAATAGCAAAACCAGCCATGTCGATTGGGAACGGCCTATAAGGTTTCCAAAAGGCGTTAAAATCGCTGACTTTACCATTAGCAACAACCGGCATTTCAACTCGCATCCCTCCCACAATGCCAACGGGCCATACGCCTACTTTTTTGATTTTACGCATCTGAAAATTACAAAACAAGATATAAATTAAATGATAATGGACTAGAAAGCTTGCTGCTGTCCTTAAATTGGAAAGGTATCAGATAATGCGAACAAACAGTTATACATAACGGGCAAAGTTGAATAAAAGTCAAATTTCCGGTAGTGGCCAATTCTTATCAGAACATTCCTGATACTGCTGGACAGATACGAGAGTGCTTTTGTTTGTTAGTTATTGTAATCAGCCGGATAACGAATCTTTAAATTATTATTAACTGCAAAATTGATAATTATATTTAAAAACCGTAATTAAAGTGAAATTAATAAGCGTTCTTCACTTTAAATAAATGTCTCTCACATAAATAGTTGTTGCCTTAACACGAAAACAAGTTAACTTAATTGATCTTATTTCTACCATGAAAAACTATACCTGTTTTCCGACTTCAAAAAATAAGGTAGTTTTATGTTCGACTGTACCTCTTTTTATGAGTTCACTGCCAACTATCCACCGATTTCCAAAATTCTTTTATGTTTCAAAAATAATTTACTCCTGCCGTTGTTAATTTGTAACCAAATCGGGCTTCAATCATGGGATCCCAGGGAATTCGAGAGTAACCCTCAAATTGTATAAGCTCACACGCCTTTAAGATAAGACAGCTGATAGTAGAAGGTACAACTCCTTAACGGTTGGAAGTTAAGAGTTTAATTATTTAAATTACCTCAATAACGTTACGAATGACTCTTTCAAAAGAGAAAGTCAATTTATGTACAAGCGTACATTTTTATCTACTGTACACTAAAATAACCTACTTTTTTTTATTTCCTGCTGGCGACAAGTTGCCCGTAATGACGCTTATTAAACATATGCACTGTATTTATTATATCCATGAAACCTCATTGTAGTATACAATACAATATATTTTTATCATTACACTTTTAAACTTTAGGAGGAATTTAAATATAGCACTGATTGCAATGGAGTTGAGCACCGGTGTAAGCGAAATTAGTGTACCGCCAGCTGTACCGCCTTTTCAACCTTTGTTGGAAGAACGGCCGAGTGCCGTTGTTTAAGGGAAAAGGGTCACAGCAGGATTGCAAAAACTATCGGGGTATCAGCCTCCTAAGCGTGGTAGGAAAATTGTATGCAAAGATATTAATTGCAAGGGTAATGAAAGAAACTGATGAAAGGATATGGGATGTGCGGATCAGGTTTTCTCCTTGCGAGGCATAACCGAAAAGTTTTGGCGAAAAGTCAGTAAGTTCACTGCGTATTCGTGGATTTGGAGAAAGCCTACGATCGAGTGGAGAGGGATGAATTGTGGAGGGTTTTATTAGCGAATGGGGTGAACAGCGAACTGGTCCGAGCACTGAAATCACTATATGAGAATTCCAGTGCTTGTGTCAGGGTTAACGGCGTCTACACTGATTGGTTAAAGATTGAGAAAGATTTTAGACGGGGATGTGTAGCTTTGCCATAACTGTTTAACTTATTAATTAATTATTGTCAAAAGAAATGAAAGGGAAAGAATACAGCTTAAGAATGAATGGGTTACTCGTTTCCTATTTGCGGATGACCAAGTCTTATACTAATACTTGCGTCATCAGCTGAGGAGTTACAGGAGATGGTAATAAGCTTACATGGGGCATTAGAAAGAAAGGGTATGAAAATTAATGTTAGCAAGACGAAAACTAAGGTTTTTGAAAGAGATGATAAATGATAAATAATTTAATCCCAGATATACATATATATACAAAGTTTATTAGGGACGGAAAGTGTGGTGGTGATATAGAACGAAGAGTGAGTGTAGGTAATGTGATCAATGACGCATTGCATACTTTTATGACCAGCCACGTTGGTGCCAAGACTTATGTATGGTAGCGAAAGTTGGGTATGGCAGAAGAAGCACGAAAGTAGAATTAATGCGGTAGAAATGAGAGCATTGCGGAGTACAGTTGATATGAAATTGAGTGACAGAGGAATAGTGTGATAAGGGCTGTGGTGCAGTAGAGGGTTTAGTGACTAAAATAGAAAAAAGTATGCTGTACTGGTTCGGTCATATCGAAAGGATGAATGAAAGAAGATTGACAAGATATTTATATGGCAGAGGTAAATGGAGTTGTCGGGAGAGGAAGACCTAGGCGAATGTACATGGACTAAGTTCAAGACAATCTAAGCAAAGGCCAGGTCAAATATAGGTTTAACCGACGAGCCGTATGCGGAACGGAATTAAAGTTTAAGAAGCGAGAAAGGTATGTCAGAATCGTAGCAAATGGAAGGAAGTGGTCTCTGCCTACCCCTACTGCAGAGGCGTGATATTATGAATGTATACATATATATGTATGTATTCCAATTAAATATTATATTGGTCATATAACTTTGTGAATAAACACAGGAAATTATTATTGTATTACTAAGAGCGCTTGGTCCCGCACCTCTCCCGGTCCCTGTTCTCGTCCTGCCTCTGCGCCCCTGTACCCCGTAGGACTTAAAGTAAGCGGTCTGCCTATAGTAAGTAGTAGGTACATAATGTTCTATTGATTACAGTCGAGATATACACAGGCAGATAAACGGTATGCGTCACAGTTTTACAATTATATACAAATATTTGAGCGGTTTTGTTTAAAGAGATCCAGATAGTATTATTTTAATCAATCAGATAAACAAAAAACATAACAATAAAATGCTATTAAGCATAACATAGCTTTATTTATTATTAATGGTAAGAACGTGTTCTTTGTTAGGTTTTCAATTAAAGCGTTATTTATACTCGCACAATTAACAATTTGACGACCTCTAAGACGCAGCAGTAATACATTCGAATGAGACACACGATGCTGACGGGTTTGATTTACGCTCGATGCAAATATTTGTATGCATGCATTTGTATGGATGGTCCAATGTACAACATGTATATAATACCAAAATAAAGTAGGTATTATGTATATCTATGTTCATCAATTATGTGAATATCATCATCATCAAGTGTAATATGCGTTGCTATTATAAGCATAACTGATTTTTATGTTTACTTCTGGTAGTTCTGCTTCTACCGGACCTTGCAAGATGGAGTCGTAACTCCTAAACCTTGCATTGACGGAATTTGACATATGAGGATTTGGACTGTCTTAAATTTGGGAGTATCATAGGGTCATTAAATAAAGTACCGGAACTCCACCGAAGGGGGAAAAGGACCGTATTAACGTCTTTACAGTGGTATCAGTAACGACTTGCTATCAGGCACACCGTGGTCTACTGTGTCCGCTCGTAACGAACGTTAAACAAGTTGGCTATGATAAAGATCTAGAAAGGTTTACTGATACATGTTATCTTTGTGTGCAAGTATAAGTGGCACTACATGATAAAACATAAAATTAGACATTGATATTTCACAAAAAATTGAAGATTAAAGTTTTAAAAATAGTATATTCAACACACCTTTTTTTACAAAGTTTAAGAAATTAAGATATACATACCTACCTTAAAAAAACTTATTAAATGGATAGATTTTTAAACCCATAACTTCCTGTACACAACATTAAAGAGGTCGACAGTCACTTTCAAAGCAATAGAGACTTATCTGTTAATATATGGGACAATTCAGTGGAGCGGATCGTTGAAAATACGACCACACCCGTAACTTGCGTAGTGACTTACTGACGAGATTGGGATAAGATTTGTAACCAATTCCGTAAAAGGATGATAGTTTCATCAGAAGTGAATTTGATACTAGCGTCGAAGAATTAATAATCACAATAAACAATTTTGGTTTTCGATGTCCAGAATATCTATTTTTTTATTTATGAAAGACAACTCCCACATTAGAAATATTTCCTGTGTCGCTGGGGGGTTTACAAATATTCAATCTACGGACACAAATAACACCCAGACTCGGGACAACTATTTGTGGAAGACACAAATGTTTGACCGACCGACCAGTCAGGGTCATTAGACCTACAGTCAATCCGTCCCGTCACCAGATCCGTCATATTTACATCTTAATTTTTTAGAAGTGGAAAACAGTACACAGTACTTTGATTGAAAGCATCGTCGAGTGCACCGCCCATACTTATACGTACAAATTAAGTAGAGGATTTACCAGAGGATCCATTTTGAACAATTTATAGCGTAGAATAACGTGATATTTATTTCTCTTCATTAATTACACGTATATCAACTTCATGTAAATAATATAAAATGACAATCATAAATTAGAAACTTGATAAGCACCTAGGTTATAAAAAGTAATTGTAATTAGATATTGTAATTAAATTTGTACGATTGATGCGCCTTTATTTATCACAAAGACCGTAATATTTCAAAAGATAATTCTTAAGCGGTAACTAGCAAAGATAATTCGTATGCAGTTTCGTCAAAAGTCTTGTTTGCGATGGGTTGTTATACAGCTATCAATACTGTTGTATTTATGTGCTAATAAAATTTCTTCATAACACCTGTTAGGTCAAGGCAGTGACGATGAAGCACTGTAGGATACAACAATGCATACTGACAGAAGACAAAACACTTTTTTTGAAGAAACACAAGAAGAACAAACAGGTAAAGTTATCACCAATCTGATAAGGTGTTGCCGGAACATGTCTTCTTTTCTGTCTTAGACAGCGGACCCACGTCTGTACTATGATATGAAAACAATAGCAATGTTTTTTTAGTGTAATTTCAAGAGGTGATTGTAAGATATGACGCTCTTGGGAAAAGGATTGACCTTTAAAAGAATTAAAATTGAAGTAAACAAATGTAATTTTCCAGTAACTGACATCGCTAAGGAACAAAAGCGATCTTTTAAATTTATATTGATAAGTCGATAGTTTTATAGAGTTTGTAAGACACGAAAATATTAATGGGAATGTCCTATTTATATATATCGCCTCCGTTATGAGAAATCACCAATAAGATGAAACTAATCTTATTCCCTAGTACCCAACTAAATACGTTGCCGTTGTCAACTGAATATACAAGATCATATATGTATTATCATATAATAATAATAATAGAATGCTAACTGCGTACCGATTGCACCATCCACGTTCATGAGTAATGAGAACAATCTCATTACACACAGATATACAAATATTCCGCGGAAATGTGGGGGACGTGGTTTCTTAAATGCCAGGACCTTTGATAATCGCGAAGTATGCAATTTTAGAGATTACTTTCTTTCTGCTAACGTGGAGGTACACTGGGATGTAGTGGCAGTTGATAACGGACTTACTCCTTTTGGTCTAGGGAAAGAACACTTTCAAAGGCTTACGTTAGGTAACTGGGTTAAGGGCCTGATGCAGAAGTCGGAATCCTTCTTGCTTCTTGACAAGTACTTTGATGAGGTTCCTGTCTCTGGAACCTTAACCACCGGTAGCTTGGTCCCTGTACCCGATACTGGTGGCACACTATTTTTTATTGTTTTTTTATATTTAAAAATGTAATTTATTGTATATGTTTGTTCAATGAAATAAAGAGTATAATAATAATATATATTTTTAAAGTTGAATAAAGGATATAATAATAATAACAACTTCTTCACACTTCGACAAACATACAAACCACGGACACAAAGAACACCAAAACTATGGAAAACTATTTGAGGGTAACACAAATGTTTGTACCATGTGGTAATCAAACCCACGACTAACCACCACTTAGCCAGGGTAGAAATCGGAACCACGGCTTCTGGCTTAGTAGTCAACATCATTAACCACTTGAATAGTCATAGAATATAAATTGGCTTTTGTTATCGCAACGGAAACCAAAACATCTATTATCGCTACCTATACGCTACAGTTCGTTTTGTAGTCCTGATAAAAGCTTCATTAACTATGTATTTAGTTTCTGAGGTATTAATTTAATAATTTTAATAATATTAAGTCTCGTCTCTCTCTTTCTTCTGTGTTTGGTTTTCAACTTTCTTGAGTATTCAGATTTTACAATTTTTACTGCATATTCGGAATGACGCTGTTTTGGGACTTGAAAAACTATTAGAGGGTAACACAAATGTTTGTCCCATGTGGTAATCGAACCCACGACTAACCACCACTAACCATACCAACAGGCCCATCCTGTGCGTGTCCTGAGTTGATGCAAGTACTATATAGATTATTCTATCCATCTAATAACTTGAATAGTGTTTATGCATGAAGACAATACATTTCAGATACATATCTCACTAGGCTCACCCGATAACTGTTTTTTTTTTTTTCTTTTTAAAAAGACAACTCCCGCACTAGGATTAATTCCTGTGTAGCGGGGGACTTTACAAACATACAATCAACAAACACATAGAACATCCAGATTCGACACATGGATCACACAAATTTTTATCCCGTGTGGGAATTGAACCCAAGACCTCCAGCTCAGCAGTCAGGGTCACTAACTGCTACCCTACTACTGGACTATTTTAAGTGCGGGAGTTGTGTTTTTAAGGAAAAATAATCGGACTTTAAAAAAGTAGACCACCGACTTCAATGCGTCTATCATAAAATGTAAGACTAATATGGTTTTATCATGGATGCCAGGGTCACAACTGGACCAAACTTTCATACAACTACCCTTGAAGTACATCCTTTCCAATAAAAAAAAGAATCATCAAAATCGGTTGGCGTGATATTGAGTTATTCGTCCATTTGTCGAACACATGCTTAATGCAAATTTAAGACTTATATGGTTTTCTCATAGATGCCATTGTCAGAACTGGACCATATTAAAATGGGACCACACGGGAAGCGCCAGGTTTCAAATAAAAAAACGTCGAAATCGGTTTACGCAGTTGAAAGTTCTGAGGTAACAATCATATAAAAAAATGAATTGGGAAACTCCTCCTTTTTGAAGTCGGTTGAAAAATAAAAACATTAAAAATATCTGTAGATACAGAACATTGAGATTTAACATAATAAGCTCATTTAAATTTATTTTTGCTTAGCTTACGAAAAATCATTCATTGTGTAAAATACGCTAACAAAGAACCTGCGATGCTCGCGAAATTTTATATACAGTGGGTGGAATCAGCCTTCTCGTAACACTATGTCAATTGCTATCTTGACCTAAAAACTGATCGTTGAGAATGAAATGTACAGCATTTATGAGCATCAGTCACAATAAAATTGAGTGAAATGATAGGCTGAACAGAGGAACTAAAATAAATTTAAGTCTACTGTAAAATGAAAGTTGTGCTTTTAAGGTTTATTACTCAGCGGTGGATTACGTGGAAGACAGAGGCGCTTGGCATTGAACTGTAAGAGATTCAAAGGCTATTTCAAATAAACAGTACAACGTAATGTGAGCTAATATGTTTCTCACCATCTTCTTTTATTATATTTCTTTGTTTATCATTTTTAATTCTTTTGTTCCGTGCCTAACTACATTACTTTAATATCCTAATTTCTGTTTATTTTAGCAACATAATAACACACAATAAAATAGTGTTTATTGAATAGCATATTTATTTATTTAACTAAATGCATATATTGTACAAGGCGGATTTAATGCCTTAGGCATTCTCTGCCAGTCAACCTTCGGGTGTTGCAGAAATATAAGTGTATGTTGTATACGAAATATTGTAATATTTATCTGGTAATTTAAGAGTGGCTATGAGTTTGTTTGACCGATTTCTTCTCATAATCCTTAACCATTTGGAACCTTGTGGTTATAGATCAATACAGGCAGGTGTAGGTTGCCCTACAGTTGCGGTGACGCTGTGAGTATTGATGTATAACTTTAAATATTTTTTTATAGTGAAAACGTATCGATGTATGAAATATTTATATATTGACTAGGACTGTTCAGACTAATATCTGTTTATCTAAGAAGTTCTTAGATGAACAAATAAAAAAAATCTTTACAACTATAGATGGTATGTATAGGTACACTTACCGTCACGATTCTGAAACACGGAATTTTTTTTAAACATTTGGTTATCGATCATGGTTATGCGAGCTTATGCCAAATGATCAATTCACTAACTCAATTAAATTAAAGAAAATATGTAAGAGTTTAGTAACGAATAATTGGATTATGATATTAAACAACATAGTTGGTATCCACAGACAATACTAAAAAAACCTTCAAAATAAAAATGTCGCTAACTAAAGATCTTATTCGACGTGAGATATCCACAAGTTGACATAAACATTAACCCTACTTAGATATGTATATATATATCTCATCTCATGTATTAAGCTAGTTTTGAGGTCGGTGTAAAATTACACTTACTCTGGAGCTACGAGCAAGCTACTAAAGGATGACTTTAATATGCTCCGCGTTAAAACTTAATAAGTAAAATCTCACGCACATTAAAATGAAAAATACCTCCTCACCTCATTAAAAACTTTAAGCGAGTATGTGTTATCGTCATCCATGAAATAAACAACACCTCTCTTATCCTCCGACGCCTTCAAATGTTCCCTTAGCCAATCTAAGGCTTTATTTCTTTGTTCGACCCCACTTGCCTGTAATATATTTGTTATAATATTAATAAAAGTAGTCAATAATAAAATATTTGTAACAAATGTTAATAATCAATCTACTGTTTTACTTAATATATATAAAACAAATTAGTTACACACTCCATTTCTAACGAAAACAGAATCTAATTCGTTACTGACATTATAAACATACTACATTTTATACACATACACATTGTATTTAATTTTACACATAAATAAGATTCTTAAATTATTTTTCTTGCTGATAATCTACAAATATTGGTGATGATAAGACCATATGAATGATATATGTAAATGACTGTAGGACACGTGACAAGACATTGATTTTCAGACAATCTGTCACCCTTACCAATAGGAACGGGCAGTGTGAGGAATCTTCTGTAAACAAGTTCCGAATTTAGTATTAAAGTAAGGACAACTCATGTAACCAAAGTCTAAGAAAGACTTCCCCAAAAAGAGGGTACCAAAAAGGACCGTCAAGAGACTGATTTCAAACTCTTTAGGGAAAACGTTAGGTAAGATCGAATATTCCGTCCGCCGTTTCCAATGGCTGGTTTGTGGGTATTCCCGTATTATATTATTATAATTCCACTTGTTAACTGATACACCGTGTGTTAATTGGCATAAAAGTGCTAGTTGACTAAGGAAATAATAACATTACTATTTGCTGTTTCACGGTGGAGTAGAATAGGGCCACCCTATCTCTGCCAGGTGGAGTCGTAAAAGGCAAGTAAGGGATTGAACAGTTATTTATCAAACAGTATGCGTACAGTCATACAGTGCCCGATTGATTGCAATAGGCTTGCCTCCTATTACGTTATTAGGACCAACACCTAATGGGTGTTTAGTATACCTCTGCCTACTCCTTAAGGGATACCAGTACTTAATGATAGGAAAACTATTTGATGCTTTATGTTTTTAAATATAACTATATCGAAAATATTTTTTGAATAGATTTAAGGACAGTATATGTATATGGAATTGAGAGATTTCAAAATTCTATGGCATGTTTCAATATAATATAATAGTAAGAAAGAATTTGTAGGATAGAAAATTATTCTACTTAAGTGTGTACTAACTACAACACGATACATAATGTTAGATGTTTCATTATAAAGAATGTTTAATACCAGTAAGTTAAACAAAGAGTGATCACAAAACTACCCGTCTCTTTCTGTTGAGCACATAAATATTAAAGATTTCAAGGTTATGAGAACAAAGTTTGAAAAATAAAAAGAGATTGGAGAAAGATAACATAGTTATGTCTAGATACCTAATAGCTTAACTAGTTTAAGCACATTAGTTATGATTTAAGATGTAACAATAAAGCCGGACCCTATTCGACCACATTTTATAATAAAATTTGATACATATAGTTAAGTAAACAGGAAAAAAAATAACAAAAAAAAAATTAATGTACAAATTTAGAAGCCATGATTGTAAATAAATTAATGGTTTAATTATAAGCTAAACTAATAGGTTATTTATTATAAGTAAGTGAACAACACGACAGGAATAACTTGCAATTTATTGATATTTGTTCTCGTTAAGTCCGAGCTATTGCACATTGAATAATTAATTTGAGTTAATATATTTTCGAGCACTCTTTAGTACCCAAAATAATTCATTTTCCGAATCATAGTTGTAACTCCTCATCCGCAGTTAGAGGATATGCTAACGGTCTACTTCTAGTTTATTGTAACATACTTATCCTGTGTACACATTGTTGTATATAAACATGACATGTGTATAAATGCTGGCGGAAATATTTCGATCAATTTTTAAACATCCTCAGCAATTACGTAATAACTAACATAACATCGTGTCTGAAATTACTTAAAAGATTAAATAGAATTATAATAATAAAGTAACTACATTCGGCCTGCTTCTGAAACGATATCAAAATTAAACACACTAAGTACTCTTTACGGCACCATCCATCTTACAACATTATTCCTAATAATTTACACCCGCTTGGATAAAAGATGTTGCATTTATTGAAAATAAGAAAATATGTATTTTTATTGTCACCACTGACTGACTTTTTGGGAAGTAGGTACTTTACCAATTTTATACAAGCACAAAGGTCTTTTTATCGTGAGCAAAATATGTAAGTGTACGTGTTACGCATTGGTATTTCTTAATTCGCCACTAAATACATTCTATCAGCTACAGTTTTCAGTTAATATAATCAACTTTTAGTAAATATATTATAATGTAGTGTAACGCATTTCAGAGGCGATAAGTTTTGACCTTGACAGGATACTACTAGTTATGCTACGTCAAAAAAAAATTTAATATCTGTAACGAGATAAAGCTAGAACTACAATACAATAACGCATATCCGATCAAACTCTCCGCCCTTTCTGTGGGTGGGAGGTTGTGTTACTCACTAATACTCAAATGTGGTAGCCGACGTGGGCCTGTACCAACCCTGCATGGCTATAGGTAGATTAAGATTAACATTTTCACAGTAAATACACTGTACCATATGGTATGGTATTGTTGTACCTTTTTAAATGTCTTTTAACTAAAAAATATACATTTATAGAAGCAAAAAAGTTACGAATTTCTTTTTCAGGCAACACGACGAGTATGATTATATTAGAATATAATAGAATACTCAGGCTGATAACAGGTATCATCAACATAAAGGTTCAAGTTAATAAAATATGACCGTCACTAAAAATACTACTAGGTGAACATTCTTGGGCCCTACACGGTCGTTTGGTAGTAGTTTTAGTCAGTAAACTAACTATTACCATTTACTTTTAACTGTGTGATATCCATAATATTTTCCCAAATAAAACAGAAAGGTAAAAATGTTTGCAAAATTACTTTAAAAGTAAACAGGTAAATTTAGATAGAACCACTAGAGATACATAATCGATAAGTACAAAGATAAAAGGAAACGAAGTAACTACTATTTTTTTGTTGTTAAAAACGTACCATTGCGACTTAAACTCTAAGCAACTTTTAAACTTTTAACAAATTGTTTTATATTACAATAATTCTACATTTGTTTTTGCTACACTGGTTGTATAAAAAGTAAAGTGTATTTCTATAGAAAGTATAACCCTTCCAGTCCATTTTAATAAATACCTATATATATATTTAAATGTAATACCCATAGGGTATATTTAAATGTACCAACTATTAATAGTCTACGATTAAAGTAGTACATAATACATAACTACATAAAAGAAGGTGACATCTGATAAATTGTGTAGACTAACATACCCTAGGAATAAAGTAGAATTTCGTCGGACGATTGCGATCAAATAACATCTGAAAGAAATTATATTTAAAGTGATGATAAGTTATCAAAATCGGATATGCTGAACCTATCCTTTAATGGAGTCTCAATATTCCGAAACGACTGAAGTATAAAGTCTTCCAAAAGATATATTCTAAAATGAGCTCGTGTTTTGTTTCTTTAATTTTTTTGACGATTTTATTATATAGGAAAAAACCTATAAGGCTCTCGAGGCATGGTATACATAAAAATATAAATGAATTTCAAAGTGAAATAGCCTTAAAATAGCCCTTGTAAATAGTCTTGGAAATTCCAAGGAAAATGTGAAATGCGTAATGACGATAAGAGTGAAAACATTTTTATGTTTTATGTTGTGAACTAGATTTTGTATTTCATTTACTGAAATATGAAATATTTTTAAACCCTATATGCAGATTTTTCACAACTCTGCTAGTCTTGCTACTTTTTTAATTATTTGTGTTAATAATAATAAGCATCGTATGACTTGTAAATATTTGTTAATTACTAGACTTTGTCCTTTTTATAAAAAAAGTCAGATAAACTGTTGGGCCACAACTGCCACAGAACTGTTGGGTCTATTAGCGTATCTACACTCAACCATAACAAAAGCACTTTGCTTAGTGCACATCGATGCAAATTAATTAAAGTTTAATTATATATATGTATATATAATTAAACTTTAATATAAGGATAAAGATTGCAAATAATACTGTTATATTAAGATAACTTCTTTCCTTATACCTATATGATTACTGGCACCTAATCAGCCTGTATTTCATTTTGAAAGATATTATATAAATGTTTTCACACATAATTATATATAATGATTGTATTTAAACAAAACATTTAAAAGAGTAACGGTGGAGTAGTAACTTTTTACGAAGGGGCAACTAGAATCAGTGCTATTTCAAGGTAAATGTTGTCGTTCAAAAGTAGGCACTTTTGGTCCTATTTGAAATAAATGCTTTGACTATAACTGTGAATAAATAAATTGCAAGCTATTCTAATTTCTTTAAAAAATCTTAATTGGCAAACATACACAATACCAAGACGTGTTGTATAAAACTGTGTGAAATACACAGATATTGATGTCCCTGAGCTGTAATGTATAAAAAAAAATTAAAAACTAAAATCAGAATAGCAATGATCAAATAACCTTTTTCTAATAATTTTTGGGAATAATAAAACATTTAATAACAACAATAATACAATAATACCACGTCTGTGGCCAGAACCTAGTTATAATCGATTTCAATAAGAGTCAAATACTATTGAAGCATTTAATAAGGATTCAATATTTATAAACATATATTTAAATCAAATTTAACTGTGTATTTTTTAAGAAATTCACATACATATGTACTTACTTATTGTCTTGAAAAATACTTCCCTAAAGCTGACATTTATGAAAAATAATTGTTTGGTTCATTTAAGTTAATATCAGTATATGTATACTGAAAGAACAAAATTTACAGCCAATGTACAGTTCATATACTGTAATGAAGCTATGGCAATATAGAGTTTGCTTCACTACATTAAATGAAAAAAATAAATAACTGTTTGAGGATGTTTTTAAAGTCAAATCATAAAAAAATATATATACTATTTAGAATTTTATGAAATTTTAATATGTTGGTATATATAGTTGATTAGATACTAGACTGTTGTAGGCATTTGTTCAATATTAATGTTAATATATTTTTTTTTGCTTTTGACTAGCAACCTATCATAAACATTGTATATGTTGATCAATAAATTTTAATGATTTAAATAAAAAAGTAAGTATGATTTAAGTAAATAAGTTCAAGTAATGGCTGATAAAGTTTATGAAATAAAGATTTTGAATTTTAAAATTTAACTACTATAAATTTATAGCTCATACTATCTTAATATTAGTTATATTAAGATAGTATGAGAAAATATGAAAATATTCAATACTGAAGTGTAACTGTACAAATGCTTTGTGCTTATGCATTTTTATATAAATTATTCACTTATTTAGTTCAGTATTAAAATTGTATAAAAAGCTTTTGATAGTGTGATAACAAAATAGGACTTATGTAAATAGCTAAACTGTATATGAAAATCATAGTGACAGTAATAAAAGAAAGATGAGTCTCATATAAATTATAAAAATACATACTGTTGAATGTTTAGATTTATGCGTTTTTATGTTGAGATGTGTGTATTTGAGGTTGGACTCCTTGAGCAAATTTGCAACTAATTTTGTTTTTTCATCAGCATCTTCAATAACTACCCAATGGAAGTTTTTTACAAGCATCAATGTTTGTGATAATCTGTAAATAAAAAAATAAAATATATATAATTTTATCTAACCATGAATGCAGAGACACAGTTGAACCCTAGATAAACTGAAAGGAGTCTTAATTCAAGAAGGATTCATGTTTTTACAAAAAATATAAGCTATACAAGAGAACGAAGTGGATGTTGTAAAGTTCAAAGGAAGATATAATAAAGCATAATATATTTAATTTCTTTCAAAAGGCTCTTATAACATAAGAGAGACATTGTACACATTGCCTAATAAAAGTTAATTATGTTTAGCAACTTCTTCTTATTTTATTTTTCCACATTTTTCTCTTAATTTCTTCACTCTTTAAGGTCTAGTATAATCTAATACATATTAAATCTGAACATGTGTATTTTATTAAGTGTATTGCAATTCTGTTAAAGCAATTAACTCAAAATATATAGAGATTTAAAACAAAGGAGTAAAACACACAGTCTCAAACCTGGTAAAATTTAATACACATGATGTACTTACAAAGCACATATTGTGCAAAGCCAATAAATTTATCAATTAAAATAGTCGGCTCATCTCAGACCCATTGCCTAATACTTTAGCCAATGAATCAAGGGCAGGAACCTCACGATATATAATCCTTACCTTGTCAGATCCGCTTTTTGAGCCAATCTCGGATAGGTCGGTGTAATCCCATAAATCGTGGGAAGATATGTATTCGTTTCGGGAGTAAACTGACATTGAAAAGCTGGCTTACTATTAAACAAAAATAATATAACGAATATTAACATCCCGATTGCTAAATATTGCTTTTTTATGCTCACAAAAGACATTTTATTGTCAGTCACTTTGGCTAAAAGTGTTCAAAGGATATTTCAGGTGCGTGTCACAGTCGATAATGCATTATTGCACACGGTCCCGTTTATATTAAATATATACGATAATTTTAAAACTTCAGATTTGCAAACACGACCGATTCGTCATCGAAGATTTGACGAATGATGACAGATTGATTTGACGATTTTGACGCTTTCGGCCACCGTATAGTGATGACTACAAACATAGTGTATTAAGTAGCATAAAAAGAGTTCTCTCACTTTTTATCTAAAGTACTGGGTGATAAGTAAAACAGAGATAAAACTACAATTTGACAATATTTTTCTTAGATTGGTATTACTTAAAATGTTGGAGTTGAATGTATAAATTAAAGAATGAGAAGAAAGAAAAGAAAAGTATTCAACTTTACGAATTTAAATAAGTTTGCTTTGTAGATACCTTTAATATTTATTAGCAACTATTATAAAATAATTATTTTTGTTCTAGCAACTTTTAGAAAAAAATTATAAAAAAAATTACTTAAAAAGCCTATGCTAGCGCCATCTCTTCATTTTCTTTGAAACCCGTGACAAATCTTGGGTACAAAATCTAGACTTTTTTATTTACAAAATAGATGACTCTAATAACGGTTTTTTTTTATTTGCCTCAAAACATTTTTTTTATAAATTTCCAGTAAGGTTTTGCTAATTAGAATTTGTTTTGCCGATTCCCACAGATCAGATTATTTCACATCGCGTATTTTCAAAGGGTCACATACATTTAGGCTATTAATTGCTGTTACTGTTTAGTGGAGGTTCTACAAAACAGTAAGATTTGACTCGACCGAAGCTTAGTATTAAACATAGGTTATTACCACAATTTAGAAACTAATCTTTGTCACTATCTTACCCGTTTGCCAAGTGTCGAGATCATAGTAAAAGTTCTGCTTTATTATAATGCTACACATGAAACAGTCGTCAATGAATAGTCGTTCTACTTGGTAAGTCGGTAAAAAATTGTTCCCAAAAAATGTTAATGATATCTAAAGGGAACTTTATTTGACCTTACTTCGAGAATCGAATTGAGAAGGTAGTTTGCATAGAATTTGTAATGCTGAATGTAAACTAACTTTTAATGAATATTTCGGGTATCAGAAACTTTATTCTCTTAAAGAATTAGGTTCACTTACATGAGACCATACTTAATTATAAAATTACAAAATATTTACCGAGCGATGGGATTATTAGCAAACAGAAACAATACAGTCACAGATTTGAATATAATATAGTAATAACAAAAGAAGTAACTATATAAAGAAGGGTAAGTGTAAATACTTTGCAAAACATTTTACAAGTTCTGTTTTTGCAAAGTACAAGGATCAGGGGTAGCTAGATGTCGAATGCGTAATGTGTACTTATGGATTAAAATAGTTAGCCTAGTCCATTACAGATCGTTTTGATGTTATTTATTACATGATTTTTTAGTAAAACTATACTTTTGGATGCTTTTTGCTTATTTCAAATTTTATAATAGCATATTATACATTTTTGGGCCGATACAAAATATTTTTACTCCCGTAGCTTGTCCGAAGTTTTATTCATTTTATTTTGTTTGCTGTTGTTGAGGGCGGGGTTGGATGTGTTCCATTAGGCCATGATCGCCTGGAACAGACAGCCCTGGCGCGTCCCTTTGTCCAGAGGGCGCGCACGGCGAATGGTTATGGGAGCGAGCGCAGGTCGTGTAGATCCCCATAACAAGTCTGGAGTGTAGTCCTTCTCGTGGTTGCCGCCTGTTCTTGCTCTGGTTCCTTATGAAACAGAGATAACTGAAACACCCAGTTGAATTCCCATCTGCATACCTCCTAACCCTACCTATCCCTCTTCCTTTCCATCTCTTTCTACTGCGGGTAGTACGTGGTTCATCATCATCATCGACTATGACTGATGGTGAGAGGGGGGGACCTGGGCAACCACCCGCATGTTTGTGCCGTGTGCGGGGACTCGTAGGGGGAGCTCCAAAAGCACCGAACCAGTCTAAACAGACTCATAAAGCCAAGAGGGCTAAAGCCCGGGCGGAAGCCAAGCGAGCGCGGCGTCTGGCGTCAGATGGCAGTAAGTGACTTGAAGCCGCTGAAGGGTCTGAAAAGACCCACGTTGCCCCCGTTAGCGACGCGCTGACCCATGGCGAAGGCACTTGCCGAGCCGAGGGAGTAGCTGCACCTGCGGGGGTGCCATCTGCCGTCATGAGGCCTGCTGCTGCTAGCGCGACCCCACGACAGGGTCACATTAGACGGGGAAACCGAGCTGGGAACGCCAACCGCGCGGGTAAACCTCCGGGCCCATCCAAACCCGCCAAGAGAAGACGCCCGGATGATTCCCTTACCCCACAAGGAAAGGGTAAGCGAGCGAAATCCCAGCTCACCACCACAGGCTCAGCCAGCTACTCCGACGTATTGAAGTCCAACGACAACTGCGTCGCAGTGATGCTAGAGCCTTACCACGACCTGACCAAGGAGCAGGCCGAGGCCGTTGAGAGTCGGCTGCAGGGCGTGCTGGATGACGAGATTTTCTCGCCCAGCACGTCTAGCGCTCCAGTTGTTGCACTGCAATTTAGGGGAAAGGCCTTCCACAGCGAGGGCGTCCTCAAGATGTGGTGCAATGATGAGTATGCTCTCAAATGGCTACGACAAGCTCTTGAGAAGGTACGATCACCACGCGAGGGAACCAGACTAATAGTCAAAAAACAGGCTGAGATTCCCAAGCGCATTAAGGCCGGACTACTAATACCACAGGTAGGCCCAGAAGACACGCTAGACCGTATCCGTAAACGGCTGACGTGTCAAAACCCTGAATACAAGGTGTCCAACTGGGCACTTTACCATGCCGAGCCCCAGGAAGAAAAGAAAAGTGTATTCCTGGTGCTTGGTATACCGGAAGAGGATGCGCTCAAACTCAAGGTGAGCGAGCGTAGAGTTTACTACAAACTTGGTAATCTCTACGTCCGCTTCCTTGACGAACGCCCTCTGCCGCCGCCGAACCTCGATGCCAAGCCCGAGGAGGTCTCCAGTGATGACCCAGGCAGCGGAACAACGCAAGGGGTAAGCCAACCGTGCCCAAGCAAAGGGCCAATCGCCATGTAACTCGAACTTGGTGATGACGGGAAGTCTGAGCCTTCTAACCAACCTTTCGTTTGTGTATAACAGCTGGACTTTTAAATTATATTTTGATGTAAACACTACCAAGCCCACTTTGAATATCAATTGTTAACCATAATAAAAGTAATAATAATAAACCTTCATGTTTATATACAATAATGTTATGTATTAGTCTATATTTTCTAATATTTTTCCTTTATTTGATACCATATCTATTTAAAAAAGCTAACCAATGCGCTACTTCAGCTAGTAAGTAAATTTAACTGAAAACGAATATAAAGCAAGAAACACCAGAAATCAAACATTAAAAGTGTATGGTGTATGAGATTCGCTCCTACTAACGAGTTATATAGTACGATCTTAGAAATAAGAGCACTAAAGAGTACAGCAACAAGTTGAGAATAAATAAGCTTTCCCTCTACCACGATACGGTCTTAACCATTTCAAGCCAATAACCTTGGATTTAAAAGCTACACCACTTTACTAAATGTAAAAGTATGTTAGCATTAAAATGTTTTTGTGATTCGTAGTAAAATTTAAATGATTTTTACAGTTAACCTTTTATTAAAAAAGGATGAAGAGTAAAAAGAGAGTGATTTACAGAAGAGTTCTATCACTGATGACTGTAATTGTTTATATTATTATCTTGTTTCCAACTACCTAAATACACTTTTTATTTTTATGCGATTCTGTTTACGATCGTTGTAATTTATTTATGACATTCAAAGTTAAAGGTGGGTAATTGTTAAATGACTTCTATGCCAGCAGTGATTAGTTACGGATGACAGATCTAACGTTTCAGAGTTCAAAATCAAAATCAGAGATCAAAATAAAAAAAAAATCATTTCAATTAAACCAATCATAGGTGTTTTCGAATTGTCGAGAGAAAAAGTCGGTTATACTAAGTCAGCAGTGAAGCTAGTTGCCTGTTTCAATACGCAGATCCTATGGCGAAGAAAAGGCAAGAAACTGCACTCGGACAAGGAAACTCTTTTCCAAATATTTTATAATTTTTTCTTGTTAATAAAATGCGACGACGGTGTAATACATCATTCTGAAATATAAATTAAAATAATTACTACCGGGTATATTTTAAGCAATAGCAGTCAAGAGATGACCAGCCCCTATCAATGGCACTCGTTCACGAGCGTGACGTCCACCTCAACCATATTGAAGGAAGCCGAACGTCCCGACAGATACGCCACCATTGGCAGGACTTCTAGGTGAGGATAGCATACTCAGAACTGCCACGCCACACAGATGTTTACGATTTAGTTCTGGGACACTCTCTTTCTGTCATTCTGTCATTATTATTATTTCCTTTATTTAACTAAAAAAACATAAATAACATTTTTAAATATATAAAAACAATATAGCTAAAAATATAAGAAATTGTGTCCAAATGGCATCGGGTGCAGGGACCAAGTGGTGGCTAGGGCTCCATAGACAGGAACCTTCTCACTAGTATCAGTGGTAGAGCCATGCTTAGGCATGAATGGGCTAGCTTGACCGATGCGATGCCATGGCCTCACAGAAAACCACAATTTTCCCGAAAATAGTGAGGTTTCCGGAGGCCCAACACCCCCTCTCTTCTGTCCTCTCCCTCTTCATTCCTCTTCTCATCCCCCTCTCTTCTCTCCCATCCTCGCATCCTCCCATCCCTCCTCACCCTTCAAAGGTGGACAGCGCCTACATGACTCTTGAATTGCAGGTGTCCATGGACGGCGGTTTTCATTTATTATCAGGTGACCCGTCTGTACCTCTATATTATAAAAAAGAACACATCAAAAACTAAAAAATAACACCTTAAATATTATAAAAAAGAACACCTTAAAAACTGAAAAGTAACACCTCAAATATTATAAAAAAGAACACCTCAAAAACTGAAAAGTAACACCTCAAATATTATAAAAAAGAACACCTCAAAAACTAAAAAAAAAATGGAGATACGTAAGATTAATAGAGATGACCTACCCCTCGCCGCGCTTTTCGATCACAGACAAAAATCTTACTAAAACTAAATGTAATACGTGCCGAATCAAGAAGGGCTGCTATCTGCATCAGGCCCTTTACCTAGCTACCCCGATATTACTATTGGTACCATGATTGCCGAATCCACATCTCACATATCGACAACCTCATGAGCCAAATCCAAATATTTTATTTGTTGTCTTTTCCAGCTTTTATGAGATTGTCATCATAGGGGACGGTAATGTCAACAATCATTGCTCGGTGCTCTAATCGATCTATCAGCACTATATCAGGCTTATTGGCAACAACAGTCCTGTCAGTTATCGATCGATCGATCCCAGTATAATGTTGAACGACTATTTTCAAGCACTAGGTCGGGCACATACCTATAATACGGTAACTCGAAAGCCACAAGGTTATATCTACCTGGATCCTGGCCACTTTGTTATGTATGTGTAAGTACTTTATTTGAAAGACGAGAACATTACCGGAAATTATATGCCTGAGGGTTTCACCGGGATGGTGACATACCCGACAAATATCCCGATAAAGATATATCTCCGATAATTGTTCGTCATTACAACTGCATCTGTAATTGCACAGATAAAACCTTCAATTTCATCGAAGAGATCACCGAAACGTAGCCAGGCTACGGATGGCACTACAACATAATGTTTATAATTTTAGAGCAGATATATAATAATGATAAAACAGAATTGAGGAAACGCTTACGGGCGTACACAGCCATATAAATTGAAATGGCAGTAGTTATATCATGTAGAACAGATGGCCTATTGAGCCAAAAGGTTCTCAGATGGAGAACTCGAATCGGCAAGCACAGTGTAAGACGTCATTCAGTATGGTGGATCGTCGACCTCGTAAAGTTTTGAGATTGACAGTGGTTGCAGGCCGCTTCCAACCGGTCTTCTTGGTAAAGAGGGATCCTATACCCAGCAGTGAATGATGTGTGACATTACTTGTATTTCCTTATAATATTTACGTGGCTGGCATAAATGTCATTATTAGATTAACCTGTCCCAGAGGCGGACTCTACATACATTGTTACTGTAGTGAAAAAATAGTATCGCATCATCACCATGAATTCAGCCAAAGGTCTCCACTGCTGTATGTACACAGACCTCCCTCACTGACTTCCAAGAAGACCGGTGTTTTAGTTTAGTATCGTACTGAAGACATAAACACATTTATGTATTGTTTTATTTATTAAAGAGGAAAAGTTGTACAAATAAATATGTCAGTATTATTATTATAATAATATTTTCTTATACCGCTACGCCGTAGCCATAAGGCTGATCACAAATGCGTGTTGAATTAGCGTCAGCCAGCTTAGTTGACATATGACGAGCGTAGCGTAACTGGCATACGTTCCAACACCATTTGTCTACTACACATATTTCATAAGCTTTAGAGAATTCATATTCTCATTTCCATTAGCTAGTAAGAGAATTTTCTTAAAAATCTTTATAGTTGTTTTAAGTAATTTTTTCAAGATATTTATTACAGTCTGTATCATATTTAGAATATTAAAAAAATTATAATAAATTTTGTTGAATATCCTTAATATTTGGTGTTAAGCGTGTATCTAAATTTTAAAGTTATCCAATGTTTTATGTAATATATTGATTGAATGAAGTCAAATAGTACACGTAAGTATGCTTTTCTGTGTTAAAATCATATTTTATTGTTAATATGATTAAGTTTTTTTTCATTTGAGTTTGATGGCATTAGAAATGCTATGTACCTAAAGCTATGGATGACAGATACTTGAGGAGGAGTAACCCAACTACTGCAACAATATAAAGTGAAACCTTAGCAATATAGAAGAATACGCTAAGTGTATCATATTAAAGTGTGTAGTGTGAGTTGATTATTATATACTTGAGGAGGGTCGTCCAGATGTACAGACCGAAGATAGTCATTAATCGATTGTGTTTTAACGGTGGTCAAGTAATTTTAACTGTTAAATAAAAATATTATATATTCGATTTGATTTTTATATGAATCATTTATAAAAACCTTAACCTTACTATATTTAATGCTATAGATGATTAAAAGTTAATATTTTGTTTAAGTAGATATGCAATAATTATGTTTTAAAAATTGACTAAACGAAGCCTTAGATTTAATTCAAGTTTTCTTAATAAAACAAAAATTAAATAAATCTGTTATGTAGTCTGACAATCAATTTAATTCCTAAGACTTTTTGGCAGACAATTTAGAGTATTTTATAAACAGCAGGAATATTTTATATTTAGAATTTCATTGTGCAACAAAAACATTTCACCTGAATGACGGGCACATAATAATGTAATTAACTGTTGCCCTGTTTTATTAAACAATGCTAATTAATATTAAATTATTTAGTACAATGCAATGTGAACTATTCGCAATATTTATACGCTAGAAGCACAGTAAACAAATATGTACTGAAGCCTGGCACGGCATGTGAAAGTTTCACTGAGCCACTCTACAAGTGCGAGAAAGTCCAACCTTTTTGCTCCAACAAATTCTAACATAAATATCATGTTATATTACGAACACGTTTCATAAAAAGGTGCAATGTTGTGAACAAAAGCCCTCTTGTCCGCGCTCGGGGAGCTACATGCGTCTGCTAATGTAGCACGCAGGTAGTTTGTGTTCACCGAGGCATTTCATTGTAAAAGCGGTATAGATAGGACAGGGACGAGCTGGCTGGAGGTCGGCCCGGGCTCACCTGTGCGCCAGACCCGTAGGCGCGTCAGAATGCACACACTGAAAAACAACGCAGACAACGACGCGCAGACGCGTATGTACCGTCACGCACACACTAACATAGTTAACACTGAAGGCTGTAGCGCGAGGGGCCGGGAACGCACACACGCGATCTCTTCACAGGCAGCGGGTGCCGAAGCTCGGGGCACTGGCGGGCGAGCTTTCCCGCCGCGAGGTACTGCGAGCCCGGCCCGCACCGCCCGCCTTTACAAACCACTTGTTGAATCTTTAGACTTTTCACACCACATCTGAACTCGCTCGAGTTACGTCGCGCGTGTATAGTCTTCGTTACGGTTTCATGTTTATTTAATTTTTTTTTATTTAACTTGATTTTAAAATTTTAATAAAATTCATTTGTAACCACCTGTGATGCCTACTCTTCGCTTCCTTTCTGCCTTGTTCTATCATGTCCCATGTACGCTTGGTCTCGTCTTCCCGTCAGTGTTACTGTTGTTACGGACAACTCCTCCTACAGTACATGTTGCCTACATGTGTTTAACTTGTTGTAACTTTTGAGATATTTAGAACTGTTGTTGAATACTCGTATCTGTGTTACCTGTTGACTACTACTTACTATAGATATTTGTAATAGGTTCTCAATTAAATAAATATATTACGTCGCTGTAAAATGTCGAAAATCGTTGATTATGCTGTGGAGCCTGTCTGATTGAAGGTGAGTAAATATAATTTAAATTAAGTATTTCTATAAAAGGTGAAATAACAAAGTTATAAACAGTTGATTGAATGTTCCTTCTGTTTTTGAATATCAACATATTGAAAAATGTTTTTGTTGTTCCACCATGTCTAAAAACAAAGTATTATTTCACATGTCTTGATGTCTTTCTTTTAACATAAATTGGCACGTGAAACGCGACTCTTCAACAGGTAAGTGCCTATTTGCGTACCGTCTCCGAAGGGGAACTCGAATGATATGCATTTACTAAATAGATATTCAATAATTCAATTATATGTACATAAATACGTTCACGGGTACATCTCTTAAGGGGTAGGCTGAGGTATATTAAACACCTCCATTATGACAATTAGAATTTGGTCCCACTAACGTAATAGGGGGCAAGGCCGTCATATATTGCCGTCAACCGAGCACTATATGACTGTATACATACTGTCTGATAATAACAGTCAGATCCCAAGTCACTTGGGTGTCATACCCATGGGAGGAGAGACGCATAGTACCTATGAATACCTAGTAATACTTTAAAATCTTAAACGGAGATTTACACTCAGATGGAATCATCAAACTATTAAGGAGTGCATCAATAAATAATAAAGATACAAGTATGAATACGACAATGACGGGCCTATTATGATCTAGTGGGTTTCATTCCCACGCGAGACAAATTTGTGAATAATCTACAAATTGTTGTCCCGAGTCTGGGCGTTACTTGTGTCCGTTGTTTGTATGTTTGTAAAGTCCTCCGCGACGCAGGGATAATTGTTTGAATATTCTACAAACTGCAGTTACGAATTTTCTGTACATATATATATAAAAATATGTACAGAAAAATATAAGTATTGGTAACTCTTTCGGCATCGGATTTGTTATACTTTTGGTACTAATGAATAAATTCCACTTATAGCAGTAAGATTTAGCTAACTATGAACTGTTAACAGTTGTATAAGTATAGCTGATAGTACTATTGGGCTTTCTAGAACTGCATTGCTAGTTTAAATCAAGCAACGGATCATGTGAATACATGTGGACCCCGAAATGTTACTTCTTACCTTCCAATCGGGCCGGAATTCGACGTAAATGTCATTTTATTTTATTATTACATGCGATACTATGACTACTTTCTTCATTTCCACAACTGAAAGAGACATGCTTTGGAACGAATGACAGAAAAAAGGTTGTATTAGACGACGACCGTAGGCCCGAACTCTCCCTCTCCTGTTTTGCCTTTCCTGATCACCTCCAACACCCTCAAACGCAGAAATCGCACTTACAACTCTTGAGTTGGAGGTATCCAGGGATGGCGGTTGTTTTTTACCATTAAGTGAGTCGTCTGCTCCTTTGGTTTTAATATTTTTGTTCTTTTGCCATAAGGTAGGCGGGCACTTAATCTTCTAAATAAAGGAGAAAATAAAGTAAATGAGGCATCTTTTGCAAAAAACTTTCTGTTGTTCGTTGCTCAGACTACTATTTCAAACACAACCGCTCTGCGCATTGGTCGCGGTATCTGAGTTACTTCAACGCTATAAGTGTAATTTCATGACCCGATTGACAAAGCACTCAAGAGGCTACGGATATCGAGACGAGCCTTACCCTGAAAAAAAAGTGCAATAAGGCATTAAGGAATAAAATCGTACATGCTAATTTAAGTTTATCCGATCGTATACGAGTATATACGATGTTTGTTTAAATTAACTAAGACCAAAGCTATTAACTTATTGTGTATGTATCTACTTTAAATAAGTTTTGTTTACTATTATTGTCAAATTTAACTGCGCATGAATTTAATGGGTATTTAAGTAATCTTAACACGCATTAAAATGGTATACACTTGTGTGTTTACGTTAGTGTAACTACGTTGCAGGGCGTCAAATTCTAAACAAATTTTTTGACTATTGAACACTGAACATTAAACGTTCTGCCGTAACTAGATATATATATATATATATCAGAAGCACATACATACTCTGATGCGCGTATTACCCAAGGACTAGGCAGAGTCATAATTAACGCAAAAGTTTTGCTGATTATAATTTAGTTCCATTTACGCAATAGGGTGCAAGCTTATTGCCGTCCTTCTGGCACTCTAGGGGAATTTAATGGGAAAATTTGGAGTATATTGACTGGAAAGGGAAGATGGAAAGAGAAGGAAAGGAATATCGCTTATACAGATGGATGGGGCAGTATAAGCCATGGCTCAAACAAGTCAGGGGCGCATACCTATAACTTGAACTGGCCGGTGCCGGCAAGTCTTCTTATAAGTTAGAGTGATATATATGTATAAGATAACACTAATATAATAATATTATAGCATTCTTATCAGCGGAGAATCAGATTTGAATCAAGAGAAAATAGTATGTGTGTAATAATAAAAAAGTAAAAGAGAGTAATACGATACAATTTTCCTGACCCTAATAAAAGCTGGTAAAATTTACATTTTACGGCAACGATTTAACGATATCAGAATTTTCTAATCGACGATCGGCTTCCATTGTTGTTAAAGAAAACAAAAATCAATCAGCGTTCCTTAAACAACGAAGTACAAAATATTTGGCAACAGGTACTGTTTTTATCGAAAATAATTTAATTGTAAAGAAAACTCTTACAACAATGTTTTTGATCACTAGATAATGTGTGTACAATAAAGCTCTATAAATATTTTTGTAATTTACTTATATGGCATAGGTTTTTAGGTAGGCGGGCACTTAATCTTCTAAAGACAGAGCATTTTTTTTTGTCAGTAAAAATATTTTAGCAACAAGCATACATACACTCACGCACATATCCCCGAGGGGGTAGAAAGAGTCGTATTAAATGAGGTAGGGAGAGTCTTATTATATTAATGTGCCTCTGTCTCGCCCTTCCATAAAAGTTGCCAAGCGTATTGTAGTGCAATCATACAACTAACTTTAACAACCTGATTTAAAATGTAAGGCCACACTATAAGAAAATATTGATACTTCTACCATTTTCCTGTAGAAGAAAAAAGTTCATGGGTAGTCTTATATAATTAGTAAAAAGAAAAATGAATGCGTCCGGACAGTAATTCTTCTATTAAATATAATTATGATATCCTAATCGATATTGTTCAAAACGACATCATCTTGTTCACGTCGGATGGATAGATTAGACATTTGGTCTGACAAAATTAGCTACTCACTAGGCGCATGTGTATGATAATTGTATTTTTAATATGTTTTCTGTATGGTATTAAAGAATGCTACATTCAAAATGTTTGAAAAAAAAAAAAACAAGAAATGTTCCACATAAATAAAGGTTAATCAATTCATTTTTGGAGCATACATGTCACATTCGCAAGGTATTTACGTCTACTCAACAATACCGGTGGCATGTATTAACGAAAAAGAAAAAGCAACATGCAACATCATTAGTAGCAATATTATACCTGAGAACCTTGTGGAGAAAAGTAAGGGTTGAAGTCCAAATATCTAAGTGATATTTTTTTTAACGCTGATATTTCTGATGACATTAATTGAAAGGCCGAATTATGTAAACGTCAGGTAGAAAGAGAGAGAGAGATAATGATAAGTAAGTCATCGATCGGAAAGAAAATATATTTTTTATGTATAGTTTTTAGAATACGATTCCTGACCTTTCAGGCTCAAAATCACAACGTATACATATTTATGTGTGTGTACATATTTAATAACTTATCAAGATCTGAGCTTTGTTAATTAAGTTCGTCTTAGTTGTATTAGTGTCAATGAATACAAATCAATCATTTTAATGATTTTTATAGAATTGAAATAGGTACTTTGTTATGGATGATTTTAATTTTTTATGTTTTTCTCTATACTTTTTAAAATAAAATTTAGAGATGTATCATAGCTAAGTGTGTCCTAACGTATATCATAGCTTAATAATGTTATCTACTGAAAATGTTGCAATCGTTTCGTAATATACAACCATGTTTACAAGCTATTCGTTTAAAATTTTCCACGACGGGGTTTAATGAGTTTCTATTTGTAACTGAGTTATCTAAACGCCCCCCTCCCACTATATTGCAGCCCACACAAAAACATAATATCTATGGTATTGTCATCAATTCTATTACTCCAGGTGTTTCTGCAGGGAAAACTTTGAAAAGGTTTTAGTGGGTCGTGTGTTGATAAAGCAATACGTTAGTGGGGGTTTGAAATCTGAGGGTATGCGTAAAATAATCTAAAAAAAGACACTTGTGCACTTTTTATGAATATTGTATGAAATAAATTATTCGTTACTTACATCTTGGTAGGTCACATTTAATATATCTTTTAAATCAACATATGTTAGGTATTTCATGTAGTATAAGTAAAAAGTACATACCGTAATAATAAAAAAATGGATTATCATAAAAAAAACTATTTATTATTAACTGTAAAACAGTGTACATATAAAAAGAAATATACCTTCTTTTCAAAGGTGTTTTAAAAACAACATTTGTGTAATTCACATTTTAATTGAGCGGTTTATGTAGCTCCTGCTGCAATGCTCGAACGGTTTTAAAAAGCAGATATTTCCTTTTTAAAAGCAGTTAGAACAGTGCAGTTAAAATTGTATTATTTTATGAACACAAGAAAAGGTGATAAACCCAAGATTAATTACAGATAATTAAAAGGCCATGTATATATTAATTATTCACAATCTAAACCTAGCCAAACATCAACAGCACTTTAAATAATCCCTGATTAGTTTTGGGACTTGAAAACTTAACAATGTAAATTTCTCCTACCAAAAACATTAAAAAGACCAAGATGAGAGTGCAGACAGCTTGTCTAACTTTAAGAAAAATATCTTTATAAGATGCTGACAGCTTTTGCTGACTAGTTATAAAGTTAGACGTTTTTGACATCTCAATTTTAGGTTCAGTTTTTGCTTTTATTTTCTGAATCTGTACTCAAAATTTGTATAGTGAACTATGGTATTTTTATATTCACTCACTGTTTTACAAATTTAGAATTGAATTGATTTATTGAATTTACAAGAAAGGTCAGGACAAAAGAACCCGAAACCGACGGGGTGGCTCTAGTTTAAACTCGATAAGTAGTTTTGCTTTCATTAAATTAACAGAGCATTTATTTCTGTGATTATTTTGAACTCATCTGGGAAAAAACGCGTTCGGGAAAGCAGTTTAATGTTGGGATACTTATTAACTAACCCCTGAAAGCGGGACTAAGCCTGTCCTGTGCGGGATACTTAATTTTGATCGGTCAAGAGAGGGACAACAGCCCGTCACTTGCTTCTATCCTTATAGAAGCAAGTGGTTAGATGGGAGGACGGCGTGTGAGCTTATGTTTGTGTGTATGTTGAATTAACCAAAAAATTGGATAAGTGGAATTCGGATTCGCGCTCCTACTCTTCCGATATCAAATCTCTGGCTTAATAGTGGGTAGTGGAACAGGCTTAACCCTTTATAATATGTGTAGGGAAGAAATACCATTATCAAAATGTCTGCATCTTTATCCGTATGCGTACTTGTATCCAAAGCTTTAAAGCAAAACATGTTTTTCTTTGCAATATTGCCTTCTTAATTTAGCCGTGTTATAACTAGAGTTAAATAATATTATTTGAGTTAAACAACAACGTTGCCTTGTAGTTAACTCCCATGCAGTTCCTAACCCGTCGTTTTTAACCGAATAATATAAGTTTTTTATGTGATATTACAGCAGATTAACAAATTAAGGATTTTTTTTCTTTAACTGGTGTGAAAGCTTACTTCTTGACAATTTCTTGAGTGAATAGGAAAATATAATATAGGCTTTCGTTTACATGAGAAATGCTCAAAATTCAAAAATTTAAGGCTTAAAAGGACGTGTATTTAAATGACATTGACTAAGAAGCAGTTTTTTTACAGCTTCAAGGAACCGCGTACAATTTATATTAATTTAAATTTGATATCTCCACGAGTTTTGGAAAATAGACAGACTGGAGAACATTCCTGAACGGTATTCTAAAAAATAACAAAAATATATGTTTAAAGGCGAAGTAATAAATTTCTATTCCATCTAATCCTGTTTTAGTCCTTATGCCTTCTTCTTTCACTTATATAAAAACAATACCAGATACCCTTCAAAATAATAAGTTTGCTACGAAAGCCCCCATCGAATTTAGCTTTGTCTATAATATCCAAAACAAATATTAGATACTCGGAATTAGATTACCCAACCGTGTTTGCACGTAATTGTTTACGTGTCGGAGCAGAAAAATTTCTTCTAGAGTTGTAGATCATTCCGATAGAACTCAGTCCAGATTCTGGTTCTAGATTACTATCACACATTAGCCACAATAAATTTATGACGTTTACAAATCGTCTAAGATTATTCCTATTCCTTAAGTTTTTAGAAGTCAAACCATCTTATTTAATTCTAGTTATAAGAAGGCAATATTGCAAAGAAAAACATGTTTTGCTTTAAAGCGTTGGATACAAGTGCATAAGTTTAAAGATCTTACTTAATTCATATTTTTTAGTAAAATGGGTAGAGGTAAATATTCCCCTGAATTCCTGTGAGGCTTCCAATTTGAGGCTTACTGAGTATTTTCCCAACGTATCAGGGTCTATGTATATATCGAATGTAGACATTTTGATTACGGTATTTCGTCCTTACACATATTATAAAGGGTTAAACCTGTTCCACGCCCACTATTTGTAACTTGAACAAGAGATTTTATGTCAAGAAAAAACATGTATCACTGAGTAAAGGGGTCAGACACGTTCTATTCATATGATTAATGTTTATAATTTATAACATTTTAATTGATGACGGAATCATGAGATATTGTAAAACTTTGATTAATTTTGTTCGTGAGATGTAATAGGCGAGAATGGACTATAATCTAGAGTTTAAAATGATTATTGTTCGTTTTACGTCTTTTTTACGACTTACAAATAAAAATATTGTATAGCAAGAAACTTGCTTCGTTGTTTTCCTTTGTTTGATTTGCTTGCTTTGTTTGATCAAATGTAATAGTCCGTTTCCATAGCTGCCGTTTTAAATAATTTGTTTATTAACAATGTACATGAATCAGTAAGAAGGACAGTTTAGCAAAATGTGATCGTTTGGTACGCTTCTGCCAACTTCTTTTGCGGATACAGGCGTGCATGCAGATAAGGCAAATTTTAGGCAAGTACCTACACAAAACTATCATAATACAGTAAAAGCTAATGTAAAAGCTCTGCTAGAAAGCTTTTAAGCATTCTGGAAGGGAAGTGATTCCAACATCGCAAATTAAACGTTCTTACGACGGGATTTCCTCAAGAATCCTTAAATTTGACAACATTACTACTAACCTTATGCAAGCTGAAACATACTGCAATTTATATTTTTTATATAAAATTAAAGTAACTTCATAGCCGTCGTGGACATTTGATTTCTAATTTAAACAGAGTCTGTATTTATTTAACAGGTTTATTGGAGTTGACTCTGTAAAAAAGCCCCTTGAAAAACCTTCTATAAGTGTGTTATATGTAATTATATACACTATTTAAAGTTCTTTCAATTTCTTTTGCTTTTCCTTAAACAACAAAAAAATATTTGTAATAAGTACTTCAATCCGGTTAAGTGTTGATGGAATTTGAAGGGAAAGGAATTGGAAGGAAACAGAGACTGCTTATTAGGATGGATTCGTGAGTATAAGCAATAGCTTGACCAAGTCAAGGGCTGCTAGCTGGGTAAGTCTAAACTCTCTTACGTTATATGAGTTCCTCGTTAAGTTGTCCAATGAGTCACTTTATAAGATAGGACCTTATCAAATAATTTAAACTGAAGGTTACAAATACCAACTACAGGGGTTTTGAAGCGATGCGAATTACAAAATTGGTCAGGTAAATTATCACAAGTTCAGCACATTGACAAACATTCAGTATAGAATACGTTGTTTTACATAAAATCTAACTATGTGTAACTACATATTACAACATGCTCCTATTTAATAAATTACTTTAAAACTATTATTATTAAGTATTTTTCAAAGTTGGACAGTATATTTTATTTAAATGATTTGAATGTGCAAATAAATTGATCTCTGTCAATAAAATATTGGTTATTGTACAACGTAAGTTAAAATATACAGTGTGTAATAAAATCACAATCAATCCCAATTCTGCCATAAATATTTTCCTCAAAAGGAAAAGTTCCCGTTCGTTCGTGTGCTGAATATAAATTACTGATTCAATGATGCGTTCATTTTCGTTGAAAGAAATATTATATCAATAATTCGATTACAAATGAACATCGTTTTTCCTGTTTTAAACAGTTGTTAATTATATTTACTAAGATGCAGGCTACTGCTTTCCCATCCTTACCTACAATGCTTGAATCCTGCTTTAAAGATATTTAAATAACAAAATGTTGCCATATTTCCAACAGATAAACTTCCTGTGAACTCAGGATATTACTCAACTATCGACGATATTGCCTTCTTAAGGAGCCAGTTAGTCCTTGAAGCTGCATTTAAACTTTAAAGTGAAGCATGTTGCCATATTTCCAACAGATAATAAATCTTATATATATAGTAGATACGTGAAGATATGCATTCAAATAAAATAGATAGAATTTTAAATATTTCATTATAAAATAAGATATTTTTTTGTTATACATAATTAGATTTATATTATACATTATACTATATTATTTTATATTATTATTGTTGACATTATCATTCACCATGACGACAAACTCATAAAGGCTGAAAAAGAAAAACAACTAAAATATTTGGATTTTGCTCATGAGGTTGTTGATATGTGGGATGTGGATTCAGCAATCACTGTGCCCATAGTCACATCAGCCCTTAGTTCATGGGCATCAACACCTTCAGAGGCTCACGTTAGGTAACTGGGTTAAGGGCTTGATGCAAAAGGCGGACTGCCACTTCCTTCTTGATACGGCTCAAATTACGAGGAGGTTGATCTCTCTAACCAACGGTAGCTTTAAATTCAAAGTGCATTCAAATGATTTATATCTATACCTATCTATACCTAACTATTTTTAAGTCTAGGCCACGCAATTTTTTTAAGGCTTATGAATATTTCCACTTACGTAATAGGGGACAGGCCTACTTCTATCGTATACTGTCTGATAAATAGTAGTCCGTTACCTTAGTCAGTGTGGCCCTATTTTACCCCATCGGGGTACCTCACGGCTAATATAAGGTTTGCAACTAATAAACCCGCCACTTTTTTCTATCAGTTTCCAAAACGTTATAGTCTACTATCTCGAATTTCTTGGAGTAGTATATAAATAAAGCAAGAGTTGTATGTCAGATCAGTTGACAACTGGATCTCGAATAGTAAAACTACAGTAAATTATGGATATTTCTCGTAGAGAACTTCGGCTGCTTTTACTTCACTAATTTCGCTTAGGTCGAAAAGCGACTGAAGCAGGGCGCAATGTATGTTCAACGATGGGTGAAGGCGTGTTCTTTTACGATAATACCAAAAATTGGTTCAGAAGATTTAAGGATGGAAATTATGACGTATCTGATGAAACTCATCCAGGACGACCTCCTACAATAGATGTAGATGAGTTAAAAAGACTCATAGAAATGAATCCCAGGTTCACTTCAGCAGCTTCAATGTTCTCATACTGCAGTAGAAAAACAACTCCTGGAAATATTCAGTTTGGTTGCCACATGAATTGACGCCGTACCAATGAGTGGCTGAGAGATGTAATTACGGGGGATGAAAAGTGGCTTGGACCTGGAGAAGCAGAAGTACCGACGCCAAAATCTGACACGAGTAAAAAAGTTCTTTCAAGTGGTGGTGGGGAAAAAACGGAATTATATACTGGGAGCTGTTGCCATCTAACACTACAATCCAATATTTATTGTGACCAACTGGATGAAGTAGCTGCGAGATTATCGAAAAATCAAAATAAAGTATACTTTTTGCACGATAATGCTCGACCATACGTAGCAAAAGCGACTCGTGAAAAAATTACTTTCGCTTGGCTGGGCTGTCCTTCCTCACCCACCGTACTCTCCAGACATTATGCCCTCAGGTGTTCATCTAATTCGTTATGTAGCCCACTACTTAGCAGATAAACAACAAATAAAATGAATACCAGCTTAAAAGTGACCTTACCAAACGTTTTTGATCAAAAGCCGAAAAACTTCTACGAGGAAGGCATTATGTCTCTGCCAGCGCGTTGCCGACAAGTGATAGAAAACGACGGTGTTTATATAGTTGAGAAATAATTTGATTTTGTATACTTAAAAAATTAAAGAAATAATAATAATAGAATACCTATTTGTCAAAATTATGTAAATGAATTATAATTTACATACCAATTTTATGAATTCTTGGAACAATCTTAGGGGTTTTAAAATTCAAAAATTTAAAAGTGCCAAGACGATTCTCCTGAAAATTCGTGATAAGTTTCTTCACATTAAGTTTCAACGGGTTTATGTATCATGGGTTGACTTTTTTTTAATTCGAATAGGAAGTTCTATATAAATCCAAAGTAGTAGTTCTAATTTGCTTTATGTCAGTTGTCTTCTTAATGATATCTATTCATGAATATTGCATCTCTTGTATTTTTTAGTGTTAAGTATGTTCAATGTTGGATAATTGGTCAAGCACCTGGCACGTTCAGAAGAGAATAGTTTTATGCTTTAACCTTTACATACCAAGTATAATTTTAACTGTTCTGTTAGATTTATCTGATATTTCTTTTTTTTTATTTTTTTCTTATATCAAAACGGGTACTTAAACCTGTCTAGTTCTTAGTCTTCTGTTCCAAGGAAATAAAAATAAAAAAGCTGTGTTAAGCATAATACTAATATTTAAGCATTATAATATCATAATATTATCATAATATCCTGGAATGAGAATGATTGTGCCATAATGGCGAACATTTCTAATTATATTTACTACTAGCTGTTGCCCGCGACTTCGTCCGCGTGGTATTTAACAAAAAAATTATTGTTCAGATTACAGTTTTCAATTTGATTTTAATTGTTTGGTTGGTTTTTTTTTTGTGAGGTCCTAATTTTTTTTTTCAAAAATAAAAGTAGCCTAAGTTACTCCTTGTTACATAAGCTATCTGCCAGCGAAAGTCCCGTCAAAATCAGTGCAGCCATTTCAAAGATTAACCGGAACAAACAGACAGACAGATAGACAGACAAACAGACAGACAGACAGAAAAAAAATCGTTTTGGTTTATGTACCGTGTATACGTCCATATGCACATAGTAAAAAGTGGTTATTTTAATGTTACAAACAGACACTCCAATTTTATTTACTTGTATAGATTATTTTCATTTATTAACAGTATTCACATAGGCTTAATTATTATTATTTATCCATTACCCATTACATTCTCTTAATAATGAATTAACTGAATATTCATAAGGCTTAAAAGTTTATAGAAACAAACATTTCGAGTAACGAAAGTTAATTGTCTGGAGAATATAATCGTTCGCAGTCGTCTTACAAAATTAGTCACTCGTACTCGAATATTATCAACATAAATTCTAAACGTCCGTCCTGAGGGAACATCTAATTTGGTCATATGCGCGTATCTACTCCAGTCAGGGGATTTGGGGCTTAACTTGTGAACTAAACATGAGTGACAAAATAAAATTATTTATTACCAAAATATGAGGAATTCTTTTTTAATTTTATATCTACATTCTGTCTTCTCTATTACCTATTGCTCTATTCGTTTTGTGAAACATATCGTTTATAACGTAAAAAAATAAACAGACTTTTTCAGCACTTCATTAAACATCTTTTTACCCATTGCACTAGACTGAGAGTCGTGTTTTTGAAGTGTTTGTATGTATATATATACTTACATATATACATGTATTTGTATGTTTGTATGGTAAATACCCTTCTAAGATTAAAAGCTTGTAGAAATAATTTTAGAAGTGGGCTCGCGTCGGTAGTGCACCAGTCTTTAGATTTGGCACAAATTAATTACTATTTTTTTCATTTGTGTGATATATTTTTTTTTTAAATCGATTAGCTAACCAGAATTAGGTCGACATCTAAAGCTAGTACATTGTTTCTGATTTAGAGGAGAAAAATCTTCTATATGTTCCTATAATTGCTTCTAGATTGTTTAACATTATTTAAAATATATCATGATGAGAATTTGTAATGGTCCACGTCATGAGGCTCTATAAGTATAAATATTTGAGTGCCACTCAACAATTTCTAATATGGCAGTTAATTTCTTCTGTAATAAATATAACGATAAAAATTGTTACATCACTCTAATTTATTAGAGGTTTCTTAGGCAAACGAACTAAGGCTACTAACTAGGTGTTCACAGGAAAAAACATTACCAACGATTTCTATTATGTTACATACGTAGAATGTTGAAGCTACAAGAAAACTACGTCGTAGCGTAAGGTACGCTGTACATAACGTTTCGTGAATGCCTATCTGATATAGTTTATTTTTTGGTTTAAAAAGACCGTGGGGGGACGCAAAATTTTATGGTAAACAAATAGTTGTTCCTGGATGTGTGGGTGTTTTTTGGGTGCCTTGTTTATATGTTTGTAAAGTCCCTCGCGAAACATTGATACTTCCTAGTACGGTAGCTGTTTTTTTAATAATTGAACCCTACTAGACCTTCAAGCAGTCAGTATCGGGTTGTTATATTATTATATAGCAAACCTATTCTCTGTGTGTGTGTTTTGATTGAAAGGTAAGTTGTTGACAAATATCTTATAACGACATCAATAGTCCCAGTAAAAAACAATTTGAACGTTAAACGAATCCAGGCAGAATTTAATTACCCTCAGTGGGCTCATATCGTTCTGGTTGGCATTCCCTATGGAATTTTATTACGATCGCGTATGGAATGCATACGAGCCATGTAAAACATGAGTGATTTGTTATATTTTTCAGAGATATTATCCTCTATGCTAACATTAAATGTCGATGAATAGTGATAGAAATTTAATCTAATATAATATCTAATATTTAGAATTATAAGAATTTTTGAAATGCATTGGTTTGGTGTAATACGATTACGGTTCGAGACTCGGATTTCCTAACAAAAGCCAGTTCGATTACAGGTATACGATCTACACTTGCTCGAACTATTGCTGCCCAATCCATCACCATATAACCAATATCCCTTTTCTAGTATTGCCTTCCCTGCTTAATCACCTTTCTCCTTTCAATATAGTCCCAATATTCCCATCTTATTTTTTTAAATAATTTAATATTTCAAAGTATATATTCCAAAGTATCTACTTGATTGACGGTAATAGACTTGCCCCTGTCACTTACCATCAGGTGACCCGTAGGCTCGTTTGCCTCTAATACAATAGAAAAAAAAAACAATAGTTAAGGCGTGAAAGTGCAACAAACCAAGAAACTTACTTTTAAAATGTGTAATATATCCTTTGTTACTTTATATATCTTATTACTTTAATCTTACTTTATATCTGATTCTCTTTACAAGTTTATTTAATAAAGGAAATGATGTAATGGAGTTTCTGCAAACTGGTGTACTCATATTTGCAATTTACTTAATATCAAAGAAGTTAAGTAAACACACAGAAATAAGATATTCTAAGACACTTTTCTGACATTCATAAAACTTCACATTCATGTAAGAAATTAAAAAAAAAACCGAACATATATGTATACATACATCCAGTCACGCTTGTATCCCACGCCCACTTTTTGCCAATCATCAATCATGTCCCAATTATATAATCCGGGGCAAGCCTATTATGGTTATACGGACACTGTACGACACTATATATACTGTCACATTGTTAAAAGCCTAATGATGTTACCCCCAGAAAAGATTGGGCGGACCTATTCTACTCCACCGAGCACCACACGGTAACAAAAAACACTTGCTAACCAAAACGAACAAAGATAAAAATACCCGAAACGAGATTGCTTCTTAATGACTGAACTATTTAATGGCTAAAAATTCCAGAATATGACAGTTTTGCTACATTTATACTTCTTTTAACGTTTGGCAATACATAAAGTGTATACAAAAGAGTCAATTGATTCTGATTGTACTGTGTATATTTCTAATTTGTTATCCATATTGACTTTCATACGGTTCAGTGTCTTTCCTCAGACCGGAAAGTCCCTTTTCACAGTGCTTTATTTTGAAGATATCTCTAAGTTGCTGTTTATTAAGGGCGACAAGATATAGTGTGTAAATATTTGCGTAATAGAAATTGTAAAAGCAAGTAACTTTAGTTTGTTAATTGAATGGAGAGATGGATAACGCAGTGGATAAAAGGGTAATGGATGTATACGGACTTTTGCACTAAACTTGTAAAGCTTTGATGGACCTGCAGCTCCTCTTTATTGCTTTATTCGAGGCGGTGAAATATATGGCTACATATAAGTGACATAGCGTTTAGTTTGCACTCTTTACAATTTAGCTTTAATGCTATCAGGATCTCAACTACCTATTATTCACGAGTATTTCTACATAATATCATCTCTTAATCTAAAGACTGACTTTTTGATTACTAATAACAAAAATTAATTAAAATTATTACTAAAAATAAAGTAAAAAATTATTTCCCATCTATTTAACTTGTGTTGATGGCATCAAGCCGGTTGAAGTGGGTGCTAAATATTTTAGTACATAGAATATAATAGTCAAATCTCCGGTATTAAGAATGCTTCCTATGTCACTGGGGACTTAAATAACATACAAACTAATGACACAAAATACACAATGACTCGGGACTATTTATGGATCACTCAACAGTTAGGATCACTAAATAATATACCAATGGGCCAATCAAGGTACATATATAGCAATGGAACTACACATTCTGTTGTATTCTTAGTGCCTTGATTACATAGTATCTTACTAGACTTCTATCAGCGTCCTGACAACACCGACTAAAATCAATCAAGAGTGCAATGTTAGTTGCCTATTTTAGCCAACCAAGTGATAGCAAATAACACAATGTTCAGTTTGAAATATTTATCACAGACATGTTGTGTAACCCTAGAGCTAAATGTAAAGTCATTGTTCTACAGCCTTTGTCTATTGACAAAATCAAACTTTAACCGCTACTGTGACACACATCATATCAATGTCATGTTATCTGAGTGACATAGTACCTCATCCTAAAATAATGTTTCAACTTCCATAATACGTTTTAATGATCCATATAACATTTAACAGAACTTCAAAATTAATATTTAATAGTCCTTAAGGGCGGTGTAAAATACCATAATGTTAAAGTTATAATCTAAAGCGAGAATTTAGGATACTTTTAGGATTATCACTTGGTTGTATTTTTAGCCTTTATCCGTGTCGTATACGATACTATAAATATAAGTTTTTCCGTATATTATTGCGCATAATAATAAGCCATGAAAAAAGGTCATTTGGATGTTCCACTTTTGTCGGCGCACCTAAATGAACACTAATATATATAAGGACATTAGGTTGGAAATATACACATGTATACTTCTTTACTTCGTAATTGACATTACACTAAAAGCATTCTCAACCGATTGGTATACTTTTAGAGGTACAGTAATTTTTTGAAATATGAGGTTTTCGGTCTTTAAATCAATACATCTTTGATATAAATATCTTCCGTCGTAGAACACGTCGTAACAAGATAAACGCGACGCTTATTAAAGATAAAAAAGTTACAACGTTCTCGTACGTGCACACAAAGAGCCAAGGATATTGTCTAAACGTAAATATGATAAAGAGAACTGGCAATATTTCATAACAGTTTATAAGATCTACTTTTGAATAATAATGTCACAAAAGATAAAAAAATACATACGCTCACGCTTCTAACGCTGATGGAGTAGGAAGCAGTTTATTGAACATCAGTATTTTGTCGAATTGGACCCATTATGTCATTTAATTATCTATATATCTATTTTGTGAAAGAGAAAAATGTAAAGTCATATATTTTCATAAGTTTATATTATTTCCAGTCTTAGTCTAAATATCAAAGACTAGATTTATTTTTGAAGTTAGTTATGTTATAGGTAAACATCGACATTTAAAAAATCGGCAACAAAATAAAAATCAATTAATTTCTTAACGATACCCTAACAATAAGTTTACTTACAAAATTAAGTACAAAAGTAATTAAATAGGTTTTTTATTTATTTATTTATTTATTAGCAATGATATTTAAACGTATACTTTTGTCAATAAATTATTGTTTCTTGACTATATAAGTTTTGATGTCTTCATCGAAATAATAATGGTTAATTCAGATCTGTAATTTTAGTCAAAATTGCTAAGAGTGTTGTCGATTTCAGAAAGAGAAAAAACAAAGTGATTATTTTGCATACTGTAGTTTGTAAAGACTGTCTACAAAAGATGCATTCTACAAAAGTTGTATGTTGTAAGTTGTTTTTTTAATTACTATTTGAAACTATTGTTTATTATTTTTTATATATTATGTTTAAGCCTCGTGTTTGTTTTTCTTCTATATTTTTGGAAAAAAACTATTAATTTACATAACCATTGTAAATTAATGTTGTAATTTTTACGCTACTATTACTATTTTTCTAAATAATGCAACTATTAATTTCATTTATACTATCGTTTCGTCTACGTAAATGCTGCTTAGTTTACTTAATTTCAGAAAACTATAAAAAAACTCAATTCCAAGTATAAATTTGCAAATATCTAAGCGGTACTAATTTTAGACTCTTGTAAGAAAAAGCGAACAAACTTACCACATTCAATCAATAAAGTTATTAAAAATAGAAGTTGTTCGGGACTTGCAAGCTTTCTTTATTTGCCCGTGTCTTAGAAACCAAGTTATGAAGTTACCTTTCAGAATATTCACAAGTTATCCTTGACTTTGGGCATTGGTTTTATGAGGGAATTAAAATAATATTTTAATAGCTTACACTTTATTACATTGTTCTTTGAAAAAAAAAAAACAATGTAATAAAGTGTAAGCTTTTGTTCTTTGAAATCACAAGCAACCGTGAGACGCTGCTATATTTAATTTAAAACGGTTTAGTACTTGTAATATAATAGGTTGCATTAAGGCTTTAAATGTATGCGAGAACCACAGAAATAACTATCTAAATAGCGAATTAGACTACACTAGACTAGAATTAGAGGTATTAAAGAGTATACCTTAAACATATTTTTCAAATCTATGTTATCTGTTATCCATATAACTTATATTATATATAATGTTTCAGAAAGGTGACAATCGTAGGGTCGGATAGTAGACAACGTGAATAACGTAAATCGCTAATGGGTTCAGCGAAAATCGTTATTTTTAATACAAAAATCTTACTTGGAAAATGAAAACTGATCCTTAAAATTATATAAATATAATAACTTGTAACAAAAAGTTTGACATAAATTAAACTATAGGTACTTAATATCAAGGATGACACACACGAATTTTTCCGAAAATGTATACATTTAAAAAATAAAATTATATTTTTTTAAAACGATCAAAAAGTTTATAGTATATTGTTTAGAAATGTGTACCCATACCAGAAAAAGTATTAAAAGAAAAAAACAAATTTTTCAAAAAGAAAGCAAGTGCATATTTGTTCAAGCTTAATTAACTATTTATAGGCTACATTAACGCTCCTATGACTATTTGACAGCACAATGACAATGATATTAAATTAATCCTTGGATAAATATTGATGGAATATCTAATATATAAAATTCTCGTGTCGCGGTGTTCGTTACCAAACTAACGATTTTTATGAAATTTTGTGTGCAGATCATGTAGGTCTGAGAATCGGTCAACATCTATTTTTCATACCCCTAAATGATAAGGGTAACCCTATATAGATTTTTTATGACAGGACAACGTGTGCCGGGTCAGCTAGTATACTATAAAATACAAAATCAAAAACGAATGAATGCCGAATTAAACATAGGTAGGCTAATGATAAGCAAAAAGTTAGCACCTTCAAATCTTAGTAGAAAAGATAAAAAGCAAAAATTGAATAACTTCAACAAAAGTTACAACTTAGGACATGAACAATAATAATAAATATATACGCAGAAACACAAATAAATTATAATAGAACATTACGCCTGTCAAAACTGTCGCAAACAATCTCTAAGTTTAATATATGAGACAAACACAGCTAATGTGAGTAGATCGCTAACTTTATCTTCAATACCACACACATCATTTTTCTTCTTTGTTGAATAGCTAAAGACATTCAGGCGTGATATATCTCTTTACTCAAGCTGTGACTTCATCCAAAAACATTATATAATATTAATTGAAAAAAATACTTTATACGTGTTATTCAAACATTATTTCCATCATCGATAGCGCACAGCTGTCGGTTACTAAGCAAACCTTGGTCTGATTCACTTACATATTTAAAAAAAACGGCCCCTGTATCGTTCGGCTTTGATTCACGAGTTTTAAATAATATCACTAAATCTAAAACTCTGAAACCCACAATAACCTGTTCACAAGAGCCTTGATATGTACCTTGTTCGTGGCGTAGTTGTATATTATATAAATTATTGATCTGAATTATGTTCAGCTCAGAATTTATGAGACATGAAAGAATATAAAGAGGTAATTAACGGGAATACAGCAATAAGAATGATTTCATTTGTTATCTGCTAAACTTGCATTTTAAATACACAAACTGTAATTACTATTGTCACAGAATAACTAATAACCTTTTTTATTTACGCGGGGATATCCTCATAGACTATCCTCGGCCGATGACACCGGCGGAGGGGTGTGACAGACTTGTTGGCTAAAACCACCACGGTGTTCCTTCCTCGCACCTGCTGCCGTGGAAACACGACATTCTTCTGTAATGGATCAATCATCCATCAACCCACCATATACTCCATGTAACTTGACAAAAACAAGAAATAAAAAATTATTTGTCTCCTACTAATAATTACGTTTTTTAAAATGCTCGGTTACTTTGAAGTAAATAATAAGAGAGTCACGTCATTCAATTTATAAAAGTTCGTTTAAGGAGTGCTGATTTAATGAAAGTCCCTCTACTGGGTCGCAATTCAGACTTTATGCTTATTAGCATTTATATTTCTCTAGGTAGGTCGATTTTATTATTACTCAGTTCTATTTATTGTGACTTGTGATTTTTTAAAATCTCTGTTTAGGAAGGTCAACTAGCAGTTTAGACGTAGACATTTTTATAGCAATAATCCCGCTATTTGCACACGCGATTCTACTTCATTTACATAGTATTTTCATTTAGTAAGCGCAAATAAAGAAAAGGTATGAATTAATTTTTGCTGTGTGTTAATGAAATGAATGTGTATTGAACATGGGAGGGTTGCGTGTAAATTTCCTCCTATATGCTGATGATCAAGTTCTACTTGCGTCATCAGCCGAAAACTTAAAGGTATGCAGGTAAATGAAAGTAAGACGAAAGTTATGGTTTTTGAGAAGAATAAAGAAATGATTGAATGTTACGTTATGTAGAAAAAGTGATAGAGTTTGTTTACTTGGGCGATTTGTTATCACAAGTTGGAAGATGGATAGGAGATATTGAATTTGAGTTATCATGTAAATGGTGTGCTGCATGCCGTTATTAGTCTTTAATAGGCAGGCCTGGTAGTTCATAATGACGTGCTAGTGCCCAATTTACTGTAAGTAGAATAAATGCTGTTGAGATGATCGAGTGAGAGAGAGAGAGTGATCACTGCGAACTATGTGTGAAGTAAGACAGGTTTATAGAAAGGGGAATGTAGATATTCGGGATTAATGGGAAAGTTGAAAAGGGTATGCTGAGGTGGTTTGGATACGCAGAAGGAGTAAATGTGGCATGAATGACAAGCCATGTATATAAGGCCAAAGTAAATAGGAATGCCGTTGGGGTCGTACACGCTATACGTCCACGTACCAAGATATACCAAAAAAATAGGAGACGTTCTGAAGAACCATATACATACATATGTAGTACCGGAAACAGACAGACTTCTATGAAAGCTCTTATAGTAGTAATGGAACCCGTGAGGTATGTATGTCAGGATAAAAGAAAATGATGTATTGTTGTCCCTGACTACCCCCATGGGAAAAGGGCGTAATTTTATGTGTAATTGCTGGCTGACATCACAGAATGTAGTTTTAAATATACTTTTTTCTTTATTAAAATTTGAGAAAGCCTATCCACGATTCCCGTAAAAGCAGTTTAGATTTATTATTTAAACGATAAAATGGTATTATGAAAATTTAAATTTTGAATGAATTTAAAAATTTAAATTAGGAATATAAAATAGCTAATGCGTATTATAATTCCTTGATATTATTACAAGACTAAAAATGAGATAAAAAAAGTTGATAATCAGTCAACAATTGGCGATGAAACGTTGAAAATACATTAAAAAAATACATGCTGTCGAAAATAGAATATCATTGGAATAAAAAAATAATAATAAAAGTAACAGGTTAAAGGCAAACGTAAATACTTATTACGCTATTTATATTGGTTATACAGATGGAATGGGGCGTATAAGCAATAGTATGCAATAATATGCAATCAAGCAAGTCAGGGTCGCATAAGTACGTACCTATAACTCGAACAGGCTGGTGCCGGGAAGTCCAAGTCCTCTAACTAAATATAGGATTCACTGATCGCTTTAAATAAAAGCGCAATTTAGTAGTATATGTTGAGTTCTTTTATTTTACTACATGATATTTTTTATACTTTCTTTACTAAACTAAGGAAAACCAAATAAAAATTATATATAAACAGGACGGTTCTTATTATAATGGCATTGGGCCACACTGTCAATTTGACCACTATATCTGCGGTGCGAAGTTCATAAAATAATTAAATTTCATATCTCGCACCGGTCGAGTCGGCCCATTCGTGCCTAAGCAGTGCTCTCCCATGATAAATAATTCTAAGATAGTTCAAATTTGTTAAAAACTCTATTAAATTAAAGATTTCATGTTTTCAATACTTGGATTTTCAATTGAAGTTTCTATGGACAAAGTATATCCTTACAAGAAACATGCCAATTTTAAGTTTCTAAGATTTTATATAGTTTTTAGGTAATAAGTAAGTTTAAAATAAAAAAGAAGTTTGTTATTTTAGAACTTACTTTTAAAGTAATCTACTCATGCCCGTACGATTACTCAGCTACAGCGTTGTCTCTCAAAGGCCTAATATTACTTTACTTGTATACACCTTCATTGAGACTTATGATCACACACTCTCACACTCAGACCAATATCCAGTGATATGAAGTCTATAAAAGCCACAGGACATCTTAATAGATTTTCTTCAATAGCTTGTTCTTGAGACTAAAATGTTGAGACGAAAAGATTTACTTGCATATCACAGCTTGTTTAATATAAATTATAATAATAAAATAATGGCTATCTAACATTATATTAGTCTATCCTCCATTAATAAGTTATGCTGATGATATGGTTCTGCTAAGCCCATCAATTGAAGCACTCCGTGAAGACTGATACATGTTTGTGAATCCTATGCAGAAGCTCATGGGCTCAAATGTAAAGCACTAAAAAGTGAGTTCCTAATCTTTAAAACTGCCAATAAAATCTCATAGAGTATGCCCACTGTTACATTGGCATGTTGGTCCATAACTTATTTCTCTAAGGTGGTATAGATCAAACGTTTCAAAGCCTATTTTAATTTTTTTATACGGACAGCCAGTAGTTGAACTTTGCGTAAAAGGCATACCTGAATGTTCAGTATTCCGTTCAAGTTCAGCACGTTCCAAGTGTTAATGGGGCTGCTGCGTCTGGCATGTTTGCTGACGCTAATGTTCATCGATATTCGATAGACACATCTGATCACCATCATCTCATCTAAACATCGCTCCCAAGTTTCGGACTGTTTCCCCCAGCTTATGCTAAACATACTAATACTACGGCCTTTTAGGTAGGAGTTCTCTCTTATCTCTCACTCTTTTCTTCAAGGTTTGAAGTTCGTATCAGTCCGGAAATAAATATATATTTACATATTATATATAATAAATAAATTCATAAATTAAATCTCAAAGTAAATGGTTCGGCTCTTACTTCTTGTGTAGATCGGTGAAAGCCTGGAATTCGGAATTTAAACGTGGTAGAGCCATGCTTAGGCACGAATGGGCCGGCTCGACCGGTGCGATACCACGGCCTCACAGAAAACCAGTTGTAAAGTAACGCTTGCGTTGCATTTCCCCGAAATGAGTGAGGTCTCCGGAGGCCCAAAATCACACACCCACCCTAATGATAGCGCTGTTAACAAAAAATATACCCCAGGGGGGTACCAGCGCTAGCGTTGGAGAATCCCCCCCTGGACGTCCACCCTCAGTACGGATTACACCTGAGCGTGGACGCCCAGGCTGCCCCTCGTACTCTGGGGGGGCTCAACTGCGCTCTCAAAATCTGCTCGGGGCAAGAGAAGGCATACCATGGCACCCTCTGTCACGTTTACCATGGATTTTTGTAACATCAGGGGCTTACATTCTAACCTCGACACTGTCCACCACCACCTTGAGACAGCAAAGCCAGCCTTACTCTTTTTAACCGAGACGCAGATATCATCTCCAGCGGTGTGTCCGCTGGAGATGATATCTGCGTCTATCTACCATCTATCTGCTACCCAGGGTAGCAGAGGTAGGATGTGCTACCTCTGCTACCCTGGGTACGGACTGGAACACTCTAAGGCTGGTGTATGCGTGTACGTTAGAGATGATATCACTTCTCGCCGCCTCGGCAATCTTGAAGGTAGGGACCTCTCCATCTTATGGCTACGTGTAGACTGCGACGACCATCCCCGCATCTACCTATGCCTCTACAGGTCCCATAGCGGTGATGCCGAAACGGACCGACTCATCGACCACGTCCAAATGGCTACAGACTCAGTGCTCCAGCAGGTCCCATCCGCAGAGATCGTGATTCTTGGCGACTTTAACGCCCATCACGCCGAATGGCTTGGTTCGCGCAAAACCGATCATGCGGGAAGATCTGTTCACGATTTCGCCTTGCCATATGGCTTGACGCAGCTGGTAGCAACGCCTACACGAATCCCAGATGCAGAAAGCCACTTGCCTTCACTGTTGGATCTTCTGCTGACCTCCTGACATCCTGACATCCTGACGGCTACAAAGTATCCGTTGAGGCCCCTCTTGGCTCTTCGGACCATTGCCTGATTAGGAGTATGGTGCCACTCGTTCACTCGCTGCGGCCGCGAGTTACAGGCAGTCGCCGCGTATGGCACTATAGGTCAGCAGACTGGGATGGAATGTGAAGATTCTTTGCATCCTACCCATGGAGGCAGGTTTGCTTCTCGCCGGATGATCCCAATGTCGTTGCCGATTCTGTCGCGGATGTTGTGCTTCAGGGTATGGAACTTTTCATTCCATTCTCCCTGATTCCCACAGGTGGCAAGTCCCAGCCCTGGTTTGGTCGAACCTGCAAAGCGGCGTCCTGCCGAAAGCAGGAATGTTACCAAGCATGGGCTAATGCAGCGACAGCACGGGATGTAAAGACCAGCACATTAAAGAAGCAATTTAACTTCGCCTCCAGGACCCTCAAAAGAGTAATTGCTGGGGCGAAGTCGGCTCACATCGGCAGAATTGGCGAGAGACTAGTGAGTCTCCCTTCCGGAACTCGTGCATTCTGGTCTCTTGCCAAAGCTGTCCAGGGGAACTTTTGTAAGCCATCCCTTCCACCTCTGCACATAGGAGATATTTCGTTGGCCCACTACGCTAAAGAAAAAGGCGATCTTCTGGGCAAACTCTTTGCGTCCAACTCGACCCTGGACGACGAGGGAAGGTGCGTACCGCCGACAATACCGCAGTGCAAGAGCCGCATGCCAGAAGTCCGGTTTACACAAAGGGTAGTGCGTAAAGCGCTTCTTTCCCTCGACGTTCTTAAGTCAAGTGGGCCCGATAGAATCTCTCCTATCACGCTGAAGACGTGTGCTCTAGAGTTGGCACCGGTTTTAACGCGCCTTTATCGACTTTCCTATTCCCTTCGGCGTAGTCCCGAACTCATGGAAGACAGCTCTAGTGCACCCAATCCCTAAAAAAGGAGATCACTCGGATCCGTCCAACTACAGACCCATAGCCATCACCTCCTTGTTCTCCAAGATAATGGAATCCATTATTAACTGCCAACTCCTCCGGTACTTATAAGACTACCAGCTCCTCAATGATCGACAATACGGCTTCCGTCGGGGTCGTTCAGCTGGTGATTTTCTGTTGTATTTGACTCACCAGTGGGCACAGGCGATCGAGATCAAGGGGGAAGCGTTGGCCGTTAGTTTGGACGTGGAGAAGGCATTCGATCGGGTCTGGCACAAAGCGCTCCTTGCGAAGCTTCCTTCCTATGGCTTCCCGAGACTCTGTGCAATTGGCTCACCAGTTTTCTTACAGACAGAAGCATCAAGGTCGTTGTTGACGGTGCATGCTCCGACTCCAAGTCTGTTAATTCTGGTGTCCCACAAGGCTGTGTGCTATCACCCACGCTGTTTCTTCTGCATATCAATGACATGCTGCAGATTAGCAGCATCCATTGCTATGCAGACGATAGCACGAGTGATGCTCTTTACACCGGCCGCGCTAACATTTCTCGGGTAAACGTCATCGAAAGCCGATCCAAACTTGTGTCTGAAATCGAAACCACTTTATCAAAAGTTTCAGATTGGGGTCGACTTAACCTAGTCCAGTTTAACCCCACGAAGACACAGGTTTGCGCGTTCACCGCTAAAAAGATGCCATTGGTCCGTATCACCTCAATTTGAGAGCACTTCCCTAACTGCATCAGCCAGTATCGGAATCCTTGGCGTCGATATATCAAGCGAAGTCCAGTTCGCGGTCACTTAGAGAGTAAGGCCATATTAGCCTCGAAGAAGCTTGGTGTGCTAAACAGATCGAGACAGTATTTTACTCCGGCCCACCGCCTGCAACTTTATAAGGCGCAGGTTCGGCCACACATGGAATACTGTTCTCATCTCTATGCAGGTGCACCCCAGTACCAACTTCTCCCTCTTGACCGCATTCAGCGGAGAGCGACTCGCATCATCGACTGCCAAGATATTTCAGATCGACTTGACACCTTGGCGTTGCGTAGAGATGTAGCTTCACTCTGCATCCTCTATCACTTGTATCATGGGGAGTGTTCAGAGGAATTGTTCGGACTTATACCGGCTGCTGGTTTCCGCCATCGTCCTACGCGACAAAATATCCATCCCCATCACCTGGACGATTGGCACTCCACCACTGTGCGCTTCTCCAGAATCTTTTTGCCTCGCACAACCAGCTTATGGAACAAATTGTCGCCTGCCGTATTTCCGAACCGATACGACCTTCAAACCTTTAAGAAAAGAGCGTACTCCTACCTAAAAGGCCGGCAACGCACTTGTGACTCTTGAGTTGCGAGTGTCCATGGGCGGCGGTAGTCACTTACCATCAGGTGAGCCATCTGCTCGTTTGCCCCCTATCGCATAAAATAAAAAAAAAAAACACTATCAACGAACGTGTTTCTTTCCTACTTTGATTCTGAATCTATTAAGCGGGATTGAAAAAGAATCTACCTGGGCCGACGCAGTATGGGTCATCATGCTGCATCGACAGCACTTGCAAGAGTATGGTGACCACGATTCCAATTATTGCTTTCCATCAGGCAGAGTGAGGTCATTTTGGTAGGCACCCATTAAAAAAAGCTTCGATGTAGTGGCAATTTATGAGACATTAAGTAATAGCTATGCAAAAGTGGTACAGCTTGGTACAGCTTAGTCACATAAAATTATCTCAGAATACTAAAAAAAAAATTCCTGTAAGCTTACAATACAAACTAGTATACTCGCAGTGCAGCAGTGGTTGATATTATTCTTTTTTTAGTTATAATGTTATTGAGATTGCTTTGTGTTGTTGCCTGTTGACATCATTATACAGTTTACACTTAAACATGGGGCAGTCAGGTGACCGATAGTTAGTGACTAATGCCGCCTAGTAAGTGCGTGGCCCGCTTGGGAGATTCCGCGAAGGTGAGTGAGTGAGGTCACTCGCTTACTCGGCCAGACACAATGCAAGAATTGTTACCCAACTGGTTTCTGTGAGGCTGTGATATTTCCCCGGTCAAGCCGACCCATACGTTAAGCACGCAAGCCTCTCCCGATGTATATATTATTTAAGTCATAATTAATGTATATAAACAATTTAAGACATACTTAATGTATATATAATTTAAGACATTATATAAATTAGAGCGTTTTATATTTAAATAAAATTTAAGAATGCCACACATCAAAATTTTAATAAAAAATATTTATAATATATACATACACGCAATACACTCACTAAACTTTAAAGGTATTCACACCCAACCAAATGTGGTTTAAAATTATAGCATAGATTTTCAAGTATTTAGTAGCAACTAATCGTGGTACGTCCTTATATAGATATGTGTAAGGGTGCTTGAAGGATCCCGGTTAGGTTTCTCTGATTTTTGGGTTGGGGCCGTGTAAATATCATGTGAAAAGGAGCACAATTTTAGATCGTATATACTTTTAGGTTCTCGTATAAAAGTATATCGTAATATACCTAACGTTACAAATAGATCTTCTCGTTTTAGTGTTGTTAATCTTTGACCTTTTTTTATTTTATAATGTTGTAACCCGTCATTTATGAGATAAAGTAATATTAATCCAAAATTTAATAAAACTCATGTTACGCTTTTTAGGGCTAAGATCGCGAAGCAATAATATTTACCTGTTGACTAGAGTGACACCATATCATCTTTGTGTAAATAGCGTTTAGATATGTTTATCACATTTCTCTGGAATAATATTCGTATCGTATCCTTTTGTTGTCATAGTAATCAGTATTTCAATTTTCTTTCTCTTGTTTTATGTTTAGTGATTATGATCCATCCTAAGATTGCCTAGAAGAAATTGCTTATATGTTGACACGTGTAAATAATGTATTATATTTTACTGTTACAATTGTGTACAAATAAAGAGTTAATGGATCAATTCGAAAATTTGAAAAAAAAAACACAATCTGTAGATCTATCGCACATTGAACTGTTTTGATCTCTAATTTTTTTAAATCAGAAATAACTTGGATCTCGATTTAAAGGGTTGTAATTTTCCGACATCAATTAGTTTTAAGCAATATCCCATTCCTTTCTTTCTACCCGCCTTTACCTCAATATACTCCCAATTTTCTCATTTAATTTCCGGTTTCTCGGCAATAGAGATAGACTATTACGCAAGTGTAACCAAAGTCTCAAAACTAAAAGGTCTAAAACCTATCTTTTTGATTAAATTATTATGAAATTATTAAAATTATATAGATTTAGAATATTCAAGATATAGTGGATGTATCAAAATAAATTATCTCTAATTTATTTATTTATAGTCAGAAATATAACTATTGTAATATCAAACAGAATAGAGAACCAGAAAGAGAAAGATGACATATTTATTGATGACAGATGTTTAACAGTGGTAGAGCCATGCTAAGACACGAATGGGCCGGCTCGACCGGTGCATACGACACGGCCTCACAGAAAACCGGTGGTGAAGCAACCCTTGCGTTGTATTTCCCCGAAATTAGTGAGGTTCTCGGAGGCTCAACTCCCCGCAAACCCCATCCCTCATCACTTTCAAAGGCGGGCAGCGCACTTGCGACTCTTGAGTTGAAGGTGTCGATGGACAGCGGTTGTCACTTACCATCAGGTGATACGTCTGTTCGTCTGTCCCCCTATAGTATAAAAAAGATGACGTATTCATTTAATACGATTTTTGACCGACTTCACAAAGAAGGAGGTTCTCAAATTGGAGGATTTTTTTGTATGTACTACGCCATATCTGCAAAATTTATGAATAGATAGAATTTTGTAAAAAATAATCAGCATTTAAGGTGTAGAATCAAAGGATAAAAATACAATTTGATCATGATAGGCGCATTTAAGCCGTTTATTTACTTTTACAAAACAATTTTAGGTTCCAAAAAGAAAATGACAACAGAGACTTAAGATAAACAATTGTATTTACTACTACTCGTAAATCATAGAAATGTCTTTTAAACATTACCTACCCACATAGCCTGTTATGTACACATACGTGCATACGATCTGGTTTATGAGCTGAGGATTATAGTACCGCAGGTTCATGTTCACGTACTCGTGGGTCGTAATGATCACACCCATAAATCTTATTCTCATAAAGCTCATTGTCTACTCGAGAACCCTCCGAGTTCATCGCAAGTAATTGATGTCAACTTAGGAACTTTATGCCATGTGGTAACACACATACGAATATTTACAGCTACTAGAAAAGTAAAATCCGACAGCACTATTATTTCACACTTTTTTTAAAGAAGTTACCTCGAAATCTTATACCTACACAGCGTCCTCCTTGCACAGTCGCAGTTAACAGACTCACGTAACTAATTATAATTACAAAAAAGGAGGCAGAAGATAATAATAATAATAATAAATTTTCACATCTCACACGCGGCCGTCTAATCCCAAACTAAGCAGATTTATATTATTAAAGTATGTTTGGGCATACTTTTATACTTCTAAATACATACATATAGTAGATAAATTACACCCAGACACAGAACAAATGATCATGCTCATCACACAAATATTTATCCTGGGTGGGAATCGAACAAACGACCTCTGGCAATTAGGGTCACTAACCACCAGACCAAAAGGCCAGTCCAGATGAAAACACTGATCTGGTTTGTTTCGAACTGTTTATTGTTAGTTTTTGAAATTATTATAATAGCTACCTATGTACTTGTAACAATCCCACAACCAGAAGGGTTATTAACAGTCAAAATAACCCTGTTGAAACATCTAGTACCTGATCGAGATTTTAAAAGAAGCTTTGCCTAACCTTGTTAATGGTGTATTAAGTTCCATTACATTTTTATAACAGCTGTGTATGCTACAATTTCTGAACAATACACAAATTTACACAAATTCGTAACTTTAGAAAAACGTGGCTAATACTGTGGAACCTATGTAACTTATCAAGAGTAGTTGCTGATAATCTTGTCGTGCTTTCATATTATTCTTATTTTCTTATTATATTGTTATTAAAAAGACAATTCCACGCTAGGATTCCTGTGTCGCGGGGGACTTTACAAACATTCAAGCAACGGAGACGAAGAACACCCAGACTCAGAGCAACAATTTGAGGATTACACAAAGTGTTATCCCGTGCGGGGATCGAACCCACCACACTCGGCGCGGCAACGTAGTGGCGAGGTGACCACTTAAACCGCTACGCCATCCATGCAGTCAATTATAGGCTAAGTTTAGATCCTAAATTATGTAAAAAAATAATGGCCTACTATTGCTTTAGTGGTTAGTAAACCTCACCGCTGAGCCGGTAGTCGTAGATACGATTATCACACGAGACAAAAAATTGTGTGATAAACAGATAGTTGTCATGGGTCTAGGTTTTTTTTCTGTCTTTTGTCTATTAAGTTCTCCGTAATACAGGAATAAATCCTAGTTGAAAGTTGTCTTGCAAATAAAAATAGGTTCTGTAACAATAACGTGCTCTGTATGGGTCATTTATTCATGTTCTTACTGAAGGTTGACAATAAACTTGGCTTTACAGATAAAATGACGAAGTAAGTACAATAGGTAGCAAAGTTCTATATTAAATACAAAGTGACCTGTGTGCGACCTAAATCCTCGGATCCTTATTGAAGCGTGGCTTAAAAGTAGAACGGTGGACAGGCTTGCAACAATGGTCTTTGGCCCGTAAATAATACACACACAATGTACATATTCTTTCTGTAAGTTTGATATCTGTATTTCCTGTAGAATATCTACTTATTTGTGTACATTAAAAAGTATATCTATATATCTATCGTAAATTACATACATATATACATGTTTATGGTAAAGATATAAATATTGCAGTGCATTCGATCACATTTGTTGGAACTTTTTTATGGGATATCTTTCACAGTTACTATCTCTAGTTACATTACATAGTCTAGGAAATTTCAAAATTCTAAATTTAGAAATAAATGTTTGCTGGTTCGTATTTTATGCCCTGTAAAATCGATCATCTGATCATCATGAAATTTTATACACACATGATAAAGAACATAAGATATTTTTATAATATAATATAATAGCTTTTATCGCGGGCTTTGAGCGCGGCGACCGAATCAAGAAATTCCGTAACGAAAATAAAACCTAACACCCCCCACTCCGCCTACCATGTAGCTCGGCCGGTTCGCTAACGTGTATGTATATGGTACGACTGTACGAAGCTCGCACGGATCGAGACGAGCTACTCCGAAATCTCACGAATACGTAAGCAGCTGTTTGTGAGAAAGTATATAGGTATATGTTTCTAATTTTAGTACCATAAACCTATAGTTTCAATTTCCTGAATAACCTACATGTATTGTAAGATAATAAAAATATTTTAAACGATATTAACTTCTCATTTATCCAATAAAAGAAAAAAAAAATGTTTTCTTATCGGTCACCAAGCTCAAAAAGTTTAACTTGAATTAATATCAAAGAAAAAACTTGTATTAATATCAAAGAAAAAATAAGCATAAGCATAATTGCATAAGTTGATAAAAAATGATATGCAATAGCTTTACCCCAAGTGCCACACGTTTTTTTATCTAGAAACTTTCCTTTGCTGATAAAGGTTAAAAAATATTCAAGTTAAGCAGCAGACAAAAGCTAGCGTCTTATAAAAAAAAAACTTGCGAATGCATCATACAAATTACATTTCGTTGGTTGTTTTCTTATATTTTGGCTAGTTGAAAATAATTATTCCAAATACTAAATAAAAATATATTTTAAAGTTAAAAATGTGTGATTAGGCTAAGTCTTTCAAAGAGAAGTATTATAATTTGGCTACATACGCTAACTGCCCCTGTAGTACCCTATTTTCAATTTCACACTAAATTTTCCATTAATACTCGTACTGTATCTTTATGTTATAATCTGTTTGGTGTATTAATACAAAATAACAGAACATTCCTATTCAGAAGTACCTTCAGTAATTTATCTTTTAGTAGTTTAGTAATGACTATTTTCAATTAACCGCATGTCACAAACATAACGTTTCAAGATCAGAAACGTAATGTATTTTTAATGTGAACATGGAAATTCCGCTATTTGCAGAGAAATTATTAAACACGTATAATTAAAAAGCAGACGTAGTTTACTCGTGATTATGCTCTCCTCAAGGCAGAGATAAGCTTTCATGAATATTAATGAGTATTGGTGAGTTAAAGGATAGGAATAGTGTCTACCTATTATATATAGGGGTAGGCAGAATCATTTCAAACACCCTCTTTTTGCCATCTATCATTTAGTCCGACTCACCTAATAGGCCTCATTCGGGCACGGTATGACTGTTTATATGAATACTGTTTGAAAGATGACAGTCCAGTCCCATAGCCGCCTCTTATGATACCTATTAAGGAAATAACATTGATCAAACTGGACCCTTGTAGATTTTTTTTAAGACGACTTGGGTTATTGCCTGCGTCGCGGGGAGACTTTACAAACATTCTAACAATAAACACATAGAACACTTAGACTCAGAACCGTGTGGGGCTCGAACCCACAACACTCGGCGCGGCGCACACTTGGTGAGGTGACTTAAAACGCCACGCCATCCGAGCGGTTTCCTAACGTAGTTTTGTTAGTCTGCTAGCTATTGAGTATAGTCATGAAAACTCGTTAGGGCCATATGAGGAGGTGTTTATAAGTTATCATAACATTAAGTTATGATTAGTTCTTATATTTTATACTACTATTATGAATACTTTTATACGAATACTAAAATTGATTTCAGGAATAACATTTCCTCAAGCTTTTTTTTCGTTTATACGCAAGTTCACAATGGTCGGTTAAGAGGTTAAGCCGCGGAAGTGCAACAAAGAAACAAACCTCATTCGCTCTTATAAAGCTGAGACTTAGCATCGGTTTTGGCAATATACAGTCGTGGTCAACTAATTAAGAACATTCAAGATAGTGGACAGCAATAACCGGCTATGTACATATAAATATAAAACCCTGTTGATTTCTCAGTAACTATTATTTGCATAATTTGATCCGATTATTATACTATAAATGGCTGTAAATAAAAGATTAAATAAATATAAAAAAGTGTTTAATATCAAAGGTTAACCATGTATTCAATTTAAGGTACAATTCTGTAGCTGGACATTTAATTAATAATTTTTCATTTTACTTTACTGTTCAGTAAAGTAAAATGAAAAATAGAGTTAAAAAGAACTAATAACTTGCAGTATTTTAATTTCTTTAACAACTTCATTTTATTACGGGTAAAATCAGTACCCAGTAGCAAAACCTTTGTTAGTAATTACCGCTTGACACCGATGTGGCATAGACATTATCAGTTTCTGACATATTTCAACAGGAATGTTTGCCCATGCCTCACAAAAAGCTTCATTAAGTTCATCTAAAGTTGTGGTACGATAAATGGCAACTTTTTTCTTAATTTCGTGCCAAAGGTGCTCGATTGGGTTGAGGTCGGGGCTATTTGCTGGCCAATCTAGCACTGATACCGACTGTCTGTTAAGAAACGACTTGACTGAACGGGCTGTATGTTTTGGGTCGTTATCATGCTGAAAAGTCCATATAATAGGAAGATGTTCCTCAGCATAGGGAAGCATAGTTTCTTCTAATATTGCCTTGTATTGATGTTGGTCTAAGTTACCCTGAACTTTCCTCACAGGTCCCACTCCACGTCCAGAAAATGATCCCCACATTTTAATGTTTCCTCCGCCATGTTTCACCTGCTTTTTTGTGAATCTTGGATTCATTTCCGCTTTTACAGGACGCCGTACGTATTGCCTTCCATCTGAAGAAATCAAATTAACCTTGGTCTCGTCAGAGAATAATACATGTTGCCATTGGTCGTAGGTCCAATGTCCATATTTACGTGCAAACGCCAAACGTGCATTTCTATGCTCTTTCTTTAACAACGGTACTTTGCGAGCCACTCTTCCGAACAACCCTGCTTCTACCAGACGTCGTCGAACTGTCCTCGCTGATACACTGACTCTTTCGTCTGCCCCAAACACTTCATGTTTAATTAAAATAGAGCCTAGAAACGGATCTTTCTTAGCTAACCTGGTTATCATTCTATCTTCTTGCGGAGTTGTTTTTCTCGATCTTTTTTTTCTGGGCACATTTAAAGTTGTGTTATTGCGCCTGAAATGTTGCACTGCATTGCATACCATAGTTTTTGAACAATTTAAATATCCTGCTATCCTTCGGTATGACCAACCACGCTCGACAAACTTCATGATAATTTTTCGTAGTGTTGCATCGCAACTTTTATTTTTGCCCATTGTTCTTCAAAATAACTCTCAAAACTTGAAATCACAAATCTAGATTGCCGCCAAAACTACCACAAAGAATAGGAGAAGAAAGAAAATAATAATTGAGATTCAAATTTTGAAACTAGAACGCAATATCTCAGTGTCCCTAATTAAATGGCCAGCCAGCATTCTTTGAACAAATAGCACTGTGATCATCTATCAGCTATACTGTAAAGAGGTTTAATGTTTAAGAAGTTGTTATTGTTTGTATAATTAGGCACATAAATGACTAATTATACTTACATGTAAAAGATGTGGAATATTGTTTAGACTCGTTGGAAAATAAAAAATAAATTCACAATTTGGATTAACTAGAGAGTGTCCCTAATTAGTTGACCACGACTGTATATATCATATTCAAAACGTTAACTTCTATTTATTTTTTGACATAGAAAAACTGCTCGTTCGACTTTCCTGACAAATAAGTAACTTTCACGTAAGCTTCGTTTGTAGTTATCCCAATAAGCAAGGAGTAAGCAAGGCAAGGAGTTTGTGCACCCGCCTCTTTAGAGTTTTCTCTCTATAGCTGAATTAAACGTTTAAACATACCACTAATATATGTCAGTGATGTTCTTTATATTTATTGATAATATGTATTGTTCTTGTTCACCAAAAACGATTCAAAGAGGAAACTGAATAATGATTTTTGAATTCCTACAATTGGCTGTCTTATTGCACTTTGATGCAATACACTATCTTTTTATATTTACTTTAGTGTATAAAAATGGGCTACGAATTTGTCTTCTTCAATTTGTCAACCAAATGTAGCATTTTATTTAAAGAAGTCAACTAACCAATTAAAACACTCCGGTAAGTAGTACATTGCATATAATGGCACTATTAGACTTTGAACTTGTCCAAACAATATCTGCACACTAAAAATTTTCCTATTGATAGCCGCCTCTCTCTCTTTGTCTCGTTATTGCTATGTACTACTATGTACTACTATGTTATTTGGAATAACATTTAAACCAGCGTCATTCCGACAACTTCAAGAACACGTTCCTAATTAACATTGTCTAAAGACTACTTACAATTCACGAAAACATTGTATACTTTATAAACTTACTTAACATAACTCAAATAGGGTTCGAAATTACATTAAAGCTGACTAACGTCATCTGAAGACAATGACAGGTATTAATTTCAATTACACTAATCATTCAAGATAAATCCAATTACAATGAGCTACGTTTGAATACAAAATATACAAATACACGAGACAGGTTTACATACACATGTTGACTGAAATTTACTAACTTGGGTTAGATTACTTTGTCACGAATCGCTTTGACAGCTCCACACGTGTGGAATAACTTACAGAATTTCATCACTAACTTAGATTGCACTTTGACTAAACTGGTATTGTTTAGACACCGTAACAAAAATATGAAATTACCGTAACTGAGATTTTTATTTTGGGATTAATAGTAATCATCATCTTCCTTTCTTTGTTTCAAATTTATACAGAGACAAGGTCCTTTATGTCGCAAGGCGTATCTACATGTCCTGTACTTTCTGTTACTAGAAAGGCCACTAGATCAGGAACACCATTTAAGGTCAATATTTATTTTAAAAGCCACGAGGTCATCAACATATTAGTACGTTGATATGTAAGTTATATTCTTCATACAGCAAATAAAACTTAGCTGGCTCGACCAGTGCGATACCACGGCCTCACAGAAAACCTGTTATGAAGTAACGCTTGCGTTACATTTCTCCGAAATTAGTGAGGCTTCCGGAAGCCAAACTCCCCTCTCTTTTTCCCCATCTCCTAATCCACCCTCTCTTTTTTCAACCACTCCTAGCATCCCCATCCCTCTTCACAATCAGAGGCTGACAGCGCTACTACTTGAGTTGCAGGTGTCCATGGACGGCGGTTGTCACTTCACATCAGATGACCCGTCTGTTCGTCTGTCCACCTATATTATATAAAAAAAAAGATTTTGATTGTCGCGGTAAAATACCTTTCAATATTTTTATAACGCAATATATGAAGTGAGAGCTATCGTTAAGTATACCAATATAAGATCCGTGGGAACCGCGCCATCGAAGATTTCCAATAAGTACGTAATAAGAAAGTTACGCCGCAAACTTATTTATAAAAGTATTTTTTTCCAATCTACAGGTAATTTTTGTATACTTATGTATATTGAAATAAAGACGTTCTTATTTTTAGTTAAATTTTACTCAAAATAAACAACATGCATGGTCACCTGCATTTTCTGGGATGAGATAAACATCTATATGAATCATTATTCCAACATATAACATATACATAATCCACAAATTGTATCTGCAATACACAGTTTGAGTCCTACGTAAACCAAGTGTTTTTGCAAGATAAAAAAAATATACTAAATCGTTACAATCTTTAATGTTAAATAGATGTCATCAAAAGACAACGGAAGCTGACAAGGCGTTTATTGTTGCGCCGTCGGAGCATTGATATATGTATATATATACATAATATAATACCTTTAATACTTTTTTTTTACTTATAAAAGACAACTCCCGCACTAGGATTAATTCCTGTGTCGCGGTGGACTTTTCAAACATTCAAACAACGGACACAAAGAACAACCAGACTCAGAACAACAGGATTACACAGTGTTGTCCCGTGCTGGGATTGAACTCACAACACTCGGCGCGCCAGCGTGGTGGCGAGGTGACCACTTAAACCGCTACGCCGTTTGTGTAGTAAGATTGTGAGGATTAGTTGCATAGGTTTTTACTTATTTCTTTTAATAATTATCACATTTTGTTCACTTTATTGTTGGTGACAAAATCAGTGCTTTAGTCCAGACATTTCTGTTTGTATTTTCGAAAAGAGTTACCTACTTTAACTAATGGAAGTGAATTTGTTCTGATGAAGACGCAATGCATTTCATAATTCCAAGAGATTTTTTTATGAAATACACTCCCATTAGTAAGCAGTAAGTAATTGCATACCTTACTAGATTGAAAGCTCGACTTTTATGTTAGTGTAAGACGCACTTAGGAAATACGAGATTCGGGATCCCGGAATCCCGACCGTATTCTGGCCCCGAAAATTCCGGGACTGTACTTGGCTAATCTCGGGATTTTCGGGATTGCCACAAACAAGTCTAGTTTGTATTCCGTAGTCCATTGCGCCTTGAAAATAACCTTGCCTAGATTATTTTAATACATTACGACAAAAAGCAACTCGTACAATACATAGGTACCCACTATTTACTACACAGGTACAGTCCTAATAATATGTTTGTCGTAGAACTTAGAAGGGACTTCCCCACTCGGAATACTTTAATACAATACTCTTAAGGTAATTCCCCAACGTACCAACAGGGGAATCACCCGATCATCTCATATCATAATATTGTTGCGGGTATTTCCCGTCGGGGATTCCCTGTACAAAAACTGAGATGATTTGAGAAAATTGCTCTTAGCAAAATACACGGATTTACCAAAGTCAGCCGTCACTGATCGAAAACGTGTTATGAATTACAGTGAAAAAATCAGAAAGCAAGTAACTGCAGAATTAAAACATTTGAAAAGTGCAGGTGAAAGATTTAGTCTTTCTTTCGACGAGTGGACTTCAACTTCCAATAAACGATACATGGCGGTCAACGTTCATTCATATAAAAAATTTTAGAACTTAGGACTTGTTCCTTTTTACGATAGTATGACAGCTGAAAATTGTCTTCGTATATTGCAAGAGGGTCTAACACGAGAAACAGTACTTCAGAAATATGTGAAAATTGAACATGGAAAAGAGTTGTCACTTCTTTTGGACTGTAAAACCAGGTGGAATAGTCTTTTAACAATGCTGGAGCGATTTTATCTTTTAAAAGCATGCATTCAAAAAGCTCTTATAGATCTCAATCATCCAATTCGTTTAGAAGATGTTAATTTTGAATTGGTAAATAAAATTGTTGATGTGCTGACCCCAATTAAATTGACAGTAGAAGCAATCTGTCGGCGAGATGCTAATTTATTTCTTATAAAACAACTATCTAGCAAAAACTCAAACAAAAAAATTAAAACATCGTTAGTGGAACGTATAAAGCAACGACGAAGTGATGATTTAACTAGCGTGTTAAATTATTTACAAAATCCACGAGTGGATGTTGAAAATCAGTTATTATCGGATTTGGAATGGCACGACTTATTTCCAGTTCCGACACAGGCTTTGGTGAGGAAGCAAATAAAGAGTATTGTTAAAAGTCTTAATAGTCGAGATTACACGGAAGAAGAAGCAAGGTCAGGATCACAAACAGATGATGAGCTAAGGTCAGAAACCTCCCAACCCCAATTGACATTAAAGGAAAAGTTACAGCTGGAAATTAACAAGAGTATGAAATCCCCAAACCCTGAAGTACAATTACAAAATGAATTGGGGTTGGCAAATAGTATTAGACGTGAAATGAGCCTGTCGAAAATGGAGGAGTTCGTGGATATCACTTAGAAACAGCATATAAGTATCTATTGTCTATTCCTCCAACCAGCGTAGAAGCTGAACGAGCGTTTTCAGCTGCTGCTTATGTTGGCAATAAACTACGAAGCAGGCTCGGAAGTCAAACATTGGATGCTTTGATATTTCTGCGATTATATTATTTATCTAAATAGTTATTTTGTTCTGTTTTTTAATTTCTTGCAAAAGTATAGTATTTTTTGGTTTGTGTTTTTTCTATTCTTATTATTATTCTAATTTGTGTTGTGCAAAGACATTAAAGACATTTTTTTTAATTACTCGTGTTTTTTTTATTTTAGCCCAATTAGAAACCACATAGTCTAATCCCGGGATAGGCCCCGGGATCCCGGGAAAAGGCTTCAAAAATCCCGTAAGCCCGGGATTGAAAAACATGCTCGGGATTGTATTCTCTAGACGCACTAGGTCCTTACGAATGGTAAAAGAGACATGTATAAAAAACAATAAAGTAACTAGTTCTGCCTTTGAGAATTTGTTTTTCTTTGATATCTTTATTAAACGGTTTTATTTAGCTCACCCCGTTTGTTTTATTTATTATTCTTGGGTCAAATTTAGTAATTCAAATTTCACCCTTTTCCTGTCAACCGATTAATCTGAAATTTTGTATACACTTTGGATTTTGGTGACAATACAATTATGTTTATTCATTATCATTAAAAATTCAAGATGGCCGCCGCTACAAAATGGCGGATAATTTATGTTTTGTTAATCCCATCAATATGGGTATCAAATGAAAGGGCTCAACAAGCAGAATACAATATACTATAAAAAATTGAAATCCAAGATGGCGGCCGCTACAAAATGGCGGATAACGTAGGTTTTATCGATCCCATCAATATGGGTATCAAATGAAAGTGCTCAACCAGTATAATACAATGTACTATATAAAATTAAAATCCAAGATGGCGGCCTCTACAAAATGGCGGATAACTTAGGTTTTATCAATCCCATCAACATGGGTATCAAATGAAAGGTCTCAACAAGTAGAATACAATTTACTATGCAAAATTGAAATCTAAGATGGCCGCCGCTACCAAATGGCTGATAACAATTTTTTATCAATCCCACCAATATGGGTATCAAATAAAAGGGCTTGACAAGAAGAATACAGTGCACTATACAACCTCAATATTTAAGATGGGCACAGCCACCAAATGGCGTATAATAAGATTTTAATTTAGAAATTGAATCTGTAATTTAGGTATCTGATTAATCCAGCCTGAATCCACCACCAAAGTCAAGATTTTGTATCGTGTTGAGGACTGTGTGGCGTTAGGGTGGCTAAAAATGATACGTCGTTAGCGGTACACCACCCAAGTTAAGGTGAAAGGTTAAAACGCGCGGAGAACTGTATGGCATTAGGGTGGATAAAAATGATATGTCGTTAGCGTTTTCCCCTCAAGACTCAGGCGCATCTTGTTGTACATAGCCTTGCCCCTTTATTGGACCTCTGGGGGGGTCGACCGTTTAAATGTCCATTACTGGTGGGAACAAAATGGTAAAAAAAAATATAAAAAAAACTAAAAACTAGAAAATAAAAATAGGTAAAAAAACTTTTTAAGTTAAACGGTTTTATGTTAAACATATATTGCAATGTTTAAGATAAATGTACTAAAAACCAAAAAATAATAAAATAGATACAGTCGTGGGAATTATAAACACATAGACTAGACTAAAATAAAACCGTGGTGCACGTCAATTGTCTACAATCGTTGATTAAAATGTTTGTTTTGTAATGTTACACTATAATTAGGCAGTTGTTCAACCGACAACGATGGACGTGTGATAAGTAGGGCTAGAATGTGGAACTCACGTATCTTGTGTAGGTAGGCACTTGCCATGTTTTTAGGCTTGTTATTTCATTAATGATTTGAAATTTCTTTAATACTCATAAATATATTATTAAAGAACAGAAGTAATATATCCAAACTGTCTAAATAAATGATTGTAGCATTACTTTATTTTTCAAAAAAAAATTATTTCTATACATAAATCTATATTTTACTTTACATAACATGATTATATTTAAACTATAAAAGAACTTAGATTTTTGATTTGCCTTCTAGACTTGCGTGCGTCAAAAAGTTAGATACACTGTACAGTAGAGTTAACAGAATTTCATTTGTATTACAGTATTAATTAGCGCATGTAATATTAGAATAAAAATATTTATGAAGTCTATACTGACAGACTTATAATCTATCTGCATAGCAGTGTTAATCCGAGGACTTATGGACTGTCACTCATTGTTACTACGTTGGCCAATTATATTTCATCACGAGTATTATGTATTCCTGACGTTTACTGACACGTAATATAACACTTTCAGACATGTGGACGTGGGAAGGAGGATGAGAGTTGAATCTCTCTGATCTGATAGCATATCATGTAGCCATAGAAGTTTTAGTTTATTTTGATTTCGCTATTTATGTTTAGGCACAGAAAACCGGCTGTGAAGCAGAAGCAGCGCTTGTGTTACATTTTCCCGAAATGAGTGTGGAGTAAGTGAGTTTCCGGAGGCCCAACTCCCCCTCTCCTCTTTCCTCTCCCCTACTCCTCCTCTCTTCTTTCACTATCCCACCTCCCATCCCCTATCCTTCACCACCTTCATCACCCTCAAAGGCGGGTAGCGCACTTACGACTCTTGACTTGCAGGTGTCCATGGACGGCGCTTGTCACCTACCATCAAGTGACCCGTCTGCTCGTCTGTTCCCCTATATTATATATAAACAAAAACTGTTCATTGTTGGCACTTATTGAACTGGCTACATATCTTGAGTGAAATAATTTGTAGAGTTCCACAATATTTATTAAATAAACTGGCCGGTTTCGTCTTAGGCCTAACTGATTTTACTCAAGATGTTTCTTTATTTGGTTTGCCACTGTACAAATGCTTAGTGTCTTAAAGTGAGAGGACAAAAGGATTAATTAGTATTATCCCACAAGTTAAGAAAACGATAATAATAAAATAGTATTCTATGTCACACACACACATTAACATTTTTGACTTATTTATTTATTTTTGTTCTAAAGTATATACTCCTGTAGTGTTTGTAACCAAATCAAGATTTGACCATAGAATGCCCGAGGAATTATGTAAAAAAAAATTGTAGGGTTTTTACATACAAATATGTAAAATGAAATGCCAAAATAGTTAGCTTTTTGTATATAAATGTGTGTTTATTATAATGTGGGTCACACATTACTAGTATTCTCGTTAACCCCCCCCCCCCCCCCCCTCGCTAAGATAAATGCTTGTATTAGGAGTGGGTTCACGACGGTACTTCTCTCGTCTACTTGGTGTGGGTTCGAACCAGCAATCACTTGATCCATAAGGTTACCGCCCCCGCTAAGTGAACTACATAATACATATGATATTTATTACACCTGCCCTCAAACATCCTTAGGAGTGAATTTCAGACTAGAACAATACATTAATATACCTAAGCATACTCGTATAGATATATAATAATAACAACTGCTTAAACAAAGTTAACAAGTATTCGTTTTTAGAAGATTAACTAATCCTTTAATTTGTGAGCTTGTACGCATTACAATACTGGTACAATATAGCACTCATAAAACTTTATTAATCCTGGAGCCTCAACTTCTTCAGAATATTACGTGTGATTTACAGCAGGTATCCATCTCTCTGAATATTAATTATGTTTTACTATTTGTTGCCAGCGACGCGACAGCAAGATAAAAAGCCTTTGTGCTGTTTCAGACTACTATCTATTTCTGTACCAAATTTAGTCCGGATCCATTAAAACATTCTGACGTAATTGAATGACAAACATCAATCCAAACTTTTCACATTTATAATAGTAGAATAATTACTATACTTTGGTGTGTTTTTTCTATTGGATAGGGGTAAACAAGCCGACAGGTCACCGGATGGTAAGTGACTATCGCCGCCCATGGACACCCTGCAACTCAAGAGGCACAAGTGCGTTGCCGGCTTTTTAGGTTGCTTGAAATTAGCGCTACAGATTTATTATTTAAGGTATATATTCTAAAAACAACGACTCGATTTTAATAAACTTACTCCATAAATATGGTAAGAGTACACGCAAAGGCAATAGTTAGTCGTTAGTTAATTACCACTAATTGTTGACATCGCATTAAGTTAGTTGATTAATAGTAAAATCTTCTAAGTTTTGAGTATGGGGAACATGCATTGAGATTATAAGACAGAGGTAACTAAGAAATAATAATACCAAATATGTCTTTCAGGTTGGTAAATACATTAAAGGTGAAGAAATGTAAGAATGCATACCTACCTTATAGCCTTGCTAGCTTATGATACTTAAGTAAACGCACATATAGGTTGCGAAATAAAGTTAAGCTCGCATGAATAATTATTTCCGCTCTATAAAGCATTTAATTGATTTAGTATTCATTAATTAACTTAATAGTAGAACAGGAAAGCATTTTGTATTTTAATATTATTTAGTTCAACTGTGATAGGGAAAGCAAAGAAATAATAAACTATTCTGTTATACATAGAATGGTTATAGCAGAGCTTAAATCTATTAGAACTTAAGTACAAATAGAATGTAATTTAATATCTGTATGGTATAATCAAGATCATCTGCTATTGATATAACATAGTATTATCAGACATAATCTTCGTGGAAGTTACAATTCTCTGGTATATATTATGTTTCAGTGTGTGTCTGATGTACCGTCAAATTACTAAACAGTAATTCGTGTAACCCATATGTTTATTTATTGTCCTATGTGATTAATATAATTATGCTTTCCTGTCGTAGGTGCTGTATTTCCAACAGGATAAAACAACTATATTGTTTTGAAAAATATATTTTTTTTTTATTAAAGTTGAGAGAATTGGAAGTATATTGAAAAAGAAGGGTAGGTAGGTAGGTAGGTCACAGTACACTTGGAGCATATAAAGTATTTCATCACTGTATGTTATTGAAGAGTACAACATTTTATTGAGATTTAATATAATATTATAGAGAATTTGCACAGAAAGTAACCAAACAATAGAAGCAGAGTATAAATATTGCATTTGATGATAGTTAGTGACCATTCATTCACATTTAAGCTTATATTAGCATTCTTATAGTGTGCCACTATCCATTAGCTTCATTTATAGTCCACATAAAACTAACTAAGATTCCAACAATTATTATCTCAGTGCAAATGTAAACAAAATTCTACAGTTAAAGTAAACAATGTATTGTCTTCGTCGTTGAGGGTGTATTTAAGACAATAACAATATTTTTTTTTTATTTACGCCTCCACGAATAATCAACAAGTCTTGAAGCCTTCAATTTAAATTTTTGCTCCTCAGAGCACGGGGCTAGCCTACACAATAGGCAGCAATTTTCTCCTAATACTCCCTAATTTCTCTTAATACATAAGTGTTAGAATGACGCATAAAGGATTGGCCCTATTACGTAAATATCGCTAAATTATAGTCTGCAATATGCGGTCATTTAATATGCTTTTACTAGAGGTAGGCATGCAGATACAGGAGTAAGTGTATGTATTTTTATAATTACCTACATGACATGCAACTGACCAAATTTTCGACTCCATAACAAAGGATGAGAATCAATAAATGGATGTACTCATAATATACATTTAATAGTTCGCGACATAATGGAACGCTTGCAGCATTGTTTAAATCAGCTCGATACATCATGTATAGTGCAAGAGCCCGCACTCGGTTACTTTAATTAATGATATCATATTTCTAGTATTTTTAATGCACTGAGTTGGAAAACAAGAACATGGACAATAAAAATTTATGAAGGTATTTTCAACTAAAAAACAAATTAAGCTACTTTCTTAGCGTTGCGTTGTCTTCCTGAGGGTACTTTAACAGTTTGACTGTTGCTGGTTGCCATTATCACATAAAGCCATTTTCTTTGTTTTGAAGCCAGTGGACCTGATGGTATTCCGGCAGTGGTTCTTAAGAACTGTGCACCTGAGTTGTCTCCCGTACTGACGCGCTTGTATCGCTTGTCCTATTCCTCAGGAATTGTTCCGGAGGCCTGGAGAGAAGCGAATGTTCAACCCATTCCCAAAAAAGGCGGCCGCTCCGATCCAGCCAATTACCGACCTATAGCCGTCACTTCCATACTCTGTAAGGTGTTCGAGCGGATCATCAACACCCAATTAATCCGCCACCTAAAGGATCACTCCTTGTTAAATGATCGGCAATATGGTTTTAGGCCGAACCGATCCACGGGTGATTTTCTAGCGTACGTCACACTCCTTTGGGGTGAGGCTATGGATAGGCATGGGGAGTCCTTGGCCATCAACCTTGACATTGCCGAGGCCTTCGATAGGGTATGGCACCGCTCGCTTCTCTCCAAACTTCCTGCATTTGGTCTGCCACCTAAACTCTGCAACTGGGTTGCTGCCTTCCTCCATAAGCGCCGCATTAGGGTTCTCTGCGACGGTGCGGCCTCAGACTTCCGGGAGGTAAACGCCGGTGTTCTTCTGCATATCAATGACATGTTGGCCCTTGGCAATATTCATTGTTATGCAGACGACAGTACAGTACACGGGCAATATTTTGGACATCCTACTGCCAAGCTGGCAGACGTTGAGGGAAAACGACAGGAGCTTGTCGCTGAGCTCGACCGGGTCTTGAGCCGCATTTCCCAATGGGGCTGTGAGAATCTGGTCGAGTTCAGCGCCAAGAAAACACAAGCGTGTGTGTTCTCTACCAAAAAGTCTCCATTCCTTCCCCTTCCTACTCTTCAGAGCACTCAAGTGCCACTGCAGGTTCGCTCCTGCGTGGAGTACTGCTATCATCTCTGGGACGGCTATGCGCAGTATTTGCTTGACGCTCTCGATCAGTTGCAGCGGCGCGCAGTCCGCATTATCGACTGTCCTGAGATCACCCAGTCTCTTGAGCCTCTGTAGTTGCGAAGAGATGTCGCCTCTATGGCAGTCCTCTATCCCCTACATCACGGGGAGTATTCTGATGAGCTCTTCCAATTGGTCCCACCTTCTCCCTTCCTCTACAGGACTACACGTGCTGGCCTGAGGAGTCACCGTTTGTGCGTCGAAAATATACGTACCCGAACGAAACGGTTTGGCTCTTCTTTCCTGTGCCGATCGGTAAAAGCCTGGAATTCTCTACCAGCGCACGTGTTACCTTCCCACTTTGATCCCGGGTCTTTTAAGCGGGGCGTGAAAAAGCATCTCACCAGGCCGCCATGTGTGTGGGTGTGTGGGTCACCATGCTGCATTGACTAGACATGCAATGAGGATGGTGACCACCACTCTTTGACTCCACCTATTGCTTTCAATCAGGCAAAGTGGAGTCACTATGGTAGGCTAATATAAAATAAAAAAAAATGTCTATAGATCAATGAAAAAGCAACATAATTGAAATTCCTTTAACCCTTTTATTAAATTCATGTTTCGCGTGGGAAAGCCAGTGTTTACACACATGAGCCGGCTCTACCTTGCGTTGTGTTTCACAGAGTGAGTGTGATGAACGAGGTCCGAGCCCCTTCTTCTCCTTTCACCCCTCCTTCACCTCCCCACCCCCCTCTTCCAAACCACTTTTCGATGTTCCTCCTATTGAGTAGCAGATGTCTATGAGCGCCAGTTGTCCCTTACCATCAGGTGACACGACTGCTCATTTGTCTGCCCCTATATAATAATAAATAATAATTCTCCTCGTCAAATACTTTAAATCTTAAAATAAAACTAATTATCGACAAAGTGATTTTCGAACAATGGGATAACCTAATCCTAATGATGTTAACAATAACAGGCGTAATTAAATCTGAGAAACGTTTTGTTGATTAGATATTTTGGTAAACATTGATTGTTTGATAAAAACAAAATAATTAAATCAACGATTCCCCAAAACCGATAGCAATAGGTATATACACAACTAATTGGCAAAAGGGATTGGGACTTAGAAATGACCCTTGATGTTTACAGAAACATTAAGGCATAACGAAATACCGTATTTTGTTCTGTGATACAGTAACTAACCTGTACTAAACCTGTTACTATCCGACAAGCTAAAACCACGTATTTAAAAAACAAGTTAAGGACAGTAATTCTTACTGATTTATATTATTATATAAATCAGTAATTATATATATATATATATATATGTGTGTATTTATGTATTAGGTATAAATGTATTTATTATAAGTAACTTGTTTTGTTAATTATTAGTACACCGCAAGCTATACCGCAAGTACTTTATAACAATATCCGTATCAAGGTTGTCTTTAAAGAGATCGCCGTGTGTGATAAGACCGCCTATTGTTATACCTAACTGGTTGTGACATTTTTTCTGTATATATATGTATAAGAGGTGTACAATAAAGAATTAAATAAATGCGAGGTTATCGTTTTGCTCATGGTTTGTCTGATCTCGTTCTATTTCAGCCCAAAAAAAAATTGCTAAAAAAAATATGAAAAATGATGGCGTGGTTGTGTACATATTGTTTTGATCGCTTAATGCAGCAAAACCCAGATTTATAATTAAGTATTCCATAAAGGTTTATGAGTATATTTTACTTAAAAGGTTTTGGTACCAGACTTGAAAATGTATACCAACTGTATCTCGTCTACGGCCCTACTAAAGGTGCTATAGATTTTTTTTATATTTAAAGTCATATTTGTACCCCACACAGTGTATTCAAAATGTCATGAAAAACCCGTAACGTAGTGAGGGGAAAGCGTATCAATAAACAAACAGGTAATGATACAGCAAATTCCATGTCCAAGATTCAATCATAGATTCAATAGCCATTAGGAGAATTGTGTTAGGGACATACGAAAAATGCGTTATCGCCATAACAATGACGCGACTACTAAATAAGGTTTCCATTAGAGATATGTGAAAGTGAGACAGTAGTATAACAAATAAGGCCCGACAAGCTGTTTCAATGTAAAGCAAGTTTAAAAAATCCGACTAATGAAAAATCACAAACTTAAAAGTATAAAACAAGATAATATTATCATCTAAAATTATTATGTACAAACTATTCAAAATGTAGTTTATACAAACAACTTAGACATAATATACTTCAATAAAATACATATTCATAGTCTGGTGTTCATATTTTTCTAAAGGGCTATGAAACGAACAATGGTTGAAGTTAGGTCCCATAAATTTAAGAAAAGCATAAAGATTTTTTTTCAAGCAATGCTTGTGATATAGTCAATAGTATAATCATTAGAGCTTAAAACCTTAAAATAAAAATGACATTAGGTAATATTAACTTTGAACTCAACGCAAGTTTAGATTTCAAAATTCACAGAAGCACTAAGCGTCTTAAAATGTTCTAAACGTTCAAAAGTACTTTTACACGTCTTTGAGTTAGAAATAGGACAATATCCGAGCAAACAGAATGAAAACCCTACAGCTAAACGTCTAAATATATAACGAAACGTGATCCTGCTTGTGTTCTAAAATGCCACGTTATTATAAATGTAATTTAGAAAGGTAGAGCAGGCAACACTTATGATGGTAATGTTAGATCACTTCAAACCTTAATGCTACTACTTAATGTACGTGTGTAATAAATGTGGTTTACCTACATACAAAAGTAAGTGTTAGAATTTAAAGCAGCGCGATCTGTCTCAGCTTAGGAATTACTCTGTTTTGCATAAAATTATAATGATTTTTATTATTTTATTTAATTACTGGCTGACCCGGCAAACGTTGTTCTGTCATACAAAATCTGTATAGGGTCACCCTTATCATTTAGGGGTATGAAAAATGGATGTTGGCCGATTCTCAGACCTACCCGATATGCACACAAAATTTTATAAGAATCGGTCCAGCCGTTTCGGAGGAGTTTGGTAACAAACACAGCGACACGAGGATTTTATATATTAGATTTATTTTATGGAATATTAGGCAAATGAGCAAACGGGTCACCTGATGGTAAGTGACTATCGCCGCCCAAGAACATTTGCAACTCCACAAGTGTGTTGCCAGAATTTAAGGTAGACGCAGGTAGGCCTTTTAGTTTTAGTGTTAAGCTAGGAAAAAAGCAATCTTTTATTTTAACACTATTTTTAGGAGCTTCTATATTTTATTAATATATTTGTACGTAGGTATATAATTATAGGAGTATTCTGGAACATGCCAACTAGCAGCAAGGGGCATGAAAAATAAATGCATACAGATACCCCCAAAGAGGTAGGCACAGAGGTAACCCCTCATTTAGCCAAACATAATCTAAAATTAATCATATAATTGATAGATAATAATAGCTCGAAAGCCTTTAGCCGGTGTCCAGAGTACATTGCAAAGGCAGGGTAGGTGAGTAGGGAAGCATATGGTAGGAAAGGGACATTTTTAATATAGATGTAATCAATACCTAAAGTAAGTCAGTGTCGCATCCCTAATAACTACTGTCTGATACTGGGAAGTTGGCTGCTGTTTGATAAGATTCAATCCCCTCTATTTCCTCATCAGGTTTTTGGTTTTCAGATCATTAAACAGCGGCGTCTGTAGCATGCGTGAAAATTTGCAGAAATTTACATCCTCGGCAACTGATTTGTAATCAAAACAGATCAGAGCATTTTTTTTTTATTTTGATCTCGTTTTTACTGAGGTTTGATACGTCAAAACGTGTAAAAACAAACGTTGCTTAAAAAGCATACAGTATTATAATAGGGTATTATAATGACATACATACATATATACATTTACGGATATTCCAGATATTTAGTAGGCAGAGGTGTATAAAACACCCTCATATTGACATTAAGAATTTGGCCCCACTAACGTAATAGGGGACAATCCTATTGCCGTCGATCAGGCACTTTACGTTTCATTATGAGTCCAAGGAAAAATAGCCTCTGGCATATTTTGTTTGGTGAAAGAAATACAAAGAAATGCATTCCCTGAAGTAATTTGTCACACAGAAGTGACAGAAATTTGGGCGTGATTCTTACGTTACTTTAACGTAACCCACTTTCGTGAAAAAGGTGTCATGGAAAGTACTGTCAACAGTAATTTACAGTAATTAAATTTCTACCCTAAGAAGACGACATCGTTGAGCCTTTAGCTTGAAAAAATTAAAAAGTTTTTGTTAATTAATAGAGGGCTTAAGATAAAAAAAATAAGTAATTGAGCTTAATCTTAAACATTTGTAGTATAATTTGTTTAATAACGATAATATTTGTATTCTTCTTAACTTTACTTTTGTTCAATGTTTTAAGGTTGAAGATTACACATTTTCAAAAAATAAACTTACTTTGAAGATCATGTATATTATATAACTATCAATATCCATGACGTCTATTGCTGTAGGTTCATTGTATTACAAGTCAGCATTTTTACAATATTATGTTTAGAGTAAAATAAATATCTTGAACATATCTGAATCTATTAGGTCTAAAGAAATCGCATTATTTTTCGCAACTTACTTAAGTTTCTAAACTTAGCAGTGACACAGACGCGAATACCATATACATACATAAATATGTATGTATGAATCTTTATACAAAACTTAAGGACGGAGTTTAAAAAGTTGCTGTTAAACCCGCTGACTGTTTCGAGCGTGTTACGACCCAACCTCTCATCAAATTGAATGCATCTCTTGATAACGTTGACAAGAGTCTGAGACAAAGACTACAATAGTATATAGGATAGTCTGAGAGCAACAATATTAGAATGATTTTTGGTACAGCGCAAGTTTGTACTTGTTTTATAACTGCTATGTTGAAAGTAATAATTACTATTAAGCAATAAGCTATACTTTTATGGTTTACAATAAAGTTTATTCTATTCCATTATATTTTGTAATAATATTATGATTACATAAGTATATACTGATATAAAAATATTTTTTTATTACTAATTGCGTTACACAACAAATTCAGAAATACTTTCATTTTTTAATGAATAAAGAATAAGAAGGACCCATGTGTATAAATATTCAGTTGAAATTGTAAGTGTGTATACTAAATTAATTTTTTGAAGTCTTTCATGGTTAATTCTCAAAAAGATTTTTCCGAAAGAGATTAGTGTTAAATAAAAATAATACTCCAATTCCTATTAAAATGTATGTCATGAAAGAATATAAAATGTGTAAAAAATAATATAAATATTTAAATTAATTATGTTTACCTACGTATGTACATATACTGTAAAGATCAATACATCAAAATATGCAATATTCTGAATTGTGGTTAATTAAAAACAGTTTTTAAAGTATTCCTTAAAAAGGGTTTTCGTGATTTTGTCATTATTTTAGTCACTAAGTCTCACTCCTTATTTTACCCTTTTTATAATATTTTTCAGTTGTAAAAGGTAAGGTAAGCCATGAGTAACCCAAGGTGACTTGACATCTATAAACGATTCCAATAAATATTTTTTAAATTAATTTTAATGAAGTTTTGCACCATTTAAGTTAAACTCAACCTTTTGAGTTAAAATAAAGACGTGAAGTAAACAAAAAGAAACAACTGAATTAAAGTGAAGAGTTCCTGTCTGCTAGATAGAGCCCGCTTGCTAACACGCAGCTTTTTGTAAGTACATGTAGATGGTTTTACACACCATGTAGTTTTAGTCAGTCCAACATACGGCCCGAGGCGCTATCATCCAAGAAGCCACTTATTGCCCAATCCAATCCAAAATCCAAATTAAATAACAAACAGGTTAGAACAATGACAACATGAACGTTACTGTTGTAAATTCCTTTAAAGATTTATTACTGGCCTTATGAAATGAGGGAAAATGATGTATAATTTCCATATACCACATACCATATATACATATATACTAGCGGACCCGACAGACGTTGTCCTGCATGATATTTCAAGCGATTAGGATCAATATAGATAAATAACCTAGATACCGACTGCAGCGCCATCTGCCGGGCTGATTTGTGAATCTAAACCGTTCCCAGATCCCCTTGAACACACACAAAAAATTTCATCAAAATCCGTCTAGTCGTTTGAGAGTAGTTCAGTGACATACACACTCACAGAAGATTTATATATATAAAGATATATATATATTAACTATAAATTATCATTATCATTTAGAAGTTTTTGAAAAAAAAAAATGCTGTCATGACCCAAGCTTAAGGGGAGAGAGATTTAGGGAAGATTTTTTTTACTGTTCTCCATAAATTACAAAACTGCAACCTAATACATAAAATCAAACAAAAGAAACTTGACTGTCAAAAAAAAATTACAAAAATTTTAAAGAAATAGTGTTAGTTCATACTAAATATATTCCTTTGTTTGGTTACAGTTATGGTTCTTATCATACATATATGTCATATGCCATGATTCCTAATTGTAGTCGTTCTGTTTCTACTCGTATTAATTATTCCATATTCAAAAATTCTATTCCAGTTCGGCACAAAGTAGTCAGTAGCTCTAGTTATTGCATTAAAGAAATATTTCCTACCAAGTTTATTTAAGCTATTTTCTACTTAAAATAATAAAATACAAACTTCAATGCCTGTAAAAATCATTTAAAGTATCAATATTAGTAAGAAATATGGCGAAATCATCAATTACACTTTCATTAAAAATGCATAAGTTTACATAATGTATGTTAAGAGATGTATAAACTTCCCATCCGTGTTGAGAATTATGAAAAATACTCAAATTCGGCGTAGAATAATATCTTACTGTAGCCTTTTACTAAAATTTTAAATCAAATTTTTATGGACTTTAAATCACATTTTGAACCTGACATTGTTTAAAACTCCCAAAATCAACTGTTAATGATGTAACATAGATCTGAACAATATTAAATCAAAAACTATGAATAAAAGGCGTTTTTTTAATAAGTATTGTGAACAAAATAGCTGCCATTAGATACCCTTGGGAAATCCCATAATGAATAGGTATGCAGCTTGAGATATTGTTGTTTGTTAGTTTGTAAGCACAGCCCTGGGACTTTATTGTTAATGTAAAGTCTTCATCTAAGTCGTCATCTTAGGAAATCCCCACTTTTAAATTTGTGGAAAACTGTGGAAAACTTTTCGATTTCTTTCTCATTTAGGGCTATTTTTTAAAAAAAAATAAAAACAAAGTATTTTTTATCTAGCTGTTACGTGACCAGAAAATCTCCTTATGCTTACTATAACATGATCAATCGAAGTAACAATGCTACTTATACTTTTATTATCTTATTGTACATTTTTAATTGAATTCTCGAAAGGTGTGGCTGGTCTTTTAAGAAGACTACTAACGAAAATACTTTAAAATGTATTATTAATCTTTAAAAAAAGTGTAGTGTAGGCAGATTAGTAATTTGTTTAAAATTTGTAATGTAAATGTGTAATTCATGAGTTAAAAGTCATGCGTTAAAAGTATGAAACTTTGTAATGAGTATTGTAAAAAGTACGTTTAATTAAACTTAAAGTTATATTTTTGTATTATACGGTATTTATTTTACAATAAAGGTATTTACATACATATATTTGAACCAGCGTCGTTTAAAGCAGCGGTAGCGTAATGGCTAAGGGGCCGGACTTGCGATCAACAAGACAAAATTACTAGTAATGTGTGTCCACGTTGCTTGTATTCTTAAAAAAAATGTTAATGTCTCAACTTGTTAAACTATGTAATACATCTGCCAGTTAATGATACCAGCAGCAGTATGCCGGCAATGTTGTGACAACCATAAGCCTCATGAGTTTGGGTCGTTTAAGGAACTACAGTATAAAACTTGGTGATGAGGGTCAGAAGACGAACCCGAAAGGAAGGAAGGGAACTTTTGGTTAAAGTTCTACAGTATGTAGAACTTTAAACAAAAGTGCAAACTGTTAAAACACAATTTTTATATTTTATGTTGATGAATGTAGTATTAAAAAAATAAAATTTTCCTTATTTTGTACCATATTTTTTCTTATAAATACATCCTCTCAAAAAATCCACCCAAGCTTTCTTATTCGAAATAAATCACTCACTGAGAGTGGCTATTTGCAGAAAATGTTATTGAAAGTCATGAACTGTAAAACTACAATTTAATTTATTAACAAATTATGCATAAAAATTTTACGGTACTTAAAGTAACAAACCCAAATAATTTACTATATTTCTTGTTAAAAAACTTGACGTTATTCATGCTGTTTGACGGACAAGGACGCTCTTATTTACTTACATAAATTTGGGCTTAAAATATTCTGAGACAAGCTTCTCATCATCTTCCTATCAATATAATGAACCGCGCCTTAGGAAGTCAAAACTGTTTGACATTTAAATAGATGGTCAAAACATCATTATTATTCTATCAGCACTTAGGTAAATAACTTATTCAAATTTTAATAGGGGCAATTACTTTTCAGCGTCAGCATTCTTTATGAGAACCTCAATCTATTATTGAATCGTTTGATTGAAATAAAATCAACAATTATATTATCACCGTATTAATTGTCTTGATATTCTACAAAATTATCAATAATATAAAAAAAAAACGTGTTAAAACTGTAAGAACACATACACATACATATATATACACACACTCAAGCTTATATCTGTCATCGTCATAGACGTCCGCGCCTACTCTTTGATGACCATAATTTAGTCCTACTTACGTAATAGACGGCAAGCCTGTTACGCCATATGACTGTATGTATATATGTATATATTGTCTGATTGATAACACTCGGATCCCTTAGTCCACACCCACGGGAAGAAATGGGTTGGTCCTATTCTACTCCACTGAAAATTACAAGGCTGTCAGACGAGCGTTTAGCAATGCCGCCCTTTGACACCTGCAACTACTCAAGAGTCCTAAGTGTGCTGTCCCCTTTTGATTGTGATGAGGGGAGACGAAAGAGGAGAGGGGTACAAGGGGGGAAGAGGAGAGTGGAGATTAGGGGGAGGGGGAGAGGAGAGGAGTTGGGTACCTCTTGGCAATACAATGCAAGCATTGTTTGTCTACCGATTTTTTGATTACTCTAGTGGAGCAGGCCCATTCGTAAGCATGGCTTTAAAACGGTGAATCAAATGTTGATAATTGATGGTAAACTTAGATAAATGATTTTAAAAATGAAGTTATAAATAAAATAAAAAGATGGAACTACTTCTGCTAATCAAATTTCAGTTTCAATTCAGTTTGAATGTTTGAAGTTTGAATTAGTTTGGATATATGTAAGTATCAAATTTATCTCACTAGGTTTGTTATCTTGTATTCAGTATTTCAAACTAATGGACATCGAATTTCATTCGTTATTTTTCCTCTGATGAAGCAAAAATGCTCGTTACACAACAACCCTATAAAAGGATACAAGGTCGCCTTCAAATTTCAATACTGCGAGTGCTTTTCTTTGTAATCTGTGTACAGGGTTTGGAGGGCAATTTCATATGTTATAACTTGGCCTAGTTGTAATTTTTACAATTTTTTAAATATTGTAATTCAGGAACCGGTTGTCCATTGATCAGTTAATGAATAGGTCAATACAGTAAACAAAAGATAATTAAAGCTTATTAATGACTAGAAGTTCTATATAACACTTTTCAACTTTTTTTGATTGATTATTGGACAGAGGCGTTTGGCTTTGAAGACGAAGATGGTGCATGCCTGTCATAGAGAAAACTATTCACTCTACTTGATTATGGACAGTGAGAGGTGCGCTATGTCCTTTTTTATTCTCCTGACAATATATTCAAAATTTCATGAATATGGGTTTAATAGTTAAGGCCTGATAACAAGGAAAAATATTGGACATCTAAGTATAGATTGTGTATTATTTGCAATAATTTGATTAGTTCAGTTAATAATGGATCACACAACAGATCACACAATTACAAATAGTTTTAATAATTACATATTTCACCGTATTATAAAGACCATTTGTACAATGGGCGGCCTGGCCTGACGTCACTGGCCTGTTGGTCTAGTGGCTAGTGACTCTGATTGTTGAGCCAGAGCCATGATTACTTGTCCCAGTTCTGGTTGTTACTTGTGGCTGTTGTATGAGTGTACATATGTAAAGCTCCCTCGACACCAGAGATATTCAATTAAAAATAAATTCAATTTCTTACAGGCAATATTTATTGATATTTACCATTTAAGTAATGAAGTCTCATCTCGTAGTATATAAATCATGAATACACTAACATTTAATCTTTTGTTTCAGAATAGCACAGCAAGTTCAAAACAGCTTTACTGGAGAGAAAGGTAAGGATTCAAAAAAATACTTTGGTAAAGTTAGTGTGAGCTTAACTGAAACAATATTTATAAATTCATATATTATAAAATAAAATTAATTAAATTACCGGCAAAATTCTATTGCCAGAATTCTATAAATATACGAATTTTCTAAGAGAAACACGTTTTGCTCAGCATGAGGATACAAGAGTGATCTTACATGGGCTAGATAAATATCTTTATTTATTTATTAAAATTCAGACTCAACTTAATACATATATAGACTTAATAGTAATACTAAAAATATTCTAAAACTATATTGTCTAATAGATAACAGTCCGTGTATAATATTGTTATTTATATATCTCTCTTTAACTGATCCTATACATACCTATAAATACAATTCTTTGGCCACTTATATAACATTACATGTAATCGACATTTTAAAACCATGTCTTGTCTAGCGAGTCACATTAGGGCTCTCGATAGGAAATTGTCTGATCATGGGTCACCGTTACCGAAATCGGTAAGGAGGACTTTGTATATATATTATACATAGAAATATAATCTTTTACTGTAGTGACTCCGGATATATTATACAGTACAGTAAAATACTATTTGAAAATCAACAAACAAACCTGTTATGACATTATTATGAACTGAAAGTAAATTAAAAACATTAATCATCCATATTCATTCGATACAGAAAACAAACATTCATATTGCGTTTCATATCCGCCGGCGATGAGTATAAGTCAAATGACAACAAACAAAATCATTAATTAATGCTATATTAATTACGGGTACAATTCAAACTAATAAATCTTTTTATACATAGACGTTAGAAACGAAAGGCAGGATTTGATACATTATTTGGTCCGGTTGTTTGTTTCGATACAATAAGACGGGAAGGGTATGCGGTCACCATTAATATTTCGCCGAGGTACGGCACGGCTGATATGAACTGACAGAGCCGCGATCTACCTCCATATTTAATGTTTTAAGTGCTTTTTCGTGTTCGTACCCACTAAGCTTGAAGCCATATTGAAGGGTCTATTTCAGTAGGGCTCAATTTTGTAACTGTTCGTTATGAAGAGTCGTAGCGGTTTGTTTTTAATTGTTTTACATACACTTACTTATCTACCCCTAAAGTACAGATGCGTATGAAACGTGTTCATTTTGCGTCCCATACTATAGTCCCACTTACGTAAAAGGGCTAACTAACTTACGTTAGACAGTCGGCGTTAAGCGGGCACTTTATATGTATAGTCTGATTGATAACTGTGCTTCTCCTTAGTAGCTTTTTGCAACCGAGAAGAAATTAGGTGGCCTTATTCTAAAACAACGATCACCTTTTTATGAATGAATTTCTCTATGAATTATTGTATAAGTGAAATTATTTAAAACTCTTGAACTAAAGAAGCGAGCATAGCTGTCAATGTCTGTACGTTTTTAAAGTGGGTTGTTAAATTACTGGGGTTGCCCTTAGCACTGATTGGAGTGGCGGTGGTATGACAGCATTGTTCACTATTGGGGTATTAATTACTTTATAACAGAGAATGAATTTTGTTATTTACTTTAACATGTAGCTAATTAATGTATGTTGTTTTAGTGATCTAATCAATTGGAAAAATGTTTCAGAAATATAGTGACGTTATTAGTGTTTTTTGATTTCAACACAGAAATCAAAAACACTAATAACGTCACTATATTTCTGAAACATTTACTTCTCAGTAATACGCTCAAAAAATAGAGAGGTGGGATAGAAATAAGTAAGAAAAAAAAAAATGGAGCCTACAATTGTGTTACCCTCGCTTATTTCGCCTGCGGGGGCTTTAACGACAACCAAACAAAAAATAAAATGACATGAAAGTTTTTTTTTTATTTTTTTTTTTATTTTTATATTTTTTTTTATGCGATAGGGGGCAAACGAGCAGACGGGTCACCTGATAGTAAGTGACTACCGCCGCCCATGGACACCCGCAACTCAAGAATCACAAGTGCGTTGCCGGCCTTTTACGTAGAGGTACGCTCTCTTCTTGAAGGTTTGAAGGTCGTATCGGTACGGAAATACGGCAGGCGACAATTTGTTCCATAAGCTGGTTGTGCGAGGCAAAAAGCTTCTGGAGAAGCGCACAGTGGTGGAGTGCCAATCGTCCAGGTGATGGGGATGGACATTTTGTCGCGTAGGACTATGGCGGAGACCAGCAGCCGGTATAAGTCCGAACAATTCCTCTGAACACTCCCCATGATACAAGCGATAGAGGATGCAGAGTGAAGCTACATCTCTACGCAACGCCAAGGTGTCAAGTCGATCAGAAATATCTTGGCAGTCGATGATGCGAGTCGCTCTCCGTTGAATGCGGTCAAGAGGCAGAAGTTGGTACTGGGGTGCACCTGCATAGAGATGAGAACAGTATTCCATGTGCGGCCGAACCAGCGCCTTATAAAGTTGCAGACGGTGGGCCGGAGTAAAATACTGTCTCGATCTGTTTAGCACACCAAGCTTCTTCGAGGCTAATATGGCCTTACTCTCTAAGTGACCGCGAAACTGGACTTCGCTTGATATATCAACGCCAAGGATTCCGATACTGGCTGATGCAGTTAGGGAAGTGCTCTCAAATTGAGGTGATACGACCAATAGCATCTTTTTCGCGGTGAACGCGCAAACCTGTGTCTTCGTGGGGTTAAATTGGACTAGGTTAAGTCGACCCCAATCTGAAACTTTTGATAAAGAAGTTTCAGACACAAGTTGTTTGGATCGGCTTTCGATGACGTTTACCCGAGAAATGTTAGCGCGGCCGGTGTAAAGGGCATCACTCGTGCTATCGTCTGCATAGCAATGGATGCTGCTAATCTGCAGCATGTCGTTGATATGCAGAAGAAACAGCGTGGGTGATAGCACACAGCCTTGTGGGACACCAGAATTAACAGAGTTGGAGTCGGAGCTTGCACCGTCAACAACGACCTTGATGCTTCTGTCTGTAAGAAAACTGGTGAGCCAATTGCACAGTTTCTCGGGAAGCCCATAGGAAGGAAGCTTCGCAAGGAGCGCTTTGTGCCAGACCCGATCGAAGGCCTTCGCCACGTCCAAACTAACGGCCAACGCTTCCCCCTTGGTCTCGATCGCCTGTGCCCACCGGTAAGCCAAGTATACGAGAAGATCACCAGCTGAACGACCCTGACGGAAGCCGTATTGTCGATCATTGAGGAGCTGGTGGTCTTCTAAGTACCGGAGGAGCTGGCAGTTAACAATGGATTCATTTATCTTGGAGACTTGTTCTCCAGAGGTGCTCCAAGGTGATGGCTATGGGTCTGTAGTTGGACGGATCCGAGCGATCTCCTTTTTTAGGGATTGGGTGCACTAGAGCTGTCTTCCATGAGTTCGGGACTACGCCAAGAGAGTAGGAAAGCCGATAAAGGGGCGGTAAAACCGGTGCTAACTCTGGAGCACACGTCTTCAGCACGATAGGAGAGATTCGACGTCGAGGGAAAGAAGCGCTTTACGCACTGCCCTTTGTGTAAACCGGACTTCCGGCATGCGGGTCTCGCACTGCGGTATGGTCGGCGGTGCGTTTCCCCCGTCGTCCAGGGTCGAGTTGGACGCAAAGAGTTTGCCCAGAAGATCGGCTTTTTCTTTAGCGTCGTGGGCCAACGAATTATCTCCTATGCGCAAAGGTGGAAGGGATGGCTTACAAAAGTTCCCCTGGACAGCTTTGGCAAGAGACCAGAATGCACGAGTTCCGGAGGGGAGACTAACTAGTCTCTCGCCAATTCTGCCGATGTGAGCCGACTTCGCCCCAGCAATTACTCTTTTGAGGGACCTGGAGGCAAAGTTAAATTGCTTCTTTAATGTGCTGGTCTTTACATCCCGTGCTGTCGCTGCATTAGCCCATGCTTGGTAACATTCCTGCTTTCGGCAGGACGCCGCTTTGCAGGTTCGACCAAACCAAGGCTGGAACTTGCCACCTGTGGGAATCAGGGAGAATGGAATGAAAAGTTCCATACCCTGAAGCACAACATCCGCGACAGTCAGCAACGACATTGGGATCATCCGGCGAGAAGCAAACCTGCCTCCATGGGTAGGATGCAAAGAATGTTCTCATTCCATCCCAGTCTGCTGACCTATAGTGCCATACGCGGCGACTGCCTGTAACTCGCGGCCGCAGCGAGTGAACGAGTGGCACCATACTCCTAATCAGGCAATGGTCCGAAGAGCCAAGAGGGGCCTCAACGGATACTTTGTAGCCGTCAGGATGTCAGGATGTCAGGAGGTCAGCAGAAGATCCAACAGTGAAGGCACGTGGCTTTCTGCATCTGGGATTCGCGTAGGCGTTGCTACCAGCTGCGTCAAGCCATATGCCAAGGCGAAATCGTGAACAGATCTTCCCGCATCATCGGTTTTGCGCGAACCAAGCCATTCGGCGGGATGGGCGTTAAAGTCGCCAAGAATCACGATCTCTGCGGATGGGACCTGCTGGAGCAAGAGTCTGTAGCCATTTAGACGTGGTCGATGAGTCGGTCCGTTTCGGCATCACCGCTATGGGAACTGTAGAGGCATAGGTAGATGCGGGGATGGTCGTCGCAGTCTACACGTAGCCATAAGATGGAGAGGTCCCTACCTTCAAGATTGCCGAGGCGGCGAGAAGTGATATCATCTCTAACGTACACGCATACACCAGCCTTAAGAACAAAGGAGTGTTCCAGTCCGTACCCAGGGTAGCAGAGGTAGGATGTGTCCGCTGGAGATGATATCTGCGTCTCGGTTAAAAAGAGCAAGGCCGGCTTTGCTGTCTCAAGGTGGTGGTGGACAGTGTCGAGGTTCGAATGTAAGCCCCTGATATTACAAAAATCCACGGTAAACGTGACAGGGGGTGCCATGGTATGCCTTCTCTTGCCCCGAGCAGATTTTGAGAGCGCAGTTGAGCCCCCCCCAGAGTACGAGGGGCAGCCTGGGCGTCCACGCTCAGGCATAATCCGTACTGAGGGTGGACGTCCAGGGGGGGATTCTCCAACGCTAGCGCTGGTACCCCCCTGGGGTATCCTTTTCGTTAACAGCGCTATCATTAGGGGGGTGGGGGATTTTGGGCCTCCGGAGACCTCACTCATTTCGGGGAAATGCAACGCAAGCGTTACTTCACAACCGGTTTTCTGTGAGGCCGTGGTATCGCACCGGTCGAGCCGGCCCATTCGTGCTTAAGCATGGCTCTACCACTATGAGATAAGTTTTAGAAAACCTGTTAGAATGAACTTTTATATTTGCATTGGTGATTATTTTAATATCATTGTGAAATATGGAATGTAAAATGTGAAAACATATGTACAACAATATGTTATAATATAATAGCAAACATTAGTAAAAACCTGTAAAAATACCTTTCGTTGCACGTTATACATTTTTATATATAATTTCAGTATAGCTTAGTTTACTTTTTAGATGCCTAATTGCCAATAATGTAATAGTTTCATAATATACAACCAATTTCAGTTACACTCTTAAAGGTGGGCAGTGATAACAGACAGCACTTTTATGAGGTGTTTACAAGGCTAATTCCATAAATAATAGTTTATAATAAGTCATGAAACTATATAAAAATACCGTCATACTGATAAAATTCCATAACCAAAACATAAAAGAATAATATTTATCTTGATCTTAGTAAGATTGATTTAAACCTCTGACGAAGAAAAGGAGTGGTTTAAGTGTGTATATTGTATGTAAAAGCGGTATGAAGATCATTAGCATTTTCTAATCATTGCAGGGATTTTCCAGTTTCGTTTAACTTACCGCGATTGGGCTTAGTAGGTACAAAAGAGTTCCAGGACAAAATTTGAGACTTGTAAAAAAATGCTTAGGAACGTCGGCTTAGGTCGGCTCGACCTGTGTAATACTACAGCCTCACAGAAAACCAGTCGTTAAACAATGCTTGCGTTGTATTTCACCAAGTGACTGATATACCGGAGCCCTAAAAATTCAGATATATATAACAAATTTTAACCTAATAAAAATACAAGCACATCACTATTTAATTAATGTTGATATAAATAATGCACATACGATAATATATTATAGTTGATATAAATATATATCCGAAAGGTATCGACACATATACATTTATCTACAGCAATAACAATAAACTGATCAATTAGGTTAGATAAACTCGTACTCATTAGTGATAGAGTGCTGGAGGCTATACAAACGACGTCCTAAGGGACTGGTGAGAAAAACGATACATGAGGCAACGTTATGCTACCAATAACAAAATTGTTTATTTTCTTTACTTCGGACAAACATAGCCCATATTACTTTATATTGATTAGAACCTTATATCACTTCATGCTTTCAGTTGGAAAGGACCCCTTCTCTAACTATACAACACGACAGATTAAAAACGTTCTCAATTTTGACTGACAATTGTTGTGTATATTATGAAATACATATATAAATAAATTTCTTATTAGTTCAGTCAGTTTTACTGGATAATTTATTATGCTAGGACGGAGTAAGGAGTGTAAAAGATATGAACGCATGGAGATAACGTATTTACGGAAGTTTATGCCTTGATTTAGCGTATTTATATATTTTACACCGATCTGCTCTCCATATGACCGAATAGTAGATGTAGTAAGTGAAACTGCACTGAACTATATTCTAACCTGTGATACTGGAAATACACGAATAATAAACTACAGATGACGGGCCATCGATACATATATACATATGTTATTATGATTTTGCACACAGCTATAAACTTCAAATATAGCATCTGTGTTGTTTCTGTTGGGCTTAACATGGAAGAGGCTATCTTTTCATCTTCATTCACTTCAAAACCCCGAAACTCAGTGGTTTGTGTAGGAATAAAAAAATGAGACAAACGTAGCTTGTTAACCGGTGTCTTAGATCCAAATTGTAATATATGACCCGTATTTAAAATCAAATGAACCCAAAGTCTCTGCAATTGCGAAGAGATGTCGCCTCTATGGAGTATTCTGATGAGCTTCGAATTGGTCCCACCTTCTCCCTTCCTCTACAGGACTACACGTGCTGGCCTGAGGAGTCACCGTTTGAGCGTCGAAAATATACGTACCCGAACTAAACGGTTTGGCTCTTCTTTCCTGTGCCGATCGGTACAAGCCTGGAATTCTCTACCAGCGCACGTGTTTCCTTCCCACTTTGATCCCGGGTCTTTTAAGCGGGGCGTGAAAAAGCATCTCACCAGGCCGCCATAGTGTGGGTCACCATCCTGCATTGACTGGACATGCAATGAGGATGGTGACCACCACTCTTTGACTCCACCTATTGCTTTCCATCAGGCAAAGTGGAGTCACTATGGTAGGCTAATATAAAAAAAAAAGTCGAAGGATTTAGTGGTAGCTATTAAAGTGTTTCACTCTCTGCCATTATTACTCCATAAAGAAGGGAGCATTTATGTACGGTACGGTATTTTAAGAAAGCAAATAAATCGAAATTTAATTAGTTTAGCAAAATGCATGAAATTGTAGGTTCTACATAAATGAGAATAGAATGAAATACATATTTACTCGACATTATGTATATATTTTAAATCACGTATAAATCTTTTATGATCATTTAGCCTGATTATATATGGAGGAATTTCCATTTTTTTTTTTGAGAAGCGTCTCGATTCATAAATAATATGGTCAACTAAAATGAATATAAAAAATGAATCTAAAATGATTTTTTTCTACAAAGTTATATCTTTTCACAAAATATAATTACTTAGAACCTTTGACGGCTGTAAAGAAAGGTCTAAACAAGTCTGCGGCAACCTCTCGTTGCTTCATTATGAAAAGTATAAGTCACCTAACAAATAATAATCAATAGTAAACGTTTTACTTAACACACAGCTTTTGCCATATGTGTATAATACCCTTTTTTTTTTATATTCTATTCTAGAATCTTACGGCTTGCCATTTAGCAAAGTACGCGTCGTAAAGAATCCATCAGCGCTGAATCCAAATGGACCGGCTATTTATTATACCTTCCACAATAATAATATTTGAATAAAAAACAGTGAATAGCGATAGTAAAATACATATTGTAGGTACTACTAGACTGCACGGATGGCGTAACGGTTTAAGTGGTCACCTCGCCACTACGCTGCTGCGCCGAGTGTAGTGGGTTCGATCCCCGCACGGGACAACACTTTGTGTAATCCAGAAGTTGTTGTTCTGAGTCTGGGTGTTCTTTGTGTGCGTTGCTTGAATGTTTGTAAAGACTCCCGCAACGCAGGAATTAATCCTAGTGCAGGAGTTAAAAAAAAAGATACGGTACATACATGCGTTCATATTGACTTTCAAAACACGGTACTCGTTAAGGTTTATATCTCGCACATTCCATTACAACATTAACAACACCTTGTGACAATTACTTTTTTATTGACTTTGAATTATTTGATATTATTATATATGCATATTTATATATTACTTATATATATTATATATATGCATATTTAAAAAACAGAAAAAAAAAACCAAAAATTTACACAAGAAAATGACATACGTTTTCAATGATTACGAGTATACTATGATTATGAATGATATCAATATTCCATTCGACAACAAAGCTCAAAATTGAACACCATGTAAATATATTGGTTTAAATGTTCTGATATATCAATAGTGTGCTGTCAAAATGATAATTAATTTTTGAATTCACTCCTTATTTACACAAACACACATGTATACGTTCGTACATAACATGTACATGAATTGATGACATATATTTAAATATAAGAGTCGTAAATCATGCTCACATAATAATATTCGGCACATAACATTTAAATTTCGATTTCAATAACACGAATGAATTTACAGATGTACCATATCGGGACACGCTATCACGATCGGAACACGCCCTTAGGGTGAATTTAAGTAGATCGCTATTCAATTTCCTTTTGCTGGGTGAGGCTGGCAGCATACCGTATCGTCCTTGCCGAAAACAATCGTGTTACCGGTTTATTTTATAAGCGGTTGTAACACATTTGTGGTTAAATTAGGATGTGATTAAACTTATATTGTTTAATGAGATTTTTAATGAGAAAAGCTTTTACTGTTTGTATATACTACGAGTATACGTAAATATTTAAAGCAACAAAATAACATTAATAAACGAATCTTGATTTAGCAAACCTCGCTCGTAACTATGTTTAGATCTTTTAAATATTGAAGTACTGCTTTACGGCAGATAAGTGGTGAAAAAGAAAGTGAGATCTAGAAAATTAGTTAGTTACATACATAGATATCTAATGTACATAATATGTATTAGGATTTTTTTCCGGGAGGCGATGAATTGTTCTCGATCTAATAAGCGTTAATTTTTTATCAATTTGAGTACTTACACATAAGACAAAACAATCTCTTAATTACGTCTCTCATCTTAGGACATCAATAATAAATTGTATTTATTGACAATTATAATTATGATTAGAAATTCTGAAATTCAGTCTCACTCTATTGTACATAAATAATTAACTAGTATTATAGAGTGAAAAGTTCTTTTGCTTGTTCCTAATATACGATTTACTATTTAGCAACGATTCCTAAATATCTGTGACAAAATAGCAGGTTTTTTTTTAACAGTAATAAGTATCAATAAAAATATTCGAGTTGCCAGTGTGAATAGTAGTAATGTGAGTGTGAGTGAGACAATTTCACTAAAAATATAATTTATTAGGTATTTCTATTCAATATAAACAGACTCTCGGAGTTCAATTAAGACATTTAGTATAACAATTTCAGTTCAACAATTTCGAAACATTCTTGGCACCTTAGACCCGTCTACACATAGGTAGCTATTGATACAGACACATTCTCCTAATAGCTAGAAGTCTTTGATGTGTAGTTTCAATTAAGTTAAGATTATTAGTCTCTTCCTCAGAAATAATTAAACCAAACTTTATAATCAAATCAATTACATAAATGTTCATAGGCACATAAAGTATAATTATAAAGCAGTGTAGTATGAATGCTTGTTCGACAGTTTGTTTAGGCTGTAATTGACAGTTTAATAAATTTGACTGTTATTCTATTTATAAAAACCCTAGACAGTTAAAAAGTTTCGCCTTAGTGAAACTTTTGACCTGACCCAATGGCTGATTAATAATCCTGTCCTCTAAGCCAGAAGACGTGGGTACTATCACAAGGGACAAACAATTCTGTAATCCACAAATAACGAGCCTGAGTGTTCTTTGAGTCCGCTGTTTGAATGTTCGTCGAGTACCCCATGCTTTCTAATCAGGGAATGGTCTTATTAAACAACATATTAAAGTATAAAGTACGATATCAACATAGTCCTATTTTTACAACACTTTTAATTTTAATTTACTTACACTATTCTAAATAAAAAAAAAATATTACCATACAGTTTTAATGAAGATAGTTACAAATTCGAGGACAGTAGTCTGATGAGTTTTTTCATAGCAACTGTTCAGTCAGATATGTTTCTAGTTTTGAATTGTATACAGGTACTAGGAAAAAGAATCTCTAACTCCCAAAATCAAAAAAAGGATATTTGCTCGTTGGATTACAGGAGTCAAAGAAACTCCTGTACTTTTAGGTAGTTTCAGTAAGTAAATAACTACTTACAAAAATAAACATAAAATATTTGTTGAATAAAATATAGAAATTTCTTAGGATCAATAGCCTTCTTCAGCAAAATCTTAATCTATGTGTTACACTTGTAATTAACAACATGATTTGGTAATAATAATAATTGCGGAGGCTGTCACGAGGATATTGCACTCCACAGCATAGCGGAGTGCTTAGCGATGGCGGAACAGCGACACGACGGCGAAACGGGAAAGGGAGAGGACAAGTACTCTCCCATCCCGTAGAAGACACGCCAGACGTCGGAGAGCAAACACTGACCTCCGACCTCTATGAGCCCTGGCCTGGGGCTATCGCGCTGGGCTGACTGTTACCCCATCAGAAGCAGGTCTGAGACGGTGGCATGACGTACGTGTTCCACGTGCGCCTATTTGATGTGGGGGGCGTAAGGCCCCATATTAAAAGTGTGGTCGCCTGCAAGTCAGGTGGCCAAGATATGCTGGGGTTCCCAGATGTTTAAATTTTACAAAAATCCCCCTCTACAGTGTTGTTTCTACTAGTAAGTCGCGTAGTAAGTAAGAGGCTCTCGTGGAAGATAAATATAAAGGTTTAGTAAAATCCAAAAACCGTAAAAAACATGTAAGAGAGGCCATTGACACTATCCAATAAGGCTTGGATGCATGTTTATTAGATTGAACTCTATAAAAAGGGATCTGAACTAAAAAATAAAACCTTTTGGAAATATTTTGTATTTTACCCTCAATCGAAATTCAATACAGAGGTTGTACATTGACTAAGAAACTTTTTGAAATTAAATATTGTGATAGAATAGTAGAGTAGAATATACAGTGCCCATGGGTCCAGGGGATATCTATGAGACTTAATATTTTTTAAGGTCAACTCCCCGTTTGGAATATTTCCCATGTCGCAGGCCTTTACAAAAAATTAATCAACGATCATAACGAAATCCCAGACTCGGTACAACTATTTGTATATCACACAAATTTTTGTGCCGCGTGCGTATCGAACCCACGACCTCCGGTTCAGCATTCAGGGTCACTAACAACTAAAGCAACAAGCCCGTCAATTTATGGCACCTTAGAAAGTATGTGTAAAATTTGTAAGGGATTCAATTAAGTATTTATGCCTAATATGCCTAATTAAAAAATACATGTTACGTGCACATATATTATTTAATCTAGTGTTTTTTTTTTAAATTATACTAAACTATACCCAGTAAAAAACAGCAGATGGAGCCTGGTATTAGCACACATTAGAACAAACAAGATTAATGTCGTTTTGTAATCTTGGTGAAAAGGTTTTTGCTTTTCTACGTTTGTATTTTAGTATTTTTTGTCAAGCGATGACTTCCAATTAGGCTAGGATTTATTGTCAGAGCGGACCATCCTTTTATTGAGGCTCAAAGTAAGATTATCAGTGCTCATTTCTGCGTTAATGAAAAAGCCTAGCTCTTAACATCATTAGACCATAAATTTACAGTGTAAAAACAGAATTTTTAGTTCACTTCGTAGAATTGATCCATATTGTGAAACGCAAGTTTTATACATACTACAAATATCTTTGGACATGATATTATTCATCTCTTTGGTCGTTACTCTCTTGACAGAGTAGTCGTGGTCGTCTCTTCAGGGGTAGTTAGAAGCTTAATAATACGTATTCTCATTTTTTGGGCATATCTCACGTCGAAAAGACGCATCTGTTGAACTACTGGTAGTGCCTTGATAAGTCGGAGTCAATATTACACGGTATTAACACCCGCACTAAAAACACCTTTTACTGTGTAACACGGATAATATAATTACGGATAGATTTTATGTAGAAAACATTACATAGAAAAAAAATGATATAATACAGTGAATAGGATCCTCTTGCATAGGCGTATGCTATCTTTGTCTTCCTTACAGTCGGCTGTCCCAGTAATCAATAAACTAGACTAAAAATAAAGCCAATCACACTACTTGTCCCTTTTGAATTTATTGAATATTCCCCTGATATTAAATTTATTGAATTACTCTCGAATTATAAATAAGAAACACAGATAGTCTTTTGAGGTATAAACATTAAAATCAGCACTTGGTTTCAATAATCCATCGAAGCCTATGTTTATTCTGAAATGTATGTAGGGGTTTATTGACCAAGTATGTAGGTCTTTTAAATTTAATATATTTATTAAATGTAGATTATCAGTTATGCACAGCACCATTCAAAAATCCGTTTCGAATCGTAAATTTGTGATATGTTCCTTCTGGGTAATATACTTCAGAGGTGTTTATATTATTTTAACTATGAAGTTCGTACGTATCATTCTTTCATATTAAAATAGTAGTTAGAAATTTAAAAAAAAACCGTGTAGTTCTAGGTGAAGTAGAATAGGGCCACCCCACCTATTTCCGTCCACCATCAAATGTTTACAACAAATAAAATAAAACAAGTTTTGTTGAAATCGGTAAAAAGAACAAGAACTATTAATATACACACTACAACTCACAATGAACACATTATAACCAGCACTCACAATAAATCGAATGTCAAAAGAATAAACAAAATTACATTACACCAAGCATCTTAAGTAGATAAGTTAGTTAATATTATCGTGAAGTAGAATCATAATGTGGCAATCTTTACTTGGACTAATGTGATTTCCTGTAACACAATGGAAAAACATCAAAAGAAAAGTATATGTAACGGTGTAACAAAAAGTTTATTCATTATTAGTCTAGTTTAGCTTACAGATATTTCTACTAATTCTATATAATCATACTATAACAATTCCATAAATAATAACGTCATCATCGTTATATCGACAAGTTATGTTGGGCCGTTTTATGTGATAAAAAAAATATTTTTTTGTTTTGGATCTATACGTTGGTTTATATTTCTAAAAGTTCACACACGTCTGTCTGATTTTAAAATAAGTAGAGCTTGTACTGTGGACCAGACTGCTGATAAACTAAATATACTCCTATTATAGATTCTACATTACGCCCATACTCAAAATGGTTTTTTTCGTATTCTACCCACTTTTTTCCACCCACTATTGAAACTGATTGCGTTCTCAACTCAAATTAATAAGTAATTTATTTATAACCATATACTATATTTACAGGGTATTAAGCTTAATACAATAGGTGGGGAAACTATTGTATTCTAAATTTATTTAATATCATGTATTGAATATACACTGAACTCTAATTTACACAACAAACATATTATATTGTTTATCTAAAATTTTATTATACTATATATACATTTATATATTTATTTTTATTTTATTTTTATTTATTATTTATTTTTATATTATATTTTTATATTATATTTATTTCAAGTGAAGTCCTTGGCGTTGATAAAGGGTTTTTCAACAAGAACTTTGTTTTTTAAAAGAAAATAAAACTTAGAATTTAGATTAAGAGGATTCAAATTTTATTGTATCACAAAGAGTAAGGTTTGGCAATTATGAATGAAAAATTAACATAGCCTCGCATAACAGCTAAATTTCGTGAAATTATGTGATAGGGAAATATGGTTTGCAATAAATTTATCGTTTCCACACTGGATTATTTTTTGTCTGTTTGTTTTTAAGGACAGAGTCTATACAGAGCAAATCTATCGCATTTAAAAAAAAATATAGGTATAGTATACTGTATTTAAATAAATGGCGTAGCGCTTGAAGTGGTCACCTCGCCACTACGCTGCCGTGCCGAGTAATGTTGGATCGACAAAGTGTTGTCCTGTACGGGACGGGACAACACTTTGTGTAATCCTCAAATTGTTATTCTGAGTCTGGGTGTTCTTTGTGTCCATTGTTTCAATGTCTGTAAAGAAACACAGGAATTATTCCTAGTGCGGGAGTTATCTTTTCTAAAGATATAAAAAAAAAACAAAAAAAAAACTTACAACTAGTAATGTTACTTTTTCGAGTTTACTCAATCGACTCGAGAATACGTCAACCCGGTCATAAACATGGTTCACTAAATAAGAGTTGGCTAATCGAGCAGGTTTGTGTAGGCCACGGGCAAGTGCTGCACTGCGTCCGCCGTTGGGCGACTTTTGCCCAACTTGCCCAGTGTCGCAACAAGACGGCTTTACACCTGACCACCCAGAATAGGACACGCCTCTGGCGTCCCCAGAGGGTTATGGCGGTTAGAGCCATACGCGGATACCGCACCATATCAACGAAGGCGGCGTGCGCGTTGGCTGGAACTCTCCCGTGGGATTTGGAGGCGGAAGTGCTCGCCGAAGTTTATCAGCGGACGGCTGAGTTCCAGGCGGGTAGTGGCAGTCAACCGCCGCCTCCAGCCGGGACGACCAACGAGCCACGTTGGCTTGTTGGTCGTCCCGGCTGGAGGCTTCACGTACTGGCTTTGCCACCGTGGAGGCGCTCCAGCCGGTCATCGTCGAGTGGGCAGGGAGGCAGCACGAGACCCTTTCCTTCCGACTGACGCAGGTACTTTCCGGGCACGGCTGCTTCGGGAAGTAACTGCATTCGGTTGCTAAGAGGGAATTGAGTCCCGTCTGTAACGACTGCGACTGCAGTGAGGATACAATGCCTCATGACGCCCTGAGTGTGGCCGCGGGTGGTCAGTATGGGTTTTCCCCTCCATCCGCCATATGGCCAGCCGCGAGGGGGGACGTCCGCGTGTCTCTGGTCGTCGCCTTATTGCTAGGTTACCCGTAGGTGGTGCCGGCATAGTGCGGGCAGGCACTAGGAGGGGTCTGGATGTCTTAATAAAGCTGTTCCCGGATTCCTCCTACTTTAAGCGCAGCATAGCACACCGTGTGGTTTTAATGGGTTCGATTCCGATACACCGTTCCACCGAAAACCCCGGTGGGATGACGGCACGAGGGGGTTTCCACAGGAGAAAAAAAAAAAGAAGGTCCACGGGCAAGTCGCAGCAGTTGTGGACGGGCGGCGATCGTGCTTATCACACAATTATTTGTCCAAGGTGTGCCTCGACCCCACGACCTTGGGACTGGGATCATTACACAAGCACGATCTATTAGGCTATTAGGCTTACGAATAAAAAAAAGGCTTACGAATAAAAAAAAAAAAAAATCTATTAGACAATGAGGTTTACAGACAGAATCACTACCTAAAATTCGAACAGTAATTGAAAGGGTTATTTAAATTTAATCATGCCTTTGTCAAGCAACTTATTGGTGCTGTAAAGTTGTGAAGTTGATATTTTCAATACCAGTTGAGCCATTTTCTAAATAAAGATATTAACTAAATGAAAAACCGACTGCATTATTAACTTCCCCTCTTTTATAGCAACACAAAGAAACATCATACATGAACACAAACATACCTACATACATAGACTAGAAAGACATGACCTTTGCCCAGTCGGGGGAACAAAACCTTTTCGTCTTCACCTCAGCGGGAAAATGTTTACACATATAATAAAATACGTTAACTTACATAGGCACACACACTCAGACACACATAAGTAAGTGCACATTATGGGTCTCCCGTGTAGGTCCTGTTTTACTCTCATGGAGCTAAACGTATTATGGCCTATCATGTTTTCACGCCTCGAAGGCTGTGGATATAAGCCTACCTACAAAAAGTTTTCGTTCCTTTTGATAAATAGCTGACTGATTGATTTAGGATTTACCTTCGTAAAATGAGGGTGCCATCTATTGGATTTTACGTACGACTTACGTCTTCGTGAGTCTTAAGAGCAAGATAGGTAAGGTACCTGTATATAATTAAGTTTTTTTTACGTATAAGGATTTCATACTACCAAGTGGCAACTATTTTCATTATCATTAAAATGTAACCCTACGCTACTGAATTCAGCTAATTTATTTGTTGTTTATATACCTGTTTGTTATTTTTTACCCTTGTTTATTCTTTTTTAAATTAGGAGGTTCTAAATTCGACAACTTTTTTATTTGTGAGTATGTAACCAAGATCGTTTTAGGTGAGAATTGCAAAATACAAAAAAGGACTAAAAAACAGCTTTATAATTATGGATAGCAACCAACTTCAAGGAAAGAGGGAGGGTTCTCAGTTCGTGGGAATCTTTGATTATAAATTTTAAGACATACATGGAAGTATAATTAATTGTTTTAAGTATTAAACATTTTAGTCTGTAAAAAAATTAACTAGCAATAGGAAGAAAGATAAAGGTATAGGTGATATGCATAGTGTTGTTCTATATAGGATTGTAACCGAAGCTATTTGGTGAAGAAATAAAAAAAAAATGTTAAACGTTCTTCTACTATTGATTTTCATATTTTATATGTGTATGTTGTAAATTTATCATTATTGATTTAAATTAACTGAGAAATGAAACTAAAACGTTGTTAACATTGTAGTGTGCTTTTAAACTTTGTTTAAATGCGTCAAATATAGGAACAAATGTATTTACAAAAAGAATATTCAATTATCTATAAAAAAACTATGCGTGATATTTTATTTAGCATCCGATTCGTATTGATCGAAATTATTGTGCGTAACTGACACAATAAATTAGAAACACAAAGTTTTGTTGTAAAAGTCTATCAGCGTAGTATAGGTATAATAGTAGTAGTATAGGTATAAATATATAATAGGTAAAAAGGTAATAAATATATGTATATACATATATATATGTGCATATGCAGAATATATATATATGCATATGCAGAATGTGAAACTAAACATTAAATTTAGTTTCACACTTAAACATAAAATAAACCTAAAATCATCAAGTCAATCACTTCTATTGAACTGTTATTTATTAGATGGCAATAGGTTTGCCCCTTTACGAAGGAGGACTAAACTATGGTAGTCATAATGTAGGCGTTTAATACACCTCTGCATACCCCTTCGAGGCTATAAACGTAAGTGTATGTATGTGTACATTATGACACGAGGACTTAACAAAAACGTATATTTCAGGTTAACATTAGGCGGTATTGAAGTAGGTTGTTTGATTGTTAAATTAGTTACATACATTTGTTAATAATAGTGGCAGTAGTAGCTTTACTCGATAAAACTTATGAACCACTCAGTGTTTCTCTAAATTGAGGTCAACTCGGTGAATATCTTCCGCCTCGGTTAATTTTGGCTAGTTTGCAATACTTTCTGTATTGCAAAAAATAGCCAAATTAGCTTGGATTGATAACCCTAACCTAGGCAAGGTACTATAATATGCTAGGCTAAGGTACTGTAATACCTTTACAAATTCATATGTAACCATTATAATCTTTATCTTAATCTAAGCCACGTTCATCATTGCGCTGTTAGAGTTGGCATAAGAAACTATAATAATAATAAATGAGTAATCTAATTCAGTATGTAAACAATAACATGTAAGAAACTATAACTAAGAAACTATCGTGAGACCCTATGTTTATTTTAAAATAGGATGTTACACTAAATTATAAACTGCATTAAAATAAAAATTATTAACTTCATATAAATAAATGGTCAATAATGATTTTTATCATGTACATCTCTCGTCGACAATACTTTTACCTATTAAAATATAAGGTTTGAAATGCCTTCATTATTAACTTAATGTACAGTTTAACCACAGAAACAAATGTGCTTATATTCTAATAAACAGTATCATGTCATTCACAGTATTATTTCTAAAGATATTTTGTCGAGATTTAACAGGGGTGTGTAATAAATCTCAACCGTGGATTCCTAACTACAAAATACATATATTATGTCCGTACTATACCACCATATGTTAAACATACTGTCCTAATCTATAAATAATATTTATTATTCTGTATTATATAGGTCTTTTGGGGGCGGCGCAGTGATTATAAACGCAAGTGAAACTACGGATAACTGCTAGCTCCTTATAAATAAATTATCGCGTATTTTCAGTATAACATATGCAGTCAGTCATTAAACTCACTCAAGCTAAATACAATTCATTCCAATAGGTTCATTGGAAATAATCATACTACATAAAGACTTTCGAACCACTGGCGTGGTTTTTGCCAATTATAAGTATATTTGCGTTGGTCTATTTAAGGAATGAAGTCATGTTTTTATTTTTAGGTGAACTAAAAGCAGGAGAATTAAAAAGATTTGTTAAAAGCACGTGTTTACTATTTTTTCACTGTATGAAGTACCGTCCTACAGTAATAACAATGTAGTTGTTTCTGGTAAAGTTAGTTGTCTTCCCAATTAAATTTAAAGTAAGATGTAATTATATACTTTAACATATTACTATATTGTTCACATTTGAATTAACCATAAAAGGATTTATTTTTCATGAATAGGTTTTATTGATACGCTTTCCAAATTACTTAATGCAATTTAAAATCAAGCTGTCGCATGGTTACAGAGCTTGCAAATACTAGCTAGGTATTAGACTTATATAATTGTTGATTATAACGAGAAGGAGAATATCAATACGTTTATTCAAAATCAACGAAGTACATACATGTATTGAGCCAGATTTCTAGCAACGGACTGCACCAGTCTATTTGGTTGAACAAATATATGTAGTGTAGATCTCAAAGAAGGAATAACCCAAACCGGACCGATACCAATGTTTCAGCATACCTAGTACATAAGATCTGAATACGAGAACTCTGGGTATAAATCCCCTTTCAAGGAACCTCTATTTGCTGTAGGTTAATCAACTGTCTGACTGTTTTGCAAATCCATTCGTGATTAGTGAAGAAATATCAGTGCAGGAGATCCCGAATAGCAATTTAAATGGAAAACATAATTGTATTTATATTGTATATGATCTAATAATTATGTACAACAATATTTAATTTTTATATCACTCTGTTTCAAAAAAATAAATAAACAGAATAAACATTTACTACTACTACTAAATTTTGTTTTTAAAAAATAAAATATTTTTGAATTAAAATATGTATAATACTTTAACCGGAATACACCACCCCAGGTTTCAAGAAAATATTTTTCTTGACTGACTTGATAGGGAACATTGAGTGGATCAAAATTAGGTGAGTGATCAGACGATGTTACTCTGTAAATATAATTTAGGAAAACCTCTAGCCTTGCATTAGAATATGCGGAAAAAAATAATACACTTTATCACTGCTTTAACGTATACGCCTGGAAAATCAGAGTTCCTTTGTTGTTTCCTTTTGTTATTTCAAGAGAAAAAAATCACAAATCCTTACAGAAGAAATGTATGTCATACCTAAAGGGATCCTAAAATCGATAAATAGTTAAGGAAGGAATTATTGACGACGGATAGCACAGAATGATCTCCAGCCTCCATGAGCGTTGGCCTGGGGGTAAGCTGTAGGGCTTCCCTTAGCCTAGCAGAAGCAGGCCTAAGATGGTGGAGCGACGTGTTCCACGCTCGCCGCTCAAACTGGAGGGGGCAAGGCCCCCGTATGCAATTTTGGTGTTTTCCAGGGTATACCCAGGTCCTTTGCATTAGACTCACTTGTGACGGAATACCATGTAGTTTTTGTCGGTTTGAGTCCGACATACCACTTCACCGTCAGCACCGGTGACTCGTGAGGGTTTACACATGAAGAAAAAAGAAATTGTTGAAATCTTCAAGTTTTTTAACACTGCACCCCATGGTATTAATTTTTATATATAATATCAAGAAATTAGCTTCTTTTGTAATGGGAAAAGTAAATCACAAAAACATTGCGTAAAATTAAAAAAAAAGAACCTACCTAGGAAAACTGTTCTCTAAGATAGTTCTTTTTTTAACATCTGGGTTAGGAATGTGATTGCCTGCACTTAAAATAGTATTTATGCTATAAACATCCCTATAGCATAAGGTTAGCAACAAACAATTCATTTATTTATGTTATTCTTAGACGTATGGCGGGAGGAGCGTTGTTTGAGGACCAGATTTCTTATTATTTTGAATGTTATATAATTAATATTTTTGGGTCGAAATGTATCATTTGAATTGACCCTATCGATGCCGTAACTAGACATATAATACTTTATGTGTATACCTCATTATAATATCACATAACAAAATTGAAGAAAATGTATACAGGCAGGCCCGTTAAGTCCTTTTTTTTTTTCTTTTACCTGGGGAAAGCCTCATGGATTATCCTCCGCCGGGGTCATCAGCGAAGGGGTGTGCCGGACTTGACCGGCTAAAACCACCACGGTGTTCCTTCCTCGCACCTGCTGCCGAGGGCCTACCGCGCGAACTCGACATTCTTCCGCGGCAGGCCGGTAATTCGTACCCGGGAATTGACGGTATATGAATAATAAAACTGTCACTTCAAGTATGACAAGATAAGGTTACATTAAACTAGTTGCAACATTTTGTGAATGTTTCAAGTTTGTTTGAATGTTGCAGCAATCTTGGATATATATGCTTACATCGTGTATCTACTTACTATCAAATATACCAAATTACTTAATTATACCGAAACCCCAATCCAAACTACATGTAATCGTATGTGCCAGTACGTCTGGCTATTGAACTAGAAAATGCATTTCTACAACGCTCGACAAACTCAATTTGACTAATGAAGAGTCCGTTTGAGGCTCATTTATACAAAACAAAAAAGGCTTGACGTGGAAACTAGTATATAAGAATACATAAAAATATATTCTCGACAATTTTATGCCAACATTTTGATGCGCTCTTTTAGTAACTTACTTGGGCCAAGTGTCAGTATCTTGCGTTAGGCTTCCTGTAATATTTTCTAAGAAAATATATCAGTCATACATGTTACTCGAGACTTTAGTCTAAATTCTAATATAGAAATTAAAATTTATTTTGAGAGATGAAAGGTTTTTTTACGTTAGCCACATGTTAATACAAAAGAAGAAAAATCAGTGTCTTAAAAGCCCGAAGTAATTACAATCAAAGTGAGAGGGATTTTCATCCACGGCTTCGGTTAAAATTTACATGTAAACGAGCAGCGGTAATTCTGTTACCAGCCACGACCACGGCCACCCGATGTCGATCGCTAAAGCTTATTGAATTAAAACGTAAGTCAATAACGACGGCAGAACTTGAAACATCGCTTCTATTGATTTTACGTGTACTTCGTAAAAGCGTTTTTACTATTATATTAGCACTGTTGATTTTGGATTAAACGTTACAGAATTTATTAAAACACTTTTGGATAAAAGATATTGTTAGCTTATTTTAATTCACCACAAGGAGTGTTATTATACACTGGTTTTTGACTTAATATTTTCACAAGTATTGATTTCTGAATAAATCTTATGTCATATTTCATTGAATTTTATTTATTATCATTTATTAGACGACTTGAAAAACGGAAAAAATTAACAATTCGGTTGTATTTTTTTTTAACTGTTTGTTACCGAACAACACAGTCATTTACTAACCGATGTATTATAGAATTTTTATTTTTCCCATTTTAATATAAAGGTGGATAATTAAGGTTTTAAGAATACAGCTTTTTATGATTTATCATGATATCATATCGCAACATATCCAAGCCGCATTGAAGTCGGTCACCTACTTTTTTAAAGTCACTAAAAATCTTTTCCTGTAATCCGTAGTGTGTAGATATCAATGTTTGTTTAATTATTTATTTTTACTCTACTTGTTCTACATTTACTACTATTCTTATATGTCCATACATCGATATCTCCTAAGGGGTAGGCAGAGGTGTATTAAACACCTATATTTTGCCAATTGGAATTTGGTCCCACTAACGTAAAAGGAGGCCAGCCTACTGCTGACAAACCGGGTACCGGGGAAAGAGGGGGTGGCTCTATTCTATATAGAATAGAGTATTATATATTGGTATATACCAAGAACCACATGGCTATGGCTGTCACTGTACACAGGCACAGGTTCTCAAACCCCAATTGTTAGAGATTAGTAGGGGAAAGCCTATTCCCGTCGTCTGGGCACTGAATAAAAGCATATATGTATACTGTCTGATGAATGACAGTCTAATCCCGTTTTTTAATATATCCATGAGAAGAAATGGGGTGGTCCATTCTTTATTTAAATATACGATTTTACGTAGGTGTATATTTCGGGGATGCCCAACTAGTTTCTGTCTCGACAGGAGACCTTTCTCAAGGAGTAAGTCGTCCAGCCGCGACGGTACCGGACGTCATACTCAACGTCGCAGCTATATACATATATATCCCGAAATATAAGTGAGTAAAACCGTATATTTAAATAAATATGAATGTAACTATCCTAGTCCTATTCTTCTCCACCGGAAACCAAGTCTCTATGGTAATTAGTAGAGTACGTATTTGTTAATAAATGCTAGGATTTTTCAAATATTGCTCTTATTTGTCTACGCGTTTTCCCCTAATAACATAAAGAAACAGTTATCAACATTATACATAACGCTTTAAGAACGAGTTTTGCAAAAGTCTAGCTTTGTTTGCTGTGATCCATTATGTATGTTATGCTAGTGGGAACGTCAATTTAAAATTTAAAAAGGGTGTTTGCGTGTTGGACCCATATGCTTAAATATACCAAAGAATTGTCTATCTTTTTACCAAAAGAGAAGAATTAGAGGTTCCATTATAATGTTTACACTGTTAAAAAAGTTTTACATCAATTTCCATACAAATTAGCTGTCTACATACTGATTTACTGTTAATTTCAAAAGACTCATTTTTTTAATTAGTTAGAGGACTCGGACTTCGGCACTCTTGGCACCAGCCAGTTCGAGTTATAGGTATGCGACCCTGACTCGCTTGAACTATTGCACATACTCCCCAATCATTCTGTATAAGCAATATCTATTTCCTTCCCTTTCTATCCTTCGTGTCCTGTCAACATATTAAACATAAATCCCACCTGATTCCCAAAAGTGCCCGGACGACGCAAATAGTTATGCGTATGCGTATATAGTACTTAATTATAATCGACAAAATGTGGGCATTAATTACGCCTCTGCCTACACTCACGCCTTTATCCCCGACCCTTCGGGGATAAAGGCGTGACTGTATGTATATATATACATATGTATGTATTTACTGATCAAGTAGGCAGAGGCATTCGACTTTAATACTAACATACATTTTTCCGACTCTAGTAAGTCCCACTTACGTAATAGCGTCAAGACTAACGTCATCAATCAGACGCTTTGGAAACGCTTTGGAAACTAAATGGGAAAATTGGGAATATATTAAGGTGGAAATGTAGGTATAGAGGGAGATCGGAAAGAGGATTTTGCTTATACGTATAAATTAGGAAGAATGCCAGTTAGGGTCGCACGTCTCTACCTCGAACTGTCTGATGCTGATTTCATAAATCTGTTTGACAATATCTGTGTAATTTTCTCATTCTCTTTCTCTCTTTTTAGAATTGCTTCTATATATTTAAAAGAACTAGTACTACTTATACTTGTACTTCTGGCACAGCAACACCAGAAGTACTAATTGCTGAATAGGACCCCACTTCTTCTATAGGCTTGCTCCCTATTATTCCTTTGGTGTCTTTAAAGGCGATTAAGGGATAGACTGTTCATAATCTATCAGACAGTGCGTGTGCCCTGTTGACGGCAATAGACTTACTCCCTATTATTCCTTTGGTGTCTTTAAAGGCGATTAAGGGATAGACTGTTCATAATCTGTCAGACAGTGCGTGTGCCCTGTTGACAGCAATAGGCTTGCTCCCTATTATTCCTTTGGTGTCTTTAAAGGCGATTAAGGGATAGACTGTTCATAATCTGTCAGACAGTGCGTGTGCCCTGTTGACGGCAATAGGCTTGCTCCCTATTATTCCTTTGGTGTCTTTAAAGGCGATTAAGGGATAGACTGTTCATAATCTGTCAGACAGTGCGTGTGCCCTGTTGACGGCAATAGGCTTGCTCCCTATTATTCCTTTGGTGTCTTTAAAGGCGATTAAGGGATAGACTGTTCATAATCTGTCAGACAGTGCGTGTGCCCTGTTGACGACAATAGGCTTGCTCCCTATTATTCCTTTGGTGTCTTTAAAGGCGATTAAGGGATAGACTGTTCATAATCTGTCAGACAGTGCGTGTGCCCTGTTGACGGCAATAGGCTTGCTCCCTATTATTCCTTTGGTGTCTTTAAAGGCGATTAAGGGATAGACTGTTCATAATCTGTCAGACAGTGCGTGTGCCCTGTTGACGGCAATAGGCTTGCTCCCTATTATTCCTTTGGTGTCTTTAAAGGCGATTAAGGGATAGACTGTTCATAATCTGTCAGACAGTGCGTGTGCCCGGTTGGCGGCAATAGTTTTGCTCCCTATTATTCCTTTGGTGTCTTAAAATGCGATTAAAGGATGGACTGTTATCTATCAGAAAGTGTGTGTGCCCGCCTGGCGGTAATGGGCTTGTTCCCTATTATGTTAGTGGGACCATATTCCAATTAGCAAAATCTGGGTGTTTAATACACTTCTGCCTACCCATTAGCGGAGACAGAAGCCAGTTATTTTGTGCCGCTTTTTCTAAAAATACATACATATGATGACATACTCGTAGTAAGAAAATGAAGTGGGTTGGAAAATGGCTTACATCCCACACAACATCTATTGTTGAACATTGCTACTAATAGTCATGTTTAAGGATCATGCTACTATAATCATAACTCGAAGATAAGGTAAGCTAGAAAAATATTATAGTAGAATGTGGAATTTAACGTAAATATTAAAATTTAAGAAGACAGATGACTAATGAGAATAATTCATGTTAGTCTTTAGTCTTTCTAAGTTACTTCGCCTGTGTTACTAAATAATAGTAATATTTTTATTTGCCTAAAATGCGTAACAAATAATGAATAATAGATAATGGATCATATATGGTGGCAAATATTAGGTACACAGTAATGAAATTGATTAACGTAATAGATTTTATTGTTAATACAAAAAGAAACAATTAAATTAATTATAAAAATAATACAAAACTAAAAGTTGTTAGGCATGAGTATTGTCTATATTTGGCTATATCTGGACACATCCATGGGCATTGCAATAATTTATGGAACAAAGGTTTTAAATGTTTTTCTTTATGTAAACTGATTTGAAGATGAAAATTATGTAAGCAAGTAGTAAATATCATTAAATATCACTACACATTTCTGAATCACGTATATTGTATTCTATAAACAATATTGAAGAAATAAAAAAGTAAATACCTAAAAGAGAGTCCATTATATGAATTGATTTACGGCGAGGGCCCAGTGCGGCTATTATCTGAGATACATTTCATTTGTATAGCTTTTTAAATAAAATAAAAAAACTGAATAATGCAAATGTACCGATCCATTGGGATTGGTGTTGTCATTGAGGTTGATTACTTGTTTTTTAACCGGTTTCAAAATAAGAGGAGGTTCTATGTTCGACTGCATATATTTTGTTTAAGTATTTTGGAAATAGTATACTCCTGCGATATTCCCTATGTCACCAAATCAGGATTTGATAATGGGATCCCAGGGTATTGTTATTTTCATATATTTTCTACTTTGTGTCTCATGTTGCTGAGCTGAGGGTGAGAGTAGAACAACGTAACGGGTTGGAGTTAGGTTAGACTCCCGCTCTGTGCAGAATATTCGTATGCATGTGTATACGTAAAGAAACACCCAGGCCGGGTGTTTCTTTGTACAGTATGCTGTATGCTCATACTTTATGAACATAGATATTAACACTAAGTAACATTAATATTATTATCATCACTGGCACCCATAATAACTAAAAGCTCGGCTTAGTTTGGGTCTAGATGCCGTTTTGGTGACTTTCCTAAATAAATCTGTCTATTCTGGCATACCGCATCGTATTTGTTTAGTTATTATGTAACGCTTGGACAGCCCTGGTTTTGTGTGGAGGATGTTTTAGCTAATAAGGTCATATCTAATGGCTCTATTGAATGAAAGACAAAATGTCTTTGAGGCACATACCGGCTTGTGTTTCGAATATCGCTCTTGTGTTGTATGAAAATGAAAATAAATTTCGCCAATCTCTTTTCTATTTTATTTTAAGTTTACTCTCGTCCAGTAAATGGATTACCAAGAAATCGTGGATATAATATTCTAAAGGGCTTTGAAAGAGTTACAAAGGATTAAGATTGAAAAAAGATTCACTGTTAATGTACCTATATACATATATATATATATACATATACATATATATATATAAGTATCGGGTGAATCTGCGTATTTAAATATCAAACTTACTTTTACATATTAATACGCTTAAATTATGTATATTTTAATTATTAATTGAATAAACTTTAACATCCAATTATTTTCTTAAAAAAACAACTAACAAAAAGTTGACAAAACAGGTTACAAATGTTGTAAATAAAGAATATTTGGGCACAGTCATGTAACAAAAAATAACAAACTGTGGCTCTCAAACACACTACAAAATAATAACTAGTGTACGTTTTTTATATCTGTTAATTTTCTTTTTCTATATCCAACTAAGTTGCCTATTAAAATCTTATCACCCGTGTAAAGGAACTTAATCGTTTATAGATCTCTGATATATTTTAGTGCTATTGAAGGTATTTGGGTGCTCTAGCCTAGATATAAATATACTCATATATAGCCTATGTAGGCCAGCTCTTCTTACTATAAATTTCTGCACCAGTCGATTACTTGTCCACGTTTTAGCTTGCTTTTCATTTGATGTACAATATGCTCGTCCCGGAGCTTTAACTAACAGTACGTTTAAGTACATACATACTCGTACATATTAAAAGTATACCCTTTAACCTGCTGATTATTTTCTTGTCCCAAATGTTTAGTAAATAAATATAAAAAAAAAAAAAAACATAAAAATACGTAATCACATTAAAAAAGCGTAATGTTCCATTAAATATTATATAAATGAAAAAAATGTTTGGAATTGAACTGCTCTAACTTTTAGTACTTCAGTTTGATAATAACAGAGGTTCACTAAAACCTAATGAATATATTTTGGCACAATCTACAACTTTTTTAATGCATAGTTTACTTGATATTCATAAGTACTGTAACTGAGCCTAAATATAAGAATAAAGATAAGTATTTGTATTAAATTGAATGGCACTAAAATTAAGTTCATGTGTTTCTGTTATCGATATAAAAAGATTTTCTTTTCTTAGTAAATGATTGAATTACAGTAGGTTACTGCGAGCTCTAACTTATTATGGCCTACAAATAGCTATATTTCCTTGTCCTTTACTTAAATCGCGGTTGGATTGCTTACTTCTTAATCAACCTTTGGTCCTTTTTTCATAAAAGAAAGTGCATACTGTCATTAACACATACCTAATATTAGAAAACCACTTACGAATTGCGAATACAAATTATTTAAATCCCAGGCGGCTACTGTTATTGTAAGTACGTACATACAACACTCACACCTGTGTCTTTTTCTTGAGGGGGTAGGTAGAGGCGGAATTAAGACCCACGTTTTGTTGATTATAATTTAGTCCCCCTTTTGGGTAAATTGACAGGAAAGGTAGGAAAGAAAGGGAAAGAGAGAGATATTGCTTGTAGGGGTGGATTGGGGAGTATAAGCAACATGTCAAGCAAGTGAGGGCCGCATACCTATAACTCTAACCTTGTTATTATTGCAAGTTTCCAAACTAATTTACCTCAACATTTATAAATCGTCATGACACCAAAGAAGTATTATACAAATTAGGAATAATATACGAGTATCAGTACAATGGCCGGTCCTTTTGCATTCTGTGATCTCTTACAGACAACCGTTGACATATTATACTTTGCTAATAACTCGCAATGCATACATAAAAATTTAGAATGAAATATGAATATTATATATGATTCATATATACGAGTATATTCAGAATGAAAATAGAATCGTTTAATATTATTTACTTAGTTCTATAGCTATTACATGCTAACCAAAAGGGTTTATTAAACACACAAGCAAAATATGTATCTCATCGGGATGCATATAGTTAGAAACTAGTTTCGTGTCGTTCACAAACGTAATGATTATCAAATGAGTAAGCAGAGACGTACCTATGTATACATAACGCCGATGGACCGCTTACCTTTCCTAAGTGCCTTTAAATATACCTTTGCATTATGATTTAAATTGAAAAAAAATTGCTACCCTACTGTCTCTCATTTTTATAAAAATTACATAAAAATATTCTACAACTTCTATGTGTACCACTCTCTTTTTTAATAATGTACCTATGGGTACATTTGCAGCGAACAAAAACCTGTCGGGGTATTCACTCATCACACAATGTGAAGTAGATAAAAAGTTACAGTTCGTAAATTAATTTCAGCCGTATACACAAAAATAAATACAAAGCACATATAGAATACAGAAAATAATCCGTAAATAATTATGAATCAAAAATGTTGCTTACGTGATACGTACTTCAAAAAATCATTCAAACTTTAACCAAACAAAAAGAAAATGTCATTTGATTTCTGTATGCCAACTTTTCCCATTACGATAAAGTGTATCATGGAGCTCCAACGCTATTACACCAATTGCCTCGAAATCGCATTATGTTGTTAGCAAAGTCTGTTAACATAAAAAATTCATTACAATTGCTAACCTTGGAACTTTGTTATTACAGGTGATGTTTTCAAACATATGTATGAGTTCATTAGGTATCTACATAATTATTACAATTGTGAAAACAATAAAAGCAAGGTCGAATCAAGAAATGCATGAATGTAGTGAATGTATATGTCGAAGCGCCTGCGTAACTAATCACTATCATTGTCACGCCAAACAATCATTTGTAAGTGCCTATCTGACGGGTGAACAACTATTTGTCGATACATTTTTTCCACATCCGCAGATATAACATATTTGTGGAACCTAAAACGCAGTAGTATAGACAAAAGGTCGTCCTGCACAGTTGGCCCGACCATTTGCAGGTCGTTCAGGGCTACACCGGTCGAAGTAGGACAACTTGCGTTAAATACTACACGAAGTTTGGTCGTGCTACTGGATTCACGTAATATTCCGTGATGCGGAATAAAGTATCCTGAACATAAATCAAATGCACCTATTTCAGTCATATGACCGAGAGATTCATACTCTGACATGAAATCATGGTACATTTTACTAAATTCAGGTTTAACCTTTAACCTACGTTCCAAAGATTTCAAACAATGTGTTGCCTTATGGAAAGAATCACCCAGAATTGAAGGATCCTTTTTAAGGGGAAGGCGAACACAAAACCGGCCGTCGGGTAATCGAGACGTATTATTCACGAAATGATCTTCGCACTGAGTTTCCATTAAACCTCAAGATAATCCACCATTGGTCCATAGCGAGCAGGATTTCGATATTAAGGAAGGGTCACCAGCGACAATATTATCGAAAAAAGGATTTAAGAGGAGTTTCATGTCGGCGAATTGGATGGAACTTAAAGCGAGTTGGTTTACGGTGTATAGCATATTTCAATTAATATCATCCCCCAACACTCAGGTAATATAAATAAAATGTCTAGATATATTATCGGTTAGTATTTTATTGCATTATTTTACATTAATTGTGTATATTACAAATAATTAAATGGTACCTACCTACTTGTTATACAGTGATTAGTATTTTAACAGCAAGATTAAGTTTTAAATCATACTTATTTATATAATAGTATAGTTAGCTTATATGCTACATCATTTAAACTTAATTTATGTAAAGCTGTAATTAATTCTCTGGTTTTTTAACACGTTATAGCAGTTCGTTGTTAATTATTCTAGGCAGGTATCTAAATATAATGTATAGAGTGTTAGATATTAATGCAAGTCATTGAATAAATTGTTTGTTATTTTATTTGGAATCACTGTTTTTAAACACAAAAGTTAGTGTTGTGCTTGTTTTTCTGTAAGAAGTAATTTAAGTCTGAATTCTTATACTTATAGTGCTAGGTTTGTGTTAGGCGTATTAATTGTATACCTACATTCATAAAACAAACTGTTCTTATATTAATTGTCTATATATATACATTTCAGGTTGACTACACTTGTCTCTCAGAATGGCCGAGGAGAAAGAATTAATAAAGAAGCGAGGCAGTTTTAAGGGTCGCTTGACTGCTTTCGTTAATTTCCTGGATTCACTCAAGGACAACACAATTGATGATCAGATTGTTTCTGAGGTGCAGTTTCGCATGGCTAAGATGGAAACGTTATATAACATGTATGATGAGGTACAATTACGTCTAGAATGCATTGTTGAGGATATCAAATTACCGTATTCAGAGCGTTCTGATTTCGAGTCTGTTTATTACAAATCCTTGTCTAGAGCTCAGAATATTATAAGTAACTTTAATCGAGATAGTAAGTCGATGGAAAGTTGTAAAAGTGTTTGCAGTACACGCAAGCCGGTTAAATTGCCAATGATTCAATTACCGAAATTTAGCGGGTTATACAGTAATTGGTTAGAGTTCCGTGACACCTTTACTAGTCTGATTCATACTAACGACGATATCGATGAAATCAACAAGTTTCATTATTTGCGAGCTTCTCTCGAGGGCACTGCTGCCGTAGTAATTCGATCGATAGAATTTTCGTCAAATAATTATTCTGTGGCATGGCAGTTGTTACGTGATCGATTTGACAACAAGAGGTTACTTGTGCAAAATCATGTTACCTCATTGTTCAATATTGACACTTTAAAAAAGGAGTCTTCGAGCTCCTTAAAGGGATTAATAGATCAAGTAAATAAAGATTTAAGAGCTTTGGAATCGTTAGGAGAACCTGTTCAACACTGGGGAACACTTTTAATATTTATTGTAACTCGTAAACTAGACCAAATAACGTATCGTGAGTGGGAAGAGTGCAAAGGCAAATTAGATAAAGATAGTTCAATTACCTTTGATATATTTTTACAGTTCTTACGTAATCGAGCCGATCTTATCGAAACTTTAGAATTGTCCAGCTCATACACTCAAACTACCGGTAAATTAGGTCCAAAACTTAAGTCTATGATTGCTACAAAACCTCCTAACAGTTGTAGTTCCGATTCAGCTATTAAAGTATGCCCTAAATGTAACAACCATGACCATATCTTAAGTAAATGTCCACAATTTCTTGCACTGAGCAATGACGAACGTAAAAAATTATTACCCACATACAAAATATGTTTCAATTGTTTTCATTCTGGCCACTATGCTAACAAATGTAAAAGGCAAGGTTGTAAGCTATGCAAACGGAGGCACAATACACTCATTCATATTGATTCCAACGACACTATGGCGAACACAGTTAATGGTAATTCCATTTCGAATCGAAGTACATCGTCATCTTCAGTACCATTCACCAGTACAGATACAAATAATGCAGCTTTGGCTAATATTGCATCATCAAGTAATCATACTCAACGAGATGTGTTGTTGTCCACTGCCTTATTAAAACTGCGAGCCAATAATCGCATGCATCTCGTTCGCGCAGTACTAGACAGCGGTAGCACATCGTCGTTCATAACAAACCGGTTATGCGAGCGACTTGGCATAACAACTACTACGATAAATAAATCTGTACTGGGTATAAACAATGCTACTACACAAATAAATAAAATGTGCAGAGTTGAGATGATGTCGTTAAATGATACTTTTAGTTTTCAACTTAATTGTTTCGTGTTGCCATATATAACGAGTAAAGTACCATCCCATGAAATAAATATCTGTGATTTCGGAATACCATCGAATATTACTTTAGCGGATCCTACATTTTATAAGCCCTCTGACATCGACATTTTGATCGGCGCAGATTTATTTTGGGACTTGTTAGGATCACAAAGATTAAAGTTAGGTACCGGAAAGCCAGTGTTATGTGAAACACGTTTAGGCTGGATTATTTCAGGTCAAATTACACAAAATTATAGGTCTAATAATTTAAAATGTAACCTTTCTAAGTTTGATTTAGAAAATGATCGCCAATGGGAAGTGATCAAATCAGATTTGTCAAAGTTTTGGCAATTAGAGGAGGTTAACATAAAATCTTGTGATTCATACATGCCCGAGGAGAAACAGTGTGAAGACCATTTCGTGAATAATACGTCTCGATTACCCGACGGCCGGTTTTGTGTTCGCCTTCCCCTTAAAAAGGATCCTTCAATTCTGGGTGATTCTTTCCATAAGGCAACACATTGTTTGAAATCTTTGGAACGTAGGTTAAAGGTTAAACCTGAATTTAGTAAAATGTACCATGATTTCATGTCAGAGTATGAATCTCTCGGTCATATGACTGAAATAGGTGCATTTGATTTATGTTCAGGATACTTTATTCCGCATCACGGAATATTACGTGAATCCAGTAGCACGACCAAACTTCGTGTAGTATTTAACGCAAGTTGTCCTACTTCGACCGGTGTAGCCCTGAACGACCTGCAAATGGTCGGGCCAACTGTGCAGGACGACCTTTTGTCTATACTACTGCGTTTTAGGTTCCACAAATATGTTATATCTGCGGATGTGGAAAAAATGTATCGACAAATAGTTGTTCACCCGTCAGATAGGCACTTACAAATGATTGTTTGGCGTGACAATGATAGTGATAGTACTAATATTTTTAAATTAAACACTGTAACGTACGGCACGTCTAGTGCACCGTTTCTCGCGACGCGCTGTCTTAAACAAGTAGGATTGGATTGTAGGGACCCTAAAATATCTGAGATCATCAGACGCGATTTCTATGTCGATGACTTATTAACCGGTGGTAGCGACTTAACCGAGGTTAAGCACATCCGTGACGAGGTTACAAAGGAACTGGCATTGGCATGCATGTCTCTGCGTAAGTGGAAATCCAATGAGCCTCAGTTGGTATCGGATGTTGGTTCTGCCTCACTCGATTTAAATATTGGGTCTGTTGAGCCTGACAAGTTGCTTGGTTTAGGCTGGTATGCCGACTCTGATGAGTTAGGGTTCCCTATAAAATTAGCTGAGTCTTCTGTTGGACACACTAAGCGTGACTTACTATCTGTAATTGCACGTATTTTTGATCCCTTGGGTCTGTTATGCCCTATAGTTATTGATATGAAATTATTGCTACAAAAAATGTTGTTAGATAAGTTGTCTTGGGATCAACTGTTGCCTAGTCAGATTAGTAAACAGTGGGATACTATCGTTAAGTCATTGCCTCTCTTAAATAGTTTGCGTATTCCTAGGATTGTAGTTTGTAGTTCATATAAGGAAATAGAACTGCATATTTTCACTGATGCGTCTGAGTCCGCGTATGGTGCGTGCGTGTACATTCGGACTGTAAATGAAACGTACAATTATTTAGTGCGTTTGTTAACGGCTAAAAGTCGAGTGGCTCCTATAAAGCCTACGACCATTCCGCGATTGGAATTGTGTGGTGCTGTAATTGGTGCTCGTCTGTACGAAAAAGTGATGAGCTCACTTCAGACACGAGTGGTGGTAAGACGGGTTTATTGCTGGACTGATTCGACCATTGTCTTGGGATGGCTACAAATGATGCCTACCAAACTTCAGCCGTTCGTACGCAACCGCGTTGCTGAAGTTTTGGATAAGGCGGGCAATTGTACGTGGAGACACGTCCCAACCAACAAAAACCCAGCAGACCTAATAACTCGCGGCGTGGCTATTAGTGATCTGCAGGGTCTGGATTTGTGGTGGTCTGGACCAGATTTTTTAACACAGCATCCTACTGAGTGGCCTTCACAAGTACACTGTTCGTCACTAGAAACATTGCCAGAGACTCGGCCTAATGTAGTTTTGAGTGCTGTTATTGAAAATTCTAATAGTGATGCCTTAATAGATTTCAGTCGTTTTTCAAACTACTCGCGGCTTGTACGTTCCATAGCATATGCATTAAGATTCATAAGGTTGTGTAAAAAACAATATTCTAAAACTAAGTACCTATCACACGATGAATTACAAGATGCATTAAATATTATTATTAAACAAAGTCAGACGGAATCATTCTCTGAATACAATTTACTTTTAGATAAAAAGAGTCTTCCACAGAAGAGTTCCCTTCTCAAATTTAATGCTTATTTAGATAATAAGAATATTATGCGCGTAGGAGGACGGCTCGATAATTCAATTTTTTCTTATGATAAAAAACATCCCATTTTATTACAGTCCACTCACCCATTTACAAAACTCTTATTTAATTTTGAACACAAACGGCTTATGCATGCTGGCCCATTATTATTATTATCATCCATTAGGGAAACTTACTGGCCAATAGGTGGTCGCAACTTGGCGAAGAATTGTTTTCACAAGTGCGTTTTATGTCGTCGTCTGACAGGTAAGGTTCTTGCTCCCATCATGGGTAACTTACCGTCTGAACGTCTTCGTCCAGGGCACCCTTTTGAGAGTACGGGTGTTGATTATGCCGGCCCAATTACTAGCGCCAGTCGTCAAGGTCGCGGATGCAGGCTAGTAAAGGTGTATGTCGCGATTTTTATATGTATGACGACCAAGGCTATTCACTTGGAACTCGTTGGCGATTTAACCAGTAATAGTTATTTATCAGCTTTGCATCGATTCATTTCTCGTCGAGGAAAACCAATAGATATTTTCTCCGATAATGGTACATCATTTGTCGGTGCGTGCAATGACATAGCACAATTTTTAAAAATTAATAGTACGTCCTTGAGTGAAACTGCAGCGAATGACGGAATCAAATTCCACTTTATACCAGCGTATACTCCGCATTTCGGCGGACTCTGGGAGGCAGGTGTGAAGTCAACCAAGTACCACCTTCAAAGAGTGTTGGGTAATTGTAACTTGACTTTTGAGGAGCTATACACTGTTCTCACCAAGATAGAAGCAATACTAAACTCCCGTCCGTTAACGCCTTTGTCTTCGGATCCTGCAGACTACTCGCCGCTCACGCCGGGACACTTTCTTGTTGGACGGCCTCTCACTTCTTTGCCGCAACCTGACTACCGGGATCACTCTGCCCACCATCTGTCTCGATTCCAACGTATTGAACAACTCCGCCAGCACTTTTGGAGCAGATGGATGAAGGAGTACGTGGCTGAATTGCAAATTCGGACGAAATGGCGTTCCTGCAAGGATAGTCTGAAGCTGAACTCGTTGGTAGTCGTCAAAGAGGAGAATCTTCCTCCACTGAAGTGGAAATTAGGACGAATTGTAGCTGTCCATCCCGGTACCGATGGTATTGTTCGTGTAGCAGATATCAAGACGTCTACTGGGATCATCCGCAGGGCATTCAATAGGATCTGTCCTCTACCCGTTGTGGAGTCTGGTTGAAACAGTTGTTTCAACGCCCGGGGGCATGTCGAAGCGCCTGCGTAACTTGAATAGCAGCGACACGCACACAGCTTAATTAGAAATAAGTTTAGCTTTAAGGATTGCGCTTTTAATTATATAGACTCACTTGCATTTGAGAATCTGTACAGTAGACACATTAAACCATTTATATCTTCGCACTGAGTTTCCATTAAACCTCAAGATAATCCACCAGTATAAAATAAGATTTTTAATTATTCAACTGTAATGTATTTATTATATACGAGTAATAGCAAATCAGTCATCAATTCAATGTTATTATGTCGGTATATTTTCATAATTTTGTCTTTATAATCTTAAATATTTGCATGCCACCTAAATATAGCGAAATGTGTCTTGTGCTTTTAATACTGTAAACCACCTACTGTAACCACCAAACTTCTGCTAAGAAATATTATTATTATTATAATCCTTCCGACTGACGCAGGTTCTTTCCGGGCACGGCAAAAGTACCTGCACTCTGTCGCTAGGAGGGAATTGAGTCCCGTTTGTCATCACTGCGACTGTAGTGAGGACTCAGGCAAGCATACGCTCGCTGATTGACCCGCTTGGGCGGCCCACCCTCGAGCCCTCACTGCAGTAATTGGAGGGGATCTGTCGCTGCCAGCCATCAAACTCTCCATGGCGGGCAGTGTCAGGAACCTTCTGTGATTAGGTTATATCGCAGAAGGAGGCATCGGAGCGGGCTGGGGAGGACGATCTCCACTCAGACCCGATGGTCGGCACTTGTTTTCCCCCTCCACCCTATAATAGCCTATAATGGAAAACCGTGAGGAGGCGACGCACTGGTGTGCCTGGGCCTTGCCTAATTGAAAGTTACTAGTATAAAGGTAAGGTGGTGCCCGCGCTTTTGCGGGGAACAGGTGCTAGGAGGAGACGGATGTCATACTAAAGCACACCGTGTGGTTTTATTCGGTCCGATTCCGACACATCTATTGCTCTAATGGTTAGTAACCCTGACTGATAAGGCGAAGTCGGGGGCTCGATGCCATCACGGTATAAAAATTTGTGAAATCTTCGGGTAAACAATGCTGATTTTATCCGTATACATTAAAATTTAAATCCAGTTTATTACGGCAGTTCTTGTTAAAAATCTAACACAACCTTTTATTCTGTGTAAAATAATTAAATTTCATTTACTGACCACCTCAACCTATTGTTGCACTAAACAAAAGACCTGTATACAGCGGTGGTGTTAAACAAATTAATTTAAACAAACTTTTTGGTGGCGTGACTTTACCAATTAGAATTTTCTATAAACAATATATATGTATTTTTGTTATATAAATACATATCTGTAGATGAGAAAATCTACAGATAAGTATTTATTCTTTTATAGAAATGTATGCCCCCTTCATTAATTACCTCTGTATGTAGCGATGATGAGATATTGATTTAGATATTGGATTTGCAATAATGATGCTTCGGTTTCAAACTGTACAATAAAAATAAAACCAACTCCTATATCATTTCATCGATCTTATTATTCACAATGCTTGTTATCAATCTTATCAACAAAACTAATCATTCTTTACCCTCTGATACGAGATCGTAAAGTCAAGCCATCATCGTCCTATATGTTGTATAACAAAGAACGCTGAGCTGTAAACTGGGCAGAGAATCCGGGAATTTACTGCCTGATTATTGTACGGTTATATCGATTTCATACAGTCTCCCATCCTCGCAATCTGTTGCTTCCCCTTCTCGGTTATTGAGACAGTTATTCGGTATTTTATTCGTATGCGATGCTGCGTATTTAGAGATGTTCCCGATCCATTTGTTCTACTACAACTATTCTGCTATATTGAATTGTCTGTCCCCGTATTTTCATTGTTATGTCTTATGTACTTATATTTCAAAGGTCTCATAGTATTATTGGCATTCTAACGTTAAAGTAACTTGAAAAACTTTACAGTTGCAGGTTATCCAAAGGGGTTACGGGGCCTTTAATTTTTTACAGTAAGATACAATTAAATAAAAGAGATAAATGCTCTGCTCAGGAGCTGAAAATCAGATCACGAAAGCGTTATTTATCCGGTTGCTGTTTCAAAATAAGGTAGATGTAGTTTTTAACAAGGCGATTGAAACTGTATTTAACCTTTTTGAGTTTCACTAGGGAAAAGCTGTTTTGATTAATTTAGAATTTTGGATCCAATCATTTTGTTGGTCGGTCTGACTGCTCATTCATATTATTAACTCAATTTACTTTATCCTTGTCTGGTGAGGTCATAAATTTTATGAACAGATTTAATATTGCCTATAAATTTGTGATAGGACCTAAAAAGTGCGGTCAAATAAAGTTGCTTAAAAATGTATCGATCATTCACCGTAGACATGTATCATGTCTTCAAATCTAGTGAAACTGCGCAACATTTACGATTTCTGTTCAGATTTAAAGTATCAATCATCTTTCCTACAAAGATGATTGATACTTTATATATGTATTCACTACCCGCAAAATAAAATTATTCATTATTTTATTTATGTTAGTTTTCAATTAGCATATGACTAGTGGTTTAATGTGACCGTTCTTTTATTGTAATGTGAATGTTGACAGAAATTTGGCTTGTTCTTTTTGTGACAACAGCTCAAGAATCGTAAGTACACTGTCCTCCTTTGAGAGTGATGATGAGAGGGAATGGGAAGCCCCTCTCCTAGACTATGAGGGCGATGAAAGGAGAGCGTGGATGAGGGGAAGAGGAGATGGGGAGTTGGACCTCCGGTATGTAACATTCTTACTCCAGGAATGACATCTTTTATCCAGAAATAACATCTTTACTTTACTTGTTAGTTGGAAAAGCAACGCAAAAAAGCATGTGTAAATAACGTGTGAGGGTAGGTCAATTGGGGTCCGGATGTCTTTCTTGCTGTTCCCGGATTCCTCCTATTTCAGGCTCAGTATGGCACACCGTGTGGTTTTAGTTGGTCCGGTTACGACATACAGTTCCACTGAAGACCCCGGTCTCATACGGCCAGAGGGGATTTAACACTTAAAAAACGGTAGGTCAATTGAACAGAAATGTCTAGGTTAAGGTTAGAACTGTGACCACAACGCCTGAGCGATCAAGCGAAGCGAACGTGCTGCGGCAGCGGTCGGCGAGTGCCAGATCCGAATTCTATATATTTCACTTGGTTAGGAAAGCGTGTATTTTTGAAATTGACTATCAAATAAATGGTATCAGTATTTGTTTGAAATAAGTACTTATCTATACCTATCTACCCATTAATGATCTGTCTCAGATGAAAATTGCAAGACAGTCATTTTGTCAAATCGCATACTTGACAAACGAAATACTTGGTCAAATTAATATTTATGGGATGACAATATTTGAAATATTTGCAAACTAAAACATTTGCTAAATCTGTATTTTGTCAAATAATTGAAATGAGATGATTGTCAAATGATAGTTTTCATCATGTTATTTTTTTAAATCATCATTTGTCATTTGTTTTTTTGTGTCAAACATTATTGAAGCAGATAAATCGTGGTACATCGAATTACAACCAACTAGATTATATACTACTATTACACTATTATGATAATAAAAACAATTAATACAATACAACATATGATGATGTTAAGTGTTGATATTTGCTACTGCTATGTAACATGAGGTTTAATGCATAATAGATAACCCTTAACTAATAAACGTATGTGTAGGTATAGGATCTATAGCATGCTCGTATTAATTACTACTAAAGAATGATGGGTAATTGTGTAAGATATTACATAACCTTTTCATCGTAATATACATACATCTACAACAATTTTATACATGTTTTCTAATTAATCGAGTTGTTTCTATACACTACTTTCGACATTATTCACACACATTCACACACCTACTTAAGCTGTAACGTATGGTCAAAGTTTTTTTGTAGATAACATGTAAATCTCAAAAACTACAGTAAATGATTATCATAAGGGATAATAATGCTTCTTTTCTTTTTATTCGGAGACATAAAAACTGACTGCCAGTGAAATATACGAATGGATTAGCACAGAACTTAAGTAATTCTTACTAAATGAGGTAAAATTCTAGAACATTTCATATATACATATATATAACTGTTTAGAATATTCTATCAGTACCTAACCTACTTACTTAACGTTTTAACTCACTTGCATTTATTATTCTAAATTGTCCCGAGTCTAGTGTTCTTTGTGTCCGTTATTTGTATGTTTGTGAAGTCCCCGATATAATCATTCCTAATTAGTATGTTTAAAAAGAAAAGAAAAATAAGTACAGTCCAAGTAATCGAAATCTTACTAAGCGACTGTTGCAAAGTATTTTTTTACAACAGCCACGGGAAGAGACTACTCTACGGATATAATGTTTATTTTCGTTAACCCTAATTATAAAATATTTAGTAAATTTTTGGCAGGATATAAAAAACTAAAGATACACAAGCTGTTTAAACTTCATATATCCGTTACTGGATAAATTTCCAATTGTAAATATGCAAATATTCGAAGTTTTCAGTTGTAAGCTTTCAAATAAAGTACACAATCTATTTTGTTAAGCTTTGCTTTTGCTTTGACAATATTGACAATTTTGTGCGTGATGAAGAAGATACGTAATTAGTATAAAATACGTATCAAAGAGATGAACATATGAACAGAATCAAAAGCTACCCGGCTTTAATTGCGGTTTGAGAATAACAAATTTACCTCCTACTATATACTATCTAGAAATCGTGTCTACATGTAACGTTAAGAGCACAAGGAATGACAGTTGTGCGAATGTGCACACACACACGCGTAATAACGGCACAGCCACGTATAGCAGAAAAACTGATTTTTATTAAGGTAATGCATTTACGATTATGAGAGACCTTAATAAAAAGCAGATAAACTACCTACCAGTATACCAATACATAGAAAGTAGCCAAATCGAGCTAAAAATGGTCAGTAAAGCAGGTCACGTATGGACTCGAGGGATCGATCCGCGATTAAGTACCGCTTTTATGGTTAACGTAAATCTTTCACCTTATTTAGAGTGATTATGGGCGTAAACTAGGCTTTGGTTGTAAAACTGCCAGTGCAACTAATGTTGGAACGTGGTAGCCCTTCAGGAATCGTTCTACGAAAGCGACTAGTATGAGCTCAAATTCTCTCTTCAATCCAAGCCAATCCAGATTTGTTTGCTGGAAGTAAAAGTACGAAAATGCAAAATTGAAGAAAATATGTCATATGTTTGTATGTCAAGAAAAAAAAACAGGCAACTACTACTAGCTTCACGATTGTCAAATCTGACTAACTACTTCTCTTGAAAATTCAAAAAATAATGTAATAGGTTTAATTAAAATAAAAAAATTGACTTTGAGTATGGACAAAATGCATAAAAGGTATGAAAAGCAAGAAGCGTTCCTAAGGGAAAAATATCACTTAGAAATTTAAAAACATAAAACGGTTTAACCAAAAAAATCACTAGTAGCACACAAGGCACAGGTTGCTCTGTAGGGTGATTTCTGCGTACACTAAAAAGAAAATAAAAAATAAGTAAAATATAGTAAATAAATATTTTTTTTCTAGAAAACGCTCTCCATCGCTGAAACGTAGTTTTTGTTTCTTTGAGACTAGCACTCAAAATCTGTGACTGTTTTGTGTTTAGCACTTTCCAGTCGTAGGGGGAAAAGGTTGCAATATGATTAAAATTGTTTTGAATCTTGTCCTATTTGTTAAAAAAGTATTAATAATTTTATATTGAGCAATATTAGGCAGCTGCTCTACATTTACGGTACCACGATTGTCTATACTCGTCAACACAGCATTAACTCATTATATTATTTATTCAAATAACCCATCAAGTCATTATATTTTTAACAGTCACACTCACAGTCGCGTTTCTTCTCACAGTCGCAAAACTTAAACAGTTTTGAAATTAATGGGTCATCTGCAAAATGGTATGAGTTTTTGCGACTCCTAATTAAATGAGAATATAGGCCCGTTGTTACCTTGTCTAATCCAATTCTATTCAAGACACACCAACTCCGTCGTATTCCACATATTGAACACATTCAATCTGTTAACAAATTGTCGTCTGTGGTATTTCCGGAACTACACCTTTAAATTTTCAATAAAAGAGCGGCGTCATAGGTCGCCACTGCCCTTGTGACTTGTGACGCACTTTCGTCTTACTTTTTTTTTATCTTACTAGAAGAGTGGGGGGTGCTTCTGGTAACATCTCTGTCTCGGTTAAACACAACGCAAGCATTGCTTAAAAACCGGTTATTTTTGAAGAGCATTAGCTCTAACTAGCCGGCCCATACTTAACACCAAGTCAAGACAAATATGCTCGTTTGCCCCCCCCTCATAAAAAAACTTAGTATTACTATTAGAACACCTGCTGGTACCTACCATCTAAGTCGGTTAATTATTCATAATCATTTTTCCTTAAAAGTATAAAGGAATTTGAAAAATTTGAATCTTAAGACCTAGATCAAATTTTATCTTTGACGAAAGATTTAAAATATATTGTGTTTTAGTTTTTAATAATTAAATGTATTTTTCTCACTATAACCAGTGCATCATATAAAAATCTTTTTAATTTTATGTCAAAAAAAAGAAAGAAACTACGAAAGGCTTTATACAAAATGTCGCAAAAAAGTCTCAACTGTAATAAGAATAAAGTGACAAGCGAATAAAATACAAAATGTAATTGAGGTAGGTTTATTATTACGTGACATAGTCTAAATAAATATAAATGAGAAAAGTTGTTCATGTTTCATGACTTGGGACTCTCATATACATTTGTATTTTTTTAGTTATTCGTACAATAACAATATGGGATAAATTACTTTTGCATAGCCAAGCAGATGTTTGTTCGTAGTTTGAATTCCCAATAAACCTACTGAATATTCAGAAACTATGTATATTTTCGTACCTTTGCTTGTAAAAGTTATTAAATACAAGCTTATATGGAGTAAAATTCAAAACCTTAAAGAAAACACTATTTACGCACATGAAATATCTTTAAATAGATTACAAAACAGCACACGATATGACTGATGGTAAATTTAAAAGTACAAAGAAATCAAAACAAAAAAACAGGTATAAATCAAAGCTACAGGACTTACGAGTCCATAAGAGTCTCCTTACTCTACTAATTTTGAAACGGAACTCCGTAGGCACTTTGTCAACCTTTCTAGACAATTATCTGCCAGCGGAAATTAGGTGAAACATGTACTACATAATAACAATTAGTTACGATTTTACCACACGGTAGGTATCATTAACATAATTGATGGAGATTATTTATAAATAACTGACGAAATAATCAACGCCTTCTTTTAATTAGGGAAGAAATAAGTTGTTGTAAAAATAGTATAAATGTATAAATTTCATCAAAGTCAGATAATAATTCCATAAGTGCGATTCATTTTTATTACTTCAGAGGCTAGAATTACTTTTCAGCCTTTTTGCTACGAGTTACTTTTCGTGATAACACATTGTTGTAAATTTCTAACTAACTATTTTGAATCATTCGGATTTTTTTTTTTTGGTCACAGGCTGGAAGATCCTCATAGATGGCATTTGCCCATGGGGGGAAGGGGTCTTCGGGCTCTTTCAGACTAAAAACCAACCCGGTGTTCCTCGGCTTGCTAATGATCAGTGACGCTAAGCGCACAAACAAATAAATTACTATTGTAACCCGTCTTAACACGTAAAAAGAAAATCGGTATCAACGAGAGAATTTTATATGACGAAAGCTACCTAGTAATTCAATGTCATAAGATATCATATTTAATTTTTAAAATATTTATACTTTATTTATTTTTTTCGTGTGGACACCCCCACGCGTCATCACCTCATCAGAGCTGACGGACAGGTGGTATATCGGACTCGAACCGACTAAAACGACACGATTTTCCATCACGAGAGTGTCTATTGCTAGGGACCAGGGATACCCTCAGAAGGAAACATCCGGGAACCCCAGCAGGCCTTGGCCACCTGACTAGCAGGCGACCACACTTTTTAATATGGGGCCTTATGCCCCCCACATTAAATGGACGTGCGTGGAACACGTATGTCATGCCACCATCTCAGGCCTGCTTCTGAGGGGGTAACGGTCAGCCTCGTGCTTCTTCTGTGGGATGGGAGAGTACTTAATATTTAATGTTTAAAGAAAAACCCTGAAGACATCTTGTATTTCTTCTTCCAATATACGGTGGGAGAATTCACAAATATTCCTACTGAATCTAGCCAACACAGAAAGCTCGCTATCTTTTCAAAGAATACTATTTTTTTTCTTTTTAAGATTTTGCTCTTGGGCTAGAAACATTTCACTATATTTATATTCGCGAAGCTCGTCAAATCTTTGCAGCAATCAGTAAACGAAAGAGATCGAGATAGTAATTTCCTTTGATATTTTTCCTTTGATATTTTAAATGTGGTAGGTATTAAACTACAAATTTGTATTAAACCTAGGTTAATAAAAGTATAAATGTGAATGCATATTTCAAAAACATGTATTAAAACGTTTAAACATACACATATCTAAATAAATTTATTTAAGATATTGCAATTAAGACTATTTTTCCAAGACAAAAACGTAGCTATGTATGTTTAAACTGCAGAACTACATATAGTACATTACAAGACAGTAGAAAGCACTTTCTTAGAAAGTAGTGCGTAGTATCTCAGCTTAACTTTGGTATCCAGAACTATCTATGCATACATATATAACAAATAATTACAATTTCTGTATTATAACATGTAACACTCGTGTTTGCATCAAATTTACAAATATTAAAATCCTTTTTTAATTGAACTGTATTGAAAATACTACTACCATGCAAAGTATACACACAGAGCACTGATTTTTCTTAAAACACTGTCTTGGATTTGACGGTGTACACGTACCTGAGTCCTGCATACTACATTCAATTGAACATTTAACATTGAAAGCATCTTTATCATGCATGCATCCTAAAACGCTTCACTTCAAACGCTTGCGTTTAACATAAATTTCAGTGAACGGAATAACTAACATGCATTATGAATATTACAACAAAGTTAAATACTGTCAAATAGTACCGCTTATTTCGATTAAATTATATTAAATGTTGGTATAACCCACCTGCACTGTGTGGTAAATAAAAAAGGCTTGAGAGGAGTGTTTCTGTACGTTTGGTTTTGAGGGAGTAGTAAAAAGATTAAGGTCTTAAAGATTAAAATGTACGTAACTAAACTATTACTACTACGCCTAGCTAGAAATTAAAAAAATATTAAACAGGCTTTTCCTTCCCCACATTCCCCTATTCCTCATCAACCTCAAAGAAGGGCAGTGCACTTATGAGTCGTAAAGAGTCGTAAGTGGTACAACAGCCGCCGTTTATTTGGCCCCAAAAAAAGGTGTTTTAGTGGAGGCCCAATCCTCTCTCTAATCTTTCCCTCCCTCTACTCTTTCCCAAGCTGGTTCCCTTATGCCAGAAAAAGGTTGATGAGTTTTTACCATGTTCCTCAATAAGTCATAATTGTTTTGAGTCGGGTATAATCTTGGAATGAATCTTGAATCTTCAACGAGGCTTGCAGATGTAAATAAAGACCTTAATAACCAAATTTAAATATTTATAGAATAAATTTTGTCTTAGTCACATATACTTATCGTAATTTATAGGCGTAGAAACAGGAACAATATTTATAATTCTCAGTTCGCAGTATTAGGAACATTTATAGATAGAACTAACTGTTTGTTTTTGGAGAGACCATATGCAAGATTAAAAGAATGAGTGTATGGACATTGTCTGAAAATGAATATTTTAATTAACTTACAAATGAAATTAAAATTTGCAACATGGGTAAGTTACATGAAGAAACTTATCATCTCTAAATGTCAATGAAAATAACATGCAATAAGGTTTATTGATGTTGCAAAAACCTTAACCGTATTATTTAAAGTGATATCAGATTACGATACTAATTCCCTGTCTTAACTTTATTGTGATATGACATGATATGATGACAAATTTTACAAAGTGTGTTTATTTCTATTGATTTAAAATTACCATTTATGTTGAAACCTTAGTTTGAACTTGAATTACATTAAAATTAGTTCATAGAAGGTTAAGTGCCTCAAGTACATATACTTAGTTCAGGCTCCGATACTGTAGACACTTTAGTTTAATGGTCATCTTTAATATTTTGATCGTTCAAGGCAAACAGATAAAGAATTACTATATTGATACGAAATTTAATTACACAGCAGAGATGCAAACACACCAAAACGATGCTAAACTTATACTATGGGTGCTAGAACACGGACACATGGATTTATTTTTAATATTACAATAATCTTCAATAAATTTATTTATTTTTTTCTCTCACACAGACTGATACATAGGTGGTACTTAAACTAATAGATGTAGTAATTAGAAGAATAACAGATTATCTATGTGGTGGTCTCTCCCTCAGACAGATTACCAGCCTCACCAAGGCTCTGGACAATTGGGCTCAGGTAACATTATACGTCTTCATCCCACTAATGACGGGAGATAAGTTTTGATGAATAACATAACATATTTATATAAATAGTATAATATAAAATAATGTTTTTACAATAGATCAAAGTAAAATCTGAGTGAAGATGTTGATCTACATATATGATGTTTTGTTCTTCTTGATCTACTAAGCTGTACATTTATATACCTCTATAAAAATATACATTATCGATCTGAAATCAGTGTTTCGTCACTAACAACTATATATATTTATTCGATAAACGCCTTGAATGTGGATATTTGTTAACTAATAGTTATAAATAGCAAATTGACTTCTACTAGTATGTATTAAGTTAACAAAGAAATAAACTACCTATTTCTTTCGTAGGAAAACGAAGCAGTCTTTGCACAAAAGAAATTAAAACTATCCATAATTTCCAATAAAAAAATCACTAATATCTTTCAAGATCTTTGAACGAGCCCAGTAATAAAAAACGTAATACAAATTGTTTCAGTGCATTCCAAGTCTGTTGCAAAAACTGTTCCAGCCTGATTAGAAAACCGTCCCACATTCACAAAACCAGTGATCTTTGTAACGTGATTATCAATTTGTATGGGGCATTACAAAATACAAGTCAGCAAGAATCCCTAAATAGAATTACTTCTACCTTGTTTGATAGAAACTTAGTAATCGAATTTGCTATTGAATCTTCAAAAGCCAAACAACCATTGATAAAGTTGATGTTGTTGCTATTTTTTACTTCTTTTTCTCTATCATACAAAGTAATTTTCAGTTTTTTTTTTATTAAATCTATTGTTTGTTCATCTATTGTTTAAGAAGATCTGTAATATTTTAGTAAGAAACTGATAATCTGTATACATACATACATATATGTAGATATGTACAAAAAATACAAGATGACTGAGCGTTTGATTTATTAACGCATAGCTCAAACCTGGAATATTATGACTTATATCGTGCACATTCAAAGAATTCTCTACAGTATTCTAGAAAGTTTAACTGTCAACACGTTCTCAAGTTGAGCACCCTGCCCGGCAGTACTTACACAGTTACTACACGTGCTTTATAACAAGGTTAAGTTATGTATTTAGTTACCACGGATATAAAATTATTACGATTTTTTTTATAATCACGTACGTAACAATTTAGAGTACTGTATTAACTCTGGTTTGATCTTTTTTTTATATTGAAAGGGTACAGCCAAACAGATGGGTCATCTGATGGTAAGTGACAATCGCCTTCCATGGACACCTGCAATTCGAGAGCCATAAGTGCGCTGCCCGCCTTTGAGGTGATGAGGGATGAGTGAAGGGGAAAGAAGAGGGTTATGAGAATATGGGTAAAGAGAAGAGAGAAAAAGGGTGATTAAAAGGGAGAGGGGGAGTTGGGCCTCTGGAACCCTCAATTGACCGCAGGCCGTAGTATTGCACCAGTCGAGCCGGCCCATTCATGCCTAAGCTTGGCTCTGCCGCTGTATTATAAACTGTTCTCTGCAGTTCTATATATAGGTTAATGCTTTCATTCACTTCCCATGGCTCGTAGCTTCCTATGTCCTCAATAAGCAAGCCATATTAGCGAGTTAATATATTTAACCGATAATGAATTAGCGGATGAATAACGAGAATAGTGTTCAAATAAGCATATATTTATTCTACATTAATGTATACAATATATCCGTTTTCGATAGAATAGAATAGAGCCACCTAATCTCTTAGCTCTCTCTAGCGGATTGGACTGATATTTATCAGATAGTATACACCCAGTCAGTACCCGGTTGACAGCAAAAGGCCCCCAATTACGTAAGTTGTGATTAGCAAAATGTGGATGTAGAGGTGAGTGTATTGTGGAATCAACTTAATATACTATCTAATTCTAAATTAGATAGTATATTAAGATTAAGATAAATTCTAAATCTAAATTTAAAATTGCAATAGATAGCCCACTTATTGAGGAAGGCTATAGGCTGTAAATAATCACACTGCAACCATCGGGAGCAGAGCAGTGAGTAGTAGTACGTAACAGTGAAATTGCAGGGAGTGGAATTTCACTGTTACGTACTACTACTACACTACTTTGTGCCAGGTAGTAGAGCCACGCTGATTTATTCAGCAGGAATGGGCTCGACCGGGGCAGTACTACCCTCTCACAGAAAACCAGCCTAAAGTGACAACATTCGTGGTGTCGCCTTTCGCTGGTGAGTGAGAGACCGGAGGCCCATCGATGCAGGGGTGACAGTTATCGTGGTATGTGTGTGAGCAGTGGAGTGCTGTAGAGTCATTGTGAGGGTGGCGTGGATCGAACTGTCGGCCAGGGAGACCCGTAGAAACGGTGGTGCCGCTGGCCGCCCGCGGCTTAGAGAGGGGCCCAACCACGGCTAACCACCCTGGGAGGCTGCCCCGTCAGGTCGCGCATAATCCACGGAGTGGCTCGTCGTGGCCGGTCACGAACCGGCACGGCGAGCCACTCCGTGCACCCGGCGACCACTTCCGGGAGGGTACGGGGGCCCTTCCATCCGACGGTTCGGTCACCGTCATGCTTCATAGATACATGATGACACAGCATTTTTAGTCTCAGTTTACATTGCCACGATGACTGTCATGCCTTTTACGCCCCCTTCCTCTTCTATCATGGCAGCACAAAAAAAGAAAAGTGGTCTTACAGCGGCATCCTCCTCTCCCACCAACCCGCTTTTGAGGTGGAGTTCACTAACATACGTGGACTCCATGCAAACCTCAGCGCCGTACACCAACACCTCGAGACGGCTCGGCCGGCCATGCTCTCTCTTACGGAGACACAAATACGCCGCCCTGCCGACACGGCATATCTCCACTATCCCGGCTACGTGCTCGAGGAGTGCTTCCTCGCAAGGGCTGGAGTGTGCCTTTTCGTCAGGGCGGATGTTTGTTGTCGCCGTCTGCACTGCCTAGAAGACACATCCTTCTCCATCCTTTGACTCTGGGTTTACGTGTGCCTCTATCGCTCCCATTTCGGAGACTCGGAGACAACTCGACTCTTTGACCACCTGAGTCAAGCAGCGGATAAAGCGCAGGAGCAGTTTCCGACCGCCGAACAGGTGTTTTTGGGAGATTTTAACGCCCACCATGAGTCCTGGCTGGGATCTTCCAAAACTGACCACGCTGGTCGAACTGCCCACACATTTGCTCTCACGCATGACCTTATCCAACTGGTACTCCAGCCCACCAGGATACCAGACATAACGGGTCAAGCACTGCTGACGAATCACCCAGCGCAGTACAGCGTATCGGTTCTCGCCCCTCTAAGGATCATCCGACCACTGCCTGGTGTCGACCTCAGTGCCTCTTGTTACGCCTCCACGACCTGTGGTAACAAGGCGGCGGTTATGGCACTACTCGTCAGCAGACTGGGATGGAATGCGGGAATATTTTGCATCCATCCCGTGGGTTCAACGCTGCTTTAAAGACAGGGATCTGTCGCAAAGTGCGTCTGCCGTGACTGACGAAATCACTGTCGGTATGGAGTATTATATCCCCTACAGTGAAGTCGCCAGCACGAAGACCCGTCCCTGGTTCAATCGCGAGTGCATCCGGGCCGTTGCTCAAAAGCAATCGGGCTACCGCGCATGGATCAGGGCCCGCGCACATTGTGACCCAGACATTGACAGACCCAAATCATTTATAAAAAAAAAACTAAGTCAAAAAGCTTTTTACACAATTAAAGATTATATTGAAGATAAAAAGGCTTGGGAATGAGCTGCTTCATTAATGTACATGAGCCTTTGTTTTTCGTTTATAATTTCTTTTTTTTTATACACATTGACATTTTATATTTTACTTTTTGACATGAATACTTACTTTGTTAAGTATTATATTGTTTTTTTTTATTGTTTAATCTTTGTACCTTTTGACATGAATACTTTGTTAAGTATAATATATTATATATTTGTTTCTTTTTTTTTTTTAATTTATAAATTTAATTATTGTAAATGTGAGGACTATGTAGGTTATTTATTTATTTATTTTTTTCTCTTTTCTCCTGTAGTTTGTTTTATAACGATGTCTGACAGTTTGAGTACTTTTGCGGCCTACCCAAATGTCCTTGCTTTGGTACTGTTCGTCGGTCCGTTGAGCTCCTTAAAGTTCTAAGTTGAGCTACACGATAACTGACAAATGCTTGCACTGTTTGGACGGGTCCACTCAAATGAGCGTGGTGCTTTCTTCAAAAGCTCATCTCAGACGTTAGCGTGCATGGTTCTCATATGTTTTTACATCTGTATGGACTTTAAAACAGACTTTGACCTCTGAGTTTGTTTCGGTGTTTCTTCTCAGAGTAGTCAGCTAGGAAACACCGGCCTCATCTAGCATAAACTAACAGAAAAAAATAATATATTGACGTGTAAAAGTGTTGTTGTAACCTATTTACAAAATAAAGATCATTTATCATTTATCATTTATCATTGAGCGAATCTACTAGCTGACCTCTTTGCGAACCCCCGAATTCTCTCTCTCCCGAATCGATGACCGTTGCGCGCACACGCCCACCATTGCGTCTTGCGACTCCGCAATGCGGGATATTCGCATCCGGCAGAGGGATGTCCGTGCGGAGCTTCGGTCACTCAATGTCCGGAAAGCCAGTGGACCCGATGGTATTCCGGCGGTGGTTCTTAAGAACTGTGCACCTGAGTTGTCTCCGGTACTAACGCGCTTGTATCGCCTGTCCTATTCCTCAGGAATTGTTCCGGAGGCCTGGAGAGAAGCGAATTTTCAACCCATTCCCAAATATCAAAAAAGGCGACCGCTCCGATAGTCAATCCAACCGACCGACAGTCATCTCCAGTCAATTACCGACCTATAGTCGTCACTTCCATACTCTGTAAGGTGTTCGAGCGGATCATCAACACCAAACTAATCCGCCACCTAGAGGATCACTCCTTGTTAAATGATCGGCAATATGGTTTTAGGCCGAACCGATCCACGGGTGATCTTCTAGCGTACGTCACACACCTTTGGGGTGAGGCAATGGATAGGCATGGGGAGTCCTTGGCCATCAGCCTCGACATTGCCAAGGCCTTCGATAGGGTGTGGCACCGCTCACTTCTCTCCAAACTTCCATTTGTGGTGGCATTTGGTCTGCCACCTAAACTCTGCAACTGGGTTGCTGCCTTCCTCCACAAGCGCCGCATTAGGGTTCTCTGCAACGGCGCTGACTCAGACTTCCACGAGGTAAGCGCTGGTGTACCTCAGGGCTCTGTCCTATCGCCTACGCTGTTTCTTCTGCATATCAATGACATGTTGGCCCTTGGCAATATACATTGTTATGCAGTGGACACTACAGTGCACGGGCGATATTTCGGGCATCCTACTGCCAAGCTGGCAGACGTTGAGGAAAAACGACAGGAGCTTGTCGCTGAGCTCGGCCGTTTCTTGAGCCGCATTTCCCAATGGGGCTGTAAGAATCTGGTCGAGTTCGGCGCCAAGAAAACACAAGCGTGTGTGTTCTCTACCAAAAAAGTCTCCATTCCTTCCCCTTCCTACTCTTCAGAGCACTCAACTGCCACTGCAGGATAGGCTTAGTATCCTGGGTATGTTTGTATATTTGCCGGGATCTCAATCCGGGCGATTACATCGAGAGTGTCACTAAGGCGGCCTCGCGAAAGCTCGGCATTTTGAACAAGGTGAGACGGTTCTTCTCGCCCGAGCAACTGTGTCTTTTATACAAGACCCAGGTTTGCTCCTGCGTGAAGTACTGCTCTTATCTCTGGGACGGCTATGCGCAGTATTTGCTTGACGCTCTCGATCGGTTGCAACGGCGCGTAGTCTGCATTATCAACTGTCCTGAGATCACCCAGTCTCTTGAGCCTCTGCAGTTGCGAAGAGATGTCGCCTCTATGGCATACATCACGGGGAGTGTTCTGATGAGCTCTTCCAATTGATCCCACCTTCTCCCTTCCTCTGCAGGACTACACGTGCTGGCCTGAGGAGTCACCGTTTGAGCGTCGAAAATATACGTACCCGAACTAAACGGTTTGGCTCTTCTTTCCTGTGCCGATCGGTAAAAGCCTGGAATTCTCTACCAGCGCACGTGTTTCCTTCCCACTTTGATCCCGGGTCTTTTAAGCGGGGCGTGAAAAAGCATCTCACCAGGCCGCCATAGTGTGGGTCACCATGCTGCATTGACTAGACATGCAATATAAAAAAAAAACATGTACCGTTAGGATTCAAAAATTTACACTTCTACCTGAAAGCCCTGAATGAAGATTTTATTTCACTGAGATAACTTTAAACGACGCATTTTGTGCTTCGAATCAAAGTGGATGCGTAAGCATTCAGGCACCTTTTCTGTGTTTATCATTAATTAAAACGACATCTTACGGCCTACATCTTTTGTTAGTATTCCGTACTCCAAAAACTTCTATTGTTTATATGTATATTTAAGGCAAGTCTAGATGGTCGTTATATTTTTTTTTTCTGGTAGAAGTGTTATTTTCCCAAAGGATTTTAACATTACGAATTGCGATTATTAAACTCAAAAATATGTATGTGCTGTTTTGGCAGTTTAAGCATTCTTTTGATATTGATATATGTATATTATAATATGCTAAGACTCCACAAATTAGTTGTCTTTCCAGCGAAGTGCGATGATATATTTTGTTTTTTTTAACACTTTCGTTAACAATAAAAATGTTGACTTTCCATCACGTGGAAACATACTCAATTCCTTACATTCTGCACTTCCTTTATTTCTTTATATAACTGTTCAAGTAGTAACGTGAGTAGATTTTTTTCATTGTATAGGGTGACAAACGAGCAGACGGGGTACCTGTTGGTAAGTGACTTCCACCGCCCTTGAACACTTGCAAGTCAAGAGTCACAAAGGTGCTATCCTTTTAGGATAGGGAAGAAGTTAAAGACAGAAAGGAAAAGAACCGAGAACCTAACCTAAATCATTCAGTCACAAATATAATCATTGTTTAACAGCCGGTTTTCTGTGAGGCCGTGGTAATACTACGGTTGAGCCGGCCCATAAGTGATGAAGCATAGCTCTCATACGTTAGTAGTTTGTTTGTAAGTATATGTCAAGCACTCTCCATATGATTTGGTAAAGTATTATTTTTAAGATAATTTCTTTTTTGCACAAATATGAACGAAGTGGAAGGGTGGTATCTAGAGCGTGTAGACTTATAGAATGGGGATTTGATTTGATATTGTTTTTACACTATCATCACTGAACTAAATATTATTAAGGTTTTAGATATCTACCTACATTTTAAACATTATCATTCTACACACTTTTTTTTTTTCGTGTGGAAACCCCTACGGGTCATCACCCCACCGGAGCTGACGGTGGAGTGGTATGTCGGACTCGAACCGACTAAAACCACACGGTTTACCGTCACATCTGGGTCTATAATTAAAAAGCTTAAGTCTCATTAGACTTTTACTTATAATATAGAGGGACTGACGAACATATCTTATCCTATCTTCATCTCCTTAACTCCCTCTCTTCTCTCCCCTCCTCACATTCCCATCCCTTGTGGCGCACCTTTCTAAAGAAAGTTAGCATCATTATTTGCAAACATTTAATTGAAATTTAAATTATTAATAAATACAAAATTATTCGCAATAACTTAAACTAAACAACTATTAAAATATAATATTAATAATACGAAAACAGAAACTTAACTAACTAACTTAACATTAGAATATAAACAAAAATAGTAAACAATAGATTTCATTCAAAATAATTATAATATAATACTATCCTTATAGCATAGCAAAAAATGTACTTACCGTTCAATGCATCTGTAGCGTCACTATATTATAGCGATCACGCCGCTAGTTAGTGTTCGGACGTTCGTCTCAGTACCGATCGGCTTATATCTTCGTACATGTAACTCGTGCCACATGGCGACAGAAGTTTTAAAGAGTGCAGTGATTAGATTTTATTTAATCGTGGAATAATAACTGTATTATATATCAATTACTGTTAACCGAACAATTTAGAATTAGTTAAGTGATATTCCAAAGTTAAGTTTACATTTGTAGAACTGCAATATACCTACATATTTTTATTGTGTTGTTTGCCGTTTTATTTAGACTTTCGAGAACGGATTAATTATAGGAGAAAGACCTATACCCTCATCACCCTTAACGGTGGGCAGTGCGTTTACGACTCTTGAATTGCAAGTGTCCGTGGACGGCAGCTGTCACTTACCATCAGGTGACCCGTCTGTTCATCTGTCTTTCGAATATTATTGGTATATGGTTAGTGGCCCCCGGAAACCTCACTACCTCACACAAGCGTTGCTTCACTACGGGTTTTCTGTGAGGCCGTGGTATCGCACCGGTTGAGCCGGCCCATTCATGCCTAATCATGGCTCTACTATATAATAGCCTATTGCAAGTATAGATAGCATTTTAATTAAAGTAGTAAATAAGAAATAATCCGTGGCATACGAAGGAGCTGAATAGTGAAATATGTGTATCATTATTATATTTTACTCGTATGTGCGAGTTAGTTCAAAATCTCCATTTTAATTTTTTGTTGAACAATACCATTTATAGGCCGTCTGGTTTTAAATACAAAAAAACAGGTCATATTAAAGCGAAAAGAATTCCCAGTGGCTCACCGTCTCAACGCTTTGTGAGAAAAAGGTCTACTTATTATTTAAAAATCTTTTTTCAACAAAATACCTTCTCCTCTGAATATCATTTTGACATTGTAGAATTTAATATGGCTTTATTCTTGCGAAATTATAATTACGGGAGACTTTGTGAGGTCACCTCAGATTAGACGCTTAGTAAGCTATATTTAGTTCTTTGCTAATTACATCAAGATGTTAGCAAATGAGAAATCTTAGACTGGAGTTTGCTTTACTCTCAATAAATTAAGGTGTTGTGTCAAATTATTTAGCTGATTTCGTAACGAATTAGCCTTAACTTTATCTTCTATTATTATGTTAGAACATATGTACGTACTTATCCCGCTTTTTTATTTAAATAATTGCTTAAAACAAGAAGATGTTCTATTTTCGGCGGTACATATCTTTTTTTATGTATGTTAAGCGATTTCTCTGCCAATTGCCGACCAATTTTCAAACTTATTTTTTTATTCAAAATACGAATATATGTAGTACTGCTAGTACTATTTGAACGACATTTACATAAAAAAGGACCTATATCATAAAAAAAAAGTTTATTCTACACAATGTTGTATCACAATTACAAATTTGAATTTAAATTTTATAATTTTTATCATATACATGATTGTGTATTCCGTCCGTTTTTTTTTAGGTTGTTAACTAACTAAGTAGTTGTTTTTCCCAAAAACATATGGATATCTCGCCCCCGGAAGCCGCCCAAGTCATGGCGTTGCTGGATTCAGGGTATAGTCAGCGTGTTTTTGCTGCTCTATTGCATCTTAGCCTCTCTGCTATCAATAGAGTATATCAGGGTTATCGAGAAATTGATATCGAGTCACGTCTGAGCAAAATGACCGGTATATTGGGTCAGTTTCTCTAAGAAATCGGGATTTTATCTCTATTCACCTGCAGCAGCGGGTCAGCTCTGTGAGGTTCGAGGATTGATTGTGAGCGATTTTACTATTACAATAAGATTAGCGGAGCGTGGCTTGAAACCTCATAAATAACATAAGTGCCCAAAAATGACGGTAGACCACCGAAGAGTGAGCCTTAACTTTACACGTGAACACTTAAATTGGTTCTACCTTCAATGGAGCAATGTTCTCTTTTCTGATGAGAGTGAGATCATATTGTATGGTGAAGACGGAAAAAAGAAGGTGTATCGAAGAGATGGAGAGCATTTTGCAAGTTTTTACATTGAGGAAAAAGTCACGGTTACGGTGGCAGTTCTAGGACGGTTTCGGGAGGCATAAGCCGATGGAAAATCCGAACTTGCTTTTGCATCTGGACCTCACTTACCGACATAAAATGGGTCACGTTACATATAAAAGTGTCTGGCGCTGCATCTGATACGAGGAGTTCATTTTCATGCAGTACAATGCCATGCCATGCCATGTACATGCAATGGTCTCATCCCGCAGGCATTGTAAATAAATATCCGAGTGAAGTCAGTATTGCGGTTATGGTCTGGCCAGCAAGAAGCCCAGGTATGAATAGCATAGAACACCTATGGGATGAGTTGAAGAGACAAATCAGAGTGAGAGATGAGATGAGAGAGAAGAGTGAGATTATAAATATTCAAACGATACGTTAAAATATCCGCAATCAGCTGGCATTATAATCATTTTTTGTTTCATGTAAAAAACACATAAAACTCTTGCAAAACCAAACTTCGAAAGTGTTTCGATTTTTTTAATTAGTAGTGAAACATAGATTTTTAGATTGCACTTTTTCCGATTTAACGTATTGCGCAAAGGAATTGGAAAGGCTCAATGAAGGCGGTTATTTACTTTTATTAAAAGTCAGTTACTATGTTTATATCGCATCTTTTCATTATACCAGTGTGATTTCAACATATTAATGTATTATGATTTCACACCTTATTTCACTGTAGTTCAAAATGGAGTATTTTTTTTATTAGATGTATAATGTGCATAGGAATTTATTTGTTCGACCATAACTTATTAACGCCAAAAACAGATTTCGAGAATGACAGTCAACATTTTTCATAAATTATTATTATTGACTAAATCCTTTTTAGCGAGAACTTATACAACGGACACAAAGATCACCCAGACTCGGGACAGTTATTTGTGGATCACACTGTTTTTCTTTTTTCCTGCAAAGGAATCGATCAGATGTCCTAGGACTCGGCAGTCAGGATTCCGAATAACCAACTGGCCAATTACTTATTTATTTTGTTTGTTTATTATGATCACCGAGTCTGTTAAGTGTTTGTTTATTCAAAATGTTTGTCAAATATCATAAAACAATATATTAACTTCAAATTAAGTAGATAATATAAAGCCGAAATATTTACTAGTTGCTATCGATCGACTTTAGTGCAGAGATAATTTCTTCTGAGTCGTTCCCTCATTATAGAGGAGCGTATTTCTTTTGACTGACTGACTTTTGTCCACCAAATATCTACACCGGTTGCATTACGTTGCAATGTTACTACATCCATATTTATTTTATAAGAGAAAGCAAGTTCTAATTGGGGTGCTTTTCTGATCATGGAGTTATTTTACCGAAAGTTGTTTTTCTAGTTAATATTTCTGTAGTAACATTCATACATGCTGTGTTATATTTCTAAGATTCAAATAGAATTTTCATAGAATATTTTGAGTAAGACTATTGCCACCCTTTTACTGCCACGGTAACCGTCTAAATATCCTAAAGAATCTCCTGTGTTAAGACTTTAAAAAGCTGCTAGTAGGATTAATCATCAGATCAGTAATAGTCCAAATGAGGAGTATTCTACATTATACCATTCAGACATTATAAAATCATTATCTGTGACTTTAAGGGTGCTGTGCTAGTCACTTTGTGTATACACTTAAATGAAATGGACATATAGGTGAAGTCTAGAAACTGACTTTTATCTGATTATATCGACCAGCCCTTTTAGAAAATACTTGTATGGAAATATTTTGAAATGTTTACGGGCGATATCATATACAGTAAAATTTATATACATATATTTAAATCCGGGAGATTCGAACGTCAAACATTGGTTTCGAGCACAAACAATGCAATGTGTGCACAGTGGCACATACAGCTATGTGTCATATAAAGAGATTTACAAGCTTACCTGGCTCGGAGGTTTGCTTCAAATCGAATATCGGTATAGATACAGGAAAAGTAACGCAAATTTTCGTTCAGTGTTGTTGGGGATCAGTACCTCAGTCGCCGTAAACACCCTTTTTCTAAGGCAGGCGTGAAGGTATCAGGCTGAAATTAAAATCAAATACTGAAGTCTGGTACGCTTTGGAGAAGTGAAAAAATCAGACTTACCATTGACCTACAATCATGAAATTTGGCAAAAAGCAAGGTCTTACAGAAAAAGTAAAAGGAAAATCCAAAAGGAGTAGAAGTAGTAGAAAATCCTAGTTAATTTGTTGTTTTATCGAATAAAAAACATACTCTTTTTGATTACAAACTTATATTTTACTTTCAAAAACAATGTCAATGTATAGGAGAGAAATGCAAAGCTAAGTTTGCTTTTCGGAAATAACGTTCAAAAATCTGTGAAGTGTCACTTAAATCGTTTTAATAATGGTAGTGACATAGGATATAAGAAAAAATAGAGAGGCAATTATGGATTACAATCGGGTTTCATGTTATATATATGCTAATTAGAATATTTTTTGGGGTATATTACTCGTTATCTTTAACATTTGTGAACCTACTTCTATTTGGTGGTAAAGTAAGGAATGACCAAAACCTATTTAGCGATAACTTCGTCATTTACGGAACACGCACTTGTTCAGTTTTTTTTTTACATTAGACGGATTATGTGGCATACAGAAAAATATTTTCAGTTCAGTTTCTAGAGCGCTTCAATATAACTTTGCTGTTTGTAAAAGATATAAAGAGTCTATGTATATTTCCGAACAAATCTTTTGAGAGATGAAATGTTGTAGTAGCATTATTGGAAATAGATGTACCGGGGGGTACATCCCCAAGAGGGCCATGCACTTGCTATGTTTAAATTGCAGGTGTTAGTCACTTACCATTAGGTGACAGACGACCCAACTCCTCGGTAGACCACCTATACCAGAAGAAAGATATTTATGCTTTTATAAAAGCCTCTCCAGATTGAAATAAGAATGACAATGTATACACAGTATTTCTTTTTTTTAATTATACCTATACTTTTTTCAAATGAAATCAAATCAATTCGTTTATTTGTAATACATAGGTTACATACAGTTGGTCATTATATAAATATATACTTAATAAAGTAACAATTTATTTTTAAAGATAACTTTTAGTTTATTTTTATTTTCATTTTGCTGTGTGGTTCTCGGTGGAGTAAAATAGAGTCACCACATTTTGGGGGTCGTAAAAGGTAACCAAGGGAGCTGACAGACTATTAGACATTATGTATACATTACCTTAGTGGGACCAAATTGTAATTGGCATCCTTAGGGTAAACAGGCGTGAGATTATATATTTAAAAGCCATATCGCATTTATAGGTTATTGTAATGGGTTTCTTATATAAAGTTAACACTCAGGCCGTAGCTGAATCTCACGCGTAATGTCGCACTGCAATGTAAATTTTTACAACACATTTCATAAGAAATCTGTATAAAGTATATAACTGTTTTTGTTTTTTTTTTTTCAGATATATCATTGTTTTGTCTACACATCTGTAAGTAGTATAACTTTATTATTAACTTATAGTGTTTTTTATATGATAAAGGGTGCAAATGAGCACACGGGGAACCTGAAGGTGATTGACTGCTGTCACCAATGGACACATGCAACTCAAGAGTCACAAGTGCGATGCCAGCCTTAGAGATGGGAGTACGCTCTTTTCTTGTAGGCTTGTAGGTCATATCTGTATCTAAATACAGATGTTAAGATTATAACAATATAAAGTATAGTTGTAGGCCGATTTGTGATCGATGACATACTCGTTAGCCCTTATCCTCTAAATATCATAAAGTAAAACCTGAAAGTTTAAAATGTTTTACCGAGTCTCAAGCACTAAAGATATTAAACAGTATAGTAATTTATATATCCAGTGATATATGTCCTTGCAAACGTAGCAAGGACAGTGATATATGATTTGTTCAAGATTGTTTGCGATGCAAACTGCGATCTGTTAATCAAAATATTTTGCCTTACGAAGGATAAGTTTAAAGACTTAGGTTTAAAGACATATTGATTAAACTGACTGTTATATCTATTAATCTAAATCTAAAAAGTATATGGAGATAATTTGAAATTGGGAGATAGTTTTTTACACTATGTATACGCTATACATTGCGCAAAAAAAAAAACATCAAATCAGTATGTATAAATTTAATTTTGGAAGTTAATTAAGTGATTCTACCAATTATTCGAAAAAGAATGTCTTAGAATCACAACTCAAGACCATACCACGAATACCTGAGAAACAGAGTTAAAAGAAAAGGCCCGTATATCAGTTTAAGTAATAATCGTATAAAAATCAAATGTTAATATGTATATTAATGCGATTATACGTAAGTAAATATGCCATAAATAAAGTTAGAGAAGTTATTCACTCCGCTAAAGATCACTTCTTTTCAATAAAGTTTACTCACCCAACGCAGAAGTATTTTTCAAAACGTTCTCGAGCTTACACGGATTGATTCAATAACCAAACAAATTTTCACGTACCCATGTACACTTATGTAAATTACGTTGCAATATGTGAATAATGTATTAACAGGTGCTCGACCGGTGCGACACCACAACCTCACAGAAAACTGCTAGCAAATCAAGTTTGCGTTGCATTTCCCCGAAGTTAGTGAGGTTTCCGGAGGCCCAACTCCCCCTCTCTTCTTTCTACCATCCCTCATCCCCTTAACAGGCAGGCAGTCCATGGACGACAATTGTCACTTACCACCCATTTTACTACTTTTATAATGTAGTGGGACAAATTCCAAAAAAAAAGGATTATTTGTTTACAAGTAGTTTTGTTAAACTACTGAGACTGTTTCATTTGTTCAAGTATAGGGTAGTTGATAAAGGTAATGGTTATATTTACTAGACTGTGTCATTTAAAGCGCCTTAATAGTAAGAGTGCCACAGGGTATACGATTACGAGATAACTTCAGTAATAAAAAGTCAGTCGGGTTTTATACCTATTTTTAATAATGGTAGGTACTACTTATTGCCCTACTGGGAATTACAAGACCACTATCTATCTATCTACTATACGCTATTTGCTATTGATATACCATCAAGTCATGAAACAATATAAATAAAAATCCACCCTACACAAAATGCCTAAGGTTGTAATTTATTAACACACTATTTAACAGTGGTAGAGATAGCCCTGCTTAGACACGAATGGGCCGGCTCGACGGGTCCCATACCATGGCCTCACAGAAAACCAGTTTTGAAGGCACAATTGCCTTGTATTTCCCCGAAATCGGTGAGGTTTCCGGAGACCCAACTCCCAATTTCCTTTTTCCTTATTCTTGTCCGCCCTCCCCTTATCCCATCTCCTCATCCCCCTCTCTTCTTTCCCAGCCATCATCCCTCATCACCCTCAAAGGCGGGCAGCGCACTTAAAACTCTCGAGCTGCAGGTGTCCATGGACGGCGGTTATCACTTCATCCATCCATCCATCACCATCAGGTGACCCGTCTCTTCGTCTGTCCCTCTATAATATATTAAAAGAAAATACTATTCATACACATACATACATATCTTACACACATATCTTACATACATATCATACACGAAAAATAATTTAGTAACATTCTTACAATTTTGACGTTAAACCACAAACAACGAGTACAAGAGAGAAACATATTAAGTATCAAAGCTTTACAAGCTTAAATACAGCAACATATACTTTAATTAAGACGTAATGTTATTAGTATGCTCGTTTTGTTCAGGATAACCAATTTTGCTGAAAACCAAATTATATTTCAACCGTAATATTATGAAAACGCTCTAACATACTTCATGCATACACGTCACAGAAAACTTGAGAAGAAAATTAATTTTATAAGTGACAACCTGGAGGGTTGAGTATTGGTATAATGACTGAATTTAATCTTCCAACCATAATTCGGTCTACAGCTTACGTCGGATTTAATATGTACGCACATATTAACTACATATGAGTACATTTTAGCATTAATTGTCAGCTATACACGTTGGCGATGATACTTCAACGTTATTTTTAATAATCGATAAATTTAAGAGTTTGATACAAACAAATATTATGTAATACATGTGTATGTACGTATAGGCCCGGTTTTAAAAAGCTGTCCACTATATGATTTTCTTATGTCACTTACTTTTTCATAATTTACAGCTTCGATATTAAAGACGGTAAAGGTCACAATTGCGGTTTTTCCACAAAGGAATGGCCGCAAGGGTTTCCTACATTACCGCCTCCATCGTGAAACCAAGACAAGCTTAAGTGAAACAAGTATTTTAATAAAATATGTATATTCCTTATTCGTTAAAAGCAATATATGATTGAAGTTGTTAATTTCTTAAAGTTTTTAAGTAAGTTAGTTACATTATAATTTTTGTTATTTAAAAAATACATCTCCGGGATCAAGAATGATTTCTTGTGACAAACATAGAAACAACAGACACAAAAACACCCAGACAACCATTTGTGGACGACAAGTTATTTTTCGCATGGGAATCGAACCTACGACCTTTGGCTCAGCAGTCAGGATCACCAACCACTACCAGACCAACACGCGTATCATACATATATTCACATAGATATATTCACTTCTTATAAGTGGAAACCGGAACCTGACATTACATTACATGCTTATGGCTATTATCGAAACAACATTAGAAATACATACATACATATGTATATCGTAAATCAATTCCATCGTTATTTTAAATGTGGTATCTTAACATTATTGTTAATTCCAATAACAAAATATAAACATAAATAACTACTTATTTATGTTTATATTTTATACTATTCTATTACCTACACTGGGGCCATTGCCATATCGAAAGCAATAAAACTGTCTTTCGTTCGAGACCAACTAGCCACCTAAGGAATCCGCTTATTGGTTTTGTCATATCATCATCACCCTTTTCTTAACCCTTACTGACCCGAACGGTAAATATCGGACTCGAACTGACTAAAATCACAGTGTACCGTCATCGGGTTTCTATAGTGGTAGAGCCATGCTTAAGCACGAATGGGCCGGCTCGACCGGTGCGATACCACGGCCTCACAGAAAACCGCTTGTGAAGTAACGCTTGCGTTGCATTTCCCCGAAATGAGTGAGGTCTCCGGAGTCCCAAAATCCCCCACCCCCCCTAATGAGTTGACACCCCCCAGTTGACAAAAAGGATACCCCCCTGGGGTATCCTTTTTGTCAAAAGCGTCAAAAGCGCCGAAAGCAGGAATGTTACCAAGCATGGGCTAATGCAGCGACATCACGGGATGTAAAGACCAGCACATTAAAGAAGCAATTTAACTTTGCCTCCAGGTCCCTCAAAAGAGTAATTGCTGGGGCGAAGTTGGCTCACATCGGCAGAATTGGCGAGAGACTAGTTAGTCTCCCCTCCGGAACTCGTGCATTCTGGTCTCTTGCCAAAGCTGTCCAGGGGAACTTCGTAAGCCATCCCTTCCACCTCTGCGCATAGGAGATAAAATTGTTGGCCCACGACGCTAAAGAAAAAGCCGATCTTCTGTGCAAACTCTTTGCGTCCAACTCGACCCTGGACGACGGGGGAAACGCACCGCCGACCATACCGCAGTGCGAGACCCGCATGCCGGAATTCCGGTTCACACGAAGGGCAGTGCGTAAAGCGCTTCATTCCCTCGACGTTCATAAGTCGAGTGGGCCCGATAGAATCTCTCCTATCGTGCTGAAGACGTGTGCTCCAGAGTTAGCACCGGTTTTAACGCGCCTTTATCGGCTTCCCTACTCTCTTGGCGTAGTCCCGAACTCATGGAAGACAGCTCTAGTGCACCCAATCCCTAAAAAAGGAGATCGCTCGGATCCGTCCAACTACAGACCCATAGCCATCACCTCCTTGTTCTCCAAGATAATGGAATCCATTGTTAACTGCCAGCTCCTCCGGTACTTAGAAGACCACCAGCTCCTCAATGATCGACAATACGGCTTCCGTCAGGGTCGTTCAGCTGGTGATCTTCTCGTATACTTGACTCACCGGTGGGCACAGGCGATCGAGACCAAGGGGGAAGCGTTGGCCGTTAGTTTGGACGTGGCGAAGGCCTTCGATCGGGTCTGGCACAAAGCGCTCCTTGCGAAGCTTCCTTCCTATGGGCTTCCGAGAAACTGTGCAATTGGCTAACCAGTTTTCTTACAGACAGAAGCATCAAGGTCGTTGTTGACGGTGCATGCTCCGACTCGAAGTCTGTTAATTCTGGTGTCCCACAAGGCTGTGTGCTATCACCCACGCTGTTTCTTCTGCATACCAACGACATGCTGCAGATTAGCAGCATCCATTGCTATGCGGACGATAGCACGAGTGATGCCCTTTACACCGGCCGCGCTAACATTTCTCGGGTAAGAGATTTGTGTCGACTTAACCTAGTCCAGTTTAACCCCAAGAAGACACAGGTTTGCGCGTTCACCGCTAAAAAGTTGCCATTGGTCGTATCACCTCAATTTGAGAGCACTTCCCTAACTGCATCAGCCAGTATCGGAATCCTTGGCGTCGATATATCAAGCGAAGTCCAGTTTCGCGGTCACTTAGAGAGTAAGGCCATATTAGCCTCGAAGAAGTTTGGTGGGCTAAACAGATCGAGACAGTATTTTACTCCGGCCCACCGCCTGCAACTTTATAAGGCGCAGGTTCGGCCGCACATGGAATACTGTTCTCATCTCTATGCAGGTGCACCCCAGTACCAACTTCTCCCTCTTGACTGCATTCAACGGAGAGCGACTCGCATCATCGACTGCCAAGATATTTCTGATCGACTTGACACCTTGGCGTTGCGTAGAGATGTAGCTTCACTATGCATCCTCTATCGCTTGTATCATGGGGAGTGTTCAGAGGAATTGTTCGGACTTATACCGGCTGCTGGTTTCCGCCATCGTCCTACGCGACAAAATATCCATCCCCATCACCTGGACGATTGGCACTCCACCACTGTGCGCTTCTCCAGAAGCTTTTTGCCTCGCACAACCAGCTTATGGAACAAATTGTCGCCTGCCGTATTTCCGAACCGATACGACCTTCAAACCTTCAAGAAGAGAGCGTACCTCTACCTAAAAGGCCGGCAACGCACTTGTGACTCTTGAGTTGCGGGTGTCCATGGGCGGCGGTAGTCACTTACCATCAGGTGACCCGTCTGCTCGTTTGCCCCCTATGGCATAAAAAAAAATGAAAAAAATGGCATTACCCTCAGCAAGTACCGAACGTTGATCGTCTATGGAGGCCGGATCGTTTGGCCCTCTCTACGTGCGTCTTTTGCTGGCACTCTTTAGTCCCACAGAGTCCTGGCTTCCTCCCGTTCCCCTTCTGCCGCTTCTATGGCAAGCATCACTGCTTCGCAATACGATGTGGCGGCCTCTCACGCTCTTTCGCTTTTGACCATAGATACAGCCTTGGTATCATTATCAAAAATTCACTATTCATTGTGAAGTTTTCTAATGTCACATTTATCATTTTCAACGACCTTTCAGGTAATCCGTCTGCTCGTTTGCCCCCTATAAAAAAAAGCCACTGCTATAGCTAATCTTTAAGATTAGCCATTTCTCCAGTACGTAAAGTGGCAATCTAAAACCTGAGATATCGATGAAATCAAAATAAATCAATCGTATTAATCGGGTATTTTAATTTAACCAATTATATGCCATATTGTTTTGTAACGTATAACCATTTATATAGAATATAAAACGATAAATGTAAGGCTTTAATTTTTTATTTTATTAAATTAAGAGATTTACACCTGCTCAAAATTGGTAATCGAAATACATACATACGTACATACATATGCACCCGCCTGTATCCCTTAAGGGGTAGGTGGCGAGTGTGAGAGGTGAATTAAACACCCACACTTTGCCAATTTGAATGTGGTCCCACTAACGTAACAGGGGGAAAGCGTATTACACTGTATGACTGTATATACATATACTGTCTAATAAAGAACAGTCCGATCTCTTAGTAGCCTTTTACAAAACTCATGGGAAGAGGGGGGTGGCCCTATTCTACTCCGCCGAGGATCACACGGCATCGAAATACTGAAACATTGAATCGTACATTTGAACCTTTGAAATGGTTATCACAAATATTGTTTTTTACATTTAGACAATATTTTCAGTAAGGTATTATTCTGTTTGTTTTTTAAACATATTTGGGACAGCCCAATTACTCTTACAAAAATGTTTGGAAGTTTACTGGTAATTTCAACTTTTAAACTAGTCAAGTAAAATAGTTTAAATATTAGTTTGTTATAACCCATATGCCCAAGTATGTATGTACATATAATGGTATGATGTTTCTTCATCACACCCTAGAGCCTTAATGGCTTGTGGGTGTGTCATGAGAGGTCTCATTTAAATCGCCTCAATAGTGGGCGTGATATACGCTATAATATTTTGAGACAACGTTAACAAAAAAAATGCAGTTGGATGGGACGGGGCTGGGTCTGTTGATAGTTCACACAGAACAGTATATTCTTTTGCACTGCAGGCGTTCTTAGATACGGTGACTTTTTACGGGAATTTTTTTTTTACATCTGAATGGATTTGGGACTCTCAGAATCTTTATAAACCGTCTGTAAACTTAGTTAATTGTTAACATTTTAATGTTATATTTACCAAGTAAAATAAACAAAACAGATTGAAATGTTTTCCTACGAATTGTTCAATAAATTCAAAAGTTAAGAAAGATACAAAACATTCAATGTGATGTCTTCGTCATGTCTTCCTTAAAACAAAATACATATTTTTCAAACTTTTCTTCTTCTTACTACATATGTATATATATATATATATATATATATGTATATATATATTATACTTCTAAGTCGTCTTCTAAATAAGCCTGCGTTCTGTTTTCTCAATTTCCGGAAGTTAAATCCACAAGTTATTGAAACATTTTAATGTCTTAGCACGTCTCTGGCTTACGAAAATATATTTTTGTTTCACACTTGGCTTTGAAAAATGATAACAGTGATCACAGTTTCACTGTGCAGAAAAGAAGAAAAATTACTGTTGTCGCGGGCTTGGCTGTCCAATTTAAATAATAATTTTCTTCGAAAATTTCATCTATCAATTACTATTAACGTAGGCTTTTGGTAAATAATTATTGCGTTAATGGAGTAAGATTGCAAGGTAGTTGCAGCTGTAAACTCACCGGTTACAGTGGGTACTAAAAGTATACAAATATACATAGTGGTGAGGCAATTATTGAATACTTAATATAATAGAACTAAAATAAATGTCACTTAAGAATTCTATATATAACCTGATCGTGAGAGAGCCATGCTTAGGCACAAATGGGCTGGCTCGATCGGTGCGATGCCACGGACTCACAGAAAGCCGCCACCTCCCCCTCTTCTTTCTTCTTCTTTCCCCATACTTCATCTCCCCCCTCTTTCCCATTTCCACATCCCGTTTCCCCTTTCCTCTCTCCGCACCCTTGAACCCCTCAAAGGCGGGCAGCGTACTTGTGGCTCTTGAGTTGCAGGTCCATAGACGGCGGTTGTCACTTACCATCAGGTGACCCGTCTCTTCAAATGTCCCCCTTTTATTATATAAAAAAAAAACCTTTCAATAATATACTTTTAATGTTGTAAGCAAAGAATGTACCAATTGTCTATAAAAACAAGACACTTTTCTATAAAAACAAGATTATTTTGTGGTATGCCAACCTCTGACAATTCCAATAAACGAAATATAAGGCTTGAACCTATTTCTTTTTCGATATTGCCGTCAAAATATTAAAGAGAAAATTTACCCAAAAAATACGCATAAAATATCTAAATGACGTCATTTTACTACGGCAAAGTCACCGTGACAGGCGTAACCAAGCAAAAAAAAAAATTCATTCCATAAAGCTTACTGTTCCTCGGAAAGAAAATCATATTACTGTTTTGAGGGAGCTTATATCGATTTGTTCTTAGTGGGTTGTGTTGGTATTATTAATTTATACAACCGGTTGGAGAGGGACGAAACCATTGTTGTCCTTCACTGAACTTCGACAATACTCTAAAAGTTAGGGCTCTTTACTTTTTGTCGTATTGTATGGCTGCCATCCCGTAATTACTTTTTAAGGCTCCAGGAAATAATATAAAAAGGTTATGACGTATTTTAATATAGATACTGAATGTTTGTTTGCGACCTCGTTTACTTGAAAATTTTAATACAGACTACAAGTATAATGTGTTGCTATGTCAAATTTCAACCAAACCTTTTAAGCCATTCGTGTGTGATTGAGTAACAAACATCCATCCCTCTAAACTTAAGCCAATATAAAAATTCATCATCATTATCGGCTTGTATCTGTTCCAGATGATTAAGTCACTGTCCCGTAGACATAAACTTTGTTTCGCATATAGATCACATTAAGACGACGTTCGTGTTTTGTATATAAGGTCCAAGTTTTAGCACCGTACAAAGAGTATATATAATTGATGTCCAGGATATGCAAGTATAAATGTAGAAACGCTACTTTTTGTCTTCAATCTCAGCAGAGAGACCCATTCTGTAATGCCTTTAGGTGGATCTTCTAACGATCAAACAATGTCGTTAGGAACTCCAAAGCTAACGCCATGTTTACGAATCTCATTACTTCCTCTTCCTGTCCAGTAAAATGTACAATGAGCTTCCTTCAAGGATCCCTCTTCAGGTAACCTGGCTTCCTAAAAAGCACTGATTGAGATGTTAAGATGTGCGTCACCTCTATATTTCGGATATTCCATGTAGTTAGTCGGACAATCTAGCATCCCCTACACCCCAACTTTACTCCACTACTGATGGCCACCTCTTTTTGTTGTCCAGAGAAGTGGCGGTCCTATTAGGTCTATCTCTACTATTGGGTACCTTTTCCACGTCATAGCAGTCATTCATTTTGTAACTTAGGTACCTAAGAACCTTGGATTTAGTTTAGGTCCGCTTAACAACTACTTCCCAACATCAGAATTCGTTCTTTATTTCCTCCTTCGCTTAAAGTTCCTTTCATTCTCATCCTGTACTTTAAAGATTTGCTGCTTAGCCTTACACCGGAGTTGTTTTCTACTATCAGTAAACTCATCTCTTTCTTTCTGCTGCACTAACTTTTAAATTTCCTCATCTTTACCTGTCTTTAGTTTCAGTCCTTTTAATAACTCGAATGACGTTGTTTTTATGCTTTTATGAAATGCGGACAGATTTTTGAATCCAGCTGATATGTCTATACCAGATTGATGGATTCACAATACTAAACTACATGAGTACTCAGATTATTGTCCTGTGAACTCGCTCCATCTGCCCATTTCCACGAGAGACTCTTGTGATAACCTTTACATGTTCAATACGTTCAATGCCACAAAATTCTGTAAACTCACTTGTGAAAACTTTTTGGCAATCTGTAATTAATTGTGCAGGGTTACCAAATATTTGCTGATAAATCAGTAATTTGCTTACGGTCTCTCCGGCTGATACAGTACATGAAATAGCAAAACATTGCTGCTTGTTTTCACTAATTTGAAAAATGCCTATATGCAGTGGCAGTCGCCTTTATCAATGGGATGCAGAAATCTGTCTTTCCTTTTTTTTTAGTTGCGGCCAAAAGACATGGTGTACAAGTTTACAAGGACAGAATATACAAGAGTTTATTTAAACAACACAAACATAACTTAAAAAACAAATTTACAACAACATAATTTAAAATATTTTTTAAATAAGATGATTTCAAATCATTATTAAACAATTTTATGTAATAAAGATATCTAATTTCAAATTTGAGTTGAAATGTGTCCTTGCATTTTCTTTCTAAACTCTTTATGTAGTAATCTTTGCTCATAAGATCAATTGCCCTGTTCATTAAAAAAATCCCTTTCAAGGAGCTCTTTCAACATCAATATTGCAATCTCCATACTTTTAGGTACTACTTCAAGTCTGTCTGCACCATTCTACAAGAGCCCATTCTGCAAAAAAATTAGTCTTCATACGATTTCTCTCTCAAAACCATAGAGGTAATATTTAGACCATCATCAAGCTCTTGGACTTTCTTTAGACTGTCATGTATATTCGTCACTACACCAATATATGGATTACGGTTAAGCGTATCTAAATGTTTCATTCTGAACTGAAGAAAATCTGATTCTTGAAGTAATAACGCCATTTTGCTACACTAGTGATTAAATCTTTCTTACTGAATCTCAAATGGATTGCTTGATAATATGTAATTATTTTAAATTTTATAACATAAATATCATGTCGAAACTTCTCTACCCCCTCTATGGCAGCTAATGTTTCAAACTTTTTGTATACTTTTCTCAAAATCGTTAGTATTTCTACAATTTTTTTTTTTATTTACCATCTTCATCCCTATTCATGAGAAAAACAGTGTACTTAATTGACTTCTCACTCTCACACAGGTACATAGAAAAAAAATAAATTAAATCAATAACACTGAAGTATCTACCACCTCATAATTTATCAATACAATCATCAATCAATAGAAGTGAAAATTCAGCCTTTAATATAATTCTGGTTCAATTTTTCACAATCAATACACATTCTGACTGACCATCTTTTTTCCGCCTGATATTATTTCACCTGTATCTTCAATATGATCCATGGAAGGCAAATGATACACTTTAACTTTACTTAACATATAGTGTAACCACTTATCGTCCTTAACCCCAAAGCACACAGAATCATTACACATACACACTGTCACTCTTTGGAAAAATAATTACCTATTATAACACAAAATGGAATTTGTTTTTAGAAATAACATAAAGCATTATACTTTTGTTTTTCTTATTATCCATTTTGAATTTTTTTTTATTACAGGTCATAAGTGCTCATATAATAAGATAAGATGTGAGAACAATGCAATAAATATATAATTCTGAAATAACGTTGATGGTAATTACTACTCTATGTTAAGTAATAGCAGTGCATAGATGACCAGCCCGATCAACGGCAATCGTTCACGAGCATGAGCATGAGCTACTTACAACTGGACTGGACCAGGAGACATAAAACATAAACCAACATATTTGACTACACAGTTCTCGCATGTATAACTCAAAAAATATATTTTATTAATAAAATATCTACAATGTCATCTACAAATTGCTTATGTCGTATTGTATAAAAAGTATCTATATCAGTCATAACAACTGAAAAGATTAACAATTTTTTTAATTTTTAATTATTACTTTAAATTATTAATAATATAAGAGGGTACTTTATTATATAATTTCAGTACAGTACCCCATAAAAGATGTTTGTACTTTTGATAATCTAAATTTTGGTTGAACTAATTTATTTCTTTCTCTCGTAAAATTGTATGTTTATCACATAGTTTTGTAAAAAGTGAAACAGATTTTTTCTTACGTACAGAATGTTTTCATAAATATACTGACTAGGCTCCGTCAGGATGCCAATTTCCTTAAATGGGTCCCTAAGGGATTGGTGACTACGTAGATTATAGATGACTCTAATAGCTCTCTTTTGCAAAATAAAAAAAAGGTATACAAAAACATCCATATACATTACTTACATCATCAAAGTTATTACCGTGTCTATGTACTTTAAATAATAATGAAGTGTCGTCAGCAAATAACACTATTTTGGGTTGGCTATCCAGTAACTGAGGGAGATTATTAATATGTACTAGAAATTTACCCCATTAATCTGAACTAGTTGTCTATCAGACAGGTAAGATTTAAGAAAACAAAGAGCCTGTTTACAAAGTCCACAATGCTAAAGTTTCAGGAGCTTCGTAACTTACGCATTGAAATGTTTTTGAGAGGTCATAAAAGATGCCGAATGCATCCTTAGCTTCCTATCAGGTGGTAAAAATATACTGTAATAAAGCAACAATGGTGTCAGTTATGCAACACTCTTTAGTGAAACCGTATTGTTGCTATAAAATCGTATATTGCAAAAATATAAACTTATTAATTATATCTTCGTACAAGTCATGTTCCTCTTTTTAACTCGTAGCAGCCATCTTCCGAAAACTTTCCCCTCTCTTTTACTCATTAGTTCCCCTTAATTTCTTGCCTTCGTTCAGAATTAAGCTTCTCCTTACACACAGCGCTCGTTCAGAAACATTCCCATACCACCCACATAAATCTATAATCAAGATCCATCTTTCTTTGCTGTCAAATAATCCCTTATTCATATTCTAAAATCGTTTCTCAATGACTCACTTTACACACAGTTGTGGATTTATTCATTATCGTAAACGAGATTAACGCACGTCATTCAGTGGGTCGGAAAATTAACGCAGATGTGTTTAAAATTAGCGTTGACACAATATAATATTGTAGCCTCCACGCTGGCCTACCAGTACTATTCAACCGTTCATTTTGTATAGATTACATAAATCTAATTGGAGTTGAAATCGATTTTCTGAATTGTATTAGGGCTTACAAATTTAATCCAGAATTTGACAACTTAGTAACAAGGAAATCAATTTATCACTAATTCAACATTTTTTAACAAAAGCAGCAAATAACTGATATTTAAAAAAAACTTAAACATAAATTATGTTAAATTAAATCAATAAATTCTTATTTCTTTATGAAAATGACACAGGAGCCAGTCAACTACGTTTTACGTTGCTTTCGTTGTTTTGGAGACATTTGAGTTGCCAGATATTGTTAAAACTTCATACTATCTATACTTTTAAATTTACTTTGGGTTTAAACCCCAGGATATTTTTACATCTCAATTTTCAAAAAAATAAATAAATATTATTACCTTAAAACTAATTTGCTTTAAATTGTAGATTAATAATAATTGTGAATTTAAATTAACTACCACATATAATGTGTATAAATTTACATTAGTAAAAAAAACGATACCTTTATTTTTAATTACGTCGCAAATTAAAACGAAGATGGCAATAAGGAGAAAATGACAATATTCTATAGACTAACCAAAACAGTAGAATTTTCTTCATGTATCTAAATAAAAGACTTTTGATGGGTGTACACCCAATCAAGCATTGTATTTTACTGATCGTGGCATAGATTCTCAACTGCTGGGATCAATTTCGGTGGTGTGTGGTGTTGTGGTTGGTGGTTTCTTATGTACCACGAAGAAGAGTTGTATTTTAAAATCGGATCTCAAAAGTGAGCAATCCTGTTCATCCATGTAGTTGTTACGTAGTACAACGTTGTTACATGTTCTGTTTTGTCTTTATTAAAAATAATGTTAGTTAGATACAAATAGCCGTAACCGTAAAGCATAATGGATTGTTCAATTTACTGCAAAAATAGCGACAAAGTACCCCACCATGAATCAATACGAATTACTTGTCTACCAAAAGTCCCAAGGCGCTTCTCAAAGTTTACTAACAAAATATCATTAATAACCATCGGTTTGACGATCCATTTATTTGGTGGAGTACTTTTAGTAATTATTCGGTACATCAAAGTTTTTGAATGAGTTATTATTCATTTTTCATTTGCTTTGTTCAGATCTAGGTATTTTGATACATATAATAATTAAATATTTTTCTAATCCATCAGATAACGATATGTGTGTATATTGTAGGGTTTAATAAAAACCTGCATATAGCATATTCAAATTTTGAATAACATAACATCCTACATCCTTTATATTATGTTTTAAACTATAGTTTTAAAGTGATAAGAGAAAAATATGATATTCACTTTCAACATTCATTAAATGCTATGATTAAAATATTTAGAATTAAAAAGCAAATAATCAGTCAGAAGAACATTAATTAAAGTTACTATGCTCGCCAGTTAAACTCTACTAAAACTCAGGTTATCATGGTGGGCAGTTCCAGGATGATTTCTCAAATCGATTTCACTCAATTGCCTCAAACAATTTTCAATGGTACGCCGCTGTGTATAGTGATAGTGTAAAAAGTCTGGGTATATTAATTGATAGAACTTTATCCGGGCCCAAAACTACAAGAGGTTAGTCGCAAAATGTTTGCTGCAACTGGGTCCTTACGAAGACTACGGAACTTTCTTCCAACCGCAACAAAGATTTCGCCTGCACAGTCACTCTTACATCTAATACCAGACTATGCTGATGCCAGTTATCTCGATCTCTCTGAGGAGCAACTCAATAAGCTTGAACGGCTTCAAAACTTTAGCATAAGGTTCATATTTGGTTTACTCAAATATGATCATATTTCAGAATATTGCAATTCGCTCAAGTGGCTCCCGATACGCCTTCGGCGGAATACTCACATCATGTCTGTACTTTAAAATATACTATTCAATCCCCTCACTCCCTTTTACCTCAAAGAACGGTTTAGGTTCCTCTGTGACACACATTCAAGGTTCTTGAGATCATCTGAAAATTTGCAACTGCAAATTCCAGTGCATTCTACAAAGTTCGCCGACAAATCCTTTACTGTTGTAGCAGCACGCCTTTAGAATGCACTACCACTATCTATTAGACAAGCGAAAACTTTAGCATCATTCAAAAAAATAGTAAAGCAATACTATCTGTTGAAATAATCTAGCACATCAATCATAAATATTTTTTTAATTTATTATATATATGATTAAGTAAAATATTTAATATTTAAGTATGTAGATATGTATATCTTGTTTATATATATATATATATATATATATGTGTATGTTTAAGTACTTTTGCATTGTAATACACTTAAATAATATACGTAATTATATTTATGCAATCCATTAACAGACAACAGCTAAAAATGAAGCTCCACTTTATATTTTAACATCAAAACCCACGTCTATCATCACGTTCCTGTCCATCCTAAGGTTGCCTGGAAGATATTGCTTCTTAGCGATAAGGCCGCCCATAGTGCATTTCTTATTCTGAAATATTATTCTGTTTCTGTGTATTTTTTTGGTGTACAATAAAGAATATTATTATTATTCCCTTTATTCAAGTTAATATACACACATCAATTACATTTTTAAATATACCATATAAATATAAAATACACTTAAAAATATAAAAAAATAGTAGACCACCGACATCGGGTATAGGGACCAAGACACCGGTGGTTAGGGCCCAAAAGATAGGAACCTCCTGACAATGCGGGCCGTGTCAAGGAGAACTGCCTTCTGCGTCAGTCCCTTGATCCAACCATCTAACGAGAGCCTCTTAAGGTGTTGGTCGAGGCTCTTAGCTATTAATCCGTGAGCAAATATGACTATCGGAACAATGATTGATGGCCGAATCGAATTTCCACATATCGACAATCTCGTGAGACAAATCCAAATATTTTATTTTTCAACTTTCACGAAATTATCGTCATTAGAAACAGCAATATCGACAATCATTGCACGGTGCTCTAATCGGTCTATCACGACAATATTAGGCTTTTTGGCAATAATAGTCCTGTCAGTGATGATGGATCGATCCCAATACAATGTTTTTTTGTTTTTTTTTAACGTGTGGAAACCCCCTCGGGCCGTCGTCCCACCGGGGTTTACGGTGGAACGGTGTGACGGAATCGGACCGACTAAAACCACACGGTGTGCAGTCCTGCGCCTAAAATAGGAGGAATCCGGGAACAGCTTTGGTAAGACATCCGGATCCCAATACAATGTAGCACAACCATTTTCGAGAACTGAGTCGGGCACATACCTATAATATGGCACCTCTAAATTCACAAGATTGTATTTAAGGGCAATATGTTGATGTACTATTCTGGCCACTTGGTTATGTCTATGCAAATACTCACCGTTTGCAAGACGATAACAACCAGAAATAATATGCCTAATAGATTCACCAGGACCGTCTTTCAGAATAAATTTCCGATAGTTAATAACAACTTCATCCATAATTGCAAAGAAAAAACCTTCAGTTTCTCCAAAAAGATCACCACACCGTAGCCAGAATGTAGAAGCTTTTACATCTACATCAGGCCCATTTAGGGCCCGATAGAACCGACCATGGAGCTCTTTGCCCTTCCATACCTCCCTGCAATCATTAGTACTAAGTACTACAGGTTTGCGCCAGTTCTCTTTAGCCAGATCGAGCGGAGTAAGTCCATTGTCCACTGCTACAACATTACGATGCGCTTTTACATCGGTGTGAAGAAAATATTATTATTATTATATAAAATATTATTCAAAATGCAGTCATCAGTGTACGGACTCTCCTATCTAGAACATCTAGTTCAGTCTGAGTCCATCTGAATATACTAAAGGAATACGTGAGAACTGGTATAACCCAACTATTGCAGGCGCGAATCTTGTTACCGCCTGACAAAAGCCTTTTAAGTACTTTTTTTCAGGCGGCCAAAACATCGGTCACGCAGTGCCTGTTTTACACTAGACTCAGGTATTCCCAATGACTGTGATATACCCAGATACTTGTAGGTTTCAGCAGCAGAAACGGTCTAAGCGGAAGAGGTCTAAGTTTAGTTGAATCTGAAAGTTCAACACTTCAGATTCTACTACTACGCCATTCTTTACGTGCATGACTGCACACTTGTCTACATCAAATTCCATCAAGTTTTCAGTCACCTTTAGTAACGCTGTCAGTTGCAATTTACTAGGGGCAAATAGTTTCAAATCATCGATATATAGAAAGTGAGATATAACTTGATCATCTTTCCGCCCCCGCCCCGGGTGACAGGTATGGACCAGATGTTATGCCAAAATGTACTTGTAGCATCATCATCCGGCAAACACCTGTCACTCACACGTGGATTAGGTTGTTCCCATTTTCGGTAAACCCACCTCTCATTCCTTTGGAACATACGATTCTGATTAAATCGATCGACTCGCTTTTTGTAACGTTTAATTCTATTCGCCGATTCATAAACTTTTTGCTTTAGAAAGTCTGTGCGCTCTGTGACACATGACATATATTATTTAGGTCTAATGTCGGTCATGTCGGTTTTCGACCAACATGGCGATCATATTTTTATAGACTGTTTTTTTCTCTAGAAATACTTGACATTGGCAGAATCTCTGCGTTGAATATACACGCGAGAAAGAGTCCATAAATAAATAATAATAATAAAAACTTGACATTGGCAAAATTGTGGTGACATCTCCACAAAGGCCACAATGAAGAATTGAATTGAATAGGTCTAATGTCAGTACCCAAGAATGCCTGTTTCACAAAACGCATTACTGTCGGTCGCATATTGCCTGATCGAAAGCTCATTAGCTTACCAATGAGTGTCCTAGTCTCAGCGATACGTCGCTCAATTCTATACTGTCAGGCTGGCATAGTTAGTGGAGGTTGATGGTTTACATTTAGTAGTAGCAGTATTTATTGAAAATTTTATTCCAGTTACTCGACATACTGCGACAGTCGCACAAAATAGAGTGCGTATCACTAAGATTTTCACTGTTATCCAAATAGTTGGACAACAGCAAATCCAGGGTACACATTAGCGCTATATTTTTTTTATTCATAGGCAAACGGGATAAACGTGGCCTAATCCGATGATTCATAGATATATATTCCAGAATCGTATATTCCAAAGCACTCCTTAGTCTCTCATTGTATTGGGTACTTACAGATATAGCTTCACTTTCCACAACTTTATCAACAGGTAATATGTACATTAACTGTAGTGTATTGTTTGTCACCAAATGCATAGTTTGTGATGAAGACGGGACAGCCAAACTATTCCTTACGTCAACGTGTATGCTCTCAAGTACGGTATCATCAATCAGGTGACAGCGCTTTATAGCCCGCACTTGATACGATAGTCGTTGTGCTAATACGTTGAGAGCTGGCTCAAGCTCCTGAAACAGAGACACCAAACGAACACGGTACGCAGTGAGGTTAGTTCCCAACTCCGTAGCCCGATAAAATGCCCGCATGATATTTTCGTTCATAGTAGAAGTCCATTTCTCTGTTCAAGGACAGTCGCCCTCGGGGTCCTAGACTAGACTGTGGCCAGCCTCTCCCAGACGACGTACAGGTACTTCGGCGGAGAGAAATACTCGTCGCTGGAGGTGGAGCTCGACGTCTCATTTCTCGCCGATGTCACTGATGTGTGCGAAGGAGGCTGCAAGACGGAGCTTTGTGACGAATCCGGAAATAGAAGGTATGCATCTCTGTCTTTTGCTCTTGTAATCATTATACGTCATGTCTATTTCAGTTCGGTGGTGGTTGATCTGTCTGAGCTGTCATCTTGATAAATTATGTTTGTATTGTATATTTTCATGATTTTTCTTGTTATATATATATGTATATATATATGTATATACATATGTATATATGATAATAAGTACAAAATGTATTACGTGAATTTGATATACTTTTTGTCAATTTATTGAAAATTTTATAAATAAATTGTAATTTGAAAAATTATATGACTCACTTTATGAGTGGTGAATCGATAAGAAGGTAAGCTTGGCAGTTCATAATGACCTTAATGTCAGTTTTAGAAAAAATATAAAACTAAAATAAATTCTGATCAGATGAAATCACTGTAAAGAGTTTATGGAATAAAACTGGTTAGCATAAAGAGGAATGTAAGTATTCGGAAAAAGAGTGGCTTGAAATAAGACGTAACGATGACAATTGAAAAGGATATGAGGGTGTCGAGATGGTTTGCTTATGGGGAAAGAATGAAAGCGGGACGAAATATATATATATGGCGAAGTTTGGCGCGCAAAACACGTACTGAACAAATTGGTAATGGTCAGTTCAAAATTACCAGATACCTGATGGCTTGTATGAAGGATTTGTTGACAGTAGAGGAAGCTTGTAAGGTATGTAAGAATAGAAACAATTGGCTGCCTGTTGTCTCTGTCTACCCTGAAAAAAAAGTCATGTATGTAGGTATATATTTATGTCTTTAAATATTATTTAAAGTTGCGTAAAAACTAAAGTATATAATGTTTCGTATCATTTTAAGCAAAATGTAATGTATGTATGTATATTTAAATTTAACCTACAAGTTACATACATATATATACATATATCAAGTACAATGTCGTATTCGACAAAACTTTTCAGCAAGTGACGTTGAGCAATTATGTCAATAACAGCAGTCGTGCTGTAACCACAAATCAGTTTCAAGGCACATTAGCGGGATTCTGATTGTACCGAAATTCATAGAAGCACACTAGCGGCTAGTTAGGCATCTTTCAACGCGTTGACTGTTCATTTCAATTCAGAGTTAAAATTGCAGTTACTAATTAAGTACCTTCTCTGTTTAGAGTAATGTCAGGTTGTTAAATGTTACCGTAGGAACGTTGGCAGCCAATAAATACATACATACATAGGTGCACTCACGCTTATATCTCCGAAGAGGTAGGCAGAGGCGTATTAAACGCTGACATATTCTAATTATAATTTAGTCCCGCTTATGTACGTAATCAAACCAAGTATATCGCCTTCTACAGAAATTCCCTGATTGTATTCATATACTCTTTGGTAGATAAAAGTCCAATTTCTTAGTCGCCTTTTCTACATAAATTTTGCCCTACAAACATGCGATTAATAGTTATCATTGCAATAAAGAGTATTTGACATTACCTAAGATTATGAGTACAATATCTTTTAGCTGAATCTAGATTCAACACTTATCTAAGCAAACTGAGTTTATAAAACATTATTTTGATTTGACACCTTTGTGATCTAATTAACAGACGCAATACTGTCAACGAAGTTCTAAGTAACTACGCACTATCATAAATGTTAAATGTAGCAGGAACCTTAACGGGGCCGAGAATTAGTTTCACGAACACAAATATTATCTGCGAGAGGCTGTTTGCACGTGCCCTCTTAAACAAGAAAATTACAAACATTCTTGTTCATAAGGCAAACTGTATGTTGCGGTGAGTGTCCCAGTTTGCGGTGTTCAGTTACATCAAAGCGGGTAGTTCAGGTGTTTTGAGCTTGTTTACATTTGACACACTTACCTTGATGCTCTATAGCAATATAGAGAGCGTTTTACGCACTTGTACTCCTTAAAAACGGCGTTTGTAATTTTCACATACTTTGGCATATATTAGAAAAACGTAGGTAAAAGATTTAAGATTGTTAGTGTTTATTTGTTTTAATTTGTCAATATTCTATGAAAAAATTACGTCTTATGTCTACCTGATTGAATATATGGTTTTATAATCATTATCTATTCGTTCATTTCCTTTTTAAAGAAAATCCAAATGTTGATGGGTAACCAAATCAACACGTCATGATATGAGCTTGTTGTTTTACATTCCAAAAACAACTTGAAGCCTTTTAAAGTAATTGTAAATACTGTAAGTATAAAATTTAATCATTTCTTAGTTAGTTGGGTACGCTGTAGATCAAAGGGCCCGGTCCTGTTTCGGTTTTTCACTGAAATGCGACCATCGAGTAAATTAAGCTATGATTTAACGATACTGCAGATTATTAATTAGAGTACACAAAGTAGGTATAGGGCTGATTTGAGTAATTTTCCTCAAATTAAAGTAAATTATAAAATTTCCTTAAAGTGAATTCCTAAAATTTCCATTACTTTATGAAAAGAAATATAAACAGGATTGGCTCTGAAACGCTTATCTAAATGATTTATCTTTTATTTTTAATTTACTTTAATATTACCGTGCGATGAATCTTTAACTACAAAACGAATACAAAAAGTAAACTACATGGTAAAATTTCAACAGAGTAGATAGATAGATTAAGTCTATATATAAATAACTTAACGAAGTTGAAATCGAACCTATTCCTTTGATTTACATCAAATCACGTCATTTATAGACTTCTGTACGTGACTAATTCTGATTCTGACTAAAAGAAATATAACCGCTAATATAATCACGATTTCACGTTTAAAGTTACCTTAGATAATAAAATGAGCTAACCAAACATTAAATCCAAAAATTGTTTTATCCTGAAAAGGCACAATCATAACGTAATTTATAAAGCATAAATAGAGCTGTTAGTGTTGTAAAAGCCAATAAAACTTGTAATTACCGGTAGAAAAGCGACAGTCCAGCAATAAATCCGTAATTCTCTGTAGCAACCATTTTAACAAAAGTTGCGATGGTCGCTTACACATTGAATTTTACTTATAGAAATTCGCCAAGCTCCCACCTACGGGGGTCCAAATAATTCAGTTGCGCCTTCGCCATAATGGTGCACACCTTTCGGATTAGCTCTTAATTAAATTTTGATATAATTTAGTACAAGAATTTCTTAATTTAATTTTTAATTTGACCTGGTGTAATTTCAACCTAACAATTTCGAGGTATTTACATACTCGTAAAAATTTAGTTACGAAAAGGTTCTTGATAATGAAAGAGAAAGTTTGAACAATGCTTGCTTATGAAAAGGCCTGTACAATGAGTTGCGCTCTGAGATTTGAGATGATGCCCACGGGAATTTTGTACCAAAGGGTTTCACCCTCATACTTTAAATCACGTTTTGCGTTGGTAGCATAATATCGTGAATTGTAAGGAACTCTTTTTCGTGCTTCAATTGTATTGTAACCTTGTCACATTTTTTGGATCATTAAAAAAGGAATAAAAAAGCTTTAACATGGTCTACAATGTGAAGGGGAAAAGTGACATGGAAGGTAAAAACTCTGATTGGAACAAATCAAATTAAGACCTTGTAAAAAGATGGGATCGACCTAATGTGTTTTTAGTTAAGTTAATCTGATTTGTCGGTGCGGTGACCAATTTATATCAGGCGAACCTTATAATATAGACCTTAGTTACATGAAAAGGGATCTAAGTATCAATTTTGTAATTATTTCTGTAAGCTTTGATGTAGCTTCAACTTTTAGTAGGATACGATAATATTATAAGAGGTCCTAAGAACTCTTGAAATAAAAAGGGGTTCCACAGTTTGTATTCCTAGTGGAAGCAGATAATAAATATAAGAATATAATAAGAACTGAACCTATCTTATTTCGAACCTAGAAAGTTACTAGCCCTAGCAAAATTTCTCAAAGTTATACTTTAAAACTCGTATCCCTTTCGAAACCAGAAGCACGAAACTGATGCTGATGTTACTGAGTAATACATAATATTATAATTTTACGATCAAAGTACCTTTATATCCTGCCGGAAAATATTATCATAAACTATATAACCACATATACAAGAAAAACACATCGGACAATACATATTTTGCCAAAAAAATATAATGGAGTTACTATTGGTCAGTTTACAGAATTGATTTCGATGTGTAAAATGTTATTTGAATCGTCTTAACAGTGGGGGTGGGGTATGTCGTATGGTAGGTAGTCGAGTTTATAGTTTTTTAATATTTACATATATTCGTTAAGTAAAGATAGTCTTGTCTTCAACACTTTTACCTTTTTTATTATTCTACTGCTTTGAATTCTACTTTAATCACAAGCATTTTAAATAATTAGAAATAACTGTACAGTAAACAGGATCCAATAGCAGCGTATTTGTCATTAACAGTAATGGACTTTCAGTCTCTTGGAATACAAGTGAGTGGCCTCTATCGTAGCGATATTCTACATCGCGTGTATCTTATGCATTTACATATTCTATGTAGCAGTAGTAAGTGCAGCCAATGCTCGCGCATGTTTACTTACAGAATTGGATACTGTAGCCATGAAAGGTAGCCAGCTAGCTCCTCTGCTAACAGTTAGTAGCAGACACTATAGCTGGAAATCGTCTGGAAAGTCTACACTATAGTATGGGGTATTTTATGTAACATTATATCTTTTATAAGATAATTTACTGTGCTGTAATATTGATACAATATTATTATTTTACCCTTTATTAATAATTTACGATACATATTACTGAATTTAAGCTCAATGTCTATGTAACTTGAGCATTATCAGCTTATGCAGTTTATTTTACTCTATACAGAAATATTTTTGATACATTCATAGTACTGTCAGCACTGAATCCGCTCTATATTAAACGTTTTCCTGAAAATCAATACGCACGTTCGACAGCTTTTCAACTTGAAAATACATATACACTACCAAATTCAGCACTCGCGGTTGCAATACAAAAGTCTTTTGTCACACACATTTTCTTCAGGTTATTCCCAAATACCGGTCTATATAGGTGAAAGCTTTTTAATCTTTTTTTATTACGGAGTTTTTAGGGTTGCGTACGTCAAAAGGTAAAAAAGGAACCCTTTTAAAATTACTCTCTTGTCCGTCTGTCTGTCCGTGTGTCACCACCGATTTTCTCAGGAACGGGTGGACCTAGCAAGTTGAAATTTATACAGGATTCTGAGGTCTCAAGTCCCTATTAGCTAAATAAAAATCAAGTCAACATGCTAAAAAGATATGGGCAAATTTAGATTTGCGCAAGAACTTATAAGTACCAAAATTTAAATTAATTTTCAACTTTTTTTTTATTTTTCGGAATGTTCCCTTTACTTGTGCTATGATACCTTGCTTTTAACCAAAATTGAGAATTCTGTGTCAACCGGAAGTACCCTATAAGTTTTGGGTCAAAAACCTATATGGCAATTCCCGTTGATATAGAAACACGAAATTTCGTTAACAGTAAGGTCTTACAGCACAAATAAAGGAAAAATTCAAAAAAAAAATAAGAAAAAGTTGAGCCAATTAAGATAATCCTCTGAGTTGTATGGGCGCTCATGCAATTTAGACGACTAGCTTCATTGGCACGACCTTTAAATAAGGTAAATAAATAAAATAGTGCTATTATGTGAAAGAAAATATTAGAAAATATTTATTGCAATATTATGCTCGTGTACGCAGAAAATTTTACAGTAAAGACTAAAGCGATACACTATGCACTTCCCAATTTGTTGACACCATTAAAAAATATACCAAATTTATTACGGCGGTGTAATGGGTAGGCACGGCAACTTCGGCACACGAGTTCAACTCGCACTTGACCGGTTTTTGTTTTGTTTTGAAAATTGATAATGTTTTAAATAAATTTATAAAAAAAAATTGTTGATGTTTCAAATAAATAAGAAATATGTTTTATTTATTTAACACTGTGGTAGTGGTGTTGTAAGTGTCCATTGGCGGTTGTTGACACTTACCATCAGGTGACCCGTCTGTCCCCTATATTATAAAAAAGAGCAATTTCTGATATTTTAGTGATAATTTCATACAGTGCATGCTTTTTTGGACTTATTTCCATGTATGAATATGACCACCAACTTTTAGAAGACTACATTATCTAAATGTTTTTCAATGACCATTAAATTCTATTTTTTTTATTTACCCTGTACCCTGACAGCGAAAAACGTTGTGTAAATTATCTATGTCCACTGAATTTGAGGCCACACACAAACAAATTATTATAAAGCAAGGGTGTTACACAGCAATTCCCGGTGAGCTAAGCAATCAATTGCGAGTTCAATCTTAATCGTGTTTTGTTTAATGAATTAGTTTTAGTTTTGACAACCATTGAACCTATCATTTTATTAGAGGGAATTTTAAATGAGTTATCTGTCGTGTTAAGTCCGACATTCAGTGTAATAAAAGTTGTGATAAAACAGATTCTATTTATATTTCCATTATTGTGTCTAATTGAGAAACCACATTCAGGGTGAAGGTACGAGGAGAGAAGTAGAAAATATATTTTTCAGTGATATAGAGGGTACAACATTTTATAATAATGTAGTTGGGTTTAATTCTATTGACCCTGACGATCAAGTCCTAAGAGGATACCGCAAGAGGCTACGGTAATAATGTGATAGAACACCGTGTAGTTTTACTCAGTTGAAGTCGGACATACCACCTCACCGTTTTTCCCGGTGGGATGAAGACCCGCTGGGGTTTCCACACGTTAAAAAAAAAAGATCAGGCCTTCACAATTCAAAATAACTTATTTTGTTGAAGTCTCTAGAAGACGCCTATTTTCTTCTCCGGTTCTGGTCATCATTTAACACTCTTACTTATTTTGATTTTGAAATGAAATAAAATCGTTCTAAATAAAACATTCAAGATTGGTAATGTAGTAAAGTTAGTAATGTAGACAGTTGCAAAGTTTTAAGCAGATTCCTATTCTAGTATTTATGAAACACACAGAAAACAACTCCAAGTTCGCACCAAAAAGAGCTACCTGCTAAACGATCAATGGAGATTTGTGCAGGGATATCGAGTTTTCTCTTCAAAAGTAACTAACAATGGGTTTGACATGGGTCAGAATGGACAGCGGATATGAGTGTTTTTGAATGGTCAATAAGTTCGTTGTTCGATTGTATTTTCAAAAATTGTGGGTGAACTTACCGCTTTCGCGTAACTAAGTTTAATACACTGGCCCGTTGGTCTATTGGTTATCGATTCTGACTGCTGAGATGGTGTGTGAATGAAATATAGTGTGATGTCCACAATAATTTGTATATAATGACAGTGCATTTTATATAATAATATACTATACTATACTATATGGGCCTTAGGGTCTTTGCAGACGATGTAAGCAATGTCTTTGAAGGTATTCAAGGCGTTTATTAATATTGTGCAATACATTTTTTCGTATGGCTGTAGAGGCCAATGCGTGATCGGCATGGACGTTCACATCTAGCGCAGATGTGTGATGCGACCGGTAGTGGGTTTTGGTCGCGAGTTCGTCCCATTTTTTAAGGTCTATTTTGAAAGTGTTCAAATCTCGCTTGACACAATCTTTGAAGCGGAGTAAAGGTCGTCCCACAGCCCGCTTGGCATTCGCTACGGCTCCTAATAATATTTGTCGCGGTAAACGAGAAGGTTCCATTCTGTGCACATGCCCTAGCCACCGCAAACGCTTCTGTTTAAGAGCAGCGGTGAAACTAGGAATCTGAGCGATTTCGAGAAGAATTTTTCGACAACCTCCAGAGGCGTGTTACCCAGTAGTATATCCGGTGGATCTGTGCAGCCTTGCACCAAAACTACCGTCTTCTTAGCATTTACGGTCATAGAGAACAAATGGCAAGCTCGAGCGAACTGATCAAAGAGAACCTGTAGTTCGTGAGCAGAATTGGCTACAAGAGCTGCATCGTCTGCGAACAGAAGGTTATTACAATACAGGTCCTCCCGATGCCGTTTCGATTTCAGGAGCGCAAGGTTGTATAATTTGCCATCTGCCCGTGTATGCAAATGAACACCCTGGTGGTCGTGGCCGAATGCTACTTTTAGTAGTAGTGAAAAGAAAATTCCAAACAGGGTTGGCGCAAGATCACATCCCTGTCTGACACCAGCACGCATGAAGAAAGGGTCTGACAAATGACCATCGAAGACGATGCTGCCTTGCATGTCGTCATGTAATTCTAGGCACGTGTAGAGGCCCTGTCTGCTCACTGTATCGAACGCTTTGTTGAGGTCTACAAAAGCTATGTACAGCAAGGTGTCCTGCTCCCTACACTTTTTCTGCAGCTGCCGAAGTGAGAATATCATGTCGACTGTGGAGCGGTTTGGACGAAACCCGCACTGGCTCTCAGGATATACGCGGTTTGCTAATCGCTGTAGTTTATTGAGGATTACTCTGCCAAACAGTTTTCCCACAACGCTCAAAAGGGATATACCACGGTAATTATTACAGTCACCACGGTCACCTTTCCCTTTGTATAAGGTGACAATATTTGCATCGCGCATATCCCGAGGTACAGCGCCGGATTCCCAAGATTTTAATAAGAAATCAAATAACATTGCTGAGACGCACTTGAGTTTGGCAACTTCAGGGTAAATGTTATCGCCTCCTGAGCTCTTTCTTACTTTCAATTGAGCAATTGAAACTAGAAATTCTGCGATTGTGGGTGGATCATCCAGTTCGGACCAGGCATCAAGTTTAGGGATATTCTGTAGAGCATCAGGCATGATATTAATTGGCTGTGAGTAGAGCCCTGAATAGTGCTCTACCCACCTTTGGAGCTGGTTATGGCTATCCGTGATGGCAACTCCATTGGCATCTTTGAGAATTGGAGTCTTATTGGGTACGGGTCCCAAAGCTTGTTTAATTCCGGAATAGAGACCACTGAAGTCGCCTTTCTCTGCGCACGTCTGAATGTTTTGGCATAGATTATTCCAGTACTCATTGCCAAGTATACGAGAGCTACGCTGTAATGCAGATTTGGCTTTGCGAAGGTCTTCACGTGTAGCGGAGCATGGATTCATCCGGTAACATAATGCTGCTTGACGTTTTGTGTCGAGAAGTGGTGTAAGTATGACACCATTTTCTGAAAACCAGTCCTGAGATTTTGTTTTTCATGAGCCAAAAGTGTTAATTGCGCCATCTGTAAGGACCTTCTTGATACGAGCCCACTCCTCCTTCAAAGTCATATTTTCGTCCCAAGAGTCAACCTCTTCGCGTAGCATTTGCTGGAATGATCGGACTATTTCGGCATTATTAGTCATTGCGATGTTTAATTTCTTTCTACTGGGCAGCTTTAAAGAATGAATCTTTTTGTGGGAGAGTGCTTCTTTTGAAATGACCAAGGAATGATCTGTGTCGCATTCTGCACTTTGAAAGGATCTTGTGTGCAATGTTTCTTTCATATCTTTTTTCCGACTAATTATTAGGTCCAATTGATGCCAGTGCCCCGAGCGTGGGTGTTTCCACGAAACTTTGTGGGATGGTTTTTGTGGTTGCCAGAACAGAACTCTAACAAGCGTTGGCCATTATCGTTCATTTTACCTATACCATGGTTACCGAGGCAAAAAGGCCAAGCAGTTGTGTCTTGGCCGACTCGGGCATTAGTCACCGAGAATGTAGAGACGATCGCTTGGTCGCACCCTCTGGACGGTCTGTTCTAGGAGTGTATAGAATTGGTCTTTTGCCTCATCGGAAGCCGATAGTGTTGGAGCATAGGCGGAGATTAAAGTGACAAAGCCGCATTTGCTTGAGAAACGTAATGATATTATACGCTCCGAGATTCCCTGAGGCGTTTCGATTGATGACAAGAGGTCATTACGTACAGCGAAGCCGACCCCATGTTCGCGATTGGCTGCGTGGTCTTTGCCTTTCCAGAAAAAGGTGTAATTTTGCTCCCGTAAAGATCCTTCGTCGGGGAGTCTAGTCTCTTGGAGAGCTGAGATGGCCACATTAAGTCTCGTCAGTTCTCCGTCTATGACGGCTGTTTTGCGCAGTTCTTCAGCGCAACCAGAGCCTCCACAAGTGTCCGGGAGGCCAGTCTTCATAGTGCGGACATTCCATGTGGCCAGGCGCATGGCAAGTGATAGAATGGATTTTCTATTTATATTCTTTCTTGTATTGCCAGGTGTGGTAAAATATCGGCACCAATCGTCTAGCAAAGCTATTGTTGCCTACACCCTAAAGCAACAAATCAGCGCCGGGACGGAACAGCACCTTACTGGCCGAGGGCTGCCCGGCTTAAGCGGGCGGTAGCTGTACAATGGGCCTACGATGGACCCTCCCACTGTCAAGAGTGACCCCTGGGGTCCGCACTTACGTCCATACGCGCAGACTTATCACCGGTAAACTGCCACTCTCCGTGTTGTTATCCGCGCAGCAGAGCTGCCACGGGCGAAGAACACTCTCCACTTAAGGAAGCGTAGGTTTGCCCAGAGCCTACGCCACCCTCTCGACCGCAACTGGCTGGGTCTGCAGGAACGACAAGTCGATACGTGCAGAGCCAGATTGGTTGCAGGAGACTGCCACTTTTTCAGGTTATACCCTACTTGTGCCTAACGGAGCCTCTCATTCCCGGTTTGTTCGAGTTTTCCTTCTCTAGATAGGTTGCGGACCAACGCTAATAATAATATAAGTACTAATTATTTAGAATTAAACATTAACTCAACTTATTAACATGTAATTCTGCTGAATATATATTAATCTTTTATATTTGTTTCAGATGTTTAATCGTAGTGAGAAGAACATAAATTGGTAAGTAGGTCAAGTCAAGTTTTTTATAGATCACTACATTATGCAAAGAAGATCCGAAAGCTCCTAATTTTGAAGTCACATGTGGTTTTTAAAGATATTTTTTTATAATGAAAAAAATCGTACTTTCCATGCTGGGTAAGCATAGTTAACGTAAGCTTTCTTGTTAAGATACCCCAATAATTCTGGGTTCCGGACCGTTGAATTTCAGTCGTTTAGATTCCGATATACAAACTTACCATTAGCTCCGGTGAGGATATATATCCCCACTGAAAACAATAAGAATATTTTAAATACATAGCACTTTTTTTATGACGCATCAGAATGTTGTTTTTCTACATATCACTCATTTGCAACAAGGTCGATATTTTTCAAAAAGTATCATTTTTCAGGAGAGACATTTTAAAGTTTCAAGTTAAAATTATACCGTAAGCGTAAGTTTTTTAGAAAACTTATTTAGACAAAAAAAATATGATTCGTATACTTATGTGTAAAATCGTATAGTACTAGACCTTGCGTAAAAGTACACAATGACAACACTTAAGTCATTGTCGCTGATAAATAATATACTCATTTTTGTAGTATTATATTATATTATTAATGACGTTCCTCTCAATAATTATTTTAAGGCAAACTTAAAGTTAATAGCAAAATATGTCGACATTGAAAAATATTTTTATCAATATAGAAATTATCAGTGAATTATAACATAGTCACATCTTTATAATTATAAAATCAACAAAAGGAATTTTACTTACATCTAATTAAGCATCATATTGAAATGGCACACCATAAGTCTTTTAAATCAACTCTTCCACATCATTTAAAATTTTCTTTATAGAAAAAATATCCCAAATCAGCTTCAATAATTAGGTTCTCACTTACTTAATTTTGAGAACTAAGTTATAAGGTAATTAGATAATTTGACCACAAAACAAATATCAATTATAAAATTAGTTTTTAAGTAAATTAACCTAAAATTTAAAATAAACGATGAAAACTTTATCTTACAAAGAATTGTAAAATGGAGCATAGAACTGTGGAATTAGTTTTTTGTTTATCAATTCTAGCAAATCTGCTTTCTTTCTGTCCGATATGCCTGGTTTCCGATCATAAGCTTTCTTGACGTTTACATCAATCCTTTTCTTCTTTCCCATAATTTCTGCTCTTTTAAATTCTTCTTCTCCGTAAGAGTTCTTGTAAAGTAATACGCGTGGCTTATCCGTTTCAACCTTAAAAACTTTTATGTTTCCTTTCCTCTTTAGATAGTTTAGATTGACATTTTAATCGACATTTTGCCTCGCATGGCTCCCTCATTTTTCTCTCTTCTTTTATTTTCTTGCTAGCAGTTACATACACTTTTCCAGAATTCCGTAGCATTTTTTTTTACATTTCTATTCCAATTGCTTCATTCCTTTTGAGTTTTCTTCCTTGTTTTGCCTTGGGACTTGCAGGAAACAAAATTATGGTCCTATTTTCTGATGAAGTTTGACACGGAATCGTACTATCAAAATTGTTATTTGCAATCAAATTTTCATATGTTTCTTCAGCTGGTAACTCAGGACTGCGCTGCTCAAGAGAGGATTCGGAAGTAGTCATGGTTTTATCTGCCGTTGAAGTCACTGGTACTGGATTTGAACTATTCTTCTCAAGAAGTTCTTCAGGTGGAATGTACATTAGATCGTTGACAGAATTGTCACTATCTGTAAAAGAAATAAAAATATAGTATCATATGTAATTTAAGACAGATTCAATATCACTACAATAATAAAATAACTACCCTTCAATAAACGTGTCATCTGATAAATCCGAATCAGCTGACGAGCTGGAAGAAGAACTACTCTCATTGGATAAAGTTCTCATCTCATGTGTAATTTGATTAGCTTTATAACTGCCTGAAAAGTTGTATATAGGTTAATTCTCTATAGATACTTGATTATAAAATATTTATAATTACAAAAGAAAACAAAAGTTATTTCATACTAGTTTCATTGCACGTAACTTCTTCATTAAGCGAGTTAATATGATTGTCAATGATTGCTAAAAAATTTTTGCCTCTGGAAGCACGTGGGAACTCCATTGTCACTTAAAATGCTAAAAAAATATAAAATATTAGAAATACTTAAGTAAGAAAACGTGTCTTGAATTATTGCCTTAAACGCTTTAAATGTTCTAATATTTTGCCATAAATATTGCTAATTATTTTAAGTGTAATGGTGAAGATAGTTACTCTCGTAATATTAATTTATCATTTTATTTGTTGACAACAACGTCATAATTTGTAATAATACTCTAATTGTTGTTGATTTTCTCTGCAACATCGTCTTAAAACGAAATATGCGTGTAGTGATTTATTCAAATATTATGTGCATTAACAACACATTTATACTTAACACATTATTATTGAAAAGATATTAAAACCAATTATAGTTAACTTACTTGCAAGAGCGTTGCTACTTAAAAAATGACGTTTTTGAAGAGCACAAACACAACCTACCACTCGCACTGTAACATCGCAACTAAATAATATCGTTGTTGCCGCGATTCATCAGAAGGAAAGAGACAGTGCTATTACAACGTAACTGTGAATAGTTGCTCTCTCTCTCTTACTATAGAATTTAGAGAAATGGCGCTGTAAACGCGCCATTTCTCTAAATTCTCTAAGTAGTAAACGGAGCTCTATTTTTTCTAAATAACTATATTATTAACTAAACAATCGCCAAATTAATTTAATATAAATATTAAATTGAACTTTAAAATAAAGTATAATTTAAGATTCATAACCAGTATATGGACCGCTTACATAACGTAATACGTAGGTACTCCCCAATAAATGCTTTAAAGCTATATTTTAATACAATATAATCATCAATATAATCTCGTATACTTTAAAGAGAATTACTTGTGCCCATAATCCCTACTTACTTTTAATCCAGGGTCACCTTTATTCTCCCGGCATTCAACATGAAACGTATCCAAGTCGCCTAACAAAAGAATATTTACAATACCCGGCACTCAATTATTTACTTCTTTTAATACTTTACTATACTTTAAACACAAAAATGGTCATAAGTGGAACAGTGAGAGAAGATCACGTACCTTCATCTTATACGAAAGGCGTCTGGTGTTTGATGCTGTTCTAATTTCAAAAGACTTTTCCTTTGAAGTCAGCATGTTCCAGACTAGGACAGATTTAATGAGGAATTAAGAATATTTTTTGATGCGTGAATTATTCAACTTTAATACTTACTAATCTTTATTTAAGAAAATATTAATGTGGAAGGACAGTGGTGTACAAAGTAATTAAATCTGATAAAAAAATATTTTACTTGAACTAATCACTCACACAATACAAGATCAATTGCCTCGACTTTTAAAACTATTAAAAAAAAAATAACTGCTCTGCTCAGTGCTCCAAGTTTATAAAAAGCTTTGAAAACTTATGGCGTATAAAATAGTAATCTGTACTCCGTAGTAAAAATACTGTCTTTTTGTTTAACAGTCACCCTTTGTTATAATCAAATTATAGTGTCCCGTACATAGGGGAAAATAAAATACAAAAAAAAAATATACTAAAAGTGTAATATACTTATTGACACTAAGCCGTAACATAAAAATAATAAGTAAATACTACACTTAAGATTATGGCTAAGTAAAACAGTCAAAATTTCTGCTTCCTAAACTAGGTTTATATATCTTCCATTTCAATCAGTTCAGTTAACTTATGAACTAAATAAATCTTAGTCCAAATAAACTTAGCAATGTTATAAATTCATTATCAGAGGGGAACGTGATAAATTTATTCCACTCAACTATTACTACTAACACACTTCAAATATTCTTATTTATTGACATTTTCTAAATGCCAATACTCTGGTATTACAAGAATTCAAATTCTTGTGACACCTAAAGAAAATTGCTATTACAAGATAAAAATAACTTGTAGTTACGATGTGTTTTCGCTGACCTTACATAACATTACATTTAAGATTACTTTAAGACGAAAGTCTATTATAGATCGTAAGTTTTTAAAAGTCTAATATAATAAAAATGTTTAAATAATCAAATAGTTTTAGTTTAAGTAACGTAAACATATATATAATTTGGTACATAAACTCGGAAAACAATTTTATGTGTAGACCATTAAAGTGGTAAATATCTTATACTTCAAACCTAAGTAATGGTAATAGGCAATGAACCAACATACTGTAAAGTCATTGTCTTGCCTTTTAAAGCCTGATAGCTTAAACCTTCAAAAAGCTAAAATTAAAAACGATAATAAAACATATATACTCAAAAAAAATTGTAACAGGTCTGTACATTATAGACACTGAATAAATTATTCTATTAAAACAGTTTTTTTGGATATTGGTTGGTCTGTCTGAATGTTTGTACAATTTTCACCGATGTGTTACTATAGGTCTAACTTAAATATAGGATCAGTTATACTGCTACAAAATATCTTACGATTCTGAATGCTACGCATATTAAGTCGCAGGTAGAAGATATAATCACGTAGTAGAGTAATATTAATCACTGTCAGCTGATTTATACAAAACCATACACTAGTCGTTCACTAAAATTTTATTTAGTAGGGGAGATCATTTATTATTGAAGTGGGCATTTATATTCAAATCATATTTGCGGTTAGGAGTGACTCTTTTTTTGTAATCGAATTGACAAATATACAAAAAACGGACATATAGAACAACACACACACATAGAATACACATAGAACCTATGACCTCTGGCTCAGCAGTTAGGATCACTAACCACTAAACCAAGGCCGTCAAATATTGCTGTAGTGTTGCTGTGTGCCAGACTTAATAACCGCAATAGTGTGGATCCATTGAAAAATGGACATTATGTTAGTGACGGCCACGATAGACAGAAATATCTGTATCATGGATGAATAATAGCGCGGTTCATTTGAACAGGGGGATGAGCGTGATTTCAAAAAGTAAAAAACCTAAATCAGTTAAATTAACTCAATTTATTTGAATACACGTATTTTTGAATACTATATTCGGCCTCCAAAAGCACTGGCCTGGGGGTAACCAGTTGGGCTGCCCGTACCCTAGCAGAAGCAGGCCTAAGAAGGTGGCACGACGTGTTCCACTCACGCCTCTCTAAGTAGAGGGTGGGCAAAGTTCCCCGTATTCCATGGTGTGGCCCCAAGGTTCGTGAAGGAATTCCTCCTTGGAAGGATATACCCAGATCCCTTGCAATAGACCCACTTGTAGCTGACTGTTTCAATATATAGATTCTATGGAGAACAACAGGCAAGAAACTCCATGGACACTCTTTTTTAACTTGTCGTTTTCTATTTCTGGTAACATTGTTTATAAGCGCAAGTAAAATGTGAGGACAATGTAACATTTATTCTTAAATATGACAGTCGTGCAAATTATTACAAAGTCATGCAGAGAAAACAATAAACTGGACTAAAACCCACATATAGGTTCTTCTTGTCTAAGAAATAGATAGATAATAAGCATAAATTGCGTATTAGCATATTGAACACAAAACGATTCGAACATTCAAATGAGACTATAAATATTGTCCAATATAAGAAAAGCCTACATATCGGTGTTAATGTGATAGGAAGGTATGAAATACCGTTCGGAGATTATTTATCGTACCTTGAGTGTTCCGAGATTTAGTTCACCGCCCCTCTAACGTATTATATTTAATTCTGTGTACTGGCTTAAAACATTACATCGCTATACATTACTTACTTGCAGAACTTTGGTACAATATAGACACCGTAAAAACGGGCGATATACAACAACTTAATATTCTCAACCGAGAGAGAGATACTACGATGGCTTCCTATACTCGTGATATTTTATCCACATCGACCTTTGTAATATTGTCTACAGATCTGTCTATTCAAGTCTGATGTCTATTCAAGTTAGACATAAATATTATACTCGTCTAGTTGTGCTGCGACGTGTTCGAGAAAAAAATATCGAAGATATTTTTGTTCACATCTTTTGTTTTATAAATATATTGATGGTCTAGATGATGAAGGTGATATACGTAATAGATAGAATAGAAAAAATGGAACTCTTCAAAGGTTTATATCTTTCTATCTAATCTAGTTAAATCTGTTTTAGTTAAGATTTACTACTGGTGTTAGAACACTAAATCTTCTATACAAGGGCAGAAGATCAGCAATGAAAATTGTATTGATTACAAAAACACATACAACTCGAAATCTTTCTTTATGTTACATTGCTAGCTAAACTTTACTGACTGGACAGGACTGGGTGAGGAATTAGAGATTAGGACCAAGGCCCAAACAAAATTTAAAACAAGCTGTAGAAATTAGTGAAAATAAAAAAGGGCAAAGTGAAGGCAAAAAATACGCACCTAACCATCATATATTACCTGTGCTATGCACCGCATGCACTTTGTAAGTGCATGCGGAACATGCAAAATTGAAACATGCCATAATAACAACAAAATATAAGCAGACCAAAACAATTAAGCAAAACCATTAAGCAGAATTCTCTATAACTTCTTACAAAAATACAGAGCGTGTAGCATCATAACAGAACAGCTAGGTACGTGTCTACGGCGTAGCGCGTAGCAGTATTAGAAGAAAGAACTCGACATTTCATTTCAAGTATCCGATTTCCACTTTATGCCACACAAAAGCTGTTTGAATCGAGGTTGCAGCGTTAAATCTTTGGAAAATCTTAAATATAATTAATTTCCAAGAAATTAATGAAAGTTTTTTTTTTTTTTAATTTGGATCACAGAACTGGATACAATCGTTAATATAACTTATACTGATAACTTATAATGTATAGTTTTGCTTAATTGTACCCTACTAGGTGTGAACACAGCATGCTGTAATAAAGGGATATGTCATCACACCAACTACAAACTAAGAGGATCCTAACTGAAAGACTTAATTAGTATCCTGAATAACAAGTTACAAATTATGAGTTAAAAGTGCATTGTACATGTTTTCTAAATGAGGCTAAAGAATCGTGACAAACACATCTATGCTATTACGTATATTGTTTAATGAGGTAGTCATGCGGTAAATAGGTGAGTGTTGGCCGAGATAAGTTTTCACATTTGGTGGATAGAACGTTTTGCGATTGGATAATCGACTTTCGGGACGAGGTACGGATAAAGATATGCGCTCTAGAACATCAGAAGAATCCACTAAGCCATGGATAAGCTTATATAGAAACATGATATCAGCAACCTTACGACGTGTACTCAGTGGGTCCATTTCATAAAATAAGAGACGTTGTTTATATGATGTTAATTGGCGACACACATTGTTGTTAAATGCTAAGCAGTATAAGAAACGTTCTATTCTATCAATGTGCACTTGATAACCAGGACTCCATACAATGCAGCAATATTCCAGAATTCCTCTAACCATAGTGTCATAAATGAGAATTGTGAAGACTTGGTTGCCTGAAAATTTTCATTTATCTATTAACGAAACCGGAAAGTATGGAAGCCCTTCTAATTATGTCATCAATGTGAGGTCTAAAACTTAAAGTTGAAAACTAAGATAAAACCTAAATCGCGAATATTAGTGACTTCCTTTAGAGGAACATTATTTATTAAGTAGGTAGTCTGAGTTGGTAATTTTTTCCTAGTAAAATTGATGTGATAGCATTTATCCAAGTTTAAAAACATACGATTTTGAAGACACCATTTATGCACCGCTTCAATTTATAGTTCGGTAGATTTTCAAATCATCGGCATACGAATAAAATGTTTGATATCATTTACATAAACTAAGAAAAAAAGAGGCCCGAGATGGGAACTTGAGGAACTTCCGAAGGAACTAAGAATGTGTCAGATTTAAATCCTCGAATATGTACCAACTGAGAACGGTTCCGTATGTGAGATTCACACCATCTGAGCAATGACCCATGAATGCCCGAATTTGCAGGATTATTTATAAGACGGTTATCATACACTAAATCAAAATCTTTTTTGAAATCAGTATATATAGAATGCACCTCCCCACCCCCATCCATAGTATCTACAATGTCACATATGTAACCGACCAAATTAGTACATGTAGACCTGCCTGTAAAGAAGCCGTGCTGGTTAGGATCGCCGAAAATGAGCTGAGAGTTTTTTGTTGACTATGGCTTCCAGTATTTTTCCAACTGCATATAAAATAGAGATTGGACGATACTGTGGGATATCATCTGATCTGCCTCCATTGTGTATTGGAGTTAAATGTGCTAATTTCCACTGTAAAGGGAAAATTCCACTTTGGAGTGACTTATTGTAAATTATGGTCAGGGGTTTACTTAAATTAAATGCACAGTTCTTCAATATAACAGATGGTATCGAGTCTGCTCCTGGCCCTTTATTAGTATGCAAAGCCTTTAATTGTTTAAATACCTCATCCTAGTCAACTTCACAATGACTATATGGTGCACCACAACTTGTATTATAATTGTAAGATGAACAATCTACAGACTGAAGTATAGCCTTAGATTCATAAATACTTTGAAAATGTTTTGAAAATAATTCTCAAATTTCCTGGTCACCTGCGGTGGTTACATCATTAAGAGTCATTGTGTTAGGTATAAAATTGCTATTGGAGTTTCTATCTTTAAAAATCTTCCAGAAATATTTAGGATATCTGAGATGCTCCGCAGCATGCTGCTTAAAATTAGCATAACATTCCGATATTAATGTATCACAACGCTTTCTACAAATGTCAAACTGCAGCATATCCATCAAGTTTCCGTATTTTTTTGTACTGCGAATGAAATTTACGCTTTTCTTTCAACACTTTAAGTAATGAGCGACTAAACCATGTAGGATAACAGTCATTACAATGTCGGCAAAGTGGAGTATATTGGATTATTAATGGTTTAATTGTGTCATAAAAAATATCTACCATGTTCTCGACTGGGTTCGATTCCTGTAGTATAGAAGGCCAATCGACAGAGCTTAGGGCTTCATTCAAGCCCTCGTAATTGGTTCTATGATAATTTAACATTGGAATAGAGTACGGTTTCATTTCACGCTCTGATATTATTTCTATATAAATATTTAAAGGTGGATGATTTTTATCTTGTAGTGGCGTGATACTTATACCGGGGGTAACCAAGATGTTAGCTAAACCGTTACTCAAAACCAAGTCAAGAATTCTGTTATTTATATTTTGTATATTATTATATTGATAAAGATTACAGAAAGCTAAGGTGTCCAAGCAATCAGCGCTATTAGTACTGCCATGTGAGATTGGGGATAGATGCTCAGCGTTGGTGACTTTGTGCCATTTGATATCAAACATGTTAAAGTTTCCCACCATTAGAAAAAGAGATTCACTTTTGTTGTTGGTCGTATTGCTATGGATTATTAGTGAAGTATTTTTAAGAAACGTGTCAAGATAGTTTTGATTTACAGGGGAGGGGACATATGCAGCACAAATATTAATCAAGCTCTTACCAATTCTTAAGCTCACCCAAAGATCTTCACACTGAGACTCCCAATTATTTTTACGGACGACATCAAGTGACTTTTGTATAGCAAGCACCACCCCACCGCCATCCTTCATACTATTATATGAACAGGAAGAAGATCTGTCTCTCCGAAATACATCGTAGCGGCGGTCGAACAATTCATAATCAAACACACCATCCATTAGCCAGGACTTAGTCAGTAAAATTATGTCGTAATTATTTTGTAAAACCGATAAATATATGCTTGCCGTTTTCGTTCTTGAGCTTCTCACATTTTGATAAAATATTTACAAAGTGAATTGTATTTTAAATTAGTCATAGGTAACATAAGCATAGATAACAGAAATATTAAGTTACTACATTTTTATTAAACAGTTTACATTCTTAATGATAATATGATCACTTGAAGCGTCCTTACGAACGAAGATACATCCATTCCGTGTCCATACAAATTTGTAACCCTTTTCTTTGGCAACAAGTCCAGTAGTACCAGCATACAGTTGCTTGTTTTCCGAAAAAAGATGTTCTGTGACGTATATTGGTTGCTTAGGGCCAGGTAGTCCCACGTGAGATGTGTTGAGTTTGTCGTCCTTGTTTTTATTGAACAGTTTCACTGAAGCCAAAAAATTGTCTCGGTTGCGCTGGGAATTCAGTTTGACAACGATGTTCTTTGGCCGATTCGATGGCTTTAGCTTAGCTACTCTATGGGATGACATAATCTAATTTTTTTCCCAACTGCAGGATACGGTTTTACCAATTTCTTCAATAATGGTAAATAGATTTTAATTTTTTCGTTCTGGCACACCTTGAAATCCCAGATTACATTCTCTTGCATACTGCTCCAGCTGCGAAATTTTTAGATTCAACTCGGATACCTTAGACTGCAGTGTATTGTTCTGTTTTAGCAGTTCAGACATGTTAAGATTAAGTTTCTCATTCAGTTTTTGCTGGTCGTCATGAGATTCAGATAAAAATTGTATGGTATTCAGAGCCTCGTTAAGATCTTCACGCATACCAGAGTATTTCGATCCTAATTCTCCGATATCGGACTATTCTTTAGACAGCATTGTGCCAAATTGTTCAAAAGTAGATTTTTGGGTGTCAAATTTATCCAACATTTCCGAGCGCAAACTACGGATTTCCTTTAGAATCAATTCTTGATTCAATACAGGTGCAACAGCAATGTCTGAGCCGCTAGTATTCATAATTTTCGGCTGAGGAGTGCTTTCACTTCTTGGACGCGTAACAGTACACTCAGCACATATCCATTTGGAACGAGTGATAGTTGCCTCGTTGAACTTTACACACTCTTGATGGTAGTGTTGTTGACAAGTCGAGTTGGAGCATTTTATACGCTTGTGAGTTACTAAAATGTTAGACTTGCACTCTGAGCACTGTACCATTTTACGCTCGGTGTTATGTTCGAATCAGATTTAACACCAATTTAATAAAATGTAAATCAATCTGAGCACACCAACAAAGGCCCACATACATTTACAATACAAAGTATTCATATAAAATAGTGTAACTACACCAATCGCACACTAATAAATGCTCCGGTTCGAGTGATTGAGAGTAAGGTACTTTTGTTTTATTAGTAGTCCGTAACGCGTAGATAGAATTTGTGATGTTTTTTGTAAATCCACTGCACTGTTTATGATGATAATTCGTAATTTCAATACACGTCTATCCCTTTGTGTAATGTAGAAGTTATTATGTTTGTTAACGCACTTTGGACAAATAATTGTAAATGATATATTGCATAGCTTTACTCACCGTAAAAATATTATTATTTTTAGAATATTTAATAAATAGTTATATATTATTTTATCTGTCAGATAATGTAACTTCTAGTAACAAAAATGAGGTCTGTGTTGATTTCAGAATCAACAAAATAATACAAGAACTGAATAAATTGAGTATATCGCAGTATAAACTATAAAGAATCGAACAAAATTATATCTAAGCGTTCGTTCTGTTTTAATATTAAATAGAAACCGATTTGAATAAATTACTTTGCTTTTTTTTTTTTGGTATATGAAGACAAACACTCAAACGGGTCACCTGATGGTAAGTGACTTCCGCCGCCCATGAACTTTTGCAACTCAAGAGTCACAAGAGCGCTGCCCACCTTTTCGGGTAGGGGTAAGTGTGGATGGAAAAGAGGGGATGGGTAAATATGTAGAAGAAGGAGTTGAAGGAAAATGGAAAAGGGGTTTGGGCCTCCAGTAACCTCATTCACTCAGTCACACAATGCAAGCATTGTTTAACAGCCGGTTTTCCGTGAGGCCGTACTCCGAACGAGACGGCCCATACGTGCCTGGCTTTCTGAGGTCATTTTCGTGATACAACTATAACTCTGATTTACTTTAAGTAAATTTCAAATAAGAAGTTCTCAAGTTTACTTTGAAAGCTTGTCTTTTTTGTAATTTTATAACATAAAATAATGCATATTAAACAAATATTACTGGCAAGGCCTACTCTGTTTAAAAGAAAAACTCTCTTCTAATTTTAATTAATCTGCTTCCGCATCTTATAATCAAAATTTTGATTTAGTGGATACTGACTCTCACCGCTGAGCCTGAAGTTGTATTTGTTGCTTCACAGGCACAATTCCTAATGCAGGAGTTGCCTTTTATATGAGAGAAAATCTTGTACAAATTGACATAAGGCAGATCAATTTGTAAGTATATAGACGTATAGTAATAAGTAATACTTACATTTTATTTCACCGACAATAATACATATTAGTATGTATAACTAGCTGCGCTCCGCGGTTCAATTTGCGTACACACACATAAAACTTTGTTTTATGTGCTATTGAGCAAGAACGAGAGCATTATCAATTGTGTGATTGCGTGACAAAAGCGTTTATCAAAATTATTATTTTGTTTTGATACGTTGAACCTAACAATTTATTCACCATCTTTTGTGATCGTTCTGCCGTATCAAAGAATAAACAGCCACCAACTTCTCAATAAGGAAAGGCGTAATTTCAACTCATTTCACCGTACAATCGTAGGACATGTCCCTGATTCTCAAGGGTCTATAATGATATAACACATTATATTCATTTATCTTTTGACGTTTTCTTGCTATGGACAAAAATATATTCACGTACAAGAAGCAAAATGGGACCACGTTCAACATAGACGTGACGCATTTGATGCTTTTAGGTCGAGATAACATTAGGAGGGAAGTAATTTTTAATGTGTTTGTATGGATACACTTCTTTTTCCATTAGCAGTTTACTTGGTGAAGCTGAGACAAGCAACAGAAGCAAGTACTAACATATAAATTATGCATTATATTATTTTATATAACTTAATTTAGATAGGCAGTTGCGAACATTAATCTCGCGTTACATTTTTTATCAGCTTTCTCATATTTTTGTTTTTGAACAAGGGTTCTTAGACGTGGTATTATTTATCTATCTATTTTTCTTCAAGTTTTATAATAATTAAGGCCCGATAAAAGGAAATGAAATGAAAATTTCAGTTCTGACAACTATAAATATCTAATAATATATAATATATTATATATATATATAATATAATAATAATAACTTCAGATATCTTACAAAGACTCTCAGAGATCTCTCTGCGGGTTTGATCCTAAACTAAGGAGACCTTGTATAGTATCAGACTACTTATAAACATAAATATTTCAAAATATGTATGTACGCATTATCGTTTTCTTTCTTTCCTTAGTTATTTGTCCTGGGTGGGAATCGAGCTTAGCAGGCAGAATAACTAACCACTAGACCAACAGGTAGTGATATAGGACACCCCTTCCCCCTTATAGTCAATTAATATAAAATATTGCAACTTTATTTGTAAGTATGAATAGTTGCAAATTTGATATAACGAAGGTTACTTAGTTACAAACCATGCCAAGAATATCCTTTCTTTATAATTCGAAACCAAATTTAATTTATTCAAAATACTATCACTCCATTACTGATGAAATTTTCCACAACTCGTTCAATAACGTTAATAAATATTCAAGAGTCGGCGGAACTTCAAAGCTCTCAATTTTGCAAACCCACTTAATGTAACCACGAGGACGCTCCATTCCCTTCTAATAGGTTCGATCGCCTGTTTTGTTTATTATAACCCCATGCAGTCACAAGGTTATCATTATTTAGACACGAGTACTGTAAATTCTTATTCTTATTCTTTTATTATTCTTTAAAAATGATAACTATCGTACTAGGAATAACTCCCGTGTAGCAGATGACTTAACAAACCTACATAATGACGGACATAAAACCGGAATACCTACTACAAATTATTTGTGATTCACACAAAATGTTGTCCCCGGTGGGAATGAAACCCACGACTTCTGGCTTTGCTGGCTCTGCAATCAAGGTCATTAACTAACCAATGGATTAACAGGTCACTCATTCTTACAAATTAATATACACTACTACGATAACATTCTTTCAGAAATATTGGTCTTAACACTGGAAATTCAGTACTTACATTTCTTCAAAAGCATATTTAGGGCGTAGATATGAGTATTGTTACGGAAGTGGGTACAGGGATTGGAAGGAAACCAATGTCTCTCACGAGAGTAGCAATTTATTTGCGTTTCACAATCTGAACGCGTAACACTGCACTGAACGCGTAGCACTGCACGAAACGCGTAGCACTGTTCAACACTGTCCCTGCGGACTACACGTAGCCCAGTCTAACGGGAGCACTGTACTACTTTTCACGTTTATTGTTCACTTGACGTTTCCACTGTTTAATTTCTTCTTCTTTGTTTTTTTTTTTTTTTTTTTGAAAGACAACTCCTGCACTAGGATTAATTCCTGTGTCGCGGGGGACTTTACAAACATTCAAGAAACGGACACAAAGAACACCCAGACTCAGAACCACAATTTGAGGATTCCCCAAATTTCTTGTTCTTCACATGAGATTACTTTCCACTCAACTGCCCTGTAAGCGCTCCTGGAGCTCTTTATATACCCCTAATTTCAATTGCCATTTGATGAATTTCGATTATCATTTCGTTATTCCTTTTGATAGTTTTCTGAAACTTAATTACTCGTTTTGTTTGATCTAGTACTATCTATTGTATTCAAATTCTCTAAAAAAAAACATTCCACTGTACTACAATTTTCTATAAAACACCGAAATCAGAAACAAAAACCCATAGAGACCGCCGGGGTTGGAACTCGCCGCATTCGGCTCGCAGCCGTAGCTACTACCGCTTAACTACCATGACTTGTCAATTATTCTTCTTAAAATTTCTATGAATTGTTCGTCTGCGCAGTGACGCAAGCGTGGTGTCACAGTACTAAAGTCAAAATGTCTGTATTCCAAATGACTAAAAGTGCTGCTATGGTTTTCAATTTTGTAATCATTTAAGATAAAGCGATTTAATAAATTTTGATAAGATAAGCAAGCGAGCTAAGGGAAGACAGGCGTCTTCAGTGAACAATAACCCATTCCATGATATATTGCGCAATCTTGTTCATGTTTCCATATGTAGGTGAAACCATGCCGCTAAAATGTCCTTTATGTCTATGAATAATGGAGTGTTGGTGGTTGGTATAAAAGCGGCTTCTGAAATGTATATCGAGTCAAGGTTTTTTCTAAGATTCTGTAAGAGGACAACAACTGTATGAAATTCTTATCAACCATGTTTTCCGGCCTTTTTAATCAAAAGTAAGTGTAAACTTTGAATATATTTTGTCTAATTATATCAAGTACCTGGATGTCCGGTATCGGTTTTTTTTGGTAAATCCTGTAAAAGAATGAAAAAAAAAGTAAAATAAAATAATCCTCAGAACTCGAACCGGGATAATCTAATTACGGGACCGCCATATTTCAAACCTGAACTAATATAACCTTGTATATGGTGGCGAAATTTACCTTCGTATTCTAATGATATTGTAGCAGTTTTTCATTGGCTGAAAACACGGATAAAACGACGTTCTCTAAAAATAAAACCTAGCTAGATCAATTTATCGGCCCCGAAATCCCCTGCATACAAAATTTCATGAAAATCGTTAGAGCCGTTTCCGAGATTCAGATTATATATATATATATATATATATATACACAAGAATTTCTCGTTTAAAGATATAAGATAAGATAAGATATAGTTGATATCATCTTAGAATTGGATACACACACACGTGCGCGCGCGCACGAACAAATACACAACGACCTTACAAACATCTATGTAGTAATAAAATGTTACTTACCTGAACCGAATTGTCCACAATCTTGGAGACACTGTTAATCTGTCATGCAGGTCTCTTAGTACAGACACCAGTCTCACACATAATCTGCAATTCTACTAATTACTACATATATTAGTTTAAGTACTACCTATGTATTAGTCTGTGTGAGTAAACAAATAAATTAATAATAATTATTACTATTATACTATTTTGTGTTCGTATTCTTAAAAAAACCTAAACCTAAAATTCTAGATGTATATTACTGTAAATAATATTTTTTGAAACTAGATGCTTAGAATACGCTTTTATTTCGATATAAAATGTTTTCGTTCCGAGCTTGTTGTTACTTTGACAGGAAATCCATTATGTGCGAGTACCACGAAGTGTCAGTATGAAAGTAACTTTTAAAAGATCGATTGCGTTAGTATTCTCTTGGATAGGTTGAAAACAAAATAGATACGTAATGTCAGTCAAATAATATCGTCTGCCACGCTACTGTTGAAGATCATTTGACATTATAAAACAACAAGGTTGCTTTTCCCGTGCAATAATATTGTAATGCTGTCTTCATAACTTATTATTTATGTGATATTATGTAACTTCATCACTGTGTGTCTATTTGAAATTGTTGTTAGTGAGTTTTTAATTTCATAAAACATTGATCTATTGAATGAAACTAGAATGCACTGATAACATAGGTCATAATAACATCTGATGTCTTCAGATTCCAGTGGCTAACAAATATCACGTCATAATCGTGCATATCTTTCATTGTTAGATAGGTTCAACATTTGTAACTACACAGAAACAAAACCGGTAGAACATTTTCTTTGTCGACATTTTATTCGTACATATACGGTGTACGGGGACCTGCCGCCATCAAACTCACAACATTTACGTAGTTTTGGACTCTTAACGTTAGTAGAGGATAGCATAAAGACATATCTTAATATTTGACACTATTTCTGAAAGTAAAATTATACTAACATACTATATACTATATGTCAGTACATAGGTATGGTCAAAAGATAATTCTTACGGACTGTCCTGAAAACGTTTCATGAAACACGTTGCCTATAGAGCAAATTTTTATTGTACGTATCGATGTTTCAAGAGCTTGTTGGAAATTGTCGAGTACTTACACTATTTTTAACATTTATTATTCTTAGATATCAAGGATACTTCGTAACTTGTGTCGAGGAAAATGTTGGAGCAGGTACACGATTGTGCAATTTATCGCAGAATGGTTTATTGCTCACTGGAGGGCTTTGTCTGCTTTTACACGCTTATATCACTAGTTTTAAATTCTTTATTTTTTTGAAACGATTTGTGTGTTGTGAATTTAAAATAATGCTACTATGATTAAAAAACACAAGTACACACAATATTCTTTTATACTATCTACATTTCAATATTCATTTACAATAATAATAATAATTTTAGCTCTTAAATATTGCATTTAAACTTATGATTATTAATAATTTAGAGAGCCATGCGTCGCCGCGTCGGTACGTATGGACCGGTTCGACCGGAGTGTTACGACGGCCTCACAGAAAACCGGCTATTCAATAATGCTTGCATTATGTCAACAAACCCTCTTTTCTCTCCTCCTTTACCCCTACTCTAAAACTACTTACTACCAGGTGACCCGTCTGCTCGTTGTCCTCCTATACTATAAAAAAAAAACTGTTACATTTACATAATGCCTAACATCTTATAGTTATTGATCTTATTGTTTTGTATGTAAATGAGAATTAATAAAATAAAATAATGAAAATAAATAACGTTAACTAAAATTATAGAAATTAAACTGTTAGAACAGCATACTCTTTTTGGAACGTCCATATATATAATTTTTATTGTAATGGTAAAACTAACCTTGCCAGCAACTAAGCGACTGCTTACAACAAAGATTAGCCGCAATAACATTAGTTATAATTACTTTTCAACATCCCTAGTGCCATCACACAGTACTTGCGATGATTTACGACCATAGCAGCGAAAACAAAACCAATTTTTTTTTTTTAACCAACATTCTGCAACCTCTAAAGCAGTAGCAAGTCTTGTTTTTATTCAATATTGATCGAAAATTCGATTACTGTTGTAAATAGCTCTCTCACAAACAAGCTTCCTGCCTGTATCTAGGACAAGAGCAATAGGTCAAGGTGTGCAGGTGGCCTAAACATGATAGTGGTAACTAATACAAGTTCCTGTACTAGGTCAAGAGCGTTTTGCAGTTCATTTTAAAGCTTTCAAAACTTTACACAATTTGTTCGAAATAGAGCTAAACATACAGTATTAGATCATGTTTTTGATTGTTAAAGCAACAAGGATTAGGTTAATAAAGTAAAGTAATAAAAAAGTCTATGGTACTTTACATTGCACTTCTACAATACTTTAGTTAAGCCCAGTTTTAGTTAAACTACATATTTGGTAAAATATTAATAAAATGTCACGAAATAGGTCGTTGAATATTTCTTCAGTAAAAAAAAAAAAAAAACCAAATATGCTGACTCTCTACTCCATAACACGCCAAAGTTCAGTAGGGTTGTATATTCATTAACTGTTCACATTACTGACGGTGAATTTAAATCACCGCTAGTCAATAGGAGTAGCATTTCTGGCTGGAAGAATCAAAGGAAAAGCCCTAGGCTGTACTTATAAGATTAAAGAACCTTTGCTTCATAAAAAAATATGAGGTGTTTCTTTAAGTGGGAGAAAGCTTAGGGATCAATTTTTTAAGAATCCTTCATTATTTAGAACTAAAGTTGTATCTACTAATAATAGTTTCAAGTTATTTGGAACACAGATATCAGATATACTCATAGATATACATACATACTTATGCTCACAACCTATACCTTATTATTAAAATAATTCAATTAATAATATGATAAAAAAAGATTTCATTGATTTTATTAAGTAGATTTTTTTTTTCTTTTAATTATATTTGTAGGTTCTTTTGAAAGAAACAATTTAAAAAGACCTACAAAAGTATTTAAAATTTGACCCACCCACATACTTAATTTTTAGTTAAAACACACCAGGAGGATGGATAGTGAATTCTAGTTAAAGATGTTGGTTGAAAACCAAATCACTGTGTTTTGTGTGCTACTGCGATCATTATCTGATTTCTCTCGGCTTCATTTAAAACTAAATATCTTATCGAATTTTGAATTTTATTGTGAATGTTACCAATTAAAACAATGTTTTCTCAATTATTTCAACACGCCATCTATAAGCTACTTACCCTATTATATTGTGAAGAGCAACCTATTCTACGTGACAACTTTGAAAGATAAATATTAGCTCACTAGAGCAAACTTAATTCAAATGAATACAGCTCATTGAGTTCAAATGCTTGATAAGAGTATTCATTTGGGACGTAAATAATACTAAGGTTCTTGTTGTGGTAATTGACAATAGACCGACATTGCCAATATCGTTGCGATTGCTGTACTAGATTAAAACTAAATTGAACAATTTGAATTTAGAATTCCAATTTAAATATACGTGACATTAATATTATTTACGAAATACACAATAAAATAAAATAATGTATACTCACCTAGCAGAAATTTGCCATTTCTAACAAAGGCTCGAGTTAATTAGGGTTGCATATTTGTTGCCTACAATAATAGGTCGTGGTACTTTCTTTTCTCATAAATTTAAATATAATAATATTTCTATAATCTTAAAAGTATTTGTAAATATACAAATATAAAACGTATGTAATGTATTTATGTGTGGGTGGTCATCATTCGCATTGCAAGTGTAGTCAATGCAGCATGGTGACCCACACTATGGCGGCCTAATAAGATGTTTTTTCACGCCCGCTTAAAAGACCCGCGATCAAAGTGGGAGGGAAACACGTGCACTGGTAGTGAATTTCAGGCTCTAACCGATGATATTATTCTCTTAGAAATGCACTTCATTTGCACTAGAATAATATTAAAAAAGAAATCTGCTGAATCAATTACAATCAATAATCGTAAAAGACTGTTGTTGTAGTAATGATGGTGCGTACTACAATACCTCATCATATAAAATGAAGTCAACCTAAATACAAAGAAATTCAAGTGTTCAACTAGCCATTAAGATAAAATTCTCAGCAAACAAACATTGTGAGTTGAATCTACGCCGCAAATATGTATTATCTGGTGACTGACAAAAACATTACAACGTTGACAGCATTTCACATTGAATAAACTGTTTTTATGGACTACGTACATTTTATTTCACTCAGAATACCCAATCTCAGCTGAACTATATTTCTTCGAAAGTTAATTGGAATAAGATTATAAAAACAGTAACGGTTAAAAGAATGTTGAAAAAATATATTTAACATTGATTAAACCGTTTAGGGCGCAATCTCTATACTATACTACTACTCTTTTAATATAAAAGCTAAGAAAGAAAAGAATCAAGGCCTTTTAAAAATGTTTTAATGAATGCCCAGCACCTCCATTGGAAAGATTTTTCATTATTGAACTACTCTTTGAACGCAGAAGAATCGCTTAAAAATCTTAAGTTAAATAATTCGATATATTTCCTAAACTTTATTATATGATCATACCCTTATTTTACTCGAATAAGCTGGATAAACGCCTGTTAATCAATTGCTCGCAATAAGAAAAACAGCTTATATGCTGCGTTTGTATTAAACTAGATACCTAATAGAAATTACATTTTGTTACATTAGACTTTAGACCAAATAATTAATAAAGATAAATTATATTTAAAAAAAGCAACATGTTACGTTCCTTATATTCATTGATATTCTGAGAGGAGAAGAATGTGAGTCAGATTCTCTACTGATATGCGCTTAATCATGTGTTTGCTTAATATTTTACTAATCCCTACTAAACTAATCCCTAAAATAATTGTTGGAACTTCATACGTAAGAATGATGAATTGCAATTAAACGTATATATTTACAAATCACCTACGTCAGAAAGTAACGCGTATCAATATTAGAAATTACCGAATGAACTAGGGTGGTTGAACCAATAAAAACTCAATTCGGCTCTTTTTATCATAATATGGTCAAACACGCTAAAAGGTGCTATAAGCATACCACTTTTAAGCACATAACATACATATGTCTGTCATATGTTAAGGTAAATATAAAACTAGGTAACATTTTACCTGGATCCGGGGCAAGCATACACCCAGTTAATATAATTTTCTATGAAGTCTAAAGAAAAGAGAGGCGAATGTCAAACAACAGATACAATACTCTTCTTTATTCACCAAATTATTAACTGATGGCGATCATACTATATATGTACGTATCATAATACATATCACTAATCATATCCATAATCATAGCAACAAAATGTGTTAACCTAAAAAAATACATTGAGCAAATAGCAATACAAATATTACAGTGACAGCTACACTGATTTACCTATTTTCCTAAGTTATACCATACTATAGTTATATATAGTTAGTAAAAATTGATTTGAATGTGTTGAAAGAAGAAAAAGAAGTAACTTATTCCCAATACAGAAACAGCAACACCTTACGTGGTTGACTGTATTCGTAGACCTCAATTCGTAAATTTTAATTTAAAAAATTGGACATTCTAAGAAGTACACATTATTGACCGCCAATTAAAAAAAAATATATCTATAAGAGAAATTAAAAAGGGCAACACCATAATTTCCAACTGTCTACACAAACATGTCAACGCACGCAGTGTCATAGTTTTCCTGCCATGCCACACATTTGTGAGTTAGAACTTTAACTGCCAACACAAGTTCACCTTCATACTAAGTAGACATAGAATTTTGAATGGTTTCATTCGATTAAATTCAAAACTTTACAGACATTTCAATACACTACAGAATTTAATAAAGAAAGTGTGTTTAGTTCGGCATTTGTGTGTTTTCTGTGACTAACTTTTCTATGGAAGACTGCTACTTTATAATCTACTCTTTTACAATAACAAATAGCGTCATTGAATGCTCGTTAGTCAATAAAGATCACCACACTGAAAAGATTGGCTTTCATTGTTATTCTAAGTATTGATGATTTATTGGTTGGTAAGCGATATACGGTTCCAGTTGCACAAATGAATCAATTTAAATCATAGAATTATTAACAATTTATGGAACGCTCGCTTCGATATTGCTAACATATATTATACGGTTTTTATGGTAATTGAATCGCTTAGGGTAGTGAGGCAAACCAATAGCCCGTTGGTCAACCGACATTACGAGTAGGGCTGGAAAATAACAAATGAGATTGACAGAGGACCCGATGGGAAGTTGACATAGGCCGGGTTTTCAGTAAAAGATTGATTTTGATTTATTTGACAAACAAATTACCATCAAGAATCAAGTGGGCCATATTGCAGAAGCTTATTACGTTGAAAGAGTTTCATTTTTCCATTTATTAATTCCACTTTGCTGCGCAGGTGATTTAAGTACGACTTATATAACTAGTTTGCTCAGGTTATTCGTTCATTTTCTGGGTTATTAATAAACAGAAATAAGTTATACCTGCCTCTAGGCTCGAAAAACTTAACGAATCGTTTTAAGGTTAACGTGTGTGATTTTATAATAAAATGCCATATAATGTACTTATGTTTAAGTCCAGAGTAAAAGAAAACTGTTGAAACACACTTTTCTTACGCAGTGTTGAATTTATTTACAAGATAAGAGCGCTTGGGATTGAATTGTTGTGGATTTGCCGGCTATTTTAACTACTTAATGCAAATGTAGGGCGAGCTAATATATTTTAATTTTTTACCCCTGAATGTTTTTTTTTTTTGATAGCTTACCTTATTTTCAATATTTGTTAATTTTATAGACTAATTTTGTATCTTTTATGTTTTAATAATATATGTATATAGCTCTTATAAAAATATTGTTATAAGTGATAGTGATTTAAGTGTGGCCAAGAGTTTTTTTTTACCCTATTTCTTCTCATATGACTTAACCGTTCAGAGACTGACAATTACAGGTCAACACAAGCAGGTACTTAATTAACTAATATTTTTAATATTAATTTTATATTTCACAAAGCAACCTATAGTTGCGGTCACACAGTGTGTGTCTATGTATAGCTTTAGTTATTTTTTAAACGACATCATTTCGAATACTCGCTGAGCAATTTTAGGCAATAAAGAATTGAGTTTTAAACTTGTCCGTGACTTATACTTCCGTTAATACTTTTTTACAGTTCTTGAATTTGTAATGTTGTCTGATATACGGCTGTCACCCTTTGATTTTAGATCAAAAGATTATGCAGAGTGAACTTGAATCTATGTTATTATGTCAATTAAGGTGAGCTGTTGATGTTGAAGGCCTGTGACCGATGTTTTGAAGTCTGTATCTGATTTCAGAAAAACGATATTCAAGGGATTACCTAAAAAAAAACCGTAATTCTGAACTCAAAAGTTATTAGTCATCAGTTTTAATTATTTTCATAATTTAAGCAACTGCATAAAGAAAACAGCCACTGTTTATGAATAATACTTCTAGATTCTAAGGTTTTGCCTCTTTTTGTTTATGGATATCAAAGAAATATGTACAGAACTTTTAACTATACTTTTATTGGCATATCATTACACGTGTCACACGCTTTTTGCATAACTTTGGCATTCATATAAAGACATGACTTTATTACGCTAACAATATCGAAAAAATACAATTCAAGCGTTTCCAGGGCGGTATTTCATTGAAGTAAAATATGCAAAAAGCATGGTTTGTATAGAGTTCAGTGGGAACCCTCGTCAAGGCGAAGAAACCGACAAGTACTTCCGTACCTGATATGGGCTGAAAGACGATTCATAGTAACGTCAATAACACGGTAGGTAATATTTACGTACTTATTTTTTTATTATACGACATATTTAGTAGCTGTATATCAACTATTTTTTTTTGATCGTCCCTTACATTTGTTGAAAGAGATAGTGAAGCATGTGTTTATTTGTAGTTTGATATTCCTTTTACTATTTCAAAACAGACAAGTAAATAGTTTATAAATTATCTCAGTTTCCCTTAATAGCACTTGAAATAAAAATTGATCCGTCTTATTTGTGGCACCTTCAACAGATGCTTTAGCGTATAGACGAAATATGCAATAAACACGGCCTGAAGGTCAAGTGTTTGTGGCTCGCCAAACTACAATGAACTAGAATCTAGTAGATATTCCACTAGGAAAACAGTTAACGGAGACAATTTACATAAAGCCCACAGGCGATCTCGCGGTTACCGCAAATCACAGAAGGCAAGTTATACTAGGTACAATATTAGTGTTGAGTACATTCTCCAGTGTGTATTTAACTGCACGTGATTCAGAGATATTACTTTATTTGTAGGCCATGAGCCACAAGAGCAATAGAAGATGGTTTTAGTCATTGTAAATGTTGATCTACTACCTAAAATTGCTCATTTTTAGCACGAGCAAACTAAAAATAAACTTTGGAATATTTGCTCAGAGCTGAAAATGGTGCAGACCTTAATTCAATTAATTAAATTAAATTAAATTAATAACGAAATAACAAAAATTTGGTACAGACCTAATTACCTACATTGTTAGTAAAGATATATTTCAAATGAATTGTCTTGAAAGGTAAGGAAGGGAGATTCGTATAAGAAAAACGGTACGTCATGTGTATGTCCCTTACATCCAACATCTGCTGCTTTGTCAAAGTTTACCAAAGACGAAAAATAACCATTGACTTTGACAATTTTATTTATTACAGACTTTTTAAAATAAGCTTTAACCTCATTTTCTTATCATGGTTATCATTGCTACTGGCAAATTTAATGTAAAACTACGAATCCAAAGCAATACATCCCTGCAGCCAACCTATTATTGTTAACTAGCAGTCGCTGGTTTAAAACTCAGTAAATGACACTGATCTGACACCACCACTAGACAATAATTTTAGCTGACTTGGAGCAACTAACTAATATAGTGTGTGACCAACTATTAAAAAAAAAAATAACAATCAGTTTAATATAAACAGTTCTATTACTACTCGGATATTGTTTGTTATTCTACTTTGAATTACCTTTAAGATCATCATCATCATTTTCTCATACGTATACCGTGTTGTGTCTATCCATTATTTATACGATCCTTGCGTGTTCTGTGTATGACTGCATGCGAAATTTCTATGACAAGGGTCAAAGTTCTGGAATGGTGAAAACATATTATTTAGGGCCTTACATTTAATAATTTGTTCTAGCAACATTTGTGGTAATAATTCATAGCCCGAGGCTAACCATTGTTTTCGTCTTATAGCCGTGTTAATCTTTTGTAAGTTCTCGTAGTTGCTAAGCAGCTGAAAATTTAGCCCTGTTTTATACTCACATTGAAGAGAAAATTACAAAACGTTAAAAATAAAGAAGGGAAATATTTACTCTTATTAAGAAAGTGGAAAATGTTTCCTGGTTATTTTAAAATCATTATAATTAGTTAGTAAAGTTGTTGACCAGATTTAGTGTCTCTTTCAATCAATCCTTAACTGCTAATTGTATTTGGATTGCTTTGTAAATTTATTTAAACATTTTAAAGAGTGCACATCTTTGCCATTTCATTTGTAATCTAAAACAAAGGAAGCATTTCTAATTAATTAATGTCATTAAATATTGAAATGTAAATAAATACTTATATCAAAATAAACAAATAAATTACAATTTATTTCTATCAGACACATTTTAAATAGTGTCAGTAGTTATTTTATTTATTTATTTATGCTTTATGCATTTAATTTTCATAGGTGAACTTCATTCCTAAGGCATTCTCTGCCAGTCAACCATTGGGTGTCGTACAGAAAAACAGGAAGTAGGTACATTTGCACATTGAAATATAAAAAATATAATTAGGAACAAAGCGATAAGTACTCGAGTATAGTCGTTATAAACCTACTTACAGATACATATGTATATGAATAAATATGCATAATAACACAGATCATATACAGATCATTTTCCATTTCACAAATTCACGGTAAAAATAAAGGAAGAAAATACATTTAATTAGACAAAAAGCAAGATACTACACCCACTGCAACAATTTATTAGGAAAGACTTGTATTATAACTTACCTCATTCATAAAGCACAGATCTTTCTTGCTCGTGTATATTCATTTGTAATGTAAATTCTTTTAATTAATTTATTAAATAAGTATGTAGTACTTTAATGCATTAGTAATTAATTACTTTGACTATGACATTATTGATTATATAAACAGAATTTTACATTACATAATTTTACATAAATAATAATAATCAAAGCCTTTAACGGATTCGTGTCTTCAATACAAATGATGTATGCAGTGTGCTTGGCAGTATCTGTCAAAAGAGATGTTGCTCAGTCTGAAGCTGTATTACAGTAAATGATGCAGCGTTGATTTTCAGCAACATCTTGGCTATAATTAAGCAAATATTTACTGATAGCGGTTTAGTGCTAACAAATGATATAGTAAAAAACTACACCTTCATTATTAAATTAAATGACATTGTCAATATCTATGTAAGCAAATACTAAAATATTTAATGATTAACGCCAGATTGTTTAAAATAACAAATTAAAAATTCGTTAGAAATGCTTCATTCGGTATATAGCTAAATTCATAACCAATTTTATAACAGATAAATAACATGATTTGCTGTTCAACACGATTTCTGTACGTGTAAATAATATTTTTTCATATAATTTAACTGTTGCAACAGTTGCAAAAATCAAGAAGTTAAACATTTTCTTTAGGTTATCGATTGTATTGTCGTAGTCAAAATGTTAGTTATATTTTTTTTATAATATAGGATGACAGACACTTGCAAGTGAAGTGTCCTAAGTGTGCTGCCTTCCTTTGATGGTGATGAGAGGGGAGGGGGATGAGGGGAGATAAAAGAGGAGAGGAGAAAGAGGAGAGTTGGTATGAGTGGAGGGGGAGTTGAGCAAGAATTGTTTATCTATCGATTACCACCACCGGAACTATATGGTATTCCTACTTTTAGAACGAATGGTATTTTTTTTTTATACTATAGGGGGACAGACGAACAGACGGGTCACCTGATGGTAAGTGACACCGCCGTCCATGGATACTTGCAACTCAAGAGTCGCAAGTGCGATGCCCGCCTTTGAGGGTGATGAGGGATGGGGGATGCAGGGAGCGGAAAGAAGAGATGAGGGATGAGGAGGGAGGGGGGAGGGGGGATTAGGCCTCCGGAAACCTCATTCAATTCGGGGAAATGCAATGCAAGCGTTACTTCACAACCGGTTTTCTGTGAGGCCGTGGTATCGCACCGGTCGAGCCGGCCCATTCGTGCTTAAGCATGGCTCTACCACTGAAAAAAGTCAATAAAAGTATATAAACAGAAATTGCATGTTTTACTCTAGAACATAACATGATACAACGTAATGAATATTTTTAACGAACTTATTATCAATACCTTAAGGTTCTCATTACTAATTTACAGGGAAAATGCTATCTGACAACCTGAGTCGATAAAAGCATAAGTACTGAATGTGTTATTTATTAATCCACCTCACTGTTGCGCATATTGTTCTGTCCCAAGGTTTTTTCCTGTTTTTATTTTTGTATACTATTAATAATCCCATCGACTACCAACTAAGAAACTACACGTTCCAAAAATGAGCATTGTATACACATAATCAGATTTATTCAATGTGTTTACGAGTATAATGACTTTGCGTTTAAAAAGTTAATAAATTCAAATATAAAGTGGATAACTCGTATTCAGGTTTTCCAGCATCAGACTGTTATTGTTTACACTCCCTAATCTATCTGTTGAAGAGGGTTCTCTTGATTATTTATCTTTTCCTGGTAAAATAATCAAAAAGCTTTCTCTCTCTATACTAAACTATCCAAATTATACATTCCTCTTCCTATTAATTGTTGTTCTCTTTTAACTTATTTTTCTCTAAAACTATGTGATGTATTATCAAAATTTATTAATGATAACAATATTAAACTTTAGAAAAAAATATACATTTTTATTTTTATATATTGGGGTTAACAACAGGCCTTAAGAATTAATATTGCAGATTAATTGTCTACAAATAAGGAGAAACCAATTAATGTTAACCATATAAAAAAATACAATTTTGATTATTATTATAAGAAATAATATATATAAGAAAGTCCAGATCACGTTACTGCAGAAAAGTGTGCTATCGTGAATGTATGAGTGTATGAGTTTGTGTGTCTGTATGTGACTGTGTGGTCGCGTGTGTGTGCGTGATTCAGAAATTGCAATATAAAAGGAACAATTTTTTTTATATGCATACATACATATATACATATATATATATATATATATATACACATACTATGACGAGCTCATTATATGTGTCTTTGACTCAGTTATACTATTCGAGAATAAATCTATGTCTTTGAATTCGGTATTATAGGTTGATACTGTTACGAGCTGGGTATTTAATAAATTAAAGTACTCATTGATTACCAAAAACAACACAATATTTATTAATACCACTCTTTACAATTACAAAACACTATATCACTGCAGTTAGTCGCACTAGAAGATCGCTTCTATATTTATTCGCTGTATCTCCAATCAATACTGCCCGTACGGCTAACACGATCCGCTTTTATATTGCTATCGAGATAACTAGAATGTACGATAATATTCGATCGATGGCTCTAGACTAAATAGATCATTCTAGAGCTACTCGTAGCGCCATCTAGCGTCATAATGTCCACAGTTGCGCGCTATCCGACACTAGATGGCGCTGTCCCTTCGTTCTTGCGTCTTGTAGATTGTTCCAGACTATTTTTCTCATGGAATGCATGGGCCTAAGAAAGAGCTTAGTATGTCTTGTTCGTCTTCGAGGTATATTAAAGTAGATATTTTTAGTAATTCGGGACAATCAAGACGATTTTGTACAATATCGTAAAGAAAATATACATCTTACATTCGCCGGCGCTCTTCTAATGTCGACAACTGTCCAGGAAAGAAGAGTGGCTTTGTTGAGTTTCAAAACTAAGATGCTTAATGATTTTTTTTTATGTATTGATTCTATGATTTTATTGATTCTATTCTATTATCAATGCCGCTTTACCATGCTCGTCACAGTCTCTTATGACAAAGTTTTAGACGTATTTATTTAAGTATTGCATCAAAGTACTTACTTGACGCTGGCAGTATTAGCTAACTTTTGTTGGCTCAGTTGCCACAGCGAAATAAGAAGAAGAATCTGTCTGATTAACCAATATTCCTTATCTTCCCTTTTATCGTTCCTTTTTATATACTCACTATTTCAATCGATTTTGCTATTATAGATGACGTGCACCATATAGACCTGCTGTTCCTTTATGGTCCACATACCTTTTATCATTATAATAATAAAAGAGTTATTAAAATATTTCGCTCGTTAATAAGAAACCCCAATCGTGAGAGATAGCCACAGCCCAATGTAAACCTCTTAAGAATTCCGATTGTCAGTAAAACAAACTTAACATTCTCTGATCTAGCGAAAACCTAACTAACTACATATCAACTACTCTAATTCTGAATCGCGATATGAAAGTTCTTGCTCCAATTAGTAAAATAACTTCATAACATCAAAAGTTCCAATCATCAACGGTCACGGGCCGCCAGGTATGATCACCTCGCCTAGTCCGAGGACCCTCCCTGTATTTGTGTTGGATGGACATACCAACAGTTCTTCGGCTTTCGGCTCGACAGGTTTTCAAATCGAGAGAAATGTTCCGTACTGCTAAAAGCTTCAATAGAGACGAGTTGAGCTATAGCGCTATACGTGAAGCAATAAAACTACGATTTTTGAAATATTTTGTGCTCAAAACTATTTTATTCATTTGTGTGAAAAGCTCTAAAGTAAGTTATATTACTTTCTTACATATTTATAATTTAGATTGTCGTCAGCAAAGACAAAAAGTATATTTTAACGCACAGAGTCCAAGTTTTCAACAAAAGTACGTGGAAAGTAAAATGTAGCAAAATATATGAAAAGTTTTGGAACTGTTGCAGCTTTTAACGCGTTTCAAAGGAAATTCAAATATACATACGCTCTAACAACTTAAACCTCCTTCTTGTGCAATTGGGTAAAATTACAAAGGACCAAAATAATTCTAAAACATTATTTCATTACTTATTATCAAACGGCATAAATAAATATAAGAAATATGTTTTGTATAAAGAACTGCGAGTATAATTTAAATTTGAGTACTGAAGCGTACCGCAATACTAAGGTAAAGCTAACAGAACTGTGCAATCAATTAAAGGAATAAAACTCAGAAGTAGAAACTAATAAAATGATGGTTGGTACTGGGCAAACTGAAGCCTTTGTTAACAATATTTATTATTAAAAAGTTATAAATACCATTTCTTGGGCTTAGTTTGGCTGTATTTAGAAGATAGGCTTTATTCAGCTTGCTCAATTTAAGATATGAAACATGTTGAAGCATATAAGCCTAAAGGGCTTACGTTAATTTTATTCAAGCTATTTTTGTCCAGAACTTAACTTAAAATATATTAGCTGTCTTGCAAAATAAAAAACCAACCGCATTTCTGATTTTATTCAGACACATGCATTGCTTTATCAGAAATAAGAAAAAAGGTTTTATTTTTTTTTATTTTGCCATTTCTGTACCAATTATTGTGCTATTTTATATTGTGAAAGAACAAACAAGAAGTAAATAGTGTTTTTACATTACAGTATGTTAAAATACCTACATATATCACGAACTCACGGTACGATTCATTAAAAGACTTGAACCAATTTGTGGTGCGGCATTGAAAACAAGTCCTTTACGGTCGATCTCACCGCAGACGTGTATGCTCACACTGTTTTTATAGAACGTACCACATACCTCATTGCCGATAGATACTACGTTATTCATTAACTACACAATACAGCATTTAATTATATAATTAAATAATTATTATTAAATCGTAAGGATACATAGTGAAAAAACAAAAAAGTATTTTTATTTGAACTTCAAACAACATATTTTTTTTTCATTTCCGCCTTATAGGATTTAGAAATAATCCCTACTAAATCAGCCTTTTTGTATTGTATAGGGGGCAAACAAGCAGATGGATTATCTGATATTTAGTGACTAGCGCCGCACATGGACCTACAGCCTAGGAGGAAAAGGCTGTGGCCTCCCTTTACTCACTAGGCGAAACATTGCTTTGTGTGAGGCCGTAGCATTGCTCCGATCAAGCCGACACATACATGCCTTAGCATAGCTCTTCCACGTTTTAAGATTGCCATTACGATTTAGATATTACTTTCTAGTCAATTAAAAATTAATAGAAAACGTTTTTCTACTGTAGTCTTTGGTACATCGTTGACTGACAACAAGACTGGGACATCGTTGAAATAGAAGATTATCGCGATAAACACTTACATACTTGACTTTGTTTGTAGGGATACCTATTAAATTGTGGTCGGTGATCATTAGAAATACATATTTATTTATTCTAATACGTTTTAAAAAGATCATATAAATATCTCAATAAAGCTGAATTAAATATATTTTTTATTGAAATGGGTTGCAGACATTTTCTTAATACAGAATAATAACCTTCCGCTTACAAGCTCTGTCAGTTCCATCTGTAATAATTATTTTTTGTATTAAATCGGCAGTCATGATATATTTAATAGCACTGATAGTGTAATGGATACAAATGGTTGCAAATTCGAACCCCACTCGGTAGATTTATTTTACTATATTCTTAGATATTGATGTCATTTATTAAATGTCGTAAGTTTCATCAGTGACAGACAGACATCAGTACTACTGCTATCTATATCGTTTGTATAAAAAGGTTTTCAATAGTATGTGAATTTTTAAGTTTTATGAACTTTATTAATACTGATTTGATTTAACTTGCAATGTATGATTGTTTGGATCAAATCTTGTACGTCAAATTTGACCCGCTTCCCGTTTACGATTTACCAAAATGTTGCATATACCTTCAGTTCCGATGACAATGCATCTTTGTTATCAGTATGGCTAATCATCTCGAACATGCGACTGTAGCTGTTACTTGCTGTTACTGACTGTAGCCATAATAAGCATGACTCTGATTCTAAAAGCTTGTATATATTTTTTTTTAAGTTTGCATTTTTATCAGTTTTTTAAGCAAATCCCAGGACTGTAAGGTAAAAGTCTAGGAAAACTAAATGTCAATGTCATCGAGTGTTAAGGTTTTTGCCTTAGAGTGTTTCCGAGTATTATGCGCCTGTGTCGGGTGTTTAAATTACTCTTTCAGGTTTGTTATTTGTAACCTGTTTAAAACTTTTTTTTTAAAGACAACTCCCGCACTAGGATTAATTCATGTGTCGTGGGACTTAACAAACATTGAAACAATGGACACAAAGAACACCCAGACTCAGAACAACAATTTGAGGATTACACAAAGTGTTGTCCCGTGCGGGGATCGAACCCACAACACTCGGCGCGGTAGCGTATGGTGAGGTGACCACTACGCCACCACCACGTTTATTCACAAATGTCAACGTTTTATTATCTACCGAAAATATAAAAGAATACATGCATATTCCCCGTTGGTTTCTGTTATAAAAAAAAAAACTATAAGTGATAGATAACATAAAACGTTATAACATTATATCCAACACTGAGGTATGTTACTAAAATTGTTGAATGAAGTCTGATAGCTGTCGAATGGCTAAAGGCGGATTAAGTGTTAAAGGTTGCAACTCACCTAAAGTGATTTTAATGCTTACCCGGTGTTGCTAGATATACAAATATTTGAAAGGGTATTTGGAACACATTTACATACAAATTGAGGGCTTGGAACGTCGCCATGTAGGTAATGCGTGGACGGGACTGAATTGTTTTTTAAATTACCTTTTTTATCTTTGCAGTGTTTATTTTTAACTGTTTCCTTTATATATCAGCAGCAATATGTGACACGAAGAAATTGCTCTTTCCATATTAATTTTAAACCCTATTTTTAAATCAATTTTTCGTGTACGTTTTATAGTTATCATTGTATCCCACTAGACTGTACATAAGATACACGAAAATGAAATGCTAAACAATATTCACTTCAATTTAAAAATTCAATTAAAAATCCCCATACACTACGAACAGAGTGAATCAAGAGTATGAAATATGACCCTTCAAACGTGTCAGCGACAGACTGAAACTGTATGATATTAATAATAAGCAAAAGTTAGTTATGGTTGAAAATAGTTGGTTTGTCTACTTTTTCTTCTTTTGGATTTTTAGAATACGCTTATCAACATGACAATATTAGATTATCGAGATTTTTGATCTTGACGAAGCTTCAAATTTATTTTCTTTTCCACCAGCCTACTTGAGTAATCCATATCTGTTAGAATAAAAACTTTCGTAAGTTACATTCATATTTATTTAAATATACGGTTTTACTCACGTCCAGCCGCGACAGTACCGGATGTCACAGTGTGACTCTTTGTTCTCAAAGGTCTCCTGACCTGACCTCACTCGTCGGGCATTCCCGAAATGCACACGTGAGTAAAATCGTATATTTAAATAAATAATACATATCTGATCTGGAATAATCTACCTAAATCATCTTTTAATCAGAGGGCAGAAGAAAGTGGTATAAGCCAAATCCAGTCAGTAACAAAAAAAATGCGCACTTTGACTAGATGAATGACAATAAAGAAATGGAATGAAAGGAGGTACTAAACAAGAGAACATGCAACGATATTGCACAGCGGCAGTATTTTAACATAGAAAAGTAGAGTACCTATAATCTTTTTCCTTTTTCAGGTCGTCGATTTAACTAATTCCTTAAAGTAAGTAAAATTCTAGTATTCCTGTAAACAAATGACAAAGAAATTAAATCATACTTTAAAATGATTTAATTTTAAAATAACATAATTTTAGTCAGCCTACATAAAGAAACCTGTTTATTATTCTTGCCAGCTTACTAATTTAGTCAAGGCTACTTTATTTATCACCCTGTATTAAATTTCGAGGTAACTTTGTAAAAAAATATTAATATATAGTAGGTAATAGTTATATGTCAAGTGCTCTGCACGTTCATAATGGTTGTAATTGAAGTGGTAATAAACCTGCTAAAATGCTTTTTGTTACACGACCTTAATGGTACTAGACAAGAATGTTTCAAACAATATCTAATCCCTAACAAATGTACATATGTATGTAGGGCTCGTAAGAGTGTGTTCACATTTAGGTAATTTGAAATGATACAGTTCAGTTCCTATCTTTTGAGTCGACTCTCTCCTTTCTCTTTCTGCAATTTAGGCGTTGATATTTTTTTTTACCTTTTATTTTGGGAGTATTTTATATGCAGCATTTTGATCCAATTAAAATATTGTTAAGTAATTGAAACTCTGCCTTATGGATTGATTCATTGTATTTAGGAGTGCCAGTCGAGGGATCCCTCTGAGTTATACTCGGTCATCAAAACGTACGTTCTAATGTAAAATTTACTATCCAAAATGTATACTAGTAATATAAAAATGGATCTTTTGTAGAAGATATATACAATTCTGTAGAAGTTATCATACAAATATACGCTCACGGGTACGCTCCCCTAACGGGTATGAAGAGGTGTATTTTGCGATGATTTGTAAAAATTAGACATGTCAGACAGTATGAAAATATTAATAAATTTTTAAAACGGTCTCTTTGAAGAATGATAGATTATATATTACTAGTTTTTCAAAGAACTGGTATTACAATATATATAAATACGTTTTTTTTTATTCAACACAAAATCGGACATGCATTGATAAAATTAAACTACTCGTATTTCACCAGCTGAGCTCAACGATGATAAGGTATAAAAAGGTACGAAAAAGTTTTGTTGCCTGTGAAACGACTCTGCAATGGCCGTCATTACAAGTAGACGTATGAATAAAAGATGGAAAGTAATTTGTTCCTTAATTTAGGTCAAGTATTCTCCACTGACCCTTGTACATATTGACTGAGCATAGTACATACAGTTTGGCAAAACGTTCGTGGTTTCTTTGAAATCACACATAGATTTGTATTAATTTACCCAGACTCCAAAACATGAAAACAAAATATCTGGCATAAATTCAAAATTCCAGTTCATTGATGATTGATTTAGATCACATATCTGAAATGAATAAATTAAATACATATTGTGGGCACATTGAACGATGTGTAGTGTAATGTGGACAGTGTAAGTATTTAGTGTGGTAGTGTCGCTTTCATGTTCGTTATTTGAAAATGATTCTGGTTACTATTGTGACAATATAGCTATATATGAATTGATGAGTGGTTTGCCTGATATTTCATATTTCTCAATTTCTACGGTAACGGTTCCGCAGGCCTTTTTCCCTTATCCGGGCACCGTATGACTATATATATAAATATATATTTACCGTCTAATAGATAACAGTCCAATTATAAATCATAAGTCGTCTTTTAATAATAGGTGTCCTTTTCTACTTCACAGCTTTTTCTTAATGTTCAATTACGAATATTTTTCAACATTATATTACTTTTAATTAGTACAGGTCGCAATCGCGGTGAAATAATTTTTGCAGAGAGTATATTTCAACAGAGAAGTTCAGAAAAATACTGCCTCCCCAAATTTATTTAGGCATGAGACGATTAAGTATTCTTGGCTAACGAAATCGCCTAATTAATTATTAACAATACAATTAACTACTGCTAAGAATAACATTCATTCAATAATATCATATGTATTCTAGTTTAATCAATATATAACTGTTTCTGAAACAAGATACGTCATTAAAATACGCTATTCGATTGTAATGCATTACCGGATCGTCCATTTGACCAAGAGATTTTTAAGTCCTAGTCTAGTCCTAAAACAAAGTACTTAAATGATAAAAGATAGTGATAAATGCTACATAACTACTTCATCCATTTCTACATAACATTAGGATAGACTGGCAGAGGACGCTTTATGCATTAAGTCCGCCTGTGTAAGCATATTGTGCATAACGTATTGAAATAAATAAATAAAAAGAAATGATACATATATATTTTTAAATTTACTTCATATTAAGCAGAAATTCAATTGTGACGCATCACACACAAGTTACATTATATACATGTACTGGACTGGAAGCGCAACACTGGATAGTTTCTGAGATGGAAACTAATGAGGGTCAAACCATCCCTTCACTATACAACAGCTTACATCCAGAATGTTTTCACAGGTGGCCAATCCTCAATTGCTATCGGATTGGATCGTCGTCTGACGGTCTGAACAAAGAAATTGCGCATCTGACCGTACCACATGTACAAAATAGTTTTAGAAATGTTTAGTAAACTTTACTTGTAGCGATATATATGTTGATGCATGATTTTAGTTTTGATTGGTATCCTCTATCCTACATGGTATATATTGAAACGATATTATATTTTTTTTATGCGATAGGGGGCAAACGAGCAGACGGGTCATCTGATGGTAAGTGACTACCGCCGCCCATGGACACCCGCAACTCAAGAGTCACAAGTGCGTTGCCGGCCTTTTAGGTTGGAGTACGCTCTTTTCTTTAAGGTTTGAAGGTCGTATCGGTTCAGAAATACGGCAGGCGACAATTTGTTCATTAAGCTGCATATTTTGTAATGAAAAAAATTTTGATATATTTCTTGGCTATCTTTAGGGGAGGCTCCAATTTTCTGTTCCCTAATCAATATCTGTATCTTTTTGTAATATCGAAATGTTTAAACACATAAATGTAAGTTAAAAATGTGGAAATTTGTAAATATTGTCCCCTTACTCAGGTAGTAATAGTTTATAACAATGTGTAAAGTTATCTGAGTTCACGGATATTCTCACTAATTGGTTTGCAAGGATCATATAGCTCCTTTGATACAACAAACTAACTGAACTAATTAAACGCAGTCCGGTCTAATCAATTTCTCGTTAGATTGTTAGGCAAGGAATATCATATCAGGTAACTTAAAGTCGGCTACAAGACTATAAGTTCGTACCATTGGCGGTTACAAATATACATGCTGATATTTAAATATTATATTGAAATTACAGCTCAACCATGGTTATATACTGGGGTACATTACTGATTATTATTATATTGAGATAATCAAAAGAAAAAATATCTTTGTACGGTTGAAACCTAAAAAAGACATTTACATTGTTGTATTCGAAAAGTTGTTTCAATATTATTATTTATTTTAATTGAAGTTAGAAAATGGTCAAGGTCAGAATAAAAACAACTGCAACCGAGTAAAGCTGGCAGTTCAAAATTAAAAATAAAGGTCTACTCGCTGCTGCGCACATACCACTGGAATGTAAAGTATTTTACACTGACTAGATTGGACTCACATGTACTACAGCTAACTACTAGTACTGACTTACTCTATCTCTGAGAGCAGTAAATATTGATTATTATTCTATTAAAGGATACACATAATCCAACACAAATAAAACAATAAATTCACCATCTTATTTGGATATAACTACTTAGATAAGCACGAAGCTTCAAAAGAAATCACACTTTTCTATAACCTTGCGAGTAGGCATAGCAAAGACATGTTGGATATATCCGTTCAACATTTAAGAGTCAATCTGGCAGATTTATTAAATTGAACAACCTCGTGAACCATACAATAAAATCAATATTAAAGTTAAACCTTTTCAACATTTAAATCGATTGAATTTAGCCGTAATGTTATAAGCCGTGGCCTTAAAGATAATCCTCTAAGGCCACGGCTTATAACAATACGGCGTAGATTGTTTGATCTCTCATCGACATTTCTCTTTGAATTTCTTACTTTTTAATTATTTAGCCGGACAAACAAACAGACGGGTCACCTGATAGTATGTGACCAACCACCGCTTAAATACACCTGCAACTCAAGAGTCGTAGGTGCGCTGCACGTCTATGAAGGGAAAAAGGAAAGGGGTACGAGGGGAGGATAAGAGAAGATGTGGGGTAAGACCACAGAAGTTATTTAAAGAAACAAATACATGTATAGCCATAAATTGCCCTATAAAGTAAATTTTTCTGTAACTTTATATCAGAAGGTCATAACATTATATACTTTGGTTATGTTGCTGACGTTAGTTAGAGTTCGAAACTTATCAAGAATCCGAATAAGAACAAACTCTATCTCAAATATGTTTTCATCGTATCGCCAAATATCGCCTCCTTTCCTGTCTATTACCGCTCATAAAGTCTTTAAGCGTCACAACTACTTAGTTCATAAATGTACTCTGCAAATTGGTCAGAAAAAAATCAAATTAATTATTTTATATTCCTGCTTACTAACTTTCCGCGAGACCTTATTTCAAGGCAGTTTTCTTAACTAAATAGAACAACAAAATTTACTTCAATATAAAGAAAATCATATTTCATATTTTGTACTTAAGTGTTTTTACTGGACAACACTGACGGTCACGGGACCTCATCATTACAAGCAGATATTTCACGGGAATGTTTGAAAGGAATTTCGTTCACTGTAGAATTCTGGAATGTTCAGCTTTGAGAGGCATAAAGAAATATTTTTGGACTTTTACAAAGTTTCATTCACTCATTCTATTTTTATTTGACTTAGAAAACAGTAGAAAACACAAACAACTTAGTAACTTAGAAACTTGTTTACATTAAAGTGCTATGCCAGACTATAATCTATCTCTTTGCCAAATATCATTTAGATTCGTTTAGGTGAGCTGGTGTGACTGAGTAACAGCGGTAGAGTCATGCTTAGGCATGAATGGGCCGGCTCGACCGGCTCACAGAAAACCGGTTGTGAAATAATTCTTGCGTTGCATTTTCCCAATATGAGTGAGGTTTCCGGAGCCCTAACTCCCCTTCACCCCTCAACCCCCCTTTAATCTTTCCCATCTCTTCATCCCCCCTCTCCCCTCCTCGCATCCCCTTATCCCTCATCACCCTCAAAGGCGGGCAGCACACTTACGATTCTTGAGTTGCAGGTGTCCATGGACGGCGATTGTCACTTACCATCAGGTGACCTGTCTGTTCGTCTGCACCCTATAGTATATAAAAAAATAAAAAAACTATCTGAACTTTCACATTTAAATTCGTAGTAGTGTTTTGATTTAATGGTGTAAATAAATTCATCTATTACACGAAATACTTATATTGTATATAAAAACAGAGATCAGACCATATCTTCAAATTTACTCAAGCTATTCTGGGAAACAAAGAAGAGGTCGGTATTTAGTTTTTTACCAAAAAGTACACATAGAAAAAAATCTCTGTCGCCTATAAAACACAATGATACTTTTGATATTGTTCACACAAATATAACTCTTCAATAAAAACCTGATTATTAATAACACATTGACATTCGTAATATCATATATTTCCATTGAATGAAACAAAAATACTACCCTAGTCAAGGTTGGTCGCTTAAACAATGCGAACTAGGGCGGTGTACACCCTTATACTTAGGAGTAATCAACAGCTTGCTTTTGTAAATTATATATATCTTCCTTTTTTTTTTTTTTTTATGCGATAGGGGGCAAACGAGCAGACGGGTCACCTGATGGTAAGTGACTACCGCCGCCCATGGACACCCGCAACTCAAGAGTCCTTGTAAAGTATAAAGATAAATTGTAAACTTGAGTAATAAAGAAATAGATTTTATGAGAATCATATTATTTTATTTATTTAGGAGTCCAGTATATGCTTACTTCGATAATTCTGGAACTCCTTAAGGAAGGTAAATGATAGTAGTATTTATTTTAGTTTTATTTAGTAATTCCTTTTTTATACATACACCTTTTATACATACATATGCATAACAGTCGGCGGTCTTACCACACACGATCATCTCTTCTAGACTACCTTGATAAGGATATTGTTATAAATGATTGAGGAATATCACCGATAGTGTAGGATTTTTACTCACTAAAAACCTCTGGAACCTAGTACAGCGGGACTGCGTTGGCATTCTTCGTCAGCTAAGTCCTTCGGAAGTACCTCAATCGATACGTCAAAGTTCATGTCCAAGAACCCAACCCTGAGCCTCTCCTCCGTTTCCTCCCCCGTAGTAGTATCATATATTAAAAAGCCAAAACACAGTTGCAGATGCAAGCGTGATAAGTATTAAGAATCAGTTCTTCTTGCTTCTTCATAGGAACCTTATTGACCTCGACTAGGATACCGGAGTAGTCTGTAGTACTAGTTTTGAAAGTAGTAGTAGTGGTTCTAGTCTATCGGAGTGGCAGCACTAAATATGTGTGATGAATTAACCATTTTTTTTTTTTTTAACGTGTGGAAATCCCCTCGGACCGTCACCCCGCCGGGGTTTGCGGCGGGGCGGTGTGTCGGAATCGAACCGACTAAAACCACACGGTGTGCCACTCTGCGCCTGAGACGGAAGGGATCCGGGAACTGCTGATATTAAGACATCCGGACCCCTCCCAGCGCTTGCCCGCACTGAAGCGGGCACCGTCTGCTGTTAAACTCTCTTATTAGGCGACGCACGGCACACGCGTACGTCACCCCCTCGCGGGTGGCTACTAGAGCGGATGGAGGGGAAAACCCGTCCCGACCATCCGCGGCCACACTCAGGGCGGCATGAGGCGCTGATAGGCGCGCCTACGCCGCCCAGTTCACCGGCGGCGGATTGGGTCCGAGTGGATATCGTCCTCCCGGGCCTTCTCCGCCGCCTCCTTCTGCGAGATGACATCTTCACAGAAGGTTGCGACCGCGGTAAAACTGCTATCGCTACCGGCCATGGAGCGTATGACGGCCGGTAGCGAGAGATCTCCTCCGATGACTGCAGTGAGGGCCCGGCGCTGCGACTCCCAAGCGGGGCAGATCGCCAGCGTGTGCTGGGCCGAGTCTTCACTGCAGTCGCAGTGATGGCAGGCGGGACTCAGTTCCCTCCTGGCGACCGAGTGCAGGTACTTCCCGAAGCAGCCATGCCCGGAAAGCACCTGCGTCAGCCGGAAGGAAAGGGTCCCGTGCTGCCGCCCTGCCCACTCGAGGATGACCGGCTGGAGAGCCTCCACGGCGGCAAAGCCAGCGCGCGGAGTCTCCAGCCGGAACGACCAACTAGCCATCGTGGCTCGACGGGCGGCTTCACGCCACTCGCGTACCTCTTCGGGCGGAGGGCGAAAGCCATACTCCGCCCGATATTCAGCCACCCGTCCATAAACTTCGGCGAGCACCTCCGCCTCCAAATCCCACGGGGGTGTTCCAGCCAAGGCGCACGCCGCCTCGGTGGACACCGTGCGGTATCCGCGTATGGCTCTGACCGCCAATACCCTTTGAGGCCGCCAGAGGCGCGCCTTATTCTGGGCGGTCAGAGCCGCCACCCACACCGGTGCCCCATACAGCGCCATCGACCGGACCACCCCCGTGTAGAGGTGTCGCGTTGCGACGCTGGCTCCACCCAAGTTGGGCAAAAGTCGCCCAAGGGCAGAGGCAGCGTCGACCAGCTTCGGACCAAGCTGTCGGAAGTGCTCGTCGAAGAGCCACCTACCGTCGAGTATCAGGCCCAAATACCTCATCTGGGCCCGAACCGGGACGAGGACCGAGTTGACCTCGATGGAGGCACCGGCGGGTGGACCACGACGGGGCCCATGGAACAAAAGGGCCTCCGTCTTGTCCAGGGCCACCCGTAAGCCCAGTGCCTCGATGCGCCCGACCACCAAAGAAACACCCCTGGTGGCCAGGCGCGCCGCCTCTTGGAAGTTCGCCCCCCGGGCTGTGACCAATGTGTCATCAGCGTAGCAAATTACGCCCAGCCCGGGGGGGAGGCGACCTCGTAGAACCCAGTCGTACCCCACGTTCCACAGGAGTGGTCCAAGGACAGACCCCTGCGGAACGCCGCACGACATGGGTCGCCGTCTCAAGACGCCCTCTCGGTCCTCGTACACGACGGTACGCTCCTCTAAATAGTCTGCCACCAGCCGCCTCAGGTACTCTGGCACCCCGTGGTATTGGAGTGCTTCCCTGATGCAGCTGAATGGCAGACTATTAAATGCGTTGGCGATGTCCAGAGACACCGCCAACAGCACGCCGCCACAGCTCACTGCCTCTCCGGTCACGGCCCTAAGGCGCATCACGGCATCGACCGTCGAACGCCCCTCCCGGAACCCGAATTGGGCGTCCGACAGGTCGGGGCCCACCTCGCTGAGGTGCCGGACGATGCGGGCAGAGAGTATCCTCTCAAAAAGTTCACCCGCCTCGTCCAGCAACACGATGGGCCTATAGGCCGCGGCCGAATCGGCAGACCGTCCCGGCTTCCGCAACAGGACCAGCTTCCCGCATTTCCAGCACCCTGGGAAGCGTCCGGACGCCAGGCTAGCGTCTAATACTTCCCTGAGGCGGTCCGACATATGGTCGAGGGCTCGGGCCATCACTCGGGCTGGTACCCCGTCCGGCCCGGGGACGGTGTTCTTGGAACGGATCCGTAGAACAGCCGCCCCAACCTCCGATTCCCTAACGGGCGGCACATCGTCCTCTCTACCCCCGTCGTCTCCGACCGCGTAGGCCATCGACGGGGGTGTGTGCTCCGCCCGCTGCGGGAAAAGGCCCTCGACCACTTCCTGCAGGAAGCTGGGCTGGAGAGTCTCGGTAAGGGGGGGGCCCGACGTGCGGAGCTTCTGACGCACCGCACGGTATGGGCGACCCCAGGGGTCACGGTCGAGACTCTCCAGCATCTCCTTTCTCTTTGCGTCCTTGGCACGGCAAATGGCCAGCTTCAGAGTTTTCCGCGCTTTGCGGTACTCCTCGTGAAGCTGGTCCTCCTCACCGTCTCCGCGGTGACGCCGCCGGCTGTGAGTGTAGGACCTCCGGGCACGAGTACAAGCCGCACGGACGTCCGCCAACTCCTGGGACCACCAGTAGACCTCCTTCCTTGGAGGCCGACGACCCTGGATACGGGGCATGGCCGCATCGCAAATCTGCGTAATCGCATCGCGAAAGCGGCCAGCCCCCGCATCGACCTCCTCAGTCGGGGTCTGCGGAGACAGCCAAGAGTGAATAATGGCCGCCTCCTCTAGTAGGTCCCTGTCCAGCTTGGCAACAGCCCACCGCGGAAAACGGGAATTACGCCGCGCCGCGTGACCCCTACTGGGGCCCTGGGACCGGGAGAGCTCAAATCGGATATACAGGTGATCCGAGAGCGTCTCAACCTCTTCCAGGACACGCCAGTTCCTTACTCGTGCGGCAACAGCAGGGGTAGCGAACGAAAGGTCCACTATCGACCCACCCTGCTGTCGCACGCACGTGTTGGTGGAGCCTCTGTTTAGTAAACAGAGGCCCACCGAAGCCGCCCACTCCTCGACGGCCTCGCCCTTGGCGTCCGTCCCGGGGGACCCCCATGCAATGGATTTTGCGTTGAAGTCCCCCAGCACGAGGACGTGCCCAGACGCTAATCGCCGCATCGAGGTCTCCAAGCTGTTAAGGAAGACCTCGAAGTCGCTCAAACTCCGGTTGGGGGAGAAGTATACACCGTAAACGGTGATCCCCCCCCACTCGGCGGCAACATATCCAGAGCCCTTGTCTCTAAGCGACAAGGGCGGGGAATGAGCCGCCGCGGAACCGACGACTGCCACGGAGCCGTCCCAGTCACCCATCCAGTTTGGACGGGGAGGAACGAAGTAGGGCTCCGCGACTACGGCAACACCGATCGACCACTGCGCCATGGTTTGCAGGAAGAGATCCTGCGCCGCGGCGCAGTGGTTTAGGTTCGTCTGGACAAGGAGGTTGGAGACGTGGTCCATTACTGGATCGTCTCTACAACCTCCATGGACGTCGACGTGGACAGACGGACAACGTCGGAGGCAGCCTGGGCCGCTAGGCTAGTCCCCGACGTCTGCCGAGAAGCGCGGGAAGGCTTGCAGCCCCCCTGCCCCATCTGGTGATTGGCGGGCTTATTGCCCGCCGCACACATAGGGCAGTGAGGGGCGGCAGAGCACTCTGCCGCCTTGTGCCCCGGTCGACCGCAGCGGAAACATAATCCGCTGCAGTCGAAGCAGCTGCCACATTTGATGCGGGTGTGTCCCGCAACCAGGCATTTGTAACACCTCATCGGTCTCGCCGCCAGAACTGTAACTCTGGCGCTAACGAAACCGATGAGGATCCTGCCGGCGTCGCCCAAAATTTTGGCCGACGCTACGGGACAGCTGATCCACACCGCACCAAGGCCTCCCGGACCGGGGCGGATGGTGCCGACTTTGATGTTTTCCGCGCTGCACTTCGTCCTTTCCTGGACTGCAACGCGTACATCATCAATAGTGACGGAGTCGTCCAGGCCCGAAATGCGCACCTCCGCGCACTTCGTGGGCCTGGAGATCTTCACACCATCCGTGGCTGCGAAGACTCCCCTCAGCTTCTCGGCGAAGGTATCCGCCGTCTTTGCGCCATCGGCCCCAGGGAACTCGAGGACCCGAGCTCCCGTCTGGGCTAGGCGCAAGCGGACCCCTGCCGTCCCGAAATTGCCGGCGAGACAGTCCCGTGCCGTCTTAAAGACGGCCGCGTAGGACAGCCCGCCGGTAGACGCCTCTGGCGACACGGTGACTACAACAGCCGCGGTTTTAGGCGGCTGTAGCTTCCGCGGCTTTTTTCTGGCCACCGCCACCGACGACGACTGCGGGCCAGAGGCCGCCTTTTCGGCAGCCTTCTTGGCCCGCTGTCGGGACTTTTTCGACTTTGGCCCCCCTACTACCTGCCAACCCTCATTGGAGGGGGCAGATGTGGAGGGGCCAGGCAGAGGTGTTGGAGTGGGGGGCGGAGGCAGCTCCGCTCCAGCCGTAGCCACCGTCTTGGATCCCATCTTCGGCGCAGCAGTCCCGGTTGGAGCTTTCGCCCCCCGCCGCGTCTTGCGAGCGGCGGCAGAACCCGGGACCGACGTCGCCGCCGCGTAGGACACTCGACCCTCCACCACGGGAAATGTGGTCGGTGCCGACGCGGCCTGCGGCCTCGGCGCCGCAAACGGCGGCCGAACAACAGGGGCCGGAGGCAGCCTCGCCTCCAGACCCGCAATCCGCCCGTCCACCAGATTTCCCATCGCCTGCAGCATGTACTGCAGCATCTGCTGCAGGACGTCTTCGGAAACTCCGGTGACAATAGGGGCCGGCTGAGACGTAAACGGGGCCGGCTGGGACGCAGACGGGGCAGGCCGGGACGCAGACGGGGCCGGCCGGGACGAAGACGGGGGGGGCCGGCCGCGACGTAGACGGGGCCGGCTGGGATGCAGACGGGGCCGGCCGGGACGCAGACGGGGCCGGCCGCGACGTAGACGGGGCCGGCTGGGACGCAGACGGGGCCGGCTGGGACGCTGACGGGGCCGGCTGGGACGCAGACGGGGCCGGCCCGGAAGCAGACGGGGCCGGTCGGGACGCAGACGGGGCCGGCTGGGACGCAGACGGAGCCGGGTTCTCTCGCTCAGGGCGTTCCGCCCTGAATTGGGCGAACTGAGCGCTCAGCTCCGCCACCTGCCCCGTCAGGTGATCGTTGGCCGACTGGAGACGAGACACGTCCCCGATTAGGGTCTCTATGACCCCCGCCACTGCGGAAGAGGAGTCCTTAAGGGCCCTGACAAAGGGACCCTTAAGGTTTACGGACTTGGTAGCCACCTTGTTTATGATGGCCACTGCCGCGTGCGCCCTCTCCTGCAAAGAGGCCGGTGATTGGGGCACTGAATCCCCCTCCACCGGCTCCCTGATTGTTAGCAGGAGACCAGCGATCTCCTCTTCCGCCTGCAGTTCGCCGTCGGCTCTGGCCCGTCTATAGGATTCCGCCTTGCTAAAGACGGAACCTGACGGGGCTGACACCGGGGTACGCGAGCGCCCCCTATGGCTGCTTACCACCTTAGGAGGCAACATCTCCTGAGCGATGTCACTCTCGCAACCTTGGGGGCGTCCGCGCTTACGGCCGTCTGCCTCGGTGTCCATCGGTTCCGGTGCGTCCGGCGTCGCACCGGAACTACCACCCGCTACATTAGCGACGGACTTGGAACGCACTCGCTCCGACATTCTTCTGCTCCCAGAAGTCAGATTGACTTCTGAGAGCACCTGCGAGATAGGCATCCCGGGCAAAAACTCCTCATCGTTCGATGAGGTGTCGTCCACTTTCTTCTTCTTCTCCTTCCTCTTCTCCTTCTTTCCATTTGTTTTTAAATTTAAAATTTCCATTATAAATCCCACGAGGGGGGGAGAACTAGAGGGTGATGAATTAACCAACATCAACCAGTGAAATAAAACCGGCATTCGCAGTAACATTTTTAAATTGCAAGGCGGCTTAGTGACTGAGTTGTTGTTACTCAGCCACCTTTTACCTTAATTGTTCCCTCGTTTAAGTTACAGTTAAAGGTACATACATACATACACTCGCCGGCATCTCCGAAGGGGTAGGCAGAAACGTTAATAACGTCCACATCACTGATCCTGACACTGCCAACATAGGGTGAAAGTTCGTCAAGGTACCTGGAATTTCTATTAAAATATTTTTCACATTAAACTCAACTGTGCATAAATTAAGTGTGCATAGTACAGTGACTTCTGATTTACAATTAACTATAAATGCTGAAAATTTTGGAAAATTAAATTCCAGACTGATTACAAAATGTTTCTATTAAATTTAATATTCTGTTAAATTTTCGAAAGTTAGTATATATATGATTAAAAAGAGTACCTAAAGTGTTTTTATAAACTGAAAATGTTTTCAGTAAAATTAATTTACCGTGATAGAGCCATGACTAGGCATCCCCCCCCCTCTCCTCGGAAGCTTCCTTCTTAGGGCGTACCCTAGTCCTCTGCAATGGACCCACTAGTGACTGAACACTGTGTGGTTTTAGTCGGTTCGAGCCCGATATAGCACTTCATTGTTAGCTCCAGTGAGGTGATGACCCGTGGGGATCACACGAAAAAAAAAAAGCATCACCCTCAAAGGCGGGCAACGCACTTACGACTCTTGAGTTGCAAGTGTCTATGGGCGGCGGTTGTTACTTAGTTATTATAATAAGTTCACTACAACAGATTCTTTTGCAATATCACAGATAATGATTATGTTCATTAAATAGGGATCCACGTGAGCAAGACAATAAGAAAGGTTAGCAATATCCATACGAAAGGTTAGCAAATGCATGTATCTCATAAGTATATCCGAGATTCCCAACGAACTTATGACATACTGGCAAAACGCTGAAAAGTTTAGCTATTTGAACCGACTTCATAAAGAAACACGTTCGTGACCTGTAAACCGATTTTAAAATTAAAATAAAACGTGGGCATTGCGGAAACTAAGAAAGGTGTACAAATTAAATTCTGAAGTCGGCTACACACTACTTAATTATAGATTTCGCATAAAAATTATATAGATATTTAATTAATTTTTATTGTTTGGTTTGTGTATAGTTGTTATAAGGCTCGGCCATCTCAGCAACAGCCAGTTCGAGTTATAGGTATGCGACCCTGAGTTATTCGAGCTATTGCTTACACGCCCCAATCAACCAGATGACGGCATTAGTCTTGTCCCCTATAATGTAAATGGGACAAAATGTGGGCATCAATTACGTCTCTGCCTAACCTTTTGGGAACTCAGGCGAGAGTGTATATATGAATGTAATAGGATGATGTTGTATTATTTTGTCTGAAAAACTTTGTGTTCTCCTATAATAGATGTTGCTAAAATACATACATATGAGTATATATGTATGTATTTCAGGTAATATGAACTTTCAAATTAATCCCTTTTTGTTACCTACTTAAGTATACAAAAGTAAACATTGTATAATAGCGTTAAGAGCGAAAGCGAAAACATGGTATTAGAAACGTGCATTACTTGATAATAAATGTCGATAAATTACGTGTAATGTTACATTTATTGAATGAGGAATGACATTGTTAAAAAACGGTGTATTTTGAAAGAAAATATAGTGACAAGAATAGAGAAAGAAATCCTGCATTGGTTTGGGCCCATAGAAAGGATGAGTGAAGAGCGAATATGAAATGCAAATTAATAGAACCCGTAACCGACGGGTAACGTCTGACATATGTGAAAGAGGCGAGTTATATATTGGGATCGTGATAAATGGCGTTCTATTGTCTTTGCCTACCCTGGACAGGAATATAGCGTAAGCAAGTGAATGTATGTATGCATTAAATAATATTTTGTTTTTAATACTGATGAATCTTACTATATATTATAGCGATTGTACACTTTTAGAGCGCGTTTTTCTGATCAATTCAAATCAATTTTTTATTGTTGAGTATAGGTATTTATTTAAAAAAATTATAGGTATACAATTACTCTGAGTATTTCATTACTTACAGAATGTAAACCTTTACCTTTAAATTTACAATTCCTGAAAGCCATTTCGCTATTATTATTCCAAACAGAAAGCTAAGACATTTATACCATTTACTGAGAACTTGGAAATCTGTATAGCAATAGGTGCTATAGCTGAGTTCTGTGTACTGAATACTGAAGTGTAATACGTCGGCTCCCTTTGATGTGACGTGTACAGTTACTTTACGTACTCGGACGCTGTTGTTTTAAACTTAGAACAGCGTGAAATTGCACGACAGGTCAGTGCGCGTGGTGCACACTTTATATTACGTAGGTATTGAGAACCCTGTTTATGTTCTAGATATTTTTTCATTTCATGAAGTTTAAGCAGGTTTTGTAAACTCTACGTATACTAAAGGGATTACCTTACCTCATTTGGATTGTTTCTTTCTGTTGAATGCCCTTATACTTACAGTGTCTTTATACTTAATAGTTTGTAGTCTAGGTTAATTTTAGTAGGTACCTATATATGTATGTATATATTCAGCTCCTTGAATTGTCAAAAGCTCTAAAGATAAAGTTTTTAAAAAGTCAGGAACATTTTGTCCTTGTAAAGGAAACTGTAAAAATATAATTTCAAAAAAATTACATTTTCTCAAACTTTATCCAACTAGGACCTAGTAAAAGTAAAAGACCTAGTAAAAGTAGAACTAGTAAAAGACACTAATAAAAAAAAACATGATCTGTCAAGTTCCAAGCGTAATTTAGAGTTTATAAACTTTGTTTTACTTCCTAAAACTCATAAAAATATTGTTTTTTAATTTAATTTCTAAAGGTAAACAAATTCTTTTACTTCGTAAACATTAATACGGGCATGCCAAAATGATTAAACTTGTGGCAAGTTTCCCAAATTTTATTAGTAAGTATATTGTATAGAAGTTGACCTCGGAAATAGATACCGGTTGGCAACTATAACTAGCTGCCTACCTACATTTTGTATTGGACATTTTTTTTTTATATTAAGATATTCTAGAATAATCTTATTTTGAATGATAATGAAATGAAATGAAATCTCTCAGAAATCCTCATATGTCATATGATTTATGAATGTTTTTTTTTTTTCACTACTACTATTTTACACAGTGTCTCTACACTACGCCTATTTGGATTAGGGCTGGAATAGATATCATAGCAGGTACATAACCTTTATTGACTATTAAATAATGCATGTTTTTTTACGTCATTGAGTTAAGTGTCATTTTATTATTTCTCTACTGTCTTTGATAACATTTGATTGACTGACATTTGTCACAAATAGGGGCTTAATTTGAAAGATAAAATTTATTGTAGATTCAGTGATCGCGGTAGATTCATCAATAAATTTAAACGATATGGCGTAACTTTAATATTATAGTATATAGATAAAATCTGTTTATACCAAGGTTATTTTGATTCACACGCACCAAAAATATACTACAATTCAATTTTCCCCGTCCATACAAAATACTCGATTATGCGGAGGTATTTGTACCCCAACCCTTCGTAAAACCATTCTTTACTATGCAAATTCCTGTCCAGGGATAGACTTTACTTTTCCAGAAATATTTCATTGTTTGACATATATATATAATATTGTCATACAATTTGGTGAATGAAGTTCATGAATCCTTTTTACGTTCCAAAGAAGTAGCCAATGTATTCGTCTACTCATATACAAAACTTGAACTTTGGTAGACTAATGTGGACACTGCACGGGTAGAGATAAGAAAATCAATATTGGAATTTCTACTTAAATGAATAAAGTTGACATGGAGTTGAAAGCTTAGCGGAGTAAAGTAAAACAAAGAATTATACTACAAGAGAATCCATTTTGCTTAGTATACCATTAGGGAACTATTTGGTCTAACGAATAATGTAACTATTTAGTCGCTTATAATAAAATTTCTTTTCAAGTCTTTTTTTGGTAACTGATATGATATAGAATAAACATGTTTTCTTTTTTAAACCTACAAAACATTGTGTTTATTTACTTGCTTATTATTTTTAACAAAATGAATGAACGCAGTGTTTATTTCATAAATATTTCTAAAGTCAAATCTAGAGTAGCTACTACTGTACCTATCACTCGATTTACAATTTTATCAAAGAAAAGTCCACCGCTAATATAACCCTAGAAATAACGACGTATGTATGTACACCGCTATTTTATTAACATTTTTATATTAATACAATCTAAATGCCGGTTATTCCTATCAGTAGTATCTTTAAGAAGTCGAAAGATAAAGCTATTTTGTTAAAGTTAATTTGATATTTATAATAGTTTTCTTGTAACTACATTTTTTTTTATTGCAATAGGGATCAAACGAGCAGATGGATCACCTGATGGTAAGTGACTGCCGCCGCCCATGGATACCCGCGATTCAAGAGTCACAAGTGCGTTGCCGGCCTTTTAGGTAGGAGTACGCTCTTTTTTTGAAGGTTTGAAGGTTGAATGTTATTTCGTTTCAGTTTTTACCCGACTTCGGAAAGATGAGTATTATTGACTAACTCACTAAAAGAAAAAATGTACAGTATGTTTTTAAGACCATGCCTCAAAAGAATCCAGGTACAAATATTAGTTATAAATAAATTCAGAATCCCATTTGCCCTTCAACGTATATTACTAAATAGCAGTATTTAATAAGATTTTTTTATTTTCCATATCTTTCTTTTCTCTATTGGTTTGTAAGCATCTTATCAGTAAGCGCTTTATTGACTCACGAGATGCTTCGTCCACATTGCTACTGAAAAAATAAACTATACCTATTCATGTCTTTCATAATTTTCATGTTTAATGGTTATGGTGAATACATAAGAATTTAAAGCTACATTGTTTTCTCTGTAGCTAATAATCGATTCATTGATGAGCCATGATTATACAGAAGTTTAAACCCGTTCCCCCTTACTGGTTAATTTCTACATGTCAAATTGTACATGCAGAGAGCTACCCTGTGAATGAACCTAATGAAAAAACTAATGAACCCTTTTCACTATTGAACTCTTTTGATTTGCTAGTTTAACGTGCTTAGTGGAATTTTACTAAAATGTTTAACTGCTAATCCTAAAATCGCCTGTTTTGGAAGTAATTGATCTTTTAATTTTATTAGATATGGCATGGACTTTTCAATTGGTTGGTGTTTTGTTGTTTTTTTTTATTTATGCGATGGGGGCAATCGAGCAGACGGATCACCTGATGGTAAGTGACTACCGCCGCCCATGGTGTACAACTCAAGAGTCACAAGTGCGTTGCCGGCCTTTTAGGTAGGAGTACTCTCTTTTCTTGAAGATTTGAAGGTCGTATCGGTTCGGAAATACGGCGGGCGACAATTTGTTCCATAAGCTGGTTGTACGAGGCAAAAAGCTTCTGGAGAAGTGCACAGTGGTGGAGTGCCAATCGTCCAGGTGATGGGAATGGATATTTTGTCGAGTAGGACGATGGCGGAAACCTGAAGCCGGTATAAGTATTTATTATTAGGTATTTATTCTTCAAGAAACATTCAATTATGAAACAGCGCACATTGCCAAACGTTTTAATAGTTTGTTGCCGGCAACGTTTTCGTAATACTGTTAAAGAGAGAAAGGTAGAAAAAGTGATTTTTTACAGTCATACAAAGGTTAAAGATGTACAGAGAACTGTTGTAGAAAAAAAAACTTGAATGAGCCGAAAATGGTTTAGTATCATAACAAAATACATATCTAAGATCCAATAATCACACGTTCATACGTACATTCATACATACATTACATACGCTCACGCCAATATCCCCTTAGGGTTAGGTAGAGGAGTATTAAACACCAACATTTCCACACGTTGCTTATCAGAATTTAGGGCCACTAACTTAAGAGGGCATAACGCAATAATCGTATTCCAAACTTATGTCGAATTTTCAGACATTTTGGAGAATGTGCAGTTACCATATTAATATACTTGTGACATTTAATCTGAGGTTGGAAAGTGCATTCAGTCAAACTTGTAACTAATTAGTTGGAGTGAGCCGCCACAGAAGCGGTTCAAAGCCGTATCATAAAGCTAATGGTCATTCATTTGAGAGCTTCTATTCAATGAATGGCGGTGTACTGCATGCTAATATTGATTTATATCTACGACGAATTGAATATTGCTGTTCTATGAAAATATGTAAATATTTGTATAAAAGAAGCCACAGTTCTCGTACACTTACATCCAACATACCTATATTATCTTGGAAATCCGTACTTATTTTTTTTGTTTGAAAACGTACAAAAAAAAACATATAGTCTAAATTGAGAACCTCCTCCTTTTTTGAAGTCGGTTAAAATATAACTCCCGCATTGGGACTTATTCATGTGTTCCGCAACACAGTTGGCAACTATTTGTGGATTACCCAAATTCATTCAACATCCTCAAAGTCCTGTAGCGCACCTACGACCCTTAAGTAACAGGTTCAGGTCCATAGGCGGCGGTTGTCACTTACCATCAGGTGAACCGTCTGTTCGTCTGTTCCCCGATATAATAAAAAGCTTATAACGAGCTTACCGACGAACAGCAATAAATGTTTAATTTCATAGAGCAGTGATTGATTAATAAAACTTGAAGAAAGATTTAAGAACGTATACAATTTAATTTGCTGACTCTCTGTGTAGACTTATGACAAATACAGTTTTACCTTCATTGGGATCACACAGTATCTGATGAAAGACAACAAACTGTGTTTTTGTTAACGAATTGTGTTTTTCTTAACATAATCATTGCGCGGCTCCTTTTATCGCGCAACAACATATTTTTTGCAACATCTTTATGTTAGCGGTAATATAGGTACTCAGTGCAAATGGGTAGTATGTTACTCTAGGGAAATAAAAATACTTCTTAAGATTAAAGAGCTACGGAAGTGCGGAACATTAATTCTGCATTAATTACATTGTTTGACAACAACTTCTAGGACGAGGTGAACAGAAGAATACATGTGGGTTTGGCAGCATTTGGGAAGCTACGTCGAGTCTTCTCATCGTCGATCCCACAGTGCCTTAAGACGAAAGTCTTCAATAAGTGTTTCATACCCGCCATGACATACGCAGCCGAAACATAGATACTTAAGGTACGGCTGGTCCACAAGCTCAAAGTTGCTCAGCGTGCTATGGAAATGGCTATGCTTGGTATTTGTTTAAGGGATCACATCAGGAATAAGGTGTTCCGGCAAAAATAAAAAAGAAAAAGGACATAGCCCACCGGATCACGCTGAAGTGGCAGTGGGCTAGTCATATTAGGTCCAGAACCGCCGACCGTTAGGACCAACGAGTTCTTGAGTGGAGACCGCGTCTTGGCAAACGTAGAGTAGAACGAACACAGGCCAGGTGGAGTAACAATTTGTGCAAGATGGCTGTCAGGAGCTGGATGCGAGAAGCCGAAAATCGATCAAAGTGGCGTGTAATGGGGAGAGACCTATGTCCAGCAGTGGCCTGCGATAGACTGATGATGATGATGATAATGATGATGACAGGATAACGTAAACGAGCACACGGGTCACTCGATGGTAAGTGACCGCAATTTAACAACTCAAGTGTATGTAAGTAATCAAAACAATTAAGTTTAGATTTCATTCAAAAATCTATCTGACCAACTAACACCACACGGTGTGCCATAGGCTCAACTGCAAATGAAGAATATAAAAATCGTATCGTCAACCCACGACCACTTTTAGGATAGCGTGGGGCACACGTTAAGTTGCCTCCGATATCCAAGGCGTCGGTGCGGGCGGTGAATTAATTCTGTTTTTAAGTCTTTTTCCCGGAATCGTAAAAATATTCCAGACTTTCTAAAATCTAATCTCAAAAGCACCGTAATTTCTTTCATCGATCGACACACCGCGTTTCGGAAATGTGTGTTGGGTAGTACTCTCAGTCAGTTAACCTCGTTTACCTAAGTATGATACCTAAATGTAGTCACACATACTGAAATGAAATCCTAAGCAGGACTTAATTTGTCAAATGTGAAAAGTAATGAATTGCCTACCAGTGTTGATCTATACAAAAGCAAAGGTTCTATATTTTAGAAAGAATCTAAATACTATTGAGGTTTTTCCTTTGAGAAAATTTAATACCTACTTGATTCTTGAATTCAAGACTTAACATTTTTACTTAATAAACGATATTATGGTTTCATAAAAAACGGGTGGGTGGTGTAATGCTCTTTCAAAAACAATTGAAGGACAAGTCCACTTTTGCATGGATATTGAAAGTGGTATTGCCCTATCTTCAGAAGATCACCACTTTGATCATTGTAAGTTATAGACGTGGTCGAACTTTGCCAGCATTCCCATTCACTTACGCCTTATGTACTTCATTTGTGACCCTCTCATTATTTCTACGTGCCCAAAACCTCAGCATACCCTTTTCCATTTTCTTTATCACGTCTTCTTTCAAGCAACACTACTCCCGAATACCAACATTCCTCTTTCCGCCAACTAGTCTTTCTCCATCCATACTTCACTGTGATCTCATCTCAGCGGCATCTCTCTCTCAGTAAACATGTTCTTTTATATATGTATTTCTAATGCTTGTTATCCTTTTTTTTTTGGAAAAAAAATTGGTATTTAAATAAGCTTTAAATATTAATCTTATCTTTATATATAAAATAAATAAACAGGCAACACACATTTGGAATTTTATATCTATTATAAAGAAACAAAACCCGTCTACCACTTCAACATGCTGGAATTTCGCTTACGCTGACGTTTTGCTTTTTTTTTTTAGTTGTTAGTATTTTAACCAATTTGTTGCAAAGAATTAAATTTGACGATACAGTTTTATTAATAGAAATGTATTAAATTAGATAATTGGAAAACTATGGAGTGATTTTATTTTAAACTTATTACAGTATTTCATAGACATATCGTAAAACTTAAATACAGAGTGCTTACATAATAATGTTCATTATAAATGATTATTAATAACAATAAACGTAAGACGAAAGTGTTTCAGTGTTGTGAATCTAAAATACAGTAGCTCTCAAATTGAATGCTTGTAACTATGATGTAAAATTCACACTGGCAATTCTCCAAGGGAGGTCACCTACCTCAGATGTGACTAAGTTGAAAGAACTGTAGGACTTTCAACCTCAGTTGAAATTCACTGAACTCTATTTATTTCTCTAGTATTTTTATTATTCATGCAGTATGCTGCAGCTTATCGACATAGCATGAAATTATTGTTTTTTTTTTTTATTATTTCGATTGTAACAAAAAGATGTAGTTATAGTGTAAATGAGTACGTTGTTTCTAATCGCCGTAAAGCTTTAAAGCGGGATTTTAAAAAATGTGGTGTCTACTACTTAATAAAATAAAATGTCCTTATTCTAAAGTTCTAAATTAGTTAAGAAACTTAGAAGGATATTTCGTCATTTTGCTATCATAGTTGTCTTTTTTATTGTAGATTTTAATAGAAATGGTGAAACATCCTGCATAAATGTGTATTACTTCTAAATATAGGTACTTTTACAATACGTAAGAACAATATTAGTTAATGAAGTGAAAAATGTACTTACTACACGAGTACCCTGTCGCGTCTAAATTTAGCGTCAGCGTTAGCGTCTACATTTATAGCTTGTGCGCATAGGTGCATATAGGTATGAATGAAAGGGTTGAATAAAGAAAGGTTCAATGTTTTCGAACAAACATATTGTAACTAAGGTTCTACCTTAGCTTAATGTCGCAAATTCCTTCAACTTTTGAGTTCTTTTTTAACTTTTTGTTATTTTAATGTTTGTCCTTAATACTGGTAGTGTTTTAGATCGCTTCAATACTTTTGTTTTGTTTTGAGGTCATGGAATACTTGACATCTGTCAGATGTGTCTAATAACAAAAAACAATAATGGAATTTTATAATATGTAACAAATACAGATCATATTTTAAACCCTTTAGCAGAAGCCCAAAATGTTATTTTTATTATTTGTAGTAGCTCTTCTGGTCCTAATCGCGAGTCACAGGTGTGCCTCTCCAAATTGGTCCCGCAATGAGCCGGTCTGGATATTGCTACAGTACATCAAAATTATTGTCGTCTTCTACTTGATTTATATGCCAGTTTATCACCCACGCACAAGTTAGGGCGAGCTCTCAGTTTGTAAAAACTTGTTTCATAATATTAGCTGTGCGATTTGCAGACGTACTCGTATGTAACGTAATAATAGTATAAGAAATGATATTTATATAACATTGGCGTATCAGAAATTAAACTAGATTCAGCATCGTCTGCAGCTAATCCATAACGCTGCAACCTAATAATATTGTGTCTTAATTGTTCACCGACAATCCTTAGTTCAGAATCAAAAATAATAGATAGCTCTTTGGGATTGAGAACTATGTACATGATCTCGTAGTCTGTATGTGGTACCTACTTATGGGGTAGTCACATGACCTAACAGTCTGTACATGGTACCTGCTTGTGTGGTAGTTTTATTGGAGGATATGCATTTTTCCTAACTACCTTATACAATTAAAAAGTTAAGTTGCAACAAGGTGTTTACATGGTAGGTATTTTATGAAGAGTTTTTTGAGTATTGCGTGTGAACTCTGTAATCAATTATTAAGGTTTATTTTCTTTTTCACCTGGCAATTTTGAGTATGTCATGCTCGCTTTGAAGTCCTACCAATGATAGCGTATGTGTCAGGTCGTTCGGGTCCCTTTGATATAGTTGAGATGGATGCTAGCTGGCTCGTGAATGAGTACCGTTGATTGGGGCTGATCATCTCCGGACTGCTATTACGTTACATATAGTAGTAATTATAATCATAAAGATGATGTCAGAATTATGTATTGCATTATCCTCACATTTTATTTTATTTTATGTGCACTTATGAATGGTGACAAGAAAATTGTGTAACATATTTGAAAAAGAGTATCCTTGAAGTTTCTGACCTGTTCTTCTTCATAGGATATACGTAATGGAACAGGCACTTAGCTCCACCACTGACTTAGTCTGACTGACTTCCTCTCTTGACCATAAAAAATACCTATGACTGGTCCAATTGAAATAAATTATTTTAATTTTCTTTCATTTTGATTGAAGGGACATAAAAGTTACGGATCATATAAATCAATTTACCAGCTGACAATATATCCTTATAATTTCATCTTTCGAAATTGAGAAGCTATAAAAAGTATTTAGTGCAAAGTCATAAATTTAGATTTAGTTGTCTAACTTTTAAATCACGAAATGAGGTTATAGCCTATCTGTAATGTCTGTAAAATGTAATGTAATAACTGTGAAATATGACGATAGTTAGTTAGGTCTTACCTTTCCTAAGTTTTCTTAACTCCGTCAAATAAAGAGGTTTACCAACGAAGTTATATATTATTTATACTAACTTCGTTGGGAGACCTATAACAATCGACCTATAATGATCGGCAATATGGTTTTCGGCCGAACCGATCCACGGGTGATCTTCTAGCGTACGTCACACACCTTTGGGGTGAGGCTATGGATAGGCATGGGGAGTCCTTGGTCATCAGCCTCGACATTGCCAAGGCCTTCGATAGGGTGTGGCACCGCTCGCTTCTCTCCAAACTTTATGCATTTGGTCTGCCACCTAAACTCTGCAACTGGGTTGCTGCCTTCCTCGAAAAGCGCCGCATTCGGGTTCTCTGCGACGGCGCGGCCTCAGACTTCCACGAGGTAAGCGCTGGTGTACCTCAGGGCTCCGTCCTATCGCCTACGCTGTTTCTTCTGCATCTCAATGACATGTTAAAAAAAAAAATAACAATGTATATAACCCTTGGCAATATACATTGTTATGCAGACGACAGTACAGTGCACGGGCAATATTTCGGGCATCCTACTGCCAAGCTGGCAGACGTTGAGGAAAAACGGCAGGAGCTTGTCGCTGAGCTCGACCGGGTCTTGAGCCGCATTTCCCAATGGGGCTGTGAGAATCTGGTCGAGTTCAGCGCCAAGAAGACACAAGCGTGTGTGTTCTCTACCAAAAAGTCTCCATTCCTTCCCCTTCCTACTCTTCAGAGCACTCAACTGCCACTGCAGGATAGGCTTAGTATTCTGGGTATGAATATTTGCCATGATCTCAATCCGCGCGATTACATCGAGAGTGTCACTAAGGCGGCCTCGCGTAAGCTCGGCGTTTTGAACAAGGTGAGACGGTTCTTCTCGCCCGAGCAACTGTGTCTTTTGTACAAGACCCAGGTTCGCTCCTGCGTGGAGTACTGCTCTCATCTCTGGGACGGCTATGCGCAGTATTTGCTTGACGCTCTCGATCGGTTGCAGCGGCGCGCAGTCCGCATTATCCACTGTCCTGAGATCACCCAGTCTCTTGAGCCTCTGCAGTTGCGAAGAGATGTCGCCTCTATGGCAGTCCTCTATCGCCTACATCACGGGGAGTGTTCTGATGAGCTCTTCCAATTGGTCCCACCTTCTCCCTTCCTCTACTCTTGTGCGTCGAAAATATACGTACCCGAACTAAACGGTTTGGCTCTTCTTTCTTGTGCCGATCGGTAAAAGCCTGGAATTCTCTACCAGCGCACGTATTTCCTTCCCACTTTGATCCCGGGTCTTTTAAGCGGGGCGTGAAAAAGCATCTCACCAGGCCGCCATAGTGTGGGTCACCATGCTGCATTGACTAGACATGCAATGAGGATGGTGACCACCACTCTTTGACTCCACCTATTGCTTTCCATCAAAGTGGAGTCACTATGGTAGGCTAACATAAAAAAAAAAAAAAATTAAAAAAAAATTTACTACGGCTTCGATGGCTTTAATGTAGATTCCTTCAATCAATACAGTACTTTTAACAGTCAGCGTCACCAGACTTCTAGAATTATATTAAATTAAATCGGTTGGCGCAAAAGTGTGAAAACTTATAATATAGCGCAGTCTTTTGCAAAAAAACGCGAGATTCTGAGAGTGAGAGTCTTTAAATGTATTTATACCCGTGTATGGACCTTTATCTTAAAAATGTTAGAATAATGTACTATAAGATAAAAGTAGCAAGAATCTAGAATCTGGAATAAAATAAATTATTGCTTCGTACTTAAAAAAGTAGATGTAATTTCTTTCAAATGGGCAGCTGCTCACAATAAGCAAAGTATGTCAAATATACTGACATAAAGACTTTCAATTCTTTTTCTATGAAAATACTTGTTTCAGTTTTAAAATCTATAGGAATGGCTCTTTATTTTGGTCTGATTTGTAGTTTCTACACTGGCTCTTAATATAAATAGTCATAAAATATTTAAGTCAAAAAAGTCAATTCGACTGGCGGACATCACTTAGCTAAACCGCACCATAAATACTGTAAAAGAAACTTTTATTTCAATAGACCACAAGTCCCGCAACCCATTTTGATAAATGTATAAGCTACCCTTTCGGTTTCCATAAAGAGAAAAGGTATCTTTTGTGGTAGTTTCAATTATATAGAGGTAAAAGTTTTAATATACAGTACATTTCAGTTTGTAAAACGGAAAGGTCAAGCTTGGATTAGTGTTGATGTTTATAGGTATGTATAGCACAATGTTTTAGGTACGTTGAAATTTGACTTGCCATTCAGGAGTCATAAACTGCGCTCTAATAGGAACCGAGTAAAGTACATTATCTAAAAGGTTTTGCAAGTGTGTACGGTTCATTACGTTTGTATGTGCTAATATAAAGATATTGGAGATGTAATTAATGTATTAGTACCATGATCTGGAATGAAATAAGCAAACAATTCTCATTGAAAACATTTTTATTTGCTGTTGATATTCCTGATAATAAAATTTGGTTATTAAATAAATTGTGTACTCATAAATGCCTCAAAGGTTAGGTAAAGATGTCTTTTAAACACTACTCCAGATCAGGAGTTCTCCAGAACTATTGTTTCTATAATAATTAAGACACATAAAGAGAAATTTATGCCGAGTTAGTATAAGTTCTTGATTTTCGCTTCACTACTAACTCAAATGGAAATACAAAACAAACATCTGGCTTTATTTAGAGGATGCTGTAGAGTGTTAAGATAAGCCTGTCTTTCAAATATGCATTGGCAAACCGAGCCTTAGCAATACAAAGACCAGGCTTTAAGGATTGTGGACAATCCTCGAGGGTAGTCCTTCAGGATAGCAAACGGCACATAACCTCTTATCATTAGGAGATCCTTTACTTCCTTTTTGTATTCTATTGATTGTATAAGAGCCATCGGCTGGCCCCAACTTTTAAATAAAAACTATTTATTAAATATGTAGTCGTTTAGTTCTCAATTATTATAATTTTAAATTCGGCGTAATGTGATGCTACTACTTTCAAAATTTTAGCAGTACTCTCAGGAATTAACCGCCCGTCTATGCTTAAAAAAACTGAGAACACAGTGTAGATTGTGTTCAAAGGAATTGTTTAAAGAAAAGCAAATTTATCGTCACTCTGTGTGTATGTACACTGTACACATGTTAAATATGGGCCTGTGATTAAATTGACCGCAAGTGGGCGGTGTAAATATTATTGCTTTCGGTTTAAAATTCATATGTTATTTATTGTTATAAAAGGGGAGGTTACCGAGATTACAACACCTGTTAAGAACACTTGGCCTTTTTATATTTTAATTCATACCTGAACCCCTGAACATGGCCCTGAAACGAACCGGATAAAAGAAAATACAGCAACAATATATAATTCCGAAGAAAGAACAAAAATTAAGGATTTAAACCACAACTTGCGTGCATCGGGTCATCGTGTCAAAGTACGCCGAAGGTCAAATTGAATAGTCTCGATTTATTCAAGTGTTTGTGCTTAATATTTAACCCAACACTATTACGGTAATGTATAGGTACACATCGACGTAATTATTTAGGTCAGTACTATTAATTGTTTATTTTATTCCGATTATTTATTTTATCGATTTGCCACCTTTGTAGTCTAAAGTTAGCGCTAGTCATTTATGTGTTATTTGCAGATTTTGGCGAGTTTATATTGTATAATTAAATTTTAATTGTCATTGTATAATTGTATAAGTTTAAATACGCTGATTAACTAAAATCGATTCAACTATTAGTAACATTAGCAATTCACATAGGTAGGTAGGTAGGTAAAGACAAAGTTAGTGTTTTTTTTATTAATATTTCCTATTGTAATAATAAAATAAATTATCGTATTGTGTTATTAAACTATAATTGCTGCATTCATTCGAATAATTATTGAATTAACTTCCCCTTAAGACTGTTCAAGTTATTTAGTTAATAAATCTGGTTACTGCTGCGGTTTTTTCAAGAACTCACAATACAATAAGTTTATTTTAAAATGGGTACATTATTTGACTCAGCTGACGTTATATAGGCTTATGACAACTTCATGACTCTCTTTTTACTTGAGACACAAATACAACATACATTTAAAGTACACTAACTAAGACGTATGAGAAGTTCCTTTACTAAAACCAATTTTGTAGCCTTTTTTTTTTTTTTTTTTTTTTTTTTTTTATATTAGCCTACCATAGTGACTCCACTTTGCCTGATGGAAAGCAATAGGTGGAGTCAAAGAGTGGTGGTCACCATCCTCATTGCATGTGTAGTCAATGCAGCATGGTGACCCACACTATGGCGGCCTGGTGAGATGCTTTTTCACGCCCCGCTTAAAAGACCCGGGATCATAGTGGGAAGGAAACACGTGCGCTGGTAGAGAATTCCAGGCTTTTACCGATCGGCACAAGAAAGAAGAGCCAAACCGTTTAGTTCGGGTACGTATATTTTCGACGCACAAACGGTGACTCCTCAGGCCAGCACGTGTAGTCCTGTAGAGGAAGGGAGAAGGTGGGACCAATTGGAAGAGCTCATCAGAACACTCCCCGTGATGTAGGCGATAGAGGACTGCCATAGAGGCGACATCTCTTCGCAACTGCAGAGGCTCAAGAGACTGGGTGATCTCAGGACAGTCGATAATGCGGACTGCGCGCCGCTGCAACCGATCGAGAGCGTCAAGCAAATACTGCGCATAGCCGTCCCAGAGATGAGAGCAGTACTCCACGCAGGAGCGAACCTGGGTCTTGTACAAAAGACACAGTTGCTCGGGCGAGAAGAACCGTCTCACCTTGTTCAAAACGCCGAGCTTACGCGAGGCCGCCTTAGTGACACTCTCGATGTAATCGCGCGGATTGAGATCCCGGCAAATATCCATACCCAGAATACTAAGCCTATCCTGCAGTGGCAGTTGAGTGCTCTGAAGAGTAGGAAGGTGCTCTGAAGAGTAGCCTTTGATGGATAACTATTCATCAATCTATTTAGTTACGTAACAAGCAACAGTAAGTAACTGAAACACAGCCATTTGTCAAATAAAACTGCTTTAAATATCGATGCAAATGCTTTTATGAGCAACAAAGCGTTGTCCATTCCAAGAAATGGAAAGTAAAATTAATGTCAAACGTTTCCGAGCAGTGCTTTTAATTTATGACGAGTAATTATTCCGATTCTTTATTTGTATAAAACATGAGCCCCAAGATTGCAAGAGCCCCACAAAAAGTCTTTTCAACTTAATGGGGCAATTTTTTTTTATTTACTTCGCCATGCCGTATATTTATTACTACGGTACTACGTCAGAGTCAATGCTCTACGGCTATATGCTAGAACCATTTTAATACATTTTATGCATATTAAATCCCCATGCATCTATTGAGGCTTGGTTAGAAGAAAGTGTGTCATCTGTACAAAATTAAATTAAGTAAGTACGTGCGTAGTATTATAAATTAAAATAAATCAAATCAATTAATTTAAATAAAACTAAATGGAACATAATAGTAATTAGTAATGCCTTTTCCTTGCTCAGAGAATAAGCATTACCATTCAATGTGCTGCATGCTGTCAGCCTCCTGAAAACGCTACCAGTAAATAGTAAATAGTCTTTATTTTGGTTATAGTATATATATATATATATATATATACATATATATATAATATGTCATTCTAAAAAAAAAACGATACATAGCAGTCTTCATAGTACTTATTTATACATTATATAAAATATTACATTTAACTTTCCTTTTTAGAAATAAGTGTATTATGACATTAAAGCCGGTACTTCGTAGACATAATTTATCTTTAACGGAGTCCACTTTTGCTTGTAACAAACTAACTTGGCAAAACCTGCCAACGTAAGCCTTCCGATATAACTTTTTATTTGCATTCGAGTTCAAAATGCTTTCGCATCAAAGGGTATTTGGCAAACGTGCATTTTACTGTATTTGATCTTCATTTCAATGAAATACAAGGATGCTGTTTGGTTTTATTTGTAAAATCTGCACGTAAAGCTCGCTAAACCAAATAGCTGAAATGGAAAATAGCGCTTTGTCTGTACTTAAAGCGAATGGGTTTACATCTGCTATCAAGACGAAGTTTCATAGTTAAAGTATACGAGTCCGTAAATAATCAACATTTTGCGAATTCAATCAGTAACTCAAATACTCAACTAGTTATTACAGTCACGATTTCGGAGTATGATTTATATCATATCATATTGTATCACTAAATCTTAGCTCGTGAAATTCCCAATCGGGTTGCAATTTTTCGTATATAAGCAAGCATTGTCTAAGTTTGTAAATAACTGTTCAAATACTTAATAAGCAATATTTATATTATAGTGACATGACACACGTGTGATGATAGTGACAGTGTTTTGAGAAAAAGGGTTTTTATTGGAAATAGACAAGGGGTTACAGAACTCATTCTCAATCATAGCCCCTCTAATTTAAGGTATTGATCACTTTCCTTACTCATATGAAGAGAACACGGTGCTAATAATGCAAATCATAATCTTTCATTCTGTAAATATACATCAGAATTTGTTTACTTCTCTAGGTAGTAGAGCCACGCTGATTTCAGCAGGAATGGGCCGGCTCGACCGGGGCAATACTACCCGTTCACAGAAAACCAGCCTAAAGCGACATCATTCGTGCTGTCGTCTTTCGCTGGTGAGTGAGTGCGCCGGAGGCCCAATGCCCGCGGCATAGAGAGGGGCCCAACCACGGCTAACCACCCTGGGAGGCTGCCCCGTCAGGTCGCGCATAATCCACGGAGTGGCTCGTCGTGCCGGTTGGTGACCGGACGGTGGGACCCGGCGTCCATTTCCGGGAGGGTACGGGGGCCCTTCCGTCCGGCGGTTCGGTCTCCGCCATGCCTCACCGTTACATGATGACACAGTATTTTCAGTCTCAGACACAGTCACGATGACTGTCATGCCTTTTACGCCCCCTTTCCCAACTCTTATCATGGCAGTACAAAAAAAGAAAAATGGTCCAACAGCGGCATCCTCCTCTCCCACCAACCCGCTTTTTGAGGTGGAGTTCACTAACATACGTGGACTCCATGCAAACCTCAGCGCCGTACACCAGCACCTTGAGACGGCTCGGCCGGCCATGCTTTTTCTTACGGAGACACAAATACGCCGCCCTGCCGACACGGCATATCTCTACTATCCCGGCTACGTTCTAGAGGAGTGCTTCCTTGCGAGGGCTGGGGTATGCCTTTTCGTCAGGGCGGATGTTTGTTGTCGCCGTCTGCACTGCCTAGAAGACGCATCCTTCTCCATCCTTTGGCTTCACGTGGATTTTGGCTCTATGAGCCGGATCTACGTTTGCCTTTATCGGTCCCATTCCGGAGACTCCGAGACAACTCGACTCTTTGACTACATGAGTCACGCAACGGACAAAGCGCAGGAGCAGTTCCCGACCGCCGAACTGGTGTTTTTGGGAGACTTTAATGCCCACCATGACTTCTGGCTGGGATCTTCCAGAACGGACCACGCTTGTCGAACTGCCCACGCATTCGCTCTCACGCATGACCTTACCCAACTGGTACTCCAGCCCACCAGGATACCAGACATATCGGGTCAAGCGCCCTCTTTGCTAGACCTTCTGCTGACGAGTCACCCAGCGCAGTACAGTGTAACGGTTCACGCCCCTCTGGGATCCTCCGACCACTGCCTGGTGTCCACCTCGGTGCCTCTTCTTGCCCCACCACGGCCTGTGGTAACAAGGCGACGGTTATATCACTACTCGTCAGCAGACTGGGATGGAATGCGGGATTATTTTGCATCCATCCCGTGGGCTCAACGCTGCTTTAAAGACAGGGATCTGTCGCAATGTGCGTCTGCCGTGGCTGACGAAATCACTGTCGGTATGGAGTACTATATCCCCTACAGTGAAGTCGCCAGCACAAAGACCCGTCCCTGGTTCAATCGCGAGTGCACCCGTGCTGTCGCTCAAAAGCAGTCAGCCTACCGCGCATGGATCAGGGCCCACGCTCATTGTGACCCAGACGTTGATCGCCTAAAAGCAGCGTTTAACAAAGCCACTAAGGAATGCAAGAGGGCTTACATCAGAGCTGATGCCCAGCGCATTGCACGGTTTGGTCAAGAACTCGTCGCATACCCTACGGGTAGCCGTAAGTTTTGGCGATTGGCCAAAGCCGTGCAGTCCAACTACTGCCAGCCTTCGCTGCCACCGCTGAAGTACCCTGACGGATCACTGGCCCACGAGCCGCAAGAGAAAGTGAAACTACTTGCTGACCTCTTTGCGGCTAACTCCCGAATCGACGACCGTGGCGCTCACCCGCCCACCATTGCATCTTGCGACTCCGCAATGCGGGATATTCACATCCGGCAGAGGGATGTCCGTGCGGAGCTTCGGTCACTCGATGTTCGGAAAGCCAGTGGACCCGACGGTATTCCGGCGGTGGTTCTTAAAAACTGTGCACCAGAGTTGTCTCCTGTACTGACGCGCCTGTATCGCCTGTCCTATTCCTCGGGAATTGTTCCGGAGGCCTGGAGAGAGGCGAACGTCCAACCCATTCCCAAAAAAGGCGACCGCTCCGATCCAGCTAATTACCGTCCTATAGCCGTCATCTCCATACTCTGTAAGGTGCTCGAGCGGATAATCAACACCCAATTAATCCGCCACCTAGAGGATCACTCCTTGTTAAATGATCGGCAATATGGTTTTAGGCCGAACCGATCCACGGGTGATCTTCTAGAGTACGTCACACACCTTTGGGGTGAGGCTATGGATAGGCATGGGGAGTCCTTGGCCATCAGCCTCGACATTGCCAAGGCCTTCGATAGGGTCTGGCATCGCTCGCTTCTCTCCAAACTTCCTGCATTTGGTCTGCCATCTCAGCTATGCAACTGGGTTGCTGCCTTCCTCCACAAGCGCCGCATTAGGGTTCTCTGTGACGGCGCGGCCTCTGACTTCCAGGAAGTTAGCGCTGGTGTACCTCAGGGCTCCGTCCTATCGCCCACGCTGTTCCTTCTGCATATCAATGATATGCTGGCTTTTGGCAACATACATTGTTATGCAGACGACAGCACAGTACACGGGCGATACTTTGGACATCCTGCTGCCAAGCTAGCAGACGTTGAGGGAAAACGACAGGAGCTTGTTGCTGAGCTCGACCGGGTCCTGAGCCGCATCTCTCAATGGGGTTGTGAGAATCTGGTCGAGTTCAGCGCCAAGAAAACACAGGCGTGCGCGTTTTCAAACAAAAAGTCTCCATTCCTTCCCCTTCCTACTCTTCAGAACACTCAACTGCCACTACAGGATAGGCTTAGTATACTAGGTATGGACATCTGTCGGGATCTCAATCCGCGTGATTACATCGAGAGCGTCACTAAGGCGGCCTCGCGGAAGCTCGGTGTGTTGAACAAGGTGAGACGGTTCTTCTCGCCCGAGCATCTGTGTCTTTTATATAAGACCCAGGTTCGCTCCTGCGTGGAGTACTGCTCTCATCTTTGGGATAGCTATGCGCAGTATCTGCTTGACGCTCTCGATCGGTTGCAGCGACGCGCAGTCCGTATTATAGACTGTCCTGAGGTCACCCAGTCTCTTGAGCCCCTGCAGTTGCGAAGAGCTGTCGCCTCTATGGCAGTTCTCTATCGCCTACATCACGGGTAGTGTTCAATTGGTCCCACCTTCTCCCTTCCTCTACAGGACTACACGTGCTGGCCTGAGGAGTCACCGTTTGCGAGTCGAAGATATGCGATCCCGAACGAAACGGTTTGGCTCTTCTTTCCTGTGCCGATCAGTGAAAGCCTGGAATTCCCTACCAGCACACGTGTTTCCTTCCCAATTTAATCCCGGGTCTTTTAAGCGGGGCGTGAAAAAGCATCTCACCATGCCGCCATAGTGTGGGTCACCATGCTGTATTGACTATACATGCAATGAGGATGGTGACCACCACTCTTGGACTCCACTTATTGCTTACCATCAGGCAAAGTGGAGTCATTATGGTAGGCTTACGAATAAAAAAAAAAAATTAATTTCGATTTTGATTTTTATCTTCATCTTTTATCCAAAAACTTTTAATTATTAAGATATTTTTTTTTTATATATGTTTTAAACAGGTTTCCTTTTTAAACGAATACCCATATAAATACTTCAAAGTCATTTCCGTATAAAAATATACTCCATTTAGCCTTAACAGCATTGTTGATAAGCTTTTTGTTATCAGGAACAAAGGCTTCAGCTTACAAAGAGTAATCAAAATTGTTCGCTGTTTACATGCAGAGACATGGCTGTGATAAAGGCGTATTCTTTCCTGATTTGCTAAAACCAATACGTTGTTTTAACAAGCTTTAATTTAATTTTACCTGTCTTGTCTATTTTTAATCAAACCCTTGCTAGTTGAAATTGACTATGTTCCCAGTTTCAAATTGAAAGAGAAGAGAGTACTGGTCCTCTCCCGTCCTCTCCGCCACCTCTTTGTCCAGCATAACCTCCTCGCAAAATGAGGCGGCGGAATCCCACGCACTCTCACTTTGGATCATGGACAGAACCATGATCTCCACCGAGAGACTTCCCGCGCCGCTAGCCGTCACGAGATCACACTGTGCACTCAGTTAAGGTGTAAAGTGCAGTGTCCTCGCGACAGCCTCCGCAGTGATGGCAGGCAAATGTTGGCTCCCGGCCTATACGGCACAGGTACTTACCGAAGAAGTCGTGTCCGGCTATGGCGTGCCCTACCTTAAATATTCCTATAAACGTATGACATACCTTCAGCTGGAACAATATTTATTAAACCAAGTAGCTTTTTATTGTCTACATGTTTATCATAAATGGTGACGAAGAAATATGTATTTCTTTCATAAGATTTTATTAAATTTTTTAAACAAATTAGTTGTTGAAAATTATATCAAACCCACCTGCGTTTTGTGGAAATTTTATACTTCAAATTTTATTTTATGATTGAAATAACACTTACATCTCGAAATCCATCAAGTCACTTATACTCTGGACTGTGACAAAGAAACATCATTACATACATACATGCATTCATTCGTACACACACACTTACATACAATCGAAAAACATAACCCTCCTTCTTGCCCAGTTGGGTAAAAACGTAACTGAGCTAAAATGTTCTTATTGACATTTTCATTCAAGATATTTCACGAGCAAAATAGGTGAATAAAACATGGGTTTAGAGCATAGGGAGCAGACGAGCAAAACAAGCTTGCTGTAACGATGAAGGCCAAACCAATATCACAAAAAGTCCCTTTTTTAATGTAAAACTTATAAGAAGAAAGGGTCGAAGAAGTCTCTTCAATGACTTCAGACTTAACTTGTGATTGTACCAATTACGATCAATGGGTATTAAGTTTAATCTTTTGAAGTCGTTTAATAGGCATATTTTGTTCAGAAATTTGACGTTTTATTCAAAAGTTTGTATCTCCGAAGTACCAAAAAAGTAATTTAAGGCTGGGACCATTTTTAAACTAGCTTATCTGTCTACTAATTAGTGTAACTTAATCAAAAAATTAGGTAGATTATAAGCAAACTTCCTAAATAACAAAAATAAAAGACTAAGATAGTCTTCTGTGTAGAAATATTTTGCCATTTTAAGCACCTGAATACACCTGGATACACAACCTTCTGAAAAGTGTTTCGGTTATTTTCTTAAAAGATACTTTAAAATGATTTAGCTATAACATAATATGTTTTTGTAAGAAACCCAAAGCTCGTACCACTGACAATTTTCAGACTCTGAAAGTTTGGCATCCATAATTTTCTTACAACTTTTCAAGAAAAATTATATTGAATGTTACCGGGACTTCAAAACATTAACGGTACTTATCAATAAACTTATCAGTTTGCTTACTAAGACGCTCCTTTGTACTGCGATTTTAGGAAAGGATCTTTCAACAACTTATGACGAATTTTTTTTTTTTATTATTTTGGTTGACTAGGTATCCAGGTAATTAGGTTCTTAGCTTTTATTTAATTGAATAAAATGTGTTTCTGTACTATATTTCCTGCTATTTCATTTTTATTTCTATAAGAATACTAGTGACGTAGGTCACACATTACTTATATGCAATCATGCAATGCATGGTTGCTAGCCAATCCAGCAAATCTAACTGTTTGTGTTAACAGGTGGATCACGACGGTAGTGCGAAATCCATCATGGACTGAGCTCCGCCTGGGGTACGGCGGAGGGATGTGCCGTCGCCCACGGGTCATTTAGGGGGGCCGAAAGAGGGCATTATCAGCCCTTCTGCGACGCCCGGTGCGCCTGCTGCGGATCGACGGTAGTGCTCTGGGTGGATTACTTTATTATCGTAATAACTTGCAGATCTGTCATACTTAGGTAGGGTTGGGCAGTATTTCAATTACTTGTAATTGAAATACAAATACATACGTATAAAGTATTTGTATTTCAGTTTCCTCTTAAAAAGGTAATTTAAATAAAATGCTTTTGCCCTAAATGTGGCTATTCTGAAAGGTTTTGTGTGCACAAACTTAAAATTTCTTAATTTGCTGTAACATATACCGACTATATGGGTTTTACCTAATAAATTACAAGTTAGTGATCGTAAATAAAAAGATCTGCCTAATTTTATCAGTTCATTATTGCGATTGCGATACAATTGTTCAATTGCTAATTATTATTTTTTATTATTTAAATTATCTTTATAATTCGAATACACATAATATGAATATCGAAAACCAGCTACAGAATAGCTAGAATAGCTGTAAATGTATTATCATTGTACAAGCATTCAGGCACCCCGGGCTATCGCTGAAAGCTAGCCAATTCATTCTGCTACAGCAGAATCTTATGGATAAGACGTTTAAAATATTTTACAATTTTAGTGAGTGTTTTATTTATACATAATGCATAATGTATTACACATTTCAAACGTAAGTTTGCGAGACAGGAATGGAAGCTAAGCATATCCAAAATACCTGACTTGCAGAAAACTATCATTACATATAGTTTCATTATCACACCTTCAAACATTTAATGTTAAATATAGTACTTATACTCATAGATTTCATGGTATTTTTATAAATGTCAGTACAGTTTTGTATTTTTATTTACATTTGAAACATATCAGCAACATTGTCTTTCAAACATTAATTAATGTAAATATAACCGAAGTCTGGAAATATAAATGAAATTCAACGAATTGAATTTAATTCAAGGTTTATGTTAATGCTATTAAATACGTAAATAATATGCTCTGTGTACATATTTTTCTTCTCTATAACCAAATCCATTGTAGGATATTTACTCTCTATTTTGAGAGAGGTAAAGTACCTAGTTTGAGGACAATGTGTAAGAGCAGATATTAAAGACTTCGTTTGGATGATTTAATATATGAACGCCAGTCCTTTGAATCATATTAAATATACATATATAAGTAATCCTATAGCATCCATTAAGCCGGGAATATCGTGACTAAAGGGAAAACTATACGTCATAAAAAATAATATGAATTTTGTATAGCAGTGTAATATACATATGTATGTATGCACGAGGTAACAAAACACCTATTAATTGGTTTAGTTGTTTATTGTCTTGATAAAACTGTTCCTGTTCCATCTTTACCTAACATGTATTTCAGAACTCTTTTTTATTAAACCACTTTGACGTTTAATTGTAACCAAATATAGGGCACACATACTTGAAGATTTTTTTAATAAACTTTAAATTAGAATAATCGTTCTTAATTTATCCCTTCCACGTATAACGTAATTAAGTCTCCAACTTTTAAAGTGATTTAACATTTAATTACACAAAATAAAAGAGCTGGCTTAAACGACGCACAACTTTTTTTTAAGACTTTTTTTGAAGTGATATACAAAACTTACATAGGTATTACAAAACAAGACATAACCGAAATTGTATGGGTGGATATTATTTTTCCTATGGTATTTTAAACTTTAAAAACTAAGTATTTTACTAATAGTAATAGGCTACCTATAAAATAAAGGCTCTGCCTTACAATATGGCATTGCTGTTAATTCTTTTGTACATATATACGTACATACAATCACGAGTGTATCCCCGAAGGGGTAAGCACAGGTGTAATGAACGCCCAGAGTGGCAAGAATGAAAAAGCTATACCATCTAACTAATGAGACAGGATTTTCCCCAACGGTTTCAACAACTACACTAATTGTATTATTATATCTTTTCTACCTCATATCGTCTCATGTCAACAAGGAAAACGTATTATTTTCCTTATGGTTAAATAGTGTACAATCTTATCTCTATAAGTCATTACTTGGTAATAGAAAGAATTATGTAATTAGCGTAATAGATAAACACAGTAGAATTTCATTTTTACAAATCATCACTTCCATACGAGGTCATACACTGTGATTTTCATCCGTCCCTGATCTCCATTCAACCTCATAAAAATCGCAGCTCGGCAGTGGACGCAGGCCGCTTCCAACCAATCTTCATGGAATTTATTGAGGGAGTCCCATGTCAAGCTGTAGAGCTGTAGAGCTTCTGTGATTATGAATTTTATTTTACCTTAACCTTTCATTACAAACATTCATACGAGTGTATTCAGTAGTAAAATGAAATGTTATAACTTATAACTACACTAGTGCGATGATTACATGTACAAAATGGAAAAAAGCCAGAGTTCTTATTACTTATTTTAAAATACTCTCACAGACTCAATTAACTGCCCACCTTGTATTTCTTTCAATTTTCAGTAGTCGGAAAATTTTGACCACATTTGATGGAAGTTATGTTAAAAGCAGCCATTAAGGATAAATAAAATCACAAAAGTCTTTAAACAAAACCGTTTAATAAAAAAAATATATGCCAAAAATCGATTTTGCAAAAAATTTGCATGAAAATGTGATGACTTTAATTTTGAAAAAAATCGTCCGCTTTCTTTTTATTTAAATTTTAATAATGAGTATTACTACCTCGGGCCCTGATGACTTCTTGTAGTCGGTTTGGCAATCCATCTACGAGGTCTTGAATATCCGACTGAGGGATATTATGCCACTCCTCTATCGCAGCCGTCTTGAGCTCATGTAAGGTCGCAGGGGCTGATATTCTTGCTCAAATACGTCTTTTTAGGTTGTCCCAAATGTGCTCAATTGGGTTAAGATCGGGACTACGTGACGGCCATGGCAAAACTTGAATCCCGACCTTATCGAGGTATTGAGTGACGGATCTTGCGGTATGGCATCGAGCATTGTCGTGCATTAATTTAAATTTTTCACCAATAAATGGTGCGAAAGGTATGACGTGGTCTTGTAAGACTTCCTCCACGTATCTTTGAGCAGTCACACTGCCTCTATCAAACACCGCTAGATCGGTACGAGCCTCGTAAGAGATACCTCCCCAAACCATTATGGATCCTCCCTGATAATCCCCTGATACCACGTACTAATGTATATTAATCTTTCAATATGATTTTTATATATTGTACAAATTCTAACTTAATTGTGTACTTAAACTAAACTACTTTTTATCATCGGTTTTTTAATAAAGAAAAGAAAGAATATGGGTGATCTATTACTAGTACTTTTAGCATAGACAAGGAGGCACTTGAAATAAAGTTTAAAAAATATGGCAACATTAAAATAATATTTGTGGTCATTAGACGTATTCCCTTGCCTTTAGAGGTGAAAATGTTGGTAACTTACCACTTGTCGATACTATAGCCAGTGACTATCTACCGTCAGGTGGGTAGGCTTGTTTCCCAATAATTCAATAAAAAATAAAGTAACTGCCTCTTGAAGTATCTGCCTTATATCTAAGATCATAGCGAAAATGAACTCTTATTATTATCTTATATAAGTATAAGGCAGCTTTAGATGTTAACTCGTTTTTATATTTTCTGTTTAGGTTTAGCAGGATTGGTAACAGACGGATGATAAATCTGAGGTTAAATGATTTAGGTTCAAGTCATAATAACTGTTTGCCATAGCTATAGTTACACCTGTCTAAAATATTTAAAAAAATAACGTGGTCTAGACAAAGAATACGTAAGAGTATCGTTTTTCTCGAATAGAAAGTACACAAACTATTTTTTTTAAGAGATAGCGGCAAGTGAGCAGGTGGCTTACCTGATGATAAGCGACTACCGCCGCCTATGGACACATGCAAATCAAGAGTCGCAAGTGCATTGACAGGCTGCTATAGCGCACTTTTCGACAGGCATAGAGACCTATGGACTGTGATTGGCTGAATGATGATGGTGATAAGGATGAAGTGCGTTGACGGTCTTTTAAGTGGGAGTACGCTCTTTTCTTTAAGGTTTGAAGGTCTGAATTTATTGGTGTATTAAAGATACATCATTTAATTTCATTGAAGCATCCAACTCAAGTACATTTTATTTGATGAATAAAACAAAGTTAATGTTAGTCGTCCCCCGTATACTGTAGCATGGCTCAAAGTGAGCAGATTGTCCGGAAAACAGAAAAACTTACAAGGACTTGTAGAAAAGACAAGTTGGACCGCAATTATTTTTATTGAACAAATTGCGAGGCAATCACGGATTGTGTAACTTACTTTCCAGAAATATTTATGGTTAACTTTGGCTGGATTTAGAAAAGCTGAATTGCAGTAAACTGCTTGGAATGACACTGATTAAAGTGGAGATACAGAAATAAAAATATAAGTTTTATATATAAATATTATAAAATTATAAATGTAATCAATCGGAGTAATTACCAGTCAGTCAGTCAATTAAGTTATTCAGTCAATCAAATTTTATATGTTAAGACCTAATATATATGTATATGTTCTTTATTATAAATAGCAAAATAATGAACGACAAAGTTTCAATAAAACATTTTTGAATCCGTATGGTATATTCGTTTTGGGTTATGAAAAACAAGACTTATATAGTGTAGCCCACCAGATTCTACATTTGCTTTGCTAGCTTTTGCTCTTTGGAAAATACCAGTGCCTACCAAGTTTTCTAAAACGGATGTTCTTCCTCGTTAAAGCAAAATAGTTTATTTAAATAAAGATGAACTTCGGAACTGCCGTTTTGAGGATCTGTGATCTGAGTTATAACTTGGTATTGAAATTCGTGTACTCAACTTGAGAAAACAAATGTCAATAATTATGATGCAACATACAAAATAACCGTTCACACATTTAAAAACAACATTTAAAAAGGTTCTATTCCCGCTAACAGCTTTGCGGGAAATCGAAAAGCCTATTTCAATTGTTCCGATGTTGTAGTGACGTCACAAGTCCCGGCAACTGTGCTCTAATTTTATACAGACAGAGTGATGAACTGATTTTACCGTTGTTTAATAATAGACCCGCTTTGAGAATTAAGTTGCTTTGAGAATTAAGTTTGGTGACTATTTGAATAGGCAATTAAGTTTTAAAAGTGGGTTTTTATGATATTTTTTTGTTTTTTTAAGTATAGGGGGACAAACGAGCAGATGGGTAACTTGTTAGTAAGTCACTTCAAGAGTTACATCAATCAACTCAAGAGTCACAAGATTGCTGTCCGCCTTTTAGGGTAGGATAAAGGGAGGCGGGGAAAGAGGGAAAGGGAAAGGGTTTGGCCCTCCTGTAACCTCACTCACTCGGTCACACATGCAGTTGCACGTGGTAATACTCCAGTCGAGCCGACCCATGCGTGCCGAAGCATGGCTCTCCCACGTTAAAATATGATTTATTATATAGTTACATATTCTTTTTCTCCAATGTTAAATGAAAGCAAGACTTTCTGAAGTTTACAAAGTTTTTTAAATGTTTTCTTTATGAATAAGTTAATTATGTAAATCTAATTGTTCATATCATGAAGAAGACGTGTTGAGTTTTATTGCAAATATGATTATTTTTTTTGCAACTGTTACTATACATACATTTTTACCAGTGACATTAGACACCATTATGCTTCTTAAAATCATACCATGCTGTATTTATTCAGATGACATGGTTGTAATAAAATACAATAGTTTCTGACGGATTTGAAATGTTATTCTCTCTCGCTTCTATAACCGCACTGGAAACCCTGGTTTCTAAATGCCTTTTTAAGTTAAACGCTAGTGAGAACGTGGATGGTATCTAGAGGACTTCACATACATTCAAATAGACACAACGAATGCACAGACTTAGAAAAGCAATTTGTTTATTACACAAAGTGGGGTCCCGTGTGGTGATCAAAACCACAAAACTCGATGCGACGAACAAAGTTTCGAAGCGACCACCTAATAACCGCTGCGCCATCCTTGCAGTCATTCTTATTTATATTTTCGAATTATATAACTACTGCAAAATTTCATAGAAAACATGTGCCATTCTTTTTTGGGGTAATTTATTGGGCAAGATACCATACATGATAGCTACTGTAATAAATTAATATATGAACTTTATATATTTTGTACTGTTCATTAAGGGGCCTAAAATGTTCTCTTGACTATAATAAAATTTCTTTAAATCTAAATCTGGCATAAAAAATAACTTAGAACTAATACATGTAAGAGTTAAGTATGTTAGTACATATATTATCGCTATAAACTATTAAAGGAGCTATCCGTTGAGCTATTAAATCACCCATCCGGTCGAGGATCAAGCGTTTACGGTTTTACAAGGTAGGTCGGTAAGACGATGTCATAAAACGTCACGGATGTAAATTGTTTCAGATCAGACGAGAAGGTACATGAGATAAAATGCTGTAATTCAAAACATTTATAATAATAATAATAATAAAACCCTTATACATCTGACACGCAGCCAACTGTTTGATCCTAAACTAGGCAGAGCTTGTACTACTGCATAGAGACTAATTAAATTAACTTCCTAGGTGTAAACTTATGATGTATTATTAGTAAAAATACTGATTATTTAAAATATACCTACCGACTACTTTTTCCTCATTTCGACTAGAGTTGCCAGAGCTCTATGTACTACAGAAACATTAATAGTAGTCTTTCTAACAGAAAATTTAATAGACATAGCACAATTTACACCAAAATTGTTAACCACTGGTAACTTACAAGTATGTACAAAGAAAAATGATTTATGATAATTAATTCAAAGAATCAAGTACTAATTTACAGAACTCGAAGCATTTGATATTCGTTTTCTTTTTATTTATTTTATTTATATGAATTATTTTTCTAAACTTCCGTTGTATCTGTTAACTGAACAAATAATACACAGAACTAGCCTCAATTATCTAAACCTCCTGCAACAAGATTTACACTACATATAATTCCTCCAACTTGCAAAATGTACGTGCGTATGTAGCAATTTGTGAGACATCGTTACTTGAGGCAACTGTACCGTAATAACAGGGAGGTTTGAGTTTTGCTACCCTATGTATTTGTACTAGGAGTGTATACAAAGGTTTATACGTATGCAGAACATTCATTTTCATACTACAGAATAGAACTTGGTCATCATACTTCGACCACAACTAATTAAATTTGAATATTCTGTTTTATTAACTCTAAATTTTCTAAATAAAAAGTAAACATGTTTTTTTTTACGATATTTTGTTTTGGCTAGACATAATAAACCCTTTTAAAAATTGTAATTCTACATTCGGGTATAATTTTATAATGTCTTTACATCATAAAATGATGCCCTTTTTAAATTAATTGCAACTTAATTAAATATTTACAATAAAAGAAACACATTATACAAAAGAAACATTTCCTATTAAGCCTTACGGTTTACCAATTCAGTTCGAACTTGCAAACGTAATTATACATTTAGCACCGACAGCAGAAATGATGAAAAACGTTCCAGACGGAATTTCGTTCAGAAACTCGCCAGTAACCGTTAACAAACCAATTACGTGAAAAAAATATTGTGAAATTATTTGTTGCAAATATGAGAAAAAAATACAAAGGCGATTTCTTGTTCTTAAGCACTTCTAATCAGGCCTAAGGCGGTCCTCAATTAGAGAAGTCCGACCTACTTTGTTCGTCATCACCCACTTTAAATAGCGGCGTACAGATCCTTACTGCCACACCCGCCAACTTGTCCCTGCTGCCAAATTCGAAATCAGTTTACAAAGTAACCTTATATACTTTTTCGTTCTCAAGTTAATTATGGGATTTGAGTATTTGGGTCTCAGATTGATATTTTTTGACGCGAGCGACGTTTCAAGAAAAGTTTTACTAAGCCATTTTTGCAGTAATTTGGTACTTTTTACTTCGGGTCGTAATCACTTTATGTTCTGTTCTAGGAATAGGTACGTATTTACAAAAACTTATACTATTACAAGCTATGCTTACTTTGAGCATTTACAACACTATATACAAAAAAAAAAAACCTAAGAACCAGACAAGTCTATTGTCACATAAAATGATAACTCTGAAAATCTATACACAATACAATACAGAACGTATGCACACTCATGCAATATAACTAGGCTTACTTATAAACAAACAACTCTGCGAACCAACTGACTTATATCACAATAAATAATCTTAACGAACCTTACTTTCTATATTGTAAATCTGATTAAAAGCTGTTATGATACCGAGTTCATCTACATATGATGTAATGGTAAAGTAATACTTAACAGTTCAACAATTCTTCATTTTCATTGTTACAGATGCTGACAATACAAAAGGAAGGAAATTCGGTGATATATTTTAAGCAAAATGTAAGTATATTTTTAAACTGAATCATTTATTAATGTTTACTTTTAGCCTACATATGACCGCAACAACCATTTACGTAAATTGATATTTCATCCAATTAACATAATTTACATTTACTCATATGACCGATATCAGTGCGGTTTCAACAGTAATAGTAGGTATATTGTGATAATTTCTGTTGACAAGCAAGACGTAAGTAAGATTTACTTTTATATAATAAATTATCTACAAGAACATCCTCGATGACAATTAATATCAATGCCTAGTTCACAAAAAAATCAACGTCATTTCTTTTACACTCTTCATTAAAACATGTTAATAGTATATACTTTTAAAGAGAGTTGTATCGCCTAAATCTAAAATCGTTCATGTAACTAAAGTAAATTACATATACATACAACTGCTATATTTTTTTTACGATTAAGATCTAGACAAGGTACTAGGCATACGTTTCATATATGTAAATAAAAAAAAAACAATAAAGGATTATTAAACATATCTAAAGCATAAACTCATTATTTACTGTAGAGAAAGAAAGGCAATTCAAATTACCTTATTGTTATTCCCACACAGGAGTCATTAGCGCGAATAAATTATCATAAAATTTCATTAACAGTACTTAGTGCAAAATCGTTTAAGAAACTTCATCCGTATCCCAACGCTGTCAGTAAGCAAACAAAAAATAAAATAGACGTCTAGTAGTTACACCTCCATTTGGTTACGTAATTAAGTGGTTTACAATTTACCTAAGTTCCAAACTTCAAGTGAAAGTTGTAAACAGAGAAGTAGCAGCATTCTGAGAAACTGCGAGTATGTTTAATCTAGTAAACCCCATTTAAATTTTGCTTAGTGTAAGTAATTTTTATCTATGCATTGCAGTAATCCAAAACATGTATTCTAAATGAATATGCTAGTTGACGGCTAAAAGATCAGGAATGGTCGAAGTGGCACTGTATAGCCATTTTAAATAAATAATAATTAACTCTTGTTTAAATGTATTTGTTATCGGATCAATGTTTTAAATATAGTTTTACGGTCCATGATATCTTCGCGTCCGAGAAAACCACAAGGGTCCTTCATAATCTTTTATTTTCACGATTTATAGTATTAAGAAACATGAATATTATGTGTGGTGGTCACAGTAGTGTGTAAGTAGTATTAATAAATAAAAGTGAAATAGTGTTTTACTACGTGTGCTTAATGCCAAGCGTCTATACACAACTGTCATTATATTTATATCGGGCTAATTACTTGTGTACCTATGTATTTACATGATAATAGTATAATAATAGATAGGAAAGCAAAGCATTTTAGTAATGGCTTTTTAATAACTTCTTCTTCTTGTTAAATTATTATAGGTATTTTAATTTTAAGCTTTACATTTCAGAGCATGGAATTTAGCGACAGTATAGAATGAAAAAAGTATCAAAATTCTGAAGGCAGATGCTCTAATTTGATATTTTTTTAGTAATGACATTCAACATTAATGCGGACATTTTGAATACTTAATTTTAACGAGAAAAAGGAAAGACAAGAGCATTAATGCTAAAGACAAGGGAGACTTATGTAGTTACTAGAAGTCGTTAGGGATTTAGGATGGTTATTAAGAGATGTTGCGCACTTCGTTTATCGCTTCGCAAATGTAATCAAAGTAGTTTTAAACGTTGGAAAGCCATGCTTCGGCACGTATGGGCCGGCTCGACCGGAGTATAACCACGGGTTAAAAAAGAATATTCAATAATGCTTGCATTCTGTTACCGAGTGAATGAGGTTACCGGAAGCACCAACCCCCTGTCCCTTCCCCTCTTTCCACTCCCCATTTGTCCATCCCCTCTTACCCCTACCCGAAAAGGCGAACAGTACTCTTAGGACTCTTGAGTTGAAAGTGTTCATGGGCGGCGGAAGTCACTTACCATCAGGTGACCCGTTTGCTCGTATGACAAACAATGCAAGCAAGCAAGCGTTTTCGTTGTGACTATTTTATTTTTTGTGTATCGACTTAATCAGTCCTTCTAAGTAATAGAATTAGTTATTTAGTAGGTAGGTTAGACATAAATACAACATTAATTATTAGATACTAAACGACAACATTTTGAAAATCTATATGCTATTCCATAACACACACATACACTCACGCCTCTATCCCCGAAGGAGTAAGCAGACGCGTCTCAAACACTCACTGTTTATAAAACGCACTATTACGTAAACTCTTCAACCACAATTAAATCTTTTCTTCTTCTAATTTTACATACTTTTCAATGTAATTGCCTGTATCATATTTTGCCAAAAAAATAAATTTTGCTCAAAATATATACGCCGCGTCAGTTCCCTTATGTAAGTCGTAAAAACGAAAAGGGTTAGATGCCGTTACCCTCAGAATACAGAAAGTCATTAATTTCAATATAAGAACCACATGTGGCTGTGCTGAAAGGATGTGACGTGATATTTCTATTCCACAATACAATTTTATAAAAGTTATAACATTCAATACATTTTATGATTCATCAACATATTAATTTGTAAATGGTCAGTTCGGTGCCTTTGAATGAAATTTTATTCTAATACTTTAAACTGAGATTAAATAATAATGGAAAGATTATGCTGAGGTGGTTTTGGCCCTTGGAAATAATGGGTGCGTAACGAATGACAAGTATACATATGACGCAAATGATAATGCGCGTTGAATTGTAATGGCGGTAGAGGTCAACCACGCAGAACATACACTAATCAAATTGGTTATATTCTAAAAAAATAGGGCAATTCAGAAGTACTCAAAACTGGTGGGCTTGCATGAAAGATGTAATGACAGGGAAGGAAGCGAGGTATTTAAGGATAGAAGCAAGTGGCGGGCTGTTCTGCTTCTGCCTTCCCCGTAGGGAGAAAGATGTTAGCTTTTGAATTTAGTTCATAAAATAATAAAAATAAATACTGTCATGATTAAATTACTTCAACTGTACGATGGCGTAACATACTGCAAAGTACTACAGACACTTAGCAGTCAAAAGGCTCTCTAATATCTGTATTTATTATTAGTTTACTATTGTGTATACTTAAAAAACAATCGTGGTCCAGGTTGTAATAAGCAGTAATGTAATGTCATATGCCAATTACACAGGTGCGTGTAGAGTTTCATGTCAGTTTTCTGGGTGGTGCCCAGAGTTCTTACTAACACAAAAGCTTTGTAAGTGTATATCATATATCACTACGAGATGTTGAAACATGTTGCTAGTATTCTTCAAAAAAAAACTCAAGAATATGACGTCGTAAAATTCTTAGTGAATGATACTACAAAAATATTAAGCTGTAATTACTAATAATAAAAATAAATAATTGTAAAAATTAGGATTCCTAATTAAGGAATCAAAATTAGGATTGCCAACACAAAAAAAAATAAAGGTCTAAAAAGGCAGATAAAGGGCTAAAACAATGTAAGTTAAGAGCGCATCATGTCGTTTCGAATCCATAAACGTCGAAAACAACATTTTTATGTGAAAGGACATACCTCTCTCTGTTTATTGCTATGTCGATTGGTTTTAGTACATCGTTTTCAGAAGATTATACGTTGCACTCGTAAATAAGTGTCGTCCGTGAAACCGGTGCGGTGGCGGGCTGGTTAAAATATTTTCTTTTTTATTATCTTACAAAAAAAGAGGAGGTTCTTAATTCGGTTGTATTTTTTTATGTTTGTTACTTCATAATACGGTCATTTGTGAACCAATTAGTTTTTTTTTTTTTTTTTTGTGAAGATACACTTTCCAATTGGTCCCATTGAAATTTCATCAAAAATCGGCTTAGGAGTTACGAAGCATAAAAATAGTTAAAAGTAACTAAAATAGTGCAAGTAAAAATCCGATTCGTTTCTTTTTTTTTTTTTTTTTTTTTTTCAAAGTTGCACAAAAGAATTCGAAAGGCACTTTGAACTCGATTATTTAAACTGCTAAGTGTTTAGATTTATAACTCACTTGAGCATCTAATGACTACTTTGATAAGTCTTATACATTTAAATTTATAATATATATGAATATAATAATGCTGAAGAGTTTTTGGTGTGTTAGTTTAAAGGAGCTGATCCGGAGAAACACAAGTCGAATTAAAAAAAAATGTTTTGTAAAGAGTATTGATTTATTGATGGTTATTGATAGTCATGATTTCATATGAGAACATAACTTAACAACAGCAATTAGCGAATTGTTAAATGAACGAACAATGATTTATAATTTGAATTTGAAACCAATGTTTAATTAGGTTTATCAGACACGTTCTATTGAGTTTTTTTTTAATCTTTTGTTTTAGGGGCCATTTATTCAATCAGGCCCATCATTACATTATGATATATTATTATTATTATTATTTTTCATACTATAGGGGAACAGACGAACAGACGGGTCACCTGATGTTAAGTGACAACCGCCGTCCATGAACACCTGCAACTCAAGTCGTAAGTGCGCTGACCGCCTTTGAGTGTGATGAGGGAATGAGGAGAGGGGGGATGAGGGAAGAGGAACGAAGGGAAGGGGAGTTGGGCCTCCGGAAACCTCACTCAATTCGGGAAAATGCAACGAAAGCGTTACTTCACAACCGGTTTTCTGTGAGGCCGTAGCATCGCACCGGTCGAGCCGGCCCATTCCTGCCTAAGCATGGCTCTACCACTGCATCATGATTACATACATATATTATATTGGCTTATTATTATATAACACAACTTTTAGGATCGCTCCTGAGCGGTTATTACAAAACGACAAATCTTTCTAGCCAACTCTGAAGTTGATTTTGAAAAAATGCTTTACATTGTACCAACGTACATTGCACTATAATTTTGTTCGGTTTGAAGCGAATCCAGGATCGTTTTATTCCATTAAAAGAAGTTGTACATCTATGATTTTTTTGCGAAACGGAACAATAAAATAAGTCATTTCAAATTCATCAAATAAGCAAACGTTTGTAATGGTTAATTACTGTATATGTGTATGTATTTCAGTTATTATCATCATATCATAGGAATTACTAAAATGAATTTGAATTTCGAATACATGTTAACGTTACTTTATTTCCTATACTCACTTGGCTCAATATTTAAAAAGATATTAAGAATACTTATATATACTCGTATATTCATACATTATAAATTAGATAATAAAAAACGGAATGATATACAAACTTTTTGAACTAGTCTCCGTTCCTTTCTAAGCACCGTCGCATGCGATGAAAAAAGTGACTGAAACAGTAAGCCCATTATTTTTTAGGGATCTATTCGACGCCTTTTTCAAACTTAGCCACGGCACCTTCAGGATTCATAAAACGAATTCCTCTAAGTTTAGTTTTTATTTTTGGAAATAAATAAAAGTCACACACCACATATTCGATAGACAAATATTTGATAGTTCGTATATGTCATCATTCTATCAGCTTCTATCGTTAGCCACACAACACTCACGTTTTCTTCAGTAGTCGTCATAAAAGGACGTCCTTTTCGAGAATCTTCAGTGATTTTGCTTCGACCACATTTAATCTCATTAAACCAGTTAGAAACAGTAGCCCGAGAGGGGGCTCCGTATAATGAAATGCCAGTAGAAGTCTATCGTAATATTGTTGTTGAGTAAGACCGCAACGAAAGTCGTATGAAATCAGTGAGCAAAAACTTTCTCCAATCAGATAGATCCATTTCGATGCACGACAGACACCAATTTAAACAAATTACATGAATTCAATACACACCTACAGATACTCAAAGAGTTCCTAATTCAAAATTTAAATATTTTTTTCATCAGATGCTTCTCTTACTGGCCTAACCTAAAATCTTTCAGTGTTACCCACGTACTTTTAATTTTTTATATATGTATATAAGAGATTTCCACCGATATATTGACTCATCACGATATCTCTGGAACTTAAAATTTGTTAGGAATATTCCTTTCACCGAGTAGAGCTCAGCTAAGAACGGATTTTACGAAATTCCACCCACAATGGGTGTTGCGGGGGTGTCAACAGGTGTGCTAGTTTTTTTTATATTTTAGGTCACAGTACAAGAATATACTTACTTTTAGGGACTGTAAAGTTTTCCAATAAACTAATGGAACATTTACCTCTACTTTATAGTTTATATTACAAATTGAATTGAAGGACATATTCGGAGCGAGTGTCATTGGTTTACATATACATCAGTAACGTATGACATTTGAGACAGAATAAATAACATTATACCTACACACCTGTGTAAATAAGCTTTCTTTATAAAACTACTTAAGTAAGATAAAAATATTTTCAAAAAAGGAAGAGGGGTGTTCTATATTCGACTGTATGTATGTTTTTAATTCACTGTTTCAATGCATGGCATATATTTGACAAAATAAAAATAAAACAGTTCATTTGTTTTTTACGACACAAGTATTTTATGAAACAACTGCAACTTTTAAAAATATTTCCTGTTGAAAACAGTGCATCATTCAAATTCAAAGTTCATCAATCAAACATTAAATTCATCTTAATCATTGAACCTATACTGAATATCTATATAAAATGCTAACTACTTAGAAAGAAATTTATACAAAAACCACCGTTTGATAGCTGATTGCCCACTAATCTTCCGAGGCATGCCTTTTTTTTTTTTTTTTAGTTTTGTGGTTTGAAGAAAAAAACACAACTAGAACCTTATAGTACTTTTTATTGTTTTTCAAAGTATTCCCATTTTTCATTCGCTCAAACCAGTTATTATAACATTTATTCCATTCTAAAGCCATTTTGAACACTCCCAGTGTTCAAAATGGCTGACTTAAAAGCGTCAACTGCTTCTTCACCGCACTGGAACCTTTGACCACGAAGACTTTTCTTAATTTTAGGAAATGTAAAGAAATCGTTAGGGCTTAGGTCAGGACTGTATGGAGGATGGTCAAGAATTTCTACTTTTCCTGCTTCAAATACTCAATCGTTTAAAGAGCGCTATGTGAGCTTGCGTTGTCGTGGTGCAGGATGATGCGTCGATTTGAGTTGGATTGATGCGTCGATTTTCAAAGTTCTGCAATGACTTGTGGTAAACAACTCTGCGTTAACCGTTCTACGATCTTCAAGTGCAATGGTCGCAACATGGCCGGTTTTTCCAACGAACGTGGCCACCATCTTCTTTGAAGTGCTTCGAGAACGAACAACTTTAGTCGGCTTTTGCTCGTCTTGAAAGACCCAGATTGTAGATGGTTGTTTGGAATCAGGATCGTAGGCATAGATCCAAGATTTGTCACCACTGATGATGTCGTAGACGTGATTTGACTCTCCTCGGTTGAACCTTTGCAGAGTTTTCTTACACCATCTGACGCGGGCCGCCTTGTGATCGTTGGAAAGCAGATGCGGTATCCAACGCCAAACTAGCTTTCTCACACCAAGCGCTTTCAGAGATGCCTAATAGAGTCTCTATCTCTCGATAGGTCACATGACGATCTTCGAGAATTAGTTGTCTCACAGCAATGATGTTATCTTCAGTGAAGGCGGATTTTGGGCGTCCTTCGCGAGATTTGTTACTAACACTAGTGTGCCTCTTCTAAAGTTGTAGAAAATTATTGCACGAACATTTTCCTTAGAAAGATTCATTTTCGTACGTAACCTGACAGATTCCAATCGACGCTGTGACTAAACAATAGCATTAATCCTGACACTTTCAACTGTTTTGAGATTCAAAATTAAAACACATTCGAATATAGAACAGTTCCCAATTCAAAATTGCCGGAAAATATGGAAACGACAGAACTTAAAAGGCATGCCTCGTATCGGGATGACTATGATATTATTTCGCAGTATAACGGCTAGTATTATTTATTTATTTTTTATTCATGTATTTAAGTGTGTGAGTTACTACCGAAACTTCTAAATGCCTGAATACTTTTAGATATATGTAGGTATGTGATTTTGTCAGTATCATTACATTACCCCGAGTTACATACATAGTAAAAATTAAAAATTGTGGGATATAAATTAAGATTATAGGGGAATGCGTACGAACGTGCTCATGATGGTTTATTTTTTTTTGGAATACAATCATGAGACAGCAGGAGATATCATCACATTTATCTATATTCGCTTATACCTACTACCAATACGGTTATTAGAATCACGTCATAAAACGAAATGCCGGTTTATGTGAAACCGGCGGAAATGCTTTGTATACATTTGTTTGTGTCTTCCAGATATGGACTGTTTTGTTCTAAATCGAATTGTTTAAAATAATCGCAGCTTTATAATGTAAGACTCGATATGCGTACCGAATTATATACCACATATAGGATTGAATATAATACAATGCATACTCAACTTGCTGTATAGTATTCCCAAAATCACTAGTATATCACCAGATTTGCCTACTTTATCGTTTTCTCTTCTGATTATTGGCGATTGTGTTCAAAAGAAAACAAACAATTTGACCAATCAAACAATCGAACCTGACGAACGCACCAAAATATAAGGGCTTGCTAGCGCATATATCATTATATAAATATTATCCATCGAATAGATATTTATTTAACTAACTTTGAAAGCCCTATATTAATAAGTTCTGTCTTACCCTGATCAAAGGGGAGCACAAATTTACCCAAAATATTTTATTTATTTAATAACTCAGTTTTCAATATTAACGCTATTTCCGAAGAAACCTTATCTGACAGCCGTCTATTTCAATTTGCATGGTAATAATTTAACTTAAATTTTCGTGATCCCCGAATCATTACGGAGGTTGCTGGTTACCACAAAACACTTACTGGCGACAGTGCCGGTATGAAACTAGGAATGTGCGGTTAAGGATAGGATTTATCGAATACCGCTATTATCAAAATGTCGAAATATCTTGTACTAAGTTTTAACAAGGGCTTTATAATCGAATAGCGACTGACGTGTTAAGTAAATAATACAAGCTATGTTAACAAAACATCAGATAGAAAAACGAAGAACAAACGAACGACGAAGAAAGTTTAAATAATTTTGTAGGACGATATTACATTATTATAATTATAAAATATATATAGTTATAAGACATAGGACTCCGACTTTCCGGCACCAGCCAGTTCGAGTTATATGTATGGAACCCCGACATACTTGACCTCTTGCTTATACTCCCCAATCCATCTGAATAAGCGATATCTCTTTCCTTCCCATTCCTGTCAATATACCAAGAGTTTTTCCTTTTTATTCCCGAAAAGTGCAGTTTTGAATATCGTTAGCATGCATAATAGGTTGTAGACCTTTACACCCTTGCACTAGTATAACTTTTATTATGACTCGCTTTTTCTCGAGAACTGTACCTATTGCCTCAAGACCACGAAGCTTTTTTAATGCTAATGACTCTATTATTATAACTTCTGTTCATTTCGGCGACATTGAGTAACAAACGTCCATACAATTTTTCGCATTTATAATAGTAGGAAGAAATAGGATATTGCAAACATCAGCATTCGCATTCGCAAGTTCCTACAAAACATTTGAATTTCTAACCCCGTAACCTGGATGATTGGCACTCGACCACTGTGCGCTTTTCCAGAAGCGTTTTGCCTGCCAGCCTTTGGAAAAAATTGTCGCCTGCCGTATTTCCGAACCGATATGACCGTCAAACCTTCAAGAAAAGAGCGTAGTCCTACCTAAAAGCTGGCAACGCACTTGTGACTCTTGAGTTGCGGGTATCCAAGGGCGGCGGTAGTCACACACTATCAGGTGACCCGTCTGCTCGTTGGCTCCCTATCTCATAAAAAAAAACAAAGAACTTCTTCTTTCTTGTACTATGCACCACACAATTATATGACTCTACGTATATGATAATTACACTACGGATATTTCATTACTCACATGAGTTCAGTGTCTCGTTAAAATTTTAACAAATTTAAGTCTGTATGCTGTAATCATACAGCAACAGCTGCTCGATAACAAAGCACGTGAATCAACTCCTAACACGATTTTAAATCGCTAGGTTAAGAAGAAAACTAGTAAAAATGGACAAACTCTACTACTATCCTTTAAAAACAGACTAAGACTGACTGACTGCAGTAGCAATGTATTAAGCTAATACATTCCTACTGCAGTCAGTCTATAATAGAAATATAAAGTTTGCATTTATTTCCCCGAAATGAGTAAGGTCTCCGGAGGCCCAAAATCCCCCACCCCCCTAATGACAGCGCTGTCAACAAAAAGGAAATCCCAGGGGGGTACCAGCACACGCGTTGGAAAATCCCACCCTCGACGTCCACCCTCAGTACGGATTATACCTGAGCGTGGACGCCCAGGCTGCCCCTCGTACTCTGGGGGGTCTCAACTGCGTGCTCAAAATCTGCTTGGGGCAAGAGAAGGCATACCATGGCACCACCTGTCACGTTTACCGTGGATTTTTGTAACATCAGGGGCTTACATTCTAACCTCGACACTGTCCACCACCACCTTGAGACAGCAAAGCCTCCCTTGCTCTTTTTAACCGAGACGCAGATATCATCTCCAGCGGACACATCCTACCTCTGCTACCCTGGGTACGGACTGGAACACTCCTTTATTCCTAAGGCTGGTGTATGCGTGTACGTTAGAGATGATATCACTTCTCGCCGCCTCGGCAATCTTGAAGGTAGGGACCTCTCCATCTTATGGCTACGTGTAGACTGCGACGACCATCCCCGCATCTACGTATGCCTCTACAGGTCCCATAGCGGTGATGCCGAAACGGACCGACTCATCGACCACGTCCAAATAGCTACAGACTCAGTACTCCAGCAGGTCCCATCCGCAGAGATCGTGATTCTTGACGACTTTAACGCCCATCACGCCGAATGGCTTGGTTCGCCTAAAACCGATCACGCGGGAAGATCTGTTCACGATTTCGCCTTGGCATATGGCTTGACGCAGCTGGTAGCAACGCCTATGCGAATCCCAGATGCAGAAAGCCACGTGCCTTCACTGTTGGATCTTCTGCTGACCTCACATCCTGACGGCTACAAAGTATCCGTTGAGGCCCCTCTTGGCTCTTCGGACCATTGCCTGATTAGGAGTATGGTGCCATTCGTTCACTCGCTGCGTCCGCGAGTTACAGGCAGTCGCCGCGTATGACACTATAGATCAGCAGACTGGGATGGAATGCGAACATTCTTTGCATTCTACCCATGGAGGCAGGTTTGCTTCTCGCCGGATGATCCCAATGTCGTTGCCGACTCTGTCGCGGATGTTGTGCTTCAGGGTATGGAACCATTCATTCCATTCTTCCTGATTCCCACAGGTGGCAAGTCCCAGCCCTGGTTTGGTCGAACCTGCAAAGCGGCGTCCCGCCGAAAGCAGGAATGTTACCAAGCATGGGCTAATGCAGCGACAGCACGGGATGTAAAGACCAGCACATTAAAGAAACAATTTAACTTTGCCTCCAGGTCCCTTAAAAGAGTACTTGCTGGGGCGAAGTCGGCTCACATCGGCAATATTGGCGAGAGACTAGTGAGTCTCCCTTCCGGAACTCGTGCATTCTGGTCTCTTGCCAAAACTGTCCAGGGGAACTTTTGTAAGCCATCCCTTCCACCTATGCACATAAGAGATAATTCGTTGGCCCACGACGCTAAAGAAAAAGCCGATCTTCTGGGCAAATCTTAGACGGGGGAAACGCACGACCTACCATACCGCAGTGCGAGAGCCGCATGCCGGAAATCGGGATTACACAAAGGGCAGTGCGTAAAGCGCTTCTTTCCCTCGACGTAAGTCGAGTGGCCCCGATAGAATCTCTCCTATCGTGCTGAAGACGTGTGCTCCAGAGTTGGCACCGGTTTTAACGAGCCTTTATCGGCTTTCCTATTCTCTTAGCGTAGTCCCGAACTCATGGAAGACAGCTCTAGTGCACCCAATCCCTAAAAAAGGAGATCACTCGGATCCGTCCAACTACAGACCCATAGGCATCACCTCCATGTTCTCCAAGATAATGGAATCCATAATTAACTGCCAGCTCCTCCGGTACTTAGAAGACCACCAGCTCCTCAATGATCGACAATACGGCTTCCGTCGGGGTCGTTCAGCTGGGGATCTTCTCGTTTACTTGACTCACCGGTGGGCACAGGCGATCGAGACCAAGGGGGAAGCGTTGGCCGTTAGTTTGGACGTGGCGAAGGCCTTCGATCGGGTCTGGCACAAAGCGCTCCTTGCGAAGCTTCCTTACCAGTTTTCTTACAGACAGAAGCATCAAGGTCGTTGTTGACGGTGCATGCTCCGACTCCGAGTCTGTTAATTCTGGTGTCCCACAAGGTTGTGTGCTATCACCCACGCTGTTTCTTCTGCATATCAATGACATGCTGCAGATTAGCAGCATCCATTGCTATGCAGACGATAGCATGAGTGATGTCCTTTACACCGGCCACGCTAACATTTCTCGGGTAAACGTCGTCGAAAGCCGATCCAAACTTGTGTCTGAAATCGAAACTTCTTTATCAAAAGTTTCAGATTGGGGTCGACTTAACCTAGTCCAGTTTAACCCCACGAAGACACAGGTTTGCGCGTTCACCGCTAAAAAGATGCCATTGGTCGTATCACCTCAATTTGAGAGCACTTCCCTAACTGCATCAGCCAGTATCGGAATCCTTGGCGTCGATATATCAAGCGAATTCCAGTTTCGCGGTCACTTAGAGAGTAAGGCCATATTAGCCTCGAAGAAGCTTGGTGTGCTAAACAGATCGAGACAGTATTTTACTCCGTCCCACCGCCTGCAACTTTATAAGGCGCAGGTTCGGCAGCACATGTAATACTATTCTCATCTCTATGCAGGTGCACCCCAGTACCAACTTCTCCCTCTTGACCGCATTCAACGGAGAGCGACTCGCAACATCGACTGCCAAGATATTTCTGATCGACTTGACACCTTGGCATTGCGTAGAGATGTAGCTTCACTCTGCCTCATCTATCGCTTGTATCATGGGGAGTGTTCAGAGGAATTGTTCGGACTTATACCGGCTGCTGGTTTCCGCCATCGTCCTACGCGACAAAATATCCATCCCCATCACCTAGACGATTGGCACTCCACCACTGTGCGCTTTGACCTTTGCTTTTTACCTCGCACAACCAGCTTATGGAACAAATTGTCGCCTGCCGTATTTCCGAACCGATACGACCTTCAAACCTTCAAGAAAAGAGCGTACTCCTACCTAAAAGGCCGGCAACGTACTTGTGACTCTTGAGTTGCGGGTGTCCATGGGCGGCGGTAGTCATTTACCATCAGGTGACCCGTCTGCTCGTTTGCCCCCTATCGCATAAAAAAAAAGTTTAGTCACTGAGTTGGAATATATTTTATCGCAATGGCGTCTCAGACGTCTACTACTAGAGGCCTCCACCCAAACAACGATAGTAATGAGTCAGTAAAGTAGTAATATGTGTAGTTTTGTTACTTTCACATTTCTGTTATTATATATTATATTAAGTAATATTTAAAAAAAACGTTTGAAATACGAAATGTTCTTAGAATTTAATGTACAGTAACTGCCCCATATAACAGTATGGATAGTATTTCGCACGGTTCCATAATATTGACATATCAGTTATATATACTTACCTACATAATACACACATAATATGCAATGAAACTATCATTGTACAATATTTTCGCACCACAAAGACAATAAACGATTGTACAAGTTGTTAAGTAATAACCAGTGAAAATAATAAGTACAATAAAACCACTTGGACAACTAAGTTCCTTAATTCCTCAAGAACACTTAATTTACTGAAACTCAACTATTTTCAAGCACGCCCTTTAAAAACTTAACTAACTTATGTATTGAAAGCATGTATGTAGCTGTCGCACCTACAATTTGGTTTAAACAATGAGTAGGATAAATTTATGTTCTTATGCTCAACATTCAACTCCAAGCAAAGTAGTATTAAAATCATATTAAGAAGTGACCATTTTTATTACACATACAGGTTTCAATACTTTTTTGCCCTAAATTCCTTTGTAAAAGTTAACAAATCTGCACTAAATAATTTTAAAATGGTAATGGAGTTCGTCACGCAAAAATATGTCCTTACAAAAAGAGAATCATTTGTAGGAGCCTAATTGAATGAAGGGTCCGCTAGGTAGTCCTAGCTGCCTCGGGGCAAACGGGAAGAAACGCAACAAAATTCATTTAAAACTTTACGCGTACTCATCAATCAAAAACCAATCTAAATTGAACAACATTCCCGTTTGTTTAAGTACTCCCTAAAAATATTAACGACCCTAAAGTAACAAATTGAAGAAATAATTATATAAACTAAATGCTTATATCCTGGAATAATGAGGAAGCAAATAAGGCGCACCTCTATAAGTGCTTCTGGCTTCGTACAAAGAGCACAGATTTACATGAAAATTAATTGAGAAAATACCTGAGAAGCACATTGAATACGGCTTGCAAAATGTCTAATTGGTTGCGTTGTATAAAGTCTAAGCCACTCTTTACTAGCAATTATGTGTCCCGTTTCAAATAATTTAGTTTAAATCGCAACATCATTTGCTTTTCTTGACAATATTATGACAATATATGCACGATATCATGTGATAATATAATTTAATGTATCAATTTTAGTGTTTTGTGTCATTCATTCATCTTAGGATATGGTGGCCGAATTCATCTATATAACAAAATGTAACCTAACATACATACATATATATATATATATATATATATATATATATATATATATCGACGCTTAAAAGGCAAGTGACGTGTTAGCAACTTTAAACTAGGGTTTTTTTAAGGGTTTAAAATAAACAAATAAACCTTTCATTAGTCATAACTACTTGATTCCTATTTATGTTTTAACGCATAAAGCGCATAAAGTCAAAGCAAATATTACTTAGTGTAAAAAGTTAAAATCGATTACCTACAAAGTGATAGTTATTCGTAAATCATAATCCGTAAAATTTTAAAAACAATACTTTTTTCTGCCAAATAACAAACTTCATTTATACATTCATCTGTGGAAAGTGTATTTTTTTATAAATTTGTATTGCTGCTATTACTAAAAAATTATAAATTACAATTAATTACATAAATAACCTCGTGTTTCTTTAAAACAAAACAAAGACAGTCTTGTCTGTGTTACACTTATATTATTGTAAAAACTTACTTATTTTTACTTACTTACATATTTCGACTTCTTGACTATATTTGAATGTTAAATTATCTCAATGATATTTAGTATCCGTTTGTTATAAAGTATGAAGATCTTGCACTAAGTACGAAGTTTATCATATCATACTCGTAATTCCCGTCACTGAAATACTATATCTACTGTAAACGAAAAAAAACACTACAAATTTAAACCTCTTTTTTTATAACAAACAAAAATTAAGCGCCATCTATTTTTAGTAAGGGTAAGTTGGTCACCAAGTAACAGCGGATGCTGTGCTGCCATCTATGGTCTGTATAGAAAACTCTGTGGAAAACTCAGCGAATGTTTCTTGAAAATTATAAGACAAGTACTAAGCCTTGTCCCAGTATGTCGCTGCGTTGCCGTAAAAATGTAAGGCTTACAATATTATCTTACATCTAAAGCCAATTCGCATGTTGACATTTCTTTGTATCGGTCGGTACGTAAGCCAATTCAGTACTTTAAGACATAGAACACGTATTTTCCATTTACATTGTGCATAATTTACCAGAAATAAACAGTAGAACATGTCACACTTAGTTCCGTTGCCATGGAGGTAGTAATTTATACCGTTAGACAACACAAAACATGTTTAGGATAAACTAAATATATTGATATTAGTAATAAAACTAAAACTTGGGTACACAACAAAACACAAACATGAAACTGAATTTAATTTACAAAATACTTGACTAGTTTAATATTCCTAGGGCATTCTAAACAGTGGTTAGTAGGATAAGCAGCCAAAACGAGTACTACCTGCTTTATTTTAATTATAATGTAGTGTTGTATAAATTCTGTTGTTAATTTGCGAAACTGGTATCCTGCATATTTGGTGTCTTGCAAATTTGGTACTTTTTATTCTAAACAGATGTTCGCTAATTTCAACTACTTTATATATATATTTATAAACAAATATTATTTTCTATTTTAATTTATTTTCTACAACATTCCATTCAACAGCTCAGGAAAAAGCAACTTGATTCTGCAACTAATAAATTTTTACCTATTGTTTCAGATGTACAAAGTGTTTGATGTGATTATCTATGTGGGAATTACCCTCAGTTAGCGCCTTGTCCCCAAATGACCCGGCTTTCGACATGCCTCAGTCCCCCTCACCTCGTCTGCGCCATTACAGGTCCCTGGAAAAAGGAGCATGATATAAATTAAGCCAAGCATGAAACTTTATACCAAGCATGACATTACTAACCCTGAATTGATCAAAGCGTGAAATAAGTGTGATCCCAGCATGGATGTTACCTATTGTATATTCGCACAGAATGTATCCAAGCTCGGCAAAATGCTTGTGAGTGCAATGGCAAACAACGACCTGGGTAATGCATGATTGATTAGTTCTAAACTTGTTTTTAATTGATTAATAGCTCAAATACATTATATTAAATTAATTACGTATCACTTAAGTCAGAAATACAAAAAAAAATTTATACTTTCCAAGAATTTACTAAGTTGCAACATGTTTTTAAACGACTTCAAAAAGGCAGAAGGTTCAGTTTGTATTTATTATGTTGGTCATCGCATATCTGAGTCATTTATTGATCGAATCAGAAAATATGTTGAAAAGAAAGAAACAAAGAATTGGTCGTCAGATAGGGCCCGTTTTAATTACTTCTTTTTATTAGGCACAGATGTAGTTTAATTTAAACATTTGTTTATGGAAACATTTTTTTAACCCGATAATTTATATCTCCATATATGTATATGGAGATATAAATTTAAATGTTCTACAATCACGCCTTATAAAATATACACTTATGTATGTTTCCGACTTATCAAAAATATAGGTATTATACATATATATTTTTTTACACATTTTTAATTTGCTTCTATTCAGAGTTTTAATTTATACATATACAAATTTATATACTTATAGCATTATAGCATACCTGCCTGTGCTTTTCATTTACTGGGTAAAGCGATAAATCTCATTTTTACTGTAATTGGTATTGATACATATTTATGTAAGAAGATCGGGCTTTCAATATTTTCCCTAAGGTAACTTACTAGAGTACTCTAGTCTAAAATCTGTTTTAACTTTCCTTTCATGATGATCTTAAAACAAAAAAATGCTAACTTTGATTGTTTTTTTTTTTATAGTACCCTGGAAGTAAATGTTACATCACAACTCTCGAAATTAAGTAATTATACTCGTATTAATCAATATCCGTGTCTTTAATATCTTGGGATTTTCCTTCTCCTTGTTAGTGATTGTATTAGTGATTGACAAAGCAATACAAGTATAATAGGCATGACATAGTTCTTAATATTATAATCAATATCATGTTAATATACCTAGGACCTAGGTTTATAGGTATCATATGTTATAATGATAGTGATGCGTTTTAATAGTAACAAAGTTATCATTCATTTGAGGATCTGGGCTATTATTTTTAAAAATGTTCTTCCCAAAGAGGCACTAAGCATCCAAATCTAAATACTTTATTAACAGGTAACATCATGATTTACATTAGTATATATTATATTTTACATTCCATATTTAATAATTTTAACATTTTATTTGTGGTATACAAACAAAATGTTAAAATAATTATCTTGTTATATTGAATATAAAAAAAAAATGTTGTATAATGTATATAGAAATATTTTCATTTATCGAACGTAAAGCACACAATGCTGGAAAACAAAACGAATAATTGCAGTGTCCATTACATTACACCCAAAAAATATGTTTAATTTATCCATGTTTAACTATCATATCCCTTTCGACAGAGAAAATATTGAAAGTAGTACACTTTGTGGTAGTCTCCATTTTGAAGTTTCGTTATTTATATAAAGTGTAAGATATAAGAGATAAGAAAATAAAACTCGATAGTAACTACGTATTTCACATATTTACGTAGAGTACTTTTGACTGGCAACTACTAGGAATCAATGACAGCTCGGTTTAGAAAGGCCTTTCTAGGAAGACCAGTTTTCTGTCTATGGTCCGAAGCGAGAGTATATAGAAGAATTTCATCACATCATTTTGTGACGAGTAAATTTTAACTAAAGAGCCTGCTTAAAGAATATGGGTGTGGACAAGTTTTGTCCAGCACTCTTGGAGATCACATAACTAACTCTGGCCTCAATTATCACTGGCCAGATGGTTATAGGTGGACTGTCTGTTACCCTAGCAAAAGCATTCTCCCCGAGCTCCTAAAACCTACAACGATTGAATCACAAAAATTGATTATTACTTTTACAAAAAGTCTGTTTAACGCAAATAAGTCTTTTTGAGCCTTAACAAAATTCGTTCATTCATTTGCACTATCATTGATGTGAGAACACTTTAAAAGACAGTAAGTACAGTTTTACCAAATTAGCACATTTTAACTGTAAAATGCAATTCACATAAATCATATAATCATCATAGATATAGAAATAAGGGTAAGTTTTAGATTGCAGTAGACTAAAACGTTACTAACATTAACGTCATACAATTATTTAGCTTACATTAATTTACATCTAAGTAATAGCACCATAATCACTGGCTAATGAAAATAAATTATATAAAAGTTGAAACAAAATGAATACTAAACACTTTTACTGTTTTTTTATTTTGTTTTATTCTTGATTAAATTCTTGGTCCTGTGAAAGACAAATTTAAATAATTTAAAAATACCCTAGTAAAAGTTTTTAGTGATGTATGTAGGTATGCATAAAGTTATATACCATATTAAGCTTACTTAGAAAATAATAACGACGGTGCCGCCGAATGAATGAGCAAAAGCTCTTTTACCTACATTTCTTTATAGGCTATAAATAAATAGTAATTACACTAGATTTAAAACACATTTTCTACAATATTCATATATTTAAAAAAAAACTATTTTTAATGAACATTTCTTAAGTTTACATAATATCAATTATTCGGTAGTGCCGTCGATCAACCATAGCCCGATTTATTACATTAGGATAAGTACCATTTCTCAATATAGTTTAACTCATCCGTTTACATAGAACTATGATTGGAATTTGTGTATATCGAGTGTTCATTCTGTTGTTACTGCCTTGTCTATAACAAAGTGCTTTAGGTTTACGAGTAAATTGTTGATATCATTGTTGAAAGATTTCAAACCGAATGAGCACATTCCCTGTTTCCACTTCAATAATATTAACACCGCTTTGCTCATTCTTAAGTCATACTAAGTAACATTCGTTCATCCGAATAACCGGTAGATAGGCATTATCAAAACTTCATGCGTTGAATAATAGTATTACTACAATAACAATCGTATTCACATTGTCAAAGATAACTCGCATAAAGCTATGTCTCTAAAGCCAGTAAAATTACAAAACTTTTGTAGTATATATGCAGTAGTAAATACTATATTATCCAATATTCTATTGCCATTCTTTGTCGGTGATAATAATCAATACAATTATAATCCGAATATTATAGTATCGCATCTATTGTTTATTGATAATCGCATACGCGTAGACAGTAAAGGGAGTGGTTATTACTTAATACCGTTAGTTTGGTTATCAGTTCGGTGATGCGAGCACAAGGGCACGATATATCGCTTCACGCTTATTCACACCAACTACCGATCAGACAAGTTTCAGTCATGTATCGCGCTATAAATTTTGGTAACAATAAATCGTGAGTCTTGACAAAAGTTCTCTTTATCGTGACATTATAACGATATTTTTTTATGTGATTTTCATATAATTTTTATTTTTAACAGGACCATGACAGCAATATGTTTCGTTTGCAACCTACCGATACTGTCACATCAAGTGGGACTGGTGTGGGCTGGTGGCAACGGGTGGGACGAGCTCACCAGGTCCACTTTAGAAGAGTCGACGTTAAGACAGAGACTTGGCAGTCGGAGGGACTCCGCTGCTCAAGTATCCTGTCTATCACCGCCAGAACCAGACGTCGAAAATCAGTCCAGAGGTATATTCAAACTCAGTATACATTTATATGTAATGCAAAATTTTATCAAATTCTACAACTAAATTTTAAGTGTGCCTTTACTAGTTCTCCAGTAACCGTGAAATAAATTTTGTATAAAAGATGCAGTCGATGAAATATTTTATACATTAATTATTTTTGGTACCAGGTGGACCTCGGCGTCGCCGTTCATCCTTGGCTCAGTTAACCGATATTCTGCGTGAGTGGGGTGGAGGAGGCAGTGCACCCCGTCGTCAGCGCGCACCACTCTCCAGACGAGAAACCTTGGCAGACCTCGCCCGCTCCTTGCCTTGGGCTCGTCACGAACCACCACCGCGTCGCAGACGTGACTCCTCTGCTGACTCTGGTATTAAATCCATGGCCTCAAAACGACGCGATTCAAAAGCGGCCCCACAAGATTTCCGCTCAGATTTTCCAACTTATAGTTTTGACCGAAAAGACTCAACTACGGTCATGCCAACCAAAGAAAAACGTATCAAACGGCGTGGATCTGGTGAAGACAATAGAGAGCGCCGAGATTCTGTAGATGGCCATCGTCATCGTAGAGACTCTGTCGTAGCACAACCCCCGAGAATCGTGGCCACGCATAGAAAAAGACGGGCCTCGCCTCCCACGCCGGCACCACCATCGTTCGTGGATGTGTCCTCTGATCCAGGACCATCAACTCAAATGCCATCAGTGACAATAGTAGCTATTCATGAACCAAGCCGTTCGGATGGAGAATGTCAACCAACAATGACAATGCCCACAATTATAACGTCCGCTGTGACACCCTCACCTACTTCACCTACGGCGCCTAATAATGCAACTCAAACTGCCCAAACATCACAAACGACGCAATCAACTCAAGCCACTCCTGGTGGTCGAACGCCACCTAACTTAGGTGGCCGTCGGGACTCTACCACTCAGTGTGGTAGAACAAGGAGAGATTCTCGAGCTGCAGCTAGCCCTGAACGTCGACTGGGCCGACTACAAAGGCAAGCGACTGCTTTTGATGATCCAGTGGGACCTCCCGGAACGAGACGAAGAGATTCAGGGCCATCCTTAGGACCTGATGACGAAGGAAGGGCACGCAGAGATTCATTAAGCCCTGATTCAGCAGCAAGACCTCGTCGAGAGCGCTCACAACTGAGCCCTGATCGAACCGGTGGTGGGGAGTTAAGTCCATCGGCAGCTCGCAGACGAAGTCGTTTAAGAAGGCAAGCTTCATGTGCACGAATGGGTCGAGCACGAAGTCCTGAATCTAGTTCATGCTCAAGCCGTGATCCTAGTCCTTGTGCACGACCACCTGAGAGAACAATGATTCGAAGGCAATCTACGACTGAAGAAATCCTCATAGCTCGTGGTTTCCGAAGGCAGTCGACAACTGAAGAAATGATTAGATGTAGGAATTTTCGAAGGCAAAGTTCTCAAAGTGACGACGCCTGTATGCGTGCTAGGGGGCGCCGTGACTCTTCTACGCAAATACTCGATGGTACAATTGGAACCATGACTGTTGAGACTACTAGTACGTTCTTCGATTCCAGCACTCAGACTGGTAAGTAAATCTTAACTTAAATAATATGTATTGTTCGTTAAATTAAGAGTTACATAAACAATAAAATAACGTAAACAAATTAAAAATCATCATCAACAATATATGTAAAAAAGTTAAGTAAACACCTGGAAAAACAATTATTTTACAAAGTAGGGTAGCTCGAAATTGGTACTCGAAGTTGATTAAAGTTAACGCCAGCCTGCGACCTCCAACTTTTAGCTAACACGCATTGTAGAGCTTTTGCGGGACGTGAAATGCATTACAACAGCAAACTCAATCGCTATACGAGCACTACTCACTGACAAAAGCCATTGCCACGTGCTCAACCCCCGCCCCTTTTTATCAGCCAATCGATTCACGCGTTGCTCGTTCGTCTCTCTCCCACGACCCTGTTTTACCGACAGGGTGGAGAGGGTTGACGGTAAAAATCCCTCTTTATACTGGGAGAGTAACGAATCTAGTGGCGCCACTATCGGGTGTACACAGTGTTGGCCGGCCACTTTAAACTGGCAGCGCGATCGCGCGTACCTGATCGAGATGAGATGAACGCGAGCCCCTGGCGCAGGCTCGCCCGCCCGCGCCCTGTCATCTGTTGCCGAATGCTGCCATGTTTACTAGAACGAAAGTGACGTGCCGTACACAACGAATAACCTCAAATGTTGTAACATTGACAGCTTAGATTCGCGGAAAATATTTTTCAGTTTATTTCCAAGGAACAAATAACAACGAATTTAATTTTCATACAAATATTTCAATAGTTATTTGAAGTATCTCCTTTTTTGTTGTTAACTTTTTCATTAGAACCCAGTTTGTACAGTTGGAATAATATATTTGATGATAGATTTATCTCCGTGATGTGAAAATAAGTATGCGTTGAAAAGATACAAGGAACAGTAGCGTGTGTTATTGTTAGATAACAATATTTACAAGAGACAAAATTTTAATATATAACCTATAGTTAATGAACTGTAAAGAAAAACAAAAACACCAAATAGTCATTGTATCGTAAATAAATGTTAGTGTATAATTAAAACTATATTATCTCGGTAAGCCAAGCCTAGTGAGAAATACCTTTTATTATTTAAGTGATTCATCAAACAAAATAATATGGTGAGTACCAACCCCATTATATTTATTACAATACTATAAACTATATTATAATATAATAATTAAAATTCAGAAATGTGTTCATAACAGAATTTCTTGTCTTAACACACAAATTCACAAAAAATACGAAATTGTGTAAACAAACAATGTGCGTACTTTTTTTCACTTTATATAATATAATAATAGTAATAATTTGCTTGAATGTTTGTAAAGTCCCCCGCAACACAGGAATTAATCCTAGTGCGGGAGTTGTCTTTTTAAAAAAAAAAATAAATAAATAAATTTACGTGAAATAATGTCCATAATATTCTTTTTTTTTCTCTAATATCTGTTGTAAAAAGATTAGAAATAAATTAAGTAGAGTACTTTCATTTAGCAATCGAGTTCAGAATAAATTCCTTTTGATATAATAGTTCGTCCTGCTGAAATACTACAAAGAGATAGAAGCGGTAAAAGCCTTTTGATAATCGAGACGGGTTTATGGACACCATGAGGCTCTGAGGTACTCCTTTCAAGCGAACTAACGTTATTTCAATAGAACTCGACAATTCAAATTGACTGTTTCAAAGTTTTCTATAGGTTTTCAAAAATTTTGTGTTTCTATTTTAAAATAAAAATATGCGTAGGTAGCCATAAATTTCAAATATTTAGATTCGTTAGTTTTAATTTTTTTTCATCTTATTTAGTTCTGTTTTGTTTTCTGTCAGCTTTATAAAAATCTCTTACCATACCCAATACGCTCATTCCTGCCAGAACTGAAAGTATCCAAAGTGACCAAAGTGACTTGGGCGTGCAAACCTTTGAATAATAACTGTCTTAAGAATACATTAAAATTGAAATTCAAAATAAATTATCAATTTAACATTTATGAGTTCCTACTTCATTTATAATAAGATCATAAAGACAAGAGGTTTTAAACTATTATTCTAGAAAGCAGAGGATGGTTTACTCTTAAAAAATTACGAATATATAGAAAAAAATGAATTCTACTGCCATCAAATCCATATAATATATTTATGTAGGTAATATTTGAAGGTTCATATATATCTGCGAACTGTAACTATACGTTTATTTTTTATTTAATAGTCATCTGTGGCGATAAACTTAAGAAATACAACCTCCAAAATTTAAAACAACAAAACGAGTCAAACAAGTATAGAGTAAGACATCATCAATTTGTATTATTGTTTTTTTCATCAAAATTTTTTTTCCTCTATATGAACTAATGATTAATATTCAGTCCAGATAGTACAAGTCATTTGACCTATTTAATAATACAAAAACAGATCCAGTTTTTTAGCATGGAGATTCTAATTTATGGGCCATAGAAACGCTGAACCAAATATGAAATATTCACCAAGGGACAACGTCAAGTGTTTTAATTAAATTATTGTTGACTATAAATCAGCCCAGAAAATGAGTTATGGGGTCAATAGTAATATGTGCCCGATGTACGAAGAAATTTTTAATTATATAAATTACTGTAGGCAGTGACTGTTGAGAATATGAGTAGACTTGGAGCAGTACATAATTAATAATTATTTAGAGATAATTTTTTATCTGATAATTAGTTTCAAATTACATCTTTTAATGATGGTTATGACGGAAACCCCCACGGGTCATCACCATACCGGAGCTGACGGAAAAGTGGTATGTGGGACTACGTGTTCCATCACAAGTAGGTCTATTGCAAGGGACCTGGATATACCCTAGGCAGGACCTCTTTGGAGTTCTTTTTGGTACCTCTAATCAGAAATAAGTTTATACTACATACTTTCTGCAATTTGAGAAATATTTCCTATTAAAAAACATTGTTAATACATCATTATTTGTTCTCTGAAGTCCTCCTAACTCTGACAAAATATTTTAAGATAAAAGAGATATGTCTACTGTCCATTATAACATTGACATATCATAACAAAATTATTATTGGTAAACCGGGGAAAACGATAACTCATAGAATATTGAAACACCATTATTAAGGCAGGTCGTAATGTCAATATTATCGCAGTCATATACTTCATTCGCTATAAAAACATAAAAATACTTATTTAGCACCAACTTTATAGCGTCTACTGTGTTCACATTAATTACTCTCTGTGTTCTATGTCGACCGTTTAATATTTCGATATGGAAGTCGTAGCAACTTAGTTTTATTACCACTGGTAATGGCAGTAAATATTCATTTTATAGACCTTTATTGACTTGTAAACTGATTAAATTCTCCTGACATCGCAACAAATTTAGTAATTACGTATTTCCATGATCCTTTATAAGTTCTTGTTAGTTTGTTAAATTAAGTAACAAATATATCAAGGTAGATGAAGAAAATTGTTGTAACGAATACAAATTTATTATTATTTGAACGCACATTGTCATAATTTTGTAACTTTTAATTAAAATTTTTCTACATATAAATACAATTAATAAGTTAACTATTTACAAAACAAGGCATAGTCCTAGCATTAAACTGTCAAATAGCTTAATTTATGATACTTAAAGACTCAAGACAAATGACAACATACATTTAATAAGGAACTATCTTCAAGCCCTTTTTTTCAAAACTTTTCTTAATGTCTTTTCTCATTTTTTGCTTATTATATTTAAGAACTACGTTGACAAATAAGGTAATTTTCCAAACTCATAAGTTCGTTAAGAATACAAAAGTGACTGTCATGTACTACGACAGGAGTCGTCAATAACCTGAACTTAAAACGTGAAGTCTGGATTCTTGGCAAAATTTAGAGCCACATTACTAAGCCCTTTGGCTTGATGCCAAAAGAGAAATATCGCTTTTACTATTTAATGCTCGTTCATAATTTGTGGTCAAACCGCTAGCCAAAGGTTACATACTGTGCTATTCGTAACAGAACCTTATTTCGGAAGCGTCGCAAACGCCCAGTTGTTGCCAAACATAATATAGTCCATATTACGTAATAGAGGGCAAGCCTATTCTTGTCATACAGGCACTGTATGACTGTATGTATACTGTCTGATAGTTCAGTTCACGTTTGAGCCTCATACTGTTATATAAAAATATTTTTGAACAGTGTTTATATGATCTGCAACAACAACCTGTACTCGTATTTTCTCAAATTGCGAACATTTATAGGGTAAAGCTAGCAGTTTTCATTAGACTGAACAACTGGTCTACTAACTTAAAAGAAAACAGTTGTTTTCCGATTAAGCAGCGTAGTACATATTAATGAACATAAGACTTTCTTTGGTTTTCACCATAGTACAATAACGTGCTGCAACAAAAAATACATTTTTAAATTCCAGTACAACGATATTTTCAGTCTCAAAGACAGTAAACCTTACAAAAATACTTTTTGTAAGGTTATTGTAAAAGAGACCTTTCAAATCAATATTATGTCCTAGATCCGCTGGTTGGTACCTCAGGGTAAAAGAAAGCCAATCGTTGCTTTGATTCAACTTGTTATATATTCAAATTCATGTTTCCCTTCTAACCATTTTAGGCAGTTCATAGAATTTTTATTACTCAATTATAAGATAAAGGTTCGTTCCAAAAGCAAGCCGAAGGACCATCTGTTTTCTTAAGAGTCATTTTTATAAGTGGTAAAGGGAGTGTTTTATTTCCCTTTTTTTGACATTAAATTGTTGCTTCAGTTATATTATACTAAAGGTATTGTATTATTTTAGGCTACATTTCTGTCTTTTTTATTTAACTTCATCATCTTCCACATCCTGACCTCATCCTTTGCAGGACATAGGCCTCTCTTTGATTGTTCCATTCTCTGCGCTTCTCTGCTTTTGTCATTCAGTTCCGTTAGTTAATTGAACTAACTTACTTATTATTACAGGTTGAATAACTATTCCCTCTACTATTGTGTTGTACTGGTTACCTTTCAACTACTTTATTACTGGTCTTATTTGACCAAGAACCTCTTAATCATTATTTGTTGATTATTTATTTATTAAATATCTACCGGAAACGGTAATATAATGTGAAGAATATTAAAAATATAATGTGAAAGTATCGATATTAACTCTCAAGCGAATTTAAGTCAAAACTTTTGTAGATGAAGTTCCGTAGCTTAAGTATCGCTTACACTTCGTAACTCTGATTACCATCGATCTTCCTGTACCTTGTAAGTAAGAAGATTATTCTCTGAGGATTAGAAAGAAGTTACAGTCAGCCTTAAAGACTTTTACTAAAAGTTTCAAAAGTTTCTTACAAGTTACAAACTACAAATGCAATATTTATAAATGTTCAGTTATCAGTTTTGCCATCACGGTAGACAGCAGCACTTCAATCTTTCATAAAGCAATAACTACGATAAATTATTTACGTACAACATTTTCTTATATAAATATATTTTTTATACCACTAGAGTAGCAAACAGCCAGACCAGCTTTTAATTAGAAAACGGTGATTGCAACTTATATAGACCATAACACCAGATTACTTTTTTGTATAATACTTCCTCGAAGTATAGTCCTAATAGTACCTCGAAGTCGTCTTTGCGGTTCGCTTATCCATTATTAAATATAGTCATTGGTAATAATTAAAAAAAAATTGAACCCAACAAAAAAAATATATTATTCTTGTATTTACTTAAAAAATACTATATCCAATCGACATACATTATGATAGTCATATTATTTGACGTCTATTGTAATTTAAGTGAGTGTCTTTGTTTTAAAAAGTCAGCCGCTTGTTTTTACACATCTAATCTGCCAACTATCAACTGTTATTTTATTTGTGGTATTGATGGCATTTAAATTGGTCAGTCTAAAAGCATTACATAATATAAAAATGCATCAAATCGTTTTTGTGAGCGAATTATGGAACATAAATAAATTGACTAAAATCGATCGAGTTGGCATTACTGTGATATATATATATGTATATCACAGTAATGCCAACTTCTATATATATAAACATACACACAACATTAAATTCAAATCTTAAGTAACTAGCCAGTATTCTTCTACAAAATAATAAAACCCCTACTAATATGATATTACAATTACAGAACCATCACCGCTCTATGACAACAATCACTATCACGAGGAATGTCTCCGCTGCAACTCCTGTGGGTTGAACCTTACCGGCCCAAACCAGGTTAGTCATTTTGTATTTTATGTTTAGAAAATTAATAAATATTGTTCATATATAAAATACCTACTCAAAATATTATTTAAGTTTGGACGGATTTATTTCTCCGTCACTCTATAGCGGCTATACGCACATTGGCACAGCTATAAACTGGAGAGGACTGGCCAACAGGTCTAGTTGTTAGTGATCCTAACTAAGCCAGAGGTCGTGAGTTTAATTCCCATCCATGACAAGTAATTGTGTAACGGGCACGTATTTGCTTTTTTGTGTATGTGTATATGTATTTAGAAATATTTATATATGCAGTATGTTACTTTGGGATAAAAAAGAAGTCTGGAATAACATAGTCTAAATTTTTTTTTCTATTTCAAATCTAGTATAATTTATATATAATAGGATATATCTAGTATAATTTATGTATAAAGCTATGAGCTTGGGTAGAACTGACCTTCCTAGGCCGACAGTCATAAACAGTTACCGTTATCATGTCTAATCCAAGCCGTGTTTATCTGATCTCTAATAAAACGATTACAAGAAAAAAACGATTAGTGAAAATTTCGTTTAAAACCTTAATGCTTATTTTAATTGCCCTCACCAAGGATTTGATTCCGAACATTTCTATATAGTTTCCCTTTTATTCGCAACCGAAATAAATGGAATGGAATTGGAATGTCTAATGACGCTGGCGAGACCCATCCTTATTGGCCGATAACCAATATTTAGATGTGTCCGACAACTTTTTAACAAATAAATGTAGCTCACTTTGCTTTTCACATTCGCTTCCAGGATGTTAAAATTATAAAAAAAAACTAATTGCTAAATTAATTCTAATAAAAAGAAGTTGTGATGAGTTGTACGCTAAATGTGTATGAATAAATATTGAAATACATCAATAATGGTAAGAAGCTATCCTAAAAAGTCTAATATAAAACAGTTACTTACATACATATATATGTGTACAAAACAGCCCGTTTTTGTCAATTAAAATTTGGTCCCATTAACCTAACAGGGGGCAAGCCTATTGCAATTAACCGGGGCCTGTATAATTGTATAATATACTGTCTGACAAATGACAGTCTGATCACTCAGTCGCTTTCTGTATAAAATATTTACGAACACACATATTTATCATAGCGCATATCTCATGATATTTTTATTGAGGTTGTTATGTATAGCTTTTTTTTTTCATGTTACTGAAAAATAGGTATCGATGCATAAGGAGGACACACGCTTGATGTTAAACAAGTTAAAGTCAACTTCGTCATTAACTAAATAATAACATATTATAACATCCTTAAACTAATACTTTGATGATATTATATTGTGATAATGTCATCGCATGGACAGGGATGACATAATTTTATGATTAATGAGTTATTCATGTGGTGAATTTATTAGGGACATATTTTACCACGGTTAATATATACCACGGTAATGACTAATATGTTCACAAAATTAATTCCTTTTATAGAACTTAATTAGTATCATAGAACCTATTCGTATCACCTGGTAATGTCTACACCCCATAAGATTATTGATATTATATGATGTTTAATAACTTCGTTTGAAATAAAAACTTTCTCATTACAATTAATTTCTGGGTCGCTTAATAAAAAATATTTCTGGGGCTTGACAAATCAATCAACGGATACAAATAACCACACAGACTCGACACCCAGACTCGACTATTTGTGGATCACAAAAATTTATGTTCCGTGTGGGAATCAAACCCACGACCTCCAGTTCAGCAGTCGTGGTCACTAACCACTAGACCAACAAAAGGCAGCCATGTTTTTAGTTAGGAGCGTGACTGCGCAAAAAGGTTGGTTAATATTAATCCAACATAAACAATGTAATTGTGAATTGACTATTTATTTAATTCATACCCTGCACTATGTATTCAAATTCATATATTCTATTTGGTGCGATAACTGACGTACCCCCTTTTTAGGTAAACAAAGCACGGTCATCAATAAAAAAAAATATATACAAATTTTTATCTTTACTTCTCAATCTATAATTTATTAACACTGTAGTTATATAATCTTAAGAGAACAACACATCAAATTTAAAACTATCAGACACAGCCAAGAGTTAAAATGCTTTCCATTTACTTATTTTACACACAGGTGGTAAAAATATGAAGCATTTTACATTTGCAAATACCATAACCATCAATCATTTCACGATTCACCGCGGACAACGCAGAGCTCAGTATGTGGCAAATGTGGCGCACATTATCGACCTGTCAATCAAATAAACTATTACCCTTTTGTACTTAAACATTGAGTAGGGTAGGCTGTGAACTGATGAAATAATTATTACTTCGACTGGATTTTGGACACCTACCAATCTATCCAATATAGATTTTTTGATTGTCTGTCTAATAGAAAATTAATGCTAATTTACGACACTTCAAAGACGGATAATAAGATTATTTCTGTTCAGCGACTGGTGGTCACTAAATTTTTATATCATATAGTTCGATCACAAAATTAAATTTGATATATAAGAGATATTTTAAATGTGTAGGAGATAATCAAAATTTCTAGATTTAATTTTTCTGTCTTGGGTTGCCACTATGGTGAGCTTTGGTGCTTTAGTTAATGTGTTCAATCGGTCCCAACTATTAGTATGAATATGTATAAAAATATTCCAATGATTTGTCACTCATCATTTTGATTCATGTTACTTAACAAAGTTTCATTTTGGATTTTAAGTTGAATGTCTCTGAAGTAAACTAATATTTTAAAGATAATTATTAAGAGATCCTTTTATAAACCATCTCTCGGATTCAGACCGGTATGTGTCTAAACATAGGTTTTAAATTGTTGTTCAACGTTTTCCCCTGGTTTACACTACATATATTGTGGCATAATTTGATTTTCACAATTTGGTTACAATATAAATACAAAAAGTCCGTGGATAGAGAATATAACTGTATTTGCATATTTTAAATATAACTTTGAAGGCCAGGAAAGCGTAAAAGTTAAAAGTGAGTTTTTATTATTACATTTTTAAAACTAAAGTAACAATCTTGTACCCATATAAAAATACTGCTTGATTGTACTTGTATTTAAAACTCATTTCATTTGCTTTGATTTGAGATTGCTATTTTTAAAGGGTTTCCTTTAAATGCAAGGTCAATTTTATTTGAGGTATAATAATATAGTTTAAAACCTTTTTAATTAATGTTGTTAATTGATTGTTTATAGCAGTGGGCTGCAGTACGCTTAATTATTAATTGACTAATTAAAGTTTTAATCTAAGTACGGTATGGATATACGCTAATATTATACGTGTACCATGATTGTCGTAAAATGAAGTACGAAAACTAAAGTACTAGGAAGTAAATAAACACACTTTTACGACAATGGCACGACGTCTTCAATCGATATTAATCAAAGACGAATTAGAGAAGCCTAACAGTGAGTTATTACCGAGCGCCGTGAAGTCAAATCAATCACGAACGGAACAAATACTCTCTTTTCCATCTCTTTTTGACATAACAATGAACCATAGAACTGCGATTTGACAATACCCATGGTCCTTACATTTTGTATCTATCCATCTGTTAGTGAACAGCAAATGTAGTGTTACAGAAATGTTACATATGTATATATCCTCATACCCCCTCTCCTCTTTCCCATCTCCGCATTCCCCATCTCTTCCTTTTCCCTCCCCGCTACCTCCATCCACCCCATCCTTCATCACCCTCAAAGCCGCCCGCCTTTGAGGGTGATGAAGCGCACTTACGACTCTTGAGTTGCAAGTGTCCATGGACAGCAGTCGTCACTTACCATCAGGTGACCCGTATGTTCGTCTGTCCTCTTTAACTATAAAAGAATTATGTATTCGCTAGGTCCATAAGTACCAGAGATAACTCTGTGTTTTTAATAATAGCTTTATTGATATGGTCAACATCATTAATACCTACAGTTTCACCTCCAGTTCACTCTAACGAATAGGCAAACATAAACATTATAATGCACGGATGTTTTTTTTATTTATTCTAATTAACTTTAAGCAAAATTTAATATGTACTTTTTTAAATGATGCATTATATAAGTATTCTAAAAAAAACACACCGCTTAATTATGTGACTATTAGTTCATAGTAGGAGAGTAGAACTCATATATATACTCAATACCAATTCTAGTCTCATTATAAAAGTTTCAAAAATACGCAATCACTTTTTTAATCAACTTTTTTAATCCTTAATCCTACTCACCTTATTCGCAACCAATTTAAACGAAGTTTAAAAGTACATTAACCAACATACTTTAGACTACTAGTCTAAGTACTACAATACCTTTATATGATGCGTATTAAACACTACCATTACACTAGTTTACTTTTATGATGTGAGTATGTACCTACATATATGTATGTGTATGCAATCGTAACGATAAGAGTACTGTAGGGAAAATTGTCATTAACCGCCAAAGTGCTCTTAGGAAAATAGCATCAAGCATGGCACTATATAGATAATGTTCAAACATCAAAAAATATTGAGCCGCATTAACTGGCCCGTTGGTCGCTGGACCCTCACTGGGTCTAGTTACCACTAGAGCCGGAGATCGTGGGTTCGATTTTCACAAGGTACAAAAATTTGTGTGATCTACAAATAATTTTTCCTGGTCTGTGTGTCCGTTGTTTGTAAAGTCCGCCGCGACATTATTTCCAGTAGCGAGTATTTCCAAAGGCGAGAACTGTTCTATTATAAAAAAAATCGTTCTGCTTTTCTGAAGAGGATTTGGCTATTTTCCATCAAAAGATTGACTTATACGACAGAACTTTACCGATAAAAATCTTACCAACAGTTCAATCACATTTTAAAATGTCTTCCAATTTAGTTCACTCAGTGCGCTATGTGATCAAGTTATTTGTGACTGAAACAAAATACTTCTTGAGACTCAAATTCAAAATCACGTTCAAAGCGGCCCCAAAACACATAGTGCTGATAATAATTTGAACAAAATTGAGTTGCATTACATAGATTAGTAAAATATCCGGGTTCCATTGGTGTTTCAATTTTGAAATGCAAACGGAATTTCTCATGCTTCTTATTGGGAAATAGTATCTAACCTTTAAAAAGGCTAAATCGCTGTAAAAGCTTACAGTATAAATTATAACCAATCTTATTATTAAATATTCATCCCCATCACCTAGACAATTGGCACTCCACCAATGTGTGCTTCTCCAGAAGATTTTTGCCTCTCACAACCAACCTATGGAACAAATTGTCGCCTGCCGTATTTCCGGACCGATACGACCTTCAAACGTTCATGAAAAGAGCGTACCTACTCCTACCTAAAACGCCGGCAACGCACTTGTGACTCTTGAGTTGCGGGTGTCCATGGATGGCGGTAGTCACTTACCATCAGGTGAACCGTCTGCTCGTTTGCCTCCGATCGCATAAAAAAAATCTTGGGCCTTAAGTTTATTAACTTAGCCCAAAACGGTTGGTGACTTTACCTCACCGCAGTTACTACTCAGCTTATGTAATTAATCCTGTTTTTTATCTCAATTAAGGGTTTCGATAAATATTATATGAAGTGTCGTTAATTCTGCTACTTGAACTTGTACGTACAGTCGACCAATTATATCGTCTACCACCCTTCGCTTGAAGTTTATTTGACATCATAAAACAACAATTTTGATTTTCCCGTGGTATAATATTCTGACAGTTTCTAATGCTGCCTTTATCATGTATTATTTATGTGATATGTTACGTCATGGATGCCTTTTATTCCTGATTCAAATGGTCACCTCTTGTTAAACTCATACATTTCCTCGATGAGGGCAGATTGAAGTATCTAAATTTTTATGCAAGTAAGACTTTTTAATGAGAAAGGTAGCATGAAATATCTTTCTATTTATGTAAGAAAAGTTTTTATGTTAAAATTAATAAAAAGATAGCAGTTCATTTAATTCTTTCGCATTTATAAAATAATGAATTCTAGTTATAACAATAATTAAAAACAAGGAAAAACACATATCTTTCAATGAATATTATAATTGTAACGATACAAATACATACATAAATCCCAAATATCCCCTAAGGGGTGCGCAAAGATGTATTAAATACTCCTATTTTGCTAATTAGAATGTGAATTTGACGACACCTTCTGAAATTTAACTATTATTGAAGCCAGCATTACGAAACGCAATTATATTAGTTCTTTTAGTAATTGATAAATTGCGAGAATTGCTGAGAAATCATTAAATCACAATAAATCATAATTATGCATCCTTTCAATTGTTAGATAGGTTCAAACTTATCGATATTGTAATCACACAGAAACTTTTGTCACAACTGGAAGACCATTTTCTTTGTAGTGTTTGAGTTCATCAACAAAGCTTATTTTGTTAATGCTATAAAGAAGAAAAGAAAATAAATTCAATTTATAATAAACGTCAAATTTCAAGTTTTACATACATAGAAATATACTTTTAAGTGATTAAGACGTAAAATATTTGCAACCTTAAAAAAAACAAAATAATAAAAAGCGAGCCAGAAGTTTTGTATTACGCAAAGCATTTTACCTTCATTTACACAGATTTGAAAGAAACGCAGTCAAATTCTGTTAATATTTTGTTCGTGAACAAATATTCAACTGCGGATATTAAATATTTCATTCAACGTCAATATTGTTATATTTCCGGGGCAGTCGTCACTAAAGAATATTAAATAATTTTTGGGGCTGAAGCTACACACTTCTACTACGCTCCACATTCTACAATATTTATTTATATGTATATATATGAACATTTTGTTTCTTAGCTTCTTCAATAATATCAGTGTCATAAATGAGGAATAAACAAACATATGTATATGTCTATGTATATTTATTAAGGTGTATTTGTAAATAGTTTTTTTTTTATCCGTAGTGACGGCACATATAACTTCTTTTAACTGTAATACATTCTGAAATATAAATTCTAACAATTACTACCGGAGATATATAATATATAAGTAATAGCAGTCCAGTGATGCCCAGCGCCGATCAACGGCACTCGTTCACGAGCACGCCACCCAACGTCCACCTGAACCATATAGAAGGGAGCCGAACGTCCCGACTTCTAGGCGAGCATGACATACTTAGAACTGCCGTGCGACATAGAAAATAAATCTAAACAAGTTTTACCCAGTTCTCAGATGTACAACTCACACAATTTCTGCATATAACATACAATCATAAAATACCTACAATCTAAATTATTTTATTTTATATTCTTATAAAAGTATGACAATTATGTATAAAAAGAATCAATGTCACCAATAATATTTGAAAACTTCACTAAATAATTAAACGTCAAAAATAAGGAAAAAAATATTTAAAAAACTAATACGTAGTAATTTACAGTGTCAGTGAAGCAGGACCAGCAAGTCGCCAAGCATTCTTGTCAGCCAAATAATCATCTAATTGTAATATGCTTGTTTACAAAGCGTAAGTTTCATGCAATTTTTAATTTTTTTCTCATTTAGATGAAGAATATCACAAGGTATTTTATTATATTATTTAACACAGTACCCCATAAAAGATGTTTGTACTTTTGTTAATGTAAATTTTGATTGAACTAATTTATTTCTATCTCTCGTAATATAATTCTGTCTTTCACATCATTTTGTAAATAGATGCAGATTTTTTCTTACATACATAATGTTTCATAAACATACTGACAAGGCACCGTCAGGCCGTTAATCTCTTTAAACAGTTCCCTATGGAATTCACAACTACGTAGATTATAAAGGGCTCTAATAGCTCTCTTTTGCAGAGTGTTTGATTACATATTTGTAGCACGCCCCACAATAAAATACCAAAGGACATGATACTGTGGAAATATCTAAAGTAAACTAGTCATGCAGTATATACATATGTCTGTTCATTAGTAGACTTTCCTTACCGCATATGCGGCAGAACTGAGAGCCCCATTGTAACCTAGAATCTAGCGTTATCCCCAATAAAATAATTCAATAAAATAGTTAATTTATAAATTCTAACTTTACGTTATTCATAAAGATTTCACATTCACTTTGTCTAATGTTTGGCAAAGAAAATTTTACAACTTTCTTTTTTTTTTTTCAGTTAATACTAAATTTTTGGCGAGAAGCGGGCCCGATATAAACACCTGCGGAACGCCCATTTTTATGTTTGGTCCAAATTAATTTACACCATTAATCTGAATCTGCTGTTTTCTGTCACTCAGATAAGATTTAAGCACACAGAGTGCCTGTCTAGAAAGTCAATAATGCTCAAGTTTCAGGAGCAGAGTTTCATGACTCACACAATTAAATGCTTTTGAGAAGTCACAAAAGATACCAAGTGCACCCATAGCTTCCTTCCAGGTGCTAAAATTATGGTGTAACAAAGTGACACTGGCGTCAGTTGTACAACGCCTTTTAGTGAAACTGAATTGTTGACAGTGAAGGATGTTATTTGTATTAAAGTGTAGAAGCATTTGATTGAGTATAATTTTTTTGAAGAACTTGCTAAATACCGGCAGGACTGAAACAGGTCTATAATTGTTAGAATCTTTACTGTGTCCGGATTTAAAAAACTTTACTGTGTTTCATGGGATAAGTATCCCTACTTACTACAAGTTTCAATGATAGTTTGGCAAGTTTTGATTGACATTGCCCACAAATCTTCAGACACTTTTATTTTAATATCCTTAAAAGCTTTTAACAATACAGTGGGATTGACATGTTTAATTTAATTTTGTTTAAGTAAAAGCTACGGGACATACCTACATTTTTTTAAGAAGAGTGACATGATCAGGCGATGAAACTACATTTTCAGTTATTTTTATTGGGATCTCAGTAAAGAAATCAACAAATTCCTGGGCTTCCTTGTCAGATGTTAAAGTACCGCATCGCTATTTTTTTTTTATGTGTACCATAATGACTCCACTTTGCCTGATGGAAAGCAATAAGTAGAGTCCAAGAGTGGTGGTCACCATCCTCATTGCATGTCTAGTCAATGTATCATAGTGACCCACACGAGATGCTTTTTTCACGCCCCGCTTAAAAGACCCGGGATCAAAGTGGGAAGGAAACACGTGCGCTGGTAGTGAATTACAGGCTTTTAGTTCGGAATCGCATATTTCCGACTCTCAAACAGTGACTTCTCAGGCCAGTATGTGTAGTCCTGCAGAAGAAAGGAGAAGGTGGGGCCAATTGGAAGGGCTCGTCAGAACACTGTCTGTGATGTAGGAGATAGAGAACTGGCAGAGAGGCGACATCTTTTCGCAACTGCAACTAACTTCATAACGTTTATTAAATACTTTTTCTACCAGTTTCATTATTAATTATTTTAAAGGTAGTTTTTACCTTATCTTCAGACAATTTAATTTGATTACTAATATAATAAGATTTATCCACTTGACACACTTTTCTAAAAGTTTTTGAATAATTGGCGACATTTTTATATATATATGTATGTATATATATATAGTGACTCCACTTTGCCTGATGGAAAGCAATAAGTGGAGTCCAAGAGTGTTGTTCACTATCCTCATAGCATGACTAGTCAATGCAGCATGGTGACCGCCACTAGTGCTGTAGGCAATAGAGGACTGCCATAGAGGCGCCATCTCTTCGCAGTTGCGAATTGGGTGTTCTGAAGAGTAGGAAGGGGAAGGAATGGAGACATTTTGTTAGAAAACGCGCACGCCTTTGTTTTTTTGGCACTGAACTGAACATGTTGCCAAGAGCCAACATGTCATTGATATACAAAAGGAACAGCATAGGCGATAGGACGGAGCCCTGAGGTACACCAGCGCTTACCTACTGGAAGTCAGAGGCCGCGCCGTTGCAGAGAATCCTAATGCGACGCTTGTGAAGGAAGGCAGTAACCCAGTTGCAGAGAAAAGTTTAGCGAAGCGAGCGATGCCAGACCCTATCGTAGGCCTTGGCAATGTTAGGCTGCGTAGGCTGATGGCCAAGGACTCTCCATGCCTATCCATATCCTCGCCCTAGAGGTTCGGCCTCAAACCATACTGCCGATCATTTAACACGGAGTGATCCTCTAGGTGGCGGATTAACTGAGTGATTGAGTAATAATGATTGAAAGATTCACTATTTGCATAAGACTTTAGGCCATAAAGTTCGTAAAATTTATCTCTACTTCTCCTAATTCTAGTAGTTGCCGAATCACTGAAAGCAAATCGGGGGACACCTTCTTAGTTTTCTTTTCTTTTGAGTTTTCCAAATCATCTTTTTTGCACTACCGCAAAGAAATCAGTGCAGAATTCATATACATTGTTCACGTTAATATTAAGTGAAAAAAGTCAAATTGCTATTTAAAACAGAATCAAACGTTTCAAGGTTTTTAGATGTTATAGGTCTATAATTTATTTGAACCTTCTGCAAAGGTGTGCTGGACCTATAGGCAGACAGTAAAACCACTGTGAGCCGACGGCAGATAATTTACAATAGATTTTCCTAAAACTTCACAACTACAGAAGACCTTGTCAATGCATATAGCAGATGACTAGGTAACACGCGTGGGATATATAAATATATTTGTCAGATTAAAAGACTTAAAACTGATTAGAAGTTGAAGTCTCTTTCAAAATATTTATGTTAAAATAACCACAGATGATCACTTATTTATCACCAGCAGAGAGTTTTGACATAACGTATTCCATTGTTGTGTCAAAGATAGAGTAATTTTGATTATTTGGGGGCCTAGAAACGCACACTACAATATGCCTATCCAGCTCAACACAAGATATATTCTACCGAAGTCTAACTATATATTTTCTTTGCATTTAATACCATTTTTAACTAAGATTAACTAGCTTTCCATGCAACGTAGACTTTCGGTTGAAACAACTAGCCACGCTGTAGTTCTTATAATTAATTAACATCTGTTCTTCTCTCAACAAATATTCTGTGAAACACACTGTCATACTGTGTTTTTCTAAAATAATTTCTATTTCTATTAACTTACATGAAACACCCTGAATATTTTGTTATAAGAGCGTCACAGTATTCTGCTTAATCCTAGTATAGTGAGAACTGACTACTGCTAGTAGATATGTTGCTTTTTATTGCTCTAGACTCATTGGTAATATATAGTATACGAGGCATGCCCTTTAAGTTTTGTCGTTTGAAGAAAAAAACACAACTAGAACCTTACAGTACTTTTTATTGTTTTTCAAAGTATTCACCACGTAGCTTAATACACTTTTCCATTCGCTCAAACCAGTTATTATAACATTTATTCCACTCTAAAGTGTTCAAAATGGCTGACTTGGAAGCGTCGACTGCTTCTGCACCAGACTGGAAACCTTTGACCACGAAGACCATTCTTAATTTCAGGAAATGTAAAGAAATGGTTAGGGTCAGGACTGTATGGAGAATGGTCAAGAATTTCTACTTTTTCCTGCTTCAAATACTCAATCGTTTGACGAGCGCTGTGTGAACTTACGTTGTCGTGGTGCCAGATGATGCGTCGCTTTGAGTTAGATTTTCGAAGTTCGGCGATGACTTGTGGTAAACAAACTGTTATATACCACTCTGCGTTAACCGTTCTACGATCATCAAGAGCAATAGTCGCAACATGGCCGGTTTCCAACGAACGTGGCCACCATCTTCTTTGAAGTGCTTCGAGAACGAACAACTTTAGTCGGCTTTTGCTCGTCTTGAAAGACCCAGATTATAGGTTGTTGTTTGGAATCAGGATCACAGCCATAGATCCAAGAATCGTCACCACTGATGATGTCGTAGACGTGATTTGAATCTCCTCGGTTATTTACGTGGTAGAGTCATGCTTAGGCACGAATGGGCCGGCTCTACCGGTGCGATACCACGGCCTCACAGAAAACCGGTTGTGAAAGTAATGCATTTCCCCGAAATGAGTGAGGTTTCCGGAGGCTCAAAATCCCCCACCCCCCCTAATGAGAGCGCTGTTAACAAAAAGGATACCCCAAGGGGGTTCCAGCACTAGCGTTGGAGAATCCCCCCCTGGATGTCCACCCTCAGTATGTCACAAGTTGGTGGTGGACAGTGTCGAGGTTAGAATGTAAGCCCCTGATGTTACAAAAATCCACGGTAAACGTGACAGGGGGTGCCATGGTATGCATTCTCTTGCCCCTAGCAGATTTTGAGAGCGCAGGTGAGCCCCCCCAGAGTACAAGGGGGAGGCTGGGCGTCCACGCTCAGGTATAATCCGTACTGAGGGTGGACGTCCAGGGGGGATTCTCCAACGCTAGCGCTGGTACCCCCCTGGGGTAACCTTTTTGTTAACAGCGCTATCATTAGGGGGGGTAGGGGATTTTGGGCCTCCGGAGACCTCACTCATTTCGGGGAAATGCAACGCAAGCGTTACTTCACAACCGGTTTTCTGTGAGGCCGTGGTATCGCACCGGTCGAGCCGGCCCATTCGTGCTTAAGCATGGCTCTACCACTATAATATCCCGATCACCTGGATAATTGGCACTCAACCACTGTGCGGTTCTCCAGAAGCTTTTTGCCTTGCACAATCAGCTTATGGAACAAATTGTCGCCTGCCGTATTTCCGAACCGATACGACCTTCAAAGCTTCAAGAAAAGAGCGTACTCTTGAGTTGCGGGTGTCCATGGGTGGCGGTAGTCACCTACCATCAGGTGACCCGTCTGCTCGTTTGCCTTCTATCACATAAAAAAAAAATACCTTTGCAGAGTTTTCTTACACCATCGAAACACGGCTCTGGACTATGTCAACACCGGGAAGCAAATGTTTACTGCTTGAACCTGTACCCATAGCTTGAGAACCCTCCTTCGTCCTGTAACTATTACTAACTAAACTAACATTAGTACAAAGACTAAACTGTGTAAAATATAATGAAGATGTCATATTATATATGTATGACAGAGGAAATATTATAACCTAATAACGAAGCTATTTTATGCCTTAATTTAATAGGGAGGTGTATAGCTCCCCTGGTCAATCTCAAATTCTTTATGAAATTGTTGGCGTCAAGGAATTTCTCACTATAGTAAGCTCCTAAAAACTGATATGATTATGAAGGATATATAGTATAAATAAAATTTAACTCAAAAAAGTTACCAACAAGATTCTCTAAATTTTGCACTTTATCCTGACACAAAGCATTCTTCCCCGGATTCCATTTTGCAAAAGAGCAAGTAGTCGAGTTAAAATTGTTCTGACTCTTGTTCATGATAGCCCCTTGACATATTGTTTTTGTCGCCATTGTCAGACATTATGTATCTAGTCTTGGTGAACATACGAGAACAATCAAATTTGCCCTTTTTTTCCATATATGATTTTAGTATCCACTATTCATTCCTGGTATATTGTTCATTAAACTTTGGATTGGTCGCCAACTGACAATATTCTAAAACTATTGACTTTACTGGAAACTAATTGACATACACGCAACTCTCACTCTACCCTGAAACGGGTGGGAAGAGGCGTCTCCAACGTACACTTTTTAACAACCATAATTTAGTCAAATTTACGTATTAGGGAACAAGTCTATGCTGTCAACCGGGCACTGTGTAAAGTGTATTGTATACTATCGGAAAGATAATAGTCCAACCCTTTTATCCATTATCCTTCAGTCTAGTCCGTTTTACGACACTAACGGGGAAAGATGCGGTGAATAATGAAAATTGATATTTTGTATAATAAATGATAAATAACAATGTTCTTTATACACGGAAAGAAGAACAGACGGGTCATGTGAATGTAAGTGACCGCCGACCATAGACACCTGGAACTCCAGAGTCGTAAATGCGTTGCCCACCTTTGAAGGTGATGAAGGGGGGGATGAAGAGGGAGTTGGGACGTCGATCCTTTTTTTTTTTTTTTTTTTTTTATTTGTAAGCCTACCATAATGACTCCACTTTGCCCGATGGTAAGCAATAAATGGAGTCCAAGAGTGGTGGTCACCATCCTCATTGCATGTCTAGTCAATGCAGCATGGTGACCCACACTATGGCGGCCTGGTGAGATGCTTTTTCACGACGCGCTTAAAAGACCCGGGATCAAATTGGGAAGGAAACACGTGCGCTGGTAGGGAATTCCAGGCTTTCACTGATCGGCACAGGAAAGAAGAGCCAAACCGTTTCGTTCGAGATCGCATATCTTCGACTCGCAAACGGTGACTCCTCAGGCCAGCACGTGTAGTCCTGTAGAGGAAGGGAGAAGGTGGGACCAATTGGAAGAGCTCGTCAGAACACTCCCCGTGATGTAGGCGATAGAGAACTGCCATAGAGGCGACATCTCTTCGCAACTGCAGGGGCTCAAGAGACTGGGTGACCTCAGGACAGTCTATAATACGGACTGCGCGTCGCTGCAACCGATCGAGAGCGTCAAGCAGATACTGCGCATAGCCATCCCAAAGATGAGAGCAGTACTCCACGCAGGAGCGAACCTGGGTCTTATATAAAAGACACAGATGCTCGGGCGAGAAGAACCGTCTCACCTTGTTGAATACACCGAGCTTCCGCGAGGCCGCCTTAGTGACGCTCTCGATGTAATCACGCGGATTGAGATCCCGACAGATGTCCATACCCAGTATACTAAGCCTATCCTGTAGTGGCAGTTGAGTGTTCTGAGAATAGGAAGGGGAAGGAATGGAGACTTTTTGTTTGAAAACGCGCACGCCTGTGTTTTCTTGGCGCTGAACTGGAAGTCAGAGGCCGCGCCATCACAGAGAACCCTAATGCGGCGCTTGTGGAGGAAGGCAGCAACCCAGTTGCATAGCTTAGATGGCAGACCAAATGCAGGAAGTTTGGAGAGAAGCGAGCGATGCCAGACCCTATCGAAGGCCTTGGCAATGTCGAGACTGATGGCCAAGGACTCCCCATGCCTATCCATAGCCTCACCCCAAAGGTGTGTGACGTACGCTAGAAGATCACCCGTGGATCGGTTCGGCCTAAAACCATATTGCCGATCATTTAACAAGGAGTGATCCTCTAGGTGGCCGATTAATTGGGTGTTGATTATCCGCTCGAGCACCTTACAGAGTATGGAGGTGACGGCTATAGGACGGTAATTAGCTGGATCGGAGCGGTCGCCTTTTTTGGGAATGGGTTGGACGTTCGCCTCTCGCCAGGCCTCCGGAACAATTGCCGAGGAATAGGACAGGCGATACAAGCGCGTCAGTACAGGAGACAACTCTGGTGCAGTTTTTAAGAACCACCGCCGGAATACCGTTGGGTCCACTGGCTTTCCGAACACCGAGTGACCGAAGCTCCGCACGGACATCCCTCTGCCGGATGCGAATATCCCGCATTGCGGAGTCGCAAGATGCAATGGTGGGCGGGTGAGCGCCACGGTCGTCGATTCGGGAATTAGCCGCAAAGAGGTCAGCAAGTAGTTTCGCTTTCTCTTGCGGCTCGTGGGCCAGTGATCCGTCAGGGTACTTCAGCTGTGGCAGCGAAGGCTGGCAGTAGTTGGACTGCACGGCTTTGGCCAATCGCCAAAACTTACGGCTACCCGTAGGGTATGCGACGAGTTCTTGACCAAACCGTGCAATGCGCTGGGCATCAGCTCTGATGTAAGCCCTCTTGCATTCCTTAGTGGCTTTTTAAACGCTGCTTTTAGGCGATCAACGTCTGGGTCACAATGAGCGCGGGCCCTGATCCATGCGCGGTAGGCTGACTGCTTTTGAGCGACAGCACGGGTGCACTCGCGATTGAACCAGGGACGGGTCTTTGTGCTGGCGACTTCACTGTAGGGGATATAGTACTCCATACCGACAGTGATTTCGTCAGCCACGGCAGACGCACTTTTCGACAGATCCCTGTCTTTAAAGCAGCGTTGAGCCCACGGGATGGATGCAAAATAATCCCGCATTCCATCCCAGTCTGCTGACGAGTAGTGCCATAACCGTCGCCTTGTTACCACAGGCCGTAGTGGGGCAACAAGAGGCACCGAGGTGGACACCAGGCAGTGGTCGGAGGATCCCAGAGGGGCGTGAACCGTTACACTGTACTGCGCTGGGTGACTCGTCAGCAGAAGGTCTAGCAAAGAGGACGCTTGACCCGATATGTCTGGTATCCTGGTAGGCTGGAGTACCAGTTGGGTAAGGTCATGCGTGAGAGCGAATGCGTGGGCAGTTCTACCAGCGTGGTCCGTTCTGGAAGATCCCAGCCAGAAGTCATGGTGGGCATTAAAGTCTCCCAAAAACACCAGTTCGGCGGTCGGAAACTGCTCCTGCGCTTTGTCCGTTGCGTGACTCATGTAGTCAAAGAGTCGAGTTGTCTCGGAGTCTCCGGAATGGGACCGATAAAGGCAAACGTAGATCCGGCTCATAGAGCCAAAATCCACGTGAAGCCAAAGGATGGAGAAGGATGCGTCTTCTAGGCAGTGCAGACGGCGACAACAAACGTCCGCCCTGACGAAAAGACATACCCCAGCCCTCGCGAGGAAGCACTCCTCTAGCATGTAGCCGGGATAGTAGAGATATGCCGTGTCGGCAGGGCGGCGTATTTGTGTCTCCGTAAGAAAAAGCATGGCCGGCCGAGCCGTCTCAAGGTGCTGGTGTACGGCGCTGAGGTTTGCATGGAGTCCACGTATGTTAGTGAACTCCACCTCAAAAAGCGGGTTGGTGGGAGAGGAGGATGCCGCTGTTGGACCATTTTTCTTTTTTTGTACTGCCATGATAAGAGTTGGGAAAGGGGGCGTAAAAGGCATGACAGTCATCGTGACTGTGTAAACTGAGACTGAAAATACTGTGTCATCATGTAACGGTGAGGCATGGCGGAGACCGAACCGCCGGACGGAAGGGCCCCCGTACCCTCCCGGAAATGGACGCCGGGTCCCACCGTCCGATCACCAACCGGCACGACGAGCCACTCCGTGGATTATGCTCGACCTGACGGGGCAGCCTCCCAGGGTGGTTAGCCGTGGTTGGGCCCCTCTCTATGCCGCGGGCGGCCAGCGGCACCACCGTTTCTACGGGTCTCCCTGGCCGACGGTTCGATCCACGCCACCCTCACAATGATTCTACGAGCACTCCACTGCTCACACACATACCACGATAACCGTCACCCCTGCATCATTGGGCCTCCGGCGCACTCACTCACCAGCGAAAGACGACAGCACGATTGTTGTCGCTTTAGGCTGGTTTTCTGTGAGAGGGTAGTACTGCCCCGGTCGAGCCGGCCCATTCCTGCTAAAATCAGCGTGGCTCTACTACTCTAATCTGATCCCTCACTCACTTGGCAATACAATGCAGCATTGTTTGTCTCCGGTCGAGCCGGCTAATTCGTGCTTAGCCATGTCTCTCCCACGGTAAAAAGAATTAATAGTAATTTATAAAAAAAAAACATAACAAAAATTATTCGTGAATCATTTTAGATTATTTTTCTCGTTCTCGTACATTTAACATAAGTAATGTCAGATTGCGTCGTATCTGTATCACAGAGAAATGGGAAATAACGAATAAACAAACGTAGCATTTATATACGTAATTGTTCACTTTGACGATTGTATGTTCTACTCAATCAATCAATATATCAGGTCTGCAATATATTTCTGGCCCTGTTTCATATTTTGCTTGCCTCGCACAGGATGATATCAATATTTATTTACTACAGTGCAAAGCTAATTGGAATTTTCATTCAAAAGCCTTTGGATTCCATACGTTGTCCCTAGATAAAAAACAAGGTTTTTGCACCAATATACGAGACGTTTCGTAATTTATTTACTTGGTAAATTAAATAACTTTTGCGGATTTACCAAATAAGAAAATAATTAAATTAATTAGTTTAAAAAATAAAAAACCTTTATTAAAAAGTTTTTGTAATCCATTATTTCAAAATGTTTATTCGACTGTTTTTTTGATTAATTAATTTAGTATAGCAACTTTCTTTTACCTGTATCTTATTAGGTTTATTACAGCCTTGGCTGTTATAAATAGTAGGTTTAAAATAGGTAGGTTACCTACATGAAAAATTATGTTTTTTTAAAAAGTATATTTCACGTCATGGATATACAATGTTATGTTAATTTGTTTTTTTTTGTGCTAAATAACAGTTTTGTTTATTAGAGCAAGTACATTATTGGTACCTGGAAGCGAAATGCCTTGCGACACTGTATCAGGACCTGCATTTCGGGAAATCGAGGTGCAAAGTTCCCAGCTCCGACAGGTACTCATGGCTCAGTGGAAAGAACGACTTGAGCGACCGAGCGCAAGGCACGTCACTACACTTTATCAGTGGTAGAGCCATACTTAGACACGAATGGGCCGGCTCGACCGGTGCGATACCACGGCCTCACAGAAAACCGGTTGTGAAGTAACGCTTGCGTTGCATTTCCCCGAATTGAGTGAGGTTTCCGGAGGCCCAATTCCCCCTCCCCCTTCATCTCCTTTCTCCTCCTTCCCATCTCCTCATCCCTCCTCTCTTCTTTCCGCTCCCTGCATCCCCCATCCCTCATCACCCTCAAAGGCGGGCAGCGCACTTGCGACTCTTGAGTTGCAAGTGTTCATGGGCGGCGGTGTCACTTACGTCTGTTCGTCTGTCCGCCTATAGTATAAAAAAAAAAACGATTGTGGCGGTAAGACCCGTCCATACGTTGGAAAGGGAACGGGAGAGAAGTAGAACTCTTCCGTCCCGCAGTAGACGCACCAGGCGGCAGAGAGCGCAAAATGATCTCCGGCCTCCATGAGCGCTAGCCTGGGGGCGATGGACAGGGCTATCCGTTATCCTAGCAGAAGCAGGCCCGAGATGGTGGCGCGACGTGTTCCGCGGGAGTCTCTTTAAATCAGAGCATTAAACTATAGCGGGGTCGCCTCTACCAGGCGGCCAAGTCTGTTTGGGGTTCATAGGGATTTCCTTTCTAGGGTCCACCGGGGGCCCCGGCCACAAGACTCCATGTCGGAACACTGTGTGGTTTTAGTCGGTTTGAGTCCGACATACCATCTTACCGTAAGGCCCCGGTGAGGTGATGGCCCGTAGGGTATTCCACACAAAAAAAAAAAAAAATATTCTTGGTATAGATATTTATTACTTGAATATTGTACTAGACCACTACGACCACGTACTAGACCTGTCTGCTCTTTTATCTCCTATTTCATAAAATAGCAATTCGAACAATCAATATAAGTTGGAACTAGTTGAGTAGTTAATATGCAGTGGACATCATGCACTGTCTAGGTATATTACGTATTGATTATATACGCTAATTAATATTTGATTCCTATTGGTAAACTTAAATTTGACGCTACACTACCGTCGTCAACATTTTTTAGTACAAATATGTGAGAATATATAACACTTAATGGTGCATAATAGGCAATCAGGCAAGCTAAATATAATAACATGTTATATATCATATCATATCACATTTTAAAATCATAAACAGCAAACAATAACATGAAAATTATACAAAAAATAGTAATGAACATGCTGAAAACTAATAAAAAACGTGTAAGCGTGTTCCAAAACTGCGAAGACACCGTGGAAAAAATATTTGAGACGCCGGGAATTCAAAAGACTGCATAAAATTGCCGCTTGTAAACAGAGGACTACACTGTTATTTGCTTTATTTGGCTTGTACTCAGTCTTTTGTACAAAATTGGGTTTTAAATAAACTTTTTTTTTACGAATGCTGCTTTGCCGGGGACTTGTTGCGTTATCTTTATGTAAATGTAGATCGCGGTAAATGTGACACCGTATCTCTTATATGTATCTCACATTTTAATCCGCTGCTTGAGACGTGAAACATTAAGGATTTTTGCCAACTGTTACATTAGTTGTGCATATTTTCAAATCACAAAGAGCATAAAAAGCTTTGAGATATAATTAATTGTAGTAAGTTATAAGCGAAGTAGATTTTTAATATTGAACATGTAATTCCAAAAAGAAACAATTTTACTGTTCCTCAAGAAAATCTATTTGTGTTTGGAATAAAAACAAATGACTTTTTTGTTAAGCTTAATATAGGACGGAGAACACCATTGACACCCTAGATGCAAATTAGGTACGGATTTCGATCACAATCAATCTTAATATACTTTTTAGGCATGTATTATTTACATGCGTAAAAATTAAAATTATCATAGAAATACCTTATCAATCTTAAACTTATTAAGAAAACATGCTAGTAACAAAGCTTATGAATTTGTTTCCCAAAAATTAATAGTGGGTTCTTCATGGGAGTGGTATTTGCGAACAGGCTCTAGAAATAATATCAATAAATTCACAGTTCACCTATTATTTAATGTTCTGTATTAGTAATACAGAATCAAGTCTTACATTATATACAGTTTATAATATTACAATAAGAAAACTAAATATTTACCAAAACACAAAAGGTAGATCGTAAACTTAAGGCAAAGTAGATCAAGTGAACTGACTTCAGATTAAGAACGTTTCAAATCTTCTTCGTTATACATAATAAACCTACGATGTACATCAATCTAAAAGCCTATTTAAGTGAGACATAATCAGATATTGTTACAACCAACCTCCTTAAGAGGAATCTCTACTAGGACTTTATTTACTATTATGCAATTTACAGTAAATACTTCAAAAGTTAAATTGAAAGCCACCCTTCATTTGTATTTACAGCCCTGGGCGTTACTTGCGTCATAAATACCGATGAGTGCTCGTTTACTGCCGACTAGATGCATAGGCCATAAAACAAAGTTTTTTAATCAGGAATAACATTAACGTTCTTTAATGAGTAACCGAGGGTCTCATAGTGCATACATATATAATCACACTCATCAGCTAGTTCAAATAGTTACTGTAATTAGTTACTAGTTTGTAATGACTTTGTTATCGTAGTAACCAGCATTTTGCCAGTAAGACCAATTTGAGCGCAATGTTCCGTGCGTGTTTGTCAGTGAACTGCGATCCAAAGGTGACATGACCCGTCTTGGGTGAGACGAGTCAATGCCTGTTGGGGGTTGCAGAGGAATGACAGGCAAGCAGAGACTCACCGGGGTAGTGAGTCATCACACCTTCGCCAATTGGACGAAAGTCATCTAGAATGAGGATCTTCCAAAACGTCACGAAAAAAAAATTACAATCTTTACGGGTCTCGGTACAGATTTAGTAAGTAAGTAAGTAAGTAAGTTCACAATTTTCCCAATTTATAAAGTTAATGATAACAAATTGAACACATATTAATTTAAAATTTCGATTGGAACTCATAGGCGGCGTCGCGTGAGCTTGGGGCGTTTGAAGTCGCTGTTGGTATCCCTACCCTTACCTTACCCTTACACATAAAACAGACGCACAGAAGACATCCAGTCGCGGATTTTAGCCCGCGTAAACCGATACAAATAGCAAGGAATCCCTTGCGACATCACTGTAGCGTATGTTACTAGCGACAACGATTTGACTTTCCTTATCCGATATACACGTAAAATACAATTTTCCTAAAAAATGAACCTTCTAATAATAATCCCTCCAAATAATATTCACGTTCGAGTAGAATAGGGCCACACCATCTCTTCCTCGTCTTCTTCCTTCCATCTTTAAGAGATACCTCTTTCTCGTCTTCCTCCTTCCATCCTAAGGAGATACGTGAGGGTATATATGTATGTGAATCCCTCCCTCTCACTAATTATTTATTTTAAATCGGTTTCGTCCTTTGCTCAATAAACAAGTGAAATTATTGAAACAATGTAGAAAACCCGTCTGCATTACTTAAATAGTAAAAATGTTATACCCTGTCAGTCTGTTTATATTGGGATCAATATGACTTAAATAACAAGTCATGTATCGAAATCTATCAAGCTATCTTAGCTCTTCGCATACACTCGAAAAACATTACCCTAGTTCTTGCGCAGGCTGTTAAATATCGCCATCGCTTGTCTTGACACGCGATACTATCTAACAGTGTAGCTGTACGTTTGTCCTACTATATATGAAAGGGTTATTATTTCGTGATTTTATTTCCCCCTTCGCATTCTATTCACGGTTAGACTGCTCGATAAACTGATGGTTCTTTAGAATGCATGAAATATGAGCAAGCTGTCATGTCAAGTATTTGTAAAACCACGTTGAAAGTATTCTTGGTTTTTTTTATTCAAATTTGTTTTTTTTTTTGTTTCCTACGCTTTCATATACGCTTATTGTTGATGCAGAAAGTGAAATTTTGTTATGTGTAACTTACACAATCAAATTAAAGCGACTGACTGAATACTTACACTAAATTCTTAGACTTGACGTATATATCATGGTAGAGGTGATTTACATCATACGGACTTTAAAAACATTTAAATAACGGACACAATGAACACCCAGACTCTATGTACATTGTATATATATATGTATATATTTAAGAACCTTTGTCTCGACTGACTGACCGATGGATCAACGCACATTATAAACCGCTGCTTGAGACGTGAAATTTGAAGGAAACGTTATTGTAGATATCCAATATGAAAACAGTCTTGGAAATTATTCTCCTAAGGGGGAAAAAAGATGGCAACGTTTTTATGTCGGACCAACACCACTAGATTGACAACATCTAATGACAAAAAAAAAATTAGTCATAACTACTTCAAATCATTTATATTTTTAAACGACAAAAGTTAACGGCTTTTGTGATATAAATGCATATGTACGTTGAAGCTTTCTACGTTAGCAGCAAGGTGAATGATGATCCTATGGTATAAACCATACAAACTGTTACATTAGTGGTGCATAGTTTTGAACCATATTAAGTATATTTCATACAGTCAACAATAAATATGATCAATATAAAAAAGGGCCTCAAAAGCCTTTACGTACAATGATTTCTAGTAATTTATAAGCGAAGTAAGTTTTATGTTAAATATAGAAAATATAATTCGAAAAAAGAAACAATTTAACGGTTCCTGGCCAGAATAATTCTTGCACAACCCGCACAAAAGGTCCAAAAACGTCAAGAAAATCTATTTGTGTTTGGAATAAAGACAAATGGGTTTTTGTTAGGCGTAATATAGGACGGAGAACACCAGTCTTTCCGTCCCTTATTTGCATCTAGGGTAGATGCAAATTAGGGACTGAAAGAACACCCAGACTCAGAACAAAAGTCTGAGGATTACACAAGTGTTGTCTCGTGTGGGGATGGAACCTATAACTAGCTTTTTCTAACTATATAACAAGTCATAACTTTAGTATTCGTATATAAGGACAATGATATATACATATATTATATAATTATTTTAGATTAGATATAATAGAGTAATAGTTTAGAAAGTTCGGACTTACCTGCATCTGACATTTCGAGTTGGTATGAGACTCTGACCTGCTTGAGATATTCCTTTACCCCTAATACATTTGCGATTTCTGTACATGTTTAAAAGTTATTTTATACGGGCCTTAATCACGTATATATTTAAGAAATAAATAATCAGCTCTTGACTGCGGCCAGTGTAACTCGGTCGAAACGTCGAGCAATTAATATTTATACCTTAAATATATACTCGATTAAGACCCGTATAATATTACTTTTAATTAATATCACTTTCCTTCCGTTTATGTAGTGCATATGCTTTCTCTTCAATATACTTCTAATTTTCCCATTTTTTCAAAAAATGTATTGGACTTAAAATGTATGCAACTATTGTCCGAGGCGCGAATTAAACTATCTTTTAGTATTGCCTTTACAAAGATCTAGAATTTAGTCCAGAACAATTGGCAAAATACAAAATTAAACGATATATAATGTTATTTTAGGACACAAGCAATCTAAATGTACTAAATAGGTACATATTACGTTGATTCCAATTACCATTATACGTTTAGGAAATTGTTTTTCGACACCCAACCGCCTGATCCCTGATAAAGGAAAATTTATCGGTCAGACTTCTATGGAAAGTAGAAACTAATAATAAGAAATCTTTATTTACTAATAATGAAAGCTTTGTTAAAGAACAAATAGATGTTATTTTTTTTTGTATTAGTAACTTTCTATGAGAGTAGGCTTCTGATTTTTTTAGTAATGATAATTTAATAAATTCAAAAATTTTCCATTATTTAGCAACTTTAAACTGAAAACTAACTGTACTGGAAGTTACCAAAAAATATAAGTCACGTATTTTAGCTTTTTACAAGAACTTATTTATTTTTCTAGTTTATAGTCAGCGCGAATGAAATTCGCCGCCCTGTTTCAATTTAAAAGTTGAATGAAAATGAATGTAGCTTCAATTTGACCAGTGGTGGTCGAAAATAATAATGCAATAATAATACCTGCGAAGTAAAAACAATACGAAGCTAACTGTGATAGTTAAATTATAATTATTTCCGAGTTTGAAAAATAAGACTGCAAACATAATGTTTATTCTGGTAAAACACTGTAATATAAAGCTAATATTCTTTCTTAATATTTTTGATTCTTGTTATGTTTATGTTTGTGTTGTGTTGTTTTAGTTTATTTGCTTGCTGGTGTTAGGGGTCACGCTTTATAGAATGACGCCTGACACCGTCGCGGAAGGACGCTTCAGTCCTTGATAAAGATCCCTCGTCTGGACTGTAACGAGTCGGGCATCCACGAAATAATAATAATAATAATAATAATCACGTTTATTTGGAACTAAAAACACATACAAAAACAAAAACAAAATGGAAACGATGATAGCTGCAAAAGTAGGAAACTGTGGCACAGCTACCAACGCCCCCCTCCTGGCAGGAAAGTAGGTTGTTCCAGAGAAACACTTAAATTAAATAAAGTTTTTCAAAGCATATAACAAAAGTATTTAAAATAAAGAGGTAAAGTGTTTAATGAATGGATATGTACTTGTGTGTATGTGAATATATGGTTTGTATGGTTTGTTTTGTGTGTGTGTGTGTGTCTGTGTGTGTGTGTGTGTGTGTGTGTGTCTGTGTGTGTAAATGTTATGCTTCCACAAGTTTTTCCGTAGCATCATAATAAAGGGATTTTAACCATGTTTCAAGTTTCTTTTTTACTTTATGACCATTAAGAGAATAAATATTAAGGGTTTTGTTGATTTTATTATAGACTTTAGAGCTTATGTGTCTAAAATGCCGACTTGCGGCTACGGTTCTACGCGACTTTATATCGCATACTCTATAAGAGCGGCGTCTTGAGCTGTAGATGTTTGGATCGTATGGTAGCTGACTATGCTTTCGAAGTACAGTACGAAGAATGAATAACTGTCTGACAGAGAGGACCTTGCAAATAGAGTAGACCATTTTTGTAGGAAATCGGATAGGCTTTCCTGCCAATACTTTGAGGATAGCTCGTTGTCCACGTTCTACGCGTATCAAAGTTGATTTAGGAGCTCCTCCCCAGACCACTAGACAATAACCCATTACCGACTGCACAAGTGCAAAATAGATGCATATTAAGCTATCAAAGTCCACCACAGCTTTAAGTTTCTTAAAGACATATATTAGTTTTCTTAAACGTGCTACTGTGTGACTAATATGTTGCTTCCATTTAAGGTTACTATCGATAATAATGCCAAGGTATCGGACAAACTCAGCACTGTCCAGTCTGGCACAATTATGTTATAGTCACTATATGAACAAGTGTGGGCACGACTTACAATGGGTGTTTGGGGTTGACTAGCTTTAGTGGGATAGAATGTAGCAAACTTGGTCTTACTGACATTGAGTGTAAGTAAATTTTCGGTTAACCACGCGATAACAGAGTTTAAAGCCAGTTCAGCATTGATACCAACATCAAACCAGTTTCTGTTTCTTTCTGTTTCTTCCGTCAATTATAAGAGCTATGTCATCTGCATAAGTTATTATTTGGCAGTTAGGTAGGGTTAACTGACACAGCTCATTCACGTATATAAGGAAAAGAGTCGGTCCGAGAACACTGCCCTGTGGGACTCCAAACATAACAGATTCTTCGTTACTTAGGTAGTTTTCCAGCTTAACACACTGTTTTCTATCTGCGAGATAGCTCTTGAAAATGTCTAAGGTCATGCCTCGAATGCCAATTTTTTCTAACTTTGAAATAAGTATGGGGACAGAGACAGTGTCAAAAGCTTTGGAAAGGTCTAGAAATATAGCAAGTGTTTTCCTTCTCCTTTCAAAACTATCAATGATTGTATCTGTGAGCTCTATCACAGCATCCTCTGTGGATGTGCCATTTCTGGCACAAATTCATCACAATCAATATTAAATTTTGTGAGATATTTAGTAAGTCTAGTGTTTATAATTTTTTCAAACATTTTAGACAGTGCGGAAAGTACTGATATAGGTCTATAGTTAGATACACTGTCTCTGTCTCCAGACTTGTAAATAGGATGAACTAAATATAACTCTAATAATAAATAACAATATAACGGTAAAAAAAACTGTACGGCCAAAATCGCATAAATAACATAATATAACGGTATATATTAATAAAATATAAATCACAAAATTTTGATTTAAATTTTTATGGTGACCAAAAGAAATTTTCTTTTTCTTCAAATAAAGAAAACAATCTCTCTAATTATTAAGATGACTAAATAAAAAAAATATTTATAACGGCAGCAAAGGCGTTAATAAACATCTCACTGCAAAACATCTTTGTTCCTGTGAACGAGGATAGCAATTTGTAAACTTAATATGAGAGTAGTTACAAAAGAAATATTAATAACAAAGTGAACTTTGTTATGACTTGAATTCAAGTGTTTGAAGATAAGTAGAATAAGAATAATTTCTTTTATTCTCTATAAGTTTCGCTTGACGCTCCTGTGTATATAGTAAGTCGTGTTAGGTCTTCGAGTCTGTACTTACTTCTCGACATGGCCTTTAAAAGCTACATATATTTAGAACGTAGATAAGTTAAACAATTTTCTATAGAGTAATTGAAACATCTGCGGTATACATAAAAAGTATCAAACCTGTAGATATAATAATTATTATCCCTGGCAGGAAAAGCCCTCCCTCCATTTCAATATCAATTACGTTAGACTAACCAGATCTGGTGGCCGAAGTAATTAAATTACTTTATTAAATTGAATCGGACATCCAGTTTATTTTCGCCTCAGGCTGATTTCACTTCACATTGGTAAAGTTTTAAATAAAAGTTTGAATGATTATGGAAAAAAATATTTTTACAACATACAATTGCCAAATCCATAAATTTTAAATTAACTTTGAACGAATTTGTAGCTAACTTGCTTACCTTGGCCTAAAGTAGTTTTCATTGTAAACTTAACATTGGACAAAACACAACCCTGAATAATCCAACGGGATAATTAGTCGTTTATTTTATTTCTATACAGTCCTCATATGAACTTTTTTTTAATTGTAGCCTGCGGCACTCGGAATGATGTTAGGATTCAAACGATAGTTCATTCATTGAAATCTGTTTGGGCAATCAAAAGTTATGGTGGATTAAAAAATCTCTCATACATTCATTCTTAAAATGCCCAAAACATTACACTCGTTTTTAAGGCTTTTGTAGTATTATAAGTACCTGTACTATTATAAAAGTAACTAGAATAGGAAAAGCCTTATTCTATTTGAATCACCGAGCTAAAGGGGTAGCATTGAAAATTATAACCAAATTATAATCTATATCACGGAGAGTGTTCTGACGAGCTCTTCCAATTGGTCCCACCTTCTCCCTTCCTCTACACGACTACACGTGCTGGCCTGAGGAGTCACCGTTTGAGAGTCGAAAATATACGAACTAAACAGTTTTGGCTCTTCTTTCCTGTGCCGATCGGTAAAAGCCTGGAATTCACTACCAGCGCACGTGTTTCCTTCAAACTTTGATCCCGGGTCTTTTAAGCGGGGCTTGAAAAAACATCTCACCGCCGCCATAGTCACTATGCTGCATGACCACTACTCTTCGACTACAGTTATTGCTTTCCATGAGGCAAACTGGAGTCACTATTGTAGGCTGATGTATAAAAAAACTTTGTTTAAATTTGATTCAACCCTACATTTTGTTACATAAATATTATAATTGTATACCGGACTATATTAAAATACAGACATACATACACTTTCGCTAGAGACGATGGTTCTATCTATGGTCCAAAGCGAGAGCGCGTGGGATTCCACCGCCTTATTTTGCGAAGAGGTCATGTATGCTGAAGAGGCGGCGGAGAGGATACGGGAGAGATTGCTCTCGCAAGTACCTCCCTTCCCGCAGAACACGCAGCAGGCGCCGGAGAGCACAAAACGATCTCCGGCCTCCATGAGCGCTGGCCTGGGGGTAACGGGTAGGGCTGCCCTTACCCTAGCAGAAGCAGGCCTGAGACGGTCTTGCGACGTGTTCCACGCTCGCATCTTAAACTGGAGGGGGGCTAAGCCCCTCGTATTCAATGGTGATGATGCCTCTTGCAAAAGAGGTGGCCAGGGTCTGCAGGGTTCCTGGAAGCATCCCTCTTAGGGTATACCCAGGTCCCTTGCAATAGACCCACTTGTGACGGAACACCGTGTGGTTTTAGTCGGTTCGAGTCCGACCATACCACTACACCGTCAGCTCCCGTGAGGTGATGACCCTCGGGGGTTTCCACACGAAAAAAAAATGGTCACATACATTTCCGAATGGATTACCAGTACCAATTAATTCTATAGTATTATCATAAATATTATTTGTACTATGTACATTTATGCTCGTAAATATAAATTATTTATTTGTAATTTTGATATCTGAAACAATAATTCAGCTTTCAATGACAAACATCCTAATGAGAATATTGGGCACCTGGATGTCTTTTTTTCCTTCCTTTCCTTTTTTTTTACCTTTTTTTATATATAACTCCCGGACTAGGATTAATTCCTGTGTCGCGGGTGACCTTACAAACATTCAACCAATGGGCCACACAGAACACTCAGAACAACAATTCGAGGAGTACACAAAGTTTAGTCCTGTGCCAGGATCGGGGAGTGAATTTACATCTCCACGCAACGCCATGGTGTCAAGTCGATCAGAAATATCTTGGCAGTCGTTGATGCGAGTCGGTCTACGTTGAATGCGGTCAAGAGGGAGAAGTTGGTACTGGGGTGCACCTACATAGAGATGAGAAGAGTATTTCATGTGCGGCCGAACCTGTAATATGTAAATTTGAAGATTGGAACTGACTGATGTTTTTTCTTGTTCAGAAACGCGCTCGTCGCTTCAAAAATCACATCCTGTGCGACCTGCACTTCGCGGACGTTGCGCTCATGGAGTGCAGCGACTTCATGCAGCAGCTGCGCAGCTTCAAACCCCAATCACTGGGCTGCGCTGTGGCCAGGCGGAAGTCTTCTACCACCCTTATATTTCCTCTGCCGCCACAAGCCTGTTCAGGTATAGTTTACAACTTTTTATTTCACTGTATTGATAGATATAATATATATTTTGTATTGTCATTTATGAGTAAGTTTTATAGTTATTACGATTGCAGGGAATGGCGTAGTTAATATTACGAGTATTTTAGATCATATTTAACATTTTCAGAAATAATAAATTTCATTATAATGTTTTTGTGACTCGGTTTAATATCGGACTATTTAATTCAAGTTATCTTTTTACGAGATACGAGATTCTAATTGTTTAGCAACTCCATATGACTGGCATAATAGCCAACAAAGACACGGCAATAATAACTGAATTAGGCGTTACGTGGCGCTAAACCCATTGTTAAACATTATTTGAGAAGCCAGAACCCACTACTAACTATACTTATTAACAACCACAAATAAACCTCAACGAAGCAAGGAAGATAGGGAATGCAAAATCGAACTTCCTCTACATTGAGATATACCGACAAGGCGTAATAGGCAACTCCAGGTTTTTTGATTACAATGATACGATACGTCGCATACTCAGGAAAGTTAGGTAACAAAATGAACGGCTATTTGGCCACTGCCTGCTTTTACACCCTTTACTCTTCGCTCCCACCACCACTGAAAACAAATCTAGTTAACTGAGTTGCCTAAAAGAACATAAATTAAGCAACGGTGAAGATGGATTCGTTTGTTTTTTTCAATAATGTATTCAATGAATAATCATTTTGAGAATTCATATTATAAAACATTTATAGATTGAATATATTATTAATATAAAAAAACTACTTTGAAAGTTTAATATGTGTATTTTTTTAATGCGATAGGAATACGTTATTGAATAAAAAAAAACAAATTAATATTATTATAATTTGCTTAGTTTATTAACTTGTATGCAACATAGCTCATTAGATTGGTTTCCCTAAGGGCGGGAGAGTGGGTATTAAAGGGTATAAAAACAGCGCACCAAATAGCTGCTCATTTGCTTACTAACTGTTCTGATGATGCCTCCTATAGAGACGACTGACAAAATAAGCGGAAGATTGCAAAACTAACGGACTTATATAAAAGGTCTAATGACAGTAGAAGAAGCTGAGCTGAAGAAGGCAGGCTGTTGTCTCTGCCTATCCCATATATGAAATTGTATGGCTTACCATTAAATAGGCTTTATACTTATTTTGAGTAATAAAGTAAAACATCAACCAAATATTAGGTTTTCAATGAAACCAAATGTGTTGCTATGAGTTTCATTTCTGTGTTTATTAGTTTTTTTCATTCGCCATCTTTTATTCCATGGAATAGGTAATCAGCATTTTTGTAACTCACTTTTGAGTAATTTTATGACTTGAGTCTTAATCATTATGGTGTTAACAATTTTTGTGAAATAATCTTGTAATTAAGTTCTTAGTAACACTCAGACTGAGAGTTATCATAAGCTGAGTAAAGCTTTTAAGGTTTGTTAATCTAGCCTTTGACAGCACTCAGGTTATAAAGTAGATAAATATCTGATGAAAAATATTAAGTGGAATCAAAAGGCATCTTTTTTTTTTCCTTATGAGATTGAAGTTCTGAAAGGTCAGCTAAAAAGAAAATGAAACATTTTTATGATAAAAATTCGGGTCAAGAATATTATTATTTTTTCATTATTATTCACTCGTTATTATTTGTTTCTATATATCATGTTTCATGTTATCCAAAAGTATTTTTTAAATGTTAAACCATTTTGTATGTGAGAGGTAAATTTTTAGCCATGTGGTTTTCTGTTAGGCAGAATAGAGTCACTCTATCTCCCCGTGGGTGTCGTAATAGGCCACTATGATTTGTAGGCTTGTCAGTAACTTTTACTGTTTTTTATTTCTTTTTTTTTTGTTAATAAGTCAATAGGTTTTATCGGGTAATGTCGCCCGACGACGTAAAGTGACACAAGGTTGGCTTTGAAAATCAGTACTGTGGTGGGTTATGCCCCTCTCACTGTATGCTGAGTGTCCATCCAAGTTTCTGAAGCACGACGTGTCTTTCGCTAACAACATTTACTATTTTCTTCTTCTTTCTTTCGTTGTAGCACTTACTATTTTCGAAAAGTGAAACAAGACCTGCCACATCACACATTTGACACGTTATACCATGTCACTCACGGCCACATTGCCAGTTTACAACGTGGTTGTGAGTGATATGGTATAATATTTGAAACGTTGCATTTATAGCGCAGGGTTACTACTTACATTAATTAGTTTGGAGTGTCTTATATAATATTCTATTTTAATTGTTTTGTAGTGCACTAAAAATGTATTTATATGTTTTTATGTGTGTATTTATACAAATGTATGTAAATTATTGTATGTGAAAGCCGTCGTATTTTTGAAAATAAAATATGTTTTCTTTCTTTCTTCCTTTTACTATTAGATCGGAAATTTATCTATCAGAGAGTATATATACAATAGTAAAAGTACGCGGATGATGGCAATAGTCTTGCCACCGATTACGTAAGGTGGACTTAATTATGATTGTCTAAAAGTCTGGGTTGTGAGAATATATACATATGTGTATTTTATATAATAAATATATATATTTTAGTTAAAGATTTTGTAAAGTTTAGTCTTTAAAATATTTTGTATCGTACAATATTTTCATTATTAAAGTCTGTATTCTCTAAAGTAACGCTTCTAAACTCTCAAAAGAAAACAAATCCTTTGGCACGTGATGCTGACACTAACCACGTGTTTGTTTAACGCTGCGAACTAGCTCGTATTCTTATAAATCTTCTACATCATGCACCTCTATGCTACACCAGATTGGCTTAGTGTATAAACATAAGTATGAAGCGAGACAACACCCGATGTCTGTTGACTTCACGCTACGTTACAGGTACGTTACTTTACAAGAATAAAAGTCAGAGATTGATAGTGAACAAAAAGTGTTGTTTCATATAAGAGTAAACAATGGATGTTTTGACGACACCAGCAACAAGTATGAGTAACAGTATTGACAATGATACAAAAAATCGGATTAACTTCATAAAACACGTCTTACTAAACTTCTATTTATGTTTATCTTCTACCGCATTTATATTTACAGAATATACATAATAAAAACGATTCCATTTTCTTAACGCAGTAAAATTAAACATTACTAAACGTTCAAATTAGTGTCCGTTCGTCCGTAAAATTATTCTGAATCTGGTAACGCCCCTTATTGGTGGTGCCAAACAACCCTTCGCTATTTCGACTTTAGACAACATTAAGCGCTTCTAAGATTTGCTACTTCTTGTAAATTTTAATATAAGGCACAAAACTGAATAACTTATAATTACAGCCTTTAAGTTTCAACGTATAAGTGTTAGCTTACGGATTTTTTTCTTCATTATGATTCAACATAGCATTTTTTCAACTTCCAATTGTCATATCATGCTCCTTCTTTCACTAATACAAAATCATTTACATACATAGGTAAGTGCAGGCCTACACCCAGGAAGAGACAACAGACTGCCACTTGCCAGGTTTTGGTTACTTCTTTTCTGCCCTTTTTTTAAAACTGAGCCAATCTGATATTATTATGTTTTGCATAGGCGACCCCCATTGGCATTTTCATCCACGTTTGCCTTATATACTTGATTTGTCATTCGTTCTGCACTCATTTTCTCAACATGTCCAAACTATCTCAGTATACCATTCTGGACTTTCGTCACAACGTCTTCTTAAGCACTATTTCCTATGTTCGCAATAAAAGACAAACAGACTAACATCTTAACTAAATTTGGCATTCATTAACCATCCAGTCATGAAATATAAAAATAAAAATTCCAAATCAACAATACTGATCAACAAATCCGATACACCAATCATTCCATAACATCTCCTAGCCATGAATTAGCTAAACCAATCAATGGTTATTATAAATTTGATTCCAGACTTCGGGAGCCAGGAAGTATTATAATTGGGAATTTATATACGGCAAGAGTGGCAAACAAGCGGATCGGATAACCAATGACGGTCAATATATGTCAGTTGGGAATGGAAAATACGTGTTAGCTGACGATGAAACATGCACTCTCTGTTCGTAGTGAGCTGTACCCGTATATTTTTATCCTTTTGTATTTATGTATACTACAACCTTTTTGAGATGGATTACCTTAAGGGGAGAATGGATTAGTGAGGTGTGTATTATTAAGATTAGTGTGTAGTGTGGCTCTGATTTATTTTACGATGTACTAGTTTTAACAGTATTCTATTTTTAGATAATGTTTATTGGATTATTATTCGTGGGTAAAGTTTTCATAAATATTTTTATAATCCTAATATCATGAATTATACATATATCATACTTTAAACGCAAGGTTGGCATGTTACAATTTAAAATATAAAATGTTTGCTAAGACAGGAGAAATATTGTAGATAACGGTCATGGCAATAGCTATTGAAGCGCACACAAACTAGTTTTCCGCTTTAAGTAGAGAACCCAAAAAAAATGTAGATACTCTCTACTCCTATCTAAATTTTACTTCTAAAAAAACTTTTCTAATTTTACATTTACGGCAACTAGATGCTAACAAAATTATTCTTAAAAAAAACTTAGTAACTAAGTAAACGAGCTTACTCACTGAAAAATATAACAACATTTGTTAGTACTTCTTCATTATTCATGTCCATATCGCTGTTTCTAAACCGTGACGTGGGAAATTAATCAACCCTTAGAACCTATTACTCAGATATCGCAGTAATAGTGAACTAAACATTGCCCTTTCAACAATTTTTTCGTGGGATATTTTACTTTCTGTGGTAATTAAACATTTAACTGTTTCTTTTCATTTAATAGATGTAAATTACATGAATGGGTAATGTGAAGGAATTGCTTTATCCCGATTAGGTTATATGTTCGCGTTTCCAGGACTGCAATTTATGTAGTTATGGCATATAACAGCGACATTCTTAAACCTTATTGGCGCTACTAATTATGCAATAAATCACTAAGCAGAAGTAATGTTATAATTAGGTAATTGTTTTTCTTTTATCATTTTGTTAAAACCTGAACGGATATTTATTGAAGATTCTAACCATCGATCATTACCGGCCAAAAGGCATAAAAATCAATTGCAAAGGAATTCAATTTTCGTCTCCCATACTCCGTTTTAGCAGATCAAAATTCGACCGCTGGAAGGTAAAACTTTTCTAATAATAAACTGAACGGTCCAGACGCGCCCACATGAAGTTCGTAAAACAAATGCCTAGTAAATATTTCGACCTCATTATTTTTTATTTTCAAAGGTAACCACAGGTTTTATCTTTCTAATGTAGCCTTAATGTAGTGTAAACTCTATTTGGCAAATCCTTAAGGTGCGAGCTGAATAAATGCAAGGTGTATTATACTAAAGATTTACATTAATAAAGCTACGCACCATTCCTAAGCATGAGTTTGCATTATAAGCTTCTTTGAACCAGGTTTGTGACTTAGTATTTGACTAGCATTGCGTTAAGGCTAATTCCTTTTGAATGTTTTAGAGTAACATGTCCATGAACAGAGAAAATAATCATTATTTGATTTCTGGATTGCTACTTGCATGCTGAAATACTTACCTACGTAATACAGCACAATTAAAAAATACAGTTTTTTTTACAATCTCACCAGTACTGATTGTACTAGTAATCTACTTATGTACATACATTTCTGTTATGTTTCCATTTTTAGCAAAAACTCATACCGAAACTGTAGATAATTTTTGGTAAATGTTCAAAAGAGTCTAGACCAACGACATTAAAAGTTGCTATAGTAGCCTCTTCAAACTTACAAGTAATAAGATTGTGTAACTTTGCTCTTTAAATATCACTTATTTATTACCTTTAAGACTTAAAGCGAGCTTTTCATATTTCAACCCAGCAATAAATTCCTATATTTTAAACAAGCTCAAGCAAGCCCAAAATCGAGGTGAGACATTTTAACTTTACTTTATTCAAATCAACAAATCAAAACCGACAAATACTTTTTCCCCTACTTATAAAATCAAAGTAACACATCACACACACATCAAATCATTGACAAAGATTAAGCACATAACGTGGTCACTATATTTATCCAATACTTTCAGATTCGACAGCAAAACCAATCCAATACCATTGTTCTAATAAAATCGACGATCGATCGTAGATGGCGGAAAAGCGGAAACATACTAAATAAGTGGCAATTTCTTTTTAAAATGTGTTTAAGTTTCCAAAATAACCGTATTCATTTTTAAAGTTTTCCTGTATGTATCGTTTAAATGGCCTACTTCTGCAGTATTCGTCTGACTTTCACCAGGTTTCAACTTCTCTCATATTTATCTATTTCAAGTTTTTATGAATCTTAATCTTTTTATAATGGCCTATCTCCTAGTCTGCAAATAGCTCACTCTCTAATCTACGATTTTCTATTAATTTATTTGCTATGATATCTCCTTAATGTTTTATTATTAGTAATTTAAGGAAATATGCAATACATAAAACGACTGACTTCTATCAGTACTTTGGAAAGTGCTGACTCTGTGCTTGAAAAAATCATTTTTTTTAACCAATCATCACTTAGATAAATTTTATAAAGCATTTTAAATATTTTTCTTGACATTTTCTACCTTACTGGACAAGACGTATGATTTAATCGTGTCCTACGTCTTAAAGGGAAGGCTATACGACAGTCTCAATGTGTGTTGGAATCTGTCCATTCTGTGTGCTTAATATATGTTTGCAAACTTCCACCCCTTAGGTGTCCCCAAATTTTCCCATTATACGAAACGGTTTAACCCAGATACGGTAATGTAAAAAATTGGATTAAGGTGTAATTTTTTATTCAATTCCTGTTATGTAAGATGATTTAAACGGTTTTATGATATTGCTGAAAGAAGTAAGTATATTTCATAAAGTTATCTATAGAAATAAAAGGGGCGAGGTTTATTCGGGTTTAAACAATCATCATGGAAGCCAAGCGTAAATTAATTAATTAATAAACTATCACGTAATGACTTAGCACTTATGTTATTTTATTAGTATTTAGCCAATAACAGCCTTTGAATTTCGTACATTAATTAAGTACAGTTTATTTTGTTTAATTCTGTTACGTAAATATTTGGATTACATTTTTACAAAAAAAAAAAAACTGATGCTCAACAGAAATCTCCCCGATTTCCACTATTAGCTAACTTTCAATCGTATAGTTTATCAAAGTTAATATGCAAGTCATGATCGGTTTAAAATAAAACTGATTTATTTATTTTAAATATTTTGTCATCAAGCTACAATATTTAGGTAAAGGTAAGACAAGATAAATATAATTTAAAAACACAAGAAACCTACATGAAATAGACACGAGAATCAACATGACCTGAAAAAAAAACTGGAGCTACAAAGAAATATATACGAATAAAATCAAAACTTTCAGTTAAACTTAGGAAAAGTGATAGATTCAAGTCTATTGCCCCGATTTATTGCACGGTGCCCAAACCTGGATCTTCAACAAAAACACCTTGTCAAAAATAGGTACCTGTGTTGACAGGTACCTATTTTTGAGCTATGGTGAGGAGCATCCTTGGCATCAAAACCATCGACAAAGTCAGTAGTATAAAAATTGGACACAAAACCAAAGTGATAGACGCATTACAACACGCACAACGTTTGAAGTTGAAATGAGCAGGATACATCGCCCGTTATTCTGAAGGAAGATGGCCTAAACAAAAAACAAAATGGACTTAAATCGATTCCTTCAATTGGCAGACTGGATGAAAACAGCTATCAACAGGAAAATATGGGGGCGACTGGAGGAGGCCTATACCCGAAAGGGGCCATGACATATGTATATATTGATCTGAAATACCTACTTGCTAAACATAGTTTTTTGAAATTAAAATATTATTATTAATATATATAATAAAAGAAAGAACATTAATGTCTTAACAAACTAGACTGTCGAGTAATTGCGCTGATAATGTTCTCAGTTTAATGAAATACCCACTTACGTCGTTATTTAAACTTGTAAACTTGAGTTAAGGAATGTATAACATGTAGATCTAAAACAAATGTATGATTATAACCCTTGACATGAAATATTGAAATTAAGCAAAAGAAATTTATAAAACAATCCAAATGGCCATCAATCCATTAAAAGGGCAAACAATGTTCCATTTCGTGAAATGAAAACTTGAAATTCAAACATTGGCAAATTGGAATTTGTAAAAAGCCCACCTATCGTTTGTATTGGCAGAAGCTAACATTAATATCTGCAATAGCATGCAATTGCATAAAGCATGCAGCTTGTATTAAAAATAATAAAAAAGGTTTTTTTATTGTACATCACGGTGACATTGTTCTCTAAGACAATATAGCTTCAAGTTACTGAAAAGCTTCTATCTCTTTTGTACAAGCTTCTTCCGTAAAACGAGAACAAGGTGAAAATGAGCATTCAAAAAGCGTCATCTTCGGTACCCTGGCGAAGGAATCTAATGTAGTTTGTTCCCTTACATAGTATGTCAGTGACTCTTGCCATAATCTATGTGCACATTTACGTACATTTTATTTATAATGTTATTTAGAGTCCAATCATTTATCCTTTGCTTATGTATGTAATAATGTATATATTTTGTAAGTAACACCTCTAAAAGATGTTATTGTGTTTGTTACACATAACGTTTTTGTGATTTAACTTTTTTATGATTTGTTTGCAACGTCCGACTGCACGGATGGCGCGATGGTTTAAGTGGTCACCTCGCGCATACATACGCTTCCACACCGAGTGCTTTCGGGTCGATCCTATTTTGTGTAAACCTTTAATTGTAGTCCTGAGTCTACTTTGTTTGAATGTTTGTAAGGTCCTAGAAATAATCCTAGTGAGGAAGTTGTCCTTTTAAAATGTGAGAATAAAAGATTTAATTGAATGACAGTTCTTTGTCTCGTCAGAAACTAACAAATATGGCGTCTACAGCGTCAACACATTTAGGCAATGTTTTTGTAAGTGGTAGTGCCGACCTACGCAAACATCAGTAGCTTAAAGTGGGCTGGCTCGAACCGGCTAAGCAGCAGTACTATGTTGTATGCTGCGTTAGAGAACCGTTTGGGCTTGCGAGCTATTGGTGTGTTGGGTGGCTCGATCTTGAGGGCAATGGGATCTGAATAAACGGTGCTCCGGTGGCCGCCAGCGGTTAGTAGGGGCCGCCGTACATGCATAATACCAGGGTTGCTCCATCGGCTGGCGACCGGTGGAGACGATGGCGACTCCCGGGGAGGATCCATTAGTGTCCCCGATCTTTAGTAGCGAGTTGCTTGGTTCGATATGTATCGTTTAGCCCATCTTCTGGCCCAGCCTCTATACACTCAACAATAAACCATTACATGCCTCAGCTGACGTTTTTCCAGAAAACTATAATTCTAAAACCTTGAAAAGTAGAGTTAATAGGTCTCTCTTAGCTAAAAATGCATAATCTTCGTCTTCATCGTCCCATCAGGTGACTTGAAGACAGACGCCTATTACCAAAAACAATAAAAAAAAAGTTAATATTAGCCGGTCTTTATCCGGTACATCCATGGCCTTCACATTTATGTGTAATAGACGGTGTGTATTTCTTCATCTTATTTCTTTACACACAGGAATACTTAATGACACGCATCATGGAGACTATCCCAGTATCGTAATATTACAGTCTTATACATATTTACCTTAAACTCTTTAAGGTTGGTATATATTTCATAAAGGTTTGCAAAGTCTGCTTAGCCTTAGTTAGCCAGGAATAGCCTTTCTCAGGACGTGGAACAGATTCTTTATTTGTATTTGTATGGGTAAATTATTGAATCTTATGCATAATTCTATGCTATTCTATTCTAATTCGTACAAAAACGGTATATACGCGAGATACTTGTCCTTTCTCGTTAGTAACTTAAAAAAACAATAGAGAATACGTTTAAGTGTCTAAATAAAGAAAATTCCAGCTATTTATATCAGTTCCACCTATAACTGAAAGTGGCAATTAGAACAGGCAATTAGTAGTTTTAGGGTCATATTTATTTTTATTAACTTAAACCTTTACGAACTTTATCATCAAATTCATATTTTTATAAAGATCAGTGACGTTAAAATGATTTTCAAACACATTAAAATCTTTAGTTATATTCAAAAAAAATAGTCTTGCAAAAATAATTCTCACTTAAATAGATTAAAAGCAAATTGAAAATGGACTGAACTTTGTATAACAAGGATATGCTGTGAAACAAGATAAGTATCTGATAATAAAACAGCTTATTTATCATGAATAAACATATGGAATAAGATTAAGCAATATATCTCATATTTTCTTTTCTCGACGCTAACGAAGACCTTTGGAATAAACTCAAATGGTTGCAAAATCTCTGTATCCGTTTAATTTTCGATTTGAGGAAATATGATCATGGTTTTGAGTTCCGAACTGATAACGACGTCGATGTCCATATACATATTTCTTTACTCTATCCGGTTCTCCACAATCCTGTCCTCTATATCTGGGTGATTTGAGCTTTGAGGATCTCGTTCCCAAGAGCGAACCTTGTCACTCCTCATTTTCTCTTTTCTCCGTATTCCATCTTATACTTCTTCTAGGTACCGTAAATCTTGTACTGTTTCTGCAGTACGGTATATGTATTTATATGTTTGTTGTATTTTACATGTAGAAACTTTGACTCGTTTTTCATTACTATCTTCACTCCACACCCAAGTTTTGCTGGAAGTAAACTCAAAATACATTGTACATACTTTTTGCCTTCCAGTGTATGATTTGTAATTTCTGTGTACAATAAAGAATATGAATATGCAGTTATGCTTTTTACTTTTTTTAACTAGTTACTTATTTCACTACAAAAGTGGGTTACGATCAAATCATAATTTAGATCATTTCAATTTAGATTCGATATAACATGTAATCATCACTTCTGTTTTTCAAAGTATTAGTAAGAACTGCTTCCAAGAGAACCTTTTCTATGAAACGAGAATTAATATACCCTTCTTTAGCTTCAAAAACATATACGAGTATGTATGTGAGTCTTTTAAAAACTGCAGTATGAAAATTTTTATATTCTGGCTAATTACATCTGTAACTGTTGGAATAGAGCTGAGAGGCAAAAAATTTTGGTTTTCTCAAAAGAGATGCATTTAATGCTTCATGAACTGGTTAATTTGCTTAAAATTACATTCTGGTGAATTATAATGTTAATTCGTACTTAGTAGATTAATGACATTGGTGGTACGAAGCGGAGGTTTATTTGTAATTGTTGTGTATTATTCATAAAACGGGACATTGAATTTTTTACAGCATACTAACCTTGTAAAACTAATTTAACAAAACTGTCAACCCATTTGAAACTTCAGTTAAAACTTAAATTCAGGTGGCAAAATAAACGTATTATTGAGCCATTCAAAGAGAATATTGTTGTAGTATTAATTTCTTAAATACTATTATATTTCAGAACTTGAATCCAACATCGGCATATCTAGAATGTTATGTTTGTATATTAACAAAAAACTACGTACGAATAACTAATTTGAAGATGCCGTCGTAACTTGAATAGCTTTTGATAGTAAGAACTTTAGCAATACTAGTTATGTTTTAGTATTATTTAGAAACGTCAAGACCTGAAGAGTTACTACAGTTGCTTCGTCCGAAGACTTCGAACCAGATTTTGGTTATTTCAGTACACTCTAAGTATGAACGCCAAGCATATTGATTTGAGTTTGGTGTTCCACCTTACAGTGATCTGAGAACCAATCGATCATCGCCCTTTTAGAAGATTCATCGTAGATGGAAACTGATAATGGAGAGCTGTAAAAGGTGTTTCTTTTACGATATTTAATGCTTTTAGAAATATTAAACTGTATAATATATATATAATTAATGTAAATGTTAATTTAATTATCCATAATCAAAGCCTATAAAAACTGTTAATAATATGTATAAATAATTAACAGAAACCGTACTCTGGGAGTTGTTTCATTTACATAAATATTTTTTGGCCCAAAACTCACTTAATGCAACTTTGTCAATATTTTGCTGTAGCCATAATTTTTTTAATAAAGCGGTCCTTACAGTGGGGAATATTTATTTCCGTCAGTAAAGTCGAAGAGGCTTAACCGAGTGCGATGCGCGGACTGCGGTTCTTTCGCCATGTAAATATTATATTCATATCTAACAGCTTGGCTCGGTTATAGAATCAGATTTCCCTCGCAAGGATAAGTGCATAAATATATTACTATAAACGGCAAGACCCACTTGTTAACTCCATATTCATGTTACATGGGCTACTGAGTCTTTTAAAATTGTTTTCGTGATATTGTTTCCGTTATTCCGTTAATAATAACGTTCCGTTAAGAAAATCTATAAATAAATAATTATTTATAGATTTAGCACTCTGACACTCTCTCACTCTGCCAGTCAACCGTTTAAAGTCAAAGAGTTGCAGAGATAATTTTCGTTATCTGTTTCACCCCATTTTAATGTGGCTTCTTTTTTATGTTTTAAGCATGGGAGTTGGTTTTCAAAGCAGAATATAATTTTCTTTTTTCTCCTTAGTAAAAACTAATCACTACTGCCACTATGCATGTACATTCATATAATATATATTCGTTTAAGTTCCTAAGAAAAATAATTTAATTTAATTGACTTACCAAACTAGCAAACTCTAGACATGCAATCCTCGCTAAACGCACTACCGTCATAATATTTAAACTATCTCTGTCGATTGAAATATATTTCGTAAGTAATATATGATAAAGGAGTTACAAACATGTATTATTGAAAAATAGTATTCAATAACCATAGAGTCTATAACCGAATTCTCTGTATTTAGTATTATAAACTGTAATAAGCTGTATATTTTATAGTTCAATGATGAATGATAGTAGAATATTGGTAGCAATTCTGTTACAGAACTCACTAAACTAGACTAAAAATCACTAATTTAGTACTGCCAATTGACGTTTTATATTATGAAAATGCAACATTAAACTTATTTTTATTACTTATAATAAAAATTGGTTAATAGGTTTTTGACGTGCCAGCAAAATAGCATATCTATTCGATCTCTTAACCTAAGAGAATTATAGACAAAGTTTCGTTTAGTGACGTGTGCAGCAGAATCGTCACCATTGTCTTTGAAATTTTATTTTTATTTATAATTCAATAAAAAAAGTATTATTAATATCTATCTATCTAAGGCTAATAACGTAATTATCGCGGATAGAGGTTTAGAGCTGGAATATTGGTTTCAAATTTAATTGAAACCAAACAAATTAAATTTAAAAAAGCATGCATGCAAGCAAAGATTCCTAAATAGCGAATATATCGAATGACAACATAAAAAATCAATCTAATATAAACCTCTCCATTTTTAAGTTGGTTATTAATAATAATTTAATTGTCTGTCGGACGTCATCTTGAAATCTTATAACTATTACACTACCAGTATTAAAATTAATAGTTATAAAAAGAGATTCAAATGATACCTTATATGTCCATACATACACATTCTCACATGCATACTTACATCAATTCATACACTGCAAATACAAAACGCTGCTCTTGCACAGACGGGTAATAGTTCGTCTATCTGAGGAATCGATCCTCAAAGGCTTTTAGTATTCTAGAATAGGCTCGTAGGCTCGTAGTTCTTTCTCAAATATCGACCTTGTGTTCGAGCGCTATAGAAGTTAGTATTGCAAAAAGTATTGTTTTTCTGTGATAAAGCAACAAAGTAACTACTTTCACATTTTTCTTTTACTTGTGCTATATGACCTTGCTTTTAGCCCAAGTTTATTAATCTAGATCAATGAGAAGTACCCTATGGGTTTTAATTTACCCATGAAATGTTTACATATGTTAAAATTTTATGTTATAATTACCGTATTGTGCGATTACTTTGACTAAGAAGCTTTATAGCTTTAAGCGAACGCAGACATGCGTAGGCATTTGATGTTAATTTCAACATGATATCTCAATGGGTTCCGTCGAAAAGAGGTCTTGACAGACAGGCAGACAGGCGGAAAACCGAGTTATCCTACAAGTAAGGGTTCCTGTTTTGTATTTGTAGAATGAAACCTTAAAACAGATATATCAGATACTATATTTATGTTTTACACTTTCTCATAAAATGTCTCAAAATGAATATTAGTTCTACTGTAGGCAACGTCTGTACACAAGACTAACTTCTGTAATTATGAAAACTCAGTCTTGATTTACGCTCAAATGCGCACCTAACGAAGCTTAATAAATTAATAGGCAATAAAAGGGCGCGGATGGAGGGCCTTCTGACAATAATAATGAAATTTATTCCACCAAAAAAATCAGTACAATTTTGATATTGGTTACAGAATAAAATACTCTCAAGTTTATAGTATAGTATAGTAACTTTTTTGTCAGTTTTCCTTTACTTTGCTTACGTAAATTATTAATGGCAATTACTTCTTTTACGGCCACTGCTGTGGTATATATGGACATAAGAGTTCACTCAAACCTGTATCCTAGTTGGAATAGGCCATGGCGTCTCAAATGTCAATTTTTTGCAACTATTATTTAGTTCCCCTTATGAGTTAGGAGGCTAGCCGTCATCCCGGCACTATATGGGCTGTATATAATACTATTTGATAAGTAACAGCACAATCCCTTATTTGCCCTTTAAGACACCCTCGGGAAGAGATGGAGTGGTCCTATTGTACTCCTGAGACTGAGACTGAGAATCACACGTGGTGTCCCTGTAAATAATACCGGAGCAGGCCTGGATCTACAATACTGACTTTTGAAACAGAACTAATGCTGTGATAGTTATAAAGGTCTTTAAAAACACTATAGCCTTATAGTCACTATAGTCATAAATTTAACACATTTATGAGTATACAAATAAAATAGATTTAAACTTAACATGACTGCGGACTTGACAGAGACAATAAACTGACTAGTCATAAGCTAAAACGTTGTATGTAGGTATGCCATAATTATATTTATACAACAAAATATACTTGTTGTAAATAAGGTACGCTGCTTGTATGTGGATGATCCACATGCATGTTCTGTGATTGGATTTGTACTATTAAGACATATTTATACAAAATAAATACTAAACTGAATACTAAACTTTTCTTTGCCACTACAATATTTAATTTGTTTCACAAATGTGGTTAGGAAAGACTTTCTAATGCTTAGTTAAATCACAGTCTAAGATAATATCTCATTATTAACCAATTGAAAGCGTCGATAGAAGAGAAGTAGATATAGACGATAGGTTACTAATGTAATAATATAATGTCCTATCTCCAGAGCTGCTACACCAGACTTGGACAACAAAATAGTTAATCAAAGTTTCAAGTCATATATATTAGAAATATCCTGAACCTTTTTATTATGTTTTTATATGTTTTGTGTACAGACGATAAACCTCTTTACTCAAACGTAAACATTTTTAGTAATGTGACAAAGTGTTAGTTCACGAAGTACGAGAAGTGTTTAATATTTTTTTTAATATTATGTCCAAAATATTTTCAAGCTATTTCATTTTTAAGGCTATGATGACAATGTGTTTAAAAATAGCTTTAATTTCAGATGAATTCTGCGAAGAGTACCCGCACAGTCTGATCCCTACTCCTGGCTATTGGGTCGAGTGCTCGCGCCAGAAAATCGCCACTGACACCATATGGGACGAGTCTGAGTCCGAACATGATAGTGGACCCGACAGAGACAATGCTGATAACGGTAACCGTCTACGAGTATATGTTCTATATTTATTATATATAAAAATATCTAAATGAAATTGAGTTATATCCTATCGTAATTTATCTTAACGAAAACACGACAGTGAGTTGACAGGGCTTCTGCAAGTACTTTGAATGCCGTCACGGACTCTTCATTTTAAATAGTTATTAGATTATGGATATTATACTGTATAAGTCTATACTATGTTCCAGATTGATTGCTACTAATATTATAAATCCTAAAGTATCGATATGTATGTATATAGATGGCGCAACTTTCAAATGATAGTAATTTTGATGGCAAAATTTTCATCAAAATCGGTTCATCAGTTTAGCAGTAAAAAGTTAACACACAGATAGCTGTCGCGTGTCTGTGGCCTTTTCACGGATAAACTGCCAAACCAATTTTGATGAAATTTGATATGGTGATATTTCGAACCCTGCCGAAAGACAGACATTTTATTTTCAATTATTGACAGTTTAAGCGGCCGAAGCCTTGGGAACAAGCTGGTCTTATATAAATACACTTTCCACTATCTCATTCTATCACGAATTCTTATATAAAGTGAATTAAGTGTACGCCGCAGAGTTTCTAAAAAGAAAAAGCATATACCTCGCCCTTTTTTTTTGACATGTCAATTTCGGTTTTGGGGAAAAGGTTTTATTTGCAAATTGAGACAATTTTAGGGACTCACCCTTTCTATATATATGTATTCGACGTTATATACATATACGAGTACTATGTGTTTCGTGACGCGAGAAAAGATAAACTTTTCTAAATAAAAAAGGTAAAGGATGAACAAGTTTCATTTCTCAAAGTAATGATGTCATAATTGCTTTATAATTATTTTTGCTACAATTGTTTACTAAAATAAAAGGATACGTAACAATAAAACTGTTTACAATAATAACTTTGGCTAAATGAAAATAATATATATTAATGGTATCAGGCCTTGTTATACGAACTTGGTGTTTTTAATTGTATTAATGTTTTCTGTTATTAAAATGTAAAATTTATTTCATTGAGGCCTGTTATTGTTTTAGTATCAATTTCATATATAACACGATAATGAAAAACAAACAAAGATTTGTTGTGACGAGTTTTTAAAGATAAATAAAAATAAAAAAGCAGTAAAAGTGTACAAAAAAAATATTAAACGGGATAACTATACAGCGTTAATTTCATCTTAGCATTTTTAAAATGTTACATCCTATGTCACTAACTTTTAAAACGATTCAAAAAACACCTAACATCTTAAAATCAATCAGCCGTTTAGGCTTTAGAGCGAGACAATGAATCATCATACATAAATTCATTTAAACACTCGAAAAAGAGAACTTTTAATATACGTCTGCGCTAGACGGAGCGCAGGAGATAATAAAAGAATAATGCAAACAAATAAAAGTTGTAAATATAAAAATATTGCTTACTTTTATTTTCACGTAGCTGAAACCCACGCTTTCCAATTTAATATACAATTTATAAAGCACGACTGATTCAACATTGTAAAAAAATTACCGCTTATGCTCTACCAAGTAGAAAATTTAATAAGCCTACTAAAGAAACTCGACTGCCACCTGACCACAAAGGACTTAACGGCTCCTCTGTAACAAGTTGTCCCGTAATCACTTAGACCTGCTTTATGGCTGAATATTATTTCTCCACCTTACTGAAATTGGAACACTATTGACGTTGTAAATATTAAGCTTGCTATAGATTTAGCTTTTATAAAAATTATAATAATTAGGTCGGTCGCTCATCACTATTATATTTTTTGCTATTTTTGTTGAAACACTGCGTCATTGAACTGTTTATTAAATTATATGTTATACATACATAGGTACACACACACACTCACGCCTATAGGGGTAGGCAGAGGCGTCTCAAACTCCCACTTATTCCCAGCAGCAATTTAGTCCCATTTACGTAATACAGGGATAGCCTATGGATACAGTAGGACTGTATATATACTGTCTAATAGATAACAGTCCGATCTCTAAGTCACCTTTTACGACACCCACGGAGACAAATGGGGTAGCACTATTCTACTCAACCGACAATCACACGTGTGATTCTCCATATATATATATATATATATTATATTTATATAGAAATACGTATTAACGCAATAAGAAAATTAATTAATTAATTATTTTGTTCAATTAGATTGACTGATAAACATTTTTTTTATTTAAATTCGTTCTGTTCTGTTCAAACTATGTTATAAATTATAATCTTCAATTATAATTTAAAACGTTCTAATTGCGTATACAAAATATAGATATTATATATCAGTATAGTATATATATATATTACAGTATTGTTTTATAAACTACAACGTAATTTGTAAACTAGCACCACCGTTACCTTTCTAAGAATAGAATATAATATACGTAAGCACGAAATGGTGTTCAGATTTTATTAAATAAGTAGTCGTATTGCCGGTGATTCCTCCCCTGTCATATTAGCTCGGAGACGAAAATGAAATTGTATACTATCCACGACACCTTCATTCCGCTATGGTGGTTGAACTCGACATTTGAATGAAATAATGTACATCTTTTGTTACATCGTAGTCTTGTTAAACTAGTGATTCTTATATGATTTGAATAACTAACGAAATAAAATCTAATCCTAATTTTTGTTTAGATGTTAATTGTAAACAAAACTTAAGATATTATTTCATACATATTCAATGTAACAAAAGATGTACATTATTTCATTCAAATGTCAAGTTCAACCGAGCAAGTACTTAGAAAGATTTTAATAAACGGCCACCGATGACGGTATTAACATTCACAGCTCCTGCTGAGTTACCAGTTTCGTTAAACTTCGGTCCCCTAAACAATAAATGTAAATACCCAACACATGCTTCAAATTTGAGAAAACCAGCGCAAAACAACACCTGTAAAAACTACTCTCAGTGTTTGAAAAAGTCTAAAACGTTGAAACATTGTACATAGTACTTTAAACATTAAGAACATACATCAAAAGTCTAACCATTACAATACAAACTCAGACAGTCATCAATTACCTGGCTGACGTGCACAAAACGCAAGAACCTACCTAAAAATACAAAAGCCCCTTCTACGTAAATGTAAAAGGTTATAAAAAATAAACGAAAGCGAAACGCGATGTCACGCTGAAACAAAGTTAGCGTTGCCATGAATAATATTGAAAATAAGAGTTGGAGGAGATAATTCTTCCTGTGTCACATTAGCTACAATATACAAGACGAGACGAAAATTAAATTAAGCTCCCTTTTTTCCGGCGCATCAATTCGGGAGAACCTCATACAATATGTAACAACTTTTACAAATCTCGACATAAACATTCGCAGTTCAATTTTGTTCGTAACGGCAATTCAGTGAACAAGTTACGAGTTTTGTTATGAATAATATACTAAGATAGATATGAAAGAAAGTCAAAGCATTGCAACAGTAACTTTTGTATTGATATGTTGTATGTGTATGTATGTATGTACATATGTATGTATGTATGTATGTATGTATGTATGTATGTATGTATATGTAATTGAATTTGCTTCAATTGCATTTGTAAGTTGATAAGTTATCTCTACTAACTAACTATCACTAACTACTAACTGTCAATTATAATAACTCTCTAATATACATATGTTATTATAAAAGAATCCTGACTATTTAATAATTTGTACACTGCAATTCCTCATGTCCTACACGAGTAGAAAAAGGGCAACCACTAGACGTGGATGGACATTCACATGTCGAAATCCAAACGGGATCCAATGGTTGCCTGGAAAAGATGAAAGAGATCGCAAACCGCGATAAGACCGCTAATTGTACTCTCGCTGTAGCTTTTTAAGATTTTATTTGTATACAATAATTTCTTTGGTAGTACTGGAGTTTTATCTATTTATATTCCTCGTTCTACTATCTACATACTATATGAGTTACTAATATTGCTTGTAGTGGATTATTATAACTGGAATAGCAGAAAAATATGTTCAGTTATGTAGCTTATAAACATTAGTTTGATATTGATACTGTCAAACAGAATGATGAATCCGACGGTCCAAAGAGATCATCCATAGAAAACATATTGAAAAGAACGCACCTCCACGTGAATGTTTCCTTAAGTTTTCTTCGTTTCTTTTCCTAATTATCTTGTTCAGGAACCTTTATTTCTATTTATTATAATATACATATACATATGTGCATTTATCCATCTTTATACACGTTTAAATGTAGTTATTTATTCCCAATCATATTTCAACATTATTCTCTAAAGAAAACTTACGATTACAAAGTATTTAAATCGGTCTATTAGACAGCAGTATTTTAATATTAGAAAACATACGTACATAGATCAGCCATCTCTAAAAAATAACAAAGCCAGTATATGAACACATTATAGGAAGGAAGTAAGTAAGTACTCTTTATTGTACACCAAATATATATATATATAAAATACATCTGATATTTTCACATAAAATGTGCAATGGGCGGCCTTGGCCAACAAGCAATATCTTACAAGCAACCTTTGGATGGACAGGATTTTAATGATCTCGTATGAGTGGCTGTGATGTACAGTCATGTAATGTGTGCTAGTTTAAACGCAAATATATATAAATATCTAAAATAAGTATATAGTTATAAATACATATATATTTAAACATACATACATATATCTACACTTACAAGTAAATATATACCTATAGTTATCTTTACCTTGCAAATAGTAGGAACAGAGATGAGTAGACATCAAAACCATATCAATAACATGCCTTCAGACAAAATAGTTCTTATTATACTCAAGATCGAAGAAAGTATCAATCCAATCAGTAGGGGGAGCCTCACAAAATAATAAAATCGCATGACATAGATAAAATCTCAACGGAACAATAAAATGATTGATAAATAAAATTTAATTTGTTTTATATTTATTACCTACATACATATGTACCTCTGTTTGTATTACAAAGTTAATACATTTGTGCTATCAAATAATTAACGAGGCTTTCAATTTATTCAGTTGATATTTGTGAATGCTCCATTAGTTTGTGGGTTAATAAAACTGAATGCATTTCGCACTTTTTTCAATTGTATAATATTTTACAATGCTACAATTATGACGTAAAATAAAATATAAGGTGATAGGAATGTAAACATTATCATAAAAAGTACTCGACCTTTGAAAGGAAATCAAACAAATTGTCAAAGTGATATTGGTACAAATGTTTTGATTGATTGTTACTTTGTTTCTACTTTAGATGACAATAATATAATAGGTACAAGTACATGCGATAGTATCTCCATCTACTTATCTGTTACTTTTCACGGTGAACGGCTTTACCGAAATTGATTAAGTTTGGTATAGTGAATTTCGAACCCTTGGAAAGGATAGACTACTTGTTATTAACATGCTACGCGAGCTAAGCCGCGGGCGAAAGCTAATATTATAAAAGAGTTATACAATGTCAGAATAGTGGCTATCACATCATTAACGTGACTTGAGGACTAGCCTCGTATTAAAAGATTAAATTTCATGAAGAAAGCGACTTGCGATGGCTTTTATAATTTATATTTTACTGACATGATCTCGGCCATAACTTGATGTCTGCTGACATATTGATGAAACATATCTGTATATTTTAAGCGATAGAGCTGCAATCCTGTTGAAGACAAAAAAACATTTATTTGGTGCTTTCTTCTTCAATCGATCAATCAAGTACCTATAACATTCTACACGCACATTAGGAATGGGGCAGGGGAATCGGGAAGGGCCTTCCCCATTGTACGTCATTAGTAAAAGTACTTACTGCTTGTGTTCTTTAAATAAAACTGATATATCAAATGTTCTTGTGGCAAATGTGGTTACAGTTGTGGACTGCGATAGACTGAATGATGATGATAATCTTGTCTTCCTTCATCCTATGACTCACTTCCTGACTTCTTACTCATAAGAAAGAACCGAACAGTGGGCGTGGTCTGTGGTGTTGCTATTTATCTCCAAAGTTGCTTTCCCCACACAGTGGTTAATATATCTTCTCAACCACCTTTGCCAAACGCTGATGAACACTTATTTGTAGATGTTTATTACTGTCCCTCTTTGTATATCTCTCTCTCTTTGCATATTTTCTTCCTTTGAGCATATCCTAGAAACGGTTATACTTCTGTATGGTCACATCATTATAATAGGTGATTTTAATACATGCCTATTGAAGAATGTTTCCGCTGTTCCTTTTTATAATAGAATCAACCTGTCTCTCCCTTGAATCTCTGAACTCTGGCCCACTGTGTACTACTTATTGACTTTATCTTTGTATCGTCTGTGCAACGTGTTGCTAAACATGGACAATGCACAGCAGACCAATTTTCCTATCAAGACCTTCTCTTTCTCTCTTAAAAAATTCGTTCTCAGTAGGCAAAGTCAAGAGCTCTCATACAGCGTAATTTTAGTGGCGTTGATCTTCATCTTCTTGGAAAAGATGCAGATTCAATTTTTTGGGGGGGAGGCTTTTATCTGCAGAATTCATTGATGCTAAAGAAGATATATTTAACACTAATATCGAAGCGATCTATGACGTTCATGCTCTGTTTCGACCTATTAGACAAAGACACCTACCATCACCGGCTCTGGCCCTGGCTTACCGACAAAATAAAAATAATATGAACCCGTAAAACAGTGGCAAAGTCAAAATACAAAGAGAGGACTACGAATGTTAATAAAGAAACATATTTAGGGTTACGAAACCACTGCATCAGGTTGCGTAGGAATGCATAACGCCTATATATTCACAGCTCTGTTCAAAACGGTAATCCAGCTAAAGTCTGTAAATTTCTTAGGTTACTAGAGGCTAGAAAATTTCATCAAGAACTATCGCCTAAGGACATTAACTTGCTTATTCGTCACTTCTTTGCCTCGTCTAAATTTTCTAAAAAATCTATAATTAATACATTTAATTCTCTTACAACGCCTCCAACCCCAGACTATCCTCCTTTTGTTCTCAGCCAACTGTCATTCTTTCAGATTCTATCAGTCGTAATATGGATCTCTCCATCCTTGATTGTCTTTCCAGATTTGATTGTTTCCATTGTAAGTGGGGCGTTCCCATCAACGTAGAAAGATTTTGAACTTGTTCTTTTACCCAAAAATTATAAACCTGTATCCTTTTCTGACTGTGGGCCTATTTCTATCCTACCCTGACTATCAAAGGTCTTGAATGCCTTATCCACCATCAGCTCAGTACTTTTCTTCGTAAGTATAACTTACTTAACCCATTCCAATCTGGTTTCCGACCCGGCCAAACTACGACAACTTGCTAAAGCCCAGTAAACCTAGACGTACAGTTTTATGTTAACTGGGCCTTAGTAACGCCTTTAGCACTGTTGATTTCAACGTTCTCTTGCCCTATTAAACTCTCTTAACATATTTCATTCGGCTCTTGACTGGTTTAGTAGTTATCTGTTTGGGCAACGGCAGCGTATCCGCCTGGATGACAATTATTCTGCCTGATCTGGTACGATCACTGGTGTGCCACAGGGTGACATTTTATCGCCATTACTATTTGATATTATTGATATTTATTAATTCAATCTGTAATGAACTCCTCTCTTCCTACCACCTTTACGCAGGCGACTTGCAAATATACTGTTAAACCAATCTTAAACAACTTCCCCTAAGTATTCAAACAATTAAATTAATGAATTAAAGATCAGCATAACATATATAAGAAGGTAGGCAACAATGTATGGACTCTGAGGTAACCCTAACAAAATGTCAGTCTTGAAACTTTTGCATTTGTAGCTTCTTTGAGACGATTACGTAATTCCCTTTTTTTTTTAAACGATACTGTTGTGGTGACGGTGACTACCGCCGCCCATGGACACCCGCAACTCAAATCACACTCCTTCCTATAGCTACTAAAATTGAACTCGTGTAAGTGATTCTTCTCACCTGTAACGACTTCAGATATCTTAATCTCAATGAGGACTAACTTGATAAACTTAAGAGACTTCAGAATTTCTGTATAAGCTCCATTTTTGGTTAGCATGAATAAGATGATATCTCCGAATTTCGTACTTAACTCAAGTAGCCCCTAAATCGTCTTCGCCGATGTTATCTTAATACTCCTGTTTACCTAAAGAAACATTTCGCAGTTATTCATGATACATATACAAGATACTTGAGATCATCGCAAAATAACATTAGAGAATACCAAACTATTCCACAACATTATCTGATAAATCCTTTGCAATCCTTTGTTGCACGCCTGTAGAATTCACTATCGGAAGCTGTCAGTCTGTAATTACTTTTAAAAGCTCGTGAAGGACGCCTACTTATCACTGTAACTACTGTGATGTAAAAATGTATGTATGTGTATGTATGTATATTTATATTTTATATGTGTCTCACAAATGTGCACCACAAATTACCTGTTATGTTATAGTATAGTCCATTAAAAGGTTACCTGTAAGTGATCTCGTTATTTTTTTATGGCACTGGTCACTACGATTTTTAGTATTTTTAGTGTTTAAGGTACCCTTTATGTGTAAGTGTGTAGGTATGCTCTTTCATTAATTCATCATTCCGAATTATTCAGAAGTTAATAAATAAACAGAACAAATGTAGTTAAAGACATGTTTCATGAAAGGCTCTTTCTAAAGCGCCATTTTTTGGTGTACAGGGAGTATGGTACATTACGTTCATATAAAGATTGTTAACAAGAGATGGGTCTTGAATGGCTTGGAGACGCCAAACTTCAAAGAACATTAGTTATGCAAAGCGGATTATTTAGAGTACACGATGAAGCGACGGAGCAGCTCGAAAAGTGGCCTTTTAGAAATAACTAGTTGCTCATGTCGTAACAAAGTAATAAGAACTAAAGATAACCTAACAGATTACATACAGATATATATTAAGGAGATAAAATAAAACTGATTTGCTGAGTTCGAAGATCGAAATCTCTTTTAAAACGAGCTACCTATATTGAGATTTTGAAAATTAATATGTATATAGATATATCTTACCAATTAAATATAACAGGAAATTATATATATATATATAATAGTTATTTAAAATAATAGCCAATCCCATTAAAAAAAAAAATGTTAAAAGATGCTTCTACAGCTACTTTCTGCTTAAACATTTTCTCAAATTATTAAACAAGTTACCAGCTAAAGTTTATTTAAAACTAGTTAGACCTGTAAACAGCCCTATACTGGAGCGTGGGCATCGTATTTGTTCAGGAAACACAATTGATTTCACTGAGCTATCATTGTTAGTTCCGACTATCCCGAGATTGCACTCAAATATATTATATATTCACAAGTATGTTAGTTGCGGCTTAGAGGAAATTATTATTACATCTGCACATGACTTCTTCGTCTGTTTTTCATCATAAAGTATTTGCAACACTCCTTATATTTGTTTAATTAAACTCGTACAACGTCGGCAAGAAAATTTCATCATACGAACACATTTGAACATATAGCACCTCAATCTTATTGCACTCTTAAGACTGTTAATGCGAATGTACCTGATTTCCAATATCCTACAAAAAAAAATCTAGGACCAAAACAGGGAACGGATAACACAAGTTGTATATCTATTTTTCTATCAGAAATGTTTGCCCGGACACCCGGACAGTTTGTATAAACGCCCTTGTCGATTCTCGATGTCTCATTCGACACACGTTTTCAATTTATCGGCGGTCCCTCTATTGTCGGCAATAGTGCGGGGTTGAAGATTCGAGAATCCAGGGGCGCCCGCCGTCGCGTCTCCTCTCTTATCGCCAACGCTATTCAAAAGTCACGTCATGTGTAAATGTTCTGTGGTACTGTAATGACACACTGACCCTGTTGTCCTATTTCCCATTACTATGTGCTTGTCGTTTACAATGAGGTGCGGGTGTGACCGTGTCCACTATTTGTTGACTTATTATAGAGATGTAGCTTTTGTTTTTTTATTATTAAGAAAGCAATTTTAGTTGTGTCATGGTTTATATATGTATATTCAGACTAATTTCCAAATGAGTAAAAGATGTAGCGCTAGGTTGCTATACAAAGAATTGCCTAAAATTAGCTGTCAACGGGAATGGGACCCTAAAGACTGTAAACTCAGCAACTGAAAGATACGATTAATGATTCAGAGAATTATTAATTTACTGAAGAGATTTAACAAAAGAAATTTACAGTAAAAAAATTCATAGTAAGTGCATTTTATAAAAACGACGACGACTATCTATAATATCTATACGACTCTCTAGTTGCAGGTGTCCATGGACGGTGTCTGCCTCCTATAATATAAAAAAACAAGTTGTTCATTAGATTCGCCTACACAAAACTTTTCATTACAAAGTTTTTAGCTTATATTCGTCACTTAATATCGCAGTTATTTCCCTCGCTTTCCTCGAGAGGAAATCCTCTCTCCTATCCTACCCTCCTAAATCATTATTAGTAAATGCGTTAATTAAGTCATTATGAGTTATTTAAGATTGCGTTTGACAGACTTATTTAAAAATTTTCCTACACAAAGCGGCATTTTATTTCATAGAAAAAAATTCTAGCGATATAGCAATCTCGACAGTAGTTGGAGCTACTAACACATTTAAGTTAAAACACCTTCAACTTAACATTATTTCTTTTTATTAAAAGCAAATATCTTATGCACCAGGACGAGTCCTTACCATAGAACATCAGTCCTATTTAGTATAAAATCTGTTAATATAACGTATAAGACTCTCAATTTTAAAATTCTGAGTCATTAGCTGTTAAAAATATAACCTTATATCTAGCTGCCACTAATAACTTTGAGGTACAAGCTTTTATAGTAACTTTACGTCTTCATAAAATTGATTTAGAAATACATCTTCTTATAAAGGTGTCCACTGGATAATAACTCAATAACTTGAATCAAACGGGCGTCTTAATACGCTATAACGTCTTAAAGATAACCTATCTATAGGATCCTTAATTTCATCTCGGGCGCAATAGCCATCTATATGAAACATTAATTTGGCTACACCGTGTATTACGATGGCGCCGTCTAGTAAAGGACTCGTTGAGTATGTTGTATTCATTTAATTGCTATTATTTATTTTAATTTTATGTTATTTTGTGTACTGCTGCTAACTGCTTTCTCTTTTCTTGTTCAACAATATCATTGCTTGCATTTTACTCTGTTCGATTATTTCTATTAAATGTATGGACATGTTACCTGTATTCTACGTAATTTATGTGGTTACACTGAATCTCCAACTTCCATCAGACTGACCGCCTTTGCGATTCTTGTATTCAACTAAGTTTGTTTACAAATGCAAAACGATGGTTGGCACCGAGTTTGTTGTGACGTTATATTTCAATTATATAACAAAACGCATGACGGACTAAATTAGACTAATAAAATGTTAGATATATATTAAAAGGAAAAAATGGAGTGCTCTTTCTACTTAATGTTTATATAAAACTTGGTATGTTTCTGCCTGTTCTTTTCTTTACGATATTTGAGTAGCCTAACTTTTATAAACTTGATATGTAACGTAAATATGTAGATATTTATTTTTTATACGTTCAATTCAGTATTTTTATGAAAAACGTGTAAAATATATTTAACATACATTTTATTTTAACTAATAACATACATAATGTAATTAACATACATAATATGTTATTACATATTATGTATATTAGACTGGGCCAAAAAAATCAATTTTTTTTTTAAGTATATCGAAAATATTATTTGGGATGACAAAAAAAAATGTTGTGAGAATTTGAGCCCTTAATATTTATTTATTTTATGATCTTTTTAAAGATAATAATTTTTATTTTATCAACAAAATTATGAAAAATTTGAAAAAATCATAATATATTTTTATTTATTAGCATTGAAAAGCTATTTAATAATAATTAATAATACGGTTTTAAGCTTATGTTCAATCGATTGGCTTTGTATTAAGCGTCGCAATTATTGAGAAGTAGGGAGAGTAGCTTTTTAATGCTAATAATAAAAATATGATTTTTTCAAATTTTTCATAATTTTGTTGATAAAATAAAAAATATTATCTTTAAAAAGATCAAATTTTTCAATGTGCTCAAAAAAATTAAATTTACAGCGAAAAAAACAAGAATTTCATTTTGACTTCAACTATTATATATTAACTATTCAACTATTATATATTATACTTTTGATATATTATTATACTATTGATTTTTTTCCGGATACAAATTTTTAAGTGAATGACAAAATCCTAAAGTTAAAAATCAAATTCTGAAATCATACCAATTTTCAAGGCGTGGTTATGAGAAAACGGTTCATCTGACAAAAAAATTCAATCAGTCTTTTTTTGTAGACAATTAAATTCTCTTAAAAAAATGACTCTTGTCAATTTCATTTACCTCGACGGTTTAGGAGTTATGAGACAAAAACCCGCTCCAGAAAAAAAAAACCAAAAGTTGCGATGATAGACCTCTTAATATAAATATTAAGGGCTCAAATTTTCACAATATATTTTTTTGTCATCCCAAATAATATTTTCGATATACTTAAAAAAAATAGTTGATTTTTTGGCCCAGTCTAATGTATATATGTACAATATGTATGTACATATACATATATTGTACATTCACTTGTATGCTTTGTCAATTTTTTTTTTGATATCAAAACTACCGAACCCGTTAACCAATCTACTCCTGTCCATTCAAAGGTTACCTGGAAGAAATGGCTATTTGTGATAAGGCCCCCACTTGGAATACTTGAATTCTCCGTTTTTTGGTTCAAGTTAACAAGTTATTATTAAGTCTGATTACATTAAGTATAACAAAAATGTAGTGGGCACAAATGCTTGTGATAAAGAAAAGGTGTACGCCCATCATCCCCAAAACGCTTTCTCTGAATGGTTCACCGACAAGAATGAGAAACTTGCTCTACTGCTTTGTCTGGGAAGATAACAACGATTGACAAAGACGCAATTTCCGTATATAAAGCAGAAAAGCATTACCCCTAGTCCAACAGTAAATTTAATATTATTTGTCAGCGATATTGCGCTCCGGAGTAGAGCTTTTAACACAGACCTTCATTAAGTTTGTTTCAGTTTGAGGCAGATTCAAGCACTTCAATGCAAACAGCTAGTGTTCTCCTTGATCAAATTTTACCACCTTCTCCCATGAATACCTTCAACTCAAGAGTCTCAACTTCGTTGCTGGCCTGTGTGGGGCTCCGATAACCTCACTCACTTGACAAAAACCATGCAGACTTTGCTTCGCAACCGGATTTCTGTGAGGCATGTGGTATTTTTCCGAATCGACCCATACGAGTCTGGCTCTCTCATGGTCTTAATTATTATAGATTTACACACACACCTTTTGGGGACTTTCGTCTATATAACTTTTATTAAGAGAGTGTAGAACAGGTTTTTTAAATCAAACATATATTTTCTGTAGACTGTTTAGATTAGTGTATAAAGTTTAAGTCTAGGTCTTTTTTATGACATAAGGGGACAAACGAATAGTACCAGATGGTAAATAACATCCGCCGCCGATTTGAGGGTTTGAGGGTGAAGGTAAAGAGTGATAAGAGACTCACTGGGTAATTAAAACGCAAGCATTGTTTGGTCGCCGTGGTATTACTCCGGTCGAGCCTGCCCTTTCGAGCCTAAGCATGGGTCTCCCACAGGATAAACGGTTATTGTTTCCTCCTCTGTATTGTATACACCTACAGACGCAACGGCGTAAACATAAAGAGTATTGATAGGGAATATAAGTGGCATGAAATGTTGAGACACCTAGTTGGTCGCATAGTCAATTTTACATTATAGAACTGGTTAGTTTATTCAAATCTTTCATAGCTTTGCTTAAGTATCGGGTCACGTATTTTTGTAACTTTTTTTTTTCATCAATATTTCCACATAATATGTAATGTAAAGATACTTCTCGTACTATCAATGGCGAGTGGACCGTTAAAAGTTCGCCATTTTTAAACATTAAAAGAAAGCAGTACATAGTAACAGTACATAATCTTTTATACAAATATTAGATGTTGTGTCCTTGGAAAATGCGATATTCTGCCAATTCGAATATTTATAAATCACGTATAGTGAAACACTTTTGGGATTCTTAGGTTAAGGATACTCTTACACAAGCGCGTTAATATGTATTTTATCATAAAATTCAAACATACCCCAGAACAGTATCCTGTGTTCTTTCCTCGACCACTGAAAACGTGTACGCCATATTACACTTTGCTCGGTTGAGTAGGTAGGCGGTACATAGTAACCAACAACCAAACTCTGTCACAAGTAGTTTTCAAATATAAAGTGATACCGCGAAATATTAATTGAAGTAAATATTGATTTACTTCGCTATTTCAGATATTCTTTGTATATTGTGTCATTTTAATATTTTGTGACAATAGGTGTCGTTCCGATAGCCTATTTAAGATAAAATATATATAATAATACCTTTTATCTACTAAAACTAAATATAAATAAATACGAGTTAGTGGGCTCCAACTCTGCGGCAATAGCTTTAGCCTACGGACGGGATATGTAGTTGTGTACTTTGAACCACTTTTATGTCGATGCCATTGTATTGGTTTAAATTTTAGTCTTTAAAAACAATCTTGATTTCTTTTATTTTAATAACCATTCCATTAAGATGAATTCTAATAGTACGAGTATACTTAATTTCCTATTGGATGCCTTGTTCATCATTAGCTCCCGAGAGATGGCTAAGGGATCATTTTTGATTTGTGAGGTAGGGCCAATGTCTATTTAATTTGCTAGTGTAATGAAATCGCAAATAGCCATCATAAAATCTTTATAATGTTATAAACACTAAAGTAGGTTTGTTTGTAACTTTCAGGCTTAAACTACAATCGATAATCATGAAATTACGAATACACACGAATAGCTTTCCGTTCCTGCGGGTAAAAAATGTTTGTGTCCAGTATCTGAATATACCGACAATCTAAATTCTACATTACCTAGTTTAAATGGCCTGTTGGTCTAGTGTTTCTAACTCACGGGACAAAAAAATGTCTTATCCACAAATAGGTGTCCCGAGTGTGAGTATTATTTCAGTCCGTTTTTTAATGTTTGTAAAGTCCCCCGCGATACATGAATAATTCTTAATACTGTATTTTTAAAAAGAAGAAAAAGCTGTGTACATTATATAACGAAATGAATGAATATAGTTGAAATGGCATGAACGAGATATTTCTATTTCACGTGTTTATTTTGAATTGAAACTCAACGTCTCCCTTTGTTGATACTGGTCAACAAAGAAAGTCGCTGAGCGCATATATATGTACTAAGATATTAAATAAGTGGGCGGTCCGCCTTTTTGTGAAGTGCTACCTAAACACTCAACGCCTACGGTGTCACTCACGGTAACCATGCTTATGCACGAATGGCCCGGCTCGACCGGTGCGATACCACGACCTCACAGACAACCGGTTGTGAAGTAACGCTTGCGTTGCATTTCCCCGAATTGAGTGAGGTTTCCGGAGGCCCAATTCCCCCCTCCCCCTTTTTCTTTCCCCTCATCTCCTTTCTCCTCTTTCCCATTTCCTCATCCCTCCTCTCTTCTTTCCGCTCCCTGCATCCCCAATCCCTCATCACCCTCTAAGGCGGGCAGCGCACTTGCGACTCTTGAGTTGCAAGTGTCCATGGACGGCGGTGTCACTTACCATCAGGTGACCCGTCTGTTCGTCTGTCCCCCTATAGTATAAAAAAAAAAAAAAAAAAAAAAACCTTCCTTAAAAAGCTCTGTCACCCCTACTCAACATGTACATGTTTCTATCAAAATACTACAGTTTTAATGCCGTTTGTTGTGAAGAACTTCCTCAAACAGGCGTTATTTACAATGTTGTATTGTAAATCACATTATCACTAACTTCTATTAAAATTATTAGAGGCCTTAATGTTCAATAAACAGTCAATTGCATTCCTTCAGTTACAAATATTCATACGTATGTATATACTACAATACCGACTTACAGTCAAAATGATATATTATAATTTGAAATATTAATAACATATCGCAAATTAAGTTATTATAAACTTTTTACAGACTACTGTTTTATAAATGTTCATTAATTTGAGTAACATATAGAAAATAGTATGCCTTTATTAAATATCAAACATAGCAGGGAAAGGTATATAACCTTTGTTTGCAAAGTGTCTGTATGTAAAGTAACGTAGCGGACTGAAACCTTCAGACAAAATAAAATGAAACTAAATGTATAAATCGATAAAAGGCGCTTCTACCTTTCATTGGCGATCCCGTTTTCAAATGAAATGGCTATGAAATTGGTTTCCTTTGCCCTACATATCATTTGTTTTCTTTTTATTTTTGGTTTTACCCCTGGGAACTCATCAATCACTGTATGCTTTATTTCTACAAACATACTTTAGGATAATGAATAAGAGATAATCTTTATATTGTTAATTTTTTTTATTATCTTGTAAATGTTAAAGGCAACCGGGATTACTTCTTCACCATTTACCAAGATACTCGTAGTTACGTTACGATTCTTAATATTTTTCAAATGCGTAATCAAAATAAAAGACTTTTATTGCAACAATGAGTTACATGTTTACACCAAATAATTGAAGTATTTAATATTTAGTATGGTTTATACTTCAATCACAAAAAGAAAACTTCTTTTCGCCTATGATATACTTAAACCATTAGCTTAATTTTACGAGTAACACGAATTTTGTCTTTTCCTTTTTTTAGTATATGGCAAGCTATTGGTAGTTTAGGCATAAAAGGGAAATTTAGGTAAGTAATTATAACTTTGTGTAAGTTAGTTAGTAAGTTAGTCTCAGATTAACTTTTGTTTAAAAATAAAAAACCCGATATATCTACAAAAAGTTAGTGCAGCCCATAATAAATTGACACATCATCCTTGTAAACGAATCATCTTAAAATCCAATAACGGCCATGGAATGATGTAAAAATATCGCTAGTAAAATTATATGACATTGCCGGCAGCTGCGTTTTATAGCTCAAATGTTAACAGACGTATCTATTCGATACAGACCATCAGGTTTCAAAATTAAGGTTTTGCATCTTAAGTTAGGTAGTATTTTTAGCAATCGCAATCGTAGCAATGTAGAATAAATTGCGGCTATTTGGCAGATTTTATATTTATTTAAGCTTTATGTTGTACTGCTTATTTTGTATAGAATACAAAGCGAACTTACAAGACTATACACACATACACATTTACCCCTTTTACAAACGCCTCTGTCTACTCCTTGAAAGGCGGAGGGGTAAGCCGATCTTCTGGGCAAACTCTTTGCGTCCAACTCGACCCTGGACGACGGGGGAAACGCACCGCCGACCATACCGCAGTGCGAGACCCGCATGCCGGAAGTCCGGTTTACACAAAGGGCAGTGCGTAAAGCGCCTCTTTCCCTCGACGTTCATAAGTCGAGTGGGCCCGATAGAATCTCTCCTATCGTGCTGAAGACGTGTGCTCCAGAGTTAGCACCGGTTTTAACGCGCCTTTATCGGCTTTCCTACTCTCTTGGCGTAGTCCCGAACTCATGGAAGACAGCTCTAGTGCACCCAATCCCTAAAAAAGGAGATCGCTCGGATCCGTCCAACTACAGACCCATAGCCATCACCTCCTTGTTCTCCAAGATAATGGAATCCATTGTTAACTGCCAGCTCCTCCGGTACTTAGAAGACCACCAGCTCCTCAATGATCGACAATACGGCTTCCGTCAGGCTCGTTCAGCTGGTGATCTTCTCGTATACTTGACTCACCGGTGGGCACAGGCGATCGAGACCAAGGGGGAAGCGTTGGCCGTTAGTTTGGACGTGGCGAAGGCCTTCGATCGGGTCTGGCACAAAGCGCTCCTTGCGAAGCTCCCTTCCTATGGGCTTCCCGAGAAACTGTGCAATTGGCTCACCAGTTTTCTTACAGACAGAAGCATCAAGGTCGTTGTTGACGGTGCATGCTCCGACTCGAAGTCTGTTAATTCTGGTGTCCCACAAGGCTGTGTGCTATCACCCACGCTGTTTCTTCTGCATATCAACGACATGCTGCAGATTAGCAGCATCCATTGCTATGCAGTCGATAGCACGAGTGATGCCCTTTACACCGGCCGCGCTAACATTTCTCGGGTAAACGTCATCGAAAGCCGATCCAAACTTGTGTCTGAAATCGAAACTTCTTTATCAAAAGTTTCAGATTGGGGTCGACTTAACCTAGTCCAATTTAACCCCACGAAGACACAGGTTTGCGCGATCACCGCTAAAAAGATGCCATTGGTCGTATCACCTCAATTTGAGAGCACTTCCCTAACTGCATCAGCCAGTATCGGAATCCTTGGCGTCGATATATCAAGCGAAGTCCAGTTTCGCGGTCACTTAGAGAGTAAGGCCATATTAGCCTCGATGAAGCTTGGTGTGCTAAACACATCGAGACAGTATTTTACTCCGGCCCACCGCCTGCAACTTTATAAGGCGCAGGTTCGGCCGCACATGGAATACTGTTCTCATCTCTATGCAGGTGCACCCCAGTACCAACTTCTGCCTCTTGACCGCATTCAACGAAGAGCGACTCGCATCATCGACTGCCAAGATATTTCTGATCGACTTGACACCTTGGCGTTGCTTAGAGATGTAGCTTCACTCTGCATCCTCTATCGCTTGTATCATGGGGAGTGTTCAGAGGAATTGTTCGGACTTATACCGGCTGCTGGTTTCCGCCATCGTCCTACGCGACAAAATATCCATCCCCATCACCTGGACGATTGGCACTCCACCACTGTGCGCTTCTCGAGAAGCTTTTTGCCTCGCACAACCAGCTTATGGAACAAATTGTCGCCTGCCGTATTTCCGAACCGATACGACCTTCAAACCTTCAAGAAGAGAGTGTACCTCTACCTAAAAGGCCGGCAACGCACTTGTGACTCTTGAGTTGCGGGTGTCCAAGGGCGGCGGTAGTCACTTACCATCAGGTGACCCGTCTGCTCGTTTGCCCCCTATCGCATAAAAGAAAAAAAATTAAACGCTCATATTTTGGAGACCAAAATATAGTCTCACTAGATATCCCACTAGATAGGCTACATTTTGGCCTTTTGCCGTCAAATTTACAACGCTGCACCTTCTTTCATTAGCGGGTAAAATAGTGAGTATATTTGGAACGGAAAGGTGGGTAAAAAGGGAAGGGTAAGGAAGAAATACGAAATTGCTTATACATATGTTGTCTGGAGAATAAGCAATAGCTCAAACTGGTCGGGATCGTTTACTTGTATTATCACTCGAACTGGTTGTTCCTGATATTTATAAGACTCTAATAACACTTAGTTTCAAATAAAAATTACAATTGATAGGAATCTTTTTTTATATTCCAGCGTCATGTTTATGCTCTAAAAATTTAATTCCGAACTATTTTCGTTCAATATTATCTTCGTGTAGCAGGTAGGTTAAAGCGTGTGCAGAATTAAGCTTACGGGATTATGCTGTCTTGTTGTCTGTGTTATTTCAATTCAACTCCCAAGACAATAAATGTACATATCAGGATTAAACTGACATTGGTGAAACAGTTGATATATAATAGGTTTATTATACATTAACATGTTTATTATATTTCATATGAATTTAAGAAAAAATCTACACCTTTTTAATAAAATAAGTGATAGACATAATTTTAATACTAGAAAGAAAGACAAATTAAATCAACCATTTTACAGATTAGCTGAAGTACATACATCTTTTATGGGGTACTGTGTTAAATGTTATAACAAAATTCCTTATGATATGTTGCAATTAAATGAAAGGAAATTTAAAACCCATATCAAAAATACACTATGTAAACAAGCTTATTACAAATTAGAGGATTATATCCAAGATAAGAACGTTTGGAAACATGCTGGTCCTGCTCCATAGGACAATTTTGAGTCTAGACAAATTCAAACTGGTTTCTAATTGTATTTTATAAGGAATTATATTTTGTAACATTGTTTTACACGATTAGTTTAACCCACACATTGACTTATGACTTGTTAATATTCTCTGTATCTATGTAAATCGTATACTACTTTTACTATGTTTGTTAATGTGTGAGCACCGTGTATCTACCATAAAGTAATTTTATCTGTCGTAGCTTCGATTTAATTCTTTTTATCTGTTTCGGCATAGTGATATTGTTCTAGGTACATCGTTTTCACTCATAATTTTATTTATACGTAATGATTGTATGTAAACAAAACATTTTAAAAGAGTAACGGTGGAGTGTCTTGCCCCTTTTCTCCGTACGAAACTACATTTTGGAATGGGCGACTAGAATCAATTCTATTTAAATGTAAATGTAGACGTTCGAAAGTGCCTTTTGGGCCTATTTGAAATAAATGCTTTGACTTTGACTTCAGATTTACAATAACGTATGTAAGTAATATTTAGAACATGTTCAGCAACAACATGTAGCCTGTGTAGGAAACAAATTTTTTCGACAGCTAGTCATTCACGTTCCTTGGTAACCAAGTAATGTGATTATTGGGTAATTTTTAAGGGAAAGAAGAGGGCTTAATATTGAAAAATATGTAAGTATGTATATGTTGCATACACACGAAGTATGTATGTATATGTTGACGTATCAGTCTCATTAAAATGTCCAATAATAAATCCTAAATCTACAGATACTCGGGTGTACAACAAATGAACTCCAACTTGAAATAAACTAACCTGAAAACGACATAAGGACATTTTTAGACAGACACTTTTGATTTGTGACATCTTATTAGTATTTATTTGAAAACACTAAATTTATTGCTGCACACATAGTTGCTTCACTTTTAATATATATATATTATATCTTTAAACGAGAAATTCTTATATGTATATATATATAATCTGAATCTCGGAAACGGCTCCAACGATATTCATGAAATTTTGTATGCAGGGGATTTCGGGGGCCGATAAATCGATCTAGCTAGGTTTCATTTTTAGAAAACGTCGTTTTATCCGAGTTTTCAGGCAATGAAAAACTGCTACAATATCATTAGAATACGAAGGTAAATTTCGCCACCATCTACAAGGTTGTAATAGGTCAGGTGGGTAATAATCAGATTACCCCGGTTCGAGTCCTGATGATTATTTTATTTTACTTTTTTTTTCGTTCTTCTACACGATTTTTCAAAAAAAAAAACCGGTCGGTCATCCAGGTACTATATATTAAAATGTAAATTGTACATAGTAGTTTCAATTGCTCACTTATTATTATACAAAATCATTTGAATATATTTACTTTGGCACACGATATTATTTTAGCGTTATTTATAAAGAGATCTACGATAATCTAAACTAAACTAAACACAGAGATCGTGCCATAACAGTCTATGGAATAGATTATTTCCTAAGTCTGCAGTCTATATTTACACAAGGAATAGAAATATATCTACTGATAGCCAGCTGCTTGTCAAATGTCGAGATCAGCAAAATATAGGAGGATTCTACAACAAGACTCGTTTCCAAAAAATAAAATAAATGCAACTAAAGAAAAAAACTAAAACCAAAAATAAATAACAATAAACTTGTTAGCTTTACTGAACTCCTGCACTAATGAAAATATCTAAACAATATTGAGTCGGCGCCAAACATACAAACAAGCGTATTAAATATTTAGTTAAATTAAATTATTTCAGTATACGCTGGAGATGCATCTATTTGCCAAATTAGACCTATTCGAATTTCATTTTTTGTTGGTGAACTTAAATTTTTATGATTTTTGTTGAAATATAAAAAAAGTCATAAAGTTTCACCGAATCGCCGCCTACTTTTAACTTTATGATCTTTTATTAGATTGAAAAGTCTAACTAACATTATTGAATAATAAAAAGCACGAGATAGCTGATACTGAAGAATTATGGGGCTCGACTGCCTTCCATATCCATCATCAAATCTATAGAGTCTATAGAAATACACACGTCTTCCAAGTTTCAATAGAATCTCTTGACATATGAAAAGGCAGTAGAACAAATGTCAGAAAACGTCATATTTCCATAGATCTAGAGGGTTTCTTTTAATTTGAATTGAATTAACGACCAAGTTAGGTTCAATAAAAAATAATTATCGAGATTAGACTATCTCGTGAAAAGTTATGCATGGTCGTGGTATACATAAAAAATATCCATGGTCCTCCATTTTAGATGGTTAAAAGTAAACAAAATTCCTTAAGATTTTGATATACCTAAATTATGGAATCACAAACTAATAAAAGTGGATTTTTTTATTATTATTATTTAGGGCGACAGACTAACAGACGCGTCACCTGATGGTAAGTGACAACCACCGTCTATGGACACCTGCAACTCAAGAGTCGTAAGTGCCCGTCTTTGAGGGTGATGAGGTATGGGGGTATGTGGAGCAGGGAAAGAGGAGAAGGGGATGACTTGAAAGGAAAGAGGAAGGGAAGTTAGGCCTCCGGAAACCTCTCGTTGCTTCACAACTGTTTTTCTGTGAGGCCATGGTATCGCACCGGTCGAGCCGGCCCATTAGTGCCTAAACATGGCTCTACTACGATATCAATGCTTCACGTGTGCTTGCAAAAGACAAAAATGTAGAATAAACAAGTCATTTCGATACACAAACATTGTTTCTGAATGTACACATATTTAATTAAACCGCCTCATGATGTAAATGATATGAATAACGTAGCAGACGCAATCAGGGTCCTATTCAGTAGAAAATTCATGAGGCATCAAAATATTTACCGTGAAATTTCATTTGAATTGTGCAAACATGTGAACTGAAGCACGAATGACGTTGTAAGCTTATGAGGTTTAAGTAGACAGGAGACATGCAGAACGCACGTCCGTTCGTACGTCTGTCTGATAACAGGCAATATCCACTACTCTGCACATGTATTACTTACGAACACTTTTATGAACAAAAATTGAAAAAACAGAGACTGTCTCATGTTTAAAATAATTTATAACTACAATACTAACGAGACGTTACTAACGAACTACGAGGATACGTCAGATAAGATAAGATAACATCAACAAAACAACATAGCAATACTTACAAACCACTAAATCGTAACAGTTATGCATTATAGCATAATTATTATATTTTTTAGTTTTGATAAGTAATTAAAGTTGACAGCCGTTCTATTATAAGCTGCATGACAGACCTCAGCGCCTTCCACATTTCAGAACAGTAACCAATGTGTGTGTATTTTTTTTAAATGAGCCTACCATAATGACTCCACTCTGCCTGATGGAAAGCAACAAGTGGAGTCTAAGAGTGGTGATCACCATCCTGTGTAGTCAATGCAGCATGGTGACCTAAACTATGTCGGCTTGTTTAAATGCTTTTTCACGCCCCGCTTACAACACCCAGGATCAAAGTGAATTCCAGGCTTTAACCGATCGGAACAGAAAGGAAGAGCCGAACCGTTTAGTTCAAGATCGTATATTTTCCACTCTCAAACGGTGATTCCTCAGGCCAGCACGTGTTGTCGTGTAGAGAAAAGGAGGAGGTGGAAGGACCAATTGGAAGAGCTCGTCAGAACACTCTCCCTGATGTAGGGGATAGAGGACTGCCATAGAGGCGACATCTCTTCGCAACTGCAAAGACTTGAGGGACATGGTAATCTCAGGACTGTCAATAATGCAGACTGCGATCCGCTGCAACCGATCGAGAGCGTCAAGCAAATACTGTGCATAGCCGTCCCAAAGATGAGCGCATTACTCCACGCAGGAGTGAACCTGGGTCTTGTATAAAAGACACAGAAGCTCGGGCGAGAAGAACCGTCTCACCTTCTTCAATATACCGAGCTTCCGCGAGGCCGCCTTAATGACGCTCTCGATGTAATCACGCGGATTGAGATCCCGGCAAATGTCCATACCCAAGATACTAAGTCTATCCTGCAGTTTCAGTTGAGTGTTCTGAAGAGTAGGAAGGGGAAGGAATGGAAACTGTCGTCTGCATAACAATGTATGTTGCCAAAGGCCAACATATCATTGATATGCAGAAGGAACAAAGTAGGCGATAGGAAAATCAGAAGCCGCGCCATCGCAGAGTACCCTAATGAGGAAAGCAGCAACCCAGTTGCAGAGTTTGGGTGGCAGACCGAATGCCGGAAGTTTGGAGAGAAGCGAAAGGTGCCAGACCCTATCGAAGGCCTTGGCGATGTTAAGGCTGATGGCTAAGGACTCCTAATGCCTATCCATAGCGTCATCCCAAAAGTGCAACACGTACCACATCACGCTAGAAGATCACTTGTGAATCGGTTCGGCCGTAGACCATTTTTTTTTTTTTTTTTAAAGACAACTCCCGCACTAGGATTAATTCCTGTGTCGCGGGGGACTTTAAACATTCAAACTACGGACACAAAGAACACCCTGACTCAGAACAACAATTTGAGGATTACACAAACTGTTGTCCCGTGCGGGGATCGAACCCACAACACTCGGCGCGGCAGTATAGTGGCGAGGTGACCACTTAAACCGCTACGCATCCACTCCTTGTTAAATGATATTGCCGATCATTTAACAAGGAGTGATCTTCTAGGTAGCGGATTAGTTGTGAGTTGATGATCCGCTCGAGCACCTTACAGAGTATGGAGGTGACGGCTATAGGAAGGCAATTAATCTCTGAATCGTCGTCGCCTTTTTTGGGAATGGGTTAAACATTCGCCTCTCTATAGGCCTCCGGAAAAATTCTGATTTCCGGAGGAACAATAGGACAGGCGATACAAGCGGGTCAGTACGGGAGTCACCTCTGGTGCACAGTTCTTAAGAACAACCTCCGGAATACCTTCAGGTCCACTGGCTTTCCGGACATCGAGTGACCGAAGCTCCGCACGGACATCCCTCTGCCGGATTCGAATATCCCGCATACGGTTGTCACGGTCTTCGATTCGGAAGTTAGCTTCAAAAAGGTCAGCAAGTAGTTTCGATTTATCTTGCGGCTCATGGGCCAGTGATCCATCAGCGTACTTCAGCGGTGGCAGCGAAGACCGGCAGTAGTTGGACTGTGCGGCTTTAGCCAATCGCTACGACGAGTTCTTGGCCAAACCGTGCAATGCGCTGGGCATGTGCTCATCAGAGCAAGGTTTGTAAGAGGTCTTACATTAGTAAGGCCTCTTGCATTCCTTGGTGGTTTTGTTTAACGCTGCTTTTAGGTGATCAATGTCTTGATAACAATAGGTGCGAGACCGGATCCATGCGCGGTAGGCCGACTTCTTTTGAGCAACAGCTCGGGTGCATTCACGATTGTACCACGGGCGGGTCTTCCTGCTGGCGTCTTCACTGCAGGGGATATAACACTTTGCGTAAGATCACAGGAAGAAAGGTCCTTAAAGCAGCATTGACCCCACGGCATGGATGCAATATCCCGCATTCCATCCCAGTCTGCTGACGAGTAGTGCCATAACTGTCGTCTTGTTACCACAGGTCGTGGATAGTGGAGGAATGCCGTGTCGGCAGGGCGGCGTATTTGTGTATCCGTAAGAAAGAAAAAGCATGGCTGGTCGAGCCATCTCAAGGTGCTGGTGTACGGCGCTGAGGTTTGCATGGTGTCCACGTATGCTAGTGAACTCCACCTCAAAAAGCGGGTCGGTGGGAGAGGAGGATGTCGCTGTTGGACCATTTTTCATATTTTGTACTACCATGATAGAGGGGGGAAAGGCATGACAGTCAACGTGACAGTGTAAACTGAGACTCAAAATGCTGTGTCAGCATGTAACGGTGAGGCATCGCGGTGACCGCACCTTCGGACAGCAGGACCCCGTACCCTCCCGGAAACGGTCGCCGGGTCCCACCGTCCAGACACCAACCGGAACGACAAACCACTACGTGGATTATAGGGACCTGATGGGGAAGCCTCCCAAGCCGCTGTCGGCCAGCGGCACCACCGTTTCTACGGGTCTCCCTGGCCGACGGTTCACGCCACCATCACAATGATTCTACGAGCACTTCACTGCTCACACACATACCACGATAACTGTCACCCCTGCATCATTGGGCCTCCGGTCTCGCACTCACCAACGAAAGACAGCACGAATGTTGTCGCTTTAGGCTGGTTTTCTGTGAGCCGGTAGTACTGCCCCGGTCGAGCCGGCCGGCCGTTCAATTCTGCTGAAATCAGCGTGGCTCTACTACCTCTACACTGTTTGTGTCTGTGTATGTGTGTGGGTTCGTGTGATATATGTATGTATATTTGTATGACATATATTCTATGTTAAGTTTAGGCTTGTAAATTGTCTGTATCTATATGTATGGCTGCTGTAGACACCATTGTTTGGTGTTAGTTTTGGCTTGTGTGAAATATAATTTATAGATATTTAATTTGTCATTGATTCCATGATATATCCGTGGGTTTATAATATAATACTGCCGCCTTGCCATAGCAGTCCTATGTCATTCAGTAAAGCACGGTTTTGTATTACTAATTGACGGAACTGGTACTAAACATAGTACTGGATATATTTTTATGCTTTTTCTAATATCTGCTTATCTTTTTGTTCCCACTATTTATTCTGTTTTTATATAGATAATAAAGGGTTATTTCCCCTCTGCTCTTTCCCCTCCTCTTATCCCCACTCTCATCTTTCTCCTCTTGACCCTTGTGTTCGTCTGTCACCGTATTCAATAAAAAAAAAGTTAAATTAGTAGACACTGTTACTGACTCTACTTATTATATTTAGCATTTCTGAGAACTCTTCCTCAGATCTGTTACAAGTTCAAAATTCTACACAAAGGCGAACAGTTTTATTTGTAGCAAAATTATGGTGGTGAACATATGCCTATAAACATGTTGTATAAGAAGTTGTTTAGTTTTGTCAGCAGCAAAAACTAAAAAAAAACAATATCCGGAATTAGTAAAAGTCTAAAATAAAAAATATTTAATACAGTTTTCTTCACATAAGTTCTCATAACACTTTCGAGGTCATCTTTGGATATATATTATCTTGCTAATATTTCTTTACCATTACCATTGCTTATATTTATGCTACTTTTCCTCCGGAATAAATCTGTAAGAATCAAAAGTAGTGTCATAAACTATGTAAATTTCAACTGAAAGGCCATATAAAAGTTCCACTATCGAGGGCATATTTTTCAGTATTTTTGGCCTCCAATTGTTTATATAGATATTGCGTGACCAGATTGGCCGTAAAAACAGCTCTAGATATAGAAAGGCGTGACAACGCGGTTTTCTAGACGTCATTTCTCAAACAACCTAAAGACCACGTCACCGGTCTATATTTTTTGATTACTAAGCATATCTTTACAGCACCGTCGGGCTTTTTTGACTATTTCATTAGTTTATCTAATTCTAGGACGTCCCACGCCGTGCTGTTCAGTTCTTAACCCTTCTATAAATAATAAATATTCTATACCCTCAAATACTCTATACTCTAAATACCTTTCCTAGTCATTAGTTCAACGGCGTACTCATAGCAGATAATAATAATAATATTTATTCATTTACAGACATTTCATTCTCAGAAAAATAATTACAGAGTCACATCTTATCTAATTATTCTGTTCTTATATCGAAAACAATGTGGGTCCTACAGAATCTCGTTCTGATTTTAATACTAATATTAAACTTATCTTTTTTCAACAGATCGCCATAGAAGATCAGGGTCCCTTGATGAAGCCGCCGAAGACAGCAGCGATAATGGTGGTAGCACTCCCAAAAAGAAAACGGTGATTGAGGAGCAATGGGAAAGATCCGGCGGATTTGAATTGACATCTGTTGAACAAGAGACTTATGAGAAATACTTTTACGGAACGGAGCATTGGAACTACTTTACCAATGATGAAGACCTGGGTCCTGTTATATTGTCCATAAAACAGGAGACTCTTAATGCAAGAGATCAGTTCAGGTTAGTTAGATTACTTTTGTTACTAGGATTTCTACCGCCTGCCTTAATATTTTAACTTGCAGTCTGTGAGTTTATCATTTTTTATTTTAGTCGATACTAGTAATATGCGACTAATAATAACTATGCTATGTTAAGCTTAGTTTCTTTATATTTTTTTTAGTATAAGCTACAGGTACGTTGATACAGCACTGATACTACAGTAAAGTAAATATTAGAAGTTTTAATTTTAAAAGTGAACAGCTAATGGAAAAAACTTATTACACTTTTAACGCTACGAAATAAGGCCAACCAGTTTCAAATAGGTCTATGAAATTTCTAATTGTAGGTGTCCATGGTCGGCGATAGTCGCTTACCGTTACCGACCCGTCTGCGCCGTTTGCCCCTATCTCAGAAAATAACACTACTATGATTATGCTGTTCTTAAAATAAAAACAACTAAACGTGATTTTGAACTATTACATTATTAGTATTATATTAACTATATATAACTCTATTGACTCATTCGGAATGTTTTAAATGTAAACCTCTATCTCAAAGAGGAGTTAAAATGTTAAAATGTTAAAATGTTATACCGATATTCTTATAAACGATGCCGTAGACGAGTGGTTAGGAAAATTATAAAATACCTAAATAAGTAGAGGATCGTACTATTATATTGGAAATAATTAATTAATAACATCAAAGAGAAACCAATGGGCGGTTAAGTACATTCATATGCAGACTGCAAAATATATGTAGGTATAAATAAAAATGCAATTTCTCTTTTCTGTTGTCGAGTCAAGTCAAAACTTGTCAACCTGCAAGGTAATCGTAGTATATTGCTCTTAAATAACTTGAATTACTTTGAGTGCTAAAAGGACTTTGCACTTAGGTACTCTCAGTCTGTATACTTCATTTATCATAACCCGACACTTAGGGGAACTTGAAGCGTGTCAGTTTTTTTTTATTTTTACCTAAACTTAACTTTAACGTACATTTTTTCATTTTTTATTTTATTTTAAAAAAGCAGCCAACATACATATGTGCATTAAATTTCAGATTTTTTTCATATCATTTCATCGGTTATTTTATAATATCGTAACACATTGTTTATTACAAATTTAAATATTACTTTGATAAATTTATTGAAAGTAAACGTGTTGTGTGCTCAGTAGACTTTCGAGATGGTCTAGAATCAATTCACTTGACACTAAACAGTTATGGTCAGCCTTTATACATTAACAATATCCCATCAAACGCTTCACCAAAGAATGAAAAAAAAAACCTACTTAATATTATTACGAGAATGTGTTAATATAATTCAGCTACAGAATCAGCCAATTTCTACACTTTTTACATTATTATCAAATTTATTCCTTATTACAAACAATTCTTAGTTTTAGCAAACACTGAATTATTTTTTCTTTTAATGTAATCTCTCTCACATAAAAGAAAGTGCTATTTGCCGACTGGGGCTGCATTTAATTAAAAATGGCAAGATATTGTAAAACAGAATAGGGCTTTGTAAACTGTTTGTATGGGTCATAATTAACTGGCTAGTAAAGACGATGACCTCACTCGGGTTTACCTTCACGACCCTCTCGTAAACCCAGAATTCAATTAGCATAATGTAACAGAACCTTGATGTTTAACACGACTGGTATTCAGTATTGTGAAGTAAATATTATCTCTAAAAACATTATCAATATTTTCCTAGCATTGTAGATTAAGATAGTATTAATGTCATTTTTAATTAAGGTAAATCTCATTAGGCTTTTATGTTCTATGGGGCAAAGACAATTCGCTTTACAGCAGTAAGACTTTAATAGTAATAAATGTCACAGACCATTTATAATGGGCGCACACCATTGTAAAAGGTTTTGTACCATTGTACGCTATACTAGGTACAATTATAAACGTGTCTTAGCAAAATTTTGTATCTTGTACTACAGGCACTACAGCATATTAAGATATACTAATTATCAATTTATATCGTCGTGTCCAATTCACAGAATTGATCACTTCATGGTGTGGCCGTATTTCAGTACTGTATGCAGCACTGAAAGACGACCATTTCATAAACACGAATATAATTTCGTGTAAAATGTAAGATTGGCTTAATCGCGATTTATTCACCCTATGCTGAGATTATTTTTTTTCAATCATTATGATTGATGATGATCTTTTATTTTCAGTATAAAAACCTGACCTAGTATTTTCATATAAACAGTAAGATGTTAAACTTGTTCACGTTTCTGCACTGTCTTTTTAATAAAAAAAACTGCTATATAAAAAAAAACACTTTCGCATTTAAAACATTACTAGCTGTTTCCCGCGACTTCATTGTGGATATTTTTGAGTTCAATTTTTTCTGGGATAAAAAATCTATCTGCCATTTCAGGCTATATTCTATTACCGTGCCAAATTTTATGTATGTATATCCATTCAGCCGTTCATTGTGATGGAGTAACAAGCATCCATTCAAACTTTCGCCTTTATAATAGCAGTAGGACTAGTTTGGATAAGGATGGTATATAAAGTATTTTAAATACCTTTCACCGTTCCTTTTTCTTCCTTTACGATGAAAATTAGCCGTATTATAATAAAACTATACCTTATCCGCGAAGCCCTCTTAATATCGTATTTCAAGTTAATAAACCCTTGTGTCTACAGTCTACATATACTGTATCGTACAATTTAATTAAAACTTCGGCTAATTAAAAGCATTTGTTTACTTTGAATATTAACACAAGACACGTACCACCTGGAGAGCCCTTTGAACCGTGTAAACTTATCTATCATTTTCATTCTTGTAAACATAAATGATGATATTCGAATTCTAAATTAATTTTTCCTTTCTTTATTTAAGGGGTACTCTTTGGACGTAGAGACGAAAATTACAAAAAATAGGTATCTAAAGTAGGTGGGATGACCGATAGGTGTGGACCGCGATTTACATACTGTGATCAAATCGATGATGTACTGAAAAAGTCCCAGGTCAGAAGTACCGGCGTACCGTAATCGGCGGGCTTGTTTTAAAAGTTGTAATGACAGTGCGCTTATGTACATATGTATGTACACTTTGTTTTTGCATTTGAGAAACATATTTTCTTACAGATATATACATATATATCTTCGCCAGCCTGATAAGCGCTGGATGGATAGATCGGCGCTGGTAGCCTGATTTCTACGTGTATATACAATATGTCTTTACTCTAAGTAGAATTTTAAATAAATAAATAATAATAATAATAAATACCTCACACATCTCACACACGGCCATCTGATCCCAAACTAAGCAGTACTATGGTAACCAGACTGCTGCTAAACATACTTATATACTTCTAAATACATACATATTATAGATTACTATGTTTTGTTATAAGAAAGTTGTCTATTAATGATGTTATAAACCATAATCATCTTAAACAGAATGCGCACTAACATAACCTGCATCAAATCAACTTATACAAAGTACACCAACATTAAAAAAAACAGTTTTTTAAAGGAACGCAACTTCAAGATGATGCACTTATCAAGGTGAAAACTTGGGCCTTTGAGTGCATGCACATAAATGTAATAAAAAGATAATAATAATGCTATTTGCGTACTGACTTGTGCTTACTAAAAATAAGCTCATTAAAAAGAAATTTGAATCAGAGTCTGGTCATGCTTATTATAAAGATGCATTGTCATCACAACTGAAGATGTATACAAAATTTCGGTGTTAAGTTGAATGTGCAATATTTGACCTGAACATACATACACACAAACATTGCAAGTTAAATGAAAGTTGGTAAAAAAGTATATTAAGAGGAGTTTCAATGGACCCAATTATGTATTTTCTACTTACATAAAAAGTAGCTATAGTTTACTTAAATTACTGGATATTTTATGTAGGTGAACCTGCTATACGCAGTAGTCTCCGCCTTCTGAGAAATAAAATTTAATTTTATCGTGATACGTTACCCTCGTTGTACGAGCTTCATCCCATAAAATTGGGCATTTTATTACAAGTCTTTGAAAATGATTCCACCGGCAAATTGTTTGAAATACTCATTTGACAGGTATTGACACCGTTCTATTTATACGCATCTATGTTTCTACTTGTCTCACATTAATTTTTATGAAACAAAATAATTTTCGCTTCTGTAGTTTTAATACATAGTTATAAGTTATAGTAGGATTTATTTAGGAATTTTTAGAAATCTGTAAATATATTTTAGTTACAATTGGACGACTATGACTAGACGACACAACATGAAGAAAAATGGTAATAACATTAAAATCAAAGACAACCATTCAATGAAATACTTCTTTTTTTTACTCTTGTTTAGTTAGAGGTTTAACTTACAGGTTGATCTTATTCTGTTCTTATCTGTTCAGATATCAATGTAATTTAAAAAAATAAACAAGAAATAGTTAAATGTGTTGAATAGTTGATATCTAACGTATTTATTGTAATTAAAAAGAATGCTTTATTTTGGTACACCTCTCATTTTGGAGTCAAAAATACGCCATATTATTTTGTAACAAAAACAACCATCAACAAGCTAATCTATTAACGACTATTATTATTATTATGAGGTAGGGGGCAAACGAGCAGACCTAGTGGTGGTAAGTGACTAACGCCGCCCATGGACACCCAACAAGGCAACTCAAGAGTCACGAGTGCGTTGCCAGCCTTTTAGGTAGGAGTACGCTCGTACAAGAAGGTTGGAAGGTCGTATCGGTCTTAAATTATGTTAATGGCAGGCGACAATTTGTCCCACAGGGAGGTTGTGCGAGGCAAAAAGCATCTGGAGAAGCGCACAGTGTTGAAGTGCCAATCATCCAGGTGATGGGGATGGATATTTTATCGCGTAGGACGATGGCGGAAACCTGCGGCCGGTATAAATCCGAATAATTCATCTGAACACTCCCCATGATACAAGCGATAGAGAATGCAGAGTGAATCTACATCTCTACGCAATGCCAAAGTGTCAAGCCGACCAGAAATATCTTGGCAGTCGATGATGCGAGTTGCTCTCCGTTGAATGCGGTCAAGAGGGAGAAGCTGGTACTGGGGTGCACTTGCATAGAGATGAGAACAGTATTCCAAGTGCCGCCAAACCTGCGCCTTATAAAGTTGCAGACGGTGGGCCGTAGTGAAATACTGTCTCGATCTGTTGAGCACACCAAGCTTTTTCGAGGCTTAATTGGCCCTCTAAGTGACCGTCTCCGCTTGAAATATCGCCGCCAAGGATACCGATGCTGGCTGATGCAGTCAGGGAGGTGCTCTTTAAGCGAGGTGATACGACCAATGGCATCTTTTAGCGGTGAACTCTTCAGTGTCTTCATGGGTTTAAAGTGGACTAGGTTAAATCGACCCCAATATGAAACTTTATCTAATGTTTCGATTTCAGACACAAGTTTGGATCGGCTCTCGATGACGTCTGCCCGATATTCTAATGATGTAGTAAGATCCTGGATTGTGATATTAGTATTCTCGCGGTGATTAGTATAGTTGTCGTATGTTGGAGACCTAACACCCGTTGCTACACATATCCATGGAAACCCGCGTAATGAAAACTAATCTCACTTTTGACCTTAGCCGCCTTCAGACAAAAAGATAACTTTGTATTGGTAGGGTACATTAGTACGCAAGTCAGTTAAGTCGATTTACGGTTTAGCAATATGTACGTCTTCAACGAGACTTTCGCGTGTCCAGTTGTCGTTAACCCTCGCGTGGTCACTGACGAAGGCCAATTGCTATGCAAGATACCATCGACTTTGAAGTTTCATTTAAAGCTTATGTTATTTTTATAATAATCTTCTACTTCCAATTCTGACGAATAATACTGATATACTTTAGTAGTATACTATATTATATAGAAAAACTGCACTAGTTATAATATGCCACTAATATTCTCTCATACCTTCTTTCTCACCTTTAATTACTTTTAGTTTTTTGGCAATTCATTTCCTTATTCGATCAGTTACAAACTTTAACTCATTCTTTTCAAATACTCGTTAAGTCGTAGCAAGTACCATAGTCCATTCCGTATACTACAAATAAATACACTTTTAATTCTGTGTTTGATCACTTCTTTTTTGGAAACTTCGATTTGATCCTCGCCTGCTATGAGAACCGTAAAATCATTAATTCATTCGAAATTAGCAGAAGCCGTCAACTTTATTGTTAAAACAATACAAATGAATTTATTAATTCTGAAATGAATTTGAAAAGATACATGTAAGTTTTCTTTTTTATGCGATAGGGGGCAACGAGCAGACGGGTCACCTGATGGTAAGTGACTACCGCCGCCCGGGTGTCCATGGGCAACTCAAAAGTCACACTTGCGTTGCCGGCCTTTTTGGTTGGAGTACGCTCTTGTTTTAAAGGTTTGAAGGCCGTATCAGTCCGGAAATACGGCAGGCAACAATTTCAAATCGACGTACTTAAAGTCTGTATGTACACATGATCAGCTCAGTGAAGCACAACAACAAAATCACCTAGTTGTTTGTCTTACTTGTTGAATAAGCACACAAATGCGGGGATTTTGAATTGATTTGCCACTTGTAATGAAAAGGGAACATTATATATTCCAAAATTTCTAATTCTATATAGAATTCCGAGAAGCTGCCTTGACAGAGTTTATGAAAATGTATGTACATATGTATGTACATTCCTAAATATGTACATACATATCTACATGTACATAAATATTGTCATTTAATACGATTTAGTGTTCAGTTTTTTTCTTAAAGCGAAATGGTTTGTAGAGTAAATGAAAGCCCAAAGCTACAGCATTCAAAATATGTCAGTAAGAACAAAACAGAACATCATATAAAATCAAGACACGCCACAAAAATGTCTTCTTTTTACATAGGAATTACTAACAAGGAGATTTCTCGGATGCTCGCCGTAAATTCCGGCATTTTCATTATTCCCTGTCATAGGAAAATTGAAACGTGGTGAGACAACAGGAGAATTTAATTAAAAACGTTGGCTGTTAAAAATTTTTGAGTGGTTTAGTGGAATTCAAATGCACGTTTTAGATTTCTGCTCAGAATTACTTGGCACGTATCTATATTAATACGAATATTAATTTAAATTTATACAGAGTAGCTAACGTAGAGAGTAACGCAGAACATATGCAATTGATTAAAGAAATTGATCAATAACTTCATATGCATATATTTTCAACAATTCCACAATGCATATCCATAGTTTTAATCCAATCCACTGTTCAGCTGACTGGATAGTTGGTAAGCGCAGACTAAACTTGCTTCGAACTAATTAAACATCAACTTATGTAGTTATAATCATTATATCTAGTACCAGCCGTTTCCGTTCTATAGGGGACAGACGAACAGACGGGTCACCTGATGGTAAGTGATAACCGCCGTCAATGTACACCTGCAACTCAAGACTCGTAAGTGCGCTGTCCGACTTTGAGGATGATGAGGGATTAGAGGTTGCAAGGAGAGGGAAGAGGAGAAGCGGAGTTGGGCTACCGGAAACCTCACTCATTTCGGGGAAATGCAACGCAAGTTACTTCACAACTGGTTTTCTGTGAGGCTGTGGTATTGCTCTGGTCGAGCCGGCTTATTCGTGCCTAAGCAAAGCTCTTCCACTATCAATAATCACAGCTCTATTATTTTTCTATAAATACTCTATCCAATAGAAAATGAATCCTTCACAAGTAACCGATAGTTCCAAAGATAAGCTCGTTTAAACAAACAAATATACAAAGTGAACACTTTCCCTGGTTTATTATTTCGTATAGATTAGATTTTTACTATGAACCGCGTTTAATTTATTATTTGGCTTTGCGAACCTTAACGTTTACGTAAAGTTTACTAATTTATAAATGGTTTAAAGGGTTTAATTTTTATCGTTTATCTATTCGGGTTATTTCATCGACTAAGGATCATAAATTATTCATTAATAAGAGTAATATGCTCCATGAAGATTGTTAATAAACATACATATTAATACAATAGCAATACATTCTAATAATAGCCAAATACAAGAATGTCGAATCACCAGCTCAAATGTAAGTAATTCATGTGCCATGACTCATTCCTGTGACACAGACTTATTCATTGGCGAATTTAAACTTTCGCACGAATATTAATAGTTACTGAAGATTATATTCTAGCGTTGTGAAAATTCTGGAAGCGTTTAATATATCTTGTTATACAGATAATTTATAAGTTGTAAATAGTATATATAATAATTCTTAAAGATTTACTCAGTGTATAGTGTAATACTTGCGTGAGTAGAATAGGGCATCCCTATATCTCAGTATATCGTAAAAGGTGACTGAGGAATTGAACGGTTATGTATCAGACATACTCGTATAGTCATACAGTACGCTGATCACGGTAATAGGCTTTCCCTCTATTACGTATGTAAGATGTCATTCAGGTTGTCTTAAAATGGTTGTTTGAGACGCCTCTGTCTAGTTCCTACCGCTAAAGACGTGGATTTGTGTATGTTTGTAAGTTACTTAGTTGATTTATCGCGCTTGATTTCAATACTGGAGTTTATTTGCTTATGTAACTGAAATTGCTTTGTTTCAAATTTGTTTTTCTGCGCCTCACTAACTGCATTGTAGATGGTCATAATGACGATGATCAAAGCTGAATTATATTTAATCGGAGCCTTTTATAGAAGCAACTCTGAGCTATAGAAGGTTGAAGTTAAAAAGCCATACAAGCGTAAGGAGTATGTGTAAGAAAGTGAGTAGATATAATAAGATAACATGTTAAGGATTACTTTTTCACCATGGACTCAGAACAACAATTTGAGGATTCCACAAAGTATTGTTCCGTGTGGGAACAGAACTCACAACACTCGGCGCGGCAGCGTAGTGACGAGGTCGCCTCATCCTAGTCTGCCTTTGCACACATAACGTGCATAAAGTTATAAATATATGAATAAATGTAAAAGTGGTAGAGCCATGCTTTTGGCACGAAAGGGCCGGTTCGACCGGTGCGATACCACTGCCTTACAGAAAATAAGAAGAAAAGAAGTTGTGAAGCAACGCTTGTGTTCTGGCCTAACTCCCCCTCTCCTCTTTCCACTCTTCTCATCCCCCTTCTCTTTTCTTCCATTTTCTCAATCACCCTTTCTTATTTTCCCTCCCTACATCCCTCCATGCCTCATCACCCTCATAGGCGGGCGGCGCACTTGCGACTCTTGTATTGGAGGTGTCAAAGAACGGCGGTTGTCACTTACCAATAAGTGACCCCTTTGTTCGTCACAAAAATTGGAAAAATGTGAGTGTTTAATACACCTCTGATCATATACACATACAGGCGTAAGCGTATTTTTTCTTGCAGAAGGTGCTTAATTGTAGTTTTAAACACATTCATATCTTTTTCCTGTAGTATTGATTTCGGTAGTATATTATATATTATTGGAAAATATGAATTTATTGAAGTACAAATGTCACCCCATTTGTGGTATAGGATATTTATAAGTGGTGTATTTTACTACTGATATGAAATTTCCTAAATATATAAAATAAGCATGGCAATGTAAAATAAAAAATTCTAAAATGTTAAAGGTCTACTAGTATCCGCTTACGCCAACATTTGTAGTCTAAATATACTTGAATACGTTTACTTTAATATATAACTATAATTTTATCTCAGCATGCCATAGTAACTCCACTTTGCCTGATGGAAAGTAATAAGTGGAGTCCAAGAGTTTCTAAGCTAGCCTTGGGCTGTCAGGAATTCAAGTATGTCAAAAACATGCGACTAAAACTGTGCTCAAAGACCTTGAGATCGTTTGCACTTTTCGACTTCATTTGCAGAATAAAGAATCCCATACTTGAAATGATTAGAAACAATAAAAAACCAAATGTGTAAAATGAAATAAGTTTATATTTTACTTTTTTAACCAACTAGTGGCACAACCTGTTTCAAAATAATTTGCATATTTATTACCACAAATTAAAAAAGTACATGATGAACTGGATACTGTAACTAATTGCTCGTTCTTTACATTGGGGACACAAAACCATTAACCTCGATAACGTTACTACATTTCATTAGTCACTCTTTCATCAAGCTATCTGTTGGATATTCTGTATATTGGATATTCTGGAGTATAATTTATTATAGGCTGTGAACAAGTAAATCTTAATTAATATGAGTATCATTAAATTATGTTGTTAAGCTTCATGTATTGTAATATGTTGTCTATAATCATCGGCATTGTCTTCACATTGATATAATTAATTATACATATACATATATGTACATAAATACTCTCTCTACAATCTCTACAATCTCTACAATGCCTAAATCCGCGAAAGGAAATAGACAGAGGCTCACCTAACGTCTACATTTTGACAACCATAACATAATTTAGTCTCACTTACCTAATAGGAGCAAGTCTATTGCGGAAAGCCCAATCCCTTAGTCACCTTTTACGACATACATGGTAAGAATTGGGGTGTCCCTATTCCATTTCAAAGATGAACGCCAAATTTAAAATTATAATTATAATATTTTTAAGTCTTTTGTCGGCCGGTAATAAGGTGCGGTCCTATAACGATCGGGTCCTTTGGTGTAGGTTAGGACTGGTATGACCCAATCTTGACTTAGATGGACACAGACTGAATTGGATGCCCTGGATAGAAGAGTCTGTACACTTTTAACCGCATATCGAATGCACCATCCGCGTTCATTTGTTATTAGATTGTATATTCCGCGGAAATGTGGGGGGTGTGTGTGTTTTTAAATGCCAGGACCCTCCATAATCGCGAAGTATGCAATCTTAGAGATTACTTTGTCTCTGTTAACGAGGAGGTGCACCGGGATGTGGTGGCAGTTGATAATGGAATTACGCCGCTTGGTCTAGGTAAAGAGAACTGGCGCAAACCTGCAATACTTAATGTTACAGACCGTCACGAGATATGGAAGAGCAAAGAGCTGCATGGACGGTTTTATTGGGCCTTAAACGGGCCCGATGTAGATTATCATCTATGTCTTGGCTACGTTTCAGTGACCTCTTTGGAGAAACTGAAGGTTTTATCTGTCCAATTACAGATGAAGTTGTAATGACGAACAATTATCGGACATGTCCTGAAGAATGGCACAATTGACATTTGTCGGGCATATCATCGCCCCGGTGAAACCCTTAGGCATATAATTTCCGGTTGCTCTCATCTTGCAAATGGTAAGTACTTGCACAGACAAGTGGCCAGGATAGTCCATCAGCAACTTGCTCTTAGATATAACCTTGTGGATGTCGAGTTACCGTATTATAGGTATGTCCCCGACCCAGTTCTTGAAAATAGTCGTGCAACATTATATTGGGATCGATCTATCATCACTGACTGGACTATTGTTGCAGATAAACCTGATATAGTTGTGATAGACTGACTAGAGCGCCGAGCAATGATTGTTGACATTACCATTCCACATGACGACAACCTCATAAAGGCTGAAAAAGATAAACAAATAAAATATTATATTTGTTTATGATATGTATTTGTTTATTGTTCATGGGCTAAAGCCCATGAGGTGGTCATAAACAATAAATGCTCGACATGTGGTATGTGAGTTCTGCAATCATTGTGCCGATAGGCATATCAGCTCATGGGTTGATTTCCAAGAGCCTCGACCAACATTTGCAGAGGCTCACGTTACACAAGTCACGTTAAGGGCCTAATGCAGAAGGCAGTCCTTCTTGATGCGGCATGTATTGTGAGGAGGTCCCTGTCTCTGGAGCCCTAACCACCGGTAGCTTGGTCCCGATACCGGTAGAACACTATTTTTTATATTTTTAAATATATTTTGTTTTAATTTAATATTCAAAAATGTAATTTGTATGTTTAGTAATGTGAATAAAGAGAATAATAATATATTTATTTGCATAAAATGTGGTACAAAAGGCTATCAGATTAAACATTAACAATACGTGCGTGACACACTTCGTCATTAAAAGGCATGCAAATACTAAACTGTTGGAGCTACATGAAAACATAAGCAAAGTGCAAGTGCTAAAACAATGCATTCCTAACATGAAAGGCACGAGAAGCGAATTTTCTTAGGAACTCTTTAAGAGATTAAAGCTCTGTTAAATTAAGCAGTTTTTTAGTTCATGACAAAATTTATGGTATGATAAGGTCTTCTGGTAATGCGTTTGCTTTTTACTGATTGCTGTAAACATCTCCAAATGAGGTACAGGCATTTTTAAATAGGTTTGATTTATTTTACAACTATTTGTGTTATCTTTTATCTCAAAGAATCTAAGATTACTCTTAACAAATTTGGCCACTTCAAACATATACATGCTAGGGACAGTTAACAATCTCTCCGACCTAAATATAGACCTACAGGACTCTGACCATTGTTGACATGTTGAATATTGCTCTAAGACATTTTTTTTTGAGCTATAAAGACATGGTTTATTTAACCCCAAACTAGTATACCATACCTAATTATGGAGCATATATGTATATGCATGGTACACCAATAATGATGATTGACGACAAGCCACATCTTTTACTTTTATCAAGGCAAACACAAATTTACTCATTTTTATGCTGACGCTATCCATGCGTTCCTTCCATTTTAGGTGTTCGTCAATTATTACACCTAAGAATTTTGTGCTATGTATTTGCTCTATAACTTGATTGTTACATTTATCATTTAACTGTTTCTGTTTGGCATGAACAGATCTAAAATGTATAAGTTTAGTTTTATCTATATATTTTTTTATTCGTTTATATCGTTTAGAGTATATTATATCGTTAGTACTATTCTTATCACTTTCTACAATTACTGTTGTAACATCGGCGAATAAAATACAGTCATGATTTTGTATGGCGTTAAGGAAATCCGTGATACTTATATCTAGGCTCAGAATCAAAGGTTTCCAAACTATTTTTATTATCATTAAATTTCATTATTGTAGTTACTTGTTTTCTGTTACTTAAGTACGGAACTAATTTAGCGCGAAACCTCTTGTGCCATATTTTTTTAACTTTTAAATAAGTATGTTATGGTTTAGTTAAATCTAAAAAAAGAGCACTACATTGACTTTCATTATTAATTTTGTTTATGATTGATTTAACTAGATAAAAAGTAGCATGTTGAGTTGATATGCCTCTTCTAAACCCAAATCATTGCTCCATCAATACGTTATATTTACTTAGAAAGACAATAACTATTATATACCACTTTTTCGAAAACCTTTGATAGTAGTTATAAGTTTTCGGGCCTTTTTTATGAAGTGGTTTTATTACAGAAAATTTTAAACCTTCTGGAAAGGAACCTTGCTCAAGCGATAAGGTAATTAATTATATAAAAGCTAACGGTTGTGCTATGTTTTGAGATTGTATACGGCAGATTTAATGTTCCTCAATGATTTAATTATTTTATATATATCTATTAGATTTGTGAGTTCGACAAAGATGCTGTGATTATTTACTTTTAATTTATAATGGTTACTATTAATTGTAATACTTTTTTTTTTATTTTTTGTTGATGTAACTATGAGTAAAATGTTTGTTGAAGATGTTAGTAATGGCCTCATCAGATGTAATTGTTATATTATTTTTTATGATGTTGTTCATACATAGGTTCATGAATTCATTACCCATACTACGTTTTACGACATCCCACGTGGCTTTACATTTATTATTTGATTTGGCTATATGCTTTTGATTATTAAGAGCTTTTAAGTTATTTATGCAGTTTTTAAGTATATAGTTTTTGAATAGTTTTTTATTTTCAACAGATTTATTTTTATAATACTTATATCTCAATTTTCTTTTTGTTTTACAACTTACTTTAAGGCCCTTGGTTATCATTTTAATTTTGAAGTCTTATAATTTATTTTTACTTTAATGACAGGAAAACAAAGTTTATAATAGAAAGTTAATAAGTTATGGAAGATTTCAAAGGCATTATTCACCTGGGTTTCATCATACTAATAATGTTATCAATGCATTTATTTAACCTCTTAGGAACCTGTATATGACATTTCATACCGTAGTTGAAAATAAGTTCAATTAATTTTACAATATTCCAATCATGATCTAGAAAATTCATATTGAAATCACCAGTGATTATAATTTTACAATTTTCATTTTGTACTTTTATTAATAACTTGTTAAAATTATCAAAAAATATATTTATGTTTGAATTTGGAGTCCTATACAGACATATTATAACAAGATTAATATTTTCTATTTTCATACCACATACTTCAAAATGTTTTGATAGCTCGATGCATTGATACATAGGTATACACAAAATACTTTTTCCATCCCTTCTTTGTTCCATTGAATACATAGTAACGAGTGTGAAACCGCTCAGTACCATATACTTGTAGTGTTCTTCACCACTACGTATAAAATGTTCACTTAGATACACTACATCAATACTCATACCCGATTCCTGCATGTCCCGTAAAGCCAAATCCAAATTAGATATCTTATTCAAGGCGCCCGCAATATTTTGATTAAAAATGTTAAAAGTATCCATATTACCGACTTTATTCACAAAAAAAAAATTTTCTTTGTTTACCATCAATGTGGGACAGATTTTTGTTTTTTCTAATACTTTGAAGTAATGAGGAATCTTGCCCTTGCGAGGCTGTGACTTCACAAGTTTATCACTCTCAGACCGTTTGCTTTTATTACATTTACTCTGGTATTTAGAAATATTTTTATTTTTCTTGTAATTATTCTATTTTTTTTTTATTTTAGTGGACTTGTTACAAATGAATTTTATATTATATTGATCCGTAATCATTTTATGAATAACATCTTACAATATCAACATTACAATATCGTCACCACTATAGACTTCAATTAATCAACATTTTTTAAAGTTATGCGTCAGTAATCTAAGATAGTAATTTAATTTCCTTTCATTCAGGAATGTATTGTCCAGTATATTGTATGTATATATACTATATAAACATTACAATTATATAGTAACTTAAGTACAACAGATATTTCTGACAAAAATTTCATAGGATTAAAGTCATTACGTCCACTCATAATTATAAGGCTGTCCCGAGTTTTTAATTCTTTACATAAGGTTTGAACACTGGTTAATACATCTTCCGTCGTGGCAAAGGGCTTGCTTATCGTATGTATATGGTAGTCATGTAGTATTAGTTTAGTTAGTATTACTCATCATCATTAGATAGTTTTAAATTCAAAGACAAGGATCGTGATTTATTTCTTTTCCATACTTCTTTATTTAGCGGAATACTAAACTCAAAAAGAACTACTCGTGTGAGGTTCGATCCCGAATCATTATAATAGGAGGGATATTTCTAAGGACATGTGAAGACATACTTAAATACCCCTGTATGATGATATTCATAGCATGGCATTTTGTCAATCTGTTATATTAAGATCTCAGTTATCTCAAAGCGTTACAACATATAATTTTATATTTTTTATAATTTTAGTACCAACTGTGTGATGAATTTCAGTAAAAAAAAATACATTTACACAAAAAACATACAAAATATTCACTAAATGGTGGTATAGCAGGCTCCAAAAAAAAAATACATGCACAAACTAACTTATTCTTTGGCCCTTTTTCACTCATAACAAAAACATTTAAAATTATGAAAACAATGCGTAAAACTACGAGGTAGCTTTACTAAGTAGAATTTCGAAAAGTATATTATCTCAAACCACTGAACTGATAATAATTATCTACTCAACTCAGTTCCTGTTGAAACACTCAAGTAGGAACCTTGCCCCTTAATTTCGCAGCTTTTCTACTCAATCCTTTTATATAAAATGTGTTAACAGGTTTTTGTCATAATAATAATTATTTATTTAATTGCTTGTTTGACATTAATTAATATTTGTTTGCAAACGGCTTGTTTGACATAAATTAATATTTAATATTAGTAACAATGAAATTACTGTAACTAAATACTGAGGTGTTAGTTAACAAGCTGCTATTGGAGTCTTCATTTAATAACCTAAATATAAACAAAATATAGTGTGTAGTACAAATTCAGAATAAACACCTTTTGGTATCACAGCTTGAGCAATTGTGAATTTCCTTAATTTTCTTTTCGTATCAAATAAAATATTAAATCAAAAAGATTAAAAACAGAAGAGAATTCTATGCAGTTAGAGTAATCTTATTTTAAATCCAAATAGGGCATAATTTCTTCTTTCAAAAACCAAGGTTACTTTTAATGAATAAAATCACTAAAATGAAAATTATAACAAATTATTAATTGTTCTTTCAAAAGGCTTATAGTATTTTCTACTTCTACTATTGCTCCACTTCTTAAATGTGTAGATAATCCAACATACTTTTAACACTTTTCGGTGATGTTAAGCTATCTTAAGACTCATAATCAAAAGATAGGTTTAAGACAAGGATAGGTAATATTTCCTTAAAGATCGGTTGCCTAATTGTATCAATATGAAAGCAAAAAATAACCAATATTTTAGTTACGAAACTTTATTGAACTATATTGTGCTCTATCGACACTTATAGTACTGCTTGACACTTATGGTACGTATATCACTATTGTAGCCATTCCATAGAATTGAACCTGCCCACATCTACATATATATATAAATAAAGCAACATTTGCTATGTGTGTGTGTATACTTTGTGGAAAACCTCATTTCTATTTAATGGGATTATGAAGTCTTTAGTCCTTAAAAATAGGTTTTAGGTAATAAGTATGTTTAACTAATGTCTACCTTCTCTTTCCTGACTGCATGGTGTTTGAGAAGGTAGAACAAGAAGGTATATAAGAAATCTGCGAATCTCAACCAGCTATCGTGTAAACAATACTTCGTCAGAAATGGTTCTTTTATGCTTGTTCATTTCACAAAATTAATTGTATAATGAAAATTAAGAAGTAAAATTTAAAAATAGGTCGGAGTTGAGAAATCTAGGGCCAAACAATAGGAAATCAAACTTTTGTTAAGCGGCATACCCGATCTGTCTTCGTCTGGTCTTCAACCCTGCTGTTGTTATAGATGCCTACCGGCCTTATTGTCAAGAATTTGATATTGTAATTACATACCCACACATACATACATACGCTCACCCCTGTATCCCCTAAGGGGTAGGCAGACGTGTATTAAACACCAACGTTTTGTCAATTACAATTTAGTCCCACTAACGTAATCGGATAAGCTTATTGCCGCCAACCAGGCACTGTATAACTATATACATTCTCTGATAAATAACAGTTTGATCCCTGTCGCCTTTTACAACGCCCCCAGGAAGAGATGCCGTGGCCCTATACTACTCCACCCTAAACCAAGTGGCATATGTAAGTTTTAATGGAGAAATAATGCGATATAGATCGCCTAGTTATCACAAGTTTACTAGAATTCGAATGTTAAATATAATTACTTCGATAACGAATCTTCTATATGGTATTTTTTTTATTATTTTTTACTATATAAAAATAGTCCTGTACTCTATTTATGAATTCTGAAAATATTTTTCGAAACAAAGCATTGAGTTCCAGTATAATTTAGTTGTCCAGTATTCCGCACTCAGTATACAATAACAGTACGCTTTATGAATAAAGTCCTTTAAAATTTAATAAAATTTGGGAAATGGTATTTTATTTTAAAAATGAATACAAATCAAGTTACTTTTTATGTTATCAACAAAAAGAGACATTCATTTTCTGAAAAGTAATTCAAACATAAAGTACTTAGGTACGTTATAACTTGTAGATATGTATAATATTACATATCTATGTCTGAAACGCTAATAATTACAATTTATCCTAATTTAGAACTCGGGCAGATGAAGGTTCTATGCCAAACACATTATAATTCATATTATTACCCAGAAGATTTCCTTCTAACCTTAATTGTTTTGAAGCAAATTTTTTACACAAAATTATGATTTAGACATTGATCAACTCAGACTTACCTACGCCTTACATTAAGCAAACGTAAGTGCTTCCCGAAGACCTTTTTTTTATTTGTGCTATACATTGTATATATTTATGTCTACACTGATATAAAACTACTGACTAACTGACTATTAAGTTGTTCTTTTTAATATATAGGTAAATACAGATTCAGTTTAGGTAGGCAAAATTTAATGGCACAAAACAAAATTCATTTGATACTTCGTCAAAATGTCATATTACATGAATCAAAATTCCACTTTCAACATTAAAAACACTTGCTAGTTCCTTATTCGAATGATTTGATTAAGGGAAAGTAACCGTCATTTTAATAGATTTCATTGAAGAAACGAGTATGACAACATAAAACTAAAGATTTTAAAATAGGTTGTTTATGACTTATAAAAAATAAAATAGTAAGTTAGTAGTAGTAGTTAGTTAGGAGGTCGGTAATAAGACAATAATAATGACATGATAATATTATGAGAGACTTTAATTTGTAGTTTATTTTTAAAAAAATGGAAGTAAAAAAATGTTTCTATTACAGAATTTTAGTGCGGGCAATAAGCTACACCGTCCACGGTCTGATCCCAGCGTCATGCGTGTTTGCGGATCGGTACAATAGAGAGGAAGTGGTGCGGTCGCTTGGCAAGGAAGTTAACATCAACCCACCACTTATGCTGGGTCAGCTCCCCGACACCCCAGAGGAACTACTCAAGCTTGATCAGGTAACCCTTTTTTGAATAAACCTGCATAGCCAACCCTACAAAATACTCAAGCTCCACCAACTTAATTTAAATTACAACATTTATTTATTATAACAACTTAATTGAATTGAATTGAATGTATGTTAATGATCATATTTTAAAATACATTACCTTTGAAAAGAACGCTTTTTCAGAGACGGTTTCAACGACGCACTAAGAATTTAGATTAGTCTAAAGAAAATAAATAATTCCTTGGAAACTCAATACTTCGTCGGGATACCTGAAAAAAAATGCAAGGAAGTGACTTACAGATTCGTCATATCAGTTACCTATGAGATTTATATAGTACATATAGAGATAGATTTAAAATAAAAGTACTATCCACCACGAAATTATGTAAGAGTCCATAGTCTATCTATTCCAGTCTGTAAATTTTTAAATATCATAAAGCATTAGCAATTGTTTGCAATTGCAATAGGTACATATGTATATATAAATAGCGAAAACAAAAGGTCTCTATACGTACCATAACAGAGGTTTTCTATTAGGTAGAAGCTTTAAAGTAAACGCTTAAGCGTACAGGATGTACGCTTAAGCGTTTACTTTAGTAGTTATTCGGTTAATTATTAAAATTTATGAAAACAGTAACCCAGAAATCGACGATAATTAATAAAACAAGAAACGTTACCCATAATTCAATAAACGAAATTAAATTGGCTTCGTAATTTAGTAAAACGTTATATAACTTACACGGCTACACGTGTTAAAATATTAATTTGCATTCTGCCAAGCAAGGAATACGCTCCTACAAAGTAAAACAAACACTAGAGCCGTCTGCTATACTGATCCCCGCGATTCGGTCCTTTTATCTCATTCAATATTCGACCCAGAGAAACTCACGATTGCAAGTAAATTAGCTGTAAAACCTTCCTCCGTCGCTGCGATTGTTTTTTCAGTTCCCAATTACAAATAAACGATGCCGCCGCTTACAGCCGTGAAATATTGATGAGGCCCTTTAGTCGCGAGCTACGCCAAGGCAGGCGGTACACTTACGCCCAAGGGGGAAAATCTCTCTCCTCAACTCCGACTAATCACTGTAATGGAGTAATGACGAGTCAGACGCCCAACTACTTCTCTCGGTCTCATGAACAAACTTGACGCTCACGTGAAATGTTTGTGACATATTAAAATATTACGTAGTAACGTTGATTTTGAAATGCGACTTTGAAAGCAAGCATGAAAGAACAAAATACTTCGAGTTAATCTAGAGAGTTATAAAGTTTATATTTATAAGTATTCATACCTTTGAATATTTGACTAACGTGTTCCTTTTATTTTGTCTGATTTTGTCTAATATTTACATATTAATAATATTAGTAGTATGTAAACCCTGTCTCTACACTCTCTAGCACTGTGTTACATAACAAACGCAATCACTTAATAAACTAATTACATTACTCAGATATTTTAATTTTCACAAGATTATTTTTGTGTAACTAAACCTATGCGGCTGGTACCTGATGGATGTGAACTGCCGAGACCGGGATAGTTGGCGCTCCTTGGCCGCCCAGAGGACGGCGATAGGCTGACGATGATGAAACCTATGTCCGTAATTATTTATATTGCACGTTTTCTATGGTATTTTTTAACAACTTTCTTGTCACAGCACAGGCTAATTAATTACATCAATGTTAAAATTAATGACATACCTTCACAAAATATTTAAATAAATATCCAGTCCTTACTAATTAACTAAGTTTAATATTGATCAAACAGGCCACTTAATTTAATAAATAAGTACCTGATTACAGGTGTTATTAAGGGGATAACCTTGCTGGTCACTTCTCATATTGCGTGATATGTAGATACAGTGCACGTTCCACAGGATGCATGAGAGTGATCCTCTTAACTAAGCCGCAAGTCATAAATTCAGTAGTAACTACACTACCTGTTCGAAACTTTTTTCAACCCTATAACCCTCAGTATACTGGGTATGGACATCTGTCGGGATCTCCATACCGGAGAGCGTCACTAAGGCGGCCTCGCGGAAGCTCGGTGTATTGAACAAGGTGAGACGGTTCTTCTCACCCGAGCATCTGTGTCTTTTATATAAGACCCAGGTTCGCTCCTGCGTGGAGTACTGCTCTCATCTTTGGGATAGCTATGCGCAGTATCTGCTTGACGCTCTCGATCGGTTGCAGCGACGCGTAGTCCGTATTATAGACTGTCCTAAGGTCACCCAGTCTCTTGAGCCCCTGCAGTTGCGAAGAGATGTCGCCTCTATGGCAGTTCTCTATCGCCTACATCACGGGGAGTGTTCTGACGAGCTCTTCCAATTGGTCCCACCTTCTCCCTTCCTCTACAGGACTACACGTGCTGGCCTGAGGAGTCACCGTTTGCGAGTCGAAGATATGCGATCCCGAACGAAACGGTTTGACTCTTCTTTCCTGTGCCGATCAGTGAAAGCCTGGAATTCCCTACCAGCGCACGTGTTTCCTTCCCAATTTGATCCCGGGTCTTTTAAGCGGGGCGTGAAAAAGCATCTCACCAAGCCGCCATAGTGTGGGTCACCATGCTGCATTGACTAGACATGCAATGAGGATGGTGACCACCACTCTTGGACTCCATTTATTGCTTACCATCAGGCAAAGTGGAGTCATTATGGTAGGCTTACGAATAATAAAAAAAAAAATATGTCTCTTCTGTAATATATAACGTCAATGACCAACCTCGTAAGATATGAAATATAAATGTGAAATAGTTCTCAAACTAATAGGCGACTCTTACAGAGCAATCTTATAAACATCCACCTTCATATAAAAGTATTTTTAAACGTCGATACCACTAACATGAGCCCTTGGAGCACAATTGAATAAAAGTCACTCAAACATCTGACGCAAAAGATTCAATTTGTAGTGAGTAGTTCAGAGGTAAGTTTGTTTGATCCACTGAACTGCCAATTTTCATTTGGTATGTCAGAGGTACGCTTATAAGTCGGAACTTTGTAGCTTGGAAAGCTGGTCGTTCATTGGATTTCGAATTCGCTATGACCGTCGCCTTTCACGAATATAACGGCGACTTGCTCGACTTGCATGAAGGAATTAAATTAATGCCACAAAATAAAATTTTTGAATGGAATTTATAATCGTTTTAAATTAATGAATCAGAAAAGAAAATATTTACATATTTAAATTAACGTTAAAAAACTGTTATTTTATCAAAATAGCCTCCTTATAATTGGTGCTAAAAATATAACAGATTAAAAGAAAAAAATGGGTCACTATCTGAGCAAAATTTTATCATAACCTTGTGAAATATTCTTTTAATTCATGCCTGTAAAAGCTGACCCCATTTGTACCTTTGACATAAAAACGTTAACAAGAATCCTTGTAATGTGTAACCCGTCTTAACAGTATAGAGTTAGTGGTAGTTTAGGAAAGCGAATACTCAATTCCATTATCAGTATCTATTTCAAAGGAAGGTTTTATTCTTTTCTTGATTGAAATCTACTTACATAACATCAGTGAAACATTAATAAGGCGACTACTCATATTACAGTTGTATAAGGACGTTCCCCACTAACATTTCAATGATTGGCAAAAAGACAATTCAGTATTGTTTGTCATTCAGAATAAAATACTGACATGAGGAACTAATGCGTAAATTCCCCTACCACCAAAAAGTTGCTAATAAAAACAATCACAGACGTATACGTTAGACAGTTGGTAAATGTAAAACAGAAATAAGAAAAAATAAGTTGAGAATTGACTTTTAAAAGCTTTAGAGGAAACATTAACGTTGCCGCACTTCTCGCACACCTTATCTGACAGTTTCCCTTGAACGTTAACAGCGTCATAAAATGTATTTCTTTTGTCGTTACAATGTTTTCGTTTTGCACCGTCAGTCTTTCGTCACATTAGCCTTTGAAAAGATAAGTATGAATTTTTTAAATGACCGGTTTGGGTTTTTTATCGCCCTACGTTATGTAAAAGTGTTAACTTTTTCATATTTTCTGTTATTACTTGGTGCGTTATTGTTTATATTAGTTCTAGAATTACTGATTTTGTAAGTTAATAATTTTTGGTCTGTATAAATATAAAACAGGCAGGCATACCATTTCCTTAAAAGGAGGCTTCAAGTACTGATTGTGTAAATCAAGACTTGTATAACAACAAGAATATTATAATTAGTTTATTATTCTGTAATTTTGAAAGTGTGTCATAATAATATAACATGTGATGTCATGTCTTGTCATCATCATTCACTTTCATCTCAATTTTATTTGTAGGTACTTCCTAAACCAACTCAAGGTAACAAAAAGAAAAGTGAGCATAAAATATTCGTGAGTCGCAATGAGAGTACCTACGGATAGTGGGTACAATGTACAGTACTTTATATCTTCTTTATTAGGCAGTAGAACAGCCGTAAAATGTATTCTCATCAAATTGAATGTGTGCCTAGTCTGTTGTTTTGTAGCTACCGTTAGGTATTGCAGAGAGTGATGTATGTATGTTGGAACACGGTAGCTCGTTAGGTAGATAAATTCCCTTATACGTTTTATAGAATTGTTATTTATCAATTCCCTGCCGTTGTTTGTTTAATCAATAGTTTAACTTTTAATTCGGCGCTATTTTAGGGTTTTAGATATTAAAAAAGGTTTATAATAATTGCCACATTGCTACATATTTTTAATTACTATATCATACATAAACGGCCAAAAAATGTATTGCTTAATATACACCAATACAAAACACCAATTAGAGTCGCAACTCTAGTGAAAGTTGTATTCTTTTGTCGTTTATTTACTTTAAATATTAATTAAACAATCCCACGCTGTCATTACACACACAAACTGATAATAAGCGCTAAGGGTGTGAGCTTCTTCACAGAAACGATATATTTTAGATAAACTATATAAAAATTGTACCCATTGATCAGCGTCCATATTTGCAGGATTGGACATTAAATGATACTGAATTCGGGATGTCGGCAGCCGTATAGAACCTCCTAGTGGTTGTATTCACTTACAGCTTACATTAATTGCTTACTTACTGCTTGCTTACTTCGCGAAGGACGTTGTCTAGAAAATGTATCGCTTGTACTTTGATCCATACGACATACACGCAGTGCGACATTATCTGTTAATAAATTATAAATGCAATTATGGTTTCTTTAATTATTATGCCAACACGTCTTACCTACTAACGATGATCATAACACGTATTGATGTCAGGACTACCTACACTAAGGAACGAAGGATGCTTCCGGTCCGATACGACCTACAAACCTTCAAGAAAAGAGCGTAGGTACCTAAAAGGCCGGCAACGCACTTGTGACTCTTGAGTTGCGGGTGTCCATGGGCGCCGGTAGTCACTTACCATCAGGTGATCCGTCTGCTCGTTTGCCCCCTATCTCATAAAAAAACCTTTAATTCACAAAAATAACATTTTAATTTATTATTAGATTAACAAGATCTTCATCAAAGTAATAGAAGCCGCTGGAACCACTTTTTCATAAAAGGCTCTTATTTTTAAATCCACTGTTGCCTGTAAGAGACCGCTCTTAGCGCGATGTGATTTTTGGGTGATATATATCCACTTTGTATATCTTTGGTTTACAATTAAGATTTTATATTCCTATCTTATCTTAGCCTTATAAACTCAAAGATTGCGTTCACAGCAGGAGCACATATACCCTATAAGTCTTAAATGATTGAATAGAATAGAACGCATGTATATATATGAAATGATATATATCGATATAAAGATATCCATTCTGATTCTGATTCTGATTCTGATAAAATTATTACGCTGTATGAATTATAAGTATTAACGTGAGTCGTCCGCATATAAAATACAATTGCATAACATTAAAACACAGACGCATAGAAAACACTCTATACTGAGCACATCCAAATACATATTGCACACACGCCAAACCGGATCTCCAAATTAGGAGTTTATAAACTGCTGATGCAACAGTTTACTGAAAAATAGAGACTTCCTCTTTTAGCTTATACTTTGCATTACCTGAGAGATTTAATTCACGCTTAAGCTTAACACGCACAGTAAACAAGGCAACCCTATTTTTTTGCGTTGGTATTATTCATTCTACTTTTATATTCGTGAGAAGGTATGATACGAAGGTCAAAAAAATGGTTCAGATGATTTATTGATACAGGTTGGAGATCAATTACTTTTTCTAAAGACATACATACATATTTCTACAAAATATCAAAAGTAACCTGCTGCCTTAACAGTGGTATACAACTCTCTGCTTTTTGTGTACATATAGGAAGTTTTTCTTAGAAACGCCAGTTGGCAACTGCTAACTGACCATAACTTGGAACTTTACTGCTCATATTAAGATGTCCACGCGTAGTCAGCAGATTACCACTTGCGCGTGTGACCCAGATAATATCAGGCATATATAAATGTATGTACAATGTCAATTTATGCCAGGGATGCACAGATAGACGACAAGGGCCACTACAAAGAATACTTATTAACATGATCTTTTTAAATAGTATGAATTACTACAAATGAGAAAATAATTTTTGGCCTTAGATTTCGCCGGTTATTGGTAAAAGTAGGACGCTGAATTTCATAGTTCCCTTTCACATTATATGTTATTCCTTCGGAATAGAAATACTACTATTGCATATTAAACAGACAATTTTATTATGCGATGACATAAAAAAGTATTAGTATTTTTCGGTCCAAATATCTTAAAACTGTGTTTTTCATCTTCCGCTTTACACCTACGTTTTTGGTGGGGCCTGGTTTATTCATATCAAAGTTGTAATAGGTTCAGTAATAATGCCAAGTTCGTACGATGCAATATTTATTCATCACAGATAACACTTCAATAGGAACAATGTTCGCTTGTAAGTAGTTAAAACTTAACTGCCCCGGTAGCGGGTGATGCGTTTTATTTATATGAGTTACTAAACATCGAAGCTTATCTAAAAATATATAAGTCGCAAGGTGTAATCAACATAGCGGTATACTCGGGTATCAACCTTACTCTGTTGTAATAAAGATCATTTTACATTACAAGTCATAATCAGTGTACGTACTTAAATGGGTTGGAACCTTAACTCCTTACTTGAAATTCCTTAAACCTAAAACCTTCCACATTGTTCGGGGATAATACCGACGTGTTTCGCGAATCTTCTAGTAACCCAGTACGTTCGACAGATTTCTAGCCTCGTAACAGTATGCTTGAAACGACGGGGATGAGTAGAATACCAACGTAATAAACCAGAAAAAGAAAGTAGCAGATACTTAAAGATACATATAATTACTACAATAAAATTAAGAAATATTATTACATACGACTTTCACCACAAATATTTCAACCAAGTACAATTAAAAATCTTTCGAAAAACTATAATTACTTATTTTAACAATGTGCACTTTCATCCCCTCTCGCTAACAAAATGATTCAATCCGCCGCGCAGCTCTCCAAAACTTCCTGAACAGTTCCGATCGTAAATGCAATGCCGGCTCTGCGGCGACGCGGGCGGCCCCGGCCTACCACTGGTGGGAGAGGACAAATATTTACCTACTTTTGTATTTTTTCTAACAATTTTTCAATTTGCTGGCGGGCTGATAAAATATCGAAAGCGGACGGAACGCGAATAGAATGCATCAAAAAACCCGAAACACTGAAAAAAAATATTCATGCATACTGCATGAATAAATTCAATATCATCAAAGTCATCAAAGTCAAATTCATAATCTCTACTTTCCAAGTAACACGCAATAGTACTATATACTTATGTATAATAAAATATTAATGATGTACAGAGGATTATGAAGTTTTAGTCACAATCAGTATAAAATATGTAGTAATAACTTATAAGTAACGTAAAGTAAACAAAATGTATTATTTTATTAATTAATAGCACCGTACATAAGGGACTATTGTATAAAGACGTAGATAGAAAATATAATGAGCGATATCCCCAAGGTCCATTGCAATCGTAGCACAGGCTTACCGATCAAAGGTTCCATTCAATTAATTACTTCCTTGTTTGTCCTCTACTCGCAGTAGCGCAGCTTTTGGAGGCTTCGTTTCCAAGCTCGTCGTAGTAGTATTTTATTTCGATTTAAAAGATTATGCCAGTGATATTTCCTCTAGCCAAATAAACTAAAAGAAATGATAAGCTTTTTAAAAAAAACTACTTACAGAACAGCCTGCCTTTTTTTTATACAGAATATATCGAAGTCAAGCCTTTTTTTGACCATATTATACAACTCAATTTTTGTAACGTAAACGGGGCAAGGTTGTACTTTAATAGCTATTATTCTGATCTATTGTGAGGACAGACTCGGGTATCGTACTCAGGTGTTACACCTAAACACAAACTCCGGCATAAAGCTATTGATAACAATATATCAATAGTGTTAAAATTATCGAACTTCAAAATTTAATTTAAATAAAAGCCGTATTTGCTGCTTACTTACTGCTTTTTTTTAAATATAATATGTATGTAAAAATAAAACTACACAAAGTGAAACACACAGCGCCCAAATATTTGCAGATAAAGAACAAGTCTATCCTGCTAACCACCAAACTTGTTAAAACTACATTAATAGTTGGAGTATTTGTCTAGTGTTGCTAATTTTACACGAACAAAGGCTGTCCATTGCTAATGGAGTACGCATTAGCAGAGGACAGGTTTGGTTTATCCTCTTATTTAGTAAATTTTATTCTACACCTTTTTGTGTTTGAGAGGGCATGCTGCTTGCTTTTATAATGTCTACCACAAACCTGACTAGCGGCATCTTCATTTACAGGTGTTTATAAAATCAGAGTTGAAAGTCGGCGTTATATACGTGAAGGAAAACCAGTACACGGAAGAAGAAATTCTGGACAATAATGAAAACTCACCAATGTTTGAAGAGTTCTTGCAAGTTTTAGGGGAGAAAGTCAGACTTAAGGGTAAGTAATATACTTAGTTGTATTTATACCACTAAAAGGTTCGCATCATACGTAATCATAAAGACTTTAAACGATAAATAATAAAAACTTCTAGAATGGCAACAATTTAATACCGTTTAGCCGGATCCATTACTTCAGAGCCATTAAAAAGAAACAACGTTTCGGTTCCTTAATAAAACAACCATAAAATTGCGGATTTAATTTTATTGTTTGCAGGTTTTGGTATATTTACTCTTTTAAGAAGGCAAGCGGTGTTATAATAGCTCCAAGTTAGCTTAATAGCATTTAATGTAAGAACATCTGTAGTTCTTTATCTTATATTGTTTTTTTACAGGCTTCGACAAATATAAAGGTGGTTTAGACACAGTGCATGACTTGACCGGCCTGTATTCCGTATACACTAACTGGCGAGGCATAGAAATTATGTTCCACGTGTCAACTCTACTGCCCTACGAGCGTCACGACCCTCAAAAACTACAACGGAAACGACATATAGGCAACGACATAGTGTGTGTCGTGTTCTTAGAAGCAGACAACACGGCTTTCTCGCCTGCATGTATAAAGAGTCACTTTTTGCACACTTTTATCTTAGGTAAATAAATGAATAGCTTGTATTAGAAGTTTTCTTAAACTTAAACTTAAATCTATCCTGAAACTTTTACCTACTTTTTCATTTAACAGAATCTTGTTTGGAAGTCATTTCCTTTAATTTAAACGTAACTTCTAGTAAAATTGGAATTCCTGTGAAATGTTGTAAATATCATATGCTCGCAATATATTATTTACCAATTGCCCAATTACTCCACAGTGCGAGTATCAGCTAAAATAAAACGTCGTCCAACTCGATACGAAGTGTCCGTGGTGACTCGGGATGAAGTAGGTGCTTACAAACCCTACCTTTGGGAGCAAAGTGTCTTTGATAAAGGACCTATGTTCAGGTAATCTCACTGCTTTGCGCAACTACCTCTTTAGTTTACAAACTCGTGGCATGTATAAATTAAACTGTGACGAGTTCATAATCACTCTAGATTGCAATTAGTTTTCAGTGAAGTTTCTAGTTACTTTTGGTCTTTTCCACTGGAGGAGCTAACAAGCCTTTGGAACACATTTCATCATGTAGCCAGTAGTATATTAAGCCCAAGCACATAAATATATGCGGCTGCTAGTAGTAACTCTTCGGCGGTTAGTAACTTATCTGAATACACAGGCGTGGGTGTATGTATGTATGTATAAATATTTTGATAATATTTCTCATAAATTTAAACGGGCAAATTAACTTTAATTTCTTTGAGAAACCTAACATAATGACTACCTCCTCCTTTTTTGAAGTAGACTGATAAAATGCTCGGCCAAATAGAAACTTTACTACTAGTTTATACTTTAACTTTCAATCTTTTTTTCCAGGGAATGGTTACTGACGAAAATCGTCAATGGCGAGAGGGCATCATATTCAGCTCCTAAATTTGCCAGGATGCAGGAAAGGACACGCAGCCAAATGTTAGAAGATATCGTCGCCAATTTACAAAACCACGCTGAAACTGGACAAATACCTAAGCCTTATCGAAGAGGTATGTTTGACTAAAAAAACAATAATTATCAGAATTATATTTATAAGGTATACGACAATGTACGAAGTATTATATTTTTTTTTGCTTGTGAATTCTTTACAACTATGTCCTCTGTTGCTAATTTGAAAGCCTTATATTTATTTTGGTAGGTGGTGGTTCTTTAAAAGGTATAAGTTTTTAACTATATTTTCAACTTAGCATGTCAAGTACAAAAAAATGAGATTCATGGCACCAGTACGTTTGAAGGAATAACAGCATTAATTTTCACCCCTTATAAACAAAAGGTTTTAAATAGTGATAAGAAATAACAGTATTTAAAACTGGTTCTAGGTTCCTGGCGTCCGATAGGCCACATGCGACCTTCCTCACCTCTCTTGGATTCAGTACGTGATCAGTTTGAAGACTACGATCAACTCGCAAAGGACTTTACACGAGTCTTCCTGAATAGTGAACTGAACGTTGCACAGAATGCTCAGCTGTTTGACGTAGTCTTTCTCGTGGGACAGTCGAAGCAGAAAACCAAATTCATCGGTGTTAGAGCCATACTTGGTGTCAGGAGCAGGTGATTAATTGCTTTAATGATTTTAAGAAATATATTTACTCAAGGTCTCCTATACTATTGGTGGTGTATACTGTACTGTACACAGGTGTATACTGTAATTTTATTCCAATATTGTAATCATCTGATCATATTTCATATCGTCAGCCTACTAAAGTATCGTCTTAAGTAATTCGCTGATATAGTCATTCCTTATCTTAATAATTTTATCAAACTGTGCATTCGCTCCTAATAGATTTGAATTAATAGATCTTAATTGTAATCTCTCTCTTTCATCCATCACTTTTATAGAATATCTCTGTCTGTGTGTCTCTGTATAGACGCAGGAGACCGACGGTAATGAAAATAATTAAAATGGAAAAAATAATTGTTTACTTGTTAATTGTTATTGATAAAAACCTTTATGTTTCAGGGTATTCCAAGAAATGTTATACGGCATTCAAACAGGATTTGGATCCCCTCAAGTTCCAGTTGCGGAACTCCTTGCTCGACCGGCACCAACATTGCTTTCACCGACTCCAGCTCGGCAAAAGAGTAGCAACTTTTTGCAAGTTCCTGATATTGAATCACCAAGGTGAGAATTATAGATGTTCCATTAACAAAGTTTTACTTAAGTGTGGTAGCAACTTATGTAACTGATACAATACCTTCTTTAGAAGTTAAGTTCAGCCTTTTTCGGAGTAGTCTTTTACCGCTAGTCGGGACCAAATACCTTGAAGAGATGGGTCAGTTACTTCAATTCAAAAATAACAATAATCATCATCTTTTTATAATTGGATGTATAAACCATTCTATTTTATTATTAAAGCAAACAACCTATGAATTATCATTATAGTGATCTCCTATATAGACATAACCATACTCGTATAAATAAATATAAGGCATGAAAAAGGTTTCTACGTATTTTATATACAAATTCAAGAGTTTTTTTTTAACCTTAGTACATTAAATTATGACATATATGTACAATTTTGTTCGATAAGTTGTTGCTATCTTTTAGGTAGTGACATAATCCCGTCGCTGTAGATTTTTTTGGTATTTTTGATCAAAGTAGTGTGTGAGTAAAGTAGTTTTCACAGACCTCTCTTTACGTTAACCTAACACTACCGAAAAAAATTCTAAAGAAACCAAAACCGGTAAAAATTTGAAGGTGCAAGATCAGAACTATATGTTGGATGCATTACCACTTCCAAACTAAGCTCTCTCAATTTTTGCTGAGTGGTTATCTGAGCTGAGGCGTTATCATAATGAAAGACCACTCATTTTCTGTTGATCAGTTTCTTCCGTTTTTTCTCAATATCTTACTTGAGTCTAAATAGTTGTTATCGGTAGAGATCTCATCAATTGATGGTTTTGCCTGGCGGTAAAAGCTCTTAATGAACGATCGCCTTCCAATCCCACCATACACACATTATATAGTGGTATAGCCATGCTTAGGCACGAATGGGCCGGCTCGACCGGTGCGATACCACGGCCTCACAGAAAACCGGTTGTGAAGTAACGCTTGCGTTGCATTTCCCCGAAAGGAGTGAGGTCTCCGGAGGCCCAAAATCCCCCACCCCCCTAATGATAGCGCTGTTAACGAAAAGGATACCCCAGGGGGGTACCAGCGCTAGCGTTGGAGAATCCCCCCCTGGACGTCCACCCTCAGTACGGATTATGCCTGAGCGTGGACGCCCAGGCTGCCCCGCGTACTCTGGGGGGGGCTCAACTGCGCTCTCAAAATCTGCTCGGGGCAAGAGAAGGCATACCATGGCACCCCCTGTCACGTTTACCGTGGATTTTTGTAACATCAGGGGCTTACATTCGAACCTCGACACTGTCCACCACCACCTTGAGACAGCAAAGCCGGCCTTGCTCTTTTTAACCGAGACGCAGATATCATCTCCAGCGGACACATCCTACCTCTGCTACCCTGGGTACGGACTGGAACACTCCTTTGTTCCTAAGGCTGGTGTATGCGTGTACGTTAGAGATGATATCACTTCTCGCCGCCTCGGCAATCTTGAAGGTAGGGACCTCTCCATCTTATGGCTACGTGTAGACTGCGACGACCATCCCCGCATCTACCTATGCCTCTACAGGTCCCATAGCGGTGATGCCGAAACGGACCGACTCATCGACCTCGTCCAAATGGCTACAGACTCAGTGCTCCAGCAGGTCCCATCCGCAGAGATCGTGATTCTTGGCGACTTTAACGCCCATCACGCCGAATGGCTTGGTTCGCGCAAAACCGATCATGCGGGAAGATCTGTTCACGATTTCGCCTTGGCATATGGCTTGACGCAGCTGGTAGCAACGCCTACGCGAATCCCAGATGCAGAAAGCCACGTGCCTTCACTGTTGGATCTTCTGCTGACCTCACATCCTGACGGCTACAAAGTATCCGTTGAGGCCCCCCTTGGCTCTTCGGACCATTGCCTGATTAGGAGTATGGTGCCACTCGTTCACTCACTGCGACCGCGAGTTACAGGCAGTCGCCGCGTATGGCACTATAGGTCAGCAGACTGGGATGGAATGAGAACATTCTTTGCATCCTACCCATGGAGGCAGGTTTGCTTCTCGCCGGATGATCCCAATGTCGTTGCTGACTCTGTCGCGGATGTTGTGCTTCAGGGTATGGAACTTTTCATTCCATTCTCCCTGATTCCCACAGGTGGCAAGTCCCAGCCTTGGTTTGCTGGCACCTGCAAAGCGGCGTCCCGCCGAAAGCAGGAATGTTACCAAGCATGGGCTAATGCAGCGACAGCACGGGATGTAAAGACCAGCACATTAAAGAAGCAATTTAACTTTGCCTCCAGGTCCCTCTAAAGAGTAATTGCTGGGGCGAAGTCGGCTCACATCGGCAGAATTGGCGAGAGACTAGTTAGTCTCCCCTCCGGAACTCGTGCATTCTGGTCTCTTGCCAAAGCTGTCCAGGGGCACTTTTGTAAGCCATCCCTTCCAACTCTACGCATAGGAGATAATTCGTTGGCCCACGACGCTAAAGAAAAAGCCGATCTTCTGGGCAAACTCTTTGCGTCCAACTCGACCCTGGACGACGGGGGAAACGCACCACCGACCATACCGCAGTGCGAGACCCGCATGCCGGAAGTCCGGTTTACACAAAGGGCAGTGCGTAAAGCGCTTCTTTCCCTCGACGTTCATAAGTCGAGTGGGTCCGATAGAATCTCTCCTATCGTGCTGAAGACGTGTGCTACAGAGTTAGCACCGGTTTTAACGCGCCTTTATCGGCTTTCCTACTCTCTTGGCGTAGTCCCGAACTCATGGAAGACAGCTCTAGTGCACCCAATCCCTAAAAAAGGAGATCTCTCGGATCCGTCCAACTACAGACCCATAGCCATCACCTCCTTGTTTTCCAAGATAATGGAATCCATTGTTAACTCCCAGCTCCTCCGGTACTTAGAAGACCACCAGCTCCTCAATGATCGACAATACGGCTTCCGTCAGGGTCGTTCAGCTGGTGATCTTCTCGTATACTTGACTCACCGGTGGGCACAGGCGATCGAGACCAAGGGGGAAGCGTTGGCCGTTAGTTTGGACGTGGCGAAGGCATTCGATCGGGTCTGGCACAAAGCGCTCCTTGTGAAGCTTCCTTCCTATCGGCTTCCCGAGAAACTGTGCAATTGGCTCACCAGTTTTCTTACAGACAGAAGCATCAAGGTCGTTGTTGACGGTGCATGCTCCGACTCCAAGTCTGTTAATTCTGGTGTCCCACAAGGCTGTGTAGTAGGCTATCACCCACGCTGTTTCTTCTGCATATCAACGACATGCTGCAGATTAGCAGCATCCATTGCTATGCAGACGATAGCACGAGTGATGCCCTTTACACCGGCCGCGCTAACATTTCTCGGGTAAACGTCATCGAAAGCCGATCCAAACTTGTGTCTGAAATCGAAACTTCTTTATCAAAAGTTTCAGATTGGGGTCGACTTAACCTAGTCCAATTTAACCCCACGAAGACACAGGTTTGCGCGTTCACCGCTAAAAAGATGCCATTGGTCGTATCACCTCAATTTGAGAGCACTTCCCTAACTGCATCAGCCAGTATCGGAATCCTTGGCGTCGATATATCAAGCGAAGTCCAGTTTCGCGGTCACTTAGAGAGTAAGGCCATATTAGCCTCGAAGAAGCTTGGTGTGCTAAACAGATCGAGACAGTATTTTACTCCGGCCCACCGCCTGCAACTTTATAAGGCGCAGGTTCGGCCGCACATGGAATACTGTTCTCATCTCTATGCAGGTGCACCCCAGTACCAACTTCTGCCTCTTGACCGCATTCAACGGAGAGCGACTCGCATCATTGACTGCCAAGATATTTCTGATCGACTTGACACCTTGGCGTTGCGTAGAGATGTAGCTTCACTCTGCATCCTCTATCGCTTGTATCATGGGGAGTGTTCAGAGGAATTGTTCGGACTTATACCGGCTGCTGGTTTCCGCCATCGTCCTACGCGACAAAATATCCATCCCCATCACCTGGACGATTGGCACTCCACCACTGTGCGCTTCTCGAGAAGCTTTTTGCCTCGCACAACCAGCTTATGGAACAAATTGTCGCCTGCCGTATTTCTGAACCGATACGACCTTCAAACCTTCAAGAAGAGAGCGTACCTCTACCTAAAAGGCCGGCAACGCACTTGTGACTCTTGAGTTGCGGGTGTCCATGGGCGGCGGTAGTCACTTACCATCAGGTGACCCGTCTGCTCGTTTGCCCCCTATCGCATAAAAAAAAAAATATGAATGTGAATCCGGGTTTTCGCTACAGTCGTTTACCTTGACTGAAGTTTTTCGCACGTTTTTGTCATAGGTGCTCCACTTTTTATCAAAAGTGATCATTTTTTTTCAAGAATGGTTCAGTTTCATTACGTTTCAATAGAGAATCGCAAAATGAGTAAACGATTCATTAGGTTTCTTCCAGTAAGCTCCTGTGACACCCAAATATCGAGTTTTTTTTTATAGCCAGGCTTTTTCAAAGGGGTCAAAACCGACAATGGTCAATTCTTAGTTCCTTGGCTAAACCTCGGTCAGAACTACTAATACGCCGTATTGCTCCACTTTTTAAAAAATAGCACCGACTTTATCCATATTGCGGCGACCAGAGCGAGCTGCATCTGTGACATCACAATTTCCGGACTGAAAACGCTTGTACCAACTTTGTACTACTCTTACTGAGACTGCATTATATAAACGTCACGAAATTTATTTCGCAGCTTGAGACGAATTTTCCCTTTTTTGTAATAAAACTTTAGAATGTCGAAATCGAAAAACAATTGAAAAATAACAGGAAATTGTTTTCTACTTTGTACTTTGCTTTTTCCTAATGTCCTATTATTGATATTAAAACCAACCAGATAAAAACAATACAACGAAAGAGATTTTTCTTCAATTTTATACATTTTATACAACATACAAAAAAAAACTTTTCCTCAACCTATTATTATCATAGCTTTAAAATGGTTATACAATACATTGTTCAAAATTTTAAATTATAGGCCAAAAAGTGTGCCCAGCTCACCAATGGTGAAACGCGCGTTCTCTCGCCTTGGGACCATTACGGCAGGTTGGGGGCGATCCATTCGTAAACAACATTCGCAACTCAATGCTGAAGACAAAAAGAAATGGGCAAGTTCTCAGGATTGTTCAAGTAAGTATACTTTATCTTACTTTTTTGCGATACCTTTAATGTAAATACGTTGCAATTTCATAGAAGACTTATTTTTAACTCTGAAAAACAACAAGAGAAGTTGATTGTGGTATCTATTCCATATATTTAAGTTAACACATTATAGATACATACATAAACTCACACCTATATCAACGAAGGGGTCGACAGAGGCGTCGCAAACGCTCACTTTTGGCCAATCATTATTAACCCCACTTCCAATCCTATTACCGTCATGCGGGTACTGTTTGAGTGTATATATACTTATTGTCTGATTGATAACAGTCCGATGCCTTAGTTGCCTTTTACTACACCCACTTGAAGAGATGGGTTGTAGGTCCAACCTTACTTCTGCTACACTGAGAACTGTTCGGCTTTAATATATTATAGCAAACTCTATAAAATAATAACGCCTGACCATTATGTCTGAGCATGCACAGCTACTATATTCTTATGTTACATTTTAATTACAGGCGTTATTCCGAGAAAACTATACTTCAATTACGCATATAAATAAATGTATATAATGAAGATGAAGAAACCACCAAGCAAGATACTATATTATATTTCTTTCAAATCAACCAATCCTATGATTTTGTGCATTTTGATAATCCAAGTATATTGTAAAATGGGTTCACTCAAACGATTTTCGAGCTACATGGAAATCACATGTAACCCTTCTTTTTTTAAAGTAATAATATACGACTACCTCCTGAACTACCTGAAATTAGCTCCTGAATAAACTAATATGTTGCCTAAAGTTTCACACATATTTTATTCCAGATAAAGAAGGAAAAGATAAGGAAAAAGATAAGAATGTAGCATTGGCTGTACCTAGACTTTCCGTCTGCGCAGACGCACAAAAAGTCGATCGCGCCAAACTGGCACAAACAGAGGTAAAGAAAGTACAATTCATGTTGCATCATTTGCTATGAATATAAATTACAGCTGCCCTACAATAATTCCGTTGTTTTGTTTTCAGTTCTCAATAATAGAATTCGACCCAGAAACATTCCGGATTCTCTTGGACTATCTGCACACGGGAAGTTGTCCACTGACTTGCGCCTCAATACCAGGCCTCATTTGTGCCGCAGAACACTACGACTTACCCGAACTGCTGCAAGCGTGTTTCCATCATGCTAAGCAATTTCTTAGAATAGAAGTAGTAAGTAACCATTACGGATTTCAAAAAGGCTAACTAAAACTATGTAATTACGTATGGATATATTATAATAATTGTTACAATTACATATGGTTAAGTAAGCTTATGTATTATTTTAAAAAAAATATTAATATAAATGTTTCTTTAACTGTTTTAGGTATGCACGATGCTCATATCATTAGAAAACTACTACTGGCGATATACGTCAGCCTCGGAATTGGTAAATATGATACTGGCCTTTATTGAGCAACGAGCTTACGCATTATTCCAAACACCTGAATTTCTTAACCTCTCCGAGTCAATGGTCCAAATGATTATGTGTCGAAACCTTGAGGTTCCTGAAGTGAGGAAATTTGAAGCAATGCTCAGCTGGGCCCGGAACAAAATAAAATCCAAGTCCGCCAATAAGACTGATGCCAAAAATGAATTTAAATGCACTATGGAAAGATTAGCTAGAGACCTGAAGCTGTACAGGATCTCACCGCAGGAATTGATAAAGGTGGTGCTCCCGTCTAAAGCTATAAAGAACGAGCGGATCCTCGAAACGTTAATGTACCAAGCCAACTCGGGAATGTACAGGATTCAGGACAGCTACATAGAGGCCTGCCAGCAGCGGCTGCAAAAGCAGGATTCGAGATTTTCGGAGTTTGAAAGTTTCGACTATGGTATATAAAACTTGGAGCTGTGACATATATCAGTGTATTAGATAGATATGTATGACGAGTGACTGGGCTGGGTCCTTCTTATATTGTGGTATGTTAACGCCTTCTAAAAGTATTATTGTTATAGATATACTCGAGTACTGTAGAGGTGCGAGAAATATTTGTACACTTCTCGGAAACCTACTCCTTGTTGTTGTTCATTGATACCTATATTTTTTACATCTAGCTAGATGTGTTCAACATATTCATGTCTATTTTTGGTACCAAAATTGCGAATACTAAAATGTTCATAGCCTGCAATAAGAGATCTATCGCAATGTATCGTTTATACAGATGTTATAGAAAAAAATAATCTTTACCTTTAGGAATTCACAAACGACAAATCTAAAATTATTCGTATACAATGAAAAAAAATACCAATCAGTGCTAATATAATGTGCTGTAGTCTACATGTGTTGTGTTTAAAACTCTATGCAGTTGCATTCTTACTACTACTACTGCTAGATTTTATTCGAAGTTATCCATTGGCGTAACTGGGCTTCATTAGTTTTCTCCAATTGTATGACCATAACCACCTGACCCTATCTCTAGTAGGATAAAAATAAAATATTATAATATATGATTATCTTAGTGGAACTGAATGTTTATACAGATATTTACGTCAATGGTTAATCAAATAATTGTTTACATTTAAAATTATATAAAAGTACTATTTAGAAAATGTTATGTAGGTCTCATTCTTGAGATTCTTTCATGATAAATAACTGCAATTGCCTTGTGAAATGTGTAAAGTATTACGTTAGAACCTAACCTATATATATCTCGAAATTCAACAACAGCTATTGTGTTTTGAAATGAGCAAAGAGTTGTCACCAATTTTCTCTACCGCTTTCCTTATAATCGAATTAGTAGTTGCTGAGTTCAAACAAACAAACTCTTCACTTTTATCATATTAGTATAGATATAAAAGTAAATGTGTTAGATTCCCTATAATGGGTTATTTTTCTTTATATCGTTAGTAGAGAATTGGTGGCAAAGTTTTTCCTTCGCACAATTTTTATCTACACCAAAGCTTTAACTCGTCACTAACTTAAGCTCTGAGTAGTAAAGAGAGAAAATAATGAAAGAATACATGCATTCATACGTGTATTTATTAACTGAGAAGTCTATCACGTTAAATATACCATAACTTTAAAAATATGAGCCACAAGCATATTCTCGAGGACCTTGGATATTTCTATACCGATGACATTAACATTTTATATATTTCTAATTTAATTTATAGTTAGACTTTTGTATTCGAAAATATTTCTTATTGTCGCAGACGGTTAAGTCGGGCCTGCTTTATAAAGGACTAGAATGGGCTCGACTCTCAGACCCAGTAATACATTTTAACGATTAATCAGTTTACAAGACCCAAAACCAATTCCCCGAATGCTGCTGATATATGCTGCTGGTGGCATTATATGCTGTTAAGTAAACTATTCAAATCATGAGCAGCAAGTTGTCCAATATGTTTGGTCAGGTTCAGCAAGGTAGCACCTGCAACAGTAAAAGAGTTTATGGGTATGTCATTAAAATAACACTGTTATTTTTACATGTTAGCCGTAATGTTGTACCCCAAAATATAGTTGATGTTTTGATGTTGTTTAATCAAGTTCTATCTCTTTCTTACTATCGGTAAATTGAACGTAAAAGTGATTGTCTAACAGAGTGATACATCCCAGTTTTTGCTTGTATTTAATAAACGGTTTTGGCAACCAACCAAGGTTACGTGACGCACTACAGAACTATTGTGTTTTGTCTTAAATACCGCAACTACTTTACTCACACGTGCCACAAACAACTCAAGAAGGGTTTCATAGCAATAACTAAACTGTTTAAACTGATACTGTTTTATATATAATTTTCATCATTTTACATTTTCTTTTTATTATATTGAGGCTCATACAACTACTTACCTTAGTTAAACAATATCACTGTGTACACGACATTAAACCTCCCATATCCCATATTGTTGTTTAATCACTTTATCGTGTTCGTCGTTGTTAGTGGAGTTGGAAAGTGATATGTGTGAGGTAAGCCTTACTTACTTTAACGATAATATTCTCTAGTACGAAGGAGCTTGTTGCTGCTTCTCGATGGTGGTTTGCTCTTCTCAAATTTTATAGAATCAACAATACATTCGGAGTCAGTTCATTCATCATTATTGTTGATTATTGTATAGCAATTATTTCTCTGAAAAGAACTTTTGAAATGGTAATTCTTATTTTTATCTTGTTATATAGAATTTCTTTAGACTCATTTCGCTGTGTAAAGGTTTTGTAATAATGTTAATCGTATTGTCGTAAATTACACATTTGATAAGGAGAGAGTACATAATGAAATGTTTTTTGTGTTTGTTATTTGTTTCTATAATCATTTTCTGGTTTCCTAGAGTCTATTGATACTTAAGGTCTTTATATTTACGATATACCTAATGTACTAATCACCCTGGGGAACTGTTAAACCGTATATTTTTTTTAATTCACTGATTAATTTGTTACCTTTACAATATTGTTAAAATGTTAATTGATGAAGAGTGAGTGAGTTTTTTTTTTTAAATATTATTTTACTCTATTTATATGAAACACAAATTAACAGGAGTTTCTTATTTGTATGTACCATTATAATTAAATGCATGTAAATCTTAATCATTGCGAAGCCTGTGTACTTATATTTGATGGAAAAAAGGATTCCAGAAAAGCGATCAATCTTAAGAGTGTAAGCTTAAGATTTTGATCTCAACACAATGGTGTTTTGATTAATGTGCTCTCTGAGTGTGATTATATTAATTTGAGTTTTCTTTATATATATCATCAATATGCAAAACTTAATACTGCGCTCTTTTAGTATGAGCATTTGCTGTTTACATTCTAAATAATATAAGTAAATATTATATGAAATGGGTCTTGAATCTTAATGAATCTTCTAACAACTTAGGTGTTAATATAATAAATAAATGTAGCCTAAATTGAAACGACTCCAACGTTCTGGCGAATGACTAACAAGTTAAAATGTCAGAAAAATTTTATACTTATGAAAATTATACATGATGCTAATGTCTTTTGTTGTCAATTCTTTATATGGTTTGTTGTAACTTTGCTCAAAGCTTCTATTGATACGCGGCTAAAATGTGTCCGTGTTACAGAAAGATACTTCAAGGTTTCATTATACATACAGTTATCTTTACCACAATAAGTGCATATAAACTTAAATTGGGCATGAACGGCATACATTGCTATAGTCACATTTTCCGAATCATTATTCAAAGCTTTGGATTTATTATTTAGTGCACAGATTTTTACAAATAATGGATTTACTTTTTATATATTAAATATGGTCATATTAGTCTGTTAAATGTTGTGCAATATTCAGATGATGTTATATTATATGTTATGCATAAATACAAAATATTCTATGAGTTTTACATTTATAATACTCATGTATGTATGTATAGGTTAATTTGTAGGAACACCAAAATAAGTGTCAAGTTTTTCGATGGTTAATAAGTTTTCTATTCCAAAATTTAACCTTCCTGTGATCGTGTATGTTGCTATAAGTATGTTAATACGTGGGATCTTCATTATAAATTAAAAATTATAACTGTTATTTTGCAAGAACAAAGCAAGATTATTATCCAATGAAATTTATGTGGTGAATAAATTTTTTTGTGTATTTTATTCGTAGTTTCCATTCCTTTCCTTACATCAAAGCAAAATGACAACATAGATAGATTTTTATAATGCATAAAGAGGTATACTTCTTATAGGAAATATTTTAGTAAAAGGAATTTCCTAAAATGTCTTTCTTATAGACCGGGACTAGGACTTTTACAAATTGTCCTTCTCGCAGTGCCAGTGTCATGTTGAAACATGATGAGGCAGGGTTACCGTGGGATCCCGACCTAATAGGGTTAACCACGACAAAGATAAGAAGCTTCAACTGGAAAATAGAATAGAATAGAAATGGACATTAATCTACACGAAAAAAAAATGTTTACAAAGGATACAACAGATGAATATGTATGTACAAACGGCGGCCTTATCGCTTAAAGCACAGGCAACCTTTGGATGGACAAAGATAACAGTAATTAAATATAATTTAGGGTAGTTTTGAAGTAAAAAGTTATATAAGAGGATTCCAAGTTTTAGGATTCGACACCACTTTTGCATCGGTACAGACCAATCTTGATAACAATACATTAACTTCAAACCAAATGATGGTTACTACTTATCTCAAATTATTATACTAGCGTCGAACACTAAGTTTGTGGTCTAACTGTTGTGAGCGCTTGGATATACTTAAACAATTACCTTTTGTTTGGTATGATGTATTGGATCTCATTCTGGTGTGTCTAAGATTAAACTAAAGATTATCCAGTTTCTTTATTTAGACAATCCTAGTTAGATTTATAAAACCCTACGATCTTTACGTCAAGCCCTATACTCGCTGCCGGTCCTTGATGTCGTCTGAATAGCGATGGGTGAGACTGGCGGGGTCCGCCGCGCCACGCTTCAACTTATTTGCGATATTTAGGAAGGTTGACACATTTTAAACTTTAGGTAAAATGAGTATTCTAAAAGTTATCTTGTAACGATTAACTTGGAGTAGAAGATTTTTTTTTCAGTAAAACTGTAAGATTGATAACCTGCGACACAACGCAGATAAATGTATAAAGTATTGCTCTCCAACTACAGACAAGTTTTAAGAGAAGAGGGCTGTTTGTTTTGACCTATATATAGTAGGTATGTAATATATATTCTTTTTATATATGTCGGCTGAACCTATGTTATAGAATGATTTAAGATCTGTTGTTACTGTGTTTACACGTTTAATTTTTAGCTAAGTATTTTCTAAATCTGATTAATTAGAGGTTAGTTAGTTAGTTAGTTTAAAGTATTTTGTATGATAATTACAAATATGTAACCTATCATACAAAAATTTGACCTTTACTCCGTTAAGAGTCATTTACATCAATAATAATCCTCAAACTTCGCTGACAGAAGTCAAATGCCCTAATAAAACAGACTATTTATTCGAGTGAAAAGTAGTTCTAAATAATAATAGCCTTACCCACGCATTATAATACCAAAAACTATTTACAGATTTGCTGTACGTAACTCTCTGCTGCAAATGAGAAGTCGGTTAAAAATAAAGTAGATAAGCAAAGATTATTCCACCACTCGCTTCAAATATATTTATTGTGAGGTGTTATATTCCAGAGTGTTTCGTTTCTCTCTGCGGATAAGTTTGACAGTTGCGTTAGTGTATCGAAACGTCTTTGGAAAGTTCGTCACGCCACCGCTTGTAGCGCTTGTGCGCCAGTCTTCTTGCAGCGGGCGCGCGGCCGGCTGCTTGTTGCAGTGCGCGGTACGAACTAACACACGCGAGTTCGCGGTCATAGGCTCGAACGAACATCGAAATCGACGGTCAGTGCGGTGACCATGATGATGGAGAACGGGGTGATGACAAATAATTATGATGGGGGGTTGTATCCGGACGGATATATGGAACAAGAAGAAGAGTGGGAACGCGAGGGTCTTCTAGACCCGGCTTGGGAGAAACAACAGAAAAAGGTCAGTTTTGTACACTTTGCATAATGATGACACAGTAACGGGGGGTAGGTAAAGTGGGAATAATTGCTAAAACGTACACTGGGTTTGCTATTGAAATGTAATATCAGGAAACCCTTATCTCATACGTGACTCATGTTTGTATATTTACAAAAAAATATGTCTATTTTATCTGTAAATCGATAAAACAATTGTTACTGTTAAACTACTCTACAATAATAGTACTCATCTACTACATCTGGTCCCACATTTTGACTATAGTTTAATAAAACTGAAATAATTTCCTTTATTTTATAATAAAATCTATTTTTAGCAAAATATGACTACCTGCAATAGGTATCCTAAAGAGGTACAACTGATTATTGTAGGTAGCATAATATGAATTGTTGTACTAAATTTTTTATTATTTTTATTTTTGGGAATACGCGCGTATTTTCAAAAATTTTAATGCTGCCTTGCACATTTCCCGCCGCTAGTTGAAAGTAGATCGCGGCCGTGGACACTATTAAAAGATTTCTTGAAGCTTTTCGTGCGAGCGAGACGAACGCACACGCCTTCCCACGGGAGTGAACGGGCCAGAGAGAGAGGAGTCGAATTTCCGTTAGTCATGTCCTAAAATGGGTCCAGCGCAGGCGCCGCTGAAAGCGCGGGCGTCGGACTTTACGTCACCATGAAAACCATATTTCAGAATATTAGTATGGCTACTGTGCCTGTGTAAACTGCATTTCAAACGTTTGCATTAACTCGATCACCTGGTGGTCCGTGACGAATGCTCTGACGCACCCCGGTAGCGCAACCTGTGGAATGTCATTAACGACTTACGACACACTTCACGCTCCTCTGCTTAAATAAATTTTATTTAGTCCTTCCATTCATTCAGATTTATCTTACCTAAATATAAACATATCATACGTATGTAATATCTATTTTATGGGTATTCTTCTTTATAGATATTTCTAATAATAAATATGATTTTTATTGATGAATCGATATGAAATTTTATACAAATATAATATAGGTGAAATGGATATCAAAAATTATATTATATGTAATAATAAGTCTATAAACAAAAATATGTCAGTGGAGAAAACAATGCTGGTTGGCATACCGTCAAGGTTATTTGTGGAGTAATCTTAAACGCTACTCATTAACACCTCAAACCACTTTTCACAACGATTAGTTAACATGTCAAATGATGCCGTATGCAAGTAACTGTTATGTTGACTAATATCTTAGCTACGACTTACGGAAAAGGACAATAAACAACCCAGGCTCGAGGCCTCGCAGGACATAAACAAAAAGCCTGCGACACAAGGTGCATTGGCCGATCATGTATGGCGGGTCAATGTCGCGGTCGTCCAACTTGAGATGCGCTTGCGTGGAAAAGTCGCCTGACGAGTCGCACTCGCACTCCCAATGACTGGAATCAGTCTTCCACTAGGAGGTCAGTAGCGCACTCATGTAAAACATGCTTTCCATGACAAAAGGTTAGACCACGTGATACAGGAAATTCTCAATCATTCGCGATCAATACTGGTAAATTACTTTCGAAAATGTATAAAAAATTAATCAATAAATCAGCCATAAAAATAAATGTTACGTAATTATAGAAATGAACAAATTTGGAAGAAAGTTTTTTAAATCGTTGTGGTTTTACATTAATATGCCAAAAATAACAGACGGTTACGTTAGAAATCAGGTGTGAAAGTGGTGAGGACGAGCTTTAAACTGGTTATAGTGATTTAGATGAGCTGTCCATATTTGAATTAAATTATCCAATTTTTTGCCCATTTTGGTAATACACAGAATATGAAATTGGTTTAGGAAATTTTACATACCTCTTTACTAGAGACTTATTTTAATTAACAGTATTATGATAAATAATAGCCATGGACGTTATTCAATAAATAATCTAATTCAAATTTGTTAAATACGCACATTTCGATATACATAATTTTAACAGCTGTTACCTATATCTAAATATCACCTTGTCATCAGTTAAATAATTATCACCTTGGCATACCTTTTGAAAGCGGGGTCATCGACATCTATACTACATAGTAGTTCTGGACAACTATGTGAAGACTTGTCCTTTTATTTTACTGTCAAATAAAAAAAGCATAACAGTTTCAAAACTGATTCTATGATTGCCGCCTATTACTTTTAAAAAAATATTAATAATAGTAATAATTCCACACATTTCCAAACTAAACAGAGCTTGTTTTATTATACATATTATTATATTCTCTGACGGGGGCCAATTTAAATTCATTTATATACGTACCTAAAAACATATTTATGCACGAAAATTTTTGTGCCGAAATATGTTGACGTAGACATATAATATTAGTTACGTAATATTTGACATGGCTATTTTTTCCTTGTCGCTGTTAGCTCGTTATTGGCACGCGGTCAAAAATCGAGGAACTCAGTATCACCTCGCAACTCTTTAGTATGTTGAATAGGCCATAGAAATTAATCAATTCTTACTAATATTGTAATATGCGTTTACAGAAAGTTTGCTTGTTTTTTACCTAAACTGATTACAAAATCTACATTAACACAAGCAAGACTTCAATAGTTAGGTAAATATTAAGGGATGGCTTCGACATTACTTAAATATAATAGGGTGATATTATGTCCAAGAACCACATCTGTGGTATCAAATGGTTAATTATTAAGGTGTCTGCGTCCGCCTACAAACCACGAGGTGGAAATTGTCCTTCCTCTGCACAAGCACAAGGTGCGGTATACGTTTGTTTCTTAGTACAGTCATTGAATTCTATGATTCAATTAAAATTCAACATTGAATGAGGACAAAGTAAAGAGTTATCAAATGACAAACGAGTCAATAACGTTGAATTAATGTCTTTGAAGAATGTAATTACTTTAAAATTTCCTGTTCCAAAAAGAGGTGCTGTAATAAAAATTACTTAACAGATGCTGTAATTAACTTGTACCATTTAGGATCTAAAAAATATTACTTTATTTGAAACTGCACTTTTATTTTCTAGTATAATCAGACAATATTAGAAAAGTCTATGATAATATTGATAATACCTACCGATGAGGATGAAAATGTAAAATTATGTAAAGTAATTCTTGAAAGTAAGAAACCAAACATAAATGAAAATGTCGCCTTCTTTCTCTTTTCAAAATTAATGTTATTCGTATGCAAATACCTAAACACCACGACCTTGAATACTGAACTCTGGCTTCGGCGAACTTATAAAATTAAAATAAATTAAATGGTGAAATTAAGCTTTCACGATAGAAACAGAACGATTGTAATCGTACCGGTTCTTAGTATCGATCATAACTTTCGTTAAAAATGCAAACAAACATTCCAAACAAGTTAGAAATAGGAAAATATATTTGTTATTGTTAGTAATATACAATCATATGAGTAAACCTTATAATAAAATAAGAAAGCTATAAAAGCTCTGAACCATGTAAGGATAAAATTGGAATACGAGCATGACAGAGCTTCATTCATATTATGAGTGAGACACATCAAACAAACAACTCAAAGTTTGAATGTCTGCAGCGAATTAACGGACCACTAACACTCTTAAAGTAAAGACTAACATTCATAATTTGGAATTGTCTTACGCTTGTTAACCTTCTATCATAATCACGAATATCATAAAATAATGGTTGATAACCTGAATCATCAAGTGAAAGTGAACAAAACAAAAATAATAAAGTTGCTTATTGGATTTCTAGTAAAAACCGCGCCGCATGAGTACGTCGATGTTGTTTAGTCTCTGGATCACGTCAATACTATAATTTTAAGTGGACCGGTTTCCTCGCGGACGATCCCACTAAGCACGTAGACATATTAAATTATAGACCCTACGTATTACTTAATCGTGCAATGATAGAACATTTAATTTATTATTTTAAAACTACTCCGAGCACTTTAAAGAATTTGGCTTGGGTATATATTTTTTTCACATGTTTTTAGTTAGCCTGGTAGACCAAGATAAAACCTTTGTAGGATTGTATTAACAGCAGTAGATACATTATGGAGGTATCTATTCAAAGCTTAGTTCTATATATACCTATACATAAAACTAAGTTAGATTAGTAAACTAAATATAAATAGATGCTCAGTTTAAAAAAAAGTTAGTTGATGGTTGCATCTTGGTCGTGTCGCTTCGTTATCAAATCGTGTCTCATTATTCCTCAGGCGTCGTGTGTTTCAAAACTCGGAGAGTAGATATGTAGGCGTCGCTTAGTCCGCCCACTTACTGCACCCAGGTGCGTTCCGATCTGCGTTAGAGCAGCACACTGTCAACCTTGTCTTATCGTTACACAATTGTGTTGTTACCGTCTACTCTAATATTATTATATTTTAAGCTAGAACTCCATTCAGCAGTCTTCAAATCTGGTCAACTTACAGTTACTGACAGGTCGGACCACGACTATTGAATGAGATTATTTTATCCTTGAGCATCTCTATCGATTGTTGGTTGTTATCAAACTTTCAGAAAAAAAAATATATGTGTCTTAGCACATGTCTTGCTAATAGTTAATTGCTTACAGTGTTTGAATATTCATGGACAAACGAACAAGGCCTGGCAAAAATTCTTGTTAAAGCACTGTTTAACCGCAAGTCAAACTGACATGACACAAAACTTTTGCAAGAATAAACAACTTCATCAAGATTGACAGACAAGATCGTATGATCCCGACAGAGTGCAAGTCAGCCGATGCCAACATCGTCTATTTTTGCCTCTGTCTAATCGCCCACGCAAAATGCTTACATTTGCTGTTATAATTAGAAAAACGTAGAAACTTGAATTATTTTATACATTCAAAATCCGTTATTATGTAAAGGTACATTATAAAAATTATTTGCAAATATAAGTTACACCATCCAAGGTCACCACTTTGACTTTCATCGTTAACAAGAAGCTGTGATGTGACTCAGTATATTTAAGGGATACGCAAAAACATTTAACGGACATTTCACTTAACAACAAGTTCAGTAGAAGTCGAAATTAATTTAAAAATGTAAAAGCGGACGATTTAATCTTAATCTCAATAAAGACAACGATGTTACCATAGAACAAGGTTGTCCATAAGCAAACTTAAAGTATCCATAGGTAATTAACATTGAACCGATGTTCAAACTTTAAATTGTTAATGATTTCAGAACCATTTTGCTTTATACATGTGTACAATTACAGTACGGTACATTGTACAGCATACATGTGTATTTATATAATTAATTACAGAGACGGTATACATCAGTACCAACCACCTGTAATGGGACTCAGGAATATTTTATTATACTCAGGGACTCAGGAATATTTTAATTACGAGCTCCATAAGAAATAAAATGCTGAGCCAACAAAAAACCCTACCCTATCCTTGTCTCTACAAACATACAATTTGCTAGCCTACTTTACTCAGTATAAAGAAGAACCTTAAGAATTACCAAAAATCCTAAGCGAAATTTGTATTTCCAAATTGTTTTTTACTACCTCCGAGGCTTTAGCGTTAATTGAACAGAGATTTCCTTTAAGTGTATACTCCCGATTTAATAATGGATTGTGTTTGGATAAATTGTTTAAATTGATGCCCATGGCTACATGTAACATTTACTACACAACTCGCAGTAGCAGCTAAAGATTTGTTATTAGACTTATTAGAATCGGATGACGACTTTTTAAATCCTTACATATGAGGATTTTAAAATCCTAAACCAACAATACAAGCATAACCAATTGGTTATGCTTGTATTGTTGTTTGTGTCTCTATAAACCTTTTGTTTCCTGCACTTTGTATAAATTAGTTCTGATAGCTATATTTAAGAAAAGTCAAACTATTTTACGATTAGCAAGAGACGTACCTAAACAAACAGTTATGCAAATATACCGTATTTTTTTAAAGTACTTATATCATATCTTTTGACAAAACACGTCAGTCATAACTATAACAGTATTGTCCCTTCCTTATTACACAAAATATAACCACGTGTTGCTATAACAAGCTATCTTTGACGATTATCTATTTAGATAAATCCAACCGTTGCCGTAGGCATTGCGAGTCGGGGGAACCGCTCTTAGTTGTTATTCACTCGGACCCTCTCTTATTCACAATAGAATAATCTGAGTGGTAAATCCAAATACAAAAAACACCTGAATAGCTTTCAACCAGTTGAACAGCTGTTCCTAAAATTCGAATGGTGATTGGTAAATCGTTTCAGCTTTCAAACGTAAACGAAACATTTAGTTCTGCTATAGCCGTAATCAGAAAACGTAATCAACCGAAACATAGTGACTCTAACCCAAAATATGTATGTATAAGGATTTCAAACGCTCATCAATGTGATTGAATTGACGAACGTCGACGCATTCTCGCGTCCAGTGTCAAATTCCAAACAGTGTTAATAAACAGATAACTACGCGTAGGACGCTTCCGCTACTAAAGTGCACAAACAAAATCTAAGCCAAATAATGAGTATATTACCGAACTTTACCATAAACAAAATTAGTGGTTGCGTCAGTAATTGATGTAATTAGTAATGATATCGCAAATATAAAATGGCATTTCCCATGTTCACGTCTCAACTTTTTAAACGGCAAACATGTAACCAAACAAGATTTAAATACCCACATGTTATATTTGTAAAGTCAATTAACAAATATCATCGATGCTTCCTAAGCGATTAACGATTACAGATAACGATGCTATAAAATGCCCATTCCTACATGTACACGTAATAATATTTTTTTAGACGCGCAGGCTGTTCCGAGAAACGTGCAAGCCGCTCTAAAATAGGACAGTTTCAGATTTCCACACCAAAAGTAGTGGCAATAGATCACTTAGACTAGTTCTTGCATGAAGTGTGTTTCATATACGGATCATGCTGCAAATCTGTTTTTATTACTGATACACAATTAGGTAACAGGATGTCTGGATCGCAAAGTATCTTTCTCTGTAACATTTTTTCATTCGCTACCAATTTGTCATGATTATTATTGTCTTGAGCACGTTACATATCAGTAAGTGCATTGAGTGATACGCCGTTACTATCTATTCCGTCATATCTCTAATCTTTAACAATACTAACATTGATTCTCGTGGCAGTATAGTGTCAAACAATATTAAACTTAGTATATTCTGAAATTCCGTTGTTATCAGAAAATATTTAACATTCCTTACAAACAAATTTATTTAACTAGGCCATACGAGTTCATTCAACTGGAATTGCTGTCGAGACCAAATCAATTTTGCTAACAATTGGAGCCACATTTGCATTATTTCTGTTGTTACAATTGTGTTTACTGTCGCATTACGTCGCAAATGTTTGTAATGAATCAAATAAAATATATAAAACAGACAGCAACATTCATTTTGAACAAAAACAATCAAATTATTGCCATATTAAGAGCAGTGATTGCAATTACGTTTACGTGTATTTAATAAAAAGTTGAAACTATCATTAATTTATCAATTCATTATGACGTCGCTATTAGATCTTTTGCAGAGTGATTAAAAATTATTAAGTAGTAATCCTGTAAATACTTCATTTCATTACTACACAACAGCTAAAACGGCCATAGACATGGCAAAGGACGTCACAAAGGAAGACACTTGGAGGAGATCTATGTATGCGGCCGAGGCAAACCACAATACGAGTAATCACTGCCACTGCATAGAATGCAACAAAGGCATCCTGAATATGGTGTTAACATACATAGATACAAATAAAGTTGCCAATATATTTCTAAATGCTCAATTATGAAACGCCGAAAGAATCTTCTCTTTTAGATTAAACCAATAATATGTGCATTGATAATAAAATATGAATTATACATTCTGTATCTCCTTTGGCTAGTTTCCGTTGTTCCACTATTAACTTTATATCAAACCGAAAATGTTTAACAATGCTTTACAAATACAAGCTGTGGCCTATATAAAATAGTCCAGTTTAGAATAGATGCGTGATCTTATTAGTAGACAATACAATACAACTTTCAATTAGATGAAAACAGAAAAATTGTAGAGAACAAAAAGTCGTTTTGCTTCTAGTATATTCTAAACCTGTGTAGTCATTAAAATGATTTTTGATTTAATATGTGTAATAACTAGAGATCCCATTTTAAATAACACTGAGGCATTATGATTGATAAGAATATTGTAGGAATTTGAAATTCCCTTTTAAAAAATGTGTTTAGTCTATGTGGTACCTATAGACTAATACCGTACTGCACCATATAGTTTTATTTTTATGCATAGCTAAGTTTTAATTCTTTAATTTAGACTAGACCCGGCAAAAAGTTCATAACAAATTAGGCCCTAATGTTACATTGAATGACGAAGCGTGCTAGCGCAGCGTCACAACTTCATTGTTGTCGCGGCGTGAATAGCTGACTAGTCTCTTTTGTTTCGCTTATTCAAAATAATACATTGTCTACAAAAGGTGATACTAACCACAACCCGTCCAAATATAGACTCGGATTTTCTCTTTGAAGGTATACTATAATTACAATAAGCCTAATTTGCTGCGATTACTGAGATATTATCGCAATAAATACATAATAAGAAATTATATGCCAGGTTGAGTGAAATAACATTTTATGGTCTGTAGCATTAACGTTCTAAGAAAATATCCAATGTTATCTGGTTGCCTGGAAACGTAAAGAGACAGATCGATAGATTCAGTCTGAGCCGCGAGTACTTTCCACCGTTGCCCCTTTAGGTACAATTTCAATCAATAAACGCAAAGGTACGTCAGAAAATATACAGCAGACAACCAGGTCATTCAAGACGATTGACGGTCATAGATAATGAAGCCATGACCAAGTATTCAATTGAATCTGTGTATAATAGAACGCTACAATTACAGTAGAGATGACCTTAAACTATTACCGTTACTCTCAATCTTAGACTATCGTTGTACATAAATAATGAAGTAACTAAGAATCAAGTTCCAAGTCTTACTACTCGTGTGAAGTAATTGTTTTAAGCGACATAGAATAATAAAGAACTTGATTTCACACGCTCGATGTAACGTATGAGGTGTGGTCTCAATACTGCTTCAGATAATAACTTGTTTTAAGAATCTATTTTTACTAACCACTGCTAATATTTGAAATAGACCGTTGGGATACGTGACGTGGAACCGGAACACGCATTGATAGCGTTATTGTTATCTATCGTGCGGAACGGTCTATTATCCTGTCTCTTCATTTACAAGCTTGTTGATACCAAAAAATCTTAGATATGGAATCTGTACCTAACTGATGTATTTCTGCTACCTAAAGTTATATTTTTTTTCTTCTAATCCCTTCACGCCTTCAAAGCCTCTTGAATATACGAATTTAGATCGTTTAATACAAATTGTAACTAATGCTGTAAACAGTTCAAGAAAAAGTAACCTGGCATTCGAAGAAAATGTATTGAGTCAGCTTTACATAAAAACTACTGCAATACGCAATAGTTTCAGAAGTATGAATAATTTATAATTGGCGAACGAGTGACACAAGTCATTATAATAAAACACGAGGTACAGCTTTCAACCTTCTCTTCACACGGCTCTATATAACAAGCCAAAACACAATGGTGTTTTTTACTCGATTAAATAACTGAAAATAATCTACGCTTTTGTAGTAAGCCATAACACCATTTTACTTACAATGCTTGCATAAAATATGCACTACCAGCTTAGAAATGTTTTTTAGAAAAGAATTCTAGCAACATATGTAGGTGTGTACCCCATTTACTATAATAGGTCCTTTTTTTATGGTGTAGGGGAACAAACGAGCAAACGGGTCACGTGTTGTAAGTGACTTCCGCCGCCCATGAACGAACACGAACACTTTCAACTGAACAGTCACAAGTGTGGCCCGTCTTTTAGGATCCCTACCCTAAAAGAGGAAATGGGGAAGGGAGGAGGAGAAAGGGGGTTGGGCTCTTAGTAACTTCACTCATTCGGACACGCACAACACGGCCGGTTTTCTGTGAGGCCGTGGTCGTAATACTCCGGTCGAGCCGGCCCATAAGTGCTAAAGTTCCCTCTCCCACGTTCTCACTAAATGCTTGTGTCAGGAATGAGTGGCCGTGGGTGGTCGGGACGGGTTTTCCCTTCCACCCGCTATGGTAGCTAGCTGCAAGAGGTGACATCCGCACCTGTACCTGAACGCAGCCTAATTGACAAGTTACCCCGAAGATGGTCTTAATAAAGCTGATCCCGAATTCCTGCTATATTAAGTGCACAATGGCACACCGTGTGATTTAAGTCGGTTCAATTCCGACACGCTGTCCCACGGAAAACTCCGGTGCGATGATGACTCGGGGGTAACCACACGCTAAAAGAAGGTGTTTGTTCACGACGTTAGTGCACTGGGGATGTTCGAACCTACAACCACTCGATTGCAAGTCCGACGCTTTAGCTATTACGCTACCGCAGCTTGAAATAAATGATACTTAATAAATTATAATATAAATATGTTTATTATGAATATATATACATACCATTCATGTTACATTACACACCGTGTTATACCAACAACTGATCCCCGATAATTTTGGACTGTTAAAAAATTGCGGAAGAACCGCCCGCTGTCACTCTAAAAATCTAAATTTAAACTGAAAGTTCCAAGCTTGTAACAACAACCTGGTCGGTTAATAGGTATTTTGGTCTGTTATGAATGATATACTGCTTGTTTGATCCAGATCAGCGTTAAACTGTTCGAATCCCTTTTCAACCTCAATCTTTTGTTTAGTCAATCTTTTAGTTAATGACAAAAATATTGATTATTGTATCTTGAAACTTCGCATAAATGGTTGCTTTATGATTGATATGTCAATTGCTTATTGATTGATAATTGTTATTAAAAAAAGAAATCGGTACCGTTACCATTTAATTCAATAACTTTTGCTGCTGCTGCTTTGCTGCTTGACCAGTGTAACTGAGAATTTTAATGGCAAAAGCATACATTATAGGATTCAAGATATAAACCTTTGACGCTTTAGGCTTTTTGTTGATATTTTCACATCATTGAAATAGTAAACATTATAATTTTTTAATTAATGTCTTAAAGCTATGTCAAATATAGGATACAATGGTTCTTAAATATTTTGCCTTGCCTGTTGTCGAAATAGAGATGTAGTACAATTATCAAAGTTGTATTACTTTTAATAATATTTGTCGCATTTCACTAGCACTATAGTTCCGTTCTTTTCGAAATAAGCTATTCCGTAGGATTAAAACTTGCAAATTCAGCATGCAGCTGTATGGGAGTGCATACATTCGTTGATATAAAAATGTGCGATCAAATTATCAAAATGATTAAATTATCGGACAGATGCGGCTTTTATACTCCTCATTTCGTTACAATCGTTCGCCTAAATAACCACCTACTACAAAGTACTGACCACAAACTGTGAAAACAAAGCAATTTTAGTAAGAAGCGAGATTTGAATTAGTCTAAAGTCTTTAGCAACGGAAGCACATAGGCAGCCTATTACAGAGCATGCTAAATTTACCAATGTTTTGCCAGAGTTACCGGCAGATTGATCATTAACAAAACTGAATAATTTATGGTATGACTGACGCTGTTACTACAACATTTATTTACATAAGGAAGTTTTCGGACAAGAATGTGAGGTTGCGAAACATATTTCACTAAATCTTTATTTATAGCAACCTCGTGGTTGAGTAAGTAGGTTTATGGCATACGTATATTTTAAACACCAATTGTAGTAAGATGGTATGTCTAGTATGGTAATCTCAGTAAGTCTAAGTATGGTAGTCTCATGAGTTTATGTTACATTATTAAGCTACTAATGGGTTTTTGTTACTGCACCTAAATAGTTATGCGCAAATCTGCTTGGGCAATTTGTTTCTTTAAGATCTTGTTGATGTCAGGAATCAATAGATGAGTCACAATTTGTTGTACATTCTCGAGACGGCTATGCGTCGGCTCATTGCAGTTGTGAAATGTTGAAAAAAAATAATAAATGTTCCTTCAAATAATGACCAATACGTTCACTTTAAGAGAGAACTAGCTCTGATCTCCAATGCTCTTACGTAGTATAAAAAAGCATAAAATATTATCATGGACGTTTTATAAAATTAGTTCTGATCCTGGACTGAAGAAATTGCTTCACTTTTATTATTCTGGAAACGCAAAGACCAATCTTATGTCCGATAATTTTTATTTGATCAAAAAACAAATTATTTGATTAAAAACCTAGCAAAAAAAGATTTAAATAAAATAACACAGTTAAATAACAATCCTGCATACCACAGACAAGTTGTTGTCATCACTACGACAAATTTCAAAAGTGGTGATAAAATATTTGTTTTTATATAGATAACTGTAACAATTTTTTTTTTTATATATTTAACTATTTTGTCAAGATATCAATAAATAAGTAGGATATTTATATTCTGTATAATATTCTACGTTGAGACCACACCCACGAATAGCGCCCGCATGAATCGAACATGAATCAGTTGCTGTATCCAAAGAAACCAATAACACCTAAACGAGACCTATCCGTTCAAGGAGCAAATTATATAGCCGTTAAACTGTACGTATTATGTTTTCAATGTTTCGCTCATTCTTCTCGCATTCTCGCACCGACATACTGAAGTGGTTCTCTTTAACAAATAGCCTCCGGTGTATAAAAATATCCGCGGCCCCGGATTCACTCACCCACACATAAAGCTACCTATCTAATATCCTATCTACCATCTGTTTCCATCGCAAATTAAAAACATATTTTTCTAAAACTGTTATAGTTATTTAAAAAAATACACATTACTTTCATCATTCATAACCTTTAAATTCCAATGCTTTTCGACTCTATGATTTATAAGTTGAAATAAAGAAATAAATTCTTTGGATCTGTCTCTTTAATATATAATATTATGTATCGTTTTACTACATATGTATGTTTGTGATGCATAATGATTTAAGAGAAGTGTTCTTCGTCAGGTAATATAAAACAAAAACGTACCTATGTCAAATAAAATCAACGAGGATTATAATTACATATTAAATTAAATGTAAGTGTATGCACTATTTTGCAAGTTACGCTTAAATTGTTCGTTCGTCGAAACATATCTAATTATAAAACTGATGGCGAACTGCTAACATCAAGAAACTTTATTCAAGGATCCTATAGAAAGTACTATAGGCTTCATTCTAGTAGTGTCATGCATGACATGTCTGTCTTTACAGAATATAAAATTATATGTATGCCGTCTAACGGTCACGTTATTGTATATCGAATTATTGTGGCGAGTTGGCACGGGGCCCGATTGAACCACCTTCACAGGTGTGTCATTTATCTATTAGTATTCCGATAGAAGGTATCACACAAACATTGTTAACATCCTCAAATAAGTACATTATATCGGAGGCTTTTTTTAGCGTGGCATTGAACTATATTTAAATATTTGATTGAAAATTAGAATCATTATTAAAGTTTGGGGTAAATTTGTTTATTTAAAAAATGATACAACTGTATTTTGCGTACTTACAAATGATGACAACAGAGGCAATATCAAATTATCAAATAGTTTAAATTGTGTTTTTTCTACCTGCTACTACTTACGTACCATATTACAATATTATGTTTGGAATAGATCACATAGACACTCGTCAGCTTGTGATAGGTATTTAGCATACCACGTGTTCGAGTAAGCAGATTTGAAATTCCAAATCATTAATAAACAGAACTACAGCTAAGGCTAAAGTATATTCATAAGAAACGAAAACTTTCTCATTTAAACAGACATATTGGTAATATATCACTTATAGAAAGTTTTTGTAATATAATATCACAGTAGAAACATTCTATCGAAACGAAAAATATAATATTGAGGAAACCGGGTCAATAGTATTGCACCCACGGAATAACAAGCGTTTGATAGTTCTTTCATCTTGTAACTTTAATAGGATCACTTGCTGACCCCTCATGTACTCGGTTCCCATGTGTTAATCCAGGCCCATCTGTCGTACCCGTGCCAAATTCCGTGATGTTTGGCGTTTAGGATGTGTTATCGAGAACAAAGATTTTCACAAATTGTACTGAAATTCGATGCATCTTCTCTGACTCCGAATGGCTTTTTATTAGTCCAAGATGCAATATTTATCTGTGCGCCTAATATGAAAAAAAAATGCAATTTATACATTCTATCTCTATATAATTCCATCATTTCTAATGAAAGAAAAAGGTATTGTCAAAAAGATAAAAAATTTTTACTGACAATTTTCAATTATTTGTAGAATCTCGTTGAGCCCAGTTTTCGCCGTGCGTAGGAAACATGGGAACATGTAACTTTTATCATATTTTTATACGAATGTATTATAGGACAAGAGCCTATTTATGCCACATTACTACTTCATATCCACATCTTAAAAGGTACATAATTAAATATATATATACATATATTGTTACTGATATCATCAAAACATGTTTGGTAGCTTAAAGTTTGTATTTTTGAAAGAGTAAACCTATCATTTCAAGTCATTTGCAGCTGCTGTAAACTATAAATCCTGACTCATCTTCATTAATAAATAATTGAATGAGTATTTTGTGCTAATCGTATCAACACACCGTTAGGATCGATCATCATCGCCCACTACTGTGGTAGCCGTCATCGTCAATCAAAATAATCACCGATTGTCTTGCCGCTCTTACATTTTTGTTTTTGTTTAGAACTTCATCACAAAATTATGAGCTCAATAATATTTAGAGAACAGTATTGTTAGTCAATCATAATTTGTAAATAGGTAGGCTAATTTCATCTGAAGATTGAATAATATTCCAATTAATCGTTGGCAAATGAATAGCTCCTATTTGCATGCTTATTAGTCATACCTACCATTAATTAGGAAATGTAAAAGTTCAGCGCGTAACGGATTATATAAATTTAAAATATGCTCTTAACACTTTCACTGCCATTACCACTTCAAATTTAAGGCGGACATCGTCTAAATAGATATTTGATTAGAAACATCAATAGCTAAAAGAATCGTCTACTTACAATAAAATGAATTGATTTTTCGTGATATGCACGATACTGTTGCTTTGGCTTATGATGTGAATTTGTGTAGCGTTTAACTTTCAATATATGGTCAGGCCAGCAAAAAAAAGTTATTTGTATGGGTGAAGAGTGATTTATGACTTTGATATAGTTTATAATATAAAAAGTAATATGAAAATGCTTTCTCAAATCCTTTGCTATGATTACGAAATATACGGATAATGTCATGAACGTCATGTTAGGTTCACCGGTGATGGATCAGACATCTACTTTCTGAGTTAGTAACTAAATCCAACTTCTATTTTTAACTTGATTCTAACTAGTATCATGTATATACTTCATCACAGTTCTGCAAAGCTACTTCTGGAAAATAATCATAAAATTAAATATTTCCTTTAATTTTTAACTAAAGGTGTACTCTAAATTTTCCCATCTAAAGCCCAAAACTGCCTGGATCATGTAAATGGGATGTTGACTGATGTTATTCAATAAATGTATTGATTTTACTCTAGAACTCATATTTTTTAGTCATAGGTACATAATCATATCCTGCATGTTTTTCTTCCACAAATCTTTAAAAAAATTATAATTAGAACGTTTGAATACATAAAAAAATAGGTTTAAATAATAAATACGGTCCCAATCACAAATCGAGATCATATAAGAGAGACCTTAATACCATTTGACATGAGCATAACCTCTTACGGAACAATCTAAGCTAATAGTGCAGTCAGAACTGCACGACTCTAGTTGCACCTTGAACCGCATTTGTGATTTACACAGAGAAAGTCTATATCTAATGCTAACGTGTTGGCGCTTGTGAAACACTTACTATGTACTAGACGATTGCGTCACATTATTAATAGAACAAGGCTTATAATAACGACACTGTTAGTATAAACCGTTCTGTAACTGACTAAGTTCATCTTCTTACTATTATTATATTACAATATGATAATTTGGTACTTTTGTAACAATGATAGAGATTATTTTTTTAAAGATTTATGTAATGATCGCATAAAAAAACATTGCACAATGTTATGTGCAAGTCCTACATCTACCTATGTTTATGTTTCGTTCCACTGACATACAGAGCTTAGTGGAACGAAAAGCAAACTAAAAAAATGAAGTATCAATTCTTCACTATGTAATTTTATTTAATAAAGTTACATTGCATTTACATAATAAAAAAGAATTAATTACCGAGAGATAGAAATTGTTACTCACTACTTCAGAACTTGAATTGCTCTATTTGTTACGTAAACAAACAAAATTAATTCATTCATTCATCACCTCTTTTGATAATTCTCATACACACATATTGCGTATGACTATACATACATATTGCGTATGACTGACATGTAATTTTTGCAATTGATAACCTACTTAAAAGACACGCTGCAATAATTATGGTAATAATTTAGAATCATAAACATTTAGACTAAATCTGATGTTATTATGAAAAATGTAAGTTAGGTATTGAATAATAATAATAAACTATAATATTTTACCTATAATTAGAGAAAGATTTTTGCAATATAATTAGCAATTTTCTATAATAGAGTTTGAAAAAAAATCTGGTGATATCGTTTAATGGTAAATGATTTCAAATGAATACCTACTGTGTATACATACCATGTGTTTTTTTGATAAAACATATGATTGAATATTCATAATATTATAAACGATTGCTCCAAACAAGAAAAACAGGCGCCCTTCCAAATTAAGTTTTATTAGTTAAATATTCATTTTCGTACTCACAGTCACGTTTAACTGTTTAAAATTTGTTTCCCAATATTTTAAACAAAATACATCTGATTTTAATTATGTATTCTTCTGGCTATTAAAAATAAATTATAATTTATAACCGATAACAAAATGCGAATGAACGGCTTACGCTGCAAATACTAAATCACGCCAAGTGCACCCTACCTAGCACTTAATTGCTCATATACAAGCAGTTTGGCACTGCATATTAGTTTGAGTAAATCATAACCAGATGACAGATTTGTTATTTACTAAAGACAAATAGAGGACAAGTACCTAAAAACAATAGGCGTAAGGCGAAGCCCGAGCGTTATTATTTTACTATTCTAGAAGTAGTATCGCATAGGTACCTATTAACTAGGTACACCTTTATACGTTGTATCTGAATTTAAGGTCAAAAAATTTAGTAAATTTACAAAAAAGATCATTTTTACTGATTCATACCCTAAAGAGCGTTGTTTTGCATCTTAATGTCTCAATCGACAAAATTTAACATAAAGCTAATGCCAAAAACTTAATGCCAACAAAACTATTCTTCGAAACAACACCAATGAGCTCAATTACTTCCTTTCGTTATTAACGTATCAGTCAATTTCTTTCAATGTCGTGCATTTTGTTAGACCTTGTGTAATTATAAGACATGAGTAGTTTAGCTACATTTATTATCACAGTCGCGGGAATGGTAACACCACAAATGCAAGAACATCATTTGTCAATGTTTTTATCAATTTTAAATGTCATGTACCTACCATACATATTAAGGAATTAATTAGGGCATTTTATGACATTTGTAAATTCCGGTGTTTTATTCATGAGTTAATAATTCAACTGATTGTTGATTGTGCATAACCATTTAATTTATAATTGATTCTGTCATCATCTGACACATCGCTAACAAAACTCGTATGTTAATGTTGACAATATTATTCAAACACTTATTGATGTAGTATTTCTATTTCAAATTCTACGCATCTTAGACAGTCCGCTGTCTACACCTGCGTGCCTTATTTTAGATCAACGTTGGCCGTGATGGTAGTCGCAAGGTGACGCCAGATTATTTTCATATTCTGGGTCACGATATATGTTTTGTCTCAAGGACGCTAATATTCCCGTTTCCACGAGGTCGACAATTTTGTTACACATGCCAAAGCATGTGTAACAAAATTCAAAATTTTAAATAACTCAAATTCCATTTATTAGGGATTCGGGTTGAAAATATAAAAATGTAGGTATGAAGAACATATCTTGAAGGTGCCATTATACCCATAAACCGATGTTTTCGTTTGAACCATAACGTTTTCCCACGAAGGCATCAGTAACGTTATACGTACACATATAATGAAGTAAGGTACTGCCATGATACATTGTTTCTGTGACGTGTTCTCCCAGTTATGGTTTGTATGAGGTAATTAGGTTTTAATTTCCTAGCGATATAATAGTAGCTAGCTAACATACCTTCATCTATATGCCTGTATGTCATACAGCAGTGGAAGGTGGAATATTATTATATTCCGTCCTGTGCCAAGACACGAGTTCCAAAGATGATTCATACTGTTGTTACATTACGATCTCAGAATGCAGTTCGGTCACTTTTAATGTTCCCTTGTGATGGCATTTTTGCTAACCTCGCATTCAGTCTATGGATATATTCATGTCTATGTCACTTGATCTTTATCGTAAAATACTTTTAACCCCAACGACGAAAGAATCAAATTTCTGTAACTCAAACCTATGAGCTTGAATTCTAATTTGCTTACAGGTAACATTTTTTGCTTATTCCTCACATGCTTTATTTACGTGGCGTTGAATGGGTAATCAACAAGATATTTACGTTCAAAATTGGATTATACCATTCATATATTTATTAATTCAGTCTATAATACCACAGGTTTTACTTACATCCTAAGTAGATATTAAATTTTATTCATACGGTATTTTAAGATGACGTGTTCATATAAAAATACCGTATGAAACTACGTCCTTAAAAATAAATTGCTATTACAGCGTGCCTCAAATGAGTCGCTAATGGTCTTTGCATTGTCAACATCAATTTAACTGTGGCTCATGATCGCACAGTCTGTTGAATGTATTGAATTCTATTTATCAGTTCCGACCTTGACGCTACCTCCGGAACCAATCGTGTTTGTGAGTTTTCATACGAATGCCGTTTGTGAACTATTATTGCCTATCAGATCTTATTCGAAGTCTAATACCTACAACATTTTATATCAAAGGTTATTAGGTTAAGTTTTCAATAGTTTGCTAATGATATAATCCGTGCAACAGTAACAGCTGCGGATCTAATATATCGATTATTGCGCTCTAACGTATTTCTAATCAACAGGTGGTAGTTATTTAAGCATTATATATATATATATATATTTACAATAAGCAACTTTTGGTTATAATTCCACAAGCAGGTACAAAGAACGCAACTGAATACAAATCAACCCAAACCTAAATTCCTTATGAATCCACTCTAAAATACCTAAAAGAGTTGCAACAAAATGTAGAGCCACTGCTATCGGCGACAAAATTTGCAAACAGAATGTGGCGACTGACTATTAACCGCCCGCAAATTTGGCACCATGAGGGTCGGACCCCTCGACCGCTCCCCAACCCGATTCAACTGCAGTATTGATTAACGTTACTTGTATACGTTCAAAGTTCTATTTAGTATTTTATTTTACAGACAAAATTAATATCTTACGTCACCACATGAATTAGCAAAGTGATTTAAATGTTAAGGTAATAACATCAAATCAAAAACCATTTAGATTCAAGAGAAGTATGCAAATGTTATTATGTAAGTTCTAGAATTTGATGATTTGAGGGATGCCGATAACATCGACTATAAAATAGAAAGTTAAATTCCTTATATCTCTAATCACTTTATATAACGCACGTGCTCAAACTGACAATATTAAAGTGAAACATAACCACAGTTACTACAGGCAATAATATCCTAATTGCCTAAAAGGCCATAGCTTCATCAGTACCTGTCCAACCGACCAACAAAGTTTGTCGGTTGGACAAGAAAATACTAGCTCCTTAACCTAAATGATTTCCTACACAGATAGAAACATATTAAATAAGTCCCCTTTTTGTATTTCAGACCTTCACAGCATGGTGCAACAGTCACTTGAGAAAAGCCGGCACCGGTATCGAAAACATCGACGAAGATTTTCGCAATGGGTTGAAACTTATGTTGCTGCTTGAGGTCATCTCCGGCGAAACCCTTCCAAAGCCCGACCGTGGCAAAATGCGTTTTCACAAAATTGCTAACGTCAACAAAGCCCTGGACTTCATAGCATCAAAAGGTAAAAAAAAAACCTTTTCCCAACAAGATAAGACTACACTACATAACTTCAAAAGTTATGCAGTCATTACAGTCCCTAATAATATACGCCAATGGATTAAAAAGGAACTTCTTTACGATTTTTCTTGGTACTAAAGCAGTGGAAGTCAAATGCCAACCCACCAGTATTTATTTCACTTCCCTTCTGGTAGCGCATAACTGGCCAGATTAGTGTACATATTTTTTGTCTAGCACCACCATTTCAGCCCATAAATCTATTCACATGTTTTCAACCCGAACATGCACGTTTCAAGAATATCTAAGAATAGATAGCTCATTTATAACAAAATCAGCTTAGTAACTACGAATAATACGTCTTTCTGAATTACCAAATAAAAAAAAATATCAAAGATGTACTAGATTCGATCGATACTTACAAATGTATATAGCACAAGTAGGGAGACATCTGAATATTACTTAATATATTTTAGGTAGGTTGTTATTTATTCGTAATTGGAACTATAACACAAATATAAGCAAGTGTTAGATAGGTGAGTTCTATTAAAAATATTAAATCTTTTAATTGTATATCATAATATGAAACAATATCCACCAAAATGCCACAGTAAGAAGTGTTCATATTATAAATTGAACTGTTTAAATATTAAAAACAAAAGAATTTGCTATACCCACGTTCATTGCGAATGGCTATTGACTGTTACTGCACTACCCTTAAACTAAGTCAAATGACCAAACACAGCTAAATTTTTTTTTTTCTACATTAGAATAAATAACAGTTGTCACACAAAGCATTGAAAAATAATGAAAGCTACTGTATTAATATCTAAACATACCGATACTAAAATATTTTTCTAGCTTTCGAATTTATAAATCCGCAATGTCTACAGCCAGTTATAGCATCTAAATAACTGTTAAGATGTCGTATAAAACACAACAGTACGGTCAGCCATATTCTACATCTAAAAACTAGGCTTTCTAGCACAACCTGTTCTTATGTGTAGACCTCTAAGCGACTACATCTACATAGGTATACACCTACACATAAACAGGCAGACAGACCGATTCACATATATTGCAATATCTACACATGTAGCAGTGACTAATTATCGTAATATACTCGTGTAATACATATATAGAACAAACAATTCATATCGCGGCTACTTCCGAATTAGGTTTAATGTTATCGAGCCCATTCGTCATGCTTTATTTAAGGAAGTTTTTTATACTGTGACTTTGTCACACTACCATCCCAGAACATTAGAAATTTATGAGAAAAATATTTAAGTTATTGTAATATATTTTCAGGAGTAAAATTGGTGTCCATCGGTGCCGAAGAAATCGTCGATGGCAACCTGAAGATGACTCTAGGTATGATCTGGACCATCATCCTGCGATTCGCCATCCAGGACATCTCAGTGGAGGAAATGACCGCCAAGGTACACTCACATGCAAATTAACTTTTTCTTACTTTTAACAAGTTAGTTAGTCTTTTTTTTTTTTTTTTTTTTTTTATACTATAGGGGGACAGACGAACAGACGGGTCACCTGATGGTAAGTGACAACTGCCGTCCATGGACACCCGCTTCTCAAGAGTCGCAAGTGCGCTGCCCGCCTTTGAGGGTGATGAGGGATGGGGGATACAGGGAGCGGAAAGAAGAGAGGGGGGATGAAGAGAAAGGAGATGAGGGGAGAGGGGGATTTGGGCCGCCGGAAACCTCACTCATTTCGGGGAAATGCAACGCAAGCGTTACTTCACAACCCATTTTCTGTGAGGCCGTGGTATCGCACCGGTCGAGCCGGCCCATTCGTGCCTTAGCATGGCTCTACCACTGCTAAACGTCTAAAAAAGTCTACTCTAGTAAACTAAAAAAGTCACAGATAAAAATAAAAGAGCGAGATGTTATTGCTTACGTCTTAGTATAATCGAGTTTCTACACATTACTATATAAGAATTTAAATAAAATTTATTTCTTTAAAAAAGTAGTCTGCATTTACTACTAATTTCATAAATGTATTAATTCTTATTAAAAACGTTTCTGTGTCTGCCTCATCAGGAAGGTCTGCTGCTCTGGTGCCAGCGCAAGACAGCCCCATACAAGAACGTCAATGTCCAGAACTTCCACCTGTCATTCAAGGACGGTCTCGCCTTCTGCGCCCTCATACACAGGCACAGGCCCGACCTCATCGATTACAGCAAATTATCCAAGGATAATCCTCTGGAGAACTTGAACACGGCCTTCGACGTGGCCGAGAAGTACCTCGACATCCCCCGCATGTTAGACCCTGACGGTAAGGTGTCATTATGTATGCTTTATTATAAATTTCAGGCATTTAATAGATATTGGACCTTTATCAAAAATAATTTATATTATTGACGAAGTAGTAGAAATTTTAAAAATGTTAATTCAATTTTGATACTGTCGAGAACTACTTATGTAGGCATACTCTATAACAACAGATAAAAATGTAATGTGAATATTACAGACTTAATAAACACACCAAAGCCGGACGAGCGCGCCATTATGACCTATGTGTCGTGTTACTACCACGCCTTTCAAGGCGCGCAACAGGTACAAAACAAATAAAATGGCCGCCACGCGTTACCGCCAACTTCCGTGTTTGATACCCGAGCCCTTAATGCCAGGCCTTTGTGTGTAACTGATAGCATGATGAGTGCCTTTTGCTTTATGTTTAAGAAAACCCTACTTTCTATGCTAAGAAACTAGTCTAGGGAAATGCGAACGATAATTTTCAAACCCATGTCATTATGTACAATGTTCGTAAAGATACTGAGTTTACTATTAACTTTATTTATGATTTGGGCCACTGAATGTCGTCTGGGTTTCATTTAGACCTGCGTTAATAATAATATTTTACGTATACATCCCCCCTACATTATTATAAAAAGAGAAAACCCAAAACGCAATATTTATTAAAATATGAAAATAATATTTATTTGCAATATCGAAAATAAAGCTTCGTGTTGTTAACTACCATTACTGTATATGTTATATTGTTATAAAACTAAGGAATGCTTGTGTTTAAATGTGGTGCTTTCGTTAGACATACTACATTTGATATAAAACATCACTCAGTTCATTGTTTATATTTTAAGTTTAATTACATTTTATTAAGTATTTCATTTTCCTATTTCAATTGCTATTTTTAACTATGATAAGACAATGCGGGCAGTTATATTTGCAGTATTATCGTAATTGTTTTATTTATTAAATTCTTAATGCAATTATGAAAAAAAAAGAAAAACACGAGCATTCTTGTAAAGAATAATACATGATACATCGCATGACAACTAACACCATGTCGCTTGCGTGCCGCTTGTCAGATCTGCAGAACACGGCGATGCCGGACGAGCGTGCCGTCATGACATACGTCTCTTCATACTACCATTGCTTCTCTGGCGCTCAAAAGGTTTGTTTTCAGTAAATACACCCACTAATCTAATCTAATATTAAAATATTATTCACTGAAATGGCATTACAGTCAGCGTTATTACAGAAAAAAAATAAGATTAGCTGAGTGTGTAGTTGCAAAAAAGGGAATATTATCTTATTAGTTCTAACACCGCGGATATTTAAATTGGTATATATAAAATTATGCGAAAAAGGCAAGAAGCTGCAGTTTAAGTTATACTAGCAAGTGATATAAATAAAATGTTTTAAACTTAATAAATTATGTTACATATTATAAAAATATTAATTAATGACGTGTTTGATTTTGATTTTCTATTCCCTATAAAATGTCATAAAAATAATATTTTAACCAAAACATTACTTCTGCGGCGCATCGTTAGAACTTAAGCTATCGTAAAATAGTGCCAAATCGTGTGCCTACTTACTTCAAGCCTTCATTTTTAATTTCAACGCTTTTTTTTTCAAATAACATGATGACAACGCACTGATGAAAAAAGAAACTAAAACAAAAATATTATATTTTTAAAGGCTGAAACTGCCGCGAACCGCATCTGCAAAGTTCTCAAAGTCAACCAGGAGAACGAACGCCTCATGGAAGAGTATGAACGTCTTGCCAGCGATGTAAGTATCGACAGAATATGAAATAAATACTATGAACGTTTTGATATTAAGATGGATAGCTGATGGAACACTTTTTATTTTATTAGCTGTTGGACTGGATCAAACGTACTATGCCTTGGCTGAACAGCCGCCAAACCGACAACTCTCTTGCCGGTTGCCAGAAAAAGCTGGAAGATTACCGTACTTACAGGTAATAAAAAAAATTAAGACCATATTTATACCAAAAGTTGTTGTTGAACTTTATAAGTTAAATTTCCTTAAAAACGCTGCATACTTAGCTATAAATTGCTTGCCAACATTTCAGGCGTAAACACAAGCCACCACGTGTAGAGCAGAAAGCCAAGCTAGAAACCAACTTCAACACTCTCCAAACCAAACTTCGTCTAAGCAACCGACCCGCGTACATGCCAACCGAAGGCAAGATGGTTTCTGTAAGTATTGCGAGGTTTGTTGCACCACACCATAAAATAGACTAAAAAAATATTTCAATTCAAAAATTTAACAAATTTAATTAAAACAAACGTATTGTTAAGGACATCGCCGGTGCCTGGAAGGGACTGGAAATTGCCGAGAAGGCTTTTGAAGAATGGCTCCTTAGTGAGATGATGCGTCTTGAGCGTCTTGACTACCTCGCACAGAAGTTCAAGCACAAAGCCGACATCCACGAGGACTGGACCAGAGGTAGATCATTAAACGGATTTTTAAAACACAATTATAACAACATTACAATATATGACAAGATCTCATCCATAATTTGATAGGTAAAGAGGAGATGCTACAGTCACAGGACTTCCGTCAGTGCAAGCTGAATGACATCAAGGCTCTGAAAAAGAAGCACGAAGCTTTCGAATCGGACCTCGCTGCGCACCAGGACCGCGTTGAACAAATTGCAGCTATCGCACAAGAGCTCAAGTAAGATATTATTATTACATTGTTATCTCAAACAGCGATGTGTGAAGAAGCTACAAATTAAAATGCCAAAAAATATTTAAAAACTTTAAAAAAAAGTGCCAAAAGCAATAAACAATTAAATATTCCTAGGAAACTGATAAGGTAGTTTTATTTTTTATGAGATAGGGGGCAAACGAGCAGACGGGTCACCTGATGGTGAGTGACTACCTCCGCCCATGGCCACCGCACACCAAAAGTCAACAGTCACAAGTGCGTTGCCGGCCTTTTAGGTAGCAGGATCTTTTCTTGAAGGTTTGAAGGTCATTTAGGTCCGAAAATACGGCAGGCGACAATTTATTCCACAGGTTGGTTGTGCGAGGCAAAAAGCTTCTGGAGAAGTGCACAGTGGTGGAATGCCAATCGTTCAGGTGATGGGGTTGGATATTTTGTCGCGTAGGACGATGGCGGAAACCTGCGGCCGGTATAAGTCCCAACAATACCTCTGAACACTCCCCATGATACAAGCGATAGAGAATGCAGAGTGAAGCTACATCGCCAAGGTGTCAAGCCGATCAGAAATATCTTTGCAATCGATCAATTAGAAAGAAACAGACATAAGATGTGATTTTTGAAGTTCAAAACTCGTTTAGAGAAATGTTTATATGGCGCTTTATATAGCATTGAATTCAACTTTAGTTGAAACGATGCTTGAGAATCCTGTAATTTTTTCCTCTCCGCTACTCTAGCCTTAGACTCTCTTTAGTACAGGTAGTAATTGTAAAGGAAACTCTAAAACTAATACATAATGTTTCAGCACTCTGGAATACCACGACGTAGCGTCAGTGAACGCGCGTTGCCAACGCATCTGCTCACAGTGGGACCGGCTGGGCGCGCTCACACAGCGCCGCCGCCACGCGCTTGACGATGCCGAACGCGTGCTGGAGCAGATCGACCTGCTCCACCTCGAGTTTGCGAAGAGAGCTGCACCCTTCAACAACTGGTCAGTATTCACCGTGCCTAACCATAGGGTACTTTCGGTAGTTACAAATAAATTATGAAATTTTATAAAAAAATAAATTTATGTAGAAATATACAGAAATATTCTGACTTTGAGTCATAAAAGCACATTGTCTTATTATATTACAATTATAATTCGTAATTTTTATCTGTATATCACGTGACCTAAAACATGAGCCGCCATGTTGTGACGCCATATAGACAAAACTGTCAGTTCAGTGTAAACAGCTAGTTACATATCCATCAACTTCAACTTCAAGGAGCAATAATTGTGTTTTTTCGTTAATGCATTTTATTTGTACCTGTTTATTTATTAAAATGCAAACCGGTTTTGCAAAAGCAGATATCATCTGGCATTTTGATAAACAACTTTTCTGTAGTTTTAATACTAGTATTTGCACAACTAGACACTATACTTCAACTCAACTCTCCCCTACTCATCCCACCTCTAATCTTTCCCCTCTCGTATCCCCCCATCCCTCATACCCTTAAAGGGGGGCAGCGCACTTACTACTCTTGAGTTGCATGTATCCATGGACGGCGGTTGTCACTGGTGATCCCGTCTGTTCGTCCGTATATTTTTTTGTGGCTTTATATTAAGAAATTGAACATTTTTTCAACCAAGTAGAATACCCTATTGAATTTCACATTTCACTAAATTGCCCTTTATACCCTTTATTTCCCAGATATTTAAAATTAAGTCTTTAGCTATAAGAGCTGTATCAGCAAATTTATGTATTAGGTAAAAAAATATCGAAATTAAAAACACTATTCCGGCATTAGGTTGGACGGAACCCGAGAGGACCTTGTGGATATGTTCATCGTGCATACCATTGAAGAAATCTCTGGTCTCATGGATGCGCATGCTCGCTTTAAGGCTACCCTCGGAGAAGCAGACAAGGAATACCAAGTAAGATTTATTTAAAACATTTTGTGTAAAAAAGTATTGTATAATTAAAATTGTTGTAATATTATACATATTATATTATTTTTTCAGGCGATAGTAAACCTGGTACACCAGGTTGAGACTATCGTGAAACAACACCAGATCCCTGGAGGTTTGGAGAATCCCTACACCACTCTGACTGCGCATGAGCTAAACCGCAAGTGGTCAGACGTGAGGCAGTTGGTCCCTCAGCGGGACGGAACTCTTAACGCGGAGCTTCGCAAGCAGCAGAACAACGAGACCCTCAGGCGCCAATTCGCCGAGAAGGCTAACGCTGTTGGACCATGGATCGAAAGACAAATGGATGCAGTAACTGCAATCGGCATGGGTCTACAGGTAGATTTTTCAATCTTATACTACATTATAATTCAGTCATTTGAATAACCAGGTAATTTGTTATATTTATCTGTCAGGGCTCTCTTGAAGACCAACTGCGCAGGCTCAAGGAATACGAGACTGGAGTCTACGCTTACAAACCTCACATTGAGGAACTCGAGCGCATCCACCAGGCTGTACAGGAGGGAATGATCTTCGAGAATAGGCGAGTACCTAAAAATACTCTAAATTAAAAAGCGATTAATAACAAATTATTAAGGAATCTAACGAGTTATATTTTACAGGTACTCGCAATACACAATGGAAACTCTGCGCGTTGGATGGGAACAACTGCTTACATCTATTAACCGTACTATCAATGAAGTCGAGAACCAGATCTTAACCCGTGACTCTAAGGGTATTACTCAGGAACAACTTACAGAGTTCCGTGCTTCCTTCAATCACTTCGACAAAAACCGCACTGGTAAGAATTTTGCCCACTCCATGTCTACCACAAGTACAAGTACACAAATCTATCGAAGAGTAATTTACAATAATTAAATTTGTAATTTTAGGCCGCCTAGCACCTGAAGAATACAAATCATGCTTGGTGTCTCTCGGCTACAGTATCGGCAAGGACAGACAAGGTGAACTAGACTTCCAGCGTATTCTAGCCGTCGTCGATCCTAACAACACTGGTAAGTGACACTGGAGTCACAAGTTTTGTCGTCCACATAAGGGTAGAAAACTAACTGCATATATATTTCTTTTCCTTTGCAGGCTACGTATCGTTCGATGCGTTTTTGGACTTTATGACGAGGGAATCTACGGACACCGACACCGCTGAACAAGTCATCGACAGCTTTAGGATCTTAGCTGGCGACAAGGTAAATATTATATCTAAGAACTGTAATTTCTCGCGATTATTAATATTTGGATTAATCTAATCTTTCGTTTGTAGCCTTATATTACTGCGGACGAGCTCCGACGTGAGTTGCCACCTGACCAGGCGGAGTATTGCGTAGCACGTATGCCACCCTACCGCGGATCTGGAGCACCCCCCGGCGCACTGGACTACATGGCCTTCTCAACCGCACTCTATGGCGAGACGGACCTTTAGGTATTTACGAAAATTATATTAACGGCAAATATTAACAGTAGTCATTTAAAAGGATTACCAAATGAATATTGGGAGAAGTCATTATTCCTGTTTGTACATGTTATTATTTTCTTATTATAAACTAAAACATTATTTACTCAGACAGGGTCACAGATGTCATATTAGGACATAGGCATCCACGTCAACAGTCAAGGAGTTTACCAAATCCAGCCGGCGTGGGACCACCGCGCTCACTAACATCCCAGCCCAGAGCTCCTGCGCGACGTAACGGCACACAAAGATTATTTCCCTTACATTGACCCTCTTCTCAGAAAACGCCCTAAATCAGGGTCAATGTGGAGTAAAAAATTTTTGTGGATTATTTAAGTCTTTAAAACAGTTCTTTATTAAACATTATGTGCAATGTTCAAACCAAAAAAATGCCATTAACTTTCATACCATAAAACTCCTTCCTAATGTTTAGTAATCTTTTGGCTCAAATCAGAGAAATCATGTTATATGTTTACAACACTATTTATACATTAGCATTAGGTATTTTTAACTTTTATAAGAAATTCTCAGAGAAGTCACAAAAAAAATATTTGTAAGATAAAAATGGTGCTAATGTTAGGCTTGACTAATGTGTGACACCAAAACAAGACTCATTCACATTGTGAGAATGTTTTTGTTATATTTTTATTTTTATTTTTAAGCAAACATTATTTATACAAGTTCGATTTTTATTTACTGCCATTAGTAATTATAGTATGATGGTAGGCACAATATTTTTAAGTTTTCTAAATTTACTATAAATGTTGCAGGGAAGTGTCACACAAATTATTATTTATATCATAGATTGCCATAGCTTGCCTGCATCTATTTATTTCTCATGTTTATATGATTATAGTTTGAGTATTGAAATGAGTACTCTAAATAAATGATCTGCCATATCTTTGTCTTTTAATAATGACTGCATTGTAATTCAATATTATGCAAGACAACAGCGGTATGTAGAATAAGAATGACTTATGTGCCCAAAAGTATACTAACTCGAATGTACAGCTAATTTAATAAAAAGCTCTTAAATGAAATTACTTTTTTATTTGCACAACTACCTAAAAACTAAATAGAAGTACTGTCTAATAGAAACAAATTATCCAAAACAATGTTAACAGTCAATATTTAAACATATTTAAACATGCAGTTGGAAAGTACAATTTAACACATCTTAATAGATATACATAATATATATAGAGATTATTCAGAATATATGTATTTATTGTAACATTTATTTAATATTTGAAAACTAGACATTCTACCAAAGAATGACAAAATTGGATGTCATAAATTACATCATTAGTTATGCTATTAACAACTTAAAAAACCTAAACCTAAAAAACAAAAGTGAGGTTCATTGGTTCATTTCTTTTCTTCCTTAGATTGTTCAGCAGCTGTTAACAAGGCACTCTTTATACCAACTTTCTTGAGTTCCTCGATGAGCTCACCTGATTGATGCATCTGTAGCATAATATCACAACCTCCTACAAACTCTCCATTAATGAAAACTTGGGGAATTGTTGGCCAATTAGAGTAATCTTTGATACCTGAGAAAAGAAATTAAAGCAATTACACACATAAATCACACAATGTATAACATTCAAAACTAATATGATACACATACTAATATGAATGAATATTTTGAAAAGTCACAGAGTAAGTAATACACAAGTCTTATAAATGATTAATTGTTGCAAAAGCTTATGATTTGTGTGCTGCAATCACACCTAGGTTTTTTATATAACTGACTGAAAGTACATTTTGTGCCATCCGTGGTAAAGTCGGTGGGCTGAGTGGGTTAGAATTGTTAGGACATCAATGGGTGCAAACAACCTGACATTCATTAATTAAACTCAAATATCACAATTGAAATGCTGGCCTTCTAGGTGGAAGTACACTTTTTTTAAGATTTGAAATTCAATTGATTCAATCAAAACATTTCTTCAGAGCATGCCAAATACAACCAATAGAGATTGATGATATAGCTTGATCCATATGCACTGCCACGGAATCAAGTTCATTTGAAATATTGAGGCAGAAGCTTGTCCATATGCAGCTGCACTTCCACCTAATAGTTAGAGGTGGTGGGCTGGAATTAAGTGGTGACACCCACTGCAACGTTTCTAACTACTGTTACAATATTATGTAGCTGGTCATACAACTCAGTCAATTTGAATAGGTATTTCTTCTATTTTGGATACCTCGAAATCTTAAGATTTCGTGCCAGTTCCCTAAGTAACAACATAATTATTAATAAAAGCGAATAGTTACTCAAATCTTACATGCTAGAACTAACCTTGTCTGAGATCCTCATCAGACAGCACGTCATGACTATCATAAGGAACTGCATGCATTCTCATTATCTGTACTACTGCATTACTAAATCCACATCTCGGAGCGTCTGGAACACCTTTCATAAATACTACAACTTTATTATTTTTTATCAAAGTATCAATTTTCTCTTTTGTAGAAGCAACATTGGCAAACGATCTGTATAATTTGAAAGTGTTGTTGTAAGATGGAAAAATAGTTCTACGCAGCAAATTATTCATGTTTATTAGGATTTCTAATTCATATACTTTGTGCCAATAATCCGTTTCGTAATAAATAAATTAAAAGGTACGAGGAAATTGGTAAAATTTGAACTGTCAAATGTCAACACTGCCACTGTCAAAAAGTGTTACCAAATTTTACATGTCTTGGAAAATTCATAGAGACGTAAAAATACGTTATCTTCAATTAATGTTATGTTTTGTTACCTACCCATCGTCTGACAACCATTTCAAATGTTTGCGCAATTTTTTCCAATGTTTTCATGCAAGTGACGCTTTTCGAGACTTAAAATTGAACCACACAAAGTTCACTACTTGTAATGTACCTTTGTCTCAGTGTGAGTACAAAATACATATGTTTCTATTTAAAATTGCTTAAATATTAAACATATTTTTAAACATAACAAACATTTAAACAAACAGGATAATTCTGTATGGCGATTAGATAAAAATTTCGTAACTTGTATGGTGGAACTCAGGAGTTCCACCATACAAGTTAAATAAACGGTGGTTTAAGTAAATAAACGGTGAGAGGTTTCATATAGCCAGGGCTATATGAAACCTCTCACCGTTTATTTTATTTAATTCTGTCAGAGCTTACGCAGCATTGACATTATGCGGAGAATGTCATTAGTCAAAAAAAAGAGGGTACTCCTACCTAAAAGGGCTTGTAACGCACTTGTGACTCTTAAGTGACCATTAGGCGACCCAACTGCTTACTGCTTACTGCTTGTTTGCCCCCTATCAAATACAAAAAAATACAAAATTGTATTGTATCTTGTCTGGGAAGGTTCTGACACCGTATCTTTCCTAGTTTTAAGCTTTTTTCTGAGGGGAACCTTCCTGTGTAATTTGTGTATTGAATGCAGGTCACTTGTGATCTTAGAGCTGAAGTTTTCTAAATACAAAATAAATACATGTACATCAAAACAGGTGGAGCATATTTCAAACTATAAATACATATCCGCTAACATTCATTATTAACTCCCACATTTTTTCAATAAGAATTATATTCCTCTAACGTCATAGGGGGCAAATCTCTTGCCTTCAATCAGGCACTTTATGACTGTTATTATTGTCTGATAGATAACAGCCGGATCTCTTAGCAGTCTTCTACGACACCCACAGGAAGACGTGGGGTAGCTCTATACTACTCAACCGAGAACCACACGGCAAAAAACCAGTTTGACTTATATATTGCCACCAATATGTTTAATTTAAAAAAAAAGTTAAAACCCAAACAAACAGTGCTAGCTCGCAGGTTGAACGAATTAAACAAAGCCAATACAAGTAATGCAGTTGCTCTCATGTCACGCAGCGCACTACACCTTTGTTATTTTACCTTCTTTATCGGGGCGATGATGATGAATCTGAAACCTTATTTAACATTACGACTATATTCTCTCCTTTCTTTTTTCAGATCTTTTTGCTCACCGACATTTGGCTTGCTCTTACTGCACAGTTTGGTTACCAAAAAGTTCTTTTTATGGTTCATGGGACACGAAACATCATGGTCCTCATTAAATGAAAGCTGTCGGACGATTGTCGAGGGTCATAAAAGCCTAACATGTCGACACTAGCAGGAGGTTGATTTATATATATCTGTTTATAGTGCAGAGGTATAGAGGAGAGGTATAGAGGAGAGGATAGAGGATAGAGGGCAACATTTTCATCTAAGGAACGGGCTTATCATTTTAGAAGCTTGGACCTTGCAATAGTCCTGTCAAGCTTAAATACTAAATTCTTCTCGATTTTCTATTTCATATTGGAAAAAAGTGGTCATATCCATTGATATAGGCATACGTGTACTTATTTATGTAAGTACATTAGCACATGGCTGACTGCACTATCTATGATACCGTTCTACGTAAATCTAAAAAACTAAATCCTTCCCAGACAGTCACATCAAAGTACATTGAACCAAGGAGCCAACCCTACCCATTAACCAGCATCACCAAACCCACCAAATCGTAGAAATCTTGCAAATAATTAATTTAATCTGATATGTAATGGTAATTCTTGTTTTGTCAAGTTCGTTGTCAGTGCCCGAGTTAAAGCACAAATAGCACAACGGGACCGTAATTGCATATCTCTGATGTGAATGCGGTACCAAATCGGCTACCATGGTAATTTTAGCTCGTCTATTGTCTATAATACAAACGTACATACGCTTACGTGTTATTCCCATCCAAGGTAGATATAAATATATATGACGATTAATAGCGTTCTATTGATTTACAATGGATATGGAATGTGGATTACAATACAATGGATTGTGGATTGTTGATCAGTATTACATATCCCTAAATAAGATGTACTTCCAGAGAAGATCCTCAAATCAATTTCTTTGCATCGGATTGTGCTCAAGTTCCGTGTTCTCTGAACCTAAGGGATCAGAAATTGTTGGTAAAGATCTATCCAAATTGTTTGGTTCTTCTAGCATTACGTCTCAATCAATATCGATGAACCGACCTTGGGTGGTAGTGTCTCGTTGGAATAAGTTATTTAAAGGGCTGAAAGAAAGTCCAATAACCCCTCAATTCACACTTTTCAAGAGGAATTTTAAATATATACAGCCAGGGACACCTCCACCTTTGAAAGCTTAACGAGCGTTTGGAAATGTGGAGTTGGAAGTAAAGTTAAAATCTTATGAACTTCAGATAAAACTCCTTTTAAACCCTTAAAAAAACCTTAAACTTAAAAAAACCTTAAAACCTTTAAAACCCTTATCTTTGATCGTTCTTAAGATGGCTCTGTTGTTTTCGAGCGCATTAAATTGATTTATTAAAGTAATAGCGAAGTGGCTACTTGTCAAATCTACATTTAGTACACACGTTTTCATATACCTATATTGTTACAAAAATCTGCTACTTCCACTTTTGCCGACGCAGAATGTTTAGGTGCTACGCTGAGTTCTCATGTTCCAAGGAATCACATACTGATTTCAATATTTTTACAAAAGCAATATGTATCGGCACATACCCAATCATCGCAGCGTCGATCGATACTCAATACCACCCTTGACGGATTTTTCATAGTTACTCGCAGGAAAGAAAATACTCTCGCGATTAGATCTAATTCGTGCATACCATTTTATACCTGTTGCCCCGTAGACATTGAGTAAACAGCCTCACATCGCTGGTTTTTGAATACTGTGGTACGAACTGGATAATTTATTCTTTAAAAGTAATATAGGTAGATTAAAGTCGGCTTGCAAATGATCATTGTGCACTGTTGACCCAGAACCATTCTGCTAAAACAGCAGATCATAGCATAATGGGCTAAAATATTTATATTCGAAGATATATTGCCAAGGGACAAATGGCGTTCAACGATCACCTTTTTAGCAGTTTTGAATTGATAACTTCTTATGGAAGGATAAACCGCTTGGTTGCTTAACGCGTTATGGCGCCGGTCTATCTGCCTTCCCTTTCTCTCACGCATACGGCAGCGGTAGTTTAGATTAGTTTAAGTTATCTTTTCTATCGGGCGTCCCGAGACACCCTTTTTTAATATGAAATTATGTCTAGATTTAGGCTTATTTTTCTTTTTGTTTAATATGGAAGGTTATTTTATTATAGTAAAATTTTAAACAGTCGAAATTCTGCTAATTAACAACTGAATTAGTATCAAATACCATATCCATGATTTTTTTATCTATCTATCTACCAAATAGATGTCACATTGACTCACACCAGATTGATTGAAATATCTGTGAAAAACCGACCCATTGCAGTCGACGTACTGCTGTCATTTGCCGGCTGTCTGCATTTATTAATTATATATAGCATAATACATTTATGATATTATTATAATAAATAGGTACATGTATTCACTTCGAGTTGGATAATAAAAATTAGAGTGATTAAGTTTATTTTAAAACAGTATAACGTATAAATAATTGGTGTCTACCGCGATACGAAATAAATTAGTACCTATAACTTCTGAGACTCCGGTTTAAAATAGATTGTTCAACTGGCAATTCTGAAATGTACAATAATCTGTTGAACACAAAACAAGTTTAAGTGTCAATCTTGTTTGTGGTCATGATATAGTAATCCACAGAGTATTGGAATCACGGAGTACATATATCTCTGACTCTGACTAGTAGTAATACCAGTAAGAGTTATCTGTGACTTTACAGTAGTCTGTGATATTGTGATTGTGTACTGTAGTGTGGTGTAGATACACTTTATTTGCTGCGATTTATATATATTAAGAATATTAAATAGTTGCTGGAAAAATGGAAAATGCTGAAGAAATATTAAATTTTTTGGAAGATTTCTCCAAACGCAAACCTAAAACTATTCCACAAGAGCTTAACGATTACTTAGCATACGTAGCTCGTACCGGTGATCCTGTATATCAATGGTCTCTCGTAAGGCCTTTATTCAAAGAAAAGCTGGTCTCTGTTATTACCGATTTCAATGAAACGTCACCAGGTATCGACATTCCGCCTTATCCAAACGTGGACCCATTCAATTACGATAGTATGAAGAATGCTCTGTTGGAACGTCTCGATTCATTTGCCTCTGCTCCATTTACAGTTCAAAGAATTTGTGAATTACTTACATATCCACGTAAACAGTACAATCGTGTTGATAAATTTATGAGAGCTGTTGAGAAAAATATTTTAGTTGTTAGCACCAGGGAGCCTGGTATAACGCGTCACTCAGAACCAGAGAATGGTGATCCAATAGAACCTATTGTAAACGGTTCCGATAACAATTCAGAATACAATGTTGACGTTGAAATGGAAGATATGTCATGGAAGGATAATGTTGAACAACAGCAGACATCTGAACCACAACCAGGATCATCTGATGCTCACATTTCCGTTGATGATATAGAAGCGCGGTTAAAAGCAAAACAAGAAACGCCCATGGATACCCAAGATAAAATAAGCAATCAATATGAGTCAGTTACACCCCCTGAACCAAACATAGGTACTCACGAACAACCAACAGAAATTAAGACTACTGCTGAGATTAATCCTCAAGCACCTGTTGAAACAGAAAAAGAGACAGTAGAAGCAAGTAGTTCTACAGACCCAACAAAAGTAGTTAAACCTGACATAGAAATGAAAGCAGAAACCAAGACTCCTGCTTTAATCATTCCAGAAATAAAAGTAGATGATGCTGAAATGACTGAACAAAGACTAAGTGAGCAATCAGGTCCAGATAAAGTAGAAGAGACTAATGAAACTAGTGAAAAAGAATCTGGTGCTCTAGAAGCTAAGACTATAATAGAAACTCAATCTGTAACTATTGATGAAAGTAGCTCAGATTCTACAACAAAGGAAGATGTAGAGACTAAGCTTATTTCAGAGGTGTCCACATCAAGTGAAGAAAGTTCGTCATCAAGTGACAATACAGATGGCAATAGTAATTCTCCTAAAACGGATGAAAGACAAATTGATGTCCAGGACGAGTCTAATCAATCAGATACACCTTCTGAATGTAATTCTGAAGAAAATAATATTAAAGAACCAGAACCAACTCAAGAGCTAGCTAATAATAAGCCTTTGGAAGATCCTATTAAAGTCACAATACAATCTGATAACTACTCTATATCTGATGTAAAGTCTGAGCTACCTCAACCACCTGCAGATGGACCTACAACTCCAGAAAAAGAGAAAGATGATGAAAACAAGGTACCAGAAAAGCATGAAGAAAGTAAATCTGAAAATCTTAATCCTGAAGCAGAACCCAAGAAAACTGAATCATAAACAAATAGTTCTGATATTTGAAGTATTTTACTCTGTGACTGCTATTTGATAAGTAGAAAAGTAAATCAATTCCTACTTGCACTGTGCACACAAGAATTTTGGCAAGTATATGTAACTAAGTCCTAGATAATGTAAGTTTTTCTATGTAACCTTATTTCTCAGAAAATGTCTATAATAGACAATGAAACAAGCACTTCACAGTAAAGTCTGTAAAGTAGTTTAGTCTAAATGGATGATTATTGCTTAGTATTATCGTGTCATTAATGTAATATGTCAGGAATAAATAATGAATGAATTTGTGAATCACCTCTGGTATTTATTTGAAATTTACATTTTACTTTATTTCAGCATTCTTTTAAAATTGCCCTTTATTGGCCCTTTGTCCATTTTATCTTTCTTTGAAAATTTGAAATTTGAAGTAATATGACGGAAAAAAAATCATAATTTAACTTTGGGGAATACTACAAAAATGCACCATTGGGGGAAATCCAAAATTCGAACTATCAATGAATATAATATAATGTCACAAGCAACTTCGTCATTCAAGTGATAGCAATATAAAATTGAAATCTCTTTAGTGATATATCTCCCCTTAGTAAATTGAAACAGTAAATTTAATTACTACCTATCATTTTTCTACTAACAAACTGATAAGAATTGCATTCATTTACCATAGAGAACCTTTACAGGATGTTACAGTACCTTGCTTATTAATACACATATTGTACCTCTTAAAAATTTTACTAGATAGTTGACTCACAAACTGACAAGAAATTGTTGGTAGGTATTTAATATCAAGGATGTTGACAGGATGACAATTAGAGATGTTAAGAAATGTAATTCTGTAAAAGCAAAACGAGCATTTTTCCACAAGCAGTGTTCTAAAAATATTTTTTACATACTTGCAAAGGGACAAAGCAGCTTAGTTATTCAGACTATTGCTAACTCATCCCTACTGTTTAAGTTTCATAGAGGGATAGAAAATGAATTAAGTAAACATTTTTATTTATATTTTTTGGTAACAACAAGTATCTATATACATGGAATAAAACTTAATCTAAATTACAAAATAACAACTCCTTTCTATTGATCTACATTACATTTATCTCACAATAGTCATATATTACAAAATACTAATATAATACTCCTAATTTAAAAAGTACACCAATCAACTAATGTTTCTTTGCTCCAAGCACTTTGAGTTCGTTTCGCATAATTTTGCCTCCCGCGTTCCTTGGTATCGATTCTAAAAATAATACTCCTCCTTCAAGATGTTTGTATTTTGTTAGCTTCTGCGCGACTAAATCATAAACGTCTTTTTCTGTGAGTTTATGTTTGGGTTTGACGACTACGAACGCTTTGGGAACTTCACCGGCCAATGGATGCGGAACGCCAACAACAGCTACGTCGGCTACTTCTGGCCTTTCCATGATGATGCTTTCTATTTCTGTCGGTGACACCTGTCAATTTAACGATCGTGAAAAAAATGATCATATCCACATAAACATTGTTATATTCAAATCACCATTATACCTATGCCCAACATTTAATTAATATAAAATAGTATAGATCAAATTATCTGTGTAATGTGGTTTTTGAAGACGCATCTGCCTTCCCCTTCGGGGATATAGGCGTGAGTGAAAGTATGTATGTATGTATGCATGCAAACTTACCTTCAGTTCTGCAAACATTGAACTTTATAAAAATGAGCATACAATATCTATAAACATAATCTGACGGTTTTTGAGTGTAAACTAGCCATAATTAAAGCAAAGGCAATCTTCAATATTTCCTTTTTTGTCCATGTTCATACAGTGTATAGGCCAGCAATATTCAAAAATTTATTAGTTATAGTATCCCAAGTCATTTTGAACACCCGTACGATAACAGTGATGGCGGTAGGTATTCTTATACAGGGTATAAATAACAAACTGATATGACTGTCGCTTAAAATATAGGTCTGGCTAATGACGGCAGTATACTGCAGTACTGTTTTGCAAGCACCTAGAATTATATTTAGAGCAACATATGTGTCTCGTACCTGATTGCCCTTAACCTTAATGAGTTCTTTAGTGCGATCGACGATGTAGAAATAATGTTCTTCGTCGTAGTACGCCACATCACCCGTGTGTAGCCAACCTTCACTGTCCACTGTCTCTTTGGTAGCCACTTCATTATTCCAGTAGCCTTTCATCACCTGGAAGTTATACACAAACCTTTTAAAGATTGATTCATGAACCGTACGTATCTATATATAATTTTGTACTTTATGTTTTTGATATCTAAATTGAAGGTATGTTTGTCTGTTTATTTTCCCAATTAAATAATCATAATACCCTAAAAAATAACCTCAGACCTGTTGATGAACATATAGATAATTTTAATAAAAGAGTCGGTGAAATACGGCGGTAAGCTAGTAAATAGACTAGAGTAAAATATAAGAAGATAATAAAAGGAAATATTGCAATTAAAACCTATGATCTTCGAGCACCAAAGTTTAAAGTTTTTACTCACTTGAGGTCCTCTCAACCATAATTCACCAGACTTGTGGGGTCCCAACATTTCACCAGTCGTAAGAGACACAATTTTTGCTTGGGTGCCAGGTACCAATTGTCCTACTGAGCCCACTTTATTGTATGGGTATGTGTATGGCGTCAGCAGTGTGACAGGTGAGCTCTCAGTCATACCATAACCTGAAAATAAAGGTAAAAGGATTATCTAAATTATCCAACTAGCGTCTGTTTAAGGTCTAAATTACCTACGAGTCGGGACGGAACGAAAATGCAACTTTAAAAAAAATTAGAGACGACAAATCTGACTCACTAGCCTAACATGTATCCTGTTTATTACGTGTATGCATATGCGTTAATGTAACATGCATGCATGTAACTTTGTTTAATTTGTATATGCATACCATAGGAGTGCCATTATTAGTAACACTTTATACCGCTATTTTTAATAACAACAAAACCTAAAGAATACTGTAGGTCGGTCCAGGCCTCAATAAAAGTATACCCAGAAGAAAAACAAGTTGAAATTATCAAAACACTACTACTTCTACTAAATTGCCTCTTAATATATCAAAAATGGATATATCAAAATATATATAGACGATTTAGACGAATGAATACTGTCCACATTGAAATTCATCAAGCCATCAGGCTCTAGAGCGCAAACACGTAAAACAACTCTCCTTCTTGAGCAGTCGGAAAAAGAGGCTTTAGTGCTATAACTACCTATGTATTTCGATAACTAATGCTTTTGCCGAAAACGTAATGTGCATATTGTAAGTATAAGGTGCATAGATATAGTTTTGAGAGCAATGTCGCTCATTAAATACGTCGGAGCCGATCGACCTCCAGAAAGCGCCTTGACGTGCGCGTGATTTTAGACTCCGATCTTTTAGAGGCCGGTTGACGGTAAATCTATATTAATATTGTGGCTGTTTGTTTGAACGCGCTAATATCAGGAACAGCTTAACCAATTTAAAATGTTTTTCCGCATTACCTAACTCTTTCATCAATGAAAGCTATATATAATCACGCAAAGACCATTAAGAGCGGATCAATAGTCATAAACGTAGGTGAAACGGCGGGGAACTGGAATTGCTAACCGCTTGTTTATATAAGGGTAGAATGTGGGATTGTTATAATAAGAACAAACCTTGCAACAATCTAATCTCGTCTTTCGTCTTCTCGCACTTCAGTAAGAACTTCTCGAGCATACTGTCTGTTGTTGGGGCCGCTCCAACCATGATGGTCTCGATAGACTGCAAATGTTCCTTCTTAACCGTTGGATGGGTCGCTAAGAATGCTAGCAGAGAAGGCACCACGAATAACGTGGTTGGTTCATACTCATCCAAGCATTTGATGTAATCTTCTGGCGTGAATCTGTAATTCAGATGTGTTTAGTTTTAAACATAATCATTTGCAGATAAATGATAGTCCATTCTGAGGCATACGTTTAGGTTCTCTAATTAAGAGTACCTAAATACATGGGTGGATTACCTTTGTTATATTTTGTTTTTTTTGTGCTGTCATTTAGATTGTTTGGGTGTTTTGCGATAGTGGCAAAACAAAATTTACAGATATCGTTGCTGTATCACCTACTGTACTGTATCATTAAATGAGATGATAATCCTCTTATAAATGTGATCAGTTAGTTAGCTTATTTATAGTTAATTTTTAATAGTTATATATATATAGATTAGAAAATAATAATGTTATAATTACCTTGTTATAATTAATAGTTATATATATATAGATTAGAAAATAATAATGTTATAATTACCTTGGCATTGTAACTAAATGGTTGCCTATCTCTAGATTGTAATTAAGAATTCCATTAAAACCGTAGATGTGGAAGAATGGTGGCACTGTCAATACGACTTCAGCTTTACCTAGAAGACAATAATTAGAATGAAAGTACCCATACGATACACACATACAATCACGCGAATATCCTAAAAGGCTAAGCAAAAGCGTATTAAAAGCATACATTTTGCAAATTATAATTTAATTCCACTTACGAAATAGGGGGCAAGTCTGTTGCCATCTTCTGGCCTTGACTTTATATATATACTGTGTGATAGATAACAGTCTGATAACAGTCAGCTAACAGTGAAGGAAGGGGGTTCCCCAATTCTACTCGACCGAAAACCTCAAGGCTAAATTATCACTTGAAATAGTCAAATAAATACTTTATCAAAGATCTGTAGGTAATCTCTTAAATTTTAACTACAGATGAGATAAAAGAGACAACTTATCTTGGTATAATGAAATCGAACACTTTTCTCAGGGCTAAAGGTTTTCTTAGATCACTTATATCTCCACATACCTTTCTGCCCATCATATTTCATAAACTTCGAGCACAACACTTGTTTTAAATTAGACACCAAGTTCTTATGGGTCAACATGACACCTTTAGGCATTCCTGTAGTGCCGCTGGAGTAAGGAATTAGGCAAACTTCATCAGCGCTCACTGTTGGGAGATCCGCTTTGTGATCAGCCATTAACAAAGATCGGAGACCGTATACGCCTGAAAAATAGATATGATAGTGGTTTTGAGGTCTTATAGGTACCGCATAACAGCACTCTGTCGAAAAATAAAGACATTTAGATTTTAGAATTAAAGAATAGGTACTATTCATACTTAACCCAGGGTTTTGGGCCAGGTATTATTTTTAAATAACTTGGGGTATTTAGTAAAGCTTGTCTTTTAGAATGTGGGTTATGGACACACATGCCAAACAAGTAGCGGGCTTTTTGCTTAACTTAAAGTCTGTGGCGTACACATGCCACGTACTGTGAGACCCTAAATATGCATCAAGAGAGCACGCATCCACTCACATTGCATACCAAGCGGCAAATGAACACGGTTCTTTTTTTTTGTATGATGTATGGCTGTTGGCCGCAGATGGCCTCCATAACCTTGCACGGACTTTCAGTGAGCGCTGAGGGCTTTCAACCGGTGTTTTTAAGCGACATTGCCCAAGGGCACCCCCTATGGGGTACGCACCTCAGCGTGGGGCATCGCTGGCAAACTACAGCGACCAAGACCCACATTTAAATGATTAACGCGTGTTCCGGCCCCGGCGGCGGGGGCGGTATCGCGGACCATTTGTGGTAGCTTCGCGAGCTGTGTGGGTATATATAACTGGGTGTGTAATTTACAGCCGCAACCACTAGAGGGTTAGGGTGAGTCGGAGCAGAGTCAAAGTAGCTAAGGGAGCACTACTTTATGAATAGCCTGGTAGTCGGCAGCTCTAAGTCGATGTGAAGATCGACATTACGCACATACCACGGTGCCCCCGTAGCTCGGCGCATGAACTTATTCACATAACACGATTCGCGCGACACCGCGTTTATATACGATGCATAATTTATACTTACGCACACAGACAACGAAAACAGCAAAGTAAGCCTACACATCTATTATTGTAAATATAGCATTAGAAATCTTATTGGTTAATCCATGTATTGTGCGGTTAACTAACTACGTTACTTAATGGTCAAAAGTGTACATATAACAATATAATTAGGTGGTACACAATCGGTGTAACCTCTATTGAGTTATACCCTCATGAGTGCAAACCCCACTTGATGCTGAAGCTTTTGTGTTTATAACTCAACTTCTAATATAAGGTTTAAGTGGTAAGTAACCGGTTAAAGCTAAGTACCTAACTTTAGAAGTTGAGCATGGATACAATAATAGTTAGGTCTAAAATGTAACTCTAAACAATTGCAGAACAAATACTTACTCTCAATTAAGACGCACGTAGTACAGGAATAAAACGTAACATTGAATTTTTACGAGCATACTACTGAATTTCAAAAAATCTAAACTCAAGCAATGCGTACTCTTCTAAAGCTATTAGTAGTAGTAGTAATCGTTTAATATATCTTAACTAAAATCATAAAGAGAGAGAGTTGTTTGTTTGTTTTTTACATAAGATGTCATTTGATATATAGCCCGTTTATTGAGGATGGCTATATTTCATTTATTATCATGCTACTACCCAAGGGAGGTGAGCAGTAATCATAAATGTAATCGAATCAAGCATACTTTATACATAGTCATAATTTTTATTTATAGCGTCACCTATCATCTACTTAAGGATTTATTTATTTATTATGGATTTATCACCGGAATTATGTTAGGATTGTCTCTAAAACCTATACCAACTATTAATTATTTTTACATTGAGCTCTAGACTAGTATTTCCCAATGCAAATCACTCGATAGAAACAAGTTTGTATCGTAATGCTTGATAAAAGTACCCATAAATATTATAAAATGATTAATTGACCCCATTCTCTTTTATACGTGCAATGATTAAAAAATCACATGTTTTCTACCTACTGATAGTACTGATATCAATCTCTTTTCGTATCGTTTTTATTTAAATAACTAGCTTTTGCCCGCGACTTCATACGCGTGGAATTTAGCAATACATCAGTGAAAACTGCATTTAATACCAAGCAGTATTTTTGCGTGATACTTGTACAAATATACAGACAGGCAAACAAAAATTCTAAAAACTGTGGTTTTGGCTTCTGTTGTTCTAATAAAGACCCCCCCCCCCCTAATATTAGTTTTACTTCAATATCTATAACGTACAGACATCGGCATGTGACAATTTTATTATATGGATACATCTACTTAGGTTACATCTAGCTGAAATATAGATCGAAGTGGCGTGCAATGGGAGAGGCCTATGTCCAGCAGTGGACTGCGATAGGCTGATGATGATGTTGATCTACTTAGGCATAAATAAAATATTTACCATTTGCTTTGTCATCTTCTCCACCAACCCAAATCGTGCCTTTATAGTCCTTCAACGACTTGCAAACTTCTTGAGCGACTGGCATAAACAACTCAATGGTGGCAATTGCTTTTACATTGCAATCTGAAAACTGGCGTTTGATTTCGTCTGCGAAGAACAAATTACAGTAGGTTTACAAACAAGCTATAAGTAATAAAATGTAGTACAAAAACAAAAGCACATATCAGCTTTTCAAATGCACGTTACCTATTTATAGACCTACTTTATGAGTGTATGTATATGTGAGACCCTAATTACCATACTAGGGGTGCAATTGAAAATGTTGGTTACCAATTCTTAAAAAATCTTACAGGCAGGGTAACCTAGGGATATAAAGGATAGCTTTATTTAGTATTTCGCATGAATGACGCATATATTTTTGTGTCGATAAATCGTCATCAATTTATGCAAATATCTTTAATTTTAATTTTTTTCATATCCGAAACGAAGAGATTTGAGAAAAAGGGAAACAATTTAATAGGATAGTGGATGTACCGTTAGCTTACCGAAAAAAGCTAGAAAAAAGTATCACAGCGTTTCAGTGATTTATAGTGTCGTTTTACAATATGACCGTCGTAAACGTACAATAGTTACCGTTTAAACCACGTGCCAATAATGAATTGTGACTAATAATGGACTTGTTGTATCGTCCGTCATAATACTCATAATGAATATATTGCTCTTTAGACTGCTTATAATTATAACTATTGCAATGACCTAGAAGCTGATATGATGAAGCACGTGGAGCATGTAGGTATCTGTCTGATTTCTTCGACCTTATTGGGTTGTATTGTATTGAGTAATCATTAACTATCGTTAATTGGTTTGTAGATCAAGCGCATGTGTTGCATGCATTTTCTGTACTTTTCAATTGCTACATTATACAAAGTGTGTGGTTACAAATGGATGTTATTGTTTGACAAAATAAATGTTTTTGTTGTAATTTATTTTTAAAAAATCTAAGCAATATTTGTGTCATTAACTAGTTTAAAAAAAAATTAAAAGAAAAACCGTTGTTCCAAAGAGTAATTAAGAGTTAAGAGTCGTTACTATTTTTTTTTGTTGCTGAAGGCTTTTAAAACTATGCAACAAAATTTAATTATTTTTATTGACTTTGATTATTGTACTTCTAGCGTAACTTTTGAGTTATGAACTTTGTTTCTGACGTAAAATGTAGATATCTCTTGTTAACGGCTTGTACCATAGTATCCGTTATCAGTATTGTCTTAAAATAAATATTATGACAGATCAATATTAATATGATATCTAAAAATACTGGATAATATTACTTGGTTACTTGAGGCTCTTTTGGAGTTCCAGATTTTCGAGGGATAAAAGGTCACGGTCACAGTTAATGATGGCTAACGATGGATTCCTAACATCTGCAGAATTGAATCTTGCATACCATGTTTACTATCATTACGTATTTATGATATTTTGCAGTATTTGTCGCTTAATAAATGGGGACCACCTGGAATACCTTTGAAACACAATAACTTATAAATACTTAAAAATATATATTCATTATAAAATGCACAAAGATTCAGAAAAAGGTTTCGAATTACAACACTCCACGTGGTGGCAGATAGGAACGGGAGTCATGAAAATGAGTTATTATAATTGACCATAGCCTCATATCAATTACCGCTTTGTCTTATTAAATCATATTATATAACCACAACATTATACATTTGTATTTAATAAACACGCATTTCATTAATGTTTAATTAAATATTTATTGATGGTACGGATCCTTACCTGCCGTATACAATGGGTTAGCAAAGGTCACAACAAGTCCAGCCTTCATAGCTCCATGTATGAGGACCACAAACTCGGGGATGTTAGGCAGGATGAGTCCAAGTCTCTCCCCAGGAGCAAGTCGTAAGTGTCCAGCTAAGGCACCAGCGCATCGCCCGATCATCATGTGCATCATAGCATAGTCGTATCCGCGACCGGAGGCACCGCACGTCTAGGAACAATTTTTTTTTAATTAAATTACATATTAAGTTTTTAATCTTAAAATACCTACCTAATTAGATTAGCTATTAAGTGTTTAAAAGACAACTTCCGCACTAGGATTAATTCCTGAATCGCGAGGGACTTAACAAACATTCAAATAACGGACACAAAGAACACTCAGAATAACAATTTGAGGATTACACAAAGTGCTGTCCCGTCGCATCACAACCCACGTCATCGATAACGATGACGTGGCTGTAGCACCACGACACTAATAATAGGGTCGTGGTACTGCAGTCAGGTAGGTAGATACCATAGATATCGGTGGTAGATACTTTGTTTTTTAAATTACTACACGCACTTTTACCTGAATTATATATAATTGGGTATCAAAGGGGTGGGAAGAGACAACAGTACTGTTGTACATACACTTAGATATGGCACGAACTTCCTCTATCAAACCTCTATCTATTTTACGTGGTAGAGCCATGCTTAGGCACGAATGGGCCGGCTCGACCGGTGCGATACCACGGCCTCACTGAAAACCGGTTGTGAAGCAACACTTGCGTTGCATTTCCCCGAAATTTGTGAGGTTTCCGGAGGCCCAAGTCCCTTCTCCTTATTCCTCTCCCCTGACCTCCCTTTTCCCATCTCCTTATCCCCGTCTCTTTACCCTCCCCGCAAACCCTTATCCCTCGTCACATTCAAAGGCGGGCAGCGCACTTACGACTCTCCAGTTGAAGGTGTCCATGGACGGCGGTTGTCACTTACCATCAGGTGACCCGTCTTTTCGTCTGCTCCCCTATAATATATTAAAAAAACCTTTCATACAAGTTATATAATTACACACTTACAATAGGTGTACAAAAAAAAGTGTAATTTGTTTTAACCGTCACCATGCCAGGGTCAGTTGAAACAGTGCCTGGGGTCATTTGATACACATGCAAATAATACAAAATATATTTTTTTTTTTTTTTATTAATCCTCCAATAAAAAAAATTAAGGTATAATTGAACATTATTTTCTTTTTTATTAAAATTGAAGTCTTTGTACTTATAATCTTACATTATTTTTAATGAGCCTTCAAAGATTTATATTTAGTATAACTTAAAATAAAATGTAATAATCAGATGTTTGTGTCAGTATTATTTTGTAATACTGTATTTGCATACGACTTACTATTAAATTTTTCGCATTAAGTATATTCTTTCTTATGTGTAAATTGTAGATTTCTTGGTTTTTCGCCCCCTTTTTGTTAATTTCCTTATAGAAACTTTACCTTGGCGTACACTTGGCATCTAAAAAGCAACACTGAAATTCATGTTTCGAATTGTCGCCCGCTTCGTTCTTCCCTTTTACACCAACCACATCACGCACAGCTCGAGACATTGTTTTAATCATCCACTGTTTTAACCATACCTCGTCTACCCCAATTTAGGACTATACATCAATGGACTTCACTCTGTATTTATAGATAGGCCTGTTATGTAACTTTTAATACCGAAAACTGCTCAAAGTCCAACATTCGTTATTGAAATAACGTATAAACGCACAAGACCGAATATTTGGCACGCGAACATATCAGTTGGAGCTTATTATTTTATAGTTGCAAAAGAAAATCTCGGACAATGTTCTGCATATCAATCGGTACAACCATATTATTCTAGTCACTCATACATTCTTCTTGTACCTTATCTTCTTGGTATTTCGAAAGTCATATAGAGATATCATGATGATCAGAAGTTCAAAATTTCTATAAGTAAGAACTGATGGGCTCATGACGACTGAATTAATCAATCAACAGGCTTTAGCAACGTTACCGCTATCAGACATCTTCAATATTATGCAACACTCATAGCTTACCAATTATTTTAGGAAAGGTGCCGGAGAACTGAATAGGTTGCGAATATCCGTAAAGGGTGACCGACATTTTTCACCACGCTACAGACAAAGCCAAATATGCGGAGCTGACTGCCAAAGTTCATTTCAAAATAAAAATGTCGGACAAATAACAATTTACTTACAACTTCATGGCCTTCTCTAGTTTGAACTTAAAACCGTTAACGTAGAATCTAAACAATAAATATCGCAGTGATCACGGTTAAATAGCTTAAATTGCATGTTCTTCAAGATAAAGTCTAATCATTCCTATAATTTGCTTAATTTAACTGAGAAGTAAATTAATATAGTGAACTTTGGAATAATAAACAGAGAAAGATTACATTTATTTTTATCTAACAAACATCCACCTTTCAAACAATAATTAAAAGTTGCCAAACGTAGACGATTCGATAAACAGACTGTTATAAAAAAAATAAGAATCTTTCATAAAAATTATTAATATTGCATTGTCACCCGATTTACTTAGGTACCTATGCAAGCAAATTTAACTTAATCGGAAATCCGGCAAGGGTTAAATGTAACTTGCAACATTTGATGACAGACAGACACCAGGAAAGGACACCTGTCCTTTTATACAAAGTAATTAAAACCTTGTAATTAAAGGCATTTTGATTTATGATTATTGTTCTCGTATTACTTTAAACTCTTACATTTAGAGGTATACGCTTATAAATGATTGTGTTAAGTATTATATGTAACATAAACGTTATATGTATTAGGTCTTCCGGTTAGTTTTGAGGGAACGTGTCAAGTAGCTGTGGCGACATGTCGGTACAAGTTGCTTAGATATTCGATGCGGCGTGTCTTAGCTTGCGCTTTAATTACGAAGTAACTCACTTACAGTAAACGCACGCAAGTTTTTAGTTGATTAAATATGGAACGCGATAAATATCATTTTCGTCATTTTCTACTATACTTTTTCGATTAAGGAAAAACAGCAGCAGAAGCTCAAAGACTTATTGTAGATACGTATCATGAATGTGCACCATCTGTTAAAACATGTGAATACTGGTTTCGACGATTTAAAAGTGGTAATTTTGATTTAGAGGATAAAGAACGTAGTGGAAAACGTTATTGGACGAAAACCCTGCCCGCACACTACAAGAGTTGGCTGAAGAATTAAATGTAGGTAAATCAACAATTTCTGATCGTTTACATACAATGGGTAATAAATCAAAAACAAGGAAAATGGGTTCCACATATTTTATCAAAATTAGCGATTCAAAATCGAGTAACCATTTGTACTTCACTACTGTCTCGTCACAAAAAGAAATCTTTTTGTATCAAATCGTTACTGGCAATGAAAAATGGGTCTACTATAATAATCCGCATTCAACGGAGAGCGACTCGCATCATCGACTGCCAAGATATTTCTGATCGACTTGACACCTTGGCGTTGCGTAGAGATGTAGCTTCACTCTGCATCCTCTATCGCTTGTATCATGGGGAGTGTTCAGAGGAATTGTTCGGACTTATACCGGGTGCTGGTTTCCATCCATCGTCCTACGCGACAAAATTTCCATCCCCATCACCTGGACGGTTGGCACTCCACCACTGTGCACTTCTCCAGAAGCTTTTTGCCTCGCACAACCAGCTTATGGAAGAAATTGTCGCCTGCCGTATTTCCGAACCGATACGACCTTCAAACCTTCAAGAAAATAGTACTCCTACCTAAAAGGCCGGCAACGCACTTGTGACTCTTGAGTTGCGGGTGTCCATGGGCGGCGGTAGTCATTTACCATCAGGTGACCCGTCTGCTCGTTTGCCCCCTATCGCATAAAAAAAAATCCAAAACGTAGGATATCATGGGTAGATCCTTGTCAGCCGTCCACATCGACTCCGAAACGTAACATTTACGTAAATAAGGTATTGCTATGCATTTAGTGGGATATGAAAGGTGTTATTTATTATGAATTGTTAAAACCAATTGAAACTATCATAGCTGAGGTTATCAACATCAATTAATCGAATTGAGTCATGCATTGAACCAAAAACGTCCAAGCATTGCACATAGAAAACAAAAGGTAATTTTACTGCATGGCAATGCTCACCCACACATCCCAAAAGCTGTAAGAGATACACTTTCAGATCTTAAGTGGGAAGTGTTACTGTATCCCGCATATTCACCAGATTGTTCTCCTTCTGATTACAATTTATTTCGATCTATGCAACACAGCCTTGCAGATCAGCACTCACACATCTTACGAATGTATCAAAAAATGGATCGCTTCAAAAGATGATCAGTTTTTTTTATGATGGAATCCATTTGTTGTCCGAAAAATGGCAAAAGGTTGTAGCTAGTAATAGAGCATATTTTGATTAAAATATAAATTATCCTTTTTATAATAGAAGAGTATTTCATTTTTAATAAATCAGTCAAAACTAACCGGAAGACCTAATATTTTGAAAGTTCTTCGTTGTTCTGGAAAACATTAAATAAACCTCCGTGACTTCTCATTAATAGCATATCTACTTCTGCTTTAATCGGGGATGGTTAGACTACAAATTAGTATGGCCGATCTTCAACCGACGAACAACGGAGATTCTCAGGCCATATGTCTATCCTATCCTATCCTATAGTCAGACTAAAGTCAGTCGTGAAGTCTAAGTTGCATGTTTCAATACGATCTGCTTTACGAACTTTAAAGCAATATTTTGAAACCATATATACTTACATGTTGTTACAGAAAGGTTTTGGTCAAATTTAAAGTTCGTATACCTACAGAAATCGCCTTTTGAACATCAAGTTCTTAATTGAACGATGGAGCTAATATTTCGGCTGACGTGAATGAAACCACAAATAAAAATGTTGTTAGGTATTTAATTAATATTAATAATATTAATGCAGTACCTGTATAAATTTGGGTCTTTGCTTTTTTCATTTAAAGACCCCTTATTTGAATCAAAATCAATAAACCTAAATATTTCAGGGCAGTATTCATATTGAAATAAAAGACGAATATTGCCAGAACCTATGACAAGGCGGTATCGACCAATATATTTTTGCTAATATGTATAATATAATATCATATTGCTAAAGAGTTACTAGTTTGTCTAGTCACTACCTGCTTTTAAAACACGCGAATAAGTAATAGAAACCATTTAGTTAAGTAGCACACTAGATACCTAGTTTGTACTTACGCATTAATTAGGTAGGTACTATTTAGAAAAACATGATGTAGATTACACAATAGTTATCACAATAAAAGTTAGCAATGCAGTACGTTGCTAAATGCAAACAAAAAGGAACTATGAGGAGCCAGATTTCGCAAGCTCTTAGTTAACAAGCTACCATACCTGGATGAGTTCGGTTTTTTAAGTAGGTAACTCAGTGTAAAAATAAGATCTCCTTTCTAAAATTCATTTTAAAACAGCTCCATTAGTGTTATGATTGACAAAATAAAGATTTCTATAAGTAAGTAGGCACTAATATGTAAGTACCGAAATAATAGAAGCCTGTTAATAGTTTTATTACTTTTCGAAGTAGTCTGCTTTCTTTTATGAAGCACCGTCGCATGCGATGGAACCATTGATTGAAGCAGTGAGCCAATTCTACTTGAAAAAGGCGTGGAAGAGTTCCCTAAACTCTTCCACGCTTTTTTAAAATGCAGCCACGGCATCTTCAGGGTTCACAAAACGAATTCCTTTAAGTTTATCTTCTATTTTTGGAAATAAATAAAATTCACAAAGTGCCAGGTTGGGACTGTAACGAGAATGACTCAGTAACTCCACACCTTCGATACACAAAGATTCGATAGTACGTCTGGCGGAGTGAGCTGGAGCGTAATCGTGGTCGCTCGTTAGAGAAGGATCCTGCTTCTTGGACGCTGCTGTCTTACATTTTCCAAGACAACTTGTAAACAATGACTGATATGCCAATCTGCAGTAACATTCCTTTTATCTTCTAGAATGATTATTGCGAAATGACCCGTGCGTCCAAAGAATCAGGCAATCATCTTTATCCCTTGACTCTTCTTCTTTACTTTTGTCAAGATACGCGTGAGTATAATTGGTGCGTATTTATCAACCTATCAATATGCTTTCCAAAAATTCCAAATTTGTTACGAACTTGCGATGCATGTTTGGCACACCGCAGACATTTAGCCCTAACCTTCAAATAGAGAACGAACTATTTATAAGTCCCTATCACTCCTCTAACATCCGTATAGAATAACGAACTTTGTACTAGGAATAATACGGCGATGCATTGCACACATATTTAATACTAAGCATTTAATTGGACATAATTGCTACTGCCTGTTCTTAGTTGAAATATTAAAATAAACTTTTTATTGCATTTTCATGCAAGTACGATGCAAGTACCTGTCATGTTTTAATTTTCAAACATTTTCCTAAATATAAGGCTTAATATTATGACCACTGCATTTCAAAATATATAAATACAGTATATATGTATATTTGTACTCACCACTGAAGGGGCATCTAACCATGATTCGACGTTTGAAAACACGAAATCAGTCAAATTTTCATTTCCAACCTGTATCTCACCAAATGGTGAGTCTAAATGTTTATAATCCACAGATGTTGCTGTTCGAGATGCTAAACTTCTACTCAAAAGACCGCTGTATGAATCATTATCTACTTTAGACTTCTTGCATTGTTTAACACATGATAACGAATTAAATATTGTCCGCGATATATTCCCGCGCAAAACTTTCAAATGAGACATGTTTCCTCTGACAATGTTTTCCCGCGAAGCGTTAGCGTATAAATGTTGCTCGCCGCTTCCATTGCAGCGTTTTGGCGAGATCTCCGCACCCGCTGAGTGCAAGGTCCATTTACTTATTTAACCTGTTTGTTGTGGCTGTAGTGAAAATCTCATAATAAACAGTAGATTACGCGTCACGGAATCGTTCTTGTTATCACTGTAGTAATGAATGAGCCACGATACTGATACGAGAATTACCTACTTCCTTATCTTTGTCTAGTTTGTTTTTTTGTCGTTAAATAAAATAGAGTAAGAGTAATTTTTTATTAGGGTTTTTTTTCCAACTTGGTTAGATACAGTGCTGCAAAGTCAGGTCTTAATTATTGGGGACGACAGGTTATATATTAGCTACCCTTAGTGGTGCTATCTATAATATTCTGTAGACGGGAGTTTAATTCTCTCCAGAGGCAAATTTGAGAGCTTGTCTACGGAGCAGATTCTGTTTTATAAAATGTCAGTTCAAGCAGAAAGGAGGTGTACCTCTTAACTTACCTTACCTCTTTCTCTTAAATTTGAGAGTTGATTTTTGAGATTATTTTGTATCGAGGATCAATAAAATCCAGTTTTAGAATAACAACAACCATTTTATTTGTGTCAGACAAAAATATTCCTTTACCCGCTTGTCACTAGATGATTTAAATCTTACAATTAGATTTTAATAAATTATGTAATAAATCACGTATTTGAACATTTTGAACACATAATTGTTAAGCCCATAACTATAATATATTTTATTCAATTCAATCATAAATTAAAATATGTAATCTATCACCTATTTTATCACAAAATTATTAAGGGAAATATATAAAATACATATTTACAAAGTATATTCTATCAACTACTCTGTAACAGGACAGAAAACAATATTGGAATTGATGTACTTTATTTTAATAATCAATCAAGGCTATGAATTACCTAACTATATTAAATATATATACTGTCTAACACATAGCTCGTATGCCATTAAATATTGCTAAAATATACACAATAGGTTTTCTATACTTGTAACAAATTACTTAACAGAACCAACAAAGAAAAATGTTTTAACGGATTATAAACGACTTGGCTTTTGTCACTATTTTCACTTTTTTTTTATTTTTCTCTGATTGTCTTATCAAACTAAAAGTTTGATAATTGTTTTTGAGCACATTGGTGTTGAATAAATAAAAACTGATTTGACTCGACAGCCTACAACCACATTGCCCATAAGTATAAAACAATCCTATCAACCAATCGGTAAAAAAGTAAAAATTCTAAATAAACAACACCTAGTAAATATATCTCTTCATACTCATAAATTTTGCTACAATATCTATTTCTCAAGTTTTGGTCACAACTTTATTTAATGTTTTTCTTGTAAAAGTTTGGTGTGTTATCAGTTCACGGAAGAAGCCATCTTGTTTTGCTATGAGATCAGCATAAGGGCCCCTTTCAACTATAACTCCATTTTCTATTACTGCAACCTCGTCAGCCGATTGTATGGTGCTTAGTCGATGAGCTATGGTGAGGACCGTACGGTCTTTGCTTATTTCTTTTAAAGCTTTGTCTACCAAGTATTCGGAATATGCGTCTAAAGCTGAGGTAGCTTCGTCTAAAATAAGAATTTTCGGGTTCTGGAACAAATCAATAAGGTTAAAGTAAGATGATTACAGAATTAGAGGCCCATTTAAATTATATTTTATTAAAATACATCCTAAGTCGACTGTGGCTTCACGCAGTTACACCCTTCACGAATACAACGGACTAGCTTTTTTAACCCCCGACGCAAAAACACAGCTAACGTGATCGAGATGGTTGTTAGCTATTTATGAAAATCTGATCAAGCCTAATTTATAGTTTATTATATATACATATATTAGTATTTATAATATATATATTAGTATTTATAGTTTAAAGTTACAGATTATTGTTTGGACGATGTTATTTTATGGAATTAATGGAATGGAGGGGGGCAAACGAGCAAACTGGTCACCTGATGATAAGTGGCAAAACGCCTCCCATGGACATCAGCAACTCAAGAATTGTTTGAGTGGACGCGATTGAGTGTGATGTGGGGTTTTTGTATATTTTGATATAAAGCGACAAAATATACGAATACATAGTATTTGTTGCTATAGGGTTGCCTTACCTTAACGATCGCCCTAGCTATTGCAACACGTTGTTTCTGTCCGCCACTAAGCTCTCCGCCCCTGGCTCCCACTTGTCTGTCCCAGCCCAGGCTATTAGTCGCCACCAGCTCCGTCAATTGCGCAGTCCGCGCCGCCGTCATCCAAGCTGGTTCTTTGACCTATACCACAAGAATAAGATAAGAATAATACTTGTTTTATATACTTAAAAAGGCAACTCCCGCATTCACAATTTTTTATCCCGTGTGGGAAAATCCACGAGCTCCGGTTCAGCAGTCATGGTCACTAACCATTAGACCAACAGACCCCACGAATAATATTGTACACCCAAGAGTTATTGCTCAATATTAAATATACTAAGTGGATATGCATAAAGGTGAATCATCGCCAAGGGCGATCTCATACAGGGGAACCTTTGGAAAAATTAAAAGAATAATGGGTAGCTTTAAAATCCTAGTTTATTGTGAAAGTTTCAAAAACCTGAAATAGGCTTTGTCAAAATATGCAATGCATTAAAACAAAACCAAATGTCGACTCGAGGGATTTACTGAATTTTACCACTGAAGATGGTTCAACGATGAAAAGGTTTCAAACTAAGAACCTTCAAAGGTTACTAAGAAACTTCTTGCTATCCACCTCTTGGCTTTCTCATCAGAAGACTGTTACCAATCCCAAGCTGTTGGACTCGTCAAAACAAATCATTTGAATCCGAACTCGAGGGGTTTGGTAGCTATTAAAGAGCTCCCCTATCTACCTGGCTCCATTATTCAGATAAGCTTCAAGATTCCAAACTATAGCTTTCACAAACATGTGTTAATTTCGATATGACAATTAGAAGTTGGTTAAAATAGATTTCTAAGATTATTATTATTTCTGATAAAGATGGATATTTGTGCCACACTAGCGTGAGTTTATACGTAAATATTTATATATAATAATAACAATTAAAAATAATTGGTTCCAATAACAATTAAAAACAAATAATTGGTTACAATAAGTTTTACCGTCGGTACGTGAAACCCATATAATTCTTAGAGCGGTTCTGATCCTGGTATTGGTTTGCAATACATGTCGTAAAATAGAGAGTAATCGTATGAGGTCGTAGCCTTCAAACATACAAATAATCGAATTAAATAGAACATTGGTATGGGCACGACACTAAATAAGTCGAAGGCAGCAGAGTCTAGTTGTGGTCTAATCCATTACGTGAAATCTTATATTATGCATCAATCTATGTCAATTTTTATGTATTGACTTATTGCATACTTATTTATTTATTTACACACTTATTGCATTTTATTGCATGGGGCGGACTTAATGCCAGGAGGCATTGTCTTCCAGTCAACCCTTAGGTGGTGCAGAGAGGGTCAAGGTATGCACCTCGCATACAAACAACACATATATATATATATATGTGTGTGTGTTATATATATATTATCTATATATATATATGTGTGTTATATATATTATCTATATATATATATATATATAGATATATAAATACACAAATATATACAAATATACACATATAAAATTTCTTTGAGGTGGAGTCATGAAGAAATTTCTGCCAACTGCTTTAAATAAAATTTGCGAACGTTAGCTTTAAAATTGTCACGGTTAGTGGACATCCTAATTTCAAGAGAAAGCGCATACTTACACTTATATACTTCTTTAACTACTATCTATATACTAATCTTACTACAAAGAAAAATTGTAGTGCAGTATTTTTATTTTTTGTTATATTAATTATATTATAAGGTTGCCTGAAAGACATTGCTCTAAGCGATTAGGCCATTTCATCAACTCTGTAAATCTTGGTGTACAATAAAGTATTATCTACGTGAGACTATTGAAGCGCCACTCCTCTATACAGAAACATCGGTTTATCAGCACAATCATTACCTATAACGTTGTCTAGTCACCATAAGACAGAAAGGAAATGAGGAAGGAAGAACTTTATCAACGGCGAGTGACACTACTGGTGCTCTGATAACGACTATGACTGATATCCGCCATCGGGCGCCAGCGGGTTTAAAGAATTAATTTTATAAAATGATTAAAGATTAGAAGCTTAAATATAGGTAGTTATATTTATTATTTATTTATTTAATATTGTTATCACTTCAATCATTGCAATGTATTTATGGAATTGTGTACTAATCCGTGCCTATTATGCTCTTTTTAACCGACTTCAAGAAGGAGGAGGTTCTTAATTCCGTTGTTTTTTCTTATGTTTGTTACCTCATAGCTCCGTCATTTATGAACCGATTTGAAAAAACTATTTTTAATGTGAAAATTAAAAATAGTTTTTCAAACTGGCAGCATCTGGCAGCTTGACGAAAACAGGCAGTTTCGTTAAGCTGCCAGTTTCGTCAAACAGGCAGCTTGACGAAACTGCCTGTTTTGCTTTCCTATGACTTTCCAGTGGCGTTTACGAATTACGAAAAATGGCTAAGTACTAAATAAAAGCATAAAGTAAAAAGTTTCCAACCAATTTAAAAACTCCGAACGTCTCAGTAGGTTGATTATACTCGTCATTGCCGCGCTTTCAAACTGTTTTTTTTTTTTTAAAGACAAACATTTAAACAACGGACACAAAGAACACCCAGTTTCAGAACAACAATTTGAGGATTACACAAGTTTTATCCCGTGCGGGGATCGAACCCACAACACTCGGCGCGACAGTGTAGTGGCGAGGTGACCACTTAAACCGCTACGCCATCCGTACAGTGGCTACACTATACTACACGATCTTGTATGTTTAAGCGATAATTGTTTAAACATTAACGTAGGTGCTTAGGAGTATATAGGGCAAGTTGCTACCATATATAGCTACAGATATCGTTATCGTAATGACCCTACCGCCGAAATAATATGCGTATGTAAATAAGTAATTAATTTTTATATTTTACTAGTTCACAGCGAACTTTGCTCCCGCATGCTATATATTAAGCTATACATTTGAATATCTTTTTATAAGGTTCATAATTATGTAACTCATAGTATGTACATGAACCTTAGTGATTAGAGAAATAAATCATTATTATTATTATTATTAATTAGATTCAGATGATCCAATCAGACAAGAAATCCATCCTCCATGTATAAAAATATTCTGAATGATCAGAGTCGCCACCAACTTCTATAATAAATCCATCGGTAATGTCGTCGACTATAAGGCCCAGATGAAACATTTCGTCTTCAAGTTTAAGGTCGCAATTTTAAGCTTCCCTTCTTCAAAAAGGTTTCGTACTTCATTAAATTTGAAGTTTTCACTTTGAATACTAGTAAACCATCATCCACGAAACTCTCTTCGCTTTAAACATGGGACACTATTTGTCGTCTGCCCTTGCCAAAAGGCCCTTTTAATCCAGTGGTTAACCTGCTGTATTTTATTTTTAATTCTACCGTACTGTAAGAGAAAATTATTTAAATTGCCATTTTACTCTGTACGGGAAACAACGCTGATGGCGGCTGTAATTTTTTTGTTTTATACAAAGGTATCGAAACATGTAAGTGTTTCACCAGTTTAAACGGGTCACCCAGTGGACGGATCACGCATAGCGTAACATGGTCAACATTCGCTGGCTGTGTATAGCACGTGGTGCGGCCATGACGACGTGAATTTTAATTATACGTATACTTTTGAATAGAAAACTTTGAAGCTAATCGTCTAATAAAGATAAAAAGTTGCCAGTTACAAAACGGTATCTTACATCACTGTGGAAAAAATCTGGCAACATTATTTGTAAATTTGACATTTGCATGTGTCAATGTTTGTCTAAGAGATAAAAACAGGCTATAGGTACCTACCTAGAAGTTTGTTTGCATACGGAACCCTTTAGTCATTGCATACATATTTACATATTTGGAATTAGTAAAATAAATGAAATATAGAAATTATCTTACTTTTCCGTCGTCGATACACAAATTTCCTTCAATGTCGTCAAGGGCACCGTACAGAATATTTTCTTTTATCGATCCACTAAACAGCACAGGCTCCTGAAGTAAAACGAAAATCAAATTATTCTCCGAACACTAGTTAGAAATGTAAGCGCACATTAAAATATAAATAAATTGTCAAAATGATAAAATAAACTACTATATGGAATGGACGGTTCATGTAATTAAATAACTAAATAATAAATAAAGTAGGTAAATAAATGTTTATCTAATTTGTAAGTTATATTAATTTTGATGTTACGTAAATAAAATAAATATCTAATCTGTATTTAATAATATTACCTATAATTCAGAAGTTACTCTGTCACTAATTCACGACTTATTTTTTTGTGTTTGTGTGAATGTGTACTGAGCGGGCAGTAGGCTTGCGCCCTATTACGCATTTACCCGCGTTTAAAACGCGTCTGCTTACCCCTTCGGGAAAAGACGAGTGTATCTATGAATTACTGAGCATAGGTTAGTCGTTATTGTCGAAAATTCTCAAAGACACTATAGTGTTAGTTACTCAGAATGATGATTTATCGTGATGACTCACATTCTAAGTGCTATTATTACGATAATTACGAGATAGGACATTTAAAACCTTGCATTATGGATAGGTTCCTGTTAACATACAGCGGCGTATATGTATTACTAGGTACACTAGATAGCGATCACGGATGCATAATGACAACAACTTATCTGTCTATTGGTAAATAATTAATCTTTCTCTAAGAATACTATGACAAACCCATATTGGATGATAAACATATTTTTGGAAAACTGAGTATCGAATAGACCTTTGCCCTATAATATAGAATTCTTTCAATGTTAGCATAGATGATTAATCTTCTAAATTCAGATCGAATTATGAAAACGGTTATCACTGAGCAATGTCTAAAACTGGGAAAAGAAGAATTATATAGGCATAAGTCTAACTAATATTAATAATAATTTCACACATCTCACACACTGCCGTCTGATTTTGTACTATGGTACAGTACATGTAACGCACCTGACTAACATAACCAATATGGCTTCTCAACCACACAGGATCCAGGTCCCGTATGTCAACGCCGTCTAACAGAATGTTGCCTTTATTTGGTTCATATAGCCTCATGATCAACGCAGCGACCGTACTCTTGCCACAGCCTGAACGTCCGACCAGAGCAACGGACTTCCCTGGCAATAGGTGTAAACTCAAGCCCTTTAATAATGGGGCTTTCGAGTATGTGTAATGAATATTCTCAAGGATTATTTCGCCTTTCGGTCTTTTAGTTGGCCTTAGGCCTCCTGAAAAATCATAATATTGTTAGACACATTACTAGACGGGTAACTGGGTAATTTTACACGACTGCGCAAGAAAGAGGGTTATGTTTATCGAGTGTTTAATTAAATCAGAGCTGTCAACAATCCCTGCTAGACATAGGACACTGATAGTCCAGTGCTCTGAGTATATTTTTGAATGTAAGTACATATATTATATTGTTAATTATTTCTTTGTCACAGAGACGTAGACGGCTTGCTGAAAATCGGCGTATGACGTGTCTCGTCACAGTATCTATAATCTAAAAATAAGTATGATTTATAACGATAATTTATAATGCACCATTTATCACTTTTATTACTATTTTTTATAAACGCGATATTTCATAAATTCTTGTAAACCACACATATTTATAATTTCAAAAATGCTTACTTTTATTAAACAAAAGAGTTATAAACTAAATTGCCTCTTTTTTGTTTTATCACTAATCGTTTATGAATGTCACGGCAATTAAATGAGTCCCTGGCTACGCTTTTCCAGAGTGCGTCCTTATTTACGAAACATTGAAATGATATATCTAACCTGAAACTGGTATAGCTGGTTCCCTATCAATGATCTCCCATAGTCTCGTAGCGGCTCCCACTCCTTTATTTAGCTCTGTGTAGAAGCTACTCATGCCTCCTATACTGATACCCACATATGCAGCATATAGTAGAAAAGAGGTAAGATTCCCAACTGTTAACTGTTCTGTAGCAACCATGCCTCCGCCGTAATATAGAACGAGTATTATTATCGTATTCCCTGCAAGCCCAGTCTGTTCAAAATTAAAAAAAGTATTTAGTTTTTTTGTTTTTTAGGACTAGTAGGAAATAGGTGACAAAAATAAACTATTTTCTTTTTGTTCTTCTTACAAAATACATTTAGGACCAAAGTAATGAGATGCTGATGGTTTTTTTCTTTTGCCATTACACTAATTTCATATCAAACTCAATTTATGACATTTTGTGTTAGAAGTGGTACTGTCAACACACTTCTATTATAGTCTATTTAAAATGCATTTTTAATTACTAAATAGCGAAAAAGTTAAATGTTGCAAAATAGCAAATACAGTGATGTAATTATACAGTGAAATCGATAATAGCGAATATTGTTAAGTAATGAAAGTCTATAATTACCATTCCGTAGAAACTTCCTACAGCTAAAGACTCTTTGTAAGCTAATTTCAATAGATTTTCTATCCTTTGGCTATATTTTTGACATTCCGCATGCTCCTTACTAAATGCTTTAACAGTCTTTATGTTGGAAATTTTCTCTTCAGCTAGCTGCAAAGATAATTGAAATGTAATTAAGAATAGAAGTCAACTAGTCAGCCTTTTTTTTCCTATTAGCTGCCATTACGCTGACATTATGTATGTGTAGTATGGGGACACAATTCCATCCATACAAGAGGATAATTCTTCAACCTATAGTTTATGCACTTTACTGGGTAACAATTTTTAAGTTCTGTGATCTGCTGTTAAGTGGAGTCAGATTGTAGAAGAGCCAAGTTCTCCCTGCTTTATATGTTCATTGCCAATGTCCAAAACTTTATAAATTGACAAATAATAATGTTTTTTTTTTTTTTAATTTAACACACACAAATGGCGTGGCGTGTAGCGACTGCACGATGGCGTAGCGGTTTAAGTGGTGTGGGTTCGATCCCAACTCCGGCCAACACTTTGTGTAATTCTGGGTGTTCTTTGTGTCCGTTATCTGAATGTTTGTAAAGCCACCCACGACACAGGAATTAATCCTAAGGCAGGGGTTTTGTCTTTAAAAAAAAAATTACATATTAAATCTTCTGTTTTGAAGTGGGTAAATCTGAAATATACATGACAGCTACTTCAATAGATTTTACTTAATTATTCTTTTGATATAAGTTGATAAGGTACATTCTCTATCTGTCTACCAAATATTATGTGCAACAAAAATATACCTCAGTAGTTTCAGCAAGTGAATCTTGTAATTGCCTTGTTATAGCTCTTACAAATCGTCCATATATCACAGCTAACACAGAAACAGGTGGTACTACACACAGACCAACTAGTGCCAGAGATGGAGACATATAGATCTAAAACAAAAAATAAGATAGGATATATTAAATTAAGCATACATATTACTATAACTAACAACTACTTTAATTATTTGAAGTAAAAAATTATTTGTGTTTAGATAAGATTCATTTCATCACATTATTACTGCTTATTTTATTTTTTTTTACTTTTAAAACAAATCATTGTTTTTGTATGCATGTTTATACATATGTGTAACTTATTTTTATTATAATAATAAAAAAAAATTACCATCATTCCAGTACCAGCACCAACCATAAACAGGGATCGTAAACCATCACTAACATTTTGGCTAAGGTTTCGGCCCACAAGTTGTGTATCTGCCGAAAGCCTGTTCACCAGTTCTCCAGTTGATGTTTTGCCAAACCAAGCAGCCTCTTGGCATAATATGGCATTGTACACTTGTTTTCGGAGAGCTTGAGTCATTCTCTGACCTAGAGCAATCCTTGAATTCATTTCCACTCAGATAAAATATAACTATTCTATATATATAAATTATGAAGTCTTGAAGAAAGCAAGATAACAAACATTCAACTTTTCCATGCATATTCAATTACATGTATTTACCTGAAATAGACATCAGATATACCCTGCCAAAATTACAAAGGCCTCCAATAAGAAATACTCCACACAACATAAGGCAAAGAGTATCCAGTTTTTCTCTAGCACCAGCCAAGTCACTTGTACTGCTGTATATAATATCTAGTACCTTCCCCAAAGAAAATGGTATGGCCATGGTAACACTCGAGGAAATAATCAGGAAACCAATAGCACCTAAAATAGGAATCTATAATTATAAAACTGTTATTATTTTATATTTAGAAACAAATGCAGGAGAATTGTTTACGTACCAGCCAGAGTCCATTTTTCAGGTTCTGCTAAACCAAATAGTCTTTTTAATTCTGATTTCTTTAATTTGACATTGATTTTATTGGCTGGTTCTAAATGGATCTTATCTTTTACATTTTGGAGCTGATCGTTTTTTTTATGAGCATCGATTTGGCTAGAATAATACCGCAGTTTATAACTAAACAAACCATTTCTGTTACAAAATATCCTTTCGTAATAGTTTTGTAAGTCTGGCACCTTGCGACGAGAGTATAACCTGACACTACATTGATGACACAAGTTAGTTTTGGTCGGATAACTAAACAATAAATTTGAATGTGTATTCGATATTTTTATTTGGAATTTGCTATTAATTAGGCGCTGCAACATTTTTAATTTATTTTAACTTTTTCTAAAGCTGAAAAACAAATCGCTCCGTAAACATTTTAGATTGTCATTGTCAACTGTCGAATTTTGCTATCAGACTTGACAGCATTGCCATGTCTTAACTTTAATTTAACCTGATGCTTCACTTTTTACCCAAAATCTTGTCAATTTGAAAATAAAAAACACTAAATATTAATTACAATACCCTCAGCAACAATAACCTATTATAGCGATAGTCCACCCATAACTAAAATCGAAGTAAGTGAAACAAATAAAAAGACATTCATCCATATACCTTATAATTGTTTTTGTGATTAAGACCTGAGTTACACTTTTAATAGCTACTTAGGATTATGGTCATATGATCGCTTGATAACATAATAGAATAATATATATATATATATATATATTTTTTGTGTTTTAATAATCTACAGTATATTATAACAGTCGCATTACAATATTTCAATTTACAATGGTACACATTTATAAGTGTGGGAAGACTGGTGTCTGAAATAGGTGTGAGCCTGTATCACAGATCACCTGGCACTCACTATGCAGACATCACTATGCTACAGCATAAACTATCCATAACTAGGGCAAGGACAGGCTGAAAAGAAAAGAAAAAAATGCAGCACCTCTGCAGTGTGTTGCAAACGTGTGCGCCATATGTGTGTGTGTTTCTGTGTAACTGTGATTTGTGTAGGTTAATTAAAAAAACCGGTAAAAGACTATGTCTTACAAACTTTTTCTTTCCTTCGTTTGAAATTATGAAGCATTTAATTATAAACTAATTAAGAATGCTGCCTAGTAACTGTATGTAAGAAAAAGAACTGGCAGACGACACATTTTAAACTCATCTTCTAAATATAAAAAAGGCTCACTGTTCTGACATATCTGATTTTAGGTAAAGATCAGTCATTTGTTGTAAAGAACTTGCTTTTGGAAGATTGCCCTTTGAACCCTTTTTATATTTAGAAGATGAATAAGTACATGCAAAGTGCACTTTTGAAGTGATTCAAAAGTATTGATTATCTGTTATATTGGTAATATGGATTAATTCATCATATTTTACTAGGAGATTTCTGCCCGAAATTGCAACCCAACAAGTTCACCGTCGTCTGTATCACTATCAAAGACCACTGGTCCTCCTAAAGTAGGTACTTAAGTCTGTGTTTAGGGCGATAATATTCACGATTGAGGTCGAGATAATAAACATACCGTATAGACTATTTGACAAACTTAACTATACCCGTGGCCACTCGTTGGTGGTATGAGGTTTACCGAAGGTGGATTGGGTCCAAGTAGAGGTCATCCTCTCGGGCCCTCTCTACCACCTCTTTCCGCGAGATGACATCCTCGCAGAAGGTTGCAACTGTGGTAAAACTTTTCTCACTGCCTGCCATCGAGCGTATGGTCGGTAGAAAGATTCTCTCCGAAGCCAAAAGTGAGGACCCAACGCTGCAGCACCTAAGCAGAACACTTCGAGCGATACGATTCGGGCTATGATCGTCATAACCCACTGAAGCCGTCAGAGGAGTACCCCATTCTGTGCGGTGAGGGCCTCTGCCTTCAACGGTGAACCGTACAATGTCATTGACCGGGCAACCCCGTGTACAGCCATCTTGTAGCGACACTGTCTCCACCCAAATTGGGCTAGAGACGATTAAGGGTGAAAGCAGCGCCGACCAGCTTCGGAGCAACCTCCAGAAAGTGCTCGTATAAGCGCCACGTACCGTCACTATCAGGCCTTAATACTTTATATGGGCCCAAACCGGTACAAGGACCGAAATTTTGAAAGTAATAGTTATCTATGGACATCATTTTAATAAATTAAATTCATAGCGATTTATAAAATGTATTTAAAAATAGTTTTGACAAATAAACAAGATGCCAGCTAATCTACTTCTTTTTTTTTATTGACGTAGAAATTGAAATGAGCTTAATTTAAATTATGATGCTAGTGAGATTGCTGCAATCATTAACCGAAGCAACCTTTTTTCTTTTAAGGTAAAAGAAAAAAAACCTTATGTGCCGTTGCGTCTCGGACGCGTCAATATTGGTCTATTTGCCAAGTCAATCTCATGTGATACGCTGGTATACTGTATTTTGAATTAGATATATGTATAGATTATTAACTTTGAGCCTAAATTTATTGCTTGACCACAGGATGTCGAAGTTTATTTTGCTTATTTCTACTGTGATGGGGACAATTTGCTTTTGTTAATGTTGTAAAAAAACGACATAAAACTACTCTAACATATTTTTGTATACTAGATACTTAAATAAATTTAAGTTGTACAAAAATCATCCCGTTTAGATTTTTTGTAACCAAAAAAATTGTCACAAACCTTTGTTTTAATTTGTCGTTTACGTATAACTATAGACTTTTAGCGGATTAATAGACAACATAGTCACAATATCGAAAAATTTAAGTCATCTTTGCATCTTTACCGCTCATACATTGGGCTCAGTTTCAGTGCACACGCAAATGTCATACTAGGCTTCACTTATCATTAATTGTTCATCCTTTGGTGACAGTACTCTTTCTAGGTGGTGAGCTGGTTTTGTTACCCTATGACCTTATATGTACCTCTGGCAATATACAAGCTATTTCATGATGATCCGTTTAGTAGTCAAAAGTGAAAGCATAACAAACCAACACAATTTCTTGTTTATAATGTTAAATATGCATATACCTTAGTTAGTTATCTCACCAGGCCACCATAGTGTGGGTCATCATACTACATTGACTAGACATGCAATGAGGATAGTGACCACCACTCTTGGACTCCATTTATTGCTTACCATCAGGCATAGTGGAGTCATTATGGTAGGCTGACACATAAAAAAAAAGTCCTTCAGATTATATAAAAGATCTTTAACTAGGTATGATACTATTAATTACAAGCCCTTTTTTTTTCTTTTTTTTTTACGTGTGGAAACCCCCACGGGTCTTCACTCACCGGAGCTGACGGTGAAGTGGTAAGAAATATATATGTATATTTCTAGGGCTTGTAATTAATAGTATCATACCTAGTTAAAGATCTTTTATATAATCTGAAGGACTTTTTTTTTATGTGTCAGCCTACCATAATGACTGGCCAAAATGTTGGAATTCAATTTCATTATATATATATATATATATATTTCATTATATATATGTATATACATTAATAAATAAAAATAATATATATAATATTAATAAATAAAAAAAAATATAATTATTAATTATATATATATATATATATATATTATTATATATATTATATATATATATATATATATATACAGTCCAAGTCAGTAATCCAAATTGTGAATTTATTTACTATTCAATTTATTTTATTATTTATATTATATATTATATATTTATTATATTATTATTCAATTTCATTTTATATATATATATATATAATTAATTCAATTTCATTATATATATATATATATATATATATATAATTAATTCAATTTCATTATATATATATATATATATATATATATATATATAATTAATTCAATTTCATTATATATATATATGTATATATATATATATATATATAAAATGAAATTGAATTCCAACATTTTGGCTATATTTTTTATTTTAGCCAGTATTGTACACACATTTTTGAAACTGAAGTTTATATACCTAACTTTACTGAGTAACACCAAATATTTTTTAAATAGTAATCACAACAATACAATATGTTAAATTGTTGTAACAACCTCAGAAGGGAGATGTAACAATTAATTTTATCTCATATCTTCGGCACTTGAACAATTGAGAAAAATATAATGCATCTCAGATATTATAACACTAACTGCATTTCCCTTATTGGGCATTAAGTGCTATATGGTAGTTTCTGATAATTTAATGTTGTGATGTATCTAAGGGTACAATAAAAGTTGAACCTGATGTCCTGCACATGCTCTTGCAGTTGAGTAACAAGAAGCTAGTAGTCTCTAAGGAGTCTGGAATCTTTCACTCCACAATTATTTTCATGATACAATGCAATTGTAATACCATACATGTAAAGTAAGCTAGGAAGTCTTTTGATATTGGGGTCTGAATGAATATAAAATTACTTGTTATATTTAGTACCCAATGTAAACAGTATCTTTGTAAGAGCATTCAGCATTCAGATTATATTCCTTACAAAAACAAACGGTCAGTTTGATAAACAGGGAAATAATCAAAAATTGTATGTTATGCTTCTCCCTATTCCAGACATAAAATATTTGCCCCTTCATTTATTGAACAACAACTGATTAAAAATTATACTTTATTTCTAGTTTCAGTACTCACTACAATAAATAAACATAATTAGTTTCGATATAACATAATAATGTAACACCAATAAACAAGTAAGTTAACAAACTCACAATACTAGACATTTTAAATGCTACATAATAATACTAGTTATAAGATAATATTAAAGCTTACAGCTTTTTTAAACATTTCAGCATCATTAACTAAAATATACAGGGGTGATATGATTGACCTATTGTGACACTTTATGTGTGTAATTAATAGATCTAAAATGGTTAAGGAATTAATGACTACTAATAATATTTAATGGGAGTTCGCCCTTTGAAAGTATTAAGTATTAAAATATTAAAACGGAGTATTCATACAAGACATAAAGCAAGAGCAAATGGAATTAATATATTTAGTTCTCTTTTTATACTGTAGTAGTATGTTTTATCTGCCCTCTTTTTATAGGTTTTTAAGTCAGAAACGCTCTTTCGGTGTCCTATTTTCGGCTCTTACGTGAAAATTTAAAATAATAGTAATAGTATTAGTTCCGGGAGTTAAACTTTTTACTGAATAATTCTTACTCTTTAAGTATATTTTTGTAAAGTTCTGAAAAGTTAAATTTTTAAATACCTTTTTTATCTTATTATGTTAATAACAATTGGAATTTTTAAGGGCTAATAAATTCTCGAGATATATTTTTCTAGACGTCATTCCCCAACGACTGATCTATCGCTCATATTTTTAGGAGTGTAATCAAGAATTAACAAGTTTTTAAACTTGTTCAGTGGACTATATGAATTTTGCGCTGCTCTGTAGTTTTATGTACAGACTATTCAATGGCACAGCAGAAATACGCAAGACCTTTTATATCGTGTGCCGTACACAAGTAGCTATCGTCAACAAAATACTGAAAAGACAATCCTACCCAGTACAACAGCGACAATTAAAAATAAATGAAGTAAAATTATAAAAGCAACCATTACATCGAGTAACATAAATATAAGGCTACATAACAAATAAATAATCTGCAAAACAAGCTTGGTCAATCTAGAATTAAAACGTAAGTTAATATGTATGTATGTGTGTAGGTAGCCCTCTAATTATTGCTACTTCACTTTTTACAATAAATAAAATAATTCTTCCTTCAATAACAAAAAGGAACTCATATCACGAATAATAAATAACATTAATATTTTAAGTACCTACTAACATAAACCATTCTAATGGCACAAAGTTATAAACACAAGATTGGTCGGCGGCTTTCCTTACTTGGACCATTTTCATTTACTTTATAATATATTTGTAATGGCCATTAGAACCTTACATTGACGCAGTGTTCTGATAATAAGTAAATAGCGAAAAGTAAGCATATATCTCACAAATATAAACATAATCCGCACTATGCAACTATAGATACAAGAATCATAGAAGGGTCCGTCCTTGCTTAAATATAAATTATGACGAGATATTTTAAATATTAACATAATCAGCCACAAGTCGTGAGAATATATCGAAAAAACTTTCATTTTTCTATTCCACCTAAGAACTAAAACAGCTTTTATTCTCCTTTATCAGAGCTTAAAAGTATAATTGCCTTAGAAATCTAAGTTAACTTCTATTGCACTAAAAAATCCTCGGCGATGCGAACAATAGCAAGAAAAACTTATATAATATATATGCTGACAGTACAATATTGGTTAGTCACCGGAAATCTCTGTCATTCAGTCAAATGTGAGAAGAACCGTGATGTTCTTTAGATGACATGACATTCATGATGCTAAATAACATGGCAATATAAAAACTATCCACCATAATTTTACACTGTTATGTTTGTTTATTTAAAAGTAAAATGTGATTTGTATTAGGTACATTTGGAATTAATTACTAAAATTTCAATTAGTGTACTTTAAAACTTCATCAATCAACTTGGTAATGTTAAGCACATACATAAATTACTTATTATGTTACAACTTTATCACACAAATATTATAACATTTTCCTAACATCACAAATATTTTATTACCAATATAAAAAGATTTAATAACACAAAAAATGACAAAATTACTCAGAAATGAATAAATACCTAGCTTAAAAGGCATCTGTTAGGTACTTTTGAAAATAAAAGAAAAAGGAATATTAGTTAATCGGCTTAAATTACCCATTATGTAGGAAAGGGAAAAACATTGTAATCTTATATGGCATACACTAAAGGCGCGATTTAGTTTATAATATATCTTGTAGAACAACTTAAAGCTGTTTAATATACGTATGGTAAATATATATATTAAATTCTGTCTCATTCTTCCTATCAGATTGGTGTCATTGAATATTTGTGGTATAATAATATTTCCGATGATTTTAAATAATTGTTAATATTACAGTATGAAATTAACAATTGAATATATTACTTATATAACTCTTTGTCATGGGTCGAGAATAACCTCACAATATAATTTACTGTGTATAGTATACTTTGTAATAAAGCGTTTTGGATCGCCATAGACTGTATGTGTTGTCGAATTTCAGCAAATACACTCCTTCGCCGGGATACGTGTGTGATCCAGCATAAACCTGCAAAGCAATAAAAAAATAAGGTGCTGTAATATAGGGTGAAGCAACTTCCAGCTGCAGATTTTGTAGGAAAGCCGGATAGGTTTTATTGCTAACAAGCAACGGCGTATGTCACCTGGCGCTATGCTTACGCTAGCATTCTGCTAATTTAGTTTTAGACGATTGTCCCGTCAACTGTCCGCTGTGATTTTCAAAACTGTCTAAACGAAGACTTTATATATGATTTGTACATATAGAGTACTCGACAGGCAATAAGAGGGTGCGCAGCGGCACGACTTTGTTCGCGTTTGACGCCCTGTCCCGACAAACGTGACGTGAATATATCAAATAGCCATTCTTTATGAGAGTGCGACGTTGTCACGTCATCATATGTCGCGTCGCTCATCTAGGAGAACGGTGAGACGTGTGTGTGCTCCACACCCGTAATTACCCACCTTTAAAAATGTTTTTTAAACAATGGGTTTTATTGTTGTAAATGTTTTTTATAACCAAACGTATGTTCCATATTCACACAGCTAAGCTTGCTTGTATTAGAATTGTAGCACAACCACTTGATGACAAGTCCAACGCCTTAGTTAAATTTGTAATAAATATAATTATGTATATGAATAAGTAGTAGGTCTATATACATGTTGTGGCGGCACGTACCTCGGTGTGACAGTCGCGGCGGTAGACGGGCACGACGAGGCTGACGGGCGGGCGCGGCGGCGGCGCTTGCGGAGGGCTCTCCACCGCCAGCGCGCGACGCTCGCCGCCCAGCTCCAGGTCCGTGCGCGTGCCATGGATAGTGTACTCGTGGATTGTGTCACCTGAATAACAATCTGCTTTATCACTGTCTACCTACGGTGGTATTAAAACACTGCCAAGACGACTAAAAAAGAACACATATTCACTTTAATAATAATATACCTTCACACACAATTTTTTTGTAGCAACCTTGACAGCTCGACTTGAAATTTGCCTAAATAGGGAGGCAAGCAATAATCACTTCAAAGTTTTTACATTATTATTCAAAAACAGTCCGGAAATAGACTAAGTAAAACATTAATTTAGTTTTTCTTAGCACTTGGACATTATTAACGTATGTTACTAAGTTGTAAAATATTATTATTTAATGTAATGGAATATTCACCGTCATCGGTGTAGTCCGGAGCATCAGGATCGTCGATATCCTCATCATCACTTTCCGAGACGTGTATGGTAACTTCAGTGGTCGGTGATTTGCTCCATTCGAAGTGTAATCCAAATCCTAAATAGAAAAACCCCGATATTTTTTAAAAATACAGTGTTACAAAAAGGTCGTCAAATATTTTGAGGTGGTATAGTAGACCTCATTTGTAGCTTTACAAGAACTTAGAACTTAGAACCTTTGATGAACAAGCGTCTGCTTAATTACTAGTTTTGCAACTTGCTTTCAAAATTTAGTTTTTGTCCAGGAAAAACCACGGTTCGGATCGTACATCCTCACCGATTCTATTGCTTCAAACATTGACAACAAAGGAAAGTGAAAGAAAGAAAAAAAGTGAAAGTGGTAAGACGATTCCTAAACCTCACTAAGGCCTTTGACACGATGTCCGTTTCGCTCCTTATTCTTAAACTTGTAAGGATAGCAGTCTAATGCCTACGATTGAAGTTTGAATCAGCGAGGATCAAATTATGCAACTATGCAGTTCCTAAGGGAAGTATACTTGGCCCCAATCTTTATTTATTTATATTAATAACTTTTGTCAACAAAAACTCGAGAATGGTGACATACCTGAATTGGCAGTTGCCATTGATACTGCGCTTTCTTTACTGATTATTCATGGGAAAATTTATAGCACAGTGCGCAGTGTGCTATACATTTTTATGTGGAGAAAACCAAATTTAGTGCCTATACAAAAAAAAAAACCTAAATTCACAATTTCTTTAAATTATTGCGTTGATCTAAGTATATGTTCCTGCACACCCCTCCCATAAATACATACTGTATCTCTTCATGGGGAAGAATAGGTAAAATCTACCTACTGGAAGTTGAAAGGGCTCTAAGAGCTGTTCTAAAAGTTTGATCTGGTCTGGCTTTTCGTTACCTCCTCGTTACCCCCTTCCCTACCGAGGAATCATAAAAAAACTGGGATGGTTTGTGTAGGGAGACTGTCTGATTTTTATCAAAAAGCTGGTCTATGTCGCCACTCTAAAGAAAGATAAATGCAGAACTAAAATTTGTCCAATATTGACACACAAACAAACACATTAAATATTAACTTATTATTCTTATACTGTATTGTTTTCCGTTTTTATATTATTATTATATGCTGCCTACTCTCACTCTATATATTGTGTAACTAATATAATATTAGGCTACCTGTAAAATAGTCATGGCGCCTGCTGACCCGTAGCACAAGTGTATGTATAGATTTCCCGGGCACCAGTCTCTTACAATTCTCACAAATGCGTATAGTATATAACCATTTACTGTTAGTTACTGATATATTGTTTTTTTTTTGTGAATGCAGAAATAAAGAAATACAACAACTTACATTTATAGTCATGCTTCCATTCCCAAAGGGGTAGCCACCTCTGCCTACCCCTTTGGGAATGGAAATTCCGTATTCAAAGGTTACTGGGCTCGGACTTTTCGACCTGGTATGCTACCCTAACCTACTTGATCTAAGCAAGCAATACACCTTTCTTTCGATTCTATCCTTCCTGTCCCTCAATATATTTCCAATTTTCACAATGAATTCCCAAAATGTCGGGTTGACAGTGATAGGTTACTTAAGTGAAACAAAATAATGTAGTAGAATGTATGTTAGCATGTGTTATGCAATAATTAAAAGTAACTTTTAAATCTAAATCCAACTACGGATCAAAAAGCTATCTAAAAAGTACAAATAAATAAGTCTAGATCCTAGAAAGGATTGCCATAGCCTCATACCACCCTGTTAAGTAATCCATTGCTTACGCTATATAGCGATATTTAAAATAAAGCAAAAAAGAATAAATACCTATATCATAGTTATCAGTAGCGAACTCCCAACAGAGACACCTAGCCCGCGGATGTGTCGGCACTCGAACGGTGACAGTCTCTCCGTGGCCGACGGTCAGGCGCCCGCCGCCCGCTCGCGCTGACTCCTTAAACTGTATAATGTCCGCACGGGTCCACATGCGAGGTTCTTCAATCGTTGGAAATCCGTCTGACAATACAAAATTCAACTAACATTTCGAGTTAAAGTTAATATGTTAATGATCAATACGTTTGAACCGTTAATTGTATTATATTGTGTATACAGATTGCCAGGAGTACTGAAAAAGACATTAATTATATAAAAAATCCTGATACTGATATTTTTTTAACATTAATTCAAAGTTAGTACCTATAAAAACCCTAATCCAGTATTCCATTTACCACAAAATGATGAAGAATCAATCCAAACACTTGTTAAAATAAAGAACACATCAAGTGTTCACTCTTTTTAACTATCTCATTATAACCATACATAACACCCAAAAGAGTAAAGATCAATAGGTTATTGGTCTGGCTAAATATCTAAATATAAATTTGGCAATAATTTACCCTCATCGTCTGAATTCTGGTCTTCGTTGGATTCTTCAATGTACTCTTTAATTTCTGTTTTCTCTGAAGTCTCTCTACAACAAGAAATACGATTTTTAATTAAAACACAATTGAATTGGAATTCTTAGGAGGGTTAGGGTGGCTCGAATATAATAAGAAAGAAGAATATTGCAGACATTGCCCACTACTTCTACTGCTAATTGACCCTTGAGATTTCAAGAGAGGCACATGTTGATTAAGTTTAAAGATACCCTTTAAACCATCTATTAATACTGGTTAAAAATATAAAAGATGTTAAAGTCTAGATTTCAATCTACATTTCAACCATAACTGCCTATAATCTTATTTGTATCTCAACATTAAGTGTTGTTATCAGGTTTATAGAGGAAAGAAAAAAAAATCACATTAGTCTTATTGTTTTAAACATTCATAAAGCTCAAGGAAACTAACACATCATCAAAATCCATGGTTTCATTAAATAAGTAGTTGTAGCGCTTATTAGAGTATGTGGCCAAGATCTTCCTAGGCTTGCCAAAGAAGTGAAGGAAGGAAGTAGACCACTTTCTGCAGGCAGAATAGTAAAATGTAAGATAAGGAACAATGCCATATGAATTATATTAAAATGGTCTACACTAATAAATTGGAAGATTGAAGGCAAGATTTAACCATGGCACCTGTCTAAATATGAGGGAGGGGGGGGGGGGAAGTCGGGATGCCCCGCACACCATATTGGGGTCGCCGTGCTCAAAAGGAGGCGAACTCTGCCAGGATGCACAGGGACTTCCTTTCTAGGGTACACCAGAGGTCCCGGCCATAAGATCCGATGACGGAACACTGTGTGGTTTTAGTTGGTTCGACTCCCTTACCTTACGGTAAGGGGTGGGGGTATCCACGCAAAACAAGAAAGTTTAACCTTCAATATTAATTATATTATTTATCAGCAAGAAGCTAAATAGTTAAAATATATAGGTATGTTATGATTAATAATATTAAAGAATAACTATTACTTTTGTTGGTAGTAGTTGTATTGTTCCTTGGAGTCTGTAGAGGGTGGGTTGGTAAGTGTTTCACATAATTAGGTATATATATACATATGTGTTGTGTTTTCAATACAACACTATCGAAGTAATTCTATATAACTTTAACCTCTAAAACTGACACCTTGTATGATCTACATACAGTTTACATACTTACTTGTTATCAACAATGGTGATTTCTGTTTCATTCAAATTATAATCTGAAACAGGGATAGGCTCTTCCTTAACAATATCACTATTAGTATTATTCTCATTTTCTTTATCTTCTGTTGCATCCTTTATGTTTGAGTTAGCGAGTCGTTGGTCGACTGCCAGCTGTTGAATATATTGTTGGTAATGCTTGTCTTGCAGTTGACGAATAAGAACTGCCTGCTGGTCAAAGTTGCCTGGGTATTGTTGTTGCGCATAATGCAGGAATTGGTCATAAGTTTGGGCATTCAGAGCATCTTTTATTCTTTGCCTGAAATTTCAAAACATTGTATTAATTTTAAATGTTGGCAAAAGACACATTTCTCAGATTTTAGGCTGCAGTTAATTACTGACTTGCATAAGAATGGCACTGGTATCAGCTGCCAAACTCACGTTTTTTATTACAATTAACATATAACATAAAATGTTTTTTTTTATAGTAGCCATTGTGACTCCACTTTGCCTGATGGAAAGCAATAAGTGGGGTCAAAGAGTGGAAATGCTTTTTCACGCCCCGCTTAAAAGACCCGGGATCAAAGTGGGAAGGAAACACGTGCGCTGGTAGTGAATTCCAGGATTTCACTGATTGGCACAGGAAAGAAGAGCCAAACCGTTTAGTATAGTCGTATATTTTGAACTCTTAAACAGTGACTCCTCATGCCAGCACGTGTAGTCTGTAGAGGAAGGGAGAAGGTGGGACCAATTAGAAGAGCTCGTCAGAACACTCTCCGTCATGTATATCCAAAATATCGCCCGTGTATTGACAGCACAGTATGCAGTCTGCATAACAAGGATATTGCCAAGGGCAAACACGTCATTGATATGCAGAAGGAACAGCGTAGGCGATAAGACGGAGCCCTGAGGTACACCAGCGCTGGCCTCCTGTAAGACAGAGGCCGCACCGTCGCAGAGAACCCTAATGCGGCGCTTGTAGAGGAAGGCAGCAACCCAGTTGCAGAGTTTGGGCGGCAGACCATATGCAGGAAGTTTGGAGAGAAGCGAGCGGTGCCAGACCCTATCGAAGGCCTTGCCAATGTCAAGGCTGATGGCCAAGGAGTCCCCATGCCTATCCATAGCCTCACCCCAAAGGTGTGTGACGTACGCTAGAAGATCAGCCGTGGATCGGTTCGGCCTAAATCATATTGCTGATCATTTAACAAGGAGTGATCCTCTAGGTGGCGGATAAATTGGGTATTCATGATCCGCTCGAGCACCTAGCTCGAGTATGAAAGTGACAGCTATAGGTCGGTAATCGGAGCGGTCGCCTTTTTTGGGAATAGGTTGAACATTCGCCTCTCTCCAGGCCTCCGGAACAATTCCTGAGGAATAGGACAGGCGATACAAGCGCGTCAGTACGGGAGACAACTCAGGTGCACAGTTCTTAAGAACCACGGCCGGAATACCATCGGGTCCACTGGCATTCCGGACATCGAGTGACCGAAGCTCCGCCGGACATCCCTCTGCCGAATGCGAATATCCCGCATTGCGAAGTCGCAGATCGCAATGGCGTGCGGGTGCGCGCCGCGGTCGTCGATTCGGTAGTTAGCCGCAAGGAGGTCAACTAGTAGTTAGTAGTAGTTTCGCTTTCTCTTGAGGCTCATGGGCCAGTGATCCATCAGGGTACTTCAACGGTGGCAGCGAAGGCTGCGAAGCGAAGTAGTTGAACTGCACGACTTGTTGTGCACATCTCACTGTTAGTTTAAAATATGTACTTTTAATCCCAATTATCAACATACTAGTTTAATAAAAACAGTAATTTGTTATATACGATTAGCTTAGATCTTATTTAACAATTCAATATAATATACCGTTATCGTAATGGAATAGCAGAAAATACAGTTGACAGTGTGTCTTGTTCTAAAGGATATTAACTTATATTTAAAAAGTTCTTACTTGACTTAATCTTGTGTTCTACAACCAATTTGCTCACTTAACTACGTATCTAATTTAAGTTACCTTTTTTTATCCAAAAATAATATAAAACTGAGGTTGAACACAATATTATGTTTCAGATAAATTAAAACAATATTAAACTTTAACAAATCATTTAGCTAGCATGTCTGAGTTTATCATTATTGATAATATTGAACAATTCTTTCTTCATTTGATTAAAATAGGTATACATTTATCAATTACATGAAATGGATAAGTAATGTTAAAAGCAAGCAATTCTACTATTTTTTTTTTTTTTTTTATACTATAGGGGGACAGACGAACAGACGGGTCACCTGATGGTAAGTGACACCGCCGTCCATGGACACTTGCAACTCAAGAGTAGCAAGTGCGCTGCCCGCCTTTGAAGGTGATGAGGGATGGGGAGCGTAAGGAAGAGAGGAGGGATGAGGAGATGGAAAAAAGGAGAAAGGAGATATGGGAGAGAAAAGGGGGGAGGAGGAATTGGGCCTCCGGAAACCTCACTCAATTCGGGGAAATGCAACGCAAGCGTTACTTCACAGCCGGATTTCTGTGAGGCCGTGGTATCGCACCGGTCGAGCCGGCCCATTCGTGCCTAAGCATGGCTCTACCAATGATAGTTTAAAATAATAGTTGTTAACATAAGATATAAAATTGAATCTGAATACAAACAATAAAGCAATTACTGAAATGTCCAGTATATGAACAATATGAACATTAACTTTTGAAAAGTTTCTATTGATGTATGTACTTATACTTGGTATTGTGTAACATTTTCAGGTATTTTGTAACTAGCTTATTATCAACTAGCATAGAATACTTATAACTATAGGTCATCTTTTGGTAACAACAACCTATTGCTTTTGATAGTCATTTTCAGGTATCTTACAAAGCAAAAATTTACTTTACCTATTTTTTTTATAGATAGCACTAAAACTCAAGTCTAAAAAATAATTGATTGACAAACATGGGAATTCTCTCCTACCTGTACTTGTACTGTAGGTTCTTACCTGTTATGTTTTGCAAATTTATATACAAATTGTTAATTGTAAATCTAGAAAACAAAAAAGATTGTTTAGATATATTTACTTACACTTGCTGTTCTTCAGTGAGCTTATTGATCTGTTGTTTGTGTTTCTCAAGTGCAATTCTATTCTGCAGTTCTAATTTTGCCCTCTCATCTTCTATTTTCTTTAACCTGTTTATTGATGCAGAACAACAATATACTGACTACTACTGCTAAATACCACTAGAATGTGACTACTGTTTCATAAATATTCAAAACTTACTCTTGTTGTTTTTTGTCTTCTAAATCCTTCTGTATTGCTTCTATATAGGGCTTGAACAGTGGGCATAATCTGCAAATTATAAACATAAATAATATTAAATTAAAAAACCCAGTATGGAAAAAATATTTATAGTTTAAGGAAAACAAACAACCCTTAAAAAGTTAAAAAATATGTCTGCTGTGAGTCTTCAAAGAGTTAGGTTCTCTGGAGACCAATCTGGTTGCAACATCAGGTCGAAGTTGTCATTAACGATTATACTGGCATGAGTGAAGCACTTAATTGAGTAATCATATGCCAAAAATGCCTTACATAATTTTGGAAAAGAGATGATACTCTTATACTGCTGGACAGATATTAACCAAACACAGCTATACATCAACATCAAACTTATAACACCCCTCTTTTTGTGTTGGGGGGTTAAAAAGTAGAGGAAAACAAATGGTAATTGGACTTGATTTGTTTAGTCGTACTTTTTAATAATTACCCATTATTCCATTTTTTACATTACATTAGTGAGATAAGACCAGATTTAAAAGATATTTTGTCTATAAAACAAGTGTGAATGCATTTATTGTGTCATCTTAACAACTACTAAAACAACCATCATATGAGTATAAATTACCAGGAGTAGAGGAAAGGACATAGGGTATGTTGTATACAACACAACAAGAGGTACCAATGTCTAGATGTACTGAATTTATAAACAAAATCTAAAGAATAATGATAAATAAAATAATACCTATTTATTTAATTATATGGTTTTACTCATGTGTATTTCAGGGATGCCCAACTAATTTCTCAACAGGAGACCTCTTTCAAGGAGTAAGTTGTCCAGCCACGATGATACCAGACAATACACTCACAACTTTTTATTCTAAAATAATACCTGTCTAAAGTGTGAACAAATCCTGCCATTGCTTGAATTTGAGACATTGACCCTAAAGCTTGCCAAGCAGCTCGTCTGTCTCGTCCAATAACATCCAGCACTCCTAGTGGAGATGCAGAATTTGGATCTAGGGGACCATGCGCCGTTTGTTGTGTATAAGCCACCAGTTTAAGTCTATCTTCATAGCTCAGGTGGAGTGCTTTTCCTTCCTTATCTGTAAGCAATAACAATAAATTTACACTCTGTGAGTAAAAAATTAAGCACTTTTATATCTCTTAAAAACATTAAAAAGTATCATATATAAAAAAAAGATATGTAATACAAAATTAAATAAGATTTTTTTTTATATACTTCATGAAACTATTGAATCGGTCAAACAACAACATTAATAATATATACCTTTATAAAAAGCAAGTCCATGTTTGTACACATCTTTCAAAGGCATTCCCCATTTCCTTTCCTCACTCTCAACAATACCTTGATCCGTTTCTAGTCGTACTTTTTCTGGATTTACTTTATAATTATTTTCAACTTTGTTAGCCATTTTCTTGGTCTATACTACACAAATTTTCGCAACTCGAATTTTCCAAATTTTATCGTATCTGAGTTTTGCATTTGACATATAATATTTGTCTTAGTATAGTCAGTGTGACGACGTTATTTGATAAAATTCTTCCGAAATCGATGAAGTAGTAGTATTTCAATGATTGCGAAAGAATTTTAGGAACTTTAAAGTTGCAAAAATATCTTTTACCAAAAGATCAAGCTAGATTAAGCAAGTTTAATAAATATAAAAGTTTAAAAACAAGCATTAAGAAATACTGTAACAAGTGTACTGTACTATACATATATATGTGCAGTAAAGAGACTAAAGTTATTATAATCGTTCACGGAATTCAAAGATGAGATACTCTGAACCCCGTGATACATTATATAATATACATTATGATATTATAGTATATGATAGTATAGATATATATAGTAGTATGATACATGTATATATATATATATATATATAATGTAGATATCTTCATTTTATAATTTGTTAGTGGGAAACCTACATACTGGCAACGATGTACTGTTACAAACTTAAATGTCCTCCTTATTTATGTTAAAAGCTACATAAGAACTGTGATAGCGTCACTAAATAGTTAACTTTGGCATTATTGTTCCAAGAAACTAAAACAATTCGTTATTTTTTTGTAAATATAAAGTCGAGAAAAGTTATTAGTGAAGTTATCAGTTATAAGTTATGAACTTATAACTCTCATAAGACAAAGCCTAAATTCCAAAGCCAGTTTTTCATCAATTTATTTAGGCGTAATGTACAAAGTAGGACTTAATGCCTGAGACATTCTCTGCGGGTCAACCTTGGGGTGTTGCTGAAATAAATTGTAGTAGGTAAATTAATTTACCTATATATAAATAAATATATCGAGCCTAAAATTTCTGTGCTACGATAATTCTAGAAGTTCATCAAGTAACCTCCTCCTAACAAATAAAGCGGTTATTTGACATTTTGATTTTGAGTGGAACTGCCTTCCAGACATGATATTGGACTTATAAGGATGAGTTCACTATGTCAGACCTATGAGGGCAATAAAGAGAAGAATAATATTAGCGGAACGAAGATTTTTATCGTGATTTGAAGATAAAAACTGAGGGGAGTTAAATAAGATGTTGGAGATGGAGAGCAAAGAAAAAAGAAGAGAAAAGCCATTTTCACTCATTAAAAATAGTGTAATATAGCTTAAATGGTAACCTAGGCAATAAATATATCATAATTTTCATTTGTGCATGGATTATTAAAAAAACGTTATAACTTAAAAACACTCAATACTTGTTTTCGTTACTATCTTAAGAAAGGGTATGAAAATTAATGTGAAAGGATGAATGAAAGAAGATTGACAAAAGGTATTTATATGGTAGATGTAAATGGAGTTGTCGGAAGAGGAAGTTTTTTAACGTGTGGAACCCTCCACAGGCCGTCGCCCCACCGGGGCTTTCAGTTGGGCGGTGTGTCGGAATTGAAGCGACTAAAACCACACGGTGTGCCGTATTGCCCCTGAAGTAGGAAAAGTCCGGGAAGGAAGAGGAAGAACTAGGCGAACGTTCTTGAACCAAGTTCAAGACAATTTAAACAAAGGCCATGTCAAAAGCACATTTAACGAACGAGCCTTTTTTTTTTTTTTTTTTTTTTTATACTATAGGGGGACAGACGAACAGACGGGTCACCTGATGGTAAGTGACACCGCCGTCCATGGACACTAGCAACTCAAGAGTCGCAAGTGCGCTGCCCGCCATTGAGGGTGATGAGGGATGGGGGATGCAGGGTGCGGAAAGAGGAGAGGAGGGATGAGGAGATGGAAAAAAGGAGAAAGGAGATGAGGGTAGAGAAAAGGGGAGAGGGGGAATTGGGCCTCCGGAAACCTCACTCTGCGGAGCCTGCATGCGGAAAGGAATGAAAGTTGAAGAAGCGAGAAAGGTATGTCTGAATTGTGGCAAATGGAAGAAAGTGGTATCTGCCTACCCCTATGGAAAACAGGCGTGATATTATATGTATATATTATGGGAATATCAGGAAAAAACACAATACCGCCAAATCATTTCCATTTTCCGGTAAACATTGAAAATGTCGGAACAGAGACTAATAGGCACAGAATAATTGTGACAAGCTTGTAGGAAAAAAAAAACTGTCTGACGTAGCAGTTTAAAATATTACATGTTTCAGTACATAGTACACGTTTTAAACAAGTTTTTTTTGTAAACTACGGTTATTAAACTACTTACCAATATAAATAATAATTATATTTAAGAAATGGATGGTTATAGATCGACACAGATAGATATTTATTATAATTTAAATATTAAAAATTATATTAATTATATTTATGCTAATTCAAATAAAACATTTACTACCCAAACCCAAAAAGAAATTGACTATGAAAAATACATAGGTATTATATGATTGCAATCCTTTCATATATCTATAGTGCCATCGTTTCATTGTCTATGTATCTCCGAAGGTCTTCGTCACATCCTAATGTAAATATTAATAGGTAAGAAAAGCTTAAGTTTGTTCCCTACCCCTAACCTAACCTAAAAGTCATTTAAAAAATAAGCAGTTCATTCAAATACCGGAATTCCTTATGCGTGGTGTACTCAATACCTTGTTCACTTACCCCTTTAAAGCGTACAGGCGAGATATTATGTTATGAATTGGTTAAAACAATACATACACATACTATAGTAGCAGGTCTAATATTGCTGCTAGTAATTGAAGAATCCATTATCTATCTTCAAAGATCTTCATCAAATCCTATATGTACACGACACATCCTATATTACATATACAAGAATCTTCCCATCGTTATAATAATATATATATATATATATATATATATATTCATAGTCGAGACTGACGCTTTGAGTTGATATGCAACCTCCTTGAATGTAATATTTATGGTAACAGTGACAACCCTGGTCATACGTTTGTCACAGCCCTACCTATCAATATCTTTGTCATAATTATTCTACTTAATGCAATTCTTTTAATCAAATAAATTTCTTTTACTCTCCATCCCTATCAAACCCTGGTTTTACAAACATATGCATTTTGATGAATCCACCATATCTACAATCTGTCGCCTGCGTTTAAACCACTCCTGCACCCCTGTTTTCCTCGCCAAACTGAGGATTAGGGACTCCTCTCTTTGTGAGTGCGGCCTGGAAGAAGGGCATGTTGATCATTTGTTTTTTAGTTGCCCTAGAATGCGTTACTCGTTACACGATGTCATTCCTACCTATATCCCTCGTCCTATATCCTTTAAATTCCTTCTCTCCCTTGGGTATAAAACTATTATAAATATATTATGTAACTATATTAGAACTAATAAAATAAAACGGTAATTATATTTAAGTATGTTATATTGTTCGTGTTAGATAATTTTATTTATTTTCTGTAATTGTGTTGTATGTGTGTTATTTAATCTGCTTAATGTTTTTTGGCCTTTTTGCTTACCGGACAACTTCCTTCATTTGTTGGTCTTTCACAAAATTGACATTGGCAAAATTGTGGTTACATCTCCACAAAGGCCACAATGAAGAATTGAATTGAATTGAAATTTCTTTTACACATTTCTTGGTTGGTTTTACGTCGATTATTTTACAGCATTCAAATATCGAAAACGGTTTACAAATCACATACAAACATACATAATATAGAACCTCCTTTTTTAAAGTCTGTTAATAATAGTAATAACTAATACTTTCGCATAAATAATGATTGTTATTTTTCTTCTTCACCTAATACATACCGTACAGGTTTAACACCCACATTTAGAACTTGGTTTGCCATTAACTTATTAAGTAATTGATTGAGTAACTAACAGGTGAAATTTTTAAGTTGATGAAATCCTCAAAAATATCATGCATGTAGCTTTAACGTTTTTTAATAGGACTTTTAGTTTTGCCGGAAATCGAGATAAACCGTTTTTTACCCTTAAAAACTCCTTCTCTTCCACTTTCCAACCTCAGATCACCCGTAAATTATTTTTTCTTTCATTTTTGTTATATTCTCTTCCTTTTCCAATAGGTTTCAACCTACTATGATTTATTTTTGGTCTCAAAAATTATCGACCCTGGTGTAATGGTAGTTCTAGATTTCATATAATTCTTGAAAGTCAGTGGTATAAAATAGTAGTGCTACAATATTTAGTTGTCTGTGATCCTTTTCGTTTTGGCAGGTAGACGTCACAGAATACATGTTTTCGTTTTCTTTCGTGTTTTTCCTTTATATTAGAATACTAAAACTAATACAAATTATTAGAAACTTAAATTTGGCAACTGAAGTTTCATCATTTCGAAATAGTGTTGAAAAATGTGCAAAAAAACTGGCAACAAGGAGCTTCGTTTGTTTAATTTTTTGCAAAACCTTTTCATAATCGTTAGCACACATTATTCATTAACTATCAGTTTAAACATTGATCTGTGAAGATGGAAGTGAATCCTTTGAATATATTCTTTGTGAAATCGGACAGCAAAGGTGATAGACTGCTGTTTAGATATCCGTACACGACAGAGAACAAGGATGAAAGTAAACATAAAAAATATGGTCGTCACAATCCTTACGCTGTCAATTCCACTGAAGACTTGCTGCAGAATCCCCAGTCGCAGACATCCAACATTTGTAAAGGTCATGTCATATTATTATTACTATCGACACTTTACATACCATAGCATATTTATATGTAAAAGAATACATAAACATCATAGATAGTTTGACATTTATTTATTAGACCCTTGATTGTTAATAATATTCGTCTATATTTAATAAAATAATGTAAGTGGTACATAATTTTTTTCTAAATAAAAACATATGTGTCTACCTACATATTTCATATTTGTTTGCAATTATGAAGCTGTAAAATCCATCAAGATTGTACATGCTTTCATAGATAGACAATTACCATTTTCACTAAATTTAGTGCCCTAAATTACACAGATACAGTTTAGCTAGATTACAATAAAATGACATTTGTGGTTGCTATAAGTATCTTATTAGATATTGTTTTTGTTCCCATTATGCTTGTTTTTTACTAAATGTATGTGAGTAGCTATGAAATCATCACAAATTTTGTTGAGGTTCACAATTTGGTTGTAAAGTATTTAGGGGGTGGTGCAGTAAAATTCAATAACCTTTAATTTATTTTTCTCTTTATGATACTTTTTAGGTCAGTTGAGTGGCTTCACTGATGAAATGTTATCAACCCTTTTTGCTGTAAAGGCAGAACTATGCAATAGGAAATTTGAACTTAAAGTTAATGATGTAAGGTTTGTAGGGCACCCTACCCTGCTACCTTATAGAACTAACAAAGATGACACAGCCACCATGATTCTTATTAATATTGTGTTTGCACTGCAGGCTTCAGCAAGTCATTCCGTTGGTAAGGAGTTATTTTTATCATAAATGTAATTTTTGTCCAGTGTTGGAATCAAACCCACAACTATCACTTAGGGTCACGAACCACCAGACTAACAGGCCAGTTGAACATTGTTCTTGGTAATATATATATATATATATATATATATATATATATATATATATATATATATATATATATGTATATATATATATATATATATATATATGTATATATATATTATCTGTATATATTTATTTGCTCATGCATCCCTGAATTTGTATTAAGCTAGAAAAGGTTAAATATAAATATACTATTTAAGTAATATTCTATAACTTAGCTAATGTTACTTTTTTCTTTGTGTTATTGAGGGAGAGACAAACAGATGTGTCACCTGATAGTAAGTGACGGCTGTTGTCACTTACCATCAGGTGACATGTCTGTTTGTCTCTCTCTCCATGGACACCTACAACTCAGGAGTCATAAGTGCGCTGCTGGGGGAGTTGGGCATCTGGTAACCTCATGAAATTCAAGGAAAAGTAAGGCAAGCATTGCTTCACAACATGCACACATTGTTTTCTTTGAGGCCGTGGTATCACACAGGTCGACCTGGCCCATTTGTGTCTAAGCATGGCAATACCACTATAAAATGCTGATTTACTTTAGTGAAGTGAATAGGACCTATCCATTTGAACCAGTTATACCATACAGGTGACAGAGATTAAAAGTATTGTAAGCAGCTAGGTATATTGAGCAGCAATACTTCATTTTACCAGTCATATGGTCTTAGGCCTTAGAATCAGTCTCAATTGAAAAAATCAACCTAAAATATCATGTTGTACTAATTCAATTTCTATTTTTAGTGAAATGCTATTATGATCTCAGCAAAAGGTTGGGCAAAGCTCTGAGGCATGAAGAAAAAAGGTGTTCATATTTGACTGAAGAAATGAAAATAATGGTGAGGACCTTAAAATTTAAATATTTTATGATCATTGTGCAGTTAATATTAAATTTCAAGTTATAAATAAAATTAAAATAAATTGATTGCCAAGTTGTAGAACAGTATTGTGCAATGCTTGTACTCATTAATTTTGTTATTGAATGTTCAACTTCCTTTCACCTTTCAGTTGGCAGCTCACGATGAAGTCTCAGCTTTAGACAGTGAAGTTAATGGGGATGGCGACGAAGAGGAAGATAATCTTCGCCACTCAGTCAGTTCGACTACATATAGCAGCGACAATGGAAATGACACTACACCAAAATCGGCCTTCCACCTCATACTGCAGCGCAGTTCACTTGCTAGATCGATGAAAGCAGTATTTGAGGAGCTTAGTAGTACTGGTGAGTTACGTTTTAATGTATGCCAAGGAACTAAGGAACACATTTTTTTTGTATAGTAAGAAGTAAAATGGTTTAAACAAATTAAAATCCCGACTAATTGCTAAATTTTACACCTTACAACACTCCCAGTATAAGGATTAAGATTTTTATAAGGATTCAACTAATATCTCACAAAGAAACATCGTTCATACATGCATTTTAAGTTTTGTTGTTTGAAGAAAAAAACACAACTAGAACCTCTTAGTACTTTTTATTGTTTTTCAAAGTATTCACCACGTAGCTTAATACACTTTTCCATTCGCTCAAACCGGTTATAACATTTATTCCACTCACTAAAGTGGGGGTGTTCAAAATGGTTGACTTGAAAGCGTCGACTGCTTCTTCACCGGACTTTGACCAGAAAGACTTTTCTTCATTTTAGGAAATGTAAAGAAATCGTCAGGGCTTAGGTCAGCACTGTATGGAGGATGGTCAAGAATTTCTACTTTTCCTGCTTCAAATACTCAATCGTTTGACGCGCGCTGTGTGAGCTTGCGTTGTCGTGGTGTAGGATGATGCGTCGCTTTGAGTTATATTTTCGAAGTTCGGCGAAGACTTGTGGTAAACAAACTGTGGTATACCACTCTGCTTTAACCGTTCTACGATCTTCAAGTGCAATAGTCGCAACATGTCCGGTTTTTCCAACGAACGTGGCCACCATCTTCTTTGAAGTGCTTCGAAAACGAACTACTTTAGTCGGCTTTGGCTCGTCTTGAAAGACCCAGATTGTAGATTGTTGTTTGGAATCAGGATCGTAGGTATAGATCCAAGATTCATCACCGCTGATGATGTCGTAGACGTGATTTGACTATCCTCGGTTGAACCTTTGCAGAGTTTTCTTACACCACCTGTCGCAGGCCGCCTTGTGATCGTCGGAAAGCAGATGCGGTATCCAACGGTAAACTAGCTTTCTCACATGAAGCGCTTCATGCAAGATCTTCTGAATGGTTAATGGCCTAATAGAGCCTCTATCTCTCGATACGTCACGTGACGATCTTCGAGAATTAGTTGTCTCACATCAATGTTATATTCAGTGAAGGCGGATTTTGGGCGTCCTTCGCGAAATTTGTCACTAACACTAGTATTTCCACGCTGGAATTCTAAATACCAGCGTTCGACAGTCCGCAGACATGAGGCTTCATCACTGAACAAAGAGCTAACATCTGCTCTTCAAAACACACAAAGATTCATTTTCGTACGTAACCTGACAGATTCCAATCGACGCTGTGATTTAACAATAGAATTAATCCTAATACTTTCAATTGTTTTGAGATTCAAAATTTAAACACATTCGAATATAGAACAGTTCCAAATTCAAAATTGCCGGTAAATATGGAAATGACAGAACTTAAAAGGCATGCCTCATAGTCAAATAAAAAGAAGAAAATATAACTAGACTGGTAAGTTGCCCTCCGAGATTCGTTTTACTCAATTATAGCCAGTTTAAGCCTAAAGCGGTCAATTCAGTAATTAGTAAAAAATCTAAAGTTTTTAATAAATTATTGATGACAACAAAAACGTCTTTCTTTTCAGGAATAGTCCAAGTTCGAATTAACAAATGGGTTTTGCTCTCCTTCTGCCTACCACACAAAGCGCACCAAATACACAATAGAGGATTAATTATAGAACCAGAAACAATAGATAAGTGTTTACAGAAACTTAGGCCTTATCATGGAATCTTGCTTATGGTACGAATGTAATAGTACTTTTAAAAGAAAGTAAATGTTAAAGTACAATATCCTAATCCTATCCAGTAATGTTATAAATTATTGCCAGAGTGAGTTTGTTTTTTTACGAGTTTTAGTTGTAACCATTAAACTGATCGTAATGTAATTTTGCATACATTACCAGAGGTATAGAAAAATATATACAACATTCATGCCTATATCCCCGAGGGTATCTAAAACACCAATTTCTTGCCAATTATAATTTAATTCCACTTCCATAATTAGCAACTCTACTGCCGTAGTGCGGGAACTATGTAACTATATATAAACTGTCTGACAGTGTACAATGTGTCCTAAAAATTAACGATAAGTGGGCACCAGAGGGTGGATTCCTTACATTACTTACATTCCAAAAATATAGATCTCAACAAACTTTACTGTCTTATCCTGTCGTAAAGTGTCCAAGTTACACTGAATTATTTTATTTTAAGTATTATTATATTTTTAGGTGAATCCCAATGATTTGCTATCTTCAATACCGCTTGATAGTAGTTCCGCACTTTTGAGACTGATAAAGCTTTATAGCCCACTAAAAAGCTTACAAACTCTCGCCATAGAAGCGGATTTGACTTTAAAACAGGTAAAAGGAACTTTCTTTAACATTTTCTATTCAAAATTATACTGTACTTTTTTCATTCAAAATTTATACTGTACTTATTTGTTGAGATGTGTGTGGCGATCTTCACATACAACATAAACTTATCAGCCCCATCTAGCGAAGACAAGTTGAACTACGCAGCAACTACTCATCATCTGGTATCATCTCACCCCTGTTGAGGGGGGTGGGGAGACTATTTGAAGCACTGGGCTCCTTATAGTGATTTTCCTCGCAGCTCACCACCGAGCCGCCTGCGAGAGGTCGGTGGTTGGCTATCTGCATCCGATGGCGAAGCCAATGCCCCGCTCGAAGGAACTGATATGAGCTCCCGAGCGGGGCGTTTGAGTCGCCTCCGGATGAGTGTTGTATCGTCTGGATGTGGGAGCGGAGCAATACCTACCAGGTGGGGAAGTTTCGAGCGGTCAGCCCGCTCAAACATCCCCGTGGCGAGTCTGCTCACAAACTCCTTTATAGGTTCCCACTTGAGGTCTCGGTGGATTGTTGCATTCCTGAGGTACCTGGGGGCGTCGACCACCATGCGAAGGCAGCTGTTCTCTACAGCCTGCAAAAGTTGGCGCGATATCCCTGCTATCAAGTTGTACCAGGCCGGCCCACCGTAGGTGAGGCGCGACCTGATATATGTTTTGTAAATGCCTAGTTTGGCACTTACTGGTAGTCTGGAGGATAGCAGGGGACGCAGCTTCGTCCGCGCAGCTCTGGCCTTCGCTGTGATGGTCTCGACGTGGTGATTCATCGACAGTGATCTGTCGATGGTGATTCCCAGGTACTTGACCTTTGGGGACCATGGGATGTCCTCTTCCATCAGAACAGCAACTACTCGATAGACGTAATATTATCCTAAATCGCCGCAATGAAGTTCTAGCACCGATTAGTATTTATACAACTTCCCAACATCAACCATTGGGCTATCATCTCGCCTGGTCGAAGGATCCTCCCTTTGTGTTGCAGGGACATAACAGCAGTTCCTCCACATGTGAAAATATTGAAAAGTCTATGCCCAAAAATATCTACCAAATCAAGAAGATATTTCTTACTGCTTCTTCAGCATAATATGTGCAGGTTACAAACAAAAATATAATTGTTAATCTCTTACATTTCCAGAAATCGGAATATATATTTATAAATTATTCAAAAATATAATATTTTACAGGTTTCCCAGCTTACAGGTCATTTAGTGTACTGGGCGAAAGCCACTGTGATCTACCCACTGTGTGAGAGTAACGTGTATGTGGTCGCGCCAGGTGCTAACGTCCATATATATTCACCGCTAGTTGAAGAATTTGCTAAGGAGTTTCCGGGATTGTGTTTATTGCAGGTGGGCAATATTATAAACCATATTCATTGCAATTCTTCAAGGAACAAACCTACTTTGTCCATAAATAAATAAAGTGTCTGTTTGTGATATCACAATATGTACATATCATTATTTATATGATACTTATAACAAAACATCAATTTGTTAATTTTTTGTCAGTCTGTCTGTGTTGTTGGGTCGGGGTGAACCGATTTTCCCGGGGCTTTAGCTTGCTGATAGATCTTATTATACGGAGTAGCTTATGCTTTATTTCTTTCAGAAAAAGAATAAATGTATTGCGCTAAATAATGTAATAAGCTTATGGTGACTAGTTTTAGCTTTTTAACACTTTTTACTAGTCTGAAAGTGTAAAAACGTCAAGTCGTTACCTTCACCACCAAACCATTAAAATAGTTACTCATGTGTCTTAGGAGGATATATTTGAGCAATAGTAATTAGTTGATATCAGTATGGTATTAATTGTTTTTGATAAATAATTTTTATTTTCAACTTTGTTTGTTTAATAAATGGCAATCCATTATGCTAGGTTTGATCAATAATAAATTTGCCAACTCCCAGGATAATCATATTTATTGAAACACATACAAATTAATTAAAATTTTGAAAATAGAAAAGTAAAGAACGCTATTTTGTGTCATGTTCTTCTACAGATATTCTTCAAGTTGTTAATTTTTTTACAATTCTGACACTATTTTGTAGTAGTTTAGTATAAAGTGATGTAAATGACTAAAAAATGATTTACAAGTTTATAAAGAAAGTAAACAGTTAAGACCGTATAACATTGTAGAGTGAATAAACTAGCCTGTGAAGTGTAAAGTGATTAAAATAAATGAAAAAAGACTTTTTAAAATCCCACATAAAAAAGTTTCATCGACATACCATTTATTCCACAGATGTTAAGTGAATTTTCCCTTCCCGCTCCTTTATGGTACGTGTCTCGTAACGGTTGCGGCGGAGGCGGCGGCGGCGCGAGACTGGCGCGGTGTGTCGCCTGGTTGCTGCGGCGGAGGTTGTTACTGCAGTTACATACTTACGTACAGTTCAACTCCCCCCACTGGGGTCGAGATCCAGGTGAGATGATAATTACAATATTCCTCTAACTATAACCGAGTAAAAAAAAACGTTTTTCTCATTTTTTTTACGCGGACATCATCTTGAAGTCTTATGTCACTTCCAACTCACATGTCGATCCATCAAACCGTCTAGGCTCTAGGGCGTACCACAAACATATACTTATATATCGTCCTTCTTGAACAGTTGGGTAGAAAGTGTTAAGGAACAAATGGTTTTACTCACGTGTGTATTTCTAGAACTACTTGCGAACTCAAGGGGGGACCTATATCATGTGGTGAAGCGAACTTCGCGACGATGTCGTAAAACCGTTCCTCAATAAATATGAAAACCACTCACGAAAAAAAAAATGCTTGCTTAAGTATTTCTTGGCTCAGATCGCCCTAACCAAAGTCTGTTATCTCTTATGAGTGAAGTTATTGCATCGTAAGATATACGCGGTGAAAGGCTATACTTATTGCTGCTTAGTTCCGAATAGATTTTATTCTTTATTTTTTCAGATGGAAAGGAATACTACTGCGAGAAACACGACGTGTACAACCAGTCTTGTAGCGTTTCATTCTCTTCTCTTAACCAAATGCAGCTCAATGTACCTGAACCTGTAGAACGTAGAGAAAACAGTAGCATTTTCCCAGACTCTGATGAAGATTACCCTACAGAAAACAACCTAAATCAAACCGATTTCTCACATACCAAGCCCATAGTCATCGAATCTGAACATATAAAGTACGATAAATTCCGCGAGGTCGATTCTGCTAATCATTCATTCGATGACGGAGTGGATGTGGTCGATGGAACAAAACCGCCTAAGACAAACGGTTGTGATTACGATACTAATAAAGAAGCAACACAGAAGAAAATACATGGAAATTCAGTAGACAGTGGTATATCAAGTAATATGAATGGCACTAACAATCATATTGACGTTACAAATGGGGATATTATTGAGAATGGTAATGCAGATCTTGCCAAAGCCGATATGGATAAATTAGAAACTGAAAAGAAAGGTCTGTCGTCACGGTTATCAGACCTTTCTTTGAAAGACAGCGAAAGTACGGTAAACAGTGGGAACAAAGATATCAGTAGTGATGATGATAAATTCGAAAGTGATCAAGATATTTCACCGCGTATAAAAACTAATGGTTTGTTTAATGGAAATGAAAAAAAGAATGGTGTTTCCTTAAATTTAAAATTACAGACTGAGATGAGGTAAGACTTTCTTAACGAATACGGGTCTGAAATAGTACTAATTTTACATAAATACATATGGTCACAAGTTGTTTCCTTATTGTGCCAATGGGGAGTATTTCCTTTTACCTTTCCCTTACACATACTATCCATTGGCACAATGGGGAGTATGTGTAAGGGAAAGGTAAAGACAGGGGTAGGACATGATATTGCTTATGTGGATGGATTGGCAAGTGTAAGCATACATCCATTTTGCATATTTATAATGAAAAGATTTATTTATTTAATTATTTAGTTCAATAAGAAGAGCTTAGAGCCAATAATACTAAACTAAAAATAAAATAACATTTTTAAACAGTAACATACATAATTATTAGAAAGCGATCATTCACGGAACCTCAAAATTGCAAACAAAAACATTGCTCATCCATCTGCGGACAAATCAACAGTTTAGTCTCCATTGGTTAGATAGATAGAATAGAAGATATATATTTAGCACTTGATTTATTTCTGTATTAAATATTTAAGGAACATTAAATATTTTTACCTAGCCATAAGAGTTATAATAAGAAATGAGTTTGTATTAGTTTTCACGCAAGCAATGACTGGCCTGTTGACCTAGAGATTAGTGACCCTGACTGCTAAGTTGATGAATTTGATTCACAAAGGATGACAAAATGTATGATCCGTAAATACTTCAAGTCTGGTTGTTGTTTGTGTATGCTGTTTGTGAAGTTCCCAGCGATACAGGAATAATTCCTAGTCTTAAAAAAAGAAAATCTAATCTTAATTTAAACTATTGCCAATTTTTTAAACCAAATAATGCAAAATATATGTATGTAAATTTCAGTTTTCAACAGCCAACTGTATGGAATGTACCAGCAAGTTGTGACGTAGTAGATGCGTGTAGAATACCTAACGAACCACCTACGACTGAGTCACTATTGGACACTTTCACTGCAGAGGAACGTACCACACTTGCTAATATACCTGCATCGAAGAATACTGATGACCTGTTGTTGTTAGCCCAACTGCATAAAAAAGGTAAATAAGAGATCTCATATTAACCAATGTCATATGTCAGCAAAACATGAAAAAAAGTGCAAAATAATACATCTATTTTAATTGTTATCATAAAGCTTTTAAATAATCTTGTATACAATAGATTATAAATGTTAGACACTTGTTATACTACAATAGATTATAAATGATAGACACTTGTTCAAATAAAGCCCTTTAAACTTTTTAATAAAAAAAAACCTGCAATGATAAACTAAGTAGTAAGATAACTTTTTAAAGTAGTAGAGCCATGCTTAGGCACGAATATGATACCACAGCCTCACAGAAAACCGGTTGTGAAGTAACTTTGCGTTGCATTTCCCAGAAATGAGTAAGGTTTCCGGAGGCCCAACTCCCCCTCTCCTCTTTCCTTTCCCCTCATTTCCTGTCTCCACATCCCCCCTCTCTTCTTTCCGCCCCCTGCATCCCCCCTCTCTTCTTTCCGCCCCCTGCATCCCCCCTCTCTTCTTTCCGCCCCCTGCATCCCCCCTCCCTCATCACCCTCAAAGGCGGGCAGCGCACTTGCGACTCTTGAGATGCGGGTGTCCATGGACGGCGGTTGTCATTTACCATTTACCCGTCTGTTCGTCTCTAAAAAAAAAAAAAAATAAAGTTGGCAAAATTGGTGGTTAAAGATGCCTCTGACTATCCCCTCGGGGATATAGCCGGTAGTATATGAATGTATGTATGATGGTCTAAATTTAAAAGTTAGATAATATGCAACAAGATCAAGATCCACAATAATATCATTTATAATTTTTGCCTTGTTAGTCCATATGCAACGCGTAATTGATAAACTTGATAAACTTGAGCGTCTTCAAAATGTCTGTATTAGGTTTATATTTGGGTTACGCAAATATGACCACGTTCGTAATAAGCTCAATTGGCTCCCTATACGGCTTCGCCGAAATGCTCATATTCTCTCCCTTCTTTATAATATTCTGTTTAATCCCTCTACCCCTTTCTACCTCAAGGATCGTTTCGAGTTCCTAAGTGTGAGAACACTGAGGTCATCGAAAAACCAACGCCTGAAAATACCATCGCACTCCACAAATTTCCTCCACAAATCCTTTGCAGTGCAAGCAGCTCGCCTGTGGAATGCATTGCCTGAAACAGCGAGACGTGCTAAATCGCCAGCCATTTTTAAAAAAATAGTCTTGGAACACTATTTGTTCTTATAGTTGCATGCATATATTTATTATTTTGTGTTGTATGTATATGGTATGTGTATGTTTATATGTAGGTATATGTAGTGGTATGTATATTTAGTGTATGTATATAAACGTGTCAACATATTTCTTAATATAGTATTAGAGTAACCTTCTTCTGAACTTCTTCATTTGTATATCTGCAAACTGCCCTACTTACTAATCCATTGCACTTGTCCATTACAAAGGTTGTCTGGAAGAGATCGCAGCTAGCGATAAGACCGCCGATTGTACCAGTTGCTCGTATATTATTTGTTTCATATTGTTTATATTTTTTGTGTGTGTACAATAAAGAATATTGTATTGTATTGTATTGTATTGTAATTTAACGTAAATCCTTTTGGCTTTTAGGCTACTTCCGTGGCGAACAGCATTTAGAAGAGATCATGTTCATGGAGAATGTGAGCCGATCGCAATTAATGCAGCTGCTAGACAAGTTTAAAGATGTACTAATTACTTTCGAGACCGAAGATCCAGCAGTCGCCATGTTATACCCTTACCAATAACAGACTTGTTGTCAATATCATTTTTATCAACGCCTACTTTCGTACTAGGACCCTCAGATTAAGTAATAATAATATAACAGATGAGACATTTTAATAAAACATTTGAATGAATATCAATTATTAATTTATGACGCGCTGCATAATATGTATTTAATGCACACACACAGGGACACATTGTCACTAACTAAGCGCGAGAATGTTCTTTTAACCCTGGGATTTGCAATAACCCCATTTTGAATGCTATATACTCCGATTTAATAAAAATCTATATTATATGTTAATTAAGAATATTGCAAATTGTAACATTTTTGCAGATTCTGTATAAACATACATACATATGTACATGTTACTAAGCTATATGCATTGACTTAATTAATTTTCTTAGACTTGATTATGCTGTGGAAATTTGAATAATTTAATCGAGAAAATTGCAGACAATTCTTGTCACAAATTTCTTTTTCATAAAAAATATGACATACATATACAATATACATGTTTTAACTATTATTGCTAAACACTTTGATAGTTTAAACGCTTATTACTTTTTGTACTAATCTCATAGTTATTGTAAACATGTTGGTGTTATAATCCATTTGCAAAACAGAAGGTAAATTAATATTTTTAGTGTATGGTACTTTTAATTTACCTTCCAAAGTATCTTAAAATTTTTCATTTAAATGTTATTTTTGAAAATGTAGTTACATTAGTCTTATGGATGGTAGAGTAGAAGTATTGCAATGTTATAACAAACTGGGTATTATAAGAAATAATAAATTAGATTATATGGAAGCTGTACTGCTTTCACACAGGCCTATTTATCTTTTTTTCAAACTACTTTTATTCTTATATTTTTAAAACAGTATTTATGAGACATATGTTACTTACAGTAACACATTTTGTGCAGTAACTTAAGGTTTGTAATATCAACTATTCTATTTACAATTACTACTGTAATAGTTACTTGCAAAGAACACAATTTTTATATGCTCCACCCTGTCTGCCTTGCTTTATATTTGTTTATACATAGAATCTTTTCCTTTATTGATTTGTAATGAGTTCTTAAATCTTCTACTCTGCATCCCTTTGTTTAGTTCATCAGTTTTTCTGTTGCAGAGTAGTTTGACAGTAGTAGTAGTTTGATTTATTCTTCTTGTATCAGAGTGCCTTTAAACTTGCGAATTGAATTTTTTTTTGTACTTTTTTTGTCCTTTCGTTGTAGGCAAAATACTGAATTTGAAATATTTTGCCAAAGCTTTAGTTGTGTAGGAAAATTAAATATATTTAAATTAGTGCTCGTATTGTCAACAGGGTGAATAAATGTTGTTTATGAAAGATCTTTTATACTAATTCATTGATAACATTTAATGTAATTTAAGATATTATAAATATTAAGAACATCGCACCTCGAATCGATTCACTACTATCCTTTGAATACTGTCTACATCAATTTTATTTATATGCTATCTTTTAAGTAAATTATACAGTATAATATATTCAAGTAAACATATGTCTAGGCATAACCTCTGACTATTTAGAGTGTAGAGTTGATATGTCTTTGCATTCTTTTGCAGCAAATTTAAACATTTAGAAGATGATAGATTTATTGTCATTATTATCAAGCAAAAATGTACCTACCAATGATTTTGCTTGTGTGGATTAGCTACTTAGTTAAAACAGTTCAGCTAAATTATTATTGATTCGTAGTCGTCTATATTGCTCGCGTTGCCCAATAAGCACTACAATTTTCACATCTCATAAGCAGAGGTTTTACACTTTTTATAGTCCAAAGGCCAATTGCATTTTACATTATGCTTAATTAAAAATAAACTATTAAATATACATATATATATATGGTATATGTTACAATACACTGAAATGCTTTTCAGTGTAATTTACTTGATAAAAGAATGTGGTTGGCTGTTCCTAAATTTAGAAATTAGAAATTATCTAGTTACTTATTTATATTACTTTTAGAATACCAATTTAAAGTTAGCTTTAATGAATGTACATATATATTTCGAAGAGTAATTACTGTATTATATAACGCCATAAAAAATTATCAGCGACAGGTTTTTTTTATTGTCTCCAATATCATTAGTCTCCGCCTTACCAATATTTTAGTACTTAAATACATGACCTAATTTATTTAGCAATTACTAAATCCGTACAAAATTGTTTTGTGTATACACTTAATAATTGATAGCGTACACATACACTCGGCGTCAAAAAAATCGCACCTTCCAGAAAATAATTTATAAAGCCTAATAAGTTGCAAAACAGTACGTATACCCCAAACAATGTTGATATTAATTGAAAGTACATTTAATATGCTTTTATTAAACAAAAACTTAATGAATAAATGCCTTAAACTGCCGCATTTACGCTATGTTGAAGAAAATTATAGCCAAATACTCGTTACATAGACCACAACTTGCTGCACTTTCGTGGGCTTTAAAGGGCAGTTAACATCAAAATTAGGTACACTCATCCGGAGGCGACTCAAACGCCCCGCTCGGGAGCTCATATCAGCTCCCTCGAGCGAGGCATTGGCTTCGCCATCGGATACAGACAGCCAACCACCGACCTCTTGCAGGCGGCTCGCTGGACCCTTCTTCGGAGGAGCTATCGGCGAGCAAACCTTGAGGCCGGTGAACCAACCTCAATGACCGGCTCACAATGGTGAGCTGCGAGGAACACTACTTTAAGGAGCCCAGAGCTTCAAATAGTCTCCCCACCTCCCACAACAGGGGTGAGATGACACCACTACGGCAAAATTAGGTCATTCGACATCCAGACGTTGCAGAGAACACATAAAAACACAGAACATAAGAAAACAGCCCTACAAAATGGATACCACTGCAGATCAAGCCGCTCAAGTGATAGCACTACTGCAGACAGGGATGCGACAGTGTGATGTTGCTCGGCTACTGAACTTGAACCGTTTTACCATTCGTCGAGTGCTCCAACGGTTTCAAGAGACTGGGGGCTACACCCGGAGACGAGGATCAGGAACTGAGAGAGTTGACCGTTTCATTGTGACGAAGTCATTGCGGAACCGTTTCTCCAATGCTGTTGAGCTGCAACAGCTGCTCTGAGGGGCTGGTAGAACCACAGTGCACCACATGTATCTTCATTAACGATAGGCGAAGGAGAGTCTACAGAAGGCGAAACGAATGGTTTGCTGAAGGACAGGGATCACTAATCCCTCATCGGTACATAACCGAGGTGCTAGACATGCATGTAGTCCCTTATGCAGGATATATTGGCAATGGGTTCACTTTAATGCACGACAACGCTCGTTCCCACACCGCAATAATCGTGCAGGATTATCTGCACGAGGTTGGGATTCCAGTTTTGCAGTGGCCAGCCAGAAGTCCAGACCAGAATCCAATAGAGCATCTCTGGGATGACCTAAAACGACGAGTACGGTAACGTGATCCTGTCCCAGCAACTCTTCAAGACCTCCATGATGCTGTTATTGAAGAATGGAATAAGATTCTTCAAGAAAGTGTTGTACGGCTGATTGGATCCATGAAAGAACTAATGGAAGCTGTTATTAGATCAAGGGGGGTTGCACTAGGTTTTAAGTAGCATTTTTTATTGATTTCTTTCTTGTTTTTGTAGTTTTATTGAAGGGTTTTTGTTTGAATATTTTACCTATAAATTCCTATTAAAGATATTTTTTTCACCTTACACATGCATCTTGTTTTTTTTTAAACGGTTGTAATTGAATGCATATTTCTGTATTTTACTGTTATTATTTATTTATTTTTAAGGTTCGCCAACAGTTGTTACAGATATAATACAGATAAGAACATACAACTAATTATGTCTTAAGTCTAACTGCACAACCAATTATAGGCAAACACCACATGCAAGATGTTCATTGTATCAATAACTGTTATATAATTTTAAAGACTTATTTTTATCTACTTAAATTCTATATAATATATTAAATACCAGGTAATTACTATTTATCACATTTTTATACATTTGACGTGTCTGACTAACGTTGATACTGAATCAGAGTGGAAGTCAACGAGGTCGCTGTATTCGTTTATAAGTTTGCACAAGCGGGGTATAGGCGAATTAACACCAAACACTGTATGGCGAAGAGGTAGAGCTAGGGGTGTTATAGGGTTGCGAGGTGGTCTACGGGGTACTCTGAAATTGAATTTATTTAGTATTTGGGGGCAGTCAATGTTGTTATTGAGCAGTTTATACGCGAATCTCAAATCCAAGAGCTCCCTTCGGGCTTCCAAGGTATCCATTCTGTAGTAGCCTAGTTTATCGAGGTAGGAGAGATATTTAAACTGCCTTCCCTTTGAGTACCCTAAGTGTCGTATAAACTGCTTGCTGCTGCTGCTGCTGCTGCATCTTATAAGACCGTTGTAAAGAACTAATTTAGTTTGTGGGCTTTGAAATACCTTTTCATTGCGAATGACAAATCCAAGCATACGTTGGCATCGACCGATTATGTTCTCAATATGTGGTATAAATGTCAGTTTAGCATATAAGATAACTCCCAGATCTCTTACGACATCTACCTCGCGTAAGGTAACTCCGTTTATTTGGTACGACGATTTTATTGTGTTGACTTTCCTGGTAAATTTTATGTGGTTACATTTCGAACTATTCAACGAGATTTGATTGCGATAACACCATACAGATAATCGGTTGATATCTTCCTGCATTAGGTTTACGTCCTGTTGAGACCTAATGACTTTTGAAATTTTTAAGTCGTCTGCAAAAAGAAATATGCTAGTATTATGAAAGCATGATGTCACATCGTTTATATATACGTTGAATAATACTGGGCCCAGGTGAGAACCTTGCGGGACGCCTGACGCAATTGCATACTTGTTTGACTGGAACCCATTGACAACCACATAAAACTCGCGACCATCCAGATAAGAAACAAACCACTTTAGAAGATTACAAGCGACGCCGTACGCAGCTAGTTTTTTAACTAGCAGGTCATGTGAAACCTTGTCAAACGCCCTGCTAAAATCCGTGTAAACAGCGTCACCCTGCATACCTTCGTCCATGGCTTCGCATGAGGCTTCAACAAACGACACCAAATTTGTACTTGTGGACCTGTTCTTTACAAAGCCGTGATGATGGTCGCTTAAGAACTTTGCAAAATAGCGTTGAATAAGTGGACAAATCAACGATTCCAATATTTTACCGAAAATAGAGAGAATAGATATTGGTCTATAGTTCTTTACGTCGCTACAGTTTCCACTCCTGTAGACCGGTACTACTTTCGCTAGTTTCCACTCTTTAGGGAATTGACCAGATCGGATTGAGTTGTTATATATCCTCGCCAATGGAACAACCAGACTAAGTGCACATTTGGCAATAAACAATGGCGGTATATCATCGGGGCCTGCCCCCTTTGTAATATCAAGGCTTTTTAGTTTTTTTTTTCAACATCTTCATATTTTATATCCACGTAAGCTATGCTGTCCGACTGTGTAGCTATTGTTTCCAAGTATTCGGAGGCAAAATAGTTTTGAATAGGGAGTGATGTTGTTTCATCATTATAAATGCTGCTGTAATTTGATGCAAATAGCTCACATATTCCTTCTCCATTCGAAGATGTTATCGGTCCATTTGTCATTGATGCTGGGTATGAACTTTCTCCGCCACGTTTATTCTTAACATATGACCAAAACTTTTTAGGACACATGGCAATAGATTTTTCTGTACTCTTAATGTAAGTATTGTAGCACTCTTTTGCATAATTATCACATCGTTTAGAGATTAATCTTAGCGAAATTCTGTCAAGGAGGTTATTGTATTTTTTATATTTAGTACGAAGTTTGTTTTTTCTTTTAATAACTTAACAAATTTTCTATCAAACCATATTGGAGCATTTCTACTAAACTTTCTGCTGAAAGGTACAAATCTTGTGATAATTATACCTACCAACCTTTCAAATAATAGCATAAAACAACCATACAAAGGATTAAACGCGACCTAAATCGAATTGAATTGAATTTTTGCAGAGGTGCGATTTTTTTGACGCCGAGGGTATTATAGACAGTTTTCAATGTACATACAGTGGAAATATTTTCTATTTAAATAATTAAAAAATGCGGATACATTAAGTTTGTGTGTTTAGTTTTAAAATATCATAGCCATTAAAAAAACAGAAAATAAAGTAAAATATCTGTGTATACTCTACGTTTAGATCACTGTGACAACGATCGATTCAAGTCTACCGAATATTGGGGAGGGAGGTGTCGAAGACATCCTGCGATTTTATGTTATCGCTATGCTATGATATTATATGATGTAAGTATAACTTAATATTTAAACAATGAACGATTATTTTGAAATCGAACAAGGTTCCTGGTATTACAATGATCAAACAAATTCCTCGCAATCATAATATTAGCATGATCTTGAAATAGTAGAACTATGCAATGGAATTATAGGGCAGTTGTTTTTTATTCATTTTATGATTGCTGATATGATGATTATAGCGCAGTATTAATTAGTGCTTCCCTTTTGACTTGATGATTCCTTCATTCATTTATAGTTCCCGTTTACAGGTGTGATGGTGACGGTTCTTATATATTTTTTTTAATTATATTAATAATTCCACTTTATTTACATTAGCTACATATTCGCTATGTACATATAGTTCTCGATGGCGCACTGTTTACGCCTTTATTTATTGCTTAGGCCTTTTAAATAATAGTCTGGCAGCACTATTATACATTGATTAATATTAGAAATGTCAAAAGCGTCAGTGTCAGTGCTAGTGCGATCACGAAATTGTTATTGTTTTCTATTGAGTTGTTTGCGAAACTAAATTAAAAAATGAAAAACTTCCCCGTATTCGTGTTTCCAGTTTCCTTAGAATTTTATTTAAATGCTCGACACACTCACAAACAGTTATTGACTGTATATAATCCTTATGATTTCTCAGTTAATTTTAAAGGTATGGTCGTGTGCGATATAAGACGTGTCGTAATGATCGTGTTATTATTTTTTTGTACTCAATGTGTGTATTTTTTACAGTGTTATGCACTTCTCCAAACAAGTTTACAGTGATCGACCCCGAGGGTGTGATCGCTCCCCAGAGCTGTATAGATATAGTAGTTCGTTACACACAACCATCTGCCTCCCACTGCGACACCATCGAAAAGTTCAGGATAACAATGTATGACAAAAACACCCAGCAGGTACGTATCGTAAATCTATAGCCTTGATATCCTTCCTATCTTTGATGTACATTGTTTCTATGCTAGATTTGTGATTATTCTTGCACATAATATTGTTTAATTAAATATGCTCATCAGCTAATTTTATATAATAAATTGATGAATTTGAGCTGGTGTTATAGTTTCTTACAATATAATCAATGTAAGTAACTGGACTCGAGATTTTTTGTACTCCCAAAAGCTTCAACGGAGCCATTAAAATTATATTTTAATGTATCTTTAGCAAATCTGTAGTTTGTCTGTACTCTAAAAAGTACAAGTAATGTTAGCAATAAATCATAAAACCAAAGACATTTTTGTATGTACTTGAACATGCTAATTAATAAATTTAATGCACATGGGCAGGCACTGGGGAAAAGAGATATACAAGCAAAACTCATAGAAGGTGAACCTTCAAATACAAGCCATGAGAATATAGGTGACAGTTTTCACCCTATAGCAACGAGAGCAGCTCCTTTGAGACCTATTGAAGAACATACAAGAACTGCTTATCAACACCCTACACAATATCAAAGGTATGCGAATGAGTGATTAGTAAATTAGTTCACACAAATAAAGTATGTTATAAAAATTCTTTAGTGCTTCAAGGGCTGGGCGCGGTTAGTGATTTTTTCGCTAACTCATTCTCACTAATATGAAGGCTGTATTAGATTATAATATGATTATCATTTATTTTATTGATTAGTATTCTTGCGAAATTATGAATTCATTACATAAATTCATTTATAATTTTTCTTCTTAGTAAAATAAAATGTGTATGAGGGTGTACACAATTGTGTCCATTAATTTTTTTTTTTTTTTTTTTTTTCAGAGAACAACAACCAGTAAATGTAGTAGCAGTTGCAGTGAGTATATGTTGTATAGCAGCACTTTTACTACCCACACAACCAGAACAGGTCATCAAATCACAGTGGCCAGACTGGCTTCACATCGGATCAAACCTTAAGCTGGTATTCTCCTTCGTTCTTGGACTGGTTTGCATGCTCGTGTTACGACCATAGAAGTTTTGTTATTAACAAGTATTGGTTATGAACTTTTATTGTATTGTAAAGAAAATTTAACTCAGTCCAAAACCTACTTATAATTAAGTTAAAGATGTTAAAATTTAGTTGATACCTTTGTATTTGTTTGTATACCATCAACATATTTATTTTGGTATTCAAACTTTCTTCTTATAATATATTGTGTATGAATCAAGGGAATGATCGCTGTAACATGTAATAGATAGGATACAGTTTTGTTTACCCGACGTTTATGGTATAATCATGCTCACAGCACAAAACGACACCAGTCCATTTATACAGCTACTATTTTAAAAATACAATTTTAAGCTGTATTTTCTTCTGGGCACAATGATATTATCTCTCCATGTGTCTAAAATGCAGATGCCTATCGCAAATGTTTATAAATATCTCCAACTCTATGTACAAAATAGGTATATAGTTTATTTTAATTTCAATATTACACTGGACAAGGTTCACTCACTTTGTTTATAAAATCACCTATTGAGAGTGAACATACCTACTGACCTAGTTTGAAATGGTAGACAACATACTAATGTTAGTGTTTATTACTGCTCAGATTTTTTTCCTTTGCATATAATCTGATGTACATTAGGAATGACAGTATTTTATTAAAGGAAGTTCCTAATACCAATATGTTGTGATGTCCTTAAAGAATAGCTTTCTGTCTTATTTTACTGATAACTAATATTTAAATGAAACTTTGAATTCAAAACAATAATATTTCAGGATAGGAAGTTGTGATTAAATCACTATCCGCTTTGTTACAAACTGTGTTCTAAAGTACTAAAACTAACTACTACTCTAAAGTACTACTACTACTCTAAAGTACTAACTAAGTACTAAAGTACTTCACAATCATTATTCACATGGTTTAGAGGAGTTTAGTCTAGTCCTTTTGTTAGTCCACATTTTGTAATTAAGTGGAAAAAGTTTGTATAGAAAAAATTACTAAAATCTGATCTGAATCTTATGAATTATTATTATCTTAAAATGTATAGTTATTTTTAGTGCAGCTTGATAATTGTAGCAAGTTAACGGACTACGGGGTAGTAAAAAAAACTGTAAACAGAAAACATGATTTTAGTTAAAAAAAAACTAGTGTTTGTTAATAATTATATGTATTAATGTGCATACTTAATGTGATTTGTTAGAGGAATCTATGTATGTACCCACTACAAATTGAAATGCCGTTTAACTTCTAAATCATGACCACGTTATAACAGAAAACTGAAATTAATATAATTAAAAAAATAATAATAATATTACTAAACATATTTTTAAACTATGTCAGCAATGAATTGTGGTGTCAAATTTGCCCCGTTTCTCTCTCACTCCAAAGTTCTTTTTACATACCTAGTGCCAGGGTCGATTTTTTATCTCCGCCCGGTATAAGTACATTACCTGTCGGTATTACAGACTTTATGTTGACTATCCAGTAACATCAAAATTGAAAATTAATGTCTTAAAATAATTATTTTTTTTGTGTGAATTCTTTGTTTTTAATTAATGCTTTAGTCTTATTTTAGTCATTACCACTTATTTTATTATTAATAAAAGCTATTCATTATTACCGGCGGTTATGACGTGAAGGATTTTTTTTTTATCTTTTTTAGTAAAATCAGAAGCTTTTGACAAAATAGTTACATATATTTATGTTATAATGCATAACAAATGAATGGACATATCAAATCTATTTTATATAATATCACATACCATTATAGACGAAAACACCTCACGTTCTTGTGATGTAGTTGATAGAAAGTGTGTATTTCCTCCATATCATTCCGTTTTCAGAATTGTTCAATGCTCAAGACTAAAAGCATTTTTTTAGTAGGTAGTACATTTGTGTGTGATTTGTGCATATAATTTGTTGTGACTTTACATTGAACATTTGAACGCGGATTTTTTCTAGGTCTTTCATCGTTGTTTATACGGATGAATAAGCAAATGTATACGTGTAACACGATGTGGCTGTTGCCGAGGAGCTCCCTACAATTTTTTTAAACTAAGAGTATTCTATATTTTACAAAAGGGTTATGCCTATATTGATATTCGATACATTGTACCTAATAATAGGTATTATATGTTTTGTTGTGGGTATACACAGATAGGTACATTATTTGAACACTGACTTGGAATACAAAAATACACCGATATACCATCTGCTATGGATTGTGATATATAGAAAAAACATATATGAATATAGAGAGATCAGAAGGCAATCCGTAAATGCGTCTTAAATCTAATCTAAAACGGTGATTCAGGAGCCCTAGTGTGAGTATTAACGATAATAAACTAGAATTGTAACTGCAACTTGTTACCTCATTGAAACGTTTTCGTTTGAAAGGTGAAAAAAGGGAAATGTTTTTAATCTAAATGATGTTTTATGTGAGAGCGTCGCCTTCAGAACTAAAATTAATCGGTTGTAGATACATATATGTGTATTCAATAACCAGGAGCTGTATTTTTAGTTATACAATTTGTGATAGGTGTATGGTGCCGGAAATAAAGTGTTTTATATTTTATAGGTGCTAATATTTTAATTGGTTTTAATTGGTTGTTGATTCAAATTGTAATCGTATAGAGGTTTTGTGTACCACCTATGGTATTTAATGTATTAAAATCTATGTTTTATTGTAAAATCGACAGCTGTAATATAAGCTGTTTAGGCATGCTAGCTTGTTGTGTAAATAGTATTTAAATATTATATGTAAATTTGTTGTTCGCTGTCAGAACAATATGGGTTTTTATTTTCCCTTTACAATTAGTTACTGTTACATTCTTGTTAATGTATTGAATGACATAGTGTAAAGTTAGCGAAATGCCAAAACCGGCATAAGTTATTTATTGCTGCAATAAAACTGACGTCATCATTATAAATTAGCTAATAAACATTTGGGTTTGAAATGGTTTTTAATTAACAGCATTACTTTGATAAGCAAATCAATGCAATAGAAAAGTAAAGGGGAGCTGGAGACATGAAAGCAAAATATACATTTTATGATTACCATATGACAGCCTCTCTCCAAGAAAAGCAATAAAAGTGAAAGCACATCTAAAAATCGCTATCAAGAACTGGAAGTTCCCATATTGCTTTGTGAATGCTTTTATTATAACATTGTTACACATCTAAATGTTTCTCACTAATGTACAGACTTTGTTTACAATACATGTAGAACAATGATTGTTGTAAATGTTGTAAATATAACGAAATAGTATACAGATGGTTATATTTTTAATAGATTCCCTTGTGATTTGGGACCACCTGCTGTGAAAATGTTTATGCCAAATATATCTACAAATCAATCACATATTGTTTCATTTGGACCACACATAAATTGTGTCACACCCACTATTTAAATAACACTCGCACGCCGAAATCTCAAGCCGTTTAGGCTCAGGGCGGTGTAATATAAACCTTGCGCAGTCGGGTAAAAAGGTTGTGATGGCACAATGTTCTAAATACCTTTAGCAACTCATATTGGCTGGTATGGATTTGACCCGGCCAACGAGGCTAGCAGAGGGGTGGGCACTAAATAAGTGCGGTAAATAAAACTAATAACAATTACTTTTTCAACTTTATTTCCTATAAAGATTTCAAATCTATCAATAAATCGAGTGGTCCTTAGGTAAGCCCTAAACTAAAGATTAAAGGGCCCTCAAATAGAGTTCAAGCCAAGCCATCGCAGTTTTTATTAAAATATACTGAAATTGACATAATACTTACTTGTTTAAAACTGACTCGTCGCAGACTTTCTATATCTTCGTATATTCTTTGGTTATAAAAGTGCTAACACTACAGTATAGGTAAGCATAGCTCTAAGTTTATTTTATGTTTCATAGTAAAGCCAGCCAACTGGCGGCATTGCGGTAACAAACCTACAAGTACGACGAATACTTTATAAACAAATAATAAAATATTAAATGCGAATGAATTATTATCTTTCTCGGTATTCTTTTTTTGCTGTCTTTATCTCGTATATAAGGTCATATTATAGTCTCGTATATATATCATATTATACCATAATGTTATATAAGGTCGGACAATTCTTCGTATATAATAAGTATGTCGAAGGTACTGCAAAAATACACACTAAGGCACTACCACTATTGAGGCGATTCAAATAACGCAACCTATTAAACCGTACATACATATGTACTCGAAAAACATAACCCTCTTTCATGTGCAGTTGCGTTAAAACGATGTCAATGTTCCAAGATCCAAGCTTACTGTGTATGTTGCGTGGAACGACTCTTTCGGCTATAAATTTTACAATGAACAACTTCTAAGTGTTGTGTAACTCTACGACGCGGCGACGGACACCTAGGAACCTAGGAACTATATTTACAATTTCCTTGGTGGGTGGGTAGTATAATCTATATATGTATAAGAGATTTCCACCGTTATATTGACTCATCACGATATCTCTGGAACCATAAGGCGTAGAGACTTGAAATTTGCTAGGAATATTCCTTTCGCTGAGTAGAGGTCAGCTAAGAACGGATTTTACGAAATTCCACCCACAAGGGGTGTTGCGGTGGTGTCAACAGGTGTGTTAGTATGAGTATATAGTACTTTGGTATTTATAATTTGTAAACGCATTCTAAAAGCTAGTGTAACGCTCTTCGTTTAAGAATACAGTATTATTTGCAAAGCATCCCAAGCGCTAGAGGCTATTATGCTATTGATACATGCATCAGTTTTTTACCTAACTCAATTTTACAAGTAGGAAGATATATTTCAATAACTTCCAATGATATGATTTCTAATACTGAGTCTTAAGTTGCTTTATTTATATAATTTTCTAAAAAAGTAACGGTTATAATAAAGCCTAAATAGATAATCTTTTCTAAAATATTTAAGGGCAGTCGCGTAAGGCTCTTTTTTGCAGCGATTTCGCAGGGAGTTTCATAAACCCGAGGCTACATCGATTCTTTTGGTTTAACAATGCATGCAGCATGACGGCGTCGATACAAAAGTGCTATTGTTTAAAATTTGCACCTTCAGTACAATCGAGCGACTTTTTTTCTGACGTAACTTTTTATATACAGCAGAATCCCGATTATCCGAATGTCCGACTTAAAAATGTTTCGACGGTGCAACGAGACATGTTACGACAAGTTTATTCCACTTTTATAAGATTGTTGTTATATGCTGGTATAAGTGGGGAACTCTGTGGAATTGCAAACATTAAAAATTGTATAGAATGAATTATAAATCTAATTCTTCAATGAAATCGATCAACGATATTAAACAAATAACAGAAGCAATGAAAATTCTTAGCATTGGTGAATGGTGCGATGAAGAGAATTTTAAGGAGTGGTTGAACTGCCATAGCGGATTCCAAACCCTGGATACTGAACATTAACTGATGCAGAAATAATTGAGGATTTGACCAGTAACAAGAGAGAAGATGAAGAAGAGACAAACTGGGGATGTATGTCAAGTACCATCTCACGCAGAAGCTTTTGAAGCTCTAAATGTTGCTTTTAAGTGGTTTGGAAGATAGGACGATACAGGATCCCATACAGTTGTTACAAGTAAAGCACAACAGGGACTTGGCGGCAATGAAAATATGTGATTAATTACGTCAAAGATCAATAAAGTTATATCCAACCAAAATTTTAAATTATATAGGTATAGTGTAATTGATTATCTATTGTTATAGCTCGTTTTGTATATATCGTATTATCTAAAGACGCATGTAAAACGCATTACATTATGAAAATTTATTAAAATTTAAATATTGTTTGATTTGCTTTGAAATCGATTATCCAGATTTTCGATTTTACGAAATATCCTTGATTTTATTTGATCCGGATAATCGGGATTCTACTGTACATAGATAAACTCACGCCAATATCCCCAAGGGGAATAGCGGTCCATAAGCGTTTCAAACGTCAACTTTTCGGGTCCGTCAGCAACAGCATCTCGCCTGTATAGCTTTCTCTGTATAAAGTCGCCGTGAACGACCTACCTATCAGATCAACTATTATATTATCAATTATCACAGTAAAACAAAGAATTACATTCGCACATTATCTTAACATTATGCGGTAGGAAATAGAAATCTAACTACATAGTATTAAGAACGTATGCCTACTTTTTATGCACATATTTTATAGAAACTAAAATACCAAAAACACAAATACCAAAAACAATTGTATTCAGAAAAATCCTAAAAAAAGAGAGTACCTTAAATCTATGGTTATCGAGATCGTTGTTTTGTCAAATTAAAAGAATACAAACGCGTTAACAATTGAAAACAATTAACGCTCATAAAATAATTTATACAACATAGAGTTAAGTTGCACTACTTTAATTATTAAATATATGGACAGTAATCGATCGATCCCTGAACAAGAATATCACAATGAATTATTGTTACAATATTGCTTTGAAAATTCAATAGGAACGTTAACAGTATGCGTATTCGTACTTACACACTTTTATAGTACATCTGATAAATATTTTTGAGAAGCGGGACAGTCTTTCGACACTTTTTTGGGTTCTGTTTATTTGAAAACAGAAATAAATTAATAGATATTATTTTACTTGCTGTAGTTATAACACCTTTGACGACTTCAAATAAAGTTCAATGACTTTTGAAAATCTATGTATACCGTTTTGATTTTATCAGCTATCTCTTTCAGTGTTACATTCTATTTTTGTAGAGTACTTGCAGAACGCATATTAAAACTTTAAGTTCTAACTGAAAATTATATTAACATTTGTCGAATACCTTACTGTTTTGCAATCTCAGCGATTAAAGATTTTGTCAACTATATCTTCTTCTATTATATTCTTTTTTACAAACCATTATATAATATATACTCGTTGTAAACAATTAATGTTCCTTATTAATTTAAAAATGTTCACAAACGCCAAAATGTCTGAAGATATTCGTTAAGAACGCGTTAACAAGGTATACACGAGATCTGTTTTAAAAAACGCGCCATTCATACAATTCTACTGTCGAATTGCCTACAGAGAAGTTTAAAATATTTTTTACCGAGATTCAATACTTACGTCAATGTTGATTTGAGAGAATTTTGAGAAAAGTAGATTATCTATGATTTCATCTTAATATTTAGCATTGGATAATAAATGTTTTACATTGCATTTGTTATGAAATTTTATGGTGTGTTTTTTAATTATTATCTACAAAGAACAGTGTAGATAGGACTAGATTTTTGACTAGACAACTTTATTTAAAACTGCCTATTTAAATAACAATTAGTATCACATGGAACTAATTCTTTCGTTCTAATAATTTAAATAACGAAAACCTCTGGTTATCTTATTTGCAAACATTTATACAAGAGATTAATAATATAGTATGGATTGTTAGGACGCTGTTTCAGCCTTAACATCGAAAGTAAAGCTATTTTGGTATTCTAAATTTGTATCTTAGGACAAAATCTCTAAATTTAGCTACTACTATTTACTTATAATGGTACCTAGAATGTAATTTTTTAAAGCAAAATTGAACTAGTGATATGAGTGAAACATTAAACTTATGATATGTTACAAGTCAACCATGATATGAGTAAAAAGTGGATGAAGAACTGTTGCTACTTCTGTGTACTTTAATGAGTTTAATCCATCTGTCAACATCCTTTCCTTGGAAAACTTTGGATGTTTTCTCCGCAGCTCACTGCAAACACAATAAGAAATAGAAATAAAAAAAAAACATGAGGATACCTGCTCTATCTAGGAATCTAAGGTATTAATTTTTACATAGCTAAAAATGCCTTAGTTCCATATTGACACATGAATTGGTTTTCACCAAATCTCATCAGTCCCACTGTAGGCTACTACTAGTAAGTACTTAGTTTTCTCAAACCAAATTGGCTTATAATTGCCAGTGAAGTCATACATAGTTATATGTATACACAGTCATGTATATAGAAAATTACTTACTTATCAAATGCAGGCTTATGTGAGACCATGTGGTATTGACTGGTCTCTGGTTCAAATCGGCACAACTTTAATTTGTGAGCATCTAGGCGGGCGTATAATTCGTCATCTTCCCCACCCCATCCATAGAAATCATTGCTCATACCATTTACTTCTTTGTATTGCTTGGAAGCTATTGCTATGACACCCCCGCAAACAGTTAAATACGGTAGGACAAACCTGAAATAAAATTTTCTGTGATGACCAAGTCTTAGACTTAGTGGCTGCAAATCCGGCGATATCAATTCGCATAATCAGTCACCGAACTGGCGTGAATACGCGAACAGTGTGCCCTGCCCTGCCTGGGCATAATAAGCTTAATTCTTATCATTTTCAATGGGTACAAACAGTTTTGAGTTTCGCAATTCTGTTGTATAATGTTGCAGAGAATATTAGGAGATCCAGGTTTCTTCAAGAGAATATTATGGAGCCAGAAAACCACTTGAATAGTGCGAGCTTATCTTAATACAAGTACCCTGAAAGCTGGATTGGTCGTCTGTGACCTATTTTGTAGCCGCCGAAGTATATGAGCTTTGACCTGGTGACTTAAATCCGTAAGATTTTTTCTACTCAGATATTTAAAAGAAAAAGTCAACAAAACAAAGGATCTTTTGTTCGGTGACGAAGGGCTTGTATTGCCGCAAGTGGCAGACATTTTGTTTAAATTTTATCTCTTTTGATATATTTTTTAATTTATAAAGTAACTACTATTGTTAAATAAAAAATTGTATTACGTTTTAAAGAGCAATAAGCGAGAACGTTAGCGGGTATTTACCAGTCGACGCAAAGTAACTTTGTAAATACTTGTTTGTGTTAACTTGATAAGTAAGTTATTTAAAAAAAAGTCATGGTCAATAATAATAGGGACAAATAATAGGGACTAGACAATTTTTTTTCGGAAAAATCGCGATAGTCAATAGGTATTTTACCATTTGGGAATTTGCAATAAACAAGCATGTTTTTGCGTTAGTTTAAATGATCAATATAACTTTTTGTCATTTAGTGTAAATTTTTCGCAATATTAAAGACACAAATACGAAACTCCTAACAGATAACATAGCACAAAGTTTTCAGTTTTCAGTGTATTGCAAAAAAAATACAGAATAACATTTATGGCAACTGTAGCAAAATTAGTGAAAGTACATTTTTTTAAATTTCTAAAATTTAAAAAATAAAAAATAAAAAACCTTTGAATAGCCTACTATCATGCTCATTGGCAGGTCTTGTACCTGCCAAGGAGCCTGCTAGTGGGCTTATGTATTATTTAAGCCACTTGTAGAATATAATATTCTAAATACCTATACTTATCAATGCTTGATGACATGTGTCTAGGTTGTTCAGTGCAGGCATATAAGTTTGATGGTTTTAGTGGCAGCAAATCAACATCATGAAGTATCACACAAGGATATCCAGCTTTCATTGCTGCAACAGCTCCTATGTTAATGAGTTTGGCTCGGTTGAAAGGCTGTGAGTCCACTTGTTCTATCACATAGATTCGATAATGGATATGTTGACGATGGAAAAATGTGTGCATGTACACTAAAAATCCACGTAATTCCTCGGCTTTATCACTGAAAGACAAATATACCAGCACAGTTATAATAAAATTTAATTTGGAATGCTCCATATCAGGGTGTAGCACAATCCCTTCCAAATGTATGTGGTATATATTACTATAAAGGCTACTATAATAGTGGTATCTGTCATCATAATAAACAAAAAGTCAGTTTTATTGAAATGAATTCCATCAATTTTGCAAATGACTTAGAAATAGATTATCATTAGTAAAGTAACTTACCGATATGGTACAATAATGGCAGTACTATATTTAGGCTTGCAGTCAGACGGAGCGTATTCTCCACCTTCCTTTATTTTATGACCTTCTATCAAATCCCCATCAACTAAACTAATGGACAGAGTAGTTTCATCGTATATAACCTCACCATAATCACAGTCAATTAAAGCCGTACTTGTGAAATTCTCAGCAATTTCTTCAATAAGATTACTTAGAATATTTTCTTTTTCAATGTATTCGTACGTACGACGTGCATTCATATCGGGGTGCAGTAGTATTATCAATGTTATGACAATAATGCCGCAATATAAAATTTTCTTGAATGCATGACGCATTATTAATTTGCGCGTGCAAGAATATTGTTCTATTTAATAAATTATACTATTCTACCTGTAATAGGCGCTGTCATATATTGTTCTCTAAACTAAAATTACCTAATGAAAAATGAAGACAAAATAATACGCTATTTGTATCGATTAACGCCGGCTGCTTGTTTCGTTTCGATGTTTTCAACTGACACTATTGACAGATCTGACAACAACACGATCAGCTGATTTTGTCTGATTTTCACCATTGAATTTTCCACTTCAGTGGATTTTACCGTTCAGAATTTTATACATTGTTAGCATAGCATATCATAGTATCATGAATCTAGAAAATAAATAAAGTTCTTACATAATTTAGTAAATTTAAATTAATAAGTACACTGTATGTAATGGAAGGAAAATAAGTTTACTACTGCTTACCGCAAAAGTTTAACGTTCAAATACTAAGTCTGAAAATTCGTATTATATGCTATTTTGCTTTCATTTTTAGACATAAGTTCAACGAGTATAATTATGTATAAACACAAATATGTGTTAAATCAAATAAATAAAATAGGATGAATTAATAATTAGATAAACTAGTATTAATCCTTTTATTTTATTCTTATTAAATGTATTTCTATGTTTCTGCTGATATTATTAGGTTTTTTTTATGTTTTTTTAAATAAACTATAATTTCTGGCATACACATAAGTTTCATTAAAATGACGGTAGCCGAGAATACATTGAATTTTGGCATATATGTATGTATACCTACATATTTTCACTAATATTAAAAAATCTGACAATAAACAAAGGAGTTTTTATAGTTGGCATATATATTTTTTGTGATATGATAATGTCGTTTGAAAGTAAAGAAAAAGTAATGATTACTGTCATCAATACGTCCGAAGAACGAGAAAGTGGCATTATTTCTCCAGAAATTATACGAAAAAGTTCTGTACCAGACTCGTTAAATACATCATGGGATCCTAGTTTTCATAAAATACATGACATTAAAGAAAAGGACTATAATACGACACCCCCTTTTGTTAGCGTAATGATAACTGATGAGACTGACCACCCTTGTAATAAACTTGGGAATATAATAAACAGCTCAACTCAAACGGAACCCTATTTAAGTCTACCAGTTAACTCCACCTATGTTGACGTGAGTCTTTCTTTCAACAAGGACTTCAATTCTTACGATTCCGTATCGAATGACAATTCTGAGCAATCTTTACGAAGCAAACGTAATAGACATGACTCGAGTGATGCAGAATATAAGGAAGCTCGACCAAAGAAAAAGAATAAATGCACCGATTCGTGTTCATCAAGCACATCAGATTTGACGGATTCTAAACATCCGAGACTTGGGCCATCAAACTCTTCATCTGTGTTGTCCAGTAATTCCGAAGCATCTTTTAAATCAATCAATAGCAACCATTCATTCAAAATTCGAAAGAGACGTCTAAAGTCTGAGTCAAATTTATTTAAAGATGCTCTTCAAAGATCTTATAGACCGACTTTCTCTGTGCTTCATTCTGGCAACCTCGTATCAGGTATGAATTAAATATTTTTTATTACTGATATAAAATATAATAGTTAGGGGACTCGGAATTTCCGGTATCAGCCACTTCGAGTCATAGGTACTCTGACTTGCTTGAGCTGTTGCTTATACTCCCCAATCCATCTGTATAAACAATATTCCTTTATTTCACTTTCTATCCTCCTTTTCCTGTCAATATACTCCAAATTTTCTAATTTAATTCGATCAAAGTGCCTGGATGACGGCAGACGACTCAAGTATAATCGGTATAATGTGAGCGTTCATTACGCCTCTGCTATCCCCTTTGCAACTATGATACAGGCGTGAGTGTATGTATTTATGACTAAAAAAGGTTTTTTTCCTTTGCCATAGGGTCATAGATAAACTAACTAACAGAAATGATAAACTAAACTTCTGCTGCAGTATGCGTACGCGTACGCGTAACGCCTTACGTAACGAAGCGGTTTACCTTTCCATAAGAAGTTATCACTTCATAAAAAATGGAGCTATTAAGAATGAACGTAGATGGACAGATTTCAGAGAACGACTTAATATTTCTTTTTGTTCATATGTACATGTAACTTTACCGAAAAAAATACTTATTATAATTAGTATCTCTGTAAGACAACAGTTTTGACACTTATTAAAATTTTGATATTATGTTATTGATTAGATGTAAACATGAGTAAGGATTGCAGTAAGTGACCTTAAAATGACGCAAGAATATCGTTGACCCAAAGATATAAACATGGGCTATGTTAACGTAGTTGAACTTGTTGTATTGATAACTTTTTTATATTAAATGAATTCGACCAGTTAAAATTAGATATAACGGTGACATCACCAATCCGCTTGAACATTCGAGTTTTAAATCAACGACTCGAACGATAAGTCGTTGATTTTTGTTTTTAAAAATCCGCAGGCCAAAATTCGCGTAGCTCTATTTTATGCGATACCTCACGTAATAAGTACATTGTTTTGATATGAGTGCTTTTACTGAGAACAGTATCAAAGTTGAATTGGAGATTGAGTGTGACCTGGATACTGGACAGTTGAATGAAATGGAGTGGTTTTTGTTATCAGGTGAAACCCCACGGAAAGAGAAGAACCACAGGCGTGGTAGCAAATCTAAACCATGGAGAATTGTGGACTTGTGTGCATGGATAGGGAGAAAGGTAGTTAGTATCATCACTTTTTTTTCGCAACAACCAACGTATACATACTGTTTGAATGAAATGCAATTTGAATATTTATTTCACCGCTGATACAGTCTTTTTTACGTACCTAATAACCTTTTTTATTATAAAGTCACGCCACAAGCCGCTAGTGGTGCAACTGTATTTAGCAGACATCGTGTTTGTTCACCCAGTTCTATTATACTATATATAAATAAGTAATTGTAACAACCTAAACATATTATATTTATTCTCTTTGCGATCGCCATTTTCAGTAGGCACAGTCACCTTCACGGTACAATATAACTACGCTGTGAGGCAGAATCACACAATCAGCTCTTAATCATTGTCATATTAGTATGTGTTGAGACATAAATATACACATAATAGCGATGTGCCAATACCCATCATCACTGATGTACTTTAAGAAAAGAGCGTACCCATATCATAGGTGTCCATAAAGAAAAGATCATAATGAAATTGTAGAAAATAAAACTTGTTTATGAAGAGATTTGATATTATAATGATTCAATAAATCATCAATTTTCCTACTGTAGTCCACTGTTGCATATAGGCCTCTTGTAATGTGTGTCCCTCGGTCCTAATAGCATAATAATTATTGTACCCCACTTATTGTTCCTTTAGATAATGAAATTGACTGATAAGACTCATGACGCATTTTGCATTGTAGGAGCAGATGTCAATAGGGTAGTATAATAATAGGTTTAGTACTGCTATTGTCTGTTTTTATTGCAGGCGGAAAAACGGATAATGACCACTCGTATTATTTTATCTTCTTTGCTATTGCGACAAGCTCAGTAGATTGTCCTAAGCTCTTAAGCAGAATCGGGATTAACGTTTATCTGCGTATAATGCGTTTTCTCTAAGAATAAAAAAGACTAACGCGGTTCATTAGTACAGAGACGGGGGTAGGCTGTGAGCGTGAAGTCATGCAGAACAAACAAATTTTAAAACTATTACGTCGTTTGGTTACGCCTTGATTTTTCCGCAGTCATTGTCCGTTATTCTACATCAGGCAACATTTCAGGGTGATCTATTAAGTAGTTGTGTTGTTGTAATGTAACAAACAAATTACTTACATTTTCTTCTTCTCTTTATTATATACCGTAACTTACGAGAGTAGGAAACTGAATAAGTATAAGTACCTAAAAGTATAACCTAACAAATAATTTAGTTGTTTTTACTCCTTCAGGGTTACCAATCTATCACTAACCTTTACTCAGATGCTATTCGAGAACCTTTGGTTCCCAGTGAAAACAAGAGCTCTGACGAGTTGAGAGAACTTAGGAAGCTTTTAGAAGAAGTTGACAGGAGACAAGCGCGTCTCGCGGCAGAAAATGAGAGTATGAAGGAAGGAATGAAGAAGATGATGAATTTAATTGAAAGCCTCGAGGGTAAGCTCAGGTAAAACTTCGGACTTAAAACTTTTCTCACATAGTTCAGCTGACTATAATATTGTTTAGGTTAACACTGGTAATTTCTGAAACTCACCGTTAAAGCGAGTTTTTAGGTCAGTGTGAATAACAGCTGTTTGAGCCTCACTCTCCAAAGAATCTTAGCTCTATCTATAATATCATCCCAACATAATAAATTAGGAACCTATAAATCTATCAATTACCCCACTGAAGTCCACTGTTGAACGTAGGTAACTGGATGCGGTGCGCACATTGGGAGAGCCGATGTGCGCATCGCATCCATTTATACCGCCCCCAGGTTTCCACCCACATCCTACGCGATAAAATTATCCATCCCAACCACTCTCTGGCACTCGACCACTGTGCGCTTCTCCAGAAGCTTTTTGCCTCGCACAACCAGCCTGTAGAACAAATTGTCTCCTGCCGTATTGCCGGACCGATACGACGAAATGTATTTTTTGTTATTTACTATATTGCAATAGAAACTTTATTGAAACGGGTAGTTATGAACGTTTCGCCCCTGCCCTAATATTATTATCTATGTTGCAGTTCACGTTTGACTGCCTAGCCGACCGCTAGTTGATCGGCACTATTCGGTCGGCATGTATGAGTAAACGCCCTTTAACAACGGCTAATAATTAAGTAATTTGTTATCTTCGATCGTACGTTGTAGGAAGTGCAGGAACCATTTAATGAAGACATTCGGACATTCGGTTACCGCATTTCTGGGTAATCCTATTATTTCTACCATATATTACCTTATTTAGGTACCATATATTATGCACAAATAATACTCTATAGAAATATCGAATTCCACAGAAACCACGTCAAGCAGGAATCAACCGCACCGCCACCTCCGCCTCCACCACCACCGCCACCACCGCCGCCGCCACCTCCGCCTCCACCCATGTCAAGACTACCTGTTCGGTCGCACACAATACCCAGGTGTGGATCCGCACCCCCAAGGATAGCTGGGCCAAGACTGACCATCACGCCGCAGGACATCGCTAACGTCAAATTAAGAAAAACTAAGGTAGGTTATTCTTTTTTTTAAAGCGGTACATTTATAATTTGTGTACGATTCCTCATTGGTTATCTGGCCTATCGAAAGAATTGCATCGATCCTAGTCTGGGCGAACCAGGTAGGTACTATAGCTACTATAGCTATATAAATACTTATTATAGTGATTATTTTCGAATACGTCTTTCTTTGATCTTAACGCCTGGTTATTAGCGGGATATCTCGTTTGCGAATGCTATTTATGACTATAGGCTACTCTTCATTTTTTTTAATATATTTAAAAATGAGCGTATAGATAACTGCTGTTTTATTTCCTCAAAATAATATAGCTTTATGTAAATAAAATGCTTACAATTTAAACTATAATTAGTCGCGCCAAAAAGGCAGCCACCATTACCGTAATGTCGAAATAGCAAAATAAAAGAAACTTCAAATGTTATGTATAACAACACATATACAACAACATATATAATGACCTATATTGATTTTTCTAAAACTAAAAATTAAATTACGAATAACTACATTTTTAAATTGCTCGCTTGAGTATAGCAGAAACAAGATTTTTGTTTAATAAATCTCGTGGTTTTATAACAACAGTATTTAAATAATTTTTCATATTCGTTTTATATAAACTCTATAAATAACACACTTTCATTATTTAATTTTGATAGATGAAACTTACCTATTGTTCTTGAATCGTCGTCGTTTACCATACACTCATAGACAGTATACTATGATTTCGAGAAATCGATATTGTTCTAATATAAACCAAACAGCAAATTGATAGAATTTTATCAAATAGCTAACAAAGATAACCCAATTAAGATAAAGTATGTAAAATGGGTATTAAGTAATTATATTAGAAAAAAACTTTCAATCACAATCAGAATACATCAGTCCTTTCATACACTCTCGTCGGTTACGGGTGCTTTTAATTTGGTTCTTCTTTAGTATACTGACGACAGGGTGGCGTGAGTGCAAGTCTTTCTGGGCCTACCCGTACCAACTCGCCCACTCTCAGAAGCCCAATACGAAAGTGAGTTTGATTTGTTTTTAAAACGCTTTTATTCAACCGTTGATTATGAAACATTGCATACACATTGTAAGTAAAATATTAGACTGGAGCGAAGTCGCGGATAAAAACTAGTTACATGTAAACCTTCTAATACTTGTAACAATCACATACAGATAAATAATGATAAATATGAGAAATATCTAGGTATGTACGTTGACTTTTATGTTAACCGTTTTGATATCATAAAAATAATATTTTATAAAAGTGTGTAGAAGTTGGCGAATAATCTATATCTATATTAGCGATATTAACAGCAATATTGATTCAATTAAACCAACACGATTTATTTTTAAACAACTATATATATTCACATTAACTAAATAAGTAGGTATGTTTACATTGGGCATGTCAGGAATTAGATACTCAAAGTTTTGCGATGAGAGTACAAAGGAAATAATAATATAGCTCTGATAATCAAAACCTTGGACGAAATTGTCGTGTGACGTCAGCACATGGAACCTTTTTATTGTATATACACGTGACAATGATGCGTATATGTATGTAAAATACGACAATGCGTGTCGTGTAATTAGAGTTGATCTTAACTTCGTAGTAGGCTGATTTTTAAGGTAAATAAGGAAGTAATTCCAAGTAATTCTTTGTAGTGTATAAAACATAATTGCAAATGAAATCACCAATCCTTTACAGTGCATCTACATTTGTTGTTTTTGGTTTATTTGGGATTGCCTTGGCTTTTATAGAGAAGTAATATAATGGCTTTCGAACTCACAATTATATATATCAATAGTACATACATCGGTCAATAGTATCACTTTCTCTACACGTAAGATTATTCTCATGTTTCCTTCAATTCTTCAATTTTGTAGCACTATCGCCTGAAATTTTCTTACAACCCTTATTCTTAAAAAAATGTTTATGTGAATGTAAATGTGTAATCTGAGATTGCAGAATTAGTAATAATATAAACACAGCTAATAAGTCCAACATACTCAATTAGATTTTTTATTTTCGTGAAAATGTTCAATAGAGCGTATGAGAAAGTATGTATGTGCTTTTGGGTAAATGTCACTCCAATATAGAACTTTTATTTACATTAAAATACTTCCAGAAAGTTTTACCCGTTTAAAATAATTTAATTACAGCAGAACAGCTGATTTGCCTTAGCCTTATACCCTATTTATTGAAATAAGGTAAGGCTACTGCCATAAAAGACTTTGGCTCAATCAAACCTAAGTAACATTTTCTGAGATTTTTTTATTCTCTTTAAGGAGTGAGAGAGAGAGATCTTGTGTAAAAATTTATTAAAAGGTTTCTTTGAGAGCTTCTGAAGGGCGTAAAGCCCACATGGGTGTGTTCACCTATCGCGCCCCTGACAGGCTTATTGACGCCACTAGCTTCCTAACAGGTAAAAGCTTCTTGCAAGTTATTCTACCGAGCGTATAAGGTGCACTGTGATTAGTGACCCTGACTGCTAAACCAGAGGTGGTGGGTTCTTTTCCCACCCAAGAATAATATTTGTGTGATGAGGACGAGTATTTGTTCTGTGTCTGATTGTAATTTATCTATTATATGTATGTAGTATGTATTTAGAAAAACAGAGTGGCTCTGAAAATGGAGCATATTTTAACCACTTAAAACATACTTTTCTACCTTGCAGTTGCACTCACTAACTTTAAAAAGTTTTTAAAGTTAAAAAAGTTTGTTTATCGGCAGTCTTGTTACCACATATAGTATAATAAATATGGTTTGCTGATAGTTCACATCTCTTCTATGGGAAAATGGGCTTTGGAAACCAGACGTGATGGTGATAAACAGTGTTCTTGATAATATACAAGGTCGTCGTCATATCCACATAACGAATGGTAGTTTATTTAAAAAAATACTTATGTAAATAATCTTATTATGCAATACATTCAAGATAATTGTACGAGTACATCAATCTTATAAGTATTCACTTCGTTATCCTAATTTCCATAGACTTTAAAGTGTCTACAATATCTAGATTATATTTTATTAAGCACATAAGTATGAGCAATGTGCCTCCGCCGTAAATGTTCAAAGAGATATACATATTTTCATTTATCTTTATAAGTGTTTATATTATTTATTTTAGCACACTTTATTTAACTAGCAATTATTGCTTTATTACCTTAAAGTACACCGACTGCGTGGTGTGACACTGATACCAAAATAGATAATAAAATGAAAGGGAGTATAAATATATTTTTTTTTTATGATGGAGATAAAAATTAGCAGACGGTTCACCTGATGTTAAGCGACAACCGCCTCTCAAGGACACCTCCAACTCAAGAAATAAAAGTACGCTGCCCGCTTAGGAGGGTGCCTGCGGGAGGGTTGAATCAAACAATGAAAGCATTGTTTGACTACGGGATATCTGAGAGGCCGTGGTATTACATCGGTCGAGTTGGCCCATTCGTGCCTGAGCATGGCTCTAAATCAAAATAAAAATCAAAACCATTTATTTCAATTAAGTCGGTCAGACTAAGTCAGTCGTGAAGCTAGTTGCTCTCTCTCGGTAATTTTGCTATCAAGGCAGACTAGCATCATAGTCTTATTTATTTAAAACGAAAGACTAGCTAAAGACCAGCAGTAAATATACTATACATACATATGTATACCAGAGGTATTTCTACTTGGGAAAGTTAAGTAAACTCTATTTTTGTTCTTGAACTTTAGGACGTGCTGGCTCTCTAAGTCATTACATGAGAGGCCTACATAATCATGTGTATAAGCGTTCACAAAACATTAAAAGAGAATACCTCCGATATACCTATCTCTGTTGGGTCACCGTATGAAGCTTAGCTAATAAAGGTTAGCTTGTCGAACAAATACAAAATGCCTATGTCTGAAGATGATTCTTTGATACTTTTTCATTACTACTATTACTATTTAAGGGCTAACGATGATACCGGAGGATCGTTTTACATCAATAAGTATTTGGCTAGGTTTGTAAATATAAAATTTACGTAAAAAGAATAATAACAACAATATCTTCAGACATCTCATCTCACATCTCAAATAAACATCACCAGCAATTTAGTATCAATATTTAATCTTATTTTTTTTAATCATTTTGATCAAATCTAAACATTCTATTGCTATCCCGGATATTTAATTACCAGAGTCTAAGTCATATCGGCTTTTTCTCGCGACAGACATGTTCAATTTACACAACCTTAGTTTTACATAAAAAATCACAAACTATCCTATTCCATAAAATCCTCTATAACAGTGTGAACAACATTTTGTTACTCCTATGCCTAATGCAAAGAAAGTGATTTGTTCATACGAATTATGATCTAGAACATTTTCATAATTTTAATACAGATAAAAGTATGATTTATACTTTTATCTGTGTTAAAATAAAATAGCGAGCTAGCTCGGTGCAGGACGGGAATTAACATGAATGAAGAAGTAAATTATGCGACTTTCCAGGGCTGTTTACTGTTTTATTTCAAGGGTTTGGTTTAAAGTATTAAACCAAACTCTTTCATTATTTTCTTTAATGTAGTAGAAGTAGTTGGGTGCAAACGAGAAGCTGCGTCACCTGATGGTTAGTACAAGTTTAAAACCTAGTGGGCATACAGAAACATACAGAGGAAAATACATTTTAAGCCGAAACACGGCTTCATTCATCAGATAAGTAGGTAAATTCAGATTACTACGATGAATCTGCATAAAATTACAATTTATTTGCCAAAATATTTGGTACAAATACAAATAAAAAAACAACATTACTATACTTGAACTTGACTTGAAATTGGATATTGGATCTTTGTAAACAACCCAAATGTCATTATGCTTAGGGTGGTCATAATCAGAACGCTGAAAATGTTTTATTTTATCTCTATTACCTAGTTATCACATTATAAACATTGCTTTTGCTGAAACTCATGAAGGTACAAAAATATGCAAAAAGGACATTGAAATAATTAATATTAAATTTTAAATTTTAACAAATTTTAAAATAGAACTTTCTATCCTATTATTTTAGAATTTCACGTACACTTTAGTAGACACGTTTATATAATTCATCGACAAAGTAAAAACCTATGCCATTCAAGTCAGAAGGTACATTACTATTTTATTTCAATTTATTTTATTTCGTTTATTTGTTATGTCCAAACAACTGGAACAATATTTTGCATTTCTATTTAAGCTTAGCATGTGATGATAGTTTTGGACAGAAGTGTCTTAACATATAACTTTATCTTTTATAATATTTATCTTTTTATTACTTAACTTAAGCGAATTATGTAAGTCGTGGTCGTATATTTTGTGAATCTATTTTTTTATAAATAATCATTATTTCTTACTTTGCGATCGTATTTTTTTTCCGAGCTGCTCACCTTCTTCTATCGTAGTTGTTAGTTCACAGCCTTTAGTTTCTGGTAAAAGAAATGTAACGAAGGCAGCAATCAGAGGCAGCGTAGCAAAAGCAACTGGCGGCATCCATAATGCAGTATCTCTCAATTCAATCACAAAGGGTGCTATCATAGATCCAATTCGGGCCGACATTGAGGAAATACCGATTGCAGCATTCCGTACAACTGTAGGAAATAGTTCCGTACAATATAAATAAACAATTATAAAGACAATAAAACTAGCTACAACCCCAATACTCGCACAAACTACAGAGGCCACACTCTCAGGTATTGCAGCTAATATGAATAAACACAAAGCACTGATCAAGTGAAATATAATGACAATAGATTTTCTTCCTATAACTTTTACTATACCGATGGCCATAAGAGTTCCTAGTAATGTTACACTACCGCTAGATGCGACATTGATGAAAACATTGCCACTTAGTTGCCCTACGTACTGAGATACTCCATAGAAACAATAGCTGCATGCCATCCAGTTGAACGCCATAGCTATAATATTTTTTCTTAAGTTCGGTGTCCGGAAAAGATCAAATAAATTGCCCTTCTTTATTTGATGTTTTTCTATAGATGCTTGATAGGCTTCCACATCTGCTTTAATATTCTCTGTCGGACGTTTGTTTCTGTAAAACATAAATAGTAGTTATCATATAGCTCAGCGACAAAATTACGTATGGATATGATAATGTATAGATGTTAATAAGTAACATCATGATGTAATACAGAAATGACTATACGAAAATTAAGCCGTATAACAACATGTTGCATGAAAACTTATACAATACTGTACTAAACAATACGGTTCTACTAGTGCTACCGATATAATATCATACGAGTATAAATGTACCTACATATATCTTACATGGTAATACTCGTATTAAAAATGAGCTGTTGCGAGCTCCTAGATCTTTTGGACCTTAAAATTTTCTGGTTTAAAAAGTACGTGCTATTTCATGCTATAATCTATCTATTCTTAATTTAACTCTAATACATTTAGCTTATTGGTTTTTGTTTAGGAACATACTGCAAACTACTACTTTGCGCATTTATATAATTAATAGTATTGGTAAAATAATGAAATTCATAACTTACACTTTAGCAACTCGCTCCAATAATTTGATGGCCTTATCTGTGCGCTTCATAGCTATTAGCCATCTTGGTGTTTCAGGTATCAAGAAGAAATATATTAATAAAATAGTAACTGGCGCGGATATGGCCAACTGAAAGTCGGAATAATCTCTAAAAAAATAACTATATACTGGAAGCGTCATATGGCCTAGATTAAATGGTATTTGATATACTACTGAAACGACATCTCGGTACTGCGTCCCAACGAATTCCATAATGATCACAAATCCAGTGACCATCGTACCTCCAACTGACATTCCTATCAAGAACCGTAAGAATGTAAATGTCCAGAATTCTGGTACGTACGCTGCTGCCACCCCGGCTGATATTTGCATAACGACGGCTACTAGGAGAGGATTCTTTCTTCCAAATCTAAAAACATATACTACTATTATGAATGATTGCTTACTAAACCAGTAAAATTACTAAAAATGTAAAACTCAACAGTATTTTACTCCCACTTTTAAGACGATTCAATGACGATTATACATCACAAGACGTATATTGAAAAATGAATCAAGCTATCTAGGGCGTGTCAAAGAAACATCATACACACACTCTAAAAACGTAACCCAATTTTTATGCAGTTGGATAAATATACATTGAAAACTTTACATCACCTGTCAGAAGCAATTCCAAAGATGACACTTCCTATTAGCGTGCCTAACTGAAATAACGTCTGAGTGAAACTTTGTAGCCATTTTCTGTCACATATCAAATCCCATTCCATTGTAATAGTTCTCGTGAATATGGAGGTATCGTATATAGGCTCTTCACAGGGACATGTACTGTTGCCGGTTTCACCGCAAATGTATGTGACTTTTGGTGCCAAAAACAATATGGCCATTTGATGTTGCGCAACAGGGACCTTTGTCAATAGGATTAAGAGACATAGCCAAAGGTGATATTTGCCGAAAGATCCTGTAACATTTTGAATTAAATCCGCTTTTATTTCTGTGGTAGGTTTTCCTGAAAATAAATAATAAAAGTGTTTATAGTTCAATCAATCATATTATAGCACCGGAAGTAGTTTACTTCAGGTTAAACAAAAAATTAAATTAAAATAAAGTAAAATGGAAAATCAAACCCAGTGTAAGTCGACGCAAGTAACATTTACACTTAAGCAAGGAGACTGCGTATCTGTCTGCATGGACGGTAAAATTTTGCCAACCAATAAAACGGTTAAATATCTGGGCCTACATCTAGATAGAAGAATAACTTGGGCAAACCATATTAAAACTAAGAGAACAGGTGCAAACCTACAACTAAAAAGTCTATCCTGGCTTCTAGGGCGTAAATCTCGACTTTCGCTCAAACTGCTTGTATACAAAGCAGTCATAAAACCGATCTGGACGTATGGAATAGAACTCTGGGGATCCGCTAGCAATTATAACTTAGAGATACTTCAACGGTTCCAAAACATCGCACTAAGAACAGTCTCCAGCGCACACTGGTTTGTGAGAAATTTAGAAATACACTAATACCTGGAGATGCCGACCATAAAGGAGAAAGTTAATAAGTTTAGCTAAAAATATAAAGAAAGGCTCAATAAACATTGTAATAAAAAACTCCTCAAAAGATGGCACATAACAAGTGGGCTGAAAAGTTCGTAGGCTGACACATAAATGAAGCTTACTAGTAGCGCCATTTATATGTCAGCCTACGAACTTTTCAAATTCATATGATTTTTAGTTAACCCTAACCTTCAAAGGACGCGTGTATAAATTTGACAGCTGTTGCACTATTAGTATCTGAGATAGAGAGAGAGATTAGATTCATTTAGTGAAATAACTTTTGTTACTTTGAAAAAATGGATAAAAAGGAATTTCATGTGTTAATAAAGCACTACTTTTCGGCGAAAAAAATACTGTTGAAACCAGGGCTTGGCTTGATAAACATTATTTGGTCTCTGTACCAGGAAAATCAACCGTAGAGAAGTGATTTTCTAAATTTAAACGAGGCGAAATGAGCACCGAGGACGATGCAAGCAGTGGACGCCCTGAGAGGATGTTACCAACGAAAACATCACAAAAGTCCATAAAATAATTTTTGATAACCGTAAAGTGAAGTTGATTGAGATAGTTGAGACCCTAAAGATACCAAAGGAACGTGTTGGTCATATCGTGCATGAATATTTGGATATGCGAAAGCTCTGCTCAAAGTGGGTGCCGCGCGAGGTCATAATCTACTAAAAACAACTCGATGATTCTAAGGAGTATTTAGAGCTGTTCCATCGTAATAAATCCGAGTTTCACCGGAGTCCAATCGACAGTCAGCAGAGTGGACTGCACGTGATGAACCGACTCCAAAGCGTGGTAAGACGCAAAAGTCGGCTGGCAAGGTTCTGATCAATATTCTGAGATACACATGGTATAATATTCATTGACTATCTTAACAAGGGAAAAACAATAAACAGTGACTATTCGGTACCGTTATTGGAGCGTTTAAAAGACGAAATCGCGAAAAAGCGGACTCATTTGAAGAAGAAAAAAGTGCTGTTTCATCAAGACAATGCACCGTATCACAAATCAATGAAATCGATGGTGTAATTACAAAAATTTAAATTGCTTTCGCATCCACCGTACTCTCCAGATCTGGCCCCAACGACTTTTTTATGTCCTCAGACCTCAAGAGGATGCTCGCTGGATGGAAATTTTGGCTCCGATGAAGAGGTAATCGCCGAAACTGAAGTCTATTTTGAGGCTAAAGGCAAATCGTATTATAAAAATTGTATCGAAAAATTGTATGACCGCTATAATCGTTGTATCGCCCTCGAAGGGAACTATATTGAATATTAAAATCAAATGCTATCAAAAAAAAAAAAAACTATGTTAGCCTACGAACTTTCCAGCCCACCTGTTACTGGCACTTCAACAAAGAACCTAAAACCTGAGAAGTTTTGATTACATTAGAAGGTGCTATTCAAGTGAATTGCACCAAACCTTCCAACCCTAGATCACATCTGATTATGGCTAAAGATCCGATTGCAGATACAACAATAGAAAAAAAAAAGACTAAAGATCTCCCTTAATAATCGTCACCATAAAACATTATTGTTTACTAATATTGTGAAAATCCAGATATATGTCGAATTTGACCGCACGGCTTCCTCTGTTTTCGGCTGACTCAGGTGCTTTCGGGATATGGATGCTTCGGCAAGTACCTTTCTCGCATAGGCCCAGACGGAACGACTGCGTGCCACCATTACGGAGGCTGCCACAGGGACACTGCACTCCATACCTTGGTGGAGTGCCCAGCGTTCGGTAATCAACGCCGTGATCTCGTGGCGGCTATCGAGAGATGCGAGAGTGCGTAGAATTTCACCGTCTCATTCTGCGAGGTGATGCTTGTCAAAGAGGCGGTGGAAAGGGAACGGGAGGGAATGAGCACTCTCCCATCCCGCAGGAGACGCACCAGGCATCGATGAGCGCTTAACGATCTCTGGCCTCCATGAGCGTTGGCCTAAAAGAAGCGGGTTCAGCATCGGCTGGCCTGAAGCGAAGCCACCTGAAGTCCTGCCACGGAGGCAAAATCTGTCGGGATTTGAGTGGTAATCCTTTTAGGGCACACCTAGACTCCCGACTATAGACTAGATGACATAAACCGTTTGGTGTTAGTCGGTTCAAGTCCGAAATAACCGTGTGGTGATACCCGTGGGGGTTTCCATACGTTAAAAAAAATATGTACATATGTATATGTAGAAAGGAGAGAAGTAGTGAAGTTCGTTTTTACAAATAACTATATTATTAACGTTCCAATTACTTTACGCATTACCACGCAAACAGTTTTTATGCTTGAAAAAAGTTATGTTAAATAGCATAATATCGTCGTACTAGTACATCTTAATGTTTTTTTTATTTATTAAAATGATATAAAAACGAAGTACATACAAAAATAATCATTAAAATATCAACAAAAAAAGAGGACGGTTTACGCGTGCTATAATGAGTCTTTCTACTGTTTATGCTTTACATTATAACTCAAAAGCTAAAGGCTTTTTTTAGCATAGTTAAAACATAGATACAAAAGAAACAAAACACCATAAGTGGTATAAACACATTTGTATAAGTTGGCAAACATTTACAATAAATACATAGATAAATGTTTAAATATATATACATCTGTATTAACAATTATAGTTCAATCTAGAATTTCAAGTTATTACGTTCCACTTATGTGAGGTTCAAAATTACGTTCAGAAAGGACTCTTTCAATTTAAACAGTGAGACGTAAGACTATAGATTTTATCATTTTAATTTTCCACTAATAAATGGCATCAATATACCTAGGTCATAAGTTTTAATCAATCCAAGGTATTTTTGGTTTGTTACTATATTTATAGGTGGAAAGTTACAGTTAATCAAATTATCAGTGTGTAGGCAAAGACAGACTGCGTATATCGCTCGCTGTGAACAAGCTGAGTATATAATGTACCTATTTGTATCTGTTGCTTCTATCTAATATTTATCTCAATTGTGTCTCATTAAGCTAAGACAAATGATCACCATCATATCCAAATTTATTTTATGACGAGAATCAATAATTTGGTTTAAATATTGTTTTTATTAAGTACCAACTTCAAACTGCGCTAAGGCTCATAGCTTTAACAGTACCTAAATAAGCGATACTTACCATTTACATACCTTATCGTATTATCAATATTTATCTGGATATGTTTATTTTTTTTCAATCGTTTTCACCTTGTCAAAAGGAGACATATCTTGATCAGATACGGGACAATGGGTTTATACCCATTGAAGAATACGTGGTGTTAAAGCAATTTTAATATATAACAGATAAATATTAATTTCAAGGACGTGTAGTCCGGAGAGTCTACCGCAAGAGAGAGAAAGTTTCTCGAGTAGTGTGAAACATCCCATTAGTGGACGGACCAACTAAGTCAAAGTAACGAATTCTTTATATGCCTGCCTTCTAATTATAATGATGGTCATGATTGTGGTCGAGGAGGCATATGTTTTTTTAAAGACAGCTGCTGCATTGACGATTATTTCTGCGTGTATCACAAATATTTGTGATACACACAAACTTTTGGAAATCGAACCCACGACCTCTGCAGTCACGATCACTAACCACTAGACCAACGGGCCTCAAATAAAACTATAACATTGTTTTTCTCTTACACAGGCACACGTGTTACTCTACCATTTTTATCAGCTAGACTAATAAATAGCGTTAGCCGTACTTTTAATACATTATCACTTTACGTGGCATTATGTTATCGCTCTTTTCTGTCTGGAATGTGCAATCTGTCATTCTTTTGACCAGCTGCATAAATCAGCACAATATAGTTATAATGCTACTAACAATCTTCTTTCTCTCGTAAGCTGTACTTAAAATTTTACTAGTTGTAACAAACTCTAGAGACTGTGCCGGTCGGTCAAATGTGTCGTTTCAAGCGAATCGACCTCTGTGGGTGTTTATCGATTTCCAGAGGCACCTACCTCAATACCAATTCCACTAGTAATTAAAATGCATTAATACTGTAGTTTTCCCTTCATTCGTAGTCTGAAGATAAGTTTGAAAGTAAACGATCGTACCTAAGTAGCCAAGACCTCGCCACGCTTGGGAAACTAGACCGAGGCTACTTTTCACGGAAAACATTTATTGAAATTGCTGCTCGATATTACAATTTTCTGGTGGTAGTACCATGTGGTCAATGGATGATGGGTGAATGTTGTTCACCATAATATGTCTATATCAATAAGCGCTACTAATTCCTAGATCTTATCTTATCTTCCTGCCACTTAGTTGGATTTACAGACAAACTGAATCTGTTAGCTTAACCATGAATAGTTTCCAGGTCGTTGTTAATTATAAAAATCCCTGTCGTAAGCTTAAATAGATTTCGCTTTAAACAAAGGTAGAAATTTCTAAACAACTTAGGTATACTGTAATTTTCACTAAAATTTTATTTTTTATGCAAACAGAAATAATGAAACATACCGTCAACATCCTTAGTAAAAAAATACGCAAAATTCAAGCCAGGTCATCTCTCTATTACGATGCGCTTTAAAGGTCAATTTTAGATTTAATTCGTAGTTTCTAAAATAGGTAATTATAAGAATAAACCGGAATTGTCATAAAAAAGAACGTTCAACTCGCTTGTTTTTTTAATAGCTCAGTCATACCAATGAATTTGGTTGTCAAGGACCTGGAGTTGCTTATTGATGCAATTTCCTGACCTGGGGTTGCCCTTGATTGGCATGCCCAAGTAACTCATATGATTCAGTAATTATTAGAACTCTCCGAAACTTATACCGGTTTAAAACTTCTTTCCCATTAAGACCAAAACTATCATAATGTAATCCCTTATCATGCCTATAGTCGACTATGGTGATGTGTGTTACTTCGACCTGAATGCAGACCTTCTCAACAAACCGTCTTCTCAATAACTGTCTTCGATTTATTCACAACCTTCGCAAGTATGACCAGGTGTCTGCTTTATATTCCAAGTGAAAATGGTTTACTATCAATACCGTTAATTGTTACCTCGCCACCTCCACCATCTTATTTAGCTCCCTACCCTCGGTTCCTATCGTCAAACAACGACAGAAATCTTCGTTCCACTCGTAATGATCTTATTTATCCCTCATAGCTCTGACTTTGTAAACTCTTTCTTCTATGTCCAATCAGGTCTATCTATTAAGAAGCAATTAGGTACTGATGTCATTATAAAATACGCTACAGTAGTTCATTAAGTAATTTGAATCCCTATACGTATGAATATTTTATTTACACTTTCAATAACATTACGAGTTCTTTACTAATTTGATAACAATAAAAGTACAGTATATAACTATCAATTGAATGTAGATGCTACTCAACAATAAGGTCACAGGTGTAATAAATATTAGAAAAGCAAGGTCGGTGGGAAACAGAAAGAATGAAGCAAAAGTAATTGTAAAGTTCGTTTAATACTTGTTATGAACAAACAGTCCCTGTCTTTTTCTTTCTTTTTCGTTAGAAATGAAAACTTCGGCATTAGGAATTATTCCTGTGTCGCGGGGGACTCTTCTCTCAAATCTATGTTTGTCCGTTGTGGGAATTGAACTCACAACCTCTGGCTCACCAGTCATGGTCACAGAAAAAACATTGAGCATTCCATCGAAGCAAATTTTAAAATAGTATTATTTCGGCTCTTGTAATATCAGACATTTATTTGTAAACCAAAAAAAAAACAAATTTAAATTATAAGATTTTGTCACCCTGAATCACGCATTATATAGCATTTAAAAAATCCTATTCGATGTCTATCATTTAAAAATGCTCTTCGATAACCAACTACCTACAATGGCAGGTTGGAGAATTGACCACTGACCGTTTCCACCTACGACAAACTTTAATAATATAGTTTCAACGCTTTATGTGAAATGAAGCAGATTTTATTATAGAAAAGGACATTGCACTAAGAGCCTATAGTTATTAACGTTTGTGCTTTGAAGGTCATACATATCAACTAGTAAAGGGATCGTCACCGTTTCGCCTTTTGTCTCGCCGTCAACCATAAGTCAACGTGACGTAAGCACTTAATATAAGCCGATCAGCAGCTCTGGTACGTTGACTTGGATACAGCTAGGTGACGCCGCTCTTACTGGAACACAGACTTGAAATTTCCTTATAAATAATAGCGTTTGGCAACATTATTGTGCTGCGGGCAGGCCGTGGAAGGGGCGAGAAGGGCGAGAGGGGCCTGCGTGGACGTAGGGACTTGAGTGCAGGGAATACAAGATACAAGCCGTAAGCGCGGCGTCTGCCGACTGCAAGTTGACATCGCACCGTCCCGCGGATTGTGAGCTTGCCCCGAGGCGAGGCAATCACGTGATGACTGTGAGGTCATAGCACACACCGACACTGTCGTAGATCAATGTCGCGTCTACAACTACAAAACAGCTACTGTACACTTTATTGTAAAAAGTTGCAAGAGAGAGTTGATATTGAATGTTCAAAAAAGAAACAAACCGTAAAAATCAATCTTCCTTAATGTTTTAATAAAAGAAAATGTTTCTTAAAAATATAATGGTATAATGGTAATCACAATTAAGTTTTAAATTATAAAACTTAATTGTTATTATATTTTCATAAATTATCACTAAATTATGACACTGTGTTCTAACGAGGTTTCATGAGAGAGATGATGATGATATGACTGCACGGATGGCGTTGCGGTTTAAGTGGTCACCTCGCCACTATACTGCCGCGCCGAGTGGTGTGGGTTCGATCCCCGCACGGGACAACACTTTGTGTAATCCTCAAATTGTTGCTCTGAGTCTGGGTGTTCTTTGTGTCCGTTGTTTGAATGTTTGTAAAGTCCCCCGCGACACAGGAATTAATCCTAGTGCGGGAGTTGTCTTTTTAAAAAAAAGATAAAAAAGATAAAAAAAAGATAATCGTAATTAAGTTATAAGTTTAGTGAGTAGTTTAGTTTTAACCTAATTGTGATTGTTTTTTTGAGAAGCATTTTCCTTTAAATTTCTATATTTTTCAGGATAAAACCATTCCTTATAAAAAATAATCATGCACCCGATACAAGATTAGCATCTAAATATAATTTGCTTGATCTTTGTCTGATATAGTGAAATTCTATTGGGACGAATAAATTGTCATGATTACACACTTTTTGCCATTTCAGCGTCAAGAATATGTCTGGGGTTACCAGGGGTGTGGCAGTGGTGACTGTTTCTAATTATTGGCAGAGGGGCTAGGATAATCAGCTCTCGCATGTGCCCTTTGATAGCTACAGTATCCCTTTGGGGTCAGTACTGCACCTCTTCATGTGTATTTTCTGAACATTCCTGCCTGCCGTTCTGGAGTTCAGAGAAGAATATGCGTTTTGCCACTCTTTTATCAGCATTTCGTGCGTACGCTTCTATGCCTTAGACATTTGCACGTCGGAGCACTTCGGTATTTCTAACCCGGCCCAACTTTATGATTTTAAGATTGTCTCGTAAACACTTTAAATAATACCTATATCCAGCGTTCGTATGTGTTACCAGTAGATGATCCATCCCTCTAAAGAATATAAAGAATATACAGCCTTGTAGTACAAAACGGAGATTTTTGTGGAGAGTTTCCAATCATGTGAGTGTAGGACCTTGACTCGTAATTTACCGAAAGCAGGTGAGCCCCTATGCGAAGATTTAAAAAGAATTTGATAGATTCTGTAGCTCCATAAGAGTCCATTGCCATAACCCCAGTCTTCTTCACACTGATTTTGAGAAAGAAATAGTAGTAGACTTCCTGTAGATTCGTTATCAAGGTATGAAGCTCTTTTGGAGAGTTAGCTAGAAAACACAAATTATCCGTCGCCGTCGCCTAGCCGTATCCGAGTCGACGTACCAGAGCTGCTGATCTGCTTTGATTAAGTGCTTACGTTAGGTTGACTCCTGTCTGATGGCGAGACGAAAGGGGATACGGTGACGATCCCTATCCGAGTTTACATGACTATCTAACTAACTGGTAGCATATTTGAAAAAGTTTCTTGTCTGATCTTCTCCATAGGTTCTACGTAATGGAACATTCAACTAGCTTCACGACTGACTTAGTCAGGCTTTATTATTATTATTATTCTCTTTATTTACTTCAGGAAACATACAAATTACATTTTTAAATATGAAATAAAAATATAAAAAATAGTGTCCCACCGGTATTGGGTACAGGGACTAAGCTACCGGTGGTTAGGGCTCCAGAGACAGGGACCTCCTCACAATACGTGCCGTATCAAGAAGGATTGCCTTTTGCATCAGGCCCTTAACCTCTAACGTGAGTGGTGGTGTAGAGGCTCTTAGCAATCAACCCAAATTTGATTTGAACTACAAACGTAAAGACCGGTCTTACTTACGATAAAAAGATTTTAATCGGTTACGGTATAATAACCTGAATTATAAAAATATAAACTTAAAGAAGTACAGCTAAGAAGCAAATAAATGACATACAAACATTCATTTGTAACCTTTGTCTCGAGGCTTTACAGTATATATCCATACAGTGTATAAATGCTTACCTACTTACGTGACATTTGTTGATTTTTTCGAGACTAATACTGAACTGTACAAACTTGTACTGACTGACTCGTACATTTCTTTAAAGTCCTCCTGACTGCATTGTGAATTTTGATAATCGTTTTAACATTTGTCATTCATTAATTACTCCTCATTTAATGCTATTTTTTTTTTGAATATACCAGAGAAATAGTACTAAGCTTCATGACACTTTCCAGTACACTTTTATTATCCACAGCCGACCTCTATTTCGTAAAGATTTGCTTACTTAGTGAGATTGAGGTTTATTTACTTTCGATTTTATATTGCCAACTTGCAACCAACGCTAAATCTCAGTTCAACATTGTAATTTACAATTTGAAAGTGCACATGGCTAAGACCGGTTTGAGCAACAACAGCGAAAACAAAGTTGTGAGATAATTGTAACATTAGCCTTTTTTTTTTCAAAAACCCCTTAGAAAATACTTAACTTTCTAAGCAACTACAACTCTACATATGGTTTAATCTTGCCGAAAACCCTTTTATTGTTACCTAATAAGTAGGAGGTACCTAAATTACCTTGTAATTATAATTTTGGCGGCATGCGGCATCGAGAAGATCTGTTGCGCATGCCGATACCAATAGGCTTCATACGCTATTGTTTTAATATGTAATATGGCAATAAATACTGATAAAACTCTCTACACGGAAGAAGCAAACATTTCAACTATGTCGACCTTAAAGCTATTTACTTTTAATAGCGGTTGTATACTTTTTTATGATTAGATTAAATAAAATATATTATATTTAATATTCCATTACGTCATTACATTTTTTTTTATGAAAAACTTTCCAGTTTATCAGTTTTCGTTAAATAGCGCTTAATAGAGCCGCTTGCGTGTCGGCTGATGCCTGGTTTCGTGAGCGTTTTATCGTAAACATCGTAATATATATAAAATAAATGCCCGGGTTCGTATAGCACAATTGGTTTGAGTACCTGCGATTTTAGTGATTTCTTAAATTGTGTCGTTGTTTCCGGAGATTCTGCAAATGTTTGATAATCAGTAATACTATGAAAAGCACTTATAGCATTCCACAAAAGTAATCATTATAAACTCTTAGTCTTGTATTGTTTTCCTCCACTGAAGTTAAACTGATTACATTGTAATATACTTAGCATATAACACAATTTTTAGTCCTATTTTATATGGTATTTTTCTTTCTTTCTTTAGCATCGTGAAGTATTTTTAGGCTGTTGTTTGATAATAAGTAGACAACTGCATTGAATTTAGAAACTTTGATCTTTAGAAACTAACAACTGTCACAAAGAATTCACAAATGCACTTATTTTAATAACGTTTCATAATATTCCATTGCATGCACACAGTCATTACCTTCATAATGGATGTAAAACTGAGTTAACATGCTTTGCAACTGTACATGAATAGAGATTACTGTGCCTATAAACCTGCTAAACCTACAAATAAATTGGGAACCACTTATTTAAGGAATTCGCAATGTTCAGTGTCAATGCTAACTTGCCAGGGCTTTCGGGGTCAACACACGAGCAACTGAGTACACTCACTTTCACTTTCAATAAATTATCTTACCGTTTTGTTCTTGCATTTCCATTTTATGTTAGTACTTTTTTTCACTTAGTTGTCGTTAGATATCGTAATTCACGAGATGTTTAATGACAATTGGTTCAAGTGAGCATATGCAGCGCTCAGTACGAGTTGCGGTTGCAAACTGACATGATAGTTGTTGAGGCTCGGTGCTGCGTCCGCGTCTCTGTGTCTCTGCGTAACCACTCTCTTGGCTTTATCAATATTATTTATCTATTGGGAGTTAGACATTGCAAATAATAGTTAGTGAAGTTATGTCAGTCGAAATGGGAGTGTATTCACAGCATTGTATGTCTCCTATTACGTAAGTGGGAAATTATCTTTGGAAAAATGTGGATTTTTGATACGCCTCTGTCTACCCCTACGGCGATATAGGCGTGAGGGTATATGTGTATTTAATAAGTTTAGTTCTTCCTATAGAAATGTCACTAATTCTTTCCAAGCAGCTATGCTAGAGAGTAGAGTAGAGCAAATTGCTCAACTTTTCACTAAATTATTTATTTTTAAAACCCATATTTTATGTAACTTCGAAATAGTAGTGCGGGTAAACATATTTATTTTGCATAAAAATATTAAGACAAGTGAGAAAAATTTAATTTGTGTTGTGATCTTCATTATGTTTAATTGATTTTATTACAAAATTGACTGAACTGATCACTATTTTGGATTGCTTTCCTTCACTATATCCGAAATGTTGTTTGATTTTTTTTTTATACTATAGGGGGACAGACGAACAGACGGGTCACCTGATGGTAAGTGACACCGCCGTCCATGGACACTTGCAACTCAAGATTGATGTTAAGTATTATATTGAATTGTTTAATTTATTCTACTTGTTATTTTTGTGGGTTGTTGTTTGTCATTTCGCAATTTTAACTGAAGTAACAATCTTAGCTACAAAACTAAACAATTCTAACAGTGCTACTGCATAAAGTCAGCTCACACACAGGTATGGTTTGTGTTAGTATTTTTTTTGTCGCGTGTGCCATGGTCTGGAATATTATCTTTGTCTTTCTTCATTGTCTTTCAAAATGTTGAGGGAGTTTGAAACCACACACAACACAATGCAATGAATGGATGAATAAAAGTTAACTTTTGTCTCTAGAGTTCAGTTCTGAAGCAAACCAAAATGTCGTCGCTCACACCTACATTAGCTACGTTACTTTAAACATGTAAAATTATGGTACGTGTGTTAGTAACGGCTGAGTAAAGAATCCGCGCATAAACATTTTTTTTTTATTTGAGTGTTGTGATGTGTAGGCCGTGTAGTTACTTACCGTAGCTATAATAGCGACATTTCGTCATAGGTATTTTGACGCACGTACATAATTTAAATTGATTGACAATAAATTAAATAGTTGTCAATCAGTGTACTGAAATAGTACGTCTCAGATAGGGATTTTTGTTGTTTTACTAATTACTTTTAATAAACCTGACTTATTTAAATAAGGAAAATACTGTAGGTTAGGTGGCTCCACCCGTACCTACCTACATATTATAAATCACAAATTTTTATAAAGGAGGATAGTTCAAGATATTATTTGCTAAGGATTGTGAAGCCAGTGTTTATTAACATGCCTTACTTACTTATTTCTTTATCTCTAGATGGCCGTAATTGTCTGGCGGTTGTAGGTCAACTTATAAAATGGCGCCCCCCATTTTATAAATATATTCCGAATAAATAGATTGTGAGGAATCTGTGTATTAAATGTTGGTAGATACTTTTAAAAAACAAATCTCTATGACAATAAGGATAGATACATACATACTTTATTTGTATTTTTTTTTTCAGTATCATAGATAGGTTCAGTGGTATATGAGTCAGAAGGTTAATGTACAAAGAACGACACCCAGCTAAATTGAATTTTGTTTCTTTTATGGACACTATATTATCTTAAGGATTTCAAACTCGGCAAGGATATACCAATCTATGGGAGTGGATACAGAGGCTGTGCAAACAACTATAGGCCCATCTCTTATCTTATGCGCTCTATCCAAAATATCAGAAAAGATCATATACGTTTAATTAATTATCTATAATCTCATAACCTCCTTTCCAAATCTCAATTTAGATTGAGAACTCAACAAGTAACGCCGTAATGAACTAACAGATTACATTGTCAGTAAATTAGATAAAATGAAAAAAGTTACACACTTACTAAACAAACTTAAAAAGATGGGTATTCGCGACACACAATTTAAACTTTTTAAAAGTTACCTTATCGGCAGATCATAACGAGTTAGGATTGATGGAGTCACCGGTGATGATCTACAGATTGAGTGAGGCGTGCCGCAGGGCAGTGTGATGGGCCCAACGCTCTTTTTCATGTTTATGATCGACCTGTGTGACCTCCAGATAAAAATCGGTAAAATTGTTACCTTCGCCGACACACTGCCGAAACACCGCGTTGATTTCCTGTAGGGATACCTGGAATGATACTTTTAATGGGGCTCAGGTGGGCTTCAATGCGGTGTCATCATAGCTAAATGCCAATGTCGATAAGAGGAAATACTTACCATTCGCGTTAAAAAGTATAGCACCGACGGAACCGAGTAACAATTCAATTATGGTCCGCTCGTGCTCTCTTGATCATTATCCTTGCTCATGTTAATACCTAACTTGTATCTTGGTATTACGATTGTTAATTTAATATTAATCAACTCATAGATCTACTGCTATCAAGGGTCCAAAAGCTAAACCTACTACATATTGCCGACAAAAATTAAATCAAGATGGTTTACCAAACACTACGTGAATCTATTTTGTCATATTGCATAACTCTATGGGGTGGTACTTGGAAAACAATTATGGCAAAGGTGGAAAGAGCTCAGAGGGCTGTCCTGAAGGAGGGTCACTTCCTTCCTTTCCTTTTTCCTACAAAAACCTTTATCTTGTAGCTGATATCCTTACAATTCGCCAACTACACGTCCTAAATGTTACTCTCAAACAGCAGTCATGACTGAATTTCACATTTGCATGCGAAGGCTCGCATGCAAATATACAATAATAGATTAAAACATAAAATTTGTCAAAATACCATCAATTAGTCCACTGCCTTCTCTGGGAAGTTCTATGGTTTTCTAGATGGATATTTATACAAAAACATAAATAAAAAATATCAATATACCAACTCACCGAATAAAAGTGTAAAAGAAGACCTACTTACTTCGTGGCTAAAATCTGTCAACTGCGAGAAATCCGAAATTCTTCTTTATGCGTTCACATATCATCACATTAGTGCACGTAACATCCAACAGTCCAGTGATTCCTATCCATGCTCAATTTCCTGCATTTATAGCGAGTTAATTCAGTTAACACACACACACACATATACACACACAAGCACACACTAACACAGCCTAATAGACACACACACATACACACACAAGCACACACTAACACAGCCTAATAGACACACACACACAGTGAACATCATTAATGATGCGGACACATTCATTAGCTTCTCCTACAATACATTTCGCTGTCCAGCGTCCGGAGAGGCTGGTTATCTCTAATACATCTGTAGAAATTTAATTATTAAATTTGACCCAAAGAAACAAACAAACAACAAACACCGCAAGCAACGTTAAAAAGGTAGCTTCTGAAAATTTTCCCTTCGTACCGACGAACGGCGAACAGTGATTTCTATTTACAATTATATTGTGGCGTACGCACGAAAACGTTCAATGGTAATTCTATATACAGTTCGGTGCAGAATAGTTATTCTGTCTTTGAGTTTAAAAGTTGTGGAAACATAAGTGTTTGGAGACATGAATGTAAGTGCTCCTTTGTTTAAAAAAAAATTAAATCATTTTACATATTAAATTTTCTTTTTTATTTACTATTCGTTTGTTGAATTCCATCAACTCATCTAGGCTCCAACAGTTTAGATGGCTTTCGACAAGGTGACAAAGAAATTACCTTCATACATCTAAAAACATAATCTTGCACAGTCGTGTAAAAAAAAAAAAACGATTTCAACAAGTAGTGAAAGACCCATCTAAATTCGAAAAACTCTTTTGGCCCTATAAGGGTCTACTCTACATGTGCATCTGGTTTCCCCTTCAAAGAGTCTTCGTCATATCCAATATATTACATATATACTAAAAAGATACTACCCAAATATACATTTAAATATCGAAAATGGGATCCAAATCGGATCAGTAACCATACGGTACCTAATACAGAAAACGGAGGGTTTCGTTCCTCAATAGGAAAAAAAAACTAACCCTTATAGGATCACTCAGTTTTCCATCTGTCTTTCTGTCAAAGACCCTTGACCCTTTTTCTGCGGCAGGTGTGGAGGTATGCAAATTAAATTAATATCAAATACGTATGTCTGCTGTGCCTTGAAGATATGAAAAGTTCAACGCAATCAAAAGATACAGGTTTGCGCGTTCACCGCTAAAAAGATGCCATTGGTCGTATCACTTCAATTTGAGAGCACTTCCCTAACTGCATCAGCCAGTATCGGAATCCTTGGTGTCAATATATCAAGCGAAGTCCAGTTTTGCGGTCACTTAGAGAGTAAGGCCATATTAGCCTCGAAGAAGCTTGGTGCGCTAAACAGATCGAGACAGTATTTTACTCCGGCCCAACGCTTGCAACTTTATAAGGCGCAGGTTCAGCCGCATATAGAATACTGTTCTCATCTCTACGCAGGTGTACCCCAGTACCAGCTTCTCCCTCTTGACCTCATTCAACGGAGAGCGACTCGCATCATAGACTGCCAAGATATTTCTGATCGGCTTGACACCTTGGCGTTGCGTAGAGATGTAGCTTCGCTCTGCATCCTCTATCGCTTGTATCATGGGGAGTGTTCAGAGGAATTGTTCGGACCGACCGGCTACAGGTTTCCGCCATCGTCCTACGTGACAAAATATCCATCCCCACCACCTGGACGATTGGCACTCCACCACTGTGCGCATCTCCAGAAGCTTTTTGCCTCGCTGCTTTTTTTTGCAGTAAAAAACGACGTCTTTATATGGGAGAGAAATGCAAAGTTAAGAGTTTGTCTTTCGGAAATAATGTTCAAAAATTTTCGATAAATGCACATAACATATTACGCGATAGCACCGTCATTAGTGAATAGTCATCACAATTTTTTTTTATTGATTTGGTTGTACACGGTTGGTCAGGTTTATATTTGAAGACTATAGACCCCTAAGATGGAAATTTAAGGAATACTGTTACGCGAAATCTTCGTCATTTGTGAATTGATTTCAATATTTTAGTAAATTGAATTGATTTTACAGAAGATTGGACCACTTTAAATTGGAAGGAAGTATTCCAACTCTAAAATGTAAAATTATGTAATTTATCATGATAAGCGCGGTAATGTACCTATTAGATACATAGATGTTCGTTGCTTACTTACGCAGCCCTCGGTGCGCGAGTCATACTCTCACTTGTCCGATTTTTTACAAATTAAATTAAAATCCTGCATTAAACACTTAAATTTAAAAGACTAAAAGACGTTTGTCTATATTTGAAAAGTGAAACATTATGTCACGAATGAAATCATTATTTTGTAACGTGAATAACATGAGAAATAAAGTTACTCATAATCTTTGTAAAATTGTGTTGAGCAAAAGTATCAAACTAAAATTATTTTACAGCAAAACTTATTATTTATTCATCTGCAAAATGTTTTTGTATTAATTTCTGTACTTGTGTTTTGTATATTTTCAGTTTAAATTTGTGCAGTTCGTCAAATATATAGTTCTAAGATATTTGTAAAAATATTGCAATTGTTCGTGAATAACGATTTCTTTTACATTTTAATTAGTATACTTATTTACAGATAAGATGTAGATTTTAGCTGTTATTAGGGCCATTGACACTACCGTAAAATAAACAATAATAAAATGATTCTTTCAATCACATTCAACTGCCTCATATCACGCATGATGCGGGCCTAGATACCTCTCTGTGCCTTGAAAATTAACTGCGTTTGGTCACGAAAGACAAATAAATAGTAAGCCACGATTCTAAATGTGGATTTTTGAATAGAGTCAGCCTCTGGTCAAGAAGGCTTTAGTGGTGCTGTAGTGGACGTTGCGGTCTCTGTATATCTAAGCGCGAACTTTTTTTTAGGGTCCAGTGCTCTACTGTTTACAAATTAGCAGAAAAATATCAGGCAGTTGTTTTGTCGACTATTAGTTGTTGATAGAAGTAAGTGTATAGAAGTAGTACTTTAAATATTTCACATACTTTTTTTATTTACAGGATAATCCAGTACGCGCGAAACCTACGGCTAAAGACAGCCAGCAACCCCTTGTAACTCAACAAATGCTACAGTCCACACGTGCTAGGTTAGGTCGAGCACGGCCGGTAGCCTCATCGACACCCAAGCAACAACTAAGTGAACTGGAGAAGTATGTGTATAACTTTTTAGATCTTAGTTTTATTATGGTTCTGTGCCTGAAAAGAAAAATAAAAGAACCCTTATTGGATTAGTCGGCTGTCCGTCCGTCTGACTGTGGGGGTATCAAGTGGAAATTAATATGAAATACGTTGTTCTATTCCTTGAAGCTGTAAAGAATCAAGCTTCTAAGTCAACGCAATAAAAAGATTAATTTTTCATTAAAGACTTAAAGTTCAACAAATTTAAACATTTCATGAGTAAATCTCATGTAGGGTACTTCCCATTGACCTAAAAACATGAAATTTGCAAAAACCGTGGTCTCACAGCACAATTAAAGGAAAAAAAAATCCGAAAATAACTTGTTGAAGTATCAAATTAAAAAAAAACTTTATATATATACTGGAAAACCACGTCGATATTTTTAAAATAAATGCAAAGTTGAGTGTCTTTCCAAAAACGATCAAAAATCTGCGCCGGGATCGAGAAATGACTATGATCTATAATTCCGGTGTCATTTAATCGTGGTAGTGATACCATGATGAAAATGACACCTAACCTCGTTTTTTTTAATGACATTCGGGTTTTAAATCATTTTAACCGATTTCCCTTATTAGATTAGACTTAATTTTTATATTATTACTCGCTATTCGCCATAGATCTTCGCTATTTGTGTTTCTAAAAGTTAAGTTGAACTAGTTCCTACTTCTTATTTCATTCCAAATTTGAAGACCATATTTCTTCTTCTCTTATTCTCTTATTCTTTCATTTAAGATAGAATGTAAAGGAAGGAAAAATACATACATTTTCTGCGATATATGAGTCATTACATCGATATCTTTGGTTATGGTCAAGGTTGGTCCAGTTTGAGTTTGAAGAAAATATTTGAACCAATATTGAATGATGTATATAAATTATATACTTTTTTAAAAGTTATTTAAGTAACATATGCTTGTTATTGGACACACCCCCAGAATAAGAAAGAAATTACTAGCGTGCTATTAGCACGAGTCAACCTCTCACTTATCCGGTTTATTTTGATAACTTCTTCTTTGTAAAATAAAGATCAAAGAAGACTGTATTTTAATTCTCTAAATTGCATTTAAATAAATTACATTGTACACTTTAGTACCACTACTTATTATTTGCTTTCAGATGTCTCTTACAAGAAACAACAGTAACATCTTTGTACAGGCGTCGTGTAGCACGCAACACGTTCCGCAGTGCAGAAGAGCTGAGGTCACGGCCGTATCCTGCAGGACTATCTTCCCGTTCACCCATTTCTCCTAGATCACCTCGTGCCAGCTCTTTACCCCGAACACAGCCAATGTCACCTCTGAAGTTTCCTAACGGAGCTGTACCTACTAACAATAATTTAGTGACGAACTGACAAATATCGAATAGATTTATTTTATAAATAAAGGGTACGGATCGCAATGTGTCGCGTACTTTGATGATAATTTAATACTAATAAGTATTAATATCTACTTTAAATAATTGTAATTGACACATTATTTACACAGTTTATTCTATTTGAGAATACTGTACATACGTTGATTAATCAGGATAAACAGAATAACTGGATTTATTATCTCTTTTGGATCTTTAGTCTTTGTAGTTTTTAGTTATAGTTTTGACGTTGTGGTCTATTCATAGGAGTCGCAGGCGCATCCGCATCGATTTAGACTACATTTTTTTTCATCTAATAAGTTATTTAATAATCTACATTTAATACATCTAAGCATGTTTTAGTGATTTTACATGTTGGAAACGCAATTTTCATTGGTAGGTTTATTTTGAATTTATTAAGAAAGAAACTATTATAATAATCATCACGGTAATGCATTCGTTTTTTTTTATATAGAGATCGTGTTTATTTGATATGCATTTAACGCTAAATTATGACAAGTATCTCCTATAAGACTCGGTTTTTTACCTATGAATGTATATATGTAGCATATTGGTATCAAAACTTATATTGCTATAAATATTATTAATAATTTAACCTTGTTTTATTTATTAAACCATTTATAACACGTTTCAAAATTTTGTCTTACAAGACAGAGGCAACCGTTTTAACCATGTTTCAAACAGCACTTAAATAATGTCGTGTACAGTTCGATCAATTAAACTCCGATTATTCCCACTGTGCACCCTGCTTGTCCACCCACCTATTTGCATTGATGTTTATCTTAGGTAACGTAGCGTAACAGCGGTACACATTATATGGATATATATTAGGGTGTCCCTTATATGGGTTAACAAATTTTTCTTAAGACATTTTTTACACTATTTCTTTTTAAACTACCCAGATAAAATTACACATCAGGCAGGATATTTTTGTTTTGAGGGTCTGTTTTTTACAGTCTGAATACAGATTTCTATGCTCCTCAACACAGCGTAGCAAAAATTGGTTTTGCTCTCCTTTGCAGTGATCACACCATGAAAATCTTGCATAAGCTTTACAGCTCTTTCAACTGTATCATTAACTGCCCTTAAAATAGGCAATCATCCCATGTATAAACCGGTCTCTGGAGGAAATTCTTCTCAATTTTCAATCGAGGAAATATGTTTGTGCTCTTGACAGGCACAAAATGACAATGATTTTCCTTCAACAATAAATAAGGTAGTATTATTATCAATTTATTGAAAACAGTATAGAAAATAGAACTATGCATTGTATTCCTACTTACCATACAAATGTCAGACATATCTTCTTCAGATGGAATGAATCTCTTCCCGGAACCATACAAACTCTCTCTTTGTAAGTTCACTACAGTGTTCGTCTTGGCTTGTTCATTAACTGCATAATCAAGGAGTGATAGAAAGGCAATTTCCTTTTACAAGTAGAGATTTTGGCTGAAAACTGTCTCTGGGCTGTTTTGGAAAGCAGTTGGTCATATTCCTTAAGCCTCTTTATAAAACACAAATCTTGATTTGGTGCCTTCACCGCCATACTACATCCAAGCTATGGTTTCACATGTATAACTGCAATGAATAAATAAACGTCTGATTATAAAATGTCAACAAATCTTCTACTGTTGTATACAAAAATGTCATGTGACGATGTTGGAGTATGTTTAACTGTGTGATATCAGGGCTACTTGTGACTTGGTGGATTTTTGTTTCACACACACATTTTAAAACCAGTTTATAAACGTGGCCGCAAGCAAAGAGTTATAATTCACTGTCTAGTTTTTGATCAAAAGTACACACGTTGCTTTCAATCGCCCTATATTAGACGCAGTTGTATAATAGCGCATTATTTGTACTTTGTCATCGAAGATCCAGTCATAAACTGCGTTCAACACAGCTTTAGATTGATCCTGGCCGGAAGAGCTCTCCAGTTTGGGTACACCCTGAAGTTGTGCCTTTTATGCAAATGAAATTAGAATTGGCAGGCGTTCTTCTTTAGAACTTCTCACTTTTTCTTTCTCTTTTTGACTCTGTGTGCGAATGCGTTGAGTAGACGATTTGTTTATCGGAAAATCATCACAGCTAAGATCTAGTAGTGTAGTGTTCTACTACAGCCTGAAGTATATAGACAGAATGCTTTATGCTTTATTGACATCTATCTAAAGCTACAAGTAACTTAGACATGATACAGTTTTACCTTCCACTTTTCGTAGTACTTTCAGAACTTACCATTTGAAAGATAGATGGCAAGGGTTCTTGAAGGATTTCATCAGAGCTGGTGAGTTGATCGTGATGTCTTTGCGTTTGTATAGAATCTTGCGTAGTAAGAGATGACGATAAACCTCAGAAACACATTTGCTCATATATTTCTTTTTGCTTCAAGTAATTTTCTTTGTCTTACCCTTTCTTCTTTTTCAGCAAACTTTTTGTTTACACCCGCTAAACACCCTGGACGCCCTGATTCTCTTTTTTTTGTAAAAAAATTTATCTCTTCCAATCTACACCTTGGTGCTGCCTGATGCTGCTGCATTAGGGTGATCACAATAGGGTGATCCTTATTGCGTGTTAATCCAGATTTCGCTACAGTCTGTAGAGCTTATTCACACTACCCTTTGAGCATGATCTTTTTCGCATCGATTCGATCAATGTTTTCAAAAATGGTTTTCATTACGTTTCAATAGAGAATCGCAAAATATTTTCCGTACAAAGTGATGGGAATGATGTAAATAAGTATCTTCTTCTAAATAGTAGGTAAGTAAATTGTATCTTAAATAGTAGGTAAGCAATTTGATTTCGTCATTACCATTTTAATTAAGGCATTGGTAACCCTAAACTGTCATCGCTCATTATTGTTCCCGAAGTATTACTTTACTCTTTGATTGATTGTTATTATTTAGCTACCCGAAATAAATATTATATTTCAGCAGAAAAAGGATAAGAAGAAATGAATATTATAATAACAATATTGATGTCGGTGTAAAAGAAACTGCTAATATATATTTATTTTGTTGTTTAAAATCATTCCACTCTTACTGTGTCCTAATATTTGTTTATAGCTTGAATTAGTGACATAAAAACCTAATGTTGTGAGTGTTTAGGGTATCAATATTATTTTAAACGGTATTTAATAGCCAATGAGATGGATTTCAGTGCTCAAAACCCTGCTACTTCGAATGCACTAAATCTTGCTTCTCGAAACAATGACGTAAATAATGTATCACGGTTATTGCAGACCTTAAATCCAAACTGTGTAGATAACCGGGGATGGACATGTCTCCATGAAGCTGCTTACTATGACAGTTATGACAGCATGATGTTGATACTTAAAACGCCCCGAATCAGAGTGCGGTCTGAAACCCACGAAGGTCACACTGCACTCTATCTTGCCTGTAAAAATAATTGCTCACTCCAAACAATAAAGGCTTTACTTGACTCTGCAAAAAATATAGCGAATTATGGTAGCACTGAAGGAGTGACACCATTGCATATTGCTAGTGCCCAGGGCAATGTTGCGTTAATAGAATTATTGTTACAGTATGGTGCAATCATTAATGTGCAGGACTTTGATGGTGACACACCTTTACATGAAGCTGCTTTAGCAGGCCAACATGAAGCTTTGATCACCTTGCTTTATGCTGGTGCAGATCCTGAAATAAAAAATTCACCTAATGGTTTCACACCATTTCACTTAGCCTGCTGTAAGGGCTACTATCCCAATATTGAGAGTTTATATCCATTTGTTTATGATATTAACCAACAAACAAATTCTGGAGACACTCCCTTACACTACTCAGTTCATGGATCAAGTAGTAGTGATGTAGTAAACTATTTATTACATCATGGAGCTGATCCTAATATAAAAAATTCTGTTGGAGATATGCCTATTGACATACTCAGTTCTAATGCGGAAGTTTTTAAAATACTGTTATCTGCTACTGATAAAGAGAAGTTAAACAAAAATATTATCAATGAAGCTTGTTTACCACACAGATTTCAATGTGATATCTTAGAAACTTTATTATATAGTGACTTAGGGCCAGAGTTTTTTAATGTTATTACACCATTTAACACAGATATTAACCGAGGCTGTTTTAATAACACAGCATATCGGACTAATGCACCACTAAATCATTTTTTGTTCATATCTGCATATATATACCAGAAATCACCAGAGAAGTTTAGAGAATTTTTCTATTTATTTCTAATGCAAGGAGCTAATGTCAATACCTTACACTTATCTGAGTGTCCGCCACTTGTGTATGCACAATATGTTTATCATACTGATCATCAGATTTCAATTTTTAAAGAGGTGAATATTTTAGTTTTAAAGGATTAAACAAGTCTTGATGCCTAATATGTTATCATTATAAGGGAGTCAAACAACTATAGGTCTCCAATTTGATAAATCAATTCTTAATTATTAAATACCAGATTTTGCCAGTGACTTCACTCATGATAATTTAAGGAGTTATAGTGTAACAAAAAACTACCATGAAGTAGCTCCAGCATACAGATTAAGAGGTTGAACAGTGAGTGCGGGGTCATCCAAGCACCATGAAGGGTCCTGCACAGTTTATAGATGCTAGAAATATCTTACTGTCGGGTCAAATACTTGTTAATGATAAACTAACTGTTGCTCATATAGAAAATCATTGGACAACTGGATAGATGTCTGTTTAAATTAAATTATTGCACTAAATCAGGCAATAACATTACTAAAAATAGTTTACAGTTTTACTGTAACATTTTTAATATATATGTTTTATTCAACAAATTGACATTAATAGGTATTGATTTAACAATATATGCCCATGCTATTATGACTACGTATCTCATACAAATATGTATCTCACCTACCATATTGATGTTTACAAAAAAGATGCTGATTTTAATTAACAATCATTGAGCCTTAAAATATTTTTTGCCTTTTAGGTGTTGGAAATACTCATAAACAATGGCTGTGATGTAGATTTTTGCAGCTCTGGCAAAATTTTATATAATGATGTTAGCATTTCTGATGCATTCCTAACAGCACTGGATATTTACCCTGTGTCTGCTCCGCTCATGATGCCTTACAGTGTAAATAATGAACCTGAAGAATTTTTACAGTTTGCAATAGATAATAATCAAATTTGTGTGATGCCAACACAAGTGAGTCACTTTCCTTTTTATTTTATATACCATTGGCACAATATACCTAGGTTGAGATGACCAAAAAATCTAAATAAATATGGCTAAAGCCACCATAGTTCATGTGTTTGTTTGCATTATAGGTCCATTTTTTCTTAGGTCTTCCAACCTTTCTTTTGCCCAGTGGCCCAGGTCACCTTCTTGACTGTAAAGTCGACCTATTATCTGTGTATCTTGTAATGTGACCTGCCCATTGTCATTTTAATTTCAGTGCCTGTTTGAGAGCATCTGTTAATTTTGCTTCTTTCCATAGCACATTGGGTACTTGTTACTTTTGTTTAGTATTTTCTTTGTAAATACCCAAGTTTGGCAGCCATAGTTAGGCTAGGTAGAACACATGATTCAATGACAGGGGTTTTCAGTGGCACGCTGTAGTTACCTTTCAAATATTTATTACTAATAGAATATTGTCAATGTGAAAGTAACTCCATTTATCTATGTCCCTTACTTTGTCATTTAATTTGGTTTATAGATACTTCAAACCCTGGGGAGACAGGCTATTTTTAATGACGCTTGATGGTGATGTTTACTTGAACAATTATTTTTCCCATGACTCAAACACTAAAATTGTTAAAGTAGTATTTTTATTATTTTTTTATGATTAATGAATATATCTATACTATGTTTTCAGGTACAAAGTGAACTAATGATAATGATAGATAAAAAATTCGAGGACATTAGCCCTGAATTACTTAAAAATTATGTGCCAAGCTTAAAACACCTTTGCAGATATAGAATTCGGAGCCATTTCAGAAATATGCCAAACAAAAGAAATAGTTCTGTTATAGAATTTACCACCCCAAAATTTTTAAAAGCAATTAATTATTTACCTATTCCACCTGTTATCAAAAGATATCTAAGATATATTGAGTAATAAACAAATGGATATTTTAAGGTCGACATTACTATCTTAAGATTAAAAAAATCTAACATTTGCATCATTCTCTTCATGAAGAAACAAAGCTGAAAAGTGCCACACTCTAAGAGAGCTGGTATTACTACAAATTAATCTTTATTGTAAAACAAAAATCATTAAGGATAAATAAAAAAACAAGTTATTTACTAAAATGTCTTTGTACTTATATAAATATACAGATATATATATTTTACATGTTGAATATATTATTATTTGTACATTATCTCAGGTTAGATATAGTCAAAATGTGATTTGCTTTTATAGTTAGCTCCATCAGCCATGTGCTTTTCAATTTCAGCAACACTGAAAAGAAAAAAGTAATATAATTAACAGAATAACAATAATAAACTTGTATGTTTCCCACAATTTGTTACCGAACAAGATCATCAACAGTAGTTCTTTGCATTATTTCTTTTTTCATTATTGTTTTGTTATGGAAGGTTATGCAATGTCTAAATACTATATAATATTCCATTTGGCAATTTATTTAAATTTATCATCAATAAATTCAATCCAATCTCAGAAAATTCAGGGTGGATTATAGCTCTTACTCTATACATATTGATTGATTTTTACCCATTTCATGTAATAATAAATATATATATCGTTACTTACGTTCTAGGCACAAAGGTTAGGTTCTCGACGCCTTTCTCAGTAATAAGAACATCATCTTCAATTCGTACACCACCAAAGTTTTTGAATTTTTGCATTTTCTCCCAGTTGAAGAATCCTGATTGTGCTGGATTGTTTTGAGCGTTGATCAAAAGCTAAGAAAAAGAAATTACCTTTGTAAGGAACTGGGCGAAGTTTATGACAATAGATGTCATTTCGCTACCTTTAAGCTTGAGGATAACAGCATGACACACTGTATTCTGCTGTGCACCTCACTAAAGATTCTCTAAATTCTCTTAGATAGATAACAACGTAATTTGTTCATCATTAGTAAAACAAGAAGACTGCATAAAAGAAAGAATAGATATAAAATTAACACACATAATGTACAAAGGGCGACATTATTGCTATATGTAATCTCTTCCAGACAAGCTTAGGATGGATTAAAATGTTTCAGAGAGACATTGGTAGTTGGAAGTGCATTTCAAAGAAAATCTAGAATTATCTCATATTTTGGTTAAGAGATTTCAAATGTGCTATTCAGTTTTTATATCGAACTTAATTTAGTTTTTATAAATACAGCACTAAATTTGAATCTGACATTACTAAAAATTGAGTAAGACCTACTCAAAAGTAATAAGAATTGAAAAGAAGTCCACAAATACAATTTTTAAGATTTTCAAATGCTTGTATAAGTTATTGTTAACATACGTATACAACAAATTACATTTAAACAAAGTACCGTATTTATCTCTTACTAGCTGTTGCCCGCGACTTCGTACGCATTAGTAATGTTCCCGCGAAACAAAAATGTTGTCTAAAAAGAAAAGGAAATTGGAGATAAAAAAATATATTTTGGCCGATTCTCGAGACTTACCCGATATGCACCCAAAATTTAATAAAAATCGGTCCAGCCGTTTCGGAGGAGTATAGTAACTAACATCGTGACACGAAAATTTTATATATAAGATATAGCGAAATAATTACTATGCTAAACTATACTATATTTTTTTTCTTAAAGTGTAATTACAAGAATGTAGCGGTTGTTCGATAGTACATTAATATGTACTATCGAGATGGAATTAAAATATATAAACCTTTTCGCTGAAATACTCACAGGTAATTGTTCACGTATTTGTTAGCCATATTATCAAAAGTCACTATTTATAGGTTTTTCAGCTTAATATACAAAGTATGACTAAACATAGTCGATATGTATTTATTTACCGCCTAAAATCAATACGTTTCTAATTTTAGACATTCTTTGACATTGATAATGTACAAACAAATGACTAAATATGGGCCAAGTTGAGAAATTTTACAACTAAATAAGTTCAATGCAGTGATTTTTAGTCTAGTTTAGTGAGTTTTATAACAACATAATTGCCATTGTCGAACCTTTTCAGGGTTTAAATGTTTAATTTATACCTAGAATCTAAAAGATCCTGACGCCATATAAGCATTAGAGTATTTAGTGCTAGGAGAGGTAACCAACAATGTGTCTACATATATTTAGACATTTTTTTTAATTATTTGCAACTCACTTCATTAGTATTCTTAGAAACCCCTCAAACTAAGCGATAATTGGGGGTTCGAACTCGGAAGCACCCTTAACATTATTATACATGAAAAGCTGGGCGAGACTCACTCTAGGTATAAAATAGCATCCAGGTTCAACAGTGAGCACCATGCCAGCCTCAAGTTTCCTCGCAGTTCGCAGCTTGGCGAGCGGTCCCGCCGGGCGCGGGGGACAGTGCGGCAGGTACCCGCCCACGTCGTGCACGTCCAGACCCAGCAGGTGACCCAGACCGTGCGGCTGTAGAATACCATGTATCCCGTTCTGGACAGGAAAAGAGAATGGGTATATTGTAGGATGCTCTTAAAGTAGGCCGTCTGTAAGTAGTGTGGGCCCCAATAGAGTAAAAACAAGAGTTTTATTCTTATGGAATTACAGTATCTGCTGACCACTTACTGCACGGATAGCGCAGTGGTTAAGTGGTCGCCTCGCCACTATACTACCGCGTCGAGTGTTGTGGGTTCGATCCCGACAACACTTAGTGTAATCCACTTTCTGAATCTGGGTGTTTCTTGTGATGTTATCCGAATGATTGTAAATTCCAATTGCGATATAGAATTAATCCTAGTGCAAACGCGGTCTTAAAAAAATACATTTTTAAAACTAGTGCCATCGCTCTAATTGTTTACAAATCTATATTTATGTGCAAAATATTATGATCGAATTTAATTTGAATATTAACGCAAAAATTACCTTTATCATGTCTTCAACATCACCTTTCAGGAGATTGCCTTTTATCAAATGATTGAGCATGGCCCTGTTAGCAGTTAGGTGCATTTCGTGCCATAATACACCTGGTTTAGCTTCTCTAAAAAAAAAATACCCTTTATATGACAATCTGATAGTGTTGTACTACGATTACGCTAACGCTATTCAAAATTAACGCTTTTAGATTGAAAATATACAAATATGTTCTTATGGTTCTGCTTCCGATGGTCTCAAAAGGGTAAAAGTGTGATTGAGAAAGTAGCTGGGATAGACAGAGTTGGAAGAGGCCTATGTCCAGCAGTGGAATGCGATTGGCTGAATGTTGGTCTTGCTATGGGAACACTCGTTTTGTTCTGATAGGTAACTATAAATCCTGTATAATATAAAAAATAAATATAAAAAAATTTCAGACTTCATTGGAATTAACTATTTTCTATTTTATAGGATTAATTAGTTATTTTCTAATGTATAGATAGAAAGATAGCCAGCTACATAAATAATCACCTAAAAACAGCATCTCTTCCAGCCAGCACAGCCTCGTAAATGAGTTTCTGATCTTCAGTAAACTTGCCGTTGGCGGGAAACGAGCACGTTATGTCAGCGGCGTACCCAGCGTAGTTACCGCCCATGTCGAACAAACTGTAATACATCAAATATTTAGTTCAAAAATTAAACAAGTAATCTAAGTGTTCACAAGAATTGTTCGGACTTATACCGGCCGCAGGTTTCCGCCATCTTCCTACGTGACAAAATATCCATCCCCGTCACCTGAATGGTTGGCACTTCACCACTGTGCGCTTCTCCAGAAGCTTTTAGCCTCGCACACCAGCCTGTGGCATAAATTGTCACCTGCCGTATTTCCGGACCGATACGACCTTCAAGAAAAGCGTACCTAAAAGGCCAGCAACGCACTCGTGACTTTCGAGTTGCAGGTGTCCATGGGCGGCGGTAGTCACTTACCATCAGGTGACCCGTCTGCTCGCTTGCCCCCTATCGCATAAAAAAAATTGCTAGGTACATGTATCATCTCACTTATTTTTTTTTTACCTACAGTCAAAATCTTTGAACCCATAAATACAAAAGAAATAATAAAAATATTATACAACTAACTAGCTTTTGCTCGCATGAATATAGTTTTTTTTTGCATATAAGGCAGACATTTGAGGGTGTGGTGGTATGTTGCACTCGAACTGAACAAAATCATTCCGATCGTTTCTTCGTCACAAGTGGGTCTATTGCAAAGGGCCCGCGATATTCTAATAACAAATAAAAAATATTATGCCGTTATTGAGTATTGCATAATACAAGTTCCTGTAGTGTATTTAATCGTTTCAGACGCGGTCGTATGTCACACGGTCATAAACACTGCTGCAGTCTTTATGACCCTTTCGTTCTCAACGATTTTCAATTAACCTTCCTATAATGCCCGTTTATTGCAACTTTAACCTATTAAATGTTTACACTTCGGAGAGTGAATTTAAGATCTAATTTAATGACATTGAAATCATGCACGATAGAAAGGATCACCTCTAGCAACCCCAGGGCATAAATGAAGTACATTAATTGCAATCATACCACATATCGCCTTTTTCGATCATCTTAGTGTTAGGTGCCCCGGCGTGACCATAGTGCAATGTAGCTCCGTTATCTCCCGATCCGCAGATGCAAGTGTAGGACACGTGCCTACACCCGCCGATACGGTAACAGTGGTCTAAGAACACTGACTCACATTGATACTCTTTTAAGCCTGGCTTCACGTACAGCATCACCTGTTGACACGATCTTAAGTTAATAGGCGAAGCCTAGTACTTTAATCGGAATATTTTTTTGCGGGTGGATACCCCTTCGGGCCGTCATACCACCCGGGTTTCCAGAATCCGGAATCGAACCGACTAAAACACACGGTGTTCTATATTGCGCCTAAAATATGAGGAATCCGGTCACAGCCTTAAAAAGGCATCTGGAACCTTTAATCGGAATCCTGATCCAACCTTGACTATACGGGAATCTAACTCACAAACTCGTGGGAGTTGGCGATATGGTCAACATGACATAACCATTGCGCAAGCACATATACACACACGAGATCATATACTCGAACGCAAAGAATAATTCATATTAAAAAAATACAATGAAAAAATAAATGACCTGTTTATGTGCATCTGACGATACTTTACACACGTATCGCATTACTTCAATTTCCTCTGGGGTCTTGATAACGCGGCTGTAACAAATATGTACAACCTTACATTAACATAAAAAGATATGCCATGCAATGAAAGTAATACACTTGTTACCTACATATGCCTATAAAAAAATACGATAAGAACGTGTTTTATTATTTTCTCTTCTTATACAAATAATGAATGCTTTGCTAAGAATTTACTGTCTAATAACTATAGGCCTCACAATCAATTATGGATAGTCAAACCGTTGAGAATAATATTTATTACAACTTCACAAAATACATATCTTGATAGGCAGCTACCCATAATTACCGTGTAATGTAAATTAGACATCAAAGGATAACTTTATAAGGATATGGTGCACTTTACATTACTTAACATTGTGTGTATGTCTTAAAAAAGTAAAAAAAAACGCATTCACTCCATACAATAAAGAGTCATTATAGACAAGCATTCAACAATTTAAGATATATTATAATAATTAAAGAACTTAAAGATTTATTATCTAGTATTGCACAAAATAATAAATTTTAAGTTCTTAATTAGGATTAAGCCGATATTGATATTACAACTAGTAATAATTAATGATAATGGTATTGAAAATATTGTATTTATTTCAATAATATGCAAAAAGATCATTAATATCTACATAATCAGATAATTATAATGATATCATACTTACAGTTCCGCGATAATAGGGAATAATGTTTCGTTATCAACTTTGAATCTGAAAAATAGAATAAAAAACTTTATTAATATGATGAGCAGCGATTAGGAACCTATGTTATTCCTCAATAAATACTTCCAATACAAAATGAGTTGTTCAAATTCCACTGATAATTCCAGAGATCTACTAATGCTGTACTAATGACTAATAGAAGGTTAAATATCTTTCAATTAATACGTGAAAAATAATAATAATAGGTAAGTAAATTTAACTTAGTCCAAGTACCGCATCTTATGTCTTGTCTTAGTCGTGAGCAAGTAAACATAAAAAAACCTTATAAAAACCTCAAATTTAAACTGATTTTGTCATACACTCATCATCTTTAGTTAAGTTTAAAATTTAAACCATAAGTAGTCGCGCCAAAAAGGTAGCCGGCATTAGCGTGACGTCATAATAGCAGAAACAAAGAAACTTCAAACGCATTGTTATAACATACCGTTATTGATTTTTCTAAAAATGAATACCTATAACACGAATAACTATAATAAAAAGGCACAAATTCGCAATATAAAGATATTTTAAATGTTCACTCTTGTTTATGGACAAAATCCTGTTTCTGCTATAGTGACGTCACTCGCGAGAAGTAAATGGTGGTCGGCATTTTAGGTCATGTGGCATACAGATATTAAAACTACGATTTTAACGTTGAAAATTTAATTAAGTCTCATGTTTTTGTAACAAAATAGTATTAATTTAGTTTTTGTAATGGTAAAAGCGTTTAATCATGATAGATGAAATTCCCTTATTATGTATTGTAACATGTACCTAATGTATTTTAAAGTAGGAAGTAATTTTATAGGTCGAAAGTCAATAAAAATCAACACTAAGAACACAATTCTGTAATAACTGTATAAAAACAGGTAATATGTAAAATATTGTTATTATTATGGAAAATGGAAAATAAATATTATAATAAAATAAACAAGTGTAATGCCCTGGCTTAGATGGTGGCAGTGTTAGATGAAAGTATTGTGTGCTTGTCTTTATTACTTACTCATTAACTCCTTCAAATACAGCCTCCTTAGCAGTCAGACCACTGTCTGTATTAGGGCCACTCTATAGAAAATTAAATATAGTGGTTAACATAGAATAATACAATTTTTTAAATAGGGAATAGCTGAATTGCTATTAAAGATCATAAACTAGGGTCAAATGACGAGAAAAATCTTCTATATTACCATCTGCCAACCAAACTGTAAAAATAGCCTATATCATTTTTTTGTAACCTTCACAATGTGTATGAACATGAGATTTTTACATTTATCATATTTAGGATTACATAAGAGCAAAAAAGAGTATAACGAGAAACTTAAGGTAGTAGACCCACGCTGATTTCAGCAGAAATGGGCCGGCTCGACCGGGGCAATACTACCCTCTCACAGAAAACCAGCCTAAAGCGACAACATTCGTGCTGTCGTCTTTCGCTGGTGAGGCGGAGGCCCAATGATGCAAGGGTGACAGTTATCGTGGTATGTATGTGAGCAGTTGAGTGCTCGTAGAATCATTGTGGGGTTGGCGTGGATCGAACCGTCGGCCAGGGAGACCCGTAGAAACGGTGGTGCCGCTGGCCGTCCGCGGCAAAGAGAGGGGTCCAACCACGGCTAACCACCCTGGGAGGCTGCCCCGTCAGGTCGCGCATAATCCACGGAGAGGCTCGTCGTGCCAGTTGGTGACCAGACGGTGGCACCCGGCGACCATTTCCGGGAGGATACGGGGGCCCTTCCGTCCTACGGTTCGGTCACCGCCATGCTTCACCGTTACATGATGACACAGCATTTTGAGTCTCAGTTTACACTGCCACGATGACTGTCATGCCTTTTATGGCCCCTTTTCCCCCCTCTGTCATGGCAGTACAAAATATTAAAAATGGTCCAACAGCGGCATCCTCCTCTCCCACTAACCCGCTTTTTGAAGTGGAGTTTACTAACATACGTGGATTCCATGCAAACCTCAGCGCCGTACACCAGCACCTTGAGACGGCTCGGCCGGCTATGCTATTTCTTACGGAGACACAAATACGCCGCCCTGCCGATACGGCATACCTTCACTATCCCGGCTACATGCTTGAGGAGTGCTTCCTAGCGAGGGCTGGAGTATGTCTTTTCGTCAGGGCGGATGTATGTTGTCGCCGTCTGCACTGCCTAGGAGACACATCCTTTGGCTCCATGTGGATTTTGGCTCTACGAGCCGGATCTACGCGTGCCTCTATCGATCCCATTCTGAAGACTCCGAGACAACTCGACTCTTTGACATCCTGAGTCAAGCAGCGGATAAAGCGCAGGAGCAGTTTCCGACCGCTGAACTAGTGTTTTTGGGAGACTCTAACGCCCACCATAAGTCCTGCTTAGGATCTTCCAGAACTGACAACGCTGGTCGAACCGCCCACGCATTTGCTCCCACGCATGACCTTACCCAACTGGTACTCCAGCCCATCAGGATACCAGACATATCGGGTCAAGCGCCCTCTTTGCTAGACCTTCTGCTGACGAGTCACCCAGCGCAGTACAATGTAACGGTTCACGCCTCTCTGGGATCTTCCGACCACTGCCTGGTGTCCACCTCGGTGCCTCTTGTTGCCCCTCCACGACCGGTGGTAACAAAGCCACGGTTATGACACTACTCGTCAGCAGACTGGGATGGAATGCGGGATTATTTAGCATCCATCCCGTGGGCTCAACGCTGCTTTAAAGACAGGGATCTGTCGCAATGTGCGTCTGCCGTGGCTGACGAAATCACTGTCGGTATGGAGTATTATATCCCCTGCAGCGAAGTCGCCAGCACGAAGACCCGCCCGTGGTTCAATCGTGAGTGCACCCAAGCTGTCACTCAAAAGCAGTCGGCCTACAGCGCATGGATCCGGGCTCGCGCCCATTGCGACCCAGACGTTGATCGCCTAAAAGCAGCGTTAAACAAAGCCACCAAGGAATGCTAGAGGGCCAAGAACTCGTCGCATACCCTACGGGTAGCCGTAAGTTTTGGCGATTGGCTAAAGCCATGCGTGCAGTCCAACTACTGCCAGTCTTCGCTGCCGCCGCTGAAGTGCCCTGATGGATCACTGGCCCAGGAGCCGCAAGAGAAAGCGAAACTACTTGCTGACCTATTTGCGGCTAACTCCCGAATCGACGACCGTGGCGCGCACCATCCCACTATTGCGACCTGCGGGATATTCGACTCCAGCAGAGGGGTGTCCGTGCGGAGCTTCGCTCACTCAATGTGCTCGATGCTCCGATCCAGCTAAATTACCGACATATAGCCGTCACCTCCATACTCTGTAAGGTGCTCGAGCGGATCATCAACACACAACTGATCCGTTACCTAGAAGATCACTCCTTGTTAAATGATCGGCAATATGGTTTTAGGCCGAACCGATCGACGAGTGATCTTCTAGCGTACGTGACGCACCTTTGGGGTGAGGCTATGGATAGGCATGGGGAGTCCTTGGCCATCAGCCTTGACATCGCCAAGGCCTTCGATAGGGTCAGGCACCGTTCGCTTCTCTCCAAACTTTCGGCATTCGGTCTGCCGCCCAGACTGTGTAACTGGGTTACTGCTTTCCTCAATAAGCACCGCATTAGGGTACTCTGCGACGGCGCGACTTCTGATTTTCACCAGATAAGCGCTGGTGTACCTCAGAGTTTCGTCCTATCGCCTACGCTGAGCTCGACAGGGTCTTAAGCCGCATTTCTCAATGGGGATGTGAGAATCTGGTCGAGTTCAGCGCCAAGAAAACACAGGCGTGCGCGTTTTCTAACAAAAAGTCTCCATTCCTTCCCCTTCCCACTCTTCAAAACACTCAACTGCCACTGCAGGATAGGCTTAGTATCCTGGGTATGGACATTTGCCGGGACCTCAATCCGCGTGATTACATCGAGAGCGTCACTAAGGCGGCCTCGCGGAAGCGTGGTATATCGAACAAGGTGAGACGGTTCTTCTCGCTCGAGCATCTGTGTCAAATATACAAGACCCAGGTTCGCTCCTACGTGGAGTACTGCTCTCATCTTTGAGACGTCTATGCGCAGTATTTGCTTGACGCTCTCAATCGGTTGCAGAGGCGCGCAGTTCGCATTATTGACTGTCCTGAGATCACCGAGCCCCTCGAGCCTTTGCAGTTGCGAAGAGATGTCGCCTCTATGGCAGTCCTCTATCGCCTACATCACGGAGAGTGTTCTGACGAGCTCTTCCAATTGGTCCCAACTTCTCCCTTTCTCTACACAACAACACGTGCTGGCCTGAGGAGTCACCATTTGAGAGTGGAAAATACTAAACGGTTTGGCTCTTCCTTTCTGTGCCGATCGGTTAAAGCCTGGAACTCACTACCAGCACACATTTGCGGCAGCGGGGCGTGAAAAAGCATCTCACCAGGCCGCCATAGTGTGGGTCACCATGCTACATTGACTACACTTGCAATGAGGATGGTGACCACCACTCTTAGACTCCACTTGTTGCTTTCCATCAGGCAGAGTGGAGTCATTATGGTAAGCTAATATAAAAAAGAAAATAAAAACTTACCAGAGTCAATAACTTATCTGGATTTAACTTTTTGAGCACATCTTGAAGCTGAAACAATAGAAGAAAAAATAAATGAAGTTCATCACATTTTTTTTTGTTAACTTAGTTAATTTTTACCTACACATTAAATGTGACTGACAAACATTTTCTTTGAAAGAGATAACAATCAAAATAAAATAATTTATATTAGTAGTTCATCTTGTGATGATGGCTAATAATAAAAAATAAGATTACTGTTTATTTTTTGCCTGACAGTAAACAAAGGAAACTCATGATGTTAGGTATTCTTCATACAGGGAAACAACAACAAACAGGTTTGTGTACATAATTATTTGAGATATTAGACTTGATAGTCTATCCTTGAATTAATTTAGTATACTGATGGTACACAAGACAGCAGTAATATTATTAGTTAGGATATATGTATAAGTACCTCATCTACATAATACACTTCGTCAACACCATATATTTTCTTGAAGTCCTTGCAGGTTAGCAGCTTGCCCATCCAGACCTCATACTCCTCAGGAAGGTGTGGTACAAACAGAATGGCCTTGTTTGTAGTCACATCCAGGGCAAAGTAGCAGCCTGGCTCTCGAACACCACATACCCAGGTGAAATAGGCTTCCTAAAACATACACAAGAACACTTCTGTTATTGATAATATCTAGAATCTAGAAAAGTACAAAAGACAGTTTGCAATTGATTGGTTAGTTCAAGTAATATATTATTAAGTACATGTAGCGCCTGGTTAATAATCATATCATAAATACCTGTCTAAACACATATTGGACATCAGTATCATAATGGTTTACGTCCTCACCACCTTGCAAAACAACAACTTGACCACTTTTTAGTTTATTTGCGAGGCGAGCTCTGTTCCTGGCAAACAGAGAGAGTGGCACTTCATAAGTTCCAGGGCCCATGGACCATGTAGCTGCCATCTTCGGTGACAAACCAAAACTGAACTTTGTAGTCAAGTGACACAATGCAGTCCTTTGATATGATAAGCGTAATTTATGTACTTGATATAGATTACGTTTAACGATATTATATGCCTGCTTGTTCTGAACAAAATAAATAGATCCAAATCGGTTACTGATTATATTTGATATACATCTTCTTCTTAACATTTATCAAAACTAACTAACTTATACAATTAAAAATATTTACATTTCATTCTGACATTATTTTTTGTTTAAGTTGGGTTGGGGTTGCTAGCTATATATATACCACTTATTTTGCTCTGTCAATATCATGGATTTTTTACTGATAATTTATTCTTTATATGTATGTATACCTACTCCATTAGTATTTTTATGTAAAGTAGGTATTGTTCTCTCTTTAAAACATTTTGAGATAGTATACTTATTGTCTTTTGGAAACAGCGTACACGATTAAAATAGCAGGCAAACCTAAATTCGTAGTATTAGGTTTTAAGTTTTTTTTAGAGTGCAGTCTCTTCTAAGTACTTTTAAGGAGCTTGGGATTTATTGGGGATGTTGTAGTCCGATGAGTAAAGTAATACTGCGGGTGCTCACATCCTACTGACTTCACCACTAGGAACGGAGACAAATAGAAAGATAAAACACAACAATCGACTGAATAATATTAGTTTTGTAAGATAGAAAGATAAACATGCATTAAATAATGTTTTAAAGTTATTTTTCGTTTAACGTTAGTTAATAAATCCCTATAAGTCTACTCCAGTTTCTAATGACTATAATGAAATGTTTTGTAACCAGTCACGAAAAAGCTGGCATACGAAATATAACGATAAACAAAACCGTCGCAAACAAACTTTTACTGCCTTAAACTTCATCGACGTAAAGTATGTAGAATAATATACATATATATTTCTACCATACATTAATTAGCTGTTTATGAATCTAACTATGATGTGATTTGCTATTCACCACTAGATGGCAGTAATACCCTCTATTTAAGTAGTTTTAGACCCAGAGTATTACCTATTATTATTCTGTTGTCAGCATCAGCTGGTTATGGTTCCAGAATTCATAAAATTTATTCTCGTTAGATTTAGTAGATAGTGTTTATTTAAAAAAAAAAGCGTTCGTCTTTGTATTAAATGTTACAAATTGTTCTATTCATATTATTGTTATAAAAAACCTTTACTAAAAAGTTTCGCTGTAATCACCACAAAATATGAGTTAGTGTTTTGATCAAGTTTATGTACAAAGCCAACATATTTATATACATGTAGGTATAACGGGTAGATTCTAGCTATATACAATAAATAAACTTAATAGCATGACCATTGTCATTATGATAATAAGTCTCGAATTGTATGCTTCTCATTAACAACTACCGCGTGGATGTAGGTTAGGTAGATGTCCCACTTCATCCTCGTGGCAATAAACATTACGAAGACTGCGCATAGGTGAAAAAACCTGGTGCTCTTTTCTTCACTCTCTTACAGTAAGGAAAAATCAGTACCTTTTATTAGTGCCTAAAAAAGGACAGAATAAGGAGGAAGGAAATAAAAGATGTTTTAAATTCATCAAATATTTTAATCGACGAAAAATAGACCTAACACTGAATTTGCGTAGATTGCTATTTTTTATATTTTGTTTACTTTACAGCTAAATTAAAGAATGTAGTACATAGAAAATATTTCCTTAAATCCATTCTTTTTATTACTTACTTAAATATTACCTAAATCACAAGATCAACGATAAATTAAACTACCTAAAAATCACAAAATGCACTAAAACATGCACACATGTAATATAATGATTTTTATACCGTAACTGGTACAATTATACAGTTACTACAAAGAGGAAATAAAGTATTAGCTAAATAGGAATTTTATATTTCTAAATCCTACAAATTGTCTAGGTCACGTGTTGTCCAGCAAAGTAAGGTCTACTTTCTGAAATCGCATTGTGCGACATTAAAATATAGTGTTCCTAAACTGCTGCTTACGAGGAGGTAACAAGTAACTGTTCTTGTTACAATGTAAATATGTACTGTTATCTCTACAATCACTTTTTTGAAAGTTTTTATACACTTACAATGACCCAATTGAATGTGAGCGTTTAGATTCACAGGAACATTACTAGTGGCTAAACTTAAGTATTAAAATATTGTTATAATGATCTCAATTGGATCAAATTTATAAAACGAATAATGCCTTTCACAATGTAGAAGTTTTTAATGTTGAGAGGAGACAAACATTGACTATAAATAATTTATATAATTACATAAACAATAGTTAAAGCTCTTGCATTATTATACTTCTTTAGTTAAAAAAAAACGATGGAAAATATCTCAGCGCGAATCTAAGTTACAGTTGTAATATTTTTAGAAATAAGTACTTTAGAATGCATAACAATACTAAAGGCTAGTTACGTCATTCAGTACTTTGATCATGATCAGTTAAGGTCACTATAAACGAAGAATAAATATTATGATTGTAGAGTACTCGCGGCCATTTTGGTTTGTTCTCGTGACTCGTATCGTGCGGGACACGTCATTGGTGGCTATCTCTTTTCCGCACACTCTCCGCATATAGCACCATTGAAACCCGACACGTTTCTTACCCACAAGCGATTTCACAACACGTTCCGACACTTTCACAAATAAAATGTTTTGTTTATAAATTATGAATCTACAGAAATTTCATGACACGGTTGTTTCTTTTCTTGTAATCTCCGCACAGCTTCGGCGACAAGGGCGCGTTGTTCCAGCAACCTTTCAACTAGATCGACAGGTTCTTGTTTTCTAATGTAGTAAGGTGCAGCACGAGCTCGAGCTTGCAGGTGAAGCTTTTGTTTCAGGCCAAGGGTGAGTTCCTCAATTGCTGGTAACCTACTGGATGCTAGCGGACGGCTGTCTTCTTCAGAGGAGTGACGATTGTCATATCGTGACCTCTCCTTCAACATATTGAAGTATATATAACGGTTATAAGCTGACGATTGATTTAGTAAAGGACTAGGGATCTCACCGGTATGGTTGGCCGCGAGCTACAACGTTTGCGAATGCCGAATGAATGAGCGAGTGAGCCAGCTCGACCCCAACGTATGAAAGACAGGTCTCCGCGGGGGAACAAGTGTGGGGGGAGTAATGACGTAGACAGATGCGCAGTCGTGCCGGGCTGTATACAAACAATACGATGGACGTAAATAAACACAAGACAGACTCGATATGTCTGTACAGTCAACGTTGTTATCTATGTGTAGTTTGGCTGATCGGCCAACGAGCTTGCCGGATGATGCAAAGATTTTAATGAATATGCATACAAAATACAGGCAGGCCAACCGCTCGATAATACTAGATGTGTGAACAAACAGACTCTTAACAAATTATTGTTTGACTTTGCGTAGTGATTGGAGTGAGTAATATAAACATCATGAGTAATATAACTAGAGATAACGGTGTTCACAGAAGGAAATAACAATATTATGTGTTCACAACACCGATGTTGTTTTGTTAGTTCTTAACATGTGAGTGTAATGTCAAGTCAAGGAAATTAGCAAAACAAATAAGTGGTATTTTTGTATAATGTTATGTATTTATCTACTAGCCTAATATGCAATGTGTGGCAATGTTCCTATATAATGATCTTTATATTATCTCTAATTGTCATATTACAAAATGGTAAATAGCATTACCTAAATACACATACTCAATCGCAATTTAAAACGTTTAAGCGACGTTAATTTGTATTGAAGCACATGTCTCGTACGTTTCGTTGAAACCAAACTAAAAACGGGCAATGCCCTCTGTTTTTTCCAGTCGGTGATCACGTTGGCGGCTTGTTATTGTTATTACTTTTTACGTTTATATTATTATCACCTAGGTGCCTCAATTCGTATAGGTCGATATGTGTTTATATTTGACACTTTGTGGTTTTAGAACATGCTAGACGAGTCTATAACAGTGGTTTAAAAATAAGGTACTTACAAGACTTCTATAATAACTTGCTAGGTATTTAATTAACTAAAAATAATTAGAAAAGTGATATATTACAGCTACTAAACAATGTCATTGACTCCTAAATAGTGCGACCGTTGCTTTACGCTTAGCACGTTTTTTTACCACTGGCGCTGTGATCATCTTTCGTTACTGAACGCTTTTTATTTATGAATATTGTACACATTTAACAGAGCTAGGACACAATTTACCGTATCTTTATCTTAAATACGAAAAGGGATAGTTGTGTAGTAATGCTGCTACTGTCGCATCTATTAATAGTAAGATTCATATTTTGATAAAGGCGTAGCACGTTTCTTGCTATATTACGATCACGTCGTTCTTTCGTCAATGTATGTAAATATCTCGTTAAAAATGATCTGTACCTACACTTTTAATTCATGATTTTGAAAGCAAATAGCCTTTTATAACATGATGTAATGCATTATCTAAGACTGAAATATATAACCCTGTGTTAAGTAATAACGTATTAAACGACGATTTCCTTTACTTTGACCTTCAGATAAAGATGAAACAGGCCACAGTTCTGCGTTTAATTTTATTTTATAATCACGTGGTACGTGGATGAAGTGAGTATAATTTTGTTACAATAATAGGTATAATTCAGAACAATGTTACGTAACGTTTTTGAAAACACGAGCAGATTGTTTTATCCTACTTACTCACAAATAACGAAATGGATACCTTTACTAATTAAGAACTCGAATAGATACATAGTTGTAACAATATTCTGGTTATTTTACAATAATACAGGAATTTTCTCAACTACTGAATAAGGAAACATCTTAGTACATAACCACATTGAATAATATTGTACATGGTAGACCCATGCTTAGGCACGAATGGGCCGGCTCGACCGGTGTGATACCACGGCCTTACAGAATACCCGCTGTGAAGCAACACTGGCGTTGCATTTCCCCGAAATTAGTGAGCTTTCCGGAGGCCCAAGTCCCCCTTTCCTTATTCCTATCCCCTGACCTGCCTAAAATATATAAATATTGTTGTGAAAGATATGATATGACTTAATTTCCAAGCATTTGTTGTTACTCAATATTAAACAGTTTCATCATCCTAAGTTGGACAATCACGCACGATACCCTGATTTTGTGAATTAATGATGCGATAAGCTATATATAATGACTATTCAATTTTTTGTTTATCGGTAACTGTGAATCACAAGTATGTTGGAGCCTACTAACCTAGCATAGCTTAGCAAGTGTAAAATGGGTTTACTGATTTCGACAAAACAGGTGCAGAACTAGGATTTTCTTACGAGGACATCATAAAAAGGTAAGAGAGAAAGGTTGTATTTACATATTTAAAACCTATAGGTACGCATATGTGTAATGCATTTAATAACTTTATAAGGAATTCTCACACTTACATCTAGGATTAAGTATGATTATGACTTGATACTGTCTCAATTATAGTTATGTGATTGTAAATAATATGTATACCTAATATGTATATAAGCATGCAGGTACGTAACATAACAGGGCCATTTCAAAAGCAGGCAGTAGATATCACGTAATTTCGAATTGTAGCTGAGCTTAATATTACCTAACTTTAAAGACTTTCGCTTTTGCCAATTAATCTTTCATAGGACAAGCATTGTACTAAGTTAATTTGTCACAGAAACACAGGTAAATACAAAGTAAGTTTATATTGCAAGTACCAAGTGAATTACAATGTTCGAAAATATCCTACACATATACGAGTATAAGTGGGTAGGTATGTATTTTATGATTACATAGCACTCGCATTAAAAATCTAATTTATAACATTATTTAAATAATGTTATAAATTAGATTTTTAATTTGTAATATTTTGTTTTATTGCTATGTAATGTTTTCTGACATTCATTGTTCTCATTTTGCTTATTTAATACTGCCCCGCCCTTTGATCTTAATGAGGTATAGCGTGAGAGTCACCAACTCACCAATCAACAATATAACAACAATATTATCTACTTTATCATACAGGTTATTTTATGCAAGGTTCTGTTTAAAAAAAAGGTTTTATTATGTTTTCATCGTGTACCTCAGTACCTATTGATAATAAATATTAAATAGGCATCTACTAACATTTTACTATGCTAAGAAGATGTTAATTTAAAATCGACAAGGATTTTGTGACAACTACTTGTTATCCTATTATGTATTCTTTTAATTCATGATTTTATTTAAATACATTATTTACTTTACATACTAGTAATAATTACTCCTATGTAAATTAAATCAAGAATTACAACAATTATCACTGTCATAGTTAAAGTCGATTCTTCGTTCAATATCTTGTTTTAATTTTGTTAATGAAAGCGGCACCTAGTGGTGACTAGCAAAATGAATACAACGTATTAGTAATCTGGGTATTTTTTAGATGGCGTAAGTAGGTAACGATTAATGAATTCGTTTATTTTTTTGTACTGGGGGCTTCGATGGTATATTTGATGGAAGGCTAGGCATTACTGTCTTTAATATTCCTGAAAGTTACTTATAACTAGGTAAAAGGTAAAAAGAAAAGCAAAACATTGAAATTAAAAAAAATGGATATACAAAATACCTTTTTCGATATTGATATTGCTATTCGCTAAAGCCCAATCCGTTACTGCGTGGTTATCTACCCAATGAACATAGTTCATCCCTAGAATCTTAACCTTCACATTTCTGGTTACTGAAGTACATTCGTCCGTGTTTTACGCATACACAATTACACATATATATTTCACGTATTGTCAAAAAGTTGTCTCAAACCCATTTTTTTTATTTAGTTTTTTAAGACAACTCCCGCACTAGGATTAATACCTGTGTCGGGGACTTAACAAACATATAAGCAACGGACACAAAGAACACCCAGACTAAGAACAACAAATTGAGGATTACACAAAGTATTGTCCCGTGCGGGGATCGAACCCACACGAGGCCACGCGAGGTGGCCACTTAAACTGTTACATTACAATGTTACACTACAATTTACAGTATTTATGCAATAGAAATGTACAATGGGCGGCCTTATCGCTAAATGCAATTTCTGCCAGGCAACCTTAGGATGGACAGAAAAAGACAAGATGCAAAAGAACATACGGGTAGTTTAGGTGTAGAAAGAAGAGAGAAAAAAAAGCGTTTTATTTAAGAAGGATCAAATTTATAACTAGGTACCTATATTATATATATATTTATATAAAAATAAACATACCTACATACAATTATATATATAAAAATGCATATACGTACACATATATTATATACCATGGGTTTATTAGATCGATAAATGCAGCATTTAGACAAAAAGTACAAATGAGATATAAACAAAAAAATACTAGCAAAAAATATATAGTATCGTATAGTGCAGGAATAAATTTCTTATATATATATAATATATGTAATGTATATATAACAAATTAAGTAATTATATTTTTTATGGAAATGTTAACTTATTTTTCTGATAAACCAATAAAAATACCTAAATTTTACTCCAAATAATACACAATGTTAATGCATAAAAAAATTATATGAAAATTACTAAATGTTAAATAGGTAGGGGGAGAATGGGAATTGGCCACCTATGAGAACGAAAAGTGAAAATCTGTACTAACACAATACATAACCTTTCTATCCTCTCTTTCCGGTCAATATACTCCCTTCACATTCTTACCCATTACTACATTCCTTTCCCATCCAATTCCCAAAAGTGTCCGGATGACTGCAAAAGGCTTGCCCCTATTACGTAAATAGGACTAAATTATAATGACAGTGGTAGAGGCATGCACGAATAGGCCGGCTCGACCGGTGCAATACCTCGGCCTCACAGTGTTGCATTTCCCCGAAATGAGTGAGGTTTTCAGAGGACCAACTCCCCCTTTACCCTTTCCTCTCTCCTCACATCCCCTCTCTTCTTTCCCCTCCCAGCATCCCCCATTCCTCATCACCCTCAAAGGCAGGCAGCACACTTACGACTCTCCAGTTGCAGGTGTCCATGGACGGCGGTCGTCAGTTACCATCAAGTGAACCGTCTGCTCCGTTGTCCCCTGTAACATAAAAAAAAACCTGGCATATAAATATTAAATAAATTTGAAATCGACTTTCGACGACGACTGTTTGAATGTCATCAACATAGATTTTAACTGCGTTAATAAAACTGCAAGTTGGGTTTGGTCAACCTCACTATCAAAGTGATACACTGGATGAGTGATATAAGTAAGTTGGTAAAGTTATGTAAAGTAAGGTAAAAAAAAAGGTTTTTTTCGGATTAAAGAAACGTTCAGTGAAGCTGGCAAATATGACCTTAGAAACTGTAGAGAAAGTTTTCTATTTACGCTCGTCAGAATTACTTATACACTATCTACTTACTTTACATGTACTTGTAAAGTAAGTAGATTGATTATTGGATTCTATGTTCTTTCATGGTGATGCTCATAATAAGCACCAAACCATGAAGTCGGTTATAATGCGAGGTACAAATGTTACCAAGGTATTACCTCATCGATGTATAGAGACGTGCCCATGTGATAACTATTATCGATATGCAGCGGTGAAAGTTATCAACTAATTTAAAAAAAACTGTTTTCAACTATGATTTTAAAGACTATGAATCTAAATCTAATCCAACACGAGGAACACGTAGTTTTTTTATAAAATTATTTTACGAGATTGTCTATTATTCTTTCTAAAGACATAATTTAAATTGATAGAGTATTTTCACGTTATTATATCTATAAACTAGGCAGACTGTAATTCGTCGTGATAGTGGATAGTGAGACTTTCTTTTTCTAGATGTCATTGTGATTTCTGCAAACGACTGTTCGAGTTTAACATTTTTTGTCATTTAGAATCTTGAGTGTCCTACGTAACGATTTGCAAGTGCAGTGGCAGAATGTATGTAATGGTTAGGAGGGGTACGTATACCAATATTTAATTGAGATCCAAATAACCACAGCAGAAGTGTAATCTTATCATATCTTTTGTTATGAAAACTGAACTGCGTACGTAAAGTATGGATTAGATATTCACTGATAGCCGGTAACGATTTGGATATTGTAGTTTGGCTATCTATGTATATACTGTATGTTTATATGTAACATTATTTATTTTAGGCAAATACGTGGTAGGTGCAGCACTAATAGTAATGTCTTGTTGCGCAGACAGGCCACAGAAATGTCGAAAGAAAGTGAACGCAATACACGCCGAGCGCTCGGTGGTGGCAAGCTGGCAGTATGCGCTCGTGCCTTCGCCCTGAAGCCCGCACGGCAACGAAAGCGGTTGACTCGCAAAAATTAAAAGCAATGAAATAATTCGAATTATATATTCTCATATCTAATGAATTTGTTATGAATGAAAGTCGGTATTTAAATACTAGTTGAAGTTTTTATGAAACTTTTTACAAGCTTGTGCAGCTAATAAACAAAATGGATTTGCTAAGTGAAGCAAGTAGTGGTACGCGAAGTCTAACCCCTCGCCATATAAGTGCAGACAAGGTGTATCCAGAAACCAACACTGCTATAAACTCGACGCTGTTATGCCATAAATACAGTACTAACCCTGAATTTTCATCTTACTACTCAGGTAATTTTTATCATAAGTGTTTTTTGAAATAAAAAAAAATATGAAACTGTGCCTCAAAACTGTGTTGATAAACATTTGGTAACGATTAATGAATGACTAATATATTTTGGTCATTGCTACAGAAGGTTGGCTATGTCTTCCCAGTATAACATACCTATAAAAAACTTTGATTTCTATTAAATGTTGTTCGTTTTAAATTATTATTTTTTACCTTTTTTATGAAATAGGTTTTTAATATACACGTTTTTTATATATTTTAAAAAAATATTATTAAAAAACTATTTATTGTTTAAATAATATGGCATGCATCGTTAAATACAGTACAGTTGTATAGTAATTTTACTTGTATGACACTCAATTTAATTATTTACCAATTTTTTTCTTATCCCAGAGAAAGTCGAAACCCATAGCTCGTCGACGACTTTAAAAAAATTAAGCAGACAGGGCGTAATTGACTTTTTTAGAATTAAATTTATTTTTTATTTTTTAGAACTACACAGCTACAGTAACTACGCTACCATACAATATAGAATAAACAAGGTAATTTAGCCGGGTTGCCACAATTCCAATGCTAAAATTAGGCTCTATCTATTTATTCTTGATCGGTCCAGCAAAAACTTACACTCGGAATTATGCTTCAGTTTAAAAAAAACTTTTTAAAAAGTTGAATTCAAGTCTGGCGACAAAAATGGAAGTAGGATCGCGCCTGTGGCCTACTTTAAACTAGAACTCTTTATCTATTGGTTAAATTGCTTGCAATTGTTTATTGGGAGCTATTTTTAGTATTACAGTGAAAATTGTCTGCTTATGATAACGAGAACACAACTGCTGGTAATCGCTTTGTTGTTGCTATATAGGAATTACGGTACGTCTACTACACACGTATTTAATCTTTAAATATCGTTGTTGTTGCAAACTTCGAACAACACAACAGCACACACGTACTGGTTCGCCGACCGCAGTTTGTACCAAGTTGGTACAGACTGGGTAGTAACTGACTGGGAAGTAAGATGACTCGTTCCAATTTTAAAATATGAAGAAAATTTAAATACCTACTTGTTTAAAAAGAAAATGATCCCGCAAGAGGTTTACAATGACAAAAAATCAACGTTAGGGGAGGCGGCCCCATCTTATTCTACTACGAAAAAATGGGTTGTTGAATTCAAACGTGGATGACAGAGTATTAAAGACTGCGAAGAAAACATCGCCAAAGTAAGTTATTTCTTTCTTATTGAAAGAAAGCAGATTAACTATCAGGGAGACAGCAGACATCATAGGCATCTCGTATGAACGAACACAAAAATGAACTTGATTTTTTTAATTTCCGCTAGATCGCTCTTTACGATTCTACGATTGCTTTTAGTTGAGCAGAAACATGTTCGACTCACAAATTCCAACGACCGTTCAGAGTGGTTCGAATTTGATCCTCAGGATTTTTTAACAGATTTGTAACAATGGATGAAATGGTGGGTCCATCACTATACTCCAGAACAAAACAACAGTCATAGCAATGGAAAAAAACTGGTGAACCGACACCAAAGCAAGCGAAGTAAATTTTTATCGGCTGGAAAGCTTTACATTAGTTTTTTGGATGCTAGAGGTTAGGGGGGGGGGGGCATCATGGTGGATTGCCTGGCGAAAGGTGAAACGATAAACTTAGCATACGATTACACTTTTTTGTTCCTTTTACGTGAGGAAATAGAGGAAAAACGTTCAAATTTGCTCAGAAGGAAAGTGTTGTTTCATTAGGATAATGCTCGCGTTCATACATCTGTTGAATCAGTGTCTAAAATTCATGATTGAGGTTTTGAATACCTTATTTTCTAAATTTGGCACCTTTCGACTTTCGATTGTTCCCAAACCTAAAAACACCTGGTGGCCAGAAATTTTCTTCAAATGAAGAGCCGTTGCAAATAAATGAAGTAGTGAATATAGCTAGATGGAGAGTATGTTCAAAAATAAATATAGTTTTGTATGCACTCTATCTTGTTTTCTTATCTAGGCCGAGCACTTTTCACTTTTCATTTGGTTATTCTGCGGTAAATGTAGAAGTTGTCCCAAGAGCGGTCTCGTCACAATCTCTACGTTGATTATCACGAGAAATCTCTCGTTCATAGATTTCGCGGTTCCCTCTGTTATATTTCATCCTTACCTAGCTAAGGTTGATTAAAGTTGTTTCTCTAAATAATCTTTAGTTACACCGACAAGTGCAGGTACGTCAAAGCTGATCCTACTATGTTCGAACGAATTCAAAAGTATTAACTTGCATACCCTTTTTTATGTGTAAATCAAACCATGTCCAATTCCGTCTCGGTAGAATATTTGCCAAAAGTAGAATTGTCTATTTCTTAGGAAAACACAAAGTTTGCTTATACTAACAACAGTTTACTACTTAAGCAGAAGCATTTTTTTGAGGCTGCGGATAATGATTAGTTATTTGTATACTTTTACTATTATATAACATTAGGATGTCGTATGTCGTTAAGATATTATGTGTAGTCCTAATATTTTTTTACGTTAGCACTCTAGTGCAATATTTCCCCACCTTTAAATCTAGGACCGTTGAGACACCGGTTGAAGGCCACAGTAGAGTGCGGCGTGCATACCGAGTGGACGGCGTATGGGCGTATGTGTTTCACAAAACGCCTGGGATGTGCTGATAATTTTATTGAGTCAGCGTTCTTTCAGTGTTAACCATTCGAGATCGTGAGACTTTAGCCAGGAGACTATAGGAAAATTACTCTGTATTGGGTGGGTTGCATTCAAAATAAATCAATATTTATAAGTTTTATAACTAAAGTAAACCTTCGTAGGCACTACTCTTTTTCGCTGTTTGTGTTATTTTTATAGTGTTGAGTATTACTTATGTAGTATGACTATTAATAAATAATTTAATTCAAACATTAGATACCCGCATCTATTGATATTAAAAAATGGCCTTTGCATCTTCTAAAATGTTATACGTAATATAACAATATAGCCTAAGCCTAATTGTAATTTATATGTGCAAGTAGCTTTAGAATGCTTACAAATCCTATTAGACCTCTAAGTATTTAAATGATCGTGATGTCTTGGTTTACGGTATTATCTGACAAAGGATTCGTGACCAGATTTCTTGTAGTTTTACCTAGAACTGTAATGTTTTCCAATTAAACCCAAGTATAATAAATTCATTAAAGACCACCTTTATAAACTTAACTTCCGTGTAATTTAACACCAAGATAGATATACTTGATTTTATGTTTACAATTTTATTTAATGTTTAAATAGCCTCAAAGCGAATGTATAGCCTTTATAGCCTAAAATCATAGCTACACTTTCTAGAACACACCTTCTGAACATACCTAGACAGTATGCCATTCAACTCTGTATCAGTGGTGTCTAAAACAAACATTTTCTGATTAGGCTTTTGTGCTGAAAATACTTTAGGAGAAATTAGGATATAGCTGAACTAAAAGTTATTTTATTATACTGACTAGTGGGGCCTTTAGACCTGCTAGATATTATGCGTCTTAGGTTAATACCTACAGTACTCGACATATTATAAACCTACTTTTTATTTAAGTACTTAACTTGTTGGTTAAAAAATATAGAAATGTAATGATTAATTACGATTAATATTCATTTCTAAACTAATTCGAGTGTCATAATCACACCTAATGCTGGAAATAAATAAATTAACTTTTAAAGAAATTTAAATTAATTAGTTTAAATTTAACAGTCAGTTCCTATATATAGTCTGTATAACAATAAAAATGCATATTATAACAAGTACACCACGTTACACTGCAAAGTTTATGCATGGGCTAATTGCGCACGTAGATATAAAAAAAGAGTGGACCGATATACTAAGAATCGTGCTCTTCAAAGATACGATATTATAGAATATAGTGTTATAGAAGATGGGAACAATCTGATTTAGTGAGCGATATGAAGTAACAAATACATTTTGGCATAACATCAGGTCGATGCCTGTTGCTCACATTGAGGGTGAATGGTTGCGAGATGTTGAACGTTCATGTGAGACAATTAATACTATAGAGCCGGTATTAATATCCAGTGTAGATTAGCTTGTGTAGTTCGTTCGTTGCCGAACTGGAAATCAGTAGGAGCTGACGGGTTGCACAACTTTTGATTAAAGTGGATCCGTAGCTCACATATGCGTTTCAGTCATGCTTAGAATTAGGATCGCTGCTGAACTTTCATGACCACAGGTGTAACTCACCTTCTCTATAAGTCTGGTAGAGCCATGGACACCGAAATATAGATAATAACAATATTATGGCCTACACTGGAATGGATGTTGAAATGGAGTACGAGGCACTTACTATGGCACGACTGTTAACCAGCAAGTTCACCGTAACCTATATGTTGGATAGATTACATGGCTCCTGAGGGTGATGGAGTTGTATACGATCGACACAACTTTATGCACCTTCTTGGAGGCATGTATAGAGAACGGTTCTTTACTACCCAGGATGACGGCAATATCAAGGTGACAACGAGTATATATATTACAAGTATTATATTTCCGGGTGACAGTTAGAGTCCCTTGTGGTTCTGCTCAGCTTTGAATCATCTTAGTACTATTTTGGACGGCTCAGGGTTAGGCAGGCATTCGACGGCCGTGTGTCTGATCCCAAACTTGTACATACTTATATGAACCACGACATTATAAAAAGGACCCAGTGCGCATTACAATTTTGCTTAGATGTTTGGAACTTAGATATTTATGTACAAGGTGGCAAAAAGGTTATCACATTTTTTATAGATCCAAATAAATCACTTATTCTTAAACGATTTCCAAAATATGAACGAAACGTATTTAGTAGTTATAAAATGCATTCTTAGAAGAAAATAAATACAATGAAAAAATACTCTAATTGCAACATAATATTTCACTCTGTAGATAATGAACGGTAACGTCGCGAATAATGTTGGCGGAATCAAAGAAGAGAAATTAAGTCCTTAGATTTCGCCGACACAAAAAAATATTATTTTTAAGTCGTCCTTAGCTATAGCTTCTGATTGGTAGTGAGGGTTCCGTAAAATATTTATTTTATTTTTATTTAAAATCTTTATGCACATATCGTACACAGGCGGACTTAATGCCTAAGGCATTCTCTGCCAGTCAACCTTGGGGTGTTGCAAAGATAAAAGTGGTAGGTGCAAAAACGCATAACTAAGTGGTGGAAATGGAGATATATATATATATATATATATATATATATATATATATATATACATACACATACATATACATATTATATTGTAAATAAGTGTACATGCGATTGGATTTGATTACTCAAATATAATACCAGTAAAATCACACACAAATATACAAATACATATAAATAAACACACACATACACATCTGTATGTGACAATTCTGCCAATTCGTTTTGAAGGAGATCGCGTACCCTTCTTTTATATATTAAGCGATTAGTGGACATCCTGATTTCGAGTGGGAGAGCATTCCAGAGAAGAACTGACTGCACGTAGTTTCGAACGACACGAACGAACGAAGAGTTCACGAAGTCTGAGTAATGAGGTTGACACAAGAGAAGTTTATTGTTTATGGAACGAAGGTTTCTATCATGATTAGAGCACAAGAAACGAAGGTAGGGAGTTAAATAGAAAGGGGGAGATGGGGAGTTAAGAAAAGATAAGTTAGTGCTCGCAGATTACGACGCTGGCGAATAGGAAGCCATTTTATTTCGGAACGTAAAGCAGACACGTGGTCATACTTGCGAAGATTGAAAATAAATCGAATGCAGTTATTGAGAAGCCGCTCTAGTTTGTTTAGAAGGTCTGCATTCAGGTCGAAATAACATACATCACCATAGTCGATCATACGAATGATTAAGGATTGCATGAAAATAGTTTTAGTTTTAAGGGGAAGGAAGTTTTTTAGCCGATATAAGGCACGGAGAGTTCCAGTCACTTTCTGGCTAACATGAGTTACCTGGGCACGCCAATCTAGGGTTGAGTCGATATGTAGACCAAGGTCTTTAACCACTGGGCTTAAGGGTATCACTGAGTCGTTGTCAACTACAGGTACGATTGAAGTAGTGTCTAACCTACACATGATCCTTTTGCTGCCTACGATTATCGCTTGACACTTGGCAGGGTTAACGGATAAACCAAACCTCATCGACCAGCATTTTATGTGCTCCAAGTCTTTGTTTATTTTATTGATCGCTTGCGATATGTCTTCAACGCTGGTCTGTGTATACAGCTGCAAGTCATTGGCATATAGGTGATACGCACACTGAAGATCTTGAGTTATGAGATTTATATACATTGAGAACAATAGTGGAGAAAGAATACCGCCTTGAGGGACGCTGGTGCAGAGATGACACCAATTCGAAAACGAATTATCCACACGTACACACTGTTGACGTCCCTGGAGAACCAATCCAATGCTTCTGAAGAGATCATAAAATATGATAGGATGGATAGCAGGACGTCGTGACTGACGTTATTGAAAATTGGAAAAGTCAATCAAGACTAGAATAGTAACCTTGGTGCTTTCCATCCCCTCCCTAATATCGCCAGTTACTTTAAGGAGCGCAGTAACGATGCTGTGGCCGCGTCTGCAGCCAGATTGTAGATGACTTAGGAGATTATGTTGGAAGACAAAATGAGAGAGCTGTTTATGTACACAAGCTTCGAGAACTTTAGAGAGAAAGGGAAGAAAAGAGATTGGATGAAAATGTTCTGGAAGAGTAGGATTACTTTTTTTTGGTAAAGGTATAATATAAACTTAACGCCAGAGAGAAGGAAAGGTTCCTGAGTCAAAAGAAATTTAATAATATGAGCTATTACTGGAAGAATATGATCGAGAATGTTAACAATAATTCTACGACTAATTCCAGATAAATATGTGTTTAGTAAAAACAAAACAACAGAAGAAAGTTACTGTAGATTTGTTTCTAATCAAAATATGTATGTTAACTGTAAACACACATAATTCTTGTGATATGTTGAGTAGTTTTATTTTGTTTTAGTAGTTAGTAGTATTCAGTATTAAAATTAAAATTACTTTATTTCATGAAATCTTACCTTTCTTTTCAATATACTCCAACTTTCCCATCCAATCCGCAAAAGTGCCCGGATGACGGCACTAGGTTTATCCCCTGTTGTCTATTGCCCCTTACGTAAATGGTGTTAAAATGTGGGCGTCAATTACGCCTCTGTCTAACCTTTCGTGGGTACAGGTGTAAGTGTATGTATGTGTTAACATTATCTATGTATGAATTTTGACAAGTGATGTTACGCGGCTGTAATAAGAGCATATGTATGAAGTAAAAAAACACTACTAAGATTTAATTAGACTTTACAGGACGACGAGGATGCTATGTATTGTGCCTACGATATCCTCTTTGTTTGATTAATCTATGAATCAGGCAAAGCGTCCGTTATTTGTCTTTGTAGCACTGCAGTTGCAATCATATTCTCTATCTTTTTTTGTTAGAGACTAATAATACGGATTTCATTTAATCATTTCGGTAAATGGGCAACAAAACAATGACAAATGTAAATAATACGTAATTATAAATATTTACTAGTGGTATGTATTTCCTTCATTCTGATTTACCTTGGAACCATAGTATTTACACCTTTTTGGTAATAATATTAATACTTTCCTGAGAGGATTTTACGTGTTCATTCGTGACCGACTATATCAAATCAGGATAATTGTCTACATTTCTCTACAACAATTAGGGCGCGCTAGTGCGATATATCTATCTTCTTTATATAATATCATTGACAAAGCTGGTGACTGATGATTATTTCCACGACTTTATAACTCTTAAAATAAGGTATGTAAAATGCGTCCTCAATCTTAAAGGGTATCTCAGGCTAAAAGTTCAAGGGTTGTTGTCGATGCTTCCGATTTTTAAGTATTTACTTGACTGATTTATCGGACCGCGTAGTGCTATTTACATTGAAACTTAAACTTACTTAAAACTTAAGATCACAGCAGTAGTTCAGAAGGAAAGGTTCTGAAAAAAATAATACACAATTTGAGCATCCATATTACAGTTTAGTTTTGTGAAAACTTTGTTATAGGTACTTTGTTTCGTTTCGAAACTAAATTTTGGAATGGGCGACTAGAATCAATTCTACTTAAATGTAAATGCTGACGTTTAAAAAAGACTTTTGGGCCTATTTGAAATAAATGTTTTGACTTTGACTTTGACATACCAGCTTTATAAAATATACAAAACCATGCTATGTCAAATTCAGACAAGGATTGTGCAAACAGAAATTATTGTAACATATTATGTTTTTGCACTTTTAAATAAGTATTGCAAATGTTGAAATAATGGTTATCTTTCACTTAACAATCGTATTTATCGTTGGATCACTTTTCACTAAAAAGTTCTCATCATCAGTCGTGTTGTCCCAAATTTATTATGGTTTGTGCAATGTGTATATTGCCAAATAGTTTTGTTTAGTTTTCCAGCCGCCTGCCTGACCACAACCCTCATTGGGAGCTTCTACTTTAAAATATATTTTTTATAAATAATAATTTGCTGATGTTTTTTTCTTATAGTTTTATATTTTCGTTGAAATAAGCGGAACTCTTAAGTCGCACGCGTGTGTCATTATTCTGTTGTAAATAGGTCTTAGTAATCTATTTCTGCAGAGTGTTAACAGGAAAGACCAGAAAACCCTTTCGATTGCAGAAATCAAAAGGGGTTCTAGCCTCTCCTGTTTATAGGCAGCACTTTAAGAACCTATCGTAAATAAACAAAAAATAAAAAGCTTGAAGGAACGACTACTCGCATTAAAATGTTTTTTAAAGGCTACAGCTAACTTGGTACGACTTTTAGTATCAATACTCTTACTAAGTAGTGATATACTTAGACTAACAAAGCTAAATGCTAAATAAGGCACTTCTTGTAACCAATAATTATTACTTGAACCTACACAAGCCCTTCTAGTTACAATAAGGGCTTACTTTGTCAGACGGAAAAGTCACGATGACCTTGCTCTACAAAACGAAAAAATAATGCAAGCCTTACACGTCGAGTTTTTGCAACGTATCTTAAATTATTTTCTTTGTTACGTTAATGTTCCTAAAAAAATATATTTATGATTCAATGTTTCTTAATTGTTTAAAGGTGTAACATGTGTATATAATATTGGTAAAAATTTATATAAACTACGACCTTTGCTAGTGTTTTACACTTAAAAAATATCAGTCCTGATTGTATACTATCCTCAGTCTGTATGTAAGAAAACATAATAAGTAAATTTATTTTCCCCGCAATTTCATGCATTTATCTGTTTTAAAGCTTGTATTATTTGTTAATAAACACTCTATAAATTACAAAAAGTATAATTCAAAACGAACTAAACTTCAAAACGTTCCAGAAATTCACAACAATCAAATAACACAAAATGTGCTCCATCCTGCCATATGTAATCGTGAAGCTGTGTTTGAACCACTATAGTCAAATATTTTAAAGAGGTTTTCTTTAAAGAACTAGTTGCTGACCAACGGCGGTCAGGATTATGATTAGACCAGAACATGATCATAGGCTGTTACGATTTGATACCAAGTGAATCTTCAATTGTTTTCGTTTTCATACTTCCGTAAACAGGAATATTAGTATGAGGTAATGTAAATCTTCTAGTAGATAAGATGGTATGTATATATTCGTATAACATGTAACATATGTGTAATAGGTGTACTGGTGTATGATAAAAAAATACAGATAACGCTAGTGTATGAGTACCCATGAGTGTCCATGAAGGGTTAAGCACAATAATAAATGACCAATTTTCGAAAACTATAATTTAGTGTCGCTTTCCTAATCATTTTTTATTTTTAGTAAGCTTTGTGCCCGCAGTAGAGGCGGATTTAATAATTCTCCAACAGTCAACTGCACTGCACTGCACTGAAAGCATTATAATAATCCTTGGCAAGCCTATAAACGCCAATTGCAAAATAAAAGGGTAAATTAGAAGTTCATTGAAAGGGAAATGTAGGTATGTAAGAAGGGAAGGCGACGGTAAAAAAGGATATTGTTTATACGGATTGATTGGGGAGCATATGTTATATGTAGAGCAGGTCAAGGTCGTATACCTGCAACCGTCGAAGTGGTTGTACCCAAAAACAAGTTCTTAAAAAAAGTTTCTTATCTTGAATAACTATTTTCTTAAATTAGAGAAAATATACTATATACATATGTATATACTTATAATATGGTGTGGATCAAGTATTCTGAATCTTTATGTTTTGTATTAAATAATAATATATTCATGTCTTTATATGCCTTTTTTTATATGCCTTTTTCTTTTTTACAAACGAGATAAACAGACATTTATTTATTTAAATTTCAAGTAACACAGTTCACATCAAATCAAATAAAAAAATATGGTGCTTACAATAGTAAATAGATACTTGAGTACGCTCAGAGCTAGTTGATTGAATCTAGTTTTACTTTTTGTCACAGTTTTAATCGATTTGAAGACGATTTTGCGGATTCTGCTGCTTAGTTCTAATTAAAACCAGAGCTGAAAAACCTGCCTCATGTTTCATAATTGAAAATAATCGTTAGAAACGCAACAAAACCACCAGTTTTACTTAACGCTAAGTAGCAGCTCTTAACTAGTAATCTTTACGATAATTGACTAAAATATAAATGAATTGAATAAAAGTAGAAAACCTAAATCCCTAGTCGCGATTGCTTTTAACCGTAAAAACACGCTACTCAAAACTTACATACATAATATATATATATCTCACCAAAAAAAAAGAACCACTTTACATGCAACAAAAATAATAATAATGATAGTTAATTGCGAATATTATAATGTATCAACGGATATTAATGTTTTAATTTAAAATTGAATTTATTAAGTGATCGTGTTTTTTGTTCAACAGGTATGTTTTTACCCTAGAAGAATTTGTAAAATGTTAGAAACAAGGACGTAAAACAAAATAATGTTTAAAAAAGTTTATTCAGTATCTCGTTCTTCCTCCCCTGGCCCTAATGACTGCTTCCATGCGGCTCCTCATAGAACGAATGAGAGTCACAATCTTGTGTAGTGGGATGTAATCTCACTCTTTTGGTATAGTTGTTTTAAGCTGGCCAAGCGTCTCCGGGATTTCTCACTCTGACTCGTCTCTTTAACACATCCCATAGGTGTTCTACGGGATTCATATCCAGGCTTCTTGCTGGCCAGCCTATAAGCGTAATACCGACTTCGCTCAGGTATTTATTTACAATGCATGCGCTTTGAGGCCTGGCATTTTCCTGCATAAAAATGAACTCTTCGCCAATGAAATGTGCGTAGGGTACGACCAGACGCTCTTCAATGTAACTTCCCATTTAATGACAGTATGCGAAGTCCAGATACAATAGCAAGCTCGGTTTTTCCATCGGTGCCCATGAACAGCCACCGTACCTGACTCTTTCTTCAATGCAGCAACTTGCAAAACGCAAGCAAGGTATCCATATTTGTTAGTAAGAAATATCTTTGCTATGATGTCACGGAGCTTAGGTAGTTACTTAGTTAACAATCACATTAAAAAAAAAGTGTTTTAATGCACATTAGAAACAATCTCTACAATTATTTATTCAATGAATCGAAAATTTAAATTCAAATTTGTAATTGTGGTAAACCATTGTGTAAACTAAACTGCTGCATTGTGCTGACTAAACTATTTCTTGTTCAATTGCCACTGGAAACTGAGTTGGTAAAATTCCGCCAAATCAGGTAATTATGTAATAGCGTAGTGATGATACTAAAATATCGATCCAAAAATATACATAATATGGCACTCAATGTTTCCGATATCAAGAATTTGGCCACTGATTTCAAAACTGTAACTTGGCTCCCGGTCGTGTAAAATGTACTGATGCACATGAAACCAAAGATTATTCCAAAAAATCAAGAGATCAACCAGCTTATTGCAATTGTGTTGGTTACTACTCAGTGAATTATCGTCAATGCAAAGTATCTCAGCATGTTATAAGAAAGAAGAGAACGTCTTCAAACTCTCATGGCTGTTACTAACGTTCAAAAACGGCATTGTTGATGATTGATCCTGGAATCTTGTTGCTGTAACAAAACCAAACAATCATACGACTATAGATGGTGGTCAACACCAAGCAAGTACAGATATGTGAGTCATTTTAATGACTGTCAAAACTATTAAAAATCAATTTCTGTCTTGCAATAACATGATGGATGAAGTGATTTTAGTTAGAACAATTGTTGGTCATATCGGATTTAGTTCTATAATGCTTTGCTAGTTGGTTCTATCTAGAATGGAAGGCATTTGCTCCAAAATCCTAAAATTATATACCTGGTAAGCAAGCTTTCTGTCGAAACTAGAATAGCTCCTCATACTAAGTTGACCGAGACCGCCAGGGAGATGCCATTTTGGTCAGATCTGCTATAGTCACATTCTTCTTACTTAACATCTAATATGGAATGGTACAATTAACATTATCTAGTCATACAATCAAATTTATTACTGACAACAAATCTCCAAATTTAAACTTATTAACAACAACAACAACTTATTAACAAACTGTGATCTAACATTTATGTAGTATAAATCATATCACCCTAAAAATGGGAGAACTAAACAACAAACATCCTCCCTACTGACACTTCTCAAGTTCTAGCAAAACATGCCAAGTATTATTTGACCACATGCTTATGAATGAATATGACATTGTTGCGCCATCCAGCCCCAAGGAGGGTTTACGGATAAACCAAACCTTTTCGACCAACATTTTATAAATTCTAAGTCGTTGTTGCTTTTAACCGTGGCTTGCGGTATCTCTTCAACGCTGGCATGTGTGTAAAGCTGCAAGTCGTCAGCGTACAGGTGATACGCACACTGAAGGTCTAGAGTAATGGGATTAATTTAATATACATTGAAAACAATAGTGGAGATATAATACCGCCTTGAGGGACGCCAGTGTAAAGATCACACCAAATCGATGACATGTCGTCAACACGTATGCACTGTTGTCGTCCCTGAAGATGAGATGAGAACTATTCCACTAACTACTAGTTTAGCTAAATATTCATACAAAACTATCTACACGATCGCACTTTTCAGTATACATTGGAATGGACCATTCTACCAAAAAATAATTCCTACTGGTTTGCCCCAGGTTTCAATCCTATCGCCTGGGATCCTTTCATCATATTATTGAATGATTTACTTTAACAGTCCCATAATTATCTAATTATGTTAACTAGAAAACGATAAATCCCTACTAAATTCATCCACTGTGATAACTCCCAAATCCCCTGGTGCCAATCGGTTAAGTATTTAGATGTTACATTGTATAGCAAATTAAACTGGAGGTAAAACATTGATTTTATTATACAGAAAAGCGTTAAAGCCCTAAATTTAATAAAACAAATATTAAATCGAAAACCATTCTTAACCCTCCCACTAAGCTGTCAATCTAATCCACTCTTGTCAGACCCTGCCTGATATATGCAGCTCTTCTTTGGTGTAGTTTGGTTGAAAAAACTGTGTAAAATTAAGCATTAAATACAATATAAATATAAAAAAAAACAAAAACTATAAATAAAAATACTATACAATACCCCTTTTCAACCAACTTTAAAATCTTACATCCATTATGTAAAATCCTATTTTTTTAATTATTTAATATTCCTCAACATTAACAGTTTAATATCTAAAATAAGCTAAACCAGCTTACGTACGTTGTCTTACGCGTCGACATACAAGCATTATCGCCTGCCCCCTTACCTTTTCTTGCCCATTTATTGAGTGAATCAAAACACAGCTTACCAGCCGACGCCGCTAACGGAATGTAACATTTTTGCAAACTAACCTTCGATTCCATGATCGGATCCTTATTTGATTAAACCTCCACAATCCTATACTCTTACGAATAATAAAATAAAAAAATAAAATAAAAGAGGTCGATAATTGGCGAAGAAATGACTTAAGTTTGTTGATATTTTAAGGACGAAGTTGGACAACCTAATGTTGTAGTGACCAACTAATTATACTAGTTGTTTACTTACTAGTATAATTACTTCACTTACTTTCGCTGCTTCCAACTACAGTAAGTGCTTACTTAGTAAATTGTTAGTATGAAAGTCGGATTTAAGATAACGAATAGCGCCTATATTTTTTAAAGTATGTGTAATTAAAAAAAGTTTTTTGGTCGGTTTGTACGTATGTGTGTCGTTTATGCCAAACAAGGAGCATTCGCGGATACCAACAATTTTTTGTTTCCATATGAAGAAAACTGTATAGTTACAGAGTAACAAAACAGATTTATTTTGAGAATCCCAAGTTCCAAAAAAATTGATAGCCATCGGCGCACAGTTCACTTCTACCGCAGGACAAAGGCCGTGCCAGTGAAAGAGATTATGACCAAAGGAGCCTCATCTCTTGTTAGATTTTAATATAAAAATGATTTGAAACGTTCACTGCTTGATAAAACTATACTTTGGAAGCACTAAGCTGGAAATTTCTACCCCATGCGGCTTCCTCACCAGTTCTGGCTCTGGGCTCCTGGCTCTCGATTACATCTTGTTTTTAGTGATGGGTCACGCGTCTCAGCTAGCGCTTTGGTTCATACGAAGATAGATAGAAAATGGATTGATGAATGGTTCGTAGCAAAAGGGGTAGGTTTTTATTATCTTGGTATATACCAACTTCATATTTTGTCCGGTTTCCATAAACATGCTTTTTATCGAGAAAAAAGAAACACTCTTTTTCATACTGACACATCTACTGTGCATACGTTTAGAATTTGAAATTTTAAAATAGTTAGGTAATCTAACAAATTTACAAATGTATTTGTATGATGACTCCTGTAATAGTCGTGTACCAATAAAGTATTATCTATCTATATGTAATGGAAATTACTTTCGAATAATTGTCCTTCCTGCTCAGTGACAGTAATTAGTAGTGAATAACTAGAATGGATCAAATTGCTTAGCATTTTTTTTTCTCATAATGGATTACTTGGTAATGGAAGATTGGATTAATATTCGTTTGCTTAGTAATTAGTTTTGTTAAATATCCATTAAATTAATATCCTTAAACATTCTATTAAATATTATTTTACTTAAAGGAAAGTACAACATATTACTACAACTCATATTTTACTTTTATTTTTATTTTACTTTTTTTGAGGTATATAAACTTTGCGGTCCGGTGCTGTTCTTGGCACTGTTCTCTATGAAAAGTCGTGTTTAATAATTCTTATTTAATATTAGTTACTTATCTTCGTCTTGCAGAAACTGATTCAAATCAGTTCTTACTAAAAGCAGTCATTTATAATATTTTTCTTTCAATACTGGAAGGATTTCATATCTGCTGGCTCTTTTTACTTTGATGGAGTAGAGTGGGCGAGGCCCTTTTTGTTTCCTTCCATTTTTAAAACGGTGGTTTTGTTATCTTCCATTTTTTAAAACGGTGGTTTTCTCGAAGTTCTGAAAAGCCAAAAAGAATTTAATCAATCACTGAAACCTTTTCGAACAAGTCGAAAGGCTTCACCGGTAACATTTCATTGCATGGGTTTAATTTGGTCGATTTAGGGACAAATAATTATGTCTGTATTCTCTGACAATAGGAGAAACGCATAGAGTCAAACAATTTGACAAGTAGTTCCCCATCAAAGTAAACAAATTACCGAAGATGGGAAAGAAACGTTACCAATTTTCTTCACTTCATTTCGTTGCGTCGTCGTCCCTGTTAAAGGATTTTGAGTATATATATACATATATATGTATATATTTAACTTACGAACGAAACGTGGAGGGACGATTGCTAGTGATGTCCACCATGCCTGTGCTAAATTGGAACAATAATTTTTGATTAGCTTAATTGGACTAAGATTTTCAACACGCAACCTTCGTCTCTACTAATCATTGTTGATTAATAGTAATAAATAAATTTACACATATGAGTAGTTAAACAAATTAGTTAACATGGATAATTATTTATTATTATAATTGTTATTTCCTTTACTTAACTTAAACAAACATAATATATTAAAAACAAAAATAGTGTGCCACCGGTATCGGGTACTTGGACCAAGCTACCGGTGGTTAGGGCTCCATAGAGAGGAACCTCCTTAAAATACGTACCATATCAAGAAAGACTGCCTTCACCATCAGGCCAGACTCATCACCCAGCTACCTAACGGGAGCCTCTAAAGATCTTGGTCGAGGCCCTTAACGATCAACTCGTGGGCTGATATTACTATCGGTACAATGATTGCCGAATCCACATCTAAATATTTAATTTGTTTAACTTTTTCAGCTTTTACGAGATTGTTGTCATGGGCAATGGTAATGTCAAAAATCATTATTCGGCGATCTAATTGGTCTATCACTACTATGTCATTTTTATTGGCAACACTAATACTTTCAGTGATGATAAAGCGGTCCCAGTAAAGTTTTGCACCACAGTTTTCAAGAACTGGGTCGGACACTTACCTGTGGTACGGTAACTCGACGGCCACAAGGTCATATTTAAGGCCAATTTGCTGATAACTATCCTCGCCACTTGGTTAAGTCTATGCAAGTACTCGCCGTTTGGCAAGACGAGAACAACCGGAAATTATATGCCTGAGAGTTTCTCTGGGACGATGATAAGCCCGACAAATGTCAATTGTGCCGTCCTTCAGGATTTCAATTTCAATTTTTATTGCTGTCTATACTTATTAATGTTGTTACAAAAGAATAATATAATAGACCAAATATGGATCCTGATGGGCACGGCACAATGCCTATGCAATTCTTTGCTCTTCCATACCTCCTTACGATCTGTAATATGGAGTACTACACGTTTGTGAAAGAGAAAGTAATCGCTAAGATTGCTTACCTCGCTATTATGGAGTGTCCTGGCATTTAAAAAACCACGACCTAAACATATACAATCTCATCTCTGATGAACGTGGATGGTGCATTCAATACGCAGTGAGCAGTGTACGGACTCATCCATCCAGATCATCTAATTCAGTTTGAGTCCATCTAAGTATGTATATTGTTACAATGATTAAAAATAGATGACTCATGATTTCTTGATACAGTCATCACATTTTTCGTAATGATTACAGAATTTCCCCAAAGGTCAGGACTGACACCAAATTTAATACAATTAATTAAAAAAAAACACTGTTGTTTTTTTTTTAATTAATTGTATTAAAGGCTTTAATGATTTCTAGAGGATTGACATGTTGAAACCTAAATTTGGTATCAGTCCTGTCTACATTTTCAGTTGAGCAGTTGAGGACTTTAAAGATTTAGTAGTCGATACAGGAATGTTAGTGTAGACTCAATTTAATTTCATGATCACAATTTTCCGTTTTCCAATTTCGCTATTAATAATGTTCTATATGTGGAATTATATATATATAGTAATAACCATGTAGTCTCTCTTTTTAATCATTTAACCCAGAAAACGGGTCTTCGCTAATTTACAAAGTTTCCTGAACAGTTTAGAGTATTCTATGACATATGCGTGAAATTGTTCAGTATTATTATAGTTCCCTTCATCATATAACTCATACAGTTTCGTTCTGCGCTTGTGTCAGCGTAAAGTAGCCCATTCACTAAATGTGGCATTACATTTAACCATCACCATTGTGAGAGTAACAATTGAATTAAATTCTAAACAAATAGTATCAAAGAAACTATTAAAGGAGTTATTAGTGTTACAACCTATATCTAAATCCAGTTTGTTACAGGCAATCACAAGTTTATTTTTAAAATTCCGATGTCCGATTTGTTGACCACCATGGTCAGAATCTAACCGATCTAACTGATACCTGTATCCATATATATTATCTATGCAAGTGGTTGTTGTGGCTGTTATTCGTGTAGGCTCCAAAAACAGGTTTATCAGATTATACGATTTAATTTATTACTGTTTGATTAAATCCATTACGTCTATAAGTAGCTTTGAGTCATAACACGAGTACTGTTGGTATTGTATTAACTATATGCAGAAAATATAATTCTTCTTTGTAGTCGTTTAAATAATGTATAAAGCAAAAAAACAACAATAAAATAAAATTACAATAATTTAGTTATATTACATAAATGTATTGAGGGGAAATGAAACATATAATGGAAAATATTTACACTCTTTGTCTGGCAGCAATTTATAGATATCTAGAAAACTGCTAGAGTTGACATCAAAAAATCTGTGCTCAATAGAACAAAGCAATACTTCGTTGCGGCAACAACGATTGCGTGACTCTTCTGATTTTGCAAAAGTTCATAGGCTAAGGTGATTCTGCTACATGTAGTTGAATGTGACGCAGCTAGGTTGTCTTAGTAGTTATATGTAATAAGGATACCTCTCAATTTACAATAAATAACGCACTTGTGGCTCTGAGGGTGTCCATCGGCGGTGGTAGTCACTTATCATCAGGTGACCTGTCTGCTCCCTTGTATAGAATAAAAAAAATTACATTCTAAAATTCTATTTGTTATTGCAATAGAATATCTTTTAAATATGGAAAAGTTATTCAAATTAAAACCAAGGTTGTTTTATTAGTAATATTTTATTATATATTCATTAAATTCTAAATCTCTAATTTAAGCAATATTAACAACGAACTTAAGCAAATAATTGAGGTAATTCATATAATTGCAACCCCATAAATGTTTAAATTATGTCAAACAGACTAAACGATATAAAATTACTATACCTAAACATATGCAATGTAAGTAAATACTTCGTACAGCTACAAGTACTACTGCACTCAATAAATAAACATCTTGATATAATTAATGTTACGGAATGTTGGCTTAGTAAAGTTAATAATATACCTGCAATAACAGATTTTCAGGTGCACGCTAGTCTAACTACCTGCAACCAATGATGATGGCATCATAATTCACTCGAGACTAAGGCTGCAAATTACGGTATGGGAACCAAATTTTAAGGGTGGGAACTGTCTAGTATGTCAAAACAACAACAAGCTGGTACTAGTAGCATATTGATAGTTTTCTGGCTAGTTAAATAACGTTTAAGACAGTATCCCAATATCCAAATATTGCAATAGTTGGTGATTTAAATATAGGGCAAAACAACTTAAGCGATCGGAACCGCGATTGTCTCATTTTAATAAAGATGATGATGAATGAAAACGACGACGAAACTCGATAACGGTATTAAGTGTATATGACACAGTTTCTGTACCTAAACATTTTTCGAAGATGGAACGCCTGGGTGTATTAGACTATTCAAAGATACCTGAAAAATCAAAAAATAAAATTGATATGTTACCTACCTAGTGGTCCTACCCTCTTCCAAAATTTATGTTAATGATCGACAGGATGGACTTTTCACACTTCAAGCAATACGCTTGTGCTTGTGTGTTATAGATCTGCTTGTGATATCTCTTGTGATACTTGACTACAAGTATCACAAGAGATATCACTACTACTTACTTACTACTTAACACTACACACAATATAAGTCTGAGGGTCTATCTAAATGAATAAATAAAAATCAAATAAATAAATAAATCATTAAAATCGAGGCGAGTTTCAATCTCAATTTTCTCTCTCTCTCTCTCTCTAACTAAAAAATGAACTGGTTAAACTCTAAATTGTTGACCCTAAACCTAAACAAAACTTTTTTCATCCCCGTTACAATGCGTCGTAACCCCGCCTTTATCTTTTTTAATAACTGATTACTCATGCAGAGACTAATCCGCGCCTTAATTTTTACACGACACTAAGTAGGATTGATAGCTATAAAAACGTGGGTATACTTAAATGGGACAAAATACTAAACACACTAACCACTCGTGCCTCATGCACATTTTTAAGACTATCAGCGAATTTGCGAACAGTGCTATATTAAATTTGGTGTATAACGCCTTATGCAAATTAATTATAAGATACTGTATCGCTATTTGGGGAGGAGCAAATAAAACTAAACATCTCGGAATAGAACGAGCACAAAGAGATACTCAAAATTATTACCAAAAAGTCTGACCATGAAATTATATTCAGAATGACGAGTACTAACAGTGCGTCAGCTCTTTGTGCTCAAATCTATCCTTAGGAAACATTCAAGACTGTCCTCTGCGGACCCTACAAAGCGAACAAACCTTCCCTTAGGCACCCCACACAATACCACTTTGGTAGACATAAGTTCTATACGCAAAGTACACATTGATACAAGCAAATACATAAAACACAGGGTATTAGAGACCAACATAACATATATAAAGTAAAATCGAAAGTGACTAAGTGGCTACAAAATCAAAACTATTTCCGAACAGAGTCACACACACACCAGAAAATCATACACATTATTGGAGAATTCATAATCATTTGTGCTTTTATGTACCTATCTATTATTATTTGTACCCTTTGTACCCTCTGTACCTGCTTGCTACTGGCCTGCCTCCTGCAAAGTAATGGCGACATAGAACGAACTGTACAGCATCGAATCAATATGTGGTGTGAAGGACGGCCAAGGTTAGAAATAAATGTATTAGAGGAAGTCTGAAAGAAGTGCCAGTTGGTGAAAAGTTGAGGCGCAGTAGATTATCTTGGTATGACTGCGTGAAAGATGAAATGGCTAGAAAGGGAATAGGAAATGAAATTACGGAAGTTAAAGTGCAATGGAAGAAGAAGTATACTAATTCCGCTATTGCTATCCGCATATATTGATATCTTCTACAATTACCGTCATATTTCAGTAATTTTACACAACAACCTAATGACTATACACCCTAACCTTCTTATAAATCACTCTTTCCATTGGTACAACTAAAACTGACTAACTGTATTCGTTCTATAGTTATTGAGTTAATCGCTTTTTAACAGAAGACAGAAAGACAGACAATCGCGACGGGTTTTGTTTTATTATACATACATTAGGGTGCTTCTTATGTTCCAATTTTTTAAAAATTACTGCTTCAATCCGCCATTCGTTCCTACCACCTTAAAAACGAACCCATATTTATTTTATTTTATTTTTTATTTAATTAACTGTTTTATGTACATATTCAATGTACATAAAACAGTTAAATTCATCATTGTTTCATCAGTGGTCACATTATTCCATCAAAGGACGCTCTTACCCCAACCCTCTGCTGCACCCCTATGTACCTGTCACGGGTTGGCAAACTAGTAACAAACTCGCTGTGATAGAGAGCGAACGTGCGATTGTGTTTTGGCACGCATCGCATTTTGTTGCATCATGGTGTCCTCGTCTAGTTCGCTATTCTTGACTAGAAATAAAAAGGATGTTTAGTTAGTTGGACAACCTCTGACCATTTTATTCAAAGCAGCTAGATGCAGTCGTAGTTCAAGCTAGTGTGCGTCTATCGCTCCCATTCCGGAGACTCCGAGACAACTCGACTCTTTGATCACCTGATATATTCCGGCGGTGGTTCTTAAGAACTGCACCTGAGTTGTCTCCCGTACTGACGCGCTAGTATCGCCTGTCCTATTCCTCAGGAATTGTTCCGGAGGCCTGGAGAGAAGCGAATGTTCAACCCATTCCCAAAAAAGGCTACCGCTCCGATCCAGCCAATTACGCCGTCACTTCCATACTCTGTAAGGTGCTCGAGCGGATCATCAACACCCAATTAATCCGCCACCTAGAGGATCACTCCTTGTTAAATGATCGGCAATGTGGTTTTAGGCCGAACCAATCCTCGGGTGATCTTCTAGCGTACGTCACACACCTTTGGGGTGAGGCTATGGATAGGCATGGGGAGTCCTTGGCCATCAGCCTCAACATTGCCAAGGCCTTCGATAGGGTCCAAACTTCCTGCATTTGGTCTGCCACCCAAACTCTGCAACTGGGTTGCTGCCTTCCTCCATAAGCGCCGCATTCGGGTTCTCTGCGACGGCGCGGACTCTGACTTCCAGGAGGTTAGCGCTGGTGTACCTCAGGGCTCCGTCCTATCGCCTACGCTGTTCCTTCTGCATATCAATGACATGTTGGCTCTTGGCAATATACATTGTTATGCAGACGACGGCACAGTACATTGGCGATATTTTGGACATCATGCTGCCAAGCTGGCAGACGTTGAGGGAAAACGACAGGAGCTTGTCGCTGAGCTCGACCGGGTCTTGAGCCGCATTTCCCAATGGGGCTGTGAGAATCTGGTCGAGTTCAGCGCCAAGAAAACACAAGCGTGTGCATTCTTTACCAAGAAGTCTCCATTCCTTCCCCTTCCTACTCTTCAGAGCACTCAACTGCCATTGCAGGATAGGCTTAGTACCCTGGGTATGGATATTTGCCGGGATCTCAATCCGCGCAATTACATCACTAAGGCGGCCTCGCGAAAGTTTGGCGTTTTGAACAACTTGAGACGGTTCTTCTCGCCCGAGTAACTGTGTCTTTTATACAAGACCCAGGTTCGCTTCTGCGTGGAGTACTGCTCTCATCTCTGGGACGGCTATGCGCTGTATTTGCTTGACGCTCTCGATCGGTTGCAACGGCGCGCAGTCCGCATTATCGACTGTCCTGGGATCATACAGTCTCTTGAGCCTCTGCAGTTGCGAAGAGATGTCGCCTCTATGGCAGTCCTCTATCGCCTACATCACGGGGAGTGTTCTGATGAGCTCTTCCAATTGGTCCCACCTTCTCCCTTTCTCTACAGGACTACACGTGCTGGCCTGAGGAGTCGCCGTTTGAGCGTCGAAAATATACGTACCCGAACTAAACGGTTTGGCTCTTCTTTCTTTACCAGCGCATGTGTTTCCTTCCCACTTTGATCCCGGGTCTTTTAAGCGGGGCGTGATAAAGCATCTCACCTGGCCGCCAGGCAATGAGGATGGTGACCACCATTCTTTGACTAAACCTATTGCTTTCCATCAGGCAAAGTTAAGTTACTATGGTAGGCTAATATAAAAAAAAAAGTAAAAAGTTGAGTCACTATGGTAGACTAATATAAAAAAAAAGCTCTAGGTCTATCAAGTGGACCAAAAATATTGATCTTCAAACGATTTAGAACTGCATGCTTAACATTGATTAGAATAAGTTCAATACAATTTCTTCAGACCCTGACGCTTTAAGATGCGTAAAATGTAGCAAACAGCACAATTTCATTCGCCGAGAAACAGCTAAATGATTATCACCAGCGGGATGATTACAACTGTTGAAACTAACAATAATATTTTTGGGAGGTGTGCCTAATAAAGGGATATCATTCAGAGCTCCAGCAGGTCTTCATCGCTCACGATGGATATAAAAAGCAGTTTATTGCCTTAAGCTTTATATGTTTAGAGACCAGTTTAAACTGACAAAAAAAGAACCTAAAGCAATCACTGAAATTTGCGTTTTCGTTGTTACGATTTATGTAAGATGCTGGTTTCTAGCTCCCATGGCAAGGAATAACTTGTGGCTATTAAAAAGTCTTAAAGAATTTGAAAATATAAAGAAAGCTATGGCCAAAAAAGCTCTAACGAATTTCCTGGGGCATTTAGTATCTGTCCGAAGAACTTTTTTTTTAAAGCAAACAAAAAATGGTGATTGCACTGAATGAAGAAGGTCCGGACTATAGCCCCAAGCGAATTACCTTGGATCTAAGTCACATCGAAGAACAAAATATTGAGGATTTCGTGTCCAGCAACACCTTAAGGTTTTTAGAATCTTGGGAATTTCGTCTGCATTTTTGCGAAAAGAACGTCGTCTTTGGGAAGAAGATGAAGACTACAAAGCTTCTAGAACAATTGAACGTTCTTTGAGAGTATTCAAGACATTGCGGAACGAGGCGTAGCATTGTCTGAAGTATATAATAAAATAATTACTACCGATGAAGAACAAAAACAATTCCTTCTTCTAGTTTTGAAAATATTTAGGCAAAAGTACCTTACACCTTATAAGTTACATATAATACAAAGAAAACTACAAAAAAAAATATAATATAATTTGTACGTTATTAGCATAAGTTACTAATATCATTTTATTTTGTGTTTGTGCATGCTTTAATTTTTTGAACTTAGTAAAAAAAAAAATTCTAAAATAATTTTCTTTATTTTTCATGTGCTGGTATCGACCATCGACCAAATATTACTTTATAAATCTGAAAAAAATTAGGTATTATTTTTTGTGCCTTAGAACAGAATAAAAGGGGGACGCGCAACATTTCAAAAAAATTTTTTTTTGGTTTATATAAGAAGCACCATGACATACATACATACATAAGGATGTAGTGATAATCCGAAGTAACTAGTTTTTTTTCGAATCAACAAAAGCGTAATATTGACAGTATATAAAATAACGATAGTAGTCATCCGGGCATTGTATGACTGTAATAAAAGGTACTGTCTGACAAATAACAGTTCGATCCGTTAGTCGCCTTTTACAACACCCACGGGAAGAGCAGGGGTAATGGGGTGGCCCTATATACTCCACCGAGAACCACACGGCAAAAATTGTTAAATTTTTAGTTTCACTTAAGCTAATTGAAAAAAATAACTTGCATTGCAATATTGAAGACATGCATTACATATCTTGAATTGTATGGAATATGCATGTAACAAGTCTCAGTCTTCCATCCTCCATGACATGCAATATATTTATGGTAATTTTTATTGTCTCAGTGATGTCTTTTTTTATTAATTATCTTTTGTTTCATTATAATTGTCGTACTTATGTCCTAGAGAATAGTTCAAAATGATTATTCTTATGCATATCACTTACTTATTACACTTGAATCTTTTATTAACTAAATTGAAGTACAAATCTTGTACATGTACTTCATTTGTCTATGTAGGTATATTTAATTTATTTACATTAATTCAAACGACATAGCTACTGAATTCATCGTATCATTCGTTGCGTGGAGTTGTATTCTGGTGTAGTCTCTGTGTAGTCTGGTGTATTATTAAGTGCTAAAAGTCCCGGCGTTAAATTTGAATTATTAACTATTTTTCGACAACACATAACGCTCCTAAAATATGACCACACCTTTTTACAACATTCCGTATCTGAGGTTCTTTCTCTATTTACAACTCTTTCTTAAAGGTGTAGTGAAATGTGTAAAGTATATAAATTCATCAATAAGGGTTTAATAATAGTCTCTCCTATAAAGTAACCGTAAAAAGAGTAGTATATATATCTAAGGCAAAGTTTTAATTAAAAAAAAAATACAAAAACGGTGGGTTCAATTACGAGTACTAAGTACCTATGTAGTATTATACTGGTAACAAGTTCGATCTGCAGCCACCTTTGACTTTTGAAGTTGACGTGCGTGTAAGACATTACATAATAGACTTTTTCTGCATACGGTAAAGAAATACACACTTATGTCGAAGGTTTGTAAAATCATTTGGTAATCAAATGTTACACAATGGTACACATAAAAAGGTTCAAATATGCTCACTGTTCTTCACTTCGCTTCACTGTACAAATGTATTTTTTTTAATTAGTAGGTCAATTAGTAGGTTTTTCTAATTAGTTTCTAATTATCATTTTCGGGTTTCTCTGATCCTAATACCGCAGAAGGACTTATTTATAAATCGTAACAATACTCAAGTGAACACAAAAAATATTGTTTCAAAATGAGAGAAAGTAATATCCATAATAACTAAAAACATGATTAAGTTAACCGTGTCACAACCAAAAGTAATATCCATAATAATTAAAATCATGATTAAGTTAACCGTGTCACAACCAAAAGTAATATCCATAATAATTAAAATCATGATTAAGTTAACCGTGTCACAACCAAAAGTAATATCCATAATAATTAAAATCATGATTAAGCTAACCGTGTTCGAAGACGAGACTGTTTAACTTAATGCTACTGATTTGTGTAAGTTATGAGTACATTTATTATAAATTCCCAGTAGCCCTAAAAAAAGTGAAGTATGAAAAAAGAATTAAAGCGGAAGGTGTATTGCACTTAGTTTTTTAAATCCTTTTAACTTTTAATAATATCAAGTTTTGCTATAAATAACTTCTGTCTCAGAAGTGGCAGCGTTGACACGCTTAACTGGAGTAGTACCTACACTACATTACAGAAAAAACATTTAAATCATGCCTGCCACGGTTAAGTTGCTAAAAATCAGCAGGTTTGAATCTCGAAGTTATTAAGTTAACTGACAAATCTTTTTGAATTGTTTTCATTACAATTCTCAACAGTTTGTATTATACAAGTGTATAAAAAAAGATAACAACTATCAACTATTATGTTGAATAAACTGAATACTACTACTGAAATCATGACTTAGAATGCTGCCTTAGTATTGGTTAAGAGCCCGACCTTTGGACAGGGAATAACGTATAATATGTATCAAATTGAAACTCCAAATTACTCCTCCAAATTGCTGATGGATGCATAATCAAGCAAATCAAGTCCGTAAACTTGTGTACCTTATTGCTTTCTATTTGTGTTCAGCTCTCCATCCACATGTCTGGGTGCTTTGGAGCTGCGGGCTGCTAATTGTAATTGGAATATGGATCCTCTACGTCTTTTCTTTGCGGTCGGCTTTGCGGCACTGGCGGGAGTTCATCAGTTATGTAGCTGTTATTCTGAGTGTCTACCCTGTAAGTAAATTTAGTTTATTATACTAAATGAACAAAAAAAAAGGTATATTTTTTGTCTATTTGATCTATGATTAAGTTACCTATCTGTTAGTAATTATAACATTTTTTTTATGATAATTAGGAAAAAGTGATGAATCTTTTGTAATAGTATATTAAGTTATGACCTTTTTTAAATATATCTCATGAGCAAAGATTAACTACTTATTATACCTACTGACGTATAAAATATCGAAAGATCAAATTATGGCATTCGTTTCCTAGCGGTCATAAATGGAAAAAAATGAATCACATCATTGTTTACGCAAGTTTTTTCCAAGGCTGGTGATATTTAAGTTCCTGTATGTGGTTAGAGTGACTGACCAAGTCATTACTATCCGATTTAAATTGAGTCAAAATGAGAATGGAATCTTGGCGTTTAATTTAAAACTAGTCAACCGTAACGCAGTCTTAAATTAGGGCTTTTTTACAAAGAACACCAGGAATATATTTTTGGTATATAGAATTTTCTTCTCATACTGTTGTACGGGACTGATGGACACATTATTGATAGTAGGGGAGACTAGTAGGAGATTTATAGATTAATTCTAGCGTAACAGATTAACATAGTGGGGATAATTTGCACTCAGTTGAGTACCTCCACCGTATTTAAGCCCTTTATGTAGGGACGTGCGTCTACTGCACTTTACACTTTAGTGGAGTGCACAGCGTGGACGCACCAGCGCGTCAACCTCGCGACAGCTAGCAGCTGGGATTCCGCCGCCTTATTTTGCGAAGAGGTCATATTGACTAAAGAGGCGGCGGAGAGGATACGGGAGAGGTCAAAAGTTCTCCCGTCCCGCAGAACACGCAGCAGGCGCCGGAGAGCACAAAATGATCTCCGGCCTCCATGAGCGCTGGCCTGGGGGTAACGGGTAGGGCTGCCCTTACCCTAGCAGAAGCAGGCCTGAGACGGTGGTGCGACGTGTTCCACGCTCGCCTCACAAACTAGAGGGGGGCTAGGCCCCTCGTATTCAATGGTGGTGGTGCCTCTTGCAAAAGAGGTGGCCAAGGTCTGCCTGGTTCCTGGAAGCATCCCTCCTAGGGTATACCCAGATCCCTTGCAATAGACCCACTCGTGACGGAACACCGTGTGGTTTTAGTCGGTTCGAGTCCGACATACCACTTCACTGTCAGCTCCGGTGAGGTGATAAGCCGAAGGGGTTTCCAAACGAAAAAAAAAAAGGGACGTGCGTCTAGTTTTTTTTAATGGTCGATTAGCTTTATTCATAACAATGCACAACAAACTTTTGTTTTACTTCTATAATTTGCTTAATAATATTAATTCTATAACATCAATCGTCTTTTATCTAGTAACCGATGTGTAGATCTGTGGCACGTCATCATTATTGCATAAATTTTATATTTCGTAATAGTTGGGTGACGAATAGCTAAATGAAGCAGCGTTACCCAAGGACTTGATTGCTACGTAAATAAATAAGAAAGTTGTTTAAAATGTTTATGATTTCGCATACAGTTAAGGCCTTTTGTTTTTTTTTTCTCGCCTTGATAATGGACAATTTTAATTCAGAGATATGCTCTCACAGTATAGTAGAGAAACTTAAAGAAAGCCAAAGTTATGATGAGAGAATAAGAATATAGGTTAGAGATCATTATTGAGAGATTAATGATGACTGAGATTATTAATCGACTATTAGAAAGAATATATATACAATGAGGCACACCTTTGATTGACATATTCGATACAGACTTAGGGACCATGAAAATCAAGTAAAAGTCATAGTAATCTTTACAGGGATTAGCAATGTTGATGCTATATTTTTATAAACTGTTTTTTTTTCTCTCGAAATACTTGACATTCCATACATACGGAATCTCTGTGTTAAATCTATACGCGGGAAAGAGTCCATAACACAACAACTAATAATAGTAGCAATGCTTCACGAATCACAATTTTTTTCTAATTTCATCTACTTACAATAGATGTGATGGATAGATGAATGGATTCTCTTGGAATTTTTACTATAATAGTAGTTTACTAAATGCGCACTACAAAAAAAATAATCTACGACTTAAGGTTCGTTGGAGTTGCTTCAATATCTCACTCTAATTGAATGAAAAAAACGTTTATTGTTCTTCAAAATTGTGAAGGAAACCGATATTGGTGTCAGCAGTACGATTGTGTAGTTTCCACCTGAGTGTTGACCGCAATATTAAAAAGGTTTATGACTGTATTTTCTTCAAGTGCACGAGAATGCAAGTCCCTAAATTATATAAGTTGTCTGTATCTTCTCCGACAAATTGTAGTGTTTTTTTTTTAATAAGATTATTAATTTAATTACAACGGGCCTATGTTGTAGCACTGTGAGATCTGAGGTACTGGCTTACGTCTTATTCGGACACCAGTCCTCTCACAATTAATGTTTTAATTGTAATTGTTTTTGTGATGTATATTAATATTGTATTGATTGGTGATTGTAAGAAGATTTTTTTAATTTTGTAATGAATACTGGCAACGTGGGTCACAATATTATTATTCTTATTGTGTTATTATTATTTACGTGCCTACGTGTAATATATAAGTTATATATTATACGTTATCCAGTTGATGTTCCTGTCGTAGTGGCTTCTCCAATCACGGGCTGGATATACTGGTACGTAACCATCTCAGTTTCCCCATCCGAGGCTTTCCTTGGCCGACCATGAGCGGGCCGTTATCCTCGGTGGGACTACGAAACCAGACAAATCGCTTTGCAAAATTACATAGCACCGACCACAAATAAAATTGTGAAAAGGACAGGAAGATGGTACTTTACATACTTTATAAGTAAATATTAAAATTAGCTAAAGGATCTACATAAGATTTAATAAAACCAGTGTTTTCTTTTTGATTGATTTCCTGCTCTGATATTCCTAAAATCCTCTACAAAAAGCAGTTTCTAGGAGAGGAAAAAAGAGATAGATAGGGAGAGAGGGAGGGAGGTAGAGTGAGAGAGATATATTAAATATGATGACAGCAACGAGTAGAAAAGTAATAAAAAGTAGATACTTAATAATAAATACTACTATAAAACCTTAAATTGTTGTCAACCATTGTCTCAATAATGATTTTTAAACTAATTAAGCAATTAATTAAACTGTATATCTCGTACTTGACCCTGTTCTAATCTTAGACAACAGTGGTAACGATGAGAAAAAAATTCAAACACTATTTTATATTTATTTTACTCTAATTCTTAGTGGTTTGTTTATTTTAATTTCAATTATCATTCATTCACTTTCTTTCGTGTGGAAACCTGTGGAAAGCCCCACGGGTCATCATCTTACGCTTACGTGCCCAGTATATTAATTTAAATGACGTGCAATTATCAATTACCAATAAAATACTGTTGACTACAGGCTATTGACTAGCTGCCAATTTTATTTTTATAAATTATGTTTTAAAAAACATGTTACGATATTTATTTTTTGTTTAGATTGTAGCAACGGGAGCATTTATCACAATAGTATTGCCACGGTTTCGGATCCCGGCTGAAGCGATTTCACAGCAGATTGTAACAGTGGCTTTGTTTAACTTCTTCCTTCTTCTCATCGCCGAATGCGGTGGCGTGGACCAACTTATCAGGTCAGTATTTGGATACTTATTAAAACATATGATTTATAGACAGATAGATTATCTTAGATATCGTCTCAGTGATCGTTGATCGCACTGGCACTAAAAAACAGTACTCTTACTCATTGTTAAGTTTTATGATTTACTGTGTGACCATGTTATGTTTTTGGATATTTACAGTTTTATAACTAAAACACACTTATTCTCCCTAAAAGTATTTTTTCTGTGATGTGCTCACTATCAAAGAGTTACACAGGTCCAATAGCATTTTCCACATTTTTTATTATTATGAAAATGTTATTTTGGAACGTGTGGTATGGTTAAAAGCAATGAAATTTTCATTTAACACGACAAGTAAAGTGACAAATGTTTAATATATATTTTTTTATTTAAATGCCATAATTTGTCAGTAGTAATAAAACGAAAAAATAACTAAAGAACCAATAATTTGGTTCTAAATGAAAATATGCTTATTATGCATATTTGTAATGATATTGAAATAAAGGTCTTAAATTTACTAACTGGTATCAGGCCGGATACTAGCTCACTATCCGCTATACCCCGGATAGTTGTTTTTTGGCCTGATATATATACATATCTAATGTAATGTATTCTATTAAAGTGTGATAATTTTGATAGACTGTTGTATTTTTCTCTTGACACAGAAACAAAAGACATAGTACCAAATTATTACCGCGAAGTTTAGTGCAGCAGTGTAAATTAAATATATTTGTGATGTGACTAGAACAAGTAGAAATTGAATTTTAATAAATTAAATAACTATTCAGTTGTACTAAAATACTCATTTATACATTGTTAGAACAATTCTTGCGTTTAACAACTGAACTACAACTTGATATTAAAGTGTTCGGGTGCTTTGAGGAAGTCAATTATATTCTTGTAAATTGAAAATCGTTTAAGTCGTATTTCTGCTATTATATATCATAAACCCAATCTAAGGTATCAATCAATAATCAAATTATACAGAACTTAAAATACACTTCCGCGTGTATGCAGCAATTATTATAACAAAGGTGAAGGAAACTATTGAAACGCAATGTTATCAATAATATTATAATAAACAAAATATATTATATAATAAAGTGGTTTATTTTATTTTATTTGATTTGAATTCATTGACACTATATTAATAGGGATGCGGACTGCCCAAGCCCGGGATAATTTTCGCTCCTTGGTAGAGCGCCAATTATCCCGACAGTCCAGTCCAGCCAATTATCGCTCGTCCAGCAGTGGACGGCGATATAGGCTGATGATGATGTTACATAATTACCTTACTAAATTAGAATTTTGACTATGAAGCAATATGTATCGCGTCGATGATGGACGCTGTGAAAGCAAATGTGTGTTAAAATATATATATTACGTACATTATCATAAATGGATGTCAATTGCATCATCACCATCATCATTGCCATTATCAGTCTATCGCCTTCCACTGATAAACGAAGGCTTTTGTTTTTTTTTGTGTGGACCCTTGGCCGTCATTCCATCGGGGTTTTCGGTGGAACAGTGTGTCAGAATCGATCCGACTAAAACAACACGACGTGCCACGCTGCGCTTTAAATAGGAGGAATCAGGTTACGGCATCATTAAGACATCCTAAACAAAGGCCGCCCGTAAGGAGCGACAACTATCCCCTTCGTCTTGGGCAGCCGTGGCATCATACAATAAACTATTATTATTAATAAAAGTCGCTCCACATATTTCAGATATTTTTAGTGCTTAAATGCAATGACGTTAGGTTCCGGTCGATTTCACGTCTTTCAAAAAATGATCTAAATATTTTCAGATGTCTAATTGTCTGTTACAGGCGAAAATTATTTTGACCATTGGAATCATTATTACATTACGAAATAGATAAAATTAAGTAAACAAATTACGCCCCTTTAAGTGAATCTTAATGTACATAACCGTAAGTAAGTATATTCGTAATAATAGTAAGTGGTATGAGGTCTTTGAAAGGTAGTCATAGTTTGTTACGTGATAGAATAGTGTACTTGTTCAAATTTTTTTTTATGATATAGTGAGACAGACGATTTCTTTCTTCCATATATCTATTTCTTTCTTTCTTTTCTTTCTATTTATCTACACGAGTTGCGTGGAATGTTTTCTTAACAGTTAAAGCAACATAATTGCCAACACTAACCTGAACTTCCAAAAGTCAGAGGTGAGCAAAGGTCGACCCCGTTAGTCTGTGACTACTGATATTCTCAAGCAAATGTGTTTCAGTAGTCTCAATATTTACCAAAATTAACTTACTGTAAAGACAAACTTTTATTTTTAAATTTATTTTATAATTTTTGATACTTTTAAAGTGTTTATCGTAAGATCTATGTAATGCTTTCACATTCTTTTTCAGAATAAAATTGTTTTTGATTCACGGAAAAATAGCTAAAGCTTTGCTTGCTGTAATACTTAGCGAGTGCAATATAATTGAGTAGATTCATGTGTTCAAAATAAAAGTAGCGTCTTCTAATCTGTACACAATAATGAATTAAAGTACAGCTTCAAAGTACACTCTGGGTAACTAGAAGTGTATCCTACAGCAGCTTTAAAGTATAGGCTGGTGGAATACTAAGAATGACTTCTATAGAACTCGGATAAACATACCTACTGATCTGCATCATGTATATAAAAGTAAACACTTATAAATTATCCATAAAACATAAACACCTATGTGAGTAACATACCACATAAATATTTGTTCTCAGCTAGATTCGAATCTGAAGACCACGACGTTACATTCTCCGATAATGCATTAGTTTTACGCTTTTCATCATTTGTGTTATAATTAACTAAGTATATTCTTTACGCCATTTTTTTAAGTAGCTGAGAATTTATTTATCAGGCCTCAATTAGCCCCCTGTTGCTTACTCTCAATGTGCAACATAGCACCCAGTCCTCCGCCATCTGCATCCAGTCGATTACATCCACCATTTTCAGGTCGTCAGTTCATTCATTACTTATTAGTACTTAACCCATTTTATCGTGATCATCAATATTTTAAAATAAATAATCATTATTGCACTTAGATTATACTCACGGTTTTATTCAGAAGTCGCTAAACATTTTTTTCCTTTGTAATGAACACACGGCCATCTACTGTTGTTTGAGACTTTAGTACATACTCGTAATTATCTACATTGTTAATATAAACATCTAAGTAATATTTATGAATTGAATTATCTGTTTTAATAGAAACAAACAAAGGCAGCAATTAACTTACAGTAAAGTTGAACTAGGGTTTTATGCCTTAAGTATACCTGCCTACCTTAATCAGTTTGCCAGTTATATAATACAAATTCCCCTAGTAAAACAGTTTTCCGTAACGGTGACCATAGTACCGTGACTAATTTATTCAACATACCACGCAAACCTTTAATGGCCATGCAGTAAACAATTTTTTTATATATTTTCTCTGGGAGTGAGTAAGAAATATCGTAAGCGTTTGAAACGAATATTACAATCAGACGACTTAGGATAGTAGTTTTGTGGTTCAAACATAATGTTACGAGTACAATAATTATCACTAATTATTGTACGCGTCGAGTTTATCGGTTTATCGGCTTCAACCTAAAGACGCAAGGGGTCACCTTTGTCGTCTTTGGGGTTATTTCAGCTTAATCTGATACCTTAACGGTTCTTTATCAGCTGCAACAATATAAATTTATTTATTGAACTTTTAATATTTGGTTGTTTCATTTTATTTCTTTCATACAGTCCTGTTGTATTCTAGATTTTAATTATCTTAAAATATTTGAAAAAGAGTGTCCTTGGAGTTTCTTGTCTGTTCCTCTCCATAGGATCTACGTTTTTGGACAAGCAACTAGCTTCACTTCACTTAGTCTGACTGAGTTCCTCTCGTGATAATTTATATATACCTATGATTGTGTAATTGAATTGATTTTTATTTTTGAAGTAATAGAGAGCCTGCAACTCTAAGCAAAATGAATAAAGTTAGAGATCTTGCATAATTGAACATTTACAAGTACAGACTTAAAGAATTAACAATCTCGATCAACTAGGTAGTCTAGGCACTTATAACAATCAAGAAAAAAACAACTACCAACAAAGACGCACATTCATGTACGTCTTGAGTTGTCGAGGTGACTACATCGTTCAGTTTTTTTTTTAACTTAAATGTCTTTGCTATTTAGGCGTATTAACAAAAATACAGAATAAGCATTAAACAAATGAACTACCCACTTGACTTCTTAAGACTTACTTAAATTTATAAGATCCTTTTAAGGTAACGAGGATTAAGAAAACCAAGAGGCCCAAAACCCACTATTCTATTGCCCATCCCCTTTTTCGCCTCCTCTTAAAGGCGGCGACACAAGGGCGGCGGTTATCACTTGCCATTAGGTAAATCGTGTGCTCGTTTTTCCACCTACACTATAAAAAAAACCTGTACTCTAATGTGATCATCAATAAAACCCATGTTACATATTTACTTATATGTGTTACAGAGGATATTATTGAATGATTTACAGACGAACCGGTGGTTCAAACTTGGAGACGCGGGTGCTGCCATGTTGTTGCTGGCCATGCTGCATAATCCCAAGACCGAAGATATCAAAGTAAGTAAAGATAATTAGTAAAACTGAAGAATATTAAAGGACAAAAACTGTAAGTACTATAACATTACATTTGTGAAGATTCTTCTTTCTTCTTTAAATTTCTTTATTTTATGTTCTGTTCCAAGTATTTTAGATTATATATAAAATTCGACAAAAGAAAAAAGACTCTTTGTGGATCACACAAAAGTTTATACCGTGTAGGAATCGAATCTGGCTGAGTAGTCAGGGACCACCCACTAGACCAACAGGCTACTCAAGAAAACTAATTAATTGTTTTCCATTCACCTTCTGATTAACTCCTATGGATAATTCCAAAGTTACACTAGGGCAACATGAACTTCCGGTTCAGGCCCACATAAAATATCTCTGCCTGAGGGGAGGTGGCTCTTCGCCGAGCACTTTTGGCAGCATTCTCCAAAGGCGCTGCGTCCGCCCTTGGGCGGCTTTTGGCTAACCTGGGAGGACCAAGTGTCGCAACAAGACGGCTCTATACGGAGGTTGTCGGGTCAATGGCACTATACGGTGCAGAATAAGGCACGCCTCTGGCGTCCCCAAAGAGTTACTGGGTTACGCGGTTACCGCAGTGTATCCATTGAGGCGGCATGCGCGTTGGCCGGAATACCCCCGTGGGATTTGGAGGCGGAAGTGCTCGCCAAAGTCTATCGGCCGCTCGACAGCCACAATGGCTTTTTTTTTTCTTTCTTTCCGACTAAAATAGGTTCTTTCCGGGCACGGCTGCTTCGGAAAGTACCTGCACTCAGTCGCTAGGAGGGAATTGAGTCCCACCTAAAATTTTTTAACTAAATATATTTTTTTAATATACAAGGGCCTATAAAAATATGAGACTTCTCCGCTAAACACACAACAGAGTCGCTTAGTGTTCAATCCACTAAGTTTTTCGCCCTCTGGCAAAACCGTTGAATCATTGTATCGTGCTCCAGCATAATACTGTAACATACGAGTATTAAGTACATATATTCCAAATTTTGGGTATATTATCTATCGAGACAGGAATAACATAATTTAATTCTGGAAAATTAAGTACCGTAATAAAAATGTTTCGACAGTCATGAGGTTGAAGATTTTTTCTGACTGGCATAATAATCAAAAGGTGTAATCATGTGAAATCAGTAATCAGTAAACCCTCTTCACCCCATCTAATATTTCGTGATTTTTTCGAACCCTCTCTCCGCACTCCGGCTCACGTGATTACTGGACGACTCTTTTGCGCTGTGCTGACATAGTGGATTGCAAATTGATTACCCGTCAGCCAAACACTATTAAATTTATTAAAATAATAATTGATATTACTTATAAAAATAATAAATAGTAGTTATGTACGAGTACTATAATTATTTTATCAGATAACCGCTAGGGTGTGTTGATGACAATTGGGAAAATGTTTTACTTTTATGAATTCCAGTGAGACTTATTTTGCAGTCATACATTTTCACAATGATAATTGTCTGATACTGATCTAATAATTTATAAGGAATGGAATAAAAACCATATTTGTAGTAGTTGAACTTGCGAGAAAAAAATGCTTTATATATATTAATGTATGTTAGTTTATACATTAATATATATGGAGCATTTTTTACAGTAATACACATTACAGTAATATATGTTTTATGTAATAGGAAAAAAAAGTACTGTAATAGGATAGAAAACATTATGTTAGTGTTGTAGGTTTGGGCGGTTATTAATAACACAATCCTAGTTATATGCACTTTTTTGTAAGTGCTATTTTTTATTAAAGACATCTCTCCTACAAAAAATATTTCTGGGACTACAAGATATACAACAGACACAAAAACACCCAAACTCGGTGAAAATATTTATGGATCTCACTAGACCAACGGGCTAATGAATTCATGATGAAATTTTTATAATAATTTTTTAAGTTATTTCTATTTTTATTTTTATAATTTCCAGTTACCTGCTATAAATTCATAAGCAGAATAAGGAGATTTCTGAGATGGGGATAGAATATAGATTTAATCTTACTATTTTAAAAAGTCATATGTATTTAATTTGTTACGGTTACTCCTATTAAGCGGTTTAAGTGGTCACCTCGCCACCTCGTTGTGAGTTCGATCCCCGCACGGGACAACAATTTGTGTAATCCTCAAAATTATTGTTTCGAGTCTGGGTGTTCTTTGTGTCCGTTGCTTGAATGTTTGTAAAGTCCCCGCAACACAGGAATTAATCCTAGCGCTTGAGTTACTTTAAATAAAATACATGCGTACATACATTGTTCTCTCCTGTATCCCTGAAGGGCTAGCAGAGATATATTAAACGACCACTTTTTCCAATTAGAATTCGATCCCACTAACGTAAGACTATTGCCTTCAACCAGGCACTATAACTGTATATCGGATAGATAGGAAACTTACGACCCTACTTAAGAGATGGGTTGGTCCTATTGTACTCCTTTGAGTCCTATTTTTCCTCTGTCCACACGGCGTGTTTACTTATACACATATGTATGTACATACATGCAGAGGCGTTTAAAACACCCGCATTTTGTCAATGAGAATGTGGTCCCAACTTTGTACTCCGAGAGAATCAGACGGCTATTTATACACCTTATATATGTACATAACAATGATAACATATAAGTGTACAATAATATATATGTTACTAATATTACGTTTATTTCTTTCAGGAAAAGCTTGACGTGTTTGCATTACTTAGTACTGCAGATGCCTGTCATTCAAGCTATACTCTATGTTATCATTCTTGCGTTATGGGCAGAAGATTTTGTAAGTATCTTATAACCTACTTTATTTGTAAATAAACAGTAAACTTCTAGTTCACGCAGGTAGTGAAATCAATCAGGGGCTAACTTAGCATTCTCTTATAAATACTTTATTGAAAAAATATAACTGAAATATAGAAAACCCAACCGCATTATAAACGTTGATTTTTTTGACGTTATATTAAACCCATGTTACTCCCACTAATAAGGCAAGACAAATGACACCTCACTTGTCGAAGTCCATCAAGCCATTAAGGCTTTAGGGCATGTCAAAGAACATCAGACATACACTCGAAAAACTTAACTTTTTTTCTTTCAGTCGGGTAATAATTTATAAATAATTAATATACTGTTTAATATATTAATATACTGTTACAATATATGCTAACTATTGGACTAATTGTAGGTATAGTTAAGTTAATAAGTTCTTTTCAATGATCTATCGGTAACTTGGACTAGAACCTCAAGTTGGTAAATAAATGCAACTATATGCTCTTGTAGCCTACATGCGCTAGAAACACGAAGAATCACAAAATCTTAAAAAGCCACCAAGAAAAAAAAAACTGAAATGGCAAAGTAGAGGGTTTCACCTATGACAATATACTTGATGCTTTTGGAAAAGAACTGATTTAAAGTCAACTTAGCTTAGTCAGTATTACCAAAGAGTGCTTAACGATCTCTGGCCAACATAAGCGCTGACTTAAAAAAGGCAGTTTCGGCAACATAAGTTTGCCTGAAGAGACGCCACCTGAAGTCCTGCCAGGGAGGGGAAATCTATCAGGGGTTAACTGGTTATCCTTATAGGGTATACCTTAGCTGCTATAGGCTAACATGACTTATGTCGAGTGGTTTTAGTCGGTTCGATTCCGACATAACCGAGTCGTCGTTCAACCAATGAAGTGGTGGTAAAATAGCTTAGACAGCACAAAATGTAGATCTATCTGAGATCTTACAACAGTAAGTTAACTCCTTAGTGAGTTGTCAGTTGAGCGAACGTTAATATGGTTATATTTAACTATCTCGTATATATAAAACTATGATCTTTTACATGTACCATTTCGTTTCCAGAACTTATACAGCGGCAATATAATATATTTCCAACCGTTCGTTGCTGCATCAATTCTGCCTGGAATGTGGGGTGTGGTTATGTGTGTTCGAACAGCGAGCTCATTGGGCCACAGTCCAAAAGCAAGGTTCTTAAGCGTGCAACTTGCATTAATTATTGTGAAGGTGCAAGTCGGACTGGCTAAGTCCCTTGGAGATTTAATCCATGGGCCTTGCTTAGTGAAGTTAAATCCGGTCGTCTTTGTTAGTCGTAAGTATATATTTCTCATGTAAATACTATATAAGGGCAATCTGGGCATAAAGAAACTACGCAAGCTTTCTAAGTCCAACATTTACATCACGTTAAGGACTTCTTAACACTTTTTTTTTGTAATTTAATAAAAGAGAGTAAAATTTAAACTTGCCATAAATCATTTCCTTTTAATTATCCTATATACTGTTGTAGTCTTTTGTTCTAATCTTCTGATGATATTTATTGCTAAGATGTGTCTTTTTTAAACGGTTTTATTTTTAATATTATTCACCCAATAGGTAGAATCCTTTGTAAGACGGATACCGTTTATATATTTTCCACATACATATTTACGTTAAATATAACGGAAAGTTGGTTAACCGGATATTAGATACCCGATATCCGGCATCTTATTGTGCCGAACTTGAATCCCTACCGAGGGTGTTTTGACACACAGCCTACAAAATATAGTAATAAATGTTTACAACCTATTTCATGTCATATGTGTTTACTTGTAAGTTAAAGTTACTTAATATATTGAAAGTTATTTAAATAAAGTACTTCAATATGATTTTTTATATCTATAAACGTAATTATTAGAGAATACCTATGTTTATAAATCATTACTCTATATTATAATGAAATTAGATTTAGACTTAATTAGTAATTTGTTAATTTCCAGTTATTCAAAACTGCATAATGCTCGTAGAGATGTGTTTAATATCAGTATGGGCATTTCGTTTGTATAGCGTGCCACCAGGAAAGATGTTGATAAACCTACCAAATGAAAAATCAATATCTACACTTGATGACAATCTACGATCTATTGAAGTGAAGAGCATTAAAGAAGGCATTGACAACAAAACTTTTAATAACAATGTGATTATTGATGATTGAATACATTTGCGTTTTCTGTATAGTTTTAACATAGGCGTTCTTAGAAAATGTGAAGTGTTTATATGTAACTTTGATACAATAAGAATTTAGATGTAATAACTACGAGTGATTAATATGATCATGAGCTTGGTGTTGTGAACTCTGTTGTGAATAAATATCATAGTTACATATTATGTTTTGTATTGCACAATGTGAAAAAAATGTGTACCTGAACCTGTTTTTGTGATAAATATGCTTCATAAATTAATAAATTACTAAAACGAAATATGTGGTCTTGATTTAAGTTTTTGTAATAATTATTAGGTTAAACCAAAACTAGTAATCGAGTTATTTTGGAAATTCATTCTTCATCTGCTGACTCATTGTCGTTGTTCTTGTCTTCATTGTCCTCGGAAGGGGTGCCACCTCTAGAATTTTCTGAACCATAAATATTATGTAACTCTTCCAATTTGTAGTGAATCTTGACGCCCTTGGATGTAGTTTTGTTCACTTTGTTCACCAGTGACTTCGTTTGTTCTTCTAACATTTTTAACCTAAGATCACGGGCAGCAAATCGAGCTGCATGGGCTACTTCGTTTGACGTCGAAGGACCTGATTCTTCACTGTCTAAAAGAGGGCTACTTTCTTTTGAATGTTCCTCTTTTGCAATGTATTTACTTTGACTCTCTCGATTATTGCGCAGACTATCTAGTTTTTCAATTATTCTGTCTCCCGAATTTAGAGTGTTAGATATATCTGTTACTACGACAGAACAGTCTTCCTCCAATTGTTGCAGTCTTTTATCCTTAATTGCAAGTCTTTCGTTTTGTTTCCTTACATTTTCTAATATTGCTTTGAAGTCTGGAGTTGATATTTCTACACAACTTTGTTGAGAGCTGCCAGAGCTCTGGTTAATTTCCACGACTTCTCTACTAAGTCCTTGTTCTAAAGGTATACATTTATTATGTTCCAATACATTTGATTTAGTGTTGTCGGATTCTGTATGGTCCGATTCAGGTTCCACATCGGCATTATCACTACTATTTTTTTTTGAATCAATGTTAGGATTCTGGATTAGATTAATAAGTGTGGTTGTTAAGTGTTCATTTATTTCAGGTATAGTTTCAGTTTTATTTATTAAAGCAGCAGTATTACATTCCCTTTCTTTTGGTTTTTCCTCATTTTCTAAACTAAATATTGCTGTAGATTTTTCGGCAGGCGCCAAATGCACTGGCGACTCGTTGAATAAAGTGGATGATGGAATGACTTTATTTTCTTGATCAGTATCCCCAAGACTACATATGTGCCCACTGAATAAGTTTTCAGAATTCCCTTCTTCAGGACAAGAGTCATCTTGAGCGATATCTGCGACTTTATCTTCAGTCTCTTCACATATTTTTTCTTGCCTAGAAAATATTTCATTCTTACTGGGCTCTGACATTGGGGCATTGCTTTCCTCAATTTCTTGCGTATCTAAAGGCAAATCGGCTATATCCATCAGATCACTAACGGGATCCCCCCTTTCCGCAGCTAAGTTTATATCGGCACTAGAGTCTATTTTAGTCTCAAAAGATTTTTTGACTTTCTTCTTGCATCGTATGACTGGTTCAGCGACATATTCACTTTCGTCATTTGATTCGGATGATTCATCTGATGGTCGTTCGTCACTATATCCGCTTTCTCCCGAATTGTTAAAAGATGGAGATCCTGATTTATTTTTTCTACTCGAGAACTCAGCTCTAAGCTCTTTCCAGTCGTTTTCTGATTGTGTATTCTTTTCTCGTGCTTGTTCCCATTTTTCCCGACAGTATTCCAGCTCTTCTTTAAGTTCATTCAGTAGCTTTCTTTTCTGTTGTAATTCGTATTTAAGTATTTTTTCATGTGTATGTAGCTGATGATGATGCCTTCGTAATCGTCCCACAACATGCCATGTTTTGCTCAACTCACTTGAGACAAGACAAAGTCTACGCTCTTGTTCCTCTAATCGCGTTTCTAGGTGAGTATTGAGTTGTTTCATTCGATTCACCTCTTTGACGAGACCCAATTTTTCTATTATAAGATCCTGAAATAACAACAAAAAGAATATTATTAAATCAAGGAAAAACAATTGCCAATCGCAATGACTTTATTTGATGATATTTTGATTTGTTTTTGCGAAAACAACGTGAAAGATTGGCTCAGTACCAACATTTAAGAAGCTGCGCATTTTTTGTTTGTATATTATTTTTTTAAGAAGGACGCATAATATTTATGTATTATTGAGAACAATAAAGGTAATGAGTTCATCGCTTACCTTTAGCCTAATATACGTCTGACTAACACTTGGCACTAGTACAGGTCCTGACGCTGTATTAACCGATTTATAACATGTTGTAACTTTTTCCGAAGAGTCTAGATCAGATGTATTTTGATGACTCAAAAGTTCTATGAGCACTCTCCAAACTTTTGGAAGCTTCTCAACAATATCTTCAACAGCAGTGGCTTTTAGAGATTCTGAAAAATAACGAAGAAATAGCTTTTTGGTAAAAGTCAATATGGTCAAGGCAGTTATTTTTTTTCTTTTTTTATACTATAGGGGGACAGACGAACAGACGGGTCACCTGATAGTAAATGACAACCACCGTCTTGGGACACCTGCAACTTAAGAGTCTTAATTGCGCTGCCTGCCTTTGAGGGTGATGAGGGATGGGGGGATGAGGCGAAAGGAAAGAGGAGAGAAGGAGTTGGACCTCCGGAAACCTCACTCATTTTAGGGAAATGCAAAGCAAACGTTGCTTCATAACCGGTTTTCTGTGAGGCTGTGATATCACACCGGTCGAGCCTGCTCATTCGTGCGTAAGCATGGTTCTACCACTATACAATTGAGGTAATCAAAAATATTTACCCGATTCTTGATTTGTAGCGAATTCTGTTCCCGATGATTTATAGTTAGCTGATACAGACTTTTCAACATTCCAATCCTGGCTTTCATCTACTTGACTTACTAATTCCAATAGAAGTTTGGGTAGTGCAGACGATACTTCCGATCCGTTTTCTCTTTCGGCCATTTGCGTAAGAATACCATGGTTTTCTTCTAGCCTATGTACTAATGTGTCTAAATCTTGTTTAGTTTTGTAACCAAGTAATACTTGAGAAAAAAGCTGAAATAAAGGTATACCAATCATTAGTTTAAAATATCACAATATTTACATTTAAATCTACATCATTTTAACTCTGTTATAACATAATAAATACCTACTTTATTTACAACTGCCATTTCGGCTTTTAATCCATTTGTTTCTTCTTGACATGACGATATTTGATAATTTTTAGTTTCTATTGTTTCAATTAATGAATCTATTTTTAATTCCAATTCTTCAACCTTTTCCACTAGTTCTTTACATCTGGAATTTTTTTATTTCATTGTCAGTAAGTGTTAATATAAACTGAAAATTGTATTATTTTTTTTCTAATTTGACTTGCATTTTTGGTGACTTTACTTTGATTGCTAATAACGTTTTATTTTCATCAGTGTCGATTTAACGACACAGCGTTTTTATTGATATCATATTTGAATATAGTAAAAATAATACCTTCACACCTCTTTAGGTGAAATTGAAGCTAGAGATGTTATAAAACCAAAAATTACATTCACAAAAAAAAACATCTCTTTTCTGTCTTATAAATGTAATTTTAAAGGTTACCAATATTCTTTCAAAAGTTAACTTGAAATTTTCAATTATCATTTTTGGCCAAAAATGTGTTGTTCGTTACTAATTTGTATTTTTAATATAGGTATAAAATTTTCAATCACTTGTCAACATCGAGTACTTACTTCTTAACTTCCCCCTGATGTAATGCTTTGTGTTCATCTAGTTCTCGAACTAGACCTTGTCTTGTTACTTCCGCTAGTCGAGCTCTCTCTTCGTACAATCCTCTCAATGTTCTGATGTTTTGCAACTGTCGCTCATATTCTTGGCGTAAGTCAGCAGATAGAAGATTTGTTTCTCTATCAGCTAAGGTTCGTTCTATTTCATTAAGTTTATGTTTCAACTGTAACAATTTTAAGTGATTAAGACTGGTTGGTTAATTGGTAATCTTGTTTGTAATAAGTTAAATACATACACACATATATACACCCGAGACCGTGTCCCTAAAGGGGTAAGCAGAGGCGTCTCAAATGCTCATCATCAGCCTATCGCAGTCCACTGCTGGACATAGGCCTCTCCCATTGCACGCCACTTCGATCTATTTTCGGCTTCTCGCATCCAGCTCCTGCCAGCCATCTTACGCAAATCGTCACTCCACCTGGCCTGTGGGCGTCCTACGCTACGTTTGCCGAGACGCGGTCTCCACTCAAGAACTCGTTTTCCCCAACGGTCGTCGGTTCTGCTCACATAAGGCGAACCATAATTTAGTGCTACTATGTAATAGCGGATAAGCCGGTTGCTGCCATCAATCAGAAATTGTATTTATATGTGTCCCTATCCTATCCATCCATCGTAAAGCACACGTCAAATAATCTACCTAAATCCTGCTACATGACGGTTTTTGTGATTATCTACGTATAAAAGTTTTATCATGTTTATCTGGTAAGTTTTTAAGTACATTATTGGCATTTTGTCAATACAGGTGAAGTAGGTATATACATACGCTCACTGTATCTACGTCATCGGCGGTGCCTGACCGCTGCCTTCTGGTCGTTGGCATCTCAAACGTAATGTGTAAAAAGGATGCTTGTTTATGATAGTTTAAATTTTTTGCCTTAGCCGCTACGCTACCGCTGCATTTGAATGGTTATGCTTAAAACATTAGATTGCACAAGAGAGTGAAATCATACAATATTTGAAAAGAGTTATTGTCATGTAACTTAAGTGACGCGGTTATTACCAAGTATTTGTTTTTAAATGTCATACAATCCTAAGCCTAGGGGTTTTTAAAACGATTATTACTTAATATTTCAATTACCTCATTTAATTGTTGTTCTCGAAGGCTAATCATGGTCTTACTAACCGAAACGACTTCCTTCAATGCTTGAATCTGTTTCATAGACTCTCTGTTTTGAACATTTAGATCAGCTATATCGGAGTAAGCACTTTGCAACGAACTATTAGTTTCAGCTAAATCTTTTCTCAACTGTGTATTTTTTACCTTAATTGAAATAAACTCTTCTCGCATTTGTAACAATGTTTGCGTGAGTGCCGATTCCCCTTTACCCGCTTGTAGATTTTTTGGTACCTCAATATTATTTGAAGTTAATAATTCAAGGAGTACTTTATTGCTTTCACATAATTCTATTACGGCAGCTTTTTCCCTCTGTAACGATCTTTCCAATTCTACTTTTTCAGCTCTATGACGAGCAAGAATTTCTCTTCGTTGTTCACGTTTCAAGTTAAGCTGTTTATGAAACTCATTCATTTCTTCTTCCTTAGCTCGAGCTCTATCTTCATTTTGATTAACTTTCTCAGTTCCTTCCCGTTTCCCAACATCACTGGGAATATTCGTGTCCATTGTTACACTTTCACCTTGGATGGATTCTGCGTTACCTTCTCTTGCTGATGCACTACTGAGTACATTTCCCATTTTGGAATACTTTTATAAACAACCAACCTTTTATTAGGCCAATTCCGATAAAAGATGTGTAGCTTAGTATAGACTACGACCGCTACGATTTTAATCAAACAAAGGACTGTTTGCTCATTGGACTCACACGTATGTGTGTTCGACGAAGCAAGCGGTTCCCGAAATAGATTCCTCGTCAGCTTCAGACGTTTGCCGCTCACAAGTACATCTCGAGCTTTTCTCGTGTATTATACGTAGTGGTTCTTTTCAGTGAATCTCTATCAATATTTTATTTATATCAAGCTTTATGCGTTACTACGTTTGCTATGATTATATCACGCATTTAGGAAAATGACCTTGGCCACACGTTTATTTCCAAACTCCTAGTTTAAATTACTCATACAGGTACAAAAAGAAGATAGGTTTTATTGAGAACTTTACAAAGTAACAATATAAATTGGTATTAGAAGATTTTCATTTGTATCAGGTAGGTATTATTATAAAAAAAACTGGATCTCTGTCTTCAGATGATTGATTTAGATTGTAAAGTAAAAAAAAAACTTTTTTTAGGGTTCCTTCTCTCAAATAAAAAACAAATACTATTATGAAGGAACGCTTTTTCCTGCCTGACGTTTGCAGATATCAAGTCGAAATTTATATTTGCGGTTTTGCGATTATGACTACGGAAATGCTTAATTTTTTTACAGCTTTTCAGAGCAGGGCTCCTTGTTTTTTTACCGGTTTTGTAACATACAGCATAAAATACGGTTCAACGTCCACTGTTGTGTAATGGGTAGATGGTCAAATCATAAAATACAGCAGTCATTGCTGCAAAATGTAAATATTATTATTAGTTGTTTATGGACTTCCTCTCGCGTGTAGATTCAACGCAGAGAATTCGCCCATGTCAAGTATTTCAAGAGAAAACAACAGTCCATCCTATCCAGTCCAAATATAATAGCCATGTTGGTCCTTTGAATATAATAACTCCTTCTGCAAAATGTACTGACTTACTTACTTACTTGACTAGAACGTTTTACAAAAAGAAGTCTTGATGTTTTAAGAGTTCTGAAAACATTACATTACATTCAAACATCCCCTCTACATCAATATGGTGGAATACAGAAACTCGCGAACTCATCTACATGGATTTTTATTATATTTTAAAACAATTACCTGAAAATACAAATATACCCTTCCCAATTCCCCAAATATACTTACTTATTCAAAATTTATTTATTCTATTGATTTTTCTCTGCTTTTGATGCTGTAGCGTGATATATAAGTACTTATTTTGGTTAGGTTGGTTGGTTTTTCATACTGTAGGTATTTATTAAACACCCAATACCATCCACAAAAATATTGTTATATTAAACTTACACGTGAAATAACGAGTTCTTAATGTTGTCTGTGAATTTTTTTTCTAATTCAAATTCTCATTTGTGACCGTAAATTTTGTGTAAAGATTTGTGTAAAGTAACCAAACAGCTTTCATAAAACCATCTGTTGTGAGTGAATCGTTGGTGTTGAAAAGTTATGCCGTTAAAGTTTGACCCAGCCACAGCCATCTAGCACGCATACCGCAAGCTTCAAGCTGGGTGCGTAATAAATAGGCGATTTCTAGACAATCGCTACACCTGACTCAACTGCAACTGCAACACGACCACTTCTAGGGTAGTATGAGGCTCGCTCACGTGCCTGTAGAGCTATTTCTACCAGCATCGTAAAATTACTACTTACGTTTCCACAATCTACTCTCAAAAGCATAGTAATTTCTTCCATCAGTCAGTCGTATATTACTCTGCCATCGCGTACTGGGTTTCAGACTTGTGTATTGGACCGGAGTACTCTCAGTCAGTCAGTCACACTTACTGAAATGAAGTCCTAAGTATAATACTTTATATATTTATACTTAGGACTTAATTTCAGTAAGTCGGTCTCACTTTACAGTGAGTGACACTCGCGGTCCGACACACGCGTTCCGTTAATATAGCATACTATATTGATTGAAAATCTGCCAAAACAGAAAACTATCGCAGTCCACATCTAGACACAGCTACTTCCACAGGTCGTCGATATGGCTGGGGTGCCCTACCTTCCTGTAACCTGTTACATTTTTACTTGGTATAGACAAATATAACATAATTGATTCATAGAACGTATGGATATGTACCTATATCTTTAGAAAGTATGGAAGGAATAAACAAAATTTAATATCTTATATATAAAATTCTCGTGTCACAATGTTAGTTACCATACTCCTTCGCAACGGCTTCACCGATTTTTATGAAATTTTATATGCATATTCAGCAGGTCTGAGAATCGGCCAACATCTATTTTTCATACCCCTAAATGATTATGGCAGAACAACGTTTGCCGGGTCAGCTAGTAATATATAATATTGGTTTTTATTCAGAGTAAAATCTAAGAGGAATCAAATTACACTGATATAAACTTATAAGGACACTGACAAAAACACCTAACACTCATAGTTTGATATCAAAATAAAGTTTCATGTATAAATACATTTTTTTCAAGACCTAAAAGCAGTTACATATGTGTGTCGTAGGAAAATAACTCTCAACAATTTCTTTTCATATTTGTAGATATCTCACACTACAGTATTATTTGTTTCACTATTCTAATCAATAAAAAAACCACCAATATATTAATGACTGCATTTCTGTTTATTTTCTTACCTAATTTTGAAAAATATTTATTCCTAGATTTAATAATAAATAATTTTACAAAATAAAGAAAAAATTAACACTTGTTACACGAAAAAAATACAATCAAGTATATTCCTTTATAATAATTTTGATTACATTTTGACATGTACTGTCTAAACCTCAAAAGCATAATGGAATCAAAAGTTAGCTTTGTAACGCTAATAACCTAACCTAACCTAAAGACTGTCAGACAGACAGATTAATTTCTGTAAAATTGTATTCGAGCAAAAGTATCGAACTAAGATTATTTTACATTACTTGCAACATATTATTTATTCGTCTGTGAAACGTACTTGGTATTTTTATGTATTTTTACTTTTAATATATGCTAATCGTCAAATTGTTTTATATATAAATAGTCTAAATATTACTGCAAATTACGCACAATACCGGGGTCACACTAAAAGTTTTTAGAAAATAAAAAACTCTATCTCTAGGTATCTCTTTCTGCAGACACGGACGTGAAGTGCCGTCTGCACTTCACGTCCGTGTCTGCAGACCGTGAAGTGCAGACGTGCATAATACGAATTACTGTAAGTAATTTATTGAAATAAATAAAAGTCACACGGTGCCAGGTCGGGACTGTAAATAGGATGCCTCAATAACTCCACATCTTCTATAGTGAGTCTGGCGGAGTGAGCTGGAACATTGTCGTGGTGGACGAAGATCCTGCTTCTTAAGCGCTGCTGATTAACATGTGTCAAGACAACTGCTAAACAATGACTGACATAACAATCTGCAGTAACAGTTCTTTTATCTTCTAGAATGATTGTTGCGAAATGACCCGTCCGTCCTGATAATGGGGCAATCATCACTTGCCCTTGAGATTTGCTGACAAAAGTAAAGAATCTTTAATTTTATAGACAAATCTTCGAATTGAAACCTCCATTGCGCAGATTGACTTTTGGTTTCGGGTTCTTAACAATATATCCAGCTTTCATCACTTGTTTCGATATTATATACAGCATTCGAATCACATCCGTCATACTTTTCAAGCATTGAGCGACAGCAATCCAAACGACGGCGTTATTGATCTTCCGTCAAATAATGAGGTATCTATCTAGAACAAAGCTTTCTGACGCCTAAGTGTAGTTTTTGTATTTGACTCATACCAATGCCTATGTGTTGATATGTCACCCTTCTACCAGCTTCTATCGTTAGCCGCACAGCACTCACGTTTCAAGTCATTAAGCCAGTTGTAAACAGTGGCACGAAATAGGGCTTCGTAACGAAATGCCAATCTATCGTAATATTTTTGTTAAGCAAGACCGTAACGAAAGTCATAAACTTTATTTTCGGTATTACTTAAATAAATCATCGAGCAAAAGCTTCTTCTTGTTAAATTCATTTCAATGCACGACAGACACTTTAAATTGCCGCCAATGTGTAAAAACAAATGACATAGGTATGATTTCATTACACATCTTCAGATTGGCCCACGTATTAGTGAATAAAGAGTTACAAAAACGTCTTATTTATTATGTGTGTGTGTGTAGGTAATTAAGGTAATAACACAGGTAACTGATATTCAAATTTATTGGATGTCAAATTGATGAAATTAATCAACCGAACTTATTTATTTAATTAAACGAATTATTTGATATATATTTTTATACCATCAGGTGCAGAATATGTCAGCCGTGCAATTGGTTGCCTGTTTCAATACTCTCCATGGACACTCTTTTTCACAAATATTGCTAGTTAACATTGCTTACATGAGGCTCGGGGCGGATCCAGCTTCCATGTCGGAGGGGACGAGTTATAGTCATAGGTCCAGTTAGGATTTAGAAGATGTTCTGAATCGGTCAGTTACAACAATAATAAACAGTTTAAAAAACCGGATCAGTGTGAGTCTGACTCGTGCACCGAGGGTTTCACTTTACGCACATTGAAGTACAGTACATTTGAATTTGGAATTTGTCATTCTAATATGAATATTCATTGCCCTTCCATGGCAGATTTTGCCCAATTTTCATTTTCAATTTTCAATTAGTGAACGAAATCACTTATCAAAAACTAGATAAGTGATTTCGTTCAGTGCCAGTGTCGTTTCGTAAAAGCCAAAGTAGATTTTTTGAATCAGAAACACTCATTCAAAAAAATCTGCTTTCGATCGGTACCACCAATTGAAATTAAATTTGAGAATCAAATTATTGCAGTAAAAGACTCAACTAAATTTCTAGGGATTATCCTGAACACCAAATTACCAGGTACAAATCAGATCAATTATTCTCAAAGTGCTTTGTGGTGTTTGGTGGAGTGCTCACCCTTTCACAATGAAGCTCGTTTACAATGTTATCATTACGATTGCTTTTTTGTATTGCATCCTTGTAACAAAAAAGTATTTCATAAATGAGATGTTTTATAAAATAAGGCCCTCAGAATTGTTATTGGCGCTAAAAAAATCAACAGCGACTAACGTCTTACAAGTAGAATGCTCGGATCCTCTATACATTCGTCGTCTGTATCTAGCAGATTGTGTTCTTGCTAAAGTTTTCCTCTTTCTTTTCACCATTTCCTATCAATTTTAGGAGAAATTAATATAGCTTCGTGTTGCCCTAATTTTGATAAAAAATGTTTAAGTTTTCATTCAAACTTAAATTCTCTAATTACCCCATATCACAACATGAAATTTTTTATCATGGCATGGATTCCTAGCCATTCCGGCTCTAAACTCCACTCTATTGCTCCTGCAATAAAGGAAGTTTCTATGCTGCGGTCCAACCTGGCTTCCTAAAAGAAAAGTGTATGTGTTGTGCCGTTCCTCCAAAAAAATCACGTCCGTGATAGCTCTATTTGTGAATGAGAACTTGAAGAGGGTTCACTTGATCATATTTTCCTTGCATTCTTTGCATGCCATAATAACCAAAAATTATTCTCTGTATACTAAACTATCCACATTGAATATCCCTCTTCCTATTAATATATGATTTCTCTTAATTTACTGTTCCCTAAAGCTATGCTATGTATTAGTAAAATTTATTCATGGGAATATTAAACTTTATATTAATTTTGTAGTAGTATGTATTATCTATGAATTTGTGGTTTCTGATATGAAGATTTAATATTTTAACTAATTATCTATGCTGCTTCACTGTGCTTGTCACCGTCTCCAACGACAAAGTCCTAATTATATATACATAGATATGTATTAAAGTATTTCATCTAAGTACTTACTCGATACTGGCAAAAGTAGCTAATTGTTATTTTCACGCCAATTAGTGTTATATATTTTTGTTATGTTAAAATCTAGTGGAGTGCTAAAGAGAACCGAATCAAGTTGTAATAACTGAGAATTTATAAAAGAATATGGTTGTAAAATCCAAACAACTTCTTAAGCGGTACGCAAAGGAAGGTCACAAAAAAAAACTAGTGACGAGAAAAAATTTACTATTGAGGAATATTTGACCGATTGTATGCTCAAAGCAGCAGAGTACAACGTGGGCATTGTCCGACTTCAGTGATGGTTTGGTGGGGTGTTATCAATCAAGAAGTAAACCGAGATGTATTTATATTTTTTTATTTTATTTCGTTACATCTTACAATGATGTAGTCATACCAAATGCCCAAGAAGGAAAGAATATGTGGTCCTACACTTATTTGAAGTATTTTGAAGCAGAAATCAGTAATAATTACGGATTACTTATAACCAGATGGACTAATGGCACTGTGCTGGTGAGTGCTAGCACTGAAGAAAAAAAATCGAGTTCTTTGAAATTCCGTAGGTTTATAAAATCTTGTGATTTTGCTACAAAATTGCTGACGAGTTAAGACACTCATTTTACAATCCTTATTTTTCGATACTAAAATTTGTTCAGTTTTTTTATTTGTAGAGTAGCCTCTTGCGTTTAAGCTCACTGCTCCTCTCGTAAGGGTCACAGTGTGATGTTTTATAGCCTAACTTATTTCTCACTAAATGCTCTATCTAAAACAAAAATAATATTCCAAATGCGGTTGATAGTTCCAGAGATTAATGCGTTTAAAGAATCAGACAAACAAAATTAGTCCATATAATATAGATTAGCCGATTAGGTAGCTTAATATGCGAGTAGGTATATATTGAGCGATTTTCGATTAAGTATTTTACATAATGCAAAGTGTGTATTGTATTCTATTTATCAATGAGCTTATCAATAGTAACAGTAGTCGACCTGCACTTCTGAACCCCTTGGACAATGCCTTGCGTGTATCTAAGCGCAAATTACAAGAGAAGAGCAAATTAATATAGTAATTTTTCCAAATATAAGTACTCTTTTTACGTAACCGACATTAAGTTTTTTTTTTATTAGGCACTCTTGAGGAAGGGCGTTTTGTCCCTCCAACACAAAGGGAAGATCCTCCGACGAGATGAATCTCGCGTACAAGTTTATTAGGAAATATTATTATACTAATCGGCATTAAAACTTACGAAGTTGGTATGTAAGTCAACTCCTTTTCGGTAGATGGTGTTGATACATTTTTCGCCAGAGTATTTCTATCGTAACAAACATGTCAATACCTTGTATAAGATAATACCGAGTTATTTAAATTTTACTTTATTAAATATCGATAAATACATATGTCATGTAAAAACTATAGGAGGATCAGCTTATTTAGCTTTCGGGATCAGCTGTTGGCGTAGCTGACCCGATAAGTTGTTAAGAGTACTTTACTTACGTCTTTAACACTTAGCCGACCAGGCTATATAAGCAGTCGTACCGTAGCTAAGTAGATAATACTAGGAGCAGGGAAGTTGTGTTAGCCAGACTGGTTAGCTCTTGAACCGTAGCTATTGAAGTTAAACACCATGGAATGGTTGGAATCGACCTGCATTTCATTTAAAGTATGCCAGTTAAGTAGCATGGTCAGTTCACCGCACAATACATGGATTATCCAATAAGAGTAAAGTAAGTAAATGACAGACTTTATTTTTTCAAAGCTAAAGTACTGGATTCCAAACTTCAATTCCTAGTGTTAAAAAAAAATCCTGACAAACGTCACGTCAGTTGGTTTGGTAATCAGCCATATAATCGGAGTTCATTTACTGTACGAATTTTCTTAATGGGAAAACCAAATTGGAAAGATATTTACATGTATTATTTCACCTCCTGTTCATACTAACGTCATAAAATGACTCACTAAACATTGGCAGCGGGCAATAGAGTAAAATATAAGTAAATATTTCACGTTGTGTGTCAAGATTGATTTTATTTTATTTTGTTTTAACAGTGGCTTATTGGTACTAATAGCTAATAAAATCACTTTGTGCGTGACGTCGTTTAATTACTTCGACAAATTGGATATACAATAATTTGAAATGTGAAGTAGAATTTACGCTAGTTAAGCGATGGATGAGAGTACTAAGAATTCCCCTTGTAAGGTAAAATTTACCAATGTTATGCTGTTTTAATTCTCTTCTGATAGTAGAAAGATCTAAGTAAACTTTTGTTCTTGTGAATATTCAAGTATTGGTTCATTTGGCTTCAATTAGATATGCCATTAATGTATACAGTTATATTAGATTGTAAAAATGGCTATACCTACATTCATGTCCTATAATTAATTGTTTTTCTTCTCGTGTGTCTTAAGTATGGTTGTAAGCTAAACCATAAAGGGAATAAATTTAAATTAATTTTTGCTTATGACAGTAGGTTTGATATAGTATTTACTATAATTATTTATAATTATATTTAACAGTATTGTTTTTTTCTAATATTAACTTGTAGCAGTAAGTTACTGAAATTTTAAAGTTTTAAAGATATAATGCACATGGCTTCTCTTTCTTTATTTGCATTTGTTGCACATACAATTGTAATATTTTCACTTGAAATAATTAGTTTTTACTATTAGTTAAAAGTTCATTCCATGTTTAAATTACTGTTTTGTGTTTAGAGGAACATAAATGAGTTTTGGTTATGCCGATTATCTCCCTGACTCCAAGACCTTTGTAAAATGTTTACTATTTTAAACTTCAGAAGATCAATAATTGAATAGTACAATATTTCTATTTATAAATAGTGCATGTCAGGGTATATCCTTTTTTTTAGAAAAAGGCAACTCCCTTACTAGGATTAATTCCTGTTTAGCAGGGGACTTTACAAACACTCAAGCAACGGACAAGAAGAACACCCAGACACAAAACAACAATTTGAGGATTACACAAAGTATATTGAATGGGGATCAAACCCACAACACTTGGCACGGCAGGGTAGTGACGATGCAACCACTTAAACCGCTATGCCATCCGTGCAGTCAATACCATCTATTAAGTCTTTGAAATTTTATGTCTGTCTGTGTAGTCTTCTTAATTGTTGTCTGTTTTCCTATCAATACATTTCTTTTTATGTTGAATTACTTAAATCACCTATATAAATAATAACAAATACCAGAAACTGCTGGCTGTTTGTTTACCAGTATATAAATTATGATGATATTTCCCATTTTATTTCATTTCTATAAGTAATAATTAAACATTCAATTTGTAGTACATGACATATTATGCTGCTTCTCACACACTTAATACTGCAATATACTGTGATAAAATAGAAGTGTATGTTTAAAAAAAAATACTTAGGTGATGGAGCAACAGTAACCAGTAACAAATTATTTTACTACATATATATAGTTTCTTCTTTTTTTCTAATAACTAATCTTCACCAAATTAAAATAGCATTGTAAAATTATTGTAGCAAATAGCATGAAATATTGGTCTGCAATGTATACAACTTTAGCTGATGAAGTTTTAGTTTACAAGCTATCTACTTACATAACAGTTCTGATTAGTAACAATTTTCTTAGACAATTATACTCTGGCACATTAAAATCTTTTAATATAATACAAAGTGTTTATTATGAGATTAATGTGTAAGATTTGGTGATTTGAAAACTGTTAAGCCTGTTACATTCCTCACATAAAGAATATAGGTTGAAATAGGAAAGTCAAATAAAAATTTATGTTCCTCTAAATTAAAGTTATGATTTTTAAAATTGGAATAGTAGATTTACACTTGCTTCTTTTTTTTTTGATGTTGCACAAATTTGCTAGGAGTGTGATGGTGTGGAGGAACTGCAGCTGCATGCTGAGGTGGAGCATTTGAGGCAGCACCTAGCAGAGAGAGATTCACATATTGTAGTTATTGAGGCAGAGTTCATTAAGAGTACTACTAGGGCTAATAACCTAGAAGAACAACTCAGTACTTGGAGGGAGAAATATGAAAGGTAAGTAACAATTTTGAGTATACAAAATTTACATGTTAAGTTATTTTGAGTACACAAGATTTTTAATAACTGAAAATCTAAATGTTTGTTGTTGAGTTTCATTATTTTTTATTTTTTAATCAATAATTTTTATTGAGTTTGTGATTAACAACTAAGAATAACCAATTCTATTTTCTATATATTCTCTATATTTTACATCTTTCAACGGTCAAGAAAAGAGTAATCTTGACATTCCTTTCTACATTGCTGTTTAAGGAGTTTGTGAATATTGTAGTAGGTATGCATTTCTTGTGTTATCACTGTATATCTACCACCAAATAATACCTTAAATGTAAAATATCTGTTTATACTATTTGTATGTTATGGTCTTTCTTGTGGTCTTTCTTGTTCATCTATCTGTCAGTCATTCCATCCCTGGGAATGTGTAGAGAGACACTCTTGCTTAAACCTGTAAATAATCAAGTTTCTAAGATTACAAAATCAAACAATACCATCATATTAGCCTTATATTTTAACCACTTTCAACACAGCAGTTAAAACATATCAGGGAACTTCTTAAGTAAGTTCTTACAGCACAAGTAAAGGAGAAAGTCTAGAGTATTTTGTAATATATCATAAAATACTTATTTTCTTACTATGATATAAGTATATGATATCTATATTGATGTATGGGGAAGTATTACTAGAACTCTTAAGTTTACTGGAACTGATGAACAAATTTGTAGACACAGAACCCTCAATACCTTTGATTTTTGTTTTGTTAAGAATGATTTGATGATCATGAATTGTATTTGATTAGCACTTATTTTTGTAATAACATTACGATCGATAGAGTGTGCATTGACAAGAATTGAGATAGGAATGCCCCTTTGGTTTGTGCACATTGCAAGGTTGAGTGAAGAGTGAATGCAAAGGAATTTAGGGAGTGCCCTCTAAGCCCAAATATTATTGACCAGAACGACGATATGTTGTAGAGCTTGTGATCATTCATTAATCCTTGTTTGTCTTTAAGATATGTTAATTATTTTCCAGATTATATGATTCCCACAAAAGAGTACAGAAATTAAATCAAGTTCTTGAAGATAAATTACTTCAAATGGTTGACAAGATGAAAGGAGAAAAAAGTCAATTGACCAAGGATATAGCGACTTTGTCTGTGAGATTAGCAGAGTCAAAGCATGAGTACAGTATATTGCAAAAAGAAAACGTAAGTATATGATCTTTTTACAATATCAAATGTTAAAAAAATAGTTGTAGTGTAGTTATAAATGTTTTGTATTTGATTTTCAGGAAAGATATAAAAATGACATGAATTTAGCAATTCAGTTATTGCAATGCAAACCAGACAATTTCGTATCCCAGAAGTTGGACAATGTAAGTGGACACTATATCCGAGATTCCGTTAATTTATTTTTGTATGTGTTGTTTTATCGATTCGTTTTTTACAGCTTCCTGTAGACACTCAAGCGCGCGTGTCTCAGTATGTCATGTCTAAAACATCTAAACCATCAGGGTCTTCAGCTCAATCCAAAAATGGAAATGAAATTGACACCTTCGATGCCAGTGAATACGAGTTTAATATCTCGGCTTCGCTGATGTCAAAAATTTTAGAAGACAGCATTCAAGATACCGTCACTAAACATTGTGATACATGCACCTGTAATAAAACTCAAAATAAGCCCTTCTGTTACAATGAGAGCTATTATTCTGTGGCTACACAAACAGTCCTTGGAGGGGAAATGAAAAATTCCTTGTGTTTGACTTGCAATGCTGACATAAAGTCATTGCAGTCAAACCTCAGTGTGAGGAGTACCTCACCCCATGCTATCAAACTTATTAACGACAAAGCCGTTATACATGGAGTGGTGAGCCCTTTGTATATTTTACCTCAAAATTCTGAACCAGTGAAAGATGCGCAGCAGCAAGTTATTGAAAAGCCGAAAAATAATCTCGAAGCTGTAAATAATATTAAGATAAACGAGAAAAATGTATTGAATACAATGGTATCAAAAGATGCTCCATCAAAACCAGAAGAGAGAAAACAATTTAAGAAGACTAACAGTATGAATATGGAACCAGCAGTACATCACAAACTTTGTGATCGTTCTAAAAGTTCAATTTCTAGTAAAAAAAGTAGTGTACATAGCACAGGAAATGAAGATTTGCTGCCACCCAAAGATTTATTGAATAATAAAGAACCTGCAGCTCCACCAAAAGTCGAAAAGATGTTAGATAACTTGAATATAAGAAAGAAATCTCACAGTTCAATGGATGCTGTCAGTAGAACATCATCAATTGCGAAGTCAACGGTAAGCACACACAAATCTAATACCCAAGTTGGGCCAGGGCCTAGATTTTGTCATTTGCGTATGCAGGCTGGCTCCAAAAACATTCTCCTTGATAATGCCGAGCCAGATGTGCCGCCTGTTCTGTATAGGCGCCAAAGCAAATGTAATGAAAACTCTATATTTAAAGATCTCACTGAAGACGTTGATAATTTTATTGATCTAGATAAAACAGATGATTATACTATTAAAGAAGACATTAAAAATGATAATATCGTTATAGAAACCACTCTGATCGACGTTCATGTTGACAATAATATCAAAGATGCCAATATTATCACTAAAAATCATTCGATCAATCCTGTTCTGTTAAATGTTTCGTCTTCTCCATTACAACCACTCAAAACTCACACATTTTCCAACAGCTCTGAAAACAATAACAACAATTCTCAAAGTATTGAAAGTCAACTTATCTCATCGGAAGTTGACAATTTATTGAACGAATTCAATATAAATATTAATAATACACCAAATACCAATGTCGACGATGGTGTGAACTCCAAACAACAGACCGTTGTAACTCCTGTAACCCCTACTGACAGTCATGATATGAAAATATTCAATTTTGATCGCTACGAACAGAAAAAATTAACTCACCAATATAACAAGCCCCTAAGGAAAATCGATATGTCACAACTCCATTCTCTTGAAAACACGAAAATTTCAAAAAATGTATCCCCCGAAGGTGATGTAAATGTTGAAAATAAGCCTGGAGTAACGAAGACTCCTGTAACACCGATAGTCAATGTTTATCCAAATCTTACGCAAACACACTTGAAAGTGAATGAAACTACAAAAGTTTTTACAAATGAGCAAAGTACAAGTTCGTTGTCGAGTGATGATAGTGCAGCATTATTGCAAAAACAGCAGCTACTTCGAGTTGCTGAATGGGTAGAAAAAAATCTTGAGCAACAAAACAATTTTAATGATCTCCTAGACGAGGACGTCAATTTCAATAACAGAGCTTTACGAAGAGACAGCAAACTATCAAGGCTCACTGAAACTTTGAATGAGCTAGCTCTTAACATGCCTCATCCTGTCAGTAAATATTCTAAATCATATGCTAGGGATGGACATACGTTGGTACATAATGTGGCACAGAACCAAGAGAAAGCAGTACCCCAAAATCTCCCTCTGCAGAAACTAACTAATCACGTGGTCAAAGAGACCATATTTCCTGTAGAATCCGGAGACGCGACTATCACTGAAGTATGCGACAAATCAAAGAATAATGCACATTCTGAGAATTACAGCCCTGTCACTGAAGAACTTAGGGCTAAAGCTGACAAAGACATTACGCCTGAAGATTTGGCACGAATGGAGTACAATGTAAAGAAATTTTTGTTGAGTGGACCGCACTGGGTTAATCCAGGATCGGTAGGGAGAAGTCGGCGCACAAGCAGTAAGACTGAGACTGATGTATAATTTCACAGTAGGTAGCTACGATAGTTGAAACAAGATGCATTCCATTTCAATGCTTAGGTTTAGTGTATGTATGGATCTATCGCTTCTTTGCAGTTTCTATCCAAAGTTATTGTTTACGTATAGCAACAGTTGGGTAATTTATAATTTTTTGCGATATGTTCCTAAATGTAGATATTTTTCTTCACTGTATAGGTATATTGAAGATGTATATTGCTCATCTTAATGTGTAGATTAATCAAACTAGTCTTTCGTATGTGTTTTGAGTGTAGTGCTTAGGGTTACGTAATACATATTTGTACTGTAAATAGTCTTGCCATTATGTAGAACCTTTTTACACTAATAAAGAACGAGTCTGAGAAATGCACATATAATGAAGTGATGCACTTAATAGTATGTCGTACAATATGGAAATGTTGTAAAAATTGATTGGATCAGCACAAATAATTGATTTCTGAGCTTCGTAAATTTCGAATTTGTTCTATATAACGTAGACCACAGTCTTCAGTGTTAGCTGTGTTAAGATCAAGAACGAGGCTGCTGTTTGTTAGAATAGCTTATTATTTAGGAGGAATCGCCAATCAACACTACTTGTAAGCATTCAGCTTCACTGGAATATGGCAGACAATGACGTCACCAATTAGATCAAATTATATACTATGTTATCAGTTTAGTTTTTTAATTTTAATTGTCACCTAGTTTTATATCACAATACTAGTATGTGCTCTTGATAAATGTGATAAATGTAAATTATGAAATAGTGGATAATTAGCTTTACGTACAAAATATTCTAGCCATTCAAATTGTACCTATGAATAAATATAACTATGTGGGAAGAAATTATTTTCTTATAACTACATATTTATCACAAACTATAACGACGGGGAAAATTATATTAATAATTCATTTTTATTTTAGCTGCAGCTTGTGATACGTTATTATTTGTTAGTAATAGTTTTTATATATGTATATTATAAGACTTTTGAAGTTATGTGTATTCGTGAATAATCTAGTGTTCTTATATGTATGTTCATACATATATGTACAGAATACGTCATGATGAAATTCATAACTTTTGCGATTCTATATTATTTTATCTTGTTATATTTATTACTTTTTCAAATCAATCAGTTTATAGAATGCATCATCAGTATATTGAGCGCACTCTACTTTCTAAATGAAATGTAAGTCAGAGAGGCACCATATGAATTGTACCGCAATGTGCGTTTCCTAATGTCAGTACCTTGAGAATATGATTATGCAAATTTAGAGTTCACAGAGGTTTGGAGAATTCTTATGTCAGTATATCACTGAGTGAATGTAAAATACCCGTATGAGAGTGTGTTTGAACACGGTGTCGGGTGATTGTAATTATGTATATTATTTATTACCTTTCATCGCCTCCATTATTGACATCTTAAACTTTTAACAATTTGGAAGATAATAGTCTGTCTATATTCTAGCCTAATTAAACGTGACTATACAAGTCCGAGATACCCAAACTTTCTTAAAAAGCTTCTTCCTCCTCTGTACTAATAAACCGCTCTATGAAACTAACGTTACGGAAAGTATAGATAGATATCGTTTTCTATCATCACCGTCGTAAATATAGTACCAGGGCTTATTGTCCGCCTGCAATAAAGACAGACTATAATTACAAACTTATTAAATAATCGTTACCATAACTGAAATTGTAAAAGTGTGAATTAATTCTTTTACATATTCCTATTAGGTAAGCTTTGTAAAAAACGTTGCCTGAGATAATTTATCAAACGTACCTATATATTATTATGTTTCATAAAGGCCACGTTGCAAATTTCTAGTCGGAACAAGCGCACCTGGCAATTAAAAACAAATCGGCCACTGAAACTTTCGAAAATATCTACCCTACGGAAGTGACCAAACTATTGGTCGACTAAAAGTTACTATTGCGCGTTGGCTCTAAAACTACTTCATATACAATAGATCCTATCCTGCCTCCGCTTACGACATGTACAAGTTTTATATAAAAAGTATGTTATATTAAAATGGGTGTCTTTAATGAATATTTTCCTATATCAATGGAAATTATATTTATAATATTAGTTATGACTTGTGAGTGATTTATGTACAGTAGTTAGGAGATGAAATGTTAGAATGTAGGACCTAGCGTCGAAAATGGAGTATGTTTAGCTTAATGAGCACTGTTTAGTATCGTTGTGTTAGTAATTGTATCATTCAAATTCCAACCACGATTGAACACGTCCTTATACCGAATGCATACATAATGTACTATCGCTGAACCTAATTTGTTTGTAAATGAATAATGTAATTTTGTTAGGCTTCTTAACTGCCAGTATATTCTTAATATTTGCTATGGATTTTGGCTCTTTTTGACCTACACCTGTCTAAATGTATAATACATAAATATAAGTAGCGAATATAACTTTTTATGCCTGATGTTTCAGCCATACCTAATTTCTACACTACAAACGTGAGACACAGCCCAGGGATGAATTTACCTAGAGAATATCGCGACAGTTATTTTATAACATTCTATACGGTTTAAAAAAACTGGTTTTTGTTGAATAAAAAATAACATTTGGGCTTTTCGAAGTTTAGATGGAATAACAAATAACTCTCATTCTAGATTGGGTAGCTCCGTTTCATGTTTCACTTTGCCAAAACCCAAACAGATAAATGAACACCTTGACCAGCACAAACAATTTTTTTTTTATTTATTAAGAATTCAATGAAGTGGTTAAAACGTCCATGTCGGTTACTCTTAATCTGCATTTCATCGACATTATACTCAGACGGCTACTTCGTAATCAAACCCACATTCCAGAGGGAAAAGTTACAGATACCAACTGCGATAGTACATAGGTATGCTATGTAATAGATAAATTTATGTACTAATGTTGTATTGTGACGGTAACGTGAATCTGTGATTTTTTGCAGTTGTTAAATAATCAGGAGCGTTTATATATTATCCCATAATAGCTTAAATATCTCGTACTTTTTGAAGTGTATACTGTGTTCTCGATACAATTTAAATACATCTTTAACTGATCCACTCCATTGATCCCGACGTTTGTTGCTGTCTCTAGTATTAAGTTACTTAAATGCTTTCAAAGAATATGCACGGAATGCTAGGGCTACTCCCACTGATTAGCTTCAGCGGCGTAAATGTAATATGTGTTTATTTATTAAAAATATTGTGAACATGCAAAGAGTTTCATTGAATGCAGGTGATTGTAGTATAATTGCTTAAATCAATTGCACTATTTATACCCTTCGTTTAAGTTTTTTTCATGTTAAAGTAGGTATAATTTCCATGATTCCATGATCTGGTGATTTAAAATAGTGGCCATAAGCTTGTTTGTCCGATTTCTTCTCATAAGGCTCAACCATTTGGAAACGGGCAGTTCTAGATCAACACAGGCAGGTTTTTAATTATTTCATCTTTTTAATATAAATTTCACATTTGTCAAGGCAACCTATAGTTGCGGCGATGTACCTATCGATCTATAATTTAAATATTTTTTGAAATCGTGGAAACGATTTCCAATAATTGTTGAGCAAATTTATAAAATAAAGATAAGTAATTTAATTTGATTTGAATGAATAAATAATTATGCGGCTTTAACAGAAAAAACTAGCACATGTGTAGAGAATTCGACAACACTATCGTCGATATGCTTGTAGTGATAAAACTTATGAAAATTTACATAAACATACTTAATTATTTATTTTAAACATTTCACTGAAAAAAAAACATTTTATTTTCATATATATAAGAGAGCATATAGTTTCGCAATATAGATGGAAGGGAGGCCTGCTCCAAAACACTGTCTATAAGGATTGACGTATTTAGTACCCGGGTTCGAATCAATGGTTCCACCACTTTTACGTCAACATTTATTCCATACTGTGATACACGTACGTATGCGTAACCCCATGTTATTTAACATGGGGTTACGCAGGTTCACAGTACCGTGAAATAGGTTATCGTTGCCAACAAGAAATTAGGGCTTATCATGGATCACGACACGTCTGACCTTCGCATTTCCAAAATACCTCGGTAAAGTCTATTGTGCTGTTGACCTTGTGTGGGGCTTAACCTATTGTTCAGTACCGTCTTTAATTTTCGTTTTAACATAAAATTTCACCTTGGATGAAGATTAACAGCCGTAATTGTGTATTTTTATCTCGTGATGTTTGTATTACTGATGTGAATGGAGTCTTTGCTTATGCATCGAAATAGTGTTACAAATACTGATTTAAGACTTTAGTGTAGGTTCATATTTAAAAAAAGTTTTGTTACAAACGACCAGATCACATATTGTAGGTATTATGCGAGTTCCATTATGTTTGCCAACCTCAACAAGTCGTCACAAATTCAAACATGTGGATAGTGTTCGACTTAGTTTATGCAGGTTTGTAAACGCTTGTAGTCGATCCGATCGAGTAGCGATCTTTTGTCACAAATCAAAGGGAGTTTGCCGCAAGCGCTTGAGACGCGGTCATACGTTTGTACGCGCTCAGTCTCGTTCACAGAATACTTTGTTATAAGTATAGGTATATGGAAGTCTCATTTGTGTATTGGCGGTGAACAAACGTCAGTTCTTTTTGTATGAACAAAGAGGTGTTCTCGGTCAAGTGAAGACGCCTTGAAGTTCCTGGAATGTTACCAGGGCAAACCCGCATTTGGCATCCGAGCAATAGGGATCACAAGGATCAAAAAATATACATACTTGCATAAATACTCTTTTAAAAGGATTAAATATGTAACTGAAATGATGATGAAACTACATATCTCTTACCAATGTTCAATATAATAATAAAATCTGTATTAAAATAATTTCTAATGTGTATAATTAATGTTTTTTTTATCTACCATCTTTTTGTTTTCTTTCACTTATTTTCTTGTTTGTATAACAAAAATAACTTTAACCAAATTTTATAGCCTCTTCAGAACACACCAACGCACTCGCAAGCGTCTGGATGGCGATGTTCGATTCAAAATCAAGCCAAAACGATAGTAGAGGTTTGGAGTTTGCGGCCAATGACAAGCGTGTGGTTGCGGCATTAGATTCCAATATATCGAAAAATAAAACGTTACGTATGTAACGACCCATAGACAAAAGTCTATGGGTCTTGTACCCGGCTAACTTTCAGCGGCAAGAAATGTACTGCTCATTTCTGATTCTAAGACAGATCGAAAAACTTGCTGCACACTATCCTCATTATGAGACCATGACTCTGGCAGGTGTAATACCGATCATAATAAGAGTGAACGATCTTGCAATTCGCGCCACTCACCGGGCGGTCAGCCTTAATGTTGCGACAGCCGGCACGCCGCCGCATCACGCCATCTCATTGGACGGCCTGTGTACCTCCTTTTTTGTTTTACTTTTGGATCAATCGATTGATTATGATGAATGAAACTAAGCAATCTGTACTAATTAGAAACGAATGAACTAATTATTTTTAGATAAAACATTCCCAAAACTATCCATTAAACACCAGTTCCCTCCAACAGTAGAGATGATGACTCATTCTTTTGGATTACCAGACAAAAATTACGAGGATGTGGTAATATTTTTCATGTGCTATTGACATTATTAGGCATTACCTACCTACCTATTGTAATTAGCAACCCACGATATAAAGTGGTGATATTAATTATATTATTATTATTATTAATTTGATGAGTATAAAACGAAGCATTTTATATTCAACAAATTGTTTCTGCGCCACTGGAATTTCTTATGGTGAATATTTCAATCAAAGTTTACACTGAAAGCAATTTATTTTAAACAAAGCTTGGAACAAACGACGGCACAAGGCGAATAATTTATGTTTTTGTTTGAAACTACTTGAGCGTCGACTGAACAACTATTTCACATTCAATATAGCGAAAACTTCACGGTAACTCGGTTACACTGTTTTTGTAATTACAGGAGGGGTAATCATAGAAGGGTAGGGACGTGTATAACTATGTATATTTATCTTATTAATGTTAAATAGCCATCCATAGATGTTTTAAGAAAACTATAGGTAAGCCTCAGTACAACTTCAATTATAGAGAGATAAACAAAAGCTAAACTCTTGTAGGTTATTTAACAAAAACATTACGTAATACTACGCTTAAATACAAAAACTAAAAAAAGGAAAATACAGTTGAATCTCGTCATGAGGAGTTGTGAGAGAGTGATGAGAGCTCTGTCGGGGATACCGTATTGCATCACTAAATGCGGCACTAGTTCTGGATACACCACATCCAGCAGACCATATGAGCACGGAGTTCATAAACCATGCGCACCCTGACGTATTAGCAAACCACAGCCGTCATGCAGTACAAATATATTCCAACGGTAGTAAAATAGATTGCAAAGTTGGAGCAACACTTACCATCTGGCAAGATGCAGAAGAATACCGAGCCCTCAAACTTAAGCATTAGTGATTCACGTGCAGCCCTTAATGTAGTAACGAACAGCACGGTTTTCCATCCACTCGCAGATGACGTTCAGGGAAAATTAAGAGAGATGATGGTTTAGAGCAAAGTTACATCTTACATCAAAGTCCCTGTTTGGCATACAGGCAACAAGAGGGCGGATGAAATGGCGAGGGCCACCCTAAAACACAAAACCGCACCCCACTACAGTCAGTCAGTCATTTGTCATTTGGCAAATCCGCATGGCGTCTCTTGACGAATGGAACCGGAGATACCTACAAGGCCAGACAGTTGCCGTAACAAAATTGTTTTTCCCGGACGTAGGCCTACAGAGTGCGGAGTGAAATCTGCCCATGGACAACGCAAGCATTCACGGGAAATGTCGGATTCTCCGAATACTTGCATAGGTGCAAGTGTAAGAAGAGCCCATCATGCATATGTGAAAAGGGCAAGTGTTAGAGCGTGGTGCATATCCTCTGCTAGTGTCCTGCATACGGTAAACAGCGATACAAGATAAAGGCAGAAACAAACACTACAATAACACCCAATAATTTTTTGGCAATAATAATAGACTCCAAACAAATAGGTTATCTCCTCTATCTAGATAGCATGATAAGAAGTTATACGTAGATAAGTATATTGTATGAAAAAAAAAGGAAACTTTAGCAATATAATAGCAAATAAGGATTATATCTTACTCTTAAGAGTAAGATATAATCTGTTAACATAGATAAATATTGTATGTAATCAAAATAAAAAGAGAAAACAGCCTCAGAAGAATATCGGAGAGACATGTTACAACACCCTGCGATGGCGGGTGCTTAAATTATAAAAAGAAAAGCGTGGTTGGAAACGAAAGTTTCCGACTTCATCAGAGCTGAAGGCTGGCCGTCATCTAGTCCCGATATTAATCCGTTGGATTATGATTCATATTAGTTTTAGTATGCCATGCTCCAAACGCTCTGATACTTTGGAGTCCCTAAATCAATCCATAAGATTGGCAGTAAGTGAATAATTTGAGAGAATGGAGAGAGTGGAAAGGACTGTATTTAAATTAACATTTATGTAACAATATTTATGGTAAGACTAGTTATATTATTATAATATATTATACACATTGCAGCATAACCCCGAACGTGCATATTTGGTAAATCGTGTTTTATTCCATACAGTTATAATGTTATGTTACTTATGTAAAGAACGGTTTTTTACACGTAGTCAAATATTACACGTTCCGCATAAGGACTTTTCGGCCTTCTCACGGTCGCATTTTCCCTTTACAATCACATTGAGGGAAATGTATAGAGTTATTGTGCACCGTTATGCCTCTTGTAACTGTCGACAGTGGTAATATGAATAAGTTGAGTTCACACTGTCGAAAACACGCACGCAGCGCAAATGATAATCGGCTCGTAACATATGGGCTTGGATTCATTACCGGACACGTTACGAATTTGTAAATATATCCCCTTTTAGATAGTATATCTCCCGTAAGGCAACTTGAACAAAATAATTATATTTCAGCTGGTTTATGTTATGTAAGTAAATTAGCTAGAAATTATCCTATATATTAACTTAAGAAGCTTACTAGTCGGTCCCCCACAATATCACACGAAAAGCCGTTTGCCTTCCAACTTACGCGATGGCCACAGCTTCCTGCCTAAGAGTCTTAGCGCGATGTTTTATAGCCTATATCATTCATAAACACTTTATCCAATAAAAAATCATTCAAATTTGCCAGAGAGATTAGCACGTTCAAACAAACAAATAAAAAAAAACTCTTCAGCTTCATTATATTAGTATAGATATCGGGCGTTTTCTCTAGATAGGCGAACTGGTGAACACGTCTATCTGTAGATGTTACACAACGTACAGATTATGCAATAGTAAATACAAAATACATATATAGACCATATTTACAAACACGAAAATTCCGTATACTACTTGATCCGATCCGAGGTAGTATAACGAAAACACACTCTACAGAAGAACCGCGGAACGTTTGAGATCCGTAAGAAGTTTGCACAATAGCGGAACGGTATGGCACAGCAAAGTAAATTAGGGCCATTTGACATAACGATTATCTTCAAAGCAAATTAAACTATAATTTAAAGACATTAGCAAGTTTTGAGTAGGTATAGGATCGCGGCAATGAATTCACTAATAGAATTCAGTGTATGTACCCCTTCAACCACAGAAGTGTGGGACAGTAAAGCAGTAAAATTAATGTAGGCTTACCTGCATGTGTTAATTGTTTTTTAATAGAAGAGTTTGGATATTTTAGGTTTTTTAAAAGAATAAGTGTGCCGAAAGCAAATGAATTTAAGTTTATAAGTATTTAATTTTACTCTATTAAGGTACTTTCACGTACATACAATAGTTTTGAAAGAAAATATTAAGCAAAGTGGGACCCACCGATCATATTCACACTTCGAGCTCTGCTTAGTATATTTTTTTTTCCTTTCCACCAATTAGTAAGGTTCACTTATATTGGTGTGTATAATTGTAATAGAAACGTAACCATTTCGATGGTTATTGGGTTTGAAAAAGAGTCAATGCGGTTTCGCGACTTGACCTGTGAGTTAAATGGCCTGGTAATATTTTAATAAAAAAACCAGGCCATTTGCCGTACCACTGGGCCATCCAAGTTTCAGACATTCTAAATAGACTGTAATAATTATACTAGTTTTAATATTTATACAAATTACTTTCATTTTCAATGATCTTTTGTGTCCTACATTAGTAATTGATGCTGCCTACTAAAGTAGTCATGAGTAATTTATTATGTTATATATACATAATGTCCATTTAAGTTTGTAGTTTGCAGTGGCATTTTGAATGATTGCATCCGTAAAACAGCGTCTTTAGGTTTAAAGATCTGACTATTCTGTAAGAATTTGTGAATTGATGACGTGTGAATATCAAAGTATATTTTGGTGTGTAAATAAGATGGACTTGAGACTGGTGATTATTTTATTTTATTTATAACACGCTTCTATTAGTTTCACTTCTCACTAAATAACCCAGATGTCTAATTGTCAGATCGAAATTAAAATTGTATATAATGTAATTTGGATCTATGCATCCTGGAGATAATCAGATGATGGAGACACGAGGTAGGTAGCTTAACTCCTTAATGTCTACTAGTAAACTCCTCGAGTTAGACTCATTGTTTATTTTAACGGATCAAATTCATTGGTTAAAGTTATTTGGAAAAAGCGTTAAGTACACATATTTAGCAATGCCATAAACAATAGTTTACAATCCAGTTGCCTTGTTGCTGTTTATGCTACGTGCCAAAACATAATATTTATTCCTATATATGTAGCTATATATGTATGTATCGTATCCCTATATATTGACATTCTTCAAAACACTTATCATAACCTAACCATAGAGCCTCATTAACTTTAGGTTCTATGATAAGTTTTTAAAATGGAGGAGGTCATAAATTGAAACAAAATCAATAAACAATTTGAAAAAAAAAAAGTACACAAACTTGTAAATTAAAGTGACAATTGGCCCGTCACTGTTGCTTGCAAATTATGTTATTTTTATTTTGTTTATATAACATCACAAATTAACTGAATTATGTGATGTAATTGGTTATTCATACTTTATACGTCCTTTGTACAGCGTTATAATTATTAATATTAATTTCCATAACTTTAATATGGCATTTGAGAGGACGTACTAATTATTATTTGTTGCTATTGAAACATAAAAAAATACTTTTAAAACGAGAAGGTAAGTTAGCATTTAGATCGAGTATGTCACTTAAAAATAATTAATAAAAGTACTTGTACCAATTGTTGGAGCTTTAATAGTAGATATACTTACTTAGTTTTTTATAAAAAATAAACCCAGTTCGTTAAAATTACGTGGTCAATCGTAGCACATGATTTTATGAGTTTAGTATAACAATAACTACCGGTAGCTAGGTCCCTGTACCCGATACCGGCGGGACTTTATTATTTATATTTTTAAATATATTTTGTTTTTTATTTTATATTTGAAAATGTTATTTATATGTTTGTTTCTTTAAATAAAGAGTATAATAATAACTGTAACTTGACACATCTCACACACGGCCGTATGATCCCAAACTAAGCAGAGCTTGCACTATAGTAACCAGACAGCTGATAAACATACACATATATAAACACATATATACTACTTACTACTAAATACATATATATTATACATAAAGTACACCCAGACATATAACAAATGATCATGCTCACACAAAAATATTGCTCAAACCCCCGACCTCTGGCTTAGCAGTCAGGGTCACTAACCACTAGATCAACAGGCCAGTCAAGTTTAAGGATTTAAGTTTGTTAAAGAATTTTACAACCTTATTCTGAGTTTTCTTTTCCTTACTTACATGTTATTTGTAAGTTGTCAATAGTAACGCTCACATTCTGTCGACCCTTCCAAATAGTAGAAATGGCACTTGCCAGTGGCAGTCGAGTATTGACCCCGTCTTCGGACTTCCAGGTACTAGTCCGAAGACGGGGTCAATACTCGTATTTAATTAATAAATTAATACTAATATTTAAACTAAGTCACTTATCCCCCAACAATGTTCAAAAGTAAAGTAAAAGGACACGTTATTAATTATCTATCGTAACTGATTATGCGAAGATTCAAAGGAGCTGAAGGATCGGCTGTGGCTTATTGGAAACTGTCTTTTTTAGGTGACAAACAAGTGGTAGTGCCTACTGGTGGTAATGTCAAGTGTGTCCTCCTGGTGGACTTGACCTCCAGTAATTTCATTTAGTGAAATACTACGCAAGCATTGCTACATAATATTTCATATCGTATCGTATTCGCATCTGTGAGGCCATGGTATTTATAAATATACGTATATATTTATACGAGCACACTTGTTGACATCCCCGTACTTATATATTTATACTAGCACACTTGTTGACACCCCCGCAACACCCCTTTGTTTGTGGAATTTCGGAAAATCCGAATAAAATTCTTAGCTGACCTGGGCGAAAGGAATATTCCTACCAAATTTTAGGTCTCTACGCCTTATTATTATATACACACGTGTATTAACATTGCTCTCCGATGTTAGCAAAGTTAACAGTTTTATATTTATGTCACTTATCAATAACTTTTCAGAAAAAAAATTGTGGGCTTACAAATAGTTTTACAGAAATGGACCACATGGCCTACAAACTAGAGACTATAAGTCAAACAAAGAACGAGGAAATGTCTGAACCCGAAACCCACCCTTGGAGGCGGAAATGTGGATGCATCAGGACTACTGATAAATTGAAGAAGATATTAAATTCTTTTCCAACGCCACCTCCACCTACGCCCTTACCTTTGACTACATTTGCTATATCAGAAGATAGAAAAAGTAATAACACAAAGGTAATCAAAAACCCCTTTTACTTGAAAAATCCCTCGCAAGGTTTAAAAAAGATCCGATGATCTTAAAACGGCTGTGATCTTTTTTAACCGCAAATAACACTCGATTAAGAGAACTTTCAAACGAAAAACCTAATCAAAATCGGTTCATCCGTTCAGGAGCTATGATGCCTCAGACTGACACACAGGTACACTCTACAAACTTATAACGCCCCTATTTTTCGGCAGGGGCTTAAAAAGTTGAGGCAAGTACGACATGAGTCGAGTTCATCTTTTAGGCCTCTGATCAGTGATTACCAACATTGTGTTTCTAATTGTTATTTCAGTTCATTACGGTTAAAAGATACTTACTGATTTAACTCATCTACCATCTCTCATCATGAACCATTCTCACAGGTCAAATCTTTATATCTTATGTATATTAATGAAATACACAATTGATTTTAATCAATGTTTTTTGTCATAGCGGTTTTAATACAGGGCTGGTTTTTATGAAAAAAAAAAAAAGATATAAACTACATTCACGCGAAAGCTCTAAATATATAATAATACTTTCTTCTATAGTTTCATCCGTACCTATATGGAACTGATCATTGACTTTTTTGACGGTTAACTGCCACAGATCACACATACAAGTTAAAACTAAAATTGTTTTCAGCTGTCATTCATAAACCGATATATAAGATCTCCTGTACAGAATATGGCTGTCGATTATTAAAACTACTTAGAATTTAATTTTCAAACGACGTTTTCTTTTTTCCAGTGTACTGATAGCTGTATTGCGGAATATTGCTATTACTCTGCAAAAAAGCCTATCTCCTTCTCTGACGATAAAAGGGTACCTAATTCAAAATATTTAGAAAAGTAGTAACGCTCTTAGAGAGTTTACTTTTGCTACTGTGATAATGATGTGGTTAGAGTTTAGGATCAAATTGTAAAGCTAAAAAGTGATAAATTAGAAAGGTGCAATAACTGAGACAGAGAAATGAGTATTATGGCACTTTAAAATTTATAATGACCACTAAGAAACAGAAGCCTGTAATTTTACAGCTAGGTAAAAGTTGAGCTTTGAAATGTCTAAAATATTAAGTAGTCTCAATTTAAACTATTAGATATGAACATCATAGACGATGTTTGTATCTTCGCACGGCGTTTACGTCAAACGTGATCGTAGTGGGCACCAGTCGTGTACCGTACCGTCTATCGGCCATCGCTCCTGGCACTAGTAGGGCTCGGAACTTTATGTCGTTACTAAGGAATGTCTTGCTTTTGTTTTGTTAGAACGTTGCGGACACGCGGTGACCTGCCCTTTGATTAGCCTCAGGACCCAGGAACTTAAAGCTACCTACACTAGGATGCATCCTTGTTTTAAGTATCCATACCTCCTCCTTAATTCTTGGGTCAATAGTATATCCATTTAATTGCAGAATGGACTTTTCCAATTTTTTAAATTAACTTCTGTGGTAAAACTAACAACTGTAATACATATGACATTAGCGAGTCTATTTGAAATGCAAGTCTTCATACAAATATACACATCTTAATCGTCCGCACTACGTATCCTGATACGGAGTCTGATGACTTTCAAATACTTGCATTTTAGTTATTGTTAAACCCCTTTTTGACCACGGACTTAAATAACTAAAGTTAAGTTACCCCACACCTTGGTGATTAGGTAATACTTGTAAGAACAAACCCCAGATAATCTCTAGTGAGCATATCGTAGAGTCGGTATTGTTTTACGGTATACACAAACGTGGCGATTATAGCTATGTGGGTGTAGTAGTGAAGCCTTAGGTAATGGATGCTCGTGAAGTGTGATACCATCGAGACTAGGATCGTGACGCGCCGGCGCCTGCGCACCGCGACACAAACGTTCTCAGTAGGAATGTACTTAGTAATACTTTATTTTGGAGGTATAGAAGCAAAAATTTAGTGCCAAATTGAAGTAGATACAAAATGAATGTTGCGTGTTAGTTAATTCGTTACATAAATCGAACAGGCCAGTAATAAAAGCAGCTGATGAAAAATGTATTTAAATTTCGTATTATGAACTCTTTGGGAATCTGTACGTGGGTCACACTGAAAGCTTTAAGAATAGGCCAGTAGAAAAAGCAGCCTATGAAAAAACTATTTATATTTCGGATTAGTAACTTTTTGAGAAACTGTATACGTAATGAATTCACATGTTATTAGTAATCTCGCAGCTACTTTATCCAGTTGGTCACAATAAATATTGGCCGTGATTGTAGTGTTAGATGGCAACAGCTCCCAGTATATAATTCCGTTTATTCCTCACCACACACTTAAAAAACTTTTTTACTTGTGTCAGATTTTGACGTCGGTAATCGTGCTTCTCCAGGTCCAAGCCACTGGCACTTACGCGAAAAATTTAAGTACATAACCCACTTTTCATTCCCCGTAATTACATCCCTCAGCCACTCATTGGTACTATGATAACTAAGTAGTTCCATACACACGTTAGCTCTCTTCTGAAGTTGAAACAGCGTCAACTCATGTGGCAACCAAACTGAATACTTCCAGGTCTTTTCTAAAACGTGGAGTTGTCTTTCTAACTGCAGTATGAGAACACTGAAGCTGCTCCGCCAGACAACGTGAAGTGAACCTGGGACCCATCATCATCAGATAGGTCATAATTTCCATCCTTAAATTTTTTGAACCAATGTTTGGTGGAATCGTAAGAGAGCACGCCTTCGCCCATCGTTGCACCTATATTGCGCACTGCTTCAGTCGCTTTTCGACCTAAACGAAATTCGTGAAGTAAAAGCAGCCAAAATTCTCTACGACAAATATCCATAATTAACTGTAGTTTTACTATTCGAGAACCAGTTGTTAACTGATCTGACATACAACTCTTGCTTTATTTATATACTACTCCAAGAAATTCGAGATAGTTCTATAACGTTTTAAAAAATGATCGAAAAAAGTGGCGGCTTTATTAGTTGCCAACCTCATATATTCATAAGTTCTTTGGGACTACTTTAACATATTTTAACAGTTAAATCCTACGCATAGTCTTTTTAAATGCAACCTATGAAAAGAAGACATTTAGAAGTCTTAAATCATTTCAAAGTCTAAATGCAGCCTACGAAAGGCAATAAAATTGTATGAAGTGGCAAAATTTATTTTCGCTTTTTATTTTCTCCCATATCTTCATCAGAAATATATATTCCTAAAAATATAATTATAGAGAGATATTCCTAAAAAAGAAAAGTATTAACATATTTATATTGTAATAATTTTTTAACAACTAACAACATTTATGAGAGCTAAAATATTATTTCATTGTTGAGTAACTAAAGCACAATAATACCTGTAAATACATCCTGTAGCATAAAATACATGCTGTCAGTTGATTCTGAGTGAATAACTTGGCTTGATTTCCTCTATCTATTAGACCTCTATCTATTAGACTTAGCCCGTCCGCCAGTTATCCTTTTTTGTGCTTCGTCCAACCAACGGTGGACGGACTTAGACAGAAACAAGCACTCATCGAAGGACCTATTAAATAACAACGTTATTGGGTGTGCTAAACTACCAGCATAATCCAGTAGGAAAACAGCAGGTAGACCATCTTTGCCAGGACCTTTTGTTTTGTCTTATGTGAGTAGGATGCTTAGCACTGCGTTGTCAGTGACATTCAACTTAGATAGGCCATTAACCTAGTCCGGCACAATATCAGAAGCACATGTATATTTTTTCCACTTCGTGTGCACTTAGTTTTTTTCACAAATAATTTTAATCAGACCGGTTATACCAAAACAGATAGTGTCAATTTTTAGGTTTGTTTAAATCGAATGAAACGCACAACACCAAGTTGTATTTCTTTATAAAAAGTGTGTACTGCGTTTTCCACTGACCCTCTTGCTATGTTAGTGTCCCAGTCTATTTCGTCGAAGTATTTATTAAGTTCGTCATAATTAGCCCTCTGAAAGTTAGATCGCGGTATAAGTACTTCCACTAAGGGTGATCAGAGGAATTCGTCAATCACTAAACATAATGCGGGGTAATGAGAAACTTCGCGGAGTAAGGGGGTTGAGAGGGGATTTGCACACAGAAATACGATGGCCTCGAAAGGTGTTTGTCTGAACCCCTTTTTAATCTATTTGACTCAGTTCGAGAATTCCTTGAAAACAGAGACGATGAACTGCGCGGAAACTTGATTTCGTCCAAAAATGACATCTCTTAATAGATAGACCTTCTTAAAATATTTGATGACGTTAATTTACAATTCCAAGATGAGATGGATTTAATAAAAAGAATGAAACCATATTAAAATGAACATATTGCCAACATTATCAGTATTATCGGTAAAACGGAAAGATTTACTTACTTTCTGCCAACACCTTGATGTTCTTCATGCTGATTCTACAGAGCGATTCCCAGATATTTTAAATATGAATATACTAAAATCGGTTTTAGACCCTTTCGCAAATACAGATACAGCAGAATCATCAAATATAGAAGAAGAACTCGTAGAACTCATGGCTAATGTAGAATTAAAAGTAAAATTCTCAAATGAATGCATAGAGTTCTGGCTCCAAAAATCAATATCAGCTCTCCACCCTAGGTGGTGGGAAATAGTACAGAATTTTTTTTATTGCATATACTTCATCATATTTGGCTGAGTGTGGGTTCAGAGCACTCACTGGTAATGATATGCAAATAAATCTTTAATCTTCAAAATATTAGTGTATAATGTAGATTTTCTAAAGGTGAAAGAATAAAAAAAATCAGTTCAGCAGTTTTGAATTTATCCATTACAAACAAATCTTTGCTCTTCGTAATGCTTGTGTATGAGATTGTGACTATACGTTAACTGAATATTTTGTAGACCTTGAAATTCTCATTACGTAATCAAAAATGAAAGGAATTTCAAGACACGTTTAGTGTTTGAATAACAAACATTCATTATTTAACTATTATATAAAACAACAAAATTTAATAAAGTATACTGATAAGCGCTTGCCGGATGATAGTGCGGATGCAGCGAAGGTTTCTTACATGATTTGTATTATACAATTCGTATAATTAAATTAAAGTAAGTATAATATTATTTTTGTTGGAAATTTCTGGATACTGTAAAATGTCATAATTCAGGTTCTAAGATTATCAGATATTGACTAAATAAAATGAGCATTCTCTACCGAATTGTGATCTGAGGATTATCTTGAATTTTATTGTTGTGAATTAGCAAAGACTTTCAGGTAATTAATTTTAGTGTGGTACGATTTTACCCGATTGCCCAAAAGGGATTGTTATGTTAATCGCGTGAATGTTAGATACATTTACAGTTACATATCTACATATATTATATGGATATATGATGTTTCCTTATCATACCCTAGAGCCTACAGGGGTCATGGATTTTGGCATGAGAGGTATGATGTAAATGAAATGTCGAAAAAAAAAACTTTAATAATAGATGGGACAGAGGTTAAAATTTCGAGATAAAACGTCAGCAAATATAATATTTTAAATTTATGTTCTTTTCAACAATTTTACTTATTTTAAAGTTGCCCGAGGTAAACAAATTTTTAAACTGTGTAGCGTTCTATATAATATTTTAAAAATGTTTACGAATTACGTAACTTATGTACATAGAAGTATATAATGTATTGCAGACGTAGGTCGTTAGTAATGCTGGACAGTGTAAGTACTGACCGTGCCGCGGTTTCATAGAAAGCTATTGTATGCAGCATGTACCTTGTATGGTGGTTAAGAGCATAATTTATCATAGCCCCGGTACTTAATACTCCTTTATTCAAAAAGAAGATGTCCTAAAACGGTGCCTTTAAGGTTTGACTCGTTCAAAATTATATGAATAATTCATTTAAAAAAAGTATACAACCGACTTCAATCCAAATAAGCTGTATTTACCATTTCTTAATTTTTCTTCTTCTAATTCTATTCTAATTTATCTTCATCCTTTAGCGTTGGAATATTTTTTTCAAATTAAATTGATCAAATAGGAAACATACTCAATCAAAACAACATAGAAAAAAAAAAAGAATTAAAAACCTCTTCCTTTTCGAGTTCGATTAATAAAGATACCAATTTTTCATCTTATAAATTTCAGTGAAAGTCTGTAACTAAGAATTGCAAATTATATATCTATTTTAGCTACCTAACGATGTATATACTTAGTTCTATTGATTCCTTGTTCAACAGTCAAACCATACTAAATCAACATTTACACAAAATAAATACAAAACGTAATTCGATTAATTGCCAAAAGCCATTGGAATGACTTCTGGCACAAATAGAATTTTCACTTCCATTTAATGAAACCATTTGATCCGTTTAAGTTATTTGCTTTAATTTGTATTAGTTGGCAATAAAAGTTAAATTGTGAAAATTTTACAATAATAAAATGTAGTTATAAACGCGAACGTTCTCAAATTGCGTTTTAATGCCATTAAGGCTACATATGTCCATACATATACACATATATATGTCGCAGGTGCAGACACCAGAATCAATAAGTCTTTAAAATATAACAAAATATCAGTTAAATAAAACATTGCAACATAATACTAAAAACTAAGGTTAATTAATTCATTCATTCCATGTCCAAGAAAATCTAGTCCTTCCGAACATTTCGCTCAAGTCATTTAGTATTACAAATAACGGAACACAAGAACGTTTTATAATTGCATTTCTTAAAGCTTCTGTTTTGTGGATATAGAAGAAGGGTATTGCAGAGACGACATTATTGAGACTCACTCTTTTTTGAACAACGAATTGTTTATGGCGTCTGTGCTAACATTCCATTCGGGTACCTATTAGTAAAAATCATCTTTTCCAAGGTGATAATTTACTGAAATTCTCCCAATTTTAAAATATTAAATATTTTTTACTTACACTATCGGTAATGATCATGAGACACTAGTCGCATAAGAGGAACAAGATGTACAGGCGTAATTACAAAGCCTTGTTATATGGAGATCTAAAATGGCATAAAATGTGTAAAATCCGCAGTATACAATGTGTAAAGTATACAAAAATAATGGAATTTTAAATAATTGGATAACCTTTCATTCCTCGTATAACTACTAACGTTTATGTATATATCATTATCCCCTAACTCCTAACCGTTAAGGAGTTGTACCCTCCACCATCACATCAGCTCCAAATTGGGACCACTGCAGGAAACTTTCTAACAAATAAAAATTAAAATGCGTCGACTCCAGACCATACATAAAAATATACATAAAGTCAAATTTGAACCTCCTCATCTTTTGAAGTTGGTTAAACAAAATAATTTGATTAATAAAATTATAAAAGGAAAGGGAAGTATGTAGTTATTAGGTGTTTTATTTACTAAACGAAACCTTGTTTAATGAACTCAATTGAGGTTGTTTGTTAATGTTTAATTAAAGCGGGTTAGATAGAGATCTCTCTAGGTTAAGACCAAGTACAGTAAAATGAACTAAGCTGTGTGTCTGTTGACCGTTAAATTGGAGTGTGCCTGCCATTCATTTGCTAATTATAGGTAGAGATCTAGTTCCTTGAACAATATTATGAGCTGCTGATGATTAAGGAAGAATCAATTGCGTTTGATCTTGAAAGCTTTAACGTGGGAGAGCCATGCTTTGGCGCGTATGGTAATACCACAGAAAACCGTTTGTTAAATAAGTTTGCTTTATGTTTCAGAGAGTGAACAAGGTAACCTCAATCCCCCCTTTCTCATTCCTATACCCTCTTACGCCATCTTCAAAAGTAGGCAGCGCAGTTGCTACTTTGGAGTTGCAGGTGTCAATCACTTACCAACAGGAGACCCGTCTGCTCGTGTGCCACCATAAAAAAGAAATCAATCTGGAAATTCACATAATCCAGAGCCAGATGTCTTATCACCTACCTTATCGCTTTTCTTCACCACCCCAAGGTTGACGGGTAGAGAATGCCCTATTAAGTCCACCTATGTACACTTGCGCACGAAGTTTATAAATAAATAAATAAAATAAAAATAGGCACTTGTAGAATTGCAATTGATTCTAAATTAATCCTACGCCTTTAAATACTAGGAGATTAAACATTATGCACTAATAGTCTCCTTCGGTCTATTAGTGTTACCTCCGCTAAATGCTTGGATCAATGCTTGTTACAGTTGACTTAAGATAAAGAGAAATGTAATTTTATGGAAGTCATTTCTAAAAATATATAACTTTGATGTGTTTGTTTATAATTTATTTATTTTATTTATTTATTTAAAATCTTTATGCACTTTTCGTACACAGGCGGACTTAATGCCTAAGGCATTCTCTGGCAGTCAACCTTCGGGTGTTGCAGAGATAAAAGTGGTAGGTTCAAAAACGTATATATATTTATATATATCCCATTCCCTAGTTATGCGTTATATATATATATATTTATATACAGAAACATACATATACATATTCTAAAGGTAATATTATAAATAAGTGTACATGTGATTGGATTGTATTACTCAAATATAATATTCCAGTAAAATCACACACAGATATACAAATACATATAAATAAACACACGCACATACAGATACAAATACAATAAAAGTTTTAACATTCATTCATCGAATCATATACTAACGCTGCGACAATTCTGCCAATTCGTTTTGAAGGAGATCACGTACCCTTCTTTTAAATATAAAGAGATTAGTGGACATCCTGTTTTTTTCGAGCGGGAGAGCATTCCAGAGAAGAACTGACTGCACGTAGAACGAGGAGTTCACGAAGTCTGAGTGATGAGGGGGACACAAAAGAAGTTTATTGTTTATGGAACGAAGGTTTCTATCATGATTAGAGCACAAGAAACGAAGGTAGGGAGTTAAATAGGAAGGGGGAGATGGGGAGTTAAGAAACGAGAAAAGATAAGTTAGTGGTCGCAGATTACGACGCTGGCGAATAGGAAGCCATTTCATTTCGGAACGTAAAGCAGACACGTGGTCATACTTGCGAAGATTGAAAATAAATCGAATGCAGTTATTGAGAAGCCGGTCTAGTTTGTTTAGAAGGTCTGCATTCAGGTCGAAATAACACACATCACCATAGTCGATCATAGGAATGATTAAGGATTGCATGAGGATAGTTTTAGTTTTAAGGGGAAGAAAGTTTTTTAACCGATATAAGGCACGGAGAGTTCCAGTCACTTTCTGGCTAACATGAGTTACCTGGGCACGCCAATCTAGGGTTTAGTCGATATGTAGACCAAGGTCTTTAACCACTGGGCTTAAGGGTATCACTGAGTCATTGTAAACTACAGGTACGATTGAAGTAGTGTCTAACCTACACATCATCCTTTTGCTGCCTACGATTATCGCTTGACACTTGGCAGGGTTAACGGATAAACTAAATCTCATCGACCAGCATTTTATGTGCTCCAAGTCTTTGTTTATTTTATTGATCGCTTGCGATATGTCTTCAACGCTGGTCTGTGTATACAGCTGCAAGTCATCGGCATACAGGTGATACGCACACTGAAGATCTCGAGTTATGAGATTTATATACATTGAGAACAGTAGTGGAGAGAGAATACCGCCTTGAGGGACGCCGGTGCAGAGATGACACCAATTCGAAAACGAATTATCCACACGTACACACTGTTGACGTCCCTGAAGATAAGTGGAGAACCAATCCAATGCTTCTGAAGAGATCATAAGATATGATAGGATGGATATCATAACGTCGTGACTGACGGTATTGAAAGCATTGGAAAAGTCAATCAAGACTAGAATAGTAACCTTGGTGCTTTCCATCCCCTCCCTAATATCGCCAGTCACTTTAAGGAGCGCAGTAACGGTGCTGTGGCCGGGTCTGAAGCCAGATTGTAGAGGACTTAGGAGATTACGTTGGAAGACAAAATGAGAGAGCTGTTTATGTACACAAGCTTCGAGACCTTTAGAGAGAAAGGGAAGAATAGAGATTGGACGGAAATGTTCAGGAAGAGTAGGATTACTTTTTTTTGGTAAAGGTATAATATAAGCTTTACGCCAGAGAGAAGAAAAGGTTCCTGAGTCAAAAGAAAAGTTAATAATATGAGCTATTACTGGAGAGGATGATCTTTTTGATGTCCCCAGAAGATATTGGAGAAAATTTGAAGCTGTCCAAATTGGGTCTGGTCAGAGTAGCGGTATGGTCCAGGGTCCGACATCTGGTTTGACGATCCAGTTCAATCGGAGAGGGAGAAATTACGGTTGATATCGTTCAAACCAATTGTCTTCTGAAACTCAGTGTGTTGCTGTCTGCCAATACCCAATGTGTCAAGGAACTTATAATGTCACTGTATTCGTAAAAAAAAAATACCTTAAATACGCCTTTTCAATTCCTTTGTGCAATACTTTAAATCATATAAACATGCAACCTAAAAACTTATTAGTCACTTCCTTGGTATCCCAGGATCAAATCCTATTGAAAATCGGTCGACAATTGGCGAAGAAGTAGCTTAACATCCTATATATTAACTTATCTTTATTTTATTTTATTTTATTAAGGTTCGCCAACAGTTGTTACAGATATAATACAGATAGGAACATACAAGTAATTGTCTTAAATCTAACTGCACAACCAATTATAGACAAACACCACATGCAAAGTGTTCATTGTCTCAAAATCTGTTATATAATTTTAAGGCCTTATTTTTATGTACTAAAATTCTAGGTAATATATTAAATACTATTTATCACATTTTTATACATTTGACGTGTCTGACTAACGTTGATACTGAATCAGAGTGGACAGCAACGAGGTCGCTGTATTCGTTTATAAGTTTGCACATGCGGCAAATTCGCATTCGCATTATAAGCGAATTAACACCAAACACTGTATGGCAAAGGAGTGGAGATAGGGATACTCTGAATTTATTTAGTATTTGAGTACCCTAAGTGTCTGATAAAACTTTTTTGGACTCGTTCTATTCTCAGCGAGTGAGTTTTGTAGTGAGGTCTCCATACTATACTGCAGTATTCGAGGATGCTTCTTATAAGACTGTTGTAAAGAACTAATTTAGTTTGTGGGTTTTGAAATACCTTTCCATTGCGAATGAAAAATCCAAGCATACGTTGGCATCGACCGATTATGTTCTCAATGTCAGTTTAGCATCCAAGATAACTCCCTGATCTCGTATGACATCTACCTCGCGTAAGGTCACTCCGTTTATTTGGTACCAAGATTTTGTTGGGTTGACTTTCCTGGTGAAGTTTGTTAACAATATTGTTACATGATAAGCTTGGCGCAATAAATGTAGACCAATTTTTGGCTAAGGTCACTGTTCAGAAATGAATGAAACATACATACATACATAAACACGCCTGTACCCCCGAAGGTGTAGATAGAAACGTAGCTAACGTTCACTATTGCCGATTATAATTTAGTCCCATTTACGTAAAAGGGGGCAAGTCTATTGCCGTCATCCGGGGACTTATGGGACTTAGAATGTAAATATTTGGAGTATGTTGTTAGGAAAGGGATATGTATTCTTATACAGATGGAAGCGAGTCAGTCGATAGACAGATCCTATAATTCGAACTGACTGGTGCCGGGAAGTCCGAGTCCTTCAACTTAATCCAAGTGGTATTAAATTAACTTTTTAATTTAATTAAGTCTGGTTACCTCACTGTTATTATTTAAAAGTTCCAATTTTGTAAGCCTTTAATTGAATGTGCACATGTATTTGTTTACATCTATTTTAAATGTGGAAAAACAATTTTGAAGTTGATCCTTAACTAAGTAAATGTATCTATGTACTATTTTTATCTACCCACATAAGTATTATACATTTACCGCCAAGTGTATGAGAGATTTATTTATTGTTACATTTCCTAAAACTGGGCATGAGTATATCGATGCTGTGTCTAATTGTTTGGCCTAATATCTGACAACATCACAATGAGATGTTTCAGTTACGGTTACGGCACGTATTAAATGCAGCGGTATACATTCTTTGTCAAAAACATTTGCAAATAGAGCTTTGGCAGTTAAATTTTTGCTAATTAATTAGAATCAGACAGTTTTAATTTTATTTCAATGGGCGGTCAGAAACATGAATATATATTTAAAAACATATGGTGGTGTTTACATATATTGTTGGCCTTGGTATTAGGCATATACACTTTTTACATGAGTTTTATGACTTGTAAGTAAAATTAATTAAGTCTGGTTATCTCACTTTTATTTATATACCAGCTTCATTTTTGTAAGCCATTAATTGAATGAGCACATGTGATGAATTTGTTTAATTTTGCTTATTTTCAAATTAGATACATATAATGTGTATCACCCGTAACCGACGACCGTGTATGAAAGAACTGATGAATGTTGAAGAGGCAATAGTTGTGGGTCAGGATCATGACAAATGGCATTCAACCGTCTGTCCCTATCCTAGACTTGAATAAAGCGTGAGCATAATAGCATATGCATGTATGTATGTATGTATATGTTGTCATAACTGTTACCTTAATACATCGCGTGTTTATAAACAAAAAAAATATTTAGCGAAATATTATTCACGCAAGCGATATTGTATAATATATTATATAGTAAATAAATATACATTTCATAGGTACGAATATGTAGTAGATTTAAGATAATACTTTGCAGATACTACATAATTAAGATGTTACAGGAATTTCGTTCAACCTTGAGTGAGTAGTGAAAAAATCCCTTTAATATAATTACTACGATGCTCTCCGATTCCCTATAGAATTCTTCTATCTTTCTATATCTTATTTATAGACATGATTCTGATTTCATTCCCTCCTGTATGACTGTACACTTGCCAAAACAAACCAAAAGGTACTACGCCTTGGATCGCAATTTTTCTATGACATCTAGTTGCCAAAATACGCGTTCGCTACAGATATTGACCGCAGACAGTCGCCAATCGCTCTATAGGTCCACGATGCAGTATCAATCAATTCTAAATAGAGCAAATGCTGCTATAGGTTTTAATGTTTTAGAAGTACATTAGAAGGTAAATAACAACGAAGCCTCCATGTAAATGTAAAAATGCCGATTTTTTTGATTGACAGCTTTTGATATAAAATGAGATAACCTTCTAGACATAAAATACATAACGTCGGATTTATAAATAGTAATACAGATTTAGTTTTAATTCTTACAACCATATAGACCTACTACGGTATATTACGTATCATTATTTTTATTATATTATATAAAAATAACTGATACTTATTTTTATGCCATAACTTTAAAATTTATAAATGTTTCTTTGGTCGTTTACCTTGAAGATTCGTTAGTTAGTGGCAGGTACTTAACTGTTTTCTATTAACTACTTTCAGTCTGGCAATCAATCTTGGTTACTGATCTCAGAAGTGGTACAATTGGTGCAGCTATCGGTAACCGCTACTGCATTAGCAGTCTATTACCTCATCTACTGCTACATGCAGCTCGTGTACTATACACTCAGGAGCGCCATCTACTTCCACAATGCTGACGGGTGAGAATATGTTCTGTATAAAAATAGTCCTATAGTGCAGTCTATGTTTGTGCTATTTTACTCTAAAATTACGTTCTTTGTATCATTCTAATAATTTACTTTAAAAATGATATATGAAAATTTGTAATAGGCTAAGCTAAAATGAAAAATGAATTATGTTTATACACACTGAAAGTTTTTAGAAAATAGAAAATGATATACAATCCTGTTAGTATTTTTATTGCTTTACAAAGTATTCTTTCTTTATAAGCACCGTCGCATGCGATGGAACCATTGATTGAAGCAGTGAGTCCACTCTTCTTTAGGGGTCTATTGAACACCTTTTTCAAACGCAGCCGCGATATTTTCAGGGTTCATAAAACGAATTGCTCTAAGTATATCTTATTTTTTGGAAATAAATAAGTCGCAGGTGCCAAGTCGGGACTGTAAGTACAATGACTCACTAACTCCATATCTTCGATAGACAAATATTCGATAGTCCGTCTGACGGAGTGAGCTGAAACGTTGTTGTGATGGAGGAGGATCCTGCTTCTTACGCGCTGCTGTCTAACATTTTCCAAGACAAGTTGTAAACAGTGACTGACTTACCAATCTGCCTAAAACTGACCAAGGCTGTTGATATATCACCTTTCTATCAGCTTCTATCATTAGCATCACGTTTTCTTCAGTAGTGGTGGTAGTGAAAAGGACGTGCTTCTACAAAATCACCAGTAAGCTTGCTTCGCCGTGGTTTAAACTCATTAAAACAGTTGTAAACAGTGGCATAAGATGGGGCTTCGTAATGAAATGCCAAATCGAAGTCTATCGTAATATTGTTTTTGAGTAAAACCTCAACGATAATCGTAATAACTCACTGAGCAAAAATGTTTTCTAGTCAAATCCATTTCATTGCACAACAGACAGTTTTTAAATAGCCAACAATTTGTAAAAACAAATGACATATGAATTCATTACATATCTACAGATTCCGAAAGAGTTCTTAATTCAAAATTTTAATAATTTTTCATCGGCTGCTTTTCTGACGGGCCTATTCTATCATGGGGAGTGGTCAGAGGAACTGTTTGGACTTATACCGGCTGCAGGTTTCCGCCATCGTCCTACGCGAAAAAACACCCATTCCCATCACCTGGACGATTGGCACTCCACCACTGTGCGCTTCTCCAGATGCTTTTTGCCTCGCACAACCAGCCTATAGAACAATTCCGGACCGATACGACGATACGACTAAAAGGCCGGCAACGCACTTGTGACTCTTGAGTTGTGGGTGTCCATGGGCGGTGTCAGTCACTTACCATCAGGTGACCCGTCTGCTCGTTTGCCCCCTATCGCATAAAAAAAAACTAAAATCTAAAAACTTTCATTGTGACCCACGTATAAAGAGGCGGCCGGGTTCCCGGAGGCTTTCTTTATATAATATTGAAAGGATCCTTTGCAATATACTCATTTATGACAATATGTGGTTGTAGTCGGTTCGATTCCGACATACCACCTCACCACCACCTCTTACGTACAACTTAAGTATTCAATTAAAATTATAATTATTGAAATATGTGTACTTTATATTTCAATAATTCTATTTTCAATTGAATACTTAAGTTGTACTTAAATCAAATAAAATAAAAACATTTATTTTATTTCAATTAAACCAAGCAAAGGTATTTGAGAGTTTTTTTAGTATTCGAGGTACTACCCTAAAAAGTTGGTCCCTGCCCTCGAGTAATTAATATTTTTAAATCGCTTCCCAAATTAACTTTGGTTTCTTTTTTGTTATAGATATATTTGTATATAGATATGTTATAATTCTATAGTTATAGAAGACTGAACCTGGATTTGAATTATTGTTGCTATAGTAAACTAAAATGATTACTGTTTTGCTCTTTTAGACCTATGAAAATTACAATCGGCGTGGTCACACTAACATCATTAGTGGTGGGCTTCAACTTACTAGTGCGCATCGAGAGAGTACTCGGGATATTATATTGAAAACAATTACTTGTACACAATTATTATTATTATATAGTTTTATAATTATGACAGTTTGGAAACAGTAATAAGTTGTTCAAATTTGACACTTAAGTTTAAAGTAGGTACTACGCGTTTGAACCTAACGGTCGGACATACATACATATTTGAATATATGTAGTTGCAACTTTTGATTTGAGTAATTCTAAGAATAATAGTAGATACTCTCTGTTGTTGTTATGATTTTTGTTTACTATTTCCTGCATTTTTTTTAGATATGGATTTATGCACGCAATGTATTCTTAAAAAATATATTCATATATTTATGATAGATAGCTGCTTAGATCTTTAAGTACTTTTTATTGATAATAAGTGTTTGTTCCTTCTGTACAGTAACGACTATTTTCAGCTCAGCTTTTCTTGAAAAATAATATATACTATTGTGTACGTTACTAACACAAAAAAGACCGCGCACTTGTGTTAAAAGTTTGAAGAGTTATAAAATAAGAGGTCACACGCACTCATGATACTTTAGCAACCAGCGATTGAGTTCGAAAGCCCAATGCAACGAGTAATTGCCAAACATTAGTTCGCAATTTTTCTGTGGCAGCTCCAAAGATGCCAAAATATGCGATTTTGGTAGTTAGTCGCCAATCGCCACCTACGCAACCACGATGCAGTATCGATGCAGTCACCAAATGGTGCCATGAAGATCCAGACGCCAGATAGTGATTGAAAAGACAATTAAGATGCAGCAATCAAACGTAGGGAGTGCTAAAACGCGATGTAGTACTCATGCAGTTACGATATCGCCAGTTGCTGATGCTAAAAGTAACATGTATACGATAGTCCTAAAATATGTCCGTTGTTTAGCACATGAGAATATGAATGTTCATCAGCGGTTAAAAGATAATACTCGATAGGTGTGCCTAGTGTGATACAAAAGTATTGATTCACATAAAAATTGTAAACTGAAGAACATTATCTGATCTACATACATCTATAAGTCAAATAAGTACCTAAATACTTCTATTGTCACGTACTTAATTGAACTATTTATTATTGTTCCATAACTGTTTAATTTTTTTTTAAAGTAAAAAAAGCCAACGCGTTCATACTTTTTGACTGTAAATGTACTTAATATTATTTTATAAAATGTTTCAAGGTATGAAGGTAATCAGAAGATAAAGCACGATGAATAATAAACTCAAAAAGTTTCTATCAATCTGTTTTATTTTTGCCAACACATGTTACTTTTGTATTTAAAATTGTAAATTACAGTTAATTTAATAAACAAGTTTGTCTCGTGATAACACAAATTAAATGTTTTGTAACTTCAAAGAGAGTAAATATTATATGAAATTGTGATGTTTCGACGGTGATCACAAACGATTACGAATATTATTTAGCCAAAGAATTTGCATCTTTTAAAAAATATAAAAATTATTCTAAGTAGTATTACACATAAATATGCTCATGACTTATTCTCGTCCAGAGTAGGCAGAGTCGGTAGAACGCCATTTGCCACACGGAACTGACATAAAACTTCTCTTCTTCCACATTCATGAGTCCTTTCATACACACACGTCATTTACGGGTGCTTTGAATTTGGATACCCTTACATACACAGACCAGACCGCCACCTGCTTCTATCATCACGAGCTTCCCTTGTCATTAAACTTTTTATACAAAACCGCCGGTTTCGGTTACTTCTGACCTGTTCTTTCTACAGAACATCAGTTACAGAACCAGTTTGATTGGTGTATGATCTGCGTGGTCGACTCTTGCCGGCATTCCCATTCACGTTTGCCTTATATAGGTACTTGATTTGTCATTCATTCCGCATTCATTCTTTCGTGCTTAAACCAACTCAGCATACCCTTTTCAATTTTCGTGACTACGTCGTACGTGGAAAAATCAAAGCCACACTTCTTCCGAATATCTACATACCTTTTTATGTCAACTAGTCTTACCCCACACATACTTCGCAGTAATCTCATCTCAACAGCATTTATTCTACTTTCATAATTTAACTGCCTAACCCAACTGTCACTGCCATACATTAAAATGGGCACGAGGACGCCATTATTAACTGTCAGGCGTGCCTTCTTCGGCACCGATTGACTACTTATAAAGGCATCGAATTACCCGATTTACCGCATTCACTGTCCTTTCGATATCTTCCTTGCCATTTCCGTCTTTGCATAGCGAACTCCCTAGGTATACAAACTGTCTTTTCTTCATTCTTCTCAAAAACCATAGCTTTCTTCTTACTGACGTTTACCTTCATACTTTTATTTTTACAAACCTTGTTCATGCTTTCTAGCATTATCTGTAAGTCCTCCGCTAATGCAACAAGTAGAACGTAATCAGCATATAGGAGGTATTAGATTTAGCCCTTCTTTGTTAATACTGTAGACCTGTCACTAAACGTCTTTCTGGGCCTACTCAAACCGACTCGACCTCACACAGAAGCTTTATTTATAGTTTTCTTTACATAATGGCTCTTTACGGCGCGGCCCACCCTTTCAAAGTGGCTAAACCAATGCAGCATTTCTTTCTCTATTCTTGTTACTACATCCTCTTTCAATCAACTTCGTTTTCTAAACATCATCATATATCACCTCTATACTCTATTGATTAAAAATAAAACTTCAACATGACTATACCAATCACCACAACAACAAAATAACACAATGAGATTGAATATTAATTAAAATACAGAATCTTATTAGCATCAGAGAGAAATTCACAATGAAATCTTTCTTCTATATAAGCATTAAGTATTCCTTATTTTTCTAAGTTTACAAATAAAAAAAAATGTCTTTCGAATAAGTTAAGATAATTAGGAAAATATGGCCGAAATATAGAAACAAGATATTAGGTCTTCCGTTTATTTTTAGGGATTTATGAAAAATGAAATACTCTTGTATTATAAAAAAAGATAACTTATATTTTAATCAAAATATGCTTCATTACTAGCTACAACCTTTTGAATTTTTTCGGGCTACAAATAGAATCCATCATAAATACACTGATCATCTTTTGAAGCGATCCATTCATCGATTCATTTTTCGATACATTCGTAAGATTTGAAGTGCTGATCTGCAAGGCTGTGTTGCATAGATCGAAATAGGTGGTAATCAGAAGGAGCATAATCTAATAAATATGCGGGATGCGGTAACACTTTCCGCTGAAGATCTGAAAGTGTATCTCTTACAGCTTTTGCGATGTGATGGCGAGCATTGTCATGCAGTAAAATGACCTTTTGTTTTCTATGTGCAATTCTTGTACGTTTTTGGTTCAATGCATGACTCAATTCGATTAATTGATGTTGATAACGCTCAGCTGTAATAGTTTCCTATGGTTTTAACAATTCATAATAAATAACACCTTTCATATCCCATCAAATGCATAACAATACCTTATTTACGCGAATGTTGCGCTTCGGAGTCGATGTGGACGGTTGACCAGGATCTACCCATGATTTCCTACGTTTTGGATTATCATAGTAGATCCATTTTTCATAGCCGGTAACGATTTGATACGAAAATGATTTCTATTTTTGACGAGACACATGTTTTAACAGATGGTGCAGATTCATGATACGTATCTACAAGTCTGTGAGCTTCTGCTGTTGTTTTTCTTGAATCGAAAAAGTATAGTAGTAAATGAGGAAAATGATATCTATCGCGTTCCATATTTAATCAAACTAAAAACTTGCGTGTGTTTACTGTAAGTGAGTTACTTCGAATAATTAAAGTGCAAGCTAAAACACGCCGCATCGAATATCTACATTATATCTAAGTAACTTGTAAAGACGTGTCGCGACAGCTACTTGATACGTTTCCTCAAAACTAACCGGAAGACCTAATACTTGATTTATACATTTTTTTGGTTTTTAATTATTTTATTATTTAAATCCAGCAATCGTTGAAGTATTCCCAATAAGACTGATATCAAAGCCTAATGACACTAATGCTAACACCGTAATATTAAAATGTTGCAATCAGAAGCTAATGAGTAAGGTTTAGCATCCACTTGACAGTGATTTCATTAGCAGGTTAATTACTTGAACTGTCATTAGTCGCGATGGATTGAGCGTGAAGGCGGCAATGCGCACCTGGAGTTTGTTGCTTTCAAATGGTTTTGGAAGTGATTAAGCCCCCCCTCGAACAAGACATTACGCGGATGAAGAGGCACGCAGGAGGCTGAGTCGACGACCACGCTTCACCACTTCATGGTAAGACGCCGCGTGAACCGCGCGCGTTATAACAGGTCTAAGACTTTTCCGCGAAGTTACGCACGCCTTTGTTAAATCACGCTTGTTGTGCCAAAACTTTTTTTTGTGGTAGTGTTATCGAATGAACCCGAGTGTTTGTGTCGCTTAGTGCAAAATGGTGCTAACTGTGAGGTAAGTAGAGTATGGAAATATGAAGTGCGTGAAATGGGTTTCAACTGTTTCTTTTTACTATTGCTAATGTCTGAATGATTTAAATGTTAAAAAGAGCGTTGTATATAATATAGTGCAGCTCAAGTTAGTAATTGATATACTTGGCATATTTTTTTTTAATTGAACACGGTAGTTTACGCATTTTCGTTTCTAGGATGCCTTGTTTAGTAAATGGACAGTTCAGGGAGTTCGATTTCCACTTATCACGTTCAGTCCTTCTTATAATGTGTAATTATTGTTATATGATTTAATATCTAAGTAATATCTAAATATCTAGTAAAGTAGATAAATATTTATTTCCAATTATTACAATTATAATTATTGATAAATAATTACATCTAATTTACATTACACACAGAATTATTTCTATTAAGTTCTAACAATGACATTTAATTTCAATAACATTTCTCTAAGGACAATTGACTTATTTAAAACAGTATTTTATTGCACTAAAAGCAAATAACACTTGAAAAAATTGGTTAGTTTGGAATTATAGACCAAAAAATGTACAGTTGAACAAATAAATAAACAGCAATAAATAAATTTGCGACGCTACAACTAAATTATATTTGTACTAGTTCTGTGACCCCGCTACGCTTGATCGGTATAAAAGGCATAGCTTATTTGCATCAAAGACTCTAAATAATGATTTGAGCAGCTGCAGCAGGTTCGAAACCAATATTTTCGTCTAAAGATTTGACAGTTTACCGCAAGATAATTTATTGTGCTATTGTTCCCATTTCATAGTGTTAGAATGCATTTATTCAAGCACTCGTTGGAAATGTTAGGATCATTGTTATCTTGCTATGATTGAAGATTTCTGCTTTTCTGAGATTGTTTTCAAAAGTACTACCACTACAATTTGATAGTTAGTTAATAAGACTGGCATTAATCAATTTGATATTTCCCTTGGTTGAATGATTGTAAAGCCCCCTCGACACAGGAATTGTGTCAAATGCGGGAGATGTTTAAGAAAAACAGGTATTGTTTGTACTCCTCCAATCCATTAGTATAAGCAATTTCCCTTTCCTTCCCTATAATAATAATAATAGACCAACACCTTAAGAGGCTCTCGTTAGATGGTTGGATCAAGGGACTGATGCAGAAGGCAGTTCTCCTCGACTCGCATTGTCAGGAGGTTCCTATCTTTAGAGCCCTAACCACCAGTGTCTTGGTCCCTGTACCCGATGTCGGTGGTCTACTATTTTTTATATTTTTAAATGTATTTTTTATTGATATGGTATATTTAAAAATGTAATTTGTGTGTATATTAATAATAACAACAATAATCCCTATCCTCACTTTCCGTGCCTTATACTACATAATTCCCAAAATACAAAAATTCCCAAATATGGATGAAGGCAATAGGCTGCCCCCTGTTACGTACATGAGACTAAACCACTATCCACGATATGTTAGCGTAAATCACGCCTCTGCTGCTCTCGTTTCGGATACAGGCATGAGTGTATGTATGTACTTAGGTTAATGGTACAACTTGAGTATGTCACTAAATCAATTTGGAAAAGGAGGTAAGGATTACACAATCATTGTAGTAGGTCCATAGTTCACCACATTTTTTTATTTCATATAAATCCGTTAAGATTACTATGACTAAAATTAATGTCTCTAAGTCGACGTGTTACTTTTACCAATAATCTACTTACTCGGTACTGTATGTTTGTACATATGTATGTATGCATACTATCTGATGAGATAGCAGTCACCTTTAGTCACCTTTTACAACAATAGAATATGTAGAATAGGGCAGCCCCATCGGAAGACGTACAGCACTTCAAAGACGAGACATGTAGCTCTCTGCAGATTAATTGATGATATATCATGACGTCACTTGCTAGGTCATAGAGTCGAGTGTCGTGCTATGCAATGATCTCGAGGTGTGAGCCTTATGTTTTGCCACCCGTGTAGTAACGGTGCGTTACGCTTGCCGCCTCCATTTAACTTGACAATGTGTTAAAACTTGGGACTACCCTAAGTGACATATCTTACAGTGAGCGGCTGCAGAGTAAGAATTCCGTTTAGTGATTAAGAACCTTATAGGTTTAAATTGTACATAAATACATTAACGCAAATATCCCCAAAGGGGTAGGAACAGGCGTCTCAAACGCTCTCTCAAACATCATGAACACTGATAGATTCCAATCTTAGTCGCCTTATACGTCATCCAAGAAGGAGGAAGAAAATGGGGACGCTATTCTACTCTACGGAGAAATAGATGGTTTGTATTATCTAGATAATGTAGTGCATCCAATTCTAGAGAATCAACTTTCGATATACAGACAACAATACTAGATCTGTTGATATTTATTGAACAATTTTTATTCAACATTACAATTATGTTAATCAGGGATATAAGAGTGTAATTGAGTGAACAGTTTTATTTGAAGCTATTTCGAGTTGTCGAGTTGTCAAGGCAATTTTTCTTGAAAACAATGTAACAATTAGTTTTAATAGCCAAATGAGGCAAGATCGTGGTTGGCTTGCGTGGATAGGTAAGGCAAATTTAAATTAATTATTATAAAATATATTTACTTCACATTGTGACTTTCGTAGCATCATAGGGTTTTTGTAAACAGTGCTAAACTTGGCCGGATGAAAGAACTTTCGCTTATAATTTGTTTTTTATATTCTTTAGTTATCGATTCGTCAAGAATCGACACATTTATGTATACCGTAAGTCTTTTCGATTTATTCATTCTCAGATATCCTTGGGTTTGTTCATTGAATGTACCACTATTGCAAATTAGTTTGTGAGACGATTGTCACTTTAAAGTTTGCCGTTTTAATATGTAGCGGTGCATAATGACATCCAAATATGATGGAACTGATTGTGCATTCAAATAAACTACTTTTATCGTCTTTACTTGACAAGTTTCTATACTTACATTTATCTAAATAGCCACGTCTATGTATCCCGCCGGTATAGGTAGGTATTATCCCTATCCCAATACTAATATTATAAATGTAAATGTAAGTTTGTTTGTTACGCTTTCACGCCGAAACTACTCAACTTATTGTCATGAAATTTGGTACATATATTCTCAAGTTATTAGGAAGGACATACGATACTTTTAATATAGTAAAAAATATTTACGGAGGGTAAAAAAAAATATTTTGGCAGATATGATTGTTAGTATAAAATTTGAAAATCTAGCAACTTCAACGCCATCTATATTTAAGGGATTCAATGCGAGCGAAGCCGCGGCTAAAAGCTAGTTTTAATAAATCGACCTCTCTAGTTATATTTTATGGCTTAAGTTTTAGTATAACGTGCCTTCACCGAGTATTTTTTGACAAAAGAAAATCATCAACAACTGTTTAAATTGGGGATCGAGCTCGATAAGGAAACGAAAGAGTAGGAAAGGGATATTTCTTATGCGGATGGATTGGGAGGTGTAAGAAATAGCTTGTTGACGTCGAAGTCGCATACCTATGCCTCGAACATGCCTGGAAAAGCCTGGGGATCCTCGGCGTTTATCCCGTTTGAAATTTACTGATCAAAGTATTATAAAACACCTTCAAGAAAAGCGCGGTCTCCCACATCACAGGCAGCACCGCACTTGTGACCACCACTAGCGAATAGTTGGAGGTGTCCATGGGTGGCGATAGGCACTTACGAGTACCATCAAGTGACCCGTCTGCTAGATTGCCCGCTATACCATTAAAAAAAATGAACAAAGTTACTCCTACTACTAAAAATGTAACAAAAGTTTTTTACACTCTTAAACGAGCCGTGACCAATTTTATTTATTTAGATAATTCGTTTACAGTAACAAAACCAATTTATGCAAGTTCTATGTTTACATTACGGTCCCATTCCAAATATTAGCTACTTAACACTAAGTACCTTTCGTCTGCAATTTATTTTTCAACAAAGGCTCACGATAATATGTGTTAACAGAATAGGATCCATCTTGTCGTGGACCTCTTGAGAATAAATTGATCTTTACAAATGGATTGATGCGTTTTATTGATTAATCTAATATTTCAAAAGTTATCGGCCGCGATAGAAAAACCGGTTCATTAAATGGGTCATAAATCGTCAACGGTAAGTTTTACAAAAAAGTTTACTGAAAACAAAAGATGCGAAATTTTATTTTCTATAATAATGGTCGTCATAACTTTTGCCCTAAAGTGCATAGTTTCCGAGATATTTTTTCAAGATGGCGCTTGCAGCGCCAACTGGATCTGTCAGCATTTTGTGATTTTATGATGAGTAAGTGACCCTAAACCTTATTAAAAAAAGAAATTCGATCGGAAATTTAGTGCAAAGTTAAATGCTATTTAGACTGGCTTAAAAAGTAGCAATCCAAGAAAAACATAGCTCATCTCAGGCCTCACTACGCCAAAGAGGCGGCGGAAAGGGAACGGGAGAGTCACTGGAAAACTTATTACAAGTTACTAGATAAAAAGATAAAAGAAACATCTCGATTAGCTATTGAACTTAGCATCACTCAGGATCCTGTGAAGAGTGTTAAACTCTACCTCATACATTTTATCTATGTATTTTCAGGCATTACGAAATTATAGTCAAATAAGCAAACTTACAAGCATGAACACATTAACTATACAAAGCAAATAAGTAAAGACGATTGCAGTGCGATATCGTCTTTACATAATGACTACATATTAGTTAAGACCTGAATTAAATAAGAAATTTTAAATGAAATAATTAGAATCCTAGATATAAAGGTAACTTTTAATTGTTTGATAATTACCGGAATACCGGAGTCTAAAATAAAACCAAAACTACTTACAAAACGCAATTAAATAAAAATGATGCATTAAAAATAGGTCAAGTACTTATTGTTGTCGAATATTTAGTTAGGTGATTATTTTTTGTAGGTATAGTTGCAAAAATAATTTGATTCTTTATTAAAATAAGTTTAACTTTTATTATATCATAAAAGTGTACATACATAAAATAAATTTGGGTTAGTTACCATATATAACTTTAGATGGGTAGTCCGATCTTTGGTTTGTTGGATTTGTCTCTACCTCGAGTGAAAGGATTACTTTATCGTTTTCTAATTCCAGTTCAGTTTATTGGCACATTTTCTGCAGATATAGAGTTTAATTGCCTATGGGTTTGTTTAAAGACAGAATATAGATCATAAAATATGTAAGAAAATCTTTTGGCTTAAATATAAATACAATTTGAACGCGTGTCAAATTGTGAAGCAGAGATAGACATAAAATAACACTTCTGTTCCAGTATAATGACAGAAAATTACAAGTTATTCCATGCGGCTAAGACTGCGCTGCAGTTCTGTCTAAAGATTTTCAGCAAAGAATCGGCATTAGATACCGTTTCGAATGTGTTTATATGTTTATGTTTTTGTTGTCAAGTGTACGAGTATAGGCCGCTTAGATTATAAACCTATTTTAATACACAAGGCCGACTAATCCAAAACCAAACATTTACTATTGTAACCAGACTTCTGATAAACATACTCATAGGTTTCATAATACATATATACATATTATAGAGAAAATTACACCGTTACAACAAATACTCGTGCTTATCACACAATTATTTGTCCTGGGTGGGAACAGAATCCTCGAAATCTGCTTTAGCATTCAGTATCACACACTAATAGATCAATAGGCCAATGTAATGATAATAATCTAAGAGGGTTCATTGTTAGCGCATGCAGGCTACTTGACACAAAGCTAAGGCTAATTGACAGAAAGCTTTCAAAAATATGTCAATAAACACTTTCTTTCTTTATTTCTACTTAGATTTTAAAAGTTTTTTTTAACATACATAAATTTGCTTACAAAGTTGTCTTTATTTATTTAATTTTCTTATGAAGACCAACAGCTCATATAACTTTAATACTATACAAAATAAGACGCAAGAGGCCATATAAAGGTCTTCACAATTATGCAAAAGAGGATGTAAGTAAAATGTGGGCAGAAAGATCAAATTACACTACCCAATGTATAATTAGATAGTGTAATTTGATCTCCTAATAACAAAAGTTATGTTTTGAAACAATTATCGGGTGTATGAAACACCCACATTTTGCCAATAAGAATTTTGTCCCACTAACGTAGTAGGGGGCAAGCTTAATGTCGTCCACCGGGCACTTGAGGAATTAAAGCGTTGAAAATTAGGGAGTACATATATTAAAAGGGGCTATACAGCTCCAACGGGCTATAGCCGGTAGGTCCAAGCCCTGTACTTGTTCTTAAATAGGTTCTCTCTCTTATTAAGCAAAGGGGATAAACGTCCTTAAGCGTACATAATGACCTACTTATATCGCATTAAGTGAGCATGCGCATGAATGTTTGTGTGAGGAAGCGGTAATGAGGCCGACCGATTCGAGATGTAGGAAACGGCGAGGCCGAGCACTTCCGATCATTACCGAAGAACCCCGAACGTATTCGGGAGATCCACTCCTAACATTAAGCAAAAGAATTCATTGTACGAGGAATTGTTTCGTATGATATAATAAGCTTCCGTTTTGTTGCAATTTGGCCATCACCTTTGATGAACGTTTTAAATTCGGTTAGCGTGAAGAATGCTTTACGATTGCTTTGATAATAATTACTGTTAATATGTTTGATATAACTTATTTTCATAGTATTATAAATGTTCTGCTAACGTATATGCAAATTTTCTAAGTGCGAAGACTGTACTGGAATATTTGAATATAGACATAAACTCAGTATAGACGAAATTGATATCGTTGACTGTACACGAAATTGTAAAATCATATAAGACATACAGACAACTGTTATTTCTAAGTTTATTTCTTTAGTTAACATTAAATTGATAACTTGAAATATTAAATAAACAGCATCTTTTGAAATATTACATAGTACATGAGCAATAATTTTAATTGCCGTGAAACTATTAGGAAAACTTATAAAAAGGAAGAACATCTCATTTTAATTTCACTCACTTACTCCTTTAACAGTGGTAGAGCCATGCTGAGACACGAATTGCACACCACGCCTTACAGACACCCGGTTGTGAAGTAACGCTTGCGTTGCATTTCCCCGAAATGAGTGAGGTTTTCGGAGGCCCAACTCTCCCTCTCCCCTTTCCTCTCCCCCTCTCCCTTTTACTCCCCTCCCGACCTCTCCTCTTTCCCCTACCTGCATCCCCCCATCCCTCATCACCCTCAAGGCCCGCATTGCACTTACGACCCTTGAGTTGCAAGTGTCCATGTGGACGGTAGTTGTCACTTACCATTAGGTGACTTGTCTGTTTGTCTGTCCCATAGTATTTTTTCTTTAACTTATGTTACGTGAGTTACTTCGTAGAACGGAGAATCTCGTAGCAACCAGACTCGTTTATATCTTTACTTAGACGGCACATATTAAATTTTTAATAAAAATAATCATTATTTATAACTAAAACTTATATCTATACCGTAATAGCTATATCTACTTGTAATTCAAAAGTGAACATCTACTTATTCAATCTCGAAGCCCTATGACCTGTCGTGTTCTTCAACAATTTAGCAATCTCCCGCTGCTAGATGTGTACTAAACTGAACTTATGAACGTTAAGCCACGTCTTTGAGTATTTTCCTGATAATAATTCATAGACAATGCCTATAATTATGTTTTGAATTAAGAGTTAAATATGTTACATAAATGTGTTAGATTTTTTTTATATTATAGGGGGACAATTGAACAGTCGGACACCTGCAACTCAAGAGTTGTAATAGCGCTGATCGCGTTTGGGTTTGATGAGGGGGCGGGGAGTAAGGAGAAGGGCAAGAGGAGAGGCGGAGTTGGTTTGCCGGTACTCACTCGGAAATATAAAGCAAAGATTGTTTGACAACCCGTTTTCTGTGTGTTTCTGTTTGTGACTACTACTACTGTCTTAAAGAACCGTTTACACACTAAATATAAGCATGAACGCGAATCGCAGTAGTTCTAACATGTTTCAGCTGAAATACGCACATAAACAGCCTTTTTCTATACCCATGCAATAGCAATAGCCACATTTTCCATGTGATACAGTCGTTGACCCTTTATACCACTCAGACAGCTTTAAATTGATCAAACGATTATCACGTCTAGGAGGATCCATAAAATCACTAATGACATGATGCAGACATACGTTTTCCATAATAAAAAACGAATATGCACCTTCAAAAGTCGCTCTAGTTAATAGATTTACATATAATTGTAATATAACGAGCTTTTTTGTGAATTTTTCAATTTTCTAAATCGTATTTGGAGATCTTGATTGCAGTGAACTCCATTATATTGCCAGACGCTACGGTTAAATTGTACCGAACTGTAATCACGAGAAATGTCGTCACTCGTCTTTGCTACCTTAATAAATGCATTTATATTCTAAACACTATTATAATAACTATAATGGAATAATGATGATCAACAGAATCTGTTATAAGCTAGTTAATTTAAACTTTCAGATCTATAATGAGAATAAGAAGAAGTAAGGTTGCATGGAAGAGATTGCATATAGCAATAAGGCCGCCCTTTTATATATATGTGCGTTAAACTTAAATGTAATATATATAATTCTACCAATGTTGTACAAATAAAGTTGTTATCTATCTATCTATTAAATATTTAATAAATGTTAAAAATAACAAGTAATTGCCTACCATTACTTTCTTATGGTGATCTTTAATTTTTAGCATTGATTCATTCTTGACTGTTTCTTGTGTTAATAACAACCACTTAAATTACTTTTAAAGGGAACGCGGGAAGAGAGTTTTGACCCTATTAATAATGATTTTATCTTAATTTCTAAGATGTTGCATTTTTTTTTTGTATCAATAATTTAATAATATCGATCTTTGATAGTTTTTTTTTAAATGTTTCAATTAACTGGCTAACATTTTCGAGTTTTTTTTTAAATTAAACTTATTTTTATTTTTTATTACAAACAATGTAGTATAAGACTTTATAAACGTTACATCATGTTGCCCTCCGGACACACGGATAACGGGCTGTTTGTTGATCACGAATCGCATACCGATTATAACTTTAGCGATTATCGAATGATTGCTCCCGATCACGAACTGTTGCAGTAGGTATGACACGAGCAGATGGTGAGATCAGACCATTGTATCTTTTATAACTGATTTCGGAGTATAAAATACTCTAGGACTATGACTTGACTATAAGCATTTATCCTAACTATGAACTTCAAGCTCATCAATCGAAACCATGCACAACGGGCCCTTCCTTGTATTGTAAAAAAAATTACATTATTCTGGGTTGCCTTCGTGTTACTTTAGTCACTGTGTGTTTGATCTATAAATTTAAATATTTTCAAAACACGTAGCAATCTGTTGAACAATTTAATAAAATAAATTTATTGCTTATGATTTTGAAATTTTATGTCCTTGGCCTTATAGCTTTTTTACATCTATCAGATTCCTCATTACCTGCAACCATTATATATTGTCAACATATTCAAAACACATTTGAATAGGTATACGTGCTGAGGGGTGATATCAAATATTCAGCCACAGAATGAGTGTCGTAATAGAAAACATATATTCCTGTTGTATATACAAACGTTAAATTCAAATCTTCTGTGTGTGATCCATTTTAAGTTAACTTATAAAGTTGTGTATGGCCATTAGCTTGAACTCAGCCATAAGTAAAGCTTAGCGAAACTGAACTTTTTCTCAAATATTTGCGTTTTAAAACATTAATCTTAGTAGCTGAAATACTTAGCTACAATAATAATCTAAGTAAAAAAGTCATTGATACAAATTCAGATTAGTGCTGGATTAAATTGAACTACTTAAATTCGCTACATTTTTTCTGATTCCTGTCGAACGATGGCACGTTATGACGTTGTCAGCCGATTCAATCAGATGTTACTGGCCGAAGGATATAGGGGTTACGGTCTGTTGCAAGGGTCACCGACCCTCAGACCACCAAACATTATTAGAAATGTAACCATCATCGAGACGAACAATGGGTATTACTGACCATCGATAAATAAATTCATAACGGATTATTGTAATAAAATGGTATTCGATCTTCATAAGATATTTTCGTTCATATTTTTATAATAATCTCAAAGTTTTTGAAGGCACCGAGTAAAGAAAAAGCTCGCTACGTGTGTAAATGATTTTCTATGGTCTGTTTTAAAATACTGAAACTAGTGTCATCACTCAGTTCTGCTTCTGATTAAAATGAGAATGTGTGTTTCGTGACTTACGATTGGTCAGTACTAATGAGTATCATAAGCATTAATCATGGCTGACTCCTTTAGCTTTTTAGCTATTATTTTACGCGGGTGAACAATTTCCCATAGTAATCCAAACAAAAAGAAATAATTTGATTTTGAAAATAATTGATTGATTAATTTTGAAAATAAATTCTTTATCTTTTGGAAACCAATGTACAATATTCTTATAGAACAGAATTTATGAAATCAGCAGAATCTTTAAAATAAGACCCTAGTTTACTACATAAATTCAGTAGTGATAACAAATTCGCCACCTACTTTTTCCTCCATATTTTTTTCGTTTCCGTTTTTAACAAGAGGTTAGTAATTAGTCTTACAATTATTTAATGCATCATCAGTGACAATGTTTTATAATTTCAATGATTGATTAAGTTTTTGTCAGAAAGGCCTTTCTTTCGCATTAGAAACATGATTTACAATTGTTATATGCTTAGAATTTCACACAAGTGACAAATTGTATAGTTTAGGTGTTTTGATGTAATTTGAACTGTTTAGTTTTTAAGCTTCCTCCAACACCTGGTTTTTAGTGGGATCTCATTCCAGAGATTTACAGATTTTATTAACATTATAATTTTCCATAAAGTTACATAATCCGTTAACCTTTAAATTTTCCAATAAACATTAGGAATGGTACGATATGAATCCGAATAGTATAATATAATATTTACGTAACGTACGTGATTGTATTGGTACCGATTCTCTCCATTCTGTGGCCGATTCAATCCTGTGGCCTGTCATTACCCTGCCGTGTCTTTTGACCCGTCATTACATAGAAGCCGTTGTAGTAGAGAACAATGCGCTCACCGTTTTTGACTAGGGTTGCTACATGTTCTATGAATATCAATATTATATTTATAAATAGGAAAAATATAGAACTTATTTAATAATAGAATGTGTCGTTCCAGTTTATAAAAAACTGTCACAGCGCTCACAGGAAAACATATACATATATTTGTTGTACTATATTATTATACAGTGTCTAAAATATATTAAATACAGTATAAAATATAGTACGAAACTATATATCTTTTATAGGATGGGTGGCAACCCTAATACTGACCGTCACGATGCCAAGTTTAGCCACATTTACTTACATTTGTTTGCAGATATAAGTAATCATTACAATGTATCACGATTCAATTTCATTCCACGGGTAACATGTTATTGAATAAATTTCTTTATTTTATCTGTGACTAGTAAATATAGGACAAGCTCATCTTTGTTAATGTATTTTGAAATTTATTTATGTCTACATGTGAATTGCAACCTATGAATCATATTTTTTTCTTTGTTTCAGATTTCTTATTGTGTGCAGTTGTCTTGTATTATCGAGGGTAAGTATTATTTATCGAAATTGTTTAATAGTTTATTAGTAGGCAAGGCAAAGGTTTTGCCTTAGAGTTGAAAGCAATTACTTGGCTAGGATAGTATAGAAAGATTCTATACTTTAAAACAATTTTATGTAAATAAATATAAATTCTTTAGAAGACTCCCGGTACCAGTCAGTTCGAGTTACAGGTATGCGACTCTGACTTGCCAGAGCTGTTACTTATAATCTCCAACCACCTGTATAACCAATATCTTTTTCTTTCTTTCTGTCTTGTCTTTCCCAGTCAATATACTCCAAATTTTCCTGTCTCTCGGCTGTCTGCTATTAGTACCTACGTTCACCTATTACGTAAATGGAACTGAATTGTGATGGGCAAAATGTGGGCGTAATTATAACTTATTTAATATACTTAAATTTAATTAATTTATATATGAACATCTCGATAGAGTATCGTAGCACCACCCAATCTCTTCCCGTGGGTGTCGTAACAGACGACTTAGGGCTTGGACTGTTTTCTATCAGACAGTATATACAATGCCCGGTGGACTAATTAGAACTAAATTGAGGTTGGCATAATGTGTGCGTTTTATACACGTTTGCCTGTATGTATGTATTATTAACATACATAATAATAAGTACCTACTATGCCAACCGACAACATTTATTTACTGTTAATTTGTCTCCTCAGTATGGTGATTCGGCATCTGCACACATAGACTCAGCTGAGTACTCGGAATCTACGGAAATATCAGTGTCGTCCTCTTCGAGCTCCTCCTCGGCATCATCAGAGATACATGAAGGTTCTGGGGATGATCCACCTGATCCATCATCTTCATCCTCTAGTATGAAGGTAATGTTAACCACTAAGCAGAAAAGATAGCAACTTTAACCTTCTTAACCCGACTACACAAGAATAGTTAGTAGTTTTATTTCTCGAATGTGTGTATGTATGCTGTTTCTTTGTCACACTGGTCTGAATCGTCTTAATAGTGAGATTGACAAAGTTTGCCATTTATATGTAGATAGATAGATAGATAACAACTTTATTTGTACAACATTGGTAGAATAAGAATTATACATAGAAGTTTAACACACATAAAGTCCATTTCAAAGGAAACCTAGGGAACATTCGGTCCTTAAGTATACTTAAATGTGTAAGTACAAAATATACATTAACAATATAAAAATATACATAGTACAGTGGTGTTTCATATTTTAACACTTTAATAATCGTTTTAATTTATTAGTTATTAAAGCAGAAAAGCACATAGCACCTTACTAAAATGGAACAAACACTCGATGCATTTTAATTCCGTGGTTATTCCGACTTACGTATTTCTAACCCCCTAAAGGTTTTTTACTAGCATTAATAGGAGGGACACTATACAAGTTGCTTTAGTACACACACAGTAGGGTCTTAAGGTCTAGTACTTTTAGAATGAGGTGGCCTCAAATTTGGTTTACTTAATTATTTATTATATTCCTAAAATACTGTGTAGGTGTATCGCTTACACACTGATGTGCCATAATTTATTTTGTTTCAGAATGAAACTCGAGAGGCTTTGAAGAGTGACGGCAGTGAACAAGATCCGGTAAGTAAACACCTGCACTCAGGATGTCTAACAACTAACCAACGGGCCATTCAATTATTATTAGACAATATCACAAAGAAAGTGAAAATGAGGTGCATTCATTTTACTTTGTTACACTCATAGAGCGGCCTTGAAGCAGCCTATATATTGGTGTATTTCGTAGCGAATCATTTCGTCCATTCGAACAAAGACGATATAAAAGAATACGCCAATGCGGGGACCTGTCTCTTTCATCGTGTTTAATGGCTCTGAAAATAGCCGCATTTGTTAACTGCACCAAATTTATAACTCAATTATTCGCAAGATTTTTAGATTAAATTGTTCTTTATATCGTCGAATGTTCAAAACGTTTTATTTTACGAAAGAATTCGCTGTTTCATTGACATTACAAGACTGTTAATAATATATAAGGGTATATTAATAGCTGCATTTATGAATTAATAATACACTAAATGTTTATAAAGGTCAATAATAATAAAATTAATCAGTAATATAAATACAAATATAAAAATATATTTTATAATTTTCGTTGAATGTTTAAGGCCGAGTTACGTTTTATAGCAACATACAAACAACCTACAAACAACAAATGTATAACTATAAAATAAATTACTGCATATTTGAAAGCTGCCGAAATTCTTGGATGCCTTCCTCTAATAAGGTTACTAGGCAGTAATTCCTCAAAAAGAAACGAAATACATTTAATTCGTAGTTCGGAAAAGTAACTTCAAATATTTAACATCCAATGTATATACTTTTCTATAAGCACGATCCAATTGGAAGTTTAAAGGCTAATTTTCACTTTTGTGTCATACATTAGGCGTGTTCATGAATTGGCCTACAAAGTAAGTACGACAAGAAAGTAATAAGTTGGAATCATTATCGTGCTCGCACAATTATCCATGAAATGGTTGAAAGGGACAACATAATAGATCAATTTACACTCATTTGTACGACTATTGATAGATTGATCGAAGGAATGCTTCTAAGAACACACGATTCGACTCAGTCTATCTCTTTCCTTTCGATTTGCAAAATTGCAGTACTTATTTGTGGCATTGGTTCTCCGGTCAATTTGTATTGAACGCGGATGGCATGGTATATTATTTGACATGTAATCAGGCCTATTTTTTAGTAGAGCAATTAAAATTACTATTCCGATATCGTATTCATTTTTTTATAATATTTTTACTATAAATAGTAGTGTTAACTTAAGTAAATGAGTGTGTGAGACATCAGACATACAGAAATCCTACTTTGATACTGACAACTGATTTTCACTAAAGATTTATAAAGTCAATCTTTTGTAAGATAGACCGCTCTGACATGAATTAAACTGTAGTTGATGGGATGTCTGGTTTTTTTTTTAAACTGTGAAAATGACTAGCAAAAGGCTTACCTAGTATGTTAGCAATGTGTACCCACATCAGGAGAAGCTTTCTCCAAAAGATAAAGTTTTTCTCAAAACCCACATTTTTCAAGCTAAATCAACTTTTTGTCGGTTACAAATAACGCTCCTAAAATGTGACCACACCTTTCTAAAACACCCTGTATATTTGAGCAAAATACAAGGAGTGTTGATTCGTTAAAATTATTTTCTCGTTCTGTCAAGCGGCAACAATAAACGTACTCAGGGGAAGGCCTGTACTTCGTGAATTTCCCTCATAATTTTATTTGTATTGAAGTTTGTACTCTTTATTATTGTTTAAACAATACAATAAAAATAACATTAAAATTAGAACTGTACTTATACAATTTGGTCTAGTGGTAAGTGACCCTGACTGCTGAACCGGAGGACGTGGGTTCGATTCCCACACGGTACAAAAATTTGCGTGATCCACAAATAGTTTTCCCGAGTCTGGGTGTTCTTTGTGTTGATTGTTTGAATGTTTGCAAAGCCCCCGCGACACAGGAATTATCCCTAATGCGGGAGTTGTCATTAAAAAAAAAAATAGGGTCATAAGCAATATCGTAAATGTAAAGGAATTATATAATGTCGATATCGCATAGGATAAGTAACGAGTTATTTGAGCGCGGTACTCAAACCGCCTTGAATTCTGATAAAATATATTCAAATACAATGGGTTAATACGAGCTATTATTTCTTTTACACGCGTGAGTACCCTGTGGTAGTATGAATACGGTAGGCTCGCTGTCAGGTTGCTTAAGTCACTAGTACTACGGTAGGTATCCAACTGAATGAAGGAGGCCAAACCATAGCCACAGAGAAGACTTGTGCAATACATATTGAAGTTGCGAAGGGCTTTTCTAATCTGATTAGGTTATCATCTGTAGTTCCGGTCCAGATTTAATACGTATTATTCACATGGAAGTTAACTTATTAATAAGTTTATTCTGATTCAATTATTTAATCACGGAAACGAAGATGATTGCAGGTCATTGCTTAACAATGTTTTGAATGTCGTTTTGAGGGAAGAAGACTTTTTGAAGGTTTTTTGATGCGTTGTTTTATTAATTGTAGAATAAATATGAAATTTTATGTGAAAAAATATTCCCAAACGTTATAAAATAATAAATTATAGGAAGTATTTGATTGGACAGTTGACGGATGGACCAATATTTCTTCATGTGATACTCATGTCCCCTTCTGACCAATGTAAGTTAACAAATTAATGTAATCGTATTACATCGTGAGAATGAAGCTCTACGGTTTACACCGTGTTTCCATGAAGCAAGCAAGTGTTAGATCGATGATAGCCATCTTTGACCCACGTATGTCGTGGTAGGCAGCGGCACAATGCCTGTTATTTGCCTCACATTGCATTTAAACCATGAACAACTGTGAGCCACATGTCCTAGATTAAATTTCCCTTTAAGTGGTGTTATTAATACTATTGAGATTCGTGATATCAGTATCTAACCGATGTGGGGTGAACAGAGTTATGTTGTCATATCTTTTCTTAAAGTCGTTTTAAATACTAAAAAAATGGCCGAAAAATGTAAGGAACCTTAGTCATATTGTGGAGCATCCGATGAATAAAATACATATGTAATAATAATTTTACACCTCGTTAGAATCATTACATACTTTTGTATGTCAAAAAGAGTCATACAAATTGTATGGGCACAGCTCTAAAATATTTGTGTACAAATTAACTAATTGCAATCTTACGGTTTAGTATAAAATGATACACTAATTTAATTGTATACATTATGAACATTAAGCAAGTACTGAAGTACCTATACGACTTATGGCAAAAGTAATATATATGCGACTGTCAACTTTCAATACTGAAATATAAATTTATGAAATGCAAATTTCAAGTGCAATTGAATTTATTCTAAAATGTTCAAAGTCAATTATATGTAGTATATTTTTTTATAATCAAATTATTTTTAATACATAAGAAATATGGAAATTGTGTATAATTCTGTAGCTCTTCAGTACAAAAACCTATATTTTCGTATGTTCAAGTGAGCACTTCTTTAAAAGTAAACTGCATGGAAGGAGTTTTAGAAAAGTATATAATACTGTTATAAAGGTATAATTCGACATGAATAGTAGAATAGTAAAATCTAAGGCCCTCTATTTAAACATGATTGTGTTAAGAGTGGTTTAATATGAATAATTTATAAATGGTAGTGGTCGGGTTTTCGAACCGACAGCCGACACAGACCAAAATGTCATGAAAAGTGTTAGTTGCAGAAAATTGGTTATGAAAGTGAACTGCTCCCATTTCGTAGAATTTCTATTTTTATTGGTGAATTATGGAGTATTTTGATATGGCCCAGATGTAGATGACTGAATTAAGTTTTGTTTTTTTAATCAATTTGTCAAAGTGATGTGGCGATGCGTAAGCGCCGGCGCCGACAATACCGTCACTCTACTGGCCCAGTTTGATAATGCGTCGATAGTAGGCGGCTGTATGGCTGCCGTGCGAACCGCCCTGACACACTTATTGCCATTTACTATTTTTAATGAACTTTCAAAGGGTCGTTCGTGACTGTGAAATTTTTCATTGCTGCCGTAGCATTATGATAGTTTGTTGTTGATGTTTTTGTTGATATTGTCATAATTTTGCAAGAATCTTTTCTCATAACTTTTTTTGCCGTAGTTTATGAACTTAAGGTCCGATTCTATTCACGTTTTACGGGATGTGTGAAATATCAACTATTCTTTCAATTCTTTCAACTATTTTCTCAACTATTCTATTTAAGGGTGGATACAAAGAATGTGCACAATCCTCAGGTGTGTTTTTTTTTTATTAAAGTAATTTTAATGGATTGTATGATTGGAAGGTTTTTAGGATGTTTATTTGTTTTACCAGATAGTAGCCGTTTATGTTTCTAATTAGCGGAGGTTGTAAAATGCTCTTGAAGGCAGTCAAAAGTCTCGTGTGCCGGAACTGGGTAGTTACAACTTATGTTATCTCAGGGCTATCTGACGTTGCATCACCTCCGTACCTGGTTGCCAGTGCACTCTTCATGTAAAGAATATTTGTACAAAATGAGTAATTTAGATTTAATATCATAATTATATGTACATATGCTATGCTGATTCACAGATAAATAATTTTTAATGAGCTTAAGGGCGTATTTCAAAACTAGAAATTATATCCGTAACTATAAACCGGATTAGGTCTGTTATCATTTATTATATTAATAATGTTTATTATGATAATTATTATCATTAAAAGTATATATGCATATAAAATGTAATTTATAATGTTTTATTATTTTAATATAATATTGTTCTATTTCTTCATGAGCCTATCGCCGTCCACTGCTGGACGAACGAATTAGGAGCGCTAACTATCCTGGTCTAAATAGATGATAATGATCAAATTAGTACCTACGCTAGAGTACGAGTTCGAATGTGTAAACAGTGGTCGAGTGGGTAAACAGGGAATTAACCATTTATAATCTAAAATTACATTGCTTTTTCTATAGGTTGTGTTCTTAGCAGACAAGAACAGCTACATACCTGTGAGCATAAAGCCTCGCTCGCCGCAGATAGACACGGCGTGGCGTGAGCCTCCGGCTTGGGAGCGAGAGTACAGGAAACATCGGACAAATGGCAGTAGAGTTCAATGTAAGTGCTCGTAAAAATAACGCTAATTCATACTACTCGTAATAGGCAGAGTTTGTTAGATATTGAAATTTTTATTTTTATTTTTGCTTTAGATCGTTCGTTTATTGAGGAAGACTATAGGCTATATGTCATCATGATATACTAACTAAAAGAGAGGAGGAGCAATCACAAATGCCTACAAATTGAGTATACAAGTTAATACAATAGACTCTCAAAGAAATTTAATAGAATCCTTATGCTATTGATTGACTTAGTCGTAGAGTAGAATCAAGTCTTTAGCATAACTCATATCATTGAGACTGTTTTATCAATAAAACAGTCGGCCGCGCTATTTATTATTCAGCTTATCAAAAACTAGATATGAATAATATAGTTAAACCAATTTTTATTTAGTCTGTGAGGTTAATTCCTTAAGTCTTTAGTTAAGCTTATAACTTAAACAAAATGTCCAATGACTAAACGCATAATGAAATATTCAGGTAACAGAACCGATATAAATAATTTGTCTAATACACACATGTAAGTATTATTGTGTAACCGGACAATTTAAGATGACAATCAAAGGCGCGTGGCGCCGGACTTGCGTAACCCTTTGTTTCCGTTTTTATAAGTTTTTATTGAAGTATTCAAACTAGCCGGCTTATAATAGTTACGATCTTCCTGATACTATTGTCCATGCACGTATGACAGACAGACTGTGATAGGTTCAAGAATGAGAAATACCTACTTACTCATTATTGTTTTAACAGACATTGAAGCGGAGTGCCAAGATGACTTTATGAAGATTAGGGTCGGCTTCAACGGGTCTTTCGCAGGATTGGTCTATTCGGCAGGTAAGGAAATTTTTGTTTAACGTATTTCAGTTTCCCTCCTATTCGTATTTGAGTCTCCTCAAAACACGTTTATCATTATTTATTCTATCAAGAAATAGTACAAATTTAATACTTGATGATCGTAGCCCCTTAGAGTAGGTAAAAGTTTTCCCTTTTTATTGTTATGAAAAAAAAAACAAACACTATACAAAGGAAATTTACCTTTATGTGCAATACAATTCCTCAATATATCAAAATGTTGACAAGCTACGTCCAAAGGTTTCTCATGTACAAGAAGGAAGTCTTTTATAACCGTCACCAAAGGAAATTAGTAGTTCGTGCAATGTAATCGGTCATCAGCCCTATACCGGTTGTGCAGATAACTGGAACAATTAAACCGCGAGACTAGACAAGTGTCATTACATTTTCATTGTTACAAGTGTCTAGTGCGCCAAGTATCACATTGTTGCCATGTGTAGCACTACACATAGATCAGATACAAATATACAGCCGTTCCGTGCCACTTGGCTTGGCGATTTTGATCGCATATCATACTTAACAAGGGCATGGCCATGTTGGATGTTATTATTTGATAAACCTGTGATGTGACACGCTTCTCATATACTTTATTGTTATGAATTCAAATGGACATATTAGGAAAGAAAGATTATGCAAGATGGTTAGTGAACATTTGTTGAAAGATCCTTGTGTAAGGCATTTAAGTAATGCATTTAATGAGCTGTCTTGTTGGTCTAGTGGTTAGTGATCCTCACTGGTTAGCAAGTGGTCGTAGGTAGAAGACTTCGTGTGTACACAAATAGTTGTCCAGAGTATGGGTGCTCTTTTTACGTCATAGTTATGTATGTTTGTAAAATAGGCGACATAGGAATAATTCGAAGAACGGGAATTATAATAAAAAAAAGAAGTAGTGTCACGGGACACCAGGTAGGAACGAAGTTCCTTTGGATTCGGATATCAGAAAGAGAAGGGATGAGAGAACATAAAGAGAGAGGGAGAAAGAGAAAGGTATTATACACTATTCGCTTGTGTATACGACTATAGCACTTTCGCTACATGTTTTTCTTACGGTTTTAGTTTCACATTCTTGTCAGTTTGGTCACGCAGCAAAATCCCTATCGCATCCAAGCCTGCCGTAAGGAACTTCGTTCCAAAAACAAATTAGGCATTTGTTTTGTTGTAATATTTTTTAAAGTAATACATAAGTTAAGTTTAATTATGGATATCAATTGTGGATTGTTCAAATGTTGAAAAAAAAAAGAAGTCCACAAAAGTAAGGTACAGAAACAGTCGCGAACTGTTACCGCTCTCTGCTATCAGACTACCACACATTAAATGTACAACATTATAATTGTACATTATTTAATAATATTTCCCTATTACTGTGAGATTAGATTCAGCATTGTTTAGCGATTCGTGAGACAAACGTTTAATTCTCTCTACCGTTACAGCAAATTACTGTCGTATTAAATAAACGCGTACCATGGGGGTAATTATTTTTAACTTTTGACCGTGTTTTAGTCACCTTAGTAACCTTTTTACCTAGATAACGTAAGTCGTTTGACGGTTTCGGTTTCTAAGCACTTTCATCTGAGTGGTTATTGCTGTGGCTAGGTCAACTTTGTGAATGACTTGTGGTGGGCTCAATTGCAATAAACGCTGCAGCTATTCGTGACATTATTTCAAGATCAAATGTTTTTTGGATGTTTATTTCTATGTCTCTGTGCAATAATTAAGGTAGAAATTTATTAATATAACCTTCATAGTAGAAGTAAAGAACAGATGACATAAGCAAATGTAAATTTATGTATGTCAGTACTTGAGGTTGCAGTTTTAAATGGATGATAACAGCCTCTGCAAAAATGTTAAGGTTTGCATCTAATATATATCATATCTAATATACATCTACGGCCGTCTGTTCCAAAACTAAACAAAGCTTGTACATTGGTAACCAGACTGCTGTAACAACTAAATACATATACATTATAGATAAATAACACCTAGACACAGAACAAATGATCGTGCTCATCTCATAAATATTTGTCCTGGCTGGCAATCGTACCCAAGACCTCGTCTCGGTCGACAGTCTAAATCGCTAACCACTAGACCAATAGGCAGGTCAGCTGATTAACTTAATGTATTAAATACCAACTTAATATAAATAATCATTTCACTAACTCATGACTTAAGTGAGCTTAGTATACAAGTCAGCGTCAAAAACAATCTCGTCTTTTTTCCAGAATTTGAATGTAACCAAATGCCATAGTGTGTAATACTAAACTGTCAAGGCAATATTATTTTTTACTTAAAACAAGAACTCCCGCACTATGATTAACTGCTGCTGCGTGGGACTTTACAAAATTCAAATAACGGACACTAAGAACACCCTGACTCAGATCATCAATTTAGGGTTTACACAAAGTGTTGTCCTGGGAGAGAATCGAACCCACCACTGACAACTTAAAAGAATGCGCCATCAGTCTAAATATTAGGTTTAATATTTGGGAAATCATCATATTAATTGATTATTCTGTTAGGTATGACTGTTGGAGCATTAATCTCTAGTAATGTACACTTTAATAGCCACTTCAACGCCTTAAAATATACCTACCGTTACGTATAATACCACGTTTACCCGACCGTGCAAGAACGAGTGTTATGTTTTTCGAGTATATGTATGTACTGTTTTTTGTCACACCCTCGAACCTAAACATGAGGTGTCATTTGAATCGTCTTAATTAAGATTTTAAGATAAAATGTTGAATCGGATGTTGATCGGAATGATGTCCGATATTTATTAACAATTTACTTGTTCCTTTTTTGTTGTAAAAATATAAAAGTGCTACAAGTATCAATCAAGAACTCGGAGAAAAATATATCCATGCTCATTCTTTCACTTTTATTTTTTATTATTGTTCTTTTCATCACTTTAAAAGACTATATTATGTATTTATAATTGTATGAACAGGCTATTCGTACGACCCGGACTGTATGTATATAAACGGGACTGGTCGCGACTACTACGAGTTCTACATACAGTTGAACAGATGCGGCACATTGGGACGGAACGGGCAACACGACGATAGCAGGAAGCATCCCACTGTGAGTTCACTTTGTTCGCATTTCTTGTTTGTTTAACCAATTCTATCTCTTTTACTTATTTTTAATCTCTTTTTGCTGTAAACATTTGACTACCGTTATGGCTATTCGTTTGGTTCTTTTTAGCTTACAAACGTTTTTGTGAAGTAAATTGCAAAAGCATGTAGTTAGGTAATGAAGTGCAAATAGACCTTAAAATTAACTAAGTTGCTGTGTGAATATGAATTTCTTATATAATTAAAGCGAATTTAAGTTTGTTTGTGTAACAATTACTCCACCGTTCTTCATAAAGTTTTGCAGACACGTTTCAGGGGCGCTAAAGAGTAGCAGGGGCAAAAACTAGCGTTATGATTTCGATTATAGATGCTAGAACACTCTATACTGCTTATAGTTCTGCAAAAAAAAACTTTTAATATTTTTATTCCAAAATGGTAAACTACAAAGTATATACCTACCTATTGGTTTTTTGCATGATTTCATTTTATGGATTAAACTATAAATATAATTCACCGTTTCTTACTCATTTCTTTGGAGGATAAGAGATGTTAAGTGTATATTTAAGTTAAGAAAAATAATTGTTAACCTATACTGGTATTTTTTTTTTTAATTAATAGAACTGATGCGACAAGTCACAATAATTGCTGAGCCAGATAGTCGTGGGTTCGATTCCCACTCCGGACAAATATTTGTATGATCCACAACTTGCTGTGGGAAATCTGTGTGAGCTTTGAATCCATTGTTTGTGTTTGTAAAATCCCCCGCGCACAGGAATAATTCGTTGTGTGTTGTCTTGTTTAAAAAGTTACAAATAACTAGGTTTTTTTTTTTTTTTTTTTTATACTATAGGGGGACAGACGAACAGACGGGTCACCTGATGGTAAGTGACACCGCCGTCCATGGACACTTTCAACTCAAGAGTCGCAAGTGCGCTGCCCGCCTTTGAGGGTGATGAGGGATGGGGGATGTAGGGAGCGGAAAGAATAGAGGAAGGATGAGGAGATGGAAAAAAGGAGAAAGGAGATGAGGGGAGATGGAAAAAAAGGAGAAAGGAGATGAGGGGAGAGAAAAGGGGGGAGGGGGAATTGGGCCTCCGGAAACCTCACTCGCGTTACTTCACAACCGGTTTTCTGTGAGGCCGTGGTATCGCACCGGTCGAGCCGGCCCATGCGTGCCTAAGCATGACTCTACCACTGTTAAAATCTTTTTTGTGTAATATGTTTTATTATATGTAAAATTCATGAGGAATGTAAGTTTTTTATGAATAAATAAGCAAACAAACGAATCTTTCAATAACGATTAATTATCATTATCGTACTTGAATGATTCAAGGAACGCCTACATTTCTATATAATAAAATGCGCATACACAAATACTGATTTTCTCTTCTCTTCTCTTTTTCGAATCTCTTCAACTTGCTACCTCACCTAAGTTTATATTTGGATTACAATATGATCACAACTCTGAATTCCGTCAAAATCTCCAGTGCCTTCGATTTGCTTTCACCTGAAAACTCATATTCTCATGTTACCTTACAACGTCTCATGTAACTTATAACACCTGTTTATATCAAAGAACCGCTCAACTTCCTATATGACAAACATATCAAATGTCTAATTGTCATTAAAGAGTTGAGACTGCAAATGTCAAGGCATTCCAATACTCTCATAACCAAACGTTTGATGCATAATAATATGTTCTGTACAACAGAAGAACCTGATGTGGAACACAATAACAGTTCAGTACAATCCGCTGATAGAAGAGGAGCTGGATGAACACTTTAAGGTCACTTGCGAGTACGGGTACGACTTCTGGAAGACGGTTACGTTTCCCTTTTTAGATGTCGAGTAAGTACACCTCCGAACTGAAATAGAATAAGATGGTACGAATATCTATATTATAGCTTAAATATCAGTGTAATATATATAGTTAATAACCATATCTTAAGAAGTCAAATGACAAAAAAATATAAATCCCGACTGTATTATTATCTAAGTGTGTGTAACTCACACTGAGTTATTGAGTGTGTGTGTATGGAATATGTAGTATTATCTAAGCTTGACGCACTCCTTAAGTCGTCCTTTTAGGGACTAAATTTTTAAAAACCCAAAGTGTTAGTACAGGTGCTGACTTGCATTCCTAATTATTAGAAACCACGTTTTTATTTTTTCTTCTTGAGTCCGTACCCACCAACTTTTAACTGTTATTGGACCTGTGTGTAATAGTGGGGTCTTGAGAATATATCCATACAACTGTCTACTACTATCTTTCTAGCAGTCTAGTCTATTACTCGTCCGTTGCTGCAGTTGCGAAGATTCATTCAAGTCGAATCTGGCAGAAACTGCATACACAATAACATTTATTTTATTTGCTTTTGTAAAAAAAAAGTGAAACCATAGATGTTTATTTTGCTTTACTTGTCAACCACAATGTTTGCCACAGACCATGGCAGATCAATTGTGTTGGGCGTAGCGCACGTATGATTTTGTTGACACAGATTTGAAGGAGCAACAAACAGCAATCGATAAATCCATATCGGTGAAGATGCATCTGAGAACCTTAGAATCTTGTTAAATTAAATGATAAATTAAGAAGTCGTTAATAACAGTTTTTGTGTTCTAGATTTAAATAATTACATAGGTTTCTTAAACAGTTAAGGTGTAAGCTCATTTAAAGTTTTTTTATTCATGTAAGAACTTTTAGTGCACTTTAAAGTTTCACTGACTAGTTCAAACAAGTTCGTAATAGAAAACTAAACTATCACACCGATTCGAATTTCAAAGTTACAAGGCTGGTTACAGTAATGTAAAAGTGTAAGTTGTTGTAATAAATATATAATATTATAAATGAGTAACTGATAAAAACACGGATGTGAATATTAATAAATAAAATAAAACTAAATTATAATATATTTATTTTATTTTGTCTTCAGAGTTGCGACAGGGAATCCAGTAGTCTTTACATTACAACCACCTGAGTGCTACATGGAGATCCGTTCAGGATACGGTGCGAGTGGCGCGAGGGTGTCCGGTCCGGTGCGGGTAGGAGACCCGCTTACCTTGCTCATCTATATGAGGAGTGCTTACGGTTAGTACAATACTTCTTTCAATATTCGAAGTACATACATGTTCAAAAGTTACATCAGCCTTAGCGATGTACTTCTGACATTAAATTTAATAATTAAGATCATAATGACGTTATTTTAGAGATATCCTCTTTGGGAAACGTACTGTAAATTGTGTTTATCTATATTAATATATTACATTTTTTTTTAATTTATCCAATGGCGACCACGCACTGGAGGAAATATTTATAATTTTCGACCCATTCCCAAATTATTTTTCATTGTATATAAGGTTTTCTGAAAAATAAAATCTCAAAGTCGTATCTGAGAAAAGCTGTTTGACTTTCTTTTATTTCTTTTTGGAAGACTTCATTATTCTCTTTTTCCGAATGATGACAGAGTGAAGTTATAACTTTAAAATCGTCATTTGAGGCAAATTGGTGTGCAGTCTTAACACAATAATGACCGATTATTTTTACCGTAAAGTTCTAATGAACCAAATATCGATAACAATTAAATACCGTAATTCAAAGGGCGATGTTTAACGGTTTAATTTATTAAACGATCGCATGTCTATAAGCAATGCGGAAAATTCCAAGCAGGTTCAATCACGCACTTTGCATTTTCTTTATTTAAAATTTTATAAACCTTATTGTCTATTATGTATTAGAAATGAAGATAAAAGGGCGTCTTGTGAAATGCTAGATGATATATATTAAAAAAGAGTAAATGTCAGCTATCAGCTGCTGAGTTCGGTAACCTTCCAAGCCTCAAAAGCTGCGATCCTACTGTACAAATATTGTAGGTGTAATACTAGAAAATACTCTTTATGTGCAGAAAACTTTATAACAATATATTTAATAAAGAACGACGTACACTGTAGATTCTTAAAGTCAAAAGACACCAGTCTGTTGTATTTTATCGTAGTAAACGGAAGAACAACAAAGAACAAATGTCCGTTATACTTGTCTAAATGCGAGTACATCACGCAATAACTAACAATTGTTTTTGGTTGCATATCAATAGTTGTAATGTGCATTACAGATGGCTTCGACATCGTGGTAAACGACTGTTTTGCTCACAACGGTGCAGCTAAACGGATACAACTTATTGACGAATATGGGTAAGTTGCTGTAGCTTCAATGTCCTCTCTAAATAATTTCCTCATATTAAAGCAAATTGACAACCAAGCACACGGAACTGCTTATGTCATATTAATGACAATAATACATTCCTAATAGCCGACTCTTTGATCCATTAGGGGAAGGGGAACTTTCGGAAAAGAATTATACTTTAGTGTCTCTGTTGCCATACTAATTAATAAGTAATTTAATTCTATCGATACACAAGTAACATTAAAGTGAACGTTTTATGATATATTATTAGATAATTAGAAAATAGGACTTACTAAAATAGTTTCAGTTTTCTATAATAAGTACCGTCTGGATGTTAATTTGCTATCGGATAAATATCATTCAATTAGAAAGGCTCACTAAGTACATTGGTATTTTTTGGTATATTTATATTCAACAACCTAAGTTATGTACCTATCTTTTTCATTTCTAGTTGTCCAGTAGACGACAAACTCATATCTCGTTTTCGTGGTTCGTGGTCGGAATCAGGAGTGTTCGAGACGCAGGTGTATGCTTATATGAAAACATTCCGCTTCACTGGTTCTCCTGCTTTATACATAGAGTGTGACGTCAGGATGTGTCATGGAAGATGTCCTGTAAGTACTTACTCACATCTTGCCTTACTACAAAACGTAGACTTACAGAATCACTAAATTTAAAATTAGCTTAAAATTATTATTATAATGTAATTGAGACTTCCATCCATTATTTATATAAAAATGGGCCCTCCACATTAACAAGAAGAATAAGCTATAATATATGATTTACCCTGGACAAACTGAAATATCTTTAAAACAATACAATAATGTATTTTTTCTTTCAAAAGAAATACATTTAAGATTCACCTGTTTTTAAAGTGATGGGAACAGTGAATACATATTTCCTTCGTTTTTCAGTCACAACCATGCCACTGGCGTAACATGAAGAGCGTGAAGCGTCGTTCCATTGAAACGTCGCCCGGACAAGAAAGTTCGAGCCCCGCGCCTCGCCTGTCTGAGAATATATCGTTGTTCCAGTCCCTAAGAGTGCTGCAGGAGGGAGAAGAGGACTCCGAACTAGCTGCGAGCACAGGTGCTGATAAGTAAAATATTTTTAGTGTTAGCTGTGCCCTGTATTATATATGGATGCTATTCTTTATAGAAATCAGGGTGTTCATATTGTGGAAAGTCAGGGAAGCTCAAGGGTTCAGTGAAAGTCAGGGAAGAATTGAGATTTTACACCTCTATTGGATGTAATTGTTATTGTAGTTTTTTTTTATTTAATTTCGGTCAGCATAATTTGAGTATGAAATAGTATAAAAAAACCATAAACTAACCATTGTTGTCTGCTAAGTAATCTGATATGATTGTAATATATGTATTACCAAAGTGTAACCATATTTATACTATTTCCATGCTTGCTAAATCGAAATTTAATTTTGCTATAAAGTTAGATCTGCTAGGTACTGTTTGCATCTCAACATTTCCTAGTGATTGTAAAATATATAAACCTTTTATTTTGTAAACTCTGTAATTCAGCATTTTGTTTCCAGGTTTGGATTGATATACATTATGACAGCATTTTAATCATAATTATATTACCAATCCAAATTCTTGAACCCCTGCTCTAGTTCCTTTAGTATTATGTTATTTAGAAGAATAGAATAAGTAGGAAATACAATTTTGTTACAGAATGAGTTACATAAAATAATTTAGGTACTTGAAAATGAGTGTAGACTCATTCAATCACTCATATTCTTTATTTCAACCCTTATATACGAAGGCACCATCTTCGTAACGTGTGCTAATAATCTGATATCCCTTTCCAGGACCACCCGAAGGCCAAACGTGTATGAAGACATCAGCACTTTCAGCCATGATGGCATCTTGTGGAGTGTTAATTGCAGCGTTATGCGGTGGTGTACTAGCCGCCGCGAGGGGCTGCCGACGTGAGGGGCGGACACCACATCACGCATACGTGCCTCATAAGGGACGAATCAAATAAAATCATTGACTAGTTTCCTTACTTTTTTTACGTGGCAGGATAAGTTTCTGAACTCGTGAGATTGGTATTTATAATAAGCTATTATAGTGCTCTAGGAATGAGTCGAACAAATGCCTAAGCCAATAGTTTTTTGCGTTAAGGAATTTAAAATAAGAATAAATATTTGATACTACAGTTGTATAAATACAATTACATAAATAAAGATTGTTGTAGAGCCATGCTTAGACACGAATGGGCCGGCTCGACCGGTGCGCCACCAAGGCCTCACATTTCCCCAAAATTAGTGAGATTTCCGGAGGCCAAACTCCTCCACTCAACCCCTTTCCCGTTTACCCCCCCAACATCTCGCCATTTCTCATCACCCGTACGGCGGGCAGCGCACTGACGACTTTCGAGTTGCAGGTGTCCATGAACGACAGCTGTCACTTACTATCAGGTGACCCGTCTGTACGTCTGTCCCCTCATATTACAAAAAAAAATATCCAATATATAATAACTTAAGCATGTTACTCGAACCAAACGATTTTATAGAAGTTTACAATCCATAGGGATTTTAAGATAATCGCACGGCAATAATGACTAAGACAGCAGATATCCTATAAACCATTCATTTAGCTGTCAATTGAATTGGCTGCCTTTTGTATGAGATTAATAACAAATATTTTGACTCTATATATAAACTTATTTAGAAGATAGGAACTTAAAACTTTTTGACTTTTTAATTACTTATAGTTATAATAATATTCGGACAAATTGAGAGGATCTGTATTTTTGACAATAAAATATACCTCCTCCGTTTGTCTTGCACTATTTATACATGCAGTTCTCAAAGTTGTGATAAAATAAGTATTAATTATATAGACTTAACTATAGTGTAATGCAACGAACTACGATTATATTTTTTAAGCTAAGCTAAGTTTTAAGCAACATTATGTTCAAGTAAGAAACGAATTAAACACTATTCGTGTTTCACTTTTATAAAAAGATGTTCGTGCTGATGGTGTTTTGGTATCAAATATTCATGTGCGTTTGTTTTTGTTGTCGTAACAGTTATCAGACGGAAGATGATTTAAAAAAAGAAAAACTACGTGCTTATGTTTCGTGTTATAGATTTTTTTTTACTATTGTTTTAAATGTAATTGGTTTAGATAATACGTTAGGTTGTTTTCATAGTCATGTTTCATTCATTTTTTTTTTCTATAACGTCCCTTGGGTGATTGTTACATTACTTTCAAGTTAGCAATTTAATCACCTTAATAAAATGTACATCACTGACAGCAAACATATAGTAATAATTATACAATTTGTAAATATTAAAATAAGGTTTATTCAATAATTCGATTTTTCGACATTTAATTTAATTGTACTATTTCCTATTATTTATATGGTACATAAATACATTATGTATATTAAGGAAATGCAAATATATTAATTTAAATACTTACTTATTTTAATTTTTATATCTTTCCGTATTTATATAAAAAAAAACATCGAAGAAACAAAATTTTCAACTCGACTGGACAGAATGAGAGTTAATCAGTGTGTCTTGTTAGTGACTAACTATAATAGTATGACTTACCTTTAGCCTGGCTTCACCATTAAAAATAATAAAATTAGACTTAAATAGTTATTGTAATACGAAAACGTTACAATACTTCTGGGCAGGTCTAGTGGTTATTGCCCCTGTATGCTGAGCCACAGGTCGTGGTTCGATTCCCAAGCGGGCAACAGTTTGTGTGATCAATAAATAGTTCTCCCGAGACTGGGTGTTCTTTATGTACATTGTTTGTATGTTTGTAAGGTCTCCGTGACACGGGAATTATTCATGAAGCGCGAGTCGTGCTTTTGAAAAAGAAAACAAATAAAAGAACACATCAAGTATATTAAATAATTGCACACAAACTTAAGTACAAACTAAAAAACAACAATAAACACACTACATATATTATAACAAAAATCCCAGTGATTAAAAATTCGATGTGTAGTAAAATAAAATAGAGGTGTACCGCACACAGGATATCCTATTGACTCTCTAGAATATTGATGATGATTGATGTAGAAAACACTCAACTCGTACACATAAACTAGATAGGTCGAGACAGGTATATCTATAATTGTTATTTTATTTTTATACCTTTTAATTGATTTCTCACGTTAGGCTTATAAAATAATACAGACAGACAGGTATATCTATAATTGTTATTGTTACTACATATACATACTTTAAACATCAATGTTTATATTAAATAAAGGCCTTCATTTTATTTATTAAATTTATATAGGAAAACAATAGAAAAATTCATCAAAATTTGTCTTTATGACACGAGAAATAAAAATATTTTAGTGAGTGTGGTACACCAAATTAACATAGTAAATTTGATTTGTATTTATGTTCTTTAAAATTAAATACTGTCATGATTTATTTCTTATAAATGATCTAAGTACATAAGTTAAAAATAAAACTGATTTATTTATTATCCACGGTGGGTAGTTTATGTAGAACTTCTTCTAAATGCTTAATGGCACCCGCTAGTATTTGTACTTCACATTCCTTTAACAGCTTGATATTTATCCTGTAAATAATGATTAAAGAATTATTAAATTGCAATAAATAAATATATCTCTATATATATAATTCTACTTTACGTGTGTATGTCACTGAATACCTCCTAAACGGCTGGACCCATTTGAATGTTTTTTTTTGTATGCGTTTGGGTGGCGCCCTGGATGGTTTAGATTCAGAAATAAGCGCGGCAGATGGTGCTGCAGTCGGTATTTAGGTTATTTATCTATACTGCAACTTCAGGACAACGTATCTCGGGTCCGCTAGTATATATATATTTTTAAATATATAGACTTATATACATAAAGATATATATGTATATTCCAAGGGTGCCTTGCAATAAAAATGTGTTTTTCTCTTTCTTCATATGATAGGTCGAGAAAAATAACCTACATATGTCCTTTCCGACGATTAAGTATCGAGATACCAAATTAAATCAAAATCACTTCAGCCGTTTAGTCGTGAAATGGTAGCAGACAGATAGACAGATAGATGGCGTTACTTTCGCCTGTATAATAACATTAGGTATAGATGATAAAATTTTATATTGGAATAATTTATGGACATATGCAGTTGATTTTATTTTTTAAAGGCTGAGAGAAAGAGTGAGAGAGACTTTGTGAGATCCACAAATGGTTGTTCCGAGTCTGGATGTTCTGCGGGTCCGATGTTGTGTTTGTAAAATTTCTGCGACACAGTAATAATTTCTAGTGTGGGAGTAATAAAACAAAAGAAAGACAAAAAGATTTAAGCACAAGTGGCACCGCCCAGTGTTTACATTAACTTCTTAATTAAATATTTCTTGATCCTTCACAGTCATTACAACAGAATTACCTTTGTAAAGAATCGATATTGTCACTGCTCTTCTTATACGAGGCGGCGACGAGTTTGCAGCGCGTTAGCAAGTAAGAGTACCCGCGCCGGTCGATGTCTGAACCCACTGCTTCGGCGCTCGAAGCGTCTGATGACACTAGGTCACCAGGTAACCCTTGCTTTGACCATTTTGTTAACTCTTCTGTAAGTTGGAAGATTCGAATAAATGACAGCATTAGAAACCTCTAAACGTTAAGATAGTGATTGGAGGTAGATATTATCGTTATTTCGATTTAAAAAATTAAAAAATATTAGCTTGGGAAAATATTTTGTAACAATAAGCATACATATGTAAATGTAAGAAAAGAACATGATGTAAGTAGACACGTATGGGCCGGTGCGATCGGAGTATAACCATGGCATCAAAGTAAAGCAGTTGATAAGCAATGATTGCGTTGTGTTTCACTGAGTGATTGTGGTTACCGCTAGGGTTGCCACCCGTACTTTATAATTAAGTATTGTACGTTATTTCAGGTAATTGTACTCTATACTTTATGTGAACAATGAAGTACACGAAAATACTTTATTTGGCATGATTTGGTTTCTTAGGGATTTTGAAAAGTTTTGTCATATGTATTTTTTTCGTTAAACGAAATACATCGATCGATGTCGCCACTCGCCAACGCCACATTACCTAAGCACTCGTTTTTTTAACAAATATTTGTAAACGCAACTTACCTTCAAATATCAACAATGTCACTGTAAAGTGTCATTAATTGTCACAATTTCTTGTTTATTTCGTGCGAAGCGGTTTGCAATGCAATAATGAGAGAGGCCATAAACAACGACTAACTAAATGCAATAACAATAAGTTAAACTAAGAAATTAGTAACTCGCTGCAAACTTTGAGGGTTGGTTAAAAAGGTAAAATAACTTACCGTGTGATGTTGCAGAGTTCTGGGGTGTAAAACGGTAAGAACAACTTAATTCTAAATTTGCAGCGAGTTACTAATTTGTTTGACAATGTTATTAACAAAAAACACTTTTCACCCCTTTCCGAACACCCCAGAACGCTGCAACATCACGCGGTAAGTTATTTTACTGTTTTTATTAAACCCTCAAAATTTGAGAGAGTTACTCATCATTTTCGGGTTTGAGGCTTTAATGACTGGCCTAGAGTTTTTTTTCTGTGATGAAAAGCAAATGGCGAGACGAAAGAAATAAGACGAGATATAAGCATCTCTGAATTTGATTAAAAACGAATTACTGATTTATTTTAATTTGAAATATAGACTAAAGATGCTGTGCAATTGTTTAGAAGAGATAAAATACAAAACGCATAAAGTAATAAAAAATATGTATTTAAACGTAACAATAATAAAAAATAAATTGTACTTTATTTTAATACTATGTTCTTTTTTCTTATACCTATAATAACCAGGCAGGTGAGGGGTCACTAACTGCTCCTTTGCCTCCCTAAACTAAAAAAAGAAAAGCGGCTAGAGATAGAAGAAGTCCATGATACAAGAATGAAACTAATTTAACTTTTCTGAAGTATATAACTTACTTTAAAGCGCCTACCATGATAAATCGTAATAAGGTGTATTTTTCGACCCTTCTCTTCATTATTTTTATATTGAGGTGAAATTTACTTGGTTATTAAGCTGGACGAAACCATTGAATTAAAAAACAAATTAATGAAATAAAAACATATGTTGAAAAATAGCGAATTGAAATTAATTCTTCATATTTTCAAATGAAAAGGCAAAATGCCATAACATACATTTGAAAACAAAAACAACTGAATAAAAACCTTTTACTATTTCTAATGAGAGAATCAATTAAATGTTTGTATACTTGTTTAAAAAGAACAATTTAAAAATATGTATTTAGATATTTATCAACATTGTGTTCATATTTAAATTGGTTCCCTACACGGTGTTCGTGAAAGTGAAAATTTATGTACATATATATTTTCTCGTTACTATTAACCTATTGCTGAGTAGATGTAGATTTATTTGTTTATTTAATGTACATCTATTTATATTGTTTATAACAAAAAAAGCATATAATTCCCTTTTGTCCTAGTTACAACAAAACACGCGAGCTAAATGATTTCGGCATGTACTTGATTATCCATTGAATGGAAACATATTTTTTTATAGTTGACTTGTGTAGATTGTATTACTTTTTTATGGTATAGGAGCCAAATGAGCAGACGGGACACCTACTCAAGAGTCACAAGTGCACTGTGCCGGCCGTTGACGGTGGGTCAATTTTCTGTGAGGCCGTGGTATAACTCCAGTCGAGCCGGTATAGCTTTTACACGACACCAGCAGTTTGAGCAGTATGGTCACAACTGATTATGGACCCCTTAAAGTAACTATCTGTCTATGTATGACTCGCCCATTGTGCATATGCACTGATTACATATGCACAAGTATATTCTTACCTTGTCTTATTTTTACACATTCTTCGGTCATTCACACAGTGTAAAATAGCCAATTATAGTTTACCTTGATTCATATTAAATATTCTGATGAAAGCCAACAATTCGGCGCTTATCGGATTTTCTCCAGTGTACAAGTTGAAGTGAGTAACGCCGGCTAAACCAAGTTTATTCAATAGCGACAACTTCGTGTCGTGAAGAGGATCGCTTGCAGACACGCCGAGGGAAAGAGTTAGACTGTCGTGTTGGTTGTTCAGGTAGACGAATCTGAAGAAAAATAATTATATTATATACGAGTATATATGTAGACTTTTTTTATTTGATTGTGTAAACGCGCTAACCTCTGGAAAGATCAGAGGAATTACTGATTATTTTTGTAATTATTTTATGATGTATGGACGAACAGATATAGACGAACAGAGGTTCACCTTATGGTAACGGACAATCCTCACCAATAGACACCTGCAACTCAACAATCGTAATAGCGATGCCCACCTTTGAGGGTGATTGGGGGAAGGTAGGGGAAAGAGGAGGGCAGAAGTTTAGCCTCCAGTCACTCACTCGGCAATATGTTTCTTTGTATTAATCTCGTTTGTCTATCGGTTTTCTGTGACGCCGTGGTATCACTCCGATTTAGCCTGACCATTCGTGCCTAAGCATGACTCATTACTTGTATTTCTTTTAGTGGAACAGTGACGATAAGAACAGGTGAAACTGCGATGGAGTTCTATTATAATTATAGTAACAAATACTTTGAACATAATAAAGTTTTATAACTATTTACGAGCATTGTATTAGTAGCTGTGACCTCATTGCTATGGAACATTTTCTTGAAGTCTAAAAAAATGTACTCCAAAGAATAGAAATAGGTAGACGGTTAAATAAGACGCAGAAAAAAGGTATAAATATTTGAATATATGTATAGTTGTTTTAAAACCCGTAACTTTCTTTGATCGGCATTGTGATGTTTTGTTGTGTAAATATAAAAGGAAGTTGTTTTTATTTATAGGTTTTGTATATAGAATAATGAGTCACTCGCGTGTACAAAAACTTTTCAAGTTATTTTACCCTTATTACAGAAAGGTGATTAGAGGAATACTGAATTGAACTGAATTAAAGGGATTGTATATAGGTCACACTGAAAGTTTTTAGAATAGGCCAGTAAGAAAAGTATCCGATAAAAGAAATATTTAAATTTCGAATTAGGAACTCTTTGGGAATCTGTAAATATTGTTGCGCCATCGAGAAAAATAGTCTGGAACAATCTACAAGACGCGAGAACGAAGGGACAACGCCATCTAGTGTCGGACAGCACGCAACTGTGGACATTATGACGCTAGATGGCGCTACAAGTAGCTCTAGAATAATCTATTTAGTCTAGAGCCATCGATCGAATATTATCGTACATTCTAGTTATCTCGACAGCAATATAAAAGCGGATCGTGTTAGCCGTACGGTTTTTGATTCAAGATACAGCGAATAAAACATCGAAGCGATCTTCTAGTGCGACTAACGAGTGATATAGTGATTTGTAATTGTAAAGAGTGTTATTAATAAATATTGTATTGTGTTGTTTTTGGTAATCAATCGACTACTTTAATTTATTAAATACCCAGCTCGTAACAATATGTAATGAATTTATATGTATTTTTTTTACAAATTGGAATCAATTTAAAAGGTGTCTCATCGAAAGGGATTTGACTATGATAAAAATTTCACTAAATGATTTATTACGACTTTCGTTGCGGTCTTACTCAACAACAACTTTTAACGTGGGAGAGCCATGCTTCTGCACGTATGGGTAGGCTCGACCAGTGTATTACCACGGCCCCACAGAGAACCGGCTGTTAAGCAATGTTTGCATTGTGTGACCGGGTGAGTGAGGTAACCGGAGGCCCAACCCCCTTTCCCTGCCACTCTTTGCCTTCCTTCTTTTCAATCCTCTCCTCCTTTTCCTCTACCCATAAAGGCGGGAGCACTCTTGTGACTCTTGAGTTGCAAGCGTTCATAGGGGGTGGAAGTCATTTACCGAGAGGTGTCCCATCTTTTCGTTTGTCCGCCAATAACATAAAAAAAAAAACAATTGTACGATAGACTTCGGTTGGCATTTCATTAAGCAGCCTCCTCTTGTGCCATTGTTCACAACTGGTTTAATGAGTTTCAACGTGGTCAAAGCAAATTCGCTGATGATTCTCGGGAAGGACTTCCTTCTACGGCGACTACTGAAGATAACGTGAGTGCTGCGCGGCTAATGATAGACGCTGATAGAAAGGTGACATAACAACCGATTCGAGCTGCTAGGCATTGGTGTGAGTCAAGTAGAAAAAGTCTTACATGAACATTTAGGCGTCGAAAGAACGGCAGAAGTCAAGGGAAAAAGATGATTGTCCCCTTCTTTGGACGGATGGGTCATTTCGATATAATCATTCTAGAAGATAAAAGGATTTTTAGTGCAGATTGGTATGTCAGTCATTGTTTACCAGTTGTCTTGGGAAATGTTAAACAGCAGCGCCCAAGAAGAAGACCCTCCTCCACCAGGACAACGCTCCACCTCACTCCGCCAGATGGACTATCGAATATTTCTATCGAATGTGTGGAGTTAGTGAGTCATCCTCCTAACAGTCCCAACCTGGCACCTTGTGACTTTTGTTTACTTCCAAAAATAAAAGATAAACTTAGAGGAATTCATTTTATGAACCCTGAAGATGCATTTGGCAAAAGGCGTGGAAAAGATCCCTAAGGAAGAGTAGGCTAACTGCTTCAGTCAATGGTTTCATGCATGCTAAGGTGCTCAGAAAGGAAGCGGCGACTACTTCGATAAGTAATAAAAATATTACCGGGCGTCTATTTCATTCCATTTTTTATTTTCTAAAAACTTTCAGTGTGATTCACTATTAAATATAAATATTTTTAAATGAAGTAAAAGGTACCAAGTCAGTTAATTAGCTTAACATTTAGTTTGACATATCACGTAACTCATGGTACAATGAAAAGCAATTATCTTACAGACAAGAGTATAGAAAGTTGTATTGTGTATATTCTGTGAATAATTGTGTATTTACTTTATAATAAACACGACTGCTATTTAAGATTTATGCTGATGAAGTATGTAATTAAAAGTACAGATAAATAATTCCGATGATTAAAAATACTAACGCTATATATCGGAAAGGCTTATAAACGCAAAAATAAAATAAAATCTCAATCGACAAAGAAAATCACCTGTCGAGTATATATTAACCTGCTGAAAACTTGATGATTAGGTATTTAAATTTGGGTATCGGATCAGTTAACAGATCTGTCAAATCTTATGTAAAATTTCAGTGTAAATCAAAAAGAGGTCGATTACCACTCGGAACAAAAAAATATACGAATATGATCGACAAATTGTTGTCCTGAGTCATTGTGTTCGGTGCTTGTATTGTATTGGTGTTGTGTTGTAAAGTCAACCGCAAGACAGGAATCAATCCTTGTGCGGGAGTTGCCTTTTACGTCAATTAACTAAAATCGACAATATTTTGCTTATTTATCGTTCTAATTAGGTTAGTACCGGTAACTGCTTAACATCAGAGAAACAGTTTGGATAAAGATGGATGAGGAATGTTATTTTACGAATTTTTCAACCCGAGAGTCCTAATGTTGATAGAATTTTACCCATTGTGAAGAAACAAGTCGGCGTTGGGTCTGGCTCCGTAGAAAATAAAGATTTGTTCGCCAATCTTAAAATCACGTACTGCGTAGCACTCACCACGGTTCAATTCCTTGTTGAAATCTGTCGTTATCTGGAACAATACACCATATTAACTTACATCAAAGATCGAGGAAGTGTTGTTCAATTTGACGTAACAATTAAAACAATACACGTTGATTCTGACAATAATCACTACGACTCATATTAGCAGAACTGATGACATACATATTGTTATAACCATAACTTGTCTTTGTCTTTACTTACTGACAGATAAAAAAAAATATAAATACATATAAATTCAGAAAAAGAATAGATTACCACCCACAGGTCTGGTGAAAACGATTAAGGCTATGGTTCTGAATCGAATTGAACATCTTCTAATCGCACCAACCGACACCTACACTCCCGCCTATATTCACGAAGAGATAGACATTATTGCCGTCATCCGGGCACTGTATGACTGAATACACACTGTCTGATAGATAACAGACCGATAAACCGATAGACCGAACCCTTAGACATTTAATAGAATAGAGTCATACAATCGCTTGAGATTGCGAGCAATGGGGTGGCCCTATTCATAATGTGCCTTGTGGTTCGTCATCGAGAAACACAGGACGCACTACCGAATACCGACGTGAAACTGAAATAGATAAATAGCGATTAGGCTCGATATAAGACATAATTTTACGTCTTTAGAGAATGCGAGTGCTTTCACACATTTAATATATACTAAGTATTCATACTTAGTATATATTAAAAAGTCAAATCGGCGTGACAGCAAAGCAATTGAGAAAAAATGCAATGAGCAACAATTCATAACACTTATTAATACAACAACATTATAAAAAAAAAATCACCGCTGCGTGAATTTTTTTTAGTTTTAATATTCAAAGTTTCACATCAGTAGTTCTGATTCCGACTTTTTATATTTATAAATTAAGAATGTATTACCAACTTAGGTATGGTATGAAACATTGTAAAAGAACCTGTATAATGTAAGCGATAATTGCGATATTGTAGTGTGTGTATGTATGTAGCGATAAAAAATGTGATGTTAATAACAATTTACGTATGTAATTTATAAAAAAAAAACATCTCAGTTTTTATAATCATCGAGGCTAAATGTGTGTGAATCCGTTTAACAAAACAAAGTTAATTATACCCTCTTAAGCTAAATTTATACTTACTTACATACATTCATAAACTCAAGCCTGTATCTTTGAAGGGGCAGATAGAGACGTAATTAACGTCTACATTTTTCCGATTATGATTTAGTCTATTGGAAATTTAGAGTATATGGGTAGAAAAGGTAGGATAGAAATCAAAGGAAAGGATATTGCTTATACAAATGGATTGAGGAGTATAAGTAATACTACGTTAATTCCACAGAGTAATATAATACAATAGTACATTATGGTACAAGTGTGTAACGTTGGTGATTACCGCTGAGGCGCCATTGAGACTGAGGCGTTAGGTGAGGGTCTTAAGATAGCCGCGGATGGTCATACGACGTTTTTCAACACACTTGTGAAGAAACTAATACAAAAACATATTTTATTTAGTAGATAATAAGTTTATTTAGAGTAAAAATTAGTAAATGTGCAGTTAGTAAAATTATAATTAATTGTTTTTGATGGCTTAGCGGTCTCATCATATAGATTATTTACTGAAATACTTTCATGTTCTATTGTTATTTGGGATAGTTAATTATTCGTGTAGGTAGGTGAAATCCAATCATTGGATGTACTTGTTGTTTCACCAGTAGGACGCGCCTCAGAATCAAGTCTAATTCCTTTTGTGATTTTTGCGCAAATTTCCTTCTTGTTTAGTAATGAATCTTCTACGTATGATTCTGCTACATTGCTAGATCGCCACCCACCATGGCGCTTCCGTCATTATATCAGCTCCTGAATTAGCTAGCAATGTAGCTGAAGTTCTTCTGAAACTATGTCCAGTGTAGCTCTCAGCATTTGCTAAACCTACAAACTTAGCGATTTCTTTAAGCATAGAACCAAATTTTTTTATACCTATAGGCTGACAGGTACATTTACCATTCTGGTAATTTAGAAAGAAACGGTCATTTTTTGCTTTTGGTGAAAGCTCATCTGGCCATGGTTCTCTACGTCTTTTACAGTTATATTTGTTAATTCTTGTATCCTACAAGCACCAGTTACACCAAATATTAAAGCAACCTGGAAAAAGAAACAATAATTAAGTTCAACACACAACACAGGCTAAAGTCGCTAGATATTTAACATTATTTTAACTAACCTTAGTAGCCAGATATTGGTTATCTGGAGCATCTTTTATAATTTTTTCAATATCGTCAGACGATAAAACCTTTGATTTCTTGCTTTTAAATTCATCGGATAGTCTCTTTAGATAAGCTGACAAAATTAAAGTATGTTTTTAAGTCCACTCCATTCTTTGTTCGGACTGTACTTTTTAACATTGAGTATATACACCACAAAGAGCTAGATTTGTACTTAGAAGATAATTCTTTAAAGTACGCCACGAACATATTTTCTGAAAAAGACTGTGTATTCTTGTTGTTTTGCCATTGTATAAAATTTTGGATAGATATTTAAAGAGATAGATAGATATTTTTCCTTGGATTTTTCAGGTAGTAAACTTTCCATACCGTTAAGGGCTTCACATCTTATCGGGCGGTGTACTTGTTTACATTTTAATTAATAAATAACTGTAATTTCAACAGGGAAAACGAAAACAAACCAACATAACCAATAAAATAAATAAAAAAAAAACTCTACAACTCACTTGTGAATAATAGCAATGAAAAAGTCACAGTTTGATTATAGATGTCATTATGTGCCTAATCGCCGTGAAATTAGAGCCACTTTATGAGCAAGCGTGTTGAAAATAATATTATATGTATACGTAGTCGGTACAACCAGTTTAAAGGGCGATACATATTTTTTATGCGATAGGGGGCAAACGAGCAGACGGATCACCTGATGGTAAGTGACTACCGCCGCCCATGGACACCTCACCACAAGAGTTATAAGTGCGTTGCCGGCCTTTTAGGTAAGAGTACGCTCTTTTATTGAAGGTCGTATCGCAACCAATGGCATTTTCGGTTCGGAAATACGGCAGGCGACAATTTGTTCCATAAGCTGGTTGTGCAAGGCAAAAAGCTTCTGGAGAAGCGCAGTGGTGGAGTGCCAATCGTCCAGGTGATGGGGATGGATATTTTGTCGCGTAGAACGATGGCGGAAACCAGCAGCCTTAAAAATATAAAAAATATAAAAAACATATATCATACCTTGCCATGTTCATGGTTGCACATATCCCATAATGGTATAAAAGCTGTGACGTCAACGTTGGTCATTCGTATGTTGTTCTGCCGAGTCATCACAGTAGATACAGCCCATCTGTAAATAAAACAAGTTATAATCCCCTGGATGTTAAATTAACCCCAGTGTTGCATCCATGTTGATGATTCGGATGACCTTAAGCAATGGGAGAAAGATAGAATGGGGTTGAAAAGATAACAACTATTGTTCCTTATTTTTTTACTGCTGTTAATAAATTATTTGGCCAAAATTTCTGTAAAGGCCGCTGTCAAGTAATGTGAAGGTACGCACATTATGCATCCTAAACCTAAACGAACGAAAACGATGTGTTGAAAATTGAAAAGAGTATCCTAAAGTGGTTTAGGCTTGATAAGTGCGGAACGAATGACACATTAAGTACATAAGGAATATAAATGCTGATAGGCGTCGTAGAAAATGCTAATAATAGGTTATTAGTGTTTTCTATGGATTTTTTCTATATTTATGTGTATATTACTATTACTATATTGTTTCTTTTATATGTATAGGTTTCATACGCCATGTCATCACTTTGCCGAGTAACTTTTATTCTTTCTGCAGTATGATATTATAACAAGGGCCATTGTAAGCATAATAGCTAATATGCAAATACAAACATAACTAGGAACAATAGATGCTCAACCGGACTTTTACTTTCATACAATTGTTTCTCTTATAACATCTTCTTGTATTGTTTCTATGGGAACGACTTTCTGATTATCTAATAATATTAAGTACTTCATTAAGCCGGCTATATGTTTACATACATATTTATTGCGGGTTTATGAACGGACGAATAAATGTTACTTTCACAATGTCGTGTACATTGTTAGTGATGTATTTACAAATACGTGCAAATTGTGCTTCGGCTAACTAACAATGTGGAAGCCACTAATAAAACATCCAGTTCGCTGTATACGAGATTTTTATCGTAAATTCCATGGTACTGGGAGGGTACTCAGGTCAATAAAGAGAAAAGCTTATTAAAATATTTTTTCCGAGATTCAAATGATTTCCTAGAACTGTAACATAGAAGTGGCCGGGGCGTGCTTCAGTATCAAACATTTGTTCCCATAAAAAACAGTATGTTTTTGCCCAGGGCTATCAATTTTATATGCATCTCTTTTATTATATCTTGCTCTAAAAAAATCTACATTTCAAGTTTTCAAGACATTGACTTTTAAACAAACAGTATGTTATGTTTGCATTCATCTAACCCATTAAAAAACAAACAAAAGTTGCCTGGAAGAGATTGCATATAACAATAAGGCCGCCATTTGTACATTATATATTTGACACGTGTATAACATGTATTGTATTTTACTGTAAGAATGGTGTACAAATAAAGAGTTTTCTATCTATCTATCTAAACAACAGTTCTGCATCTGTTTTTTTTAAGTAAGTTAAATTATAGATTTTCCCCACAACAATTTAATTGATAGTGATTTGATTGTAGATAAGTATGTAAATACGTAGATAAGCAATCATTGTGGTAAATAACTTATATTTTATAGTAACCCGTAATGAGGATGAGAAATGATGATTAAAGAACGTGACAGCATCTATCTTAGCAATATAAAATAATGTCTGTATTCAATTTACTTCATAATTGCTTTGTTTTATAAGGAAGGGAAAGTACACTCTGCATGAACATTGTTTTATTGTGAATTGTTTGTAAACATCAATATCTTATGGAGAGGTTACAATTGACAATTGCTGAAGTTTTGTTAGTGTGTTGTCACCACGGCTTGTAATCAAATATTGACATTATGGTACAAACAAAATCAACGACAAGGCGGTCATGACGGCATAGCTATAGCTATTTATGTGTATTTGAACTATTAGAAATATTTTACAAACAAGTTCAGTAAAGAAATCCTTAAAATGTCATTAGACCTCTACTAGCATCCTACAATGCAAATACTTTAATCTGGACGGAAATAAAAGTGCACAATAAAATTGATCTAATTTTCAACCAGGCACAATAGGTGGTACTCTTTTATTTAGTATCTTAGCAATCCACGGCGGAAAAAACATTACCATTACATAAGCCTTATATTTAGACCGATAGACTTCACATTTGAAATAGTGTGTGTTTAGTACAACGTGCTCGAAACCAGGTCCAATATGATGAGACATCGTCTTCATCTTCATCATCTTAACGAAGCGGCGACGGTTAGGCAAGTTTGAAAAATTCGGTGTTGGATTCTAGGGAAATTGCGGTGAGACCACCGCTTAATAACACTTTCTCCACATATACTTTAAAGTTAACTATGAAAGTCAGACATAATTTTATACAACTAGCTATAAAAAAAATTAACGAATACCTCATTGATTGACCTGAGGTGTCTATGTCGACATATGATTCTCAAAGCACTGTATACGGCTGTATTCGGTAATGAGATCGTTGTTTATTCTTTCTCAGTCAATTTATTACTTGACTCATATAATCACAAGAGATTAAATTTAATTATATTTTTATTATTTAATTTGAATTGCTAAGTTATCTTCAAAACATTCGTAACGATATGTATATTGTTATTTAAAGGTTAATGTTAACTATCTCCTTTGGTTTCGATCATCTCATTCGCTGTTTATCAGAGCTATAATCTAATCATCCAGTGTAGCGTACTTAAAATATGATGGAAAGATATTCCAATCATTTGTTGCAATAGCAGATCGCTTGATGTGTTTCTGTAACGAGCTTTTTGTCAACACTGTGATCTCACCAGTGAGTTCTAAGCTCTAGCACACACAAGCAATTCTAGAACTGGCCTGTTGGTCTATTGGTTAGTGACTGGTAAGCGCGAGGGTTCAATTCACAACCAGGACAAATAATTGTGTGATCAGCACGAGTATTTGTTTTATGTCTGGGTGTACTTTATCTGTAAGTTTCTATTTAAAAATATATAAGTATGTTTATCAGCGGTCTGGTTACCATTATACAGTTTGGGATCAGTCGGTCGTGTGTGAGATGTGTGAAGTTATTATTGTTATTTTTTATAAGATATAATCAACAGTATTGTGGGGTTATCTTCACTGTATTTCGGTTTTAAAAGGTCTACATTAAAAACCTTTTCCCTGTATTTTTTTTTTAATAAAAATGTATAGTGAGATGGATTAACTTATATATTCTCCCAAGTATGATATATCCCAGAACTAGTGTTATGTGTTATACTTAGTATTACATTACTTCACGTTAATTGTCTATCACCTTTATTTGAATGTTTTTTGTCCTCCAGCCAGCTCGTCGGACGATCTAAAGAAGATAACTGGGATAGACTAGATGCGGAAGGCGCACATGAGGTGCTATAGCGCACATTGGAGGTAGGACACACAATTGCTGGTGTGGAAATTATTATATTGGAAAACACTTGATATTTGTGTAAGTGTAAATGTTGAGACTTAGTTTAATAGTAGTGAAAAGTGGAATGTGCAGTTGACCTTATTGGAAAGTAAGAGGCTCCGTGTGAGAAATTATGACGTTAACAATGACCCATACAGCGACATGAGATTATGAACATTATTATTTTATGTTATCTATGAAAGCTTTAGCGTTTTGTATATATTTTAATTAATAATACAGAATGATTGTACTACGACAATGGGTTAGGTATGGTTTTCAGAAATTTTGAATGAATTTTAATCCTTGAGGCTAATGTACTTTCATTTCGTAAATCCTCAATGTAAAACGTGGGAAAGCGTCCTTTTAACATGGGAGAGCCATGCTTAGGCACATATGGGCTGGCTCGACCGGAGTATTACCACGGCCTCACAGAAAACCGGCTGTTAAAAAATACTAGCACTGAGTGACCGATTGAGTGAGGTTACCGGAGTGCCAACCACCTTTCCCTGATCCTCCCAATTTGCCCATCCCCTCTTTCTTCTTTTGATTCGCAAGTGTTCATGGGCATAACGAAACTTTCAACTTTCTTTCTTTTTTGATTTCACGTATATATATTAAACAGTTATAAAAAAAAATGCGAGTTGTTTTATGGTGACTATGGTACACTTACTCTTTGAAATCTCAAAAGTATTTGTGTAAATCATGATGATCAATTTTATGGTACTTATCAAATGCGAACTGAAAATATATTTTTGGATGTTTTTATTTCGCAGTCTATATTTAAATTTCGAATGTAGAAATTTCTTTGTATTATACATTATTCTTATAACCGAATACAGACGTTCATACTATTAAACATTCACTTTATATGTAATTATGGACTTCTCAGTCATGTCATCATACGTGTGTTAACGAATAGTCAAAAGCTCGACAAACCATTACAACTCGTTTCATAGTTTATATTACGGTCGCGTTACTTTGTATATGTAAGAAATGCAATTGAGCATCTCCTATTCATAGTTGCACAACTAATTTTAACAGATTAATGGTAGAAAACAGATCGAGAGAAATGCCATGTCGGTGCGCAGCGCAAGCGGGCGTGAAAAATTCAAATTCTTAGTTTGTCGCAACACTATGCGGAAAATTTCTCTACACAACGATTTATCTACAGAAGTGGTAATATAAAAACGCTTTTAGTAATTGCGGAAGTGTAAATAAATCAATTAGCAACCGATAAGGCAATAGAAATAATTGTCTCGTCTATTTATTTTCTACTATGACAATATAAGTAAAATTATATAAGAACATAAATATTATTAGGAAATACACAATATTAACTTGACATGCGTTGCTAACAAGCGTTTGCGGTGGAATGAACTATTACGCAGTATATTATGTAACCATGCTTCTCATTTTCTTTCTTTATGGTCTTAGTTTTAGGTCCTTATCGATTAAAGAGCCGACACAATAATTACAAGAGAGGAAGATGCATGAAAATATTTTGGGAAGCAAATAATAAATTATGCCTTACAATTTTCTGTTAAGAATGAGACTTCACATTGCCAATACAATAATAACCTGGAAACGCCATAGCGAAAGAACTACTGCGTAAAGTTGTTTTCAAGTAAGTAGATTACAGCAATATCTTCTCCAATAGCAGATCATAATTAGAGATCGCAAGCAGGAGGGTTATGTTTTTGGAGTGTATTGTATGTACATATATATGATTATGTATGTATGTACGAATGAAGTATATTCGTCACGCCTTAGAACATGTGATATATGGGGATAGACAGACTCGACATACGAGATTTGGATCCCCGTTCACACGGGAAGTGACGTATGAGTGGTGAGCGTAGGAGTGAATATTAGAATAGCGTTCCATCGGGTGGGTCGAGTACTTGTTCCCAAACTCAGATTTATAAAAAAGGATCTAATGCTAGTAATAACGTACAACTACTAAGTTATTTAGAGATACAGAATACGTCCCCTATTATTTATATAACGCAACATTTATAAGATTCATATTGTTAACCCCGTAAAGGTCCTTCATGAAACATCAAATTACTGGATAGTGGGATTGATATCCTTTATTTTACTTCGGTTTCCTAATACAAATGAGTTTTACAAGTAGATACAGCAATTGAATGAACGGTGCATTTTATATTGGGGATTTTAGTGTCAATAAAAAGTACCGGGAACAGATTACTGTGAATTGAAAACCATATAATCACGGTGGAATTTCAGATTTATATCGTAACGAATTTTGTTGCCTATATTCATTTAAAATTACATCAAAATACCGTTTGTTTAGCTTTCTTCTTTGTTTAGCTTTCGATTAAGCCTATATCACACTGCAGTGCATTTTCGTGTTTCTTTGATATTTTGTGAGATAGATAGATAGATTATAGACTATGTTATATTTTTGAGTAGAATTCTTTTTTGTATACCACAATATAAACTAGTCAAACACATAGCTAAAACCAGTTTTATATGAGGCGGTCTTATCGCTAAAGCTATGCCTTCCAGACAAACTTTGAATGAAATCAGCGGAGAGAAATAAGCTGTAGAAGGTGGTACCATGCAGATGTTAAATCATCAAGGTTAATCAACGGTTAAAGCAACATTTAAGATATGTATTGAGACTAGATCGAAAGCCTTCGTATCGTAATAAGCCGTCAACAACAGCAGCCGCCGAAAAACAGTACGGTAAATCAGCGGGATTTTTTAATTTGATTGTCAATAATGATCAAAAACTTTATTCTGTACGACATCAAAAAAATCAGTTGCACTGGTTAGGTAGAGAGGTGGCAGCTAAAGAATGTGTTAAAACTTTAATTATACCACAAATAAAACCGAAAACATAACCAACTGACACAAACATTAAGTCACATTGAAACATTAAAGATGTGATGTTCTTGTTCCATGAATGTAATATTTATGTTAACGACAAATATATAAACATCTTATTAGATATGTCAGTTATTGCCGAACAATCGCCAGTAATATTCTCGCATGATTATTGTCACGGGTTGCGAGCGCATACCGCCGGGGAGGCGGCGCGGCTCGTGAGCACATTCCGTTTCACATAATACTCTGATCTGTCATCTTATAATACATGCATACACTCACGAATATATCCCTTAAGTATAGGTGTATTAAATACAAACTTTGCCGATTAGAATTTGGTGGGACCAAATTCTAACATAACAGAGAGCAAGCCTATTGCCTTAAATCGGACACTCTATGACTGTATATATACTGTCTGATACATAATATCGATCCGATCCCGTAGTTGCCTTTTATAGCACCCCGAGAAGAGAACACCCTCTATCGCCTACATCACGGAGAGTGTTCTGACGAGCTCTTCCAATTGGTCCCACCTTCTTCCTTTCTTTGCACGACCACACGTGCTGGCCTGAGGAGTCACCGTTTGAGAGTGGAAAACATACGATCCCGAACTAAACGGTTCGGCTCCTCCTTCCTGTGCTGAACGGTTAAAGCCTGGAAGTTACTACCAGCGCACGTTTTTCCCTCCCACTTTCATCCCGGGTCTTTCAAGCGGGGCATAAAAAAGCATCTCACCAGTCTTCCATAGTGTGGGGCACCAAGCTGTATTGACTACACTTGCAATGAAGATGGTGACCACCACTCTTGGACTCCACTCATTGCTTTCCATCAGGCAAAGTGGAGTCATTATGGTAGGCCTATATATACAGAATAAATGGAGTGGCCCTATTCTACTCGACCATGAACCACACAGCATATAGATCATCGCAAATAAACAATATCGTCGGTTCTATTTGGAAGGCATTTTTTTTAATTGGAACGTTTAACGCTGAAATTACAAATTAAATCATAAATATAAAGTAAATTTCAATATAATTGGTTAAATTTGATATGAATGATATGGTATCTTTCAATATTTTTTCTTAATATAGATAAAATTAATAACAATTTGGAAAGACTAGACCTTCAAGACCCACCTCTCTACACTTTGCGTTGCATGATGGCAGTGTGTTAATTTCCTTATCTATATTCTTTTCGTATGGTTTTAAATAGTCATTTGCATTTACTGCCTTTATAAAAGATAATTATACTGTTGTTAGATGAAGTATAAGTAAATTCTTGAAGAAGCCCTCTATAAGTAACTTATAATCATTTTTTTCATCTATCTTTTAACAAAATATGCAAAGGTGTAACTTTGACCAGACTGCTATATATTACTAAATATATACATATAGATAATTTATACCCAGAAACCGAAGAAATGATCAAGTAAGCAAACGAAAGAACGAAAAGACCAAGCTCATCACACATTTATTTGTCCTGTTTGGGATTCAAACCCACGACCTATGGCTAGCAGTCAGGATCACTAACCACTAAGCCAATAGGCTAGTAAATATATACATAGTCTATATGTTAGATTTACGTCAATGATCGCTTTAGCTTGTGCAATAAATAATGGAACTCTAGGTATAGAATGTTAGCAGTGTAAGTCAAAGAACAAGTGTAAGCATCAATTTAGGTTAATTCTATACAACTAATATACAAAATGTTTCAGAAAGGTATTATCATATTTTTGGGTTTTATAGTTGATATTGCGATTAACGTAATCACTTAAGAATTTTAGGAATATTCATGATTGATAATACAGAAACCGTACTTCTAAACTGACACTATTTAATACCAAGAAGTTATCGGTGGCATATCCGATTCTTTTTTAAATATGAAGGCATACAATAAAAGGAAAGAAAGGTTCTTTGACGACATTTATTTTAATTTTTAAATCCTTTTTTTCAGCTAGATTAGGTATTTGTGGACCACACAACCTTAAATTTGACCACACCTTTCTGAAATACTGTATAGAAAAGAAAACGTGATTTTATTTATAAAGAATTTAAAGTTAAAAGTGCCAATGAAGGATGGAGGACGTATGTTAGTCAGCAAGTCAAATAAATAAAGGTAATGTAAGTACTTTTATGGAAACATTAAATTTGATTTAAGAAGAGTTACAAAAAGAACCACAGTAGCTTATTTATTACATGTTTTCGTAGTTTATTCTCGAATATGCTGAAGACTATTCATAGACATATTCCGAAATACAGCTTCATGGTAAAACTAAGATGTCGTGATTCAGTAAATTTATCGATGTTTAAACGAACATATGAAACGCCACTGCACAATGTTGAAAAAACACAAAATTCTGTTGATACTAAAGCGTAAAAGAAAAGTAAAAATTATAGTAAGTACGAAGCGGGAGTGGTGTACATTAGTCGTTTAGCTGAGATACCACTCGAACGCGCCGGGCCGCCGCGGGCAAACGTGTACCGCGAATAGAACGACAATTATCACTTTCACGTTTAGAAATAAAAAGCGCGGGAATTTCGAAAAGAAATCTCGCATGTATTATTAAATAATATATTATAATTGCGTCGGGGAATCAACAACCGCGGGTGTTTGATTACCTACAAAACACAATCATAATGTGAAAATAAGTCAAAATCAAACATATCCATAAAATAGAAAACGCGATAAAAAAAAGAAGACGATATTGGCAGACTTCTATTGTTCTGTTTCTATTTCCTTATCTTCGGTTCTTTCATCTACTGTTTTCTTTGACTTCGTTTCATTCGATTACCAATTGTGCTTCGATAATCGCATTAAAACTGAACTTTTTAAGTGCAGTGAAAGAATTGTGTGGGAAATAAGAGGTGTGGACGTGCTAACATAGTGCGTTCTGAATTTCATAGTTTTGACATAATATGGGTTTGATTTGGAAATCTGCAATGCCTTTACTGACTACGCTGGCTGCTTTAGTAATAATTGTACATTGTGTAGAAGAGGATTTGGAAGCAGAGTATCGAAATGATTTAAGACCCAGGATATTGGATACAGGAACACCTAATCACGAGCAGGTAATATTTGGTTTTATTAAATGAGTAGGAAGCAAATATTACACTATAGGAGCTATATGTATTTTGTTCACGAAGATACAAAATCATATTGCAGAAGTATAAATAAGTAGACGTATGAATATACTACTTATAGAGTTTTATTGTTGTTTACTTAGAGGCACTAATCTCAGAAACCTTTAGTCAGAATTGATTTTTTTTTTGTATAGGTATTTATTGAGATATCATTTAAGTTTTAAAACATTGCGCACACCCAGATCGGAGCAATAACCATATCCATATATATACGCAGGTGAAACAGGAACGGCCAGTGGTACGGTTAATTAAGCAGGTGCTATATTATAACGTTTGGTGACTTTTTGTTTTGTTATTATTTGACAAGATAGATAGATAAGATGTAGGATATGAATAGGAGATCGGATATGAAGATATTCGAATCAGTAAAGTTACGGATTACATTTTACGGATTTGTTCTTTCAAGTGTAATGAAAATTATAGTAAATGCAAAAGCAGTGGTCGCGGGGGACTTTACAAACATTTACGGACACAAATAACACTAAGACCCGGGACAACTAATGGTAAATCACACATTTTTGTCCCGTTTGGGAATCAAACCCACGACCTCCGCCTCAGCAATCTAACATCTAGGCCAACAGGCCAGTCCCTATGATATTGTGAAATAATATGAAATGCTAGGAAATTGATTAGTTTGCGTTCAAAGCATTCTTTTTGCGCTTAGTTTCATAACAGTGGAACTTGTTTTCATTTTAGCCTTTTTAACAATTTCACTTTGGTGTGTAGAATTAGTAAACAAACATTATCGAATGCCAAGTAACTTATTACTTTGAAAAGTGCGACAGCAAAAGGCGTTAACAGTGAAAGTGCATTTGGATCGTCTTCTTTAATGTATAGTCTATACCAAATATATATAAAGCATCTTAACTCGAATAGCGCTCAGACCCTTAAGGAAACCAAGATAATATAAACTATTATAAATAAATATTATTTTATAGCAGATGAAATAATACTTGTTTAAAAACTAAGCTAAAAAAAATGGTCAGAAGTACACGCAACCGGCGGGCTTGCATGAGTGGTTTGATGACAATAGGGGCAGATCGTGATGTATGTAAGAATAGAAGCAAGTGGCGGGCTGTGGTCTCTGCCTACTCCGAAGTGAGAAAGACGTGAGCTTATATATGTATGTTCAAATGTAGACTATGATTTAGATAACGCCTATTAGTAATTGCGAACTTTAATCAATCTAAGTCAGATATATGTTGTAATAATATTGTCCTTATGTTTAATTCGAACACAAAAATAATAACACTTACTAATATGATTACGTACATATAATAGATACAAAACTTGCGCTGAAACACGGATCCTTACAGTATATTGCAAGCTGAACAAACATACATACGGGTATGTATTCTCAACTTAAAGTTTGGTCAAAGAATTACATGCAGATTCTGTCAAAAGGGAGAAGAAACTGCAATCTATATTCTAACCTATTTTGATCCACTAATGCGGTAAAGTATCGTACTTACGTATCCACCTAGGGTTGCACATTACTACTGCAGGAAATATAAACAATCATAACAAGATCTGGAGGATCTGGAATACATAAGTTTGAGCAGTGAACTACATCCAAGAGTGTACCGCAAAAGATCAACAATGGTCGAAGTGGCATCAAACATTCGTAACCAACCAATAATAATAATTACTTTAATAATATTTAATACTGATTAGAAATGGTTTTTCTCCCCAATAGTCAAAAACTCAAGTGTAATAAAACTAGTACTTGATGTAACATCATATTAAGGTTAATTGGCAGGTCAGTACTCTTACGACGCATAATATAATGGTAATAGATAGGTATGTAATTGAATGTTACGTTCAATTAGAAATGTTACAAGCATATTTTTGTAATAGAGTATGATATAATATATTTTAATACAATAGAAATTATTTCAAAACTAAATATTTTACATTGACTTTCTAGGTTACAATTAAAATGGTTAAAGTTAATAAGTATTAAGTTCATGCTTGTCGTTCGTATACATAAAAGTTAATTATCTAATGTCAACAGTCAGCAGTAACACGGCCCTTTTTTTAGGAAACCTGGTACTCGTATATACATAATTATGTTTACTACGCTCGTCGAAAGCAGTTAATTAGCAATTATTTCTGTAACTAAAACTGATGCGTGCTTTTCTGGTAGCCCAGGCCAGCATGGCTCAACGCAAGGGCACGCTTGTACATGGGGGTGAAATTAAAACAGTTCTTTTGAAGCAACTTGAACTTGTATATAATTTATCTACTAAGGCTAAATTATGGTTGACTAAAAGTGGGCGTTGGAGAGGTCTCTGCTTACCCCTTATATAGTATGCTATATAGTCGTGAATATATGTATGTGTATGCATAATTATATATTTTATGTAACCTTTAAATGAGAAAAACTGCTTTTAGTTTCATAAGTTAATGACGGATGTTCTATTTACGATGATTACTAAAATAATAAGTACCTGTATAACCGAGCTTTGCTCGGTATTTTTTGGTAAATCGTGTAAAACAACGAAAAAAAAAGTTAAATAAAATAATCTTCAGGACTCGAACCGGGGTAATCTGGTTACGGGACCGCCTTATTTCCCACCTGACCTATTACAACCTTATAGATGGTGGCGAAATTTACCTTCGTATACTAATGATATTGAAGCAGTTATTCATTGCCTGAAAACGACGTTTTCTAAAACTGAAACCTAGCTAGATCGATTTATTGCCCCCGAAAACCCCTATATACTAAATTTCATGAAAATCGTTGGAGCCGATTCCGAGATTCCAATTATATATACAGTCGTGGTCAACTAATTAAGGACATTCAAGATAGTGGACAGCAATAACCGGCTATGTACATATAAATATAAAACCCTGTTGATTTCTCAGTAACTATTATTTGCATAATTTGATCCGATTATTATACTATAAATGGCTGTAAATAAAAGATTAAATAAATATAAAAAAGTGTTTAATATCAAAGGTTAACCATGTATTCAATTTAAGGTACAATTCTGTAGCTGGACATTTAATTAAGAACAGTAAAGTAAAATGAAAAATAGAGTTAAACAGAACTAATAATCTGCAGTATTTTAATTTCTTTAACAACTTCATTTTATTACGGGTAAAATCAGTACCCAGTAGCAAAACCTTTGTTAGTAATTACCGCTCTACACCGATGTGGCATAGACATTATCAGTTTCTGACATATTTCAACAGGAATGTTTGCCCATGCCTCACAAAAAGCTTCATTAAGTTCATCTAAAGTTGTGGTACGATAAATGGCAACTTTTTTCTTAATTTCGTGCCAAAGGTGCTCGATTGGGTTGAGGTCGGGGCTATTTGCTGGCCAATCTAGCACTGATACCGACTGTCTGTTAAGAAACGACTTGACTGAACGGGCTGTATGTTTTGGGTCGTTATCATGCTGAAAAGTCCATATAATAGGAAGATGTTCCTCAGCATAGGGAAGCATAGTTTCTTTTAATATTGCCTTGTATTGATGTTGGTCTAAGTTACCCTGAACTTTCCTTACAGGTCCCACTCCACGTCCAGAAAATGATCCCCACATTTTAATGTTTCCTCCGCCATGTTTCACCTGCTTTTTTGTGAATCTTGGATTCATTTCCGCTTTTACAGGACGCCGTACGTATTGCCTTCCATCTGAAGAAATCAAATTAACCTTGGTCTCGTCAGAGAATAATACATGTTGCCATTGGTCGTAGGTCCAATGTCCATATTTACGTGCAAACGCCAAACGTGCATTTCTATGCTCTTTCTTTAACAACGGTACTTTGCGACCCACTCTTCCGAACAACCCTGCTTCTACCAGACGTCGTCGAACTGTCCTCGCTGATACACTGACTCTTTCGTCTGCCCCAAACACTTCATGTTTAATTAAAATAGAGCCTAGAAACGGATCTTTCTTAGCTAACCTGGTTATCATTCTATCTTCTTGCGGAGTTGTTTTTCTCGATCTTTTTTTTCTGGGCACATTTAAAGTTGTGTTATTGCGCCTGAAATGTTGCACTGCATTGCATACCATAGTTTTTGAACAATTTAAATATCCTGCTATCCTTCGGTATGACCAAATACGCTCGACAAACTTCATGATAATTTTTCGTAGTGTTGCATCGCAACTTTTATTTTTGCCCATTGTTCTTCAAAATAACTCTCAAAACTTGAAATTACAAATCTAGATTGCCGCCAAAACTACCACAAAGAATAGGAGAAGAAGGAAATAATAATTGAGATTCAGATTTTGAAACTAGAACGCAATATCTCAGTGTCCCTAATTAAATGGCCAGCCAGCATTCTTTGAACAAATAGCACTGTGATCATCTATCAGCTATACTGTAAAGAGGTTTAATGTTTAAGAAGTTGTTATTGTTTGTATAATTAGGCACATAAATGACTAATTATACTTACATGTAAAAGATGTGGAATATTGTTTAGACTCGTTGGAAAATAAAAAATAAATTCACAATTTGGATTAACTAGAGAGTGTCCCTAATTAGTTGACCACGACTGTATATATACAAGAATTGCTCATTTAAAGATATAAGATACAAGACCCAGAAATTTTGTTTACGAAAGATAATATTACAGATCATTAAAGTATTTAAACTCACAATTTGTAAACATATTAAAATTAAAAAAACCTTAACAACAGAAACATACACTTTTTCACACAGCATGAATTCTACATTGTTCTCTATTTAAGTTAGTACAGATAAAGTAATTGAATAGCACTAAATATAATAAACTATATATTTATTTCAAAGAAAGAATGGATTTAAGACACAAAAATAAAATTTAAGCCATTAAAAATTAAAAATTGAGTAGGATCGGCTATACATGGCAAAGAAAATAGTTGTGAATATGATTTAATATTGATGATTGATGATTTGATAGCCTTGGCATTAAAACAATTTACATAAGTTACCGTTGCTTTCTTTTTTTGTCTTAATTAAAAGTTAAGAAGTGAAATAAACAACAGAAGTATGCTATAAAAAGTATTTATTTATCAGTTTTGGTTTAATTTCTTGTATTTCATAACTTTATTTCTTAGTTACGTCATGAATGTAAAAGTTTGGTTTAATGTTTTGTTGTAACTCAATCACGCTATAACAGCTGACCGGATCTGGATGATTCTGGCACACATAAATTATAGTCTGGAATAGCAGCCCCTATGCAAAAAAAAAAACAGAGTACTTTCTACGTGAAAAAAAGTGTGAAATAATGAAATTTTAGAAGATGAAAGTATCACAGAACTCATCATATTCGTCATATAAAAAATTGGATAGGTAAGTAAATAAAGATATAAGAAAATCTTATATTTCTTGGCGTTTAGAACGTCTAATTTAATTCCAAGACATCATTTTTCAAACGTTGGTGGCGTAACAGCAATTAAAAAATAACAACCATAACTTTAAATTGTCATTTTTGCGGCAGTGGTAACATGTAAACGTACTTATGTAAAGCTAAAACAGCATCTCAAGCCGGTCCGGGTTCGATGTCTGGTGCACATCTGACCTTTGGAAGGTTATGTGCGTGACAGAAATTAACGACGTGGAGAAACTCTAAGGACACTCTTTTTTCAAATATTTTACACTTCAATAATTGTATTTACCTATGTATAACAAATAAATAAATTATGATTATGACAACGATCTTGTTACATAGTTTAAGTACTAATAACATAAAATCTGAGGACAATGTAAAACATTATTCTAAAAAAAAGTAATAGTTACTTATCGTAGTTTGACAACAGTTTGTAATTGAGAATAAACTATATTAAGTGAAATCGAGCTAGAAACAAGGGACTGGAAACTGAGTCTAAGTTGATGCAGGCTAGTCTAGAAACTGGTCTAGAAATCTGGGGGAGGTACTCGGATAAGTGGAGCGTGGTCGGTTAGCACATCAATTAGACAATTACCGATGCTAAAGCCGACATACGTAATAGTGTTTTAAACCATGATGGATTTCTCAACATCATCTGATACGTGTACAACATACAAACAGACAGAAAGACGAAAATTCTAATTTAGAATTTAGCTTCTGCTGCTCTAATAAAGAGATGTTAGTTTTTCTTCAATATCTATGATTTACAGTCATCGGCCTGTTAACATTTTATTCTATATATGTACGTATAGACAACGCGTCATTACGTGAGACGTAGGCTTATAAGACAAATGAAATTACTTAAACATAAGAAAAGGTTTATCTAAGCGTAGACCATTAACAGAAGATGATACTTTTTATTACTAAATGGCTAAATATTTTATAAATATCAATTTTAATAAAAAAATAGATAAATCTGAACGTGAACGTGATGCGTAACGTATGAATCTACAAGTAGCTACATACAAGCTTCACTGTTGACGATTATCTATCACTTATAATTTAATTTAAATTTATTTTCTTTCAACCTCCTAATGTTTACATGCCCAATTTACTATTCATATTTTTTTTTTTCAATTATTAAAAACGTACTCAATAACTCTTGTTAGATTATAATAAATAAAATGTGCCCTGTATATACTGATATTAGAATGAACATTATAATTTATGATAGATAGATTAAACTATGAATAATCAACACCAAACTTATTAAGACTTCATTGGCATTCGTAATATAAAATGCATATATAACATACAACATTTAAAACTGCGGCATATTATTAAATATAATAAAAAACAACCGCCTCCTTTATGCCTCGCATCTCACAAAGTAAGCTAATCTTATTGAAATAAAACTCGTGTCCAAAAATAACTTAAGTTTCAATTGTTTTCTTTCTTTTATACATGTAGGTAAGCATGAAAAAGTTTTAAACACCAATTTTACAAAAAAATTAGTGGTCAGGATGTTAGAACGCAAGTTATTACTTTACTGTAGGACTATTATACATACAATAAGAATGCTACTAACTATACGATAATCATTCCGACGATTTATAAAATAGCAAAGCGGTCATTCAAAATCATGGATATATCAGCATATCTATTTAAAGTTACATAATCAACATAATCCTTTAAACAGCCATATGTACCGACTCTCTACGTTATATTTACGACCACTGCGCCTTATACAGGCTGCTGTTTAATCCATCATTCGTTAAACTTATACATATATACATGACGTATCAGAAGTCTACATTTTGAAAACAATAATTTACTAAATCTTACGTAATTAGCAAGCAAGCCTATAACCGTAGCGAATTCTGTATAAAGAATGGGATGAATGTATCAGGTGTTTGATAGACTTTTAGCACAGCCTGTATATAAAAAATATTCTGTTACATCTTTACGACCTCCATTAACATAAGTCATATAGCTCTGTTGATTCAAGTTCGCGGACCGGTACCGGGCGGCTTTCAACTTTCTTCGATGATGCGATGCCATAACATCGGTTTTGTAACTTTCTTTATTTAACGATGAGATAACTAAGTTATATTTGAACAGACGTTTGAGTGATTTGTGGTTTCAAGATGTTTTGTCAACAGTAACGTTTTAATTTGAGTTGTAAAAAATGAAATAAAAAATACAGAGCAATTTATAGCATTAACAAGATGTTGGATAGTTATAGTATATATACAATGTAAAATGTTTATAAGTTTACAGCTGCTAGCCTACGTGTACATATGTATATTATGTATATTTTTGTGACGCCAATTAGTTTTCAAAAATTAAAGAAGCCTAAGTTAAAGTCTTTAAACTTCAGGTATCTGCCAGTAAAGATCTCGTAAAAGTCGGTCCATCCATTCGGGAGATTGTCCGGAATAAACAGACACACAGACAGAAAGACATCGCCAGACAGAAAAAAAATGTGTTTTTTTGGTTATAAGTAGTAGAGCCATGCTTAGGCACGAATGGGCGGCTCGAAAACCGGTTGTGAAGTAACGCTTGCGTTGCATTTCCCCGAAATGAGTGAGGTCTCCGGAGGCCCAAAATCCCCCACCCCCCCTAATGATAGCGCTGTTAACAAAAAGGATACCCCAGGGGGGTACCAGCGCTAGCGTTGGAGAATCCCCCCCTGGACGTCCACCCTCAGTACGGATTATACCTGAGCGTGGACGCCCAGGCTACCCCTCGTACTCTGGAAGGGGCTCAACTGCGCTCTCAAAATCTGCTCGGTGCAAGAGAAGGCATACCATGGCACCCCCTGTCACGTTTACCGTGGACTTTTGTAACATCAGGGGCTTACATTCTAACCTCGACACTGTCCACCACCACCTTGAGACAGCAAAGCCGGCCTTGCTCTTTTTAACCGAGACGCAGATATCATCTCCAGCGGACACATCCTACCTCTGCTACCCTGGGTACGGACTGGAACACTCCTTTATTCCTAAGGCTGGTGTATGCGTGTACGTTAGAGATGATATCACTTCTCGCCGCCTCGGCAATCTTGAAGGTAGGGACCTCTCCATCTTATGGCTACGTGTAGACTGCGACGACCATCCCCGCATCTATGTATGCCTCTACAGGTCCCATAGCGGTGATGCCGAAACGGACCGACTCATCGAACACGTCCAAATGGCTACAGACTCAGTGCTCCAGCAGGTCCCATCCGCAGAGATCGTGATTCTTGGTGACTTTAACGCCCACCACGCCGAATGGCTTGAAAAACCATGCGGGAAGATCTGTTCACGATTTAGCCTTGGCATATGGCTTGACGCAGCTGGTAGCAACACCTACGCGAATCCCAGATGCAGAAAGCCACGTGCCTTCACTGTTGGATCTTCTGCTGACCTCACATCCTGACGGCTACAAAGTATCTGTTGAGGCCCCTCTTGGCTCTTCGGACCATTGCCTGATTAGGAGTATAGTGCCACTCGTTCACTCGCTGCGGCCGCGACTTACAGGCAGTCGCCGCGTATGGCACTATAGGTCAGCAGACTGGGATGGAATGCAAACATTCTTTGCATCCTACCCATGGAGGCAGGTTTGCTTCTCGCCGGATGATCCCAATGTCGTTGCCGACTCTGTCGCGGATGTTGTGCTTCAGGGTATGGAACTTTTCATTCCATTCTCCCTGATTCCCACAGGTGGCAAGTCCCAGCCCTGGTTTGGTCGAACCTGCAAAGCGGCGTCCCGCCGAAAGCAGGAATGTTACCAAGCATGGGCTAATGTAGCGACAGCACGGGATGTAAAGACCAGCACATTAAAGAAGCAATTTAACTTTGCCTCCAGGTCCCTCAAAAGAGTAATTGCTGGGGCGAAGTCGGCTCACATCGGCAGAATTAGCGAGAGACTAGTGAGTCTCCCTTCCGGAACTCGTGCATTCTGGTCTCTTGCCAAAGCTGTCCAGGGGAACTTTTGTAAGCCATCCCTTCCACCTCTGCACATAGGAGATAATTCGTTGGCCCACGATGCTAAAGAAAAAGCCGATCTTCTGGGCAAACTCTTTGCGTCCAACTCGACCCTGGACGACGGGGGAAACGCACCGCCGACCATACCGCAGTGCGAGAGCCGCATGCCGGAAATCCGGTTTACACAAAGGGCAGTGCGTAAAGCGCTTCTTTCCCTCAACGTTCTTAAGTCGAGTGGGCCCGATAGAATCTCTCCTATCGTGCTGAAGACGTGTGCTCCAGAGTTGGCACCGGTTTTAACGCGCCTTTATCGGCTTTCCTATTCTCTTGGCGTAGTCCCGAACTCATGGAAGACAGCTCTAGTGCACCCAATACCTAAAAAAGGAGATCACTCGGATCCGTCCAACTACAGACCCATAGCCATCACCTCCTTGTTCTCCAAGATAATGGAATCCATTATTAACTGCCAGCTCCTCCGGTACTTAGAAGACCACCAGCTCCTCAATGATCGACAATACGGCTTCCGTCGGGGTCGCTCAGCTGGGCACCGGTGGGCACAGGCGATCGAGACCAAGGGGGAAGCGTTGGCTGTTAGTTTGGACGTGGCGAAGGCCTTCGATCGGGTCTGGCACAAAGCGCTCCTTGCGAAGCTTCCTTCCTATGGGCTTCCCGAGAAACTGTGCAATTGGCTCACCAGTTTTCTTACAGACAGAAGCATCAAGGTCGTTGTTGACGGTGCATGCTCCGACTCCAAGCCTGTTAATTCTGGTGTCCCACACGGCTGTATGCTATCACCCACGCTGTTTCTTCTGCATATCAATGACATGCTGCAGATTAGCAGCATCCATTGCTATGCAGACGATAGCACTAGTGATGCCCTTTACACCGGCCGCGCTAACATTTCTCGGGTAAACGTCATCGAAAGTCGATGCAAACTTGTGTCTGAAATCGAAACTTCTTTATCAAAAGTTTCAGATTGGGTTCGACTTAACCTAGTCCAGTTTAACCCCACGAAGACACAGGTTTGCGCGTTCACCGCTAAAAAGATGCCATTGGTCGTATCTCCTCAATTTGAGAGCACTTCCCTAACTGCATCAGCCAGTATCGGAATCCTTGGCGTCGATATATCAAGCGAAGTCCAGTTTCGCGGTCACTTAGAGAGTAAGGCCATATTAGCCTCGAAGAAGCTTGGTGTGCTAAACAGATCGAGACAGTATTTTACTCCGGCCCACCGCCTGCAACTTTATAAGGCGCAGGTTCGGCCGCACATGGAATACTGTTCTCATCTCTATGCAGGTGCACCCCAGTACCAACTTCTCCCTCTTGACCGCATTCAACGGAGAGCGACTCGCATCATCGACTGCCAAGATATTTCTGATCGACTTGACACCTTGGCGTTGCGTAGAGATGTAGCTTCACTGTGCATCCTCTATCGCTTGTATCATGGGGAGTGTTCAGAGGAATTGTTCGGACTTATACCGGCTGCTGGTTTCCGCCATCGTCCTACGCGACAAAATATCCATCCCCATCACCTTGCCGATTGGCACTCCACAACTGTGCGCTTCTCCAGAAGCTTTTTGCCTCGCACAACCAGCTTATGGAACAAACTGTCGCCTGCCGTATTTCCGAACCGATACGACCTTCAAACCTTCAAGAAAAGAGCGTACTCCTACCTAAAAGGCCGGCAACGCACTTGTGACTCTTGAGTTGCGGGTGTCCATGGGCGGCGGTAGTCATTTACCACGGTGACCCATCTGCTCGTCGTATCGTATCGTATCGCAGAAAAAAAAAAAAAACACTTCAATTTTACTTATTTCTATACCTTTATTATTATATTTTTATTATTAGTCTACAACCCAGAAGATAGTCTTGCAGACAACTCAAAACCAAAGTCGCATTTGCTAGCTATTACGAATGCTCTTTTTTTTTTTTTTGTTTACGGGGTGGAAGATCCTCATGGATGTCCTTCGCCCATTGGGGTGGACGAAGGGGTCTGTCGGACTCTTACCGACTAAAAACCACCCCGGTGTTCCTCTTCTTGCCCATGGTCGGGGGAGCGAGAATCGCAATTGCATTCTTCCGCCTCCCCGAGGCATTGACCCGTCTCACCCAAGACGGGTCTCGTCACCCGATGCAACCGTCACCCTTCGGTCGCAGTCTTCTAAGAAGCACGCACGGAACACTGCGTGCTGCCTCTTAGGCCTGTAACTGATCGGACGACGAATTCCCCAAAATCGTCGCCCGCAGGCCACTTTCTAGGGTGGCCGGAGATCGACGAATGCTCTCCGGCGCCCGGTGCCCCTTCTGCGGGCAGAGAGAGCTGAATGAGCCATGCGTTCTCTCACCCGTTCCGCCGCTTCCTTTGAGGATATCACCTCCTATTACGAATGCTCTGATGTAAGTAACCAGAAGTTACAGTAAAAGCGCTTAATACTATTCTAAGTACAAACAGATTTTTTTGTTTGGCGTACATTTATATAACTATTGTTATTGAGAACACTTACATGAGTTGAGCTCTTGACTGTTAGTAAGTACCTTCTGAACCAGTTGAGACTGTATCAGCATCAGTACTAATAATATCCAAAATTACAAATTTACCTTCTAACATGTACTAGTCTACCAGTTTTGAAATAAGATTCTGTGTTTCAATAGCGATGGTTGAACTGGTTGAACCTTGACAACTGTCATCTTATCCATTTACGATAAAAAAAAAAAAATTCTGGTATATTTGTTTTTCACGACGAACATGGCGATTATATTTTTGCAACCGCAAGAGAGGGTCCGTAATCAACTTATGATAATAATAATATGATTATTGCTTTCTCAGCAATTACTAAAAGAGCTAATATAATATAATTGGGTTATATAACGATGTCTTCAATAATAGTGAAATTTCTAGACGGTTAAATGTGTCGCGACAAGCCGTTCGAATAAATTATTAATAAAGACAGCATTACAAACTGTCAGAATATTTTTGTACGGGAAAATCAACTTTGTTGTTTTATGATATCAAAATATTATCTTCAACCGTAGGTGGTAGACGATATATTTGGCCGGGTATACCTATGACATTAGGTATATCTACACTTCCTTGAATAATAACTTGTGATACCATATCTTTAATATATTACGTATAAGATCATCTCAGGAAAACGGGAGCGTATTAAACTTGATTCAGTGTTCGTTTTCTAAATTGCCACAAACAAAAATTTCAATTAAAAATATATAAATATATTAATATTAACGTGACACATCTCACATAGCCGTCAGATGCCAAACTAAGTAGTGCTTGTACTATAGTAACCAGGCTTGACAAACATACACATATTTTTCTAAATATATACATACATACACACTATAGCTAAATTCCACATAGACACAGTTTTTTTTTACGTATTTAAAAGGGGACCAATTCAAGTCAAATACATAGATATTCAAGTTATACTGGTCACTTTAATAAAACAAAACATTCAACACGAGAGTCGTCGTCAAATCGTTAAATAATTTAAGTTTATTTACGGTTGATTATTTTGTAAATTTAGTAAGATGCGTGTTTTATTACTCCTTTAGTGAAAGGTGCGATAATGATGTTGAAATCCTTTGTAGCCTTGTAACTTTTATTTCACTTCTTATTTTGCTATACGTTTATATTGTACCTACGTATACTTAGAACAATTGCGTAAATAGACATGTTTCCCTCGAATAACGATCAGAAACTGATAATCGACTAACATGTGAAAAATAACAAGTAAACATTAATTTCTGTTCTATAAATTAAGTAATCTCTTAAACTGTTAGAAATGCTAGCGGTCGAGCCTTACAATTTTACATTACCAAAATGTTAAATCATATTGTTTTCACTGTACCGTTTATTCTATTCCTTGGTAATTAGTTAACGTATGTATATGTATTTACATAATACATATCATTTGGTGCACTTTTTCAAATTATATGTAGGTATTCGATGGAGTTGAATAATTATGATGTTTATATCACAATTAATGATTATAAAAAACTATATTTTGGTTTGTCTACATTGCAATAAGAAGATACAAACTCAGAAACTTGCTAAGCTATTTACTGAGTGAACATTTTCTATATCGATGTGCTACATTCAAGACAAGTTTTCTACATATATATGTATATATGTACTTATATGAATATTTAATTTGTGTATAAAATTATGCTATGAGTGTAATATTATGCCTAAACATATATATATTTTTATTCAATTATATTTGTCGTTCTAGTGAACCAATTGTAGATATCTAAACATTAGATATAACAAAAATGAAAGGACCCTTAATACATTTATATCATCAAGGCCGGCAACGCACTTGTGACTCTTGAGTTGCCATGGGAGTTGGTGTCCATGGGCGGTGGTAGTCACTTACGATCAGGTGACCCGTCTGCTCGTTTGCCCCCTATCCCATAAAAAAATATATACATAGTTACAAAAATTAATAAATAAACAAAAAATAAATAAAAATAAACAAAAAATAAATAAAAATAAACAAAAAATAAATAAAAATAAACAAAAAATAAATAAAAATAAACAAAAAATAAATAAAAATAAATAAAAAAGTTACTGATAAGCTAGTTAAGCATAGCTAGCTAGCAAGCGTCAATAACGCCCTGTAACATCTCTGTAACGTTATGGTGTGCAATAAAGTATTAAGTAGACTCATAAATTGAAATGACGTGAAAAGTTTTGATTATTTACTTCATTTATTTGTCTTTAGACTATAGTACTAGTAGAATAAGGCAAAGGACGCCCTACTTCTGACCTACTGATTTAAGTCACCCACCTATGGAGTGAGGCCTTGGAAGGTCATGGAGAGGCAATTGCCGTGTCTTTATATATTCCTAAGACTTTCGACCGAGTGTGGCACGAGGCTCTTTTAAATACGCTTTTAGCAATGCCCATCGATCTCTGCATCTGCATTCTGCATTAGGTATCTGTTCTCTCTGAAACCTTTTTCTTGCTCCACATCAATGACCTTTTAACACCAGGCAATATTGGCTACGCTGAGGTATATTTACAACGCACAGACTAGTACTCGAGAGGTACAGTCAATAGAGTCCATGATCGATCGGGTTAATTTGACACTGCAGCGAATGTCCGCATGGGGTGACGCCAAACTGTAAGTTTTAACCCTTCCAAAACACAGACATGTCTCTTCTCTGTGAAAAAGAGTAATTTCCAACTTACACCCACTTTCCAAGGAGTATCCACACTTATCAATGACCAACTAGGGCTTTTGGGCATTACAGTCACAACGAAACTTAACTTCGGCTAGTAAATCGAGCACACGGCTAAGATGGCTTCCAGAAAATTCGGAGTCTAAATCTAAATAGACGCTCAATATTTATAAAGCTCTCAAGTTCGATCTTGCATGGAGTATTGCAGTCACCTTTTGGATGGCTCAGCCAAGTACCCACTTGAAGCTCTGGAATCAGTTGACCGAAAAGCCCATAAGCTTATAATTGACGGTGCTTACAAATAGAGAATTACGCACTCTCGGCCATCGCCGTGAAGGCGCTTTTTATATGTTTTTTTGCAGGAAAACAGAATTCACTTTTGCGAGTGTGTGAATAAATCTCTTCCAAATTATCGAGACCTAACCTTCCTTTATCGGACTACCAGGCGCGGGCGGAGGTTCTATCTTTTTGTCGTTGAAACACCTAAAAGTCGATCTAAACGCTTTGACAGCTCCTATCAGCGGTCGTATCCTATCCAGCGGTGGTTCGCGCGGCCAAGGTTGGAAACGAGCTGCCTGCCTCTATTTTTCGTTAAAACTATAATTCTGGAACCTTCAAAGGCAGAGTGCATAGGATTCTCTTTGACACCGTCACCGTCTTCGTCTTCATCGTCTTCATAGTGAGCTGGAAGATTATTCGATTCAAAAAAAAAAAAGATATGAGGTGGCAAAGTAAACATTCAGAAAGAAGAAACTTCCGCAAAACTTTCCAGGTAACCTATTATTTTGATGATCGGGATGCGTAATTATTTGTTGCCCTTTTATCAAAATGCTATTTCATGGGGTGTGTTGCTCGTTCGCATAATAAAACGATTAACGAGCCAAGTAACTTTTAAATAAGTCGATTCTTTGATTAATCGACAGCGGACATTAATAGATTGTATTAACTAAATTCTACGACAATCTCTCCATTTTGCGCTTTCCACGTTTGTCTAATACGTTTGTCTAATTATTTACAAATTTTACGCAATTGCAAATCTTTTTACCAAATCCTCATATCATTGTTTCACGTGAAACTCGTCAGGTATTCAACGACATTTCTTTCAACATTATCAAACAATTATGTGACATATAGAGCATGGTGCGTCGCATCGTCTAAATTTACGTAATAAGTACTCATATAGTAAAAACCGTAAAGAATGTAAACAATTGCAATAGTTAACTAGCTGTGTTAAAGATTTTCTCGGGTTTCGTAACAAGTACAAATATCACAAGAGACTAAATAAGATATTGCGTAACGAGTAAGAGTAAGATGCTTCGTAACATGACTTTAAGCTGTGATAGTAACGTTACTTACTTATTATTTATTCAAATTAAGTTTAAATTCAAATAATCCCCATCCTTTCTTTGCACGTTGTTGTAGACTATTCACTACAAAATAACGGCTCGCTCGCTTTAATAGTTATTGTAGTCGCAGAAAGTAAGGAGTAGCTACAATACGATTAGCCTATATTTTTATTTTAACCTTAGTCTTATTTTTATGTTTAAATGCACTATGATGTAAAAGAAAGTTTTAATGCAAAATTATATATTTTGATATTTAAAAAACATTTTCATATCAATGTGGCTTACCTAGGTCTAAAACAAAAATCTTAGTCCGCAATCAGATCTGATTTTTAAAGGCGACTCCTTAAATTTACTATTGCGTTTTAATTCATTTTATGCACGTGTTTTGTAGACACCTCAATTCAGAAGATATAAATATTTTTCATAAAAATAGAATGAAAAACCTAATCAGTTAGGTACTCGTTTACCATTAGGTGATCCGTCTGCTTTATAATCCGCTTGCTTGATAAGGGCAAAGGCCCTTATCCTAAAAAAAACAGGAACTACACCGACAGGAAGTTCATTTTATTATCGGAAACTGTATATAATATATCATATTATGTTTTTCAGTCATGGAGAGTAATAGAAGAAGAACCGTTGGTGAAAAGATCACGACTGGAAGATACCTTAGAGGGCGGCTCACCTGACGAATCTCCTAAGCGCCGAAGACCTGGGCGCAAACGAAAACGTCGTCCACAATCGACACCCTTTGAAGAAATTACACCCCAAGAGAGTTTTGTTTACCCTGATGAACCACCTCGACCTTATTACGATGTCGATTATGGAAATATCCGCCAGACAACAGAAATGCCTAAAAGAAGAAGAAAAAAACCTGAGGCAAGACCTATTCGTTGGACAGATGATGATGTTATGGTTATTGAGAGACCTCTCCGAAAAAATACAGGGAGGAGAAAAAAAAGACCTTTACTTCAAACGATTCCTGAACTAAGCGAGTTCAGAGATACTGCCAATTATAATCAAGAAACTATAGAAACAGCACCTAAAGCATATCCACATGAAATTATTGCTGAAAAGGTTTTTGGATACAATCAAGGATTAATTGAACATAGAACATCTAATACAGATGATCGCTTTGAGTCCATAGCTGAAGCAAATGAAAAAGATACTGAACAAACACCAAAGGATCATATTCCAGTAGACAAGTCTTTATCGGAGTTTTCGATGGAATTAATGTCAAAGCCCAAAATAGACAAAAGCCATGAGCATTCGAACACTGAATCTAAAATATTTATACCGAAAAACAGTCATACAGAAGTGGCTGTATCTCAATATAACGAACCCGAAAACTATAAAGAACACGAACCCGTACAAGGGAATAGAAAAAGAATGTCAAAACGCAAGAAGAAAAAAAACCGGGGAGAAGAAGATGCGCAGGATACAGTCACAGAACAAGTGGTATGTATAAAATTATAACACCAATAATTAAACACTTTGTATAGTTTTTTGAAATATAACCAAGCCCCGGAAGATAAGCCAGAAACCAGTGATGGGGATACTTACCCCGTTACCAGTTATTGTAAATAGTGACGTTAAATAAAGCTAGTAAACACATTACCTTTCTCAGATTGGAGTATGTAATACCAACATCGTACTTGAATAACAAAAAAACAAAATACCTTTTCATTTAAACGCATAGTTTAAATGAAAAGGTAATCGCGACAACGCCGTTTTCACTTTAGACTTGTCAAAAAAAGTAGCGTTAGCAACAAAATCTTATTTGAAAGGTATAAGAACGTTATCGATGTCGCAAAATCTTATATGAAAATTCATGAGATGCACTCATAATATTGCTTTTGAACGATCATCTTCGTGTTTAAAATGAAAACAAGGGGCTGATATTATGAACTCTAGTATACTATACTATAGTTCTTCAGTATTTTACGATCTTCAATCGAGAATCTTGTTCATCTTTATTACTTTAAAAAACATACATACACTAATATTTAGCAATATTATTTTAACGACAGAATCAACATTTTATGATATAGGGGGGACAGACGTACAGACGGTTCAGCTGATGGTGGGATAGATATGGTAAGTAACAACCACCGTCCAAAGTGCAACTCAAGAGTCATAAGTGCACTGCCCGCCTTTGAGGGTGATGAGGTATGGGGGGATTCAGGGAGGGGAAAGAAGAGAGGGGTGATGAGGAAGAGGAAAGGGGAGAGGGGAGTTGGGCCTCCCGAAACCTCACTAATATTGGGGAAATGCAAGGCAAGCGTTGGTTCACAACCGGTTTCCTGTGAGATCGTGGTACCGCACCGGTCGCCCATTTGTGCCTAAGCATGGCTCTACCACTATAAAATGTCAAATCGATGGTATTTGTTATATATAAATATGAAGTGAAATGTATAATTATGAGATAAAGTGCATAAATCATTTTTTTTGTACTCATCTGTATGTGTAGGAAGTACATACATTAATATTTCAGTTTTTTTTTAATTTGTGTATCTTATGCTAATGCCAAAGAGCTGAGACGAGATCGTCATAAGGAGAAATGTTTAAAAATCATCTACATGGCGATGTCTCGATTCCCGTGACATGAAATTCTTGAGCTAAAACCGGACCAAAAAAAGTACCGGTAAAATTATGGTCTGACATTGGAGGAACATTTTCCTTATTTCTCATTCGGCTTTAGATTATTTGGACTATACAACCTGCCTATATAGCTTTTGATCCTTCTAATGCCAGGAGCTACATATGTATATTGCCTCGTTAGCGTTACTCGTCATGCTCAGTGCCGTAAGAAGGAAGTGGTTATCTTCCAATCTAGCCAGTAATTACGGATATAAACTGTCGAAACGAAACACGGATGATACTAAATTCTATTATACGTTCCAACGCAGTCCAAAAATAAAGTCACACAATACTATAAAATTATATTTTAAGAATTTCGGATTAAACAGTTTTCATTGTTTTTTTAAGTAACTACTGCCATCATAATAGTTTTATTAAAATATGGCGCTCAAAGAATTTTAAGAAAAATCAAGATATTTATGAACAAGGTAAAATTAATCATTATTAGATTATGTGAACTGTAATGACTAACATATTTAACATGTTATAGGACATGAATTATATGAAGTTTCTCAATCCGAAGCGTGCGTCAAGTTTAGGGAAAAAGACCACAACTGAAAATAATCTAAGTGATAATATAAATACTACATATATTCCCAACTTTAAGACCATGGAACAAGTGAAAAACGGTTTAAAAGCCCGGTTTAACGGAATTGAAGTACGTAACTACTGTGTTAACATCGAAACATTGATTATTTAACACCTAATATTTTATTTTTTAAATGTAGTACATATAGAACCTAACGAAAATAATCAACATTGTTCATTACGAAACAAAATTCTTTATTAGATTTAATGAGCTGTAATAAGTAATATCTAATACCATTAACATGTTATAGGATATGAATTATCTGAAGTTTCTCAATCTGAAGCGTGAAACACATTTAGGGGAAGAGATCACAACTGAAACTTCTAAACGCAATAGTTATAACACTACATATATACCTAATTTTAAAACCATGGAACAACTGAAAAGCGGCCTAAAAGCCAGTGATAATGAAATCGATGTACGTAAACTACGGGAATGTTACAAAAACAAACAGGTTTTAATCAATTCTAAATCTAAAGCCAAGGTTTCTACATTCAACAAAATCAATGAATTGAATGAAACACCATTAGGACTTTGGATGGATGAAATGTTTATGGTATTTAAGTAAAAAATAAATAAACTTAATTTTATCACAACGAAATGTGATTAATAGTTGTCATAGGCTGTAAATAAAAATGAATAGGTACGTAGCAGAAGTGCCATGTAGATATTGTTATAACGCTTATCTATATTAGTTACATCGTCGTAATGTATAGAGTAGTTAGTGTTAGGCTCATGTCTCAGGACAATTTCTTAAGTTTTTAAGTTTTACATTCACTTCCCTGCTTTGTACCAAGTGTTTACACTATATCCAAACTTCATAACAATCTACTTCTTACGAACAGCATTAATTTATATGACCGTAGTTTAGTTGTTTTTAGAATTAATGATGATGTCCATTATCTTGACCATGTTGCGGTGTATTATTTTTAATTATCTAGTCAACATCACTGATATATTTTGTTTTACATTTTCAGGATATCTACCCAACGGATCAATTATCTTTAAAAGACATATTAAAGAGGTCAAATGGAACTAGTCTCAGCGAAATTTTGCAACAACATAATCTATCCTTGACAGATTTGCTTCGTGGCAAAGAACATGCAGTGTCGTTATTGAATTCTAAAAATGTGTTGAACAGCAAGTTATCTGAGAAGAACATAACAAAAGTAGATATCAAAGAAGAATCAGATGAACAAACACTAATTAACTTAGGATTTCAATACGCTACAGAACACGTAACCGAATACTTCATAACAACAGAAGCCTTTCAGACCATTGAAGCCGAAACTATATCAACAACTACCATAAAACCCATGAAAGACAATGTTCCTAAAATATCAACAAATCGTCGATATCCTACAACTCTTCGTAAAACATTGCGCATAAGACCAATCAATAATGCTACTAATTCGTTTAAAGGACAATTAAGCCGAGACCTCATAGCTCTAAATACAAGAAAATATGCAAATTTTAGAAGAAATGTAACGACATCAAGACAGTGGAAGGATATAATACCGAATTTGGTACGAAATAATACTAACAAAGCAGATAATAACAGTACCTTACTTGAAAAGACTACTACAGAACCCATACCAGATGAAACGACAGTTTATAATGAAGTTGCATACCAAAATAGTTCATATGAAGACATGCGCTCACAAATGAACGCAGATATTAAACTTGATGATATAAATATGGACGTTACGGAAACTACGACAGCGGAATCTACGACAGTAATGACTAAAAACTTAACTGAGAAACCAATTGGTTTTGTCTCTATGCCAAGACCGACAGCAATATCTTCAGGTCTACGAAGACAAGCGTTTAATAACAGGCTAAAAAAAAAACGCCTTAAGAGTAAAATTTCTACGACTGAGGCTCCACAAGAAGATATCATAAAACATTTATTCGGAATGGGTAACTTAGTATCGTCCTCGGAATTTATTTCAAGAACTCAAACGCCAAAAATCACTGAAGATGACAGTACAGAATTATCTACATTAGAGGATTTCATAACATCTGAAAGATCGAGTATAACCGACATTCATATAAGGACAACCAATATTCAGACTACACCAGAATCGATAATAGAAAGCACGACAGAAGAAGCAGCGAAAATGGAGATTGAAGAAATCTTTAGCGATAATGAAAGTAAGTGAGACTCATACATTCTTGAAACTCGTGACTACTAAGTCTTATATTTTCCTACCATCGTTTCTTATGCTAACAATAAACTTCTTTTATTTCTCCCTCATAACTCAGGCTTCGTGAACTCTTCGACCTCTGTCTAGTCAGCTCTTTTCTGGAATGCGCTCCCATTCGAAATCAGTATGTCCACTAACCACTCCACCTCAACCACTTACTACCACACTTCCATATCGTCCACTTCATATTTAAAAGGAGGGTACGCGATCTACTTTATAATGAAGTGGCACAATTGACGTAGCGCCAGTACATGTTTCACAAACTTGATATTTTTTTTTTTGTATATAATAATTATGTACGTATGTACTATTCTGCATAAATGTATATATATATGTAAGCTAATTATGATCTCTCTTTTCTCTCACTCTCTTATTGGTTTTTGCACCTACCACTCTTTATGTTTGCAACACCCTAAGGTTAACTGGCAGAGATAAAAATAAATGTTGGTTAAAGTATTTACAATGAGTACGTTCAAACTACGTTCCTGTCCCAAAAGTAAAAATAAACATGAGGCAATATTTTTTTTAGAAAATCCCTAACAGAGTAAAATCTTTGTTCAATAAGCTAATTCCTTAGTTCTACACAGAATTTATGGTATGACAAGTTCAGTAAGAAGTCGGTACGACCGTTAACGAATTTCGCTTCTGCTAAGAAGTAACGAAATTCGTTAAGAGTTACGTTTAGAAATGTTTAAAGCAAACTCAGTGTAGTTCAGCCACTTATATACAACGCAGTGTCTGACTTAATACTGAACTTTCCATACCATAACTTCTGTGTTTAACTCAGTAATTAGCTTATTGAACAAAGCTAGCTATGTTAAGGATTTTCTCAAAAAAAAATTGCATCTCGTTTATTTTTACTTTAGAAAGGCACTTTTTACTCTTTTTTTTATATAGGGGTACAGACGAACAGACGGGTCACCTGATGGTAAGTGACAACCGCCTTCCATGGACTGCAACTGAAGAGTCGTAAGTGCGCTGCCCGCCTTTGAGCGTTATGAGGGATGGGGAATGCAAGGAGGGGAAATAAGGATGAGGAGATGGAAAAGAGGAGAGGAAGGATGAGGAGAGAGAAAAGAGGAGAGGAAGAGTTGGGCCTCCGGAAACCCCTCTAACTTCGTGGATATGTAACGCAATTCATATCGTTGCTACACAACCAATTTTCTGTGAGGCCGTGGTATCGCACCGGTCGAGCCGACCCATTCGTGCCTAAGCATGGCTCTACCATTGTGTCATTTTGTTTATTATAAATTTTACACTTGTTTAGGTTAATATGTGTATGCTATTAATTTCAAATTGAGTCCTGTTCTAACTTATTAATTAACTATCTTTTTTTATCCTACATCTTATGCAAATAAATTTACTGTTATTTTTGGAAAGTTTTTCTTTTTTCAGCAAGAGCAAAATTGACAAGAATCTTAAAAGAAAGAAACATGACGCTAGGCGAATTAGTAGAACTCAGAGAAAGAGGATCCAGCCATATACACTTGGCCGATATATTCCACAATGCGTCGAAAGAACCAAACCCAGCAGAGCCTTTCTTGTCAAAATCTCTTCTGGAGCCAATTTCAAAAGAAACTTATCCGTTGAGGGCTATTCTAGAGGCTAATTTGCATGATCCAAACGGCAGAGGACCGGCAATCGATTCTAATACCGATATTCCAGTTATAATGGATTTCAGAAACAATGTTAATGAGAATGCAGAAAATATGGGTATTATGTCCCTATTTAACAACTTCTCCAAAAACATGACTCAAAGGAAAACTTCTGACGACTCTGACACAAAAAATACTACGGTAAACGGTGATATCAGTGTAACTAATACAAGTCAGAGTCACGTTCGCGAAAGTCGAGTTCTAGATGAAAGTCAGGATGATGTCGTTAGTTGGAATGAAATATTTTCAATGATGGGTAGAAATCAGAATGATGAAAGAGAAGGTACACATACAATTTCATTCTTATAACACCTTATCTATGTGTGTATACATATTTAAAAAACATTTTTTATATATTTCAGGATTATCTACTGGCGAACCAATTACGAAAATCACGATAGAAGATGCTGACGGTGACGGATTAATAGCCTTGGAGGACTTAGAACATCTCACAGACTTTGATAACAACATTGCTTTTGCTTCAAAAGAAAAAGTTAACGTGCAGCTGGATACAATAGAAAGGGCATCAGGTATTCTCGAAAAAATACCGAATCACACGAAATCTGTAACTGTTGCTACAGCTAGCATTGCCGGTCTGGCCATGGTACTCTTTTTGTTAACGTATGCTACGTATAAATGGAAACAACAGAAGTCAATGATAAGAAAGCGTAGTTTTTGTGACGAACGGATACCCACACCTGTATTTGAGAAAAGGAAAGGTCATAAGAATAACAATAGTAGTCGGAGCATAAGTCCAATGATACAGACTTCAAATATTTACACATTGAATACATTAGATTCACAAAATGGTAAAGAGTCACCAGATTATATGTGGGATTCCTTAAGGAAACCCTTCCAATAAGTTAGGTATATGATTGGTATAGACTGAATGGGGTTCATTAATGTATATAGGTTAAAAGGAGTCTTATTGACTATAATGTTTGGAAAAATCTAATATTGTGGACAAAAGCCTTCTCATTTGAAGTAGTGACCTGATAATAATTAAGATTTTTAATAACTGATCAATGTTACATTGTAAGCTACATCTATACTTTCATTTCAATATGTTAAAAAATAGTATGGGGACATAATCATCATAGGAACAAATTGTTCCTTTCATTGTCATATTGCACCTGAATGAGTTTCTCAATATTTATATAATATTATTTATTTGTCTTTTTCAGTATTATTCTCAAGTGCAATATGTTTATGTCATAATAGGGATGTTTGGTTGTTTTCTTAATTTTTGTAGTTTTCTGTGAAAATAAAGTATAAGAATAATAATGTTTCATTTGGCTTACCTATAGTTATCGTAAGTGAATATCTCTTGAAGTTTCTTTAATACTGGTATATCAAGTGAATGAATTTTGTTATAAAAGTATGCATATTGCCTAGCAATACTCCTGTAGAGTTTAAGTGACGATTCAAAAACAGGAGATGGCTGGAAATAAAAAAAAGCATCAGATACAGAGACAGATAGTTTTGGATAGATTTGTTGATCAAAGTAGGCAAGCCTGCCTAAGGTTCTACTACCTATTTCTGAAATATTTGTTACCATGAACATGACAATACTCTTATAAATACTAGGTGCTTTGTTTATATTTACTCATACACCACATTGTTCATAATGGTATTAAAATACTTGTATATTTATCAATGTTATGTTTCAACTTTAACTTACTTTGAGTTCGAAAAGCTCTTCAGAATTGAAATAGAATATAGTAGAATATTTCTCAGGCAATATGTCAATATACGGTTTCCAGAATGATTCTGAAAAAAATACACATTTTTATGAAATAAAGTATCAAACTCAGAAACTCTTAATTAAATAGATAAATAAATAAGTAAAATTTAAAAAATACATATAAAACCTGATTGTATTAACTTTCTCTCTTTTTCGCTGATTTTATCTCTAAATGTGGTGGTTCTTGTAGTAGAATAGGGCCACCCCCTCTCTCCCTGGTGGTGTCGTGCAAGTCGACTAAGGGATTACTATACTCAAGTCTATGAGACATATACTGTCTCTATGAAAATCCAACTATTGCGACGATTCAAGTGCTACCTCACATCACATGTCGAAATTCAACAAGCCGTCTAGGCTCTAGAGCTCGAAAAAGAAACATTATACACACATACATATAAACATAACCCTCCTCCCGTAACAATAGGGTCAGATACAAAAATAAGTATTGCCTGCAGAAGAAACCAAGGGGCTAAATTATTTACTAAGTTTTACAAATATTTTAATCTACAGATACAGTAGAGTAGAATAGGGCCACCCTATTGTTGTTGCTATTACGTAAGTCTGACTAAATCATGAAAGTGAGACCTTCGGAGATATAGGTGTTTGTACAAAGGGCTAATTTGATGTGAGTACAGAGTATATTATTAATTTATACATGCCTAAATGGAGTTTTAAATACAATACACTTAATGAAATAATCAATCAATCACACTAATATTAAAGATCAAGTAACCTGCAAATGAAAACCACATATAAAGAGAAGTTACATTTAAGTATGCAAGTATAGTAATTAACATTTATAAATATTTTTATTGTTTAAACTGGATAATGTATTTTATGAGGAATTATAGACTAGGATATAAAACTACACACTATGACCTTAAGAGGCGTAGCAGTTATAAAACAACGGGTGAAACTGTGTTGAACAACTATTAAGTATACAATTCATTACAAACATGCTAGGTCATTCTTACTGACCTTGTGATTTCTAAACTTTTTTATTTGAAATAAAACAATACAGGTTTGTATTTTAATTGAAATATGTTTATAGCCTCATACAGAGATATTTTATTGAAGTTGATGTGAAAAACATACAAAGAACACACAGACTCGGGATAACTATTAGTGGATCACACAACCTCTGTACCTAATAAACCTGCAGGTGAATTAAGTTTTAGACATGAAATATTTTAATTAGTTGTGTTTAATATATTTTCTTTACCTGAATTATTTTTTTCCAGCAAAAGGAATAGTGCCAGCGTTATATTAGGCATATTTTGTAACAATGGGTCAACATTAATGAAGCTCGCCAACTCAGATTCTTTAGCATTATTCTCTGTCAACATGACTTTTGATGGTACTGTGAGAATTAGCTCCCCTTCTTTGAAGTCCTTAGTTGCTTTAAGACCAAGTTCATAGCCTTCAAACTCAGCAATTTCAATTCCTGTAATATTTTAAAATGCATAATTTAATAAGTTACAATAAAATAGTACTTTTTTTTTTTATTTATTTGCATGGTATCATACCATAATCTCAATCAATATTGATGAGATAAGTAAACACTTCATCTATACTAATATAATAAGCTAGAGGAACAGCTATTAAGGGTTCAATGAATATATGTATCTATTGCATTTACCTGCTATACTAGGTACCTGTATGTACCTACACTGTTTTTTTAAAGACTACTCACACATTAGGACTGATTCCTGTGTTTTCATATGGGGAGTTTACAAACATTGATACAATAGACACAAAGAACATGTAGATTCAGGACATTTACTTTAGTTGGGACTGTTGTGTGTAATATATATTCTAAGGTGGCACATACCTTAGAGGTAATTTAAACATGCTCTATCCAGAAACTACTTGATGTTGGGCACAAGCAAGCAATAGTACTTAATTTGAGAAGAAATTGAAGAATCTTTCAACGGTTTTTCATTGTTTAATGGTTCTATTAATTAGTGTGAAACAATATACAACATACTTCAAGGCCATCTTTAGTCTTTAAGAAGGCTTTTATAGCTAGATGTAACAGCATTAGTTTAAATAACTAGATTTAAATTTTTAAGGTCATACTGTAGTTTAGAAAGTATCGTAATCCTAAATAACATTATAAATGCAAAACTATAAAAGTAGTGACCTTATCACAGCAAGCAATACCTTACACATAACCTTTAGATGGACAGGACTGCAATTATTTACTAGATACTACATACACCATAACCACCCATAATGGTTTATGTTTATATGTTAACTTCTAAATCTCAACTACAGCACTCATCATTATGAAATTAATTCAATATTTCATACCAACAGAATAAAAAAGGTCTTAGTTATGTTTAAGAAAACTAATAGACAAAAGTTAGTTTTTACCATTATTTTGTTATTTGGGTTCACAAATTTGCTATATATTATATTTGAGTATTACACATTATTTAATATATGCTACATTGATGAATGACGTTAACAACCAGGTATTGTTTTTTAACTATTTCTAAATAAAATTATTTATCATACTATGCCAGTGATTTTTTACTTTACTATTTTAATTACTTAAATAAAAAAAACTGAAATTGTACCAATTTCTAACAATGTTCATGTTAGTCATTCAATTGATAAGTATGTAAATAATTGTTAAAGACATACCTTCGAGTGGGACCTCATTCTCATTCAACCACTTCAGATACTTGTCAACATTCCACTGTCTCTGGTTCTGAACACTTTTGTGCTGAGAAATCTCTAGGTTGGTTATCTCTCTGATTAAAGCATCAATTTCTAAGTGATGCTCCCAACTTTTTGCTACATTGGTAGAAGCCTGGAATATACTAGTCAGCCTCAACACTTTATCAACAAGAATTGCTAGTTCTTTCCTCCTTTGCTGTGTAAACTTGTTATTTTCTTTGCCACTGTTCTTTTTAGAACCTTGTTTCGATTGCGATTTTCGACCCATTCTTGATATATAATAAATACTTCTAAAGTGGAACAACTATATTGTAAAAGTAACTTAATCTAAAACGTGGGAATCTAAATAGCTAAAAATAGGTCTCCAAAAATTTTGAAATGTTTTCCTTTCAAAAGAAATGTGTTATGACATTAGGTAGGTTACACACACACAAGTCATAGTCACAACACTCGTATATTTTATTTTGTACTATTTCAAAACAATTTTGAACATTTGAACAACGTACTATCTTCTGATGAACCATCTGCACTTTTACTAAAACGAACTTGTTGCCTTTACAAAAATTATGACTAATTAATCTATTGTTTATTAAATATGTGCCTAGTTAGTTTAAGTCAAGGTCGCGTATTCAATTGAGAATTTATGGATAATGCATAACTACGTTGTAGTTTTAAATTACCTACTTCATAAATTAAAAGACCTATACAGCTAAAAGATACATGTGTCCTGTTCGTTTTGCATTTTTTTATTGTTCGTTAATAAGTGTTAATGTTCGCTCTACCTTTTGGAATTTTGAAAACAAACTTGGAATTTAAAAGATATGACTTTTGGAAAGTACTTCATTCATAATAAACTTCGGAAAAATGTCTAAACCTTGAAAAATATTTTTTTAATCAAAATTTATACCTCATTATCAGTTTAAAATGGCTTAACATACTTTTTCTAACTAATTCAAAATAGTTATCTACATTATAAATTTGAATCCTTTTAAAAGTAAAATACAAAAATTCAATGTTCACCAAAATACAAAAACAAATGTTGAATTTTCAGAAAGTTTTTCGTTTACTAAAAATTTATGTACATTCTGCTTTTACTATAATTCATTTTTGTTCTTTTTATACCCAAATTTACAAATGCTATACGATCATCACAACTTAGGAAACATTTAATACTTTTAGAAATAATTCAGAAAAGAATTAAAAACACCCTTACCAAAACTTTTAATTGTGAGTTAGAACGACCGAGCCATTGAGCACAAAGCATCGTTACCGGTTCGCTTGGATGGTCTTGGCCTTAGCAAAATTTTAGAGATCAGCCTTCCCGTATTTCTGTTATCCATCCACGGCATAGAAGAGTTAATCAGGAAAATTCTCACATTTACAGGGGAGGCAATGGGACAAGGAACTATGCACTTTAAAAAGAGATGCTTTTATTGAGACCTCATCAAGTTTTGCAGAGCGCGTTCGTTTGTTCGCTGTTGGAGAATGTGAATGCAGCACTCCCGTCACTAGATGGTATGTCATTACTACCATGGAAGAAAGGCTGGCCTTTTCTTTACTCAGCAAATAAGCATGGCCATTCAACGTGGTAATACTGCCAACCTCCCAGGAACGCTACCAGTAGTCGACGATATATAATGAATTTATATACATGCATAGTATTGCTTTTTTTTATTTTTAGTTAATAGTAGTAATTAATAGGTTTCAATTATATTATTTTCTTACATTAAGAAATACACTTTTTTTTTCATTTGGCATGACAAATTTAGGATTTCAAAATCACCTCTTTTGACATGACAAACTTAAGTTAGTATGTATGATTAGTTTTCTTCAACTGTAATGGCTGATGTATCTTAAGCCTAATAAGCGCGTTCCATATCTCAATATGTAGTAAGAGTATTAGCTTGAGACAGCGAATCTTTCAAATATGTGATCTAATAGTAGGTAGGTTCTTTACTGCTGATGCTGATTGATTTTACATGGCTTCAGAAATAAAGAGGTCCTCATCGACTGATTTTATATGGCGTTTGTTACTCGATATCACCGCCATTTTTAATTCAACTAGTTCTTCTGTTCTAACTTATTAAGGTTGGTCCATCTTAAATTTATACAATATTTCACCTCTAAGGTGGAGAATTAACGGATGAAGAATACCTACATGTTAGGCGATAGCTTCATTATTTGTGGATCGATGTTTAATAACAATTTTTAATTGAATTGGTGGTATCCAATCTAGTTTATATTTGAATACAATTTTCCACCTCTATGGTGGAAAATTAATTAAAAACCAATATACCTATCGTGAAAGACGTTACTGACGTCGGTTGTACTAATATTTTTTCTAATTAATTATTTTCGATAATGATCGTGTAATTTTAATTGTTTAGTTAAGGATTTTAAGTACAGATGGAGCTACTCGTTCTGTTTCGGCGTTTGTCATAACTCATAACAGTTTTTTTTTACTGAATTCTGTATATGACTAGTTTTTTATAGTATAGGAGAACAAACGAGCAGACGGTTCACCTGATGGTAAGCGACTTCCGACGCCAATGAGCATTTGCAACTCAAGAGTCACAAGAGTACTGTCCGTATTTTAGGGTAGCTGAAAAGGAGGACGGGAAATCGGGGAAGGGAAAGTGTGTTGGGCCTCCGCTAACCTCACTCACTTGTTCACACAATGCAAGTCTTGTTTAACAGCCGGTTTTCTGTTAGGCCGTGGTTATACTCCGGTCGAGCCGGCCCATACGACTAGCTTTGTAAATAGGTTAGCTCGCGCAAAATGTATTAAATTAGAATAGTATTTACTGTACACTGTACATATGTATATAAAATCACAATCAATAGTATAGTAAATGTATTGTACAATGGGCGGTGTTATCACTAAAAGTGATCTCTACCATAGAACCTTAGGATAAATCTAGTGATACTAGTAAGTGGTAGCTGCCAGTGAATTACGCATAAAAATACATAAATAAAACTAAATATAGACATATATACATATACCCATACACATACATCCAACAGATACTTGTGTAAATATATATCTACTAATATATATTTTTTTATTTAGAATTTTATGATCTGGTTACTGGGACCTTTAAGTTAAGTCATCTTTCACTGACTATACTTATATATAATAAGTATACATGTACGGAGAATAAGCATTTTTCTGAAAGCATTTATTTATTTAAATCTTCAAGCACATATCGTACACAGGCACACTTAGTGCCTAAGGCATTCTCTACCAGTCAACCTTAGGGTGTTACAGAGATAAGAGTGGTAGGTGCAAAAACGCATGTGAGGAAGATGAAGATATATATACATACATACTCGTATATATATTCTAAAGGTAATATTATAAGTCGGTGTACAATGATGTGATATGAATGGATGTGATTGGATTAGATTACACAAATATAATATACCAGTATAATCACACACATATGTATATACAAATAGATATAAATAAACACACATACGAGTACAAATACAGTATAAGTATCAACATTTAGAGTTAAGAAATGAGAAAAAGAAGTTAGTGCTCGCAGATAACGACACTGGCAAATAGGAAGCCATTTTATTTCGGAACGTAAAGCAGACAAGTGGTCATACTAGCGAAGATTGAAAATAAATCGAATGCAGTTATTGAGAAGCCGGTCTAGTTTGTTTAGAAGGTCTGCATTCAGGTCGAAATAACACACATCACCATAGTCGATTACAGGAATGATTAAGGATTGCATTAGAATAGTATTTGTTTTAGGGGGAAGGAATTTTTTTAGCCGATATAAGGCTCAGAGAGTTCCAGTCACTTTCTGGCTAACATAAGTTACCAGTCTAGGGTTGAGTCGATATGTAGACCAATGTCTTTCACCACTGCACGGCTTAAGGGTATCACTGAGTCATTGTAAACTACAAGTGTGATGGAAGTGGTGTCTAACCTACACATGATCCTTTTTCTGCCTACGATTATCGCTTGATACTTGGCAGACCAACAACGCAAACCTCAACGATCAGCATTTTATATGCTCCAAATGTTTGTTTATTTTATTGATTGCTTGCGATATGTCTTCAACGCTGGCCTGTGTATAGCTGCAAGTCATCGGCATATAGGTGATACGTGTGTGGTGATACACACTGAAGAACTAAGTTATGAGATTTATATACATTGTGGAGTACAACAATAGTGGAGAAAGAATACCGCCTTGAGGGATGCCGGTGAAGAGATCACATTAATTCAAAAACGAATCATCCCCACATACGCATTGTTGACGTCCCTGAAGATACGTGGAGAACCGATTCAATGCATCTGAGGAGATCATAAGATATGCCAGGATGGATAGCTGGACGTTGTGACTAACGGTATTGAAAGCATTGGAAAAATCAATTAAGAATGGAATAGTAACCTTGGTGCTTTCCATCCCCTCCCTAATATCGCCAGTCACTTTAAGGAGCGCAGTAACTGAATCTGAAGTCAAATTGTAGAGGACTTAGGAGATTATGTTGGAAGACAAAATGAGCGAGCTGTTTATATACACAATTTTCGAGAACTTTGGAGAGAAAGGGAAGAATAGAGATTGGACGGAAAAGACGGGTAAGAAAAAAAAGTTAAGAATATGAGCTGTTAATGGAAGAACATGATCGAGAATGTTAACAATCATTCTACGGCTAATGTCATCACAGCCTACTGCATTCGAACGAATGGAAAGGATATTTTTTTTGATGTCACCAGAAGATATCAGAGAAAATTTAAGGCTTTCCAAATTGGGTCTGGTTGGAGAAGCGATATGTCCTTGCCACTTTAAAAGTGTTCCACTTGGCCTGACAGCGATCATTTTTGAATTTTCGGAAAGTCTGATCTCTCCTTCTCATCGCCGCCCTTACCTCCTCAGTCATCCCACAGTCATAGCTGACGCTTCAATTTTACCTTAGGAGCACGGAGATCATATAAATTAGTTATAGTGTTCTTAAAAACTTTGACATCATATTAGTAGCCGCTGCCACATTCATCGAGTTTAGTTTGATAGCATCTCCAAAAAGTTTTTGTAAATCCATACGCTCCTAGCATCGCATGTATAAGAATTTGGGAGGGGATTTGGAAATTTTTGGGACATAAGATAGAAAAATAAGGTCATGACGGGCAAAACCAGGTGCAGGATGTTGACCATGGGAAGACACAAGATTGGGAGCAGAGGTGAGGATTAAGTCAAGCCCCGTCTCCTGGCTGTCAACATTATGATGAGTGGCTTAAAGGGGTAGGACATGGAGGCAGTCTGAGTGAACGATGTTAAAACGACTGAAGACAGAAAGAAGACATTTACTCTCTGAGCTTTTCTTATTTTGATAGGTAGGGCGTTCCACAATCCCGTTGCTACGATGGTGAACGATGGGTCGAAAAATTACGTAGAATGTGAAAGCATTTTAAACTCTAGATTTTCCGATGACATTAATTTTACATTAAAAGCAACATCCTTTTCCTTCTTTCTTTTCCTTTTTATTACCTTCCCTTACAATATATTTAATATATTCCCATATTTAAACCCTAAAGTGAGTCTTTAGTACGTTATAAGTAATTTTCATTGGCAAAATGTGCGTTTTAATATATCTCCGTTTAGGAATACAGGAGTTAGCATATTTTGTTTATTGATGGATGTTGTATGTGTATACAGTTTGGAAAAATTTGTATTAGGCATTAATACTATAGTTTGTCTGGCAATGACAGTGGTTCAGCGAACACTTGGCAACGTACCGTGTAGTTCCCAGAAAAGTTATTTGAAACCGCCCCAGTTCTTGGGCCGAGAAAGAATTGTTCGCTAAATTAATTGCATTGTAAATTATCATTACATGCTTAGCTGTTACACTAGAATATAATATTTGCAACTAAACCAGTTTTAATATTACAATTCGTGTAACACATTAAGAAAACATTTTACCACGTACTCGTAATTGTAAATGGATTTTAATGAGATTTATTTTACTATATTGAATTATGTATATTAAAATTACCCTAAAAGTTTGTTGGAGACTGGGATAAGATTTTTTGTCGACATTTTGTTTCTTTTTCAAATTTCTTTTAATATTAGATCTTTGACCACAGAAAATTTATATATTTGTAACAGCATAACATTCCTGAATTTGGTAAATCCTTTAAGTATTACTTATTGTACGTATGTATTGTATATACTGTATTTTAAAGTGAAAAAGAAACGTAAAAAAAATATAAATATTACTTTTTTTCATGGGTTGCATGAGTAACTAGAAATGTTAAGCAGCATCTACTTGGGACGGGTGCACTAGATGTTAAAGATATAATCAGTAAATCAGTTCAATGTGTAGTGGTGGTAGGTAGGAAGTATACATATCATTGTCGATTCAAGAATTAGGATGGACACTAATGGAGGTATAAAAGTAAAAAGTCATAAGTTTAAAGGTAGCATTACCACTATCGGGAAACGTTTCGTTAGTTTTGGTTGTATCCTTTCGTATTAGTCGTTTGAAATGTACCAATGATGTAAAACTAAATATCATTCAAATCTACTTGTAGAATATGTTTACTAGCTATTTCTTCATATTTCTTTCTATTTTCTCTTAGCTATTTATTCAGATTCTTATGACCCATACCATTATTGATATACACTCAACATTACTCTTTGTTTTTATAGTGAGGGAACATAGGACGGGCATCTGTACGGCTATGAGAGTTCTTGATGATATTAAGAAAGTTTGCACTTATGGAAATTCTGTTTATTTTACTCTAAGACAGCAACGTACATTGATGCTCAATATTGCTTGCGCTGTGCAGAAGTGTATGAACAGCAATAATCTTTTACAAAATAACGCCGATATCCATGTGAAAATATAAATTTCAGTTTTGCAAGTACATCATACTAAACTCCTTCTTGCAAGTTTTGCAAAAATGATAATGATATGGCAGGAAAATAATAATGATATGGCAGTTTTATAATTAAAGTTACGACTCAAACTTTTTTAAGTTATATTATGTTATAATATAATAAAGTCGTCCAGTGGTTATGATGTACTTACTACTTTAATATGTTAGTATATAATTACCAAGAGAGTGGACTATCAATAAGTTCTATAATTGACACCTAATATTGTAATTCATTATTGTACTAATTTTATGTTGAAATATATAATTCAATTGTTAACACTTGATTTGCCAAATTGAGTAAATACGGTAGGAGGATAATTTAAGTTACAGAGAATTGAGAAGAGTTTAAATACACAGAGTTTGAATTCTACTATTCCTCGAAACGCATTGCAACTGTTTTTTGGAAAGGTAATTATTATTAGCATTGTCAGAATCAGGAAGCTTTGTTGCCTGAAAAACCCTAAATCGTTGTACGTTATCTACGTCAAAGATGTTTAGAACAAAATGTATGGACAACGCTAATACCAATTTACTGTACAAGTTTAATATAATATAGTATAATAAAATATATAAAGTTTACCTGTTAATACACTACACGACCATCAATCTAAACAACAATGACTGAATCATGATGGCCTTTACCTTACCTTACCTTAGAGATTAAAGTTGTCTTAATGCCGTGAGTATACACATATCAGTAAACAGTCGCATAATGTAAGTATTAATTCAATGAAGATCATTTCCAAATTAAATAAGTTATCACGAAGTTTGTGGATTGTTGAGTATAAGCGTTGTGCATCTCTAATGTAGTAATTAAGGGAACTATTCTTTGTTACCTTGTTTCAAAACATTTAGATATAATAACTATTTATTTTAAGATTTTCAGGAAAAAATATTGAGTACGAAATAAATATACTGGAACAGAACGTGCTCTGAAGTTTTATTACACACAATTTTATTAGTTGCGTGTTTACTACTCACGCAATTAATACCAGAATATTTTTAATCATGCCGCGAATACAAGATGTAGATTCAAATCGTTTAAAATGAGGAGTACTTCCATTCAGAATATATAGTTGACATGATTTGAAAACGAAACATTAACGTACATATAGTTAAAGCGATTGTTATTAGCGGCTTTGTGTTTTATACATATATTGGCTATAATCACTTATCCAATTTAGCAAAATCCTCACTCCAAAAGGAGTTACCGAATAAGAAAAAATTTCACTACAGGAAAAGAAAAATCTCTTATACTTTTTTATTTGGGCTGTGAATAGTTAATTACTCTACTGGACTTTTCAGGTTTGTTTAGAAGAGCCGAAGCTCATGTAGTACGCTGGTGCTGAGAACTTTGGCTGTGGCTGTAGGTTGACTCTCGGTCATCTAACAAATGTTTTACAGGGCGGTGTCGTAATAAAAAAAGGAGTACCTTGTAATTCGACAAATTACAAGCCTAAGAGATAAGATTTTATATGAACTATTATTAAAATAAACTAACTAGAGAACTAACAAAAAATAACTAAACTTATTTACGATAGGTAATCATTATGCAGTGACCTGCCTGCCATCCATTGCAGTGTTTATACAAACGAAGATTTGGCATACTGCTGACTACCAATCCTGTACAAAACGAGAACAGTTTAAACATACTTTGCAATCTTATAATAATGTTTATATGACTTAAACAGTTAATGTTAAATGACGGAACAAGTTTACAACTGATAGTCATATGAACTATTGATAAAAGCCTTCTAAAGCTTACGTCATAAGTTCATTACTCATTATAATAGTGAATAAAAAAGTACATGAACTTATCTAAGTTAGATCATTTATTAGGATTGTAGAGATTATTAAATTTAAATATGTAATTCAAGGTAGGATATGGGTTAAAAGGTGACGTATGTAAAAACGTTATGTAGGTATATTTATAAAGTATATATGTACCTGACATTGGTTGACAAAAGTTGGATGAAGGACGGGTATCATGTCCCTGCAAACCAAACCTACAAAAGGGAATATCCTCCAACCAGGTCAGGTTATGCATAGCGGAACACGCTGGGCGGACCACGGCTGTGTATTCTTCGAGAACTTTATTATCTTGATTCAGGATCGTAATACGTCATTTGAGTAGTTGCTACGTAGCTCGGCTTGTCTTTGTTAGATGGCGATTTGTTTCTTCTGTGTGTGGAAGTCGCCAAACTGGAAAGCATTAGGACCTTTTTCTTGATATTTCATATTATATGTATAGGAACAGTATTTAGTAGTACATACCTTCTCAAGACGTTTTTCTTTAAGTTGCCGCATCTCGTGACAAAGGAGTGTCATTAATTATTTGACAAATATTCGTCCTACGTTTGACTCGGACCTTCGCGGGGAATAAATAAGACATAATATTATTATTTCCGATGCTCTCAACTCATTTTCCGCATAAGTTCTTACGTATATATTAGAAATAACTTATGTAACTGAAATATTGTTATTTTGCTGATTTACGACATACTTACTAGAACAAAAGCATATGTTTATATCCTGTTTGTATGACTAATCCGTGCAATTGCCAAGTCTACGATAACGGGATGGCTGTTCTTGTAAGATATATGTTTTATATATAAAATGTTATTTATATTAATCCATATAATAAAGGTGACGTCGTTGTCCTCAAAATTGGCCGACACCTATCTCAACAACAACGTGCAGAGCCGCACCCTCTGTCACCGCTAAGATATTGTGAATATTTAATTTAAAGGTTGATGACGAAATTGCTTTATTTCAAAATTTTGTGTATTAAAATGACCCAAAAATATGATTTTGCTATAACTTTGTAATCGTCTATAAAAATAAATATGAAGATGCTGTTTTTTAAGTACCTTTATTACTAGGGAATGGCTAAAGGCATTTTTTTTATATATACACGTACATACGTCTGTATGTAGATGTATTAAACAACCATACTTATATTATATTACGAATTAGGATTTTTTACATGTAAAAATAGTAAAAATGTTGTATAGAATTGAAACTACTAATTTATTTAAAGTTGAGAAACGTCTTTCAAATCAGATAGTCAACGAATTATCAACACAAAATGGCATGTCGAAAAGAAAGTTCTGACTCACTAATCGCTATAAATAACAATGGCTTGTATGAGGTGTACTTCTAACACTTTTCTTTTTCTACAGCTAATCGGAAAAAAAGGACAATGTTTAACTCATGGCATTGTTACTATGCTTCTGGTGTCTAGAAAGAAAATTAACGCTTTGGTGACAATTCCCAACCTTATCCTTATTGCTTATATACAATACTAAAATAATATTTCTTCTTTATAATGATTTTCTTTGATTGATAATTTTGTAGGGTGTAGATGCTTTCCTAGTCCAGCGTTTCCATTAAATGCAAAAAGGTTAGAACCAAATGCCTGTATTTTAACAATAAAGATAATACAAAACAATGCTAATCCGAAAGAAATTAATTTTAATTTGGTAAAATAAAAAGGCATTATTGAATCTAGTGTTGCACGTAATTCTTGAGTTAGTTTCATTTTTATACAGGTACGCATTGGTTTATTTTGAATAGTTATCAAACATTTCCGGTTTTGTTGCATTTGAAGAATATCAATTTCTTATATTTTACAGAAATAGGATGCAACCATAGCAATTTTCAGTGTTATTCATAATTATACTCTTTTTTGCATTCATCGCTATTCTGGGTAGATTACCTTACGCATAACCGCACAAAACCGTAGAATAGGTTCATTTCGAATTCCAATACTTGAAATTCTAAATACTATAACGTTTATTAAAGTTTTATTAGTACGGTTATAACTCATTGATTAAAATTGCTATTCTAATTAAGTATACTTACAATAATTTAAAAAAATCTATGAACAAATTCCTACGCGACACACCTTTCATTACGAAGTCAATGGTAGCCCTAGGTTCTGTTCGAAAGTTTTCTGTCCTCTAATACGTACAGTCGAAACATTTGTTGATTGAGAATTCTAATAGAGGCTATGAGCTCAGAGATCGTGACATACCTACATTAGTAACGCGTAAACTTTATGCAAAGCTCCCTGCGTTCCGTTTAAAGCAGCAACGGCGGCTCAACTGGTAAATTCATAATCACTGTCCTGCTTTTCAATTAAGTTTAATGTCCACCTTATCATAGTGCTATTATCTAGGCAAATTAAATTTTGTTGAGTAGCTCTAGGCGTTATGTAGCGTGGTGGTTGGTGTCCTACGTTTGTATATTTAGAAATGATGTCACACAGAAGACGTTTTAAGTTTAATACTATACGACTGCTGTCAATGTTGGGTTTTTCTGGAATAGTATTATAGTAACTTTATGTAAGTAAGAAACAACAGCAGCATAACAATGTTCAAGATCCCTCGATGGACTCAACATATAGACGTTTATTGTTTAAATTTGTAATCTTATGTGTCAGTAGGCACAAAAGCTTATAAATGTAAATAAAATATAATATATACGTAATGATGTTTCTGTTTGGATTTGATCTTGTAATAGATAATTCCTTCAGAATTCCGATCACTCTGAACCAGTTTTTGTGGTAGGTACACGTTCCAGTCTGTAATCAAGTGCCTGTAAGAAATTGTGACACTAGACTAAATAACTACAAGTTTTTTTTTTATATGTAACCTGTGTTAACAATTGTCGGTGAACAAATAAAGCAAAAAAAATATATTTTAGACCCGTCTGTGAACAGACGGGTCACCTGATGGTAAGTGACAACCGCCGTCCATGGGCACCTGCAACTCAAGAGTCGCAAGTGTGCTGCCCACCTTTGAAGGTGATGAGGGATGGGTAATGCGGGGAGGAGATTAGGAGACAGGGATGAGGGGAGCGGAAAGATGACAGGAGGAGTTGGGCCTCCGGAAACCTCACTCAATTAGGGGAAATGCAACGAAAGCGTTGCTTCACAACCGGTTTTCTGGAGGCCGTGGTATCGCACCGGTTGAGTCGGCCTACGAGTATTAGGAGCATGACTCTACCACTGTTATACCTGTATATCGGGTCAAGTAAATTGTTCTTACATATAGAGATGAGGGATGAGGAGATGGGAGTTGGGCCTCCGGAAAACTCACTAATTTCGGGGAAATAAAACGCAAGCGTTGTCTCACAACAGGTTTTCTTTCGTTGGTCGAGCCCGCCCATTCGTGCCTAAGCATGGCTCTACCACTGTCAAAATCTATATCTGTATCTGTATATAAAAGACTACTAAAAAAAATATTTATGTGCATTTGCGGTTATGCCATCATTGTTGTTACCGCTACTAGTGCAATAGTGCATGTTTTTTCAGGTTTTGGGAGTTTCAAAATTCATTGAAATTGTAAATTATCTTCTGGACCTCTTCATCTGCATAAATATGTCTATTGTTATGTTTTTCTCATGCTGATGTTCCGAAAACATAGTTTTTTGTCACACGGACTGTCACAAACTAACAGTCCGTATATGCATAAAAAAAAATAGAATAAATTGAATAGCAATCATGGTCGCAATTAAAGTAAAGTAAGAATTGTGACCATGATTATAGTAGTCATGGTAATTTGGAATTTTAGTGGCACAGGGAATAAGGGAAAGTTAAATAAGGGGTTTTTTTATATAGGTCAGTAAATTCCGATGCTTTCCCTCTCATGCATACAATTATCAACTATTGTTGTATCGTATCGTTGCACGCTCTAATTAACACGGCGATACCGTTTGCACTAAAAGAACTTAATGTTCCCTTCAGATTAACTTCAAAACATGATTCATTTGTAGACTGAATCACCTGGAACTAAATTTAAAACTATTTGTTTTCTTAACTTTACAGACGATTTAAGGATGGAGTGACCCTATTCCATTCCACAGAGAACCACACGGTTTACCATAATAACTTACTTCTTCTTTAAAACCCCGTATATAGTAACAAGACGGGTCAATAGTTAAAAACCACAAAGTTTAGATAAAGTAAGCAATTTTTTGTAAGAACAATATTGTTGCCAAAACGAATGAAATCAGAACTAAAAATATACGTATGTACAGCTATGATTTAAATCTATACTGTTACGTGTGTAGAACATTTCGGAACGTTAAATACTTTTTATTGGATGATGTCCATATATATTTCTGAGTATATATTGTTTTATAGTGTTGTACCACCAAAAAAGTCCTACTTACTGTATATGTAGTTTATCAATATCCTAAAGAATGCATTAAAGCCTAAATACTCACGTTTTCCTAAAGAGATGTTCATGGCCTAACAAATAGTATACTATATACTTAAATTGTGTAAAGTCTTTGTTTTAACTGCACTTCTGTCCTGTAGTTTAGGACTTTTTTCTTCATTTAATATTTTTAACTTACTTTAAAGGGGGGGAATACTTATGTCGACTGTGTGTATGTGTGTTTTTTTATGTATATTAAGCGATTAAATCAACACATTTGTTATTGTTTATTTGAAAAAGTATATACTCTTAATGTAACCAAATCAGGATTTGATCACGAGATACCAGGGAAATTATTATTATTCCTATATGCGATAGGGGGCAAACAAGCAGGCGGGTCATCTGAAGGTCTACCTCCGCCCATGGACACCCGCAAGTCAAGAGTCACAAGTGCGGTGCCGGCAAGCAAGCCTTTTTAAATAATAAAATCTATACATACATTAGTGAGAATATTGTTTGGAAAGGAAAGTTTGTGATTTATCATACATATATCTCTCCATCCAACGGTTGCCTAGAAGTGATTGCTAATTGCGATAAGGCCGCCAATTGTACATGTTATTATTTAAGTATTTATTCAATAAAGGGTCACTGAATCAATCAATGTTCTTCTAAGTCTCAATGTTCTTTGTGTCCGTTATTTGAAAATTTGTAAAGTCCCCCGCGATAGAGGAATCAATCCTAGTGCAGGAGTTGTCTTTTGTAAGAATGAGAATGAGAAACGACTATATTTTTTATTTTATTCACGAGGCTAACGAATAATTACCACATCTTGGCATTTTACATACGCCAATAATTCTTGCAAAATATTAATATACTTAACAATGCGGAAATTAAAAAAATATGATTAGATTATCTAATTTCGTTGAAACTTCTTAGTAATCACCATTTTAACTTTAGAATACAAATAAATTCACGCCTGTATCCTTGAAAGGGGTACGCAGAGGCGTAGCTAATAACCAGATTTTCAGATGATCAGAAAAAAAAAAAATCATATAATAAATAAAGGAGCCTCTATTCCATCTATGTTCGCTATTCTAAAATCAAAATACATAAAAGTTAGAAATTTTGCGTCGACACTCGGGTCGCTCGCGTGACATGAAGCGCGGAGTGGCGGGTGCATGGGGGCGGAGCTTGCGTGGAAAAGATTTTAGAGTGCCTGCTCTTAATTTATGGAAAATGCCGTTCCAGAATTTCTTACAAACTACGAATTAGGTCTTGGCCGTAAAACTTTATAACACGTAAAACAAATATATTGATCCTCATTATCCTTGACGCATTGTTGCAAAATGTAGTCTACCATTATGAAATCGCATGAATTCTCATATCTTCCCGTATAACCAGCAGGAAGGACTCATATATTTCTACCGATCAGAATTACGCACTAAATTGTGTACGCAAATGATTAACCAGCTCACTTTCCATGTCATCTTCATTCGGTAATAGTTATGACATCAATAGCGACGTCGAAGATCTGACGTTTTTCTTGCGGTTAGTGACTCAGTGATGTACAAATCTCATTTAATACCATACCGATATCGACAACAATTTACTTGTGAGTTTATTGCTCAGTGGCCCTTTATGTGACTCAAGGAACGTAATATGAACTATGTAAGTATACTAGTTTGGTACATCAAGATGTGGTCGAGGTAATTTGTTCTCTTCCAGTGATGGTAACGACTGTTCTCAAGTTTCAGGTGAGTCGGTTTATCAGTTATCTGAATTAACATCTAAGGACTCATTGCCTATATTTTCAAATTAACAGTTTTAGTTAGTTAGCTAACTTTTAATGTAGTACTTTATTTTTATGCATATGAATGAAAATAGCCTTAATATTACTTGCTATATTACTATATTATGCAGACTTAATAGCTTATTGCAACGTTTTTGTTACATCTTTTTTTTTTTTGTAAGCCTACCATAATGACTCCACTTTGCCTGATGGTAAGCAATAAATGGAGTCCAAGAGTGGTGGTCACCATCCTCATTGCATGTCTAGTCAGTGCAGCATGGTGACCCACACTATGGCGGCCTGGTGAGATGCTTTTTCACGCCCCGCTTAAAAGACCTTATAGTTGAATGTACGTGTATAGTTGTATATATGGAGTATCTTACCAGAATTGATAGGATAGGGGAGGGGGGCACATGGGGTTATGTCTTGACTAAAAACCATCCCGGTGTTCCTCAGCAATCATAGCTGAGGAACACCGGGATGGTTTTTAGTCTATGATTCAGGGAGCGAGAATCGCAATAGCATTCTTCCGCTAATTTTATAATAAGTCTATTAAAACTACAATTAACTGTTTATAACTTCTTAATCCTCTTCCCTTAAGTCTTTCATTATGAAAAAACGACGGATTTTTTGTTAATGAGGGACAGGCAATACAACTTTTACACGAGCGGAGCTACAGGCTAAAGCAATTTAGTTCTAAATAGTTAAATCCAAATATTAAAACATTAGAAATCCAATAACAAAAAATACTAAATCTTACTACAACTAGCTTAACTTTCAAGATAATGCGGCCTGAAGCCTTGTGTAAAACGCATGTTATTTATATCTATAGCAATACTGCAATTTACATTTTCCTTTTAAACCGTGACTACTTGTGCTATCTTGTTAAAGCATTACACTGTCGTTAAAATATACAAAGAAGATGACAGCTATAAACAGCTCAATGTCAAAGCACTTGACGTAAGAGCTATAAAAAATGCAGGTTTGTATGTAACTTGTAAATTATTACTATAATTTTAGTAGATTGAACAATATGTAATTCAAATACCAATAAAGCATCTTTGGTTGCTTTAAAAAAAATAATTTAAGCTATAGTTAAAATGAAATCACATAAGAAAAGATCTGTATTCTTTTTATAGTTGTTTCCCATCATGTTATAGATCATTTTAACATATCCTTACCTCATTTTTTTAAAATGGTTTACTACTTATTAAAATAAAATGATACGTACTTTTAATACTTTAAAAAGTTTGGGTCTAGTTAATCTAATATTTGTTTTCCATTTTATTTTGTTTCGATCCAGCTTTTATGATGATATTTCAAATTTTATAGAAGATACTCTATTAACTTTGTGAATTTTAAAAATTCACAAAGTCTATATAGTAATAAAATAAACATATAAATTTAAAATTACTATATAAAAGTTCTGAATCTTGCATCTTAAATAGATGCAAGGAAAAAGATTTTGAACTTCTGGAGAAGGTTTAAGCTTTTCTCTAGAATATTCGTTAACATCCTTGAGTCTTAAGAAACTATCGATATTCAATTACTTTAATGTCAAGCCCTATAACACACGAATCATCAAATAAATTACGAAGAATTACATCATCGAAGGATTGAGTCATGGTCAAGACCTGTTCAGAGTGATCCTTTTATCCGTGGGTTGGGTCCTTAGTCATAACGTACCTACACCCATGTCCAGCTCACTGCCAACCACAATATTGTAAACAATTTCTTAGCAAACTGATAATCATTGTGCTAAATACTTAGAAATGGTAAAGCTACTCTGTCCGATTGGATCGAGATAAACTGCCTCCGCATTTAGAATCTAATCCATTCACTATCTAAGGCAGAGCCTTACCGATGTTAAAGCGTATTCAATTAAATACTCTAATTATTTGGATATGTTCCTGTTCTCATGGTTGACTATGTCATGTGTTTTATATACATATTTCATAGTTACATAGAGCACTCAACTTAATTTCAGTGATTATATACTAATCACCTTCCTTTATATGCATTATATATATACCTAGTTAATTGACAATTTGATATTAATCACTATTAAAGCAGGGCAGAAGAATATTTTTAAAGTTTTAACCTCGGGCGAGTGACAACGCTGGTTTTTCTTTCAAGTGCGTATCTAGCCAGTACAAAACATACGCAGTGGCACGGCAAAGAGACATGCATGCAATTTTAAACGGTATATCGCAAACATAACATGAAATAGTTTTAAGTTGTTAGTCCTGTGATGACCGTTAACAATTAGACGAGCAGGATGATTGTTCAGATACATATTAGAAAAGAAAAATAAGACTTAATATCAGCAGTTGTGTGTCAATATGAACGTCGATATCTATTTCTTTTTAAGCTAAATAGTTTTTATTCAAATTCAATGAGATATTAAATAATATCTTAAGTACTTAGTGTTAGTCATATCGATTAAATAAGTTTTGTCATAAGTTGATAAACAGTAAACCAAATGAATATTCATATAAGAAATAAACTAGTGACACACACATGGAACCTGTACTTGCATTACGTCCAATTTAATACATACGAGTACACATTATAATCCACATACATACTTCAAACCGATCGACAATAAATAAAAGATGCTTAGTATTAATTAATAAACGTTTATGCAAATCAACTTGGTTTGTGATTTAATGTTATCAAGACTCGTAGTAATCTTTATTCAAAATATACAGCTCTTCCGGCACACTGTGGAATCAAATAATAAGTTATATAAACATTCGCATCACCAGCTATTTTTAGGTTGGTAAAGAATACGTACTACGAATAAAAATACCTTGAAAAACCTTTGATTAACTAAAAATATAATATATGTTTGTTAGGGTCAAAGCTTACAAGTTAAATTTAACCCACTTCCCGGTGTCCGGTTGAGCTGAAATTATGCTGATAAGCATGACCCGGACTGTGATTTTAAAATCTTGTTTAATTTTTTTTTAATATTGAACCGACTTCGATGATTTTTATTTGAAAGCTGGTGCTTCCCGAGTGGTCCCACTTCAATTTGGTCCAGTTATGACAATGACACCCATGAGAAAACCATATGTCTTAAATTTTATGATAGACGCATTGAAGTCGGTTGCCTACTTTTTTAAAGTGAATTATTTTTATATTAAAACGTAGGTAACGGGTTGGGCAGCCTTTGGGAAGCTACGCCGAGTCTTCTTATCGTCGATCCCACAGTGCCTTAAGACGAAAGTCTTCAATGAGTGTGTCCTACCCCTCATGACATACAGGGCCGACACGGCTTACGGTACTTACGGTACGGCTGGTCCACAAGCTCAAAGTTGCTCAGCGTGCTATGGAAAGGGCTATGCTCGATGTTTCTTTAAGGGATCGCATCAGGAATGAAGTGATCCGGTAGAAAACCAAAGTAATCGGCATAGCCTACCGGATCAGCAGGCTGAAGTGGCAATGGGCTGGCTATATTAGCCGCAGAACCGACGACCGTTGGGGAAAACGAGTTCTAGAGTGGAGACCGCGTCTCGGCAAACGTAGCGTAGGACGCCCACAGGCCAGGTGGAGTGACGATTTTCGTAAGATGGCTGGCAGGAGCTGGATGCGAGAAGCCGAAAATAGATCGAAGTGGCGTGCAATGGGAGAGGCCTATGACCAGTAGTGGACTGCGATAGGCTGCTGATGATGATGGTGATGAACGGGAAACGTAATCCTTAGAAAACCCCTAGCACAAAAAGTTCTAGCAGAATTCTATGGTTTTGTGGTAACTGGGGAGAAGGCGCTCAAAATATTTATAGTTAGTCTGAATAACTAGTAACTTCTTATTTCCCCTCCCCTCATCACCCTCAAAGTCAAAGGTCGCCGGCGCACTTGCGACTCTTGAGTTGCACGTGTACATGGGCGGTGGTTCTCACTTACCATGAGGTGAATCCTCTGATCATCTGTCCTATTTATAAAAAAAAAAAAACAAAAAAGAAACGGGAAAAACTCTTTGGTTATGCATTTAGATTCGTACATAATAATAATAATGACCACAACTTCAGACAACTAACACACGGCGGACGATCTCTAGCTTAGCAGTCAGGATCACTAACCACTAAACACACGGGCCAGCCAACTAAGTTAAGTTTACTCGTTATGTGTCAATTAAATATATTTGAATTTATAAAATTTTATTTGTCAATCAATTTAGTGGCTCAATCAATCATTCTCGGTAAGCCTCCATCCAACGGTTGTTCTGAGATTCTTGTATTTGGTAATAAACAGTTGTAAACTTTTATAACGCTATGATGAAACAGGATGTTTTAAATTGTTGAGTTTGCCATCGCTGAATTTATAAAACGAAATAAAAATAAAAATCACGCAATTAGGGCAAATCTTTAAAACTTGAATAACTTAAATCTGTTACATGGCACGTGGTGACCCGACTGTTATATTTTTAATGGTAAGGGTTTTTTTTATGAGATGGAGAGCAACCGAGCACACATCACCTGATGGTAAGCGGCTATAGCCACCAATGAACCCCTGCAACTCAAGAGTCGTAAGTCCGTTGTTGGATGGCAAATTTATAGTATCCAGCGTAGTAAGGTTACTTTTATTGGGAAATGATTAAAGAAGTTAACTTGTGGTTTTAATTATATAATAATAATAAATATTTATTTCAGAACACGTAACACAGGTTTAAAAATAACACATGTAACACAGGTTCTACGAGTATAACGACTGCAGGACGTTAAACGTTAACGCCCCTCTCCAGGAGACCATCGGGTGTAAGTTCCACTAGATTAAAAGCTAATGTTTATTTAAATAATATAACTCTGAACAATAAATTAGAATAAAAGAGTGCTTGAATAAGCTTGCAAGTTATTTAGTGTATTTGTATGTATATATACATATATGTGTGTGTGTGTGTGTGTGTGTGTGTGTGTGTGTGTGGTGTGTTTGTGTAAAAACCATTTGTTCTTTATCAGATTAATCCCCCTGATATTATTATGGCATCATCTGTTTGCAACTTGTAAAGTTGGTTAAATTTAAAACTAAAATACCGACTCACAATAATTGCCACCTTTTTAAAAACACGAAAAGAATAATCAAATTAATAAATGAGTATATCTACATTCTTATTACTTGTATTATTAGTAATAACGGCTCGATTGTGCTTTTTCCAGATAAGTATTAGAAATTTTATTGTATATTTAAAAAGTAAAACAAAAGATTCTTATTTCTGTCTTACGCAAATCGCTACCAAGCCTCTTTGTAAACACACAAGAGAGGAGCTGGGGAAAAATGTTTTAATTATTAATAACAATTATAAAGTTAACCTGTATGTATACGTACATATTTAATGAATCATCAATCAGATGTTTGAAATTAATTATCAGTATTACAATTCTTTAGTCATTTATAAATTCATGGCATTTTACTGATTGAACTATAAATAATCGCTCTTAAATCCGGCTAGCTTAAAGTTAAGCTTTACATTTACGATATTCATATATAATGTATGTTATTGGAGTTTCGAAACAGTTTATTGAATTACCCTTTCAATGTAAATATTCGCATTGAACATCGTATTCAAATCTTGCGCATAACACTAATATGTCTTTTCATTCTCTTTTAAATATCAAGGTTTTACGTTGAAAAATCGTCACGGTGAGGTTACTGAGAGTAAAAGTTCCCTGTTTGTTTTGCTAGTCACAATCAACAATTCAATATTTCGGTCAACTACTTATTCATTATTAATGAATACCTGTATATATTTGAGAAATTGAAAAGAAGATTAAATCTCTAGGAAGTTCTGAACTTCTTCTAATGAAATGATGAATGTAACAAACATTAATTACTTATATAATAAAGTTTCGGATAAGTCTATATTAATAATAACTGATAATGTTATAAAGAGGTTAAACACAAATTATTAGAAAAAAGTTGGTATACTGTTTCTACACTACACTATCTAGTCTAGACAGAAACAAAGTATATATATTTTCCTAAGAGTTCTACAACAGGGGGTTTTACAAAGGTTTTCAACTATGCACTCTCGAAGAAAGGCCGTTACTGCGCGTGTTAAGTGTAAGCCCGCCCGTATTTCTTTAAACAAATCTAGAAATTGCATTCCCGACCGACTTACGCATTAAAATCTTGAAAGTTTTACTCCTTATCTTCCCAAAAAACAATCAACCAACCTGTTGACGACAGTCTTTCATTTACATCTTATTCATGCCATTGTAAGAAGAAGATGCCTTACCTAATAATATTTATGAATGACTTTTAAATCAAAAAGTATAATACTCATATATATTATAAGTATCGTAAGTAATCTTCATAGTGTAATAGTTTAAGAAATAATTACATTAATTACCTTTATGGATTTATTAATTACATTATATACATGAGTTTCTGTGTTTGTTTATGTTTTATTGAACGGTTAATTTGAGGGTGAATTAAAGCTCGTAAACTTCAAATAGCCAGAGGTGGCCGGGGGTCGAACCAGTTGGCCTGAGACTACTTGTATTTTCGCATCCAATCGAACCAATGTATACTAAAAATAAGTAAGTTCGTTTGGATGCCCTAATGTTCTCTGTCTATCTCGCTAAACTCCGGTTTCAATAAAACTTTTGGCGGAAGATAGAGTGTTGGGAACTGGATAATGGTAAAAGTTTGCTTTTACCATTATCCAGTTCCCAACACCCTATCGGAAATGCGGAAGTTTTACCTACCTAATACTTTGGTATTAGTTAGGTAAAACTTAAATTATTATTGATGTCTCTAAAGATGAAGACAAAATGTTTTAAAAATATTTTAAATTTTCCTGGGTATTAATAGATATATCTGTATTTAGATCCACTACTATTCGTACATTCATCGTGTAGAGGATATTTCAAATGTGAAAGTGTTTGTTTGCTTATAACGTTTTCTCGCCTTAACTACTAACCTAATAATCATTAAATTTTTCGTACACTGAGCCCTGTTACTACTGCTCGAAGCACAAAATACTGTTTCTTATTATTTCTAATCTTTTGCTCCTTACTTCTGTACCACTTTATCTAAGGAAAGATTTATATTACTTTTATGAGCATTGCCTTACTTATAGTGGCATAAATGGGATGTACATGAAAGACTGTCTTCAACAGCGGGTTGATTGTTTTTTATGAAGATAAGAAAGAAAACTTAAAGATTTCATAAAGGCGGTCGGTAATGCAATTTCTAGATTTGTTAAAAGAAACACGGACTAGCTTAAACTAGCAACAGTCAGGAACAGTCTTACTTCAAGGGTGCGAGGTAGAAAACCTTTGTAGAAAACCCGTGGTGTATAACTTTTAAGACAAATATACTTTGTTTAGGTCTAGCCACAAGATAGTGTTGTTTAGAAACAGTATACCAACTCTTTTCTAAAAAATTGTGTTTAACCTCTTTATGTCCTGATAACTTTGGTAAATGTTGCATTTAAATTATATGTAGTGCGGCTAAAGCTTTGAGCACAGCGTTTAATAATAATTTTGCAAATCTATTACTTATCTAATCTAGTTGTCTACTTGTTTCAATGAATAAATTGTGATAACCGAATGTTGAATGATATCGGCACTTAGGTGCTATACCTTGTATCGGCAAAATGCATTCCGATAACAGTAAACCATTAATTACTAGTAATGTTTTGCCTACGTTACTATTGATATTCGCAATAATTTAAAATTTTTAGTCATGCCTGTCAAAAAGTTCTGAAAGAAAGGTAGGAAGGATATGAAACGAAGGAAAGAATACTTTTAAGTCACGTTATTGTCGAAACCCAACAGTTACATAAATTATCTTATAAAAAACACTTGTGTGTACCGCAGTACCGCATTATCTTCCTAATCTAAGCATCCTTACACATCATCAGCACAGGAAATCAACGTTATAAATATAATCGACAAGGTATATTTCTAACAAACATACTCACTTATTAAAATATTCATCATATTCAATCGAGACAAATGGTTTTGTAATTACATACCGACCTCGTATATATTTATTTAAATGGGACGACACAGAATGATGACCTTTATGATTTTGTAAGATGCTCCTATGTGCATTACATTTACAGGATATAGTGCACGTATGCGATTGTAGTCATCCTTGCGATCACAACTTAACGTTACGTTTTCGCGAGATTGTTCATAAATATACGATGCATGTGTACAATCTTACAGTGACCTATACCTTTTTTAATGTCCAAAACAAGTAAGTACTGAATAGATAACCTACAATTTAAAGAAGAAGACAGAAGAGCTTAGACAGTCATGCTCTCTTTCGTATTCCTTTCGGATCAGGTTCATCGATAATATTTGTCAGATCACTTTATAACATAACTTGATGATAGTACCTACTAGGCAGAAACATTCGCTACGTTAGTCTATGTTAACACACCATACATAAAACCGTCATATTAAAGTCTCAATACTCAATAAAGGTCCTAAAGCTATATCACTAGTTCTGCCTCAATCAGTCACTTTGTTTGATGTGATTGTAATATCATATAGTATCAAATTTATTTATTAAATAATATAAAGAGCCAATATTTGTATCACTTAGATTTGAAGACTAAAATGTGGTGTTTAGACTTTTATGATAGACATAACAAAAGAGGATGACCTAAGAAATTAAAGAGGTAAATAAAAAATGAAACACAATTCTGAACGTCTTTAAGCAGAAAGAAAACATGGAATGTTTTTAATGGTCCTTGGTTGGGTTTTTTTTGGAATGACCACCGCCCTCAGTTTTCTAATTGTAATGTGGTGGAAGATACCCATGGAGGGAAGCGAAGGGGTCTGTCGGGGCAGTCATCGCAATGATGACACCGTGACGTCGGCTCCCAGCCGATCCAACACAGGTACTTGCCGAAGCACCCGTGTCCGGAAAGAACCTGTGTCATCCGGTCTTACTGTAGCTATTGCGTCGTGTCCCGCACTGGGTCGCGCAAGTCGTTGCTCCCACTCCGCCATCAGGGTCTGGTGAAGCTCAGCCCGATGTGATTCTTCTTCTCGAGGCTTCAGCAGCTCACCCCGATCTAGCGCTTCCCTGCGCCACCGGTATAGTAACGCAAGGAGTACTGCGTCAAAATCCCAGGTCGCGGATCCGGCAAATAGGCTGGCCGCCTCGAAAGAGATCGTACGGTAGCCCCTTATCACTCTTACGATTTACTACAACTACTACTACTACTAACTTGTTCTTATACTTACAAACTTGTTCCTTTATTTATTTTAGTATCCATAGATTCATTTAAATGTAAGTTATTCTTATCTGGAATTATTTATATTACAGTCTCTGTAAATCAAGGCTCTAAAGGTTGTCAAGGTTCAAGCTGTGGTTATTCTGTGAGGTTGAACGCTTAGAATTAATTATAATAATGGGCTATTCAAGCTGTATTTTACTATCGAAACTAATTGATTTGCCATTAGTCGACATTAGGTTTACAGTTTATTACAGCTCATATACTTGATATTCTCTTCATGTTTAATCACTACTTATACAGATACTTACATTTTTATAGTACTTTTAATGCCAAACCCTCAAGTATTAATTAGTTTCCGACACATACCTACGTAGAGAAGCACAACTACATTTTATATTTTGTTAGAATATAAATTTACATACATACATACACTAACGCCGAATCGGTAGGCAGAAGCGTAATACGCAGACGACGCACCGGACGTCGGAGGAGGGCCGACAATGCCCAATATCTGGCCTCCCTAAATGGACCCGAGGACGGTGTACGGAGGGTACAGTCCACCGTCCCAATCGTTTAGCGGGTCCGAAGTTGCAGGCGAGTAGTGTTCCGCGCGCCTCCTTCAGGAAGTGAAGGTGGGGGGAGAGGCAACCTTCCCCTCTTCAAAAAGAGATGGGGTCCGCTCCGGATGGTCACCTTCTGGCCATGGAAGAATGTCGTGTTCCCACCGCCCTCGGCAGCATCTGCGAGGAAAGAACACCGTGGTGGTTTTAGGCGGTCAAGTCCGGCACACCCCTTCGCTGATGCCCCCTGTGGAGGATAGTCCATGAACACTTCCCCACGTAATTAACGTCCACATGTTTTAGATTATAATTTAACAAAGGGAAGGAAAGGGATATCACTTCACCAGCTGGATCGGCGAGTATGAGCAATAGTTCAAGCAAGTCAGGGTCGAACAGGCTGGCGCCAGGAAGTCCGAGCCCTAAAACTATAGTAACCCTAAAAATTGTTACAGTTTTGAGTGAAAAATCTTTCTATAGTTAAAATATTGTCAATAACAAAATGTACTGAAATTTGTGTATAGTACTTATGACGTTAACGTAGCCACATCTCGCCTAATATCAGAACTGAATTATAAAATAAACTCAAACATACTGAATTCCAAATCGCAAACAGATCAAGAATAACGGTTAATGACTTTAAGTAAGTTGTTTAAAAAAGGTGTAGTAAATTTTTAGGGTCGTATAGTAGACTCCGTGACTAACGTGAAGCCAATTAAACATTAAAATCATGATTTCAATATAGAAATTTCACTTTGTAACTAAAAATTCTACCTGAAAATTAAACTACACATAGCCAATATTTCGAAAGACATGAATAAAACATAGGCAAAACGGTAATATATTTCAAACACAAGTTTTTGATATCCGGGATACGTATAATATTATGTAAATATTTTGTGTATTATTGTATAATATTTATAATAGTGACCGTTAGTTACCCTCAGTGTAAGCTAGAAGTCGTTGTTTTGATTCACACCCAGGACATGTGATGAGCATGATCATTTGTTCTGTGTCTAGGTGTATTTTTTTTATTATAGGTATTTATTTAGAAGTATAGTATAAGTATATTTATCAGCAGTCCGGTTACCATGGTAAGAGCTCTTACTTTGGGATCAGACGGCCGTATGTGAGACGTTATTATTATCTAATCCTTAATAGGTTTTCATCGAATGCACGGATGTACCGCGAAATCGCAGCGCAGTATGTTTTTGTTTTGTAACACTAAACAATGCATGTGACGTTATAATAGGCTGCCAAAACAAGACGCGCTGAGTTTTATACAGATCACATAGCCTAATATCAGAACTGAAGTATAAAATTAACTCAAACACACAAATATACTGAATTCCAAATCGCAAACAGATCATGAAGCTTTGTTTAATGACCAGTTTATTGAGTTGTATGAAAAACCGTGACAAGCTTCACTTCGGATTTTTCTTTGATTTCATATGAAAAAAAATCCAAACAACGAGATAATTAAGGTCACGTATACAAAGTACAGACATTAGAATGTGAAACCAAATTAATAAATAATGTGGCTAATAGTAACACTAAAACCTTATGGGACGCCATAACACACCAGTAAAAAGCATACCTTAGGTACAGATCTTCTCTCTTCCTCTGACTCAAAAGCATCGGCTAACAAGATAAATCAATTCTTTGTGTCCATCGGTAAGAACCTCTCTGATTAAATTATTGACTCTTAACTGTTGGAACAGTCTCGTAAATGATATATATATATATATAATAAAAATGTTGATTCACTTCACAGCCTTTTTCTTTCGCTTTGGTGCCTACAGTGTGAAAACGCTCCTCAATGACAGAGAGCGCAAAGAGCAGTCCAGGAGGTTAGTTGGTCCTTGTCATGTCTTTTTCCTACTAAAGACCTGCACGTGCTTATCGACGCCCTGACAGTGAGGGCACTGTTTAGGGATAGTTCTGATGCAGCATGCTATACTTACTTCTGACCACACTACTCTCACAAACAATCGTCGAAAGCATAACACTGTTGACACTGTAAATGTTCGGTGTAACACAGCTTTGTCATTTTTTTTGGTTTCCTAATTATACATGTAAATTATTAAAGAGATCAGCATTTACACGCATCTATTGTAAAATCCCGGGTTCTTATTATAAGACCTAAAATCTTTTGCACATTATTTCCTAAATTGATAAATGGGTTAACACACACATACACAAAACATTCCTAACCTTACGCATATTGCCAAATCGTAGCAATGTTTAAACTAGCCCACTTGCCTGACATACTGGCACTGCACGAGTTCAGTGCCTGGAAAAGCTGCTAATCAGTCATACAGGTCTCCTAGTACAGATAGTAGCAAATATGTATTTGCTACTATCTGACAGACTGGTACCTGTTCTAGACATGTGTCTAGAATAAGTTTCTTTTGTGCATTTTTGTATCTTGTAGCTATGTGAGAGAGCAACAATAAACTATTATTATTATTATTCTTATTTATATTCGTATGATTAGGGCAGCAATCGAGGCGTTCACAGACTAGTAGAACTGCAATGATGCAAGTATGCACAAAAGTCAGTTGATTTAATCCCTTTGCGAAGGTATTTTACTTAATATATATGTATGTGCGTGTGTATGCAAATATAAAATACTTTTTAATCTGTATATATCGTAATGTTTTGTGAATGTCTTGACCTTGAAATAAAGTAAAGTAAATTGGAGTTTGACATTCATGACATATTTTATGTTTATCTTAAGACTACAAAACATTATTTTGAAATTTAATTTCACATTAAGGACATGATATGTAGAATTTTATAATTTCAAATTTCCATTTATATATACATATATATTTATATTTACCCTCACTGTGTAATCTTTAATATTACTGACATCTAATTTAATATATTCGTTCTGCAATAACTTCCAAAACAATAAAAAACCTTTGAATATATTATAAAGCGAAATCGGTCAGATTTATTAAATAAATATTGTGGAATAGTACTTTTTTTTGTTGATGATTGGGTAATGAGGAAAGGGGGAATGAAAGGAGGGGAAAGGGAATAGTTGGAGTTGAGCCTCCGTTACCATCACACAGTGGGCAATACAATGCAAGTATTGTTTGTCTACCGGTTTTCTGTATGCCGGGGTATGGTCGAACCGGCCCATTTGTGCCTAAGTACACAGTATATGCTGTATTGCCAAATCAAAAAACGTATGATGTATAATATTCATTATTTATGTTAATGCTAAATATTTTCCAGTCTAGAATCTTAAAAAAGTTTGCAGTGTCGCACACTCGTTTATAGAAAGTGAATATTTTAATATATTAAGTTTACGTATTTGTATAAAAAGGTGATCCTACAGCTGAAACCACTTAGCATTAAACTGATAATAAAATACAGCCTATGTTGAATCGTTTATTAAAGAAGTAGTCGCACTTAATCGAATCGAATTGACCTAGTATTGACTAGTCATAATGACGGTTTTATTTATCGGTATTAACCCATCTATACCACTCAGTAAATCGTACTTAATTAGACTAATTCATTTTGTCAACCTTAAAAGGGGTACACTAAGTTCAGATTATGTTAAGTTATTTTAAATAATAAACAAGCATGTTTTATTGAAAAATCCATACACTGACGAGAGATCTCAATATCTTCCTTCTTGCACAAACTTGGCTTGAGAAGACACAGTTTGGGGAACACTTATATAATAGTTTGTGTGCATGTTATGGTTGCCTTTTCACTAGAGACAAGTAACTAAGCTCTGGATGAAGGTCAAATCAACATAAAGCCGATTGATCCAGGTATTAAAAGTCTTAAATATGCCATATTTTTAAATTCATCCAAAATGGTATTGTAAAAGTGGAGGTATTAAATAAATAAGAGGCGAACGGCCTTAAATGTATCGGGTCTAACTTCTTCATACCTGCTACATCTTCGCTGCACGACATAGCGATAAGGGAAGTAGTTTGAGTTTCATGGACAACTTTGACCTAACTTGACTTATATCTTAACTAGCTGTTGCCCGCGACTTCATTCGCATGGAAATATTGAACCGCACATTTTAATAGCAAATGTGCTATTTCAGAATATAGTCCATCTTCGTGTAAAAGTTTATCCAGATTCATTCAAGCCGCTCTGGCGGAATTGCGTAATAGACCTTTCGAATTTATTATAATAATAATAATAACTTCATACATCTTACACCCGGCCACCCAAACTAAGCAGAGCTTGTACTATGGTAACCAAACTGCTGAAAAACATGTATGTATTTCTAAATAATATTTATATATATACATACTTTCACACACATACCTACACGTATAGTTTTAAATAGATACATTATTCCCCTTTCCGCTCTGGAGAAAGCGGAATAATGTATCTATTTAATTCCTGAATGGCTCCATATTTGTTCGCGCCGGCATCTGCGCGCTTTCAACTCCATATTTCATTCTGAATTCACCCACTTCTCAATCTCTATTTTTCAGTATTTTTGCTTCAATCATAACGGAAATCTCCGTCCGTCCGACATAATAGGAGAAATAATTTTCCTCTATTATGTCCTTGTCATTCTTCTGCAAAAATTTAATTCTTATTTCATTGTTCAGTCTGTCCTCTTCTAGTACACCAAATCGAAACGAAATGAGGATGGCACCTAGTCGCCTATCATTTAAAACAAAGGTTTGTGCTCTTTTGTTAAATAAACTGGCAGTCATATCAACACTAGATGTATATGAATATGTATAATATATATTACGAATATCTATATATATTAGCTGTGCCCGCGACTTCGTTCGCGTTTTTCTCGAAAAACAACAATATGTCGCTTATAATTGGCGTAGTTTTTCTCGACAAGGCTCGTATTGTCAGGAGGTTTATATCTTTAGAGCCCTAGCCATCGGTGTCCCTGTACGCAATGTCAGTGGTCTACAAATTTTTATATATTTTTTTAATATGTAGGTATTTTTAAAAATGTATATAATATATGTTTGTAAGTTTAATAAAAGGAATAATAATAACATGACACATCTCTCACACGGCCGTCTAACGCCAAACTTAGCCGAGCTTGTACTATGGTAAAAAGACTACTGATAAACATACTTTTATACTTCTAAATACATACGTTTAATAGATAAATTAAACCTTGACACAGAACAAATGAACATGCTCAACACACAAATTTGTCCTGGGAATGAATCGAACCCACGACCTCTTAACAGTCAGGGTCACTGACCACCAAACCAACAGGGCAGACATTAATCAAAAGTTCCTCTAAAATATTTGCATTTTTTTTAAATCTCTCACATATCTTCGTAATAAGGTGAAAGAAGACATGGAGGTAAGTATTTTTTTTATAAAGTCAACTCCCGCACTAAGAATAGTCGCCTCTGTCGCGGGGGACTTGAGACACAAAGAACATCCAGACCTGAGACAACAATTTTTTAAGATCACACAAATTTTTGTCCCGTGTGGGAATAGAAAACAAGAGAACAACAGTCCAGTCCAGTCACTAGACCAATAGGCCAGTCAGAATTTGACAAAAGATTATTTATTTACTCTTGAAACAAATCGGACAGGTTGTCTTCATAGTTCAATCATCCAGTGAAGATAGAGATGCTGTATGATCTAAGTGATTGATCGTGTGAAGTGAAGTGGTGACACATCTGAATACGAAGCATCAGCACAGTTAGACTTCGGTGCTTGGTTTCAATACCAATACCATACTTGAAAAGTTGTGCTGTCAAAGTAGTGCCTACTTGTTTCTACCACGAGTGGTGTTATAGGTCTCGTGATTCGCTATACGCTATACGTAATTTTCCTCATAGCTGTATGGGCGCCTGTTTGCGGGTTGTTGAGACCGTTGGTTTTCGAAATATCCATTATGAAAAGGAAAATTATACTTATAATATTGGCAATCATTAATTACTCCTGTATAACATATTGATGTCCTTCTAATATATTCACAAACAAGTTACCTAATTCATTATTACCACATATTGCGACAAAATATAACTGGTTTCCTAAAACCTTCTTTTACGAAGGTGCTAATTCATTATCTGTATACTAAGGTATTTGTGTAACTATGTGATTAATGGTAAACAAAGCCACCGATAGATTTGTTTCTGATAGTGACAAACAAATTAACACTTGACTGATGAAGCAATTCAGTTACGACATGGCTTTTTGACCTTTTATTAAGTACCTACACATTTAGTTTAGTTTTTAATATAATTACTTTTAATAAGTAAACAAATTGAAATTCTAAATCAATTTAATTTATCAGCATATCTATTCTGCCAAGGTGCCACAATATGCTTAGTATTTGTATGTTGTGCTTTGTGCATGTGTATAATTTGTTATCCAGGTTCAAGATAGATATCTGGTCTCTCTCATTCTTGTTTATCTCCATTCTAAGTTTCAAAGCAATTTTTCAGAACTTTTTGCGTGAAGGGTTAACACACGCACAGAAAAACAGACACACAAACTGTCGCTTTATATTTATGTGATAGGATAGGAAATTAATAAAAGGATATCTATGTAGTATTATCATAGGTACTTATCAATTTTTTCTAAGCTCGATGTAATTAATTAAATCACATAAAATAGAAAATACATTTCACTGCTGACTGTACACCAGTAAACTAGTAAATTCATTAAATAAATTTGAATATTTGCATAGAAACTTTAAGATTTTTAATTTTATGACTATCAACGTACTGACAACTAAACAGATTAAAATTAATTATAATAATAATTTCGTGAATATTACTCGTTCCTAAAGAGAGGTATGTAGGTACGCGGTAGATAATGAAGCTCTATTGAATGCCTAGTTTAAAAGATATAGTATAATAAAACATTTTAATGTTAGTTAACTATCAACAATTATTTTAAATAGTGGGACAGCATGGCAGTGTTAGAGATAACCAAGAAGTCTCTTAGCAAGGATTTTACATTTAGTATCAAAATTGATTTTTGTGTTGTTGTTATTTGCCTTGTATTTCGTTGTGTCGTGTTGTACATTGGAACCGTGTCATGGTAAGCTATTTTACCCACTAATTAACCAATATAATACGATGAAAGGCATGGAACGTCATGTACTTAATCACGACAAAATTACGAAATGAGATAAGATTACGCAACGATTACTTCTATAGATTTCTATCTGTCATTAAAAATTTATGGGTTTAAGCCTCTACCACGTAAGTATTGACTTATTTCTAATACTTAAATACATATAAGATTAGAACCAAATATCCAAAGCTTTTTAGCCTTGGCAGCTTTGTTACAAATTAAGTTTTTGTAGAGATAATAAAAATGATAAGAACATGACTATGAAATTAATATTCAAGGAAAATGTCTATTGCTCTGTTGAGGGCATAGTTTTTGACATGTATATGTTATGTATGTATATGTTGCTGTTAAACTTAGTACAAGTTAATTAATACTAAGTAGGTATAATTTATTTAAAGCACAAACATTTAATACTTTATTTTAGAGTGTAATCCAAACATTTATTTACATAAATTTTAAGTAATTTACTTTTTTTAACCTCTGAATTTCTCAATTGTAAGTAGTGTGTATATTGTAAATGTTTTAAGCCCTTTTAGTACCTAAACCAGGTATGGTTACTAGTTATATACCTAGGTTATGTAGGTACAAACAATATATAATATACAAACAATATACAACTACATACATGCATACATTTTAACAACAGATAAATACATTGCCCCTCAACAAAGAAACACCAAAACACATTTCATCTCCCAGCTTAAATCAATTTTTATTTACACATTTGTTTTTCTAAAATTCATTATAAAGATCATTTATTAATCTTACAGTTTGGTGCCATCGTTACTCTAAAATGGCAGTTTCTCATTAATATTTTCAAACACCAAATAATCTTAATGTCTTCCCATTATCGTATGGAGCACGTGTTACCATGCTTTTGGTTTCCAGTGAGAAATTCCCGGCGCGTTATTAACGATAGGCTAACCCTCCGTCTGCGCGAGATTTACAGCTTAGAACAAAGAACATCAATTTCTTACAGTGACATGTGAACTATGGGGTACGACTGATGTGTGATTCTTTGTACGATGCTGTAGTAAAGGTACGCTGGATTAGTATGAACCTTCCCTAGAAAAAAATAAAGATATTTGCTTTAAAAATTGTCCATAAATAATAAGACATCGGAGAGTGTTTCTAATATTTTTATAACTATCACTTAGTGAGAAATGTAACCAGGCTAATTGAAAAAAATTAATAGACTTGCTTCGATCTAATTTTGATATATATACATGGTCGAAACATGTTAACACAGTGATTAAAACATCATTATTTTTTAGCAAACGTATAACTTATAAAATTAATGTACATATTTATATCAACGGACTAAATTCTAAATGTATTGGAAGAGAAGTTCTTTTGTGTAATCTACTAGATTTAATCCCACAACAGTCAGTAATAAAAATTATGTATTTTCTATTAAAACTGATATCATTTGTCATATTTGCAGACTAATATTTACATTTAACGACATTGAATGACTACGGATTGTCATTGATTACAATTTATTGATGTTTAATTAAATCTAGTTTACATTTGATCGATAAAACTAGATCGATCACTTACACCTGATTATATGTATTAAAACTTTTTATTTTATTAGTAAATGAGTTAGTCATTTACGTAAGATACATATTTTTAGAGCTACTATTATGTTCTTTAGTTGGATATATCGAATAACATTAAGGTAAATTTCTAGTTTGATATACCTCTCGGCAATATGGCATCTTCAAACAAGATGTTATCATCATCATCATCAGCCTATCCTGCGGGATGGATCGACGTCTCAAAGATGTTGGCTGGCAGCTGCTGGATGTAGACTGCTCAAGAACGAGATATTCCACAATCTACTCCTTACGGCGAAGGATAAATAAAATAAAATAAAAAACACTTCGGCTCTCTTTATCCTTAATTTCAAGAATCTTTCTGGGTTTATGTATTAAAAAAAAACAATATTTAATTATATCAAGCGATTGACACGCCTTTCATCACGCCTTTGAATAGAACATAAATCGATGTAAAACTGGCAAGCTATTGCTATCACTGTCACTCTTTTTGTGTAGTATTCCGGTTCTGTTGATATTATCATTACAATTTGTATTAGCAATCATAATTTCCATACTGTCATTTATCCGCCCACAGATTTTATTAAGGACGGGTAGCAACACTATTCTTATGTCTTGTCTTGTTGTGGCAAATAAATTATGGACGTACGATCTCTTTGTCCCGTCAATGTGTCAAGTGTGGGCCCCCTCAGTTTTCCTGGTGCTGACATAGTAATGCCTATTGCTTCAAAATTTAGTTGTATTTCACAACTGATTTATTTTTTGGTTTTGTATTTTGTTTCAAATGGAAGTAATTTGTTGTGAAGATTCTAAACACTGCAACTGCAACACAAGGTTTTTCTAACATACATATATTCGAAAATTATTTCGTTACTGAAAAATATATCCATATGAAAACCAGAGTAAGTATTAATGAAACTTTATTATACACTGGCGTCCAAATTAATTTTTGGTAATGCAAGTTACAAGTTATATACACTGTGGTATATAATTATGTATCTATAGCGCATACAAATACACTTATGCCTGTATCCACGAAGAGGTAGAATTGTCAGTCGCGTAATTAATTGACATTTAGTACAATTTACGTTATAGAGGCCAATCCTATTGCTATCATCCGGGGACTTGTTTTTTATGCGATACAAACGAGATGCAAACGAGCAGACGGGTCACCTGATGGTAAGTGACTACCGCCGCCCATGGACACCCGCAACTCAAGAGTCACAAGTGCGTTGCCGGCCTTTTAGATAGGAGTACGCTCTTTTCTTGAAGGTTTGAAGGTCGTATCGGTCCGGAAATACGGCAGGCGACAATTTATTCCATAAGCTGGTTGTGCGTGGCAAAAAGCTTCTGGAGAAGCGCACAGTAGTGGAGTGCCAATCGTCCACGTGATGGGGATGGATATTTTGTCGCGTAGGACGATGGCGGAAACCTGCAGCCGGTATTAGTCTGAACAATTCCTGTGAACGTATATTGACAGGAAAGAGAGGATGGAAATAGATGGAAAGGACTTTGTTCATACAGAGTCATGATTACAGACACGGGAAAAAAAAGACTGTAGTAAAAAGTATAGTGAAGGCCATTCAGGAAGGATATAAAGATGAGATGATGATAACTTATCGGAACTATCATAGTCTGAGGGCTTTTAATATGAGTGGATGCAGGATTTTAGTTGTCTAGTATTTTTAAGGACAGGATTATAATATAAATGGAAGTTCTTTTCTGGAGTATTCTAAGCTGATTTAAGTGTCTTGTCATCAGGCTAGCTTAATTTAAATTTGCACGTAAACCATACTACAAATAAACAAACTTATCTACATGACAAGTCAAAACTAAACGTCCTTTGTATCCAAGAGATCAGTTAATCACTGCAGTGTGGATTATTTCAAGACATTATCTTGATACGCAACGTGACATTTCCGTCGTCAGAACAAAGTTTGCCCACTAATGCTACGTATAATCGAAGGTTAGGCTAATTCATTGTGGTAAGGACATAATGATTCATCTAATGCAGTTAATGTTTATGACGAAAACTTTAATAAATAGTAAATATAAGTGTGACGGGAAGCGTTTTTCTAAGAAAAGTTAGCACGTGAGTATGAAATGGTACTTTTCCACAGGTAAAGCCATGTATCATATTTTAACCAAATTGTTAAATTCAAATTACCTATAAGTACAACAGGTTACGAGCTAGCTAAGTAAACCGATATATATAATCAGGAGAACCCCTCCAGTTGATAAGTAACACACTTAAGCATACGGACGCCTTGCTGGCGCACAACACACATCCAAGGTTACTTTTTAAGTGCGTTTGACATTGCGTTTGGACATTTTACTAATTAGCTGATAGAGAGTAAACATTTTGAAGTTAGGTTTTCCGGATCAACTGTTTTGTTCCTGGGCGCACTGGGAAAAGAACAGGAATAAATCTTTTCCGAAGTAATATTGGCTGTATCAATTGATATCGTAATAAAATCTTCTTTACATCTAAATTTTGAATGATTTGGTGGACGGATTTCAAAGATTTTTGAGCCATCATTGGAATACCTCGAACATGAAACTCAAACGGAATTCAGCGCTACTTTCGCAAGTGATTATTGGCACGAAGCCTCATATATTATACTGGGTTATATAGGTACAATCCTTTTATTTAGGACAACTGTGGGCACACAAGCATACATCCCAAATAAATGGTTTATATACATACCTATCGACTCTGATATGCCACATAACTTTTAGATTCAGATCTAATATTGTTGACGATGAGTTTCATACTGCAAAGGTGCTTTATAAACTTTAAGAGGTAAGAACTACAGCGTGTGTAATGTATGATATTTCTTGGATTCCTATTTTTAGAGGTGGCGTTTAAGGAGCACTTTAAATAAAAATGATCGTTTATTACAATTATTACTTACATATGTATACGCAAAAATTGCTTTTATGGCCACATCGATACTTTGGTAAATTGAGAGTGTATGTCATTTGTTATTCCTTGAGCATATTTTCTGCGGTTTCTATTGTTACTTATTTAAAAAAAAAAGTTATTTATGGGTATAGAAGTTTGTTGCACGTAGCTTTTATTTGGAAGAAATATTTTCTCGTCGAATTTGAAGGGTAAAAGGGACTTATTTTCATATTACAAAATAGAAAACGGAGATAGAAATTTGTTAGTACAATTATTGTGATACGTAGTGCTGTTTTTATTTCTGTGGTATAGAAAAGGGACAAAGCTCCACAAATACGAGACACAGGATTAGGAAGTCACAAGTTCGATCAGAACCGTTGTCACACACACTACATGAATATATACAAAAACGGGTTTTTTAGTAGAATTACTACACCAATTTCACCATAGGTACATTACAAGATAATAAAGCTAAGTTAAATTACGTGCAATAATCGAATCGCCTTTCTGATTCCTTTGCGAAATACTTCAAATCGTAAAAAAGTGCAAATTAAAAAGTTAGTCATAATTTCCCGCGTATCCCATGATCAAGTGAGTAGACTCTTTGGAGAGTTTTAGAAATCGTTCTACAGTGGCGAAGTAATCTCTAAACATACATTTAAAAAAAATACATGCAATCGAACATTGAACCTTCTCCTTTTTCGTTAAAAACACTCACAAACACTCGACACACTTAAAAACACTCGATATCCTATCGAATAACTGATTTACAATTTTAACTATTACATATTTAATAATCCTATTCGAAACCTATTAAAAATATTTAGTAGTCTGTGTCTATTTTTAATTTGACATGTAGGGTTCAAGTGAACACCAGCAGCACTATGTCTGTCAGATGTCGGGCTGCAGTTAATTCATTGATCCGAATAAAAACAGAAGGTAATAGTGTTTTTAACGAAAAAGGAGAAGGTTCAATGTTCGATTGGATGTATTTTTATTAAATGTATGTTTAGAGATTACTTCGCCACTGTAGAACGATTTCTAAAACTCTCCAAAGAGTCTACTCACTTGATCATGGGATACGCGGGAAATTATGACTAACTTTTTAATTTGCACTTTTTTACGATTTGAAGTATTTCGCAAAGGAATCAGAAAGGCGATTCGATTATTGCACGTAATTTAACTTAGCTCTATTATCTTGTAATGTACCTATGGTGAAATTGGTGTAGTAATTCTACTAAAAAACCCGTTTTTGTATATATTCATGTAGTGTGTGTGACAACGGTTCTGATCGAACTTGTGGCTTCCTAATCCTGTGTCTCGTATTTGTGGAGCTTTGTCCCTTTTCTATACCACAGAAATAAAAACAGCACTACGTATCACAATAATTATACTATCAAATTTCTATCTCCGTTTCCTATTTTGTAATATGAAAATAAGTCCCTTTTACCCTTCAACTTCGACGAGAAAATATTTCTTCCAAATAAAAGCTACGTGCAACAAACTTCTATACCCATAAATAACTTTTTTTTAAAATAAGTAACAATAGAAACCGCAGAAAATATGCTCAAGGAATAACAAATGACATACACTCTCAATTTACCAAAGTATCGATGTGGCCATAAAAGCAATTTTTGCGTATACATATGTAAGTAATAATTGTAATAAACGATCATTTTTATTTAAAGTGCTCCTTAAACGCCACCTCTAAAAATAGGAATCCAAGAAATATCATACATTACACACGCTGCAGTTCTTATATATTTATCCTATCGAATAACTGATTTACAATTTTAACTCCCAATCGGACGTAGAGTGCCATCATATCAACATAATTGACAAATTGTACCGTCGCGTCGTGACTTTACTAATGGTAATTGAAATAAAATTACATATTGTCTGCTTTGATTGGGCACTCAAGGTGGTTTTCATTCTTTCAAATTGTAGTGTACAGCGTCTAAGTAAATGTAATTATGTATTTAATGCTGTAGACAGTTAAATAACTAGTTATTACTTTAAATCAGACATTTTCTGCTACATGTCGTGAAGTAAACTTACTTGTTTAGGTAGTGCTTAACTACAGATACTGTTAGATACTGTATTCTTTTTTAACATTATTTTACACTAGTTGGTGTATTAGTTAGAAATCTCGTCTTCGCGGTACGAGCCAGCTCGAGTTATAGATGCATACCGAAGCAATCATGCGACCCTGACTTGCTTGAACTATTTCTTATACTTTTTTTATATTTTTTTTTATTTAATACTTTATGCACAAAATGTACATAAGTGGACCTAATGCCGAAGGCATTTTCTGCCAATCTACCTTAGGGTGGTGTGAAATAAGTGAGGTAGGTGCACTAAGAAGCATGAAATTAGATATGCTTAGAAAAAAAGTTGTACAAAGGATAAATAGTAGTATAACCATAATATATATTGACATCAGATACAAACATACATAAATAATAAATGTATCCCATACTTCCCATACTTCCCAATCAGTCTGTATATGCTGTCCCTTTCCTTCCCCTTCTATCTTCCCTTCCTTGTCAATGACTCCAAATTTGTCCAATTTGTCTAATTGCCAAAAGTGACAGATGAAGACAACATGTTTCCCACATATTGCGTAAATGGGATATCATAATTGGCAAAATGTTATCGTTAACTACCCTTCGGGAATACAGGCGTGAGTGTACGTATGTATGTATGTATGTATGGTATATTATTTTTTATTGGTATTTTTTATATGTGTCCTTATTAAGTTTTGACTGTAAGTTTTTCTACGAAGTGACTTTTAGATGTCTACTAAATGATCGTTTGAAGGAAAATTCATAACTGTTGAATAATTAATAACTTATTGAAATTGTTGCTTGTACAACATTTTCGTGTTGAAGTGTTTTATTTTTCGTTAAAAAAACAACTACCGCTTTAACATGATGAGCTGTTGTTTGCGATTTTGTTCACGTGGAAATTTTGAATAATACATTTTTCACGGATAAAAAGTAGACTATGATCTATCTGAGTACCAAATTTGATTAAGATCGGTTCAGCCTTTCATGCCTGAAAACCAAAAAAATATCCATTCAACTCTTCTCATTTATAATAGTAGTAAGTAAGAGCGAACACAAATAACACCACGCCTATTTATCTATTTGTGGATCATACAATCTAACTCTTCATGATCACTCTTCTCTTAATAATCAATCAATATGACTAACCTAGAACTATAAATTTCGTGCACATAAGTAACCCTTGATATTTTATCATGAGTATCATGAGTCATTGCTAAGCAATTAACTCTTAAACTCAAAGTAACTTTATTGTAATATAACTAAACAGGAAAAATATTTACGTACATAAGTAAACAGAATAGTATTTCAAATACATGTATGACCGACGAGTATTTGCTGTACTCGTCGGTCGCATGTATTTTGTGGAAGATTTCTTTTATAAATCATATAACAGTGAATATTCTTGTCTACTGTCTTCTTCTATTCTTTTCTAACACTTATAGGACTTGATATGAGTATTCAAAAAAAGAACGTAGAAGAACTGAAGGAAGAGAGCATAAGTTTCAAACACTATGTAGTAGCTTAATGAATGTTACTACCATGGCACTGGAAAATCAGTTCTGGGATGATTTATATTAACCCCGTGTATGCTGAGAGTACATCCAACATTGCAAGATATCACTGTAGTATTGTACTAGATATGTAAAAAAAATAGCAAGTAAGTATCGAATGTCGCCTCGACAAGAATGACAGGTCATTTTATTAACCTATAAAATTTCGAATCATTATCATAATTTTAGTTCTTATTTATGTAAGGTTTTGCTAGGAATTAGAGTTAGCTAGGGAAGGGAAGTTAGATTGGCTCGAATAGCTTTTATTCCCACCAAAGCCAATTACGCCCTTCGACGTGGAGTTGCGGAAATTGCCCACGAGCAATAAAAGCCAATTTTGTTTTCATTTCTTTCCTTTACAGGTATTTCAGGGCTGATACTATCTTAAAACTTTCAAAAAAGAGAGCCCTCAAAGGCTTTGCGACTCGGGTGGCCCGTAGGTAGGTGACCCGTCTGCTCGTTTGCCTCCTATAGCGACAAAAAAAATGCTGACAGTTTGTTAAATGCCGACCAGTTTGACTGCACGTTCTTTCAGTAGATCATCCTCGAACTACTCACTTGAGTAAAACGGTATATGTATCTACTGGTGTCTCTTTATGTAAAAAGCTAAAGAGTTTGTTTGTTTTAATGCGCTAATCTCAGGAACTATTAGTCACATTTGAATGATTATTTTTGTATTGGATATAAATAATAATGTGTATTCGCTATAAAGGAATAATAAACTTTATAGAACATCACGCTACCACCCTCAGGAACGGAGCGGTGAGGATAAATGCAGCTGGATATTTTAACGATAATGCAAGTGAAGTTTAAAAGTCTTTAAACAGGTTGTACGCGTTTATAACATAATTAGAATATTTACAGAAGTGATCGAATCCTAAATAAATTTTACAAAAACGAGCACAAAAAAGCGGAGCTGTATGATGATCGATCATTTGATAATATGCTACATCAACAGATAGAATAACTACATAGTATAATCAACAGCATACGGAACATAAGATCACGTTGTTACAAGATTTTTTTTAATTTGCAATATGTTTGTTCGGGTCAAATCTTGCGTGGACCCGCTTTCCGGTGTCCGTTCGAGATAAAATTTTGCATACACAGTTCCGTTCCGACGACAATGCATCTTTACGATAAGCATGACCTGACTCTGATTTTAAGTGCTTGTTTTAAAATATATATATAGGTTTACGGAATATTCGTAACTCGGGAGTTGTAGTATTTACCTATTTACTTTACTTAAAAAAAAACAAATGATTATGTCGTGGAATGTTCATAATGTTTTCTTAAATTTGTTTAATAATAAAAAAAAAAACTAAAAATACCTACATGACAATGGTCAAGTTACACATACCAATAACTGACGCTTGTTACATGTAAATTATTTTAACATGCCTTATAATCTTATTTTATTGTTATATAACAAAAAGATGTGCTCAGTGACCTTTCGTCAATATTAACGAAATTATAATATTCGCTCGCGACGTGAATATTTATTGCTCCATTACAGATTTCATAATTTCCTGACTAATGTAATTTCCGAAATTAATGTGATTTCGTCAATAAATGTCGGCAGTAAATAAATAATTACCCTATTAATAGTAGAGCCACAAGATAATAAATTATTTTCACAATTTAGAATTACACACATAGACGGTCACGTGTTATTGAGGCAGATTATATTCCCCAATTTTATTATTTAAATGAAAATTTAGAATCTGAAACCATTTCTGTAGCTTTTAGTGCCCTACTCTTAAAAATGTATTACTGTAAATAAATACACACAACAATAATGTGATGAAACAAAAATGGGGTATATAATGGAATAAAATAATGAGTGCCAGATCGTACCAATTCGAATTAAAAGCTTTTATTCGTTATTTCTTGTTAATTTAGCCATTCAACATTAAACATATTCTTATATTTAAAAAGCTTAGAAATGCCATGTTAGCATAACGCCATAACTCTAAGCGGCCCTTGAACACTTTAAATCTCTTTAATAATTATATAAATAAAGCGGAGTGTTCACGTAAGTCTAGATCAACGAAATCCTGGCGCGATTAATAAATTTAATTCAAATAGTTATAAATAGAATAGTTGGCACGATAGATGGCGTTGTCTCGAAATAGTTCGCAGCCTGAATCGCGCTATGGTTTCGTGACCGACATTCGATAAAATGGCAAATTATATTTTTGTTATGTGTGAGCAGCAAGCACTGGTTGCATGTTATACGCGCTTAGTATTATAATCCGGTGTTTAATTTTCCGACCCTCTCCAAGTCGACCTTCGCTCATGGTCCTTCGGAGTCGGATTGGCCGGGAGTGTTTGTGGCAGTCTCCAGTGGTAGTAGAGATTATTACCCTTCGAGTCATTACTGGGCAGTGGATCGTTGTCCAGAGCATCCCCTTCATTGGGGTACCGGGTGAGAGGTACCTGTAGGTGGAACGGGGAGCAGCTGATGGTGCAGGAGCTGCATCGTCACTGGTGGGCGGCCATATCCGGAGGAAAATCAGCAGTTCGTGGATAAGCAGGCAGAGGGTGCCACTAGTGTGGTGCATTGCAGCTCGACATGACAGCGGTATCAGTTAGTGCAATAAGTGGAAAAATTGTGAGTACTTTCAACCTATATATATATATTATATTGGATTGGACATTTAAGTGTTAAAAAGTGGTTCAGATGGGGGTAACCTATGCCTGTTTTGCTTATGAAATTAAACTATTAAGACTTGTAAAAATTTACCTAATATATTTGTATTCAGAACAAATGCAAGAAGATTGTTAGTAGTGGACATAAAGTTAAGCATAATTATATCCTTTCACTCTTGATTGTTTGAGTTGGTTACATTTACAGTATTGTAGTTTGAGAATTAGTAATTTAGTGTTATATTTGTTTTTCTGTGTGCTTCTCTGTCGTATAACCGGTCAAAATTGTTGTTTTACTGATATTTACGGTGGTCAAAAATTGATGTTTTACTGATATTTAAGAAGAATATAAAATAGGAAAGGCTTTGTCTAACTTTTAAACCCTAAAGATCTTCTTACAGTATCATATTTTGAAACACGCTTAGAAAGTTTAGAGCAACTATGGCAACTTTTCTCTAATACACATGTTAAAATATAAGCGAAATTAAAAAGCCAGAATTATATGTTTATAAGTATTATAAAGATGGGATTTATGATGTAGTGGAAGAATTATATATTTATTTTAAAAGTACTCTTAAAGAACTTATTAGAAAAGGTAACGCAAATGTCCTTAGCCCGGGACCGAACACCCAAGAATGTAGTCATTTTAGGTTACCAGAAATAAAAATACCAATGTTTTCCGGTAAATATTATGAGTGGTCACCTTTCGAGACTTGTTCGTAAGATTGATACACAACAACAGTAGGTTAGATGATGCACATAAATTATATTATCTTAAAGGATATTTAATGGGATTGTGGACTTATTTAGAAATGTAAATGTAACATCGGAAAATTATAGTCCAAATTGGGAAAAATTAGAGTCCATGTACTTATAATAATGGAAGATTTTTGGCAAACGAAATTGTAAAACTTTTAGTAATTCAAAAGTCTTTAACTGGAGAGTCCGCAACAGAAATAAAAAAAAAACTTATCAGTACAACCACTGACTGTTTGGAGGCAATAAAAAACCTAAAGATAGATCTTGCATCTTTTTTAACCATACGTATAGTGACTGAAAAATTAGATAAGTCTACTAGAAAGGCCTGGGAGTTAAAGGTTCCTACTTTTGATCAACTTAAAGATTTTTGGTTAATCGATATCGGGGTTTAGAAAATATAGAACCTAAGGTGGATAGGGCTCCGAGGGCTACACAGGTACTATACGTAATTAAAGGTAAAAAGGTATCTTGTGCATTTTGTGACGGTGAGCATAGAATAAGTTCTTGTCAAAAATTTATTAAAGAAAGTAATGGTAACCGAAGGAATTTTGTTCAACAGAATATATTATGTTTTAATTGCTTGCTTAGCAACGACACTGCGAGGTACTGTAAGAACACTCTCAAGTGCCAGGTGTGTAAATGCCGCCACCATTCATTGTTACACCCTACGGGTGTGGTGGGTCGGAAGTTGGTGAGGGTAGTAGAGCTGCCCACGCGGAAACCTCATCTGTGAATTTAGAGGAAATGAAGGCCGCAAATCAATCGGAGGTGTACGCTAAACCATTGGTCTCATGTCTTGTGACAGGAAACAGTTCTAAAACTGTATTATTAACCACGGCCTTAGTAAAGGCAGAGTCGAAGAATGGGACTTACAAAGTGGGCTTTACTGGATCTGAGCTCCCAGGGTTCTCTTGTTACAGAATCCATGGTCCAGTATCTGGGTTAAAATAAAATACCGTCAAAAAATACAGTGTTCGACGTCTATTGTGGTCATCAAGCTTCGATCGAGTAAATCCGTCTTTTCTAATAAAGGTCAATGCCTGCGTGCTGAAATCTATAACAGCCCTTTTCCCGTCTGCGAAGGTAGCTAGAATAGAATGAGATGAAGAAGTTCCAAACAACTTAGCAAGGGAATGGCTTACTTACCGTCAATCCTTAGTTTCATTAGTTAACATAAAAATACCACGCTGGTTGCACACGGGCAATAAAGTAAAACAAGAGTTATGTGGGTTTGCCGATGCCTCTAAAGTAGCATATGTAGCAGTTATATACCTTAGAGTAATTGACGAAATGGGGAATATTTACATTTCTTTAGTGTCTTCCAAAACGAAAGTCGCTCCGATAAAACAAGTTTCCACTCCTAGGCTCAAACTTTGCATTGCAGTACTTTTAACTAACCTCATTTTGGAAGTAACTGCAGCTATGGTGGTACCAAAGGATTTGTATGCGTTCACAGATAGTGAAGTGGTATTAGCTTGGTTGAATAGTCATCCGAGTCGATGGAAGACTTTCGTGGCGAGTTTCCAATATTTTGAGCAGTTTGGATACACATCATTGGGCCCATGTAGCTTCGAAACAAAATCCAGCAAATTGTGCTTTACGCGGGGTATCTCCTACAGAACTTGCCAGTATATCTCTCTGGTGGGATGTAAGGCGCAAACACTTTGCTACACATTTAGAAGAGATCAAGGTACACACGAGATCATATCGAGATTAGTTAGAGTGATAGCTTACTGTCGCAGACTTTAAATTTGAGAAGGATTTTATCAATGAGCACTGATACAAGGTTGCAACAGTTAACTACACAGGAGCTAGAAAAAGCAAAATAAATATGTGTTAAGAGATGCCAAGAAGAGACATTTGTGACTGAATTGGAAGAATTAAAAAACAATACGTCAAGAAAAAAAACTCAATATTAATTTAATTAAATATATTTTTAGATTCTAAGGGAATAATTAGAGTATGAGGTAGGCTTGAGATGTCTTAGTTAAGTTTTGGAAGAATGCATCCCATCCTGTTGCCATAGGAAGCTTTTTTAACTAAGCTTTTGATCGCGGACTCACATGAGAAAACGATGCGATTAATTGCGGACCCCCATGGTCCGCATTTGGAAACCGTAATTGCTTTAAAACAATTTGTGGCTAGGCTTGGTCGATGTGCGGAACTACACAGTGTCCACGGGACAAATTTTGTAGGGGCCGCGCGCGAGTTACTTCATTTATTTAATGAAGATAAATCAGCATGTAATCCCGAATCAGCAGAGAAATTAGGAAACAATGGAACGGCATGGCATTTTATTCCTCCTCAATCTCCCAATTTTGGAGGCCTTTGGGAAGCTGGAGTAAGATCAACCAAGCATCATCTCAAAAGAGTGATTGGCAATTCGTCTCTTGCCTTTGAGGAAATTACCACGGTATTGACTCAAATTGAGGCATGCCTTAATTCGAGACCATTATCGTACGTTGAGGATCAAGATAAATTAATCATTTTGACACCAGGTCATTTTTTGATAGGGGAGCCATTAGTTGTACCGCCCGATTTAAATTATGAAAAGAGTAATGTTAGTAGCTTGAAGCGATGGCAACTGCAACAGCGAATGATGCAGGATTTTTGGCGACGATGGTCGCACAACTACCTTCACCAATACTACTTTTACCAATTTTTGCAACGTCACAAATGGTAACACAAAATTCCACAGCCAATTACACAGGTGACATGGTTTAGTGAAGGAGGATAATATGCCCCCGGACAGGTGGTTGTTAGGTAGGATAGAAATAAAACACCCTGGATGTGATGGTATTACACGTATAGTTACAGTGCGAACACAACAGTCCATGATAAAGAGACCTACATTATGTGTATTACCAGTGACAAATTAATTTTAAGGAATGGTTCAATTATAGAAACAATATAAACTGTTTAAACCTAATTAAGTGTCATGTAAGGTTATATTGTTACTACTTGTATTGAGTAGTATTTGGTGAAACTCAATTGTGAGTAGTATTTGGTGACACTCAGTTCTGTGCATTTATTATTTCTTTTAAGATTGGACTAAGCATAGTTTTAACACTCAACTTATTGTCTTATTATTAAGCACTCGACACATACCGCCCACCAAGGACATTTGCCATAATGTCCTCGGTGGGCGGTATCTTCACGTAAGTCTAGGTCAACGAAATCTAAATTTAATACAAATAGTTATTAATATAATAATATTTAATAGAATAGATAGCACGATAGATGGCGTTGTCTCGAAATAGTTCGCAAGCTGAATCGCGCTATGGTTTCGTGACCGACATTTGATAAAATGGCAAATTATATTTTTGTTACGTGTGAGAAGCAAGCAATGGTTGAATGTTATACGCGCGTAGTATTATAATCCAGTGTAATTTTCTAAAGTTTTTTTCTAAGTCGACCTTCGTTCACGGAGAATGTTTTTTTTCGTTTGTTTGTTTAACGCACTAATGTCTGGAACTATCAGTAGGGTATCAATAAATATTTTTGAATTGAATGGAGTACCTATTTAATACAGATGACGCTGCAACTTTTAGGAGCTGATCGGAGAGCAAAAGCGCTGGTTAAACTGTGGGGAATGCCTTTTTATCAATAAAACGTTTATGAGTTAAGACCTTATCTTCTGAAGTATACATTATAAAAAAAAAATATTATACGTATACTACCAAAAACACTTTTGGGACCAGGGACTTTATCTGCGTAGAAATGTATTTCCTATAATCTTTCATATTAAATTATACCTCAAACTTTAAAATTTTTTTTAAGAGTAGTCTGTCGTTCACAATCACGTCTATCTCTGTACCAAAATTAATCAAAATTGGTTTCTTTTTATGGCATAGGGGGCAAACGAGCAGAAGCGTCATCTGATGGTATGTGACTACCGCCACCTAAGGACACCTCCAATTCAAGAGCTGTAAGTGCGCTGCCTCCCTTTGAGGGTGATGGGGGGGGGGGGGAGGGAAAGAGGAGAGCGGTGGGCGTTGGGCTTGAGGTACCCTCACTCACTTGGTAAATAAAACTTGACAACCGATTTTCTATAAGGCCATTGTATTACTCCAGGCGAGCCGGGCCATTCATGCCTAAGCATGGCTCTACAAAAGGTTACAAACAAAGTTCCATTTTGCATGTATATATTATAATTTGTTTAAATAATTTGGATATTATATGAATAATAATCGGTTAATATCGAGGAGAAATATCTAATTACTTTTTTACTCATTTTGACGATATTTCTGTTTGAAGAAGAGGTCGTTTATACCGCTTTTGCTTTAAAGAAATCTATGAAGTTTCACTTATCATATACAGGATTGTTAAGAACTTCTTATCGCAATTGAATTCACTAAAAAAATACTAAAAATAGCTTAGATGCATGAATATTCAGTAGCAATTCTTTTTTAGTATAAACTAGAACAATATATATGTTGTAGACATCGACCAGACATATTGTTTTTTCTTTTTTTTTGTCGCAATAACATAATATTCCCAGGAATCAATGATCAAACCCAACGAGTTGAATTTCATATACTTTGTAGTCTATTCAATAAAATATTTTACAAGCATATACAGTTTTTATATGAATGTAGACAATGGGGGTTAAATACGTATTTCGATTAAACATATTCATCCATCTGACTGACATTGATCATTCACAAAAGAAGAAATATATAAATATATATATCAGTAGTCTGGTTACCATAGTACAAGCTCTTTTTAGTTAGGGATCTGTCAAGTTTCTTTTTATTATTATTATCCTAACTGCAACTTTCATTATATAAATCCTAATATCAATTACACATTTGCGTCATTAATTTGTGGCTTCATCAAACCAGTTTGACATAGCCATAAATATTTCGCAGTATTATGAGTAATCAGTAGAAGGTTTTTCTTGCACATTAGCCTATACCTACCTCAATGAACAAACCAAGGATGATATACCTACTTCTTATCTGATCACTATAAATCGGGAACAATATAACCGGAAAAGTTTAGTGAACATATTGCCTACTACATGAAGATGAAAACAGTTTTATACGTATTATTTTAACTATCGTGTAATGTTGTTACATGAGGGCGGATTCCGTCCGTCAGCGCTACACAGTCGGTCGTTGTTACACTGAAACCTTTTTTGAATTTTGAAATGCAGTTAAAATTAGACTTTTTGGGATGACTTTAAATAAATATACGGTACCAAAGTCGACCGGGCCCAAATTACAAATGACAGGCATTGAAGAGTCCAGTAGGATTCTAGCTATATGGCACGCACTTGGCTGAGAAGAAAGAATCATGCTGACTGTACTTTTTAGAATCTTTATTTTACCAGATTATCAGTTGTATTTGAAATATTTTAATACAATTTGTAAACCAGAAACGGAACCAGAATCTTATATATAAAATTCAGTTCGACTACGAACATTAAAATAACTAGTTATAAAAGCTCACGGAACCTACCTACATAAAGAGTTAAAGTCATTCAACATTTTAAAGCTGCGCACACGCACACATATGAACAAACACACAGGCACACTGATCATTATAATCTAATAGCCACACCATTACATAAGTATTTTATGTTGATCTTTAGTTTTTTCAATATCAACTTTAGCCCTCAGTCAATAGAGTTTGTTTTCTACTAGTATGAATATGTAAGGACCGGTGTGATCGTGACCCCTGATTTCAATATACAAGCAAAGCACTGTTTCTACGTGTGTAATGCCAAACTCCATTTTATATTGTGAACCACCTTAGTAGCAATAAAATAAATCATCTTTAGCTTGTAAAAGTTTGGTTATTGAAATAGTATATAAACATAAAACGTAACGAAAAATTAATTCTTAAATATATCTCTCTTTTAAAATGGTACTTGTTAGATGTTCATAACCAAATACCTACCCATATCAAGCACATACTGAAATACTAGGACAATTATTCCTAAGATCATTCATCACTAAGCATTTAATACAATACAAGGTACATACAGTCAGGAGAAATAGTGCTACTGGAGATTTTGATAAGAATTCGCGCCAAACTTTATTGCGTTGAGTATTTGTGTAGGTGTTCTCGGATCTCTACTATCATGAAAAAAGTACTGTAACTATTATATTCTGTACGATTTTGAACATAAAACGAATATTTTCAATAGTTAAGATTTCATATCAGTTAAATTTTATCAAAAACTTGCAGTTAATAGCGAATTGAAACTCCTTGTGGTAGCCAATCTATCAATGGAGCCTCAACCGATCATAAGCCGCTGTAGCGTGATAGAGACGCGCTGTGATTGGTGAATGGTGACGTGATATCTATTTTCGTGGCAAGCTAGAATGCGCACGCCGTAGCAGCTGCGCATGTGTGAGCATGATACGTATGGTATCAATGTGTGCGTGTGTTGTTGAGGCGCGCTCTCTGTTTACAGCGCGGTGCTGTGGCCGGCGAGCGCACGCATTCGACACTGTTTCGTGCGAAATCGAGTTTTCCGGCGGCTGCCAAGCTGCATGAGCGTCGATGGTGTTTTCCTTTCGGTTCATTAGTGCTAATACATGACGGACGTAAAGAAAACACTTGATAGAATCGTCCTCACCCAGGTTGGAGCTTACATTCAGTGCAGCTCATATAAATATACGTGTTTTTGGCGGATGCGATGAATAAATTTTGCAAATCGAGTCTGTGTGTCAAAAAGGTTCGTGAGAGCTATGTTTTGATCGGTCGGCGTGTAGTGGATGTGCCGGGCGGTGCGGACGCGATACGACTCGCGGTCCTCATCCTGATCTCAGTGAAACTGAGGCTGTGCTGCAAATTATTCTCCGAACGAGCCTTCAGTGCAAGGAACATCCAGAGTGACTTATTGGACACTCGGCATACAGCGGTCGGCACGTGCTGAGGTAGGCGATGATTTGCCATTATACGTGACCTTGGCTTTTTTGCTTCGCTATAAAGTGCTTAAATATATATAAGTGCTATAAGAACCAGACGTTAAATCAAGACTTATCTGTTTGCAAAATCAAATTTTCTATACTACAGACATAACTATAACTATTGCCTTCAAATTAGCAGTGTGGAACTGCACGAATTTGTTTCTTTACACGTTCTTATTAAACGTTTACATATTTTATTTAATCTTCAAATATTGTACAATAAAATATATAAACATGTTTTTCAATATGCCACAAAATATTCTGATCTAAAAGCGAACCTGATCTACGTTACTTATTTAATCGACTTTATTGGATTAATCCATATATTCCTTCTGTTTAAAATATTATTTTAGAAATCGCTTTCTTAATATTTCCCGTAAAAAAACATTGGAGTTGATAACATTGAGATAAAGAATTGCGATGATAACATACATTCCACTCGTATTCACGAACACATGGTATGTTGCATGACATTCGTAGATTGCATAAAATGAAACTACTCTGAGGCACCTTATCGTTGTTAATACTGAGGTGATTCCTAATGTGGGAATAATGTCTTAGTTACTTTCAAAGGAAACCCTTATATACACTGAAAATAAATTTGTATCTATATAAAATAAAACAAACAGTTGTGAAACGGTATATTAGTCGATTTTATACGAGTGCCGATGGACAGTCGGCATTTGTATAAAATCGACTAATATACCTAACTTGCAAACCATTTGCTTATTATATTCAATATCAACAATGTTAAACACTATTAAATAAAAATAAACACATACATTAAGAACCCCTAGCAAGTGCATCTGAACAACAATTTTTAAGAAATATGGACTGGATGTGGTTTTGCTTAAGCAAAGTAAATATTAAACATTTTAATATTCACGGTGTAAAACAAATGGCTGCAAAAAACACAGTCAATTTACGTAATCTTCAATAAATTCGAGAATTAGACGTAGAGCTACAATATTTGCAATATGTATGACAATTTCTAAATTAAACGATATAACTGAAGGAAACTGTAACCATGAAAGTGAACAAGGCAAGTTAAAAACATAAATAGTAACAAATAAATTACTACAAAAAAAAAAAATTATATACAGTATATAAAAAAATATTTCTACTCACATACATATATATTAAACTTGATTGAAATGCACAAATTTATCTAAAGCCTTGATCAAAATTTCTTGACAAATTTTTAACATCATTTTTTAAAGAGTTTTTGTAACAATTTCAACGAATTTGTAATTCTGTGACATGTTTATGGGCTATCACTTTGGTAAACTTGAACTTATTTGTTAACATATTTAAGTTAGTCTTATGTTTCGACGCGCGCCGTACTCATTGGCGCCAGTACGACCGAACAATAACCTATAGAACAATAGAGAATTAACGAATTTTCAACTACTGGATTATATGTGCATATGTTACAATGTGTATTGATGGATAACGCATTGTGTATTTTGGGGCAAATATAAAACAACTCCTTGGCAAGCTCGTTTTTACATTAAAGCAGTCACATGCATTATGTAAGTTATATGTATGGGATATGGCAACATTGTAACGTATAGACAATTTATAATAATAATAATATTTTATTTCAGGCATAATAGCCCATAGGGATGTTACAAAGATTAAATTAAGTTAAAATGAAATTATATTAACTAAAATTAATTTCTGATTAGATAAACACTGTTTAAAATAAAAGTCACTAATCGATTACTACATGCTCATAATCGAGTTAAGAAAGATGCTTTGAGCTTCCTTAAGAGCCTCACACTACACCTCAACGGGTAAGTTTAACATAGCCCTAGAAGCGTTATTATATTGCACACGAAGAGCGTTATAAGCACTCTTCGTGTATCTGTACAAGAGTTGGGTAGTGTAGAACGACTGACAGTAAGCCTTGAACAGAGTAATTTTGACTTGGTTAGAGCAATGCTAAAATCGTCTAGCCCACATGTTACTTCGACATGCGATACTTCGTCTGTGTCGTTCCAGATCATCCTCATCCATTAAATTATCCTTAATTATATGACCAAAATATTTAAACTTTTTTACAATATTTAAGGCGGTACCGCACAAATTAACCGGTAATACAGGTCAGGTCGTTTACCGAAGTAATACCAAATACCAAAATATCAGATTTTTTTACGTTATACCAGATGATGTTCAGCTGCATATTTTGCGCAGACTGCAACAAGTCTCGTTAGAGCGTTGGCTGAGGGACTTAGCAGCACCATGTCTTCGGCATAACCAAGGTTATTCAAACATTTATCACCAATACGGCAACCGGCTCCGGTACTGCTCAGCTCCTCAATCAACCCGTTAATATATATATATGTTGAAGAAGACCGGCGACGTGAGTCCACCCTGTTTTACTCCACTTGTCATTTTATACGTTTCAGATAGGGCATTGTTCCATTTCCCTTGATTACATAGATTTGCATACCAGTATTCTAATATATCTATAAGTTTTGGTGTCACTTTAGATTTTCTTAATTTATTCCACAATAAATCATAATTGATAGTATCAAAAGCTCGGCTTAAGTCTAGGAAGCATGCATACACACTAGTATTTCTTTGTATGTATTTATAAACTGTGTTCTTCAAAGCAAAAATATCTAAGTCAGTAGATAGGCCCTTACCAAACCCAAACTGGGCGTTATTTATAGGAAAGTTGATTTTGCTTATATGAGTAATAATTATCCGTTTTAAAACTTTAGAAAAGATGGTCGCTAATGATATAATGGGCGGTAATTATAAATACTGGATACATCGCCAGTTCTATTCTTTATTATGGGTGTAACCATAGTTCTCATGAAATTATTAGGTGTGTAACTGTGGTCTATACAAGCGTTAAATAACTGAGCAATTCTGTAAAATATCGGTTCAGGAGCGTACAGAGGGTGTTCCACACTGAGCCATCGTGGCCCAGCAATTTGCCTCGTTTCATATCGTTAACATAACGAAACAGCTCGTCGGCAGTGGCGTCTCCGCTCCACCATGAGCTCCCCGCGCCACATTCACACTGCCTGCCGGCGTTTTAAATGACACAAGTGTAGGATTAAACTGATTTACAAACATGTTTGCAATAATATTGGGGTCGACATTACCATTTATATTAACTGGGATACTAGCTTTATAGTTTAATTTATTTGTTTCTTTCCAAAAGTTTCCAAAATCTATTGTATCTGTGTGTGGCGTGGTGTGTGTGGTGGTGGTATAATATCCAGTTTGAATGTATCTTCGTTTGACACTATTTAATTATATATATATATTATAAGTAATTTTTAGTTTTTATGCATTTACCTACTGCGATAGTAATGCATCGGTATATATCACACTCAATCGTCATCTATACAAAAATATTTATATAATTAAATAATCAAAAACCTGGTAAAGAAAAATTACAGCATCAGATATTAAGAAGTTACAGCAATTAATTGTGTGCCTACTTAATGGATTTTGAATTGTAATGACGGCCATTTAAGTTTTACTGAAGGTTAGATGTAAAGTTTATGAATGAATTTAATAAAAGAAATACGGTATATATTAATAAAGCAAATGTATATGGTGAATAAAAATGCAGCATAACAACAATCGTGGGTGGATTAATAATTTTAATAGTCTCCAAAGATGGTGGATCCATAAAACATACCAAATGGAAATAAAATGGATGAATGTAATTTTGTAAATCTATTTTCATTCTAGAAGTGAACTAAATGAATAGTCTGTTCTGTCGATGAGATATAATATTCCAACAAGAATATAATAACGATTATCTAATAAAGAAGAAAATGTGCGGACGTATTATTGAAGATAGTACAAAAGGATATAAAATGTTGAGCTTAAAATAAACACTGCCTGAGTGTATATAGTATGTAGCAAAGTCATCTTAAAAGTGTAAGTCTCAATAACGCTATATAGCATTTAAAATATGGTATATCCATTGTATACAAAGAAAACAATCGATAACATGAAGAGTGAACATATGTTAAGATTATATTAATTTTCATAACGGCAAAACCACTTTAAAGAACATAATAATAACGACGGTTTCGAAATGACAACTTTCGTATATGTATGAACAACGTACAAGATGTTAAAACAATATATACTTATAAATCAAAGGACCAGACGGCACTCATCGTCATCACTGAAAATTCGTCCATATTGGTCTAAGATATGTTATATCTAAAATATTGCTCTTCTGATTCTCTATCCATGATTAATATATATTTTCCCACCGACATAACAATGTTACATATTTCGATGTGTACAATTTGTAGTTAAATGAACTACATAAGTGATATTACGAAACTGGACACTCATGAATGGTCCTCATCGCCCACGCAATGATTTTTTATAGCAGTCGTACAACGAAAATAATCGCTTTACCAGTGCGTCGCAGCTTCAATAGAGGTCACCAGATTTGTACAGTCATTCGTAATAAATATCCAGGTGTTCTTTCAAGCACTACTAAATTGGAAGACAAAAAATGAAAAACAAAACAATTATGTAACATAATTGAAGAACAAAGTTAAGATGTAAGTTATTTCTAAGCAGTGACACGGTGACTTGAATACCATAATGCATTTAATGCTAAGAGTGCACACATCCGTGATAAGAACATGCAAGTAGCACACATGAATCAACTTGGCCTCCACACATCTGAATGGCTGTTAATTAGTACGTTTGTTTTAACACTTCAATATTCACATGTGCACACACAAACAGACTCGCACACATACATGTCTACACTACGTTAAATGATCATAATGAACCTTCACATTTTTAAACCGTTGATGTTTTGAAAAAGATAAATAGTGTAGATAAACGATAAACCACTTAAAAAATATAATGTATTGAACTGTAATGCTATTACAGATTGCGTGAGTACCTGCACGTTCACTTGATCAAGTAGGCTAAGTAAATACATTGGAAAATTTACAACTAACAAAAATATCAACCAACACATATGTATGTACGTGGCACATATAAAAGTAATTTGAGCATTAGAACAGTACAATAAAACGTTATTTTTTGTATTGAAGAAGTAGTTAATCACTTCGTACAACTCCAAAGGGCGGAAGTCATGCGTTAGCAGAAGTAATAAATTAACACTTTTGGGTGTTTCAATTTGATGTTTCTTTAATGTGCTGTGCCCTTGATGGAAGGTCAAATCGAGAGCTGCCTTTAGGAGAAGCACCGTTGACACGCATTTTAACTTTAACATAACAAACTTTGGAGTTTGTTTGTGTATGTTTTGTGTATTCGGTAACTTTCGAGTGGACGTCAATCACTTGAAGTGGGCATCGAAGGACGCATGTCGCCGCCAACGCACATTAATTTATCAACAACAAATCATATTGTCGATTGAAATGTCTGATCCTATACAAAAATAGCAATCGCTGGTAACTATAAATAATGTTAAGACAATAACAATAAACGTAGATATGTTGTGGGAATATTATGATTGTGTGGAATTGACAATAATATTTGCAGTATTTACTGTAGCAGCTATATAACATATCTGAGTATTTATATTCTTCATAAGAATTTTGCAGATGTAATAAAACAATTTTCATTATTTAAACTTGATTGGTACAATCATTTATAAACTATGTCATCCTTTTAAAACCTAACGAGGAAACAAGATGCTGTTACTAACCTTACTAAACTAGCTCTCCATTCAGGTAAAAACAATATTCAATTGAGTTGTAACTCAAAAATAAATGGATGAGCGATTTCTGATTGAAAGAATAAAATTAAATGTTGGGTTTACAGATAGTTGAGGCTGAACCATAGCGAAAGTTAAAATAACAGCTTTCTTAGAATCGCAAATATTTCAAGAACGTATAATGTTAAAAAGACATTGATAATGATAAAACATATGTAGATGCTATATGTATAGTTGACCCTAGTATTAACGCACCTATGGCTAGCTACCAAAACTAAAGTATTACAGTAAGGTTACTATATATATTTTTCTTATATATATAGTAACCTTAATTTCTATTGTGCATATAAAACGTATAAAATAAAGATACGTATTCCTATATGTAGTGCAGAGTAAACGGAATAGCGGATAAGATTGTTTGCTCGCAGTCAATATTTGAGATCTCACAAACGGGTCAGGCCCAGACGACTTGGACGGCCATTTGCAAATTTTCCAAGATAAAAATTATCTAGCCGGAATTAATGAAGATTAAGTGATAAAGATATGGCCAATAAATTAAACGGATTGGGTAAAGGAGTAAAGCTGAAGGTTTTATACTCAGCTAAGTGCCTGAGATTACTAGCTGTCGTAACAATATTAAAAAAGTGGTTCAAATGCATGCATGTTTAACGATAGTATGTACATATATTGTATATGTACATATGCTTATATCTGTATAAGTATTTTATGTGTAGTGGTATGTATATTGTGTGTATAAACTTTATTATTATGTAAGTAGCTATTTTTTTCACATATTTAGTAATGGAATTACCTCCCTAGCTTAATTTGTACACATACAAACTGCCCTATATTCTACTCTATTGCACTTGTCCATTACAAAGGTTGTTTTTGAAGAAATCGCCGCCGATTGTGCCACCGATCAGTACATTTTTAATGTTTTTTCTTTCTCTGGTAATAAAGAGTATTGTATTATATTGTGGTTTATGCATTGTCGTTTATAGCTGTTCACCAAAATTTATGGGTCATTTTGTTTTTTATGAGTTTTGCTGATCTAGGTTACAAACTAATGTTTTTCAGTAATATGTCCCATAGAGTATCTGAGAATCATATTTTATACACATACAGACATCCCCGAAGGTGTACGCAAAGACGTATCAGACGCCATTTTGCCATAATTTAGTCCCCCTTGCGTAATAGCTGATATATTATTGATGATATATAACCTTACGTAATAACTGATATATTATTTAAAAGAGACAATAGTGTAATTTGTAATTGTTGCTACTCTACCCGTTATTTATATTCTCCAAAGATGCAATGAAGTATTCTGGCATTGCATACTGGAACAACGTAGGAGTACAAGGCAAAAATTCTTATTGTTTCCATTCAAAGTGATCGAGAAAACATCATCAAAGATACCGCTTAGATGAAGAGAGGAGTGTCATTGCCAAGCGAGTCGAGACGCACTTTGAAATCAGGTTACAGGTCGAGACTGGAATGACTGCTTATTGACGCTTCTAATATACTGCAACACTAAACACATTAACCTTGCGTGCTATTTAGGCGTTCCATTTTCGCTTCACAGGTTATATCCAACTATTTGTAATGAAAAACGATGTCTATTTGCTAAGTGGAAGTTTGTAACATTTGTTCTTAACAAAGAGAGGACGATTCCCGATAAGAATGATTAGTATTGCTTACTTGCCAGAATAATTTAGTATCTCTTACATTCACCAAGGCTGGGCACTTCTGAATTAGTACAACGTTGAACGCAAGTAGGTCGATCGATAGCGCACTCTTAATTGCGATAAAAACTGCTTCTCTGTATCAGACCATTAATTCTGTAATTATCGCGCAGTCTGCACTTCAAAAGCGCCGCGCGACGCCAGGACAAATTTGTATAGGCCGTTGAAGAATGTAACTAATGAGGTAAATATAATAGTACATCGTTTCAGTTTCTCAGGGACGTGACATTGTGGAACTCTTTGAGCTCAGCTTTATCAGTGCTTTGTTTTATTTTTATTCTCTGTGATAAATTTGAACAAAGAACTCTTTTTTCATGTTTAAATATGTTTTTCTGGATAAAGTAAAGATACTTCTTATGTCGTGTGGTCATAATAGGCAACAGCATGGTATGAAATGTAGGTCAGTGGACGTAACATCAACCCGACTATTGTTCCATCAAAGTGACTGAACTGAGGGAGTTCATTAGGCTACGTGTTTACTTTGAGAGTCAAATAGCTTTTAATTGGAAAGTGAGTGTGGAGCGATACGAAAGGTGCTTTTGTTGACTGTGGGGTCAAAGTGTTGACAGTATCGCGAGTACAACTCAATAACAATTTTGCCTTAAAAATATATATAGGATAATAACATATATAAAATTTGTGTCTTAGTCTATAATGTGATTTGTAATCAAGTTTTTTAAATTCGTCAATGCAAAACACATGGATGAGATGTATTAGGAACAGTCAGGATGCTTCGTTTAGCTGAAGGTGAAGAAGTTTTGTTTTGAATAAACGATTTGGAAGGAAGTGTCAGTTCAATGTTAAACGCTGATGTATATTTGTCTATTAGCACTTAGAGGCATCCAGAGATGGATTTCCTGAATTAATAATATATTCAAATGGGTATCAGATATCGAGATGCACAAACATTGTAAATATGATAATAAGATTTTTGAATATACGTATTTCAATACGTACTTCTGTTTTAAAATAAGTCATTTATTGCATCAAGGTATAATGGTGTTATATCAGGCGTAACTAATGTGTGGCAGCGAACATAGAGACTAAAAACCGCTTAGTTATTTTGTTTGGAGGCGTTACGGATCATTAGTAATAAGTAAAGTGATTACTTGACAAGTCATTCGTTACGAAAATATAAAACTTTGAGGCATGCTTTGATTCAAATTAACACTTGTAGTGGCTGCTTAACCCCAAAACTCATAAGGTCAAACATCTCCGTACTGATTGATAACCACGTTCTATATGATTTAGTAATATAAAAAATAACATGCTCATAAATTAGAAATATTTATATAAAAAAAAAAACTTGAGCGTTGTCCTCAACCTCTAGCAGGTGTGGCCAAGCACGAGCTTGGCCTCATTCGTTAGTCGACACACACGTATTATTGCACATGAAACATTTTATTTACTAACATATTTATATTTAAATCTTTAATACAAATGCTCGTTGATTTTAATATCTAGTTACATTGTAGTTACATACTGAATGTCTAGTTATCTTCTATTGATAACTAAGTATATAAGGCGGTATAAAGTGAGAAGAAATGAGGTTACCTTCATAAATATTATTCATGTTAACATTACCTAGTCTAAATAATAACACGTTGAAGGGATTTTTCTGGGGTTGTGAGTACAAAACAGATTTTTCATTCTTACTAACTTAGATGTATTGAAAATTTGTGCTTTCACTTTTAGTTCCCCTACATACCTATCACCTTCTTGTGTTCTTTGTGTCCGTTGCTTGAATGTTTGTAAAGTACTCCGCGACACAGGAATTAATCCTAGTGCGGGAGTTCTCTTTATAAAAAAAACCTTATAATTAATGACATGCGTTTAGTTTCAGTCAGCGGCTAATTTATGAAGGTTGTTGTGAACACGATTGTATGTTTGAAAGTATTTCAGCTAGACTTAGCTGTTTGATATGTGAAGTGTGTGAGGTTGTGTGTGGGTGGACATTATTTTAATATCTTTATGAATCTTCTTTGGTTACATTTAATTCATACGGTAACAAGATGAATATAAAATGATATTTAAAGTTGATAATGTTTGATTAAATCTTTCAGTTTATCTTAGGATTAGTTTGAATTTTATATTAATATCATATTACTATTACATTAACATTTATAATATTCTAAAATGGTTATCATTATGTAGGTATAAATGTGCATTTTAATAAAAAAGTCGCAAATTTCTCAAAATCACAAAAATTATAAAGTATCAAAAATTAAATTAATTAAACAAAAAAAAAACTTCTATAAAAAGAATTTAAAGATCGTTTTTACCATTCTCAATGTATAATTCTAATAGTAAATTACAAATATAATTAAAACTTGCTATAAAGTTATCCTCAATGTTACAACAATTATGCAAATACGATTAAATTGGATAGAAAATGACAAAATTAAATTTTAAAATGTGTGTAGTCATTTTGTGAAGATATTTAGACATGTATACTTACGTAAATGTAGCCTCGCTCTACGCCGAAACACAGTTAGTTATATTACAGTTTAGTTTATATTATAAACTAAATTATTCATAAATCCAATATCTGTCTATTATTCTTTTGAGCGATATAAAATTTAAAAAAAAAATTAATATAGCTTTTGTTACAATATCTTTTTTATACCATAAGGGGTATAATTGATGTGAATAAAAGCTTATTGTAAGTACATATTATTGTCATACGTATATGGAACAAAAAGTTGCTTCAACATTATTAACGTTAACTGAAGTCAACTCTAATAAAATTTACTTTTTATATCAAAAACAAGATGCCAATTGAAGTAAGGGAATTCTCATTTCTTTATAACTTATTTTATATCCTTCTCTGGATAATTCAATCAAGTAGGTATTTGAAGATGAACCCTAATTTTAAAGTAATAAAAGTCACAGAAAATTCTAAAATCATATCACCTTCAAATGTACTCATTGTTTGTTCAGTTATGAAATCAAAGAATCACTTATACAAAACCCCATATTGCCATTGCCAATTTATAAGCCTGTTTTTATTCTCTTAGAATATTTACTAAGTTGAAAAGGTGTTAAAAAGATTATTATTATTATTTTTATTGTTATTTTATGTTTAACGACTGTTTTTTAACCAACTTCAAAAAAAGAACTGACGATATATATATATTTCTTAAACAATCAGGTGTTGACAATTCGAAAAGACGACATATGTATAATTATATTAAAATAGGTACATTTTTGAAACCAAGTTTATTGTTTTGTTTTTTTTTTATAGGCAGGTCTTGATCGATCCCTTCTATAAACACAATTGTGCTTAAATAGACGCAATGTTAATAAATATGAATATTAGTAGATATTGTTACCGCCGGCTAAAGGCAATTCATTACCATGGGCCGTCTCAAGGGAGTTCCGCCTAGTCGGCTGTCTGAATAACTATACAGAAGCACGCTATTATTTGTTAAAATAATTACTAATTTTCATTTTATTTCATTTAATTAACAGACGGACAAAGTACGCCGAATTAAGATCGAATTACGTGAAAAATCAGACTACAAACAGATTATAGACTAGGCGTTTTCTTAACATTGTCTCTCATTACGTTACAATTGTCTCGCATTAAAGTACATATTTATTAAAATTACTTTGTCGTTAAATTGGTGTAAAATATCTATAGGTTCTTTTTAATTTAAGGTGATGGTTTAATCAGCTAGATATTTAATAACGTTTTTAAGTATAATATCCTAGTAGGGTATCATTTTTCAGATTAGGGTTGGTCACTACCACCACCATGCGTGGACACGTCAAATACGCCATAAAGCACAACTTCACCGCTTAGGAGATTTTATTGCTCCAAATTACATGTTCCAAAAAGTTGAAGTCATTAACTAAATATAACATAATCATAGACCACCCACTAAACCAACCTAAAAACTCCAATAGTATAAATGTCTTAATGAATGAAATCTAAGCTGTGTAATCGTAAATTATTGTACGGTTCGGAATTGTCATAACATGTCAACATGAGCCTACGCCAAGAAATTTACACTGCGATTAAAAAACCTGTGCCATTGAAAAAAGAAAATTTAACGCAAATTATTTTTAAAGCATTGTTAAATGAGTTATTCAGGACACGTTTTAATTCTGTGACCTCTAACAACTGTGGGTATATTACTACTAATACATATGCGCGTAAAACGTTCCTTCCTAGGTTCATAACCTAATACCGCGAGATTATGGCAGTAACGCAGTCTAGATAATAAAAAAATATTTATTAATGTGACAGATGTCCTAGATCAACAGGAACAATATGATATTTTTACATTACTTTGCCATTTTAGATAGTCAATGATAAACAAATTTAGGTGAAGTCGAGTAAATTGCTGTGTGATTAATTTGGGAGCTTAATATTTCACAAACACTAAGGCATAGATGTGCCAAGTAGAGAAATAAAATAGGGCTATCAGAATTTTATAAAAATATTTTGGTGAACTTCAGAAATGGATTGAGTTGGTACGTAAATTTTAACAAGAAAAGAAAACAGAGTTTATTATAATACACTCAGTGTAATTGTAGTACTCAGTACATCTATTTAACCATCCTTTGTACTTATGAGTTTAAAAAAAACTTAGTGATTACTTCTATGTGGTTTAAATTTTGCAGTATTGTATTTTTTTTTTTATTATTTTAGTTAGCAAGCGTTTACGACAATTGTTAACAGAAGTATTTTGACAGCCCTGCGCGTCGCATGAATAAAAAAAATGCGCGATCGACGCTCGTAGCGGAAAGCTGTTGCCGTAATAAAACGAAAATACCAGTGGGCCTTGAGCTATTATTTAATTTTAATGTGTATATTGGGTGTGAACGTTGTTCGTGACACGCACGTGCACGTAGTCTCGCTACTGCTTTTATTATGTTTGCACTAATAGCAAAAGTTTGGTACAAAATTTAACTCCTCATATTACATTTTAGTTTTTATTTAAGAAAATATTAATAGTGAATGTCCAGACTGTTCATGTTCATGTGAGTTCATTCTTATTTTCGAAGTGTTAACAGCTTTCACTCAGTAAATATATATTTATGTAGACACGATAAGTTTTGGATAGTTAAATAAATGAAATAGAAATTATGACTATGACAATTAATGGGAACGGAAAAGGGAACAATTTATATTATAATAATAACTGTAGGAAATTTTCACAAAAGAAAATATTTTCTCATAATTCCATTAAGAACATTTTATTGTTGAAAAATGGCTCAAGTTTGGTGATAAAAGTCATAATTGAAACCTCATTTCACAAGCTATTATATCCTACAAGGTAACCTACCTAAACTAAGTTTTTAAAACTTAGTTTTTTTACATACTAATTTTATTATGAACATACATACATAAATAAATGCCTACTCAACCAAAGCCCACCATTTACGTACCAAGACAAGCTTTGCAATTTAACAAAATTATTCCGATATAACGCCAGCATTTCCACTGATATTAATGAGATATAATAAAGGAGGTAAAAATAGTAATAATTACAATAAAACTCATTCTCGCATAGAAACCTCAGCGGTTTAAGCAAGTGATTTGGGTTAAAAACATTGTTAATATGTATTGCAACAGCTTGATCAATAATAAAAAAAGAAAAAAGGTATCTCTGCCTTTTAGTCATTATGTTGTTTTACCGCTTCATATATGTTTATTTCCTATGACCTCTTGACACAACCAGTGTCTCTAGCATGAGTTTTTAATTTACAACTGATGTCATTGTCAACTTCCATATCTCTATCTGTACTTTTGCTGAAAGCGCCCATTTGCTAATAGTAAAAAGAAAAAATATATCATTATCTTCTTTCATTACTAAGCTCTGAGAGTTTACCTTTAATTAATCTTTAATGAAAACTTTGCATGATTACTCATTTGGCCCACTTGTTGCTATAGCGTGTTCTTCACAAGCGAATCAAAGCATTGTTTTAGTTCTGCTTAATTCACATTTTTGAATTATTGTACAAAGTAATTCCTCGCCCTATATATACGTTATACTTTCTGACTTTGCAAACACTGAATGTTGGAGTAATGCCAAGTGTCCGTGGATTTAAAAAATATGTACTCTATAATGTAATATACGTAATGTAAACAGTTAGGTTTTATTATTTTTACGTAGATTACAAATCCACCGTCGGGTTTTTCACTTAGACTTAACAAATTGAAATAGAATCATTGTACATTTTACTGCGTTATCTCAGTAACACAAACTGCAAATAAAAAGAAGTCTTGTTTAATTTAAGACTAAGCTTAGCTTAAAACAAAATATTTACAAAATGGTGATGAAGATACAAAATATAATAAATAAAGTTCTTGAATCTATTGATGATTTCAGTTTTATGTAATGAAGCACGAAGCAATAAGTTAAATGAGACAGTAAGAACAAGTTCTTATACAAAAACATTTTTTTATAAAATATTTGATTTGTTATATAGGCTTAAATATTTATAAAAACATCTCTAAATATTACACTTGATAGTAGAGAATCTCGTAGCTGTCTTAATAAATTCGAGACAAATTGTTCACTTGTTTTTTTAGTTTATTGATATCTACATATGCTATGGTATTTTAATGATAACATAAGTGGGTATATGAATTTATTACAAACAAATGTATGGTTGTAAATTTTGTATGTTGAATTTCAATTCTATAATATTTTACTTATATATATATTTTGAAATGCAGTCCTCCCTTAAATTATATAAAATAAATGATCACGACAAAAATGTTTAGTGATGGTGCTATGTTAATCAAACTTTTTTAAGCTTAACCCTCTCCGTCTCTATCATGTCACTGTCAATCAATCTGTCACTGTGTTTTAAGTGTTTTTGTTTGTATTGTTATATAAGAAAAAGATAGTGTATTAAAACTTAAACGTTTACTAATATACTATAATAAGCCTGTAAACATTTTAAGCACTTCATTGGTTTAATTATCTACATCGAACAACATACATTTGTGTAATATATAATATCACGACTTTCTCCCGTCCCGTCGAGGTAGGCAGAGACAACTTTATTCTATCTTTACGTATCTCACCAGTTTCCTCTACCGTCATCAAACCTTTTACACAAGCCCGTCGGTTTCGGCTACTTCTGACCTGTCCTTTCTACAGAACATTGCTAACTTTATAGGTGTATGTTCTGAGCGCCTTACATACCTTATACACTACCGTCCAAAAGTTTGGAAGCAACAAGATAAAATCAAATAAAATAAAAGTAAGCCATCTTAAATTTTTTTTATTGATACAGAATTAAAAAAATAGACAAAACACACTTCTACAACAATGAAATTAAATAAGTAATATAAAAATTAAATTAAATTTTAGCTTCATCGAAGTGTCCACCCCTCTCTTTAATTACCTCCTCGCATATTCTAGGCATCCTACTAATTAATTTCATAAAATACTGTTCATCTAACTTCTTCCATTCGCTCTGTAATAGTTGCCACAAATGTTCTGAGCTCGTAGGAGATTGATTTTTCACCCTTCTATCTAGTTCATCCCAAACAAGTTCAATGGGAGAAAGGTCAGGTGATTGAGACGGCCACTGCATGATTTTCACATCTTTTTTCTTCCTTAAAAAGTTCTGGCACAGTTTGGACGAATGTTTCGGGTCGTTATCTTGCTGAAAAACGAACCCAGGACCAATAAGATTCAGTCCACTGGGTATGGCGAAATCCTTAAGAATTTTCAAATAGCGTTCCTTGTTTAGTTTTTCGGTTATCCTCACAAGACTTCCGAGTTTATTGTTGCCGAAACACCCCCAAACCATGACATTACCACCACCATGTTTGATAGTAGGCACTGTACAAGCTTCTGAAGCTCTCTCTCCTTTAGATCGGCGCACAAAAACACGTCTATTGGACCCGAAAATCTGAAACTTCGATTCGTCACTCCAAAGAACTTTTTTCCATTGGTTTATTGTCCAGTTTTTATGTTCCTTTGCCCATTCTAGTCTGTTTTTCTTATGCCGAATTGTTAGTTTTGGTTTTTTAACTGCAACACAACCTCTTAGCCCCGCAGACAGTAGTCGTCTTTTAACTGTTGTTATTGACACGGGTGTTCCTCGCGTTTCATTCAGAGATGCGGTAATTTGTGGTGCAGTTAAGCGACGATTCCGTTTAGAAAGAACTCTGATGAAGTTATCCTCTTGACTTGTAGTGGATTTGGGCCTACCAGACCTTTTTCTATCTTCATTTTTGCCAGTTTCTTTTTTTCTAGCGAGGGTGTAGTGGACACCTTTACAAGAAATTCCGAGTTTTTTTGCGATTTGGCGTTCACTGTAGCCTTCCTCACGCAGAGTACAAATAGCGCTTCGCTGTTCAAGTGTGATTTGCTTGCGTTTTGCCATTTTCAATAAAAAAAGACGGTCAAGGAAGTAGTCGAAATCTTTTGAATACAGACGATGTTAATATCACAACCTTCGCGTTCTAATGCTCAAGTGTGACTAAATAAGGTCTAAAAAAGATAAAACTACAAAATATTTTCAATAAAACCGCATCAATGCATGAAAGAAAGTCCCCGGCGGATGAAGTAATAAAACACGTGTTTCGTCAAAATCCAGGAATTTGTTAAAACTCAAGGAATATGCACTAGTAATCCTTTTGTTTTGTGTTAAAAAATCACAAAAGGTCATAAAACTTTATTTTATTGCTATTATTTACCGCAGGGAGTCGGCAATCTTTTGTTTTGTTTGAAATCAGGTGTGCTTCCAAACTTTTGGACGGTAGTGTATATACATGTGTAACTTATACTTATATGTATTTCTATAGAACCGATCTTCCGTAACCGATCTTCAATAGACCTTTATACTAATATACAATTTAAAATTTGTTTCAAATTATAATAAACTTGACTTGTATGAAAATTATGGGGAACCGTAACATAAATTGTGTAATAAATATATAAACACAAATATATTGAATAATCTTGAAGCGTCAGTTACTTTGGGTGGTCCAGTTTGGCGTACCTCCAATTAGCTAAAGTGCGAATAGGCATAGAATATACAGAAGTAAAGCATCGAACTACTTGACTAGTACATTTTTATTAAAATAAAAAAAACTTGTCAAATAAAGCAGAGAGGTAAAATATACACTCTAGATACACAACAATTACCATTATTAATAGAATCTAAACCTAAAGATCTGTGCTTTAAAAAAAGTAATAGGTAAAACAAAAGGCGCCAAGATTCGAGAGCAAAGGTCAAAGCGTTTTAAAGGACAAAATATGCTGTATATTAAATGGCTGTATATTTTTTTTTATAGTTACAGTGACAGCAATAAGAGAACATTATAAATGAATTATTAAATTAGGTCACGTTATAATATAATAGACTATGCTGAATTCCAAGAATAAATACAGCATCATAAACGACAGGAATATTCAGAAAGTACAGACGAATAATAAAATTGTAGTGAAAAGAATAACTATAAATAAAGTAGGGCACGATTTAGAATAGATCAAGTTTGACGCAGAAAATTAAGGATTCTATTTTATTTGATAAGACAGAGTAGTTACTGTTACTAGCCTCAGACCTACAGTCCAACGGTCTGCAAACCATTTGGGTTTTATTTACTAAGAATAAAGTACTGATTCAATAAATATAAAATGATTTTATTGGGCACTGGGTACTTATTTGTTTTAATGTCTACAAACTCTATTTTTTAATACACTATTTGAACATCTTGCTACTCTTGTTATGTAAAAGTTTGAATTACCGTTAGTTACTAAATCACGCCAGAACGTCTCAACGGATCTGATTAAATCTTGCACAGATTAAAAGTACATTATGGAAAAGGGGAATTTAATTGTATTATTATTTCTCTATGTACTTATATACGAATTCGCGAAGGGATGGCTAGAAGTGTAGTTACGCACCCATGTATCGTCTGGTACGTTATTCGCCATACTGTCAAAAAATTTGGGAAGAAGTCAACATGACTAACTTGGTAGTATGTAGTCATCTCCTAATTTATAACATAATAATATAATTACTGGTTTAGTTTTGCTTTCAATCCATTAACAAGAAACTGGCGCTGTATTCTTTTGAAAACTTGATAGGTACATGGGCATGTTGCCAAGCACGAGAACTACAAATACATTGTAAAATATTGCCGTTACGCTTTGTTTTTATTTACTTTTTGTATTTCATCGAGGTGTTTAAATAAATATTTTAATCATTCCTGTTGTTTTAATTCGTTTCTGTTACCAAGTTAGATATCACGTTTTCTAGTTTCTGATAGAAAGTTAAAAAGTAATTTTAAAAGTCACGATAGTTTAATGATTGCTAAAACAATGCGGGTAGATAATGTTTGTTTTGTGACCCTGATATTGAAGTTTGTGTTCAATTATTGTATAGTTATATATATATACACACACACATATATATATATATATATATGTATATATATACATACATAGACACACTCACGAGTATATCGAAGGAGTATAGTTATACTTACTCTAAAATATTTGTAGCCACAAATAAGGAACACACTACAGTAAACAGAATGGCAAACTCGCTCTAGTAAGGAATGATGTTGTATCAACATAGAAAGGGGAATGCCCTGTAGACTCATCAAAATATAATATTTCGTTATGTTTGCAAGTCAGGTAGTCATGTGCTGAGAATGTGCCCATATGCAGCTGTTGGAGCCAACTTGTTTAGGTTCACAAAGAATCTCGAATTTCTTAACAATAGAGCTTCAAATAACTAACCAATTTTGCTACATCAACTGTTTGTTTCGGGTTATATTTACGACTAGCGTTAAGCGGTTATCCTTGTTAGCAGTACCTACAAAAAAGGCAATGTCAGCTTAGGTATATTAAAACAAGTTTCAAATTAAAAAGTATATTTAAAAGACAACGGATTAAAAGGTGAAGGAAATCTTGGAATCAATCAGTTGATGTCAAACATCACTAATAAAAAGCACATTTAAAAAACGTTAACTCGCAGCATAAATCACTCTGCTCGATCTTATTTGATAAAATGAGGGAGCAAAGTACTGAAAATGTCGTTTGGCCAGCTCAGACTTACACTATTCGACTGTACAGACTTTATCGACTCTTCGTCTATTGAGTTGACAAGGGAGATTCGTGTGCTTATGTAAGATAACAGTAAATACCTCGAAGGGGAAGGCAGACGCATCTCGAAACGCCTACTTTTTGCTGCCATGCCAACCATGATTTAGTCCCACTTACGTAATAGGTGGTAAGCCTATTACCGTCATCCATCCATCTATTGGGCCATGTATACAAACAAGAAGAGATGGGGTGGCCCTATTCCACTGCACCGAGATCCAGATCATTGTTTTTACAATTTATTGGAATAGGCGTCTGTTTGTCTTGCAACTTACACGATGGGCGACGAAAATGCACCTGACACCTCTATTTAAGAGAAACCCGTTCCGTTATACTCTTGAACTTGTCAGGGTTATAGTTTTCGCGACGACTTATTACTTTTACAACAGGAATTTAATATATGTAATTTAAATGTTTTGGACTAATTAAAATGTCTCCCTCTCTCTCTCATCATTTTGAGATGTCTTTGCTTACTACTCGCTGATTGGTATGGAATAAAGATCATAATGGTAAAATTTGACAATGACGATTCGCTAGATGTTTACTTGCCTTTATTAACTCAATAAAACCTCCTAGATGTATTTCCTAGGACTGCTGAAAAGGAAAATAACAAAAAAAAATTGTGTCGCAATAGCATCGCCGTATATAGATCTTTAGCTATCTTATATATTAGCAAGTGTTTAAGATAACCGAAACTTGACGAATCCAACATCAAACTTCAGACATACGAATCTTTTCATTGTTTTAATATAGTACCACCAATTGTAAAAGGTACTGGTTTTCAGAATTATAGAGCTATTAAAGAAATGACGGTATGTAAGTACTTCTAACAATTAACACAACCTGCCATCAATTCGCTATTAGTCCTAAGCTGTGCACGCTTGCATGTCGATTCACGTTCTTGAGGGCCATTTGTGTAACAGATTAATCGCCTCTATTTGAAATTACCTGCAGTATGTAACTGTAAGTAATATTAAAACTCAATTGAATACGTTGCGTTAATAGGAAGCAGATGTGTAATACTTATTAACGTTGGGCCGTGACTTTGTATACTATATCCGTCTATTGAATAATAATATTGACTTAATCAACTGCCGAATAGTATTACAACGTATGCCTCTTTGTTGGCTCACGATTACAAAATTCCTGGTTTGGTTAAAACTCTTATTATTATCGTTAATAATTAATGATCATATTGATTCATTTGACTACCTACATGCTCGTGTTCATTAAACATTCAAAAACGAAAGAAACAAAAGAACCTAAGGGCAGATGCTGAGATATTGATAAGTTATGTTACTGTGACCTGAAAGATATTTGGTATCAACTAAAATCTTCCCAAGTGTCTTATCAAAACTGTGGTAATATCATCCATTTGCAATTTTAATCGTAACATTTACCAATCAACTGGCACACAAGACGCTCTAGGCTTGTTAAGGTTGTTTTAAAATAACACTATTCTATGTGCCACCTATACACGGCCGCTAGTCAATTACAAGAGGACGTTGTTTAGACAAGTCTGAAAATATTCATAGCGTGTTTGTTTTGAATTTATTCTATTCTATTATCTATTCAAACCCTTTGTTCTATTCGTTTGTCTATGATTTGTCTCATTGTCAACCGAAAACATTGCTCTTGTATTTTTGTCGCGACTTGAACGGTCTGCTTGTTGTTGTTTTGGCTCTTGAAACTAATATTAAATGATGCTAGAGAATCGCCTTATTCCAGCTTCCGCACAGAAATGTTATACTTCATAATTTCGTTATAAACGAAGATGTATTTAACTACAGATATATTAAGTACGCGGCCTAGATACCTGATTATATTATTTATGTAGATCCTGAAACGAAAAGTCTTATTATATTGTTTTTTTTTATTTTGGTACTATTACCATAGATATGACATGACTTTTAATTGTATAGTAATATAAATAATATATTATAAATAAGTTATATATTCATACAGTGCCCGGTTGACGGCAATATGCTTGCCCTCTATTACATTAATGGGACTAAATTCTTATTGGCAAAATGTGGGTGTATACGTCTGCCTACCCCTTAGAGGAAACAGGCATGAGTGTATGTATGTATGTATAAATAATTATAATGAGGAGGGATGTAATTAATATAAATAATATATATGTATATATAATAGGATAGTATTAAATATGCACATGGAAAATTCTTAGACTCTAGCAGGCAAAAAACATAGATATGCTCTGTAGATGATGATGTAATCTGAAAGGTAAAACACAGACGAGATGGGAACTAGTGTGTCAGAAACCTATGGGAATTTCAAGTCCAATAGCAGTACATCATTTGGAAGCATTCCCGGAAAGGTTGTAGAGTATAAGTGCCATTTTCCTTAACCTGTATGGGAAGCTTATATATATATATATATATATATATATAAGTTATGCTCGATATATGTATGTATACATTTAAGGAAAACCATGTATTAGATTTCATTTTCTTTCAGTTGACAGTATTGTCAGGCAAACATCAAGTTAATACATGAAACCACACAGCTTCCATATTATCCTTATTTTATCGACTCCCATAAGTGGTTATAATATATATGATGGTAGTTTAATCGGAATAAGTGAGAGTAGTGTTACTCGGGAGAGGCGATCTCGTTGTAGAGTATTTTGATGTCCAGCGAAAATTCAGGTACGTAATAAAAAGTATAAAATGTAATCGTGCTATATTTTGTTAGTAGATATTATGTGTGCATTTACAAAAAATATATATTATTTATTATTATTACATTATAAACAGCAGATTAACAAAAACAGCTCTATCCGTTTCGATGGCATTTGAAGTTCCTTAAATTATCAGAAACAAACTGCGGTGGATATGTCCTAACTTTTGTGAAAAATTAAGGAGAAAACCTGTACTTTACGTGTCAATGTACTTTTTAAGTAATTGTGATACTATAAAAGTGATTTAGATAACAATAATGGAGCGTGTGAACTGAATGCTACATACATTTTCTTCATAACATACCTATTCTTATTTTATCATTCTGTAACAACGAATATACTATTGACTACTATAAAGACATATTTCGATATAATGTTATGTTTAGCTTCTCAATTTATCACAGTCTCAGAGTTACTCTTGACAAGGAAATATTGATATACATTAATTCATATTACACACACAGATACATTAGTAGATACATATGTATGTATATGTAGATGGCCAAGTAGGTATGCTTATAGATAATCATGAATCTTGCTTGTAATTTGTAATTATGTATTTTTTTATATGTATGGGTTTTAAAATGAAGATATTGTTGTTGTTTTAATATTATATTTTTTTACTTTAGTTTGTGGCCATAACCAGAATAAAATTTTATGATGTAGGTACTTTTTGCAATAATAGTAAGTGCGTTAAGTATGCTAACATTCGATAAAACGCGCAGTCTAACTAGTTGTTCGTAATTCGAAAAATTAGCTATTTAATTAGCATTCAAAACAAGTACGAAGTGAAATGCAACTGACTTTTATGTTCCGCCAATCAGAGAGGTAGTTCGCGAACCGAGGCCACGCCTACGCTGATGTGCCCTGACCACGGTCGCAGACAAATGTTTAGAGGTAACGATCTAAACCTATGTACCGGCGCGTATTACGTAACTAAATATGTATGAGACTGTGCACCGCGCTTCAAAGCAAGACGAACCGTCACACATCATCAAAGCGGATTCGATTTTCACACGCGTCCGCGAATTCCGGGTAAATGGTTTGCTGAAAGTTACACTCTTACATTTCATTGAACAAATTTTAAGGTCTCACGACAGGGTTCTCTCAAAAGTCTCTTTACGCCTTTAATTTAATATCGAAGTTAGATTCTAACGAAGAACTATAGAAATCGTGATCAATGTATTAAGAACCTACCATTAATCAATATCACGCAAGGTGACTTCGGCGGGACCTTGTCGACTATTAGATTATTATATTATCTGTGATTGTATAAGATAAAATGAATAGTAATCAAATTATAGACATACATCATTAGCTCTATTAATACTTCCTGATCGAATGGAATGGTTGATTTTTAGGATAAAAGAGTAACCATCAAACACGATACGTCCTAGACATCCATAAAACTTGCAAAGTTAAGGACGGAACTTAATCTAATAATAAAATATTTAAGTGTAGTCCAAACAACAATATTCAATCCGTTTGCAAAACATGATGAAAATGAAAATCACTAAACTCTTTTTATTCTTCTTGCATCTTCTAAGTTCAAAACCCAAATATGTCCATACATATCCTAAGCAATAAAACAACAATCATCTTTACGTAATTGTATGTAATAACAAAATCATTGTATGAATGTTGGTCATCGAGTTACATAATGAGGACAACTGACCCACATCCGGCGCCACAACATGTAGCGTGTCCTATATAAATCTGTTTGGAGTGTAGACATCGCGCCGTGGAACTTTCGTGGGCGTCAACCTTAATGGATTTCCATTACAATAAGCAAATATTACGGACAATAATTGTCTCATAAAAAGGGACATTCATTTAGTCAGTAAATAAGAGTTTACTTTCATCTACATCTACGATGTTTTAGGTAAGACACCTACGTTGGAATTATGTGTTCTTTTTAAATATAGAGTAGTTTTTTAATATATATGTAGTATCAATACTCAAAACTTTCTGAAATATAATATGTGGAATTTTTTATCTAGTCTTAACGACATCTAAGGACCGAACAGCTTTTGAGTTTGCAAAGAATACAAATTACCAGCTGCAGAATATGTTGAATTAATAGAACTTGCGCTCTTTAATCTATCAAAAGTCATTAACAGACCTGTTGGAATGACAGAAGGCACAGCCAGAAAAAAGGAAATTAATAAATAATAACTACATAAACATCCAGCTAAAACGGTTTCTTTTGCATATTGTTAACTTAGTATTGTTTTTTTAATTTACGTATATACGATGTGTTTGATCAAAAATGATATTACATACATATTTTTTAAAAAGACATCTGGTTAAATAGGTCACTCTACTAACAGCGCACATTTATTATAACTATTACGAGTATAACTCAACACAATGCAATATAGACCAAAAGGTTTAACAATATAACATCCGCTCATTTGTTTAAAAAATACATTTGAATTTTATATGGACGCCATCGCAGTGAAAATGCGTGTTACCAAAGAATCACTTGAACTTTAAAATGTAAATTAGGTATTTACTATGCCTTTGAAATAAGAAAATAATCGCCAACTTTATTTTTGATTTGCCAAAGAAGTTTCAATTACAAAACTTTATAATTAGAAACAATACATCTAATACTTACCTCACAAAAATGATAGTTTTTGAGTTTTAAAATTAACATTATATTTTATTTTAATCAATTATTATTTTAACCCTACGTATCAATGTAACAAATGAACTCTGTGACGGTTTTAAGTGAAGGTACATATCAATTGCAGAGCAATATGGTGGTTTGATAGTTATCTTCTTATTAACAACGCATAGTACCTACATTGTAATATAATTTAAGTATTGGTTGTAAAGTTGTTTCTTTATGGTTTTGCGTACAAGTTGTATTAAGCATGGATATAAAGCAACAATGTCACTAAAGTTTTATAATCCAGTAATGTATATCAAATCGGGTAGATAAATTGCTTTACAATGTACTAGTCAAGTTATTTACTGCACCGAATATCTTGGTTAATAAAGCTGTAAAATAATAAATCTTGAAACGATCTGTGTTGAAAATCAAAATAGATGTAGAGTAAGAAGTACCATCTACTTTTGTAAATTCTAAAGTATCTGTCCATTGACACATATTATAATGTTTCAGTTTATTATTCGGGGAATTCCCTGATCTCTAAAATTCCAGCATACATGTAACTTACTCGGCACCTGTAACTCTAAACGTAAACACGTATTTTTAACACAATGGTATTTTTTAATCTAATTTACTGTTAAACCTTATTTTTAAGTATCGCTGGAATTAATAGTAAAGTCAGAGCGGCGGTAAACCCACCCCTAACACAAGTATTTTAGCTTAGCTGGGGGGGGGGGGTTAGCAAGAATACTAGTAATGTGTGACCTAAGTTGCTAGTATTCTTTAAAAAAAAAGTAAGTCAATATTATAATATAAATATAATAAGTAAGAGTATTAACATCATTAATAGTAAATAAATCGCTCTGGTTAATCTGGTAACTATTCCCGAATAGGGTTACTACACAATAAAAGTACAGCTGTATTTATTGCGCTTAGGTTCATTGATTTTGTGCTCTTTCGCAATCGAAATAAAAAAACAACTTTCATTTAAATTAGTTTACTTATAGTAAGTAAAAGTAAGTAAGTAGTACAAAATTAATAATTATAATTATTTAATCCCATGTTTTATTCTATTTATTTTAAGATAATCATCTATGTAGGTGTGCAACATACAACATTTTGGTGACTCATACTGGTAATTGTTGTAGAATAAATATACTACAGATAAGAAACTATACATTTGAATACATGACGAGACAAACAATATTGACAACCTGAATTCTTTGATACAAATTCAAGATACCCAACAATTTTTATTGCTGGATAAAATCTGAATTATTTTGTATTGTATTGCGTACGTTAATACGTCTAATTTCCAGAAAGTAGATTAAATCTCCTCACGAAGAATGGCTGCGGAACTTATTGCTTTGAGTGTTGTGGTCTATAAATCTTAGCGGCGGAGTGTCGACGACGTCGTAAAGAGCCTTAATCGAGTCTCTGGCAATTACTGTGTCTTCATCAAGGCCGCTTTACACTGTAAATATCCTAGTTTTATATATTTATATACGACTATGACCTCCAAAGCCTCATGATAGTTTATACTTTTATAGAACTAACAGTTTTTTGACGTCTAGTTGAACCCAGAATATTCTGGCAAAAACGAGACAATTTTATAGATGAATACAAATGATGAATAAATAAAACCATTAAAAGTAAAAGTAAAAACCTGTTTAAAGATACATACATGAGTTTTTGCATATTGCATTTGATCGTTTCCTGTGGTATGTTGAATTATCTCAGTGCTTAGCACATTTTAATTAGTGTTTATCTATTCTGTCCTCATCACTTTTCACTATATCTTAGGCAGTATATAGTATATGTTATATACTATACATTTAACGCTTTTTGCGTAATATAATTGTACAAAGTCAGAATTAATCCTAATACACATTAGCTGCCAACTGATTATAATACCATATCAGAAAGATATAACTCTCTAAGTAGTTAATGTTTTCTTCTGAGCTTCAAATTATTACTTATACTACCTCACTCTTTGTATATATGGGTCCATACACGCAGACTTTTAAATAAGAACTAAAGAAACGGGCGTGTATTTTCTTTGTCGGATCATACTTCTACAAAGTGTTTTAATTCTTTTACTTTACAGTTGTTTCTCTTACACCCTAGCAAAACCATTTTATATCGATTGGTTAGCAGAGTTTGACTAGTAACTAGCACTTTTAAAACTGTTTCTTAAAAATATTGTTACTAAATTGAGAGTTTTTACTAACAAGATACAACTATTGATTAAAATTTAAGATAATCCCACTGCTTTTTTATTTAAATAATATAACAGTACGATATTTGGCTCGACCGGTGCGATACCACGGCCTCACAGAAAACCGGTTGTGTATTAACGTTTTGGTTTCCGGAGACCCAACTTCCCCTATCCCCTTTCCTCTCATCTCATCCCCTCCTCGCAACCTCACATCCCTCATCATCCTCAAAGGCGGGCAGCGCACTTACGAATTTTGAGTTGCAATTGTGACTCGTCTTTTCGTCTGTCCCCCAATAGTATAAAAAATAAACATTTGGGTACATACAGTTTATTATGTTATTATTCATTACTGACATGCTATGTACATACATACACACACACACTCACTCATGCCTTTATCCCCGAAGGGGTAGACAAACACCCACTTTTTGTCAACCATAATTTAATCCCACTTAGGTAATAGAAGGCATGGCTATTGCCATCTGTTCAGCTGCTATTTTTGGATTCCATAAACAAATTTATACAAAGACAATATTCTTAAAGATCGTCAAAAACGATCCCATTCAGAAATATGTAATATAGGATTAAATAACCTAAAATAAAAACACATTAGATAAATTAAGTAATTGTTTTGAGGCCACATAATCGGTTGAAAAAACAAAGACTCATAAAATTCAATGACCCATATAAATATATACGTGTTTTAGACTTCTTTCTCAAGTTATCAGACAGACGTTGGAGCACGAACCAATGTGTGGGTAGAATAGATTAGGACCAACTCAATATTTGTCATACTTTTAGCTTTTATGTGTAAGTACTCGTACTGTCAATCCATTGTCTCCGAAGGTTAGGACGAAAATAATATTTATTACCGTATAAAAATTGTTTTGTTCTATTGTTAGTCATTTTCTCCGGATTCTTGATGTTATAATCGTTCTCGTCTTTAACCAGGTCATACTTGTTTTTTTTATACTCATATTATAAAAACGATGCGATTGTCTGTTCTTCTAACTTGTTTATTGCACCGATCTCCATAACATTTTGCGTGCAGCTTGTATTGTAAATGTCATTAATTGAGTAGATGACATTATCGCAAGGCAATTCTAATAGCCAGCAGCATTTATTGGTATAAACATTATATTTTAGTTTTACTGGCAATGAGCACATAAGTAATTCCCTAATAGTGAGTGGGTTACCTTACTGTGGATGCAAGCGACAACGCTATCACGCATGTGTGGCGATATATGTCGATTATTTAGCCTGCCTGAACATGCAAGAAATAAAAGATGTTAATTTTCCTTTACTTTGAGACAATTCTGCCTCTTTTTACCCGACTGCGAAAGAAGAAGGGTTATGTTTTTCGAGTGTATGTATGTATGTTTATTCTGTGTTCACAAACGCTGTCGGTGGCATAACACGCTCACTTCTCATAATTTGGTTGGTGATATATGTAGGTAGAGCAACAAAATCTCGGAGAGAGCAGATGCCTCCGACAGCGTTTGTGAACACTGTCAACTAAGATTATTCAAACCAAAATAAAATATTCAAATTAAAATCATGTTTCTATCTTTTCAGTTCTTCAATGAATTTTATAAAGATAGCAGTTATTGACGCAGTGGGGTTTTTCGTTTTTAAATAATTGTTTTATTAAAGACTATTAAAGACTAAAGACAGAAGGTTTAGGCCTTAGTAGTAGTAGTCGTTTAAAGTTCAAAACAGATGAAGTCTTTAAGGTGAATGACTAGGTTTATAGGGAAAAGGAACTATTTTAGTGTGTTTTATTGAATGTAAATACAGGTCAGTTTTATATTTATTATATATATGTATATATATTATATTTATGATATATCGACAATGTGTTATAACTGGGTGTTCGAGCAAACATAACAAGTTAAATAATCCATAAATCATGTTCTTAAAACAATATTTACATTATATGAATCCTAAAATATCGCGCGACATGATATCAAAACGGTTTTTTGTTCCTCACAATACTTTAGTTTATTTTACGTTTTCTAGAGTCTTTTGTGATATTAAAACAGGTTCCACACCCACAAATATTCGGCAAGAAGCCACATCTGCGAAACTTTGGAGCTTCATATACCTATTTTGTGTTTACATATGTATGTGTTTACTTTGTTGTAGGTGTGTCTTCATAACGAATTTAACCTAACTAACCTAACGAATCCAACCATTTCACTGCAATTTCTTATCTTTTGCTTAGGGAATCTCCTGTTGACCCCTAATATTTAGGTGTTTAAGTGGGATCAGATTTGAAATTTCGTAAAATTTCTTTTAATACAGTAGATAATTAGTTGATGCTACTCTAATAGATATACAGTGACGGTTTCCATTCGATTGTCATTCATATCGTGGTCATATATTAGCTAAAAGATTGTGGTAAGTGGATGTACAATACCTATTTTTATTAAATATGCGGTTTATTGCCTTAATAGTGTGTAATTTGTGCTATTTTATACAGTGACCTACTCACTGTGTACTATTTGCGGTAAAGGTTTGTCAATTAAGATGAATTTCTCGGAAATCTTTATATTTTTCCTTAGCCTCCGAAGAAAGATGGTCTGACAGAACAGCTGCATACACATAAACTAAACTACATTTACTGAATTGATGACGTACTTTTGTACTTACTTAGGGTACAGAATAAAGGATGAGTGTTTATCTATCTAATAAGGATTATGCGCATGAAAATGTCTCGAAATACTTTTCCTAATAATTATAGTTTTACGCAAGTCCATAAAACATTATCCTAAAATATTAATTGTTAAAAAGAGGTTTTAAAAATAATTGTTTGTGGCACATTTTTTGTAACTTATTATTGGCATCCGTAAATACTTTTTAAAAACCACTTCTTCCTCCAATACGAACTTAAATATTTTCCCATATAAAGGTAGATAATTGAACGCCGAAATCATTTACTTCAAACCCACACATATAACTTCTTATAATACCATGAAAAAGCCTGATAAAATTATGTTATCCGGTGTCAGATAAATTATTCTTTTTGTACAATATGTACAAGTTTAATGATTCAAACGGGACGCACCCAAAAAGATTTCGAAAACATTGCAGTCTCGTAAACATGGTATAATGCTACTCCTGCGCAACTCTACGTCCTACTTCTTAATGCCGTACATGTACATCCCGTTAGAAGATTATGCATCGCCTTTTATAATTGTTATTTATTATATACACACATATATAGAACTTGACAAGTCTAAAATGTTTTAATTTTATTGCCTTTTTAGGGTTCCGTACCCAAAGGGTAAAACGGGACCCTATTACCAAGACTCCGCTGTCCGTCTGTCGGTCTGTCTGTCCGTTTGTCACCAGGCTATATCTCATGAACCGTGATAGTTAGACAGTTGAGATTTTCACAGAAAATGTGTTTCTGTTGCTGCTATAACAAAAAATGCTGAAAAACAGAATAAAGTAAATTTTTAATGGGGCTCCCATACAACAAACGTGATTTTTTGCTCGTTTTTGCTAGACATTGATAACAGCAACAGGTAGACCCTTGAGATATTCATAGAATATTTAGTTATATATTCACTTTAAAAATAAATAACTAAATTAAAATAAAACAAATAATTAAGGCGCCTCCCACGCAACAAAAGTGTTTTTTTTACTGTTTTTATAAGTTCGACTCGCACTTGACTGGCTTTTGTATGTATGTACATATGACTTCCTCTTAAAAGGGTCTTTAAAAGTAGCTATTAATTATGATTTTGTAAAACCCCCGTATGTTCTACTATCATTATTATTGTCAGATTTTTCTGTAACATTTATTTCTTTTTAAAATAAATATCTAGCAATTGTTTAGTTATATTACCTTTGAAGAAACTTTTATGATATAAAAATAGTGCATACATACATATGTATATGTATATTTACGAAGATTACGAAAGTAATAGAAAACTTGACTTATATCAAATATTATACAACAAATGATTGAATCCTATAGTATTTGGTCTAGGAAGCCGAAATATATATATTTAATTCAACAAAAGTTCAAGATCTCTATAAATTCAATTTAAAAATTGGTTTTTGTTTGAAACTTGAACCGCTGAAAACGCTGGCCATGACGTGACATTGGATAATTCGTAAACAACTAAACGTCATACGTTTTTATTACTAAAACTCGTACTCAACATTAAATATTACAAAATTATCGTGAAGAAGATTCAGGATCTCTTTAAGTGAGTTAAAGGCTAAGATTTACTGCGCGTAAATATTAGTTACTTACATATTTTTCTGTCTACTGTAATCCACAACTTTCCAGGAGTCTTTATCGATATGTTTTTATGCAAAAACATATAGGAATGTTGCAATAATGATAATTACTATATTTTCCTTGCAAAGTAGTAAAAGTCATGGTTATTACACTTATTATGAACATAAACTTCGAGAAATTAATTGTAAGTATGAATACAAATTGTTGTTTACATATCGTTTAACAACAAATTTCAGATAATCTTTACACTTACACACAACACTTACACTAACAACAAATTTCAGATAATCTTTACATTTTATGGCGGACATTGTTTTTTATGATTTGATCTAACTGATTGATGCATTGACTGCACGGATGGCGCATCAGTTTAACCACCACGCTGTAGCGCCGAGTGTTGTGGGTTCGATCAACGCACGGGACAACACTATATAATCTTCAAATTACTACTGGGTCTGGGTGTTCTTTGTGTCCGTTGTTTAAATGTTTCTAAAGTCCCCTGCGACACAGGAATTAATTCTAGTGCGGAAGTTATCTTAATAAAAAAGAAATAAATATATTGAAAAACTTGATTTTTGAATTAATGTTTTGTATTGTTCAAAGACTCGAAAAAATATTTTTATTTGGTTTCGCAGAACAATTATAAAACTTATAACACTCTTTTAAAAAGTGTAAAAAATTAAAGTTACGCTTAATTCACATTTATGCATATTACATTACAATAAAAAAGATATTTCAAAGAACTTGTCATTGAGTTCCTTTCTTAATACTATTTTAGTTAATTAAGTTTTTTATACTAAATAAGAAAAAAATCTGAAGATTATGATATTAATAGCTTAAGGGCCTCGACCTACGGCAATTATACATAACTTACCTACAGTTATATGATACCTAGCTGTTGTACATTCTTTTCAAAATATAAATCTTTACGTCAAACAGCCAGTCCATTCAGTCGTTCTTGCGACCCTGAGTAACAAGCATCCCTCTAAACATTTGTAGTCATGATACAATTAATAGTTACGTTTTCAAATCATTTGTTGAAAATAAAGGTTTAAATTTTATCATTGTGTTGTTACACAGTTTTACATGTATGAACTAAAAGTTAATTTTCTGATCAAATAAGTTGGTTTTTTGTCAACTAAATTCATTTGTTGAAGCACGATGGACAGAAACCATTACACAGAACTGTATTTAGTGTATAAATAAAACAGTATGAAATAACATAGTCAGACGGCCTTGGTTAAATGACGATGATTAAGTTTAGTTGTGTATTTCTAACAATGTAGTTACCTATACTACATATACAATTGATGTTTGTACTTATTCGTAGATACATTGTAGAGTACACATATATTAAACTGCCAGTGGATTGGTCTCGGATTTACTTTTCGTATGCGGTATGTTTCAATTAACCAAATCCGTTTAGTTATAGTTGATTGGAAAAAAATATAAAAACTTTTGGCACCGTCCCAGCGTTATGATTAATGAAGGATTCGATGACTTATTTATATACTAGCATATGAATTTTAAAATCTTTTTTTGCTGTTAGAAACTCAAGACTACTTTTTTTACAAGATTTTCAAATCTTTATAGATCTTGTACATAAACACAGGCCGCAAACACGTGTAGCTTAATTGGATACCTAATTGTCAATTCTTTATAATTAATAAAGAACTTTGAAGAACATCATGCATTTAAAAAAAAGCCGCCAGCTGAGGGTTTATGTACCTGACATTGGCCCATAGCCAGCTCCACCAGGACTCGAACAGTTGACGCTCGTTTCAATTGCTAGCCATATCTAGACTATTGACTACACACAAAAATTTTCGAACTTCAAATTACCACCAGAAATAATGTTGCCTCCCGTAAATTAAACATAATATGTATATATAGGGAATTCTTTCTTCTTCAGAAACAGTAATACTTCTTCAAAACTAATTCACATTCTGCTGGTTGTAATTTAGTCTCATTTACATTTTTTTTTGCAGTATAGCCCAAACGAGCAACCTCACTCACTCGGTCACACAATGCAAGCATTGTTTAACAGACGGTTTTCTGTGAAGCTGTGGTTTTACTCTCGTCGAGCCGGCCCATACGTGGCGAAGCATCTCTCTCTCCCACGTTAATCGTAATTGTAATACGTAATATGGGGCAAGGCTATTTGCCTTGATTCTTGCAATTTTTGGCATTAGATTTGAAAATGTGGAGTATATTGTTAGGAAAGGGAGAAAGGAAAGGGATATTTCTTATACAGATGGATTAGGGAGTATAAACAATAGCTCAAGTAAGTCAGAGTCGCATACCCATAACTCAAACTGGCTGGTGCCAGGAATTCCGAGCCCTCTAACGGTCTAATATTATACTCTTTATATATGAATGCATGGTGACTGTTCACACATAATTAGCCTAGTGCTTTGTCAGTGTCCAGGTATTATAGTTTTATTGGTTTCCTGTCGTAAAATGCTCGAGGTCGCCTAACAAAGTGCCGTCCATCGTGACCAATAAGTTGCAGTTTTCCGCATACGAACGTGTGCGGGAGTAATATGTGCCTCAGAAGACCTTCCGAACTTAGATTTGTTTTAGATATCAATTTAAAATCGATTGTACCAGGTATAATTTATACAAAAACTAATAGTATGACAGAAATCAATTAATTTTAATAACTTTATTTAACTTTAGTTAAAGTTTAATTGCAGCTAATTGTAATTTGTTATTCTCGATTTTACGGTTTGAAGGCAAACGCAATAAGTACAATGGTCAATGATTTGGTGCAGTAATTAATATAGTACGGCATTTTGTTATACCTATCAAGAGATAAGTGCCATTATCTCGTTTTGAGCATTATTTCAAGTATTAAATTTTAACTATTATATGTTGTTTACCTACCGGTTAGTAAAGGAGTGGGCTTAATAAGGAGAATTTTCCTTGTGCTTATATTCTAATTTACAAAATATAATATACTTGCAACAAATATAAGTACATATTTTAAAAACACACTAATTTGTTATTTGCAAATTTAAGAAAAGATATAGTAAGAGTCGTACCTTAAATAAAAGGAAACCCATACATACATACATGAACTCACGCCTATGTGTATATATATAAAGGATAGGCAAAGGCGGCCCCCTTTTTGCTAACATTAATTTTGTCCCACTTACGTAATAGGAGTCAAGCCTGTTGCTGTCGTCTGCTAGGTAACAGCCCCATTCCTTAGGCACCTTAAACGACACCCACGGCAAGAGATAACATGACATTCCACTCCTCAGAGAACAACGAGGCTAAGAAAAGTAAGAAAGTTTTTAATTTGAAAACGATGTTGTGTCTGGATGTTTTCATATTACAGAAATCGTGATTTTGCTCGTTATGTTTATACATAGAAATATAACCATAATAAATATTCCTAATATGTTAGCGAAGGTTAAATTACTCGATATCTATGTATCTGCACGTAGATGGATGATTTCTTGAATAATAATAAGGAAAATATTAAAGCCGAATGAATACTTCCATTTATTATTAACAGCAATTGTATGCAGTTAATGATATTTAGTATTATCGCAACAGAATAGCTGTATTTCTAGGTTTAACCGAGTACTTGGATGTATGTTTCGGTTAGCGCTTGAATAGTAACCCTTTATCGCAGGACTCTTGTTTTCTTGAACAAGTATTAGCCTTACTCTGATATCTATACAAATAAATAAAATTGGAGTGTCTGTTTGTAATATTAAAATAGCCGTTTTTTACTAATTGCATATGGATGTATACACGGTACATATACCAAAACAACATTTTTTTTACAATTTTTGTCAGTCTGTCTGTCTGTCTGTTTGTTCCGGCTAACCTCTGAAATGGCTGGACCGATTTTGGCGGGACTTTCACTGGCAGATAGCTGATGTAACAAGAAGTGACTTAGGCTACTTTTAATTTAGATAAAAAAATAGGACCTCACGAAAAAAAAACTAAAATCAATTAAAATTTTATAATATTCGATTAAAAGAAGAATTTAATTTTAATTAGTATAGGTATTTCTTAAATACAGAATTAATAAGTTGTCGTAAACTCTGCGAACTGAACAATAACTTTTTTGTTAAATACCACGCGGACGAAGTCGCGGGTAACAGCTAGTATACAATATAGGTAAAGGAAACTTGGCAAATCTGAAACTACTAAACAAATCGTTTCTGATAATAAAATGTGGTTCTTAATTGTTTTAAACATAAAACTAATAATAATTTTTGTGGCAGCATTCTGTTAAACAGAGAAGAGAAGTTAGAATAGATTTATGCATGTGCGTAAAGAACACGAAATAATCTTAATTCTTAGAGTTGTTAAAAAACATAAAATAAAACAAAAATAAGTTGTAGAGCTTGTTAGTGTATTGTTTTAAAAGTATTAAGTTTAGTTCGGCAATGTATTGAGTTAACTCGAGGCTCCTAATCGCAAGCGATGTGGGAAATATGTAAGTATAAATAAAAATAAAGTTCAAACTGATGGTACTAAAAACGATGGATCTACTTTTATTTCAAGTTAAAAATAGGTAATAACAGTTTTACAGACACTTGCAGTGTGTACGGTTCAACGATCAAAATTGAGCAGTACCTACTCTACCACATAGAGAGGTCACTACAATTATTAACAATTTCCGTCAGATATTCAAAACTATTAAAAAAAAATATATATTACTACGAGTATATATCGACAAAGTAAACAAATAGACTAGTGCCTAGCAGTAGTCTATTGTTTACTTTGTCGATTGTCTCAGCGTCAGTGTGGGTTCGCATTCAACAGAAGAAAATTATGTCATTATTAATTTAGGCTATTAGTTTTATGTTTGCAAAGTCGTCTCTGCACCGATAAAGTCAGCCACTTCTAAAAATTATCTAACACTTGCCAACGATGACTATTTAAAAGTAATTACAAAAAAAAAAAACACCTTCTTGTCTAGACTTTGTTACTTTATTTGACTTTTACACATTGGGCGTCAAAAACGTGCATGAATATGTTTGAATTGCAAATTTTTCGTCTATGCTAGCCAGACTCCAAAATTGGAGTGTACGGACAATATATACACGTTGCCAAACTTCCTTTGTTCCTTATATGTAAATACACATACAATACACACGGGTAAGTAACACGGCGCGGACGCGCCGATGTAGTAAGTGATAGCGTATGGTGTCAGAACCACCATACTTTACTTTCAATACCTACGCGTTTGCGACCTTTAGATTCTCAATAAAGAATTTTAAAAATCTTAAATGTTCAGTGTTAACAGCTGTTTTAAAATAAATATTTGTAATTCACAGTTTAACGTGACTTTCAAATGAATTGTGAAGGCTATTATGATCAAAGAATGCTTTGATACGAGAATTGTCTTTGCTTAATATTCGTAAAAGTATTATTTTAATTAATAGCGCATAACTGATTAATCGTTTTACTGATGTTATCATAGATAGTAGCTACACTAGTTAATTAGAAGATCTAATTTACTAGCTAGTACTGTTACAGTAATACGAATATGAAAACATCATAAACTGCGATATGTAATCGTTTAAAGCAGATTATACTAGGTGTGTTATGCCAAATAAATTTCGGAGCATTTTATTATTATACGTATTACATACTGAGTATCTAATTACTGTTGATATCCAGATTATCTAAGATCTTACACCGTTGAACATTTATAAAAAAGCTCATATATGTGTAATTATGTTAATTACAGCTTTATACCCCACCAAGGTTAATATCATAAAAATTGCAATGACTAAGAATATTGTACAAGAACTTTAGATTACATGTGTTATAAGTACTAATATAAAAGTATCCCTTCTTTTAGTTTGCATATCTACTGATACTAAGGAGGTTAAACTGTCAATGTTTTTCTTTTTAATTTAGCCAACCAATATTTAAAAGAAAATACTTAGCATATTAAAGTCAAAAGTCTCTCTCCCAAAACACTATTTTGGGTAAAATCTAAAGTATGAAACAATTAATGCTGTTAAAGAAGAACAAAGCAATACAATTATAATTTATAATCTATGGCAGACTTGGGATTATATTATCTTTGTGTGTGTTAGTTCGTACGGAACACACCCACCGGCGGGGCGGCCGCTCGCCGCCGCGCGCCGAAATTACGACCGATAGTTTTTGTCCGCAGCCGAGTGTCAAGGACGAACTTCTGTTGCTACACGATAGCGATGAACATGTTCGACTGACTTTGAATTTGACTTTAAAATACAAGAAAACGAAATTAATTTGCATTTTGACTTTGCAAGGGTTTTGATGGTTTCGCTTAGCTTGTGTGATTCAGTTTGTAACATACGGCCGTTCACCTTTCCAAAATTTAAAATTTTAATATTGCTTTTAGTTTTCTTTGTTTTTGTCTTTGGTTGTCAACATATGGGCTATAATTTTGTTTTGTCATATCTCTGTGTGGTAAGTGGTTATAGTGAAAGTCTGTATAAATTATAAATACATATGTACTAATAGGAATTGACTATATGTTTTCGAATTTATCAAAAGTTAATTTTATTAATCTATATATATAAGAGATTTCCAACGATACATTGACTCATCACGATATCTCTGGAACCATAAGGCATAGAGACTTGAAATTTGGTATGAATATTCCTTTCGCCGAGTAGAGGTCAGATAAGAGTCGGATTTTACGAAATTCCACCCACAAGGGGGGTTGCGGGGGTGTCAATAGGTGTGCTAGTAAAAATTATATTTGATCTAAAGCCGTTTTCGTTAAGACTTGAAAATATATAAGTTTATTGATCTACCATGCTTATTATTACATATAAAAAATATTCAACACAGTAATAATCTGTCGAAACGTATGCTACGAACGCGAGAAACTGACTCAGATAGGTTAGAGTAAAATACTAGAAATAAAACTTATTAGTTTTCGTATTTACTTTTTTAATCTATCCATTTAGTAATACTAGAAGTAGAACTTGTATTAGATTTAGATTTTACCGTTACTATAGGTACACGATACAAACATATCATTGGCTATTAAGGAAATAGTCGTTTGCAACAATATTAGTGATGTCGAATCTATTAAGTATAGGACAAGTTTTTGTCAGTCATGGGGTCATCGAAGTAGCTAATCTAGTTTAACGTGTCCACTAGTAGCTAATACAAATCAATCTTCAGTCATGATTGACCGTAATTCACAAATTCGTCAGTTAGTCAGTTATATAGTACCTTCAGTTAATCTTAAGACTGAAATATGGCAAAATGGAATGATATCAAAAAAACGTCTATTGGGTCTAGGGAATAGCGAAAACAATAGAAGATTTACTTAGTAGTAGGCACTTTTGTTATTCAACGTTTTGTAATAGACAAAATTATAATATTCTATTAGTCTGTAGTATGAACAAAACCTATAGCAACATACGTAAACATATATGTATGTATAGCACAATATGATATTAATCTTAATGTATTCAAATAACGTACTAAATTAAAATTAATTACTTTTAATTTACTAATGATAGTTTATTGAATAAAAGTTTCATTTATGCTTACAAAACTAAATAATTGGAAGTTAATTAACACGAGTGCCAGTGACCTTAATCAAGCCAAATTGTCTGCTCGATCCTACTTTAGGTACCGTAGACAATTAAACCTAAAAAGGAGCTACATTCCAGATTAAACCGCCGTAACAAATCTTTAACAGCTTGATATACTTTTGCTGTATAATCCTAATTAAAAATGTTCTTTCTACCAATTAAGACAACATGATCAAATACTCTTAAATCCGTTAATAAGTTGTTCATTATAGTTTATTATATGAACATTTGATTGATTTTACTTGCCAAAACTAGTTATAAAATATTGAACTACATAAATTATACCTACTTTAATGAACCATTACATTGATTTCTTCGATTTGTGGAAGTATTAATTCAGACAACTTTTCTTTAACTAGGTGGGTACATGTTAAATTGATGTAATTAAAGTAAGTTGAGGTGTGGCAACAAAATATAAATTTTTATCACCGCGCACATAGGTAATAATTATAATACCAGAAGTGATTAGTGACTAATATACTCAAATACACAACAACTACATACACATGAATTATTGCAACATACATGTGTGTATAGATAAAATAATGTATAAGAAGGTAGGTATGAATATTTCCTGCAAGTCTGCAAGAGTGATGTTCGAGTAACAATTGGCAAATTATTTTAATCAAACTTCCTTAAGCACACAAAATAGAAATAATTATGGATTTACAGTTCCTACAATTTTGTCAGTAGGTACCAATATTACATAGCCTTTGTACTATGCAGGTTATGTTAATTAAAAGATAAAATTTTAAGAGTCTTAACTATAAACGAAAAGGGCTTTTCTAAAAATTCCATAAAGATTTCAAACAATGCATGCGTTTTCATTTGCCGCTGAACTTCAAAGTCATAAAAAAATATATTATGTAATTTCATGCTACCTAAGCAAGGTATATAAAACAGCTGGTATGAAACACAATTCACTGGTACTATAGTGTCACTGTTTAGTTTATTAGCATGTCAATAACTATCTCCGCAAGACTATTAAGTAATAAATCGTAATTTGTTTGAAGAAATATAGGTATTTAATTAAATAACTTCTCAATAAGATCGAACGCAAATCACGCATCGAGCACTTAGTCTACGAGTATATCACAAAGATAAATGAATGAACATTGCATCATAAATCACAGCGTATTATTCGTATTGTTCAGTTCTGGTGAGAAAATAGGTCGTGCACTGTACCTTTCGTATTAAAATTAAAGGCTATCAAAAACGTTTTATACATAGCGAGATACACTTTTTTTTAGTTGTAATAAAATCGATTTTATTTTTATATTTATTCTTAATTTAAGATGAATTTTTGAAAGAGGTATATTCGATAAATAATGTATCAATATCGATACTCGATAAAAAACCTGTGACGTTAAAAAATTGCTATTTTAATTATAAATTCTGATTTTAAGACATTTCCATCACAGACTTTATAAGGTCGTGAGATAATTTCCATATTAAGTTTAAGCCCAGGGTCTCTGTCTGTGTGTATGAGTTTTTACATTTTACTTACAGTCCCAAGACAAGCATGAATGGTTACATTAAATAACAAATAAATGACATCCGTGATTTAGTAGTAGGACATTTTTGATGACGCCGTTAGATATCATTCATTGTTACCATGCCCTTAACCCACATTCATATTGTTAGAAATAACTTTGCATATAAATATACTGATTATTATAATAGGGTGTGATTTTATATTTTGTTGTGTGCATTGGCTTCTTACATATTTTTACCTTCTAGATTCAGATTGCACGACCGAGTAGTAGCATTCCTCTCCTCCAGACCTACTTCTCCAATAAAGTTCTTCCAGAAGAATTTAGTTCAACAACAATATTTAGTATCAATATTGTTTTTCTTATGCGTGGGACGCTACAGCTTCAATGGCTGGCTTTATTGGTTTATATTTCACATTAGTGACAAGAATGTTAATAACTTGTCACTAAATGAAATTATTGTATCATCTATCAGACTAAATATTTGTGACGTGTGTGACTATAGATATGTGTAAGTTAACTTCTTATTTATTTAACTTTTTTTTTAATTCTATTAGCTTAAATTATTATTTATAATCGCCTGGGTTTGATTACCTTGCCTTTGTCCCAGTATTCTCGTTACACCATCCTACCGGAGGCCAATTCTTCAATGCCATTTTAAAGCTTAAATATTTGTAGCATATATTGTGTTGGTTGCAGCCTCTTTCACTCCTACACAGATAATTCCATAATGTAATGGGCAATTGAAAAATTGACATGTTTGCCTACCTTACCTCTTGATTTGTAAGTACTTAAGCAAACGTAGCCTTTAAATCTTAGATATCGTTTGACGTTAGTGGGACGGAGTGACTGATTTACAATCTTTGCCACATGCTGACTTGTTATAATATATTGTAAGACTAACCGCATAATCCGTTAGTAAGCCAATTTATTCTACCTTGCTCCTACCCTTATTATACGAGTGGGACCTACTAAATAATTATAAGAGTGAAATATGGATATAAAGACGTGCCACTTTGATAAACAAGTAAAATTATTACCAGGGTGTGACCAAGAAACATCATATATAAATACATACACTCGAAAAAGTATTTAAGTCTATAATAAGTGTAGGTTCACTATGGTAAGAGTATCTGTCAAGCAATACTTAGTTGCAAATGTAAAACGGAAAAAAAAAATAGGACAAACGTACTGTGGGCATTAGTGAATCCCGACTACAGCCACTTCGAGCAGGTATTCGATCCCGACGTCCTTGAGCTATTGCTAACACTACACTTTCAAATCGATCCGCTTTCGTAAAATCCCTAACCTTCCATATTCCCTTGTCCTGAAATTGAAAGTTAACTCTCAATTTACAATCTTAAATTCTTAAAGTATCCGGTTGTCGGCAATACGCCTGTTATTTTATTAGCGGGACCTAAGTCCCATATTGTATTGTAGGTACGTTACGTCACGACTCAAAAAGTATATGTATCCTACACTCAATACAGTCCCTCTTGTCCCTATTTACTCGCTGATTTTTAACTACCGTTATGATTTGCATTCATTGGTGGACGTCACTTTATTGTTCAATATATAAAAATCTAAAGTTCAATAAAAACTAAACAAATTGATTATGCGACTGTTGGTGCCGTAGATGAGTTTTGTGGACGTAGAACGAGACTAAAAAAAAATACTAATTATTGAGTTCAATATTCTCATAATAGTGTTTATATTTACAATAGCTGTCAGTATTCACAAAGGCTTGTACGGGTCGTGTGCTGTTTGACAGTTTAATTGATGATCGCCCTCACTCGCCTTCAGAGCTGACATTGTCCAACTAATCGCTGTAGCTGGGAACAATGGCGCCACTTGTTTTGTTTTAGGGTTCAATAGGAGCTTAATTAAGTTTGCTAGTTTACTGTGTAGTTTAGAACCGACAGATGACTTATCTAAATACACAATCCAGTGGCGGAGAAAAGGATAGGACATGAAAGGATGGAAGAAGCTGAGAGGCCTTTTGCCTCAGCAGCATTCAGGAAACTGCGTAACTGCACTCAATATTGACTTATAAGTCTGTAATAAAAGCTAATATTATTATTATTAGCTTATTGTGAAACTGCATGGGTAGAATTGGAAGAGAAAATCGATGAGGTACAGGTACCTTTACGCTTAATGATATCATTTTAAATTCATCATAATTTTTCTAACACAATGTTAAGGTTTGACTCGAAGGATGTTTTATTATTATCAAGGTTGATATTTAAATAAAATTATATTACATAATAAGTTTTATAATAGGAATCTTAAAGCTAAATTGTTTCTTTAAATATCTAGTTTTGTCACTTTAGCTAATATAACATATTTTATTATAAAATGCGCTGAATCGGCATGAATATGTTTTAATCGCAATAACTTTAAACCACGAGTCATAATAATACACGTTTTATAAACACTGATTACATAATAAACTCATTGATGGCATTATCACTTATTATAATAATATGCTTAAAGGCCGAGCAGATTAAAAAGGCTCCACTTACAAACAATTATTCTTACATAACCTACATGGTTCACATACGCAGGGTATAAAAATTCATGGTAGGTAGTCGTCCTGTTGTCCTTAAAATTATACTTAATTGAATAGGGATAATACATGATTTATTAACTTAAAGTAACAATACGATAAAGTTGCCTATAAAAAGAATTTTAGAAATCATTTTAATTTTATAGGTTTTGTACAATTTCTAATGCATTTCTGTACTTGATTGTTCAGTTCAAAATGTATAATTTAGTTCATTCATAAATACTGTTAAATTTATGAATGAACTAAATAATACATTTTGAACTTTTTTGAATAAAGTTTTATAAGGTGCATAATTTTTCTGTGAAACCAAAAAGTATACCTACCTATGTATATTACCGTAAGTGTCGGCGTAGCTTCCCAAAGGCTGCCCAACCCAGCTGAATTCTTCTGTTCACCTCGTCCTCAAAGTAGACTTGTGACTAACTTTATCATAATGTTGAAACGATAGCAGTGATTTTTAACATAGAATAATAGTTTTAGAAATAAAAACTTATGACGTTTTTATGTTTACGAATTATGCAAGGCAGCGTTTTCAGCTTAGAAATTTTTAATTTAATATATAAAGAAATATTGAACCTTTTACTGAGTTAAATCGATATTTTACAATTTCCTACACCAAATAACGTAGCCTGTAATCATTTGTTGCACAACATTTGCTATGAGTCAAGCCTATTGCAAAAGAAGAAATTTAGTTGTACGATGTACACCCGCACTCTAAACGTACCTACTCCGCCGACTAGCAGTCCTGAGGGAAAACATCTCTAACTTGGCGTTTTGATTGTAAATAATTATCATCAAATTACTAGGTACATTGCTCGAGTCAAGACAAGTGGTGGTGAGAGATACACACATTTGAATACCCCACTAATACTTTAAAATTAATGAATTAAACTTGACAAGATAATCTACTTGGATTTTATTTTTCTGGAAATCAACATTCTGACAGTCTTATGATAATCACTACCTTGTTTTGAAATCATTTTAATTTCGTATTAATCCTATCTTAGTTCAAAACATTTTTATAATGTAAAAATCTAAGTAAAAAAGCTACAGAACCAATCTGATCTTTTTTTTTTCAATACTATGTACAAATTTTGATAGGTTAGAATTTGTTATTTCCGTTCTACAGTAAATGTTAGATACACTGTTTTGTGCCACAAGCCGATTTATTTTATTAATTTACCTTATTGTAAAGTACTACGCACGTATCAGTAACGCTTGTCCAAATTGTGTTGTGTGAGTTTAGAGTATTTCCTACAGGGATGTTCTGTTTTTTTTGTGCTTCAATGTTAATTATGATAAATGTGTCTGTTTATCATATTTATTTGGTATACATTTTGTTTTCTTTGTGTTTTTTAAACATGCATTTAAATTGTATATGTATATTATGAGGTAATAATGTAAACTTTTGATATATTAAGCGTTGAATTGCTAAAATACATACACGTAAAGATAGAAATAACAAAGAAATAAGTACTTATTTGAAACCTATAGATGTCAGGAATAGTTATTGAGGCTTTGGTAACATTATATGCAGAAAAGACAGAAGCGTAGGCACCGTGCTTAATGAAAATGTCCAAATCCAACATACCTAACAGTTAGTAGAAAGGAAGGACATCACAATCTGTTTGAATAGAAAATTGAACACCATTAGAGAATGTAACTAGACACTAGCTTTCTGCCTACGCCAATTACGTTGGTACGTTTCATCCGTCCAACCTATTAAAACCTATTAAACAAAAAAATAGAGCAAACATACCCTGGTATATTTGTCTGAAAAACCTATAGTATTTGAAAAGATTATGTAGGTACCTATCTCATCAGCTTTTAAGTTGGTATAAGTTATATTGAGTCATTTAAACATGTAAGATTTGTAACAATTTGTAATTTCTGTATTCTATGTGTACAATACAGATTATTAATATGAATAAGATGTTTATGCCTGATAATATTATCATCATATTTTAACATAAAACAATACTAATTAAGAGTGTAGCTACTTAGAGAAATGCAATTAAGTTGACGAGCATTAACGTTGTACGCAGCGGGTGCGGCCAAAACTAGGTTACCCATTTCTCGTTAACTCGGTAGCGCTTCGTGGACAAAGAGTCGTAACGACCTCGCTTTTATTGCATTCTGCGACGTTTTAAACATATAGAACTCGACCCCTTTGCTTGCAAACTCATGGTTATCCCATCGTTTCTCTCCTTCACACGTATTTAAATCAGAGGAGTAAGAAAGAACAAGAATTTAAGTGCTCTCGTATAAAACTTTTGAGACCACGCGTTAAATGGGGCTGAATTTGCGCAGTTATTTGTTCCTTATGCATATAAAATATAAGCATGCTTTAAAAAACTAAAACTGAAATGGATATGCATACCTTTAATATATTGCATAAAACTGGCATGAGATGGAATAACCTACCAGCGCACGTGTTTCCTTCCCACTTCGATCCCGGGTCTTTTAAGCGGGGCGTGAAAAAGCATCTCACCAGGCCGCCATAGTGTGGGTCACCATGCTGCATTGACTAGACATGCAATGAGGATGGTGACCACCACTCTTGGACTCCATTTATTGCTTACCATCAGGCAAAGTGGAGTCATTATGGTAGGCTTACAAATAAAAAAAAAAACAAAGGAACGTGATAATTTACACGTAGTGTTATGTGATAAAACGACAAAAACGATCGTCCTCATAGTACTTCGGGTGCTTTGAAATATTATAACAAGTTAATTTGAAACCTACGCAGCCCAAAGCGGATACATTTATATATTTCTTTTCCATTTTCGGATACGGACATCCTACTACCTACCCTATATCATTTGCATATTCGCTTTACGGCAGTTATTGAAGCCCACGCATATCTAGCTCGGTTTGTTATTATGCAGTCAAGTAGGTACCTACTGGGTGTACCTTCTTTGTTGGAAGTGCGTTTGACATACCAATTGCAATTTCTCTCATAACGATTTTGAACTTTCCGAGTGACGCTTTCGCCATTAGATTCATATGTTTATTGAAAAAGCGAGTGTAAAATCTTTGGCAACTATCGAGCTGTTTGCACAGATGTGTTTCGTTTACTCATCAAATATCCCAGTGCCTACTGATGGATCAGGGAATTTAGCATTTTGTAATACTTGTTTCTTTTTAAATATATCATCTCACTTGTAGAAAAACGGATAATTATCACATTACGTTATTACAGTAGGTGCAGGTGCAGATTATTGTGTTTTGAGAGTAAATTACATGAAAATTAAATCTGGAAAAGTACTTGGATCAATGTATACTAATATTGTGAAGAGGCAGTTAGATTGTATGAACGCGCGAATCTCAGAAACTGCTTATATTATATTCCGATTCGTTTTTTTTTTGTTTATAAAACATCATGAAGAATAAATTAAGAACTAACTGGGTGGTCTTCCATATTGACTAATAAAAAGTGACTACTCCATTTACTAGCTCAAAAGGTGATGAAATTGTCATTTACCTACTTTACCTAAACGAGAGCCAAATCAAAAAATATCAGGTAGTAAGTACTTTAACTTGTGTCAGTCCAGTTTTAGTCAGTTAAAATAAAATAATCTTAGCATTCCTAATTCCACTCAAAATATTTAACTATTGAAGGTATTGTATACACTTACATTTTGATTTCACAAACTGATAATGTGCTTTAGTCATCCACATACATTTATTATGTTAGAAGAACAGAAATCGTAATATTAGCGTCTTATTATTACGACTCGGTTAGACGGATTCAGCTGTATACTGAAAATTTCCATTTATTTAGCGACCAATAAGATGTAGTTGGCATACGGCATTATGATTCATCAGAAATAGGATAATAAACGTTCAAATAAAGTGAATACAAATTGAAACCTACATGCGACCAAAACAATACATCTCTGCGGTCACCAATACGTACCTGCCAACAGATGAGCTATTTTCTGAGAATAGCGTCGACCTTGGGAAGGCCTGCCCATATCTGGTACCTTCATATTTCTGGCGTCGTGGCACATTTTCCTCCGCGAGCGGAATAAGTAAAACCATCGCAACTAGGTTACACAGACTCCGTGCTTTATTGTGTTTACGTGCCACAGATATGAGATATACATATATACACACCCAGGTCAAGGCGCCAGACAGCTTTCGAGCCGGCTATATATGGACTATTGTATTTAACTCCTGTTCGATCGTACAACTGGGATTGTCACGACATGTTTTAATTATGTAGATTATCGTCGCTAACCTAATTTCCACATAATGTACGTTACCTCTCGGACTCATCTGTCATGGTGTTTATTAATTCTTAATCCACGAATGTCCTTTTTTAAAACACTAATCCTTGATACCGTGTTGTATAACGTCGAACCACGGCATGAAACAATAGATGAGACTACACGCGGAAGAGCGTTAAAATGCGTCGTAAAAAAGTGAGCATAGTTTAAATTTTATGGCTGGCGTTCAATTGAGGCCTGTAAAAAAAGCGTTTTATTGGAGTAGCATCCTGACTACGAGGTTGTGATGATTAGATAAGTCTAATTAAAAAGACGCTTCGTGTACTGCTGCGAAATCCGGGCCTCACCGAACATTGTATTGTAACATTGTAAGTTTACTGACAAAATTTTTAGATCATAATTTGTATCTAGTTCAAATCTAACACAACGTCAAATATCTCCAAGTATGTGCCTAATCGTTAAACTTTATATACAAATAGGTATTAAAGAAACAACTTGTTGATAATAATTTAACTTTAGATTATTTTTACTCTTTATACTACTATTGATATAGTGTCCATTTATCATAAGGTCACTCCAGATCCGGTTTTAATCGCTATATCTTCAGGCCTTTTTTAACAAAGTAGGTACCTAATCATATATAATAATTAACGAAATGTTCTCTTCTTTACAGATTATTACGAGAGTGAAGCGAACGTTACCCGTGAAGACTTCTTGTTGAAGAAGACTTAAGTGCCATTCGTAACAAGTTTACCACACACAGTGATATTTAGTTATATGTTAATGATAGTGTGTTACCGTGATATAGTCATATTTAGGATAAGTGCTAACCGATATCTTTAAGTTATATTGCAAAAACGTTACCAAAAAGATACGAAGCTGGCTCCCTTCAAAGATATCATGAATTCGACGAGCATGAGCTCCGTGGTCCCGACAATCAAGTGCGAGGACACGTCGCCGTCGCCAGCAGCAGCGGTGGGAACTGACGGAGACAGCTATAACTTAAGTGTTAACGTCAATCTCAGTGCTGCCATGATCAACATGCTAACAGCAGAATCCGCCGGGCCTACAACCCTTAGAACACCTGAAATTGTCAATGACGTCATAACCATGACCAATCCTTTGGACCAATACAATTACGAGAAAAATTCCAGTTTCAAGGTGAGCAAGTGTTTCTTATTTTAAAGAAGCATGAGATAGTAGCGTTTTGTCCGTACGTGCATGATTTATGAAACCTCAAATGATAAATGAAATATTCGCGTAAAGCCATTTACAATTTACAAGTACACATCATAACACAAACCTATTATAATACCAGCCCTGTGTAATGCAACGTTAGTGACTCTTAATGTACCTAAAATGTATTAGCTGATGTTCATTGTTTAGTCTAGTCTTTTGCAATCAAAGCATCCAATAGTCACTGGAAGCAATAATAGATTGGGTACGCTGTCGGGAATATCGAATGGCGTTTAATAGACTGTACTTGACGCTCTCATTACTATTCGTGCTTTCACAGAGTGGCTGAATAATCACAACGCACGTAGGATCCTTCCAGTACTTAGGTCACATCCATGCACGCTCGTTAGAATGTAAAATAAGTGGTACAAGTATTTTGAACGGTTGCCAACTGTTAGATGCCACGTAACGCGGAGTCACGTGACGGGCTATCACTCCCCCATTATGAACATTCGATAATGCAGTGTGCAATGGCGTGAGGTCATGCACCCTGTGCAGACTCCACGTTTACTGTGTTTACCAGCAGACTCAATGGCGCCAGTTACACTTAACATCGGATTATCTATATTTTGTTATCTTGTATTTAGATACAAGCATTACATCGCTTTGATTATTTCGAATCGCGCGTTCATGAATGAGTTTCATCATTTCAATGTGAATGGCGGACAATTCAGAACGTAGAACAATGTGACAAACCGACAATTAATTTGATGACCCATTTGATAAAATAAATTTGTAGCCATTTGTGTTTTGTTGACATTGAATTTAATATGTGACAGTTTTATGCAAATACTGAAGCTGTACGGATACATTTTGGTCACTGTTAGTTTCATATTAAATATTGACAGAATAAGCAAATAAGCTCGATGTTCAATTGCTGTAATTGGCAGCCTAAAGATAAACAAAAACATTACTCGTAGAGTTTGAGCAAAAAGTGTAGGCGCTTGTTTACTTACCGGATTATTATGTCGCTGTCGTAACTCATAAGCCATGTAGCTTTTAATTTTAAATCAACATTTGTAGAGAAGTAAGGTACCCATCTACATATTTTGGCTAGACCGGTGCAATACCACGGCCGCACAGAAAACCGGATGTGAAGCAAGCAAGCATTTTGCCGAAATGAGTAAGGTTACAGGAGGTCCAACCCCCCCTCTCCTCTCTTCCGTCTCTCCCCATCTCGCCTCCCATCTTTTGTCACCCTCAAAGGCGGGCAGCGTACTTGTGACTCTTGAGACCCGTCTGTTCGTCTGTCCCCCTATATAATAAAAAATACGGGCATACCATTTGATTTTTATATATGCAAATCGTGTTTGTTAGTGTGCTTCACTTCATACAGGCGGCATATCTCTGGCTTTTTCACTTTTCAAATTTGTTTCAAGTGATTTCGCTAACTCTGACGAAGTATGCGATAAATCCGCTACCACGATCACTTTTAATTCTTCATTAGAAAACAAAAACGTTGGAACCAAAAACGTACCGTGCTCTCTGCTGAAACAGCTCGAAGGATTAATAATGTGTATACCCATACATAAATGTTTTGTGAAATAAACGCTGTCAAACAAAAATCAAATTGCGTGAAACAAAGTAAACTACACTAAACAAGCTACACATACCTACCCATACACTAGCCTTAATTTGAAATAAATTTAAGTTTGGAATTTCTAACCAAACTAGATAAAAGCCAATTTCATTATGTAAGGACCTAATACATCGCCAGAGTAAGTTTGAAATATTCCTCTAACGTTTTTTTTCTTCATTCTATGGCTGTAAGACATACTAGAAGATTCTAGTTGTACAAATGAAGTGATAACAACAAGTAAACATACCACTTGGAAAAATATACAAAGTCGAAGGAATATTTAAATTGATTAAAACCAACAACAGATTAACTAACAAATCAGCACGGCCAATAGTTTTTTTTTTGTGAATTGCGTGCACTAATAGGATTTGCGTGCAAAATGTCCCATATATTAAAAGCGTTTTATTAGTGTTGTCCAGTGAAGTGCGATGTGAGTTCTCATTGCTCTGTGTCGTTTCAGCCCGGAAGCGGAAATGACTCCAACTCATCCATGTCTAACGGGTCGTCTACTTCACCAGCATGTAGCACTCCACCCAGCATACAAAAGGTAATTTTCTTAAGACGTACATTTTATATAGGGGATTTTTAGTGAAAAGATTATTATACTAGACATAATTAAAAAAAAAACATTTTACAGATGTAAAATGTTTTGTTTTAAAGACTTTGAATTGAACTGCTTACATAACACTCCCCGTAGACAATCTGGAGAGTTATTACTTGTTTATTACAAACCGTACCAAACAGTTTATTTATTAGCCATCTTGACAGTAGACTGCTAAGCAAATAAATGTACTATTACGATAGTTAGCTACTATCGCAAACAGACATGGTAACTAACTTACTATTTACATAGATATGTCTGATGGCAAATATAAACGATATTTTATATTGTAATTATATAACGATAATAAGATAATACTTCGTGGCTACATCCTGATAACAAACCTTTTTGTGATAAACGCAATAATTGCACATAGGTACATAAAAAAATCTTAATATTCCCTGTTCGTCTCAAAAACTCACGAACGGTACAAAGAAAATTATGCTTGACTTGAATGACTTGCAAAAACATTTAAAAAATCGTGTTTTAATACTATCTTTTACCTACGTATGTAGGCTCTTATACACTATAAATCAAGGATACTTTTAAATTGTTTGTATTTAGAAGACTAGTAGGTATAAGTAATTTAACAAAGATGCATAGTTGATTTCCTTCGACCTCGTATTCAAATTAACGTTATAAGTAGTTATTGAATGAATCGACCGGTTTTTTCTTAAGTAATGGCACAGAGCCAAAGGTAATGCGGCATTCTAAACAATAGGCGGACGTTGAAAATGTGAGAAAAACATACCTCCTAGATAATTGTCATATTAATCATGTTTATTTTTTATAGAATTTCAATTGGAATTGCACAATAACATTAAGTCATAATTGCGTCTACATACTCGTAATATCTAAGCGTTGAGAAAATATGAGACATCTTTGTATGTCACCTAATGGAGCTAATGTATAAACATCAATAATTCACTTCAATAACAAGTTCTTAAAAAGATAAGGAACTTGACAGTGTAAAAGTACAAATGCGTATATGTTTTAGCAAATTACTATTCAACATAGTTGTGTAACTACTTACATCAAATGCAATCTCGCATTCGATTATTTTCAAAAAAGAAAATTGCCTTTATTTTTCTAGTTTTTTTTTTTTGTACTAGGGGGACAGACGAACAGACGGGTCACCTGATGGTAAGTGCTCCGCCGTCCATGGACACTTGCAACTCAAGAGTCGCAAGTGCGCTGCCCGCCTTTGAGGGTGATGAGGGATGGGGGATGCAGGGAGCGGAAAGAAGAGAGGAGGGATGAGGAGATGGAAAAAAGGAGAAAGGAGATGAGGGGAGAGAAAAGGGGGGAGGGGGAATTGGATTTAATACAGTCCTAAATACTTGCATTACGAAGAGAAATTTACCAATTATTTATAATATAGGTTCCTAAGTTTAATTAGCCGTTTTGTTGTTAGTAACGAGGACACGATACATGTGACAAGAATAATTTACGTTACCCCTTTTTGACCGTAAAAGACAAAAAATTTGAAAATTTCTGTGAGTTTTACAAATTTAATTATAATTGAGCTAATCTATCTTGTTAATTCATCATGAAGTTCGAAATCGCCTCTCATTGAAATGTAAATCATCAATGAATTTCTAGTAAAATTTTAATATACCTACAACCTTCCACGCCATACTTATAGAAACGAATGAAATAGGTGGGTCATGTAAAAGATAGAAGAGACAGATATTCATTTATAATATCAGAAAAAGTGAAATACACACATTCAATGCCAACTTCACTTCATTTTACATTCAACAAATGTAGGTCATAAAGTAACACTTATCTTTAGTAGTATGGCTTCGAAAAAAATCTAAAAATTAAACTCACTCTCCTTAAATTACTATTTGTATTAATGACTATAATGAAAAAGTGTATCATCAACCAATAAAACATTTGATCGTTTAATTGTAACTATAAAATTATGTAGACGTACGTTATGTGTTATGTAGACAACGTTTTAAACATTGAAAATGCTTTATTAAAGTACGTTATATGCATGATGCATGCTAAATGTTATTCACCTAGGTAAATAACAATCACACAGTTGGCCAGTAAACGTGAATACCTACTGATATTTCGCAAGAAAAAGTTCATAATTATAATATTGAACCCAGAAATTTGTTTGGACGCGAAAATAATGTAAAAACTTATCAAACGGCATTTTGGTCAAAAAAAAGAACCATTCGAATTCGTGTTATGAAAGGAAGTAAACCTTATTTTATTTTGGTACTAAAATTTGAATATTGCCACTGATTTTACACACCTAAACTTATTACAGCATTTAAACTCTAGCTAGGTTTGTACTACTACTTACGGCTAACAACAGCAGTCGATGGTCAAAATAAACGCGGTTGCGTTCGGTGTTACAAATGCTTTAGTAACGTTGTTTTTATAATAGCCATTAAATATATATTACAATAAAAACTTTCGTGAGTTACATTCACATTTATTTAAATATACGGATTTGCCCACGTGTGTATTTCGGGGATGCCCGACTAGTTTCAGTCCCGACGGGAGACCTCACGCTTGGTGTAACGTCCGGTACCGTCGCGGCTGGACGACTTATTCCTCGAGAACGGTCTGCCTCCGCGATTAAATAGGAATGACATGCACGTTTTGTTTATTCAGCGAACACGCTAGAAATTATGTTTCTTAATTTAATTTTAGCATAAGAAGTATATTTAAAATATATACAATTATACTTATACACATAATAATGTAATTTATACAACCTGTACTTTAGTAAGCCTTGATTAAGTTGGTTATGTATTATACTCTATGTAGGTACTCTTTCTCACTCACTCTTATACATATATATCCCAGAAGATGGCTCTTTGTCCGTGATATTCACTAGGTGTTAGCATAATACCAGCGCTGCTTCTTACTAGGTAGCAAAAAAGCTAAGCTAACGGCTATTTTTGTCTCATACAGTAGTACTTGTTAGCACTGACGTTTGTTAAATTTGTTATCCTTGTCTTGTATGAGTACAAAATAAATACATTTTCTTTCTTTCTTCTTTTATATGTCTTGACAGACAGATATTGGCATTTTATTGCCAAAGATCTTCTGTACCTGGGTTTGAATCTTTATAATGAGAAGGATTCTCATGGGAAACACGTAGAGTTGAACACTATTTCATCTGTTATTTCTGTTCGGAATAGGACCTTTTTTAATTAAACTAATTCATGTTTTGTTTTCAGACGTGTTCGGAACTAATAAAGGCTGGTCTGAAGTTGTCAATAGAGTCGAAGCGCAAGATGTCGGGCAGCGACACTGATGCGAGCTTCAAACGACTAAAGAAAGAAGAGAGCGACGACGAATACGACAGCAGTCATACACAGCATAATAAATCTGATGGGGTAAGTTGCTCTACTTAATTTATAATTTCCTAATTTTTTTGACGTGATCTGACTGGCCTCTTGGTCATGGGTTTGATTTCCACCCAGGGTCAAAACTTGTGTGATGAGCATGATAGTTTTTTCTGTGTCTAGGTTTAATATATTTAAAATATGTACGTACGTAGAGGAAATAGTTCCTAGTGGTTAGTTATTCTTTTAACGTTTCAAACTTTAAGTTACTGGGAACAGCTAAAGCTTTTATTATTTATTTTGCCATAATAAAATTAGGTTAATATATTTAATGTATCGTTAATGACTTTAATTTAATATTTGATAGTGATGATGACTGATGTCTTGTTTACTGATAGGCGATGGCTTAATAAACTAAACAATAAAACTAAGTAGGTAACTAAAACATTACAACGTCGCTTTAAGGCTTGAACTATCACTAACACTAAGGTATCTGAGAATCATAAAATTTGACAATAAGCCTGCTATCTCCGTGCTAGAGATCGTTCAGGTCTAATGGTTATGTCAAAATGAGAGTGCGAGTGACTAGTAGTAGTAGCCTTGCAAAATTTCGCTTGTATCTGATTATAAGAACTGTAACTGTAGTTACCTACATCACTATAGCAATGTTAACAATGGTAAAATTTAGTATACAGAAGATAAGATAACGCACTACAAACATGTCCAAAGTTCTAACGCAAATTTTACGTTAAACAATTTGTTGAGACTATAATACGTATTTATCTCGCAGCAAGAGATTGCCGTGATTTTGGAAGTTTTGTCATATCATATCGCCTCTCAGAAGAAGAAAACTTACCCTCAGGTACACTAATCTTAAAGGAACTACTAAATTTTTGCGGAGATACACCTAAATAAAGTTTGCTAAAGCGTGGATCTACTTAAGCAACTTCTTCTACTCATGGTTGTTATCGCTGTAATCTGGTAAATTTCCTTCGGACTATCTTAGAAAGACTGGAACACATTTCTACTTGCTTGTTTACTGTTTTATTCTAACCACAACTAATTCTGATGCTAGGCAAATTGTAGTTAGCTTACATTTTATAACGTAAGTACCCATTCGGAAATAAAAAAGGTACGTAGGGAATAAGAACAGAATAAACTCGGTCTCTCGGCGTTTCCGACTTCATCAGAGCTGGAGACTGACCGTCATCTAGTCACGATCTTAATCCGCTCTATTATGGTTTATGATCACTTTTAGAGAGTATAGTATGCTTTAAACGCCATGATAATCAGGATTTTCTAAAAAAAAACGTAAGATTGCAGAAAAGAATTTTCCCATGGAGAGGGTGCATGTTTCTATTGATAACTGGTCTCAACGTTTAAAGGACTGTACTAAAGCCAATGGAGATCATTTTGTATGACCTTCATGTATTTTGTAACATACATTACAGTTATAAATGTTTCCTACAACAGATTTTTGGCAATATTTATGGCAAGACTAGGTATATCTAGCTCATCACTTGAGCAACTCTAGTAGGTAGGAAAACTTTCAAAAATATCTTAATATAAATTTAAGAGATTTTCGAAAGTTTTCCTTTTAATTTTAAAAATTATTCCCTATCTCTCTATTTTTCAATCTTATATCTTTAACGTCTTTGCACCTTCCACTACTTATCTGTGCAACACCCAAGGTTGACCGACAGAGTGCAATATGTGTATAAAACTTTGACAATAAAAGGATATGGGTATAACCCATTTAAACCTTTCCTGAACATGGTTTCGGCTACCAGTCTGTTTGTTTTAGAGTACATACGCAGCATAAACTTGTAAACAACATTAACATTCACATCAGCCAAAAGCCATTACTTAAATTGTTTGAAGATTATATTATTATATTACTCAAACAAATATATACGACGTGAAATACAAGATATTATTATATTCGGAGGGCAGTGTTCTAATAGAACATCGAAACAGTATTAAAACTTTGGGCAGTATATTACCTACTTGTGCCATTCCCATACCAACCACTTTATGAGATTCGATTGCATCTCTCAATTGCTATCAATAAATAAATATGTGTGCGGAAGATTGCAAATCGTATCTAAACAAAGTTTTATAGCGTGCAGTGCTGCATTGTAATTCAACGGCTTTATTGAAGTTTAACGAGCTTACGAAGAAGGCATCGCCAATGTGACAGCAGTCGTGACTTCACTTCCTGATTTTGAAAGGTGTCAATATGGCAATGAGAAATGAGTGGCTTATAGAGTAGTTTCCAACAGGATTTAATTGATTCTTTTGTCTTTGTTCGATGCTATTTTTATTGGCGGATACTGTTTAATAAATTCAGTGCAAATGAATGGTAATGTATTGGTAAGCGAAAAACTCAAGAAGGGTTGGAGCTATTTTAATAAGTTTTCTCTTCAAATCAACGTCCAAGGAAGGTTTTTATGAATAAAAAATGTATATTGTGATTTTTACAGAACAATGTTTGTCAGGTTAGTTAATTTAGTTTATAAAAAAAAAAAACTATATTATTGTTAGTACATGTTTTATGCATTCCTCATTGGTTCATCGGATTGCAATAAAAATTTAGGTAATTACTTAGTAGTTATTATAGAGACAAGAAGCAAAATTTCATGCTTAGGCACATTGAGCGTTACGCATTCAGTGTTAGATTTTAATAGAACTTTTATCATTTACTGTTTAAAACGTATAGAAAGGTACGTCAAAAGGTAGTCAAACTGTCAAGTGTGTGAAAGACTATTTAAGTATTTATTATTATTACTATTTACAATTATGAGTGATTTTTAGTACAATTTACCTACACAATTACTTTGCATTTGTAATCAATTTCATTTCTGTTAATTCTGCGGAAACGTAACTAACTTAATAAAATAAAATGAAAGGTAGTTGATTTTTATGTTTGAAGTTTAAGCTAGTAAGTAATACAAAGTTACGTTGGTGATTTTGAGAAAGAGTCTGTTCTACCTATTGTTTACGTTAATGTAGGTTACATTCCATGGTGTTTCAAAATACTGATTACACTTTTTATTTTATTTTAGCTGACCCCAGAGGATGAGGAGCGTAGAAGGCGTAGAAGAGAAAGAAATAAAATCGCAGCAACAAAATGTCGGATGAAGAAACGCGAGCGAACAACTAACTTAGTCACAGAGAGTGAGGTTTTGGAGAATCAGAATGTTGATCTTAAAGCACAACTTAAGGTAAAAACCTCCCCTGCATAGGATTTTATCTGAGAACCGTGTTTTACTGTTAGAAAATTTAGACAAAGAAATGCTGTAATCTAGATCCACTCAAGATAGAAAGTTAAAGGCGCCAATCCATATGCGGCCTGGCGCCGTTGTGTGGATTATCGCTTAAATCTTTTAATGAAACCCGAGCTCGGGAACAGTACAAATGACTTAATGATGACAGATGCTCGACGTAGGTTAAAGTGGAAATCGCGAAATGACCGACTATTGAGGCCAAGCGATGTATAAGAAGGTACTCGTGGCTTCGAACTGAGTTAGATAGTTTAGTTAAAATAATTGAAATATTGATCAACTACCTATGACATAACTCGAAGGTATGAAATATTCAAATTCCCTTCTCTAAACCAGCTGGTATCGTTTGTAAAAGTAATTCCACAGAAAGGATAACATTATCGGTTATGACGCTGGCTAAGATGATAACGAATGGAGTCAACCACTTATTAGTGTTAATTGTAGTGGCAACAATAAGATAACGACTTGATAGTTATAATTTTTAAAAGTGGAATTATATACAATGTTTTTTTAACCTCTTTTCAGGACTTGGAACTTCAAAAGCGTCGATTGATGGATATGTTGAACATGCATGCACCATCTTGTGTCAAATCGAATAACGCTAGGACATCTCCAGCCGCATCATACAATATTAACCTTCGATCGTTCGAATCGCCGAATACATTCCCAGGAACATACGAATATAGGCCGGCAGACAATTCTCCTTCGCCCTACATCAGGCCAGAATCAGCAAACATATTAGCGTCAAGTTATACCTGCATTACTCCGTTAAACGGAGATTCTTCTATAGATTCGACACTATCGTCTCTTGACACTATATACGTTCCACCTCAACTCGCAGATCCAGACTACAATCGGCCCGACAGCGTCCTTAGTTTACCAGCTGCAGGGGAGCACGCGTACATCACTACCGATGGTTATCTCCCCAAATCTACTACCCTGCTCGTCCCCATTGACTCTGAGACGGAGTATTATGAGCCAGAGGTGAATTACAGCCTGGGAAGTACGCAGCAATGCCACACGTACCCAGGTACAGTCACTGATGGACAGAGCAAACTCAATAATGGTATTAATGACGGATGCCTTGTTTAACTAATGACATCCACTATCAGTAACACTTTTTTGTCGGGTCCAAATTTATTTTTGACATGTATACGTATAATTTAAGCATTGGAGTTATTAAAATTCGAAATAGAGTCACCGTTTAAAATAATTCCATAGCATGTTACAGATAGCGAGATTCATACTTCATGGATAACTTCCTTTTTTTGTTACATAACTACTTATTTTTGTTTAGGCTGCAATTTATCGGAAATATATACGTTTAATGTGAATTGCAAGCATTTAATAAATTTTAAATATTACTGTGTCATCTTCCGGGATATAAATTGAATAACTAAACGAATGTGATAAAACATTAAAAATCTTTTTGTGAATCATTTAAATACCATACAGAAGTGCCAGACGATAATAAAGGGCGGGGAAATTTATTTCGAAACGAAATCATATGTCTACTGTGTAGAACAACAACGTAGAGATAGTACGGTGCCTGTGTAACGTAGCTAGTATGTATGTATAGGAAGAGAGGTTAACGTCCGAGAAATAAAAAGCTGTTATCGACAAGTATTCTCATTAGAAAAGAATACATCAAAATAAATAATAATATGAGTTCGATATTATGATCAATTTTATGTTACATTTTCTTCAAGAGTTGTGAACTAAAGCCCCAGTTTGATTGTTATTACTACGTTAACACGGAACAGATACTGTGTAACAGTTCTTTCTCTAAGTAGGTATTTCACATAATATTTTATTTTATCTAAGTGTCTAATTCTAACAATTACCATGTTTTATTTTTTTAGGTTCTATGATTTTGCTTTGATCTGTTTAAATATTTATTAAAGAATAAAGATCTGATTTTGACGGTGCAATTTATGAAGAAAGTTGTATTACCCTTGGTGTCTAGTCTACGTCTGTGACTCCAAATTGCTAATTATAGTCCCAAATATCTACATCACATAGCCGATAACTTCCAGTACAATGATAGTTATAGGATAATAGTACCTCCTGTTAAATTTCCGAAATTATATATTTTTTGTTACACAAATATATTCACAGATGATTAAGAGATATATTCCACATTATACATGTGTTACAATTCGTGTAAGGTAATATTAGTTTTAAGGTGCTTTAACTCAGAATAAGTCGTGATATACCTAATATTATGATTAAGTGCAAAAAGTGTCTGTTACGAACGATAATCAATTAATTTTAAGAATTTGACATTTCTAATTAAGTATGTACTTGCATGTAGCGAATTGTATGTACACACAAATCGATATAGCGAGTTTAATTATTTGTCAAGTTCACGGGACAAGCGATTAAGAACTTTGTTTCAATGAGCACAATACAAAATTCAAACTTTTGACTGACAAATTAATGTGACATAAGTGTATGTAAAGTCGATTCACGGGCGTCCACAAAACACCACTGTAAAGTGGCTGTGTATAATAGTTTCAAACTATATCGGTTTTGTTTTTCCGTTGTATAATTGTTATGGCTATGAGGTCAGTCATTTTCAATTATAAAGGTCTGGTCATTTCAGTTTAAAATACTTACAAGGCTTTTATTCAGAAAAGAGAAGTACAATTATTATTTTGCGTAATAACCGGAGTTGTACTGTTACGCAATACGAAATAATGTATAATAAATTTTCGAGCCTTTGAGCCCTAGGCATACGGACAGACCCCCTTAAAACAGTGCCTTCTGCATACCAGTGATCCTAGTCTATTTGGCTGCCTACCAAGCAGTCAGTCGCGCAAGCATTTATTTTTATATTGTTGGTAATGTGATATAAAGAGAAATACTATTTATTAACACACAGCACGATTTGAACTTAATGTTCATTGTTATTTCTTGTGTAACAAGAATTTCAAGTCTTCATCGTAGTTTCTAGAAAGACCGTCATTATGCGAAAAGTAATGGACATCCCTTAGATTATAGCTTTTCTATACTTAAATACCCTTACTACGAGTGAATTACAAAATTCAACCAGTATTTAAGAGCTCGGCTCGAAAAAGATTGCAGGTATTGTTTCCTAATTCACAACGAATGAAACGTCTTTAAGCCCATTTATTATTTAAAAATAAAAACAAAAGACAAATACTGAGCAAAAAAAAAACATTATTATCAATAACATTATATTATATTATCTTATATACATAAATAATATAAATAATGTTTAGCCACTTTTACTTAACATTATGAAGGATTCTAACGATAGGTTTATTCATTTAAGTCAGTTCAAGTATTTAGAAGTTATGGTGTAATAAAGTAACTCACATACATCCATACATTAAAGAACCCTATAAACATTACACTGGGATCTTTTGTAATAAGAATAACAAAAACCCTTCCGCCGCTTACAAAAATGATTCCACGACTCGAGCTCTTGAACTCTGGACGTTTTACAATGTGAAGACTAGTAGTAGGAGTATTGGTCGTTGTTACAATATGAATTTCGATTATTTAAAACTTGTAGTATTTTGTATTTCGCTTTTGTAGTGTGAATGTACCGTCGCAGTAATCTTGTGTATAAGATTAACTTTAGAAGGTATAGTTTAGAGTTTCTGAGAGACTTGTTTGTTGTTTAATTAATAATGTTAAGTTGAGATTGATCATCAATTAATTACAATAAATAGAGGATAATCTGCCTTAATAGATTCATACATTATATTACAAAACGAGTTTATGGGCTTTGTGGAAAATCTCTTATAAATGTTATATTATGTCACTGAGATTATTTGTATGTAAGATTGGGCAATGTTTTTTTCAAGGGATGGTCAAAAATTTCAAATAGGATTATGAGCACCGCTCATTCTGATTATGATCACAGTGACCATTACTCATTCTGATTATGAGCACAGTGACCACTACTCATTCTGATTATGAGCACAGTGACCACTAACCATTCTGATTCATCAAGTTCGTCTCTCATCTTTTATAGTGGTCTTTATTTCTTTGTGTAGTTATATTGAATGATCATTCTCGATTTGACGTCCACTCACCTGTCAGAGTATGTACCTACTTCCACTTTGGTGGCAGTTGTGATAGTACATTACTATTGCATAACATTTGGTTGTAAGTTAAATAGTTCAAACTTTGTTTAAAGATTTATTGTTGTTTTAAATTAAGAATTAACTGTATAATTTATCTATTTGACTATTCGAATCAACATTTGTATATCTTTCGCTATTTAAGTCATTTAAATACCTACTAATGCTTTGATATTAAAGTTTTTAAATTTTCCATAAACTTATATGTTTATATTGTCAATCATATTTTTTTTAATAACATATGTCACAAAGTGATTAAAATGTATTCAGATTTTACCATATTCAAGTTTAAGAAGATTGTTTGTTAAAATATGAAAAATAATAATTCGTATTAGGTTTTGTAAGTGTTGTAAACATCACTTGTACCTGCTTGGTAAATATAAATATTTTAACAGTCAAAGCAAAATTATTGCGCTTATATATTGAAGAATAAATTCATTATATTGCATAAAAATATGTTTGATTTACCCTTTTAATACATAAAAAAACGATACTATTTATTCATACTATACTTATATAATACATACAACTGAAGAGATTTATAGGTTTGTTAAAACAGGCTAATCTTTGGAGGTATAAGTCTGATAAATATACTGTTGTAGTGTTGAATAGAGTATCTATTAAATAAAATAAGCTATAAAACAACACGCCATGAGATCCTTGGGAACGAAGCAGTGACCATAACGCATGAAAGTGTAGAGATCGGCTGGTGTGAAATGTAACTGACAATAAGTCTGTAGAACCACTTCACCCTTTGATAAACGGGCCTGGCGGGACCGTCACTATTCGCATATTGCTGAAATCCTCCTGAGTAAAATACCATATCATCATCATATCGGTGTCACTAGCCTGTCATTTGGGATAACCTAAGTACTTTAACCAATAGGCATCTATATCTGTTAAATTATTAAGTATGTATTATTGTGAAATTATATATTTTTTTTGTGTAATTCGTAATATTTTTTGTATGTATGTACACATGTATGTGCACATATGTACATACATGAACCCTGAAAGCGTTGTACTCTTTTTTGAGTATTTGTGTAAAATTGAAACAAGATGTAAAACAATGATATTATTTAATATCACAAATCTTACATTTAAAACTACCGCATATCTTAAAAGGCTAATGTAACAACGATCATTAGTATTAATCATTTCATTTTTACAACACAAAAGCTCCCTTTTGTCATAGACAATAAAAAATCGGTTAAAATTTAGACTACAACAGTCTATAATAATTGCAATTCTCAATAAGTGCTAGAACAAGAGTTTAATGGTATAATCTTTTACAATATCATTTTTTAAAAACTTACCTCATTAATCTATTTAAAAACAAACCTGATGCGATAAAAACTAAGTATGGACTTAATTAAAGCCAAGTTTATAAAAGCAGAATTGAAAGCTAGACAATGCCACCATTTATAACTAGCTAGATATTAACTATACCTCCTAATTAACATAGACACGACAAGCTATAAGTCTTGCTAACACGCGATGTCGCTAAGTGAATCTCACGATCTCCATGCTTCACAAGAAAAACGTGAAACTGACGTACTTGACATTATAACTGAACTTAAAGGCATAATTGCTTTGTCTATATACGTAATTTTAATTGAATAATTTTATGATTACTACATTATTATGATCGAGAAGTAGGCTGTATGTATTTATTTACAACCGACTATGTTGAACTGCTTTAATTGATTCACTAGGCTTGAATCACAATATTTTAGGTGATTCGTATTCAATGTCTGAAATTATTAAATGCTTCAATAACAAATAACTAATGTACTGATTTTTATGTGGCCCAGGGCTAACGAGCAGACGGGTAGCTAGATTGAAGAGGAGATAGAAAGTGGATTTTGGGAAACTCACTCATTTGAAGAAACAACGCAATCATTGCTATTCGCCCGGTTTTCTGTGAGGCAGTGGTATGACTTCGGTCGATCCGACCTAAATATGGCTCTCCCACGTAAAAAGTTTTAGTTATCATATAGAATTACACGGATCGAGGTATAATATCTATGAAAACGGTCCAACAATCAGGAAGTAAATTGAACTAAACACAAACATTTACCCTGAAAACTAGAGACTACAAGTTGTTAATACTACGAACGAGGTAGAATACACAATACTATCTAACATTTTGTACTATCTATATGTGTATGTCAATATCTAGGTACACTCCTTGAGAAATGCTTAATTATTACATTATACAAACTACGGTACATACATTGTGGAGCCAAGTATTGGTACTAAACAAAAGGAGAGTTGCAGATTTCGAAGAGCGGCTGTCAGCACTGTTGGTGTTCACCTAAAATGCAAAACAAAAATATCATTAGCAGAGCAAGGTGTAATCAATATGAAAGGGGCTGATTCATACACTGATGCATGCATTAATATAGATAGGTATGTCTCTGTACGAATTTCAGAGATGCATGCTCCAGACCTTAGGGCAATAACGTACTGCTTTTTTATTTTTAATCGGCCGATAGTTCTTATATCTTTCTGACAATTGAAATTTGAAAGTTAGGCAGAGGTGTTAAGTGGTGGGCGTTTTATATACATCTGCTTACTCCTTCAGTATATATGAATGTTTGTACAATCAATCGATCGAACTATCGAAAATGACAGATAACTGAAATATCGGTCAATTAAAAATCCGTAGTGCGCGGCGGTTTTTATTGCGTTATTTACGTGTTTAAGATTCGGTGCAGACTTTGCTGTATATATAACTTAAGGAGAATATGATGTTATGCTGATGCATTTTTATGCACGTGTGGGTATTGATTTGCGAAATAAATTGAGCGGTGGCAGTGGGTGGGGAGAGACACGAGCCAAGGCACATAATATATACATACATAGATTTGTGTAGAACTTACCGAGTGAAATAAATGATCTTAAACCGATTAAAATGTTGAAATTGTCTAAAAATTGTTTAATATAAATCATGCTCTTTTATTTATAACTCCTTTCAAGCGTCTAGAAATAGTAGCTTCATCATGTATTTCTTATAGAATACTGCAAAGCTACGACACAATTTGAATTCTATTTAAAATCGTGCCGTCGCTTTGCAGAACTTGCCAAAGCGAGCGATAAACATTAGCAGTACTTTTGAAAAATAAATTTATAATTTATATTTATTTTATTAAATATGATTGAATGTTATATGTAATACAACTTCAACACATTTTTTATTGTTAGTAAAATGAATAATTGCAATTTACAACTAAAATAATAGTCTACATGAGGATACGAATAACATTTAACCATGTTTGTAAAAGATGATTGAATGTTGTTTTGTCAAATGTTAAATTGTGAGAAAACAGTAATTACAAAAATACACGTATACGTCACGTATGTTTTCTGTATTCCTGCATTAAAAACGTCGAATTTTAGAACGACACAATAACTCTATCCTTGTGCGGGTAAATATGAAGCGATTCACATAACCATGTCTGCTGATCCAGAGGTGGTGGGTTCAATTCCCACACGAGACAAAAAAAAATGTGATTCACAAATAGTTGTCACGTGGGTGTTCTTTGTATACATTGTTTGCATGTTTGCAAGTGTCGCGGGGGGCAACACACAAATAATTCTTAGTGCATTTTAAGCAAAAAAATCTCATGTAATATTTCAACAATATAAACAACTACGTACTTATTCATTTTTATACTGAACTGCACTACTGTACTCTTGCATATTTATGTATATATAAAACCATCAGAATAGTGTATATTATACACATTACAACACACACATTAGAATAAAAATAAAATATTTCTGTATATTTATACACAAATATTTTATTTTTATTCTAATGTTACTAAATCATAATATTATATATGATTTGAACAAAAGTTCAGCAATGGACTCTAAATTTTTATGATTATTATATTAGAATACATTTATAAGATTAGTCAAAATTAGTGCTGTTAGATGATGCTAAAATACTACTACTATTACTGAGGGATATATACAGGGTGTATCAGATAAGTGAGTCATATATTTTTTATAATATAGGGGGACAGATAAACAGAAGGGTCCACGTGTCCATATGGACCAAGTGTAAGTGCCCTACAAACCTGAGGGTGATGAGGGGTGATGGGGCGAAAGAAGATGATTACGACAGTATTATAGCACCGAAGAGTTAAATCTGTATTCCTAACAATAACGTGAAAAGAAAATATTATTTTTTATTCATAATTAATCATTTATGGATATCGTTGTATAAAGTCCAATAGAATTACAGAAACATTGCACACAACACGTGGTTTGACACATGGTGGATGGATATGTTGTAATGTTTTGTTCGTTGGAAAGAACGACTTGGCTAATATTATCACTCATCAAGTAAAATTTTATAAAATAGGGTTTACGCATTACAAAAATATTTTAAGCATAAAGCACCGATGTAAAGAATAAAATTCTATTGATTTTGGCATTTCAATTGATTTTTGAACTTATGGGCTAATTTATACACCTATAAGTACACCGTAGAATAGAGGCACCGTATAGTAGTAGTATAGACAAGAAGGACAGTTATGTTTTTCGAATGTATGTATGTAAGTATGTATGCGCATAAGAATATATTTTGCTCCTTTGTCACGACGCAGAGTCTAACGGCTTGACCGATTTAGACATGTTAGGTTTCATCGCCTTAATTTGGGAGTGATAGAAATATGCTCTTTTCGACTGCTGTCATAAAACGTAATTACAATTTAAAAGTAAATGCCATATAAACTAACTATACAATTTCTACGAACTAAAAGTAGGTTGTATATAAAATGAATGTAACATGCACAAATAATTATAATGGTTATATGTTTATAATTCTAAAATGCAAGATTAAAGTTACTATGACGAACCCAAAGCTTGTTAGTGCTGATTACATGAAATTATTAGAATGATAAAGGAATATATCGGTTAGATACAAAATGAACAAACTGCGTACGTTTCGGAAGCCAGAGTTAGATAGCTCGCATCTCCATTACTCTTATGACTTCAAACGCTGGTGACAAAAGAAAATAAATATAATTCAGTTCGTCGACATTAAAATAAAAAAATAAAACTCATATTCCAAGTTTGAAAATATTACGTTCGTTATTTGAAAGGGTTATAAAAGATGAAATGATTTAACAATGATATGATGAAGGAAATTGTTAGAATTCTTACCATTTCGCACGTTTTGACCAATCTTTAGGCGTCCAATGCAAGCATTTGGGATCGATACGTAGATTTCTTTTTTCCATGGCCTTTTCGTGTTGCTGAAATATCCTATCATAGTTAGAGGAATAATCAATAGTAATAATTCATCGGAAAAACATTTTATAGATAATCTATATTATTGTTAATATATTACATTAAAAAAACAGGTCACCTCATTTACTGATATAATGTACTGGCCCTTGTAGTAGTTGATTAGGTTAAGATTTTGCAGTGTGCTTATAACATCTTCTTTCTTTATACTGGTGAGCTCGCAGATTTCACTGTAAGTCATAACCATATGTGATCATCACGACCCTTAGTTAAATTTATTTAGGCTATGTTTAATGTGTATGTTGCAAGTTTTGACAAGTTTCTTTTAAGGCTGTTCAACCTCGACCAGCCGGTCCTACCTAACTCTAACACTTCATAGGAGCGTTGTTATTTTAAGACGGGAGAAAAAGAAGATAGGCAGATTTGTAGAAGAAAAATGGGTAGGAACAAGAACGTATTGTACGGAATGCCGAAGTCTTGGAGGAACTAGGGTCACGTATCCGTATGTCCTGTACTTCATGTCACTGAAGAAAGAAAAAGGAAAATAAAGACTTAATATCTAATAAGAGTAGGAGAAACTATTATCAGAAGACAAGCGTTAACTGGCTGTGTACCTGCTAGTAAGCAATACAGGTTATGTACCCAACAAAAGGCACAACCGTTTTAGATTGCCGCACTACAATAAATTTTAAACCCTAGCGAAAAAGTTGGTACTTATGTATAAGATTTACTTTTTTAATGTCGGATCACTTCACGACTTATCCGCTTAACCAAATTAATCAACCAAATATAAATTAAGAAAATTGTTATAAAGATAAACAAGACCTTGGAAAAGAACAGATTACATTTTGTCGCAATAAAAAAATCTTAAAACTGGTATAATAGGGGATCAAAGCTATGCCTACAACGATGAAAAGATTACCCCAAGTACTGGTTCTATGCAGACGAACCACCAGCTAGTAAGGAATGAGTAAGTATTATGACAATTACTTAATAGTAATGATCGGTTTTTCGTTATCGCCAACGGGTTTGATGTGTGTGAGTATGTCCAGTATAGTTTGTGCCCAGTAACTCCGGTATGAGAGCAGTCCGAGATCTGAGAGAGGTTTCTCTGGCGATCCAGTCTTTCCTTCAAATTTTGATAATTCGTAACCTGAAAATTAAAACAGTAGAACAAAGTTATCTCAGTCCATATCTTTAGTGTGTGCTATATGTTAACTATAATTATAATGCAAATATATCTAATATATGAAATTCTCGTGTCGCAGTGTTTGTTGCCATTCTCCTCCGAAACGGCTTAACCGATTCTTATGAAATTTTTTGTGCATATTTGGTAGGTCATAAATTATATTTCATATCGCTAGGTGATCAGGGTGACCCTATACAGATTTTCTATGGCACAACAACGTGTGGCGGGTCAGCTAGTATAAATATAATTTAATAATGTATTTCAAGAAAATCTTATACGTGTTTCAGAATCCATACTAAAAGCTCTGTTTAGTTCAGGTCTACATATAGCTATGAGAGTTAATCGATAGTCGACTATAACTCATTAAGTGTTATGTTTAGTTTTATTTCAATGTCCATGATAACTTGAAGTACTATTTAAAATATTTTGTTATTTGCTCTTACTTATGCTCCATAATGCAGTTGTAATATCCCTTTCCTGTGAATTAATTCTCCAGATTTTGCCAACTAATTATCAAAAGTAAACGGATGACGGTAGTAGGGTTGCCCATTATTACGTAAATGGGTCTAAACTGTAATATGCAAAATGTGGGCATAAATGACGACTCTGCCTACCCCTTCGGAGGTACAGGTGTTAGTTAATGTATGTATTTATTATACCTACATTGTTTTGATACTCTGACAGTTTCTGTTGTAAAAAACTGTTTTTTATTTATCAATACAAATAAATAAAATTAAAGTGTCTGTTTGTAATGTCAAAATATAATAATAGTTTATTAAAGCTCATTCAGTTATTTGCAAGATGCCTTTCCCAAATCGAGTTTTTTTTTTAATTTTAGTCTGTATGTTTGTTTGTGCCCGGCTAATCTTTAAAACGGCTGGACCGATTGTGAAGATGAGGAGTAACTTAAGCAAAAAACAAATCGAAGAAGTTAAAGAAAAAATAATCATTTTTTAGTTTCGTTCTGTGTTTGGTGTCCTTAAATTAAAATCATTTGCAAATATTTTATAAGTAATTTGTAAATTAATAATTTGTGAATAGAAAATACTTACTGTCTCAGTATTTTTTTTTTATTTATTTAAAATAAATAATGAAGTTAAGTTTGTAAAGGTTTCAGGCTCTTAGCATTTAATTGTTTCCGTCAATTTAGTTGATTTAATAAAAGGCTATGATGATGTTCTCAGTCAATTCAAAAGAAGACTATGGTTGCGGGAGATCAATTTTGGAACCAAGAACTTTCCATCAATACAGCTCACTATTCCGATGAAGCCGTTAAATACTTACAAACTAGATCTAAATATTGGCGTACCCGTTATACTGCTTTGAAATTAAAACCCGCCGAAACTCTGCAATAGCACTAGACTCCGAGTAGTGTCATTGCAAAGAAACTTTTTAGAAGGTTTGTTAATAACAAGCTGTGTAAAAGGTGAGGCTGACAATAATTCGCAAGAGTAGACGTTTAGAAAAGCTGTGAAAGCCGATTAAAGTAAAGGTTGCTTTACTCATGGCCAACTGCACGTGGCATGTTCACTTGTGAGTAATGCCACAAACGTTGTCGTACTACCTCAACAGAATAGTACACCCAACATGAATAGACAACGTTTGTATTCCTTTTCATTTTCTTTGGATTTCTGAACGTGTCCAAGTTCCAATCACGGATACTATAAAAGTATACCACATACTATTCCCTCGGAACAAACTCCTGACTTGATTCACTGTTAACGACACTGGGCTTTTCTCTATATATTCAAAAAATATTATACAATGAAACCTGTTTTAGTTTAAACTGGTCAGGGAACATTATATATCATGCCTGTATATCCTCGAGGAGGTAGGCAGACATGTAAGCAAGTTTTATCAACTATGTTTTAATTCACACATAATAAGGGAACTTATTTACATTTTCGGACTCTTTTTTGTTGTTTAGAACGTCTTATGCGAAACACAACAAAACAAATCGGTATAACACTGTTAAGTCTCTAACCATCAAAAAATGTATATTACTAAAATTTGAGTTTCACTGACAGATCAAGATATATTGTGGACATCTTTAGATTTTTGTAAATGTTTTCACGAAATTTAAATAGAAATCATTATTTGATTTAATGTTTTCTATTGATTTCACTAAAATACGCAAATAGCTACAAAACAAAACGAAAATAGAGACCATCGATGGATCAATATAGAAGAAAATGGTTTGTTTTGCTTTGCCATGTATAATCTCTACCCTACTTCCCTACTAATATTATAAATGGGAATGTAAATTTGTTTGTTATCCTTTCACGCCGAAACTACTAAACCGATTATCGTGAAACTTTGTACACATATTCTCAAAAGTATTAGGAAGGACATACAGATGTTTTTCAAAAAAAATTGAAAATCTAGCAACTTCAACGTCATCTGTATTTAAGGGATTGCATGTGAGCGAAGTCGCGGGTAAAAGCTAGTATCTATATAATATGTAATTTAAAAAGGCAAGTACTCTTGTAAGAAGATAATAGGACACTTAATGATAATATTTTATTTATCAATATAGACTATATGCTTATAGCCCTTGGTTACAGAATGATGTGTATATAACTCACTAAATTATAACTAACATTTATAAATGATATTAATATACTCACTGAACTCAATAAGCAGTTTTCCGTAGCCCTTTCTTTGATAAGGAGGCAGTGTCAATATGCAAGCTACATTGTAGTCTTCTGTACTCTCCTTCTCTTTTGAAAAGTATCCCACTATGTGAAATCCTGTAAATCAACATCAAATGACAACATTACTGACACAAAATAATTAAAAAAAAAACTGTTATGATTTCACTCTGTCTGTTATGTACAGTATGTAAAAATGTATGTAGGCGTTTTATTCACCTCTACCTACGTCTTAGGGATTATAGGCATGACTGTATCTCATAGCCCCGCATACAATGTATATATTAGGTCTTTACATATGAAATTGTCGTTTTGTCGTACAGACCACTTTGATCTCTAATATCTGGCATCTGGTTAGGAATTCCAGATTCAAATTTATTTCAAATTTAAGCTTATGAATATGTTTCTTATTTAGTGATTATTTTGTTTTCACGCCATTTGATTCTTCTTTAACACCGTTCTGAGCCCAAAATGGAAAACTTAAAATATGTTGGTGTATAATGAAAAGTGATAGTCAAATGACGTTAGAGTTAGCGGTAGGCTTCGGTGTGAGTGATAACACAATTTTGATTCACTTGAAACAAATAGGAAAAGTGAAAAAGTATCGTATGTATGAGTGAAGAAAACCAAGGGCTCCATACTTTACTACAGACGGTAAATTAGAGGAGCTTCGATTGGAATGCTTCCGACACCCACAACATTCCCCTCCTTTGTAGGAATTTAGAAAATTTTCTGTTTTTATTCAATACAACCGATGAGGCAGTCCAAACCAAAAAAAGTTATCGATTTACGCTCCCCCATTCTTTTCAGTAATGGTATCAATGAACTACCTATAAAATAGAGAAAGTAAGGACCTAATATAATACATACGGAGTTACTTATCTGACTATAATTTAATCCAGCAGTCAAATCCCTTAATAGCCTCGACAATACTCCTACTCTACTTCATATAGGATTTTAGATGAATTTTCAACTAAAACTAACAGTAAAAGTCTTGGACCGTCGGTAGAAGAGAAGAACCGTTTTACTGGCAAACGGTTCTGGTCGTGAAATTTGACTAATTTGAGAAACATCAACTCAAAATGGTGTTAAGATTTACGTGCAATCGTGAACTCAAGCAAATTTTTAGTATTTGATACTAATTTATTAGTTACGTCTATAAAAAAAAGTTAAGTTCTGTAGACCAATAGAGCCTTTAATTGTTTATAGAAATAATCTATTTCATCTTACCTCTGGCATCAAATTCAGTCATAACATAAAACAAGAAAGGGTCTGTGTCATAATACAATGTTTTGTGGTCCAAAAATAGTTTGGCGAGTAGACATAGATTTTGTGCGTAGCATTTGTTCTTCCGCCCATCGATCTCGAAGAAGGAGATGCTTCCTTTTCTGTAGATCTCGTTACCCGGGGGGTGTTTTAGTTTACATTTAATCTGGAAAAAGGGTGTGGTAAATTATTAAACGACCTTGACAGTCAGGACTTGGATATACAATGTAAGGCTTACAACCCCTCTCCACTAAAAACAAGCGACAGACTAGCCTCTACGCCCTATAGTTAGCCTGACAAATGCTCCCACATACAAAATGTGTTTGTTACCCTACACTGGCAAAGCAGATAGTCATGTAAAAGACTCGAGACATTTTATCTGATCACTGACGGAATTGAGCTTCAAGGCACGGAAATTATGGTTGGTTTCAAGATCACCGCGCACAGATTTACCCACTGTATACATAAAGTGCATTATATTTTATCTTGAAAGCGGTTACTTCCCATGTAGAGGAGACTACTGTTTGCAGGTGGATGGAGTGTCAATGAGCTCACCGTTGGCCCTTGTGGGTAAAACATTTTATAGAGTGGTTTCAAGAACGAGCACTAAATACAGCGACAGTGAAACCCAGGCATTGGTGGCGGTATCAACACTCACTAGAAGCGCTAAGCAAACACGTTAACACGATACACAAAAAGATTCAGTGCACGGTCGAATAAGAGATAAATAGTACTACCGTTTCTAGTTGCGTTAGTAATCTGTGGCTCGAACGGGCGTCTAACACATACGATACACAGAAAACAGATACACACAGACAGGTACCTTAGAGGTGACTCCCATCATCATACGGTGATGTTGAGAGCTTGGTTGATTAGAGTTCTGGGCACCGAATATAATAGTTCTGGACACCGAAGATAGATAACTATCTTCGGTGCCCAGAACTCTAATCAACCAAGCTCTCAACATTTGGATCCACAATATCTGGGCAACGAAATGTACTAGTTACGGTATTGGATACCTATGGCAGGACTGTACCCAGAACGCAAGTGCCGTTGTCAAAGATGGACACCTGGTGCAGAGTTGAACCCTGTATTTCTCCCATACATTCGCGAAGTAACCGATAGGATCGGGCGCATATTAAGCATAAGGTTCATCGCATATCAGAATAATCTTCCGTCCACCCGGACAGCTAAGAAGACAACTGTCCTATTCCTCGGGAAATGTTCCGGAAGCCTGCAGAGAGGCAAACGTCCAAGCCATTCCCAAAAAAGGCGACCGGTCCGATCCAGCTAATTACCGTCCTATAGCCGTCACCTCCATTCTCAACATCAACACACAATTAATCCGCCACCTAGAGGATCACTCCTTGTTAAATGATCGGCAATATGGTTTTAGGCCGAACCGATCCACGGGTGATCTAGCGTACGTCCCACACCTTTGGGGTGAGGCTATGGATAGGCATGGGGAGTACTTGGCCATCAGCCTCGACATTGCCAAGGCCTTCGATAGGGTCTGGCACCGCTCGGTTTCTCCAAACTTCCTGCATTTGGTCTGCCGTCCAAACTATGCAACTGAGCTTGCAGCCTTGCAGCCTTCCTCCACAAGTGCCGCATTAGAGTTCTCTGCGACGGAGCGGCCTCTGACTTCCAGGACGTTAGCGCTGGTGTACCTCAGGGCTCCGTCCTATCGCCACGCTGTTCCTCCTGCATATCAATGACATGTTGGCTCTTGGCAACATACATTGTTATGTAGACGACAGCAAAGTAAACGGGCGATATTTTGGACATCCTGCTGCCAAGCTAGCAGACGTTGAGGGAAAACGACTGGATCTTCTCTCTGAGCTCGACCAAACAAAAAGTCTCCATTCCTTCTCCTTCCTACACTTCAAAACACTCACCTGCCACTACAGGATAGGCTTAGTATACTGGGTATGGACATCTGTCGGGATCTCAATCCGCGTGATTACATCGAGAGCGTCACTAAGGCGGCCTCGCGGAAGCTCGGTGTATTGAACAAGGTGAGACGGTTCTTCTCGCCCGAGCATCTGTGTCTTTTATACAAGACCCAGGTTCACTCCTGCGTGGAGTACTACTCTCATCTTTGGGATGGCTATGCGCAGTATCTGCTTGACGCTCTCGATCGGTTGCAGCGACGCGCAGTCCGCATTATAGACTGTCCTGAGGTCACCCAGTCTCTTGAGCCCCTGCAGTTGCGAAGAGATGTCGCCTCTATAGCAGTTCTCTATCGCCTACATCACGGGGAGTGTTCTGACGAGCTCTTCCAATTGGTCCCACCTTCTCCCTTCCTCTACAGGACTACACGTGCTGGCCTGAGGAGTCACCGTTTGCGAGTCGAAGGTATGCGATCCTGAACGAAACGGTTTGGCTCTTCTTTCCTGTGCCGATCGGTGAAAGATTGGAATACTACCAGCGCACGTTTTTCCTTCCCACTTTGATTCTGGGTCTTTTAAGCGGGGCGTGAAAAAGCATCTCACCAGGCCATAGTGTGGGTCACCATACTACATTGACTAGACATGCAATGAGGATGGTGACCACCACTCTTGGACTCCATTTATTGCTTACCATCAGGCAAAGTGGAGTCATTATGGTAGGCTTACAAATAAAAAAAAATAAAAAAATAAATAAAAAAGAGATAGCTGTTGGGCACTGCCACCCGGCTGGCGAACAGCTACGGTTTAAAAAACAGGTAGAGTCATTTGTTTATGTACTACACCGCCTGGTAACAATAACATCGCAACACATAACGTAACAACAACGTAACCGTCTGCATCCGGTAGGTCCGAAATACATAAAAACAGGTGCCAACGTCGTTTTGTTTCTGAATAATTGTCGATCCTAAAAACATATGAGCATTCGAATTCCTTTAAGTTCCTCAACTAAATTTGCTTTAGGAAATCCTTTTAAACTTTGAAGAAGTCACTTATTGTTATAGATGCAAATATGGATGAAAGGAACTATCTTGTGCCAGACTTCACAGAAAAAGCTTCAATGCAAGACCCTACAGCAAACAATAAAAAATCTTATATGAAATAGGGACAAACAAGCAGACGGGTCATATGTTTGTTTTATGTAGGCATTCGTAGTATTTAATAGTTCCTTATCTTACAGTGAGAAAGTAAAATAATTTTACACATTAGATACAGACTCAGAAACAATTTTTTTTTTGTAATACTACAACATTGAAAAATTTGTTAGAGGTAAAAAAAGTTGTTGCTATGTTTAGGGTACAGGTAACATTTTTTGTTGGATTATACATCCATTACCCTAAACAACAATATACAAAATTAATAGAGCACAGTTAAAGTAAAATTAAATCCTAAATAGAATAAAAATAGCGGCAAACAACAAGCATAGAAAATAAAAAAAAATAATTAGCACTCACCAAATGTCTTTCAAGGCACTTTTTGCTTTTTCTATATTTCAAACAGAATTCACAGATGTAAATACAAGGTAAATTCACCAACTCCTAGAAAATAAAATATATTTTATAGCAAATGAGCAGGCGGGTCACATGATTGTAAGTGACAACCGCCGCCCATGGACACCTCCCACTCAAGAGTTGTAAGGCGGGAGATGAGGAGAGGGGAAAGAGAAGAGGGACGGTTTAAATTTAAAAATAAAGCTATATATTTTTAATTAAAAAAGTTTGATATCAAACAGTAGAGTAACAACTGAAAAATCCAAATGGATTCATTGGGAAGGTAAATAGTTACTTATTTTACATGAAGTAATACCAGAAATTAATTTCAAGCCGGTAACAGGTGACAGTTATCAGAGAAATATATTGAATATGTACATTTCAAATTAAAAATATTAAAAAATAAATGGGAAAACTACCACCTTCTGATGATTTTTTAAGTACTGTGAGTACATAATATATTATTAAATTCAAAGCTGAATAAGTAATAAATACATATCTTATTCAGCTTCGAATTTAATAATGTTTGAGTTTAGCATAACATTGAATTCAAAATAGTTAATAGTAATACATATCTAGACAAAATGGAAATTCTATTTTGGAATCTAGACTCTAGCGCCACCTTTTGGAGTTACTTTGCAAAACAGCGATGTGATGACGTTATTATTTTGAATTCAATGTTGAAATTAATTATCCATATATAACTTATTACCGTTAATTTTGTACCTGTGGATATGGTGCGAAATACCAGGGCCGTATTCTATGCCGTCCGAGTTCAATCATTTCTATATTTTTCATCCTCGTTACTAGATCGTCATGCCCATGTGCCACCATACTGCCAGACTGTCTAGGCCTAGTTGTGGGAGTGGCGGTACCACTGACAGTAGTCTCACTACCTTCTGCCTCGACCGCGGGAATAAGATCAGATTGAAAGGTTTTTGCGTTATGTTTAGGTTCCTGTAACATCATACAAAGATATGGGTCTCAAGGAACGGCATTACATGGTTAGCCTGCTTGTATTAGAACATGTATCATCATCATCAGCCTATCGCTGTCTACTGCTGGATATAGGCCGCCTCTCATTGCTCGCCACTTCGATCTATTTTCAGCTTAACATGTATGATTTGTTACAATACGTTCAACATCTGTCTGTCTGTCTGCTAGATGGCGGTGTGCATTTTTGTAGTACGTAGTTTCACAATATAAAATTATATGCTTGTGCTTCGGTCGTTTAAATATACTGATCAAGAAGAAAATTATATCCTTGTTGTTTATTCTTATATACATATACTACAGTAAATAATCTCGTTACTTTCAACTTAGCAATGTTACTAGATAAGGAAATAATGTGAATAACAAATTTTTTGTAACAAAAGGTCATTAACCTAATAAGACGTCCTTTTGTTTTCATAATGTCTACAAATGATTACCTCATTATCAATAGATGGAGCTTTGCGTTTTCTGTTAATTTTCTTTTGTAAGGCAGCTGCCAGTACTGCACTGCCATTCACAAGCGACGAGGAATCGTTAACGAGAGTAGGACTAGCTGGCCGGGATACCAGCTGCCTAGGCTCGCCTGCTATAATACCTTATTTAACATAGAATAAATTATAGAAAAATAAAAGTATCATGTTAATTTATTTTAAGTGGTGTAATATTTGGGTCTTTTAATTTCGGTCATGATAAAAAGCTCTGGTCCACAACAAAGTGAAATACTTTTCTTTTGATAGTATTGAAGTTTGACATTTTTACACATTTGTAGTTTGTTTGTAGACAAAAGCTCGAACTTTTAAACTAGCAAAACACTCATTGAATGTTTAAACTGTAGTTTACCATATTTAATAGAAGAAGGACAACTAACAGTACACATAACATAGTATATTTGAGACCAATATTCTTGATACAAATAACAATTATTTCTATAGCTATTTTGACTTCATTCCACAAGAATTTAAATTGTCTATGGAAGTATTTAAATACCACATAAGCAAAAATGCACAAGCAGCACATATAATATAAATCTGAAATATATAATATAAATTTCTACTATCTACAATCTATTTTTACTATTTTGTTTAATAATACTGAATAAAAATTCTAAACAAGTCAAAATATAGGTCACATATGTCATTGAAAATAGCCTTTTAAGCAAATATGATTGATAAATTGATTAAACAATACTACAGCATTAGGAATTATCTGTAACATATGTGAATAGTATCAAGTTATTTTGTTTCAAGTATAAAAACTACATATATGTAGAAGTACACTTTAACAATCATGCAAAGAAATCTAAAGAGATATAATGCAAACCTTGTCATTTCTTCCACAATATAAGAATGTATTTGTTCACGAAGGCATTGATGTTTTAAAAGTTTTAGCTAAGCCATTTTCTTATGTTGTAATATGTAAGTATATTTCTTTACAATAGCGTAAAGCTCACACACACAAACAAATCAAATTTTAACGTACCAAGTGCATTTTTTGGTGCAGAACCATTGAGTGCATTAAGTTGGATCTTTTCATGTATTTTAGGTGGGGTTGGCTGAATTGTTGGAGTTGGTTGGGGCACTATAGCGTGTCTACTTGTATTGATACTAGACTTCTGACTTTCATTGCAGACAGTCTCATCTGCCGACAAAACATTAAAATTTAATGGCCAATTATTTATGATAAATGAATTTAAGTATTATTATGATGGTAAATAGAAATGATAGTAAGTGAAAACAAACAAATGTTATGTTAAACTACAATTACACAATATTTTAAAAAACATGAGGAAGATAACATGCAAAGGTTAAAATCATTTTATCAAAAAAATAGATAAGCCTTCAATTTACCATCATATATAGAGTATATACTCGTCGTGGTCAACTAATTAGGGACACTCTCTAGTTAATCCAAATTGTGAATTTATTTTTTATTTTCCAACGAGTCTAAACAATATTCCACATCTTTTACATGTAAGTATAATTAGTCATTTATGTGCCTAATTATACAAACAATAACAACTTCTTAAACATTAAACCTCTTTACAGTATAGCTGATAGATGATCACAGTGCTATTTGTTCAAAGAATGCTGGCTGGCCATTTAATTAGGGACACTGAGATATTGCGTTCTAGTTTCAAAATCTGAATCTCAATTATTATTTTTTTCTTCTCCTATTCTTTGTGGTAGTTTTGGCGGCAATCTAGATTTGTAATTTCAAGTTTTGAGAGTTATTTTGAAGAACAATGGGCAAAAATAAAAGTTGCGATGCAACACTACGAAAAATTATCATGAAGTTTGTCGAGCGTGGTTGGTCATACCGAAGGATAGCAGGATATTTAAATTGTTCAAAAACTATGGTATGCAATGCAGTGCAACATTTCAGGCGCAATAACACAACTTTAAATGTGCCCAGAAAAAAAAGATCGAGAAAAACAACTCCGCAAGAAGATAGAATGATAACCAGGTTAGCTAAGAAAGATCCGTTTCTAGGCTCTATTTTAATTAAACATGAAGTGTTTGGGGCAGACGAAAGAGTCAGTGTATCAGCGAGGACAGTTCGACGACGTCTGGTAGAAGCAGGGTTGTTCGGAAGAGTGGCTCGCAAAGTACCGTTGTTAAAGAAAGAGCATAGAAATGCACGTTTGGCGTTTGCACGTAAATATGGACATTGGACCTACGACCAATGGCAACATGTATTATTCTCTGACGAGACCAAGGTTAATTTGATTTCTTCAGATGGAAGGCAATACGTACGGCGTCCTGTAAAAGCGGAAATGAATCCAAGATTCACAAGAAAGCAGGTGAAACATGGCGGAGGAAACATTAAAATGTGGGGATCATTTTCTGGACGTGGAGTGGGACCTGTGAGGAAAGTTCAGGGTAACTTAGACCAACATCAATACAAGGCAATATTAGAAGAAGCTATGCTTCCCTATGCTGAGGAACATCTTCCTATTATATGGACTTTTCAGCATGATAACGACCCAAAACATACAGCCCGTTCAGTCAAGTCGTTTCTTAACAGACAGTCGGTATCAGTGCTAGATTGGCCAGCAAATAGCCCCGACCTCAACCCAATCGAGCACCTTTGGCACGAAATTAAGAAAAAAGTTGCCATTTATCGTACCACAACTTTAGATGAACTTAATGAAGCTTTTTGTGAGGCATGGGCAAACATTCCTGTTGAAATATGTCAGAAACTGATAATGTCTATGCCACATCGGTGTCAAGCGGTAATTACTAACAAAGGTTTTGCTACTGGGTACTGATTTTACCCGTAATAAAATGAAGTTGTTAAAGAAATTAAAATACTGCAGATTATTAGTTCTGTTTAACTCTATTTTTCATTTTACTTTACTGTTCTTAATTAAATGTCCAGCTACAGAATTGTACCTTAAATTGAATACATGGTTAACCTTTGATATTAAACACTTTTTTATATTTATTTAATCTTTTATTTACAGCCATTTATGGTATAATAATCGGATCAAATTATGCAAATAATAGTTACTGAGAAATCAACAGGGTTTAATATTTATATGTACATAGCCGGTTATTGCTGTCCACTATCTTGAATGTCCTTAATTAGTTGACCATGACTGTATATATATATATTGAAATAAAATGAAAGCCAATTGCAGTCAAAAGGCTAGTAAGAGACAAAATTAGATATAGTTTTTAAGTTAACTAAAATCATGTTTTTAATTTCACAATGACAAAAATTTCAATGGTTCTAGTTAAAAAGATTGTTTAAGTAGGGTTTCTTTTTAAACTACCAACTTAAAGAAATAAACTATCATGTAATCTACAGAGTTATTTATATTTTAATGTTATGGTGAAGTAATGATCGCAAGGCAAACCAATTGTTTTAGAAAATATATTTCTGAGTGTAGAAGTGATGATGTAAAAGCAATGAAATTCTTCTACAAAACACCAGATCTATAGTAGCATAAACACATACTAATAAAATTAGGCATAATGCCACCTCCTGATCCTATGTGAGTCTTCTTTGGTGTGGTGTTGCCTCCGGTTGCAATGCCATCTCTGCGTGGAAATTGGACCTTTCTTGTGTCCAACCATGACTCTCCGACCCACTCGTCCAAACGTTTGTTAACTAAAATTTATATATGACATTTTAAGTATTAAAAGTATTTATTGAGAACTTTATTTAGGTTATGGGTAATTATAAAAGACTTAATCAATTTGATGATCTAAAAAAATATAATAATATTATGAAATGCTATTCCCAACTTCATAAAATGAGTGTAACCAATGAAGAAAGAAAATGTACTAAACATAGCTAACCTTCTTTATATGTAACTAGCAGACCCCTAATAAAAAACAATTTGCAATAAAATAATATTGCGACTATACATTGAAGTGTAAGGTATCTTTCAAGTATGATCAAACTGCACAGAGTGTGCAAATTTGATTAAAATCGGTTAAGTAGTTTAGGATTCCATCCCAGACAAACAAAGTGATGCGTAATTTATATATATAAAGAAGATTACATAATTAGAAAAAAAAGACATTTTTAAACCCTAACTTTCCTTGACATACATACCTTCACTCACACACCTATAACTTGGCAATTTTAATACCACTTATAAAGGCAGGAATGGGGGAAGCCTGTTTCTTTGATAGAAAACAGTCAAATCCCATAGCCACATCGTCATAACAACTATTGACACCCTATTCTACTAAGCAACAGCTAGCAGTTCTAGCAACAATTGGACATTAGTGCAACATTGTTCTCACATAATCCCGACAAAAGAAGAATATTTAAAACAGGAAGTGCATGAGCTTTAGTACTTTATATGTAGTGCTTTAACTATGTGTTATAAGATTAAATTAAAATACATGCATATAAAAATTACGAGATAAAATAAAGATAATTGGACTACTAGTCTTTGCCTGCAATAAAATCATAGCATTGATAATAAATTACATTCATGAGAATCAAGAAGCAAACTTAGCTTATTTAAACCAGTTTGGCGAGTCACTGTTTGAATGTTCTGAGGATTTAGCAATTAAGCCTGATTATGATACACCATTAAGAATGCACCATTTCAAGTTTTATTCTCATTGAAAGTTGCTTATCAACTATAGACCAAGTATATTTAAAAAGGTGAAGGATGTGTATGATACAACACAGTACATGTGTATTGGATCATCACTAACATATATAAAAATTCAACCATAGATAGTAAGGTGTTATTTTAGATTTGCGCTGGTGACTCATGTTTTGTAATTTGAAACGAAATGCTCATAACTGTGATTTGTTTGTTAACTGTGATTTGTGAATGTAGTATATGTATATCTGTCCATTATTTTCATGAACAGATTAATCTGTCCTATACTTACAGTCAACATAGTGTACATAATATCCTCTTTGCCCACGTACTTCTTTTATACTTATAATCTCAGCCAGTGGCCAGTCATCGCCACCTTGCATTCGAACTGGTAAACGGCATCCTTCTACAAGCGCTGCCTGCATACCATAAAATCACAACATACATTTATTTCCTGTCAAAGTAAATTAATGTTTTTAATGGTTATATATTTACCGCCGAATCACAAAAAGTAGTGAGCTCATCGTCATTGTCAATCATTTTTTAGAAAACGAAATTAAAAACCACAAAAATACTATTGTATCTTGTTTGGCCTACAAAACTGTCATTGTCAAAAATAAAATGACTACATTGGACGACGCCATTTTAAGCGTTCCATATCTAGATTGAAAAACATAGAGCATAAATATATTGTTTTCTTTATTTTTGGTAACTGTTTTGTTTTTTTTTTCGCATTTTTAATGTAATTATTTATCAATAATAAAAAAAAATATATATAATGCAGTAATTTAAATTGTAATGTTCTAGAAGGTTCTATTAAGGACCTGAGAGAAACAACCGTTCGTCACAAGAATTTATTCCGGATTACCGCACCTGTCGGTTACATTTCAATATATAGAACTACTTAACTTAAATTAACATTACCCACCACCGGCCATATACTTACAATCTACTAATACCTAAAAAGTCTACTAAAAAGACACACTTATTAGTCTTTAGTTTGAAACCAAAGTTATGCAACCTACTAAAAACAGCCTCTAAAACCTGGAGATGAAGCTCCTTCGATTGGCACCCTAAAATAATATCGTTTAAGAACACTTCTACATTAGGAATATCCCCCAATAAGTTACACATAATGCGTTGAAATATACCCGCACTTGAAGCTAGACCATTTTTTTTTTAACGTGTGGAAACCTTCGTCCCACCGGGGTTTCTGGTGCGACGGTGTGTCGGAATCGGACCGACTAAAACCACACGGTGTGCCATACTGCGCCTAAAATAGGAGGAATCCGGGAACAGCTTTATTAAGACATCCGGATCCCTCCTAGCGCCTGCCTGCAATCGCGGGCACCACCTTCTTGTAACTCTTAATTAGGAGGCGTCCAGGGCGAATTGGGTCCGAATTGAAATCGTCCTCCCGGGCCCGTTCCGCCGCCTCGTCACAGAAGGTTGCGACCGCTGTAAAATTCCTGTCGCTACCGGCCATGGAGCGTATGACGGCCGGTAGCGAGAGATCCACTCACTTGAAGCTAGACCATTTTTTTTTTTAACGTGTGGAAACCCCCATTTGGGCCGTCATCCCACCGGGGTTTTCAGTGGAACCGTGTGTCGGAATCGGACCGACTAAAACCACACGGTGTGCCATGCTGCGCTTAAAATAGGAGGAATCCGTGAAAAGCGCGAGCACCACCTTCTGGTAACTCTCAGTTAGGCAAAGTCCAGGCACACCAGGACGTCGCCTCCTCGCGGCTGGCCTTTATAGCGGGTGGAGGGGAAACCCGTCCCGACCACCCGCGGCCACACTCAGGGCAGCATGAGGCGCAAGTAAGCGCGCCTCCACCACCCGGTTCACCCGGCTGGCGTTCGCTAGCGCCTCGATGCGCCCGACCACCAGTGAGGCTCCTCTGGTGGCCAAGCGTGCCGCCTCTTGAAAGTTCGACCCCCGGGCTGTGACCAGAGTGTCATCGGCGTAACAGATTACGCCCAGCCCAGGGGGAAAGTCAGTTCGAAGGGCCCAGTCGTACCCCATGTTCCACAGGAGTGGTCCAAGGACAGACCCCTGCGGGACACGCACGACATGGGCCGATGACTCAAATTTCCCTCTCGATCCTCGTACACGAAGGTACGCTCCTCCAAATAGTCTGCCACCAACCGCCTCAGGTACTGTGGCACCCCGTGATAATGGAGCGCTTCCCTGATGCAGCTGAATGCCAGACTATTAGAAGCGTTGGCGATGTCCAAAGACACCGCCAACAGCACACCGCCACAGCTCACTACCTCTTCGGTCATGGCCCTTAGGCGCATTACAGCACCGATCGTCGAAAGATCCGCTTGAAAATCAAATTGGGCGTCCGACAAATCGGGGCCGACCTCGCTCAGGTGCCGGACGATGCGGGCAGAGAGGACTCTCTCAAACAATTTACTCGCCTCGTCCAGCAGCATAATGGGCCTGTAGGCCGCGACCGAATCCGTAGTCCGTCCCGGCTTCCTTAAAAGAACCAGCTTCCCGCTCTTCCAGCAGTCAGGGAAGCGTCCAGACGCCAAGCATGCGTCGACCACCCCCCTGAGGCGGTCCGCCATGTGGTTGAGAGCTAGGGCCAATATTCGGGCAGGAATCTCATCTGGCCCGGGGGCGGTGTTCTTTGAGCGGATCCGTAGAACAGCCGCCCCTATCTCTGCCTCCGTGACGGGTGGAATATCTTCCTCGTCGACTTCTCCGTCATCTCCGGCCATGGGGGCCATCGACGGGGGCGAGTGCTCCACCACTTTCTGCAGGAAGCTGGGCTGGAGAGTCTCAGTATGTTGCACCGCACGATAAGGGCGACCCCAGGGGTCACGATCGAGACCCCCCGGAATCTCCTTTCTTTTCTCCTCTTTGGCGCGACAAATGGCCAGCTTCAGAGTTTTCCGCGCCTCTCGGTACTCCTCATGAAGCCGGTCCTCTTCCCCTTCTTTGCGGTGACGCCGACGGATGCGGGTGTACGGGTACGCCCGCAGCCGTCGGCGTCCGACTGCCTCGAATCCGGGGCATGGCCACATCGCAGATATGCGTTACCACATTGGGAAAGTGGCCTGCCCCCATGTCCACCTCCTCAGTCGGAGTCTGCGGAGACAGCCAAGAATAGACCCCCCCTGCTGTCGCATGTCCGTGTTGGCGGAGCCTCTGTTAAGAAGATAGGGGCCCACCAATGTCGTCCACTCCTCAACTGCGTCACCCCGTGCGTCTGTCCTGGGGGAACCCCATGCCACGGACTTGGCGTTGAAGTCCCCCAGCACTAGGACGTGTCCAGACGCTAGTCACCGTATCGAGGTCGCTGTTGAGGAACACCTCGAAGTCGGTCAAACTCCGGTTAGGGGAGAAATAAACACCGTATATGGTGATCCCCCCCCATTCGGCAGCATCATATCCAGTACCCTTGTCTCTTAGTAACAAGGGCGGGGAATGAGCCGCCGTAGAGCTGACGACTGCCACGGAGCTGCCCCTGTCAAGCACCCAATTCGGACGGGGAGGAACCAAATAGGGCTCCGCGGCTACGGCCACACCAATCGACCACTCTGCCATGGTTTGCAGAAAAAGGTCCTGCGCACCGACATAGTGCTTTAGGTTCATCTGGACAAGGAGGCTGGAGGCTTGGTCATTTATCGAACCGTCTCTACAGCCTCCTAGATGAGCGACGGTGACGACGCACGAATTACGACCGAGGCAGCCTGGGTCGACTGGCTAGCCCCCGTAGCAATCTGAGCAGTGCGGGGAGGGTTGCATCCTTCCTGGCCCATTTGGTGATGTTCGGGTAAGTTGCCCGCCGCACACGCTGGGCAATAAGGGGCAGCTGGGGCAGCGGGCTTTGGGTGTCAGAGAGGGAAGCGAAGGAAAGTCTTCCGCCACTTTTGCTAGGGCCCTAGCAGGTTTGCCACCCTTTGGTGCTGGCGCTGACGTTGCTGCCGCATAAGTTACAGTGACACGGCCTCCAGCAACTGGGAGCGGCACTGACGTGGCCTTTGGCTTATTGACGGCCAGTGGCGGCCTAACCGTAGGTGCCGGAGGCAGCCTAGCCTCAAGTCCCGCCAGGCGCCCGTCAATAAGACGCCACACTGCATTTATAATATGCCGAAAGTGGGCATCAAAAATAGGAGACTGGGTAGGGGTAGAGCCTGGTAGCTGTGCACCCGGATTCAACTGCTTAGGGCGAGCTCCCGCCCGGAATTGGGCGAATTGAGCACTGAGCTCTGCGATCTGCTCCGTCAGGCGTTCGTTTGCCGTAAGTCGGTTGTTCGCCTCTTGAAGGCGTGATACATCCTCCAAGTTTCCATTGCCCCCGACACAGCGGAATAGGAGTCCTTCAGGGCCCTAACAAAAGAGCCCTTCAGGTTAGTGGCTTTGGACGCGACTTTCTGGATGATCGCCACCGCCGCGCTCGTCCTCTCCTTCAAGGTTACCGGTGTAGGTGGGACAGAACCCCCTCATCCGGCACACGGATCTTAAGAAGGAGATCCGCGATCTCCTCCTCCGCAACAACTTCGCCTACGGCACGGGTCCGAGCGTAATCTTTCGCCCTGTAAAAGACGGAACCTGAGGGGGCCGAGATCGGCGTGCGCGACCTCCCACGTCTACTGTTCGCTACTTTCGGTGGCAGCATTTCTTGCGACGTGTCAACATCCTCATCTCGGCCTCTCTTGCGGCTTTCTATGTCGCGAGGTTCTAGCTCCATCTCTTCAGACGAGTCAGCCACTGAACTAGCCGCCCTGGAACGAACTCGTTCTGATACCCTTCTGCTCCCAGAAGATGGAGTGACTTCTGGGAGGTCCTGCGATATAGGCATTCCGGGTAGGATATCCTCGTCTTTAGACGAGATGTTGCTTGCCTTACTATTCTTCTCCTTTACCTTCTCCTTCTTTTCTATCTCTTTAGTTTTTTTTATTTTAATTAAATTATCATAATATATCCCACGAGTGAGGGAGAACTAAAGGTCCACCCGGGCAGAGATCCCCCAATACCCGGGTAAGCGTAGATTTATGCCCAACCGAGGGGTCCGCAGGTGCCCCGGCTGGGAGTGCGCTTGCGACTGAACCACCCATCAGCCATGTATCCCATGGTCACGCACCAGAACAAGGGATTCGGGGTAATTTTTTATAGAGGTATTCTTCCTCGCAGTCCAGGCGGTGAAGCCAAGACTCTCACCCCCGATCAGAGTCGCGAGACTTAAGCACGACACTCCTTTCGGGATTACGATATGCCAACGGTGGCAGGCATTTGGATATTCATATCGAGAATATCCAAATGCCTACTCGATGGCAGTGCGAGTGCACGCCGAGCCCGTCCTCTTTCTCCACTGTGGAGAGCGGAGAAACTCCTACCCAAGGAAGGGTCCCACTTGTGGCCGAAGTAAAGGCCATCTCTTCCCGCCAGAAGATTAGCCGTTGGCAACGACGCCCTTTTTTTTTGTACTATCGAGTTCGATCTGATTGTAGGCCTGGGATAAATCAATTTTGGTGAAATAACGTGAATTCCCTAACCGTACCATTAAGTCCTCAATCTTTGGTAAAGGGTAGCGATCCACAACGAGCACCGGATTTAGGGTAGCTTTGTAATCTGCACAAATTCTCAGTGAACCGTCAGCTTTGCTTACCGGTACTAACGGGGAGGCCCAGTCGGAGCAGTCGAGGGGCTCAATGACGCCGTCGCGCAGGGCATAAGGCAACGGTCTTGCCCGGTGGAACACCGGCACCGCCCCCTCCGTTATTCTGAGGGTCGCCTAACCATCGGTGTACCGTCCCAAACCGCCACTAAATAACTCCTTAAACCTGCTAAACAAAATCCTTAAATCATTATCTAATTTTGTTTCCCGTTTAATATTATGGCAATTATTAAACTTCGGTATTTGTATATCCAATTCGGTAAGCCACTGTCTCCCCAAAAGGGAGGTTGTATATAACAAATAATTCTAACCGTTTTGTTTTGCCATCATATATAACAACTCGTTCTATTATACCTAAAGGTTTTAGCTTGGAACCGTCATAAAACCTCAGTCCCACACTAGTAGGTACCAACGTCAAATCGCTGAAATATCGTTTATACGTTTCACTACTGATACACGACACCGTTGTACCTGTGTCGACTTCCATACGAATTATAATATTTTCGATAGACACGAGCAAACTCACCGTCTTATAATCGTTCAGACAGAGGTGCTGAAAATCCTCCAGGCCTTGTACTGGCTCCGCCCCATCTTCCTCATCCTGTACCACACCATAATGCAGAGTGTCCCTGCCTTGCCATGCCGTGCCCTGCTCCGGGCACACCCTCCGTAAATGTCCAACTTTCTTACACCGGCTGCATGTTTCGTATCTATGCGTCGTCGACCCGCACCCGCTGCAACCGTTTCCCGCGGCCACCTTACTATTCTGTGGTGGTATCCGGGCGCTCCGCGTGCACCGCTCCGGCTAGCGGCCTGTCGCCGCCACTCGCCACCCCGCGCCGCTATCGGCGATACGGCATATACCGCTGTCCTCTCGCCGCACGAGGGCGTTGCTGCCACCGGCGCCTCCACCACTGCCGCGTCCCGCTCCGAAGTTTCCAACGAAGTCGCCAGCTTCACCGCGTTAACGAAACTCAAGGTGTCTTCTTCCGCGAACAGTCTCTGTCTAATCATGTCACTCCTCAGTCCACATACGAATTGATCTCGTAAATTCTCGCTTAGGTTCTCGCCTAATTTACAATGAATCCTCTTTAATTCTGCCACATAATCAGCGATGCTTTCTTCTGCCAATTGTCGCCTTTGCCGGAACCGAAATCGCTCTGCCAACGCCGATGGTACTGGTTGTAGGTGGTTTCTCATTATGGTAACCGCATCTTCATAACAGAATTCCGAAGGCTTTTTCGGGCTTGATAGGTTCACTAAAAGCTCATACACTGCGTCCCCCATCACCGCTATCAAAGTAGGTAGCTTAAGGTCTTCGCTTACGCCGTTCGCAGTAATATACATATTTAACCGGTCTATGTACGACGACCACACTCCTGCGGCCACATCGAATTCTTTTACTTTTCCGATCGTCATCGTTACTTGGCACGCCGAGAAACCACGTTTATCCTCGTCGCCAATGTAATGTTCTAGAAGGTTCTATTAAGGAGCTGAGAGAAACAACCTTTCCTCACAAGAATTTATTCCGCACTGCTGCACCTGTCGGTTAAATTTCAATATATAGAACTACTTAACTTAAATTAACATTACCCACCACCGGCCCTATACTTACAATCTACTAATACCTACATTACAAAATAGAAGAAACTTTGAATGTAATTGTAATTAAATATATTAGGAAGTTTTTTCTAGTCATTTTTTATTTTTTTAGTAACTTTGCTTGACTTCTGCTCTTCTTTCCTTTTTTGCAAATTGTCTTTTGGTTTCGGGTTCATAACAAAATATCCAGTTTTCATCACCTGTGACAATGTCATATACAGCATTCGAGTCACCTTCGTCATACGTTTCAGGCATTGAGCGGCACCAATCCAAACGACGGCATTTTTGATCTACCGTCAAATTATGAGGTATCCATCTAGTACAAAGCTTTCTGATACCAAAATTTTAATGTAAGAATTTGAGTACTTCTACAAATCTGTTGATATATCACCCTTCTATCGGATTCTATCGGGTAGTGATAGAATCCGATAGAAGCAAAACACTGACGCTATCTTCAGTAGTTGCAGTGAAGGACATTTGTCTCGAGAAACATCAGTGAGATTGCTTCGACCACGTTGAAACTCAATAAACAAGTTGTAAATAGTGGCAAAAGAAATACCAATCGAAGTATATCTTAACATTGTTGTTGAGTAAGACTGCAACGAAAGTTGTATTAAATCATGGACTGAAATTTTCTTTAGTCAAATCCATTTTGATACACGACTGACACTTTCTAAATTGCCGCCAATTTGTAAAAGCTAATGACATATGAATTCTTTACATATTTACACATTTCCACACAGTTCCTAATGCGAAATTAAAATATTTTTTTCATGAATTGTTTTTCTTAGTGGCCTATTCTAAAAACTTTCAGTGTGACCAACGTATTTATGCACTTCAGAACACAATTTCAAGACAATGGAAGTCCCGGGACCCATACCCATGACCATGGCAGGCAGGCGGCCTTCTACTGTTTTTCAGGCGATCTAGCATGATAGATCCAAATCTAAAGTTACGGTGGTCACATGTAATTTAGGTATTGGTTGGTCCTAAAAGAACCTTTAAAATACTTAGACGTAAGACATAGGTCAAAACAAAAATAGTATTTGCTATAAAATATTTAAGTTCAACAACATTAAAAGAAATAAACATATTCAAAAGCAGGCCGACATGTAAATCTATTATGTTACCTTGTAGTTTTATAAATAATGAAGGTATTTGTCTCGAAGTCCATTTACTCTTCCCTGGTCATTACATAATAAATTTGAATGATATACACTTATTTTACCCGTTCCGAAGGGATAAGGCGCTATCACTTGACCATAATTTTTTACCATTTTGTTTTAAATCAATTTACCCAAATCTTTGTACAAAATAACCTAAATTTAATTTGTTCTTATGTACACTGATTTTACTAAGTATGTGAGTAAGTAAAAACCTTATCCAAAAGTAGGTGGGTTCTAAATTATTTTAAACCTATTTTTTTGCTTGTCTTAAAAACTTAAACTTGTATATAATTTCATGTTCATTGACCTAATTACAAACGTGAACTACTTATTTATTACTATTACTCCTAAATAATTCTTTGAAATTTTAATGTACATGATAAGTGGAAGTTACTTCCTTTTGTACCGATATCTTCCTGAGAGCCTGAATACACAAAGATATCTCCATTTTCCCTATTAGCTGCGTCTAAATGCAATAACATTGCTACCAAAGAATCTTTTTCATACGGGAAATATGGGTAATTCTGTGAATAATTAAATTGCACATTAGTATAAGAAAACCAAATAAAACGGAACTTAACCGTATTAACTCGAGCCGTTCAGTATTCTTTGTATGAAACTCCTTACTGTAACGCAAACTAATCGAAATCGATTATATATATACTCTTTGGTACGTGGTGAACTTGCAGTCGCAGCGCTTACTGCTTGTCGTCTCCGCGCATCCGTCTCTTCGTCCACGCTTGCTCCTCTCGCCGCTCCTGCTTCCATCGCCTGCCTTTAATTTAATTTAAATATAATTATCCTTGTTGTTTGTGATTGCTTACAGAATAATAATGTCTGTTCCTATCTCACACATATATGTGTATATGTACTATAGTAGTAGCGCCATCTCAGCAGGTTGCTTAGAGTGATATCCATTGCAGGAATTATGTAATATTTACAAGTTTAAGGTGGAATGTAAAGAGATTAGCGGTTCAAATTTCGCCCAATTAGAAAATAATTTCGTAAGCTCCGTAAAGCCGTTTATGATCCAAAAAGTCGTGATAATAACACAACCTTCGTTATTTTATAATTTCTGAAAGTTCTTAACTCACGAGTACATCTCCATGACCATATACCACCAGATGTAGGATCGGTCAGCGAGTATGAAATTTGGATCATTGTGGCTTTGGCATCGATGAAGCACCAACGGTGCATAAAATTTATATCTAGACATCTGGTGAAAATACTTGATAATTAATATAATATTTGGATATTGTACAATCGAGCGGACCGTAAAAACCCTTATCTACTAGATTCACTGTGCGTGATGTGCTAACCCAAACGAAAACACGTCACAGTAGAGCGGCGTTAGTCTGATACACAATGGTTAACAAAAAGCAAAGAAAAAGTATACACAGTTCAAGTATTTTTTTTGCATTTGATCCGATTGCCAATACAGTACAACAATACCAGTAACTAAATAATTCAAGAACTAGCTGACATAAAATCTTGTATTGGAAGTGAATTCACTTCGGCCAATCCCGTAAATAGAGTTCTTCACCGTTGTTGACGAGATTTCAAAGTTCGAAATGTACTTTATACATTTCCTTGGATTAAATGTGTTCAAAATTTAATTAAATCATAAGTATTTTGTTTGGATTTAAATCTCTTTATACAAGTAAGATCGGTTTCAATCTCTCATGTAAATATTAAGAAAATTTGAAACGGTGTTATCGATTTGTTTTTTCTGCTAACTAATAAACTACAAAGTTTTTCTTTATCTGTCATTAACAATGTAAAACAGGGTTTTTAAAGAAATAAAAATTGGAGAATTTGCAATAATAAATCGTTAAGAGCAAATTCTTAAAAAGGAAGTAGCTACCCGACATGATATCTACGTGTTAAGTCACGCCATAATTGCGGCGGTAAGATCCGTCATGGAGGATTGGCCAGAGAGGTGACATGGCAGCCTCTTCTACCCGTTGACGCAGATACTTACCGGACACGGCTGCTTCGGTAAGTACCTGGCCTGAAGCCAACGTCTGCGTGCCATCACTGCGGAGGCTGTAACACTGCACTCCACACCTTAACGGGTGCACAGCGTGGGTGCCCCAGCGCCTAGATCTCGTGACGGCTATCGGTGTGGGAACTCTCCATGGTTCTGTCCATGGTCCAAAGCGTGGGATTCCGCCACCTCATTTAGCGAGGAGGTCATGCTGGCCAAAGAGGCGTCGAAGTGGACACGGGAGAGGACAAGTACTTTCCCGTCCCGCAAAAGACGCACCAGGCGCCCGAGAGTGCGAAACGATCTCCGGCCTCTATGATCTCCATGATCCGTTGCCTTAGTAGAAATGGAAGGGAAGGCCCCCCGCAGTTCACGGTGTAGCCGCCTCTTGCAAAAGAGGTGGGCCAAGGTCTGCAGGGGTTCCTGGAAGCATCCCTCCTAGGGTATACCCAGGTCCCTTGCAATAGACCTAGTTGAGACGGAACACCATGTGGTTTCAGTCGGTCCGAGTCCAACATACCACCCCACCGTCAGCTCCGGTGATGACCCGTGGGGGTTTCCACACGAAAAAAAAATTATATCTATGTGTTACAAATCGTTTTTTTACTATGTTTAGTTGTTATTGGTTTTCATAAATGGTAAATAACAAGGATTGCTTATAGTAGAATTTAGTTGGTATTTATGATTGGCCTACAAGGTCGGTCATGTTGTGGAACAATAAGGTTTGATTGGCTCGCTCCCGGTGCGACATCGACGGGGCCAGGCCTTGTTAACGTCTGTCACCCAACTGAATATGAACCGACCTCATGGTTGTGTGTAAAACAGTGCTAAAGGAATATTGACATATGGGAAATTCAGTATGAGCGCATAATATGTATGTGGTAGTTTTTTAAACGGCAACAAATCTTTAACCCTAGAGCACACCGTGGCATGTAATCACTCATAGCAGCAGTATTGTAACTTGCACTGCTCACTCTGTGAAATAACTTAATAAAGAAAACCAGAACAGTGCGGTTTTTAAGGAATTAAGTATGTAATTTATAAAATGCAATTCCTATTTCTGCAATATTAAATCGAACTCAAAAACAAATATTCGTAATAAATATAAATATCATCACAGTTATACGTGTATTTAATCACATTCACGTAGATATAAAAAATAACGGATGCGTTCAGAAATTTAATAGTTAAAAAAGTAGTAAACAGATAATGTGTTCTATAGTCTGAGTAAATTATTATTACACTAACACATACTGACACTATAAAAATATATTAATAAACTAAATTCACATAAATTGCAACACCCGAACCTGATAACTGTTTATTCTGATACTATATATATTGTATGTTATAACTGTTTAAAGTTAGAAGTCACGAAGTACACCTTTATGGATACCCACTTTTAAAGTTAAATACTTGCAATATGTCTATAAGATTTTATTGTTTATTTAGAAATTACAATTTAGTGCTACTGACGTAATAGGGGGCAATATTATTGCTGTTTACCATGCCAGTTATATGAATTAAAGATGGGCAAATCGAGAGTATTACCAGAAACATTTAGAATTTGTGTAAATTTCCTTGAGCTGTATTTTAGTTGTTTAGTGTTGTTATTTAGTGCTTGGCGTTCCAAGCACTAAAATACAGCTCAAGGAAAAAAAAACCAAAAGGTAATGCTATTTTCGACCGGGTGACTAGCGTCAATAGCAACAGGCAAATTATATGGACGTATGTGATTAACGATGAATAAATGTTTGTAATTATATAGATAAACACATCGCTGGTTCTCGATTTTCTGTGGAGTAAATAAAATACGGCCACCCCATCTCTTACCATGACTGTTGTAACATACGAATATGGAATTTGGACTGTAATCTATCAGTTAGTACACATACATATATACACAGTCTAAGCCCTGCTGACGGAAACAGGCTTGCCCCAATTATGCAAGTGAGAAAAAATTACGGTTGGCAAATTGAGGGCGTTCGGTACGCCCCTGCCTACCTCTTCGTTAATATAGGCATGAGTGGATGTATGTATATATGTTTATTGAATAATTTTAATATAGAACTGCTATTAAATATATTATGAGCAACGATTTAAAATGATCATTCAAATGCTTCGATAATCGCTTAGAATAATAGCTGAAACAGACTGCAGAACATTTTTCGAAACAAGATAATAAACTCTTTCAATTCTCAAGTCTAAAAGATCTTCTCCTTTACTGTCGTCTTATTTTAGTTTCCTTACATTTAACATTGTCTAGATTTTATAATTAAACATCAATTTATTATATTCATCTTGCCTGATGTACATGATATAACGTGTAAGTTCTGTTTAGATTTTAAGCACATTTCACAAACAATAATTGTTGAAATCGAATTAACGTCACTGGCAAAAGCTACAGTTGATATGCTCATTATTGGTTGTAATGAATGGAATCAGGGTCGATACTATACTCGCAATGGCAGATGATTAATGACGTTACGTTTATATACAAACAATACACATTGTTTCTGATGAGTGTTGATGATATTTGATTATTACTAGGTAACCTGAAATGTTCATTTCCCCATTACTATAAGGCCAGAATCATCAGAAAAGCAATAAAATATAATTTCTCTGTATTGCCATTGCCATGCCATTTTATTTTAAAATTTATGAGTTTTCTTAATTTATAAAATTAAGTTTCTAAGTAAGTAATAAACGAGAAGTTTTTTATCCTTTCTTAAGAGTTCCTGAAGGTGTTTACTGAAAGCTCAAAGATTGTATTAGCCAGCGATGCAACGGCCCCGATCTAACTTATTAACAACTGGTGTTGAATAATAAAGTTAGATCGAGGCAGTTCGAATTGCAGAAGGCTAAGAATTGGTTGACAGCAATAAGGAGCTGTTAAAGTGGCATTATATATAATAATTCAAATCATAAAAAATGTTTACGATTTTATTGTAACGATTTTTTTTATTGTTATTCTTTGTTTTATTAATTTTAGAGGAGCTTAGATTATGTGGCAATCCGTATTAGTAATATTTGTTGCCTTCAGTTACCGTCCATCTCTTTACCTACTTGACCACACATACATAACGTCCCGCCTTTTCCCATCAGAGTAGGCAGACACAACCAATAGCCCGCGACTTGCTTCTAAATACATCTTCCCTAAATACATCAAGAGTTTACTCTACTGGCATTAACAATTTCATACAAGCCGGTCGGTTTCCTACTTTACCCTCTCAATATATTCCTAATTTTAAGATGTCTCTTCAGCAAAGTGCCCGTCTGATGCCAATAGACTTGTCCCCTATAACGTGTGAGCGGTCAAATCATGATAAAGGTGTTTTATTATTACGTCTGTGCCTACCGATCCAAGGGTATGTATTTATGAAATATTTATATAAAAGTCCTAGAGATATATTTGCCTGCAGCCTGCTCTAATATTTAATTAACTTACAAAGAGAGATAATGTAATTTTATTTTAAATAACTGTTCCGTTCCTGAGAGTCGCAGCACAGCGGCAGCGTGACGTTTTATTCCTCATAATATTCCTCAAGAAACTGTATTCAATACAAAAGGAATCGTTCTAACCTGACTCATAGTTCGAAATATTACTGCGTTTATACAAACAAACGTAAATAAAACTCTTCAACTTTATTAATTTAGAACATTTATTTTATGTATCACTCAAATCTAAACATTTATTTTCAGTAAGTCTAAGATAAATTGGTTGAAACAAGTGCTTGTACACAATTTTTTTATACAAATATTATTACGTTACTGTAGAAAGAAACTAGTTTTAGCAGTCATGTCACGTGGTTTCCTCAAAAGTAAGGAAAGAATAGAGATGTTGGCCAGCAATATTTAAAGGCACTTCCTTATCGGTAGTCGATTTATACAATGTAAAGCTATTGTGTGATTGAGTTATCCTAACGTCGAAACGATAAAGGCATAACAAAAATAACATAATTCTATTATATATAAACGATATTACCCACCCATGTCTCGGGATAGGCAATACGGACAATTTAATAAGTACATTATTAAATATTGTTAGAGGAAATCTGAAGTGCGCCTATTTCAGTCGCACTTATTGAATTCTGTATTGTTTCATCTCAATTTTCTAGTGAACGGCAACGGGGCCGCATGTTACTGACGTTTAATAAACTTGCACGCTGGATTATGGAGTTTACGGTGATACGTTTTTGAAGACTGCGAGCAAACAATCATGATACTTCATATTTTAATAGCATTTTATATTTTTTTTAACATATAACAGTATATATGGTATAATAGTAAATATTTACTCTTTAATGACTTAGTATTAATGAGTAGGTATATAATTGTAAGTTCTTAAGTCGTAAAATAAGTATACAAATCTATGTAGGTCTTTAATTTCCTCATACTATGAAGTGGTATTATTTTGGTGAGCATTATATTTTTGGTAAATGGAAGTAATTGAATAAAATACAAACTTATGAGTATATGACAATTCGGAGATATATTTAACAATAAGGTGTGACAAGCGGTTACGTGCGTTACATGCTTTAATTGAGCAATGTTGGAGCCCTGAAGCTCGAATCTGAATCGCTGGACATTCACATATTCACAAGATTTCAAGTGCCAAGACAAGTTTCCGTAGTACATTAAATGATGAGCATACGTCAAGTTCACGGGCGGGACTAGAAGCTCTCAATGTCTACGAATCCCGTTTTCATCGAACTCGCGCCTGAACCTTGCTGTAAAGTACTCCTAGCTACTTCTGCTTTAATTTCATAAGTATATATTAGGAACCAAAGACTTAAAGGGTAATGTATGAATATTTTCACTAAATGGTTTTGAATGGGAAAATATAATGATTCATAATTTGAATTTTGTTTTGTGTAGTTTTGTTTTATTAGTATTAATTTGCTATGAAAAAATTGTATCGATAGTATCAGTAATCTGTGAGATCCATCTAGCCTATAAAATTACAATAGTAGTACAGTGCCAAAGCAATTTTTAGTTGTAGTGTTGTGCCATTTCATAAAGTAGAGCAAGCTTTATTATTACAACAATTTTTATTCCGAAATTCCATCCTATTCGAGGTGATAGTCCAAACGGATTTAGAAAAAAAAAATAGTATAGATACGATACTATATTTTTTCCTGTATCCATTACTATATAAAACTATTAAGAAGCATTAATCATCGTGATTCTTTAAATGCGGAAGTTATGGGTTCTCTAAAGAGCCCATTTTGCTTTTTTTATGTAGAATCTTAATCAAACAAATATGTTGTCAGTTGATGTGTGCGTATTTATTCTAAACGAATGAGTATTTATTGTATTATTATTTGAACCTAAAGCTTTTTAGTGAGGAAAGATTGAGGGTATACGCAAATGAGGCAGCATGCTAACTTTCCTAGCTGGCACGGCAATTATCACGCTAATTAAGTTTTACGCTGTGCTATGTTATGACTAATTTATTTCTTAACAACAACTGTCGACGCGATACGCCCTAAAAAACCGCTGTCGTGCGAGTTAAGCACTAAAGCGCACAAAAGATGAGAGAAGTCACAAACATTTTGGCTTGGCTAATACTCAGTTTTTGTCAGTTACAGGATAATACCTAGTTAGGTCACTGTTTTATTATTTAATTTTAATTATTATCAATCAAGTAGCTGATGTATCAAGAGCCTAATATAAATTGCAATCTAAGATATGTGATATAAGTCGTTTTTGAAATTCTTCAGTGTTTGTGCTTGACTAATTGACAATAGTAATGTGTTCCATACACTGATGGCTTTTCCTGTGTATGATTTGTCTATAACATTTATAGAATACGACTGAATTCTTAAGATCAGATTCTCCGATGACCTGAGGGACCTTGCATGTTCTACAAATTATATACTTTAGGTCGTTAGGTAGGCACGGTAGATATTTAAAGCGTTCTTTAAGATAGGAAGGAGTGTTGGGGTTGCAAAGTGTGCAGTATAATAGTGAGAGGGTGTGAGTATTCTGTCGAAGTCTTAAATGTAACGACTTGAGCTTATCATGATAGTCAGAGTCAGGTTTGTAGTTCTCTGGTAAATTTGACGCTGGCAGTTCATTGTCAATCTTGGCGACTCGAACCAAAAAGGCATTTCGACGAAGCAGTGACGAAAGTACTTTGCATATTTTGAGGGAATTAGACTTATCGATCATCTCTAGTGATTGTATATACATACAGCTCAACCCTACTGTTACTTGTTGCAAATATACATAATATATTATTCTGAAATGTTGAATTTATTGCTTTCGCCACGTTGTTTAATGTAAGTATTTCTTTTATAACCTGATAGAAGCCAGCCGCAGAATCAGCTAATTAGCGAACATTTTACCATTCAGCGTTTAACTAACTATAGCTCTTTATACACATTAATAGCAGAGGATAGATAGGCATCAATTTCCCGAGACTTAAACCTTCTTTTATTTTATTAGTACTGTGCTGTTTTTATATACATACGTAATACATATTTTTCATAAATTTTATGTACATTGATATATTTTATTTTGTAACAATAGTATCGATTTATACATTTGAACGGGTTTTTTAACTAGCTGGTTAACGTAACATACGTATGTATGTCAAAAAGTAACGATTGTGTAATATGTATAATGTACGTATATACGTTAATTATAAAAAAAGTGGTGTTTCATTGGATAATGAACAGGTTGTTATCGTTGTGGGGTCTGATTGCGAAACGAAAATAATGGTAATAAAAATAGTTTGCACATGTTTCTAATATATTTATAAATATTTCGCATCATTTGACAGATCTATTTTTAACGAATACGCATGTGTAAATTTCAAAATTAACACAAATGGGCAGTCAGTACTTGTCAACTTTTGAGCATATACTTTACTGATAGACTCACATTGAAAACTATAGATTGTACACTTATATGTAACATGGGACTAATAACATTGCTTTTAAATTATGTGAATATTTTAGCAAATGTGATGATGAACTAAACATGTAGAGAAAACTAAAGTGCTTAAAAGCAGTTACTTATTGCATTATAAGTATTATAAAGAGCTAAAAAGTTAACACTGAAGACGCTAAGTACGGTACTCATTATCTGAGAGACATTTGAGTTGTACTATTCGTTACCCCCTAATTTTTTTTCCCGTTGGTCGTGTGACTTTTTCACGTCAGATTGTAATACCGGCGTGGTTGTGACGTAGCGTAGGCTGGTCCTGGCGCGGGAGTCCAGGGTAAATTACACACCTGTGTTTAAATTTAATAATAAGTTTAATAGGGTCGATAAATAAGTAATAAGCTAAGAAAATATGTTCCTTAATTTGTTGTAAACCTTTGTATTCTTACAAATATGCAGGATCGATCCCACTTTAAAGCTCGTTTGGTGTCGCTTTCCAACCTAGTCGTGTCATAGCACACTGGCTACCAATCCCGTAGCAATTAGGCATTGGTGCAGTTATTTAATTAGTTTGTGTCATTTTAGCGGCACTGGATTTGTGACGTGGCAATGATGACGCCACGTTATACGCTGATTCTAATTGGCGTCGGTGTTCAGCGGCGTCGGTCCATGTGGCGTGAGCCGATTTGACGTCAGCGAGTACTAACGAATGCGCTCATGAGTATTTTGTTTACGACCCCTGGCCGTGTAATGTCAACCGAAGTGTTGGGCGTTTTTAAAGATTTAATGTTTTTAGGCTTAGCAATAAACCGAATTTGGAAATGTGTATGTGGTTTGTGTTTAATAGTGTATTGAAAATGTCTGTTACAAAAGTTATTTAGGTCAAAACATAGAATATTAAAATGGTACCAATTTATTTCTCACAACGAGAAATAAATGCATGTTGTCTAAAAACAGAAAAATACTGTGTTGGGAAGAAGGGTTATAATTAGTTATGCATTTTGTATACCATTAATATGTATATATTGTTGCCTAAACTTTATCTAGAAGGGGAAAAGCAATAATTGTATAATTAAAAATAAAATAGTAGGATAAATCTTTACATATTAAAACCTATTGATGGTCAAAAGCCTTCAATATGTTAAGTAGTTAAGGGTAAAATTGGAGAAATATACATTGTTGATTGAGGAGATGAGGTAAGGACGTTTACATTTATATTTAATTTATTTTACCCTACAATATTTTATAGTATTTTTTTATAAATGGTTACGAATAAATGTAATGTAAGAGGTGACGCGAGAATATACACCAGGTAAACCAGCTTCGCAACCCAGTGCGGATCCAAACGAAGTCACACCAATCTGTAACAAATTTGAGATTTCTAACGTAAAATTGAATGTGAATTAAAATAAACCTAATCAAGAATAATATTTTATAAAATTCAATAGCCTATATTCTATCCCAATAAATCAATACAGTATAATAATGATTTACTATCGGTAACGGCTTTGCGTCATTTTATGTCCGCCCACCAGAACAAAACAAAAATTACAAATAGTTCATTTTTGCTAAAACCTCCAATCATTGCTCATTTACGTAGATTCAATAAAAATCGCCTTGTTCTTCTCCATATATATGAAAGCTGTGGTTGTACAGTACCTCGTTACCTCTTGTAACTCATACACGAGTAGTGTCACTTAACATAGGCACGTGTGGATTGACGACGTATAGTTACTTGTTTCATGGGTCTCACGGAGCCGCTTACCACTAAGCGAGGCATGTGCTTATTCTGCCAACTTTACTAGTATTTAATACTTAAAAAGGTAGTCATGGAAATTACTAGAATACTTCTGCCACTCCGTTCAACAATGAGAGGGCCACCGGAATCTCCACGGCAAGGACTACCTCCGTTGTTGTCGATAGTGCAAATGTTCGTAGAATGGATCAGAAAAGGGAATGCAATACTGCAGACTTCATTCTCAATAACGTTCAAGCGGACGAAGTTGAGGTATGGACCATCTGTGATCGTGGCATCTAGAAAAAAATAAATTAATGTTGTTTTAGTTATTTATTAGAATTTTTGGTGGTCTTGGTTATATCTGTTTAGTATATTTTGTCGATTCCGTGTACGAGTCTGATCATTCAGTCTTATTTCATCATAGTATTTTTTTTTAATTCTTACCCTATGGAGGACAATAGCAAAAGTTTCAGCTGGCAAATCGTGTAATGCAACTTGTATATGACCCTTATTTGTAATAAATGGGGATGGACCTATTACAGATCAGTTTTATGGGTTAAAAGGGAGTACTAGAAATTAAGTTAAGTTGTGAGTGTTAAAGTGCTTCTTCATCATCATCAGCATCTCAGCCATAGGATGTCAACCGCTGGACGTAGGCCCCCAAGAAGACCGGTTGTTCCTCTAATAGTTCTTGGTATTTATTTAGATAGCTCAGTTTATTCTAATCCTAATATTCAACTATATAACTTTCAAAAGGTCTTGAGCGGGCAAATTCTTATCTTTTTCGTTTGCGTAGTATATACATCTTACAACATATTTTAACCACCTTTTGCTGTGGTGTAGTTGTATTACTCTCCATGTCAGGTACTGTGGAAATTGTTTATAAAAGTAAATTATCAAGGCATTAGAAATTTAATAAAAGTATCTACTAAGTATTTTATATTAATTCATTTTTTTATTACTGTCAGTTGTAACACCGAAGCCGCTTGCAATCGCAGTGCAACCTACAAAATCTTCGTTTACTTCGTCATCTGAGGTTAGTGTAACCGGTGCAATGTACGCTGAAAATAAAATAAAAATTCACTCTAGTAGCGGTCGTATTTCATGCCAAAACAAACATTTATGTAACTCTTTTGGTGATTATAATACTCTTAATATTGCATCTTACACTTCTTAATATTTTGCTTAAATAATGTTAAGTAACTTATTATTAAATAATATATTATACATAAATAAATGGAAATTGAGTTTGTTTGTAACGTGTACAGAAAATTACACTATATTTTAAGATTTATGCCATTAAAAATGCGTCCCCCCAATCCTGTCCTCTACTCCGCAGTCTGCGCCCCAAATCGACCACAAACTTTTTGGCCTCAGAGCTCCACGGACCCGCCGTCTCCACGGCGAACGGGACGAAGACCGTATTATACCGTATATTTCTTTATATTAAGTATCAGTTTTTTATATATTTTTCTTACAATAACAATTACAACACTCTTGAATTGCAAGTTTTTTTTTAATTTTTAAATTAAAGTAAACTTTTTATTTTCGTTAAAAGGAAGTAATCCTGATAATGGGTATGATAATTTTATGGACGTAACTAGCAAACCATTTTTTGATGCTTTTATACACTTATAATATTATGATATAATACATAAATATTAATAATATTACATTATAGGTAAGATTACTTACCAGAAAATGAAATAGAGTTACTTAAGTAGACCACAGCGATATCATTGCGGACCATGATAGGATTCCATTTCGGATGGGTAACTACAACGCTACTTTCAGTTCTAAAACCTCCAGAGAACATAGTAACTGTTCCAACAATGATAGTAACCTTCCAAGCTTGATTGACACCATCGAACCAACAGTGGGCAGCGGTTAGTATTCTGTTTTGACTTAAAACTGTACCGCCGCACGCACCAATGGCAGTGAGATTGGTGATGGATATAAGAAGACCAGCCTGCAATCGGTACGTTTTTTACTGTTAATAATATACCTTTTATTACTTATTTTTATTAAAATACAAAATCAATTTATATCAGCATTAAAAACTGAATGAGCTATTCTACAAAAAAAAAAAATGTTAACATTAATTCAATTAGGAGTCAGTCTAATTACGAGGAATCACTAATATACGTTCATATTACTTAAAAGTCAGTGACTCAAACAAATGAAATTATTTCATGAAGAAGTCAAATCAAGTCCAGCAACGGAAATCCAACCCAGCAAGCTCTAACAAGCAAGCAAGCAAGTAACTGGTTGTGATTGAGACATTAAATAAAGGAAAATACCCGCAAAAAATTGAGCTCCATTTCAATATTACTATTGGTGAAGGTTATAGATTTCATAATGAGAGTCGCAACAATTTACAGGCACTGATTACTGCTTATAATGAAGAGAGCAGTGTTAATTTGGTATATAATATAAATTATAATTATAAAAATATGTTTGTTATTTTTATTAAAAAAATATATGGGATAGAAACGATTATAGAATTCAATTACTCGTAAAGCCTTTAAAAATAAAGTCAACTGATTCTAGTGTTAAAAATGAGTGTCCATGGAGTTTCTTGCCTGTTCTTCCGATTAGGATCTACGTATTGCAGTAGGTACTATACTACTACATAAGAATGTGTCATTCAAAATACACACGCCTCATAATCAGCCTTCACCGAAACGAAAAAAAAAATCTTCCGTGTATCTAATAACAAGCATGAGTAACTTTAAAATATGTTATAACCATCTTCACTACGCTTATCATGATAATTTGTGATAACTATATTTCTATATCTTAATTTTGCACTTTAGGGATGCTGCTAATTATCATAACATGTCCTATTTCGTTCAATAGCTGTAACTATTTTATTATTAGTGATAATAATAACAAATACCCATATACGTACCTGATATGGGTATTGCCCAAGACTAGCTGGAGCCCCGCCGACAATTCTTTGCTGGCTGTTGTATACCTCTTCGGCTTTTCGGATCCTTTTTGCTTCAGGAATGGCTACATTCTTTAAGTAGCCATAGACCGGGTGGACGGGAATGAATCCTTCGGTTGAATATTTCGCATATGCGAATCTCACCAACATAATCAAAGTAAGCGCAATGACCTTCATGTTGCGTTATTTTAGGCAGAGCTGCGTGTTACCTTTTCAAATCTTAATTATACACCAAAAATAACCATTCACCAAATAAAATTAAAAAAGTTACTTTATTAACTAAATAATGTTATTTGTCAATAAGGTTTAAATTAGCAAGTAATTGTATACATTTGTATTTAAGACTTTAACTAACTGAAGTTAACTAAGTTAACACTGCTAGAACTAAGCCTGACAAATAAAATGAAGAATAATATAATAGGACACTGTTTTTGCTATGTTATACTTGTAAGAGAGTACAAACTAAAGATAAAATATAGATCTTATTGAGAGTATTTTTGAAGCAATATGTATTCAATGATAGTAACTTATCAATAACGATATCCATGTTATCTGAAATTCGTATCAGAAACTGTTTGTTTTTAATAAAGAAATAATAATACGATATATCTGATGATAAGCCATTATAAACATATGAGCATTTGATACATTAAGTTTGAATTTAATAGCATTTTTTAAAGAAAGAAAGCTTGAAAGAGATGGTTCGATATACCTCTATCATATAAACACAACTTTTATCTACGAGTAGATCCAACTTAACTTGTAGTAATCCACATCTATAAAGTGCCTTTACCTTTACCAAAAAATTCAAACGATTAAGTGTACATTTAATCTTTTATATATATAAAAAAAGCGAATACAATATATTATTTTATGAACTAATTCATTTTTCTTTCATTTTGTAGCTATCAACGAGTTTCTCAGTATTCCATGGTGTGGTCTGCAGGATTCCTGAAAGCATCCCTCACAGTATGCCGAGAACCTTAACTGTATCTGTTCGGTTATTAACAGCTATCTACTGGGTAACGTATGATGGATAAAAAACCTAATATTACGACCGACATTTATTTGGTACACGTGTAATGTATTAATAAGCAAGTAATAACAAAAGCATATTATACTGTACCTACTTTGTAAGTTTATGATTTCCGTTTAGGCAGGTAAATTTCAAAGCTTAACTGACTATTGCATTCGCATATTATCATATTGCTGGGAATTAACCATATAACCCAAAAGACATCATGAGAAACTCAACTCTGTATGCACATTTGATGCTTTCACCGAAAGTTATTTGTGAAATCATATCATATTTTGTGAAATCTGTATAACTATTATAAATTGCTGGAATGCGCGCGATGATTTATTAAATAATTTTATTCTTTAACAATTATTAAGTGCAGTTATGAAGTTTTGATTAATATACGAGTAGATTGCAACATGGGTCAACTACAAAACACATGCTAAAAGGTTAGTTAATGTCCTAATAAAGTTTTTAATTACAAAGAAATTTGGAAACCTGCTCAGCAAATGGAGTTCTTTAGAAGGAAGTAAAGGTTACAGGACATTCACAAATCATTATCAAACAAAAGGAGCCAGTAGTACTATTATTAAAAAGTGTTCGACGCATTTTTGAAAACAATGTATCTCACTCACCCTTTGCAATCCTAACTACTCGTATGTATCTGTTGGTTACGAGATCCAAGATAGTCTTTGGATAAACTTTTAGAAGAAGAAATCGAAAACCCGAATGGGAAAGTTGATACAAAATATTATTTATACAATTCGCAATTTTGCAATGGCTACATAACTATTTACTAATCTTCTATAATAGTTACACGTATTTTCTGCCATTTCAATGATCTTTTTCGTATCTGACTTAAAATAAAGCATTTTTGAATACGAAGGCTTTAGCAAAAGTCTACACAACATTTTTGCAAGAGATGGTCACTATGAAAGCTATGTGTGTACAGTATAAGTTGATGGGTCGGGTCTCCCGCAATGCGCTTCTACAAACAATTTCAGTCTCTGCCTTGCACAGGGGACTGTCACTCAAGCGCTCGAGCGGAACAACCCGATGATATTAGCCGCCCATTTAGTGTTGATCTCCGACTTGCTTACCTTTCCCCCTTTGATGACCGTTAACTACGCCTCGTATTGAGGGGAAGGAAGTTCCAGATAATTTGGAGCGTCTATTTAGTCTAAAGTCAAACTCTTTAGTTATGCTGACATTGTATTCAGATTCAATTCGTATACTCGTGTCAGTTTGGTTATCTTTCGTTTTTGGTAAAGGTTGAGCATTATTTGTATGACAATAGCGGAGAATAATTGGGTGCATTGTGATCGTTTCGATGTTGGATTTTGTAACAATCGTTCCATACTTACGAATAAAGGACTTTTTGCACACAATAGTCTAGTTGTGAAAAGTTCCTTGTACTTTTCTCGTATTTGTTAATTCTGACATTTTTCTTTCAATGAAGGTATGTAGATGGTATAAAAAAATCAGAAATACATGGCAAGTCTATTTTCGATTAGTCGTAGCTAACTTGAAGCGGAGTGAGTAGTGGCGGGCTCAACATTAATCGAATTTTGGTCTTCGGCTGGCGGACGATCAAGTGTGCGTTAGTTCACATTACGAGGCCCCTCGAGTCTCACTCCATAGTTGCCTTCGAGTGTTCGATATACGATATCGACTCGAGACGTCTACGACAAGTGATTGCAGGATGTCAAGAGATCGTAACCGAGGATCACTGCAATACAACTCACCTTTGCATCACGATAGCTCTTCATTATTGATATTATCAGGAAATACTTGGTAAAAGATTTTAGTTAACATTGTATAAAGATTACATTTAAAGAGGAATTGTGACATTCACTTTACAATCAATGTAGATCAAATAAGAGTCTGTAGTGTAAATTAAATCTTCTATATTTAAAGAAAGAACATTTTCCTCCCATGAGTTTCTAAGACACTTAGGTTTCAAGAAGGATATAACAACAAATATTAAAGACTTGACAATGGAATGAAAACATTTGCAAATAACATTTATAATTAGTAAAATGACGTTCACTGTACGTGGCAAGGTCTCCTGTTACATGGTTGAGCCCTCAAATCGTTGACCTGATTCGTTACTCTCTCGTTCGTAAATTAACCAACTGGCAATTACATATTTTTGGTAGTTCAAATCAGGTTATATGTTAGCTATTGTAATACCAATAAGCAACAAGTTTACACAATAAAGCCTCTGAGAAACTATAAAAGACAATTACTGTTGGTCTAGTGGTTAGCGATCCTGACTGCCAAGCCGAGGTCGTGGGTTCGATTTCCACCAAGGACAGATATTTGTGTGATGAACAAAATCATTTGTTTTGTGTCTGAGTATAATTTATCTCTATTAAACTCAAATTAGTCAAATAAGTGCGTAATCATCATGTTTGAAATGAATCTGTATATATGTGCCAATATTGTCATTGAGCAGATTAGCAGACTGCGTTAAGCTCTGGATTAACATCAGTTTCCACATAACTAGCCAATCGATCTGTTGAGAATGACAGCCTGACGTGTTACAAAGTACAATTTTCAATATTGATGCATCCGTTCATCGATACAACGGATTAAATAAATGATGCAAGATTTGATTTTATCGAAATGTTTGACTGTCGCTAATTATAATTTCCTATTAGATTGTGTCATTTAATTACTGGAAGGGGATGGTGTGAACCGGGCAGTACGAAAGTGTTTAAACACAAACACAAAAACCGGGACTTTGGGAAACTAAAGTTTTCTAAATCACTGCCCAGTCGCACATTAACACGTTCTAAGGAATTTGGAGTTAGATATTTGTTAAGATATTTCTATCCTAACCATGGACGGCGTATCGCATCCAAATAAAATATGATATTACTGCCACATCACATTTCTCTTTCAACTACGAAAGTGACAACCGCTTGTATTGCTAAATAAATATAATTAAAACCGAAGTGTGTTCGGAACGTGACAGCGGGAGGACGTTAATGCCACCGGGCTAAATAACGTTAGAGCACCCTTGTTATTGCAATTACGCCCAGCCCGGTTAAAATGTCCGTTCGTTTTAAAGTTTTCATCCGGATTTGACATGCGACTTACCATAAAACATCAATCAGCCAGACACAATTGGACACTTTTAGCGTTTTCTTGTTTTAAAGTCACGTTTTGATTGAATGTTATAAATAATGTTATAAAAGAATAGTAAACAAATATAATTTTAAAGTTTCGAGCTTGTCATTACATTAATCACATAAATATAATAGAGATGACTTATATGAAAAATGAAATATGTGAAGACGTTATAACAATGTTAACGAATATAAATATACCGGAATTCAGGAGGTATAAATTGAACCTTGGAACAGTGAAATGGCCGTTCGCACACATTAATAATATTTAAGTACACATATTTAATATAGGGATTTCCGCGAGTTATTTATAAAAATGTTTGTCGCAGAGTTGAGAATATTTCACTGTCACTACTTCGGTGCACTATAATACCGAATTGATGTTTCCTGTGCTTTTATTGAAATCCTGTAATTTAAATTAAGAGCTAATAAATGTATCAATCTATCTTTGTGATGTTCATTGATTTCGTGATAGACTGGAGATGTTTAAGCTTGTTTATACATTTTATATTTCTTATTGCTATTAAATTTGTGATACATTTTAATTTTTAGAAATTACTAGTACATATATTATGTAGAAAGAAAGCACGAGGGTTTATTGGTTTGACGGGCGAATGTAGACTGAGTTTCCAAATCCATTATATTTACACAAAATATTTTTAAATGGAGGATCGGTTATCGGAGGCCTTGGACGGGTCCATGCGCAGTGTCTGGTGAGCTTGGAAAAAAGGTAGATGGCAAGTTCTTCCCTCTCTTTCTAGTGTTTCTTTATGCCTCAGCAACGCGCTCACGGAGTTCAGTGAATATGATGAGGTACTTCACACATATGTACATACATTGCATTCTTTGTCATTCTATAATTTGACAAACATACATCGATAATCTAGATATATATTTAGAGTAACTAACATACATGACAAATTTATAGTGTACTCATAGATAAATTTATATTAAAGAAAAATTAAATACAATATAGACATAACAGGCATTTAAACTAAACTGTCAACGTGTTATAACGATTTATGCTCGAGGCACGTTCATTTCCTGTACGTCAATCGACAGCATTTTGATAGCATTAAACATATAAAAGGTTTAGATTCATAGCTCAATTTAAATTGAAAACCCTTGTGCGGTAGCGTACTATGGCTATGGTTATGATACGGTTGAAGTGATTTATAATATATTATATTTTTATATAAAATATATTATTTATTAATATTGCATATCACTTAATGCCAAAGACATTCTCTGCCAGTCTACCTTAGAGTGATGTAGAAATGACTGAAGAACGAAATGAAGAAGACCTTTTAACTGCTAAATTGAATTAAACAGACTATAAAAAAAGACTTTAGCAGATTCAAAGTTATGCAAATAGGCTGCATGAATAGCGCAGTGTGTGTCGCAGTTGTTCTGAGTTTGCGTGTCGTTTGTATTAGTTGTAATAATTGAATGCGTGTAAAGTCCGTGTGTTTGTGTATCTGTCTGTGGCACCGTTACTGCAGAACGCTACTCAACCTAAACCTAAAAGGGATACAAGAAAGCTTATACAGATGGACTGAAGAGTATAAGCAATAGTTCAAGGAAGTCAGGGTCGCATATCTATAACTTGAACTGACTGGTGCCGGAAAGTTTGAGTCCTGTAACTTAGGTTCAATTAATAAAACATATAATTAAAAAAGTATGATGAACGAAGTCGATAAAATTAATGCACTAAATTAAACGATTCTTCGATTTAGTAAAAAAACTCGATATTATGGGCTCTGTTTTTTGGTTGTCATTCCCATGAAAAAATATGTGTATAATAATAATGAATAATGTGAAACCTTTTAATTTTCAATCTGCTTGTTAATATTTGACAAAGTAGAAAGAAGAATTATATATTTTGTTGTCATGATCTAAGAGATCAGATAAATGTATCAAAAACATTTTCGACAATTTAATAAAATATAAAAAATAAATAAATAGGTACCTTATTAGACAAATATAAAACCTCACCGCATTATTAGCTTTTTCGCTGTGTATTTATCGTATCCCTGTCAATTTCAATATCAAGGCGATTTAAATGATAAGTCGTCTAGGCTGTACACAATGACAAAGAAACATCATGCATACATCCAAAAACATAACCTTCCTTCTTGCGCATTCGGGTAAATAAAACGACTTCAACAAATAGTGAAATACTATTATACTCTTATCTCAATTTAGAAAGCTCTTGGCTATCTAAGGGTGTGCTTTATATGTATATAATAACGGATGTTTTAATTAAATTAATATCCTGAATAAAACATTTCTAAATATTTTCTTTAGAAGAGGGTGCCACGTTTGTTTTCTACTTTTTAAGTGAGAATTATTTTTTTACCAAAATAAATTATCAGTTCACGCTTATTATAGCCTTAAATTAAAATACTGTAAAAGCTTATCTATATTTAAAAATCGGCTAAAATATCTCACCGATGCAACAAATACTTTGCAACGTGAATAACGTAAGTCTCTGTAAAATTTTATTCGACCAAAAGTATCGCACTAAATTGTTTTCTCAATACCCACAACGTATTATTTTTTCTTTTGTGAAATTTGCTTGGTATTTTTATATTAATTTTTATAATTTTTTGTGTTATTTTAATTTATATAAATCGTCAAATAGTTTTAATGTTCCTGTAAAAACAGTGCAGAATAATTTTATTCTTATGAGGAAATAAAGTGGTCTCGGTCTCCAAATTGTCGGTAGCACGACATCTATTAGTATATTATACCAACTCTTAGTGTGGTTGCAAACACATATTAGCTATTGGCTAAAGTGTGACATTATGTGTTACATGTATAGCCTATCGATACAGAGTGAAAAAATCTCGATTATACACAATATTCTTGAATAAAAAGTTTCTAAACCTAATTTGTGCAGTTTAAGTGATGCGCGTATAATAATAACTTATCTTTTACTATTTATTCAGATTATGAACGTTTTAATGAAATCTCTACATTAATACACAATACTACATTTTAAGTCTGTAGCTGTCAATAGGTTGTGACAATTTATTAAAAAAAAAACATAAAAAATAAAGGATTTAAAATTAAACTATAACTTTGTACTACAAATCTCTAATTTTTCTGTCATTTTTTTTTGTTCTTTAAAAAGCACAACTCCCGCTTTAGAAATAATTCCTGTGTCGCGGGAGGCTTTACAAACATTCAATGAATGGATTCAAAGAACGCCCAGACTCGGCGCAACTATGAGTGGATCACATACATTTTTGTCCCGTGTGGAAATCGTCCCTAACCACGTCTAGACCAACTGGCACATTGATATATATTGCTCTTTATGTTTTTATGTATCGCTCTATTTTAACAGCTCTCTATGTTTATCGGTTACTGTTGTCACTTACTATCATCGATCTCAACTAATCTCACAATTTAATCATTACAAAGCTGTTCTATTCTTAAAACACAGTCATATTTAACATTTCTGGACACTATTATACAGAGGTATGAAGAGACTGAAAAAAAAAAGCTCTACAAGTAATAAATTAAACCTCAAATTGAACATTTTATAAATATTATCAGTTATAACTAGTTTGTTTAGAGCCTGAGTGGGGCATCGGTCTAGTGAGTGCTTGTACTTGTCTCGCCAACTTACTTCCGACTTCCTGGGATGTTACGGCAACTGAATTAAATAGTTACCCTTCAGAACTGGGTTGTTGTAAACTATTTGCTCGACTTTGATGGACGATGGCTGCCTTGGTGCGAAGATTGTGCTATTACTCGCTAGTTACTACAATCGACAGACAATTCAACAGAATATTCGAATACTACAGATTGATTTTCAGTATAAGAGATATAGCCATTGAGTTGAATCGAGATGGAGTATATTCCTTGATAAGTGACGGCATGATGCGATAAGATTTATCATCGCACTGTCATGCCTACGAACAACTCATCTTTAAGTTTTTTCTTAACTGTGTTGACCTTGACCACAAAGTTACATCCTAAAGAATTATTAAAACCTTCTTCATCCTAATGAAATAATACTATCATAGTATTTTTGTTTTTGCTGTCACCAACAGAAGTGTCGTTAAAGGCCTACGGAAAGGCATCTAAGGAAGATGTCACTCCTATTGCTAATCTATTTTTATTATTAGCTTATGGAATAGCAAAACAATCTAATTGTTTACAACGATAAGATAATAAGAAATATGTTATTTATAAACAATATCATTGGTTGAACACGGTTACTACAACATTTAAATGAATGTAGTACAGGTAACAAATATCAAATCTTGTCTACGTGTCAATCCTAATAGCTAAGTATCAAAAGATATACCGTGATCCCCCGAGTCATTCTTTCCTTAGATCAGCAGTCTCGGGGGACCACAAAGCTCTTATGCCTTACCAATATAATAGTTGAAACCCATTGTCCAAGCCATTAGCAAAGTTAAAGCTATGGTTTACCGTCATACCACAAGTCACCCTTGGGAACACAAAGGCTTAAGATCTCTAGTACCTTCATAATTATACTTACTTTTTAAATTTAATTTAATTTCCTTATAATTTGTGATATTTTTTTAGTATTTTTGACACGTGGACAAATTTATGTAATTCTTGTTTGTTATGATTTTTTTAATAATGTTTAACATTTAGTAATTCATAAATATTAATTCTCACTAACGTAATAGGGGGCAAGCCTATTGCCATCTATCAGACACTTCAAGAAATAAAAGTGGGGATATTAGGCGTATATTGAAAATGATAGGTACGAATAAGGAAAGGCAATAATAGAAGGGAAGGGACGTTATTTAAGTGAATCAGGCAGTGTTAGCAATAACTCGAGGACGTCGGAATTGATACGTAAGCAGAACTCAGTTAATTGCAATATTAATAAATAAATTATCCAAGAATTTAATATATTATAAATAATTTCGAGACGGGCCTGTTGGTCTAGTGGTTAGTGACCCTGACTGCCGAACCGGAGGGCGGGGGTTCGATTTCCATAATGGACAAAAATTTCTGTTTCTTTGTATCCCTTGATGGATTGTTTGTAGAGCCCCCCGCGATACAGGAATTGTTTCTATAGCAGGAGATGTCTTATTAAAAAACAAAAAAAAGAAATTCAACCGTATTATAACCGTAGCCAGTCTAACCTACCTGCAATATAATGAGAAATGAACTTCGAATCTAAAGCTTTTTATTATTAATGCCTTTAAAATTGTAGACAGTTCACAAACATGTCGACAGTTTGGTTTAAATGCCTGTTATATCTATCCTGTTTTTATAAGTTTTTTTTTTTAATTTAACACCATTTCCTGAGAAAAACAAAAATAAAAGATAAACTTGTCACACTGTTAGATACTACAAATATATCTATATTCATTATCTGTACATGTATATTTGTAAAATTTTAGAATGATAAATAACGCAATGTACATACTATATGTACTCATAAATGTATGTTTGTGCTTATTATAGCAGAAGTAAGTAAAATGCGGTGAGTGCGTTAGTAGGCAAGGTAAGGCTTAACAAAAATTCTAGAAAAAGAAAGAATAGACATACCATCTACCTTTGTGCTAAGCTCACGAGACACGCATTTTATAACACCTATAGTGGATTTGGACACTTAGTCTACATTTGCCTGACAAACCAAGAAACCCTTGTCGTGATTTCTTTCTACATAATAATGTACGAATAAGTTTAAATAATCCTCTATCCAACGTAACAAGAAGAGAATTATTTAAAGGTATTTAGAGGTACTTGCAAATACTGCTATGAGTACTTGAAGAGCTATCCAATAAAAAAGCATTAAGATCTATTCATTATTAACGTAGTTGCCTTGCAAATTAGCTTTTTAATAACAGATTTAATGTGCTGTTTTACACTCAAGACAAAATAAAAAGACCGATCTGTTTAAAATATACATACATACACCTACGCCGAACCGTCTTAAATATAACCAAAATAATAAATGAAGGTCACAATTACTGTACTAATTCATGTGAAGAGAAAGTTTTTATCATATGCGTCAATTGTCAAACTTTAAGTCGTGAGTAAATTAAATGTTGACCCATCCCATATACAGAACATATAGATAATTTAAGCATCAAAGTTTTGTACGGACCCTTGAACTTAACCCTTCCCTAATGTGGCCACAAGAGACGAGACGCGTGCTTAATCCATCAGAAGTGAACTAATGAATGATGATAAATAGTTCTGGCAGATAACTGGCGAACGGAGGGTTAATACAAAATCATTGTGATTGTGTGTTGTTAGTTCTTTGTTGAGAAGGAAATATGTATATGTATGTCGATTCTTAACTAAATACGGATTTAGTTACTATAAATAATAATAGTTCTATGATATTTGTTACCTTTATGCCGGGAGATGTGTCAGAAATTGAAAAATTATTTACCTAAGTAAACAATCCTTTCAATTGCTAGATAAGGTGCCGAGTTCCGTACTTTTTTTATGTTACAGGGGGGCAGACGATCAGATGGGTCACAATGATGGGAAGTGACAACTGCCGTCCATTGACACCTGTAATTCGAGAGTAGTAAGTGCGCTGCCCTCCTCTGAGAGTGATGAGAGATGAGGCGATGCACGGAGGGGAAAGAAGAGAGGGGAAAAGGCGAGGGGAAATAGGGAATAGAAAAAAGGAGAGGGGGAGTTGGGCCTGGACTCCTCACTAATTTACCGGAAATGCAAGCGCTGCTTCACAACCGGTGTCCTTTGAAGCTGTAGTACCGCACCGGTTGAGCCGGGCCATTCGTGCATAAGCATGGCTCTACCACTGTCAAACTACACTCTCTACCACTGTACTTCTATAAACAATGTAATTATATTTAAATGACAATTGTATTCTTTTAAATAAAAGTGACACTTTATTCTGACATTAATCAATTTCGTTAAAAAAAAACCTGAACTATCGCTATGACAGTTCAACTGCCAACACTGTCACAGTTTAACGCTATTCGTTTGACTCATTCCCAATCTAATGGTAATATATTTTTTGAGTGATGATTTTATAACTAAGTTGTGACAGTTTTTTTTTTGTAATTTTATGCCCCGGTTACTGGGACCTTCAAGTAAACCGGGTTATGAAACTATATGAATGGAGGTACGAAATAATGACGTTTACTATATGCTTTAACAGTAAGCACTTGACTGTTTAAAACCATGTACGCAATATTTTTAATGAAACTGTTACTTCTCAACCTTAAATTGAACTACTACTACTACTAGAAGCCCCGAATTTTCTTCTACCAATTGAAATTGAAAACACGGTAAGCCGCTAACAATAAATGCAGAAACGAAAACCTCTAGGCAATAAATCGTTAAAGGAATGAAGTACAATCGATACACGCAAACCTCATTCGGGTTGCGTTGTTATTCGATGTTCGCAAACAGGGTGCTCGCATGACTGGGTATACCCGAAACACCACTTAGTCTCGTATAATTTTCAATGAGTAATGGTTGCAGCAAGGAGGTTGACCTAGGTCAACGCATTACTGGCCGGAGGAACCGTTTCCGTCACGAACAGCGATGCTATGGAGTCGCTATGATTCCGGATGTCCACTGATAAGACAGCTTGAGCGGTGCAGCATTTCGTATTTGCAAAAAGTTTGGCTATTTTATAGTGTTAGAGGGAACATTATGTAGCGTTTGTGGGTAATTTCCCTTGCGGTAGATTGTTTTAGAGCTAATCAATTATGCACTATAGGTATTATGCTCAGCTAAGTGACATACTAAATTGTGTTTTAAATTAAATCAAAACAATAAACTAACTACTACTTAAACAAATAAATAATCCTCAAAATAATATTAATCCAGTTTGGGATTCAGTAAGTTTTTTTTATTATTACTTTATTATTTTAAAAAATGTTAAAAATCCGTTCTATAGTTTTCCAATCTGTCACTTCCTGCACAAGGGCGTCCACAGATCGGTCACGCTTATCTCGCATTGTAAACATGCACGATGACGCTTAGTCAGATGGGCACGCATAGATAGGGCGGTCTTACTTGGGGATGATATCCGCAGTCATTTGCTACAGTAGAATGCAATACATACATACATAAGTATACTCACGCCTGTATCCCCACAGGAGTAGGCAGATGTCTAATTAACATTAAGTTGTTTCCGAATTATGCAACGTTAGATCATGGCCAGACATAAATTTTAATTTGGATTTATAAAGAAATCTTGGATTTTGTTATAATAAAATTGATGTACATATTTCGGGTTCTTAGACCAAATGCTGTACGATTCAACCGCTGCATAATATTTGATTTAAGTCAAAAAGCCTATTGGGCGGCAAGCTTATAGCCGGCGCCCGAGCAATTTGAGACTGAGACAGGAAATTTCTGAGTATATTGAATAAAGAAATATAGAAATAGAGAAGAAGAATAAATAGAAGAAAAATGCAAATAAAAACTTTTGTATTTAAATAATTTTTAAATGATTAAATAAATATTTTGTTTTTTTTACCATTATTTATTAGTTATGTAGTTTTGCTATCGTAGCGACTTGTTTTTTAGTCTTATGGTAACCCGTGGACAATATGGTGGGATACTCTATTCCCTTTCAGTGGTGCTTGGGAGTATATTTTTAAATCATTGCCAAAAGTGTGGTAAAAATTAAAAAGTTTGTAAAGAAGTTGGGAATCAGTAATGGAGTTTATAAATAAGAGTAGAGGAGATAGAACGCCACCCTGGGCCACACCAACAGATGTATTACGCCAAGAGGAGGTAGTATTATCTATGCGTATTATACATTGTCGGCGTCCACACAGGTAAGTTTGAATCCAGTCGAGTGAGCGAGCTCTATTAATAAAAAGTCGAAATCCACCGTGTTAAAAGTGTTTGAAAAAAATTGTAGTGCAAACATAGATATATACATAGATTTCCACACTCCATATCGTGTCGTCCGTAAAATTCACCATGGCTAAAACGAAACTGTGTCCAGGCCAAAAACCAGACTGCCAGTACCAGATTCAGAAGGTTGTTTCTGTAAAGAAATATACTGAGCTGATTATGAACAAGTCGTTCAATTAATTCAATAGAAACGGTAATATTGAAATAGGGCGATAGTCAGAAAAACAAGAATGGTTATTTTTTTAAGGACGCGGAAAGATCTGTGCATTTTTGCAATAGGACGGCAGTAGACAGAGAAGATTAAGGATGTCAGAGAAGACTGGAAGAATCTCATCGACAATATGAATATTACGAATCACACTATCACTTCCAACCACGTTGGATTGATTGACAGAATGCTTTTTTAACATTAAAAGTAGTGAATTGGCTAAAAACAAATGGCTGGGAGAGCTGAAAGATTATTAATAGTATTCTTCAGTCTTGAGAAAGAAGACGAAGCCTAGAACGTTGACCGTTTTGGACGAAGTTGTGAATGTGATGGCGTTTAGCATCTTTACACTCCACACCTTACTGCAGTGATTTTGTATACTCGTATAATGCTTAGTCTGGAGTCTCCCCCTAGGCCAATCCGGCATGAGTGGCTCTACCGGCACAGCCCCAGGGATCATTGACCCACGCAAGCCCCCCCACGACGGCAACGTAAGGATACAGTTGGGGGGGTAGTTTCTATATCTAGTTCAACTTAAGTTACAATTTGTTCTACGTGTAAGGTATAATTTGAAACGTTTTAGGGCGGGCCATTTAAAATTCAAACAGAAGTAATGCGATTTTTAAAACATATATACGATGTGACTTGAGAAAATTCTACATTTTTTGTCAGTCGAAAACTGTGAAACCAGTTACCAGTATCGAAATGATTAAAATTTAAAAACAATATTGAAAACACTGTATAATTTATGACAATAATTTTGCGTGGCACAGAATTAATCCTGCAATAATTCAAAGCAATAAATTAATTTATAAATAACATTGTAATTAGCAGCTGCAAGAATTTTGCAAGGAATAATAATATGAATTATTTGAATAAAAATCATCAACACTGTCAATTTTTTTCTTTTTTAAATTACCGTATTACTTAAAAATGTATTGCTAGAGCCCTAAGAAGACACGCGACATTTTTATAGCTCGCTACTAAAATCAATTCGTACTATACTAGCCGTTCCATATAAATCGTAGCCAAGAAATAAAATTTAATGCAATACTGAGTAACTTCTTATCAGACAAGAACAGAAGGGAAATTTTTAAAATAAAACATAATCGTGGCTTTCGGCTGTATGCTGGTACAACGTAGAACATTTGTTGAGTGAAAATAAATAAAACAATCCATTGTCTTTAAATGCACGAGTATAAAGGAAGTTAATGTACAAAGCTGTAGTGAAAATCCCGGCTCATGTTGGTGTACTAGTCTATACTCTCTAATCTCTACTGTTTCAATTGTCGGTAGTATTTGTTATAAGCGTATAACGTTTTGTCTGACTCTGACTGCTATGTGAATTTTGAAGCTTAGTAAAAGTGTAATTTTTTCGTGGAAGCCTTACTTGGTAGTTACTTTCTTATTTCAGTCTTTAAATCCCTATTAGCCTTTCCTGTGTTTTGTAGTCATTTTAGAATTGGAACTATGTTGAGAGTTATCAGACGAGTAATTAACATTAGACATATATATTCTTGCATGTTTATACATGCAATTAATCCAATAATAAACCTACTGCACTGCTGGACTGCTTCACTGCTGGACATCGGCGTTCCAAAATATGCGCCTTAGAACCTGGTCTACCGCCTACCGCATTTAGCCTATACCAGTAGTTTTAGACAAGTATAAGCTAGAAGTTTTGAAAATAATACATGATCGTGCTGATGAATTTTTTTATGCTTTTACCATTAAATCAAATAATTTTAATTTTAATAATACTCGTTACATACATATGAAATTATAACGTATTATGTATAATATAATTAATCGCATATAGTAAAGTATTGTTTCACGTCATATAAATTATCACTATTAATTATTAATTATTATTATTAATAATTAGCAAAAATTGCTCTTGGAAACACCTCAAAACTTTCAATGCTTATACTAAAAACAATCTTCGCTCACAACTTACACCACCTCTTGGGGGTAATGCACAACACATAGCACTCACGCGCTGCGATTGTTCTTTTATGGCGAGGAATTAGCAAACATTTCCAAATGCTTTTTAATACCGCACTCAGAATATCTTAACAGATTGTGTATGGTGGCTTTTAGCCCAGTACGATGATATATGGGGTATGCAAATAGATAATACTACCTACACAAAAGTACAGTTTTTATTGCTTCGGAATTCTATTTAAACAGAGCTGTGCAATTATTATGATCTAGTGAAAGTTTTTCATTAATATTAGAATAGATAACTAGATAAAATAAATACTAATAGATAATATATATGTACATAAATTTTATTTTTAGTGTAACAGATTCCAAAATGTTATTTTAAATTAAATAGGTATGGAATTCCATAAACAGTCAGGTTTAACTTTGTATCAATTGTATGGATGAAACGAATGTCATGTATAATCGTCAAATAATCTAACATATAAAGTTCAAAAATTTTCAGTATGTTGTTTTAAAAACAGACGTTTACTACATAAAGATGCTGCATCCGTTTTTAAGTGAAATCACTCTCTTGCAAACTCAACTATATTGAATGTTGATTATCTTTTTAGACTTTTTGTCATCATTGAAATAATAACAATTTTAAATGAGTTCACTTATAAGATATGTTTGATTTCTTAGTCTGTATTTTTATAAAAAAAATAAAATCTTTTCAGAAATCGACAGCGCTAACTTTGAGTAGAAAATATAGGGAATGACAGAAACGTCAAACCACTCTATTCTTCTTCTTTTAGCCATATTTGATGAATATAGTTTACATGGCATTATTTCAAAATAACGTTTCAATTCATAACTTCTTCAAAGAAAATAAAATAAAACCGACGTCGATTGATCTCCCGCGATGACTGGTGCCAATGAACTGTTGTAAATTCTGGTGAGTCTACTTACTACTCAAAAAAATATATATTATTGAGCTTGTTTAATCCTGTTGAGCTTGCTAAACGCGATGAGTTGTCTAAAGACTGAAGGTGCTGAGTCAAACTATAAAGCGTTCTACTTCAATCATCAATGTGTTGAACTACTTAATGCAAAAAAAAATTTGTCCAACTGCCAACATTAAGTGCAAGATAACAAATAAATTAATTATAAGGCTGTTAAGGCTATTGCATTAAGGTAAAGATATCGCTATAAATAACTCTCTTATAGCGGACTAGTAAATCACACAACGGAGATACTTACAATCTCGACTAAATCCGTCTAAAGTTAAAGAATGATAAAATACCGGGTAATAAGTCACAAAACAAAACGATATCTATCTTGGCAGTGAGTGGAACTTTGAATCCTTTGTTGCCACGCTTGGATAATACACAGTAATTTGTTTGCTGCATCTATTTCTGGTAAATGTCCGTAGTACATCTCTCAAACTACATAGTTTACTTCGACTACAAACACTTCATTGTGCCATTTGTTATTTGCAGGATTTTATATATACCTATAGCGAAAATGTGTTTATCTTCATAATTTTATTTTTAGTTATAGCTCTTAAAATTTAATTTTGAGAGGATGCCAAAGCCGGATGATCGGATGCTATGGCGTACGTCGAAGGAGGCCCATGTCCAGCAGTGAACTGTAATAGACTGAATGATAATGATGATTATGAAAACAATTAAAAGCACTACGGTTCCGAAATAAATGTTAATTTAATATAATTTATTATTTTTACTTATTACACGTAACACGACAATTTACAAGTATATTTCAAATCACGCCTACAATTCCAATCGTGAAGTACCTAATGTGGTGTAAATGTTACAACGACATTGATGCAGGGTGCGTCGCGCGCTCGCACGTAGGTGGCTCTGCGGTCGGCACATGCATCGCTCAGCCACCGCAAATGTAACCGGACACCTGTCCGACACGTCTTGCGTGCATTACTGGTCTGCATACTAGCGGTTGGATGCTTGAACGATATGTGCAGGTAGGTTGGCTCTTTGCGGGTTAGATAAATTAGGCTTGAGATTTTCGGTTTCTGTAAACTTATAGTCAATGTACAAGATCTTCATTTAGGCGACGAAAAATATAAATTTATAATATTTGCGTCGTAGCAGCGGCATACGGCATCAACCGTCCATTCAGTCATTTGTTAATTAAAAAGTTGATCTCTTTGTTTGTTCGATTAAAATTAAATGGTTGATTTCTTTGTTTATTTCATAATTATAAATAATAATCAAACAAACAAAGAGATGAACCTTTCGTGACAAAGTTATTGCATTTCCATAATGTTACCAAAGACGTCAGCCTCCACTGACAATAACCTATTTCTGTCATAATTAATTATTCTAATTAGCACAATATATATTAGTAATTCTGTTTTTAATTTGTAAAACAAAAACTCGTTTATCTAAATAAAACCTTTGATATTGCTTTTTACTAAAAGTTTAAAACAGAAAGCAAACATCTCTAACTTTAAATCAAACAATTAAATCTAAGAATTTGGGACTTTTCTAAGCTCATCGAAAAAAGGTTTGTTTGCAAAGTCAGTGACTGTAATCGTAATGACGAAAGGGTTGTGAAACAGATGCTGAACCGAACAAAAACTAAATTATTTGTATAAAGTATTCAAAAGTTGTTTACTATTTATTAGTAAATAAATAGTAAACAACTTTTGAATACTTAAATAGTAAATAGTAAATAGTAAATAGTAAATAGTAAATAGTAAATAGTAAATAGTAAATAGTAAATAGTAAATAGTAAATAGTAAATAGTAAATAGTAAATAGTAAATAGTAAATAGTAAATAGTAAATAGTAAATAGTAAATAGTAAATAGTAAATAGTAAATAGTAAATAGTAAATAGTAAATAGTAAATAGTAAATAGTAAATAGTAAATAGTAAATAGTAAATAGTAAATAGTAAATAGTAAATAGTAAATAGTAAATAGTAAATAGTAAATAGTAAATAGTAAATAGTAAATAGTAAATAGTAAATAGTAAATAGTAAATAGTAAATAGTAAATAGTAAATAGTAAATAGTAAATAGTAAATAGTAAATAGTAAATAGTAAATAGTAAATAGTAAATAGTAAATAGTAAATAGTAAATAGTAAATAGTAAATAGTAAATAGTAAATAGTAAATAGTAAATAGTAAATAGTAAATAGTAAATAGTAAATAGTAAATAGTAAATAGTAAATAGTAAATAGTAAATAGTAAATAGTAAATAGTAAATAGTAAATAGTAAATAGTAAATAGTAAATAGTAAATAGTAAATAGTAAATAGTAAATAGTAAATAGTAAATAGTAAATAGTAAATAGTAAATAGTAAATAGTAAATAGTAAATAGTAAATAGTAAATAGTAAATAGTAAATAGTAAATAGTAAATAGTAAATAGTAAATAGTAAATAGTAAATAGTAAATAGTAAATAGTAAATAGTAAATAGTAAATAGTAAATAGTAAATAGTAAATAGTAAATAGTAAATAGTAAATAGTAAATAGTAAATAGTAAATAGTAAATAGTAAATAGTAAATAGTAAATAGTAAATAGTAAATAGTAAATAGTAAATAGTAAATAGTAAATAGTAAATAGTAAATAGTAAAAAGTAAATAGTAAATAGTAAATAGTAAATAGTAAATAGTAAATAGTAAATAGTAAATAGTAAATAGTAAATAGTAAATAGTAAATAGTAAATAGTAAATAGTAAATAGTAAATAGTAAATAGTAAATAGTAAATAGTAAATAGTAAAAAGTAAATAGTAAATAGTAAATAGTAAATAGTAAATAGTAAATAGTAAATAGTAAATAGTAAAAAGTAAATAGTAAATAGTAAAGAAGTTGTCAATACTAAATCAAATAATTTAAAAACATCTTTGATTTCCCGGCACATCCAGTTCGCATATATAAGCAATATCGATTTAATTCAATTTCTATCTTCCCTTTCCTGTATACCTCAAATTTTCCCATTTTATTCCCAAAAGTGCCCGGATGACGGCACAGGCTTGCTTGCTGCTTACGTAAATAGGACTAATTATAAATGGCAAAACGTGGGCATTCATTACGCCTCTGCTTCCTCCTTCTGGGTGGCCGGCGTGAATGTATTTGTGTTTTCGTAATTAGTTTTCGTTGGTTGGACTGACTTATTCGTTGACTGTTTAGAATGACTTTAGATGTACACTGGTTAATTGATTGAGTTTTTAGAGAAAAAGAGGTATTGAAATTGATTAATGTTGTATACATATTAATATAAAACGGGTTTTTTGTGTTTGCACTTGCGTTACAGTTCAAGTTAGCTTTTTGTAAGTTAGGAATGTGTAGGAAGTCGATTTTTTATTATTTAAATTTACACTTAATTTTTTTGTGTTTTGAAGGAAATAATTTAAATTGTTGTAAAATAACACTATAACTCGTCAATAACTGCTAAATAAAGGGTACTTTAAAACATATGTTAAGTTTCAGGATCAGAGGAGTAAAACCCACTGAACTGTTTCGTCTTTGGCTACTCGTATACCTAACAAACACCTACATATATTCTATACTTCACATCTGAATTCTCTACTAAGTACTATATCTAAGTGTTAGTTATATACCAAGTGGCTTTATGTCTAACATTGACCATAAGGAGCACTACGGAATGGAACGTTAGGCTCAATTCAACTGTGACAAGGATTTCGGATCTACTACAGCTTTGCGAGGGCATTATTATTGTGTATAGTGAATTGTAGTTTCATTTTAGATGGATAGAATTCACTTTGATATATTTGATTTTAATGACGTATTCAAAAACATCGTTGTTGTATCTAAACGTTACAAGAACAAAGAATAGAAATAAAATAAGTCGTAAATACATTTAAATTTATATAAAAAAAATTACTTTTGGAAAACGTGTATTTTAAAGACTCATTCGTATCGTAACGTAATTATATATAAAAGAATTATACCCTAACTCCTAGTAGCTAAGGAGTGGTACTTAAACCAGTCAATTAAGTTCAGCAAAATGAGTCGCAAATATCTTAACAGTTTTACAGAAAGTATATTAAAAACATTGTTAGTTGCTGGACCTCTTGGGAGAGGGAAACAACGTCAGGTGTTTGACTGTATTTTTTATCCAGAACATCGTCATCGTCACAGCTAGGTGTTCTGGTTGCTGGTTTTTAGATGATTGACTCTCAGGTTGGCGGTTTACTGAGTAGTTTTAGTATGTAGTGCAATTATAGTGGTTTGGCGGTCTGCTACTTCTGCTTGATTACGTTGTCGTTATGCATTGCTGACAGTTAGTTGTGTGGAAATATTCCTTAATTTATCTATTTCTGTTTTGTTTGTTCGTTTCCACGTTTAACAGATATGTTCACTGTTGTGTTATTCAGTTATGTATTTCTTCAATCGGTCGCATCCTACGAATACGTTTGAACATTGTGCTAATTTGTGATGGACGAATATTGCCTGCTAGGTACTGAATCGTTTAGGGATGGCTGTTTGTAGATATTTTCAATAATCTGTTGTATGAAATCTTTGAAAGTAGTTTAGTTTGTAGTTATTTGGAGAAATTATCCGAGTACTTTGATTGGTAATCTGTAAATCATCTCAGCTGCACTGCCCCCGTGTCATTACGGATAAATTTTCTAAGAATCCTTTTTTGTACACTGTTCTTTGCAATTATTGATGCTTTAAGCGATCTTTCGATCATACCATTAGATTGTGTTGTGAGTAAAGTTCCATAAGTTTAGATAATGATTGAAATATTCCTGACTGAAATTGCCATGCTTGATCTGAGGATATTTTTTTTTTGGGACATTCGAATCTTGTTATCCATTCTCTGTATAGGGTTTTCGTGACGACTTAGGCTGTTATATCCGTAACTGGGAATGGTTCTGGCCAACTCGTAGCACTATCAATAATTGTTATTTGGTATCTGCCTTCGTTTGATGTCGAGAGGAGTCATACGATATTGATGGGAATGTGTTCAAATCGCTGAGCTGGCATAATTGTTCCGCATTGTGAAATTGTTAGACGATGTTTTATTTTTTATTTTTGAAATTGGATACATGATTGAGTTAGTTTCTGGCCATACATATTTTGGTGTAATTAACTTCCAATTGGTCCTTATTCCTGGGTGGCTCATTCCATGAATTACTCTATATTCTATTCAATTACTAGCTCTATATACTAATTACGTGCGTGCTGTTATCTGGCAGCGGGCAGTGGCAGATAGCACGTATTTGTGAACGTGCAGAAATTACGTGACTAATCTGTCCAACGAACCAACCAACAACAACAAACGAAAAAGAAATTGACAACCGGTCCTTGGCGGTGAAGTCGTTTAACATACTTACATAAAAAAGATACAATACAATCGGTTAAAGGGTAAAGTGAGTAGGTAAAAACTTTTTAAATTTGTGTAAAATAAGGTTTTAAGGACGTACTTACCAATTCTACTATCTTAAAAAGAGAAACTACAGAAGGATAAGGCTACTAGATCTGTATCAATGCAGTGCTTATAAATGTACGTGTCTGTCGAATACACTTAAAGAAGGACACGTTGACAAATTCTGTCACAATACAAGCACATAACCTAATAGTCTATAAATTACAGTAAGTAATGTTTAATAAAATAGTGAAATCAGAAAAAAAAAACGTTCAAAGCTGTGTTATTTTCCAGTTCCTGCATTTAAACAACAAAATAATTTTTGGGAGCTGGCAGGATGTAATAAAGTTATTTTTTTAGTTTGATAATGAAATTGTTAGTTTATAACCATGGTGGTAGGTATATGGCAAAAAATGTTATTCAGATATTCATATCGGTGATGTAAAAGTTAACCATGTCAGCAATTTTAAGAGGTTTCAGTTATATACAGTATTGTGACGCTAAATTGACAAGTTACGGTAGCTGAGCGGTAGTGGCTACGGCTGCGAGCCGAATGCCGTGAGTTAAGTGTAGTCCACGGGAACAGTGTGGAACAGTGCAACGCGGTTCGTGCAGTACATCTCGTTCGGTGCTGTGAGTGTTACGCGTTCGGAATATTGTGAAACGCAAATAAATTGTTACTCTCGGCAGTGACATTAGTTTCCTTCCAATCCCTGTACCCACTTTCGTAACAGTATCTTAAACTAGCCTTAGGTTACTCATATTTGAAGCATTTAGCATTTTAAATAAATCATCGACTAAAAATGTTTTTTTTAAAACTTTGACGTTTTTTTTAATATAACCACCACCATACATACGTTTTTTCATCATACAACATTTTACAGTATTGATTAACTTTTAGGCCTTTAACAGAATTACTTTTAGGCCTTAAATAGGACCCTTCAAAATTCAAGTCTATGTCGATGAAAGTCGATTTTTATCCCCAGTGAGCCGCAGCGTTGCGACGTCTCTTAAGCAATTTTAAAAACTTAGAAAAAATATTTTCAAAGAATATTTTAAAGCTCAGCTTACTTATGAGGAAATACAAACTTAAACTTATTTCACCTGTAAGGCTGTGGATCTGACCGTGCATAGGAAGGTACTACTACGATTTACGTGTCTTGCGCAATTGTACTTGTGAAAGTTGGCCATGAACATTATAGATATTTACATATTTTAAGCTTAGTTTTAGGATTTATATACTTAAAAAAAATATAAAGATAATAAAAAAAGTTGATCGCTTTTTTAGTAGACATTCAAAGTATTCGTACAAATATGTCCCTGTTTATTTTATTTAATATTTTATGAACCCTCCCTGTTACAATCTGGTTTGTAACGTTACTATAAACATATATATTTCATAATTAAAGACTTATAAAACAGTGACTTTCTGACTAAAAGTCTAACGATGTATTATTACATTGTATTTAAAGGTAAAACGTAAAGGTATTTTTTTATCTTACTTTTTTGTCCGATAATTTACTTTATGTAGGTAATTATTTTTCTTAAATTTAAAATTTATATATAAACCATTTGACTCTTAAATGATGATCGGTATTTTTTTTAGAAAAAGTTATTAGAAGGAGTCTGAAATTTTGCCCCTCTCGGATTCGGTCGTTGAGCGCCTCTCTGTATTAAATCTGGGAGAACATTCAAATAAACAAAATTGAACCTCGACGCCGACGGAGCTCTTGATTAACTGGCACCAACCCCTCAACGCTCACATATGTGTATGTACCTCGACTTGATTTGTTCATACGATAATTGGATAGAGATCAGATTTAATATTTAAATGTGTGTGTAAATATTTACATATAAGTACAATACCTAACGTCGTAATAAACTATTTTTTTTATGTTTGTCTTTCTATTGAGAAAAAACTTTTAAAATTCCCCAGATTTTGCAATATTCTTGCAAGTCTATTAAGATTCGGCAGCCTCAAACTTTAAGGTGGAACTTCTTAATTTTAATATGTGATACATAGGTAACTTTAAAACATTTTTGTTAACGTGTTTGTTGTAACATGTGTATACACTTTTTTAGCTATTTATAGATACTTATTATCTTATATCCTCAACTTGTTCCGGTGTCTAAATTTTCGTAAATTATAATTTTAAACTAAACTTACGAACAAGAAGAAATGACATCCTAAAACGTAAACCAACAATTATGTATGTTATGTGTATGTTTTGTTTTCGCAATCATATTAAATATTTATTGTGTCCCTTTTGGAATTGGAATTTGATTATTTTCCGTAACTCGTTTAGTTCTTACAACATGTATTTTTGAGATTTTTACATTACAAAATTTACAACTTTACGCTGTCCGACATGAGTATAATTTGACGACAGAGAGGTAAGATGATAAAAGGATATTAATTACAACGTCCTATAAAACATTAACAAAATTCTATTCAATAAAACATAAACAAATCTGAATCAAATAATTATTGGTAGCCGTATGTTGCCCAAACTGCTATTATGAGTATACGTACACATGTGCATACACTTACGAGTGAGCCTATTATTCCCATCAAAGTTTACGGATGTATGTATGTTATTAGTAGTAAGGACTTGGAAGCACAAGTTTTCCCAATTGTCAAAACTAGTTAAACGTCGCCTCGTTCCACGTACACCTAATAAGGTAAAATAGTTGTTCCCAGAGGTCTGGTACCCGGAGTCATTAGCAAACGTCCGCGATGCGTGACTCTTTATGGTCCGTGACTTCCATTTCACCCCTTTGCAGTAAACGTGGACACGTGTGCAATTTAATCTTGATTTTTCACCAATAAATCTTCTCCGACTATGAAGCTAAAAGGTTCAATTGTTATACAATAAAATTTTGTTCGGGTTTCTCTTTTATACCAGCAATCGTGTTACGGAATTTTTTGCTAGAGCAGTTCGTTTATTAACTTCGATGGTCGTTCATACATGTCTTAAAATAGAATAGATGTTTTATATTTTAATATTAATAGTAATGGTAATGGTAAAGGGCTCAGTTTCCGCATTTAGACTCATGTTCGTTCCATTATGCGTCCAGGAGGCTGACTAGTTAAGCCTAGCTAGCCTAGCTCCTTCCAGAAGCGCAAAAGCCTCCTGGGGCGGTCACGTTCAGGCTGCTAGGAGCGTCCTCGCACCTGCCGCGGATTTCTGCCCGTTGTGCAGCCAAAACCTCGCATTCCAGGATAACGTGGGCGGCCGTTTCCTCCGCGCTCAGACAACCCCTGCATTGGGGGCTATCGGTCGCGTTAATGACGAATAGGTGTCGGTTCAGAGCCAGATGGCCTGTAATGCTTCCGACCACTATTCGGATGTCCGTTCTGTGAAGACTGATGAGTCTACGCGATAAACGTGGTGATATTTTTGTTAATTATTGTTTGGATTGCCTGCACACAATAGCGGATAGATTAACACACCTGGCTGGTTATTGTGTGCTTCTCGAGTCCTTTGCCTTACCCAGGAGCGATATAAGTTGAAGGGTAGTGGCAGGAGTGTGGTAGGGCCTGCCACTGCAATTATTTTAATGTTAATTTAAATATGAGTTAAAAATATTAGCCAGCATGTGTAACTGTACAAGTAGCCTTTCCAGTCACCGAAAGTACAAAACATACGCTAACTCGTCTTCTGCGAGTTATTGCAGTATTTCCTCATCTGATACTTGTGGTGTCCATTACCCTCAGTATCAGTACCAAGGCACCACCCATTGTCTTCTACACAAATCTTCCTTTGTTCCTTCTTTTTCATCTTAAAACGACCAAATTCCCAAAGACGAAATCATGCCGTAAACGAAACTAGCTAAACGGGCAATTAATACTTTTTACTTTACTTTAATTGTTGTGACCCCCAATCAATTGTAGGTAGTGGTAGGAAGACGAAAAAACTGTTTCTAAATATGTCCGTTATAGACTTTGAAACCATCCAACCCATGTGCCCCAAACAGGTTTCATTAGAAACGCAATAATGCGAAGATATTTTTTAGACTACTATAACAATGCATTTGGCACATTTCTTTTTTTATTTTATTTTAGTTTTTAGTTTTTAGTAATAAATAAGTATGAAGTGTTCTTTCTTCTATAGTGGTGGAAGTCCAGTACTTTATTAAAGGTAACTTAGTGATATGTAATAACTTCTACCTAAAAAATTACCAATAATGTTATAAAAGCGTGTTGCTTAACAAAAAATGTCAGCAATAAGTCACTAGTAGCTATTTACTAATAGGTATAGTTTCGGGGAAAAGTTTTTTCTCATTTTAAATAGAAATTCAAAAAGTTCTAACTTGGTCAAAGAACGTAATAAAAGAGGGCAAGCGCATTGCCGTCAACGAGGCACTGTATGACTGTATATATACTGTCTGATAAATAAAAGTCCGATTCCTTAGTCGCCTTTTAAAAATGTATATCGATATCGCAATATTTAAATGAAAAATGTAAATGAGAAATGAATAACTTTCCCAAAACTAATGGAACCCACAATAATTGTTACATTATGTGTGTATACAAATATATAATAAACGATTCCAAATAAATTTATATATTAATTTAGCTCCTGGATAGGCTCCTGGATAAAAAATCTTTATTTTGGCAACGATTTTAAAGAACTAGAGTCATTCTATGTAGGTGATATGTAGGAATATAGACCTGTCAATATACGTATAAATGTTGTCTGGAAGAGTGTCGCGAGTGATAAGATCGCCAATTGTACGTTACTTACAGAATTACACTTACCTAAATTACATTTTCCAGTTCTGGTGTCCATAACAGTGATATAAATAAATGAATAAAAAATATATTGTTAATTATAGATGTATGAGTCAAGTACCCATGTTTCCTTGATATTGGGAAAAGAAAAGGAGAAATTGGGTTTATAAATTATTTGGTGTCAAAAAGGATTTGTAACTTTATCTTAAAACCTAATAAATTAATAACAATATATTGCCTAATTACTGTATAATAAGTTACAATTACGACATAAAACCAAATTCACTTTCAGTGTCAGGCGGGTGTTATGTTCCGTGAACACATTTACCGGCCGCGAATTCTTCATTACACCGATTTAAGAGCGGAGCTAACACGTTTTATGACTAACAATACGTGCTTATAAAATTTGCATACCTTCATTCGCACTCTTCCTCGGCCATTACCTTTCCATTTGGTAAATAATTTAGGATCCCTCTAGGACGCCGACCAAATATTAAAAGTGATGGGTCCCTAAGGTTTAATATTATATTCCCCTCGTATTAAATTTTCTGTCACGCGAAATTCCCAAATGCATACGCCAGATATTTTTTGCACATGTTCATATTCTGTCTTTTGTACTCATATTCGACACAGAATGTCATATTCGTTGTAGTAATTTCGATTGGTACTAGAATTCGAAATTCACGATAGATTTCTCGTCTGTTGCCAATAACTTGTAACCCTTCATATGTTATATTGATTCTTATTGCTTGGATGTTGTTACTTCAGTGGACTTTTTTCTATATTTTAAAGCACAGTATTTTTTGTTTATAAAATTATGATATCTATTAAAATTCGTAAAGCGTTAAAGTTTAGATTTTAGAGAGAATTTAATTTTAGAGTTAATAAACATATTCAAAAATATGTTTCAGGACTCAGGACTCTACTCCAATTTCCTTTGTGCTATAAAATAAAAAGTCCCGAAATATTGAAAAAAATAAAAATAAACGATTTCCTTCCTCTCTGAAACATTAACTCTATTCTAAACTGATCTTTTTAATATTTTAGTTAATTTTCTTAATTAATTATCAGATACGTTATGATAACGTATCTGACGTTACGTTGTTGAAATTGTATATATTTTCTACAGTTGCATGTTTCCATACAGGTTTTATTTTAATTTAACATGGACTTTTTAACTTTGAATATCTTTGATAACAATTTAACTATAATGATGAAATGTTTTTCATCAACTTTGTAGTACAAATCTTTATTTATAGACGTATTTACATTCAAGTATGTTACTGATGTTGTTTTAACATTTTAACATTGTTTTACTCTTAAACCGTCACATTGTGTTATTTATAATTCTTTTTTTTTTCCAATGGGTACAATTCTAAACAAGTTACGCAGGGCGTTGAATAATCGAGCTCATTTTATATGCATCAAATTCACAGAACAAAACTAATCTAGAGCTTGGGGGGCAATAAAAATGTCCCACTTGTCGGCGCAGTGTTAAAAATAGATGAGCACAAGGTGTAATCTCGACGATTCTTATTATAAAATTTTGCATCTTAAATATTTCACATTTTTCAACACACTTCGCTTTGCGACGACGCTGAGACCCCGAAATAGGGTAATACTGCTATTACGCCAGACAAAGTAGACTGGAGAATAGCGCTGCTGGTTTACCTATATAAAAAGCTAATTGGACGGCTTGAGATATGTTTATAATAGCACAATATTTTTTATACTACTACCTAAATATATAATAATGTTAAAAATATTTTATACTGCATTGAACTATCGTCTTTAAAGCCAGGTTTTTATTCTTCTTGATTGGTTCAGCATAAAAATATTTTATTGACAAGGTTAACATCACAGAAGCAAACATAATAAATCTCAACAACAATAAGCGTTGATTTATCGAAATTAAATCTCTTTGTCGAGAGGAGTAATCAAATCTATCGCTCATTTGAATCTCTAATTCGTTTGAAAGGGTCTGCTCGAGACTTTAACATCATCACTGTTTATATTCAAGTGATGCAATTATGGTAATAAAACTTCATAATGTATTTTTGTTAGAGTTTTCATAGGAGATCAATAACGATATAAAAAGTAAATAGAAAGCCCTCATTTACCTGTTCGCCTACTTAAAGACATGTTCCGCTGCATCGTCAGAAAGCGGACAAATATGACTCGACGTCCCCTCATCTTGGGATAACGGAACATTGTTTGTTCTTCGTATTTTTATAAAGCCCCGCAATAAAACGTTTGCATTTTACATTTTTGGGGGTCATAAATAAAAGTACTCACGTAAAATTGCATTTTAAGCATTTCTAAAAGCGGCCGTCACCTTTGCCTGGAATGATGTTGGGTTGTGTATAGGGACGTTAAAGTTTTGAAATAACGATGGGACGCTCGTACTGCGTAAAATTTATAGCGTATAAAATATGCCTCTATTTGAATTCTGTGGGTATTGTATTTATGTGGAGTACCTTGATCACAATGTTTTGGCGATCTAAGTTCAAAGTCAGTGAATAATAACCAAGCAATAAATTAACAACATAAATTACTATAGCCCATGTCCTGTGCCGCCTCCGGTGGAGTTGGTTAGGTTCAAGTGAAATTAAATTAGGAGTTGACAAAATGAGTTACGCCCTTTTCTGTAGATTAACAAACAAAAACTGATGGTATGAGGGTCAGGCTGGCATTAATGTTGTTAGAGGCAAATGACTCTATTCTTTGCGGACGTGTCGCCTGCTGTTGTTCGTTCATAATGCTACAATTTAAGCTTGGCATTGTTCTTGCTTATTCTGGCTCGATTTAGTTTCGTCCTTTTATCGTCGTCTATTTGAATCATAGCAGGCCCGTCCGTATCTATCCTCGCTTCAATGCGTCTCATCATTACATTGTCACAATAAGCTAATAATGAGATTACATCTCGATTGTTTCAATAACAGACAATATCAGAAATGTGAAATGAGCTACAAATTATTCGATACCGCCGCTCGGTATCGCAACATCAAAAGTATGCATTTTTACCAGCACTTGGTAATTATTACATCTTATACCAAATTTATCCACTTTACAATACCCCTCGGGTGAGCATTTTGAGTAGGAAATCATTCTACCTACAGAGTTTTCAGATATCTCAAATGATAGTGATAACTTTGGAGTACTTCAGATTGTAACTGCTCCCAAAACGTTTGGCATGCTGCGTTCAATTAATAGTTTGTGAGGCCATTCGGTACTGCCTATAACAATATCTAATCCGTTTTTTATTAAATTTTTGACACAACAACAACTGTTCATTACACATTACATTATATATTTGATTAGAACTGAATTTTAACTTTTTGTTTTCCCCTGTGATGGCGATATTAACCGCCAAGGTGTTAAGAAACACCGTTCGATTATTTAATCTGATGGCCTGGTCTTGTTTTTTTGTATCATATAGGGAGACAGACGAACAGACCGGTCACCTGATGATAAGTGACAGCCGCCGTCCATGGACATCTGCAACTCAGGAGTCGTTAGTGCGCTGCCCGCCTTTAAGTGTGATGAGGGATGGGGGAGTGAGGAGAGGGGTCCCTCAAAACAAATAAATGCAGCGCTCCTAGTTAGCGATGATAATAGTGCTGATCAGCTACATAAAGGACGTATATCATATCATCATGATGACGATCACGTTAATGATTTATATTATATATATTATGATTTATTGATAATCTGCTTAATGTATCAGTTATAATAAATAATTATTTTCTACAATATGATCTGATGACTTAAATAATTTTTAACAACAATAAATCATAGCACGGCAATAAAATCTGTTGGTTAACAGTAATTTGAATTCTTTATTTTCTAGCTAATGATTCGATCTTTTTCTATGAATAATATTAATACTTAACGTATGTCTCTAAAAATACTTTTCTTTGCATATAAATAAAACTAAACAAGACAAAGACAAAAGAACCAGATAGGTGCATATTTTTTTGAAAATTATATGGAAAAGAACTAGTTCTTTGTGTTTCTGAGGCTAATACATATATCCAGGAGGAAGTCGAGGGTATTCAAGTTGTGGATTAATCGGGAAGGTTTCTAAAAAGAAATTGGAGACACATACATGTATGATTCCGTACTATGCGTAATACTTATCTTATCTTTGATAATTTGCTAATTCGATATTACATTTTGTCTAAATACACACACACCCATACTCAGCACGAATCCTTAGGTCCCATTCTGTAGCTTGAATCCTCGATACGGATCTACGAATATGTTATAATTTTGCTTAGTACAACTAAATAGTACCAGATTACTTAATTTAAAGTTAGTTAATATAGAGCTGCCTACTAACCTTTATTCATTGGAGAAACGCCTAGAGAACGTTAGAGAAATTTGTCAAGTCTGAAGTTGTCGAACATAAGAAAAAAAATATGTAAGAAGAAAATCTAGTATATGTTGCAGAGAATGGCAAGTGGAAATACAAATAGTATTTTTTCTATCTAAAACTAGGTTCATTTAAAAGTACTTGTTACAAAAATGAGATCAATAATAGTATATTATTACTTGAGTTACTAAAAATATCTTGATTGAAACATCAATATTTTAAATTGCACATTGTTAGCTATTTGCTATAGTTGTGAAGCAGTGTCTCGATAGGTAGTAGGTAATAGGATAGGAATTAAGTAAAGAAGAACTGCAGAAAGTAGAAGGTGTATTAGGAGGAAAGGCGACAGAATAAAAAAATGGCGTACAATTAGCATAAACACTAGCGGCAAGCAAGCGAGATGCGCGCGCGGCGGCTATGCGATCGCTGTGAGTTATTTTAGCGGACTGCCTTAGTAGCCGGCCCGAGGCGACGGCGACCGAAACCGGTTCTCTCGTCGTTGCTTCGCGCGTCAAGATCACTAGATACAAAATCATGTTCGCTTGTCCGTCCGTCCGCACCAATTAATTTTAATATAATATTACTATTTTATACAATACTATATTTATGTACTTAATTAAGTACCTATATGTTTTATTACTTAACGCTAAGGTAATCTTAACCTATTACATATTATAAATAAATTTACTAATAATATTATTTAAGTGTATGTACGTTTATTACCTACTAACCTACTAAACTTTATACATTAACTTAGTGATATTTAACTAAGTACTTATTACTAACACAATAACACATTATTTTAACAATAAATAGGTAGCGGTACGCCACAGTTGAAAATCAAACGGTCGAGGTTTCAATATATTCTGCTTCAGTAACTGACCGCAGACTGCGGAGGGAGCAAAAGCTCACAAATTTTCCATGGTTCCCGATCCAATTAATTTAAAAAATCGCCATAACAAACGTTGGAAAGGGCTTTATTGTTATGTAAATTTGTGCAAACTTGGTGGCCAGACGTGGGCATGACTAATTGTTAATTCGACTAATGCTCTTAGGAGCGTGGTACAGTGGCCCTTCGTGTCGATGTAATAAGGATTAGTCGCCTGACCTCGCTGCGGGCTCGTCTTTCCGTCGTTCATTCGATGGCGGTCGCGTTTGATCGGGACCAGGTTGTTGACACTTTGTTGTGAATTGGGATGACGACGACGATAAGAAGTTTCAGTTTTATGTGCCCTTTACATATATATCAATGTATTATTATACGATATTTTAGTAGCTATGTCTTCGTCAGATAGGTGTATACGATGATTTAATGATACAATGGTAGCGATTCTGCCGTTAACATCACTAAACTAAAATTTCACTAAAAATCTCTTATTTTAGTGAACAGATTACAAATATGCTATTCTGCTTTTACGTCGAATTAAATTTAGGTTTCAACATGACAGCTCTTAATTTGAAATTGACATCACTAAAAGTTGAGTACGAAGATGTTACCACTACTTTAAAATAAAGAATGAATGATAAAGAGTTTAATAACGAATTCTCCTTAAACTACATTTTAAATTTTCTTGCATGCCGGTGAATGTTTGTTTACGCATAATATAACACTTGTAGCAGAAAAATTGTTAGTTTTGTTGCTCAAAGCTGAGAAAATACAAAGTTACGGTTCAAATACTAGCAACCCACCATTTAATATTTTTGTTATCTATGTAACTAACTGTCTATATCGAGGATGTACAAATCTATTAAGATCTGATATAAATCGGTCCGGAATAAATAAATACGTACCCAGTGCCTACATTAGTTTATTTGTAACCCCTAAAATATAAAACTACATGTGGAACGCCTTCACATTAATATGGAAATTGCGAGAGGTAAGAAAACATTCATTTGCTGAGTGATATTATTTATAACTCAATTTTGTTAAAGCTCCAATATAAAATAAAATATTTGTGTTTCCCAAGTGTTTCAAGTATTTTTTTATTAGGTAATCAGGCAGACAACTTAGGCTGTAATAGGACTATACAGCAGCGGCAGCTTATAAGTCTCTACAGTAAACAGCATTAAGCCATACATTCTTAAGCATTATGATTAATAAATAATTTATTTTTACTTTTTAGGTTTGGAGTGTATGTGTCTAATGTGAAAACCAAAGCTCGTAAGGTGTGTGAATCAGTAAGGGCAACAGGAGTATGACCTAACTAATATAGAAAGAAACCTGCATTTGAATCGCTGCTCCCTGTACAGTCTCCTTGGAAGCATCAAGAGGTACAGGAGTCACAGTAATCTACAGATATCTTGGGAGAACATGGACCAATATGCCAACAAATCTTGCCAAGACACCGCAGCATGACTAGACCTCATCAGCCTCCTGCTTATAATATTTAGTGTTTGCTCTACAAGAAAGCAATCGTAGGTTACAAGACACACTTGTACATAGTGCCCACGGTATAGCAGCAGCTATCTCAAGCCATAGACATATAAATCAATAACAAAATTCATAACTTTGATTAACATTATTTCTATGTTATTGTATATCTTGAAAACTGCTGCTGCTTCTTGTGAGCACTTCCTAAAGCTTGTCTGTTATCTTATCCAAACCATTTTGTTTTATTTGACATTTTCAGTTCATTAAATAAATATTTTTATGTTAAGAATTTAAATTATGTGATTGTTGATTATAAACTAATGTTTTAATTAAAATAAATATGTTTATTAGCAGTTTAATTAAAGTGTGTTTGTATTATTTCTTCTCTAATATGCCTGCCTGGCCTCTGTCAGTAAATCATAGTACTCTTCCTTGATGAAATCAGGATGTACATTCTCCTCAGTATACATATTATATTCATCATAACCTGGAAAGATACAGTAGATATAATTTGAGATATAAACATTACAATTTGGTATTGATGAGAGTTTTTTAAGTCCTAATTTCAATAAAATATCATACATTTATATATTTCTAAAAACATACAGACTGAACAAAATTATAATAGTACTCATCTCACACACATTTATGCTGGGTGGGAATTGAACCCGCACCAAACATGATAGAAGTTTGGCTGAGTGCAATAAATTACCTTGTTCTACAGCAGCCTAATAGCTAATCAATTAGCAAAAATTCAAGTACAGATAAAACCTGTTAAAATAGCACATAGATCAACCAAATTACACCTCTACCTAATATAGAGAAGCACTAGATAGAGAATACTTTATTTGTGCACTTCTATTACATGAGAAGTATCACATACATACATTTTTTTTATTGTACTGTACTATACCATCATGTTTTATGAAGAAAATGGCATTTGCCATGGAAATTCAAGCACACCGTTGAGTACTTTGGGATGTAGCCTTAATCCAAGATCATTAAGAGCTTAAAGGTTTGCGAAAATGTTCCTCCTTATTTCTGAATTATCTCTTTAAGTTTTCCAATCTCAATCAATCTTGAAATTTTCTAAAAACAATGTATTTATTACTTCAGAGAAGAATGCCATGATTATATTTAATTGTAACATAAACAGTATACATACCTTTCCCCTGAAGCAGCCACAGTTCATATCAAGAATTCGTTGTTCAATTATACTAATTTGACGAAGTTATTTGGTCGATTTTGCCAAAAAAAGAACTTCAAATTTCTATTACTAAAATTAGTCGCTATGCATTTAAGTGATGTCTAATATTAGAGTGACGTTTTTAATTTTAGACAGTTTTTGACATTTAAAACGTGCGGGAGAATAGCGAATGACTAAATATGGACTAAGTTGAGTAACTTAGCGAATTTTGGTTCTGTCAAACCAAAATTAGTTTAGTCTTACGTTTTCAGAATACGAAACGTCGTTAGACAGGACTAAACTAAAATTTAGAGATTTTTAGTTTAGTTTAGTGAGTTTTGCAACAGCAGAATCGCCAGCATTAGCGTGTTTTAACAGTAATACTCGTATAACACAACAATTAACACTCTTAATCTTATAGCGCCGATTTGAAATCATTATGATTACTACTGCAAATTCAAGAATATCAACAAATGTTTATGACTTTTTAAGACCGAATTGTGTGTTAAAAGTTTGAACTGTATGAAATCTGTATTAGTTTTTTTTAATAGTATACAAATATTAATAGGTACGTATGTATATATTACAGATACATAGCATTAAAGCTTTTCCATATGTATACGAAACAGACCCTTATTTCTTGTTGCTAGGAAGTCCCTTACCTTTGCACTGACGTTTACGTTTGCCTGCTATCAATGAAAAGTTTTTGTTTATACACTTTCTTTCTTTCCCTTAAATTCCAATCCTCACTTAAATCTGTGTATCATCCTTACATTGTGTACAAAATAGACGAAGAGAAAAATGCAATTGTTTTGCTAGCTTTAATTAATCACAAGCGTATCGTTAACCGGCTTAACATTAGGGCATGAAGCCATCCATCTTAAACATCCCTCTATTAATTATTGCTTTGAGTTTTACGCTTTGCGTAATTATTTAATGGAGACGAATTCCGCAACGCACGCGCCGGCCGCACCGTGAAATTAAACGTTGAATGCCTCAATGAAGCTATTGAAGACAGAATTTTTTATTCGACAATATTTTCTACCCACCCTTCATTAAATAGTTTATTTTTACACAATTTTTGGTCTTTTTTGTTTCTGACTATGATTAATTTTTGGAAGCTGTTTCGGATGTCTTCATTGAGGGTATTGTTTGAGTTTGAAGGCGTGTTTTTTTTTATACAGAAAACGATAAAACTATACCGCAATATAGAGATACCAGATATAAATCCTATCACCTATGCAAACATTGACTATCTTCATTTACAAAAGAATTTATAAACCTATCCTACGACTAATAAGATAAGAAGTTCCAATCTTATAATCGCAAAACAAAACATATTTTTTACGATACTTAAAAAGTTTATATCATATTCACTAGGGACTCCGATCACTTACCCAGGTCAGCACTGGTTTGAAATCCTCAAGGTAAATGCTGTTGACGAGGCGAAAAACATTGCCAAGGCATGGAGTGAAATAATTTTGAAACTCAAGACCGATCGCAATAAAGAATTACCTGCTATTGCCCCATCCATGGGACTCGAATATATAATATGTTAATAATAATATAAGCCGTTCGTTTAATTATGTATTAACTTGAATAGCTTCTCGGTTCATGACATATATGCATACGAACTTCCACCTTATACAATTGCGTCGGTGGGCCGGTGTGAAGAAAGTATAGTCCTGATGCGCACCAAGCTTCTCCGAGGTTATTTTGGCCTTACTCTGTAAGTGACCATGAAACTGGACGACATATTCATCATAACTATTGCGGTGCTGAATGATGCACTTAAGGAAGTGCTCTGAACGCAAAGTGACTAATAGTATCTTGTTAGAAGTGAACGCACAAACATGTGTCTTCCTGGGGTTAACTTGAACTAGATTAAGGTGACCCCAATCTGAAACTTTCTCTAGAGAAGTTTTGATTGCAGACACAAGTTTGCACTGTAGCAAATAAAATAATTATAATTTCATTTCATCATCGTGCTGTTAGTAGTTCCTTCGAAACTAGTTTTCCTATATGGTAATAAAGTGCTAGTAGCGACGTTGTCGTATAGTGGCGATAAGTGAGCGAACCGTCTCGCTTGCAAATACTTCCCAAAACTTATTAGATAGGAAAGATAGAAGTGATTTTTTTTTATATCGAAACTGTTATGTATGTCACTGTAATAACGTTTTGTTATAAATTTTAAATCATACTCAGTTATCAATATGTATTCATATTATACTTATTCTGGAGTTATTGATATGTAAGTAAGTAAAATATCCGTTGACTCACTGGTTTACGGGTTAAATTCGAATGAATTTGTATGGATCTTGTAATTCTAAATAAATTAAATAGTACTGTGTTTAAAATTTGATAATAATGTTCCTTCACTGTAGTTTGTGATGCAGCCGGCGGCAGGCGGTCTAATCTTTACTGGTTCGTCGCACATGCAGGTTGTTGATATTTAGTTCGAATACCATTTGTATGCTTGGCTTAAACTTTAAGTGCGGTTAAATTGAGTAATGCTACAATCGGTATGTAATCATTAAATCAATTAATTGTGATTAATTTGACTAGTTTTAATAATAAAAAGTATAACACAAAGATTTACTTTTTGAAAAAAAAAAAAACGAAAACACTTGCTGCTTATTTACGTTTTTTTTTATGACGAAATTGCGACTTATAACTGCTGAAGCCTAAACTGTATATTTTTGTAAATGTTTTAAATAATTAATGTGATTGTTGCGTTGAAAAAAATATAGTTCTTAGTAATTTGCGGTAAACTAAAGATCAACAACATTACAAGATCTACTATTACAAGAACTAATAAGAATATTGTAGAAATTATCTATATATTAATAACAAGCAAAAAGGCTAAAACGAATTTCCGAATTTAAAGTATATTAAAAATTCACCCACAAAAAACTAAAGGTTTTTATTATTTATATATTAATTACGTTGGGGTATGAGTGTACTACATAGTAGTCAATATAGTTTGGAGATATAAGCGAATCACTTAGGCGTATGGCTTATAGGCGTGTAATAAATGTTAGAAATTAAGATTTTATTCGCAGACAGTCACATACACTAGGAAAGATACAAAAGTTATAGATTATACACGTACACGTACTAGCTTAATTAAAAAGTACCTGACTAGTTACCCACTAATGAAAAGGTTTGCTGAATCCTGGAATAAATATTTACTTTTCACGCAGATTATATGCATTTTTGTGAAGTCCAGCGTTTATATATTTGTGGTATTAAGTATTAAAATTAAATTTTCAAGGCTTTTACCTAAGTAGCAATCTAAGATATCTTGTCATTAGGAAAATATTTGCGGTCGTCATTTCATCAAGATGACCCATCTCTATGGCATTTTAACTAAAAAAAAAAAAAAAAACTTTTGACGTTAAAACTTGTAATTAGCAGAAATTATTCTTGAGTCACACCATAAAACCTTGAAATGTTAAGGTCAGGAAAAGTAAGGGCCACAGCAATCAACGCCTTCATCAGATTTCGTTAATGTCGGGGCTTATTTCACCGTAAACTAGCATCAACACTACCGACATTAGCCATTCATATGAAATAACACATAACAATAGTAATCAGGCGTTTGGTTATGAAAGAAAATCACATTTCGTTATGAGGTAAGGCGGTGCCAAGCACAGATTTCGTCGGCAATGTATCGTGAAATTAGTTTAGTGGCACTATATAATTACGCGCCCTTTTTATGGTCCCTTCGTCGCCGAGGGGCGATTCGGCCCCCGGCCTGTTATGACGAAAATGTCAACCCGGTATGCGACTTGATGAATCGACACTATTTTAAGCATTTTCTCATCGCTGTTGCTCTGATGGCTGTAGAACAACATATACTAGCTGCCAGGGCTTTAAAATGAAACAATAATAAAATGAAAGATACATTTCATAGATTTATTATATAAAATCTTAACGCTACATTTTGAAATTTTAACTTAGAATAGTAACATGTGAAATTTACAGAGCTATTACATTAGTATAGATAATAGTAATTAATTTATAATTATTGCGCAAGACCTTCCCAGGTTAAGGGAAGTCATTATTTTATTTTCTAAAATACTTAAGTACTGAGTCTTAACTAAATACATCATAAACGAGAAAGCTCAGATATTTCTTACGAATTTATAAACTATTTCGATTTTTGTATTTACATAATGATATGAGAGAAGTCTGAAAAATATTTTATATTTGCAAAATGAAAGCTTATTTAAGCACCTATGAAACTATATATATATGTATATTACTACTATAGCAGATATAGCGAAGGGCTCATTGTAAATATCTGTCATATTTAATTATATCACTTCTTCTACAGTACGTACAACAAAATGCAAGTAAGCATTTATAACTAGGTAAGTACTATCATGAGCAATTGATAGATGAATATTCTTAACTACAAATAAATATATTCGTAAAGCTAAAGGCATCTGTTAGTATGTTGAAAATTTAACTACTTTTAATGATATTTTATTTGAATGGTTGTTATGTTAACTTAAAATAAAACGTGCTCATTAAGCTAACTCGACGCCTTCAATAACGAGTAATGGTGTATTGCTACCTCTCTCATCTAAATAAAGAAAAACAGTAGTCTGATTTTCTCTATTTAGAACTACGCAGATTTTAGGAAAACAATAGTGTTTCTATCTGGAAGTAGCAAGTTGGAGTTTCATGTTTAATTATTTTTGTAAAACAAGTTCGTTTTTACTGAAAAATTAAATATATACATATTTTTGTAAAGAAAATAGTAGTGCTTATAAATATATATATATATATAATATAGACAAGTTCTTAGTCAGATGGTATTATCTTCTTTTTCGTGTTCTGCTTTATTATAATTATTAAATTAATATTCTTTTTTAGGTCAAAATGCATCCACTCTTAAGAGTCCTTAATTTTATGAATGTACTACAAAAATAATAATTTTCCTATGTGGCGGTTTGTCAAAGGATTTGAATAGGCAGAACAAACAATAGGCAGCGAATTATGTGGGTATTGGAATTTCTCGAAAAATGTTTCGAAAAAATATTTAAGTATATAAAATATTCATATAATTTTAGTAAAATTTTATATTTGATAGCTGCAAATATGTAAATACGATGTACATTTATTGGTGTGACATGAATACAATATGTACAAGCTCTTAGGTACAATGTTATGATATGGAATCGAATAACTTGAATAGGTACTAGATGATGATATTTAGGTTAAAATGATTAAGAGATTTTTGTACAAAAATATTCGGAGATATTTTACTATGAATGTATTTACTACTTTGTGTACAAACATATATATTATGTTAGTTGAAATAGCTCATACAACTTATTGCTTATTTGGATGTTTAATATAGTAACAAAATTGTTTAAACGTCTAATAAACACATAGTATTAAAGGAATCAGTGGTTTCATTAAACATTAATATATATTGTGATCGTAAATAAACCATAAGCTATTGCAAAAGTAAATGACTGGTATAAATAAACTATAAACAATAATGTTACTAGTAGAAAAAGTTTGACAAAAATGGGCCAATTGACCTAGTTGAGTTCAGTCGATGACTTTGTTAATAAGTACATTTTCAGGCCATTTGTTATTCCTACATGTCGTCAAGCATTTCTTGATACTTATAACGTCAATAACAGTTACGTGTCACAACTTCTTGTATTTAATATGATTAAAAGATTACACTACCGTTTGTTAACAGTTTAATTAAGAAATACTGTAGTGAATGATAATGTAGTTTCAATAAGTCCACGATCGAGATTTAAAATATTCTTTCTAAACAAGTACTTATATATCACAGGCTTAAATTATACTCATTAATTAGGGACGTGCATACTATAGGTACACTTAATAGATACAGTCGAACGAAATTAGGTAACTATTTACACAAATAGGGGAAAAATAATGAGGCGAACCCTCCCACAACCCTCGGAGATTTCAAATTACGACCGCGGTGTACCAACACACGGCAATACGTATCTTTATATTCGAATTGTTAGTTTACTACGACTAATGAATCTTGATCCAAGCCTAATTAAACATTCTCACGGATCAACATGCTTTACTCGCACACTAAAACCTAAGACAAATGAGTACAAATAGATATGCAAAATACAAATAATAATTATTTATTAAACTAAAATTTTTAGATAAATAAAAGTTATGCCATCCCATAATATCTAACAATTGTTCTATCACTTATCCAACGAACAAAGCGTACTTAAGATTTCGATATTAAACATCTTAAATTCAATTACCAACAAAGCAACGCACAACGCTCTTTATATCGTTCCATTTAAAATTTCAATACTAAAAGTGTTCGTAAAAATTTCGAGTGTCCAATAATCACCTACTCATGTTCCCGCTGAATGTTTGGAACGATGCACTGTTTGTTGTTGCTACACGACTAAGTTAGTTGTCACTACACTGTCACTTTACAAAAGCTAGAGGGAGTCCCATTCAATTTAGTACACTAGTCTTGAGCTCGACGTACACAACTATGGAGTAGCTATAAGATCTGTAATGGAGCGGATGATATTGACGGATTTTCTCACGAGAATATATTGAAGTACTTCAGACCAGCCGAAACGTAAGGTATCGGTATAGCTCCTGCATAATAATTAACAGACTGAAACATGAGATAGGCGATGTTCAGAAGCTATCACACTATTTCGTTTGGATGTGTATTCTGATTCGAATCATTTTGTCTTGCGCATTGCTGAAACAAAAGAGAAAAGAAATGTATTTAGTCATACTTTGTAATAATTAATAGGTTTGTACCCAGTGGGGTCCTAATGTATATTAGCACTAAAAAAACTACTAGCATTCAAATGATCGCCATTGGCAAAATTTGACAAAATTCTTCACTGCCAATCTCGTGGATTGTTTTAGGGACTCCTATCTACTATCATGGCGTTTAGAGCATGCCATACTCTCTAAACCTGAACATAAATCATAGTCCAGCAGATTGAGATCGGGATAAGATGTCGGCCAGTCTTCAGCTTTGATGAAGTCAGAAACGTAACAAACCACTCTTGGGTGGATCGAATTTTGTGAGTTTTATGACCACTGGGTCACTGTGCCTTGCTGAAAGGACCATTCTTGGTTACTGGATATGGTGTTGTTAAGAGGCATAACCACCTTCTCAAGAATCGTATCTTGATATAATTGTGCCAATGATTTGACACCGTTTTCACAAACATATGGATCAGCCCCTTCTTAATAGCTAACACCCCACCAAACCATCACTGAAGTCGGAAAATGAATACGTTGTATTTTGCTTCCTAATTGAAAAAAAAAGCTTCGGCTACTTTGCTTGATAAAATGTTGCTCAATAGTCAACATTTTCTAGTGAGTTATTTGTCTGTGACCTTGTTTTGATTTTACCACTTTATTCATTTTTAAATTATCAGTAAAATAATGACCAGTGGGTCTCTTTTAGGCTGCAAGGCCTAAGTCATCTTGTAAAACTATCTGTATTTTAAAAGAAGATTTAATTCCCGAGATAAAATCTTTGGCATCTCTTGTCTTTGGTAATTCTTTCTATCACTGTTTTATACTAAGTGGATGGGCAGATGTTTTTCTGTCACAAACAGAAGACGTTTCAATGTACCTATCAATAGCCCGGTACACAAACAATCGACTAATACCAAGCGGATGGCGAGTTTAAAACATCTCATTTGGCTCCATACCTGCTATGTGTAATGCTATCACAGCAATTCGGTTCTCTTTATGTGTGGGTGTGTAGTGGGCACACTTCATTAATAACACTAAAACATAATTCATAACATCGAATGGCGCGAAAATGACAAAACACAATGAATATTCAAATAAGAATGACAGTTTCCAAACTCAAATGTAATAAGTTTTTTTTTTTAATTTTAACAGTATTTATGGCCAGACTAAGTATATATTCTTTAACTTTATATCATTTTGGATAAATAAAACTTGCAGCTACTTACTTCTTGCTTTCGTTCCCAAGTTTTCATAGCGCTTTTATACTTTTCAAATTCATTACACCAATTTGAATATATTTTCTGGTACTCATTACTCTTCTCGGGAGGAGAGCATCTGCAAGAAAAGTACAATTAATTAGATGGCCATTCCTGTATTGTCAGTGTTACTTATTTGAGGATCTAATAATATACCTGTGAGTATCTACTGTAATATTATATGAACATAAGAGAGATCCTCCCAACCAGCAGTCATATCTTCCCGCATCCCCTTCATTTACCGAGATAATCAGCAAACCATGCTCCGAAGTTTCAATATATTTTTCCGGCTTACTGAGAAAGAAAAAATAAAATATTAATAGATATCAAAAATCAAGTATATATTTTTGCCGCCTAAGAACGAAAAAAGGGATTAAATACTGCGGTTTGTAATTTCGTATTTTGTATTTTACCATTTTAACGAGTGTTTGTGTGTGTAGAGAATGAGAGTTTTTCCAATATTTATAAAGGATAAACTAGTCCACTCTTTAATGTATATTCCAAATGAGTCACTTCATTATAACTTTCTTTTCATATATCTTAACTGCATATAATATTTATAATCAATAAAAAATAATAAATAAAAACAGACAAATAAATCGCACTTTTTGTACTATTACGAGTTTTAATAGAGTTAATCTTTCTATATTATGTAATACTATAAATGTTTCAGAATAGATAATCAAAGGACGACGTTTACAAATTTTACTTCATTGCCGACTATTCCATCGGGGCTAAACTAGTTAGTGGGTGAATAAAACATGGCAAACAGAATGTTAGATTCCCCTTGCATTTTAATTGTACTGCGGAAGCGCGATAGCCGAAGATTTGGGAGCCCTTTAATTAATGTTGTTGTATGCGTGTTCGAAAACACTATTTCACGTATTTTAAAAGCTAGCTATTTAAATAGTATTTATCTTCGAATTGAATAGTGAAAGTTAGTAATGAAGTTGTTAGGGTGAGTTGAAAATTTTGAATTAATTGGAAGTTTAAGAGAAATGTTATTAACGTAGTTATATCAAGATAAAATGGTTGGATGGAATAAGATCATACAAATATTAGAGATGGTCAGTGTTTAACTGTACTTATAAAAAAATTAAGACATCCCTATAAAACAAGAACATAAACAAAAACACATTTATATTATAACTTATTGATGTAAACTCACTTAAAGGTAATAGGATGTCGACCTTTCTCCCTGGAGTAATAATACCATGTCACAGCCTTGGGTTGTAGAACTTCAGGCATTTTCACGAAGCTGCCGAGATGCAAGCTCTGACCCCAAGTTGCGGAGACACTTTTACGAGATATAGATGAGTCGCAGATATCTGCTGTTTCGTTGGCTACATCTTGTATTAGACTGTTAAAAACAAAAAAAAAGAATATGTATATAAAAACTAGCGAATATCTATCTGTACTTAAGTATATTTAGAAAGTTATCGATATCGCCCATTATACATCGCGCTGACTTGACGAATAGACCATCATCATCGGCCCTAGACAAGTTATTATTATATAACATAGGCGAATAGGGTTTATAGCAATGATATCACATTTCAGTGCCATTTATGAAACAACGTACAATTTCAATACATTTTTAAAGGTAATTTTCTTTTTTAATTAGCAGTTATTTAATAAATAAAAAACATAAATACAGGGTAAAATTTGTCGTTAAAAAGTTTGTAGCTATATATAAGTTTATATTTAACTAGCTACGTTTATGTCGGACAATGCCAATGTGTCGCTCATAATAAGCGAATAAAAAAGTTGAATGGGAAAAACTAGAGGCATCAGATTTTTTAAACTGTCGGTGCAATTAAACTACCTTGAGCTCGGAATAAAAACTTCGTGTATTTCGGGGATGGCCGACTAGTTTCGATACCGACAGGAGACCTTTCTCAAGGAGTAAGTCGTCCAGTCGCGACGGTAACGGACATTACTGTGACGTCCGGTACCGTCGCTGGCATCCCCAAATACACACGTGAGTAAAACCGTATATTTAAAAATATCGTTAGATATAGTGTGTATTAAATATTAAAACATTAAAGTTATCATAATAATAGTATTTATACTCAGCGATTTCATGGTATTTTAATCTTAGAATATAAATATTCACCAGATCCTAATACATTATACACAAAAAGTTTCCCTTAAAAATATGCACACAAATATCGAAAATTGCACCCAAATCGGATCAGTAGCTTTTAGAAAATCCTGTACATACATACATACGGGTGACTACAGAAAACTTCCTTTTTTAATAAAATTATTTTTTTTGCATGTAATATTTCACAATATTTTCTCTAAAAAAATTGGAGTTTGTTTTCCACTTTTTAAGTGAAAATTATTATTTAACAAAATATGAGTATGATCAGTTAAGGCTAATTAGCATATTAAATGTTAACAATTATTTTCCAGTACCCACAATCGTGATCAAACACAGCCTAAATGTTACACGAAATTTTGCACAATATTCCTGAATAAAAAGTGTATACGCTTAATTTGAACAGTTTAAATGATGCGCGTACAGTACAAACGTCTCTTCAAATTTCTTATATGTACAATATATTCAGATGTACAGATAATATAATGAATGAGGATATAGTTCTGTACTCTGCACTCGTCTACGTGCGATACTGCGCTGCTTTGTTGTCTATGTCACATGAAGACAATGGCAGTTCAAGATATTTATGCTACAGACAGCAAAACATACTTTAGTGCCATCTGCCGAAGACAAAACGGACTACTTAGTAAATTCTGATCCTGTTTCGCACAATAAAAGCATTTGGCTGATTAATATTTACAACTTCTTAATTATCAACTGATGGACCGGTCCGCCAAGGACCACCATCAAGCCTGGCAGTGAGAGGTCTTTCTATATATAGAGAGATACTAACCCAGATTTGTATTCCCTGCACACGCCAGTATCCCTGTCCCACCCGCAGTAAGGGTCGCGTGCGCATCGCACGCAAGCGTCATACCGTCGCGCACACAGAGCGAGTCGCAGCTGTAGCACGCGCTGATCCGAGGCCGCGTAGAGGGACCCATGGGATCGGGATATTGCCATAGCCTAGAGAAACGACAAGAGCATTTAGACTATTGTGGCGGTAAGTATTCGTATGTTAAAAGAAGAAGATTCGCATTTTTAAAGTATCATGAAGAGTTTATTGTTTGAAAATTATTTCTTACCTGAATGGGTTCACCGGGAGTGACATCAAAAATATCAAGGAGTGCCGACTGACTATCGCCGTTGCGCGTCCATTGTACAATCTTGTGGATTTTGCCCTCATCTGTAATAAAACACAAACAATTTGAAATCATGGGCCGCAACACTAGGTTTATATTAATTTTCTTAGTTAGGTGATATTTTTTGATTTGTAGAAATCCGAAAGAATTCTATCAAAAGATGGAAATGAAAAGAAAGAAGTGAAGACATTTATAATTTAATGTATAAAGTTTAACAGACATTAACTTAGATGCCGTCGGTTGAAATTAAACATCTACATTTAGAGTCGTGTCACAAACATGAAACTGAATTCTGTTAACAATCTATATCCATCAAATGATTTAACAAGGAGCTTCGCTAAACATAATTTGCGAAACATAAGATAATAACCTAAATACATAGATATGTTATATACATAGATATGTACAGACAATATCAGTGACACATATTAGGAATTCCAGCAGTTCATTGAATTCCACTTTACTTGCCAAACATCTTAGAGTTGTATTAATCGCTCTTAATGTTATAATTGACTGCTAATTATTTAATGTGTGTACTTGATGGAGATACATTACGTATGTTATTAACTAGCTTATATGAAGCATGAACAACGAACGTACTGGAAACTAACCTGCCGCTTCTATATGGACAATATAGAAAGACGAGAATGTTTTTTTTTTTGTGGAATTTAGTCAATTGTTTCAGATAGTAAGACATAGTGACATGCCATAAGCAAATTTAAGACTTTTTTCAAGTGAGTCATGTGCTGGTAAAGTAGTTTCGCACTTAAAATTCATACTTGAGCTTGTTGTCTCAAGATCTTGTTCCACTTGTGCTATGTCGTGAGAATGAAATGAAATGAATTAACAATTGGTATTGACTATTGCGTCATAACTATGATACAAATATAGAAACATGTTTGCTAATTGGGATAAATGTCTTGTAATGTGTGAAGTCTCAACCGTCATCCAAACAGTAAACATTTGTAACAGCTTGTTCAAATTGATAAATGGTAGGGACAACTTAAAGTGATGGCGCCAATTAATTCAGCTCTTTACAATAGACACGAAACGAAACTTGGCATTCTATGTTTATCAGATTTAGCTGCTCATAGTATAGAAGTAGTAATTAAAACTTTGTATAGTGAGTGTTATTTCATAAAAAAAAAACATTAAATTCATGCTGTTCAAACGTTAAGCGCAACTAATTATATGTCGATTATTAATTATGCATTTTAAAATATAGATATTGTTTTCAGTATTCGTGAGAAAAAATATGCTATAGGAATAATAAGACGAACGACGAAGGATGCGAAGAACTTGCGATGAAATGGTTTTCGGTTCGAACTCCACCGTGTGCACTACAGTCGTGAACCCTTATACTAGCATATTGTTTAGCTGGAGGGGTAACAAAAATATAAGGAATGTGTGATACATTTTAGAAATAAGAGGTAAGCCATTTTGTTCTGAGATTATAATAAAGTGTTATTCCGTCTAATAGTGCAGATAATATATCAGTATCACATTTTCCTGTACTGGTCTGTAATAAATAATGTGGTACAAATGAAAATAAATTTAATATATGTATTTCATCACATACATGCGTATACATATAAGTATAACATAGGTGTGGATTTGGCTGTTACCAAAATGCCGTATTTTCTGAAAAAAGGTCAGAAAATACAGAACAATCTTTGTAAACACAATCGTATTGGCACGTGACCACGTGCCATCACGGCACCGAAGGTATTGAAGGTTTGTACATAAAGGTCACAATTCCCAGTTTCCTTACAAAGCGGCCGAATCAGGAGGGAATTAATATGCGACCCACGAATCTTAATAGCTAATTGGATTACTGGCATATAGCGAAATTACCTAACCGGGTTACGTACAATACTAAAGCTACGTGTCTCCGTTCAATGTGTCGCGTTATAAGACGGAATTGCTGGCTCCTATTATTGTGTTCGTTAAGTTATGGCTGAGGCATAAATCAGTAATAATATTAGGGCCTTTGTCGCTAATGAATGATAAAACATTGATTGTGAAAGCTTGCGTGTTGTTCGCCTACTTAATACTTAAGGCGGTAATACAATAACAGATTTGTTATAAAAATACCACGTATACAGTACTTAGTAAATCCATTAGTGAAATTAAAAACATAGGTGGTGCGTTTCATGGAGAGCAATCTTAATTTTGTAGAAGGTTCGAAAATAAAATGGATAATCTATAAGTACACAAACAGTATATATACAGCGCCCGGTTGAAGGCAATATAGGCTTGTCTTATTACGCAAGTGGGACTGTATCAAGGTTTTGTATAAATTGGGCATGCATGACGGCTCTGCTTACCCTTTGGAGATATATGCTTAAAGGTATGTATGAATGTTGGCAGAAACCTCACGACTGACATAGGTTAGAGAAAAAGATAAATAGTGTAATTGTATTTGTTATCTCTTTGGGAAAGGAATCGAAATTATATGTTTATCTACAAAATTTAATTGGCAAAACATTTGAACTTTTAGAGTAATTCATTATAAAAGTTTGACAAAACCTATTTCATCTAATGTAAAATATCTAAACTTTGCGTCCAAAGCAGTTTCCTCGACACCTGAATTTGAAATGTGCTCATCAGCAAGTCTAAACTCTTAAAACCCATAGGTAAGGTGATTCGTGTCCGAATATTTATGCAGTAGGAGATCTCCACATATTTTATTTACTTTGTAACAGATACTTTTGAATTCTAAAAAAATAAAACTTAGTTATTAGGGGAAATATTCCTTCTAATTTTATCGATAGAGAGTGTATTTCAATTTAATTATGATACGACCCCAAACCTACCATATCTTTCTATAACTCCAATATAGCATACCGAATTAGCGGATTTTAATGTTCTGTCTTCCCTATATTACAATTACAATGAAGCATTCGGAATAAAAATGTCAACTAATAAAAAAAATACAGAACTTTGCTCTGTTAGTAGTAGATTAAGTAACGTAAGTTTATGTAGTCATACAATTCTGACATGTTAGGATAAAAACTTTCGTTAGTTACATTCATATTCATTTAATATACGGTTTTACTCACGTGTGTATTTCGGGGATGCCCGACTAGTTTAGGGTTCCAACAGGAGACTTTTCTCTAGAAGTAAGTCGTCCAGCCGCGACGGTACCGGACGTCACACATGAGTGTCTAACACTATTTACGCTATTTAAATAAAAACTCTGACAGTTCATAAAAGTTGCCCGGCCTGATACCCATTGCACGCTTACTTTCTGGGAATACATTCCACCCGTTTACTTAAACTTGCTGCCCTGCATCTAGCGTTCTATACGTCATGTTCTAATATTTAGCATATTATGTCTGTACGTGTAATGTTTCATGATGGATATGAAAGTTTTGAAATTTAAGATTAATGGGAAATAAAACGGGTGTAAGTTTATAGGATACATAGGATATAGATATGTAAAAAAGGTTGTAATTAATATTCCTTTTCCTGTATCTTGCAGCGTCTTGGTGCTTTGTTCTGACAATTTAACAAAGAACATATTTTAGGGTTAAATAACCGTACTAAAAGAAAAGCCAAAATTCTAAAACCTCGCATTACAATGTAGGTTGACAAACCCCCACGTCTTCTTATGTACGTACCTACACAAATGCTTTTCTCTAGTCAACTTAGTGAAATTTTCGCATTGAATTAGCGGGATTAGAGTAATAAGTAACAAGGTGATATACAGCAACATGCTGTCGCGTGAGTGACAGACGGGAACAACCACCGGTAATTATGTTCTTCGAATATTGTTTAAGGAACTCTGTAATTGGTTCGTGTAGAACGTACAGGATAGCAAGGAATTGTTAGATTTGAATAGTTTCGCAGTGAATATATTGTCGCCTTGAGTTAATTAGTTTGGGTGTAGACAAAAATAGGTTTTTATTACGGATACACACCAAGTTTGTTCTTATTTTTCTTTCTTATCTTTTTTGATATAACCGCATATTTTATAAGGTAAGATGGTTAATTTTAAAACTTCATTCGTTATTCTCTCCTAACTAACGGTCCTCGTATATTATGCACGTTGGTACACCAGGAATGTACAGGATTTTTGTTATTCTAATTATGCCAAGGAACATGCCGAAACACTTTTTTCTCGAACAACTGATGAATGGAATTGGCTGTTAAGGACCGTAAATAGATAAAATCAAGTGAGTGTAGTATAATTATGATAGTATAACATTACTCTATTCGGATTGTATAACATCAAAATCGTCGGCAATGCAATATTAAGAGGTTCGGAGTTTATACTTAAGCAGATGCCTTACCTGTTCTAAATGAATTCTAAGATATATATCTAAATAAGTAAGTAGCACTAAGCCTCCTAAGTAACTTTATATATTATATACATTGATAATGTTCTCGTACCACGAGAGTGTATATTTTGACGCACAAGTATCTTAATGTGATAATAGCTTGTACACGGGAAAGCATTCAACAAACTTGTCTGCAAGCAAATGTGGGGAGGTGATACAAGGTACCCGACTCAAATCTGTTTACCAGATTTTGTTATATGTTTAAAGCTTTAAGACGTGACACTTTCTTACATAGGAGAAAAATACTATTGCTTTAAATGAGTGAATTTAGTTTTCTTAATAGGTAGAAGACTAGTGCACCATAATATAACGTTCAAGTTTTACAGATGACTGGTTGTTTGATCCTGATGATTTGGTTGTGGTTCTGATATCGAAAATGAATGAATACATATATGATCTACATTAGTTGAAAACTTATTGCACATTAAACGTTTTATATACTTTTCTTTACTTTAAAGTTTTAAATATCGTGTATACTCTTTAAAAACTCAGAGATATAGTAATAGGTATAACTAAGAGATGTCGTATATATTTAGAACATGTCGTACTTATTTAATTAGGCCTACTTTTTGAAATTCTCTTTTATACATGTAGTTAAGGAGAAAACATACGGTTATTCTCTAACGGCCGCAAAAAAAGGATCGTTTGAGTTAATACAACTGTAAGCCACATAGTATATATAGGATCTGGAATGCGGTGTGGTCGTCTATAAATAATTTTACTTCTAGTGATTAATTCCGATCACGGCCCGGCCCAGCAAAATAATTAAACAATCCCACATTAGACGTGGACGAACGGGTCCGCTCCCCGAAGACCACCCTCGCCTAAACAATAACGAATTTCATAAGGAAACATTCACAGAAACGACAAACAAGAAAATATTGTCTGTAATGTCAAAGAAAACTACCGAAGCGAAAACACCTCGCCCTACGCTTAAAAAATAGACAAATTAGGTTATTGAGCGAATAACTTAACAAAGGTAGTCTATAACAAGTTTTTTTTTCATGTGGAAACCCCCACGGGTCATCACTTCACCGGAGCTAACGGTGAGGTGGTATGTCAGAATAGAACCAACTAAAACCACACGGTGTTCGATTACAAATAGGTCTATTGCAAGAGACCTGGGTATACCCTAAGAAGGTAAGCCTCCGGGAACCCTATAATAAGTACTTGATCAAAATGGGTTATCATGTATTATAATAAGATTATTTAACTTATAATTATATATATTTTATGAACAGATTTCAATAGATACACAAGGAAGCTTAACAATACCGAGCTTTTAATGTTGTATCCTTGATAGTCATTGGGATAAGCCGATTTCCCCGAGACATACGAGCTCGTCTTGCTAGCTTTTGCTAAGCACTAGTAACGATAACATTTTTATGACATTAAGACTAAGGAGGCAAACAAGCAGACGGGTCACCTGATGCCCATGTACACCCCTAACTCAAGAGTTTTAAGTGCGCTGCCCACTTTTGAGGGCGATAAAGCCGTTTGGGGGTGGGAAAGTGGAGAAGGGGTTTGGGCCTTCGGTACGTGGTATTACTTAGGTCGAGGCGGTCCATTCTTGCCTACGCATAGCTCTCCCCCGATAACCTTAGAATTACTTTAAGACATTGTAGGCATTTTAATAGCCCCCACCAATAAGTAGTTATATTAAAAAATATATAAAACCCAACTGCATAACATAAGTATTTACCTATTAACTTATTTTTATTTTTCCTTTGTCGGAACACGCAGAAATCCTTCAAGTCGTTTAGGCTCGAGACCGTTGCAAAGAAACTTCATATATATACATATATGTACATACATAAAGGCCTTATACTTGAAACACAGAAGCCTCTTTCAGCGCAGACGGGTATAAAGTACATAAGATGGCAGTAAAATGTCAACTATTGTTCACACCGAAATGTTGTATTTGTTACCGATCATAGCACCCGACAACACTTGTCTCAAAGGAAATAATTCCGCCGCTGAATAAAGATTTCGCTCCGACAAGCCTAAGTGAAAACTTTTTTGAGATCCCCGAACAATATAAGTTTTATTCCTCCAAGTGGGATAAATTCCCAAACACAAAGTAGCTCTAACATCTTTATTGCTTTCATAAAAAAGTCCACATTTAACGTATAGATTTGCCAGTTAAATTTTGGCTGAGTTCCTTAACATTTGCATTTATTATCACATCGGTAGACCAATTTAATGCATTTAATATTTAAACATAATCGAATATTGTAAAATCAGAGATTTATTATTCCTTTCTAAATATTTTTATTATAATTTAAAATATATGACTTGCCTTTTTGTGTAGTAGTTAGTAATCCTTACTTCTCAGTCAGAGGTCGTGGGTTCGATTCCCACACAGGCCAACAATTTTTTGTGCACAGTAATCATTCCTAATTCTTTTTTTACAAAAATATTCAGCGAAATGTAAAAAATAATCCTCGAAATATAAAAACTACTTTTAAGTTGTATGTATTATGTATATGTTGAAAGATGTCATATATATGACATCTTTGTATACAACTTAAAAGTATTTTTTACATTTTGCGTATTTTTCGAGGACCATAATATTGATATGACCTATGTTCAGCACTCCGACCATTGGTAGCGATGTAGACCTTCGAAATTGTATTTCACAGTTAGGCCAGATAAATTCAGCGGTTGGCGGTATGAACGAATTCGAAGGACTTTTATCATGAATCGCAATATGTATTTTATAGGTGTCGTAAATCGAGAGACGTGGGTTTTTAACGTTTACCTACAGGCTCCGCTAACTTTTACAGTTATTCTTGGCAAGACATTTTTATGTACAAGAATCGTTTTTGACCTGATTCGCATTTCACATTGATATAAATAATTAGTTCTCAAGTTGTTCTAATCTCATCATTATAATATTTTTTCCTTTTTTTGGGAACCCGTTTTTCGAGGCCTTCTTTTAAAAATGCAACAGTTATTAATAGAAGGCGAATGGATGGATCAGAATGAAATTATTGATTATTCTAAATATAAAGAATAAAGAGAAGATAGGGCCCTTAGTGTATTTCATGTTACCCATTTTAAAGCAATCTAAAAGTTTCAATCGAACAAATAAATTTCTGATTTACAGGATAAACATGTATAGCCTTTGAACAGACGATTATTCCAAACACGTCCTAAGGTATATTTTTAAAGGAAGCTTTGGCGGTGGCCGATATTAGGGTTGCCACGGCCGCTGGCGCGCTCCCACCTTCTGAAACTTTCTCGTTCGTATATCTTTTGATATTCAATATACTGCGGGACCTTAGCAATCCTTTGATGAGATGTTTTATGCAAAAAACGTTGGGCACCGTTAGCGCGGCGCGAATAACCGTTCAAAAGTGAACACATTAGTATTCTCAATCTCGTCCGGAACCGCGGCCTCCCTCCAGTTTTGGGGGAATAAAAATCAATGTTTATTCCCGTTGGACGCGTTTCGAATGCTAATTATAGGTATAACTAAATGCTTTACACTCGTGTAAAGGTGCGATTGTTTTGTAAATGAATTTCGACATCATTGCCAACCATTCAATCAAAATTAAATTGGCACTGTCTAAAAAACATAAAAAGGGTCTATTTTAAACTTTGCCAGTACAACACATATATAAAATAAAGTGTTCCTAATGCTTCTGAAGAATTTAAAGAATTTTCCTCTATGTTGAGTATGAAATCAAAATTGAACCAAGGCAAGAGTTTTGAACTGAGCAACGAAGGCAAGGTGTTGCAAACTATAAATTACTTTAGAAATTCCGTTCCAGTATATCGCACCGCAACTCGGCAATAAATATTGTTCATTTTCGTCCTGTGGGCAATGTACGTCGATGAAGCACGGAGCTACGTTAGGGATAGATCGTTCTAACACACTGATACACTGACTCCTCGCGACTTTGGCCACAGCGTTATGTGGGTATGTTGCATACCCACATAACCTCCCTCCGCGCTATACCTCACCTACACCTTAACATATCATTTTGCATGGACCGCATTTCATGTTTATGGCAAAACTTGGACTTCATGCACTTAGGCAAATGGGTTTCCGATACTTATAAGTACGATATATGCACGTATCGCTACATTTTATGCAACGTACTTAATAAAATATTACTGACATTATGCTGTTACGAAGTTTAACTTTATTGGTAAATCATCAACATTTGTTTACTGTTAAAATATATGTATATATTGTTATTTCTTTAGGTAGAAGTCTACAAATATTTTAAGGTCATTTAAAGACAATGACAGCAGTAAAACTACCATGACAGTATACCCCATACATCGATCGACACAGGCAAGTGAAGACCGCGTCGACATAGGACTGTTACCAATAAACGAATGAAAACATTTAACTCGTGTCAAATTAAATATAATTACAGCACTCAATTTAATTAACAATAAATGTTACTTATACCATTATGCATATCTTACCAAGTTATGAGAGAGTTGGAAAGTTGTTAGGCACTACGTGTTACACGCGAAACTGAATATCTATCAGAATATCGGGCGGTGAGTTTTGAGCGTGCATAATTACGTCATCAAATTGCTGTGATGGTTCAAGGCTTTGTGCTTTGTGCATTTTAAAAGCCCAACAGCCATAGCATATAACGTAAAGCTCACCCTAACTACGCAGTTTGATTCCATGTATGTCTGACCAATTTTTCGTTCAAGTCGTAAACAAACCATGATAGTAGGTAAAATGAAAACACAAGCAGCTTTCTTTTGTCTTTTTGAACAAACGCGTCGTAATTACGTTTCAAGTTGGTTGTTAAAACAGTCTGTATTCATGCGATACGTTAACATTAATATGTTCGTTTGTTTACAAAGGCGCCCTTGATACTAAGGAGTCGCGGCGTCGACGTCTAACTCGGTGAATTTAATTAAGTTCGTTAACTTCTAAATACTCTTAACGTCTTTGATACCTCGGATCCCTTCCATTGACAAACGCGATCCTTGAGCGTGTACACGACAGTCACTGTCAAACTTTTATCAACCTCGGAGGGCGTTCAAAAGTTGTCTGGCAACAGTGATTTAGGCGTGATAAAACAAATGGAATGAGGCGAGACGTAGGGGCCCGCATTGCGGGAGCATCATACACTCATTTCTCATTGTCTGCTGGCACCTCGAAAGCCGTGGCAACTTTCTGCCAGTGCAGTTTAATGCATATTATAACGCGGTAAGTACTGGAAATGTAGTAAGCGGTAGGGCAATATTGCCACGGTAGACACCAGCGCACGAGCGCACTCTTTATTGAAAAAGTAAACTGTCCTTTTTCACGGGACGCCTCGGGCTCTCTGTGACGGAATTTCGTGCAACTTATTTTGCGCTTCACTGTAAGTAATATTAAACTAAGAGCGCTTCAGATTTTTGGACGTTACTCTTTCATTTAGTAGTTTTAAATAAATTCTGTCATTACATGTTTCATCCTGTTATGCAATAGGACTGCTCTCAGACCCTCAGTTTTGTAGTTAGGTTCAACTCGTGTAATCACAGGGTGTTATTGCTAATATTGTAAACAACTGAGTTATTCCTGAAACACTGGCTGAAAGTTACATTGTGTTCATAAAACTTTATGAACACAATGTAACTAACTAGGGTAATTATTATAGTATGTAGCTATTGTGCTGGCGGGTGAGTCAAAAGTAACGTTTAAACAATTTAATATTCTACACAAGCATTTCAAACGTAGCTTTTCCTTTCGTAAAAGTTGTTCCGTAAACGAACCTCCCTTCGTTAGATATCTACGTGAGTTTAATCCACTCGGCAGGATGTTTTGGGCGGGAACGATTTTTAAGGAAAATTGGCGAAAATTGCAACAACATAGGCGAAAATTACCACTAGAACTCATTGTTTAGAGAAGTAGAGGCATGCCGAATATATGCGGCCATGGAAAGTAACGTTGACGCTCTGTGGTTTATACTCAACTACGTAGACATACCGTTCTGTTATACAATGTACGATACGATACGACAATGTGTAAGTCTATAAATGACACAATACATTTTCCTGAATACGTAATGCCTATTACAAACTTATTTGCTGACGAAAAAAACTATTTTTAGTGCAGACGAATTGGTGTCTATCGCTTGTTCATTTAATGTTCAATTTTTATTTTTAATTATCAAATCAATTAGAGATATAAAGTCGGTGGATTTATTTCGGTCTAAGAATTTATGACGTTCATGAGTGCTTTAACGTATAGGTATATAGGCCCTTAAAATATAGCGAGAAAACCTATATATATTGTCTAAATAAGACTTCTGATCACGATGAAGTTTGGTCGTATATTGGGCAAAGATCTGTATCAAGACTGAGGTAGTCTATAAATAATGTTGTTATTGATTTCTAAAGCAACGCGAGCAATTGCTCAAAATAACTCTGTTTATAAATATTATCGATGGATACGGATTTATAACTTTCAGTACAAGCTTATGGGAGTCAGTCAAATTGAGGTACCAACACCCGTTTTAAGCTACATAGTTTTCGCACGCTATATTGCTACAAACAATGAACGTATAATCGGTTTTTCATGTTTTGAATAAAATCCCCTGTTTCATAGCAGTGTTTATATCTACCTACCCTATTCCAGGGTGGATAAAAACACCGATGGCATCCAGACGAACCCGACGTCCACCCGTCACGGACGAGACGAATTATAGCCTTAGTGCCACTTTCACTCCCACCACTTTTAATTTCCCAGTGGGAAGGCATTTTTTAATTCGTGAGCTTTTATGAAATTTGATGTCCTTCGTATCCGTACTCCGATTGTTCGGACTGTTGCTTTGCGTTTCGGTATTCGCTAATTGTTTCAAGCATTGGACGTGGATGGTATACTTTAATTTTTTAGATCCACAAAACTGCCATTATCCTTTGTTAGTCAAGTCTGGAATATGACGTGACTTGCCTATTAATGCATTCTCAGACACTTGTTTTTTTCATTAACGAGAGACATTTGTATGCAAAAACATTTGTACTTCTGATGTCATTAGCCAGTTTAATTGCTGTCTGAATTCTAAACATTTTTGCTGTTAGGTTGATGGTATTCATAAAAAAGTAAGAATACTAATAGACTAAGATTAATAGACTAATACTATACCCCTGAAAAGGTAGGCTAAGGTGTAATAGACATCCACATATTACCAATTATAAATATGCCCCACTAGTGTAATAGGGGCAAACCTATTGACCTCAACCGGGCACTTTTTTGTTTTTTTTTATGGGTTAGGGAGCAAACGAGCGGACGGGTCATCAAATGGTAAGTGACTGCCGAATAGACACCCGCAACGAAAGAGTCCCAAGTGCGTTGCCGGTCTTTTAGGAAGGAGTACGCTCTTGTCTTGAAGATTTAAAAGTCGTAGCGGTCCGTAAACACGGCAGGAAGTAAAAAAGATTAGAAATTTAGTAGTATTTTGAAAGGAAAGGATAAAAAAAATTGATTGCAATTTAAAGAAAGGGGTATTACTTATACGAATGGATTGGAAAGTGTAAGCTATAGCTCGAGGACGTGGGGTCGCATATCTGTAACTCGAACTATCTGTAGCTGGGAGGAACGAGCCCTCTACTTGTATAACGTATAGCATATTAAAAAAAATGAGGTAAACTTATAGTAGTTTACTTACAAAGTATGTATTGGTATTGGTCATTGTTTTCTTTCCTGCTTTAGTCTTATCTTTAATTGTATAATATACAATTAATTTTAGTTTTGTATTGACATTAACGTAGAAAGGAAAACATAGCGTCATATTCATTGTTTTATTGGTACATTATTCAGACTGAATAAGTATAAAGCGGCCAAATGGTAACAAGAGATTTTAGATTAATAATTTCACAGAATCTCTTCAGGTACTTAAATAAAAGTTTAACAGCTATTTATTGAATATTATTACTAAATATTACACCGAATCGCACTACGACACTTATTACTATCGGACTGCCTGACTTCGGACTATCAGACCTAATCGGAATTTAGGACACAACGGCTTGCCTACTGACCACTTTGAACGGAACCAGTCAAAACGGTAAATTTCTGAAAAACTCTGTGATATCGAGTGAAGTGGACTATAAGTGTGTGAAATTTACTTAAACATCAAAATAAATAATTGACTTACTTGTTCCAGCATAGTAGACGGTGTAGTCTAGTGGATGTCCCATCATATCAACTTTGACTCTGTCTACCACAAGCCTCGTAAAAAATAGGTCCCGCTTGTAGTATATAGGCTTCTCGTTTTCGTGAGATACCGCGCTGTCCATTAGTGGGTGAGACCTGTTGGGAAAATAGCAGCGAAATGAGTATAAAATGCACAAATCCCGTTTAATTAGACTCCTCTTCTTTATTTAAACCGACATTATCTTAAGGATTAAATTTTATTCAGTACACTACTAGCGCAGTCCCACTCAAAGCGAAAGCATTTAGCTTTAGTTGCAGGGATTAAATAAAAATACTATTAGTTTGCCATTCACATGACTGGATTTTTATAAAAAAGCTAATAAAATCCAAGCTTACGCTCTGTTAAGTCATCATTTTCCTACATGTAAGCTAGTAGTTTAATATATTTTAATATATTGATAAAATTAACATAAAATAGAGCATAAAATTACATATTTGGATTTATTTATATCACTTGATTGAGCATCGGTACAGGAAAATTAAATACAGATATTATATTACTTTACACAGGTAGGACAATGGGCGGTTTTATCAATCGCGGTGATCTCTTCCAAATCGTATTGAGCTTAGTTATCGTTATATACTATAATATCATGAAATTAACTTTGCTTGCTCTCGTTTTACTTCTAGAACAGTCATTCTTGAAAACATGCCTTTGAAGTTAGAGGTACCTTTATTCTACAAGAACTTCTTGGCTGACGTCCGATTTTTTTAGGATCACTTACGATTTATTTGTCTCCACTTACGATTAATTTACCTCTTAAAAATTCAGAACTTATTTCTAAATGTCAGCAATCCGTAATATTAAAATCGTTTTTACAAGTGTCGAAAAAATCTGATGAGTATCTAAACTAGACAAGTATTTATTGTATTCCTAATATTCTCTGTAACTAGCAACATAGATTTCAGCGGTATAAAAGCAATACTTTGTAATATTTAGATACAATTTAAAGTTATCATTAAAATAAAATATTCTAGTAAATAAGTTAGTTAAACATCGTTAGAATATTTTAATTTCTAAGATTTAAATTCGGAAAACGATGTACGTATATAAGGTCGGCCTGTGTAATTCAGATTCTGGTTTCACGATAATTAAAGGAATTTACTAAAATCTGTCGTTATTTTCAACAATTTAATTATGGTAAGAACAGGAGCGAGCGGCAATAGCGTGAATTACGAAACACACAAACTCTGAGTGTGTGTGTTAAATGAACATTGTTAAAGAACTGCTTCAAGTTTGATTCATTGTTAAGTTAATTTTATATAAAAGTGTTTTAAAAACATGCGATAAAACTTTTCACCATATACTAGCAACATACTTGTCTGCCGCTACACATAATTATGTTCTCTTAAAACGTTCCATACGTTCTAAAGTAACATCATGTCAGACTAAATCGATAAGTCAGATCGCTGTAATGTAAATAAATATGACAAGTCAGTCAGTAGAGTATTATAATAGAAGCATTTCAAACATATTGATAATAGTTACGATAGTCGCATCAGGCGTTAATGTCGTCGGTGCAAGTCTCACAATACACGTCTTTACTTTAGCCTTCACAACTAATATACAATGCATTTAATTAAATCTCCACTCTCGTAATGAATAAATAATATTTTACAACATTCAGCAGACGAGTTCAGGTGAAGTGTTAAAATCTCAACGTTTCCACATAAGGATCACGGAAAAGCGGAAAAAAAAATAATTGAACGCTCTCGGGGTGAGAGCGTCGGATAATTAACAGGACGTGTCGCAGATAAAAGTGCCTGTGGATTTCAATGAGTGTGGAATTCTGGAATCGCAAGAGACCTCGTCAGCGACAGGATCGTGTTTCGCGATTTTAAGTGACGATTTTCTACTTTGTTTACGTCCGGCGCGCTTGTTACAATAACGACAGTCTAGCCTTTTGTTCTTTTTGCGTATCCCGAGCGAGACGGTTTTGGAAATAAATTAATTCGACGTTTCATGCTAGTTTCTTGTTTATCAAAAAAACTTTTTATTGACCTATGAAATAATTAAGTATATCCGCCATTGAAACTATGTTGCAGATTTCGCTATCATAAGTATTAGGTTGGCAACTAATAAAGCCGCCATTTGTTTCGATCAGTTTTTAAAACGTTATAGAACTATCTCGAATTTCTTGGAGTAGTATATAAATAAAGCAAGAGTTGTATGTCAGATCAGTTGACAACTAGATCTCCAATATTAAAACTACAGTAAATTATGAATATTTCTCGTAGAGAACTTCGGCTGATTTTACTTCACGAATTTCGCTTAGGTCGAAAAGCGACTGAAGCAGTGCGCAATATATGTGCAACGATGGGCGAAGGCGTGATCTCTTCTGATACTACCCAACATTGTTTCAGAAGATTTAAGAATGGAAATTATGACCTATGAGGTTCATCTACATCTATTCCAGGACAACCTCCTACAATAGATGTAGATGAGTTAAAAAGACTGATAGAAATGGATCCCAGGTTCACTTCACGTTGTCTGGCAGAGCAGCTTCAGTGTTCTCATACTGCAGTAGAAAAACAACCCCACGCTTTAGAGAAGACCTGAAAATATTCAATTTGCTTGCCACATGAGTTGACGCCGTCAACTTCAGAAGAGAGCTAACGTGTGCATGGAACTACTTAGTTATCATCGTACCAATGAGTGGCTGAGGGATGTAATTACGGGGAATGAAAAGTGGGTTACATAATTTTTTCGAGTAAGCGCCAGTGGTTTGGACCTGGAGAAGCAGGAGCACCGACGCCAAAATCTGACACGAGTACAAAAGTTCTTTTATGTGTGTGGTGGGGAATAAACGGAATTATATACTGGGAGCTATTGCCATCTATCACTACAATCATGACCAATATTGATTGTGATCAACTGGATAAAGTAGCAGCAAATTACCAAAAAATAAAGTATACTTTTTGCACGATAATACTCGACCACATGTAGCAAAGGAGACTCGTGAAAAATTACTTTCGCTTGACTGGGCTCTCCTTCCTCACCCACCGTACTCTCCAGACATTATGCCCTCAGATTATCATCTATTTCGTTCTCTAGCTCAATACATAGCAGATATAAAAAATCAAAATGAAGAACAGCTTAAAAGTGACCTTAATACCTTTTTTGATCAAAAGCCTGAAAACTTCTACGGGGAAGGCATTATGTCTCTGCCAGCGCGTTGGCGACAGGTGATAGAAAATGACGGTGTTTATATAGTTGAGCAATAATTTGATTTTGTATACTCAAAAAATTAAATAAATTTGTGTACAAAGATGGCGGGTTTATTAGTTGCCAACCTAATATGTTAGGTATCTAATACTTTGATCCTATAATTGTGTAAAAAATACTTATAGTTTATAAGTACAGAGACTTTTATTTCATGTCTTTAACAAGAAAATATTTTTGAAGTGAAACATTCGTTAGGCGCGTTGAGCACTTTTTAGGTGAACATAAAACATGGAACTCGAGTCATCGTCGCCGCACGCTTTCCATAAAATATATGTATATATACTGTGTATAATCCAATAGCTCGACGAATAAAATTTACAAGTTACTTAGTTTTCACTCTACACTCTACTTCGGCAGTCCCTAAAAACTGCCCGTATTTTTTTAATTTGGTCATAAAAAAATGAGGAATTCCTCATTTTTTTAACATAGGGAGACAGACGAACAGACGGGTCACATGATGGCAAGTGACAACCGCCGTCCATGGATACCTGCAACTCTGTAGTTATTCCAATGATAACCTAGCGAAACACGACTTAAATGTAAAAAACACAGAGTTTTAAACAATCACTTTGTAAGTTTTCAATTGAGTTATTAAAATCAAGAGGTAGTTTAAAGATCTTCTAGATTTGCTATCGACACAACACAAAATTTAATATTTTTGTAAGATTATCGTAGTACTAAAAGTATTAGTACCTAAAACATCTAAGTAAATGATTAAGAACTTACCTTATAAAATTGAGAACAGTGTCTGGTAAAGAAGCAGTGTCATTGACACATGTGCCAGGCCTGGGTTCGGGGACTTTGCTGCTTATAACTGGCAGCCAGGCTGAACTGGATGAAGCTTGTTCCTTGAATTTCCCCTCAAACGCCTTCTGAATGTCTCCAATGGTGAATGTGCAGATAGCTGAACCCATCAGGCCCGTGGAAGCCGTCGTGAAAACTCCATAGAATCGTGTATCGTCACCGGGTACTTTGTAAATGCTTTCTGTAGGGACAATAAAGATAAATTAATAGTTATCTCTTTCACACACAGAGTTATACACAGTATTAATTACGAAACATACAACAAAATGAACAGACATATAAAAATAGGAACAAAAACTACTGCTTGCTAACATTTTTTTGACTACTGTAGACTCTTATAAATAAGAGAGGTACGAGCCGAGCTGTAAACTTGAAACGCATAGAAAAGGAGAGTGGGTCTTCTGAGAAAAGAAGATCGATAAAAATAATGTTGCTTTTTTTCTGAATTTAATCGGGAGCGTCTAATTGTACTGGTTTGTGGAGACAGATGATCAAGTGCTAGAACGAAAAGCAGCCACTCTATCAATATGTGTGTGTGTGTTTTTGTGTGTCGGTGAGTGTTATGTGTTTGGTATGTATATATGTATCTTTATACTTAGTTGACTTGTCATAACAATAATCCCTTGAACTGGAATTAACTTATTGACCGAAAATGATTTATATTTACGTCATAATAAAGATAAAGAGATCAGATCAGATCAGATTCATCAGATTTTACCAAGTATAGCATCTCTATCTTCTCTATTTTTTAAATTAGAGTTCAAGAGAAATTGCTTTAGAAATTAAAATCTGTTTATAATTTTCTATAACAGTAATTTAATAAAACATACTATATAACCAGGTGTTAGGTATTTCATATAAGATATTTGAATTTCAATTCTCAATACCCTGGGAGAAGTAACAACAACAATAAGATTCCAACAGTTAAACTTATTTTTATTATAAGGATTTAAACAATGTTCTCCTATGTAGACAACAAAAAAAAAACATCGCATATGACACAGTGGGGCTCTCATAAATTATATAAAGAAGTAATTAGGGTTGTGACATGAACACATAAAACCAAGAACAGTGGAACCTTTCACTTTTAGGATGCATATAAAGAGTAACATACAGTAATTATCTTTTACTATGTCAATTGTTTATACTTTTTTACAGTAAATATCCCAAAATCAGCAAAATCCAATTCCACTTACACCAAAACGGTCAGCTAACGCGTGAATCTAATTGCGCTCAACTGACATGTAAATAACACATCTACAGCAAATACTGAGCACTCGAGTACCTATTACATCCTCATGAGTAATGCAGACCAAGTAGTGGGGCCGCGTGAAAAATGTAGCGAGGAACCCCGACAGGTAAAACCCCGGCCGGTTAATATTAAATGAACAGTCTGAGAGAACCCCACACGAAATGCACAACGAATTGGCTAGACTCTTCTCTCGTAAAATCGCACTATGCACTTCCAAATTTGGAAATGTTTGCGAGACTGACAGTCAATATTTGTTTGCTTTGAATGTAAGGAATGGTAACACGAAATTTGAGGGTACTTTACCTATAGAATGTGTTCTACGTACAAATATTTATGGAAATGTTTACATCAAAACTTCACATGTTTTTATACATAAACCTCTATTGAATTAAATAAATGAATATTGCAAAAAATGTGTACATCATCTGTACGTTACAAAAATGATGATGAATAGTAAGTGCCTAAGCCCTACATACATTTTAATAAAACATTGTAAAATCTTTTTAACTTAATTAAGTAAACATTAAATGGTTTCTATTTTTTTAACCACTGATTTTGCAACAACATATCTTCGAGGCTCAATTAATGGCAAGCGATTTAAGCAGTCAAGATTTAGGTAGAGGATTACTCAAAAAAAATATATGTATATACACAAATCCAGTTAAAACCAATTCTAACTAATTGTATTCATTAATTGAGAGTATATATTGTAGTGGAAGTAAGTCAAAGTATATCTAAGTATGTATGTATGTGGTGATAAAGTTATCATTTTAAAAAGTATATATCAGTTATCATTAGTTCCGTTAGGATTCTATACTAGTATGATGTAATTGATAAAACTTACGTATTTCATTGAAGTAAAATGGAAACTCTCCAGGTATACTGCAATTAAGCCTTGCTTTCAGGTATGTGGCCCAGTTCTGGCTCAAAATATTCTTGCCACCGGTGTCTCTCTTGCATACTCTAGCTACCCTCGAGTAAACAGCTTTGCCACAATTGATGTACTCCACTGCAGTCTCACGGAAAAAGAAAAGGACGTAGTCGCCCACATCAAACGACCCCACGAAATTTGGTTCTGGAAATAATGAAATAGGTTATTTAGATGTTTAAGCGGCGGCAGCGTGATGGCTGAGGCGTCGGACTTGCGATCAAGTGGTTGCGGGTTCAAACCCCGCCCAATACTCTACCGTCGTAAACCCACCCCTAACACAAGCATTTAGCTTAGCTGGGGGGGTTAACAAAAGAATACTAGTAATGTGTGACCCACGTTGATAGTATTCTTAAATAAAACTATCAATATTGTGCGACTTTATGTTAAGCAAAAATATTGTAGAGGAAAATATTAAATAAAAAACAAAATGACATAGTGGTGAAAAACGGGGCACCGCTGACACTGAACATAAGTGTTTTTGAAATTGTTACAATATAAACCTGTGTGAAGTTTTTAACAGAGTTTTTTTTCCGTGACAGTCTCAAACAGCTAAAATGAATGTGTTACGAATCATAGAATCAATACGGGATGTAAATGTGTTCTGCCTCAAACTTTTCAGTACTTAGAAGTTGTATAAGTGATAATTACAGAATAATGACACCAAATACACTACTGTTATAATCAGTCATAGGAGTCATAAATAAATAACGACCATTATAATTTTAGTTTAACAGCAAGTTGTCAAGTAAAATTACAACAGAGGTACGTAGCCGAATAATAATTTAGTAAATTATGAATATAAATTTTGTGTATTCCGGCCATTACGGGCATGCGTTCCCACAATCGCAGTTAATTCCGTACTATCAAATTGCTGTTATTCCATATGATATACATTAAATATTAGATGAAGCCGTGGGTGACAATTATGTCACGCGGGGACGTTCATAGCTGGTATTAATAAGTGCTTATTTGTTGGCTCCATAATGAAAATGCCACGTGTCACGGCTTACAGAATATGGACACACGCCTAACTCGCAATATCTCTATTCACACTGTTGAATAATATCATCTAAATCATACGTAATAATACGAGTTAACATAAAGCTTAAGAATCAGATTTAATAAGGCTTCAGAGCTTTTGAACTTTCTCCTGCAAAATTTATTTGGCTTCTGATAAATTGTTTAATTTAGTTGAAACAGTGTTTCACTCTGCAGATTAATATTGCTGGTATGGCCAGTACTTCAATAGTATCGCTTATAATGTAGTGACGTTTTATAATATACTTTTAGTAATATGTGCTTTTGGCTGCTTCTTATATATTTTTATTGGTAGTTATTGAGATTTGATTAAAATAATTATGTAGGTTTTGTAATGAAATTATATATACTGATATCGCAAGAGGTGGTTTGCTATCTTTGAATTTGCTTGGTATCAGTAGACGAGGCCTAGAACTGACCTCCTACGGGCCGAGCTGTAAACTTGAATCGCAAACAAAAGGAGACTGGGTCTTCTAAGAAAAGAAGATCGATAAAAATAATGTTGTTTTTTTCTGAATTTAATCGGTAACGTCTAATTGTCCTGATTCATAGAGACAGATGATCAAGTGGTAGAACCAAAAACAGCCACTCTACCAACTCTTGGACCTGCGCGGGCTCGTCGGAATTTTGAAATGTTCCCTCGCTTTTAACCTGAAAGGTTCGTGAACATTACTGGCGTTGGTACTTTCGTCAGTATGGGAGATAGTGTGCAGTCAGACACCGTTAAGTTTTGGTGGATTGGACTCAGACGTAATTGTTTTATTATTTTCTTAGTCAAGTGGTAAATAGAGATTTTCATTCGGAAAATTGTAGAAGAACTATAGAAGAGTTATTGTTGAGTAACACAGTTTATCTAAATATCTAATCACTCTCCATTAAAAGTACATTTGTACTAGTTTTAAATATTAAAAAAAAAACGAAAAATAAAACATTTTTTTTTGGTTCGTTAGGTTCATACCAAAAGGTATCTATTTCATCAATAAATTTATTCTATACAACAAAAATATTTTGCGGTTTCTCTATTGCAAGCAATTTTATAAGCGATCAAAGACGGTCAATAATGTATTCATAACAAGACTTGTAAATAAAATGAATACTGAAAAGGGTTGACTTAGTAAATGAAAATTAAACGAAAATAATTAACTGTTAGTGGCATTCGAAACGTTAGTAATAAAGGGCCGAGTGTAATGAACACGACGATATTAACGAAAATTAGGCAAATTTTGCCTAAATTCGTACATAAGCTAAATTTCTATTTCGCTGGTTGCAAATAAACGGGCGAAAGGGTTAGTCCCATTTGTTGAAATTCGAATTTCGTACTGAAATCAGAACAATTAAGCCATTTGCGCTACAAAGGTGTCGGTAATAAATATTAATTTAATTTAGTATTTTGCTCCATTCGAGAATTGAAAATAAATTTAAGTACATTTGTTTAGTAATCAGTATCATCAGAAAGTCAAAAATATAGCAAAAGTGTTTTGTTTCCAAGACAATGACGATTTATTGAATTCCTACAAGATTTTCTTTAGGCAAAGCAAGATGACCTACTCGCTGACAAAACAAAAATGCCGCGTAGCCGTATGGTACAAACTAAATTAGATGGAGGCAGATCACTGATCAGCAGAGAGAGAGGGAAGAGATAGTACAAAAGCCCTTAAATTGGTTGAAAAATTAATTTAATTCACTAGAAAGACATGCCAACAACTTCAAATACAAAATTTGAATTTACCGTCACCCATCAAAAGCAAAGCTTAGAACAAAATAACGAATATTATAAAAAAACAAAACAGATCCGGGACACGTTTGTTCTCATTAAGTGAAAACAGTTTAATTTCCATTGTTTAATCGCAAACATTCCAATTTCCGTGTATATCGTGTTAGCGTCGATGATAGTTACATTTGTCCTAATGATTACCAGCCCGCTTTCAGCTTATTTGATGGCAACTCATTGTTAAACAACAATGACCACGCTCATTTCGATACAGATTTAATTTTGATAACTCTACAAATTCGATTAACTGGGTAAGCGTACAGTAGACCAAGAATCATTTGATGGGATGCTTGGAAACAGCAGCTGATGAATGTTTACATCATCCAGCAGACGAAATCTAAGGACTTGAATAGTTTGTACCATTGGTGGATGAATTTACACGTTGTATGTTTCCGAATCTCAGGTGTATCAAATAAAAAAAATAAAATAGGTCTACAGTTCGCGAAGATTTCGTTTAACATACATAAAAAATATATATATACTCCTTTTTTCGAGTCGGTTACTTACTTTCTATCAACCTGATTATAGAAGTCAAAAGCATTACACTTGGTGAAGAGGTATTTTTCATTATTTTTTTATATTATAGGGGGGACAGACGAACAGAAAGGGCGACTGATGGTCAGTGACAACCTTCGTTCATGGACACCTGTCATTCAAGAGTCGTAAGTGCGCTGCCCGCCTTTGAGGATGATGAGAGAAGGGGGATGTAGGGAGAAGAAAAAAGAGGGGTGGGAAAGAGGAAAAAGAGTAAGGATGAGGGGAGGAGATAGATGTAAGGGGGAGTTGGGCCTCCGGAAACGTCACTAATTTCGAGAAAATGCAAAGCAAACGTTGCTTCACAACCGTTTTTCTGTGAGTCTGTGGTATCGCACCAGTCGAGCCGACCCATTCGTGCCTAAACATGGCTCTATAACTGTTACACTGTTGATTTTATATTATAATAATAATACTTACTGTCAAGCCACTTCGAATCATATTTCAATGTCCTCTTGAAAGCGAATTCACGCCTTCCAGTTGTCAGGTTATGAAGATCTGTTCTAAAGATGACAGTGTCGGCCTTGGTAAACTCGGCGTTGGTCCCCGAATACAAGGCTGGTAGACTGCCAGGGTTGCCTTTCTCTACCCATAATGCTGTTGAATTATCTGCAGGGTCGTACGGGCACTTAGCAACTCCCATACCAATGCCTGGCACGTACTCATGGCGTGGCAGGTGCGTTAAATTTGACTGTAACAATAAAAAATATACAAAAATGTCAGAGTAAGTAATAACAACAATTTTAAATATATATATATATATATATACGGTGTAGAAAGAAACATACATACATACGTAACACCTACATTTTGTAAACTATAATGTAGTTCCAATTACTACACTTATATGGGACAAGCCTATGAGTGGCAACCGGGCATTTTGAGACAAAGATGATATTTTATTTTTTTAAAACAACTCCCGTACTAGATTAAACTCCAGTGTTGCGGGGGACTTTACAAACATTCAAACAACGGAGACAAGGAACACCCAGACTCAGAAAAACAATTTTGAGGATTACACAAAGTGTGTGCAGTCACTGCATTAGTATTACATTGAACGGGAATTTGAGGATAGGTTGGAAAGAAAGGGATGCTCAGAATTGCATACCTATAACGCAAACTGGGTTTAATTTCTAACAATAGTTTTATTTTAAAAATATTTCAGTTAACAGTAAGGGAGAGGGTTCGGTCTTATTCCACCAGCCAGTTCGAGTTATAGGTATGCGACCCTGACTTGCTTGAGCTATTGCTTATACTCCCCAATCCAACTGTTTAACCAATAACCTTTCCCTACCCTTTCTATTATGCATTTTTACATTTAATTCCCAAAAGTGCATGGATGAAGGCAATAGCTGCTTACCCCTTCGTGGATCCAAGCCTGAGTGTATGTACATATATTAACAGTTTATTGCTATATCATGACACAATGTATAAGATATTATAGATGCATATAATTATGTTGATTGGTATAATTATATCGACAGTAAAATTCAATTCGATTCGTGAGGTGGCACTCAAAATTGTTTGTGCATAATGGTGTGCGTTTTAGTAAACACGCTAATTAAAGCTTCAAACACCCCAACTTTCTAAACATTCAAGTAGGGACGTTAGTAGAGGGTGAATATAAAAGTTTCCTAAAATATTAAAATTTTCACGCGTGAAGCTTTCGATTTATAAGCTATTAATCAAAAATACGAAAAAAAAAAAACGTTACGAGGGAATTTATGTGTTTGAAAGTCAGTAACAGTGCACTGGCCACCGGCCCCCGAGGCTACATGGTCCCGTGTACAACTCAACAACACATCTGCTATTAATTTTTTCAAAAATTTATGTTCGTTTCGCGCTGAACGGGATTTATTAACCGACACTTATTATTTTGAGGGCGGTTGAATTTTTTTGGCATAACTTGGTGCTCTCGGGAGAATTCCTCTATTAGTATAATCCGATGGGTGGGAGTACGGTTTTCGAAATTATCATAAAATTACTAAATGTAGCATAAACGTGGGGTGGGCAGTGGCGCCTGTCGTCGTGGATTGAGACTTTATGTAAATTTTAACGACGCTGCGACCATCGGGACCACCTGTGACCCGCCCCTCTCTTGGCACGGAACCCCGCGGGGTTCGAAGCCTGTGGCACCTGTCGAAAACCTATGTCGTTTTTATTTCAATAAGCTGTGGATTAAATTTGGCATGCGAAGACGTGCCGGCCGGCTGCCCAGGGGCAAGATTTTCCTTGTACCTTCCTTGTATTTTGACTTTTATCTGAAAACCATTATGATATAGCTATTTAAAATGGAAATGCGTATATTATATTTAAGCATATTTATGACTAGTTAGACAAAAGAGGCTTAGCGTCATGCTCATTTGAAAAAAAAATGAAGTATCGTATGTTTTCTTTATGATAAACATTTTTCAAAAGTTATGGATTTAACTATGAACTCGTGAAAGAAGAAAAATAATAACATGCACATAGAAGTACGTTTTCTTAACGAGTTAACCATACCACAAACTTTACACCAAACTGTAAAGCTCTTTGCAACATTATTTTCTCTTTCAACATCGAATCGGTTTCGTAAGTCCAGGATAAACAAGCAAATGGACCGGGCGGAAGAGCCCGGGGCCTCCCTTTTGTTGAATAAGAAAGTTTGTCTACGGACTCTCGAGACCCCTCATTAGGCCTTAGCTTTTGTTTGCTTACCAAATTAGCATCTAAAAAACTGTTCACCTATTGAATAGAAATGTGACGTTTTAATGACGTGATTTAAAATTTCAGACGGTTTTGTCAATGATAAATTTACTAATAAATTTTTAGTTAGGTCTAAAAAGAAACGATATCAAATAATTGTATAATTTTTATTTTATTAAATTGAATAATATTGAAAGTAGCTACGTTTACTTAATTACCTCGTAATAATCATAAATATCAAAGTTACATAAAATAAAATTCTGTTATACATACTAATATTATTTATTCATACGTTTGAATACAATACTCGTCTGTAAATGTAAACTTTTATAATAACAGTATACATTATAGGTGGCTAGACAGAGTTGTCAAATATTTGAACTGTTGTACAATAAAATAAATGTGTTTGATGCGACCTTAACAGGTTAGAACAAAGTTTGAGGCTTCAATCACAAGATGTCAAACCCAGTGTTCTTATTCCTCGGAGCCAATATAGAACTTTTCAAGTGTCTAACTTCTAATAAGAGGAGGCTGCTTATTGAGATAATAATATATTATATTATTTCAGTATTTTACAATTTATAAACGATCGTTATTGACGAAAACGGTAGTATATGGATAGTGAAGAGATGAATCAAGGTGACTCGGGATTTTACCAGCCAGTATCGAATGGCATTTACTAATCAGAATATATGAATGTCTTCAGATAAGTTTAACAAGACAACTTTAAATGATTCGGAAATAGCCGTGCTTTAGTTAAATACTAACAAATTAAAGGGAAGTTTAGTCTTTGCTATCTTTGAGAAGGTAAAAGAGATGAGATAGTAGAGACTCCGTCCGTGTATGCATAAAAATAAGGAAAGATGTTACTAGTTTTTCTAAGTCAGCGCTCCGAAAATGTTTATCCAACTAGTAAGGTGTCAATTAAATTCTTGAATGTGAAAACATACCTACACCCAGCTATATAGACCAAAATTACCACAAGGCTTTAAACATATGCACCAAAACATCTAACAACTGTTTAAAAGTTTACGATGTTACAAAGTAAAACAACGTATCTAGTCAAGAGAATGGTTGACACCTGCAGATACCTGGTTACATGATATACGACAATGGCTTCCCGATACATTGTGAATACGAACGTTAGCTACGTTGTATCCTACGGGAAAACTTTCGAGACATTCGCTACGAGTTTGTAGAGGCTTCGTAATGTGTGAATATTTATTTAAAGAGTAGAATGGTACTTACTTTGCGCTTCGAATTGATGTTTGAAAAAGTTTTGCTTACTTTGCTACATGTATGTATTTAACGGGTATTTTCGGTTCCACTAACGTAAATAGGGTTCAAGCCTATTACCATCAACCGGACACTGTATGACAGTATATATTCTATCTGATAAATAACAGTTAAACCCCTAAGTCGCCCTTTACGACAGCTATGGGAAGATATGTTGTGGCCCAATTTATTCCATCTGGTAATGACAATGTAAGCAATAACATGACATAACTACATTATTGATTACTACATTACCACTGATACAACTTATAATTACGACTTTATGAAATGAAAAAAAAAAATACCAACAAATTGTTGCATCAAAACTTTAAGGACTACTGCGATGGTAACTAATCAATTAAATAAAGCTAAAGCATAAAAAATTACAATCACATTAATTAAATATTGTATAGCAATTACAATATTAACAAGTAATACTTTTCTATATACATATAGATTAGTATTACTTGTTACTTAGTTTATTACACAACAAATAATGTGTATTTGATTCGACATTAAATTCTAGACCAGCCCAGCGAAAGAACTAACTCCGGACTATTCTAATAGCAAGTTCTACCTCCTCTAAGCGAACAATTTACGCATGATTATGAACCTAAGTAGCAACTTTGGTTATAAAGATATTCATAGGCAATAAGCTCTTTGCTTATGTGTTAAAGGCTAAACTCATGCTGATAAAACATTTGTCATATAGTTTTACGAACTGAGTTTGGTACTCGAGTACTCGATATGTTGTCATGTCACAGGTGGAGTGTGCTTTTCGATAGGTGGTACTGTTCAGGTTTGAAATGGCAGTACCATTCGACTTGATAGTACCAGAGATGTAATCTAATTATCTGGTTTATAGTGCGATAGATCCGATACTGATTTAGTTGATTAGCAAATTCACGGTAATCAAGCAGGACAATACGCGGTAATAGGCTTATTATTGTGGAGTTATCTGCAATACTATATTATCAGGTCTAAGCAACTATTCATTAAATACTGGCAACTAGTTTAAGAAATTTATGTGTAAAAATAGATTTTTTGTGTTATAGATCTACACCATTTACCCGCTTTATTTATAGAGGAAACGAAGATCGCTCCTTAAAAATTTTTTTAACAAAGACTGAATCTGAGGTAAATTGAGACAGGTCCTTGTTAAGAACTAGAAAAAAATAAATTTAAAAAATATTTTTTAAACAAGTTCATCAGGTAAAATAGAATGTTATAGGAACTGAAAGTATATAAAAAAAATTAACACAATTCGGACACCGGGAAGCGAGTCTAATACGTTCAAGATTTTGACCGAACAAACAACACATTGCAAGTTAAAAAAATCTTGTAAAAGAAAAGATTTAAATACTCTGCATGTTGCATATTACTGTACAAAATCGTAAGTTTTAACGATACAAAACATCGTTTCTACATCAGCTTACTCTCATTTAATTCGCTTTAAAAGTTACTTCGACAATAATCGTCAACTTGCAGGTTAGACTACCAGTAACATTGTGGAAGTTGTCATTGTCAGTGCTTATATATATACATATACTTATAGCAAGTGGTAACTTTCAAACGCACAAGGGATTCTACCAAGATTGTGGAGGGTGGTAAAGTTTTGACAACACGTCACTATCAGTTAATAACCTGTAGGGATGATCTGAATTTATAACGACATATTGCTATCATAGAGCAAGTGTATGCCAGTTACACAAATATTAATTTAAACTGACTTTAATCAAAATTGCGGGGAGTTATGCCAGATATGTCTTTTGATTTGTTGTTTTGAAGTGCTTTGGCGTGTTTTGTATGAAGCGTGGCTTATATGAAACCAGATTAGTGACAAATGCTCACAGAACCGTCTACAGATGCAATAGACTTATTAGACGCAATACTTATTTCAATATAAACTATGTTTTATAATATAATTTAATGCAAAAGAGTAATAATAATTTTGTTCTGCTAACAATGTGGAAGAGCCACGCTTAAGACCGGAGTAACACAACTGCCTCACAGGAAATCGGATGTTAAGCAATGGTTGCGTTGTATTTCATCGAGTGAGTGAAGTACCGGAGGCCCAAAACAACTTCTCTTTCCTTTCCCTTTTGCCCCTCAACTCTTTCCCAGCCCCCTAAAGACAGACAGTCCCGTCTGCTCGATTGCCCCCTACACAATAAAAAAAGCCTAGGATTGGAATTACTAATTCAATAAGTAAATATATAATTCAATAAGTTTATGAACCTATAAATTACGATTTATCGACACGAGCATAAGAATCAAAATAAAAACCAAGCAATAAAGTTTGTTAGCTCAAATACTCGCACTTGTTACCATTAAAGTAAGGTTCATATATTGACTCTGCATAAAATATTTAGAGTTAATATATTGTAGCTCTCAAATAAACTGCCTACTGTGAGTGTGAATCAAAATACCAAAGCTATCTTCGAAGTTTGGAGTTGCATCACTTTAGAATGCTGAACACTTTTAACATGCTTGAAATAGAAATAAACCAGTTTACTTAATGTTTAAAGTTAGATCTGGCTTCAATATGGATGGAAGAGAGTCAGAATTTTGTGTTAAATTATTCAGTACCTGTCTATAATTTGTTACACATATATAAAAAAATATACAGATATAAAATCGTCGCAATTTTTTTATTTTAAGTGAAGTGAAGAGAGATTTTACGCTCGTGATTATTTTAAGATCTTATTTTAAGGCACAATTGAATTACATATGAAAATGAAATAATGTGATAGGATCTCCGAAAAAGTAATTCCAAATCAGGAACAAATACTAATATAATTACAACACCCGGAATTAACGCGATATGTCAGTATTTAATACCTTTAAAATGCCTGAGGTTTGAACGGAAATTGAAGAAGAAATTGAAGTTGAAATAATTTTAATGAAAATAGAGTACTTGAAATTGAGAAAGAAAAGAAAGAAATTTATTGTACATGAAATATATTTAAAAAATAATCAACTAGGGGTTCCCGTTTCGTCCGCCATACAGCACGTCGTACGTCGTACGTACGTCGTAGACGTACTAGCAGACATGGCTATTCATTTAATCAGTTTATAAACTCTTTTTATTTTTACTAGCTACTTGTATTTTCTCCTTTTATATATATTAAAAAAAATATTCGCCTTCCTGAGTTATTACAGTATATGACGGACGGATGATTGGACGTATCCAAGAACTGAACTATATAACACTTATTTTTTATACTATAGAGGGACAGACGAACGGGTACAGACGGGTCACCTGATGGTAAGTGACCAAACCCCGTCCATGGACACCTGCATCTCAAGAGAGGAGGGGAAGAAGATAGGAGAGATGAGGAGAGGGGTATGTGGGGAGAGGAAAGAAGAGGGGAGGATTTGGGAATATGCAACGCAAGCGTTGCTTCACAACCGGTCTTCTGTGAGGCCGTGGTATCGCACCGCTCGAGACGGCCCATTCGTGCTTAAGCATCTCTTGTACACAAGTGTATCTTGTACCATGTACTTTTTGTAACCTCATATATATACTAACTTCTACCACAAAGAGAAAGAGAAAGAGAGAACTCAAAGAAGACAGAATATTATAGAATATTCTTTATTGTACACCCTTAAATAAAGTAGAGCAGATGACAAAAAAAAATTACTCTTACAAATTATAGTACAACGGGCTGTCATATCGCCACAAGAGCGATTTCTTCCAACAACCAAGTATTTAATAAAAACAATAGTTATTGGCGTATACTACATATACAAAAAAAGAGAAAAACAGAAGAAAATTTGTAAAAGAGTACTCGTAAACTGAAAGAAGAGAAACTTTTTAAGATTCCTTTTTAAGAAAACACTCAAAAATTTAAATTAAAACGAAACAACGAAACAAAAAACTACCATTCATAATATTAAATAGGATTTGCTGAAGTAGCGAGATGAGAAACGACATCTACTAACACTATAGAAACATAGTATGCTTCGATCAAAAACTTCGCCGTTCGGTACACGATACTATTTAACTACCGCCCGGTTACAAAGCAGCAGACGGCAGTCGTAAACTGCTCGCGATATTGGCCACTAATTCCGAATGAGATAGCTATTGCACCTGTGCCCGACTAGTTCAATGATATACGGCTATGGGTTTTAGATCAATAAAAAACTTGTTCTTTTATATGTGTCTGTGATGTTATGTTTTAAAGTTAAGATAGCAATCCGGGAGTCAGCGTTGCGTTTCACCATCTTAATCTTGTGATCATTATAAGAATATCTCACTATTACCTACATTATGTTAATAAAATAAAAAAATACTGTATAAGTTAGTTTAAGCTGAAATGGGTATGCCATTAATATTTTTTTTTTTGTACTTTTATAGAATGTGATATGAGTAGCTGACGTAAATACCCAGACTATCGTTCCAAACATTTACTGTAAACATTTTCAGACAATATGAAGTACTTTACATTTTTTGTTTACGTTTGCTGTTTGTTGAACTGTGTCTTACCAGGTCTAATGCGATTCTGGCAATTGGCGCTCGATAAACAAAATTAGGGGTTCCGAAACACATACATATATATTAGTCATATTTAAACCCTCAAAGGCGGGCAGCACCCTTAAGACTCTTGAGTTGCAAGTTTCCATGGACGGCGGTTGTCACTTAGCATCAGGTGACCCGTCTGTTCACCTGTCCCCCTATGCTATACATAAAAAAAAATTAGTTTGCAAATACTAATTTCTGTAGGTGAGTTTATTTATCTTTAATTTATTAGGATTAAGTCTATAGTTAAGTCCTGATACTGTTTATTAAGATTTATAAAACAAAAATTTAAAGTTTAATTAGTGTAGATTTTAACACAGTAACTGTATCATATTTTTATTTACATGCTGTGTGCTGAAAAAAAAACAAGCATAAATTTTAATTACATGTAAATTGTTATGCCATAGAAACAAGTTAGCGCTCGCTTCTGTGCCCTAGAGTTGAAAGAAAGAATGAAAAAATAAGTTGGATTACCGAAGGCTGCGCCCAAAATGATTTTTTATTAATTATGATAAGTAAGTAGCGAAAATGCAGCTTATTTAGTTAAACATACATTAAACGTGCTTAATTTAAGGAGTGTTTATACATACATATGTTACATATAACAAGTTAACAACACAAATTTTTACTTCTGCAATAATATTCAGTTGGGCTGTTTTCATCGACATAAAGTGGTAACATCTAATTGGCATGTTCACAACAACTTATACGTAGCTGCTTCAGCAATGGGAACAAGGCATCATGACAGTTCTGTCAGCTAAATGATAGACTTGACAGGTTTCCAATAAATTAACCCGTCATGTGGTAGAGACATTTGACTACGTACTAATAATGAATAAATAAATGGGTTAATAATTTTCCCTGGTACCAAATTACTTATACACACGTGTAATATATTCAGGGTGCGAACTGATTTAATTTATTTTATTACTTATCGTATCAATAGCTCTAAGCGTAAAAGTATTGTAGCAAGATGTTATAAGAGAAGACAGAGGACACCTTTATAATTTCATTGGATACTAATTTTATCGCTTAAAGATATCCCTCTTTATAAGATTAAATCAAATATTTTCTAAACGGGACTATTTGACTCATAGTTCTCGAATTTGTTGCGTTAAACAGTAATCCCATATACAAAAGGTGGTCACTTGTTTTAATGATTGAATATATACATGGGAATAAAGATAAATACTTCACAGAATTTAATTAAATTATGTATATTGTTATCAACATGTAATACATATAGGGGCTTAAAGCACTGGTCAGTATTGGAACAACTAAAAATTGTGTTTCTATAACAACAAGCACTTGCAACAACACCGAATTATTTGATAAACGATGCGGCGACGGTAATAGGAAAATTTTACATTGAAAGGTTAAAATAAAAGACGTATAGTATTACTTTTTAGTTTTTCAATAATTTCCTTAACGTTCTCGAGTTGAGCTTAAAAGTGCCATAATGTGTCAATCTAGTGTAAGTTCGTTTATGCTATACCTATTACAATAGAAGTAAATTTAAACTTAGCGCTTAAATAAATCACTCACTCGCTTAAATAACAGGAACTCAAGAGTCGTAAGTGCGATGGTCGCGTATAAGAGGTATGGCGGAAGGTGAAATCACTCACTCGCCAATATAATGCAAGCATTGTTTGTCTTCCAGTTTTCTGTATCACTTAACCCACCTATAAAACTAAGTCAAATTATAATAAATACACTTCTGTTAAAACTTATTAATGTAATATTCATTTACGACAAGCTGTACTCATGTAGTGCACAAAAATGGTTATGCGGCGTTGGTGCTTACTCGAATGCAGTGTTGCATAGATTATAAAGTGATTTTCCGAAGTGCACTCAACGGTACATCGCTGGAGTGGAATTTCCACTATTATTATGTCATGAACATTATTATGTGACACTATAAAAGCTAGTTGATAGTTTATAGCCATGAATAATTATGTTATTAAAAGGCAAATTACACTGAAATTCAGATTGTATTTAGGGGTACCTATAAGTTCGGTGAATTTGCCATTATCACTTGTACAAATATAATGACGCAAGAGGTATATTTGGCTTTCGAATTCGCAAAACACTAAATTTATTTTTTTATCTAAATTATACTTTTATTTGCGTTGGTCGTTTATAGTGAACATTCTAACGGTTCTTTCACTATTTTATACTTAAAACCTATTACAAGTTCAATAAGAGTATAAAATAAATGCTTCTACTTGTTAAGAAAAGTACTTAAGCATGTTTTTGCAATTTTAGTTTGGCGAACAGTTCTTGCAAGTTAACTTTATCCTAATATAATAAAATATACCAACATAAAGCTAGACTTTGGTAGATTTATTATGATATGGGTGGCAAACGAGGAAACGGGTCATCGGATGGTAAGTGACTACCGTTGCCCATGGGCCCCTGCAACGTAAGATTCGTGAGTGCGTTGTCGGCCTTTGAAAACACAATAGGTGAACAATATAAATCTTAAATTGTAAACACAACAGGTGAACAATATAAATCTTAAGTTTAAACAGTGGTAGAGCACTGCTTAGGCACGAATAGGCCGGCTCGACGGGTGCGATACCACGACCTCATTGAAAACCGGTTGTGAAGCTTGCGATGCATTTTCCCGCAATTAGTGAGGTTTCCGGAGGCCCAACTTTCCCTCTCCTCTTTTCCATCTCCACATCCTCCCTCCCTTCTATTCCCTCCCTGCATCCCCCCATCTCTCATCACCCTCAAAAGCGGGCAGCGCACTTACGACTCTTGAGTTGCAGATGTCTATGGATGGCGGTTGTCACTTAGCTAGTTCTTTACGTCACATATAGACCAGAACCCGGAGATATGTTTACATACGTTTATAAAAATAATACTATTTTCAAAGTTAAGTAGGTAATGAAATAATAGTTTGCAGGCAGTGCATTGATCTAACTTTCGCGACTGATACACTCAAGCTTAGAACAAATACATGCACTATACTTTCAGAAATGTGGGAAACTCCGCTCGCCGTTAGTTCTTATTATAATGAATGATGTAGCGTGCGGGACTTTGTTGAAGACAAGAGTAGTTCTATAGAAGTAAGCATTTATTATAATAAAATATAGATAAATCCAGAAAGACACGATAATGCTTGTTAATGTGTGTTCTAATTAGACTGACTTTCGCTTAAAACTAGTGTCTATAAAGCAACTAATCCCTAAAACTCTATCTTGTGCGACAAATAATTAAACAAAAAATTAAAAGCTACACTATTTTATGAGTGTTGCTTAACGATTTTCTGTTGTAAGGAGGCACTGTCCTAGTGATTGATAAAGAGCTGAAATCTGCCTTTTTATATTGAAATAAAAATAAAACAACAATTGAATAACTTATTTTGGCTGGACACAATTCCAAGGCCGTCTATTTCATTATTCCACCTTCGGGTTCCTATATTATGGTGGAAGGCGTCCACATGGGTAATGAGCATACGATTAAGTACCTGGGACTCGTTCTGCATAGCCGGTAAGATTTGGGCCACAATTTCGACACCTATTGCGCATCGTGCGCGCTTCTGAGAGGACTGTGACCGAATGTTGATGGTTGCACCGTGTAACGGGTCTCGTCTTGGGTGAGACTGAACAATGTCTGTCGGGAGTGAAGAATGCAATTGCCCTTGCGTCGCTCACCCGATCATAAGCAAGTTGCGGAACACTGGGGTGGTTTTTAGTCGGTAAAAGTCCTAAGGACCACTTTTTTTTTTTACGTGGGAAATCCTCATGGGGTGGTGAACTGTATCCCAGGTTTACCGCCCTCGTCTGACATCTGGTGCGTTGTCTGCGGATGAGAGTAGTAGTAGTGTTTTCCCTCTCTCTTTCCGCAGCCTCCGTCTGTCACATAATCGTTTCACAGAAGGTGACCACTGCATCCCATGACCTCTTGCTCCCAACCATGGCGCGCAAGCACAAGCTCTGTAAGCGAGAGGTCAGCCCCTATTTATGTTTGTAAGGCGCGGCGCGGCTCTTCCCATGCAGTACAGTCTTGTACCGTAATGCGTACCGTGTCTTCCTCGGAATTGACGCAGTGGTGGCACCGTGGTCAAAACATCCGTGACCGGTAAGCACCTGCGTCACCCTATATGACAGGGAGCCGTGCCTCCGTTTGACCCAATCAGTGAATATGTTGGCCGGATAGCCTCGATTGTGTTGAGGCCATATGACGGGCGCTGTAGTCGCACCCGCTATTCTGCTAGTAGGACCCCTCAGTTCGGACCGCCGCCTCTGTCCTACAGACCACTGCGCGCACCCCCATGGGCTACCGACATCCATGGGTATCTTCCACCCCGTCACCAAAAAAAAAACTTAATATTTAAAATTAACTATTATCTTACATGTGTTAAGATAGCACCTGGGTCAAGACCCTAGGAAATATTTATTTCCGTATTATTATATTTAAGAGTTCTTTTCGAAAAACACTTAAAAGGTCCGATACCTACATCCAATGAAAGTTGAATATTAGTAACCCTTTTACCAAATACTTTAGAAGATGTAGACGATAATGAATCAGTTAAAAGTCTATACTTCTATAAGATTAATTAAAAAAATATGAGTCTTATAAATAACTTTACTAAGTAAGATTCTGAGAATGTATGTCTAATCAAAGCCGGACTGAATATGTACCACCCTTTACCTACCATATCAAATAGTCAAAAAAAAATTTAGAGCTCTACGACCACTATTAGCTAACCTTTTACTAGTAAACAAAGAGCTCTAGGAGAAAGGCTAAAAATAACAATAAAATAAGTCGCCAAAAATGTAGGCACAATGTTATATAATAAAAGCAATTTTTGAAAGAGAACGAAAAGCTAATAAGATATTTGTTGTATTTATTTTACAGAGAAACTAGAAAAACCAAAGAAACTTAACTACTTATAATTATTAAGAAAGTTTCTACATCTGCTCGAAATACCGAAACTGACAGAAAACTAAGGAGAAATAAAGTGAAGACAAAATACAATAAACCTAAGGAAAAACAACCTAATTGCAGAGAAGTGTACTCTAAATCTTTTTAAATCAACACAAAATCCTTATGATAACTACATGGATGTATCCCTATAAAAGTTTTTTAAGGTCTATACAAAAATTCGCACGGACTGTGTTCCTGGTAAAGTTTCGACAAGCAGCAACAGACACTTTGAACTACTTATTTAAGGATACAAGCGTGACGATAGGTTCTTTAGGTACCTATATTTTTTTCTTACCGCTCTTCAACCAGTTAATATGATAATCATAGGGGGTGAGGCAAAGCATATATTCACTTTGCTTGTAAGTTCAGAAGAATTGGATAGAAAACTGCTTCAGTATATTTAAGAATGCGGTTAAACAGCAAAACATGCACATTTTCTATAGGGTTGACGTATAACAATCGGCAGATTTATAATGCATAAATACTTTAATCATCATCATCGTTTATCAAATTTTAAATGTCAGTATCATAATCAAAATAATTGATATAGGTAGTTAAAAACTTGGTTCTTTTCTTATGGAAAATAATTATTAATAATTTAATTAGCGATAATGACTACGACTGAATGTTTTATATTGCTTTATAAAGCTCTACTTACAATAATTAAAGCTCTACTTACTCTAATTACAACGCAATAAATCTAAGAACAATAACTACAGAACGACGAACGACGACGAACACAAAGAACGAGTCACAAAGACAATTTAACGCGCCCGTTGGCAACATTCGAGCCAAAAGAACGAGTGTGATCAGACGAAGAAAATAAAAGTGTTAGGTAGTCGTTTGTTACCTGTTTCTCTACAATACAAACATTTGTTCGTTCAATAGCAGATTTAAAACGCATCGTATTAATCTTGTAAAAAATGAGATAAGCCCACATTATTGATTGTACCTATTTGAAATAAAAACATTGAATTCGTTTCGTGTCACACTTAACAAATGAACCAGAAAAAAGTGAAGTAATCGTAATAAAGAGGGATAGCGATAAAACATTAAAAAGTAATTTGATTATTTGCCTAAAAAATAGGTTTTTTAGGATCGAAAATTTGATACGTGGTTTATCTTTTTAAATTATTTGTGTGTAAGAGTAAAATATTGATAAATCTAATTCAATTTTACCGTAAGTATACACGTTTTATTAAACAGCTTTTCTGCTTCCACAAATTCAGTTTTTTTTTTTTATTTTAACGATTAAATAAGGAGTTTTTTCATAAACATTAGCTTAATACGAGATAATACTTCTCCATAAGCATAATGTTTGTGTTAATTGAAATTACTTTTAACTGCAAAAGCCATATGCCTATCACATTGTGTTAAAACATAGTACCCACCCCACAATATCATCTATCTACCACATAGTAGTAAAAATACCAATACCACAGCACAAGCAAGCTACCGCGTCATTTGTTTCCAATCCTCATCCAATCGCCTACAGCTATTTGTAACAGAATAGATATAAATCGGTGGTTGCAACAAATATGAATCGCTCGGTCAATTTCGTTCATGCGTCTCCACAAGTCGCATGCGCCCTATCAATCCTGTATATGTGATTTCACTCAATTTTTGAAACTGACGCGCCCCTGAGGAGGGAGGAGAACATTACTCATACTCGTACCAGATAACGGCGACTTTGCACTTAGTATTTATTTTATTTATTGCTGCGTGAAAGCGTTGATCGTAGTACAGTAGGTGGTGGTGGAAGTAACAGAAAAATATTTATAATTTTTTATAAAACTTTTTGTATTGTATTGTATTTGATGTGATATTTTCTTAAAATTAGAAAAAGTGCTGACAGAAACTAGTTAATCAATAGTCTTATTCTATTTTAGTTTTCTTATTTTTATTTATTTAAAATACGTCTTATTATATAAAAATAAAAATAGGAGGATAGGATTAGAAATTGAAGAACATATACATTTTTGAATCCGTATTCTTAAATCCAAAACACTAAAAACCTTCCAAATCTATTCTCGAATACCAAGTACAAACCATCTAGACAGTTAATTAAATCAATTTTCAAGGGGAATTAATATCCAGTCGTATTTAAATGTGCAACTATCTCTGTTTTGACAGTGCTCTGTACAAAAGTGTGCCCTGGTGCGGGATCAAAGCGGTCTCTTGTCCCCTCCCTATGAAAGTAAAAATGATATATTTTCAATTTTTGGCTTCCTATTAGTTCGAATTTTCGACTCGATTGATTTATTTTGATGTCCTAATGTATACCAAATATATTTTCATATAGATTGTTCTTATTTTCCAAAAACGTTTCAGTATGTTATTTAGTTTATGACTGTGTTAAACAATAATTATTAAAATTAAAAATCTATTCTTTTTAAGTTTTATTCTATTCTATATAAATTATTTTAGATAGAAAATAAAGCGAGTAAAAACTTTATTAAAATATACTTGGCTATTATCTAAGACATGACTTTTAACAATCTAGTTTTAAAATGACCTTAATGTCATTTTAAGGAGAAATCAGCCTTAAACTTTAGTACACAAAAGTGACTCCGATTTCAGTCAAGAATTTAGTCTGTAAGATATTTATTTACTCACCACTTTAAGATTAAAAAGATTTCAAGATCTTGGTTTAACTTTATATTTGTTTATAATAAATAAAAAAAAATAGTCATGTCAAGCAAAGTGAAAGTTTCTAAATTGTACCTTACAGATTTAAATAGATATATACTCAAAAAATACAAAAAAAATTGTTAAAATTTCTATAAATCTATATCCGAGAAATAATGTAATAAACCCCTACACAATCCCTTGTGAAATGAGGTCTATGCAATTTGAATCTCATTATAAATCCATTTTCAGAATTTTGTATGCACCTATTAGACCCTGAAACTGCTCAACTGTGTCAGAACCGCGATAAAACGTGTGAGGGTCAGAACGACCGCCAATACATCATAAAATTATATGAAAGTCAAGAGCAGGGAAAGTGAGAGGTGAACGAGCCACACAGAGATTTATTGCGGTCTGCTTTCGATACCAATTGTATAAAGTTCGTTTTATGAGTTAAAAAAAATTACGAGAATAATGTTACTTATGTATATATTATCACGAAAATAATGTCACTTATCGTAGCAGCTGTAGGACTTGAATAGGATCATTTAGGATAAGGACCAGCAGTACTGATCAAAATATATGCAATAAGTAATACTTCTTATATTCGCATAAAATGAAGACGAGAAAAATTATATTTTGAAAAAATTTTAGTGAAGTTTTCCAGTCAACATTTCTTTAGAAGTGATCTGGAGGCGTTCGGTAAGAAATTTCTCAACAACATTGTGAAAATATTCGTTCATGTAACGGCGTCATTTAGACTCGGTCTCCGTGAAATTTGCAGCGGTTCCTGCTTGGAAGCAAATGCGTTATATACTAGGTGCATCGAGCTTTATGTAGAACGGGAGCTTAATATCGTCTCGTTAAGTTTGCCGAGGCTATAAACCGGTGGAATGGAAATTTAAAAAGGATCATAGTGCACCCAAAAACTATTCTACAAAAATTGCAATAAAAATATGTATATGTTGATATTTGTTAATTTCTTAACATACGTAAGAAAGAGATTTAAGCTTGAAACTTAAATGTTTATATTTTTATGTTCAGAGGAATTGTTCGGCTTATACCGGCTGCAGGTTTCCGCCATCGTCCTACGCGACAAAATATCCATCCCCGTCACCAGGCCGATTGGCACTCCACTACTGTGCGCTTCTCCAGAAGCTTTTTGCCTCGCACAACCAGCTTATGGAACAAATTGTCGCCTGCCGTATTTCCGAACCGATACGATCTTTAAACCTTCAAGAAAAGAGCGCTCTCCTACCTAAAAGGCCGGCAACGCACTTGTGACTCTTGAGTTGCGGGTGTCCATGGGCGGCGTTAGTCACTTACCATCAGGTGACCCGTCTGCTCGTTTGCCCCTTTCCCTATCGCATAAAAAAAAAATTCAACCCTAAGCTACAAGTTTGTGTCTAATTTAAAATTCATTTTTTAAAGTTCAAGATTTCAAAACGAAATGTACTTTATTATAATACGTTTCAACAACACTGACATTCAATAACATCGTCGTTTATCTCTACACCAATATGTTAGGGACCTGTTGGGGATCTGTTGCGTCTCTGGCTCGAGTCCAAGGCTCATGTCCGGATCACTTGGAGTGAGGTCTTTAGGTAATGGTGCACATTTCGTTGCATGTACGTTCGGAGTTTGCGACAAGATACATGTTTTGGTTGTTTAATGGAAATCATAATGTAAAAGAATCTCATTTCTTTTACCTTTAGAGTAGTCTTCATTGAGGCGTAGTTGGATTTAGAATTTATTGTAGTATAGACAGATACTGTAATGAACGCAATGGCAAAATTCAAAGCGTTATTTTATCATACGAGTATATAGAAAGGGCAAATAGACCGGTTACATGATGTCACCGCCTCCCCTAGACACCTGCAATTCGAGCGTCTCAAGTGCGTTGTCGGTGCCTCCCAAAGAGTAAGTGTTGGGCCTCCAGTAACCTCAATCAATCAGCGAAACACAATGCAGGCATTGCTTCACAACCGTTTTTCTGTGAGGCCGTGGTATATATACGTAAGCAAGGCTCTCCCCCGTTTAATGAACGTTCTATATTAGATTGATTAAGTTTTATACTAAGAGTTAAATGAATTGAGTTACAACCGCAGACAAATTGATAAGAGAGCTGTAAAAAATAAGTTTTTACAAAAGAATATGACGAAAATTTTAATCATTTAAGAGTTCTTCAAAGTACTTATAAAATTGGTTCTTGAATCATCTTACATCTCTCGAATTCAGTAAACAACGTCATGAAATTTGACAAAATTGTTGAGAAACATTAAAAGCGAAGTATGTTGTTTACTTAACATGACTTTCTTCTTCTTCTATTTATAGATACACGTTTTCTTATGTACCTTCTTATACATAAAACAAAATCGGGTTAGGAACGCACTTAAATTCAGGTTTAGGCAGTTTGATCTTTATTATCTTTGTTGGATATGTGAAAAGAAAAGAATAACTATATGTAACATATTTAGCTTAGCTGGTTGAGTTAACAAGAATACAGGTAATGTGTGTAAAAACAACGTTGCAATTTTTTTAATATCCTAGTAAATTCTAGTATTTAAAAATTTGCTTGTTTTTTTATACAATGGATGAAGGTGACGATTTCGCTACAGTATAGACTAAATTATTCACGATTTGGGTTCTTTCGATGGAAATTCTCTCCCAGGCTCTAATGTCGATACGTTGCGCTATTCTTCATTTGGTTCTGTCTCTGTACATTTTATAAAAAAGGCTCTCTAACTATGTAGTTAGGTAGTTCTTAATACACAGAATACTTCTAATGAAAAATTAAATAAATTATACAAGAAAAAAAAAAATGAAATTAGAATTAAAGTCAGAAACCACTATCAATTGATAAAATTTAAGGTTTAACCAACTAATAGTAATTAATGAAAAGCTCACGATGTAGATACGGCTTATGATAGTGCACGTTTTAAACGATACCTATTAGATAACACAAGTACACTTTGATTCTAATCTAACCTAAGTTTTAATTATATTGGTAGTACGTGTTCTAGCAAAAGTTGTTTCTTTTTAATGTATTTGCTCTGTTGACCATAAACTTCATTTTACTGTGGGCATATTGTAACCGATTAAGAACTTTTAATCAATGAAATTAGACCCTTTGTTTTTTTTTCTGTGTCCGACAAGATATTTATGAACACAAATATACCCTTCCAAACATACAATTACGCACTCTTCAGGTGCCTTATATATTTTTTTTAATTATGTGTCACTAGGGATAACGTAAGGATTCTAATAATGCTCATATATATCAGGCATTTACAATTAATAGTGGTAAAACAATTAGAAGAGTTAAATGGATTATAGGTACTTACATATAAGACCCAGTCTTTTGGACTGTGAGCGTTGGTGCCACACACGTAGAGCCGTGTTCCGTCACCCATAGGCTGAATCACACGGACATGGTTCCGACAATCGAAGTGCTGCAAGAAATAAAACATGAACATGAACAGAATGATTTGTTAAACAAGTACTAATTCAATAAAATTCTTACAGTTTATATAATTTTACTAGCTATTTAATACGGGTTCGCCTGCACAGTATGTTGTTGTAAAGTAGCATAAGTCTTTCCCCAGGATTCCAGACATTCCCAAAAAAATTTCAATCATATAATCAAAATCAGTTCGTCGTGAAAAGTTACCTACAACAAAATTTCATGAATAAAGTAAACGGCATTCATGAATTAGTATTCTGGGATATACAGTAAATATCCCTGATTTTATTTACCAGAAAAAGATTCGGATGCGGTCACCTGCCTTGCCTGCACTTTCTTATAGGCTGACAATCAGTATTTTAATATATACATATATAATATAAATACATATGTATTATGACCGCATCTGTACCATGTGCATAAAGCTTAACAAATAGATGTATTAAATAGAATGATATACTATAAAAACATAAATTCAAATAAAACGATTGCATTAATTCGAATTTAACAGAAAATAAACGCTGAACCTGTGAATAAGCAATAAAATTTCATTTCATAACTATAATAAGCCTACTTAACGAAGTGACAACCTACTGACAACCTACATATTATAATATTAACAATGGGTTATTATCATCAACAAAAATAAAGTGCTACAAACAGGCGAGAGCATCACCAAACGATGCTTTGGTACCTCGGGCAAAATTCATTGGAATAATAGTAATTCCGAAGTACGTGGATGCATATGAGTGCTCACAGGCTGTGATTATGCAAATTTGCCCCCGACATAAATATTAAACGGCACATTAATATTCCGAACGACAGGAATGCATTGCTCGCTTTACCGGTTAAAACAGTGCTATATTGGTACATTTCAGTTCATTACGGTTTATTAAAGTTCCATTTAAAAAATATATTATATGTCGATCATTTGGGTACTGTTTTTTTACTACGATAATAGCTCCTGTTTATTTATTACGGCAAAAAATACTAATTTGACACACTAGTCACTCTTCCTATTTTTTTTAAGTGGACCTAAGTATTTTGTTTTATTTCTTAAGTAATTACAGAAATACAGAACGAAAACGTGTTGGCATACTCACATGAGTATGTGGGTGTATCGATGCAGATTTTAAGGTTTTCCTAACATAGTACTACGATATATGTATTACTAACGTTTATATTGTTAAACAGATGAAATGTCGTATGTATATTCTGTTCATATTATTAACTATATCTCAAGCATCGGTCACGTCTCGAGGAGACAGCTGGGTAGAGCGAATCTATAATATATATATATTTATTAATATATAAATAATACTTATACATATAAGTATTATTAGTATACTTATACATATAAGTATTATTAGTATACTTATACATATAAGTATTATTATTAGTTTGTTTGCCATTGCACGGGCTCTGTCTAGTTTCGTGGGATTCCGCCGCCTCATTTTGCGAGGAGGTCATGCTGTCCCAAGAGGCGGCGGAGAGGACAAGTACTCTCCCGCCCCGCAGAAGACGCACCGGGCGCCGGAGACTGCGAAACGATCTCCGCCCCCATGAGCGCTGGCATGGGGGCAACGAGGGGGGCTGCCCGTTACCCCAGCAGAAGCAGGCCTGAGATGGTGGCGCTACGTGTTCCAAGCGCGCCTCTTAAATAAAATTGAAGGGGCGTGAGGCCACCCGCACTTTACTGTGTGGCCGCCTCTTGCAAAAGAGGTGGGCCAAGGTCTGCAGGGGTTCCTAGAAGCATCCCTAGTTAGCTATCCCAAGCAGATATTCTACCTCTAAGATGGAAAATTAAGAGATGAAATGTCTCTTACGCAACATCTTTGCCATTACTGAATCCATTTCATCATCATCATCAGCCTATCGCAGTCCACTGCTGGACATAGGCCTCTCCCATTGCACGCCACTTCGATCTATTTTCGGCTTCTCGCATCCAGCTCCTGCCAGCCATCTTGCGCAAATCATCACTCCACCTGGCCTGTGGGCGTCCTACGCTACGTTTGCCGAGACGCGGTCTCCACTCAAGAACTCGTTTTCCCCAACGGTCGTCGGTTCTGCGGCTAATATGGCCAGCCCATTGCCACTTCAGCCTGCTGATCCGGTGGGCTATGTCGATTACTCTGGTTTTCTGCAGGATCACCTCATTCCTGATGCGATCCCTTAAAGAAACCGAGCATAGCCCTTTCCATAGCACGCTGAGCAACTTTAAAACTTTAAGCTTGTGGACCAGCCGTACCGTAAGTGTCCACGTTTCGGCTCCGTATGTCATGACGGGTAGAATCCATTTCAATAGTTATTTTTTAAATTGAATTGGTTGTACTCAGAGTTGCTCCAGTTTAAATTTCGAGAAATTTATTCCTCCCCTAAGATTGAAAATTAAGAGATATAAAATACGTCATATGATTATACGTTATGTGACTATTTATCGCCAAGAGGCTTTGAAATTGTTATATACATTTATGATAACTTTTGAAAAGATATATACAAAGGTATTATGTTTTAGCATTTTAAAAGTATTGAAAACCCACTGCGACGTCCAGGTATTTAAGAAATGCGATTGAAAACGTAAAATCTATTAAAATTGCTTTATAAAACAATAGATTGGTAATGGTGTGTGGTTGGTTCAACTTGAAACTTGATTATAACTTTCTCTGCGTCTCTGTGACAGGTCTACATAAGATTCAATGTTTGGCAGTGTCGCGATTAGAAATTCCTTTTAAAGCTCAAAGACTTCAATAAAGGAATATTTAAGGTCTGTAGTATTGTTTTGGGCAAATTTTCTAATAAGTAACTTTTCGTCTGGGATATTGTGTATGTGGGATATTTATTTATAGTCCTTTTCAACTTGTTAAATATACATACATATGTACATACATACACTCACGCCTGTATCCCCGAAGGGGTAGGCAGAGTGGTAATTAACGCTCACATTTTGCCGATTATTATTTAGCGGAATTTGCGTAATAGGGGTAAGCCTATTAATTAATTTGATGGTAAAATATGGATGGATATTGCTTGTACAGATGTAACGGGGAGTATCAGCAATAAGTCAAACAAGTCAAGGTCGCATACTTACATAGCTCGAACTGGCTAGTACTGGGAAGCCCGGGCCCTTAAACTAAACTAGTGGAAGAATTTCAATTTATCGATCAGTCGCATCCAGGATCCTGCTTAGTAAAAACTTTAAAGTCCACTTCACACAACATTTTAATTAGTAGGGTTAGACTCTTACCAAGCTATAAAAGCAGTAGCGATAATATTTCAAGTCAATTTCTCACAATTTAAAGGTCATGTTTAACCTCAGTTTCTTTGTTGTAGTTAACATTCCATAGACTTTTAGGGGCAGATGTTTTAGAATATTATAAAACTATTTTTCAATTCCAGTAGCAGTTTATTACATTTGGGTTCTCTTTACTTTAAAGTTATTAAAAACCCTCCTAGCCCTATTGCCAAACATACATATTAACAAAAATATTTATTCATTACAACATTCACATGAACGGTTTCGATGATGTATCTACAGCTTATAACCATAATTGTATTAGTTGATACATAAAATCAGAAGGAGTACTAAAACTCGATTTGAAAGGAGTACGTGTAAGTAAGCAATTAACGGAGAGCTTTGTTTGTTAATAAAAAGTTTTGTTCAGCGTTTCTTTGGTTCGGCCCAACGAGGTAACTTTGCGAGAGATTGTTCTAAAGTAATTATCGGATTAATACACTCTGAGCGTTCACCCGTAGTACTGACGTGAACACAGAACTGTTTTGCACTCAGAAACAATCAGAATTAAGCAAAAGAACAATCAAGCTCACGTCTAAGTTTCTTTTAACGGCACTTAGCCGGGGGCGCTCGCATAACTTCACTCGGAACTAATGCCTTCGATTGGACCATTTCGTTAATTATTCGCCACTTTGTACGTAAGTAGATTTACGGCGGGCTTTCCTCGCATTTTTACCCAAAAAGATTTTATTCTTGTTTTTCTGTAATGGTTTTTATTAGGATTTTAAGAGCTCTGATTTACATTACCAATACAAAACATTTTATTGGTCTTGCCACGATACTGGTATACTCAAAGGTCGTAATAAGTACTACAAAATTAAAGGAATTCATGGGAATTAGAGTTTTTGGGAACGCACATCTGAAGTCGGTGCCATTGTTTATGTTGTTTTCGAAATGTTTTTATTGCGTTCCAAACCAGAAAGTTTTAAAAACTTAGAAAAATGCATGCAAAAGACAAATTCGATAAGCGATGAAGAAGTGATTGTTATTATAAGTTAGGCATCTGCTCCTAACTTAGATTCAGAATCTAGTTTTTTGACAATCTGATCCTTTGATTTACCTAAGCCGTGAATTTATCTTAATGGTATCACAAAGAACGGTGAACTCAAAATAACAAGGAGATCATCGGGCCCGTGGCGACCTTACGGAATTCGCCGACGGCATTTCCCAGCCTTTTTCATGTTACGACATCGTGTTTAGAGAAAAGAAAACTCGCCGACAGCGAGAAACTTTGATTATAGCTTTCACGAGTGGCCGTTCAATTCGCGATCGAGGTGATAGACTCAGGGATATTTCTTTTTTATAGCTCTTTTTGATACTAATAAAACAAATTTACTTTTTTCTCCATAGGAAGAGTTGGAGTGGATAGCATGTGGTCTATTACTTTTCTTCTGACGCTATTTCGGAAGTTTAACCTTTTATTTGCTAGTTTTGGTACCTCGATATTTTGTTGCGGTGAAGTCGTGAATTTGCTTTAGGCACTTTTGTTTCTATCACGGCAGTATAGACACATTTTAAAAGTCGCAAGGAGCTTTTACTGCTCACTTTTAGACTTTATATATTCTGTATGAGACGTCCTATTTCTGGTTGCGGGCTTTATGACTTTCTTATTAGTTATGAACGACACTGCCAACAAATAGTTATAAATAAATATGATACCTTTCATCGAGACGTGGTAGTTTTATGACGAAACAAAACAATTGAAAGTGTTAAGTCGAACATAATCGAATACTTTACTAATGGTACCAGAAATAAAGAAAAACATTCAAGTGCTCACAGGGCTCGCGGTAGTCTGAGTATTATCGAATTAGTAGATGACGCACTGAGGCAAGTCATAATAATTGGCTTTTCCCGATCTTTGAGAGAGGCTCCGACCTCTGAGAAATAAAACAAATATTGCTTTTACTTTGCGATTGTAAATCAAAATTAACGGCCTTAATATAGCGAAGCATGGCATGGCTGTAAGCCCCCCGCTATGAAATATGCTCACCGCCCGCCGCTCACAGTTAAAAATTGGATTAACCCTTGACGGAAATAGTGCTAGTTGTGAGTAATTTTGCAGAAATGAGGAAGTTTTAATCGCTTCTCTTTAAGCTTAGCATATAATGTAACGCAAGACGGGTATGCATGCAGTTTTATTACGTACTTGTTAAGTTTGTTATTACTACTAGATATGGTTTGCTGTATAATAAACTTACCTCAGATTTTCCTTTTGATACGCATTGTGCAACATTGCTCGGCTCCAAATTGATTGAATCCCTCTGCAAATAAACAGGTGTGTTTTATTATTATATCGTGATATCAGTATACATTTATTTATTAGCAGTAGGTAGATCAATATATGTGTTTATATTTATTAAGATCTCTATGAACGTACGTAGTATAACTTATCATAAGTAAGTAAATAAAAACAGAAAAAAACTATTTTTAACATATGTTCTTTGTTTAACTAATATTATATAAAACAAAGGAACACCACGTTGAATATGATACCCACGTTTTAAGTTAATCATCAAAGTTATGTTAAATCTTTAACTGTTTTAGCATACTTTTGGGAAATAAATATACATATATTTGAAGTAATACAAGATGTTTGAAATTAGCATACAAAATTTACTTACTTCACAATGTGATGCACTGATGTTATTCATATTCAGCCGATATAACCGATCCCTGAAAAAAAAAAGTTCTGTAAGAAAACCATAAAAGGAATGTTGTAAAACTCTTTCAAGTTAGGCTATTTAAATGGAAAAGTTGAGTCAGTTCGCTGTGGACTAGAGTGTTACAAACTTGCGTCAAAGTTACCATAACGTTTATAAAAGAATTGTTTTTTAGCTGAAAATGCGGCACTATTATACCCGAAGCGAAATTAGTTGCCACTGTGACACACACGATTGACCTATGTATATCACCTTTTTTATTGAATCACCATTGTACTGGACCCTATTGACATCGGGGAAATTTTGAAATAGAAGCGTTCTCAGTATAAAACTATAAAGTATCTGAGGTCAAGTAGGATTGGTTAAAGGTTTATTGTAGTCAACGAAAGGTAAAACTGATATGGCAGCGCACTCGTAAAAATAGCTATTTGATTGCATTTGGCCGATTGGTTTTTATTTTGTGTCAAAAAATAATAGATACGTGAAGATTTGAATTTAAGGTTGGAATGAGATTTGATCTTTATCTGGAACGTTTTATGTATTTTTTTTCTTTTACGTTAGAGAGGATTATGTTTTTCTTTTGATTCATATTTTAGTATTGACTTGTTATTAAATTTGCTATGTTCTGATTTGAATTTATAGGGAATATGAAAACTTAAAGCCTTGCAGGCTACAAGGCTTTAAGTGACACAAAAATATAGTGCTGGCATCACTATAGATATATGTATATATATATTTTTTTTTACGTGTGGAAACCCCCACGGGCCGTCACCTCACCGGGCTAAAAGGTGAGGTGAATAACAGACGACCCCACTATCGTGTATCGGTCATCATTTTAAAGAGGCGCGAGCACGGCGCCGCCGCCTTGGGCCTGCTTCTGCTAGGGCTTTGGATAACCCAGTCCATCACCCCCAGGCCAGCGCTTATAGAGGCCGGAAAACAGCTTGTTCTCTCCGGCGTCTGGTGCGTCTTCTGCGGGTCGGGAGAGTACTACTTCTCTCCCTTATCCTTACCGCCGCCTCTTTGGCGAGCATCACCTCCTCGCAAAACGAGGCGGCGGAATCCCATGCGCTCTCGTTCAAGACCATAGACACAATCATGGTCTCCAACGAGAGGCCACCCCCACCTATAGCCGCCGCGAGGTCTACGCGCTGCTGCATCCACGCAGAGCACTCCACAAGTGTCTGAAGTGCGGTATCCTCGCGGCAGCTCCCGCAGTGGTGACACACAGACGTTGGCTCCCGGCCTATTCGATACAGGTACTTCCCGAAGCAGCCATGTCCGGTAAGTACCTGCGTCATCCGGTAGGAGAGGCTACCATGTCGCCTCTCCAGCCACTCCTCCATAACGGGCCTTACCGCCACAATTGTGGCGTGCCCTATCACTATAGATATTAATATTACGGCATTATTATAGATATTAATGAAATTAAATGTTTTGAAAATCAGTAGTTATTTTATATTGCTCTGATATTTACCAGTTTTGGATACTGACTTATTATCAATGCTTTGTTTGCTACCCATTACAGTTTTATGCTGCTATAAAACATAATTTTAGATATAAAACATAATTGCAGAACGTAGCAAAAACTTACCAAATTCATGTAAAACTGAAACAACTGAAAAAGTGAAACTGAAGAATTATATCGAAGCTTGCATAAAATGCAAGCTTCGATATAATTAGTTTTAGGATATTTATTTTATTTATAATAAAATCTATCATGTGGATTTTATAAAAAAAATCACACTAAGTTTTAATTTTTGAGATTTTAAGTAAGACTGTCACATGTTTCTATCTCTAAACGGATCACATGTGATGAATATAATTTCTTGCAAAAATATATTAAAAACATACTTATTAAAAAATATATATATATTTTCCGATAAAACATACCATACATTTGATGTGCAACCTTTTTTATATACCAAAGCTATTATTATATGATATGATTTCCAAATTTACTACATACATATGATCACGTCTGTATTACTTAAGGGGTTACAGGTGTATCGAATATCCATATTTTACCATTTTGAATTTGGTCTCACTAACGTAACATGGCATGGAGACCTTTGCAGCCAACCCGAAGCTGTACGACTGTAAATACATACCGTCCGATAGATAAAAGTACGATCCCTTAGCAGCTTTTTATGACAGCCAAGGGAAGTGATAGGGTTACTCTATTCTACTCATCCGTGATCCGTGGCTTTAATTAGTTTACTACAGTAGGTTATTTACTAACTAACAGCACATATCTTTGGGATTGACAAAAGACCATTACAAATATCACCACTACCGCCACTACTACTACACGCGCTATAATAAGATTGGGTTGTGTCTATTATGTTTTATTAATAAAGTCTAAGAATTATTAATAATTAAGCAGTGACTTACATAGCACCAACATATAGGGCATCCCTCTTAGAATCCACGAAGAATGTTCGGTAGTAGAGTGTGCCGCAGGAAAATTCTCGAACATGATCTGAAAAAAGATATAACAATTAGTTTACTAGACTAAATTTTGTATGAACGGAAAAGATGTAAAATTCAATTCTGCTTTACCAATAGGAATAATCTTGGCTATTTCTTTTATTTTGTTCTCATTTCTCGCCTTATATACTAATAAAAACTGTTTGTATCCATGAATTTTATGTTTAGGCTCTATAAACTAAAGTTTATACAATCGCAACCTGATGTTTTGCATTACAATTAAGGTTTAATGAAATTACATCTGTCGATGAATATATTCAAGAATATTGTAATAAATAATAAATTCATATTTATAAATATAAAGGATGTCAAAAAGCTATTGAAAGAGGTCGCATGCTTACAGATGCCGAGCTATTCGAGATGAAACATCAAAGATACATTGTTGGCGGGAATTTATTTTTCGTTCATGTGAGTAAAATACACGATATAACATGATTTATTTGAAGGGTTGTTACAATAAGTGCCTATATTTTGCAATAATGTCGTGAAAAATAATTCTAGATTTTGAAAACCTTGTAATTTCCTGAATAATCTATGAACATCGCTCGTTGTACTACTTGTACTTGTATTAAACCGTAACTTTAATACAAATGTAGGTATCATCAGTATCGTGAAACCTTTATATATTTTGTTCAAAATAAATACTGTTATATACTTTTACCCCTAGATTTTGGCCTTCCAAACATTGACTGGAGCTTATTCTACGTACAGTACTGCTATGTATTCTTTGTGAATTAATTGTACCTAATAACATTAATGAATTAATAGTATTTCTATTAATTTTGCATGAAATTTGCTACACTATTTTCAGTATCTGGCATTTTGAGTTGGAAGGATAGGGCAGTTTTAAAGATGTAATTGTACATCCGTCTTTCGGTAGAACTTTAGCTGTATACAAGTTTGCCAAATTATTTGTACATATATATACATTTTGTACCACTTTACTTCTACACACCCACCTATTTCTCCTATGGCCAAGGTAGCGATTTATCAAGATTTCATGCAGTAAAACGTAGTCTGCGAACTTCAATAAAACAATTTTCATTTTATAACAGCATAACTAGTACAACAGGCCTTATTTTATAAAAATGTTGGAAGCCCCGTTTCATTCTTGCGTGTTTGTCGTTTATTGCTTGGACTACATGCAGTCGGCACACGTAGGATAAAGTCACGCACTAAAAACCAATGTTTACTCCAATAAACGACGAACATCACTGAAATTACGAGCTTTGAACAAATTGAACGAAACGTGACTACAATACTTTTCATTTTCTTAGTAAATTGTCCTTAAATTATCAAGCCATTAATGATAATGGTTTGATAAAATAAGATAAAAGAAGCATTTGTGTGTCACTAATATTAACATGTAGTTTAGATATTTAATTACTTTCAAATTAATAAAATTCATGTAAAATTATTGATTAAAAGATTAAACATGTATTAAATAAAAAAACAACACGTGTTTTATTAAAATAATGAAAATACATTTATTATATTTAATAAATAAATAAATCTACACATAAGTTTAATAGTGGCAAATGCCCAAGCGTTTTAGTTTCTCGTATCCTTCAAAAGCCTATCACTTTACGGAATAGACTAGTATTTTGTATTCGTATTTTCGTGTTTCGAGGCGCCGCGCCACGCCACGCCGCGCCGCACTGCTGTCTGCTTTCCTATGAGAGTTTTAATCTCTTGAACGAACATCGATTTGGGTCGTTTGGTCTTGCTCTTATTTAATGCACCATTTTTATTCATCATATGAAGATAATTGCCCCTAAGGCTGAAGCTTCTACATATTGTATTGCTTATACATATATGTATATATTATTGCTTATATACATATGTATATTTCATTTTACTGTGGCATATTAAAGATGTCATCTATTATATAAAAATTCATTAATTTACTCACTCATGTGTTAGCTCTAATTTTTATTAAAATATATGTGTATGTTCATTTTTATTTTAAAAGACAGGACAAGAGAATATTTATAGAACTATATAACTTTTCAATAAATAAGAATGTAGTCTAAAGTACATCCAGATTTTCTCAATCCTTTAAGGTATAAAGAGTTTTGTAGTTTGAATGTGAAAACGACATTGTAGGGACTCGAGGAGGTTTTACAGACTGTAGGATTCAGTAGATCAGTATTACTTTTACAAGAGACGTCTCTGCGACAAGATTTGGAAACTTGTAACTACAATTTACATACCTTGCCAAATCTAAGTTCGTCTCCGTTTGGAGTAAGTCATTAGTTCTATGGTAATAATTATGCTCTTGGTAGGTACATTAACAGAAACTAAAGGAAGTAACCGTCGAGAAGTGAAATACATACATTGTTTTGATTTTTATGATTTAAGACAGTATACTCTTTAAAGGTTTTTAGGATACTATGATAAACGATTAATACATGAAATAAAATAACATAATGGAAGTAACTTAACACTAAGTTAGACGAGATGATTTCTGTCTCGATATAACTGAACGTACACAGAATGCCTGCGCATACTTTTGAAAAATGTTTAAATTATAAGTGTAGTTATATTAAACTTGTGACAAAAACACAAATAATTAACATAGTCGCAACGATAACAAGTTTCTTGGAAGTAGTTGCATTTTAAAGTACATTAGAAAATAATGCACAAATAACTGAAAAATAGAGTACAAATTACCCAAATACATACTGTCTATATTTTAGAAAAGAGTAATTACCGTGCACCTTATTAAAGCCTATCGCAGTCCACTGCTGGACATAGGCCTCTTCCAACGTGCGCCATAGCAAGCGTGTTACTTGTAATTATCGTATACGTATCAAATAAAGACTTTTGTTTCTGGCTGTAAGAGTTTTAATAGGTTTTTCGTGAAGTAATTCACATCAAGACAAAGTTATGGAAACTCAAAAATATTTAGATATGACGGCCTTTACTATCTACAAATTGTAGTGAATAGCAACTACTGTTACTAGTTAAGATCTCAGCTAATAAGCAAAACTATAATTAGTTAGAAGGCCATATCAAGATCTTGTAAGCTTAAATCGGCACGCGAAGTGTTTAAGCAAGTAACACGACAACGTACATCTGATATAAGAACCTACTTTTTGTTTTCACTAGAATTCTTTAATTAGAGCCTTATTTAATAATACGATATGGTTTATGTAATCTCTAGTTATAGGCTTATCGTGTTACATAGGCAAATTATATCTGGCTAAACATATTGAAGCAAAAACGTTTTTATCGTTTCGTTATTATCGTGATTATAATGCTCGAGTCGCGAGTTTCAACTCGAAGTTATTAAAGCATTTTCTTTTATCTTTCATATTATTACGATTGTACATTTGTATTTACTGGAAGTAATTTATGTAATTGAAAGGCAAATTCTTCTTTTCTGCATAGTTGACGCAATTAATGGATTATCAGTAATTTAACAATCTCATCATGGCACTGGGAAAGTTTTTCATTTCAAGTCAGTAAAGTTTAAGTGAGTGAACACGAGTACCTTGTGGTAATTGTTTTATCGCATGAGTAGGATCCAGTGGTCAGGTAAAGGGGAGGCTTTAGTGAAGGGAGGGAGGGCGACGTCCCTCACAGCTGGAACTCTTAGGAAGAAAGTCATAATAAACCTGCGCACGTTTCAGAGATCCTATCACACGGTATTATTTTGGTCAAGGGTAGTTTGAGCAAACAACATGCTTTATATTTTATGGATATTGTAATTTGTAAGGGAAAGTGCCCCTGATTTCATTGTATTCAGGTTACTGATACAGTTTAATGTCTTTTATGTAACATCGTGAATAGGTTGGGAACTATTTAGGAACAATGGCAGAGATAACATTTAGTTGTTTACACATGAACTACCAATGAGGCGAACAATATGAGCATTTATTTACTTATTTTTTATTTAATATATACAATTTTCAATCAATCAGAACAAAGCGTTGTATATAACTCGTACATCAGTCTCATAAAATCGTGACAATACGTAATAGGCCCCAACTTCGTACGGTAAGCAAAGCGTTCAACATCGTTTTATTTGATGGATTACATAGCGATTACGGTCGACAGGAAATCCGCGTATTTTTCATTTGGCAATTGTAACGGTGTGCCTGATATGAAAATATCGTTATACACGGCACCGATTAGATTAACGGCACACAATTGGCTAACATGAAAGCTATAGGTCGTTACTTTCTTGCAATGCTCATTACTGTTTTATATATACTTATACTTCCATAAAAACTTGTATCAGTGATATTAATCTCCTTCGAGAGTTTTGTATTCCTACGGTTTGTTGCCGCCCTTGTCTTTAAGAATCAACGTAAAACCACACATTTACAAAGTAGAAACACGCACTTCATTAATATATTAATCAATGATTAAATATTTATTATTATACAGACTCCTAGAACTAATAAGATCCGCGAAATGCGACTGATGTAACGCGCTAATATTCGTATTAGTTTGACATTCTTCATAACGACAGTTAACTTGCGGGGGAAACTAAATGAACTCGTGTAATATGATATTTTAGTCACGATCTTACTGAATATTCCGTTTACTAGAGGCAAGTTCAACTAACAGCTAGAGAGTTAATCGCGACACGTGTACTGAGATAATGCCTGAATTTTGGATACGTAACATCGTTTCTCGTACATAAAGTGTGGATACATAATACATAGGTAAGCATAAAAAGACTGTAATAGTTCTATTAAAAGTTTAATGAATGTAGAATTACATTCTTTGAATAGGATTACTTACCTAAAATTACTTTATAACTACCGTTACTACCTAAGCTTTGGGACAAATATGGGTGAATTAATTAATTAGGAAGTTAAAGCTTATAGAAGAAGTTATAAATTAAACAATTTTATTCTTTTAAAGTTATTCAGGAAAGCTATTGAGTGAAATCTGTTTCACTTTTACTAAGCCATATTACATAGATAAAATGTTGCTTTTGATACGTTTACACAGTAGCCACTTCAAAAGCTTGAGTGAATATATACACAAGAAGTGATTTATGAGTTATATGTGGGAGTAGTAGTTTAGTTTTCCTCAAGCGGGTTAGCAAAATTACCTCGGGTAGATAATTCAACTAGAAACCACCTAAATTTAGTTACAAGAATATCCCTAGTACAATCTGTCAGCCTTCGTTCACTAAGTGCTAATTCACGGCTCAGAGGTTGTAAATTACGAATTAGTGTCTATCGGGGAAACTTCCAAACAGACAAAATAATAGTAGAAAGTACAAGACTACTTTGACGAATTCTTGCGAGTGTTTATTAACATCGATTTACAATTTCAGATGTCGGAAGTGTTTCTGAGAGAAAAATAAATGATAACCAAAAATGTTGTTGTTATGGCTTAAAAATCTAAATATATTCAAAATGTTGGATACGAACACTGATTACAAAAAAAAATACTTTGTGCATAAGCATTATACTTTTATAAGATTTGAAAATTAACGATATGTGTTCCACTTGCATACCACTTTCTTTTTATATTTTTTATTGCCACTATTTCTGGTCTACCATAGCTGACTATGAAATAACGCAATCTTAAGATAGACAAACGAGTAGCCTTATACACTTTAAAAATGTTAGTAAAAGTTCAAAACCTATTAAATATTTTATTAAAGCGAATGTTGGGTTAGAGGGAACCCAGTGGCTATTAAAAGAGTGTCATAAAGTATATCCAGTTATCTCATATGGATCCTAATGATGCTTCAACGGAACTATAACCCTCTCTTTCTCTCTTTTATGAAGTTATTTTGCTAAAAGACGTTTTGCCGTTACGGTCACACCATAATATAAATAATTTTTGTTAAGAAATATGTCGCCGTCTATGAACGAGTCGCCACACTTAGGAGATGGCTTAATCGACACGCAATGCGCATTCATGCAATTATTCCCTATGACTTAAATAGCATTAGTTTCAGTACGTATGAGTTTTCGAGATAAAAAAAATATAATAATATAAAAGATCTTTTTTATAGAGAGACCAATAAAAAGATTACCTGATTCTGACATAATTTACTTATGTCAATAACTTTAAAGATGTCACTATGTGTCACTAATCGTATGATATCACTGCTCTCGAACAAGATGTCATCAAAATCCTTCACTAACAAATTATTTTTGCTTAAAAGGGTTTACATGTTACTAAACAGGAAAACGACGGAAAATTGTTTTTAAAAAATGTGGGAAAGTTGGAGAGAACTTAAGAGAAGCTAGCATTATGCGCTTCAAGGTTTAAAGTTGTGTGTTTCGTCTTATCGATTTCTCCAATATAAATACGTAATGGAAGTATAAAAAATAGATTTAAAAGCTAAAATAATAGATTTTTCAAATTCAGAACGAAAGAAAAATCTTGTCATTGTAATCCTTTTACCTTTAGTCGTAGACACGAAAAGGCTCTCCCGATGGTGCGGACTAATTCCGAATGCACCTCCAATCGTAAAAGAAGTCGTAAAGAACGGAGTTCCCCCTCGAAGCGATGCACGAGAATCAGAGAAAAATAGTTGATTTCTTATTGGCTTCCACCCAGACTGAGATTGAAAATTCGCCATAAAGACATTGGGACACGCCTGGACGGATTAACGGGGGAAACTAATAAAGAAAACTTTTGCGACACCGTATTTTCACCAAACGCTCACCTACAACTCCTTAGCCTTTATTGGGTTTCGTTTGTAATTTTGGAAACGGTAAGTGGTATTTTTACTAAAATTTGTATAAAACTGCGTTAATATGCAGTGTTAAATTTGATTATGCCTTAAATTTTCTCATATTAGATAAGTTGTACGTCGTTCTTAGAAAAAAAATATGTATTTGCAAGTTTTCCGCTTTGCCTAGCAAACATATATCAGATAACTTTTAGAGCGTGATAAAACTGTATACACAGTCGAGAGCGGCAAAAATTATGAAATACGGCTGCGCGTCTACACAGGATGAATGTAGTGACACTAGAGACAGGATAATAAAGACAAAACAACAAATAAACATATACCTACTGAAAGTACGTTAGCGTGTGTGAGATGTATGGGGTGTAGGTATACCGCGGCGGATAGGAAATACGCTAATGTGCATTTCATTTACATAAATTATCACACAGTGAAACGGTATCTATTCGGAGTAAACGACGCCACAGCCACCTTCGAGCGACGCTTATTTACGCAACACGACGTGATAGCCCGTTGGGATTCATTTACTTGAAACATTCAGACATTTTACGAAGAAGCTAAACTTAGCTGCAGTTCCTTTGAAAGGATTATTCAATTTATCAAATAGTAAATAAACCTTACTAAAAGAGTAAGGAACGTATTGTTGATAAACGAAGCACTTTTACCAGCGAAGCAGTAAATATCGCCACCACACTGTAGGTACATAATTTCATACACGCCTCTTCTCATCGTTCGGCGAAATATTAAGGTGTATAAAATTTTATTACTTACATTACCCCCTTACCCTTTTCTCTCTATAAACATTTTGTGTGTCGCGTCTCCCCTCGGTGGCACGAAGCCCGCACGGCCCGACGCAACTTTCGTTTTGCCTTATTTCCCTCTAATGCCACATTTGTATCTTAATAACGAAGAGTTTTATGTTACAAACGTTCTTATTGTTTGATTTTCGATCTCTTGAGATTGCAGATTTATTTTGCTCTACTAATGGCCCGTGCTGGAAAAATGGAATATTTGAAACACTATATAGGAAGCTCGCGTTTTATTGCGTATTATTCAAACTGCTTATTGATTCTTAAGAGCTTGTGAAACGCTATTTTAGATTCATTTTTAATATTACTGCTGAATTGAATTGCATTGAGCTGAGCTAAAAATTATTGCATTATGAAGTCCAATGAAATGTTTATTATCATTGCACTCTATAAAGCGGCAATGTAAACAAATTGGTACAAAAGTGTTTGCTTTACGAGGCGTATTTTGATATTATTTGCTGTTCGAGTACTGATAGCGTAGAAATGAATGGTTTAATTTCGGAAGATTAATGATGTTACGAGTAAGTTCATAAGGTGGGTGCACGAAGCGAGCTGAGTTGATAGGAATCACGCGGTAATCGTTGGCAATCTCTGTGGAGCACGCCCTCCCCCCGCCTTTGTCTCGGCAGTTCGTTGTGGTATCACGCCGCTTATTGATATCACCGGTGTACTCTATGGATGTCTCGATATTGCTACCTGTTTGTCTTGCATCCGCTATATTGACTATCGCCGTATCTTTGTTTCTCATACTTTTTCTTATTTCTCCTCCCATAATAGTTCATTGGTACAGGGCGCACTCGAATACAACTGTCGTTTTTAGTGTTGTTTGAACGTATAAGGGTCCCTTTCCAATATGTCAGCTTGAATCGTTTTGTTTTCTTACGCTTGTGATTTCTATACCAAATATATACTTACATCTGTTAAATAAATTAGGTAAATACTCTAGAAAAATTGTGATGGTTTTATGAAGTTCTTTCCTTGGTAAAATTTTATTTATTCCTAAAGTTGTTTACTTGTAATTTGTTGGGCATTCGTTTTATATACAGGGAAAATGTTTTATAAGAAATCGGTGCCGTCAAAAAATAATTTACATAAAATCTTAAGTAAACGCAGCAAATTGGGTAAACTTCAATCATAGGATCCCATCTTTTTTATCGTCAAACATGCCTATTTCGGTAACAAATTTCAGTTAAAAGAGCTAAATTCACATATTAACTTGGATTTTACAAGATTTGATTCAACCGGCACGTCAATCTTTGAGGACTATCGTAATTTGTTTATTCGAATGTAAGAACAATTCTGTTCCCAAACCACAGAGAGGACTCTGCCCTTGCATAACCGATCCATAGAAAAATAAATATTTTAATGTTAGCCGATCGCCCCTATAAAGGTTTCAGATAAATCTTTGCACCTTTTACAAGCGGTAGATACGCAGTTCACAAGAAATATTCGGGACCATCCACCGCATGGAATCCTATTGCAATTTATGCTCATTGAACTGGAAAAAAGTATATGGGGAGGCTAAGGTCGGCGTCGATTCTTTTATTGCCACATGAAATCAATAGAAAGCGTGACAAGGCAACTGTTTTCTAAGGCCGTTTCATGTTCTAAGTCTCATAAAATCATGCTTACGTTTAGACATAATCAGTACGACGATGGGTTCGCTATAAATTATGAATTACTGTATCCCTGTGAGTTAATTCAATGAAGAGGCAGTGTTCTACAGAATAATTAAAAAAAAAACAGAAATATTATTGAGGCATCAATCGGATGTGCTGCAATTAGTTATTAGATCCTCCAGGGAATCAAAACTGCCACTCCTATATGGGCGTATCTGAGAATTGAAATTTGTTTAGGGCTCCTACTTTGATTTAGGTGACGGTTCGCGCGCAATCGGAAACCAATAACAATAAATATAACAAACCTGAAATAAATCTGTAATCAAAATCTCGCGTTCATTGTAACAAGAGTAATTTTGTTTCTACAATATTCAATTGGAAGTCGACATTCAATTGGATTACGTAGGTGAATTAATTTGCTAAAGAGCACTGCTCAAGTGTAAAGAATAGTTCATGCGTTATTACTGTCTCACTCGTTTCTGGAACCCACCTGACAAAATTTCTCAAATATGTAAATATACGAGTGTAGAATCATTTTTTACAGGTTGGTACAGTTTATGTTGGTGTATTTTTGAATATACTAAATTAGATAAAGCAAACATTACCAGACAAATAATTACAATACAAAAAAAAGAAACTTTGAATATTGTGTTATTCAGTGTTAGACTATTTTACGTAAATTAGAAATATAATGTTGACTATATATTATACTTTTATCTATTTTCATACGCCTTTTGTATCACTACTTTGCTTCGGTGTGTTGTACATGAATGCGTATGTAGTAAATTAATATATAAATTAATACAGGAATTATCTTTGGTAAAGTTTTAATTCAACCCAGGACAAAGAATTGTGTGACGAGCATAATTATTTTCTCTGCATCTGGGTGTAATAAGTATGTTCAGGAACAAATAAGCTAGCTCTGCGTACTTTAGAATCAAACATCAGTATGTGAGATGTATGAAGTTATTTTACTTTACTACAAGTTTGGAAGAAATAAACAAAAGTACAAGAAGATATAAATCGAAATCCCAAAATACAACATCCCCTTTACCTTGGGAGCCATAGTTCTCCGAAGACATAGCAAAGAACGCATAACTCGAGCATATAAAGCATCTTAAACCAAGCCAGCAATAAAGTGCACTTAGTATGCTGTAAATTAATATGCCACCACTAATATAATACGCGTTAGTTTCCATAAGCTACTGGTAGTCTGTAGTGTAGTATAAATTTTTGTTGATTCTAAATCTGAATAGGTATAAATCAATTTGTATCTATACTCAGCATAACTTAAGGAGCCGTTCATATATATCTATTATTACCCTGTCCATTCATCAGTCATGAATCATACTCATGAAATGAATCAGTTATGATTATGATATTATATTTTTATGTTCCCGGTACTATAAATGTTACCCTTTGAAAGAAATCCCCCGTCGAACGTAACCGCTTTGACAGAAACAAAAGTGCTCGCACGTGAACACCCCGTATTGCCTGCCAATATCCTCGAATGATCCTGCCCAATATCCAAGAAATTTTGCCAATACTACAGAGTGATACTAGCATTATTAGCTAGGGGTTCCTTAGTTCCATGGCTCCCTCGCTATCACTCACCTATCCGTATCAGTGACTGGGGCGAGGACCTCCACGCTAGTAATCACAGAGGATGTGGCATAGACGCGCTATGCATATTTATTATTACCTCCGACGAATTCTCACCGTTTTAGTTCGATACGAGCTCCGCGTGGATGTTTTTCATTTGCCAGACTTATTTATTTAGCCAAGGGCCCCGAGTACATGTAAGGGCTTAATGTTTGATGAGCTTAGATTCGGCCTCCTTAATTTCTATACCTACGCGTCTCGCTCACCTTGATCGAAGTGCGATCACGTCCTGCGGTTGTTTGTTTTCCACCCGAGATAAGTGAATTAAATTCGATTCAATTAATCAATATAATGAATCCAGTATATCTACACATATCGCCTCATACAATATTTGTAAAATATTCGTAAATTTAGTGGAACATGTTTGCAATATAAATGCCATTGTTTGTTTGTTGTATGTTTGTTAATAAACTATGTATGTACTTTAAATCAGCAAATTTAGAAGGCTGGTAGGAAATATGAGGGATATTACGACCGCAACAAACAATTAGCGTCCGAGCGAGGCGAGCGCACACCGGCTTATAAAACATGGTTACACGCGCCTCCACCTGCATCAGTAATTAAAACTTTTCTACAAAAAGTAAATCAAATCATTATAAATTAAATTTGCTATCGTCCTACACCTTCTGTTAGATGAATGAAATAAATATAAGAAAAAAAGGTTGTGTATTAACCCTCGAATTAAATTCTTGACGAATGTTAATGTTGAACCAGGGAATTCTTGTATAGTTTAATAGGGGAAGCTTGGGTTAATTAAATAGGCCCGGGTTTATTTTCATAAAATTATTTGATCTTGCCTCAACACGAGGTCGATTGGATGCAATTCATTTACTTAGATTGCAGACTTTAATTTCATTTTTGCGTTGTGAGGATTTTACTTCCGACGAGATCTGGGCATAGCTCGGGTTTATCCGTCGGAAAACTACATAAACACAACTTTATTACAGTTGGTCTGCCTTCACTTTTGACTGGAAGGGCGGTTCAGCAAATTGACTAAAGTGCGGTCTCGTGTTGAAGTAATAAACGTCTTTTATTATGCAGTACTTACATGACAACAGCGACACATTATAATTGAATAAGAATGTTTTGCATACTTCATCACACTGTTAGTACAACGGTGTGTGTTTTAGCTAAAATAAGTAGCATGGTACAGGCGCATAGTACCTAACATCTTTTTCAGTTACCTTTGTCCACTGCCATACTTCCCGCACTAGCAGCATGACAGTGAAATGGTAACAAATAATTGCTTATATGTAAAAAAGCAAAGGGAAAAACCATACGCTGGCATTAAAAAAAAAAAAAATTGTGAGGGGTATTTATATTTATGAAATAATACAGTTTTACTCACGACTGAAACTAGTCGGGCATCACCGAAATACACACTTGGATAAACCGTATATTTCCGAAAAATACTAGCTTTCGACCACGGCTACGTTCGTGTAAAAGATATTTTTTTCTAATCTCGGAAACAGTATTTTGTCATTTAATTTTCGTGTACGCGAAATTTTAGTATGATCGGATTAACTTTAGGGCAGCGAATAAATAACAATCAAATACACATTACTTTTTATGAAGTATTATACTAGCAAACAAACTAATAGTTGTCACCATCAAGATGCTGCAGACTTTCTACAATATATTTTATCTACTATCAATGTAAAGGTTTTAAAGACTATCTACATACTTACAACTCAGGAATCAACTCTTATTATATTGCATATAATATTTTATTAATTATTTAAAAGAGACTTTGTTTATTTATCTCTTTATTGTACACCATAAAAGTAATGAAAAATACAGGCATGATTGCATCTATTACAGTATAACGTTTGGCGATCTTATCACTCACGGTGATTTTTTACAGACATCAAATTAGGGGTAGTCTAAGGTGTACTATAATAAAACAATGAATAAATAATCTTAGTATGATATATAATACTAACATATAAATAAATATAAATGTATAAATAGGTACATACATAATATTCATAATGTCAAGAAGCAGTTTATCACTTGCTTTTTAAACTGTTAAATTATTTCATAGCCTAACTGCTCGCACCGAGAACGATTTGCTAGAGAATTGTGTGGTATGTCTAGGCACTTTCAGTTTCAAATTCTCTGATGATCGTAGCCGAGGCGTATTGGTAGCCACTTGAGGTTTGAACGATATTGTGAGATATGATCATATTTCCGTAACCCCAATCTGAATCTTATGCAGACGTTTTTGAGTCACTCAAGATTTTTCAGTTGGTCTACGGTGAGATCTCGATAGCTGACGTCATCATAGTTAAGAATAGGAAGAAGAGATTGAGCTTAAGAAATTGTGGTATTAATAGGCAGAAAGTTGCGAAGCCTTCACAGGGACCCCGCAGTAGCAAATATTTTCTGACTGACTTCACCTTTTGTGGAATGATGGAACCATCGCAATAGATAGCGGGTAGTTGCTGCCTGTTAATTATGGAGTTCATCCTAGGACTAACTACAACTACTTTATTGAATCGGTTTGCAAATTTCCTCTACATACTGGCGCATTAACGTGTGTATTATACTGACTAGGATAACTGTTAAAAGTGGGTAACTTTTTAATGACATTGCTAATCAGGTACTATACGTACAAATCCATCACTCGGTTTTGGTAGGTGACATTAACATTAATATACGTCCCAAGAGCGCTGATCAAATAAGTGGGGAATATTTAACGCTCAACGCTTCGCATGGTTTCTGGCCAACTCATACTTACCCCAATCAGTACAATACAATGCCCCTGTATTCAGATTAAATTTGCAAATCGATTCAATCAGTTACTTTAATATTGGAATCCCACGTAACTGATATCAAACCCATAGGTTTATTTTTAAAATTTAAATTATAAAGATCGATTTCTCTCCCATATTACAAAGAGATGATGCAAATGCAGCGACTGACTTTTCATTTCTACTATACCATCAATTATATCCACGCATACTAGAATCAACAAACTCTCTAGTAAACGTAGGTTTCTAAAGCCATAAATTTTGGTGTCATCCAATGACACCAAAATTTGTTCAGTGCATCAAAAACTAGGATAGACTGCGCATTCAGTATAAGTCTTCATTATAAATCATTCAGTATAAATCTCCTGAGAACATGACCCTCAAAATACCCTATAACCGGTATCGTAATTATTGCAGTTGTCTTACTCGAGAACTCAAACTAGTATATAATAAATACCTCAATTATGAGGCAGGTTCAAGTATAAAAGACAAATAAAATAGAAATAAAAGTTATTGGTAACCTATAGAACCATGACTATCCGTTGGCACTCTTGAGGACTAACGTCAACCTTCAGCAGTCTGTAAATACCGACGGTTTTATCTATTGGAACAAAATTTGCTGAAAAAAAATCGCCTTTTGTTTCGCAATTCGCATTTTAATTACTGCAGACAATACTACCCTAATAACTCATATCTGCAATCTTGCCATAAGCTCGGGTGTATTCCCTGATGCTTTGAAAAAAGGAGTTATTCATGCAATCCATAAAAATAGTACAGAGGCTGTGTCAATAATTAGAGACGTATTATTGTGCTCTCTGCGCTATCGAAAATTCTGGAAAAAAACTAAACAATTTACATAATAATTACCTACAAAAATTTAAGATTTTTGGCAAAAATCTGTATGAGTTTCGTTCAGGTATTTCTAAGGAAGATGGCGTAATTGATCTGACAAGCGAAGTTGTCAAGAACTTTGATACTAACAACAGATGTCTTCTTAATATGATGTTTGACACAGTCTCTGCACCAAGATCACCCTGTACATCGATATAATGAAAAAGAAGGTGATACGTAGTCTCCATTTCTCCAAGTCTCCAAAACAGAGAGTCGAAATAGGGAATAAGTTAAGCGATAAGGTTTCCATTACTGCCGGCGTCCCAAAAGGGATTATTCTGGGCCCTACACTGTTCCAGCTTGATGTAAACAATCTGTACTATATCTCTCATCATACTGGCATTCTCATTTAGATAATACCGCGATTGTAGTGTGGAGTCTACACTGGCTGACAGTGAAAGAAAACACAAATACACAACATACATACGCTCATACTCACACCCACAAACACGCATACATTGCGCAAATTCCTTAACACTCTAATACTACCCACATTCGAATTTTCATGATAAATGATAAATGATAAATGATAAATGATCTTTATTTTGTAAATAGGTTACAACAACACTTTTACACGTCAATATATTATTTTTTTCTGTTAGTTTATGCTAGATGAGGCCGGTGTTTCCTAGCTGACTACCCTGAGAAGAAACACCGAAACAAACTCAGAGGTCAAAGTCTGTTTTAAAGTCCATACAGATGTACTGGTCAAAAACATATGAGAACCATGCACGCTAACGTCTGAGATGAGCTTTTGAAGAAAGCACCACGCTCATTTGAGTGGACCCGTCCAAACAGTGCAAGCATTTGTCAGTTATCGTGTAGCTCAACTTAGAACTTTAAGGAGCTCAACGGACCGACGAACAGTACCAAAGCAAGGACATTTGGGTAGGCCGCAAAAGTACTCAAACTGTCAGACATCGTTATAAAACAAACTACAGGAGAAAAGAGAAAAAAATAAATAAATAAATAACCTACATAGTCCTCACATTTACAATAATTAAATTTATAAATTAAAAAAAAAAAGAAACAAATATATAATATATTATACTTAACAAAGTATTCATGTCAAAAGGTACAAAGATTAAACAATAAAAAAAAAACAATATAATACTTAACAAAGTAAGTATTCATGTCAAAAAGTAAAATATAAAATGTCAATGTGTATAAAAAAAAAAAAAATTATAAACGAAAAACAAAGGCTCATGTACATTAATGAAGCAGCTCATTCCCAAGCCTTTTTATCTTCAATATAATCTTTAATTGTGTAAAAAGCATGTCCTAACTTCTTGTAAGAATAAACTAATGATAAAATCTAATATTAAATTGTTTATGTTTATAGCTAAAAAAAATAATAAGTACTTAAATTGCAGTTCACTGTGTTCTAAATGTTACATGCACATTAATATGAGCACTATTTCCCAATATATAGGTTTTGGACTAGTTTGTGAACCAGTACCAATACCAATTGTTAAAAAGATAAACACAGTAAGGTTTCTATAAAATTTATTGTAAAAATTGCTTGAGACCAATAAACATTATTATTTTTATTTCATCACTAGCTGTGACCCGCGGTTTCACCCGCGTAGTTCCTTGTAAGATTTTAATTGAAATTAACTGATTCGATTATTTTAAGGACAATTTTGTTCACAATAAAATACTCTTAATCAACAACACATTTATTCAGATAAAGATTAATATTATTATGTTGATAAAACTCTTTAGCAAATAACTCATTATTAGGTACCAATTCTTTGCGTTTTTATACTCGTGTAAATTTCTCACCGAAATGTCCGATTGGAATAAAACAAAAGGTATTTTACTTCAACATAAATACCCTTGATAACATAATGCTTCATTTGGATAAAGATTAATATTAAGATACACATTTAACGTAGTTTCTTTCTTCAGACGATTTAATATTTTTTATGAACATAAAAGCGGTTATTTGTACTAAACTATGATAGTTAGATATTTGCTCTCGCGGACTTTTTTGTAGATCTTAATAATACCTACAAACCCGTAGTACATCATTTTGTTCTATTGTCAATAGTTTTTGCAGCGCACGCATAAATAGGCAACGCATTTACACCTTGGGTTACAAAATCGCAATTTCTTACGGATTTTTTTGAAAATAAAATATAGCCTATAACCTTCCTCGATAAATGGACTATCCAACACTGATAGACTTTTTGAAATCGGACCAGTAGTTCCTGAGATTAGCGCGTTCAAAGAAACAAACAAACAAACTCTGCAGCTTTATAATATTAAGTATAGATTTATTACATAGAATGAATGCTGATGGTTTTGTCTATAAATGGCTATAAAAGCACATTGTAGGTATGTATACAACGAAATATTAAAGTATAAACGTTAACAAACTGTATACAGTGCAGCTTAATGAAATATTTGGAACTAATTCTATAGTTATTTTACATGGATGTAGACATACATCTAAAATGTACAGTTAATTGTCCTAAATATTAACAGATGCTGATATAACATGGGGGTTATGAGATTGTAACGATAAATAAAATGAACACACACACACAAGAAACCGAATATTACCTAAACGCACATTCTAAGATTTATAATCGTGGAGTGCATGCGACAGGCTGCATAATTTAATTACTCCCTCACACCCTTGATTAAAATTTTGCAATAACGCATTAGCGAAGTAAGACGCCGAAGGGCGTAAGGGCAAGGAAATTAAACGGTCCATAATAATTTCGTTACGCCAGTACCATGATTAAAATCTAACAATTAATTAGGAAAAGTTTTGCCCAAGTATGGAGGATGAATAAGACATTAATCGCAGCTTCGGCCAACACGCCGAGAAAACAGCGATAACGACGTGTTAGGTGATTTCTCAAGTTTCTTGTTAGGAGTGAATGAATACTGCCAAGATGTACATGTACCGTTCCATGGATAAGGATATAACATAATGAGACTTTTAACCAGATTTTGTTAGTTGTTGTTTATTCAATAAAATAAACAGATGGTAGGAACGGCTTCATGTATCGTGATATAGGTGGACAGACGAACAGACGGTTCACCTGATGGTACGTGACAACCACCGTCCATGGACTCAGGAGTCGTAAGTGCGCTGCCCACCCTGATGAATATTTAACTATAAAATAGGAACGTACTGCCTAACTTAGGTGGTTATAGGAGCATGACCAGAGAAGAAGCGCTTTAGTTCTCTTCTTTTAATCACAAAATTATACAAACTATGTTTGCCGGTAAGTGATTTCTATAATTAATGAGGTCAATATGGTGTATCTTCATTATAAATGCAATGTTGCAAACAATTGCTGGTAAACCTTATAAATTTACTTAATTAACTAAACCACAAAACTTAGACCTGAGGCCCGAAGATAAGGTAGCTTTGGTAAAAATAGATCCGATTTAAGATTAATTTGTTGTCATACATTACTAAACATATTCAAAAAATTCTAATTCTGATTTGATCATCAAATGAAAAAGATCTATTGTTCTCTCTTGTAACGAGTTCAAATAAAAAGTTACATAAAGATATAAAAAAACATATAATAGGTTATGTTAACTATATAACAGGAAAATATGAAGTAGGACTTTTTATAAACGAAAGTTAGTAATTAAGAATGATTTCATCCTGAAGTTTATATGAACTAAAATTCCTTACCCACATCACACACTGAAAGGAATCATGCAATAATTATTTGTTTAGGAAGTTAATACGGAAATAGAGTAAATGTAACAGATGTTAATCGTGAATAAGTGTTAGTCGATGCGACGCCGACGCTAACGATATGCGGGTAAACAAAGCCAAGATAACACGGAGATCGTCAACCATTAGATGTACTCGGCATCGTGGGAATGATCTAATAAAATATTCAGAGACTAAAACGGGGGAAACACAAAATCAGATTGTCTCAAAATCACAAGAGTGACAGGCTAACGCGCTGGGCCGCACATATATTATTCAGACAGTACCCGTGAATCGCGGACGTTGGAGTACAAGAATACTTTCCCTCTGTGCTGAAGTAACTTATACCAATCTATTCTTGTTGAATGGAAAATGCCTGCTATTGTTTAGCGCCGCTTCCTTGACTTCAAAAATATCTTGCGTTGTGAATAAAATAGAGAGATCTAAATCTTTCACTCAATGTTTTCTCATCTTTGAAAGGCTTTTAGGCAATATCAGTTTCGTCAGAAATTTCCTCAACTTGAGACCAGAATGTTTGCAATACATATTAAATTTGTTTTCTAAGGACAAGATTGACTGTACTCCACTCGAAAAAACTTTTGTCTTTCGTTAATTTCGTACAAAAAAAAACAGCTATAATAACTTGTTTCTTAATTGAATACCTAGAAAGTTCATAAAAAACTTTTATAGAGTGCCATTAATCATCTGTACAACAGATGACTAGGTATTCCTGCGCTGAGTACCTCTGGTCTTAAGGGCCCACTTAAGTGGTGCTAAAACTTTAATGACAAAACTTCCAAACATACTTCAATTAGACGGGCCTGTTGGTTTAGTGGTCATTGATCCTGACTGGGCTAGAGATCGTGGGTTCGATTCTCAAAGAAGACAAAAAATTGTGTGATCAACAAATAGTTGTCCCGAGTCTGAGTATTGTTTGTGTCCGTTGCTTGTATGTTTGTGAAGCACCCCGCGAAATCATATCGGAATCATACCTAACGGAGTTGTCGTTTAAAATATGCATATAATTTAAACCAGCAAAGAAGCATATAGCACGTTTGATAAATTATTAAATTATAAGATTAAATTTTGCAACCCAGCAGAGCTTTTATCAGTCACAGGCAAAAATATATAATATTTTCAACTAAGCCTTAAAAATTCAAGCAGAACAGAAGCAGAATAATGACAGTGTTCATGCAGATTTCTATTTTGTTTTAGATTTTATAGGAGAACTAATTTTAAAGGGAAATACATGACTCTAAACTCAAACAGCATTAGTCCAGGAATAAGTTATTAATATTATGATATAGATAAATTGTGTACTACTACAAAAAATATTCCAACATTCGTCAAAGTTGGTTATCCTCACCCTCCCTCCAGGTTCATCTACAACTAAATTTAGATTGTCACACAATTGGTTGCACAATGCCCGTAAATTACTATTGTCTGTAATTGGTATTAGGGTACTAGGATGTAATTGGTGCAATTAGTGCCTAGAATAGATTCACGGTAAGCAACGTGCTTTAACACTGTTAATATAATTTTCATAATATTTAAATTTAAATGTCACTATAGTTTCCTAACAGAGTAACAGAAAAAAATATATAATATGATATCTTAACTACTTATTAACTCATATTTTGAGAATAATTACATTTTTGTCATAATCATGAGTTTCTTTAATACTCTTTGTTGTGTCCAGTTATTACGTAACTGAGAAATATGAAGCCGAGAAAATATGGGCATTTGATACGCCACTGCCTATTTCTTTGGGGATATAGGTAGCCCTGAGTATATGTCTGTATGTGTACTATCTCTTCTTGAAGATTTCGTCAATTGACGTCTTAAGGCATTAAGCATTATACAGCACGACTCTTCTGATAACACTTAAATGGAGCTTGCTTTAGATAGTCACAAAATTAGCACCCTGCTCACCCTTGAGTAATTACCGACGCAGAAGTTTTACTTCGAATGAAGGTTCCAACGGGTATGAGCCATTTGTGGCCACGAATTGAACAGAAAGTCTATGCACAACTTTAAAGTTAGTGTTAAAATACTTTTAAGTTTGTGCAGTTTTGCATGGAATTGGGATGTCTTTGTTCGTTATTCGTGGAAATTATTTTAATTTTTATCTTTGACTGTTAAATGTATCTCAACATAAAACAAGGGATAGTCTTGGATTTAGTAACTAACTCAGTTACTAGTTGCGAAGTATTTTCTTTAAAAAAGTAGTCACATCAATATTAACTTTTTAATAAAGTAATGCCTTGCGCCTGAAGGATTTAATGACGTTATTTGGGTAACTATGTTATATATATATTAAAAAATATTGTAAAACACTAATTGCAATCAAACTTGCTACTTGACTTTTGGAGAAAAAGATTCCACTAAAATCTTCATATTCAATTATTACAAAATTGTTAGATTCCAAGTAATTAGGTTAACATAGTTAGACATGGCAATATACATTGGCGATATTTCGAACATCCTACTGCCAAGCTGGCAGATGTTGAGGGAAAACGACAGGAGCTTGTTCGGGTGAGCTCGATCGATTGAATCGAATCTAGTCGAGTTCGGCGCCAAGAAAACACAGGCGTGCGCGTTTTCAAACAAAAAGTCTCCATTCCTTCCCCTTCCTACTCTTCAGAACACTCAACTGCCACTGCAGGATAGGCTTAGTATCCTGGGTATGGATATTTGCCGGGATCTCAATCCACGCGATTACATCGAGAGCGTCACTAAGGCGGCCTCGTGAAAGTTTGGCGTATTGAACAAGGTGAGACGGTTCTTCTCGCCCGAGCAACTGTGTCTTTTATACAAGACCCAGGTTCGCTCCTGCGTGGAGTACTGCTCTCATCTCTGGGACGGCTATGCGCAGTATTTGCTTTATTCCGCATTATCAACTGTCCTGAGATCACCCAGTCTCTTGAGCCTCTGCAGTTGCGAAGAGATGAAGCCTCTATTGCAGTCCTCTATCGCCTACATCACGGGGAGTGTTCTGATGAGCTCTTCCAATTGGTCCCACCTTCTCCCTTCCTCTACAGGACTACACGTGCTGGCCTGAGGAGTCACCGTTTGAGCGTCGAAAATATACGTACCCGAACTAAACGGTTTGGCTCTTCTTTCTTGTGCCGATCAGTGAAAGCCTGGAATTCCCTACCAGCGCACGTGTTTCCTTCCCACTTTGATCCCGGGTCTTTTAAGCGGGGCGTGAAAAAGCATCTCACCAGGTCGCCATAGTGTGGGTCATCATGCTGCATTGACTAGAAATGCAATGAGGATGGTGACCACCACTCTTTGACTCCACCAATTGCTTTCCACCAGGCAAAGTTGAGTCACTATGGTAGGCTAATATATAAAAAAAAAAGATTTAAAGAAATTTACAGTTAAGTTGTAAATCGCTCAATTTTAAAGAAACCGTTGAGTAGCTTAAAAGTCATTGGATAGGTACATATTTTCGGTAACTGTGTTAGAGACACAGACTTGGGTTTGACCATTTATTAATTTAAGGTTTTATTTTTTTACTATTTCTTGAATATGCTTTTAATATTATCCTAAAATGTATAAACACTTTATCAGTATTGGCATTCTTAAGCGTTTATTATGTTTTTTTTTGTTATTAATATTATGTCTTAAGAGACAGTGTATTTGCTTTTATATAGATAGAAGAAGCAGTTTATAAAAGAAGTATAGAAGTAGAAGTAGAATGTTATTTATCGTACACAAAAAAAATACAAATTTGAGTCCAACGAATGCGGTCGTATCGCTAAAAGTGCTACCTATGTATATTTGATCTGGTGTGGAGGTAATAACAAAATTATTTAATAATAAGCAGTTAATGATGTACTAATTAATATATAAATAAATACTTTTACATATAAATGGAGATAATTCGGAAACCTAGCTGCTATGGTAAGTCGAAATTTTATTATTGATTTTTACGTTTGCCATGTACATTATCGCATAAACCGAGCAACAATTATTATCTACACAAATTATTGCACATAAATTAAAATAACTTTATAATACTAAAATTTAAAATGTTATGTATCACAAAGGAGATCTAATTTTGTCGCATTAGGTATAATATTAATGCAACCAATTTCTACCAAAAAGGTATAATTACGGTGTGTCGAAATCGAAACTGTGGAGTGGCACAGCATTTCCCATGAGCCGTGGACATTTATCGGCGTAGAACGGTCGAGAATAAAACAATAAAGAATTGTTAACTGCGTTTTAATGTGAACAAGAACACAGGCGGACAATAGCCGCGATTGGGACACGGCCGGTGGTCACTGCGAAATCGTCGCGTTGGGCCTAGTTAAGAATGGGAGATGATATGTCGCAGTCAATTTTATTCGCTGAATGTTAGATATAATATTTTAGGACATTTTTTTAAAGTATTTTTTTTATTATATTTTCTTGCATATTGCAGTACCTAGGCGACATTATTGGCTAAGGCATTTTCTGTGTTTGCGTATCTGTACACATACATACATATACAAACACGTCCGTAATTAAATACAATCATATTGGTAGGTATAATTACTTTTCGTATAACCCAAGACAGACAATGGAGACGTTAAAATAGTCACAAAAATAGTTAATTATTTTTTTTTAAATTTCTTTTTTTATTTAAATACGAAAAATTTAATTGTTTGAATATAACTAGAAAAACGATATCAAAATCAGATGAGTCCCCCCCAAAGATTTACGTAATTTAAATTAATTACGTTAATCTTTTCTTTAAAATCGTAATTAAAATTTAGTTTAGTATTAAACATTTTATACACTTAATTTTATTAAAATAAACGTTATTAAAACTTAATAAAAAAATAAGCAGAATTAAAAAATAAATGTTCATCGATGAGGATTTATTTCAACCGGTACATCACTAGTTCGAGGGTAGGTAAGTAATAAACGTACCCGCATAAACCTTTGAATTGCTGACCACGGCATCGAACCTATGCGCCCTTTGTCTGTATCCGGCCGCAAATTGTTTAAGAAATAAAATAAAATCTAATTTACCGCCTTGCTACGTTTATACCAACCGTTTTACGAGTACCGCTGACCACAGTATATTGTTTATTTTCAATACTTCGAGTTTTTATTCGTTTCACCCTAATACGCTATAAAGTCCAGAGGAAACAACCTATCCTTTTCTTTTGTGAGTACTTGACTCCAGTGTTTTGTGAATGTAGTACCTCTGTAGAAAATATTTGTACAGTGTCAACATGAGTCAAAGACTAAATTTTAAATTATAAAGGTTTTTTTGAGGGACAAGTGTAGACATATCATGTGTACTATACACGTGACGCTATACAATACATATGTGTATAATATCCAGCAGTATTTTAAAAAACGCTATCTAACCACGATTTTCAGAAATTTCTAAGCCGCATCACTAGATCCTCGAAAGACTTATAAAATAAAAATAAGAATTCCTTTGGAATTAGTAATTGTAAATACCATGTTATCAGATCGAAGAAAACTTTTATTTGAAAGTGTAGTATTTCATTGATTAATTATGTAAATAAAAGTCTTAATTGATTTGGAAATAACATGGTAAACACCATATTATCAGATCAACTGAATTTTAAAATATTGTATTTCATTGTATAATTAATAAGTCCCAAATGATATGGAAATAACATGGTAAACGCAGTATTATATATATATGTATAAACTTTCATTTTAAAGTATTGTATTTCTTTACAAAAACAGCTTTATTTACAAAACAAAAGTATAACATAATACGTTCCGTACAAATTATGGATAAAGTATGGATATATCAATCAATTTTTCATTCTAAGACCTATGCCAAGGAAGGTCTCTTGAAATATATTATAAATACAACTGTCACCCTCTAACAGAACAGATTAAATCCAGACATACAAAGACAAGCCAAACACTCAGCGGAACCTACGAGTATATCTCTTATTTATGTTCATTGCATTTGCACTACTCCGATGGACAATAGAAATTGTGAACATATTTGCAGATAATACAGTTACCGTGACTAGTGGAAGTCACATTGCACTCATACAAACAGAAAAATGACCCCAGGCAAGCTGCAAAATGTCCCGAAAATACATTAGTCGCATTAGAAACACCATTACGGGTCGGGCAGACCGATAACAATTAGGGTGGATCTCGGATCTTAAGGGGAATTAACAGTGCATAGCGTGTTAGCACTGCTTTAAAATATATTACAGAGAATTTTATAAAATAATGCTCTATCAAGATTATGTGCATTTTTGTTACATTTCCATAATAAGAATTTTGCTCAGAAATGCCATTTAAATTATGCATACCACGTCAGTAAGCGGATTCATATGCTCCTTATAAAAGTCAAGGTAACAGCAAACGAGAAAAGCAAATCATAATCATCATAAAAAGTAGAACCCATTCATACTAAAGTGAGATACATAAAACGTATGAAAAACGAGACATCAGCGGCGGCAAGACGCAAGGAGAAGTCGAAAATTCCTCTAACCGCAACACCGAGTTTTACAATATGCATAACTGTTGAGAGAGTAATCAAAAGACGATATAAAGTGAAGAGGAAGACACGGCGAAAGGCTAAAAATGTAAACCCTCTCTTAGATTTTCTTGAAGCGAGAGACACGACCCCTCGGGCGAAACCTGCCGTAAGTTGGGAAAAAATTACCCGGTACGGGAAAACTTTTTTCGATTTGAATTATGATTCCTTATTTTATGGTTCGCTCTCACTAAGTTTGTTTTACATCGGACCATACCATTCATTGGCGCTCCACCAATATAAGGAACGGGGACAAAACTTTTTTTTTATGAACAAAATATGTTTTCTTTTATTCAATAGAGGGAAGCTTCTGAAATGTTACTTTCTTGCAAACCTTTATTGTGACCAATGTTTGAAACGTAAATAAAATATATTAAAAATGTAGTTTTGACGATAATAGTCACGATAATTGTAGTTAACCACTTACTTTTCTGAGTACTGTCAGAAAAGTAAGTGGTTCATTGTTATTTAGTTATTTATTTTCATTATTTCTTCGTGAAATGTAATTATGTAAGACAAGAGAGTAAGAACTCTATTATGTTTAAAAACAGTAACCAAACCATTTATTGTAGGGCTGTTTATAAGAATCATAATAAAATCGTTTTAGAAATAAAAGACAATTTATGTCAAAAACAAATGATAGTCAAATGACAATTTCGTTAGAATAGAACTTAACGCAGAGAGTCACCGGGGATTATTACTTTGAAAGAGGCTTTGACTTTCAACTTTCTAAAGAGTTTGTTGAATAAGTTTTCTATATTACCCAGGGTTATATAATTTGTCAAGCGCTGAGGCAACTCGAGAGTTTCTTATTTTTGTTGATGAAAGAGATAATATTTATATTTGAAAATTAAACTTATAGCTCATTTATGTATGTATAATGTTATTATGATGAAATGAATCTTCCTTTTAATTTAAGTAGTACTTATTTTACTAATTAGCTCTCTTCTTTATTTTCTTTTGAAAACTTAGCTGAAATAATACAGTCCTACTTTGAAAGTAAACTTTTGTTCTCTCACTAAAAGAATATACTGATGCTATTTAGTTTACATAAATGGTTATTATACAAGACGGGTTGTACGCATAAGTTTACAGGGACTGGGAAAATATGTAAGGTTTTAAATTGTATTTGCATTTTACACAAGCGGGAAATATTGGCTTCGTACTTGTAGACCACTACAAAGACTCATGGTGGATCCGCAGGGAAATGCCCCGGGGCTGCATATGTCTGTTAGTTGCAGAAATCTGCATCTTACTTGAAAATGGAAATACAAAATGTGTGATCAAAGTGACAACATTGGGTCATTATTGTCCACATCATTATATGGATAAAGGATTTTCGGAGTGATGGAGTATTTTTTAAAGGCTTTAACAAGCTTTTATTAAACTTTCAATAATGTTTAAATTATTTAATTAATTATATTATCTGTAATAGGTAGCTAAATAAATAGATTACCATGTAAACGTTTTAATAATCAATGTACATAATCCGCTGCCCTGAAATATAATTAAACAAGCAGTATTCGTTGTTTGAACAAATTAATAAAAGGAACATGCATGCATTTCTTTGAAGTACTTACAAGGATTTATGGTCTAAAAAGTATGAAATATGTTTAAATAAAACATTTCTAGGTGTGTGTATTAAAGAACGACTTCAATAAAGGAGGAGGTTCTCAATTCAACTTGTTTTTTTTTATATTTGTTACCTCAGAACTTTTGACTGGGGGAACTGATTTTGATGATTTTGAGTCTTGAGAATGTTATGATAGACGACGCATTGAAGTCGGTTCTATACTTTTTTAAAGTAAATTATCTTTAAACGTGAGCTTATTCGGACTTGAATAACCCTTAATTTTAAGTACTAACCAACGATTCTCGTAGATCTATGATGTTATATATGGTAAATAGGGTCTATAGTATATAATAAAAAAGGTCATGTTCAGAAATCTCAAAGAAAATGAGAGTATATTCTATAAACAGATCAGCATTTAGATAGGTAGAGTGAATATAAATCTATACTCCCTTAAAGTCCTATGTGTTCTACCTTCTAAATTACTAGCCTAATAGTAAAACGTAATTTAATGCAAACTTTTTGGCCTCTCAAATTACCAAATAAGGTTTGTATTACGTTATACCATCACCCCAGCGTCAAATCGTGAACAGCCACAATAAATCTGTTTAGGGAATTCACAAAATGTACATATTTCAGCAATAAAGCAATTCAATTTCTCGATATAGACCTATGGAAGTAAATTAAAACCACAAACAAGCTTTGTACCGAAATTTTCAAATAAATCTTTGTGGACTAATTTCCTACCTTTCTGGATAAGCATTAAATTCTCTACGTCGAAAGCCTTTTATACAATATTAATTGTTGAGAAATTACCTGGGGCTCTGGGCTCGAGTTTTGACCTTTCGTGGTGCCCTTTCACTGACCATAAACGTCGAGGAACAATAAACGACTAAGGAGTGACCCTACCGAGTACCCTTAGTAAGTTCTTGGCCCCGGTCACCCTCGGTGTCCACGACCACCCCTGTCAAAGGCCAGCCAGCAGCCCCTAGGGAAATTATTGTCGGGATTTAAAGGGCATTGCTTACGTGAATGTACAAAAAAAAAAAACAGTGTACTTATAACAGAATTTTTAGTTGCAATAAGTTTTATCGGGTATCGGCCACGTGACCGCGAAATATTTGATCGAAATTCTATGGACAGCCCTATTAGGACGATACATTTATCTGATGTGCTGAACAGTGTATTCACGGTGTATTTCAATATTTACTAAGTATATTAGTAAACTATTTAATTACAGAAAAAAAAAACTGCATGGATAATTTTCCTTCACTTCAGAATTAGTGGATGTGTTTTCTGTGTATTTCTATTCATTTTATTACGAGTCCAATATGTGAACTGTTTTGTAAATGCTAATAAAATAAATATTTGAATCCCGTAATGGCCTGAATATAGATTACAAGTCCCAAATTTATTATTATATAATAACCAGTTCTTCTTATACATAATAATATTTTTTACATCTAATTATTAAATGATGAAAAAAATAAATGATAATACAAAACCATTAAAGTTTGGTTTTGCACTATATATATTTTCGAATTAAGAAAAAAAAATTAATAAGATAAGTGACAACAGCCGTCCATGCACACCTGCAACTCGAGAGTCGTAAGTGCTCTGCTTGCCTTTGAGGGTGATGAGGGATGTGAGGTTGCGAGGAGGGAAAGAAGAGAGGGGGGATGAGATGAGAGGAAAGGGGATAGGGGAAGTTGGGCCTCCTGAAACCTCACTAATTTCGGGGAAATGCAACGTAAGTGTTGCTTCACAATCGATTTTCTGTGAGGCCGTGGTATCGCACCGGTCGAGCCGTCCCATTCGTGCCTAAGCATGGCTCTGCCACGTATATTTCTTACTGATGAATGAATTTTACTGAACCTTAATGCAGTCCCATCACAATACTATATAAGGGGAGTATAGATAAGTCGTTGATACTCATACTCGGAATGATTACTTTAGAGGTTACGACTGCACGAATTCATTTAACAGCGTCTGACATAATTATTTAATTTAGTCAGAGGGTTTTATTTAAGCTAGCTCAGTATTAATACATACACAAACTACTACAACTAGCGTACAATTGGCGACCTTACCGCAGATGGCAATCTTTGCCAGGCAACCATTGGAATGAGAGAGAAACATTGAAACACTTGATGTTATTTGGAGGATTCAATATATATGTTGTTCACTGCAATGATGTTCACTGCTAGAAACCGTTTGGTATAAATTTATGGAACAAAGTCAAAAAATCTGCAAAAGGAAAGAAAAATTAATATTATCTGCTACTAAACGATATATTTAACTAAAATTTGAAGTTGAAAGGAGTTTAAAATATAATTTCCGGAAGCTCCGCACTTTTAGAAATTTTGAATGTACGAGTATCATACCCTGAATATATAATATATATCCCCGAATCGGTAGATAGAAGAGTTCCAAAATGCCCACTTTATGCCCACTATAACATAGCCTTGCTTAAGTATAAGGGGGAAGCCTATTGACGTCATTCGGACACTGTATGACTGAACATATACAGATATGAGATAACAGCCCGAACCCTTAGTCACCTTTTACGACACAAACGGGAAAAGATAGCGTAGCCCTATTCCACTCAGCTGAGAGCCACACGGCAAAGCTTAAGCTGTTCTGGAATAAAACACTTCAGTCAATTGAAACCCTTAATCCAAAAAAAATCCTGAAATGATACATAGAATCTGGTTTAGATTAAAGACCTCGCTCTTGCGTAGATTAAATAGGCATTTTCTATTTTTAAGTAAAGAATTATTTCCTAATTCTTGAGCTTCGCAAGTTTGTGAAATCATCTATGTACTTGGTAGGTCTAACTAAATATCTTATAGTATTCATTTTGTTCTATATTCTTACACCATTAAAGCGCCTGGTTTTATATCTGGTAGCCCATTGAGGGTTCACTAATTGAATTAATAATTTAATATTAAACGGAGATTTTTTTAAAATATGTTTCTTGTCAGTTACGCACAGAAAAACATTTGCAATCTAGAATTTAAATAAAAGTAAACATACCCCTTAGACAAACATTTTGCACCCTACACGCATTCAGTGTATCAATAATTTAATTCACCTTACGATGTCAAAATAAGTTTTGACAGGTTAAGGCAATTGAAAAAATTAACTCTGAACGCATTTACATGGACAGGATAAATTTGTCAATCAGGATCAAACGAACACCCTAACATGCACGTCGAACTTCAAAAGTTTGATTCAATGGCTCCCCGAAGCAAAAAGTTTTCCTAAATCATTGTCAGTTCCAATAAAATAAGCAAAATTAAATAAACAGCCCCCGGCGAGATAAAAGGTCTAGACGATGACTTAGACCGCACTTTTGATGGTTTCGTATTTCTAAAAGTTGGGGGAAGCTGACACTACGACGAATTTAACCTACCATTGTATTAATTATTCAAGGCGGCGCTTTCGTGTTTTAAGGTGAGTTTGTGAGGAGGGTAAGGTAATTTGTTTTTGGAAAAAGTATACAGAAAGAATTTTAGGGAAGTTGCATCGTGTCTCGGATCTCTAACAATAGCTGAAGCGGGAGAAAGTTTAATAAAATTGTTTTGGAATGCAGCGTGGAACGAAATAAGTTCCACCTACTGGATGTACTATCGATTGTAGGGTTAAAGTTGATTTAATGTTCAAGAATAAATAAGTACTTCAACAAATTCTTTCTGCAAACTTATACCAATATAGTATAATATTATAACTTATGCTGCATACTGAAGTAACCTGTAACAGTCAAGTCAAATCTGAACTCAATCCATTTAGAGTTAGAAAATTAAAGTAATATTTTGAAACTAAATTCACCTAACTCTGACAAATATAGCACTTTAAGAGGCGATTTTAAATAAACTATTCAGTCACTCATACAGTAAATTAGTTTTTTTACCAACCTTAATGACTTAAATAATGACTTACATAGCCTTTATCAATTGAAATATAAAAGAGTGCACTGGTTGACAATTTTATGACCATTAATAAACTAAGGTTCCTATGGTTTTTGTCTATATTTAGATTTCATTCATATACACTTAGGAATTATAAATACTATTGCAGAATCACTGAGATCTATAAAATTACGTTTAAAAGTGTTCACATGCCAAGAACTTATTAAAATGAAAATTGCTTTTAGATTTCAAACGGCATATTAAAAATATCAAACATAATTTAGCGTACAACTGTGACTGCACTGTGTGGTGTGTACATAAAAGAATATTCGCATACCGAACTCATTTGTAGATAGACGGGGGAGGCTTACGTCCCTCCAGGAATACTTTAACTTTTCAATTGTAACTTTTGATGGGTTTTCGAACGTAATAATAATCGGAGTATCGTCGTGATGGGGCGCGAATCAACTAACGGCACATACAAAAGAATGCCAATTTTTATGCGCAAATTGAGTTACGTTTCCCGTATTATGCACTTCTGCCCTAAGTGTTATTTATGCATTCTTTACTGATAATACCTTCAATTTGAAATATAAAATATAAGAGGCACATTTTTTTTCGAATTTGTTAAGTTTATGTTTCATAATACCATTTAAAATAACAACACCAGCTTTAGAAACTTATAAATATGTTAAAATAAAGTCCATTTGTGCAATCTCTCTTAGAGATCTTTACTACTGACATAATATAAAAAATAGTTTTATTGAATTTAGTGCTACTGTAGTCATATGACTTAAACGGTGATGGTAAATACGAACTACGACGGACTATTTACTATTTTGTCACGGATACCAATAATTATTTCACGAGAACATTGGACATGGTGTTTTTTAATATTACTAAACTGTTGTTGTCTATAAGAAAAACCTATAAAAGATTTAATTTTTTCAAGGTAACAGTCTATTGACGACGAAGAACGACACTATGCTAATAATAATTTCATTCATAGTGTTTCATATCTTACTAAACTAAGTACATATTCTCAAAACACTACATTATTGAATTTTTCCAACAGTTAACTGTTCACAGAACGTCAAATCGTTCTCATTGCCATTAATTCTTGCGTAGACAAGCCGGTAATATTCAATTCTTAGGCACACATTTCATGACAGACAAACTCATGAATCAGGAGTCCATATGTGGAAACGAAAGTAAGTAGCTAGTACGTTTAAAAAATCTACTGCTCGAATGCAAGACGCGAGTCGAATTTCCTGCCTGATATGAATCTTCCCTACTCGCTTTAAGGTGATGTATTTTCTTATTTCTACCCTCCCTTGATAGCTGATGTCCCGCGTACCAATAAGGTGCGATTCCTAAAGGCAAAGGCACCAGCGATGTGGTGCTATACCAAGCGATAAATAAACATTTTTTCAAAGCTTTTTAAAGTGCAAGCACTTTAAAAACTTTCTTATCTAGGTATCAAAATAGTTAAAATAGGATAGTCTTGCTGGTTAAAATCTGTCAACAGTCTTGCTTCCATCGTACACTTGCTTCTAATCTAACAAGTTGACGTATAACGTATTTGTTACCTTGCTTCGTGCTTACGGAGGCCGGAGATCGCAATTAGCTTTCTGGTTTTTGGTAGACTTCTGTGGCATAGGCGAGCACCGGTTCTTAGCCAAAATAAGTGGTCCCAGAAAGTCTTCCTAGGAGAAAATACTATGAGGTAAGATAAGGATACATCGTTGATTGATGGAGCTAAAATAGAGGCAAATTCTGTTTGGCAACTTGTGGGCGCTTAATACACCTCTGCCCACTCCTTAGATTTATCGCAAAATTAGAGCTATATCTTCATACACAGCTTTGTCTTTGTGGATAATCGTCCTACAGAATCGCTACCTTTGAGACGTCGACCGTCTATTTCATAGGGACCCTTCGTTAAATTGATTTTCAATTTGTTTGAAATGTGGTCCGCGGTGCAGTGGGCAATAAGGAGGCGGAATAGCGTAAAATTATTTGACTGAACTTACCCTTGATGGGATTTCAACTGAATTAGCCGATTGTAGGGTGCCAACGGAAATATAATTTTTCTATTGGATATTGAATTAGGTAAACATACAATAGAGGTAGCCATATAAGATCAATTTGTAAACAAGCAAAACTATAAAGGATTTCTTGTGATTACCTATTTCTTTTTAGTTGACTGAAAACGACTGAAGCGACGACTGTTGTACGAGCTACACAGTGCATATTATTATGTACGTTCTCCTTATTTAATGCGGTTTAGCATTATTGTTAAGTTAGTCATGTTATTCAATGTTATATCTTCGTAATTATTATATTTAGTAGCATTAAACCAACAAACAAGTTGGTTGTCTAGTTATTTAACATGACCATTTAACATAAAAAACACCAAAACACATCTCCTAATAGTGTGGTGGAGTGTCACAATCACCTATGTTGGGGACATTCCCTACATAATGGTCCTTCGAGTTTGAACCTATCGTGCGATGTGGTAATAAGCAAGTATCAGTCACGTGTGTGAAACATCAGGAACCTACAAGGAGTAGCAGGATCAGTGCTGAGCCCCCAAGAGCGCTCAGCATTAGCAGAAACCGCAAAATAGCAATAATTTTCGATTCACAAGCACCAAAAAATACGTGTATGTGCCTGGGTGTTGACTATGTTATAGACGATATATATATAGACGTAAAAAAGAAAATTTGTATTTTAATATTTCTATATTTTAATAGCAGGATCAGCAACGAGAAATTATTGAGGGAGAGAGAAAATGTTTAGCTATACAGCTACCACAACAACTAATACCTTGGCTAATTAATAAACCAAGTCAAATAATAATTAAGTAGTCTATATATTTACATATATATGTTACATACATACGCTCATGCCTATTTTCTGTAAGGGCGGCCTGTTAGAATATGGTCCCACTAACGTAATAAGAGGCAAGCTTATTGCAGTCAACCGGGCACTGCACGACTGTTTACGACTACATGCAGTCTGATAGATAAATAATAATCCCATCCCATAGTCGCTTTTACGGCACCACCGGGTAGAAAAGGGGTGGCCTTATTATACTTCGCCGTAAACCACACGGCACTATACGTCTTTTTTGTACCTATACCTAGTGAATTATAATGTCAATGTTACTTAAAATAAAGTTTAGTTGAAAAAAATAAGATCAAATGGCAACTTAATAATCTTTTGCAAACAATCATTTTCTATATTAAGTTGTACTGTTACTTACATTTTATTGTCAAGTGATAAGGATTAATTCTTTTGACATATAACTGCAATACATTCTACTGTCTTTGACGATGGGGGAAGTATAAAGCAAAGCTTTCTTGAGATTATATTAATAGCCAAGGGGCCTTGTACGAAAGGATCTATATCCTTCAAGCAGTCTGCATCCGCAGATTGATATTCAAAGAGGAGATCAGTTTTTAGTCATTTATGTAAATATTATACAGCTTACAGGTAGGTACTGTTGCTCTATATTAAGTAAGAAAAATAAATTGTTTATATTTTCAATACTCGCTACAGAAGCCCGATCTTAAATCATATTGTTGGCGAGACTGCTTCAACTACTAAACAATATCGAGTCATATTTTCACTAAGAATTCCATCAATTGAGAAACTTCATTTTTTCGATAGCCAAGTATGTTTTTTTTTTTGTAGATAGCTACCATAATGACTCCACTTTGTCTGATGTAAAGTAATAAGCGGAGTCCAAGAGTGGTGGTCACCATCCTCATTGCAAGTGTAGTCAATACAGAATGGTGACACACACTATGGCGGCCTGGTGAAATGTTTTTTCACGCCCCGCTTTAAAGACCAGGGATCAAAGTGGGAGGGAAACACGTGCGCTCGTAGTGAATTACAGACTTTAACTGATAGGCACAGGAAGGAGGAGCCGAAGATGTATGCTAAAAAACGTACTTTAATGTATTGGTGACACGGGTAACTAGTCCGTTATTATGTGAATTGATGTATATTTCTTTATATTTGTTTTAGACATTATTATACCTGGAGCACTCGTATAAATATGGCAGTATTTTAAAATTACCCCAATCCGGTTCGAATCTTGTCTATAAAGCAAAATACCTGCTATTAAAATGGGGTTTCGACCAAGAACGAAAATAGAAATAGCAAAGTATATTTTCGATCTCATTACAAATCTAAAAACTTTAATGAATATAGACATGAAAACAATAAAATAGATCACAGAGTCTAATTACGCAATACAAACATCAAATAACCATTTAAGATAACAATAAAATCAGTCCCTTTGTTTGCTAGACAATACAATGACATATATGGATGACAGGAAAGTGTAGGCGCCCCGTGGATAGCAAAGTTACCCTGATTAATTTCAAATGATATTTGATATGTTCATCTGACGGCGATATAGGGGAGACCCTGACAAATGAGTAGATTTTCATGTCTTGAGGACGAGAGAGTATCGATTAAACGCCCTCTGTATTAAATTGCATAAGATTAATACAAAACGATGGCTATACGGTATGGCTAAGATGAAAACTAAACTATTTGACTCTAAATAAAACGAGATAACCGCCTTCAATTCGCCTTTCCAATTTCTTTCTGTAATTCCTTTTTTTTTTTATTTAATGATGGGACAGACGAACAGAAGAGTCACTGATGGTTAGTGACAACTGCCACATCTGCAACTCAAAAGTCGTTAGTGCGCTGCCAGCCTTTGAGGATGATGAGGGGGAGATGAGAGGAGCGGAAAGAGGAGAGGAGTAGTTGGGCATACGGTACACTCACTCACTCGGCAATACAATGCAAGAATTATTTGTCTACCGGTTTTCTGGTATTACTCCGAACGAGCCGGCCTATTTGAGGGTTTCCCTTAATGTTTTGAGATCCCATGATCAAATCCTGATTTAGTTATGAGTTTTTACTAAAACAAGACTAGATTAAATAAAAAACAATATATCGATTAACATAATGAAACTAAAATGCATACAGTTGAACATAGAACCTATTCCGTTTTAATTTTGGTTAAAAATAAACTTATTAGCGTTAAATACTCATTAAACTCATAGGTTTTAATTTTCAACTACTTAAAAATAAAAAAGTCACACTTAAATATTCCTTATGTAACCTAAGTTAAATCTCTGTACCACATCACACCGCATCTTACCACATACATATTATCACTTAAAAAAGTATTCCTCTAAAGAAGATCAGGTGTTCAAAAGTGTTTTAAAACTATTAAAAGAAACTGTCTTATCCCCGTCTTATCGTAGAACAGTGGGCTTTCATTTTGTTACGACTATTTATTTTTGTATCAATTTCTCATCTCGTCTCTTCACTGAAGCAACTTGCATTGTTCCCGATGCGGGTAAGTCTCTTGCCTTCTTGTAATTTAACATTTTAGTCGGCAAGCGAGCATGTCTCTTTACCATCTTTTGTCCTTTCGTCGGAACATCTTTATGAATATCTTATTATGAACCTAAATTGAGAAGAAGCTTACCTAGTCCTTATTTGCAAACAGCAATTTTTACTCGGATTTACTCAGCCATTCGCAAACAATTTTAATTGGGTTTTTGTGCCTCTGCAAACTTGCTTTGTCCGCAAAAAATTAATTTTACAGAATGTTTTTAATATTGTATTGCTTTAAACATCGGCAACTAATTAAGCCTCTTAGTCGATGCGATTAAAATCTCGGAAATGAAATACCTATTTGATAATTTATTACTCTAATTTACACATTCTTTATCTTAATAATTACGTAAATAGTCCAATATCTAGTTACATAAAGAAATAAGCGCATCATTTCCATAATATCTTATTTCACATAAGCACCGTGTAGTCATGGTGACTTTTGTAATGACAGTACGGAATATACGCCATCAAAAGACGTCATTACATCGTCTCGCGTATATTACATCATTATTCGCGCAACACGCACTCGTTTACAACTCCGACAATCTGAGATGTTGCTAATGGAAAGAACACCGGAGTTTTGATAAATTTGCGATCGTTTTTCCCCTTGCATTCAGAGTTTAAAAAGCTCAGTTCCCCGGTGTCGTGAATGACGCCACGTGAAACAGGATTGAGTGGAAATGAGCCGTTCTGATAAGAATGCCTTGTTAAACGCAACGCTGACGTTTAAAGATTATGCTTAACATTTAGTGACTACGTTACTACACGGTTGTATAGAATTGTTAAAAAATACCTATTGATAAGCATTGTTGCTGTCTGTAGCATTAACCTCGTCGCAAAAACGTATAACGAATCTCTGACGTACTAAGACACTGCGAACGCGCCCTCAAACTTGCCTTTCCTCTACAATAAACATGATAGACATAAATAAAAACTAGCTAGTTAGACATAATTTACATATTGCAGGGTATATATATATTCTTCAGAAAATAATGTTAAATCTTAATAACATTATCTTCAGAAGGGCAAAATAAACAACAGTTGATATTGAGCCATTGCATAGTAGACTTAGGTAGGTACATAGCAAATAACAGGCTCTACAGTAACAATAAATACATACATTCAAAACTCCCGCCACCTGTATCCCCGAAGTGATAGGCAGAGCGTCTCAAACGCCAAATATTTCCAACGATAACGTATTCTTACTTTCGTAATAGGAGGCAAGACTACCGTCAAACGGGCACTATAACGACAGTTGCCTTTGATTACTTCAGCCTATTTATGAGTTTATTTCAATTTACTTATTCTTATTAATTTAAAACTATCGTTACTCTCGGTTGTAACATAACATGTCTGTATAACTTTCTCTTTAAATAGTATACAATAAAGGGATATAAATGATTTGGTTAATAAATAGTTCAAAATTATAACTGTCCTTCATAACATGAATTTTCAATTGTGGTCCGTAAAAACATCGTGAAGAGTAATTTTTAATTTGAAACAACGAAAAAAGCCAGCAATGGTTTGTTTACCTTGCGGCTGTGGAGGCCGCGCTGACTGCAACATTTGGTGTGCATCGCCCTATGTATTCCTCAGGGCATATCCGCCCCATTCATTATACCCGATAGTTATTACTGTCATTTTTCAACTCGTTATTTACTCTGCTAGAGCTGATAGCACGACATTTACTCAAAGAACTTTAAGATTAGGGGAGAAGGATTTTGGGTTGTGCGGATTTACGCGGGCTTAAGAGAAAATTGAAAATAGCCCTTTAAAGTAAGCACGTCGTCGCATTTCGACCCTTGTTTTGCAGATGTTGGCTCTTGATAACATAGCATTATTGAGATTATCAAAGTACTGCAAGAAAAGGCTTTCGTCCTTAAGTAACTTAAAAAAAAACGTGCTTGGATTTTGGGAGCAGCCATTTTCCTAAATTTATAGAAATGCACTCTTATTTTAATTCATCCAAGAAATAATAAAATATGGATAACTGTTATGAAGAATATCTGTAAAAGTATGATAAAATATAATGTCGTTTGACGAAGAATCAGAAAAGTTTCTAAATGAGTTTTAGGAAGACTTTTATTATACTTGAATTAACAAGAAGGTGTTTTCTACAAAGGAAAATATTTACACATATGTACTATATTTCCATGTTACATAGAAAGAAAATATGTAAATGTTGTAATATGAATCTGTTCTAAAACACACAATTAATTAATCAATGGAATGAAGATCTCAGCCATAAAATTGTTATTGATTGTTATCTTATACTAAATTCTCTTTCTAAGTTCAAAATTCAGTGCACATTAATTATCTTTAAAAGCTTCTCCGACTTAACTTCAACGGTGACTTCACTTTGTCAAACATCAATTTACTTTTTGACAATGATCAACGATGAAATAGACGATCACACAAAATTAGTTCCAACACTCAGCATTTTTAAGGAAAAGGCTCATACATATGTATATCAATCAAAGTTTAATAAGAAAAGTTACCGATACATAATTTCACTTGTTTTGAAGGCTCGTGTCGGTCAACAGGGACGCTTATTACTATAATTAAAGCAATCTTTGACGTTCGTGTGCACGTAACACTGAAATTGCAGCAACAACTAAATAATGCATATGTTCGTGTAGCAAATACTGGAAAACTGGAAGGAAAGGAAAGCGTCTAGACATAGGAACATCAATAAGTAACGATTACGAGGTAATAGCGCCTTATTAAACGCCACCCTAGGGCGAACTTTTATGAAAGGCCATTTATAATGGATTCGCGGCCACACAGAATTTGGTTTGTAAATATTTTATTGGATTTATTATACACTGAACGATGAGTGATTGACAGCAAATGTCTCTAGAGGATTAGCCCCGTTCCATGGGAAAATACTCTATATATTTCAAGTTCATCCAGATGCCGATCATTTTACATCGACTGATTATGAACACCGTATCATGGTAAAGTTCGTTTCGAAGCTTTGTTCGGCTTGAAATGCTATCATTTTACTTTTTTCATAAAACATTTTTACTGCGAGTTTGCGTGACTTATTGCTAACGTACTATGGTCAATAAAATTCAATACGACAACTAGTTTCTATTTTACTCATTTACAAAGGTAATTTAGTTCGTATTTTATATGGTTCGTTAATATTATTTTACATTGATGACATTTATATATGGAACGATAACCCAAAAATATACAGTATAAAGATTATACATAATTAGAATTTACTGCTACAGATCTAAGGATTCAAAATGCACCATTACATCCAAAGCTGTACTTGCGAAGTGGTTCTAAATTGAATACCTGAATGGGTTTCCTAGTAACAGCGGTGCCTTAAAATGCACAATATTAATCAACATGTAATTCTATATCATGGGGTAGCGAGTTAAGGAGCACGTACGGGCGCCCAGGGACTCTAGGAAATGAACCGACTGTATTAGTTTGGACAAACCAGGCGACGTTGCAAAATATGCAAATGAAGAGGCAACTCATTTGACGAATTCTAATGGATATTTAAGTGTGTTGGTTACAAAGTTTCAACTCTACGTAATTTGGCTGAAACGTTCTGTGGTTGCCATCAAACATGTGAGTATGTAAATTATTGTTTTAAAATGTTTGACTTTCTTTATTTTTGTATATACTTTGGCGACGCTTATTTGTTTATATATTATCAAATTGATTTTCTCAACATAATATACTTGTGATATGCTGAGCTATAGATATCAAGAGAGCCTAATATTGCAGCCAAAAAAATACAGAATATTTTTATTTTTTATTATGAATGTAAGTATACTATATCATAACGCAGATTTCATGAGTCCATTATATGTAATGAGCCTAATTCTTGAGGTATATTATTATTAAGAACTATAACTTTCATAAACAAGACTTTCATTTTAAGGTCTCGCTTTATGTAATTTCCTTGCTACTTAATTAAATTTACCTTGTGTGCCGGTAGTATCTTAGTCTTGTATAATGTCTTACCTGTAAAGGAAATAGAAGTAGGTATTAGACATTAATATGAAATATTTGATAGACAATTCAGTTACCAGACCTGTACATATTTTGAAATTTAGAAAATCTGTTGCCGAAGATTGTAATAAAATAAATGTTACTAGTCAAAATACTTTTTCGGTCATTTCAATAATATCAGTGTTACATTATGTATGTATTAAAGAATTTTGTTTAAAATCTTGCTTATAACATCTATCTACGTTTTAAAGAATAAAGTAGCTATTACTACAAGTTCAAATTTAGTAACATAACCATCACAGTCTTGAGACATCCCATCCCTTAGATTTTCAGAGTGAGCGATGAGACGAGGCTTGCATCTAACATTAATTAATTTATGTATTTCCTTTTAAATAAAAGTAATAGCAAATTGTTTAATAGGATATGTAATCAAAACATTTTAATAGAAAATACAAACTTTATATATTATGACAGGGAAGACAACGATAGAGCTGAACCGATTTATGTGTAGCCTATATGTAAATAGAGCGCACTGTGTTGAAAAATTGTTATAGCACAATTAAGGTTAATTGAATTTTTGTTCATTAAACTCAACGTGAAGCACACCTCCAGCTTAATTACCGGCGAGGGTTTGTTAATTTATAACGTCCGACAGACTTAGCGCACTCAAGTCCGCGGAGTAGGATAACATCGAAACTCCCTTAAGATTAATTTACCAAGTAGGTACTTGTGAACTTTAACTCGTTTGCCTCTGACCGAATTCCCAGGCGACCCTTGAGAGTTTAGAATTAAATTTAATGAAATAAATTTGTGGCATCAGTAGTGGGAAGTCGTGTCTGACTCCAGGTCGGACGGACATTCGTGCGGATAGTTGTGGCGGGCACTGGACGCATCTCATTCCCTGTGACATTACATTTAACTGTTATCGACCCCGAAACTTGTACTGTGTAGAGACCTATACTATTAACAAAGTCTTTATAGTCGAACTTCTGTCAGTCTAGATTTTATCGGAGCTCGTTTTCGCTTTAAGCTAGTAGCCATTGGAATACGAGTATTAAAAGAATCAACGCCATTTTGAAGGCAGCTTTAGAAGCCTTACATGAAACTTTTGGGTGCGTGTTTAGGGAGTAAGGGGAAGCCATATTGAATTCAAACGACAAATACCCATTATTAAGTACGTGCTTACGTATTGAGAATTAACACGTGTTGTTGTTAATACATGGTATTGTGTGTCGTTACAGACTCATTAGCGGATTTAGAGAAAATAATATAGGTTCATATCTATACCTATTAGATATGAACCTATCCTATCCATGAAATTTAGGAACAGGAACATAAATCTTTTTCATTTATAGACATTTCATGAGGAAAAATGTGAAATTAATAAGAGTTAATAAGTAAATATTATAATTTAGTAACAGTTTTTACTCAATTGAGATACAGTTGATCCCACATTACCGACAAGTTACTAAACCACGACTACCCTGCAAATAAAAATAACTGTACCCCAAACAGCCAACATGTCACTGGAGATGATGTAAAGATTCTAAAGATACTCCGCATCTAAATGTGTTATAGCATTTAGAAGTAATGGGGAACAAACATCTAATATACATGAACTATGAAAATACATACATATCCTGTTGCGTAAATAGGGTCAAAAATGTGGGCCTTTAAGGTTTATATAAAATGTAAATGAATTTTCAATGTGTAAATATTTGTGCGATATTGACTCACAACTCAGACAACCACAACCACAACCATAATTTTATTTATATTTTATGTAATATAATTAAAATATATGCTTGTATTTATTTCTAAGTTTCAGGCATGAAGCTCCTTGTTATCTAATTATATGATGTGTAGTTAGTGTTCTCTATAGATCTTTAAAAAGTAGAGGACGTCGTATAGAGCCATAACTGGATATTAGTTATTTCCTCAGGTTTACTAAATATATCAAAAACATATCTTAAAAATGCTATAAGAAGCAATTTCTATGACTGTAGAAACTCATTAAGTCATCAGTAGGCAACTGTGACGCCGCAATAAGTTGCAACTTAAGTGTAAATCCGGTAAGCGTTTGTTGAGTGTCACCGCCGCGGTTAGAGGGAAATTAAAAATTGAAAAACTCGCCCGCCATGATGGCAGTGGCGTTAATGGCTGTACATAATAAATAAAGCGGGCCGCTCGTAGGCTTATGTGCGAGTCGAGTGGAGGGTGTGGCCGAGGCCCGCGAATGGGCTCTACGAGCGACATCTGAGACGGCCGAGCCCTTTGGAGTGCGGATCACTCGCCTCGACCTGTTTCATATTGCTCTACCCATTGCCTAAGAGCTGCTTCACTTTGATTTAAGAGAAAAAACCGTTTTGACACTACAATTGGAGAAACTTGGCTGCCACGTAAAAAGGTTCTAGGTCAAATGATAAAGAGGCAATGGAAAAGAGAGGACTTTTAATTGAAAGGTAAGAGGCAAAGTGAAGCATGTAGAGAGCTGGAAAATACAAATTTACGAGCATTGACAATGTTTTACGTACTCAGCCGTAATTATAGTCGTGCAGTGAGCTTCAAAAGCATTTTAAGGTGACGAAGTTAATAAGTACTCAGATCAATATTTTGGATTATGAAATATGATATTAAGAAAATCAGTTTAGCTACTGATTATTGAAAAGAGATATTCATTAATATAACCTTGCTTTTTATATCTTTTGCTACTTAATTTATTAATAAATTACAAGTACAAGTACATTTAGTCAAGGTAGGAAAAAAACTATTGCTTAAAGTGGCAAATGTTATGCAAACTAGCATGTAAGTTGATATATGTGATCAGGTATCGATGACGAATGCTTGTAGCTTCCAAATAACTCGCTTACCCCTTGTACGCAGCCATCTTACATTTCTTGTTCCGCGCGTCAAAATGACGTCTGACAGGGCGCCATTTTGAAAAAAGTCGAGTGTGGCTTCCTTCCGCGTCGGTAGGCCGTCATGAGAACTATAGTAACGGCGACACCCCTTTTAGTTTACATACTTTGGATTCATTGTTTTAGCGGTACATACTTCATACGATAAACTTTTGTTATTTGACGTCCCGGTGCTAAAACCGACCAGGAGTGCAACGTCCGTACGACGAGAATAAACTAATAGGCCCTACGCTTTGAAAAACTTTTGAGTTCTATAGTAATTTATTGTGCTGCGTTTACTTTGGATTGTTTGTTTAGGTGCATTCGTATGCCATAGATAATAACAACCGGTAACCAAAGTAAAATTGTGATAGCGTACTGCTCAACTACTAAAACTTTTATTTTTTTAAGTTCAGTGGCTGATGAAAGAAGAAACATAGTAGGATAATTATTGTTGTCATAACTTTATAATCTCGTTTTAATCCTGCCTCTGATTTCAATATTATTCTTATTATATTGCCTTTACATAAAAAAAATGTGCTACACAAACGCGCTGTACTTCACAAAAACAAAACCCTTTAAAAATATTAACTGGGAAGTTTTTCAATTGAAACGAGCGAACGAACGTGACGAGACATAATTTACGCAAGTATGTATTTTTCTGTTGTGTAACAAGCCGTCGGAAGCGGTACTGCGAGAACCGTCATCGCTTCCACTTAGTAGTTACTCCCTCGCCCCTCAACCCTTATGTTTTAATTGTTGCCCCTGAGAGGTGGGAGGATCTAAGCTCTTTTATACTTCAAGCACTGCCATGTGTTTAGTTGTACTTATATAGTTTATGTCATAAGGCAGCCATTTTGTAGTTTATTGTTAAGTTTAAGTGTAAATAAGGTATTTGTTACGTGTTTCAAAAGTAGCAATATACTTTTTTTAAATAAGGACAATAAGTGAGTTGTTGCGTGAATTTGTTATACACCTCTAATGGTTATGATTCAGATTCAGAGAATATAAGAAGAACAAACGCTTATTCAGGGTAATGCTATCTCAATGTGATTACATCTACGACTTAGTTGGATTATGATTTTACCAAGCATTTTAGGTGGATACATATGTATATATACAATGTGTCCCAAAATTCAACGATAAGCGGGCGCCAAAAGGTAGACCTGCTCATGAGTACATAAGGAAAAATAAATAATAAAAATATACCTAGTTTTTTTTTAGTTACAAGAAAAATTTAGAATTTCTTTGAAAATTTACACCCTTCATGATATTTTGAACGACCACGATGACAATTTCTCAAATACGCTTAAGATTTTTTTTTTATCTTATACCTAAATAGTGCTACTATTCACCACAACTCTTAAAAACACCAAATTGCCCGCATTTTTACACAAAAAACGTTCAAAATCATTTTTTTCCCTAAAATTATGAAATATTTTTACTATCTATAAATAATATTTTTATTATTGAAATATTTTAGAATCTTGATTAGTTGCGCCAATTTTAAAAACAACTTGCCGTAGTGGTGTCCATACTTTTTTTTTACAAGACCATGAGTCAAAGTACACTAAGAGTAGAAATATTTCAAAATTGTAGAGAAAAAAAATATTTTGATCGTTTTTTGTGTAAAAACTGCGGGCAATTTGGTGTTTTTAAGAGTTGTGGTGAATAGTAGCACTATTTAGGTACAAGATAAAAAAAAATCTTAAGCATATTTGAGAAATTGTCATCGTGGTCGTTCAAAATATCATGAAAGGTATAAATTTTCAAAGAAATTCTAAATTTTTCTTGTAACTAAAAAAAACTAGTTATATTTTTTTTATTATTTTTCCTTATGTACTCATTAGCAGGTCTACCTTTAGGCGCCCGCTTATCGTTGAATTTTGGGACACCCTGTATACACACGTACAGTCACATCTACATCCCCTAAGGGGTAAGCATAGGTGTATCTAGGCAAGGACTGGGACTTACAAATGATGATGTCATTAAACATAATATTTACCATTTATATATGGTTTCATTTATGGCAAACCTTTCTCTTACGAATTACTAGTATTAACGTTATAAACATATTTTTTTTTTGTAATGTACTCCAACATATAATTAAACTTTTCTTTAATACGATTAGTATATTTCTCAGAGTTTAATGGTCAGGCACGATAAGTAAGACAATATAACATTTTTGGTATTTACATAGGTATTCATAAAAATACAGTACCTATTGTGGATAAAATACTTAGATTCAAAGGTTGATCTTACCCCTAACAGCGATTTCTTACCAACGTATGCCTATTTCCTTCACCTCGGAGTTTAATTTATCAGCCTACCATATTTGATTAACAAGCGATAGCCCTAATTTTTACATTTCATACGTGATAACCATAAGTCATTATTCGATGACATTTCTGTTGTTACAAACATTTGCTAGTAACAAGATAGGCAAATTTATGACTAAAATATGTAAATACAGAAACTTATTATTGAATAATCAATTTTTCGTACAACTATGACCAGTCCTATTTATAAAGTGAGTAGTCCTATGGAACTTACGTATGTATGTACATTATTGCTACATATACACAAAAAAAAACATTATATACTTCATCAAAATGATGGTAATTGCTATTTATAACATAAATACCGAAAGTGTAGTTCGCAGTTCGACTCGCAAAATTTCAAGGTAACTTTCGTCTGCGATTCCAGTGATAACTTATTACTTTAGCAGTTAATACGTTAAAGCGTAACATTCTAAATAAGATATTTTCAAATTTACAAAATAAAAAGTTAAGAAGGCTAAACACTTGACAGAGGTATAAATATAAGTACGAAAAATGACTAGCGTGAAAAAAACTTTTCTAATTATATCAATAAAAATAGAAAAGCGCATTTGTGATCATTGCCAACTGTGAAGAAAGTTTTAATACGACAAAAATAACCAAATATGATAAGGATAATAAATAACAAAAAGAAGAAGAAGAAAGAGAGTTTGTTGTATTGTGGAAACGATTTCGTCGTCAAATTCGAGATTAACAAATAGCTTAGACATGCAAGTCACTTCGCTTCCTCACCAATTATGGTTAATGAAAAATATATATTTTTTGTTGTATTGTATAAATGATTGTGTCGATTCGACTATAACAAATACATTTTGGTGTCTTTGGGTAAATGCTCTTAGGATATTTTGCACAGTGTGACTTCTTGCATATTTACGAGGTTTGGGCTACACCTATAACACAAATTCTTAATTACATACCTTAACCTTAATAGTTTTTACTTGTTTATTGTTGTCGTTGAAGATGACAACCGAAAAGAAAGTATATAACCCGTACTATTAATTTTCGATATAAAAACCGAATTAAAATTGCTATGATAAAATCCCGATAAGTCATACATATGCGAGAAGCTAAAATAGTTTTTCTACCAATATACTCAAACGTTGTATATCTTTATAATAACAAGCGAAGAGGTAAACTAAAATCCTGAAAATAGGTCAGATTGACTCAACAAATAAAATTAAACCAAGTTTTTCTTATTCCTTTTACACGAGTGAGACCTAAAGTAGCTAATCAAAGGGTGAGGATTATACAAACAAAGTCTAAAAGCTTCCTTGGCGCAATCACGTCGGCACCCTCACTCCAATACTGTTTGCTTGGACCTCTTTAGAGAAAACATTGCTTGTCAATACACAAAGTAAACAGTTGCGCAAAACAAGGGCACTGCGAAATCCACGAAGTTTGTAATTTATTTCAGCAACGATTTTCTGAAGTTTTTTTTTGTCGAACGTTAAGTCTTTCTCACGATTTTTGGGTGTACCTTTTTAATGATCATCTTTTGAAGCAGTATTCGCTTAATATTATTTCTCTTTATATTGTATGGTCCGCAAACTACAATCTACAAATCAGGTTTACATCAATAAAATGTAGAACTCCATTGAGTCCTTGTAAATAAATAGGGTGGCCCTATACTACTCAGCCGAAATATGAAGAATATTTTGAAGTGAAAACTCCTTTTAGCGCTTTATTTTTAGATGAGATAAAATCTATGGACTCGCGACACCGTTACGAGACGCATATGTCCAATCAACGCAATATTAGCACAATGAGATATAAAAGTACAATTGATGCGGTATTCACGAGATATTTAAATAACTTCGAATCAAAATTGTTTATTTCCTATTTTATTTACAATGAACCTATAGTTTCTATTTTAGATTTATTACGTGGTAGAGCCATGCTTAGGCACGAATGGGCCGGCTCGACCGGTGCGATACCACGGCCTCACAGAAAACCGGTTGTGAAGTTGAACGCTTGCGTTGCATTTCCCCGAAATGAGTGAGGTCTCCGGAGGCCCAAAATCCCCCACCCCCCCCTAATGATAGCGCTGTTAACGAAAAGGATACCCCAGGGGGGTACCAGCGCTAGCGTTGGAGAATCCCCCCCTGGACGTCCACCCTCAGTACGGATTATGCCTGAGCGTGGACGCCCAGGCTGCCCCTCGTACTCTGGGGGGGGGCTCAACTGCGCTCTCAAAATCTGCTCGGGGCAAGAGAAGGCACACCATGGCACCCCCTGTCACGTTTACCGTGGATTTTTGTAACATCAGGGGCTTACATTCGAACCTCGACACTGTCCACCACCACCTTGAGACAGCAAAGCCGGCCTTGCTCTTTTTAACCGAGACGCAGATATCATCTCCAGCGGACACATCCTACCTCTGCTACCCTGGGTACGGACTGGAACACTCCTTTGTTCCTAAGGCTGGTGTATGCGTGTACGTTAGAGATGATATCACTTCTCGCCGCCTCGGCAATCTTGAAGGTAGGGACCTCTCCATCTTATGGCTACGTGTAGACTGCGACGACCATCCCCGCATCTACCTATGCCTCTACAGGTCCCATAGCGGTGATGCCGAAACGGACCGACTCATCGACCACGTCCAAATGGCTACAGACTCAGTGCTCCAGCAGGTCCCATCCGCAGAGATCGTGATTCTTGGCGACTTTAACGCCCATCACGCCGAATGGCTTAGTTCGCGCAAAACCGAGCATGCAGGAAGATCTGTTCACGATTTCGCCTCGGCATATGGTTTGACGCAGCTGGTAGCAACGCCTGCGTGAATCCCAGATGCAGAAAGCCACGTGCCTTCACTGTTGGATCTTCTGCTGACCTCACATCCTGACGGCTACAAAGTATCCGTTGAGGCCCCTCTTGGCTCTTCGGGCCATTGCCTGATTAGGAGTATAGTGCCACTCGTTCACTCGCTGCGGCCGCGAGTTACAGGCAATCGCCGAGTATGGCACTATAGGTCAGCAGACTTGGATGGATTGCGAACATTTTTTGCATCCTACCCATGGAGGCAGGTTTGCTTCTTGCCGGATGATCCCAATGTCGTTGCCAACTCTGTCACGGATGTTGTGCTTCAGGGTATGGAACTTTTCATTCCATTCTCCCTGATTCCCACAGGTGGTAAGTCCCAGCCCTGGTTTGGTTGAACCTACAAAGCGGCGTCCCGCCGAAAGCAGGAATGTTACCAAGCATGGGCTAATGCAGCGACAGCACGGGATGTAAAGACCAGCACATTAAAGAAGCAATTTAACTTTGCCTCCAGGTCCCTCAAAAGAGTAATTGCTGGGGCGAAGTCGGCTCACATCGGCAGAATTGGCGAGAGACTAGTGAGTCTCCCTTCCAGAACTCGTGCATTCTGGTCTCTTGCCAAAGCTGTCCAGGGGAACTTTTGTAAGCCATCCCTTCCACCTCTGCACATAGGAGATAATTCGTTAGCCCACGACGCTAAAGAAAAAGCCGATCTTCTGGGCAAACTCTTTGCATCCAACTCGACCCTGGACGACGGAGGAAACGCACCGCCGACCATACCGCAGTGCGAGAGCCGCATGCCGGAAGTCCGGTTTACACAAAGGGCAGTGCGTAAAGCGCTTCTTTCCCTCGACTTTCTTAAGTCGAGTGGGCCCGATAGAATCTCTCCTATCGTGCTAAAGACGTGTGCTCCAGAGTTGGCACCTGTTTTAACGCGCCTATATCGGCTTTCCTACTCTCTTGGCGTAGTCCCGAACTCATGGAAGACAGCTCTAGTGCACCCAATCCCTAAAAAAGGAGATCACTCGGATCCGTCCAATTACAGACCCATAGCCATCACCTCCTTGTTCTCCAAGATAATGGAATCCATTGTTAACTGCCAGCTCCTCCGGTACTAAGAAGACCACCAGCTCCTCAATGATCGACAATATGGCTTCCGTCGGGGTCGTTCAGCTGGTGATCTTCTCGTTTACTTGACTCACCGGTGGGCACAGGCGAACGAGACCAAGGGGGAAGCGTTGGCCGTTAGTTTGGACGTGGCGAAGGCCTTCGATCGGGTCTGGCACAAAGCGCTCCTTGCCAAACTTCCTTCCTATGGGCTTCCCGAGTAACTGTGCAATTGGCTCACCAGTTTTCTTACAGACAGAAGCATCAAGGTCATTGTTGACGGTGCATGCTCCGACTCCAAGTCTGTTAATTCTGGTGTTCCACAAGGCTGTGTGCTATCACCCAAGCTGTTTCTTCTGCATATCAATGACATGCTGCAGATTAGCAGCAACCATTGCTATGCGGACGATAGCACGAGTGATGCCCTTTAAACCGGCCGCGCTAACATTTCTCGGGTAAACGTCATCGAAAGCCGATCCAAACTTGTGTCTGAAATCGAAACTTCTTTATCAAAAGTTTCAGATTGGTGTCGACTTAACCTCGTTCAGTTTAACCCCACGAAGACACAGGTTTGCGCGTTCACCGCTAAAAAGATGCCATTGGTCGTATCACCTCAATTTGAGAGCACTTCCCTAACTGCATCAGCCAGTATCGGGATCCTTGGCGTCGATATATCAAGCGAAATCCAGTTTCACGGTCACTTAGAGGGTAAGGCCATATTAGCCTCGAAGAAGCTTGGTGTGCTAAACAGATCGAGACAGTATTTTACTCCGGCCCACCGCCTGCAACTTTATAAGGTGCAGGTTCGGCCGCACATGGAATACTGTTCTCATCTTTATGCAGGTGCACCCCAGTACCAGCTTCTCCCTCTTGACCTCATTCAACGGAGAGCGACTCGCATCATCGACTGCCAAGATATTTCTGATCGACTTGACACCTTGGCATTGCGTAGAGATGTAGCTTCATCTGCATCCTCCATCGCTTGTATCATGGGGAGTGTTCAGAGGAATTGTTCGGACTTATGTCCGGCTGCTGGTTTCCGCCATCGTCCTACGCGACAAAATATCCATCTCCATCACCTGGACGATTGGCAGTCCACCACTGTGCGCTACTCCAGAAGCTTTTTGCCTCGCACAACCAGCTTATGGAACAAATTGTCGCCTGCCGTATTTCCGAACCGATACGACCTTCAAACTTTCAAGAAAAGAGCGTACTCCTACCTAAAAGGCCGGCAACGCACTTGTGACTCTTGAGTTGCGGGTGTCCATGGGCGGCGGTAGTCACTTACCATCAGGTGACCTGTCTGCTCGTTTGCCCCCTATCGCAGAAAAAAAAAAAATAATAATTTTAATGATAATGATGATGATACAAGAGTTGTCGCAATTGTTAACGATGATGATGATCATAAAAGAATTTTAAAAGTATTTTAAAGTTTCTAATAATTAATAAAATACAATTCGTAAATAAAATGCAATTCATTACCCAATAACCCAATTACCCTAGTACCCATCTAAAAAATGTCTAACGCGCCAAATTAAGTTTTTACTTCTTACGGCACTCCCGGAGTGCATTTTTTTTATTTACCTTTGTTATACACACAATCTTTTACCTATCCTGATAACATATGTACTGGTTGCCGGTATCTCTTACAACCAGAAATGTTACATGGGCGTTGTCAACCCTATGTTCTGTCTTTAGATGTCAGTCTGATAATCCTGCTCAAAAGGAAGGGAATGGGAAGAAAAAATCTAAACCTTTTAATTGAATAAAATGTCTTGTCTACAGAGACATGTATATTTTTTTGCAGATTGTACAAACCGTGTTAGGGGAAGGCTTTGCTTTCACATAAAAGTCGATTTGAGACCGGAAAATATTTTTCAACTACAAACTTTAGACGAACATAATACGACTAAATAAGATAGCTGTAAAAGGAGTCGTACGTAAATATATATTAATACAGAACACTTTATCCCTGAGAGTCAGTAACAACTGCAAACAAAAAAAGGTCTGGCGACCGCTGCAGCCGCAGAACTTTCAGTTCAAAAGTTAACACTCAATCCCATAAATAAACCTTCGGTTTTGCAGGGATCTATGGCGATTGCAAATTTCGAAGCTGTGGTGGAACTGTAAAGTCGCATAAATTACAGTTTCTGACATTGGCAAAGAGAAAAACAATCGAGAAGTAGCACTTAGCCACTTGACTAATCGTATGCCGACGATGACAGTTTTCGTGAAAGGAATTTGGACGAGGCTTAGACCGCAAGCCAAGTCCTGTCGTTGTTACTAGTACCTTACTATTAATTCGTTTAAAATTATTTGTAAATAGGAATAATTTATAGAGACAAGTAACGAGTCAAAATATTACGGTCAGGCATGTTTGTAAACAGATATTAGTGGTGCGGGAAACAGGCAATCAGTCATTACGTTAGATGATTATTACACGATATGTTGTATATATTTCCTTATAAAGGAAGTCAACTTTAGCGATTTAAACAAACATTACCTATTTAATGCTAAAGAGTTTATTATAACTTATAAATAAATTTACTTACAGTTATTTGATTGCTGACTCTTAGAATCCTCAGACATTAGGCAAACCTTTAACAACCAAGATATAACAGAACTCAACTGTACAATCAAAGATTCCACCATTAAATATTAACTTCGTTACAACATTCTGCTCACGGTGAACTGCGAAAATTGTTACACACGTCTTAAGATATTCCGCACATAGCTTTTCCGTGTGATCTAAGATGCCTTCCACCGTAGTTACAGCGCGGTCGCGTCGTACATCTCGCTGGGGCAGTTCCTTTGCTTCACGCCTCATACCCGCAAATAAATCAGCACCCCTTACGCGCAACACCGATACGGGGCTAAGGAAAATTGCAAGACTTTACAAACGACCAAAGTTCTTGTCGAGTAGGAATTCGATGTTATATTTTGAAATCGGTTGGAATTTGCTTTCAGTATAAGCTAGAAATTGTCTTAACCTCATATTCTGTGTCTGGCAATAAGATGATTTGTTCTGTTTTCAACGTTACTTAGAGCACCTACCTATCCTGAATCCATATAATATAATATTTCTCAAAAGAATATTCATGTTTAATCTACAAGGTGCCATGCACAATGTACCGTGGCAATTAATAGGCGATAAATTTGTAATCAGTTTGCGTGAGTTTTATATTTATCTTGTTTGTAGAATTGTATACAGGCGTACAACAACACTGCTAGAAAAATAAACTTAAAAAATCATATAAGACAAGTTACAAAACACCTGTAATGTAGTAACTAAACAACTACTACTACATCATGTAAACTTTTCAAAGAGAAAGGAATCAAACTCAAAAACTTCCGTGTTAATACAGGGCTTTTTGATGTTAACAAGACTTCACAACGCAAAAGAAACAGTCTAGACAAATTTTAACATGAAAAAGGTTGAGAGCTAACATTCTAAGGGTTTGTGTGTACTGATTACTGAGTACGCCAGTCGTAGAGTAGATAGTTGGTGCCCTAAGTTGGTTCACACACACCATTCGGCCACAGCACACTGCTCGGTAAGTTTCTTTGTTGCGTAACTATTGTTTGGAGTTAAACTTGCTCCTCCGGATACCAAATGGACAGAGCTGAGTCTGAGAAATTGTTTTGTGTGAGTTTCGACAAGGAAAACATTTTGCTAGTAGCTTAAGCAAATTGCTTAAACAGGGGACCAGTTGTTAGGAACAAGCATCTTCCCATATTTTAGTTAATGTGAGTTTAATTACTACTATTTATTTGTAATTACATTATAAATATTAGTCATTTTGGATTTCTTTAACTTCACACTTATTACATATACATACATTAAATATATGTCAATTGATGGTCTTATCAATCGCGGTGATCTCATCCAGACAATCTTTATACGGTTATTGACAAAATCTAGATTCGGGTACTTTGTGGTGTATTTCTAGGCATAGAGTTAACAAAATATGTTTTAATCTATATATACATACATAAATGAACTTAATAAGATACATTTATATAATAACATAAGTACAAAGGAAATAACCATTTACAGCGACAGGTCTTAATCGTTCTTTTTAAATGTGTGTTTTTACTGCAAATAACTAAAGCAATTCTTGAAAATGAGTTACGGGTAACCAATGACAACTCAATATTAAGTAAAGAATTAACATAACCATACTTAAGATTTTATTTACGATTAAGTTAATTTCTAATAAAACTTTCAAGTTGTTATGATCTATGAAAAGCAAATAATAATAAACTCCAATTGTTAGGAGTTTTAATAAAAATGAAATTCCTGCTTGTTACAGCAAAATACATCAGCAGAGCACATTGGACAGAAAAAAATATAATTTTTAAATCTTTAAAGCTTTTATTACTTTATACTTACTGAGTAAAAACAAAATTTACAATACAACACGGAGATTACGTAGAATTAAAAGTTTGTTCTCGTAATAACGTCCATATATCACAACAAACTCTCCTGAACATCTGAGTCCCATCCTGCGGCGTAATGCAAATAGATTTCGGATACTTAGCAACCTATCGTAAATTATAGTATAACAATACATGTAAGCTATATAATGACTTAACTTAGTAGTGTATAAATAGAGTATTATAAGTTTAAATATAGGTACGTACATGTTTGTTCTTATTGTTGTTGACAAAGATTATTATTTTAATAGTAAGACCTAGGATAGATAGATATTATATTATTATACCCATTATGGAGGATTGGACGGAGAGGCGACATGGAAGCCTCCAAGCAGCTCGCCAAGGTGATGGCGGAAGGGAAACAGGAGAGGTCTAGTAGACTAGACGCACCAAAAGTCTGAGAGCGCAAGCTGATTTCCGGCCTCCATAAGCGCTGGCCTGAGGGTGACGGATAGGGCTATCCGCCGCTCTAGCAGAAGCAGGCCCAAGACGGCGGCACCGTGTTCCGCGCGCGCCGCTTTGAATAGAGAAGCTACACCACAGATGGGTAGTCTGTTGTTCCATAGGCGCCCAAGTCTGCCGGGGTGAACAGGGATTTCCTTTCAAGGGTACACCTGAGACCCCGGCAATAGGACTATGTGACGGAACACCGTGTGGTTTTAGTCGGTTCGAGTCCAACATACCACTCTACTGGTCCATGTAGGGTGATGACCCGTGGGGATTTTCACAAGTTAAAAAAACGATAAATAGATATTAGATTAATGTAACAATTATCAAGGGGTTGCCGACCTTAATGCGGAGCGGATAACTATTTGAATGGTAAATTTTACACTGGGGTTTTAATAAAACTGATAGAAAAATGTAAATTCAGTTTGAGTCTAGATAGTGCTAAGCACCATATAATACTTATATCCCAGAAGTTGGTGGGTTGGTACAATTTGCATTTTGTGTATTTATTTATTCTTGATTGTGTACTTGTTTTGCTATGTTCTTTTATAGTGCATAATAAAGAGTATTTATTAAAATTATTATTATAGACACACTATTATATCAATACAATATTTAATAACAAAATATGGTAATAACAACTAAATAAATTCTTTAATTATGTTGATGGACTGTTTTGAGTTCACGTTACATTAAGTGGAAACAGTTTTTTAAGTTTTTAAATTAAGAACTGCTACTGCTTAAATATTTTCTGTTTTTTTATCATTTAGAGAAGCTGTCACAAGTGATCGTTAAATGTAATCTTACTTCATAAAAATATAATACTGAAAAGCGATTTAAATGATCGAACAAAGTAAATAATAAAATATTTTGTTTATTATTTAGATCGTTTTATTCCAATTATCAGCCTTGAGCTAACAAGTTACTCCAGGCGCTACAAGGAAAACTCTCAAAGTCAACTCAAATGAGCTTCGCATAAAAATGTTTTGTTTATCCTAATTGCTGAAAGTGGCTGCTTAGTTCGCACTTTCTGGCTAGTCATTGTTTTCGACGTGGCCAGGCGGTAATACGAATATTTTCGGGTGTCTCCCCTTAAGGAATTCGTGACTTGGCAAATGGTAGTGACAATGAGCTGTATAAAATGTTAGATATTTTCGTTTTAAACCGACTTAATAAAAATGCGGAGGTTCTCATTCGGTTGTATTTTCTTTTTTTGTTTGTAACCTCATAACTCTTAACTACGTTTTCTGCTACAGTTCTGCAAAATTGAAAACGCATCACTATGCTATTCCTGTTTAGTCACATTTTTTGTAGATGCATACTTTTTCAGTTTGCCGATTTAATTGCCTTCTTATCGTTTTCCAGTTTCTCACATTTTTCGAATGTGATATATATAAGATTACTCATTCAGTCTAATCTAATGTCATTTAAATGTGGAGAGCAAACTTTATCGAGAATATAGTTAACAAATGGTCGCAAACCCATCGCTTCTCAGTTGATTTATTAAATACTTTCTAATTAACAGGTTGCTTTTTACAAAGGCTGTAAAGTCATATTTATTTAAATATACGGTTTTATTCACGTGTATATTTCGGGTAATATCGCCGATTAGGACCAAGATATAGAAAGGCTTTAATCCTCAAGTTCAAAGGATTTTTAGTACTTCAGTTACAAAGGTTGAGGAGCATAAATACTGAATTAATAGCTAAAGCTATTGACATAAATACTGAACCGGGAAAGTAGAATAATTATTTTATCATTAAGGTTTACTCTTAATTTCATTATATATTAGGTACAAATCTAAAGAGCATTTAGCAGTCTAAGCAGCAGCAACTCATGGAAGACAGCTCTAGTGCACCCAATCCCTAAAAAAGGAGATCACTCGGATCCGTCCAACTACAGACCCATAGCCTTCACCTCCTTGTTCTTCAAGATAATGGAATCCATTATTAACTGCCAGCTCCTCCGATACTTAGAAGACCACCAGCTCCTTAATGATCGACAATACGGCTTCCGTCGGGGTCATTCAGCTGGTGATCTTCTTGTTTACTTGACTCACCGGTGGGCACAGGCGATCGAGACCAAGGGGGAAGCGTTGGCCGTTAGTTTGGACGTGGCGAAGGCCTTCGATCGGGTCTGGCACAAAGCTCTCCTTGCGAAACTGCCTTCCTATGGGCTTCCCGAGAAACTGTGCAATTGGCTCACCAGTTTTCTTACAGACAGAAGTATCTCATCTCTATGCAGGTGCACCCCAGTACCAGCTTCTCTCTCTTGACCGCATTCAACGGGGAGCGACTCGCATCATCTATTGCCAAGATATTTCTTATCGGCCTGACACTTGAAGGCAGAGATGTATCTTCACTCTACATTCTCTATCGCTTGTATCATGGGGAGTGTTCAGAGGAATCGTTGGGAATTATGCCGGCCATAGGTTTCCGCCATCATCCTAGACAACAAAATATCCATCCCCATCACCTGGATGATTGGCACTCCACCACTGTGCGCTTCTCCAGAAGCTTTTTGCCTCGACAACCAACCTGTGGAATTGTATTTCCGGACCGATACGACCTTCAAGAAAAGAGCATACTCCTACCTAAAAAAGGCCTGTAACGCACTTGTGACTCTTGAGTTGCGGGTGTCCATGGGCGGCTGTAGACAATTACCATCAGGTGTCCCGTCTGCTAGCTTGCCCCTTTTGGCATAAAGAAAAACCGGCCAAGTGCGAGTCGAATTCGCGCACCGAGGGTTCCGTGCTTACTTGTAGGTATATAAGTAAAAATTATGGTATTTTTATTGCTAAATGAAATTCATAATGTTTACAAATTCTTTGTAGTTTTTGTGTGCCTTGAATAAACGTTTTTTTTTTATTTACAATAATAATATAAGAACTACAATGTTTCAACTTGATACCTCTACGCGTTCATGACGAAAAGGGTAATAAGTTTATAATTATTAAAAAAATATCATGTGGTGTAACTAAAAATTTAAGTTTTCCGAAATTTTTCCATTACGTGTGCTGTTTTGATTCCCTTGCGAGTAGTTGCAAGTTTCAAAATATGCGGTTTAAATTGCTGTTTATTTTGATTGGGTTGACATAGAAGTTTCATTTTTAACAGCTCTAAGGGTCAGTAGACCTGAGTATCCGATATGAATTTCAGCTTGATACCTCCACGCGTTCCTGAGAAAAAAAAAAAGGTCTTGACAGACAAACAGACAGGCAAAAAAATTATCCTATAAGGGTTCCGTTTTTCCTTTTGAGGTACGGAACCCTAAAAAAAGAACATTATAGGCCATAACCAAACCACACTAAGCACTAACCTGTTTATCTATTGGTTAGTGATCGTAATGGGAACCAATTACACACCGGATAAAAACTTGTGAGATCCAAATAGTTGTACCGAGTCTGGGTGTTCTTTGTGTATTGTTGCGTGTGTGTTGTTTATAAGTCTCAGAATCCACAAACTTAAAACTTTATATAATTCAAGACGAATATGTTCATGTTATGTAAAGACAAAGGAATATTTCCTAGTGCGGCAGTTGTAATTAAAGCAATGAAGGAGTGGGAGTAGGTCACCTGTCCCTTGATGAAAGACCCAAATCTACTCTTGCATCCCTGATTGGTTGAGCAAATTGTTTTTTTTTTTCTATAATATTAGTAAAATTAAAAACTTGATAGAAATATCCCCATAGTATTAATGTGAATATAAACATCAAAGAATTCAGGGGAATGGCTGGTGTGTATTTTAAGTTACAAGTAATTGTAAGTAGCTGATAGCATCAGTTCTTAACATTCCTATACAACTTTAGGTTGACAATGGGAAAATGTAAGAAGTAACAACTTACAGAAAACGGGAAGACATCAACTCAATGCTATGCACTGATTTTGTTTCAAAATTGTTAATTTGTTAACTACATTACGTTTGTAAAGTTCCAGCACGAAACTAGAAATGCCTTACTTTTTGTCTCTTGGTAATTTCTTTATTTCAATTAATGTAGATACTTTTAAAAAATATTTAAGGTTCACGGAGGCTTTTATGTTTAATAACCAAAAATAAATTGGCGAGGCAACATTAATATTTATGACTCAAAAAGATTAATATTTTACCTGAAAGCAAACATTTATTTAAAGAAAGTTGTTTAACGCGTTTCATTTCTTTCAATTAATAACATTTTGATTGTTCAAAGCTGATCTGTATGCTGCGTAATAGAAACAATCACTCAAACAGGCTGTTCATATTGAATATTAATCGCAATTTTCACTGACGAATTGGAAGAACTTGAAATGCGAGTGGGAGGCCGCGGCTGGAGGAAATAAATTTGTAATGCAAAGTTAGAAATTTCATTCCTATGTTACCGATAAGTAAACACTCTTACGTCTCGAGCCGCGCACAAAGGCAAGAATACGTTTAGCATTTTACTTTACAATTGCTACAGTAACACAAAGAAGCGCCAGAAACTTGGCTAAAAATTATCCAGTGCGGCCCGAACGATTAAACGTTGAGCCAATAAGGCCTAGGTATTCCGCAATTTATTAGCCTTGCAAATTCGAAGCCGCCTCTCCCCCTCTATGAAATATAGCTGTGGCCGCAGCAACCTTCCCGCGGCCGACATCGGCGCCCGTTACCAACCAGTATTACACCCCTATTTTAGCTCTAATTAAAAAGCCATCAAAGAGTTTTCAGTCATTAATCATGAAACTGTTAACGGTGAATGCTGACTTTCCTTCGAGTCCAAGTCGAGGAAAAAAAGAGGATTAGGATATTAACAAAATGCCTAAAATATTTAGGGTTGGTGAAGTGGTAAGCCGCTTGCGAAAAAGTCTTCTCTGCGGTACTGATTCTGCGGGGTTAACACGAATGAATCTTAAGTTGTTTCGAATGGTTTAAAGGATTGAGAACTCTTTTTTATAGTTAAACCGGAAAATATAAGAGATATTTTAAGCCTCGTAATTAACTGCCGTTATGTTTCCCTCGTTTCACTTTCTTCATTTTAATGGTTTAGATGGACAAATTATATTTACGTTTAAATATTTGAGTCAGGAAATAAAAGGGAAGTTGTTAATCAAAGTGGATTAAAAGGATAAGTTGATCTGAAGATATTTTTATTCGCAATTTCTCGTTAGAGAGAAATATTGCAAAGCGTTTCATTGGATACAACAGAATCGTGCTCGCTAAATACGACACAATCAATAGACGTTTAGTGTGATACTGTACAATTGCCTTAAATATTGTTGTGTATTTTGTATTATCATTTACAAATGCACGAAAGTTTATAAATGCTCTGAAGAATTGTAGGCTATCTAAATCTTCCTTTTTCTAAACATTATCAAAATAAGTGAAGGATTTCAACAGTACACGACGAAATAACGCCTAATATGATTTGGGTCGCCACATTTCGCATGCCATAAAAATTGTTACTTTGTAAAATCCTTTTTTACTGTATTAAAATTGATTACTGCGTTTTGTGTTAGTTTATATAATACATTACGAGTAATATAGTAGCATTAAAAATGTATGAAGCTCATTCAAAATGATCTGAAGCTGAAATGATGAAAGCCAATGGGGCTTTAATACAGTCCTTTCAATATTAAGGCCAGTTATCAATAGAAACACGCACTCTTCACTGCCAATCTTATGGATTGTTTTAGAGACTCCAAATTATCGCGGCGTTTGCCATACTCTCTCAAACTGACTATAAATTATAATTAAGCGGATTAAGATTGGGCCTAGATGACGGTAAGCCTTCTGCTGTGATGGAGTCAGACACGTACGTTTCCAACCATTCTTGTATGAATCGGGCTATATGACCCAGTTTTGCTGAAAAAACGATTCTTGGTTGTGGAACATGGTGTTGTTAAGAGGCTTAACCACCTTCTCAAAAATCGTATCGTGATACACTTGTGCCGATATTTTGACACCTCTTTCACAAAAATATGATTCGTTCAGTCCTTGATACCAACATCCCACCAAACCATCACTGAAATCGTATAATGCACATGTTGTACTCTGCAGAGGTTTAAGCGAAGCTCAGTCATTCTGCTTCTTAAAATATTGCCCATTATTAAAAAAAAAAACTTGATATTATATATAATTTTTTGTTTTCATTTTACCACCTTATTTATTATTAAATTATTAGTTAAATATTGACCAGTGAGTCTCTTATAAGCTAAAAGGCCTAAATCATCTTTTAAAATACACGACATGGTGTATATACAGCTATATTAATTTTCCGAGATAAAATCTTATGTTTTCGCACAGGTTTTTTTCGAAGTCCTTCATTGTTTTGATGGCCCTTTTAGTACGAAGAGGTCGGCCAGATTTTTTTTCTGTCTCAAACAGAGGAATTTTCACTATACCAAATAATAGCCCAGTATAGATACAAGAGTTCCAAGAGAGTTTCAAAAATTGATTTAGCTCAAAAACTACTTTCCAATCCAATTCCTATCTCAATAATTCAGTTCTCTTTTTCATCTCACTTCATTTTAATATCACAATAATATTTAACAGAGATTGGCGCAATGACAAAACACAAATATTATTCATATAAAAATGACAGATTCCAAATTCAAATGTAGTATTATGTTTTATTTTAATTGTAACAGTATTTATGGCCAGACCAAGTACATACATACTTATATTAGTACAACTCGGTAGAGTGCCTGATTCGGTTGAAGTTCACTCGAAGCGGGCGTTCATCGACTGCAATCGCGTTAATTCGGCGTCGTCGGGACTAACTGGGTGACACGCGATTATCTAAACAATCAGACGTCGGAAACGCGTTGATTTGCACAGCCGCTGATGAACCGCTCTGTTTGGACAACACCAGTATTTTGAGGTTTACAGATATTCTATTTTAGTTCGAAGTACAGAAACGTAATTGAGTTATCTATTACGTTTCTGTACTTATTACATATTGTAATATATTCTTAGAGATTGTAATAGAAAAGTACTATTATAACATGAATCTCGTAATGAATCATCAACCTTCGGACCGCGGGATACACAAGCAAGCTCACTCAGATTCGTTGACATTTCAAACATTGAAATTCTGCCTACCAATATAGACTTAAAGAGTTTAGTTAATGTTTATTTTATGTCCATTAAAATGTTATGATAGAAAGAGATGTTGAGATGATTGCATTCGTAAAATTTAACTCTTTTAAGTTAAAACTTATTTTAGATCGTACGGTTTTCGGTAGAGGTACCTTTCCCTGTGGGTGCCGTACAAGCTATCGTTATCTGTCTGGCGTTACATTATACAGTCATACAGTACTCGGATGACAGCAATAGACTTGACCCCTATTACGTAAGAGGGACTAAAATATCGTTGGGTGTTTGAGGCGCATCTGCCAACCCCTTTGGGGATATAGGCGTGAGTGTATCTACATAAATTTATTGAACCGGTCAGTGCTCACATCGTATGCCATTAAATTTTTACAACAATTGAATATACTCAATTTTCTAGGTGACTCTCAGTATAATATAGTATGAAATCAAATTTTAGTAAAATAATTTTGATTCAGCTAACATCTAATGATAGATGGTAGAGACTTGAAATTTCAAACTGATCGAGATGAAAGGTTTTCAATTAGCCAATCCGATGAAACAGGAGTTCGACTAGACGTGTGTCCGGGACGTTCAACGACGAGTATGTACTAAACTGTCGTGCGAACACGAGCATATGGACCGATTCGAGAGTCCTTCGCCGCCCACTCGATAACTGATTCCGAATCACCAATTCGATTGATATCGATTATTTTCAACAAACCACGAAACAATGACTCCTTTACAATCTCTGCGGCATTGAATGAATGAACGAAAGGTGTTGAATAAATTTTGTTTTAATTTATATATATATATCGATAGCCAGCTTTTTGCCTAACCTATATACCTTCCATGTGTCTTATACCGGCTGCAGGTTTCCGCCATCGTCCTACGCGACAAAAAACCCATCCCCATTACCTAGATGATTGGCACTCCACCACTATGCGCTTCTCCAGAAGCTTTTTGCCTATGGTAGAAATGTCGCCTGCCGTATTTCCGGACCGATACGACCTTCAAACCTTCAAGAAAAGAGCGTACTCCTACCTAAAAGGCTGGCAACGCACTTGTGACTCTTCAGTTGCGGGTGTCCATGAGCGGCGGTAGTCTGTTAACATCAGGTGACCCGTCTGCTCGTTTGACCCCAATCGCATAAAAAAAAAGTCTAAATGATATTCCATTTGTTCCATTGCCTTCTCTTATTCGTACCTGTTCTTTTCAATATACTCCCAATATTCCTATCTTGTATTCCTAGTGCCTTGTTGAAGGCAATAGGCTTAACCCTATTAAGTTAGTGGGGATGGCAAAATGTGGACCTTTTTTTAAAGAAAACAATTTAATACAACTCTGTCTATTATTTGAGTAAGATAAATCATATTATGTACGTAATAAACCTAACTAAAAGTATCTACACATTTTATTCCTGTCGGTACAAATTTTCAGTTTTTTTAAAGGTTGATATTGAAGTACATTAAAAATATTACATTGAAATAATAGAAGCACTCCCGTAATATCAGACATACCTTTAAACTAATTGCGAAGCTCAAGGGCAAACAAGGAATGTCACTTAAATATCGAAACGATTATCTTTGCGTATCAACACGCATGGTTGAGTACTTTCTCATAATTATATGCGTTTACATTATTATTAGTCCATGTCTTTACTCAATATACCTTATCAAATTCGCTATTCAATCGTAGATTGTGGATGACAGATATTGTTCATAGCGCCTTGGTGGAGATAATATTAATATTATTCACTATAAAATTAATTTAACATATTCTTTATATATTTAAAATAATTTATGTTCTTCTAAATTAACTACGTGTACTTAGTTGAATGTGCTTTTAAATTTAGTTCTGAATTGCCGCTTGTAGGAAGTAAATAAAGCAATTAAAATTTATAAAAAATATATTAAACCTAACTGCATTTTTAATATATTCTCCTTTTTATGATGTTATCTCACAATGTATACTCCTACTGTTTAAATTATTTATATAATACATCACGTGTCACATACATCAAACCGTCTAGACTCTGGGGCATAACAAAGAAACATCATATATACATGAATAAATACATACATACACTCGAAAAAATTAACCCTGCTTATTGCGCAGTCGGTGAGAAACAACAACGAACAAATAAAATTTGGAATCTCTCTTAAAAATCAATTGGATTGATAGTGATCTAAGTTCTTACACAAATACTTATGCAATAGATTACAAAGTCTAAAAATTAACAAAGTAATTTATGAATATTGTTTTTTTTTTTTAATTTTGCTGTCACTATTTTTAAAAAGAAGGTATATCCTTCTTTTTAAAAATAGTGACAGTACATACAGGGAGGTATCCTCTCTGTGATGATGAGTTTTGACAATTCCAAAAATCGGTAATAGAAATATAATTCACTATTCAACCAGAGGCATTACATTTATTTCCTCAGACTACGATTCCAAATAATATATTTATCTTGCCAATACTTACATGCAATTTCATAAGTATTGGAAAAATCATGTTAAAGTGATATCGATATTTATTTTGTTGCCAGTGGCCTCAGAAAATTATTTCTACTAAAACTTAATACAAGCCGCAATAACAATCCAATAATTTATGGTTACAATGGCGTGATCTCGAGCCAATTTACTATAGTTTAGGGGAGTATAGTAAAAAGAATAACAGTAAACTAATACAATTTGCTAGTCACATGACTTACGGGGTGGGGTCTAATTTGATGAAACCGGGCGCATTCTGATCGAAGATAAAAAAGTGAGTATGATAATGAAGGTAAAAGTTTTACCATAATATGTATTTATGTCAAATTGAAGTGACAGTAACCTTTTTTCATATTTTAGATTTATAACGACTGAAACATCCCTGTATACACATTATGCATATACATACATATCTGGATGTTTTTTGTGTCCGTTATTTGAATGTTTGTAAAGTCCCTCACGATAATCACGGGAGTAGTCTTGTTCAAAAAAAATATATACATAATTAATTTTAAGGAATTCAAGACTTGTAGCATTGAAAGTTCGCTTATTAGCTTTCACTTTGTAGCATTTTATTAGCTTGTCTACGTTCAGTATTGTTAACCGACCTGAAAAAAGGAGGGGGTTCTATGTTCGGCTGTATGGTTAATATGTATTTTAAGCGATTTCGCCTCCAATTGTAGACCGATTTTTATTTATGTTTTTTATTCCAAAGAGTATTCTCCTGGAGTGATCCTAATGTAATCAAATCCAAATACCAGGAAATTTACGAATAAGTTTTAAATAGTTGTAAATAATAAAAGTTTTTAGGATTTAATTGCGCTATCGAATTAAAAAGTCGCTTTGGAGATGATTAACTACTTAAAAAAAAAAAAAAAAACCGGTATTTATTCAAGAACAACTCTAAACATTGTGTTAGAATCAATTATATTTAATATTTTATTCGATGCTAGGTAAACAATATGTATCTCGATTTTTAACTTAATTTATATATGTTATTTATATACTAAGAACCGAACCTAACCTAATAAATTAATTAATAATCAAAATACATTAACACGTGTGTCTATAACTATTTTAAAAAGTGAACTTGTGTTCCAAATTACATATGTACATAATAAACCCCTTTCCCATGTCCCGCTTACGATCTATGTATGTTGCGTCCCTGAATTCTAATTAATCCCTCAAAACCGACGAATCTATCCGGTCAATACTTTTTGCTTAAGAATTGCAATGGTCTTGTTTTCTGTAATCACGATCGTAATAATACCTATTGAGCTATAAAATTAAAAGTAGACTTTTAAGCATTAGAATGTTTGTCTAAAACAATATAATAGAAATAATGATGGTAAGTGACAACCGCCGTCCCTAGACACCTGCAACCTAAGAGCCGCAAGTGTGCTGCCTGCCTTTGAGGGTCATGAGGTATGGGGTATGCTGGGACGGGAAAGAAGAGAGGGGGGATGAGGCGCTGAATGAGTAGAGAGGGGAAGAGGATGGGGGAGTTGGGCCTCCGGAAACCTCACTCATTTCGGGGAAATCCAACGCAAGCGTTAATTCACAACAGGTTTTCTGTGAGGCCGCGGTATCGCACCGGTCGAGCCGGCCCATTCGTACCTAAGCATGGCTCTACCACTGTTAAAAACATGTACGTTTATCACGGGGTTTTCAAGGAATATATACAGATAATGAACATTCGTAAAATCTACAAAATTACACTGTAAAGACATAATGATTATAAAAAAACAATTAAAATAAAACAGAGTTGTGAACAATACACACAGACACACGTGCCGAAATGCGCACGTGGATGTGCAGATTGTAAATCCATTTACACATCACTGTAACCATAAGTTTGAGCCACCTTCAAGTTACAACGGCATCATCAGTCAGATAATAACAAATATATCCCCAAGCTTAATTACACGAAACAATCTCAAGACATTTGTTTTTGAGTGTACAAATCATATCTAGGTAAACATCCCGATTGAACGAAACCCTCGGGCTACACCTGATAAAGGCATTTGATAATTAATTTTGTAACAAAACTTATACCTACTAAGTTTCCAAAATTGAGAAGACAATGAATTGAATCAATTTGTTGTAAAAAATAACCCTTACTCTTCTTAATTACTTTGTTCGTTTCGTTTAGAACAAATTTTATAGGATGTGGTTTCAGATTTGAAATAGGAGTAGTTTAATCTACTTGTAATTTGTTAAATAATGCATAAATAGCATCCGTAATTCTAATCATACATACATACGCTTACGTCTGTATCCCCTAAGGGGTAGGCAGAGGTATATTAAATATTATTATTAAAAATTATTTATCATTCCGATCACTGGTCATTATCAACTGACTTCAAAAGAAGAGGAGGTTTTTGGATTTGAATGTATTTTTTTAAATGTTTGTTACTTAGTTCAGTGGTAGAGCCATGCTTGGGCACGAATGGGCCGGCTCGACCGGTGCGATACCACCGGCCTCACAGAAAACCGGTTGTGAAGTAACGCTTGCGTTGCATTTCCCCGAATTGAGTGAGGTTTCCGGAGGCCCAATTCCCCCTCCCCCCTTTTCTCTCCCCTCATCTCCTTTCTCCTTTTTTCCATCTCTTCATCCCGCCTCTCTTCTTTCCGCTCCCTGCATCCCCCATCCCTCATCACCTTTAAAGGCGGGCAGCGCACTTGCGACTCTTGAGTTGCAAGTGTCCATGGACGGCGGTGTCACTTACCATCAGGTGACCCGTCTGTTCGTCTGTCCCCCTATAGAAAAAAAAAAAAAAAAAAAAGCTCAGAACTTTCGACTGGGTGAACCGATTTTGATGATTTTTATAAAGATAACAAACACGAATAAAGCACACACGGAACACCGCGCGCTGCCTCTAAGGCATAGAGAGCTGTGCTGCGTTCTCTCTCCCGTTCCGCCGATAACGTCGGCTATCGAGGACGAGTCCTAGGTACTTCATTGTACGCTCGATGCCGATGCGGATACCTCCGACCACAAGTTGGGACCATAGAGGTGGGGTCCTCTGAGGCTCATGGAAGCAAACGGCCTTAAACAGCCAAAAATTTGTGCAAAACTACCTCCAGGTCCAACCGCCTAACGAAGTGAGTGAACGAACGAAGACCTACCCCAAGGTGCAAGGTCCATCAAATATATACAAATGTATAATTATTAAATTAATGTAATGTAGATGTGTCCGAAATTTTATGTTTTTTAACCCAGTAAAATGTTAATCTGAAAAAAATAATCATGTTGACGACAGCAGAACCCAACTATACAATCGTGAACACAAAATCGTTAATTTTCCTTTTACAATGTCATTAGGGAAATTGGCGCCGTTAATTTATAAAGGCCCCCTTTAACTGCCTTGATATCGACGAATTTAAATCGGTAATCCCGTGGTTTGTTTTATGGCATCGATATCAATAGATTTATATCGATGATCGTAAACGTACGGTTTATACACAATTCGATGATTAAATCACAAATCGAATGAGACCACATTGGAAAATGCTATTATTTTATTCTTATCAACAATGTTCAAAAATGAATGTGTATTCATATTTATTCTTACTCGTTACCTACTTGTACCATGTTATATGTAGGTATGTACCTACCTATCGTTACTATTTTAATGCCATTTCAAGACTGCCATTTAAGCTTTGTCGGGGGTTCTTTTTCACAATAACTCTATACAAAACTTCTTATTAATTTCTTAAAAAAGCGTTCTCTTTGATTTCATTCAACCTACATGTTTTGATTGGAAGTGTCAATAGGGGGCACAAGTTCGCGGGTATAAAGTTACGGCTGAAGCAAACTAAACGCGCAATACTTAAGTGCGAACAGAAAACGAACAAGATTCACGTATCGAATTACCTTTGAGGAAAGCGGATTGCAGTCGAATAAAAAGGGACTTTATATAGAAGACGATAACTTTTTATGTTTATAGTTGAAGTATCAAAAAAGTGTTTTTTTTTGTCCCAATTTATAACAAATGTTTAATGAATTCTTGCCTTTTTAAGGTTACTACAAAAAAATACATGTAATTTTTTTTTTGTTATTGACTATATTGACTATATATTGACTATATTCAATAATTGAAATGACCTATTAGAAAAGAATTTAGATTTGTACACATTTCATCATTTTCTGTAGAAAAACGTGTAGACGATTTAACAAATTCAAGAATGGCGATTCCTGAACGTATCGTTCATTTTTAGACGTTCTCTGCCAGTGTGTTCTTAGCTTACTTGGACAGACTTAGTATAGAGCGGTGTTTACGGGAGTAAAATTCAACGGTTTTTGCTACCAGCAGTGCTGTGGTACGTTCTCAACATAGTGAGCTCCTTACGATTACTTGACGTAACTGTTAAATGCTCGTGCTCGCGGCAGGCTGTCCGAGCAAGTATAATTTTTGCAGGCATATAGGCAGATTTATAGAAATTTAATTAAATAAGAGAAACGTCAACAGCAGTTATACAGAAAACAATAAAGTTCATAACGAAACATTAAATGTTTTCCGAAGTAAATGTTTACAATTGGCAAGTAGAATAGGATTAGTACGCGTCAGGAACAAACAAGGAGCCTCCTAACATTATGGTTGAAACCAAAGCTTAATTAAGACTAGGCACCTCTGCAGAGGAAACTAATTAAACTTATTCCATTATTCCTCCAAACGAAATTTTAAGAGAACGTCCGGAGACAATCTGCTGCAAGAAAGATTTATTATTATTGCGTTAAAACGGTTTGTCAGGGTCGTTTCTATTACTTCTTTATTATTTCGTATTGCTTTGTTATTAATAATATTAATACCAATGATATTTCGGAGTTACGGATTATTCTAATAACTTGATCGGTTTGCATTAAGAGTTTTTATTAATGTCATCTGATTTTGTTGTAATGAGACCTGAAATACTAAGTTTCGAATTCAGCTAAGTCTGATCTCGGTTCTCGTATGAACATCTGTATGTTGCGTGAAGCGGCCAGACAATCAAATCCTAGAACAAACAATAAAAGAACAACACTTGCAGTTTTTCTATTACGTTTTAAATTATGATTAAATGTGATAAAATTGCAACTAACACTCGTTTATTGATTTTTTATCTGGATTAAATGATCGCAAAGCCGCGAGCCCAAATCCGGTCTTCCAATAAGCACACAGAACAAGTGCCAGTCGCAAAACTTGCTCGAGGTGCAATTTCCAAAAGTATTGATGACTGGAACACAAAGAGGGAGGAGTAGAGATTAAGTAAGTAACTTGCACGGCTTCAGTGTTCGGCCATTCGCCGCACAAAGGCTGAAATTTTCCAGACGCGAAGAATTTTGATGCTTTTCAGCAACAATGGCTCGTAGCAAACGTCAGCAGTGAGTTCCTGATGAGTGTTTTACGACTGGAATTTATGGATTCTCTTCTCTTTACCACAATTGTTTTAAAGTGAACAAAGCTACAGTTAATGTGGTTTGACTCATGGTACTGGCGGTTTTAAGTACCGAATGAAATTTAGTTTAGAATTTTTTGCACTTTCAACGAATTACAAAAATGTTGATACTGATGGTATTTTTTTAAGGTATAACAAACAGACGGGTAAACTAATAGTAAGTGATTTCCGCAGATATCCTTACGCACACATTATGCTACGCTCACAGGAAGCTCTTTCCTAGATATGTTAGACATACTTTAGCAGCCTGCCACTTGAGCAGGTGTAAGGTTAAAGATTTTATCAAATCTTTGTCTTAGGAAATTATTTTCCAGGATACTATGACAACATAAGGTGGTATGTCGGACTCGAACTGACTCAGAGGTCTCAAGTATACCTTATAAAGGAAAATCTTATGACCTCGGCAGTCTTGGTCGCTTATTGTGCAAGGCGACCTTGCCATGGTAGGGTTGCCTTGCACAACAAGCGACCAGGCTCCGTGCGCGCCTCTCTAAGTATGGGTTATACCATGGTATAACATCTCGCAGAAGGAGGCGGCAGAGCGGGCCCGGGAGGATGATCTCCACTCGGACCTAATTCGAAGCCGCGAACCCGGCGGCGGAGGGAGCCACACTCAGGGTGAAGCGTTTTCCTTCGCCTCATGCCACCCTGAGTGTGGCCGCGGGTGGTAGGGACGGGTTTTCCCCTCCACCCGCTATAGTGGCCAATCGCGAGGATGCGGCGTCGACATGGTGTGTCTGGACGTAATTGAGAGAGAGTTACCCGAAGGCGGTGCCCACGCTTTTGCGGGCAACAGGCGCTAGAATGTCCGGATGTCTTACTGAAGCTGTTCCCGCTGATTCCTTCTATTTGAAACGCAGTATGGCACACCGTGTGGTTTTAGTCGGTCCGATTCCGACACACCATTCCACTGAGAAATCCGGTGGGATGACGGCCCGAGAGGGTTTCCATACGTTATAAAAAAAAGGCGACAGGCAGGTATTAACCTAGTGAAGTTATTGACCACTTCGATATTTTCCTTAGGTTATGATTTTATCACGGTTTGTGAACGAGGAAGTTGTAAAAGAAATTATACCTATCTGTAAATTGAAACTCTACACTTTAGACTCAAATAGTCAAAATTAGATCAAGTAATATCACAAAATGTGTTATTTGTAATTATATGGTAATAAATCAGGTTCATACGCATTACATATCTATGTATATATAATAATATAATTACGAGATAATAATTATGCAGAAATATTGGTCATAATAATTAAAACATGTTTACTTATATGACAAACTGTAGCTTTTATTAAATTGATTACGCCCGAATCGTGACAGATTGTATTTTGTAAAATTAAAATAATTATATTAATTAGCTGGAAATGTCGCTTCGTGTAAATTGAAGTTATCAACGGAATTACGCCGGGGGTGTAATGCAATTATTGTTGTTCGACTGCATAGCTGAACAAATATCTGGTACTATTTGGTATGTTTGTTTATACCTACTTAAGCCTCATTCATGTAAACTTAAGTACACTACACTACATTTTAATTTTACTATAGTTAGTAAGATTTTTGAAGCTGATTAAAAAAATAACGCCCTGTTGTATCCTCTTTCTTATACAGTCCGGTTCAACGAGCAGTAAAAAATCTCTGGCAAATACTACTAGAGCATCTCTATAGGATGAGTGATTATATATAAAACGCCAGTTTTTCCCATTCCACAATATTCATAGCGACAGACGCTTTATTATTTTATGAGGTTGCATCCATATCGAGGCAGTTTCATCGTCGATATGCGTCCGACAATAGCCTCTTTTATATACATATTTTGTAATGCAAGAAAGTTTTATGGATCCATATTTAAAATATGTATTAAATATGATGAAAGAGTCGTTTTATGTCTGAGCTGAGCAGAAAGCATTGAAATTTATTTAAAAAAAACTAGTTTAATCACAACACAACAACACCACTCAGAAGCGCAGATAAATACAACAAACAGTTAAATAACATAAAGATATTTATATATTACGTATAGAATACGTATAGCGGCTACGTACAACAGGAGATAAAATGTTCCAATCTATACCAAATACCTGAACGTTTGATTCCAAAAAGCGGTTTGACGAAGGTAAGCTTCCTTAGAGGGTCCTCAACCCTTTTGTCTCATGAGAATACAATGGACCATAGCAATGGTTTGAAGATACGAACGACACAGGACACCCCTCATGGTTACGTGACTAAATTTAAAGCAAAATGTTTTGTGACAAGCATATGTACAACTAACAAATGACATGTCGTATGTCGTTGTAATAGCACATTCCACATCCTATAGTGAGAAAAGATAAATTAAATTCAATCTTGTAATAGGATAGGAAATGAAATAACATACTTTAATTCGAATGTAACAACAAATTCAAAGTTTTGTACAGGTTGGACATCATAATATTGAAATCATTATGTGAACTAAATCTTTACATATTTAAATGCCATATGCTCATACTCATACTGTTTATGAATTTAAAATACTGTAATATTAGAATCAATACAATTGAAATAACGTCTAGGATGTACAAATAATGTATTTTTTTTGCATGTTAAACAAAACATATTAATATGTTACTTTTGACTTAAAACCAAAGATTAAAATGTGTAGTGCTATACATTATAGTTTTACCAAATGATTGGGCAGTGAGTCAGCCCGTCAGAGTTTATCTAAGGTTCGTCCAGCCCGGACGTGGTACAACGGGTCCTGCCTTTACTTATTGTGTGATCCTTTTGTACCTTTTTGCCTTTGCCTGGCAGAGTACGCTCTTTCTTTCAACTCGGCATTTTTTTGTTTGCTCGCCACTTTTATGGACATTTGCCTCTCAAACTCATCTAGCTCACTCTTCAACCAATTCGAGTTTTTCATCATGTCATTTAAGTTAGAAATATCGCTGGCTACTGTGTTTTTTTTTTTCGATACAATAACTTTAATGTTTTGCATTAGGAAATACTCTAATCAACGAGCATTGTAATATGGTGTTTATAATAATTATGTCATGAAAATATTATACTTATTAATGTAGTGAACATCAGAGAAAAGCTTACAACATCATGCATTTTTAATTAAAGTTTGTTTGGGGAATCTTTTACTTGTATGCATTAATTAAATAAGTATGCAATGAAGGTCAATATATTATTATAAGACAACGTTGTTTAGTGAAAATATTTACTATTTTTTTACATTAATCTAATAAGCAATATTTTATATTTATCAAAAGCAAAGCAAATAATTTGGGTGTATATATTATTTGTAAAATGGACTCCCCTTGATGGAAAACGGTTAGCGAACTTTAGGGCGTTACTTCGGCTCAAACGTCATCAAAAGTGTCAATCACGGATGTTTTCGAATAGCAAAACCGATTATCGGGCGTATTAAGTCGGTTATTGTTATCGACAGACGCCGACCCGTTCAACAGACCGTGAAGTAGATTAGGGACATCATAATATTCCCATATTTTTGGCGTCAGCTGCATAGGTCGCGTAAGTCCTTCTTCATTACTATTTGCTACTTTTTTGTACTTTTAAATTCCTCGATGCAAAATTAAGTTAATAAAATAAGTTGTGTAATTTATAACTTTATGAACTATTTTATTTTTTCATTTCAACAGTTACAAGCTTACTTTTAGACTTTCAAAATTTTAAAGCCTTTTATTTTAGGCGCTCAATTCTAATGCCTAAACTATAATAATAAAAGGAACTAGTCTGAACGCTAGGAATTTTATTTACCTACCCTTCAGAGCTAAACTAACTAAAATATTCAGAGATAAATTAACTTACTTAAACCTATAACACTTCAATATTTTAAAAAGATTAAAAGCAACTTGAATCGACAATGTTGTTCTCAAAATGTTGTTCTCAATCATTGTTCTTAAACTTTAGCGACTTTTATACATATTATATTTATAAACCGTGATCACGGTCGGTACAATTTGACCGAAACGTCGGGTAAACAAAGGTACAGTGCCTTATTAAGTCCCAATTTACACATCTAATAAATATTGGTCTTGATTATTTAAAATCTGAAAACCGTACGTTACAATAATAAACTAAGATTGTACTTCCCTATATGTATATTAGAAAAGGCTGAAGCAAACGGGACGTTAAACTACCTTAATAATAATAAAACGGTAGAAATTAGTAGCGTGTTGCTAATTACAAGGGTTTGAACCTTCCAACGCCCACCACGCATAAAGGGATGAAGAAGTTTAAGATCATTCTTTGGTGTATTCGTACACCCAGCCTGTCATTAGTGGGAACCATGTTTAGTACTGTACTCCATACATAATACATGTACTCTATTTACAAGCAGCATTAAATAATGTTCTATAAATAGAAGGGTCTGGATTTACTAAGTACTTTTTGAACGATTTTAATATTTGTGAGTGGTATACACGATTCATTTCGAGGTTTTATGAAATTGCTATTTGTGTTTATTTTGTTTTTTAAAATTTTATTTATTCTGCCATTAACTTTATTTTTATAGGAAAGTATTATTAACTTTAAATGAAGTCATCGTAACATAATAGTAGTTAATAATTTGTCCTGCAAACGTTTCAAATAGTAGATATATTGTTAATATTAAACAAAGTGCCCGAGAACCGGAAACGTATTCCCATTGCCAAAATGTGGGTGTTTAATACACCACTGCCTACTCTTTAGGGGATACAGAAATGATCATGTGTACGTTTGTACATAAAATTTGTAACACAGTACTTAAGTAGAAAGTAAACTGTTTTAGAAAAACATTAAATGAATATATGCTTAATTTACACGTTGGGAAAATGGGTAAGAAGGTGACGATGATACTAAACATAAGATTAAGATAAAAATTAAACAAATTATGAATTAACAAACTTAATACTAAGGTTACTCTTGTAGCAATAAAGTTACTTTTATAGTGAATGCTGCAATAGTTGCCGTATCACAACTATGGCTATGAGAGTAACATATTTAAGTGTACAAATATGTACTGTAAGAAATAAGTTTATTATACCATAGTAGGTAATCTAAAAACAAAACAAAATAAGATTTCACAGATTTTATATATAAATATATGTATAAGAACTCTTTAAATATTTCTTCCATAATAATATCCTTATCATATGAATGAGTTTGTGCTAACGTCAGTAACAATAAACATTTATCACTATGTCCAAAACATTGTGGTGATACACAAAGTGTATTTCATTAACTGCAGCGGTGGTTAATGATAGAAGTTTGGAATTCATTAAGCTCGTAACAAACTGTTTAAGCCCAGTGTTTAATGGAAGCAATTTAACAATAATACCGTTGTTTACGATGATCACTTCTCTGCTAATCCTCCTTAGATCGCATTAGTAATAGCAATACGCTTAACGGTCACTAGTTTATAATGATATATGTACATAATTTACTCAAAACTATATCAAAGTTAAAGAGATTTTTGGTTAAAAAAAATAAATATATGTATATCTGAAAATAAGAGAATTTGAAAAATATTTTGCGTACAGTAGTATAGACAATTAACCTTATTGTATACACCTTAAGAGCTCGGCAATGACCTTTTATATGGTGAATTATCTGAACTTATGTCCTACGGCTAGTATCTTATGTTATGCAGACTGCCAAAGTACTAATATTATTAGCATAATATATACCTATGTTAACATGTGTCTTATAAATTGTTTACAAAATAAAAATATTTTATATTTTTTTCTCAAATGCCAAGGCATGACAGATTCATTGCACTGGCAAATTCACAAGTGAAAATATTAACTACAACTGTATTAAAATCTTCGCTCGCACCGTTACGGGGAGGGCAATGAAACAAAAGACATGGTTTATCACGCTTACTCCTTTATATTTACATATATTCTTTCTCTCTTCACGTCATGTACCCTTGAAAGCGTCTGAATGTTCATGTGTTTGTGTAAATACTTATCACACATTTGTGTGAGTGACTTTAAGTACTTTGTATCATGATATTCACGATTGAAGGGGTTATGAATTAGTCATTTATTTATAAGGTTACGTTTTTAGTCAGAATATTTTTTACGCTTTTATTTTGATAGACAGATTTCAAACATTTGTGGCATTAATAAAAATAAAAGTTTAAAATAGTCTTAGTTTAAAATATTTTTAAATTTCAACTAAATATTACACTTACCTCGTCTATGTCTCATGTGATATTTGCTCTTGCTCACTGTCCCGGAACAACAAGGCTGTTCATAGTAAAAATTATATGAATTGTCCACCTCAGAATTCTGTTGAACTGTTTGAGAATGTACGTGCCAACTGACGCCGATGACAAGTAGAATAGACCATCTGACGACCACTGTCAAAGCACCCATAGTCCGACTATCCCGCCCGTACATTGTTCTTAACCACAACACAACACTGAGCGTTCGAAATTTCTTTCTAGTCTTTACTTTGATGGCATATCCACCCTGTAAAAAAGTTACCTAATTTAATTTTTTTGTAAGTTTGAATTCCAAGTATCAACAAACACCGGTTTACTCCGTCTGATATCTGATTTGAAATAAAAACATTAAGAAATTTCAAAAGCATTACTCATACAGTCAGAATTGATATGTATAGATTTACCGACCGAAGCAGGTTATGACTAGGTTCTAGGCCTATATCGAGGAGTATCTAAGCGAGGCGCGACGGGACGGGTTATGTTAATTAAAGAATTCAATTTAACCATCTCGACTAAAGCATACAATTTAAACTGTCGCTATCGATACTGTACTCATATCATGTCGCCATCTTTCCAATTAATTTAGATTAGGCAAAAGTTATTAAGCTGACTATAGCGAATTTTCGATTTCATGTTATGTAAAAGCGATGCTTGCCTCAAAGTCGAAGCGGAGTAGTATTCTTTATGTTCAATTTAATTCAAATAAAACTATTTATGTGTATATGTATGTTTGTAGTTAAACATATAAATAGCGTGACATATAAAAATTAATTAATATAAAAATTTGCAATATATATATTGCAAATTTTAGTACTATCTACTGTAACAAATTCGTAACATTTGGCCAAACGTTACACCTTATAGTTTGTTCTCCAAACGATTGGCATTATAAAAAAAAACATGATTTATGGTCAAAACCATCAAAGAAATATCAAAAATATCAAACGAAGCAAATATAGTAACAAATGTCACCCGCCTATTGTATCCAGAATTGACATATAATGAAACCGATAAAGCAAAATTATTAATGGGGTACGAAAAAAACAACATTACGTACGCCTATTTGATAATAAAAATGACAAGTTTGCTTGTTGAGTTTACATTAAAAAAGTAGCATGTTGTGGGGTAGCTTAATGGCAACACAGACTATTACAGGAACCGATGGCATTAAGCACACCTCGCGTAATGGAAACCGCATGGCGATATGCAACAGGGGTATATCAACTACCCTTTATTGCGAGTTTGCGGACAACGTAGAAAACTGCACTGTGTTCATGTTGTTTTTTTTTTTAATTACTTTGTTTGCTATTCGTTTTCAGGAATATTACATTTTATGATAACTTAATACTACCAAAGTAACACCTAATCGATAATATTTTTTTAAGAATTGAAGTAAGTCCTAATAAATTATAATATATATTGCAGACTATATACACATACTGACAGTGAAAATGTATATTTAACATACACTTGTTATATATTTAACAAATATATTACAAAATTAAATGTACTAAACAAAATACCAACCCATAGGGTATAATCCATTACTATATTATCAGAAACGATACGTTATCACTACAGTTACCCTTGGAGATGATTACCCCGGAATACCAGTGAATAAGTAAATAAATGTCTTCTACTAAATTTAACTCCAATCTTTCTGGGCGACCGTCATGTGACCGATATCTTTCGTTGAATGCGGTCAGGGATCGCTCGTTGAAAGAGTCCAGAGATGAATTAAATAGATAGGACCCTCAAAAAGGGACTACGAAAGGGATAGAGATGTGTCGTGTAACTTGGGTTTATAGTGGGTTTGAAAACTTGGAACTTAATTGATCATTCATTACAGGTCATCAATTAACATATATGACATAATTGAATGGAAATAAATCTTAGTATATTACTTACTGGGTGAATAACAAAAGCTACAAGTAATACATATATTTTACGGCAATAAACTAGCTATTCTAATTATTATGTTAAACCGTTACGTTAATAGACAATAACTTTCTCACCGCTTCCTCAGCAATCCTTGTAGCTATAAAATACGTATAAGTTTCTTTTTACAGTACCGCCTAGTAAGAACAATTATCGTAAAATCATAACCTAGTGATCAGTTCCACTTTGTGATTCCGAACAACTTGAAATTTAAATTAGTGTAATTTAAAAAGATATTATGTTACACTTTTCTTTTGTTGTAAAATATAATAGAATGTTTAGGTTATTGAGCATGATGTATTTTGTGTATACGAAGCTCTAAATGTACATAATAATGTACCTTCCTATAGGGGTTGTCAAATGTATGGGAGGGTTTCAAATTTTTTTTTCGGATGATTAATGATATCTGTGGTACTTATCACATTTCTACGGTTAAACGCCTGAACGATTTCAGTTCATTTGACATTAGGTGTGCTTACAGTACATTTTTCAAATCTCCCCCATTTCAATTATATCTGAAGTGTGTTAATATTAATACTAGTTTTTTATTCAATTCATATCCTTTGGGATCAAAATATTTATGCGATTTATGCGATATGATTGTAGAGAGTAAAAATTTTGTTGATGGTAATATAAAAGGTGTTGGTTTCTCGGCACGAAAAGAAATACAAATCTTTTTGTAAATGATTTCATTGTGGAATAAATAATGACACTACCACAAGAAACTTGTGTCATAATTCATTGCCCCTGGCCCATCGGAAACCGGTTCTATAATGATGTCTTCATTACCAGGTGATTCACTACGACTTCGGTCATGCGCGTTGATAGGCTTTTTTTTATTTCGAAAAGTATTATTCTTTTCGTACCTACTTCTTGTATCTGAATTCTTTTTATAATTATGTAAGAAACGTTTGTTGACTGTAAGGTTACTTACTTACAATTAATAAAAGACCATCATATATATTTTAAAAAACATCGAAACTTACATACACATTGAGTATTCATACAATTTCCATTCTTGTCAGTAGGTATAAACCTCCATATTTAATATAAGTGGTAAAAATATTAATAAGTTTAGAAATTCTTGAAATTTTCTTTCTTAGTATTTAATCTTAAAGTTATATTACTAAGGTTCATTAAGCGGATTTTAATCTCCTTTAATATCTGTCGATCTCGTTTCGCACTACAATTACACCGTTACTGGCCATTGCACGACAGCGTCTGCTCATTATGAGCGAAGAATGTTAAGAAATTTCATCCGACAACCCATTGAGGCAGCCCTCCCAATTGTATAGAGGTGTTCCAATTGAATGCTGGGTAGGTGGAATGGGGTACGATTATAATGAAATTTCGCCTCGATAAAGACCAGTGAGCCCTGAAATACAATACTTGATGTTTCCTCCTCAACCCGTATCCATGTCACGTCATTAAAGCCAGTAAAAATATCTGCCGACACATCTGGGTTAAGTAAGTTAACATTTCACTCGCATTATATTTGAAACGGTGTTAATGTTTTTGATGATGTCGATTTAATTATTTCATTTTAATTAATGAAATGTTATATTTTGCTTAAAGTTTATATGCCTACTATGAAATAAGTAAGTGACTGATAATTCACATTGACTTGAAATTATCTTCTAATTGCATGATTGTGTTATTTCGAAACAACTTTATACATCATTCTTATTTCTATAAGGTAAGTCATCAGTCGTCTTTTAAAGTTTTGAGAAAAAAACATTTACTGCTTTTTCATATTTTAATTGCAATAAGTCGTTCTTTGAGCCTGAGCTTAATCATTTATTATACAATTATTTTTTAAACAGCTTGGTTGGAAATGTGATTGTGACATAGTTTTTAAATGTTTTTTTTTTCAGCCTTAACTAAACCTTTCCAAAATGTTCTACATATTTTTAATTTAACACAAATTACAAAAATAATATAACGATACATTTATGGAACAGGAAACCAATAAATGAAAAATTATATTACTATACCTAACTGGAATTGTGGTTTGTAATTTATCTGTCAGAGGCCAAACATGGAATGGGCTGTGACGAACTTATAATTCAAAATAAATATACAAAGAAGTCATGTTCTTCGATCATCTAGTAATATTGGAATATTGATTTACGTTAAAGTCCTTTTTACTTTTCTTAAGTAGATTTATTTGTAGGTAGGTATGTATGTATTTAATTTTATAGTGGAAGTGTTTGATAAAGTATTTTTTTATACTATAGGGGGACAGACGAACAGACGGGTCACCTGGTGGTAAGTGACACCGCCGTCCATGGACACTTGTAACTCAAGGATCGCACGATCGTTGCTTCACAGCCGGTTTTATGTGAGGGCGTGGTATCGCACCGGTCGAGCCGGCCCATTCGTGCCTAACCATAGCTCTACCACTGTTAAACTGTTAGTACCTGGATAACCGAGCTTTGCTCGGTATTTTTTGGTAAATCGTGTAAAACAACGAAAAAAAAAGTTAAAAAAAATAATCATCAGGACTCGAACCGGGGTTAACCTGGTTACGGGACCGCCTTATTTCCCACCTGAGCTATTACAACCTTATAAATGGTGGCGAAATTTACCTTCGTATACTAATGATATTGTAGCAGTTTTTCATTGCCTGAAAACACGGATAAAACGACGTTTTCTAAAACTGAAACCTAGCTAGATCGATTTATCGTCCCCGAAACCCCCTATATACTAAATTTCATGAAAATCGTATGAGCCGATTCCGAGATTCCAATTATATATATACAAGAATTGCTCATTAAAAATATAAGATTTGTTTTGCATATATGCTATTTTTATAAGTAGGTATAAATAGGAAACTTATATGATGAAAGTCCTACATCAATATTCATATAATTTATATCATGAAGGATCGTTATCTGAATATTACAAGACAGCAAAATATTATGTTTTTTTTTTGTGTCCGTTATTTAACTGTTTGTAAAGTCACCCGCGATACGTGACTTACTTACGACGCGATATGTCTTAAAAAAAAATAATAATATGGAACTGATTTTATTTATCTTGCATAATTTATATTCGCTAAATAAAAAGAAGGTAATCCAGGAATTGGCTGGCCAGATAAGATACGGTGCGGACCCAGGAAATACGTTTTGAATTATTAATACAATACCGTAACAGGGAATTGTAAGCTTCTTAGGAAGGAAACTGTATAAATATTGAGGCCGATAGTATGAACTTGAACACTGTTGGCCAAGTGTTAAAATTTTAATAAGTAATGCAAGGAAACTATTTCAGGTGTTTAGATTCGTTCTATAATATTATCATATTATCTTTGTATTATGTTATATGAATGTATCGGAACAAACTTTGTTAAAATAAAACTTGGTGAAAACTCAGGTTAAATTAATTTTCAACTTTCGCGAATTGCATTAATTTAATTATATTTAACATGATACAATTTTCACAATAACATTTATTATAAATAAATAATGTTTATTTTGACTCATGTTATTAATTGGTTTAAAATTGATATATTACTAGCTCTAGCCGCTAGGCATGTGGATAAAAAGTAGCCTATGTTCTTACCCAATTTCCCAGAAATATTGGTCAGCCGTAAACGGCTGACCAATATGAACCTACCTACCTTGAAAAGATGACGGACAGATATAGATGGCGTTAGTTTCACATTTGAATGAAGATTTACTTGTACTATTAAAGGAATAACAGGGATGAGTAATATGTGTATACATTTTACAGCATATAACTCAATGATGTTAACTATTAATAGAATAATAAGAAAATGACACCGAAAATAAATAAGTAAAAACCTATGGCACCTTATCCTTAATTGATTTAAACTAAAAGCTATTTGAGAGCCTTCTTTCAAGAATGTCGAATTTTATAAAAGAACAAGCCGTTCCCGTAATTTCACCTGCGTTTATGCTCACTACTCCACCCCTAAGGAACACAGCGTGATGATTAAAAGCCTTTTTCATTCTTTAAGAAATACTCTATCAAATATAAATAAAATCATTCTAATTCTTTATCTTTATCAATATAAATTCACTCAAGATAAAAGTAAGGATGAACAACACTGATTACTCGAACACTTTCCTAGAACTAGACTATTTCATATTTATTTAGTCAGCAGTGCGTTGTTTTGTCTCTAGCTAGTACCGGTGCTCTAGAGGACACGTGACAGCAGTACTAAAGTGACGCCTTGCAACTTTTATAGAAGAAATAGTTTTTAGGCAGTGAAGTATGTTAGAACTGCTTCGCTCTGTTGAGCACACTGAACTTCTTTTATACCAGATAAGTATTAAAAATTATGACTTTTAGTTTTTGTTTAGCTTACATGTATTTATTTGTAGCCGTGTAGTTCTCGATGGAGTAGAATGGGGCCAACCCATCACTTTCCGTGGGTGTCGTTAAAAAGTAACTGATGGATTTTGCTTTTATCTATATATTTGCAGTTTAGACAGTGCCAGGTGCTCGGCAATAGGATTAAATTATGTTCGCAAATGTAGGCGTTTGATGCGCTTCTGAATACCCCTGCCGCTAGAAAGGCGTGTGTGTATGTTAAGAATTATTTTTCTTTTACTTGTGCGTATTTTAATCTAATTCAAAGTAAAAAATTCTTACGTATTTGTTATTTCGAAGATACATATTCTCAAAGTATCGTTCTCTGACTCTAAAATTTAACAACTATAGCATTGTTAAGCAAGTGGTTTAAACAGAGTACTCGTATTTTTAATAGACACGGGCACGGGTTGCGTGAATGCGATACATACAATTTCAATTTCTTGAAATTGTCTGAAAACCTTTAATACCAAATAGCATTTTAGAAAACCCCATATAAACAATATCATTGTTGAGTTTGATGTTGTTTTTTTTAAACATCTAATTTAGATATCACATTTTTCTGTCTTTTGCGTATGTCCAGCAGTGGACGACGACTTCATATTTTCATACCTACATACATAAATTCATACTCAAGCCATGATCTTGCTTGTATCCTCTAAGGGGTAGGCAGAGGTGTATAAAACATCAACATTTTGCCAATAAGAATTTGGTCCCACTAACGTAATTAACGTCAACCGGGCTCTAATTACATTTCCATTACTCCTGTTATGTCGAATTATAAACATACATACATATGTGCAACTAAACAAACAGTATGGTAGACAAGATTTTTTTTTATAAAATATTAAACTATTAGTTTTTACTTAATCTAAAGTCTATTAAATAATATTTTTTGTTGTTTTATAGCCCAGAAATCCTATCAATCATATTGTTATTCATCATATTGGATAATGTCTATATTAACCTTAGAACATTTCTTATCACGATTCGTGGTACTAATATTAATTTATTCAATTAACCGAAACGGATTACCAAGACGAAATTATGTTAGGGCCAAAACGATAAGTTATTAATACTGCCTCGGTTAGATAAACCTCAATTCTAATTAGTTTCTGTTGTACAAAATCAATTAAATGGTAGTAACTGAACTATCGGATCAGACCGCAACCTCAAGAAATGTTCGGCTCAAAGGGATGCACAAATATCTACAGAACCTCACAGAGAACACAAATGAAATTAAGTTCCAAAACTTTGTTATGCGTTTGGAGCCGTGAAATATTGTATGTAACATCATAGATTATGAGTGATATCGTTCGAGATCTTCGAAATATTTTTCTTACTAATAGGACATTAAAAATAACTTGAATATTATTAATATTGTACATCAAGCGATTATTGAAATTTTAATGTTTTTTTTTCAATTTTAATGTTAATCATAATATATATTGCAAACAAATTGTTTTTTGTAATATTTTTCTGAGAGGAAAGGTAATATTCTTATGTGTATGCTTAAATATATTTAACAAAACATAATGGAACAAAGACGTGGAACAAACAAATTTAGGATAATTTTGTAATATACATACGAAAAAAAAGCAACTAAAACTAATGTACGACACAACTTGAAATATAGCATTTTACACAACAAATGTAGGAAGTGACCACAAGGCAGTACATGTACCATAAAACTGTTGTATGTAACAAACTAGATTTCTGTTTATTCTCTAAAATGATATATACCATATATAAATATCAATACTTTCAATAAATGCTGCGTCCGTCCGGCACTCGGTTGCTTCACTGTATTCCGATCACGTACGAAATACACGTAAACGTCAGCTTCCCATCTTATTGATACAAATAGAGATATCAATTGTTTAGGACAAGGAGAAACAACAACGTGGCAATGATAGTAATTCTTTTGACGGGATGTGAGGGGCCTTTATGACCACTTTGATATCTGCGGGGCAAACTTTAGTACGTTATGGAATGAGATTTTTACGGACTTTGGGACCGTCATAATGCTATTGACCTCTTCGTCGGTGTCGACCCGTCTCTCAACCGTATTTAAGAGCTAAATAAAATGAGCTTAGCTGAGGTTAGGTACTATTCGTTTATCAGATCTATTGCACTTTAGACAGCTATTTCTAGCCTAATAGCATTTTTTAACTAGGAATTCTTTAAGTAGCTCAGAAGTTCATAGTCTACTGCAACGATATGGAAATGTATTATTTTTATGTATTGGAGGCCTTTTTTGTTTGAGTCCAAAGCATGGCTCTCCCACGGTAAATAGGACTTATAGTAATGGAAAATAAGTCCTTACCTACATAATAAGTATATTTTCAATATCGATTATTATTAATTTATATGTTAAATGCTAAGTTCTCAATATTGCTATTCTTGAAAAAGGCGCTAAGTCATAAGTTCTTTTACAAAATATAACAAGCGTATACCTAGTTTGCAATAAACGATTTCATTTGGAATTTACATGGCGGATGTCACGGCAATGAGACTTAATAGTTTATTATTATATTTTAATAGTATTTAATTCTACCTTATAAATTAAATAATGTCTTCCACAATCACGATAAGAAAGTACCAAAGTATACATCATTGTTTTAGTACCCTACTTTTCGGCGTTTGTCAACGAAAATTATTTTCATTTGGTTTTATCTTGACGAACTTTAAGTATCAATAATAAAAAGAATTACGGGGGAGTTTCGATTTATAGACAACCTATTCCTCTCCTAGTACTTTCATATCAATAAGTATTATAAATTAATTATTTATGCTTATATTCATTCCGGGTGTTAGAGATCTAATTTATAAAATTATATTTAAGGAAAGGTGTTTTATTTTCTTACAAATACATATTAGTCAACTTTAATCTTAATAAATTGACATTAAACTAAAATTTATGAAATATATCTGTTTTATCTTAATTTATTAGGGAAACAAGACTAAGATTTTTTAATATTTAAAAAATATTTTTTGTTGGATACATTTTAACTGTTTTATTAACGCTAAACTAAGTTTATTACCTCTCTATCTACGTAATTTGTTGCAAAAAAAAAAAGAAACTGGCACCATACTTTAGTGTATTGTTTCACTATACTTTAATTGAGAACATAACATTTCGGAATTCAAATTATTCATCATGATAATTATTAAATAAACAATATCTTAGATATCTATAATATACATTCAAATACGGAATACATTTTATCACTTTGAGACGACAATGACTAACCTTAATAATAAAAATTGTCAAATAAGTAATGAAGTTGACAAATGGATTTGTGTTTGCTAATCTGAAGTTAAACATAATTATTTAAGCAACTGAGCCTCATTTATTTGTATAGTTTTGCAGGTCGATGTCTACTATGGTCGAGATGGGTACGTTTATAGAGATTTCTGAGTTCTTAATCTATTTATGTCCTAAGGTTATTCAACCCGTCAGACGTACGAAACAATTTCTGTGATAGGCTTACAGAGTAAACATCTGATGAGATTTGTAGTGTTGTCAATTAGTTTGGAATTTGTTCTGATTGCCGCTAATCGTTCTATTTCTTCGTATAAGATTATAAACCTATATGTTATATGTTTCAAATGTGTAATATGCTGTTGTTGACATATTTATATTTCGAGGTTATAATAATTGAAGAACTCCTTTAATTTAAATGGTACGAGACAAATTTGTAATGAGTAATGTCTGAAATATTGCTTTGGATTTTAACACTTTTAACACCTTACTTGGACACAGTCTCATTTGTTGCAAAAGACCTCGCAACAAACAAGCTAGTTTCTATCGCTTTGAATGCAACACAAAGTAAACCGGAGTTATTTGGTTGATACACAATAGCCTATACGCGAGAATACGACGACCAACCTCCTCCGTAGTCCGTTGAACCAAACACGTTGCAGTTTCACAGAAAAAAATAAACAACACACAATATTGTATGAAATCAAAATCACTTTATTTATCAGCAAACTGTTTATTATCACTAACTGAAATATAATCCCAAAAGTTTAAATAATATTGTTTTATAAAATAAGTTTTATTACTCGTAGATTGACGAAGAAGTTGGACGCGAAAGTCCCACACGCGTGCATCTAGCGTGCCGGCCGGCGCAGAACTAGCTCGCTGGTTTCATTCCGTACAAAACTTTTAAGTCATGGAGACGGCAAAGCTATGTCGCGCCTCTACAATTCACGCACACAATCAAACTCGACACCCTATGCACAAACACGAAAGCGAGCTTCCAAGTTCACTAAATAAACGAACACCAACACAAACGTGCACCAATACCGTCTACCCCCTGTTCATGAGACATCTGAGCGAGACGCGTATATCAACAATGCGTTTAAGCGCCCGAGAGCGAGTGAGAGATCGACATCGCAACAGATGTATATCATTTTACGCAGGTAAGTATTGAAAATGTTGGTGTGTCTGAATGAGACAGAGTTCAAATTTACCTTAGGCAATGCCGGTCATGAGGGAACGAGACAGGAACTGTTCAAGTCACCCACTGTACATTCCTTCCTGATACCGGCGCGCCGTCGTACCTTTCGATCGTTCAAGTGGCAGATGAAGCTTTTAGGGTTGTCAGGTGATCATTATGCAAAACAGAAAATTACCGATATTAATTAGTGACATTTCAATACAAAACTGTGTTAGTGCCACTTTAATTAATATAAATCATATAACCAGTTCTTCGAGTTGCGTTGTAGTAAAATTTATTAAAAAATTGTAAAAATAATAAAGCGTTATTATAATACAATTACGAGATCGGAAACCTATGCGATATAAACAACATATTTTTCAAATAATATAAATAACATAAATAAATAATAATAATTAGAGTTTATGAATTGTTGATGGGTAAAGGTGGCATCCTTACTTCAAGATGTCACAAAGTAGCAGGTAGTGTAGCCAAGTAACGTATGCTGCACAATTTTTGGATTGTTTTTTGCATACAACTCTCCGACTACTTTTTGCGCATCTTACAATGAAGACATCTGTTTAAAGGAAATGCGGTTTATTTAACAAGGCTGGTAGTTCAACTGTTTATATCAGAGTGGGTGTGATCTAGACATGATCACTTCTAGACATGAATTTGTGACTATGACCCCAAATAATCTTTATTGTTAGGTAATAGTGGGGTTGTGCCTTTATTACACGAATTACCATGTGTTGCATGAGTTTAATATATTTTTGAACAAGTTTCATTTTTTTTTAGGTTGTAGGTAACAGTTAACTTTTAAGATTATAAAGTTTTGTTAAATAGGGAAAATTAATAAAAAACAGTTTTTATTAATAACATATTATTATTTAATTTTAAAAAATCTATTTAACGTTAAAAATTAACAATGTTCTATATATCTCTAGTTTATTTAACAAAAACTTATATTCTTCAAATACATCATTATAATTTATATATACACAGAATAAATGATTAAGATAACAATTATTAAGAATGCTTAAAAGAGTTACTGATATAAAATAAGTGAACATATTATTTTGTAGACTTTTTTGTTATTGGTATCATATTGCCCAAAAAAAAGGGTCCGTGCGGGTATCAGCGAGCGTCAAGCGAAACACTTCTGCGAAACCGGAGCCCTGTTTGGAGGCCTGACGGTAACACGTCTCGACATCGTATCACAACTTACAATCCCTTTCCATGTACCTAACACACAAATTAGTGTATTTTATTGTTCACGCCCTTTAGTTTTATACCTTTGTCAAACTTCACGCAAAATGACAGCACAATACGCTTACACGGTATACTCTCTCTGGGTCACGATAGGTGAAAAAGAATACGGATTTTATATTCCTTTCGTGTCCTCTTGCTACGTAATCCTAAGCAAAATCGACGTGGCGATTGTCTGTAAAACAAAAAATAACACGTGAAATATGACGTGCTTTTGACAGTTTGACGTGGGTACTGTTTGCGGTACACTTCATTAGCTTTTGACATCTCAAATACTCAGCTCAGCTGCAAACGACTACTCGAACAAATTCGGAAGTGAATTTCGTTTCATCAGATATTCTCGTGGTTAAAATTTTATACATTAGATAAGCGGCTAGACAATTTCAGCTTAGGTTACTTCTAAAAAATGTGCTCTGAAATTGGAAAATTACTAACTCTATCAAGTGCAAAAATCAAATGCTTAAATCGTCCGGCTCCATTGAGATAATACTGAACTGAGAACTTTAGAGACTCGGAAAGTATAAAGTTCAATTGTTTTGACATAAGGCGTCGTGCAGACTGTGCAAATTGAGTGAAAAGAGAGCCTGTGGCTCTATAAGCGCGAAATAATGACGCGCATTGTAGCTTTGCTGGATCAAGTAAGTCGCTATTATTTATTTCTTAGAAGAAGCTACACAATGGCGTACCACGTCTTTGCTGTCAGCGATACAATAACCAGCTGTTCTCGGTTTATTTTGTACTAGCTGCAGAATAAGACGTACGGCAGATGACGTAACGTTACCTGCCTACGACGAGATAAAAGAAATATGACGACGATGTCATCTATTACCTTGTAGTCTTTCCTTCTTATCTTTTGTGTAGACCAATATTGCACTCGATGGCAACTTTAGTTTACTATAATACAACATATTATTTATAAAACCTTAAAATTTCCAATTCTTTTTAACCGGAATTTTGATTCACTATTAAATATGTATTTATTAAAATCTGCTTCATTTAAATAAATTACTAAATTATACTAAATCGACGTAAATTGCATTTATTTTGAAATGAGTTTCTTTACAAAAACACCACTTCTTTCAATGGCTAACATACGGGAAAGCCCGAAATAGGCAGCTAGGCGAATGTCAAGAATAAAATAACTGCAATAACAAAAGTGAGTCGAGCTAACCATTGATTTGGACTTCATGTTAGTCTGACAAAAAAGTAAGTGCCATTGTGCTGCATCCGAAAAATTCTGACCAGTGGCCGCCGCTTGAAAATGCATGCTGTTGGCTATGGTTAGCCCGATGGTATTATTTCTGGGCGACAGGTGAATACTAAGTGACGTTTTATTGTTCTATGTGCAAACGCTTATCAGCTTTGCACGTACACCACTTCCAAGTGGATTGTTACGTTTTTTGTAAAGAATGAAAATGTTTTTTTTTTTCAAATTAAAATAAGTCTTGGTTTGTAGTTTACATTTTTATTTTGACTGGTTACAGAATTTATTTTAAATGAAAGAATTAGGGATGTAAGTTAAACCAGTAATATGTTTTGTACAGACTTTAAAATGACAAAGAAATATTAAACAAACTATAGAGTACTATAAAGTATAAATATGTATATAGACGACTTGCATAGCATTAAAGATGTATGTGTAGTAAGGCGTATAATGAGTTTTGTTGCAGAACTGTTTAACCAAACGGACGCGTTGTTTCATAATATGTATTTATTAGTGGAACATAATTATTGTCTGTATACCTATATAATTTGTATAATCAAGTCGGATTAGTCAATTGTATTTCATAAAATATAATTTCATACAAATCCAAACTGGTACCTTTGCAACTCTATTCTGGAACATAAACTATACATGTCGTCCGATAAACGAAACAATTGTGAAAGTTAAAACGGGGTCACCACATAATTTACAACAACAAACAATCACTAAACAACGTTAAAACAATTGTAGAACAATTTAACAACATGGGAGGGTAGTTCATCCGTATTTCCTACTTAATAAATGTCTGGATGGGGAGGCGAAGCTGGTCTGACGCTAACCTGACGTGAGTCTGACGTCCCACCGTTTTATCGGCTAAAAATGACGTAGTTGTTCCACTCGACGTTCTCCGTTTAGCAAATTAAATAAGGCTCGTAGGTATTCTGTGTGATTGATATAAGATAAGAGTTTCTGGAAAATCGGCACTTTTTGATTATAAAACAGTATCATAGACACTCTTTTATTTCAGTACGTATCTTATAAATGCTACGTATGTAGTAGTTCTCGGAACAAGAAACAATTACAGTTCAAAAGAAGCTTAAATCACTTCGCACTAAAAACAATTAAATACTATATTTCACGTGGTAATTTTTGGTACTATAAGGTTGGTAATATAAAATCTACAATTGTATAATTGTATTGTATGACTATTAAGTTTTGCGCACAATACATTAAAAGTATACACATTGTTTACACGTAATTTTAAAAGTCCGAACATACCATTATATGAAGTCTATTCAACGGCTCACTCTAACAATATGACAAACACATTGATAGTGGACATTTAAAAAGTAGGTAAAAGCCTTTTATACGTATTTCCACACTTTTTCCATCTCTCTCCTTCTTATTTTCCCTAGTATCCCTTTATCAAACTCCTGATTAGGTTACAATGGGACCACCGCATAAGAACACTCTTTCAAAAAAATAAATTAAATTCATTCGACAATTGGCGGAGAAATCGCTTAACATTTGTCCATAAAAAACATATAGTTGTACATGGAGTAGTAAAACCTATAAACAGTTTGCTTTTGCTTTCGAAAGTGGAATTAAATAAGAATATTTACAATTTATGTAACTTTTTTTAAATATATTTTGAAAAATGTGCGTATTTGTTTTTTTTTATGACATTTAAACGTTGATTAAAAAAAAACTATATATATATATATATGTATATTTAGTGTACTCGTATAAGTGTGAAGATTTAATGTCCTTGTCCCTTCTCATCAGGAATATACGTTCTTCTTACAAATATTGAATTCAGAACATTGTTGTTCTAAATTAAACATTTGTATTATTGTTTATGAATTACATGAGTTACAATTTTACAAACATAATTTTGTATATTGTGATTGTGTATATGTTATCTGATATACGAATACAATAATGGACAAGAACATGTTAATGAAGAATCAATCAGGTGTAACAGGGATCGAATTGAGTCCGCTGCTAAGGGTAATCAATCAGGCGTCAATGTTATTGTTGTGATTTGTTGCGGCAAAGGCTCGGGCCCAATCGCACGGCCCTCCGGTGCCCATTAGTTTGATTAGCTCGTTCGTCCCACGCACGCTGATTGTGCTAACGTTTGGCTTTGATTGATTCCTTCAAATGGCACCGTTACTGGACTTCGGTTTATTGGAAAGATACATTATTATGTTCTAAAAGACAACATATTTATAAACACAAGATATTTTTAGGTTTGAATTTTGCAATTCATAACAGTAAAATTACAATTTAGAAGGTTGTGTGTTGTGTTTCACCAAGTGAGTTAGTTACTGGACGCCCAAGCTCTTCTCTCCTCTTTCCTTCCCATATTTCCGTCTCCTTGTTCGATCCCAATTTACCCCTCCCTTTAAATGCGAGCGGCGCACTTGCGACTCTTTAAGCTGCAGGTGTCCATGGGCGGCGGTAGTCATTAACCATAAGATGACCCTTCGTATCGTTTATCCCCCTCTACAGTTAAAACAAAATTCGAAGTTTTATTATAGTTAGTAGACGGACATAAGTAGATATTTCTTAATTATTCAATCTGTAATTATGAAGTATAACTGCAAAATTATACTACCGCGCCTACTAACAAACTTCAAAGTCGGCTCGAGTCAGAAATTTTTGCTAAGAAGGCAATCATGAAAAGTGTTAACGATATCGGAAATGTGTAAAAGTCTCTCAACTGATGCCAAAAAAACCTGTTTAGTCTACATATTTTCTTCCAAGTTTATTATTTAAATTATTAATGTATTTATAAATATAGGTTATAAATATAAACACTTTACCTTCACATATTATTATAGTATTTACATATTTATATTTACTTTTTCTCTTTATTTAAAAAAAATCAAGTTATTGAAATATATTGCTTGTGTTCCCTTGTGTTTTATAATTACCTGGCAGACCTTGAGTGTTTAATTATTTAGACCGATAAGTGCTGACCTCCGTAATGTATCAGTATCGCATTGTGGCTTCGTACTAACCAAGCTATCACTTATAAATAGTTTATTGCTTCAGACTACAATTATATTTATTATTCATTACTTTTAAAGGTACACTTTTATAATCTAATAAAAAAAAAATGTCAGAAAAGCATGTCATTATGAATATATAACAGTTAGTTAGTTGTGTAAATTAACTCTTTGCGTCAATTAATTACTAAGTAAACCCTTGAGGCTAAAAATGACCGACACAATTTGATGTTACATACAAGTACTCAATGTCAAAGTATAGTAATGTTGGCTCGGACGAGACATATAAACGTAGGGGTGAATAACGTAGAATTGACAGAAAAAGAATAAATAAAGGCGAGGCCTAGTTGGGAATGAAGATCAGACTGGCAACTTTCAGTTGATATCGGCTAAACTAAATAGTTGCTTATGGTGAACAAATTGAAATGAAGTAAATTTTAAAGCTATTTAACAAAAAATATGAAAAATATATTGAAAATCCTTTCAATATTCCTAACATTTTTATTTATCAACTCAGAAGGATTTTTATTGTGAATTGTATAACCTATTACTTAAAACCCTTGTTCTTGTCATTAAAACGGTTTTAAGGATGGAAAATAAAGAATCTAAACCTAAAGGTTAGGTAGAATTAATTAATGAATAAACGTTACATATGTATGTATATGCTTTCTTCTTCTAACGTCTAAAATTTGAAATGAATAAGTAATTAAACTTAATAAGTTAATATCAGTTCCATGTGTATATCACTATCATCATTACTATACTTCTTCAAATATTTTAGTACTACCGATAAATAACGACAAATGATATATGTATACAAAAAGTGTTAAGTCTACAAAATACGAGCCACGTCTGAATGATGTCATGTCTATTTGCTTTAAAGTGAACCTTTTTTTACCTGTGCCAGGAGTGAATGCATGACGTTGAGATCCGCATGAATCTTTAAAGGCGTGTTTGGGTAAACACTTTTATATTTTTATCTTACTCGTAGTCCATACTAACTCGTAGTCTTTTGTTTCAACCCGATAAGTGCATAATTGTAATCGGGTGGATATGTGGTTTGTTAAAAAGTAAAACCATCACATCGCAGAAAGTTCACAGTAAAAACCGGCTTTTGGAATTATTAAATGCTATAATAGCAAATAACCTAATTTCATTTCGTCTAATCTTATATTTTAAATATCCTTTTAAAGTCCAAACTTGTGACTGAAATCGAAACTTCAATATCAAAAGTTTCAGATTGGGGTCGACTTAACCTAGTCCAGTTTAACCCCACGAAGACACAGGTTTGCGCGTTCACCGCTAAAAAGATGCCATTGGTCGTAGCACCTCAATTTGAGAGCACTTCCCAAACTGCATCAGCCAGTATCGGAATCCTTAGCGTCGCTATATGAAACGAAGTCCAGTTTCGCAGTCACTTAGAGAGTAAGGCTATATTAGCCTCAAAGAAGCTTGGTGTGCTAAACAGATCGAGACAGTATTTTACTCCAGCCCACTGCCTGCAACTTAATAAGGCGCAGGTTCGGCCGCACATGGAATACTGTTCTCATCTCTATGCAGGTGCATCCCAGTACCAACTTCTCCCTCTTGACCGCATTCAACGGAGAGCGACTCGCATCATCGACTGCCAAGATATTTCTGATCGATTGGACACCTTGGCGTTGCGTAGAGATGTAGCTTCACTCTGCATCCAGTATCGCTTGTATCATAGGGAGTGTTCAGAGGAATTATTCGGTCTTATACCGGCTGCAGGTTTCCGCCACCGTCCAACGCCACAAAATATCCATCCCCATCACCTGGACGATTGCACTCCACCACTCTTCTCCAGAAGCTTCTTGCCTCGCACAACCAGCTTGTTTTTTTTTATGCGATAGGGGGCAAACGAGCAGACGGGTCACCTGATAGTAAGTGACTACCGCCGCCCATGGACACCTGCAACTCAAGAGTCACAAGTGCGTTGCCGGCCTTTTAGGTAGGAGTACGCTCTTTTCTTGAAGGTTTGAAGGTCTTATCGGTCCGGAAATACGGCAGGCGACAATATGTTCCATAAGCTGGTTGTGCGAGGCAAAAAGCTTCTGGAGAAGCGCACAGTGGTGGAGTGCCAATCGTCCAGGTGATGGGGATGGATATTTTGTCGCGTAGGACGATGGCGGATGTTTTTGTGATTTATGTTATAATGTTATCCAAATGCACATAAATATATATTTTACTATTACTTTCTTATGAATTTACATTACATAACTGAATTATTCTTTTTATTTCCAATGCATTACACGTACGCACGTATGTCACACATATGCATATTCGTTTGTCAATCGTTTTTATTTTGCGTATGAATTGAATTATGTAGGTATATTAAATATGGAACAAGAGCCAAAGGATTCTTTTTAAAATCCAAAATAAATAGGTGTCTATTTTAATTTTTACTCAAAGAACTTCGCTACTAAATTAGTTCCTGTTCGATTCGGTACGTGAGTGGATTATATGATTACATTTTTCCTTTGGCGGCGGCAGGTTGCGGCCGAGATGCGTATCGTATCGATTCAGTAAGTTTTGTTAAATCGAACTAGAGCCACAACTCACGAAGTGGACCATCAAACTGCAGGGAAAAGGACAAAACAAAATGTATAAAGGAAATTGCTTCCACAAATCCACTCGTATCTTGAACAATAAACGTAGAGCGGACCGCTCGCCCTAATAGCAATGAAATCACGAAGCCAAAACTGTCTTCCATGTCTGATACCGTTCGATCTGCGACTTAAGATTTTTATGTACTGGTCCTCAATTGTCTTAAATAGTTTTCGTTGATAGGGGGCATGTACATGTATGTATATGTGCGTTAAATATATATTATATAAATATGTTATATTCTAGTCACACTATCATAATTGTTCTTTCAGCAAAAATATAAATGTAGTAAAACATAACGATATTAAGATTCTGTTACTTAATTAAACTACAATAGATATACTATTTATTTAGTCTTATCTATTATCCTATTCATTGAAATTTATTAACAGTAAGACACAGGAACTAATCCAGTTGGCAACATTTGGTCTCAACAGAGTGTGTACTTTATTGTATTTTATAAGCTTGTTTACACTGTTGAGTTTACAATTTACTTTGTTCCTCACTTACCAACTATAATATACTTTCTACAACTTTGTTCAGCGTATATGCACTCATAGTATTAGAATAACAGCTTCTGTTGGTGGTATTAATAGTTTTGAAAGCTACAGGATTTATTTTTTGTAAGTATTTCGTAAAAGACTACATACATAGTTTACCAAAAAGTGAAGCAGTCTGTCACGGCTGAGCTTAAGGCACCAAAAACAATGAAAAAAAAAAAAAAAAAAAAAACGGTGATTAGGTCAGTTTGCATCACAAATGCCCAACCTGCTCGAGTTATTGCTTACACTCCCCAATCTATTCGAATAAGTAATATCCATTTCTTACCATGCCATTTCTTTCTTGTCATTTTTTTTAAATACAAAAATCAAATCAAATACTCCAAGTTTTCACATTTTACATTAAAATTTCCAGTTTGATAGCAAAATGCTTAGCTCTCTGGTAATTTATAACATATTGTCTACCGCTTGGAAATCTTCGAATTCAAATCACATATGTATACTATTAGCGCTACTTACATAACTTTATAGAAGTATTTTTTTTAAATTCTTGCCTTTTCAATAATCTTGCCTAATCAATAAATGATCAAGATTAACGTCGTCATCGTAATCGTCACGCTTTTGCAAGATGTAAAGGATAATACCGACCGACCGGAGCAATACCTCAGAAAACCAGTTGTCAATCAGTGCCTGCTGCTCGACCCCCTCCCTCTTTCCTCTCCCGTCATAGGATGGAAACACACTTGTGACTTGAATTTCAGTTGTGCATGGGTGGCGGTAGTTACTTCCCATTAGATGACCTCGTTTGCCCCTAACCCACACAAAAAAAAATTGAATCTTTATGGATTTTCCTCACTTATTTCTTCTAAAAACCGTCTTAATGCTCCTTAGTACCTATCCCTCCTGGATAGGTACTAGACAAAATTGGTAGGAAAATCAGGGTATTTTTAAATCAAACATGTAAATCTCCTAGTGATGAATATTTTCATACCTAGGCTAGCTTATTTCTCCAAAAGAACTAATAGCAAAAGAAATAAATACAAAGATCGCCAATGGTTGAAAGAGTTTTGGTGACTTAAGGAAATCATGAATTCACAGGACCTGGACATGCCACTAAAAAGAAAAACTTTCAACACATGCATCCTTCCATGCTTAACTTACGCGTGTAAAACATGGTACGGGTGTAAACATACTCACCAAATCTCTAAGAGACAAGATTGCCAAATGCCAAATGAGCAATGGAGCGCAGCATAGCAGGGACAACACTTCGAGACAGAGTCAGAAATACTGATATCAGGATGAAAACCAAATTAACTGATATCCTTCTATGGATTGACCAACAAAAGTGGAAGTGGAAAGGACATATGATGCGTGAAAAATGAGGAAAATTGTGTAAGGCAGTGTCAGAGTGATGGCAGTCCAAGAGATGGGAGGATGACATCAAATTGACTGCTGACCGTAGGTGGAGACGGGTAGCTCAAGATAGATTACAGTGGAAACTGTTGGAGGAGGGCTATGCCAAGAGGCACACTGAGATTAGAGACATTTTATAAGTTATGAATGATACAAAAGTACATCATCTCTAATCCCAGAATAAAGGACTTTATTACTATTATTATCTATGGCACTTTCATATAATAAATCATTTATTGTCTGAAACACGGTTTTAAAAGATGTTAATGATATAAAATAATGTTCAACATGTTTCCCAGATTCTCTGCATGCAACATTTTTTGATTACAATATCTAGTTTTACAAATTATTAAAAAAATAATAATAATCGAACAATGTATATAGAAACATGTGTATAAAATTAAAATCGAATTAAAGATATCACTGAGAAGTGGTTCAAAATGTTTCTGGAATATTTTAATCTAACTATCTATTACATTTTAGCACTAGATAGCCGCCATACGATTACAAATGCTGGTTATAAAGATAGCCGTCACCATGTTTCAAACCAACGTCGGACCTCAATTCAGTATACATAATTACGTTGTTACTTCTGTATATACACTAACACATGATTGCCTCTCTAATTTACCTTGAGTAATGTGAGCCAACCACGCATCGATATACATTTTTTATGATTATCGATTCTCCATCCATTGCCACCGGCCTAAAATAGATAATGACACTGAAAGGTTTCGAAGTGATTGAAATTTCTTTTACTTTTGACTACTTTTGATTTGTCGGAAAATACGAAAAATAACTTTTAGTAGGCCGCTTTCACAGCAATGAATGTAAGAAAAGTCTGCCAATCAAGTTATTGGATGTCCAATGACAGTAATCAGAATAAGTACTTTAATAACATTTATGTCACTTTCAACAAGGGTTTTGTATTCAGGTTCACCTTTGAGGGTCTGTACTAGTATAACGGTCTTAACATCATTAAACTATATTGTTTTTCAACTAATCGTGATTTCGGATAAGAAGTATCTTGGTTTCGGACTTAATAGTGCTATACAAAATATAGCTTTATATAAGCTTTAAAGTTTAAATAATAGTGTTTTTTTTTTTATAATAATGTAGGGATTGTAGGGGGACAGACGAACAGGCGGGTCACCTGCAACTCAATAGTCGAAAGTGCGCTGTCCGCCTATAGGGTGATGAGAGATGGGGAGATGCTCGAACGGTAAACGGGGCCTCTCCTGGTAAACGGGAGATAAGGAGAGCGAGATGAGTGGAGAGGGAAGAGAGGGAGTTGGACCTCCAGAAGCCTCACTAATTTTGGGAAAATGCAATGCTTTCCAACTAGTTTTCTGTGAAGCTGTGATATCGCACCGGTTGAGCCGGCCCATTCGTGCATTAGGTCTACTCACGATAGTCTACAATACGATAGATATTGCCCGTCATAGAACAACTTTTTGCTTGCATTAGTGTTATATTCTGATAGTGTTATAAATAGTAATAACAACTACTACACAAATAATATTTCAGCTTCAACAGAGGTGACATTGAGTTATTTATGCAGCCACTTGTTAGTATAGTCTTTATAGCCTTTTAAATATATTATAACCAATTTTATAGTTTATAGCGCACAGACAATCTCGGATCCGTGGCCTTGAATAAGAAACAAACGGATTACCCTTTACCTTCCCGTGGGAGTAAAAGATGACGAATGGAGCACAACAAGAAGATTACCTGCTGCATCCACCTGCGACCACCAGTGTTGCAAACACGTACGATGGATTTAGAATTCCACTAATATTTCCTTACACTTGTATCTAATTATTACAATACATTAATTCATTAAAACAATCTGTAAGAGAAAGATAAAAAATTTGTTAGAGATTGGTAGAAAATAGAGTAATATTAAATAGTAGGCTTTTTCATATACTTAACAAATACCTAACAGTAAACAAGTAAAATAAACACGTTATAATATCGTAGAAAATTGCCTGTCAGACACAATACACTGTGGTCAAAGGATAAAGAAAAAGGTTAGCTTTCAAGTTAAAAATATAAATTTTCTTATTGCATGCTTAATTAATTTCAGGACTTTGTGAATATTATACCATTCTTTATTTAGAATAGTAATTTAATACAGTACAATCCAGGAAAAAAATATTTAATCAACTAAAGTTGTATAACTTGTAAAGTAAATTTGTTTCATGTACAAATTAGAATTAGACAGACAGCTTTGAGAAAAGTCGAAAGGATAAAATTTTACTACAGATTTGTGAGAAAACGGTGAAATATAATTATTTTATCTAAAGTAAAATACTAGACGTTATATTTTCTATTACATAGTCAAATTCGTATAATCTAATACGTATACGAGCTAAAGGACTTTCATGTAAAATCTAAAGGTTGTTTTCTTTTAATAATGTTTATAACTTAGCAGTATCCTATTATTTATTCTATTAACTACTGCTTGTATTACAAAAAAACAGTAGTAATCTGTCAGTTTGGTTGTTGTGCAACAGCTAAACTGACAGATTAATACTAAGTCTAAGATGTTTCCACTGGTTTGTAAATATTTTAAAGAAACATTGACCTCACAAGACAATAAAAACTTGTGCAATTATATAGAATAATATAGATATACATTATTCTAACCATAAATTTTAGTTTGATATTTTTTATATGTATGTAGTCGAATGTGTAAAGATATGTAACAACGGAAACGAGAGTCATCTGTCGGACATGGTGGACCTGGCCGTAAGGTTATACCAGTTATGTAAACATATAGTTGTATACAGTCTTACCCTATACCAGTTACTTCAGGTCACTACATGATTGTCGTTGATCTATTAATTATTCTGTATACAAGGTTATGTGAACAGTTTATATTTATTTAAATAAATGGTTTTAATCACGTGTATCTCTCTGAATCTCTTATCGGTTATGTCGTAAAAGGTGACTAAGGGATCGCATTGTTATCTGCCAGACGGTATTTAAACAGACATCTGTATGACTGTATACATACCGTCAGACTGTCTGCTTGGTTGACGGCAGTCGACTAGTCCCTTATTACGTTAGAGGGACCAAATTCTAATTTACAAAAGGTAGATATTTATTTCACCTCTGCCTACCCGTTATGGGAAACAAGATTCTTAGATAAAGTGAGAAAATATTTAGTAGTTATAATAGTTTAATTTCAATAGAAGTCCTTTAATTAATGTGACGGAATACAAATTTCTACAATAGTTAATCGTACGAAGCGATTCGATAATCTATTTGAGTTGCCTTTCTATTCAAAGGAAACTTAGTTACCCCTTTTGGAAATTGTTGCCTAACTTATACGTTAGATCTATACGAATAAGTTTATGGTTGATCTTGTCTGAAACATACTATCTGTTACGACATACACATTTTGCTTCATTAAGACAATCTAGAACACAATAAAGAATATTCAATTGATGTAAAAATTGTATATATTTTTTTTCATGAGATAGCGGTCACCTGATGGTGTGACCACCGCCGCCCATTGACACCCGCAATTTAAGAGTCACAAGTGCTTTGCCGGCCTTTGAGAATTACTAGTGTTAATCTACAAAGTCAACAACCTGAAATAAGCATGCCAGAGTAAAAACTAATATGAATACCTACTACCCAATTTCGATTTTGTATACTTAAGTAACATAGCTATTACTTAGTTATAACTTACTAACTTCGGAACTAACATAGATAAGAATAAAATTATGCTCAATTATATGACTATATTAAGCCGGAGCCGATATAAGTAATGTATCTAGGGCAGACATTGAAACTGGGTAAAAACAACTTAGAGAGGGACTCTGCTGGGCAGCATTTGGTCATATCACAGTGCCTCAAGACAACATACTTTACTGTGTCATACTTCAGTGTGTCATACCTGTTATGACTCATGGTTCCGAGACGTGGAAGGTCACGGTAAAGTTGGCAAATAAGCTCAACGTTACTAAACTAGCCATGAAAAGAGCTTGAGAGCTTGGTGTGTTTCGGAGGGACAAAATTCGTAATGAAGTGATCCGACACAGAACCAAAGCAACCTTCATAGTCCAAAGAATTAGCAAGCTGAAGTGGCAATGGGCTAGCCTCATAGCCCGCATAACCGTTATCCGATGGGAGACACGAGTTCCGGAGTGGAGACTTCGTCATGGGAGACGTATTTAAGGACGCCGTAGAAGTGACTGAAAAAACTGAATGAGAGGAGCTCATGATCGAGCTCAGTGGCGTACTTTGAGAGAGGACCATGCCCAGTAGTGGACGATGCAGGGCTGATAATTATAGGTAACTCGAGTAATTTGATGTAAATGCAGCACTTTCCATTATTCGTATTTCCTATTAGCTGTTAACATATTTGATATTAAAAGTATTGAAAAGTTGGAACTAATAAAAGTCGGCTAGGTTTATAACGACACATTTAAATAGACTTCTAAGGTGGAAACGGCTTTTAGTGAAATTATAATTCTGTCGCAAATTATAATTAATCCGAGAAGTGAGAAATGGTATCCTAAAACAAAAAGCTGACAGTGGTTTTGTTGGACGGGCGAAGTGTCAAAGTTAAATTGAATATTACAGAGAGTGATCTCAGGCAGACAAAGTTTCGTCGGGCTGGGCTGAGTAGTTAATCCTATACCACAATTCACTCCAAGTTATTCTCGAACAATTGGCTGTTACTTGCATTGCTTATTCATTATTGATTAAACACTATAATTATTTCTCTCGCACTTATGTATTTATCTTTTAGTGTAACTTACATAAAATATTGATTTCTAGCAAGTTTCAAGTCATGACTATTCAACAAGATGAAGTAATTTAGTAACTTTTTCCATGGACAAAATTATATTTTAACTGCACAAGTTATGGCTACGGCTTTAATGTTCTTTATTTTTACATTATGTGTTAATAATACCTATTCTCGGGGTAGTAGAAGATCCCCCAGGACCCCCCGGTGGTAAAAAGCGTAATGGCGTAAAAAGCGACTAAATGATCTGAACGTTATCTATCAGACAGTATATATAAAATCAATGAATCATACAGTGCCCGGATGACGGAATTAGATATGCCCCCTATAACGTAAGTGAGAGTAAATTATCGTATGCAAAAAAATGTGCGTTTGTGACTCATCTGTCTACCCTTTCGGGGGCACAGACATGAGTGTATACTTATTAATAACAAATTCCTTTAGTATTCAGTTGTGCTATAAATTATGTTATAAATTAAAAAAAAAATATGCATTGAGACACATTCATGTTTTCTGATACATGAACCTATTTACAGATGTACGAAGATATACATATGTATGTATGCATTACCATCTTAACGACGCTAAAAGTTAACGTTCGATATAAAGGTCCGCTCTCTTACTACGGACTGCTTTGACAAGTTAAAGTTACGAGTATAATAACCGGAACTGCTCATAGTTAAAAAACAGATCACAACCGGTTTTCTGTGAGGCCGGCTCGACCGGAGTATGCATCACACAAAACCAGTTGTGAATTGCTATCTATTTCATCGGGTAAGCGAGGTTACTATAGGACCATCTCTCCCTAGAGAACATTCTTGACACTTATCACATGGCATCCTTAAAGGATGATCCAATCTATGTCACGGCTTCTCATTTGCCAATATATGTATAAGTTGACAGTAGGCAATGGCTTGCAAAATGTAAATGAGGCTGATAATATCTCAACGTTCTGCAAAAATCAACAGTAAATTTAGTTATTATGAACGTGCTATTGAACACAAATGACCTGCACATAATTATGCATTACTATAATTTTTTATACCTTATCTATCATATATATGTACATATCTATCACATCCACATTACACTAAGTTATACATTATTTTTTACAGTGTCATTATACATTTAGTTACCAATAAAAAAAAATTAAACCTTTAACAAAAACAACGCAAAACAGTTGGCGTTATCGTGAGCCAATTTGTGCAATCTTTATAAAAGTTGAGTAAGACGCGGTATCATAGATTAAATAATCGGCTGCTGATTCCGGAGGCAGGCCACGTCCAATTAGGGTCGCGGTCTCTCGAGACGTGGGATCATATCGTGAGAGCTCGCCTACACACGGTATGGACGAACGTACGTGTTTTATATATTTTGATGTTTTAGATTTGTCGGCTTTGTCTTTTATATGTGTAATATTTTTGCTAAATGCTAGTTGGACGTTAGAGATGTTAAATACTTCATAGCTCTGACCCCGTGATTAGGCTTCGATAGTTAGGAATAGCAGCAATTTATTTTTTACGAGTGGAAACCCCCACGGGTCTTCACCTCACCGGAGCTGACGGTGAAGTGGTATGTCGGACTCGAACCGACTAAAACCACACGGTGTTCCGGCGTAAGTGGGTCTATTGCAAGGGCCCTGGGTATACCCAAGAAGGAACTTCCAGGAACCCCTGCAGACCTTGACTGCCTCTTTTCCAGGGAGGCCACACCACGTGTGGAACACGTCACGCCACCGTCTCAGGCCGGTACGGGGCCGGGCAGCACAGGGTATGGGCAACCCTACCCGTTACCCCCAAGCCAGCGCTCATGGAGGCTGGAGATCGTTGTGATCCTCTCGTTGCGCTCTCCGGCGCCTGATGCGTCTTCTACGGGACGGGTGAGTATTTGTCCTCGCCCGTATCAATATATGGACAGAATCATGGTCTCCAGCGAGAGGCTTCCCACACCTAAAGCCATCACGAGGTTTTGGAGCTGGTGCGCTCACGATGTGCACTCCACAAGTGTGTGATGTGTAGTGTCCTCGCGACAGCCTTCGCAGTGATGGCACGCAGACGTTGGCTCCCGGCCTATACGACACAGATACTTACCGAAGTAGCAGTTTCCGGTGAGTATCTGCGTCAACCGGTAGGAGAGACTGCCATGTCGCCTCTCTAGCTAATCCTCTATGATGGGCTTTACCGCAGTAATTGTGGCGTGCCTTGCGCTCGGTCGCTCAGGTCGTCCTTTTAATAAGACCGGGTGGAGCTGGGACCGTTGTGCCTCGACTTCACAAGGCATGGGTCGCAACCCCCTCTGCAACGCCTCCTTGCTCCAATAGGAATCAGAGCAGCTATGAAGATTGCCAAATTCGTGATGCTTTAATTACTTTGGTTGAGAGATAACTTCAGAAAATTAAGCAATAGACAATAATATTCACTGCATTTTATACAAGCAACGTATTAATGAGTTGCAAAAGAACACGAATGTTCAATATATTATATGTATAAGTCTTGTATTCAAACCTCTAAAAAATAGGTGTGCATGTTAACGATGATTTTTTGAACTCCAATAATTTATTGAGTCTATCAGGATACAAAGGGTTCATTCTTACTCCACTGCATACTCCGAATCCGGCTCGGGCTCGAATTCCGATTCAAACTCCACCTCCGGTTATGATAAATTAAATGTATAAAATATTGTATATATTAATAAGATAATTGAGAATATAATTATTTATGATTCTAAACACAAATTTAAAAATAATGATATTATAATTTTAAATTAATAGTCTACTTGGTTTATGTTTCATAAATTTAAAACTCAACTAAAATTTGTTATCGAATACCCATGATATATTTAGACGTCGCTACTTAAATAACAAGAAAAAAACCTTCTTGACTTTATCTTTCATGTCTCAGCTTAAGGTTTGATAACATTTAAATGATAAATTATAGGATATAAGATAGTACTGGACTATTTCTAGTACTCAATAATGATACAGTAAACAGGTAAGTTACGGTATAACTATTTTTAAATATGGATTGATATTTCTACAGCTAGATTTATGTTTATTAACATTCCTGTTAAATAAAATTCCTGTAAAATTGGGTACCAAGCGGTATTACCAGCTTTATACAGAAAGGTTTTACATATTTATCAAACTGATGAAAATATTATAAATAGATGAACGACGAACTCCTTTGTTGACTTTGACGATCCTTTTCCATAAACACGCTAAAGTATTTCGAAAGTAGAAGTAGGTAACGTGGGTTTCAACTCGAAACCAAATTCGAAGTGACAGGTTTACTTGAACATTCCGAACTGTGGCGTTAGGAGCTTTCCACTCTTTTCGTCTGTCGTATGCCTACTTCGGTGTCGTAAACTTAGTAGCTTAGTGTTCCACTTTGGTCATGTACACTCAAGAAAAATGTTATCACTTATTATTTTAAACAGCTATAATATATTATTTACCGATAGTCATTAATTAATTCACCAAAAATGGAAAACTCAACCGCAGTGGAGATTTGATTCCTATAACACAACCTATACTTTTTATGGTTAGAATAACCAACAGATCACATTATTGAAAAAAAAAATCTAAACATACATTTTTTTTGAGAGCGACTCCTGTTTTGCTAAAACAAGTAATATTACTTGTAGTCATTTACATTTGTAAATCAGCATTCGCTTATTTTGCGCCGAGGGTAGCCAAACTGTGTGCAAAGCTAAAAATTGTTGGCAACATTTAAAATAATTTAAAAATCAAAGTGGCCATTGCAGCGACCCTCTCGTTAAGAAACTCATTACAAGACGCCAAATAAGAAGTCATAAAGTAACCTTTCTTCAGCAACCATTACGCTTGCCAAATGATATTTTGTCCTAGCTAGGGTCGTTTACATGGGGCAAGTGCGTCTCACAGCAAACACAACCCGAATTTAATCTCTGCGCTTCTTTATCTCCAGCCCAATGAGAAGAAAACTTTATTTAGTGAGTAAACAAGGGTAATCGGCTCCTTTTTCCACACAGACGAATACGTTTACGAATGATATTGAACGGTCAGGTAGTGTCGTATAGAATACGTTAAGAGATCAGAGTAGCCCCTCGTGACTGTCTAAGGGTAAACCACAAATCGAATAAATAGCGATGTGGACTGGAACCACTATTGAATTACGTAATCGTTAATATTAACACAATGCCCTCTTATTAGTGTCGTCAGTTTTGTAATTTGTACAGTTTTATTGTGAATAGCATTTACTGATTTCGAATGAGTAATATATAAGTTAAGTTGTTTTAAAATTCGAAGTTTCCGTTACTGTAAACCACCTATTGAATCCAAATCAGAATAATTGATACATTTTTGTCCCACTTCACTGCTGTATTTTCGAACACTAGCTCTATTTTAGCCTCAAAAAAATTGCAATTCACAGAATCCTAATAATAACAGCTTAATTAAAATTAATTAACGCAATTATGACAGTTCGCCAAAACTAGGTATTAATATGTGTACCTGAGCAATAAGACAGTAAGTAAATTACCGTTAAATGTATGTTTTAATTTTAATACACATCTATTTCATCAGCCAGACACAAATTTTCATGAACCGATTCATATTCTGTTCAGTAATAAAAATAAAATAAGATGAGGAAAAACAATCTAAATATTTTAAGAAGTATCATGTTGGTGCCTCTAGAAAACATAAGACGCTCAGCGTTGATAATAATACTATTATATCTTATTTCATGAATATGAGAACAAAAAAAAACATCTGAAGTACATTTCATAAGTCTTCACTAACAACGTGATAATATTACAAGAAACAGGGAAAATATCGTATATCAGACATCGTATGTACTAATATCTGGGGTCGATAATATACCTTTACACGAATTGGGCATGCTACCTTAATTTTATCTACTGTACTGACCTTTCAGAAATAAACATCAGATGACCCATCTCTATTACTGTTAAACATAATATGATATTCAATATATAGGTTTCATCATTATAAGATTTAAAATATTCGCATTGATAATTGACTTTTAAAATATCGCCTCCCATGGGCCTTTCGAATTAGTTTGCCCAATACTTCAAATCGTATTGACGTGTAAATTGAAAACTCATTCGTAAGTTCCCTGGTATCCCATAATGAAATCCTAATTTGGTTGCAAAGGGACAACCACAAGAGCTTCAAATGGCGGAGATATCGCTTAAGTCAGTTAAAAATAATATAACAGGAACGGACAACTAAATTTAAGGCTGTTTCGACATATCAAGAGTTTAACTATACAAACGAATCAATAAATAATGCGACGCTGATAAATTTAATAAGTATGATGGTAATATTGCCATAGTCGCGATGCCTGAACAAATGGTTGATATCATTTATATTGTCTTACTTCAAAGGTTATAAACGATTGACGCGGATAACCCAAATGTACCTAAATAGGTGTTTAAATGTAAAAAAAATCAGTGAAACCACTCTTCTTTAGGGATCTAGGGGACTCACCTAAGATCCGGCATTTTTCATAAGTCATGGTAGCTGGCATGGGCACTGAGTGATAATAAAGAATTCATGAGCACTAGGCTCATGGGTTCTTGTAATAAATGACATTTAGAGACTTGACCTATAGGAAAAGTATCCATGTACAATTAAGTGCTGTTTTCTATACTGAAATAATGAGTTAAACCAGAAAATACCAGGCCACTCAGAAGATATTGCGAAAAAAACGTTCTTTTTTTATATGAAAGACAGGCCAGTTATAAACTATTATAAAAATTTCAAAATTTTACTCTACATTTTTGCGAGTTATCTAAATTATCGTGTCTCGTTGAAAAATGGCCTGAAACAGGACGAAACATACGATAGACTTAAAATTATGTTCATGGATGAAGGCCCTTCCTGAAGGGAAGATTTTGATCGCGAGCTTTTTCAATTTGACAGGCTACTTGGTGTTAATCCCTTTACGAAACCAAAGAAGCACCATTGCTTGTCAGAAGTTTTCTCTGTTGTGAGCATAAAGCGACCAAACAGGGGCTTCGCGGGTTACTGCTCCACCACGACAACGCGCCCGCGCACACCGCGCTCAAAACAAGGGACTTCTTGGACAGCATGCCGGTCAAACTTCTGGGTCGCCCACCTTACAGCCCTGTCCTACCGAGCACTTCTTTTTATTCCCACATACAATTTTCGTCGCCGGAAGATGCGCTGTCAGCGTTCGAGCAGGCTGTAAAGGAGGTGTCTGCGGTGGACTGGAAAAAGTGTTTTGAAAACTGGTTCAGACGCATGAAACTTTGTATTGAGGCTAGTGGAAAGTATTTTGAAAAGATTTAATAAAAAAATATTTACTTATAGACCACTTTTTTTTATTTTTGCAAAACTTTCTGAGTGTCCCACGTATAAATATATGTATATAAAGCACAAATTTTTTGATGTCTATATAATATATTGAAAATAATTAATTAATATTTTATATCCAACTCAACTTATCGACTTATTCAAAGTATCTTTAGAAGAAGCTATCTATTGAATTCGTTTACCATCAAAAATATGCAAAACAGCTTCCACGCCTTAAAGCTTACTCGATGAAAAATTCACCTCATATTTTCTATTTTATAGCATCGCTTTTAGGGAAAACAGATGTTTTCACGTCGAGGATTTGAGATTAACAACGAGTTTTTCCTTTTGTTGCGGTGGGATCGGCGGATGATTTTTCTAGAATCGAATCACGAACACGTGATTGTGGTTATTCAAATATTATTTGCTTAGGTGTATAAAACGTGAGTAAGTAAAGTAAAGCTTTGTATAAAATTCTTACAAATCTTGTATGTATAGGTATTCATGCATATCTGTAAGTACTCCTTTTTAGCGAAAAATAGCGTATAAACGTATTTATATATTTTTTTTATAATATTTTTACAAACAAGAATACTTACTTAAGAAACTTTACTTATCAAATTAATTACTGACGTCTTAGTTATAAATAAGACATGGGAATTTTCAGATCAGATATACGATTATGCTGTACTCTGTCAGTAGTAAAATGATTGTAATGTATACACGTAATACATTACTATTAAAATTTAAATTCTAATATTGATCTACAAATGAAGGTAGAACAAAAGTAACATATACTGCGTCTTCTCGATTTCTCGCATAGTACAAAACTGGTTGGCATATCAATATTTTAAATGTTTTATGTGCGACGTTATTTCGATAGGAGGTTTATGTGATCCCGTTTGAGGAATTTTATTGAATATCGGAAACGTATTTGGAGCTGAAATGAGAAATCTTTTCGTATTGTTTTTAGAGGCAGTTTATATCTTCGTTTTGAAGTGTGACAGGGATTTATGTTGCTTTATTTTGAGCACAAACTTTATTAGGAATGAACAAAAAATTTCGTACAGGGACAGGTCAACATAAATACATATATACTGGACCACTATAGCTCCCTATAGCCGCTGTTGCATAATTTTATAACTTTTATATATTATAATATTTATAACACTCAAAATATTTAAAACGAAGGCTGAAGAAGTTCTTATTTTTATGTTATGTATAAATGTATACATACATAAGTTCACGCATGTTTCCCTAAGGGGTATTCAGAGGTGTATTTAACACCCACATTTTGCAAATTTGAATTTGACCCCATTAACGTAATAGGGGGCAGGCCTATTGCCGTCAACCGGGCACTATATGACTGTATACATACTGTCTGATAGATAATAATCCGATCACTTAATGGCCCTTTACCACACCACCAGCAGGAGATGGGGTGGCCCTATTCTACTCCCCCGTAAACCCCACGGCATATGTGATATACATTTATACTACCTATTGATTGATGTGTTTATAACTTTCACAATTCCCTTTGTGAGCGTTTGATAAAAAAATAACAACAAAAATCCTCTTCTTGCATTGAATGCATAGAAACGCATGACACGCTATAATGTTTTATGTTCATTTAGAAAAATAATTAAGTTCTAATTTAAATAAAGATCTATAAGAATAGGATAGAATTCTTAACTAAAAAAAAATATTGTTTTTGTTTATTTTTCAATAAAGTTTAGTTTGAGAATTTTTTTAGTTAGCTATAACCAGCTTATTTGTGTAAACTGAACTCGATTCGAATTAACCTCAAATAATTCAGTGTACCGTAATGTGAACCCATTTCCTTTCACTATGGTGGTAGAATAGTGACGTAGGCGTGTTTTATTATAATGAATATTACTGCAATATATTACGTCACAAGACTAATAACTGTCTATTATATCAAATTAAAACAAGAGCCTGTACTTATTATTCTCTTTCTCATGCTACGAATTCTAGTAAAAATACGTAGATATAACTTCTAATCTCGCTAATTAACTTGCGTATAGGTCCGCAGCAAATAACAGGAGCAATGAAGAGAAGCTATTTAGTTGTTATTGTGCGACAGACAATAATACTTAGTTGTGTAAAAGACGTTAATCATTCCAGCCAGAGTTACTCAAGGGAGCTCTTTGCACAGATTTCGTCTTCATTTCCTTGGGAACATTTACTCTTCCCGACTGCTTAGCGAGTCTCATGTTATCAGACAATGACGTTTCTGCTAGAAATGATAAAACGTTTCTCGTCTCAGTATATTAAGGAAAAAAATAAATTGTTATTTTTTTTCGGATTTTAAGAGTTTATAGTCCTTATCTCCGCAGTCGTTTTGATTAAGGGTTGGCTTGTACTAATAGTGTTATATTCTGTACAGTTATATGTATTTCTTGTAGAACGATGTTATATCTTTATATTTATTTATTAATAGAAGTATTACTAAATACCTGACAAAATTATTGTTGCGCTTTCAATTATTTTTATCTTTATTAATTCTCAACTATCACTCGATGTAACTGCGACGAGTGTTATTCTTATTTTTTACACGTAGCATTTATGAAAACTAGACAATGTGTCTAAATTGAGAAATGATAATGTCAAAATTACTAGTCTAAGAATTAAATGCTGAAAACGGTTAATTAATCTTCGGACATCAAAAAACCCACTATCTGCACCCGTTCATAAAAAGTCACACTACATATTATATTTTTAGGCCGAGTCCATTGGACTGGTTAGGTAGTTCTGCAGTTACGGTCATGTCACTGTCGTCATTCGGGCGTGGAGCTCGCGTCGTTTGTTTTAGTGTCACAAATCGACCCCAGTGAACAAGGGCTCTCGGTAAACAAAACAGAGTGTTTTGTTTACCGAGAGTCGAGCACAAGTTGTATATTTTTCAAATAAAGAAGTAGTAATAAATAAAAGTTTATTTAGATACGTAGATAATTTCAATAATTTAATTTTAATTACTTATATGTATTGATAATAATAATAATGTTAATAAAATTACAAAAACTCTTTATTGTACCTTTACCCATAAATGTACATATATAGTTAATAGATTAAAGTAATAAGTATTTGTTGATCATATTCTTACTATGTTGCTTCACTAAAATGTTACATTGTGTTTATGGTGAGTGTCAAAATTAAGGCAAGCACAAGTGAGCTGGTAGCCGTATATTTAAAGCGAACATTCAATATCAACTTGAAACAATGTAAGCAAATTGTTAAGGTGAAAATAAATAGAACAGTGAAAGACAAGAGTAGTTATAATGTAATTTAACTATGATACCTTCTGTGCTATAATTAAGTGAAATAGTAATTAATAATTATCTACATGTATTCTTTGGTCAATCATATTTTTAAACTCCTTAACCTATTTGACGTCATTGTCACATAGAGACAAACGATTTTTGAAGTGAAAACTGCTTTAGGCGCGTTGAGCACTTTTTGGGTTAATAAAAATCACGGAACTCGCGTCATCTTCAATGAATGATACGAATATATAATAAAGCTATACATAATACCACCAAGTATGTCACATAGAAATATAGCGCTGTTTTAATAATTTATTAAAATTAGTCAAAGTTTGTGCACGTCTGATGGTCAGTGGCAATTTATTTCACAGACGAACAGCTTTCACTGTGTATGGACAAGTCATAAAATTTGTATTATGTATCGGCATTCTTAACATGAGATTCTCCGATGATTTCAGACACCTTGAATGGAAGTTGTGCAGAAATTGAAAACGTTTTTAAGATATGTGTATTTTTTTGGGAGAATAAAAAGCGTGAAACTCGCGTCATCGTCACCGCAAATAATCAAAACAATAAAAAGGCTTTTTAACAATAAATTGGTCAATATTAGTAGCAAGTAATTGTTAATATTAGTACTTCAAGTAATCCCAATTCAAAAGAAAACTTAAATTTTTGGTTTTTTAAAACAGAATAATAAGGAGGTTTGTTATATAATAAATATAATTTACTTAACATGCTCCTCTTCTTTTCCGTTTATTTATTACGTCACTAAAAATCCAAAAATCCATATTCGTTAGCAAAAGCTTGTCACCGTAAACCTTAACCCTCTTTTTCAACATGCTGTATCTACATGGGATGCGGGCAGGGCAGCATAAAACGCCATTCCGTGTTCGGCATAGTTCCTGGCCATTCGTCGCCGACACACAACCATCTATACTTTTAATTGGCAACTGTAGATCTCCCGCTGCAGGCACCAGACATGTTGATGTGTGGGACAAGTTCGTACCGTTCGATGTGTCATTCCAATGCATCGTTCTTTGTTATTTCAGAAGATTTGGGTAACAATTCATGCTTTAGAAAATATGGAAGAATAATGTTTTTCACGTTACTATTACCATTAATTAATGTGAGCATTAATTCATAATATAATGATTTTAATACATCTCTTGAACTTATAGATATTCGTAAATACGTACATATGCGTGTTTTATTTCTAGAAACTTTATAAAAAGAGAAAAGAAACGGCTTAAAGCAATTTGAAAAACATTTTCGCTTGGACCATACAATTTTGTCACCCTTTGTTCGAAATTAGGCGTGTTTGATTTATTATCTAACGTTCTGAGTGAGTCACCTTTACTATGTACAAGATAAAATTAGATGTGTGTGGCTGAATAAAATCACACACATAAACTCACACCTATTTTCCTCTAGAGTAGGCAAAGAGTACAGCCGACATAGACACACTTCCTCTATAATCATTACACCTTTCATACAAGCCAGCTTTAAAAAAAGTGGCTTATAAATGAAAAAAAAAAAGATAACTCATTTTGTGTCGTACTAATGATAGCTGCACCTGACTATGTGAGGGCAGTGTTATAAAATGGTGCAAAAATAAACAACAAGTAACCTTATGTTACGAAGATTAATGTTTTCTTAAACCTTTACTTCTACCGTTCACGGCCGTGTGTGATGTGTGGAGTTATTAATGTTGCTATTCTCTTTATTTAATTCTAGAAACATATTCTTATCATCTATCTTAGAATTTCAAGCTCTTTAATAAAACTTTAAAGAGAGTTAATTCCAAATAAATGGCATCATATTATTCACGAAATTGAAGTAAAATTTTAAATTAGGCACATACATTAATGCAACAAACACACACAAACACACAATAGTAACACACACACATCGATACAACGTTTTCCCTGTGTAACTAAATCAATAAAGAATTTTATGTGCAAATGGTTTTTCTGCTTCAGTAATTACCTGAAACTTTGCAAAAAGAATGCCTCTTCGTGTTTTATATGCCGACTACGAGCTCTTAATTGTACTCGTGTTTCGTGACTCGCTTTCAAAGTTGTTTATACGGTGGTCTCATTACTTAGATATTTCTATTTAGCGTAATTTACAAACACTGAATAATGAACTGGATCTCTCGAGTTTTAATTATTGCTGTGATTTACTGTCACTGAAAACCCAACAACGACGAACAATACCGAATCCATTCAATTATTCAAACTTTTAATTAATATTAATAGGAGCTCTCACTTTCAAAAGAAAGAATACTGAAGGCTCAGATAAAAACTCCTTAGAAATTCCCGTTACCCGCAGCTGTGGACTGTAAATTAATGCGAAAACAATAAAGCGTCATAGCATAGTCCGAAAATAGACAGCGAAGAGCTACGAATAAAAATTAATTCCAAATGGTTATTAGTGCCGGCGAACAAAAGTAGGTTGATTTTCTCAACGGTGTGGGTGAGCTACTTCGTAATAAACGTCACGAGAAGAGAGATAGGAAATTAAACGAAACTAAAGAGAAGTCGCTCGTGCCAACATCTGGGGGAAGAACTTTAGGGGAGTTAACGTTCCAAACTAAAAAATCCAAATTAAGATTTGCCGCTCGATTCTGTTTACACTGTAAGCGACAGTTTAATAGCTCCTTTGTTTTTATACTTGTTTATACTTCTGCAGTTTTTCTAAAATAGATTTATGTTTAAATGTTATTTATTTTTATTCAACACAGTAGTAGTTTCCCTGTACATTAAACAAGTGGTACGAGTATACGTAGAAATGAATAAGAAAAGAAAAAGTATTAAGAAAAATTAAACTAGAGCTTTGTACAAAATATATGAGTGACGCACAGTCCCTATTTAGAATATACACTTACCTTTCGGTAGTGGCTCTATGACAACTTTGACAGCGTGGACAGCTCCTAACCCTGCGAAGATCCACAGTAGAGCCATGGCGTTCCGTGCTGTATGTTTTAATTCATCCATTTTGATTCAGTTCAGTCTATGTGTTCCATTGCCGATATAACCTGTAAATAATAGATCTATATTAATGAGTTGTCATGGTTTCCGATAGCTTGGCTTATAAATATAAAAATATTTTAAGTAACACAAAACTTTTTAGTGAATAGTCAAGCTTACAAAACATTGTAGAACTAAGTACCAATGTGTACAAGTCTGTATAACTGGTATGCACTTAAAAATATATTCTTCTATCGAATGTGAGTAGAGAGAACAATTTGTGAATAAAATGTTCTATATTATGTACTGTTACAAAGCGTACTGAAAAACAGATCCGAAATATACGCAACTTAGTGTAAAGCATTCATTCTATGCGCCTATGAATTGCAACTTCTATTTTTTATTTTCACCTTTATTGATACAGGAAGGTCTTTGCAGTATCGAGGTAAGTTTTAAGGTTTAGCGTGAGACATACGAATATATTTAGCTTGCTAACCTTCAAATCTAGACTTTTACATTCCAAAAACCCCAAATTCTATTATTATGCGTATGCAATCTTTAATTTGAGTTCATTTATTACTAGTACTGCAGCGAATTAAAAATTAGCCGTGTCAACTAAAAAATATTTTTTATTGTTCCTAGTACCTACGTATTTTTTTTATATACTATAAGGGGACAGACGAACAGACGAATTTTAGATAGTCAATTTTTAGTTTGCATGTTGTTTTTTAATTTTAGTTAATTTAAGTATAGAATTACATATTTACTTAATTAAGGAGATTCACGAATAAAAATTTGGCAACTTGAGTTGATAGAGATTGTTGCTATTATACTAGCCCTCATAGGTACATGAAAAGAAGCTAATCTGGCCATAAAAACATTTAACTTAAGAGTATTTTTAACAAATTGCATGAAATACGAACACGATCAGGTAACGAAATAAAACATTAGCGCATCAAAGGCTGTATTAGCCACAGTTCAATGTTATATTGACAAAATCCAATTCAACTCGCAAATCCAATCCTTCAACTTTTGAAGTGAGTTCGCCTAATATCTAGCGCCTTTGCATTTATGAATAATAACTGGAAAAAGTTAAACTCACAAATCCTACTTCTCCTGAATATTGTACCATTCGAAAGGTAACGCGCAAAAGAAAAGGAGGATTCTTCTTTTTTATAAAAACACAACGGTGTTTATTCTTCAACGACAAAGTTTGTGAGAGGGATTAAAATTGTTATAAACCTAGATTGAGTTTTATCTTTTGTGGATTTATGACAAAATTTCAAATTAACCTCTTTTGTTTCATACGATCTGAATCAATGTTGGAACAAGAATTGTGAAAAAGATCGCCTACGTTTTTTTCTACAATATTTAACTTCTTTGATGCTCTAGCGGCACATCAGAATGAAATATGTATGTTTAGATATGTAAATTCCTTGTTGTTTTCATTAACCTAACTGGTATTAGTACTGTACGGCTACTACACAGTTTATACTACTGTAGCCATTATCGTTTAATTATTATGAAATGTAACAAGGTTTTCAATAAAGAATATTATTATTATATATATTTGGATTTTGGTTAAAGATTAGACCGTTTTCTGCTGTTATACTTGTATAACTTTGTTAGTAAAGATATATTTTATTATCACTATGTCACAGTCACCACAAATGTATGGCACCGCAAGTATTATAAATATTGTTTTGCTTGCCTACTGTCCAAAAGAGAAATTGATATTTGTATTAAGTATTTTCACTGTTATACCTTAAACCTGATTCCATATATTCTATATCGTTCGTAAACAAAGAATGTTAATATAATAGGATAGATATTGAATGTCGTTACGAATAACGGTAATGAAAATCATCTCGACGATTTATGAGGGTGTCATCGGTTTATAATATCTTGTGTAAAATAAAGTACACCCATGGTCGTATTACTTCATTTTGCAATACATGCTGAACTGATTGGATGCAGGTGTCTTTTTACAGTTTTACAAAAGTGTACCTCGTTCACACTATCGCTTTCAGGGAAAAGCAATTCAGTAACAGTTTTTTTTCTTTCTTTGAAAGTTGTAAACAGATAGCTCTGGAGGTTCATTCCTTTTTAAAGATACAACTGTCAGAGCGTATTACTCTAATAGGTTAAATAAACGAACTCACTCATTTAATATGTGTGTATGTGTCTTCTAGTCTTGACGTATCAATTAAACGATTTTGCTTTAAAATACGCTTAACACATCCGTGTTAAGCTTAATTTAAAGCAAAACCGTTTGATCGATTAATCAACTGGTTTGTTCTATAGTACATCTACATGTTTATGTTATCTACATCTTTCGCAATGGGGGTAAGCCTACGAGTATATAACTAAAATATATATCTAAAATATAATGACGTTATTACGAGGTACATTCATATTAACATACTAAAGAGCAGTAAATTCATTTGGCCAGTCAACTTACATGGGTGCAATTTTTATGAAAAATAAAATACTTCACTTTATATTTTTTACTTTAGACCTAAACAAACAAACTCAATTCTAATAAGGCACCTTAGCAGCGGTGTCAATTTATCTTTCTTTTTAGTCGTATTTCATTAGAGGTGTATTTTGCATTAATGAAAATCTTACAATAATACATTATAATTAGCTAAAATTGCCTATTAATAACTTTTTTGCAAATGGATATTCCTGTTTTCCTTTAGTTTTGCTTCAACATCTGCTTAGTCTAAAAAAAGGAAACTAAACTAAACAAAAATAAAATTATTTAAGAAAATTTTGTAAACACAAGTAAAAGTAAGCACACACACAGTACAGTTTATAGATAGTCGTTTGTAATTTAGCTCGAGTGAGCTCCTGTAATTGGTAGGTGCATCAGTACTACTATTGTCTCGTTCCAACATTATTTTTTAAAATTAAACATTTAAATTAAATATTAATGAAATTAATTCTACATCGCTTATAAAATAAAATTGTCATATAATTAAGACTATTTTCCTACATATAAGTTATAGATTTTTTCCAAGGGGGTGCACGCGCGTAGTTTAATTCTCTCAGCTATTATTAACTTACTGCTGCTTTGTATAAATATACAAAATGTATCGATAAGATTTTGAAAACCAACTCTTGATTATGATACTCATCAACTTCAAATTAAGTGTCATCGTTATTCATTCCTGCGGTGTAAGCTCTGGCTATACCAGTAGACATTCTAATTACTGCAGTAGGCGTAGCCTCTTAGTCGTCACCTGACTAAGGTATCAAAGATTGCACGGTGAGCCAGTTCATAATTATTTGGTCTTGCGATGAAGCCTTAATAGGACGAAGGGGAATTCAGTATCTATCGTACTTAATCATGTGATTTAAAAATGCCATCTACTTTTAAGTATCTTTTAATTATCTACTTTTAATTTAATTTCTTTTTAATTAGAATATAGATGAGCACGATTTATTTAGAATATAGAATATAGATGCGCACGATGTGAGTGAAAGCGAAATTAGTGTAGATGAAATCATTATTTCATCTACACTAATTTCAAGAAGCAATGAAGAGTTTGAAAGTAGAAAAGGCTGCGGGGTGTGACCGAATTACAACCGAGATGCTCAAAGCTGGAAAAGGTGTAATTATGAACCAGCTGTACCGCCTTTTCAACCTTTCTTGGAGGAACGGCCGAGTGCCAAGTCATTGGTGCAAGGCTGTAATCGTGCCGCTGTTTAAGGGAAAAGGGTCACAGCAGGATTGCAAAAACTACCAGGGTATCAGCCTCCTAAGCGTGGTATGAAAATTATATGCAAAGGTAATATTTGAAAAGGTAACGAAAGAAACTGATGAAAGGATATGGGATGTGCAAGCAGGATTTAGAAAAGGAAAGGGATGTACGGACCAGGTTTTCTCCTTGCGAGGCATAACCGAAAAGTTTTTGGCGAAAAGTCAAAAAGTTCACTGCGTATTCGTGGATTTGGAGAAAGCTTACGATCGAGTGGAGAGGGATGAATTGTAGAGGGTTTTATCGGTGAATGGGGTGAACAGCGAACTGGTCCAAGTACTGAAATCTCTATATGAGAACTCCAGTGCTTGTGTCAGACTCTGACACTGAATGGTTTAAGATTGAGAAAGGGTTTAGACAGGGATGTGTAGCTTCGCCATGGCTGTTTAACTTATTCATTGATAATTGTCTTAGGGAAATGAAAGGGAAAGAATGTGGTTTTAAAAATGAAGGGATTACTCGTCAAATGTCTTCTATATGCGGAAAACCAAGTAATACTTGCGTAATCAGCTGAGGAGGAGGAGATGGTAACAAGCTTGCATGGGGCATTAGAAAGAAAGGGTATGAAAATTAATGTGAGCAATTCGAAAACGATGGTTTTTGAAAGAGATGAAAATAGAACGTTTTGTGAAATTATAATAGGTGGTAAAAAAGTGGAACAAGTGGATTAATTTGTATATCGGGGATCAAAGTTTACTAGGGATGGATAGTGTGATGGTGATATAGAACGAAGAGTGAGTGCGGGTAATGCGATCAATGGCGCATTGCATACTTTTATGACCAGCCACAGAGTCTCAATGAAGGGTCGCGTGGCTGTGCATAGAGGTGTGTTGGTGCCAACACTTATGTATGGCAGCGAAAGTTGGGTATGGCAGTAGAAGCACGAAAGTAGAATTAATGAGGTAGAAATGAGAGCATTGCGGAGTACAGTTGATGTGAAATTGAGTGACAGAGTGAGGAATAGTGTGATAAGGGATCAGTGTGAATCCCTTATCACACTATTCCTCCTAATGAAAGTTAAAATAGAAAAAAGTATGCTGTACTGGTTCGGTTATATCCAAAGGATGAATGAAAGAAGGTTGAAAAAAGGTATTTATATGGAGAGGTAAAGGAGAGCGAATGTTCTTGGACCAAGTCCAAGAAATTCTAAGCAAAGGCCAGGTCAAAAGTTCCTTTAACCGACGAGCCTGTATGCGGAACGGAATAAAAGTTGAAGAAGCAAGAAAGGTATTTCAGAATCGTAGCAAATGGAGGGAAGAGGTCTCTGCCTACCCCTATTGGAAAGAGGTGTGATATTATGTATTATGTATGTATGTAGATCATTTATAATTTTGATGGACTTTATTTAGCTAGCAAATAAACTAACTCAGTGTATTATCCGTCAATGTTCTTCAATCGATATTTCATTTGATAAAATAATTGAGGTATAGTATGTTAAAAATATTAATTTCTCATTTATTTTATCAAATCAGTAGACGTTTAAGCTTCCCAGTTAGGTAAAACTAAATATTTAATATGCAAAAAAAAATAATATTAATAGCAACTCGTTTTAGCTTGAACGTTCGCCTTATGTAAACTGTACCGGAGTTTCGTCTCTCGTAGCACCTTGTACTCTTCAAATCCTATATAATAATGAGACAAGCTCCGGTCCCTTTGAGGAAATTTTTAATGAAACATCCTAGAAAAGTTATAAAAGCCTTGTCTGTCTTTTAAAAAGTAATTGAGCCCGGCCGAGATCCGCTTTTCGAATGATTTGCGGGTTTTGTTTTACAATAATTGTGAAGTTGCTAACTTTAAACATTAATTTCGTAATCAAAACAAGAACAAATATTTTGGTGGAAGTAATAAAATTGCTCTATTTTTGTCAATACCAAACCTCGATACCTCGATACCAGAGTTATATTACGAAGATTACGTTACTATTATATAGGACTTCTTAATTGTAGCGACTTACTTAGATAAAAATAAAAATCGATACAAATAATTTTATTTATATACTTTTGATGTTGAATGCTGTAAAAAAAGCCTTCGTACTATGTGTCATACTAAGACACACTATACACACAATTGCCTAGGAAGCTTTCGAACATTACAAGAAATGTACTCCCAATTCTACAGGATGAGCCGTCTCTGTTCAACTTCTGATATACCAATGAGTTAATTTATGAGTTATGAGTATTTACGAAATAAACTTAATACTACCCTACGCTACTACCACGGGTACGATGGAGGAGACAAGACGTAACCAACGCTGAATTTGTTACTCTCGTTTATCTCATTTCATAAGCCAAAAATGTTAAGTTTTCAAACCATGTTTACGGTCATAACTCATAACGGTCTGGATTTACGTCTCAGAAATTTACGAAATTAGTGAAATTACTGAAAGGGTTTAAAAAAATGTAATCGCCCCAGTTGGGTCATTAACTATAGTTACAACGCTAGCAGCTCGCACTGAATTGCACTTTAAACAATTTCTATGCAATTCTTTGCAACCATTTTACCGCAATGTGGCGTCCATAGTCAAAAGTCAAAGTATTATTACAACACTTACATAATTAAGTGGCTTTCTAAGACAAAGTAGTCATAAAGGAAGTTGAGATTGTCCAAAGTTTTTAATTCATGAATTGTTTTGTTTTTTCAATATTTTAAATTTTCTTTTCTTTTTACTAAGCTTTACTGTAGTAAACTGTAACTGATTGATAGAGCTGATAATGAAATAAACATTCAGCATGGTACTCATTACAAATTGTATAATTAAGATTAATATTAGAATAATCTCTACAAAAACAATGCGAGAAACAACTTAAGATAACCACTCTCATGATTTACCATTAAACGCAAGGGATAGCGAGTTCCTTTGTCATCTTATTGGCGCCATAAAAGTAAAGATTTAACGAAAGCCGTCAACGACTTATTCTTGGCAAATAATCGAACGAGCCTTACAACCAGATAGTCTGTTTGAGACAAAAGAATATTTTCTAGCCTATTATGAAAATTATAGACGGTCGGGCATAAGGAAGACAATGCTGGCTTCTTCATTCCGTCTTGTTTTAATTGCTGCGTCCCAAAAGCTGTATTGCGTTTTATTAACGGAATTACACTGGCTATGAGAGTATTATTGTTCTAAGGTCTTACGAATACGAACTTTAAAATACGAGTTTACTAATTAAGTAAGCTAATACTCGTTCCAGTTTAGGAGTTTCATTATGTTATGAGTCCACAAAGGTAGTGGCAACGATGTGGGTGGATGCACGTGAAGCCGACGTGGCTCTTTGTACAAAGAAATCCAGTGGGCCTGACGCCGGCAGCAAAGTGGTTTAATATATACGGACATATGTACGGTATGAACATACATATATACTAGAACAGAGCAAAATTAAATCAGACTGACTCTGCGTACAGTGCTAGTAGAGTTGCAAATATTGTTAATCAACTTCAAAAACTGAGGAGGTTATATATTCGACTGTTATGTTAAGCGATTTCTCCGTCAATTGTCAAACGATTTTCAAAATAATTATTTTATTTAAAAGTGTATACTCCTGCAGCGTATACTCCAACCTTCTTCTTTTTACCTTTATCCCAATTTTATTTGGGGTCGGTGTAATTTGTTCTATTCTTCCATTAAACTTTATCATTCGCCATTTCACTGCTTATTCCCTTTCTCGCCATATCCTGTTTCACGCAGTCCATATAGCTTTTCGTTGGTCGTCCGTACTCCGGTATCCGTCAACTTCCATGTTTAAAACTTTCTTTTCGTTCTTTTCGTTCATCCCTTTGCGTCACATATCCATACCCCGATAGTTTATTGCTCCTCAACTTTTCTACCACTCGCGCTTCAGGCAGCAGACGGGTATCACTGCTTCATTCGGAAAGAGGCCGCCACAATCGCAGAACATGTATTCAGTTTTCGTTCTGCTACCTTGTCTATCGTGCCCAAGCTTGTCTCCCACAAGGAAACTCTTTTACTGTCAACTACTGTTACGGACACAAATTATGAGGCTGTTCAAAAAGTTCATCCATATTTTTGGCTTCTGCATCCAGGGTTACTTACAGAATACTTGGTACTACTTCGGTCAAAAGTCCAAGAAGGAAACTAAGTACACCCATTCAATTATGATTAATTTCAATCTACAAACATGTGTCGTATCTTGTTTAAAGTAATCCCAGTGATGAACTTTGTATTTTATGTTAGAATTTCTTCAAGCTACCCGCGACACAATAATTATTCCTAGTGGCGGATAGGCTACCAAGTAATGATGGAGCCATTTCGAGGTTAGAGTTTACTTAATATCTCAGTAAGAAACATGTCTACAGAAAACTAAAAGATTATTAAATAAATTATTTTAAAAACAATTTTTTTCATGCACTAAAAATACTAACCTATACCTATATATTTAACCTATATATTTATGAAATACATACTTGTGTTTCAATTTTCGGCAACCAGCTTAAATAATATATACTAATGGTACATATTATTTAAGCAGGTTGCGGAACAATGATGTATCAACTTTTTCTTCTTTTATTTTTATAAAAATATTTAAAAATATAACAGTTTACCTTAAACGATTTAAAAAAGGTGATGAGCTTAGAGCCCCCTACAAAAAATAGATTAAATCATTTTTTATCATCAATGTAGGATCTCGAATGTCAAGTTTCACTTATAATACCTCTCATTTTTGGATCCGTGGTTAAAACTCGACTCAAACAGTTAAGAAAAGATAGCAATGGTAGTAAATATATTTATAAACATAATATGTATAATCCTGAATATTCATTACACTTGAACGCGCTACCTACAAATAATGCAGATTTCTTCCCACCAACGTATTTTTGCCGTCCATACACTGATACCGCACAGAGAAGGCTGATAAACGTCTGAACGGATTAATATGAAATATTGGCGAAAAGCAACATAAGTGAGTGGAAATATTGGCCGTTAGCTTCCTTTATCCTATAGCTTCATATCCGAACAATTTAACGTGGTGGTTATGGAACAATGAGGAATTGTTATTTCTGCAGTCTGTGTTATAGTAGTGTGTTATACTATGTTATAGTATTTACGCGGGATTTACGTAATCGTATTGATCATCATATTGTTGTCTCAATCTTTTGCGGCGAGTTTTATGAGATGGTTTATTCATTACTCTTTTTTTTTGTGTCACCTTTCCGGGGCTAGTGGTAAGGTGATGTCGGACTCGTACCGACTACAACCATACAGAGTTCCATCATCGGGTCTTATAGCCGGGCCTCAAGTCCTAGAAAGGACACCCTGTGTACCCTGGCAGACCTGGCGCCGCCTCTAGCTTTCTTCTAGGAAGATAGATAGCCCAGTCCGTTGCCCTCAGGAGAGCGCTCATGGAGGCCGGAGGTCACTTTGCACCCTCCAGCGCCTTCACCTTCTGCAGGACGGAAGAGTTCTTACTCCCTCCCGTTCCCTTTCCATCCCTCTTACTTCCTCCTGCATCAGAGAGGGGCTTCACAAACATTTACACAACTGACATAACACTCAGCCTCAGGACAACTATTTGTCGATCACTCAGTTACTTGTCCCGTGTGTGTATCGAACCCAAGACCTCTGGATTAGCAGTCAGGATCACAAACCACTAGACCAACAGGTCAGTTATTTATATTCAATAACCTACCTTAGAAAAATTTACTTATTAATTTACTTATTCATTATCTAGCTCTTGCCCGCTGCTCCACCATCGTAAAAGTTATTTTGTCTACCCGTCGAATTTTTGTTTTCGGAATGTAAGGTACCCAGTGTCATTTTCTGTATCCCTGACAAGGGTCATGCAAAATTGCACTATTATACAAATCAACTAATATCACACAGTGCCAAACTGTCTCCAAACACAGACGGATTGTAAGGAGGGTAACTTGGATATCATTCTACTCCTTAAAAGGTAGGTACTTAGTTCAGAAATTCTTTTAAATGAATACCACTCATGAAAACTTTTAACAGAACTTCTCTTCATATATGAAGTACTAGGTCGAGGGAAGTTAAGATGTTAACATCCTTACTAATATTTTAAATGTGACAGTAAGTTTGTTTGTTTGATACAAACTGTCATGATAGATATATGTATATATATTGAACCCACGACCTCTGGCTTAGCAGTCGGTATCTCAAACTTCTCTAACTTTCTTTTTCGCGAGTAGAGAAGCGGTTGATAGCTAGTATAGTAATATATCTCAGCTATATAGAAAATATTTAGCTTACATGGGTACATATAACGGTGGTAGGTATAGTAATTTATAACTCCGCCGCCTTCCCTTTCGTTGATTTCGAGTTCCTAAATCACTCCAGCTTTACCGCTGGGGGCGGTAACAGGCTAAAAATAATTCTCTGGTGAATGCACTGAATCATTTATGTGAGAATTTATAACAGAAACTTATAATTATAATAATGAAAACGTATGATGGCTCGTTAATTTTTATGTTATTGAACAAATATTATAATAGAATAGTCGGATAGAGTTACATTCATATCTATTAATACATACGCGGATTAACTTGTGACTCTTGAGTTGGGGTTGTCCATGGGCGGCGGTAGTCTCTTACCATCAGGTGACCCATTATCATTATATCCCATAAAAAAACTAACCGATAAGAGTAGGCGCACATTAAACAGAAACATCAGCATTAGAACAATCTTGACAGCTAAGAGGACTACTGCGCTCCCGGAAAGATGTTGACCCACTAGGGGCCCTCGGTATCAACTCGATCCCGTGTGACTGTGGCTTATGTTATTTAGGAAAACTTCATCGTACTGAGGCTACAAGAACACCCACGCTGTATGAAAAACATGGACTGTGACTGGTCGGCCGTCGCTGAACACGTATGCGAGACGGACGCGGCTCATTACATACGTTTCGACAAGACTTCCTTACTTACAAAAGGAAAAATATTTCATACAACGCGAAATATGTGAAGCAATAGAAATAAGTCCTCGTTCGAACTTCATCACCGGGCGACCACAACTAAACCTGACGACAAATGAACCAGCTCCGGTTTAAAAAACCGACACAGTCAGTTGTTCGTGTACTACAGCCCCTGGTAATAACAGCGCCGCAACATATAACGTAACAGAAACGCAACCGCCTTCGTCCGCTAGGTCTTAAAGATATTTAAAAAAAACGGATACCAACGTCACCCAGTCAGTGTGGAACCGTTGCTGCAGGACGACTCATTCCTTGATAAAGGTCCGTCTGGACCAAAACTAGTCAGGCACCCCTGAAATAGACACGTGACTAATACCGTATATTAAATAGGTAAAAATAGTCTTCTAGTAAAAAATCATGATACTACATAATAATATAAAAAAAAACAATGAAACTGCGCGAACTGTGTGTGTGAAATAAATGACGAATATCTTTTTTGACAAATGAAAAAAAAAAAAAACGATAACAAACCCTGTGTTAAAAAAGTATTTTTACAACTTTGTTAATTTATAAGTGAAATTTCATGTAAACTTATATGAAATTTCAAACAAAATGTTTAAATATTTTCATTTTATCGTGCTTATTTTTATACTGACTTCTATCTCAATTTTGAGGTGGTATTGAAATGAACATATAATATATTATTTTATAACAAATATTAGGGCAACTTCAAAACCAATTTGTTTCTTGTAACTAGACTAGTCCTAGCTATATAAAATGAATTTGTTAGAAAGAGAAAGGTAAAAAAATATTCGAAAATGTTTCATAAGACCGCCGTGACAGTTTCAAGTAACATTTTGGCATAGCGAATATAACTTTGCCATTCCACAACGATACTGTCATCTTTGCCAGTCTACCAGATAAGAGGATGCCTGGCACAAAAGAAACCAGTCAGATAAAATATCAGTATGACATTAAACTTAGAACGACATGCCACTTTTGACATTTTCGTATTTTAACTTTCTTCTTTCTTCGAATGCTGAAAACACAAAAATTAAATAAGAAAGCAATCGAGTCGCCACTGTTTTTTGTTTTCTGTTTTTTAAGTTCCTCTTCAAAGTTAATATTGGTAACATATTTTTTTAAACTGATTTGTAGCAATTTTTTAGTTTTTCATTTTCGTTGATAAATTATTGGCAGCTAATATAAGCTAATAAGTAAGTAAGTAAGTAAGTAACATAACAATCGATCGTATTATCGATAACTATTAATTACCAATTAATTTCTGAAATTTGTGAATTTAGGCTTTGAGGTCATTCTCATAACAATTGGTGTTGAAAATTGATACGAAATATTAACACATTATTCTTATGTCAATTCCACAGTGAATATAATAAAAAAACGTGGATAAAGTTCATTAAGCCAAAACAAGTTTTAATTAATTTATTTTCTTTCATCTCCTTCTTATTTATTTCAATGGAAAAACATGTTCTAGACGTTGCCTAACTAGTTTTATTGTGGGATTAAACATAATATCTCATAATAGCACGATTGACATGCCTTATAGCTATGGCACTACGCTGCTCAGGATTTTTGTTTTCATTCACCACTGAGTAAAAAAGTTTATTGACCTCTTAGCGATTGCATAACATAAACAAATTGGCTATGAAATTTATAAACGGATTCATTTTGAATACTGTCTGTTAACCACATTTGGACTTACCTTTATCCAGCAAGCTAAATTCACGATCGTAAAAAAGGCAAGTTGAAGTATTGTGTTAATGGATGCTAAAAATATCGTGTTTATAAAAATCCAAAATTAACCAAAGCTACATATTCGTATGTAGATCTCTAGTTGCACGTAGTGAAAATAAGCAGCGAATTTTCACACCCTCGCTGGTAAAGGACTGGTTAGCAGCTACGAACAGCAAAAAAGAAAGAAAGCAAAAAATATAAAAGAAGTACAAAAAAAAAATTGATATTTTTTATACGTAGAGTCTGTTTTTGTATATTACGTTGAAGATCTAAATAGTGCATTTATTTTTTGTATAGCCTGTCTGATATTTGTAAAATGTTTCTTAATCCATTTCAATAAGTAAAAGTATTTTCAACAGACTTCAAAAAAGGAGGAGGTTCTCAATTCGGCTGTATTTTTTTTTGTTTTTTTATGTTTGTTACCTCAGAACTTTCGACTGGGTGAACCGATTTAGATGTTTTTTTTTATTTGTTAGCTGGTGCTTCCCGCGTGGTCCCATTTCAATTGGTCAAAAAAATGGTCCAGTTCTGACAATGGCATCCATGAGAAAACCATATAAGTCTTAAATTATATGATAGACGCATTGAAGTCGGTTGTCTACATTTTTAAAGTGAAAAGTTACTTTTAAAGACAGCTCCTGCACTATCATTGGAGGATTACACAAAGAGCTCTCCCGTGTGGGGATAAAACACACTCGTCACTGCAGCGTAGTGGCGAGGTGACCACTTAAACCACTGCACCGTCTGTGCATTCAATATATTACCCACACTTAGTTTAGTACTCACCATAATTTATATTTTTTTTTTCCAACGGTACGATCTGATTTCGTGAGCCACCTCCTCCAACACGGCACCTCTAACAATCCACAAAGTAGCGAAAGTGGCGCAAAGTGCTCACCTCGGCGCGCAGACAATACTACCCACCTATTGTTGTTTTTGATTTAGCCACCACAAAGCAGTACACATATTCCACAGCATACTGCACACGTTAATGAATCAATCATACGTTACTAAATATTATCAAAAAAAAAAACTCTCATCCATAAAAAGCATCGTACAAAGTTTTTTCAGGATCAGCACAACTTTAATAAAAAATCTAAATTCCAATGGTCCAAAATCACTCGAGATTAAACGACAAAAACGCCGGGACATTTTCATTTCATCACGTCGTTCATATTAACTTAGAGAGCTATCTAAATATGCACGCAATTTTCATCCATTCCATTCCTAATGACTTTCACTGACACGGCGCAAACCCCCTCATTTTACACTTTGACGCGTTCACTTACGCCTAGTCCTGTCGCGATGACATTTTCCAATGAAAGCTAAAATTAAAGGAAAAAGGAACTGTAATTTTGTCCCCAAAGAATAAAGTTCATTTTCGAATGGAGAACAGTGTTGAGCAGGGTGACTTTTGTCTATTCTGGGTCTTCAAGGATAAAGTATAATTTTTGTCGGAAACAATACAGCTCAACTTTTACAGAAGCACTATCAAAACTGAGCCATGTTTTTTTCTGAATAGAGCCGCAAATACTTTGATAGTATGAGATAGTTTTGGTTACCAAAGTTTTGTATTATTTGCCGTCGGATCGTTTTGTATATCGGTAATATGAGACTCGGCTGGCACCTCTAAACAACAGAGCCTTACTTTTTATACTTTATGAAAATACATCTGTATAGACATGAGCCCGAGGTGTTGAGAACATTATTGGTAAACTGGTATGTAAAGTAGTCTGAAACTTTCACTTTTATTCTATGAAGTCTATCGACAACCGGGCATATATCCATAAAATAATAATGAAGCTAGTCAAAAATACCTGGCCATCATATTCGACGTGCAGCCACTGCGTGCTTCACATTCCTCGTTCAAGTATGAAATATGAAGTTGGACATACACCGGCTTATGTGACCAGTCGCTGTATTATGAGGAAATTCTAAAACTAGCAATCTCTTGATAACACGAGCACTAGATTGGTGCGCAATATTGAATATTATCTATGAATAGGCAAATCAAAACAGTTAAGAACCATTTAACCCAAGATTTGTAAACCGTTTTTTTTAGTATTTTAATACTGTTAACATTCCAACCAATGTGCTATGTTTTGTCAATGTAACTTGTATTTCAATGCAACTTTTTTGGTATTTAGTAGTGTACATATTTATAAGAATTAATATTTAAAAAAAAGCAACTTCGTTGATTAATAATTAAATAGTAAATAAGAACTAGCGCAAGAAATAAATACATCGCTTTAGAGTTATTTTTATATTGTAAAGTAACCAAAAAATTTAAACCTATCTTTACTAAGTAAACATTAATTACTATATTATTTTATAGAGTCAATTAGAAAACTAGTATAATTATTCTTATTCAACATATATTTGATTATTACTGTGATAACAAATTATACAAAAAATCGTCATTTAAATATTTCTTAATATATTGTGTAAGTAAAGTTACAAAAATATTACGTTCGTAAGTTTGTGAAATTCATAACTCACAAACCAAAACTCTGTTTCACTTATTTTACTCGAACCAGTCCAGTTGCAAAATGGAAGTACAGAGTATGTGGTTAAAAATATCTAGGTTTTAAAAGGATCACCAGATAAGGCTAATTCTAAATTGTAATATGTATTGCGACCCCGTTTTACGGTTAGGGTGGTACGGCAAAAAGCAGCATCGCCCGAGGTGATGCCTGTCATATGGGAGACATTCCCCTTTCCCGGGTTTCTCTCTAGTACAACATGCTTTCACACTTTTGGGTATCTGAAACCGCTGGGAAAAAGTCGGCCCCTGAGAAAACTTTACGAATTCAACAAATGTTTATTTTACTGAGAAAATGTTTTATTTAGAATAGTTGATGTTTTGTACGTACCCAGACTAGCCGAGGCTAATGGAATAACAGTTTCCCTTGTAAAATGTATAGGATTTGGTTTTAAGTGTATTATGTGCAAAATGTACTAAATTTGTTTTATTTATTTATTTGAACTTAATGCACTTAATGTACAAAGGTAGACTTAATGCCAAAGGCATTCTCTGCCAGTCAACCTTCATGTATTTCAGAGAAAGGAGAAAGTAGGTGCATTTAAACATTCAAAAATTATGAACTATTCAACTTACAGGTACTTGCACGAGTATAGTCGTTACACACACTATATAAATGTACTTATAGATACATATATAGGAAGATAAGTATATAGTTATATATACACACAGATCATACACATATACAAATACATACATATGTTCGTACTAATGTCTACAAAAACAAAAGATGTTAAGCTAGGGGCAAGTTGATTTTGCAAATTTAAATAGATAATAAAGTATATTCTGACGTGCTAACGTCGATAAAAAAATAAAATTTATTAAAGGTCTCCTCAATTGTTACTACACTAAATTAAGGTAAAAAGTACAAGTTATGTTATTTGGCCAAAAATTTTAAATAGCTTTATGGGTACTATAAAATTTTAGGTCTACTTCTATAGTTTCATGAAAAACATATCAGACTTTTATATGGTAATTTTCTCCAATTCAATTAATTTTACCTACCTCCTCCCATATCATATTATATTTTAATAGCAAAAGTATGTGTATGGACTGCAACGTTGTTCCGATTCTTAGCAAAAAAAAGTATAAAAGAAAACCCAAGAACCCTTCAAATAAAAGAAAATATTTTTCCCTTATGTTAAATTGTTGCGGCTGGTGTGAGCAAAATATTTTTTTGCTAAACTCTCGAGAAATCACATAAGATATCACCATGTGCACATACTGTGAAATGAGCTTTTGGCTTCCCAAAATACGTTTTCATATTGCACTGTTAATGTTATTATATATTTACGCCTCTTTGTCTAATGGTATCTTAAAACAAAAGTATCGTATTATTAGGTAGTATTGCATTGTACTGGAGCCCATTACCACATTGTATAAAGTATGTTTTAGTTTATTATTTTCCAAAAACATGTTAAAATCACTTTAAGAGTGTAAACCTTTTGAATTTGACACACATATAGTACGTCAAAGTTTTGTTAAATAGCAACTTATTATGTGAAAATTAGAAAACAAATGTAGATTATATAAAAACTATGTTACTAGAGAGAAAAGATGATATCAGTGAACAAGACCATTTCATATGGTGGTTTAGTAATTGCCACAAGTCCAAACCTAAAGTAATTTCTCAAGGAAATGCTTAATTAATACAGATAACAATGTTTTTTTTTTAGCTAAATAAATGAATTACAGGGACTTCAAGAAAAATTACTATATTTTCTGTGCTATACCTGTGCTACCCATAGTAATATATATGTATGTAACAACCCTTATTCACATAATGCACACTTCAAAACAACAACGAAATAGAATAGGTCCGAGAATTCAAGTAATTCCATTAATCATCTTTGAAATTCAATACATTGACACGTTACCGTGCGCGCAGAGAGTGGGGTTGGCCGTTATAGGCATTCCATAGATTTTATGATGTTTCAGTTTGTATAGACAGACATGGGAAGCGGATAGTTCGAATATCACTTAGGTATTCGAATATGTAGATCAACAATCGGTATGCCATCTCCACGTCTGCCTATCGAATATTGTACACACCTCAGTCTGTTAGCATATCACATACGATGTTTATTTAGTTTGAGATATGAATTATGCATAATCATCACAGTGTAATATTACGAATTTCGTCTTAGTCAATTTAATGCTAAATTTAGTATATTTTATATACATATTCATATGATTTTATTTGCCGTGTGAGTAGAAGAGGACCATCCATCTCTTTGATTGGATTGTTATCTATTAGACAGTATGTATACAGTCATACAGTGCCCGGTTGACGGCAATGGACTTGTCCCCCATTATGTTACTGGGACCAAGTTCTAGTTGGCAAAATATTGGCTGTTTAATACACCTCTGCCTACCCCTTAGGGGATACAGGTGTGAGCGTATGTATGATGTATGTTTTATTGTTGGAAGTTTAGTAACGCTAGAGACTAACAACACAGTTTGAAACTACATATTTGAGTTTAACTATAAACTTTTATATGTGATGGTATTTATGGTGAAGTCATTAATAATAATAATCAAAATATTATCAAGATAGGATATTTGAGGTATTATATTATACACATGGCGATGATGATCATTCAAACTATGCACTTATATATAGTCTTTTAAGCGAAGAATCCATCGTTTTCTTCTATTTTAAGCTGATATTAATCCATCTGTTTATAACCTTTTATAGACTTACATGAACCATTTTATTCAGAACCCTTTCTTTTGTAATGTATCACCATCCCACTACTAAGATGATTTAATCGATACCTCACATATCGGAATCCATCAAGTCGTCTAAGCACTAGGGCGTGACAAAACATCATACCCACATACACACGATTAACATAGCTCTCCTTCTTGCGCAGTCGGGTTAAAATACAATATAAATTGTTTTTTTTTTTTTTTTTTTATGCGATAGGGGGCAAACGAGCAGACGGGTCACCTGATGGTAAGTGACTACCGCCGCCCATGGACACCCGCTACTCAAGAGTCACAAGTGCGTTGCCGGCCTTTTAGGTAGAGGTACGCTCTCTTCTTGAAGGTTTGAAGGTCATATCGGTTCGGAAATACGGCAGGCGACAATTTGTTCCATAAGCTGGTTGTGGGAGGCAAAAAGCTTCTGGAGAAGCGCACAGTGGTGGAGTGCCAATCGTCCAGGTGATGGGGATGGATATTTTGTCGCGTAGGACGATGGCGGAAACCAGCAGCCGGTATAAGTCCAAACAATTCCTCTGAACACTCCCCATGATACAAGCGATAGAGGATGCAGAGTGAAGCTACATCTCTACGCAACGCCAAGGTGTCAAGTCGATCAGAAATATCTTGGCAGTCAATGATGCGAGTCGCTCTCCGTTGAATGCGGTCAAGAGGGAGAAGTTGGTACTGGGGTGCACCTGCATAGAGATGAGAACAGTATTCCATGTGCAGCCGAACCTGCGCCTTATAAAGTTGCAGGCGGTGGGCCGGAGTAAAATACTGTCTCGATCTGTTTAGCACACCAAGCTTCTTCGAGGCTAATATGGCCTTACTCTCTAAGTGACCGCGAAACTGGACTTCGCTTGATATATCGACGCCAAGTATTCCGATACTGGCTGATGCAGTTAGGGAAGTGCTCTCAAATTGAGGTGATACGACCAATGGCATCTTTTTAGCGGTGAACGCGCAAACCTGTGTCTTCGTGGGGTTAAATTGGACTAGGTTAAGTCGACCCCAATCTGAAACTTTTGATAAAGAAGTTTCGATTTCAGACACAAGTTTGGATCGGCTTTCGATGACCTTTACCCGAGAAATGTTAGCGCGGCCGGTGTAAAGGGCATCACTCGTGCTATCGTCTGCATAGCAATGGATGCTGCTAATCTGCAGCATGTCGTTGATATGCAGAAGAAACAGCGTGGGTGATATAGCACACAGCCTTGTGGGACACCAGAATGTTTGTCTTCATTCAAAATAAATTATTTTATTTTTAACCGATTTCAAAAAAGAGAAGGTTCTCAATACGACGGTTTTTTTATCTTTATTACCTCATAACTTAGTTAGATTAGAGTTTGGTTGTTTCCGACAATGGCATCCGTGAAAAACCATATAAGTCTAAAATTTTATGATAGACGCATTAAAGTCGGTTGTTTACTTTTGAAAAGTGACTTATAATTATTAATAAGTATGGGGTTCTCGGTAGAGTAGAATTTAGCCATCCCTGTCTTTCCATAGGTGTCGTAAAATTCAACTAAGCCATCGGACTGTTTTCTATCCGACAGTATGTACATATACCGTCATACAGTTGACGGCAGTTGCCGTATTACGTTAGTGGGATCAAATTCTAACTGTCATTGTTTTTTGTTTTGTTTTTGTTTGTGTTTAATACACATCTGCTTACCCCTTAGGGGATCTAGGCATGAGCGTATTTATGATTATGCTTTTAAATTCTTAAGAATGCTTCAAATTATTTAATGCAAGTTATAAAATCGGATCTATTTCTTCAGAGGTTTTTTAAGGGGTGGCTAGTCAAGGAAAATCTAATATAATAATATGCAGTTCAAAGGAAATACCGAAGAGGAATAGTAATACTTGCGAGTACTTTATGGATTTAAGCGTCATATTTTTAAGGCGACAAAACGTGACCGGCATCTTTGAGAAGTCATTGTTCGGTTTCACGCAGTAGACCAGTGAGTTTTATAAGTATTTTTCTTCAACATAAAAGTGAATTCACTTATTTCAGTTACTACCGGGTAATAAATTCAGAGTGGGAAGCTAATAAAAGAAGATAACAATGAGTAAAACCTTCCGTTTGTTCATTCTTTTTTTCTTTTCTTTTAAAAAAAAAAGAACTTACGCAGTAGGATTTCTTTCCTTGCATTCCTGTCTCGCAGGAGACTACCATAATTCCAATAACGGATACAAACAATACGTACACCCAGATTGAGAACAAAAACTTGTTAATTACACAAAGCGTTTTCTCGTGAGGGGATCGAACCCACAACACTTGACGCGGCAGCCTAGTGACGGCGAGCGGCGAGGCAACCACTTAAACCATTGCGCTATCCGCGCAGTCATTAAGTGAGTCATAGAGTCACTAAATAGTGCTACAAATGTACACTATAGTTGATTTTACAAAGCAAATTGATTTTTCATGGGTGGTAATCAAATTATATGTAGTATATTTAATTTTTAAATTTGTTTCTATTTAATATTTTCTGTTAGAAATCGTTGTAATGTAACGTTGTAATATGTACAAAAATGAACGTTTTTTTTTTTTTTATTTGTAAGCCTACCATAATGACTCCACTTTGCCTGATGGTAAGCAATAAATGGAGTCCAAGAGTGGTGGTCACCATCCTCATTGTATGTCTATGAGGATGGTGACGCCATAGTGTGGGTCACTATGTCTATGTGACCCACATTATGGCGGCCTGGTGAGATGCTTTTTCACGCCCCGCTTAAAAGACCCGGGATCAAATTGGGAAGGAAACACGTTTCGCCCAGGAAAAAAAAATTGGTTGATTGAAATACAAGATTAACACAAACAAAGCTACTAGTAAAATCTTGTAGCTAACATTCAATTAATTCGGTTTTTAATTCCTCCCGATTCGATTCAACAAATCAATCCTTGTCTAAATACTGGACGGCAGAGAGCAGTGGGCATGAAACCTACATAATTTATCCCGTTTAATCCTATTGTTCTATAATCCTATTAACTATTGATGTACTTGATTTATATCAAAACATTTCATTTTGATACAGCGTTAAAACTTTACTTAGTGTATTTAGAGATAAATACAACAACAGTGTAACAAACTTTGTTATTATTTAGAAATTAATTTTAATAACTAATTATCATGTATAATTATTATTCAACAGTTGTCATCATAACTAATATATTTGTAACATATGCATATATTCTAATTAATTAATTAATTTGAATATCTGATATATCTGATACGTATACTTTACACAGGGTGCATAACCAAAAACAGTGCTATTATTAGCATACAATGTTATATATATGTAATTTTATTTTTATACTGCTGTAGGTACACATTGCAAGGGAATATTCATTGTGAATATTTCTGTATATTAATATTGAGGGTCATTTCATAGATATATTCATGCGCCCGCATTTCACTAATTGTAATTTTAGGTCCTACTACAGAAATTTCGGTCGTTAACTGGGCACTATAGGATTTAAAGTTAGAAAACCTCGGAAGGAATGAAATGAAATCCATATGGGAATGAAAAACTAACAACAAGGAAAAGCAATGGGATATTGCTTATACGGATAGATTGGGAAGTATAAGCTTACACCTACCCATATAAGCCTTTTTTATAATAAGGGGGACAGACGAACAGACGGGTCACCTTATGGTAAGTGAGCACCGCAAGATAAGACAAGAGTCATAAGTGATGAAAGTCGATGATGAGGGCTGGGGAGATGCAGTAATGGTTTATAATTCCCAATCCAAGCCCTCTTCTCAAGCAAGTCACGCATACCTCAAACACAAATTAGCTGCTAACGGCAGGCTCGAACCATCTAACTACTTATATTTTCAACATAATATTGTCGAAAACCAATGTCAGTACAATTGATACACACTACTCTTATGCGCTATTTGCACAGTGACAACGTTGTAAAACACAATTATTATAAACATGTTAAATATTTTCTCTGCAGTGAATCCGAATGAATTTAAAACGAGATAGGTTCTCTCAGCCGCGGCGCATCGGTGATCCGTTGGCAATCGCTAGCTAATCTTTGTTTGATTTCAATTAACGCTTCCATCTCTGCTGCCTGCGCTGTCCACACCGACAATTACAGTTTTTTCCTAGCCTGTATCGTGAGTAAAAATATTAATGTTGATTCAATTATTCCTTTAGGTAATGAGTTATCAGGATTTCAAATCATATCGTTGAATAATATGAAAGATATTGCCATTATCGGCAAAGATAACGCGAAACAGCGAAGTTGTTCTCGAAAAGTCCAGTTTAACCCCACGAATATTGGCGTCAGAGGTTAACGCCAAATTAGCCTAGAAGAAGCTTGGTGTACTAAACAGATCGAGACAGTATTTCACTCCAGCCCACCGCCTGCAACTTTATAAAGCGCAGGTTCGGCCGCACATGGAATACTGTTCTCATCTCTATGCAGGTGCACCCTTGTACCAGCTTATCCGTCTTAACCGCATTCAATTGAGAGCGACTCTCAGCATAGATTGTCAAGAAGCTATCGCCTGTATCATGAGGAGTGTTCAGAGGAAATGTTCTGACTAATACCGTCCGCAGGTTTTTTCAACAGGTGAGTAGTTTTGCTAAGTAACTCCTAATATAGATAAACTCACAAAGCCACTTGAGTGTTGTCCACGATTTTTTTTTTTATTTATATTTTTTTATTTCACTATAAGCAAACGAGCAGACGGGTCACCTGATGGTAAATGATTACCGCCGCCCATGGACACCCGCAACTCAAGAGTCACAAGTGCGTTGCCGGCCTTTTAGATAGGGTACGCTTCTTGAAGGTTTGAAGGTCGTATCGGTTCAGAAATACGGCAGGCGACAATTTGTTCCATAAGCTGGTTGTGCGAGGCAAAAAGCTTCTGGAGAAGCGCACAGTGGTGGAGTGCCAATCGTCCAGGTAATGGGGATGGATATTTTGTCGCGAAGAGCGATGGCGGAAACCAGCAGCCGGTATAAGTCCGAACAATTCCTCTGAACACTCCCCATGACACAAGTTTGGATCGGCTTTCGATGACGTTTACCCGAGAAATGTTAGCGCGGCCGGTGTAAAGGGCATCACTCGTGCTATCGTCTGCATAGCAATGGATGCTGCTAATCTGCAGCATGTCATTGATATGCAGAAGAAACAGCGTGGGTGATAGCACACAGCCTTGTAGGACACCAGAATTAACAGACTTGGAGTCGGAGCATGCACCGTCAACAACGACCTTGATGCTTCTGTCTGTAAGAAAACTGGTGAGCCAATTGCACAGTTTCTCGGGAAGCCCATAGGAAGGAAGCTTCGCAAGGAGCGCTTTGTGCCAGACCCGATCGAAGGCCTTCGCCACGTCCAAACTAACGGCCAACGCTTCCCCCTTGGTCTCGGTCGCCTGTGCCCACCGGTGAGTCAAGTAAACAAGAAGATCACCAGCTGAACGACCCCGACGGAAGCCGTATTGTCGATCATGTCTTCTAAGTACCGGAGGAGCTGGCAGTTAATAATGGATTCCATTATCTTGGAGAACAAGGAGGTGATGGCTATGGGTCTGTAGTTGGACGGATCCGAGTGATCTCCTTTTTTAGGGATTGGGTGCACTAGAGCTGTCTTCCATGAGTTCGGGACTACGCCAAGAGAATAGGAAAGCCGATAAAGGCGCGTTAAAACCGGTGCCAACTCTGGAGCACACGTCCTTATCACGATAGGAGAGATTCTATCGGGCCAACTCGACTTAAAAACGTCGAGGGAAAGAAGCGCTTGACGCACTGCCCTTTGTGTAAACCGGACTTCCAGCATGCGGCTCTCGCACTGCGGTATGGTCGGCGGTGCGTTTCCCCCGTCGTCCAGGCTCGAGTTGGACGCAAAGAGTTTGTACAGAAGATCTGCTTTTTCTTTAGCGTCGTGGGCCAACGAATTATCTCCTATGTGCAGAGGTGGAAGGGATGGCTTACAAAAGTTCCCCTGGACAGCTTTGGCAAGAGACCAGAATGCACGAGTTCCGGAAGGGAGACTCACTAGTTTCTCGCCAATTCTGCCGATGTGAGCCGACTTCGCCCCAGCAATTACTCTTTTGAGGGACCTGGAGGCAAAGTTAAATTGCTTCTTTAATGTGCTGGTCTTTACATCCCGTGCTGTCGCTGCATTAGCCCATGCTTGGTAACATTCCTGCTTTCGGCGGGACGCCACTTTGCAGGTACGACCAAACCAGGGCTGGGACTTGCCACCTGTGGGAATCAGGGAGAATGGAATGAAAAGTTCCATACCCTGAAGCACAACATCCGCGACAGAGTCGGCAACGACATTGGGATCATCCGGCGAGAAGCAAACCTGCCTCCATGGGTAGGATGCAAAGAATGTTCGCATTCCATCCCACTCTGCTGACCTATAGTGCAGACTGGGATGGAATGCGAACATTCCTGCCTGCCTTCCTGTAACTCGCGGCTGCAGCGAGTGAACGAGTGGCACCATGCTCCTAATGAGGCAATGGTCCGAAGAGCCAAGAGGGGCCTCAACGGATACTTTGTAGCCGTCAGGATGTGAGGTCAGCAGAAGATCCAATAGTGAAGGCACGTGGCTTTCTGCATCCGGGATTCGCGTAGCCGTTGCTACCAGCTGCGTCAAGCCATATGCCAAGGCGAAATCGTGAACAGACCTTCCCGCATGATCGGTTTTGCGCGAACCAAGCCATTCGGCGTGATGGGCGTTAAAGTTGCCAAGAATCACGATCTCTGCGGATGTTACCCGCTGGAGCACTGAGTCTGTAGCCAGTTGGACATGGTCGATGAGTCGGTCCGTTTCGGCATCACCGCTATGGGACCTGTAGAGTCATACGTAGATGCGGGGATGGTCGTCGCAGTCTACACGTAGCCATAAGATGGAGAGGTCCCTACCTTCAAGATTGCGAGAAGTCATATTATCTCTAACGTACACGCATACACCAGCCTTAGGAACAAAGGAGTGTTCCAGTCCGTACCCAGGGTAGCAGAGGTAGGATGTGTCCGCTGTAGATGATATCTGCGTCTCGGTTAAAAAGAGCAAGGCCGGCTTTGCTGTCTCAAGGTGGTGGTGGACAGTGTCGAGGTTAGAATGTAAGCCCCTGATGTTACAAAAATCCACGGTAAACGTGACAGGGGGTGGTATGCCTTCTCTTGCCCCGAGAAGTTTTTGAGAGCGCAGTTGAGCCCCCCCCAGAGTACGAGGGGCAGCCTGGGCGTCCATGCTCATATATAATCCGTACTGAGGGTGGACGTCCAGGGGGGGATTCTCCAACGCTAGCGCTGGTACCCCAATGGGGTATTCTTTTTGTTAACAGCGCTATCATTAGGGGGAGTGGGGGATTTTGGGCCTCCGGAGACCTCACTCATTTCAGGGAAATGCAACGGAAGCGTTACTTCACAACCGGTTTTCTGTGAGGCCGTGGTATCGCACCGGTCGAGCCGGCCCATTCGTGCCTAAGCATGGCTCTACCACGTGAAGAATTTGCATTAGTGTTCATGAAACAACTACAAAAACCTATTTACAAAATATTTATATTTATGAAGCATGACTGTGCAATGTAATATTAACATTGTTTTTTCTCATAGTCTAAACCAAGTAATATTAATAAAATAAGATTCTTAAAATTAGTAAGTGATACGTTAGTAAGTGAACACTAAACCCTGAATTGATATTGATCATGGTTTGAAAACGCAAGAAACATTGACTTATGTACATATTGAATACCAAACTTCAGGATTTGTATGTAAACAAATTTTAATTGCGTGTACAAGATGTGTAAACAAAACATAGACTTAATTGCGATTATGCAAACAAAGAAACTCAAAGCAGATATCAGCATTGCATCAGTTTGTTTGACTGATTCATCTTTTTGTGCATCAAAATCTCTTTATTGTGCTAAGCCATGTTTTAAGTAAAACTTTGGTTATTGACTATAAATATTTAAAACTTTTAAGCTCTACTTTATACATAGTTAGCGATTTTTATTACTGTCTAGTATAAATTTATAAACAATGTATATATTTTATTCAAATTAGGATACCCTCATACTTTTTTAATATTTTTATGCCCAAGAGTATGCCAATTATTATTTAGCCCCAGTGACGAAATAGCCGTAAGCCTATTGATATCAACAGAGTACATAAGCTATTAATAGGGAAAATTGGGAGTACATAGCAAGGGAAAGAAAACGATAGAAGGAAAAAAGGCTTGCTTATAGATGGAACGGGCAGTATAAGCAATACCTCAAACCGGTCAGGATCGTAAACATTGTAAGTCTGAGCCCAGTAACCGAAAGTCGACACGGCCTAACCTCTATTACATTAATGGGACTACATTATAAAATTGGGCCCTGAACTACGATTCTGCATACCCCTTCGAGCTAAAACTTAATTCCAAATATTAAAATACTACTACTCAATTATTTATTATTTATGAGAAAAGCTGGCCAACGATCGTTCTCTATTATAATATTGGTACTATGACAAAGAAAAAAGCAAAGGTAACAATGAGCCAGTACAAATAAAATAATACTATGATATATTCTTAATACCTTGCGCTGAACATTTTATAAGCTAAGCTTACCATCATTTACTGCTACACATTTCACAATATATATATTAATGTTCGGCTAATCCTTCTAAACATAAATGTATCTACAACATCAACCTTTAAATTACACCCAGCCAGACATCACGCAATCATCGCACACCAGTCTGTTTCAGCTCATTAGCTGATATCGCTCCCTGGATCGGACTTTGAAACGGTCTATTACAAGTTTTCTTATTAGAACTTCCCCTATTACCACTCGTCTAGAAGTAGAAATCCCATCCATAAAAATTAGAGAGTGCTCACGAGTGTTCCCACATTTTTTGTTTTACTATCAATGAATATGAAGATTTTTGATATAAGACACTGCCGAAAGCAGATAGTTTACATATCGTGGCCACTATATTTAGCATTATCTCAAATTAGAGCCAAGCTCGGGATTATGTGTGCTGGATTTATTCTTCTTGTGATCCCAAAAAATCTCACATCGTTCACTCACCTTTTTTTTTTTTTTCTCCGTGCGGAAATCACCACCAAAGCCACCCAAGCCTGCTTCTGCTAGGGTGACAGATGGCCTCATATGTCACCCCCAGGCCTGCGCTTACGGAGGACGGAGATCATTCTCCGATCTCCGGCGCCTGAGTCGCCTGTGGTACCAGGCCCGTTCCCGGGCCTGGCGGGCCGGAAGAGTTCTAAACCTCTCCCGATCCCGCTCCGCCGTCTCCTTGGCAAGCATAATTTGCTCGCAGAAAGAGACGGCGGAGTTCCACGCGTTCTCGCTCCGCAACATGGCCGCAATCATGTTACCGAGCGAGAGAACCACCACCCCGATGGCCGCCACGAGATCACGCCTCGGCTCCTCCCACGCCGGACATTCTGCCAGCGTGTGGAGCGCCGTGTCCACGGTCTGGCCATCGCAATGATGGCACTCAGGCGTTGGCTCCTTGCGGATCAGACACAGGTGATCTCCGAAATATCCCTTTCCAGTGATCACCTGCGTCAGCCGGTATGAGAGGGTCCCATGACGCCTATCGAGCCAATCCTCCATAACGGGTCTTACCGCCGTAATAACAGCGTGCCCAACATCGTTCACTCCCCTCATTACATTGACATTATGAGACTATGGATCGGAAGCGGTAAGATATTGTCACGAGTAATAAACATCTACATTAGTACAGTACTACAAAAATCTCATTACAAAGCGGTGTCAACGTGCTTAGTCTCAATCCTATTAGATATTATTTTATTTAACACATTTTTTCACATACGTTTGGAAACATTAACTTGGACACCACATTTTAAAATCATGAAATGATTTAAAAAGTCATGTTATAGAAGAAGAATAATAATATATACGTATGTTTATGTATATACATTGTATACATTCATGCCTTAATCCCTATAGGCGTAAGCGAGGGTCCTATTTTATATGTTCTTTCTTATATAACAAACAGCTTAATTTTATAGTCTCCTCATAATAAATGTTTAACTAAAATTCTCGTGGAACTGTAGATAGTCGTTTATAAATGCATTTTGTTTTAACGATCAGTAAAAATTTGCGAACCATGAAATAGAACAGAGGCGCCAAAACGATCGGTCGTTAATGAAAAATGTATCTATATTTGTAATGCTCATATTAATACCGAGTCTTTGCTTGCTTCCGTAGCGTCTAGACAGATAATTAAAATCAAACATGGAGTAGCTAATAATTCACATTTAAAGTTATATGGTAAATGGTACATACGCTATTTTGTTTTTTGTTATGCGATAGGTGGCAAACGGGCAGACGGGTCACCTGATGGTGACTACCGCCGCCCATGGACACCCGCAACTCAAGAATCACAAGTGCGTTGCCGGCCTTTTAGGTTTGTACTTTCTTTTCTTGAGGGTTTGGAGGTCGTATATGTCTAGAAATATGGCAGGTGACAATTTGTTCCACAGGTTGGTTGTGTAAGGCACAAAGCTTCTGGAGAAGCGCACAATGCACTCCACGCCAATCATCCAGGTGATGGGAATGGGAATTTTTTATCTCAAAATAAATACATTTAATAAAAATGATTTCTTTAAGAATTTAGCATCCTCTTGCAAAGTGATTTTTAATTGATAGAATTAAACTTTATACAAAAAAAGATATAACTGTAAGTAGTAAGAACAAAAACTAAACGTCATCAATTAAAACAGATGCATTGAGGCTATGGTTTGTGGTACTTCTTCTGACGGCATAGATATGAATATACCTGAAATATAATATTACAATGAAAATGTTAACTATAACTATATATATAACGTTGTTTTACCGTGGAAGAGCCATGCTTAGACACGCATTCATGGCGCATTCGGATGGTTTGACTGGTGTAACACCACGGAAAACCGGTTGTGAAACAAGAAGTTTTTTTTTATTTTTTAAAGATAACTCCCACATTAGGATTAATTCTTTACTAGGACTTTACAAAAATTCAAGCAACGGACACAAAGAACACCCAGCCTCAGAACAACAATTTGAGGATTACCCAGTGTTGTATCGTGCAGCGTGGTGGCATGGCGAGGTGACCTCTGCAACCGCTACGCCATGTGTGCAATCAAAGTCGCCCCCTTCCCCTCTCCTCATCTCTCCTTTCCTCATCCCCCCTTTTTCATTCCCTTATCCCTCAACACCTTTAAAGATGTGTATTTCAAATTATTGAAAAAAGATAGTAAATAGTTTCATAATGTTTTTTGTATCCACAAATAAAATGATGAAACCGAGGAACGTGCACTGACATTATATAAATATATATACATATATTAGGTCTTCCAGTTAGTTTTGAGGGATTTATTAAAAATTAAATATTCTTGTATTTCAAAAAAGATAATTCATATTTTAATCAAAATATGCTCCATTACTAGTTACAACCTTTTGCCTTTTTTCGGGCAACAAATGGATTCCATCATAAAAAAACTAATCATCTTTTGAAAAATCATCGGTCTATTTTTTGATACATTCGTAAGATTTGCAGAGCTGATCTGCAAGGCTGTGTTGCATAGATCGAAATAGGTGGTAATCAGAAGGAGCACAATCTGGTGAATATGCGGGATGCGGCAACACTTCCCATTGAAGATCTGAAAGTGTATCTCTTGCATCTTTTGCGATGTGTGGGCGAGCATTGTCATGCAGCAAAATGACCTTTTGTTTTCTATGTGCAATTCTTGGACGTTTTTGGTTCAATGTATGGCTCATTTCGATTAATTGATGTTGATAACGCTCAGCTGTGATGGTTCCATTTGGTTTTAACAATTCATAATTAATAAAACCTTCATATCCATCCAAAGTGCAGTAGTAGAGCCACGCTGACTTCAGCAGGAATGGGCCGGCTCGACCGGGGCAGTACTACCCGCTCACAGAAAACCAGCCTAAAGCGACATCATTCGTGCTGTCGTCTTTCGCTGGTGAGTGAGTGCGCCGGAGGCCCAATGATGCAGGGGTGACAGTTATCGTGGTATGTGTGTGAGCAGTGGAGTGCTCGTTGAATCATTGTGAGGTTGGCGTGGATCGAACCGTCGGCCAGGGAGACCCGTAGAAACGGTGGTGCCGCTGGCCGCCCGCGGCATAGAGAGGGGCCCAACCACGGCTAACCACCCTGGGAGGCTGCCCCGTCAGGTCACGCATAATCCACGGAGTGGCTCGTCGTGCCGGTTGGTGATCGGACGGTGGGACCCGGCGTCCATTTCCGGGAGGGTACGGGGGCCCTTCCGTTCGGCGGTTCGGTCTCCGCCATGCCTCACCGTTACATGATGACACAGTATTTTCAGTCTCAGTTAACACAGTCACGATGACTGTCATGCCTTTTACGCCCCCTTTCCCAACTCTTATCATGGCAGTACAAAAAAAGAAAAATGGTCCAACACATCCTCCTCTCCCACCAACCCGCTTTTTGAGGTGGAGTTCACTAACATACGTGGACTCCATGCAAACCTCAGCGCCGTACACCAGCACCTTGAGACGGCTCGGCCGGCCATGCTTTTTCTTACGGAGACACAAATACGCCGCCCTGCCGACACGGCATATCTCTACTATCCCGGCTACGTTCTAGAGGAGTGCTTCTTTACTGTAAGTGAGTTACTTCGAATAATTAAAGTACAAGCTAAAACACGCCGCATCGAATATCTATATTACATATATGTTATAGAGCGACAGACAAACAGACGGGTCACCTGGTGGTGACAACCGCCATTCATGGAAATCTGCAAATCGAGAGTCGTAAGTGTGGTGCCCGCCTTTGAAGGTCATGAGAATATGCAGGGAGGGGAAAGTGAGGGGGATGAGGATATGGGAAAAGGGGCGGGGGTCTGGGGAGAGGAAAAAAGAGACGGGGAGTTTGGCCTCGTGAAACCTCACTAGTTTCGGGGAAATACAACGCAAGTGTTGCTTCACAACCGGTTTTCTGTGAGGCCAATGGTATCACACCGGTCGAGCCGGCCCATTCGTTCCTAAGCATGTCTTTACCAGGTGTTTATTATATTATAAGGGAATAAAATTATAAAAAAATACAACAAACTTTAGTTATACTCGTATGCCCATAATGTGAATGTAGCATTAATGGCTACGACACAGTTTATACTACTGTAGCCGTTATCGTTTAATTATTCTGAAATGTACTTAAAAAAAATTGTGGATGCGGGGAGGCGAAAGAGGAAAGGATGATTTGGGCCTCCGGAAACCTCATTCATTTCGGGGAAATGCAACGCAAGCATTGCTACACAACCGGTTTCCTGTCAGACTATGGTATCGTACCAGTAATTCCAGCCCATTCGTGCCTCAACATGACTCTACTACACTTAAATGTTTATGTAAGAGTATATACCATACTATACTTTATACAATGTGGTAATGGGCCGATGTACAATACAATACTAAAATATAATACAATACTTTTGTTTTAAGATACCAGATAGATAGCCTGGCTCTACCACTGTATAAAATTAGTATATTTCAAATTCCACACTCAAAAAAACGAACAATTTTGTTAACCAATCGATGGAAATCGAATACTTTTAAACATAGTACCGTGTTTATAGTATTGCCTATTCTTGGCATTATATTTCTCGGAGTATGAGTGTGTATTATTTGTATGCATCTTTTACTTTTAAATACCATTCTAAACATTTAAGAATGTTTGGATAAAATCGTTTTACAAATGTACTCTTGTTTTTTAAAGAAATTATAAGGTTTTGGGTATGGGTAAAGGGCTTGGACTTCCAGTCTACAGCCAGTTCAAGTTACAAATATGCAGCATCTATTCCAAAGCTATACGTATAATCAGTATTCCCTTCCTTCCTTTAACTTTCCCTTGCGAATATACTCTTAATTTGTCTATCATTTCTAAAGCTCCTTGTGGAAGGAAATAAGCTTGCTCCATAATACGTTAGTAGAAATTACTCACAATTGGCAAAATGTACATGTTCAATACATCTCTGTCCCCATCGTGGGATACGGGTGTGAGTTTTAGTCGTATGTGCATTTCGGTTGAACCCGATTAGTAGCAGACCGACGGGTAGGACGACTCGTACCGACTAAGTACTTCGCTTCTACTGAGTCTAGCCAACTAGTCGAAAAACACACAAGAAAATAAACGTCTCTAACAAATTTTGAAAACATACTATTACCGAAAACTGATAGTTTTATCACAGTTCATAGCACCCAGACAAAATTACAATTAATTTTATTTGTCTTGTAAACACAGATCCGAAAAGGAGCTAAAAAGTTACACTGAAAGGGATGAAACTATTTTTACGTGTATTTTCTTACTAGCATTTCTTCCGTCAAACAACGGAACTGGGTCAGGTAAGGTAAAGCAAATGCGATTTTTCAAGGTCTCTGAGAATAAATTTGTCGTGTATGATTTTACATTATACTTTAAATGTGAGTAATAACTTATTTAAACCATTCTTTGTAATGTTATAGTAGTAGTAATACGATTTTCTTTTATAAATACCTTACCTACATACATAAACTAATGACTTACTCTGATCTAGATGAGCAGAGACCACCACCTGCCACATATATACATACATACATCTCGAGCTTCCCGTAATGCTACTAAACCTTACATAAAAGCCAGGCCTATCATACCTTATGCCATAAATAGAAAACTTCTATCTGACCTGTCCTTTCTTCAGAAAATCACCAATTAAATATCCTTTACCTGTTTGATATATTCGATACTTCTTCTATATATACCTTACCTTTTATAAACACCATACCATTAAGACCTAATAAAGTGCACGTTTATAAAAAAAAGGCCCGTCACTCGTAATATACACACAGAATTTGAAGATTAAAGGTTGGTAATACTGGGCATTTAACGCGCTATTTTTATGTTCGTTTCAATTTGTGTATTAATTGAAACAAAATCCATCCAAGGTCCACCAAGTCTTGCTTAGATTCTTAAAATCATAACCTGTTTGCACGTTGATTTTGTTTCTTGTCATGATGGAGATTTATGTATTCTAACTTTTCTTGACAGTTAAGTTGTCTCTAATCAATACAACATTAAATGCTCCAGCTAATTTCTCCTCTGCTTTGACAGCTAAACTAATCCTATTACGATAACAAGCAGATAAGAATCAAATTCGCGATATCATCAAGGGCCTAAGAATAATATACGTGATATAGAGCCACATGTACATCGTTTATGAAGGGAGCGCAAGGTTCACTGAACATATTAAATCGTTAAGTGTTTTGATAAACACAGACAAGGGGGTTTAGCGATGATGCGATTCGTAGTTGGGAATTTGGTAAATCATCCTCGATGGGGAAGCACGTAGCGATTTGAATTGTGAGCCATGCTTATCTAGGCACGTAAAAGGATTATACTTATTATTCCTTTTTAGTTTTTAATGTGTTATTTGTCTAAAAACTAAACTAAACTGTCGTTTCTCCCCAAATTTGAAAACTTTTAACACTTATTATTTTGCACCTCATTTTTGAAAACAGCGAGAGCCTAATAGTAATTACGTCACCATCGTTTGAAATGCCTGTGTTTATTTTCCCAGAAAACTATAATCCAGCCAAAAGCTAATAGGTTTCTCTTTGATAGGCGTGCACCATCTTCGTCTTCATCGCCACTTTCCATTAGGTGAGTTAGAAGAATAGGCCAATTCCAACCACCAATAAAAAAAACTAAAACAAATGTCATTGTAACTACGAGACAATCTTAAGTAAAAACAGTTTACTGACTAGGCAAATAACTTGATTATACTGCAGTACTTTTTCTCTTTTAATCTTTTTCAACACACATAATAGGCACTGGTTTATCTTTATCAGCAAAGAAAAACGGCTTACTAACTTTTTCCCTTAGAATAATATCAGATAGGCCAACAAAAAATATTCAATCGCAATATTCATGACTCCTCGATTGTATTCGTGATTTGAATGCAAATTCAAAGAATCTCATTTGAACTGAAAATTATATCAAAGTTGTTAAGCAAATAGCGCCGAGAGCTACATTATTAAATTAAATGTGTGAGCACTGATTATCCTAAGAAGTTTACGCGGAATAGGCCGTTTTAATAAACAATTCGATATTCTAATGACGAATCAAAATTGTTCGTGTAAGAGACGAAGGTCCCGAATATACGGCTTCGTTCCCAAATTAGCTATCAGAACGGGCGACGACAATGAGCTGAGGGCTTATCTGGCGGATTTAGATGAACTGGAACCCTTGGCGACTATACAAAATAATAGCTGGCTCGATAGCGTCATTGTTTGAGCATGAAATTAAAATTGAACAGGGTTCACACGTGCGCACAGCTGAGATAAGGGGTTGTACCGGCCGTACAATCGATTCACAACAACCAATGTTTGCCTGTACATTGATTTACCTAAAGGGTTTGCTCTTTTCTTTATTTGATCTATAATAACAAGTCTTATGTTTTGTTCACAATCGCTCATTACAGCGTTGTTTAGTTAGTTTGGATTAATCAAAGAGTGGGTAAACTTCGCGAGCGTATTTATATTTCTCATAGGAAACTAATTTCTAGAGATTAATTATAATCATGTGATAATACATTATAACATTATATACTTATAGTGTTTACTTTAGTAGAGGGTACAGGTTAAGATTTTGTTTGCAAACCTGCAAATGGGTATTTTTTTTCACTATCAGTTTCTAGTCAGTTTTTATTGAGAAACTTTTGCGTTATAAAAAAAAACTGTTATAAAAAATAACATAATTATAATCAAAGTCCGCCTACTGGGATAGAATTTTTAAAATATCTTAACTGTCCTTGTGTTATGTGAGGTCGGGCATACAAGTTAAATTATTTTTGTTAATTCCTAACTTCCCCGTATAGTTAGCTAGCTTAGTATATAATATATAGCTTATAGTAGACAGAAAGAAAAATTGGAATGAATTGATAACACTTCTGTGGTTAGAATACGACATGTATACAAAATACAGAATCAAGTTCTACTTCAAACTTGATTCTGTACTTGCACTTGCACATTATTCATCCCTAAAATATAAGTACACCACATGCACATCAAACCAATTAACTGACACAGCAAACCTAAATTGTCTAAATGTAACGTGTCTATCCAAAATTAGATCTATTAGGGATTCGGCCGTCTAGCAACGATCTATACCATATTCGATTATTTACCTATAAACGAGGGCGGTTGTAGTGCGGTATCGGAGCAATTTAATTTATCGATACCCTGCATTGTGTGTTTTGCAGGAGTGCTTCACTAGCGAACCCGTTTCTACTGAGTTTCTACCGTATTTATTTTACCCTTTGGATATTAGATAGTGATGGTGATTTAATAATTGGATTTTGATGTAAATAGTATTGTAATAGTGTTTTAAGTTTATTTTTTATCGTCTATTACTGCAAAAAAGTAAATGTGCGTTTCCTGTATGTTATCTTTTTACTTTATTCATAAATCTATAACTCTAATTAGGAGTCATCTCGCCACTTCTGTGGAATTTGGTGGTAAATGACCTAATCACCACCCTCACCGATAATAACTACTATACGGTAGACTACGCAGATGATCTTGCAATACTAATAAGCGGCATTACAAATGCAGCATTGGAAATCGTGGAGAAATGGTATAAAGACAACGACCTATCAATAAACCCCGCAAAAACGGAACTGGTAATGTTAACAAACAAAAGAGTTTTGGGCTACTACAGTTTGCCAAAACTATTCAATACTAAACTTGAACTAGCATGCGAAGATTACCTTACTAAGATTGCGTAACTTTCTTCCGACTGCTACAAAGATTTCCCTTGCACAGACGCTCCTGCTCCCAATACTGGACTACGCCGATGCCAGCTATTTTGATCTCACAGAGGAGCAACTTAATAAGCTTGACCGCCTTCAAAATTTTTGTATAAGGTTTATATGTGGTCTACGCAAATATGACCATGTATCCGAATACCGCAATTTGCTGAAGTGGCTCCCCATTCACCTTCGTCGGAATACTCATATTCTTTCTCTACTTTATAACATATTGTTCAATCCCCTTACTCCACCTTATCTCAAGCGACGTTTTAATTTCCTATGTGACACACATTCGAGGTTGTTGCGATCATCGGAAAACTTAAAACTGCAAATACCAGTGCATTCGACAAAGTTTGCTGACTACGACTGACGATACACAGTTGAAGCGGCACGGCTCTGGAATGCCCTATCTTTATCTAACAGACGAGCTCAATCATTAGGATCCTTCAAAAAAATTTTAAAAGACTACTATTTGCAAGGTAATGTCTAAGATAACTATAGGTATATTTATACTTGTATGTGTAGGTATATGTATGTATGTTTCTATATATATGTATTTATATCTATGTACTTATATTGGGTATTTATATATATTTGCGTTTAAACTAGCACACATTACATGACTGTACACCACAGCCACCCATAAGAGATCATTAAAATCCTGTCCATCCAAAGATTGCCTGTAACATATTGCTTATTGTGATAAGGCCGCCCATTGTACATTTTATATGAAAATATTAGATATATTTTATATGTATATTTGGTGAACAATAAAGAGTACTTACTAGCATGCGTTCTAGATACTTTACCTATCTAGAAGTAATACTAGACAGCAAAGCTGAATTGGAGAGCCCACTTGGAGGCAAAAATAAATGCAGCCTCAATATCCTTCTGGTAGTGCCGCAGAATGATAGAAAAAACTTGGGGCCTTACCCCTAACATCGTCCGTTAGGTCGACAACACGGTAATACGACCAAAGATATGTTTTGGCGTAGATGTCTGGTAGCCACGCATCGAAACAACAAGTGAAAGTAATAAACTGCAACACTTCCAAGGACTAGCCTGTAGGGCTATCACAGGATGCATGCGCACTATGCCTATAGCAGCACTAGAAGCAATATTGAATATGCCAGCACTACACCTCTTTGTAAAACAAGACGCAGATTCTGCAGCAGTAATGTTAAAAACATAACTTTGGAAAAGTAGCCGATCCCTCACACTTAGGGGTTTTGGACTAGGTGACTGAAAAGGAACCAATGTTGTTAACGGTAAATAATAAGCGTCCAAAGCAATTTGTTTCCGACAAGATGTACAAAATACAGCTGCACGAAGATCCTAAAAAGGATCTTAACGCAAAAGACCTAAGGACTGATGTCTCAAAAATGAGGCTGGGTACGGCTACAGGGTACGGTGTATTCTCAGAAGACCTAAATATAAACATAGTCGCACCGTTGGGTGCCCATAACAGTGTATTCCTAGCCGAGTGTATGGGCGTTATCACAGTAAAGAACTACTATATATACCATTCGATTCCTTTCGGACAGCAAATCAAAATTACAGGCCCTGAAAAGCAATATTATCAGCTCAAGCTTATATACGACTGTCACCAGTCCCGGACGGAGGTATGTAATAACAATAACCACGTAACTCTGCAATTGATCAAAGGTCACAGTAACTCACGAGGCAACGATGCTGAAGACGAACTAGCTAGAAAATATATAGATAGGTCCTAAACCCATCGATCCCCTTCCTTCTGGATGGCCTACATCAGTCATACGGCGTCATACCAAAGTAATGCACGAATAATACTAGACAGAGATTGCAGACAGGCATAGGAGGCTCTTCCTCGCATAGACCAGAGAGTTTCCCGCAAGCTGCTAAAACCCCCACGTCTAAAACTACGGAAACTAACCCAGGTAATAACGGTCATGGCCCTTTTCTACAAACATCTATTTAATGTAGGTGTAACCGACAGCCCCCTCTACAGAGCATGCTTGAAGGAGGAAGAGACGCCTGCCTACATCCTTCTGGAGTGCACAGGAGTGGCCACATACCGGGCCAAACACCTGCGATCGCCAAGGACTCTCCCCGAGGTCATCGGCGACACTAGAGGTTTGCTAAATTATCTTAACCCAATTACTTCCCAAGCATCGAAAACTTTGGATTTTTTTTATCAAATCTTGAAATTAAGTTCATAATACCCTAAGAAAAAATAATACGAACAAAAAAAAAGTGCTTATAACGCTGAGTCAGCCTGTCCTATAAATATGACAGTGGGGACATGTGATCAGAAATAATAAAACTAAACTATTATAAGAATATTAGCTGTATTTGAAAATTTGACCATTCACAGTTTTAAACATAAAGTTCTATTAACTTATTTTGTATGTTAAGGTATAAAACAATCAGTGCAGGGTGTTTTTTTCACATTTAGCGCAAAAAGTAAGAGGTTGTTTTTACAACCTTGTCCCTGGCAACGCCTCTGTCTGTCTCTTTCATCATATAGCGACCAATATTGTCAAACCTTTTGTACAAGGCGTTCTGATGTACCTGGTGTAAGTTTGCTTGCCTTGCCTTCCGATTTTTTCATCCAAGAATAACAACCAGAATAATATTTTGAAAGATTACTACAAGTTTTTAAATAATTTTTTGTTAATGTTTTCATTTTTTATACATATATTTGGTAAAGGTCTAAGTATCAGTTTTATGTAAATTGGAGTTGGCAAGTTTTTTACATTATATTATATAAAATCAGAATATAATACTTCTTTTTGAGGCAACATGAATGATATTTTGAAAAAGTTACATTAAAATTAGGGATACACTTTTTGCAGAAGAAAAAAATATTTTATCAGAAAAACAGTGCAAGAATACGAATTTTGTCAGAAACAATAAAAATAAACGACCTAACATGTAAAAAAACATGTTGAATATGGTGTCCTAAAAATAGGACAGTGTGGAGGAATGGGTTAATGAGGTGGGATGGCAATAGCAGTCATTCACCCTGTCACGCAAAAGAGGCGCATAGAAGAAGTCGAGTTGCGGTATTAGCCCGAGTTGACCAATACCAATACTCTTACCAAACTCTAATTAACCCCTTTCCAACATATGTATGGTACTTATGCCATAGTTACATACATGTTCTCCCGCCTTTTTCCTGTCCAGGGCAGCCAGAGACAATTTGAACTTTTGCTTTTACTTGCGTCTTTTCCACATCGATCAGTCCTTTCATACAAGTTCGTAGGTTACGGGTGCTTTTAAGTAGATATATTTTAGTACCTCCTCCTTCTAAAGTCAGTTAGTTGTTCGTAAGGTGGGCTCTCTCCGTTAGGCTACTTGGCTTAAATCTACTTAAACCTCAAGTAGCTTTAACACTGTTTAATTTGGAGCAATAATGTTAGTTTAAAAATAGACAACAACATAGCTTAAATCTGTAAATTAAATCTCTTTCTGTATGTATCTTAGTTTCTTTGTTAGTCACTATCCACTGTACAGTTAGAGCTCAGTCCCATAAAATGAATGAGAATTTAACACAATGTGTATTTAATATTTCTTTTTTATCTCAGATCGAGAAGTGTACACAGATATGTATCCTATTGTATCCTATTCTTTTAAGGACGAAGACACTTAACGGCCAGGTCACAGGAAGAAAAATAAACACTATGACATCGGGATGACTCACGACCGGAATAAGTAGAGGCAATTTCGTATACTCGTAGTAGATGCACAGTCTACGTGGATTGAGAAGTAATAGTTATATCAGAAGGTATTTGCTAAAAAAATGCCAAAATCATATAATGCATTGATCGATCGAAAATTGGTAGTAGTAAGTAATCATTTTGTAAAGGCAAAACTTATTAAAAAATTTTTTTTTTCAAAATTACAATAGTTATCGCAATTAAATACTCTTTATTAGTCTTAGTAGTGGCTTGTAGCCTCAGCATGTCATATCTCATATATATCATAAAATAAGATGGTAATGGTGTTCGTAATGAAGCCGCTTACGTTATCCCCAGTTTATTGTGTATTTTCGTTAGAAATACTTAATCCATTTCCATTTACACGTGTTCTAATACTCAAATCTCTGAGCAAAAACAAATTCCATTGTAGTTTAAATAAGGTTATAATTTCAATTGACTTTTATAAAAACGAAAAAATTAAATTAAAAGGGGTGAAACCGAACACAAATCATGAACTGTTTATGCAAATCCTTGCTCGGAGCATCCGGATTACACGCATTAGTGAGTGTAGACACAGATGTGTCTACACTCACTAATGAGATTAGTGACACCAAGTAGAGCTGAACTGTACCGTTTAAAGGTTAGCTTCAAATATAGTAAAATTATTTAGTGTTTATTTGCACGTACATATTTAATTCTAAAGGAGGGAAATTGCATGTTTTTTCAAGAAGAAAATGAGGTAAGAGACTTTCATACAACTTCGTGTTATGCTATCTTACGATCGGACGAAAAACGAATGGAGTAAACCTATGAAATTAACAATAATAATTTACAGTCAATAATGTTATCTTCTACATATGTATGTGCGAGGAAGTGAAGGGAAAGAAATTTAATTATCAATGCGCTGTGTTTCCCATATTTCTCTACGGCTCTGAAACATGGATCAAACGAGAAAGCGACAAGAAGAAGATACATGCTCTAGAGGTGCTGAAGAAGAATACTGTGGACGTTATGGACAGATAGACAGAGGTATTAAAAAATCCATTCATGAAGAACTAAGCAACAAGCTGTTAACAACGGTAGAGCCATGCTTAACACGAATGGGCCGGTTCAACCAGTGCATTCTGGTGGTTCAGGGAAAAGCAACGCTTGCGTTGCGGGTGTCCATGGACGGAGGTTGTCACTTACCATCAGGTGACCAGTCTTTTCGTCTGCCTCCTATACTTAAAAAAAAAGCAGTGCCTATCTTCCATACTTCGGTCACAGATACTTACATTATTCGATCACATATCACGGCGTATGTATGAAATGCCTACTTATCTAGCTCAGAGGTAGATCTCCTAGGAGATGGACGGATTTTCATTTCGTAACGTTCTGTGCGGGAGGAATAGAGACACCTGGTATAGCAGACCATCGCTGAGTAGTAAGAAAAAGATGGGTGAGGCATTCAAATCTGATTGCAATACTACACAACCTCTTTCGCTTTGAAAGGCTGTAATAGAAAAAAAAAACCGGCTAAGTGCGCGTCGGATTATCGCATGAAGGATTCCATACAATTATTTAAAAAAAACGGCGAAACAATTATGTTTTGTTGTATGGAAGCCCCCTGAAATATTTATTTCATTCTGTTTTGCAGTATTTTTTGTTATAGCGGCAACAGAAATACTTCATGTGCGAAAATTTTAACTGACTAACTATCACGGTTCATGAGATACAGTCTGGTAACGAACGGACTACGGAGTCTTAGTGATAGGGTTCCGTTTTACCCTTTGGGTACTGAACCCCAAAAAGGCCTTTATTATAAAAACTTATATGTATTATGCCATTTAAGCTACTGATTAAATCTTCAATGACAGAATAAACATACGTTTATTCTTTGATTTAAGCTACTATACAATCATTTTCCTTTCCGTTTTCGAAGACAACTCCTGGAATGGAATTATTGGGACTTTGCAAACAAGGTACCCTCTCTCTGACTAGGAAAAACAATTTTTGCGATCACATATAAGTATTTTTTCTCCCCTGTGGAATCAAACTCGCGATAGTCAGAATCAATAAAAAAGTTGAAAATAGCTTCATAATATAACATTTCTCGACAAGAAAGCTTTCACGTGACCTTACGTCAATAAAACTATAAATAAGTTTGAAAAATTACATTCCTTATTATGACAAGGATGAATTTTATACTTTGTTTAGAAAATGCACAAATGTATTAAAAGCAAATAGCCTTGTCGTAATAGCTGTTCAGCACGAAAAAGTTTCTGGCTCTCGAACCCCTTAAACCGTCGTCGAAATGGCTAACATTGGTGTAGTTTCGAGCACATAGACAAAACCAATTCTATTAATAATTCACAAGGTATAGTTATTTTGTATTGTTATTTGTATCTAAATTATTATAAAATATTATTTTACTGATGTCTTGTTACAGAGCTACACAAGGACAGACAAAACTGTGAGCGGGTATATTTCGGCTTGATCCGACGGATATTGAGGATTTTTACTCTCTTTCTATAAAACGCTCATATGAACGATTAACAGCGAATGATGTAAGTTATGTTTATTCGTTTTCTTTTTATAATAAGTATTACATATGTATGTATATATATATATTTTAAAAGACAACTCTTGCACTAGGATTATTTCCTGTGTCGCGGGGCACTTTACAAACATTCAAATAAAAATTACACAAAGCGTTGCCACGTGTGGGGATCGAATTCATAACACTCAGTGCGATAGCGTAGTAGCGAGGTGACCACTTAAACCAATGCGCCATCCGTGCAGTCAAATATATTGAAAACTTATAACAGATACAGGTTTTACTAAACCTACTGTTATTGCATATTCTATTAAACTAGAGGTAAATATTATAGATAAATAAAAGTAAAGTATTTAACAGAAGTAGTTAATAGACATTATTATGACAGGCTACACAAGAAGCGCTACGATAGCGGTCCGCCAGAAAGTGACGGAATGGTGGGGCGATAAGAGGAGATGCATTTTATAAGTTTTATAATGGACTTGACTGCGGATCGAGATACGAAAAACATCGCGGTTACTGTAATTTAGTTAATAGTAGTTTATTTCACTACGTATACTTATATATTATGTAAATATTCATACTTTCCCATGTATAAAATACATTTTGAGCACAGTAAACATGTGAAGATATGATACCAGTATTTTTTTTTAACGAAAGCAGAAGCCACGCTTAAATGGTTACTATTTTACAAGTTACATTCATATAAGCAAAGACTCGCTCATAATCTGGGTAAATTATTTTCGTAATATCCGAACCATCTACCCCAATATACCTTTTATTATATTTTATTACCTTATATACCGTCTGTAAATATCTTCAATGTGTGGGAAGCCAAAACAGGCACTATTTATGTATATGGGTTCGCATGTAAACAGGCCATAACCGCAGACACCGCACTAACACTATGCAACCTATCCCATTTGGAGGATTTTATTAAAACAAATAAATTACACCAGGGGGACCGAAGATCATAATACAAGATATGTAAATTGAACGGACCTACGAAAAACTATGTTCTTAAGAAACTAGAAAATTTTATTTATGTTCTCTGTTTTTTTTATTTCAGACCTATTTCTATTTTCTGGTGCAATTGAAAAGGGTTACTAAATATTTGTTTTTATTCATACCAAACTGTACTGATATCATTACGTTGTAGGTATATATACTTATATACTACATCGTTATATGTTTATGTACTTACATATATACTAAATCATTTAAAATTTTATATTTTTGAATATTATTTGTAGACGTGGAAATAAAGTATTTTTATTCTTAGAATCGTCAGTTATTTGTATGGACTAGTTATTCAATTTTATATTACAGAGAAGAAGAACGAATACCTAATTAAAATTTGTCATTTCTCACTCACGACCACGGCTGTCTGGTCCCCAAGCATGTAGACGGCAAAAGACATGACAAAATTTAAATTTAATATTCAACGTATGTGTGTAATTATCAAACAAAGATTGTAGATTCCTAGTCTATTTAAAGGGTTGAATTCAAGCACTGAACAATTTAAAGTCCTATTTTTTTGTATTAGAGTCGCGTTTTCAGTTCAGTCAAATGTACGTAAATAATTTGTAAAATTTTCTTTCAAAATTTCAATTATAAATATATTTTCATCTAACAGTAACTAAAATAAAATACTATAATTAGTAAGTTCTTAGTGCTTTGTATTTTTTTTTATGTTTTAGGGAACGAAGAACAGACTGGTCACCTGATGTTATGTGACAACCGCCGCCATGGAGACCTGCAACCCAAAAGTCATTACTGCGGTGCCTGCCTTTAAGGAGGATCATGAGGGGAGTTGAGGGGTGTGAACAGAGGAGGGTGGGATGAGGTGAGGGGAGGGGGTGTTGGACCTCCAGTACCCTCACTCACTCGGCAATACAATGCAAGTATTGTTTGTCTGACGGTTTAGTGCATAATCATGGCTCTCCCATGGACAAAGCTGTGACTGAGCTTGAATTATGAGTTGTAGCGACTTTTAAAACAAAACTATTTTATCAATACCCACGAATATATATTATTATTCCTATTTGCTTTTTAATTTATTAATAGAGTTGTAGCTCATGCCGCTGCTCCGTAGACGGCAGACCATACAGAGAAACACTACAATTTAGAAAACACATTGATAGGCTGCTTTAAACTATAGCGATTGATACACGTATGTACGGACGCACAATCATTATTCACGCGCTATTTAGCAGTTAATGTGAACGCACACAGTTTTATCAATGCGGCATTTATATTGTGTTAATCGTGTTTGGATATTGAACCGTCGATAGGGGTAAGAGATAGTGATGTCAGCGTGCAGTCTAGAGAGTACCGTTTTGGGGCTCTGATTTAAGATGCTTGTTTGATAAAAACGACGTTGATGTACTACGTCTTGTCTCTTACTTAAGAAAAATAATTCGTTTGTGGTTACATTAAAACTTTAATATCTCGATATTGCTAGGAAACTCTAAATAAGTGGTATTTCAAATAACGACATGCTAAAATGGTAGACAAACAATGATTCTATTGTATTGGCGAGTGAGTGAGGGTACCAGAGGTCCAACTCCCACTCTCCTCTTTCCTACACCCTAATCACAGGTGCTTTATTGCCTTGTTACCCGTCTGTTGGTCTGCCTCCCGATATTATAAAAAAATAACATATACAATATATTATAACAAATAAACATTATTTAAATATTTAAGCAGAACCTTGTCTATTAATAAATATTATGTATAAAAATAGGAAAATATTTTGCAATAAGATTTCATGGAAGTTCAGATCTATATGTTTTGATTCATGTATACAGATTTGAGAACCAACAATATTTATCCACTGCTAGTTCTTATTCGGATAGTTTCACTTTTGTGTTAAAAAGGCATACAACAAAGAATTTACTATAAAAACATTGTAAAAAAATTAACTAAGTCCTTCTTGTTTTTCGGGACTCAATCAAATAAAAATCCGTGAAGTTGACAACACTAGGTTTCGTCGGACCTATCGTGGATTTTAAACGGATGGATGGCGTGGCGTTGATAGTTGGTGTTGCAATAATTTATTGGAACATTTATTAGTTTGGGGTTAAAACTTTCTGATTGATAAACCAGTCAATGTCGTTAATAATTTATTTATGGGTATATTAAACATGACGAATAAAAATCTTGTAGATAAAAATAAATTGCCTTTTAATGTACATACACTCACGCCTATATCCCGAACACACAGGCGTCTCACACGCCTTCTTTTCGCCAATTATAGTTAGGGACAAGCCTATTGCCATCATACGGCATGATTGTATATACATATACTGTGGAATAGATAACAGTCCCATCCCTTAGTCGCCTTTTACGACATCCACGGGTAAAGATTGGGTGACCCTATTTTATTCCACAGAGACACACAAGGCTATTTTTAAGTCCTGACGCAAAAAGAGGGGTGTTATAAGTTTGACGTCGATGTCTGTAACCTGTAAGACGTCTACCTACTTGTAACACATGCCTCTTCCTTTTGGTAGACAAAGACAAAAAGCGACCACTTGTTATATTCTTACATATTTATACCTACTACAGGTAAATATTCAAAACTTAGTATTGTATAACATGTAAAAACGCATTTTATGTGTAGTAGCGTAGTGTTTAAGATATAGTAACGGTATCACACTATAATCTTTCCTCTGAATGCTCGTTTTTTATGGCGTTACCTAACTAAATTTATTTAATTTTAAAATAAACTTAATTCTCATTTTAAAACTGGGGTTTAGTGTTATAAAGTAGTTTAACCAATTGTATAATACATTATGAAAAATATACAATTATTAATAGGTTTACTTTTAAACTTTTCTTTATAATTGATAATAATTTATGTAGTTATCTTTTTTCAGACTGAACCAATTGAGGCGTATAAATCTATTAGTTTACCACACAACTTCTGTTCGCGTTAAGTACACACAATATGAGCGGTCGGGCCATATTTAATCGTTATCAAGCGAACAGCCAGACCTCGTATTCATCGCCAAATGATTTACTCACGGCTTATCCTACTTCAGTGATGACTTATTGAATTTCAGCGTTACGATTAACTGTACTAATGTACAATCGCTTATCTAATGGGTAAGGAATGGTAGAATTGGTACAATATAATAATTATATGATTATGATATAATAATTCATAGGAAAAATGAGTATTGTTTTCTACCCATACATACGCTCACGCCTGTATCCCCTGTAAGGAGTAGTAGAGGTGTACAAACACCCACGTTTCGCTAATTTGGGGCCACTAATGTCATAGGGGAACGCTTATTGCTATCAACTGGGTACTTTAGGAACTAATTATTGGGGTATATTTAAAGGGAAGATAAACGGAGGGCAATGGAAAGAATGATGAAGAAAGATAGATTGGGGAGTATAAGCAACAGCTCAAGCAAGTCAGGTTAGCATACATGTAGCTCGAACTGGCGGATACTGAAAGTATAGTGCATTTTTGAAAAGAAAATGCAGTAACGAAAAACATTCGTAGATGTAGCCTATTAGTTTCAATATTAATTTATTTTCAATATTTTCAAGCTCATTACAAATATTAGATATAAAATAAAAATCAGAATCATTTATTTCAATTAGACCAATTACAAGTATTTTTGAATTGTCTAGAGAAGGAATTAGTCAAACCAAGTCAGTCGTGAAGCGTGTTTCAATAAATAGATCCTATGAAGAATAACAGACAAGAAACACAAAGAACACTCTTTTTTTCAAATATTTTATACAGTTTTCTCGTTAACCCTATGTACTGTACACATAAGGTTAAAAAAAATGTAAGGACAACGCTATACGTCATTCTGAAATATAGACGACTTCTATTAACTTTAAAGGAATACGTAAGTGCAATTCGTAACATAACAAGTAGACATCTAGTCAAATCACTACTACTTACTGACTGTAAATACAGTATGGCTGAGGAGGAGGATCACCAGCAAGTTGCTAAGCATTTTTGTCAGCTAAATAATCATCTTCTTTTTAATATTTTTTGATGCGTGTGTATTACACAATTTTTAAACTTCTTCTTATTTAGATGTCACAATTATCTGATCATTACTTTGTCTACCAAATGAAACTAATCAATTTACTACAGTTCCTACTTTGCCTCCACTTGTCACTCCGTGCATCCAGACTCCGTGCTCCGTGGCCCGGTTGTGAACCATAGATCAACAGGCTAGTCAATTGAAATGCAATTGACTAGCCTGTTGGTCTATGGTTACTGACCCTGACGGATGGGCTGGAGGTCTTGGGATCGATTCACAACCGGGCCACGGAGCACGGAGTCTGGATGCACGGAGTGTGGATTGTGCAGGATACTCCTGTGTCCTATATATAATTGCTAGTGTTGGAGTTTTTTTTGAAATAAGAAAATTTAAATAACTGATAATATAATCAGCAAGATAAACAAATGTTAGTTACAGAGCCTTATACAAGCACAAAAAATATATGGGCAGTCTTCGGGGATTGCCGATAAAAGTGAAAACTAAGTAACTTGTGAATTGTATCGTCGAGCTATTAGATTATACACAGCATACATATAGCTCATAGGAAGCATGCGGTGACGATGACGCGGGTTTCACGCTTATTGTTGACCCATAAAGTATACATATGTACATATATACACAGTATATATATAGCTCATGGGAAGCGTTCGGTGACAATTACGCGAGTTACATGATTTTTGTTCACTCAAAAAGTGCGCAACGCGCCTAAAGAAGTTTTCACTTCAATTAAAATATAAATCTTAAATTAAAAATTTGAAATACCCCTACGCAAAAAATACTTACAGTTTAAGGAACAACCCTTATATGAGATGATGATGAAGATTATGTGAGTTTTCGAAGAGGTGGATTCTCCGCAGACCATTCTCGTTGCAGCACCAGGTCGAAGTTATTACATTTAGTCGAGTAATCATGCGCCAAAAATGCCTTACATCATTTTGGAATAGAGCTGATACTCTTACACTGCTTGACGGATATTAATCAAACATAGCTAAGAACCACCACAAGGAAACTAGCTTTCAAATGAAAAAAAAACCACAGATCTACGATGCCACAGACAAACACACACACACAGAGACAGACAGACATCGGCGTCAAACTTATAACACCCCTCTTTTTGTGTCAGGGGTTAAAAATATACTCTTGCAAATGACGGCAATAGGCATGCCTCTTATTACGTTAGTAGGACCAAATTGTAATTGGGAAAATTAAGGTGCTTAATACACCTCTACCTACCCCTAGAGGCGTGAGCGTATGTATGTGTGGAGTCCTACAGCGTTTGAAAAATATCATTAAAGCATATTTTTCAAAGCTTTATTACTATTCATATAATACATTTTCATTCATCAGACATGCGCAAGAGCAGAAGTTTTGTAAACGAACGCGTAAACGAACTCCTAACATTACCGTTTATTTAAGCTTTAGTGGTAACAAAGATACTAGTAGTCTGTGGCCCGTGTTATCAGCATTCTTATTTGAAAAGGTCGTGTAACGTTAACACCGTGATCTCTCGTCTCCCACCCTCGCCGGCTCGGCTGGAATCACCGTCCGACCGGACCGCAGCATTATCTTTGATAAGTCAACTGTCAGAATTTAATCTACATACAACGTGAAACCACGAATGTGCACCGAACCATACGAATACGAAATGATTTTGCGCATAGGATTTGTTTTATTTTCAGAGACAGGGGTGCGCTCAGCCGCGGCGTCGATAATGGAACCTACCCATTGTTGGTGTTCTGAAAAGCGCCAACTGCCGTATGGACATCAAGCGATTAGAGCTCTTATTGTCTTTGTGAAAATATGTGAACGATTTAAAATAACTCTTTTTTTTAAATTACACTTTTATTATATTTAAGTAAATATGACATTTTAATCATCTTGACCAGCAAATAAATAATAATCTGTATGTTCTAAAGTCCAGTGTTTTATAGAAACAAGCAACAACGATTTCAAGAAAAAACTTCAGACTTATTCTAAAGTGTGAGAGAGAAAAAATAAATAAAAAGACTTTTAGATACTTTTTGATAGTTAACCCATTCCTCCCCACACCATATTCAACATTATTTTTTTACATGTTAGGTCGTTTATTTTTATTGTTTCTGACAAAATTCTTATTCTTGCACTGTTTTTATCATAAAATATATTTTTTCTTCTGCAAAAAGTGTATACGTAATTTTAATGTAACTTTTTCAAAATATCATTCATGTTGCCTCAAAAAGAAGTATTATATTCTGATTTTATATAATATAATGTAAAAAACTTGCCAACTCCAATTTACATAAAACTGTTTTTTTTTTTTTTTTTTATGCGATAGGGGGCAAACGAGCAGACGGGTCACCTAATGGTAAGTGACTACCGCCGCCCATGGACACCCGCAACTTAGACCTTTACCAAATATATGTATAAAAAATGAAAACATTAACAAAAAATGATTTAAAAACTTGTAGTAATCTTTCAAAATATTATTCTGGTTGTTATTCTTGGATGAAAAAATCGGAAGGCAAGGCAAGCAAACTTACACCAGATACATCAGAACGCCTTGTATAAAAGGTTTGACAATATTGGTCACTATATGACGAAAGGGACAAACAGAGGCGTTGCCAGGGACAAGGTTGTAAAAACAACCTCTTACTTTTTGCGCTAAATGTGAAAAAAAAACACTCTGCAGTGATTGTTTTATACCTTACCATACAAAATAAGTTAATAGAACTTTATGTTTAAAACTGTTAATAGTCAAATTTTCAAATACAGGTAATGTTCTTATAATTGTTTACTTTATTATTTCCGATCACACGTCCCCACTGTCAAATTTATAGGACAGGCTGACTCAGCATTAAAAGGTCTATATTTTTTTTGTTCGTATAATTTTTTCTTAGCGTAATATGAACTTAGTTTCAAGATCTGATAAAAAAGTTCCAGAGTTTTCGATGCTTGGGAAGTAATGGGTTAAATAAGTTGTAAATAAATGATGTTATTTTATTTTAGATTAAGTTTAAACTGTTTATAGTGTAGTAGTAATTATCTATACAGCCTTTTATAACATTAAGTTCGAGTTAGACAAGACAAACTACGAAAAAACTACGACTTCCTATAAAGAATAAAAAAATAATATATATACCGCCTAGTAGCGGTAGAGAATCGGATGATGATGACCGATAAAGAATATAATTTTAGACTCTATTTATTAACCTAAGATTACCTGAAAACTATGATATGAACTTGAAAACAACCTCAATATTAAATAAAAGTTCGCATAAGCTATTTTTAACAAACTGTTGAAGGAAATACATAAATGAACAAAGTGCACTGAGTTATATATCTAAAATACATTTTTTTACATTTCGTTAATTCTTTTGATAGCTTTTGTTAGTAAATTACCCTGTAATGTAGTAATGATACACAATTCAATAAATGTTGCAGAGTGCCAAGTGACGTATCCCTGATCTGAGCACTAATAATCCACATCCGTATCCACGGATATGTACATGTACATTTATAACGATCCGGTATGTCATTAATTAAACCAGCAATAAACTATACCAATAATGTTTCATATACGAAAAATAGTATTGGAACTTCTAATTAGTCGATCACATAGTTTTTAGATGATCTCCTTAATAAATAGAGTCAAAAAGTATATGCCCAAAAATATTTCATTCTTTAACTCTAACAACCCGCTATAATGACGTATCTGTACGGTTCTGTGTACAAGACATACATAAATATGTAAGTCACCATGTAACAAATTTGAATAATGAATATAGCAATTATGTTAGTTGGCAGGTACTCGCAAAATAATTAAAATGACCATTTTTTTATTGCATTATTTCTGACCGCATCGAGCGGAGTGATACCGCGGCCTTACAGAAAACCGGTTGTGAAGCAGTATTTGTGATGTGTTTCGTCTAGTGAGTGAGGTTACCGGTTACTCCTTCTCTTCTGACTCTCTAAGCAATACACTTTTGAGGGGACTCTTTTGGTTGTTTGTCCCAATGCTAAAAATAAAATCAATTGATTAAACTGATATAATAAAAATTGTCTGTAAGAAATTACCATCAATGATAACACTGACAATAATATAGTTCTGCCGACAAGCATTTGTAACCAGCACTAAAAATCAATTTTCTAAAGTTGTAAGCAACTTGCATGAGAGATTTATAATTACCATACTCTTAATAAACTTATTATATAATATATAATTGGGAGCGATTACACCCTTTCTAAACAGGTGAAGCAATTTTGGCAATAGGAAAGAAAATCCTCTGTCACAATCGGCAGATATCAAACTCTGAATATATAAAAATTTAATTAATATAAGAATTTCATTTTTCTAATAGATTGATAAACCTAAGTACTTCCATACAACAAAAAAATTCAAATCCGCTTCAGAAATCACCTAAGTTCGCATTATTTAATCGTAGCACTCACCCTCATCGCCGTATCGGCATCAAAAAGCGTCATTCTGCAGCTGCTGGCATTGATTCCGATGATGTCCGTGGTTGCAGACAGGGTCATTATCATTATCGTGCCGCGCTGAATCCATTAATCACGTAGGTATTTCTGAACCGTACTTCATCGCCCCACTTTCCCCTATCCCCCTTTTGAGTCCCGATATCCCAAGTACGTGGACGCACTCGTGCATTCACCCTTCTCTTATCAGTTTTGATGTTGCTACAGGTTGGAATTCAAGACACTGATGGAAGGAAATTTACTTATTATTTGATGTTTTTAAGATTGATTTATTGATTAATTAATGTTGCTACGACAGGTTGGAATTCTAGATACTGATGGAAAGAAAATGACCTATTGTTTGATGTTTTTAAGATTTTATTATACTCATATTTTTATTATTATTTTGTTATATTACCATATATTACGATTTTTTATTATATTAAGATATATTACGATTTTTTTTTTGTTTGAGATTTAAGTTTGAGACCAATTTTAAGAAGTTTTTTTTGTTAGTATTACAAATAACTTATATATCAATAAAATTATAGAAATAATATCTGCGATTTTTTTTTAACACAGGGAGCCTAAAATGTTTTGGTCTGTATTAGTAAGTTAGTAAAAAAAATCTAACTCTCCCAGACATCGGTTTGCTTACAAAATTTAAAGTCTCTGTAGTTGTAGAAAAGATTATTCATTTTGAGTTTTAGTCCCAAGAGGACGTGTCTTCAGTGCACCAAAACGTTCCAAGTACTTCCCTGTATTTGCTATCTGTCTATTCCACTAATGCGTAGTAACAGGGCATTGATATTCCGCATACAATCCCTTTCATTCCATTCGCGATGAGCCCAGTTATTAAATCAGTTGGATAAACAGACACCTGTGTTTCTAGATGGATTTGCATACTCACACATGCACGCATCACAGTAATTTGCATAATGACAATGCCTATATGAAGCGTATCTGTGAATGTCACAAAAATACATCAACAAAGATTGGCGTCAGTGTATACTAAGTATAATTTTATGATATTTTTCCATTTCTCTATAAATATTGTCATCATATTTGTGGGTAGAATCGCTAATTACTTACTCATTTTAAATAATAATTTTAAATAATTTTACAGTATTAGACATTCAACTTTCATGTCTTGTTTTTACTTTGGAGCGGGAAAAGATTCATTAAAATAATGACAATTAGGTGTGGATAGTTCATTTAATGTATTTGCATTTATAAAGTTTTCTATTGTTCGCGTTTAATCTTAAAACTCTTTAGATATCGTTCATTATAATAAAGAAAACACTTGTAAACATTAAAATAAATCTAAAAGTCGTCTCTACATCTTTATTTTCCCCTGTTGATAAGTGACTTCCGCCGCCATGAGCACTTGCAACTCAGAAGTCACAAGGATGCTGTCCATCTTTTAGGGTAGGGGAAAGAGTGGAAGGGAAAAGGGTTTGGGCCTCCGGTAAACTCACTCACTCAGTCACATAATCCAAGCATTGTTTAACAGCCGGTTTTCTGTAAAGCCGTGGTAATACTCCGGTCGAGGCGAAGTAATATTTTCTTTTTTATCGTGGGATAGCTATGCTTCACCATGTATTTTTTTACCAAGTATGAGCATTTACTGAAAAGGTTCCAAACTGGAAATCAACTTTGATAAAAAAAAATATTTACAAATAAAATAATACAAGGGATTAGAACAACTTCTTACATTAAAGGTTTACGTGGTAGAGCCATGCTTAGGCACGAATGGGCCGGCTCGACCGGTGCGATACCACGGCCTCACAGAAAACCGGTTATGAAGTAGCGCTTCCGTTGCATTTCCCCGAAATGAGTGAGGTCTCCGGAGGCCCAAAATCCCCCCCCCCCCCCTTAATGATAGCGCTGTTAACAAAAAGGATACCCCAGGGGGGTACCAGCGCTAGCGTTGGAAAATTCCCCCCTGGACGTCCACCCTCAGTACGGATTATGCCTGAGCGTGGACGCCCAGGCTGCCCCTCGTACTCTGGGGGGGGGGCTCAACTGCGCTCTCAAAATCTGCTCGGGGCAAGAGAAGGCATACCATGGCACCCCTTGTCACGTTTACCGTGGATTTTTGTAACATCAGGGGCTTACATTCTAACCTCGACACTGTCCACCACCACCTTGAGACAGCAAAGCCGGCCTTGCTCTTTTTAACCGAGACTTTTTACCCTGGGTACGGACTGGAACACTCCTTTGTTCCTAAGGCTGGTGTATGCGTGTACGTTAGAGATGATATCACTTCTCGCAATCTTGAAGGTAGGGACCTCTCCATCTTATGGCTACGTGTAGACTGCGACGACCATCCCCGCATCTACGTATGCCTCTACAGATCCCATAGCGGTGATGCCGAAACGGACCGACTCATCGACCACGTCCAAATGGCTACAGACTCAGTGCTCCAGCAGGTCCCATCCGCAGAGATCGTGATTCTTGGCGACTTTAACGCCCATCACGCCGAATGGCTTGGTTTGCGCAAAACCGAGCATGCAGGAAGATCTGTTCACGATTTCGCCTCGGCATATGGTTTGACGCAGCTGGTAGCAACGCCTACGCGTATCCCAGATGCAGAAAGCCTTCTGCTGACCTCACATCCTGACGGCTACAAAGTATCCGTTGAGGCCCCTCTTGGCTCTTCGGACCATTGCCTGATTAGGAGTATAGTGCCACTCGTTCACTCGCTGCGGCCGCGAGTTACAGGCAGTCGCCGCGTATGGCACTATAGGTCAGCGGACTGGGATGGAATGCGAACATTCTTTGCATCCCACCCATGGAGGCAGGTTTGATTTCTGCAAAGCGGCGTCCCGCCGAAAGCAGGAATGTTACCAAGCATGGGCTAATGCAGCGACAGCACGGGATGTAAAGACCAGCACATTAAAGAAGCAATTTAACTTTGCCTCTAGGTCCCTCAAATGAGTAATTACTGGGGCGAAGTCGGCTCGGATCGGCAGAATGCACGAGTCTCCCTTTTGGAACTCGTGCATTCTGGTCTCTTGCCAAGGCTGTCCAGGGGAACTTTTGTAAGCCATCCCTTCCACCTCTGCACATAGGAGATAATTCGTTGGCCCACGACGCTAAAGAAAAAGCCGATCTTATGGGCAAACTCATTACGTCCAACTCGACCATGGACGACGGGGGAAACGCACCGCCGACCATACCGCAGTGCGAGAGCCGCATGCCGGAAGTCCGGTTTACACAAAGGGCAGTGTGTACGTAAACGCTTCTTTCCCTCGACGTTCTTAAGTCGAGTGGGCCCGATAGAATCTCTCCTATTTAACGCGCCTTTATCGGCTTTCCCATTCTCTTGGCGTAGTCCTGAACTCATGGAAGACAGCTCTAGTGCACCCAATCCCTAAAAAAGGAGATCACTCGGATCCGTCCAACCACAGACCCATAGCCTTCACCTCCTTGTTCTTCAAGATAATGGAATCCATTATTAACTGCCAGCTCCTCCGGTACTTAGAAGACCACCAGCTCCTCAATGATCGACAATACGGCTTCCGTCAGGGTCATTCAGCTGTTGATCTTCTTGTTTACTTGACTCACCGGTGGGCACAGGCGATCGAGACCAAGGGGGAAGCGTTGGCTGTTAGTTTGGACGTGGCGAAGGCCTTCGATCGGGTCTGGCACAAAGCTCTGATTGCGAAACTGCCTTCCTATGGGCTTCCCGAGAAACTGTGCAATTGGCTCACCAGTTTACTTACAGACAGAAGTATCTCATCTCTATGCAGGTCCACCCCAGTACCAGCTTCTCTCTCTTGACCGCATTCAACGGAGAGCGACTCGCATCATCGACTGCCAAGATATTTCTGATCGTCTTGACACCTTGGCGTTGCGTAGAGATGTAGCTTCAATCTTCATCCTCTATCGCTTGTATCATGGCGAGTGTTCAGAGGATTTGTTCGGACTTATACCAGCTACAGGTTTCCGCCATCGTCCTACGCAACAAAATATACATCCCCATCACCTGGACGATTGGCACTCCACCACTGTGCGCTTCTCAAGAAGATTTTTGCCACGCACAACCAGCTTATTGAACAAATTGTCGCCTGCCGTATTTCCGAACCGATACCACATTCAAACCTTCAGGAAAAGAGCGTACTCCTACCTAAAAGGCCGGCAACGCACTTGTGACTCTTGAGTTGCGGGTGTCCATGGGCGGCGGTAGACACTTAGCATCAGGTGACCCGTCTGCTAGTTTGTCCGTTTATCGCATAAAAAAAACTCTCAAACTCAGCAACATAATGTAAGCATTTGTTGTCTAGCGGCTTTCGGTCAGGCCAGGGTATTACTTCGGTCAACCCGACCCATTCGTGACATAGGATGGCTCTCTCATGGTAAAATTAATTTTAAGATATGAGTAGATAAAGAAAAGCAACTTACAGATGCTATTAGGCACGTCCAACATCACAAATGGAACTGGGCACTGGGCAGAGCACATTGCAAGGTACTTGGGAAGGGTGGGCATGAGAATGCAGAAGATGATAGGGACCAAAAGGTAAAAAAAACAGAGATGTATCCAGAAATAGGTGGAAAAGCTTTTTAGTTTATAATAAATAATATAACTGAAATTAATGGTAATAACTAAGTTAAGAGCACTCAAGACAGAAAAAAAAACTTGGGCAAAAGAAAGGGGGAGGACCTTATCCAAAAGGGATTCACATAAAATAGCAAAATAAGGAAATGAAAATAACTTGATTTAGCTGTAGATGTGGAATATTAAAAGTTTTTTATTAAATATTACAAGTGTTCAAAGGCATGCCTTTATGATGGTCATACGTAAATGACTGTGTGTTCACATAGGGAATCAAGCATAAGGATATGAAATAAAGCTGCTTTGAAGCTTATTGAATCAAACATGTACAAGGACTAAATAGCCTGTTTTTAATACTAAAAAGGTGGGTTTTAGACCTTGAATTACTTTTAACTATAACGAATTAAATTCCGTGAATTGGTCAATTTAAAATGTTACATTTTTGCTTATTTGAAATTAATTAGGCTAGCTTTTAACAAATGTGGTACATTTGAAGACTATTTATCTCACCACTAACCATTACTCTCGTTTAAGTATATGTAATGTATTAATTTAGTTAAATTCGTCATGGGCTGTATATGATGTTATCATTAACAATCCATATATTTCATAGTATATCATAGGTTTGTTCAATACAATCAAAAGTAATCGCCGAAGGCAATCTCAATGACACAACAATAATGTACCCGTATATCAGTCCTTAATAGCTCGCGAGACGTAATGGAGTTAAACCAATCTGATATCGGCCTTACATTGTATTGATTTACGTAATACAAACGAACATTATAGTTACATCTCTACATTGTTCAATGTAGAGATATAACTAGAATGTAAATACAAATATTTCGAAAGATGCACTTGGTATCCGAGTAAGTACGGCTACTATAAATATTGAATCGATTGAGGTTTTATGAATGGTAAAGGAAGGCTCTTTAATTCATTGCGTATCATTCTCCGACAACACCTCTAGATAAACATGAACCTTATACAAGTCCGAAGCATACATGTTTATTTTTTTTTTTTTTTAGTATAATCTAATTGACACTTCGAGGATCGACACAACATCGGTTTAAAGGAAGCTTATTGGTGTGCTGTTTGCCAAATTAGTTTTTTAAAGACATAATCACTTTTACACAAAACATTTCATTTCAATAAAACACGAGCTACTCAATACAGGTATTGGAAAATTACGTTCTAAAACTCAAGTTAAACAACCCTAACAGCGTTAGACAGACCCTAACAGCATTAGACAGACCCTAACTAAGCATTTAAAATTTAATTTCACTCAATAGCACCATCAAAACGATTCCGTTCGCAAACTAGCCCTCTGAGAGTCAAAAGTCGGTTTTATCAAACTATTTGGCAGAAGTTATATCCCTAATATGCATAGGACTTAATGGAATAGAGGATACTAATTTTTACCCATTTTAATTAAAGTATTTTATAAATAAAAATGAAATGCCGTTTGTTACTCTCACTAAACATCAAGAACGGCATGACTAATTTAAATAAAAAATGTCGTATCCACTTTCATTCATACATACATCCATTCACAGCTATATCCTTGTAGGGGTAGGCAGAGGCGTAATTACAGCTCACATTTTGGCTATTGCTATCATACGGGCACTTTTTGCAATTTGTAAGGAAAATTTTGAGAATATCGAATGTAAAAAAGAGAAGAAAATGGGTATTGCTTATACAGATGGAGTCAAGGTCGCATACTCATATCTCGAACTGGTTGGTTGGAACAGTTCGAGAACTCAAATTTTGGTACAGGGTCGGCTTAAAAGCAAAGAAAAAAAATTAAACACAAAAATAATAAAAGCAGAGAGCATGGGTTACTTCAAAATAAATTCCTTTAATACGCAATAAAGTTTTAGCAGATATTGATCGAGATAAGATAGGAAAGACACCTCATAACTTTCTCTAAAACTCAATCACAGCCCACAAGATCACAAAAATAACAAACATACTTTAAGAAAATACGTTTGTTTTTCTTTATCAATAGTGGAGTTTGTACGTATAGTTCCTTCTGGAAAACACAGGTCTGACTGATACCGTAATATTTTATAATTCATTATTTTAGTATATAGTGTTAAGTACAACAATTAATATAAACAAGAAATTTTATTAGTATATATAAAAGCAGTTCGAAAAGTCTTTTCCACAATTGATGACCTTATCAGTGGTCCTAATTAGGTAAATTGTTGTTTCATCATTGTTGCGATTTCATAAGTTATGAATTCAAAATTTTGTAATTGGAATATAATATCGTTTTGTATAATATTCTATTATGTAATTGAATTATTAATATTCACATTAAAGAAGTACAATTTAAACCGGACATTATTGTATATAATGTCCGGCTTAAATTGTACTTTTTTAATGTACAATTTAATTTTATATTCCAATTATAAAATTTAATCTTGTCAGTAAAATATCAGTTAAATTGATGAAGTAAACATTGATTAAGGCCATTTTTGACTATATTTTATCTGTAATAAATTATTCTTAAATCTTTGTCCCCGAAGGGGAAGGTAGAAGCGTATTAAACTCCCACATTTTACCAAACATAATTTGGTCCTACTTACGTAAAAGCGGCAAGCCTATTACTGTCCATGTTCTGACTGTGTATAGAATGTCTGATAGATAACAGGCTAATCGCTTAGTCACCATTTATAACACCCACGGAAAGAAATGGAGATTCTCTATTTTACTCCACCGAGATCTACATGGTTATGTTTTAGCATTTTATTTTCGGATTGTGAGGTTTGGTTACTTGATCCCTTGCGATGCATGATGCGTTTTACAGGGCAGCTAGACGTGACCCAGATTCACCCACATTTATAATTAATGTTCTACTAACATGTGTCATATTGTATCGTTAAACTTATGACGTTTTAGTTAATGAAATATCTAAGAAAGGAGTTGTAGAAATTGATGTAGAACCTGAAATTATTATCGATTCGTCATCACCACGTTAATTTCGTTCATCGACATTCTACTAACTACGACTAATATCTCTAATATCTATAATATTAACTAATACACCACAGATGTGCTCAACCGGTCGCTCTATTTTTTTTTAAAGTATACGGGGATAAACGAGCAGACGGGCAACCTGATGGTAAATGACTTCCGCCGCCCATGAAAACTTGCAACTGTGCAACTTCCGCCGCCCATGAAAACTTGCAACTTGAGTCACAAGAGTACTGTCCGCCTTTTAAGATAGGGGAAAGAGTGGAAAGGAAAGGTAGGAGGGGAGGGGAAAGGGAAGGCTTCCACCAAATATAGCGATGGAGTCATCCAACAACTCCTTGCCACTCCGACCTGATCGTCGGTCCATCTAGACATCATCGTCCACTTTCCATTTACATATCTTTCAAAACTTTGTGTAGTATCAACTATTTGATAATAGTTCAAATACTTTGTGTTATCAAAATATTATATCCTATAAACCGTTATATTTAAAACTAAAGTCACCTTTAACACTTTCGTCACTTTTTTAACACTTTCGTCGTTACAGGGCTAACAGCATACTCATATTATATCTCGATTTTTAAGGTAACTGTTTATTATAAATCACGACTATTTTCTAATAAAACTTAGAGACTAGACTTATTTACAAAGCCGATCGGTGTTCATATGTATTTTGACTTTTCATTGTGTTCACTAAATATCTAATTATAGTAATTTTGTTTGTGCAATGTTGGCATATCATAAGTCATTAGTATAAAAGTATTAGATCAAAATAGAAGTCCAAATATAAATTTCCTATCATTTAAACATCAAATAACACAGTATTTTATTTACATACATTGTACATTTTTGTCATAATTATTGTTTATTCTAAGGCTATAGATACACGCTACGTAAAAGGGCGATGCTGATAAAATCTTCATTGGGGAATATTATGACGATCGCTCCTCGCTTGCAAGGGGGAATCGATACTGCCATGAATATTTGAACGCGTTTTGTGCTGTCCATACTTTTGTCAGTTTATTGAAATAGTTTTGTTTATCAACTACCCCCACGAAACATTTTTAGAATACGATTGCCGTAACTACTTTTTATTTATATGGGAACAAAATTAGCTCTGAGGTGTTGAATACTTTAATGTATTTGAATATTAGCTTGGTATTAAATTTATTTTAGTATAGCCTTAAAATAACATTTTCTTTGTCTCTGAAACATACAAACAGCATATAACTTATACTCTACTTAACTATAAATTAAGTTTATTTCATTTCTGAAAATGTGCGGAAATATACAAATTGAAATAAAAAAGAATGTTCTGTGAAAAGTCACATGAACATTCACAAAACTAATAATTGAATAAAAAATATACAAACAACACAATACATGCTCTTGCAAAGTACAGACATATTTTATACTGTATAAATACCTATTTTCGTGTAGCTTAAATATCGAACATAAAATGTTGGAAAAGAGTTTTATGAAAATAGCCTTCTTTTTCATTGGCTGCCATAGATTTGAGTAGCTAAAAAATATTTATTGTAAAACACAAACAAAAACTAATAAAAGTCAACTAGCCTGATCAATAAGGCTAGCAACGCACTATATATAACAATTTTTGACTTTACATACATATTTGTCAAGCGACTTGCTGTTCTCAAACTTTCTATATTTTTTTTATTTTGGGCTGTCCAAAGCTTCTCCGAGGAGTATTAATAAACTCAGTTCCAGTTTTTCGTAATGATAGATTGCCAAGAAATAGAAAAAGAAAAAAAATTAAGGATTTTGCATTCCATGATCCATCACAAGTTTATGATAATTGAATGAAATAAAGAAAGAAAAGATCGTCCATTTCTTCAAAACTCATACGAGTGTTTTGAACTCACAGACATAAGTAGAAGAGATTAATTATACGTAAATTATCTAAAATAGAAGTATTCAGAAATTACAAGCCTAAATAATAACTGCGTATACACAACGATAACATGCTATATTAACTAGTAGAATACGTTGCCAAGTAATTATTTATTAAATCGGTTTGTGGAAAAACAGATTTAAATCAGTAGCTATATTTAGTTTAGTTTTCTTTATGCTTCATGGTATGGTAATTACTGCCATCAAAGGTTTTAAACCGCCCTACTCAGTAATGCAATATTAGATTATAAACTAGAATAATATTTTATACATGTTGTTTAGAGATAAGGTTGTGATCTGCAGTGCAAAACAGTTTTCACGACAAATTAAAAAATAATTTATGTATTAGGGATATTAAAGACATAAGAGTAGTTCAAAATAAAGAACATTTATTCTAGTATTTTATCCAGATGCCTAATATAGGCGTAATAGTATAGTAATATAGGCCTAATGCAGTAGTAGTATTAGTAGATAACTGGAAACTCTAAGTGCAAATCCAAATTAGTATATATATATATATAGCATAGTCAGAAAATTTATGATTATTCTTTTAAACAACTGTGCTTTCCAGTCTATGGTAATTCAAGTAACTTTTTTTCACAACCAGTTGTCAGTGTGCCGGACGACGAGAAGCTTGCAAATTCGGTTCAAAATAGGGACTGGATTAAATAGGTGTTGCTGTTTATTCTGAGCATATATTGCTTGAAATACTATTTAAAGCAATATCTGCTCAGAATAAACAGCGCATAATAATATATGTATTTCTAATATCACCAAGGCAAATCGGCCTATATTATATATACAATTTTATACGTTTCCATATTTTTTGTGTTCACAAACAAAAGAAGAGTCTCGCGTCGTTTACGCACGCGGTAGTAAATTACGCAACAATTCGAATGGAAAATGAAATGCCTGTTTCCGAACCATTAAGCAATTTGAATTTAACACTCGTCCCTTCATTTTCCTATTACCGCAGAAATTGTGCGATTTACTCACAAGCCCTTGGAAGTGTAGCAATGGAGATTGCGGTGAAACAAGTGTTCCTTGCGGAGTTATTATACTGTGTAACTACACTTTAACCCCTTTTAAGTTGCTATTAAAGGAGGCCTGGGTGTTACATTTATAAAAAAAAAACATCATTAACATGTAATAAGTTTCTTGCTTAGAAGATTGTTTTCAATAGGTGATTTTGTTGTTTTGCTTTGAGTTCTTTAAATGATTTCATATTAAGTAACGGCATAAACGGTGAAACTAGACTAAGTTTGCTGCCCAGCTACTCTTAACATTAGCAATTACCTGCAAATTTCATCGTAATAATTAAACGCTACTCTTAGTTTTTTTCTTAGAAAGCGTTGTAAGATCTCTTGGCTTTTTAAAAATATTTTGTCATAATTAAATCATTACCTAATTGATGACTGTTTCGTCCAACAAGAATATTGTGACAATTGGCTGCATTAAAAATGAATAGAGGGAGAGATAAGAAGTGCTTCAGTCCGCCTGAATATCAAAACACAGGGACTAATAGGAATTTTGGTGAAAAGAAAAAAAGTTTTTAAAATAACTAGCCTCGATGTGTTCGAAGCAAGATTATGTAACAATTTTATAATTACTAAGCTCATAGTGGAACAGACAGCCTAATCTATAATTATAGGGTCAGGCAAGACAGTATTCTGCAAAATGAGCTTGGTTTGGTTGAGGGTTTGAATAAGGAAAAACATTTAAAATTTTATACTTTACGTATGTTAGGAGCCATCTAGAATAAGCATTACAGATATGGAACCCAAGGTATAACAAGTACATAAACCGTATTGAGGGTGTCCAAAGGCGGTTCATTCAGTTCAGGCGAAGTTCATTCATCAGTTCCTATGCTTTTACTTTCACATACGATACCACGTCGTCTTGCAGATTGCACATTCTTTTCTTAAATTTGGTGTAATAAACATAACTGCCCTGATCTCTTACATAAACTTGAGTTTAATGTTCTGACAAGATGCGTCAGTTTCAATCCACCGAAATTCGAATTATAGAATGAGCAGATTTATGTTGCAAGCAAGTAAATACTTCAATGAAGCAAGTAAAGACTTCAATAAATTGTGAAAAGAATTTTTGTTCGAACCATACACAGTGAATGGCAGCACTGTCAGGAAACTAATAAACTTTGTTTTTTTTTTTTTCAAACAGGTTGAAATGTATTTTTCTTTTCCTAGCTTCTGTATTGCTTGTCGAAATTGTATAGGTGTAGTTTCGTGTTAGTTTCCGTTCTAAAAGCTCTGTTCGTTTATAATGCTGCGATTCGTGAAAATCTGTAATTGGCTTGATGTTGTACATCAATTTTATACAAATAAAAAAAAAATTAAAAAAAACTACCCACTGTTTTATTTTGTAGCTGTTGGTTTTTCTAACTTATATAAATAAATAAATAAAAAGAGAATACAGTTTGCATATAAACTATGTATGTAGCCTTCAGCCTCAGTCGCCTTTTGAAAATAAAAACAATGGTTTCACTACTTTTTCAATGTAGGTATTTACAATCGACAGTTCTGTAACTAAGTTGGCCTATAAAATACATGTTCCATAAGCGCAACATTTAAGAAAGCAAACGGAATCCCAAACCGTGATTTTTATTTATGTAAATCCACGATCGAAAATCACATCGTGAAAAACTTCTGAAATCGTCTACGGTATAGAGAAGTAAAGCGGTCGATGCGGAATAAAATCAACAGAAAACAAATTAAATGCGTATATGTATAAATAGAGCTGTGATCCAATCCAATGCTTTTGTCGGTACTGTTTGAAGAAAAAAGATAAAGAGAGTGATTGATATTATATGTAGAACTGTTTCCTCTTCAACGCGTTCATCGCAGATGTTATACTTCTCACTTCGATTTTATTTTTAGAAACAGAAAAATTCAATTTCATTTACCTATTCCTACTTCGAATCATTTAAATGATACCTTCGCTTCAATTGATGGTGTATGATTTTAGTGTATGTGTCTGTTGTAGCATTAGGAGTTGTGCTTTCCAATTCCAGTGGTTGTAATATACATATATAGCGGTTGTTTTCTGTTCGAAAACGTACTAATAAAGTTGGGGATACCTATTTTGAGTAGATACGCTGCGATAACCAATATGCCTGACCGTTATCACCTCACTTGTTGAACTTATTTCTGTAATATAGGGAGAGTAGTATGTTTTAATAATTTTGAAAATAAAATTATCATTTCTTTCTTTCTTCTTTTTTTCCGTATATCAACGAACTTTTGGTTACCACATTTTATCATGTATTAATATAATAATATAATAAGACTATAATAGCATAATACTAAAGAATTTCGGGGACACTTATTGAAGTCGCAGCTGAGTTTAGTAGTCAGATTAGTATTCTGGTGAAAGGTTGGCGGGATCAACTTGCGTTTTTTAATCAAACACATCCAATCCTTCAATGGGACGAACCATTGACTAAAACAAAACGATAAATTAAGGCAGGAAACAGGAGGCGAATGCTCGCCGCTCGTATTGAAAGATTTACTTCCTCTGTTTAATTGCAATAACGGCTAGGCACGTTGGTATCGTATTTTTCTTTGTACACTCCGCCTCTTATTGCCTTTGGGCCGTTAAATAAATTTATGACGCCCAACAAAGTTCAGCCCACCTCGGCAGCCTCACCGGGCTGAAATTAGGTGGAAATGTGAAACAGAAATAAAAAGCTGGTCTCAGGTGCGTTGTTCACCGCGTCCGGCTAGTGGGATTAGCTCTTGACTCGCGGTTAAATGGCTCGGCCGCTCATAAAAGTTTCTTAACACTCATAGTTCCAGCTAACCTTTTCGTTGGCTAAAATTTTCCGTCCACAAAAGTTCCAGTGGCTAGTTTCATTTCGCATTACGGAAGCCTATTTAGGATTTTACTCATGTGGCCCAGATGATCTTTTTTTTTTTGCATGCTTTAGGCACTTGCAACTTTTTTATAACCAAGCAAAATCATAAAAAAAAATCCCCCCACACATAAAATATAAAAATTGAATTACATGGTATTATATATATAAACAAGAGAGAAATTTGGAAACTCACATTAGCGCCCGGCTCCTTTAAAGCCTTCGATGTAATCTGAAACAAGGAACAAACACGCCTAAATAACAATAAAATTGTAATAAAAACTTTGTGCACGCAACCGAAATTGTATAAAATTGACCAAATTATTATTTACGGTTGAAATTAAAACAAGGCATTATGGAAGATTACTTTCCCCCTCTTTAGAAAAAGTCGCGCTTGTACAGTAACGATCGTGACTAACGTGTTGTCTTTCTATATTTGGAACCCCCAATTACGATAATTTCTTTGTCTCCTCATGTATTTGAGTATCGTCTTTATCACTGTTATATTGAGTTAATATTCAGTCGATTTTCGCTTATCAAACTGATTTATTACGTTCATAAAATATTCAACATTTGTACAGCGCAACCACGGCCTCAGATTGAAATTAACGCAAAAGTTAGTATTTAAATGTTGAAAATTCGAAAACGGTGATCATTATTTTCAATGTGCAGGTATATCCCCTTGAAAGAACCACATCAAAAGAGATGGGAATTATTAATTTTCAACTGTTATCACAGCGTGTGTTTGGTTTGCGGTCGCAGTGGAAGCGTTACGGTAGACGAAACTCAACCCAAACCAATTTCAATATAAAGAAACCGTAAAAAGTCCACTTTACAGTTCGTTCTTGCGTTTTAATAGCACTCGTGATTTTTTTTCTTAAAATAAATGGTTTATGAATAATACCTAATATTCTTGCACAAGCCTATATCTATCATAAAATACATCGAATTGAATGGTCTAATAATAAACGTAAAAAAACCTTTTTAAACATACAACAAAGTTTTAATTATAACCAGAGGTCGCCTGTTGTTCAATATACAACCATAATTCATTAAACGTTGAATGTTATGTTTCATTTAATTGACCAGTACTGTACAAATTCTTGTATAAATGTTTATTGTACAACTGTCATTGTACAAATTGGTGTTTGTCAATCGTTTTCACGCAAAGAACAAAGACTAGAAGTCATACCCGAGGATCATAGGTATTTTGAAGGTATAGCTACAAATATGTACAGCGCATTGAGGTCACTACAATCTACGACATAAATAATATAAAATAAAATTTAAACATCAAAATTCATTCATTCATTAATTTTCATTCTAGCAGTACAAATTGTAATGCGTGAGTTTAAATAACATTCATCTATGCAAATAATAGAATCTTACAACACTATAATAATTTAAAATTAACGATTTTATGTACCTCTAATTAGATAGTTTATAGAGATTTCATGTTTGTCACCCCAAATTTTAAAGCGTACGTTATTAGATAATTTGATAGTGACAGTACCTCATTTGTACCTCTTTGATCAACTTCTATTGTGGGAGAGCCATGTTTAGGCACGAATGGGTCAGCTCAGCCGGAGTATTACCACGGCCTTTCAGAAAACCGATAGACAAAAAATTGCATTTTTTTGTATTGTATTGCCGAATAAGTGAGTGAAGTAAGTTTTCACTCCCTCATAACCTACTCTCACCACCTCTATAACTTGAGTTGGTGGTATCAACGGGCGGCGATTGTCATGTCTACCATCAGGAGAGTAACACTCGACCCGAGCACTCTTGCATTCCATGTGAAGTTAAGTATATTTTTCATGAACACAAATCTCTTTTTATGACCTAATTTATTTATTATTTATTATTATTATAACACGTTATTTATTTAAAGTTATCGATCGCCCTTGCTCCTGTAGAAGTCATCAATCTGATTAAAAATAGCCTTAACCTGTTCTTCTATTTGTTTTTGTGAAATTTAGTAGTTCAAACTTTAAACTCTTCCTGTTGACCGGTTTTTTATGGGATGGGGGGAAAACGAGCAGACGGGTCTCCTGATGGTAAGTGATTACCGCCGCCCATGGTCACCCGCAAGACAAGAGTCAAGGTTTTTAGGTTTGAGTACGCTCTTTTCTTGATGTTTTGATTGTCCTATCACTCCGGAAATACAGCAGGTGACAATTGATCTCATATTTGGTACACATCTTTGTTTCTGATAACAATACAATTTAATATATTCAATATTATTGTTAATCAGAGATGGCCACTACGAAATGGCGGATTACATATTTTTATACCACTCTCTCAATATGGGTATCAAATAAAAAGAGTCCACTAGTAGAATAGTGAACACTATGATAAACAAAATGCAAATCTAATGTGGCCACTGACAAAATGGCGGATTTAATTTTTTCACAGTCTCCTCAATATGGGTATCATATGAAAGGGTTTGACTTGTAGAACACTATACACTATGACAAATTTCAAATCTAAGATGGCAAAATGCTAGATTTTATATTTGTTACAATGTGGGTAGTGGGTGTCAAATGAAAGTGCTTTACAAGTAGAACCCACTTGCATGGCGAATCAGACAGTTTACACAGTCTAAATAGAATAAGATATATTAAGTATTTTTTTTGTAACTTAACGGTTTTATTGAAAATATAGATAATAATAATGTCCTAGGTACCAATCATCACACCACTCTTCATCAATTTAGGGCATTGATTAGATAAAAAAATAAATCAAAGGGCGTAGTGTAACCTGAGTATATATATATATATATATATGTATACAAACAAATGTACACAGAATTTAGAATGGTGTGAGCCTTTGACTACTGTTAGAAATTTCACGCGTCTCACGATTATTTTTTTGTCTAATTAACGCCCTAAATTGATGAGGTAAGTAGTGTGATGATTAGTACCTACCGAATCATTTTTTAGCTTTTAGTACAATTTCTACATCGTTATTATATTAGTTTTCAATAAAACCGTTGCTCTTAATTTTTTTTTTTTACTTTTTTACAACTGTTTTAAAACAAAAACTATCGAAAGTATAGTAGTAAAGCATATGCATATGTATTTAAGAAGTTAAATCAAAATAAAATCGGCTGGTTTTAAAACATATTATAATTAATTCGTAAAGTTACGCCTTTCCTAGACGAAAAAAGATAATCAAAAAGAAATCTCTATACGTATTTTACAATATTTTTACATTTCCTGGCTTTATATAATATTACCAAAAATCCAATTGTTCAAGCTTTTGGAAGAGGAATTTATTAAGCAGTAAATGATTATTAAAATTTAGCCGATCGTTAGGGGAAAGTTATCCACTACGGAAAAAACGGTCTGGGTCCTTTTCTGTGTTTGCTGAGACGGTTCTAAAGTGATAGGTGATACTAATTTGCGAGTATTTACGGATACTGGTAACAACTTAATATTAGGCAGGTCATGAGCTCCGTTACCAACTTATATAAATATATATATGTATATATTTAAAATATAAAGCAGTTAAATAAAGAACCATAACGCTATCAAGACCCTTTTAGCTTTTAAAAATATACGACACCTGCAAACCTTTGGTCGTCAAATATTTCGTCGAAAATTACCTAATTCGTTGTGAGAAAGGGTTGAAATTACCATTTTATTGTGGCATTTTATTCTCATGTAGAAAGTTGGTGAGTGAGGACGACGGAACTTTTGCTAATGCCGGAATAATGTTTGTGGAGCTACAGAGGTTGGCGGGTTGGTCGGCCCTTGCAACCGGTAATGGTACGGAAAAGTTTTTATTTATATTGTATTGTAGGTTTATAGCGTATTCGGTGGAGTAGTGGCAAGCCTATTTAAGTTTCCCTTTGGGATTATTAGCCGTAAAGATGTGTTCAGTATATTGACTGCCTTGGAGGTGAGCAAAAAGGAGGCAGCCTTTCGTAGCTTCATTATTTTTCTGCGTAAGTCGAAAAAAAAATTACTGAGTTGTTATTCCGAAAGCTATTCAATATGGTAAAGAGGAAACTGATGAGCTTACGTAGTTATATCTAGATATCTACATATTATAGATCAATAGCTTATAGCAGCTAGTTTCTAAATTCCAAGACACAGGAATTAATCCTAGTGCGGGAGTTGTCTTTAAAATAAAACCACAAAATAAATAAATAAATCATGTTTATCACAAAGTCATATCAACGTATTTGTGCTGGGTGAGAGTCAAGCCCGTGACATTTAGACCAACAGAACTGAAAATTTTTCTGGTCCCTTTCGATGTCACGCTACAGCAAATGCAAATCAAAATCAAATCTTTTTTTATAGTATAGCAAGCCATATTTTAGACTACATCTGATAAAGGCCTAAGTGAATTACCTATGCCTTTATTTTTTAGTGTTTTTGATATTTTTTATACGCTCTGATCACAATACTATAACAATTTTTTGTATATTGGTAAGAGAAGATCTCTTACCATTATACAAAAAATTGTTACAGCTAGTTTAGTGCTAAGTAAGTACTAACATATTTGAGTGACATAAATAAATTAATAGCATTTAAATTAAGTAAAAACATAATATAATAAAGCCATTTATGGCTTTATTATGTATTTTTACAAACTGGTAATATCTGTGTAGAGATGTAGCGGGATATGAGGGAATACGAAGAATCCTGAACACTCGTTAACTGAGTTGTCCCATGTCGCCTCCGTGTCGTGGACGTGGCCAAACAAAATGTAATTTGCCCCCGAAGCGCCCTCTTACGTGACCCGAGAAAGATATAACGCTTTTATTAAATTATTTCAGCTTTTATAAGTAACTGTTACGGACATTTCTGAAAAAATAACGACTCCGAAAGCTAAAGAGATTACGCCGACGCCTAACAATTTACCTAATGCTCGTAACACACCTGTGTGGTCCGAGATTTTAAAAGTACTTTACGTTGAGTTTACAGTGTACATTAATTTGTTTAAGGGTACGTCGGCCGTTTAATGAAGATAATTCTGGATAATATCGCTTTCACGTACACTTGTGTACTGATAACATGCTTTGAGTCTTTTATGGGAGCGCGTAGAGATTAACATTTTTGGTCATATTTTATGCCACAACTTTGTTCAGAACATGTCTTCTCGATACAGCAAAAGTAGTTACATTTACCGTTTTACATATAAGTATTTAACTTGCTTAAATCTAGAATTAGCTAGTTTTGCTAGGTAATAAGCATAATTTTATTCTTTACCGCTTATTATAATCTTCATGTATTAATCGATTTAATCTAAGTATAGTAGAACACTACTATACAATATTTTTTAAATGTAATAAATGGATAGCGAGTATTCAATAAGATATGGAAAAATGTCTGAAAACACTCCAAAAGCGAAGGGAGTCTGACATTAACAATCATTCCATGTTTTAAAGCTGATCCTCTTTACAGTAACTGAAAAACAAATACAAACAATAGTGATTGTTTTACAATAAAGCAATTCAAGTCGACAATCTTATTAGATCTTCTTCTATTCTATAGCTACATCAAGGTTTATACAATATAACCAGCAAGAGAGTGTGACAGCTTAGCACCAAATCTTCCTACATAAATAACACTACCGACTGCGCGAAAACACACGGATGTCTTATCAAAGTTCCGACGTTATGGAATAAATGATTTTATTTATGCACGGAACAGGGCACGATACGAGATTGCACATCCGATTATAACACCCTACCGTAACAGATATTCTAGCAAAACTGCACTGAATTATCATTTGGCTACGATTTGTTTTACTCTCGTCCTATTGAGCGCACCTCGTTCGCTGGATTTCATTCAATTAAGGATTTTTTGTACTCTGTAAAAAACTAATTTACATAAAATATTTGGGCTCTGCGAAAATTTAATTAACATAAAAATGTGTCAAAAACTCAAGTGTTCAAATATGATAGCCTAGTCGCAATGAGAATATTTAAAGTATGTGATACATAAATATTTGGGGGTAATAACTACATGTACTAAAATGGAAATCGCAAGCGCTTAAAAAAAAACATTATGTAGTATCTTGTATTATTTATATTACGAGTGAAATAGTAAAAACCATGTCTCCAGGCGACTTTTGTTGCTACGCCCATGTCTAAAGATAAATAACACCAGATAAACTCATATACAACATATGTATGTAGTATGTATATTCACTATAATTCATATATATATTGTTGATAAATAGTACTGACCTATTGCTTTCCATCAGGCAAAGTGGAGTCACTATGGTAGGCTAATATAAAAAAAAATTAACTTTCTTACACGTAAAACACCTTGCGGGTCGTCGGATCAGGAATGATGAAGTCATGATGACATTGATGACTTATGGTTATCCACACACTTTATCACTTATTCCAACAAGTATAATATACCATGGAACTTTAATTACACTACAGTTTACTTCAAGAAGGAAGCCCAGTTTCAGATAAAGTTAAATGTGTTTGTCTATAACCAAGAAAAAGGCTTTGAATCGCATGATACCTATTAGTTACTACTGACTGGGAAATTAGCACTCACTCTACAATATAGCTCACGAGAAATCTAATTAGACTTGAAATTGATATTTCTATTTTACAATAATTATAATGTAAGACGCTATTATGTAATGTATTGTCAGACACTATACGTTTTGAACTGCACGATAAACATACATATTCTTAGAGTAACGTTGTGTGCAGAAGCTATATATAAAATAATATATGTATAATCATCCTGTTTTTCCCTTATATTTCAAATAACTTCCATCCAGTTGCCACGTTTGTACTCCCGGTTGGAACACCCGGTTGACACACAGACCCCATTCCTTGGGGAAACTGTATTATTCTGGGGTGAAAAGGCATCTTATCTCGTTTTATTTCTTTCCATGAATTTTTAATAAATTCGCTGAAATGAGTAACAGGCACACTTAAAAAAAAACATGAATCATAAATTAATCATAACATGTCGCAGATGTCAGATAATTTTGTCAAATAAGTTTTTTAATTAATTGTAAAACAATAGTGATGATCAATGAGAGTGTCAGGGTACGCCTTAATTGCGGCTGGAAGGTCCGTTATGAAGGATTGGCGGGAGAGGACAAGTAATCTCCCGTCCAGCAGAAGACCCACCAGGCACCGAAGGACACAAGTATAGATTGTAAATAATTTAATAATGTTAGGAATTTTTAATACGCTGTTTTTATTTTAGTGTAAAAGGTAAGATTTTTTGATCACAAGTGTTGGTAGAAGGAAGGCGCCCCAAATCCAGATGGACGGATGGCGTGAGGTAGTTAGTAAGGATGCGGTGGACTAAGATATGGTGCACGTCCGTAGAATGATAATAATGATGATTATGTTCATTATAAAACTGTAAATACTGTGCTAATACTGATTTTCCTTACATATAGCGAAAACGAAATATGTATTATTTATTTTCATACTAAACAAAGCAATTAACTTTATGATACTGTCATATACATTTGTATAATGTCATAAATATAGTAACCAATAAAGGAATCTTAGAAACCTTAAACGTATGCGTAACATACGAAAAAAATAGTATAAGAAAATGAAAAAGAGCCAATCAGTCTTCCTTACTGCTAAGTTTACGATCAATTTATTATTTAACTACCACTCCTGATAAATTTTTCAGACTCACAAAAGAAAAGTTAGTTCAACAACCTTAAGTTTTAGAAATACGTCTTAAGGCTATAAAGGCTCCGTAAGTTAACAAATCATTTTATCTTTTTAACTTATCTGTTAACTACTGACGGGTAAATATTAAGCTGGCCAAAGTTAAATTAAAAAAAATCTGGTAAGTATTTTAAAAATTTTAACACCTTTAAGTCCGGACTTATGGTTATGCTTATGTAAACAATATATATTTTAAGCTGTTTGTTTCACTTTGCCAAAATTTTTGAAGGCGAGTATCGGGCATTTTTTAATAATTGTTAATCAAAATTAGTTAATAGCCCGTTCATTAAGAGTTAAGTTATTTACATAAATTTTATCAACCCATTCAAACAACAACTTTTAAGAATGAAAGTAATTGGAATAAAAGTTATTACACAAAATGCACCTGAGTTACTTTGTCAAATTCTGTTCCGTTACATGGAATCTTTGGTACGGCTTAACTAAGAATTAATTAAATTCATTCCTTTTAATCTGTGACGTAATTTCAACGCAATTTGCCAACAATCCCGTGTAGAAAGGATTGAATCTCTTAAACGGTTGTATCTTGGACCGTAGCTCTTCCTTAGCCCGCTTCTACAATCACAGCTTATGCATAAATTTGAATTTTCAATTAAGGATACTTTCAAGAAAATTTTATTAGACATAAAGTGAAACCTTTGGTCTCTTAAGACGAAATACGAATTAAGGAACAGAAATTCTATGGAGATGTAACCTGTTTGAAGGAGAATCTTAAATAAGATATCCCATATTTAAAGATTAACAGTAACAGCTTTGTGATGTTATCTTATATATAAAATTCTCGTGTCACAATGTTAGTTACCACACTCCTCCGAAACGGCTGGACCGATTTGTATGAAATTTTGTGTGCATATCGGGTAAGTCTGAGAATCGGCCAACATCTATTTTTTATCTCCAATTTTTTTTTTATGACAAAATTTTTGTTTCACGGGAACATTACTAATGCGTACGAAGTCGCAGGCAACAACTAGTTTAACTCTAAGATTTTAAATGGTTGTTTGCAATTTGCTTAGTAACCAAGTTTGTTGAATTACTAAATACACCATGGGTATTGATTATATTACAAACACTAGAATTAAGCAATCAGTGTTTTATATTTTTTAGACTCCATTAAAAACTTTAAAATGCAGTTAAGATTGAAGAATAGAATAGGAGCTGGGATGATAACTATTGCAAATGGCAATTAATGCTTATCAAGATGTGATGTTTATGTGCTGTACTTGTGAAATACTCAGTTTGGGTGATGCATAGAATAAAAGCACTTATGCATAATTAAAAAATATTTACAAATAAATATTATATATATATTCATAAAAATAATTACAAATAAATATTAAATGAGTACGTAGGTACATATCAATGTACTCATAATGATTTCAATTTTTTGTTTATTATCGGATTAAAAAATATATATGACATATATTCTTTATGAAGCGCATATAGTGTGTATCAGTTGTTATTTTTTTCATGTTTTACTTATGAAGGTATATTTTTTAGCAAATATTAGAATGTATTGAAAGTCTCCATAGACGTCCCTGTGCAATTTAGGTCTGTACCCCTAAAACGTCTGAAAGGCGTCCGCGAGATATCTTAAATGAGTTTCGTTATCTTTAGCAAAAGAAAATGAGATTAATAGTTAACAGAGGAGCCAAAGGCGCTATACATTTTCTTGAAAGTTAATAGTAAGTACTTAAGTGAAATTAAAAGAAAATCACTCAAGATATTGGGAAAATGTTTGGCCATTTTTAATTGAAATTATGATGTTTTAAAGAGGGTTTATACTTAAATTAGGACATAGTATTAATAATTCCTGTTAATTTAATATGTGAAAGTATAATATAATTTAAAGCTGTTTGCAGAAGAGTTGTTGGACTTGTTCGTCAGACAAAACTAAACTGCTAAATGAAAATTACGTACGTTCAGGCTAGCATTCGTTCAAACTGCAGTACATCAACAAAAATGGTGATGCTGAATTCAACATTCATGACTCCGGGCGTTCAGCGGTAGCATTCGGTGCCGTCAAGCATCGGCGACGTTGAGGCTTTATGCAAAAGACCCGAAGTGTATAAAGCGGCCATAAAGGGCCCGGGCACAAAGAATGCAAAGTGAGCTTCACCGTAAACTGAGCTAACCTCTCCGCGGTGTCCTTTACGATAGATTTATATTCATGACACTATCTCTAACGCGTAAAATTTCGGGCAATGGCGATCCAGAAACAGGCATATGTAATTTTGTTTGAATAAGTAAAGAGGGGTAAGAAACTTAGGACAAAGGCTATTTGATCTTTTCTCTCTTCGCTCTACTACGAATAAATAAAATCGCCCGCGGGCTGGTTTATGTGATATTTCATAAATGGATTTCGAAGGATAGTGTGTTATGGGATTATTGATTCCCCCTAGACACCGTCTACAGTCTGAAGTACGTTGGTACATTATCTCGGTACTCTCAGGAGATAACCTAATATGTCTTGTATCCGGTGAAATTTTCTTTCATAGGCATATTTACTGATAACTCTAGGTATATTGGTGTACCTACAAGTTAGTATCCTATAGATTCATTTATTAATTATTGTGCAATGGGAAAGTATAACAAATAGCTTTTTAATCATCACGTTAATTTTAACCTGCTGTAATGACGGGTTTTCCTCTTCATAAATGACCAAGTAAAATAGTGTATACATTAATATGAGTAATTAATATTGTAACCCAATATTTTATTAAAATATATTTCGGTAAAGAAAAGTGTTCAAAGAATTTTGTTTAGAGTATATGGAAATATATAAATAGAAAATCATCAACAATAATGATAGATATTAAAAAATAAACCTCATATTTTGACGAATTCTTTATTTAAAATTGTTTTTTATTATATGAAGTAAAGATGTGATCATTATAAACTGACAGATAACAGAACACAAACGTATTAAATGTCATTTATTCAGAGGTAATATTCTAAAATAACATTAAAGTAAAATATAGCCAATTTAAATTGTCCCAGTTCATAAAATTTTAGAGAAGCAATTTGATCCACTTTTACGAGTAGTTAGCAATGGATGTTTTATTGCGGCGAGCGTATTCGCCTCCGCCTAAACCAACAAACAGTTAATCATTCAACGTCAACGAGTACATAACGTTTTATTGCTTAGACGTCTGTGAAAAACGTGAACAATGCACCGTCGTAAACGCTGAGACTGGATTTAATTGTCTGACAGTGTTTCCATAAATATTTATACGCGTGTACCAACTGAAAATATATTTAAGAATCTACAATAGCTTCCCGCTCCGAGCGGCGTGTGACAGCTACTCCGAAACATACAGAGCTACAGAAATAAAAAAAATATACGTACACACATGGAGCACTTAAATAAAACCTTACAACGAACTTTAAGCAGCGGTTTATCTTGATGTAATATTTTTCCATTTCATTCTTCAGTTTTGTACTTAAGTTGTATTCTCTGGACGACATGTTTAAAGACTTATAAGTGTGTTTATTTTCATCTCGAGTATTATTTTTACGCTGTTCAGAGATTTGTTGACTTCAGTAAAGACACACAAAAGCGAATGTAGTTGGTTATACATACTCATTAGCCAACGTTTATAGTAACAACATAATGTGACATAGAAGTAAATATTTTTTTTAAATATGTAAATATTTTTAGATAAAGATTATCAGTTTATATGTTACTACTCCTTAATAGCACCACAACTGAACATACTCTTATAAACATACGTAGACAAACAAATAATCTGTAAATCCATGATAAAAAACAAACATGCAATAAGTGAGTCGTTTTGTATATACATATAAAAAACGAAAAATCAAAAACATATAATAGTAAAGAAGGTCAGCCAAAAAACTTATTTAATTAAAGTTGCAACGTTAATCTCTATTCATATCGCGAAAGGAAATAAGAGACAGAAAATTGTATAGCGACGAAAAACGTTAATTCATATCGCAGATAATAAAATTTTACTGTTCATGGAGGGGCGGCGGCTCAATTACATGCTTAAGTAAACATACCTTCGTGTCTAGTGCATATTTAAAAATACTATTAGCGGCTTTCTTCAAATTTTAACGAGAAAAGTTCAGTACAAAAAGTCGTTAAAACTGCTATGAAAAGAGTTTGATGTAATCTTAAAAAACCTGCTACTTGATGGTTTTTCTTACTTTTAATGTATGTATATTGCTTTCTTTAATAAACAAATGTATTCCATTATGCTACACACAAGTTTAATTTTATACAAATTAATGAGCAGACATTTAGAATTATCATATCAACCACTGCATTAAATTTTGTTATTCACAACAGCAACGAAAATGAGAGCTGACCACAATTTACGCGGTGCAAATGAAAATCTTTGCCAAATTGGTTAACCATTAATTCGGGTATAACTTTTTAGATCAAAATTAAATTAAATTTAAAATTACTGTCATTCGCATTGTAGTGTCTCTCCTTTTATTTCAGATACCATTTTAATATAATTTTTGTTTCAATTTTTGGTAATTATGTAAAATCATTATTTTAATGTGTGTAAATATTCCATTAATTCTATTAGTTAGAGGGCTTGGATGAACTGCTGAACTCGACTAGATTCTTACAGCCTCATTGAGAAATGCGGCTTAAGACCGGGTCTAGCTCAGCGACAAGCTCCTGTCGTTTTTTCTCAACGTCTGCCAGCTTGGCAGCATGATGTCCAAAATATCGCGTGTGTACTGTGCTGTCGTCTGCATAACAATATATATTGCCAAGAGCCAACATGTCATTGATATGCAGAAGGAACAGCGTAGGCGATAGGACGGAGCCCTGAGGTACACCAGCGCTAACCTCCTGGAAGTCAGAGGCCACACCGTTGCAGAGAACCCTAATGCGACGCTTATGGAGGAAGGCAGCAACCCAGTTGCTGAGTTTGGGTGGCAGACCAAATGCAGGAAGTTTGGAGAGAAGCGAGCGATGCCAGACTCTATCGAAGGCCTTGGCAATGTCGAGGCTGATGGCCAAGGGCTCCCCATGCCTATGCTCCAAAACTCCAAAGGTGTGTAACGTACGCTAGAAGATCCCGTGGATCGGTTCGGCCTAAAACCGTATTGCCGATCATTTAACAAGGAGAGAAGAGATCCTCTAGGTGACGGATTAATTGGGTGTTGATGATCCGCTCGAGCACCTTACAGAGTATGGAAGTGACGGCTATAGGTCAGTAATCGGCTGGATCGGAGCGGTCGCCTTTTTTGGGAATGGGTTGAACATTAGCTTCTCTCCAGGCCTCCGGAACAATTTCTGAGGAATAGGAAAGGCGATAGGCGATACAAGTGCGTCAGTACGGGAGACAACTCAGATGCACAGGTCTTAAGAATCACCGCCGGAATACCATCGGGTCCACTGGCTTTCCGGACATCTAGTGACCGAAGCTCCGCACGGACAGCGTGTGCGCGCCACGGTCGTCGATTCGGGAGTTAACCGCAAAGAGGTCAGCTAGTAGATTCACTTTCTCTTGCGGCTCGTGGGCCAGTGATCCGTCAGGGTAGTTCAACGGTGGCAGCGAAGGTTGGCAATAGTTGGACTGCACGGATTTGGCCAATCGCCAAAACTTACGGCTACCCGTAGGGTATGCGACAAGTTCTTGACCAAACCGTGCGATGCGCTGGGCATCTGCTCTAATATAAACCCTCTTGCATTCCCTAAGTTCTCGGAATTTTTACGGCTATTATATATTCATATTAAAATCATCATTCATATTAACAAATTTAATAATTAAAGGTAATTATAAACGTATTCATGGTGTCGTTTCATTACTACATGTGTGTAAGTGTTGGCACTCATAATTAGAGTAAAAGCGTCGTATGGATCTGCCGGTGGGGCACCGTCTCAAAGAACACTTACAATAGGTAATGTACTTAACGCGCGGTAGTGCCTAGTATCGTCATTACTTTGAGTCGTCATACAGAATAGGGGTGGTGAGGAGTCGACATACTGTTAAATTTGAAAAACTTATTTATAATAATAATATTTATTATTAATATTAGATAAAAACTTTATTAGATTGTAAACATAAAAAAATATAAAAAGTTACTGGCTGGATTTTATTGTAGCTATTTTATAAAAGTACGATTGTTTATATACTTTATGTGATCTACAACTAAAGTACACAATTAACTCATAATTGACTGATATTCCCAGTGACTTAATTTTTTTTTAACTTAAATTTTATAATCGCATAATAAATTATATTATTTTATAGTGTAGATACAGAAGAAAATTTGTTATACCTTTGTGTCACTTTGAAATGACTTCTTTTTAAACAATGTTATGACTCGAAATATTTAACTTCACTCGTTCAAATTCAAAAGTTTGTGTTAAGTAACTAAGCAAAATTTTACTGCATAAATGTATATCGTAGAGGAATTTTCAATCACCAGTTTTCCTAATTACGCACGTAAAGTCTACAAAGTGAAGCCAAAATTCGCAACATCAATATCGTCTCTATGCATCGAGAGTAGCGCCCTCGGCAAGATAAAGTACATTTAGATAAATGGAAGAGAGGCAACCTTCAGCCAGGGTGGGCACTCTGGCTAAACGACAGTCTTAATTTTCCCAAAGTAATAATTAAGAGTGAAGGCTCTGGGCCCCAACAAACTTGTGCAGAGAAAGCTGGTACTAAATTTTTAAACAAGTCTAAGTACAAAGTCCGATACATTCAAGTTAATTGTATTAATAAATAAATTCTTTAAAGAAGGAGAAGGCGTAGTTTTAGAGTTTAATGTTTTGTCGCTATTGCATTTCTGTTTTTTATTTATTGTATTAAATAGGAAATATAAAAATTCGTAGACTAATATATCGTGTCGTTAACTTTTATACTTGTGAATTCTAATAACATGCCTATAATGGTTACTAGAAAATTATGTGATTACAGATGTCATTGCTAAAGAGGCCTTTTTAATATACCATACCGTTTCATTATACGTTTTAAAAAAATATGTGAACGAGATTATTACAGGTAAATTAGCTTGGAGAAATTTTTGCGTTTGTAGTAGTGTATGGTCACGTGGCACCTGCGGACAGCGTAAACTGGTTTATTCTGGTTTTGTGCGTGTTTCCACTTTCCACTATCAAGTGACGATTTTTTGCTTTAGATTGAAATATCTCGGAAACGGTGCGTCCTAGGCCAAAAATAACAAAAATTTTGACGCCCCCGTAAACCCCCCGAAGTTTTAAAAAGGAAGGAAAAAAAAAATTATATATCGGTCTCTCCTCTTTGAAGTTTCACTTCTATCGTGTGTGAATCGCACACACACCTTTTTTTTTATAAAGTCAAAACCTTTTTCTTTAAAATAAAAACTTGTTTTTATTGAAAACAAAAATCAGAGTGTTGCTAGGGATAAGTATAAAATTAAATAGTAATGTTAGGATATCGAAACATTTTTGTATAGGTCAGACCGATATAGTGGAAACGCGCTCTAAGATCTGAGTAATATACACACCACTACATATGCAAAAATTTCTCGAGACTAATTTCACTGTAACATTCTGTTTGAGTGACGAGCTAAAAGTATTAACTTGAATACGCGGATAATGATGATTTAACTTGTGATATTATCTCTAAACTTTCCTTAAATGAATACGTTGCAAATTTCAGCTGCTTGGAGAATTGTATTTCTTTTGAATACACGTCAAAAAAGGACAAAAGAATGTAATTATAACCAATATATACATATATATAATAAGCAAAAAGCAAAATGTCAGTATTAATCGGTTTACGGTGTAGCAATAAAAGAACAAAATACATGAAGAGATAATGAAAATGCCCGCTTTATTGTTTAATAAATATAACTTTTCTCTGAAGCATTTTATAATTGCAAAATTGAATGGTATCGATAACTTTTACATTCATTTCAAAAAGCATTCAATAAATGAAAATTATATTTTATTTTTATGTAGCTTTATTTTTATGAAAGAAGTTGAAAAAAATGTGAAAGCTACACGTATATGAATAATATATGATTACAAAAGTTATAAAACTAAAGTAAATAATGTATTGCAGAGTGCGGCTAGTTTTGTAGCTAAAAGCTGGCTTTGCAGGCCCAACACAAGGGGACGCAACTTGTTTGCCCTAGACGCCTTATTTAGACAAAGCAGCAACTTATTTATAAACAAAATAGAGTTTCTTATGTAGAATACCTTTTGATGGGTTGCGCCATATTTATATTTATTTTGCATCGTTTTCTTTTCACACTTTAATAAATAATTCAATCGCATCACCACTTCAAATGACAAGGTTCTTAACAGTATTTTTTAATTTTTATATATCATGTTTATATTTTTACATACTGTCTGTTAATACAAAAACTGTTTTTGCTATTTTTATAGAGCACGATGGCCTAAAAGGCCGGCAACGCACTTGTGACTGTTGAACTGCAGGTAGTCATGGGCGACGGTATTAGCTTACTATCAGATGACCTTTCAGCTTCTTTTCCCGATATTTAATAATTTAAAACTTTAATATGCATAATTTATTTTGCTTTAAACCGATAGAGGGCAGGAATATTTTTGCCCTTCAGGTAAAATAAATAGAACACTGGCTTCGTGGAATTAATTACTAATTCATTAAATGACTGAAACTTTTGGAAATCGACTATTTGTGAATAATGTATTTCAATTTACTTAAGTTACATCTGGTCTAAAATTAATATTTTAATACATTTTATTGATAAGGTTATAATAAAAGTATTTTTAGGTAAAACTTAGAGAAAACATGAACTAGACTTAGAGCTTATATTTGAAATAAAGCAAAAATTATGTAACTGTATTATGTACACATCTAAGACACTTAACAGAATGCAATAGTCAAAGTCTATAGTCGAAATATATATTTAGTTTTGTTTAATTATATGTACAATTATATGAGAACCAGTAACACTAAATCCAACCAAAGATATAGACCGCTTTGAGCGATAAGGCCGCTCACTGAACAATACATTATCGTTAACTGTAATGTAATTACAGTTAACGTATTAAAATTTACTGTAATTCCTTACAATAAATAATATTCAAATCTCTTCTAAGTTTTATATCATTGACATTTGGCACTTAATATGTATGCGTCGAAACAGCTACGTTCGCTAAGAAAACCTCATGCCTTGTATTGATGGCGATATCCATTAGTACTGGAAGTAAACAATGAAACGTGACACTGATAATTAAACATGTTTAAGGTATTTCACTCCTGGTGCCTTGTCCATCAACGTAAATGCCTTCTTATTTAAATAAAAGGTGCGACCTCACCTATGGTGGCCTTACAAATATTCGTAAATGGATATTTGCTTACTAAGGCAGTAGTTGTCAACCGACGTCGTTATTGCTTTTATTCATAAAAGTGTTATGTTCATGTTACAAATGTTGTTTGTATATTACATAATATATAAAAAAACATTGATACGATTGTGTCTATAATACAACTTGAAACCAATTAAAACGGTCCCACAAATAGAATTACTTTTTTCATTCGCCAATATGTTAACAGTTCCAGAAAGTTTTAGAAAAAATAAAAAAAATATTGCATAAGAATTTAAGGGTTTCCTTCGATTTGCCTGGGATCCCATTATAAAATCTTAAGTTGGTGACAAAAAAAATAATCGGTATACCTACAATTGCAGTAGAAATCGTAAAAAATATGTACAGAAAAATGCATACATTCAAAAATATATTATATCTATATATTTGTCTTTATTTGAAGGCGGTTAAATAAATTCAAGGGAGAGTATATATACTGTGCACTTTTCTTCGAAAGTCGTTTTTTTTTTAATAACAGACATATTTTTAGGAAATTCCTATTAGTTTGATAATGAAATTAAGCGTAGCAATAATATAAGTTTGGATAGTACCCAAATTACTAAATGAGGATGAAAGAAAGGGGAAAAATTATAAAGATGAGATGATGGCGATGATTACGATGATGCCTCACAGCGGGTTTCGGCTATAGAGACCGTTTTGTGCTAACGTGTGCTGTTTGTCTTAACACTCTAATTAAGCAATATATATATATTTTCTTATAACATACATTAATAATAAGATTTCTATAAATGCAATAAAAAAAGAAAAAGAACAACAAAACGAGCCCAAACAGGATGAGTCTGACTCGTTTTGCTCAGAAGTTTCTATGATCACATACCGTCTTCATTTTCAGACCCATGCATATCTTTTAGCAAGAGTATATGTCAAAACAAATATATAAGCCCAAGAGTTAATGGGTTTGGTGAAGGACTAGGGCCACCTTCCGACTCCATCATCAGACCAGCTCTACGATATTATTAAAATTGTATTGCCATGGAAGATACGCATGTATACCCAATTTGGTTCTAAGTAAATAAAAGTTTGTAACAAAACGTTCAAATGTAATATAATTTACACCTATTTATTTATTAAACAAGTATTTAATTTCACCGCATCCAATATCAATAGGATGTATTAACTAAAGTACGCTCTAACCATACGAACAGTGATTGTTCATTTGGATAGGTTCAAAGCAAACTTATTTAATAAACGCAGTCCAAACCACGGTTCATTTGGTCACATCCAACGCCTGATTAAAGCTATTAAATTTGAATGCTATGATTGTTTTATTCGTTATTAATTTTGTCTGTATAAATTGCTATCCTGCTACGTAAATACTGATAGCTAGATCGTTATTTATAATAATGAAATTGTTCAGTGAGTTGAAATAAACTGGTCAAGTTGAACTTGCGACGAAAGGTTTGCACCTAATTTGCTAAACGATATTGATAAATATATATTTACTATGTTATTTTAAAGTTTAAGGACGTCCTAGTAGTCCTTTTTTTATAAAGTAATGATTTAGTCGTTGTTAGAAAATTTAGATTAGGCATTTATGTTAGAATAAAAACTTTCGTGAGTTACTTTCATATGTATGTATTAGAATAAAAACTTTCGTGAGTTACTTTCATATGTATGTATTAGAATAAAAACTTTCGTGAGTTACTTTCATATGTATTAGAGTAAAAACATATTTATTTAAATATACGGTTTTACTCACCTGTGTATTTTGGGGATGTATGTATCTTTAAATTCAAATTAAAGTATTTATTTAAATATACGGTTTTACTGTTTTTCTTGGATTGTATTTCGGGGATATTTGTATTTGAGTATGACGTCCAGCGCCGTCGCGGCTGGACGACTTACTCCTTGAAAAAGGTCTCCTGTCGAGACCGAAACTAGTCGGGCGTCCCCGCAATACACACGTGAGTGAAACCGTTTAATTTAATAAAAAGGCATTTATGTACAAGAAAGACTATGTTCATTGCTTCATATCATTATCAATAAATTATGTTATAGGTACACACGTTTTTTTCTCACGAGAAATTATATCACATCTAAACTTATTTATAAATAACTGAACCTTGAAAAACTTTTCCACTTGATTAAATAATATGACTCTTTGATCCAAGAAATGAATCTGCCCAACGGAGCGAGCCATTTCGAATAGGCATTGCGTGTACCAAAGGACTTCCAATAAGGGACGGCAATACCATCTAATACGATTCGAGTATATTAATCTACTACTAATGTGGTGTTCCTTGCCCTCTGGCGGCATACGACCGAACTAAACTCACGTTATATTGATGACGTCACTTTGTCTACGTCGACTGGCCATTTCGTCTGTGTAACTTTAACGTGTTGTTGCGAATGTATGCGACCTTTTCAAATGGTTAGGGGCCCACTCATTTAATTCTGTGGAAATTTGTATATAATTTGGAGTGGGGATCATTTACGGTGTAATTTGTGTGTAGTTTGGGTAGTTTTAGATTGCCTTTAAATTAAATAGTAAAAGACGAACACAAAACCAAATTAAATAGGGCTATTTTGTATATAAGATTTTATTAACTTATTGATTTCGTTAAAATTAAAAATATCTTTTTGTTATAAAAATATATATAATATAAATTAAACACAAAAACTTATATTTAAAATTAAATTATAATAATACGTCCGCTCGACCAAATGTACCTATGACGCTGGCGGCGTTTCCCCGTTGTATGCATATAGCGATGTTTTGGGTCAGGTATTGAGCAGAGCGTGGGTCCCGTCCCCTACTCCGCAGTTGGCGCCCCAAATCAGCCACGAACCTTTTGGCCTCAGAGCCCCATGGACCGCCGTCTCTGCCGGTGAACGGGACGAAGTCATACCCCGCGACCTCCAGGGCTGCGTATTTTCTGTGTTTGCCCAATACCACTGACTCGAACTTTTTGTCATCGAATAACTTTTCACTAAAAACAAAAGAGTACCTACACAATAAGTTTAAAGGTTAAGTTAAGGTTATAAGTTTAAAGCTATTTGCATGTTTTAAAATATTTTCTAACTTAAAGACACATATTTTCTTAATAAAATAAAGAGGAAGAAAACAGTTTTTGATGTTGACAACTGATGTCTAAATGTCAGTATCCTCAAATTAAGTAAGTGGTCATCAAAACTCATATAAGACAGCTTGTGAATATTATTATATTTAAATTTATTCACAGATGTAATAATATATAAGCTAGATCAATAAATAATAACTAACAAAGATCAAACCATACAATAATAAACCCAAATAATTTGCAGCTAACGAAGGTATTCCAATTTTAAACCTTAAATCTCAATAACTCATGTTGACAAAACACTCCAAAACAGTTCATCAAGACGGATTCGAAATTCAAATGAAGACTTGATACACTTGCCGGTTACTATACCAACATACCCCTGTTCTACCTATTAAATAGGTGCATGTGTGCGTGACTGATTCTTGTCGGGTAGTTTGAAAATTGTGCGATTTGGCAACTACCACTCTAAACCTACAGCTATTCTAGTTAAATCTTATTGCAATAAACTTTAAGTTTATATTGGGTTAATGTTTTACTGCTCGCCTAGGATCGTATTATACAGAATGCCACGTGCGTCACGCATGCCATGCTTTAATATTGTTGTTGTTGTGGAAAAAAACATCCGTATTAACAACTTTGAATTTGGGAACTGGCGATTTATTTGCATGATAGGGTAGAACTTGATACGGTGGCTTCTGCATAGTCTCTTATTTAAAAAACGGGACACATAATTACAAAAAGGGTTTGAGAACTGTAACGTTTATAATATAATATACAGCTTTTACCCGCTGATTCGCTCGCATTGAATATTTTAAATATAGATGGCGTTGAAGTTGCTAGATATTCAAAGTTTTTGACAAACAACCGTATCTGCCAAAACAATTATTTTTACCCTCCGTAAAAAATATTTCTATTTTAATAAAAATTATCCTATATCCTACCTAATACCTTTGCGAATATGTGTACAAACTTTCATGATATTCGGTTGAGTAGTTTCGGCGTGAAAACGTAACAAACAAACTTCACATTTATAATATTAGTAGGGATAGTAACGTTTTTTTATATCATAGGGGGACAGGGACAGACAGGGAAACAAACGGATTTACGCAAAGTATGCAGTATATTAGTTCCGTAAGTGAGTATTACATACGTGTAATTAAGTGGTTTAAGCGGTTTTATTTTCTAAAGTAGTATTTAAGATGGATAATGTTAGATGAAACATTACCTGCAAAATTTGGCCCTCTGCTATAGATTTCCACAAAGAGTGCTCTCTAATTGTATCAAGCATCAAAATGACATGAAATTATTACATCAAATTCGTAAGTACATTTTTTTTTTTATTTTATGGCATAGGGGGCAAAGGAACAGACTAGTCACAAGACGGTAAGTGACAACCTCCGCCAATAGACACCACCAGCCCAAGAGTTGTACGAGCGCTGCCCACCTTTAAGGGTGGGCAGCGCTCGGCTCTAAAGGGGAGACGAGAGGATGGAAAAATTAAAGGGGGGGGGGGGAGCGTTAAAAGTAGTAGTAAATACAAAGCAAGAATTGTTTGACTACCGGTTTTCTTTTAGCCGGCCTTCTCCGGTGGTGGTGGTGGAGCTCGCCCATTGGAGTATAAGCATGTCTTTCCCACGGTAATAGTTAAATGATGATAATGCTCATAGAACTTTTGTTATTTCATCGATTTGAACTGATAAGCAATTAAGTAAATGTTGCATAAACAGAACACGGATAAAGTAATGTATTAATAAAACGATATGAAAATGAATTAAAACAAAAAATCATACTGTACTGCATAAAAATACACAAAATGAACAAAATACGAGTTAACCGCAGATTTATATAAAAAAGTTATAGCCACAGCACAGTTGAAATTGTTCCACTTCGTTTGGTTTAACTAAAAATGGCATACGTTTTCATCAATCTTTTTATCTGTGTGCAAAGCCATCGATAATGATGCCTACAACTAAAGCTACCACACTTTCATTAAGTTTTCTAGTCGCTGAATACCGTATTAAAACCGTCGCCCTAGCTTGGTGTGAAGAGTTCGAAAGATCAATTCTTAGTGTAGTGAAAGAGACAAAGTATTGATATATCCCTGCACTTGATCCTATTTATCATGCACAGGACTTATTAAAGCGACCAACACGCATGTTGTTGCTTTACAGTGAAACTTTAAAGCAGATATGAAAATACGTAGAGTCGACAAAGATTTTCTAAAAAAAAATTGTAAACTGACTTTCAATTGTTTCGTTTAAAGAAGTTGTGAAGGTGCACAAAACAACTTGATTGTTGTTATGCAAATATCTAAAAGATAATTCAAACAAGTAACTATCGAACAAAAATTTAAAAATGTATTTGCTCACATGCAATAATTACATCAAGCTAAGACACAATTCGTACAAATATTATGTTAGCTACTAACAATGCGAGTCGGCTCGATGCCCTCCAACGTCCAACAGATTGGCGTTCTATTCATATGTAGATTGCAACAAAAAATCCAATAAACAAGACACAGAGCACTTACATCTCCCCTAGCATCATTATTGAAAAGAATGTTAACAGTGCACCCGGCTTATCCCCGACTCGTTTTACCAAAAGAGTTAGACTAACGAATGGTTGCCCTACACTGGCATGAGTGACTCTCTCGTTACGCTTGACACTTCAATTCGGATTAAATTCAGTTACGAATTTAAATCGGCAATAGTGTTTGTGTGATTCGGTAGCTTGTTACTTTGTGATATTGGTGACGCAGCGTTAGATTAACGGCAACTAAGTATAGGGATACCTAGATATGCCTTTATTTGACCAACAATCAGTACTGCTATGGTGATGATCTATTTTTGTATTTTTCTTAGGAATAAGTGTGGTGTTTCGTCGTTGTAAATCAATAAAAAAATATATATATAATAAAAATAACTCTACCAACGTAAAAGTTATTTTTTACTAGTCCTCGGGTACACACTAATTCTTGTTCAGAATTTAAGGTACCCTTTATATTTTTTGTACCCTTGGCGACGCATAGGTAAAATTCGTTGTTGATCGGAGAAAGCGTAACAAAATAAAGTTACTTTTACATTTATGATATTAGGAGATATTACGACAGCACTGATGGCGTAGCGGTTTAAGTGGTCACTTCGCCACCAAGCTGCCGCGACTAGTGTTGTGGGTTCGATCCCTGCATGGGACAACACTTTGTGTAATCCTCAAATTGTTGTTCTGAGTCTGGGTGTTATTTGTGTCCGTTGTTTGAATGTTTGTAAAGTCCCCCGCGACACAGGAATAAATCCTAATGCGGGAGTTGTCTTTTTTTTAAGAAAAAGAAAAAAAAAAAGAAAAGGATACTGGACTAGTTAGGATAATATTTCATAAAGTTTTACTTAGTAAAATAGTATAAACTTGAATGTCTCATCTCCTTAAATAAGTGGCAAGAAGATCTAAAGAAAATTGCATTATTTTCCTTTGAATCTGTATTTACAATGATAAACTTACCGCACGAAAGTGGAAGATGGATTAATGGAATAATGAAATTAGTATTATTGGAAGCACAATTTACTTCTCTGGTCGCCGATAAGCATAGTTATTTTACTTTAATAGTGGTCGCATAAAGCTCATTACGGCCTCCTGCTCCTCCAGATCAGTTAAAACCTATCAGAAAGTTCTAATATTGCTAGAATCTTTTTCTTCAACACTTGAAACATACCTGTGCATAGGCGACAAGTCTTCATACGGTGGTATTTCAAGTATTCACATATTAGCCGATACCCGTCTACCATTTTTCCGCTTCCATGCCGCTTAGCACAACTTCACAGAGGTGGATTCATATTGCCGCAACGGATGCGTTTGTTTTGTTCAAATTTATTTTATCAAGTAAACGTTGGCATTCCGCTCAGTGAACTGGACTTAATACGCAGTAATGCGAGCAAAGTACTGTATCCTTAGTTTCCACCTCCGACAAGTATTTGATACCGACTAATGAGTGAAGTTATTCGCTTAATTATTTTTATGCAGATTTTAACGGTTTGTTAAAGTTTCGTTTGTCAGGATGGTTAATTTGATACAGGAATTTATATTAGTGTGCGATGCAAGCGTGGCGCTATTCGTGAGTAGAATACTGAAACACAGCTAAACGCGGTGTCAGCGGGAACAATTTGATGATGAAACTGTATCTGTGTTTGTTTGGAATGGTTGATTTAACGAACAAATGTGGTTTTAGGAGCCTGTTTCTAATTACATTCAAACTGTAATCGCTATGTGGCTACCCCGCTTCAATCATGATTACTTCCACTATCAGAATCATTTCTATTTCAAGGTAAAAGTTGACGTTCAAAAGTGCTTTTTGGGCCTATTTGAAATTAATGCTTTGACTTTGACTTTGACTTTGCATCGTCTATTTATGAAGGATATTCCTGTACTAGTTAACCTATATACTTTGAACCCTATCCGTCAATTCTCGTAAACGTGTTTTTTTATAAATTATTTTGCTTATGTATGGTACATAAGCAAAATAATTCGTAACAAAACATGTTGATACTTTAAAAGTTTTATAACAGTAAACAAACCTAAAAAATTAAGCGCCACCCAAAACCCTTACACTATAATATCCATTTTATTAAGCGTTTTAACAAACCGCATTAAGAAAATAATCAGTATTCACGAAATGAAAGGGCATAAAAGTGCAGTACAATTTGCAGAATCACGCGTCCCGTACCATTTTATTCTCCGACGCACAACGGGTTAGCTGTGATTAATCGCGTTTTCATTAGTGTCGCATCCAAAATGACATAGTTATGAATCACCAGTTCAATCAACTTGGTTTCAATAACAATTTTTCATTCTCGACATACTAATTAAGTGCTTTTCATAAATATTCTGGCAGAACCGCTCAAACATACAAGCGAGATTAAACTCTGTTTCTAAAAGAAAAAGTTTGGTATTCTTTTGGTACGAAATTTGTAATAGCAGACTTGAAAGCGACATCCTTAGTAACAAGTGTAAAATATTTTCCCCAATCGTTGTACCTGGAGCCCCCTAGGGATATTTCAAGGGTGAATAAGCTCGCATAATGGCAAAGGGTACAATATTTTAAATTTCAATCGCTGCGAGCGGTCCAGTGACTCCCCGGGCGGCGTAGAACAAAGATTTCACCCGGCGACTTTTGCTAAGTGTTATAATAACTTATTATATCGGAAAATTATTTGAAATATTGCCATGGAAAATATATTGCATATGGCAAATACAATAATTTACTTAACATATTTAAACAGGAAAGGTTTACAGAAAACCATTTTGTAAAAACAAATTGCGACTAATAATTGTTTTATTTAATTTTTAACGTATGAATTTTCTTTTTAATTAGTTAGGTGCCTTCGCTAAAGGTTTGCCAATTATTACGAATGTATTTTTACATAAACTAGCATCCAGAAAGTAGCCAAATTACCATTTGTATTGTTTTTAAAGAATGTCGCTATACAATATTAGAGACATGCAAATTAAGTACATATATGTGTAAAATACGCTACTCAGTACATTGTATTTGTATGTTTTATAGTTACATATTTCAGTGCTTTCAAAGTGCACAAAAAAAAGTGAGAACATTAAAGGGTGAATAAGGTCTCATACATATGGGTATTTTTATTTATTGAACTGGCTCATTTCTAAGTACTACCTTTGTATCAAAAAATCAATATCCAAATTAATTCATTTACTTGTATTAACTAATATTAGCGGGGATTGTTACCATATTTGAAGAAGTAGCATTCCTTATCAAATAACTAATCCTACTCAACGGCACTAGTTCACAATCTTGAAGCACTCGCCAGCCATCATCCACCTCAACCATATCAAAGAGATCCGAACTACCGGACACATAGTCACCATTATCAGGACTTCTAGGCGAGCATGACATAATACCCATAACTGACATACAAATCTAGTAATTTATGTCTTCTTCTACCTAAAAGGTATTAAGTGTTTTTGTACTAACAGATCATTTAATTCTGGTACGACTGTATTTCTGTAAAATACTTGAATCTTTTACTGTTCAAAATTTATTTGATATGTACAGAATTTCCTTTCAAGTAAGTAGTTCTTTACTTCATGTAATTGTATGTTACAATTTGGGTAAAATCATTTTATAGCAAAGAAACAGAACTCTATAGTACTATTAATATTACATACATTTCACGAAGTCAAACAAAATAAGCAGCAATTTCGTTTCCCTAATACACCGTTTCTCCAAATCGTCTGTAAAAGGTAACTAATAAATATTAACAGCGACAAACGGGGAGCAATCCATCCGTGTTTCGCTCTCATTTCACAAGTCTCCCCAGTTCGTTTTTTCGTCAAGATTAATTTTCCGAATCGTTATCAGCGCTTTACGATTGCCGACGAATTTGTTACACTAGAGTTCACCTTTTCACTGAAATTGCAAATTTTATGCGGCGCACAGATAAAGTACCTATAATCATTATTATAACTCATAAATTTGATTGAAATTCGGTCACATTTCTAGCAGCGCTTATCGCTAAGTTGCAGTCGACTTGAAAAATACTTCGCCCCTAAATTTGTGATTTGAGAGACATTGAATCAACGCTTCCAATCGTTTTACGTTTAGTGCGACAATGAACGTGTTTAATATCGACATTTGCATAACAAATTTAAGGATTGCTCCTAAATATATGCTAAAGAAAATGATTTTTTTAAAAAGCTTGCTTTTGCTTTTGCTCGTGCAGTGAAGAACACAAAACCAGAAGTCCCTGACTTAACCTTTGATTGGTCTAGCAGTTTATGTTACAATATAATGTGTGGATAGTATTGTTACGATTTTTGAGTTATTATAAGTTGTTGCTTTAAATCTGTATTTAAATTTAGATCATAAAATAAACAAAACTGAACCACAACAAATTGAGTAATATTATCTTGGCCTTATGTGAAGATACATGTTTGTATAATAAAATAACTTAAACTTAACTACCGCTGCCGTATGCGTGAGAGAAAGGGTAGCCAGACAGACTGGCGCTGTAACGCGTTACGTTAGGAAGCGGTTTACCCTCCCATAAGAAGTTACCACTTCAAAAAGGCACTGGACTAAGAGGGAAGGTTGTTTTAGTACTCAATTAAATGAAACAGCTCACCGTGCCTATTTAGACCCTTAGTTCTCATCTTATTACACCCACGGGAACAAACGGTGGACTATGTGAAGCCAAAAGTAAGTTCGTAAACTGCACTAATTAATGATGACGCTATAATGTATCTATTATGTCAGTGTCACAATAACATTTTAAGAGGAATGATGTCCCAAAGGATTTTTACTCCCCATATGTATTACAATGTACAGTATAAACATCTGGGTATATTTTTGTTGGGTTAAAATTTAAAATATGTATTACAAACTTTCAAGTAAGAATTACTAAAATTTTGCTTATTTTTTTTATTCTATAAAGAGACGGACGAACAGACGGGTCAAATGATGGTAAGTGACAACCGCCGGCCATGGACACCTGCAACTCAACAGTCGTAAGTGCGCTGCCCGCCTTTGAGGTTGATGAGGGTTAGGGGGATTCAGGAAGGTTTCCCTTCCCGAATCCCCCTAACCCTCAGACCCTTCTTTTCAGAAGAGAGGGGGAATGAGAAGATGGGAAAGAGGAGAGGGGGATGAGGGGAGATGAGAGAGGAGAGAGGGAGTTGGGCCTCCGCAAACCTCACTCATTTCGGGGTAATGCAACACAAGCGTTACTTCACAACCGGTTTTCTGTGAGGCCGTGGTACTGCACCGTCGAGCCGGTCCATCCGTGCCTAAGCATGGCTCTACCACGATTTAACTAAAAAATAGGAATAAATAATAATTTATTTTAATGTGATAAAAACTAGGAATATTAAATAACTATGACGAACGGGGTTCACACAAGACTGTAATTATAGCAAGAAGTGTCGGAAAAAGTATTATTACACTTTTCGGTCTCTCTTCGAACTAAAAACCTACACTCACACCTGTAACCCCGAAAGGAAGCAGAGACGTAATAAACGCCTACATTTTGCCTCATATAACTTTTGGGAGTTATATTAGAAAAATTTGAGTATTTTGACAGAAAGGGCAGGATAGGTAGGGAAGGAAAGGAATACTGCTTTCACAGATGGATTGTGGAGTATATGCAATAGCTCAAGCAAGTCAGGGTCACATATTTCTGGTGCCGGAAAGTACGAAATTACTTGAAACATAAACTTGAAATATAAATAGATTTTCATTTATTACGAGAAAACTATTCCTAAATTAATTTATTTTCAATATGTACACCAAGGGTCGAGACAGTGGTCAGCCAGATAACGTATCGTGGTAATAACTCTAAAGGCTTTATTAGCTATTGTTAAAATGAAATTCCAAGAAGTTCTAAATTAGCTATTTATAAAATTCTAGGTTCCGCATGCGGCTTTGCCGGCGTAGCATGTCGATAAAAGGTAACCTAGATACATATGTTCTTGGTTTGAAATTCACCATAACAAAATTTCTCAAAATTGGTTCAGTAGTTTAGCTTCGAAAAGGTATCAGACGAACTTTACCTTTACACTTTTCTTACTATTCACTGTTATTTTATATTTATAATATTACTTAGTATAAATTCATAACATAATTCAGTAATTTAACAATATTGCTTTCCCTTAAATCTTATTCCTACTATTAGAAACATTTTAAAATAGTGGCAATATCGTACAGCTATTCATGATTCGCTTAAGAATGAACAATATTTCTTTATATCAGACTTGGCATCATTGTTAATTCAATTGTTTTTGCTTTGTTTACTTAATAATTAGCGTAATTATACATATACAGCGAATAAATTGCTAACTTTAGGTGATCAAAAGTTTTCAAAGTACTTTCGTCTTTTTAGATTAAAATATTTCGTCATTGCAGCATATCTTTTAACTTTATATATTCAGAGCGCATTATTATTGAGCATTCGATAATTTATTGTATTTAATACACTAGTGAATTGAAATACACATAATCGAGTTTGTATTTTGTAAAAAAAATATGTTTACTAAATAAAACTCGATCTGCGTAGTAACTAGATCTGTTGGTATGTTTAATTACATTTTAGGACTACTTAACTACCTTACCTAAATAATAAAACATATTATTTATAATTATATACATCAACTCAGACTTTAATTGTAGTTAAGGAGGTAACCATTTCAGCTCTACAATTTTCAGCATTGTGCACATGTCTCTAATAACAAAAAAGAAAAAAAATATATTATATTAATATACGAAAATCAGTGCGGTTGTAAATAAAAAAAAAATCTTTAATTTCTTCTCCTTTCTCGAAGAACTGTCTTTTTTAATTGTTTGGAATGGTTTAACACAGGTTCAGGTTTTTTTTTTTTTTGTAAATATATAGGTGTTTCCAGCGACTTCGTTGAAATGTTAAATGTTAAAATGAAGTTTTGAACATTATATTTTCCCGGAATAAAAGCCTATGATATTAAAGACTACACCTATCTCTGTGCAAAATTTCATCCAGATCCGAGCAGCCGTTCTCGCGTGAAACTTTCGTAAAATTTGTATCACATAATTTCTTATAAGTAGAAGTGTAAGTTAGAGTAAAATAAAAAAATATCCAGGGGCTTTGTATGCCTATGCTTTTAAAGAGGTTTTAATGATACTAATTCAATAAAATCTAAAAGTTCAAACTGTCCACAGCTATCCAAAGCTTTCGTAGTTTCGAGTTCTGATGTAAACATCCATTATCTAACAAAATCCTAATAAAAATGTCACATCGTCAAACATCGTTGGCCTAATCGGAAAAACAGGTCAAGATATTTTATAAGTTAGAATTGTTTGTCAAAAGCAATGTCCGATTAACGTTTTATATGCCTATGTGGGAAGGTGCCGGTGTGGCTTTCTCTTTCAAAAACTAGAATCTGTATATGTACAGAAATTATAATAATATGAGTATTAAAAGTTTTTCTCATTATTTAAAGTAATAGAATAAATGCGTTAATATCTGATTACACTAAATACGGATGGTTCCAAAAAAAAAAACATACTAAAACAAAATTTTATTTAAATCTTGCTTTCAATACCTCCGAAATAATGCCAGCAACTTGAATCAGGTATCAGTAGTAATGAGCCTACTCTCAATAGTGAGCCACTCTGAGAGTTTTGTAAAAATACACAGTAGATTTGCATTTTAATCTTATAATAGCATATGTCAAATCCACGCCCCCAAAATTCGATGTTGGCATTTGAATCAATATAATATTTGCATGCAAATACGTTTTGATAGAAGGAACGTGCAGTTGAAATGAGAGACCGATTAAAAATTCACCCTCCGTAACTTACTTTACCGGCGGCTTTGATAATTAGGCGGCTTTAACCGCTTTCGCATATTAAAATACATCTACGCACCCACCTGCTTATATACTTATATGAAAGCGGATCGTTCATTTGTCACTGTTAATACTTAATGGAATATTGATGACGAGATCGGATATCATAAAACGTGAAGGTTAATGACAAAAGTATACACAGATATGTGTTATACAATAGCGGAGTATAATCGGATGATGATAAATAAATAGGGAAGCAAATTTAGCAAAATAAGTACTAATTTGAATATTCCCGTTTTGAATTACGAAGCGTTGAACTGACAAGTTAAATTGAAATAAATTAAGTTTACTGATATAGTTAACGAAATACATTTTTGAAGGTTGTCGTTTAGTTTTGTCAGTCAGTCTCTGATAACACTCAGTGTACGAGGTAATAATGGACACGAGCCTAGGACAGTCACATTGCGCGCGCTCAGCAGTTTACGCTGATCCATTCTATTTCATCATTAGTATAAATTAGTACATTTTGGGTCACTGATCGGTCCGTGTGTGCTCATAACCATTTTAACCATAAAATCCTAGAGTAAGTTAAGTAGATAAACTATGTATTATTTTTCTTAACCTTCTCTTTCATTTTACCATATTTTTCCTGTAGGGTAACCATAATACAGTACACTCAGTAATCAATTCAAAATCGTATCGTATCTATGAGAACATCTATTCTATTAATTTCGAGTATTGCATCCAATATACCAATATTGTCGTTTATCAAAAAGTTTGAAAATAATTTTGATTACAAATATGTTCCCAAACAAATGCGGGACCCATTTGATCTTACTCGTATATAGTTAAACACTCGCTACACTCTCCAGCTGTTCCTTGTAAGTAAATCTTCTCCTGCTTTCGGGTATATGGTAAGTAATCAGTGCTGATAGTTCAGTCATACAGTTTTTAAAAGAGTTCTTTGAAATACACTGGAGCCTAAATACAAGACTGTTTGTATTAAGTAAGTAAGTTTGTGCATTAAAATATTTCTTATTCTGAAGGACTTAATGAAAAATGTTGCCTAATTGTTTTTAAGGAACTCAGCTATAAATAAGATTATAGACACCTAAATCTTCGAACTGCTTAGCTGAGACTTCGTATCTACAAAATATTAACAAACAAAATAAATCGCATTTAACGAAACAAAGCATTCGTGATTCACCCTGGAAGATCTCGTTAGAGTCTTAATGAATCTATTGAGGGCTCGTCGAGCGAGCCGGACGAAAGAAAAGAGGGGCGGGGGTAAAGTTGCGCTAATAATTTGTATTAGAGTCGACACAGGGCCTCCGGTGTCGAGACACTTGCGCTCTCACTGTCGACTCTCAGCACGAACCATTGACCCGTGTAGCCTAATGCCATTTGCTTTCGCTCCAACTTTCACATAGACATCATAAATTTTATGCAATCGTTTTCACTGAACTGTGCTTCAATAAAACCTTTTAATGTTTTAATCAAGATGGCAGAATGTTTATAATAAAATAATTTAATTTTTGGTACGATTCTGACTAAGTCACATATTTAAGTACATTAGCTTTACTATATGTGTATAGGGTAGGGCAGCGTATCTATGAAAGTCATGGCTATCAAATCTATATCTCTTATTTTTTCTAAGTTAAAACTAAAAAAAGGTAAAATCATTTAAGTGTCTTACAAATTTTAGAGTTTCATATATTTAAATAAATAAATTTAAGAAAGTTCTGTTAGAAAAACCGAATTGGCTAAGAACACAAAATACTATTCCCGAATAAGACATTTACATTTCACAATCAAGCCAATTTGTTTTGATAATAATTTTAATTACGCCCGTCTAATTTTTCTTTGTATAATTACGAGCAATGAAGGAAAAGAAATAAAACGAAAGAAGAAACTCTTTATTTATATTAACATTTTCACGATTTAATCCTCTAGACAAAATTGGATATAAGAGACCCACCTACAATGTTAGCCGGGATTTTACGTCGTGAGTGGAGCTAAAACTTCGTCGCGTATTTCATTAGAAACTACAATATTTTCTTATGAACACTCCGTGGCATAATCTTATTAGGGCGCGAATTATATTTAGGTTGAGAGCGGGCGGTGTCGCGCGGTGTCGGTGCCTCGGAGTAAACTAATTGCATTTAGAGCGATAGAGCTTTGAGAGACGGAGCAAGCGATGCTAATGGACGGTATTAATTAATACGGGCGTCTCGTCAAATTTCAACTTGCAGGGTATCTATTCAGTTGATTTTTGGGGTTATGGTTCGTAATACACTCTGTTTGAGACTTACTTTTTGCTCATAAGTTAATTCATAAAAAAAGCAAGATCCCTGATTTACATCTGATACACTGAAAATTGTAATAAAATTAAAATATATTTTTCTAGATTTATTTCTAAGTTTCAACCGGCATGAACTAAACTTTTTAGGAGCCATATATTTTATATACATAGCCAAATAGTCGTTGCTATTTCATATTACAAAAAAAAAAAAAAACAATTAATACAAAACATTAAAACAAAATAATATTCAAAACGTATATAACGGTAATCTTAAACATTGCAGACATCATAGACATCATCTAAAATTAATCATAAGTAGGTGATAAAGATAAAGAGGCTGTACTGTGACAATTGAACACTGTTATGGCCGCGCCAGATGGTCTACAAACGTGAATTGTTTAAAGTTTGCATATAGAAGTGAGACAACAATCGTGTTCGCGCCGTCTAAGCGGCGTTAAAATAAAAGAAATGACATTATACTCGGCAAAGCTAACAGCTGACGTCTCACAAATGGCTGCCACTTTAATAATTGTTCCCTGTAATTATTTCAAATACTTAATAGCGTGTTCACTGCCAAGTTTTATCAAATTACAGAATAAAAATTTTGATTTTAGTTTTAATTCTAAAAAACTAATTCCTTGTGATTGTACGTTTTTACATTAATTGAAGATTGCGGTAATTAGGTACTATGTAGCATACCTCTTCTGTTTATTTTTTTTGGTAAATGCTATTATTTTAAGAGTTTTAAAAATGTGAGTTATTACTTATTTAATCGTTCTATCATTTTTACGTTAAAGACTTATTTTAACATTTAATGACGTGTTTCTAACGTGAGTAAACAGGTAATTCTTGAACTAACGTAGCTTAAGTCTATAAATGTTTAACGGAACTCAATAAGTCTAGTTTCATTTCCGGCATGAACTAAATCAGTATTCTTTATTCATTTAGTCAATACCAAAACTAAGCGCAATAACATATCATTACGAATAATAATATTTTATGACAATTTAAAAATGAAATTAATATACAGTTAATTATGTTGTTCTTTCGATTGAAAATCACTAAAATTTCGGCATATGTGCACTAGCACGCATGTCTAAAGATACAGCCTCTTGGTTCTCGGAATTGGGCCACCCCATCTCTTCTCGTGGGTGTAGCAAAACACGATTAAGGGATCGGACTGATCCTATCCTATCGGATTGTGACCTATCAGACAGTCTATATACAGTGCCCGGATGACGGCAACAGGTACGTATTACGTAAGTGGGACCAAATTGTGGTAGGGCTATGTTGGCGTTTGAGGCGCCCCTGCACACTCTTTTGGTGATATATATTTATGTATGTATGTAAGAAAAACATGGTTAAGCATCAAGTCATACGACTGCTTACCAAAAAATGTGCAAAAGAGGTAAACATCAAAGAACGAGTCAAGAGGATTCTACACTTAGCGAAAATATTTGAATTCGGTCATCGGGAAAAGTTCCACTGTAGGTCTGGAGTTCGATCGATGCACCTGAAGAACGTCGGGTAAGAGTTCTCAAACGAATTTCGTCATAATTTTGCAGTTGAACTGTACGTCAAGTTTAAGAAAGTTGAACGTCTGTTTAAGTCGACACTGCCGCCATTATTGAAGTTAACAAACATGTTCACAAAGTATAAAAGCTTACCAAGCGAATAAAGATAAAACTGGTACGTGGTAAAGGGTTTTAATAAGCAAAAGACAATTTTACGTTCGTAATTCATGTTGAATTTTCATTAGATCTGTTTCTAAAGAATATGTGCGCTTTATGAAATATGTAGATGATTGACGAGGAGAGACTAATGATAGTAATCGCGACGATATCACGTTGCGTGGAGTATTTTTTAATATATTTTACTCAGCAATCATTATTAGAGTACATATTTTCATTGTACATAGTAACTTATTTAGTTGGATAAAGTGTATGTTTTGCAAACATACACTACTATACAAGTATAGTAGTGAAAGAAATAGCAGCTAAAAGCAAGCTTTTAGCCGCTATTTCGTACGCGTGGAATTTAGAATCAATTATCTATTTTTTTCTTTATTTTCTAAAGAAACAAAAATATTAAGGAATAATAATATATCTGGTAGAGCATGAATGTGGGCTGCCCAAGACCGAGATAGCTGGCGCTCCTTGGGGGAGGCCTTCATTCAGCAGAGGACAACGATATGTTGTTCATAGACGTGGTAAATAAAGCCTATGTTTTAAGTTAGATCTCTAGCAATACCGATAGTTTTACCAAGGGAAAAACATCTTTAGGCACGAAATTACCGACATTACTCAATCACAGAAAACGATAACAATAAAGGTAGACAAACAATGCTTGCAATGCATTGTTGAGTGAGTTAGGAAAACTGAATTCAATTCTACGCAGTAAATACATTTTGAGTGTTGCGTGTACAACAGACAGACAAAAATTAAAAAAACTGGTGTTTTGGCTTTTGTTACTCTAAAAAAAACCTAACCTATAATACCTTTTCTTTAATATCTATAATGTACAGATATTGCCTGTATTTCAAAGTTGCAGAAATAGGTTATGCAAAATCACAATATATATATAATATTAATTTACTATTAAAATGTTTAGTTATCATCACAGAATGTGGCGATTCTTAAGAAATTAGTGTACATGTTTTAAATACAACCCATGGATTTGTATGTGTCCACGGTACGCGAAAACCACTGATCATCAGTCGATCTGTATGTGTATCACAGTTCTGGTAAAGAGCAGTAAAAACTATGATATTGAAATTATGCCATTAAATTCAAATGTAGTAAACTATTCTGTCGATATAACAATTATTTAAGACACTAAAATTTTGCAATATTAACCTTAAAGCTTATTCGTAACACCCATTAGTATATGTAGAGTACTTAAAACATCATATAAGCAGATGCGTATGTATTGCCACTGAAAACAAAGTATTAAACCTAAGAAGAAAGTCTGACTGTGATGTTTATTTTAGATAAATCAATACCTTTTCAGGGCCCCGAGAGAAAAATCACATTAAACTTAACTTAATTATTTAGGTATCCTTTTTTTATTATAATTTTATAATTTGTCATTTAGAGGTCGAATTTTTTTAAATTGCGAAGTTTCAGAATATATTTATTCTAGATTTATATGTAAAGTCGGTCCTATCATTACCTGTAACTATTACACATTTTTTTTTTATAATAACCATAGGTCAAAATAGGTCAACTGATTAAATGATGTGTGTGACTCGATCAGATTTGATATAGTTTCTTTACAATACCATAAAATTTTAATGGTAGTTCATTAGTATTCAATACTTTAATGACTAAGTGTTATAGGCCGGCTTGACAGAGGTACTTACTAAAACCTAACAGGAATCAATAAAAAAAATCATCAAAGGTTGCGAAGCAATCCTTTCGTCCTGTTTAGCCACGTGAGGTTGCTGTAAACACTGCACTCTGTCTCTAAAGTTGCAGGTGCATATGGGCAACGCTAGTCATACCCCGACCATTGCTGATAACACAATGAAGGAAACGTGGTATTGTACGGTAGTTAAAAAATATCTAAATTAAAAATAAACTAAACGAAAACCATTAACAGAGGTAATACAAACAGTTAATAACAGAGCCCCTAATAAGACACGCCCCCGGGTTTACCTTCAAGACTTTAATACAGTTTCAAATTGGTAAAATAATAAACTAGTACGTCAGTTGCAGGAAATGCAATCACGCCAGTTATGGGGTTGTGATTAAATATGAAGTTCGTTATGTTAACTTACGTGACGCCATTTTAGATTTATATGTTGTGATTTGTGGTATCGTGTGATTGTGTTGTAGATTTAGATAAGCAGTATGTAATATTCATAGTATACAGCCAGTGAGTACGAAGTCAAAATAGTTCAGTACATTTCGCGCAAGCGCAGATTTCCTTTTTTAGGGTTCCGTAACTCAGTCGCCAAAAAACGGAACTCTTATAGGATCACCTTATTGACCGCCTGTCCGTTTATCAAGACCCTTTTTTCAGGAACGCGTAGAGGTATATTAATATCAAAAAGTCAAGTTTCTAAAAGTGGTAGAGCCATGCTTAGGCACGAAAGGGCCGGCTCGACCGGTGCAATACCACGGCCTCACAGAAAGCTGGTTGTTAAGTAACACTCGCATTGCATTTCCCCGAAATGAGTGAGGTTTCCGGAGGCAAAACTTCCCTTATCAACTTTCCTCTCCCCTCATCCCCCCTCTACTCATTCTCATATCCTCATCCCCAATCTCTTCTTTTCCCTCCCAGCATCCACCCATCCCTAATTACCCTCAAAGGCGGGCAGCGCACTTACGACTCTTGAGTTGGACGGCGTTTTTCACTTACCATCTGCTGACCCGTCTGTTCCTCTGTTCCCCTTTAGTATAAAAAAAAACTTATAAGTCAACTTAATCCAAAGATAAGGGCGTTTATGGTCAGTTTATTATATTATAAATTTTGACGCTCGCGAGGGAACCAAAACAATTATTAACAAAAGTTAATTCACATTAAGAGTAAAAGTGCTACACATTATTCCGGTTTAAATAAGAAGGGAGTATTCCACCTTTAAAGTGTAAAATTAAGGTATGAAAAATACTGTTGATAAAAATTTATCATAAGGCGCTCGTTGAAGTCAGATGTATATTAAAAAAAAAAAACTAATATATGTATTATTAGATACATGACGTTCGTTTGCATACTCGCTTCTCTCCAAACTGCCTGCATTTGGTCTGCCATCTAAGCTATGCAACTGGGTTGCTGCCTTCTTCCACAAGCGCCGCATTAGGGTTCTCTGTGACGGCGCGGCCTCTGACTTCCAGGAGGTTAGCGCTGGTGTACCTCAGGGCTCCGTCCTATCACCCACGCTGTTCCTTCTGCATATCAATGATATGTTGGCTCTTGGCAACATACATAGTTATGCAGACGACAGCACAGTACACGGGCGATACTTTGGACATCCTGCTGCCAAGCTAGCAGACGTTGAGGGAAAACGACAGGAGCTTGTTGCTGAGCTCGACCGGGTCTTGAGCCGCATCTCTCAATGGGGTGGTGAGAATCTGGTCGAGTTCAGCGCCAAGAAAACACAGGCGTGCGCGTTTTCAAACAAAAAGTCTCCATTCCTTCCCCTTCCTACTCTTCAGAACACTCAACTGCCACTACAGGATAGGCTTAGTATACTGGGTATGGACATCTGTCGGGATCTCAATCCGCGTGATTACATCGAGAGCGTCACTAAGGCAGCTCGGTGTATTGAACAAGGTGAGACGGTTCTTCTCGCCCGAGCATCTGTGTCTTTTATATAAGACCCAGGTTCGCTCCTGCGTGGAGTACTGCTCTCATCTTTGGGATAGCTATGCGCAGTATCTGCTTGACGCTCTCGATCGGTTGCAGCGACGCGCAGTCCGACTGTCCTGAGGTCACCCAGTCTCTTGAGCCCCTGCAGTTGCGAAGAGATGTCGCCTCTATGGCAGTTCTCTATCGCCTACATCACGGGGAGTGTTCTGACGAGCTCTTCCAATTGGTCCCACCTTCTCCCTTCCTCTACAGGACTACACGTGCTGGCCTGAGGAGTCACCGTTTGCGAGTCGAAGATATGCGATCCCGAACGAAACGGTTTGGCTCTTCTTTCCTGTGCCGATCAGTGAAAGCCTGGAATTCCCTACCAGCGCACGTGTTTCCTTCCCAATTTTATCCCGGGTCTTTTAAGCGGGGCGTGAAAAAGCATCTCACCAGGCCGCCATAGTGTGGGTCACCATGCTGCATTGACTAGACATGCAATGAGGATGGTGACCACCACTCTTGGTCTCCATTTATTGCTTACCATCAGGCAAAGTGGAGTCATTATGGTAGGCTTACAAATAAAAAAAAAAAAATACAGAACCCTCGGTGCGCGAATCAGACGGTTTTTTTTTCACTACGGTTTTTTTTCAATGGTTAGTGATTTTTAACTAACTATAAAAAAGGAGGAAGTTCTATGTTCGATTGTATGTATTTTTTTTTGTATGGTAGGTTTTTTGTAAGGGATTGGAATTATTATTTTTTCGTGAGTGTATATTCCCGTCCCGTTTTAACCAAATAGGGATTTGATCATAGGATATGAGGGAGGGAAAGTAAATAAGCGCCTCCAATGCGCCCCGCATTGGAGGGCTTATCTACTTTTTTAAAGTAAATTATGATTGTTGAGTCCAGAGGTCCTCTCCAGAGGTAGCGCCATGCTTAGGCACGAATGGGCCGGCTCGACCGGTGCGATACCACGGCCTCACAGAAAATCGGTTATGAAGTAACGCTTGCGTTGCATTTCCCCGAAATGAGTGAGGTTTCCGGCGTCCCATATCCCCCTCTCCCCTCATCTCCTTTCTCTTCATCCCCCCTCTCTTCTTTCCGCTCCCTGTATCCCCCATCCCTCATCACCCTCAAAGGCGGGCAGCGCACTTGCGACTCTTGAGAAGCGGGTGTCCATGGACGGCAGTTGTCACTTACCATCAGGTGACCCGTCTGTTCGTCTGTCCCCCTATAGTATAAAAAAAAAAAAAAGGTAGAGTCCAAAATAATGAAAAATGTGAATATACATATGTAAATAGTGCTACATAGATATAAAAAAGAAAAGGAAAACCCTATGACCCCGGCAGACTTGGTTACAAGGTGACCCCACCGCGCGGAGCACTTCGCGCCACCGTTTCAGGCCTGTTTCTGCTAGCCCATCGCCCCTAGGTAAGCGTAAATAGAGGCCAGAGATCGTTTAGCTCTATCCGGTGCGTCTTCTGCAGGATAGGATAGTGCTAGTTTCCCTTTCCCGTTCCCTTTCCTCCACCTCCTTGGCGAGCATCGCCTCCTCGTGTGTGTGTTTGATCTAAGAAGTCAATAATTAGTTCATCTACACAGTGACTTGTTTAAAGAAATAAAGTTATACGTATATCTCTAACCTTTTCACATCAAAGACTTTAACATCACCTCACCAAAAATCTACTACTAGGTACAAATTTGAATTGGAATTGTTTTAATATAATCTGAAAACTCAGGTGAATGGACTCATAAAATAATCAAAAGCAGTCCATAAAATTCAATTCAGAACTTTTGAAAATCGAGTTTAGCAGTCTGGTTGTAATGAAATTATTATACAAGTAAATTTTGAAGTACTTAAATATAAATAAATCTGAAAGCTTTTATAATAACTAATATCAGATTGTCAAACTATAAATGTAAACCTACTTTTCAACCCCTGTTCAGAATCTCATTTTCTTTACTATCTCTAATTTAAAAAAATATTTTATTTTATATTATAGTTAGACAGACGAACAGACGGTTCACCTGATGGTAAGTGACAACTACCGTCCATGGTCACCTGCAACTGAAGAGTCATAAGTGCGCTGCCTGTCTTTGAGGTTATTGAGGGATGGCATATGCGGCTAGGGGAGGGAGGAGAGGGGGTTGGGATGGAAAAGAGGAGAGGAGGTATGAGGGGAGAGGAAAGAGGAGAACGAAGTTGGGCCTCTATAAACTGCACTAATTTCATCGAAATGGAACGTATCACATGGGTCTAGCCAGCACAATCATGCCTAAGCATGGTTATGTTAAGTTGAGCTTGAATTGCTTTGAGCGGTATTTTGTTTTTTTTTATGATATTTGGTTAACTTATGTAACTGGTTTTTTGTTACGTAACCAAAAATTAGTCACTTATGTTGAGTGACTTAATTATGGTTGGACGTAGGCGTCTAAGACGCCTCTACTTACCCTTCGAGGATATAGGTGTGAGTGTGTGTATATTCTAAATGTGATCACCAAAGTGCAATACTTTATACTCAATTTCATGATCTATGATACTCAATTAACATTGATTATGAGGATTTATGAATAAAACTCTGCTTATTAATTTGAATTATACTTTTATTACAAAATGTATGTACCTTCTACAAAAAAAAGTCAACTGTGTAATATATATATATTTTTTTATTATTATAATTTATTCTCTCACACAGAATTTGTTACAAAAATCAAGCCATTACAGTCCAGGTATACATCTCAAAATAGTCATAATGTCTTCTTACTAGGCAGGGCCTGTATGACAGATAACCAACCTTTCCTATCGCTAGACAAGTAGGTGTTAGTGTACGTGTAATTCGTATAACTATTACTATAATGAATGTAATCGAATAAGTGTTAATGTGTATGTTTATGTTGTGTGTGCCTGCGCGTGGGTGCGTGTGTATGTGCAAGTGTGAGTGTGTGTGTGTGCTTCATGTGGGAGTGTGAGTTTGTGTGTAAGTATGTTCCAATGTCTAACTGACTATGAAGGCACAAACAGCAGGATTTCAGTTTCCTCATAGTTAAGAGATCTTAGCCAACGGGATACTGTATTTTTTGACTGGTACTTTGTAGAAGAGTATATATGTATGTAATTTTTTATTCACTTTATTATAAAGGTATATTTCTAAGCCGCAAATGCTGTCCACCATCGATTCTGACTTGGGGGACAAACCTTATGTTTGAGACGCTTATTTTTGCTGGAGAGGTCAAATAGCAGGAGAGAATGTTGCTTCAGAATGGTGTTTAAAACATACCATTGCCATATGACATCCGAGAGTTGGTGAAGATCGCTAGTAGGGTATAAAAATGGCAAAGAATAACTAAACTTAAGAACTGCCCTCTATCCTCTTTCCACTTTCATAAGGTCTGTTTTGCTTGCGCCGCCCCATACCGAGTTACAGTATGATAATATGGATTGGCATAATGTAAATACATAATAATATATAATATATAAACCATTTTAATTATGTTTTTATCTGCAATGTGACGCTAATTTTTAAATATAAAAATGAGTTTGCGTGATCTAGTAATGGTAAATAGTACCTAAAGGTTAGATTGCTGTCTAAAATAATGCCAAGATATTTAACGATGGTGTGTTTTGTAGATGATTACAGGTGCAGGATTGATTTGGGATTGGGATGGGATTTGGATTGAAAAGGGGATATATTTTGTTTTTTCAGCATGAACTGTCAGCCCATTCGTATTAAGCGACGAGGACACAACGTTAAGTCCAGATTGTGCAAAGCCATACGCATCATCTCAAGAGTCACCGTGAAAAACTAATGCAGTGTTATCGGCGTACGTCACTATCTTTCCATTAGTGAGTGGAAGACAGCACAGGTCATTTATATAGCACAGAAAGAGCGTAGATCCTAGGATACTACCTTGGGGCACGCCGTAATCGATAGGTAGATCATCGCTTACGATCTGCCAGTCCCACAGTCTGCCAGTCAAATAATACATGAACAACTTAGGTTGAGTGTTGCAGATTCCCATCTTCTCAAGTTTATCCAAGAGGAGTGGGACATGGACTGTGTCAAATGTCTTAGCCAGGTCCAAAAATACCGCCATAACTTTCTTCTTCTGGTCGAGATTGCGTACAATGTGGTCGGTCAGTTCGTGTACAAAATCGCTCGTAGAGGTGTCAGCTCTGAATCCAGCTATTGTTATTAACACAGCACGTGTCACTACTTTTAAGGACAGGGATTACCTGAGCCTTTAGGAAAGAATCCATTACTAAACATCAAAATAAATATGTATGTAAGTGGTGGGATTAGTATTTGGTGATACCGTTTCAAAAAATATCCAGAAATTGGCCTATGGTGTTGACTTTTTTTAGATCAATAATAACGTTATGAAACTCTATCTGATCTGTGGGAGCCAAGACAAAAGAAAAGGGTTGAGAATCGACGTACGGGAGATAATTACACGAGGTAGTGTTCCAGACTTTATCGGAGAGATTTTACCTATGGATACAAAGAATGTGTTTACGTTGTTAACTGACATGCGTGGGTCGCCATTTGTGTGATAGTGTCCCATAACGATTTGTTACTAGTATTATCCGCCTTATTTATTGATTTTGTTTCATACTCTCGTTTTAGTTTTTTTAGTAAAGAGAGAGTAAAGAGAGTTTTGAGAGTTACAAGAATTCCTGGACCTTGTACTGGTATACGTTAACTTGATTACAGTGTTATTAGGATTTTTTTTTGACTTTACGTGTAATTTGTCGCGATTTTTCACACAACACAGTAGACCAATAGTTATCTACGGTTTTTTGATTCGCTTGCGATTTGGAATTGAAGATGTTATAGTGTTTCCTTGTATTTTGGACTTTAGCGCCATGATTAAGTGAGAGGTGGCTACATTAACATCAAATGTTTCGTAGATAGATCTTAAGCATATATTGTCCATATCGTTATCTAGTCCATCGTAGTTTTAATAATACATGTTTAATATCTAAGTTCATTTTACATTACATTATTATAAGATAACATGAAATGTTGTTAACAAATAGGTAACACTTATAGCAAAAGACCTAAAAAATTAAAATTAAAATCATAACCCATGTTTAGTATTAAATATTTTCCGAACGAAGCTATTTAACTGCAGTTAAGCTAGAGTTTTCAATGCCTCTTAACGTGCCTTTGAAGTTCTTTCTGCAAAACTACGAAAAATTATTTAAAAATGCATTGAATACTCTTGAGTACCTGTTTGCTTAAAAAACTCATGGGCTTTCATGGAAGTTATTCTTACTTTAGAAGATATTTGTCAGTGGCTATTTAAGTTTCGTCTAGATAGAGATAGAGTGTTAAGTACACTAAGTACCAGCATTTATACGTTTTCATTTTGAGATTTTCTCTACCTTTCGATGCAAATATCGATTGCGATTATACATATAAAATTAAATACTGCTATAAATATCGACTTATTGATAAACCGAGTTAAAAAGGGCGAGGTTCTAGGTTTGATTGTATGTATCTTTTTTCATGTACGTTAAGCGATTTCTCCGATCCGATTTCATATTAGGAAAACTTCGAATAATTTCTTATACTATCCTTTTTTTTAAATCAAACATACTATGATAAAATATTTGACTATAAGTATTTTTAAGTAAAGTGTTTATTTTTATCGGCAGTTCAATTTTAATTGCTATGCTGCTCTGTTACCACCAATAACTGAAATTGTGCATTATTTTCTTAAACGGACTAACTTAACATGGAAGACACGCGATATCGATAACGTTTATAGACTACCACCTACACCAAATATTTATAATAATACTCGATTTTAATTTCATCGCATTTAGTCTCGATTTTGTTTATTTCGATAATGAGAGTCCCGTCCCGTCCCTACGAGTACGAGTGAGATTCTAATGTCATCAATGACATCAATGAAATCAACAACCATGAACTGTAAGCTACAGTGAAAGCAGATTCATAGTTCAACAAGTCAAAATTCGTAGTAATTCAACATCATTAAGATAAAATACTAGTATTAAATAACTTAGGTAATCACGGGTAACTGTCAGTACTCTATATAAAGAATGTGCTATTATTGCTGCTGCTATTTCTGAATATGAAATTACTATATTCAAATATTTGTACAGGTGTAAGTTACTTTTATGTTATATATTATATTATATAATATATGTTTAAGTATGTATGTATATCTTGTTGATATATATATATGTATGTATGTATGTATAAGCACTTTTAATACTTGTAATACGCTTAAATATACAAACGTATTTGTTTACAGATTGTACAAAAGCTAAAAATAAAGCTCCACTTTATATTTTAACACCAAAACCCACGTATATCATCACGCTCCTGACCATCCTAATGTTGCCTGGAAGATTTGCTTCTTAACGATAAGGCCGCCCATTGAGCATTTCTTTTTCTGTTAAAATATCTGTTTCTGTGTATTTGTTTGGTGTACAATAAAGAATATATTGCTATTATTATTACACACACATATACATATATGTATACTTTGCAATATGCATTCTATGATATTGTAATGCTTCCATGATGATCTGTTCTTGTTCACTTAGTCTCTATGTAGTATTTTTGCCTAATCAGGTGTTTAATATATTAAAGTACCGTTCTGTAAATCCAATAGAAGCTTTTCACAAAACGATACATAGTTACATTGCAATTTTACTGGACTTTATCATTGCCGGTACCCGCTGGTAAAGCATTTAAAAGTGGAATTCAAATAAAACAACAGGTACCCCTTGTAAAGCGGAAAAATATGGCTCTCTCTTGAAAAGGCAATAACAATATGAGTTTAACAAACTGCAACATAAGGGTAGTTTAAAATCGATAAAACCGTTTCCGCACCATTGATTCGCACGTACGAGTACGGTGCTGCGCGAAAGGCTTGAACCCCCGCTGGTTTCCTTTGTGTCTTAATAACTGCTACGGTCACAAAGGCCCCTCAAAAGGAATTCATAGAAAATTAGTATAAGCTACAATACCATTTTAATTAGAGTTTGTGGAAAGTAGGGGAGGCTTTAATATCTAGTTGCTATCGTGTGTAAAAGCTTTTTGTTACACAAAATACAGGGTGAAGAAATGATATAGGAAACTGTACTACGGTTTTCTAATAATCAAACGGAAAAAAATAACTAACAACATCAATAAATAAAAATTTGTGAAATATGAAAACATATTACTGTGTTTCCCAGTTGCTCGTAGAAAATAATTTAATTTTTGTTTTTTATATGAACCGAATTCAACTAATTATTACGGTATTTTCAGACAGTGCTTACATTTTCTTGTTATTAGTGTGTGGCTCCATCTACTCGTAATCCATTAAATTTACGTGACCGCATACAAAATTTTCTAGACCAGCCCAGCTAGAGTTGTCAGGAGTATCGAATTCAAGATCCTTGGGTATTAGATAATTAAATTAGAATTTAACTAAACACAATAATAGAAGATGCATCACCTGAACAATTTCACCACCTGTCTCATAACCTTTAACAATTTTAGTTTATATATTTTCTTAAAAGAATTTTCAAGTATTTCTTTTCACCTGTCGCCTTCTATGTTAATACTGTATCATAAAACTTAAATATTCTGTTCCACGAGCGCAAAATACATATAAAGATGGTAGTATAAGCTGAATAACTGTTATTAGGGAAAGGCAAACAGCTTTTTTACGAGAAGTAAATGTTATGGGAAAATGTATACTTCGCTTTAGTGACGAAAACTGTCTTAAGGAAACCAAGTGAAAGGATCCTGGTGTGTCATAAAGTGCCAAAATTATCTGTTTATAGATCTCGTTGAAAATCTGCTTTTATAAACATTATTTCTATGCCTTTTTTAGTACTTGCATTATAGATATTGATGTTTGGCGGAACGTTGAACATACGAAAAGCTGTAAATGATACCTGCGCAACACCAAAGATTTGACCTAGACCCTAAGATTTTTTTATTTGTTTTTTTTTTTATTTTGTCGCCTTCTTACCTTTAAACCCACTTAATCCTTTTCAAAGGACAGATCTGTTTCTTTTTTGGTTTAAATTTTTAATGGTTGGTAGGATCAATTAAAATTATAAAAAAAAATTGCAGGTTATTCCTAGAAATCAAATTATGGGCCCTCAAACGTAAATAAAAAGAGTTTAAAAAACTTTTAGACGTCAACTTCGCGTGGCAATTAAAAAAAAAGTGAAGGAAGACTTCTGCTTTTTTAAGCTTAGCTCTTTACAGAAAGCTTCCTTTTCCCTTAAACTTCGAACTGCGATTATGAACGCAGTAGTTACGTTTACTCAATACTGTTTCTCTTCTTTACTATCAAAAGTACATTGAAAAATTCGAGAAAAAGTATTTGAGAAATTATTATTGACAAAAGAAATATTTACTTTTATCAATCATACAATACGCTAGAGTTATAATAATTAAAAGCAATGGTTTTGAAAACGGAAAAACACATTCATACATTCATGTTCATATCCCCGAAGTGTCGAACACTGTCGGCTAGATAACAGTGCGAACACAGTGATAACAGTCTTCAATCTTTCAGCGTTTCGGTAACTTACATCAAGAGAACAAGAAAAGAATAATAAATGACTACTAGGTATTTTTTTTAATTATACGCCATTAAATTTGTTATCTAATTTCATATTTATTTAAAATTTTATTTTTGGCAAGAAGCTTTTTGTTGCGTTGGCATTGCGTGTGCTAATCTATCATATTTTTTTTATTAAAAAAAAAGGACTTTTTGACAAACTTTTATAAATAAATATATTTTATTTGAAATTTGATATGAGTAAATATTCTATTTTGCGATAATATGTTTTGTAACTACATAAATAGTCCTACAATTTTTGCATTTCTAAACTTTCTTCGACACATTTAAAACAATTCTCAGTAGAGCACCTACACTAGTACATATTATAGCAGCAAGCTATTACTCCCATAAGCACGTACATATGAAATTACTAAGGCGCCCACTGCAGTCATAAAGCCTTGTGAGGTAATAACTACAACTGCATTAATTATATCCCTTGCCACAATCTGGAAAATAGTTGTTACCCTCCACACTAGTTCTATAATTCGATTTAATTACATACCTCTATCGATTACTGGTTTATTCCACATCTGAAACACATAATTACTTTAGTTAGACACGTGGAAAATGTTAAACTTTGAAATCTATATTAAGTTATTTCAGAGCAATTATTTTTGGATTTAATATTATAATTGTTGGTTAAACTTGGAACGTTTAGCATGTTATAAATATGTATTCTAAAGAATATATTAAATTAAATAGATAAAACGAGACAGGCCATAAAAAATATGCTTATAATGTTGTATTAGACATACATGAAACACAACATGAGTAAATTGGAAAACGGTCAAAACTGAAAAACAAAAAAAATAGTAAGGCACTATCCAGCTTCAAGATTATTCTCTAGTCAATAAGTTTATAGTAAATTGTTCACAAAAATCTCTTAAATTATATAGTTTCGTATGATTTAATTATTATATATTTTCTAGCAGATATTACAGACGGTATGGTAAGACATTATCAAAAGTAGTAATTTCTGTAGGTAAACTGTACAACTCAAGGTCTGATAATGACACCAAAAACGAAAGTAATAATATTAAAACCACTCTTAAAACAACTAGAATATGCCTAATTTGTATTAGATTTCTGAATGTTTATGCTCGCTAAGTTACGGCAGGTGTTTTACAAATGGTTACCTATATAAATGGCTTGCCACGCCCGATGACAATCAGAAAATTGCTTAGTTTTTGTGGCGACGAGTCTATGGTGGTACCCTTTCTCGTGACTGCAGTGAAAATACTGGTGCTTACGACCGCCACAACTAATATGGAAGTAATCCGATACCTGACATTCAATTTACAAAGGTACTGAATATGTAATTTTATTGCTTTTTACATGTCAAAATTTTATAAATATTGTAGAAATATAAAAGATTTAAAATTTATTAAATCTTTGAATGTTATTCAGTTCCTTTACTAATTTACAAGTAATTTAGTCCCATGAAATTAAAATCATAATCAAAACCATTTATTTCAAATAAACCAATCATAGGTATTTTTGAATTGTCAAGAGAGGAAGTCGGTGAGCCTAAGTCAGTCGTGAAGCTAGTTGCTTGTTCCAATACGTAGATAGAAAAACAGGCAAGAAACTCCAAGGATGCTCTTTTTTCAAATGTTTTATACAATTTTATTGTTAGAGTTTATAACTGTAGAATAAAATGTGAGGACAATGCATTATATCTCTCTAAAATTTAAATTGAATTCATGTCATCACTCAATTGTTACTTGCACAGTGCATTAAAGGATACCGACGTGTAAAGTCCCTTTACCCCAGCCAGTTCAGTTAGAGGGCTCGTACTTCCCAGCAACAGATTAGTCAGCTCGTACGAAATCGTGGTGCGCGACCCTGACCTGCTTGAGCTATAATTTGTACAGCCCAATCTATGAGCATAAACAGTATCCTTTTCTTCCTTCTAACCTCTTTTAACCTTTCAATATACTTGTAATTTTGTGCCCTAAAGCACCCGGTTGATAGCAATAGGTTTGCTTCCTATATAACGTAATTTCAACTAAATTATAGTAGCAAAACGCGTTTGAAAAGCCTCTGCCTAACCCATTGGAGACACAGGCAGACAGACATGAGCATATGTGTGAATGTAATTTATTCAGTAATAATATTATTTTAAATGCCCCTTATGATATCGTTTATTTTTTATGTATAATATAGTAGTAAATAATTTGTATGCAGCTACAAAGCACAGAGAGAATGTTTAATGTCAATGATTGTACTCGTATGATTACAGGAGAACGCCTTGCAAGTCTAGTTAATTACAGGCAAATGTTATCTTCAAGTATTCTGTTTGGTGCTAACATAATATACCAAATTTTTAAGTAATACCGGACTATGGCAGAGTCAAAATGGCCTATTGCTTTAGCGCTTAGTGAACCTAATCCCCAGTACAAAAATTGGATCAATCAACAAATAGTTGTCTCGAGTCCTAGGTGATCTTTGTATCCGTTGTTTGCCATCTCAAAACCGTATCAAAATTATAATATTTGAAGAAAATACTCGACTGAGGATGAACTAGGTGGAACAGTTTTATTGGTCTTACATTTATTAGGAATATATGACAGTTGTAGCCTGTATTATCTTTTTTTTTTAATATTAAGCTTTAAAATAGTCGTATATTTATAAATGTACGAATATCTAATTGTTAAAGTATTATATTATACATATATTATATAATATATTTTTAAATGCACGTGCTTTCTGCTTTCTCGGTATCCAAAGGTTTATTGACAGAGAATTGATGACAGAGAATGCCCTAGGCATTCTCTGTCATCAACCGCTTCTGTATAATAGGTACAGAAATTTTCTATATGTAAATAATAATTATTAGACCTTACTTACTTTCCTTATACATACATAAAGTAGCACCTGTATCCCCGTAGGGCTAGACAGAATCGTATTTAAAGCCAACATTTTGCCAATTGTACTTTAGTCCCATTTAAGTAACAGCAAAGGCAAGCCTAATGCCGTCCGGGCACTTTATGCATATGGATTGGGGAGTATAAGTAATAACTCAAGCAGGTCAGGGTCGCATACTTATAACTCGAACTGGCAGGTTCTGGGAAGTTCGAGCCTTCTAACTATTACCTTAAGTTAGTGAGAGAATAACGAGAGGGCGCGGATTTTTCGACACCAGCCAGTACGAGTAGATATTTCATAGCTTCACTTTGGAAATACAAATGAAAGATAAACTAAGATGTCACCACACTGCTATTTTAGGAAAACCTAACGATAGAGATGTTTTGAAGCATCACCATCATTATAGGTTTTAATAATAAAATCTAGCTATTTAGTACTAACAACATGTATTGATGAATCGTTTTCAACACAAACAGAAACAAATACAATCAACTGAAGTTAAAGGATAGTACAATTTATACAGGTAAAAACATGGTTATACTTATAGCATTATTATAACGGCTATCGGTATTTACATAACATTAATACAAAATAAACGTTAAGCAAAAACAATCGCAGCGAATATTAATATGGCTTTAAATCATATGCTACTGAGTGTTTCTGATATTAATTGCGAAATAACGTTATCGGTGAATAGCAACATTATACCGTGAAACGTTTGTAAGCATGTTACTCATAAATAACGGACACTAAGCTGATTACCATAAAACCGAGTCGACATTCACCGAATTACCCTAAAATCTGCTAACAAATGGTAGCTTTGCATAATGAGTGGAACGCAAACTCAGGCATATGGAGGACGAATCATACAGAATATGAAGTTTTTTTTTTAATACCACAAACAATCAAGTATTGTATTTTATTTTCTATTTGAACGAACAAATAAAGAGAAATTCTAAAATAGATCGATTTAGTTAATGTTTGTCTATGTTTGTCTTGTATAATAAACTAATTATTTAAGTGATCAATGAATACAATTTTTATTTAACGACGTAATTGTTCTAATAGAAATTTGAAGTATGGCGTACACTAGTACTTAGCAAATATTGCGAAGGTAGTTAGTATATTATTAAATAATTTTAATAAAACAGTAAGTAACAACTTATGCCTTGCACATTAAGAAAAAAAAACACCATATAAGTTTATAGTCACGCTTAATCATAGATGTTTCCACATAAGCAATCATATACCATCCTTATCGTACAACACTACACTACTACTTTTAAATAATTAATTTAAAAATTCAAAAACCCCCTACACAAAAAATACTTATAGTTTAAGAAACAACCCTTAAAAAGTAAAAAATATATGTCTACTGTGAGTTTTCGAAGAGTTGGATTCTCTAGAGATCATTCTGGTTGCAACATCAGGTCGAATTTATTAATTAATTGTCATTTAACGATTATACTCGCACGCTTGAAGCACTTAATCAAGTAATCATACGCCAAATATGCCTTACATCATTTGGAAAAAGAGCTGATACTCTTACACTGCTTGACCGATATTAACCAAACATAGCTAAGAACCACCGCAAGGAAACTGGCTTTCAAATAAAAAAAACCGCATGGAAATCGGTCTGTCCGTTTGAGACCTACGATGCCACAGACAGACACACACACAGACAGACAGACATCGACGTCAAACTTATAACAACCCTCTTTTTGCGTCGGGGGTTAATAAAAAGAAAATACGTGCCTAGAGGTAAATGCCGACCGTAAGTTCACTTGGGATACATGCTGTGTAGACTGTATACTCGGGTCGTTTCTCGTTATCTGCTCTGTGAAACCAGTCGGACGGTGAAAGAAAAAGTGAAACAGATTACTTGGTTCCTACTTTATTAACAACCGACCCCCTGAATTACGACATTTAATAACATCGATGAATTTAAAATCAAACTTATTTGTTAACCTTACTTTTAACTTAGACCTTATTTTGTTAATTAAAAAAGGTTTAATGTTCTTTGTGTGTTATCAGTTTTCTGGTTACTCTTTATTTCATTATTATTCAAAAGCACAAAACTTTTGTCAGTACTGGTGTAATGGACCTAGACCTTAGTCTTAGTATTGATTAAAAATCTTTATGGTTTTGGAAATGTTAACTATATTATAATAGAATAAATAAGTGTAACGGCCGGTACCGTCGCGGCTGGATGACTTACTCCTTGAGAAAGGTCTCCCGTCGAGACCGAAATTAGTCGGGCATCCCGTACTTTAAAACAGTATATTTCAATAAATAAATAAAATTTGACTATTTGATTCTTAATATACAGATTTGATTAATTGTAGAAAGAAAATAATAAAAAAGTTAGTTGCCATATAATTTAAAAGGGTTTGTTGAAGATGCTGTATTTATTACCTAATCATAATAATATCTAAATGCTTCTGTATAAACAATAGGAATATATATACGCACATAATACATACTAGTTAAACGTGATACGATTACGGTTAAATGTACTTAATTTCCATAATTTTGGCATTTGTATTCGGTTTATATTAACTATAAAGTTAATCAAAATGAAAACGTAGAGATTAAAGCGCCATAGTGTACTGGCAGAAAAAAACTAGTAATAAATTATCCATTAATAATTGACTTTTGAAAAACTACATATTCAACTTAAATACTCATTGGTAACGTCACTAATCATAACAATTTAAATATTTTCCCTTAACTCCTAACAGTTGAGGAGTTATACCTGCCACCATCAGCTCAGCAACAAGAGATGGCAATAGATTAATAGCTTTAGAAAGAATATAATAAAAAAAACATTGTTAGTGACTATACAATTTGAGGGTTAATCTCGATTTTCCAGTAATATAATCATCAAATCCTGACTAAATCGAATCAATTTAAAAATATACGTATAAATACAACCTACTCCATTTTCGTAGTCATTTGATAAAATCATTGAAGAAATTAAAATGCTTAACAAGTAAAACTGCAAATAAATCTAGTTTAAATAACAATAAATTGGTGTTATGGTACTCAGATACAATTTAATTAGGTTCCAATATACATACATATTTCTAAAAGTATGAAAATTCTTACAAATATAAAGATGGTTATTTATTCAAAGTAAATAACTATCATAGACGACAGAATCTAAATGGATCGATAGAAATTGTTGACATAGACAGGCCTACAAACGTATAAGACAATCTACGAGTATACGTAACTCTGCGTAGCAATTGCATTCTCAACGTTTTGGCATCTGTGAGTGCTACGGTGCTACGGCGATCTACAGCAACGTGGATTGCGGTGCGTTCAGTTCCGTTTGTGTTCTCGCCCGCCCGGGACCCCGCAATTAGATCCCGACCGTTGTTTCTCCAAGCACTTTCTGTTAGCAATTCCAGTTTCAATTCGAAGTCTGCGGCATTCCCTTTGGTGTGGCAATACTACGGTAACCATTTTCAAATAATAGCAGATATTAAATCGACTTTCAATTCTTTGAAATTCTCGATCTATTAAATTGACGTGACGTAAAAAGCCTCGTACTCAATTTACTTGTTCACGCTTTTTATGAACATACGCTGGTTATAAACAGCTGTTATAATAGCAAAAGTGTTGGGGAAAGGGATATGATTTTGACAGTGTGTAATTATGGAGGCTACTGCCTGTCATGGTTGTAGGCACTATCTTTAAAACTAAAGTGGGTATCTATGTTGAAAGTAAAGGGTATTGTGGGGTGCAATCGTCAAGTACGATCATTACTTGAAAATACGTGTTATCGCGTTTGGATCTTATTACAGGAAAGGTAAATTATGGTTGTCAAAAACTCTATGTTTGAAACGTCTCTGCCAACTAAATAGGCATGTCTGTATGTACATACATATACATATACATACATACAAGCTATTCGGGTTTTGTTTCAGTTTATATATACATATATATATTGCAAGAGTTGTAATTTTTAACCAATTTTAAAAAAGGAGGAGGTTCTATGTTCGTCTGTATGTATATTTTTTTTTATGCGATAGGCTGCAAACGAGCAGACGGGTCACCTGATGGTAAATGACTACCGCCGCCCATGGACACCCGCAACTCAAGAGTCACAAGTGCGTTGCCGGCCTTTTAGGTAGGAGTACGCTCTTTTCTTGAAGGTTTGAAGGTCGTATCGGTTCGGAAATACGGCAGGCGACAATTGTTCCATAAGCTGGTTGTGCGAGGCAAAAAGCTTCTGGAGAAGCGCACAGTGGTGGAGTGCCAATCGTCCAGGTGATGGGGATGGATATTTTGTCGCGTAGGACGATGGCGAAAACCAGCGGCCGGTGTAAGTCCAAACAATTACTCTAAACACTCCCCATGATACAAGCGATAGAGGATGCAGAGTGAAGCTACATCTCTACGCAAGGCCAAGGTGTCAAGTCGATCAGAAATATCTTGGCAGTCGATGATGCGAGTCGCTCAGAAGTTAGTACTTGGTACTGCATAGAGATGAGAACAGTATTCTATGTGCGGCCGAACCTGCGCCTTATAAAGTTGCAGGCGGTGGGCCGGAGTAAAATAGTATCTCGATCTGTTTAGCATACCAAGCTTCTTCGAGGCTAATATGGCCTTACTCTCTAAGTGACCGCGAAATGGAGCGCGAAAAGGAGCGCTTTGTGCCAGACCCGATCGAAGGCCTTCGCCACGCCCAAACTAACGGCCAACGCTTCCGCCTTGGTCTCGATCGCCTGTGCCCACCAGTGTAAGACACGTAAACAAGAAGATCACTAGCTGAACGACCCCGACGGAAGCCGTATTGTTGATCATTGAGGAGCTGGTGGTCTTCTAAGTACCGGAGGAGCTGGCAGTTAACAATGGATTCCATTATCTTGAAGAACAAGGAGGTGATGGCTATGGGTCTGTAGTTGGACGGATCCGAGTGATCTTCTTTTTTAGGGATTGGGTGCACTAGAGCTATGTTCCATGAGTTCAAGACTACGCCAAGAGAATAGGAAAGCCGATGAAGGCGCGTTAAAACCGGTGCCAACTCTGGAGCACACGTCTTCAGCACGATAGGAGAGATTCTATCGGGCCCACTTGACTTAAGAACGTCGAGGGAAAGAAGCGCTTTACGCACTGCCCTTTGTGTAAACTGGACTTCCGGCATGCGGCTCTCGCACTGCGATATGGTCGGCGGTGCGTTTCCCCCGTCGTCCAGGGTCGAGTTGGACGCAAAGAGTTTGCCCAGAAGATCGGCTTTTTCTTTAGCGTCGTGGGCCAACGAAATATCTCCTATGTGCAGAGGTGGAAGGGATGGATTACAAAAGTTCCCCTGGACAGCCTTGGCAAGAGACCAGAATGCACGAGTTCCGGAAGGGAGACTCACTAGTCTCTCGCCAATTCTGCCGATGTGAGCCGACTTCGCCCCAGCAATTACTCTTTTGAGGGACCTGGAGGCAAAGTTAAATTGCTTCTTTAATGTGCTGGTCTTTACATCCCATGCTGTCGCTGCATTAGCCCATGCTTGGTAACATTCCTGCTTTCGGCTTGACGCCGCTTTGCAGCTTCGACCAAACCCGGGCTGGGACTTGCCACCTGTGGGAATAAGGGAGAATGGAATGAAAAGTTCTGCGACAGAGTCGGCAACGATATTGGGATCATCCGGCGAGAAGCAAACCTGCCTCCATGGGTAGTCATCCACATCCACATCCCAGTCTGCTGACCTATAGTGCCATACGCGGCGACTGCCTGTAACTCGCGGCCACAGCGAGTGAAGGAGTGGCACCATACTCCTAATCAGGCAATGGTCCGAAGAGCTAAGAGAGGCCTCAACGGATACTTTGTAGCCGTCAGGATGTGAGGTCAGCAGAAGATCCAACAGTGAAGGCACGTGGCTTTCTGTATCTGGGATTCGCGAAGGCGTTGCTACCAGCTGCGTCAAGCCATATGCCAAGGCGACATCGTGAACAGGTCTTCCCGCATGATCGGTTTTACGCGAACTAAGCCATTCGGCGTGATCGTCGTTAAAGTCGCCAAGAATCACGATCTCTGCGGATGGGACCTGCTGGAGTACTGAGTCTGTAGCCATTTAGACGTGGTCGATGAGTCGGTCCGTTTCGGCATCACCGCTATGGGACCTGTAGAGGCATACGTAGATGCGGGGATGGTCGTCGCCGATCACCTCGGCAATCTTCAAGATTGCCCAGGCGGCGAGAAGTGATATCATCTCTAACGTACACGCATACACCAGCCATAGGAATAAAGGAGTGTTCCAGTCCGTACCCAGGGTAGCAGAGGTAGGATGTGTCCGCTGGAGAGGATATCTGCGTCTCGGTTAAAAAGAGCAAGGCCGGCTTTGCTGTCTCAAGGTGGTGGTGGACAGTATCCAGGTTAGAATGTAAGCCCCTGATGTTACAAAAATCCACGGTAAACGTGACAAGGGGTGCCATGGTATGCCTTCTCTTGCCCCGAGCAGATTTTGAGAGCGCAGTTGAGCCCTCCCCAGAGTAAGTGGGGCAGCCTGGGCGTCCACGCTCAGGTATAATCCATACTGAGGGTGGACGTCCAGGGGGGGATTCTCCAACGCTAGCGCTGGTACCCCCCTGGGGTATCTTTTTTGTTAACAGCGCTATCATTAGGGGGGGGTGGGGGATTTCGGGTCTCCGGAGACCTCACTCATTTCGGGGAAATGCAACGCAAGCGTTTTTTCACAACCGGTTTTCTGTGAGGCCGTGGTATCGCACCGGTCGAGCCATCTCTACCACGTAAAAAATTATATAATATATAATATTTTGTTTTACATATGTTAAGTAATTTCTCCGCCAATTACCGACGGATTTACATTTTTTTATTGGAATTGGAATGACTAACAAACCATTCCTCGATGGTCTTATTGTACCGAAATCAGGAATTGATAATGAGATACATGCCAAGGAAATTACGAAGAAGTCTTTAATTTACAAGTTTTTTAAACTTAAGGTGTTGCGCAAAGAAATAGGAAATGCGCAAAGAAATAGGAAATACGCATTGAAAGCGATAGTCTATCTTTTCAACTGACTTCAAAAAGGAGGAGGTTCTCAATTTTTTTTATGCTTGTTACCTCATAACTTTCGACTGGGTGAACCGAGTCTTATATTTTTTGCTGGTGAAGCTGGTGCGTCACATGTGGTCCCATTTCATTTTGGTCCAGTTTTGATAATGGCATCTATGAGAGAACAAAATAATTCTTAAATTTGCATTAAGTATGTGCGCGACAAATGAACGAATAACTCAATATCACGCCAACCGATTTCGATGATTCTTATTTTATTGAAAAGGATGTACCACAAAGGTACTTAAATGAGAAATTAGTAAGGTTCTGACAATGGCATCCATGAGAAAACCATATAAGTCATAAATTTTATGATAGACTCTTTGAAGTCTGTTGTCTATTTTTTTAAAGTGAATTATTTTAAAAGTAAAATATATAACTGAGGTACACCTATATCGTATATATTAAAATAAAACCAAAACAACAACACTGAAATACCACCGGTATCGATAAATTACATATAATTTACTGTTGCTGATAACATCAACGCAGTCTGTACTAACAATATAGTAAAACTAAAAAACCGTGTATGTTCAATATGAAATGTAAACTATACTTATATTAGTTACCTATAATTGCATAATTTTTAAACAAACCCACACTAGTTTTTAACATATACGCTGATATATTGAAACGACTTTTAATAATTCATTGCTAAAAGGGTAGACAACGCCAGAAAATTTAAAATTTTCAGATTTTTTTGCAGTGCACTGCAAGAGTATGTACTGTAAATAAAAATAAATTTAAAAATCGGTCGACAAATGGAGGAGAATTTTAAAAAAGATGACTCCCGCGTTCGAAGTAATTCCTGTCGCAGGGTCTTCATAAACATTCGTAGCACTTACATAAATAACACCCAGACTCGGGACAACTAATTGTGGATCACAAAAATATTTGTCCCGTATGGAAATCGAACCCACGACCTCTGGCTTAGCAGTCAGAGTCACTAACCACTAGACCAAGAGGCCAGTCTTCGCTTCTCGCTCGCCTGCTTAAAATATATATAATCCCTTAAAGATGTATGATCTTCGACTGTATGTATGTTTTAGTAAAATGTTCTAGCGGATAACCGTGTGTTATTTGTCTCTCTATCTGTTATGGTCAAAAGATGTTTTCGCACTAATGTAACCTGTGCACTAATGTGCCTTTCTAATGTAACCGGTTTGTGGCACATTGAGTTTAAACCATCAACTCAATGTCGAAGCCGATAATGGACATGGAGCAGTTTTTGTGTTTTATATATACTCGATTACTATACTCTTTAATACACCTAACAGCGAAGGTTTTTATTGTTCAATAATGTAACATATAGAGCAACTATAACTTGAGTCGTTGAAGTCGGTTTTTTTTTTAAATAATTATATTAGTTTCTTATTAATATTAAATGATATCATAAAGAGTCTTTGTCATTAAGTAAAACAATATGCGAAACAATAGACATTGCTGCACATAGATATCGTAATTGAAAATAATAATAATAATCATTTCTTTGAAATTGTAAGTTCAAAGAGTTCTGAAGTTCATTTTTAGTTGCTTTCATATTATAATTAAAAGTGTGATCTAATCTTTTTATCAGGTCATCTAAGTATGCAGAAACTTTCAAAATATACGAGTGTCCTCAGAAATTCCCATTGATATAAAAATTTGTCGTGGTAAGTCAGAGCTAATTACTTATAATTAATCATATTATTGCATATTACGACTAAATTTTTTATATACAAAATAACAACAAACTTAGACCATTGTTAATTCTGCTCGCCGTTTGGTGAGAAAGTGACTGCGGGCTAATTTTTGTGTGATGTATGACTGTTGGTCGCAGATGGCCTCGACAACCTTGCACAGTGCATCTATTTGTAGTCCGATATCATCGAATGTGTTATATCGCAGTTTCCACACATAGCGCATGTAAGATTTTCCTAACATTTGGGACGTCATAACACAGAGGTATCTACATAGATACAAGCAAAACATACATATATTGTATGTACTACTACTGCTTGTATAGTTCTGAAACATGGATGAATATTCTATGATCCTTTCTTACGGTACATGTATATGTACATATTGCACATAAAAGCATCGTGTTATGTGCAAGTAGACATATTCATGTATACAAATAAATGCAGTAAGAATGTTCTGAAGCGAATAAAATAATCACAATGTTTTTATTCTTTGTCTTCGCGATTGTTTGCTTTATAAAACAATTACGCTACCAAAATGTATCTGTCACAGCAGACAAAACTTGTTCTTTGTAAGCAGAAACCAGAACTACTGTGTAGTGGTCCTCACGTATTACCCACGCGGCTCGCGTCCACGAGCCCTCGTTACAAACTCATTTCGACAAAGTTGTGTGGTGCGTCATGGACAATCATATTTACATAAAAGCAATGCTTGGACCAACGTCGAATTATAAATAATGAAATTTGAGAGGCACTTTGGAGCTTTGTTTTTAGTATTTTTTCAATGGTAAGTGGTATATGCATCGTTACTTGTATTAATTGATTTCAAAAGTTAACGGTTATTTTATATTTGCGGTATATTTTTGAGTGCTTCACCAATTTACACAAGAATTTCTTTAACCGTATTTGATTACGCGATATTCTGACTTATCTTATTTGTTTTAGACATAGTATAGATAGGATTGAGAAAAAAACTGTTGTTTTTGGTTTTAAACAGATAAAGTGATCATGTCTTTAACAAAGTATCAAAATTAATAATTTAATTTAATTCAAATACAGTAGATAGATTACTTATAAACTGTTCTGCACTTTAAAATACAAAACATAAATAAACACTACACAAAAAACCCTGTCTTCGAACATAATAACACCAACAATTATGCAATATCTGACGTTACAAAGTCATTTCAACTAGCTAGACCAATTGAATTGCAAATGTAGGAAAATAAAACGATGTTTGTCGTTTTCCTCATTTTCCTGCAAAGTTTTAGAACTTGCATGTAATTGCTTAATTCCATTGCGAGTTCGATAAACTTTCTCTGTGGTACCAACAATCTATACAATATTTATAGGCTAGTAAAAGAGTACCAGCTAGTCAGGTGTCAGTTAGGGTGTATTTATTTCTTTTGTTTTCGCGTTGAAGTTTCGTTTAGAATGAGAAAAAAACATGTGAACAAAGGGATTGGAACAAAGTAATTTGAAGGTAAAAGTTTCACATCCACGAAATCGTGCACCAGCCGTGTTTAAAGTAATACTTTGTCTTTCAGTCCGGCACTAGGTCCTTCAACAGGTACTGTTTTTAACGAATATTTTTATTATTCGTGTTCTTTAAATCGACTAATGCTATTTTTGATTATTTTTAGTAAAATTATAAGAACATTGACATTTAGGTTTGGACACGGAAAGCGAATAGCAATTTCTCACAAGTATTTTTACAAGTGTTTTAGGCTCAATATAACTACTATTTTTATACAACTAGTATTGTGTTCTATTACAATGTGGTTCAACCTAATTTCCATTAATACTATACTAAATATTTTGTCCATTAATACTATAGTTGAAGTACATTTCACATACGAATAAATAATTATTTTCGGTATTGTGACATACTTAATGTTAATTCCATACTTTTGCTTGAATACAATTTTACATAATTATTATACATAACTAGATGTGTCTTTCGTTAATCACATTACAAAAGCATAGTTTCATGGAGGAGAGACGAACAGACTGGTCACCTGGTGGTAAGTGACAACCGCCTCCCATGGACACCTCTTACTTAAGACGGCGATGAGGGAATAAAAAGAGGAGAGGGGAGATGAAAGGGGGGTTAAAGAGGAGAAGGGGTATGAGGGGAAGCGAAGGAGGAAAGGTGGAGTTCGGCCTCCGTTACCCTCATTCACTCGGCAATACAATGCAAGCATTGCGTTATACATATATTTATTTTTATTTTTACAGACTTTATAATCATAGTATAGATATTTGGTTTTACATTGTCATTCTCTGCTCTTATTCTCTCTTTCATGTGGTTATCTATAGCTTCTTATTAAAATGATTCTAAATTTAAAAAAAATATACTGTGTAACGCACTTAAACTCCTGAAGTATACGTATGACAAATTGATTTAAGTAGTGAGTTCGTAAGCGCTTGAACGTGGCTTGTTGTGAATTCAACTCTTAAACACGACAAGTCCTGCTTCAAAATGAGTTGAATAAAGTGGTATGTTGTTTTGTAATGAGAACAATTAACATTCTTAGCAAATCAAATACTTATAAATAAGGCCCATAACAAACTTGGGCCATAAGCCAAAATCTTAATTGGCACCGAAGAATTTCAAGGATCGCCATTTTGTGTAAGGAATTCAATTTATCCGGAGAATTCCTGAACTAAAATAATAAACGGGCTTAATATTAAACCGATCCCATTGCGTCCTAAACAAAACTTTTTATGTATGAGCCCTAATAACTTTCATTTACAAGGGGCAACTTGAAGTTATAGTTTGGTGGAGTAATAAGACCTGTATAAATAAGCTGTAAGAAGTTTAGTTTCATTAGTGATTTCATACGAAATGTACATGTACATACCATAAAAACTGAAATTATTATGAGTACTACATGACGTATGCGTATTGTTACCTTGTTATATTGCAAAAACGTGATAAAATAAACAACAAAATTAGATATAAAGTAACTTGCATTCAGAAAAAAATACATTACCCAAAGATTTCCCGAAGAGCCCGAATTGATGATGAAATGATTGATGCGGGAGAAAGCAGCAAAGCTGGTACACAACAAGTGTATATCACATTAATTCGTTCATACACTGAGCAGAGGTGCCCCAGCCGCCCGCTTTTAGCCAACCATAATTTGATCCCACCTATGTAATAGGGGGCAAGCCTATTGCCGTCGTCCGGGCATTGTAGGACTGTTTATATACTGTCTGATAGATTACAGTCCAAAATATACTATACTACATCAGACGTTTAAGTAAATATAATTTTCAAATAGTAATACACGTTCAACTACCACTGTACCTAACCAATCTCCCTAATTTCAGCGAAATGGGAATCAAGCGTTTCTTCACAACCAGTTTGCCGTGAGGCTGTACTATCGCAACGGTGATCTCACATGTTGAAACCCATCAAGACGTCTACGCTCTAGGGCATCACAAAGACGTCACACAAATAAACATACACACACTGTAAAAGCCTAAATCTTCTCTTGCCGGGTCGGGTCGGTAGTCGGTATTCGGGTAAAAAATTGGTTCTCTGACCGAGCTATGGATCGAACTCTCGTAGCATTTTCCCAACTGTCGACTATAGAATACTAAAATATAAACTATAAAGTTTAATTATAGTGTGAGTAAGTTCTAACCTGTCCGACTTTTTCAATATACTTTAATAATAAATTTCAGTTTCAAGTAACTGTTATAAAATTTCATATTAATTTTTTTCGTTAATACCTTACCCAGGTATTAATTAATTGAAACTGGTATTTAACATATCGTGTATCGTGATTTGTTATTCTGATACGAATACTACTTTTTGAATGAATAATTAAAAAGTATTCTTATATATTTATATTCTATTATTGTGTATGAAGTTCAAATCTGATTATTTTTATAGCAGTAAAAAGATGTCAACTAAAGATAGGTCTTGCATACAAATTATACTACAGCTAAACGAGTTTCTTTACACAACGTACGTTACATATTTATTTAAATATACGGTTTTACTCACGTGTGTATTTCAGGTATGCCCGACTAGTTTCGGTCTAGACAGGAGGCCTTTCTCAAGGAGTAAGTCGTCCTCCCGCGACGGTACGGGCGATGCACTGATTAATCGACGCTGGCATGTTTTTATATCTTTCGGACCTAGCGGACGAAGACGGTTGCTTGCGGACGTTACTGTTTCGCTATGCGTAGCGGTACTGTTGAATCCAGGCGCTGTAGTGCATAAACTACTGATTGTGTCAGTTTTTTGAATCGGATCTGTTTCCATTGGAGCCAGTTTCAGTGCCGGTCTCCAGGCGGGAGGAAGTGACCACCTACTGTCTCTGTTGAAGTTCGGGTGACGGCTTATTTCGATTGCTTCACTTACTTTTCGCGTGACGAAATACTTTTCTTTTGAAAGTAACGAAGTCTTGTCGAAACGTATGTAATGAGCCGTGTCCACAACAATTTTTTTAAGGGACCTCTGGTTCACCAATCAGGGTTACAAACAACAAGACAAACAGACCAGTAAAAAAATTATTTTGATGGCGCAGTGTTTTAAGTGGTCACTTCGCCACTACGCTGCCGCGCGTAGTGTTGTAGGTTCTATCACCACACAAAACAACACTTTGTGTAAATCTTAAATTGTCTTTCTGAGTCGGTAGTGTCCTTTGTTTGAATTTTTGTAAAGCCTCCTTCGACATAGGAATTAATCCTAGTGCGGGAATTATTAAAAAGTACTTTAAAATCTAACTTGATCTACTCTTATGAGACTGAATGAGTGAATGTGCATTCTTTGTATCATTTATTCGTTCACGGATCTCGTATTTAGTCAAAACCTTTGAAATTTGATTTCATACACTTATATTAATATATGTATATCCTTGCAAGGTCACAAAGGTCAGACAGAAGTTGATCCCTAAAATTGCCCGAACAGATTACACTCAAAGCCACTCTATTTGTATAAGGACAACAGAAAACATAAAAAACATACTACTGACACCATATTTAGTTGAAACCACAGGCGTTAGTAATACGATACTCGTTTCAAATGGTTCGTAAAAATATTTGCTTCTTACAAATCCAATAAGACAGGTGTCACGTTTGTTAGATTGTCGCCTACAATTCAGGCAATACGAATTAGTCTGCTACCTTTTTAACGCTACGTTTTCACGGTTTATATATAACTTGCAATATATTAGGTTTGTTCGGTTCAAATCTCGCAAGGTAAATTTGAGCCGCTTCCCGGTGTTCGATTGAGCTCAAATTTTGCATGCACCTTCAATTCCGATGACAATATATATCTCTGGGAGACTTATGACCTCTGAAAGCTTATTTATAAAATTATTTTGCAATTAATTAACATTTCCCAAACTGAGATGACACTAATGATTTTACTCACGAGGCACATATGTATTTTTATTGATTACCGGTCAATAACGTGCTGACAGGATATGGGATAGGACCAACCATCAGGTTTTCATACCAGACTTTATACCACGCTTTGAATGGAGTTTAATGCACTCAGATCTCTAATCTCAAAAAGTCTTATGGCCATGACCAAATATACGACTTAGTTCAAAATTATAAGCACTATTACTTCAAAGTTTTGTTTTAATTCAACAAATACTCTTAAGTTCTCATAAACATTAACATCTATAATGTATTATATTATATGATACATATTTATAATATGATATTATTATTGATATTTTAGATTCTGGAATGGCTGTCATCTAGACTCATAACCACTATTACAACGCAACTGAATTTTCACGACTTAGTTGACAATTTAACGATCTTAATAGATGCCTGGTGCCTGTAGATTACACCACATTGTGAAGTATTAAACTTGTGCTATGCCGCATAATGGATGTGAGTAGGAAGTACTGTGTGCACTCTACATAACGAATAACATTTTAAGGTACCAATATTAGAAATTATTTAATTTAGATAATAATGACTGTATTATATATATGTAATAATTGTATTAACTCCTGTTTTAAAAGCCAAGCGTTCTTATATTTAGACACTTTCTTTCATTATTTGATATAAACAGACGCTAAGCAGTATCAAAATGATACTAAAATCGGATGCCTAAATCGGCTGACAGAATCTGGAGTAAGTACGCATACTTTGAAATTGCCAAGCAAATGTCAGCTCCTAATTGTTCGACATCGCGGAACCGTATGAGTAAGTTTGGCATTTATCGTTGACAATGAAAGGAGTAAGTACGCGTACTTGTGAGACAGTGATTTTAAAGCTCGTACGTCTGTCACCTCCTACATATCTGATTTTATTATAGTATTACTTGTTCCTACTTAGCATCTTTCTGTAAAAACCAAACTCTTCCAATGATCATTTGTAAAGTCACCATTTTAGAAGTCCGTATAACGATTTAGTTATTAATATATATCTAACTTTTATCATGTTTCAGGAAGCAATTTTAAACTTCCTAATGTAATAACAAAAAAAGTTAAAAGAAATCCTGCAATAGTTGGCAAAGTAACATTTCTAGGAATCGCCAGCAAGTCTATTATAACTATTATCTAAGGCAATTTTAGTAAAAATGTAAAAACTACCCCGGCTGCCTTGTTAGGTATTTAATTTTGTAATTGTTACGCCAGGGGAAGCTAATAACAAACGCGGTGGTATTTTTCTGATGTTTATCACACATAGAGGTATGGTACGGCTGTATACTTGATGAAAGCTCTGAGAAAAACTCATTTTATATACAATGTAAGCTTAAATATAGGTACCGGGCATATAATCAAGTAACTGATATAACAATGTTGCATTTGTTTATTCACCTAGTTTTACTGCGAGTAGTATTTGGTATTGCTCGTAATTTCTACATTTTATACCCGAGTTGACGTAATCTAATTAATACTAATTATACGTATTGTAGTCAGACTTTAGAATAAATACGAACTGTAACTTTAAAACCAAAAAAAAAAAAAGTTTAATCAAATTCGGTTCTACGATGCAAAAGCTAGAGTGCCAGTGACAGACACATGTCCCATAAAACCAGAGATTTTTATTTCCGTCCGGGGTAAAGTGCAAAAACAATATTACAATGAACATTTTGACCAGTAGGTATTGATATACAGTTATTATGACATAGTGCAAACCTTTCTCCATCTAGTGAAACGAGTCATTTTTTATAATATATCTGCTTGGAACACGACGTTAACCTTTCCGTAATAATAAAAAATAAATAATAGGAGCCAGGGAAACGGTGGGATGGTAACACGTAGACCTAGAACGATAGTGGTCGGGTGCAATGTTGTATAAATTTTATGAGAATATATTGTTGGGTACTACTCAAGTACGAATAACCCCGGCGGAGGATAGTCTATGAGGATTTCCCCACAAAAAAAAAAAACAGTTATACATGAAATTTTGAATACAGGAAGCCAGGCGTATATGAGGACATTGGGTACTTTTTATTCAGATAAGAAAACAAACATAAATGTGTGCGATGGAAGTCGTTATAAAGCTAGTAGACAGTTCAATGTGTTGGCAAGCTTCATTTACTTTGCCAAGAATTTAGTTCTAATTTTTAGCTTTTATTATCGATCCTCAACACCTTTATAAGTTTTATTAAAATGGTCAAAAAATTAAAAATTATATCAAAGAAATATACTGAATTAAAGGTAGTTAGTTTTTTCATTGTTATTTTGTTCAAAGTGTTCATTATTAACAAAAGAAATTGTTTGCACACAATGAGTTCTAAACAGCTTTCAGCAAATAAGCTCCGTGTACAGCAGATATTTCACAACAACAATAAAAAATACTATTGTCCTCTACAGAATTTAATCTCAGAGTAAAATTAACCTCCAATAATAATTACCTATTTGCTACACATACACAGCCGTGTGATCCCAACCTATATATAAATAACAACTTACTACGACTTACAACAGAAAAACCTTAAAAGTTTGATAAATTCGAAATGCTTTATACAGTTTAGTTCAGCGCCCTCTATGAGACCACCAGAGTACCAAATATTAAATGAGTTCGAAGTGAACAGCTAACAACAAAAAATTTTCACTAACGCCATCTTACGGTTAATGAATGGAGTACTAAAAATTTGCTATCAGCATTGTATATAGATGGCGCTGTTAAAAAAACTGGATAAAGCATTTTCGCAATGTTATTGATTGTCTCTTTAATGCTTGTTTCTGAGTTAAAAACAAATGATAAGTGTAAAAGCTTATTTCGTAATGGACCGTTGAGGTAATGAGAAAGAAAGCCATTTTAGTGAAGTAAACAATATTATTTAAGAAAATTTAGGTAGGTACTGATATCATAAGTAAAATTACATTCGCATAATATAGGTCAAAGCAAGTTCATATTATAAGAAATCTTACATCATAATGATACAAGGGAAGTTCAGACTTATAGGGCAATTAAAAATTTCTATACTTTTGAGTACTGATACAAACAAGCTTAATTGATTAGTAGATGTTTGTTGATCTTAATTTCATTTTCAATATCTTAGTTTTAACTTCAATTTTGATGACTAAGACCTAAGTTTTTCTTTAGTCCAGACTTACATCAAGTTCATATATAAACACTCACGCCCATATCAGGGTGAGGTATGCCGAGGTGTCTCAATCGCTCACTTTTTGCCAATCATAACTTAGTTTGTAACATATATAGGAGCAAACGTCATTCGGGCTCTGTAAGACAAATCGAACCCAAGCAGTGAGGGTCACTTACCAATAGAAACTATATATTCTGTCTGAATATAACAGCCCGATCCCTTAATCGTCTTCTCCAAGACCCAAGAGATGAGGTGGCCCACTTCTATTTCGACGAGAATCACACACCTATATTCTAGATTTGTTTTAAATATTCACATCATTATGTATCATTGTGTGAACCTAAAAATGGCAAAGCTCAGTAAATAACTCTTGTACTTCGTCACACAATTTGTATGTTTGTGAAAACCCCTCCCCCCTTGTACGACGTCACATATTTTTCAATTTTATTATATTTATATAGAATAGTCTATTATCTATGTCATTTACTGCTATGATTTTTAGGACAAGCTGTAGAACGAGTTAGTAATATTGTTAAGAGGTTGGTTCAGCTTTAGGTTTAAACTAGAACAAACTTTCAATGTTTTGTTGTCTAGATGTGAAGACACTTCACTACAACAACACAAGTATTCAAAGGAACACGATATTACTTAACAGCTAGCGGAATAGCAAAGAACTTGGAAAGACAGAATAAGATGACCCAGTTTGCAACGAAAAAATAAATTTATATGTTTACATAACATTTGTACATTTTTCACTAAGCAGCAACATACGATAAGTTCAGCTACCGATTCGATTACCGTCTAAGTATAGGGTTGTAACATAAGAATAAGAGTAGTGCTGAAGGAACTAGTATAATTATTATATTCATATGAACAGTTATTCCAATGACTATAAGTTATAATAATATAATAAGTTATATTAATATAATTTATAGTCGAGATTCGAAAAAGGTCCAATCGAATCTTTTGATAAGGAATAAAAAAAAAGATGTTTGAGAAAAAGATTCGATTGGATTTTTTTTTTTTTGATATTCCTTTATTGAGGAAGGCTACAATATATATAAATGAAAGTAGTGAGTTATAAATCTCATTTGAACTTATACACATAAATCTAGTGTCTTCTATTGAATTCTTATAAATTCAGGTTTTGACATGTCTTAATGTTCACGTTGAAGTAGAATAGGGCATCCCCATTTCAATGCCTAGCTCTATTTTGATACACCCTTGACCTCTTCCCATGGGTCTTATAAAAGGCGGTGGGTGTTAAATGCACTTCTGCCTACTACCTTAAGGGACAAATGCGTGAGCACATGTAAATAGTATGTGTGTTAATATGATTATTGCTTGAGTTTGAGATGATTAAAGCATATTAGTTCCTTATCAAATAGTACATGTTTCGTTTATTTTAAAGTTAGTAATGCCTTGAAAAGAAAAAAAGTATGTATTATATAAAAGCTAATTTGGGAAATTACAATATGAGTAATGCTTAAAATACGACGGAGACCGCTTAAGCCATCGTTTAGCCACAAATATTTCATCATTGTTAGAAATCTTTACCTCAACATTTGTATAAAATCAATAGGAAAATTATTATCTATGTCATTAAATTTGATACTACTATATATAGAAGCTAACCACAGTAGTGTTAGTTCGGGCCTGTACATTCAGTTAATTAATTAGTGCAAAACCTTTAACGGAATTTAGCCACAACAGAGAAACAGGTGGGATAGGGGTGCGTATACCATGTAACGTTTCACTCTAGTTTTAGCATTGAATAATTTGTTTACAGTAAGCAGTGAACTGGCGTAAAATATTCAAATTTACAAGCAACCCTAAGAATTAAAACTTAACTGTAACTAGTTTTTGCCCGCTATTCGCAATCGTTTATTAGAAGCTTTTATTTAACTTGCAATGTACATATGTATGTACATATGTTTGTTCGGATTAAATCTTGCACGTTAAATCTGACCCGCTACCCGGTATCCGATTGAGCTGAAATTTTGCATACAACTTAAATTCCGATAACAATGCCTTTATAAAATAAGCTGTCCTGACTCTAATTAAAAAATATGGTTTTAAAAAAATATCTTTAAAATTAATGTATATTATCTTCGCGTATGGAGTTATTCTATCACCTTTAAGAAAAAATAGTAAAGGCTGTACGACTAGTTGTCAATTGTTTTAACATGAAACCTGTGCCGTTTGTCTCATGCCTACATATTTTAATGTTGTGCGACTTTCTATTTAATAATATATATGTTAGCAGATTTGTTTCACACCAGCTTAATACAGTATAATAATGTTACTTGTTATTAAAAGATTGTCCATAATCCTTATTGACTTATGTCGCAATACTTATAATCCCACATTGGCACTGAGATATGAATAAATTAACGGATACGATTATAATATCAGTCTGAGCTTATAAGTGATATTATGCTAAGTTTCTTAGAAGGTGATTGAAAGTCACATTGGAATGTCGCCTAAAATATTTTTATATACAATCATTCTTTATCAGCGCGTAAAATAAAGTACTGTACGATAATAGCTTATACACACCCCTCGAGCCTCATTCTATATTAACTGAAGAATACAAAAAATACCATACAATAGAATGATACTAATAGAATGATATAGAATATACCAAAAAATAGAGGTTTATTTACTTGTTACGTTTTATGCCGGACCGCTGAAGAAATGGTCACAAAATTTTACACACACGTGGGAAAAAGAGGAAAAAGAACCATTTATCTTAATATAGTGTGCTAGTTTCAGAACGGGACTGTATGCCAATAAAAATAGTGCATGTTTTTCCCCAGGGTTCGTCGGTATCCAAATAACAAATTTTATCTTAATCGGTTCAATCGTTTGGGTGTGGAAAACAACAGATAGATAGTTACTTTCTCGTCTATAATATTAGTACATATGTATGTATGAATGCATTTGAATTCATTTTTCTAAGTGGAAGTAACATAGGGAAAATATTTCAGTACAAAGTTACCGGGTTTTAGATAACTTTTTTAATTTTTAGTTGCTTACTGGGTGAAAAGTTCCTAGGCCCTTTTCTGGTCAATTCAATAATGATTGATTTAATACTAAAATCGTGAAAGAGTAATAAACAAACCTAATTTCACATTTAATATATTAGTTACCATCGCAATCAGTTTACGTACATGAATTTACTCATATTCAGTTTTACTACATTTACGAAAATTGACTCTTTAATCAAATTCAGTATGAATCGCGAGTTAGATTAGTTTTATTGGTACGCGCTGAAACTTTATACGTCGGATTTTGTTTTAATCCAGAATTACAAAATCATTGCAGTAGGAGTGCTTTTCGATAAAATTGTTTTTTATTTATTTAGAAAGGCATAAGACGCATTAGGACTGAATCCTAGCTAGCGGGGGACTTTACAAACATAGAAACAACGGACACAAAGTAAGCCCAGACTTGAGACAGCTATTTATGAACGACACAACTATTTGTTCCGTCTGGGAATGAAACCCACGAGCTCTGGCTGTGCAGTCAGCTTCACTAACCATTACAGAATAAGGTAGTCAGCCAGTCATACTAGTAAAGATATAAAAAAATATGTATGTAGACTCCAATATACATTTTTCTTGCCCATACTAGAACTACAAACAACTGGTTACCAGCTAACATAGTGTAAAAATATACGTGCAATATTTTTTGTAATGAATTCGTAGTATTTAAAAAAAAAGAGGTTAACCTCAACCTATATACTCGTATATTACCCGAATAGAAAAGCAATGTCATTAAAAATCCTAATCTAAAAACTTCGAGCACATACATATATCCCGATATAAAAATATTCCGCATGTGTCCAAAGGGACCAGTTTGACCCGGTTCAGCAAACTTATCAAATATTTATAGTTGAATGCATAAAAAATCGGTCAAGGCTAAGACATTGCCTGAAATCCACGGAGCTGGAATAATGTTTGGAGATGCTAAACTCCCGATAGCGTCCACAGTTTCATCAGTTTTATATGGGGCTTGCCTGGGGCTCAACCTTTTCCTATATCAGAATTTCATCTTTCTTGCTTTGTTTTATTCCACATTATATGTTTGTACCCATCCTTCATCAAATCCTTAATTCCACGTCGGCTTTTGATGGTTGAATACCTTGTTCCAATTTGTAGGTAAAGGTGCAGGTAAGTTAGGTTATGAAATAATTTTATGGTGGATTACTTTATGTTGTTCTCAAAAAAATACCTCCTCAGTTAACAAAAGTATCGAATGAGAGTATTGTGACACTGTATATATTTAAAGTTTGATGATCGCTTATAATAAACTGGTAAATAAGTATTAGGTAGTTATTGTTCGTGTATTAGCTCCTACTTCAGGAAACACAGCTTTCACGGCGAGATCATAATGATTACTTTACTATGTCATTCAAACGGAGACGTATCACTTTATGAATAAAATACGTACATTGTACATGTAATAACGTTTTGTATTATATCGACAATGTCAATCCTCATCAATATAGTTTAGTCCCTAGAATTGAGTATATTACAGTTGTTTAATTAATGAATGCGTATGAAGCTATCGAGATGTCAATTAACATTAGGTAATTGAATTGACAATATGAGTATGAATATAAAAACATTACATTTACCAACCTTACTAGCTTGCACGTAACTAATGCCTCGACAGTTTGTAATGCTGGTTCACTACTTGACAGGTTGGTTTAATTTGTTTTAGGTAAAAGTACAGTTATAGTACACTCTACACCAGGGGTGCTCAAACGGTCGATCGCGATCGACCAGTCGATCGCGAGTGCTTTTTGAGTAGATCTTGAGAAGAAAATTTTTTTTAATAAGTAGGTAACTAAACTACAAAAAATATTAAGTAATAACACTGCTTGCGGCAAAAGGCGGCTTTATCAAAGGAACGCGCGGTACTTGTCAAAGAAAAGCCGCGTTGTTTCTAGACTAGACTGTATTAGACCATTTCGGGAACATTCGAGACTTTCGTTCACGCCGATATAAATGTTGCACCTGCAGGAATTGGAGTCATTCTGAATTGTAACTTGAAGGCGATACTACGTCGATACAAAGTTTATTATTAAATAGTGCGAAATGAGTGCAGTGAAGAAATCTAAAACGTATTATTTTAATAACGGTTGGGAGGAAGAATTTTTCTTTTGTATGGTGAAGGATAAGTGCATTTGTGTTATTTGTCGTGCGTCAGTTGCAATACCTAAGCGTGGTAACTTAGAGAGGCATCATAAAACGGTTCATAAAAACTATGAAAAGGATTATCCGCCACAGAGTGAATTAAGAAAACGAAAAGTAAGTAATTTGATATCTTGTTTGAAAAAAGAACAAACCATGTTCACAAGACCAGCCAAACAATCATAAGCTGCTACGATCGCGTCATTTAAAATATCACATATATTGGCGAAACACAAGAAACCATTCGAAGATGGATCGGTTGTGAAGGAAGCATTTATTGAAGCGGGTGAGATTTTATTTGGAGATTTTAAAAATAAAACAGAAATCATGTCTGCTATTAGAGAACTTCAGTTATCTCGTCCGACTGTCACAAGGCGTATTGAAGTCATGAGTCAGGACATCGCAGATAAACTAAAACATGATATCATGGAATGTACATACTTTTCTTTACAGTTCGACGAATCCACCGATATGACAGACACTGCCCAGCTGTGTATTTTTATTCGGATGGTATTCAATGACATGTTGGCTAAGGAAGAATTTTTGACAATCATTCCTCTGAAGGGGAAGACCCGTGGCGAAGATATATATGACGTTTTCATCAATTTTGTAAAAAACTACAAGCTACCAATATATAAATTAGTGTGCATTACAGCCGATGGAGCACTAGCAATGACTGGAAACAAGAACGGTTTTGTGGCATTGTGTCGAGCTAATGAAGAATTTTGTGTTCAAAAGTTTTAAACACGGAGGAAATTATGGGCATTGCAACAAAAATTGTGAATTCCATCCGTGCACGTAGCTTGCAACGGCGGCTCTTTAAGTTGCAGTTGGAAGATAGGGAGTCAGCTGAACACACTGATTTAGTTCTTCACACGGACGTCAGGTGGTTGAGTCGCGGAAAATTCCTAGAAAGGTTTCAAGAATTATTGCCCGAAATAACAGCTTTTCTAGACGAAAGAGGTGATGACACTGAGATGTTGAAAAACGAAAAATGGCTGACTGATTTGGCATTTTTGACTGACATCACAATGCACTTAAACACCATTAACTTGGAGCTTCAAGGTAAAGGAAAAACTATTATTGAGATGATTAGCGCAGTAAACGCATTCAAAAGTAAATTGCAACTTATGATAGATCAACTGAAAAGAAAGGATCTGAAACATTTTCCGTCTTTGAAAGCAAGGATTCCTCAGTTGAATTATGATACGTATGAGGCTGAATTATCAAATATTTTGGGACAATTCGAAATGCGTTTTTATGATTGCAGTAAATTGGCAAATATAGCATCATTTATGAGTTATCCTTTTTCATGTAAAAACATTGAACACTGAATTGAATTAACCACTGAAGTAGCAAGTCAGTTTAATATGAACTCATGTTCTGTTGAAAATGAATTGGTGCAGATTATATTAGATATACATCTCAAAGCTACAGCATCTGATACAAATTTCTGGTGTTTTATATCTGAAGATAAATATCCGAATCTAAGGCAAATCGCCCTTCAACTGACGGCAATGTTTGGGTCAACTTACTTGTGCGAGTCTGCATTTTCTGAAATGAAGATAATTAAGTCAAAATATCGCAATCGACTAACTGACGATCATATGTCATCATGCTTGCGATTGGCACTCAGTGGTTACGCACCATCTTATGAAAAGTATGCTGAGGACATGCAGTGCCACGCTTCAAGATCCAAAGTCACTCCTTAGTTGAGTTTAACACCATATGTAACTCTTTTGTTTTGTAACAACGAATAAACTCGCAATTTTGAATAACTAGGAGTTTTTTCATTGATATTGTAGAGAAGAACTTAAGTAAACCTAACCCAAACCTTGACTAAGATAATGTAAATTGTGCGGAAAGCTAATATCTATATATGCTACGGTACACCCTACCTAGGTAGGTAGGGTGTATCGTGTATGTACGACAACCCTGCATCACACATACTTGCAGCCTCTCAAGTCGATCGTAAGTAGTCTAAAAATATTGATGTAGATCGCCAGCAGTTCAAGTTTGAGCACCCCTGCTCTACACAGATTAATAGATTCATCACTCTCGTGATAAAGATCACAGTTTTATTGCTAGTTATTTTTGCACTTGTAAGTTTGTTACATTTTTTTCTAAATTATATGCAATATGCAGAGAATTTTACTGGAATACACTTTTGCAGTTTAGATTGAAGTGTTGAGTATATATTTATTGAGTTTGTCAAACATTTATCACATATAACAGATCTTTATTTACCATTTTTAAGACACTAACAAAAAAGCAGCAAGTAAAATTGTTACAAAAATATATCCTATAAGTAAACCGACTGCATTATTAATTTTTTTCGCGGACGTTATCTGGACGATTCAAATTATACCTTACATATCAAAATCCATCAAGTCGTCTAGGGTATAGGGCATTACAAAGAAACATCATACATACGTACATAATTACATACATATTCTGGTATAGTATTGTTTTTTTATTAAATTAAAATTTTAAGTAATAATTATTTATGGATTGAAAAATATTGTAATTTTATAAGATTATAATACTTTTTAAGCAGAACTAATGTTTGCTAACTACAATTAAAACTTTAACCACGATTAACCGCTTTAAAATGACATAGTTTAAACAGATTTATTGAGCTATCGGAAACAAGGGCCAAATGCGGATCCAATGACGTGTCGCAGGTCGTATCCTGCTCGGTTGCTGATGTCATAATTCACGTCCACGTCCAACCATGGCAGTTGCTACATGAAATATGGACGTCCACTCGAATTCACAAGTAAATATGCTGATTTTGAACTGAAATTGTAAAAGGTTTCCTATAGATGCTAAGAAAAATTTCAACTTGTGGAATTGTTTGGGTTTTCCTTTAATGTCCATGAGACTGTATATAGACAAAGAGTGTCTTAAACAGTTTTTTTTTTTTTCAAATAATAGTCGCGTTGTACTACCGTCGTGAACCCACCTTTTAAGATATTATAGCGATGACTTGATTCTGTAACTCTGAAGCGGGGATGCCGTACCACTTTAATTGTAGGTTGTACCTACTTTTAAAAGTCACTTTTAAAATACTAGATAACCGCCTCTCTGATTCTTTGATCTCTTTGAAGGCTCATTGTTTTATCTAGGTATATCTAGGTACTCTGCATCCTATAAACAATTAAAAATGTTTAACAAGTAGCAATTAATTAAAAGTAACACCGCATGCATATAGAATTAAGAAGCAGTAAGTATAGTTTAAAAAAGAATTAAATCTTAAATTTGAGAAGTTCTTAAATATTATAGTTTAATAATGCAACTTTTAATATAATAATAATGATAATTTAAAAATAATGACAGTAATAACAAAAAAAAAATAGTACAATAAAAATAAATAAAAAATATATAAAATTATATTATTTATTACATTATTATAAATAGTTACAATATTTATAATCTATTCGTATATACTACTCTATCTATGTAATCTATCGTTATATATATTTTGCAAATTCACGGAACTGGTTAGTTAGCACTCAAAACTTTTCAATGTAAGGGTCTAGATTGAGCCCGAAATCTAACTAAATCAAGCAAGCGAGGGCAATTAATTTGGTTACGCAAAAGTTGAAATCCAAACAATGCATCCGTAGTCAGGCTTTGCCCTCGCAGAGTACAAGGTGCCAAAGAAAACGCGCTCCAGTCGCAGTATATACATATGTATGTATACAGCATAGTTAGGTCGCCATACAACACTACAGTACTCCAAGATGCTCCGCACAATACTATTGTACAGCAATATCTTAGTTTTAATAATCTTAAAACTTCTAGAATTATGCAGTATAATTCTTACATTCTAGAAGGTAGTTCTTGTCAAAAATATCTCCTAGGTACCTGATTGTTTCCACTTTTTTTAACTTTTTCCAATTTTTATATCAACAATTAATTGAAGATATTTGAAGACTCATCATAACGTAACATATCTATGTTTTACGTTATCCTCTGACTCTCAACCATTAAGGAGTTTTACCTTCCACCATCAGCTGAGTAACATGAGAAGCAATTCTTATAGCTCTAGAGAGTATAGGGAAAAAACCTTATAATAATTTGAGGAATTCCCTAGATTTCCCTAGGATCCCACAATTAATAATAAAGTATAGTAATATATATAATATAAACAGATTTTTACAAATCGGTTGACAATTGGCGGTGAAATCGATTAACGTAGATAAAAAAAACATACTGTGGAAAATAAAATCTTTAAGTGGGTTAAAAAGCAAATTATTTCAGTTTTTAAGTATGAAATATAAGTCACTGTAAACTTACGTTTAATACTATAGATGTTTGGCAGTTTTATGCAAAGTGATTGGATTCAGCATGACAGAGAAGAGATACAAAATTGTTTCTTAAAACATACCGCAAAAGTTCTTTCACCTATTTCATCCATTCGTATGCCATTGTGATTCGAGTTGTAACCCCGGACCGTTTCTAACCAATTTTCATAAAATTTGACAAAAAGTTTTTTTTTGTGAGGAATAGGAAATGTAAAACGGATTTGCAAGAAAGTTTTCAGGTTGGAAACCCTTGCATAAAAAGTGAGTATTGACAATTCGTAGGTATCACTGGCACAAGTCTTCAATTGGTATATATGATATTGAAGCTTAAACAATTCACCGTTTGTGCGTCGAAAATATACGTACCCGAACTAAACGGTTTGGCTCTTCTTTCTTGTGCCGATCGGTAAAAGCCTGGAATTCTCTACCAGCGCACGTGTTTCCTTCCCACTATGATCCCGGGTCTTTTAAGCGGGGCGTGAAAAAGCATCTCACCAGGCCGCCATAGTGTGGGTCACCATGCTGCATTGACTACACATGCAATGAGGATGGTGACCACCACTCTTTGACTCCACCTATTGCTTTCCATCAGGCAAAGTGGAGTCACTATGGTAGGCTAATATAAAAAAAAAAAAAAAAAAAAAAAAAAAATTCATTATTCGGTTCGTGGTACGTAATAACTGGTAATGGATTGAGTATTGCAAAATAATTATTTAATATTCTATACACAATGATGATCAGTCCACGCATTGAAGTGAAAGAGTACACCAAATATTTTTCAAGTTGGTGTCGTGATCTTGACTACGCAGCCTGCAGTCGTGGGTTCGATTCCCACCCAGGACTACGGCTTAGTGATAAGTTTTTCTGTCATGGTACATATACATTTTATTTAAAACTTATAAATATGTTTTTAAATAGTCTGATTAGTGATTATCTTTTTTTTTTTGCGTGTGTAAACCCCTTTGGGCCGCGGAAGAGCTATATTGAGATAGCCCGACCCCTGATTGTGCTTGCCCACACTAGGCGGACACTTCCTATAGGTAACTCTCTCCATGTTTTGCTGGTAGTTGCGCCTCCGGCAGCCACCTGATTCTTCGGTGGCGAATGGGGCCTACGGTCATCCTCCCGGGTATAAACGACCAGAAGCAACAGGGGGCAAGTCAGATTTTTTTAGGTCAGATCGTCCGTCCGATCGGTCCGGTCCGAAGGTGCCTTTGTGTAGTGTGTATGACAAAACAGCCGCAAATGATCCTGATTTATAGGTAATTAAATAAATAAAATTAAATTTGACTATGCATTTTCATTCTATTTAAATTATTTAATTCGACTTCTACTTTAAAAGTAACTTTCGAGGATCTTCAGCGAAACGGTTTATGACGTCTTTCGTGAAAGAATCGCCTATATTGTTTACAATTTTTTTTTCTACACTAAGCACACAAAGTCCATTTAACCTGTCTTCAAACATTGTTGATCTCAGCCACGTTTTCACGCGTCTAAGTGTATTAAATGACACGCAATTGTAGCTGTGGAATAAGGCATTGCTAGTAAAATTTCTAAGGCTGTTTTCACTTTCGGATAAATTGAGAGATTAAAGATTCTGCTTGTTGGATTAATTCTGTTACCTGCAAAATTTCGAAAACATCCTGCTTGTTTACCCAAAAAGTGCGCCATAGTTTAGCTTCAGATGCGATCCTTTCTAATTCATAAAATTTGGATACTTCGTGCATACATTTCCTTAATTTTGGAGCTGTATTTTTTATTATTTAGGCAGGGTGTAACAATAAAAGAGCAAGCGCTGGTGAATGGTTTTTACCGAATCTCGCCTCTAATGAAGATGACAATGAATCCAAATATTCACTTAACGAACCAGCTGGATGATTTGCCCTATATTATTGGCGACTTGCTGTCCTTGGAAAACTCAAACCTTGCCATTTCATAAGCTGCTTTCAATAATTCTTCAGCATCTTCTTCAGCAGAAAGCCTGTGTTCCGTAATTGCTGTTGCTATTGTTTTGCATGTGCTCTGCACACTTGATGACGTCTAGGGTTTTAGACTGCAATGTTTTTGCGACGGGTTGCAGCAGGGAATTAAATTTGTCTATATTACATAAAGGCAATATGAATGTGGTTTATAGTGGTAGAGCCATGCTTAAGCACGAATGGGCCGGATCGACCGGTGCGATACCACGGCCTCACAGAAAACCGGTTGTGAATTTACGCTTGCGTTGCATTTCCCCGAAATGAGTGAGGTCTCCGGAGGCCCAAAATCCCCCACCGCCCCTAATGATAGCGCTGTTAACAAAAAGGATACCTCAGGGGTGTACCAGCGCTAGCGTTGGAGAATCCCCCCCTGGACGTCCACCCTCAGTATGGATTATGCCTGAGCGTGGACGCCCAGGCTGCCCCTCGTACTCTGGGGGGGGCTCAACTGCGCTCTCAAAATCTGCTCGGAGCAAGAGAAGGCATACCATGGCACCCCCTGTCACATTTACCGTGGATTTTTGTAACATCAAGGGCTTACATTCGAACCTCGACACTGTCCACCACCACCTTGAGACAGCAAAGCCGGCCTTGCTCTTTTTAACCTAGACGCAGGTATCATCTCCAGCGGACACATCCTACCTCTGCTACCCTGGGTACGGACTGGAACACTCCTTTGTTCCTAAGGCTGGTGTATGCGTGTACGTTAGAGATGATATCACTTCTCGCCGCCTCGGCAATCTTGAAGGTAGGGACCTCTCCATCTTATGGCTACGTGTAGACTGCGACGACCATCCCCGCATCTACGTATGCCTCTACAGGTCCACAAAGCGGTGATGCCGAAACGGACCGACTCATCGACCACGTCCAAATGGCTACAGACTCAGTGCTAAAGCAGGTCCCATCCGCAGAGATTGTGATTCTTGGCGACTTTAACGCCTATCACGCCGAAAGGCTTGGTTCGCGCAAAACCGATTATGCGGGAAGATCTGTTCACGATTACGCCTTGGCATATTTCTTGACGCAGCTGGTAGCAACGCCTACGCGAATCCCAGATGCAGAAAGCCACGTGCCTTCACTGTTGGATCTTCGGCTGACCTCACATCTTAACAGCTACAAAGTATCCGTTGAGGCCCCTCTTGGCTCTTCGGACCATTGCCTGATTAGGAGTATGGTGCCACTCGTTCACTCGCTGCGGCCGCGAGTTACAGGCACTCACCGCGTATGGCACTGTAGGTCAGCAGACTGGGATGGAATGAGAACATTCTCTGCATCGTACCCATGGAGGCAGGTTTGCTTCTCGCCGGATGATCCCAATGTCGTTGCTGACTCTGTCGCGGATGTTGTGCTTCAGGGTATGGAACTTTTCATTCCATTCTCCCTGATTCCCACAGGTGGCAAGTCCCAGCCTTGGTTTGGTCGAACCTGCAAAGCGGCGTCCCGCCGAAAGCAGGAATGTTACCAAGCATGGGCTAATGCAGCGACAGAATGGGATGTAAAGACCAGCACATTAAAGAAGCAATTTAACTTTGTCTCCAGGTCCCTCAAAAGAGTAATTGCTGGGGCGAAGTCGGCTCACATCGGCAGAATTGGCGAGAGACTAGTGAGTCTCCCCTCCGGAACTCGTGCATTCTGGTCTCTTGCCAAAGCTGTCCAGGGAAACTTTTGTAAGCCATCCCTTCCACCTCTGCGCATAGGAGATAATTCGTTGGCCCACGACGCTAAAGAAAAAGCCGATCTTCTGGGCAAACTCTTTGCGTCCAACTCGACCCTGGACGACGGGGGAAACGCACCGCCGACCATACCGCAGTGCGAGAGCCGCATGCCGGAAGTCCGGTTTACACAAAGGGCAGTGCGTAAAGCGCTTCTTTCCCTCGACGTTCATAAGTCGAGTGGGCCCGATAGAATCTCACCTATCGTGCTGAAGACGTGTGCTCCAGAGTTAGCACCGGTTTTAACGCGCCTTTATCGGCTTTTCTACTCTCTTGGCGTAGTCCCGAACTCATGGAAGACAGCTCTAGTGCACCCAATCCCTAAAAAGGAGATCGCTCGAATCCCTCCAACTACAGACCCATAGCCATCACCTCCTTGTTCTCCAAGATAATGGAATCCATTGTTAACTGCCAGCTCCTCCGGTACTTAGAAGACCACCAGCTCCTCAATGATCGACAATACGGCTTCCGTCAGGGTCGTTCAGCTGGTGATCTTCTCGTATACTTGACTCACCGGTGGGCACAGGCGATCGAGACCAAGGGGGAAGCGTTGGCCGTTAGTTTGGACGTGGCGAAGGCCTTCGATCGGGTCTGGCACAAAGCGCTCCTTGCGAAGCTTCCTTCCTATGGGCTTCCCGAGAAACTGTGCAATTGGCTCACCAGTTTTCTTACAGACAGAAGCATCAAGGTCGTTGTTGACGGTGCATGCTCCGACTCCAAGTCTGTTAATTCTGGTGTCCCACAAGGCTGTGTGCTATCACCCACGCTGTTTCTTCTGCATATCAACGACATGCTGCAGATTAGCAGCAACCATTGCTATGCGGACGATAGCACGAGTGATGCCCTTTACACCGGCCGCGCCAACATTTCTCGGGTAAACGTCTTCGAAAGCCGATCCAAACTTGTGTCTGAAATCGAAACTTCTTTATCAAAAGTTTCAGATTGGGGTCGACTTAACCTAGTCCAGTTTAACCCCACGAAGACACAGGTTTGCGCGTTCACCGCTAATAAGATGCCATTGGTCGTATCACCTCAATTTGAGAACACTTCCCTAACTGCATTAGCCAGTATCGGAATCCTTGGCGTCGATATATCAAGCGAAGTTCAGTTTCGCGGTCACTTAGAGAGTAAGGCCATATTAGCCTCGAAGAAGCTTGGTGTGCTAAACAGATCGAGACAGTATTTTACTCCGGCCCACCACCTGCAACTTTATAAGGCGCAGGTTTGGCCGCACATGGAATACTGTTCTTATCTCTATGCAAGTGCACCCCAGTACCAACTTCTGCCTCTTCACTGCAGTCAAGAGGCAGAGCGCGCGAGTCGCTCTCCATTGAATGCATTCAACGGAGAGCGACTCGCATCATCGACTGCCAATATATTTCTGATCGACTTGACACCTTGGCGTTGCGTAGAGATGTAGCTTCACTCTGCATCCTCTATCGCTTGTATCATGGGGAGTGTTCAGAGGAATTGTTCGGACTTATACCGGCTGCTGGTTTCCGCTATCGTCCTACGCGACAAAATATCCATCCCCATCACCTGGACGATTGGCACTCCACCACTGTGCGCTTCTCCAGAAGCTATTTGCCTCGCACAACCAGCTTATGGAACAAATTGTCGCTTGCCGTATTTCCGAACCGATACGACCTTCAAACCTTCAAGAAGAGAGCGTACCTCTACCTAAAAGGCCGGCAACGCACTTGTGACTCTTGAGTTGCGGGTGTCCATGGGCGGCGGTAGTCACTTACCATCAGGTGACCCGTCTGCTCGTTTGCCCCCTATCGCATAAAAAAAAAACCTGCAGATAGCAATTGGAAACCTACTTTCTTGTCCCAGAATTCCCTTCCTGAGAAAGCTTTTCTAAACCTTCCGCAAATTCCACAAAATGTTTTTTAAACATCGAAATACTTTTGTATTTATACGATCACCTTGTTTCACACTTGTTTCATCATTTACAGTTCCGATGCAATTTTGGACCTCAGGAACATTATTTAAGTCGGTTTACTATTAGGTTTAACTTGTGGCAGGCGCAGTGAAAATACAACGTTTCTCTCAATATTTTTTGGACAACGCCATCTTTTCCCGCCATCGTAGCGCTGTCCCACGCATTTGTTAACATCAATGTTTAAAGCATTGATGAACTCATTAATTTCTGTAGTTATTGTTTGGGCAACCATTTTTGTAACTCGACAAAACTGATAAATTCTTCCTTAACATTTTTATCATTTTGATCGTAATATGTAAGACCTATTGATAGTTGTTCCTTTCCTATAATGTCAGCTGTTTCATTAGCCAAAATGCTGTAGGCACTTATAGCCTTGACATTATCAACCAGTTTTTCCTCTAATTAGAACTCCACAAATATTTAAAATCTCATTTTGTAATTTTGGGAACGTATATTGAGAATTTTTATGGCCTTTTTCTGTTTTCGCAAAATTTCATTACCAGAATAAATTTTTAGTTTCAGCAAATCTCGAAATCCGCCTTCATCTTTCTCTTTTCCTCTCAATGGCAAATCGTGAGTACCGCAAAAATATATCTGTTCTCTTCAATTAGTTTTGCGTGACCTGTTTGCAAAGTAACCTGTACATTTGTTTTTGCGTTGCCAAAACAATTGGCAGCCGCACTTGATACTCTATACCATTGACTATCTACATGTGCTTTACAATAAATGTGTATATCTTTTTATTTAGGGAACGGTCGCACAATTAGAGATCCCTGTACAGCACGTACAAGTTTCGGCGGAAATAGAACACTAAACAAACAAAAAGAACCTTTCGATTTCTTTGAGTAAACAAGCCAAGGTTTGTACATTTCTAACCAAGAGTGATTAAATTTTCATTTCAAAGTCGTAGCATTACCAGCAAAATCATAGTTTTCTGGAGGTGCCCAGCATCGCTTTAAAATTTCCATTCGCATCTCGGTAGTCATTACGAAAGATCGTCCAACCCATCGCCCGATTTCATTTTTATGACAGTTATCTCCATCTTCCAGAGTGGATGTAGATTCATTTAAATGTTGGCGCTGGATCCCCTTCACTAGATTTACTGACACTGGAATTATCCTCATTGATGATGAGTACTCGTTATTTTTCTCATTTTTGGTTTTGTAGCTGCAAAAATAAAGCAATAAGGCTAAAAATCAATTCTATTATAGTCTCTGGCGCGCGAAAGCTGGTTATATCAATAATACATTTGTTTTGACATTCTCACTGATCGTTATTTTAAACTGACTTAAAAATTTTGTTTTTTTTTTCGACCTACACGTATGTGGCAATGTAAAACGTATTCCACAATTTTCTTAAAAAGCAATAAATCGATCATATTTGTGTACCATGTATTTTGGTCAGCAGTCCCTTTCATTGACAAAATAACAATAAATGAAATGCGTTTGGATTGAAGACGTTTCAAAATCAAAATAATCTTTATTTAAATACCTACTTATTAGAGTGAAATAGATTATAATTAAAACAGACAGATGGACAAAAACTAAATTTAATTAAATCAGATATCAACAGTTTGATATTAAAAGTTCACAATTGTTTGGTGTTGCTTCACGTTCGTAAAACGCAAGGTTCGGCTTTCTAGCATCTTAATATACATCCTAAATTAGTTCTAGCTGAATAAATCTATAAAATCACAATGTTCCTACAAAGTACTGTTACTTTGTAGGAAAATTGTGATACACGTAACCTAACCCTAGGTACGTACAACATTGCTTCCTTTTACGAATAAACTGTTAAAAATAATAACTAAAAGAAAATACTTACAACAAAATTTTTTTTTTTTGGGAATTGCACCGTGCAATTTGTCAGTGTCTACTTTGCGATTTATTTAAAAGTTAGCACATAAGGCCCCGTTTACACTTTGATTAGTGATAAGGCGAGTTCATACATTTTCTACGAGATTTCCAAGGGGAGGACAGCTGCCCTCCCCTACCCCCCCTGGGTACGCTCATGGACAGACCCTCTCCGCTGACTAAAGTCAGGGCCCGACGTTAAGACGCTCAAGCGGGGCATTCCGCAAGCGTATGCTAAGCCCAGTCCTCACTGGAGTAGCAGTGGTGACAGGCGGGAGTAATTTCCCTCCTAGCGACTGAGTGCAGTTCTGAGGGCGCCAGAGTCGTACCCTATTCTGGGCGGTCAGAGCATCTGATTAGTGATTACCATAATACAAGCTCTGCTTGGTTTGGGACCACACTGCCGCACCGTATGAAAAAAATTTGAAGTTATTTTTATTATTTTCTAATTCAAATGCTTACACTACATGCATATATACTTGTACCACGATGACTTATTTGAACACAACAACTCTAAATATCCAAAATGTTATTAAAAGTAATGGAAAGGAAAGCAATTAAAAGGAAAGGAAGGATTAAGAATTTCGTTAATACTCAAAATAAGTGATTCAGTATGATACTTTCCTAATAATGAAAATCTGTTGTCTATTGTAGTAACTCAAAAGCCTTTGTGTAAAAAGTATTCTAAACATTTTTATACAACGCTCGACAATTGCCCATAATGTTGAAGCCTTTCAATTTACATCGAACGTACTACTTAATGGTTTATTACTAAATAAAAAACACAAAGAACATACATCAGAAATCAAATGCCATCAGCAAAAGGATTAATCTATTATGCCGTTGACAGAAACAAAATGAAATAATAATTTGTCGTATGATTCGACAGGGCATTCGGGAATATGTTATTATACATGTATGTGAGTATGTGTGTCTATGTGTATATACACGTGTCATCAATCACTTCCTCTAGGCGAGAGAATCCGCGGTGGCAGTACATTAGCTCCTTAATTAAAGCCTGTACATCTGGCGCATTGCCCGTTATATTGACAAATTGTTTTTGTTCTGCATTGAATTTATTAGCTATCAATAACATTTTAATATAAGTGGGTCACCGATATTCCCAATCACTCAATTAAAATAAATTGATGTTTAATTTTAATAAGTAGTTTTGTAAAGTAATTAATATCTTGTCATATACAAGCAGTTCGTAAACAAACAAGGTGTGTAGTTATATTAAAATTATTCTTCTATGGTAATTAAAGTAAATACCAAACACAAGCGACTAATGAGTGTACAAAATCGTATATTACGTAGGGTTTTTCAAGCAAACAAATTGAATCTAGCAAACTACAACACGAGTCCTTACCGTCTGATCTGCAGAAATCGAAAAATAAGGACAGGACAGCTGAAGGCAAGGAGAAACGTATACTATCTGATATTATAGGCCGTTTCAAAGGGACTGACCCGGATGTGGCCCAGAGCAACATTTGTGGAACGGGACTCTAACCACCGAACATGTCACCAAAATTCGATGGTTAGAGGTGGTAATTTTCCCAGGTCTATATAATCTATATGAAGATTAAATTATGCTAAGTTAAAGTATTACTTCTGCTAAGTCTACGACAATATAATATAAAAAATGTGCAATCATTGTCTGTGTATTTTTTTTTAATCCATGCTGAATTTTTTAAGTGATTTGCCTTAGCTGACAACAGTAAAAATAATAACACCGTACTAACCCTCTGTTATCCTATTCGATCCGCTTTATAGCGTGCACAAAAACAAACGTAACGAATTATGCAACTTACTTCATTCTATATAAAGTATATTAAAAAGTCCCGCGGGTCATGCTTCGATAACAGTCGTCAAACGAGCATGACAGGCACCCTCTAGTCGCCATAAGCCACTAATCGGCTTGTCAGCCGCAGGTTGCGGACATTGACTTTTAGATCACGTACTAGCAATCTGCATACCACGACATTATCGTAGGATATAAAAAACACATTTTTATTAACGACATCCTCCTCAAAACTATGCATGGAATCACAAACTTTTTATATTTTTATTGTGTTAAATGTTGTTTTTCATTTAACTTAGTCAATATCAAAAATTGCAAGGGTTAATTTAGGAAAAAGTGAGAGAAAAACCTTTCCCAAAGTGGGCGATAACGCCCCGTTGTGGGCGCTGCAGAATAAAAAGTAAGGCGGTGTGTAGAGGCTTAGGGGGCGATTTGTAATTTCATCTAGGAGGACTCTTAAACACCGACTGAGCTCTCGACTACAGCTTGTGAACATCAACTAATGTTAATTTAGAGATTGCTCAAACTAACTCGGTTCGATATTTTTCTCCATGTAGTTCATATATCTGTCCTGTTTTATTGAATAAATAAAGTAAAAACAGAGAATAGACACAAACAAACAAATAAAAAGGCAACAGACACACTTTCTACACACACACTAGATAGGTAATTTTTGTAGATAATAGACCACGGGCAATCATGTTTAGCAAGTTTCTTTTAAATAACCCGATTTGTGCATTCCTGTATCAATCGGTTGTTCATAGAATACTTCTTCTTACTTGTTGAGTACGATTGTGCGTCGAATGAGATAAACGAGTTTATGCATGTTTATCTTATTTCTATCAATGCCTGCTGCTTATGCAATCCTATATAAACAACGTAATATTTATTTTATCATCATTTGCGGTTTCGTGAGTAATAGATAAGCAGTACTTAAGTTCAACACTTACTTACGTATTCCTCAAAAGAAAAGAATGTCGGAAGTAATAACTACAGTGCTTCATAAACCGGCAGCAGATATTATCCGAAAAATTCCTTTGAGTAATAATTCTGTGCAAAGACGAATTGATGAAATGGCTGAAAACATTCGAGAATTATGGTGCAGTCATCTTGGGACTAGTCGATTCTCAATTCAGCTCGATGAGTCCACTTTACCAACTAATGAAGCATTGAAGAGAGACATGAAGCATCTTACGTGAGGTTTATTAAAGATGAGAAAATATGTGAAGAACTATTGTTTGTTAGAAATTTAGAGACAGACTGCCATAAAAGCTTCATAGTCCACTTAAAAAAATAAAATACATACGTACGTACTTAATAAAATTCCAGATGTCCTTGCTTTATTCATAGACAACATTTGGTTGCTAGAAATTTAAATGAACGACTATTTGAATCACTGCAATATGTCATCAAAGCAGTCAATAAAATCCGTAACAGCTCTTTGAATGATAGATTATTTCATAGGTTTTGTGTTACTAATGTAGAAGATTTCAACCGTTTGTTGTTTCATAGTGAAGTTCGTTGGCTATCAAGAGGCAATTGTCTGACTCGATTTTACAATCTGTTTGACTCTGTGATAGAGTTCGTGGAAACTAAAGATACAGAATTGAGCAATAGTAGTAAAGGTATTTTTTTATGTAATAAGCTTGTTGCTCATTACATAAAAAAAACTATAGCTTACATGACAGACCTGTATAAATTGTTAAACGACATGAATCTCCAATTGCAAGGCGATGAACTAAATTTAATTAAAACAAAAAAAGTCGTTACTGCTTTTGCAGCCAAACTGCTTCTAGACAAAAATAATATGGGCAGACGTGAGTTTCACAATTCATCAGTATCCTGCAGTATTGACGATTTGTAACTGCAACATTTAGAAAACCTCAACATTGACTTCACCGAAGTGTGGTATTTTCAAGTTCAAAATGTCCTGGTATCGACCAGGACATTTTGAACTTGGATATATTGGTATATTAATACCAAACTTATTAAATTGACAACGAACGAGGAAATAAAAATCAAGTTCAAAAATGGCTACCAAGAATTTTGGCTATAAAAACCGATCATGCCATTGTGTGTTCACGATTCTTGATAGCGTTCCCATCGTCATATTTGTGTTAACGTGGATTTAGTGCTGTGGCAACGCTGCTTACTAAAAAGAGAAATCGTTTGCATATTACCGAACGTGGTGACTTGCGGCTGTTCTTGAGTAAGTTGCAATCAGATTCATTCTGTACATTAGTTTTTATATTAGAATAGAATAATGTTTGTTTTATTTTGAATAAAAGATACTCTGTCTGAATACTATAAAGTTGAGTTTCAATCATTATTATCATTGGCAGGTGTAGCCCGTAAAAGTTAACTTGAGACCTGAGCGCCGTCGTATACTACCTATTGCGCTCGGATCTCAGGTGTAACTCTTGCGGGTTATAGCAAACATCTCGTTAAGATTGAATGTTTAATCTCTGTTAATATAGCTCAATAAATTTAATTTGAAGTTATAGTGGTTTTACGTAGGTAAAAAAATGGGGGCGCTAAAAAAATACTCTCAAAGTGGGCAGTAAACAAAATAAGTTTGAGAACCCCTGATTTAGGAAGAAGCGACCCTTAATTTTACAACATAGTTGTTTTTTGGCATAGGGGACAGACGAGCGATGGGAGTTGGGCATCTGGTACTCTCACTCACTAGGCCATACAATGCAAGCATTGTGTGACAGAAACCGGTGTTTTATGTGAGGCCGTGGTATTCCAGTAAAGCCGGTCCCCCCACCGTGAAAAAAGTTAAAAGTTACATGTTCTATCGGAACCACATGCAACAATTTAATCCAAAATAAATAAAGAAAATATTAGGAAACACAATCGTTACTTCAGAAGCGTAAGGACGGAACGGTTCTAAAGATTTAATCCCAAACATCAAGAAATGTTATAGAATTACATCAAGTCATGGAACAAGTGGCACAGAATCTAATTTATCTCTCTTTGCATTAATCAGTAGCTTCATTAAACACGTATATGATTAACCCAAAACCCAGTTGCATGCAACATTGCTTACGAAAATAAATATCTACCACGTCTAAGGATCTTGGAGCAAGAATCATTAGACTAAGCTTTACGTTCACGTGTCATACATGACACGCGACGGGTAGGTAATTATTGCGACATACCCATAGGATATTAAAGCTAACATAAATTTGACATGACTTAAAATTAATCTCGAAACGTGACGCCGCCAAGCCCAATACATAACGGCTTGCGGTTCGGTAAATTTAATAAAGAAGCATACTGAAGCCTAGTCGTGCTACCAAGATTGATGTGCCAAAAAAAATATTCTCCTAGAGGGAAAACTGTAAGATGCCAACTGTTAAAAAAAAAACAAAAGATTTATTTAATAACAAGGTTTTCAGGTTTTACCATGAATCATATAAAAATGTTGACTTGTTGATGAACTAAGTAATTTTGTACTTCAAGATATTTTAGTTGTACCTCTATTTTGAATTAAGAACGTATCTTTATGAACTAATAACTTTTGTAGGCATTATTTCAATGAGAAATTTTCTTATAAAGAGAATAGAGATTGAAAGTTGACAGGGCTAGTCATAATTTAGGTAAAATTTTGGCTTGGAATAAACTTGGCCCAGTCCCTTTATCACCAGGCTATGAATTTACTTTATTAAATTAATTAAAGAAACACCATAAAAAATTTTAACATTGGGAAGGGTATATAGAAAGGTGTTTGACATAGTTCCATGTTAGGAATAAATATTTAAAAATATACCTTCTTTATGAACTTTTAACTTTTTCTGAATCAGATGTCTATATCAATTTTATTATGAGCTATATGGATATTAACAAGAATATTAGTAATGTGTGACCCACGTTGCTAGTATTCTCTCTTGAAAAAAAAAATACTGAAAAAATACTTCTAGTCATTTATAGATCTGTTGTGTTACAAAAAAAAGATTTTAATCTACTTCTTTTTTAGGCGAACAAATATTCAAGCTTGAAGTCGTAATTTTACTACCAAGAACTATAATAAAGATCACCGTATACAATATGGCAGGTTTCAATTAAAACATTCATCTTCACAGGTAAGTAAACTATATTAGATATAATCTACTCGTAATTTACTTGCTTGCCAGTTATTTATCACTGTCGGGTCTGACCTTTTCAGCAGCGAACAGTAGTAGTTAAAACTTTATTTTCGAATAACACCTCGTCTAGTATTATTAATTTCGGCGGTACCGCGACTGATTTACAACAACCGTTACTTCTGAATGACGTTGACTAATGACGTCACACAGCGGTCACGGCCCGTGTGTTTTGCGTCACTTGGCTGCACCCGTGACGTCACAACGTATCTTACTAGCTTGTTTATAGCCAGTCCGTATGTTTGAGTTATGGCGTGTTTGTCTCTCCCGTGACATCAAGGAAGATGAATTTATGAGCAGGAAGAATGTGGAACGCGGAATATTTTATATGTTTGAGTGGCAGCAGTGGGTGATAAGAGTTTTTTGGGATGATTTAGGTGGAGCTAGGCCATTACGGTATGAGCAGTTTGCACTCGAGGATGTAACGTACGATCCGATAAAGTGGGATGGTTCTGTACAAGGTATTAGTGAAATAAATTTTATTATAGTGACAGAAAAGCTATCTTGAGAGGTTTATTTATGTCATTTATTATTTTGTATTATATGGATCGATCACTTTATTAACAAGCATAAGAGCTCTTCATAAACAAAACTACTATTAGAGTTGCTTAAAGCAGTTAGTTAGTTAACACGTAAATGTAAGGAAAAACAGCTATTTAAAAAAAAAAACCATTTATAAATAAGAGTAACTACTCAGAATGATAACTCATTACATACAATGTATGGAAACAAAACGTAAATGATCACTGATGACGCCGTTAATTTAATTAAATTAAATTAACGACGGCACTTACATATATATAATCATATTAAACACAAATTATAAATCAATTTTATTTAGGAGCATTATTAATTTGAGTAATATACATATTTTTGTATGAGTGTTTATATATAATGACAAAAAAACTGTGTACAGAAGTATTTTTGAGAAAAGAGATGTTAATTATTAGTTCTCTGTCCAATGTGCGCAATCTAGGAACTTTGGGAAATATTAATCACAGGTACATCAAATTTATAATCAATTCAGAGCGGCCCGACAAAGATAACACTAACAACTAGTACTTATAATTTTGTTTTACAAGTATGTTTACGGAGACCGTCACAAATCGTGTTCTAGTTTGATCAGTTAATCGTTTCAGTTTCAGTTCTTATTGTAATAGAGTAATCGAAATATGCAATCTTCATCAAACCATAATTTATTCCCACTAACATAACTAGCCTATTGTAGTCATTCAGGCACTGTATGACTGTAAATGTAATGTCAGATAGATATCAGTCCGATCCTTTAGTCGCCTTATACGACACCCTCGGGGAGAGATGGGATGTATCAAGATAGAGCTAGGCATTGAACTTGACTTTGACGATACAATTTCCAAAATATTTTTAACTCTTCATTTACGTACTCATTATAATCTGAAATTAAGTCAATTATAATATTACTGTCAAGGTTTCATGTCTTATTAATCCGCGTTTCATCCGTCGTCTTCGTTATTAATGGTAGTCGTAATTATGCTGCTAACATGAGAGTTCTCATTACACGCCACGAATACGATTCTGAATACGTGTTTAAACATGATTTATCATCATTAAAACTTCGACGTGTTAATGAAACTTGACGAGTCTCAGGCGGCCATACATTTTGCTTTTGTCAGTTTCGTGTGTGATTCAAACAAATGTTTTAATTGGTTTTAAATCAATTTATTTTGATTTATGTCTTTGTAGGGGCTTTAAACTTACGAGAGTCGTTACATAAAATTAGGCCATTTAATTAGTTAATGGCTTATAATAGGTAGCAAATAGAAAGTCAGTAGCAGACTAGGGATGGTCTGGAAAAAGATACCTCAGAGTTACGATAAAGAAAACTCTATGAGAAAATTCTGATCCCCTGGCAGTCTTGTAGTTTTGAATGTCATCTATAGATTACTCTTTTCAATGAAAATACGATTATTTTTGCTGAACGATGTACATGTGCAGCTACGTTTCAAACAATGTAATATTTAGTATTAGGAATTCTATGTACAGTAAAGTTAAAAGTAAGTAAAGTTTTAGTTACATGACATATTTATTGAATTACGTTTCAGTTTATCGTTTTTTTTTTGTTATATGTAGTAAGTAATATTAAATGTATATTACTAGCTGATACAATATTTGAAAAGTCTGATTTGGAAGTTAGAAGGTTTTCTGTACTGCTTATGGTGAAAATTAGTCAAATCTATTTGGATATTTTAGAGTCTCCACTCATGCAGATAGCATAAAAGTACACAGTACAAAGGTTGAAAATTACGCATCCATGCTAAGGCATATAACATATATATTTTTGTTGTGTTAATTACCACGTGAAGGATAAATACGTGAACAAGTTTTAAAGCTTCGTTAGTTTGTAAAAGCGACATTTACATATATAAAACAACTAGTTTATACTTTATCATTGTTGTTAATTATACGTAAATTGTATACATAGTTACAAAATAAAATATTTCTTACAATACTTATTAAAGTAAAAACAATGTTTCTAATAATTTAGTATGAAAGTATTCCTCTCCTATTGAGTTTATGACTTGCATTGTTAAAGTAATAAGTTATTAGCAACGTGGTATCATGAAGATTCGTATGGATCTTTGAAATTAGAAATACAATATCACATATATGATTAATGAGGCTTTAGACCTTGGGTTCTACATACATATCTGATCAGTAATTTCAAGGACGATCGACACGTGTTTGCGTAACATTATATATTGCTAATATAAAAAATTGGGAAAAGTGTGGGCTATAATTGCCGTATAAATAAATTGACTAGCTTGCAGATCTATTGTCTTTCTAACCAACTTCAGAAAAGGTGGAGGCTTTTTGTTCAAGTTTATGATTTTTTTATTGGAATTATAGACAGTCTTTGGAAGGTACGACTTCTTAATGGTTAGTAGATAATTCTTAAAAATTACATTAAGTAACGGACGAGTCCTTCAATTTATCATGATAGACAATTTGAAGTCATTGTACAGACTATATCTTAATAATATTAAAATAAAAGCAGTGATGTGGTAAAACGTGTAATGGTGAACAGTACCGATTAGAAAGTACAATTGTAAAAATACCGACTCATATGTAACATATCATGCACCTATGAGGAACCTCCGTACGAAACTAGCCAGATGCAAAAGATTGCGCAGGTTAATTGCGTAGGTACCTTAACAGTCGGTTTTCTACTTTTTTAAAAGTAACTTTTTTATACAATGGTCATTAGACGTGGGTACAATAGTCATTATGTGGTTTTCGCGAAACGTTACTGGTGACACTTGAATTTCTCAATTTCAGTGACAGCGATGCTATGTAGGCAGATTTGTCTACCGAAATTTTACAACTACTTCCGGAACAAAGACACTGTGTGGCTGACTACATTTTACTGCGTTGGGTCGTGCAGTTGAATAGTATAAGTTGTATACTAAATTTTGTAATACCTATCTGGTGATTTAAAAGAGTGGCCGTAAGTTTGTTTGCCCAATTCCTTCTCATATGCTCAACCATTTGGGAACGGGCGGTTATAGGTCAACATAGGCAGGTATTTAATTATTTATCTTTAAAATATTATTGTCACATTTGACAAGGCAACATGTAGTTGCGGTGACGCTGTTTGTATTGATCTATAATTTTAACTTTCCCAAGTTTATAGCTTTTCTGTTATAATTAATTCCTCACGTAAACTTCCCTGCATACTTTATTTAGTCGTAGGACAGGCTGCAATAAATTTTGTTTTACTAACTACGATTATAACATCATAAATACTTTAAGTAATAAGGAAAGAACTTATAACTAACGAATTTAAGCAGGCGTCGGTAATTATAAGTTCAATTAATACTAAATATATGCACACAATGATACAAAATATTTGTAGTATTCACACTTTTTTAAAGTTTCGTCTTTTTACAGAGCCAGAGAAGTGGGTGGATCCGTGAGCGCCAAAGAAAGGCTCGCGTAGACCGTAGTCAGTTACGAGTCAAGTCAGTCACTGCATCAACTTCATATCTGAGCTTCATACACCTTTATTTCCATATTCTTTCCCTTCCATGTGCCTTTCTTCCCTTCTTTTGTGTGGAAACCTGTGATTCAGTTACATGCCCTGTAACCAGTTATTGTAAATAGTGTCGAGTAATCCACCTCTAGTAGTCATATAATAAGTCACAACATCGTTACTAACACGGCTTATTCAATAGCGTATTATTATAGCTCAATTAATGTTTATTATTGTTCATTAGAGTCCTTTGTATACCAACTCACCTAATGGGAAGTAACCATGATGACGAATATGGTACACGCCTATCCAAGACAAATCTATTCACTGAACTTTTAAAGTTCTCTGGAAAATAGAGACAAGTAACTCTTAGTGACTCTAACCAAAAAGAAGTACAAATTAAGAAGTTCTAATTCAGTATAAGAATAAATAATTGGTATTTCTTTTTGGTTATATATTTTACTTAATAAGAAATATTCATAATGTTCGTAGTATTTGTAGTGTTGAAGAATGTAACATAAAACTATAATATTTCAATTGAATTAGGCAAATTTCCTGCGATACCTAAAATTACCAAATTCTTGGCCATGGTCTTAATAGCTAAAACCATGTACGTCATCAAAATATGACGTGATATGCTCAACCCCAGGACAATTAAAATAAAACATGCTAAGAGTTATTAGGGGTAAATTAAGTAAGATTTAAAAGTAATTTACAAGATGAGGTCATTCATATACTCACGCTTGTATCCATGACGGGGCAGAAGCGTATTAGGGAGTATATTGAAAGAGAAAGGGAGGATATTCTATCTTAAAGCAAATTGAACTGGCTGAAGGACGTCCGAGACCTCTAAGTGAGTATTTTACATCTTGTTTATTCTAATGCACATACGCACAATACTTATCACTATGTCTGAAACATTTTCTTCATATGGTCAGGACCAAAAAGTTTGTGAAAATTTTCTCTCATGTGGGCATCATAACTAAACCTAATGATAAAATCATATCACAACCACAATATTCCATGAACACAGAAGTATAATTTGTTAGAATAATACAAAACCGTCCTAGAATAGCACACTTATGTATAACCCATATTGTATTGTATGTGTATATAATATTCAGATGGCTAACACGGTGTATCAGATTTAGGTCGAGCTGACAACCTCAGGCATTAATACTCGGCCATGATACGCCTAAATATAATTACAGTGTGTCTTCTGTGGTGATATACGGTTGCTTGTGGGTACAAGTCAAGAGATATTTCACAGCGAATATTTGGGTGTAATAATTTTGCTATTATTAATGCTTTAATAATTTTGCTATTGGATCATAACACGATCAAGAGATCATCATTGTTTACTTTATCGAGTAAATTTAAAGAACTGTTGTTAAGTTTTTAAATTAAATAGAACAATTTAATAATACTAGGATTTTAGGCAGTTTAGCGATATAATTTATGTCAATGTCAAAAGTAAGTTATAATAAAAATAATAATCATTAGCAAATGTGGTTGACGGTAAATACTGCAACCCATAGAAGATTAGCATATGCCTACTTTTTGTAATTTTGAGTAGGAAGAGAGAAAGCATGTTAATATATTCCCGACGTTATTTTATACATTAATGCTGCTAATTTTATTAAAAGATAGCAAGAGAAAGTAAAGTAGTGGAAGTACTAGGAATCAACGATGTTTGTTTAAATTAACACGCTATTTAATACTAGACAAGTGACAAGACCTTCGTCAAGCCCTGGACGGCGATAGCGTGATGATGATGATGTGTCAAAGTATTGTTTTCGTTTCTAACGAATTTAATCGACTAAGAAAAAAGTGTTGTTCCGGGTACTTTTGTTACAGATTTTAATTAGCAACAGAGTAATGTTGATTGCAAAGTTTAAAAAAATATTATTATATATTTTTGAATTGGGGCAATTCTTCAAATAGTAATTCTGAAGAAATAAAGGATCTTATGTTACGAACCCTTTATCATTAAACGTAGTCCCGATAATGTGTTAACCTGCCGTTCCGTTGATGACGGTAATAACTGCAACGCGTTTATTTCCCCCAGCGTTAATCTTACTCATCTAAGGGTCAATATAGAATATCATCCAGCTCAGTTAAAACTTAGAAGAATTACTGTCAGCAATTAAAAAAAAAAGTTTATGAGTAAAAAATAGCATTCGTGTTTTGTAGTGTCATGATAACATGCAGGTATTATTATTTTATAACTTCTAGTTCTATCCATGTCACTATTCAATTTTCTACTTTTCCAAATACCTTACACTGACAAAAGCAATAACAACTTTTATTTTTCAATTTCATATTTACAAAACGTATTGACTGTCAAACAATTGTCACTTTGATATAACAAATTTGCACTGTATGGTAGGTTTTTGATAGATTGCTACACTAGACATTCTCGTAACGATCTCTTTTTACTATAATTATATCTTACGCATGTACTTAATGGGAAATGAAATCTAATGTAATACTTTGTTTCCTTTTGTGTTTTATTTTTATATTTAATATTCATGGGAATTTATGTAATCAAACTAAATTAGAACTAAAAGCAGAACGGAATGTATTTTTTATTGTTTCTATTAATAATATATATATTTGCGAAATTCTATTTATATAGATATATGTATGTATTCATTTACTTAATAACAACAGTTATGTCAAACTGCAGCGATGATGAAAGTTTTGTATCAGCGAGTAATCACAATGATAGCTTTCTTAGTATAACTACACTATCTGAAACTATACAAGCCCAGTTTTCCGATGTTACTAGAAATTTTAATGTGGTTCATATAAATGCACAGAGTATTCCGGCTCATTTCCCTAAGATGCTGACCAACTTTAACTGTAAAGATCTACATGCTATTCTTATTTCTGAATCATGGCTACAACCTTGTCTCCCTTCGAACTAATACTCCCTTCCCGACTTTTACCTAATCAGAATTGATCATGCTAATGGTGCAGTTAAAAATATTCCCTTTCATATTATTGATTTATCACCGCAACATTTTTGGAAGTCGATCTTTTTTATGCTAAACTTTTACTTGGCGTTTACTATTCTCCTTCCCGCATCAACTTTTTTCCCCCATTTGAAACTATTTTAGAACGTTTCTCCCCCGTTTGCAGTCATAGTACCGTAATGGGAAATTTTAACACGTGTATGTTAAAAAACGACTCCTTTCACTTCCACTTTCCTTAGCACAGTCGGGTCTTGTAATCTGCCCCTCCTTTCTTTGAATGCAATCCATAATTTTCCCAATTTTACCCCATCACTTCCTCAACTTATTATCGTTTCCGCTCCCAACTTAGTTGCTATACACGGTCAGTGCGCAGCGAACGAGTTTTCATACCATGACTTAATCTTTCTCTCTTACCAACTTCGTCCTCCTAGACCTAAACCCAAAATCGTTTTGCAGCGCAATTTTCGAGACTTGAACCTCAATGTCCTACGTGAGGCTACGTCTAATATAGATTGGAGCTTACTTATCGCAATCGGATATCGGAATCTGTGGACGAAAAAGTTAACATTCTGAACAAGAAACTTACTAAACTTCATAATATTCATGCACCACTCCGAGCTGTAAAGATTAAGCACTTGCCAGTTCCATGGCTTACACTGGATATAAAACCTCTGATTTCCAAAAAAGGTGCAGCTAAAGGTAAGTACAAATCTAGGCCCACACCAGGTAATCGTGATAAATACATTGCCGTACGAAATCTCTGCAGTAAGGTGTGTAGAAAGGCACAACGCAATACATTCATAGCTCAGTCGAAAAAGGAGACCCAAGACATTCCTCAGAACTCTGGGTGTTGGCAAGTCACAGTTACATACCATCCCAACAAAAAGTTGACATCGATTTGCTAAATAAACATTCATCTTCTTCGTCTAAATATGATCAGACTAGCAAAGCTAATACTTTACAATATCTTTCATCACTTCCAAGACCCGATCAGCGTTCATTTTTAGCCAACTATGCTTGTGATGTTAAACAGTGCATAATGTCAATACACTCAAACGCTATTGGCAGTGACTGCATTAGTCGTAATACGATTCATCCAATTATAGACCAAATTCTGCCTATTTTGTGTCATGAACTAAATCATTTTCTTTCTTGTAGATTTTTTCCTAAGTCTTGGAAAGAGGCTCAGATCATCCCTTTGCCAAAGAAATCCAATCCTAATTCCTTTTCCGAGTATCTTCCTATTTCCATACTTCCTTTTTTGTCTAAAGTTCTGGATTGCTTCGTAAATAAACAATTAAATACATTCCTTTCTAAGAACTCTCTCCTAAATCTTATGCAGTCAGGCTTTCGCCCAGGTCACACACACACGGTTAGCGCCCTGATTAACGTCTCAGACGTCATCAGGCTTGGAATGGAGAAGGGAAATCTTACGGTATTCTGATTATAAGATTTTTGCAATGCTTTTAATAACGTAGTTTTCAACATCCTGCTAGGCATCTTGCACTCTATTAACAACAGCGGTTGATTGGTTTTAAAGTTACCTGTTTGGCAGCCGGCAGTGTAAGCGCTTTGAAGAATCGTTCTCTTCATGGTGTAATACATCTGTAGGTGTGCCGCAGGGTGGCGTTGTATCTCCTCTTCTTTTTAGAATTTTTATGAATTCCATCTCTAAATCATTAGTTTCATCCTACCACCTCTATGCAGATGATCTTCAAATTTACACGCAAGCTTCTTTACACTATTTGTCGGGAGCATTTAAAACAACCAACACAGACCTGGCTCGTATTTGCTAATAGAGCAAGCAATATGGTCTAGAGGTGAATCCGCTTAAGACACAAATGATAGTTGTAGGAAGTCCCAAGATGTTACCTCGGATAATTTGTTCACAATTACCGGACATTGTGTTTAATGATGCTGTGCTGCCAATGAGCACCGCTGTTAAGAACCTAGGCATTTTAATTGTCAATACTTTATCCTGGGCTCCTCAATTGCAAGAAGTTGTTGAAAATTATTCGCATCAGCAGGATTCTTGGGGCACCTACGTAATTTCTTGCCAACGGTAACTATTATATATTCTTCTTATTCCTATACTCGACTATGCCGATTTCAACTATCTCGATAGCGCTGAGGAACTATTCGATAAGCTTGAATGCCTTTAAAATTTTTGTATTAGATATATATTTGGTTTACGCAAATATGATCACGCACTTTGCTCAAGTGGCTCCCAATTTCGACGTAATACTCATATTCTCACTATGCTTTATAATATTCTTTTGATCCCTGTACTCCTGCTTATGGTAAGGAACGTTTTACATTCTTCAGTGACACACACACTAAAAGATCAGAATCATCAGAACTGGTAGTACCTTCAAATTCAACCAGGTACTATGAGCTATCTTTTAGTGTACGGGCTGTACGCCTATGGAATAGTTTACCTTTACACATTACACATTAGACGTGCCCAATCGCTGGCCACATTTAAGAAAATGGTGAAAGATTATTACTTGGCTTCCAAGTATATATTTTTTAATCTCATTTATACTTTTTGTCTAACTGCTGCATTTATCGATCGAATAAACCCATGTTATATAATATACGTGCACGTATAGTTTATATATATAATTGTATGTAGGTATGTTTATGGTATGTATATATGTTAATATATATATATAATACAATATAATAAAACGCCTTTTTTACTCTTCTTTCTACACCTTTATTTGACTGTATGCACATTTACATTTTTGTTTCAAGGTGTACAATAAAGTATATCCTTTTCTATTCTATTTTTATTTACGCGTTTCTAATAATTTACCTTGTAAATGACTAACGATACAATAATCGTAGCAAGTCAATTTTAACGTTCTTTTAAGAATTGTCGTGCAGTAATAGGATGTCAATACTATAATTTTTTACCTTACAGCTTGTCTGATGATGGAGGCTGGAGGTGGATAGTGTTTATCAATTACTTTGAACACACACACGTGGACACCCGCACCTCAAGAATCACAGAGTCTCACTAACTTTTAAATTTATTTAACTCTGTATGACCATATAAGAGTGGGAGACGAATAACGTCTAGCTACTAAAAGTTTTTGAGTTTGAAGAAAAGAAAGAGGCCCAGGTTACAGAATTTCTAAAGGAATTAAAGTAGCTACTGGGATAATTTGTTTTCTCTTTTATACTTTCTCACATGTCTCTGAATAAGTTCATACGCGTGTAAGTCGCTTTCCTGTCTGTGTATTTTTTAAAAAGGCTTTTTGTTTATGTGATTTTATTGGAAACGGTACTCAAGGCTGGTAAAATTTTGCAAATGCTCTGATAATTATAAATCTCGGGTAAATCGACGTATCTTTATTTAAACTAAAAGAGTCTTATTCTATTTTTTTCACCCTGTTTAACGACCAAGCAACTAAGCTTAAATATTAACCAAAAACATATCGTGTATTTAGATTTATTATGTATGTATATACTTATGATTTTAATAAATTGTGACTACTATTATTTTTTTATACTATAGGGGGACAGACGAACAGTCAGTCACATGATGGTAAGGACAACCGCCGTCCATGGACACCTGCAACTCAAGAGTCGTAAGTGCGCTGTCCGCCTTTGAAGGTGATAAGAGAAGGGGTTTGCGGGGATGGGAAAAAAGAGAGTAGGGATGAGGCGATGGGAAAGAGGAGAGGGGGATGAGGGGAGAGTAAAGAGGAGAAGAGGAGTATGGCCTCTGAAAACCTCACCTATTTTGGGAAATGCAACGCAAGCGTTGCTTCACAACTGGTGTTCTGTGAGGCCGTAGTATCGCACCGTTCGAGTCGGCCTATTCGTGCCTAAGCACTGCTTTTTTTTTTTTATACTATAGGGGGACAGACGAATAGACGGGTCACCTGATGGTAAATGACACCGCCTTCCATGGACACTTGCAACTCAAGAGTCGCAAATGCGCTGCCCGCCTTTGAGGGTGATGAGGGATGGGGGATGCAGGGAGCGGAAAGAAGAGAGGAGGGATGAGGAGATGGAAAAAAGGAGAAAGAAGATGGAAAAAGGAGGAATTGGGCCTCCGAAAATCTCACTCAGTTCGGGGAAATGCAACGCAAGCGTTACTTCACAACCGGTTTTCTGTGAGGCCGTGGTATCGCACCGGTCGAGCCGGCCCATTCGTGCCTAAGCATGGCTCTACCACTGTTTCTATAATTATTATAATTACTTCACATTTTTTTGTAAAATATATGTTACTTATTATGTATAGCTACACTTAGCAGATTACGGACCTAAAATATTATGCAAGTAAAAAAATACCCAATAATTACTCTTATAGAGTTGCATATAATCAAAAGTACATTAATGGTAAATTAATTATTAAAGTAAATTAGGAAATATAAATGAAAATAATTTAATAGATAGGTAACATTTACATAAAACAGTAGTGAGTTGCAGGTGTCCATGGGCGGCGGTTGTCACTTATCATCAGGTGACCCGTCTGTTCGTCTGTCCCCTATAGAATAAAAAAAAATTCAATTGTATAACACACATAAATATGTGGAAAATGTATGACTATATCACAAGAATATTATTATAGGATTTTGGCACAAACGATACATATATACACTCAAACTTATTGCTAACCATAATTTATTCCCACTTACGCAATAGAGGCGAGTATTGCCATCATTTATGCACTGTATGTCTGTACATATACAGTCTGATATATAGTAGTCAGATACCTTAGTCGCCTATTATGACACCCACGGTAAAAGAATGGGTGTCGATATCCTACTCCACCGAAAACCATTGGCTTGTAATAATATGAATGTAAATTATTGAAATTAATCAGTTTATAATCAAACCTATTATAACTTCATTTTCTTAACTTATCCATACCACATGGTAGAGTCCTTATGTGCCTTTATAAAACCTCCTTTCAAGTCGCAGCCACTCGCACCTTGTACATAACGTGTTTGTTTATACGTTTCACACGTAGCCAGGCGCGACGTGTCGGTACAAGTACTGTTCGCGCTTTCAAGTACTAAAAGATCGCTTTTTACTGCGTTCTGATGTTGGATGTACTTGTGTCTTATGTTATGACTTAGGAAGGTCCAGAATGAAAACTGAACAACACGGCACAAATGCAAATTATTAATCACTCACATCACATTTATATTTAGATATCTATCTATCTATCCATAATAAATATATTTATAATATATAGTATAGTATATATTATATTATAATAGATAGATATCTATCTATCTATCTATCTTTTATCTAGCTATTATAAATATATTTATTTCGGCGTTAGTTGAAGGACTCGGACTTCCCGGCAAAAGACGACTAGTCGATTGACCGACCCGAGATATTGCTTATAGGGAGTATGGTCAAACTTTATAGAAGGTCGGCTTAGGCGTTCTGTCCAGGGGGTGCTGGCTAGACGACGCCGTCTCCTCTGCTTTTGAGGAGGGAGCCATCGCCAACGGCTAATATTCTGGCTAGAAGAGATGGCCATCTTTCTTCGGCCACTGGGTCGAGGCTTGGCCCAACAGAGCGGGCTTGTATGCTGATCCCTCTGTTGGCTCTTCGCTCCTCGGAGCTCTGAGGAAGGAAACCTCAATAAAAAATCACCAAGGTGGGACCTTTTCACGGGTCGGTGTTTCTCCACTGTCTACAGTGGAGAAAGGGGACGGGCTCGGCGTGCACTCGCACTGCCACCGAGCCGGCATCTAGAGATTTGTCTCGATGCCACCGTCGGCATATCGTAATCCCGAAAGTGTCGTGATTAAACTGATCGGGGGAATCCCCTATAAAAAGAATACCTCTATAAAAATATTCCCCGAATCTAGTGTTCTGGTGCGTGACCATGGGATGCATGGCTGATGAGTGGTTCAGTCAGACCCCTCGGGCTAAAGATTACGCCTGGACGCGTGCGGAGGGCGAGGTCGTTGAGAGGAGGAGATCGCGGATCTTCTTCTTAAGATCCGTGTACTGGTGGAGGGGGGTTCGGTCCCTCCTACACCGGTTGATTTGAAGGAGAGGACAAATGCGGCGGTGGCGATCATACATAAAGTGTTCAGTGGGTCGCCCAGTTTGAGTTATAGGTATGCGACTCTGACTAACTTGAGCTATTGCAAGTACTCCCTAATCTAATCTAAGAAAAGAAATATCCCTTTTCTTCCCTTTCTATCCTCCCTTTCCTATCAATATACTCCAAATTTTCCATTGCAATTCCCAAAAATTGCCCCCATAACAGCTACGCCTTGCTGTTACGCAAATGGGAGTAAATTATGGTCAGAAAAATGTGGGCTTTAATTACGCCTCTGCCTTCGGGGATAACGGCATAAGTGTCTATATGTATTGTTGTATGACTTAGACATATTTGGCATGACATATAACTTATCCAAAAATTAATATTAAATTATAATTAATTATATTATTATTTGATAGTATACTTATAGCAATATTAGTTTCAGTAAATAATATCATATGTATCTTTTAATAATCAGAATTGTAAACATTATTATTACATTTTGTGGATAACGTAGTTAGTACACATTTATCAAAACTGTGTAAATGTTCACAATGTGTTACTGTTTTTTAATCTATAATTTATAAATAATGATAAATTATTCTGCATTGGTTATCTTTTAATGTTTTTCACGTAAGTTCATTGGCATCGTTTAAAAATAAAATCAAAACCTTTAAATACCTATCACATGTTTTTCATCAACTCAACTCGTTCTAAATCTAAAACATTTGGAATTCGCTATGAGCTCAAGGAGTTCAAAGCGCGTTGTCAGGTATAGGACGACATTCCGAAAAATGATCCGATGAAAGGTATTTCTAATTTAGCAAAGGATGTAAAAATACGCATGTTGTCTATGTATATTTGTACATAGGGAACTTGTGGTATCTCTACCCACCTTTGCGCGCCCAAGCGTATCGTGAACCACTAATTACTGCGCACCACGACTCGTTCCGCATTTTTCATACAGATCACGGACCTACTCAAGTCTGCGATATCGATTTGAAACTTCCACTGGGAATAGCTTGAGATTCCGTCTAAGAATCGTCGGAATGCAGTCACCGGGAACGCCCCTTTTATCTTTAATGAAAAAAAGGGTTTACAAGTATGTAAACGCGTATTACTTTAATTCTATGAAATCTTATTTAAAATTAATGAGCTTACTACGGATACAATAACTTCTTTGTGTTATCGAAAACATGGTGTTCGAGAACGTCACTTCAAAAAAAAAATTGCAGAATAATCTGTTAATACACAGCGTTTTGGTAGACCTCGGTTAGGATAAAAAGTTTGTTTTTTAAATATTTCAAACTTACCTACATTTAATACAAATTAGACTATACCCAAGTACCTATGTGTCACTTTATTTGATTTGAAAGAAATACAAATAATTTACTCTGTAATACAAACAATTTATTGTGTAATTAATAGGGACCTATTTACTGTACACAATGTGTCTCCAATTTTCAAGATAATGAGATGAAAACAAATTTAATAATGGCTGTGGACCTAAACGTAGGTAAAGACCAATCGATTTAAATGTAACAATTTAGGATTACAAAGCACGTTAAAGAAACTAAATTATGTATGTACCTAAAGACTGAAGGAGAAATAAAAGTACTACCTTTGTAGATACATTTTCTTATTATTTTTTATTGTCTTTTTTATGCGTTATATTATTATTTGTAAAATAGAGCCAAATTACGATATTTGTAAACTGTTCGATTATTATAAAAAAGGAAAATACTGTAAATAAAGTTAGGTTTATTAATTTCAAAGATATTTTACAATTTAAAATATGTGGGAAAACTTTTTTATCTCATGCTAATGAATGCAGAGACCGTATTTAGAATTTCTTGTTTTGTATAATAGATTACCGAAGTAATATTTTTATTGCGCTAATACTTGATAGATTTATCAGCTGCCAGACTCATTTAATTATTTTATCTAACACTTCTTTGAGCAAAGTTATACAACAACAGACTTAATACCATAGGCATTGCCATCCATTGATCTACTTAACACATAGATTAACGTTAAAAAAATTATATGCAGTTTGAAAGAAGAAGGTACCGTTGCCTCTATAGAAAACCAGGACAAGTGAAGTTTGCATTTCGCTGAAGGAAGTTTCTTGTAAACCATGTAACATGAATGTAAAGCGGCATTATAAAAATTTAAAATGAGAAATTTTAATTAAATTTAAACTTTTGATGGGTATTTTACTGATAAATGCAATTTAAATCTATGATAGAAACGCGCATGAACATTACTTGACCTTTCACAGATATCTGATGAACTTGTTTTAAGTAATTCATTTTCTACCTTTAAGAAAACGTGCATCATAAGATTAAAAATTGCATTGCATTGCACTAATTGCAATCGCATTCAAAGTTAAGTCTTAGTGTGTGAACATACTCAACCATTTAATACTAACACGCAAGCATAAGAGGTGTACAGAGCTGAGGTGTAAAACACACAGTAAATCAGTGTCGCACTTCAGTCATATTTGAAAATAGCTAGTTCAGTCGGGGTAAGCTCGCGCTCAGCTGTCTAGCCCCCATTTCACGCGTGCCACACCTCGTTGTTTTCTTTTTTGCACTTCAACTACTCGGGTGCGTATCAGCACCGTGGAGTGTCGGCGGGTGTAAATTGAAACACTTGCAAATTTACTCCATACATTATTCATATCCCAAACAACGCGATCTTCTCAAAACTGGAGGAGAAATAAACCTATACTGTCACTGTTTTTATAACCTTGGATTTGAACTATTTGAAGTGCAAAACTTTTACAACAGATATCAGTCTATTGAAAAAAGTATATAATTCTTAATCGCTCCGTGACGCAAATCACATTCCATACTAACAGCTTCGTGGCACATAAGTAAAGTGGGTCAACCATTATACGTCTGGCAAATGGGTACCCGCCTTAAGTCGGCTCTGTAATAAGGAGTCGGTTCAGAAACCCACAACCTGCATTATTCTGACCCTAATAAATTTGCCGAGTCAAACGGGCATTGTAAGACAAATGAGTTTGAAGACATACAGTACAGATACTCCAAGCATAATACAGTGGAGCGAAAACATAAACGAGAGAATAATACTACTATATTTCAGCTTATATGTATTGTGATTTCGGCGTATACGTGGGAGTATTTGAATACAAAAGTAGTATCGCGCAGCACACGTATATATACTGATATAAATTTGTTACGATAGAATGTGTCAGAATTATATTTTGGATTCCTTAAAGTGAAATGAAAAATATATTATTTGTTTTATTTATCACTTATAGAGAAATTAAAAATATAAAGGTGCAATGAACCTGTTTTAATACCTAAAACGTAAATCGAATAAATTTGGTTCATGATTAAAATGTATAGGTATTTTGCGTGTGAGCGTCAATATAAGTGAAAAATAAACATCTTTTAAGGGTAAAGGAACCAATTGTTACTGGTCAGTAATTGAAACATCCTCATTAACTTTTATTTGGACGTTAATATTCTAACTTCTGCAAAATCGAGATGCACCTTGATTTCATTCTAAAAATTACTGTAGTTTTAAAATTTACATATTCATATTAAGTTACGTATTTAATTACCTTATGATTAGAAAACAGCTATAAATATTCATCGTTATGAACTCTGAAATATATTAATATTGAAATTAAACACATAAACGTCTCTCATTTTCACACTAATTACACAATTTATTCTGTTGAACAAATATAAATTCGAGAATATAATTTGGGCTGCGAATAAAAAATATTCGACCTCAAAACCTGTACAAGCGTAGGTAATGTTAATTTACAAAACACATTTTCCTTGGAGAGTTTAACGTAATTTCTTTTTCACCAAGGCGTTTCCTGAAATAAATTACAAGTGTAAAATTCACAATAACAAAAGCGTAACAACAAAAGGCTCGCGGCTGGCAACATCCGGACGACCCTTCCAAACTTAGCAGCCTGATTACGGATTTCCGAAAAAAAATAAATAAAGGGAGGAATAATACCAAACCATGTTAAAAAAAGCCAAGTGTTTTCAAAGAATCCACTCTGGTCTTGTTAATGTTCAACAATAATTTGATCCACTTTGATTTATAATAACAACTTATTTATTCATTGCGATCGATATTCTGAACAGAGATCTTCCGTTGTAGCAATACATTAATATGAAAATTGACATAATCGAATAGGGCTGGTTCTGGCTTGTAATGTTTTAAATACAGATGAAATCTGGGATCTTTTGAACGTTCCTGTTTTTCACTATATATAGGAGTAGGAGTTGGAGCAGGTGGTGATAGAGGTGGCCCTGAGGACCTAGGTGGTGTAAAAGGACCTCTACCCTTGGAAACCTCTGGTGGTCCTACTTTTTTCCAGAGAAAAGGTTGCTGATGTATTCGCCCATGGTGTGTTGCCTTATGTCTAGTATCCGGTTTTGGAGGCGTCTCAGTAGTAAGTTCATACATTTCTGCCAATGATAAATACCAATAGTCAGCCCCGTCCCCGATTATGGGAAACAACCTCTTATTTGAAAAAGCGGGTCGATGTTTTCTTACGAACTCATCATATTTCCGCCTCAGTCTCTTCATATATTCAGTATAATGGATAGATTTCAGAAGCATTTCGAATTCGGAAAGTTCTGACGTGGCTGGTTCAGAATATACTCCAGCGCAAACGTAGGTTCTGAGTAAATGATGTAATTTGAAAACTACAAATGCTAGCCATTGGCGAGCTTCTTCTTCCAAAATTCTCAAATCATCAGCACGACTTCTAATACCAAACTCTGCTGCTTCTGCCGCGCGTCTTTCTCCTCTTTCCGTCACAGTATACAACCATCGTCGATATGTATAGTAGCAGAACTTTGTTCTTCTCGAATAATGACCACGCCACAGAGCCTAGGGGACACCGGAATATATTAATTTTGTTGCAAAAATACAATCATCTACTGTATGGACAATACAGGTGACCATTTCTTTGACTGCTACCTCTTTAAGTATTGACTACTTTCCCCACTTGCTTATAACTATTTGTAGCTATAAAGTTTTAGTGAATAAAATAGAAACTAGATCCTAGGATGAAAGCACGAGGCGAATAAATATTTTAATTTGATTATATAATAACTTAACGTATTAGCAGCTCGCGACCGCAAAAATCTTAAAAAAAATAAATAATACTATATATAGATCGGTACTCTCCTAACAGGCATTTAGGTAGCCACTGTAGTTTATGTGTATATTCATCGGTGTACAATACATATATCCGTAGAACCTTTGTTTTGCATAGGCTGTATGCACTAGCAGATATATTAACCTATATATCAGTATATATGTATAGTTCGGCATAATTAAGTATCAGCGGGAAAACAATCTTGTGACCTACATTGCCAAAATATCCTTTAAAAAAACAAATACCCACCTAAATACTACTCAATTTTTTTCACAGTTCCCTTGTACTAATATAATGTTTTGTAAATCGAAATAGTTTACAGGCAGGTTACAGGCGTAACATAATGGAATCACGTTTTAATTTTGCACCCACCATGCACTTCTGATTTCCAATTGGCCGACAGTGTAGTCACTTAGTCAGTCATAGCCGGTCAGTCATTTTCGATAGTTTGACCGGTCGATTTGAAATCGACAAAAATCTCGAATTCCTATACAGCTTCTTTCTGAATGCTGGAACTATCACACTATTGACCGATCCAAAATCATCAGTGTGTGGCTTTAATTATGTTATTACTCCACGGAGCTCATGTAGTCTGCCTATTATTGTAACATCACTGCCTATAGATTTTTGATGAAGAATTTTTAGCTAACTTATTTACTAGAAACATACAAAAACTGTTTAGAGTCTAAATATCCTTTAAATAAGCGAGTACGGTCAAGGAATATAAACATTTCTTTATTAAGGTATTCGAAACAACAGTTTTGCAACCAATCACAAATATTCACTGATGCTTTATCCTGCGAGATATGTACTATTTTTTGTTATCATTCACCTATCTATACACCGGTAAAAGATAAATAAGTGAAGTATCCGGTTTCTTAGTTTTGCTATCTATTATTTATAAATATATATTATTACAGTAAACCAAAAAATATTTAGCGTACCTGAATTGTTGTAGCAGCTCTGGCGTAATGCCTATCATGTTTATTTCGAACAGCTCTTCTGAGTGCAGCGCGGTAAGCTTTCCTTGCCCGGTAGTTTCTAAACGCACACTGTATTATGATAGCTTTTCGCGATAGTAATGCAATGTGTTTCTGAATGAGGTATTTACGACTTAAGGTTATAAACACCATCGCGGCTTTAAACCTTTCATGCCGAAAGTTTTCTGCAAAATCAGTTCGCTCCTGTAATTCTGCAAAAAAATCATCTTTGGCCGGTAGAAAGTGATATACGGTAGCCATAGAAAACTAGCAGTGCTTACTTTAATAAATAAAATGTTAAAGCTAATAAATTACTAGTTTGCTGACATAAGCTGCCAAAGAGAGCCTCATCTATTTTATGCGTCGATATTATTATTAACGGCCAGTAAAATAATTTTACCATTACTAATTTAAAACAAGGTTTAACTACTTACTACTTTACTTACTACTACTTACTTTACTACTAAAATACTTTAATACTAAAAGATGCCTATTATAGGACCAGTTCGCTCGCTATGCTATGCTTAGTATCCTTGCTCGGTTACTGAAAAGAGCACTCCCATCTAATATATTCCCTCTAGTTCATTTAGTTCAGTAGTACATTTTATCCTACACATGTACATTTACTAAATATTTTTATTCTTCCAGTTTTATCCTATGTTCTTACATACTACTGTAGTCTTTCAATTCTTCTTTCCTTTATACTTGGTAGGCGGACTGTCATTCTTATACCTGTGGTATGTTTCATAAATAGTATTTGAATTAATAAGTACTTTTGCAAATTCGTATTTCAAAGTCCAATTTAAATGTTTACCATTATCTCGTATGAACCGTAGCAAAAGTTACAGGACTATCAGAAAAGTATTTATCTAGAATTGTACAAACTGAAAAGTTATTAACAGACAAGGAAAGATTTTAATCACCGAACCAAAACAGATTCGCATAATAATGATGGGAGCATTGTGTTGACCATGTAATAAAAGTACGAATACTGCAAACATGACAGAATTCTATTATTGATTTTATTATTAATGTGCAGGATGATTCAGATGATTCTGATGAAACTGCTTCGAAAGTAAAGAATCAAGTTTCAGTGATATTGATATGTAGATAAGTAATTGATTTATAATTTTGATAAAGCTTGCGTATAATAAATAGTACATAATAATTACCTTATTTTATTTTTTATCTACACACAGTTGATTCATACAAATTTTGTACTCATTAATGTTCTAGTAAAAAAATCACCTCCTTTTCACCGGTAACCACTGTGTCGTCACATATCTCAAAACTGTCCAGTGCACATTTCGCCTCTTGCGTATCATGTTGTGAGCGCCCCCCGCCCGCATCTCTCCCCCGCAGGCGAGGACTCAATTAAGCGGTCTACCTATAGAACCATAAACAGAATAATATAACAGCATAAAATAAATGTAACTTAAAGGTAAACTGAGAAATGTAACCAAAAATTAGCAAGTAGGTATCGTTGTTATAAATTTTAATAATATTGCCTGCTAACTTATTCAGGCATAGCTCGCGGTGCCACCCTCCTTATTTCATGTACTTACTTAATCATAATGACACTTTCTGTGGCCTTTCAAGCCACCGTAATAAGTTCAGATATTTTTTTTATTTGGACCCTTAAATGAGGCGGTGTCTCGGTTGCCCATTTCGTTATATTCCCCCCGAGCAACGATACGAGTTGTTTGGAGAGTACTCGCATTCCCCTTTAGCCCTCTCGCCCAGGTTACTTCGTGTGAGCTGGCGTGAGACATCATGAATAATTCAACAATCAAATTGGCAAGGTGTGTACGTCTGTTTATTTATTTTCATCCAAAATTTAGTTGTAATTTCCGTAACTACGTCTATTTGTGAAATTGAGTTACCTGGTGAACTCTAAATTACTTTTACCGTGGATATATATGATGTGCCAGTTGAGTCTGTTTACTGGTTATGTTAATAATTATCATTTTTTTATATAGTTAATACAATAATAAATATTATTATTATACTTTAATAATTGTAGTTTATCAGTAAAAAAAAATGTAGACAAAATTATGTATTGTATATGTAATAGACAAAGTAAATTAAAAATAAATAGAAGACGTATTTTTTTATCTGTAAACGGAAAGTCAGAGCGCAAGATAGAGAGGCCATTTTAAATAACTAATAAAGTACCATCGTTGAGTCATTTCAACCGAGAAAATAACGACCACGGTGAATTTTTCATAATTTAGTCAAGATCACAATCAAAATGGTCAACTTGAATATTTTTATTTAGCCGGCCTTACATATAAAAAAATAAGCTTTTACACCATACCCTAAATTATTAATAATAAAGTATATGAAAACTTATCTTAAATGGTCATATCATTGCATTTGTCAATGCAAATTCATTACAATAACGATATTTATTGGGTTATCCCTTCATTGTATCTTTTATCAACAGTTTGGTATTTCGTAGGTTTCTACTTATCAACGTCTAGATAGACGCAGAAAAAATAATTGACAAAGTATTAACTTATGTCACAAAAAAGATAAGGACGGGCCTATGTGACTATTGAAAATGTTTACAAATTAAATATTAAGATGATTAAATTAATTATTGATTTTAGTAAGACTGCTATAGAAATCTATTTAAAGTTACAAGCAATTATTTACTAGGATATCCTCAAAGGCCCGAAAACGCACTTACTAACTACAACCCTTCTGCTAAGTTATATATGTATGTAGGTACATTCTCTCTGTCTAAAATGATCCTACACTCCATACGTTCTTTTAAATGATGTTGCAGTTTTTAAAGGAACAAGGCTAATTTTTTTGTTAATAAAACAAATAGTTTCTATTGGAAATAGTCAAAAACATATAATGACAAAAACATTTACATCGGAAATGTTTCAACTGAAGAAGCCTCTCTGTGATCTTAGTTCATCGATAAAGCGAATTCAACAAATCAAGCTGTTGAATTGTCCTAAGCATAATTTTACATTTTTAAACATATACCTATCTTATTTACTATCGAAAATGAAAGTATACGGGGTCTTACGGTTTAAATATTCGAGTTTTAAAAACAATAAATAAAAAGTATTTTAAGTTCTATAAAGTTCTTTTATTTATAAAAAATATTGAGCACTTATTTGAAAAAAAAAAACTTATTTGAAAATGTAGCGAGAAGGACTATTTCACTAAATTTACAGTCGATTGCTGTGCTGCTCCAATTTAGATGGGTGGCTGTTCGACAACAATCTATTTCATTCTAAATATTTAATTTATATTTAACATTAAAGCTTTGCATTGCCCGAAGCGAGTCGATCTCTTAATTCATAAAGATATAGAAATAGTCAAGTAATAAATGTACTCATCACGTATACACAGACAAATTACGTACAGTTGAGCTTATTACTATAGAGCTCTGTAGTCCCATGAGGGATTATGCGCCAGGATTATGTTCGCACCGGATTGGGGTTGGCTGTTATGACCAGTTGCTGGCTGAAAACACGATATCGACATTTAGTGTCCATTCAAATATAGTTTTTCATTTGTGTAGATTACGTATACAATTTATGACAGTTAATTATAATATCAGTATACAGTATTATAAATAACATAATTTATTTTTACTCTTTTTCAATAAACGTCACGAAATTACAACGAAGTATTGTGATTAAATAAAAAAAATTGCATAAATCGAAATATAAATACATATTTAATGATAACAGTTATTACAAATTTTGCAAATAGTAGGTTGAAAAGTTTTAGGTATGTACTTTTTTTTATGCGATGGGGGGCAAACGAGCAGACGCGTCACCTGATGGTAAGTGACTACCGCCGCCCATGGACACCCGCAACTCAAGAGTCACAAGTGCGTTGTCGGCTTTTTAGGTAGGAGTACGCTCTTTTCTTGAATAATAAATATCTAAGCTCATAAACTTAATATTATATGCGCTTTAGATGTCGATTTCTACACTGCCTGTGTTCTCAATATAGATGAGTCAGACCTACTAATATTAAAGAAAATTTAATATTTCATTAGCTACCCTACATCTTTAAATTATACAGCAACAACTCATACACATAAACTTTGTCATGTTGTAAAGAAAGCTTCGATAAATACTAGTTCCACGATCAACAAACATAGAAACATTTATCATGGTCGCATAGGGCCATTAAAACACTATTACTGTCTTACTTACCACATTTTACTGGGTCCGTGTAACAAGCTAATAGCAAACATTAAAAACAAATTAAATGGTATCAATATTGATCACGGGCTCACATCGTAACATTATCGATTTCTTTTCTAGTAACACCTTTACCCTACTACTTTTAAGTTCGACATTTGAAGTACTGTTAGATATATCCACTATATTTACATAATTACTTACTGAAAGCGTTGCGTAATAGCTACTACCAGCTTAAGGAACAGGTCGCTATTTAGGACCCGAAGTAACTAAAACCAGTCGGTGTTCTACCACGGGGCCTCTTGCCGGTGTCGCAGTATTTCATTATGAAATTAGCCCTTAACAAGCAGGAATACTTGTGCAGTTAATATGTAATAAGAGTCATTATAATTAACCAGTACAGAATACGTTAGAATACCTTATTACCAGTAATTGCACTTAATATTTAATATATGGCAATACCTATATTTAATATTTTTAGAAGGCTAGAAAAGGGACTAGCTGAAAGCTTACACCACTTTTCCCCATATAGAAGAAGGAGTGCCTTTGTGATGATGAGCATCGCCAGAGCTCCAAGTGCCAACAGGCACCTTGGGCGTTTTTATTGACGGAGATTCGTTAGATATAATCACCAATATTTCCTTAAGGTAACATAAGGCCATTAAAACAATGCAAATATCTTATGATACAAATAAGATTAAGTACAAGTATCTTATTCTGTAACCAAGTGTACTGGTGCTATCTACATGTGATCTTACGGTATTTGGAACACGTACAACCATTAATATTATGTATTGGACTCTTCGTACACACGCAATACATTTTAGATATGTTTAGATATGTGTAGCAATGAATGTGGGAATATATTACAATATAAAAACGTATCGCACATCATAAAAGTCACGTGTTGCGAAGTTATAAAATTGTATTATTTTGTGTTGGTGTAAAGTAAAAATACTATGAGTCTGTAGATTTGTAAAAAATAGCAAGCATCTGACTTCTACTTGGGGTTTACACATTACTACTTGTATTCTTACTAGATGTAATGTGTGATCCCCGTATTCTTTCTTAAAAAAAATATTGTGTATGCTCTCAAGTTGTTATTTTCTATGAAAAATTCATAGTTTCAAATAAACTGTGGAAGAGCCATGCCTAGGTACGAATGGGTCGGCTCGACCGGAGCCTCACCACGGCCTCACATAAAACCGTTTGTGAAACAACGCTTGCGTGCGTTTGCTCATCACCCTCGAAGGCGGGGGGGTTTCGACTCTTGAATTGCCGGTGCCCATGAACGGGGGTTGTCACTTCCCATCAGGTCACCCGTCTGTTCGCCTGGCCACCTTTTATTGATTGATTTGAATTTGTTCATAATTTCTCTTGTTATATTTTCTGATAACACTTCTGTAATCACATTTATTATAAATATATTTTCATTATATAAATACACAAATATGTGTGTGACTGAAGGTAGGTAAAACAACTTTTTATGTATCTTTTTTGCGCATTTACTCGTAATGAAACTGATAGGAAGAAGGATTGTTTTGGTCATTGGAACCCGCAAATGAATATTTGGATTAATAAGCCAAACTCTTGGGATACATTACGGGTTATTTAACATCAGGCTGTGACCTTTAAGAGCAGAAATGTAGGTGTAATATACATTTACAAAATTGGTTATCAATGGGTCAATGCATAATCTTTATACCAAGCTTCGGGTGTATCGGTAGTAAAAATCATATTATTTTATTATATTCACATAGATTTTAATTAATACTTTACGAGAGAAGAAGAGAGAATGTCGATAAATTCTTCAACAACAAACGTCGATCTAATTTAGCAAAAGAAACGTGTAATTTTATTATTAAATGAAAGTGTTTTAGATAGTAAAATAACAGTGGCAGACCTTGTCTAATTTTTAAAATACTTTAATCATGCGTGTAAAACAAGTCAACTTACATAAAAATTTAATTAACAACGAGTAAAAACTAGAATAAAGTTTCTTTCAATTACGTTCAAAGGTAGTTCAAAATATTTTTTGAAAACTGGAAGGCATTTGCCAGGAGTATATATGTATATACCTATGTGGATATGTACACGAACAGTCAATTGGTTACAATCACTGATTCTCTTTGATTAAATGCCTGATTCGAGCACTGATTACAATCATTACAGACGGTGTGCTATTTTCACACACAAAGCAAAATTACATTTAATTTACTTTCTATGATTATTTTTTTACTCGTTGTTAATTACATTTTTATGTACCTTGACTTGTTTTACAAGCGTGATTAAAATATAAAAAAAAAATAGACAAGGTCTGCCACTGTTAATTTAATAAAAATGTTAACTCTACGCTGATGTACACAAAGCCTTAGAACTATTTTCAATCTTAGATAACAAATCTTTATAAACCCAACAAATACATTAGATTTTGTAACACAGTGATACACTATGCGACTGTTACAATAGTACAAAGGGGGACTTATCAAAGGCTTCGATCTTGTAGGGTAGCTTATAATACTCGTATGTATACTTTGCTGGTTTAGTCTCTGCTCACTGTGAGGTTGTCATGTAAACACCTACTTATTAATTTTATCTGAATATCTTTAACGTATGAAATAGACATGACATTGGACTCATCAAATAGAATCTTTACATTTCAATTGCATATAACGAAGAAAGACGTTCCCCTGGACATTGTATTTATATATACAATACGTATCTTTGAACCTTGTCACCTTTGACTTACAATCAAACAACAGATTTTTTTATGTCCAAACACCCCCCCAAACGCTCAAATTTTGCATATAACTTAGTCCCTCTTACGTAGAAGGAGGCAAGCCTTCAACCAGGCACTGTATGAATTGTGTTTTATACATAAGAATCTAATCCCTTAGCCTTTTTGCTACACCCACGGGAATAACATGCCCACGGGTGCATACAGTTATACTGTATAAAAACTATATATATATATTAACTATAGTTTGTGACTTTCATTACGAACTTAATTTTTGATTCATTTTGAACTTAAAAAACGCATCTACATTGTAAGTACAAACATACTGATAAAAAATTAGTCGACACAGGATATATATGAAATATTCTTGCAGGTCTTTCTTTTTGTATCATAGACCACTGGTAACTTTTTAATCTTCAATATCATAGTCTTTTCACAACTAAGTTAAGGTTAATACCAGAACGTGCACGTAACTAAACTAGTACACAAATAGTACATACCTACTAACAAGTACTGAAACATTTTGCTAATTACCGTACTGCTCCAGAGATCTGCAATGCAGTATTTGAAGCAATTTTCAGTAATATCCTTAAGACAATGCGACTGAAGTTAGTCCGAGTAGGAAGTGGTGGAAGAGAGTATTAACGTTATACGAACGTGATCATATTAAACTGAGGATATGTATGTTTCAGATGGATGTTCGGTGCATGGTGTTGGCAAATGGCTAAGTACTTTAAACAGATATGGTTCTCTATATTGTGGGGCTGTTTCATAAATTACTGATAATATAATTAATGTGAAAAATAACATTACTTAGACGAGTTTCGAGTGTATTACCGTTTTCATTAAGTATAAAATGCTATCACACATTGATTACAGTTTATGTGCATTCTATTAGAGCTTACACTATGCATTCATTTGTAATTTAAACTAACACGATAGACTAGTCCGACTCATATAATATTCCACGCAAAAAAATTGACGTTAAATGCAAATTGTAGTTCTGTAAAAAACGGGATTGCAAACCTTTAGGCTGGTAATACAATATAACAATTATTGTGTATATATTTTTGCTACTTTATTGCTATTTTAAATATCTCTATTTTTAATATCCTTTTATATGAGATAACCTCTTCATTTTATAAATGTGCTGGAATCCGCAGTACGTGAATTATGTTTGTTAATTTATACCTTAGTGTTTCTTCATACTTTTATACATATTTTATTTCATTAGGGTAGAGGCAACAGGCAGGTTCAGCTTTAGGTATGTGTACGCCGTACTGGAGTACCCTATAACAATATTCTTTTTATTCTATTCCTTCAATATTCTCCTGATTCTCCCATCTTTAGTTCCTAAAGGGCCCAGTTGGCTTCAATAGTTTTGCTTCCTATTACATTATTAGGACCAAATTCCAAATAACTAAATATATATGTATGGTGTCGAAAAAGCGACTAAGGGATCGGACTCTTACAATCAGACAGTATGTATACAGTCCAAAAGGGACCAGTATACAGTGTGTAAGGTCAATAGGCTTGCCCCTATAAAGCTATGACCATGGCTCTACAACTCATTTATTAAATCTGTAGTGGCACAGTTACTCATACTCACTGTGAAATCATGAACACTACTCATTGGATCATGGATGATCATGGATGAGGGTTGTATAGCGAACTTCAACATTCTTCTATCTCCTTTGAACGAGTCACCCCTGAACTTTGTGAACGTGAGCCATGTTGTACAATGTCTCCTAAAAAAGACCTAAAACTTTCCCCTCAGCAAAATAGTATACGCTTATATATTTTTTTTATTTTATAGCGATTAAAATGTAAAGTCGGTAGTCATAACTGTAATTTTTTGAAGTTTGTCTTCAGTCATATTAAATTTGTGAGCAGAAACTTCATAATTATCTACTCGCTTAAAATGAAAGTTTCAACATTTCTTATAAACTTAACATCAAGTAGTTTATATGCGCATATTTGATTCACTTTTTATAACTAACTTTGAAACAAATGATTTTTATCTTTTAATAAAAACTATTAAAGATTTAAAACTTTTGAGTGTTATATGTTAAAGAAAATTGTAGAAAAAGGACTTCATACAATTAAAACGACTGGCCTGTTAGTCTATCGATGGTTCGATTCTGTCGGTTGTGGGTTCGATTCCTCAGGGGACAAAAAAAAATTGTGATCCACAAATAGTTGTCAAGAGTCTGGGTGTTCGTTGTGTCCGTTGATTGAATGTTTGTGAAACCCCCCGTTACACAGGAATTATTCCTAATGCGGGAGAGGTATATTTACACATAAGTAAATATACATATATATATATGTATATATATATATATATATATATATATATATATATATATATATTTGACGGTTTTTAAGCGGTCAAACAAATACGCTAAGGTTAAGGAGTATTATGACTTAGGTATCAGAATGTTCACAACTTTAAAAATAATCCCTTGATAAATATTGCAATATCAAGTGATTCCGACAAGCAAATAACTTTATTATGAGTGAAGTTTCTTAGATAACAGTAATCTAACAAATTATTATAACTGACCAGTATCATTAGAAAAACTTAATATAACTATTTAGTTATGTGATTTCATAATATAGTAAAGAAATAAATTAATAACAAGTGCGAGAGGTACTCGCGCACGAAGGGTTCCATACCATTATCTATAAAAACGGCAAAAAAATCACGCTTGGTGTGTGGGAGCCCCTCAAATATTTGTTTTATTTTAACTTAATTATTTATTTTTAAAGAGAATATATAACTAAATAGCCTGTGAATATTTCAAGTGTCTAGCTGTTGCCGTTATCAATATCGATTAAAAACGAGCAAAAAAAATCACGTTTAATCTATGGGAGCCCCTTAAATATGTACTTTATTCTATTTTTTAATATTTCTTGTTATAGCAGCAACATAAATACATCATCGTGGAAAATTTCAACTATGTAACCTGCACCAGCCTGGTGACAGACGGACAGACAGACAGATGGGCAGCGGAGTCTCAGTAATAGGGTCCCGTTTCACCCTTTGGGTTCGGAATCCTAAAAACGAAGAAAAAAGTAATAACATGACGTCAGTAATAAGAAACGAATATCAAAACTTATTATACAATAAAGAATAATACAATAAACAGCAAATATTTAGTAGTCTCTACGAGTATATTGTATTTTTATTACACCAAATAAAAGGTTATTCTTACGACTCGTAGGGGACGACAGCTTGATAATAAAGTAAAGGAGTAAGTAGAAGCAGATATCTCTAGTTACCGCTATAAATAACCAAGGCACACCTCAGTAACAAGGTCCATTTATGCAGAGTGAGGTAATAAACCGTATCTAGTTTATTGAATTGAATTTGCCGGCTAGGGCGGTTTATGAGGTGCCGCTCGTCCCCAACAGGATGCCGGCGCATAAAAATGACATAATTTTGTATGCAACAGATATGAACTTGACTTTATTACTTTCACATTACTCTGAAGTTACTTACGACATATGAAATGAGAAGTGCATTTGTATGTCGTAAAAAATTATTCAAGCTCATCAACCACATTAAAAAGTATAATTTAGAAGTTTGGGCTCAATTCTCAGGTAATCTAATTCTGGGGCACTTTTTTCATTATATAAATCTATATTCGGAAAGTTTTAAAGTTGATAATAAAATTCTAAAGCGCTGGAAAGTTGACACCGCCCTATGCCGAACTCTTGACATCATAACTGGGTTAGAGAAAAATGAAAACTTTTGCAATATGGTCTTGGACAAAGTTTGCTATGTACGAGAGTTGAGTAATAACAGTTCCCAGATAATATATTTGCAAATTTACTAGGGAAACTCCATGCTCGCTACACCTTGGTACAGTTATAAGTTGAACTTAGATTTGGAGGTATCATAGTACATACATATATATACATATATAAGATGTACCAAAAGTTCTTTAAATTTCTCCGTTATAGTTAGATCTTTATTATTGAATATTTTGTTTGGAGGTATGATTCTTCATTCTTTCTTCCGAACTTGATTGTAGATATTATTTTTGATAGGGTACTAATAACAGTTGTGTGTGATTCTAGGCATACTTATATTACGTAAATGAGAAGGTCTCTGAAACTCTACAAAGAAGTAGACAAAAGATTTCAGAAACTTGCATTGCATCACCCTCTAAGGCGGGCAGTGCACTTACGACTCTTCAGTTGCTGGTGTTCATTGGACGACGATTGTCACTCACCATCAGGTGACCTGTCTGTTCGTCTATCCCCGTATATTTTACAATAAAAGAAAGGGTAAATTATGGTTGGCAAAATTTGGGCATTTCATACGCCTCTGCCTATCCCTTCACAAATATAAGCTTGAGTGTATATATATATTTATATATATAACAAAGTACATCGTTTTTATCATGTTGTTTCTGTTTCAATGTTCCTCAAAATTTTACTTCAAAAAAGTATTTTTGTTTGAGCATTTTTCTTCTTTTGCAGTGGAATACATTTTTCTATAGTTGATTTCTCCTGAGTACTGTTAATCATTTAGTTCATAAAATGCTGTAAATGACGGCAATGTTTATTTATTTTTATATATAATGTGTGAGGTATAGTTTGACCATATTGTGGTGGTTTCTTCATTATGAGTAGAAATTTGGTTGAACTAAACCACAAAGTCAAGAGACACTGGTCTTCAAACTTGGTGATGAACTACTAAAGCAGATCAACACAATCCGCTACCTGGGGAGTACAATTACATCAAAGTGCGACCTTGATGTTAAAGTCAACAGTAGGATCGTTGCCGCAGCTGCCGTACTCAGTAAACTGGATGACAAGGCTTTTAGGACACAATCTCAGAAGCCGACTACCAAAATAGAAATATATAACTACCGGCTTATATATTGTTGTCGAATACGCTGTACTTTTTGGAGTCATGGATCATCTACCGCCGCCATATATGCACGCTAGACCGTTTCCACCTTAAATGTCTACTCAAAATATTAAATATCCGTTGGTCTGATCGCATTCGAAATATGGAAGTGCTGAGTAGAGCCAATATCATGAGGTTAGAGACTAACCACATGCGGCGGCAAATCCGTTACTGTGGACATTTGTCGCGAATGTCAGGTCAACGTACGGCTAAGGGCATGGCGGACAATGGAGGTCTTTTGTGGAAACCAGAGTGAAAGATTTTGAAGATTTTGATTTTGCTGTTTTGGACTAGATGCTCAACGCGATGAACAATCAAGTTACAACTATGTTAATGGTGTCCTCGTCTGTTCGCACTGTGCATCAACGTTTATTAATAAGATCGTGCAAACCAACGAAAATTAGAAAGGAGTTGAAGCGGTCACCGTCACCGAAATCAGTCAAGGATTATATATGTATATAGTAGTATCGTGACGTAGGTACATTCCAAGTATTTGCTTTCCAGCCATAAGATTTCTGTATTCAATGAAAGTTTACACAAAAGACATATCCATATTAAAAGTAACATAATAATCAGCAATCACAATATAAAATAAATTAAGCCGATAACGGAACATTTGTAGGTTCAATAAGTACACAGTAAAGTACGTTCACAGAGCTATTACAATTTAACTTGAGAGAATGTACCGTTCTAATAGAAACTCGTACGCTATGGGATTTTATTTACTACTAAAATGTTATTTCTCGCTTACTTCTATTTACAGTAATGCCTTATGCGACGTATACGTTTGAGGTCATCAGGTAGAAACAGTATAAGCTAATTAAAACAATTATCCTATCTAGATTACAAACATTACTACAAATTAGGCTGTAGATGCGGTCAACCATCTAAAATCTGTTTGTAAAATTTTTAATCAAAACACTCAATTACTTAATTTTAATAACATGTTAGAATAAATCCAGATAATACATAGTGAGTTCAAACAGGCATAACAGAATGAACCTTTTTGATGTTTATCATAAAACGAAAAGTAATTTCTCGTTATTTTGTCAAGGCAAATAGGCTGTATAAAAGGAATTTAAATGGCTTATTTAATTGGCGGATTTCTTTGAGAGAACCTGAAGGCATGTTTGTTTGAAGAGGCAGGTTTGAGATGATATAAAGCTAGTTATATGTATGTTGATTTTCCTTTTGTTGGATAGTTGTATTTAACCAGAGTTTCGAACAGAATTAATAACAGAACTGCTTAATGAAACTTTTGTGTTTGTAGATGTAATGCATGTGATTGTGTGTAGAAACCCTGCAATTATCAGCTAAGATTGTCATATCGTGAATAAACTTAGATACTTAAATTATTGTATAAAGAAGTTAGTCATTGAGGTAATAAAATAAATACTTCTCAATAGCTTTTAAAAACTGTTATATTTTTTTTAGTTAATCTAAACATAATATTACAGTAAGTAAACTGCACAAAAAAGCTGTTATGTATGTAAAACTCTGCACTTAAGAATATTAAACAAAAAAGCATGCTACTTGATTCACGACAGGCAGGTGAAGTGACTCACATTGTAAGAAAAAAACAAGTCAACACAAAATAACAAACTAAAAAAAAAAAAAAAAACAAATTTCCGCTTAACCTGCCGCGGTGAAGCTCCTCCGATAAAAGTTGTGTTATCAATTAAAAACTCAAATTATAAAATACTAAATTGAATATTAACCACGATTGCGATGAAAACAATTTAGAGCTTTAGCAAATAACAAACAACAAAAACTTTTATCGAATAACAAAAACCTTTAATCTGATTTTGATGGAATTTTGGCTTTTGAAGCTCAAAGCTAATATATAAAACTTTAAAATAAGTTCTTTTTTGGTGAGTCTAATTATTTTTACTTTAAAGTTCTTAGTTTGCAACCAGTAAGAAACATTGTAACTACGATCATACATACAAATAGATAATTTGTTTGCCATAGTAGTATCCACTCTTAGTGCGGTAGTTTGGGAACATTTAATAATATTAGGATGATATCGACACAATAGATTTCTATTTATAACTTTCTATACAGGGATGCCAGTATCAACTCTTTACATGGATATGAAACGCGTTTTTGATTATGCGGATCATAAAATTATAATAATTAACCTATGTAAAGGCATACGGCGTTAGAGGTAACAAAATAAATTTAATTATATACTAGTATCAGGCGAAAGATAACTTTAATTACCGTTATTTGTAACACAAAGAAATAATGATATTCACTTTAATACAGTCATTTTTTTTTTTAAATACGGAGTTTATGAAAATTCCTGGAAAGCAATAAACAATAAATATATTGAATAAAGTATGTGGTAAATTGAAGGTTTGATACATGATAGAGGTTGATTGACCTTCAAGTGACCCGTTTGCTCGTTTGCCTCCGATCGCATAAAAAAAAAGCCTTACATATTAAAAAAACTTTGAGTCTGTCAACGGTTCTAACTGCATATCATGGCAACTGAATATAATATGGCATAATATTTTGGGGCAACAATGGTACTAATAGAAAATAAATATTTAAGTGCTAAAAACGTGCTACGAGCAATCTGTAACTTCTAATTAACAGTAAACTTCAAGTTACTTTCAAAACTTGAGGATTATCACGATGCCATCTTTATAATTATACGATACAGTTATTTTTGCAAGGACAAACTTGTCTGTATTTGAGATGTTAAGTAGCCACCGCCGTAATGATAAGCTGCATGCAGCAAAGTGTAAAACTGCTCTATTTCATAAAAGTATTTTTTCTAGGGACCCTAAAACATATAATAAATTGCTAACGATGTTGAAAAATGTAGAAAATACAAATACGTTCAAAAAAACATTATATGATTATTTTACTGATAAGACTTAATACTCAGTGGAAGAGTATTTGAATGAAAAGTACTAGCATTTGAATAACATTAATTTCTATTATTAAATGACTGATTATGTTAAGCTAAAGTATTTAAAGAAAGATGTGTTCAGATTCTGATAAAAGTGATAAAAATTGTTTAAAAAAACAATTGATTGATATTGTTTCATCGAAAGCAATCTTCCATTTTTTCAAGAAATATCAGTAATACTAGAATTATACATGAATGCTCTATTTAAGGAGCATTGCGTTGTCATATGAAATCGATTTATGAAACGGCTTGCTTTCTTTTTATGCATATTTTAATTACATATAATATGTTATGTGAAAAATGTTAAAAGTGTGTGTTTTTGCGACAGCACGGTATAAGCAAATATTAAACAAGAGCATACAAAAATCTGGTGGTTTTTTTATGGTGGCACTGTTTGAACTATCTAGCGTTGGTGCCCGTCGCTGACGCCAATGCGGTTAAAAGCCAGTGAGTACACTATAATTATGTCTCTTTTCAGTAGCAAAAAAGTCAGTTTAGGCAGCGCCCAATTGCACCGTCCAAGTTAAATAACTAACAATTTGCAAGCGTTACTCACTCCTTTTGATTCAGCGGCTGAAACAGCTTAATTAACAATCGCTGTATATTGAATCACTGTAAAATATATATGATTTGTACCTAAATAATGTTTCATCTCTAATGAGAATGGATACATAAACGAATAAAAAAATTAAATAATACCTATGCTCCCGCCTATATACTTGTAGGAATATGTATGTATGTATGTTCTATTTCTCTTAAAAATTAAATTGCAAAACGACATTTACTCCTTTAATTTAAATATGCGTACCATGTAAAAACAGGTACAGGATTTCATAAAGGGAAAGCTCACATAAAGGTATCTAGAAACCGGAATATTAAGTGTTTGCCTCTTGTCAATAGAGAATTTTAATTTATTTCACACAACACAACAGGGCTAGCGATTCGCACGTTTCCCAATAAACGAAAAGCTTATTTCACTCATGCCTGACTTTGAAGCATCCTTCGATTGGAAACTGAAAAATATTTCCAATATTTTCTCACTGAAGAATTTTCGTTTCTATTCAAAAGTATGTGTGTGGCGTACGGCAGTCGAGGTAACCAGAGGAAATGAATTTTATTTAGCCCATTGGGGAGAACCTTACTATAACATTTTTGTAATTCCTGACATATTATATTTTTGTTGGACATAGAAAGTGAATGTTAAATTTATTTTTCACATTGTGTGCCTGTGTGTGTTTTTAATGTTTGATGCAGATTGCAGAGAATTTCTAACTTGAATTTATGGTTTGTGATAAAGCTCCTTTCTTATATGACATATTTTTTAAAGATGGATAAATAGAAACTTTATTGCACAGTCAAATACAATATTTCACTTATAAATACTTAATAACTAATGACATGTACAATTGGCGGCCTTATCGCAATTAGCGATCTCTTCCAGGCAACAATTCTAATTCCAGGCAAGGAATATTGTACAAAAGTGTTATAAGTAAATATGAGTATTCCAGCAAATGCCTATGGGTCACCACTTGAGCTTAATCTGATATTCAAAAACGTGGTCATATTTGCCTAATCCAAAGAAGAACCTGATCAAGTTGGTCCTCGGCGAGATCAGAATAGCCGGTATCTTCATAATCAAGGATAGGAAGAAGAAGGGATTCTGCCAGTGCCAGTTCTTATACAATGTGTTTAATATTGCATAGACATACATTCGTACGCCTAAACAACCACTATATAACATATATGAAATATCCACTATAAAAAACACACACACACACACGTACACACATACACACACACACACATCTACACATACACATACGTACGCGCTTTGTTTCCCTTGTTTCTTAGTTCTAAGGAAGAGACTAGTTCACACGACACAGGGAATCCTAGTGTGGGATCTAATGAATACATATCTGTAAGTGTTGCATTAAGGAAACAACAAAAAAAAATATATACATATATATATATAATATATAACAGACCGACCTTTCAGCCACTTTTTACGACATCCACGGAAAGAATTTGATTTAATGTTATCACCCTATTCATTTATAAATTATCTATCAGTAAAATAATGACCACCTCTTATAGGCTATAAGTCCTAAGTCAATCCTTAGTCATCTTATACGACACCCACGAGAAGAGTTGGGGTGGCCCTATTGTACCAAGAGCTACTCGCCTATGTTATTAATATTAGCTTTTCAAAAATATTAATTTATTTTTGACTACTATGTGACTTCTTTGAAATTAGAAGTATCCGCCAATATTTTCTGAATAACTTAACTTTGCTAAGCCTTGCTTTTAAATAAAAAAGTAGTGCCAATTTTTTTTTTATTACAAGAAATTGTTAGTTGAAAGGAGACCGTAATTATATATTTTTTTGTTATAAGATTTTTACAATAGATATACAGCTACATAATAAGATTAACGCAAAATTACAAACTGCGCAAAAGTATTTCATGTAATTAATTCACTATAACTAATTATATTTCTAAAACAAATATATACTTAGGTCTGTCATTTGAAAACTCGATTTGCAACATCGCCTTATAACATTGCCGCCCGTTACTGAACGCAAAGACCTTCACGATTGTGCCGCATGTGCTTAGAGCGATTACCGCTTGCAACATGAACTGAATACTCTTTCCGAATGCCTGGTGAGGCAGCTTCATGTTCTGATCACGAATATCGTTTGATCAAGGCCTCTTTTTCGATTTCTTGCACCTGTCCATGAATTCTGCGTTAAAATATATTTGAACTATACAGACAAGTAGAGATTAGGCCATTCATTAGAAATGTGTTACTATTCTGTGCGTATGATAAAATAGTTCAAATTAAGTTACTTATGTTAGTAACTTTTATTTTACTTTATTCATAAAGGCGCATATTGCAAGGCTATGAGTCATTTCGAAGAGGTATTTAATTCATGAGCGAGAAACTCTGAACGCAATAAAAAAGCCAAAAATGTATATTTAAGCGAATACATTGTCTAGCATGTCTTAATAACACAAGAAACTGCATATCGCTTATTTAAAGTAAAGAGTTGTAATGTTTGCTAAGGTAAGGACCGTATGAATGGCTTTGCTTTTTGATGCAAATTTAATGAGGTAGGCTGGGGAAGTTCTTTTAGAGCGACTGACCATTACCGTGAGACAAGGGGCCAGACTGAATACACTGTCCGTCGGTACGCTTTTATCGCCTCTCAAAACAATATTTTTCTTTCTTTTGTACAATTTTATAAACATTGGCTTATTTTTGTAGTAGACGGTCACTGATGGAAAAGATAAGAGCTTATATATAAAAATTAGTCTTAATTTTTATTTATTTAAAAAATCACTATTAATAAATAGTGTAGTTGTGTGTGTAGTTTCGCTGCGTCATTGGATAAGTCACAGATTTAAGCAGAAAGCTCGCGTTTTAAAAAAAACAATTGCAATAAAAAAAATATAACAAAACATATCTTACACACTTCAATCTGATCCCAAACTAAGCAAAGGTTGTATTATGGTGACTATACTACTTGGTCACAGCCCGGGGGGCGAACTTCCAAGAGGCGGCGCGCCTGGCCACCAGGGGTGTTTCTTTGGTGGTCGGGCGCATCGAGGCACTGGGCTTACGGGTGGCCCTGGACAAGACGGAGGCCCTTTTGTTCCATGGGCCCCGTCGTGGTCCACCCGCCGGTGCCTCCATCGAGGTCAACTCGGTCCTCGTCCCGGTTCGGGCCCAGATGAGGTATCTGGGCCTGATACTCGACGGTAGGTGGCTCTTCGACGAGCACTTCCGACAGCTTGGTCCGAAGCTGGTCGACGCTGCCTCTGCCCTTGGGCGACTTTTGCCCAACTTGGGTGGAGCCAGCGTCGCAACGCGACACCTCTACACGGGGGTGGTCCGGTCGATGGCGCTGTATGGGGCACCGGTGTGGGTGGCGGCTCTGACCGCCCAGAATAAGGCGCGCCTCTGGCGGCCTCAAAGGGTATTGGCGGTCAGAGCCATACGCGGATACCGCACGGTGTCCACCGAGGCGGCGTGCGCCTTGGCTGGAACACCCCCGTGGGATTTGGAGGCGGAAGTGCTCGCCGAAGTTTATCGACAGGTGGCTGAATATCGGGCGGAGTATGGCTTTCGCCCTCCGCCCGAAGAGGTACGCGAGTGGCGTGAAGCCGCCCGTCGAGCCACGATGGCTAGTTGGTCGTTCCGGCTAGAGACTCCGCGCGCTGGCTTTGCCGCCGTGGAGGCTCTCCAGCCGGTCATCCTCGAGTGGGCAGGGCGACAGCACGGGACCTTTTCCTTCCGACTGACGCAGGTGCTTTCCGGGCATGGTTGCTTCGGGAAGTACCTGCACTCGGTCGCCAGGAGGGAACTGAGTCCCGCCTGCCACCACTGCGACTGCAGTGAAGACTCGGCCCAGCACACGCTGGCGATCTGCCCCGCTTGGGAGTCGCAGCGCCGGGCCCTCACTGCAGTCATCGGAGGAGATCTCTCGCTACCGGCCGTCATACGCTCCATGGCCGGTGGCGATAGCAGTTTTACCGCGGTCGCAACCTTCTGTGAAGATGTCATCTCGCAGAAGGAGGCGGCGGAGAAGGCCCGGGAGGACGATATCCACTCGGACCCAATCCGCCGCCGGCGAACTGGGCGGCGTAGGCGCGCCTATCAGCGCCTCATGCCGCCCTGAGTGTGGCCGCGGATGGTCGGGACGGGTTTTCCCCTCCATCCGCTCTAGTGGCCACCCGCGAGGGGGTGACGTACGCGTGTGCCGTATGTCGCCTAATTAAAGAGTTTAACAGCAGACGGTGCCCGCTTCAGTGCGGGCAAGCGCTGGGAGGGGTCCGGATGTCTTAATATCAGCAGTTCCCGGATCCCTTCCGTCTCAGGCGCAGAGTGGCACACCGTGTGGTTTTAGTCGGTTCGATTCCGACACACCGCCCCGCCGCAAACCCCGGCGGGGTGACGGTCCGAGGGGATTTCCACACGTTAAAAAAAAAAAAAAAAAAAAAAATGGTGACTATACTACTGATAAACATACTTATGTATATATGTTTCCAAATACATACATATGCATATCAGTAAGCATGGTGTGACAAACATTGATTAGAAATTCTTAGCACCACTGTATCATGTCAACATTAAAGTAGTTTTGATATTAATAAAGTTAGGGAAGATGGTATTATATTTGAAAAACAATAACAATTAAAGTTTGAAAACTGTGGACTTCACAACGCCGTTCACGATATTGACTTAACGATGGATTTGGATTGCGAATATTGTAGGAATACAATGGGACAGCTTAATCAATAAAATACAGACAGGGCTTACAAAACGTACAAAATGTGGGTCCATTTTTAATAATGCAAAGTCAGCACTGTTCTAAATATGCTTGTTTTAAATGTATGATAAAGTAGATTTTATTAAAATACTCAGTCAAAGAAGTAGACCGCAAATAAATATTCCTGAAATGCACTTGTTTAATAGTTACAAACTCTAACCTACTAACCAGTAGCTCAGCTAAGATTAATAAAAAAGAGTTTCAGCTTTTTTGTGTTTCTATTGATGAAAAGGAACGTAAGTAATCTTTTCTTTTCTTTTCTTCTTTTCTAATTATAATACATATTATCAATTTGCTAGTAACAACGCTAGTATTACTTGTTTATGTGTTGATAGGCTTTATTTCATACTATGAGCTTGAGGCCGGCCATTCTGTGGATGTACCACCTCAACTTGACGAAACATGAATTTATTTTTTGATGTTATGTATAAGCTGAATAAAAAAGGTCGACAGTAATATAGTAATAAAAATCAATGTACTATGGAAAAACATGGATGGATCCATTTACCTCTCTGAAAGCACATTTTTACGTTCATGTTCGGACGGTAGAGGTGCCAATATTCGTTCCATATCTTCAGTATTACATCATCTTGTTGGATCCTACTAAACTTATTTGTTATTTTGTTTCCGAATCAATTTACTAGCGGCGTGGGGTAGTAATGAAGTGGATTTCGAATAGATGATAAAATGCTAAGATTGAGAAGTGATCTAAAACTAATCAATTATCAATACAAAACAGTCAGGAAAAAACAGTTCTGCAACAAAAGTAGTATATATAAAATTACTCTCAATGTATTATTTTAGGTATATAAGCGCATAAAGGCTCCTGTGGGATGCAATCTACTTTAAGTCACTGTGTCACCTGTAAAAATAATTAAATATTCAAGTGCATAAATCACTGCAGTCCATTAAAAACTGGGTATTTAAGACATTTAGAGCAGCCATAACAAGGTTCTCCACCATTCACAGTTTAATTCAAAGCCCTTTCAGACGTAACTTGTTCGTTAAAAACACGCAAACCTCCTTTAGCGGTGTACTGGGGGAAAATGAGAGCTATTTTATAAAATCAAAAGTGACGTCTTGTTAATAAGGTTATAACTAAACGCTATTAGTTCAATGCTTTAAACAGAACGATTAATACGAATAAGAATTAAGTACAAAACGTATATTTACAGAAGTTTTGCAATTAAGTGGATGTGTGATTTTAGTAAAAAATTGTTAACGTTTTTCAGCAATTACTTTTATGAGGCATAATTAAAACATTAAACTTAAAACTGAACAGTTAGTTTACTAGTTAAAAATATCATTCGATTATCGGAACACTACGGCATGCTACTAACAACTAATATTTTTTTTTACTTGCTGTTATGGGTGACAGAACACTTTTGATATCTTTCTAGACAGATTTTTCGAATTAGATTTTTTTACTCTGTTTTGTTAAATTTCATGAAATGTATTTTAGATTTTTATAGTAATTTAAAAAATAAATATTATATTGATAAAAGCATAAAAAATTGTCACGTTGCATCCTGTCGTTGCATACATTGCGTATCATTAACGCAACCACTTTTCTTCAATACACGTTCGCTGATGTCTAGGCTATTAAATGACTCTGTTAGGTCCTTCCACTTTTACCGCCACTCACTCCGCTTTATAAATCTTTGCGGGCTGGAAAACTTTAGTTTCCATTCCTAGAATTAAATACCAACTATTAGTAATTCGAACAAATGTATGGCTACTATTAATAAATAGAACTAATGTGTACTTTGCTATTGCATACTTACTTTTCCATAAACTTTGCAACAAATTTTATTTTATAGTTATATTAAATCTAGACATGTTCTAGAGCATTACATATTTTTAATAAGAGTGATTTTCAACAAATGCTATGGTTACCAGAGTAACGCCATTGATTATCAAAACTAATATGACTGCGTCTAGAAATGTAAGAACTTGGAGAATATTGTCTTAATGATAAACAATTAAAAAATATATTTAAGATTATTCAATGAGTTAAAGGACTTATTATATACTATAAAGTATTTACATTTTATACATATTTTTTTATTCTCTTTAGCTGTATACACGATTTTACAATTACAGCAGTGGAAATTCCTGAACGTTTCATTCATTTTCATTCGTTCTATTAACATGTGTTCTTGGCACAGACTAACCGTAGAGCAGTGTTTACGGAAGCAAAATTTAATGATTCGTGCTAATAGTTCTGTAGGACGTTCTCGATATAGTAGACCGATTACGGGCCAGTACGATTACTGTTGAATGTTCGTGCTCGCGGTATTTGTCAATAGAATAGAATTTAATTCTGTTTTCTTGTATTTATAGAGAAAGTATATCTAATATCATCTGAACCAGTTCGAATTTAAGTTAGGAAAATTGTTTTGCTTGTTTGTTTTACTCTTAAAATGTTTTGAATAACAGTTTCACACTCCACATTAAATTTAAAGTTGTAACCAGTTTATGTAAATAGCTACTTTTTACACAAGAAAAAGAAGTATAATGGTAAGTAGGTATGGGAAACGTTCGATGACCCCAGCGCATTTGCTATAATTCATCAATGCCCCGTAGCTTCACTAAGAACCCTTACCTGTCAGACAAAGACGCGATAAAAATAACTCTCTCTTTTACTATAACTATATTCTTGAATAAAAGCTTGAAGATTAATTTAGAAAAAAACCTTTAGAATTGTACGTACTATCTTTTAAACCTACATAGACCACGACTTCTTAGCTCGATTCAACCCAATTAGGTTTTATCTAAGCATCGATTTATAAAGATTAGTATGTGTTTTTGAAGTAGACATATTTTTAAAATATTGGTATATTTATTAAAATCTGTAATTCCTAAAGTTTTATATAATAATATTATTGTGATGTTATGATGGCTCGTTGTACTTGTAATAAGAACTTGAATAAAAAAAAAATATTGTGTTTAACGTTCTGTTACCAAATACCAAATAATCGTCCAGTGATTGTGACGTATTCAATATTTAATTGGTTAATATTTACAAGTGGATTAAATTACATAGTAGCGCTTATAACTATTTTTTTTGTTTTGGTGTAAAAACGTATTAATCAATAATAAATAATTCCTGGTTTGACAAAATATAAATATAAAGTAAGAGGATTACTCAACAGGGCATTTAAACGGGCAACAGTTGGGAATATATGTTAAAATCAGGATGTGATAAAAAATCCAGAGTTTAATTTTACGCACGTTTGCTATACTTTCTATGTTGTTCTAGTGATGACATTCCAAAACTGTCAGATTTATTTAAAATATTTAAAATAATATAAGTATATATATATTGAAATATGCAATACAATACAATACAATATTCTTTATTGTACACACACAAAAAAAAAAAAACAATATGAAACAAATAATATACGAGCAACTGGTACAATCGGCGGTCTTATCGCTAGCTGCGATCTCTTCCAGACAACCTTTGTAATGGACAAGTGAAATGGATTAGTACGTAGGGCAGTTTGTAGATATACAAATGAAGAAGTTCAGAAGAAGGTTACTCTAATACTATATTAAGAAATATGTTATATATACATATGTATATATATACGAAAATAATGTCAGTAATATATGCATGCAACTATAAGGACAAATAGTGTTCAAAGGCTAATTTTTAAAAAAGGCTGGTGATTTAGCACGTCTCGCTGTTTCAGGCAATGCATTCCACAGGCGAGCTGCTTGCACTGTAAAGGATTTGTGGAGGAAATTTGTGGAGTGCGATGGTATTTTCCGATGACCTCAGTGTTCTCATATGTGTTTCACTTAGGAACTCGAAACGATCCTTGAGGTAGAAAGGGGTAGAGGGATTAAACAAAATATTATAAAGAAGGGAGAGAATATGAGCATTTCGGCGAAGCCGTATAGGGAGCCAATTGAGCTTATTACAAAATTCAGATACATGGTAATATTTGCGTAACCCAAATATAAACCTAATACAGACATTTTGAAGACGCTCAAGTTTATCAAGTTGGTCTAAAGTGAGATCAAGATAGCTGGCGTCGGCGTAGTCGAGGACTGGAAGGAGGAGAGATTGAACCAGCGCAATTTTAGTGTCAATGGGAAGATAGTTACGCAATCTTCTCAGGGACCCCATTGACGCAAACAACTATCGACTGACTTCCTGCAGCTGTGGACCCCATGACAATGTTTTGTCTATACAAATCCCCAAATTTTTCACCGTTTCACAAAAAGGTAAAATAGTGCCATTAAATTCGACCCGTGGAGACTCGACCATTAAATTTTCGGTATGAGTCTTGGACTTCCAACAATAATATTCTGGCTTTTAACAGGATTTACTGTAAGTCCATGCTCAAAGCTCCATTCAGCTATGAGGGCTTATTCATTATTTATAATGTTGTTACATGGTGTTCCATAACTTTCGACAGGAATGGTAGTATGGAGATAGGACGTTAGTCATTAAAGGAGTCAGGAATGGGCTTTTTTGGTAAGGGAACAATTTGAGCATCTTTCCATGTGGACGGATAGGTACTACTGGTTAAGGAAAAGTTGAAAATGTGGGTTACAGTGGGAAGGATGGCGTCTAAAATAGGGAGAACCATATTACGGCTGACACAGTCAGTTCCAACAGCATTGGAAGTTATTGACAGTATGTTCTTTTTAACATCACAAGCGGCTACTCGATTAAAGTTAAATGGGACATAATCATAATCAGGAGTTGGAAGAGAAGAAAGATATTTTAAAGTTTTTATTTTGGTTGTCCTGTTGAAATTAGACGAAAATGTGACATGTTGATTAAGTAAATCCAAATTAAAATTTTTAGGAATTATTTCTTGTCTAGATTTTCCAACTCCAATTGATTTAAGGAAGTTCCAGACTTTAGCTGGATCGCTATTTTCAACAGACTTATGAATGTGTAGGAGTTGGGCTTTCCTACACACCTTGCTGCAGTGATTACGGATCTAGAATTAGTTGGGTCGGTCGACGTTTGTATATATATGGTATATTATTCTAAGAAGAATTTCTATCAATATTTGCTTCAACAAATACTTAAGTTTCAGGTCAACAATCACATAGAAAGCAGTAAAAAAAGTCGTCCTTACGTAAATTGTGCTTAATATTTATAAACAAACATTTATAAATATTAAGCACAATAAAGTGATTAACAAAATGAACATTTAGGAGTTAGCTGTGTCATAACTACAGAATGGATCACCGTACAAAGTGCGCCGAAAAAGGGAGGTTTTCTGTCTCGTTTTTGTTTTTTCCTCTTAGCTGTACGGGTATACATATTCATTGTGTTTCTGAACTACACGGCTATACGCCTCCAGACGAAGGCTGCTGTAAAACAACGGGAGAGAATTCTCTTTTAATTACGAACCTCGGACGTTGCATAACGCAATGCTTAGAACACTCTTGATAAGAAGCACGATTAATTTTGCATCTTAAAGCCTTTGACTTAAGGTCTAAATCTAATGATTCTTGTGCAGACTTGAGTAAAATTATATGATTATATTCTTTAGTGACCTTATTATAAATTAAATCGAAGTTTTTTCTGTTATATATTAAAAGAAGCTATCTTACATTAGGTGTTTGCAATACATCGCGGATGATCGTAGTTTGACTACAATGTTGATTTTATTTTACCTGCAACAAAGGAAGAAGAATAAAATATATACTTTTAAAACATATTTTTACATTGTATTGAAGCGAATAATGCGCATCTCATTGGGACATTTTAGACCTTCTTTCATAAAAAATCGATCGAGAAAAGTGGAAACATGCAGTATCTCACAGCCATTGCCTAGGGACTTGGTCTCTCTTTCCATTCACAAAACAGCACATGAATGAAACTCTTAATTTCTATAAATTATATGAAATTTAATAGACTGAGACTAAAATAAACTGTTATAGCTTTTTTAAATTCCTTCTTATTAAATAAGCTTACATAGAAAATATAAAATAGTGTATACAAGTTTAAATGCACTTGGAGAACCTCCGGTAAACCCCTTCTGCACATTCTATTAGTCTGAAGAGCACGTACAGAATCAGAACGGCATAAAAAAGATGGCTACCCAAGCCTTAGAAGAATATTAGCTAAGAAAAAAGCTTAGCTAAGAAAGAAAGAACATTGACTTCAACAGAGAAAAGTAAAGGACACATAACTATTATTATTACTGTGTACTAATCCGTGATTAAAAATCCGTGGATAACAATTGGACTATTCAAGTGTATGAAAAAACCGTGACAATCTACATATTAAATCAAACCCGCAAAACTAAATTATTAGAACCACTTATGTATGCTACAGTAACTTTTGCAACTGGCCACTAAAAAAGGTAAAGAGCGCTCTAATACTTCTAACGCGAATTCCACCCTTTTCAACTGACTTAAAAAGGAGGAGGTTCTCAATTCGACTTTTTTTGTTTTGTTCGCTACCTCAGAACTTTCGACTGGGTGAACCGATTTTGATGTTTTTTTTTTTATTTGAAAGCTGGTGCTTCCCGTGAGGTCCCATTTTAATTTGGTCCAGTTCTGACAATAGCATCCATAAGAAAACCTTATAAGTCTTAAATTTGCTTTAAGTTTGTGCGCGACTAATGGATGAATAATTCAATATCACGCCAACCGATTTCGATGATATAGATAGACGCATTGTCGGTTGTCTAATTTTTAAAGTGAATTATTTTATTTGTTCTGATCATACGAATCTAAAATGACCGGCTTAACAATGAATAATAAAAAAAATACAGCCTTTAGGTACAATTTGTCTGGAGATTTCTTAAAAATGTACTTATCTTAGATAACGCACTTATTTAATCTCATATTCAAGACCGGTATTCTTCCGCGGGATTTAAACTAGCTGAGGTAATAATAAAGTATAAGAGAGGTGACAGAGGCTGTGTCAACAACTACAGACCCATTTCTTTACAGTCGACTTTATACAAAATTGTAGAAAAGCTTATAAGCAAACGCCTTATTAATTATTTATAGACGAAAAATCTACTATCAAAAGCCATATTTGGATTTAGAGCTGGCATATCTACTAATGATGCTATACATGCATTAACTTCAAGAAAAAAGTTTTATCAATATTGCTAGATTTATCTAAAGCATTTGACGCGGCATCTGTACTACTCTTACTTGATGAACTTGAAAAGTTGGATATTCGCAACACCCAACTAAAATTATTTGAAAGCTATCTCTTGTGTCGGCCTCAATAAGTGAGGGTTGGTCATTAGTAGTGACTTACCTATTGAATTTGGTGTTCCTCATAGTAGCGCCCTAGGACCCACTCTCTTTCTCACCCCTATTAATGACCTGTTTACTACCTACCTTTCTGATGTCGTTATGATGCGCCTACTATTAGTGATACACACTACACTTAAACAATATAAAAGTCTTACTAATGACACCGCACATACAGAGAAACGCCTGAAACATATTGTTTCCTGCCTATTAGAAAATCGTTAGTTTACAGCATTTTCCGATATATTCTTGTGCTTTCTGGGAACATATGAACATACTTACCTCGACCTATCAACTCACAAAGTTTCACAGTAAACGGGTTATCACTCTTTGGCTAATAACATTAACTTATGAAGGGACTGAACATCTACTGACTGTATCCTTAAAATTTACTAGTGAGCTTTATCAACCACAGACACCCACTAACCACTCACCACACCGTACCAAACCACTTCACACCATATCACATCACTCACCACCACGCCACCTTTACACCACACTACACAAAACCGATTCACATCACTACACACCTAGTCCTACACTACACTAATCTTTATTTTAGATACTCTTAATAATAATTCTCTTAATAGTATCCTAGTATTAAAATATGGTAAGCTTACACTCCACCTATCCAGAGTCTAGAGAGTCTGGTACATCTTGTACTTCTCCTTGTCCCGGGTACCAGTCTCACACACAGAATTTCTGAATAAATTAATAATTTTATTTTGTATTCACTATTTTTTACCGTGTACTGTGTGAGAGAACAAATAAAGATTATTATTATTATTATTACTTACAATCAGGTTATCCCTCTGCTCGTTTGAACCACCATTACAATATAAAAAAGTAGCATTGATTTTATATTCATATTCATAGTCATATTTACTGGGAGGGTGGCTAAAAAACAATATGTTCAAATCCTATTTAATTGAAACAAACATTTTATAATTGGAAGATTGGTATTAAAAAAATATATGGACCTCAAAATGTAATTAAAGAATTTGCTTTGAATTATTTCGTCTGCTACTCTTAAATTATTTATATCACAATTCACAACCCTTACATTACAAAAACCATAACAATCCATCGTGCATAGGTTTTATTTTCCATGCAACTTTTGCAACTTTATGTTTTATAGTTTGACGTGGTCTACGTTTTCCTATAAGTCTATAAAGTCTCAAAGAAATACTTAGTAATTATTACTTAACATTATTTATGCTCTTGATTTTAATGTAAATTAGAAGATATATCTTTACATTTATTTCTCTCGCTAAAGTAAAAGATGTACGGCTTTTATGAATCAATATATTGAATCTCACGTAAACGTGTTGGTGTAGCAGATTGAAATTCTGTTACCCTACAAGACAGCGGTGGAGTTTGAAGCGAACTCAAATTTAATCACCGGTATACCAACAAGAGCGACAACCGGTGCATACGAGGTTTCAATAGTTAACTTAACCATAATTATTAAGAGGTTACAGTGATCTAGTCTCGGGTACCTATGTTTTAAACAATTTAGTGAGCTTGTATATTGTATAATGCTTAATAACGACTTTTGAAAGTATATAATATACATTGTATGTATAAAAAATATAGAATGTGGTGGTGTGATGATCATTTATCATCAGGTTACCCGCCTGTTCATCTGTCAAGAGTCAAAAAATCAGGTGCAGAACATAACATGGACAAAATAGTCCTCACATTAAGAATTTCTAAATAATGTAAAATCTTGTACAGATCTCTAACTAATTAATTATTGGTAATGTGTATATTTATAACTAATGTAATACTCCATGGGGAAGCTTCTGTTCTACTGTCTGATAGATAACAGTCCAATCCCTTAGTCATCTTCTACGACCGCCGACCTTATCTACTCCACGTCGGATATAACAGTAATTATCTCAACTTGTTGAACTGGAGGTGCAAGCTGTTACATGGTAGATCCTTTTTCTTATCGAGTTTCATTGGCACAATAGAGGGCAGATTGGATTGTGGCTAACATTCTGAAATGAATATTCTTATCAATTCGGATTGAATGATATTTTTTTTATTTTCATTTTTAAACAACTTAATTGACGAACAAGTTGTTGGCTTATTATTTATTTTCCTTCCTTCCTCCGACTCCATTAACGGGTCCTATAAATACTTGCAAAAAATAGTGTTAGTTGTGCGTAGTCGATCCTGTCCGCCTCCAACCTTGAACTTGAAAAGCTACCATGCTATAAAAAAACTAGATAGCTTTGGGTAAATCAGTCAATCATAACGTACTTTGATCTGGATATCATTCTGCGTAAAAAGTTTGAGTAAAAATATTCGATCCTGAATGGTAACGCAGTGTATGGATCCCAGACATTAACAGCACAGTGACCCAACAGCTGTCCGGGATAAATTTAATTATTTTCGGGTGAGTCGCTAACTCGATTTAAGTGTTCCGCAGGCTATGTGACCACAGACAACCACAAGGGAGGATTATAAAAACTACACGTACTTTGAATGACCAAAGTCGGACAGATGGTCTGTAAATTATTATTGAATTAAGAATAAAATTTATTTGACAGACATTATATAATTTTCTTAGCAAATAACGGTATTTAATATTTTTCTATATTCCCTATCTCTCTATACATTTCTTTAAGTTGACTCTAAATCAATTTGATATCTTACATAGTCATCTATACATAATTATTCTTTTTATATAGCACTAAGATGACAAAACCAAATGATACGTCTCATGATGTTTTGGAGGTCACCTATAACCGAAAACAGCCCGTAATTTTAAATGCTTTAGATTTGTACTTGATTGAAGATAATTGGGCGACTGCCAACCAAATTCGATTAATAGAGCTTCAGGTAAGTAAATTGACATGACTTTTAACTATGTGTATCTTAGGTTTTGCCTGTGTTTATTCATAACTTATATATTTAGATAATTATAATAATAAATTGTACCTAACGAATGTCAAAAAAATTGTAGTCGGTTATGAAATTCCATATATTTTTGACCATAAAAAAATGATACTATTTTTCTTTTGCGTATTTCTTTAAAAAAAAAAGATCCAAAATCACTTATTTTAAAATTGAAGATTAGGCACACAGACATAAACCGTATTCTGCTCATTTCAGCTTTAACTACAACGCATTATTTGATTCGGATTAGGAACTTTGTGAGTGATATACAAATAAATTATTTTTAATTGTGGTCTTAGTATTTGTTCAAGGAAACCGGACTAATTTTAAATAAGGATAACAGCACTTTTTGGGTCCTTTTATCATACTTACGTACCATATGTCTTTTGCATGAATTTTGTATCAAACAAAGAAACTTTTTAACAATACTCACTACATAAAATAGTGAGATATAAATAGAACGATAATATTAATTTTTACAATTCGAAAATGAGAGATCATTACTAGATCAATTCACTTGTAGATAGTCAGCTCAACGATGTGGCAATTTATCAGAGATGAAATGTATAATGACAACTTGGCTTGAAACGTGAAAATACAAGGTTTTCATACATTTAAACTATGCTCCGATATGTTCATCCAATTATAATCTTAATTGGTAACTATATTAAATATATGTATATCTGTATGTATGTAGGTGCAAATTTCATTATCAATTCAAACATGATGGATTGAAGGTATTTCTATTGCTATGCATTTGCTTTATATGTTTAGGAGTGCTATATATATTTAATTTTTTTTATTATAAAATTTATTGCACGGATGGCGTAGAGGTTTAAGTAGTCACCTCGCTACCACGCTTCCGCACCTAGTGTGGCGGGTTCGATCCTCGCACGGGACAACACTTTGTATAATCCTCAAATTGTTTGGGTGTTCTATGTGTCCGTTGTTTGTATGTTTGTGAAGTCCCCCGCCACACAGGAATTAATCCTACTGTGGGAGTTGTCTTTTCTGAAGAATAAAAAATTAAATTACTAATAACTGTGTCAGCAAAACCTTTTCAATGTTTAATATACAATTTCAATATAACAGTAGTAGAGCATGGCTTAGGAGCGACAAAGCCACCACGGCCTCATAAAAAGCCGATTGTGAAGCAACGCTTGCGTTCCATTTTCCGGAAATTAGTGAGGCTTCCGGAGGCCCAGCCCTCTCCTCTGTCCTCTCCCCTTATCCCCTCTCTTCTCTTTCCCATCTTATCTCCGTTCTCTTCTTTCCCCTCCTCGCACCCCCCCCCCCATCCCCTATCACCCTCAAAGGCGGGTCGTATCGTCTGTCCCCTATATTACTTAAAAAATAGTATATACTGAGCTATAAGCCTCACTGGGAGTGGAAATTTTAAGTAGCGGTGACACAACTAGATGAGTTTTTTTCGTATGGTCTATATCTACAAGTCTTATAGATTACATATTATATTCAAGTATTAAACAAAAAAGACTCTACACACTTTATCATATAATAAAGTCTATAGATTTCTTCGTTCGTCTACAGAGTTCGTCTATAGTCTACTTTTTCTTTTTCTGATATAATTAGCATATGCTACTTATATCAGAACAAGTATTATATTTTTTAATATTATAAAATGAACGATGAGCAAAATTATTGACTTTGATAAGTTTAGCAAACATGCCAAATGCCAAGTTTACCTGTTGAATGTTTTGAGATGTTATTCTTGCTTCGTTGCAGGAGACGCTCTGAGTTATGCTGCAATACATTAGACGTAAGCCAAGCACTAACGACTTCATTTATATCCCCTAGTCACCTATAAATGCCTGGTACGTTCTCATCGGTAAAGCTCGCTACTACATGCTGTAATTTATCATTAAGTATTCATAAATTAGAGCTTGTAAGAAGGTAACAAAAATTTATTTGTGGTAATTGGTTTTACAAATCTATTAGTAAATTTGCCCACTTGCACCAGAAAATTGTTCAAAACAGGGATAATCGACAAAATAATAATATAGTTATGTTATTATGTTTTATAAGATTACATTTGTTGTTGTTAAAATAAAGCAGCAAACACGACGTACCAAATATCCCCACTCATCTGAACCCTAGTCCAAAGCCACTTAAGCATTTAAATATTCTATAAGTTCTATTAACGAGATTGTCAAATATAATGTCTTGATTGTGAGTTGTTTTTTGGTATAAGGAACATAAATATTGATATGTTCTTTTTCATATATGCCTTTAAGTACTTATAATTAACCTTTAACCCTTAATTCATTATGATACTGTGATATTGAACACAACAATTTCTAGAACCGAACCCAGAGGAGCTCTTACTGTGGGTTTTATAACGCGGATAACAATATGTATTTAGATCATAAATATTTGCAGTGAAGCGCATCGTACCCGTGACTTCGAAGCTGTAGTCGAAATTCATCTAAAATAAATTTGCAAATAAATTTAGAAACGTAAGATTCTTCAAAGTGACCATTGTTATGCTAAAATATAAACCGAAATGGATAATTTAATATACAACGAGGCACGAGCGAGAAATACGTATTTGATTTTAAATAGCATCTGTGCCTGAGATTCTTGCAACATTGCATCGGAATGGCCGGACGGCACTATGGAGTCCCCGATCTCGTTTCAGATAGCTCCATCAATCTTCTACAACAGTGTATCGGCTTCCTATTTTGAAAACGAAACGCGAACGAGTTTTGTCAAACCTTTATCGTCTGTGGAAAGAGCTTACGTATAGCCTTTAGCTCGGGTTATGTGGAATTCTCGCAATTCCATTCGCGGTTGTATAAAAAGATGCCATTCAAACGGCTCAATCACTTTTACAAAAGTTTCGCTGTTGAAAAGTAATTCCAACCACTTTTTTTAATCGTATTTTAACCTGAAATATTTAGAGTAAAAGCTTTAACAGATACGTTTGTTTGTATTGATTACTAAAACTCATTTCAATCAACCATCAACAGATATTTCGTTATAAGCAGCATATTTTTTTGCTTGGAAAACTGTTTGTTCAAATGTGTAACAATTAAATTAGCAATTGTGGTAGAAGTTTATCACGATCGATTCATTTCAAGTTTCTCTTTATTTGTCTAGAGAGTTTTAAAAGCGTAGCGATTTGCGTCGAAATCAAACAAATACAAATAGGCTATTTGAAAATGTTTCTAATAACAAATAACTCAATCTGGTCTGGGCTGGTTTCGCTGAGCCACTCAATCAAGCGGATTGAACGGGGGGTGGTTAAGGGCGAATACGTAGCGTTTGTAACGAATGTATTGTGCTCTTAGTGCTGAAGTAAAAAGAACATCTGCAATACTTCTTCTACTATACCTCTTATGAACGAGTAATGTTGTTCTAATAGCAATAGCCTTTTTTACTCTCATTGCAACCCCAACATGAGCGCTTTTATAAGAAAAAATCTAATGTTATGAACGAAGCCAATATATTATGATAAATTTTTAATTAAATACCATTTTACTGCATCATAAATATACGCTACAAATGACGTGTATTGCGGTGATGAGAATATTTTATCTTAATGAGAATGGAAAATTAATTATCGGGAATTATTTCAAAGTTATCACATTAACTTAATGATATTAATGCGTTCATAGTTGTAGGTAGGATTTTCAACATCGAGAGAGTACTCGGTAAAAATATCCGTGGATGGAAATTAAAACTAATTGAAAAGCACTCCAAGCCTAAACAATGCGGATCCTGTTTCAATAGGAAACGCCAATCAATCCCTTAACTGTTCGTTATTTACACATTGTCGTACAACAATTGTCAATGTTTATAAGTACAAATTGTCATGTGTTTTAATCCAATTGTCTAGCTGCAAGCGGCTCCTATTTAATCAGACTTTTATTAACCCTCATTAATATTGATTGCTACAAAACTGCATGAATTCGCATCTACTACAAACTAAATACAACCGAAATCCTTTTTCATTGTAGGCGATTTGTCAGTTCATATCGACACGAAAAAACTCGATTGTTGAAAACTTTATTAGTCTTTTTTACATACACTTATTTTACGATAAAATAAAACGAATATTCGTGATTAATTATGATTTATTTTGAAATTATTGTCTCTTTGCGAAATATTTCAATTGTAAGTAACGTAAAAATTGCAGGATTGCAAAAACTACCGGGGTATCAGCCTCCTAAGCATGGTAGGAAAATTGTATGCAAAGGTATTAATTGAAAGGGTAATGAAAGAAACTGATGAAAGGATATGGGATGTGCAAGGAGGATTTAGAAAAGGAATGGGATGTACGGACCAGGTTTTCTCCTTGCGAGGCATAACCGAAAAGTTTTTGGCGAAAAGTCAAAAAGTTCACTGCGTATTCATGGATTTGGAGAAAGCTTACGATCGAGTGGAGAGGAATGAATTGTGGAGGGTTTTATCGGTGAATGGGGTGAACAGCGAGCTGCTCCGAGCACTGAAATCTCTATATGGGAACTCCAGTGCTTGTGTCAGGGTGAACGGCGCCTACACTGAATGGTTTAAGAATGAGAAAGGTCTTAGACTTGGATGTGTAGCTTCGCCATGGCTGTTTAACTTATTAATTGATGATTGTCTAAGGGACATGAAAGGGAAAGAATGTGGTTTGAGAATGAAGGGATTACTCGTCAAATGTCTACTATATCCGGATGACCAAGTAATACTTGCGTCATCAGCCGAGGAGTTACAGGAGATGGTAACAAGCTTGCAACTAGAAAGAAAGGGTATGAAAATTAATGTGAGCAAGACGAAAACGATGGTTTTTGAAAGAGATGAAAATAGAACGTTTTGTGAAATTATAATAGATGGTCAAAAAGTGGAACAAGTGGATGAATTTGTATATCTGGGTTCAAAGTTCACTAGGGACGGAAAGTGTAATGGTGATATAGACTATACACACTATACACACTTCTCCTTGTAAAAATAATATTTAATTGAATTAATCAGTTTTTCTGGAGTTTTTATTACTTTTTACTTAGTAGTCAGTACAAATAGTAAGTGCTTATGTTGGTATTGCACTTAATGTAATATTAATAGTTTATCATCACTCCACCTGCCAGTGTATCACCTGCACATATTGTTTTATTCACTATGTCACAACTTACACATATTGAGTCTACACAAAAAAGTCTTGAAAAGACTTTTAATCGAAGGATGACAGAGCTTGAGGCCCAGCTACGAAGTGGAGTGCCAGCCAAAGACACAGTAGCCAAGGTTGCAGAGGAGTTCCGAACCTTCAGAGAACTAATGTTTAAAATGCTTAGTCTCCTCCGAAAGCAAATTAGTGACTGTCACAGTATGATAGATGGCCTGGAGACACGGCACCGACGGAAAAGTTTAATTTTCCTGGGGATCCCTGAGGCTGAAAAAGAAGACTGTACTGCTAGCGTCATCAACTTGGTCCACAACAAGTTAGGTGTGAAAGACATTGCAGCACACAACATTAAGATATGCCATAGGCTTGGAGCTGCTAACAAGGATCGTCCCCGGCCTATGCTGGTGCGTTTTTCTACTCAACAAATATGACGGTCTTCTTAATAACTGCATTCGATTCATCTATAATCTTCGTAAGTATGACCACGTTTCCTTCCGTTCTGACCTAAATTGGCTTCCAATTCGTGAACGCCGTCACTTGCACGCCCTCACCACTCTGTACTCAATTCTTATTTCATCTACTTCTCCCTCATATCTTAACACTATTTTCCAGTATCTTTGCTCTAATCATAGCAGAAACCTCCGTTCTTCGAATGATCTTCTTCTATTATGCCCCAGTCATTCTTCTGCTGGAGTCAATTCCTCTTTCATTGTACAGTCCGTCCTCCTCTGGAACGCCCTGCCGTAGGAAATCAGGATGGCACCAAGTCGCTTGTCTTTCAAAACTAGGGTTCGTGATCTCCTTGTCCGTAAGCTGGCAAAGTCATCAGAACGTTAGTACCATATGGCTGTGTATATCTTTATATATATTTATATATTATTTTATTTATATATGTATATTATCGTATATATTTATTGTTTATGTATGTGTGTATCTGATGTCAATATATATTATGGTTATACTATTTATCTTTTGTAAAACTTTTTTTTCTAAACATATCTATTTTCATGCTTCTCAGTGCACCTACCTCACTTATTTCCACCCTAAAGTAGACTTGCAGAAAATGCCTTTGGCATTTAGTCCACCTATGTACATTTCGTGCATAAAGCATTAAATAAATCAATAAATAAAAATAAATATAGAACGAAGAGTGAGTGCGGGTAATGCGATCAATGGCGCATTGCATACTTTTATGACCAGCCACAGAGTCTCAATGAAGGCTCGCATGGCTGTGCATAGAGGTGTGTTGGTGCCAACACTTATGTATGGTAGCGAAAGTTGGGTATGGCAAAAGAAACACGAAAGTAGAATTAATGCGGTAGAAATGAGAGCATTGCGGAGTATAGCTGATGTGAAATTGAGTGACAGAGTGAGGAATAGTGTGATAAGGGATCAGTGTGGTGTGAAAGAGGATGTAGTGACTAAAATAGAAAAAAGTATGCTGTACTGGTTCGGGCATATCGAAAGGATGAATGAAAGAAGGTTGATAAAAGGTTTTATATGGCAGAGGTAAATGGAGTTGTCGGAAGAGGAAGACCTAGTCGAATGTTCTTGGACCAAGTCCAAGAAAATCTAAGCAAAGGCCAGGTCAAAAATACCTTTAACCGACGAGCCTGTATGCGGAACGGAATGAAAGTTGAAAAAGCGAGAAAGGTATGTCAGAATAGTACCAAATGGAAGGAAGTAGTCTCTGCCTACCCCTGTGGGAAAGAGGCTTGATATTATGTATGTATGTATGTATGTAAATGGAAACCAATTTGAAACAACAGTCACTGTAAAGGACACCCTGGTCATGACATGACACCCACAACTAAAGGGTTACATGTGTGCTTTCCTGCCGCTTTGAGAGTCATGGCGGAGGTTGAGATTAAGGGACCCCTCCCTCCCAAAGAGGAGAAGGAGGTGCAGGATGGGAAAGAGGAAAATTGAAGTTGGGTCTCCTGCTACTCTTACTACCAGTTTTCTATGAGGCCGTGGTAATACTCCGGTAGAGCCGGCCGTAATCAATTATCGATTATCTCTTGACTTTTCTTCCTTTGCTAAAACAGCGAATTACTGTTTTATTAAAGTAAACCTTGATTTATTAAATTAAATACACTTGAGAGTATAAGTTATAGTTAAAAGTAACATTCACGCGGCATGAAAAAATAATATCTTGGAGTGATAGCACGTTAATCCAGTGAGTTTTTACACAGGAACTTTGAAATTTTAATCATTGGTTTGATTTATTTAAATTTTACTGTGCACTCTTCAATTTTGACAATCTTAGTTACATACTATCCTTAAATGATGGAAAAAAAATTATGATAATTTTAGATGTTTCAAGTGGACTTAAGGGGATGTTGCAAATGGACTTCAACTTTATTCCTCACCATGAAAAGAAATCTAAGCATTTAAACTCAAATTACAAGCACGACAAACCCTCACCCATCACCTTATCGGGGCAAATGGGTAAGGTGGTATGTCGGACGCGAACCGACTAAAACCACACAGTGTTCCGTCAACGGGTCTTATGGCCGGGGCCTCAGGTGTACCCTAGAAAGGAAGTCCCTGTGTACCCCGGCAGACCTGGCCGCCTTTTGCGCAAGGCGACCCCAATATGATGTGTGGGGGTTCTGTCCCCCCCTCATATTTAGTCAGGCGCGCGTGGAACACATCGTGCCGCCGTCACGGGCCTGCTTTTGCTAGGGCGATAGATAGCCCAGTCTGTCGCCCTCATGCCAGTGCTCATGGAGGCCGCAGGTCATTTTGCACTCTCCGGCGCCTTGTGCGTCTTCTGCGGGATAGAAGAGTACTAAATCTCTCCCGTTCCATTTCCTAATGATTTCCTAATGATTCTGCTAGCCCAATGTTCTTTGGCAACGTAATACACAAACGTACAGCTTTAACAGTGAAAGATTTGTCATAAAACCTTGTGGAATGAAAGGAACTTGAACCGTTCTTTGAGATAAAAGGGGGCTTTAGGATTGAATAAGATGTTGTAAAGAAAAGTTAAAATGTGAGTTAAGTGTGAGTAAATTATAACAATAAACAATAAGTTAAAATAATAAGTAAAAAAAAGCAAATTAAAGTTACTGTATTGGTCATAAAATTATCATTTAAAAAAATGTCTATAATGTTAAATTGTGTGTCTATGCCTCATTATATAAAGGATATGTACTATGTCCATATCCTTTATATAATGAGGTATTTTATGTTTAGTTCCATACAACTGCTTTAATGCATAACAGTTGGTTTTGATTCCCTTAATAGTCTATGTTTTGTAAATTCGACTCACGGATTGCATTTGTTCATGAGATAGCTTCTAAAATAATTTAAAATAAGTTTATATTATTTTTCACAAATAAAGCTACTCAATAAATATATAGTGATGGTAGCGTCAAAACTATAAATTCAGTCAACTAATGATTCCACCTGTCGGTCTGTTAAAGATATATTGCTCTGATGCACCTTTTTGGGCTTTTAAGATTATCTCCTGATTAGTTAAACTGCCTTACAATATGATTCCATAACGTAGTAAAGAGTCAACATAGGCATAGCAAGCAGGTAATACCGCTTCACTGTTTACTTTTTAACAATATGTTTTTTGCTTAGTATATTTTGTTTCCATTTTAATTTGTTGTTGATAAGCACCTAGCTAACCTAAAAACTTTGTATAAGGTACCTCCTGTATGTTTTTGTTATTGAACTCTGTCTTACTTTTAATTTTGCGGAAATGGCGTTGATGGAAGTGCATTATTTGCGTCTTGTTAAGATTTATTTACGCATTGTTACGGTTTAACCATTTGACTGTCTAATTTAGAGCTGTATTAATGTTAATATAAAAAGCAAATAACACCACAGGATAAGCTACCCTAATAACTAATGTCAAATAACAAGAAAACAATTGCTCTTGCAAGTGTGGGACACTGTAACGTTTATATCAACACACCATACACCTTTGTCTCCAGTTTCTTGAAGCATTTAGCACTTATGGTGCAACAAAGAAATTCACAACATATAGGAACCCTGAAAACAACACTTTTTTGGACAGTCGTGTAAATAAAGTAAAAATCAGAGAAGTTAGTTACTAAATTTTGAAAAAAAATCTTGTTGAAGGAAAATAAATCGAAGGAAAAGAAGTATTCACTATTGTGGTTATTATAGAAATATTAACTTCCATATTTGGGATGCGTTAATCACTCGGACGGCACCGCAGCATTCACATCCGTAAACAACTGCCATCGTGATCATATAACCGCATTAGCGCCGAGCGTGTGCCACAAACAGCTTACACACACCCACATTCTGATATACATGCTGTCATATAATGATACTTTATTAAAAAAATATATTTCATTGGATATCTAGCAATTTATCACACATTATGAGTAAATCGTTTAAAAAGAGAAATATACATATATTGTATGTGTTCTAGGACTCATAGTACAAGCTCTGTTTAATTTGGCTTCATACATATATTATTAGGCATCATAACCATAAATGCATGCATATTCAGCCACATGTTCATGTCTTCCATTGGAAAGTATAATCCAACATACATATCTAGGACTTTTGATAGACAGACATTTTAATTGGAAGCCACATGTAGAACGCGTATGTAATAAACTAAGAGCGCTCCGTGCCAAAATTTTATTATTTAGTTAGTTATTATTAAGTACACGCTACCATATAAAATCCTTAGGATGTTGTATGTATCACTAGGAAAATCAATAATAAGCTATGGTTTAAGTAGTTATGGTCGCACATACAAAACAAACCTAGATGCTATATACAAATTACACATTAGCATAATTAAAACTATTGTACCAAAGCACATAAGAAACAAATATAAAGGAGACGAAAACGGTTTACTAAAACACTGCTAAATCATATCGGTTTTTAATAAAGTTAAAATGCACGTAATATTGGACGAATACCATAACATCGAAAAAATTTAAAATAAATATAGACCCAACAAGTTACGATAATTAGTTTACGGAAATAAATATGCACTACCTAAATGGAACAATGAATATGGTAGGAGGACGTGGGAATACATACACACATAGATACATACATCATATCACGCCTCTTTCCCATAGGGGTAGGCAGAGACCCCTTCCTTCCATTTGCTACGATTCTGACATACCTTTCTCGCTTTTTCAACTTTAATTCCGTTCCGCATACAGGCTCGTCGGTTAAAGGTACTTTTGACCTGGCCTTTGCTTAGACTATCTTGAACTTGGTCAAAGAACATTCGCCTAGGTCTTCCTCTTCCGACAACTCCATTTACCTCTGCCATATAAATACCTTTTGTCAACCTTCTTTCATTCATCCTTTCGATATGCCCGAACTAGTACAGCATACTTTTTTATATTTTAGTCACTGCATCCTCTTTCACACCACACTGATCCCTTATCACACTATTCTTCACTCTGTCACTCAATTTCACATCAGCTATACTCCGCAATGCTCTCATTTCTACCGCATTAATTCTACTTTCGTGTTTCTTTTGCCATACCCAACTTTCGCTGCCATACATAAGTGTTTACACCAACACACCTCTATGAACAGCTATGCGAACCTTCACTGATTCACATGCTTCCTAATATACTAAACACAATTGCTTTAGCTTGTAAACGTGCAATTAAATTGTATTATATTCTTCAAAACTAAGAATTGTAGCATTGGGCGATGTAGCATTTGGAGATTCACTAGCGCTGCTATAAACCTTTAACAGGTTTAAAGCTCTTTTAGTGCATAAGCATAATAATGTAATTATTTTGGATACATTAAATAAAATTAAAAAAAAAACTTTTTTTTACTTATTATGTGTAATACTAATACTGAAAGTTTCTAAAAAGTTTTTTTTAATAATTTAATGCCCTCATTAAAAAATGTACTTCGGCGACACCGAATTAGAATGCTGAGACTATTGAAACACATTCGTTGGATATTTTAAATCGTAAATATACTTTTAATATGTATATTTACGAGGTCGTAACTTTCTTTTTTAGTAGAAGTGATTTATAATTTAAGATTTGATTTTGTCTGTAAACATAATATACCAAATACTTAATAGTTTAAGGTCTATAGTTATTAGAATAAAACATGTAGCCCGGAGCTAATCAAGTTATGGCCAATAATCAATTTTCGATTAAGTCAACGCTTGACTGCCAAGTGACACGTCACAAACAGAAGTGCACTCGCATTACCTACTGACGTTTTAGCATAAGTGTTAACGCTGATTAAACTTAACATACGTGGAGTTCAAAAAAAATAATAACATTATATTTTCATTATACGGCATTAGTATATACATATTAGGAATATTCATTTACTGACACTAAACGTAGAAGACGTAAAATTATCATATCAGTCATTTTTTTTTATTAAGGAACATTCAAGGTTATAATAAAACATTAAGTATGAGAAATATCCCTTTCTTACCTTTCTATTAGAGAAAGTGTCAATTTTAATATACTCTTAAATGTTTCTTTAAGCCTAGCCTGCCTATATACGTCAATAGGTAAAACATTAACGTTTTATATTTTTTTTCTACCCTAAGAAGATCATTAAAAAAAATGTTGTACTCTATACAACTCTTACTATTAAGACGATTTAAGTGAGTGTCAAATCCATCAAGTCATTGAGGCTCTAGCATGTGTTGTGTGATGGATAGGCCCTTCTTGCATAGTTATTTGAAAATTAATAAATATTAACACTTGTGTTGTTAGGATTACAATATATTAGCCTGTCATGTGCTCACCTTGCGTAGGTATAGCCCGTACAGTGTTTGCTACAACAGAAAAAGGAGCTTATACATATGTGTGATATTTGTAAATACACTCATACTGTAAATGAAAACAACCAAAACGATGTAAAATATTACATATTCTTAACAATATCTTTCGACCTTTTCTAAAATAATCTCTAATTAATTAGGTATCATGCACTTTTACAATTTGTTTCCTTATTTATGTTTTATACATATCATAAAACATAAATATGGAAACAAGTGGGATGAAATTGTTGAACAAATATAAAGAACGATGAAGTAACTTTTGATAAACTTAAAGTCTGTGATTTAAAAAATACCAAAGAATATTCTATTTAAAAACCTTAAGCTTTTCTTTTTTTGAAAAAGTATAAGTAATTGCTACTCTTACCTAAGGTGTATAGGCATAAGTATATGGTGTATTTTCATATTCTATGTTCCACACAAAAGATGTTTTAATTATAGCATATAGTAATGCAAACGCATATTAGTTCAAAACTGATAAAAATTGTCGTGTATCATGTAATAAATTTAGCTCTCGCTGTGTCTTTGGAGGAGTAATCATGTTATCAAATGTGCCACGAGTTTTACTTCGTAAGGTAGTAATAATACAATATGTGACAAGTTCATGTAGAACTTTAGACTGAGGCTTTTACTCTTTTTTAACTATGCTCCTGTTATAACTGTTTGTAATAAATAATTAATGCTCAATCTTGTAATGTATACAGTTCCTAACAAAAAATATGAGTAACTGAAAATATTAATTTCATGAAATTTTTAAATTTTCTTTACACGGGACAGTAAAATCAGTATATTTAACTTTTATGACCCAATTCATTAAGTCTTAAAACAAGGCTTCTCTTATGGTATCTTAAGGAAAATTATTTTTTCCTTAAAATACCAAAGTTTTCGATAACTGCTAAAGAGTTCTTTTAGCTGCACAAGAATCTGTAGCAACTTACTACTCATTCTTACGAACTAATTATCAAAACAACATTTATGTCAACGTCGCTACTAATTAATTGAGACAGATTTAGAGTAGATAGTCTCAATTCTTAACTCATCGACCTAAAGCCTTGTAGCACGTCCACGTCGTCCCATCATTTATCATTAAAGTTAATTACGTTGAACGACTCAGTCCATTCAACTAATTAGTCTCCTCCAAAAAAAAATCGCAGATAATTGCGAAGAGTGATGGCTAGGATTTACTTTCTTAGGAGGACACTCTCTGATAAATTGCTACCTTTGCGAATCAGTCTAGTCTTGTTCACCGACTTTCAAAAGGTGGAGGTTCTCAATTCGACTATATTTTTTTATATTTTTGTTACCTCAGAACTTTCGAGTGCGTGAACCGATTTCGACGTTTTTTTTTTTTTTATTTGAAAGCTGATGTTTCCCGTGTGGGGATTTAAATTGGTCTAGTTCTGACAATGGCATTCATGAGAAAACCATATAAGTCTAAATTTTGCATTAAGTATGTGCGCGACAAATGGACAAATAACTCAATATTACGCCAACCGATTTCGATGATTATTTTTTTATTAGAAAGGATGTACTTCAAGGAAAGTTAGATGAGAGTTTGGTCCAGTTGTGACAATGGCATCCACGAGAAAACCATATTAGTTTTAAATTTTATGATAGACGCATTGAAAGTCCGATTATTGTAATTTATTTTTTATTTTTTATAAATTATGCTGAAGGGTATGTCGCTTGTATTACAACTATGCATATGTTATTGTTCAATTATTTTTTGAAATCAGGATGTTCAAAATAGCAGACACTACCATAAGGACAATAATTGTGTTTGGCACTATTACTTTATATCTAAATATATGTATATGTATTAGTTGGAAAACATGTTCTGATAAATTACATTATATAATAAATAGTTTTTTGTTAGGTGAACAAAACGAACTTTTTTATACTATAGATGTAAACAAATGTGCTTCAATATTTTGCAACATATAACTTAGAAAGTTGACTTATAAACCCTAGCCAAAAAACCCGCCGGCTATATTTACTACAAGAACAAGTGCGCATGTAGCACAAATAAAAGATTATTTCGCAAAAGCAAATATAACAGAACAAATAATAATATATATAAAAAGATTATAAAAGCCAATATTTCTTATATGTTAAATAAAATGAACCCAAACAATATTTTGTCAGCTTATACTAAAAAAACTTAGTTTGGTGAAGAAAATGTGTAAGATTTATGTTGCCATAAAGTTAATAGTTCAATTTTATTTGTGAATTGTTCGACTTTTTATAGGATAAGTTATAACGGAATCTATTTACTTTTTATAACCAATACCGACGGAGATTATTGACATAAGACAAACAATGTTGCTATGTTTAATACGAAAACGAGAAAATCTAGAGAAAGACTTAATCCAGAATTTCTTGCTGCAGAATGCTAAGAGCCAGATGACATTGCAATGCATATTCTATTGTGGTCCAAGAATGCGGTACAGTCCACTTCGGGTTGTGCAATACGCAAGGAATACAAATAAACACTGCTGAATCTGGGGATTTTTCGAAGTCATAAGAGTAAACAATGAATTATGTATAATGCAAGAGTGCGCTAAAAATTCAAGAGTGGTCAAAGAGAAATCAGGTCCTTACAACCTATAAAAATATCCATATGACCATATATCTCTAATAAAATGATTTTAAACAGTAATGGAATAGAAAATATGTAAATGACTATTAAGTAAATATATGGTATGAGGCAGAATCTGGTAATAGAAATAAATTTCTTTATTTATAATATATATATAAAATCTGTGACAAACTGCAGCTCTGGTGCCACCAACCGGCATTTTGGTTAACTATCATAATTGCCCGCTTGGAGGTGTGTGGTGTGGTACGGTAAATGGTACATTAACATATTGAAAAAAAATATATATTCAACAATCAGTTATATATCAGTTATTTAAACAATAAACCAATAAATGCACATTGTACGTAGTGTATCTGAATTTCGGTCGAGTATTATTAAATCACCAGCAAGATAATATTATCATAAATCATAATATGCGGACAGGCACGGAGAGAGTAAATACAACCGAGTTTGTAATCTAAACATCTACTAATTATTCAACTGTTCAAGAAATGGATACATGAAACATACATACAAACAGAAAACAATTTGACTTTTTTGATTATATTATTGATTTTGCTCGTTCTCTAGCATTATATTTTCATGTTAGGGTTAAGAATTGGGCCGATTTTTCAAGACGTAAGACGATTAGAAGTTTTTTTATTAAATCCTATACAGACCCCATTAGGATTTTTTCTTTATTTGATTTGTCGCGGGGGATTTTACAAACATTCGTACAACGGAGACAAATAACACCCAGACCCAGTACAACTAATTGTTATTTTAGTATGTGTAACTAGTTTGTGGTTGATTAGTGAGGGTTCTTATATAGATTTTATCCGTTTTAAATTACTTTTTAACCGTCGTGGGTTTATTCAAAATTTTGAATTATGTTTTTCTTGTTATATATACATATATGGCTGATATCATTAAAAAAAATAGCTGTTTAGTATACACCACTCCACCATTCCAAATTTGAATTCAAATTTTCTAATTTTCATCCACTAAATGATTGTAACGATTTTTTTCACTGTCGTCTGAATTTCTGCATTTAAATATGTTTTTTTTTTTGCAAATTATATCGTTTTCTTATAAATGAACCGATTTGTTAACTGAGCTCTGTGACATCCTAGCAAAGAGATTTTGTAATAACAAATATGGACCTAGACTACGGAAGCCGCCCAAATCGTGGCGATGCTCAATTCAGCTCTCTGCTGTCAATAGAGTACATCAGCGTTATGGGGAAACTGATATATTTACTTGCTGTCCAGGATCTGATAGATATCAAGTCCCGTCTGAGCAAGATGACCGGTATATTGCGTCAGTCTCTCTAAGAAATCATCAGTCATTAGGGCCCGGGGAGAAAAGACGAGATACTGAATAAACCAGTCTTTTAAATTTTTCTTTTTGCTTTTGTTCCTTGTTTCTAACATTTTATAAATTATTTTTAAAGGGTAAAAACATACTTGTTGAACAAAAGACGATAGCTATTTTCGATTCGCTGATTCTTTGAACAACACCTTATAATATCCGTACTTTACTGGCATTATTATTATTCTTTTTAATGTAAAAAAATACATAAAACTCATACAAAACCAAGCTTAAAAGTTTTCCGGTAGTTTTGATGAAAAGGGTGTTTTATGTTAGCTTATCAACGAGGGGTTAAATGTACCATTGAATTAAAAATATTTACATTCAACCCCCTTACATTCGTTTATTTGTTAACTATAATTTGACCAATAATTTAATTATAATGGTTAACATTTTATATAGTTATTAGTTTAGTTGTAGTTGTAGACCGTTATAAAAGTGATACGTTACATGTGATTACACATGAAAAAATAATTTGCTCATAAACAAAATGACTTTAGCTTTTCTGTATCTGAGTCCCACTTACTTTCCTTAAGACAGCAATCCTTGGCCATAGAGCAAAATGAAAATTAATGGCAGCCGTGAGTATTTTCTCATGTCGCTTTGAGTATACACCATTACTTCCGTTTTTGGCTCTGAACCCTCATTTATTATGTAAGTTGGTCTGTAAAATGTTATATACACAAAAATGCAGATGGTGTGGCAAAACAAGTTTGTTTCTCGAGAACTACGGATTTGCCTTACTTCGTAGTACGCTTCGTAGTACGCTCAAAGTAATTTATTAATAATTCACTTTAAATAAGAGACAACCGAATTAAATGCGCCTATCACAAAATTTAAGACTTATGGTTTTCTCATGGACGCCAAACGTTCTCATATCGACTGTATTTTCTTATGTTTATTACCCTATAACTTTCGATTGGGTTTTATTTGAAAGCTGATGCTTCCCGTGTGGTCCCATTTTAATTTGGTCCAGTTCTGGCAATGGCGTCCATGAGATAACCATGTAAGTCTTAAATTTGGATTAAGTATGTGCGCGACAAATGGACGAATAACTCAATATCAAGCCAAACGATTTCGCTGATTCTTTTTTTATTAGATATGATGTATATCAAGGGTAGTTAGATGAGAGTTTGGTAAGGTTCTGACAATGGCATCAATGAGGAAACCATATAAGTCTTAAATTTGCATTCAGTATGTGCGCGACAAATGGACGAATAACTCAATATCACGCCAACCGATTTTGAAGATTCTTTTTTTTTGTATTGGAAAGGAGATATATACTTCAAGGGTACTTAGATGAGAGTTTGGTTAGGTTCTGACAATGGTATCCATGAGAAAACCACATAAATCTTAAATTTTATGATAGACGCATTGAAGTCGGTTGCCTATATTTTTAAAGTGAACTATCGTGTTATTCTGTTTATATTTCTCTTATTTTATGTATTAAAAGTTGACTTGTTAACTTGCTTTGTTGACATTTTGTACCTGTTACAGTTTGTACCAGAGATAAGTAGAAGTAAGCAAAGAATTAAGGTAAATTAGTAAAAAAATATAATATTTAATATATATTTGGTATGCCGATGCCGATAAAGAGAAACACATTGTCGACCCTTTTATTTTATATTTATTTTAAGACAAACTTTCCAGACCCAGATGTTATTTGACTGAGTGAACTAGGACAGTGCAAGAACTGACTTTTACATATTTTTACTACATCGTCAGTGATTCACTTAAGTGATTTTTTTACGAAATGTTTAAAGGTAAAGTTTTTTGTGTTGTGTTCTTTCCATATGTGAGTGTGTTTGTGTTGTGTTCTTTCCAAGTTCTTTCCGAGTGAGATTTTTAAAACCTATTATTTTTGAACAAGTTGATTTCATTTGAAAATAAGATATTTCAATTTTAGTATTTTTATATGAAAAGTATATATTTTATGTTTTTTGTCACTACCAATTTCAATTTTTGGAAACTTACTACATCATCTTTTTCCTTCCTCGGTCCCATGAGGCTTCGGCAAATTTTCTTGATTTTTTTCGGTTCCACCTAATTGGATTGATTGAGCAAACCTCGCAAAACTGTCATCCAAAGATAATGAATGCGAAAGCAGGATGAACTTTTGTCAAGACAGGCAACTATTCTTGTGAAAAGGGCGATTACTGACATTCTTATAGTAATCAAACACAGGCTATAGGCTAAGGAGCAGAGCGTGTTGATTATAAGAGTAATTATAACACAGATGGCCTAAGCCTATTACGTTAGTGGGATCAAATTCTTATCTGCAAAATGTGGGTGTTTTATACACTTGTGCCTATCGTTGAAGGAATACAATCATAAGCGTATGTGTATGTATGTATGAACGAAGATATAATTTTCAAAAATAGAAAAATATTTTACTTCTTAGAAAGAAAATCTAATTTATATATTTCTCTACCTATTTTACTTCTTAGAAAGAAGTTCCGATGTAAAGAAATTTAATGTAATTTATGAAAAAACTTAATCCTTCTTCAAGCGCAGTCAGAAAATAAAACATTATATGTTATCGTTCAATATCTTTGTAGGTAAATAAAGCCTGTAGTAACTTGATAGTATTCCTTATCTCGGCAGTGATTGGATAAAATTAGAGGATCGTAAACATACGTGATCTGGAGCGTTGTTTGTACATCCTTTCTCTTGAATAGGTTGGTCCGTGAAGCCCTTTCATGGGTTGATGAAACACAAACTGTGTCACTAGGTACTGCCGAAATTTCAGATGGTGTTTGTAGTTGCAAACGAACTGCCTTGTGCTGGCGTAATGGTGTTTCTGAACATGCCTAAGTAAGTTTATATCTGAATAGGTTTAGTCTACCTACGTTAGATTAAAGGTAAAATAATTCACTATTACTAACATTGTAGTTAGACGTTTAACTGTCGATTAGAAGAAAGGTAGGTTTTTTTTTTTATGCGATAGGGGGCAAACGAGCAGACGGGTCACCTGATGGTAACTACCTTCCTACCCCTACCTTCAAGATTGCCGAGGCGGCGAGAAGTGATATCATCTCTAACCCCCAGCCTTAGGAACAAAGGAGTGTTCCAGTCCGTACCCAGGGTAGCAGAGGTAGGATGTGTCCGCTGGAAATGATATCTGCGTCTCGGTTAAAAAGAGCAAGGCCGGCTTTGCTGTCTCAAGGTGGTGGTGGACAGTGTCGAGGTTCGAATGTAAGCCCCTGATGTTACAAAAATCCACGGTAAACGTGACAGGGGGTGCCATGATATGCCTTCTCTTGCCCCGAGCAGATTTTGAGAGCGCAGTTGAGCCCCCCCCAGAGTACGAGGGGCAGCCTGGGCGTCCACGCTCAGGCATAATCCGTACTGAGGGTGGACGTCCAGGGGGGGATTCTCCAACGCTAGCGCTGGTACCTCCCTGGGGTATCCTTTTTGTTAACAGCGCTATCATTAGGGGGGGTGGAGGATTTTGGGCCTCCGGAGACCTCACTCATTTCGGGGAAATGCAACGCAAGCGTTACTTCACAACCGGTTTTCTGTGAGGCCGTGGTATCGCACCGGTCGAGCCGGCCCATTCGTGCTTAAGCATGGCTCTACCACTATAACTTAGATAAATACTTCACGTTTCAGGTACATACGAAAGCTCAATTTATTTTCAGCAACTTACAAAATTGGTTATAGAAATCGAAATAATAAATGACAGATTTTGCATTCAAAGGTCAGTAATAGTTTTAACCGACTTAAAAAAGAGCTACCTTTCAACACAATAGTTTTAATTTTAAATTATTTTAGCAATTATCAATTATTATTGATTTATATTTTCATATACATCTAATGCACGGCTGCCGCGTCGAGAATTGTGGGTTCGATCCCCACTCGGGACAACACATTATGTAATCCCCAAATTGTTGTTCAGAGTCTGGGTGTACTTTGCTTCTCTTATTTGAACGTTGTTCCCCTGGTTGTATCTCACTGCTATCTGATTTGGTTACAATCGCAGAAGTATATTCTTTCGAATAAAAAAATATTTGAAAATCGTTCGTCAATTGGTCGAGAAATCGCTTTACATATGTACATAAAAAAAGAAAAATATTCATACAGTGAAACCTAGAACCTCTACCTTTTTTTTAAGTCGTTAAAAATAATCTATCTGATATTATTCAATAAAGTTAAACTTTATGTCACAATAAATTCTATAATGTGTTTGCAGACACGGCAGCAAGTTGAATATTGCGGAATTTCATTTATCATAATTCACCTCTCAAGTAAGGGAACTAGGTAACGTCGGGGCACTTCCGCAGCACATGATTTGCATAATAACCAAAGTAAGTGTAGCATATCTTGCTTAAAGTAGATTTCAAACCATAAATTTAGTATTGTAAGGACTATTTCGCATAAGCAGACCGAACTGAATTGCTATCTGTTCGACCGATTCTCACACACAGATTTAAAGACATCTGAACGCATTAGGGGAATGCTAATAAACAGTAGTTGAGGACCGTACGATTACCAAACATTTTGATTTGCCTTTGGAGTGTATCTTTGTACTCAAACTAATATGATGCCTGAACAAAGAGTATTCATACAGCGTGGAACGGTCTATTAAATTAGAGTGATGCCTAAATATACGATGTAGGAAATGTTAACCTAATAACCTTAATCTTTAACTTGAACTGTAACCTGAACATTTAACCATGTCCGATAATGAAATATTAATTGCTTAACATTCAAATGAAGGATTTCGTTAAAATAGGTTCGCAATGTAATTAAACAGAGCATTTAACACATCATTTCTCAAACCTACTAGGCTCATTTCATATTCACTTAATACTAGCAACCCTAGTAACAAAAAATGCAAGGCCGATAGTGAGGCCGATAGGCAAATACCCACCCCAAATCATGACCTAATATCGGGCAATTTATCACCGACAGACCTTTGTGTCTGTACGATCAATCTTGAGCTTCCTCGGCACTCAACACTCCAACTAATTATTGTCGATCGTCTCCTGACAGTTTGCTTGTGGATTTCAACATTTTTTTAATCTTTGACGTACGATTTACGCAGAATCAAATGTTCCTTCCGCTGGAGAATCAGACTCACTTTAGAGAGGGTGAACTCTATGAGTCTAAATACAGGCAATTCGTTACAGTGATGTTTGTTAATAAATGTTGAGATCGTTTTAAGAAAAGAGGAGGGAAATGAAACCATCTATTATGACCCAAGATGGACTACCCGAAAGCAGAACGTGGTACAGGACAATTTTCCTCAGTAGCGGGAAATGAGGTACGCGGCCGTCCCTCCTAGTCTATAATAAAACAATGCTCACATAGGCTTACATATAGTTCGTGATCATTTGTTTTTATTCCCTTCTGCGATAGCTACTCTCCATAACTATAATCATACAATTTTTCACATAGTTTTGACCTGATATCTCAATAGAATTTCTTGGTGTTAAATTCATTTCCATAGTAAGAAAAATGTTACTTCAGGTAGATTTATTTGCGTAAAGGAAGTATAGCAACATTAAGTTAATAAAGCATAAAAATGTTTTACAGCAAAGCATAGAGTGGCATCCATACACGCGAGTGGCATGAAGGGCCATTTGCTTTATTACATTTACATCATACGCCCGTTAAAGCCGCCAACTGAACAAAATGTTGCATGAAATTTTCTTTCTCGTGTCGCGATTGATCTTTTTATTTCCTTTCGTATTATGTTTTCTTAGGGCACAGTAGAAAACATATTTACATTTGTAGTTTATTTTCTTCGCGATTTGGACATACGTGAAATCATTTAAATTTCTTACAAAATAGCTCTTTAGATAATGTCCATGTAAATAATAATATTATTCATCGAGTACACGTTGGCTTACTGTTTGGCTTACTGCCAATAATAAAGTACAAAATTATGAAAAATGAAAATGTTAACGTAACTTAACGTACAAAAGGGAAAAATTAGAATTTGTAAATAGAACTCTCAGGGATAACGCTAGATTCGCGATGACAATGGGGCCACTTAATTAACATCTCTTTCAAAGAGGCTAAGTTCTGCAGCACATATATACATACATATGTCGTAAGTAAAGTGCGTCAATTAACAGACATGGATACTGCAAGACTTGTATACTTTAGTTAATTTCACAGTTTCATGGCTTATAATATTTTATTGTGGGGGTGGGCATATAGAATCTACTTTCATTCTACAAAATGCAATACTTTATGAAAGACAATTATATTATGAAAGAACGAAATAAATTATTCCGCTAAAATTTAGATTAGCAAAAGTACATACATTTATAGGGTTTGTTTGTACTGTGACGCCATGCCTACGTCACCGCACAGACAAACAATCCATAGAAGTTTTTCGTAGTAACAAAGTCATGGTAGCTGAGCGGTAGTGAATACGGCTGCGAGCTGAACGCCGTGAGTTCAAGCCCCGGCGGTCTCTATGGGTTTTTGTTTGTGATTTCGGTGTTTTATAGACAATTTTAGTAAATGGAGGTGATTCCTTACAAAATTCGAATATAATGAAAATTACTAGATCAAGCAAAATTAATAAATAAATAAAGTTGTAGAAAACAATCGAAAAGAATAACGAAATGACAGTCGAAATTCAACAAATTGCGATCGAAATTAGGGGTATGGTATATAAAGAGATCCAGACCGCCTACAGGGCAGTTCAGTGAAAAGTGCTCTCAAGTGAAGAATAAGAAGAAGAAGTGAAAAAGTAGTAAAGTGAGGTAAAATGAACAGTAAAAGTGGTATAGTGGTACAGAGCTTCCGTTAGACTGAGCCAAGTGTAGTCCGCGGGGACAGTGTGGAACAGTGCTACGCGGTTCGTGCAGTACAACTCGTTCTGTGCAGTGAGTGTGCGTTCGGAATATTGTGAAACGCAAATAAATCGTTACTCTCGGCAGTGACATTAGTTTCCTTCCAATCCCTGTACCCACTTCCGTAACAGTACTATTAAAAAGTTGGGTCTCCATAAACCTCATCAATTTAGGCGTAATGCGTCGAAAGCGTTGCTTCACAAACGGTTTTCTGTTAGGCAGTGGTATCATATAAGATTTGATCTACCACAATAGAACAATATTCTCCACCTTCACCTCTACCTTCTAATATTTTTCAAGTTAGTGAGAGGAAATATAAAAATAGCACAAAACACAAGCTTTATAAACAAGCATATTATAAAGTACACTTTCACAGCCACACTATGTACTCGTACAAGAGTTTTTATATGTGTATTGTTTTGATTGTTGTTTGATACTCTTGGTTTTATTATATCCAAATTAAAAAATAGCATAATTTTAAGATGGCAGGATTTTATTTGGCATAATTGCTTTTGGAAAAGTTAAAATTCCGCATAATTTCGTTTAGTGTAAAGTTCATTTAGAGCGACGATTATTTGTTACAATTTTACTTGACATACTATGGCATACTATATCTTCTATTATTGGTGAATCATTTGGACTAAATGACGTGCCAGTATGAGGTTTCCTGATATTTACTTAGTCATTACCGAATTTTGGCAGAATTAGTTCAAATTAACGTTCTATAAAAATAGCATTATAGAAATTGAAAATTATATGAAATGGACGTGATACTAAATGTTATTAGAACAAACATATATATACCATTATATGACATGAAATTAGTTTATTTATTATTACAGCATATAGAAATGCCATAGCATATGATTCTGCGATGTGATGGTTCTACTTTTTACTTATTATGGATCTGAAATGTATGCCTCAAGATAATTCCGACTTAAAAAATTATGAGTTTTGAATGTATAATGAATTTGCCAAACAATTTTCTGCGAAATGACGTTTATGGTATCCGTTGTTATGCAAAATAATGTTATGACACATAAAGAGTTATGCTATAATTGGTTTCTTTGAATTCTTGTAATACTTTTATTAAAAATGCTGTAAAGATACTGACAAAATTTTATATTAAGATACGAGGAACATAATGTTATTAATACTATAAGAATTTAGAATACTTTTTACAACTATGATTAAAAATAACATTTCAAACGTCACTGACTTGAAGACAATTTACTTTTAAAAGTTATTGGAAACAGTGACTTGCCAATTTAAAAGTTATCTTAGAGATACGTACATAGAAAAAGGATATTTGTAAGTTCATTCTTTTTCAGTTACTTCAGAGACAACATATTTATTATTACGACATATGGATGTTAGAAAACAGTATAGGAGAATTTATTTAAAGATTTTACTACATATTATAGAATGTATAAGTAATAATAATCTCGTAACAAGTATTCGGAAAAAAAAAATTGTCGTAAGGAGGTGTCCACTTTTCATCTCTGTTCCTTGAACTTTAGGTACATTAGCTCTACTTATTCCCATCACTGATAATAAAAGACCAATTGAAAAGTTAATTAAGTCAAATGAGTCAGAATTACATAAGTTATCATTTAACATCTGATTAAAAAGTACCTGTTATGAAAAGAGCGTACTCCTACCTAAAAGGCCGGCAACGCAGTTGTACCTCTTGAGTTGCGGGTGTCCATGGGCGGCGGGAGTCACTTACCATCAGGTGACCCGTCTGCTTGTTTGAATCGCATAAAAAAAATTGTACGTTTATGTTTATATAGTGCTTAATATTTTAAAGTTATTATGTTTTAGAGTAACATTTTTTTAAATGTACGGAACTGCCGTCACTAAACCGCTTCAACTTTATTCACGAAACTTCCAAATAACAAATTACTGTAGAAATACATATATGTGCTACTCACAATACACACGTACATAATAATGGTTTCCTTTATATTGTCCCTGACCATAAATTTTCATTACGAGGACTAGAGTTGCGTGTACCCGATATATGAAAATACAAATTCCCTATGGCGGAATTTTATGCAATACCAACAATGAAGAAATATAGCTGTCTCTATTCACTCAACGTGTTAACAATATTAACGACGTAATACGAATAGAAACAAGCCTTAACATGTTGTAGGTATAATGTAACTTTTACTTCTATTCAATCTAATGTATTGGAATAACTGAATTCAAAACTTAATTATCCGATTTATTTTAAAATGAATCCACAAGGAGAGAAATTAGTACACGAAAATTCCAGTGTATATTTCGTTGCATTGCATGCTTATGCGAAACCCAGTGGTATAAAGAAGGATCAAGAATTTCAGTCCACTTATAGTCATATGTACGAGTACAACATACAATTCAATGTAAAGTACAGTTTCTTATGTGCTAGGTCGCACTCGCAGCATGCTGCCATTCAGTAGTGAATTATTTATTCATTTAAATATCAGATATCTTAATGTGGCCTGGATTTGTTGCTCGAGCGTATTATTTGAGGGAGGTCGACCTTTCAAACAAATAATTTGGTCTAAAAAATCTACACGAAGGCAACTTTTTCAAAGCCAGCATTTAGGGGGCAATGACACTATAACGATGTTTTTACAATTTTAACTTCTAGTGTGCGTTTGTTATGGTCAAAATTATGACTTTAAATTTGACCAACTACCCCGTTACGACGACAATGCATATTTACGATATGCATGACCTAACCTAAGCTTGGTTTTAAAAGCGTGTTTTTTTATTTATTTTTTTTAAATAATTTATTTTTGATAATAAAATATTGCTCTGACTGGAAACACATACTAACGGTGTTGTTAGTCTTATTAGGCGTACCGCTAGCAATTTATAATAGGGCGTCTAGGGCCATCAAGTCATAAAATCAAATGTGACCTAATATTACATAGCATACATATCGAAACATAAAATCGGTAAATCGAAGCGTACCACAAAGGTTAGAAACTAAAGTGATTGTGTTTTTTCAACGGGGAACAGCCGCAGGACGTGACCGATACGCAACACTGAACGTGCGTTGAGCTGGTATTTTTCAAAAGCAATTCACGATACTGGATTCGGGTGTTCAAACACGCAGCCTGACATTGGCTTGGCGGGTATTTACCGAAAACTAGTGTGAACGCAGAATGCATCCACTATATTCCCATCGCAATACACACTCAGCACTTACAAGCACAAATAAAAATAGAAAAATTCTCGTTCACAAATCCTCTGAGGGTCGCTGCTCTCACGTTCCACACGCACCACTGTCCCCTACAAAGGACTAAACAGTAGCATTATTTATTTAATTGCTTGCTTGTGCTTAAATTTTATAAAGCTCTTTCACAAACTACAAAAAATATTTAGTTTAGAAATAGGTGTAACATTACAGGTAAGGCTTTTCTAGTTAATAATAGACATTGCCTAACTAATTCGGGATTGAAAGTGAATTCCAAATCACTATGACAAAAACTAAACCAATAACTTGGACTGCACGGATGGCATAGCGGTTTAAGTCGTCACCTCGCCACTACACTACCGCGCCGAATGTTGTGGGTTCGATCCCCGTACGGGACAATACTTTGTGTAATCCTCAAATCCTTGGGCAGCCCGTGCTATGTCACCTTTGATAGAGGACCTTTGACACATTTTGTCGTTATATCTCAACAGATGGGTAGTCTCACTTTCTTTAACGGATTGGTCCCAACGATGTAGAAGATAACCACGAAAGATACATACCATATTTCAAATTTCTTTTAAGATAACTCATTATATTGGAATTAGTTTTAAAGTCAAATTTTGTTTAAATATTTAAATCATGAACCAAAATAATTAATACTAATATAGGTTTTATCTGTGCAGTTACAATGGAGACGACAACTAATGGAGACATATCCCGAAGGAAAGCACATTCGACATTGCTGCATATTTAGTTTATATAATTTCTGGTTGTTCTCATCTTGTTAACGGTGAGTACTTAGATAGGCATAACAAAGTGGCCAAGTTCATTAGCAAATTGCTCTTAAACATGACCTTGTGGCTGTCGAGTTACCGTAGGTAACAGGCAGTTACAGTGTCCGACCCAGTTCTAGACAATGGTCGTGGAATAATATATTTTGACAGTAGTAGAGCCACGAATGGGCGGGCTCGACCGGTACGATACCACGGCCTCACAAAAAACCGGTTGTGAAGCAACCGGCTTGTGTTGCATTTCCCCGAAATTAGCGAGGTTTCCAGAGCCCCTACTCTCCCTCTCCCTAGCCCCTCTCTCTCCTTTCCCCTCCCCTCATCCGCCTCTCCTCATTCCCCTCCCCTTTCCAACCTCACTTTCCCCCATTCCTAATGACTCTCAAAGGGGTCACTTGCGACTCTTGAATTGCAGGTGTCCATGGACGCAGGTCGTCACTTACCATCAGGTGATCCGTCTGTTCGTATATCATTATGTATACGTACGTACGTTGAAAATTTTTAAAATAGAAAATATATTCTGAACCCAAATAGATCTTCACACGCTGAACCATGATCATGATCACCTAGGTCATAAGTAAGAGGTATTTAAGAGTCTAACTAAGTAACATATTGTTGTTATATTGTTGATAATAAAAAAAAAACTTGGGCCGCTCTACCAACGTTGACACTGACTATGGGCCTATCTGTTGTGTAAGTTAAATAAAGACAATAATAATAACAGTGATCGGAATATGTAGAGCTAATGTACCTAAAGTTCAAGGAACGGAGACGAAAAGTGAAGACACCCATACTAAAACTTTTTTCGGAATATTTGTTCCGAGTTTCGGAACATTGATGACAAAGAAAACTCCGTTCCTGATGAAAACTGTACCGATTGAGATTAAGGGACAACTTTCAACATCAATGCAAATCATATTCTTAAGATGGGTAACTATCTTATTTATTGAAATTTCTTTCTGTTTACGTTTACTTCCAATAATTTTACAAAATGAATAAATGGTATGAAGACCCATAATTTGGTTTTTTACCTCTACCTTGTTAGTTCTAATTATTAAAGCTAGTATGTAAATTAAATTAGCTTCCGCGCTTACTTACGTCGTTCTAGCGAAGTAAAGTAGATAACCTTATTTTTTTTTAAATAATAACTTTCGTGCACTCTTTTTTAGAAAGAGAAACAGCAAATGAATTGGATAGTTGTTTTACTTTATTAATTTTAGTTGTACTTAAGTAATGTTCCGAAACTCTGAACAAGTATTCAGAAAAAAACTTTTCGTCTCTGTTCCTTGAACTTTAAGTACAATAGCTCTACTTATTCCGATGACTGATAATAACAGACCAATTTCGTAATAAATAAAAAGTTAATTAAGTCAAATGAGTCCGAATTACATAAGTTATCATTTAACATCTGATTGAAAAATACATTTACATAAAAGAAATTCTAGTTAGTCTTCTTCAGTACCTTTAACTGAGGGCGTACGTAATTCTAACTTTTCTACATCCTCTATATTATTTCCAAACTCCTCATTTGTGTCCACCATAAGTTTTGCTTTGCGTCGCGCACAATCTAGTTCCCTGCATGCGAAATTAAAACAAATGGCTATGAAAACACGAACTATATTAGCTGAGCTTACAGTCTTACTTGGTGACCTGTTTATGATACGTTTCTCGCATACTATCTTCTTGTTCTTCATAGTATACGGCCGACTCACACACCTAAATTTATTTATTTTGTTCTTAGTATAGAAAATCAAGAAATAGTTTGGAGTATATAAAACCTTTATATGTAAGTCCGTGATCTACTTTATCTGTAGTATGTATCGATACGTATCAAAAGATACTAAAGCATTTTCAGGGGACTTTCAATTTACCATTTTTGAAGTACAATAATATCGGTTACATTGAAAAGTTTTACAATACGTCACTTATGTTAAAAAATGTGTTATATTTTTAGTTCATTCATTTTATTACTAATTGGCATAATACAAGGAGGTCAGCGGATCAATTTACTAAACAAATACATATTTTTCATATAGCTTAAAAGTAATGTTACATAGTGCTACAATTGTCTATTCTCACCAAACAATATCCTACAAAAAGTTTAGTATGAACAAATTAAACTTACCATATTTATAAAAAAAAATGAATATAACTACCATAACTAAATTATAACTTGCCCTTACGAATAACGCTATTAAACAAGTAAAGGGGTAAAAGTTTTCATAACGTCATACTAACATTTCGCCGTTATCTATAACGTAAATGCTACCCGTAATACTGCGCCCACAATTGCTTGATAGATAAACAACCAGGTCTGCAACCTCTTCGCTTTCTGCCATTTTACCTAGTGGATAAAATTCGTTTCGGCTTTCAAATAATTTTGAAACTTCTGCTTTACTGAAACCAGCAGAATCTGCAAATGGAGTCTTAGTACCACCTGGATTAACAGAATTAACACGAACACCATATCGTGCTAGCTCTAGAGCTACACATTTGGTAAACTGATCCAGAGCCGCTTTTGATACGCAGTAGGGTAAGAAATTTACGTCCTTGATGGGCCGAAACGCTGCCACACTTGATACATTGACGATGTTGCCCTTCGTTTTAATAAGATGAGGTGAAGCCAAACTTGTAAGAAGATAAGCGGCACGCACATTAATAGCCATAGCTTGGTCATACAGTTCCACACCATCAAGAATGCTTCCACGAATACCAACTCCAGCATTATTCACAAGAACATCGATCTGGCCAAACGTTTCTATTGCTTTTTCTATAACCTTCTTCACGTCTCCATCAATGGACAACTCCGCTTTAATAATAAGAGGTTTGATACTTTTTGCAATCTCACATTGTTCCGCAACTTTCTTCAATGATTCTTCATTTCTTCCAACTAAGACAACTTTGGCAGACTGCTTGGCGTATAGGAGAGCTGCAGCTGCTCCAATACCGGAACTCGCACCAGTGATCACGACTACTTTGTTGTTGAAGTCCATTGTCATTCGCATCGCAATTTACACTAACCGGTTAACGTTTTTATCGGCCATTTAAGAGAAGCAGTACACATAGATAAAAAAATCACGTCCTTCCGTAGTGTTGGCCAATCGTTTCCGCTACTATGTTTCGGACCTATATAATTTGTTGTTGCAATAATACTTTTTTATTTAAAGCTTAGAAAATTAATCAACCATTAAAAACCAATTACTGGTAAGCACTTGGTTTTTATTCAGTAAATCATTTCAGGTAATGTATGTAAACTTTCATATTTTATACTGGTAAACTAGGCATGTGACGAATATGGCTTACCTGTTATGCAAAAGTTTTATCCATAAAAATTTGGACGGTTTTTAGCGTCATCGTTTCATACAAGTGGAAAAGTGTATGGTTTTTAAAAAAACGAGCATTGACAGAGCCTCCACTAGGAGTATATGTGTTCTGTGGACAGAGCGGTCCGCGGATTTTACAGGTAGGACGTGTGCATTACATTTTTTTTCATACAGTAGCCTGTCATTCCATTACTGTTAGCCTGTGGAAAATGTTTTAGTAGAATTATATGCGACATGTTATAAATATTTTAATAAAATGCGGGTAGGGTTTTTATTGCGTTAATCTGATTACTTTATCTAGATTATTTTGTTTATTTCACAAAACAAACAAAATAGCTAATGTTTTAGAAATTTGAAGGATCAGAAAGTCAATCCATTCGTTCTGATTTTAAGTGATAAAGAGAACCTAGGTATTCCCGGAAACGAAAGGGTAGATAGTAGTATAGAAGCTAAAGAAGCCACAAAGTATGATCATTGTAATAACATTACTTCTAATATTCAAGACCTAAAAAAGTACCTGAAACTGAGGGTAAAAATGTTGTGGAATAGCCATTGGATAAATGATAACAATAGTACTCTGTATGAGAAAAGAAAAACAGTTTTCGAAAAATGCAAATTACTGACAAATAGCAGAAAAAATCAAGTAGTTTAAATAGACTAAGAATAGGACATTGTAATGTAACTCATATACATCATATTACTAAGGAAGCTAAGAAAAAATATTAATATATGATACTGACTTAGCTATTAAGCATTTATTAATCAAATGTCACATGTATAATACAAAAAGATTAGAAGTTAAACTACCTAAGAAGTTAAAATATTTTAAACAATGTAGAAAAGACTGTTAAATTGCTAAAACTAATTAATCACTATAATTTAATTTATAATTATAAATCTACAGCGGTCGTTGTTGACCTTAGCTGTTTAAGCGACCTTAAATAAAGAAATAAAAATAAGAGAACCTAATTGCTCTGACTAGTATACACAAAGTAGGTATGAGGCATAATGCAATTTTTCAAATTCTTCATCGCCTTAGTATTAGTCGAATGTTTGAGTACCGGGTATTGATAGCTTCAATTAAACTTTCTCTGCTCATGACAGAAAAAGATCTGGCCGGCCACGTAGTATTCGTATGAAATGAAAAAGGCAATCAAAGCAGTGACGGAAAGTAATCCTGTCCGAAAGCAAAAGATTGAAACATGACTTAAGAGTTGCAGCCTATAAGACATACTGGTCATTTTTATGGTCATTACTGGCCATGGTAAAATCAAAACAACTTCTTAAGTAGTACGCAAAGAGAGGTCACAGTAAAATTTTAGTTACTGACGAGATAATTGTGTAAAGGAATAAGTAAATACGTATGAACTCTAATACACTTACATATGAATTAATATGTATACCTGTATACAAAAATACAGTCTTAGAAAATAAGGAACTATATTAGACTTTAGTTATGTATCTGTGTAACCCGACTTGAAACCCGGCTGGAAAACACCGTCTGGGTCCGTTAGCCTATGTTAGCATGTTGTATCCTGAATTGTGGAGATACGACAAACATAAATGTAATGCCTAAAATATGTTTTTTATATTTTTATCTTGTTCAGGTTATACAAATACTTAGAAGTATCTTGCTGGATAATTTTGACATATTTCTGCGAGGTTATTACAAAAGTTGTAACTATATTAATTAAGTTTTATACTAGATAGGTCGAAACAATAATATTATGACAGGACACAATATCATGTAATAAACTTACGTAATCACAATTTAGATCAAACTATCTAGGAAAGAATATTAACCTATTATGTCATATTTCAAAGTTAAAGTTATAATAAGCATGTTATGTTGAAATTTGTATAACATATAAATGTTGTGATAATATATTTGGTGGTATTTGCTTGTTATGCCGAAATAATTAAGTAGTTATTGCTTTTCAACTGTAGACTTCCTGCAGAGTACCTAAGCTAGTATTATATTTCTGCTTCAAAGCGCGATCGTTTTAGTTACAATATGGGAGATGTGTGAGTGACACTATTATCGTTAAGTGTGTTTACGAACTCCGTTAAATATAATTTTGGACGCACGTTTGTTTAAAACGCTGTCAATGTAAATTTATGTACCATTGATAGCAAATATTTATTTCATTTCTAATAACCTTACTTTGGAACTGTCAAGTAAGATTATTGCTATAATTAAAAAATATAAAAATAATTTAATAACCACCTCCAGTGTGTCTTTCTAATTCCTTTTACGACACTTACGGGAAGAAATAGGGTAGCCCCATTCTACTCCACCGATAACCGCACAGCACTATACTATTCTAATTATTTTTCGTGACTCTGAGTAAGAACATACATATTTGAGATTATACAAACTTCTACTTTACTAATGAGCCAAAATTCATTGTCTATGCAAGACTCAAATACTCGAAATAATTTCAAAATATTATAGTTAGCTGTACTTTTTCTATTCGAAACTCACTAACTTAAAATAATATATTCTTCAGTAAAAAAAATATATTGCATACATTAACTTTTATATGATACTTATTCTTAATCTACTGCGTACCTCTATGTTTCTTTACTTTAATTATCTTACGAAAATCTACTTATCAAACGTTCTGCTCCAGGAATGCATCAAGAAATGATATTCTAACTTGTAATTAATGCAGAATTGTATAAATGTGGCGCATTACAACCGGTGCTGCCTCACTAATTTGTACTAATTACTTGTTAATCCACCGTAAAATGTTAACACAGACCGGATAATCTTACATTTCTAGAGCAAAAATTACGTGAACACGTTTGAGAAATTGTGCATTATTTGCGATTTCAGGTTTTTTATTGTTAAAGTCAGAGTAAAGAGGGTGGGTTGGCATTAAATTTAGTTAAACTGCTGCTTACCGAAAAAAAAACAACTTACATTCCAACTTGGGACTTAGAGAAAACGTGTATTAGGCATTCATTATTTGTAAGTTATTACGACAAAAAAAAGAGAAGACAATAGTAAAGTTTTACAACTCCAAATTTACGTTTACTGACATATCTATACGACTGTAGGGATAGGGATCTGTCGCAAAGTGTGTCTGCCGTGACTGACGAAATCACTGTCGGTATGGAGTATTATATCCCCTACAGTGAAGTCGCCAGCACGAAGACCCGTCCCTGGTTCAATCGCGAGTGCATCCGGGCCGTTGCTCAAAAGCAGTCGGCCTACCGCGCATGGATCAGGGCCCGCGCACATTGTGACCCAGACATTGATCGCCTAAAAGCAGCACTAAACAGAGCCACTAGGGAATGCAAGAGGGCTTACATCAGAGCAGATGCCCAGCGCATTGCACGGTTTGGTCAAGAACTCGTCGCGTACCCTACGGGTAGCCGTAAGTTTTGGCGATTGGCCAAAGCCGTGCAGTCCAACTATTGCCAACCTTCGCTGCCGCCGTTGAACTACCCTGACGGATCACTGGCCCACGAGCCGCAAGAGAAAGCGAATCTACTAGCTGACCTCTTTGCGGCTAACTCCCGAATCGATGACCGTTGCGCGCACACGCCCACCATTGCGTCCTGCGACTCCGCAATGCGGGATATTCGCATCCGGCAGAGGGATGTCCGTGCGGAGCTTCGGTCACTCGATGTCCGGAAAGCCAGTGGACCCGATGGTATTCCGGCGGTGGTTCTTAAGAACTGTGCACCTGAGTTGTCTCCCGTACTAACGCGCTTGTATCGCCTGTCCTATTCCTCAGGAATTGTTCCGGAGGCCTGGAGAGAAGCGAATGTTCAACCCATTCCCAAAAAAGGCGACCGCTCCGATCCAGCCAATTACCGACCTATAGCCGTCACTTCCATACTCTGTAAGGTGTTCGAGCGGATCATCAACACCCAACTAATCCGCCACCTAGAGGATCAATCCTTGTTAAATGATCGGTAATATGGTTTTAGGCCGAACCGATCCACGGGTGATCTTCTAGCGTACGTCACACACCTTTGGGGTGAGGCTATGGATAGGCATGGGGAGTCCTTGGCCATCAGCCTCGACATTGCCAAGGCCTTCGATAGGGTGTGGCACCGCTCGCTTCTCTCCAAACTTCCTGCATTTGGTCTGCCACCTAAACTCTGCAACTGGGTTGCTGCCTTCCTCCATAAGCGCCGCATTAGGGTTCTCTGCGACGGCGCGGCCTCAGACTTCCACGAGGTAAGCGCTGGTGTACCTCAGGGCTCCGTCCTATCGCCTACGCTGTTTCTTCTGCATATCAATGACATGTTGGCCCTTGGCAATATACATTGTTATGCAGACGACAGTACAGTGCACGGGCGATATTTCGGGCATCCTACTGCCAAGCTGGCAGACGTTGAGGAAAAACGACAGGAGCTTGTCGCTGAGCTCGACCGGGTCTTGAGCCGCATTTCCCAATGGGGCTGTGAGAATCTGGTCGAGTTCGGCGCCAAGAAAACACAAGCGTGTGTGTTCTCTAACAAAAAGTCTCCATTCCTTCCCCTTCCTACTCTTCAGAGCACTCAACTGCCACTGCAGGATAGGCTTAGTATTCTGGGTATGGATATTTGCCGGGATCTCAATCCGCGCGATTACATCGAGAGTGTCACTAAGGCGGCCTCGCGTAAGCTCGGCGTTTTGAACAAGGTGAGACGGTTCTTCTCGCCCGAGCAACTGTGTCTTTTGTACAAGACCCAGGTTCGCTCCTGCATGGAGTACTGCTCTCATCTCTGGGACGGCTATGCGCAGTATTTGCTTGACGCTCTCGATCGGTTGCAGCGGCGCGCAGTCCGCATCGCGTATCGACTGTCCTGAGATCACCCAGTCTTTTGAGCCTCTGCAGTTGCGAAGAGATGTCGCCTCTATGGCAGTCCTCTATCGCCTACATCACGGGGAGTGTTCTGATGAGCTCTTCCAATTGGTCCCACCTTCTCCCTTCCTCTACAGGACTACACGTGCTGGCCTGAGGAGTCACCGTTTGTGCGTCGAAAATATACGTACCCGAACTAAACGGTTTGGCTCTTCTTTCTTGTGCCGATCGGTAAAAGCCTGGAATTCTCTACCAGCGCACGTGTTTCCTTCCCACTATGATCCCGGGTCTTTTAAGCGGGGCGTGAAAAAGCATCTCACCAGGCCGCCATAGTGTGGGTCACCATGCTGCATTGACTAGACATGCAATGAGGATGGTGACCACCACTCTTTGACTCCACCTATTGCTTTCCATCAGGCAAAGTGGAGTCACTATGGTAGGCTAATATAATAAAAAAAAAAAAAAAAAAAAAAAAACTTAGCTGTCCTAAAACTGCCCTACTTTAAACGGTTTCCACGGTCTCTGCGTTTCTTTAAGATTGTGAGGTTCAGAGCCGACAATCTTTCCTCATACGGTAGTCGTTTTAACTCTCGTGGAATTTTGGTAAAGCTGCGCTGCACTTTCTCCAGAAGTAATAATCAATATCAATATCCTTGACAAAATAAGGGCTCTAAACTTGTAATGCATATTCTAGGATTGGTCTAATAAATGTCTTGTAAATCCGAATTATCAAATCTGAGAAAGAGAGAGAGATTTGAGAAAAATAAGTTCTTAAACATACTTATGTTTAAGAACTTATTTTTTTATTACTCATAGTACAAAGGCTTAGTTTAAGTCTGGAGTTAGTCGAGCTCATGTTTCATCATCATCTCAGCCACAGGACATCACAGCAGGACATAGGCCTCCCTCAATAAATTTCAAAAAGGCCGGTTGGTTGATCATGTTCTTGAAGTACATACATAATCTTTTTGGCAATTGTTTCACCCCACTAATGATCAAGTAGAAGTAGATGTAAACATCGGGTATACATAAAGTTATGGCATGTATCTTATAAATACTATTGCAATAAGCACCGACTTACACATCCGATATGTTTAAGAGTTGCGTAAGTTTATAAGCAATTATATTCTTCACAGAATGCAGTAAAATAGGTTGGCTCGACAGAAATGATACCAGAACTAAACAAACAATGCTTACATTGTATTGCCGAGTAAGTGAGGGTACTGGAGGCGCAACATATGCTCGCCTCTTCCCAATCTCCTCTCCTCTTCATTGAAACATTTGAATGTTTAGGTGATATGGCAAGAAATGTATTAAGTAAAACGTAAGAAAACGAATATATCTATCACTTTTATGAGAGTAAAATATATCGTCCCTTCCTTGTCAGTGTGCGCAGTAGGTGGCGACGAAGTCCGTAAATTGAGTTTTTGTCATAAATCTTTGAAACCCTACCTTGAATCACTTGTACCGCATGTCCCTTGTCAACTTGCTTTATTATTTATAAAAAATATTAAGGTAATTTTACAACAATATGTTATAGACGCTATGAGTCGTGAACATGATAAAAAGAGCAATTTTGTCTTATAATTAATATTAAAGTAAATTACATATTAAAGTAGCAAAGGAAATACAAGTTTTAAGTTGAGTTGTGAGTCATATATTTACAAAGCTATTTTAGAACAGTCATAATCAGTAGTATTCTACACTATAGAAGGCTATTAACATTCAGAAAATTATGTTTTAGAATTTCTAAAATTAACTGGGGAGAGCCATTATTAGGCGCATATGGGCGGGTTAATACCAGGGCCAGTTGTAAAGCAATGATTGAGTTGTTTTTCATCGAGTTGTGAGTGCGCACACGAATTTGGCGTTTTTAATTTCACGAAAATATATCATATTTATGATTATTATTATTATATATGATTATTACTTATTTGTTTATATTAAATATTAATATTATTAATATAAAATAAGTGTGACTCTAATTTAATGAATGAAGGGAAATAGTAAAAAAAACATGATTAAAATAATTTATAAAAATAAAAACTTGATCAAATGATCAAATTTTGTTTATTGTTTGTTTGTTTATTGTAATAAAAATATTACAACTAAATAGTTGCATTTTGTTATTACAATATCAATTATCTTCACGAAAGAGGGTTGAACCTTTCCGCACAAAAAGAAAATCGATATAAATGACATTTAATCCTGCATCTATGACCGGCTTGAAAATGTAACTTACTGGCTTTTTAAATAATCTTATGACAATGCCCTTCCATAGGGTTCGTAGTATCCACATACGACCACGGCCGACCGGCCGACTTTAGACTCTTTTTAGGGTATTTTATTTTATGACAGTTTTATATAATAATATAAAATAATAACTGATATATAAACATTGTATTATAGCCTTATTCGCGTGTTAATAACAAGTAGTAGTAGTAACAATAAATATAACTAGCTATCATAAATCATGGTCACTTAAGATCGGTGAATAATACTTAGATTCATTTGCTAGAACGTCTATCAGATATCTTAGTTTGTCTACGTGATTATATATTTGTTTTTCTCTTAACTATTGTTATATAACTCGGTAATAATACTTATGACATAAGTTGCAATTCATCACTATTACCAAAACATATAATTAATACTAAAAGTAAATCGACTAATAAACACTTTCACATCACAACCATAAAATATAATTACATTGTATTTCAAAATGGACGACAGGCAGGAAAATAAAGTTGGACACAACAGACCACGCGTTGAATTCGTGAATTAATTAAACGTCAATAACTAAAATCTGTCGATATTCAAATTCGAGTCATGCCCATCTACATATCGACGGGTCCTAGATTTACCGGTGCAAGTGCAAAAACAACTACAGGAGAGCGGTTTTATGGTTCTGAAACTTAATTAGTCTTAGGTGAATACAGAATATTTTATTTATATTTTATTATAAGTGACCACTAGTTTTCGTTGTCTTGTTGAAAAAGTGTACACAATCCTACAATGTGATACTTTGGTAACTTGTACTGTATTCTTTATCTCTTAATATTCTGCAGTTAGAGGAAGAATATTTTCTTCAAATTTAAATGAGATGGACTTTAAATAAGGGTTGTATTTACGTTTATCATACAAGCACATATTTCAGTCATGTCGATGTTTACAGTGTCGATAACAACCGCCATATTATTTAGAATACCACTTAAATATATCTACGTATAGGTGGTAGAAAAATTAAGGTAGTTTGTTTGGTAAAACTGTGAAGAGTAAAGGAGATACGCCGGTTACACTGCGATACGCCTTCGGATGTTGAACACCAAAAAAAAAAAAACGGTGTCTCCAAGCTGGAGACGCTGCCGGTGATAATCATAGTTACCTGCAGTAACTATATAACACTACACAAACTAAATAAAACGTCGATACTAAAAGCGTTTCTAAAGTCTAACAGCGCGAAAACCGTTAGGTTAGACAACCCGTCGTTACATCGTCCTACATTACCTATTTCAGGTATCCTATTTAACTGACAGTTTACAACATAGAGTGGAAAACGAAGCCCGAAACCTTTTGTTTCCTTGAATCCTACTGGGAATCTGTTCATATCACAATATCGTATACGTGAGGTACACGAACACACAACACGTTTCTATGTAGAAAGTTATTCATGAATAATTTCTGATAGTTTTGTACCTTGTAATCAGAAGTTTTACTCTCAACTACCTCTCTATCCACATTTGCATGAAGTATGCAGGATATTATGAACAAAATTTTTGTCATATTGCTACATCCTATTTATGATATATTCAATTAAGCAAAGTCTGGCACAGTAAAAACACGCATTTAAAAAAATCACTTACGTCTATATTTATGCAATAAAATCGCAGAATAACAAACTTAACAATTAAAAATGATGGAAGAGAAAATTATCTGAAACATTAGAAATGTTCATAACCAACTCATAAGCATACAATAACAAGGACAGATTAATAAGACAAGAAAGTATAAGAATATTATAAATAATCATTATATCATTAAGAAGTATTTTTACTTATTCACTTACATACTCGTAACTTAATTTAGATTGAAGTTATTCAAATGTGTAAAATATATGTTATATATAAAAAAATATGAAAGTATACTACATACACTTAAGTAACTTACATTTACAATAAAGTACCATTTAACTTTTTATCGCGGAACTTGTAGATAATTGTATCGCGGAATCAATCAGCGTTATTGGCTTCGGTTCAAAGCGGACGCATTTGATGTTAAGCATTTAAAGCAATTATTTTGTTGTATTGTACAACTAGATGTACATTTTTTTCTTTTATTTTATACTATAGGGGGACAGACGAACAGATGGGTCACCTGATAGTAAGTGACACCTGCAACTCAAGAATCGAAAGTGCGCTGCCCGCCTTTGAGAGTGATGAAGGATGGAAAGATGCCTTGAGGGGAAAGAAGAGAGGGGATAGGGGGAGTTGGGCCTCCGGAAACCTCACTCATTTTACGCTTGTATGACGAACGTTACTTCACAACCGGATTTCTGTGAGGCCGTGGTATCGCACCGTTCGAGCTGCCCATTCGTGCCTAAGCATGGCTCTACCACTGTGATATAAATGCCAAAAATACGGATTGCCGAGTGGAAAATACTTTTACGTACACGCCGTTCTAAAAATAACACAAACGATAAAATAAGTACGTTACAGTATTAAGTAAAATTTTAAATATTAGTACGTTACAGTATTAGGTTATAATATTTTTTAGGTAAGTATTAGTTTTAAATTTATTTTGTATGTTTGTATAATTCTGATCTTAAACATCACGTCGTCATACAGACATCTTACAAAATAGGAAATATTAGAAGAACTACCATAAGTTACTGTTGAAAGTCATAATGGCGTAGGCATTTAGTTGGTTGTTAAAAACATTTATTACATCTGAACTTAAAACCTTAAATATAATAAAAAATACGTCCACGTATAAAAATACTTTATAAAACATTTCCTAATTCATTTTAAGCTTTTAGATATAATATTTAGTAGATAGTTTTCTTCTCACGGGTTTCTTTGTCTACTATGCATTTAATTTTAGTCCCTATGCTTCAAATATATACTTTAGATCCGAGTTTCGTGCAAACATACCAAGTAAACACATTATAATTAAATTTTATTATTTTACATAAATCTTTAGAGTAATATTTTAGTTTTATAAATCGCATAGCACAAGCTGGTAGTGTCTCAAAATATTTGAAAGGTGAAAGATCTTAAACAAATTTTATACCCTTTGGAGTCTTTTACCTAACTGTAAATTCACTTGTTACTGAATACCCTTGATAAAAATACGACAAAATGATGGATAACGGTACCGAAAATGTGGAAGTACCCAATTTGCAAGACTCGGTTATTTGTAGAATAATACCAATATAATCTATCACTCCTAAGGGTATAACTAGATATGTATCAATGGTCAATTTTTTCGAGAACACAGAAATCTTCCATGAGTTTCAACAGTACATTTTTCAAAGATTGTACAGATACAAATTTCCCATTTGCTTCTACAAGTATGTATGTAGAGTTAGCACTAATGTAGTTTTAATCAAGGTTATCTCTTAAGAAAATTCAAATTATGTACTAAGAATAAAATTAAAAGTAATCAAACAAAATGTCACACATTTGTTTCAAAACACTGAAATCAGTCCTAATACGAAAGATGTCTTTTTATAAAACTAATAATTACATTACAAAAAGAGAATTTTAAAATAAATAATAAAGTTAAAAAACCAAGACGAGAACCCGTAACTTATCATTTTAGGTATGCTTAACTAACATCAAAGTATTTTATATACAATTAAAAAAAAATGAGAACTTAATAAAACGAATTCAACCAATATAACAAATAATTATGGAAAACAAGAAAGAAAGCTTTGCTTCATAATTTGTATAGACTTTTATATATTTTTTAAAGTAACTATGTTATACAATATTAGTTTGACACGCGTAGATAAGTTGTATTATAGCATTCACGCTGGCTATAGAGACCAGAAAAGCGTGCCATCCATCAAGCTCTCAAGGCCTATGACAAGAAGGATTACTTTTCTCATGAATATTTATCACCCTATTTATTCTCAAAACCAAGTACCAAAAAATATAATGCTTTGAGTTTACTCATTCGAAAATTCAAACATGTAAAGAGAATTTCTTTGACGATCTAAAATTTTATACGTGCACTTAAAATCTGCTTCTACAAAAACGATCAACTTTACCTTTGTAAGGTGAAATGTATATTCTCTCATTAAGTACGTCGCATATTAGACTTTTCTGCCTTTTGAAAAATCGTGCTCGACTAGTAGTGAAATCAGTAGTATTAAATATTATTAAACTCTTGCTTCCGTCGATAATGAAGAGTAGCTCCAAGTTTTCGAAAGTCCATTCATATTCTATCGGAGAGCTAGAGTGAAAAAAAGGGTTAACCCTAACCGCACATTACATTGGTGGTTCGATGACAAAAATAACTAAAGTATTTACTAAGAAAGCTAAACCATTTTATTGAAAACCAAAATGACAGTCGCACTCCTTCCAACGCATTAGCGCAAAGGGCAGAAGCATAAATTCCACCCTTAGGGCATTATAAAATCGTCAAATGTATTTCTATGATACTTCTTCTGTAATAGTTGTGCACAAATAAAGTGTTCTCCATCTTTCTATATATCTACCTTGAAACGCAATTACTAAAACTAACCAAGAACTTGTGTTTCCGGCTCTCTCATGTATAAAGGTTTTATAGACAGATTACGGTCTGCATCTCCCCCGTACAGTACCAAGAGATATCCAGTCACATCATCAGGAAATTTAATATTGCTCCATGTTTGAATCTGTGTATTATTTTTTTAGTATCAAATCCCAACATGCTGAAAGCCATAAAGGAAATGGGACTTTACGAATCCGAAATCAAATACATAGATGTTTGAAATGACTTTAATGGTATCAGAATAAATTACCGAGCAGAGCATTTTGTATGAAGATCATAAACACGTTTATCATTTAAGATAGCTAAAAACCTTGAAGCTAAGGCCTTGTAAGATAATAAATAATAAAAACATACATAATTAATTATGTTTTGTAAACAATTGCTTAAAAGAAGTGCTATCAACTTTGAAACAGCTGGGCGGACTTCTTAAAAGACTTTAATAGTGATTTTAAAAATTCTTACACAAAAAACGGGATTTCTTGTCAAGGAAGTTGTCTTTGTTTTGGCCAAGTTCTTTGATCAATCGTGACAAATTACATTTTGTTACAAGAGCACCCTGTCAAAAAGTTGAAAAGTTTATTTGTAAAGTTTTCTACTGTACAAATAAAACATTAGGTATGAACTAGCCCATGATGTTGAATAGATCACCTGAGTGAAAATGGCTAGAATGTGTTGTTGACATTAAAGTATTGCTAAACGTTCTAACATACATTTAATGTCGTGTTAACTATTGTTATAAATGAATTAGCAACCATACTAAAGTAATCGAATCACATCTAAAATATTCATAATTGAGTAGCTCTAATAGTCACGTTTAGTCAACATCACCAGCTCCATTTCACCAAATAGTGATCTCACGTCGAGTCACTCTAGAGATTATATAATATTTGAGATGAATAAGATTATATAAGATGGAAAATGCGACTCCTAAATAGGGCAGTGACCAACACCTCAATGCCTATTCAAATATCATGATAGTATCAAGGAACCCTATGGGGAACACGGGTATTATTACCCGTATTCCCCATAGGGTTCCCCATAGCCTTTACAAATATATGTACATTATATGAGCTGGGTAGCTCCTTGTAATCAAGGTAGTAGCATGCTCGTCATAAGTAATAAAAATATAAAATAGCAGGCAAAAGATTTTGTTACCTGTCGGTTAAAGGTGACCTTTTAAAAAAAGGTGGGCGGGGAGGGGGCAAAAGAGGAGAGAACTCACTCAAAACACAACGTAAACATTTGTTAACAATTATTTACAAATATCTATGTTTAATAGCCACATAAGATACCATAACTTTGTTATATAAACTGTTACAATAGAAGATATGAAAAGTGCTATAAAAAGTGAAAGGCCAGTGCTAAGAACATCCCATCGCCGTCAAAAGTTCTTCAATATATTGTGTCAGTAATATCATAATATCTGTTCTATCTTTTTCAAGTTTGACAATATTTTACGCCAGCTTTCATAAACGACGAATACCTCGGAGGCGGCGCAGAAAAATATGGAGGGCAATAAAAATGTCAAGTCAGGTCATCAGAATGGAAAGCCGAAGGCGTTTTGTCGCCAGATGTGGCACTGAATCAATGAAAAAGTGTTTTCTTTCGTGGCTTACATCGGCGATATATCAAGATGCGCCGGCCGCGCACAAGGTGAGGGAAACTACGCAACTGTAATAATAGGCAATGTTACGTTTGCTGACGAGACAAATTCTCAACCTAGCACCTGGTAGCGCTGACATATGACATATGTGTTTTTACGATAAATATATATATATGTATATAATATAATTATACATAAATATAATATAAATTTCATTCCTTTAACATATACTTGAAACTTGAAATAGTCTTTATACTGTTAAAAGTAAGGCTGTTTATTTTAATAACTGCGTAATTTGATTGTGTATTAAAGGGAACTCTGACAAAATACAAATCAACGTCATGGTTAGTAATTAGACACAAAGGAAACATTTACAGTGCTAACAACATTCTGGTAAGGCTTAATCCGAATGTCCGGAAACGGGTCGCTTCCTATTTTGAGTCTTTATCCGTACACAGTACTTTAAATACTAAGTAGTTTAGTCGATGGAGAGAACAATGAGTTGGGAACAGTTTTCATGTCGGAAGTAGCATTACACTGAACATTAGCCTCAGCGATAAGGTGCCAACGCAAATTGGTGCGAGCACGCGAACATTGGCATCGCATTAGAAGAAAGCACCGACAAAATCAGGGAAAACGATGATTGCGACACCTTGTACGAATCACCGCCGCCTCCGCCGAAATACGTCTAGATTATAACAGCTAACGACCTTCACCCAATCATACTTGCTGCATTTGGGTTAGTTTGTTATTGATTTATTCTATTTGAGTATGTTTTTATAAAAATAAAAAAAAGATCATCATCCTAAGTTGTTATATAATAACTGTTCTGTTCTTTAGTGAGGCTGGGGGTTTTCTATATATGTCATGAGATAGGTCCACATCCTAATATCCTAGTATGGATTAGTATGCTTGACAAACCTCCAATAATGTAAAACTAGCAGGTACTTCAGTTTCTCAATAGTTGATTATCTTTAACGAAACTGACGATTGAAACAGTCAGCATACCCCGTGTCCACTTTTTAGTTGTTTCTTAAAATGTGAATAAATTTTTGGTTTCTTAAATGTTTGTTATGAATATCAATATAATGAAATTAAATAAATAAATAGTTAAGTGTATATCACGAAGATTATGTCTATAGAAACAGATTACTCGTAATTGTCGATTTTATGTCATGTATCAAACAATATAAAACTGTGATATAAAACTGTTATAAAATAGGTTCCATGGCGTTTAAATAGACTTTAAATATTCAAGAACTGAATCTTTACATTTACACTAAGCCATACATAAAAGAAAATGCATTCACGAGCAGATCCGTTTCATGTATTTATAATACATTTGGTATTCATTGTACAGGAAGTTGTTATTCAACGCCCTCTCATGGCGACCAGCAATAAATTAACAACGGACTGGATAAACCCATTGAGCACTTCGATCTACGATCGTAACTGCATCGGAGCTGCATTTGAATAATATAAACGGTAATGTATTACCTTAAAATTTACCGACTTTGTATAATTTTGCTCTGAGTTTTACAAGTCAGATTCAAATTAAAGTATAAACTTAAATTTTACATTTTGAATAAAAAATACTTCTTGATTGATTAATATTTTTACTTATTTCCTTATATGTTAAACTGCAGACCGTTTTTTACCATAAGACTAAAAGTGTGGCAAAAGTTATACCAATAAATTATATCATGACTATCTTTTCTCTGTGTCTTCTCCATAGTGGGTAATCAGATCCTAAACTATCTTTGTTGCAAAATCCAAATTTGATCAAAACTGTTCTGTCTGTAAGAGTAAAAAAATCCTCCTACGTCCTCTTACATCCTCCCAAACTTTAGTAAAGTAAATAAAATACATGATTACTTAAAATACTAGTTAAAAATGTATCCTGTTTCCAGATATCTTAGTCTATAATATAAACTACTGTTTATTCTTTGAAAATTGAGTACGTTTACTCTTATAATAAAATTATTTTACATCGAACTAATTCCTCTCTAGCATAGTTACCGAAAGAACCGTTAACATTTATGTAACTTCCAGGAAATAATATGAGTTGCCAGAGGCATCGCCTTTCCCGTTATCAGCAAGCAGTCAAACAAATGGTACGATAATGACGTTAGAACTTTCTGACATTCGCTTACATCTGCTGACATCAATATTAAGTCACATCACCGATAAATGAATCGTAGCTAAAGCTTTCTTTGAGGAAATAATCATAGATACGCACAGAGTATATGTGAACATATAACGATATATTGTTACGGGTCCATATTGAAAGTAACTTTGATTGAGAGATTAACTTTTTAACTTTAAAAGTTAATCTCAATCTCACATTACCATTTTTTTGCCTTGCTAAGCCCACACGATATGCGGAACACGCTAAAAATCATTTGGTATCCTATATTCTGAGCCTGCTTATTTTTACTTATTTGGGTAAGCTTATGTATAAAATTAAGTAATGCACTTTTACATTGTTTTTATTGATGTTCCAGTTTTTAAAACCCAGAGACTCGAAGTTCAAGTAACTCTCCAAACTCATATCGGCTGTTTCCTTGCTCTAATAGAAACAAATATGTATCATACTATATTTGGCTTCCGCAATAAATCTTAATATGTAACTTCGTGTAACTCGGAATGATATTTCCCTACAAAAGCTCTAGACATTTTAATGTTTATCCGCCCAAATAGCTCTCGACTCACTTGTTATATTATCAAAGCATCATAATATTTTGATATATATTTTTTATTTAGCCGTATTTTAACAAATTGAAACAAATGACTTGCAAAAAAAGTTTATCTTTTTATTTGTTGCTATACCCCAAAGGGGTAAGCAGAGAAGTCTCGAACGTTCACTTTTTGCCAACAATAATTTAGGACTATAATACATATTCAGTCTGATAGATAACAGTCCGATCCCTTTTATGATATCCCGAGAAGAGCTAGGGTAACCCTATTCTACTCCACCAAGAACCACACGTCAATATTAAATTCTAATAATATGCAACCATATCACAATTTTTTTTTGTTTTCTTAATCAGATATTGTTGTGAATATAATAAGTAAAAATGAAAAAAACCTCAGTATATACCTGACAATCCCTTTAAAACTTCGAAGACTGGTGTTTTCGAATGGTAGATGATGATTATGATAATCAGAATTTTTCAATTGTAGCTATAAACTTTCTCAATAAAGTCACCTTTCAAACAAAAAATAACAATAGGTATCGGTCATAGGTTAGTCAGATATGAACCTAAAATAAGACCAAGAGACACTCAGACAGATACACACATCCATCTTGTAAAACTCACTCACTTTTAGAGTTGGGGTTAGAAACTTTGCTCACGTATGGGAATACAATTAATTAATTAAGTAAAAAGATTTACTGTTTCTAGCCGTTATGGAAATAAAAACAGTACTTTCAAGTAACTTCTTGTTGTTAATTTCTTTGTTTTCGATTAATTATATTATTCTTTTAATTTATAGCTACAAGTCTTGTTTTCATATAGATTTTAATGATGAGTTAGTATATTATTTTCTAAGCAGAAGGTATTGCCATAACTTCGGTTCAGCAGATTTCTGGTCGACTTGGATTCCACCTGATTTGGGTAACACCATTTCGTTATTTTCTTAGTATAATTTCTTGCGTAGACTTTTTATGGAAAAATAGGATAAAAAATGCGTGAATGACATCATTAGCGTTCAGAGTGATTATGGGCATCTGTGACTGCGGGCAATCCGAATGGCCACGAAATTGTACACCAGCTAAGTCTTATAAGAAAAGTAAATCCTCTCTCTTCATGCCTATATTACAAAAATAGGTATTTATTTAGATATGAAGTATAAATTTTTACATTTGTGTTTTAAACTGTAGAACAGTGACTAGAAAAAAAATAAACCATGAAAACATTTGCTTTGAATATATGTACATATCTTTTATACGTTGAAATCTAAGGTTTTTTAATTTATTAATATTTATCAACTCTTTAACTGCTCAATGCTCAATGCTAGGCTTGAATTGGTACTTAAAACCATTTGAAGTGAGAGCAGTCTTCTTGTTATTCTCATGACTATTGGGGTTGGCTTCTAGTCAAACCAATTATTGCCTGAATATCAGTTTTATAACTGAGCCTGGCTCCTCACCCCTGAGGGCTAACTGAATTCAATAGTAGGACTAATTGTCATTATATTTGAGGTAGAGCAGTAGTTATGCAAAAAAACCTTATAAGACAAATAATATAAAACTCGATCCACGTTATAGGTAAATGTTGAATGTGACCTAGACCTACATGCTCTTATTTCCATTCAGTATAAAGTTTATTTCGAGGATTGACATTAGAACGAAAATTATTATTTTTTGTCTTAAATAAAATATTGAATACAATGTTTTCCTGAAATTTAGTGAAAAGAAGGACATTGGAATATCAAAAACGGCATGTCTGTAACTGCTTCAGCCATCCAGTAAGGTCAATGACTTAGGGTCATACTCTAGGTCAAACTGAATAATCTGTAACGTAATCAGGATTACGATCTCGACAGTGATTGATCAAACATGAAACTTCATTAGTTTTATTATGGATTACATCAAATAGGTGAAATAACCTGCATTTATACACATATTGACAGAAACTCATTAACAAAATACAAGGCACAAAACAGCGTAGATAATTTTGTGGACGGACGTGACGCGGTGAAATGTGAGCGGGACAATCAAACGTCATTAGGGCAATAGGTCGTTCGTTGTGATGTCACGCGCGGAATGACGAGCAATGGATAAATATTTTCGTTATTGAACCACCCCTCGTGTGATAATATGGCATTATTACTTCCACAACGTCATTACTAAGGGTCTTTAATTGAAAAACACTGAACAGCTTGACAATATAATATCTGAGGGAAATCGTTTTGGTGGATAAATATTCAAACACTGTAATAACATTTACTTATTCTCCCAATAGAAATGACAAGGTTTATATAGGTATAACTCAAATTTATTTAGTATAGTAATAAGCATAATTATTAGACTTCGAAAACTAATATAACCAATCTTAAAATTTTTAAAATGTTAATAATTAAAATGATTATACTAAAACTGTTCCTTATAGCATTCAAGTTTGAAAAGGACATTTTTGTGACTGAATGAGTAAATATTAATTAGTAACTGGATAGTAAATTCTTATTTATACACATTTAGAAAATACACGAGACTGTTTACTTACATTTATATATATGCATTTTAATGTTTTATTGCAATTTACAATAATATGATATAAGAAGATAATATAAAATATATTTGTGGGCGTTAATATATCTGCCTACCCCTTCGAGGACATTTATTACAATATAATATATATATATACATATATATAAAGATAGATAATACAATGTATATTTATATTAAGCAACTGTGTATTCAATATGATTTTGAAGTAACTTTTTTGTTGAACTCATAACCTAGACACTATTGTTTGATAGGTATGAAACTCCATGTCTTTGGCAAGCTCTGATGAACTGCTGATTGCAACACGTTATTTAGTAGATGATTATGCTCTAGAACTAACTTTTAATTATCTTCTTGGAGTCAAGTACTAAACTAACTCACTAATATTATTTAAAAAAATTAAGATGATAATGATGATGATACATCTACCTCGATCCTCTCACCTCAATATTTGGTCGTATCTCCATATCGGTAAAGAATTACATACATAAATACATACATTCACGCCTGCATCCCAAAGAGGTAGGCGAGGCGTAATTAACGCCCACATTTTGAACCAGACTATCTCAATAATTGTTACAAACTATACGTAACTTTGTGCTCACAAGTCTATATAGGCTTGATATATTTTTTTATATACGATAGGTGGACAGGCGAACAGACGGGTCAACTGATGGTAAGTGACAACTGCCCTCTATGGAAACTTGCAACTTAAGAGTCGAAAGTGCACTGGTCGACTTTGAGGGTGATGAGAGATGGGGGGATGCGAGGAGGCGAAAGAAGAGAGTGAGGATGAGGAGATGGGAACGAGGAGAGGGGGGGATGGGGCGAGAGGGAAAGTTGGGCCTTCGGAAAACTCACTAATTTCGGGGAAATGCAACGCAAACGTTGCTTCACGACCGGTTTTCTGTGAGGCCGTGGTATCACACCGGTCGAGCCGGCCCATTCGTGCCTAAGCATGTCTCTACCAGTTTGATGTTAAGTACCTTTATACTTGTAATACACGAAGAAGTGAATATGATCTTAATTATATAATCTGAATAAATAAATAAAAACAGTATTTATGTTTATAGCAAATTGTAAATAAAAAGATAGAAAAATTGAAGGTTTATGAATTTCAACACGTATAAAAGCTACAATATACACAGATAACTTCTTTGCGACAACACTGACCAGAGGGTTGCTCTGTACGTCTATCTTTTCAGAGGATTATCGCACTCTATGCCCGAGAAACCCACCACAATTAAGTAAACTCTTGTAAATTTACAAATAAAACTGTTTGAGGGATGAGGTTGATAGTTAAAATATACAGTTCAGATACTTTTGCGAAAATACAGTCAAGAATACAGTATTGTTCTCTCACCCTTTTGTGTTTCACTGGATGTCAAAATTTAACACGGTAACAATAACGGTTTACTTATTCCAACCATAATTTGATTCTTCTTTATTGATTGACTATTGAATTGATAGATTGATGGATTGAATTGATTTAAGATAACGAAAGCATAACTGTTATCTAATATTGCTATGACACTTAATTATTAAATTAATTTAAATAAATACCCAAAATGACGTAAAAATAATATATAAGAGGAACGTGTACAAACGAGCAAGCGTTTGACAAAGACGATAAACTTCTTTTATTATGATACCTACGCATGTCCCGAGCACAGAATTAAATCTTTACACAATACCTGTTCTCAATCTCGGTAAAAAAACAAAAATCATTTCATAAAATAAAATCATATTATGTTTTTATATATAGTCTCCTACTAAATCATATACGAAATGAAAGAGAAAAATTACTTTTCACCCTTTTTCGCAAACTTACACATTACCTTCCACTCTAACACAAGCATTAGCTTAGCTGGAAGGGTTAACAAGGATACTAGTAATATGCGACCCATGTTGCTAGTATTCTTGCATTGACATGAAACATATAGACATATTACAATACTAAATATCCTATCTTCTTGTAGTCTTATACCTAAAATAATGTATCAATATGCAGCTTTACCGCTTACACTATTTACCCCCTAAACACTATTGTTACAAAAATTCTTACATATATTATAAAAATAAAAAGGAAGCGATGGCCCAAAAACCAACACAATTACTCACTTCTCAGACATCACAGGGGTCGCATACGGACATGTATTAAAACTTCAAAGCAACAACCAGAAACCGTCATTTGAACCTTTTTCCTTCACAACACGTGACTTCAAAGGCAACAGGAAAATTCCACCCGAAAACATAATAATATAACAAAGAGAACGTTTTGTTACATACAACTTAATTCATGTTGTAACAGTAGAAGACGCGACATGTCGACATACAACCGATACTTGGCATGAACATCGTCTGAATGACACGTTGGCTCGGTTTTCTACATAGTTAACTTCGGTGTGGGCACTCAATGATATACATGAATGGAGTGTCCGGCGGTAGATCTTTTCATCGTTTATCGTGTAGCATGGCTGAGAGGGCGAGCACAATCGGCCGCCTTGAATACAGCCCCAGGTAAATGTTGAGCTTTTGTAAATACGTGGCTCCGTTCGTAGTTAAATTCTTTATCTTAATATCTATCTATTTACATAGCAACCTTTGGAATATACCTTACAAAGGCCTAAATTATCTCCTTAAATTAAATTGAAACACATTCAGAATTCCCTCGCAACAAAGATTATCGTAAAAGATAAAGGGTCAGGTGTATACCGAGGTCCGTAAACGGGCTAATATAATGTTAGCCCTGGGAGTTTTGATGGTCGCGATATATAAAACAACTTCTGTAAATAACTAGGGACTAGTGAGGGCGAGATAACGTTCAAACTCGGAGAAAAGAAATGGGATTAGGAGAAGGATATCAATCATGTAATTCAGACTAAGGTCACAAGTTCTAACAGTACTCGTAAAATACATTTTGCATTAATGTTCTTGTATATTTACTAAATAATATTCGATAAACTAAAGTGTAATACTAGCTGTAAGTTTTACAGAATCAATGTGATATTAAACAATAAAGTAATTTCTACAACATATATTTGGACTGGCCCTAATTTGAACTATTTAGAGGCTTTGCGGTCGTAAATCCTTTTAGAAATGTCATATTGTACTTTATATATTTTATCTGACTGTAATATGCAAAGCTAATGAGAGGCAATTGCACATTGTATTTGTCACGTGAATGAAAACATGAAATGGTGCTACATTTTAGGATAAAAAAAAACTAAAAAGAAATACATACAAAATCTTTCTTAATAAAAGTACCAATTATTTAAATTGTGTTCTTTACTATTATTAGAAAGGCTGTTAAATATGTGATATTGTATTCCCGTCATTGCATCATCAGATAGCTCCCAGCTATCTTGACTAGGTCGTCAGGCTTTTAATAATACCTACCAATTACATTGCTTATTTATTATTTAAACACATTTTTACTTTAAATAAATCAAATTGATGTTGTCTATAGTAACAAAACCATAAGAAAAACGAATCTAATTTCATGAAAATAATGTTCATTTTCTTTCGTGTTGCTGGCTCATGACTTTCCTCAGTGTAAAGTTTAGTGGTAGAGTCTGCTGTCACGTTTATTGCGTTTTTAGAGGCGCTTTTAAGTACACAAGTGTCAGGTCATATAGCACATCTTGATAGGTGCGCAACTACGCACTAAGTACGGCTAATAATAAAATTCTAATTCTACTGTTGTTATTAAGTAGCTTAAGTTTGAAAGTAGTCACTTAAGTTTGAAATGTTTTTCATAATATAATGTTACTAGTATGTTTTTTAGTGGTAGAGCCATGCTTAGGCACGAATGGGCCGGCTCGACCGGTGCGATACATCGGCCTCACAGAAAACCGGTTGTGAAGTAACGCTTGCGTTGCATTTCCCCGAATTGAGTGAGGTTTCCGGAGGCCCAATTCCCCCTCCCCCCTTTTCTCTCCCCTCATCTCCTTTATCCTTTTTTCCATCTCCTCATCCCTCCTCTCTTCTTTCCGCTCCCTGCATCCCCCATCCCTCATCAGCCTCAAAGGCGGGCAGCGCACTTGCGACTCTTGAGTTGCAAGTGTCCATGGACGGCAGTGTCACTTACCATCAGGTGACCCGTCTGTTCGTCTGTCAGCCTATAGTATAAAAAAAAAAAATTAAAAAAATGTATCAAAAATTTTTGATTTCTTATATTTTATGTTTAAACCAATTTAAAAAAAGGATTATTTGATGCAGTTTACCTAATTATTTGAAGGTGATGGACCAATTTGTTATTTTTTTGTTTGAAAGGTTACCTTGTTATTTTTTATGTTGGTCCTATTGTCATTATTTAGTTATAATAACTGTCTTATTAATAATTAGTATATACAACGCTGTTAAGACCCAAAGTAATCATAGCTTGTACTAGAACAATATAAATATACTATACTCATCGACTTATTTTTTACAAATAACAAAAATGCAAAGAACTACTAAATTCCCTTACCTATCCATTTCTAAAATAAAAATTCATGTGAGGGGCAAGTGACCAATAGCGGTTTAAACTGCTTGAGTACTCTTTTAGCAGGCGCCTTGGTACGACATCGCATCGATATGCTAATGCCTTTGAGCGGCATGACGTAACATGATATTTCTACCTGCGACGAGCAATTTGCAAGCGAAATGCCACGCGCTTACACTTTGTCATTTTATCGAAGTCTCTTGTGTGCTCGTGTTTGGTTTACAACGCATTATGGATGGTTCAAAGTGTTATTGGAAAATATTTTAAGTGCTAACTTAGGATTATATTACAGTTTTGTTTGCTCAGAATATTGATGTACTTTTATATTTATTTGTTTCAGGGATATTCATGTCGTGTAGGATAAAAAAGAATTTCGCAAAGAATTTTATCAACAGACACCTTGTCTTTCTCAAGCTGCAATGAGATTTAAACTGTCACTGTCATTCTCAAAGATTAATTGTTTAGTGGTTCGTATAGAATGAACATAAAGAAACAAATTTATGTTTTTTCAAAAAATTATAGCATACATTGCCGCTACGTTTATACAGCGAGGCAAGGAGTAGTAAATCATTTTAATAATTGATCCCGGTTGAAATATTCATGAAGTTCAACTGAAGGTGTACCGAGGAAAACGGATAAAAAATGTTTCAGACCTCCCTAATATTTCACAACTGACCGTTTTTCTAGCGAACCGCCTAAATAATATTTTATCATATTCGAGGGAAGAAAATGTGGGTTTTCTGTTTTATAAACATATTTATTTTCTAGACTTTCCACTACGAGTTATTAACTACCATGGGAGTACCACGGCCTCACAGAAAAACCGGTGGTGAAGTAACGCTTGCTTTGTATTTCCACGAATTTAGTGAGGTTTCCGGAGGTCCAACTCCCCCTCTCCCCTCATCCTCTTCTCTTCTTTCCCTTCCCGCATCCCCCAACCCTCATCACCCTCAAAGGCGGGCAGCGCACTTACGACTCTTGGGTTGTAGGTGTCCATGGACGGCGGTTGTCACTTACTATCAGGTGACCCGTCTATTCGTCTATAGCATAGTATAAATAAAAAACTATATATACAACATACCTAATCTTTAGTAAACAATGATTGAGTGTAAAGTCTCGTAGATGTAAAAACCTATTTATAACCCAACATTTTCATTTGAATGTTTGTGAGTGAATGTTATGTGTTGTTTGATAGCTTTGTATATAACAGTGTATCTTGAACTGTAATTGGATACACTTTTGTGCCACAACAATCAATGACATTTTAAAAAAAATATTTTAAAGAACAACGTTGATTAGATTCCGTTAAACTGTTACGTCAAATTGATTAAAATTTTCAACTTATTACTATTTGTAAACTTTAGGTGTTTCATATTAAGGCGTAAATGTTTTAAGACGTATATACATATACAGAATAATACAAGGGAAGTAAATCAATGGAAAATATTTGTATGAATGAATTAGTATTATTTTATAAGTTATGAAGTTGTAAAAGAAGATAAAAAAATAACTGTTTAGTTGCGATACCTAATTTAATATTGTGATACCGTTTGATGTGGTTTTTGGTATGAATAAAGAGGGAAAGACGAACAGGAGGTTCACCTGATATTAAGTAACTGCCACCCATAAACATCTGCAACTCAAGAGTCGTAAGTGCGCTGTTCGCCTTTCCGGGCGATAAGAGGAGGATGAGGGGGGGGGGGGGGGAAGATAGAGGGTGTGAAGAAGAACTAAAGATGAGGAGACTAAGCATGGCTCTCCCACAGATAAAGAAAACATATTTTGTAAAATGAAAACAATATCAAAGTAAAATCAAATGACAGAAAAGCAAATGAACAAGTTAATTACTTAAAAAGATCTCTGAGACTGGATTAAAGTGATATAAAATAAATCGGAGACCGCTCTTAATCTATCCAAATAACGAAAATATCGCCTCGTTCGTTTTCAGATTCTCAACTTGCAATACAGGAAATGGGTTCAAAAACAACGTCTCAGCTTTCGCCTCAAAGGAAATTCGGTAAGGAAATTCTAATGTCGGCTAGAGCCTTACGTGTCGCTGAATAAAATGCTGAAACATTAAGGTAGGTCACTGGGGCATACACCTACTTAAAATCATATGCTTGAGTGGTTCACGGATATGCTGTTGATTACGGGTTTAACCCTTTTTGTAGTAACAAAATATGTAAATACCTATTTTACAATAAACTCTAGTCATAAATACATTTATATTTCGTCTTGAGTCTTAACGACTGATTATTTGTTATGTATAGAGTATATCATCTGGGAAACCTTAAATGAAAACTTGGCAGTCAACTTAGGTACTTGTCACGTCTTAGTACTATTTACTACTAGTATCTTCAAATAAGTATATATTTAATATACAGGTATGATAGATACACTCTCTGACAGACATGACACAAGCTGACAGGCACTTTATCGTTTGAATATAATTTATTATTGCAGTGTATTAGAATTTCTCATTAAGTTACAACGGGAACTTGATAAACTCTTGGAACTTGGCGTTACTATGGTGGGCATGCAAACGTTACTTTTTTTTATTATTACTTTTTTTTTGTGGAATCCCCCACGGGTCATTACCTCAACGGAGCTGAAGGTGAGAGACTACATGAGGGATACAATAAGAAGGAAGCCTTCGGGAACCCCTGCAAGCCTTGCCAACTGATTATCAGGTGACCACGCCATGGAATATGGGGGGCCTAAGCCTCCTTCAAATCGAAAAGGAGCGCTTGGAACACGTCGCACAACCGTCTTCTATATTATTACCTGCTAATATAACGTTTCTCTGTACATCTTAAAGCTTGTATGAGTGCAAAATCATTTTTTTTTATTCCTTTTTTTTTTAAATATAAAGGTGCCTTGATCTTTGTAAGCTACTTAAATGAGTGATATAATTCAGGATGTAACTCACGGAAAGATGTCCAGATAGGCGTCGAGTCGAGAATAAGGCAGACCTCAACTACTGAATTTACGCACGGCACGAGAAAGAAAAAATAAATATTTTCCTTATACAGTAAATACATTTATAGCTGCAACTAAATGAGTAAACAATAACATAAATTAATTAGCAACTGATTATTTTTCTTTCTTTAATAGAGACGCTAAATTATCCCACTAGTAGACAATTCAAATGACACAACATGTAGGCTTCTAACAAGACGTCTAGGCTTTAGGCCGACATAAAGAACCATAATTCATACATACATACACTTGAAAAACCTTCCTTCTTGCGTAGTCAGTTAAAAAAAAAACTAGTTAGGAATTCATAAAGCTTCTTATAAACCAGTGGTATTATTTATCCCACTCTGCCCTAATACAAGTGCTGTCGAGCTTTCTAACGGTTAAAAAAATATTGAAACGCTAGAAAATACGTATATCCTATTTTTACGTACGCTCGTTCTTCTAAAAAAATAAATAATATACTTGTAGTACTAACATAACATTACCTGCATATTTAATTTTTTACCTTAAATAGGGTGTTCCAGGTTAAATATTTTGATCGCAAGATCACCTGTTTAGTCATTACACCAGCAACCCCTATATATTTAAAATTACTTGTAATATGAGCTTTTTTGCAATTTATTTACTTATGATAAACAAGACCACATATCGGCTTTAGTCAGTATCGTAATGTTTATGTACTCGTATATGTGTAGGCTGCATGATATTGTATTTACTGGCATATGTTAATGTCTCACTATTGTCTCTAATCTGATTTTGCTGACGAAGAGGCGCATAATCTATTATGTCGGTAAATGCTATATTACATTTAAATTTTGCGGTTACTGTATTTTCTAAAAGTGTATCAAAACTTAATTATAAAAAGTAGTTTTAGTATAAAGTAATATGTGTACACATATTATAATTACGCCTAAGATGATTGATCCTTTTGATATTTGCTTAGGAATATTATTTTTATGTGAGAAAAATTATACATTTCGATTTGTAAATTTATTATAAGTAAAAGTGATTATCAATACATCAAAACCGTTGTCTCATATGTTTTCACACCCAAGAGAAAAGTTCACCTAAATTTATATACTACAAACTTTTAAAATAGCACAAGATTAGTTTAAATTCCAACACACCCTGTTATGATTAATGGTGAATGTTATTCATACATACATAAGCTCACACTCACATACTTCTCCAATTCGGAGTAGGCAGAGACAACAGCTCGCCACTTGCTTCTATCCTTACATAAATCACGAGTTTCGGCTACTGTTATCAAACCATTCATGCAAGCCCGCCTGTTGGGTATTTCTGACCCACCTTTTCTTACAAAATGCCTCCAATCAGGTGTGTATAATATCTGAATATTATTCGTAATATGAGAAACAACTATGTCTATCGCATAAACCTTTTAAAGAACTTATCCTTCTAATGCTTTCATTCACCCAGTAGGCACCATTTGTAACTATACGTAGTACCATGCATACTTAGCAGTAAAAACAATGTAAAATAAAATCGCAATATTAGAATATAACATTACTGGCATCGTAAGCAGGAAATAAATTTACGTCTGAAAATGACGTGAATGAATAATTAATTTACGATTTGAATAACAATAGCCAAATTACTTGTCTAAGTGTGCGAGAGGGATAGAACGATTTAATCCGGACGTCTGCTACCAAATGTTTGAACGTCTAAGTTCGATTAGAATAGATGGTAGTGTACTTTAAGGCCTGTAAAAACATGAACATAGTGAAGACAAGGCCCTTGTGGCAAAATAATAATTAAGAACACCGAAATCGTGTTTAACATAATATGAAACATTTTGAACAAAACAGTGAATCCTTTTTTTTTTAAAGAATACTAGCAACGTGGGTCACACATTACTAGTATTCTTGTTAACCCCCCAGCTAACCTAAATGCTTGTATGGGTGGGGTTACGAGGGGTGCTGGCTAGAAAACCTCCACGTGGTGCACCCTGGGCAACGTTGTCGACGACGCAGCCTTTTCTTCCTCCTCTACTTCTGAGGAGGGCTTTGTCGGCAACGGCTAATCTTCTGGCGAGAAGATGTGGCCATTTTGCTTCGGCCCCTCGGTCGAGGCTTGGCCCAACAGAGCGGGCACTTATATGCAGATTCCTCTGTTGGCTCTTCGCTCCTCGGAGCTGTGAGGAAGGGAACCTCAGTAAAAAAAAAAATCACCGTGGTGGGACCTTTCTATGGGTCAGAGCTTCTCCAGTGTTCACTGTGGAGAAGGTGGACGGGCTCGGCGTGCACTTACACTGCCACCGAGCAGGCATTTCAAGATTTCTCTTGATGCCACCGTCAGCATATTGTTATCCTGAAAGGAGTGTCGTGGTTAAGTCTCACGGTCTTGGCTTAGCCGCCTGAACTGCGAGGAAGAAAACCTCCATAAAAAAATTACCCCGAATCTCGTATTCTGGTGCGTAACCATGGGATGCATGGCTGCTGGGTGGTTCAGTCGTAAGCGCACTCCCAGCCTAGGTACCTGCGGACCCCTCAGTTGGGTAAATCTCAGGTTGATAAATCTACGCTTGCACGGGTATTGGGGGATCTCTGTCCGGGTCGACCTATAGTTCTCCCCCACTCGTGAGAATAATTATGGATGCATCAATATTAAAAAACAAAGAACAGATGAAGAAAGAAAGAAGGAGAATTTGAAGAAGAAGGAGAAAAACAAAAACAAGAAGGCAGACGACACCTCGTCGAACGACGAGGACGATCTCTTAGAGGAAGTCTCTATGGCGATGGAACCCGTCGAAAATCGAAAGCGCAGTCGTTCGAGGGATGACGGACCTGAACCGTCCATGCTTCCTCCCAAGATGGCAAGCAGTCAAAGGGGAAGACCGAGGTCACTCATGCCTGTTGCGCCTTTGGCAAGTTCCAGGTCGCCTTTCACCCGGTCAGGAGAGTACGCGCGGGCTCGAGCGGAAGGCGAAATCATCGCGGAGGAGGAGATCGCGGATCTCCTACTTAAAATCCGTTCACCGGTGGAAGGGGGTTCCGTCTCTCAGACACCGGTGGCGTTGAAAGAGAGGACTAGTGTTGCGGTGGCAATTATAAACAAAGTGGACACCAAGTCTACTAATCTAAAGGGCACCTTTGTTCGAGCCCTGAAGGACTCCTCCTCTGCTATCTCTGGGGTGGCCTGCCCCCTACGTCTGCCAAAGATGGGTAGTAAGTAGTCGGAGGGCGCGCTAAGAAGGCTACCAAGAAAAATGTCAAACAAAAAGGCTTGGAAACTGCAGGCGCCCAAAACGGCGGCTGTAGTAGTCACAGTGTCACCGGAAGCGAGTAAAGTTGGGCTATCCTACGCGGCCGTCTTCAAAAAAGCCCGGGATAGCCTAGGTGGTGAGTTCGGGGCTTCAGGTGTGAGGCTGCGCCTTGCCCAGACGGGGGCTCGAGTCCTCGAGTTCCCCGGCCCCCGCCCGAAGAGGTACGCGAGTGGCCTGACGCCGCTCGCCGAGCCACTATGGCTCGTTGGTCGTCCCGGTTGGAGGCTCCACGTGCTGGCTTTGCCACCGTGGAGGCGCTCCAGCCGGTCATCGTCGAGTGGGCAGGGCAGCAGCATGGAACCCTTTCTTTCCGACGGACGCAGGTTCTCTCCGGGCACGGCTGCTTCGGAAAGTACCTGCACTCGGTCGCTAGGAGGGAATTGAGTCCCGTCTGCCACCACTGGACTGCAGTAAGGACTCGGCACAGCATATGCTCGTGGTTTGCCCGGCTTGGGCGGCACAGCGTCGGGTCCTCATTGCAGTAATCGGAGAGGATCTCTCACTACCGGCCATCATACGCTCCATGGCCGGTAGTGACAGGAATTTTACCGCGGTCGCAACCTTCTGCGAGGAGGTCATCTCGCAGAAGGAGGCGGCGGGCCAGTCAGAACGGGCCCATGAGGACGACCTCCACTCGGACTCAATTCGCTGCCGGTGAACCGGGCGGCGAAGGCGCGATTACCAGCGCCTTATGCCGCGCTGATTGTAGCCGCGGGTGGTCGAGACGGGTTCTCCCCTCCACCCGCTATAGTGGCCAACCGCGAGGAGGCGACGTTCTGGTGTGCCTGGACGTTGCCTAATTGAGAGTTATCCAAAGGTGGTGCCCGCGCTTTTGCGGGCAACAAGCGCTAGGAGGGGTCCGGGTTTCTTACTACAGCAGTTACCGGATTCCTCCTATTTTAAGCGCAGCATGGCACACCGTGTGGTTTTAGTCGGTCCGATTCCGACACACCGTTTCACTGAGAACCCCGGTGGGATGACGGCCCGAGGGGGTTTCCACACGTTAAAAAAAAAAAGGGGTGGGGGTTACGACGCTTTGACGATACAAGTCTCTATTACGAGTAGTAACGATGACAGCTCATATTCATCTTAATATCACTACTATAATAAGGCAATAATCACCAGAGCTTTACCTGGGACCTAACGTAAAAAAAAAACAAATATGTATTCTGAATGTTTTTGGGTTTTTATTTTAGATACATTCTTATGTACTAATTTACATATCGCAATATGTACATTAATGGATTTCCAGATGCGAATAGTTCGATTTAACTAAAGCGATCAATATTATTTTTGTATAAAAATTTAAATCGATGCTATCAACTTTGTAATCGTATCGTCTACAATATCTTATTTTTTATTTTATAATGTAATAAAGTGTATGCAACAAGAGACTATATCAATCAAGTAATTTTTACTCCGAAGCTCACAGCGTCGGTTCTAGAGTCGCGTGTGCCCGTTATACACACAGATCACATTACATCCACCTGGGTGTTATGTGTTCCGAGTCAGAAGCCTGAACAAATAAAGCCCAGGCTATACAAATAGCTGTCCCATCGAATTTGCATTATTGGAATGTCGAACAAATAAAATCACTGAAAGTTTTTGCTCAACATTTCACAAAAGCTTGTTCAAAAAGGGATAGGTAGTCGGATTTGATTTAATATGCCGAAGGAAATATTACATATATTTTACACATTAAGGAAAGGGCAAAACTTAACAATTTCGCATAGGAAGTTTTAAAATATATTCCATATTATTTATTTTCATGTTGTATACCTAATACAGGAGAAATAAATGTATAACAAACAATATCACGATGGAGCAAGGATTGTCTGGAATAAGAAATGGTCAATATCGCTTACACTCTGATGCAATGCCAAGCTCTAGCGTGAAATAATAATATTTGTAGATTGCCCGAGGTTTAGATCGGAAAGCGTGCTATGTGTTTTGCGAAGTGTCGTTAAGCGTGCTGATTGTACTGTAAGTTTGCATTATGTAGTGTGCACCATCTTAATTTGCAAATGTATTTCACGTCTCTAATGATTTTTTTAAGGTATAGGCGTCAAAAGGGCTTTCGGGTCATCTGATGGTAAGTGACAACCACCGCCTATGAACACCTACAACATAGGAGTCGTAATTGCACTTCCGGTCTTCGAGTGTAATGAGGGAGGCAGTGAGGAGAGAGGAAAGAAGATAGGGTGTGTTGGGTTTCCCCACTCACTCATCGAAAAAAAACTCAAGGGTTGCTTTTCAACCGGTTTTCTGTAAGGCCGTGGTATTACTGCGCATGAGTCAGCACATACATGGCATATCTCTCTACCGGAAGAAACGAAATGCGGAATTTTGACTATTGCGAACTACTTAAGATCAATTATAGAACCAGAGGACAACGAGAATCTCTACGTCTTTATTTTAAATATATTATACATTTTTCATTTTTTCAAGTCTGTTCGTTTAATATTTTTTGTAAGTTAAAAAAGATATATATATAATCTATCTGTCCATTCATATTAACAAAGCGGAAGAGTATTTTTGTTTGTTTAAACACGCTAATCTCTGCAACTATCAGTCGGATGTGAATCATTATATTTGTATTGCATATAGTATTTATCAATAAATATAATTTATCAATAAATATAGTATTTTATAGACGAAGTAAATATTATTATATCTGTGATATGAGTAAAGTATAAAACTCGTACGCTCCAATTGAACAAGCTACCGACCATATCAGGCTTACCCGACGGTTACACCTAGTGAAGATTTCCCGTTGAATACCTCTTCCATTAGAACCGCAAGTAAGAATCCGTTTACATAAAGAAATAATCTAGTTGGTTATACGGACCTAGTCCTGTCATAAATATTGTTACAAGGATTTTTTTTTCTATTATTGTTTCTGTTGTTGTAAAGAGACTTAACCACCTTCTCAAGAACCGTTTCTTGATACACTTTTGCCGCTGTTTTGACATTTTTTTCATAATAATATGGCTCGGTCACTCCTTGATGGCTAACACCCCACCAAACAACTACTGAAGTCGGGTTATGCAAACGTTATACTCTGCTGACTAATTAGGAAGATTCTATAGTGCCTTGAGCATAAACTCAGTCATTGTGCTTTTTAAAATATTGGTCAATAGTTACAATTTTCTTGTCACAATTTTTTTATGTTACCACCTTTTGCTAACCGCTTAAGAAGTTGTTTTTCTTTACCACCGTATTCATTTTTTATGATCACTTAAATAATGACTCGCGTCTCTTGTAGGCTCTAATTTGTCTGTTGGTCTAGTGGTTAGTGACCCTGACTGCTGAGCCAGACGTCATTTCCTACACGGGAGAAAAATTGTGTGATCCACTATTGGTTGTCCCGGGTCTGGGAGTTATTTGTGTCCGTTGTTTGATTTTTAGCTAATGCGGAATTTGTCTTTTGAAAAAAAAATACTACTAACTCATCTCTTTAAATACACACAATAATTCTAGTTGTTATATTAATTTCCCGAGATAAAATCTTTTGCTTTGATAGAATTTTTTCGAGTTATTTTCCTCAATAGCTCGGGACACAAATATTCGACTCATAACAACCAAATGGAGAGTTTAAAAAATTGAATTTGGCTCCATACCTACTTTGCATGATGGTAGCACAGGAATTCGGTTCTCTTTATCACCCGGCTCCATTTCAATATCTCAAAAATATTTAACGCTGATTGGCGCGAAAATGTGAAAACACAATGAATATTCATGTAAGAGTCACATATGATTTTAAAATATAATATTATGCTTTTTTTTGTGACAGTATTTATGAACAGACTAAGTATATACATATGTATATACTAAGTATAAACTCTCCTTAAGAATAAAGGCATGATATCAAATTATCATATAGCTGAAAACAAATCGAAGGTGGTTATACTAATTTTATAGGTAAGTTGGATGCCGTGTTTTCATGTAAAGTAGAGCACCATTTCACCCAGATTTAAAACAAAAACTTGGGTATCAGTGGCATATCTTCGCGTGCGGTTAGTTTAAAGTAACAAAGGTAAAAATGTATGTATTACTGCAGTGTTGTACGAAAACCTGACGTGCCGTCACTGTCTATAGTGCAATGCAGTCTTAGATATTAACACGAATAGGCAGACTTCAAAACTTATGTATTTTTTAAAGTCAATACATCTACAGCTGTATGTATCTCGTAATGATCTAATTTACAATTTGGCATGTACTTGCAAAATTTAAATCAGGAACTGAGATTGTGTGTTTTCTTAACTTTTATATATAAAAGTACAATACCAAGCTATTCGTAAAGCAATCACAGTTTAATTTAATAGATTATATTTTAATTTTATAATACATATATTCATGAAATAGATATTTTATATTCTTTTAAGAATGCATCATATCTCAATTGCCGTCGTGTTAAAGAGTACGTGTTTTTAAAAAAATACACTAAAATAAAAAGGATTTATTAAGTACATATTATAATACAGGGTAGAAGGTAGGCTACTGACGCTCACATTTTGCTGATTATAATTTGGTCCCATTTACGTAATAAACGCATATGGGCATTTTTGGGAAATGAACTGATATTGCTGACACAAGCAATAGCTACTGTAGGAAGTCTTGGTAGCAACCACCTACCTATAACGCAAATAGCTAGAGCTGGGAAGTCCGAGCCATCTAAATGATATTTAAAAAATAATAAACACAACTAGTAATTGCTTGATGTCTTTTATGATAATAGTGGCTAAGCTTTTACAAATTCAGCCTTTAAGACGCATGTTCACTAGCGAGGTGAAAGGAAATTGAAGAGGACTGAATAGAATCACACCTGCCCATTTCAACCAAAACAACAACAAACAAGAGCACTCGCCATCATTCAGTTTTTGGCTACATTACGGTTACAGTATATATATATATACATATATACATGGTGTACAGTAGATGTTTGTATATACATACATGCAATTGTAACTCAATCTTTTGTTTTGATGTAATAATAATAGTGTAATAATAGGAAATCCACAAATGTTCTCGTTTTTAAATCTAGGTAAAAAATTACCCCTTCCTAATTTGTATAAGCCATGAAACTAACTCAGTGTATTTAACAACACCTAAGTCTATGGACTCGTCAATTGAACTCTTTACTAAGCGTGGCTACAATATTTGGTGAAAGGCTAGAAATCTCCAAACAAAATCTTTACATGCAAATTATTGTATTTTTATCTTAGGATATAACATACACTTTTTTTAATAACTTCCAAACTAAAGTTACCTTTATATTTCCAAATACATGCATATGGGGCACGCCACAATTGTGGCAGTAAGACCCATCAAGGAGGATTGTCTGGAGAGGCACGGTGCTCTCTCGAACCGGCTAATGCAGGTACTCACCGGACACGGATGTTTCGGTAAGTACCTGTATCGCATAGGCCGGGAGCCAACGCCTGTGTGCCACCACTGCGGGAGCTGTCACGAGGATACCGCACTCCACACATTAGTGGAGTGCTATGCGTGGGTGCAGCAGCGTACCGTCCTACCTCGTGGCAGTTAGTGGTGTGGGTAGCTGGAGACCATGGTTATTGCTATGGTCCAGAGCGAGAGTGCATGGGATTCCGCCACTTTGTACTGCAAGGCAGTGATACTTCCAAAAGAAGCGGCGGTAAGGGAACGAGAGAGAATGAGTACTCTTCCGTCCCGTTGACGACACACAAGGAACCGGAGAGTGACCTCCAGCCTTCATGAGCGCTGACCTGAGGGCGACAGACTGGGGTATCTATCGCCTTAGTAGAAGCAGGCCCGCAACGGCAGCACGACGTGTTCCACGCGCGCCTAGCTAAATATGAGGGGGGGCGGGACACACCATACTGGGGTCGCCTTGCTCAAAAGGTGACCAGGTCTGCCGGGGTACACAGGGACTTCCTTTCTAGGGTACACCTGAGGCCCCGGCCATAAGACCCGTTGATGGAACACTGTGTAAATTTAGTCGGTTCGAGTCCGACATACCACCTTACCCATTAGCCCCGGTAAGGTGACCCGTGGAGGTTTCCACACAAAAAATACATGCATATCTATTATTTATTTATAATATCCAGACACAGAACAAATGATCGTGCTTATCACATAACTATTTGTCCGGGGTTTTATTCGAACCAACGAACGTCTAAGCGGTCAGGATCACTCCCACCAGACCAACAGGTCATGCTAAAACATCATTACCTTTTTATTTATGAGAGAAAAGAAGAAACTATAGTTCTGAAACCAGCTTATTTCACCTTTGTTACTTTATTATTGTCGCAAGATACAAGACATTAAACATTAAAAGCTCAAACAATATGTTTAGGAGCAGGTGTCACCGAAATTCATGTTATGTTTGTATTGCTAATGGCAGACCCGCACTTGGAGGAAATGAGCGAACCGAACATTAAGCCGCGTTTACCCTGAATATTATATTACTAAAACGTAGTTTGTTTAGTGATATGTATTTAAGTGTCGTAAAGTGTAATTAAGTATTATCGAAACGGTATAATATAATATGGGGACAAGACAATTCATACAATTCTCAGCCTTCCCTTGTTTGAAATAAAAAAGAAGCAGCACTCATAATCCTTAAAAGAAAACGAGTGCTTGCTCTTAAATACGTCCTTTCAATTTTATAAAGTAATATCATTTCTCTATCATATATATATATGTATTATATACCGAAATTAGTTGTATACAGAATACTATCAATCCTATCAAACTATCACAGAATTTTGAAGTTTATAATTTTTTATTGGTAATGGGATCATTATACAACGCACAAGTAAAATGATCACGAATCTATAGCAATAAGCAACATCATGAGAATAAAGACCAAGTGTGTTGAATGGAACATAACACTGTCACGTATTGCCATTGGCGCAGGTTGCACGAGGCGTATGTACAGTTCATGTACGAGGACCGAGATGGAAACCTAAGTCATCGGCCCATGTCGTGCGGTGTTCCGTCCTTGGACCACTCCTGTGGAACATGGGGTACGACTGGGCCCTTCGTGGTGACTTCCCCCCCGGGCTGGGTGTAATCTGTTACGCCGATGACACTCTGGTCCCAACCCGGGGGTCGAACTTTCAGGAGGCGGCGCGCCTGGCCACCAGAGGAGCCTCACTGGTGGTCCAGCGCATCGAGGCGCTGGGCTTGCGGGTGGCCCTGGACAAGACGGAGGCCCTTTTATTTCATGGTCCCCGTCGTGGTCCACCCGCTGGTGCCGCCATCATGGTCAACTCGTCCTCCAAAGCTGGTCGCCGCTGCGTCCGCCCTTGGGCGACTTTTGCCCAACTTGGGTGGACCCAGCGTCGCAACAAGACGGCTGTACACGGGGGTTGTCCGGTCAATGGCACTATACGGTGCACCGGTGTGGGCGGAAGCTCTGACCACCCAGAATAGGGCACGCCTCTGGCGCCCTCAGAGGGTCATGGCGGTTAGAGCCATACGCGGTTACCGCACCGTGTCAACGGAGGCGGCGTGCGCATTGGCCGGAACTCCCCTGTGGGACTTAGAGGCGGAAGTGCTCGCCGAAGTTTATCGGCGGACGACTAATTTCCGGGCGGGTAGTGGCAATCGACCCCCGCCCGAAGAGATACGCGAGTGGCGCGAGGCCGCTCGCCGAGCCACTATGGCTCGTTGGTCGTCCCGGCTGGAGGCTCCACGTGCTGGCTTAGCCACCGTGGAGGCGCTCCAGCCGGTCATCGTCGAGTGGGCAGGGCGGCAGCGCGGGACCCTTTCTTTCCCACTAACGCAGGTTCTTTCCGGGCACGGTTGCTTCGGAAAGTACCTGCACTCGGTCGCTAGGAGAGAATTGAGTCCCGTCTGACACCACTGCGACTGCAGTGAGGACTCGGCCCAGCATACGCTCGCAGATTGCCCCGCTTGGGCGGCGCTCGGGCCGCTCGGGCCCTCACTGCAGCCATTGGAGAGGATCTGTCACTGCCGGCCATCATACGCTCCATGGTCGGCACTGACAGGAATTTTACCGCGGTCGCAGCCTTCTGTGAGAAGGTCATCTCACAGAAGGAGGCGGCGGAGCGGGCCCGGGAGGATAATCTCCACTCGGACCCAATTCACCGCCGGCGAACCGGGCGGCGGAGACGCGCTTACCAGCGCCTCATGCCGCCCTGAGTGTGGCTGCGGGTGGTCGGGACGGGTTTTCCCCTCCATCCGCCATATAGCTATCCGCGAGGGGGTGACGTCCGCGTATGTCTGGACGCCGCCTTATTGATAGGTTACCCGTAGGTGGTGCCCGCATAGTGCGGGCAGGCTCTAGGAGGGGTCCGGATGTCTTAATAAAGCTGTTCCCGGATTCCTCCTATTTTAAGCGCAGTATGGCTCACCGTGTGGTTTTAGTCGGTTCGATTCCGACACACCGTTCCACCGAAAATCCGGGTGGAATGACGGCCCGAGGGGGTTTCCACACGAAAAAAAAAAAAAAGGCGTATGTACAGTATTTGACTGCAACTGACTGAATGATGATGTTGATATTACATTTGTCAATCATATAGTTACTGTTACTAATATGATGACTGCACGGATGGCGTAGCGGTTTAAGTGGTCACCTCACCACTACGCTGCCGCGCCGAGTGTTGTCGGTTCGATCCCCGCACGGGACAACACTTTGTGTAATCTTCAAATTATTGTTCTGAGTCTGGGTGTTCTATGTGTCCGTTGCTTGAATGTTTGTAAAGTCCCCCGCGACACAGGAATTAATCTTAGTGCGGGAGTTGTCTTTTTCTAAAAAAAAAAAATACAATCAAGTATACTTGTCTAATGCAAAAGTGCCATGATTTTTTTTTATGCGATAGGGGGCAAACGAGCAGATGATAATGGATCTAGTCGTTTCGCTATCAAAGTTTACGTAGCTTTTTTGTCTCTATGTAATAAGTACTCGTATACTTAGATAGCTTGATATGGCGCCTTTAATGGAAGAATGTTTATTTAGGATTATCGTAGATTTTTTTTTGTTCGTGTCCACTGATATCATATTTGTGAAATAGAAAAAAAATAACGTTGCAAATATAACATGTACCCTGTCGTATTTCCGGACCGATACGACCTTCAAACCTACAAGAAAAGAGCGTACTCATACCTAAAAGGCCGGCTACGCACTTGTGACTCTTGAGTTGCGGGTGTCCATGGGAGGCGGTAGTCACTTACCATCAGGTGATACGTCTGCTCGTTTACCCCATATTGCATTAAAAAATCTTATCCTTACTATATTTAAAAAAAAAAACACTTCACTTTCTGATATTAGGGTAAATATGACTATATTTCCACCTATCGTTGTCAGATCAGATGGTTACTTATTCGTACACGCGAAAGAATGCGCGCACTCACTACCCTATTCACTTTCCTATATTCCACTTCTCCCCATTTTCAACTCTTATGCAACAATCTTGTCAGAAACCGTCAGTCGTCAAGTAATCTGTCATCCTTGTCCTTCTCATTCAACTGGGTTCGTTGGTTCTTATTTTTTTGGTCAGTCTGTCCATCTATACAATACGATTCCTCTCAAAATCAATCAAAAAGCTGTTTCTAGAATTGGAAGAATCTAGTCATCCATAGTCGGTGGTATAGATATTTAATTATATGTGTATATGGGCACCTACTTTCTATCTTTTCAAACTAGCGGACCCATAAGAAATTGTCCTGAAGTTGCAGTATAGATAAATAACATAGATAAAGACTGCAGTGCTATCTGCCGGGCTGATTTGTGAATATAAACCATCCAGGGTGCCACCCAAACGCATACAAAAAAAATCATTCAAATCAGCCCAGCCGTTTACAGTAGAATTATAAATATATAAAGATGAGCAAATAGGTTAATAAATAAATAAAATGAAGAAATAAAAAAAAAACTTTTTCACCGTACGAGTATATTAAAGTAAAACACCATAACTTTCATTTCGGAAACTTTTCTTGCAAATACCCAATTTAAATAAAAAGTGTTAACGGACCCCAATAAATATCCAACCTATAAATCTTCGGTACCCACTATTAAATGCATATAACCCTATAACCCTCTACTGCAATCGAAGATCTAATGCAAACACTCGTATCGACGAAATTCAGATTCCATTTCAAACTTCGTGCAAAATAACACATAAACTTTAACACCCCCTAAAATTCTATCGTCGAAAAAGTCCCAAAACTCTATAAACTTGAATTATGACTGCTCCCAGGATTTACGTCGAAGAGATTGACTTTATTCGTTAGCCCATCTTCAGTAAAAGACGCTATTAAAGAGGTATTCTACACAAAATGGTGTTATCAGAAGCGGGGAGATAAAATGTCCAAATAGACAGTCCACTTATCGCACGCCACCCCACTGCTTCTAAATTAATCCTGTCATTATGTCATAAAAGACTGCAATTAATGTCTTTTGTGCTTTTAGCTTCATTATAAAAATAATACTGAAAATGTTATACTTTATGAGACTTATTGGAACTATAGTTGGTGTTGTTTTGAAATATTAGTAATGAAACAATATTTTCTTTCGAATATATATTGTTTGTTTGTCAGACACCTAGTTTTGCAGGCTAAAGCAGACAAAAAGTTGATATTGAAATAATAAAAATGTTGTCCGCTGTTGTTTAAGTAAAACAAATTAGTTTCCATACATTTTTTTTCTCCAGAAGCAGTTTTTATACTAGTATTTTATATCAATCAGCATGTTCAGAGATATATTTGAATAAAAGTTTATGTAGTCCTGTATTATTTTAGTTTATACGTAAGTGGTATATCAAAACAACATCCAATTAGGATGGTGACCACCACTCTTGGACTCCACTTGTCCACTTGGCAAAGTGGAGTCACTATGGTAATCTAATATATAAAAAAAAAACGATAAATGGCCTTAACGTGACTAGAAAATAGAACATTGTTTGTCATTATAGGATTAGGTAAACAGATAACCAACCATATAATAACAGAACATAACAGTAACAGAACATGAATAATAAACATTTTAATTCAAAAAACCGCAGATATTGTGAAAGCTTCACACCTTTTATTAATAGAAGTGCTAAAAGCGTTTAGTAGCTGTGACGACAAGCAGATAGGCCGTTCATTTGTTTTGTAGTTTTCAAGTCAAACTGCGTATTTACTTACAACTTACAACCAAAACTGAATTAGGAAATCGTACATGAAACGGTACAGTTTAGAACTCTATCCGGAATTACACCCTCAAAAGTACAAATACCTTTAATAAATTCAATTATTAAAGCTTGTGAGTTGCTGTGTGTACATAAGTTGTTATCCTTCGCCCCCAGTCAACTATTATGGCTTAGGGTAAAGTTTTACGCATTAATGGAATATCCCTTTTTACGATTTGTTTCTCATCCGAAACAAAATAAAGAGATATTCTTGTTAGAAATGTATTTAATGAAGGAATAAAATAAAACGAATATCGAGTGTCGTACCCACCGGCATTGTTAATTTGAGGGTATTATAATCCAATTCCTATCCCTTTGTTAAATTTTTCTTGTATTTCTATTTTTTTATTACTGGCACAGTCGAAGACTATAAAAAAATTAAAAACTAAATCCTACGGACTGAAAAAGCAAGGAATCCAAGAGAACCTTTGGACGAATAAACTACCTACACAGTTAGTAGAATATTTAAAAATAAACAAAATACCTACATGTGTATGTATGTATATGATACTTTTTCTCTCACCTGCGGCTCCGCTTAGTTAATTTGCCTATAACCCGGCACATTTACATTGTTTCCTTAACCTTTTCTGAGTCCCTGGAAACGAAAGAAAATACGATGATCGGTTAGTAGATAACACCCAAAAGCTTCATAAAAAACTCACTTTTGCATTTATAGCATTTAAAAGTAATACACACACACAGAGAGAAGATATTCTATTAAACTGAGAAACATTAACTAAATAACCATGTTTTACATTTTAAGTAGAAAGCTCTGTTACTCGAAACTATATTCTTAAGAATGATAACAGAAATAACAGAGTATCATACACTTGCATTAATATCATATACAGCGCAAGTGATACAATAAAGTGACAAGAATGGAGCGTGGACTTTATGGAGGAAAGGTAGGTACTATTTTTATATGCAAATTATGTAAAAAAGGATTCGTGGAACAAAAAGCTGAGAGCCCATGCCAATAGTCGAGAACTTTCTAAAGAACAATCATAGAGGAAGGCCCTCACGTACTAAATCATGCAATAAATTATCAAGCATGAAATATTCAAAATGCCTTAACATACGCCAGGGTGTTAAGAACAATGGAAAATTCAGCCGTACCGTATTCCGTAGGGATGGAATAAAACCTGTATCTATAGACTCTCGTATCGCCTAATGCAAATTTATGGTCTAAGTCTCGTGGAAATATGTTTATGCACTCTTTCAAATGTACATATTTATACCAACCTCATTAATACATACATATATTTAAAAAGCAAGTGGTAAACTACTTCTTGTCATTATAAATATGTATGTTCCTATTTATATATGTATATGTATATATTTATTTGTTATTTGTTTTACCGTATTGTTATATTGTTATACCGTAATACATGCAATCATTTCTACATTTTTTTCCATTACTTGTATGGTGTACAATAAAGAAATAAATAAATAAATATTATTAATACTTAAATGTTATATTTAGTGGTACAGAAACATTATTTTTACTTCAACTATATGTCGGTTCTTCTCACGTAACAGAAAGACTACCACATTGCCACCAACCGGGCACTTAATAAAAAATCAGAGAATGGGAGTTTATTAAAAGTGAAAGTTTATAAGAAAAAAAAAACAAATCAATGAAAGGAAAGCATTAGCTTATACGGATATATGGAGAGTGTAAGCTATTGATTACTCGAGCAGTTCAGGGCCGCATAACTTTTTTTTTTTTTTTCATGTAGAAACCCCCTCGGGCTGTCATCCCACCGGGGTTTTCGGTGGAACGGTGTGTCGGAATTGAACCGACTAAAACCACACGGTGTGCCATTCTGCGCTTGAAATAGGAGGAATCCGGGAACAGCTCTATTAGGACATCCGGACCCCTCCTCGCGCACTATGCGGGCACCACCAGCTAATTAACCTATCAATAAGGTGGCGTCCAGACACACGTAGACGTCACCCCCACGCGGCTGGCCACTAAAGCGGGTGGATGGGAAAATCCGTCCTGACCAACCGCGGCCACACTGAGGGCGGCATGAGGCGCTGATAGGCGCGCCTCCTTCGCCCGGTTCGCCGGCGGCAAATTGGGTCCAAGTGGAGGTCATCCTCCCGGGCCCGCTCCGCCGCCTCCTTCTGCGAGATGACGTCCTCGCAAAAGGTTGCAACCGCGGTAAAATTCCTGTAGCTACTGGCCATGGAGCGTATAACAGCCAGAAGCGACAGATCCTCTCCGATGACTGCAGTAAGGGCCCGACGCTGCGACGACCAAGCGGGGCAATCTGCAAGCGTATGCTGAGCCGAGCCGAGCCACGACGAGGTCCATGGAATAGAAGGGCCTCCGTCTTGTCCAGGGCCTCCCGTAAGCCCAGCCTCGATGCGCCTGGCCACCAGTGAGGCTCCTCTGGTGGCCAAACGCACTGCCTCCTGATAGTTCGCCCCCCGGGCTGTGACCAAAGTGTCATCAGCGTAACAAATTACGCCCAGCCCTGGGGGGAAGTCACCTCGTAGGGCCCAGTCGTACCACATGTTCCACAGGAGCGGTCCAATGACAGATCCCTGTGGAACACCGCACGACATGGGACGACAATTCAGATGTCCCTCTCGGTTCTCGTACGTGACGGTACGCTCCTCTAAATAGTCTGCCACTAGCCGACTCAGGTACTGTGGCACCCCGTGATAGCGGAGTGCTTCCCTGATGCAACTGAATGGCAGAGTATTGAATGCGTTGGCGATGTCCAACGACACCGCCAACAGCACGCCGCCACAGCTCACTGCCTCTTCGGTCACGGCCCTCAGACGCAATACAGCACCGATCGTCGAACGACCCGCTCGGAAACCGAACTGGGCGTCCGACAAATCGGGGCCGACCTCGTCCAGATGCCGAAAGATGCGGGCAGAGAGTACCCTCTCAAACAGTTTACCCGCCGTTGGCAGGCCGTCACGGCTTCCTTAAAAGCACCAGCTTCCCGCTTTTCCAGCAATCAGGGAAGCGCCCGGACACCAGACTAGCGTCGAACACCTCCCTGAGGCGGTCTGCCATGTGGTCAAGGGCCAGGGCCAACACTCAGGCAGGAATCCCGTTTGGCCCGGGGCGGTGTACTTGGAGCGGATCCGTAAAAATGTTATTATATATATATATATATAATAATATATATATATATTCTTCATTATATATTTTATGTATGTGTAACTATAGTTGTTTTCAAATACATTACAATACAGTAAATTCCAGATGTCTGCACCTACCTTATCGCTTTTCTTCACCACCTCAAGGTTGACTGGTAGTTCTCTACCAGTGCCCTAGGCATTAAGTCCGCCTTTGTACACGTGTGCATGAAGTTTTTAAATAAATAAATAAAATAAAACAGCCGCCCCTACCCCTCTGTATACCCCTACCGGGATATAGGCGTGAGTGTGCGTCTATATGTATGTAAACGCGATACGGTACATAATGGTATTTGAAAACATTAGATAGCCCAAAAGATTTAAGAATATTTTATATTATAACACTACTAAGTTATAAATATAAGTAACATAGTAATAACAAACTTTTCTTATAGGATCCGAAATGCCTATAACTACAGTAAGTATATTTTGGACTCTACAGTTTGAATGGTATTTCTAGAGGCGCGTTAATTTTTAGTTATTCGATTGTCGCTCCACTGATTGAAGATGAAGTTAATTAAGTATTACGTTTTACACATTGCCAATTTTAAAACAAAGTCAAGCCAGCCAGCGAACTAAAAAACGTTTTACAGTGATACAATAGCTTTAAAACTATTTTATGAATCTGGATTACATATTATGGTGAAAGTGTGCGAGTCTTGTTATATATACATATATATATTATATGTTTGTCAAAAATATACACGACAAACTTTGACCTTTGATGGCGAGATGTGCCCTTTTTTAAACAATTTAACATCAAATTACATACTACTTACTCACTTCTAAAACTATTAATTTTATTATATATAACACTATTGTGGACCTAACAGTGGGTTCAATAGTTCCCTCGTCATCCAGAAGTAAATCCCTCAATTTTGTATTTAGCACACCTTTGTTTTTTTTTTTTAATTTTTTTTATTGTCACGTTAAATTAAATTATTGATTTGAAACAGATACAAGATATGTAGGTAATTTTATGAATCAGTTTAACTAATACACAAAAAAATTGTAAACATAGGTGTGCGAAGGCAGCATAGTAAATAGCTTAAAAAAATCAATATTTATTGAAAAACTAGGTGCCCCGACAAACTTCGTGCTATCTAAGTTATTGGCCTGTAGTAGGTCAATAGAAAACATAAATATATATTCCTAGCAATTTTCCGTTTTGTTTCCCAAAATTAGGCAAAATGTCGAGCTGTTCTCGATATTTGCGCTTAGAAACACATTTGGCGATTCATATTTATTTATATAGCATTGGCCCGATACAATGACATATTTACTTCTGATTCTACACCTTATTTTTTGAAGTGAAAACTTATTTTAGCGTACTCATATTTTTAAATGAAATAAAATTTATGGACTCGCGACACCGTTACGAGACGCATATGTCTAATCAACGCAATATTAGCACAACGAGATATAAAAGTACAATTGAAGCGGTATTCACGAGATATTTAAATAACTTCGAATCAAAATTGTTTATTTCCTATTTTAGTTACCATGAACCTATAATTTATATTTTAGATTTTAATAATTTTAATGATAATGATGATGATACAAGAGTTGTCGAAATTCATAAAATAATATTAAATGTATTTTAAAGTTTCTAATAATTAATAAAATACAATTCATAAATAAAATGCCATTCACTACCCCCCAATAACCCAATAACCCTAGTACCCATCTAGAAAATGTCTAAAGTGCCAAAATAAGTTTTCACCTCTGTCGGCACTTTTTGTGCATTTTTTTTAATAAATGATATTAAATAATGATTATTATTTTAAATTTTTATGAAGTAGTGCGAATTAGAAATATCAAGTTCAATGTTGAGTTGATTGATTGTTATACGGTATTGGCACAACATTACTTCTTGACAGCACTAACTACAGCTACACACACATATCGCCCAAGGAACATCAACTGTCCCGATCTTGGGAAGCCCGCCTCCATCAGCTGCCAGCCTTCATCAAGAAAAATACCAAAAAAAATATAAATCTTATTATAAACACAGCCTAAACTATAATACTCAGAAGTTACTCCACGATTCTTGTAGTTACAGACCTATCTCATACTTGTTTCAAATGAATCGTCCGACGTTGAGATCGTCTTTATCTTTACCCTGAATTAACATTTCAAATTTTCAATTTATGGTAGTTATTTGAATATTTAATATCGTATGTATGAAGTTTATAATACTGTAACGGTAGCAATTAATGTTTGTAAATGTACAATACTTTATCTTACTACTATTGTAAATGCGATAGTTTGGATGAATGTTTGTTACTCAATCACGCCAGTTCGACTGAACGGATCTGGATAAAATTAAGCATAATCAATTAATGTACTGCAGTCCACTTTTTAATATAGGAAATTTATCACAAAGGTAGTTTGTATATTTTTGCAATCGCTTTATTCTATAGTTAAATTAAAGAATAAAATATGAAGATAGTTGTTTAGTGACCAATTATTTAGAACGCATTTCTAAATAGTATAACCATAATAACCTTAATAAAGTTTTATAAGTAATTTTCTTCGTTTTAAGCAGTTTATGTATTCAGACTGTATTTTTTTTTAAAGACAACTACTACGTTATAAATTATTACACTATGCCGGGACCTAGCAAATATTTAAACAAGAGAAACAATTAACACCTAGATACGGGCTAACTATTTTTGGAGAACACATTTTTTAACGTGGGGGAATCGAACCAAATACCACTGGCTTACCTGGCGTTCAACCAGTGAACAAGGTCGGTACAATAATTCGATGTAAACGTCTCGATGTTATCTAATATTTATGGAAGTCTCAAAAGTTTAAAAACAATCACTAAGCATCAGCCTATTAACATATAAGTGTAACATATGTACAATTCAGAAATAAATCATAGTAGATTTTTGGTAACCACACAAAAGTAAAAAAAATTGCGCTTGACATGCATAAATATTTCACTTGCATTAGTAAATATAATTTACGAATTAATGAAGAATCTTTACAATTCATCATGATGAAATGAATGCTTTACTGAATATAAAACATATTCAGTAGGTAATAATTTGAACACTAATAACGAGTGGAGGGTCGACTGGTGCCTTCGTATACAGAACAAATTGAATTCTAATTTCCAATTTCAATAACAATGGCTCGCAAAGCTTCAAGCGTAAACATAAGCATGATTCTCGACGAGATTTCTGAAATATATTATCATCGAAAAAGCCTAGGGTGTGATAGGAGTTATATGAAATTTTGAACGAATCATGCGTCACTCGCATTGTAAGAATCGTGACTAGAGGATTCCCGAATCTCGGGATCCCGGGATCCCGGTCATATTTTATTCTCGAAATTTTCTGGATCAAATTTAATGAATCCCGGGATTTTTGGGATTGATATATTTTTTCAATAAGTCAAGAAAAATGTGCGTGAAACAAAACGCACTTACCTTGATTTGACGTTTTGACAGCCATATTTTTTACACACTTGATTTGTTTTGCTTACGACTGGTACCGGATAATGTGTAAAAATGTGTAAAAATTCCCGCTTAACGTCGTGTAACTATTGATATTTTTTATGCTAATTGGTGCATTAATGTGTCTGAGTAAATATAGATGAAAAACAGTAAGTGTTATTATCTGTAGTTCTAAGAGTTTATGTTAATGTCGTACATAGACTTAAATGTTCTTTTCATTTTTGTTTAGGTTTAAGAAGTAAACAATGTCACTGTCCAAAGACAGTTTTTATGTCAAACATACAAAAGATGAAAAAGGTTAGATTAGCACAAAGTTACTCAGACTTACCTAAATCTGCCTCAACTATCCGCAACAGGGTAGTAGACTACAGTCGAAAAAAAAAAGCAAATAACAGCTGAAATATTTACATTAAAAAAGGAGAACAACAATTAAGTCTAAGTTTTGATGAATGGACGTCTACCTCTAATAAGAGATATATGAATTTAAATAATAATAATAATAATGATACTTTATTTCCAAGAACACGGTCAAAATACATATGTTTTTACAAATAGGCTGTTACAGCATGTTCTGCCACTTGTGGCGCGCAAATATAGTACGTTATACAATACTATTACATTACTAAAAATCAGCTACAGACAGTTCAGCAGACACTAGCAGTACCAAATAACATAAACCAATCCCTGTCGAAAATAAGATAACTAATACTCCTATACAATATGTTAATATACAATATGTTATTTTTATCAATATTCAAATCTTCGTGTCAATATTTAGGGCTCGAAATTAAATGATTAAATAATCAGTATTATAATTTTTGAAGTACTTTATATAACTGTCTGCGAAATTGTGTTAAGGGCAACATTTTCATATTATCTGGTAGATGGTTATACAATTTTATGACCATACAATATGAGTTCCTTCTGAATAGCTCTAAGTTAATTTTAGGCATTATAAGTCTGTTTTTGTGCCTAGTTCGACTATTTTCCATATCTCCGTATTTTTTAAATAATTCTGGATATCATTTAACAAATATACAACATTCAAATATATATAAGCATGGTAGTGGAAGGATTTTATGTTTCCTGAATAAAGGCTTACAACTATCAGTGTAATCGGCTCCAAGCATTGCTCGAATGCATTTCTTTTGTCCTCTGAACAAATTAGTAATTTCCACGGAGTTTCCCCATATAACGATACCATAACGGAGAATGGAAGCCACATATGCGTGGTATGCAATCATTGCAGTCTATGTATTTACTGTTTCTCTTACCTTATTAAGTACGAACACAAATCTGTCCATTTTATCAAGAGTCTGAGAGAGAGAGAGTAAATATTCATTCAGTCAAAGAAAATTAGAATTTGGGAATTATTCGGGGATTATGAAAGAATCACTGACGTGTGTTCGTTCTTTAAAAAAGCGGCTTTCTGAGTTCCATATCTCTCATCACTCATGTGATACCGATAGTGTGATGGTCCAAATGTCATGCTGAAGGTTGGAAAACTTATTAATTCAGAACACCAAGTTTGTTTTGCACACGGCACACACTTAGCCGTTTTTGATTTATTTTATAAAAAAAAATGCCTGCAAATGAACCTACCAGTGATGATATTGATGACTCGGATGATGAAATGATTTGACTAATGATCGGAATATTAATGAAGTAGTAAAGAAAATTCGTAAAGTGGTTCTAATTTTCAAAAGAGCATCCTTGAAAAATGATACTATACTTCAAAAATATGTTAAAAGAGAATTGGAAGTTTGGAATAGTCTCTTTAAAATGCTGAAGTGAATTGATCTTTTAAAAAATAGCATAAAAAGGCCATTATTGACTTAAATAATCCTTTAAAATTTGAGGAATCAGATTTTCAACTCATCAATGAGATAATCAAGGTCTTGGCGCCAGTTTAATTATCTGTACAAGCACTTTGTCGTTCTGACGCCAATTCGTGCATGGCTGATGCGACATTCAATTTTCTTTTTCAACAATTGCGTAACAATTACTGAATTTTGGCTTCTAGGTTGAAGATATATTTATTGAAACGTATAAAAGATCGTCGACAAAAATGAGTTAAATGGAGTTTTAAACTATCTACAAAATCCTCATACTGAGAAGACTGATAGTAACAATTTGGATACTGATTGTAATGTAAAGGAGTTATTTTCAAGTCCAAGCAAGATGGTAATAAAAAAACTGATTATTTCGTTAACTGAAAATATTAAAAATAATGATAATGAAGAAAATTACGTGCAGATTGAACCTACAATTACAACTAGTTAAACTGATTTAACATTGTAAGAAAAGCTTCAGAACGAAATAGAAAACAGCATGAAAACATTAAATCTAGAAACATATAAAGACACTAACTTTTCTAAAATCATTAAACAAGAAATGAATCTTTTTGAGGCAAGTTCCACTCGAGGTTATAATTTGGACAAGAAGAAATTTATTGACGATTCCGCCAACTTCCATCGAGCCTGAACGCGCTTTTTCAGCGTTATTGAGAAGTATGCTTGCAGATGAGACATTGGATGCGTTGCTATTCTTTAGATTTTATTTTCGTGGTTTAAATAAGTAATTTATAAAGTTTATAGTCAATTTTAAAAATATGAGAAACTATAAACATTGATCTCTTTAGCATATAGTCTTTTTTATAGTTTATCTAAATAAGTCTAAAGAAGTTGATTTTTTTTTTAATGTTTATTATTAATTTCATGAATTATTTACAGAAGTTCCTAGTTTGTTTATTTTATAAGAAAAAAGTATAATTTTGTTTAACCGCCTTTCTGAAGATCTAAAACTTAAATATTGTATGTCCTCACAAAACTAAAAGATAAATAAAAAAATGATTTTGATATGTTTTACTGTCTTTTTGTTACCACTTTCCTTTACCAATACAATCCCGGGACTATCCCGGGATCCCGAGATTAACTGCAGATAATCCCGAAATCCCTGGATTAGAAAAATCGACCGGGATCGAATCTTCTAACCGTGACTTTCTGATGTCTGATCTGATGTAAATAAAAACAAAATGGAAAAAACATTCCATTGAAGCCTGTTTTTAGTTATAAGTGAACTAGCTTTAATCGAGTTAAAATATTTATTTCTTTTATAAATGGTAGCCTTAGTCCTTTTTTGTACGCCTGTATGCAAATTTTCAAGTTAATTGGTTTTGTAGATTAGACGTAAAATTAAAACAGACAGAGTTTCATATTTATTGCATTTGCCAGAATTCACTAGTTTTACAATATTCCTGATCCTAATTTTACAACATCAATGAATATGTCTGATGAGCCAATACGACCACATCCACACATAACGGAACCATAATATTATATCAAAGATAATATTATAGTTATTAGTTTCCTGTATCCATCATAGTAAGTAATATCGTAGGAAATGATTCAAAAATAGATTGATTGGTGGCTTGGATAATTATACAAAGCTGATTAACATAACATTACTATGTTTGTGAAATCTGTTATAAATAATGGATAATTTTAAAGGCCTATCTTTTAGTATTAATATTGTTATTTAAATACTAAATTCAATCTTCTTCTTCTTTACAATAATATAAAAATACTTTAATATTTGACACTCGCTCATATCAAACAATTTTCCAAATATAAATGAATTGTGTTAATTAAATAGATAGTCATATTCGTGGCTTTCTGACCATTACTAAATTGCGTTGCTACAGGTATGTATGTTGGTTAGTGGTCCTGACTACTAACCAAGAGGTCATGCCTTAATTGTGCAATGAATACGAGTATTTGTTTTGTGTCTGGGTGTAATTTAGCTAAAAAATATACAGTGTATGTAATTAGAAAAATATAAGTTTATATCGGCAGACTGATTACCATAATACAAACTCTGATTAGTTTAGGATCACACGGCCGTGTGTAATGTCTGAAGAATACTACTACGAATGTAGTAGTAAAAGTAAGAAAAATGCATGAAACGGAACGTTAAGATGCGAGGAAAACAGAGGAATGTAAGAAGAAAAAGAAAAAAGAAAGAAAGGGAGGTAAGAATCGTAAGGAAATAATAAAGCACCAACTCACACACAATCTCTTGATAGCGGCATGCATATAGCATATCAGCTCCAAGTATACCAATCCTAGAGCAGGAAGCAGTGGAAGTTCTCGAACTGAACTCACACGAGTGTGATACGAAGACATCGAACGAAACGAAGCGGCCGGATTAGTCAATCAGCGGGTTCAATCGAAAACAATCCGACTAAGGCTATGAGCGAGATACAACAATTATTGCGCTCATAGATATGGGTACTGGTGTTAATTCAATAGCAGAAGATTTGTGGAAAGAGTTAAAAATGCCGTGTAACGTGAATAATACGATTTTATCCGGACTTTTCTGTTTACTTGGAATGTTGTTATTGATGATCAGTGTTATTTCAATACGATATTTCACGTAGTACAGAATGGGTCAAATGTCCTTTAGATTGATTATAGGACAAGAGTTCCTGCAGGGTGTTGTAATGGTAGTTCGTGAGGGTGGAGTATTATTGTACAATTGTATAATTTGAGGAATGGTTGTCGCGGGTGAACTTTTGTGTAACTAAAGCTGATGTTACAAGTCACGTCGAAAAGAAAGCGAAAGTAGTGCGACTAGTTGTAGAATACAACCCCTTTCAGATGAAAGAATCTCCTATTAAGATTGTATTAAAAGGTGATGTACCAATAACTCAGCGACCCCGGAGAATATCCCACATGAAACAAAGGATAGTAGAGAAACAGGTAACGAGTGGCTACAGAAGGGAATATATCATACTGGTAAGTATTCTGTATATTGTAGTCCAATAGTGTTGGTACTAAAAAAAATGGATCAACTCGCATTTACGTAGATTACCGTTTATTAAATAAAAAGATAGTGAAAGATGAATTCCCACTACCACTCACTTGAATGATAAGTTGAAAGATTCGAAGATATTCAGTGTTTTAGATCTCAAAAATGGATTTTATCATCTCAAAATAAGTGAAGAGTCTGTGCCATCATGGACAGTTTAAGTTATTCCGTGAACCTTTTGGGTTGTCCATCTCGCCTAAATATTTTATGAGATTTGTAATAATTATTTTCAGAGAGTTGATAGCGAGTGGCATCATAGTTATCTTCATCGACGACATTGTTATCATAGCAGACTGTGAGAATCAAGCTCTGGAGAGACTTAGTCTAGTTTCAGCTGTAGCTTCACAATATGGCGGGGGGAGGTAAATTGGAAAACTTATTAGGTATGAGATAGAATATTTGGGTTACTTGATTAAAGATGGGGAGATGAGGCTAAGAATACAGAAAGTTGAGGTAATCAACCAAAAAAATATTAAACAACTCATGGGTTTTATTGGTTTAACAGCTTATTTCAGGAAATACATCAAAGATTATGCCAAGATTGCTTGACCATTTAAGTCCAATTTGCTAACGCAGCATGTTTTATTAGTATTTGAAGACAAGCAAAAATGTGCTTTCAATACATTAAAGCAAAAGCTGACCAGAGATCTTGTATTAAAATTATATAACCCTGATCTACAAACAGAGCTACACACAGATGCATCCAGACATGCTTTACATCCAGATGGAGAGTTATATCCTGTGTATTACATGATTCACAATACGACTGAGGCTGAAAGAAAATACGGAAGCTATGAACTGGATATAGTAGTGGAGGCTGTAAAGAAGTTCAGACATTATTTATACAACATACATTTCAAAACTGTTACAGATTGTAAAATCCTTTGAACAAACATTGAAGAGGAAAGACTTAACACCAAAAGCGGCCAGATGGGTGTTTATAATAGATGAATATGATCGTGAGATCGAGCACAGAGCAGGCTCAGGCTCTTACCAAAAACACATTTATGGCTGATGTGGTTAGCCTACAAGATAAGATTAGGAGTGGTAAGGAGACAAATGAAAACTCAATGCTATTAGACAGCTGCTGATATTGAAAAAGGGGCATTATCACGACGTCTAGATTGATAATGGCATCCTTTACAAAGGCGAAGAGAAACGATTAATAGTTCCAAGGATTATGGAAATAGAAATTACATAGAACGTCAATCAAATTGGTCACTGTTCAATAAGAAAGATTAAAGAAACTATAGGTAAAGATTATTATAAACATTGAAGAAGTAGTTCTAAGCTGTATACCCTGCTTATTACCAACACGGACAGAGCAAAAGCAAGAGGGTTATGTAAATCCCATTGATAAATATTTTGTTACGTGGTGTTGCCAAGGACAGATTTTAAAATTAACAATAGAAGAAGCAAGTTATCTTGTTGGAAGACAGACGAACAGGCGGGTCACCTAATGGTAAGTGACAACTGCCGTCCATGGACACATGCAACTCAAGAGTCGTAAGTGCGCTGCGCTTTGTGGACGATGAGGGATGGGGGGGTGCGAGGAGAGGGGATGAGGAGATGGGAAAGAGGAGAGGGGGTTGGGCCACAGGAACCTCACTCATTTCGAGGAAATGCAACGCAAGTGTTACTTCACAATCGGTTTTCTGTGAGGCCGTGGTATCGCACCGGTCATACCGGTCCATTCGTACCTAAGCATGGCTCTATCACTGTCAAAGTTATTTTATTCACCGCGATTCCCTATCTACATATATTATTATTATTATATATTATCTCCAGCTGTGTGTATACATACTAAAGATTTTTTGCGCAGAACCCAAATACTTTATCTAGTATACATGTAAGTACCCTGCAATGCTCAACATCTGCCAGTGTAAGTCCCGTGGTCTAACAGACGCACAGACAGGCAATACAATACAAAATTGGTAGATAATGCCTCAGCAGTTAGATGTAGTTATCTTCATTGAAATATTACATTTCCACTCATTAATAATAAACACACTGAACACGTACAACAACAGGTGTATTTGAAAAGAAATATACGTATTATAATAAATTTTTACCTATTATTTCTCTGCCAATGTAAAAAATATATCGAATATACAGTACCTAGACATTGTATACAAAATTAAGGTGTAAGAAATATAAACATGTATATATATGTATAGAAGGTAGATACTTTAAAAGGTATTAGGTATTTCTTGGCATGCCAGTGCTCGAAATGAGGAATTTCTGGCCTCTACGGTAACGTTATGTTAGAGATTCGCTTTCTTCACCTTTCACGTCAGGTTATTTAGGAAAATACAGGAAAATAGGCTCATTGGTACTCTGGCGTAATGAGATCCTACTATAGCATGCGTAGCAATGTTTTGTAAACTTTCAGATCAATATATAAAAGCAGATTTCTTTTATGTCTTCAATTTACTTCATAAAACCAAACGATAACGCTACTGTTTCTTCAAATAATGAATTACAATAAACTAAGAAAAACTTATACTAATGCAAGTTTTAGAGCGTAAAACATCTTCTTACTTCCAAATAAAGAGAAGTATATTTAACTCTTAGCGAAACTCCAGTTATGCTTTTAATTTGTCAGTTAATTTATCCATTAATACAAGTACCTACAACTTGAAATGACAAGAGGGGGAGTATATGTCTCAGAAATAACTAATCCGCAACCTCTTTAAACTTTTATTACAAACAACAAAATCACACAAACCAAACCGTTCTCATTAAAATTGTTTCTTCTAATTTCCTAAGTTTGTCATTCTCGCAAGTTTTGGGTGTCCGATGAAAGAACAGCGCCAGTGCCTGGGTGGGTACGGGACGCGCGGGGTGAGGTAAGCTCCGCGGTGGTTCAGCGAGGCAATAAGTGCCCCCTTCTATTTCACCGGCACTTTAACTCGGGTGCACTGATTTGATAACGCCGTTTGTTTCAAGTGCCACTCGCGACGGCCATCATTTCAAGATCGTTTCTTTTTTTAATCCAATTCTGGGACTGAATTTTGGAACTGAAAGGAAATTTTAATTATTTTTTAGTCAATCATTGTCAGTCTCTGTTATTTTATTCTAAAAATAACATTCTACGTGCACGTATAAATTTCACACCTATTTGGATAAGTTTCACTAGCTTAGGTTCTATTTAATAGAATGGACTGAATGAAATGGAAATCTCCAGCACGATTCTTAATTTCAGAAATAAAGAAGACCTCTGCTTACTGCACCCATGCCACAATCAATATAAAAATATAAATTATAGAAGTTATTATGAATTGGCATGCATGACAATATTTTGATGGAATAACCGATATGAATTCTACTATAAATAAAGAAATATTTTCGACAAATCATATGAAAATCTGAGTCTAAAGCAAAAACGAAATCAGAGAATAATGCATTTATAATTTTATGCATTACCTGTGTTTTCATTTACTGAGCTAAATTACAATTTCCAGGAATCGGATGCTTCACTTTCAAGAATATCTTCCTACTTTCTAAGAATGGAAAATTCATTAGTAACTAATATATATTCGACCGTGGATTAAGTAAAGAGAAATGTTTTGTAAATACTGATATTAAATAACTGCACACTATCAAGTAATTCAGTGTTTACCAGTTCCTAAAAGTGCAAAACCAGATAGGTCATTTAGCGCACACATGACCTACCTGGTTATGCACTTCTATCTCCATAAATCCTATCCTATCCCTTTACCTTTCTATCCCTTTAGATCTCCGGGTATCCTACTTAAAAGTATTAAAACTATACTACATTACTGGTGAAGAAAAACTGTAACACATGTTCATGGTGAATTGTGGTCTTCTATAAGGTGAAGTGTTCTCTACTTACAGTTTTGTTTTCTACTAGAATTGCTCCCTGCGCTAGACAATAACCTACTATAAAATCAAGGTTGCTGATACTGATCTGACTGATCCTGCTTATTCGAAATTAATTGAAGACTTATTTCTCTCGGTTATCAAGCTTTCGACAGTGAATCGAATGTTCTGTCTTGTTTTATTACTAATATTGATAAAGACTAACTAAACTAATTAAATAAAGCTGCAGAGTGTTTGTTTCTTCTTCGAAATAATATTATTGTGTTAGATAAGGTATTTACTGACGAATAATTCAGGCTCTCATACATCACGACTCTAAGGGCAGAACAGGGAGTATAACACGCCATCGAGCTGTTCATCTAGATCATCGCTGAAATTATTCTCTTCCTGAACATCATTACCTCTACTCGCTCAAGGGAAACAATACTTTTAGAAAGTATTAGCGTTGTTTAACAACAGTCATCGTAAGATTACATTCCTTATTCGACGGCTTTGACTAGCCCAGAATTCTGCTTATTTTAATTTCTGGAAATAACACAGTTGCTTCGTAATATTAAAGGTTCCAAACAATGAAACATTGACTTTTACGATTACAGTTATGGCAATGTCATTGTTATAAAGACTGGCTATAGTTATACAACTCTTGTAAACCCTTACACAAACTGTAATTTTAAAGCAATCTAAAATTTTAACGCAATTTGATTTTGAATGTGTTTGTAAAGTTTGTGTCTGATATCTGAATAAAATTGTATATTACTTAAGTTGTAAATGAAAAACGAAATTCCGTTCAATAAAACAGAAAACAAGATAATGTAAGTGACATCAAAAGGAAGTAAAAAGTTGAAATTAGTTCGTAATTTTATTCATCAATCTTCCGTCGAAGATTTTTTCTGAACATATGACAAAATTGATTAATTTTCAGCAACATTGTTTATATAGATATTGGAAGGGACAGCAATTCGATTTTAATAAGTTGATCCACATTCCGTCTAATTGATTCGCCGATCGATAAATATACCAATTACAAAAGTTATATTTCGACGTCCGGCCTGACACCAATTAGTCGCCGCAATATCGTTATCTGCTTCACTTACCTTTAAAGTGCTTGTATACCCAAATATCCACAAAATGACTACGAATTATTTATGACACGTAAAGATTTATTATTTATATTGAACTTCTGAATTTCTCCAAAACTTGGGAGTGCAATATGTAAGAAACAACCACATGAATATAGCTATAAATTATCAAATTTAATAAATAAAAGCAACCGCGATGTTATTCGTTTATCGATCTGGACTGAAGTACTTTTCGTCTTCTCGCCCCACTATTCCATCACTTTCCAAGCAGACCAATGGCGTGGCGCTTCCGGCGTCGCTTCCTAGCTTGTCATAATAATGTATATAACTTTATTGATTACTACATTGTTTAACATTTTTAATAGAGTAAATACTAATTTTGATGTGGCGATACAATTACACTTTTTTGTTCTTAACTCTTACTCTAACTTTATAATAAACATTTTACAACATTATTAAATGAGAATAAACAATTTTCTTTATTTTTTTTTTATTTGGGCCAATAATTTATTTTGTCGAATGAGCCATTCGAGAAAATAAATTATTTTAAAACCATATGATGCTCTTAGTGGTCTTCCATTTAAGAAATCATCCTTTTGGTTTGAAACGAAATTGTGACTAAGAGAACTGGATACTTAAATATAAATACCGAAATTGTATCCTGCTATATATCAATACCGTCAGCGATAAAATCGGCTACATTATCATGCAATCTTTTAACCAAAATATTTTAGCAATAAATCTGTATCAAAGGTGGGTTACATTAAAATTGCAACACAAACATGTTAATTATGCCTCACGACACATTACGAAATAATAAACAATATCAATTGTATGGTACTAATGTGAATGTCGGTAAGCTTGGTAGCGTGCGGCTAATTGTCGGCCACTGGCCGCTACCAGCCCTACTATTCAAAAAGTATCGGCCCCTTTGTGTTCGTATGTAAAACACGTGCGCTTGCAACTGATCTGACGTAATTAATTAACTGTCATGTAAGTAAAAGCCTATTTCAAATAGTTTAATTGACGCATAGGAAATAAATACAAGTAGCAGCAAAGATTTCTGAAAGTACTGTACTTTATGGTAGTGATAGTTTAATTTCTTATAATGTATCTTTATATAAGAACTATGGAACCCATTTTTAAAGCAAATAGACCATGATTGATTGATTGATTGAATGTCGGTTAAGTATGTATAATCAGTACCAGTCTTAAGTTTTAACAGAAATCAGCAGCATTTATTTTATATTAATTATATATTAATATTATATTATGTACTTACAATTTTTTTTGTAGTTTAAGAAAATATAGATGTTTTAATAGTATAAGAAAAAGAAAAGCATTTATTCTTACCTCCGACAAACCGAAGATTTGCATCTTACTATCTTTACATAAATTCTGAGCCCTGATCCACATTAAGGATAATGACACCCTTCTTAATAACTTTAAATAATCTTCGGTATTATAAACAAGAAGTGTATTTATTCTCCGTCTACGAATAGAGACCGCTAGTACCATTTAATACAACTTCTATATTATACCTGAAATATCTTGTGAATATGAATTGCGGTTTAAGTCTATATGATAGTAACACTATCAAGATATAGCCGTGTGATTCTTGGTTTAGTAAAATATGGCAACCCTATCTCTTCCCGTAGGTGTAGTACTCGTAAAATACAACTAAGCGATTGGATTGTTATCTATCAGACAGTATATTAACAGTACTTAGTTGACAGCAATAGAATTTTGTACACCCCCCTATTGCGAGACTAAGTGAGAGACTAAGTTACGGTTTGCAAAATAATAAGGTTTGATACGGCTCTTTATGTAAGCTATCTATACTATGATTAACGATGCTTACTAAGCACCGGTGTTTTATGGGTTCACGGATAAACGTACTTAGGTAGTGAAATTTTCGTAGGTCCGAATGAAAAACGGAACATTTATAGGAAGGATCACTCGCCTGTCGTTTGTTGCAGCTAAATTTACTAGGAACTGTATGGAATAAGTAGAATTGTACACATAGGTATTCCTGATATCCAATAATGTATGAGCAAAGTTCATGATTAAACTTTGAAAATAGAAATTTTAAGAAGTTCATACTGAAAAATTCTAATCCAGAATACAGTAAAGAGTCTACTGTTTGTGATAATAAAAATAATGAGTGAATCTAAAAAAGAAATTCGATACATTGTTTTTTTTTTTTTGTTTTTTGTCTTTATACTTAAACTTTAGTTTGTAAGTATTATAACGAAAAAAATGTAATTATTTTGATGCTCAATAAAGAGTATATCTATCTATCTACATTCTGAAGTTTTATTAGAAGAAATGTAAAAATGTGACTCAAACTGAAAAAAAAAATCTGACGTTTATGAACCTTATGCATTGTGAGTAAGGGTAGCTCAAAGTTAGTTCAAGCGTTTTTAGTCCGGGAATTTTGATGTTACAAATGCAGTTCGCTCTGCTTGTCCTCATACGGATAAAGTAGATGATATTTTTATAAGTGGAGCAAGATCGGCATATTAAGAGTTACGACATAGCCGAGGAACTGAGGATTGACTATAAAATAGTTTTAATTCATTGGAAAAGTCTAGCTATACAAAAAAAAAACTCGATATTTGAGTGCCACACTGAAAGAAACCTAATGAATCGTGTGCTCATTTGCGATTCTCTATTGAAACGTAACGAAACCGAACCATTTAGAAAAAAATGATCACTGGTGATGAAAAGTGGTTTTTTTTTATGCGATAGGGGGCAAACGAGCAGACGGGTCACCTGATGGTAAGTGACTACCGCCGCCCATGGACACCCGCAACTCAAGAGTCACAAGTGCGTTGCCAGCCTTTTAGGTAGAGGTACGCTCTCTTCTTGAAGGTTTGAAGGTCGTATCGGTTCGGAAATACGGCAGGCGACAATTTGTTCCATAAGCTGGTTGTGCGAGGCAAAAAGCTTCTGGAGAAGCGCACAGTGGTGGAGTGCCAATCGTCCAGGTGATGGGGATAGATATTTTGTCGCGTAGGACGATGGCGGAAACCAGCAGCCGGTATAAGTCCGAACAATTCCTCTGAACACTCCCCATGATACAAGCGATAGAGGATGCAGAGTGAAGCTACATCTCTACGCAACGCCAAGGTATCAAGGATCAGAAATATCTTGGCAGTCGATAATGCGAGTCGCTCTCCGTTGAATGCGGTCAAGAGGGAGAAGCTGGTAGTGGGGTGCCCCTGCATAGAGATGAGAACAGTATTACATTATTATATTATATTATTCCATGTGCGGCCGAACCTGCACCTTATAAAGTTGCAGGCGGTGGGCCGGAGTAAAATACTGTCTCGATCTGTTTAGCACACCAAGCTTCTTCGAGGCTAATAGGGCCTTACTCTCTAAGTGACCGCGAAACTGGACTTCGCTTGATATATCGACGCCAAGGATTCCGATACTGGCTGATGCAGTTAGGGAAATGCTCTCAAATTGAAGTGATACGACCAATGGCATCTTGTTAGCGGTGAACGCGCAAACCTGTATCTTCGTGGGGTTAAACTGGACTAGGTTAAGTCGACCCCAATCTGAAACTTTTGATAAAGAAGTTTCGATTTCAGACACAAGTTTGGATCGGCTTTTGATGACGTTTACCCGAGAAATGTTAGCACGGCCGGTGTAAAGGGCATCACTCGTGCTATCGTCTGCAAAGCAATGGATGCTGCTAATCTGCAGCATGTCATTGATATGCAGAAGAAACAGCGTGGGTGATAGCACACAGCCTTGTGGGACACCAGAATTAACAAACTTGAAGTCGGAGCATGCACCGTCAACAACGACCTTGATGCTTCTGTCTATAAGAAAACTGGTGAGCCAATTGCACAGTTTCTCGGGAAGCCCATAGGAAGGAAGCTTCGCAAGGAGCGCTTTGTGCCAGACACGATCGAAGGCCTTCGCCACGTCCAAACTAACGGCCAACGCTTCCCCCTTGGTCTCGAGCGCCTGTGCCCACCGGTGAGTCAAGTAAACAAGAAGATCACCAGTTGAACGACCCCGACGGAAGCCGTATTGTCGATCATTGAGGAGCTGGTGGTCTTCTAATTACCGGAGGAGCTGGCAGTTAACAATGGATTCCATTATCTTGGAGAACAAGGAGGTGATGGCTATGGGTCTGTAGTTGGACGGATCCGAGTGATCTCCTTTTTTAGGGATTGGGTGCACTAGAACTGTCTTCCATGAGTTCGGGACTACGCCAAGAGAATAGGAAAGCCGATAAAGGCGCGTTAAAACCGGTGCCAACTCAGGAGCACACGTCTTTAACACGATAGGAGAGATTCTATCGGAAAGAAGCGCTTTACGCAGTGCCCTTTGTGTAAACCGGACTTCCGGCATGCGGGTCTCGCACTGCGGTATGGTCGGCGGTGCGTTTCCCCCGTCGTCCAGGGTCGAGTTGGACGCAAAGAGTTTGCCCAGAAGATCGGCTTTTTCTTTAGCGTCGTGGGCCAACGAATTATCTCCTATGTGCAGAGGTGGAAGGGATGGCTTACAAAAGTTCCCCTGGACAGCTTTGGCAAGAGACCAGAATGCACGAGTTCCGGAAGGGAGATTCACTTGTCTCTCGCCAATTCTGCCGATGTGAGCGGACTTCAACAGTTATTACTCTTTTGAGAGACCTGGAGGCAAAGTTAAATTGCTTCTATAATGTGCTGGTCTTTTAATCCCGTGCTGTCGCTGCATTAGCCCATGCTTGGTAACATTCGTGCTTTCGGCGTTCGGCAGGACGCCGCTTTGCAGGTTCGACCAAACCAGGGCTGGGACTTGCCACCTGTGGGAATCAGGGAGAATGGAATGAAAAGTTCACTACCCTGAAGCACAACATCCGCGACAGAGTCGGCAACGACACTGGGATCATCCGGCGAGAAGCAAACCTGCCTCCATGGGTAGGATGCAAAGAATGTTCGCATACCATCCCAGTCTGCTGACCTATAGTGCCATACGCGGCGACTGTCTGTAACTCGCGGCAGTGAACGAGTGGCACTATACTCCTAATCAGGCAATTGTCTGAAGAGCCAAGAAGGGCCCCAACGGATACTTTGTAGCCGTCGGGATGTGAGGTCAGCAGAAGATCCAACAGTGAACGGTTTTGCGCGAACGTCAAAACCGATCATGCGCGAACGTAAAGTCGACAAGAATCACGATCTCTGTGGATGGGACCTACTGGAGCACTGAGTCTGTAGCCATTTGGACGTAGTCGATGAGTCAGTCCGTTTCGGCATCACCGCTATGGGACCAGTAGAGGCATAGGTAGATGCGGGGATGGTCGTCGCAGTCTACACGTAGCCATAAGATTGAGAGGTCCCTACCTTCAAGATTTCCGAGGCGGCGAGAAGTGATATCACTACCAGCCTTAGGAACAAAGGAGTGTTCCAGTCCGTACCCAGGGTAGCAGAGGTAGGATGTGTCCGCTGGAGATGATATCTGCGTCTCGGTTAAAAAGAGCAAGGCCGGCTTTGCTGTCTCAAGGTGGTAGTGGACAGTGTCAAGGTTAGAATGTAAGCCCCTGATGTTACAAAAATCCACGGTAAACGTGACAGGGGGTGCCATGGTAGGCCTTCTCTTGCCCCGAGCAGATTTTGAGAGCGCAGTTGAGCCCCCCCCCCTCCCAGAGTACGAGGGGCAGCCTGGACGTTCACGATCAGGTATAATCCGTACTGAGGGTGGACGTCCAGGGGGGGGATTCTCCAACGCTAGCGCTGGTACCCCCCTGGGGTATCCTTTTTGTTAACAGCGCTATCGTTAGAGGGGGTGGGGGATTTTGGGCGTCCGGAGACCTCACTCATTTCGGGGTAATGCAACGCAGGCGTTACTTCACAGCCGGTTTTCTGTGAGGCCGTGTCTTGGTTGTCTGGCTACATGGTTTGGCTCTTCTTTCCTGTGCCGATCGGTAAAAGCCTGGAATTCTCTACCAGCGCACGTGTTTCCTTCCCACTTTGATCCCGGGTCTTTCAAGCGGGGCGTGCAAAAGCATCTCACCATCCCGCCATAGTGTTGGTCACCATGCTGCATTGACTAGACTACACTACACTATCCTCACTGCATGTCTACATGCAGTGAGGATAGTGACCACCACTTTGACTCCACCTATTGCTTTCCATCAGGCAAAGTGGAGTCACTATGGTAGGCTAATATAAAAAAAAATGATTGAAAGGGCATCGTTCATCATGAGCTTTTACCGCCAAGCAAAACCAATGATTCGGATCTCTACTGCCAACAACTTAAGACTCAAGCAAGAAATTGAGAAATCCGGAATCGATCAACAGAAAAGGAGTATTCTTTCATCATAACACCAGACCACACACATCTTTGGCCACTCAGTAAAAACTGATAGAGCTTGGTTTGGAAGTGTTAATGCATTCACCATATAGTCCTCACCATGCACTTTCAGATTTTCACCTGTTTCGATCTCTTCGGAATTCTTTGGGTAGTGTTATTTGATTTAGGTGTGTTAACATCAAGAGAGGACTGTCAAAACTACTTGTCGTTTGTTTTTTATCAAATATCCCGGTCTGACGGGATTATGTAACTACCTACAAGATGGCAACAAGTTATGGAATAAAATTAGCAGCGCAGCGCACAGTAAAACTAACATTATAAAAGGACATTAATACTTATTAGATGGTAACTGAACTGAACAGAAAAAAAGTTTTCGTGTTCGACTGTATGTATATTTTTTATGTATGTATGTTAAGCGATTTTCCGTCAATTGGGCACCGATTTTCAATTATTTTATTTGTGTTCGATAGAATATACTCCTGCGGTGGTATACTAATGTAACCACATCAAGATTAAATAATGGGATAACAGCGAAGTAGCGTATACATTTTTAGAAATCATATTTTTGCGATTTAACGTATTGCTCAAAGGAATTGGCAAGGCACTTTTTTATAAAGTCTGTTAGTACGTGTTTTTTCTTATAATATTATTTAATGTAATTATTCATTTTTTAACGTAATAACCTCAATAACTGAGAGAATTCTTAGTATTGTTCTTTTATTGTATAGGAACATGGGAAACCAATTATTACCTAATTTGTTACATATGACTTACTAGATACTACTACTTACTACCTTATATATAAATTGTATATCATAATTGATTACAAAACTATGCAATTAATTAACTCGTCTTGTCTTCTATATGCTTAAACTTTTGTATATATTATAAATATGTACAAAAGTTTAGTAAGTATATACAAAAGATCGTTTTAGAGATAAAGAAATGAAAAAATATAATTTATATTTAACTTGATGCATTGTGTGTAATATGGTGTGTACTAACTGTTGATTCACAATAATTATCGGTTTCTTTAAATGAAATAAATATTTAGGCGGGGGATTACTTAAATTGTAATTATCAGACGTATAAATTAGTAAATCCCTTTCGACTCGTTAACCGGTTTTGTTTATATTTTTATACGTATAAGTTAACTGCAAGGTGTTATTATTTTTTTAATGTAACTGCTAATAAAAGCTACAAAATAAAGTTTAATAAACTCGTCACTCATACAAGGGTTGAAAGTGAATTTTTAAGTGAAGTTTAATCTGCCTCAGTCAGTAAGTTGCCGTACGCCTAAACGCGGTAAGTGGGTCGACCCGGATGAAGTTAACATGGTAATATTTATAAGGCTCAAACACAAAAAGTGGACTTCCAGATACTTGTGTGTCGTAAGTAAGCTTGCCGTCTCATTTTCTAGCAGTAAGAATAAAAGTGACGCCAACACCTTTGTCATGTAAATATGCGTAATTAAGAGGGATAAACCTCGTTTACTGGAAAGTTTTAAAGACTTCGTCTGCAAATGAAGATTTAATCCTTATTGAGTTGGTAATACGTGTGGAGAGAATCCTTTTTGAATTTATCTTGCGGCGAAAACTCGATGGCCTATATCCTGCGGTGGGCGTGTTTTCATTTCGGATTTACTTCAACTTGGCGCCAAATCCGAGCAGCTGCGCTATTCCTACAGGATATTTTCTTTTCCTCCACCGACATGCGATCTTGACGACTGGCTTTTGTGATTTAAAAAGATTTTCGCAGGCAAAACCGCTTACCGTTACTTCGATGTGCTCGCATCTTGTCTATAATCGATAACTTGCTATGTTTATTGTAATTCGTATTCTCCATACATTATAATGTTTTACTTTCTAGAAACGCATGTTATTACAACATAAAATAATGGCCTAAATTTGTCTATAAATGATCAACAACCATAAAATATCATTTGCCTTATTTAGATTTGTTTGAAATAAAATAGATTTTTTGTAAAATAATTGTTAGTTATCATTAACTATGAATTAACTTTTGCATGCTGATCTACTTTTGCAAGTATAAACGTGTTCATATTCATTACAAACACACTTTTGTAAATAGTCTGTTTGACAGTAAAAAATACTTATCATTTGTCAGATGAGAATAATTGACCCATTTCCCTGTGTTACATCATTTTTTAAATATTGGTATGTACACATTTCTTCGAAATGTACACAGTATGAAATTAATATAAATTCAGACTGCACAAAGTTGAATTATTGCTCACTGAAATAAAAACGAGAACGAAAAACGTTCGCATAAATTTTCACATTGAGATCTTAACTCTTATGTTCATCTTCAGTCCTTTGTATAGGAAAAATATATTTGGTGTATTGAAAGGCTTTCACTATAATAAATCTTTGGAGCACCTCCTGACAGTATCTTGAGTAAAAATCTTACATCATGATTACATTTGTGTATTTGGAGCATCGGCAGAAACATCCACATGAACTGGTCTAATGATTCTATTGCATATACATAACCTTACGTCTTTTTTCTCTTTGGGTAGGCAGAGACAACAACCTACCAATTCTTTGTATCCTTATATACCTCATGAGCTTCTTCTACTGCCATTAAACGTTTTATACAAGCGGTTTTAGGTAATTCTGACCTGCCCTTTCTGCAGAACAACAAATTTGATCAGAGTATATTTTTCACGGTGACCCTTACAAGCTATCCCACTCATTCATTTCCTAAATTTGTTTTGACATTAGTTCCTCACTCATTCTTTACCAATTCCCAAACCATGTTAAAATTATTATTTACTTTTCTTTTCTAATACATATTATGATATATTCGAATGTTTTATACATATAGTGATTATGACCTCACAACGCTTTGTTAGATGAAGGGATAGTTTAATGAAAGTTTCGAATTTGAGTAACATAAAAGTTTCAGAAGACAATAACTTCTTGTTATCTTTCATTAATATTCTTGTGTTTTCAGTTCTTCCGCAATAAGGTAGATTTGTTTAGCTGATTGACCATATAATTTTCTTTTTGTTCCTGAATACTAAGTACACTTGAAAATGTACTGTTGAATTTTTAATGAGGTACTTTATTAATTTTCTATACTCCTCACATTGTGTACGCAAAATTGTATGTAGTTAAAAGTGAATCCGTAACAAATAAACGAAATTTTATACATAACTGGCCGTTCATTTCACCTACGTTTATGGCAATAGACTATATTATATGTGTTTTCAAGTCTATGTTATTTCTTAGTAAATACTTTATCCTATTTAAAAAAAATCATTAAAATTTGATTGATAGTTCTAGATAGGTCTGTCCAAAAATCAGTGAGTAAATAAAAAAATATTGCTTCATTACATATTATAAGCGTGGATAGAAAGTGAGGATTTCATGGAGACCCTCTTAGTAATCCTATATATCGTTAGTGTAATGTCAGGGTTTTCAATGTTTGAATACCCTGAATGTTTTTATATTTTTTTTTTGGTTTATATCATAAAGTTTCAATATCAAATTTGACATAAAGCTTAGTTTTCGAAATGAAAATAACATTCCTAAGTTTGAATTTTAGAGAATAGAAAAAAACTTGTTACTTTAAGAGAATCACTGCAAAATTTCCTTTCGTATAAACGGTATTATTTTAATTGATAGCCTGCTAGTTTATAAATATTACTTACTTTACCTTGTATTACTTTTCATTCATCGTTGATTTTCATTGCTTTATGAATGGAGGCCTATTTTATATCAAGGTGGTGTAAAGTATAGTTCACTATTGTCAGTAAACTTTCTTATATTTCATATTATTATAATTGTTACGGAGACAATAACATTTTCAGTCATAGTGCTAAAGGAGGTTAACGCTATTAGCATATCTCTCTTACTGTAATTAAAATTAGCAAATTGTTCGTACATGGTTTAATGTGTAGAAGAGACAGTTTGGATATTTAAATGAAAAAGATGGAATGCTAGACTTTGCACTATCTTAAACATCACCAATGACGACAGATGAACTGCCTAAGACTTCATCATAAAGCATTTATAGATTACCTTATTATTTTCACTGTTTGTAGTTGTACTTACAATTTAATATAAGATATAAGAAAATATTTAGATTATGTTTCAGATTTGTATTAATTAAAAAATAGTTAATTAAATAAGAAATTGTAACATAAGTAGTAATAAACATACGACTAATATGATAATCAAATACTTACCGTTGTAAATAAACTCGATCATAACGCTTCAGGTGTAGTTTTCTAAAGTATCCTCAAAATAAAAATCCACTCAAAAAATGTTTACAAAAGTAAATACACTAAACATTCCACTAAGAAATTTCACGGTGTGTGTTTACGATTTTTTTTCAATATATTTACATTGTTACATGTAGAGTGTAAACGTAAATATTGACGTGTCACTGTACGCAATGGGCACGGGCCACTCTCGTGGGTGCCACACGCGGTGACAATGGATAGTGTTAGTGGGGTAGTCGTATTGTGGCGCGGTTTTAATGAAGGAAGGTAAGATGTGTGTAACGCACGGGGCGACGTGGCGCGGCGTCGGTGGCGCGGCAGCGACTGGCCGGGGCGGGGGTGCGAACTGACGCGGGTACAACTTGCACGCTAGCAGACTGCGCGCCGCCCAGCCTGACAACCCGACGTTACTATACCGGGACGCCGATACAAAATTAATACTTGTTTTGCTAAAAGCGATTTCGATTTGTCGACCCCGAATTGGGAAAGTTAGACGGATCTTGTTAACGCTAAAGGGTTCGCTAATCAACACCACGTTTTCACATCAATGTTCGTTACTTTAATTGAGTCGTTAGAACTCGTTTGTTCAAGTTCGACTTTTCTTTGTAAGTTTTATACCTTTGCTGTCAAAAAGTACCCAACTAAATTGTGGTGAGGAAAAAATTATACAATACATTGTACAACAAAGGGTTTACCTCATAAATTTCGTTTCCTCATAATGTTAACTCAAAAACCTTTAATATTTAACTGTCACCTTATATACCAAAAGGTATTTAATATAAAGTCTTCACTTCCAATCCGAACATCGGAAAATATTAGAAATTTAAACATTTCTAAAGCTCCAAAGAGGATTATTAGAGTACGTAAGGGTACGGTTGAACTGTTGTGCGACGACGAAGTCCCCGGCGCGGAGTTCAGGGAAGGCAAATATTATGACAAAAGCCTAACATACACGAGCAAGTTTTGAAGGCAGCAAACACACTAAAAGGGATTCGGCCCTACGTAGTCGAATGTGTCTCTTTTACCTCAGCGTGGACGACGTCGGCCGTTATTTTGTCTCTAACTTTGTTCACAGTAGTTTTATGTGCGCCAAGCTTGTTCTACTTTATAAAAGAGAGCATAATAATGGGTCCCGAATGTTTGAGTTTTGTTGAAGTCAAACAAATCTAATTAGGCGGCTAGTTCTGAGAGATTTCTATGAACTGAATTTCAGTTCTATACAGTTTCTGTTATTTATGGGTGTATACTAGCTAGCTGTTAAAGCTTGGCTGATTTCTTTCAAGGATTTAGTGGATAAAATAAGACGATACCCACATCGCGCTCGGGGCGATTTCTTGACGGCGCTTTCCTTTATCTAAACGTCATAATTATTGCAATATTTTTCATTGTTATTGTTAGGAAACACTTTATTTTTCTCTATATACCCTTGATAAGTTTTTTAAGAATTAAAAGAAAAAAACCTAGTAAGAGATATAAAAAAAAATAAATGGTGTCAAATCTCAGTTCATATATGCTACGGCTACAGCGTAGCTGCTCTACGAAAATAAGTTAATGTAAAAGATCTTTGAATATTTATTTAATTGAAATTGATATACTATGTAACGGTAGCACCAGTTTTTATCAGACCTAAAAACCCAATGTTATGATTGGACGATCTTAGATTGGATTCCCGGATCAGGTTAATTGTTCTTGGAGGCGTTCAGTTCATTCTAAGAAGCAATATGGAGTATAGTTACGCATCGGAAGACAACAATAGGCTCCTAGGGTTCAAGGATAATAAAATATGAAAATACAGAATGGCACGGCCTCACAGAGAAGCGCACTTACAACTCTTGAGTTGCAGGTCGATACCTGATTACTGGTTTTTTTTTTTTTTTTTTTTTTTTTTTATGCGATAGGGGGCAAACGAGCAGACGGGTCACCTGATGGTAAGTGACTACCGCCGCCCATGGACACCCGCAACTCAAGAGTCACAAGTGCGTTGCCGGCCTTTTAGGTAGAGGTACACTCTCTTCTTGAAGGTTTGAAGGTCGTATCGGTTCGGAAATACGGCAGGCGACAATTTGTTCCATAAGCTGGTTGTGCGAGGCAAAAAGCTTCTGGAGAAGCGCACAGTGGTGGAGTGCCAATCGTCCAGGTGATGGGGATGGATATTTTGTCGTGTAGGACGATGGCGAAAACCAGCAGCCGGTATAAGTCCGAACAATTCCTCTGAACACTCCCCATGATACAAGCGATAGAGGATGCAGAGTGAAGCTACATCTCTACGCAACGCCAAGGTGTCAAGTCGATCAGAAATATCTTGGCAGTCGATGATGCAAGTCGCTCTCCGTTGAATGCGGTCAAGAGGCAGAAGTTGGTATTGGGGTGCACCTGCATAGAGATGAGAACAGTATTCCATGTGCGGCCGAACCTGCGCCTTATAAAGTTGCAGGCGGTGGGCCGGAGTAAAATACTGTCTCGATCTGTTTAGCACACCAAGCTTCTTCGAGGCTAATATGGCCTTACTCTCTAAGTGACCGCGAAACTGGACTTCGCTTGATATATCGACGCCAAGGATTCCGATACTGGCTGATGCAGTTAGGGAAGTGCTCTCAAATTGAGGTGATACGACCAATGGCATCTTTTTAGCGGTGAACGCGCAAACCTGTGTCTTCGTGGGGTTAAATTGGACTAGGTTAAGTCGACCCCAATCTGAAACTTTTGATAAAGAAGTTTCGATTTCAGACACAAGTTTGGATCGGCTTTCGATGACGTTTACCCGAGAAATGTTAGCGCGGCCAGTGTAAAGGGCATCACTCGTGCTATCGTCTGCATAGCAATGGATGCTGCTAATCTGCAGAATGTCGTTGATATGCAGAAGAAACAGCGTGGGTGATAGCACACAGCCTTGTGGGACACCAGAATTAACAGACTTCGAGTCGGAGCATGCACCGTCAACAACGACCTTGATGCTTCTGTCTGTAAGAAAACTGGTGAGCCAATTGCACAGTTTCTCGGGAAGCCCATAGGAAGGAAGCTTCGCAAGGAGCGCTTTGTGCCAGACCCGATCGAAGGCCTTCGCCACGTCCAAACTAACGGCCAACGCTTCCCCCTTGGTCTCGATCGCCTGTGCCCACCGATGAGTCAAGTATACGAGAAGATCACCAGCTGAACGACCCTGACGGAAGCCGTATTGTCGATCATTGAGGAGCTGGTGGTCTTCTAAGTACCGGAGGAGCTGGCAGTTAACAATGGATTCCATTATCTTGGAGAACAAGGAGGTGATGGCTATGGGTCTGTAGTTGGACGGATCCGAGCGATATCCTTTTTTAGGGATTGGGTGCACTAGAGCTGTCTTCCATGAGTTCGGGACTACGCCAAGAGAGTAGGAAAGCCAATAAAGGCGCGTTAAAACCGGTGCTAACTCTGGAGCACACGTCTTCAGCACGATAGGAGAGATTCTATCGGGCCCACTCGACTTATGAACGTCGAGGGAAAGAAGCGCTTTACGCACTGCCCTTTGTGTAAACCGGACTTCCGGCATGCGGCTCTCGCACTGCGGTATGGTCGGCGGTGCGTTTCCCCCGTCGTCCAGGGTCGAGTTGGACGCAAAGAGCTTGCCCAGAAGATCGGCTTTTTCTTTAGCGTCGTGGGCCAACGAATTATCTCCTATGCGCAGAGGTGGAAAGGATGGCTTACAAAAGTTCCCCTGGACAGCTTTGGCAAGAGACCAGAATGCACGAGTTCCGGAGGGGAGACTAACTAGTCTCTCGCCAATTCTGCCGATGTGAGCCGACTTCGCCCCAGCAATTACTCTTTTGAGGGACCTGGAGGCAAAGTTAAATTGCTTCTTTAATGTGCTGGTCTTTACATCCCGTGCTGTCGCTGCATTAGCCCATGCTTGGTAACATTTCTGCTTTCGGCGGGACGCCGCTTTGCAGGTTCGACCAAACCAAGGCTGGGACTTGCCACCTGTGGGAATCAGGGAGAATGGAATGAAAAGTTCCATACCCTGAAGCACAACATCCGCGACAGAGTCAGCAACGACATTGGGATCATCCGGCGAGAAGCAAACCTGCCTCCATGGGTAGGATGCAAAGAATGTTCTCATTCCATCCCAGTCTGCTGACCTATAGTGCCATACGCGGCGACTGCCTGTAACACGCGGCCGCAGCGAGTGAACGAGTGGCACCATACTCCTAATCAGGCAATGGTCCGAAGAGCCAAGAGGGGCCTCAACGGATACTTTGTAGCCGTCAGGATGTGAGATCAGCAGAAGATCCAACAGTGAAGGCACGTGGCTTTCTGCATCTGGGATTCGCGTAGGCGTTGCTACCAGCTGCGTCAAGCCATATGCCAAGGCGAAATCGTGAACAGATCTTCCCGCATGATCAGTTTTGCGCGAACCAAGCCATTCGGCGTGATGGGCGTTAAAGTCGCCAAGAATCACGATCTCTGCGGATGGGACCTGCTGGAGCACTGAGTCTGTAGCCATTTGGACGTGGTCGATGAGTCGGTCCGTTTCGGCATCACCGCTATGGGACCTGTAGAGGCATAGGTAGATGCGGGGATAGTCGTCGCAGTCTACACGTAGCCATAAGATGGAGAGGTCCCTACCTTCAAGATTGCCGAGGCGGCGAGAAGTGATATCATCTCTAACGTACACGCATACACCAGCCTTAGGAACAAAGGAGTGTTCCAGTCCGTACCCAGGGTAGCAGAGGTAGGATGTGTCCGCTGGAGATGATATCTGCGTCTCGGTTAAAAAGAGCAAGGCCGGCTTTGCTGTCTCAAGGTGGTGGTGGACAGTGTCGAGGTTCGAATGTAAGCCCCTAATGTTGCAAAAATCCACGGTAAACGTGACAGGGGGTGCCATGGTATGCCTTCTCTTGCCCCGAGCAGATTTTGAGAGCGCAGTTGAGCCCCCCCCAGAGTACGAGGGGCAGCCTGGGCGTCCACGCTCAGGCATAATCCGTACTGAGGGTGGACGTCCAGGGGGGGATTCTCCAACGCTAGCGCTGGTACCCCCCTGGGGTATCCTTTTCGTTAACAGCGCTATCATTAGGGGGGTGGGGGATTTTGGGCCTCCGGAGACCTCACTCATTTCGGGGAAATGCAACGCAAGCGTTACTTCACAACCGGTTTTCTGTGAGGCCGTGGTATCGCACCGGTCGAGCCGGCCCATTCGTGCTTAAGCAAGCATGGCTCTACCACTACTGGTGGCGGTTATCACCTACCATCAAGTGACCTGTCTATTAGTCTGTCCCCTGATATCATAAGAAACTGATATTTTTTCAACCTAATATAGGTAATTAACTATTATATACTATAAGATACATATTTGAGTAAATGTCTAGAGTGGACCTAAACATCCGCTTTACCAGACTCAATCTAATCAATACCAGTACAGCCTTCGGTATTTAAAATGAGGTGTACGGACTGGGGAACGTTTCATCAAGCCGTCCAGTTGACCCGGTTTGGTCGACCGAAGCCACTGTGCGATATAATGCGGTCACAGCTGCCGCCTTGCCCGCATACAATTGGATTTTTAACTGTAGACTTCATTGGGCCTGTCTGATTGTCTCTATTGGACTTTATGATTGCGTACACAAATTTGTATATATTACGGATTATTATTATTCTCTTTATTCATATTAATAAACATACAAATCACATTTTTAAATATAAAATAAAACAAAATATATTTAAAAATATAAAAAATAGTGCCCCACCGGTATCGGATACAGGGACCAAGCTATCAGTGGTTAGGGCTCCAGAGACAGGAACCTCCTCACACTACGCGCCGTATCAAGAAGGACTGCCTTCTGCATTAGGCCCTTAACCCAGCTGTGTAACGTGAGCCTCTGCAGATGTTGGTCGAGGCTCTTGGCAATCAACCCATGAGCTGATATGACTATCGGCACAATGATTGCAGAACTTACATCCCACATGTCGACCACCTCATGGGCTAAATCCAAATATTATATTTGTTTATCTTTTTCAGCCTTTATGAGGTTGTCGTCATGTGGAATGGTAATGTAAACAATCATTGCTCGGCGCTCTAGTCGGTCTATCACCACTATATCAGGTTTATTGGCAACAATAGTCCTGTCAGTGATGATAGATCGATCACTGAACTGATCGAATAGTCGTGCAACATTATATCCTGTCAGTGGTATAATGTTGCACGACTATTTTCAAGAACTGGGTCGGGCACATATCTATAATACGGTAACTCGACATCCACAAGGCACATCTAAGAGCAAGTTGCTGATGGACTATCCTGGCCACTTGGTTATGTCTGTGCAAGTACTCACCATTTGCAAGACGAGAGCAACCGGAAATTATATGCCTGAGGTTTTCACCAGGGCGATGACATGCCCGACAAATGTCAATTGTGCCATCCTTCAGGATATGTCTCCGATAATTGTTCGTCATAACAACTTCATCTGTAATTGCACAGATAAAATCTTCAGTTTCTCCAAAGAGGTCACTGAAACGTAGCCAAGACACAGATGATAATAAATCTACATCGGGCCCGTTTAAGGCCCGATAAAATCGTCTATGCAGCTCTTTGCTCTTCCATGTCTCCCGACGGTCTATAACATTAAGTATTGCAGGCTTGCGCCAGTTATCTTTCCCTAGACCAAGCGGAGTAAGTCCGTTATCAACTGCCACTACATCCCGGTGTACCTCCACATTAACAAAAAGAAAGTAATCTCTAAGATTTCATATTTCGCGATTATGAAGGGTCTTGGCATTTAAGAAACCACGACCCCCACATTTCCGCGGAATATACAATTTCATTACTGATGAACGTGGATGGTGCATTCGGTACGCAGTTAGCAGTGTACGGACTCTTCTATCCAGGGCGTTCAATTCCGTCTGAGTCCATCTAAGTATGCCAAAGGAGTAGGTTAAGACTGGTATGACCCAACCGTTATAGGCACGCACCTTATTACCGCCCGACAAAAGACTTTTCAGTACTTTTTTCAGACGGCCAAAGAAACGCTCCTTTAGCGATTGCTTTATAGTCAGTTCATTTATACCCAGCGCCTGTGACATACCTAGATACTTGTACGTTTCATTTGCAGAAAGACGTCTAAGGTGTGTGGAATCTGAAAGTTCAATTCCTTCAGATTCCACAATCCTGCCTTTGCTTACATGCATGACTGCACATTTATCTACACCAAATTCCATCTTGATACATTTACTAAAGGTTTCAGTTACCTCTAGTAATCTTATCAACTGGACATTGCTGCAGGCAAACAGTTTCAAATCATCCATGAAAAGGAGGTGGGATATAACTTGACCATTTCTCCGCAAAACGATAGCCCAGTCCCGAACCCTCTTACACAGGGCTAAGAGGATTCAAAGCCAAGCAGAACCACAAGGGGCTCAAACTATCACCTGAAATATACCCCGCTTGATATTTATAAATTCGCCGTCACCCTCAGATTGTCGACATCCTGGATAGCAAAGAACTGTTCTCTATTGCATACATGTCTCCTAGAAAGTGCATAAAGTTGTATCAATCTTATACAACTCCATCACCCTTAGGAGCCACGTATGCGGCACGGAGTCATAAGCTTTTTATAATCTTTCTAACGTGTCGCTAAATCCTTTCGGTTCCGTCGAACTTGTTGGTTAATAGCCGTGTCAATAATAAGGAACTCTTTAGTGCCACGTGCCCCACTTCTACATCCATTCTGAGAGAAAGTCATTATATTGTTCGTAGAGACATGTGTTGTTATCTTCACTCTCAGAATGGACGTAAAAAATTTATAAACTGTTGGCAGACAGGTAATGGGTCTGTAGTTTTTGGGATCCATGGCACTACCAGAGTTACATCAGTTGTCATAAAAGCGGGCAGTGAACCTGCTTCCAAGCATGATTGAAATTGAGATGCCAAACATACATGTGAGCTGTGGAGCCACTTTAACCAAAAGTTATGCAGTCCGTCCGGTCCGGCTGATTTCTAGTTCGGCAACGAACGGACCGCACAAGCTATATCTCTACTTGATATTTCTACTGGCTCCGTAGTATTAATCGACTCACATGAATGTTTAACATCTCGCATCCATTCACCCTCAGTATGAGCGACAGGCATCGACCAGATGTTACGCCAAAATGTATTAGTTAGTTCAACATCTGGGAGATGTGTGTCACTCAGTAAGTCAGGCTGCTCCCATCTTCTATAAACCCACCTCTCGTCCCTTTGAAAAGTATATCGGTCTACTCGGATTTTAAATCTACGTATGCGGTTTGCCCATGCATAAACTTTCTGCTTCAGAAAGTCAATGCGCTTTGTGACACGTGCTGCATATTCACAAGAACTGATATCAGTTCCTAAAAAAACACGATTCACAAAACGCATTACTCTTGGGTGTGTATTACCCGATCTGAAACAGATAAGCTTGCCAATGAGTTCCCTGGCCTCGATACGTCGCTCAATCCTGTATTGCCACGCCGGAACATAAATCTTTTGTCGAGGAGTAGTGTTAACAGGTGGGAGTTTAACACCTGCTACTCGACAAGCTGTAACCGCCGCACAATAAAGCATTGAATGTGTATCCCTGAGGTTTTCACTATTTTCTAAATCGGTAGATAATAAAGAGTCAAGGGCACACACTAGCGCTTTCTTTCGTTTATGCATCAGCAAACGCGGTAAACGTGGTCTATCATCAAAACTCGCGTGCCGATACTCTCGAATAGCACCTTCCAAAGCGTTCCTTACTTTATCATTATATTGGGTACTTACAGTTAAAGCAGTATTATCCTCCCCTCCCTCAATAGGACTAGGTGGTAGTAGTCCAGCGTCAATAAGAGTCTCCATTTGTGATGGAGGGGGAGCAACAAGGCTATTTTGTAAGTCCAAGCGTAGCCTTTCAAGCACGAAATTATCCAACAGATGACATCGCTGAATGGCCCGTACTTGATCCGATAGTCTTTGTGCTTTGTGCCGAAACATTAAACGCTGGTTCAAGTTCCTAAAACAAAGGCAGCATACGATTACAATACGCAGTGAGGTTGGTTCCTCCCTCTGTAGCCACAAAATATGCTTGCATGACGTTCTCGTTTATGGATGTCGTCCATCTCATGCGATGCACATTACCACCGGTAGCGGGGGCCCTATTCGAAGCTAGCTGGCCTCGGGGTCCTAAGCAAGTCGGTGGCCGGCCTCTCCCCTGCCGACGTACAGGTGTTGGCGACGTCGGCGGTGAGAAAAACTCGTAGCTTGATGTCGAGCTCGACGCCTCAACAACAGCCGGAATGCTTGATGCGGTTTCCGGGGGCAGCGAGGCGGAGCTTAGCGACGAGTCCGGAGATGGTTTGGGTGCATTTAGTGCCCTGGATCTTGTTATCATTGAACAGCTGCTTAGTTATTGAATTTTTTCATTTTGGTAAAAGATGACATGACTTTTGAAACGTCATGAATCACATTTTAGATTTAAGTATTTACATATGGTTTTTCTTGTGGTTTTGCTTCTTGTTATATGTTTCCTTTACAGGTCTCCCAAAGTAATAATGCGCATAGAAATCTTCGTCACTGTTCGGCAACGGTCGTATGTCGGTGTGTAACGTCGGAAGGCGATATATATATATATAGAGTGGTTAAGTGCATTCATGCATAATTTAGTAGAATTATGTGTTTTGTTCTAAAAGAGATAAATATTAATTTATCAGTAACGAAATTTGATTCGATAATTCCATGTAAGTAAATAGTGAGGAAAACCACACGATTTCGAATATGCTACAATCTTTGTTGGATTGATTCACTTCCAAGATGTTATAGTACTTTTCAAGTGTCTAACTGAAGTTGGTGTAGTGATGGAAGAAAAGAAGGTTTAAATAACACAAGTTTTATATTAGAAGAAGAAAAAATGGTTTTCAAACACAGGTTTAAATTAAAATCTGAGAAATCTAATCATTAAAGTCTCAGTTCAAAAGTATTTACAGCACTGATCATTCTACAAAAAATTAATCAGAATCAGGGAGGATCTCTATTCCTGACATCGTAGATTCATCAGAACTTTCATTATGCTCTTGTTCATTTAACAGCATGATCACAAACTTTTTTCCATTCTTCTGGTCCTATATTATTGATTTTTTCTAATATAGCATCTTTAACTGACGTGACAGTCATTGCAATATTTTTTTGGCTACATGTTGCTTTATTTGGGACCAAATATTTTCAATGGGGTTAAAATCTGGATGATATGGTGGCAATCGTATAATTTTATGCCCATGTTCCTCCATTATACGGTCAATGGCAAATTCTGTATATTTTTCTTTATATATTTTTATAATTTCATACAAATCGGGTTTCAGTTTCTTTGGATCATGCGGAATTGTTGTTGTAACCAAACTATCATTTGTGGTTTAGGTATGTTTGAGTTGAGCTTATTATGATATGGGGCGTTGTCAATTACCAACACACTATTAGGAGGCAAGTTGGAAATCAACTGATTGCGTAGCCAACTTTGATAACGTTCCGCGTTTATTTCTTTATGATAGTCACCTTCTGTGTCGACACATTTATGTAACATTAGAGCCCCTGGGACGAAGTCTTTTTCTTTGCCTGCGTGTACAATAATTATTCGCTCTCCTTTGGAAATGGCTTGTTTGATACCTTTTTTGCTGCTATCTTGCCAAGTTTTACCCTTAGTATGTGATGTATGCACGTGTATGACTCGTCCATAAACACTATGTTTCTACCAGAATTCCTCAGTTGTTGTATTTTTCTGAGATATTTGATCCTTTTTAAACGTATATCACGCTTTTCCATAAGTAACCGTCTGTTATTATCAGTTTTCAGAAACCTAAACCCCATATCTTTCAAGATCAGCCTTAAAGACTCTGCACAGCCTTTGAAATTAACAGCTTCGGTCAACTTTTTTCTCAAATTATTTACAGTTGGGAGCTCTTTGAGCGTCAACTGAAAATTGTATATCATATTACAAATCACACAGTAGTCGAAATCATCAAGCCCTAGCCGAAATCTATTTTTAGGTTTTCCTTTTTTCGGTGTGGAAAATTTCATTGATTGATTCTGGTTTTTTTCGTTTAAGATATTACTTAAAGTTCGTCGTGAAATTCCTGTAGCTTTTGTAACACGGTCCTGAACTTTTTTTAAATAATCATCATGGTCTCTTTTGAAAACATTGGCTTCATTTAAGAAATAAAGGTACACATTAAATACCATTTGTCGTGCTTGTGACTTAAGCGGCTTTCCACGTTTAAATTGATCCATTCTGGAAGAATTCGTCTGAAAGAAAATGGTATGGGCAGAGTTAGGCATATTTTTATTTATTTGTTGTATTATTGCATTATGTACTAATATACTTTTTAATATTATTTATTCCTATATGTATTTGTTTATTTATGCATGTATTTATTTATTTGTTTATTAAATTTATATAAGCCTAAATCTTAATATGTATTTAACGAAGGTATTTTTAATTTTTTAGTTGAAATTAAATTTACCTTTGAAAACAAAACCAAAAAGGGTGTGTAGTAGCAGCTCTATATAATTCCACACAGAAAGAACACGTGCAGTCACCACCAATATATAAAGACGACTGACGGACCTTTAACTGACCGGCGACCGCAGCCGACCGCTAGAATTGTTTTCGATTGTGTACTCATGATATTGACTCCTATTCCTTTCGAACAAAGTGGAAAATGCAAGTGCGTTGTTTAGGGCTCTTACGATTCAATGATTCGGGTGTTTCCGGGAATACGACCATTAGCGAAGATCTGCATGCGCATTATTAATTTGGGAATACTGTATATACATATTGCTTCCGATACATATATGTGATTGTAATTTGAAAAACAAAAGCTGAAAAATTTTATTTATTTACGGACTGAAAAAATTACAGCTGCCATAGAGTGTTGCCAGTATTATTTTTTATTATTATTACTATTATAACTGAGTATAGCTGAACATGTAAAGAAATTTTATCTATCATCCAAAGCCTTGTGCGTGCCTATGTAATCCTAAATAAGGTGATAATTTACATCTCAGGCAGAAATACGGAGACTAGATATTTATTAATCGGGATTGAATGCCAAATCAGGGACGTATAGAGTATTTTATTATGAAATAAGGGTCAAACAAACAGACAATTCAGATGGGGTACCTGAAAAAATATAAAGTTACACGTGGCAATCGTGGACTTTACGACTACTCTTTTCTATGTAGTTTGGAAAGGAAATATATACAAAACTCGCAAGACTCATATCTCATACTTGTTTGCACAGAAGGTGCCATCTTCTGCGCAAACAAGTATGAATTCCAAGGATAATACTATAATAAGAAATAAAATACAAGCAGCCTTTATGCAATTTTGTTGTATTCGTAACACGACATACTCTACCTATTCTAACAACACAAAAGTTGTAGTAGTTAAATAATAGGTATGAATGTTTATTTTGGCATTTTCGGCAGTTTCTTTGAAAACAGCAAAACAAACTCTTAAAAATAAAACAAAAGATCTTAATCTTAAATTGAAATAAGGATATTATTTTATCCGGCACCATTTCTGTCGAGTGGATGCCAAAAAACATTCGGTAGAAAGTGGATCCCTTGATTGTACACTGACTATAATAGAATCTTTTGTAGAAATGCATAAACGTTAACAATTGTATGTGATAGTGCGGCCCTTTCAACGTGTGTGAACAGGCGGAAGGCTGACCCGATCGGTCGGTGTCAGCTCAATATGACGGCAGTAATAATGCGGTCAACCTGCCTTCCTACACGATTAAATTTTCAACATTTCCTCACGCAACATCATAAAAAATCCACAAACTCCGAACGACTATCAGTACAAGCTAAACTTAACTTTTTAATACCAAATATTTTTCCCATTTGTCTGACGGCCCACATATCATAGGGCTTCATACTGTTTACATAAAGAGACGAGTTTTTGTAGGCACTTTGGCAGAGCTGCGACAATTGAAACAAATGCACGTTTCAGACATACTTGACAATTTGGATCTATAAATTTAAAACGTTAAGAAGACTTGTTCTCTTTTCGAAATTTGTGTTGTAAGTAAGCTTTATTTTTTAAGTAATTTAAAAAACATTGTTATGTTAAACAATGTCTAAGGGGATAGGCAGATTCGTAATTAACGTCTACATGTTGCTGATTACAATTTAGTCCCACTTATATTATAGGGACAAGCGCTTTCGGAAAATAGATGGAAAAATTTCCAGTATATTGACAGAAAAGGGAAGATAGAAAGGGAAGGAAAGGGGTATTGCTCATACACATGAAATAGGGAGTATAAGCAATAACTCAAGCAAGTCAGGGTCGCGAACCTATAACTCGAACTGGCTGGTACCGAGAAGTCCGAGCCCTGTAACTTTTATTTCACAATACATTTATGCAAAGAATTTCTAATACATGACATTAAAATCTAAATATCTTTCAATATTCTTATCAAAACATCTCAATAAAAAATTGGCTACACTGTATGTGTGTATGTGTAGGTGATTCAATAAAATGTTTCTGAGTATGAAGTTATGATATGAAGGTGTCGTCGCTCTTTGGTACAATTGACAGGATATTAGCATAACGAGTGGGTCCGGGCCCTGTCCTAATGAATGGTCTTGCAATTGAAACAATAGTGGATTAGCGCCAACTCCCTTATCTATTTATGCAAATCACGTGGCGGGCGGATCACCTCAGCTATAGCTGATTCTTTGAAGATAGAATAATCTTAAACCTCTTTGTGTATTCATTTTAAGGAGCAAAATATTTATTTAGAATTTTAAAGATTCCTACAAAGTTGTTCATTACTTTGAAGAGATGATGTTGCTCTAGTGCGATATCTAAATAAGATATTTATGTTCTAAATTTTGATAATCAAAGGTTATTTGTAATTACCATTTTTCCTATAGCGAAAAAGGTAAGACAAAGCTTTAACATTGAATAACGTAGCAAAATTCTCGGATTTTTTTTTTTAAACTTGATCTAGAGAATAAATATTATATTAAAAAATAACGTAATTTTCTGAGTATATAAGCTTTTCTAATCTGCTTAAAAAATATAAATGTACAGATTTGAAGACATAGAATAAATAGATAGACTGACCATTACTAGACATTCGATGGCATTCGGAATCAGGCCATTTATGCAATTTTTAGTAAAGTACTTTGTCACTGAAATAAAGTTTAATTCTTGCATGGTATCTCTCACTCCTTTCACATAAAACCCGATCAATGTATATTTATCCTAAACTTAACATCAATTAAATCACCATATCTCTACAAAATTGCTGTAACAAGTTACAAACCTGAAGGAATCGGATTATTATTATGTCCGGATGAATGTCGCGCCTGCTATGTACCAGAAACTTAAAAGTAAATAAAAACAAAATAGCAAAACTTTTACAAACGTGACAACTAATACTAAATAGTAATATTGACAGTACCTGGTAGCAATTCAACCCCCGTCATACTATGAGAATTCTGAACAGGACTCATTAGTCTTCAGATTATTTCAGAATACAGTTTTCCCTATTCTTCCATGCCTCGGATGTGAGACCCAGAACGTTTATTTATAAGCAATTTTCATTTCAGTAATTTATTTTAGTATCTCTCTTTTGCAGTTAGCTACCCGTTATAACGTTTGAAACGTTGTCATTAAAACATAGGAGCGTCTTTCTCGTTTGTTTATGGTAATCGAGTGGGTAAGTTGCGAAGCTTTGATTTCGAAGCTGACCCGTAGTCGACACGCCCCAGTTTACTTCGGGACATTAACGATGCGACCTTTCACAAAATTCGCCGGTTCCTTAGTTTTAACGAAGTTCAGTTTTGCCTTTCAAAGCGACCTTAGTACACACTACGTTCCAATTTTGAAGCTCCAGGAAAATTGTATGCACCTCAAAGCTGCACCAACGTAGTTATCGGATCACTTGATCTCGTTAATATCCTAGAGCCGACACTTTCTTTACCTTTTTACTCCTGAATAATTTGTCTTCAAACCTTTATACGAAACTTCTATATGAAATAATAAAATGTTCATTCAAATCAAATGAAGCAGTTTAAGTAGATATTCAGAGAGATGTGTATTAAAATAAAAGTTCTTGAGCCTGCAATAATGCTAACAATGATTAAGACTGCGCTGGGAGCACCTCTTCGAATGAACAATTTGAACCTTCTCCAAGTTTTAAACGAATTTCATTGCGCGATATAAAAGCATACGGCTGTTTGAATGAGTAGCTAGGCTATATTTCTGACGTTACTACATCCCGTCCCATATATTTTATTATTCAACAAACATTTTTCTGTTTAGGGCGTGACAATATCGAAAACAATTTATTACTAACCAATTAAAGTTACTATGTTAAAAATAAAGTTTTAATACTTTTCCCTATTAAATCTAGCCTATCCACATCACTGATAAGAAAAGTATAAAGTTTTCCCATTTATTGCTGCTCTCAACCTTCCAGTGTTAGGTCAATCCCCGATGGATACTTATAGGAAACGTTATTCGCTAGGTAATATACATCTTATCAAAGGGGAGGTTCGGCCGGCGTGCCCGTAGGCGTAAATCTTACCTTTACGGCCTCACCTGTCGATGGAATAATTTACTGCCGGCTTAAAACTTCCTCCCAAAAGGAAATCCCAAACACTTCTCAAGAAATAACTGAATAAGAAATTCTCGATTGTACGCACGACGCGCGTCGCAATCCCCCTCCCGCCTGACTTGACAGTCGGATAATTCGAACTTAAACCTTCTCTAATAGAATAAATAAAATGTCGAGCACCTTTCCCACAATGAGGGATCTAACGTTAAGATTTATCCCTAAAATCACACTCCTGCACACTGAAAAAACAAACGTATTGAAGTTGAATTTTTACTGAGTTACTCGCGCAATAACTACAGTACGTAAGTACAAACTGTATACATGTGTATATGTCAGTTATATTTTATTGTGTAGCTATGAGTTGGACCGTTGGCATCCCGATATCGATGGATATAAGCAATTTGCAAGTAAAATGCGAATGTTGGATGCACAGGCGGTGTTGGCGTCGAGCGTATATTTTTTATTTTCATAGCATTTCATACGTGAATATTGTAGCGTGAAACGTCAAATTTTCATTGCTAGTATTTCAAAGATCTTTCCACCATCATGTCATTCAAGATGCTGCTAGTCTTAAACATAACCAAAAAAGGTAAAAAGAATTTTAGAAAATTTGTAACTCTATTCTTTCTGCATTTGCGGCATTTGCGTTGCTACAAAGCTAGATAGGTCCTTAGGATAGGACAGGTTATGTGGAAGATACAACAATAAATATCATTTTATTCAGGTTTCTGATTCATTGCTGTTATGAAATTTCAATTATTAATTTTAATTCAAATTTTTATTTGTACTACCAAATACTATAGACATGACGTGTTGCGTGGGTTTATTAAACCTTGTTTACATAGTGCAGAAATCGACCTATTTAGAAATCAAAATAAATTATTTATAAAAAATATATACATTCAAAAAACAGCCGTCATATCGATGTTCTTACACTAGATAGATATTCTTTCCTGGGCCGATCGGTGAAAGCCTGGAATTCACTACCAGCGCACGTGTTTCCTTCAAACTTTGATCCTGGGTCTTTTAAGCGGAGCGTGAAAAAGCATCTCACCAGGCCGCCATAGTGTTGGTCACCATTGACTAGACATGCAATAAGGATGGTGACCACCACTTTTGGACTCCACTTATTGTTTTCCAGGCAAAGTGGAGTCACTATGGTAGTCTGATATAAAAAAAATGATATCCTTATCAGTAGTCACCCAGAGGAACACTGCCCATGATATCAATGGATGTCAATACTAACGATACTGAATGAGTGAAAATAAACGGCTGTCTTATAGCTAGTTCCACTTTTTATATGATGCAATATATTGGTGAAGAAGAAGTAGATGCAGAAATTTAATAGACGAACTTATTGAATTCACATGTGTAAAAAAAAACAAATATCTAATAGTTAAATATGAGTTATTTACATATTAAGCTCATATTTTAACGCAAATATGTACCTAAATTTAATAAATATGTACTTGTTATTTAAAATATATTTTATGATATGCTTGATATTTTTATACTGTTACCTTGTGCTGATGAAGTACGGTAGTATGATGTAAACAAATGTATTTTAGTAAAGAACGAATGTTTACATAAATGTTACGCTCAACTTATTTTCGTAGCGCATTGTCTAATTATCTCATTTATCTAATATTATTTTACACGCGTTTTAAACTCAACCTGTATATAAACGAATGTGCCCTAACTAAATCAATGTGATAATAAATTCAAATTGAATTTACACAACGACTTAGCAAATTTGGCACATTGTATAACAAACTGTGTTGGCGGGTGTACAGCATAGATAATTTAAAGTTAGGCACGTTAGTTACGGTCAAGTATAAGAATGGGTGGGAGTATTCTGTACGGTCGGTTAGTAGATTATCTTGGCTCGCACGAGTGTGTATAGGCAATATTCCAACTGGCACACACCATACTTAGCTGGCGAACAATCCATTAGTATGTCGGATTTACTACCACCAAGATTTATCGCCTAAGTTAAAACTTTACAAACTTAACTAAAAGTTTTTGTTTAGCTAATGTTTAGGATAATTATATGTTTGTTACTATTTATAAGCATTACCTATTAGTCCTATTTTTTTATGGCAGAGTGGGACAAAAAAGCAAGTCACCTGATGGTAAATGACATGCCAAACATGGACATCTGCAGGCCATCACCTCCGCCTTTAAGGTGAGGGGACTTGGAAGAGGAGAGGGGGCTTGGTCCTCCAGCAGCCTACATCATTCGGTAATATAAGACTGCGATGAATTAACCGTGCGGCCGCGGTCCGGAAGCATGATCGCCTGGCCTGGTTAAAGGATTCTACCTTGTGCTGGAGGGACAAAGCACCCTGTTTCCCAAATCCGTTGCTAATAAGACCAGCACCAAAGAACAGACAGACAGTAATAACAAATTCATGAACATCATAAAATATCCTTATCTTTTTCACAACTTGATAATTTCTATTACACACTGGCTGTTGCCCGTGACTTCGTTCTCTAAAAATTTTGAGCCGTCAATTGTTCAGTATAAAAAGTGGTCTATGTATATGTGTGTCCGTAATGTATGTCAGTTCGAGAACTCGGACTTTAAGCCACCACTAATCTACGACTATATAGGTATCCAAGACAAAAAAGAGAGAATCTAATGTAATCATTCTAAATCTGATAATTATACTTGCAACTGTAAACAGGCTAAAAACAATGACACAAATGCAAAATTATTTGTTTCTTCTTTTTAAAAGACATCGCTTGCACTACGAATTATTCCTGTGTAGCAGGGGTATTTACAAACATACTACGAGTAACAACGGACACAAGAACACCAAGACTCAGAAAACTATTTGTGGATTACACAAATATTGGTCCCCTGAGGGATAAATTAGTTAACTACCTCTTTCTTGCCATCTATTATAGGGGCTAAACGAGCAGATAGGTTACCTGATGGTAAGCAACTACCGCCGTCCAAGGCCATACCTGCAACTCAAGAATCGCACGCCTTCCAGGGAAGCGAAAAGGGGGAGAGGGACAACAGGGGAGGGAAGAGAAGGAAGGGGTTCCGGGAACCTCGATCAATTAACAACCGGTTTTCTGAGAAGTCTTGGTATCACACCGGTCGAGCCGGCCCATTCGTGCCTAAGCATGCCCAACAAGGACTAGTATATATACATCTCTAGTAAAATATTTATAAAACGGTTTCGTATAAATATTTTACAATAAATGATTATGTAGCGTTATAAATATAATATGCTTATCTGCGTCTGCCAGGATATCTTGTACTTTACCAGTTTTTCTTATGCATAGCTATAAATCAGGATTTAATATTTTCTAAAATACTAAAATTGTAAAAAAATGCAACGACTGTGAATGAATTTAAATCCTACACATACATCACCCTACTGCCGTCCACTGTTGGCCGAAGGCCTCCCTCAAGGAGTGCTAACAATACGGGTCTTGGGCAGCCCGCATCTATCAACTGCCAGTAACCTTCTTCAAGTCGACAAAAAAAAACCTTTTGTAAAGGAAAGTTAAACCTTTAAATATCACCTAACAATGGGCAGTCCAGTTCCGTAAGATTTTCTATTTTTTTAATTTTATCAATCAAACAGCACGGTCAAATGCAACAATGTCCTAGGCCGAAGTCCAGTTTTTACCTGGACTTCAGCTAAGGTTCGGCTATTGTTGTTGATCGTAAAGAATCCACTTTTTATAACATGTCACAAATTCCTGTTCAACAAGGTAATCGCTTCTCTCGGTAGATCTGTTAAACCATGGGGCACACATTTTTCAAACTTTTCTATCTCCCCGATTTGATGCAAATGGGTTACTAATGTGGGAATACTAATATCAAACATTGCCGTTTATTTCTTAGTAGTTTGAACCTGCTTAGAATTCACAATCGTATTGAACCCATCGTTATTACATATTATGATATATATATTACTATTAGCTATATTTATTAGTATACAATAAAGTTTATTCTTTTGTATCCATTTGTTGCATGAAATGTCAAACGATCGAGTATTGAACATTATATATTTGTCGTGTGAAAAAAATTTCACCATGGAATCTCACATTTTTTTTATTCATACGTTAAGTTTTATTTTAACTTGAAGGGGCCAGCAGGTTTACATAGTAATTTAATACGGAGACCCCCTTTATTAACAAACTATTAAGTTAGATATCCTACAGCAATAAACCAATTATTAGTTCGCCTACCAAACGCCTTAAAATCTACGCTAAAACTTATGTGCACTGACCCCTAGTCCAATTACGTCTATTATGTGGCTGTGATATCATCATTTTACTGATAGATTAAATTATTACTTACTGCTAGATTAAATAAACGATTCAGTGAATATACAGCTCTTTCAAATCACGCATTTCCTTGTATGTGATATTTTATGTTCTTTGTAATATATATGTGGTATATATTTTTTTTTATATTAAAGGGGGACAAACGAACAGATGGGTCACCTGATGGTAAGCGACAACCTCCGTCCAAGGACACCTGCAACTCAAGTGTCGCAAGTGAAGCCCGCCTTTGAGGATGATGAGGCATGCGGGATGAGGAGATGGGAAAGAGGAGGAGGATGAGGGGAGATGCAAAGAGGGGGGGGGCTTAGGGCTCCAGAAATAAAAAACGGCAAAAAAAATATGTCTGTTGTATGGGAGCCCCCATAAATAACAATTTTATTTTTATTTAATAAGTTAGTTTGAAAGGGAATATATAACTATACATTCTGTGAATATTTATCAATATCGAGCAAAAACGAGCAAAAATAACGTTTGTTGTATGGGAGCCCCCTTAAAAATATGAAATACATCATCTGTGAAAATTTGAACTGTCTATCACGGTTAATGAGATACAACCTGGTGACAGACCGACAGACAGACAGACGGACAGCGGAGTCTTAGTAATAGGTTCCCGTTTTACCCTTTGGGTAAGGAACCCTAAAAAACTAACATAAAAAAAGCTAAGTGGTCGCCTCGTCACTCGCTGCCGCTCCAAATGTTGTGGGTTCGGTGATCATTTATTACATATCACATACCAAATTCATTTTTTTTATTAATATACTGGGACACATGACACATGAGACGGGTCACCTGAGAGTAAGTGACAAACACCGTCCGTGAAGGATGGGGGGACGCGTGGAGGGGAAAGAGGAGAGGGGGGATGAAGGAAGAGGAAAGAGGTGTGTTAGGACTTCGGACACCTCACTAATTTCGGGGAAATGCAACAAAAGCGCTGCTTCACAACCGGTTTTCTGTGAGGACGTTTTATCGTACTGGTTGAGCTGGCCCATTCGTGCCTAAGCATGGCTCTACCACGTGTAAATATAGTATAGTATACCTACTTATCATACGAGTACATGCGAGTACTTATATATGTACATAAATACCTGCACATATAAGAATCAATATTGTATATATTCTTGTATATTAGTTAATGGTGTCAGATGTGCAGATAGAGATGTACCATTGTTTTGAACTTAACGAAGGATTGTGTTCATCTGATAGCAATAGGCAATACATTCCTTAAACGCAAGGTTTCAACAGTAAATTATTTTTATTATAATTATTGGAGTTTTTGTACCTGTGACTTTAATAAATTATTTTGATACTAACTATGCTAAGAAATTGTGTCGCTTCTACATATTATTTTTTATTTTGCATGGAACCCCAATTATTGCTCCACAATCAAAGTGCCCAACTTCTTGTAACCTAAAACATGTACAATTCAAATTCGCTTGAAAGTCGGTCTACCTGTACCGGAGACTGGCCGGAGCAAACAGAGAAATGGACAAAAAATCACCATTTTCTGTAAGTATCTTGGAAGCAAGCATAATACGAACTTTAAAAAAATGTTTATTTAAGATTATATAGAGACATTGAAATTTTATTTATTGACATACATACACATTTTATCAATTATAATTTAATTCAACCTACGTGATATTTTGATATATTTACCAAACGTATTGGCATCAACTGGACACTGTATAAATACTGTCTGATGAACAGACCGATCTCGGCCAAGGGGAAGAATCGGGATAGCCCTATTTTACTTGGAACCACGCATTATGTTTTGGTAATATTTGTTTATTTGTATAGATATATTAGTACTTCCAAAATTAATGGAGTCAATTTATCAGGCTTCTTCCTTTTATTCAGGCAGTGAAGACAAAATGTTCTATATAATAATAAAATGATGTTTCAATTTCTTTTAAATTACAATTTAAACAAAATTTTGTATACATACTACATACTAACATTCCCTCCTGTATCTCCGAAGGACAGGCAAAAGCGTATAATAAACTTTGTGGTTTTGTATAAGTATGTTATCTAACTTTCAATGAGTGTGTTTAATGTAATCACGACTACTAATAGGACGGTACCTAAATACAAAATTATTACTTAAGAGTCTTCAATAGCCGTCATAAAAATGTAAATGGCCTGCCTAACACGTTTGGTGCGAAGGCAAGATATTCATAACAATATAGCGGAGGGCGCTCAAGACCCGGTGGCACGCAACCATCGCATGTGCAAACACATTTCTGTTCATAATAACGTCTGGTACGAGATAATGTAATTATTTTTCATGTTTCCGACCGATTATTCCGCTTTTTTACCACACTAATTAATAATCTTGGTTTGCCAAAGTTTATCGTGAATTTTTGTTGGCAGCGTTTTGACGTGGAATTAATTTAATCAAACAGATTTAGGTGATAGCCGTTTTTAACATAAAATTTGATATCTTCAATTAGTTTTGTATATAATAAGTTAATTACTTTTTAGTCATTATTATTAATTATAAAACGAAAAAAACTTGTAAAAACACCTTCATTTGTTGAAATTGCTTCAGATTGAATGAGCAAAGTAGCAATACTAAGAGAAATATAAAAATTGTATCCATTTTCATACCGGTGACAACAATGCCATGAAAATATCTTCAAATTATAGGGTTGTCCATTACTTCCGTCAGACCCTATATAGGTAGTGTGTTTAGAGAAGTGTAACTTTTTGTAGTAGTAACTTTTTTTAGTACACCACAGACTACCTATATAAATTACCAATGTAAGAAAATATCCGTATCAAGGATTTGTTTAAAGTAAAAATTTAAACAAATAAACATGTTGTTTTTCTGACATTAGCAGACGAGTTTATTATATACCATTGTGTTTTTTACTGCTTTTTATTAAGATAATTATGATATTTATTTACTGCTAACCATACTCTCTGTTTAAGAAAAAAATTAAAAGATACATATCGCACCCGATGTCCAACACCTTCTTTATTCAGAAATTATATATGGAAGGTAATGGATATCATATTATATCGATGTATTATGGTCAAGAAATGGTCCTTATTGGTCTAGTGATTAGTGACCCTGACTGCTAAGCCCGAGGTCGTGGGATCGATTCCCACAAAGGACAAATGACAATGTAGGTGACTAGGTGAGGAAATGCAGAAGTCTATTATATTCTTCTATTCGCCTTTACATTAGTCATGTAACAGACATGTTTGACACATAATTGATCGCTGTAGTGATATGTATGAATTCGTATGTTTTCCTATTTTCTTGAGTAAGATGTGATCATAATAAGGCTTATAGAATTTTCGGTATTTAGCATTTAAATTTACTATGGAATAGTAATTACTATAAACGTTATGTTAGAATGATGTATTGCATCGTCCTCATATATCTTATTTTATTGTATGTGCACTTAAGAACTGTTACTAAAAACTTATGAAAAATATTTGAAAAGAGTGTACTTGGAGTTTCTTGCTTGTTCTTCTCTGTAGGATGTACGTATTGAAGCAGGCATTGTCACTATATCGCGGTCCCAGTAAAGTTTCTGGGTTCTCCATTGCTGAGTATATTATTTGGTTTATATTAATTTATATTTTTGGCTAATGATGCGTGTATTTGAAACATATTGTGTCTGTTGGTATATTATTTGTTGGTAAGAAACGTACACCCTCCTGTTATATGGTCTCTCCTTTCGTGTTCGGCGTTACATTACCTACATTTCTCTGATATAATTGTTGGATCTTTCATTATTTACTTTTGATAGCTTTTATATAAATGTCGCTTGCATAACCAAGTATTAGAAGCCTCTTTATCTACATATTTTTGTGGTAGCTGAAGTTCAGTAGCTTTTAAAAGACGGCTCGTTTGTTATATAGTATCTGAGTAGAGTTTAATATCTTCCATGTATAGTAAATAAGTGTATTATTCTTGTATTACTTTCTCTGTTACGTTGTCCGGTTTTATTAAAAACTGCAGATAATAGAGTTTAAGACATAAAAAACCATACAGGTCTAATTGAATCTGCTTAGAAGTCGAACCCCATACATTTTTACACATTTTAGAATGTACATATATTCAGAATACTTGGTTGTGAGAACTAAGAATAATAATATTTCAACAGAAGGTTTAAGGTGAAATTAAATTACATTACAGAGAGCACAGCACAAAGTAAAGCTTCATATTGACCCTGAAAGTTATGCATACATTTACTGTGCATCGATTAATCAATGTGCACCATAGCACCCTGTCCTCGGCCTTCCGCATCCAGCCTACATCAGCTTTCACTTATCTTTGCTTACTATGCATACAAATACCTATTTCACTCCTTATAATAGGAACACAAATAAAACGACATCAATTAAAATAAATCAATTCTTAGAAATAAATAGGAACAAGAGTAAATCTGCAGAAGACATCTGGCACACTTTAATTTGTTTGGTGCCATTGTTATGCGAAATTAATATTCCAATTTATTCCATTTCTGTATCGGGGTATAAATCAATATTTGGTGGCATCCCCGTTGAGTCTGAGCGTCGTCTTAAGGACCCTACCGATCTCCTCGGATAATTGGAATGTTACGCTCTAGTAATTAGATAAATTGTGTGTCGATTAGTTTGCTTTACGAATCCGCCATTAATCGTTTCAAAACTGTTTGATTTTGTACCCATTTCAGAATGTACCGATTACTACAGACAGATCTACCGGCTCTAAGTAAAAATCGAGAAAGGGCCAAGCAATTTAATAATTTCTTCCCTTCCTTTTCATTAAAATTTTATATAAAACTTATATATACATATTCATTAAAATTAGTTTCTTCTGGTGAGTTTTAGGAACAAAATATGAAAAGAAAGCATATTTTTCCTTGCTAGTAAATTAGTGTTGGAATATTCAAAACACTACAAAATCATGGTTGGTGATCTGACTGCTGAGGCAGAATTCGTGAGTTTAAACATAAATTGGTGCGATTCACTAATAGTTATCATAAATATAGGTATTCTTTATGTCCATTGTTTGCATGTTTGTGAAGTCTCCCACAAATTTGGATAACTATATAGACAACTTCACTAGAAGACCCAATAAAAGTCCTTAAGTATATAAAAATTACTCTGTTATTTGAAATCGCTTACAATGAAACTTTTAAACGTCCTCTTGCTCACTTATTTTTATATAAATTATGATGTATGAAGTTATTTTTATATAAGGTATGTGACCCTGACTTCGTTGAGCTATTGCTCATACTCCCCAATCCATCTGTATAAGCAATTTCCCTTTTCTTCCCTTTCTATCCTTCCTTTACTGTCAATATGCTCCAAATGTTCCCATCCATATCCCAAAAGAGTCCGGATAACGGCAACTTACCGCTACCTACCCCTAAGCTCTACCTAGGCCTTGCGAAAGCCTTGTTACATATAAAGAGATAGATACATTTTTTCTTTTTATTTTAAAACCCAAAAACTTGTAATTTAATAAACAAATTAAATTCAGCATTCATATTTTGATAAGGCTTGGTTAAATGAGGATAACACGCGATCTTGCCTTTATATACAATTTGTTCTTGTTGAAAACAGTGTTACGTGATCCGAGAGCTCGTATAATAAATAATTCTTGTTAACTTATGTGCGCTGACACGCTTAAAACTTGCTGTACACCCTCCAAAAGTTTGGTATTACCTGTTTAGTTATATGTGTTTTATTTGTCAGTGTAATTTACTAATTTGTGTGAAAAATTTAGACGGATGTCGGTGAGGAATATAATACTTTTTTGAATGATTTGTTTTGCAAGCTGACGCCAAATTACCCTTTTAAACAAAATTGTTTTGTAAGTTTACAAAGAAAATTGTAGAGAAACAAGATAGCATGAAAATTACAATATTAAGTATTAATTAGTAAAATCAACATTCACATTTAAATTAAATCAACATTGAAATGGGAGGAGCTTCTCAATAAGTTTGTTATTGACGTACCTGCTTTTCTGTAAAAAATAGAAATAGAAAGTTTAATAATATGATAAGAAATACTTTCTTAGATCAATTTTTAATATAGATATGCCAAGAATGTACTAAATTCTGACGTTCTTTCTGTTTTTAGTGAGTAGATATTGAGGAGAAAGAGAGAAAATTATATATATTAACGAACTCTGGTATAATCAATAAATAGCGAAAGAGTCCGTTTTTAAAGACAAAACAATTATATACATGAGTGTCATCCGATGTTCTATTGTATTTCTTTTTTAGTCATTGACAACCCATAATTTTTATAACATACTTTCTTTTCAAATGAACATATATACGTATTTTAGCTATGTGCATTTAAAGTAAATCAGTTCTGTTTAGCCAAAGAAGAGAAGAAGGACCTTCTTCTCCTCTTTATATAAATAAATGGATGGGAATAGAATGGGATATATGTATTTTAAATTTCTTTCCGCATTTACAAATATGTCACTCTCAAATCAGACTAAAGGATTTTTGAACCGTCTTCAAAAAGGAGGAATTTCTCAATTGAATTGTCGATTCAGGAACTTCGGAACTTTCTCTAGACCTCAGAACTTTCGATTACGTGAACAGATTTCGTCGATTTTCCATGAGAAAACCATATAAGTCTTAAATTTGCATTAAGCATGCGCGCGACAAATGGACGAATAACTCAATATCACGCCACCGATTTCGATAATTCTTTTTTTTATTGTAAATAATGTACTTCAAGGGTAGATGTAGGTAGATGAGAGTATGGTCGAGTTGTGACAATGGTATCCATGAGAAAACCATATTAGTATTCAATTTTATGATAGACGCATTGAAGTCGGTTGTCTACTTTTTTAAAGTCCGATTACTTATCGCATACCGTCTTTACCTGTTTGAAAATATCTTCTTATGAAATAATAATACTAATATAGCCATAATTATCGTTTATAATTCTTATTATTTGCTTTTTTATATATAAATATAAAATGCAACATATATAGTTCTAACTTGGTATCATTATCTAAGTATCTAGGTATTACTCCTCGCTGCTATAAATATAATATAGTAATAAATTCTTATATAATAATTTGTTATATTTAAGAATCAATGTTACTTTTTCTTTCACTTTACTTGCGCTTCTATAAAATGTTAAAAGTGTTCTTCTCCATAGACTCTATATACAAATTGGAACAACTAGCTTAAGCGACTAGCGAAGTCTAACTTACTTCTACACCTGAATATTCAAAAATACCTGGAATTTGTTTAATTGTAATAAATGATTTTAAATTTGGATGTACATTTAGTACAAAAAAAACCTTTTTGGTTTATTTCATTACAAACCGTAACTAGTTTTTAATCAACGTGATTCACCAAAAAGATCCATATAATACCTACACCAAATTCTAAGAACAACTCACAACTATGATAATTTACTGTTCATTCTAATTCTAAAACAAATTACAAACCAATTCTAGGCACGTCTCCTTACATTCTATCTACTTATATACCTACATAATAAAGCCATATTTTATGCCGTCCGCAATATACCGTGCACACAATTCATGCCTCATCTTAATATTCAATGAGGTTCTTTACCAGAGTGTCGCAGATAAAAGAAGTCAGTCGCAACCTTTCCGGCGACATTCTTGAGGGAGATAGTTAATTAAATAAATGGCCTGAGACGATGCCCCTCATCACTCTAGCCTGCGCCCTACATAGCGTATTGTTGTGTAACTACGACGTTTTTTAGTATGTATTTACATTACCTTTATGCCTATTTATTCGTTGTCGGTCTACAGTTACATAAGGCTTTTTATTAATATACTTTTTTTATGAAAATATATCTCTGTCTGTATTTATAAGTAATTGATTCTTGATACAATCTATTTTTTTTTTACAAATGAGAAAACTTAATTTGAACTTTTGTTTAACCTCTTTCATATGTAACAACTTTTTATATAAATTCTGATGTTTTATTTTTAAGAGATTTCTTAAAGTATTAAATAAACTTAGCAGAAGATATAAATTACAACATGTCAAACTGATCTCGAAACACAGAGCTATGGATAAACATTGCACTTGAAATATTAAAACTCGTCTATGGTATTTTACTTGAAAAATCCGCAAGTATTCTAACAAAAGTAAAGAGTATTTTCAGTTCAGTTAACAAATATTATATAATAGCTATTGACGTAGGGCGGGACATTCAGTTCAGTTCAATACAATTTTTAGAACCCAGATAAGTCAACGCTACAATGCGAGGTGTAAAGATATATCTTATACTGTTTTACTGAATTCAAATTTATGTAGAAAAAGAAAATAATCGGTTTTCGCAACACAATGATTAGAAAATTACAAGTCATTACGACGACAATTGTTTAGCCGTCAGATATACTGCAAACCTTTTAGATTACTTCGTTAGAAGATATTCCTTAAAAGCTTTGCTCCCGCCTGCGAACTTAATACTCCCGAATCTTAATACTTGTCCGATCTGCCCGTAATCTTAAGACTCGCATTTCAGCTATTCTATACCCTCTAGTTAGTGTCCTTGTATTCTTGCAAAAGTACGAGCGGGATTCCTTAAAGCTATGTAGCTACTGTAAGATATCGAGTACTATTTTTCTAACAGATACAGATGTTTTACTTTTAGAGCTCCTAGAAGCTTTAGTTGTAGATAATACAGCAATAAAAGTTTATATTAAAGTAAAATGTGTTTTGGATAATTAATCATTAGTGGAATAAAATTAAATATTTAACTAGTTCATGGTATTATAGTAGGTAATTATATGTTACAAAATACGGTCACCGTCAATATCTCACTATCTATGTCTCTCTATAAATTGAGGGAACTCCCAACGGCTGGCCATTTACCAGAGAAAAATGGCTTCGCAATAAAACACGACGGAATGAGTCATTATTTTTCCAGATTATCCAACCTCAACATAAAGCTACTGATAACATTTTGTGATTGTTAAAGCATTGGTTTATTAAAGCAGAATTTGTCAAAACTACTATAGTAGTAAACACTATAACTGGTGGTCTGATGTCTAGTAGAAGAGAGAGAGTGGAGAGTCCCGCCACGATATGGGCTAAAAATCGATATGACGCAATATCAACAATCATACGCATCAGTAATTGATGACTAACCTTATTTCAGCAATCTAGTTTTTTCAGTGAAGACAATTTCATCGCTCTTCTTAATAAACTGAACTGTATTGGACGACAATAGTTTTAAACATCTCTTTGACTTCTTTTGCCTATGGTATGAAAATATTGTAATTATTGTATTGTAAACTAGACTTATTATATACATATTTGAAAAATTTCAGCATTAAAATAAATCATAAACAAAATAAAAACTTTTTTTTAATTTGACTATTTAAAAGAAAAAATCTCGAGTGCAATCCAAAAAAAAATAGACGCAATATGCAATATGTCAAAACTTACAAGTACTATATATATATATATATATATATATATATATATATATATATACTATATATACATGTGTTGATTCCAGAGATATTTTAATTTTTCACGTCAGGTCCATACAATTTTTTCTTTAAAAAAATATTACTCTCGTTTGTACACGAAATCACTTCATACATCATTTTATAGTATGACAATGATGAGCAGGATCAATTTTATCGTTGACGGAACACTGTGTGGTTTTAGTCGGTTCGAGTCCGACATACCACCTTACCCATTAGCCCCGGTAAGGTGACGACCCGTGGGGGTTTCCACACAAAAAAAAAATCAATTTTAAATAAAAAAGTACACTTTTAAATTAAATTTTCTGTTCCTTTAAAAGATGACATTCGCCCGCGAGTAAAACCTAGTATTTTCATAAATGTATACTATGTTTAATGTGTGTTAGTATAGTAATGTAAAAAAAAATAATCACTTTAAAAGAAATCAAAGTGATACAATTAATTATACACAAAGTACAAAGTGAATTTAACAAGAGCACATGAATAAAGAAATGGCAATAATTTCTGAACGCAATTTAAGTTCAGTAGTTAGACAATCATCTAAACTGCAGAGCAGCTGTGCAGGAGCTCTCAACCTTAAATAACAATCTAAGCCAGAGGGTACAGTTGGAAGGCTTATTATATAATAGCTAATGAACGCAGGATCAGTGAAAAGATTTAGAGAGACACTTAGAATGTGAAGAGTTTTTAGCTCATTTAAAAAAGTAATTTTATAGATCACGTACAATGAATTTTGTGATATTTACTGATATATATTTATAAAAAGGAACGAAATATTTGTCGAGTCAAATATCTCGTTTTGATTAATGCCAGTTTAGAATTTGTGTGATAATCTGTGAAATTCGATTAACACGTTTAGTTGATAAAGGTAATAATACTTCGGTATACGAGTATTATGTAGATTAGTCGTTCCCCGCATCCTAAATAAAGTCAGAATTATATACTGAGTATTTAATAATGACGGTATGCAATACTAAAACAAAAAACAATTTTTCGAGTATGACTATTAGTTTCAGAGATTAGCACCTTTAAACAAACAAACAAAGCTTATATAAATATAACGACTTGGATTTTAAATGATGTTTATTTAATAATATATATAATATGTACATATATAATATACAAATTTACAATGCATGTTTGTGAATAGTCTCTATTTTTATTTTATTATGTTTTTCTTTCTTTATTTTAGGTTTAGTCAAATGTAAATATTTCGGTTATATTCGAGTGTATTTACGCTTATTAGGTAAAATTATATAAAAATATAAAATTAATTATAATATCATAACATAATATAATATCAGTTCTGGATTCTTATAGAAACATTATGTGTTCGTGAAATATAACGTCCAAGCTATGATCTTGCATCAGACGTGACTCGTATAACCATAACAGTGTCTGACTTTAACAGTCGACCCAATAACTCCTAGTGTATTACTTCATTTCCGATGATAGAGGGGCGTGCCAGCGATAACAATAAAATAGTATCTAGTCGAAGATGGAAGCTTTAACGTAACTACTGGTTTACTCTGATTACTTGATCCGCAGTATGGCATTTGTGTAAGCAAGATATGGCCGCTTATCAATCAAATATTGTGTTGGATGACAACGTTTTTAATATTGTAAATATATATTTCAATAACACGATTGTGTTCGAGTGCTTATTAGCATTTAGTATCTTAATACTAATATTGTAATGACTTAATATAGTAATTGATATCAGGTCAGTTAAGTCAAATTATTAAATAAATATAATAAATATTGATAATTCATTATTAAAAAAAAATGTTACCGTTGCATGACGGTGTTTTGAAGTCAGATTAAGACAAAAATTTAAGCTTTCACTTTAAGGGATTAAAAACAAAGACACTATTGCAAAATTATATACAGTTTTGATACTCGTACTGATCTGCCAGCATCACGACGACCAGACTTGGGCCTAATGACTCTTGCCCAGGATAACAATCATATCTATGAATGACCTAATACCACATTAAATAAACAAAGATGTTCTAATCTCTCCAAATCACTTAAAATGTATAAGAAGAAGAAAGATTTTTTTAATTTTTCCTGAAACAGGCTTACAGCAATTTGTTTTAAAAAATAACACCAAAAAAGAGAAAAAAATACATATAGCAACTTTAAAAAAAACAAGTGTCATTGTCATTATGTTAATGCTGATGATTGTATACCGCGTTCTGAAAAACAGGTGGATCCTCAGTATATAAAAAAAAAACATTCATACTAACCCTACACTATAATTTTTTTTTTTTTTATACTAATGGGGTAAAGACTAACAGACGGGTCACCTGATGGTAAGTGACACCGCCGTCCATGGACACTTGCAACTCAAGAGTTGCAAGTACGCTGCCCGCCTTTGAGGGTGATGAGGGATGGGGGATGCAGGGAGCGGAAAGAAGAGAGGAGGGATGAGGAGATCGAAAAAAGGGGAAAGGAGATGAGGTAGAGAAAAGGGGGGAAGGGGAATTGGGCCTCCGGAAACCTCACTCAATTCGGGGAAATGCAACGCAAGCGTTACTTCACAACCGGTTTTCTGTGAGGCCGTGGTATCGCACCGGTCGAGCCGGTCCATTCGTTCTAAGCATGGCTATACCACTGAAAATATTAGAGAAGAATTATGTGAAATAATCAATAACAACCTTCCATTTCTATAAGAAGGGACTAACGGAGAATAACAACTAAATATAACATTCATATTATATTAAATATAAAGTACATTAAAAGTTGCCTGCAGCATACACACGAATGGGCCCGGCTCAAAGGGAATATTACCACGGCCACACAGAAAACCGGTAAGCAAACAATGCTTGCATTGTATTGCTCAGTAAGTGATGGTACCGGAGGCCCAACTACAACGGATTGCAGCTGTCCTGTGCCCTGGAATGCTCAACGCCCTATCTGAAGGTCTAATTGTGTATGAGAAATGTTTATGTCTCAAGTCTATATTCGCATACAAATAGGTAGGGGTATGTTTATTGACAACTTCATACAGTAAGGCCAGATGCAATTTGTGATGCAGATTTCTTCTGGATTCCATTTTTATAATATTGTTGTCATTTATGTAAGGTGTTATATGGTGACACCTAGAAACTCTCTCTCTCTCACTCTCTCGATCGGTTGCAGCGACGCGCAGTCCTTATTATAGAATGTGTGTTTCATATTTAAAGATAAATCGATAGTACAGCTTTTCTCTATTTCGCTACCGTGGTAATAAATCGATACATTACAATTAAAATAATTAGTTTTTTTTACTTCATAACCGAGTTATATGTTGAGGAAAAGCGCGATTACGCCAGCACTTAATTGGGACAATTATCTTCAAGATAATGAATTCAAATATAGATAAAGTGGCACAAAATGTTTAATAGATATTAATGAATCTCTTAAACCAACGAGCACATTGAATAGATGGGCAATTAAGTATTATTAATCTTGAATAAGGAAAGTAATTATAAGGAATGACGATGACGTCTTGCGGACATCTCTGGAAATATGAGGTCCAATTCGATGTCTTAAAAGAATATAATGTAGTTTCTATAAGCTTCCAGGTTTGGAAAGTACTTTACAAGACCTGCAGATAATGTGTAGTATAAGTAAATTACGGCATGTTAGTGTTTATCAACAAAATACATTTTTACAATATCATCGTCCTAGAGTCTTCATCGTCAATTCCCATCAGGTGAGTTGGAAGACAAACGCCTGTTCTAATAAACAATAAAAAGAAGAGATTCAATTGGTAATGCCTTTCTTCTTCTTTTTTAGGAGTTTTTTGTTAGCTAAACAAGCAATAAGATCAGTAGAGTAAAGAGTTAAATAAGAAAATTATCTTTGAAACATAAGACATTGCAGAATTGTCTGGCCTGTGAGTAGGTCTAGTGTTTAGTTAGAGAGCATATATATAATCATGCTCTCAAGCGAGAGTGACCATGATTATATCTATGGTCCAAAGCGAGGGTGAAGAGAATGCCTACGGCATTAAGTCCGCCTCGTGCGATATCCGCATGAATGAAAAAATAATGCATTATAATTACTTTTTTTTCTTTTTTTTTTTATGCGATAGGGGGCAAACGAGCAGACGGGTCACCTGATGGTAAATGACTACCGCCGCCCATGGACACCCGCAACTCAAGGGTCACAAGTGCGTTGCCGGCCTTTTAGGTAGGAGTACGCTCTTTTCTTGAAGGTTTGAAGGTCGTATCGGTTCGGAAATACGGCAGGCGACAATTTGTTCCATAAGCTGGTTGTACGAGGCAAAAAGCTTCTGGAGAAGCGCACAGTGGTGGAGTGCCAATCGTCCAGGTGATGGGGATGGATATTTTGTCGCGTAGGACGATGGCGGAAACCAGCAGCCGGTATAAGTCCGAACAATTCCTCTGAACACTCCCCATGATACAAGCGATAGAGGATGCAGAGTGAAGCTATATCTCTACGCAACGCTAAGGTGTCAAGTCGATCAGAAATATCTTGGCAGTCGATGATGCTAGTCGCTCTCCGTTGAATGCGGTCAAGAAGTTGGTACTGGGGTGCACCTGCATAGAGATGAGAACAGTATTCCATGTGCGGCCGAACCTGCGCCTTATAAAGTTGCAGGCGGTGGGCCGGAGTAAAATACTGTCTCGATCTGTTTAGCACACCAAGCTTCTTCGAGGCTAATATGGCCTTACTCTCCAAGTGACCGCGAAACTGGACTTCGCTTGATATATCGACGCCAAGGATTCCGATACTGGCTGATGCAGTTAGGGAAGTGCTCTCAATTGAGGTGATACGACCAATGGCAACTTTTTAGCGGTGAACGCGCAAACCTGTGTCTTCTTGGGGTTAAACTGGACTAGGTTAAGTCGACCACAATCTGAAACTTTTGATAAAGAAGATTCGATTTCAGACACAAGTTTGGATCGGCTTTTGATGACGTTTACCCGAGAAATGTTAGTGCGGCCGGTGTAAAAGGCATCACTCGTGCTATCCTCCGCATAGCAATGGATGCTGCTAATCTGCAGCATGTCGTTGATATGCAGAAGAAACAGCGTGGGTGATAGCACACAGCCTTGTGGGACACCAGAATTAACAGACTTGGAGTCGGAGCATGCACCGTCAACTACGACCTTGATGCTTCTGTCTGTAAGAAAACTGGTGATCCAATTGCACAGTTTCTCGGGAAGCCCATAGGAAGGAAGCTTCGCAAGGAGCGCTTTGTGCCAGACCCGATCGAAGGCCTTCGCCACGTCCAAACTAACGGCCAACGCTTCCCCTTGGTCTCGATCGCCTGTGCCCACCGGTGAGTCAAGTATATGAGAAGATCACCAGCTGAACGACCCTGACGGAAGCCGTATTGTCAATCATAGAGGAGCTGGTGGTCTTCTAAGTACCGGAGGAGCTGGCAGTTAACAATGGATTCCATTATCTTGGAGAACAAGGAGGTGATGGCTATGGGTCTGTAGTTGGACGGATCCGAGCGATCTCCTTTTTTAGGGATTGGGTGCACTAGAGCTGTCTTCCATGAGTACGGGACTATGCCAAGAGAGTAGGAAAACCGATATAGGCGCGTTAAAACCGGTGCTTACTCTGGAGCACACGTCTTCAGCACGATAGGAGAGATTCTATCGGGCCCACTCGACTTATGAACGTCGAGGGAAAGAAGCGCTTTACGCACTGCCCTTTGTGTAAACCGGACTTCCGGCATGCGGGTCTCGCACTGCGGTATGGTCGGCGGTGCGTTTCCCCCGTCGTCCAGGGTCGAGTTGGACGCAAAGAGTTTGCCCAGAAGATCGGCTTTTTCTTTAGCGTCGTGGGCCAACGAATTATCTCCTATGCGCAGAGGTGGAAGGGATGGCTAACAAAAGTTCCCCTGGACAGCTTTGGCAAGAGACCAGAATGCACGAGTTCTGGAGGGGAGACTCACTAGGCTCTCGCCAATTCTGCCGATGTGAGCCGACTTCGCCCCAGCAATTACTCTTTTGAGGGACCTGGAGGCAAAGTTAAATTGCTTCTTTAATGTGCTGGTCTTTACATCCCGTGCTGTCGCTGCATTAGCCCATGCTTGGTAACATTCCTGCTTTCGGCGGGACGCCGCTTTGCAGGTTCGACCAAACCAAGGCTGGGACTTGCCACCTGTGGGAATCAGGGAGAATGGAATGAAAAGTTCCATACCCTGAAGCACAACATACGCGACAGAGTCAGCAACGACATTGGGATCATCCGGCGAGAAGCAAACCTGCCTCCATGGGTAGGATGCAAAGAATGTTCTCATTCCATCCCAGTCTGCTGACCTATAGTGCCATACGCGGCGAATGCCTGTAACTCGCGGCCGCAGCGAGTGAACGAGTGGCACCATACTCCTAATCAGGCAATGGTCCGAAGAGCCAAGAGGGGCCTCAACGGATACTTTGTAGCCGTCAGGATGTGAGGTCAGCAGAAGATCCAACAGTGAAGGCACGTGGCTTTCTGCATCTGGGATTCGCGTAGGCGTTGCTACCAGCTGCGTCAAGCCACATGCCAAGGCGAAATCGTGAACAGATCTTCCCGCATGATCGGTTTTGCGAACCAAGCCATTCGGCGTGATGGGCGTTAAAGTCGCCAAGAATCACAATCTCTGCGGATGGGACCTGCTGGAGCACTGAGTCTGTAGCCATTTGGACGTGGTCGATGAGTCGGTCCGTTTCGGCATCACCGCTATGGGACCTGTAGAGGCATAGGTAGATGCGGGGATGGTCGTCGCAGTCTACACGTAGCCATAAGATGGATAGGTCCCTACCTTCAAGATTGCCGAGGCGGCGAGAAGTGATATCATCTCTAACGTACACGCATACACCAGCCTTAGGAACAAAGGAGTGTTCCAGTCCGTACCCAGGGTAGCAGAGGTAGGATGTGTCCGCTGGAGATGATATCTGCGTCTCGGTTAAAAAGAGCAAGGCCGGCTTTGCTGTCTCAAGGTGGTGGTGGACAGTGTCGAGGTTCGAATGTAAGCCCCTGATGTTACAAAAATCTACGGTAAACGTAACAGGGGGTGCCATGGTATGCCTTCTCTTGCCCCGAGCAGATTTTGAGAGCGCAGTTGAGCCCCCCCAGAGTACGAGGGGCAGCCTGGGCGTCCATGCTCAGGCATAATCCGTACTGAGGGTGGACGTCCAGGGGGGGATTCTCCAACGCTAGCGCTGGTACCCCCCTGGGGTATCCTTTTTGTTAACAGCGCTATCATTAGGGGGGGTGGGGGATTTTGGGCCTCCGGAGACCTCACTCATTTCGGGGAAATGCAACGCAAGCGTTACTTCACAACCGATTTTCTGTGTTTCTTACTTCAGGATTATGAGCACACATCATGCCTTTCTATTCCAGCACTTTCGATTTATGTTTCACTGCTTTTTACGAAAAAAAAAAACAATATGCACTTTAATTATGATTTGATAATAATTATAATTGCCATCTTTATACTTAATAAATACATCATAGTGGTCGGCCACGTCCGACAGCGTTAAAAGAAATCATAATTAATCGTCCCATTCCCCGCCCACTCGTCTTAATAGAGAGCTTTCCACCGCTTTCCATGTTTTCTCAGCGACGTAATAAATTAATCTCAATTCGCAGTTTTCCTGTAGCGTCGAAGAAGGGCCACCAGCAAAACAATGAATTGTCGGTAACTTTCCAACTGCCGGCGACGGTAGCGCGTGCGTGCGTGAATACAACATTGTGTGAGTTCGATACGGATATTTAATATACTGGAGGATTTATATTTTGCTCTACTTTGTATTAGCGAAAACCTTTGTTACCGTTACTTGCGCTTCATACACCGTATTTCTTATACAAATCACATTAAACATTTTAGTATGAAACATATCGTTGGATCACTTCCAATGTTATATTTGGTTTTAAATTATAAAACTTTTGTGTTTAAAAGAGCAAACTCCAAATTCGTAAAAGTGATATAGTAATGGCTATAGCATTGAAAATGTAGTCAAGTGGTTGCTGGTGTTGAACCTCATGCAGTACAAACTGTCGTAAAAATTACTAGCAATTAGTTTAGCAGGAAGGGTTTAAAAACACTGATGTGTGGTGAACACATGGGGTCATGTTGCTAGTATTTTTAAATACAACAAAAAATGCACTTTATTTTATTCCTTATAAATATTAATAAATTAATTGTTATTAATGTCCCAAATCCTCCATTAAATCCGTTCCTCAAAAAGACAAAAATAACTCTTATGGGATTACTTTATTGTCCTCCTGTCTGTCAAAATCCTTGAAGCTGTAAAAAAGATTAATGGACAAATTTCACATTATCATTAAATTATTTAATTTGGAAGGAAGTTGTGATTCACCACAAATATCGCAAAGTCTTAAATTGGATGTATCGATGATCGATGATGATATGTCATAACATTTGGGTTAATTAAATAGATACAATAGTTATTTTCAAAAAAAAAGTTTGACTGTTGCTAAATTATGCAAAACAGTAATTTAAATGCTTTTAAAAATAACTGTACTATGCATGATAATGAAAAATAATTGTAAAAATTTGTGCGTGCTCACTATTTCCTAGGAATGAATCAGGCGGTTGAGAAAGCCTGGAATATTATTCGAAACGGGGTTAGTCCGATTAGAATATTATTCACGTACCTACAAATACGAGAAAACTTTACTTATTTTGAACATCAGAATGTCTGGCAGTAATTAATCAAGAAAATGTTCGCTAAACAAAACTACTCGCCAACACGCAAAAACTTATTTCGGGAGTGAAGTAAAACTAACACTGAGCTTTATGGCAAAGCCCGCTTTTGGCAGGAGGCAAACATTTCTTCCTTAATTTTCAGAAGGAAGCAAAATATATGTGTGCCGCAATTTTACGGTAAGTAATTTCAGACAGGTGGTTTAGCACATAAACTTCTTCAATGAAGTTACCTACCGTAAAATTGCAGTACATATCATAGATAATATTCTTGGCACTAAAAACTGCGTTACTTAAAAATACTTATAACAGGTCAGCTCGTAGGTAATAGCATAATATGAAATTCATTTTCTAACAAGTAGTTCTGGTAGAATATTATTGTTGTTAAATACATGACCTCAATAAATATTTTCTCCACTGACCCTTCTCCTAGTTACTGTCAACTTACCACTATATATACTTACAGTCTTTTTTGACTACGTTCATTATCTGATTAAATAAAAGAAACAGCCTATTTTAGGATATATATTAATGAAAATCAACGCACTTCTAACATGAGCTTTTAATATTATAATATCGCTAAATTTAAAGTTACTGCGTTTTTGTCTGAAAGAGCTCTCTTGAGATTGAGAATTTACAGAATTTAAAAACTCTTCATACGTTATTTGAAAGATTGGAAATTATGAATTGACGTCAAATAATAGAATAAAAACTTTCGTGAGTTACATTAATATTTGTTGTAATATACGGTTATACTCCCGTACCGTTGCGAACAGATCTCACTGACTGGAAATATATTAAACCTGTAGTATAATAATATTTCTAACTAGTTCCCATAATTCCATAAATGGCTGTTTAAACCAATACAAACATTAGCTAGAGAACTCAGAACTCTCGGTTACAGCGAGCTATTATTATTATACACTTCCAATCATCCGTCTAAGCAACATTTCCTTCATTGCCTACCCTTGTTATATAGATCTCTTTCAATATTGATATATCTACTAGCAATTTTTCAATATTTAATTCCTAAAGTGTCTTCGGTTGACGGCAAAAGGCTTGCCTAATTACGTTAGTGAATAAAATTCCAATTGACTAAATGTGTCTGTTTGATTCACTTCTGACTACTGAGCGAATGATTGCATGTTTAACAAATAATTCACTTACAAAAATGTTATACTTTCAAATTTTATGCTACACCTAACTATCAGTTCTTTCGAAACGTTCATATCCAACAAGTATAACGGTTAAGTATATAAACAGTTTTTGTCTTGTTGCTGGGCCTCGATCGCGTTCTAGTTAATTGTGAAACTGCCATAACACATACAAGGCATGCTCTGACATATAAACTGCTTATGATAACTGTTGAACAACTACAGTATTGTGTAAGCAAACCGTGGAATTTTAGTTCGATAGTTCGAAGTTTTCTTAAATACTACTACCTCGTCGTAAAGCACGCGTACTGACGTTAGCCTTTCCTAAGACGAGTTGACGTAAGAGTTAATGAGTTACTTGCTTAGTTGGGTACCAAATGTGAATGGTATTTATATTTTTTATGACTAATGTACAATAACTTTTTTGAAAAAGTTTCTTACTAAATTTGTCTTATTATTTTAATCGGGAAAAAACTTATCCAGAACTATAAAAAATGAACTCGAACGACGACGTCTTCAACACTTTTATTAAAAAAATGACATTCTACATAATATATTTCTTTGTATTTAACTTTGATTTTTGATTTTCATTTTTTCTCTTCTAGTATTTTTTTTCTTCTAGTATTAACTATAAAAGTCACTTGACTTGTTCAGAAATTTATTATCAGTGAATCAGAAATTTGAGCTATCCTTAGAAGGCTTTGAATTCAGTCTAATGAATCAATTTTGTTAATCGTGACTAAAATGTTCGTTCACAATAATTTTAGTTATATAAAAAGTGGCACTCAGTTTTTTATATCGATGTCCGTGATTAACTTGCCAAACAGTCATATGAATTCTACTGTCACAAAATATGCAGGCAAGCTCAAAAATGATTAATTTTAAAACAGCTGTTAAGACAAATAAAAACTACTTATTTTAATCACCAGAACACTAACTAACTCACTAAAACACTAACTCACGTAATCCTATTACTAAATATGCAATGCGAAAAGTAGGATTAATGTGTGTTACTCAATCACGCCTCAACGCGTGAACGGATCTGGATGAAATTTACACCCACATAGGTACTAATCCAATCATAATTTTTACCATACTTTAATCTTGAATAAAAATATGGTTAAAAATTTCAATGAGAATTAAATCGCAGGTAATAGCCAGTACTAATTTTGTTAATATACACATGGGCCTATACACTTGGTAAAGAAATATTAAAACAAAGACTAACAAAATAATTATTTTATGACTCAATTAACATGAAGTATGCTTTGCCACGACACGACATTAGTGCTACTCCAGAAAAAAGAATCTATGCCTGTTTAAGGTCCGACAACACTAGTGGCCGAGTGGAAAACGGTGTCAGTTTACGAAATGACAGGCGGGTGCGACTGCTATCATTCTGCAGAGTACATTTTTCATTCTGTTCGGAGCTACCATTGCCATTGGTTCATTTTTGTATCAGACACGGTGTATCAAACTATTCCCGTTTTTCTAAATTGTGCGATCTGTTATGCTATTTATTTTGTAAATGGAGAATGACAGGAAAATGTAATAGTTAAATAGGACGGATTTTGAAAACCTAGCAATATTTACAGTAAAGTATTTTTTTGTACGATGACATAGTTATGTCAGACACGAACCGACTAAAACCACACTGCTGACTCTCTCCCGCTCTATTTCCGATGAGATGAATGAGATGGCGGAATCCCACGCGTTCTCGATTTGGACCATGGATAATACCAAGGTCTCTTGCGAGAGGCTGCCCGCACTACATGTTACTTTTTTTAACGTGTGGATACTCCCACGGGTAGCACTTCATCGAACCGACTAAAACTACACGGCTTACGTCATATAGTCTATAGTCGAGAGTTAAGATATGCCCTAGAAAGATTACCACTCAACTCGCAAACCTTATGTTACTTAGTTTTATGCGTATTATTACTACGGGCCTATTCACCGTGAGAACAGTGACTGTAGATTTCAGTTAAATTCTATGTTTTTGTTTAAAACACCTACTAAGTCGTCGTCATTTAATTTCCTCATATTCAATCCCTTAATTGAAACGGCAACATGATTTTGCCCTGTTCCTGTTTTTATAACTGTATTTAAATACGTTCTCTTCTTAACAGTACATATTTCATTAAATTCTTAATTTCAAGAAAATCAAAGTGTCAGACTTAAATAGGCAGAATTCCTAGCCACATACCAACTCCGTTCTTGTAGGTAGGCCTTGATTACGGGCATTCGCAGGCAATAAGTGACCTTTAAAAAACGCTTAGCTGCAATAATTACTCTCATATAGGCGTGCATTTATTAGAGCATTATATTTAAATGTAGTGTCGTGAATAGCTAGTCCTTTGAATTATGTATGAAAAGCATTATTTTAAGGAAGGTAGGTGGGTTTGAATAATATGACCAAGCCATGGATTCCACTTATTGCTTTGTGGATCTGATTACAAATAGGTCGTCACATATTCGATTTGACTTGTATAAAAATAGTCTTTCTTCCTATTCATTTACTTCAGATGTTCTCGAAACATCATGCCCATAAAAATTATAGGTTCGTGTAATTATTTCATAGTTATTAATCAGTTATTAATATTTATTATATGAAGAATAGTAAAAGTATGAAGAGTGAGTGAATGAAAGTGTTGAACTTTATAACTTATAAATGTGTCCTTTTCAAATGTTATTTTAAATTATATTCCAATATACAAAAAAAGCTAATTCTATTATACTTTGTCACGAATGTTTAAAATCCACGGATGTTGTTGAAATCAATATCAGGAAAAAAACTGCTAAGGACGTCTCTCCTGACCTGTATAGCTAGAGTATACAAACCTTTATGTAAATTATAGTGAACGCAGACCGTAACAGGACATGACACTATTTAACATTACTGCAAATCTATTTTGCATCTTATTTCATACATGGGGTAATTAAAATTAATTTATTACAAATTTAAAATTTGAAAGATCTTGAATAGAAGCTTTTTGCAACAACATGAGATAGAGTCTAACATATGAAGTAATCTTCGTGCGTTTTGTGCTTATATGAAATCCAAAAAAGCTAATTGGTGTCTCCTGTTCTACAATATGACCAACGTATTTCTAATGTAGGTGACGACTTATGCAACTTATTAAGTGACTTATTCCACTCCTACATTTTGCAACAGTGTAGTATCAAAATGATTACCATGTAAACAATGGGGTTGGTTGTGTCAATTCGAATGTATGGTCTGTTATAGTAAATAAATATGAGATTAGTAGGTCACTGAAACAAATACATCTAAAAAAGTCGGACCTTACCTTCTTCCAGCAGTATTCATAGTAAACTGCGCCGCAGAAAGTGTAATGCCACCATTACTCCTGGCCTTAACCAATTAATTTATGTAAGAAACTTGCATTTTATATAGCAAGCACATTAAATTTACGATATATCTATTCCCACTATTATTACAAAATGTGTTATATTAACTGTAAAAAATTTACACCGAGCTAATTACATATTTTTTGTGTGATTTTTTTACATACATATATGTTTTATTCGTTTTGATTCATTACGATGAAATGCGTTAAGTATTTTAGACAGTTTAAGATGGTATACGTCACAGGCAGGGCATCTAAGATTACATTCAGAGCTCGTCTACTGAAGGGTAACGTCTTAAGTTTTGATAAGAGTCGAATTATCGGGGATTACGATCTTAATACTAGTAAGACGGCATTTTAATTCATCTGATACAAGCTAGTACGTCTGATTAAGACTGTTAAGGCGTTTATTTAACATATACATGTTTAAAAGCTAATATCGAAATATTTATGTCTTTAAAACGTCAATAGCCATCGCATCTCTTGTGAATTCGGTCTCCACAACAGACAATTTATTCATGTTATTTTAAGGTCATAGGTCAGGCCTTAGCCTTATGTCCTATAATTAGGAACCTATATTAGTAGCCCATTATTATAAAGATAAATTATTTAGGAGTAGCATACGCAATACACTTTCACTGACTATGGTAGAATGAAGTCATCAATGTAGTCCGTAATTGTATATACTCGTATATCCTATAAGTATATAAGCAAATTAAGGATTGAAAATTTGATGTTTTACTTTTAAAGGCTAGATTGAACTGTTTTACAAACTAGTAGAGGTGGCTTAGCAGCAGGTACCTCTACAAACACTTGAAATTATTAGTCGGAATATACATATTAATTTTTTTAGTAATTTCTGTTCATTCCGCTTTAAAATATTTGAAACACTACAATTTATTTTAATTTAAAATTAAGTCTGAAGGTTAATTATTGTAATTAAGTATATTCTACATATTCGACCCCATAAATCTTTAGTTTTAATTCTACTTAGCTACTTCCGATGTTAATAATGAAACTGTATTTATACAGTGCCCGGTGGACGGCAATAAGTGTGCCATCTATTACGTTAGTGGGACCAAAGTCTAATTTGCAAAAGGGGGGTGTTTAGTACACCTCTGCCTACCCCTTAGGGGATATATACAGAACAGTTGCTATTAAAAATAGCCTCGTGATAATTCGGATTTTCAATTGCTAGTGATAGCAAGCAGATGGAGGTTTTATCACCTAAAGATATCAAAATAGGTAGGAGAATCGATGAATATAAAGATGATCATGTTACGAAATAATATATTTTTCTTCATAATACTAATTTTATACACTATAATTAAAGAATCAAAAGAAAATCTATCAGACTAATTTGTAGCATGTTTTAATAAGTTTATGCACTTGACTATATTATAATTGATTCATTTTGTACCTCGATTTTTTACAAATATAGTTTTACTGTTAAGCAATAGAAAATAAAATGGTTATCGAAAGTACTGCCTCTTCGTTTTCATTCCGACAGCCTTCAATATCTTACTAATCAAAGTCTTAACACAAACGTGAATATGATATCAACAAGTATTGATTCAAAATTATATATACATTTAATAACATGGTAACAATCCAAGGATATTACCTTCTACCAAAGAGAGCCGGAGTAGAATACATAAGCACTTTATATTGTACCAGTTACATACATATATGAAATTCTTTATAATACACGTATAGTCATGCAGACAAGGTCAGTTACCACGTGCTTAGCAAATGTTATGTTTGGCATTTTGCATTCTACTCAATTGCTTCTAGTAGCAGACTTTTATTATAATTACACAAAATATTATATTTCAAAAATATACACTTGCTAAAAGTCACATTCTTTATAAGTGATAAGTTCTTTATTCACACAATTTTATGACTGAACCAAATAAACTAAGTATAAAAACAAAAGGAAAACTAAAGATTATTACCGTTGTAGAGCCATGCTTAAGCACGAATGGGCCGGCTCGACCGGTGCAATACCACGGCCTCACAGTAAACCGGTTGTGAAGTAACGCTTGCATTGCATTTCCCCGACATGAGTGAGGTTTCCGGAGGCCTAACTCCCCCTCTCCTATTTCCTCCCCTCTAATCCCCCCTCTCTTCTTTCCTCTCTCCGCATCTCCCTCTCCCCCTCAAAGGCGGGCAGCGCACTTACGATTCTTGAATTACAGGTGTCCATTGACAGCGGTTGTCACTTACCATCAGGTTCGTCTGTCATCCTATAGAATAAAAAAAAAATTTTGGCTGGACGTGTTTGTGTTCTAAAAATTTAGAATAAAAATAGAATGTACCCTTTCTTTTAATTCGCTTTCCAAACCGTCCTGGAAGCGATAGTCTATTACCTAAACGTACTGCCAAACTTATCGATCTTATCACAATGTGACGTAAACTGATTTACTATTTCAGGAGGAACAATTGTGATATACTAGACATACGTAGGTTATCTCAACGACAATTTCTCATTTTAATACAAATCTGGAAACAGCTGTAAACACCATGCTTCTAGAGCATACAATTATTAATAGCGATCGGTGGTGATTTTATTTCAAAATCTTTAGAACACCTTAAAGTGAAATGTATTGTAGTAGCAGTGTGTGTGTGTGTGTGTGTGTGTGTATGTGAAACTGCAGTTACACACACACAACACATAGGGGGGAGGGGTAGGCAAAGGTGTATAAAACTAACACATTTTGGCAATCCTAATTTGGTCCCAGTATTGTAATAGGAGGCAAGTTTGCCCACAATTGGGAGTATATTTAAAGGGAAAGGTAAGAATACTTGAACGCAATGGACGGAGAGGGACATTGTTTATACGGACGGATCAGGAAGCGTAAACGATAGCTCGAGGACGTCGAGGTCGCATACCTAGAACTCGAACTGGCAGTAGCGGGGAGGTCCGTACCCTCTCCTCTGTAGTTATTTCTATAAATATAGAATACTAGCTGCTGCCCTTGATTTCATTCGCGATTAAATTTTTATCAATAAAATTACCTGTGTTAAAAATAGGCACCCTATCCATTTGCATCACATTTTAAGACACAATATAATATGGCATAATTTTGTTTATCCTAATTATATTTGCACTTACGCATAATTTTTTTAAGCATATTTTCTCTAATCATAATAATGTCCATACATAAGATGCCAAAGGCTAAAGCATGTTATTATAAATACATAATGATAATGTAGCATGTAAAGAAAATGGCGGAGCTCCTCTTCGCAAGGCTATTTCTGGGTGGTCATAAAAAATATCACGCGCTACGTGCTCGTAACTTTTTAACCTAACCTACCCAAGTCAAAGACATAACATGAAATACTTTTTCAAATTATGCTAAAACAAATGAGTTTAACATAATTATGTAAACATAAAATATTATGGCAAAGTATTATTATACCCAAATATATATATATATATATGTATTATTTTTTTTGGGTATATTGTGCCAAAAGGAGATGCTATAAAAATATGCTCAAGTGCTTTTTGATACTATAATCTGTTTATGTACCAAATTAAATTCAGATCCGTACAGCAGTTCTATAATAATAATGTTTATAATAATATTATTATTTATTTCTCTATAATGTTAACACGACTTAAACAGAAATAAGGCTTATATAATATGTACTTTAGTTAATAGCACTGATTTCTAAACTAGGTATAATACATGGTAGGGTTGTGTTACAATTCATGCGTTCTAGTATAGGATCCTCGGTGTTACGATAATCTAGTTTAAGTAGATATTCTTTTCATATATTTTACATTGTTATATAATCTTTGAATATACAGTCAAAAGACTGCACTCTGCATATAGAAGCTTTGTAGAATATTTGAGTGGTTGTGAATACATAACTTTTAGAACTGCCCTCTGTGCCCTCTCCAGCCGAATGACGACTGTTTCTTTGGATCCACCCCAAACTGGTATACAATAGCTTAACACTGACTGACACAAACCAATGTAAAAGATTTTGGAGTATCCGGATCTGCCAAATTACGCAGCTTCTTGAATATGTAAATTAATTTGCGAATTCTATTAGCGAGTAAATTGATGTGTTTTTACCAATTAAGATTTTGGTCTATATATATTACAATTATATGATATAGTCAGCCTTAGATATCGTTAGATAGTTGCAATTAGCTGAGGATATGAATGAATGAGCTTTGAGTGAATAATAGTTTGGAGGGCATAAATTTGATCTAATGGCAAATGGTATATAAGTAGTTCTATTAATATTCAGGGTAAGGAAATTATCATTTAGTCATATTATTATACAAGAGAGTGCAGCTTCCGCACCTTCGTTATACTTGGCCCAATTCTCTCCATCCACTACAAGTGCTGTATCTATGCACCGGTATATGTAAATATTTTACAATGGTGGATAGGGAGTTTACATAAGTCATTAATGTAGATGAGAAAAATAATATCCTCTAATATACTCCCCTGGGGAACACCGTAAGTGCCTAGAAGCTCATCACTCATACTTTGTCCTATTTTGATAACCTGCGCTTGATTTTTAAGATAGTCAGAAAAGATATCCAAACAAGACCTCTGATTCCAATGCTCTCCATTTTTCCCAACACGCTGGGACCGTGTCAAAGGCCTTGGATAAGTCTAGGAAACTACTTAGACCTTTTCCGTTTATTGTTAAGAATCTTAACTACGTGTTGTGAAAAAGCTATTACTGCATCCTCAGTGCTTAATTTCAATCTAAAACCATTGATTACTAGCAAGAACTTTAGTTCTTAATCAATGGTTTTAATTCTGGTATGAATAAGTAACAAATATCTATTCAAACTTTCGCATTTCTTATAATGAGAGTATGATAAGACGCAGCACAACATATAAATAGATTGAGTTCTGGTTCAGTGGGCAATGCCGGTAGAAGTACGTCCATTAGTCACCGGTGTGTGCACCTTTTATGTAATCTCAAGCTTCATTATGATTTTTTGCTAGAACATAACAAGTTCACAGTTATCAGGAATTGTGATAGTCACTACTCACATTTACAACCTAACCCTTCCGAGTCATAAATTTGTGGTTTCAATATAAAATAAATGTTGACTTTGTTATATGCATTACAAAAATACTCATGCTAAAATTAAAACAAACAGTCTTGCGCTACAAAAGTCTAACAACGTCCTTGACAGGTCATTTTACGTAAACGGACAAGTATTTGGGTTAAATTAAGTAAGTATCATTTACTTATGCAGCTAATGTTAACTATCGAATTAATTCTAACAAAGAACTATAAAAATATAATATTTACCAACACGACACGCTTACGTAAACTTGCAATTGTGAGAATAGCGTGTGATTTAACGGGGACTAGTACATATGAACAAAAGAATTAACAATTTCTTCATATCATAAAAGCACCAGTTCACTAGCTAGACTGTATTCTCAAACAGGCAACAAAAATAAACCTATAAATAAATAAATACTATACACATTGTCATTTGTCATTGAGCAGATGGGTCACCTGATGGTAAGTGACTACCGTCGCCCGTGTACACCCACAACTCAAGAGTCACAATTGCGTTGCCGGCCTTTTAGGTAGGAGTACGCTCTTTTCTTGAAGGTTTGAAGGTCGTATCGGTCCGGAAATACGGCAGGCTACAATTTGTTCCATAGGCTGGAGTCCAAGCGCACACTGGTGGAGTGCCAATCATCCAGGTGATAGGGACGGATATTTTGTCGCGTAGGACGATGGCGGAAACCTGCAACCGGTATAAGTCCGAACAATTTCTGTGAACACTCCCCATGATACAAGCGATAGAGGATTCAGAGTGAAGCTACATCTCTACGCAACGCCAAGGTGTCAAGCCGATCAGAAATATCTTGGCAGTCGATGATGCGAGTCGCTCTCCGTTGAATGCGGTCAAGAGGGAGAAGCTGGTACTGGGGTGTACCTGCATAGAGATGAGAACAGTATTCCATGTGCGGCTGAACCTGCGCCTTATAAAGTTGCAGGCGGTGGGCCGGAGTGAAATACTGTCTTTATCTGTTTACACCAAGCTTCTTCGAGGCTAATATGGCCTTACTCTCTAAGTGACCGCGAATTCGATACTGGCTGATGCAGTTAGGGAAGTGCTCTCAAATTGAGGTGATACGTCCAATGGCATCTTTTTAGCGGTGAACGCGCAAACCTGTGTCTTCGTGGGGTTAAACTGGACTAAATTAAGTCGACCCCAATCTGAAACTTTTGATAAAGAAGTTTCGATTTCAGACACAAGTTTGGATCAAAATGTGTAGGGATTAAGTACATTTTTAACCATAAAAAATCAGACCATTGTTTACCAAATCTAGTCTTTTAGACTGGATTCTTACTTTAATTCCTATGTTTAGGTTAACAACTTATTCTTATATTTTTTTACAAATTAATAAAATATGCTATTTTGCTAACTGTGGGAAATTTTCCTAAGATAATTTCGTCACTTCAATGGCATAAAATGGAAAAAATGAGATTGTTTTTAATTGTTATTGTAAAGATAAAAATAATAATAATCTGTGTTTAAACCATTGCTACGAATTACACGATCACAGCAATTTGGCATGTTTAAAATCAATTCATCAAAATCACTTTGTGGAATGACCGCCAACGTTCTTTCTAATAAGTCAAAAAGTTGTGTATGCAAACATCCATACTCGGCAGTGCTCTTCTTTGGATCACAACATATACGTGCTCCAGTGAGTTGACGTCTAGTGATTGAGGAGGCCACAGCACGGCGGAACGTTGATGCAAGCCTTGTCGTGCGTTAGTTGAAACGTATCATAACACCGGATTTGAAAAGGCATAATCACGTCTAAACAATCCTCTCAGCATGAGTCTGAGTATTTAGTTTGCCACTGATCCAATTAAGATCGGTTCTGTCGCCGATCCAAAAAGCAGCCCAATCCATTATTGTTCTTGAACTTCCTGACAAATTAAGTAATCCAAACTAGAGTACGTCTTGTACCCAGCCTCATACTGAAACCAGATTCATCGGAAAAGCAAAGCATGTCTTTTTCCTCCCAATTTCTGTGTTCACGAGCCCAATTTAAACGGGCTCTACGAATGAGGGGTGCTACAGGTGGAACTCTTAGCGGCCTTTGTGAACGTAGACCCACTTTATATAAACGATTTCAGACGGTAAGATACCGTCGAACAGTGTTTTGGATGTACCGGTTCTGTCTGCAAGTGGTGATGCGAGATCGTCCTCCATGTCGATTGGCCACGCTGCCCGTTATACGATAGCATGTCCAGAGGTTGATTATGACGCTCTGTGTAGTGCCAAAAGCGACAGCCACAGTACTTTGCCTGGAACCCGTCGGCTCTCATAATCTCTTCTCGTGTCAAATGATGCCGTAGCTCCATATCGCTGTTGTTTTCTTCAGTACCGATACAGATATTGTAATGGTTTAAAAACGCTATTACACACTTATAGGAATCCTAATTCTGTGTGTGTGACATTTACTAAAAATAATCAATAACGATCATAAAAGTTAAAATAATAATCCTTATTTGCTGTGACACTCTAAGACGTACTTGATCCCTAAACACTTTGGATGTGTATAGTTTTAAATATAAAAAAGAAAACCCTAAAATCGAAAGTCTTCAAAGTCCTCAAAGAAGTCAATATTTTATATAACAAATAAAATTCTTAAAACAAATTACTTATTTAATAGGGAAGCATTTTTTACATATTTTTTTTCATAAATTATTGCGTACATTGATCATGCAGATGTAGGACGAAAAGTGTCGAAGATCATAATATAATATTTACAGCAATAGTTACTATAAATATTATATGATCCAAAATAATATTCTCAATCGAAAATAGTTCCAAAATTAGTTTTGTGACAATCCTTCTTTAGAATATTCTACAAAACCTTGCAGCGTCTCTTAACTTATTTTTATATACATAAATACATGCATACTCACGCTTATATCCCCGAAAGGTTAAGCAGAGGCATATCAAACGTCCACATTGCCAACCACAGCTCGTGTATGTTGGTCATAAAAACATACAGGGGAAGTTACGAAAGAAAACTTTACTTAGAACTGATTTCTTATCATCATATAGTCTTGCGAATCTGTACCGCGTTATCGTTCATCGGAGATTACGGAGGTAGCACTTAAGTGTAATCGTGTATCTACCGGTCAAGAGTGTGTATAGCAACAGTAGCATTATAATATAGTCATAGTAGCTTCATACCCTAAAAAGGAATTCTGAGCACTTACTATCATTATCCTAGATATCGGACTTTATACTGTGTATTGATGGTAGACTTTATGTAATAAAAGTAAATAGAAAGGATTAGAGATTTAGTTGAAAATAACCCACATAAATTAAGATTAATCATTAGTTTAGATTATAATTTGAACCTAGACGAATGTATAATTATTGAAGAGATTGAAGACTGAATTAAAAATTCATTATTAATCAGTAATGTAATACCTATTTAATTTAAGAGCTATATTTTGTATGAATTTATTGCATAACCCGTTTGTTGCAACACTCTAAATAGACAATGAGAGAAAAGACCACGACAATTAAAAGTTTTGGCTTCTATTAAACACTTTTAAACTGTAACAAGAAAATTGTATAAAATATTTGAATGTCCTTGGAGTTACTTACCTGTTCTTGACTTAATCTGACCGACTTGTTTTGACAGTTCACAAATACCTACGATTGGGTTAATTGAAGTAAATCTTTTTTTTTTTTTTTTGTATGAGCACTCCTATTTGAAAAGAAATCTATTATTTATCAATATTCGACCATCGATCGAAATAGATCTAGACAATCAATCACACGACGGCGGCCATAAAATACAACCAAACATCTGACTTATTGACGGTGACAGCTGTATCAGTTCATGGTTGTTTCACCTCCACTTTTATCATTTCATTGCAAATATTATCGTACCCACCTTCTTTAACCGAATTGGGTTACGGGCTGTCGTTTTTACTAGCACCAAATCATTCCTTACACATACTTCCTGTCACATTAATCTTAAAGCGCTTCATAAATAAATTAGTGAAGACAAATTCATGAACCCAGTTTCTTCTCTGTAATCTTTATTTAACAAATTATACTATTTCAATACGCTTATATTCAAGTGTTAAAGATTCAAACAATAAAATAAAAAGAAATACGAAATTTCTATGCAACTTTTTTACATTACAAACCCGATTTCATAATAAATAAAAAGGATTTAGTTAGCTGAATATCGTATTAATCCCACGCAGTATGTATACGTTATGAACTTGGTTAGTTTAGCATGCTCTCCCAGTTACGGACACGTAAACAACGGTTAGCGATACAAGCCACGTAGATTTGTTGATTAACATATGGCTATCTAACCACGAGTTCTACAAAATAAAGTAATTACATTTAACTATTCCAAACCAAAACAACAATTTACATATATTTGAATATATAGACTACTTGGTACGGATAGAGCCACGAGCCTGAATTTTTGAGAATATTCCTTTTTGCACATTTGAAGGTATCGAGAAACTTAGTAAAAATACTAGCATTCCTAAAGTTGTTTCGATCATTGGAGAAGTTTTCCAAAATGCAGTGCGCCAGCGTAGTGGGCTGCCCCATCTATGGCAGTGGAACAGTTAATAAGTATAAAGAGGGTCGGAAGTAAACAGGAGAAATCTTAGCCGTAGATATTCTTCCTTCTTATTCTTCTTTCGTTTTTGTCCTTAGGTACTGTGGCAACTCAACGTTTTGTTTCCTACTTAAATGGTATTATTCAATCATCATCAAAAACATGTTGAAATCAACATCTCTACTTTAAGAATATATCTTTAAAAAATTTACGATCACCAGACAGTGCAAACGAATCTTTATAGGACAGAAGCACAATTTCTGTTCAGTTAATCCTTACCTTTTCACGTATAATAAGTGCCTTCGTTTTTAATTTTGTTTATTTTCACAAATTTAACTATGTGTTCACTCATGTAATACTAATTAATATTTTGAATTTTATTTTATGTACCGGCAAGGATATAAAATATATATATTTAGAACATATTTAGGCTGTAAATTCTTAGCTCTTTTTTGTGAATATTTTACGAAACTAAAAAAAAATACATTTTGCCAATCTCAAAACTTCAATCTTCTATATTCTATCATTCCACATATTTACCATACATTAGAAACTAATATTTAGGTAACAAATCAATACTGTCAATACTCGTATTAAATTTTATTTCACATGTACCGAGATGTGCTGAACCCCCAATCTCCTGACCGAAAGTCTGTCCCCTAATACCGCTTGTTATGATTTGCAATTTTTATTAGTAGCCCTATTTTTAAGCTGTTTTAAGAATACTTTCATTCAAAAAGTGCAATGTCAGTATAAATATTACAAAACGTCGGTTTTGCCGATAAAAGCTAAGTTGACGCAAAATAAAAAAAAATAAAATTCAGCGTTTGACGACTAACACGAATATTTATTCAACAAATTTACATAACGGTCAAAGTTATTTCCTAAAAACTAAAACTTTCACGGACTATTTAAATATTTAAAAGGTTAGTTGAAAATTTACCGGATACTCGTTGACATTTACACAGGGCTAATGATCTCGTTCAGATTGACGACACCTGTTTTTTTTTGCATTAATGTCACTTCCCTGATGCGTGCTATACATCCACCGCGGGTGGGAGTTTGTATAATATGAATTTCGCGGTCGCACCCGCGGGCCCTTCCAATATGCGCCAAGGCCTCTTCTAGCCGTATATAATAAGTTCACCCGCCCGCAACGACGCACTTTGTTACTTTCACGCGAGCAGTGCACATTTTGAACGGTCAAAATGAACAGGCTCATTATATTTTCTTTTGTGATCGCATCCGCGATGTGTCAACAGCAAGAGGGAGGAAGACGTGTCCCTAAATATGCGGGAGATCCAAAAACGGCAGCCATCGTTCAAGAAGCGCGTTATCTCAGTGGCAATGGAGCTTTCGGTGCTGCTTACCAACAAGAAGACGGAATTAACTTCAAGGAAGAGACAGACGCCGATGGAAACAGGAGAGGCAGCTATTCTTATATTGATCCCAGTGGCCAGAGGAAAACTGTGAACTACATAGCTGGAAAGAATGGATTCCAGGCTGTCGGTGACCACATCCCAACTGCACCGCAGCAAGTTGCGCCCACTCCTGGGTATACCCCGGATCCCCGATACAACTCGCCTGACTACAAACAGCAGCAATACAGTGCTCCTCAACAATACAACGCTCCTGCTCGCAACTACGGAGGCAAGGACCCTGAAGACGGACAGTATCACCCTGAGCTGTACGAGCAGGAGAACTATGTAGCGCCCCAGCAACAATACCAGGCTCGACCTCAATATCAACCTCAGCCACAGTACCAACCGCAGCCTCAATACCAACCTGAGCCCCAGTACCAGTCCAACAACATTTACCCAGGCACGCAACAGGCGCAATACAGTGGCCTGCCTTCCACACAAACACATTATTCTCAACCGGCCGCTCGTCAACAGTACTACGAACAGACGACAACACCACAGCCCACTCGTTTCTTCCCTCCTGGCAAATTCAGTTTAAATAGAGCACCAGATGGTTACAGTTACTCTTTCCACAAAGTATAAATCTAATTTAAAAGAGGACTAATGCGATTTATAAAAGCCTAAACACGTTAAAAGCACGCATCAATTATAAAATCGCCGAGTCACCAGGGGGTGGTCCACGCACATATGCGAACTGTGCCACTACAAAAGCATTTTTAATTGTTATTTGCTGTGATATTGTGAGTTAATGGACAGGTATACGTATGTTGTTGTTCGTTTTTGTTACTAAGGAAGTGGTGCGAGCCGACCGCGAGTCAGTTGACTAAAGCAAAACCTTGTAAATAAATTTAGATTTTACATAAAAACTGTTTTGTAAATAAACCTTTTGACATTTTTATTTTTTGTCAAAGCGTTATTTATAAGTAAATCCTTAAAGAAAACAAAAAATACAAAGAGTTGTTTATAGAATATGTCATAATGCGGCAAACGAAGATACTACCTATCTGTAATATGAGAAACAGATAGATGTAACGGTATATTTACCAACTTTCGTATTAATTTCCAATTTTACATATTTATGTAAAGAAGAAAGTAGAAGTATTATTCATATCCTACACACACATACGTAGTGGTAACACCAAAATAGCGGAAATTTTATTGAACATAAGGAAAATATCCTACTATGACAGACAAATTATATATAGTAAATAAGATAACATATTCTACACGAATCATTATAAATTATTTTTGGTAACATAACTTTCATTATCTTCATATCTATGCCTGGGTTTTTATTTTTTTTGTCATTTGACAAAAGCAAACGTTTGTGATGCTAACCTTCAAAAATATGAAAAAAAAGTATCATTTACTGTACCTATTATTACTAGTTGATCCTCTTCTTAATATTTAACACTATTTTAAGTTATTTTTGAACAAAAAAGGTCTATCAGTATTTTTTAACATTCACAATTAGTGTTTTATTTTCTCTGTAGGTAATATCATTAATTAAGCCCAAAATAAAGAACCATGGTCTACTAAAAAAAAATATACATAAAAGTCATTACAAATCTCATATCCGAGCCGACTTCCTTAAAGTTTAAAAAAGGCAGGGTGTGGGCAGCGTCCGCATTCTACCGTACTTGCGTAAACTACATAAAGACTCCGGCAACTAGATCACCTTAAAGCTAAGACAAGGATATTTCGCGACCAAACCGGTCCGGCCCTGGCCACGCCTTCCTTTCATTTTACTTACTGACTTGATTATAACTTCAAATGCCGACAGTTCAATACTGAACACAATTCTCGTCCATAGTAATTACAATTTAGAATTGCTAGATAAAATCGACTGGAAAAGTGACACGACAAATCAAACAAAATAACCCAATTTAACGTATGAGTAAGTGAATCAAAATCAACGTTTTATTACAGACTAATAAATATTTGCACTTCAGGCAATTTAAACTATATATAGGTACGTACATATCCAACACATTATGGTAATTGGAGTTACGATCATTCTAGTGAAATCTCAGTCAAAATTTTCAAAAGGTAATTGAATAGGTTGTTATTGACCTGAGTATTTGTTAGGATGTGAATTAGGAATGTATAATATGATGTGAAATTGGTGTTACATCACTGAATTAATTTATATTCGATACCACAATATAACGAATGATGCAATCACATGTTATTGGAAATTATTTTGATATTGTTTCATTTACGATTCGATTTGTAAAATTAACAAGGGCAGACACACTATCATAAACCTCGAGATTGTTAAAACTACATTGATTTATTAAATTTTACTGTGACTGATCGTTTATAAACTTTTCTTATTGTCTTAATTCCATTTTTTATAAAAAAAAAATTAGCATGACCATATTCTAATTGGCAAAATTTGTCTGTTTAATACACGTCTACCGGGGAGTGGAGTTGTATTAAACATCAAAATTGTGCCAAATTCTATTCAATCCGATAATAAATTTAACTAAGCTGGCATTATTAGTTCCTAATAATTCCTAATAAGTAGACTTGGGTTCAGTGCTCTCGAGTACATAAATTAGTACCAATTACTTTATCTTGTGATAACATCATAAACACATCCACTCTTAGTATTAATACTTAGGAAATTTAGGTTACTTTATACGGCAATCGAGTTTGTACCTACTTCATGCTGTTTCACAGTGATCCAGTTAAACTTACACTATTATGTTTTTGAGCCGTTTGGGGCGGGGGCGCTAGGCTCATGGGGTCCGAGTACTAATTCCATTTACAAGGAACTAGCTAAACGACTGATCGACCTTCTCCTGAGTAGAAAGTTAGCCTTTTCAATTCAACGATTTTTTTTACAGACGAACAGGCGGGTCACCTGATAGTAAGTGACAACTGCCGTCAACCTGCAACTCGAGAGTCGTGAGTGCGCTGCCCGCCTATTAGGGTGATGAGGGATGAGGGTATGCGGAGACGGGAAAGAGAGGGGATCAGGAGGTGGGAAAACAACGACGAGCTCTTCCAATTGGTCCCACCTTCTCTCTTCCTCTACAGGACTACACGTGCTGGCCTGAGGAGTCACCGTTTGAGCGTCGAAAATATACGTACCCGAACGAAACGGTTTGGCTCTTCTTTCCTGTGCCGATCTGTGAAAGCCTGGAATTCCCTACCAGCACACGTGCTTCCTTCCCACTTTGATCCCGGGTCTTTTAAGCGGAGCGTGAAAAAGCATCTCACCAGGCCGCCATAGTGTGGGTCACCATGCTGCATTGACTAGACATGCAATGAGGATGGTGACCACCACGCTTTGACGCCACTTATTGTTTTCCATCAGGTAAAGTGGAGTCACTATGGTAGGCTAATATATATAAAAAAAACAAAAGAGCTGTTGGTCAGGGGAGAGGAAAAAAGAGATGGGGAGTTGGGCCTCCGGAAACCTCACTAATTTCGGGGATATACAACGCTAGTGTTGCTTCACAACCGGTTTTCTGTCTTTAATTATTAATTAATAGGCTGAATAATGTCAAAAAACACTGAAAAAGTATTTATTAAGAATTTGTTCTCTAGATACTTTTCATTTAATATGAGCGACGCAAATATCAATAATTGAGTCGTGTTTGCCACTCATCTCGTTATATCTCTAGCCTTATAATAATATCATGCAGCCCTCTAAGGTCCTCAGTAATCGATGCTGGTTTAAATCTATTTACTTTATACAATTTCAAACATTTCTGGACAGTACTTTAGAAACATCTGACTTTAATTAAAGTATGTTCGTGTTTGTTTTTTTTTTTGTTACTTTTATTATATTTTAATGACTGCATTTTATCTACTTAGCATTGTTACGATAACCACTACATTGTATTTAAAACACGTATCTTATAATATAACTCAGATCATTCTTTTCTTCTCTACTTGGGTTTTCCAAAATACTGGAACAACAGAAGATGATATAATTGTTTCACAACCAACTAATAATTAAAGTGATGCCTACCCTCTGCAATTCTAAAATACGCTACTACTATTCTTAACACTAAAACTCTTCAACATTGCCATTTGTCATCATCAATTTTAATGTTGGAGAACAGATTTTGCCGAGATAAACATAACATAGCTACTAATTCAAAAACAATAAAGACCGAGCACAATTTAGAAGTTTGTATCTTAAAACTTAAGCCTTGATTTAATTTGACAAGGAGAGACAAGGAAAATATTGTAGAGCAAGTCCAAGATAGCTCCGAGCTGCTTCAGCGAACTTCGACTATTTAATTACAATGGGAAATGGAAATCTAAAAGCACCTGGTAAGAAATAAAATGCAGAAGTCAATCTTATCTCGACTGTAAAATGCGGCAAGAGGGCCAATCTGTAACTCATTTATTTTAACGGTAACAGGCATAAACTGAATACTAAAATAGTAGCTATTTAACTAGGCTGTTTTGAAAATGACGTGGACATTTATTTTGGAATTCATAGCAACTTTGCTCTGATGCAATACTAGTTGTGAATAGTTTTTAGAAGCCCTAAGGGAGCTTTAATGGTTACTTAGTTTCTCGTTATATAAGTAACTTTTAAATAAAATAATTACTTTTTTTTCGTCACCTTACTCGAACTCGGACTCGAACCAACTAAAACCACACAGTGTTCCGTCATCGCGTCATCCCTAGAAAGGAAAACCCTGTGACCCCGGCAGACTTGGCCGTCTCTTAACAAGGTGACCCCGCTATGGTGTGATCTTATCTCTGATTTAGAAAGGCACGCGCGGAACACGTCCCACCACCATCTCAGGCCTGCTTCTGCTAGAGCGATGGATAGCCCCGTCCATCGCCCTCAAGCAAGCGCTTATGGAGGCCGGAGATCGTTTTGCTCTCTCCTTTTGGTTTCTGCGGGACGGAAGAGTACTAGCTCTCATAGAATAGAATAGAATAGAATATACTTTATTGTACACCTTAAAACAAAAATTTACAGTACTTATGCAGAATAGAAATGTACAATGGGCGGCCTTATCGCTAAATGCAATTTCTGCCAGGCAACCTTAGGATGGACAGAAAAAGACAAGATGCAAAAGAACATACGGGTAGTTTAGGTGTAGAAATAAGAGAGAAAAAAAAAAGCGTTTTATTTAAGATAGGATCATAGGAGAGGAAGCCATGTCAACTCTCCAGCCAATCCTCCATAACGGGTCTTATCGCCACAATTGTGACGTGCCCTGCACTCGGTCGCTCAAGTCGTTTCTTCCATTGCGCCATGAGCACCTGGCGGAGCTAGGAGCGCTGCGCCTCGATTTCACGAAGAGCAAGTCCCGTGCCCTCCTCTGGTGCCTCCCTTCGTCACTGATAGAGTATCGCGAGAGATTTCGCTTCCATAAATAAAATAACTGCTACGAAAGTAAAAATAATAAAGTTGGTCAAAAATCTCGGACAATTTACGTACAAATTAAAATCATGACGTCTGTAAATAATTTATGCAAATGTGTATCTATGTAAATATATTGATGTATAAGTCCCAATAAGTATACGTACATAGTGTGACCATCTAATCAATCAGAGTAATCAGGCGCTCTTTAATATTAATGTATCGCAGACATATATATAACTATCCATCATGTCACTGAAACTATCTGGGTGTTAGGAACTCCATATCGATTTACAGCCCAGTGTCTTCTGAAGCGATACAACCATGGTTTATGTAAAATTATTAGTTCGGAATGGAATATATATATAACATTACTAATGAACTAACTTTTACTCAAATCAGCTCTACAACATTTATTTCAAGTTGTTTTTTGTGGATTTCCACATGAGAGGTGTCATTTGAGATAAGTAGATGTTTTGTGTGTGTACTCGGGACTTAATGACGATTATATTTATAACGGACAATATATTTGTTTATCCGATATTTCGATTGAATTGAACCGAATGTGGTCACGGGTGGACTATACGGTACACGGGTAAAACAATTATTTCCAGATAACGACAGCAAAGAAAGGAAGTTAATAATGGAGTCGGCTCAAATTTTGTTTTGTTATAATTTCAAATTATGGCAATATACAAAGAGTATGAAATACTAGAATGTGTACTCAACAAATAAAAGACAACTATTGTCTTTTATTTGGAAACATTTTCTATTTCCAGTTTCCTAAATCCATTTCTATTTTATAGTAGCTTTAGCCCGCGGCTCTGCCAGCGTGAATTTCGGTTGGAGTGATATATACACTGAAATATACAAGGAACGAGATCCCAGCATACGAAATATGTATTTGTATAACGAATTTAGTATAAACCCGATGAGTTTCTAGTCAAGAATCGAATATTTAAAGGGTTTCCGTTGTACAATAGATATTTCATGCGAATATGTCAATTGTGCTCATGCTTTAACATGAAATCAAACTTTGCAATGCTTAGTTACTTAAAAGGCGGTAAAAAAGATTATAGTACCGGAACATTCTTATCGAAGTTCTTAACTGGAGCTAGTTTCAATAAAACTTTAAAATGTAGTATCTATTTTTTGCTCATAACTTGTAAAAACATTTTAACTGCAAAAAGTTTCAGCGGTGCTAAGTAAGTTGTTACGGAAAAGTTTAGTCTGTGCTTGACTAGTTCTACAGCTACAGACAGTTCTACAATATGAAAGAAATAATATATTTATATTTATTTGTTTCACTTAAATGGAAAGTAATGATTCTACAGAGAACTAAGAAACTTTAAATTTTCTACAAACGAACAGAATTTTACTGCTAAGAATGTTTAAGGAGAATGTTAAAAGTAAGGTAAGGTCACGCGTCGTTCAAATTTAAGTTATTTCTAACCATTATTGTGGATACCACATTACACAGGTGTGAGGAAAATTCGATTACATACTGTACTTACGATCAGTAAGAATTACGTAGCATATAAAATCAAAAAAGTCTGAGTTTTGTATCTGTGTGTACATACATAAATATGTATCATGTTATGTTATTAATATGTATTATCTTAATTTTTTTGTGTGGAAACCCCCCGATCGTCACTTGACAGGGGCTAATATGTCGGACTCGAACCAACTAAACCAAGACAGGGTTCCGTCATCGGCTCTTATGGCCTTGGCTTCAAGTGTGCCCTAGAAAGGAAATCCCTATGTACCCCGGTAGACCTGGCCTCATTCTGAGCAAGGCGACCCAAATATGGTGTGTGGGGGGTCTCGATACCCCGCCCCTTATATTTAAATCATCTTAATAGTGGAATTGACATTGGGTATAATTTTTGTTTAATCAAAATCATTTATTTTAATTAAACCAATCATAGGTATTTTTGAATTGTTAAGAGTGTAAGTCCGTCAGGCTAACTCAGCCGTGAAGCAAGTTGCATATCCAATACTTATATAGATCCTATAGAGAAGAACAAGTAAGAAACACATAGGACACTTTTTCAAATATTTTTTTTAATTTTCTTGTTACAGTTCAACAAGTGCACATAAAATAAAATAAAATATCATCAATAACTCAGATGTGCAAACAATGCATTATATAATTCTGATTATAATTTTAATGGTAATTCCTACTTACTATATATTAAGCAGTAGTAGTACGGAGATCACCAGCCCCGATCAACGGAACTCGTACACAAACATGACGCATGTAAGTGCCATTATCCATCTGAATCATATCAAATTCATAAAATACTTACAAAGCACAAATATTACTTATGACCATATTATAAAAAAATGTATTTATGTCATTAATAATAATCGAAAGCAACAAGTTTCAGTCTCTCGTAATATAATTTTGTACTTTACATCGTTTTGTAAATAGGTACCCAATTGTTTTCCGTATATAATGTTTAAATAAATATACTGACAAAGCACCGTCAGGATACTAATTTGCTTAAGTAGGTCCCTATGGGATTCGCCACTACTTAGATTATAAATGGCTCTAATAGCTCTCTTTTGTGGAATGAAAATTTATTCTATATTTGCAGACCCCCCACAATAAAATATCATAGATAATATGGAAACAACTAAAGTAAACTAGTCCTTCCTTATGGCTTATGCTGAAGAACTTAGCCTCTTTGAAAGAGATTTTAAGTGAGCGTCCCATTGTTATCTAGAATCTATCGTTATCTCTAAGAAAACCGTTTCATTTAAAAATTCTAATTTTTCGTTATTCAGTAAAACTTTACATGCACTTTGTCTGACATGTCAGACAAATAGAATCTTACAATTTATTTTTTCAGATAGTACTAAATTATTGACAGTAAACCAATTATGCATTCGTTGAATAATATTTATTTTTGTTATTCAGTAAAAAATACCTTCTGATATTCTTCAACTTAATGAGAAAAATTTAAAAATTGCATAAAGCGCACGCTTTGTAAATAAGCATACCACAAAATAGATGATTATTTGGTGTATTCGTTTTCACTGGTGTATTCGTTTTGAATTTTTTTTACTTTATACTCTTAGTTTTAATATTTGACATGTTATCATTTGTTGATGTTTTCAATTATTATTACTGACATATATACTATTATATTTATGCGGTATGAATATAAGTAATTTATATTGTAGGTATTAGAGTACTGTGTAGTCAATTATTTAGGTATATCTTTTGTGTTTCCTGGCAGTTCTAAGTATGTCATGCTCGCGTAGAAGTCCAGCCAATGGTTGCGTACGTGTTGGGTCGTTCGTTTCTCTTTGATATGGTTGAGATGGAAGATGGCTGGCGCATGCGCCATGCTCGTGAACGAGTGCCGTTGATCAGGGCTGATTATCTCCTGACTGCTATTACTAAACATAGAATAGTAATTACTATAAATTTTATTTAAGAATGATGTATTGAATGATTATATTCATGTGCACTTATGAACTGTTACTAAAAACTTATGTATTTGAAAAAAGAGTCCTCGGAGTTTCTTGCTTGTTCTTCTCCATAGGATCTTCGTAATGAAGCAGGCAACTTGCTTCATGACTGACTTAGTCTAACCGACTTCTTCTCTTGAAAATTCAAAAATACCTATGACTGGTTCAGTTGAAATAAACGATTTTAATTTAGATTTTTAATTTTAGCCTTAAACTGTTAGTTTTATATACTCTTTAATCGACCAGCAGTGAATTATGTGTTCTATTTTTAAGTGTTGTGGATTCAAATTCCCAGGTGGACAATCACTTTTCTTATTTTTCTAATATAGGATGTTAACAAAAGTTATAAAAAGTATGCACTCACAATATTGATCTGAGACAAACGCGATTGAATCACAGTTACGTTCGTACAAATCTTCGAGTGAATCGGTCTTTGTCACATCCTACATAACAATCTAGAGGCTGGATTTACTGAAGGAAAATCACGGCTGACTGAATCTACAGTTCACTCTGTATGCATTGTGCATCCCTTTCCATGCATTCAACTGCAGATCACGGGCGGGCCGGCGCACACACTCCGCACCAATACGACAAACACTCGCCAATTGGCAACTCTCGCCTCGTGATTTTGTTTTACCTCATTCGTGTTGAATTTTGAAACTAAAAAAATTAAAATATTTTTTAGCCACTCTTTTAACTTTTAGCTTTGTAGTTTCCAACTTAATGACTGATTTAGGATGTCGGCAATAGGCTTGCCCCTATTACGTCAGTGGGAGTGGGACCAAATTCTAATTGGCAAGATGTGGGTGTTTATACACCTCTGTCTACCCCTTCGGGGGTGTAGGCGACAGGGTATGTTTGTATCTATGCTAATAAATGTTTCATATATGTATTTTAAGAGTATGAGTAACATTTCGATTGCTTTGTCAAGAATATTATAAATTGAAACTCTTGGTGTTGCCAAAAATAAACAATATTACCAAATATGTCGTAGTAACTGCCTAGATACGTACGATAGGAACGTACATTTTTAATGAAATAGGAAGTAAGTAAGTAACAATAAGTAAGTAAAAATAAATTAACATATTTTAGGTCACACAGCAAATCAGAGTGATGGATATCGACAATAAGTATATTTTGATTTTGATTACATAGATAACTAAGTAGGTTAAGCCAGTTGTGCTACTTGCACGATATGGTGATTTCCTTTGTAGGAACTTTGATACATAAACTCAGGTTTTACTTAAAAATAAACCGTTAAGTGCAATTGGAAAACTATGAACAAAACAGCTGTAACGTATACTAAACCCATTCATTTGTATTTCAGATTGTTGATTTCAGCAAAAAATAATACAAATTTGTATAAATATATACATTTGCAAAATGAGGGCTTTAATTACGACTCTGCCTACCCCTTCGGGGAAACAGGCGTGAGAGTATATATGTATATATATATATCAAAACTGAAAAATATCTACATATAATTATTTCAATTCTATCCGAATTTGTTATTTTATTTCAGGAAATTGACATAAAGATACAATTAAATACTAGTAGTCCTAAAAGTACATTATAATGGATACAAATCAAGAAGTATGTACAGTAATAAACTCCACGATAACAATATAATTACTGATTACAATTTATGTATGTTTCCAGGTAGTCTTTCAAGGCTTGTTAGCGTTGTTACATTTTACAAGCAGCCAAACTGTTATTGCAAATAGCCACGTATTTCAAACGATTCTAATATTGTTTCAAAGAAAATTGCTATAAATAAGTCAACACTACATCTAAAAAAAAATTTTATGAAGAGATGCACAAAGTAACTGTAAAGAACGGGACCTAGATCTAGGTAATCTAAATTGTATCTTATCCACAATGTTCCAGAATATTATTAATGTGTCTTGTTATTCTTTTCTACCTTGTATGGACATATATACATACATGTATTCTTTCCTAATATTTAAAACAATACCATAGAAATCAAATTATATCTACATCGCAATAAAGATAGAAATATCGTAAAACGTAATAAGGAATCGCTATCGTATGTCCAGGTTCATGTAAGAGCGGGAGTCCGACGCTGTCTCCCTTGGGAACTCCCGGGGTAAGGAGCGCTTTTCTACAGGAATAATAATGCAGGAGAAGAGGTCGATAAAACCTTGTGTTTTGGTATCGTACATACATAGAGTTTGATGCTTGAAAGCTTATATGTAATATATGTATTATATACACAAAACTTAATTGTTAATATACATCTTATAGAAAAAGATATTCATATTACTTTATTAAATGACTAAATCGATATGACTTATGACAGCGAGAGAATGCGGAATATAATCAAGTTACATATTGAACGGCTTTTATCAGATTGTATTTATTATCAACTCCTGACGCAAAAAGAAAGGGTGTTTGGTTGTGTGACCAAACACATCTAACATTTGTTTACTATATTTGCAGATGAAGAAAAATGTAAAGAAAATGAACGGAGCACATTGTGTACACTACAAAACCTTAAGTTACATGAAAATCGATTAAATTGTCTGAAAGTTATAAAAAGGAATAAGAATAAGTAAGTACTCATATTTTTAGTTTTAAATTTAGAGTTATGATTTTAGTCGCGAGTTTGGTTGAAACCAAATGAAAAAAAGTTTAAAGGTAAGTCTACTAATGCTTTTTATTATTATAATAATGGCAGTATTGGTGTTTATCTTTTTACTAGATGATTAAAATCCATAAATCCGTTTAAAAAAAAACTACTTAATCAATTTCTAGAATGTGTAAGCGTAATAAAAAATGTCTGTATGTCTTACACGCTCTTTCTGTTAATAATAATTATTTTAGGTAAAAACATGTACGTTTTACCGAAAAAAAGCTATTTTGAGAAGCCTACCCATTACACGGCTATCATTCAATCAAAACGATAGATCGCTATCGTTTTAACTACACCACCGTCATAATTAGTGAATAAGAGTCATGTCCAACTATAACTATAGACATTTAATTGAAAGAAATGTAATGTTGTAATATTTCATCATGATGTAACAGACTGGGAAAGGAAAGAAAAAGTAACGAACTGATACTTACAACAAAACTAATTTTGAAGAAATGCAGATAGCAAATGTATGTACTAACATAAATATAAGCAAGTTTGACTGTCCTATTGGTCTAGTGGTTAGCGATCCTGACTGCTAAGCCGAAGTCGTGGGTTCGATTCCCACCCAGGACAAATATTTGTGTGACGAGCACGATCATTTGTTCTGTGCCTGGGTGTAATTTATCGACAATGTGAGTGCATTTAGAACTATATAAGTATGTTTATCAGCAGATTGGTTACCATAGTACAATCTATGCTTAGTTTGGGATCAGACGGCCATGTGTGACATGTGTCAAATTATTATTATTATATTAAAGCCAGTAAAATTGATACCAAATAAAAGCAACATTAATAGCTACTACGAGGATATGATTTATATTACACGTACAATTTCTTCAACAATATTTTTATTCTACAACTGAACACAATAAAATACTGTGGGGCACATCATGGAGGCGAATACAGTTCGAAATCGTTTAGCAGTTGTTAAGTTGAAGTCAAGTTTAGTGGCCGTAAACGCTCTGGCTGTAAAAGGGAGTATTTCTTTAGGACATAACTGTCTAACTTCATTACCAACGCACTAGTCGACCGTACAAAATGTTTACGCTCTTATAAATTGTTTTGAATACATCAAAAGCCTCCGTTTTTTGTATTTACAGTTCTAATAATTTAGGAGAACGTAAGAATGAGGGGAATGCAAAGACTGAATAAGTGACCGAAAATCTTTGTTCTTTGATTTTGACGTTTGAAAAAATGAAAATGATTTCATAACTTTTTGTAAAATATCTTTGTCTTATTCTTAAAGCTCTTAACGTTGTCAATGTTGTCAAATGTGTAGCATATTATGACTCATTAAAAAGCACAATGATTGTATTATACTTTTAAGAAACTGAATGATTTAACTATGACTTTTTGTCGAGTTTTAAAAAAACACTAAGGTTTATGTCTTTTTATTTTAAAAATACAGTTAGTTAAACCTTTCTAAGAGTTTATATTTTGAAATATTAAATGGGTGAACATCTCTTGTAATAAAAACATACCCGTGGTTTAATAGATATTCAGATCCAGAGTGAAATAAATGAATAAGGTATTATGTTTTTTGTTCAAATATTTTAATAGATACTAAATTTTGTTTCAATATATATTGCGTTACGAAACCCTGCCCTTGTGTGTGCTTTTATTTATTTATATTGTAGTGATGAATAAACAAAGATTTCATCAATACACAATACAGATATGTATCACTTGAAGCGAACTTTGCCATTACAAGCGGTCAGTGGGACGGTTTTATTGCAGAACGTTTGTGTGCCGCTCACGGCTGGGATATAAATCCCTATGGCGCGTGCCTTACCACACGAAAAATTAACTTCAAGCGATGTCCCGTTTTTACTGCCAAGCAATAATGCAGTTTAGTGTTCATTCTTCTCTGAACGTGCCAACACTCGTTCTATTCGAAATGTTTTTTAATTTTTTAATTTAATTTTTTATTTTTTATTTCTCTTCCATTAGTGTGTGTGTGTGCGTGTGAGAGGTGTGTGTATTACATGCGTAAGGCCAGTCTTTATTTTGGGACGGTTATTAAATTTTTAGTGGACTCATAGTTATGTTCTAAAAGATATGAAGTTATAACTTTCTTACACTTGAATTTCGTTAAGGTATAAATGTTAAGAATAGAGTTTAACTTGTTATAAAGACGATTGCTTAGGAAACAATAGCTACGATGTGAGAGAACACTTCGGAACAATTTTGAAGGACATACTTTTGTTTTAATACGCTTGCTGGAGCGTAAGGAAGAGTCAAACGAAATCTCTGAGTGTTTACGGAGTACAGTCTGGATGATAAAAAGTTGTCGAACCGATAGTACCTTGCACTTTAGGTAGAGTTCAGTGGTTGAATAAAAGAAAGGAAGACGATGCGCAACTTTGAGCACTGCTCTTTGAGCTCTTTCAAGCTTGAGCATATGAGTCTTGGAGGCTCCACCCCATGTTGTTATACAATATGATAATAGAGATTGGCATAGTGCTAAGTATACAGTTCTAAGGACCTTCTCATCAGCAACGTGACGTAGGTTCTTGAAAATGTAGATAAGTTTCCTTATTCGGTTTGTCAGTAAGGCGATGTGCATATTAAAGTTTAAATTTTTATCGATGATAACACCGAGGTACATAATTGAGTCTACATGTTGAAGCTTTGGGCAAGAGCAAATGTTAGAAGAGTGGTTATCACAAGAGTGAGCTAATATTTTTAGGTAGGGATTAATGCGAGGGGGATTGTTTGAAAGGGAAAATGTGATGTATTTAGTTTTTGCCGTATTAAGTTTGAGAGAGTTATTGTTGAGCCAGGTTACAACCTGTGAGAAACCAATTTGAGCCGATTGAAAAACCTCTTCCCAGGTGTCACCATAGAAAAGAAGAGCTGTGTCGTCCGCAAAAGTAATAATGTTTCCATTAGATAGTTTAAGTGCGCAGAGGTCATTAATAAAAGTTAAAAAGAGGGTAGGTCCTAAGATGCTTCCCTGAGGAATAGAGGAATTAGTGATTGGACACTCGTCGCTTAGCCATTCTCCAACCTTGACACGCTGCGCTCTATCTCTTAAGTAGCTACTGAATAGTTCTAGTTGAGTACCACGAACTCCAAGGTGTTCTAATTTTCTTAGTAAGAGTGGCGCAGAGACTGTATCAAAAGCCTTCGCCATATCCAGGAATATCGTAAGAACCTTTTTCTTCTCATCTAATTTCGCTACAATAGTATCGGTAAGCTGGTGTACTGCATCATTAGTAGATCTGCCATTTCGGAAGCCATATTGGTTGTCTGACAATAAGTCGTTACCTTCTAGATATTTGGTGAATTGTTTATTAATGATCTTTTCCAGTATTTTCGATAGAGTAGGTAATATCGATATGGGGCGATAGTTGTTGACACTGTCCCTACTACCATTCTTGTAGATTGGATGAACGAGAGATTTTTTGAGTTCCTTTGGAAATACTCCTGTAGAAAGACAGGTATTGCATATATACTGGATAGGTTCAACTAGAATACTTGCATATCTCTTTAATATTGCACTTGGAATATCGTTAATTCCCAATGCGCAATTACTTTTTAGTGAAGATATAACATTAATTACGTCTTGTATGTCGGCTGAAAGAAGTACAAATGATGAGCGCCTTGATGGTAAAGTAAGAGGAGTGGAGTTTGCAATGCTGGGGTATGATTGTGTGTTAAGTTTGCTCACATTTATAAAATAGGTGTTAATATCATTAACAGAAGTTCTAGGATTACTTAAGTTAATGAGGTCTGCAGATGGGTTGTTCTGACTATTGGTATACGTAATTGTTTTAATTTTGTTCCATAGCATTTTTGCATTACCTCCGCATTCAGTAAGTTCACCTTTATCAAATTGCCGCTTAACATTTTTTAAGATATTATTGCAAAAGTTACGGTATCTGGTATATATAAGTTTATTATTATAATTAGGATCTTTTTTGTATTTGAGGTGGAGGTTGTCCCGGTTTTGCATACACCGCAATAGTCCTGGTGTAATCCAAGCCTTAATTATACGCTTACGTCTTGAAACAGTAATGAGGGAAGTGGCCCTTTCTATTGTGGTGGTGAGGGTATTAAGAAAGAAGGTAACAGCTTTATTGGCACACTGTGAGGAATAAACACTTTCAAAATTCAATGTTTTCATTTTTTCGTCGAGGGACGAATAGTCTATGCGCTTGATAGTCTTAGTATAAGAATGTGGAGGACGAGCCTGAGAAATACTTAAAATTATAATATAATGATCAGTTAAGGTAGTGTGTGCTACTAAGCTTATTACTGGGAGTTTCGATTTGATTATTGCGTGATCGAGACACGTTTGTGAATGCGTAGGAATACAGAAAGCGGGCAACATACCATGAGAAGCTAAAAGATTGAGGTAAGTTTCGGATCGCGTATCAGTAGTAGATAAAGAAATGTCAATGTTTATATCACCCATAAGGAAAACGTTACTAAAAGAAGATAGTGTTAATAAAATATTGTTCAAAGATTCAATGAATTTCGAGACATCTCTTACCGCAGGAGAACGATAAATGCACACTATGACGGTTTGGGTATTAATTTTAATGATTAGACAGTTAGCGTCGGTCAAGGTAGGTTCATATATAGTGTAATTATGGGACGATTTGTAGTACACTACAACTCCCTCATTTTGCGTCCTTACAATTTCTGTGTAAGCGGAATGGTAGCCGTGGATAATGGGTATTAACTTGTTTCGTGTAATCCAACATTCTGTCAAAATTATAATGTCCCAGTCAATACTAGACCGCTGAAGCAATGGATGAAGTCCATTTATATTACGGTGGATACTTCTTATGTTTTGGGTTAAGATATTTAACGAGTTGTCTGTTGTATATACTAATTTAGCACAACCATCTATACCACAGGTGCAGCAAGCAGCGGAAACGTTTATGTCATCGATTTCGGTGTTTAGTGATGAGGGGATACTATGATCGAATGTTATAACAAGAAATATCTGTTACTATAGTAAGTCTCTGTATTAGGAACATTCCAAGCAATCGGCTCATGGTTTGGAGTTGACTAGTTTTCATATAGGTCCGGGGATTTTTTCGACATAATACACTGAGTTGGGGATGGGTAGGAGTGAGTGATGTGAGGTGTGTTGTGGTGTTAATGATATTGTACAGTTTTAGTATGTAGACAACCCTTACATGCATTAAATAGTTGAAATAATTTATGAACATTGCAATAATTAGGATAAACCAGAGATGTCCGAGTATGTGTAGTGATTGTGTAATGTTCTGTGTTTTGTAGTATATCGAACAAACAGAGCATTTTATGGATTGTGTGTCAGTACTATTACTATCTAGAGAAAAAATATGATACACGTAAGAAACAATAAAAAGGTACAAAATCAAATAAAGCAAACCAGAAAAACCAACAAACACAAATACATATAGTCATTTGGTATTTCTGAGGTTATCTATATCCGCTTCGGATGATATACGTATCTGTACAGAGTCTACACTTTTTTTAAGATAGACGAGACCGTTAGTAGTCCAGCAGAACATATATCTGTGGCTTTTTTGAAAAGATCTTGCAAGATAATACAGCTTATGGGACTTCTGAGTGAGAGTTTCCGATACATAAATTGGCTTTAGTTGATATTGGGCGTTAACGTGAGTAGTATTTAATTTCTCGGCTCTGGCTCTATTTTGATTAAAACGTTTCACTCCCTTAATAAACTGGTCTTTTAATATCACAGAGGAGAAATCTACTAGTAGCACAGAGGAGAAATCTACTAGTATCTACTAGTAGTATGTTACGATATAATGATTATAAAGTTCTTTCTTCGACTCACTCTGCAGAGGATAAAAGTATAAGTAGCGAATTCTCGAGTGAAATATTTGAAGTTACTCTGTTGCGCTGGAAACTGAAATAAAACTCAATATTGTTGTGACTTGAAAAATACTAAAAGAATTATCGCAGTGATAAACTTAGCTTAGCTCTGAGGCATTAAATCTCTTTTGTGTGTCTAAGAAGAAGAAAAGGTTGGTAACGTAATGTTTTTTAACTTATCTCTAAAAAATTATTAAAACCAAACTGATAGATCTTCGAAGTAGCTTATTTCAGCAATTAAAGCAACCATTTTTTTTATAATAGTATATTGTTCTTGAATATCCTGTTAGTCCAGTAGTTAATGACTGACTGCTAAGCAAGAGGACGTGAGTTCGATTCCTGACATCAAATATTTTTGTGATCCACGATTATTTGGTGTAATTCATCTGTTACATGTATGTATTTAAAAATATACAAGTATGGTTATCAGGAGTCAGATTACCATCGTACAAGCTCTGCTAAGTTTGGTATCAGAAATGCATAAGTGAAGTTTCTTTAGTTACAAAAAAAAACGAAAACTAAAACAATAATAATAAATTATGACTACACAATAGTTTCTAGCTCGCATGACATCAGCAAAGTATGCGCCACTTGAACATTTCCTGCTAATATAAGAATATTCAAAATATTTGACCATTAAATTTAATAGCCTAACCAAATACTCCCACGATTAGGTACACAAACATATTGTGATATAACAATAAGAATCCTTGTAAACTCACCTTGCTATTGTCAACAATGGTAATTATAATGTGTGTTATTAAGTTTGGCAACCGCATCTGTATATACCATTACAGCATTTTATTTATTTGATATATACGTGTAATATGTGACCTGCAGAAAAGCTGGTACCTAATTATTCATATATATTATAAGAGGCAGCAAACACTCCAGCTTTTACAACTAAGAGAAATTTAACTATTTAGTTGTGAGTACACTCATACTATAAATTGTTAGTTAAATGGGTAACTGACAAGGAAACTGGCAGAGCACTAACCGTTTGTCTAAAAGTCCAAGTTTGATTACTATGCTCTACAAGTGCATTAACGTTCATATTTGCGTTGAATCTGCCGGTTTGCAATAGAGTATGTCAGAAATAGTTTACATTGAAGATGAAACTCGAAATACGAGGGGTGATCCAAACGTATATAAACCAAGGTAAATGAATTTAAAAATAAATTTATTTTGTATCATAGTCTCCTAACAAGTTAATACATTAGTCTATCTTTTTTCCAAACCAATCCTATAAACCCCTAGAAAAAAAAAACACTTACACAATTATCATCAAACTTCTTGCCCTGGAGCAGTTCCTTGAGTCGGGGGATGCGGTAGAAGTCACTAGCAGCTAGATCTGACGAATAGAGTGTTGGATGCTTATGAACCTGTGCCTTGTCTTGATGAAACAGCACTCCGGCTTACAATTTGCCCTTATAGCCTCCCTCAATCTTCTTCTTTAGTTTACTTTCCAAATACTCTACCATAATAATTCCTACAGCGTCCAAAAAAAATCTGAGGCCATAATTTTCCCTGGGGAATTCCACACTTACAATTTCTTTAGCGTTGCTTCCAGGTCATTGATTGTTGTTTGGTCTCTTCATCGAAATGATGAATCCAGGTCTCATCGATTGTTACTTAACGTGACAAAATACTCACGATCTGCCTGGAGCTTTTCGGTTAATATTCTCGGCACATAACGTTCAGAGACCTTGTACATGTTTGATTCTTTGGTAAGAATTCTTTGAACACTCCCATACGAGATGCATGTGACTTCAACTACATGCCTGATTCTCTTCGTTCTGCTAACACGAAATCTTCGATTGTTTTTACGTTGATTTCAGTTACTGAACTGAATGGACGTCCTTCGCGGTGTTCATGTTCAGTGGATGTTTTTCCAAGCTTAAACACCCTAGAGTGCAATGGTGGAGTATGGATGAGCAGAGCTCCCTAAAAGTCGATGTGTATTTATTTCTTTCTTTCTTTTTTCTTCTTTTCGTGTGTATTTTTTGAAAACAGTGGTACTTAATGACGGCTCCAATTTCGTTTTTATATAAGTTTTTTATGCTGACCTGGTAGGTATATGAGGTAGTATAACAAAAACGATTATCTTTTCTTTTGGACCACCCATCGTATCACGACTAGTATTCTAATTTACGTAACATAATGAACTAGCCTGTTATTACTTACACTTTAGGCTTAGAACAAGATTTTATGTTACCCAATAAACTTATAGTAGGAAGCTAGATGCTTGCATAATAAAAGAACAATGCTGCCTTTTAGTTGGACGCAATTATTACATCAATAGTGTATCACAAATGATGTAATCGTAATAATTTTATACAATATAATAATTACAACGCCTATAAAAGCTAGACTGCCTCATTATATTCTATCACAACTATGTTTATATCCTAATTAACGGACTCAAGAAATTCCTTTAATTAAGTAAAAGCTTCTCTAATATTTATAAAAATAGGAAACTAACAATTTGTTAGTAAAAAAATATTTTATCAGATTAGTGGTGATAATATTTCACCAATGACTTCAATATCTGTCAAGATTCCTTTTAATATAAAACAAAAGTTTTTTTTAATTATTCCAAACAAAAATAGGTATTACGTATTGCTCAGCGCTAATAATATACTTACTTTAATCAATCAAGTAATATATTAAAAATTACTACGTACACAAGTGCACCTATATCGTTAATTTAGGGTCACCCCAACTCTTCCCGTAAGTGTTGTAAAAGGCTTCTAAGAGATAGAACTGTTATCTATCAAACCTATCAGACAATAATAACATAAATATACATAGAGTGCCCGGATGTCGGCAGTAAGGCTTGCGCCCTATTACGTGAGTTTGACTACATTTTGGTTGGCAAAAAGTTAGCGCTTGGATGACTTTGCCTACACCTTCGGGGAGATAGATTACATATATGTTAATTCGGTGGTAATACACAAAAAGCCTTAGTATACCAAAACATGCAACCGTTGACATATGTAAACAAGCCTCACAGCTCCTGCACGTGTATCTAACATTTAAAAAATCGATTAGTATTACTACTTATATTACGTGACATCAAAGACAAATTGTATGAAATTGAAAATACCCTTCTAAATACCCTTAACATTCTAAGTAACCTTTGTTTAACAACAATATCAAAAATCGTTTACTTCAGTTTCACATTTCAAAAGCCCTTTAAAGTCTGCTATTTATTCCGCTAAGTAAGCCATTATATTAAACAGAACTTACCACGCTTTCGCTCTGATACAATACTTTAACAGTAATTGCACGGTCTCTTAAAAAGGTCCCCTCAAGTGGACTTAAATGCACGAACTTATTATGCGTATTATTTGGTTCAACTCTAGGCTCTAACTCTAGGTACAGTTTCGCATTTTGGAATCGGAATTGACTTTGATATGCAAACAGTGTTCAGTTGATCTACACCCATGTCATACTTGAAAAAAATAACTCAATTTCAAGATTTGTACAACCAAACCCCACAATATTGGATTCTAGAGCCAAGTTTTTAGTAAAATTACTCCTGTAATATGTGCAATGTTTGTGTGTGTCCTGTGTAACACTTACTGGAACAAAACAAACAAAATAATGATTTAACATTCTTCTTTTTTAGACACAAAACTTTATCGTGAAGAGAAATGAAGTTCCGAACTGCAAATAGACGATTTATAAGGTAAACTATATCCGCGTCTAAGTTGTTTTTATTAAAAAAAAAGTTTTTTATTTAAAAAAAAAGTTTTTTATTTAAAAAAAAAGTATTTTTTTATTAAAAAAAACATCTAAATGTACTTATTTAGATGTTTCAAAAAAAATAATTGAAATAAAAAAAAAACTAATTTCAATTAAGTATCTTAATTAATATGAAAAAACCGTCCTACTACAGACCCATTAAAAAAAAAGTTTTTTGTTTAAAAAAAAACATCTAAATGTACTTATTTAGATGTTTCAAAAAAAATTAATTGAAATTAAATAAAAAAACTAATTTCAATTAAGTATCTTAATTAATATGAAAGATCCGTCCAACTACAGACCCATAGCCATCACCCCCTTGTTCTCACAGATAATGGAATCCATTGTTTGTTTTCAATTAAGTATCTTAATTAATATGAAAGATCCGTCCAACTACAGACCCATAGCCATCACCCCCTTGTTCTCACAGATAATGGAATCCATTGTTAACTGCCAGCTCCTCCGGTACTTAGAAGACCACCAGCTCCTCAATGATCGACAACATTGACATTTTAGATTGGGGTCGACTTAACCTAGTCCAGTTTAACCCCACGAAGACACAGGTTTGTGAGTTCACCGCTAAAAAGATGCCATTGGTCGTATCACCTCGCTTCGAGATCACTTTCCTAACTTCATCAACCAGTATCGGAATCCTTGGCGTCGATATATCAAGCGAAGTCCAGTTTCGCGGTCACTTAGAGACGGTCACTTAGAGGGTTAGGTCAAATTAAACCCGAAGACAGTATTTCACTCCGGCCCACCTCCTGCAACCTTATAAGGCGCGGGTTCGGCCGCACATGGAATACTGTTCTCATCTCTATGCAGGTGCACCCCAGTACCAGCTTCTCCCTCTTGACCGCATTCAACGGAGAGCGACTCGCATCATCGACTGCCAAGATATTTCTGATCGACTTGACACCTTGGCGTTGCGTAGAGATATAGCTTCACTCTGCATCCTCTATCGCTTGTATCATGGGGAGTGTTCAGAGGAATTGTTCGGACTTATACCGGCTGCAGTTTCCGCCATCGTCCTACGCGACAAAATATCCATCCCCATCACCTGCACGATTGGCACTCCACCATTGTGCGCTTCTCCAGAAGCTTTTTGCCTCGCACAACCAGCCTATGGAACAAATTACCGCCTGTCGTATTTCCGGACCGATACGACCTTCAAACCTTCAAGAAAAGAGCGTACTCCTACCTAAACGGCCGGCAACGCACTTGTGACTCTTGAGTTGCGGGTGTCCTTGGGCGGCGGTAGTCATTTACCATCGGGTGATCCGTCTGCACGTTTGCCCCCTATCGCATAAAAAAAAAAGTTATCACAGTTTTCCCTTGGTAAGAGTCTACTATAAAGTGTACTTTTATGAGTTTAGTGTAAATGTCTAGTGTCGATTTGCTTACGTCTGTATCCCTTACAGGGAAGGCAGAAGTAGATTAAACATCAACATTTTGCTAATTAGAATTTGATCCCACTAACAGGGGCAAGCCTATTGCCGTCAACAGATAACAGTCCGATCCCTTAGTCGCCTCTTACAAAACTCACTTATTACTAAATTCCACCGAGAACCACACAGCTGGAAAAGGAAAGTTATTTGTAAGCCGACTACCCGGCATCAGCTATTTCGAGTTACATGGTACGCGACTTTGATCTGCTTGAGCTATTGCTGTCACTCCCCTATCCACTCGAAAATGTGATATCCTTTTACTTCTATTTCTATCCTCCCTTTCCCTTTCAATCTATTCATAGTGGTTATTACATTCTATTCATAGTGACCGCAGGCCGGTTGACGGCAATACGCTCGCTTGGCAAGACATGGGCGTCTCATACGTCGCCTCTGCCTAAACCTTCAAAGATACGAAAGTGAGTGTACTCGTATGTATGAAAATTTATTGAATAGCATAGGAGCCCGCGAATGGCACACATATGTAAGTATGTACGAACATTTTGAAAGAGCGGCTATTTCCTATACATCACACACGGTCGTCTGATCCCGAACTAATCGGAGCTTGAGCTATGTTAACCAGACTGCTGATAAAGATACATATATATTTCAGATAAATGGAATTTAGTAAGTAAAAGTCGATACCGAAACACATTAAAAATAAACATAATTATTTTATTCCAAAAAAAAAAATTATATATAGACGCAGAAATAATAGTCGTGTTTATCACATAATTATTTATCTGTCCTGGGTGGAACTTGAACCCACGACCTCTAGCTTAACAGTCAGGGTCACTAACCACAAGACCAACAGGCCAGTCATCATATAAAAATACACTTAGCTATAGGTACAGTATCACAGTGATTTTAAACCACAACTATGATGAAACAAATAATGTTCCTTATTAAATAGTTCGTTCTCATTTTACGTTTGTTGGCAAAGTTACCCACACGTAGACGTTGAAGCAATTATGTAGCTGATCCTTCACCTACAAATAACACTGGTATACTAAAAGCGTACAAGTCACGTACACTTCGGTTCAGATAAAGTGCACTACTTGTTTACTTTAAGAGATTATTTTCTTGAATAAACCGTATCGCGTTACTGCAGAGGTACACATGGCTCAAACGCAGTGGAATTACAGTCTTGTTTGTTTTTATTTTACTTTCCTAAGGGAACCATTGCATTGGAAGATGACAAAACGCAGCGAGACTATAGTTAGATACTCTGAAATGAATTCGTATTTTTATCCGTTGCGATTCGACCCTAAAAGTTCTAATTAAAATTTCTAAACGTAATGTAGAATTAAGATGAATCGAAAACAGTTTGTTTTTAAACACGCCGTTTTTTTTATTTTTACACGTGTTTTTTTATTACATTTACTTGTAATTAACAATGTAAACAAATCTCTGAAATTAATTTTAATCTACGTTTAATCGTCGTATCGGATAAGTGCCATAATTTGGCACTTTGAAGATTCTGATAAAACCAGGTGGTTAGTGTATTTTTATACACGTTTATTTTGATGATATGTATATTGAATCCATGTACAGCTTAGTAGAATACTTACTTATATATCGTTTATGTTTCCCAGTCATCCCCGGATCCAGCGAAGTGTGGGTCTAGCCTAGGCTAGGCTAGGAACCAGTCTAGAGGAAGTCCAGGGGACTGTAAAATTATCACACGAAATAGGATCAAAAATGCGAAAAGGTGTAGAAATATCATGTATTTATAAAAATAGGGTACTATTTTTATAAATACATGATATTTCTTCTCACTCTCTTCTCTCTTCTGGTAACTTTAAGTACCCATAACACACAAGAAAATCACTAATCCAATAATTTAGGAGACTAATACTAATTCACCGAAAGTTAAGCGATGGCACTGGAAAAGTCCTCCTGCTTTCCTTTTTCAACAATATGAAATGGTGGGCGTCGGTAAAGGCGACTAAGGAATTATTAAACATTAAATGTACAGTCATACAGTGCACAGATGACAGCAATAGTCTTACCCCCAATAACGTAAGAGGGACCACATTATGGGTGTTCAAAATGTGAGCGTTTCAGACGCCTCTGTCTATGTATGTATGTAGATACTATAACATTTATATCATGCGTAAAATACCATCAACTCATATTTATAACATTACCAGTACCGAAATATATACTTCCCAACTCTTTGATTTTCTATACTAAAACTTCACAATTTCACTTCTTATATTTTATCTTTCCAATATCAATCTGAGTTCAGAGAGCTTTATCCTGAAACTTTCGCAATCCATTTACCTACGACCGCCAATAAGTATCTTAGAAATAGCTATCAGCAAAGAACGTTCAACATATAACTGGCATTAAGCCAGCAATCGGCATCGGACGCCGGAAGAACGTGGAAGTAACTCAGTACTCCGTAGGGTGCCATATGTGATATAATTTAGCTACCCGACGGTTGGTGGTTTCCCACACTATTTTGTTTGCACTATTTGTAAAGGGCAGACGTCTCACTGCACCTGCTGTTTACTACTTTAATTGCTGCAGCCATTAATCCCTGTCGTTTGGGGCATTCAGACACGGAATGAAGGTAATACATGATAACATGGAAAATATAACGACAATAAATCATTGGGACGGTCACAAGCTTCGTTAGCCGTAAAGGAAGTTAAATTCTTCTCTTTTTTTACAGAATATTTTATTTGTACAGGGTTCATTATTGTTTTTTTAATTCATTCATTTATTCATTCTTGTATCTTGCTTCAAAGAGAAGAAAATAAATTGTGGTATATTATACGAAAATGCAAAGGGATGTTAGGTTAGTGGTAGTATTTTTTTATTATTTAAAAGTCAGTGCGCCAAGTCGAGATATTATCTCTTAACTAAGAAGATCTTTAACATTTTATTTTCACAAGGCCTTACATCACTCTTTTAAAGTTGGTACTGTGTGTTCAGTTGTGACTCAACTGACTCAACAAATTGAGACATAAAACTGCCAAAGTATTTTCTAACCTACATAAAATGAAACGAATGAACTTTAACGAAAAAAAAAACCGAATGACGAAAGTGTTTTAAATAATAATATGTGTCGTGTGTAAGATCGAGTTAGTGTGTTTGTTCATCATCACAGCTCCTTGAGCGACTCTGAATTTGCTCATCAAGCAAACGTTTCAGATTCACATGTCATCACCGGTAGCACATGCACATTAAATGTTTCGTTACTGCTATTTTTGTTTTAATTATCGACTTTTTTTTTCTATAATTTTCTGTAACAAGGTATCATAGTATAACAATACTTAATAAGTGACCTGACCTAAAAGCATTACGGAGTTTAACTGTTGACTGAGCAGAGCAAACTTTTATAATATACGAATAATAAAAACACAGAGCGTAATTTATTGTTTATTTAATGGACATACGTGTCTTTGGCATTAACCTTTGTTAACATCATTATCTAAGTCCGTCCCTGTCGGTGCAGGGTCAGCTGTCGCATTCACAGAGTGTTTTTGCACCTCCGGACATGGCCCTGGTACGCCCGAACGCTGGCACGCCCTCGCCTCTGGTCGCTAAATTGTTTTCTTGCGGTATTTGGTATTGCACCGTGTGCGCTAGCTAACGAGTAACGGAACGCCTGAAAATGTTTCTGTGATACAAATGGTTTTTTAATAGAACTCGTAGTACACATTAAATTGCTCCACAACTCTGTACTTTTTAATCTACGTACGTTACAAACGTTTTGGCTTTTCTTTTCTTGTCTTTTAAATCATATTCTAAAGAATGTGGAATTATTAACGAATAATTGTTAGCTTCAATGAAAGGAAAACCCTAGTCAATTTTTTTTTAGAAAATATTGACAATTTTATATTGACTTTAATATGATTCATGAGAACGCGGTTTCTGAACCTGAGTACCTATCTAAGTAGACAAACTGATCCCAAATTCCAGAAATTATTATCACCGCACTTAAAAGGTACGAAGAGCAATAATGCACATTTTCACCTTAAGACGGAGGTGGAACCGGAATGGTTGGCCTCGGATACTATCGATACCTAACATAACATTGTCTGACGACAGGACACCTCCAATCACTGTATGGTTGCGCTTTGTGTACTCTTCGACATCGGTGTCCCAATGGACAAACATTACATAGAAAGCCTTTTACGGTTAAAGGAAGCATCTTCAGTAAATCTTATCACCTCTATGTTGTTATGGATCGCTTGTAAAGACAAGTGAGGTGAAATGAAATGAAATGATTGAAACCTTTTTTAATTGTGAAAATCTGATACTCAGACTAAAATTATTGTGAGGCAACAAACTTTCTAATTCATAAGTGTCATCATAAGAGAAACTTTACCTCTAAACATATGGGGACTTCTAAACTTAAAGTAGAAACATTTTCGTTGCACCAACTGCGTGGAACAATTAAAGGTTTTGCAGTGCATTTTTGGCACGTGCTCAAGTTATGAGACGATCGTGACTCCTACCGCAGCGTCGTATACCAACTCTCTTAACTGTTTACTTAGACAGTTTAAGTAACTGTCAATAACTGTTAATGTACAAGGTACATCTAAAAATTCTGATTTCTTACTGACCCTACCGACCGTATACATAACAAAATCAACACATTTTTTTTAATAGCTGTTCAGTTTGTCAATTTGAATGTGTTAAGTAAGTGTTAATGTGTTATAATGTTAAGTTCTTATTTCATTAATAACTCTGATGATTTTGTAATGCTATTACTTATAATGTGCCAGTGAATACGATGTGTGTGTAAGAAAAATGAAACGTGACTAAAATTATATTTATTTTGTACATACCGTAGAAGCGTCATCACATCGTCTGAGTATTGCAAATTCAAGCAAGTAATAAAGGTAATCAAACATCTCTTATCTCTACACTTCGAATACAAACAAAGCGTTATGCATAATCATCATCATCGTCATCAGCAAATCGCCGTAACGCATATAATTAAAAATCACTATAAAATGTGATATCTTAAAAAAAATAGACCTACAAACAATAAATAAAACATCCAGGAAAGTAAAAAAGTTTCATATATGAGAGTACAAAGTAATAATCAGTATTAAACATCGTGTGTCTTGGGTCTAATTACCTTATTTACCTTAATTACGTGTATGTGGCACTAAAAATATTATTAAATTAAATTTCATAAGAAAGATGTATGTATCTACGTAATGGTATTTTCTTCAACTGCTAACATAAGCTTATAATTACATTCACTTAGACTCTTCTGGAGACTCTTCGGGCATGAAGACAACGAGAACAAAGTGATTTGATGCCGTTTCTCTTTTTAAGGTACGGAAACATAAAAGCGAAGGAATAAAATATATTTCTTTATTAATAGTTACAAAAATTATGAACATAATAATATAAATTATCAGATAAATCAACAATCAAAGTGAAACCGGAAGTTTATAATCCTAATAAAATAACACATAACTTTAGCAACGTATAAGCACTTTCGATAGCAAAACTGCTGATTTAGTTAATATAAGAGGTTTTTGTTTAACAAACTCAAATTGATTAAATTAACGTTTACCCATCATTGTTCCCGTTTATTTGGCCAACGTTTAAGAGCCGAGATGTAAGAATTTTTCATAAGTGTCTAGCTAATTAGTGTTGGCACAAATCTACAAACTCGAAACTTTTAATGACGACGAATGAAAGTTTACACGCTTCTTAAGTTCTACCACTCGACGTGCACGAATTTTCTTGGCCTCATTAAGAAGTTGCCGTTCAATTTTAAGTGAAGTTGTTGCCTTTATTGATAACGATATGTAGATATATGTTCCTTCGTTAAAAATAACACCAGCGCGCCGACGTCCCATTACAAGATAATAATGGAATGTGTTTATAGAATTCCTGTTTTGTTCCGTATATATATTGTAATAGAGATATAGGTACTCATATAAACATCTAAAATAAAAACGCATTAACATACATATTTCTTTGAAGGTTTTGATACTCATGTTCTGCCCCGAGAAAACATTCTTTGTTTTTCTTTTAGCAATATGATTATGTGTACTCGAAAATGGATGTTATGAAAATGTTATTACGTTTGATTTGTTCTGAAAAATCTGGGTAATAATGTTATGAGTAATTGTCAGTGAAATAATTATATATAATTTAATTTTCAGATAATGAATTAGTATTAAATATGTTACAGCGCCTTCTTTTTTTTATGTTTTTTTTTACTTGTGTAAGTCTGTTTAATTGCAGTCGGGAAAATGTGGGCTCTTAAAACGCCTCTACAGTGTGCAAGTTTGTCCTGAGTATAGGATAACAGTACAGTATATTTTATCGCATAAAAACGTACAGACTGCCTTCTCGGTGCCCAGACTTAACTTAGCACTCACGTTTTCATGTGAGCAGTAAGTACTAGACTTAAATACCAGATTAAACAAATGTTATCGGGTTTTCGTCCTTTGGGAAATTGTCGGTAGGAGCATTTATTGTTGTGTACGGCCTACAGGTATGGCTGGCGAAATGTAGGAGTTTAGTAGATGATAATTGATCTGTGCTCTCTACCCGGTTACTCGAAAATTTTTCTCAAATATCACTTTACCCGGATGGAACGATACCTATTTTTTTATATTAAATATTATGTTTAAGGTTCTATATTTATAAGATAGTATATTTCAGCAATTTGATGAGTACTCGTTTCTCATTCTACTGTAAACCATTATGAGGTCGTAGTTTCCTTGATTTTTTATTTCAAGTTATCATTTAGTTGGTTCATTGCAAATGTCTATCTGGAACTAAAAAAATACTCTACGGCCAATAAACCCGAAACCTGTTACCGTCAATAAGTGAAAACCGCCGTCCATGGAAACCTGCAACTCAAGAGTCACAAGTGCGCTGCCCGCCTTTGAAGGTGATAAGGGATGAGGCTTGAAGGGTGTGAGGGAGGGGAAAAAAGAGAGAATCGATGAAGAGGGAAAGAGCAGCGGGGGATGAAAGGAGAGGAGGAGTTGGGTCTCCGAAAACCTCACTCATTTCAGGGAATTGCAACGCGAGCGTTACTTCACAACCGGTTTTAAGGGGCAACTCAAGAGTCACAAGTGCGTTGCCGGCCTTTTAGGTAGGTGTACGCTCTTTTCTTGAAGGTTTGAAGGTCGTATCGGTTCGAAAATATGGCAGTTTTCTGTGAGGCCACCAGAAGCAACCACAAATGGGCCGTCGTGCCTAAGCATGGCTTTACCACTGTTGAAATGTTGATATAATAATATACAAATAACTCATTTTTCCAATACGAATAGTTACATAACATGGAAATAGATCATCAGACTTCTAAAATTGCCGAACATGAACAAGCTTTGTGTGTATTGCGGTCGAGAGCTTAGTTACTCATTTTAACCGGAGATTACACAAAGCAACACATCCCACTTTCGCATTCTCACTACTGAGAATAAAATGAAACAAAAAAAAAAAAACAACAGAATATTTGACGACCTAATGAGAACTCATATGTAAAGTGAGTTTTACATCGCAATCACTAGTACTTAACGACTCTATTTAACTAAACGTATGAAAAGTTGCACGTTTGGGTTACGGGTTAAATCCAAAGAAATATTTAGTTATTATTTTGAAAGTTTTTGAGTAGTAATGGCATATCTTCTTGAGTCTGCTACTGGTTTTCTGGCACTGGTACTGATATAAATCTGTTATTTAGTTTTCACAATCATGTACCTCTATCGGTATGTTTTATGTAAGTGTTAACAAATTACAAATTTCGAATCAGTTTATTTAAGAAATTTACTTGTTTATCTGTACCAAGAATAAATAAGTTTAATTAATCTCAAATCATAGTGAAATCGTAATTATAGAGTGACGGTACTTTGTAAAGCAACTGTATTATTTGTCTAATAACAACTTTTAAATAATATTGTTAAAGTTGTGAGAGCCCAAGGCTGCGGTGGTGTATTCAAAGGTTTATCAACTTTAAAAAAACAATAACGAAATAACTGAAGGATGAAAGAAGGAGAATTTGAAGAAGAAGGAGAAAAGCAAAAAGAAGACAGACGACACCTCGTCGAACGACAAGGAAGTTCTTGAGTTCCGAGATCTTGGAAATCGAAAGCGCAGTCGCTCGCGGGATGACGGTCCTGAACCTGAAGGACTCCTCCTCCGCTATCTCTGGGGTGGTCCAATCTCTCATTGGGGACGTAGCGCGTCTCCAAGCAGCAAACGACCACCTCTCAGAGCAGATGACAGAACTCTGCGCTCAGTTCGCCCAATTTCGGGCGGATTGCCCTGAGCGACCGAGCCAGGTTGAGCGGCAGGCTGCTCCCTCTCCCGCTCCGTCCGAAGTTCCGGATTCCCACCTGCGTAAAATTATTGACGCAGTGTGGAGGATGATGGACGGGTGCCTCGCAGGTCTGGATTCAAGGCTGTCTGCAGCCCCCATTGTTCGGCCGCCTCTCGCCGCCGATAAGACTAGACGCCAGACGCAGTTATTGACAGCGATTCCTATCTCAAGTGCCCGAGCGACTGTGTCGTATGCTGCAGTGACTTCCGCTCCGGTGGTTTCATCCACACCGAAATGTGGATGACCGGTGAAGGCAGCTACAAAAGTGGCAACTGAATTCCCTCCGCTCCCCACTCCGTCCGTTAAATCTGGTGCTGAAGCTATGCCTGGCTGATCTAGGTCTGTCCCCTCTAATGATGGGTGGCAAGTAGTCGGAGGGGCAAAGAAGTCTTGAAAGCGCGGTAAGAAGGCTGCCAAAAAAGCAGCCTCTACCCTAAATTCGCAGTCGGTGGCCGTTTCGTCAAACAAAAAGCCTCGGAAAGTGCAGGCGCCCAAAACGGCGGCTGTAGTAGTCACAGTGTCACCAGAAGCAAGTAACGTTGGGCTATCCTACGCGGCCATCTTCAAAAAGGCCCGGGATAGCCTAGGTGGTGAGTTCGGGGCTTCAGGTGTGAGGCTGCGCTTCGCCCACACGGGGGCTCGAGTTCTCGAATTCCCCGGGGCCGAAGGCGTGAGTATTTTTCATGAAACGGATGGTGTCAAGATCGCCAGGCCTGCTAAATGCGCTGCGGTCGCCCCGGTCCAGAAGGCCTTGGCGCGGTTTGGATCAGTTGTCCCATGGCGTCGGCCAAGATTTTGGGCGACGCCGGCGAGATCCTTGTCGGTTTTGTGAACGCCAGAGTCACAGTTCTCGCGGCGAGACCGATAAGGTGTTTTAAATGCCTGGCATCGGGACACAGCCGCGTCAATTGTGCAAGTGGTTGTGACTGCAGCGGTCTCTGCTTTCGCTGCGGTCGATCGGGGCACAAGGTGGCGGATTGTTCCGCCACCCCTCACTGCTCTGTGTGAGCGACGGGTAATCTCCCCGCCAATCATCAGATGGGGTAGGGGGGCTGCAAGCCACCCCGCGCTTCTCAGCAAACATACGGAGCTAGCCAATCGACTCAGACTGCCTCTGATGTCAATCGTGCGTCGCTACCATCGAACATGGAGGAGGCTGTAGAGACAGTTCCATAATGGACCAAGTCTTCAGCCTCCCTGTCCAGACGAACCTAAACCACTGTGCCGGTGCGCAAGACCTTTTATTTTTTATTTATTTATTTAATACTTTGACATGTACATAGGTGGACTTAACGCCAAAGGCATTTTCTGCCAGTCTACCTTAGGGTGGTGTGAAATAAGTGAGGTAGGTGCACTGAGAAGCATGAAAATAGATATGCTTAGAAAAAAAATTGTACAAAAAATAAATAGTATAACCATAGTATATATTGACATCAGATACAAACATACATAAATAATAAAAATATACGATAATATATATAAATAAAATAATACATAATTATATATCTGTTTGCATCTAGCCTCCGAAGCATCCGTTAACTGCCTACAATGATTGCTTGGCATTTGGAAGCGTTCACCGTTAAGCCAAATCTGACGGAAAAATCACTGATAGCTTCCAAGTCTCGATTTACCATCAAAATTGCCTCAGATATATCTTCTACAGTTGCTTGATAGTACAGCTGCAAGTCATCGGCTTAAAGATGATACGCACACTGAAGATTATTTGTGATGAAATTGATAAATATAGAGAATAATAGAGGGGATAGAATGCCGCCTTGTGGAACACCAGAACCAAGATTACGCCAACTAGAGGAGGATTCATTGACGCGAACAGTCTGCTGGTGCCCCGAGAGATATGATGAGAACCATTCCAGTACATCAGGTGGGATCATAAGATGGGATAGGATGGATAAAAGGATGTCGTGATTGACTGTGTTAAAAGCGTTCGAGAAATCGACCAAAGGCAATATTGTGACTTTGGAGTTCTCAATGCCTGTCCTGATGCCACTATTTACTTGCAGAAGGGCGGAAGTAGTGTTATGACCAGGCCTAAACCCTGATTGAAAAGGGCTTAGTAGGTTGTTCCGTAATATAAATTGTGATAGCTGTTTGTTGACATAGGCCTCAAGCACTTTGGAAAGGAAATTAAGAATGGAAATTGGTCGTAAGTGATTCAGGTGGGAAGGATTAGGGATCTTGGGGAGAGGAATGACAAAGGCATTGCGCCACATGCTAGGGAAGTCATTAGAGTCTAGTGAAAAATTTACTATATGTGTAAGCACAGTGAGAAGATGATCGAGGATGAGAATGACCTTGCGACGATTGATGCGGTCGCTTTCCACGGCGTTAGACTTAATAGAAAGGATTATCTTTTTGATATCACTTGATGCAACTGGAGAAAACTAAAAAGAGTCAATATTGCGGTGGGGTATATCAGCCAGGCTTTAAAGTACGACACTTGATTAGATGATCATCATAGCGGTTGATATCATCTAAAGCAAAAGTAGTAGCAATATTTCTATTGCCTGATTTCCCTATACCCAAGGTGCCGAGAAACCTCCACGTATTTGAGGCAGAAGAACAGTTGATATTATTTAGAATATGGCAGCGTTTAGCATTGCGCACCATCTGATTATACCGATTTCTTGCAGCTTTGTACACAGTCCAGTTTTCCTCGCACTGAATTCTCCGAAATCTGTGGTAAACCTTGTCCCTGCGCCTCATTGCTCCTATGTCAGCAGACAACCATGGCGCTGGTGGACGCTTTATTCTAACTTTCCTCAAGGGGGCATGTTGATCATAAAGTTTAATTAACATGGAGTTGAATAGATTTACTTTTTCGTCGACAGTAGAAACCTCAAGGGTGTCCAGTTCAATTTAGAGGCGTCGCTGTTCAATTTAGCCATATCTAAACGACCAAAACAGCGAAGTTCAAGAATAAGGCGGCGGGGCTTTGGAGGTTTCAGGGCGTATGAAAGGTAAATGAGGTCGTGGTGGGATAAGGTAGGTGCTGGGTAGTGACCATGACTGCGGACAAGGTAAGGGGATGAGGTAAGGATTAAGTTTAGCAACGTGTCAGGTCCATCGATATTAGTTGTTCCCGGCCCCTCCTATATTAGGCGCAGGAGGGAAGAGGCAATGTGTGGTTTTAGTCGATTCGATTCCGACACAACGCCCCACTGTAAGCCCCGGTGGGATGACGGCCCGTGGGTTCCCACACGTAAAAAAAAAAAGGTCCATCGATATTGTGGTGAGTGGCTGACAATGGTAGGACATGCAGGCTGGTTGAGTCGATGACATGGCCAAGTTTACGAGAGCGGAGAGAATTTGGGACTAGGAGGTCGGTATTGAAGTCGCTTATGATGATATGGTGAGTATGCTCAGACCCTAAAGATTCCAGTGTCGATTCGAGACTGGAGAAGTAATCAACAGAAGGGGGGCAATAAACAACACCAAGAACTGCCTTAGAGCCCTTGATACAAACCTCGAGGAAAAGGTATTCCGCTGAAGCCGTAGAAGTGGGAGAAGAAGAAGTTAAGAGTGTGTAAGAAAAACAGCTGCGGAGATAAATAGCGACTCCCCCCCTCTCCTGTCGAGTCTGTCATTGCGTATGAGAATAAAACCAGCCAGGGGGTAAGAGGTAGATAATAAGTGAGATTTGCACCAAGACTCCGAAACCAGGATAGCATGTACATCGGTGTCTGAAAAAGTTTCGAGTAGATCACTATAGTAGCTGGGTATGCTTTGTGCTTTGATGTGACAAATGTTCAGCCAGCTTACAAGTTGATTGTTGAACTTCTGTCGCATAAAATCGCCTACAGTATCAGTTGAAGAGCAAAAACTGTCATCACTTGATATACTTGCAGATTCATTGGCTGAATGTAAGGATTCATCATCAGAAGACATGACGCAGCGTATATGCAAAATAAAAATTTAAATATAGTTTGCAATAAACTAATATGAATAATATATACATACATAAATTTTAGTAATTACACAAAATAAAATTAATAATAATAATAAGTTACTTCAATAAAATGCTCAAATCTACAAATTTACACCACCCGCCAGTCCGACCCACAACACAAATATTATAAAGAAAATAATATAAAGAAGTATTAGAAAATGAACAATAACAAAACGCAGATTATACATGCGTAACCAAACAAAATATGAAGAAAGTAAAATCTGAACAAAAATCGTTGCTGCATTGTGTATCCGAACGTAATCTCAACGAAGTGTCAACATTATATGTCAAACAGTGCTCAAAAACGTCATCCAGCTTATCAAAATCGTGTGAAAGTTTAATTTTAATGTAAAGTGGGTTGGTTGTGATTATACTTCATGTTTAAAAAGGAACTGATTGGTACCAAAGTAATAAGAATTACACAACCCACAGTGAGCATACATATAAACTACACTTACATTAAAACCAATTTAAGACAAGAGGTTACGCATAAGTGACAGAGCCTATGTAAACCACATTATCTTCACATAACAGTGGTTAGTCAGTTATTGACGTGAAGAGTTACCACTTTTCTTGGTGTTGTCAGCTGCCGCTCTTGGATACTTCTCAAACAGAGGTCACAGCTCCTCCATGGAAGTTACCTTCAAGCGACTGCCATCTGGTAGTTTAATGATGATTGTAGCGTCTTGCGTCCAGACAGCTCTCATACCAAAGTGCTGCCGAGCCTTGCCGAAGACAATCTGCCGTGTTTTGGTTAGAAACTCCCTGACCGACACTGAGGAACCCTTCAATGATGATTTAACTCTCCAGATGGTTGATCTTAAGTCCAGAGTAGAAAAACGCACCAGCATAGGCCGGGGACGATCCTTGTTCACAGCTCCAAGCCTATGGCATATCTTAATGTTGTGTGCTGCAATGTCTTTCACACCTAACTTGTTGTGGACCAAGTTGATGACGCTAGCGGTACAGTCTTCTTTTTCAGCCTCAAGGATCCCCAGGAAAATTAAACTTTTCCGTCGTTGCTGTGTCTCCAGGCCATCTATCATACTGTGACAGTCACTAATTTGCTTACGAAGGAGACTAAGCATTTTAAACATTAGTTTTCTGAAGGTTCGGAACTCCTCTGCAACCTTGGCTACTGTGACTTTGGCTGGCACTCCACTTCGTAGCTGGGCTTCAAGCTCTGTCATCCTTCGATTAAAAGTCTCTTCAAGACTGTTTTGTGCAGACTCAATATGTGTAAGTTGTGACATAGTGAATTAAACAATATGTGCAGGTGTTACACTGGCAAGTGGAGTGATGATTAACTATTAATATTAAATTAAGTGCAATACCAACATAAGCACTTACTATTTGTACTGACTACTAAGTAAAAAGTAATAAAAACTACAGAAAAACTGATTAATTCAATTAAATATTATTTTTACAAGGAGAAGTGTTTACTGCAAACCATGGCAGAGTGGTCGATCGGTGTGGCCGTAGCTGCGGAGCCCTATTACGTTCCTCCCGTATAAACTGGTTGGATGACCGGGACGGTTCCGTGGCAGTCGTCGGCTCCACGGCGGCTCATTTCCCGCCCTTGTCGCTTAGAGACAAGCGTTTTGGATATGTTGCCACTGAATGAGGGGGATCACCATTTATGGTGTCTACTTCTCTCCCAACTGGAGTCTGAGCGATTTCGAAGTCTTCCTCAATAACCTGGAAACCTCGATACGGTGACTATCGTCTGGGCACGTTCTAGTGCTGGGGGACTTTAACGCCAAGTCCGTTACATGGGGTTTCCCCAGGACGGACGCACGGGGCGACGCTGTTGAGGAGTGGACAATATTGGTGGGCCTCTGTCTCCTAAATAGAGGCACCACCAACACGTGCGTGCGACAGCAGGAGGGGTCGATAGTGGACCTTTCGCTATCCCTGCTCTCGCCGCACGAGTAAGAAACTGGAAGAGATTGAGACGCTCTCGGATCACCTTTATATCCGATTTGAGCTCTTCCGGACCCAGGACCCTAGAAGGGGTCACTTGGCGCGGCATAAAAAAAAAGTGTTTTCAAAGGTATTTATTTCAAGAACGGTCTCAAATGCTCTTAATCTACAGGCGTCACAACGAACTAAACATTTTATTCAATCTTTTCAACAGGTAACATGTAACTTGTAAAACAAATTCAAAAACCACAAAATAAAGTTCGCCAGGTGACGTTTGCTAGGATTCTAGTATTATACTACTTAGATAAAAAGGTCGGACCTCCCGGCTACAGCCCGTCGCAGTTACAGGTATGGGACCTGACCCAAAAGCCTTGTTTCTTCCTTACTCTTTTTCTCGATTTCCCTTTTAATCTACTGGCCCCTAGCACGTCTGTGGGACCAAATTCTCATTAAAAAATGTGGGTGTTTAATGTACTTATACGCCGATAAAATAGACTTCTTTCATGTTTTAGACTAAGCTAGTGCTACCATCCATTGCCAAATTACGTTTAAATTTGTATTATGGCTATCGACGCCACTCTAGAACAAAAAAAAATTGCTAAACTAGCTAAACAGCGGATGAAGAAAATACAAAATTACATAGAATATCGATGTGTAAAAAATACCTCCCTTTGAGTAAAGTCCAAATGTATATGAATGTGTTTAAAAGGATGTGTACACCAAAAACTGAATTACGAATACAATTCCATGAGAAAATACTTTAACGTACATTCGATATATGAATGTATGATGCATATTGTATGTACTAAATTACATATATGCTGTACTGGTTGTATATTTATTATTAATAGCTCTTATTTCATCTAAGACATTACAAATCCTCATATTACTGTATTAACATTGATTTTCACTACTCTTACCGAAGAGGAAATAACGTGTGAAAGTAAGCTTCGGTACCTCGTGTCAATATCAAAGCCGATGAAATTCCATTAACGCGTGCGAAGTTCGCTTGAGAACTCTATAAAAGCCACCGGAATAGCCCCATCCTATTTAATTCACGGGCAACGGAGAGCATCTAATGGAAGTGAATAACAATATGTTTCGTAGCTTGGAGCCCACACAATTACCGTTTTATATTGAAGTAGTTACCTATTTATATTACAGAATTGGCTAGTTACAGATTTTCAGATCAAAAAATCCTACCTAATATCATAAATGCAAATATAACTTTGTTTGTTTCCTTGTTTACACTTTCCCTTCTAAACTTCTTAAATAATTAAAAAAAAATTAATATGGCTGCAAATAAGAATAAAAGTATTATAACATACCTTTAATAAAAAAAAATAACTTAGTTATACCTGGGAGTCTGGTGAGATGCTTTTTCACGCCCCCCTTAAAACACCCGGGATCAAAGAGGGAAGGAAACACGTGCGCTGGGAGTGAATTCCCGGCTTTCACCGATCGGCACAGGAAAGACTACTAATGTGATGTGAACATTATTCTTGAATTAGGTCCATTTATTGAGAAGGGCTATAATTTTTACACCATTACGCTACGAACCCTTGCAGCGAAGCAGTGAACCTGCATTTACGTACACTACTCCGCTCACTGCCGAGAACAACTAGTTGATGAATAAAATAGATATTAATTTATAAGCAAATAATAAATAACACTGACGTTATTTATAAAGTCAATTGTACCTAAGGATATATATGCTAAATAGGTAATAGCCAATCACTTTGAGCAACTTTGAGCTACACTTGGCCGTAGGTCGCGGCATCGATTTTGTTGGCTTACAGGGAATCGCTTTCTCCATTAACCTGCCTCAAAAGCAAAATACCACTATACTCGTATAGATTTTAGTATAGTTTGATGATTTTACAAAATGTGTTATCGTGGGAGAGGCACGTATGGGCCGGCTCGGCCGGAGTATCACAGAAGGTTGTATTGTGTGTAGGTTGATAAGCAATACCTGCGTGGTTCAACCCAACCTTCTCTCCTCTTTCTTTACCCTCCCCTTTTTATGAATGTACTATGATTAAGTCACATACAATTATGTATTAAATAGAAGATAAATTACTATTATAAATACAATGTTTGTTTATACGCTTACTACACCCCCCCCCCCCCCTTTACAAAAGCCAGCAAAAGTACTTTAACGCGAACTTAAGAATATAAATTTTCGTCTTTTTATAAAATAATATCTAAGTATGTAACAAATTTCTTCGAACCTATAATTATATTAATGACATTCCCAAAGCTCTAGTTCAAGTTTCTCTTTCTACTTACGCATCTAGGGACTTTGTGACTTTTACTGAAAATAACTTTGTATAATAATATTATTTAGAGAATACTCTTATAAATGAACAGTATGCTGAAAATTAAAAGTTTATTATAAATGCTACAATTTCATACTAACTAATCGATTATATACTCGTAGCTCATTTAATAATATATATGTTGTAAAAGGAGGCTGCGTGCTCATAAATAGAATGGTCATAATTGCAGTTGGCTTAACGTAACTTTATTTAAAAAAATACACATAAACTTATTTTTTACCTTATCTTACAAGCAATCTTAAAAAATAAAGAAATATCGATATTACTTAACGATTTATTTTGAATTGCCAGATAGATAGATTGAGAACAACTTATGTGTAGAAGAAGTACAATCATCATTTCTTAGAAATACAACAAACTGATAATATACAATAAGCGGACTTATTGCCTAATGCAATATTTTCCAGACAACCTTAGGATGGAACAAGTGATTCGGAAAAACACAAAATAAACAGAAAGTATTTGAACGTGCCCAAACAGATATTATTATACCTATTATATGGTGGTACTTCAACTTAGTTTTGATTGATTACACTTTGATAAACTGTGAGAAATTAGATTATAAATTATGGTAATAGAATGTTTTGTAATACACTGACAACTCTCAACGTTAATAAATATTTTTTCGTTTGTATTTTTCTTTAATTTTTTTTTAAACACAACTCCCACGTTAGGAATAACTCCTGTGTCGCGAGGGGTACTATATTATAACCTTATTTAAGGCCCATTCGAGTAAATCACATGAAATATTTGGGATGAAAACGAGTCGGTACACGACATAAAAAAAGAATAAACTTTTCCACGTTTTCCGTCATATCTCATAAAGTAACGACAATGTGTTTACGGCCCATAAATTTTCTAATAAACCGTAAAATTTCATTGTTTTTATTAGTTTTTTTACACTGCGCAAAATTATATAAAGGAGTTTTGTATATTCATAGAAGAATCGCGATTAAAAATGAAATCCAGGGATTTACGATCCTTGGATTTTATTTGAAATTTGCCGTAAATTAAACAAATATACCATTATTACACCTTAAAATACGCTACATATTATATACACATACACACATATACTTATGCTTTTATCCCTGAAGGAGCTGGCAGACGTCTCAAACGCCTACTTTCTATTAACAACCATTAAGTAACACTTACATAATAGGGGGCAGGCCTATTGCCGTTAGCCGGGTACTATAGAACTGGGTGGCCCTATTTACTGCCCAGAAAAATATATACATACATACGTACCTACGTTACCTGCATTCACGAAGGGATAGGCAAAGGTGTATTAAATATCCACATTATGCACATTAGTTTTTTTTTTAATATTAGCCTACCATAGTGAATAATAATAATAATAGATTATAGCAGAGGCTCACGTTACACAGCTGGGTTAAGGGCCTAATGCAGAAGGCAATCCTTCTTGATACGGCACGTATTGTGAGGAGGTTCCTGTCTCTGGAATCCTAACCACCCGTAGCTTGGCCCCTGTACCCGATACCGGTGGGGCACAATTTTTTATATTTTTAAATTTATTTTGTTTTATTTTATATTTAAAAATGTAATTTCTATGTTTATTAATGTGAATAAAGAGAATAATAATAATAGAGGTAATAGAAGGGAAGTGATATTGGTTAACGGATGTTCGGTCGCATACCTGTAGCTCGAAAAAGCTGGTAATGAAAAGCATTAAAAAATTCAATCAATTATCTTTTTTTCAAATAGCTGTTATATAAATAAAAACAAGCATATTCTAAAACGAATAAATATAATTTATGGTCGTTGTTGGGACGGTTTTGATGTATTTTTCCAAGAACAAAGTAAATTATATATTCAATATTACCGTAACAAAAATAAGTATTAAAAAGATAAAGTAATAATTTATTGAATTTAAAAAATTTCAACCAAAAAGTTGTAATAACGGTGATGTAATAAGGTACTAGATGGCACGCAAATGAAACGTTAAAGTTTCTGCGGTATGCCAATAGAAAACGTCGGGTGACTCGTAGAAAGGCTATTAATTATGAGAAAGGAAATTGAAACCCCAGTGGAAATGGAAAAGTAATAAAATGCAACAGCGATTGCAAGATGAGTGCTTGTGCCGCCAGTGCCGCCCCAGCCCATTTCGAAGTGGGGCAATCTCCTCTCGTTGCTTTTACTTTTTATAAGTACTTATTTAACTAGTAAGTAACTGTACATTCCTGTTAGTTTTGCGTCTTTGTACATTTTTGTGATAGATAGCAAAATATAGGTAGATGTCAATATTGACATAGATTTAATATGATTGAAATGACAATGTATGTTACAATAAATTGTTCTTCTAAAGTAATACTTAACTTCTTTTCCTAAAACTTTTCTGACTGCTTGTATCACGTACTTTTTAATCTAATAATCTAATATAATAATTTATTTGCTACAATCAAGGATATGTTATTATTTATTATGCCTTATTTATTGCATTTGTGAATTGATTTAAAATAGTTCACAACACTGTTAAAGAGGAACGTTTTTCAAAGTGAATAGGATCAGATAAAAATTGTAGTCTTGCTAACGCATTTAAATAAAGGCAAATATTTGGTTATATGATAACATGTAATGTATAATCGGTTCAATTAAAAAATGGAATGACTCAATAATATATACACAGAAATTAACAGAATAACTGTCTTTTATTCAGGTACTTACATTATTTTTACACGACAACAGTACAAAAAATATCTTATGTAAAGAGTAGTAGTTTTTTAAATTAATGAAAGGTCTGAATTTGTAAAAGCTCTCATTACGAGTATAGAAATACATAAGTGTCATATACTAATATTTTCCTTCTAATTTTTTTTCTAAAAAAAAAAGAACATGTGTTTAAAAAAGTAAGAACCAAGGCCACTGCGGCCACACTGTTTATACTCACACCAATACGTACTGAGCAGTTGTACATTTCTAGATTGATCGGTATTACAATTTATGGCGTGATGCAAAGTTACTCGTTATGAACTAGTACGATTTAATTTCGTTACAGGTGACAAATACAAGTAACGTAGTTTTCAAACGGGAATCTCTGAAACAATGAACGGAGAATTCAGTTTCTATAAAAAAAAAAATTTTTTTTTTCGAACTATTCACATTGAACAACAATAGGCTTGTAAATCATAGTCTCACTGTAAAAATAAATCGGTTGGCAGGTGCGAATGGTCACGGGAAAACAAAAACGGAGTGCGATTTATGTGTTGCCGACCGGAGCTATCTGTGACTCGTTTTAGAATTTTTACAAACAATGCATGCATACGACAAAACAAATGGAAATGAACATTGTGTCCACAAAACGTTCAATGGAAGCCATTTATTTGTATGTAGGATGGCGTTTCATTAGTAATTTGTTACCGAGACTATCTTCACGTGAAGTCCTTTGGAGCGAGCGAGCAAAGCTGTAGCGGCGCGGCGTACACTTTTGGTGCTCCTACTAGTTCGATATTCGTTTGTAAGGTTATCTTCATTGAACGAACGTGAATTTGGGTCCGTGATTACTGTTAAATATTATTAAAATAAATAATTAAATTATATAATATATTACTACACTAATATACACTACATATACCTAACTAAAATTTTGTTTAAGTGTAGTTATAGGACTCGGACTCCAGCCAGTCCGACTTATACTTATGCGACCTTGACTTGCTTGAGCTATTGTTTATACTCCCCAATCCATCTGTATCCCTTTCCTGTCAATATATCCCAAATTTTCCCTTCTTATTACCAAAAGTGCCCGGTAGGTGGCAATAGGCTTGGCTCCTATTACGTACATGGTACATACAGAGGCGTGAGGGTATGTATATGTATGTGTATACTGAAGATTCTACGGCGCTGAACGCCCACAAAAAATATTTAAGGTTATTACTTTATTTTTTTGTTCGTCTCTTTGTGGCGACCTCCACATACAGAAAAAATATATCAGAATCCTCTAGTACGATCCTGAATCATGATAATAAAGTTATAGCGCCAATTATTATATATACGACTTCCCAACATCGTAGCATCGCATCTTCACCTCGTCTGGTTGGAGGATCCACCCTTTAGGTTGGAGGGGCATAATATCCGTTCCACCACTTATATATAAATTTATAAAGGTTTAATAAAGTACCAGGTTTAACAGTAGTAGAGCCATGCTCAGGCACCAATGGGCGGCTCAATTAGGAAACCGGTTGTGAAGCATTTTCCCGAAATGAGTGAGGTTTCAGGAGGCCCAACTCCCCCTTTCCTCTTTCCTCTCCCCTCATCTCCCCTTTCCTCTTTTAGATCTCCTCATCCCCTATCTTCTTTACCTTCCTATATTTACCCATCCCTCATCACCCTCAAAGGAGGGCAGCGCACTTACGACTCTTGAGTTGCAGATGTGCATGGACGGCGGTTGTTACTTAACCTCAGGTGACCCCTATGTCTGTCTGTCCACCTATAGTATTGAAAAAAAATAAACATAATTATAACTTGGCATGCCTCTGGTTTTCCGAGATATACATGTTGGTATGTATATGGATTTTAAAATTATACATATGTGTAAACCTGGACTAAATCGTTATAATCTCTATCCTTAATACAGGATTCCTATTTTTAACAAAAAATACGATGCATAATTAATATTACCGCGAATAAGACCCGACGTGTATTTGAATGTCTGTACACCAATTTTGTTTTTTTTTTTTAAGTAACTTCTATTTTTGACATGATTTATGTGGACGATAGCTGGAGCGTTCGTCGTTCGTGACCGAGTTCCGTTTTACTGAAGCTAGTCATCTCGGGGCTGCCACTACTAAAAATATAGTAATTATTCGCACCAATATTTACATTTTAGAACATAACGGTATCACATTGTCCTTACATTTCTTTTGCACTTATAAAATCTGTTTTTCTACGGAGCTAGACTGAACCGTCGTAGTCCGACAGACTTTTTTCTGGCTATTCAAAAATAACTGGTTTATAATATACATAATGATTTTCATATTGTCATTTAGTGTATATTTACCTATAATTATTTACCGTGGGAGAACCATGCTTAGGGCATGAATGGAGACGCTCGATCGGTGCGATACCACGGTCTCACAGAAAACTAGTTATGAAGCAACGCTTGGGTTGCATTTTCCTCAGGCTCAATTTAGCATCAGGTGACCCATCTGTTCATCTGTTCCCCAATATTATAAAAAAACAATAGAAAATGGCCACCTCCTCTCCCCCAAAGGCGGGCAGCGCACTTATAAATAAAAGTAACTTATGTAGTCGAGTCGTCCAGTCGTTCGAAGATCATTAGCTCTTTTTTTATCATCGTGGGGATCATGATTATTTAAGGGTATTTCAAGTTACAAATTTATACATTTTTTCGTTAGTATAGACACATAGAAACTAGTAGGTACGTACAAAATTTTGTGGTAGCTTTTCACATCTACGGACATCTTAAAAAAGTTTTAAGAAAAGATCTGAAACAAACCTTTTTAGTTTATACCTTATATTATTATTAGCGGTCATGTACCACCCAGTAAAGAAACCAATTGTTTTTTCACGGGTCTTCACCTCAGCGGGCTAAAAGGTAAAAAGGTATGTCCCTAAGTTTAACGTAGTTATTGTATTAAATCTATATAGAAATACGAAAAACTTATTGAGTCTCACAAATTAAAAATATGTAATTTTATATCTATGCCAAAATTACATGAGATTCGATATGATGTAACCAAAGGAAGCCCATTCGGTAATTTGAACTATCCAACCAGTTTCCAACGCCATCTATGGGAAATAGTGAAAATTAAAGGAACAGTTGTGTTATTACAAAACAGCACAATAGCACACAAGTAGCTTATTTATTAGTATTTGAAAAATTATAACTTCAAATGAAATTCATCGTTTAATTAAAACATTTGTATGGCATACGCCCCAAAGCGTCGCATCGAAAAGCTCATAAGCTGAAATAATTCCCTACGTGTTTCGATATAACACATTTGAACCCATGTAGAAACACTAGACAACGAAATTATTGTAGATGTCTAATTCATTTTGCACTTTAACACATATTTTATATCACAAAAAAAAGTGATCATAAAAAAAGTTTTATTACGTGGCATCTCACCCTGAACAATTACTCACTAAAACAAAATAATGGTTAAAACAAAATGAATTAGCGGTTAAATCAAAATGTTGCATTACAGACAAGTTTTGTTAGAAATAATGTTATTAAACATTTAATTATGAGTAACCTTTTTTTTTTTAAATATTAAGGCCTTGTTAGACTTACGTACAAGCTGGGGTGAAATAACGTCACGTTTCATATTAAATTACAGAACAGAGAAGAGAATCGTGTAACAAAGCGACGAGGACTGCGCTCCCAAAGGATGAGCCGACGATATTTTTTGGGTCAACAGTGCATTTAATTGTTTGCTTTTTATAAAAATCTGTACTCTCTAGGTTCATTGGGACTGAAGTATAAAAATATTGTATTCCAGTGTTACTTCTTTATTTAAAACATATATATTATACACTTTATTATATTAATAAACGAAACAAGTTATATGGAAATAAACATACATACATAAGCACGCTCCTTTATATATATTGCATAGATGTCCAATGAAAATGTACTTTTCGGAGTTACTAAATATATATTTATTTGACGTCAGTACTAAGGTTCGTCATTACATAAATCACTGTATATTTTACAACAATAACAATTGGTTAATGAATATTTACTTTATTTAAACTTTATGTCATCATCGGAACATAATGTATAATCTCAATGGAAACGATAATACCTTGTAGATAAATATCGAAATAGACTAAAGATTTATTCACTCCTACCTAAAAGGCCGGCAACGCACTTGTGACTTGAGTTGCGGGTGTCCATGGGCGGCGGTGGTCACTTGCCATCGGGTGACCCTGCTCGTTTGCCCCCAATCGCATAAAAATAAAAAAAAACTTTTTGTTTTAAAAATGTAAAAACCTGTAGGCCGAATAGGAAATTTCTGGCTATACATTCCGAAGTCTACAACTATTCTGCTGGTGAAGGGTGTGAAGGCGCGGCAGCTAATCTTTATAGCTTACTCGCTAGAATTAGTGTGGATGTATAATAGGAGGTTCATTAGATTTATTCGATAATTTAATTAATCTGTTGGTAGTGGTAAGCGAGAGTCTACTTCAGAGCGTGCTGTAAAATACCGCCAAATTATTTAAGTTTCAATGAATAATGCATTAATATAATAATAATGCAATAATGCACATATAATATAATATAATGTAATATAATGCAATAATGCACTACTTTACTGACCTGATGGTCTTGACAGCGTCGAATCTCCAAGCCTGGACCTTGTCATCATCTTGTATCTCCGAGTTCCTTTTCTATCCAATGGTTATATGTAACTTAAATTATAATAGTCCACAATGTAATTATCGTTTAGTACACAGCACAGATTTCGAAATATTCAACAGCGCGGCGGTAATGCGAGCGGTTCTCAAACGCGCGCATCGGTCTCCGGTCTCATGTAATACTGGCCTCCAAAGGATGCCAGTGGTTAGTGCAGCGAAAGAAGAAAACTACCTACAATTTTAATTAAAAGCGAAACCCCGATTGGGATTGGCGCGAACAAAAGGTTTTCCAAATTCTAAATACTCTCTTCTCATAAATTTACGTGAGATTTACATGGCTGACACCCTAACTTGCTCGAGCTATTGATTACGCATACGGGCAATATCCATTCGTTCCCCTGCCTTCTTCTCTTTCTTTCTATTTTAATGTACTCGCATTTTACATTTTCCTATCTATAATTCCCCAAAAGCGGTGGACGGTAATAATCTTGCGCCCCATTGCGTGAGTGAGAAAAATTGTAGTTTGCAAAATGGTCGTATTTAATATTCCTGGGCCGAGTCCTTTGGGGAAACAAACATAAGTATATATTATGTTATGACTTTATATGTACAGATAACTAGTGCAAACTTAAAAACGCTAACACACTAAATGTCAACTATTCAAAAATAATATAATTAATATTGATTTTTCTTATTTCCTTGAATGCCATATCATTAATGGGAATAAGAAAAAATATATTCCTTTTCGTTCTAACCTAAGTAACAAATATCTAAACGTCTATTTGGAAAACTTCTTTAAAAGCAGCCTTATTTCCTTAATACCAAAGTAAACATTCCACTCATAAATATATCCGAAATTCGAGATAATTGACTGGCTGCGTATTACTTTAATTTATAACTCCTTAAAATAAGTTTCTCCCCTCCGAGGACGAGTTCGCCGCAGTCCAATTTAAAGCTTAAACTTTTAGTTAAAGTTGGCCATATCTTCCGCGGCTCCAGATTTAGATTATAGGGTAATTGAAGCAGCTTATATCGTACCCTCGCTCAACTGTACTAACAAACTTTTAAGTCTATAGCTATTTATTTCTTGTACCGTAATAATAAGCGTACTTTGTACACGGGTATGATTTATTGAAGACAACTTTCGGAAGTCTCAATTGGACGTTAATGATAACCGTCAAGTTTTGTAGTAGTAAAACCCTTTGTATTTGTCACAAGAAAATTTTGAATGAAGATTAAGGCTTTATTCATATGTACATACATGCGTCAGCATAGAGATTGAAAGCAGTTTTGAAAGCAGAAAGTATTTTTATTGAATCAAATAAGTGGACAGTGTGAAGGAGCACAATGCTGAGCTAACATCAAACTATTTTCGGACTTTTATTTTTATTTAATAATATAAGGTTTAAACTTTAAACTTTTGTATGATATTGTTCTTGTCCCAAACTTGTTCTTTGTACATATTTCCTTGACTGCCTGTGTACCAGTCAAGGAGTATTGGTTTCCACGAATACTGAGCTTCTATCTTTTCGAAGGCATAAAAAATAAAATAGCCGTGTGGCAACAGGCTTGCCTCCTATTACGTGAGAGGCACCAAATTCTAATTTGTAAAATATGAGTGTTTAATACACCTCTGCCAATGTAAAATAGAAAAAAATGTTTACCTGCCTTGCAACTTAGTAATAAAACTGTCTGTCGATGTAAGGGTGTAAAATAACTCCATATATTAACAGTATGAACCTAATCTCATGCACGCATTGCATTCACTCATTGTCAGTCACTTGTGACCTCAATGTAGCCGACAAACAGTTAATTCATATACATATTTTGAAAAAAAGTAAATGATTTTTCTGGTGTGTGTACACATTTCTAAATAAAGTTAAAGTATAAAGAGAAAGTTTTTGATTGTTTTTTTATGCATACATTTTAATAACATGTTTTATTTGTTACGCTGGATGCGGAAAGCGGTAGACCAGGTGCTATAACACTTAGGGAGAGACCTATGTCAAGCAGCGGACTGCAGTGGGCTAATTGTTTGACTGATTGATTGATATTTTCGGAATAATTCCGCCATACCACCGACAACCTTACTATTAAATATCGTATCGTATATAGCTTCATTCATGTTAGACCTCTCTCTATTAATAAATATAAGCTTTATAGGTACACTTTGGGGATCAATTGTCAGTTTCAAAATATGATTACTTTATTTAAATCACGAATTTTCCTAAAACAGTTAGCAATTTACGTTATCCACGGGGTCAGGACCCTAGTTATGAATTATAACATTCCAAAACACGCTGTTTTATACAGCGTGTTTTAAAATGTTATGTAAATAATACAAATATATATATAATGCCAATATACGAGCACAATAACATAAACACATTTAAATCTAAATCTCAGTTCAAAACCATTATGACCTTAAAATCTGGGCTAGATTTTGAAAAGTCCGAACAGAAAATATAGTTTTGTTATTAAAGCATCTTTAATATGTACAAAACATTTAAAAGTGTCAGCTTTAATACAATAGCATCAGCACACGATATCATTCTCTACTGAAAAATATTGTAAGCTGTGAACGTAACACCTTGAAGCGTACTTATCTGATGAGAGCGCACTTAAGCTGCGAACCTGACCCAAATAAAACACACCAGTATCTGTGGCGTCACTAGCGTAGATTTGTTACCACAGTAAAGAATTTAGTGCTCACCCCTGTGGGATGCAGCCTCTGTGCTAACGTTGCTTGGTATACTTGCTTTCTTCTAAGAATCCTAATGGACTTCCAAGTTTTAAATTGTTGCTTTTATATGCACCATATTATTCGCCTTTTATTATTTTGTTATGCTTTAGGGGGCAAACAAAGAGACGGTTCACCTGATGGAAAATGTCTACCGTCGCCCATGAACACATACAATTTAAGAGTCGCAAGTACGTTGCAGGCTTTGAACGTGCCCCTATACAACCATATACAATACATTCATCACACATTTTTATTTAATTGACTGCCTAAATGAGACTTACATAGTCCCATATAGTTGGAATGTAACAACTTTTTTTAATTTTTTGGTATATTACTATATTTTAGGTACGTTGTGTACGCTAATATATGTACGTTTGTATCTGACTTTCACTGCAAGATGTTGACACATTTCTATTATAAGCTGATAGAAATGATATACTATCGATTGACATAATACTTTTTGACATTTGATTGACATAGTACTTGCTTAATAAATAGAAATTGATAATTTCAAAATAGATGGTAAACCTTTTATTCAGAGACGTGGATGTATTTGTTTCTGAAAATACACATACATATTTATATGTGACACGTGTATTTTTATAATAAGAGCGTTGGAATGTGACAAATTTTCTCTAGAATATTTTTCATATAAAAGGACAAAGGCTAAAAACCTACATATGTCAACATACATCACAAAAGAGACTAGCGCTTAAAAACCCTCAAGTATTTTTAATAAAAAACAAAGTGGTACGGATTCCTTTAGGTTGTCCTATTCCAAACATGTCGCTTTATGTTTGCTACGTCCGAGTGTGAACATTTAACGGCGTGGCTTGCCCGTACAACATGTGACAACATAACTTTTTGTTGACTTTAGTTGCACACACCTGAAAAACAAAAAAAAACATGCAGCGTCCGCAGCCAGTAATTCACTGCCGTCATGACATGTAAACCGGGGTACTAGCTGAGTAATCACACTTCGTGTTATCCCTTTGTTGCTTTGGTTGCCAAACAAAAACATGATTTAGGTTATATTTTACACGAAATATTGTGTACCACATTTAATAATGTATAAGTGTCAAGTCCACAAAGATTTGATTGATGAATGAGCTCTTTACAACTTTGAATCGTTTCTTCAGACAAATACGAATTTAATCAAAACAAATTTTGAACTCGTATTAAGAATCTTTTATCTGCAGAAATATTAACCATTGAACTATCAGTAAAATCCCTTAACCATAAAAGTATTACATACATATAAAATAAACACCATAAAACAATTTCGTGAAAATGTTACTTTGCCCTTGCAAGGTACATGTATTAATGAAACATAGATAAACAAATAGTAATCTGTGTTTCCACCATTGACATGAATCACACAATCACGACGATTTGGCATGCTTAAAATCAGTTCATAAAATCACTTTGAGGAACAGGAACAGCGATAAAGCAGGTGTCACTGCAGAACGTTGATTCGAGCTTCGGCAAAAGTGCGTGTTACGACTCTAGCCGTGTGTGGACGTGCATAAATCTGAGTATTGAGGTTGTCCCTGATCTAAATGAGATCGGTTCCTCCATCAATCCAAAAACCGACCCAAATCATTATTGTTCCCCCTCCATATGAATGAACTCAAACATTCTTGACGTCCAGAGATCCTCCAAACTCGAGTACGTCTAGTATTCAGCCTCATACTGAAACGAGATTCTTTGGAAAAGCTAACACAATCGAAATCGGACACCGAAATGGTCTGGCGTCTTCTTCCTCCCGATTTCTGTATCCACGACTTCACGTAAACGATTTTGGATGGTTTGGTCGCTTCTCAGCAAGCCTGAAGAAGTGTGGACCTTCGTACCAGCATCATGGCAGTCCGGATACGAATTCATCGAGCAGTATTTTGGATTTACCAGTCCTGTCTGCGAGTGGTGTGCGAAATATGCCACGCTGCCCGTGATACGATAGCGTGTCCTGAGGTAGCTTATGACGCTCTGTGCCAAGAGTGACACCCAACACTTGTTCACTGCCTGGAACCAGCTTGCAACAATCCCACGACTCTCATCATCTGTTCTCGTGTCAAATGCTATCGTTGCTCTATATCAATGCATTTTTTTTTTTCAGTTCTGATGCAGAAATTATAATGGTTTTGTAAAAACGCTATTATACTTTTTATGGGAATCTTGAGAGACAGTCGATTTTCTATTTTTTATCAAAATATAAACAAAATTCTTTATTCAAATAATGAAACTCACTAAAAAGAGTCAATAACGATACATAAAATTTTAAATAATAGTCCTCAATACTCTAAAAAGTAATTGGTTCCTAGACATTTTTGATATGTGTACTTTTGATATACCTTTAATTCGCAGACCTACCTTGACTTCAATATGTATGTACTTAATTTTAATTACTCTACTCTTCTCACTTTGGAACCAGATATGGACATTGGATGTGTGTGAGACATCTGAAAGAATGATTATTGCTTAACTAGATGGGGCATTAATCAATAATTGATGAATAACTGAGGATACCCACTGAATTTGTCTCTGAGCAGTGAAAAGCAACACGAAGTTCACCCGTTCTGCAACTAGTGCTTAATGGACTCCGTAGGTTAAATTATATATCTAAACAGCATTAAATAATCCATATCCATCCATATTGACTTTTGTCTCACAAAAATACAGATAAATCTGAGTTTGTCTCTTCAAGAACTATCTTTAACATATAAACTGTGATAATAACTTAAAAGTAAGTTAAAATCGGAATTGATATATTACAAGAAAGCAAGAACGACTTCAAATTCCTTAACAAATTGTTTAAGTATGAGTGTCTAAAATAATCGTTTAATTTTGTCACAAATATTGTTATTTTCTACAAGATAACTTAATACCACATACATATCTACAACCTTCACAAATTGTGTCCTAAGTAATCAATCTATAAGCTTGTATACAATTTGCAGATAAAACATACAGAAAACATTACCGATAGGACAGAAACTCTTGGATTATCCCCAGTGGTCTGACGTGGATTTGTTACAAGAATAGAAAATTCAGTGTTCACCCGACTTAAGACTAGCTTTCTTGAATATACAAACTTATAGAGTAGAATCGTTTATAACTTTAATAGTTGCTGTGCAGACAATAACGAAATTAATTGTAAAATATTTGCTAGCCAGCAGGTGTTCCTATCGTAGTGGCCTCTCTAGTTAATTAAAATTAGGGTCATACTGCAGTCTCAGTCCTGTGTCCTCATCAGATACGTGCGATATATTCCTCAAGTACCTCTACTTATTTTATGACTTCAAATCTCCCTTTCTTCCATCTTCCTTGCAACAACTCTTAAAACAACTACATACTTAAGGAGGGTTGGCGTGAGTCAGGCACAGGCCATAAAAGAAACTAGTCCAATATTCTTTTGCAATATACATTGCAATGATCTTAAATAAATTTTGGACAAGGGTACAAGAACTAATCGTGATTATCTTCCTAGATGACTATTAGTTGAAAACTTGTGTAATTAAAAAATGTATTGAAATGGTTACAACAATTTGATATTAATAGAAAGAACTTGAAGTTTTAGAAGTTTTGCTTCTACATGTGTACAAAAGTAGTAGTAAAGGTTAAATACCATTCGATGTTCAAAGGAAGATATGAAAATTGTGACGTAAGTTTAACTAGACGTCGAATTTAACTAAAAATGTATCTTTCTTATTATGCCATCAAGGCCTAATCAACTCATTCAGGCTCATTCTATCAAGTTCTTGCCAAAACAGGATAACAATTGCAATCGACAATCAAGGCGGCATCTTCACTATTTTCTAAAAGTAGTTTTCCAGTGTTACTCCTTTTCACATAACTCATTCAACTGTCACTTTTTGGTTAAGCTTAACTCACCTAACGACGCAAGACAACTAAGGAAGAACAAATTTCCATAAACAACTAATAATAAATAAGAACAAATTTGTCGAATCCAACACGGCTTACCTGAAAATGTACTACAAAATGACGTCAAAATAGTGCATATTTAATGTACTAAAGGCAATAATATTAATATTTTTTTAAGAATTTACCCTTCTGTTCCACTAAACTAAATAGATGCATAAATAGCCTTAATATACAAATATTGTTCTAAAATGTAACAAAAAAAAGCAATTGACTCAAGATAATATAAATATAGCAAGCGGCTCCTCACATTCCCTATCCCCGCTATTCGACATAGACTAGGCGCACCTATGTACATCGGAAAACTGTCGGATTACGTACGCCCCAGCCTCAAACAGAAACTTTTATCCTTCACTGTTTTTATATTCGCCTCCAAATTGTGCCTACATTACCCCTTGAAAAATTAAACAACTTTTCGTGTTATTTACGATGTATTCTCCTTTATATCTGACTGTGACCCTGCATACTGAATGAACCGGCTCTTTGAAGACATTTAATGTTGTATTTAACGACTAAGACCATGGCTCAGACGACATCAACTTTTATTCTGTCTCAAAATCAGCAACACGTATACATACACGCATACACATGTCGCGGACAATCTTTTGAGTACTATTAAACAAAGTAAAATATGAGAGGTGTCACTGACTAAAAATCTAGGTATATCTTCTAGATAACAAACAAAAGGCAATAAAATTAGGCGTTGGGGTATGCGCTTGGTGTGTAACCGCAGACAGGCCCGTCGACAAGGGGGAATACGAACACAGCTGTACCGGGCCCTGGGCGACAGAGGCTTCTATAAAATATGTTACAACTCTCCAGTGCTGTGTATTAGCTATGAAATATTATACGCGTTTTTAAATCACTGGTGGACTTCAAAATAAAAATTCCATTGCTTCCTTCATTAGTATTGATATAGTCATATTTAAAAATGTCGGTCTTAAAATTTGTCGGAACCAACCAAAACTCACTCACGGATAAGTATTTAGTATAAACAGTAAGTTTAACTTTACTTCAAAAATATTATGATATTGCTAGCAATTTTATTATCTTTTGATACTACAAAAGGTTTTAATAAAATAGACAACACGCGTATTATTAGGGGGGAGCCTGCTTTAGAGGTTTCAAAAAATCGTTTTTTTTTTTTTTTGCATATATGTCTTCCCAAACGGTCCAAGAATATGTCCCTAAAATTTCAAAAGCAAATTCAAAATATTTTCGGAGTTACAGAAGTATGTATAGTAATTACATTTGTGACGGCGAATGCGTAGGTCATGTACAAAAAAACACATCAGGGCGAAAATCAGTTTTTTGAAGAGTCTGAAGGGCAATTCTATGGACCAGGAATCGCAGATTAGCATATTATTGCGGTAAGTATACTTTGACGCGCGATTTCTCGGTTTTTCATTTTTACGATTTTATTGGCGTTAAAGATAGGGAAAAAACTAAAAGTCCTATCGAAACGAGACTAAATTTATTGTATTCGGGATTAAATTCTCTTCTAGTTGAACCTAAAAAACCTTAAGAAAGATATGATTAACCCACTTTTTAAACAATCTAAAGTGAATTTAAAAAAAAAAAGTTTTTTTTTTAATTTGCGAAAAATTGTTGAATTTCTCACTTTTTGTTGAATTTTCTTGGTTTAACTAGAAGCTATAGTATTGAAAATTTTTTTTTTTTTGACACATGCACACTCGAGGCGCCTCGGCGAAATGCTTGTACCAGGCATAATATGACATATATTTTAATGAAAAAATTTGAGAAGACTGTTGAAATATATAACAATAAAACCTGAAAGTTTCGTTTCAATCGAATATTTCTTTCCTTCGAAAATCGATTTTTTGAAGCCCCTAAAGCAGGCTCCTCCCTTTTTCTGTACTGGACAGCAAAATTGTAACAAACATTTCATTTCTCTCTTTTTAAATTGACATAAACTTGTTCGTTTTGATGATAATGATATCATCAAAACGAACAAGATAGCAAATGTAACAAAACTGTTGTTTAGGATAATTAAATATGGTACTCTTATAAATTCAAAGCCACTTTTCTTCTTTTCTTTTGCTCGACATGAACGTAAAAGAAAATATTTTTTTATAAAAGAGGTACTGTAAAAGACTTTATAATACATGGAAGGGTTATTACACGGCTGTTGACTTCACAGCACACGTACAAAAACAAACTCGAAACATGGGTATGAAATCTAGAAACCGTTTTAGTAGCTGTTATATATGAGAGCCACTTGGCACCAGAGTTGTGGCGCGCCAGGATGTTGAAGTGCTGAGATAACGAATATGTAAGTCATTTTTAAACCTGTATAATTTTCTTTAGTAATACAACTCCCGCACTAAGAATTATTCCTGTGTCGCGGGAGAATTTACAAACATATAAACAACGGAAGCATGGGTGTATTTCCCAGACTCGGGCCAACTATTTGTGGACCACACACTGTCCCGTCTGGGGATCGAACAGGTCACTAACCGCTAAAACAATAAGCCAGATTTACTATTTTTATATCAATGTTGTATTATAACCTAAACTTTGCTGTTTCTTCTGAAGATAATATTCTATATGTGAAGCTCACAAATGTGTTCTGCCGTACAAGTTTCTATATGACCTACCTATTTGATGATCAATTTCACCTGACAACGAACTCACTATAGTATAGTTTAACACGAAATTACTAATACTAATAAATATACTGCCTTACTAAATAAGGGTGTTACTAATAATTGTATAAAGTTTTTATCAGTGTCTTTTCGGGCGAAAAAATTAAACAGTTAGGGCTCTGATGTTACAATATTTGCAATATTAGTGAGTTAGTTCAATAGTAATATAAACTAGACATTCATAGACAAGCTCGTAGCTCACGTAGTTAAAATATTGAAGCCCATGCCCAATCCATCTATGTCCACAACCCCCGCTCTACGACTACGATTAATGGGCCACGTAATTAAAGTAGTTAACAGCAGGTGTACATCTATTGCTCTGCATTTAGCTATACTCCGCAGACGCTGCATACGATGTAAAAAGCAAATCAAAAATATTAATTTGTAATAACGCAAAACTTTGTCCGTAGTATTAGTAAATGATACTAATGCTTCGCTAATATTAATAAAAAGATTTCTAAATGTGTTGAAGATTTTACTTGTATAAGTTCATGTACACGTATATATACTCGTATTATATATCTTCTTTTGTTTTGCCATATTTTTATAGTCAGACGCAATTTTAATAAATAAGTTTCATTTTTTTTTTCATTTTATTTAATAAGACCACTCCCGCACTAGGATTAATTCTTGTGTCGCGGGGGACAACATTCATGCAACGGACACAAATAACACCCAGACTCAGGAAATCAATTTGAGGATTACACAAAGTGTTGTCCCGTACGGGGATCGAACCCACAACACTCGGCGAGGCAGCGTATTGGCGAGGTGACCATTTAAACCGCTACGCCTTCCGTAAAGTGCGTGCGTTTACGTGCAGTAAATAATAAAAAAGGTAATAGAAATGTAAATAACTAAAAAACGTTTAAAATATTTTGGTTCATTAATTCAATTTATCATATTCCTTAGTACCCGTTTATTTAATTAAATCATGTTATTATTACCCATAGGCTGGCAAAAACAAACTTATTTTTTTTTATTTGTAAACGTAACCCTATTTAAGTCGTACTTTTATGGCGAATCAAATTTTTAAACGACAACTCATATTTCGAGATCTATCAATCCGTTTAATGGGCCGCCGTTTAATCATCTCATACATACGTAAATACATACATACATACACAACCCTCCTCCTGAAACAGTCAGGTAAAAATGAATTGATATCCACAAATATTTGTTTAATGGATTGCTTCTATTCAAGGTTCGTTGACATAGGACTCTAAAATATTATCACATTTTAGGGTAGTATAGTAGACCCCGTGTATGAAGTAAATCGCTAACAGTTTTAGACAAAATAGTGATTTTTGATACAGCAATCCTAGTTTGAAACTGACAAATGATTCTGAAAATTGATCTATAAAATGAGAAACTTGTAAGGAGGGCTGACATGAACGAAACTATAGGTATTTAATATCAAGGATGTTGGTGACTAACACGGATTATTCCGAAAATGTTTACATAAAAAAATTAAGAATATAATCTTTGTTGTTTAGAAATGTGTACAAACAACAAAATATGTTAGTAGATAATTTTTTTTTCTTTAAGTTTAATCAACTATTATTCGGCTAGTTTTAATGCTTCTAAAATTTGACCACGCCTTTCTGAAACAACCTGTATGTCTCATACTAATAAAAGAGTTTAAGATTAAGTTTCTGAGTTTACTATTTTAAACACTAGTCATTCTAAAACCATAGCGATGAGCATTCCAGTAGAGAGTATTTAAATTTACCCCGTCCATCTTTTTGTGCTCTAATAAAGTATGTAAGGCATACTAGATACATATATTTCTGAAAGAAACATCTAAATATATGTTCCTATAATTACTTTAGTAAGGTATAGATAGATATCTTTATTATATTCATCCTAGACAACATCAATGTCATTAGAATTCATTATCAAGCAGCGGAATACGATGTTCATCAAACAACTGATAACCTAAATTAATAACCCGTATTACCAAAAACTTAACTTGAAAATTAGGTATTTTCGTCTAAGGGATTTAATCCGTTGTGAGAATATAGAACAGAAGTGGGTGGGTGTAGTCGAGATTCATTTTGATTACGAACCGGATTAGAGCCCAAGATCCGTGGGACAAGGCACATGATGACAGGGCACCCGTGTAATCTACCGCGATTAAACACGTGCCCTCAATCAAAAGGGAATTGATTGACTTCCAGTAATTATTCATTCGTTGATTCTAAGCTAGATTTACTCCTTCATTGGTTATATCAACTCGTTGATCACGAAAGTTTGTTGTCGCATCTCGAGACTGTATTGCAATATTTTTATTGTATAAGTTGCCTTTGTACAACATTCATGCAAAGTGATTTCTAAAAAATCAATTAAACTAAATATGTTAATCCATATCCGTCATAGACAGCAATCTTATCTACAGTTTTAAATAAAAATATTATTTTCATATCTTGATTACTTTGTATAAAGTACTGATATTTAGTAAAATGTTACATTCCATTATCAAAAATGATACTCGATATTAGAATAGCGTATTTACATCTAGCCATAATAGTTTTGGCTGAAACGGTACCTTTATTTGAAAAACCTTCAGTGTTTGGCTACCATAAACGCTTCGGTATACCCAAAGCCCGAAAGATCCAGAAATGGGAGGAAAACCATGTTGGACTACCCGACAGTTACAGGATCATTGGTGGATGGCACGTTAATATTAATCAGCTGCCTTACCAGGTACCTTACGTTGTTTTTAACACACTTTTATTAGCTTGGTATGTATCTATGTATTTATATAACGGAATCTTTGAACGTAATTTTCACCCACTTCAAAATGTTAGACTTAATTGGTACTTCGCACACTTATCAAGTACCGATGACAATACAGTAATTGAATAAGGTTATTCGATTATTCTGATCAGAATCTTCAGGATTAACGATTTCTCCATATCTGAAAACACTGTAGTGTCTTGAGCCACGTACTGAAGCATATGTAGCTTATTCTTTGAGACAAGTAAATATCTGCTGGCATGATCAACTGAAAAACAAATATGGGTTGATCAATTGTAAATTCCCGCTTAATTGATCAATTTAATAAACGAATAGTTTATAAAACTAAAAAACACGCTTTAGTAGCTAGCCGAACTAAAAATAAAAAATAAATTCCACACTTTTTGACTATAAGATGGTTTATTTATACACTATTCTTTTTTTGAATTAACAGAATATTATTTTCTATGTTTTAGTTCGGCTAGTTACAAAAGCGTGGTTTGTTTTTTAGTTTTTTGTAACTATTATTTATTATTTAATATAGAAAATAGACATACTTCATGAGGTAGTAAATAATGTGTATATTGCTTTATAAGCTACAAAGTAAGTAAAATTGAAATAATTATTTCTTTAGTGGTTTTTGATTGTTTTCTTTTCCCATCTGGACACGCATTATATAATGCTTCTCAACATATTATAATTAAATTATAAAAATATGTGTATATAATATATTTGTACTGGAATCTTTGTACACAATCTAGAGGATTCTGGTAAAACAAGAGTCATTTTTTATTTATTTATACACACGCTGTCAACATTCAGTAACATATTGATAGGTATTGTTTGATATATTCTATTCACATATAACAAGTATGCTGTTTTTACTAGTTGAACCAGGCGTTGTCCTAACTGGGGTGCGAGCTAGAAAACCTCCACGTGGTGTACCCTGGGCAACGTTGGCGACGACGCAGCCTTCTCACCCTCTGCTTTTGAGGAGTGCGTCGTCGCCAACGGCTAATCTTCTGGCGAAAAGAGGTAGCTGACTTCTTTTGGACATTCGGTCGTGACTTGGCCAAACAGAGCGGGCTTTTGTATGCAGATTCCTCTGTTAGCTCTTCGCTCCTCGGAGCTGTGAGGAAGGGAACCTCAGTAAAAAATCACCGTGGTGGGACCCTTCTATGGGTCAGAGCCTCTCCAGTGTTCACGGTGGAGAAGGGGGACGGGCTCGGCGTGCACTTACACTGCCACCGAGCAGGCATGGGATGATTCACTTTCCAAGCCGCCGTCGGCATATCGTAATCCCGAAAGGAGTGTCGTGGTTAAGTCTCGCGGCTCCGATCGGGGGCGAGGGTCTTGGCTTAGCCGCCCGGACTGCGAGGAAGAAAACCTCTATAAAAAATTACCCCGAATCCCGTGTTCTGGTGCGTGACCATGGGATGCATGGCTGATGGGTGGTTCAGTCGCGAACGTACTCCCAGCCGGGGCACCTGCGGACCCCTCGGTTGGGCATAAATCTACGCTTACCCGGGTATTGGGGGATCTCTGCCCGGGTGGACCTTTAATTCTCCCCCACTCGTGGGATATATTATGGATTTACACACTAAAATTAATAAAAAAACTGAAGAACAAAAGAAGGAGTTAAAAACTAAGCAAGGAAGGAGAAAAAGTAAAAAGTCGGCAGCAGAAGCCTCGTCGACCGACGAGGAAGTATCGTGCCCAACTACTCTCTCGGTGGAGCTTCTAGATGTTAATCTGACTCCTGGGAGCAGTACAATTTTGGAGCAAGGACACTCCAGGACAACCAGGGCAGCAACTTATACCGTCGAGAACATGGAGCTTGAGCCCCGCGACTTCGATAATCGAAAGCGAGGCCGCTCGAAGGAAGACGACACCGAAACATCAACGGAAATGCTTCCTCCAAAGTTGACCACTAGTCAAAGAGGAAGATCGAGGTCGCGGACGCCTGTTCCGCCTTTGCCAGGTTCTGTCTTCTCCAGGGCGGGGGTGTACACTCGGGCTCGTGCAGAAGGTGAAATAGTCGCGGAGGAGGAGATCGCAGATCTCCTACTAAAAATACGTTCGGGGGGTTCTGTCTCCCAAACACCGTCGACGTTGAAAGAAAGAACAAGCGCGGCAGTGGCCATTATTAACAAAGTGGCCACCAAGTCAACGAACTTAAAGGGCTCTTTTGTCAGAGCCCTGAAGGATTCCTCCTCCGCTATCTCTGGGGTCGTCGAAACTCTCATTGGGGATGTAGCACGACTTCAAGCTGCGAATGATCGTCTTACGGAGCAGGTGGCAGAGCTCAACACCCAGTTCGCCCAATTTCGGGTGCAGGCGGATTGCCCTGAACGACTGAGCCAGGTTCAGCAGCAGGCTGCCTCTCCCTCTTCATTCCAAACTCCGGACTCCCACCTGCAGCATGTCCTTCAGGCAGTATGGAGGATGATGGACGGGCGCCTAGCAGGCCTAGAAGCAAGACTGCCTCCGGCACCCAATGTTCGGCCGCCTCTCGCCACCGATAAGATAAAGGTCAATTCAGCCCAGACGCCGCTTCCCGTCTCAGGTGGTCGCGTATCCTATGCCGCGGCTATGTCATCGGCACCCTCATCTACAAAGAAGGGTGGACGACCGGTGAAGAAAGCCGCAAAGGTGACGGCAGAATTCCCCCCGTTGACCACTCCGGCATCCAGAGTGAAGAACACAGTTCCTGTTGTTGCTGAAACGGTACCTGGCCCTTCGACAACTGGTCCCTCTACGTCCGCCCCTTCCAATGACGGATGGGAAGTAGTCGGTGGGGGTAAGAAGTCCCGAAAGCGAGGTAAGAAGGCTTCGAAAAAAGTAGCGTCTATACCGCAATCGTCATCCGTGGCAGTTGACCCAAAAAACAAGTCGCGGAAACTGCAGGCACCCAAAACGGCGGCAGTAGTGGTCACATTGTCACCGGAGGCGGCTCGCGACGGGCTATCCTACGCGGCCGTTTTCAAGAAGGTCAGGGATAGCCTAGGTGGTGAGTTCGGGGCTTCAGGGGTGAGGTTGCGCCTCGCCCAAACGGGGGCTCGAATCCTTGAGTTCCCCGGGGCTGAAGGGGGGAAGGCGGCCGACACGGTTGCTGAGAAGCTGCGGAGTGTTTTTGAAGCGAAGGATGGTGTCAAGATCGCCAGGCCCACTAAGTGCGCAGAGCTGCGCTTTTCGGGTCTGGACGACTCTGTGACGGTGGAGGATGTCCGCATTGCCATTCAGGAGAAGACAGGCTGCAATGCGAACAGTATCAGAGTTGGCACCATCCGCCCCGGTCCAGGAGGCCTTGGTGCGGTTTGGGTAAGCTGTCCCATAGCGTCAGCCAAGATTTTGGGCGACGCCGGCAAGGTCCTCGTCGGTTTCGTGAACGCCAGAGTCACAATCCTGGCCGCGAGACCGATGAGGTGTTTTAAGTGCCTGGCGTCGGGACACACCCGCGTCAAGTGCGGAAGTTGTTTTGACAGCAGCGGACTCTGTTTCCGCTGCGGTCGACCGGGGCACAAGGCTGCGGAATGTTCCGCCGCCCCTCACTGCCCAGCGTGTGCGGCTGGAAATCTCCCTGCCAATCACCAGATGGGGCAGGGGGCCTGTAAGACACCCCGCGCTCCTCAGCAAACACTCGGGGCTAGCCAGTCGACCCAGGCTGCCTCCAATATCAACCGCGCGTCGTTGCCGTCGCCCATGGAGGTGGCTGTAGAGACGGTTCAGTAATGGACCAAGTCTCCAGCCTCCTAGTCCAGACGAACCTAAACCACTGTGCCGGTGCGCAGGACCTTTTCCTGCAAACCATGGCAGAGTGGTCGATTGGTGTCGCCGTAGCTGCGGAGCCCTATTACGTTCCTCTCTGTCCAAACTGGTTGGGTGACCGGGACGGCTCCGTGGCAGTCGTCGGCTCCACGGCGGCTCATTCCCCGCCCTTGTCGCTTAAAGACAAGGGTACTGGATATGTTGCCGCTGAATGGGGGGGGATCACTATTTATGGTGTCTACTTCTCCCCCAACCTGGTGGACCTTTCGTTCGCTACCCCTGCTCTTGCCGCACGAGTAAGGAACTGGTGTGTCCTGGAAGAGGTTGAGACGCTCTCGGATCACCTCTATATCCGATTTGAGCTCTCCCGGACCCAGGGCCCCAGAAGGGGTCACTTGGCGCGGCATCCTTCGCGCTTTCCGCGGTGGGCTATTTCTAAGCTAGACCGGGATCTACTGGAGGAGGCAGCCATAATTTACTCTTGGCTGTCCCCACACCCTCCGACCGAGGAGGTAGAAATGGGGGCAGGCCGCTTTTGCGATGCGGTAACGCATATCTGCGATGCGGCCATGCCCCGGATTCGAGGTAGTCGGCCTCCAAGGAAGGAGGTCTACTGGTGGTCCCAGGAGTTGGCGGATCTCCGCGTGGCCTGCATTCTTGCCCGGAGGTCCTACACCCGCAGCCGTCGGCGTCACCGTGAAGAGGGGGAAGAGGACCAGCTTCATGAGGAGTACCGAGAGGCGCGGAAAACTCTGAAGCTGGCCATTTGTCGCGCCAAAGAGGAGAAAAGAAAGGAGATGCTGGAGGGTCTCGATCGTGACCCCTGGGGTCGCCCTTATCGTGCGGCGCAACAAAAGCTCCGCACGCTGGGCCCCTCCCTTACTGAAACTCTCCAGCCCAGCTTCCTGCAGGAAGTGGTTGAGGGCCTATTCCCACAACGGGTGGAGCACTCACCCCCGTCGATGGCCCCCTCGGCCGGAGACGACGGAGAGTTCGAGGAGGAAGATATTCCACCCGTCACGGAGGCAGAGATGGGGGCGGCTGTTCTACGGATCCGCTCCAAGAACACCGCCCCAGGGCCAGATGGGATCCCTGCCCGAATACTGGCCCCAGCTCTCAACCACATGGCGGACCGCCTCAGGGGGGTGTTCGACGCATGCTTGGCGTGTGGACGCTTCCCTGACTGCTGGAAGAGCGGGAAGCTGGTTCTTTTAAGGAAGCCGGGACGGCCTACGGATTCGGTCGCGGCCTACAGGCCTATCGTACTGCTGGATGAGGCGGGTAAATTGTTTGAGAGGGTCCTCTCTGCCCGCATCGTCCGGCACCTGAGCGAGGTCGGTCCCGATTTGTCGGACGCCCAATTTGGTTTCCGAGCGGGGCGTTCGACGATCGATGCTGTAATGCGCCTGAGGGCCGTGACCGAAGAGGTAGTGAGTTGTGGCGGCGTGCTGTTGGCGGTGTCTTTGGACATCGCCAACGCTTTTAATAGTCTGCCATTCAGCTGCATCAGGGAAGCGCTCCATTATCACAGGGTGCCACAGTACCTGAGGCGGCTGGTGGCAGGCTATTTGGAGGAGCGTACCGTCGTGTACGAGGATCGAGAGGGAAATTTGAGTCGTCGGCCCATATCGTGCGGTGTTCCGCAGGGGTCTGTCCTTGGACCTCTCCTGTGGAACATGGGGTACGACTGGGCCCTTCGAGGTGACTTCCCCCCTGGGCTGGGCGTAATCTGTTACGCCGATGACACTCTGGTCACAGCCCGGGGGTCGAACTTTCAAGAGGCTGCATGCCTGGCCAAAAGAGGAGCCTCACTGGTGGTCGGGCGCATCGAGGCGCTAGGGTTGCGCGTGGCTTTGGATAAGACGGAGGCCCTTTTATTCCATGGGCCCCGTCGAGGTCCACCCCCTGGCGCCTCCATAATGGTCAACTCGATCCTTGTACCGGTTCAGGCCCACATACGATATCTGGGCCTGATCCTCGACGGAAGATGGCGCTTCGACGAGCACTTTCTGCAGCTGGCTCCAAGGTTAGTCGGCACTGCGTCTGCCCTTGGGCGACTTTTGCCCAACTTGGGCGGACCCAGCGTCGCAACAAGACGGCTGTACACGGGGGTTGTCCGGTCAATGGCACTATACGGTGCACCGGTGTGGGCAGAAGCTCTGACCGCCCAGAATAGGGCACGCCTTTGGCGCCCTCAGAGGGTCATGGCGGTTAGAGCAATACGCGGTTACCGCACCGTGTCGACGGAGGCGGCATGCGCGTTGGCCGGAACTCCCCCGTGGGACTTGGAGGCGGAAGTGCTCGCCGAAGTCTATCGGCGGACGACAAATTTCCGGGCGGGTAGTGGCAATCGGCCCCCGCCCGAAGAGGTACGCGAGTGGCGTGAGGCCGCTCGCCGAGCTACTATGGATCGTTGGTCGTCCCGGCTGGAGGCTCTACGTGCTGGCTTTGCCACTGTGGAGGCGCTCCAGCCGGTCATCGTCGAGTGGGCAGGGCGGCAGCACGGAACCCTTTCCTTCCGACTGACGCAGGTTCTTTCCGGGCACGGCTGCTTCGGAAAGTACCTGCACTCGGTCGCTAGGAGGGAATTGAGTCCCGTCTGCCACCACTGCGACTGCAGTGAGGACTCGGCACAGCATACGCTCGTGGATTGCCAGGCGTGGGCGGCGCAGCGTCGGGCCCTCACTGCAGTAATTGGAGAGGATCTGTCGCTACCGGCCGTCCTACGCTCCATGGCCGGTAGTGACAGGAATTTTACCGCGGTCGCAACCTTCTGCGAGGAGGTCATCTCGCAGAAGGAGGCGGCGGAGCGGGCCCGGGAGGATGACCTCCAATCGGACTCAATTCGCCGCCGGCGAGCCGGACGGCGGAGGCGCGCTTACCAGCGCCTCATGCCGCCCTGAGTGTGGCCGCGGGTGGTCGGGACGGGTTTTCCCTCCACCCGCTATAGTGGCCAACCGCGAGGAGGCGACGTCCTGGTGTGCCTGGACGTTGCCTAGTTGAGAGTTACCAGAAGGTGGTGCCCGCGCTTTTGCGGGCAAAGCGCTAGGAGGGGTCCGGATGTTTTACTAAAGCTGTTCCCGGATTCCTCCTATTCTAAGCGCAGCTTCTAACTCAGTCTATTAACTAAAATTGTAAAATGAAGTTGGAAAATTTTATAAAAAAACCTAAAATCACTACTGAATGAACTTCGCGTTTTAGTTTCATTCACAATGTGTATTGCCAATCATTTTTTTTTTTGTTAACGGGGTGGAAGATCCTCATGGATATCCTTCGCCCATGGGGGTAGGCGAAGGGGTCTGTCGGGCTCTTACCAACTAAAAACCAACCCGGTGTTCGTCAACTTGCCCATGGTCGGGGGAGCAAGAATCCCAATTGCATTCCCCCGACGGACATTGACCCGTCTCACCCAAGACGAGTCCCGTCACACGGTGCAACCATCACCCTTTGGTTGCAGTCCTCAAGAAGCGCGCACGGAACATGCCTTCCAGGCCTGTATCTGTTCGGACGACGAAACCCCTAAAAATCGCCCGCAGGCCGTTTGGTTGGCCGGAGATCCATGAAAACCCGGCGCGTCTTCTGCGGGTAGGGAGAGCTGTTACACGCTCTCTCTCCCTTTCCGCCGCCTCCTTTAAGGACATCGCCTCCTCACAGTAGGAAGCGATGGCATTCCATGCACTCTAGCTCCGAACCATGGACAAGACCACGGTCGAGAGACTACCCGCAGAACCCACTGCCGCGACGAGATCATGACGCTGGTTGGCTCAAGCTGAGCATTCCGCCAATTTGTGAAGCGCCGTGTCGTCGGAGCAGTCGGTCGTTCGGGTCAACGGGTCTTACTGCAGCTATAGTGTCGTGCCCCGCACTGGGTCCCGTAAGTCGATGCTCCCACTCCACCATCAGGGTCTGGTGGAGCTCAACTACCATCAGAGTCAACGTAACAACGACGGCTGCCGTTTTGGGTGTTTGGAGCTTTCGGGTCCTCGGTGTCACCTTCACTTGCGTTGCTCCTGCCGGTGCTTGTGGTGAGGCGACCTTCTTATTCTTTCCCCCTTCATCCTATTTCGGCTTGACTTTTTGCCTCCTTTAACTGTCTGCCATCCTTCATTTGAGGGAGCAAACGTGGAAGAACCGGGTACAGGTTCAGCACCAGATGACACCTGAGTAGTGCCAGCTCCTTTAGGCACTGGAGAAGGGAGCGGGGGAAATTGTTGAGCCACTTTGGTCGGTGCCTTAAAAGGTGGACCGGAATTCCGAGTCGGCACCGATGCGGCCGCCGCATAAGTTGAACGTCTGCAACCCGAGGCGGTTGGTGACGTCGATGATGATACGGCCGTTGCCTTGTTTGCGGCAAGTGGCGGCCGAACTATGGGTGGCCAGGCGCCCGTCCATCATTCGCCATACTGCTTCCATAATTGGACGCAGGTGGGCGTCAGGAACTGAGCAGGGAGAAAATGAGGAAGCAGGCTGCTGTGCAGCTGGGTGTGGCCGCTCAGGGCTATGAGAGCGCGCTCCTGCCTGAAACTGGGCGAACTGGGCACTCAATTCAGCAACCTGCTCCGTCAGGCGTTTGTTCGCCCCCGTAAGGCGGTCATGGCGGTCATTCGCCTCTTGGAGCAGCGAAACATCTTCAGTAAGGCCCTTCATTGCCTCCGATACTGCCGAGGAGGAGTCCTTCAAGGCCCTAACAAAAGAGCCCTTCAGGTTGGTGGACTTCGTGGCCACTTTCTGTATGATGGCCACGGCCGCGCTAGTCCTCACCATCAAAGCTACCGGTGTAAGAGGGATAGAACCCCCCTTCACCGAAGGATGGATTTTAAGAAGGAGATCCGCGATCTCCTCCTCGGCAACTGTTTCGCCTTCTGCTCGTCCTCGAGCGTAACCTTCCGCCCTGGAAAACACGGAACTCGACGAGGCCAAGGACGGCGTGCGTGACCGCCCACGCCTGCTGCTTGGCACTTTCGGGGGCAACATGTCTTGCGACGTGTCACCATCCTCATCTCATCCTCGCTTACGACTCTCCGTATTACGGGTTTCCAGTTCCATCTCCTCGGCTGAGTCAGCTGCGGAACTAGCGGCCCTGGAACGCACTCGCTCCGACATTCTTCTGCTCCCAGAAGTCAGATTGACTTCTGAGAGCACCTGCGAGATAGGCATCCCGGGCAAAAACTCCTCATCGTTAGACGAGGTGTCGTCCACTTTCTTCTTCTTCTCCTTCCTCTTCTCCTTCTTTTCATCTTTGCTAATAGTTTTAAATTTGAAGTTTCCATGATAAATCCCACGAGGGGGGGAGAACTAGAGGTCAACCCGGGCAGAGATCCCCCAATACCCGGGCAAGCGTAAGTTTATGCTCAACCGAGGGGTCCGCAGGTGCCCCGGCTAGGAGTGCGCTTGCGACTGAACCACCCATCAGCCATGCATCCCATGGTCACGCACCAGAACGCGGAATTCGGGGTATTTTTTTATAGAGGTTTTCTTCCTCACAGTCCGGGCGGCTAAGCCAAAACCCTCGCCCCCAATTGGAGCCTCGAGACTACGACACTCCTTTCGGGATTACGATATGCCAACGGTGGCATCGAGATAAAATCTCCTAATGCCTGCTCGGTGGCAGTTTAAGTACACGCCGGGCTCGCCTTTGTTCCTCCGCTGTGGACAGCGGAGCAACACTGAGTGACCCTTGGAAGGGTCCCACAGTGTATCCTGTTTTGTCTGGAGTCTCCCCATGGACCAATCCGGCATGAGTGGCTCTGCCAGCACAGCCCCAGAGATCATTGACCCGCGCAAGCCCCCCCACGGCGACAACGTAAGGATACAGTTGGGGGGGAATAGCTAAGAGCCTCGACCAATACCTTAAGAGGCTCTCGTTAGATGGTTGGATCAAGGGACTGACGCAGAAGGCAGTTCTCCTAGACACGGCCCGCATTGTGAGGAGGTCCCTATCATTGGAGCCCTAACCACCGGTGTCTTGGTCCCTGTATCCGATGTCGGTGGCCTACTATTTTTTATATTTTTAAATGTATTTTATATTTATATTTTATATTTAAAAATGTACTTTATACTGATACTATACTACTTTGTACTATATGAAAAAATAATACGAACAAAAGCAAATAGTACTTAATACTGAGTTAGCCTGTCCTATAAATATGACAGTGGGGACATGTGATCAGAAATAATAAACGTAAAAAATTATAAGAATATAAGCTGTATTTGAAAATTTGACTATTAACAGTTCTAAACATAAAGTTCTATTAACTTATTTTGTATGGTAAGGTATAAAACAATCACTGCAGAGTTTTATTTCACATTTAGCGCAAGAAATAAGAGGTTTTTTTTACAACCTTGTCCCTGGCAACGCCTCTGTTTGTCGATCTTCGTCATATAGTGACCAATATTGTCAAACCTGACAGGTTGTAAAAGGCGTTCTGATATACATACCTGGTGTAGGTTTGCTTGCCTTGTCTTCCGATTTTTCATCCAAGAATAACAACCAAGAATAGTATTTAGAAAGATTATAACAAGTTTTTAAATTATATTTTGTTTCTGTTTTCATTTTTTATATATTTGGTAAAGGTCTAAGAATCAGTTTTATGTAAAGTGGAGTTGGCAAGTTTTTTTTACATTATGGTATATAAAATCAGAATATGATGCTTTTGAGGTAACAAAAATTATATTTTGAAAAAAAATACATTAAAATTACGGATACACTTTTTGCAGAAGAAAAAAAAAAATTTTATCAGAAAAACTGTGCAAGAATACGAATTTTGCCAGAAACAATAAAAATAAACGACCTAACATGTAAAAAAAAATGTTGAATATAGTGTAATAATATAATCTTTATTGTACATCAAACAAATACACAGAAACAGATATTATAACACAAAAAAGAAATGCTCAATGGGCGGCCTTATCGCGAAGAAGCAATATCTTCCAAGCAACCTTAGGATAGACAGGATCGTGCTGGTATACGTGGATTTTGGTGTTAAATGATAAAGTGGAGCTTCATTTTTAGCCTTTTTGCAATCTGTAAATGGATTGCATAAATGTTAATACATTTGTATATCTCGGTGTATTACATGGCAAAATTATATATATACTTATACGTACACACACATATATATAAACAAGATATACATACATACTTATACGCTTACATGCATTACTTAATGTTATATATAATAAGAAATTTACATATGATTGATTTGCTAATAGATTATTTTAACACATAGTATTTCTTTACCATTTTTTTTTAATGATGCTTAAATTTGCACTTGTCTAATAGATAGTGGTAGTGCATTCCAAAGGCGTGTTACTTCAACAGTAAAGGATTTGTCAGATTTGTCGAACTGCGTTGAATGCCCTGGAATTTGCAGCTGCAAATGAGGTAAAAGGGAGTGAGGGGATTGAATAGTATATTATAAAGTAGGACAGGATGTGAGTATTCCGGCCAAGGTAAATCGGGAGCCACTTAAGCGAATTGCTATATTCTGATATAAGACCATAGTTAAGTAAGCCTAATATGAACTTTGTGCAAAAGTAAAGAGATCGAGATGACTGGCATCAGTATAGTCTAGTCATGGGCACAATACAACAGTAAATTACGAAAAAAAAATAAGATTGATGGAGTACGAGAAAGATGGAGTAAGCAGTGATATTATGAGTTATTTAGTGTGTATGTGAAGAAGTATATGCGAAGATTATAAGATAAGCAAATTTTGGTTATATTAGGGTGGCAACTAATAAACCCGTAATCTTTGTACACAAATTTATTTATTTTTTTAAGTATACAAAATCAAATTATTTCTCAACTATATAAGCACCGTCGTTTTCTATCACCTGTCGCTAACGCGGTGGCAGAGACATAATGCCTTCGTCGTAGAAGTTTTTAGGCTTCAGATCAAAAAAGGTGGTAAGGTCACTTTTAAGCTGGTCTTCATTTTTAATTTTTTTATCTGCTAAGTAGTGAGCGAATATGAGCGAAATATGAAATATGAGGTCATAATGTCTGGAGAGTACGGTGGGTGAGGAAGGACAGTCCAGGCAAGCGAAAGTATACTTTATGTTGATTTTTCGGTAATCGCGCTGCTACTTTATCCAGGTGGTCACAATAAATATTGGCCATGATTGTAGTGTTAGATGGCAACAGCTCCTTGTATATAATTCCGTTTATTCCCCACCACACATTTAAAAGAACTTTTTTACTCGTGTCTGATTTTGGCGTCGGTACTTCTGCTTCTCCAGGTCCAAGCCACTGGCGCTTACGCGAAAAAATTATGTACATAACCCACTTTTTATCCCCCGTAACTACATCCTTCAGCCACTCATTGGTACGATGATAACTAAGTAGTTCCATGCACACGTTAGCTCTCTTCTGAAGTTGAAACGGCGTCAACTCATGTGGCAACCAAACTGAATATTTCCAGGTCTTTTGTAAGCGTGGAGTTTTTTTTATACTGCAGTATGAGAACACTGAAACTGCTCTGCCGGACAACGTGAAGTGAACCTGGGATCCATTTCTATGAGTCTTTTTAACTATTCATCTATTGTAGGAGGTTGTCCTGGATGAGGTTAATCAGATAGGTCATAATTTCCATCCTTAAATCTTCGGAACCAATGTTTGGTGGTATCGTAAGGGAGCACGCCTTCGCCCATCGTTGCACATACATATATTGCGCACTGCTTCAGTTGCTTTTCGACCTAAGCGAAATTCGTGAAGTAAAAGCAGCCGAAGTTCTCTACGAGAAATATCCATAATTTACTGTAGTTTTATAACTTTTTTGAAACTGATCTAAAAAAGTGGCGGGTTTGTTAGTTACGTTTCAATAGTATAGTTTATATATGTCGTTTAATAGTAACGTTCAATAGTAAGTTTTGTTAATTACTTACTTGAGGTTTTTTAATTATGTTTATTTTTGTACTTTCTAGGCGGGTCTTGTAATCCAAATAAACTGGATATACCAGTCGGTATGCGGTGCTTCTTTAATCTCCCAGGCTCGTCTAGTGACAGCCGCGCACTGTAAGGACGATGGCATTTATATTGCTAATTCCTTCACCGTCGTTCTCGGCTCCTCCTTCCTCTTCAGTGGTGGACTCCGTATTTTGACAACGGATATCGTGATGCACCCTTCATGGGATCCTAGCACTCTTGAAGCTGATATCGCCGTCATTAGAATCCCATCTATATCTTATTCAAGTATGTTACTTTTTATTGTTGATTCATAAAGAGTTAATTTTAATAACCTGGATTGAGTCATAAATGATTCCTGACTTTTCAATTCTGACATAACCTGACAATTAATTTCTGACATAAAATTCTAGACGTCATTCAGCCCATCAGCTTACCTAGCGGCAATGAATTGCTGTGGACCTTCGAGGGCACAATTGCTACAGCTTCTGGATTTGGTCTAACTAGTGATGGTACGTATTATTTTCATATTTTGCAATTATTAGACTTGGATAAAACCAAGGTTATGTGCAATAAACATGTACATGTGGCCGTTCTGGAAGTTGGCTAAAAATATGTATACCTCGGGAAGAAATTGCAGTTAGGTAGAGACCACTTCAAGGACTAGATGAACAGAAGAATTCATCTCGGTTAGGCAGTGTTTGGGAAACTACATCGAGTCTTCTCATCGTCGATCTCACAGTGCCTTACGATGATATTCTTCAATGAGTGTGTCCTACCCGTCATGACATACGGAGCCGAAACGTGAACACTTACGGTACGGCCGGTCAACAAGCTCAAAGTTTCTCAGCGTTCTATGGAAAGGGCTATGCTTGGTGCTTCTTTAAGGGATCGCATCAGGAATGAGGTGATCCGGCAGATAACCAGAGTAATCGACATATCCCACCGTATCAGCAGGCTGAAGTGGCAGTGGGCTACCCATATACGGTTCTTGAGTGGAGACCAGGCCAGGCCAGGTGGAGTGACGATTTGAACAAGATGGCTGGCAGGATCTACTTGCGAGAAGGCGAAAATAGATCGAAGTGGCGTTTAATAGGAGAGTCCTTTATCCAGCAGTGGACTGCGAAAGGCTGATGATGATGATGTATATATATTATATATATTTTTTTTTGTTGTATGTTTAATTATGCCAAAATAAAAAAAAACTACATATATCTTTATTTAAAATTAAGGAAATACGTATTCTTGACACTTACTTATTTTAACTCATTGTTGATTCAACCATTTTTATTGCATTAAACATTAACTTGAAATCTATTATATCTATTATACTTGTATATACTTCTTATATCTATTATATTTGCCAATTGTGCAGAGGGTGAAATATCCCAGGCCCAGAGTCTGAGCGCTGTCAATGTTCCAGTCATTAGCAATGTAGACTGTCGCAGTTTCTTTGGAATATGGATACATAATTCTAACATTTGCACAAGTGGTGCTGGGTATATAGGTGTTTGCGGTGGTGATTCTGGTGGACCTCTAGCTGTCACAATCGATGGAAGAAATACTTTGGTAAGATTGTTTCAATTTCAAATATTATGATAATGATTGAGGTTTTACTTAAACAAAAATAATGATATAGTCGGCAATTCTCTTAATCTTCATCTTAATCAAATCTCTTAATCTCTCGGCATTCAAATACAGTTAACATTTGCATAGAGTTTTTTTGTGTGGTAGAGCTATACTTAAGCAGCTTATATGGGCCGGCTCGACCGGTGCGATACCAGGCCCCACAGAGAAGCGGTTGTGAACCAACGCCTGCGTTGCATTTCTCCAAAATTTGTGAGGTTTCCGGAGGCCTAACTTGCGACTCTCACTTGCAGGTGTGCATGGATGGCGGTTGTAACTTACCATCAGGTGAACCGTCTGTCCCCCCAAACATAAATAAACAACAAAAAAACATTTAATTTAGTTTCATACAATTGCAGATTGGTGTTGCATCCTTCGTCTCATGGTTCGGTTGTGAGGCTGGTGACCCCTCTGCTTTTGCCAGAGTTACCTCTTACGTCAACTGGATACGGATTATATAATTTTTTAAAATATTATATAAAATATTTATTCCGTTTTTAAATATTTTAATACAATAAAAAACATGATATACTTATTATAAATTCTGTTATAGTTTAAGCCTGAAAATATGAAAGGATCATCGATAAACATATTTTTGTAACTTAATTTTTTAACTTAACAGAATTTTCACAAAAGAAAACACATAACAATACGTAGATGATCCCGTGCAATCAGTTTAAGATTTTAAAATTAATAGCTTATTTATTATTAAAACACATTTTTACCTCACCTACTGATCTCTAAAACCATCCAACCAACATGAAATTCACTACCAACGTGATTTTGGGCTTATGGATAAAGACAAGTTAGCATTAAATTATATTGATTTTTGACAGTATGTGACCTACACAAAAATCAATGAAATAAATAATTAATTTCATTTTAATATTGTTTTATAAGTGATTCATTTTAGTTGTAGTTTGAATGAAGTGGTTAAACATTAAAACATGTAGTAAATATATACTACAAAATGATGATGATGATGCGAAATGATGAAAAATTTGAATAATTGGTATGATATATTTTTCACAAACTATATTTAAATTAAAAGAATTCTTATAATGGGCACTTCAATACAAAAATCGTATTTAACCCGGTTTTCCTCATGGACTAACTATATCACACCACCAGTTATTTCATATGGGATATTAGCACATAGCGACATAGCCACTTCGCCGAGTTTTACTCGATGAGGTGGTACCCGGGTACCCTCTCGCTTGGGACCATGATACTATCCATCCAGTTTCATTCTGCGAGGAAGTGATGCTTGTCAAAGAGGTGGCGGAACGGAAACGGGAGAGAATGAGCACTCTCCCATTCCGCAGGAGATACACCAAACACCGAAGAGCGCTTAACGATCTCCGGCCTCCATGAGCGTTGGCCTAATGGCCGTATGGGTTTAGTCGGTTCGAGTCCGAAATACCCGAGTCACCGTTCACTCGATGAAGTGGTTTCCACAAGTTAAAAAAAACTGCAGTAGTTATGTTAAAATGAATGGTTATAGTAAATCAGTTAAGTCCTTAAGAACTTATTCTGGGATGGCACAACTAGTTGTGCGTACGTAGTTGGTTGTTAGAATATGCTGTTAAGAATTTAAAGGGCGTATGGCATTGCTAGTTTCAGACTGTTTTGATGATATAAGTATTTTTATTTACGTACCTAGATGTTTTAAACTTTCCAAAAAAAAAAATAAGAATCTTAATATATTAAATTTATTTAGTTTAGAATAAGCAAATTAAAAATAATTGATACTGATATTTTATTAACGTTAGACTAATTGTTGTTGTGATTCGGGAGTCTAACTAGGGTGACAAATACGTACATATATTTAGAAGGTCCACTTCTTCTTACAACTAATAAATGATTTGAAATGATTGAGAGGCAGAATAACCTGAAAAATATAGAAAATTCTGTACACTCAGCCAACTATGCTAACGCTACAGTGTGAAGTCAACAAGTTCAAATAAAAACATACAAATTTTCCGTTATAATACTATTGTTGTTCAAAGTCGACTAAAGTAGATTCCCTTTGTTCCTGTTCTTTCTGCATAAACCACAAAGTCTCGCTTTTATAACAATGCTAACAATAGTGGTCCAGTATTTCGCCGTAGATTTGTCGCTTGAGTCGAAAATTTAGTGCAACCTCTTTTAAACTTGACCTGTTAAGGGAAATGGCAAAATCTGTGGAGCAGTTATTTCCTGAAAAAAAAAATGTTTTACCTTGGTCGATGGAGAATTATTAATCACTCTTAATTTTTCAATGCGTGCCACTCTACGCTGAATTAACAAATTATCAAAGCACGAAATCGTTGCAAGGCATATTGCGGAATTGTTTTTATTAGGCATTGTGATGAAGGACCAACTCTTTTTCTCTCTTCAATTCGGAACACTTGCACAAAGTAGTCGCTTATAAACAGTTAATATTTTTACTAGAGATCTGAGCACCGACAACACAGTTAACTTGCCTTTATTAAAAAACACACGTACAAAGTATCAATTATTATAAGTACCATGGAACGTAAGCTCCTAATCTAAATAAACTCTATTCTGAATAAATAAATGCCAGCTATTTCTATTACCTAGTTGTACACCAATAAATAAAATCTCGTCAATTTTAATTATCAGACATACATACTGTAAATAGCTGGCATCTCAGCTAAGGTCTAAAAAATACGCAACTAGACCTCTCTATTCCTTTGACAATTGAGAATGGGGTGCAGTGTCCGGAGTGCTAGGGCGACGAGCCCCTGCCCACTGCTTCTCTCTGTCTCACGCTGTTTTATATTATCTTAAAAAAAGCAGCTAATGTAAGTTTAAAATTTCTACACTTTTTGCATCCATTCTTCTGTTAAAAATAGTTAAAATAAAGTTTGTAAAAAAATCTTACCAGAATTGAGAGAACCAAATTTGTTTATTTATTATTTTGATTATACATATTTTGACGTAATTTATCACTATCAATCATCGCATTTTAATAAATAGTAAAGAAATAAAGCATTTCGTTAAGAATCGATTTTGTGACTACTAATGTTCTAATTGACCAAACCACTGGACAAAAATTAAATTAATAGCCTACACGTGTGGTGGTTTTTGTAATGCCATCACGCCCTACCGCTATAGGGATCAGGTTTGCATGAATAAAAAACAACCATTAAACTACTGTATTTACGCCGTTTGAGGACACAGGACTTTCTGCGGACATGGCAGCAGCGCTAGCACACCCAACTATATTTGGAAGATGTGATGGTGCAATGGTGTCTATGTATACCCATCTTCCATGGCAGTAATGACATACCATCTGGTCTCTTCCCTTCGTCTCGTACCAGACCATGTGCCTCACGTACCGCCGAAACGCCGGCGGTGACAAGAGCACGACGAAATATGCCATATACGGCCAGCGCTTCTTCATGGAAAGCAGGGAAGGATCGGTCACACAATGCAAGCATTGTTTAACAACCCCTTTTCTGCAAGGTCGTTGTAATACAGCGGTCGAACGGGCCCATACGTGCCGAAGCATGGCTCTCCCACGTTAGAGACTTGACTAGACTTACATTTCTAAGTATTTTAAAGGACTGAACGTGTAGAATTTCTGTATATTTTAATATTTATTAGGTGACTCTAGATTTCCGTTGCAATGGACTTCCAACTACTAACGTCTATCCGAATTATTGTGATCCATCCCAAGCTTGCCTGGAAGAGATTGCAATTAGCAACAAAGCCGCTCTTTTACATTATGTGTTTTAAACGTCTATTTTTAATACTTATTCTACCAATGATGTATAAATAAAGCTGTTATCTATCTATCTAATGTCACCGAAATCAGAATATCCAAACAATATAATCCAGTACATAATCAATATCCGATAGAGCACTGTAAGTTTGTTTAAAAGTTCAAAAACTACTGCTGATCTTAATTGCATATCGCCGGAGAAGTACAGTATTTGCAAAGCCAATTATTCAAATCTATAAGAACATGTTCGGAGCTGAACTTAGCTAGTGCCCTGCGAAAAAAAGTTTAAAATACAAACTGAGCTTTATTCGCCTATTGAATTCAATGAAAGGAATGAAAAGTAGGAACTAGATTCTATTGTACTTCTATGTAGGTGTTGGGGTAAACACAAACTAGTATGAAGACTTTCCACCCCACAAGTCATTGCCTCCCTTTGCGAGGTGTTTAGACGCCTTCGTGACCCACTTGCAAGTGAACACTTCGCTCTGTTTCTATCACCCAAATACTCACTTAAAAAAATGCAATTTAACTTAAAATAAAAATTATGATATTACTAATAACTAAATATTTTTGTTGTTTGTTTGTTTGTTTTTCTTGTAATGTGCTTTTAAAGTTTGTAGTGGACCTTCACCTTTGGCACAAGATTGAACAAATTGTGTGTTATGAAAATATACCAAATGGCGTAATCATAGAATACATGTAAATAGAAAGTATTGTTGAAAAAGCTATCTTGACTTGTGTTGGTTTGTTTTGACTTCACAAAATAATAAATCCAATTTGACGCATAGGATCACAGTAACTTTAGAGATTGTTTTAAATCAATGTAACAAATTCTCGCAATTAACCATTAGAAAGTGTACTACTCGTATATATAAATTTAACTCAAAATCGTTTCTTTTTTATTTAAGTTACATAGTTTAAAATATATTTAAAACTATATGCTTTTTTATTATGAGATAGAGGGTAAACGAGCAGATAAACGGGTCACTAATATTAAGCGAAAATGTCATAAATAACTGTCGTAAATAAATATATATATATATATATATATATAATCTAATATATAAAATTCTTGTGTCGCGGTGTTTCTTACCAAACTCTTCCGAAACGGCTGGACCGATTTTTATTAAATTTTGTGTGCTTGTAGAGTAGGTCTGAGAATCAGCCAACATCTATTTTTCATACCCGTAAATGATAAGGGTGACCCTAAACAGATTTTTTTATGGCAGAACAGTTTATGGCAGAACAGAACGTTTGCCGGGTCAGCTAGTATAATATTACGTTGAAAATAATTTAATTACTATCCGAACATTTGAGTGCAATGAAAAAAGTGTTAACTTGATTTTCATTTACTTTTATAAGAGCTTATTTATGACTTTAAAAATATTACAATATCAAATGACCTTGTTGTAATAGTTAAGTTCCGTAAAAAGAAACTAACCAATTATATCTGTTAATACCGGAAAGGAGACTGACCACTTTGTATGGACTCTTAGCCAGAGCATGAACAATTTTATATTGATATTTTAATATAAATGTTTAGTAGTATGAACTAAGTGAAAAACGACGAAATGAACTTCAGTATCAAGTCAGTTATATTATATAATTTAGTGTTTATAGTTCCTATTTTGTTTTATTTTTTTTCAAGTTGCAATAATTCATTAGGCATCATTATATTTGTATGTCAATTACCTTCACAGTCGTGATAAGAATGAATCGGAGTCCATTTTGGATAGCACAGGTCAAAGTAGAATATCAAACAAAAAATCATACAAAAATTAAAATGACAGAATTAGCCAAAAGTGACATAAAACAAGAATTAGAGCATAAGTAAATTTTATTTTGAAACATGTTTTTTTTTTTTATTTACTCGTCAACAAAAGGGTCACTGCAGTTGAAAGTTATAAATCAATTAATAAACCATTTCTATTGTTACCTTGGTACTACAAGTTTATTGTATATGAAAAGAAAATTTATTATAATTTACTTTGATTACAAAATGGTTGTTCACGTTCTGGCCGCACTGACTGACACAGAATATATTTGTCAAAATTATAAAAAAATAACAGATTATAGAGGATCGGCTGTTATGTCTCTCCATCACAAAAGGGAGGATCCTCCAACCAGGCGAGGTGATCATGCCTGACGGACAGTGGCTCTACGGTTGATTTTGAGAAGTTGTATATATACTTATTGGTGCGAGAATAGTATCGCGATTAAGGACTATACTACGTCATTAGAGTAGTTGCTACTTAGTTAAACTTGTCTTCGCTAGAGGGTCCTCATATGTTTCTGCTATATGTAGAGATTGCTAGAAAATAATTAATTGTAAGTATCTTTCAAATATTAGAAAATAAATATCGATTTTAATTTAATGTTTCAATTTTGGTTGGGTGTTGTTGGTTTTAAATTGTCTGAACTCTATAAAAATATGTATGTCACATCTACTACTTATTAACAGCAATCTGTTGGATTACTCGAAGTGCGAAAAATTGGATTTAAAATATTGTAATGAATAAACTATTTTTTTTATTTTTTTAAAGTACATGGACTGCGGGTCTACAAATAAGAATAAAATTATTTATTTTAAATTATTTCAATTTTCGATTTCAATAGGTCGTCAATTTACGTACGTCTGTCAATTTTCATCCAACCTTGAATTAAGATTTCATCATGGCTCAATGAAAATTGACAAACGTTAAAACTGTCTTGTTATTTTGCTGGTACTATACTCGTATATGGTATATAAATCGATAATGCGATTTAAATTTCGGAACATTCAGTAGTAGGTAGTACGATTACATTATATTAGGTGATCAATTTCATAGAAACTGTTAATATAAAGAAAAACATCAAGGATATGATTTATCATTGTAAACCACTTGTGTGCCTGTCCTAAGTGAGCAGAATAATAAAATAGAAAATATTTTAAAATGATAATTTTATAAAAATACAAACTGGTTAACAACATCCACTCGAAAACATTTTTTTTTACAAATACATACAATACAATATATATATAATATACATAATATACAATGCATGTGAGCATCCATTTTAAAAGTAATACTAATATAATATCATAGAAGGATAATCAGCTGCATTAGTACCAACTGTTCTAACGCGATATCGTAGTTAAAAATGTAATCCCTTATGTATCCTAGCTCGCAAACTCTGAGTAAACCGCAACACTCTAATGAACTCTCTTTGATTTCTCTCCTATGTGTACCCAAGTTAAATTCTCTATTAGTTCGACTAATATTACGAAGCATTACTCACAACGATCTATTGAAATTTGGCGTCTACTTCAAGTTATTTTGTTTTGATTTTGCTGTCTTCTGCCACTAAAACTCTTAAAAAAAAAAGCAAAAATATATTTATGATATCATTTCGATTTAAAATTATTTAATAGCCCTAAATAATCTTAAGTTACATCAAGTAATCAATAAGGATTTAAATTCCGTGATGACTAATAGATAAATTAACAATAAAATTGTTAAACTTCAAGGAGTTCAATGTTTAATTTTTATATTAAAAGGTTTATAAATTATGTCGTTTCCCAGAAATCTTCTGCGCTAAAGCCTAGCCCTAAACTAGATACCTATACGTATATATGAACGAGACCGAAGTGCATAAAACTGCACAATAAAACATTCCTGTGACAAAACTTTTCTACATGCAAACTCATGGTACGATTTATGTTTAATGAATATTTATACAAATGTGTATATAGCACCGTAATAATTATAATGCCATGCCTTCTCAGAGGAACCTCAAGCCCATTCCCGTACATTATAGATGGCTCTCTAAAAGCGGTCGCTGCACACATCTGCACTTAGTGAAACGTGCTTCAATTAGCCAATATGCCACTAATAGTTTCCATGGAGCATTAGGCATAATATTCGTGGATGTTTCAGTTCCGCTTACTCTCAAATCATACGGGAACTCCCGTTACGATAATCTTATAGCTAACATGCACAACTTAACTAAAATAATTTGGTCATGATATTTATTTTTGTCTGTTAAAAAATATATATATATATACATATTACCATTGCATTATTTACAAATGTTATTCGATTACTAGTAGGTAACCGTTTTTAACCTAGGTATTTCTTAGCAAAATCGTGTGGTTCTTGGTAGAGTAGTAGCCACGCCCTCTCTTACCATGGATTTAGTAAAAGGCGGCTAATGGATCGGACTATTGTCTATCAGACAGTGTGTATACTGTCATATAGTGCCCGGTTGAGTGCAATAGGCATTTTATTACCTTAGTAGGACCAAAGTCTAATTGGCACAATGTGGCTGTTTAATACACCTCCGCCTACTCTTTAGTGGTAGTCGTGAGCACCTGTATGTATGTATGTGTTTCCTAGATACTTTTTAACAAACAGTTCATTCAAGTATTTCTATTATTATTTATTATTAACATTTCCGTACCTTAAAAGGAAAACAATACTTAGCTGTCCGTCTACATGTCATGACCTTCTTATTCTGAAACCAGTTGAGGCGTCAAACCGAAGTCAAAATCATGATAATAATCTATGTCAAATTTAGATATACTGCCACGCGATTTATATAGCAGCTTAAAAGGGCATAGTAGCAGTATAAATATCAGTATGGGTTTGCGATGATATATAGGATCCTCCAGTTTAGTGACGCCTGGAAACTAGATGCGAATGTTAGTTGGCATGTTAATAGATATGTATTTGAAACTAACTTGTAAAAATTGTCTCTAAGGTGGAAAATATTGATGCAATATTCTGTACTATAGATAACATACCATGTTCAAGTTTAAACAGTATCTTTATTATTAATAATCCTACATATATCATGAGATTAATACTCGTAAGCTGATTTAAAACATCTTATCTTTGCTTATCTTACCTTATCTTTCTGCTTTACGAAGCAATCGCCTATGCAGATATAAAGATAGAAAGATATGAAACCGGAGTTTATGACTACCGCCAAAATTATGGCGTGATAGCAGTTGCCAAAAATCCGGGAATTTGAATCTAATACCACCCCGTTAAAAAGTTTAATTGACATAATCAAACCATGACAGATTTATAAAAAAAAAAACAAATTAATTCCCCCAGTAAGTAACGGCAGATAAAATATCAAGGGTACTTACCTTCTAATTCGAAATATAAAATTAAAATATTGTTGCATTTCTGGTATTTCTGAAACATGATATCAATTTCCTATACAATAAATAAGGCTATTTGTTACTTTGCAGTGAAAATTCAACCCATTAACTTACTCGTGCCCTTGGGTAGCTATATTCAATAGAATTTTGTCAGCCCCATCGGTTTGGCCTCCGGGTATGGAATAACAAGAGACGGTTTGTATTTTATCAACCAATATTTTTTTATTTCAACCCGCATCAACTTTACAATATATTAAATAATAACTATAGACAAACAGAATGCTATGAAATACGGCTGTTAAAAAAGGAAAAATAATTCGTCCGTTATTGCTTTTCGTGTTTAAGAGGATTCTCTGTATCCTTAGTTGCAACATAAAATGTCTGTATTGTCAGTTGATTGAAGAAAGCTGAATTTCTTTGTTTCTTTAAAGCCTTGTCTTGATATTGTTGTACAATTGATGTCGAAAATGTCAGACTTTTGCAGACAATTAGATAAAGGAAGGAAAAGGAGGTAAATTTGCGCGTTATCATCAACGGCGAATGCAGTAACATTTGTATGGGTATAAGAAAATCGCACTTATGCACCAACGGTTCTGGTGGGGTCGTACCATAGTAGCCTTCTTGGATTCTTAGGATTCTTCTTCTTTTTCTTTCCTTTTGGTCCAGCTACCTGCCATCTTTCCTGATTTAGAGGCTCTCCAGGTGTCGCTGAGGCAGGAGAAGTATGCTCAGACACCTTCTTTTCCGCAGTTGCTCGTTTTTTTCCTTTTTTTTTTGAGTTTCCTCTAGAAATTGCAGCATTATTTGCTGTCGCTTGCAGAGTAGCTGTCTTACTACTTGAAGGGGTAGAGAGACCCACCTTGATTGCATCCGCATAAGACGAGAGTCTAGATGAAGATAGAGGTGGTCGAAGTCGGGCTCCTTCCATTGCTGAGATGCGCTTCGTTATGCGCTCCTCTAGTTCCGACATCAGCCTGGCTATGTTAGGCTCTAATGCCTGCGCCGGTGCACCCTCAGGCCGGTTTAGACTACTCTGTTTTACAAAGTCTACTCGCAAGGCTCGTAGTTCTTGGTGCAACTCTTCATTTTTCTTTTCAGAGTCAGCCAATCGATCTTCGAGGCGTCTTATCGTCTCCTCAGAGGACGGATATTTCAGAAGCGCCTCAGTTGCCTCTTTAATTAAAGAAGCTGCATTTTTAAGGGCCTTTTGGCTGGAGCCTTTTAGACCCTTAGAAATTCTGGCCACTTTCCCAATGCTTGTTAGTGCCTCCTTAATTTTGCTCTCCCAGTTTGGAGCTGAATCCATATTTTTGTGCGGGCTCCTTCTCGCTTCCGCTCGCTCTGCTCTTTTAGTAGCTATATTAAGGAACAGCTCTTTTAATCGCTGTTCCTCCTCTTTTTCTTCTGCGGCTTTATCAGCGGCTTGGAGAGCTGCCGCCTCTTTTCGAGCCTTTCCAACGCCGATATAGTTGCCTATCGTAGGTGGTCGACCCCTTCCACGTCGCGCCGTCGATATCTTTGCGACGGGCAATGCTTCGTCGCTTGAAGATTTTTCTGAGCCGATACCGGAGCGGCTTCTACTCCTCCCAGACCCGGCCCTGCTGGAATGTGGGCGCTTTTCCGCTCGCCAAAATTTTGCACTGCCCTCTTCTTCCATTTCCATCATCGCGACCTCCGCGTTTATGTTGGTAGCCGATTTAGAGCTGGCTACAGGGCTCTTAAGGCATTGGTTGCCCCCCCCAGAATACGATTGGGGACTGTCGGCACCGACTGGTGCCGAATGGGATTCCCCAGACGCGGAGCGTCCGGGACCCACCTGGGTAGAAATATCTCTATTTACCTTTGCCATTTTTCTGATAGGTTTACGTCCTTCGACGATGACGCCCTTGGAACTGAGTTCCCCTCAGCTATTCATCCTCTTGCCGGGCGTCAGAGCGTAGGATTGGGGTAATTTTTATAGAGGTTTTCTTCCTCGCAGCTCCGAAGAGCCACCGGTCCTGTCCATTCAGGGTTACGGCTTGGCCAGACGGCGGTCTGTACCAGACCATGCTCAACTGACAAGGACAGTGAGCCCGTCTGCCCGATGCTGTAATTTTTTAAAGAGGTTGTCTTCCTCGCAGGCCTAGAGAGCCACCGCGCCGGTCCGTTGCCGGACAGGGGCACGGCTGGAACGAACGATACTACAATCGAGTAAATCCAGTGAAAGATAGCTCTTCGCCCCTTGTAGTTTCTGCCCGCCATATCCTCTGCTTAGATCAGAGGACAGTGGGAGAATCACAGGGTGACCCTAAAAGCAGGGTCCCCCTTGCCAGAATATTAGCCGTGGTCGACGACGCCCACTCCACAATAAAAGGAGCGTCGTCGTTAACGTTGCCCGGGATGCACCACGTGGAGGTTTTCTAGCCCAGCACCCCAGTACTAAAAGTCTTTAAAAACCGTGCAATAAATATATATTTATTGGCGTTGGGTTATATATTATAGCAATAGGTAGTATTAATTATACCATTTAGATAGAGCAATACGTATGAGCCGGCTCTACCGGTGCGATACCACGGCCTCACAGAAAACTGGTTATGAAGCAACGCTTGCTTGCATTTCTCCGAAACCACTTCCCCTCCCCTCGTCCCCCCTCTCTTCTTTCCTATCTCCTCACCCCCCTATCTCCTCTTTTTCATCCCCGCATCGCCCTGCCCCTCATCACGCTCAAAGGCAGGCAGCGCACTTACGACTCTTAAGTTGTAGGTTTACGTGAACGACGGTTATCACCATAACTCCCCCATGTAACAAAAAAAATACACTATCACAAACTATATACTTATGTATAAGGAGCTGTATCACAAAACAGCCTACCGCAGACTGTTCGAAAAATGAATGAAGTTATCAATCCTGAGAAGAGAATAATTGAGAGTGGGGCCTACAATCGAGATATGATTGATCTAACACCTCACGAGCCCATCAAATCGCTCTTCAAAGGGTAAATCTGTATTTAAGTGGGCTGCAAACTTCCCACTTGTAATTACATTTTTATGTTGTCGAAGGCCCGGGCTCGGTACTAATGTCTTTTACAAATGCGAATATAATAGACCGGGGGTCTGTGGGTTGGACGAACTGAGATCTCTTTCAACAGGACCGCTTGCGGCCCTTCTTTGTACATATAGACGAAATTTATTAGATAACAAGATACCAAACTCGTTTGTGAGAACAGGTGTTTTGTTTAGTCAAACGGTATAATTCGGAAAATGTGAGAAAATATGTACAGAGTTGAGATGTAGAGCGGATGTTTTAAAAAGCTTTTGGTATCTTAAATTCAACAGAAATCGTCGATACTCAGTTGGTTGGTAGTTAGCATTTCTCGTTTATATTTATTCTACCAGTCATAAACACAGAGCATCACGTAATAATTAACGATTTATACCGCCACCGCACAAATGACGTAATATTTAAAATGGTCGACTCGCTATAGAAACAAATATAATAAATAATGTTTAAATGCACAAGTATTTGTATAAAGAAAGCTTTTATCTGAGTTTCGTTTATGTGTTAGTAGGAAAAGACTAACTTTAAAAATAGAATAAAGTAAATATCAAACTATGTATTTTTCTTGTGAATCACACCTTATACCAAAAAAAAACTGTACATTTATTTTAGGTGAACAATTTGTAAGCATGTAAATTCTGAATTAGTAACATACCACGATTCCTCGTAATCCTGTCTGGACTTTTTTTGACGAATTATAGGGTTGGCAATCGCATGGAGTAAATCACAATGATAAAATGTATAACATCACAACACGCAAGATATAAAATATCTATTGGAATTGTGTTTGTCTTAACAGACTTTATTTATACAAACAGATATGCACTTTTTCCTCTGCATTATATGTGTACACGGTGTACATGTATAATGCAGGAGGTGTGTTAAAAGTATTATGGTTGACATGATATAGATATAAAACTTAACTTAACTTAACTTAAGTATATTACAGAAGAAAAAAACAATATTTTTTTTTTGTTTTTTCGTGTGGAAACCCCCACGGGTCATCACCTCTCCGGAGCTGACGGTGAAGTGGTATGTCGGACTCGAACCGACTAAAACCACACGGTGTTAAATGATAATAATAGGTAGAAAACACTATTTAATAAATAAACCCTCTTGCTCTCTCCTACTGAACACGTTGCTGTGCAGGACAGGGTTCACAATTCATTATTTTTAATTAAATTAACTTGAAAATTAATTTATTATTTTTAATTAATTTAAAATAATAAATTGTGTGAAATAAAATTATTTATTATTTTCATTCTTGGAAATTACAGACATTAATATTGTAGACATTTTATTGAATTAATAAGCTGACACAAATTAGACTTTGAAAATGTTTTTACTTTAGTTACTTTACTTTATTTACATTCCTTGCATAGTGGCAAAACACAAATATAATGTAACACAAATATATTGACTATGTATTTAAAATTTAAAATATTAAATTAAAGTGACATTTATATTCAAAATCCGTGAAGGTTAATATCATCACTTGCATCTGTGAGTAAAAAATGCAATGGATTGTTTAGTATTATGATTTTACTAAGTATCTAGCATATGTTATGAAATCGATTAGAATATTTTGTCAGACTACATGATCTCTTTCATAGCAATAACCAAATTCATAAATTAGGTACATAACATAAACAAAATGCACTTAACCCTATTTCTTTATTCACATTGCTACAGGCTTCCCTTTATTCTTTGTAGCAGTAACCCTAGGTGAAACCCTACGACAGTGTCTAGTCGTGGTGACTGACGATACAGGGTAAGCCTTTACAACACGCAGTACACTAGACTAAAAAAAAAAAAACAAAACAACCCTTAATTTTGCTGTCAGTCTATACTGATATTAAATACATGTAATACGATGTATGAAGATTATCATATACCTATGAACAACATTAAAAAATCAATCGACTATACATATGCTTGTATGTGATATAATTTTGATCAACGATATCGGATCATACCCGATTCAAGAACACTTTATAAGATTATAAAAAAAAAATACTGTTCTGTATTCAACATAATACATAAACTTTATAATATCACCCAGCGCATAACGCGCCTTACAACAGACAACAACTATATGAGTAGGTAGTGATGCGTGCCCGTTTAATAAACAGTTTTGAACAATACTAGCATTGTTTTGTAATGCAACATTAAAGGTCGCGCTCTACTGCTCACACACCGACTCCAGAAAGTCCCAAATAAATAATTTTATATTTATTTATCTTTATTATACTTCTTTGATATCGATCATATAACTTAAATATGTTAAACAAATATTATCACAGTGGAATACGTCAAAAACCATTATGACATAAGATTAGGTGATCATTAATATTTGTGTATTTTGCACGATCACTATCTGACCAATATAAATCATTACCCGATTATTGCACTTTTAATTTATGAGTCTGTATAAAGAGGACCGTATCTCAAACTGGCCTGCAGTAGTTATACTGAGTACATGGAGCAAAAACCAGTTAGTAACAAGACTCCGCCGCATCCACACGCTCGCGAATAAAATTAATCGAGGTCACGACCAATGACTACTTTTTAGTCAAAGAATATTTCGGTTTCTTACGAAACTATCGTGGCGTCAGCAGAATGGTTACCTCATAACATCTACCTATTATTAGACAACAACGTAAGCGACATCCATTTACGCCCTAGTAATCAACAAACTGTGCGGCAACTCGAACGTGTCCGCGGCGGCTATGGCAAAACATACAATTTTCGTGTTTTTCTTCATCGCAATAATATTCAAAACAGACAGTTACAAAATACTCGGCATTTTTCCTTCGTTGGATAGGACTAACTACCTCACATACCGCGGGCTCTTCCGGGAATTGGCGAATCGGAATCATGAAGTGACTTTGATTAGTCACTTTCAAATGCAAGATGCTCCCGCTTCCTACAAAGACGTATTACTCAGTGATCAACAAGTGTACAAAGGATTATCTTTTGAATCTGTAATAGCAAACGAGGTGTCACGTTTACCGTTCGAAACGCTAGTGGCAACTAAAGCCGGCAACGATGACTGCAAGATATTAATGAAAAATCATCAAGTGCTCCATATGATAAGAACACGACCTAAATACGACGTAATATTAGTGGAGTCATATAACAGTGACTGTGGCTTAGCTCTGGCTGCAAATTTAAGTGCACCTTACATTACCTTCAATCCCCAGCCTTTACAACCTTGGCAATACAACAGACTCGGTATTAATTTCAACTCAGCCTATGTAAGTCAATCTGGCTTAGAGTACGGAAAGGAACCTTGGTACTTCGAGAGGTTAAAGAGTTACGTGTTATATCACATAACTAACTGGGTTTACTACGTTGGTTCTCAAGTAACCGACCACGTGTACCTATACAAGTATCTGGGCGATGACCTGCCGACATTAGAAAGTATTGCGTCGAACGCTAGCCTTGCGTTTGTAAACAGTCATCAGACGTTGTACGGAGGTGTTGCCAAGCCTGACAACGTAGTTGACATCGGTGGTATACACATACGGCCTTCAAAAATCATACCAACTGTAAGTATGTTTATTGATCTGCTTATATAAATAGCGACTTACAAAAATCGTGTTTTCGTCTCAACGAGACAGAACAGGAGAGACAGAGAAAGAATGAACAGGTTACAAAGTCCCGAATTGATTAAAGTTTGTAGAATTATTTACTAATTGAGTCACTGAGTTAGTAGTAGATACAACAACTTTTCATAGTTTTTACACCTTTTTGTCAAACCATTAGCGGTTCACTTGTTTCCGTCCAATTACATTTTTCTATGAATATCTTAAATGTTTTTATTGAGTTTTAAATATGTAGTCTTTTTTGAGTTAAAATGAAAATAAAACCTAATAACAACTATATAATATATTTCAGGAAATAGAAAGATTTATAAACGAGGCAGAACATGGTGTAATATACGTAAATCTGGGTTCCAGTGTGAAGGACTCCACACTCCCAAGTGATAAATTAAAGGAGCTGTTATCAACCTTCGCTAAATTGCCTCTAAGGGTCCTTTGGAAATGGGACGGCGCCAATCTGCAGCTGCCGAGAAACGTTATGACTATGAAATGGCTCCCACAATACGACATATTAAGTATGTATATACACATTTATTTGTATGTGTCTAATAAATTGTTTATAGTAGATTTTTCCAACGTGTGCAAAAACTTAAACTTGAGTCTAACTTATATTATTCGTCAAAAATATTTATACTAAGATAAGAAAGAAGAAGCTACTAATCTGATTTGAATTTTTTTTACATATTCCCCTCATTAGATATTCCGTTTATTGAGGAAGGCTATAGGCTGTATATTAAGTGCGAAGCAGTGAACATAAAAGCAGGTGAAACAGCGAGGAACGACTAGAAGGGTAATTTAGGAAAGCCATTTAGCCATTAAAAGCGGTGGTAGTGTAATGACCAAGGCGTCGGATCTGTTATCAAATGGTTGCGGGTTCGAAACCAATCCCGCGTGCAGTGAAAACACCACGAATACAAGCATTTAGCTTAGCTGGGGGGTCAACAACAATACTAGTAATATGTGGCCCACGTTGCTAGTGTTCATTTATTAAAAAAAATCATCACGTTTTATAAGTTAGTGTACAGATGTTATTTGTCATATGTTTCAAATCTTAAAGTGTCTAGATCGTATCATTTTCATTAATTTAGTTTTATTAGTTTGTAGTAACTTTAAGGAATGTATTATCATTTTCAGAACATGAAAATGTAAAGGTATTTGTATCTCACGCCGGTATTCTGAGTGCTATAGAAGCCCTTGACGCCGCAATACCAGTGGTGGCTATTCCATTGTTTAGTAACCAATATGGTAATGCAGCAGCTCTACAAGACGCAGGCATTGCAACTGTCGTTTCTTATCAAGATCTGAAGAAAAAGTATCTTCTAGATGCTATTAATGAAGTATTGGATACTGAGTAAGTATTAAAACTGAGTTGAAAACGTGTATGAACATTTTCATGATTGTCCGTTTAGTAGTTTAGACGGGAAAGCATAACATATAAACTCACATTTGCGTGTATTGTAAGTAGTAAAAGTTACTTTGTCTATAAAATAAGTATTTTTTTTTCTGAAGAGAGAAGCAAGATAGCTTATGTCCTTTTTCTATACCCTAGTAACTTGTATGCAGTACTTAATTATTTTCGGTTCAGTAGTTTATACGTGAAAGTGTAATAAACAAATAAACAAACAATCTTAGATTTACATTTCTAAAATTAAGTGGGTAAGTAAGGATTATACTATAGTTAGGATATGGACCCTAAATTATATTCGATAATATCCGTACTGATAACGCCGTACTTATATTAATTATTATTACATCAATTAATAAATAAATTATTGATCTTTAATATTTAAGAAACTCATTAAACTTGTTACTAACTTGATTAAAGACTTATTATATTAAGTCTAGGTCCGTTATCACTACTTGCTTACCTTATCAATAAACTAAACAAAGCCGTAGCGTTTAATTACTTATTTAATCCCCAGATTTGGCGATATATATATATATTTTCTTTATATTAATTCATGCTGGAACTGAGGAACTGCTGCTATTTGGCACAGATATAGCTAGCCTGGAATAGGCAGCGGCTATTCCTGAATGGTCTAAACTTTCAACGCAAATGAAGTCGCAGGCAACAGCTACTGATAAATATTAGATTCGGATGGCTAAAAATATCAACAAAATTTCTTTTTCATTATATAAATTATATATATCATAAGCTTTTCTACAATTATACATCGACCATTGTGACGTGTGTATGAACTCTAAGTGAGAGTGATATCCCAGAATGTTATCGCACATTTATTATTACACATTACATGCAGTTGTTATTGTTATCCTTACGTGTTATTATAATATTAATGCGAGACAGTCGCAACTGTTTAACGGAAATTCATCTTTTTATTACCTTGTTTAAATTAAATTGTAGAAACTAAAATTATTTGTTACACTCAAACCAATTATAAGTCCATTTTTTTTTAAGTCAGAAGTAGAATTAAGATAGGTCAGTAATAAAACCTTGTGAATAGAAACAAAATCCGATATATCGCCTTTCTAATTAGCCAAAACAAATGAGTAGTATTGATAGCTCTTATATACTCTTAATAACACCACTTATAAAATATTAAAAAAAGTTAAAATCTTTAAACATTTTTTACAGGGTGCAACACCGCGCCAAGCTAGCATCAAGACTGTGGCATGATCGTACAATGTCACCGTTAGAAACTGCTGTATATTGGACGGAGTATGTAGCTCGATATCAAGGAGCACCGAACCTCCAACCGTTATCACCAAAGATTCCTTTGTACCAACAGCTTCAGCTTGATGTACTAGCCTTTATTGGGTTGGTTTTATATATCATGGCTTATGTATTTTACAAAATTCTGTCTGTACTTTGTAGCTGTTGTTGTCGAAGTGAAGTTCAATCGGAGTATGTTGAAGAAAGCCGTCGCAAAAGAGTAAAGTTTGAATAAAATTTTAATAGCTTATTTATGTGATAAATATTTTACGGGTGGCACTGAATCTCAGTAAGAAGTACTTAAGGATAAAAGTTTTCATGCTTGACAGACATTTTATGTATATTTGTTATTTACTCTCGTTAAGTACAATTGAAAAAACAATACGTTTTTATTTATTTTAAAATAAATATTTTTAATATATTTCTGTAACACTTACTTTACTTTTTACTAACGACCTTGCTTTCTCAAGCTATACCTACATGTTATTTTTTTATGTTTTTCTTTTTTAGAAATTAGCTGTAAGAAGATCAATATGTCTTATATAATAGAGTTAGAAGTGAGAACACATACGTTTTAAAAGTTTGATGTAGAGATTTAATGTTATTCCTGTTTATCTTCTTTTTAACGGACTTTAAAAAAGGAGCAGGTATGGTAGGTATGTATGGTAGTATGGGAGGTAGGAGGCATTAAAAGACTGTTACCTACTTCTTTTAAAAGTCAATGTTATTCTGTTTGGGCTTCGATTCAGAAAGTAATCCATTGCTTTAAAATTTACTTATATTTTGGTTGATTTTAACGAATTATACTTTTTACCTGCACTAATTTAATGTATTTGTGTAATGAGTTTTCTTATCAATAACAGTTTACAAACTGTAAAAGGTTTAGTGTTATAAAAGTATTATCCGTTTTTGACCATGGCACAATCAGCAATAACTAATACTTAGTAATATATTAGTCAAACTATGTTTGCTTAATTGCTTTCAACTTCAGATCCGATTTCTTTTCGAAAACATCTGTCAAGTCTTCCACAGATGTACATACGTACCAGAAATGTTTTATCGGTGTTCAAATGTTGCAAAATAATGCTTAAATCAGTTATATGCACAATACTATCAGGCAAGGTATCTACATACTAAATTTAATCAAAATCGGTTCACTCGTTCAGCCGCTAAACGGTAACCGGTAACAGATAAATACTTCATCGCGTTACTTTCGTATTTCTAATATTAAGTATACATAAATTTGCCTGTACTGCCCTTTCGTAACACAAAAGTAGACTGCCTTAGGTCACCATATCTTTAGTTAAGAGGGCATCAAGTAGATATATAACAAATAAAAGTCTGAACTGTTTATAATGGGGCGTTACGTTTCATACCAATCCAGCAAAAATAATTGTCTAAGGTGTATGTATGTGTTTAAAAATGTTAATATTTATAAGCATTCGTTTTTCCACAGTACAAGTAAAATGTTGCTCAGTTTGGAATCAGGCGGCCTTGTTTAAAACGTCTGAAGCTTTATTATTGTTAAAATTTTATATAGTCATCATTAATCATTAATTTATATTGTCATTAATTTATATTGTTTTCATAAACAAAAAACATTTGAATTTTATGTACATTCATTAAAAATACCTTATAAAAAACCGGTAGATAAAAATACTTGCATTGTATTGCCGAGTGAGTGAGTGTACCGTGCCGGCTATTATGAGATTGACGTCATTGGCAATGGTGGTGTCAACAATCTTTGCGGTCTAATCGATTTATCACTGCGATCTAACAGACTTGTTGAATAATCTTGTCAGTGATAATAGATTGAACAGAGCATAATTTAGCACGACCATTTTTAAGTCTGTCACATATCTTTTTTTGTTATGGAAAATCAATCCATCAATCATCATCATTAGATTACCGGAGCTAACGGTGATTTGGCATATCATAATCGAACCTACTTAAACATCACGGTGTTCCGTCACAAATTGGATTCGATTGCAAATACCCTAAGAAGGAAGCCTCCGGGAAGGGTCGGCACATACCTATGGTACAGGTATACGACAAGAACCTATTCGTTACCTTACTTACCTTATTATATTTGGCACTGTATAACTTGAATACCATTCAAGTAAGGAAGAGTTATTGGTATTCGTATTGATAAGGGACTCTGTTTCCGTATTAAGGCTTTTGAGCGGTCCATTATGTGCACAGACAGGCTGACTAGTTGCGCAAACCTAGCTCCTTCTAGAAGCGCAGAAGCCTCCTAGGACATTCACAAGCTTCTAGGAGCGACCTTTTTTTTTTTTTTTTTTTATACGATAGGGGCCTTTTAGGTAGAGGTACGCTCTCTTCTTGAAGGTTTGAAGGTCGTATCGGTTCGGAAATACGGCAGGCGACAATTTGTTCCATAAGCTGGTTGTGCGAGGCAAAAAGCTTCTGGAGTAGCGCACAGTGGTGGAGTGCCAATCGTCCAGGTGATGGGGATGGATATTTTGTCGTGTAGGACGATGGCGGAAACCAGCAGCCGGTATAAGTCCTAACAATTCCTCTGAACACTCCCCATGATACAAGCGATAGAGGATGCAGAGTGAAGCTACATCTCTACGCAACGCCAAGGTGTCAAGTCGATCAGAAATATCTTGGCAGTCGATGATGCGAGTCGCTCTCCGTTGAATGCGGTCAAGAGGCAGAAGTTGGTACTGGGGTGCACCTGCATAGAGATGAGAACAGTATTCCATGTGCGGCCGAACCTGCGCCTTATAAAGTTGCAGGCGGTGGGCCGGAGTAAAATACTGTCTCGATCTGTTTAGCACACCAAGCTTCTTCGAGGCTAATATGGCCTTACTCTCTAAGTGACCGCGAAACTGGACTTCGCTTGATATATCGACGCCAAGGATTCCGATACTGGCTGATGCAGTTAGGGAAGTGCTCTCAAATTGAGGTGATACGACCAATGGCATCTTTTTAGCGGTGAACGCGCAAACCTGTGTCTTCGTGGGGTTAAATTGGACTAGGTTAAGTCGACCCCAATCTGAAACTTTTGATAAAGAAGTTTCTATTTCAGACACAAGTTTGGATCGGCTTTCGATGACGTTTACCCGAGAAATGTTAGCGCGGCCGGTGTAAAGGGCATCACTCGTGCTATCGTCTGCATAGCAATGGATGCTGCTAATCTGCAGCATGTCGTTGATATGCAGAAGAAACAGCGTGGGTGATAGCACACAGCCTTGTGGGACACCAGAATTAACAGACTTCGAGTCGGAGCATGCACCGTCAACAACGACCTTGATGCTTCTGTCTGTAAGAAAACTGGTGAGCCAATTGCACAGTTTCTCGGGAAGCCCATAGGAAGGAAGCTTTGCAAGGAGCGCTTTGTGCCAGACCCGATCGAAGGCCTTCGCCACGTCCAAACTAACGGCCAACGCTTCCCCCTTGGTCTCGATCGCCTGTGCCCACCGGTGAGTCAAGTATACGAGAAGATCACCAGCTGAACGACCCTGACGGAAGCCGTATTGTCGATCATTGAGGAGCTGGTGGTCTTCTAAGTACCGGAGGAGCTGGCAGTTAACAATGGATTCCATTATCTTGGAGAACAAGGAGGTGATAGCTATGGGTCTGTAGTTGGACGGATCCGAGCGATCTCCTTTTTTAGGGATTGAGTGCACTAGAGCTGTCTTCCATGAGTTCGGGACTACGCCAAGAGAGTAGGAAAGCCGATAAAGGCGCGTTAAAACCGGTGCTAACTCTGGAGCACACGTCTTCAGCACGATAGGAGAGATTCTATCGGGCCCACTCGACTTATGAACGTCGAGGGAAAGAAGCGCTTTACGCACTGCCCTTTGTAAAAACCGGACTTCCGGCATGCGGGTCTCGCACTGCGGTATGGTCGGCGGTGCGTTTCCCCCGCCGTCCAGGGTCGCGTTGGACGCAAAGAGTTTGCCCAGAAGATCGGCTTTTTCTTTAGCATCGTGGGCCAACGAATTATCTCCTATGCGCAGAGGTGGAAGGGATGGCTTACAAAAGTTCCCCTGGACAGCTTTGGCAAGAGACCATTCTGGTCTCTAGCCAAAGTTGTCCAGTTGCACGAGTTCGGGAGGGGAGACTAACTATTTATATATTTGCTCGTTTTGTAACCATTCCCCCAGTCCAGGATTACATAGGGGATCCGTTTCCTACGCATTGAAACATCCTCTGCATTTAAGGCTGTCTGCTGCTGTTCAGGGCTTTCAGGTATGAATTAAAATATAAAAAGGCCAAGTGTTCTTAATAGGTGTTGTAATCTCAGTAAGCAGACAGTAACCCCCACCCTTTATAACAATAAAATACATGTGAATTTTAAACCGAAAGCAATAATATTTACACCGCCCACTTGCGGTCAATTTAATCACAGGCGCTTCTTAACAGCTGCGTTGATAGTGAATAGGTGTCTATTCATGTTCATATGTCCCGTGCTGGCCTCCACGCTTCTGTTTATAGTATGAAAGTCGCCTAAATACGAAAACGGTCTAATTAGTCTGCAGGTAAAATGGGGATACTTCCGTTAAACCATTTTGGTGGTGTGTGTCCATCGAACATTGTGCGCTTCTCTAGTCCGCTGCCTTACCCAATAGCTGTGTAGTTGAACCTGCTACTAAAGCTGTAGTAAGGAAGAGGAATTGGGAGGATTGCTGAGGCCTACTGATTACATCCAGTTTTGTAGTACTTACACTTCCTAATCTATCCAAAATCTCTTTCCTTCGTATGTTCTCACTTTTTACTTTCAATATACTCCCGACTTTTTAACAGACTTCAACAAGGAGTAGGTTCTATGTTCTTATCCCAATTGCTACTAATTAGCAAAATGTTGGTGTTTAATACACATCTTCATGGATACGTACTTGAGCGTATGTATGTATATAAGAAATCGAAAATCTGGATCATTTAACATAAAAAATTACCTTTTTTTGTGTGGAAACCCCCACTTTACCGGGGCTAATAGGTAAGGTGGTATATCGGACTCGAACCGACTACGAGTATAACAACACAGTGTACCGTAACGGGTCCTATGGACGGGGCTTCAGGTGTATCCTAGAATGAATCCCTGTGTACCCCGGCAGACCTGGCTGCCTTTTGAGCAAGGTGACCCCAATATGGTGTGTGGAGGGTCCAGCCCCCCTCCCCATCATATTTAGTAAGGCGCGAGTAGAACACGTCGTGCCGCCGTCTCGGGCGCTAGATAGCCCAGTTCATCGCCCTCAGGCCAGCGCTCATGTAGGCCCGAGGTCATTTTGCACTCTCTGACGCCTTGTGCGGGAGGGAAGAGTAGTCTCTTTCCTCTTTCCGCCGTTTCTTTTGCAAGCATTACCTCGCTGTACAAAGCAGTGGAATCCCATGCACTCTCTCTCTGGGCCATAACAATAACCATAGTCTCCAGCGAGAGGCTACTCACACCAATAGCTGCCACGAAGTTGGCACGTTGCTGCACCCACGCATAGCCCTCCACTAATATGTGCGGTATCCTCGCGACAGTTCTCGCAGAGGTGGCACACAGGCATTGGCTCTCGGCAATTGCAATACAGGTCCTTAGCGAAACATCCGTGTCCGGTGAGTATCTACATTAACCGGTAGGAGAGAGCATCATTCCGCCTCTCCAACCAATCCTCCACGATGGGTCTTACCGCACATAAAAATTAACCTGTCTAAAATCTTTGGTTTTCTGAAGCAAGTCAGACGAAAAGTGCTACTGTTATCGAAGCTTTTTAATAGAAAAAATAAGAATAATAACATTCTAATTTACAAAATAATTATCATCATAACACAGTATAGCATTAAAACAAAATAAAAAAATATATCAAGAAATAGGTAATACAGCCTTGACCTTGACCTATGGCACACCTTAAAGTTATTTAGTCAATCACTTCAGAACAATACTGTCTTTCTAGATGCATGTCGATTTCTGTCCCGCATTCAATGTGTATTAAAAGTTTCATGATGATGTATTCAGAAGTCATAAACCTCATAAACATAAATACCAAGCTCAATTTTGTATTAATAATATTAATATTAGTAGGGATACTTAAGATTGGGCTTTTCCTAATGCTTTTAGATGATATTTATATTGAGACTCTAGCATGAGCATATTTTCCATAGCTTTAGTTCCCCATGGAGAATATGACGTATACCATGTAGTGAACAATCCATAGTCAAATTGATCTATATAAACGGTCGTTTCATTCTCCATAACCGCCTGCAGTATTTCCCCGGGTTTCAAAGGTCTATATGCTAACTCAGCCATCCGTTTTCCAGATAAAAGTTTGGTAACAACTGTTTTGACAGAATTAATACCATATCCTCTAAGAGTTTGAGCTATGGAATGCACGTTAAACTCACGGTCAACTCCGTGACATTTCATGAGCATCTGCTTCAAAATGTAGGACAAACTGGAGTAATCAGTCCTTGGAAACATTATAACCTCAGGGAAAACTTTAATCATTTTTGGTTTTGAAGACAACCACGGCTCTGAAGCTGTTCCTATAACAAGTATTTTGTCCTCTGGTTTTAGTGGCTTTATTATTTCTTTAAAAAAATCTTTAGAAAGGCGTGTAGGATCCATCTTCTTTTCTTCAGGTGGTACGCTTTTGTAAAACAATTTATCTGCATTTTCTACCAGTATTACTGTTGGTTGCATCATTCTACTTATTTTGTTTATAAATGTCCACATTGTTTTCAAATTTTTAGGACCTGGAAATTTATTGTAAACTGAGAAGGGAGAAAGATCAATCAGTAAAGCGTTGCACTCTGTTGCAACGGCGTACGCTAATGTTTTCTTGCCACATCCTTTAGGACCAACTAGAAGTTGCGTTCTTGGAATGTCTGGACACTCGGCTCCAAGACTCAGAAGACATCTAATTCGAACTTGTTCCTTAACATCACCTATACAAGGCGGTGGAAATGTCGGTGTCCAGGCAATACCTCTGCAATCAGCAGCCGCATAACTCCTATCACCCCAAAAATCATTAAGTGTGACTCGGGGATATTGTCTGACTATCCCTTCATCAGCCAATTGTTGAAACATCACTTGTGGAGGAATTTTTTCAGGTTTAGGTGGTTTAATTTTCTTTGGTTTTTTTCTTTTTAAAGTGATTGGTATCTTTCCTTCAAATCTTGCATAATCTACTTTCATAGCATTCCTCAAAATATCTAATTCTAATCTCATAACTTCGTCGACAACAGGCCTAAGCTGCAGCTGTACATCCTGATATGCAGTTTCTGTCACAAGTTGCATGATATATCCCTTCATTGCATCAATGCCTGCATCTGGTTGGTCAATATTTTTCCACTGACCTTCATAATTTGCCCAACTATTTTCTAGATTTTCAAGACAGTTGCCTACGTCTATATAAACTCCAGGATCTGAATCCGGATTGAAACGTGATTTTTTATATTCTAAAATACGTTTTGCTTCCCTGTCTTTTGCTTCTTGTGCTAGTCGCTTTTTTTCTTCTCTTTCTGCTATCTTTTCGGCTTTGATTTGTTCTTTTGTCTTTGGAGTCCCTGCTTGAGCTTTAAGTCTTTTTTCTTCTAATTCTTTCCACTCAATATATTCTTCAATTGTAAACGTCTCACCTTTGACTATTAAAATTGATCCTCCTTCATCTGGATATGGAAATTCATCAAAAACACGAACAACTTCAAACCAGTCTCTAAGCCATAGTCTTATTTCGTCTGATATATCCTCCATTATGTCACCTTCTCTAAATTTCAATACACGTGTCTTTTCACTAATATTTTTTTCTAACCATTTTTCATAATAAGCTTGTCTAAATTTTCGTCTACTTTCTTTTACATTTTCTAACTGTATAACAGCTGATGGTTGTTTGAATGATGTAATAACCATATCGAGTTTCTCTTTCAGTTTTCTTTCTCGTAAATGTTCTCTCTTTGTCTTCAAAAACTGCCTTAGAATATATTGTATTAATTTACACGCTTTTCTTCTTAAGACTTCCTTTGCAGGTGGTTTTTTCAGACCAGCTAACTCTAAATACATGTTTTCATCTTTATATTTTTTATGAGATATTTCTTTTGTAACATACCGGGCTCTTTCCATTCTTTGAATATTAAATAAATGACCTTCGTACTCTTCTCGCAGTCTTATCTCTTCTAATTCTAACGGGCTCAGATCACAGACTGACGGTTCATCATCGATTTCAATTCCTAAAGCCATTTTTCTTCTAAGTTCTGCTTCTTTTTCTTCTCGCAACCTTTCTTCTTCCTCTCTTTGCTGCTCTTCTAAAAGTTCTAGTTGAGAAGCAGTTGGTGTGGGATCACCTATGCGGTTACCCGCGAATATTTGATCCATTATGTACTGCATTTCAGCTTGACGTATTTCAAATGGATAGAAAAACGGGCAAATAATTTCTATATTTTGAGGTGTTATTAACATTTGCTGGCAAGCATTATCAGTATATGTGTATTCATAAACTTCAACTGATTCTAGTGTTTTTTTAAGCTCAATAATTCTACAGGTAAGTGCATCTATAATCATTTTTATGTAGGGACGTCTCTGTACTTGTTCCATTTGATCGTAACAGTCGCAAATCTTATTATAAAGATCACAATATTTACCATAAACTCTGGCAACAGCTTCAACAGCAGCTGTCTGGGGTTTCAGACCCACAAAATTTACAGCCAATTCTTGCAACCGTACATCTTCTGCCAATGCTGTATTGAAATTTTCTTTTAGCTTTAACCACAATGCATAATAATCTTTATTTGACATTTTCAATAATTTATTAAAATTCTTTCAATATTTTGGAACTCAAAAAGTAGGTATGCATATAAAATAATGTGTAATTTGTAAATGAATTGTAAACCAAAATAATTTGTACGTGACAAACTATATGACGTTTGTATAATCAAACACAACTTTTCTAATTTGGCCTTTAAATTGATAAGTGATAGAGGTCTGTAGTCCGTACGTTTCTACATGGCCGTCTATTACTAGTGGTCACTGAGTGAAATTAGATTATAAATCAGTTAATTATTTCGTCTCTTAATGTCAATAACGATTTTTGTAAAAGAATATACTTTTATTAAAATAAAGAAAGAAACAAATAAAATATGTTTATTTGGCACTTTTACACAGGCAAAGGCATATAAATACAAAAAAATATGAATAGATAGTTATAATGAAGAGAGTTATAACACAAGTGATAATTTTGTGTATGTAAATATACATATATAATACAAATAAATATGATACATATTCTATAAAAGTAGTTAAACAGTATATATTTTATATTTATTAAGTTCAGTAATCACGAATGTCGGATTTAAGGCACTGACTCTGTCGGCCAGTAGTGGCGAAGAGAGTTATGTGGGTGTTCCTTCTTTGTATGATTTCCTATCAGGTCACTTTTCTGACGTGGATGGGAACTCTAATGTTGTGCACATCAATGCTCAATGTATTCCGGCTCACTTTCCTGATGTGCTGGCATCATTTGACTGTGCGAATATCCATTATATATGTGTCTCTGAGACATGGTTGAAGCCCTGTCTCCCTTCAACATCCAATTCCCTTCCTGGTTTCATATTTATTCGAAATGACCGCATATGTGGTGGTGGTTTCGGTGTGGGAATATATTTGAGAGTGCATATTTCCTACACTATTGTGTGTCTACATAGACACTTTCTAATGCTGGTGAGCACGTGTTCGTTGAAGTTGAACTCCATCACTGCAAAATCCTTCTCGGTACTTATTACTGTCCTTTATCCCACATTGACTTCTTTTCTTCTTCAGAACATATCTTAGAATATTTTACCCCTTCGTCCAGTTATACCATTCTTATGGGAGACTTTAATACCTGTCTTCTTAAAAACGACCTCTGTTCCTCCTTGTTTCGTGTCACGCTAGAATCCAACAATCTATCCACTCTTCCTCACAATGCTACTCATCACTTCCTTAACTGTACCCCGTCCCTTCTTGATATAATCGCCGTTTCTTCTACTGAACATGTAGCCAAACATGGCCAATACTCTGCAGACGCTTTCTCCTACCACAATCTAATATTATTTCCTACAAAATCCGTACACCAAAACCAAAACCAAAAATCCTCCTGCAGCGCAACTTTAAAGGCATGAACTTGTTCAATCTGTGTAGGGATGCCGTCAACATAAACTGGAGTCCTTTGTACAATGCAGATACCGCCGATAAAAAGGGCTGTAATTTTTACAGAACCGTTTACAAAACTTTATGACGACCATGCTCCATGGCGCAAAATTAAAGTAAACATTCGCCGTCTCCTTGGCTAACGGCAGACATTAAACTTCTCGTATCTAGAAAAAACGTTGCCGAATCAAGAATCAAAAGATGTCCGACAAGTTTAAATTCGGAGAGGTACGTCGCAATCAGAAATCGCTGCAATAAAGCTTGTAAGAATACTCAACGCCAATACATCTATTCCTCTGTTGAAAACCGAGGAATGGATGTGAGCCGGACCGAGCCGGCTAAACTCTGCTCACTTCTTTCAATATACTTTCACTGTTAATATCAATCTGTTTTAGATTTATGGTTAAAGAAGTTTTACAACGTACAAATATAGTTACAGCCGAAAACCATACTCTCCTCCTTGAACAATCAGGTAAAATCTAGTATTTTTAGACGTATTAATATGTAGTTATAACATCTAACCGCATAACTTAACTATTGATTAACTAATTAGCTCGTGAACGTAAAGGCAATCAAAACATATTATAATTTTAATTAAAAAATAATAATTAGTGCAAAATGTCATGGTTGGTTTTTTGTACATATTTTGTTTAAACGCATTAGGATTTGTTTTGTTTGAACAAGAACCTAATTAAAATAAAAAAAAAACGAAATAGTTCAGCAACTGACACTGTTAATCAAATCAGGAAATAAAACGAGATGTAACTGGTGTGCCAAAAAACTTGCCCGCAAAAAAAGTGTCCACTATGTATGTCGGATAATGGTCATAATCTTCTTATCTTTGTTCCCCTAACAACATGTAAGTGCGCAAAATTTCACGAACATCGATAGGTACATACACTACCGTCCAAAAGTTTGGAAGCACACCTGATTTCAAACAAAACAAAAGATTGCCGACTCCCTGCGGTAAATAATAGCAATAAAATAAAGTTTTATGACCTTTTGTGATTTTTTAACACAAAACAAAAGGATTACTAGTGCATATTCCTTGAGTTTTAACAAATTCCTGGATTTTGACGAAACACGTGTTTTATTACTTCATCCGCCGGGGACTTTCTTTCATGCATTGATGCGGTTTTATTGAAAATATTTTGTAGTTTTATCTTTTTTGGACCTTATTTAGTCACACTTGAGCATTAGAACGCGAAGGTTGTGATATTAACATCGTCTGTATTCAAAAGATTTCGACTACTTCCTTGACCGTCTTTTTTTATTGAAAATGGCAAAACGCAAGCAAATCACACTTGAACAGCGAAGCGCTATTTGTACTCTGCGTGAGGAAGGCTACAGTGAACGCCAAATCGCAAAAAAACTCGGAATTTCTTGTAAAGGTGTCCACTACACCCTCGCTAGAAAAAAAGAAACTGGCAAAAATGAAGATAGAAAAAGGTCTGGTAGGCCCAAATCCACTACAAGTCAAGAGGATAACTTCATCAGAGTTCTTTCTAAACGGAATCGTCGCTTAACTGCACCACAAATTACCGCATCTCTGAATGAAACGCGAGGAACACCCGTGTCAATAACAACAGTTAAAAGACGACTACTGTCTGCGGGGCTAAGAGGTTGTGTTGCAGTTAAAAAACCAAAACTAACAATTCGGCATAAGAAAAACAGACTAGAATTGGCAAAGGAACATAAAAACTGGACAATAAACCAATGGAAAAAAGTTCTTTGGAGTGACGAATCGAAGTTTCAGATTTTCGGGTCCAATAGACGTGTTTTTGTGCGCCGATCTAAAGGAGAGAGAGCTTCAGAAGCTTGTACAGTGCCTACTATCAAACATGGTGGTGGTAATGTCATGGTTTGGGGGTGTTTCGGCAACAATAAACTCGGAAGTCTTGCGAGGATAACCGAAAAACTAAACAAGGAACGCTATTTGAAAATTCTTAAGGACTTCGCCATACCCAGTGGACTGAATCTTATTGGTCCTGGGTTCGTTTTTCAGCAAGATAACGACCCGAAACATTCGTCCAAACTGTGCCAGAACTTTTTAAGGAAGAAAAAAGATGTGAAAATCATGCAGTGGCCGTCTCAATCACCTGACCTTTCTCCCATTGAACTTGTTTGGGATGAACTAGATAGAAGGGTGAAAAATCAATCTCCTACGAGCTCAGAACATTTGTGGCAACTATTACAGAGCGAATGGAAGAAGTTAGATGAACAGTATTTTATGAAATTAATTAGTAGGATGCCTAGAATATGCGAGAAGGTAATTAAAGAGAGGGGTGGACACTTCGATGAAGCTAAAATTTAATTTAATTTTTATATTACTTATTTAATTTCATTGTTGTAGAAGTGTGTTTTGTCTATTTTTTTAATTCTGTATCAATAAAAAAAAATTAAGATGGCTTACTTTTATTTTATTTGATTTTATCTTGTTGCTTCCAAACTTTTGGACGGTAGTGTATATAAGGAACTGTAGAAATAAAAAAATAAAAGTTTTTAACCGCCTTAAAAATCTCCTATTATTGAACTCGGTTAAAAAGTTTTTATTTTTAATTTTTTAGTACTTTATTATTCTTCGCAACTCGTGAACACCACTGGAAAGTTAGAGGAAAGTAAAATACACTCACTCACATATTTTATCCAGCAGCTTAGATTTGAAAACCAAAATAATGAGCCGACTTTGAAGAAATTTCTATAGGACCAATCGGAAAGTATATCCTTTAACAGAAAACAACAATTTTTCAAATCGGTTAATAAATGACAGAGTCTTGAAGTTACAAACTTAAAAAAAGTACAACAAAATTAAGATCCTTTTTTTCGGTAAATATAGATACAAACAATGACTAATTGTCAAATATTTAGGTGACTGTTCATGTAATAAGGTGCAATTTTATACATTTTTAACTAACACATGCTGAATTAATTGATTGATTAAGAATTTAAAATGTATGTAAATACAAAACCGATAAAGGTTTTTCGTTTGACTTGGTAATTTGAAATTCACCTAAAACATATACTCGTATATATTACCATACTTATGTAAATGTAAAACCGAATATTAGATTAATTTAATACCCGTGCATGAGGACAAACATGAGGTCAGAATGATCTAATATTGAGTTTCAGTTTTGTTATTTCGTTCATTATAGCAATACTTCTTGGGAAACGAATCGCCGATAGTACTCAGTCAAACAGTGTCATTTATAAGTAGACACGAAGCCATTATTTTTTAAATAGTTCTGTTCGATATTATATGGCTCTATGCTAATAATGAAACCTGAGAATGGGATAAACATATTACTATATAAATTTTTAGATTGTTCTATAAAAGGTAATGAGAGTGAAACATTAGGCGGACACGTTGTCAGGTACCTTTCAGCCAGAACAGACTTATCTCTTAAAGGGATACCTTAATTCATTGTCAAAATCTACATCGCGGTAGAAGCCGCGGAAAAAAAGCTAGCAAGAGAGAGAACCAGTGCTTTAATAAATATTTCATAAACCTATTTCTATATAGGAATACAAATACGATAACACATAAATGTTTAAATATATTAACTTAATAGGGCGTATTTATTGATCAATAATATTTCTTATTTATGGACAGCGAAAGAAGTATTTTTATATGATATCTAATAAGATTAACTTAACATAATATTAATCAACAGCAGTGTAAACTCTCTCAAAAATAATTAAATCTCAAAAATAAATATTACGAAAAGTCTTAAGTAGTTGCAATAGTGATCTAGATAATATACTCGTAATTGACTTCGCCTCTTGGTCTACTGCTTAGTGATCCTCCTTGCTACTGAGCCAAAGGTTCGATTCGTTCCCAGGACAAATGATTATGTTTAGAGCATAATTATTTGTTCTATGTTATTTAATTATTATTATTATTATGTATTTAAAAATATATAAGTATGTTTATCAGTAATGTGGTTACCACAGTACAAGCTCTGCTTGGTTTGGGATCAGACGGCCGCGTGTAAGATGTGTGAAGTTATCATTTATTTATATCTAGACGACTAAAATAAGAGTTATTTTCTGATCTATTAAAGTCTTCGGTCGCTTGTGATAAAAGATATAATACTTTTAATGTATTGTGTGATCCGACTTAAACATTTACTGAATCAAGTTTAGCGTAAACCATTGATTACTTACCAGGTTCACTAGATTATCACAATTCAAGCAATCAATCTATTAATTGTGCTGGTAACAATAAGGTGCTATTGTGGATGGCCTCAGTATTGCATTAATTAATTTAATTTATTGTAATTGTGGTCAAAAAATACTGACTCCGCAGATTCTACAAAGAAATATTTAGCCTTGTACTGTGAAATAAAACAAATATTTGATCCATTATTTGTAAATCGATACCACGGCCATCTAGTTATATTAAAAAGACATCCTTATCAGTTTTACAGCATATACTATCTAATCACTTCAGTGTACCGGTCGTTGGCGGTGCGTTGTAGTCTAGTTGTCGAGTTTTATACGAGTGATATACTCGTCTTTGGTAATTCACCAAAATGATTATTTCGCAAAAACTGTGGCTTGTGTTTGTATTGTTGTATAGCGGCACTGGCGTACTCTCATTAAATATACTCGGTGTGTTTCCGTACCAAGGTAAAAGTCACTTTTTCGTTTTTGAACCATACCTGCAGGAACTAGCAAAAAGAGGTCATAATGTTACTGTCATATCATACTTTCCTCAACAATTGCCTATAGCGAACTATCACGATATAAGTTTAGCTGGAAAAATGAAAGTATTGGAAAGTGTCTTCCCGCTACAAAACTCATATTGGAGCTTAATAAACATATTTTTCTTTTTATACGAGATGGGAAGAGATAACTGTGAAGTTTTGCTGGCAGATGAAGAAGTCCAAAAACTGTGGCGATCAGAAACAAAATTCGATTTAGTTGTGACAGAACAGTTCAACAACGATTGTTCTTTGGGACTTGCTTACAAATTAGGAGCTCCAGTTGTTGGGATGACTTCACACGTGCTGATGCCATGGCATTACGATCGTCTTGGAATTCCTTACAACCCGTCGTATATGCCTTTTCAGTTTTTAGAAGGCGGAACGAAGCCAACATTGTATCAACGATTTGAAAGAGTTGTTCTTCATAATTTATGCAATATTTTATATAAATATACTTGTCAAAGAGTGAATGAAAAGCAAATTGGAAAATATTTTGACATACCTCCACTAGAAGACTTAGCACGAGATGTAAAAGTCGTACTCCTGTACACCAAGTTCGTAGTTAGTGGTGCTGCTCTATATCCATCTAACGTTATTGAAGTTGGAGGATACCACGTGGCAAATCCAAAGGAACTACCTAAAGTAAGTACTAAGCAAAAGAAAACCTTACCTTTTATAATAATGATTATAGGTTCTTAATAGTGACAATCCTTCCAACATACTACAATTATGGAGTAAATTCATAGCACGAGCTCGTAAGCTTGAAGTTGAGAAAAATATCCTTTAATAGTTATTAAAAGGGTATAGCATAAAAGTTTGCAGTTATATAAGGCTATAATTAGCCATTGTTGTTGTAAAAATGTAAGAACTAATGACTATATACTATATTAATGATTTTAACAGATATTTTATATTTTATTCACAAATGTAAATTATTCAAATCATATAAAACAAATAGATTTTATTTTATTACAATATTTTTAATCGAACAAATAGCCGGATATGTGCTATATTTATCAACTCTAAGTAGACATAGTAAAAAGTAAATAAATATAGAAAGACGCTTCTATCTTAGGCTACTATTCATAAGAGAAGTTACAAAAGATCTTAGACTATGTGGGACAAACCTGCTCATAAAGCCTGCTCATCTTGTTTATTTCCATTTCCAGTTTATCTTATACTTATACATCATATTCTTGTCTTATCTTCAGTCTAACACGCCTCTGCCTCCCCCTTCGGGGATATAGTCGTGAGTGTATTTTATAACTTCTACTCACTTAAAATAGAAACTTAAGGAACAGTTCACAATAAGTGTATATTTACAGGACCTAAAGAAATTTATAGAAGAATCTGAACAAGGAGTCATATATATAAGTTTTGGTTCAATGTTAAAAGCGGCATCAACTCCGCAAGATAAAGTGGAAGCTGTAGTTGGGGCCATATCAGAACTACCCCAGAGAGTGATATGGAAATGGGATGGAAAAGTATTACCTGGGAATCCGAAAAACGTATTTGCATCTAACTGGTTACCACAAAATGATATATTAGGTAAGTTTATATTATTGACATACAGACACGTCTATATTCCTTAGGACATTTTTTCCAACCGTAATGTCATCCCACTTAGTTAATATCATCTGGGCACTATAGGACGTACTGTCTGATAGATAACAGTTCGATCCATTAGTCACCTTCTACAAAACCCACGGGAAAATCGAGAAGCCCCCTGCACTCCACCGAGAACCACAAAGTTTATTTATTCTAAATAATTAAAGTAAATAATAATAATGTTAGTCTTGGTTGTTCTCTAAAGTTATATTAAGTATTTATAAATTAAACAATAAAAATATATTTTTTAAAGTAATTCTTTCCTTTCAATTTATATTCTTTGCCATGCTCTTAATGTAATAGTAAATTAACATTAATAATTTTAAAAGGTCAGAAATTTTACTACTGTTCATAAATAATAAAAAGTTAAAAAGTGCCAATTATCTCCAATTATATTGGATGCAACTTAAGGATAAACGGATAGGACGAAGTTATGAGGGATTTATCAATAGGGAACTCAAAGATAACACTAAATAATATTTACAAGCTGTAATAGCTGTACTGAAATAGCTTAATATTAAATTCGATATTTTGATTATGGAATATCAAATTTTATTAAAATCGGTTCAGCCGTTAAGCCGTGAAAAGGTAACTGAAAGACCGACCGACGAGTTACTTTCGCATTTACAATATTAGTAAGATAGATAATGAAGACATTTGTGGAAACAATTTTTATCAGTTTATATGTCTTGAGGTCATGACATACTAATGTTTCCTACGAAAGACACGACTTTAGTTTACCTTTTGAATGATCATCAAAAATTATTTTTCAGCTCATCCGAAAGTATTAGCATTTTACTCACACTGTGGCATGTTAAGCACCACAGAAGCTATTTATCATGGCGTGCCAATGATCGGTATGCCAATATTTGGAGATCAGCCAGGTAACGCTGGAGCCATTGAGGAAAGTGGTTTAGGTGTGCAAATCCAGCTCCGAGATGTGACCAAAGAAAATTTGTTGCAAAAATTGAAAACCGTCTTGGATCCAGCGTAAGTATAGCACTATATTTATCGCAACTCTTCTAAATACATGCATCCACGTTACCAAGGAAAATTGTACTGTTTTACTAACTACCTCACGTAAAACTTTTGTACTTACGTAATTTTTTAAACATCCAGCCGCGGTCAAAAGCTTGTATTAAAATAAAAGGTGATAGAATTTCTTCTAGTTTCCTAATTAGGGGGGGTTCATTAATGACGTGAGGCTAGAAAGAGGGAGGGAGGGACTGTAGTTACTGGATAGTCAACCCAAAGTAATATTATTTGCTGATTTATAATCTACGTAGTCGCGAATATATCTTAGGCACCTATTTAAGGAAATTATCATCCTGACGGTGCCTTGTCAGTATATTTATGAAAACATTATATACATAAGAAAAAATCTGTACCTATATACAAAACGATGTGAAAGACAATAACTATATGACGAGAGAACGAAATAAATACGATACAATAACCTTACCACGTAACTACTAAAACTCATATCTCAATACATAGCACAACCGTTAACTTATATAATAAACTTATCGCATGAGCAAGGCTCCTTCCCAGAAGGTTTAAAATTTTCTGTAATAAAACCACTTCATAAAAAGGGCCGAAAACTACCAAAAACAATTACCGGCCCAATGCGTTAACACCTGTACTATCAAAGGTTTAGGAAAAAGTGGTACATAATAGGGTTATTGACTTTCTACGTAAATATGACGTATTGACGGATCACAATTTGGATTTAGAAAGGTAGATCAACTCAACATGCTACTTTAAACAAAATTAATAATAAAAGTCCATGTAGTATTCTCTTTTTAGATTTAAGTAAAGCATTTGACTTTGTAAACCATAACATACTTATTTACAAGTTAGAAAAATATGGCATACGAGGTGTCGCACTAAATTGGTTTCAATCTAACTTAAGTAACAGAAAACCAGTAACTAGAATAATGCAATTCAATGGCAATAAAAACAGTTTGGAAACCTTTGATTGTGAGCCTAGATATAAGTATCACAGTGTGCCGCAAGGAATCGTCATAGAACCATTGCTATTTATAATATATATTAATGATTTCCTTAACGCCATACAAAATCACTGTATTTTATTCGCGGATGATACCACAGTTATTGTAGAAAGTGATAATAATATAATATGGTATGATATAACTGAATGGCTAAATAGAAACGAATTAAAAATAAATATAGATAAAACTAAACTTGTACATTTCAGATCTGTTTATGCCAAACAGAAACAGTTAAATGTTAAATGTAATAACCAAGCTATGGAGCAAACACATACCACAAAATTCTTAGGTGTAATAATTAACGATCACCTAAAATGGAAGGAACTCGTGGATAGCGTCATTAGAAAACTAGTAAACTTGTGTTTGCCTTGAAAAAATTTAAAAATGTGGCTTGTCATCAATCATCTTTGTAGGTGTACAATGCATATGTATGCTTCATAATTAGGTATGGTACTAGTAAAACAAACTAGTATTTTGGGGTTACTCAAAAAAAATGTCTTCAAGCAATATTCAACATGCAATGGTCAGAATCCTGTAGGACTATATTTAGGTCAGAGAGATTTTTACCTGCCTCTTAGATTCTTTGAGATAAGTCGTAAAATAAATCAAACCTACTTAAAAATGCCTGTACCTCATTTGGAGATGTTTTTTTTTTTTATGCGATATACAAACGAGCAGACGGGTCACCTGATGGTAAGTGACTACCGCCGCCCATGGACACCCGCAACTCAAGTGCGTTGCCGGCCTATTAGGTAGGAGTACGCTCTTTTCTTGAAGGTCGTATCGGTACAGAATTACGGCAGGCGACAATTTGTTCCATAGGCTGGTTGTGCGAGGCAAAAAGCTTCTGGAGAAGGGCACAGTGGTGGAGTGCTAATCGTCCAGGTGGTGGATTATATTTTGTCGCGTAGGACGATGGCAGAAACCAGCAGCCGGTATAAGTCCGAACAATTCCTCTGAACACGCCCCATTATACAAGCGGTAGAGGCTGCAGAGTGAAGCTACATCTCTACGCAACGCCAAGGTGTCAAGTTGATCAGAAATATCTTGGCAGTCGATGATGCGAGTCGCTCTCCGTTGAATGCGGTCAAGAGGGAGAAGCTGGTACTGGGGTGCACCTGCATAGAGATGAGAACAGTATTCCATGTGCGGCCGAACCTGCGCCTTATAAAGTTGCAGGCGGTGGGCCGGAGTAAAATACTGTCTCGATCTGTTTAGCACACCAAGCTTCTTCGAGGCTAATATGGCCTTACTCTCTAAGTGACCGCAAAACTGGACTTCGCTTGATATATCGACGCCAAGGATTCCGATACTGGCTGATGCAGTTAGGGAAGTGCTCTCAAATTGAGGTGATACGACCAATGGCATCTTTTTAGCGGTGAACGCGCAAACCTGTGTGTTCGTGGGGTTAAACTAGACTAGGTTAAGTCGACCCCAATCTGAAACTTTTGATAAAGAAGTTTCGATTTCAGACACAAGTTTGGATCGGCTTTCGATGACGTTTACCCGAGAAATGTTAGCGCGGCCGGTGTAAAGGGCATCACTTGTGCTATCGTCTGCATAGAAATGGATGCTGCTAATCTGCAGCATGTCATTGATATGCAGAAGAAACAGCGTGATAGCACACAGCCTTGTGGGACACCAGAATTAACAGACTTCGAGTCGGAGCATGCACCGTCAACAACGACCTTGATGCTTCTGTCTGTAAGAAAACTGGTGAGCCAATTGCACAGTTTCTCGGGAAGCCCATAGGAAGGAAGCTTCGCAAGGAGCGCTTTGTGCCAGACCCGATCGAAGGCCTTCGCCACGTCCAAACTAACGGCCAACGCTTCCCCTTGGTCTCGATCGCCTGTGCACACCGGTGAGTCAAATAAATGAGAAGATCACCAGCTGAACGACCCCGACGGAAGCCGTATTGTCGAACATTGAGGAGCTGGTGGTCTTCTAAGTACCGGAGGAGCTGGCAGTCAACAATGGATTCCATTATCTTGGAGAACAAGGAGGTGGACGTAGTTGGACGGATCTGAGCGATCTCCTTTTTTGTGCCAACTCTGGAGCACACGTTTTCGGCACGATAGGAGAGATTTTATAGAGCCCACTCGACTTAAGACAACGACGTTACGCACTGCCCTTCGTGTAAACCGGACTTCCGGCATACGGCTCTCGCACTGGTCCATGGTCGAGTTGGACGCAAAGAGTTTGCCCAGAAGATCAGCTTTTTGCTTAGCGTCGTGGGCCAACTAATTATCTCCTATCTGCATTAGCCCATGCTTGGTAACATTCCTGCTTTCGGCGGGACGCCGCTTTGCAGGTTCGACCAAACCAGGGCTGGGACTTGCCACCGTTACGAATCAGATAGAATGGAATGAAAAGTTCCATACCTTGAAGCACAACATCAGCGACAGAGTCGGCAACGACATTGGAATCATCCGGCGAGAAGCAAACCTGCCTCCATGGGTAGAATCGAAAGAATGTTCGCATTCCATCCCAGTCTAATGACCTATAGTGCCATACGCGGCGACTGCCTGTAACTCGCGGCCGCAGCGAGTGAACGAGTGGCACCATACTCCTAATCAGGCAATGGTCCGAAAAGCCAAGAGGGGCCTCAACGGATACTTTGTAGCCGTCAGGATGTGAGGTCAGCAGAAGATCCAACAGTGAAGGCACGTGGCTTTCTGCATCTGGGATTCGCGTAGGCGTTGTTACCAGCTGCGTCAAGCCATATGCCAAGGCGAAATCGTGAACAGATCTTCCCGCATGATCGTTTGTTTAGAGCAAACAGTGTCTACATGGCACCACTTATTTAAAATAAATTTTGTCATGAACTAAAATACTGGTTAATTGAACAGAGCTTTTACGAGTTCCTAAGAAAATTGGCTTGTCGTTCCTTTCATGTTAGGAATGCATTGTTATAGCAGTATACTTTGATTATGCCACTTTGCTTATGTTTTCATGTAGCTCCAACAGTTTAGTATTTGCATGCCTTTTAATAGCGAAATGTGTCATGCACGTATTGTTAATGTTTAATCTGATAGATAGATTTTGTACCACATTTTATGGAAATAAATTTATTATTATTATTCTTCTCTTTATTCACATTATTCAACATACAAATTACATTTTTAAATATAAAATAAAAACAAAATATATTTAAAAATATAAAAAATAGTGCCCCACCGGTATCGGGTACAGGGACCAAGCTACCGGTGGTTAGGGCTCCAGAGACAGGAACCTCCTCACAATACGTGCCGTATCAAGAAGGACTGCCTTCTGCATTAGGCCCTTAATCCAGCTGTGTAACGTGAGCCTCTGCAGATATTGGTCGAGGCTCTTGGCAATCAACCCATGAGCTGATATGACTATCGGCACAATGATTGCAGAACTCACATCCCACATGTCGACCACCTCATGGGCTAAATCCAAATATTTTATTTGTTTATCTTTTTCTGCCTTTATGAGGTTGTCGTCATGTGGAATGGTAATGTCAACAATCATTGCTCGGCGCTCTAGTCGGTCTATCACCACTATATCAGGTTTATTGGCAACAATAGTCCTGTCAGTGATGATAGATCGATCCCAATATAATGTTGCACGACTATTTTCAAGAACTGGGTCGGGCACATACCTTTTTTTTTTTTTTTTTTTTTTTCTCCGTGCGGAAATCCCCTCGGATACCACCTTCTGGTGGCATGTCGGACTCGAACCGACTAAAACCGCACGCCATCTTGGGTACTAGATGCCGGGGAACCAGGTACACCCTAGAAAGGAAAACCCTGGAACCCCGACGTACCTCGGGCCACCTACGGTTTGTAGACGGCCCCCTCCAGTGTGGGAACCCCAATGTTCCCGTAACTTCCCCCAAGGGCGTGCACGCTCCGCAGCGTCCGCGCCGCCACCCAAGCCTGCTTCTGCTAGAGTGACAGATGGCCTCATATGTCACCCCCAGGCCTGCGCTTATGGAGGACGGGATGGGTCGGGCACATACCTATAATACGGTAACTCGATATCCACAAGGTTATATCTAAGAGCAAGTTGCTGATGGACTATCCTGGCCACTTGGTTATGTCTGTGCAAGTACTGACCGTTTGCAAGACGAGAGCAACCGGAAATTATATGCCTGAGGGTTTCACCAGGGCGATGACATGCCCGACAAATGTCAATTGTGCCATCCTTCAGGATATGTTTCCTATAATTGTTCGTCATAACAACTTCATCTGTAATTGCACAGATAAAACCTTCAGTTTCTCCAAAGAGGTCACTGAAACGTAGCCAAGACACAGATGATAATAAATCTACATCGGGCCCGTTTAAGGCCCGATAAAAACGTCCATGCAGCTCTTTGCTCTTCCATATCTCCTGACGGTCTTTAACATTAAGTATTGCAGGCTTGCGCCAGTTCTCTTTTCCTAGACCAAGCGGAGTAAGTCCGTTATCAACTGCCACTACATCCCGGTGTACCTCCACATTAACAGAAAGAAAGTAATCTCTAAGATTGCATATTTCGCGATTATGAAGGGTCCTGGCATTTAAGAATCCACGACCCCCACATTTCCGCGGAATATACAATCTCATTACTGATGAACGTGGATGGTGCATTCGGTACGCAGTTAGCAGTGTACGGACTCTTCTATCTAGGGCGTCCAATTCCGTCTGAGTCCATCTAAGTATGCCAAAGGAGTAGGTTAAGACTGGTATGACCCAACCGTTATAGGCACGCACCTTATTACCGCCCGACAAAAGACTTTTCAGTACTTTTTTCAGACGGCCAAAGAAACGCTCCTTTAGCGATTGCTTCATAGTCAGTTCATTTATACCCAGCGCCTGTGACATACCGAGATACTTGTACGTTTCATTTGCAGAAAGACGTCTAAGGTGTGTGGAATCTGAAAGTTCAATTCCTTCAGATTCCACAATCCTGCCTTTGCTTACATGCATGACTGCACATTTATCTACACCAAATTCCATCTTGATACATTTACTAATGGTTTCAGTCACCTCTAGTAATCTTATCAACTGGACATTACTGCAGGCAAACAGTTTCAAATCATCCATGAAAAGGAGGTGGGATATAACTTGACCATTTCTCCGCAAACGATAGCCCAGCCCCGAACCCTCTAACACAGTGCTAAGAGGATTCAAAGCCAAGCAGAACCACAAGGGGCTCAAACTATCACCCTGAAATATACCCCGCTTGATATTTATAAATTCGCCGTCACCCTGAGATTGTCGACATCCTGGATAGCAAAGAACTGTTCTCCATTGCTGCATACATGCCTCCAAGAAAGTGCATAAAGTTGTATCAATCTTATACAACTCCATCACCCTTAGGAGCCACGTATGCGGCACGGAGTCGTAAGCTTTTTTATAATCTATCCAACATGTCGCTAAATCCTTTCGGTTCCGTCGAACTTGTTGGTTAATAGCCGTGTCAATAATAAGGAACTCTTTAGTGCCACGTGCCCCACTTCTACATCCATTCTGAGAGAAAGTCATTATATTGTTCTTACAGACATGTGTTGTTATCTTCACTCTCAGAATGGACGTAAATAATTTATAAAGTGTTGGCAGACAGGTAATGGGTCTGTAGTTTTTGGGGTCCATGGCACTACCAGACTTATAGAGTAGGTGAGTTACGGCAGTTGTCATAAAAGCGGGCAGTGAACCTGCTTCCAAGCATGATTGGAATTGAGATGCCAAACACACATGTGAGCTATGGAGCCACTTTAACCAAAAGTTATGCAGTCCGTCCGGTCCGGCTGATTTCCAGTTCGGCAACGAACGGACCGCACAAGCTATATCTGTACTTGATATCTCTACTGGCTCCATAGTATTAATGGACTCACATGAACGTTTAACATCTCGCATCCATTCACCCTCAGTATGAGCGACAGGCATCGACCAGATGTTACGCCAAAATGTATTAGTTAGTTCAACATCTGGGAGATGTGTGTCACTCAGTAAGTCAGGCTGATCCCATCTTCTGTAAACCCACCTCTCGTCCCTTTGAAAAGTACGATTCTGAGTATATCGGTCTACTCGGATTTTAAATCTACGTATGCGGTTTGCCCATGCATAAACTTTCTGCTTCAGAAAGTCAATGCGCTCTGTGACACGTGCTGCATAATCACAAGAACTGATATCAGTTCCTGAAAAAGCACGATTCACAAAACGCATTACTCTCGGGCGTGTATTACCCGATCTGAAACAGGTAAGCTTGCCAATGAGTGCCCTCGCCTCAACGATACGTCGCTCAATCCTGTACTGCCACGCCGGAACATAAATCTTTTGTCGAGGAGTAGTGTTAACACGTGGGAGTTTAACACCAGCTACTCGACAAGCTGTAACCGCCGCACAATAAAGAATTGAATGTGTATCCCTGAGGTTTTCACTATTTTCTAAATAAGTAGATAATAAAGAGTCAAGGGCACACACTAGCGCTTTATTTCGTTTATGCATCGGCAAACGCGGTAAACGTGGTCTATGATCAAAACTCACGTGCCGATACTCTCGAATAGCACCTTCCAAAGCGTTCCTTACTTTATCATTACATTGGGTACTTACAGTTAAAGCAGTATTATCCTCCCCTCCCTCAATAGGACTAGGTGGTAGTAGTCCAGCCTCAATAAGAGTCTCCATTTGTGATGGAGGGGGGGCAACAAGGCTATTTTGTAAGTTCAAGCGTAGCCTCTCAAGCACGGAATTATCCAACAGATGACATCGCTGAATGGCCCGTACTTGATCCGATAGTCTTTGTGCCGAAACATTAACAGCTGGTTCAAGTTCCTGAAACAAAGGCAGCATACGATTACGATACGCAGTGAGGTTGGTTCCTCCCTCTGTAGCCACAAAATATGCTCGCATGACGTTCTCGTTTATGGATGTCGTCCATCTCATGCGATGCACATTACCACCGGTAGCGGGGGCCCTATTCGAAGCCGGCTGGCCTCGGGGTCCCAAGCAAGTCGGTGGCCGGCCTCTCCCCTGCCGGCGTACTGGTGTTGGTGACGTCGGCGGTGAGAAAAACTCGTCGCTTGATGTCGAGCTCGACGCCTCAACAAAAGCCGGAATGCTTGATGCGGTTTCCGGGGGCAGCGAGGCGGAGCTTAGCGACGAGTCCGGAGATGGTTTTGGTGCATTTCGTGCCCTGGATCTTGTTATCATTGAACAGCTTGAATTTTTTCATTTTTGTAAAAGATGACATGACATTTGAAATGTCATGCCTCACATTTTATATTTAAGTTTTTACATATTGTTTTTCTTGTGGTTTTTCTTCTTGTTATTTGTTGCCTTTATATGCATATTGCTTCCGATATATATATGTGATTTTAATTTAAAATGTAAAAGCTGGAAAATTTTATTTATTTACGGACTGAAAAAATTACAGCTGCCATAGAGTGTTGCCAGTTATTTATTCTCTTTATTAACATTAATAAACATACAAATTATATTTTTAAATATAAAATAAAAACAAAATATATTTAAAAATATAAAAAAATAGTATCCCACCGGTATCGGGTACAGGGACCAAGCTACCGGTGGTTAGGGCTCCAGAGACAGGAACCTCTTCACATTACGTGCCGTATGAAGAAGGACTTAGCTAGAGGGTTGTTAAGTTGCTTAAAACCATGACATGATTGATGGACGACCCCTTACAATTTTATATCAAATACATTATGCAGTGAAAACAATTATTCACAGTAGTGGTAAGCAATTAGTGTAAAAAATCACAATAATCTAGTAAGTGTTACTTCTAATACAGAAGTTGTCACTCATATAGCCGCGGTGTTCGTTACAGATTTAGAAGACAAGTGAAAGAGCTATCTACAGCTTGGCACGATCGTCCGTCTTCTTCAATGGACACCGCCATTTACTGGACTGAGTTTGCTGCACGCACTAAGAAATATACATTCAGATCACCAGCTTCTACAGTTCCATTGTATAGATACTTATTTTTAGATATTATAACAGTACTGGTTGGAATTTTATTGGTCGTATTGCTTGTTTTAAAATTTATTTGGTCATTATTCAAAAGCAAGCCTCAGCAGAAGGTAATTAAAGTAAAAACTAAATAGGTACGTAGTAGTTAGTACTGCAACAAGTTTATGTCATGTCTACAATTTATAGGTCGTTGCTATACATACATTACTTAGCTAATGTAAGTATTCTATTACGCTACAAATATGAGCGTAGTTTATATTACTTGTGTCAGGAAACAATTTTTTTAAATAAAAAGAATCATAGTTATTTTTCTGAGTTTCTGATATTACCATTGTTTACTTTAATAAAAATATTTTAATGATGTACATTAATATAATTGGATATAATTAAAATGTAGTTCTTATTATTATATATTAAATATAATTTGCTGGGCTGTTATCTATGAGACAGTATACATTTTTATGTTAGATAATATAGGGGGACAGATGAACAGACGGGTCACCTGGGGGCGTAGAGGGATATGCAGTAGCGTCTCAAACGGCCACTTTTTCCCAACTATAACTTGGCCCACTTACGTAATAGGGTCAAACCTACAGCCGTCATCCGAGCACTGTATGGCAATTTTCTTCGCTTTAAAGAAATTTATTTTCTCCAAAAAGAACACTACTAATAATAATAGTCTTAAATTTTATGATAGACGCATTGAAGTAGGTTGTCTACTATTTTAAAGTCCGATTATTTTCTAGTGTAATCTTCTACTCTTTTTAAATTTTAATAAGCTATCACTTTTGGTAATATCATGCGGTATTTCATTATAAAGTTTTACATGTTCCTTGTGTGTGTTTTATAGTGTTCCTTCTTATTATAATATATTTTTTTCTACCATAGTCGGTTCTATGCTTTCTTAGTTCTATTTTTTTCGATTCCTTGCGTTCTATTTATAGGTTTTTTCTTTAAAACATATTTGTGAATGTGTAACTTGTGTTATAATTTTATGTATCAGTATATAAGTTTTAAGTTTGTATAGTTGTTTAATTGTTAGGATTTTGGTATCATTGTAGATTTTAAGTGTTGGTGGTAGGTAGTTGTAGTTATATAGTGTTTTAATTGCTTTATTTTTCAAGACTTGAGTTTCTTGGATATTCGATTTCGAAGCAGTGCCCCATATCTCAACTAGGTATTCTATATAAGGTCTAACTAGAGCGTTAAAGACCTCTATTAGGATTGCTCGAACTTTATTAGGGATGCAAGCAGATATTCAACGTAGTACACCTATGAGAGGAGATATTTTCGATTTAATATGATTAATATGGTGTTTCTATGTTAGTTTTCTATCTAAAATAAGGCCTAAGTTTCTTTATTGTATATGGATTTATTATTGTATGTGGATATATATTTATTGTATATTGATTTTAATAGTGGTAGAGCCATGTTTAGGCAGGAATATCCTCACAGAAAACCGGTTGTGAAGTAACGCTTACGTTGCATTTCCCCGAAGTTGGGTTGTTGTTGGGTTTCAGAAGGCCCAACTCCCCTTCTCCCCTCATCCTCTTTCTCATCTCCTCATCCCCCGTCTTCTTTATCCTTCCCGCATCCTTCTATCGATCACCACCTTCAAAGGCGGGCAGCGCACTTACGACTCTCGAGTTGCAGGTATCCATGGACGGCGGTTGTCACTTACCATCGGGGGAACCGTCTGTTCGTCTTCTCTCCTATAGTATAAAAAAGAATATACATATACATATATATATAAATATACAAGAAGAGGAGTATTGCTTTTATAGGACTGGGCTAGACTGGGACGTGAAGCAAATGCTCGAGCAACCCAGAATGGCATGGAACTCATACTGGCTTTATTATATGTGTATATGTTATGATGTAATAGCTTTCTATTTACGTCTAATGAAATTAGTCATTATGCATGTTGAATGAAATGTTCTTAAGTCGAACCATGCTGTCTGTCGTAAATTTTTTTTGCTCATGTCAAAAGAGTTAAGACTCAAGTAGCTTTTCATTATATACATATAATAACTTTCTTGTAGTCCAATAAGATACTATGCATTTTTATACTAATTTTATATTTAGGAATTATTATGCAGAAGTCAATACCTTAGCTTTGAATATACACACCCATAATCGGACTTTAAAAAAGTAGACAACCGACTTCAATGCGTCTATCATAAAATTTAAGACTAATATGGTTTTTTCACGGATTCCATTGTAACAACTGGACTAAACTCTCATCTAACTACTCTTGAAGCACAGCCTTAACAATAAAAAAAGAATTATCGAAATCGGTTGGCGTGATTTTGAGTTATTCGTCCATTTGTCGCGCACATGCTTAACGCAAATTGGAGACTTATATGGTTTTCTCATGGATGCCCACATTAAAATTTGAGCACAGGGGAAGCACCAGCTTTCAAAGAAAAAAAAATATTGTTGAAATCGGTTCACGCAGTCGAAAGTTCTGAGGTAAACATAAAAAAAATACAGTCGAATTGAGAACCTACTCCTTTTTTAAGTCGATTGAAAATAAACCAGCGATCTGAAGTACGTTTTATATTATAAAGGAAAGAAATTTTGTGTAAAAAAAAATTATATGGATATGCTCTGTTTATTAAAACTTCATATTTTCAATTTTGTTTTTAATTGAGTTTTCTATTATTATTTTAACCGACTTCCAAAAAGGAAGTTTTATGTTCGACTATCAAGTAACTATCTTTTTTTGTACCTATGTTAAGCGATTACTCCGCCAGTTGTTAACCGATTTTCAAAATATATTTTTTATTTAAAAGAGTATACTCCACTCCCATGTCCCACTTCAACGAAATCAGGACTGATTATGGGATACCAAGGAAGTTACGAACAAGGTTTAAAATTGTACTTTTTTACGATTGAAAGCATTGCGCAAACAAATTGGTAAGGCGTATTGAAAGCGGAGAAGTCAATTATTAGGTTAGAAGGCTTGGATGTCGCGGCATCAACCAGTTAGAGTTATATGGTATGTTACCCTGAACTTCTTGAGCTATTACTTACTCGTATAATCAATATCAATTTCTTTCCCTTTCTCATTTTCTTTTCGTACCTTGGCCATTCAGTCTCGAAATTTTCCATTTTGTTCGCAATATGTCCGTATGATAATATTATTGGGACCCAATATATTCTTATTATAAATTTATCATAAATAACAGAAATATTATATATTACTTAGGCCGCACTGAAAGTTTTGAGTAACTTATTAATTAAACAAGTTATAAGTATATAACTATATTCATTGTTTTTCGAAGTATTGTTCTTTACATTTTAATTTTATTTTTTCCATACGTTCAAACCATTTTTAAAATCGATATTACCATTGGTCTGGTGGCATGTTTTAAAGGTGCTGATTGAACGCTGTCACTGCCTCTTCGGAGCTTGTAAAATCACAAGGTGCAAGGTCGGGACTTTGTGCTGGATGTGTCACGAGCAGTACTTTTTCAGAGGCCAACAATGTTTTTGTTTTATTAACGGTGTGCGAATAAGCATTGTCGTGGTACAAAAAGATGCGGCTTCTCTTTCTTCTTTCTCGTACTTTTTCAAGAACAATGGGTAAACAAATGTCCCCAAATCGTCTCATAGATGTCTGTCTGTTTTCTTCAATTAGCTTCTCCACAGTAGCCATATTTTCCTCAGTGGTCACAGTTGCGGGCCGTCCTTCACGAATTTCCTCTTGTAGAGAAATCCGTCCCCACTCAAATTCGGCATACCATCGCCTCACGGTGCTCAGATGAGGTGCTTTCTTTCCAAAAGCATTTTGAAGGCGAATGGCACAATCTTGCAGAGAAAGAGCACTTTTAAAATCATAAAAAATCATTGCTCTAAAATCTTTTCGCGTTAATTCCATTTTCACTGCGGATGACGAAATTCAAAGTGCGATAAAAAACAAATGATAGATTATTTCAAGCCTATTTTTTTTTTTATTTATCAAGGACTCGTATGTAAGAAAATAAATCATTAGAAATTCAAAAAGTTCTGAGAAACAAGAAGTGCAAAACTTTCAGTGTGCCCCATGTATAATCCCATAGTGAATACCTACCTAAAGAACACCAAATGCCTTTACAAGACTTAATTGGCTTACTTTGTAGGTCGTTGATACCAGCACTCCTTCCATCCTTCTGCGAGGAAGTGATGTCCTCAAAGGAGGTTGCAAGACGGGAGAGACGCGATTCAACTCTCTGCCCGCAGAAGACGCACCAGGTACTAGATGGCATTTATCGAATTCTGACTCTCTTAGAAAGCGACCTGCGAGCGACGAACTTTTGAGGAATTCTTTTGAACAGTCAGAATGTCTTCTGAACAGATGCATGCGAGATTTTCAGAGAACTTTGAGACGGTTCAATGCCTGTAGGGATATAGGAAGAGTACAATACTAATTCTTGCTCCCCATATCATAGTCAAGCAGAAGAATACCCGGGGTTTTGTCGATAAGAGTCCGAGATACCCCTTGGCTCTCCCAAGGGCGAAGGACATACATGAGGCTCTTCCATCCCGTCAAGAGTAAAAAAACAAAAAAAAAGGAAATCACTGCTTTCAGGACAACAAAGGGGCAGTCCTGCTAATTTTAGTATTGTTTAAGGAATCACCAATTGTTTTGCGTTCGAATATGTTACCAACAAATTTGTATGTACATATTTATAAAATGTTTAATTTTTTCAAAGATCTCATCTCATCTCTCATTTTTAAAAGAGAGAATAATTTAATCAATCTATATTATTCTGGAACTACTGATATTTTTTAAGTAAAACAATACATTATATCTCACCCTATTAAAAATGTGCTCCGGGAAAACAATAAGCCTCCGAGCAGATTTCTCTTAATTAGATTACGATATTATGTTGCCTTTTCTTTCAAGTTCTTTATTTTAAACCTACTTGGAAAAAGAAAGAGGTTCTATGCTCGACTGTATGTTTTTTTCTCTGTATGTTAATCGAGATCGCCGCAAATTGTCTACTTTTTTAAACTTTGTTTTCTCTCTTTTTCTTAATCTTTTCTTTTTATCGTGGTAGAGTGAAACAACGCTTCCATTGCATTTCCCTGATATTTATGAGGTTTCCGGAGGCCCAACTCTCCCCTCTTTCCCCTCCCCTCATTCCCCCTCTCCACTTTCCCATTCCCGCATCTCTTCATACCCCGTCACCCTTAAAAGGCGACGCATTTACGACTCAATGGTTGTCACTTAGTGTCAGGTGCTTCGTCTGTTCGTCTGTCCCCCTATTTAAGTGTATTTCGTTCTTTTTTAAGTTTATTTAACTTATGATGTTTGTAAAATTGAGTCAAATGTTGGAAGCTGAAATAAGACCCTTGGCTCCTAGCCTATTGATAAGAGCAAGTGTTCCAATTAATTTATTTTGCTTTATAATGTAATAAGATACTTATATAGCAAGAACATCTTAAGAAAGACCAGAAACCATTGCGATTTAATTTAGCTTACTACTCAAAAAAAATGTCATGTTTTCAGGGTTCAGGTGTGCACTTATGGGAGTTTCTTTATTCCAAAATCCGTCTCAATGCCTGAACAGAATTCTATTACGTTGGCATAGGCTAAATATTCTTGGGGTGCGGGCTAGAAAACCTCCACGTGGTGTACCCTGGGCAATGTTGGCGACGACGCAGCCTTCTCACCCTCTGCTTTTGAGGAGTGCGTCGTCGCCAACGGCTAATCTTCTGGCGAAAAGAGGTAGCTGACTTCTTTTGGACATTCGGTCGTGACTTGGCCCAACAGAGCGGGCTTTTGTACGCAGATTCCTCTGTTAGCTCTTCGCTCCTCGGAGCTGTGAGGAAGGGAACCTCAGTAAAAAATCACCGTGGTGGGACCCTTCTATGGGTCAGAGCCTCTCCAGTGTTCACGGTGGAGAAGGTGGACGGGCTCGGTGTGCACTTACACTGCCACCAAGCAGGCATGGGATGATTCACTTTCCAAGCCGCCGTCGGCATATCGTAATCCCGAAAGGAGTGTCGCTGTTAAGTCTAGCGGCTCCGATCGGGGGCGAGGGTCTTGGCTTAGCCGCCCGGACTGCGAGGAAGAAAACCTCTATAAAAAATTACCCCGAATCCCGTGTTCTGGTGCGTGACCATGGGATGCATGGCTGATGGGTGGTTCAGTCGCGAACGTACTCCCAGCCGGGGCACCTGCGGACCCCTCGGTTGGGCATAAATCTACGCTTACCCGGGTATTGGGGGATCTCTGCCCGGGTGGACCTTTAATTCTCCCCCACTCGTGGGATATATTATGGATTTCAACACTAAAATTAATAAAAAAACTGAAGAACAAAAGAAGGAGTTAAAAGCTAAGCAAGGAAGGAGAAAAAGTAAAAAGTCGGCGGCAGAAGCCTCGTCGACCGACGAGGAAGTATCGTGCCCAACTACTCTCTCGGTGGAGCTCCTAGATGTTAATCTGACTCCTGGGAGCAGTACAATTTTGGAGCAAGGACACTCCAGGACAACCAGGGCAGCAACTTGTACGGTCGAGCACATGGAGCTTGAGCCCCGCGACTTCGATAATCGAAAGCGAGGCCGCTCGAAGGACGACGAAACCGAAACATCAACGGAAATGCTTCCTCCAAAGTTGACCACTAGTCAAAGAGGAAGATCGAGGTCGCGGACGCCTGTTCCGCCTTTGCCAGGTTCTGTCTTCTCCAGGGCGGGGGTGTACACTCGGGCTCGTGCGGAAGGTGAAATAGTCGCGGAGGAGGAGATCGCAGATCTCCTACTAAAAATACGTTCGGGGGGTTCTGTCTCCCAAACACCGTCGACGTTGAAAGAAAGAACAAGCGCGGCAGTGGCCATTATTAACAAAGTGGCCACCAAGTCAACGAACTTAAAGGGCTCTTTTGTCAGAGCCCTGAAGGATTCCTCCTCCGCTATTTCTGGGGTCGTCGAAACTCTCATCGGGGATGTAGCACGACTTCAAGCTGCGAATGATCGTCTTACGGAGCAGGTGGCAGAGCTCAACACCCAGTTCGCCCAATTTCGGGTGCAGGCGGATTGCCCTGAGCGACTGAGCCAGGTTCAGCAGCAGGCTGCCTCTCCCTCTTCATTCCAAACTCCGGACTCCCACCTGCAGCATGTCCTTCAGGCAGTATGGAGGATGATGGACGGGCGCCTAGCAGGCCTAGAAGCAAGACTGCCTCCGGCACCCAATGTTCGGCCGCCTCTCGCCACCGATAAGATAAAGGCCAATTCAGACCAGACGCCGCTTCCCGTCTCAGGTGGCCGCGTATCCTATGCCGCGGCTATGTCATCGGCACCCTCATCTACAAAGAAGGGTGGACGACCGGTGAAGAAAGCGGCAAAGGTGGCGGCAGAATTCCCCCCGTTGACCACTCCGGCATCCAGAGTGAAGAACACAGTTCCTGTTGTTGCTGAAACGGTACCAGGCCCTTCGACAACTGGTCCCTCTACGTCCGCCCCTTCCAATGACGGATGGGAAGTAGTCGGTGGGGGTAAGAAGTCCCGAAAGCGAAGTAAGAAGGCTTCGAAAAAAGTAGCGTCTATACCGCAATCGTCATCCGTGGCAGTTAACCCAAAAAACAAGTCGCGGAAACTGCAGGCACCCAAAACGGCGGCAGTAGTGGTCACATTGTCACCGGAGGCGGCTCGCGACGGGCTATCCTACGCGGCCGTTTTCAAGAAGGTCAGGGATAGCCTAGGTGGAGAGTTCGGGGCTTCAGGGGTGAGGTTGCGCCTCGCCCAAACGAGGGCTCGAATCCTTGAGTTCCCCGGGGCTGAAGGGGGGAAGGCGGCCGACACGGTTGCTGAGAAGCTGCGGAGTGTTTTTGAAGCGAAGGATGGTGTCAAGATCGCCAGGCCCACTAAGTGCGCAGAGCTGCGCTTTTCGGGTCTGGACGACTCTGTGACGGTGGAGGATGTCCGCATTGCCATTCAGGAGAAGACAGGATGCAATGCGGACAGTATCAGAGTTGGCACCATCCGCCCCGGTCCAGGAGGCCTTGGTGCGGTTTGGGTAAGCTGTCCCATAGCGTCAGCCAAGATTTTGGGCGACGCCGGCAAGGTCCTCGTCGGTTTCGTGAACGCCAGAGTCACAATCCTGGCCGCGAGACCGATGAGGTGTTTTAAGTGCCTGGCGTCGGGACACACCCGCGTCAAGTGCGGAAGTTGTTTTGACAGCAGCGGACTCTGTTTCCGCTGCGGTCAACCGGGGCACAAGGCTGCGGAATGTTCCGCCACCCCTCACTACCCAGCGTGTGCGGCTGGAAATCTCCCTGCCAATCACCAGATGGGGCAGGGGGCCTGTAAGACACCCCGCGCTCCTCAGCAAACGCTCGGGGCTAGCCAGTCGACCCAGGCTGCCTCCAATATCAACCGCGCGTCGTTGCCGTCGCCCATGGAGGTGGCTGTAGAGACGGTTCAGTAATGGACCAAGTCTCCAGCCTCCTTGTCCAGACGAACCTAAGCCACTGTGCCGGTGCGCAGGACCTTTTCCTGCAAACCATGGCAGAGTGGTCGATTGGTGTCGCCGTAGCTCCGATTTGAGCTCTCCCGGACCCAGGGCCCCAGAAGGGGTCACTTGGCGCGGCATCCTTCGCGCTTCCCGCGGTGGGCTATTTCTAAGCTAGACCGGGATCTACTGGAGGAGGCAGCCATAATTTACTCTTGGCTGTCCCCACACCCTCTGACCGAGGAGGTAGAAATGGGGGCAGGCCGCTTTTGCGATGCGGTAACGCATATCTGCGATGCGGCCATGCCCCGGATTCGAGGTAGTCGGCCTCCAAGGAAGGAGGTCTACTGGTGGTCCCAGGAGTTGGCGGATCTCCGCGTGGCCTGCATTCTTGCCCGGAGGTCCTACACCCGCAGCCGTCGGCGTCACCGTGAAGAGGGGGAAGAGGACCAGCTTCATGAGGAGTACCGAGAGGCGCGGAAAACTCTGAAGCTGGCCATTTGTCGCGCCAAAGAGGAGAAAAGAAAGGAGATGCTGGAGGGTCTCGATCGTGACCCCTGGGTCGCCCTTATCGTGCGGCGCAACAAAAGCTCCGCACGCTGCCCCCCCCCCCCCCTTACTGAAACTCTCCAGCCCAGCTTCCTGCAGGAAGTGGTTGAGGGCCTATTCCCACAACGAGTGGAGCACTCACCCCCGTCGATGGCCCCCTTGGCCGGAGACGACGGAGAGTTCGAGGAGGAAGATATTCCACCCGTCACGGAGGCAGAGATGGGGGCGGCTGTTCTACGGATCCGCTCCAAGAACACCGCCCCAGGGCCAGATGGGATCCCTGCCCGAATACTGGCCCTAGCTCTCAACCACATGGCGGACCACCTCAGGGGGTGTTCGACGCATGCTTGGCGTGTGGACGCTTCCCTGACTGCTGGAAGAGCGGGAAGCTGGTTCTTTTAAGGAAGCCGGGACGGCCTACGGATTCGGTCGCGGCCTACAGGCCTATCGTACTGCTGGATGAGGCGGGTAAATTGTTTGAGAGGGTCCTCTCTGCCCGCATCGTCCGGCACCTGAGCGAGGTCGGTCCCGATTTGTCGGACGCCCAATTTGGTTTCCGAGCGGGGCGTTCGACGATCGATGCTGTAATGCTTCTGAGGGCCGTGACCGAAGAGGTAGTGAGTTGTGGCGGCGTGCTGTTGGCGGTGTCTTTGGACATCGCCAACGCTTTTAATAGTCTGCCATTCAGCTGCATCAGGGAAGCGCTCCATTATCACAGGGTGCCACAGTACCTGAGGCGGCTGGTGGCAGACTATTTGGAGGAGCGTACCGTCGTGTACGAGGATCGAGAGGGAAATTTGAGTCGTCGGCCCATGTCGTGCGGTGTTCCGCAGGGGTCTGTCCTTGGACCTCTCCTGTGGAACATGGGGTACGACTGGGCCCTTCGAGGTGACTTCCCCCCTGGGCTGGGCGTAATCTGTTACGCCGACGACACTCTGGTCACAGCCCGGGGGTCGAACTTTCAAGAGGCTGCACGCCTGGCCACCAGAGGAGCCTCACTGGTGGTCGGGCGCATCGAGGCGCTAGGGTTGCGCGTGGCTTTGGATAAGACGGAGGCCCTTTTATTCCATGGGCCCCGTCGAGGTCCACCATAATGGTCAACTCGATCCTTGTACCGGTTCAGGCCCACATACGATATCTGGGCCTGATCCTCGACGGAAGATGGCGCTTCGACGAGCACTTTCTGCAGCTGGCTCCAAGGTTGGTCGGCACTGCGTCTGCCCTTGGGCGACTTTTGCCCAACTTGGGTGGACCCAGCGTCGCAACAAGACGGCTGTACACGGCGGTTGTCCGGTCAATGGCACTATACGGTGCACCGGTGTGGGCAGAAACTCTGACCGCCCAGAATAGGGCACGCCTTTGGCGCCCTCAGAGGGTCATGGCGGTTAGAGCAATACGCGGTTACCGCACCGTGTCGACGGAGGCGGCGTGCGCGTTGGCCGGAACTCCCCCGTGGGACTTGGAGGCGGAAGTGCTCGCCGAAGTCTATCGGCGGACGACAAATTTCCGGGCGGGTAGTGGCAATCGGCCCCCGCCCGAAGAGGTACGCGAATGGCGTGAGGCCGCTCGCCGAGCTACTATGGCTCGTTGGTCGTCCCGGCTGGAGGCTCCACGTGCTGGCTTTGCCACTGTGGAGGCGCTCCAGCCGGTCATCGTCGAGTGGGCAGGGCGGCAGCACGGAACCCTTTCCTTCCGACTGACGCAGGTTCTTTCCGGGCACGGCTGCTTCGGAAAGTACCTGCACTCGGTCGCTAGGAGGGAATTGAGTCCCGTCTGCCACCACTGCGACTGCAGTGAGGACTCGGCACAGCATACGCTCGTAGATTGCCCGGCGTGGGCGGCGCAGGTCGGGCCCTCACTGCAGTAATTGGAGAGGATCTGTCGCTACCGGCCGTCATACGCTCTATGGCAGGTAGTGACAGGAATTTTACCGCGGTCGCAACCTTCTGCGAGGAGGTCATCTCGCAGAAGGAGGTGGCGGAGCGGGCCCGGGAGGATGACCTCCACTCGGACTCAATTCGCCGCCGGCGAGCCGGACGGCGGAGGCGCGCTTACCAGCGCCTCATGCCGCCCTGAGTGTGGCCGCGGGTGGTCGGGACGGGTTTTCCCTCCACCCGCTATAGTGGCCAACCGCGAGGAGGCGACGTCCTGGTGTGCCTGGACGTTGCCTAGTTGAGAGTTACCAGAAGGTGGTGCCCGCGCTTTTGCGGGCAAAGCGCTAGGAGGGGTCCGGATGTCTTACTAAAGCTGTTCCCGGATTCCTCCTATTCTAAGCGCAGCATGGCACACCGTGTGGTTTTAGTCGGTCCGATTCCGACACACCGTTCCATCGAAAACCCCGGTGGGATGACGGCCCGAGGGGGTTTCCACACGTTAAAAAAAAAAAAAAAGGCTAAATATTCTTGTAAAAACTATTTGCCTTCTGTATTGAGCATAATTCGTTTTTGTCAGGGCAATTGTGTTTTATTAGTAACTTGTTTTGCAGAAAGACCTGATATCTGTTACAAATAACACTTAACCTCCCCTCCTACCCCTCCTAATTTATATCTCTTAGTGCCTGCTCATCAAAATTGATGATGAATTTAATTTTTTACTTAAATTATTACTTTAAAATAGATGTAATTAAATACGAGTTTTCTTGTAAAGTCTGGTCTGTATGTATATCGTATTTTTTTTCTTTTATAATTTAATGAAATATCTGTTCCTCCTAATATTTCGTGATAAAGATATTCAACTTTTTTAAGTTTAAGTTTCGCCTTCATGACAGAGCAGAGCAGAATGATTGTTGATATTACCATTTCCCATGATGACAATCTCATAACGGCTGTAAAAGATAAAGAACTAAAATATTTAGATTTGGCCCATGAGGTTGTCGACATGTGGGATGTTTATTCGGCAATTCTGGTACCGATATTCATATCAACCCATGAGTTTAACGCTATGAGCCTCGACCGACACCTTCAAAGGCTTAGGTTAGGCAGCTGGGTAAAACCCCCCCAACTGTATCCTTACGGTGTCGTCGTGGGGGGGCTTGCGCGGGTCAGTGATTCCTGGGGCTGTGCCGGCAGAGCCACTCATACCGGATTGGCCCAGGGTGAGACTCCAGACAAAACAGGATACCCTGTGGGACCCATCCAAGGGTCACACAGAAGGTCTCCGCTATCCATAGCGGAGGACTGAGGACGGGCTCGGCGTGCACTCGCACTGCCACCGAGCAGGCATTTGGAGATTTGTCTCGATGCCACCGCCGGCATATCGTAATCCCGAAAGGAGTGTCGAGTTTAAGTCTCGGGCTCCAGTCGGGGGCGAGGGTCTTGGCTTAGCCGCCCGGACTGCGAGGAAGAAAACCTCTATAAAAAATTACCCCGAATCCCGTGTTCTGGTGCGTGACCAGGGGATGCATGGCTGATGGGTGGTTCAGTCGTGAGCACACTCCCAGCCGAGGCACCTGCGGACCCCTCGGTTGGGCATAAATTTTCGCTTACCCGGGTATTGGGGGATCTCTGCCCGGGTTGACTTTTAGTTCTCCCCCAATCGTGGGTCTAATTATGGAAAAATATTTAAAAACACAAAACCAAATAGAGGAAAAAAGAAGGAGAATACGAAGAGAAAGGAGAAAAATAAGAAGAAGGCGGACGACACTTCGTCAAATGATGAAGATGTGTTATTGGCCACGCCTGCGTCGGTGGTTTCTGGGAGCAGTCGCAGGTCAGTAAGACTACTCTCCAAAACTGACTCCGAGATGGAGATTGGGGACCGCGAGCTCGAAAATCGAAAGCGTGGTCGCTCGAGGGATGATGATGCGGAACCGTCCACAGACATGCTTCCTCCCAAATTGGCAAGCAGCCAGAGAGGAAGGTCGAGATCGAGCATGCCTGCTCCGCCTTTGGCAACTTCCGCCTTCTCTAGAGCGGGCGAGTACGCGCGAGCTCGTGCAGAGGGGGAAATCGTCGCGGAGGAGGAGATCATTGATCTCCTACCTAAAATCCGTCCGCCGGTGGAAGGAGGTTCCGTTCCTCAAACACCGGTGACATTGAAAGAAAGAGCCAATGCAGCCGTGGCTATTATTAATAAGGTGGCCACCAAGTCCACAAACTTAAAGGGCTCATTTGTAAGAGCCTTAAAGGACTCCTCCTCCGCCATCTCTGGGGTCGTTGAAAACTTTATTGGGGACGTGGTGCGTCTCCAAGCAGCCAATGACCGCCTTACGGAGCAGGTGGCTGAACTGAGAGCACAGTTCGCACAGTTCAGAGCACAGGCGCATAATGCAGAGTGCCAAAGCCCGGTTGTGAGACAACCAGTTCCCTCCCCAGCACCCATCAACGTTCCTGATGTATCGGACTCCCACTTGCGTCATGTCATTGAAGCAGTGTGGAGGATGATGGACGGACGCCTCGCAGGCCTGGAGGCTAGGTTGCCTCCAGCACCCACTGTTCGGCCACCGCTCGCTGCAAATAAAGCAAGAGGTGCAACGGCTCCGACGCCTCTCCCGGTTACGGGTGGCCGCGTCGCAGTTTCATACGCAACAGTGGCGTCTGCGCCAGCACCCGCTTCCACATTGAAGACCGGGCGACCGGCTAAGGCTGGGCGACCGGCAAAGGCCGGACGAGCGGCTAAGGCCGGGACAGGGGCTACGACGGCGTTCCCCCCACTCCCCTCACCAACACCAAGAGGCATTAGCACCAATTCAGCACGAGCGTCTGCTCTTGCTGAATCTGAAGCTGTTCCTGCCCTCCCCACGTCTGTCGCGTCTAATGATGGCTGGCAAAAAGTTGAAGGAGGCAATAAGAAGAGGTCCCGAAAGAAGAACAAGAAGGCCGCCAAAAGTGGAGCCTCTCCACCTCAGACGTCGTCAATGGCAGTGATCGCCACAAATAAGAAGGCAAAGAAACTGCAGGCACCCAAAACGGCGGCTGTTGTGGTCACATTATCGACGGAGGCGGCCAGCAGTGGGCTATCCTATGCGACCGTTTTTAAGAAGGTCCGGGATAGCCTCGGCACTCAATTCGGGACCTCAGGTGTGAAGCTGCGCCTTGCTCAGACGGGGGCTCGCGTGTTAGAGTTCCCCGGGGCCGAAGGTGCAAAGACGGCGGATGTTCTAGCGGAGAAGCTGCGGGAAGTATTTTCTGGGACGGATGGAGTGAAGGTCACCAGGCCCACCAAGAGCGCGGAACTGCGCATTTCGGGCCTGGACGACTCCGTTACGGTCGATGATGTCCGGGTTGCAATTCGGGAGAAGACGGGGTGCAACGCGGACAACATCAAAGTCGGCACCATCCGCCCCGGTCCGGGAGGCCTTGGTGCGGTGTGGATCAGCTGTCCCGTAGCGTCGGCCAAAATTTTGGGCGACGCCGGTAGGATCCTCATCGGTTTCGTTAGCGCCAGAGTTACAGTTCTGGCGGCGAGACCGATGAGGTGTTACAAATGCCTGGTTGCGGGACACACCCGCATCAAATGTGACAGCTGCTTCGACTGCAGCGGATTATGTTTCCGCTGCGGTCGACCGGGGCACAAGGCGGCAGAGTGCTCTGCCGCCCCTCACTGCCCTATGTGTGCGGCGGGCAATAAGCCCGCCAATCACCAGATGGGGCAGGGGGGCTGCAAGCCTTCCCGCGCTTCTCGGCGGACGTCGGGGACTAGCCTAGCGGCCCAGGCTGCCTCCGACGTTGTCCGTCTGTCCACGTCGACGTCCATGGAGGTTGTAGAGACGATCCAGTAATGGACCACGTCTCCAACCTCCTTGTCCAGACGAACCTAAACCACTGCGCCGCGGCGCAGGATCTCTTCCTGCAAACCATGGCGCAGTGGTCGATCGGTGTTGCCGTAGTCGCGGAGCCCTACTTCGTTCCTCCCCGTCCAAACTGGATGGGTGACTGGGACGGCTCCGTGGCAGTCGTCGGTTCCGCGGCGGCTCATTCCCGCCCTTGTCGCTTAGAGACAAGGGCTCTGGATATGTTGCCGCCGAGTGGGGGGGGATCACCGTTTACGGTGTATACTTCTCCCCCAACCGGAGTTTGAGCGACTTCGAGGTCTTCCTTAACGGCTTGGAGACCTCGATGCGGCGATTAGCGTCTGGGCACGTCCTCGTGCTGGGGGACTTCAACGCAAAATCCATTGCATGGGGTCCCCCGGGACGGACGCCAAGGGCGAGGCTGTCGAGGAGTGGGCGGCTTCGGTGGGCCTCTGTTTACTAAACAGAGGCTCCACCAACACGTGCGTGCGACAGCAGGGTGGGTCGATAGTGGACCTTTCGTTCGCTACCCCTGCTGTTGCCGCACGAGTAAGGAACTGGCGTGTCCTGGAAGAGGTTGAGACGCTCTCGGATCACCTGTATATCCGATTTGAGCTCTCCCGGTCCCAGGGCCCCAGTAGGGGTCACGCGGCGCGGCGTAATTCCCGTTTTCCGCGGTGGGCTGTTGCCAAGCTGGACAGGGACCTACTAGAGGAGGCGGCCATTATTCACTCTTGGCTGTCTCCGCAGGCCCCGACCGAGGAGGTCGATGCGGGGGCTGGCCGCTTTCGCGATGCGATTACGCAGATTTGCGATGCGGCCATGCCCCGTATCCGGGGTCGTCGGCCTCCAAGGAAGGAGGTCTACTGGTGGTCCCAGGAGTTGGCGGACCTCCGTGCGGCTTGTACTCGTGCCCGGAGGTCCTACACTCACAGCCGGCGGCGTCACCGCGGAGACGGTGAGGAGGACCAGCTTCACGAGGACCGTACGTACCGCGAAGCGCGGAAAACTCTGAAGCTGGCCATTTGCCGCGCCAAGGACGCAAAGAGAAAGGAGATGCTGGAGAGTCTCGACCGTGACCCCTGGGGTCGCCCATACCGTGCGGTGCGTCAGAAGCTCCGCACGTCGGGCCCCCCCTTACCGAGACTCTCCAGCCCAGCTTCCTGCAGGAAGTGGTCGAGGGCCTTTTCCCGCAGCGGGCGGAGCACACACCCCCGTCGATGGCCTACGCGGTCGGAGACGACGGGGGTAGAGAGGACGATGTGCCGCCCGTTAGGGAATCGGAGGTTGGGGCGGCTGTTCTACGGATCCGTTCCAAGAACACCGCCCCCGGGCCGGACGGGGTACCAGCCCGAGTGATGGCCCAAGCCCTCGACCATATGTCGGACCGCCTCAGGGAAGTGTTGGACGCTAGCCTGGCGTCCGGACGCTTCCCAGAGTGCTGGAAATGCGGGAAGCTGGTCCTGTTGAGGAAGCCGGGACGGCCTGCCGATTCGGTCGCGGCCTATAGGCCCATCGTGTTGCTGGACGAGGCGGGTAAACTTTTTGAGAAGATACTCTCTGCCCGCATCGTCCGGCACCTCAGCGAGGTGGGCCCCGACCTGTCGGACGCCCAATTCGGGTTCCGGGAGGGGCGTTCGACGGTCGATGCCGTGATGCGCCTTAGGGTCGTGACCGGAGAGGCAGTGAGCTGTGGCGGCGTGCTGTTGGCGGTGTCTCTGGACATCGCCAACGCATTCAATAGTCTGCCATTCAGCTGCATCAGGGAAGCACTCCAATACCACGGGGTGCCAGAGTACCTGAGGCGGCTGGTGGCAGACTATTTAGAGGAGCGTACCGTCGTGTACGAGGACCGAGAGGGCGTCTTGAGACGGTGACCCATGTCGTGCGGCGTTCCGCAGGGGTCTGTCCTTGGACCACTCCTGTGGAACGTGGGGTACGACTGGGTTTTACGAGGTCGCCTCCCCCCCGGGCTGGGCGTAATTTGCTACGCTGATGACACATTGGTCACAGCCCGGGGGGCGAACTTCCAAGAGGCGGCGCGCCTGGCCACCAGGGGTGTTTCTTTGGTGGTCGGGCGCATCGAGGCACTGGGCTTACGGGTGGCCCTGGACAAGACGGAGGCCCTTTTGTTCCATGGGCCCCGTCGTGGTCCACCCGCCGGTGCCTCCATCGAGGTCAACTCGGTCCTCGTCCCGGTTCGGGCCCAGATGAGGTATCTGGGCCTGATACTCGACGGTAGGTGGCTCTTCGACGAGCACTTCCGACAGCTTGGTCCGAAGCTGGTCGACGCTGCCTCTGCCCTTGGACGACTTTTGCCCAACTTGGGTGGAGCCAGCGTCGCAACGCGACACCTCTACACGGGGGTGGTCCGGTCGATGGCGCTGTATGGGGCACCGGTGTGGGTGGCGGCTCTGACCGCCCAGAATAAGGCGCGCCTCTGGCGGCCTCAAAGGGTATTGGCGGTCAGAGCCATACGCGGATACCGCACGGTGTCCACCGAGGCGGCGTGCGCCTTGGCTGGAACACCCCCGTGGGATTTGGAGGCGGAAGTGCTCGCCGAAGTTTATCGACGGGTGGCTGAATATCGGGCGGAGTATGGCTTTCGCCCTCCGCCCGAAGAGGTACGCGAGTGGCGTGAAGCCGCCCTTCGAGCCACGATGGCTAGTAGGTCGTTCCGGCTGGAGACTCCGCGCGCTGGCTTTGCCGCCGTGGAGGCTCTCCAGCCGGTCATCCTCGAGTGGGCAGGGCGGCAGCACGGGACCCTTTCCTTCCGACTGACGCAGGTGCTTTCCGGGCATGGTTGCTTTGGGAAGTACCTGCACTCGATCGCCAGGAGGGAACTGAGTCCCGCCTGCCACCACTGCGACTGCAGTGAAGACTCGGCCCAGCACACGCAAGCGATCTGCCCCGCTTGGGAGTCGCAGCGCCGGGCCCTCACTGCAGTCATCGGAGGAGATCTCTCGCTACCGGCCGTCATACGCTCCATGGCCGGTAGCGATAGCAGTTTTACCGCGGTCGCAACCTTCTGTGAAGATGTCATCTCGCAGAAGGAGGCGGCGGAGAAGGCCCGGGAGGACGATATCCACTCGGACCCAATCCGCCTCCGGCGAACTGGGCGGCGTAGGCGCGCCTATCAGCGCCTCATGCCGCCCTGAGTGTGGCCGCGGATGGTCGGGACGGGTTTTCCCCTCCATCCGCTTTAGTGGCCACCCGCGAGGGGGTGACGTACGCGTGTGCCGTACGTCGCCTAATTAGAGAGTTTAACAGCAGACGGTGCCCGATTCAGTGCGGGCAAGCGCTGGGAGGGGTCCGGATGTCTTAATATCAGCAGTTCCCGGATCCCTTCCGTCTCAGGCGCAGAGTGGCACACCGTGTGGTTTTAGTCGGTTCGATTCCGACACACCGCCCCGCCGCAAACCTCGGCGGGGTGACGGTCCGAGGGGATTTCCACACGATAAAAAAAAAAAAAAAAAAAGGCAGCTGGGTAAAAAGAAAGCAGAAGGGAGTCCTTCTTGATACGGCAAGTATTATGAGGAGGTTCCTGCCTATGAAGCCCTAAAAATATATGTAGGTAGTTTGTTCCCTGTATCCAATACTGGTGGGACACAATTCTTTATATTTTTTAACATATTTTCTTTGTTTTTTTTATATATATTTAAAAATGTAAATTATATGTATTTTAAGTTAAATAAAGAGAACAATAATAAAATATTTTTAAAGTTTGTTGATTAGGTACTTCTCCAGTCTCGAATCGACACTGGAATCTTTAAGGTCCGAGCATACTCACCATATCATCATGGGCGACTTCAATACCGATCTCTTAATCCCAAATTTCCTCCGCTCTCGTAAACTTGGCCATGTCATCGACTCAACCAGCCTGCATGGCCTACCATTGTCAGCCACTCACCATAATATCGATGGGCCTGACACGTGGCTAGACTTAATCCTTACCTCATCCCCTTCCCTCGTCCGCAGTCATGGTCTATTGACCATGACCTGCACCCGCCTTTTCTCTAAAGCCCCGCCCCCTAATTCTTGAACTTCGCTGTTTTGGTCGTATAGACATGGCTAAATTGAGCAGTGACGCCACTAAATTAAACTTCTACAGTGGACGAAAAAGTGAATATATTCAACTCCATGTTAATTAAACTTTATGATCAATATGCCTCCTTGAGAAAATTTAGAATAAAGCGTCCACCAACGCCATGGTTGTCTGCTAACATACGAGTTGCAATGAGGCGCAGAGACAAGGCTTACCGCAGATTTCGGAAAATTCAGTGCGAGGAAAACTGGACTGTGTACAAAGCTTGAAGAAATCGGTGTAATCATATGGTCCGTAACGCTAAACGCTGCCATATTCTACATAATATTAAATGTTCTTCTGCCCACTGTAGAAGACATACCTGCCACTGTAGAAGACATATCTGATCTGATCAAGGATCTGGGCTTGTTTATCGATACCAACCTTAACTGGCACATCCAGGTTACAAGTGTCAGCCAACGCGTCACAGGGTCACTGTGGGCGTTATACCGGCTCAAGAAATATGACCGTCTTCTTAATAACTGCATTCGATTCATCTTTAATCTTCGTAAATATGACCACGTTTCCTCCTTCCGTTCTGATCTTAATTGGCTTCCGATTCGTGAACGCCGTCGTCATAGAGTTCTAATAGTCCTTTATATGAAGAGTGTTTTTACGTTGTATGTTGCTATGTATAACTTGTTTGTTGATAGATTTCTGGATTTGGGGCTGATTTCTAATTGTCTATTTAGGGGGTAGTGGTCAATCTCTTCCAGGGTGTCCAACCGGCTTGGAAGGATAATAATAGTAAATAATAAAAATAATTTATTCAAAGACGACACTTGCTTTTACTATACCTATTACTTCTGCCAAACTGCTTTCTACAGTTTGTTGGCAGATGTAGTTCCTTTTGCATTAAGTACCTACAAGCAATAAATGTAGTACAATTATTCTACGATAGAATATTGCATCACATAATATACATTACAATTCTAAACAGCATTCGAGAAGTATAAAATTGTGCATTTTTTAAGTATTTTTGTTATACTAATAAAAGCTACACGTCAGGTGAATTATAACCTGGCTGATTGAGAATGGATATCAATTTACCATAGAGAATTTAACTATTTTATTAAAGTAAGTGACATTTTCAATTTGTCTGTAACGTATAACATCGGAGAATGGGAAAATCAGACCTAAGACTATTATAAAAGTTATCTAGCAGGTATTTAGTATATTTATTTTAAGAGCAACGTTGGGTGACGAACCTATACTATAATAATTAACTCACAAACAAAAGAACTAAAATCATATTTTAAATAGAACTGCCTAACCTAATTGGCATCCTAATATATTTCATATTAAGAAGAAAAGTGATAGTTGTCCCGCGTTCCGCACGATCGTTCAATGTCTGCTTCAGATACTGCAATTTACTGGACTGAGTTGCCGCCGCAACACAACTTTACATTCAGATCGCCTTCTACTTCGGTTCCATTCTACCACTATGTACTTGTGCCTATATGTAATATACATATATTACAGTTTTTGTTTTATTTTGACTTATATCTGTATTTAAAAGAGTGTGGTCATTATTAAAAAACAAATTTGTGAAGAAACCTAAGAAAGTAATAAATAAAACTAAATATAATTTTTAAATAATAATTTTCATCATTATACCCCAGACAAAAAATTAGCAGAAGCAGGCCTGAAACGGTACCATTCACGTCGTATTCTGCGCCGTGTTCTGTTCTGCGCACACCTCTCAAAGTTGGAGGGAGGCAAGGCCACCCGCTTTCCACGATGTGGTCACCTGATGGTCAGACGACCAAGGACTACATTGGCTCTCAGAAGCTTCATATTTAGGGTATACCCGGGTCCTCTGCAATATAGCCACTTGTGACGGAACACCGTGTGGATTTAGTCGATGCGAGTCCGACATGATATTTTGGACTCGGTCGGACTGTTAGCTCCAGTCAGGTGATAACCCGTGGGGGTTGCCACACGATAAAAAAAAAACGTGTAATTACGCACAATATCCAACATTCTACTCATCAGTATACCTTATCTACACTTTAGAATACTATACCCATTTTATAAACGGCAGTGCGCAATAACAGTCGCTTGACTGTAAAAGTATAAAATCGCTGATTGGGCAAACTCCTAACAATTTAAATAGCGATAATAAATCGGGTTTTACGTTTTCTACAGCTCACCTTATTTTAACTGAACTCCACTTGCAACTTACTCTCCAATGCCCCAGTTCATATCTGATGTAATAGTAAATTTTAAAAAAATAATGCTTTAAAAAAAGTAATGTTTATCAACGTGATTTTTTTGCCGTTTTTATAGATACTCGTAATGGTACGGAACCCTTCGTGCGCGAGTCCCACTCGCACTTTTTATCAATTTATTTCTTTACTATATTATGAAATCACATAATTAAATAGTTATATTAGGTTTTTCTAATGATACTGGTAGGTTATAATTTGTTTGATTAAGAGAGTAAGAAACTCCACTCATCTTAAAGTTTTTTGCTTGTCGGAATCACTTGATATTGCAATATTTATCAAGGGATTATTTTTAAAGTTTAGAACGTTCTGATACCTAAGTCATAATACTCCTGAACCTTGTTTGACCACTTAAAATATATATACATACATTTTTAAGTTTAAAGAATACCACTCCCGCAATAGGAATAATTCCTGTGTAACGGGGGACTTTACAAACATTCAATCAACGGACACAACGAACACCCAGACTCTTGACAACTATTTGTGGATCACAATTTTTTTTGTCCCGTGTGGGAATCGAACCCACGACCGACAGAATCGAACCCCTAGACTCTATAACTCTAGACTCTAGAATCGAACAACAGGTCAGTCAGTCGTTTTAATTATATGAAGTCCTTTTTCTATTATTTTCTTTATCATATAACACTCAAAAGTTTAAAAGCTTTAATAGTTTTATTAAAAGATAAAAATAATTTGTTTCAAAGTTAGTTATAAAAAGTGAATCTAACATGCGCATATAAACTATTTCATGTTAAGTTTATAAAAAAAATTGAAACATTCAATTTAAGGGAGTAGATAATTACGAAGATTCTGTTCACAAATTTAATATGACTGAAGACGAATTTTAAAAAATTACATTTATGACTAATACATAATTAAATTGTCATTTTAATCGCTTTAAAATAAAAAATATATCCGCTTATATTAGTTTGCTGAGGGGAAGTTTTAGCTCTTTTTTCACATTGTACAATATGACTTACGTTCACAAATTACAGAGGTGACTCTGTCAAAGGTGTTAAAAAAATTATGATAAAAAATGTTAAAGTTCGCTATTCAAGCCTCATCCTATTCACAATATGAGTCACTGTGCATCTACAGATGTAATAAACGAGTTGTAGAGTCATGTTTATTTAAAGTAAGAAACAATTGAATTGACCCAAATGACATGTGTGTAATCGAAAACTCAGTATAAGTTTGGTACGATTTGGAGACAGATAAACACACGGGTGTCCTGATGGTAATTCACAACCACAACCATGGACATGGTCATTAGTGCGCTAACCACCTTTCAGGATGACAAAAGGGGAGATGAGGGGTGGGAAGGAGAAAGTGGAGATACGGAGTTGGGCCTCCGGTATCTTCACACACTCAGCAATACAATAATAATGTTTTGGTTTATTATATTAACAATATAATATTTAGTTAAATTCTTTTTAAGTACCAGAAACAAATCAGGCTTAGCACATATTGATATGTATGTACATATCGATATTTTCAATGAATTTTAAACTTTATTTCCCTCATAAATCAATTCGAGTGCTAGTAAAAACCATATAAAATACCGTTGAGTGATTAAAGAGTTTGTCGCTTTCCGGCACATGACGTTTTTTGTAATAATGTGTTAAATTGTACTTTTAAATAAGTATCTTGATGAACATATCGTAGCCAAAGACTAATTTGATAAATAATTATGTACTTATGTGCAGTCTCATAGGCAGATTAGTCTGCGATCAAAGGTTTTCTAGCTAGTTACTACTTAATAGATCAGTTAGTATATATATGTATTAAAAAAATGGTAGATCTTTTCTAGCAAGTATAACCTCAAAACTATAATTACTGTCTCTCTCTCTCTCTCTCGGTCTCTCTATTTATCTGTCTCTCTCTCTATTTCGTCTTTAACTAATACATTACATAAGTCCCGAGTACAAAGAGCCTCTTGAATCCTAGCTATAACTATAGACATTATCTAGCTGGCCGATCGATTAAAGCCTGGAATTCACTACCAGCGCACGTGTTTCCCTACCACTTTGATCCCGGGTCTTTTAAGTGGGGCATGAAAAATCATCTCACCAGGCCGTCATAGTGTGGATCACCATGCTGCATTGACTACACATGCAATTGATGCATTGACTACACTTGCAATCGACCACCACTCTTAGACTCCACTTGTTGCTTTCCATCAAGCAGAGTGGAGTCATTATGGTAGGCTTATAAAAAAATAGAGTGCTTGTGACATCCATTTTCCTGATACAACTGGTGCACTGGTTCACTGGTTAAGTGGTTAGTTAAGTCAATAATTGAATTAACCTTGCAAGTATAATAGTTCGTATAAATAAATAACTGTATGTAAATATATTTGTAATCGCAATTACTTTTATTTCTACTAACTACAAAATACGTATTTCGAAATAATTTAAGAATTTTACTAATACTTCGATATTAAATCCTATTGCGTAGTCAAATCAATCTATTAATGTCAATATATAATTTAATTAATAGTTTGTAAAAGTAAGTAGTAGTTGATGTTTTATTTGTCACAAAAACTTTAATTCACGGGAATTTATTAATTCAAGCATGCGACTGGCGATCAAGAGGTCTCTTGTTCAATGTTCATGCCAAAAAGTGCAATATGTTTGGAAGTTGGAAGTTTTACACCCCTGTGTCTCGAAGAGCACAGTTGTCATCTACAAATATGACAGTCGATATCTGGAAGTTAGTGCCCTAAAATATCCTGATAACTAGTCCAACTATCGAATTCAGAGAACCGTTTGGGTTGCGGAGGTCAGATGACAGTCGCTCTTTGGAAAAAGTGATATTCAGGAAATAACTAGTTTAACTAGAAGCAGACCCCAAAAGAAAATGGAATAGTAAGGCTAGGAAGAAGAAGTTCTAATGTAGCGTATGCTGTGGTAAATGTATGCTCATTATATGGGTAGGTACACATGCATTGTTGCCTATTATAGTTTTACGTAATTTTACATTTACGTTGATATTTCATTATATTAATTACAGATAATGTTGATAACTAGATAGATACGTCTAATAAACTACTACGCATACGATGATGAACATGACAATGTTATACAACATAACACGTATTGAATGATACCTATTACTTACTATTATCTACTCGCACACGAGGCACTCTTAAACCCATTCCCCATTCAATATTCAATTCAATCTTGCCTCAGTAGTCAGCTAGTCAGTTGTTCGCCGATTGCCCGTGCGATGAGAGCTAAAAACATTTTATATATTATCTTATCTGTCAACACGCAAGTGGTTTATACTGACCAAAGAATACAATTTTTATAGTTTTAAAGAAGCTTCGTCTCCCAAAATGAAGATAACAGTGATAAATACTTTGTTCATAATTCTGTTATTAATAGACTACAGTTTTTCTCTAAATATACTGGGAATATTTCCGTATCAAGGCAAAAGCCATTTCTTTGTACACCGCGTATACTTACGTGAACTAGCACGGCGAGGTCACAATGTAACTGTGATTTCTCACTTTCCGGAACAAGATGCACCTCAAAACTATTATGATATTAGTCTAGCTGGAAGTGTGAAGGCTATTGAAGGTGACGTGCCATTTGAAAATACTTACAAAATTGTATTATTGACTAGTTTATATTTAGCATACACTGGAACAGAAAATTGTGAGGTTATGTTAGCAAATAAACAAGTTCAGAATCTAATTAGAGAAAAACCAAAGTTCGATGTTATTGTCGTAGAACAATTCAACAGCGATTGTGCCCTTGGAATTGCGTATAAGCTTGAAGCTCCAGTTGTAGGAATGACATCTCATGTATTGATGCCATATCATTTTAAACGATTAGGAATACCTAACAATCCTGCTTATGTCTCTTTCCATTTCTTGGAAGGAGGAACGAAGCCTACACTATACCAAAGAGTAGAAAGAGCAATATTCGACTTTTACTTTAGATCGATTTACTACTTTTTGTGTCAAAGAATCGACCAAAACAGACTAGCACAATACTTCGACGATATATTATATATTATTATGTACGTACGACGATAATTTCTTTTGTTGTATCACAACTTTGTCTTAACCGGTTCAAAACTGTTACCATCCAATGTCATCGAAGTCGGAGGCTATCACGTTACGGCATCAAAACCATTAGAAGGCGTATGTAAACCATATCATGATCATATAAAACGTTAAGATCAGTCTTAAGGGACTAATTAATCATAATTATATTACTTACTTTTATAGAATCTTGGAAAATTCTTCGATGAAGCAGAACATGGCGTTATTTATATCAGTTTTGGATCTGTAGTAAAAACAACAACTATGCCCGCTGACAAAGTGCAAGCAATATTGGAAGTGATAAAAGAACTACCTCAAAAGTTTGTATGGAAATGGGAAGACGACACGCTACTTTTCGACAAAAATAAATTGTACACCGCAAGTTGGTTACCGCAAGTGGATATATTAGGTAAACACGGATAGTTCAGTTGAATTTAGTTCATATCTAACGGTACGGACATAATTTTTGATGACTTAGTTTTGCCCATCAGTCCTTTGGTTAGGTATCTCGATCTGTACATCGCCAGTACCTTAAACTGTCAAACTCAAGTGTAAAACGTGTGGCTTGAATATTTATCTCCAGACCAAGGCATCTTAGCCTTGGTCGGGAGATAAATATTTTATAAATAATAAATAGTTTCAAGCCATTGGTTCCTCGTACAGTCTTTGGTGTTCCAGTAATGGTGATGTTTGCTATCTCGACTGGAATGCAGACCTACTTAAAAAGCTAGACCGAATTCTCATTAATTGCATTCGATTTATATTCAACCTGCATGAGTATAATCACATATCTAATTATCGCAACAAACTGTTACGGCTACCCATCAGGCAACGACCCAATTTAAGAGTGTTGACTATGCTGTACTCTCTCCTCCAGTGTTTTAACCCCACTTTTTACCTAATGTCTCATATTCAATTATAATCTATACAATATAATATAATAATCTTCTCCTCTATGCCACCCATAATTCTAATATAGTTCATTCTTCCTTTACTGTCAAAGTTATAAACATCTGAAATGTGCTCAATTGACAAACTGTTTGAAACTGACAGTTTCAAAGTTAATGTAAAACAGCTCTGCACAGTTTTTTTTTTTCAGAATCATTTACTACTTGATTTAAATGTTTGTATTTGTATTCAAATATACATATGTAGGTACATATATCGTATAACTGTGTAGGTTATGCATAAATATTAAAATTGATGTCATTATATAATTATTGTGTTTTAACTATAACTCTTTAATGTCATTGATACACCTGCCACACTCATCTCCGTATCACCCAAAGGTGTCTCTCTTTAACACTTCACCTTTGGGTGATGTGCGGCGGACTTAATACCATAGGCATTATTATGCCTACGGCATTAAGTCCGCGCATACTGTACATATGAATATCTGCACAATTTAATAATATCTGCTGAATTTCCAAAAAAAGGAAACTCTACCTACGTTCATGGGTTGTGATTTTTGACGCTAGTAACAATCTTTTACATATATATAATAAGATTTTCATCAAAAAAAAAATATTATGATAAATTTTCAGCACATCCGAAGACTTTGGCATTTATATCTCATGCTGGTAATGGAGGAACTACTGAAGCCATTCACTGTGGCGTGCCCATGATAGCAATACCGGTTATGGGTGATCAGCCCTCTAACGCAGCCGCCATTGAAGAGAGCGGCCTCGGAGTCCAGCTACATGTTAGAAACCTAAATAAAGAAAATTTGTTAAATACTTTGAAAAGGGTATTGGATCCCAAGTAAGTATATTATTATATTTTTTTTTATTCTAAACGATGATGATAAATGATTTGATTCTATAAATCAAAAACCTGAAGTGGGATTAGGATCAAACTTTATGGTCGAAATCTAATTATTAAAAGTATAATTTAAGTGTGTATGAAAAGTTAATCTTCGAAACTGTGGTAACATAAAAACTAAAATCTCAATCTAGAGGCAGACTTCAACTTTGAACGTAAAAATGTAAGTACTTGAAAGGGTTGCCTTCCATCATTATTACTATTAATGGAATACATAGATGCTCTATTTTGACTAATCGTGTGTTTTATGGCTGTATATTGCTCATTTATTTACCTACTCGTCTTACTTTTGGATGTGTAAAACGTGATAAACTATCAAACAAAGCCATCAACAAAGCGTTTTTAAGACTGCAACTAACTCCCTACTACCTGTTTAATTGCCTAATGTCGCATGTGTATTTTATATTCGTTGTTTTTATACGGAATCTCCGATGAGACTGCCACACGTATACAAAAGAAGTAACATTTATATTTATAGTATATCTACAAAAAGTCTAAGGTGCCATACAAATCTACTAACACATACTGGTATAAACGAGTAATATAAATCATGTTCCTGGCATAGACCTACCTTAGAGTGGTGTCCACGGGCGCAAAATTCAAGCGTGTCATTAACAGCGCCACAGCATGCTTTCGATGTAGTGGGCTCCCGAAAAGTTCCCCAAAGTACAAAGTACCGTACCATTAACGATTTAAATCAGGGTCACCTCTACACAACAACTTAACTATACAATATTTTTCCTTTAAACAAGCTTTAACAAAAAAAAACAGGGTCAGGTCACACTTATCATAAAGATGCATTGTCAACGCAACTGAAGGTGTTTGAAACTTTTCAGCTCAATCGAACACCAAGAAGCGAGTCCAATTTAACGTGCAAGATTTGACCAGAACAAACATACATTGCAACTATTGCAAGTTCAATGAAAGATGGTAAAAGTGCCCTTTCTGTTCCAGATTTCGTCAGAAAGTAAAATCAGTGTCATCAGCGTGGCACGACCGACCTATGTCACCATTAGACACCGCAGTATTTTGGACGGAATTCACCGCAAGACATCATAATTTTACGTTTAGAACTGCCGCTGCTGATGTACCATTTTATCAATATGTTAACATTGATATTTTTATTGTTCTAATTGTATTATTTTCTTTGTTATTTATTGGGTTTTATAAAATTGTGTGTGCCATCTGTTGTAAATCTACGCAGAAGAAAGTGCCTACCAGAAATGTCGAAAGGAAATCGAAAAAGCATAAACAGTGAAGAAATATTGTATTAATGTAATCTATTTGATTATATTTATTTTTCTCTTTTTGTTAAACATAAAATGAAACGCAAGCTTACTTTTTATTCAACAACAATGACCTCACTCATCTACTCTTTGCTATTAGACCACAAACTAAGTGAATACTAATAACATGACAAAGGGCACACTGAAGAATAGTTTTCTAGAAAACTGCAGACCAGGGAGGACTGACTGGGCATAGATGGTAAGAAAGAAAAACAGATCATCGCATTTTCGATACGACATTACATTAATAGTAATACAACATTACGAGTATTACATTATTGTATCTAAAATTTGGACCAGGAACTTTATAAGCAAATACAGAAGTCTCGAAAAAGTTAATATGGTTTTTTTTTTATATACGATACGGGGCAAACGAGCAGACGGGTCACCTGATGGTAAATGACTACCGCCGCCCATGGACACCCGCAACTCAAGAGTCACAAGTGCGTTGCCGGCCTTTTAGGTACGCTCTTTTCTTGAAGGTTTAAAGGTCGTATCGGTTCGGAAATACGGCAGGCGACAATTTGTTCCATATGCTGGTTGTGCGAGGCAAAAAGCTTCTGGAGAAGCGCACAGTGGTGGAGTGCCAATCGTCCAGGTGATGGGGATGGATATTTTGTCGCGTAGGACGATGGCGGAAACCTGCAGCCGGTATAAGTCCGAACAATTCCTCTGAACACTCCCCATGATACAAGCGATAGAGGATGCAGAGCCGAAAGCCGAAGCCGAAGCCACATCTCTAGGCAACGCCAAGGTGTCAAGTCGATCAGAAATATCTTGGCAGTCGATGATGCGAGTCGCTTTCCGTTGAATGCGGTCTAGAGGGAGAAGCTGGTACTGGGGTGCACCTGCATAGAAATGAGAACAGTATTCCATGTGCGGCCGAACCTGCGCCTTATAAAGTTGCAGGCGGTGGGCGGAGTTAAATACTGTCTCGATCTGTTTAGCACACCAAGCTTCTTCGAGGCTAATATGGCCTTACTCTCTAAGTGACCGCGAAACTGAACCGACCGAATATGAAAACCAAACTATTTCCTCTTTTTTTTTATGATGAGTTAAGCAACTCGGAAAAGGGCTTTTAGCAATAAAACAATTTTAACCATACTGTAAGTAACTAAAAGAGAGTAATTAGTGAAATAAAGACAAAAAGAAGATCGAACATGAAGTATTGCTAGAAAGACAACTCTAGGTGGCTTCAAGTTGACATCTGCCTTGTGTCTCGCCACATTTTCTATCGAGTATACGGAGCTGTATCCATAGGAGACAAAGGCCTTTCTCTCCACAACTGTGATATCTATGATCTCTTTTGGTACCTGTGGAATGTACAGAACGTTGCAAAAACTTAGTCTATACCTCTCACTCAGCCTAAAACGTAGAAATAATACTAAATAACGTAAGTCACTCCTAGAGATTTATTTCACAAGTCACAAACGAACGATTCTTACCAGTTTCAATCATAAGCGATTTTTAAAATTACTTAATCTGTCATATAGAGTCTTGAGACAATTTATTTTTAATAGTAGGAGTGGCATAGAGCATAACATTTTCATTTTAATAAAAATATCTGCTTGATTTTAATTAATATAATTGAATTCTATATCTAGTAAGTAATACTGTACTTGCTATAGCTAAAATTACCCATGCCTCCCACGTTAACAACCACTTGTTAAAAATAGCAACAATAGTTATATAGGTACTAGTGAATGCTAAATCTCAGTTACTACGGAATATATATATATCTTTATGTGTTTTCGTGTATGATTCTGACCTTTAAACACAACTTGTTAGGTTTGTGTACCAACCTAAGTATAAAAGACTGATGATGATGTCCTTAAGTATAAGAGACTAGACTGCTAGATAATGTTTCGACTCACTGGTTTGGAAACGGGCGGTAATAGATCAACCCTACCTTTTACTTATACACCCCACCCCACCTTACAGTAGGGTGGTGTTAGGACATCAGGATCTGCGCCCGCAAACAGCGGGCACCACCTTAGGGTAACTCTCATTTCACCGGCATCCATGCACATGTGAACTTCGCCTAAACGGGTGGCCACTATAGCGGGTGGAGGAGAAAGCCCGTCCCGACCACTCGCGGCCACACTCAGGGCGGCATGAGGCGCTGGAAAGTGCATCTTTGCCGCCCGGTTCGCCGGCGGCGAATGGCGTCCGAGTGGAGATCTTCCTCCCGGGGCCGTTCCGCCGCCTCCTTCTGCGAGATGACATCCTCGCGGAATGATGCGACCGCGGTAAAACATCTATCACTGCCGGCCATGAAACGTATGACGGCCGGCAGTGACAGATCCTCTCCAATGAGGATCAAACCTACCTGGATTGATCCATTACCGCCCGTAATAATGACAGTATTATTTCTTATCCACTTTGCGTTGTGGTTCACGATGGAGTAGAATAGCCCCCCCCCCCCCCATCTCTTCCCGGTGGTCTCGTAAAAGGCGACTAGATGTGCGGACTGTTATCTATCAAACCTCTGCCTACCCTTTAATATAGGGATACAGGCGTGAGCGTGATATGTACCTATGTTGTTATCTATGTTTTTATTAATTTTTGCTTTTGACAAGCAACCTACTGTTGCGGTAAAATTTGTGTCTTTAATTATTTGAAAAAGGAGCATGATTTCGAATAATTTAATTTAAGAAAGTAAGTAAGACTTTTGATATAGTTAAAAGTTCAATTACTAAAACAGGTAAATGACTTACTTCTCTTAAAGTATTTTCGCTAAATCATTTTCTAAAGCATCGCTGTTAAGCCTGGTTATGTCCACTGTGACTCCTAAACCATTTCCCTCTGCAAAAACCCATATACGAATTGATCACCAAACATCGGTACGCTAACTACCGGCACTCCACAGTGCACAGTCTCCGAAGAACTCAACATACCAGAATGAGTTACAAATGCCACAACCTTCGGATGACCTAAAAAAAAATACAGTCAAAAAATACATTATTATTTTTATATCATCATTATTTAAAATAAGTAGAGGTTAATAAAAATGAAATAAATACACTGCATAACTACACATAAAACAACGAATAGGATAGAGTTTATCTACAAGTGAATTATTAAATCTGAGGCTTTGGCGTTATGTGGCGTTTTTTTTTCTTTATTTGAAATTGTATTTTTTTATGTTTTTCGCGGCTGTTTTTTTATATTTTTATACTATAGGGGGAGACGAACAGACGGGTCACCTGATGGTAAGTCACAACCGCCGTCCATGGACACTTGCAACTCATGAGTCGTAAGTGCGCTACCCGATTTTGAGGCTTAAGAGGGTTATGGGGATGCGGAGCGGGGATAGGAGAGAGGGGGGATGAGGAGATGGGAAAGAGAAGCGGGGGGATTATTGGAGAGGAAAAAGGGGAGAGTTGGGCCTCCAGAAACCTCACTCATTTCGAGTAAATGCAACGCAAACGTTACTTCACAACCGGTCTTCTGTGAGGCCATGTTATCGCACCGGTCGAGCCGGCCCTTTCGTGCCTAAGCATGGCTCTACCACTGTTGTTGGCTTGGACTAAAAACTGACTGGTAGGATCACGTCACGTACAGAATGAAAACTTTGTTACTGAGGGAGATCTCGCAACATCACAATTTTTAAAAGTTATTACATATAGATATATATTTTTATCGTAAATCTAATTTATAAGCTATAGTCCTTCGTTCTTTTGCTGTCTGTCTTTTCACTTTTAATATACTCTCAAGTTTTTCATTTGCCCCGATGTCGGCAGTAGGCGTTTAATACGCTGCAGCCTACCCCTTCCTATGAGTATTTGTATGTTTGTATGAAAGTCGTTAATTTTACATTAGGTACTTCAGTTTTAGAGACTAACCCAAACATCTCTAACGGTATTAACACATATAGGTTTAAGTGGTGATTATTTTTTAGACATTTTACACACAGCCGTCACATCCCAAACTAAGCAAAACTTGTACTATGGTAACCAGGCTGCTGATAAACATACTTATAGATTACTAATAAATACACACAAAACACACACAGAATTTTCTTTGAAAATTAACAATATATAACAACTTACATAATATAGGCAATTGTGGCATCCATTTTCTTAAATATAAGTAGGCGGTGTCCAATTAGTGATATCCGTTTTCCAAATAAACTTCAAGCTACTTCTTGTTTATAATTTTTTTGATTTCGTTAATAACTTCTCGAGGAAAATTAGCAGCCACTGTCCCAAAACTTATATACACCACCCCTGTGTCGGGTGTATCTAAAAACTTGTAGAACCTGAAAGCAGTAACAAAATTTGTAGTAGAACTATATACAATTAGTGGTATGTGCTAGTAATAAGTGTAACCACTTCTGTTTTATAGAAATAAATTAATGAAGATTCAGATCACAGACCTTATCTATTACCTAAACATCCAATATATTTGTATTAATTATCAATTAAAATGTTCTAAACAGAACGTGGTTTTAGGGTCGTGTTGTATTAGGTTGTTAGACTTTTTTAGCTAATGACTTTACACAAAGCTGTTTAGTAAACGAGGCAAGTTTATAATTACATAATTATATATAACCTCTATTATGTTACAGCCATACATTATTAGTAATTACTACACAAACAGTAATAGACGACAAACCTTACCTATGTCTTGAGCGTCTTCATTTATTTGCATGTCACTAATTTCAACAACTTTGTTGCCGTACAACCGCGGGTTAGGGAAAATACGGATTTAAAAATATCAAAGACATATTTTTACCGATTTTTTCGAAGGGTGAAACATCAGGATATACTTCATTTACGATTTCTTGATCAGTTGCCTGTATAAAATATTTGGAGAATATATTGGCACCAAAATTGATTATTGCGCTCTTCATTCTGTTTAAATATTCGGCGTTGTTTCAGATGCAAAAAATGGTTGTGAACATAGGCCACATTATTGGGAGCTCCTAACATTGAGTACCTCCACTGCATAAATATATGAGCAGTCATGCCTATCGCGGATACATTCAAGTTGTGAGCAATTGCTAAACCACAATCTGTCACAAATTGCTCAACTATGACTACATCATAAGATTCTTTTGATTCTATTGTTACTTGCACTTCGTGGTCCTCGATCAGCTTTTTACAATTTGTGTTCGCTGAATATTTAAACACCCAAGTAACCCAATTAAAAATTACTAGACAATTCTTTCATGTGTTCTTCTCTGTCAACTTTATCACTATTATTTTCTTCGTTTTCCAGGGATATTTGTCTTAGTTTAGGAATTTTCTTCAGGGAGTGGTAATTGATTACCGTCACATCATGACTCCTATTTGCCAATTCTTCTACTAGAAAAGAATGGTATATGTGATGTTTTCGGCCGTTGTAAGTAAAAATGCCAAAAATTTTGTAACAATCGCCTTGCACCGCAAAATATAACAATAAACTGTTGAAGATAAAATGCATTTTACAAAATGTGATACGTACCTTGCTTTAATGAGATTACTGAAGAAGAAACCATTAATTAGATAAAAAAAGAGATGTTATATTACCGCGCACGTAGTTCTTAACAAATTACAAATTATTCGCGCTATAGTTAGGCGTAATCTAAAAGTAAAGTTTCTACTGACTGGGTTCCAAGTTTTCAACAAGGAATCTAACATGAATTTAATACTACTAACAGTTATGTATATTACTTATTTATGATTAATAAGGCTATGGACTTATTATGTATAAGTAGATATTAAATAATTACTTAAAATAGATATGTTTAGTGTAAAGGGCACAACAAAACCCCACGAAAGTGATAGTCATAGATAGTCTGTTTCAGAATGGCATCACTACATGTATATTATTTAGCAATCCAACACATGCCGTGGTTATCTAGCTAACACACAATAGCCTAAGTGCGGTTTAGGGATGAACAGTTACGGTTTAGGACCTACATGAAAGTACTAAATGTGCGTCGCTTACCCCTATCCCACTACTATGGATCTCTGGGAGGTAGATACCTAGGGATACACTAGGTACCACAGGAGTAAAAAACAGCGTTATGTAAGCTAAGCTATTAGCTATTACATAAGCTATTATATGTACTACCTATGTATTTAGAATATATAAGTATATGTATCGGCAGTTTGTATACCTTTGTAATCAGATGGCGTTCTTGTTAAACCACAATGTTCTGGAGGTTGGAGTTTTATCCTTTCAAATACGAGTAATAGCTACACTAAACTATGTAGGATTGTAGTGTATTAAAAAAGGTGTGGTCAAATTTTATGGTGGTAGAGTTAAGTCTATAACGCAAAGCTCTCTAAATTTTAAGAAAACTCGGATTTTGTAGAAATTCTGTTACTGTGGAATACTTCGTCCAAGAAGTAGGTACCTAATCGTAGCACCTAGTAGATACATTACTTCTTTGACTTTTAATTAGTATTATGGCCACAAAATTGAGAGATTTAAAACAATTCTAAGAACAAAATGATAGACATTGACTGCAACTGTCAATGCATCTTTCAGCCATGTAACCAAGACAATATTGTTAAATGAAATTTTACAATAAACAATAGTTATGGGCATTTAAATTAAATATCAAAATAATCATGACGACTAAAGTAAGCAAGATGACAGTGCCTTATCGTAACGTGTGATAAAGGTTGGCAGTAAAACATAGCTTTAACAGAACTGAATACCGTGATCTAAGTACCTTGATCTAATTATTGTTTAAAATTCAGGTTCCACATGCCACAAAGATGGCTTGTTGCTGTAAGGGTAAATGTAAGTATTTAAATCCATTGTAAATACAACTTTTCACTTTTGCTTGCCTACGTGTCGTAGACAACTCATAAATTCTATTATGTTACTAAACCCAGCATCCAAAGTTTCAACAAGCTGTTTGGGGCGTTGCTATCTGCCGAAACACAAGTGCTTATACAGGGATGATATTAAGACCGGACCCGTACCAAAATGTATGGGATGGCTTTACAACGCCAAAGATTCTCCTGAACATCAGGTATGGGTTTTGATATTTTTATTGTCCACTCTCGTTAGAAACAATCGTTATTATTACTAATATTATTGGTATTACTAAAATCAAGTAGAATGAATCTGTTTCTTTCGTAAGTAATTTCTATGTTTTCAGCTAAGATGTGGCTGGCGCCCAGGGCACATATCTTGCCCTGTGCTCAAAAAGATCGAGCAGCACAACTGTTTCACGAAAGGAGAATGCACACCCTGCTCTTCAAGAATATGTCCAACTCCAAGTTGCTCGAAGCCGTGCTGCCTACCACTTAGTTGTAGACCAGCGCCTTGCCCGCGAGTACCGTCATGCGGGCGAGGGCCGTGCCGAGCGCCACCATGCTTGTCATCATCGCCCTCGTGTTGTAGACTACCTTGCCCTACAGGTCAAGCTGTCATCAGAATTGCTAGGCACTGTGGAAATTACACCATATCTACAAAACCATCTAATATCAACACTTCACCATCGGGACAATCACCTTTGAAATATGTCCTCAACGTTGATGAAGACCCTGGGCCTCCTGGTGAAAAAGTTAAATTTAGTGTCGAAGCAAAATACAACGATTACCATTTTGATTACACAAGTTCACAATCGTCTTTCGTTCTTGACTTTACTCCACCGGAACAAAGATGTGTCAAACCTTGCCCTAAAAAAGTAATAACGCCCACACCAAGCCAGACAGATGCAGCGGCTAAATAACTCGTTATCACATATGTATAAATTGAAAGAGCCATATCATGATAAAATTCCTCTCTTCTGCATTTTCTCATGTAAGCCAGTCACCTTATACTAAAAATATGAATTTTATAATTTGGCTCAAGTACAAGCAACACAAAATTGATTTGAATTTAGTCCACAAAATAAATTTATACTTTTGTTAAGATTCAAGTTTCAAATAACAATAAAACAATTATTTTATATCTACTGTTTTATTTCACTTCCTGCTTATCAACTTATTTAACACAGTGTGCATGCACTAGGATTAATTCTTTGCAAACATTCAAACAATGGATTTTACATATGTACATTCAAACAAGGGATACAGAACACCCAGGCTCAACAACAATTTGAGTATTACACAAGGTGTTCTCCCGTACGGGGATCGAACCCACTCGGCGCAGCAGAGTGGTGGCGATATGATGTTTTAGTGTGGCACTTAAATCACTGTGCCACGCGTGCAGTCAATTATTTTTAAAGCAAATGCTTAGTTGTAATATACCACCTCTTTTAGACCTAGTTAGTATAAAAAAAAAAGAATATAAGATCTATCACCTAAACATAAGACCTTATGGGTCTTGTAACTGTAAAAATCAAAATATTAGTTTTCACTAGTGGTAGTAACTAGGGGTATGATGGATTATTGTTTCTGGATTGATTTGGAGCCTGACCTCAATTCAACCATAGCCATTAGGTTCTTTTAAAACATGTGTGAATTAATATCCTGTAGGGATAGATCAGGTGTTGAATAGGTAGCTTGCAATAACTCTACTCCAACAAAATTCTATAAAGTCCAGGAGTCTTAGAAGTTGCACCAGGCGCCGGAGAGCGCCGAACGATCTCCGGCCTCAATGAGCGCTGGCCGGGGGGTGACCGCTGAGCTGGCCTGAGATGGTGGCTCGACATGATCGACACGTGCTTCTCTAAACTGAAAAAGAAGCCAGGCCCCCTACACGGTGTGGCCACCTGTTGAGGTGGCCAGGGGCTGCAGGGGTTTCCAGAGGCTTCCTTGTTAGGGTATTACCAGGTCCCTTGCAATAGACCCTTTTGTGATGGAACACTCTGTGATTTTAGTTGGTTCAAGTCTGACATACCACTTTTCCATTAGCTCTGGTGTTGTGACGACCAGTGGGGGTTTCCACACAAAAAAAAATAGAAAGGAGTCGTAGAAGCTAGCACAAGGAAAAAAGTAACATACATAAACACTGTCATGCTTGTAACCATAATTATAGGCAATCAAAATTTAGTCTCACTGACATAATAAGGGATGCCTATTGCACTAAACTGGGCACTTTAGGAATTAAAGATAGGAAAACCGTGTGTGTAATGAAAGGGAAAGGGAAGGCAATAGAAGGAATAAAGTAATTTTTTTTTAAATATATTTGTATTGCATTATATCTTTGCACCTTTTACACCAAGTACCCATGCTTATAAAAAACTTATGTAATTGCTTTACTACTTAAGACATTTTCATTCAGGTTAAAAAAAAAGCAGCAGCTCCATTTAACAACACTTTATTTTCTAACACGTAACAAAATATCTATAACAAAATAAAAGGAATACATGTATGTATTGTATTGAATTAATTTACTAAAGTTAGCTTGGATTTCCAGACTTCTGAGCTAAGGCCAACATATTTTCATTTGCTAGCATTTGGAACTCATGGAATCTTTGGGACACTCTCTGATTTGTTCTCAGATATTTTTCCATACAGTTCAAAGTGCATTTCTCCTAAAAAAGACAATAAATCCACATGTTAGATTAACATACTATTGCTTCTATTTTTTTCCTGTTATTACATAACTTGTAAGAGTACCACCAGATTTTTTTATATATGTATGTAGCAATAGATAATAGAAGAAATGTTTATTATCAACTAACTAACCTTTTTATTATATAGGATTATAACAGTATATGATACTGATTTTTATCTCTCACCACTTTCAAAATATAAAAAAAAGATATATAATCCAACAGTATAAAATATACTTTCTATATGATATCCTCAATATGATGAATAAGTACAAATAAATGATGAAATGAGAACAACTATCCTTCAACCTGACAATGTTGATGTCAAATTGGGAGAATTGGTGGTGTTGTTACTCTACTGAGTCTCTATCTAGCTTGGTAATCGCATTTTTTTAACTGATATGATGTCTTAAAATAAGTACATATTTTGATAGAGATTCTGCTACTTTGGGTAATAAAGTTCTACGTTAATAACACACTAAGAAGTTATACATACCTCGGAAGATTTAAGTGATCTGGAGGTGAAATCGTGTATGCAGTCCGTGAAACACAATTCTGACAGCTTGTTGTACTGGACCAAAAAGTCTTTGAACTGAAACAAATCAGGTTCTATATTAATTTATTCTTTAAAACGTATTTCAATGATTACGTTACGATATTTACTTAATTTATTATCATAATATATTTAATACATATATCAAACAATACTTACTGTTTTGATTTGATCAGCCTCACTCATTTCAGGGGCAGCCATTTTCACTATTGGAAGAAAATTAAATTGATCTTTAGTAACTAAATCTTTTCGCACTATATCACTTGATATATTTATACACAATCATACAAATAAAAAATAAAATACCACTTCCAACCAATTCAAATTTAATTTGAGGTTAATTTATGATACAATGGACCGATCACAGACTGTGTTGCTATTGATTAAAAAATTATATTAGATTATCAGAGTGTATAGGTTGTTAGTAAAAAGTCAGGTCCGATTTTATACTATACTTAATAAATGTAACAAAACTGAAGATGTAAAAGAAACTTAAAATATTTGTTATTAAATCAAAAATCTAAAAATAAAAATTAAATCTTAAAATAGGTACGTAGGTTGAAACGTAAGTGACGATGCGTTTCGGAAATTTGACAACATGAAGAAAAAATTGTGTTTCATTCTCTAAATAATCGGGTTACTGTGGCATATAACTATATCTATCTCTTTTACTGACATCTGAAAACCTAACTGTGCTTCTCTGTCTGTAAAAAGTGTAACGTTATTATAGGTGCTCCTACATTACATTGCATGTCCTTTTTCGAGTTCACATTTTATATTTTGTCAATTAATTTAAAACTAATCGTCAAACAAACGTTTTTTAAAAAGATGGAAGAAATTGGTATTATACTACCGGAAAAGGTAATTTATTTTTTAAATATACTTAACTCATCCACCCGTATACAGAATTCAAAAATATAAATTTGTTTTCAGGATGAACAAATCACTGATGCAAAGGGCCTAACGTTCCCTGGACCTCAATCGTTTGATGAACTTGAATCTGAAGACTTATACACAAAATATAAGGTAGTTTTTATGATTCCTTAGTTAAATGGTTTTTCAATTAATTTTCAATGTCTTTGTTTACCATATTCTTATACAGGGAATAATATTCTTTGGCTTCTTATTGAAGAGCTCCAGCTCAATATTAAATTAAAATAGATGGATTAGTACTAATTCCTTTATTAAAAAGCTTATTTATATGTAAATTGCTACATTACAGAAACTTCAGCGAATGCTAGAGTTCTTAGAGGTACAAGAAGAATACATAAAAGATGAACAAAGAAACCTTAAGAAAGAATATCTGCATGCTCAGGAAGAAGTTAAGCGTATACAGTCTGTGCCACTTGTTATCGGACAGTTCCTTGAAGCCGTCGATCAGAATACTGGAATAGGTGTGTTTTTACTTCTGAATCTATCATACTGTTTAAACAATTTAAATTAGAAAAAGGCTACTATTGCTCTTATTGTTATTGTTGTATTGTTATGAGATTATTCTATAATGATGCCTTGTAACTTAAGTATTAACTTTATAAGCTCAACTTGAATATGTAACTTAAGTATTAATTTAATAAGCTACACTACTGTTATTGTTACTGCTATTACTGTTGTGTAATACCATGTTACAGCTTACAATTCAAATCACATTTATATTTAGAATACTTACAAGAGCATTGATACTGTCTTAAATATCAGTATGGAAATTATTAACCAATTCAACTTATTAATAACAATATCTTGATACTATAAACTTCTGCTTGAAGGTAAACTTAAGCTATACCAGGTCTTTAATGGGATTCCAGGGCGTTTTAATGTTTCTTTTTTCTTTTTTTTTTAATGTTTAAATGTTTCTACATGATAAAAAAAAAAAGTGTGTTTTAATGAAAGTGCAGTACTTATAATTATGGGACTGTTGGATTTTACAAGTTCTGATTGGACAATCTTGTAAAATTCAAATGTGACAGTGACACCACCACATTTGAATTCTTTTTCAACAATTTGACAACTTAAAATATAATAGATATATTGTTTTATAGTTGGCAGCACAACAGGCTCTAACTACTATGTACGAATTTTATCAACAATTGATCGTGAGTTGCTGAAACCCTCTGCCTCGGTGGCCCTTCACAAACATTCTAATGCACTTGTGGATGTGTTACCACCAGAAGCTGACAGCTCTATATCTATGTTACAAGCTGGTATGTATAATCATTCAATAATTCATTACAAAGATTATGTTACATGTCTGAGAAATTATAATCTTGTAATCACAAAGTTCAAAGTTGAAAATATGTTAGTTATACATATTTATTTACATTACATTCACAGCAATAGGCTTCCTCCCTATTATTTGGAAATACATGATTATGGTTGTCAAAAAGTGGATGTTTAAGAGAGTAAATGTATGTAACTTAATATTGTATGACATTTAGAATATTGGTGAGAGCGAAGGCATATTTAATATCAGATACAATTCAATAGAGTAAATGTTACTGATGTCACCCAACTCAATTGTTCACTTCATAGCTTCCTTTGGGTTGTGTCAGTTAGTGGTCATGCAGTCATTATATTTTTATTTTTTGGACTGATCCTTTGTAAGCTACTGTATAAGCTTAGACTACTGTACAAACTTTAATCAAGAAAGTAGCCTTTTCACGAAAAAATAAAAATTGTTTAGTAAAAATATTAATAAAAATAAGCGTAATTCAGAGAATTCATACATACATATATTTATTCATATCATTATTAAATGTGATCTGGTTGTATTAATTTGTTTTTGTATTAGTTGCTCCCTAAGTTATACTAATTTGATTTATATTTATGCATTGACTGTCATTTCTGTATGCCTTTAAAATACCAACTCTTTCCATTTCTCTCTGCCTATGGTAATCTTCCCTCCTACTTTTATCCTAGTAGAAAATAGTAAAGTAAGGTAAGGAATCTGCAATTCTATTTATTGTGGCTTTGGTAGTTGTATAACAAACAGTTAAATCTTGTAACAGATGAGAAACCTGATGTCCAGTACTCTGATATTGGAGGCATGGATACACAGAAGCAAGAGATCAGAGAGGCTGTGGAACTCCCACTCACACATGTTGAGTTGTACCGTCAAATTGGTATTGAACCACCTCGGGGAGTGCTCATGTATGGTCCTCCTGGTTGTGGCAAGACTATGTTAGCTAAGGCAGTAGCTCATCATACCACAGGTATGTATATAACAAAACTCAACTATCTGTAATAGTTCACGACAATCTACCAAGTTTATAACCTTAAAAGCTAAGCATAAAGTTAAGTTAGGAAGCTTCAATTCAATTACTTTAATTTACATTATAGATATGAAATATGATTTTAAATTCTGACATGTTGAATTTCAGCTGCGTTCATTCGCGTGGTAGGCTCCGAGTTCGTACAGAAGTACTTGGGCGAAGGACCACGCATGGTTCGTGATGTGTTCCGTCTAGCCAAAGAAAACAGTCCTGCTATTATCTTCATAGATGAAATTGACGCCATTGCCACTAAAAGGTAACATAATTTAATATTTTGAACTCATTTTATATGTAAACAAGCACCCAGAATGCTGATAAGTGTGTAATATCATGGTGAAATGATTGTATAAGAATGCTTCTTTCTTTTGAATAATCTCTAATAGAATATAATTCACTAAATAGTTTGTATATTACTGTTTCAGATTTGATGCACAAACAGGTGCTGACAGAGAAGTCCAGAGAATCTTGCTTGAGCTTCTCAATCAAATGGATGGTTTTGATCAAACTACTAATGTTAAGGTAAGTAATTATTCTTATCCTACTAAACTAAAATATTAATAGATTTAACATTGCAATTCATTACATTTAGAGTTTTGTCCTTGGTACTTGTGTCAATGATTTTAAACTCAATGTTTTTATGGCACCTTGAAATACTATAGGAAATGTGTACCTAATAACTCCAGCTACCTGGATAACCAAGAAAAATCTATAAGAATGTCATAAAAATGTGCACACACACGCGCGCTCGCATAGTGACAAATACACATAAAATTCTATAATTTCAGGTGATAATGGCAACAAATCGAGCTGATACCCTAGATCCTGCACTTCTCAGACCTGGTCGTCTGGACAGGAAGATTGAGTTCCCTCTACCTGACAGGCAAGTGTATATAATATCAATCAATCAGTTAGCCTACTGTCATCCGTATTTACATGTAATATGATAAAGCCTTATTCAGCTGAATATCTATGTATAATAATATCTATCTATAATGTGTGTAAAATATCTATTTGAAATCGTTATTTAAGCGCACATAAACGTTTATACAATAAGTAATGGCCTGAAGTAATTGTATTATAAGCAAGTCTTTATATAGTATGATATATTCATTGAAAGTGTGTTTAAATGACTATTTATACTCTCAAATGTATGAAACGAACACCGACTTCAAAACTTTATTTTACAAATAGATACAAAGTTGTTAAAAACTTGGGTTTCTCAAAACTTCTAAATGACATGGTCCAGTCATCCTCGTGCACAGAATGCACTGATTCCTTTTCTTTTTGATCGCTACAACTCTGGAGGATTTAATTCAACAAATATTAAGTAATTTTATTTGTTGGCAGGCGTCAAAAGCGTCTCATTTTCTCTACGATCACGGCTAAAATGAACCTATCAGAGGAAGTAGATTTAGAAGAGTTCGTGGCGCGACCTGATCGTGTGTCGGGCGCTGACATCAACGCCATCTGCCAAGAAGCTGGAATGCACGCTGTTCGCGAGAACAGGTAACAATTACTCTATATTACCAACATAGTGTCTACATACTTTTAGGTTTTATACCTCCTCACCTTCATCATCTTCCCATCCTTGCTCCAAATCCTATCAAATTTATTTGGGGTCTGCCCGACCCTCCTTAGGAACTTAGTCATTTTAAGACAAAAAAACTAAGGAAGGGAAATAAATAAAAAATATATATATAAATAAACTAATTTATAGAAGGAAAATGGTGGAATGTGATTTCGAGTGAGGGAAACCATAAGTCTCACTAAGTGAAGAAACGGGACTGAGACTAAAAGCCAAAGACGCCTGAATGTTTTTAAGTTCCTGTAACAGGAGACGCAGGACGAGACGACAGACGACAGGAGCGCCTGCTAGCTAACAACGCCCTACTATAAATACATTTGTCAGCATTACATTAGTTTAAAATAAATGTTATAATTATTTTGTGAAATAGTCATAACATTTAATGAATTAGTTTGGGTACAAGACATTGGTTATCACTAACTCAATAAATACTGTAATCTATTATTAATATCATCATGTATGACTAACTTCATCAGGTCGTCAATTCAATAAGAAAAATGTTTGTTTCCTTCAGGTATATTGTTCTTCCTAAGGACTTTGAGAAGGGCTATAAAAACAACATCAAGAAGGATGAGTGTGAATATGAATTTTACAAATAATTTTGGTCTTACTTCTTACTATTGGTTGAATTATAATAGTAATAAATAAAAATAAATTTAATATTATCCACTAGATTTCTTTTTTTCAATCACTATCAAATGGTGTGTGTATATAGTTGTACCCGCCTAAAATCCTTACTACTATTGTAAATGCCATATTATGGATTTAAGTTTGTTACTTAATCATGCCAAAACGGCTGTGCGGATCAGGATGAAATTTGGCACAGATATAGATTATAGTCTGGAGTAGCAATAGGTTACTTTTATCCAGGAAATGTACGATACTAAACTTCAACGCGAACAAATAATAAATATATCATTCTTAGTAGTCCAATCAGTCAAGGTTCTGCTTTATAAGTACAAACCACACCCAGTATATAACTTGAAAACATTTGTTGTACAGACATTTTAAATCACTATATTAATTCTTAGACTCGCCTTGCATTTTATTATACATTTCCAAGGAAGCAACCTCACTAAAAATATTCAAGGTCTAGCTCCACAAATGTAATAATACACAAATATAGTTTAAAAGTCTATATTCTGTAACAGTTCTTAACAATGTGATTTTACAAATATGAAATAATACAATATATTTGGCATAAACCTTATAAAAATGACATGACATGTATAAAAATGTATGTAAAACAATAAATTAAAATAGATTTCATTCCACGGATTACACTTCAATGAGAATGAATATCATTGTGATGATCTTAATATTAACAATGTAATTCTCATCTTAACTCTGCAACAAATTAAGTGCAATAACTAGTATAAATTAAATAATGAAGGCTTTGTTAAGGCACTACGAATTACGAATCCTAGTAAGGCGTGTCAAAGCTAAAAATTAGACATGATTTTTTTTATCTAGCTGTATGTTTGCATACAAGTTTTTTTTACAACTCCCGCACTTGGATTAATACCTATATCGCGAAGGACTTCAAAAATATTTAAATAACGGACACAAAACACCCAGATTCAAAACAACAATTTACGGTTTACACAAAGTGTTGTCCCGTGTGGGACCGAACCTAACACTCGGCCGGCAGCGTATTGGCGAGATGACCACTTACACCACTGTGCATGGATAAATTAAGGAAAATTTTATATATTAGGTACATTTATTTTACGTACAACAATAAAAAATATCATAAAGCGCGACAAGACAGGCTCTATATCAGGGATGTTTCAAATCACAGTAAATTATAGACCAAACATTATGACTACTTTAAAGATATAAGTAACATTAATATCCATGTAATAACATAATGTATATAACATACTTCAAAAACGTTGTGACTGACAATTGTGTGTCGTACAAATATAACAACTCCACATTTTGGAATGTTCAGCTGCCGATTGCAAGTAATAAATGATTAATTTACATAATAAACCTTAACCTAACGAAAAGTATCTAAGTTTAATAATAAGTACAAGGCATCCATAATACTGATTATAAATCATTTTTTTTAATTTTGTGGCACTTTCTTGGTAGTCATTTTAATTATAGTTAAAGAAATACTTTTTATACATGATTAATTTTTATTGAGATTACACTAACCTTTTCGTAACATATAACGACTATACGCCGGAGAAAATATATTATTATCCTTTTCACAATACACCAATACTTTAGAAGTAAATATAATATAAGACATTGAACTGACTAACTGGACGGGGCACTAATTTGGAATTAATATGTCCTAAATTATATATAATTATATCTCAAGATAGTAAAACCCTTATATGACGGCAAAAAATACATTCATATATTCATAAAATATATTTTTGAAATAGGCACTAGAAGAATGAAAATGAAGGAATGTAATAAATACCATATTGTTTCAATGTAAATAATGGAATGATTAGGTACACTAGGATGGCTATGGCTAAGAATGTGTCCTATCAAAACTTAATAAGTTGCCTTAAACAACTTTGGTAAGTCATGTTCCTTTTGTTAATTGTTTATTCCTGTAATTTATGTCTGCATAAATGACATTTTTATCATCCGGAACGTTGTGGGCCGGGCGGCAGCGTCTGATCTAAAACAAAATATTTATTTTTAAAACTTCGTATATAACAGATGTATTTTCACCGTTCCTCAGGGTCGCTTCAGATATGGTAAATGGGCCACGTAGGCCACATCGGGGAGTCATCCCCGACATGGCTTATAGTAACTTATTTCTTTGATAAAAGACAACTCCCCCACTAGAAATTATTACTGTGTCGTGAGAACTTTACAAACATATATATATACGAAGTACATACAAAGTACAAGTGATAATGAGGTGTATACTAACTGTTGGACGCGTCGGGATGTGCGTGTTGCGGCATGAGCGGTACGAGTAGCGCGGGCGGGCCGGCGCGGCGCAGGAAGGGATGCTGCAGCAGCCGCGCGGCGGACTGGCGCTGCGCCGGGTCTCGCACGAGCGCGCTCTCCACAAAAGAGAGTAGGTCCGCAGGACAGCGCGCTGCACCGCGCGGCCGAGGCGGCGGCATGTCGCGGATACGACGCATCGCCTGCGCACAACAATACTGCTTAGCTTGACGAATTAAACATTAGCTTCCCTGATCGCAGGCAGATGAGTACTCTCCAGTGAGAAGCTAGTGACACAAGTATAGAACTGATATGAGGTACTCGTATGTTAGTAATTATTTTTGATTTATTTTTTTAATATGTATTTTAGTAACACTTACCATGCTTTTCAAATAGAAGATAAATATAATTAGTTGTTCATTTCTTATACTGACATGTGTGGTTAAATATTAATTAGTAAAGTACAATAAATTATATTATTAATTATAAATTGTAAACATAAACTAAAATAATAAATCTTATGAATATCTCATAAGATTTATTATTTATATGTAGTCTTATATTTCTTACTATTTTACAAATCTTTAATAAAGTTGGAGATTATATTGTCATTTGAAAGACGTAAATATTATTTATCGCTTACCTGTAGAGGCGGTTCATTAAAGAATGGTGGCTCCCCATCCACCATTTCCACAAGCATAATGCCCAGCGACCACACATCCACTTCGGGCCCATAAGGTAATCTCGATATAACTTCTGGTGACATCCAATATGGAGTACCCACTAACGATTTTCGCTTAGGCAGTTCCTAATTATGAAAGAATTCGATAAATAAATAATAAAGTTTTTACGTGGTAGAGCCATGCTTAGGCACGAATGGGCCGGCTCGACCGGTGCGATACCACGGCCTCACAGAAAACCGGTTGTGAAGTAACGCTTGCGTTGCAATTCCCCGAAATGAGTGAGGTCTCCGGAGGCCCAAAATCCCCCACCCCCCCTAATGATAGCGCTGTTAACAAAAAGGATACCCAGGGGGGTACCAGCGCTAGCGTTGGAGAATCCCCTCCCTGGACGTCCACCCTCAGTACGGATTATACCTGAGCATGGACGCCCAGGCTGCCCCTCGTACTCTGGGGGGGGCTCAACTGCGCTCTCAAAATCTGCTCGGGGCAAGAGAAGGCATACCATGGCACCCCCTGTCACGTTTACCGTGGATTTTTGCAACATTAGGGGCTTACATTCGAACCTCGACACTGTCCACCACCACCTTGAGACAGCAAAGCCGGCCTTGCTCTTTTTAACCGAGACGCAGATATCATCTCCAGCGGACACATCCTACCTCTGCTACCCTGGGTACGGACTGGAACACTCCTTTGTTCCTAAGGCTGGTGTATGCGTGTACGTTAGAGATGATATCACTTCTCGCCGCCTCGGCAATCTTGAAGGTAGGAACCTCTCCATCTTATGACTACGTGTAGACTGCGACGACCATCCCCGCATCTACGTATGCCTCTACAGGTCCCATAGCGGTGATGCCGAAACGGACCGACTCATCGACCACGTCCAAATGGCTACAGACTCAGTGCTCCAGCAGGTCCCATCCGCAGATATCGTGATTCTTGGCGACTTTAACGCCCATCACGCCGAATGGCTTGGTTCGCGCAAAACCGATCATCCGGGAAGATCTGTTCCCGATTTCGCCTTGGCATATGGCTTGACGCAGCTGGTAGCAACGCCTACGCGAATCCCAGATGCATAAAGCCACGTGCCTTCACTGTTGGATCTTCTGCTGACCTCACATCCTGACAGCTACAAAGTATCCGTTGAGGCCCCTCTTGGCTCTTCGGACCATTACCTGATTAGGAGTATGGTGCCACTCGTTCACTCGCTGCGGCCGCGAGTTACAGGCAGTCGCCGCGTATGGCACTATAGGTCAGCAGACTGGGATGGAATGCGAACATACTTTGCATCCTACCCATGGAGGCAGGTTTGCTTCTCGCCGGATGATCCCAATGTCGTTGCCGACTCTGTCGCGGATGTTGTGCTTATGTATGGAACTTGGTATGGAACTTTTCATTCCAGTCTCCCTGATTCCCACAGATGGCAAGTCTCAGCCCTGGTTTGGTCGAACCTGCAAAGCGGCGTCCCGCCGAAAGCAGGAATGTTACCAAGCATGGGCTAATGCAGCGACAGCACGGGATGTAAAGACCAGCACATTAAAGAAGCAATTTACTTTGCCTCCAGGTCCCTCAAAAGAGTAATTGCTGGGGCGAAGTCGGCTCACATCTGTCCAGGGGAACTTTTGTAAGCCATCCCTTCCACCTCTGCACATAGGAGATAATTCGTTGGCACACGACGCTAAAGAAAAAGCCGATCTTCTGGGCAAACTCTTTGCGTCCAACTCGACCCTGGACGACGGGGGAAACGCACCGCCGACCATACCGCAGTGCGAGAGCCGCATGCCGGAAGTCCGTTCTTACACAAAGGGCAGTGCGTAAAGCCTTCTTTCCCTCGACGTTCTTAAGTCGAGTGGGCCCGATAGAATCTCTCCTATCGTGCTGAAGACGTGTGCTCCTGAGTTGGCACCGGTTTTAACGCGCCTTTATCGGCTTTCCTATTCTCTTGGCGTAGTCCCGAACTCATGGAAGACAGCTCTAGTGCACCCAATCCCTAAAAAAGGAGACCACTCGGATCCGTCCAACTACAGACCCATAGCCATCACCTCCTTGTTCTCCAAGATAATGGAATTCATTATTAACTGCCAGCTCCTCCGGTACTTAGACGACCACCAGCTCCTCAATGATCGACAATACGGCTTCCGTCGGGGTCGTTCAGCTGGTGATCTTCTTGTTTACTTGACTCATCGGTGGGCACAGGCGATCGAGACCAAGGGGGAGGCGTTGGCTGTTAGGTTGGACGTGGCGAAGGCCTTCGATCAGGTCTGGCACAAAGCGCTCCTTGCGAAGCTTCCTTCCTATGGGCTTCCCGAGAAACTGTGCAATTGGCTCACCAGTTTTCTTACAGACAGAAGCATCAAGGTCGTTGTTGACGGTGCATGCTCCGACTCCAAGTCTGTTAATTCTGGTGTCCCACAAGGCTGTGTGCTATCAACCACGCTGTTTCTTCTGCATATCAATGACATGCTGCCATTAGCAGCATCCATTGCTATGCAGACGATAGCACAAGTGATGCCCTTTACACCGGCCGCGCTAACATTTCTCGGGTAAACGTCATCGAAAGCCGATCCAAACTTGTGTCTGAAATCGAAACTTCTTTATCAAAAGTTTCAGATTGGGGTCGACTTAACCTAGTCTAAACCAGTTTAACCCCACGAAGACACAGGTTTGCGCGTTCACCGCTAAAAAGATGCCAGTGGTCGTATCACCTCAATTTGAGAGCACTTCCCTAACTGCATCAGCCAGTATCGGAATCCTTGGCGTCGATATATTTACATTTAGCCTCGAAGAAGCTTGGTGTGCTAAACAGATCGAGACAGTATTTTACTCCGGCCCACCGCCTGCAACTTTATAAGGCGCAGATTCGGCCGCACATGGAATACTGTTCTCACCTCTATGCAGGTGCACCCCAGTACCAACTTCTCCCTCTTGACCGCATTCAACGGAGAGCGACTCGCATCATCGACTGCCAAGATATCTCTGATCGACTTGACACCTTGGCGTTGCGTAGAGATGTAGCTTCACTCTGCATCCTCTATCGCTTGTATCATGGGGAGTGTTCAGAGGAATTGTTCGGACTTATACCGGCTGCTGGTTTCCGCCATCCACGAAAATATCCACGGACGATTGGCACTCCACCACTGTGCGCTTCTCCAGAAGCTTTTTGCCTCGCACAACCAGCTTATGGAACAAATTGTCGCCTGCCGTATTTCCGAACCGATACGACCTTCAAACCTTCAAAAAAAGAGCGTACTCCTACCTAAAAGGCCGGCAACGCACTTGTGACTCTTGAGCGGCGGTAGTCATTTACCATCAGGTGACCCGTCTGCTCGTTTGCCCCCTATGGCATAAAAAAAAATGCCGAAAAAATAAACTTTTAAGAAAAGTTTTGTTACCCATTTGACTTCACCTAATGGATCATGTCTTTTATGATCATTGTGCGTTTTTCTGCCTGCTACAGTGACAAATTATGGTTCCTGTTTATGAAGCAGGATAAAATCGAAGAATTTTTTGGAAGTTTTTTCATCTATTCTAATCTAGAATGTGTGTATTTTTTAAATTCATTTTATTTACCTCTGATACTTGAGCACAAAATCCGAAATCAGATAATTTTACACGTCCATCCGCTGTCATTAAAATAGAATCTGACTTTATGTCTCTGTGAATTACTCCTTGGCTGTGCAAGAACGCTAGTGCCTGAAAGATAATTGAAAAATATATAGAATTTCAACAGAATAGATTTAAATCGCTATAAATATTTTGGAAATATAAATCATTTTTGTATGACAAATGTCCAAATCTTTTGGTCTGTTAAGTTAATATTCAATAATATTTTTACTATTTACTTTTGGGTTACAAACAAAATTACTAGTGGATTTGAAAATGGAATGAATAGTAGATGTTATCAACTGTAACTAAGCTTGTAAGACTTCTGGCTACTTCTACCAAACACTATTGGTAATATTGGTGAAGTATGTCTTATAAAAATAAAGTTTTCGTATGAAAAGCAACATCAAAACACAAATTGGTAAATAAGAATTACTACAATAAGTAATTCTATAAGTACTGTACAGAAACAATTACCTTCAAACACTGTTTGCAGACAGTAGCAATTTGTTCAGGGTCCATTCTCGCCCTCGTCACTATGTCGGTGAGCGCGCCACCCGCCATGTACTCCATTACAACCCACAGCTCATCCCCGACCAAGTATGAAGCATGCATCTCCACTATATTCGGATGAGGGTAGTCGCGCATTATAACCTGGACACACAATTTTATATTTATATAATAATCTTTGTAATTAACTGTAATTTCAATTGTTGCACATTACAATAGGTTTTGAGGATATCATAGAATTGTTTTTAAAATAATTAGTAAGAGAAATTAAGAAAATGGTATCAATAGCTTTTTTGTAGTTCCCTTTTACAAACACACAACAATATCAAATACAATGATTTGAACTGAATCATTATATAATAGTATGTGCACACAAGAAATCAATCAACATAATACATATCAATCTCTAATATTTAAATAAAATGAAATAAATTATCCAATGCATCAGTTATTTGATGTCCTTAATAGAACATCAATAGTACTGTTATAGCTGTCCTTCTTCTTCATTTTTTTGAGAATCCCATAACCACCTACTATTTATCTAGGACAGTGAGTATCCATCTATTAACCCAGATAATAAACTATTAGTATACTGAATTTCATTTAAATCTGATCCAGCTGTTTTGAGTAACAAAACTCCCAAACAACTCAACATCCAAAATGTAAGTTTAACATTTATATTTTAGTGGGATATGAGAAGAGGATTAGTAGGATACTAATTTATATCAAAAATAGTATGAAAATATAACTTACTACTTCATTGAATAACAGTTCTCGCCTCTGCTGCTTGCGTAAGTTCATCATTTTGACGGCGACTCGGCGTCGTGTGCGTGTGTCTGTAGCAGCACACACCACTCCCGTGCTGCCCTCGCCGATCTTGCTGAAGCCGCTCAGAGTCGCCCGGGGATCGCCCTCGCTCACTACCAGCCGAAGGGCTGCACGGAACTTAGGAAAAAGAAATAAGTAGTAATCTAATGATCTTTTTTCCTGTATAATCAACTGCATATAAAGCAGGTGCAAACTTGAATGAGATGATCAATAGACTTATTAACACATTTACATGAAACCTGATATTTAGTGATGGTCATATTGGGGCAGTGTTTAGATATAATTGAAGCAATCAAAATCTGTGAGGTACTTAGTATGTATAATCATCAGTCATTATTGACATTGTCTCTACTAAACTACAAATGCTCACTCCTTATTCCCGTCCAGGATAGGCAGGGTCGGTAGAACGCCATTCACCAAAATCCGGACAGACAACTTTTGTCTATTCCACATTCATCAGTCCTTTCATACATGCTCATTGGTTATGGTGTTTTTAATTTTGCCCTTTAGTATTCTGCCGATGTGGTCTGTACATCTTTCTGGGCCTACACACACCAAGTAGCACACTGACAGAAGCTCTTTAAATTTCTTTACATTGTTGCTCTTCCCAAACCAATGCAGTATTCTTTTCTCTATTTGTGTCACTTCATCCTCTTTCAACCTACACCTTTTACCAACCAGGAATATCCTCACACTGTCAATTAATAATGTGTAACCTAGTAAATGTGTAATGTTAGATTGTTTGACAAGATTTTCTGATACCTGTACTACTGAAGGTAGCAGTTACAATTTAAAAGAGTAAATAAATCAGTTTATTATTATTTAGATTATATAGTCAATTTTATCTGGATTAATTAATTCATCAATCTCAAAAAATTAATTAATCAATTCAATACTTATTGGTTAATAAGGAGCCATCTACCTGTTCATGAGTCAACCGCAACTCATGTTTAGAGGCAGCAAGAGGCAGGTGTGGGCCAGCAGGTGCTCCACTTCCTCGCGACACTGGATAAGGCTCACCTAAAAATTTAATGGATAAATTATTATCATTTCTATACATGGATTGCTGAGAAGAAGTTGTTTCTTAGCTATAAGGCCACCCATTGACCATTTTTTTGTTACAATATCTATTTCTGAGTATTTTTGTTTGGTGTAAAGAATGTACATTGTTATTATTATCTCTCAAAGTATCAGTTATATCAGATTTATTTTAATGTAGGATAGAGTATTTATTGAGGAATAATGTAGGTTATGAATAATCAGTCCAGACCCCTAAGCAACTACAAAGATAACTCCACCAGCAATCACAGGGTCTTCCTTTCTAGGCTATACATGATTTCTCAACCACAAGACACAATGACTGAAAATTCTGTAGTTTTTGTTGGTTCGAGTCTGACACACCACCTTGCCGGCCCTGGTACGGTGACGACCCGTGGGGTTTCCACACAAACAAAAAAATAGTCCACTAGCACAGAAGTGCCCATAAACATACGTGAAACTATGGGTAGTATTTTATAAACCAGATACTGTTTTACTTCATAGTCAATTAGGAGAACTAAATATTGTATTATGTTGTGTTCCTAATTTGTGAAGAAATATGATGTGTCATAAATTCATAATAATGCAAGTACAGCTTTACTTTACTACTGGTTTGAGCGATCTGTAAATGGATTTCATAAATACTAATATTTTTATATATTTTGGGGGTATTATATGACTAGACCAGTATAGTTCATGCTCCTCATCATCATTTTGGATATTCCAGATATTCCAGCAGTGGACGGTATTATGATAGTGATCATGATGATGATACTGTATATTAGTATACATTAAAGGTTATGCAAAATTTAAATAAAAGAATGCCCAAACACCGTTCTATTAATAACCCATTATTCCATTATTAAAAGACAATAAAGAAAATTGTTATATAGTGTTTTTATTTCCATTATCCATTAACAGATAGTCCCAACTCCTGAATTTTTATAAGAAATTATAACTACAATCTTCTGGCCTACTTTTAGGATTATATAGGATATTTTATTAAAAAATTGCTAGCACACTAAATTATCAATTAATTCTTCATTGTGGCCTTTGTGGAGATACCACCACAATTTAGCAAATGTAAAGTTTGTGAAAGACCAACAAACGAAGGAAGTGGTCCAGTGAAAAAAACACTAAATAATCTATTACAAGTATTCTTCTATCTCTTTAAAAAATGATAAGCATTAGCTTTTGGACTGTATAACTACTAAATGTAAATTAATATACAGCAATTTAACATGTGTTTATTCTGAACTTAAATAATCAACTTTGACAAATATGATTTTACATTCTTTACAATTACTTTTGGAAATTTGGTGAGCAAAGATTCAAGCATTGTCAGTAGCAATATAGGGCAACAGCAGTGACATTCAGATTGATAATAGAATAATCATTATATAGAATAAATAAAATAAAAATAATACCCATATTAACAGAGTTTCCATTTAATCCATGAGGTACAGCATGAGCCTTTGGTTGCGGTGGATGATTGTGTTGATAGGGCACATTTGCATTCTGTATATTCTGATATGTCATAGGTGGGTGGTGATTATCATTGATCTCAGGCACATTCCTCACTGCATCATGTTGTTGCTGTGTCCAGTCAACAGGAGATTCTGCTATAGGTTTGTTTAAAGTGTAGTTACTATGCTCCCTTCTCAAGCTGGTGTACTGTTGTGGTGCTGGTGGTACAGGTGGTGACTCCTCTGGCACAGAAGGAGGAACATTTGCTTGATTCCTCAATTCTCTTCTAATTCTTGGTGGGCTGGAACTTCTTAACGAATTTGATCTTGCAACATTTGATGTTTTTGGCAATACAACACCATTTTGAACAGGTTGCTGTGAAATACTCGAGTGCATTGGTCGAGCTATTGATGACACTGAGGTAGTTCTATGGTCACCTCTAACTATGGTTTTTAGGTCAAGGATCTCTGTGGGTGTTATTTCAGATGGGTCTACTAATGGTAATGGTCTGTTTGTAGATTTTAATATCTGTAAGCAAAGTTCTCAAATAAAAAAAAACTATACACATTTTGTTTCCGATACACAAACAAAATCGCAATAAAATTAAGTAACTATAAGAATATATATGTTACTAGAACATTGCAAATAATTAAGTACTACTAACCTGATTATTACCTACAAGTGAGGCCCATTGCAAAGGAAGTCCAACAAACTTTCCCTCTCGTTTATCGAAACCTGTATGTACTCTGTGTTCAAAATTACTCGGTGGCGATATAAGAGGCTTTTTCTTCTTCTTAGAAAACATAATGTACTATATATAAACTGTGCGTAACACTTTTTAAGTTACAGGTACATTTACCCTAAATCCTAAATACTCACTACATCGATTTATGTAACAAAAACTAGTGAAAATAAATCTTTTTAATGCTTTCTGTTACGATAACACCTATCGACGTTGATTCGAGTCAATTAGATACGGACACTTGATACGCTTGTGGCCTATAAACAAAAACAAATCGCTTATATTCTGAGGTGTGTACTCCGTTAAAGTATCTATCTACACACACTGAATACCAAATTAGGATGCAAGTGCGTATTCCAACATTCCTTAACGACAAGCATCCATGCTCGACACAGGTACATAACACAACAAATTAAATTAAGGTAATGATATTAAACACCCCACTTCTCAAAGAAAGATTATAACAGCATATGTCTTTGGAATAGTCATTATCATTATAGAATTACAATTAAGACTATGAAATATAACGATATTAACTAAGTAAAATCGAAGAACAGCAACAAGACACAACCGCCCACAGCATCAATCAAATTGTAACGCTGAATGAAAGAGATGCAGACGACTGATACTAGGTACCTGCCAAGAATGCACCTAGTATGGAAAATATGGAACTGACATACAGTTTAGTCGGTTTTGAAGTCCAAGCCGCACACATGTTAAAAATCGCGTAGATTACTCATACCGACTTGGAATCAGTTTAAAAAAGAATCAGTTTAAAAAAATACTTCCGCGCTTCCCTCCAAAATTTAACAACATTTTGATAGGAAGAATAGTTTGTAAAATAGGACCCATGGTGGTAAGTCGTAAAAAGAGATCGATTTGATTTTTAATATAATATTCTTTCCCCACTCTAAAAGGTAGGTACATGAACAGTAAGAGAGAATTCATAATTCATACTTTTAAGGGTTCATAAACAAATGTGAGTACAAAACCTATTAACGACACAGAACATACCTAAAGGATATTCGCAGCTTATTATTCTAAGTTCCATATTTTTTTTTTCATCTTGCGATCATTGTATTATATTGTTTCGCGAACTATAATTTGGTCCCACTTACTTAATAGGTAGTAATAGTACATTGGTTTCATCCTATCACTTTATGACTGTATATGCAGTCTGATAGATACAAGACAGATCCCTTAGTCTCTTTTTAAGACACCCATGAGAATGTTGGTGGAGAATTTTATAGGTTTTATGTAATTGAGCCTCCTTTGCAATGCTGGCAGCTTAGAATAGGTACAAGTAAGTTTTATATATGTCGAATGTTTTTGAAATGGTGAAAAGAGTTATTATGTCAGATCGATTGCATTGTCCAAAGTAGTATTAAATTGAAACTCAAGGATGGAAGGTGTTGGAAATTGTTTGCGATGTAAAAGTTTTTCTTAGATATTGATAGAGAAGTTTTTTTTGATAAAAATGTTTGATCAGACTGCGCAGTACCTAGAAGCAATGCTTAATATAAATAAATTCAAGTCAAGTAATGGATTTAAAATAGATCGCCCAAAGAGATTTTATACCTTCAACAAGATATGGGCCCAGCACGCTTCAACTGCGATAAGACCAGATTGAAAAAAAAATAGGAATTTGAAGCTAATTAATAAGATCTAAATATTAAAAAAAACAAAGGAATAAAATAGAAAATAAAAATAGCGGACGAAATATCAAAATTAAATAATGAAGATAATTATGTTACTAAACAGAATATTGCGTGTGAAGAGAACCTTAGGGTTGACAGGGGAGGTGGAGATGTAACTTTTGATAATGATAATATTTTTGAAGATAGTATTGATAGTTTGATAAATGATAGAAATAGATAATGAAATCGATCTGACATTATAACTCGTTTCACCATTTCAAAAACATTCGATATATATGAAACTCACTTTCAATTACATAAAACCTATAAAATTCTCCACCAATAGGAACCTCAGTATCATCTTCAGTGGGTTCCTCTTTCAATACCCCTAATTCAGAGGTAGCCACTCCAGTTTCTGCGGCTCTGCCCCTGCGGCGAAGTCAGAGACCAGTGAGACCACCTCTGCGGTTTATCGGCGAGATGTAATGTGTGTGATCTGTCAGTAAAAAAGAAGTATATTAGCTGGCATCTTGATTATTGTCAAAATTATTTTAAATACATGTTATAAATCGATATGAATTTAATTTATTAAATATAGTATGAAAGCCCAGTCAATATTTAAAAATAGTGAGTAATAGAAAATATATTTTCCCTGGCCAAGCTTTTTGTTAGTTTAACTATTGTGGTACATCTGAAAAAACATTTTAGTTAATAATGTACTATAGTATAACTAATGCGACTAAAACATAATAAGGACATTTATATGTAACCGGAACTGGTTGGGTTTAACATTTAAAGCTGCCAACTGCGTTCCTTTATCTAATTGACAATTTTTTGCCACAACGAAAAAAGATAATTGTCAAAAATTGTCTATAGATTCAACAGTGTGATAGATAGGACACAAATCGGGACAGAGTCTGTAACAATAAAGAGTATAGTAATAAAAAGGAACTCCATAATCAAATAATCATAGTATGCAAAATATTGTACTGAAACCAATACTAAATATTAAACATGAATGAAAAGCAAAAGAAGTCTCATAAGTCTAAAATACTTAAGACATCAAGTAAAAGGCGGTCAACCGTAAGTAAACAAATGTGTTTAAACACTATTCCGAAATGTTGACTGAGTTAGATTCCGTTTAGTATGTTTAGATTTTCAAAACGCAATTTATGTTTATACATATACTTCTAACATGATATAATATATGATATATGAGTGCCTACGGAGATACAGGTGGGAGTATATGTATGAAACTTATAACAATAACTTTTATTTGTAGACAGTAAGCTCAAACAGCTCTGACTCTGATGAATGGGTTGAAAAAGACAGAAAACCTAGAACAAGCAATCAGAGGGAAGATTGGATGTCAATGACTGGGATGCTCAAGACATACACAAAAGATGACATTAGGCCAAAGCGAGAAGAAAAGGATAAGAAACACATTAACTCATACAATCCAGCAAATTGCAGTCGAGAATTGAACCCGTACTGGAAAAATGGGGGAAATGGTTTACCTCAAACACCTGAGGGCTTCAGAAAATCTAATGCATTTGTTAAACCTAGTGATACTGATGACTATTATTCTAAATCTAGACATTCAACATCCAATGATAGTCATTCCACAGAACAACCATCAATGCAATCTTTTGATAATTATGGTTATTACTCTAATTCTAAGATGTCAATATCTGATGCTAATGGCACTTATTCAAGCAACAAATCTAAAGGATTTGTTCGACCAATTGATGATGATAATGATGATTACTATGCAAACTCAATTTCAAGGTTGAAATCTTCTGACACACATTCTAGCAGAGGCATACATGATAATTATAAAAATGAAAGGGGTTACAATGCATTAGGAACATCAAGTAGTTGGAGGAAGTACAGTGATAAGGGTGATAAAAGAATGAACATAAAAACAGAAAGTAAGGGTATTAATTTCCAGTGTGATTACCTTAGCTGAAACCAATTTCAATTCTAAATATTTTAAACTTAAAGTACATAGTAACAGTATGTGTCCTATCTAGCCAGTTGTGCCAATAGTAACTTTGGTTGTTTGTAGATTTTGTTTGTCTTTATTTGATACATACATCCCTATTAAAGTCACTAATGGCACTAATAATTTTATCTTCTTTCCACATTGACCTTGGTGAAATCATTGATAAATGATGGAGCCATTGTATTGAAAAAAGAAAATATATATACATATATATCTTATTACGACTACTATATTTGAAATCAATGTTTTGTATATTGTGATTTTCAGATACTGTAAAGTATGAAGAATCAAGTATCACCAAGGCCACTGGAAAAACAGAGGTCAAGGAAGAATCAAAAGATACAAAATACTTAAGTGATGAAAAGATGAACAAGCTAGCTGCAAAAATTGTAAAGGCGGAAATATTGGGAGACACAAAATTAGTTGAAAAGTTAAAGACTAAATTAGAGGATGCAAGGGAATATCGTAAGCAAAATCCTGATGCAGGCAAAGAGGAAGATGATGATAGAGTTATGTTAATATCAACCAGTAGTTCTGGTAACAGCAGGCCACTTGCTTGTAGTGAGAAAGGAGATCCAAGAAGTAGAGGTGGGAAAAGAAAAACAGACACACATGTATCTGGGGAAAGAACTAAATACTTTGGTAATGATGATAAGTATGACTTGAAAGAAATGGTAAGTGTATTTATGCTTAGAACAAAATCAATTACAATTTAAAGCTGTATATTACACAGCTCATAAAAGTGTGCTCAGGTGGTGTTGTTCTAAGAGATAGGACTGTAATGTATCAGACTGTATACAATGCCTGGATGATTGCAATAGGCAAATGGTAATGGTAATGGTCAAGGGCTCAGTTTCCGCATTTAGACTCATGATCGGTCCATTATATGTTCAGGAGGCTGACTAGTTGAGCCAGCCTAGCTCCTGCCAGAAGCGCAGAAGCCTCCTGGGGCGTTCACAGGCTTCTAGGAGCGTCCTCGCGCCTGCGAGGATTTCTGCCCGTTGTGCAGCCACGCCCTCGCATTTCAGGATGACGTGGGCGGCCGTTTCCTCCGCGCTTAGACAATCCCTGCATTGGGGGCTATCGGTCGCGTTAATGACGAATAGGTGTCGGTTCAGAGCCAAATGGCCTGTAATGCTACCGACCACTATTCGGATGTCCGTTCTGTGAAGACTGATGAGTCTACGCGATAAACGTGGTGATAATTCTGTTAATACCAGTTTGGATTGCCTGCAGCCAGGTGTGTTAATCCATCGGCTACTGTGTGCTTCTCGAGTCCTTTGCCTTACCCAGGAGCGATAAAGGTTGAAGGGTAGTGGCAGGAGTGTGGTAGGGCCTGCCACTGGTGTTGTGGATCCCTTCCTTGCTAGCTCGTCGGTGGCATCGTTACCGAGTGAGTTGCTGTGCCCCCTGATCCATTGTAGAATTACCCCGTTCGCCGAGGCTAAGCGTTCTAGCAATTGGTGGCATTCATAGATGAGACCGGAGTTCATGGTGTTGCCCATTAGGGCCCTTAGTACCGCCATACTATCTGACAGTATGCGGATGTTGTACTTCTTGATGCCTCTTGACATAGCTGCGTGGGCTGCGTACATTAGCGCAACACATTCGCATTGAAAAATCGAACTGTGTTCGCCCAGTGCCAGCGATATTTTTATGTTTAGATCTAGTGAGTACACCCCGGCTCCAGTACCTGACCCCATCTTGGAGCCGTCCGTGTATATCCGGACTTCATTTATGCCAGAATGATCACGCTATCAGAGGTTGGTAGTCAACTAGTTGATTCCAGATATTGGAATGTGGACCCTCTTGGTTATTCCACAGACTCAGATGTTTAAGTCTGATCGTTGCCATAGCTGCCTCCTGTTGTATGTACAGGTCTAGTGGTGCTAGATCGAGAGCCACCTCAAGGGCGGCAGTAGGGGTTATTCGCATGCATCCAGTGACGGCCGTACAAACGAGTCTCTGGAATTGCTGCAACCTGTTTCTAACCGTGCTAAGCTCAGTTCTCTGCCACCAAGCAATAGCACCGTACGTGATTATGGGCCTTATTACCGCTTTATAGAGCCATAAAGTGATTTTCGGTGAGAGACCCCAGGCTTTGCCGAGGAGCCGCTTGCATTGGTAGAAGATAATGCAGGCTTTATTAAGTTTTGCATCTAGGTGTCTATTCCACAGGAGTTTGCTGTCAAGTATGACTCCTAGATACTTGACCTCTGTGGTAAGAACCAGACTGGTACCAAATAGTTTAGGCAGCCTTAGGTCACCTAAACTACGTTTGTTTGTGAACATAATCAACTCCGTTTTTGTTGGGTTCACTGATAGATTGTGTTTTACGCACCACTGTTCGACGACCTTTAAAGCAGACCTCATTTGGTCACAAATTGTGCTTTCAAATGGGCCGCTAATAAGAATGGTCAGGTCGTCTGCATAGCCCACTGTGAAGAACTTGCGGTCGTTGAGTTGAGTTATCAGCTCATCCACCACGATGTTCCAGAGGAGAGGTGAGAGAACTCCGCCCTGTGGGCACCCTCTTGCCACTATTCCTCTTGTTGTGTTATTAACAGTGAATTGTATAGCTCTGCCTCTAAGCATGCTGTCGATCCACCCTGTAATAGTGGAGTCAACTCCGTGTCTAGACAGAGCCTGACTTATGCTGTTGAAGTTTGTTTTATCGAAGGCACCTTCGATGTCGATGAAGGTCCCTAGAGTTGATTTTTTGTATTTGAGGTTGCCCTGTATGTATGAGACTACACGATGCAGAGCGGATTCTGTTGATTTACCCATAGAGTAGGCGTGTTGGTGTGGGTTCAGGGGGTGCTTGTATAGCGCCGTGCTCCTGATTTCTCTGTCTATTAGCCTCTCTAGAACCGTAAGCATGAAGGATGTGAGGCTGATAGGTCTGAATGATTTGGGTTGTGTATAGTCTCCTTTGCCAGGTTTGGGAAGGAAGGAAATTGCAATAGGCTTGCCTGCTATACGAAAAGGGGATGTTTGAAGTGCCTTTGCCCACCCTTCGGGGATATAGACATGAGTATCTATATATGTAGGATTTGAACTAATTAAGAACATTATCTATTCATTACTGTCTTGGACAAATTACATTTGCTTGTACACTATTAATACTATTCTTAGGGTCATCAGCATCTCTATTTATGGATTAATGTGATTTTATATGAGGGCCAAAAAGAACATTATTATTATTATTTAGACAAAAATACAAGTTAGTTCATTTTAAATAATAAATATAATGTTGCAGTTTCAACAAGAAAAGTATGGTAGTAACTACAATAATGAAGCTGAGTTGGCTAAAATTGCTGCTAAGCATAAAAATCCTAATGATGATTTAGAAGATATATTTATGGATGAAATATCTAAAAATAGAAGTGCCGCAAAAGATAGTGAAAGTGAAAAACAGAGAGCCATCAATCAACACCAGAAAATGGAGAAATCTTTAGATGGATGTGAATATTGTGTGGATTCCAAGAATATGTTGAAACACCTTATGGTTAGCATGGGAAACAAAGTTTATTTGTCACTACCATCAAGGAAGTCTCTTGTTAAAAATCAATGCATTATAACAACTATTCAACACTCATCATGTGTTACCTCATTAGATGAAGATGTCTGGGAGGAAATATTGGTGAGTATTAGAATTAGAATTAACAATTTCATCAGACTACTCACTCAATCATTTAATAAATGTTGAATCTAACAACCATTATCTTGAGTTCTACTATTTTAAGATAATCAAGAACTTTTATGTATGTATACATATACACTCACACCTGTATCCTATTGGCAGAAGTTTATAAAACACCTACATTTTGCCAATAAGAATTTGGTCCAACTAATAGGAGGCAAGCCTATTGCTGTCATTCAGGCACTATATTGTCTGATAGATAATAGTCCGATCCTTTGGTCGCCTATTACGACACCCACGGGAAGGAATGAGGTCTACTCCTCCAAGCACCACATGGCAATGCATGGTCTTGATATATAACATACTAAATTTGATATATACATATGTACATACATTATTAACTTTATTGTTATTATTACAGGGTTATAGAAGGGCACTTACAAAATTTTACAATTCTCAAAACAAAGATGTGGTATTTTTTGAGACTGCAACAAAGTTACACAGATACCCACACTTGGTTATTAACTGTGTGCCTTTGCCAAGAGATGTAGGTGATATGGCTGCTATATATTTTAAGAAAGCACTTCTGGATTGTGAAGCAGAGTGGTCTATGAATAAAAAAGTTGTAGATTTGAAAGGTAAAAATATACGAAGAGGAGTACCAAAAGGGTTACCATATTTCTGGATAGATTTTGGAATGGATCCAGGTTTTGCACATGTTATAGAGGATCAGCAGCTGTTCCCTAAAACTTTTGCAGAGGTATGATATAATTACCTAATTCTCTTTTTTTTACTTGTAGTTTAGTCAATTTTTAAATAAATTCAATATGAAAAAGGAGCATTTAAAAACATTTATGAACTTACTATATCTATCTCTTTTGATTTAACTTTTTTGTAAGATTAAGAAAGTAAATAAAGTAACTCATTGATGATTTGCTTATATGTAATTTCACACATTATATTTTGCAGGAAATCATTTGTGGTGTACTGGATTTGGACCACAGTCTATGGAAGAACCCACGGAAAGATTATGGAGATGTACAAAGAAAAAAAGTGCTTGATTTTGTAAAGGAATGGAAGAACTTTGAACCTACAAAAACATGAACAATAAAATATATGTTTTTATCTATTGGATTTATTAAAAGTCTTATTTCATACTAGTGTACTATGATTCATCAGCCTTCATCATTTCTTCTATTAATCTTTGTCTTTCTGCTGCCTGTCTCATTTTTGCCAAAACTAAAGATTCATAATCTCTATCTGATATTAATGATGGCCCATCAGTAGCATGTTTCTTGGTAGTAACTACTGGTCTATCATTGAGCCATTTTAATTGTAATGGGTTGTCTGGTAAACCTGAAAAGAGCAAATAATAATAGTTGAAACAATTTTTTTTTAAAGTCACTTATCATTCATCATGTAACTATCCCCATGATAAAGACTGTTGTTAGTTTATATATCTAAGACACTGATTACTTGATTACTGGGTTGCACTCACCTAATAGTATTACTTGTAATAGTGGGAAAAAAAAAATGGAAATGTAAGTAAAGTCATTAACAGTTTTTTTTAAATGACAAAAAGGAGATTCTCAATTTGGTTGTATGTTATATTTATTTTGCAAATGTATGTTTTATTTAGAAAGGTATGCATCCTCTTTGGTTCTATACCTCAGGAAGGTATGAAGAATAGCTTCTTAAAAAATTAAATGACACATGATATCATTGAAGTTGGTTATATGCTTTTTTATTACAATTAATTATTGTGTTGTTTCTTCTAACTCTCTGAAATGTTTTTTTTAAGATGGTTACTAGCTATGTGGGAATTACTAATATTCTTGTTAATCCCCCCAACTAAGCTAAAATGCTTGTGTTAGCTTAGGGGTGTTGGTTTTAATTAAAAGAAATATGTTAATTTGCTAATAGTACCTATTGGCAAACAAGGCGACTCATTTGTTATTACATCACATGACCAATGTGCTTGGTTATAAAATACTAGTATTAGTTACAGAAGCATAAGTTAGTTAGTTACCTTTTTCAAACTCTAATGCCATTTCTGAGGCTTCTTTACTTGCAAATTCAACCAGCGCACTACCCTTCTTTTTTGGAGACACTATGAGTGCCACAATTTCACCGTATTTTTTGAGAAACCTTCTTAAAGTAGCTTCATCATAGCTACTATTATTAAGATCACTTTTATTTACTTTCCATTTTATCTTAATCCTGTTAAGACTAGAATCCCACACAGGTTCAGAAATAATATTCATTGTTCTTTTTATTTCTTCTTTCATCCTTTGTTGTTCTTCTTGCAAGAGCCGACTACCCTCTTTTTGAAGTCTTTCAATTTCTGCAGCTAGTTTTTGGGCGTCTGTTAGATTACATGAACCTTTTCCACTTTCAGCTTCTCTTTCTCTTCTTTCTAAATCTTCTTTTAGTTTCTGTCTCTTACTGTCCAACTCTTGATGTCTGAGTTTGGCAGCCTCTTTTGCTCTAAGTACTTTGTCATATGCATTCCTTGCAGATGCATCTGTTAAGATTTCTAGAGCTCTGGATAATTCGTGAAATGTTTCTGCAGCTTTAGGATCGTCAGGATTTTTATCAGGATGGCATTGCAGTGCTTTTTTTCGATATGCTTTTTTAATCTATAAAAAAAGCAAAACAGAAATATATTGCATTACAAAATAGATTTAAAAAAATATATTAACTTACCTCTGATTCAGAAGCGGTAATAGTAAGATCCAATATAGCATACAAATCAACATCTTCAATGTTCTTTCGTGCCATTTTTAGTAATTTGCGGCAGTTAGTAGCAGTAGTTACCAAATTAATTCAATATGAGAACACCACAACCTTAAACTAATTGATATAACAGTTCAACATCCAATAATTTTACGTAAGTTTTTCAAAATAAGCCCAATTTCGCCTAAACTTTAGTAAAACGCTTTGACTTGTACTTATTATTTTCAATTACAATTTTTTTTTATTTATTGAATGGCAAATTATGCCGATGTCGACAATTCTGCCAAAGTCAATTACAACTCTTCATCATAATATACTCGTAGTACAAACAAAAGTAGAACAACAAAGTCAACTGAGATAATCTGTAATTACTGTCAAGTGTCACTGTCACTTTTGTTTTTTTTTTTTGTTTTTGCTGACCTGGCTACATTTGACAAGACTTATTCCTCATTAGGGATACACATTTCACACGTAGTCTTACTTATCAATAGAGATGCCTATTAAAATGCCTTTATCAGCACCAATTAAAAAGCTCTTTCAGTGCATCTTCCAAAATAATCTCTCTCTCCCTCTTTAAAACCGCTTTAGGCCCGATCACAGCACTGTCACTGCACTCCTGAAAGTGACTGGCGATATCAGGGAGGGCATGGAAAGCACCAAGGATACCGTTCTAGTCTTGATTGACTTTTCTAATGCCTTTAATATCCTATCCCTGGTTGGAGAACCATTCCAATCGAACACAATCTTCAATGAAGAAAAGTGAATAATTATCTTCATTGACGGTTGATGGTCTGTCATCAAATTTGTGTGATCTGCACTCGTGTCCCTCAAGGTGGTATTATAACTCCACTTTTATTTTCATTATACATTAGTCTCACTTACACGCCAACGAGTGCCTCGTCGTCAAGTTCAGCTGCACTGTACACATAGGCGAGCCTTGAATACATACCGAAACCCATTGACTGCTCGGATGGCGTAGCGGATTAAGTGGTCACCTCGCCACTTAGCCGCCGCGCCTTGTGTAATCCTCAAATTGTTGTTCAGAGTCTGGGTGTTCTTTGTGTCCGTTGTTTGAATGTTTGTAAAGTCCCCCGCGACACAGGAATTAATCCTAGTGCGGGAATTGTCTTTTTAAAGAAAAAGAAAAAAAAAGAAAAGAAAAGCAACTATCCTAGGCAGCAAAATAATTTTGGGTAGGATTGATACAGTTGTACCCCTGACCTCAATGAGATCTAGGCCCACCTATTGCCTCAATACTTGATTGGCGTGCCCAGGTGACTTATGTGAGCCAGAAAGTGACGGAAACTGTACGAACTCTGTATCGCCTAAAAAATTCCTTCCTATTTAAACATAACTTATCCTAATGCAGTCCCTTGTCATCCCTATAATCCACTATTTCGACGTTAATGCAGATTTTTTATATAACGGTGGAAAGGGAACGGGAGAGAAGGAGCACTCTCCCATCCTGCAGGGGACGCACCAGGCACCGAAGAGTGTTTAACGATCTCCGGCCTCCATGAGCGTTGGCCTACACAAAAGCGGGTTCAGCAGCACGGGCTGGCCTGAAGCGAAGCCTTCTGACGTCCTGCCAGGAGGCAAAGCCTGTCGGGAGTTGAATGGTAATCCGTTTAGGGCATACCTTGACTCCCGACTATAGGCTATATGAAGTAAGACGTGTGGTTTTAGTCAGTTTGAGTCCGACATAACCGCAACATCCTTCACACGATGAAGTGGTACCCGTGGAGGTTTCCTCACTTTAAAAAAAAAATGTTCTCTATAAATGACACACATATGACCATGTACGTTTTTTTTTTGTTTTTCGTGTTGAAACCCCCTCGGGCCGTCATCCCACCGGGGTTTTCGGTGGAACGGTGTGTCGGAATCGAACCGACTAAAACCACACGATGTGCCATTCTGCGCTTAAAATAGAAGGAATTCGGGAACAGCTTTATTAGGATATCCAGACCCCTCCCAGCGCCTGCCCGCACTATGCGTGCACCACCTGCTGGAAACCTATCAAAAGGTGGCGTCCAGAAACACGCGGACGTCACCCCCAAGTGGCTAGCCACTAAAGCGAGTGGAGGGGAAAAACCCGTCCCGACCACCCGCGGCCACACTCAGGGCGGCATGAGGCGCTGGTAGGCGCGCCTCCTCCGCCCGGTTCGCCGGCGGCGACTTGGGTCCGAGTAGAGGTCATCCTCCCGGGCCCGTTCCGCCACCTCCTTCTGCTGCAGATGACCTCCTCACAGAAGGTTGCGACCGCGCTAAAATTCCTGTCACTACCGGCCATGGAGCGTATGACGGCCGGTTGTGGCAGATCCTCTCCAATTACTGCAGTGAGGGCCCGACGCTGCGCCGTCCACGATGGGCAATCCGCGAGCGTATGCTGGGACGAGTCCTCACTGCAGTCGCAGTGGTGGCAGACGGGACTCAATTCCCTCCTTGCGACCGAGTGCAGGTACTTTCCGAAGCAGCCGTGCCCGGCCAGCACGTGGAGCCTCCAGCCAGGACGACTAATGAGCCATCGTGGCTCGGCAACCACGTATGGCTCTAACCGCCATTACCCTCTGAGGGCGCCAGAGGCGTGGCTCATTCTGGGCGGTCAGAGCCTCCGCCCACACCTTTGCACCATATATTACCATTGACCGGACTAGCGTATGTGGGCCCGAACCGGTACGAGGATCGAGTTGACCAATATGGAGGCGCCAGGGGTTGGACCTCGACGGGGCCCATGGAATAGAAGGGCCTCCGTCTTATCCAGGGCCACCCGCAAGCCTAGCGCCTCGATCCGCCCGACAACCAGTGAGGCTCCTCTGGTGGCGTGCGTGCCGCCTCTTGAAAGTTCGCGTCCCGGGATGTGACCAGAGTGTCATCGGCGTAACATATTACGCCCAGCCTAGGGGGAAGTCACCTCGAAGGGCCCACTCGTACCCCATGATCCACAGGAGTGGTCCAAGGACAGAACCCTGTGGAACACCGCACGACATGGGCCGACGAGTCAGATTTCCAACTCGGTCCTCGTACATGACGGTATGCTCCTCTAAATAGTCTGCCACTAGTCGCATCAGGTACTGTGGCACTCCGTGATAGCGGAGCGCTTCCCTTATGCAACTGAATGGCAGACTATTGAATGCGTTGGTAATGTCCAATGACACCGCCAACTGTACGCCGCCACAGCTCACCGCCTCTTCGGTCACGGCTCTCAGACGCAATACAGCTCCGATCGTCGAACGACCCGCTCGGAAACCGAATTGGGCGTCCGACAAATCGGGGCCAACCAAACTGGCTAGGTGACCGGGACGGCGGTCATTCAGGTGCCGGACGATGCGGTCAGAGAGTACCCTCTCAAACAGTTTACCCGCCTCGTCCAGCAGCACAATGGGTCTGTAGGCCACGACCGAGTCGGCAGGCCGTCTCGGCTTCCTTAAAAGCACCAGCTTCCCGCTTTTCCAGCAATCAGGGAAACGCCCGGACACTAGCCTAGCGTCGAACACCTATCTGAGGTGGTCTGCCATGTGGTCAAGGGCCAACACTCGGGCAGGAATCCCGTCTGGCCCAGGGGCGGTGTTCTTGGAGCGGATCCGTAGAACCACCGCCCCTATCTCCGCCTCCGTGACGGGTGGAACATCCTCCACTTCCAACTCCCCGTCGTCTCTAGCCAATGAGGCCATCGACGGGGGTGACTGCTCCACTCGTCGTGGAAAAAGACCCTCAACTCCTCCCTGCAGGAAGCTGGGCTGGAGAGTGTCCGTAAGGGGGGGGGGGCAGCGCGCGGAGCTTTTGTTGCGCCGCACGATAAGGGCGACCCCAGGGGTCACGATTGAGACCCTCCAGCATCTCCTTTCTTTTCTCCTCTTTGGCGCGGCAAATGGCCAGCTTCAGAGTTTTCCGGGTACTCTCTAACGATGTTCCGACGATGACATAAAGTTTAAATAAAGTAAATATTCATTAACGAATTGTTATTGTTGTAAAATATACAGTGATTTATCTAACGACGAACCTTAGTACTGACGTAAATATATAGCTGACGCACATATCTGTGGAGTGTAAATTGTTAATATATATATTAGGATGTCCCAAAAGTTGTTTTTTTTTTTAAACGCGCACTCTCTTATTTTTTTACTTTTAAGTCAAAACAATTGTAAATTAAATTTAAAGGAGGTAGGAGGTAGGATGGGTAACCCTTGCCGACTTACATCAATACATGTCAGTACTTGCTCTCTAAGGCTGACGCGACCTAACATGTGCTTGTGATTACTCGTTATTTAGATATAGAACTCGCATTGTTTTTAATCAGTCAACATGTCAGTGCTTTTACGCTGTTCTAAAAGGGGTATATTTTTAATAGGTTACGTAAAACATCAAATAATGGGTTCAAAGTTCTAGCAGTTTTATTTTACAATATCCGTGAAGTGAATCTGATTGTCAATGAAAGCGTGAATTTTACGGCGGACGGAAAAGGCTCGTATTTATATAAAATCTATGCCGAATTGTGTGAAAAAACTTGTAAACTTATATCAAGTTTGGAGGGACTTGCAAAAAAATGTACAAAAGACACAAGACGTATTTGAGCAGTGCCGTCAAGACTTTGTCAACAATTTAGATAATTTGTTTGACATTGTACACGCCAATGCGCTCCAATTAATAAAAATAAATGAGGATAGAAGCTATTTACAGCGTCAAAAAGAACCAGGTTGACCTGGTCACTTAGCAGGAGTGGATAAAAAATTGACTGATAGAGTCAATGAGAAGAGCGAAAGAGAAAGAGCGCGCCTCAGAACTATCGAAGAAGAAAAACGACGTGCTAAATATTTGTCTGAACCAACTCCTACGACATCATTTTATGTGCCGTGTAACGAGAGACAACTCATCATCTGAATCTAATGAAAACTTATATATACAAGAGGACGTACTGAAGCTTGTCGAGAACACGCAACCCAGCAAAACACCTCTGCGGAGAGATTTTATTACTCCAAAATTAGTAGCAGCGCTAGATAGGTGTCAATTGAGTATGAGAGATTCTGTGTTCACTTTTGAAGCAACTAATGAAGCATTACGATATAATATTGATGAATTTCTGATAAGTAAGTCTTCTATCTAAAGAATTCGCACAGAAAAACGGAGTGAACGCGCTAAAGCCATAAAAATTGATTTCCAAAATGAAGTACCTGAAGTTGTGGCTCTTCATTGAGACGGCAAGCTTTTGCCTGCTTTAAATGCTCGGAAATCAAAAGAAGAACGTTTTCCTTAGTTATTTCTTATAAAAACAAAGAACAACTTATTGCTGTGCCAAGACTAGAAAGTTCTAGACTGGAATTTAGAAGATAAAGTGCAAATTCTTTGTTGTGCTACTACTGCTTCAAATGCAGGTGTATATATATATATAGACATATATATATATATATATATATATATATATATATATATATATATATATATATATATAAACGGTGCCCGTGTGCTTCTTGAACAAAAACTAATCAGAGAAATGCTTATTTGGCTTGTATTTGAAGCAAAAATCAGTCAAGTAACTATAAGCCCTGATATTCCGCTCTTTAAAAAGTTCCGAGCAAACTGGAAAAGTATTAATACTGATAAAATACAGAACTATAGAGAAAAACTTACACAGCACCTGACTGACTCTGAAATTAACAACTTGCTAGAGTTTTACCAAACTGAACTGACAAAAGATATAGTCAGAGATGATTATCGAGAGTTAATAGAGCTTTCTATGACATTTTTAGGTGGAGATATCGAGAAACAAATTAAAATCCGACCTCCAGGTGCCATGCACCAAGCTCGATGGTTGGCGAGAGCGATTTATTCCCTAAAAATATCGTTATATCCTACGTTAAACCATGGCTTCAATGCACTTTAGCAATATAATCACCTTACCAAGATGCTTGTGATTTTTGAAATCAAGGAAGTCTTACGAGAAAATTGATAAAAATTTAACTGATGAAGTTTCTATACTATTACCTACTGTTTCATGATGATGTGGACCAAGAAACTAAAGTAAAAATGGTTCAAATTTAACCAAAGAGGAAGAAATAACTCATGGAAAACGATACATCCCATCGAATGAAGAACTTTGCCGTTCATTGTATGGTAAGTTTATTAAAGAACATTGGAATCAGATCATTGTGTTTAGACCGAAACCCGAACTGTTCCGGCCTCGGTGTCATATGCGTGAGGTGACGCAACAGGAGCTGTTCGAACACCTTCGAGGTTGTAGGCAGCAAGGACATGCAGGATAGAAAGCAATAGGTGGAGTCAAAGAGTAGTGGTCACCATCCTCATTGCATGTCTAGTCAATGCAGCATGGTGACCCACACTATGGCGGCCTGGTGAGATGCTTTTTCACGCCCCGCTTAAAAGACCCGGGATCAAAGTGGGAAGGAAACACGTTCGCTGGTAGAGAATTCCAGGCTTTTACCAATCGGCATAGGAAAGAAGAGCCAAACCGTGTAGTTCGGGTACGTATATTTTCGACGCTCAAACGGTGACTCCTCAGGCCAGCACGTGTAGTCCTGTAGAGGTAGGGAGAAGGTGGGACCAATTGGAGGAGCTCATCAGAACACTCCCCGTGATGTAGGCGATAGAGGACTGCCATAGTGGCGACATCTTTTCGCAACTGCAGAGGCTCAAGAGACTGGGTGATCTCAGGACAGTCGATAATGCGGACTGCGCGCCGTTGCAAACGATTGAGAGCGTCAAGCAAATACTGCGCATAGCCGTCCCAGAGATGAGAGCAGTACTCCACGCAGGAGCGAACCTGGGTCTTGTATAAAAGACACAGTTGCTCGGGCGAGAAGAACCGTCTCACCTTGTTCAAAACGTTGTTCAAAGCTCGGGCTTCCGCGAGGCCGCCTTGGTGACACTCTCGATGTAATCGCGCGGATTGAGATCCCGGCAAATATCCATACCCAGGATACTAAGCCTATCCTGCAGTGGCAGTTGAGTGCTCTGAAGAGTAGGAAGGGAAAGGAATGGAGACTTTTTGGTAGAGAACGAACACGCTTGTGTTTTCTTGGCGCTGAACTCGACCAGATTCTCACAGCCCCATTGGGAAATGCGGCTCAAGACCCGGTCGAGCTCAGCGACAAGCTCCTGTCGTTTTTCCTCAACGTCTGCCAGCTTGGCTGCATGATGTCCAAAATATCGCCCATGAACTGTGCTGTCGTCTGCATAACAATGTATATTGCCAAGAGCCAACATGTCATTGATATGCAGAAGAAACAGCGTAGGCGATAGGACGGAGCCCTGAGGTACTACAGCGCTTACCTCCTGGAAGTCTGAGGCCGCACCGTCGCAGAGAACCCTAATGCGGCGCTTATGGAGGAAGGCAGCAACCCAGTTGCAGAGTTTAGGTGGCAGACCAAATGCAGGAAGTTTGGAGAGAAGCGAGCGGTGCCACACCCTATCGAAGGCCTTGGCAATGTCGAGGCTGATGGCCAAGGACTCCCCATGCCTATCCATAGCCTCATACTATGTCTGGTATCCTGGTGGGCTGGAGTACCAGTTGGGTAAGGTCATGCGTGAGAGCAAATGCGTGGGTAGTTCGACCAGCGTGGTCAGTTTTTTAAGATCCCAGCCAGGACTCATGGTGGGCGTAAAAATCTCCCAAAAACACCAGTTCGGCGGTCGAAACTGCTCCTGCGCTTTATCCGCTGCTTGACTCAAGTGGTCAAAGAGTCGAGTTGTCTCGGAGTCTCCGGAATGGGAGCGATAGAGGCACACTTAAATCCGGCTCGTAGAGCCAAAATCCACGTGGAGCCAAAGGATGGAAAAGAATGTGTCTTCTAGGCAGTGCAGACGGCGACAACAAACATCCGCCCTGACGAAAAGGCACATTCCAGCCCTTGCGAGGAAGCACATAGCTGGGATAGTGGAGGTATGCCGTGTCGGCAGGGCGGCGTATTTGTGTCTCCGTAAGAAAAAGCATGGCCGGCCGAGCCGTCTCGAGGTGTTGGTGTACGGCGCTGAGGTTTGCATGGAGTCCACGTATGTTAGTGAACTCCACCTCAAAAAGCGGGTTGGTGGGAGAGGAGGATGCCGCTGTAAGACCACTTTTCTTTTTTTGTGCTACCATGATAGAAGAGGAAGGGGGCGTAAAAGGCATGACAGTCATCGTGGCAATGTAAACTGAGACTAAAAATGCTGTGTCATCATGTATCGGTGAAGCATGACGGTGACCGAACCGTCGGACGGAAGGGCCCCCGTACCCTCCTGGAAGTGGTCGCCGGGTCCCACCATTCGGTCACCAACCGGCACGACGAGCCACTCCGTGGATTATGCGCGACCTGACGGGGCAGCCTCCCAGGGTGGTTAGCCGTGGTTGGGCCCCTCTCTATGCCGCGGTCGGCCAGCGGCACCACCGTTTCTACGGGTCTCCCTGGCCGACGGTTCGATCCACGCCACCCTCACAATGACTCTACAGCACTCCACTGCTCACACACATACCACGATAACTGTCACCCCTGCATCGTTGGGCCTCCGGTCTCTCACTCACCAGCGAAAGGCGACACCACGTATATTGTCACTTTAGGCTGGTTTTCTGTGAGAGGGTAGTACTGCCCCGGTCGAGCCGGCCGGGGCAGTACTACCCTCTTCGGTACACTTAAAGTGTACGTATACTTATGTATGACAGATGTACGTATCTACCCGTATACTTAGAAGTGTTTTGAAACCTGGTTTCTGTACCGCGTATTTGACAATACCCATATCTTGAAGGCCGGGTACACAGGTTTTTAAGTATGTCTTATACCTACTCTCTATTATGGTTTTGCACCTACCACTTTTATTTCTGCAACACCAAGGTTGATTGGCAGAGAATGCTTAAGGCATTAAGTCGTCCTTCCTAATATGTGCATGAAATCACAAAAATAAACAATATTGACCACATAATTAATTAACTCTATTGCCAACTTGCCACCCCTTTTTAAACAACAGACTACATAATGAGTTTATTTTGTTGCCATATTTCATAGAATCGATTGAGAAGTTTAGTTATGTATAATAGCTGCTTGTTTTAATAGATAGCAGGGCTCTAAAACGTTGCCAGTTTTTTTTATAAATATTTAATTTTAAATAAAATACTCCATGAACGTAGGCATTCATCAGCAGGATCTCATACTATGAGTTATCTTTATTTTGTATTTAGTTTTTTTTAGTAAGGATTTCTTGTCCATAAAGGCAACTCCATTGTAATTAGTAGTAACATAAAAAAGGTAATTCTCTGTGAGCCATTTACATCTACCTACCTATACCTAGACACTCTATAGTGCTATACATATGTCAGGATAGAATATTCGGTTTTCGACCAACATTGCGATCATATTTTTATAGATTGTTATTCTCTAGAAATACTTGACATTGGCAGAATCTCTGCGTTGAATATACACGCGAGAGAGTCCATAAATAACTAATAAAATACATATGTCAGATGACAGCTGTCAATATTATGAAGTTTCTTAAAAAGCGTATTTTTTGGTTATTTCCTTTCAATATACAAAAATATCTTCTAGGATCGCAATCATAAGAAAGCCACTTTCTTTAACATGTTATCCAACAGTTTGAGTAAGAAGTTTTTTCAAATTTGGCATGCTCGCAGTTACAATAGCACGATGGTTTATATTATTTATGATAATGGTGTTTTCAGGATATCGGTCTCTAAGGCTTGCCACACATTTGTTAAGAAATAACTCAACAGAAGCTGCGCCCGCATTAGATTCGGCTGCTGCAGTTTCTGATGGTAAAAACTTTTTCTAATATTATTCTATTTAGTCTCTGATAGCCGCGACACATTAAGACTGTAGAACTTTTAGTTACTACAAATTTCACCACCGACCTATACAATATCCTAATAAATGAAGTACTCGTGTGTTGCTAAGAAAACATATTTATGTACCTTGCTTTTCTCCATAGTAATTCTTATACTGTCTCACATATTGTAATCATTGTTTTACCATAATTATTTGTTCCGCATGTGTAGTGTACCTATACATTAAACCTAATAGTATGATATATTATTTCAGGACAATTTCCTAGGAAAAATCCTTTGGAACACCCAGATTATTTTCAAGTCCACAACTTATTTACAGTGAAAGATTTATTTGATGCAAAAGTTCATTATGGACATAAGGAAGGTTCTCTGAATGACTATATGAGGCCTTACTTATATGGATCTAGACTTGGTCATTTAATATTTGATTTAGATATAACTGCAGAACACTTAAGGAAAGCCCTCAATTTCACAGCACACATTGCATACAGAGGAGGTATTATTTGTTTCTTCAATAGAAATGCTTTAAATGCCCACTTAGTAGAAAAAACAGCACTAGAAAGTGGAGAGTATGCTCACACAAGGTTCTGGCGTGGAGGTATTTTTACCAATGCCAATCACCAATTTGGTGCAGTCACAAGACTTCCTGACTTGTGTATATTTTTAAACACTCAAAACAATATCTTGAACCAACATACTGCAGTGAGAGACAGTGCAAAAATGCTGATACCCACAGTTGGTATTGTTGACACTAACTGCAATCCAAACTTAATCACTTACCCAGTACCAGGAAATGATGATACCCCATCAGCTGTTGAATTATATTGCAAACTATTTAAAGAAGCAATACAGAGAGGCAAAGAGGAAAGGATGAAATTTTTACAGCTAAATAATTAATTAATAATAAACTAGATAGCACTTAAGTTTAGTTCTGTTTTATTAAAACAATACTTTGAATTGCTATATTTTATTTTATAACAGGTTATAAAAACACCATAATATAAAAATGTAACAATTATTTGGTCTGGTCCTGTTTATCAGTACTTAAATAGGACTAATTAATTATTCTTCTTATAAAAATATGATCCTAACTAACATAATATATCACATAATTTTATTATTTAGAACTTTAGCAATTCATTATAAATTTTATTTGATACATATTTAACACTGCTTGTTAAAACATTAATAACCCTTGTAACCCTAATGTTTTCAAAATTCATGTGACTTATTTACATACAGATTAAAAATTAAATTTCAGCAGTAGCAATCTCATCCTAAACATAATTGATGAGATGATGTCAAATGTGCTGGATATATACATCTGAGTTTTTACCTGAGTATTACATTTAAGACTTATTAATTCACTGCACAGTGGTCACGCATCTGTCTAAGGTGAAGAGTGAAGGTAGTATGTATAAACAATATCCACTCTACTGATTTATGATATACAGTAGAAAAACTTGTTTTATAATTATAGCTTAAATAACTCAATTCAGGTTTCTAAGTACATATCTATCTACATATGATTTCTTTTTTAAATTAGACAATTTTATGTACTTAATACTTACCTATGAAATGATGGGTGGTACTCATGTGTTTCGGTAATACAAAACCTACATGTTTGTGTAAAAGTCAGTTGCTTGCAGCTTAGGTTAAATGATACCTACCTACTTTGTGCAGCAATCAACAAAGTTAGTGCTTATTATATCATCACTAGTCAGTAGTCACATGGTGGAATGTACTTATTTAAACAAATTGTTTTTCAAGTTTTACTAGGTTTTGGTATGTTTTAAAAGGGAATGGAATGGTAACTCATGATTTGTTTGAAACGTAATTGAAAAACAGTTACCCACTCCAAGGTTTAACTTACGGAATTTAATTTAATTTTAATTTGAACTGCTATAGGCTTCTGGTTGGTCGTAGGTACATTAATAAAATAATTATAAATGACTATCGGATTAGAACCTGTTTGCTTGTGATGTGTGAAATAAATAACAAAACTCGTTAATAATAAAATCATATAAACATAACAATCCAATAAAATAACAAATCGTTACCACTGTTTTTTTTTTCACCGAAAAGCATGTACATTTTCTTGCATGTAACTAGAGGAGTAGGTAATAAAATATTGTATGAAAGTAAACATGATGAGTCTCAATGTTTACAAAAATTTGTTTGTTTATATTTCTTTTGTAATTATACATTGAGATGCGTGAATAGTGTAATATGCTTTAAATTGACCAATAATTGCAGTGTTTAACCAAGAAGAACTTTTCTCATCATTTGAGGATACGAATTGCTTTCAGTTTCACGGCTCTCCCAGCATCCGGTGATACACTTTGAACTGCACAGATATTGCAAAAGTGGAATTCTGTATTTTCCACAGAAATCTACGAATTTTATATGCTCCACGCGATTGTCGAAGTAAACCCCTGAAATGAGATAAAATTGTCAGTAGTCGTTCAGTTTTAAAATTTAAGTAAGTAAGTAAAAGTAACAGGCTTGGGCCTAGCTAAACTAGCTTCCAATTTGATAATACCTATATGAGTTTCAACGTCCCTCGTGAGTTTTCAAAATACTACCTCGGGGCAGGCAATCGAGCCAACGAAAGGAGTGACGCGTCTTCTCTTCTTCTGTGAAGCCATTGGTAGCTCTGACTAAAGCTTTAACACTGAGTTGTGGATTTGGAGGGGTAATATGGTGAGTGCGGATTCGCCAGCTTTACATTCTTTCGGAACTATGGAAACAGTTCACCGGGACCTTCATACTGTAGCACTGTTTTTGTTCCACGTTTAGGGTCAAACGTTAATCTTGACCGACACAGGATTTTTTTTGAAATTGTAGCTCTTTTGGCAAGGAAAAAAACTGCTGGAAAACATAACTGGCCTGCTGGTCTAGTGGTTAGTGACCCTGACTGCTGCGCTGGAGATCGTGAGTTCCACGTAACAAATTGTGTGACCCGCAAATAGTTGTTCCGAGACTGGGTGATCTTTGTGTCCGTTGTTTGTATAATATGTTAGTTAAGTCCCCTACGACAAAGAAATACTTCCTAGTGTGGGAGTTGTCTTTTTAATGAAAAGAATAATAAGTAAGTTGTATTGGTGGCTATCGAAGATGCAGCTCAACTCAACAATAACGTAACGTCCTGGGTTTGATTAGTCAGTATAATGCCGAGAGTGGAATCCAAGATCAAAGGCAGTCCTATCGAGTATTTGTCACCGTTGCCTACAAGGATTTATGTTAGTGTCTTAATTAAGAGTGCCAAGAGTAGGTATGCTAGGAGCTAAGCGTTGAGACAACACAAATTAGGGAGTTAATATATCAATATATATAACAAAATACTCCCACTTAACACGAGCATTTAAGATGCAGGTTACCTAACCTTGATTTAGTTTCTTCCTTAATGTATAAGATATAGCTTGGTCATTAATAGTCATCAGATAGGGTATATTCAAATTTTTCATATCTATTTATTAAAATTTTCAACAATTATTCGAAATCGTCCTGTTTATTTTTTCCAATAGTTAAGAATCATAGATCAACACATACACCGCAACATTTGTTCCTACAGCCACACTCACGCATATACCCGCGGAAAAGCAGGCAGAGGCGCATCGAACGCCTACATATTGACAACCATACTTAATGGTACAGCCATGCTTAGACACGAATGGTCCGGCTCGACCGGTGCGATACCACGACCTCACAGAAAACCGGTTGTGAAGTAACGCTTGCGTTGCATTTACTCAGCGCACTTACGACTTGAGCTGCAGGTGTCCATGGGCGGTGGTTGTCACTTACCATCAGGTGATCCGTCTGTTCGTCTGTATCCCTATACTATACTATAGTAAGTAAGTAAGTAAGTAAGTACTCTTTATTGTACACCAAATATTAATATAAAATCCCTTTCCCTTTTTACTCCACCGAGAAACAACGGCTTAACAATAGGTTGGTTTGTCAAGTGTGAAACTGTTAGAACATTATATATATGCATAATTATATGCTTTATGGTTTTTAGAGCATGGATGACGTCGACTAAGGGATTATCTTTCATACAGTAGGTATATACATAGGTATATTAACATACAAAGCCCGTACGACGGTAATAAGCTTGTCCTCAATTACGTAAGTTGGACTAAATTTTTGTTGGCAAAGGGTGAGCGGTTGCTGCTTTTCTCGAATATAGTATATGTATGGTTTTCAAATATATTTAATTCGTAGGGTATTTTTTAAGAGACGGCAACATTAAAATTTTTCTTTTAAAATTAGCCTAACGTTAGTCAGAATGACTATTCTACGTTGAACTATGGAGAATTTGTATTACCAAGATTAATTTAACCGTTCAACAAACGTCTTTGTTATTAAACCGTAACTATTTAACTAATATTATAAATGCGATTTTTATATTACCATTCACATTTAACCGATCACCGTGAAATTTTGCATATGTCGTGGCCCAATCATAAAATTGGCTACTTCATGATGTGGTCGACCATTTCATGAAATGGTTAGGTAAAACTGAATGTATCGTTAAAACGTCAAAGTTTAATGATATGTCAATCCACGTTTGGTCATATCATTAATTTAGGATCTCCATAATATGTAAGGTACAACAATTTGTACCTTTAAATATGTACAATTTTTACCTTGTACCTAAATGTCAAAATTGCCTGTCTAAGTTCTCATAACGATATTTTGCCGCACTTTTATTTGCTATTTGCACATTATTATTCGTTTTTTAAATAAATATTTATCAGCCGTCATGATGCAACACTTAAACTAAAACATATCAGCGCCTATAACAGTGGATGATGTACTATTATGATATGATTACTAACGTTTGACCATATCATGAAATTATATATTAATACATGATTTGATAGGTAAGGTACTTATCTATCTACCTAAAGAAAGGTCATTGTGCCTTTTATTTAGCAAATAGTACTGGTCCAAAAGGAAAGAAAAACGAATTTTTGGAGGACGCAACTGTCGGCGAAAGTGTGTCCCAAATCGATTTCCAAGATGCCGCTGCACTGTACTAAACTGTCTAAAGTCTTCATTACTTCTGACTATCGGTTAGTAGACTATAGTTAGTCATAGTGTTTATTAATGGTAACGCATTGTGCAATAAGCAAAGCTGGCTTCCTCAAAATGCGTAGAAAGAACATTTTTTACGAAGACGTGGAGAACTGAAAGCAACTTATCTTAAGTACTTATTTTAAAATCTACGCCGTAACAATCATTTACAGTTTCATTATTAAAGGCATTAATCTCTCACCATTTTAAGTGATACCATGCTATCACAAAGCGACTACCGTGATCGTTAACTTAGCGTGTTATTTAATTACGCTGTGAGTGATAGCTCAGCTGGTACCAGCGGCAAATAAGTGTTCCATGCTCATGTTATGTACTTAGACTACCTACATCATTAAATAGTAGCTAATATATAATTTAATATGTAAATACTATTCCAATAGATAACATAACAATGTAGGTTACACTGTAATGTATCCTGTTATATATAGATCAGATATGCAGACATAAACATTGTGAAGGGAGTTAAGCCTGCTGAACAAGGATATGTATTTTCAACTAGGTATTTCCAAAATAATACTTACATTGCATACATCTTATGCATATTATTAATACGTAAATATAATGATATTCTTGAATTAGGAATCTGTTCTTTTGTTAGAAAACGTCGTGACATATTTTAATCTAATCTCGGTTAATATATTTATATATTACAGATTATTTAGATTATTGGCACTTTGCGACAGTTATGCGACTAGGTATTTTACATGTAGCCAGTGCCGGATTAAATCGATCTACGTAATAAGTAAGAACCTAGTTCATATGAACTAACCAACTCTCGATTTCTTATTTGGCTGCTCCTCAGATCCTATCCTACCCTGCGAAGCTGTAAAGTGCTACTTTTCTCTTGTAGGTACTATATCATGGACTTGGTCACTTTGCAGGCTCGTGCACGGCAGAGGAAGACCGAAGTGGTTGCTGCTGGCGGTGTGGGGAAGCAGGTCATCAGTCGAAGGCCTGTACCAAACCTCCACGATACCACCTCTGTGCAGCTGTAGGGAACGGGCGTCCTCGGATCACGTTACGGGTTCTGGACGTTGTGCGTCCTATCGGGAGGTACTCCAAAAGAAAAATGGCTAAGGTGTTGCGAGCAAATCTTCAGCGATGTAGACTGGCTCTTGATTTGCTGATGGCGCGAAATCGTGACCACCGAGTGGATATTGTTCTGGTTTCGGAGCATTACCATTCGGTGTCTGGTCCGGATTGGCTGTGTGACTCTTCAGGGACAGCGGCAATTTGGATTCCGGACCGGGTTAACCTTTCCGTTAAAGACAGTGGATCAGGAGACGGCATTGTATGGGTTGTAACGCCAGCAGTTACATTCGTGTCATGTTACTTCACCCCAAATGAGCCTATAGCTGACTATCGAAAGAGGATTGACGATCTCGAGAGAGTCGTCCGCCATCTTGAGGGGGAAATCGTGATAGGTGGTGATTTTAATGCAAAGTCCATAGAGTGGGGCCTTGTGGGACTACAGCGATACGCGAGGAAACGAACTCCTAGACATGATGGCAAGTCTTGACTTAGTCATTGTGAATAGGGGAAATACCTTCCGTAGAGCTGGGGTGCGTGAATCTATCTTAGAAATTACTTTCGCTACTCAACGCTTGGCGGGTGTAATCTCAGACTGGGCTGTTTCAGAAGAATATACAGCGAGTGACCATCAATACATCTCATATACGGTTCATAATCTGTGGAGTAAAACCCCGATTATTCCGGAGCAACGAATGACGCAGATAGGATGGAGTGTCGAAGCTGGATGAGGGTGCCTTTCAAAAGGCGTTCTCGGAAAAAATCAATACTCTTCCTGACGTCTCCGAAAAGTCAAGAACAGATGAGCAGATTGTCGTCGGTCGAATGATGGATATCATTGTAGCAGGGTGCGATGCCGCTATGCCACGCCGGACTGCAAGCTCACGAAGAAAAACGGTTTACTGGTGGACTGCTGAGATTGTGCTGCTCAGGGCTGAGTGCTTGCGTCTTCACAGGCAGGCAATGAGGTCGCGAAAGCGAGAAACTGGGCAGCAGAAGAACGATGAGTTCAAAGCGGCGAAGAAGCGACTCGTCACGGCGGTTAAAGTGAGCAAGGAGAGATGCTGGAAAGAGGTCTGTAAAGATGTGGATAACGATCTATGGGGCAACGGCTATCGGATCGTCACTCAAAAATTGGTGGGCCGCAGTTCAGTAGCTCCCATGGAACCGGATAGGATGGAGGAAATAGTCCGGACTCTGTTTCCCGATCGCACAAACCGGGTTTGCACCCAGAGTGCTGTTTCGACTGACGAGTGCCCACTTTTCTCAGCAGTGGAGCTGCGTGAAGTTTTTAAGTCCCTCAAGGCAGGTAAGAGTCCGGGTCCTGACGGTATCCCCGTCGAGGCCTATAAGCTTCTTATGAATAGGCACGAAGAACTGCTACTTGATACTTACAACGCCTGCATCTCGAACGGGGTTTTTCCGAAAAGATGGAAGTTCCAAAGGTTGGTCCTTTTGGACTAAGGAAAGGGTCCGCCTTACACGCCTTCAACTTACAGGCCACTTTGTATGCTAGACATAGCAGGAAAGATTTTCGAAGGACTTATAAGGAACCGACTGAGAAAAGAAGTGATCGATGCAGGAGGCCTAGCCGAAAATCAACATGGTTTCCGACCGGGTCATAGCACAATTGGTGCCATTTCCGAAGCGCTTTCATTTGTCAAACGAGCTTGGACGGGTGACCATCCGACCAGTATGCATAATGATGACGTTTGACGTGAAAAATGCATTTAATTCGGCCAGATGGTCGGATATAATGAGAGCACTTCGAAAATTAAATCTATCAGAGTATCTCATCTGTATCATTAGTGATTACCTTACCTACGTGATCGCTTCTTGATATATGAGACTACTACGGGGGAAGAAATGAAGGAGCTCACTGGAGGAGCGGCCCAGGGTTCAGTCCTTGGACCTGAACTTTGGGTCATTCTTTATTGCACTTCTGCGCCTCGACCTACCGATGGAAATACTGCTGGAGGGATTTGCTGACGATGTTGCGGCGTTAGTCCTTGCGAGGAGCTATAGCGAAGCGCAAGGATTGGCAAGATTTGTCGCAACCAAAATCAACGCATGGCTTAATGAACATGGTATGTCATTAGCCACTGCGAAGACGGAGGTTGTAGTACTCATAGCTCAAGAGGTGGTTTCCGGGTCCTTTCCGTGCTCTTGTTGTGGATCAACACATAGAGAGTCGAGGGTCCCTGAAATACCTCGGAGTGACGATTGACTCAAAACTAACGTTTCAGGAACAGATTGTCAGCGTAGCCACAAAAGCGGCAAAAATGGTAGTGAGTCTTTCTCGGTTAATGCCAAACGTCGGGGGACCAAGGAGCAGCCGCAGACGAGCTCTCATGAGCGTCTCTAACTCGATCATGCTCTACGGAGTAGAGGTCTGGGGAGAGGCACGCACAGTTGAAAGAAATCGGAAGCGGCTTGCGTCGGTACAACGTAGAGGTGCGCTGAGAATAGCCTGTGCCTATCGAACGGTATCGGAGGCAGCCGTGCTTGTCATCTCGAGTTCAATTCCAATCGACCTTCTGGGTTTCGAAAGGAGGCGTATTTGGGATGCTCGACGTGCCGGCGAGGAATCTTTGATGGATGTTCGGGCTCGAGAACGCGAGGAGACCTTTACGCTCTGGCAAAGACGCTGGGAGTCTGGGGAAACCGGACGTTGGACTTATAAGCTTATTGAGCGAGTCCGTGACTGGGTCCTACGGGAACATGGAGAAGTGGATTATTACCTCACACAATTCGTTACTGGACACGGACAGTTCAATGCCTATTTACATCGAATGGGGATCCGAAATATACCTGATTGCGTGTACTGCCCAGGCGATATTGACTCTGCGGAGCACACCTTTTTTGAATGTCGACGTTGGTTGGAAATACGGCTTTGCTGGCATAGCGAGAAGGGAGTGCCTCAAAGGCCAGAAGATGTCATTCCTTGGATGCTGGAGACTATCGAAAACTGGACAGCTATGATGGGGTTCGTAAGGAAGGTACTGAAGAAGAAGAAGGAAGAAGAAAAGAAAACGGAGGAATAGTCGCAAGACAAGGAGGGAGCCTAGTACCGCGAAGTAATGCTAACGCGGTCCCGCGGTACTAGGTACAAGAGAAGGGAGGTTTTTAGTGGGTAAAAATCCCACACTAACAGTCTTTTTGAAGATTTTCCTCCTCGCATAAAAAAAAAACTATATAAAGAATCAATATCAATTGAATCCTCCAAATTCAAAAAGCAAACAGTGTAATAGCATTTTCGATGATCAAGTCTTACTTGCATCTTCGGCAAATAAGTTGCAGGACATGATAACAATCATGAACAATCAACACTTGAAGTGAAAGGCATAAGAGTAAATAAAAGCATAAGTGTAAATAAAAATTATTTTAGTGGTAGAGCCATGCTTAGGCACGAATGGGCCGGCTCAACCGGTGCGATACCACGGCCTCACAGAAAACCGGTTGTGAAGTAACGCTTGCGTTGCATTTCCCTGAATTGAGTGAGGTTTCCGGAGGCCCAATTCCCCCTCCCCCCTTTTCTCTCCCCTCATCTCCTTCATCCTTTTTTCCATCTCCTCATCCCTCCTCTCTTCTTTCCGCTCCCTGCATCCCCCATCCCTCATCACCCTCAAAGGCGGGCAGCGCACTTGCGACTCTTGAGTTGCAAGTTTCCATGGACGGCGATGTCACTTACCATCAGGTGACCCGTCTGTTCGTCTGTCCCCCTATAGTATATATAAAAAAAAAAAAAAAAAAAGCATGCATGAAAGCAAGGTAAAAGGTAAAGCGCTGACTGCTTGTGATGTTAATGTTGGGAACGAAAGAGTGGAACAAGTGAATGATTTGATTATCTTGGAAGTATTTCGTAGAAGTAGTAAATTGAAAGCACCCGTAACCAACGAGCATGGAGTTGCGAATGTTGAAGAGGCAAAAGTTGTGTGTCAGGATCGTAGCAAATGGCGTTCTACCTGCCTTCTCTGGACAAGAATAAAGCGTGAGAATATGTATGTAAAATATATACGGATGTAAGACAGCACTCGCTACCGCTCACTATAATGGAATAGGGTTTTCATGATATTAACTTGTACTGTACATCATAGGAACCCTAGTAATTCTTCCTATTATATTCGGATGCTAACGCCCCAGTCTGATATGTACACAAAAACGTTGGATCCACAATTGAAACAGAGAGGAAAGAGAAGAGGGAGAGTTGGGCCTCTGGTACCCATAGTCACTTGGCAATACACTGGAAGCATTATTTGTCTACCGGTTTTCTGTGAGCCCATGGTAATACTCCGGTCGAGTCGGCACATTCGTGAATCGCCACCTTTTGTATCTTTGTTTACTGAGGTAAAAAGAAGCTTTCAAAATACATGCATGTACATATGTATCTCGGTATGCTACGCGAAGTTGAATGTCGATAGTGTGCTCTTTCCGAGCGTACGAGGCGAGGTTAACGAGCGAAGGGTGCTCCCTTCACAACAAGCCCCGACTGCATTCAACTAGCAAACCAACTATACATAAGAGCATATTTTTTATAGACTACCAGTTTCTTTAAAACTTATTATGAAATAATATCATGTCATATTTTTTAACTTTTTTATCGCTAGCTTTAGATAACCTTTGCTATCTTATATGACCAGTATGCGTAAGTGAGTTATTTGACAACCGCCAGCACTAGAAAGCCGAAAGATTTCTGAACCCTAATTAAAACATCATTCAAACATCGTTAATTCAAACAATAGTTCTATGCACTCAGTAGGTATTCCTCAAGAGCTGATAATAATATTCAGTTTGACTGCTCCTTCTAAGTGTAGCATAAGTGCATAGGTAGATACATATATCTGGACCTGAAAAACATAAGGTCTATCTGTATCTAAAACTTTGGTCATTACTCATCCGACGTTATGCTTTTCATATGCAGATATATTTATAACACTCAGAGGTGTCGTAATTTATGCACACATTATATGGGTGTTATTAATAAAATCTAAATATTTATTGTATTGCTCGGAGTGAGAATCGATAATATCTTTGAAGGCGGTTTGGACTGCATCATCGGGATTTAAAACAGTGAAATCTATTGTGGTCTGGAGAGTATGGTCCGGCGTGTTGGGAGACATTTCAATCGCAACTCATCTAATTTAGTGACTGTCTCACGTGAAGTATGGGGTCTAGCGCTGTTCTAAAGCAGCAGCTGGCTAGCAATTGACCAGTGTCTGTTGCTTAATGGATAGCTTTTCTTGCAATTGTTGACAATACAAATCCACCGTTTGTCTGGGTTTAACCACTGTGATGAGCGTTTACGATTGTTGTATGTACATGATCCATTTCTCAGCACTAGTAAAGATACGATTCAAAATTCCCTCGTTATTGTGATGGTTGATTAATGTAACGAAGCACTCAATGCGAATTTGTTGGTGTACTTAATTCATGTGGTACCCACTTCTCGAGCTTTTTCACTTTTCTTATTTGTTTCAAATGAATTGTTTTATCTCTCTCACCGGGGCCTGCTTTGCGATGGATCTACTTCCACAATTACCTTCAATTCTTCATCGTCAATTAGGGTCTCCGGCCGTCCACGGGGTTTATTCTGTAGGTCAACATTTCAGATACGAAAATGTTGGAACCAAAACCGTACCGGTGCCACGGTCGAGGGCGTATCCGTAATTAACGCGATATTTTAAGTTTACCATTTTGCGAACAGAACGGTCCTAAGAAAAATCAAATTTAGTGAAAACATATATATACATATATACACAAGACTAAATTTGAACTAAATTTGTAATTCTTAACCATACGCTATATAATTGTGATTAAAGTGGCCAGTTCGACAAAACGCCAATTTTAGACTTATACTATAACAGTTCCATGTCAAATTACAGTAAAGGGTCATATTAGCATTGTATACATGGTATCTTAGCCTATAACTCCTCTTCATGCTAGATCAGGACACATCGTGTCTGCCAGAAACTACTTTAAGTGTGTCGGTCATTGCTTATACATAAAGAGGTTATATTTAAATAAGATATCTGTAACATATGAGATAACCGATAGATAAGGTTGAATGAATATAGTGTACCGAACTTATCGATTATATATGTATCTATATAGATTTACAAGTCAGATAAGCATTGAATTTCTGTATAACACTTTCTATTTTTTTTTAATTATAGGGGGACAGACGCACAGACAAGTCACCTGATGGTAAGTGAAAACAATCGTCCACAGATACCTGTAACTCGAGAGTCGTAAGTGCACTGCCCGCCTTTGAGGGAGATGAGGGGGTTGCGGGGAGGGGAAAGAAGAGAATATGGGAAAAGGGGAGAGGAAAAAGGAGAGGGGGAGTTAGGGGTTTGAAAAACTTCACTAATTTCGGGGAAATGCAACGCAAGCGTTGCTTCACAACCGGTTTTCTGAGAGGCCTTGGTATCGCACCGGTCGAGCCGTTTACAAACACAATTTAATATTAATGACGATGGCGCCTTCGGTCTACCTCATAGGTTCATTAAGTGGGCTTTTGAGATGCTACCTCTATTAAGAAAACTTAAAAGTAGGGTTGTCTAATAGTGGTAAAGGGCTCAGTTTCCGCATTTAGACTCATGTTCGGCCCATTACGCGTAATGTAATTGTAAAAGTAATTGTCTAATAATAATAAAGATTCTAACCAATCCAGCTTTGCGTCCAGTGACGGTTCGTTGCTTACATTAGAATTTACTTTATATTTAGTTTTTGGCTGTCGTAAAAGACGAATAAGGCATCTATGGTAATCCGTTGAGGTTTATACTTGCCTGTAGGCACTGTTAGGGTTTACAAATCAAGGGTGAGTGATGGTTTTGTCATGCTCAATTATTATTAAATTGTTCATAATATGCGTATTGTATTATGAACGGAATATTGCGGTGCAATACGGAAAGATTTCAGTATTTTCATGTGATATGCCCAAGTATTCATAAGTTGCATACTTACGAATAATGGAAAAAAAATATAGATGAGGGTTTTACCTCTGCATTTCGGATTGACACAACATTGAGCTGCTTCGAGGTATTGTATTAGAGTGATAGGGATGTCGCCGAAACGCACTGGAATCTCATGAAGCTTTATAGTTCGTCCTGCTAGCTCTAATAAAGTTGGCGGCTCCAGACTCATTTCCCTGACAAATCTCACCACAAGAGGGTTTTCTCGAAGACTCAACTGAAAAAAGACAAAATGAAGGTAAATTTAATATTCATTAACATTGATTTTTTTATTTCAGTCATAGTAAGTCAAAACAGCTGCCCATGGACACTGCCAACTGCGCGCTGCGCTGCGCTACCCGTGAAAGGGGGTATGGCGGCAGGGAAAGAGGTGAGGAAGGAGTTAGGCCTCATTCACTCGGTAAATACAACGCAAGTATTGCGGTCGAGCCTATCCATTCTAATAACTCTCTCACTAGATTTATGCAGATACTACATTTTGACTCGTCTATTCGTCTGTCCCCTTATATAATAAAAAAAAATGGCTTCTGTTTTCATTTGTATGTGTTAAGATTATTTAAGCAATATTAATAGCAAATTTGTGCTTCTCCCCCGGACCAAATGCCAAGTACGCCTAAGGTCTTGTGGAGGAACGGGTGTGCTTTTTAACATTTTATTTTATTTTATATTCTATCATTCGTCCGTTCACTGCTTAGCCCCTTTCTTGCAATATTCTTTTCCTAGCGGGCCATCCATCTTTTCTTTGTCTTCGTCCCATGCAATATATCCATCAACTTCCATAGCTCTCTCCATGAAGCTTTGCTCATCCCTCCGCATCACTTCTTTATACCACGAAAATCTATAGCTTCTCAACTTTTCTTTCACGGCTTCTACATTCAGACTCCCTCTAACATTTATAAATTTTTCACCTCACATTTTTCGCGTAGTATTAAAAAAGGAACCTAGAACTTGTGATGATATAGAGAGAGCCTTTATACTTATTTTTATAACAATGTGTAACTATTTTATTTTATAGAACACTGCCGCACTCAACTCACTATGTGGGAATCGAACCTACGACTCTGGTGCAGCAGTCTGGAAGAATTTTTGGTGTACCTAAAATCGACAAAAAACTAAAATCATTTATTATATCTTAATAAATGCTATTTACATATTTACGTAGGGCGTTTGACGCCCTACGTAAAGCCCTAGATTAATGAGGAGAGTGGTGTGATGACTGGTACTTAGGACCCCCCAAATTATTTTTAAGGTTTTAGTATATTGTCTACATCTTTTTATTCTAAAAATAAAACTAAGATTTTTTTATTAAAATAAAATCTTAGTTTTATTATATGTTTTTAGTTTTTAATTTGGTTCATTTATGTTACTGTAAAAGTATTGACTGTCTCTAAACTCTGTAATCTTCTATGCACTATCGATTTGCCCTTTCATTTGATATCCACCGCCCATATTGAAACAAATATGAAATCTGGCCTTTCCGGAGGCCATCTTATGTTAGATTTTGAATTTATCAAAGCATAATACAGTATTCTATTACTCAAGCCCTTTCATTTGAAACCCATATTGAAGGGGTAGTGAAAAAAAATCACCTGCCGTTTTGGTGGCAGCCATATTGGATTTTCATTTTTTTATAGTGTAATCTATTCTACTAGTCAAGACCTTTTGTTTGATACCCATATTGAAGGGTTTGTTAAAAGAAAAATGAACCTGCCATTTTGTTGGCCGCCATATTGGATTTTCATTTTATTTTCATAGAGAATTCTATTCTGCTAATCAATCCCTTTCATTTGATAACCATATTGAAGGAGTAGTCAAAAAATATGTATGCCACCATTTTGTAGGGGCGGCCAGCTTGGATTTACAATGACAACGAATGCAATAAATTATATTGTCATTAGAACTAAAATTGGGTAACAAATATCAGATCAATCCATCAACAGAAAAGGGGTCAAATTTCAATGACTAGATTTGACACAAATAAATAGATAAACAAATAGGGCAAGCTACATAAACCCGTTTAATATGAGATACACTGAGCACTCCGACTGTCATGAACGATTTTAAAATAATAATTAGGGCCTAAGTTTGTCAGCGACAGATATTTTAAACCAGTTGTCATGTAAGATACTTAGAGATGTTCATACAAATGATTTTTTGCAGTCGGCTGAATTTGGCCATTTTACGAATTGACTGGATGTTCTCCAGAGTGAGCCCGGACCTTGACGTAGACCTATTTAAATGCAATCCAATTATTTGTGCATTATTTTATATATATTATAAATAATAATAATGAAGCTTTTATTTCATTTCTTAATATTCTTAATTTAAATTCGTTTAAGATATAAAAAATACATATATAATATTACAATTTCTTTCATTTCTCATTTGAATTTGATTAATTTATAACATTTATTTTTGATACATACATACATATATTACTCTTAATGTGTTCATTATACAGGGTGTCCCAAAATTCAACGATAAGCGGGCGCCTAAAGGTAGTAGACCTGCTAATGAGTACATAAGGAAAAATAATAAAAAAAATATAACTAGTTTTTTTTAGTTACAAGAAAAATTTAGAATTTCTTTGAAAATTTATACCTTTCATGATATTTTGAACGACCACGATGACAATTTCTCAAATATGCTTAAGATTTTTTTTTTATCTTGTACAAATGGTAGACATATTTTTTTTTTGTGGCTAGTTATTTTAGAGTATTATACCATTTTAGAATCTTGATTAGTTGCGCCAATTTTAAAAACAACTAGCCGTAGTGGTGTCCATACTTTTTTTTTACAAGACCATGAGTCAAAGTACACTATACCACGACTTTTAATTCGATTCCACATTTGACATTAGCTACTGTCATTTTGTAAAATAATAATACCACATATAATAGTGTAGTGATGAACACAAAAATTGATAAACAATCGCGATTTATGTTTAAGTAATCATAATATTGGTGTGCCAATTAAAGACAAAATTATTGATTTTTATTTAAATAAATACATAATTATTCATAATAATGATTTATTAATTAGTAACCGCTGCTTTATTTTATAAAAAGTTAGTATTTTTGTTTTTTATATTAAAAACAAAACTTATAATAAAAGAACCTAAATAATTTTCTGTATTGGCAACCCGTGCGCGCTCGTGCAGCTATCGCCATTTTGTTTATCTTGTCATTCGGCTTCATTCTCCCAGTCTGACTGCACGAATATCTTGTTTCATTGCGAATCGATATTTTGTTGGGTTTTTGTTAAAGTTTTGTAACGTTGTGTTTGTTGTTACGTTTATAGTTTTTTGTGAACTTAGAGTGAATCTATTTGTTTTGGTTTCCCATCAAAATGGATCCTCAGCCAAGTACATCACAAAAGGACGTGGATGTTTTCTTGCCCCCAAGAAAAAAACGTCCACGAAAAGCTTTCACTGTTACTGAAAAAGTAATGATCCGCAACGCCTACAAGTACGTGAAAAATGAAACTTCTGCGCAATTGGAGGCCTTTGAAGTTGTGGACGAAAATGAATGTATGAGCAAAGTTGCTGACATATTGGGAATAACCTCACGCTCTGTTTGTAACGTTTTGAAGGAAGGAAATAAAGGTGCGCCGCCAACTCCTCCTAAAAAAACTGGACCAAAGCGAAGTTTCAAAGATAAAATTGATGAATTTACATTCTCCGCAATACGAAGAATTGTTCATCAGTTCTTTTACCGAAATGAACCTCCAACCATTGCAAAAGTTAGTCAATCAGTCAGACAGTATTATTTACCTACATCTTTTATCTATATAAGCAATGATTCCAAACTATTATAAAATTTACTATTTTAGATTTTACAAGTGATGAACGATGATCCAGAAATGCCCAAGGTTTCCAAAGACACCCTCAGAAAAATTTTGAAGCATCTTAATTTTAAATTTGTTGCACGGTCACGCAAGAGCACACTTATTGATCGAAATGATATAATAACGTGGCGCCAGCGTTACTTGCGTTCTATATGTCAGTTTCGACGAGAAGAGAGACATATATATTATCAAGATGAAACTTGGGTTAACGCAGGTAAGGCTAACATTTTGAATTTATATACATTTTACATTAAATTTAATAGTAATATTAAATGTTCATGTACTATATTTATTTTTAGGTCATACTGTAAAAAAAACTTGGGTGGACAAGAAAGTCACATCATCTCGGCAAGCGTTTTTAGAGGGACTGACCACTGGATTAAAAAATCCATCTGGAAAAGGCAAACGTCTCATAATTAGCCATATAGGTAGTGAAGAAGGCTTCCTGGAAGAGGGGCTCATGATTTTTGAAGCAAAGAAAAATTATGAAGATTACCATGATGAGATGAATGCAGTTTGTTTTGAGGAGTGGTTCGCTGGAGTCTTACCAAAATTAAGACCAAACTCAATTGTGGTGATGGATAATGCACCTTACCACTCCCGAAAATTGGAAACGGCACCAAAAATGAGCTGGAAAAAAGCTGCCATTCAAGACTGGCTTTTAAATAGAAATATTCATTACGAACCATATATGGTTAAAGCTACGCTTTTAGAACTGATTCCACATAACGAGTCTTTTAATAAGTACGCTGTAGACGAAATGGCAGCACAACATGGGATCACGGTTTTAAGACTGCCCCCTTACCATTGCGAGCTGAACCCTATCGAATTAATATGGGCGCAGGTAAAGGGGCATGTGGCTCAAAATAATAAAACCTTCAAATTGACAGACGTGCGAAATTTATTTGAGGAAGGCATTCAAAAAATTACGGCTACCGAATGGTCTAAATGCGTATCCCATGTTGTCAAAGAAGAGGAAAAAATGAGTAGGCTAGATATGTTAATTGACAATATCACAGACACATTTATAATAAATGTTACAGAAAGTGACAGCGATAGCGATAGCGATGACGGCGACGATTTATAAAATAAAATATTACCATGATACATCTATTTGTTTTATTTCTCATGTTCCTTCATGATCACATTTTTTTATTCATTTCACACACAATTATTAAAGAAAACTCTCAGATCCTTAATAAAATTAATCGTCATAACTAAATTATCCTTTCAGAAATATTTAATTTCCTGATATACTTAGTTTCTATTAAAGTAGTAGTTGTTTAGATATACTGCTATAAACCAGAGGAATCGATCTGGAAATATTCCATTTCCGTATCGAATAATTTCGCAACGTCACTATTTAGTACTTGTCATAACGTTGCAATACTGAAATTGTCAAATCTGGAATCGAATTAAAAGGTTTAGTATAAGAGTAAAAATATTTCAAAATTGTGGGGAAAAAAATGAGTTTGAACGTTTTTTGTGTAAAAACTGCGGGCAATTTGGTGTTTTTAAGAGTTGTGGTAAATAGTAGTACTATTTAGGTATAAGATAAAAAAAAAATCTTAAGCATATTTGAGAAATTGTCATCGTGGTCGTTCAAAATATCATGAAGGGTGTAAATTTTCAAAGAAATTCTAAATTTTTCTTGTAACTAAAAAAAAAATAGGTATATTTTTTTTATTTATTTTTCCTTATGTACTCATGAGCAGGTCTACCTTTTGGCGCCCGCTTATCGTTGAATTTTAGGACACATTGTATATATTAACATGATGGTGATCCAATGCAGACCGCTAGCCAATGTTTTCTAAGAGCATAGGCGTTATACGATGTTATAACTGATATACTTAACGTACTTACTCTTATATTAAGTTAGTAGATAAACAGTAACACTTACCTCTGTCAAACATTTTAGTTTGATTATTTGAGTGGGTAATGTCTTCAATCTATTCTTGTGCAGCAGCAAGGATCGCAGCTGTTTCAAATTAGCAATGCTTGAAGGAAGTTGTTCTATGAGATTATCACTCAAAACTAAGGCTTGAAGACAAGTTAGGCGTCCAACTGAATCTGGAACTTCTAAGATTTGGTTTCCTCCTAATGAGAGAATTTGTAACCTGTTAACAACATAAAAATTTTAGTCAACTCTATTAGACTCAAATTTTATAGACATATTTCTTTTGTCAAAGCGCTCAAATAATGAGAATCTGTTTAGGTCTTATGATTCGTTGTGAATTTTAGGGACTTATAGTACGTACAGTTCATTTTTAATATAATACTTCGCAGTTTGATTTCTCTGTAACCTATATTGTTTTTATTATAACCAAGGATTAATGTAATCATTTTTGTTTCGAGAAAAGTATTACGTGCCTCTTAATTAGAGGCTTGTAATCTTCGATTAAATATACTGTTGGAATTATATGTAATGACACCCGGAAAAAAAGTACTTATTTGCCAAGTTTTTATAAACTAAAAAACACATACTAAGTTTAACTAATTTTAGGCATATCAATACGTTTATGAAAAGTACCGTTTTTATCACAAGGCGGTTTGTACTTTTTTTCTTGTTTATCTCGTTCAAAATAACTCAAATGACCCATTTGATTGACTCTCTAAATAACGTAAATCACAAAGTTTAAAAAAGGTCATTAGGGTTAAGTTCAGCAAAATATTAAAAAAAAGGAAACCTTACAGGATAGGTCCTGTTTTTTTCCCCCCACGCTTAGAGGTATCAAGTTGGTATCAAATAGGTATCTCCTGTCTCTCAATGCTTTAAAAGATTAAGCTTCTATGTCGCAATCAAAAGATACTCCCATTAAAGCCTTAAATAAAAAAAAATTAAAACATATAGAGTACTTCCCATTGTCCTAGAATGATGAAATTTGGCTAGAAGCAAGGTCACACAGTACAAGTTAAAGAAAAACCAAAAATGTTAATTTATTATTTTATCATATAAAAAAGCCTTTTTGCGATAACGAACATATTTTGTGGTCAATAACGAAGTCAATAAATGGGAGAGAAATGCAAAGTTGTTTGTATTCAAAAAATGAGTTAAAAATATTCGAAGACCGATTCTAGAAAAAGACATACTATTAGCCGACTGCTTGTGAAGCAGGATTATGTTTTTCAGGTTTACGTTAGCATGTGTGTAAGTGTGTGAACTTAGTCTGCCCATAAATACTGTTACAATTTAAAAAAAACATAATATTACATTTGAATTTGGTATCTGTCATTCTTATATGAATTTCAATTGTTTTCTCATTTTCGCACCAATCGGTGTTAAATATTTGTGATTTTAAAATGGAGCGACGTGATAAAGAGAACCGAATCGTTGTGCCGCAAACCGAATAGCATTACACAAAGTAGATATGGAGCCTAATTTTTGAAACTCTCCATAATATTGCTATTAGTCGAATGTTTGTGTACCAGGCTATTAATAGGTACAATGATACCTCCACTGTTTGTGACAGAAAAAGATCTGGCCGTCCACGTAGTATTCATACGAAAAAGGCGATCGAAGCAGTGACGGAAAGAATTCCAAGAAAACCGGTTAGTAACTAAAAGATTTCGAACCTAGCACCATGTCGCGTATTTTAAAGGTGACTTAGGACTTTAATAAGGGACAGTTTATAAGAGACGCGCTGGTCATTATCCAAGTGATAGATTACTGATTTATTTAACCAATTAGTCAGCAGAGTACAACGTCCGATTTCGGAGATGGTTTTAGTGTTAGCTATCAAGGAGTGACTGAGCCATATTTTTGTGGAAAAGGTGTCAAAATATCGGGACAAGTATATCAAGATGCGACTCTTGAGAAGGTAGTTAATCCTCTTAACAAGACCATATTCCATAACCAAGAATAGTCCTTTCAGCAAGACTCAGCACCGGGTTATAAAGCTCGATCCACCCAAGTGGGTTGGAAGCGAACGTTTCTGGCTTCATCAGAGCTGAACATTGCCCGTCATCTAGTCCCGATCTCAATCCGCTGAATTTTGATGTATGGTCAGTTTTAGAGAGTATGACATTCTCTAAACGCCATGTTAATTTGGAGTCCCTAAAACAATGCATTAGATTGGCAGTGAAGAATTTTCCCATGGAGAGAGCGCGTGTTTCTTTGATAACTGGCCTCAACGTTTATTGTTATATTACAGCCAATGGATATAATTTTGAATGAGCTTCATATATTTTAATGCTATTAAATTTATCTTTGTCTTTGACACATACCCTAGGAGCTTAAACGGCTTAATGGATTTCGACATGCATTTTTTATGGCCTAGGGGGACTACCGAGCAAATGGGTCACCTGATAGTAAGCGACAACCGCCGCCGATGAACACCTGCAACTCATAAGCCGAAAGTGTGGTACCCGGCTTTGAGGTTGATGAGGGGAGGGGGGATGTGCGAAGGAAAAGCGTTAAAGCGTTGATCCCAATTAAATTTAAAGATAATGTTTAATCCCTAAGCCGCTATGGTAATAAAGAAAGGAATAAACAAAACATATAACGCGATAACCCCGTCATTAGTGAATCAATATCAATAATGCTTTATTGAATTTGGACGCTACGCCGTGAATACGTAAACAGGTCAAGTAATATTCGTAAGATTTTATTTTGTTGTCTGAACCGGTTCCAAATCGAGTTTAAGACTGATCGCTCTTTCAAAATTGGTAGAGCTATCAAATCCAGTCCAGGAGGGAATGGACTATAATTATTGGGTGTGTATAAGTATGTATGTATGTATTTAGTACAGTCGACTCTCGATAATTTGAAACTCAAGGGAACTCAAGGGAAAACTAGAAAAACAATCAAAATGCCAAGAGTTCAAAAGCACAGTAGGTTAAGTAAGGGAGGAAAAAATCAAAAAAACAAGAGCTTGGTCGAAATTCGTGATTTTGGTCAGTCTTGTATTTTATCTCAAACAATTGTGCAATTTTCAAAAATGTTCATTACCTAAAAAGTCCTTATTTTTCTGTTGAGAGAGTTGTCATCCGTCAATTATTGCCTAATGCATTTCAAGATGATTCCTTTAAAAATTTAAAAGAAGACTGGTCCGTGAATAAGAAATGCTTTAAATTATTGAATGTGGGCTAGGCAAGCTTCTATTCCTTTAACGTCAAATAAAGAGGAACTTGTTATGTACTATACCTATATATATATATACCTACCTATATATAGGTAAGTATATATATATATATACATATACATATATATATATAACAAATTATATTAAGACTACTAAAGAAAAACTAAGACAAAATATGGCTGTTGCCTTTATTCATGTGTCTATTTATAGTATCAGCACCTACATTACATATCATACATTGATAGTTTAATTCATATTTTTTATTGTACATATTATTTTGCACACGTCTTGTCTCGCTGCGCTCGCCCGCTGCCCTTTCTTATGAGCTTAACCCGATTGCTCTCGATGTTTTCGCGATATTAAATGAACGGTACTTATTATTATAATTATTATATTGCTTATGGTAGTGAGCTTGCATATTTACAGTAATCTTCGAATTTAATTGGATTCCCTAGCAGTTATCTCTACTTCTGGTCGGGCGTAACCGAAAATTTCCGATCACTAACAAGGCCTTACGACAGAACAGGAAGTTAAGGAAGCTGCACGCCGTCCCGAGGTGATCACGACATACTGTGATTGTTAGTGATGGTGTAAATTACGTAGGGTGCAGATGCTGCCAGTGAAAAGTATACAAGCTCGTCCCTAGTCCATACCAACCGTTTTTTTTAATTGTAAATGTTTTTAATAAATACCTATATACTTCAGGTACATATAATTAGTTATAATACTCAAAGTTTTTTTGTTAAATCTTAAAACTTTTAATAGGATATCAATTAGCAAATAATTATACAGCATTTTGATAACCGTAGTCTGGACAGCCTGTGTTTGTACCAACTGATAACGAAATTATGATATCAGGATTGGTATACACCACAATAATTCACAGTAACATAAATAATATGGCCTAAAAGTGTTTTGAAAGGATTTTAACTTTGCACTGTCTCTGCTCTAAATGCTTGTGTTGACTAGGGGTTGGATAATATGATATCAAAACGAAATGTTGTATATGTCGTGACTGACTTGCTAAATATTTATCTTAAACTGTCGACATTGACCTGTGAAGACCGATGACCGTGATAGACCGAAGTACCAATATTTAATGTTTATACGTCCACATTGTTATCGTGAGATAATGATTGAGCACCACAATACGTGTCCACTAGTTTTACGATGGGAACATGGCTGTATTGTCACTAATTAGGTTGATATCAAAATACAATAATTTACCTGCTCAGCTTCCATACGTCCTTTGGTATATTGACTATGTTATTTCCTCCTAAATAAAGATACTTCAGTGATGATAACTGTAACACTTGTTCCGGAAAGAAGTTTAGTTGATTCCCACTTAAATTAAGCTCTCGCAGAGAATTCTTAGCACTATAAAAAGATTTGGGAAGTGAATCATTAGTAAGATGATTATGTTTTGCCGTCAAAGTGGTTAGCGGGCAATATTTGAATATATCAGGTAAGACCGTCAGCCTGTTGTTGCTCACATCCAATATCTTCAAGTTGGTAAATCTGTTTAAACTCTCAGGCAGGGCCTTTATTCTGTTATTGTAAAGAAGACATATCTCGTAATTTTCTGCGCAATCCTTCTCGTCAACAATGCCTTTCAGTTCTAACGATAGGCTAAGCGTTTCCAATAGTTGACTTGATAAGTCGAGGGTCTTTTGTTCCCTCGTGTCACTATCACAGCTGTCCGATGTGTAGCATTCCATTATTGCAAACTGCGTTGTGAGACTGGTCTTTGTATCATTTATATGATGTTTTTAATCCAATTTGTTCTTCGTGTCGCGAGCAGACACGCTCGCCTTGTTCGCGGCGCACGCGCAACTACTGTGCAACCGACATCCACTCTTGATGGCGCTAGCGTTTCGATCGGTCTGTGAATAATGTAAACGTAATATTAAAATTTCCTTTGAGTATTCTTAACTTCGGAATAGTTATTGTACATTGCGTTGTGTAAAGCAAACTACCGCACAACTGTTGCGGTAATGGTGTAATGTATATAGCAAATATTTAATTATCGCGTTTGTCTACAACAGCCTTGATATTTAATGTAGGTATGTTTGGAACCCTGTGTAGTGTATTGCATAATGTCATTCAATAATATTGATATAGATAAGTTCTTACAGATTGAACAAACCCTAAAATTTATAAAAAATAATAATAGAATATACACCTATCTCATGGTCATGAAAAAAGCGTTTTTAATGAAAATTTGGTAGGTACTATTATAACCGCACCTGTGGTTATTTCTTACCGAATTACTCTTATATTTTTATTACTAATAACGAAAAAGAAACTAGATGTGACCATAGTTTTTAGTTTAATTGTTTTGGCACACACAAACACAAAGTTATCTTAGTAAAATAAAAATTTAGCATTGTTTTAGGTTCTCTAGTCTTGAGTTTTCACTGTGTGGTTTGAACCTACGCCAAAGCTTACGTATCTGGCAGCTCAATTAATTTAATAAGTATCGTTATTGATAAGTAAATTTTTGAGTTACAAGAAAAATATTTTGAGACAGTTATTTAAAATTACTGACCTAATACATACATCCTTAAAGTGGTAGGTAGAGATATATTACACACCCAACTAAACATACAAACCCACACAATTGCTGCCTTAAAGATAACTATTCAGTAATGCAGTTTTAAAAAAGTCGAAGTAGAAAGTTGTACGAATCTAACTTGCTCTAATAACTATGAAGTTTAGTAACTGTTTTTTTTTTATGAAATTAAAATTAAATTTGTGTAGCTTTATTTATACTTTAATAATCTGTAATCAGTAATAGGTAGTCATACTTTTTATAACAGGTCCGAAATTTAACTAAAAATAAGTAATGACGTTTTCAAAACAATTATACATTATTATTGTTATATATGTTATATATATTAAAACAACAAGTATTAAGTAATATGTAAAATAACTAATTTTAAGTTTTGTTAAAGAAATATTTAAGACATATTCATCATAAGCTAATTAAGCATAACCTAGTTTTGTTATATACACACGTTTAACGTTTATACCTATCTATTTAATGTTTTGTAAATATATATTTTTTAAATTAGCACTTTTCTAAGAAAGATTCAAAGGGGTGAGCTAGGTACTGATAATATACTAACCAATGATGATGACGAATGATTCGGTGATGTTTCTAGATTATTCTCTCTAATTGCTAAAAGCTAAGAAAAACTAGTTAAATTCTATTAAATTTTATGCGCTGATTTTAAATTGAAACTATCAGTAACTAAAAAATTATCCCTAGCCAGTGTAGCGTCTTGTCACTTTATATACGACTCTCATTTCAAACGTTTACATATTTTAGTAGGTAGGGTCATCGGGAATGTGAGGCTACATGTTAAAAAATAATTTCGTTATGTTGAGTCTGTGATATGAATCTGTTTTACCGTCTGAGCTTTTGACAGAAACGTAATAGGGACAGATGGCGCTAAAAACGTTTACGTGACGTCATCTTCGTACGGGAGTGATCGAAGGTGCGAGTGGATGCCGAAAGTGGCCGAACGAGCGAGTACAAGTCTGAAGAAACTAAAATCTATCGTACACTTTAGTGATGTAAATTTGAAAAATTAACAAAATGATATTGTAAAGCCGTACTAAGACAGTCTTATTTTGATTTCTATTGTATCTTAGTGATATTGTTTTGACTATACCATCATTAACTTGTATTTCGTCGTTTAAGTGAGTTCAGTGCGAGTGCAAGGGTGGTAACGAGAAATGTGAAGCATCTATGAAGTTCAGGATTCTAAGGCCGTTTATTTTATACATATAATAATGAGCGGACGCCCTAGGACCACGTCATTCGCCGAGGGCAGCAAATCCGTTCGAAAAACTTTCGAAAATCAACCACCGAAACCACCACTTGGAGGCGTTAAAATCAGTAGTAAGTACCTACCACCTAACCATTCTTTTGTCGGCCATCGTGATTTCTTACGCCTGTGACGTATTTCGATACTGACAATTTTAAAAATGGCTGCAATCTGCTACAAATCAACTTCTAACCATGTAATTTACTATAATTTGTGAATTAATCAATATCGTCACAGTTTTGTCTGCAGTATTTCAGAAATGGCCACAGGCGATGCTTAGCTTCTGCCACATAAGCCTGGCGTGTGACAGATAATCGTGTCAAACAAAATATCTATTCGAGGAGAAATGCGTCGTATTTTAAAAGTCATCTTACATAAATTATGTGATAATGTTAGAATTGATAGTTCTACTTGCCAGTTTCTGATCTGTCAATCCTGTATGGTCTTAATAACGGAAGCTCGAATTAAATATAAATTGTAACGAGTCTTTGAGGTTACTTCCATCTATCGTGACGTAATAAAATGGGTTTTGAGTGGTTAACCTGTCATTTAATCGCACGACGAAATGCTTTTTTTTTCTATAACAAACGACGAGACAAAAGATACCAATTAGTTGATATGTGTTGAAATCCTTCTGGTGTACGTTTTGTAGGGTGTTTGCAATTGCTCACATAGCTTGCTTCAGACCTTAGTACGTAATTAATACATATTTGATAACTAATTTACTTTCATAACTACACTGGGCTTGAAATGAGCATTATACAAATTATACAAAAATTGCTTTTGCATTTTTTCAATCTAGAAAGTATCAAGCTATAAATTTTTGTGCTGTACTAATTGTACTTGTTTATTATTCTGGGAGCTTTTAGGAAAACACTAGGCACTAAATTAAAATTACACTTACAACTTGTACACACATTTTTGTGGTATTTGATCAGTAGGGTCTAGAACATGTTATTTTAATTCTTAGAATTTTGACAAACATGTGAATAATGTATCAAATATTATAATTGTGATGTAGTTTAGAATATTGTCAGTTGATTTACTTTTGTAATGAGATCTCTGATTAAGAATTAAATTCTATGCAAACGAGATATGTTTGTCATACCTATGGCGTTTTATGTATCTTACAAAATTTCATTGTTCTAATGAGGAAATAAAACTTATTTTGTCAAAATTAAAATTATGAATATTATTTTATTTTATTGAAAATATAACTATCTCTCTCACTATCTATAGAAACCCAAAACATCTATTTAATTTTCATATTATAGTTATTTCCTGAAACTGAAACCGAAACCTATTAATTTAGAAAATATTGATTGTTGATAAGTACCTACATGTGATATTTTTTATCTGTATTTGTTACATTCCTGAGAATCTAACTGATACTGTTATTGTTTTGAAAATGTAGGCACTGTATAATGAGTGTTGAAATATTTAACACTAGTTTATTCTAACTCAAGCTGATAACATTATGATTATGAACTGTGAGTTTATATATATTTATCTAACATTATTATTATCATCATCCTATTAACCTCATTGTGCCTGCATATACTGGTTGCAGTGCTTCTTTAGCTATGGCAAGTTATATTTTGATGAAGCTGTCTATATAATTCTGCAACTTCTTGTTGCATTCTGCTCTCTTTAAAAATGTGTATTTACTATCATGGCATAAGTTATTTTTGAATGAACTTTTCCCTGTTTTACTTCCTAATGGCATATTTCCATTATATGTGATGTTGAATAAAGAATATGAATCAGTGTGAATAAAATAGTTATGACTGTGCCAATATATGGTTCCTATGTAGAACAAGTAATAATGTTAAAAAATATTAAACCTGCATTATTAATTTTTTTTTTCTAAAATAATTTTGATATGATATACCCCATATTACTCCCATTATTAAAATGATTCAACTAGTTGCACAGCTGTGTTGGCTATAGGCTGTGACAAAGAAACATACAAATATTATACATAAATACATACACATGGAAAACATAAGCCTCCTCCTTGCATGTTGTGTAAAGACAGGCAAACTCCAAGGATACTTTATTCAACATGTTATTTTTTTACAAGATTCTGGTTTAATTGCTCATAGTGATAGTAGTGATAAGCAAATACAGCTACCTGCTTTCTATTCTGCAGTGGCACTTACTTACTCAATTATAATGTTTATTGTTTATGTAAAAGAGTTAGTGTTTACCTCAGTAGAGCAATATTACCTTTCACTTTCTGAAAAATGGTTAAACATTCTGGGGTCTAGTTAATGTCGGGGCGTACCTAACAGAGAGAGCCATAATCTACCCTAGTTGGGCAGGACATGGTCGGAGAGAGATGTCGTGCGGTGTTCCACGAGGCTCGGTTTTAGGGCTACTCTTGCGGAACATCGGGTACGATTGGGTGCTGCACGGAGTGCTCTTGGGAGGTGTCACCGTCACTTGCTACGCTGATGACACCCTCCTGACGGCGCGAGGCAAGACGCTCCGTGAGGCTACTATAAAGGCCACGGCCGGTGCAGCTCAAGTCGTTGGCAGGATCCGGCGGCTAGGTCTCGAGGTGGCCTTACACAAATCCGAGGCCCTCTGTTTTCATGGGCCACGGAAAGGGCCTCCAGCTGGATCTAGCCTCATGGTAGGAGATGTTCGCATCGGCATCGAGCCCTCGATGAGATATCTTGGGCTGGTGCTCGATATTCGTTGGGATTTCGGAATTCATTTCCGAAATCTGGCCCCCAAGCTTATGAGGGCAGCAGCTGCACTCTCACGGCTGCTGCAACTTGAGAGGGCCCGACACCTCCTGCAGGAGGCTCTACGAAGGAATCGTGCGATCGATGGCGCTATACGGTGCCCCTATTTGGGCGAAGTCCCTGACGGCTCGTAATGCCGCCATATTACGGCGACCACAAAGGGCAATGGCCGTCAGGGTCATAAGGGGATACCGCACGGTTTCCTTCGAAGCAGCGAGCCGCCTACCGGCTAACGCAGGTACTGACCGGCCACGGCTGCTTCGAGAAATACCTGTGCCGTATAGGCCGGAAGCCAACGCCTGTGTGCCACCACTGCGGGGTCTGCCGTGAGGATACCGCACCCCACACTCTGACGGAGTGCTCTGCGTGGGTGCAGCAGCGTGCCGATCTCGTGGCAGCTATCGGTGTGGGTAGCCTCTCGCTTGAGACCATGGTTCTGTCCATGGTCCAAAGCGAGAGGGCTTGGGATGCCGTCGCTTCATTTTGATGGAGGAGGTGATGTCGGCTAAAGAAGCGGCGGAAAGAGTACGAGTACGATTACTCTCTCGTCCCGCAGAAGAAGCACCAGGCGCCGGAGAGCGCCGAACGATCTCCGGCCTCCATGAGCGCTGGCCCGGGGGTAACGGGGGAGCTGTCCGTTACCTTAGCAGAAGCGGGTCTGAGACGGTGGCGCGACGTGTTCTGCGCGCGCCTCTAAACTGAAGAGGGGGCCAGGCCCCCCTACACAGTGTGGCCACCTGTTGAGGTGACCAAGGTCTGCAGGGGTTCCCGGAGGCTTCCTTGTTAGGGTATTCCCGGGTCCCTTGCAATAGACTATTTGTGACGGATCACCGTGTGGTTTTAGTCGGTTCGAGTCCGACATACCAACTCTCCGTAAGCTCCGGTGAGGTGATGACCCGTGGGGGTTTACTTGTTAGGGTATTCCCGGGTCCCTTGCAATAGACTATTTGTGACGGAACACCGTGTGGTTTTAGTCGGTTCGAGTCCGACATACCACCTCTCCGTAAGCTCCGGTGAGGTGATGACCCGTGGGGGTTTCCACACGAAAAGTTTTAGTTAAAGTTTATACAATAATTCACCCTCTGTCTAAAATTTCACAGACACATTTATTTAAATATACGGTTTTACTCACATGTTTATTTCCAGGATGCCCAACTAGTTTTGGAATCGACAGGAGGCCTTTTTCAAGGAGTAAGTCGTAAGTGTATCGTCCTGTACCGCTCTGTACCGTTGAGGCTGTAAATTCACACATGAGTAAAACTGTATATTTAAATAAATATGAATCTAATTCACAAAGTTTTTATTGTAACATTTCAGACACCACCACATTGTCTTGTACTGAAGTACTGTAAAAAATCTGAAGATTTTTTATACATTAATTAATATTATTCAGGCTATTATAGATAGATATATACTGTATACTAATGAAGTGTTCGTTTTTTTTTTTCATAGAACCTAAGACCATAATTTTCCAAGATATATCTATTCTATTTGCTAAAATACCATTTATCCTAGAGATTCCATTGCACATTAATGAAGGTAAAATATTATACAAACATAAATATTTTTTGATTTAATTTTTTTATGTAGTAGGTGTTTATTGACCTGCTTCTTTTTATTTATAATAATATTATAGAACATTACAGAAAATTTAAATTGGATCCATAGGAAAATTTAGATAATGATAAACTAACTTATTTGAAATGCCTTAAATGAATATGTTACAGAAAAGTAAATAGCATCTACTTAATTAATAGTATGACAAATAAACAGACAGTTGGACATTGATTCTAAAGTGTAGAAATAGATATACACTAGTCATTGGGTTTGTCCTGGCATAGCATAGGCATATTCTATTACTAGCCATTCCCTGTAGTTTTAGTGTTATAGTAGTAGTGTATGTAATTTTAATTTGATTTAATGTAATGAAACTAAATAAATAAATAATAAGGTCACAAAAATAGTATTTACTAAAATGATTCTTTTTTTTTTATGTAAATCTAAAACTTTTTTTAGAATTTTTACAATGTTGTCAAGTATGATTATGAGGAAATGGAAGCATAGAAGGGAAATATGTGCATATAACTTGATTTTTACTGCGAAATGTGTTCATTCCTACATAAAAAAACAAGTAGGCCTCTACTCATGGGCAAACACCTAAATAACCGCGAGTTTTACGTTTTAAAACAGCGTCAACGCAACCTTGACTTCACGCGTGGTGACTTATTAACGAGATTGTAACACTGCGTGAATAATATTCGATAGCAGTAATTATGCTTTTTATTGTAAAAATAAAATTCGCACAAACAAATGTAGTACACAACAGAAAGCGGTTTAAAAATGTTAGAAATAATTATAACGACGATTTTTTAAAATATTAATTTTCAAATGTCGACAGTAAATGACGCACATACACATAATATATTCCAGTACAACGTATTTAGTTCATAAGCCATTAGTCAATTGTTGACGGTTATCGCTCGCCTTATCAGTGACTGTCGTCGATCTCACTATCTCACGGTCGGCATGACCGCACCATCCTGCCATTCGCGAAAGAACCGTGCCGACGCACTCTCGGTTTTTGAGTTGCCTTTCGCTCGCTATTCAGTCACAGTTCGTGACGACGTGGTCGCCAAAGCCACTGCATGTAGCAAAATTATCAATTGGTTCGTTAATCCACTTCCTCAGTTTTGCGCTGTTGCGGCATCTGTCCGGTACGCAAGTGATTCGAAAACAATCTATCGTTTTCTTTGAATTGCCAGTAATATAGTCTTTATAGTAGATCATGGTGTGATAAATATCCTATCAGGTTTTGTGGTGAATTAATGAGTATGATAGCAATCAGTGCAGTATTACCTGTTCAAAACCTTTGGCTGTGTAGACAACTTTATAAAAAAAAATGCTACGACGTCGAGGTACTTATACTGTTAATGCTGCTCCTGGTAATCATCAGAGCACAGCAAATACGGCAGAAACATCATGTGTTGTAAAGAGAACTGGTAAGTAACAGCTTCTCACTAGAATTGTAAATATTATTGCCAACATAGTTTCTTTTTTTATGTGATAGGAGGCAAACGAGCAGACGGGTCACCTGATGGTAAGTGACTACCGCCGCCCATGGACACCCTCAACTCAAGAGTCACAAGGGCGTTGGCGGCCTTTTAGATAGGAGTACGCTCTTTTCTTGAAGGTTTAAAGGTCGTATCGGTCCGGAAATACGGCAGTGTATCAAATCATCTTGAAGACACTATTTTACGTGTCTTTAACTACTACCATACTATGAATATATACATAGATATGAAGCAGTACATTTTTATTTTTCAGCTTCTTAATTTTATAGCTGAACAAGAATAAATGTTATAGATAGTTTGTGTTCTCGTTACATTGCAGGATATAGCAAATCATAGCATTTTACAAAACGCTTCAGCTTTTTAAAAAACGGTTCTGTGTGGACTTAATAATTTATATACACATTTAAATGTTTTATCACCAAAGACCATGTCTGAAACAACAACATTAGCAAAACCATCTCATCCATGAATATCTATCATCGTATATAGAAAATGTAACGGATTCCTACATTTTTTATCACAAAAAAAAAACTAATTACATTAAACTAACGAAATAATTTTATAGACAATTCAATAAGGACTCTTTTACAATATCCTTTTTGCTGTAAAGTTCTTTTTTAAATTCATATCGTAACAAATAAATATGTACTTTTATTTTTTTTCTCAAACGTTTTCTTATGCTTCTATTTTTGTAACAATATTAACCATTATATATTTTATTGCTTGAAAAACAGTGCCTTATGTAGGTTTGTGCTACTGCGCAACCCGTACAAGGGCCCTCCTGTAGTTAAGGGAGGGAGGGAGGGGGGGGGGCGTAGGGGGTATTTCTTTACCTGTCGGATTCTTTAACTACCTGACCCGAGCGCGAATGGCAAAAAGCTGCAGCTGCATTGGATTCGTTCAAACACACGTACAATGCTCTTCCTAAGGATGTTTTAGATGCCATCAAGCCTATATATGAAGATCTGAGCAAAGATGTCTCGGAGGCTTCACGCAGAATAATAATGAGAGTTTGAACCAACTTATTTGGAAAATCTCTCCAAAACACTTGAGTGGAACCTCTGTCATTGTTGAAATTGCAGCTTATGTGGCAGCCAGTGTCTTCAATGAAGGTTCTTTTGCTTAACCTAAAATTAACCTTCATGCAAGAAATGGGAATCAGTAGTGGATCAAGCGCTCATGACTGACCGCGATCAACTGACTCCATACGGAGAAGCCGAGCAGAGCAGGAAGCTGAAAAACATACTATGGAAGGCAGGATTCATCATAGACAGGAGCAAAAAAGTGCTTTAGACATATTTGAGGATAGCAACATCCTTTATGGAGCCGGCATTGACGATTCAGTGTGAGGTAAGTCGATAAATTTCGCTTAATAACGTTTTATACTAGATTTTTTAGTGTTCAAAACTTAAAGCGTTTTCCTCACAACTCACGTTTTCACAGTCGGTGCCCCTGATAACTAAAAAACTATAGCACCGATCCCTTTGAAATTTTGAACACTAATTGTGTACATCATTTACGAGGTAACGCTCGACATTTTTTTTCAAATTTGTTAATAATTTTTATTTTACTTACGTTACTTACTTAGAATGGAAAAATGCGATTTTTTTTGTAAAAATCTCATTTTTCCCTTTTAAGTGTTCCAAAAAAGTGAAAAATTGAAATTTCGAAAAACCCTCCCAGCGTTACCTGGATAAAACTATTATCTAACGAATGATTTTTTTTTTTCATTTCAGATGATCCAGCACCAAGTTATGAGGGGTACCGCAATTATACTTGTTTTAGAGACACGTCCAAATAATTGCTGCCATTGCCGTATTTTTCAATATTTCTTCGTGACAATTTTATCTAATATTCTTTGAATGTTAACCTTACCCATCCCCTTAAACTTTTAGCATATGGTAGAAATAATTATTAAAACTTAATAATTATTTAACTTCACTGCCAGCGCACGTGTTTCCTTCCCACTTTGATAACAGGTCTTTTAAGCGGGGCGTGAAAAAGCATCTCACTAGGCCGCCATAGTGTGGATCAACATACTACATTGACTAGACATGCAGTGAGGATGGTGACCACCACTCTTGGACTCCACTTATTGCTTTCCATCAGGCAAAGTGGAGTCGTTATGGTAGGCTTTCACATAAAAAAAAATATAGAGCCAGAATATAATTAAATTCTGTACGAGTGTTTTTTTTATGAAGTAGGACAATATGACTGATGACGATGACTATGCCAGAGCTATATGACTGACATCCTTGAGGGTTTAACTGTTGCTTATAACGTGATTGACGATCGATGACTTATTTTTACGTAAAGTGTCAGTACCTATAAGTTTTTAAATATTTCCTAATATTTATTATGGTAATATATCATTTGGTTTCAGCAACTCGATATCCGCTCGACATAAAATTTTATGAAAGCGATTTCAAATTTATTGTTATATACGTAACAATATTTCATATCTGATAACATATGTTTGTTTTAAGAGTCAATTCTGTATTATTTTTGTATATTTAAAGTATGCTTTCTTTATTTATGTTATGTAATAAACACAATTTTTAGAAAATTTAAATATCATCTTTTTTTATAAAAGCATAATAGCAACGTGGGTCACACATGATTAGTATTCTTGTTAACCCCCCCAGCTAAGCTAAATGCTTGCGTTAGAGGTGGGTTTACGAGGACTGGGCGGGCGTTTGAACTCGCAACCATTTGATCGCAAGATTGCCAGTCCGATGCTTCAGCCATCAAGCTACCGCCGCTATGCTGCTCTTGATCTGCTCCTTTTATTCTTGATTATTATTTCGAATACGAACATATGCTTATAAAAAAATGAAACCCGACTGCATTATTAGCTCTATCTCTTTATGTTGCTGACATTATCTCAACATACTACTGCATACATATACTTTGTCACTTCCATGATTAGAACGATTCAAATGATACTTACATGTCGAAATCCGTCAAACCGATACACTCAAAAAAACATAACACTCCTTATTGTGCAATCGTGTAACAAGTCCGGAATGTGATGGTTTATGCTTAATTTATGTATTTACCATAGATACAAAAGCATTACCAAGATAACGCAAGGATTATGATAATGGTCTGTAGGAAAACAACGTTTACCGGGTTTTGTCTACTTACTATAATGTTATACGGACTATTTACCGATGGAAAACAAATATATCGCTCCTATATTCAACGGCTTATTTTCTTATATATCGCTCCTATATTCAACGGCTAATTTTGATATTTTGACTTGTAAGTCACAAAAACTTCTGCATCGATCTTCACTAAAACAGAGACCCATTAGTAATTCGTGCTCAAGCATGGCTTTAACATTGGCTGAGCCATGTTTATACACGAATGGGCCGGCTCGACTGGTGCGATACCACGGCCTCACAGAAAACCGGGAATTTTTCATTTCATGGGTTACATTTCCCCAAAATTAGTGAGGTTTAGGGAGGTTAAAAAAAGTACCAGTGTTATTAAAGACACTTGTTAATGTATACTTAACTGAAGTTTGCTGAAAATATTGATGACGAAAATACACTCACAGGCACAATTAACCGCCCACCTATATTTTTCGTCACCCTGTTTGTTTATGTTAACTGTGGCTTATCTACTGTTTTGTTTTTAGTTAAGTTGGTACTTTAGCAATAAACTAAACACTTAAAAACCCTTATTTCGACCCTTAAACTTGTATCGCCGAGGCGTTTTTAGAATTTAGTCTCTGTTTGACATTGTTGCAGTAACGTTACATTGCTTACATTTCTTGTTCTTGTCTGCTATCGTGTACGAACATTGTTTAATTTGAGTTTTTAGAGTACGATTATTGTTTGTGACTGAAAAAAATGCCACTGGATGCAACTGGTGCTGCTAGGGCAGTGACTTTAGCTGACGCTGGGTATAGCCAACGTCGCATCGCTCGTACGCTTGGTGTACCTCGAACTACAGTGCGGGATGCCATCAGACGCTTTCGGGAGACTGGTTCATACACGAGAAGGCCGACATCGGTGCACCTCGGCTCTGGATGACCGGATCTGGATTTGTTGTCAGTAACGTGCTAAGAAATCGCTTTTGCACCGCTACTGAAGCGCGCACACGTCTGTTTGAGGTGAGAAATGTCACTGTAAGTGAACGTACGATAAGAAGACTGGCTGAAAGGAATCTGAGAGCTTTTCGTCCAGCTCGCGGTCCACAGCTGCTTGCACAGCATCGTAGAGCAAGAGTTGCCTTTGCACGAGAATATGCTGACTGGACTACGGAACAATGGAAGAACGTAATGTTCTCAGATGAGAGCAGAATAGCCTTAAGGGGTCCAGATGGACGTCAGCGTGTTTATAGGCGCCAAAATGAACGGTTTGCTCCATGTGCAATAAACGAAACCGTGGGTTATCAGGGAGGATCCATAATGGTTTGGGGAGGTATCTCTTACGAGGCTCGTACCGATCTAGTGGTGTTTGATAGAGGCAGTGTGACTGCTCAAAGATACGTGGAGGAAGTCTTACAAGAACACGTCATACCTTTCGCACCATTTATTGGTGAAAACTTTAAATTAATGCACGACAATGCTCGATGAAATACCGCAAGATCCGTCACTCAATACCTCGATGAGGTCGGGATTCAAGTTTTGCCATGGCCGTCACGCAGTCCCGATCTTAACCAAATTGAGCACATTTGGGACAACCTAAAAAGACGTATTCGAGCCAGAATATCAGCCCCTGCGACCTTACAAGAGCTCAAGACGGCTGCGATAGAGGAGTGGCATAATATCCCTCAGTCGGATATTCAAGACCTCGTAGATGGATTGCCAAACCGACTACAAGAAGTCATCAGGGCCCGAGGTAGTAATACTCATTATTAAAATTTAAATAAAAAGAAAGCGGTCGATTTTTTTCAAAATTAAAGTCATCACATTTTCATGCAATTTTTTTGCAATATCGATTTTTTTCATTTTTTTTTATTAAACGGTTTTGTTTAAAGACTTTTGTGATTTTATTTATCCTTAATGGCTGCTTTTAACATAGCTTCCATCAAATGTGGTCAAAATTTTCCGACTACTGAAAATTGAAAGAAATACAAGGTGGGCGGTTAATTGTGCCTGTGAGTGTAGTTGAATATTGTTTGAAAAATATCGGTCAATAGGACACTTCAAACTACAAAGATCATTCATAATATCTTGTATAATGGAAATAAAACCGAAGTATATACATACAAATGCTACTAAACCTAGATTGCCGTCAAAGAGCTGATATTCGTTTTTTTTTTTAAATTTATAATTACCACAAGAAAAATGGGGATACATTTTAATAAAGATGGTGATAAAAATAGTGTTACTTTGATCAACATAAAAGTTTTAAAGACAGCAATTAATTTTTAAACAATAAAACTTCTTACAGTCAAACCGAGTACTAAAATATTAATATGACAAATAAACTTAAGAAATGATAATTCTTGAAGAAAAGTCCTAACCCAATAATTTTCCTAAATACTAGAATTAAATGAACACAAGAAAAAAAAAATACGTGGTTTCATTAATAAAAACCTAATTCCTAGTTATTATACATTATTAAGTTAGTAAGTAAGTAGTAAGTTTATGATACTGACTTTTGTTTTAGATTTTTGTAGTCTTATCAAATTATTAAATAATGGACAGAATAATTTTAATAAAGCATTGTGTGTAATTAATAAAAATATAAATAAAAACAAGTTAAAAACATAGCAAGTCGTTAAGATATTTTTTGAATATACATATGTATATATTTCATGATTTGAAACATTAATATTCGTTGAAAGATACCTTATAATATCCGCAATAAACTGGCATTATTATATTTTTTTGTTCAATGTAAGAAAATACATAAAATAAAACTCATACAAAACCAAACTTTAGAAGTTTCGCGATATTTTTGATGATTGGTGTATAAAAGCTATTTCTAAAAAAATAATTTCAGACAAAAAGACCTACATTCGCACATTATTTAAGTAATGTTGTATTTTAAAGAGTAAATTTTTTTTTCCAATGATCACATAAGTATAGCTAAACTTTAATATTAAAAATAATATATATTTCTCTAAAATACAACAGATTATCTATAGTTTTCTTTAAAATTAATTGATATTCAAATCTTTATATGACGTTTCCTTAAAATTTTAATTCTCTCAATGAGTCGGTATAATCCTAAATGTGCGATATGCATTGTTTCCTTCATCGAATTTGAATAAAAAAAATGCAAGGAGAGCGTCGGAGACTTAGGGCCCGGCCCGCTCATATCCAAGAGTCCCAGAGATATCCAATGATACTTATATTGAGTAATAACAACATATTCACCTTAAGTAAATACATGTGATTAGGTTTGTACGCTGTTTTGTCAATAACCAACGCTTTATTCAACAAAACTGGTTTTCGTGAATAGTACCTATTATGCTTAGTTGGTAACCCGTTTTTATATCCGGTCGCATCAATACTCTGATCTTATGCTCATGTGGAAATCTAAAACAAAATTTTTAATTTGTTTGCAATGTAAATTAGAACTAGCTCGAAATTATCATCGTTTATTTCTGAAGCCAAATCCCGATAATCGATTTACGCCGCGAGGAATACACAGCTCTAATAGCTAAATGTACGGTTAAACTATAAAAGTGACGGTAATATAATACTGAAGCGAACGAGAACAGTAATTAGAAAATTACTGTTCATTTGATATTATGCTATCACCATTTTAGACAGCTTATACACAGTATTAACAAAAAGGCCTATTTTTTTTTATTAAATTTAATAATATTTATTTTGATATGAATAACTTACATAAAAAAGAGAAAGCGATTTTTCAACCTAGATTGGCCACTCGCGAAGTAGACGCAGTTAATTATTTTGTCTAATTTTTTTGAACGAATGTACGAATCATAGTAAGTTGACAATCATTTTTTGTAAACCATTTCTTCTTTACAACCATAATTTGCTAAATGTATTTAAGAGTGAATAAATTTTCACCCTTATATTATTTTTTCTTTTATATTTTTTAATTAGTTCTTATGTTCCATTTATTTACAAAATCTTTTTTTTTGGTTCCATCATGATATAAACGATACTATAGGGTAATATGGTGTGTACTATAGGGTAATATGGTGTGTACTATAAAGGAGCCTACTAGGGATTGTGGGAATTACTGGTTTCAGATTAAAATACTTCTTTTGGGTTCACTTATTTATCATGCCACCTCAACCATGCAAACCAACAGATAAACTTACCTTTATCAGATATACGTTGGTCATATACACTATCAATATCTAACGCGATCGAGTAAATCTACCTTTATTATCGATGTCTCCCCTCCATTGAAGTAGATTGGTCAAGCAATTTAAAACATAAATGTCACTTTCTTTGATATGAATAAAGAAACGAACGTTCTTTGCACACTCACCGTAGATAAGGATCATATTATTTAAAACTCCTCGGTGAAATTTGCTTGGATTATGTTACCATGGTAACAAAAGACACTTTTACTATCATTGTATTACGGAATTATAATCACTTTAGTAAAGAAAATAGCATGAATTGTTTGTACAGATGATGGTCTACTTATATTACTTCTTCGCTCAGTGTTAAATTATAAACAGAAACGTATCCGTTGTTACAGTTAGTATGCTCCTCAAGCAAAATGTACATATATGTATTATACGAAGAACTAAGTGAGAGAGAAAGAGCTTGGAGTTTCTAAGGTGAGCAATGTGTCATAGAACTGACGCGACCGGTTCCTCTATTATGTGCGGTTAGTCTCTTGCTACAACAGGGCCTTGGTTGAATATAGAGAGAACATGCGCGTTAAACGTATGGAACCGCAACCCGGTATCACTTTACAAGAACAATGGTGTGCACTACATATCATATACCTCCCATAACCGTAGCTATAATTCCAACAGCTTGGCACGCAGTGACATCATTTTAGCCTTTTATTCTTGTAGAAATATTTTATTTAAGAAGATGAAAGTGAAAGTATTATTAAATTTGTAATGCTAGTTAATTAAAATGAACTGCAGTTTTCCTTTGCTAATTAAGACTTTGTCTCCTAGATATACCAATTACGTATTTTTTTACGGTTTGGTGCATACTATAGGCATTGTTTTTGTCTATTAGTAAGTTTCATAGCAGCATAGTATAATTAATCTGTTTAGAAGTACATATTTTACACTTCTATGATTCTATATAATAAATATTCTATAAAACTTACTATATGGTTACAATTATTATTTAATTTCTTAAATGAAATCAAGATGTTAGTCTAGTCAAGATAGGCAATGTTTTTATTAAATGAGTAGTATAAACGTAGAAAACGCAATACCAACAGAAGTTGTTCAGACATTACATTCCTCCGAGATATCGCTATTCTAACTGTTAGAAAAGTCTGCACAAAGGAATATATAGTGCTCTTGGCACATTTTTAGACACTGGAGACGATCTTTTGCTTTGAAGAAATACGATCACAATAATTAAACAGCTTAATAATTATAAAAAATTAAAAACCCGAAAATATAGGTTGCCGTAATGATAAAAAAAAAAAATATAGCCGGTGTCACGGGTTTGTTGGAAATATCCAACATCTCAATAATTTCTTCTAACGATACAGCATGTTACATTCAGATCTATTCAGTCGCTTAGGAGGAGTATGGCAGAATGAACTTAGTCGCGATCACAAATGTCGCTCTACCAGTGGCTGCTGTTCATATAGCTGTACCAAGAATTAAATTCAACTGAAACACCTTTATTAGTAGGTAATACATATTTTACACTGCATATTGATAGTAAATCTATTACCGTCATTAGTTTTGTAATAGGTATAATGGTTAATGACAACGGAAACCACCGGTTAATAGACTAGAACTGTTACGCTGTGTGATACATACAAGTAGTAATTTTATCAAGAGTTCTATGTTAGGTTTATGTGTCGAAAAATCAGTTTCGCTATAGCATTATACCCAATTTCTGTTTCAATTACTAATACTGTTAACAGGTTTTCATAATTTAAATTACTTAAAACAAAACTGTGTTTGTATATGTTGGACTGTGATTTGTTGTTACACAAACATTGGTTAATAACAATTTATTTAATGTCTACGCTTTTCACGTGTCAAGAATCCAACAAACTCCGCCGAAAGCCTTAATCCAATTGCCATCAGTCCATGATGACGTCTAAACCTATTAGTTTGTATGTATCCATAGGCTGTCATTGTAATTACCATACCACAGCTAATACATACATATGTATGTGGTCGTTTTGATGGAAGCACTATTTGTGTAATTCACGAACACACATGAGAGTTGGTGAATTTCTATGGCTCTATTTACAGTTTGTAGTCTTCGACACGGGAAAACCATAGATCTTTTGCATAGATCCACAGTAGGTGTTAGTCATTTTTAAATGTAGGATTGTATATACAATGCGATGTGTGTTCCGAAGGCTAGGTTAGGCTAAGGCTAGGTCACACCGTTGTGTGGTATCTTTTAATATAATACTTAGGCTTCCACTAACCACTACTTCTATCTCGGTGATGATTTTTTCTTCCTCTGGAACAGTATTGCCTTGTCTTTACCCCTGAATGTTGTATGTTAAATGTTACGGTAGTAAGTCCGTAATTAAGGCATAATAGCGTAACAATCACTCACATTGGCAGGCCTCTGCAGCATGAATATACTACATATCTTATTTTTTTTTTCATTTAAAGTTGTTATTTTTAGGATAAACCAACAATATTCACTTACCATCAGGTGACCCGTTTGCTCGTTTGTCCCCCTAAACAATTAAAAAAATATATAGGAGAGTGCTATATATCATGCCGTCGCCTCGACTTTATTGCAGATCTTTGATTGTTACAAAATTTACAAGATGATAGTTGTGATTTTTATAAATATTACAATAAATTCTGATATTTTTATTCAAAATTATAAACCTTTGTGTGATAATAATGTATAGTGATAGTAATTCATCACGACACAACACATAACAACAAATACCGACACTTAAACAACAATCTAAACAAAAAAATATTTAAAACAAGTGCTTTAATTTGGTGTACAGTTAATCGTAATTGGATATAGATACCATATATGTATGTAAGTGCTGAAGACATGTTGCGTATTCAAACATTACACTTAATATACATTTTAACATGTTTTGTTAATAAACTTTTTATTGATTGCACTGGTTTGAAGCTGTAATTTATGTACTTGGATACTTAAAGTTGAGAATTATTTAGAGACCATAGTTGTCGAGACGTCACGTTTAAATTATCACAGTTAGCATAAAAAGGTAGACACGCGCGCATGCGATGTCTTACAGAAAACTGAACACGAATACAACATAGGGTGTATTTTATAAAATAATGTTTTCAAATAATATAACTGTACGCGAATCGGTATTGTTTCAAATGTTTTAGACAATGTGTTAATTCTAGTTTCTTCATTGTAAAGTTGAATTAGAAGTACATGCCATGGCTACGTGGTCGACCTCTACGACACGGTGGCGACGGTTTTAGTCTCCGTACCGACCGGCAGTCTAACACAAGGCGGGCTCGCGTGCGCTTCTCTGCCAAACTGGAGGTCTCCGTAGGGCCGGTATGCTTAGACAACTTAGGCGTTTCCGAGGGTCCTCCAACGGTGGCTTTGCGCCCTGTTGGAGAGGTTGTTGTACGTTCCGAACCCTCGTTACTTCGGTTACCTGATAGTGATAAAAGTGGCCAATTAAGTCGTGCCCGTGATCGTCTCTCTTCTTTCTGTCGAAAACTACGGCGTACTATCAGTGAGTGTTTACATAATATCTAGCCTTGATGTAACTTGATCATGAATCGGTCATTTGTTTTCGTTTTTGCGTCCAGTACTTATTATTTGTTATAAATGCCGCCATACTTAATACATGTATGTTCACAAACAATGTTCTAATGCTGCTTTTGTGTTTTACCGCGACTCACAGGCGACGTGGATACTCCTAAAAAGACCGAGCTGGCTCCAGAAAAGAAGGCGACATCCTCCCATCGTAAGTGCTAGATTTGGCGCACATTAGTGTGGCTGTAGAGCCACGGTTTAATCTGTAAGAATGTTCACTCTCATTTTATCATTATAAAAAAGCGAGAATCCTCTATGTACATTAAAATCCCTACATTCAGTAATTTGTCTAGGTAGTTTCAATCGCGTAGTTTTATTTCGAGAAATCTAAATATCACAGTAGAGGATCATCGCAATTATTGCTAAAAGATTTCTGGTCTTTTTTTTTTGTATTTATCCTGACTGTTGGTGTTGTAATGTTTGTAGATTGTTATTTTGGAGTTGATCTTGGCATTTATATTTATTCGGGTTTCGGTGCATTTACTTAAATACTAACTACCTAATAGCCATATATTTATCTGGCCGTTCCACGCAATTTCACATTATGGTAACTGCTCTACTCATAAGGGTAATGTGATGTTTTATTACGTTTTACGACGCGCGTACTATATTATTTTTTCAATAAATACTCTATAGAACACAAATATATTTTTTCAATTCCTACTGGCACTCACAGAGATTAGCCTGTTTACACGAACTAACACATAATAATATAAATTCTTCAGCTTTATTAAATTATTATAAATTAACGATCATTTGAATTCGGACTTGAATCCGCTATACGCACAATCCTGCAGTTGTATCATGACCATTTTAAAATATATGTAAACATACATTGTGTAAGTATTGCACTGTGGAATGTATGTAACCTTAAACGAGTGCTAAGTATGAATTGCGTTTCACTAAATAAGTTATACACTAAAACGTATTTTAAGGGTGACTTTTGCCTATTATTGACACTAAAACGTATTTTAAGGGTGACTTTTGCCTACTTTATAATTAATTTATTAAAATTGTAATAGGTTTTCTATTAATTATAATATAACATACATACATATGTATCTACACTCATACCTGCATCACTGAAAAGGTAAGGAGGCGTAATTATGCCCACATTTTGTGATAAAAATTTAGTCCCATTTACCTAATCGGGACTAGCCTTTAGCCGTCATTCGATAGTGGGCTTGGATTTCCCAATACCAGCCAGTTCGAGTTATAAGTAAGCAACCCTAACTTGCTTGAGCAGTTGATTATACTCTCCTATCAATATTTTATATTATTTTTTTTGTAAATCGTTTAAAAGAACGAAAAAAAAAAGATAAATAAAATAATCATCGGGACTCGAACCGGGGTAATCTGGTTACGGGACCGCCCTATTTCCCACCTGACCTATTACAACCTTGTAGATGGTGGCGAAATTTATCTTCGTATTCTAACGATATTGTAGCAGTTTTTCATTGCCTGAAAACGACGACGTTTTCTATAAATTAAACCTAGCTAGATCGAGTTATCGGCCCCGAAATCCCCCGCATACAAAATTTCATGAATATCGTTGGAGCTGTTTCCGAGATTCAGATTATATATATACAAGAATATCTCGTTTAAAGATATAAGATAAGCAATATCCTTTCCTTCCCTTTCTTATCAATAAATTAAAGAAAAAACCTACTAATTCCTAAAGACGGTGATTATAGACGGTATAATGGTATATTTCATTTCTTTACATTTTAGGCATTATTTTGTATTATAGTCTTATATTTTACAAGTAAGTAAATTAATGAGGTTTCTTTTAGGGTAAATAACTGTCAGATCAAAAACGTAAATATGCATATAATAATGTGTCATTGATTTCCTGATAAAACTTTTCTCTATTCCCTTAAACTAAATTCCTTTGATCAAAATAATTCAAAGATTATTTTTTTGTTATTACGATGTGATTGGCGTAACCCTTAATATATGAATTTATTACGTGAGTTGTAAGACAAGATAATCTCACAAGTGATTACACGGTACTTATAAGTCAATTACAGAAATCATTTTAATTCAAAATTCTCATTGAATCATTCTTCCTTTGCACTTAGCGACTTCTTTATCAAGGGTATATTAAACCAGTTGCAGGAATACCTGCACCTGTATGTTCAAACAGGCAAGCATGAAACCCAGATTCAGGTAATGAATGATGTAGAGGTTTCTTAATGTGCTGAGAAGTTAACACTCTCGATCGATAGCCCCAAGGACTTGGGTCGCTTTGTCGCTTAAACAAAACACGTTCGATGCTGCGTCACTGAGACAATAGCGTTGTAGACTTCCTCTTCATCTCTCTATAGTTAAGACTACCTTTCAGTGCCCCACTGTGCAATTTTAATGCTATTAGAAAAATCGATAGTAGCCTTGGGATAAGCTGTAATCGGCTTGCTGACATTGTCCCAATGTGTGCTGCCTTACTGACCCTAAAATGATTTCCTTTTTGGAAGGCCGAACGACATCTGAACTAAAATGTCGCCATTGCCGTTATAAGGTTTTAACTAATGTTATTAGCAGATTATTTTTTTTATACTATACGATTTTTATACTAGACCGGTCACCTGATGGTAAGTAACAACCGGTTTTTTGTGACCGTCCATGGACACGTGCAACTCAAGAGTCGTAAATGCGCCGCCCTTCTTTGAAGGTGATGAGGCATGGGGGCGCATGCGTTGCTTCACAACCGGTTTTTTGTGCGGCCGTGGTATCGCACCGGCGAGCCGGCCAATTTGTAGGCAGATTAAATTTAATGAATTACATTCGCTATGTCCATTATCAACGTGGTATTACTTTCAATACAATCCATTTAAATATTATCTATGCGTACATACATACATTAAATAACATTTTGTTCAAAATATGCCTTTGTACTGTTGTAAATATTCGTAACATAAAAGCCATAAAAAGAGACAATTTGTCATAGCGGTATTGCATTTGGCAACCACAACCTGGCCCTAGTGGAGTAAATATAACAATATTAAACTATATTTTTTGCGAAACTGGCCTTTACTGCAAAAACTGATATGGATGCAAAAAAATCTTTTGTTAAACTCTAAAGTCACTAGTAAGTATTTGACGATAGTTGCGGAACTGGACAACTAACGCTACGTTCAATTATTTTCCGTGTTACTTCCTGCTTTTAGACACGTGAACGTCTGCCTGTACATGTAAAACGCACCGTGAGGAACCTTCTTCTTTACTTTCTAATATATCATATGCTCATGTTCTAAATAATTAACACAACTTGTTACGCTAAATTATTATTAAAGTATGACCGTTCAAGTTGTAGGATTGCACAACGTACCTATGACGTTAAAATATTAACAGTGATAAATGATTTACGTAGGTAGGCATAGCCACTTTACGACCAATCCTACCACATTAGCTGCGAAGTAAATTACGAAACTATGAAAGTACATATACTTGCACTATCTTCACCCTCTGATACAAATTTGGAATCACAAATCTTTCTAATATTTACAGCTTTTAGAGCTGGTTTTCTACGACATTTAAGATACATAATAATAATAAGACATTTAAATTAAAGAAATTCAATTCTTCATATAACATTTTCATACATTTTCGAGTAAACTCACATCCGTCAGGTAAATTTTTAATAGAAACATCTATAAATTAAATTTCAATGAGTGAAAGCGCTTTTCTTCGGTCGTTAGAAAAGCAGTTAGATGATCTATGGGCAGTTCATATGTAACGGTAAATGAAAAAAATATTAACATCATAACCCAGATTTAATAATGAAATAAGGAATATAAATGATAGGTGCAATTTATAAATATTACTGACTAACTGTGCCCCCAACTTGGTAAGCGTTTAAAACAATAGGTTTGATCAGGATTTTTTATACTGCACTTATTAAACACCTAGAGCAATTCAACAAGAATATTGTTATGATTGCGTACATGCGAAATAACGTCATACTTTCTAAGTTATCAGGCTTGTTACCAATTACATTTTTACTTTAAGAAAAAATTTAATAAAAATTCATGCATAGAAAATGGTTACCTATATGCACTTATAGCAAGTATGAAAGGGGATGTCCACTTTTTGTATGGGTATTGGTTTTCATTCAGATTATAATTTAATAGGATTCAAATTATCCTGATATAAACTGTTTATTCACCAAATAACGCTTAATCACAATAGTTTAATGATACATACAGTTTAAAAATTCATCGGAACATACGCTCTCATCGATTTCTTTTCATACAATTCCAGTTAAATTTGTTTTACTAATCTCATCGTAAAATAAATCGCTAATATTACTACCTACCCATTGAGAAAATAGACAACCACAGAATACTTTTAATTTCTTCAATTAATTTCTGTACCTAGGTAATATTTGCTTAGGTGGATGATTATTACTTTTGCTTCTTCATGATACTTTTAACTTTGGATGTAAACATCATCCCTTTCATTTGGTATCCCTCTTAGGTATATTTGAAAACATTTGATTCTTCACCCCCAAAATCTTGTAAACGACTGGGCCAATTTCGATCAATGGAATCTACGGTGCCACAGGCAGACACACAATCATACAAACAGACAAGTCCAACTTTATATGTTAATACCCCTCTTTTTGAATAGGGGCTTAAAAATATGTGATTTATGACCAATTTCCTCTTTTTCTTACTTTGAAAAAATATTTATTACTGAATTCATTAAAAAGTAGATTTACTATATAAGCACATAATACATTAACATTCTTGTTATAAGAAAAAAATACTCGCTAACTATTCATTTGGCCCTTATTTATAACATAATCTTATTGAGATCTACTGGACTAAAGTAATACTAATTGAATTGCCCTAAGCCTAAAACCCATAAACATTCATATGTAAAAGACTTAAAAGTTTACTTTGTAACATGAATTACGTAAGACAAATCTATTACAAGTAATTTTGATGTACTACAATAATTGTGTAAAATTGTATTCAACATAATATATGTAAATATCGAACTAAAATTATTTCACGTTAAGCACAACTTATTATTTATTCGTCTGTGAAATGTTTCTATTTTGTTGTGGTAATTTGTGTATTTTTAGTTTTAAATATTTTTGATGTTCCTGTAAAATTATTGCTCATATCAGTAAATAATTGTATTCTTGTCAGAAATTAAGTTCTATCCACGTCTACACATATATGTATACATTGTATTCATATAAAATTCAGGAATTAGTTTTACAATATAAATGACACAAAAGTTAGGTAGGTTGAAAAATATCTTAAATGTTACTCCGTATGACGCACAATATTAGTGCATAAAGAGTTCCATTAAAAAAAGATGCGCGTACAAGCAATTTGGGTCTACAAATTTATTATATATACAGATACTGTTAGTATGTAGGACAGTTCTAATTATCTAAGTAATCAACTGAAGCTAGCAATACCTCATATAACATGAAAGCCATAGTTAGATAAAAAGCTGATAAACAAGGGTGGAGTACTGTCGGGTTTGCGTCAATAAGGGTTGCTATGGGTGTGGCAGCAAGCCTGAGCACATACTTGGGAGTCCAAGGTGGCCATGGTTGGTATTACGAAATTACATATACATATATGCGCGCTATCTTCATACTTGTCGTTACTTATGGAAATGTGCAATCACTGCAGTTCGGTGAAAAGCTAGTTACGTATAAGATATCAGCGTATCTATCGGAAATGGTAGACGTCAAGGATATCACTTATTAAAGCCAACTTTGTATAAGTTTGTACGAGGCAGCGTTTCCATTTAATCACGATTAATAATGTACCTACGCGACTACTTTTTACTTACAATTTTTATAGCAATGTAAAAATTTAAAATACCTTCAAATTTTACTTCATTGCAGGCAACATTCAAACTGAGAATGACTTAATCAAACTGGGATTTCCATTGCAATTTGCATGTTATTTCCGGTGAACTATGTAATAAAGAAATCAGTCTTTGATTGAATCACGATGGTTACATTATTGTTACGATTTTAATCTTTTCAGTTGAAAGGATTGTGCTCGTGGTGAGTCACCTTCAAATTTTTAGAAAATATTCCTGCTTCTTGGTAAATTAAGGGATGATGAATACAAGTACAAAAAGTGGTTAAATACTTTCTAGGAGTTAATACAGAATACAGACCGGTTAGCCCATTAACTCGAACCGGCTTGGCGAAACATAGTTCTGACCAAGAAGTTCTCACCATTGTAGTCAGTACCTGCCTGAAAACAGAGCTTTCCCAACGGTATTAACACACTGAAGGAATCTGTACATTGACAAATTTTCTAACTATACCGTTAAGGTGTGAATAGATTTTTTTTTTATATTAGCCTACCATAGTGACTCCACTTTGCCTGATGGAAAGCAATAGGTGGAGTCAAAGACTGGTGGTCACCATCCTCATTGCATGTCTAGTCAATGCAGCATGGTGACCCACACTATGGCGGCCTGGTGAGATGCTTTTTCACGCCCCGCTTAAAAGACCCGGGATCAAAGTGGGAAGGAAACACGTGCGCTGGTAGAGAATTCCAGGCTTTTACCGATCGGCACAGGAAAGAAGAGCCAAACCGTTTAGTTCGGGTACGTATATTTTCGACGCACAAACGGTGACTCCTCAGGCCAGCACGTGTAGTCCTGTAGAGGAAGGGAGAAGGTGGTACCAATTGGAAGAGCTCATCAGAACACTCCCCGTGATGTAGGCGATAGAGGACTGCCATAGAGGCGACATCTCTTCGCAACTGCAGAGGCTCAAGAGACTGGGTGAGCTCAGGACAGTCGATAATGCGGACTGCGCGCCGCTGCAACCGATCGAGAGCGTCAAGCAAATACTGCGCATAGCCGTCCCAGAGATGAGAGCAGTACTCCACGCAGGAGCGAACCTGGGTCTTGTACAAAAGACACAGTTGCTCGGGCGAGAAGAACCGTCTCACCTTGTTCAAAACGCCGAGCTTTCGCGAGGCCGCCTTAGTGACACTCTCGATGTAATCGCGCGGATATCAGACAGACCCGGCAAATATCCATACCCAGAATACTAAGCCTATCCTGCAGTGGCAGTTGAGAGCTCTGAAGAGTAGGAAGGGGAAGGAATGGAGACTTTTTGGTAGAGAACACACACGCTTGTGTTTTCTTGGCGCCGAACTTGACCAGATTCTCACAGCCCCATTGGGAAATGCGGCTCAAGACCCGGTCGAGCTCAGCGACAAGCTCCTGTTGTTTTTCCTCAACGTCTACCAGCTTGGCAGTAGGATGCCCGAAATATCGCCCGTGCACTTTACTGTCGTCTGCGTAACAATGTATATTGCCAAGGGCTAACATGTCATTGATATGCAGAAGAAACAGCGTAGGCGATAGGACGGAGCCCTGAGGTACACCAGCGCTTACCTCGTGGAAGTCTGAGGCCGCGCCGTCGCAGAGAACCCTAATGCGGCGCTTATGGAGGAAGGCAGCAACCCAGTTGCAGAGTTTAGATGGCAGACCAAATGCAGGAAATTTGGAGAGAAGCGAGCGGTGCCACACCCTATCGAAGGCCTTGGCTGGATCGGAGCGGTCGCCTTTTTTGGGAATGGGTTGAACATTCGCTTCTCTCCAGGCCTCCGGAACAATTCCTGAGGAATAGGACAGGCGATACAAGCGCGTTAGTACGAGTGACAACTCAGGTGCACAGTTCTTAAGAACCACCGCCGGAATACCATCGGGTCCACTGGCTTTCCGGACATCGAGTGACCGAAGCTCCGCACGGACATCCCTCTGCCGGATGCGAATATCCCGCATTGCGGAGTCGCAGGAAGCAATGGTGGGCGTGTGCGCGCAACGGTCATCGATTCGGGAGTTAGCCGCAAAGAGGTCAGCTAGTAGATTCGCTTTCTCTTGCGGCTCGTGGGCCAGTGATCCGTCAGGGTAGTTCAACGGCGGCAGCGAAGGTTGGCAATAGTTGGACTGCACGGCTTTGGCCAATCGCCAAAACTTACGGCTACCCGTAGGGTACGCGATGAGTTCTTGACCAAACCGTGCAATGCGCTGGGCATCTGCTCTGATGTAAGCCCTCTTGCATTCCCTAGTGGCTCTGTTTAGTGCTGCTTTTAGGCGATCAATGTCTGGGTCACAATGTGCGCGGGCCCTGATCCATGCGCGGTAGGCCGACTGCTTTTGAGCAACGGCCCGGATGCACTCGCGATTGAACCAGGGACGGGTCTTCGTGCTGGCGACTTCACTGTAGGGGATATAATACTCCATACCGGCAGTGATTTCGTCAGTCACGGCAGACGCACTTTGCGACAGATCCCTGTCTTTAAAGCAGCGTTGAGCCCACGGGATGGATGCAAAATATTCCCGCATTCCATCCCAGTCTGCTGATGAGTAGTGCCATAACCGCCGCTTTGTTACCACAGGTCGTGGAGGCGTAACAAGAGGCACTGAGGTCGATACCAGGCAGTGGTCGGAGGATCCCAGAGGGGCGAGAACCGATACGCTGTACTGCGCTGGGTGATTCGTCAGCAGTAGGTCCAGCAAAGAGGGCACTTGACCCGTTATGTCTGGTATCCTGGTGGGCTGGAGTACTAGTTGGGTAAGGTCATGCGTGAGAGCAAATTCGTGGGCAGTTCGACCAGCGTGGTCAGTTTTGGAAGATCCCAGCCAGGACTCATGGTGGGCGTTAAAATCTCCCAAAAACACCAGTTCGGCGGTCGGAAACTGCTCCTGCGCTTTATCCGCTGCTTGACACAGGTGGTCAAAGAGTCGAGTTGTATCGGAGTCTCCGGAATGGGAGCGATAGAGGCACACGTAAATCCGGCTCGTACATTCAGATTCACTGAAAAAAAAAAACAAATATATACGACGTTCATTTTAGTTAATAGCTAGTTGATAGTATAGTAGTTTATTCTATTAAGGTGACGGTGTCTTCAGTAAGAAGTCCATAGGCGCGGTTTGAACTTAAGTGCAAATATTGATTGGAAGGTAGGTCCAAGGCATTACGGCGAGTTGTGTGTACATAAATGGGATAGTAGACAAACGGTAACTACGTTGAGTACGCCGCGACGCTTAATAGGCCTATAAAGAAATATATTCTATGCGCACATTCGTGTCTTTACATTCGTGTGATTAATTGCGACTGTTTTGTTTGCTTGTAAGTTATTTGTAGCTTGTAGCATCAGCTCCCATATCTATGTGATTGCGTTAAAAAAATAAATTTAAAAGGATTTCAATGTATTATATGTCATTTATTATATATTAGATAAGGCCTATTTTGTCAGCTATGTGATTATATATATTATTAATACATACATTTGTATTTTATAATATCTCCTTACAAACATTTGAAACATTAATTTAAAACAACTCAGCTTCTAAGGTAACAATTTAGTTAACACAGAAAGGACACAACTTTTACTGTATGAAAAGGCTTTTGTTTTTCAAGATTGCACTAGGCATACCTATCATACAGTATAAAGATAATTGACAAGATATAGTTAACTGATATTAGGTTCATATAAACGTCACAAGAGATAGTCTCTGAAAGTGATAGTGCTAGGTTTAATTGACGTACATGTAGCATTCATGTGACCTTAATGTATGATTTGATAAATATCTTGATGAATTTTGATACTGTAACAGCTAGCAGCATCTAAAGCATATAACTATAACTGAATGGCGTAAGGTAGGGCAGGTAGTGCGGATTAAAAGTAATAATTAATGGCTGAAGAGCTAGTACATATTCCAAGGAATCTCAAATTTTGACCAGTCTCTTATGAAGTGCGGTCTACATATTTACACTAGACGGGGATTAACTAAGCTCGTTCGCAATAGGTTTAGTGATACTCGGATGTGTAGTACTATTGAAAAATAACATAGCAAACGATTGTGGCAGTTATACAGTCGCGAAACATAAAGAAAAAACTAAAACAAATTTTTCATTTCACAATTTAAAAGTGTTTTAGCAAATATTTTTTTTATTTAAATATCTTGTTCTAATAGTATAATATTAGCTTATTACTTACGGTTATATTTATCAGCTTATTTTTGGGTGTAACGGGGCGACGGGTGTAACAGGACCTGTCACTCCTTTAATCCCCTCTACTATACATTGGGTTTAAATTAATACATATTTGTTGAAATATTAACGATCTACTTTTCAGTTGTTATCGAACTATAACCTTTATTTAGGTAATGCTGATACCATAGCTACAGCAAAGCTCTTTCTAGGTTTCAATAGATCATGTAAATAAATATGTATCCTAGTCATAAAGGCCTAAGTTAGGCCGCCTAGCTAACTTAGCAAAGTGTAGCATTAAAGGTACACCGATACGAGACGCCACTCAGGAGCTTAATCCGTAGAGATAAGCACGCATGTGACATGAGTTGATCGTACATTGTACGATCTAATAATAAATATGAAAGGGTTATGTAAGATCTAATTTTTAAATGTGAAATCCAAATAAATACAAAAAGATGTTCCATGGTGTTGTGTTCCATTGCTTAAAAAAGTATATAAAAGTAGTAGAGGTAAAAAAATAATATTATGATTTATTTGGAGCTCCTACGTGTAGGCTAAAAAGAGGAATATGTAGTACATAGTAGAATATGTGCTTTCTATGTGTGGAGTTATTATTATTTGACACCTAATAAGTAAAACACTACCTAGAGATTAACCGTTTGTACCTTCAATTTGTTAAATCGTTTGTTAAAATCCGCATATTATGTTTGGGTAAAGAAAAATTGTCATGTTATTATGCTGTGATCATTCAATATATGCGTGCTATCCCATATGCTTTTCGCAGTTTTCATCAACTCCATCACTAATCGATTACTTTCTTCCTACCACCTTTATGTAGATGATCTCCAAATTGACTCTGAAGTTGCTTCAGATAAAATATTTAAAGCTCGTCTAAGATATCAACAAAGGTCTGATACAAATATGCATTTGGAAGGAGCTTAGAGTAAATCCATCAAAAACTCAGGTCACTATCGTCAGTAGTTATAGGATGAACTCTATAAGTAACGAGCAGCAAACTTGGGAAAAAAAACTTTATATGGACAGGTTCTTATGTTCGTGCCCCCAAATTTGATGAGGTCAGCCGCAAACTTTTTGCAAAAATGGGTTCCCTGCGAAGGCTTCGTAACTTTTTCCCCATCGTATACATAATAATAAAATTACGCTAGCACAATTTCTCCTTCCAATTCTTGATCTCACTAAAGACCAACTTAACAAACTTGAGCGACTCCAAAATGTCTGCATAAGATTCATATTCAGGTTACGAAAATATGATCATGTCTGTGAGTGTCTAACCTCAAATGTTTCTCAATGATTACCCATAAGGTTCATAATCTTTAGATATTCCAAAAACAAGTATTATTTGACATTATAAATGCCTATTATTATTTAGAATACTGAAGTTTAAAAACGCTATGCGTATATATGACTTAAGAAGTTTTTTATGTATATACATATATGCGTGTATTTTATTTGTATATATCTTTACAAATATATTTATGTGTAATTAGTGTATTTAATTATATTTGTATATTTAATTCGTTTGAATTTCTTATCTCATACAAATTCCTATATTGATATATCAAGGTAGTCAATGATTTGACTACCCTAAATTTGTTCTAATAACTCCCGTATAAAGGTTGCCTAGAAGAGATCGCCGTGAACGAGCGAGCAACTGATAAGATCGATAAGCCTAAATATAATGTTCAAATATCTTTTATATTATAATGTAATGGTAAAAAATAAAGAGATATAGGTATATGTAGGTATTGATAACAGCATACCATCAGGACCGTGTGTGCACGCTTGCCAACTTATATGTAATAAACATAACTTTTACTATTGTTTTATAAAACTTATTTTACAAAAGTTCTCAATCTGTATTTCTGTATAATCTTTTTGTTTAAATCACTATTTGCATAATCACATAACTTTTTTCTTGTGATAATCGTTTTAAACCGTTAATAAATTTTATGACCATCTACTTTAATATGATTAATATACACTCACAGGCACAATTAACCGCCCACCTTGTATATCTTTGATATTTCATCGAGCATTGTCGTGCATTAATTTAAAGTTTTCACCAATAAATGGTGCGAAAGGTATGACGTGGTCTTGTAAGACTTCCTCCACGTATCGTTGAGCAGTCACACTGCCTCTACCAAACACCACTAGATCGGTACGAGCCTCGTAAGAGATACCTCCCCAAACCATTATGGATCCTCCCTGATAACCCACAGTTTCGATTATTGCACATGTAGCAAACCGTTCATTTTGGCGCCTATAAACACGCTGACGTCCATCTGGACCCCTTAAGGCTATTCTGCTCTCATCTGAGAACATTACGTTCTTCCATTGTTCCGTAGTCCAGTCAGCATATTCTCGTGCAAAGGCAAGTCTTGCTCTACGATGCTGTGCAAGCAGCTGTGGACCGCGAGCTGGACGAAAAGCTCTCAGATTCCTTTCAGCCAGTCTTCTTCTTATCGTACGTTCACTTACAGTGACATTTCTCACCTCAAACAGACGTGTGCGCGCTTCAGTAGCGGTGCAAAAGCGATTTCTTAGCACGTTACTGACAACAAAGCGGTCATCCAGAGCCGAGGTGCACCGGTGTCGGCCTTCTCGTGTATGAACCAGTCTCCCGAAAGCGTCTGATGGCATCCCGCACTGTAGTTCGAGGTACACCAAGCGTACGAGTGATGCGACGTTGGCTATACCCAGCGTCAGCTAAAGTCACTGCCCTAGCAGCACCAGTTGCATCTAGTGGCGTTTTTTTCAGTCACAAACAATAATCGTACACTAAAAACTCAAATTAAACAATGTTCGTACACGATAGCAGACAAGAATAAGAAATGTAATCAATGTAACGTTACTGCAACAATGTCAAACAGAGACTAAATTCTAAAAACGCTTCGGAGATACAAGTTTAAGGTTCGAAATAAGGGTTTTTAAGTGTTTAGTTTATTGCTAAAGTACCAACTTAACTAAAAACAAAACAGTAGATAAGCCACAGTTAACATAAACAAACAGGGTGACGAAAAATATAGGCCCACCTATATTTTTCGTCACCCTGTTTGTTTTTTGTGGTTAATTGTGCCTGTGAGTGTATATAATGAAATTGAGAAATCTGTTTCAAAAACAATAGTTAATCCCTGAATTTTTTAATATATAATAAATTATAATAATAAAAATATATAATAAATATAATAAATGTGTTGAGTATTTTCTTGGTTTGTATTTTGAACCTACACAATGTAAAGTAGCGGTATTATTTTTGCTCTGAAGTGACCCGCCCGACCGTAAACAAATAAGGCATGCGTCTAACCCCTACTATACCCCTCTTCGTCAAAGCTGAAAATACTTTTACAAGTACTTGTTCTAAAGTCCGATCAAAATTATTTTATTCTGTGGTCCAGTCATCATATCAATCTGTCCAGATGGTCAAGACATTACTTCAAAATGATAAAATTTAAAAAAAAAATTGTTTCTTTTCTTATAACCTGACTGACTAGTGAAAGCCACGTTTGCCATTTCTATATCCATTAGTAATATTAATTACTTTAAATTATGACATTCAACGCTGTCAACTATTTAGTTCGTGAAGGTCAGTTATGTTCCTCAGTTTACTTTGTTGTATACAGTCGAAAAGTTATTGATTTTCTTTGTTAATTTATTGAACTGATTGATGTCACAAATATATTCAGTCTATTTAACATGTACATTACAGTTTTTACAATCTCTTAGTAAATAATTGTGTCATATACATACATGTTTCGTCAACTCCACCTACTTTAAACAGTCTGTGAAATGGATTACTCAGTTACATTAGAGAGGCCATCCAAACTGCTAAATGCTACTTTTCATATTTTTTTGTAATATCTTTGATTTACCTATGGCAGTAGTGTAATATATATATATATATATATATATATATAGTATACTCAATATAAAGATTTTATACCTTGCCTACTGTATTATGTTCCAGAGACTACTTAAACGTAAAACTGCGCTTATAAAATTGTTCAGTGCTTATTTATTGTTAATGAGAATAACAGCCTCTCGGCCATTACTGTCTATTATGAACCAGTTTGATGGTATTTAATTTAGTGTTCTATAAAGAGTTATTGTCGTGCTATTACAGGTAAGGACGGCTCAAAGGTGACGACCGTGGTGGCGACGCCGGGGCAAGGGCCCGACCGGCCGCAGGAGGTGAGCTATGCTGACATGAAACTCATCGGAAATGGCAGCTTCGGCGTCGTCTATCAGGCTAAATTATGTGACACCGGCGAGCTCATTGCCATCAAAAAGGTGCTCCAAGACAAAAGATTTAAGGTTAGAACCATTTTTATTGTTACGTTAAGTATTATATCTGGATAGTAAAGTAATCATAATTCTAATCCTTAGTACGGTTTCTTTTTGATTTTAGCTGGGTTGTATAAGACTAACTAAGTAAATTAATAAGGGGGCCATAGAAACCTTATGTGTAACTGTTTGTTAATAAAATGGTATTGTCATGTAAAACAAGATTAAGTACTTTATAATAAGGTTGACTATAGGCCGTGTGGTTCTCGGTGGAGTTGAATAGGGCCACCCCATCTCTTCCCTTGGCTGTCGTAAAACTTGAATATGGGATTGGCTGTCCTCTGTTCTATAATATTCATACAGTTATACTGTTTTTACAGTTGAATGTTTACCCCGTATTGAGTAAGTGGAACTAAACGATGTATGTTTCGCAAAATGTGGATGTTTGATGCGTCTCTGCCTAGTCCTTCGCGGATATAGGTTTAAGTATATGTTTGTATGTACATATGTACAAATTAAAATTGCAATAGCAAAGTGAATCCCTGCATTAACAAATAATCTTTCTTAGTTTACAGTTGTATTGCGATTCATAAGTGACAAAGATTTTTTAAGTAAAAAAAACCTTTATGCCACAATTAAATTGTTTATAGGTTGTCGCAATTTCCATCTTACTTAAATACTAAGATAAAAATCTTATCAAGGTATCTGTTTTTTTTTTTACTTTTAAACGCATTGTATATGTTCAATAAATATGATGTTTTTTAAATATCTTTGTTTTAATAAATGGATTATGGTGAATATTTTGCAGAATCGTGAGCTTCAAATCATGCGACGACTAGAGCATTGTAATATTGTCAAACTGAAATATTTTTTCTACTCCAGTGGAGAGAAGGTAAGGTTTTTCATAATACAATATGTTTGGTACTGTGTTTAATATTTTTGTACAATTTGAAATTTCCTTAGTACTATTAAGCAAGTCAGGACTCAAAACCTACTTGTAAATTTTGGTATACGCTGTCGGTTCAGAAGGATCTACCAACTATGAGGAGATATCCCATGTTGAATCGTGTTAAGTTAGTGCGATTTGTGATGTTGTTCATTTTAATATAGCTACCATACCCATATCTTTTACCCTTTTGGATGGAATAAGATGTAAGGTAAATGTAAGTATTGCAAGGTAATCCTTATATGGCTTTATTTCCATGAACATTTAACATGATATATCTCCTTTGAAATTTCTTCTTGGGTAGAGGAATCCAATGTTATTTTAATGTGTGTTGATTTGGCCAACATTTTGGTCATATTTTGGTTCGCTTTATTAAGGGTGTATTTTTGTGTGTTTTATTTGGGGGAAGGCGGCAGTGCCCGCAGCAGTGAGCTCAATGTTAAACGCAATGCAGTCTCTTGATGTCGCAGTACGTTTATGAATCAATTAGATTGTTGCGCTAGTGTGCTAACGCACAAATTAGGCCTCCGAACTCGGACTGTGGCTACGGAACAATACTTTTATGGAGTCTGCAATTTGCATGAAAGCAAAAGTTTAATTGATCATAAAGTATCGTTCGGTAACCTTGGTTTTCCGTCTACTGTTGTGTGAGAGCAAGTCTTAATCAATCACGTCATGAGCCGTAATCTTTCAGCCGTGTGCTTTTACATCTGAACGGTCGATGCCCACTATGGTCTTCATCATCTCATTCTTAACCTGTTCTGTATTGAGTCATCCAACTTGTGTTTATTATTCTAACTAATGCTTGCTTGATACATTTCTTTTTCTTATGGACAGCTTCAGTGTTTCATTTCCATACGTGGTTTATATGCACTAGCCTGTTATAACAGCATTTTTCGCAAAATACATGCACCCTAAAATGTATCTACACTGGTCAATTATTTAATTATCTGATAGGTTCAGTGTTAATATATAGTATATATATAGTATATAGTACTCTTAGTTCATTGTTTTTAATTCCTTGAATGATTAGTATTACTTACATGTTTTAGGATCTGTGTTTGAAATGAAATTGATGAAATTGATGAAATTGAATTAATTAAGAAAAATATTTCACACTAACCTAGTTTCCGACATACATGCTATAAAGGCTGTAAATCAAAGAAGAAGGCCTTTCAAAGTTTTAATGGACTAAATAATATACTACAAAGAATATGTTGTCAACTGCTATAAAATATGATTGCAGTGTAGCAAACACTTAACCATGTTCTACGTCTGTGCAAAAATTTGATTTAAATAGTACTTTGTATTAAAACCAATATATTTTGATTTTCCTTAATGCAGTTTGAACATTTATTTCTTGCACAGTTGTCTTTTGAATGCGTAATCTAAGAACATAATCATCAGCCCCTTACAAGTTTATAACTTATACCACTGAATGTTAAGTTTTTCATAAAAGCTTAAATTTTCTATAATGCCTTCGTAAAAAAATAACTATTTAATACCGCAAGTCACTTTCTGTGTCCCATTATTGACTCATAATACAGAAGTATGCCAGCAAAGCATCGCGTTAGGTACATGAAAGATTATGGTCGAGGATGATACTTCAATGTCCTATTTAATTGTGATAAATTTTCAGAAAGACGAAGTGTACCTGAATCTGGTGCTGGAGTATATACCTGAGACTGTGTATAAAGTGGCACGTCATTACTCCAAAGATGAACAAACCATACCCATTAGTTTTATAAAGGTATGTTTTTCGACAGTATTTTCAATTGATATGGGAGCCATGTATTACTAACATAGTTCTCCCTTCCAGCTGTATATGTACCAGTTGTTCAGAAGCCTCGCGTACATACACTCGCTAGGCATCTGCCACCGAGATATCAAGCCACAGAACCTACTACTCGACCCGAAGACAGGCGTTCTCAAACTATGTGATTTCGGCTCCGCAAAACACCTAGTTCGCGGCGAGCCCAACGTTTCTTACATTTGCTCCCGATACTACCGTGCTCCTGAACTCATTTTTGGCGCGATTGATTATACGACTAAAATTGGTAAGAATTAATATTTATTATAGATGAATTACCTTATAATAAATAATAGAATCTGCGATTTGCACCGAAATAAAATACACACAATTTACAGGCATAGCAGCTCTTTAGAATGAATACCGTTAATGGGAAATAGTTGTGCCCAAATCATACAAACTAGTTCATTGAACTGACATAATTTATTTGCTACATGGAAATAATAAAGGTTTTCTCAAAAGTGCTGGGGCGTCTTGAATGAGTTTGAAGATTATTATTTGTTTACAAAAATATTTTTAATGATTGTTAAAACAGGAATAGAATAATGTGTCTAACGTATCAATACGTAACAAGGGATTAGATATCCTTATAGACTCAATAAGGCAGACACGTTGTTATCATCATCACGTAAGAAGGTGGAGTCAGGCATATATCCTATAATCAGTTTGTATTGTCAATCATATCTTAAATCCTTGTCAACTGTATCCTTCGTATACTTAAACAAAACTTAAAGAACATCCTTGAAAACAAACAGCTGTCAAATTAAAACTAATATTAATAATCTACACTTACAAAATAAAGCTGAAGAACTTGTTGTTTGTTTAAATGCGCTAATCTCTATACATATCAGTCTGGTTTTGTATTTTTTTTTCTTTTTGTATTGGACAGGGTATTTATTAATAAATAATATGGGATATATAAAACTGCGACACAGCCCCTACGATTGGAGCACTGATCAAGAACGCAGGTGAAGCTGCTAGGTAGGGCACGCCATAATCGTGGCGGTAAGACCCGTTATGGAGGATTGGCTGGAGAGGCAATATGGTAGCCTATCCTACCGGATGACGCAGGTACTTACCGGACATGGCTGCTTCGGAAAGTACCTGTATCATGTGGGAGCCAACTTCTGTGTGCCACCACTGCGGGAGCTACCGCGAGAACACTGCACTACACAATGTAGTGGAGTGCCCTGCGTGTACGCAGGACCATGTATGGACTTCGCGATGGCCATAGGTGTGGGTGGCCTCTCGTTTGTCCATGGTCTCTAGCGAGAGCGCGTGCGATTCTGCGTCCTCGTTTTGCGAGGAGGTGATGCTCAGCGAGGAGGTGGCGGAAAGGGAACGGGAGAGGTCTAGTACTCTCCCATCCCGCAGAAGCCGCACCGCAGAGAGCGCAAGCTGATTTCGGCCTCCATAAGCGCTGGCCTAAGGGCTACGGATAGGGCTATCCGCCGCTGCTCTAGCAGAAGCAGGCCTAAGGGCGGCGTCGTGTTCCGCGCGCGCCTCTATGAATAGTGAAGTTACATCACAGCGGGGTCGTCTGTTGTTCAATAGGCGACCAGGTCTGGGCGGGGTGCACAAGGGTATACCTGAGTCCCCTGCAATAAGACAATGTGACGAAACACCGTATGGTTTTAGTCGGTTCGAGTCCGACATACCAGCCTACTGGTCCCGGTAGGGTGATGACCTGTGAGGGTTTCCACACATGCACTTCTAGTGTAATCATAAGAATGTTGGCAGGTATTGAATAAAATTGTTTGTACTTAGATGACATTTGTGAAATTAATAAATTGTACAAATGTAAGTGTAAAAAGATTAAAAGTTCATTCATTGCTCTTTTTATAAGGGTGTTAAAAAGAACAAAATGCAAACCTTTGTTTATAAATTGAGTACTAATACATACATACATAAATTAGTCAAAATATTTTTGTGACAGATGTGTGGAGCGCCGGATGTGTTGTAGCGGAATTATTATTGGGTCAACCAATATTCCCAGGCGATTCGGGTGTCGATCAGCTCGTTGAGATCATTAAGGTAAACTATATTTATTTAATTATTTAATAAAGCTGAAGCTGAAATAATTAACTGATCAAACTGAAATTAAATGTAGATCTCATTCTAGTAGGAAAAAGCCCTGACCAAATTGGTTTCACATTAAACATTAGAAGAAAGTTATCTTAAGTAAGGTGTTGTTAATAAACGTTCACAGCATATTCTTCGATATAAAATAATCGAAATGACAATTAATCCTGTATATATGAATTTATATTGTTATTTATTTTGTCTCAAATGATAATATGTTGTGTAATTTTATTGCACAATACTTATTTAACAGCATTGGTTTTGTTCACAGGTACTAGGTACACCAACACGAGAACAAATTCGAGAGATGAATCCTAACTACACAGAATTCAAATTTCCGCAAATCAAGAGCCACCCGTGGGCTAAGGTACAGTTAAACGTGCATTTCACTTGCGATATTTCTTAGAATAATGTATATTACAGTCACTCCATCACTATTTTGTCAGTCGGTAAAATAAAGTTTGCTGATGTGATTACATCATACAGTACATGACTCTTATTAAAATAAGACACTTCAAGAAGCGACAACGGAAACTCATTTATGAACCGAATCAGTTCAGAATTACAACATTAATATAGGTTAATTAAAATGCTAGTGTTTCTCAACACCTATAAAGATAAATAGATTTGTATGAGGGTCTTAAAACTAAGGCATTACCGAAAGAGATGAATAACGTTGAAGTCAAAATAACAGCTTGTGAATATGCTTGTACATATTACAATTTTATTTTTGTTTTTCTTCGCCACTCGCAGATTACTAATGTTATAAGGGATAAACATACCTTTCAGCACTTCAGTAAATATTCCTTAACAACGTGGAATTATTGAAAGTTAGTTTTATATATATATTTTATATCAGATTGAATTGATATTGTACCATTCTGACATTCCTTGACACTATACTATCAATTAACTTGAACTTCAATTCGTTGTTACTATAGTTTTCTCCGCTTACTATTTTAATAAGTAGTCATGTACCGTTTTCGTGATGGACGCCATGCAGTTGTATTAAATTCAAGAGATCATCTTTCCCTAATCTTCTTATGATGAGTCTTAAATTGATGTTAGTCCAATAATTGTCCAATTGAGTTCCAAAATACAATCAAAAGTGTTATTACACTCTCACAATCCACCCTTTTCGGTGTTCAAGCTAGTGATCACAGGACGTGTAATCTAAAGCAAAACCAAGTACAGTATAAAGTTATGTATCATCATTTTACAGTTTTTTTTTATATTGTGTAATAACATTTTAATAAATGATTACTTGAATGCTACCTAAATGAAGTAATAAAGAAACACGCGTCATTGCAGTACATGTTGGAGCGTATGTCCGCGCCCAAGTGTGCCACTGACCACCAGCGCATCCGAGTAAGATATCGCAGTGCGCTATCTAGATGCCTTCATTTTGTACAAATACAACTAAAAATAGAAGTCATAATTTAATACGAATCAAGAGCCTCTATAATGTGAATGAAGACATTTAGGATAGAACATTTTTATCTTATGAAATAGCCTTGGCATGACTTGATCAGAATGCCACATACAACTAATTGATTTCAGCTGTATCTTATTGCAATTTGTTTGTTGGTGTTCAGTGTGCATTCGAACTGTGCGACTCTGTGTCTAGTTTGTTTCTTTTGCATTGTTATTTACATTGTTTTTTTTTTGTGAATTAAGGATATGCTACGTTTTATAGGAACAAACCTGCAGCGTGGCACTATGACACTACTTATTATTTAAATTAGGTTCCACTAAATCACTCTATTATGAGGTCCTATTATTGTTGTCTAACCATTAACTTTGTAATCATCTACTTCTATATTTCTTGTAAGTGTGTGTAACACAAAATATTTATTTCACCTGCTAACAATTTAACGTTTCAATAAATATAATTTTGAAGTGCGCTATTAGTACGTTATGCTTTGTGCAAAGTAAATAATTTTACACTTTATTTTAAAAGTATATTTGTTACAATAGAAGGTTTTGCCTATAATATGGCTAAAACATGATGATAATAATATAGAATGAAAGTGAGCTGTAGTATTTGATAGTGGATCACCGGACGTAAAGAGAGAGGTGTGTTGCAGGTGTTCCGCGCGTGCACGCCGCCGGACGCGATCTCGCTAGTGTCGCGGCTGCTGGAGTACACGCCGGGCGCGCGGCTGTCGCCACTGCAGGCTTGCGCGCACAGCTTCTTCGACGAGTTGCGCGAGCCCGCCGCGCGCCTGCCCAACGGACGCCAGCTGCCGCCGCTCTTCAACTTCACTGAGTACGAGCTGAGCATCCAGCCGTCGCTCAACGACTTCCTGAAGCCGAAGGTGGAGGCGCGTGAGGGCGCGGCGGGTGGCGGCGGCGGAGGCGGAGGTGGAGTCGCCGGGGCGCCGGCGGAGGCGGAGGCGCCGGCGGCGGCGGGCTGCGCGGGTGCGGAGGCTCGCTCGTAGGCGCCGCTAGTGATACTTACTTTCGTGTTGGCCATCGGGAAAATTACATGCATAATAGGTGTTTTCGGCGAGTAATCGTGTGATACTGTAGTGTAATTGTCGATAAAGCTTGAGCTGTCGTAGTCGGTAAGAAGGGTAAATCCGTTGTAGATTCTAAACCGTCGCGATGTGATTACTTTGTACTTTTGTAAGCTCAAATTGTCCCCTTATGTACATACCTTATATGCTGAGTTTGAATGTTTATTTAGTAAACGACAGATAATTACCGTCTGGATAAATTGTTTTGTTTTATTTACGTTTTAATATCTCGCCCGTTTCTGTCTCTTGAAGATGATTTCGCTTATATTTGTAGCCTTAGTGTACTCGGTGTGAGACGTTTTATCATAGAGAGGTTAGTCGCCTATTAGTTTCACACGAATCACCTATCGAGAGGTAGACGTCTGATACTTACCTTGCTTGGGCCGTGTAATCAGTAGGGAAGACATATTCAGTAGTGTATTAGAGTATTTATGGTTGGAAAGTATCACTAACTCGAGAAACTTTTACGAAGCGTATGCCTAGTGTTATTTCAACGATAAAAACGGAATATTTGTTGCAACCAACAGAACGCATTGTAAATTTTTATAACTAGCGTAAACTGATCTCTCAAGATATTTATAATAATGATATGATATCTCACAATATTTGTATAAACAACTCGGAGAATATAAATTTTAGATGTACACATATATATTGTTTTTTCGGCAACTTCTATGTTAAACATTTTTTTGCTGTGTATTTTTAAATTATCCAATGCTGGATAAATGTAATGTACCTATTTAATAGCACTGTCGGTGTCCTAATTATAACTGCATAGTTTTTGGATAATATTGTATTCTATATTCAATAAATGATATTTCTATTATATGAAATTTGTCATTGAGAACACTATGGTTATTAGTAGTCATTTATGAAACGATGTTTAATAATGGTAAAATTTCATTGTCATAGTTTTAAGTATTCAAGTAATTTCATTTTGCACTTCGATTTTGAATACAGTTACAAATTAGGAAAGGTTGGACAAACCTATAAATGTAGATTAACAAAATCTTTTCTTCATGGTGTAGAAGTAGCCTAAACGCATAAACTTGTCGGTGTAATGTCGATTACCTCTTGCACCACTATTTACTAACAAGTCCTATATATTCATTAAAGGCAGCTGCAAAGCTATATTTTTGCGTATAAAGTAATATTCTACCTTATTTGGACCAACTCTTAGACGCATCAGCTTTGCAGTACAAAATTTAGTAACATTGCCCAATACTAATCAATATTGAGTATAATACTGTTACATTCTCACTTATATATTTTTACACGCTTAGCTGATAAACTAAACGTTAATAACTCCTATTTTTCTAGAGAAACCCGGGCCCGACCATTAAATTAATTATAACGTATCATTTATTGTGTACCAACATGTAAGCAGGTCAGAGTACTGAACTCGGTCTTCCTCCCAGAACCTGTTACGGTGTTGAGTCGCGCCTATTTTAAATTCACGGTACAGTCGGCTCGGTGAAAGATCGAATTCAGTTGTAATTATATAAACCTCTAATAACTTATAAATTATTGTACTTTAAGAAAGCGCTCCGCGCATAGATTTGAAATCACATAAATAGTGGAACTTAGTTTTTGTCGTTAAGGCTATTAATTTGCTGGAACACCCATATAATTCGTGTAAATATATAATAATTATCTTTATGATACGACTCTTGAGTGCGCGTGGGGCAACGGCGGGCGAGCGCTCGCCCACAGCGGGCGCTTGCCTCGACGCGACCGCACCGGACTCAGTAAGAGACAGTAGTTTAGATATTACATGTATTTTATTAAGTCTCTATCTAATATGAATTTTGTAATCGACGTTGCTTCTTAAGACCTTCTGTATAAAAAGTTATAAGACATACTAGTGACCTGAATATTTGAAGCGATGTTATTAAAAAAATCTTTATCCCACTGAATTCTCACTTTCACGATTTGCGTGCACATTTACAACATGAGAATTTCCCGTAAATACATAGTTCGAAATGGAGTTATGACTTATTATATGAATTATTTGAAGTAAAATTTTCTTATTACTGTAATAATATTAAATTTAATAGTGAGTGAAATTTGTATTTTGTTTTCATATTTGTTTTACTGAATTTAAATACTTCATAACCCTCATATCGTTGTTAGTTATGAATGAAAATAACATAATTATTAAAAGTAAATAATTAAATTAATAGTAAGCCTGGCTTTTTATTTATAAATAAGTAAGAACCCTGTTTTCGTACATTTTATATTGTATTAACTGGCAATTAAACATCTGGGTTCTTTTTTAGATTGCAATTATATTTGATTTGAAATACTTTTGACTGATGACAAATCAAATCGTTTTACTAAAAATATCTTAAAAACTACACACAGTTACAAGGAATCCATGGGAGCTAAGATTCTGATAAACAGGACAACCCCTGGCAAAGATATCCGTGTTATCACCAGATTTTAAAACATTTACAAAAAAAAATAGAAGTTCAATTGGAGCAGGTAGTTCCCTAAGGGTAGGCCTAAGACAGTGGTTAGATACCAGTATCATCTCATAGTTGTATAGGGACAAATCGCAATATGTTTATAGGATACAAACCTACTGTTCGCTAGGAGGGGAGACCAACAAATAATGGTAGATTAGTAGCATCACAGGGTTAAATAAAACAGTAAGTGGAATAAAATTTTATATTAAAGGTTCAATACATAATAGCTATATTTATTTAACAATATCACATCTATACAACGATTCTTATTACACACGCAGCTGTAAAATATTGCCGATTAAACGTCTGGTTTGATGATGATTAAGGATAGGATTTACAACTTTTTGCAACATAAAAATTGTCAGGACAGCAATTCAATTATCCAAACTTTTCATTAATAAAATGAGATCTAGCATAGATAACAAACCGTAAATTATTATTAAATCCGAAGTGTAACACAAATTTAACACCTTTCTAGCACTTTCGTACCCAGCTACGAACATCGATTTTTTTCTCGTTTGATAACTACATAGTTACCATAACGAAATATTTTTATTTTTTTTTTTTAAATTGTTAAGGCCTAATAAGTATATAAAATCCTTTACTGGCTCATGTTAAAAGAGACTAAGATACGTATAGGTTTTCTCCATATAAGTTATCCTTCAAAAACGAAACAAGTATATATACTCATATTACTTATATAATAAAAATATTCTCTTTATTTTTAATAAGAATTATGTTTCAAAGTAAATATATATAAATGCTTTGAAAGTTACGAATAAAATAAAAAAATCCTTCGTCAATGTGTTTCATGTACGAGTATATACCAGTTTACGCAAAAGTAATGCAATTTTGTTTTGGTAACCAGTTATCAACAGAAAAAAAATATTCCATATTAATTCATAAAGTTTACAAAGAGAAATAGGTACAATTTTATAAAAAAAAAACAAGATTTCAGTTTTAAAACTAAAACAAATCGTAGGGTTGAAAAGAAAAACAGTCTTCGATACCTCAAAGTACGAAATAGTTTAATAAATAAGATAAATTTCAGTAACAGATAATGTTTTTTTCTCAAAATAATATACTTATAAGACTAAAAAAAAAAGCTCGAGGCTCTAGTTTAATGTAGCTAATCGCAATCCCTCCAACTTCCTCCATATGTTTTCTTCTATCTCTATTTCGACCTACTACTACCTAGATAAAAGAAATGACTATAATTTTTATTACAAGCGGTATTGAATCCTATTCTTAGATAATACCTAGTCCACCATAAATTGTTACTACATAATGTTACATTCAAATGATCTCCTTTTTCTTTAACAGTCTTTTAAAAGTTGAGACAGTTTCCAGTCTCTCCATGGGAAAATTCTTCACTGCCAATCTTATAGATTGTTTATAGGGACTCCAAATTAACATAGCGTTCAGAGCATGCCATACCCTCTAAAACTGACTTAAAATCATAACCCAACGGATTAAGATCGGGACTAGATACCGACCAGTCTTCAGGTCTGATGAAGTCAGAAATATTTGTTTCCAACAACGATTGGGTGGATCGAGCTTTTTGACCCGGTGCTGAGTCTTGCTGAAAGGACCATTCTCGGTTACGGAACATGATGTTGCTAAGAGACTAACTTTAATTGACACCTTTTTCACAAAAATATGATCGTCACCTCTTGATAACTAACACCAAACCAAACCATCACTGAAGTCGGATAATGCCCACGTTTGAGTCTACTGAATTATTTGAAGCTTTTATAGAGCTTTGAGCATAAACTCGGTCATTCTGCTTGTTGAAATATTGTTCCATAGTAAAAAAAATCTCAGTATTTTATTGTGACCTCTCTTTGCATACCGTTTAAGGTGTTTTGATTTTACTACCCTATTAATTTTATCAGTTAGCTAATGACCTGTGCGTTTCTAATGGGCTGCAAGTCCTCAGTCTTTTAAAATAAGCTACGTGGTTCTAGGTGCTATATTAATTTCCCGAGACAAAATCTTTTGCTTTGGGACAGAATTTCAGGGAATTCTTTCTTTCGCTGCTTTGATCGCCTTTTCCATACAACTACTACGTGGACGGCCAGATCTTTTTCTGTCACAAACAGAGGTTTCATTGTACCTATTAATAGCCTCGTACACAAACATTCGACTAATACAAAGCGGAAGTTGCAAAATTTTATTCGGCTCCATACCTAGGTACTTTATATACACACAATTCACAGCAATTCCGTTCTCTTTATCACCCGCCTCTATTTTAATATCACAAAAATATGTACCACCGCACTGGCGCGAAAATGCGAATAAGAATGACAGATTTCAAATTCAAATGTAATATTATGTTTTTTTTTAATTGTAACAGTATTTATAGACTAAGCATACATAAAGCAGCTACACCGGCTTCAAAGGTACTCAACTGAATTTCTTAAGTTCAAGTTCTCCCTATTAAGGCTATTGCGCCATGTTATATACAATTACTTAATAGGTATATCAAGCTACTAGTGCAAAATATAAATAGTTTACAGACTATCTATGTATATATTTATCTACATCTAGATACAATGTAAGCATGAATATAACTTTGTAATCTTGTATACAACAGATTAACTATTGTAGGGTAATATATTAAAGATCATGATCTACATGAATATTGAAAACAATCTGTTTGTCTGGAAGTTTGCCACATATTTAGAGTCGTATATATTGTTTTCTACTATTTGTCTAATTTACAGGAGTAATGTACGATATCACCATTAGGATATCTAACAAAAGCGCTCTGGTTACCGAAACGCTTTTTACACACAGGACATACGTTGTAGTCATTTATAATTACGCTCTTCGATTCGTGGAATTGTTTTAGTTCTTGTTCCTGTAAAGGAATACAATTAGTTAATAATATGAATTTCCATGCACTGGACTATGCACTATTTATAATAACGTATTATAAATAGTGCATTATAATAGCTATTGTTTATACAGTTACACAGGTAATAAGTGATATACTTAGTACCCGTGTCTAAGGTCTGATATATCCCATACGCTCCACTTCTGAAATATATTTTACTTTAATTTATTAATTTAGGTATAGGAACCATAAGACAACTACGGCATTAGGAATAATTCCTGTGTCGCGGGGGATATACAAACATTCATAAAACGGACTCAAATAACATCCAGACCCGGGACAACTAATTGTGGATCACACGAATTTATAATAAATTTATGTCCTATGTGGGGGAATCGAACCCACGACCTCCAGCTCTGGAGTCAGGGCTACTAACCACTAGACAAACAGGCCTTCGAGGGTGATGAGGGATGGGAAATGACGGCTGGCCCATTCGTGCCAAAGCATGGCTGTACCACGATAAAATTACATTAATGATATTTTGAAAATCCTCTAAGACCCCGTCTTATTTATATATTTATTCTATTTGGATCTAAAAAAAATGTGATAAACTTTTGCGACCTTGTATATATATTTTATTGTTTTAATTAAAAACAAATCCAATTAAGGAGTTAAAATGTAAATCTTACCTGTGTATGTTCAGCGTATAACAGTCCCTTTAGGATCTGCATGCGGCGCTTCAACGTGAGTTGGCCATCAAGAGCGCTCTCCAAGAAATGTTTCAAACGGCTTAAAGGCACAGCATCTGGCAACACTGATAATGCCTGAAAAGAGATAAATAAATAGTACAATACTGTAATACATGATACAATAACAAAGCATGAAGATGGCCTAAATTAAATATTATACATATATATAATGATTATTTTCAACTCAAACTCCATGTGGAAAAAATATGTACTAACTTTTAACGGTGATATTTTATCAGCATGTTTCTCAAGGATATTCAATGCAGTTTCTAAATCCGCTACAGAAGTCTTAGGATGTCTTGGAACATTGGCCAGGGGACCGTTGAGAGAAGAGCTCTGGTCAGGGTTCATCAGGATCCGCATTAAAATAACGTATACATCTTGGTATTTATCACTAGCAGTGCCGCTTACATTTTCGCAGTAACGTATAGCTCTTTCTACATCACCTGTAGGAAAAGTATTATTAATAAAACGATTACATCGATATTATACACACAATCAGTAAGTTATTTTATTTTAGCGCAAGTTTACCTACCAATATAGCTTTAACTCAAAACTGAATCTGGAAGCCTACCACAACAAGTTCGCAGTAGTGTACAATTGTATGTACAATGTTGTAGTGGACAAGTTTTTTGAACTACAATATAACATTAATTAGAGCAAATATTATTATAAAAACAAAAATATATTAAAAAAATATATTATTATCTTCCACCACAAACGGATTAATTTCAGCTAACCCTCTATTGGGTATGAGAATTAAGTTTAACTTACCTAAGATTAATACGTATATAACGAGTGCCTGTTCGTGCCTTCCTAGTTTTCCTAGAACAATCGCTCTCTCCTCGAACAGACTGTCGGTAGGAAAATGTAGTAGCACTCTTTCAGGAGTATAGAACGTAGATTTTTCTAGGAATGTTAGTAATTTCGACTTGGTATGTTGAAACTCTTCGTCAGTAACATTTGCATTTTTTGCTGTTATTTTGTCTCGATACCTGTTAATTAAGGCGTCATGAAATAATGAATTCGTATCGTTCCAAGTGTGTATAACGTGTTCTAAGTATGGTATCACTAAGGTTTCATGTTCTCTAAGTAGAAAATCTAATATCTTTGGACGAGGCAACTTTTCTACTACTTCTATGTCTTCAGTAAATATTTTCAAGCCTTCCTCCGGATGCTCTTTGAGTATCCAGTCAGAGAACTTGAATATTAAATTTATGTGTTCAGCGCCTGGAAAAAATCAGGAATAAATGATAAGTTAATGTATATGCTAAAATTTTGGCGTGAATACTGCTTTCGGTAAAAAAAAAAAATGTTTGCAAATATTTTAGTTTTAAACCAGTTAGGTGGTTCCTTATGGTACACTCGATCGTGAAATGGCTATAGGGCCGAGTCACAATCTAATCGGAATATATACATCGTGTGAAACATATTTAGAGAATACGTTTTAGGTTGTGTAACTTTAGCCTGCAAACTAAAAGAGTTCTGCGATCAGTGTTTTGGGTCGCCAGGAAAAGGGTTTTGTAATCGGTATCGTGTCGATTATTATGATTATATTTCGTAATAGCCAACATTTATATCATTGTAAAGCTTTTGTACTTACCTAGTTGTTGCAAGTAATTTTTAGTCCCTCTGTAGCCTTCTAGTGAGGAATCTGGTTGCTTCGATTGTTCTCTCAGTAGCTGGAGAGCTTTCATATGTTGTCCTTTAGTCTGGTACAATATTATCAATTCGCTATGTTTCCCATGATGTAAGAGTGTTTTTTCGGCCTCCTCTAACCGGCAATTGTTAAGCCTCAGGAGTGGAGCAACGAATGCATCGTTTGTCTGTTATACAAAAATAAGATACAATATTTAGAAAATTATACTCGCACTAATAATGCCTTTTTCTTCCCATTTGTTTCTTTATTTTAGTTCTGTACATTGAATTGGTTTTGTGTGATAAATTGATATTTTTTTGCGCCCTATAATACGCGTAACGCATTCACATAATAAGGTCGGGTTCACGGGTTCACCAGTACATAGATTCCATAAGCTTTATAAAGATGCTATTTGAGTAAAAACGCTTCCAAGAATCCTTTTCGTACTAATATCAGCACAAAAATCAGATAAAAGTATCAAAATATGTAACAAAAATGATTGCAATTTATCATATTATAAAATCTGTAGAATTGTTAATCCATTTTATATCTATTTATGTAAGTTTTCTTATTATAATTAAATATTTGTTTTTTTTTTTTGGGAAAAATGTAGGCGAAAAGTGGTTCCACCACCAGTTCGAATGCAGGTGTTGGCACAATCAGTCAAACTTATTTTGTCTAAATATTTGTAAAAATGTAAGTAATTTACCCGTTTACCTGCAAGTAGCACTTCAACAGAGTAGTGTCTATTAACTCTAACTGCTGCGTCACATTTCTCTGACTACCGCTGCTAGTTTCTGCCTGGCTACTGCCCGGCTTATCTGAAGTTTTCAAGATATTTGCTCTAAGCTTCACTAAATATTCTATCAAAGCGTTCAGAGCACTCTCTAGATCTTTGCCTTTTAATTTATTCCCTTCTACTTTCTCGCCATTCGATTTGCTATCGAGTTCTGGGAACAGTTTGATGACATCAGCAGGATCAGTGTTCAATTTTATAAACTCGACCATAGATTGCGAATATTTTTTCATGTCAAACAGTTCCAGCGCATGTAGAACTTGAATAGAATGTATTTTTTGTTTCCGTTCTTCCGGCGTACATTCTGACAAACTCTGATGAAAACAAAATTAATTTTATAAATATAGAAACTAAATTAAGAAGTACAAACATATTTAAACTACAATAAATACTAAACCTTACAAGAACTAAAAACTTGATGGTTTCTTTACGCTCACGTTTTTTTACAGTAAAGGGCATTTTCTAAATGATAGTTATAGAAATTGAATGCAAAGTGTGCCAAAGGACGATTTTAACACATTTCTTTTATTATTATATTGTACATATCAACACACACCACAGAACACTCCTAAGTGTCGGAAGGCTCAGGAAAACAATAGGAAAATAATAAGGAAAACCCAATACAGGTTTGTATGTATAGTTATAAAATATAATTATAATATACTGTTTACTTATTACAGCTAATACAGTACACATCAAATTTGTACAAACGATAAGAGCTTTCACTAAACTGTAATGTGACATAAGCCCTGAGAATTATTATGTATTTATAACATAAAACTACGTTTTTACACATTTTTGTGTTTGTCAAAGTTACTTACGACAAGTAGTACTACGACTTTAGTAGCGAAAAAAATCAGTCAGAAGCTCCAGTGAATATTCAAGTGACGACGAAGTACCACTGTCCACGTTTTCTACTACTCAGCCTTCCCGAACTGTAAGTCAAGTCAGTCAGTTATTGGATGTCAAAGACTAGGATACCTATGAAAGCTGACCAGATGACGAGAGATCGATTTTTTAAATCCGAACGATCCTGAATCTTGTAAATGACCTAGATGTACATACGATTTCCAAGCAAAACAAGTTTTGGAAAGTGTAGCCCCTTATTGAGACCGTAAGAAAAGCTTGTTTAGAAAACCCCAGACCTCAAGATGTCAGCATCGATGAACAAATGATTCCATTTTGGGGTCAAGTATCAATGCGGCAGTTAGTCAGGGGGAAACCAAATCCTTGTGGACTTAAAAACTATGTTTGCATTACTCCAGATGGTATAACATTTACTTTTTTATGAGTAAACAAAAGGTGATACAATACTGCCCCCCGATGAAGAGGAGGGTCTTGATATTGGAGGAAAAGTTGCGATGAAGTTGGCTAATAGCTTACCAGAAGGAGTAAAGTTATACATAGATAGATATTTTAAGTCTAATTATTTATTGGAGAAATAGTGCACAGAGAAGATGGAAGCAACAGGTACTCTACTAAATTCAAAAATACCTAAAACATGTAATTTTAAGTGGGATAAGCAATTGCAAGATCAAGGACGTGGGTCATCAGATCAATTAGGAATGACGGCCAAGTGTCTTGTCTGAAGTGGTTTGATAACAAACCTGTGGTTAACGCATCATCTGTAGATTCGAAATTGCCTGTAAAAACTTGTAGACGTTGGTGTAAAAAAACGAAGCAGTATATCCAGATTCAAAAACCGTTTTGCTTTACAGCAGTATAAAAAGAAGATGGGAGGAGTAGATATGTTAGATAGGGTGATAAGTTTTTATAGAATCAGTGCACGCTCTAAGAAGTGGACTGTCCGTCTCATATTTCATCTTTTTGATTTTGCGGCTGCTGCAGGATGGTTGGTATACATAAAAGATGCTCAGCTGTTGGAAGCCCCTAAAAAAAGACACTGGATTACTTAGACTTTAAAACGGAAATTGCTAATTCATTGATTTACTTTACTCCAGATAGAGAAAAAAATCATATGTATGAAGAAGTGGTGGAGCAGGTTGAAGAAGAATCTTTTAGCCGCAAACGAAAATATTTACCTCAACCGCCTATGCAGCTAAGCACAGTCATGGCAGGTCATTTGCCAATAATAGATGATGAATCCGGTGACCACAGGTCCCACATGTCCGGTTGTAAAAGTAAAAAAGCAAGAGTGTACTGCTCGACTTGCACAATGCATCTATGTTTAGTAGTGGGGCCAAATTGCTACAAGCAATATCATGAGAATTTGGATAGTGTAGAATTTTGACAGTAAATCAGTATTGCCTCGTTTTCAAAAGTATTTTATGTCACTTTTATTCCAATAAACATTATTTTCTTTAATGTTTTTTTATTTCAATCAAACTATTTTGTCTCCTCCATACGTTTAAAAAAAAAAAAGTTTCACAACTACAAAATATTATATTAATTTTTTATTGCATTTTTAGGGGACTCTAAGTAAGCCCATAAAAAAATCAATTAACACACATTATGATGCCTCGGGACCGAGGTTATAAGCTCTGTTTCATTGTAAGAAAATTTTACTAATGTTTTTATAAGACACAGTTTAGTTTACTGAACATTAGAGATAATTAAAAGATTTTTATTATTTTATAAAGTTTCTTGTATGTACATACATATATTAGGCCTAGATATTTAAACAAGTAAATTAAAATATAGTGGTACTATTTGTTAGTTTTAATATTATTTGATGTCTTGGTTTGGCCAATAAAAGTGCCGGTTCCAAAATATTAATTAACACACAGACAGGGATACAGGAACATACAGGGACGCAACATTTCGGATATAATTTTGGGTGATAATTGTTAAACGAGGAAGTTAGTAAGTTAAAGAGAGATCATATTTCTTTTCTTTCTTTAAGTATCGTATTTGTTATTTGTGCTCTTTTTTACGCTGGTCAGTAAGCCATTGGTACAGCGTGTGACCATTTCACGTTTCGAAACATTTAGGTGCATTGATTCCACAATAAGGTGAATGGTTTATCCATATTAATAGCGAGTAACTAACACCTTGATGCAGCGAAGTACGGAGCAGAACTTAAATGATTTCATTTCAAAAGATATTAAGAAAAATATTTGATTGACTGGCAAGTCTGTCACTGACTGCTATGATAAATCTTATTTATTTATTAGACTAAGGTCATTTTAACATACAATTTAGAGTTGTGCTGTGTAAATTGTGTTGGTAGCAAGTAAGACTCGACAAACTGTAACAGCCAATTAAAGGAATACCTACCAAAGACAAAGGAAGAGGGCCTTGCTTTATCAAATACAACCAGCTTGTGCATCTTAAGTTGCTTTCAAGTCAGGATGCAAGGGTTCTACTAAAACATATCCCTGAATGGTGCCTGAATTTTTGCAGACAGGCTTTTTTACGGGGTAAGGAGCCTTACCGTTAATTCAATGGCTATCTGGAACTGCTTGTCTTTGAGTAATTGCTGTATTTGTTTTGTCACATCGACGGAGCTGAGACACCATACTTGGCCTACTGATGACACAAATATTAATCCACGCTTACACCTGAAACATGTATAACTATATTACTTAAAATATATAAATGATAAAAAAAGTCAAATATGTTAGGGTAGGACAATTAATGTAAAAACAGAGACAAGGCACAATCCTTATGCCAGCAATCTGAAAATAACATGTTCTATAAAATAATGAACAACCTTATAATAAAAATGACTATTATAGGAATATTATTTACCAATAATAAATTGACATGATACTATAACATTGATAAATATAACATAAAGGTAACGGTAGGTATGTACACTACGATTGGACTGTCTCCCAAAGTAGGACGACCTGTGCCCCAAGAGACAGTGTTTAGCTAAAGCCTTTCTTATTTAACCAATTAATTATTTTATATTATTTAGACATTACACTAATTGTCAAAAAAATAAATATATACATTTTCTCATAAATAGATATAAGTACATACATATACATGTTGGCTTACACATATATGCCTGAAGGCAATTTTCAGGTAGGTATTATAAATATAAGAAATATAAACGTAAAAACACGTTTCTGGCTATTATCATAATGAGTAACGTCTAAACATACCTATACATAAGTCTTGCTTGCTTCAATTCTGGTAGTGTTTGTATGAACAATGTTGGCTCTACCGTTTGCACAATAACTTGATCCGCCAGCAGTCCTAATACGAATGGCTCATCCCACACTGCAACGAAAATGTTTTTAATGTTTGTTGTCTATTACAACAGAATCTGAGATTGTTGATTTAGTTACAAACCACTAAATATTTATAACCGGTAGCACAACTTTTATTTTTAATCTATATTAATAAAGTTGATGAGATGTAATTCCTTTAAATGTGCTAATCTCTGGAACTATCAGTCGGATTTGAATTGGATTAAGTATTTTGGTAAACAGTATAGGCCACAAAACATCATATTCTGACCCTTAGGAGAAGAGCAGTGAGCATATACACGGCTGAACCTGCAGTGCTCATATATATCCCATAAGGACTAGGCAGGATATGTATTAAACACCCACATTGTGCCCATTAGAACTGAAAACCTGCAGTGATCAGCTAGTATAATTAAACTTTTGTCAGGCCATAATTGCTGTTATAATTAAAAAAAAAACAATATTACATTTAATCTGCCATTCTTATATGAATATTCATTGTGTTTTCTTATTTGCGCCATCCAATCGGTGTTAAATATTTATGTGATATGTAAATGGAGTGTGTGGAGTGAAACATTTAAATAAAGAGAACTGACTTGCTGTGATAGCATCGCACAAACTGGGTATGGAGCCAAATGCAATCAATGAAACTCTCCATCCACTTGTTATTGGTCGAATGTTTGTGTATTGATAGGTACAATTAAATGAAACAGCTTGTGACAGAAAAAGATATGACCGTCCCCGTAGTGTTCGTACGAAAAAGGCGATCAACGCAGTGAAAGAAAAAAATCGAAGAAATCTTGTCCGTAAGCAAAAGATTTTATCTCAGGAAATGAATATACCTAGAACCCACCTCACGTATTTTAAAAGATTACTCAGGACTTGCAGCGTATTAGAGACCCACTATTTATAATTTAACTGATAAGTTGATAAAATGAATAGGGTTGTTAAATAAAAACAGAAAAAAAAAAAATTAATGACGAGATTTTTTTACTATTGAGAATGACCGAATTTATGCTCAAAGCTCTATAAAAGCTTCCCGATTAGTCAGCAGAGTACAACGTGTACATTATCCGACTACAGTGATGGTTTGGTGGGGTGTTAGCTATCAAGGAGTGACTGAGCCATATTCTTGTGAAGAAAGTGTCAAAACATCGGCACAAGTGTATTAAGATACGATTATTGAGAAGGTCGTTAGGCCTCTTCACCACACCATGTTCCATAACCAGGAATGGTCCTTTCAGCAAGACTCAGCACCGGGTCATATAGCTCGGTCTACCCAAGTGTGATTCCAACGATCGCTTCTGACTTCATCAGAGCTGAAGACTGGCCGTGATCTACTAGTTCCGATCTTAACCGTACTTAACTCTAAATTACTTAATAAAAAAGAAACTAAATTACAAACAATGATAATTTGAAGTCCCTAAAATAATCCATAAGATTTGCACTGAAGATTTTTCCCATCGAAAGAGTGCGTGTTTCTATTGATAACTGGCATCAACGTTTAAATTGTCAGATCATTTTGAATGAGCTTTATGTATTTTAAATGCTATTATATTAATATATAAATTAACACAAGTTATAGTAATTAATGTTTTATGCAATAGAGAATAAAAAAGATTTTTTAGTGTGACAATAATGGCAAGACTAAGTATACACAAAGAGGTGGATCAAACTCTAAGGAATCTTACTACTTTAGTATTCTTAAATCGATCGTTTGAATCTTACTACTATTATGAATTTTAACATCGCTCATGTTTGTTACTAAATTTAAACTAAACTCATCTGCATGAATTTCGGCACAGAGATTATAGCCTGGATAAGCACATAGGCTTCTTCTACGGTTCAAAATTTCAACAACTAGTATCATAATATCGAGGAATGTAATATATATAAAGGTATAGGGACTATGTACTTTATAAGCTATACTCACCAACAGCCATAGGCGCCTCCGACCATTTAATAGTTTTCTTTATATCAACATCTTTGGTTTTCTTTTTAGGGTCGCTTTCATCTTTAGGATCTTTGCTTTCTTCTACGAGAACAGATGATTGATCGCGACCGAGCAGAAAGGAAGTTTCTGAGTATTTTGCTATTGTAGGTTCTTTTGAACTGCTTGTAGGAAATAACTCCTTAGGATTACCTGAAGAAAGCTGAAAATAATACACACACACATATATATATATATATATATGTATATTAGGACAACCATCTTCACTTTTTCAAAATGGTATCCCATTTTAAACATACACATGTATATACTAGAAATGGAGAAATTATAAACTAAATATAAGGGCTGAAGTATTTGAAGGCTTTACTATTCATTTATCTGTGGATCATAAAGTTCGTACTTAATTTAGTAATAGAGATACATTTATAAGCCGAATCTTTATGAGTTCTAATAATAATTAATTAATTAATGTCCCGTTGTTTTTTGGTAAACTATTTAGTTAAAACTCATAATTAAATGTAGCTTTAAACGTCTTCTTCGAATCTCCTTCTATAACATTACCTAATAAAGTACAAATCTCATGTTTGAACATGAACTCGAAACTGAAAAATAGCAAACTTCAAAGTTAAACTGAAATTTAAAATGTTTGAACCTACATAATCACTGGAATGAGAAAGATGTATGTTTTGAAAATGAATACTTAGATTACAAAAATAATATATATATATGTATATATATTTATATTGTATATAATATATGTATACAATATATATATATTTACGCTCACGCCTGTCCGTAGGGGTATTGGTGTCAAAAAGAAAAGAAAAGTATGAAAGTCTTCAAGTGAACTAAGTTGTACTAATTTACCTATAACTGAAAAAAAATTAGAATCTTAACAAAATAATCACCTACATCATACAGCACATATTCAGATTTAAATCCAACAAATAGATACTGCTGACCCCATGCCATAACTTTTGGTACATCTGGAATAGTGAACTCGTACAAGTGTTGTTTCAATTCTCCGTTTATTCCTTGGTACAGCTGCAATTTCCGTCTTACAGCAACACACAAACGTACAAGGGATTTTGATTCACCAGACATTAATGTTGTGGACTGAAAACATAAAAAAGATACTTAAATATCTTGCCCATATGCCCTAGCTAATCTGGTCTATATTTAAAGTACAAGTGAAAGATAGAAATGGAAGGTAAGGCCTACTGAATATTCGGATGGATCGGGGAGTGCAAGCAGCTTCTTTTCTTACCAAAATTATAATAAAATATATGACCATTAATAAAGGAAAATATATTTAAAAGAAAAGGGAGAAAAACTTTAACTGCAACTTAAATAATAAATACTCTACACATCTCACACACGGCCTTCTGATCCCAAATGAAAGAGAGCTTGTACTATAGTAACCAGACTGCTGATAAACATACTTATATATATCTAAATACATACATATTATAGATAAATTACTCCTAAAAATTACAATAAGTGCGTTTTGTTTTTAAATCAAACAGATGTAATTATTTGCCTTTTGAAGTATTTTGTGTTGTTCACTGAATGTTTGGCTCCCACACCACATGAATTTTTCCAAATGCAGGCATTGCCTATAAGAAAAGATGAAAGAGAAAGAAAGTATTTACTTCCACCTGTTCCACTTATGACCATCTCTAGTGCTGGTATATTCAGTAATATTGGGTAAATAAAATTCTTTATGGATCTTCTTTTATACAAAGGGGTACTTAATACATACAAACATACACTCACTCCTGTATCCCCCAGGGGGCAGGCAGGAGTATTAAACACCTAAATTTTATAAAGACATATATAAATAAATAGGTAATTATAGCATTAAAAGCTTGGTATGGCTTACCTTATTATCCAATGCAAATAATGAAGCACCTTTAGTCTGTTCAAATGTCTTAACAATAGGAAAATTTACACCATTCATGTTGTATGTAGAAAGTACATTATCAGTTAAGCACAGCAACAAGTTGTCTTCTGCAATATAGTTATATCATTCTATTTTGAGTCCAGAATAAATGCTAATTATAATTAAAGGATTTTGCTAAAAAAGGAAGTTCTTTTTGCCCATAAACAGTCACAACTGTGGTAGTTGCAAATCATGTATCTGTCAACAACTAAATATTTTTGTATTACTCACCCGGTATTACCTCAATCTGCTGTATAGGTTTTTTGCTAAAATTTTTACAATACCGTAGTAGCTGCAACTCATATTTTTGATTGCCATTTGCCATAGACAATGAATACATCAATAAATGGCCTTGTCTTGTTCCCAATAACAAATTGTTATCTGTAATAATGTAAAGGATTATAGAATAGACTAGACTGGCAGGGTGTGGAGGAAGAAAAGGGTAGCAATTAAAACAAAGGTTTTAAATTAAAAGTTATAAGCTTACACTGGGAGGGTTTGGTGGTAGAATTCAAACTGTGAAAAAAAATTCATTTTACAAAGTGATCTTCTAACTAATGTAAAAGTTACAACCGATGGAGGAAGTCTTTACCCAATAAGAGGTCTATAATTTAATATACTATTTTTTTTATATATAATGCTAAATATGCCTACTTGTTATTTATATTTTTTGTACAGTAAAGGTTTCTAATTTACCAAAAATAACAGCAGTGTGATTCCAAAGTTCACATACATATAACTAGCACACAGAATCTTTGCTTTTATTCGCCTATGCCATCACAACAAAAAAATAGTTTATGCTACAAGTCACACATATATTTTTATCTCTAGCATATTCCGTAACTAACTTACGATCAGGACGTGATAAAAAAGCTTTTCCTTAAGCTTACATATCTTTGTAATAAAATTATAGCATATACATATTTGGCAAATGAAGCAGCCAAATACTTAGTTTAAATAAACAATAGTGTGTTGCTGCAATAACTTACCATATGCAGCTATAGTTTCTATTTGAACGGTTGCATTGAGCAAGTGAAATATTTCGTAAGCTTCGTGCATTGTTATACCGTATAATGCACTGCACCAAATGTGATCAACTCCACCCCTATTGACGATTTAGTATTAAGCCACCCTCTTGGAGCCTATAATAACCAGTACGAAGATAACAGATTAAAGTAATAAGCAATTGCTCTGTTTTAATAATTTTGATGAAACCACTTCCAGGGGACCTTAATTTTAAATTATAATATAGTTAGTTGTTGTTAAATTATAATATAATCTTTGTTATATTAATTTATGACAGTTCCCGTAGTATTACTGAACTCTTTGGTATACCGTCAACAACACTTTTTATGAGATGACAATAAATTGAATGAATGATAAACTAATGAATGAATCTAACGAAGCAAGTGATGCCCGCAGTGAAAATTGATAGTTAAAAAAAATACCGGTGCTTATATGATCATAGAAATAAGAGTTAAATAATTCTTATATTTTATACAGAAACCTACTATAATTTACTACTTATCATGCTATTTACAAGCTGTATGGACATGCATTAGAAAGAAATAATTAAATATAGTAACTCTGTTACAAGTACTGAAAAGATTTATATGAAATTTAAATGTATACAGAAATTGAAATATATCAATGATGTATATACAAATGTCTGATGTAGATTATATTCAGAAGAGAACATAGGACCTTTATTGATGGAAATGTTTAAGTTGATGGGCTTCTTTCTTAATTTTCACCAAAATACACCATCTTCCGAAGTACATTGAATCATGGATCATCGTACGGAGTGGTCGGGAACCTTTATAAAGAAGTAAAAATATTAGGTTGGGAACTAATAATCCGTTACTTTTTTAGAATAGTTTCTTAAACGTTACAGAACTATCTCGAATTTTTTGGAGTAGTATATAAATATAGCAAGAATTGTATGTCATATCAGTTGACAACTTGATCTCGCATAGTAAAACTACAGTAAATTATCCATATTTCTCGTAGAGAACTTCGGCTGCTTTTACTTCACGAATTTCGCTTAGGTCAAAAAGCGACTGAAGCAGTGCGCAATATATGTGCAACGATGGGCGAAGGCGTGCTCTCTTACGATACCACCAAATATTGTTTCAGAAGATTTAAGGATGGAAATTATGACCTATCTGATGAACCCCATCCAGGATTACCTCCTACAATAGATGTAGATGAGTTAAAAAGACTCATAGAAATGGATCCCAGGTTCACTTCACTTTGTCTGGCAGAGTAGTTTCGGTGTGCTCATACTGCAGTAGAAAAACAACTCCACGCTTCAGATAATACCTGGAAATAGTGCGTTATGTACATAAATTTTTCGCGTAAGCGCCAGTGGCTTGGACCTGGAGAAGCAGGAGTACCGACGCCAAAATCTGACACGAGTAAAAAAGTTCTTTTAAGTGTGTGGTGGGGAATAAACGGAGTTATATACTGGGAGCTGTTGCCATCTAACACTACGGGCACGGCCAATATTTATTGTTACCAACTGGATAAAGTAGCAGCGAGATTACCGAAAAATCTAAATAAAGTAGACTTTTTGCACGATAATGCTCGACCACATGTAGCAAAATTGACTCGTAAAAATTACTTTCGCTTGGCTGGGCTGTCCTTCCTCACCCACCGTACTCTCCAGACATTATAGCAGAGAGCATTATAGATAGACTTAGCAGATAAAAAATTTAAAAATGAAGACCAGCTTAAAAGTGACCTTACCACCTTTTTTGATCAAAAGCCTAAAAACTTCTACGAGGCCTTCCTAATGCCTTCCATTATGTCTCTGCCAGCGCGTTGGCGATAGGTGATAGAAATCGACGGTGCTTATGACGGTATCTGCATAGGACGGTGGGTTGAGAAATAATTTGATCTTGTATACTTAAAAAATCAAATAAATTTGTGTACAAAGATGGCGGGTTTGTTAGATGCCAACCTAATATATGAGAATTAATAATACAATAAAAAGTATCAAAATCGCTCACTCCAACTTATCAGTCAACTGTTGCATGCAATAATAGGTGAGAGTTAATGTAACCTTTATAAAAAGTACTAAACCATATTATCATATGAAAATCACAAGGTTTTTTAAATGTTTGCATGAGATGCTGGTACATCGGAAATAGAAATAAAATATCATGGATTAAGTTAAATAAAGCCATTTAAATATCGAAACTGTTCTTTGTACAATTATTTTAACAAACTTGAATTAATCCACTTACAAGTGGCTAGCTGCAAAATATATAATTAAAAGCTATCCTTTAATTATATTTTTCGAATTTATACTGTTATAATGAAAGGTTATTAAGCTAAGGCATAGTTATTGGTTAGCCTTTAAAAAAATGTTTTTAGTTTTGTCAGAATAAAATAATCCCGATCTACTTTTGAACTTTATCTTGAAAAATAGATAGCAATATAACAAGTATCAAACTGAAATAAAAAATTAGTACATCCTTTGAGCAGCTTCGATGCCACAAACAGACATATGTTAAACTTTCTGTCTGACATTCTGAAATTTCTGAAACTGACATTCTGTCTTTACTTATTTCCTATTTTAACCGCCTTCAGAAAAGAAAAAGTTTTCAATTTGGTTGTGTGTTTTAAAATATCAATATGTTGTCGGGACCGAAGCTGCCACTGTCACAACTAGTATAATTGTAAAACCGAAAGTGTGTTTGTTTGTTACGCTTTCAGGCTTTTACAACACAACTGATTATCAGGAACTTATGCATAGGTACACATTGTCAGGGGTAGAGGAAGAATGTAGGTGTATATTCATCAAGATATAATTGAGTTTAAAAAAGTAAATAACTTCTTTCAATGCGCACTTCCAATTACTTTGCGCAAAGTGGAAACGTTTAAATTGATTAATAACTTATAAGCAATTTAAAACATTTTTTGTTATCCAATGATCAAATCCTGATTATGTTACAATGGTGCTAACGCAGGAGTTGACAGAGAACGCTTAACATATATAAAAATAATACAACAAACATACATACTTTCGAACATGGAACCCGTCCTCCTCCTTTCTCGAAGTTGCTTTGTGAGCCTAGCACAAAAATGACGCTCATGGACGAATGTGACTGTATGTCTGTATGAGTCGCACCGCGTTGAATGGATCAAAAAGGTACAAGAGCCCACTTCCTTACAGAAGCTATGGGTATTTAATACCAAGGGTGTATATGGAATATCTATTCTTTTCTGCAATTGTATACCAAAATAATAAAAAATCTAAATATTTATGTTATTAAAAAGTGAGTACTGTGGGAGAGCCATGCACATGGGCCTGCTCGACCGTAGTAGTAGTGAGATCACGGCCTCACAGAAAACCGGTAGAAAAACAATACCGGAGGCCCAATTCCCTCATTCTTCTTTCTCTCTCATCATCCTCAAAAGCGGGCACTTACAACTCTTTAGTTGGTGGTGTCCTTTAGCGGTGATTTTCACTAAAAAAGGTATTCACAGCACGAAAAGCGTTTTCCAAAAACACTCTTATTTTTATTTTCATAATATGTTTTGCAAGATAATTAAAAAAAAACTAAATATAAGGCACACTGCTGTGAACCGTCCGTACGGCATCAGTATTTTACTTTATTTCTGTATGTAAGTCATTCTTTTATCTTCTATGTACTTACTTTAGTTATTTTATTTTATATTCTTATTGTAAAAGTGGTCTAGAATCTAGATGGGTCAGTTAGTATTAATTTTGTTTGATGATTTATTATATTTAAATTCTAATTATGTTCGATGCCAATGTGTATCGTTAATATACACTTAGTTAAGCTACAATACAGTAGTATCCTGATATTATTTGCCCTGTGTAACTAATGCTAATGAGCAACTTTATCTACTGTATTTAATGGGGTTGATAAAAATACTGTAATCAGTTAAACAGTTGTTATTTAATGGTAGCGTTGTGAACGTGAACACTGCTTGACTACAATAATAATGTTCGGCACCAAAATCAAGAAAAGGCAAGCTAAAATAATATCTCTGTTAAATGTGAGTACCTATCAATACTTATTTATTGTTATTGTTCTTGCATCATTATCATGTTATAACTGCCGATGAGAACTAATCATTACATCTTACTATTATTGTTTGTATGGCTCTAAAAATATACATTATAATTGACAATTTATAATAAGACCCAGAGGTCTTCAAAGTTTTCACATCAGGCTGAGAGAGTTTTTTTTGACTTGATATGAAAACAGTAAGGAGATTAAGTATTTGTGATAATCTATAACTTTGCTAAATTAACTGCAATCAAAACGATTTTAGAGGAATATTTTCTTTAATGAAATGGCCATATAATGTACAAAAAACCCCTTCTATCTATTTACAAAAATCTGATAAAATTAATTAAGTGCTTACCTGTTCAATATTAATAGACATAACAGTTTTTTTTTAATACTAATATATATAAAATAAACTTATGTAAGTGTATTATTCCCAGCACAGAGATCGATGCCAGCGACCGCTCGACATCATTTGATTACTAATAAAAAAAAAGATAAGAAATGAACATAAAAATATTTAGCTTCCTTTTCATAATCGACCGCGGATATGCGTTTTTCTAGCTTCAGCTAAGCTATTATCGTTATTATCATTGCCCGACAGAGTTTGCCAGAATGTACGCCGGAAGAAAAGAAACAGAAAATACAGTCTATGCAAGTTCTCTACGCGCAGGAACTGTTCGATATGAAAAAATACTCTCAAGCTTTATCCGAGTTCAGCAAATTAAACACCGATCCTGCCGACGTCATCAAATTGTTTCCTGAACTCGACGGGAAATCGAACGAAGAGAAAGCAGAAGTAAAAAAAATAAAAGGCAAAGATCTGGAGAGTGCTTTCAACGCTTTAATAGAATATTTAATTAAAGTCAAAAGGAATATTTTGAAACAGTCAGATGTACCCTGCAGCAGTCTGACAGGCACAGTTGACGAGATACATAGAAATTTTATGCAGCAGTTAGAGTTAATAGACACTACCTTGTTGAAGTGCTACTTAGAGGTGAGTTGGCTAATACGCTTCTTTAAATATCTATTCTATAATCGCAAAAGGAAAGTGTAAATTTTCTTTTTTAATAGGTATATAGGAGTTACATTTGTTTTCATGTATATTTTCTTTGATAGACAAAAGAAGCACTCATTGCTCCATTGATACGCGCCAATCACTGTAACTTAGAAGAGGCTGAGAAGATACTCCTACAGCATGGGAAACATAGCGAATTGGTACTATTGTACATGACGAAGGGACAGCACGTGAAAGCCCTAGAGCTAATGAGAGAACAATCGAAACGACGAGATTCTTCCGCAGAAGGTTATCAGTGTATGACAAAATATTTGCAGCAGTTAGGTTGGTACTAAACTACTTCATTACTTATATAGGTCTCACAGTTATTACGTGAATTGGGTTGTTCGCCACTTGATAGGTTTAAGATTATCTACTGAAATTTTATAATTTATACATAACACAGGTACATGGTAATAAAAATCCCTGCTGGTGTTATAACATAACAATAGGGACCTAATATAAGAACGCATTTCTTAACTGTATTAGGTGTAATATATGTATTTAGTATGTAATAGATGACAAGCTTTTCTTTATGCGCTAACGATTACCGCCAGTTTATTTAAAATTACAGTTCATCCTAAGGTTGCCTGAAAAATAGCATTAAGGGATAATGGTTCCATAAAAATACTTATCATGAAGTCAATGTCGAATATGTATTATAATTGAAGACTAAATTAATACATACATACAATACAACATAACAGTTACTTTAGTCTGACTCATGATTTTACTTATCCAAAGTATAATTATGAAAATGATTCAACTTGAAAGTCTAATCTCTTTATATACACACTATTGCATGTAGCTTTTCTATAAAAAGTGTGGGTTCCCGGAGGCTTCCATCTTAGGGTATCCCGGCTCCCAAGCAATAAAATAAACCCACTTGTGTCAGAACACCATGTGACTTTAGTTAGATCGAGTCCGACACTTTCCGTTTAACTCTTAACTTCGATGAGGTGTTGACCCGTAGGGGTTTCCACATGAGAAAAAAAGTACATCTAGTCCTTATAGAAATTCTAATGTATATGTGTGTTAAATATCAATAATATTTGCTTACCTACAGACACAAACACATTGTACCTACACATATTGATTAGTACCCAGTGTGAATTTATGACAATTATATTACAGGGTCAAACCATCTAAGTTTAATATTCAAGTTCTCAGATTGGATACTGAAAGATCATTCAGATGAAGGCTTAAAGATATTTACAGCAAACATTGAACAAGTCAAAAAGTTGCCCCGTCCACAAATATTGGACTTTCTATTGAGAGAACATAAAGTTGTAGTGATACCATACTTGGAACACGTCATACACACTTGGAATGATACAAATGCCTTATTACATGACGCGTTAATAGATGCATACAGAGATAAACTTCTAAAAGATAATGAAAATATTTCTGAGGAAGAGTTTCAAAGTACGAAGTCGAAATTACTATCGTTTTTAGAAATGTCTACATATTATACTCCTCGAAGAGTGCTCTTGCATTTCCCTAAAGACAGTTTGTTTGAAGAGAGAGCGATTATTTTAGGCAAATTAGGAAAGCACGATCAAGCACTCGCTATTTATGTGTTGATCTTAGGTAAGTCGATGAATTGAGTTCTAATAAAAAGTCAAAAATAGCTGAGGATTTTACAAACATATTCATACAAGCAACTGACACTAACACCGCCCATACTCAGAACAACTATTTGCCGATATCACAACATTTTGTCACGTTTGGAAATCCAACCCACAATTTTTGTCTCAGAAGTCAAAAAGTCAATATGTTCAAGTCAATATGTCAATATCAGACATATCACCAGGGAGGGGATTTTATATACTACTTATTATTTAAAATATGTAGTTTACAAACGTTGATTTGATGCTTTTAACTTCATATAAATCCCGTTGTTCCTCTTTGATTTTATTTTATAGAAATATTACATACACCAAGCGGATGTTCTAAATTACATACTTTGTACCTTCTACGTACTATGTAGTTCTTTTAGAACACCTATAAACCGACTTACTTAATTTTTTTTTTGGAAAACTTTTAATTTTTATATATAAAAATCCAGATTAATGCAAAACAAGTAGTTGTCAAGCGCGAGTAAATAAAAATATAACTTAAAATGAGTCTGCAATGCGATTATATCTTCAGGTGATATAGAGCGAGCGATACGTTACTCAGAAAAAGTAAGCGCCGCTTCAAGTGATAACTATCAAGATGTCTTTGTCAGCCTAATGCGGATAATTATGAACCCGGATCAATGTGATGCACTCGATGGACCACTGGCCAACGTCCCCAGACATCCGAAGACATCCTCACCGGACTTTGAAATTGCCTTGCATATTTTAGAGAAGCACGCTGATAAAATATCGCCTCTGAAAGTAAGTAATGCGTACGGAACATACTTAAAATGCTAATGGCGACTCTTGAGTTGCGGGTGTCCGTGGACGGCGGCTGTCACTTGCCATCAGGTGGCCCGCCTGTCCCCATGTTATAAAAAGAAGAAAAAAGTCAGATAAACATTGACACAAAATTATTACAATGTCTTTTAAAAACAGTATAACCTTCATATGTACATAATTACCTTTCCTAAAAAATCTTAAAGCCCTAACTAAGTATACTGTTTGTCAGCGTTTATTCACCTCAAACAATTTTTTTTATTGGTTTCTTGTTTACGGTCGGCTCCCTGGCTGATAATAATAATAATTGAATAATTTATGATTAACTATCTGTGGTTATATTATAAATTGAATTATCTCTACTTAAATAATAATAATTATTATTTTATAATATAATATATATAATCCTTATACTATTTCAGGCAATAGCAGTGTTGTCAGACGCCGTACCTCTAATTCGTTTAAAACAATTTCTTGCAATCTCTCTCGGTGGACATGTGACATTAAAGCGACGTATACAGGTTTCAAAAGGATTGTCATATGCTGAACACATCTACGTGAGTTTAATTATTTTGTCTAAATTTTCTTATATGAATAGGTATGGCTGGTTATAAATGTCATATCGTTAGACCTTTTTCTGCGTGCGTTCGGAAACAAATAGTATAGTTGGGTAGTTGTAGCTAGATTTGGGATTCTCTAGACATGAAGAAGTCAGAAGCTCTTTCGCGTTTTCTTCTTACCCATGTTTTCTTCGGTAAACATAAATACAACTTAGATACGGCAGTTTTTACAAATAAAAAAGACATATTACTCTCATGTCTATTGAGGTTTACTTCTAGTCCAACCAGTTTTTGCCTTAATACCAGTTTTTTGAACGGAGCGACTGGCATCTGACCTACTCAACCCTGACGGATAACTGAACATATATATGTGTTCATGACAACCGAAACCGACGGCTTAACGTGCTCTCTGAGGCACGGGGGTGTAACACCCCAAACTTAAATATCCATCCCCATCACCTGGACGATTGGCACTCCACCACTGTGCGCTTCTCGAGAAGCTTTTTGCCTCGCACAACCAGCTTATGGAACAAATTGTCGCCTGCCGTATTTCCGAACCGATACGACCTTCAAACTTTCAAGAAGAGAGCGTACCTCTACCTAAAGGGCCGGCAACGCACTTGTGACTCTTGAGTTGCGGGTGTCCATGGGCGGCGGTAGTCACTTACCATCAGGTGACCCGTCTGCTCGTTTGCCCCCTATCGCATAAAAAAAAAAAAAAAAACTTCAAAACTGCTGTTACTGAGAATTTCCTATTAGAAAAACCCAATAGCACTTTTTGGCCCAACCCGAGAATCGAACCCGAGGCCGCCCGAGACTGATATATAAATATATATTTAACAATATTTTATGTAGTTATTGTTAGTTGCTTATGTACGTACCGACAGCCCAAAGATGTCATAAAAAGTAACTAAAACAAGTGAGTTCCTGAACTAGCAGATATGTATGTATGTAGATAACAATTGTGTTTAATAAATAGTTTCCAAAGCAATTATCACTTATTATTTAAAAAAAATGTATTCTATTCCGTTACAGGTGCAAGAACTGAAGCAGTCACACGAATCGAAAAGCGTTGTAATTAATGAAAACGACGTGTGCTATGTTTGTAAAAAGCGTTTCGGGAATCAGAGTGCGTTTGTGAGATATCCCAATGGTGAAGTTGTACATTACTCTTGTAAACTTAAGAGGTAGTTAACCTTTCAGGGTAGATTAAAAAATATAACATTCAAATAAACTTACACTCACGCCTTTATCCTGGAAGGGATAGGCAGAAGAATAACTTAGTCCCATTTACGTAATATTGAATAACTTAGTCCCATCTACGTAATAGGGGATATCTGAAATCCTGTTTATACGTATGGATTGGGGAGTACAAGAAACAGGCTTGTGCCGGGAATAGACTATCATTTGTCTATAATATTAGTTCCCTTGTCTGGCAGCATCCTCCGTGCAGCAGCCGGGTCATGGTGAGCTTTAGAACAGAATATTTTTATTCAGGTTTCTAGTCCGTAAAGCTGACAGGCGAAAGGTTGACAAAGAAAAGTCAAAAATAAAAAAAAATAAATGCGTAGGATTTGGAGCAAGTAGCTTTAATTTCGTTTCCAAGATTTGATTAAATACTTTTATGCCAATATACTTAAGAAGTTACTAAATGGTAATAGATATATTAAATTAATGTTGTGATCTGTATACCAAAGCTTTTGATTATATGCTATCCTATCCTGGGTCTTGTTCATTACTTTCATTATTTTGTATATTAGTCTGAAAGCCTATTTTTTTTAAGGAATTAAATACGTAGCTTTAGCACACGTAATACATCCTATTTCTTGGAATCGAATGCTTTGAACCACAGGTGAAGTTGTAGATGCACACGGTATTAAGACCGAGTTTAATATATACTGAACCACCTGATTAATGAGAGAAGTTTTATGGGAGTAAATATTTAAATTTAAAAATTTAATTAAAGCAATTATTTAAATACTCGTTTATAGTATCGTTATGTTACATGTACATATGTTATAACTATTTTAGTATTAGGTAAATAAATCGATCGAGTATGGCACCTATACATATTAACACGTCGACAATATAAGTATATGATACTAAAATTAGAACTAGGCAAGCGAATACCAATTTTAAAATAAAACGATGGACATATCAGTGACGCATGCCAATTATTCTTTTTTCTAAAGCTCTAGTCTTATTGGAGTTCAATTTCAACTCGATAGTATTGTCTTGTCAGTATAAAAAAATATTTATCGAATCTACTCATGTCATGCGTACTACTTCACATACTTCCACCGTATGCGTTTCATAATGAAGCGAAAGTTATGTTCCCAATTCTACCTCACTAATATGTACCTTCTATTTGCTCCTAGTTGTTTCTTTAGTTAACTACTAAATATTATCTTCGTTAATGTTCAATACTTAACTTTGAATATAAGCCAACTGCCCATCATAAGACAATGCAGTATAATATGTCACAGGCTATGAAAGTATTGCTATGCGCATTATAGTATCAGGAGTTACGTCGAGAAATTCGTTGTTTGTATTTTGGTGGATGCCTTACTACTTTTTGAGCCGACGAGCGACCTTTATCAATGGGTGAAGCGATCTTCCGCAAATGTCAGGCGATGCACTATCTTAAGGACTCTTATCTATTAGACAATATATGTATATAGGCAGTGCCCGGTTGAAAGTAATAAGCTTGCCCCCTATTTCGTAAGTAGGACTACCTTATGGTTGGCAAAGTTTGTCGTTTAATTCGCCTATCCCTTCCTATCCCTTCGGGGATATAGGCGTGAGTATATGTATGTTAATCGTATGTTTTGGAGCTAACCCAATTTGACAAGAGATACATATCTATGATAACCGTTTAGCACTGTTTAGAAATGTTTTATTAACACATTTATATGGGAATATTAATTATATCACTCAATTCAAACTCAGACTCAATCAATATTCTAATGTTAGGTAATTTGATCCTTAGATTTCAATAAAACTTGGAATTAGTTGACCAAACGCCACTGACAACATTTTTGTACGTAGGAGGTATTCGCCAATTTAAAACAGGTTTGTAAACAACCTTTAATCGATACTATGATAAGAGTTATCGTAGTAATTATTATTATGATTGTATTTTTGTTTAGGTAAATACAATTTGCTATTACAACCACTACAAGTCCTATAGAAAGTAAAATTCGAAAAGTAGGAATATGTAGAAAAACATTGATGTGTGTTGAAATTGAACTCCTATGAGTTCATAAAAATCGTAATTGTAAGCCTTATTTACTTATAGTTTGTATGTTTGAGAGTTCTAGGTACATGTTTTATGCATGAATTATCAATCTGTAAACTAAGTGGGATACAATTAAAACTTAGACCTTGTTGCTGGTTGCTGGTGCTTAAGCGAGGCTTAAGCTCAGAAAATATTGGCTTCTCGTCGTCTATGTACTTTTAATGTGATGTAATTAATACTTATTGTAAAACTGCTATGTGTGAACGCGGTTACGATGACGCTGAGTGAGTGACGCAATATCGTTGTAATCATGCGCGCCGGAGAACATGTGCGGTTACTAGCGTGGCGTTGTCGTTCGCCTCTGTGGCCCAATGGATAAGGCATCGGCCTCCTAAGCCGAGGATTGTGGGTTCGAGTCCCACCAGAGGTACACGATACACTTTTTGGGGCAAGAACATAGAGATTCTTAGAATAAAGTAATATTTATTAAATTGTGATACAGTCGTGCTGTCGCCTGTTGTTTATTGTGTAATTCTGAACTGGTTTTTGGATCATATTTTGACATATATTATGGGTATGTGTTTCAAAAACTATTAGTGCTATTAATTTCCAGTCATAAACCTGAAATATATAAAATCTATTTTGACTTTTATGGCATCGATTAGTTCATGTTTCATATCAAGTTACGCTCGTCACCTGTCAATCTAGGATTTCGTAACGTCACCGATGACACGTTTTGGCAACTCAACATTTAACACAGATAAAATTATAACCATGGTATTTATTTAATCTATCCGTACCGACGATGTCGCTGTCGATATAAGCTATCTCGTTGAGACCTATTATAAAAGTTCCATATCGCAGGGGAAAGCTGTTAGATATGATAACAATACAATTTTATTGATAAGGACCGGTGAGCCATCGATTAGTCGATACGATCGGGCTCAGTCCCTCTCTGGCCCTTCGCGCCTACACCCATAAATATTTTACAAACAATTAATTTTGATCTTTAATTGTTGCGAGCGCACGGTTTATATTTTCATGAAGTAAATCTAACTTTTATAGTCAGAAGTTTAAGTGTCCGTGTATAGATCTTTCCTGTGGACTGCATAGTGTATAATGAGAATGATGGGGGAAGGAGATATAGGTTACGGAGACTGTTACAATTATGACAACAACTGGTCAATCATTCCACCGGATTACGTTGCTGATCTTGGTTACCAAGTGCGACAGCCCCAAATTGAAGAAGACTATAGATATAATTCTTATGCGTGAGTCACAGTTTTCATTTTTATACATTTTATGTACATGTTTGTGGCCAGTGTATATTTCAACTTGAAGCATACTTAAATAGTTGTAGTCGTTGTAGATGTAAGTCGTGTCGTAGTACACATTTATAAGTTTAGGTTCCAAAACGAAGTGCATTGTATGACTGCACGCGATCCCGACAATGTCGTCGTTGAAAAATGTCTTGCGGATAATTTAACTGAGTGCACTGAAATTGACTATGAATGCGGTAAAATAACTTTGTATTCTTCAATAAAACTGGCTTACTTTCTTGACTTATTACAAGGACCTTCTTAAGAAAATGTTGTTACATAAAATAGTATGAATAATATAATATATATATATAATAATATATACTATAGAATAGAATAATATACTATAGACGCAAGTCTGATAGAGTCTATCAGACTTGCGTTCTTAGCATACTTATGTACGGGGCCGAGACTTGGACCTCCTACGCCAAGCAGGAGCGACGGCTAAACACCTTTCACATGCGCTGCCTCAGAAATATTTTAGGTATTTCGTGGACTCAAAAATCACTAACGAAAGGGTTCTCGAAATCGCTCAGATTCCTAGTTTCGCCGCTGCTCTTAAACAGAAGCGTTTGCGGTGGCTAGGGCATGTGCACAGAATGAAACCTTCTCGTTTACCGCGACAAATATTATTAGTAGCAGTAGCGAATGCCAAGCGGGCTGTGGGACGACCTTTACTCCGCTTCAAAGATTGTGTCAAGCGAGATTTGAACACCTTCAAAATAGACCTCAAAAAATGGGACGAACTCGCTGCTGATAGAATCGACCAAAACCCACTACCGGTCGCATCACACATCTGCGCTAGATGTGAACGTCTATGCCGATCACGCATTGGCCTCTACAGCCATATGAAAAAATGTATTTCACAATATTAATAATAAACGCCTTGAATACCTACAATGACATTGCTTATATCGTCTGCAAAGACGCTAAGACCAATATATGTATATAATATACTATGTTGGTTCTAGGCGGTAAGAAGTTTAGACCATTTCGTTTGGGCTTTATTTTGTAGCTTATGATCTTAGTCCATTGTCAATTTGATTAATTAAGCAATTAATATACAAATATACCCTGCAATAAAACAATGTTTATTTGTATTTGTAACTACATATTTGTAAACCTACCAAAGGTCAAGAGCTTCTATTACTATGTGATCAGTATAAACTCATATTACTGATATAATAATTTTATTTTTAAATGTAAAAGTTTGGTATAAATGTATTGAATGTTACGGTCGAACGGTTATAGTTCGCGTGTCGCACACTTGTACTCTCGTCGGCGATGAATCGGCGCACTGAGTACCATCGAGCTCGTAATCCACCACCTGCGAGCTCTCCCATGCCTTCGTGGAACCCTTAATTGGTTTGGAAACCCTCTTCGCGGGTTAGCGTGCTTCCACCCATTTAGGCTCAGTGCGCCTAACCAGATTTCCATAACGGAATATTCGTGAACCTCCCTCGACCTACTCTATTCACTCGCGAGGCTTACAAAGGTGGTTAGAAGAGCCCCGTGGGCAATAAATTCACTTTAAGTGACATAGGTGCTGACTAACGTGTTACCGACTGTCGTTTGTTTCTTTTTTCGTCGACTAATCTGGGTCACGACTGCGGTATAGAGTTTCCAAAAGATTTATGTTCATGACTCTAATATGCAAACTTTTACTACCCTCGAACTTACATTTCGCTAGCCATATTTCTCAGTTCATAAAGGCAGATATTATGCAAAAGTTGTCTTGTAATTTGTTGGCAGTACATTGTGTAATGGTAGCAGGTTACGCTGGTCATGAGGTAGCTTTTTCTCTGGTGTCGGCGCCGCGTGGTACGAGCGGCGCGACTCTTCAATATTATACTTTTATACAAATTACGTTTGTATCGTGCTCACTATCAACCCCCATTATTTTATCATTAACCAATGCAAATGTAGAGCAATCGTCTACTACTACTAATTCAGTATTGTAAGCAAATAAATAAAGATTTAAATGGTGGTTACCGTAAATTGTGAAATATGTATTTACCGTACCTATCTCCTTTGTGGGACTAAGAAAGAAATACATAGCATTGTCCATGCATAATAAAATGTTTTTTGTACTTTTATAGCGCATATATGTATAATTTGAAATGGGTAATTATTATTTGCACATAATATATTTACTACCTTTAAGACCTCATACTCCAACCCTCAGACAGAGAAAAAAGAATAGTTTTCCCCTAAAAAACGTAAAATCTATACTACTATGATAAAGTTGAAGTGTTTTTTGTTCAATTTTAATGATTATTTTTGTATTTGATAAAGTATTTATCGATATTTAATATAGGGTATAGGACATCACGCTGCGACTATTACGAGCGGAGGAGTGATACGGTGATGCTGAAGGATTATTTTGATGTTATAGTTGTCAAAAAATAAAAGGCCCAATAGAGGATAAAACGATTCAAGTTTGTACGCGTATTTGATCGATTTGATTATGTATTGTAAAATGCATTGGATTATAGTTCTGTTTAGAAAATTTTACTGAAACTTTAATATTGCAGGTATTTTGAAGTGATACAATGGTACAAAATGTCAATTTGTCTTTATTTAATATTTTTAGTTACAATAACTTTTACTCAATCATAATAAAATCAAGAAAAATCGAAGGTGAGTAAATCTTCATTCAATCATTTTCTTTGGATAATGATATTTATTTATTTATTGACGTCTGTTAAAATCTTCCTTTATTATTTTTCGAGTTTTTTTTTTACAAATTTTGCCCAGTCTTCTTTAGTAATTCTAGCACAAGCTTCTTTCAGCAATGTCATCATTTTCTTAGTGGAGAATAGCGGCTTTGTATTGTAGCGAGCTGTGTATCCCTTGACTTGAGCCCAGATCAACTCAATAGCATTGTACTGACAATGGTACGGCGGCGTTCTTATCACTTAGTGTCCATGCTGAAGTGCCAATTCATCAATTTTATATTTTAGTTTCGTAATTCAACAATTAACAATTTCATGTTAGCTTCAACACCTTGTCTTTGTAGCCATGCCACTAAATCAGCCTTTTTGTTTACTTGAATAGGTGCTTTATTTATTTGAACTGAATGGTAAGATGCATTGTCCATAATGATTATGCACTGTTCGGGAAGGTTTGTTAACGAGTTAGAAAACCACTCTACGAATTTATTTGCGTCCATTTCTTAGTGATATTATTTTGTACTTTTAGACTCGAATGCCAGTAAGGGATTATTCCAAAAACCTCCACCGGCTGATCCGGAGTGGCAGATTATTAGGCGTCCACCTTTTCCCATTGGCACTTTTGAGCAAGATGCCTTGGTATCGTCCGTCCACGACTGCAGCACGGTATGATCGAGTCCAACCAAGTCTCATCGATAAATATGACACTGTCCCAATTTGTAAATGTGTTCATTGCCCTCAAGAATTATACTCTGTGGCAAATTAAATCATATCGTCCAAATGGAAGAGCCAGCTTTTTTTTTTCAGTTTCGTTCCAAGTTACATTCTAAGGTCTTTCTCAAATGTCAAAATGGTCCCTTATTTTTTGACGACTATAATTATTTATCTATGAATTAATATATTATATTAGCCTATAAATTTAGTAATAATTATTATTTGTATATTTTTTCAATATAAGCTCGTTATGAATAATTAACGTACTGTTAACGTGATGATTGAACTTGAACAAAGATGCATTATCACCCTACCCCTATATGTATTATATGAATTAGAGCTTTCTACACCTGGACCGTATATTCCGTATATGGGTGTAGTATGATTTTATCGGTCTCCTAGTTGTACCCGTGACTTCGTTCGCGACGACGACAATATTGTCGCATAATAAGCTAGGTAAAAGTCAAATAATTAAAAACTGTAGTACTGTACTGTAACTGTAACTGTAGTAGCAATTAAACTTGAGTCTACACAAAAATATTGTACTGTTTACTTAACCGCAATTTTTTTTTTCCACTCCAATGATACACCCGAATAGTACAGGTTCGCAAGCTAGGCATTTCGTTGATTCGTGAGGTAAAGTGTCATTATTGTACCTTAAGACATTAAAATTATCAAAAAATGGTTCTTATACGCATCGATTTGTTAGTACATATATTTATATAAGACTGATCAGCATGGCATTTTTACGTACACTTGAAACAACAACAATACTGCTTATCAAACATGAACGAATATAAATATGATCGAAGTAATAAAGGAAATATAAAATAAAATTAATAAAAGAAGTGTAATTTATCTTTAATTTGTATGTTTATCAACAGTCTGGTTACCACAATACAAGCTCTGCTTAGTTTGGGGTCAGAAGGCTGTCTGGGCAAAAGTGTAAGGGGTACTAATGAAATTAAGTTCAAACCTAGATAAGGAAAGAAATATTTCTATATACATTAATTCTTTAATTGCGGAACTACGTTATTAGGACTAAATTCTAGATTATTTTTAACCTCATCCAAAAAGGTGTTTCTCAACTCTGTTGTGTTTTTGGGTCATATTTTTATGTGTATGACTTAAAATCGGATATATACTGCTGATTGACTCTTAGTACACCAACTACATTGAAATATAATACTTATTTAAAATAAAAAGTTTACCATCTGTTACTATAATAGTTATTGTGTTTAACAATTTGTAATTTGTTTTAATTTATTAAAACCTTAAAAACATTTATTGGGTGGGAGATCGCAGTGTGGAGTAAAGCTCGTGCCTAGTGACCCGTGTAACTGAGGGCGATTGCACCTGCCTCCCGCCCTTCACAAATCTGGGCCGCGCAGCCTACCTCTATCATATAGTATACGTAAAAAAAATCGTAGAGAAGATTTCTAGCAAATGTTATAAAAAGTATGTAAGAAATGTATGATATATAAAGTAATAGTCTTGATTCGTTAATTTTCGAGGTTGGAATAAAAATCACAAGCTTAAAGCTAATATAATAGTAAAAAGTAAAAGTATCTATTTATTTGTATATTACCTTTTCAGGGCCGAACAGCTGAACCGATTTTGATGAAATTTGGTAATTGGATACTTTAATATTTAGATGTATATGTATTTGTATATGTATTTATAGTATATACATATAAAATAAAAAGTGCCCGGTTAATGGCAACCGGCTTGACGTAAGATGGACTAAATTATGGGTGGCAAAATGTGGACTTTAATAGGTACTTCCCTGCATACTCCTTCGGACATACAGGCGCGAGTGTATGTATATATGAGAATAATAAATAAATTAGGATTTTTTCCCACGGGTCATCACTTCACCTGATTGGCTCTGTTGAAGTGGTATGTCGAAATTGAACCGACTTAAACAACGCGGTGTTCTGTCACATGTTATTCTATTGCAATATTGATCTTATGAAATAAAATATTTATATATCAATCTGATATACATACATAATTGAAATAGTGGAATATTGTATCTTAAGAGTTTTAGCAATTGTTTGTAGTTTCTTCAATGCTTCTGATATTGTTCCATATACTTATTTAAACTTATTCACTCCCTTCATAACACTAGCGATGCGCGGAGCGATGGCAGCGATAGATTCAAAAACTCATTCTCAATAAGTCAATTAAACATTTGGTGAGCTGCACGCCACTTAGGGTTCCCTCCAATATAAATAATTGCCCTTTGTTATTGCTGCTCTTTAATGGGGAAAAATGATGCGTACACGCCAGGTTATCGTGTTATGCTTTATTATGTTCAAAGAAAGATATTTTGTATACCTTTTCAATATAATGTTGTTTGAGTTAAACCTACATGTATTCATCAACAAATACCGCATCACCGCCAATAGAGCTGGTATAAACTTTAAATGTAATGGTTGTGCTCGAAGGTAACCAAAATGTTTGCTTTATCAGTACTTATAAAATATCAAGTAAGATTACCTAAAAAAATAACCTGACTGCAATACCGTGAAATAAAGTTATAAATAAAGAAATGGGTTTACCCCTTGTTATATACCATATGTCATTCCCACTATTAAAATGATTCAAATGACACCTCATTTGAAGTCAATATGGTAGGCTAATATATATAAAAAGTGTTCTTTATGTAACTAACCGAACAATACCTGAGATACAGGCTATCAGCTTTTTAAGTATTATAAAAATAAAAATGATTATAATAAATTTTAAAGAAAGCTCTGTTTAAAATGTATTAAGGTTTTAATTTTTTTTTATATGTTAAGGCCTCACGCACATGCATACTATAACTTTAAACAGATATTACTCAAGTAGTATACAGGTAATGAACCTTTCATGTATTTAGGCGCATAAATTTACACTTGCGCGTTAAATGGCGTCGCGCTGCGTTCAATACAAAAGCCTAGCAATCAAATATGGTAACTCTACTAAATATGTGTTATAATTGAATCTACATTGGACTAGAGTTTTTTTTATCATTATTATAAAATAGATGTCTACTTTTCACCCTTGTAAGAATAATTATATTAATCTATTGTTATAAAAGAAGGTAACGTCCAGAACACATGTATAAAAACGTAAAATTGCTACCTTTACTGTACGTCCTATGATAATAGCTACCTATCAAGATAGTTAAATTAAATGAGATTAATTGAGTATTGTCTTTCGGGTGACAGATGTTTGAACATCTAAATGCTATAATTGTATGTATATAAGATAAATAACGACATACCTTTGACTGAATAGATATCTAAGTACCCATGTATAGCTTTTTGGGTATATGTTTAAAGTGATTATTAATACAATGATGTGGTATTTTCTTCACAGTTAACATCTGGTTAGTTTTAGGAGCCACCGCTTCTTACATTATAAGTATTATAACAATGTAACTTTAGTAGGTGTTCAACACAGTAAGAAGTTTAAAATTTTTTTTAAAGCGCCATTACTTTTCTAAATACAATATTGACAGTTTGACTAATCTTTGAAACAATTACCTCTATTGTTCCATATATAAGCTTCAATTGCACACCTGCAGGTTGTAAAATAAACATCTTCGCTTTAAAGAAGTGCATAATAATTAAAAAAAAATTACATTACCATGAATTGATAGGTATCGTATTAAGGCTAACAACAGTTCTCCCGCCGCGTTAATAGGGTATTATTTATTAGACACTGTAAGGAAAAATCTTTTAAACTTAAGTTACATCATTAGTGGCTATAATTATATACATATATTTGTTTTATTTATTTTACTTCTCAGATGCGGCAGCATAATGTGTCAAGGTGTGGGTTCGGGTAATTTGGCGTCATTGGAAGGATTTGCGATGTTAATAATTATTTAAAAATAGTCCAAGTTATTTTGATCGTTGAGTTGCTGTGCTCCAAGTTGACGATGGTTTGAATACTTTCTTAAAAAAATAGGTCATACGTGACGAAGCAACACGCTTTAATAATATAATACAAATTAGTAGGTAAAAGTCGATGGCACTATTTCTATCTAACCCTGTTGTGGTCAGTAATGAGATTAGTGGACATACCGATACATTAAAAGACATACCGCACCAGGCATATATAAAATAACAGCGTCCGTTTTACGAAAGTTTTGTTATTGCCTCGCGGAATCCATATGTTACCTAATAAATGTAAGTTTTGAGAATGGCATCTTTCCCAACATATTGAAATCCGCTATTGTTTGTCCCATTTTTAATTCGGGAGATAAGACCCTAGTAACAAATTATCGACCAATTTCAAATTATGAAAAAACGCTCTGGAACTCATAAGATTCTTGCTGACAATCAACATGGTTTTCGTTCCAATCTCTCCACTGACGATGCTGTTCTGCAACTAACCTCTAAAATTACAGCACACCTTGATCGAAATAACAAATGCGTAGGAGTATTCCTAGACCTACAAAATGCATTCGACACCGTATCAGTTCCAATCCTACTAACTCGTCTGGAGAACATTGGAATCAGGGTGAGTGTACTTTTGTGGTTTAAGGACTACCTTACCGAAAGAAAACAATGTGTCAGGGTTGAAAAACACGTTAGTAACTATTATTTTGTGCCTTATGGGGTGCCGCAGGGCAGTGTCCTCGGCCCTACACTATTTCTGGCATATATTAATGATTTATGTTAATACCAAATCAAGGGGGCAGATATACAAATATTTGCTGATGACACTATCATACTTTTCTGTGGTGACTCATGGGACAATGTAAGACAATTAGCTGAGATAGGCATGTCTGCTTTTACCGCGTGGCTAGAGGATAGCTTATTATCACTAAACACCACTAAAATGAAATTCCTCTGCTTTAGCAAGAATAAAGCAGCTTCACCAGGTAATTTCCAGTTACGGGTTCATTGTCATCTATGTAACCGATCTAACGTTGGAGTAAAGCATTGTTGTTGCCCGTCTTTACCAAAAACTACAAAAAATAAACAACATAAATGACAAATTAAATTGGAGGAAACACATAACTATGGTTAAAAATACATTAAGAAAACTTATATATATTATTAGACACTTGAGATTGATACCAGACACCAAACTTATGATACAAGCAGAAGCTCACTTAAAACTCACTTGCTTGAGCTCGAAAGGGCACAGCGGGCTGTACTCAAAGTTCTTCTTCACCTACCGTTTCAATACCCTACTCATTTAGTTTATGAAAGAGCTGATGTTCTAACTGTACGCAAACTATTTGTTTAACAAAGTATACGAAAATATCATAAAACTTTTGTACCCTTGTTGAAACTTTCTGGTAAAAGAATAGATAGATGTCCAGTGCCAAGAGTTAAAAGTAAATTTGCCCAACAGCACTTTACTAATATTGCACCAAGACTATAATAAATTCAATATACAAAACGAAAAACCAATCCAACCATAACATTAAAAATATTATTAAATTATGGACTTAGAATACGATGAGGTGGAAAACCTACTACAAATTGTAATCTGATAGCAGGCTGTACAGCTGTGTACAGTGATCACTTCTTGTTGCAATGAAGAATTATGATTACTATGTATATTTTTATTATTTATTCGTAAATCTTCTCTTTTATTATAATGAATGTGATGTAGCATTACATTCAAACATTGCAAAAAATAAAAGCAAGAATGTCTTCGCATTTGCTACCAGTATTTAACTGAAGCATTTCAAATTACATATCCTCCGTAAATGTCCTGTTGACAGGTTTTACTACATTTTATTTTCTATGTTATAAATCACTGAAATATAATGAATAAGATATATCATCAAAATGAGGTATCGAACTGAAGTTGTACAAAGGTTTTTATGAAGAATCTGTATTATACATATGTATGTATGGATAGGTAATACATTATATATGATGAATACTATCGAACCCGGCCACCTTGGCTGGGCGTAAACAATATTAGTCCAGATTAATAAAATAAAATTTTGTTTATAGAACTAAATAATAAATGTGTCCTCTGGATATATGTATACACACAAGAACATAATGCAACAATATATATATTGCAACGAAATGGTTATAAAAATCACGCGGGCTGTCTGTCTTGTGTTTTTAGTTATCTCAAGTTATCTTCTCAACTATCTGTGAAAATTAAATAAAGTAAAGGGTAAATTATATCTTCATAAAATTTCCGTGATAATGAAACTCTATATTTTATACGAATGCATATAATGTATGTTATAAATTCACCTAAACATTTCTATCGATTTTTTTTCTTCTAACATAAAACATTATTTTGTGGTAAATATACGAATTAGATATATGGTGTCACGGACTTTGTTGTAAATCTACTAGACTAATATTTTCCTGTACATCGTATTCCTTTATTTGTAACTGTTTGCCTAGCGTAAGCCGATAAAGCGTATAACTTAAGAATTTTTCTTCGACTTGGTTTACAAATGCTGATTTTTTACACAAAAATAAGGTAATTATCATAATAAAATATAGCCTTTGCCACTCAGAAAGAGTCTATCTACCTATCAGTGAAATAATTTTTAGAATCTAGTTTATGGATCCAGAGATTACCGCCTCCAAACAAATAAAAATGTTAACTCTATAATATTAATGTAGATATGTTAATATTAAAAGCAAAAAGGGTTTTAAGCGTCATTTTATTATTTCAATGAACAAGAGTAAAATAAAAATCAAAAGCCGACAATCTCTTTGAAATTTGGAGCATCAGTTGTGGGTATATTTACTTAAGTGAAGTCAATAATAGTCAATATAATTTCATATTTTATAATGAATAAATGAAACTCAAACAGAACAATAATTTCCGTTACCGAACATGTGCAAGTCATAAACTGATAAAATTGTTGAAGTTGTCTACCTGTTCCAGAAGACCGCATTGTTTCACAATTTCAATACGCTAAGTACTGCAACATGTGCAAAAGATTAACTCACTGTGATGGAACTAGACAATAGAATGTTGCTAAGGGATGATTTTACTATGTTCATACTACGAGTAGTGTTCCTCAGATTGAGACCAGAAAGGTCTGTGTCCTAACTTTGCAAAAATAATTGTAGGTTAAATTTTGTAGTATTAATGTAGTTATGTAATATTATGATATGAATGTTGCAAACACGTGGTCAAAGGTACAGAAAATACATATTTTCACATTTCATCATCTAGAACAAAGAAATTCTGCTGAAGGATATCTGAAATGATTGATAAAATCTGCATTTACCTGAACGAGGCCGTTGGCAAAAGTTAGTTAGTTATTAAGGTTACAGATATATGACTTTCTAATTGTTATCGGAGAAGAGTTATTTTTCAAATTAAAGTTCTTGAATATAATTGTTAAGAAATAGTCTTATTATGTAGAAACAATGTAATAAAAATGTTTATATAGTTTGTATAATGAGAATGAAGAAACCCTTTTAAAAGTATATATAAAAATACTTTATAACAGAAAATATGCAAATAGAAAAAAAAATAAGCTGAAGTTATGATGTCCCTTTTGCGCTGTATATTCAGAAAGAGGCACAACAAATATTTTAGTAACATGAGCTTACACGGGCTTATTAAAACACTTTAAATGAAAATCGTTATCCGGGTATTTGGAGCGGCGTCCATAACGAACCCGGCCTCAACAATGGGCTTAATGCTCGCACTCATTACAAAAAGCGACAGAACATAACGCGCTACGTCGAAAGCTCCTCTATTCAAAAGTGTATACTCCAGTTTTTTTTGTTGGGAAGGCTTCGGCTGGTGAGCGATTGGTCGCCGCGAGTCCCGCCCCGTCGCCAGCGCGCCGCTATTGGCCGAGGTCACTGGAGCACCCTCGAGGCTAGTCCGGAGCTGAGTAGGCTGTCGAGGTAGAGGGCGGCGCGGGGTATTCTTCACCCCGAGCACCACTCGAGGGTTGTTTAGTGTATACGCGGCGTCGCAAGGCGCAGCACGTGTTCTCGCGAGTGTACCTATAGTTATCAAAATTATCCCGAAAACGAGTTCTCCCGCCCGGGAGATGAAGTGTGAGGAGGGTGAAAGCGCGCGGTCACCGCCACCGCCGCTGCTGCCGCCGGCTTCGCTTCTGGCTTGGAGCCCTATATTGTTGCCGCCGTGGGGACCGGCTTTTCTGCCGGCTCTCTATCCGGCGGCTTTTCGGTCCGCTTTTCCCGGGTAAGGTCCGATGAAGAGATGTTTATTTTTGTGTATATTATGTATAAATGTGACTTAGAGCATTTTTCAAACAAAATATGTGTACTTGGGAATTACTATTCTGAATATATTAGTTCTTAATTAAGGGGGTACCTTCATTAAGAACTAATATATCCAACCACCTAGTTGTCTCTTTGAATCAATAAAAATTGAAATTTCAGTTTATCACTAATCAAAAGCAATTTTTTCATAGTAATTGTGACATTTCTTGTGACAGTTTTTGCACCTCTTAGTGAAACATCGTTAATAGTTGTGTTTACAACCTGCCGCTCTTGTGAAGCCGCTCTTTCATCGCGTCACGTACGGGAAGGTTTGACGGCTCGACTTCTCGGGCACATGTAATAACGCAGAGATTGACACAACCCATGCTCTCATGTACCGTGTTTAGAAACATTCTATTATTAAGGTCACGTATTCTCGAGAGGTGCTCTCTTACAACAATGGTTGAATTGATGGAATTTCGAATGTTTTCTTTCAATTATACACCATCAAGACGTGCTTATCGGTTCTGACGAGATTTGAGTTTTGAAGTTTCTTTAAGCAGGATACGTGGGTGCCCCGACAATGTTTAGAGAACTGTCGACTACTCAATTTATTTAATCTTTTGCTGTTGTGTAGGTTATTGTGTAGGTGTGGGACAATTTGAATCATAGCCGCATATTATTTATATTATTCATAATATATATATCAGAGTAATGCAGGTATATACATACATACAGTGGTTGTTGCAAATGTAGAGGTTCGAAGCCGCAACTACTCAACTGCAGGTCAGACTTATGTATCTTAAATTATCTTAACTCAATTTATTTCCTCTTGTTACAGGCTGTTAGACAGTATGAAGATGCCCGGTCAGCGGCCAGGGTTCCAGATATCTGATATCCTGGGATTGAATGAGGGCAAGGGGTTAGAACCCACTACGGCACAGGCTGCGCTCGGCGGTTGTTCGCTAGAGTTACCAACATACGCGCCGCCTCATCACGCGTACTCTCACGAACTGCTGAGACACCATCAACCTTGGTTATCCCTGGATTATCACGAGGGACATAATAACTGTAAGTAGATGCTTCTTTATGACTCGAAGCTAGGTAGAATTAACGGACACAAGAAACACCCAGACTCTTGACAACTGTTTGTGGATTATGCAAATATTAGTCCCCTGTGGGAATCGAACACACTATCTCTGGCTTAAGAGTAAGGATTACTAACCACTAGATTAACAGTCCAGACAAGACAAGTTTATTTATGAGGCTTCTAGGTACTGGCTATCCTTTAAGTTATTTGTATTCATCATTACCGGAGACTACTTAGAGACAGTAGAGTTTCTAGTTGGGAAAGGATAGTCATTTCGATTCTTTTTTTAAATAATAATTTGATTCTATATAGATGTTTTGTGTTTGATTATACTAGAGGTATCGCATTGCATAGATTCGCTCAAATGGAACCAACAGTTTATAGTAACTAGTCTCATGTACAGCTCGGCCCAAGCTCGTGGAACTCCATTATTCTCTTTAGAATTAGTGAAGAACTTTATTACAGTTGCCAATCATGCGCTTGCTGTACCAGGCGTTGTTTTTTTTTTTTCTTATGCGATAGGGGGCAAACGAGCAGACGGGTCACTGATTGTAAATGACTACTGTTATCAAATGCTAATCCTTAATAATGAATCTAACAATAAGACATAGAATAAAGACATAGAAGAATAATTTAAGTACATATTTTCAAATGTTTTTTTTTTAATTTAAATCGTGATAATATTACTATCGAGCTAATTTAAACTTAATAACGTTCATCCGAGAGTTAGTATTTATCTCTCTTCAAAATTAAAGTGTTTTGTATGTAAGACTAAAAAATATTCTGTTCTGTGTCACTTGTGTACAGACATCGGTTGGAAGACTATAAGTACTAAATATGTATAATAAAATTAGAAAGCTGAATAGCTTGAAAGCCGATAAAGTAACAATTGATTTGTTCTGTGTTGATTCAACTTTCATAAGTGAAGAGTACCTAGGTAATTCATGAAGGATACTCCAATGATGTTATTAGCTTTTCAACTAGTGAGTAGCAGTAAGTACGGTAATAAATATTGATCACTTTAGCCAAGTGGCGCCTCCGATTATTCAAACATTATTAGTTCAGTAGTATTCACTCGATGTAAGTTAGTCATTGAGAATAATGATCTTTTAAATGTTAGTCCTGTTAAACTGTAAGATACGTAGACTGTTAGATATTAACGTAGTAATACATACATACGCTCACGCCTGTACTCCCTAAGGGGAAGGCAGAGGTGTATAAAACACCCACATTTCGCTAATAAGAATGTAGCCCCGCTAAAGTAATAGGAAGCAAGCTTATTGCCGTCAATCGTTTACTTTATATAGTAATATTCGGATGTTCTGTCAGTATTCTCATATCAGTAATATCTTCATTAATCTGCTTTATATAAAAAGAACCATTAACTTTACCTTTCTTAATAAAGCTTTCCTTATTGTTAATAATACTAGTTGAAATACTTACCTATATTCTTTTTCATAACGCATTACATTTTATTTATTCCATCTTTTTTTTTTTATTTTTCAACTACCGCATTATAAATAATTCATGTGTCGGGGGCTTTACAAACATTCAAACAACGGACACACAGAATACCCAGACACGGGACAGTTATTTGTGGATCACACACATTTTTGTCCCGTATGGGAATCGAACCCACGACATCCGGTTCAGCAGTCAGGGTCACTAACCACTAGACCAACAGGCCCGTCATTTACTATAATTACAAGGCGGTCATTGTTTTACTTTCAATGCAACTTCAATCCATAACAAAACACTTATGGTGTACAATGAAGAATATTGCTTTTAAGAATAGTAGCATTGTTTGGGATTATTATATTGAGTTATCAGGATTATTGTATTATGTTGTTCAGAACCTTACTTTACGTCTTTACCTAGTTGTTCTAACGCTTCAAACTTCAATAAATTATATTGAATATTGAAACATTATTCATCGGAACTTGTGGTGTATATTGATTGTATAATCACATGGACTGTAAATCTATATGTACGTACGTAGAAAATGTATTATCTCGTGGATACTGTAATCTTACCATAGCAAAAAGATCACGCTTTAGATAGTTAATGCTGCTCAGTTTATAAAATCGTCAATTCAAGATATGTTTATCCGTTGATACGCGATAAGAGATGACAAGAACCTTAACCATAACACGATGAGTTTCATAATAAAAAACTCCTAATATCGTCAGTGAGTGTAAAATTAAATGATCCATCTTCAATAATATTGACTAACTATAATCTATGATACACAATAACGATTAGTATTTACTTACATAGGTCAATATTATTAAGTTATTGTATTTTTAAGGGATTTGTTGTATTGTCTCTTATCACGAACCGAACACGAAGCGATGTACTTCATAATTTACTTAAAAAAATGATAACCGCCTCCAGTGGCGAATATCATGATAAATCGTAAAACGTGAAATTCAAAGACCCATTTCTAAAGTAATTAAAAGAATTATACCATATTATAACCGGTAAGAGGTTGTACCGTCCACCATCACCTCACATAACATGCATTTTTTTAAGTATCTTAGTAACTTTAGGTAGTAAATGAAAATAAAACATATGTGCTTATAAAATTTATATCTGTTTAACTGAAACAAAGGCCCTCCTCCTTTTTTGAACAAAAACTAACTTTGCGAATTCTGTTCTACGTTTTTTTTTATGCGATAGGGGGCAAACGAGCAGACGGGTCACCTGATGGTAAATGACCACCGCCGCCCATTGACACCCGCAACTCAAGAGTCACAAGTGCGTTGCCGGCCTTTTAGGTAGGAGTACGCTCTTTTCTTGAAGGTTTGAAGGTCGTTTCGGTTCGGAAACACGGCAGGCGACGTAAAAGATCTATTCTAAAAACGTCACCGCCAGTCTCTGAAATCGCTGACCGGTGTGACCTTTAGCCGACGGGTAGAATATCTGAAACAGAGATCTGATTGTTTGTTAGCAAACAAACTTATATTACATTCATATCGTTAGAAGTGTTTATCTTTCCAAATTGTCATCTCGTGAATTATCGTACTCAAATAAGTTGACCCACTCGAAAGTAATGTGTATTCGGTAGTGGTTGGAGAGGCAGAGATTATTTTTTGAAATGCTCCTTCATTCGAGTGCCTTCACCCGCTAATCTAGTGTTGTCATTAATTATTTTTATCGCTTATCTAACACTTTCGGCACACTACATACACTCGTATATTGGATTGCTTGTAAAACAACGATTTTACATAATATATCTGGTGATTGATTGGTGTTTTGTTTTATTGGTACACTATTTACACTAACATACAAATAGTATTCCAATGTGCACTTAGTAGTTTACTTTTCGACAAGATGTAGAGTAATTTCAAGATATTTTCTTGTTTTATTTGCACTCTTTCCTTTAGATAAATGTATGTATATCTGTATGTAATCCCATATCCGCATATTAATACATTAAGATCAGACAGTAAATTTTGTAGCAAGAAAAGGGCTAAATAAATATCTGTTATACTTCACGCTAATTAAAGAAGCAAGAAATCTCTGGTTTTGTTGAAAAGAAAAGAAAAACATTCCTTCTTCGAACATTCTCCATGTCTAAAGTTCTAATTATTATTTCCTAGCCACTACACTTCTATCGGTATAATTTCAGTTATTTCTTGAATTAATATAGTCAACTACTTTAAAGTTAATTGGCCCTGTTTGCCAAATAATGTAGTGGCATATGTTATACAGTTATAAGACTTAGAAGTATTTCTAACCAACTTTAATACAGTCGCAATACTAAAATAAACGTGGTCGGATATGTCAGCTAGCTGCAAAATAAATAAAATCTCATGAGAATTAGATGGGGCTGGGTTCAGTTCACGCCCTAGAGGGTAATTTGGGGTGCTACCAAACACCTCGATTGTTTAATGTGAGGGGTGAGACGTGAAACGAATTTGTCACCAATAGATACTGCTCAAGCTCGTGAACACTATGGAGGCAGCTGTCGGCTATCAATTACACGTTGTTTGCGGTTGTTAGGGATGCAATTTGAGCATTATTCGATGACAGTTATAGATTTTATTGTTCTGCTTTCATACGAAATAGCGAATTACTTATGCTATAATTTATAATATATTTTTGATAGTTATACATATATGAAGATGGTATAATTATTCAAACCAAGATTTTAACAAGTTGAACAAGTAAGTACTTTAAACAAAAGTGACTGTGGATATTTGAGGATTTAAAAGTTAGTTTGGATAGAACTTCACAGTCGTCAGGAAGCGGAAAAATCACATGTATTGAGGTTTCGAGTGTTGTCTTTTTGTATCGATATTTTGCGGTATACTTTGTTATTTAATATAAAACAATCATTGATATTAAGGAATTTATCAGTTTTGGACTCATTATGCATAGGAAAAAAATCAACCCTTTTTCATATAGTACTATATAAAAAGTTAATTCCCTTATCTCTTTATAACAAATGCAACGTAGTCACTAAATAAAAGTTTAGTAGTTATAAATTAAATTACTTGGTTTACGCTGTAGGAGGAAAAATGCTGTATATCTTGATGAACATGGATTTGAGCATATTCATGCAGGTGGTATTCAGGGATTACGTTCGGTCGGAGAAGAAACAGAAGGGACAAAAAGATCTCATTCTCGACTCTCATAGAAGACGCAAAACAGAAAAAAGCGCAAAAGTAGTCAGTCTTCAAGAATCGGATTGAAACATTTACTTCTATACAGTAAATGAGGCTGCGATGGATCATCTGGTCAGAGCCAGTATAAACAGAAGCTTCCAGAAGAATCTGAACTTACGTCTGAGGCATAATTGTTTATGACTTTTTTGGTACCTATCAAATTAGTAAACGAGTTAATTTTTACCGGTTCGTTTGTGTCGTCCTATATCAAAACAATTTTGCAAAGAAACTCCTGACAAAACTTAAGCTAATGTCGATTATTGTGAGGAAGTACAATTGAAACATGAACTCGTGTTAACAACTGTGGATGTCAAAGTCATTGATTTATTAACAGTTACATCTTCTATTTCCACATGTACAACATGCATGATTTGGTGAAAGGGACTGCCAGGTCCCAAAACGAAGGGTAACTTTCTTCATTTCGTAATTCTTTTACATATATTTTATTATTTGTTGTAATATTTTAAAAATATATTTATGACATTTTCAAAAATATTTTGTAGAATTGATTATTTAAAAATAAGTAGAGTAATTATTTTAGAGGGCCCTGGTGATGCGGAAAGATCACCCAGGGGGGCTTCCATTTAGAATTAAGTGTTTGTCTCCATTCATAAACTGAATAGTAATAAAATTAAAAAAAAAACCATTGAGTATATATTTTTTAAATATTCATTAATTTTTATTCATTCATCCAACATTTTATGTTCAGAATTAAAGATTTTTATAATAATATAATAATAAATAAATATAATAATAATATAATATAATTTAATTTATTAAAGAAAATATAATACTGTGTAAGTAGAATGAAAACAGTTATGCAATAAAGGCCAAGTTCACATTATAGAAAGACTTGTCCCATGTTTGCACTGGACGACAAGTTCTAGTTTGTATTTTTATATTAATGGTTTAATCTGATATTGGATAGGCTTGACTCCATACTTATTAATTAGTTGTTACATGCAGGAAGGCTGGTGTCTTGTCATATTACGGTGTCAATGAGAACACCAAGCTTACAGATAGTCGGGTAACAGACACTATAATAAGAACGTAGTAATCTGGGAGATAAAGACAATCCGTGACTCAATACTTTTATTAAATTTCCTGGATGCGCTTACGAAGGTAAGCGATCGTCAAACAAAAGCTTCCAGCTGCCGAGGTTTGGGTGTGGCTCGCACTCCCTCCACTACGCAACCTTCCCCCGATGTCCACCACGCCCAGTCGCACTCCCGCCCGCCCGTATTATCATATCCGTGTGAAACAACGAAACGTTCGAGGGGTGAATAACGAACAATGTAACGTTTATGGAGATTTTTTCCTTTCTATTATTTATTTGATCATCACATCTAGTTACAGTTAAATAGAGCGTAACCCTCGTAAAGATTAACTGAGGATTGGGATGTGAGTGTTTGTATCAGTTTTGTTTGGTGGTTTTGTTGATATTTGTTTTCAAGTTCCTAATAAATTGAGCTGTTTAAATAAATCTTCTCACGTATTTTGCAATCATAGCTTAACCCGTAATGAACATAATATGACACAATAATATAAAAGATAGTAACACTATATGAAAAAGATAAAATTCACATATTTTTTTTCTGAAATTGACATATTCAAATATTCAAAAAGCTAAACTTTTTATACATACAAGAAAATATGAATCTCAATCGGTATCGGTTTTCGAAATTAAAGCACATAGACTTTGGTGTAAAATAGGTTCTAGATCGATAAAGTGAATCGATTTAAAATTCTTCAGCAACCCCTTTGTATCTGTATTATACGTATTTTATTTAATTGTTTGCAATTGAAAAAAAAATGTTGATTACTAATAAGATATTTTGTTTGTCTTAGGTGTCATCGGTCAGCAAGCGAGCCCTGACAGTACTTCTCGCGCTTCAGAGCTTTCTTACGTAGGCCCATCGGCTGCATCGCCACCAGTGAACGATCCACGCAATGAACATGACCACGAGCACGACCCAGATGACAACGACATAGATCACGATGATGAACAAGATCATGAACCAAGCGCAAACGCCAGCTCTGACCCCAACTTAGCCCACAAGAAACGTAAACGACGTGTCCTCTTTTCAAAAGCTCAAACTTACGAATTAGAAAGACGATTCCGTCAACAACGATACTTATCAGCACCGGAGAGGGAACATCTGGCTAGTTTGATAAGACTGACACCGACGCAGGTTAAAATATGGTTCCAGAACCACAGATATAAGACCAAACGGGCTGTGCAAGAGAAGGGAGCTCATGACTTGAATGTCGGTGGATTGAATTCGCCTAGGCGTGTTGCTGTGCCAGTCTTGGTGAAAGATGGCAGGCCATGTGTTGGAAAACCTGATGGGTTACCCCCGTTAGGCATGTCCCTCCCACCGTATCATCAATCTATGCATCATCAGCCCTCCGTAGCCGGCCACGGACCACAGTCTGGAGGTTGCTGGTGGTGAAGAGCGCTTTATGCGTCAGTGTTTTATGTGATTTACTAGTCCATTTGTCGCAGTTTTTAGCAAAACTTGATAGTAGTACATTTTTTCCCGTTTCTTATGAAAAGTAATAATAATTATGTTAAATGTCAATAGTGAATGAAAGCCTGCCACAGTGCTAAACTCTGATTCGCTCATACAAAATCGGTGAACTAAAAACATTTGTTCTCTTCTGTGTGACTCTTTATACATTGTAAAAAATTAAAATAATGTTTCAAAATATAAAGAATTACTTAACTAAATGTAAGAATAATAAAAAATTAGGCCGTATGCAATCAATTATATACATCTGAATCTCTGAGTACATAGAGGCGTTGCAGCGTTGATCAGATTATTGGTTTTGTGACAAGCTAGGTAAAGTTTATTAGTTTAATTTTAGTAGTTATTTTGCGGTTTCATGCAAATTTAACAAAAAAAAAAATTGAATTTTGCAAAAATTGCGACATTTCATACAAAGAGCTAAATTTTCGTAGTTTTTGTTATGGAATTGTTAAAAGTATTATTCAAAGCAAATAGCAACTCGAATACTAGTAACGAGTACTCATTTAAGTACTTTATTGGAAATTGAAATATGAAGGTATCTGGAGTTCCTACTTATATGTAATATAGTTATTTTTACCACAAGTGAGTGAAATCTTCGTATGTCATGAGCGTTTATTGTTAACGTTCATAAAACTAGTGATCAAATACATTCCACTTCGTTTGGAGTTTGTATATTTGTGTAAAAACCTGTGTCACTTTTAGATAAGTAATATTATGAGAATTGACCAGATTTTATCAAAATGCAATATATAGTTGTAAGTTTCAGTATTATCATAATCGAATATACTTAGTTCATAGTTATTTATGTATATTTCAAATAAAATTTTATATTAAATACGTATTAGTAACTTTAGATACAAATGTATATTCTGTACATATTCGTGTGATGATTAGTTACCGATATAAATAATAAATTATATAGTTTACATTCCTCTTAAATAAATATGATTTTGTAGAATAGAAATAATATCGATAAATACCTCTGTACTGTTCTAATTACAAGTAATCACACGAGTTATGTCCTTACCAGTAGGTAAGGAATTTAAGCAAGATTGTAAAAATGTGTTACATATAAATTATTATCCAAATATAAAAATGATAAAAAGTATTTTATGTGCTATTTTCTTACCATCCTACGTTTTTCTTATTAAAATTGTTTGAATGTATGTTAAAGAAAAATAGGCATACTATTTTATATTTTTTAACAATGGATGTCGACTTCGTTGACAGCGCATCAAGGAAGATTGCTTATTACCGCACATGCTTATAAAACCAAGCATAAATCGAATTGCAATGCAAATGCAATGCACCAAACACGTAAGTGGGTGAGAGCACTGTACACTTCTTCTTTTTTTATGGGATAGGGGCTAAACGAGCAGATGGGCATGGGCAACTCAGGAGTCACAAGTGCGTTGCAGGCCTTTTAGGTAGGAGTACGTTCTTTTCTTCAAGGTTTGCAGGTCGTATTGATTCGGAAATATGGTAGGCGACAATTTGCTCCACATGCTGGTTGTGCATAAATGTTGACGTTCAAAAGTGCCTTTTGGGCCTATTTGAAATAAATGCTTTGACTTTGACTTTTGATTCAAAACGCTTCTGAAGAAGCGCATAGTGGTGAAGTACCAAGCATCTAGACCATGGGGATAGAAATATTTGAATTCAATTGATGAAATCGGTTCATTTATGATACTTGTGAAAACAATACTATTTTCGCTACCCACTCTGACAAAACTACAGTGCTTTAGAGCATTCAGAAGAAAAAAATACATACTTGACAAAACAAAAGCCTAAAGCGATTGTTTTCACTTCAATTATATAATAAACATGAATTGATAAGGTAAGTACTTCCTACGGGGTACGATACAAATGGCACTCTCGAAATAAAATGAAATGAAATATTTATTTGTACTATTTACTGTACTCAGATGCATACATGCATCTGAGTACAGTAAGATGGTAATAAAGAACACATTTAATTTTGCTACATACTCAACATAGCTACAACATAGCTACAACCGGAGACCTGGTGTACAAAAATATAGCTTTTTTAAAACTACAATCAAATTAATAAAATAAAGAAAAATGAATATAGAGTTCAATAAATTATAATATAGATTTAAGAAATAATAAATGCATGTCAAGAAATAATAATCATAAAAAAATATTTGAGGAGTCAAAAATATTAAGTATATGTATGTATATAGGTATAAAAAATCGTGTAAACTGTAATAAGCCTTTTGGCATTAGATTTCTTTAGTTCTATATATATAATTATATATATTCTTATTTTCTCGTCTGTTATTACAAGTATCTGATGACAGTTGAACATTTGTTCTAACAAAAATACATACTTCCATAATAAATTGACATCAGAAAGTCAATACTTTATGTTCTATGGTCAATAGGTGACTTTCAGTATAAACATGGCACGAATACAGCATTTTTGGATTTTGAATACAATTATTTATTACTTGCATTTCCCCAGAATACATATTATAGCATATCTTAGGGTAGAAAGACCATACTAGTCAATGGTACGTTGTAAGTAAATTAATCACTGGGGACAGTTTATAAAGAGCATACAAGCATCTGCTAAGTTTATTACTAACATGTTCGATGTGGCTTTTTCAGATTAGTTCATTATACCAAGAAATTTAGCACTATATATAGAAGGTTAATTTGTGATGATGTCTCGATTCGTTAGCTAAAATGCATGATGTTAATTTTATTCAAATTTATTTTTCATTTGTTATTGTCTAACCAAGATATTATTGATGCCAGTGAATTATTTATATCGTTTTCATAGGTGTTTGCATTTCTACAAGCAATTGTGAGCATGCTGTTGTCGGCAAAAAGGTTTTCTTATTGAAATTGGAAGGTCATTGAATTATACCATAAATAGAAGAGGTCCAAATATATACACCTGAGGCACTCCGAATTGTATTATCTAATTTTGAAAAAACCGTTATTTGTTTACGGTTTGACGGATAAGAAACTAGAAGTTTCAATATATTGCATCTTATGCCATAAGATTCTAATTTTTCTTTTAATATAGTATGGTTAGCCTACAACATATTATTATTCTTATTGTTCTTTTAAAAGGGGGTAATCTTTACACATATTAAATATTTACGTAATCGATATTCAGCATTGAGCATGTGTTCTACTGCAATACTATAAATAATTCTTAGTTTTCTCTTTTGAACTTTCTTCTTTGACCATGATGTCTCCAACGTGCCGTTTAACAGTAAATATGATTTTAGTAGGTATGTTGGACAAGGTTCATGTCTCGATATCTATTTTAAGATCCACAAGACTGAGGATGAAAATTGACAACTCCTGAAACTAATACTTCTTCTAATAAGCTCTTCTCTTCTCTTCAAGATAACCTACAAACAAAGTAGGTTAGCTTGATAACCTTTTGGTATTTTGTTATAATATTGTTATTGTTATTTGTTATAATAGTAAAACTACAGTAAATTATGGATGTTTCTCGTCGAGAACTTCGGCTGCTTTTACTTCACGAATTTCGCTTAGGTCGAAAAGCGACTGAAGCAGTGCGCAATATATGTGCAACGATGGGTGAAGGCGTGCTCTCTTACGATACCACCAAATATAGGTTCAGAAGATTTAAGGATGGAAATTATGACCTATCTGATGAACCTCATCAAGGACGACCTCCTACAATAGATGTAGACGAGTTAAAAAGACTCATAGAAATGAATCCCAATTTCACTTCACGTTGTCTGGCAGCTTCAGTGTTCTCATATTGCAGTAGAAAAACAACTCCACGCTTTAGAAAGGACCTGGAAATATTCAGTTTGGTTGCCACATGAGTTGACGCCGTTTCAACTTTAGAAGATATGATATGAAACTACTTAGTTATCATCGTACCAATGAGTGGCTAAGGAATGTAATTACGGGGGATGAAATGTGGGTTATGTACATAAATTTTTCGAGTAAGCGCCAGTGGCTTGGACCTGGAGAAGCAGGAGTACTGATGCTAAAATCTGACACGAGTAAAAACACTTTTAAGTGTGTGGTGGGGAATAAACGGGATCATATACTGTGAGCTGTTGCCATCTAACACTTCAAACACGGCCAATATTTATTGTGACCAACTTTATAAAGTAGCAGCGAGATTACCGATAAATCAAAATAGAGTATACTTTTTGCACGATAATGCTCGACCACATGTAGCAAAAGCGACTCGTGAAAAATTACTTTCGCTTGGCTGGGCTGTCTTTCCTCGCCCACCGTACTCTCCAGACATTTTGCCCTCAGATTATTATCTGATTTGTTCTCTAGTCCACTACTTAGCAGATAAAAAATTTAAAAATGAAGACCAGCTTAAAAGTGACCTTACCATCTTTTTTGATGAAAAGCCTAAACACTTCTAAGAGGAAGACATTATGTCTGTGCCAGCGATTTGGCGACAGGTGATAGAAAACGGTGCTTGTATAGTTGAGAAATAATTTGATTTTGTATACTTAAAAAAATAAATAAATTTGTGTACCAAGATTGTGGGATTGTGGGTTATACAACTACAAAAATTTAGAAATATGTACGACTTCTTATTGTATTAGGTACAGCGCATGACTGCTTTTGAAAATACACGGCTTCTCAAGAATGCTTCTCGTACTAAACCTGTGATTTAATATGTTGTTTGACCTATGATTTCTGTGTGCCTTGGAATACATACCTGTGCATTCCAAGGCATTCCATTATTTGATCACCAAACTAGACCAAAAAAAGTAATTCTGTAACGTTTCGCAAACAAATAAAACCCTAAGGTTTACTCCCTTTTTATTTCCATTAATACAATATACGAGTAGATGCGAAAAAATTCCATGTTTACGATATTAAAGTACATCGACAGGTCGATGTGTGACGGATCATTGTTGACTGTTTCAATATTTACTAGTCCCGGGCGTTTATCTAATCGCGGGCTGCCAACCGCGATAGCTTGCGACCCGATTACTGAAATACCCGTAGCCTTAGCGTTTTCTTTTCACCTGTTCTATTTATTGCTATTTTCATACTTTTAACTGCACCATTGATCGAGTGGAATATCATGTTTTCTGGTATAGAGATATGCCTTGTGGATCTTCGGTCAACTATAGTAGAACGACTTCGGTGAACTCAAGCGTTTTTTGCAATACTTATCTACATTATGTTTTATTATGTAAAAGAGAAATGTGGTGACTTTTTTTTTACAAACGTGTATATATAACTTTCTTCGTTTTTTTTTTCAACTACTATGCTGAAGGAAATTTGATTAATGTATTTGGGTAAAACATATTCAATGAAGAATACATCAATAAAAAATATGAACATTTATTTTAGTAAATAAGGTGTGTTTCAGATAAAATATCACTTTTAAAAAACCGGGTGATGTTTTGCAGCTGGTTAATTCATAAATCTGTTTTCACTATTGAAATCTAATCTACATAAATAAAAATAACTATATTTTGTAGATTTGTGACCGCATTATTTCAGATTATAGAGTAATAATGTTTTTAAAAATATACATACATTTTCAGTAGTAGTTAAGTGTATATTGTTAGTAGCTAATGCATTTCGTGTTTCGGAATAAAGAGTTATATTATTGAATCGACGACCTTAATAGTGAACAGATATGGATAACAGTAAGTAAACATACATACACTCACGCTCCGGATTTATACCAGAATGGGTGCGCAGAGGGGTCTCGAACGACCAGTTTACAAATACAACAATAATTTAGTCCCACTACTTTGGTTATAATCTGCAGTAACATGTAATACGAAAACTTCGACTGCTACCGCGGATAAAATATAGTGCATCAAAAAATAAAGTTTGTACTTTTCTTCATAGGAAATTGTTATAGTTAATGATTTCTAAAGCCCGATTATAGACGTGTGAATATCTTCTCCTTAACAAAACTAAGAATAAATCCAACGCCTCCATAGCATTGATCGAAAACATTTCAACAAAAGAGTGTCGCCGTTTATTAAATAAATAATAACATAGCACAAAGGCTGAAGTCGTCAGTAGCGGGACAATGCCCAAACAAACTGAGAATTACTTACAATAAATTTTTGAAACGCCTTCGATAGAATCGCTCTCTTTCACAAGAGCCCAATGGGAGCGATTGATTGTTGGTGCGAGCGATAAGCCGATTAGTGTAATACACAACATGAAGATATACAGCCTTTCGGAGCTCCGGCCTTTGACGGATTGTCAGTTTGTTTTTACAAACGTTCGTGGGGGTCTATCACAAAATTTTATATAGCTGATTAAAATAGCAAATATGTAACACTTTCAACACAACTACACCAATTCTATGAAACATGCAACAATAGCTTTAAGTAGTTTATCTCAGCTCACAACCCATTACCTAAATTTAGATAAAAACAAGTTTCTAAAAGCACTCAAGTAAATAGACAACTATTAACCTAAACTATGCAAGTACATAGTAGTATTATAAAGAATATTTGCATTCGTAGTCGTAGTTATGCGACTACAGCTACAGCAAGTCCCAAGTGCGTTGCCGGTCTTATAGGTTGAAGTACGTTCTATGTACTGAAGTACACTCTTTTCTTGTAGATTTGAAGGTCGTATCGCTTCGGAAATACAGCAGGCGCCAATTTGTTCCACAGTCGATTCAAGTCGCTCTCCGTTGAAAGTGGTCGAGAGAGAGAATAGAGTCATCTCTATTCTCTCTCTCGACCACTTTTCTCATGAACAGTATTTTACATGTGGCTGACCCCGCGCCTTATAAAGTTACAGGTGGCTGGCAAGACTGAAGTACTGTTTCGATCTGTTTCGCACACCAAGCTTCTTCGAGCCCAATTGATTGAGGTGATTCAGTTGCATAGTTTCTCGGGAAACCCATAGGAAGGAAGCTTCGCAAGTAGCGCTCTGTGCCAGACCTGATTGAAGGCCTTCGCTGTGTCCAAACTCCCTCTTGATCTCGATCGCCAGTGGCTACCGGTGAGTGAGGTTTACAGAAGACCACCAACTGAGCGACTCCGAGGGAATCCGTATTGTATAAGTATTTTTTTATTTACTTCTTGTTAGTCTGAATATATTTTTAACAAAGAATCATTAAACTCTAAAAGGAAATAATTGAATTGAAGTAAAGGAATGTTTATCTTTAAAGAGACATATAAGCTGGTCACAAATTCCTAATATTGATACAATAATTTATTTTAAGGCATAAGTTGGAACCAACACAAAATACTAAGTTTCTGAAAGGACACAAAACATAAGAGTCAACAATAACATTTTAAATGTAATTATTGTCATAAACATTGTTTAAAAACAATTATATTTATTTAATTTGGACAATATTTCCTTTTTTATACAATAAGGGTTGTGTTACCTAAGTGGAACCCAATAATAGTAAATTACACTATCATCAAGAAGCGCAACTGTCCCGGTCTTAGGCAGTCCGCATCCATTTGGTGCCAGCACTTTCCTTAAGTCGTGACATGACCGGCCAACTTCCACTTTAGTGAACTGATTCTCCTTGCGATGATGGTTACCATAGTACTCCGTCGAAAAATTTAAAATTACCCAGCATTGCATAAAAAAAAAAAACATGTTTACATCACGAGTTCGTAGAAAATAAAACGAACATTCACAAATTTCTTATGTTTATTAAGATAAATAAATAGAAAGTTTAATTTATGCTAGACTGAATAGATAGACAATTTCGGAATTACATAATTAATTTAAATGATTGCTGATATCAATTATGCGACATCCTTGATCGTCGTACCTACTATATGGTTAAACACATATTCAAATAATATAAAATATACCTACGGTTAAAAACAATCAAGCTCTAATAAGTGGAAGGAACAGGAGACATTTATTTAAGTCCTATTCATCGACGCAGTTGTAAGCGTGATAAGACCTAATAAGTGCTTCATATTTATGACTTAGCATATTATAACCGCTTGGACAAAACATCACTAAACACTGTAAAACCTTACTATTGAAGTATGAAATAGGATTCAAAATTGTTTGACATTGTTGTACGTTGATAAAATTCAAGGATTGTTTCCACTGACAGTGGGGTGTATTGATTTAGTAAACGTTACTTGCAGGAGTTTCAGCCTTATATGAATAGCATAGGGTGTATTATGGGGTATATAAAGTTTACGAAACAGCAATATGGATACAATATTGTCGGTGTAAGCGTAATATCGTTATGATGGACGAGCAAGTACGACGGTGAGGCGGTCAGCGTGCAGTCGACTTGAAACAGATAACATAGCTAAAGCATTATGCACCTGGCAGTTTAGCACCAAGAAGGGAAACACTGTTCATTCACTTTAGAAATGCAATGATTTTTCTAGCAATATGTACCTTTATTAAACATTTTGTTTTAAACAATGTGAAACAAAACATAAATATTAGGAATACATTTCTGATAACTAACTTTTAGAATGATGTGAATAGTGTTTTAGATCACCGTTTTATGCGTTTTACAAAGTAAATACTCCGGCACCATACCAGCCTACAATACACTAAATTAAAATACTTACTTCGATAAAATTTATATACAACATATAATTATCATATTTTTTCTATAAAATGTATGTATACACACATATTTGACATGACATGTGAAGGAATTCTTTAGCTGTATTGTACAGAAGTTTTTAAAACAACAATCTGAATTACGCTAACCACATACCGGTTAAAAGAAAAAAATATCAATGAAACCGTTTAGTTTGAGAAGAGTCACGAGTTACTAACGCGCGTATTGTACTTTTCTACTAAGTGTAAAAAACTTTGAGATGTTATTTTAATAAGTCCGAATCGTTTCAGAATACAAATGTGCAAAATTAATAACTATTACTAGTAGTTATTAATTTTGCACATTTGTATTCTGAAACGATTCGGACTTATTAAAATAACATAACCAACCTCACTCTAGTCACGTGTTGCACAGTTATTTTAACAAAGTATACTTCCTAATCTGATCTGATTGTAAATCACCGTCATCAAATATGTTAGTAGCATCTGAAGAACATCGTTACAGCTTAGTCGGCACGCGCTGGAACCATTTTGCGGCTAACCCTGAGCCACGCACCCTCGCGACCAAGTGGATTTATTGCCCTTCTCTAATAAACACGTTATGTTGTATACCTAACGAATATTAATAACTTACTTCCTGGAGCGCCCGATGATTTTCATTTTTGTTATTGGCCGTCGTCACGTCGTTACTGCTTTTACACGGATAAGTCGACAACGAATATGAATATTTTAGCACCGAAGTGAAATGTTGCGAAAATATTTTAATACTTTTTTTATCTGTGACAAGGTAACTGCATATCTCCTTTCGAAAACTCAGTGATTTCTACGCAGATACATAGGTTTTTTTTACGAAAGTTATATTTTGTAACGTAAATTTTACTAGTATCCACCATTCGCAAAATGTTTTATTCCTATATGTATCGCAAGAGCCATTTTTCACGTGCCAGCAACAACGCACAGACATAAAGGTTTACGACAGGCCGTCATATTTATGGCGCGGGTATTGTGATATATTTTTTGTTGTGCGCATTAGGTTTTATCTGACTTTCCGCTAAATCAAGTAGCTACTGGCCGGTGTCAGGAAATACCCTCGCATATATCATCTCCGGCGGATGCTAGCATTTTGGGGTTATGTTTCGATTCCGCAGGGCGAACCCGACCAATCATTTGTCTTATCGACTGAAGTAATGGCCAATTTCTTATTTTTTCGTTAATGGATTTATTTATATATATATATATTACAGTTAAACGGGATACGTGAACGTTGAATTGTTTACTTTACGAGAAGTTAATCTGGAAAAGGTGTACAACATGTATTTAAATCACACAATCATAATAATTTTGTCATAAATAATTTAATAAACATAGTATATTATCATAAATAATTTATTTTCATTATATTTCATAGACAAATACCCAGTTGAGAAAACGGTTTCCTTGTTCCCCGACAATACAACCATATGCCAAAAAAGATCCCTATCGCTAGCTAGTGAACTATAGGTTTTTATGGGATCGCTTGTAGTAAAACTTTTATCTGTGAAGGTTGGCGCTGTGGCTCTCGCCCTCGACAAAGTAGCTTCGATTAAGACGCATCGCGCCCTTTTTTCTGTAAAAAAGGGAAATTGAATAGTACGGGGCGGAAATATTACGTAGTAACGGCATTTCCGCACAATAAATCGGAGTCCAATCAAAGGAACCTCTGCGCAGTGTATGTCATATATCTTTGTTAATGCTACACTTTATTTTATTGAGCTTTTTATCTGTTGTATTGTTGTTATACGTTTATCTTAATTGATAAGTAGGAATACGTGCGTTATCTTATTGCTGTTTGTAGTGTGCATTCAGATAGATAATCCATTTTTTAATAATCGTGTAGATTAACTGAATCTAGGATTTTATTTTTACAAAATTGCTCAATAATTATATGAAATCGTGTAGTATTTAAAAAAAAAATTATAGATCAATACACACACATTGTCACCGCAAGTATAGGTTACCTTGTCAAAAGTGAAATTAAATTTTAAATAGATGAAACAATTAAATACCGGCTACGTTGATCTATAACCACCCGTTTCCAAATGGTTGAGACTTATGACATGAAATCTGACAAACAAACTCATGCCCTCTTTTGTAAATCACCAGATTGTTATTACAAAACTTAGTGTCCAACATATACTATACAATACATATAGAATACTATTTTATCGTGTGATATTATGTTGCTAAAAGAAAATAAGGTACAATTATAGGATAAACCTAAAAAGAAGTAAATAGGAAAAAAAAAAGAAATATAAGGCAAGAAAATAGAAAATTAGAAATATATTAGGTCACATTACATTGCGCTGATTATTTGAAATAGCCAGTGAATCTCGAACAGTTCAATCCCAAGCGCGTGTATCTTCCACGCAAAATGCCTTTAAAGCGCAGCTTTAGGTTTACAGTGGACTTAAATTTATTGGCCTTTATTATTATGAAAGTAAATTATTTTTATAGATATACTGACATGCTACCGTCGTTACGTTTATTTCTATGAATTTCCGCCTCGGTGAATAACGATTATCTAAATTATAAGCTGTCAGATAGCCCTTTTCTGCGACAAAAAGACAGCTTGAATATCAGAATCATTGCCCCACAGTAAAATACTATACGACATTATACTGTAAAAATCCGAGCATTTGGTTTTCTATTCATTAAGAAGTAAATTATTAACGTTATACCAGTCAACTACTTTCGGAACAGCGCGGCTTACATCGTCTAAGTTTCTAGTCATACGTTTCGGTTTAAATAAAAATGAAGTATTATCTGCAAACAAAGCTATGTCGTCGTGGTTCTTAATAAGATGATGTAGACGGTTAATATAAATTAAGGATAAAAAAGGTCCTGGTACAGAACCCTGGGGAACTCCCATGTTAACCATAGAACCTGGAGATAGTTCACCACTAATATAGATTTTCTGAATCCTATTAAGTAATAGGATTCAGATAAGAAGTACGAAGGTCTAACGCCGTGTCTCTAATACCGCAGTGATATAATTTCCTGATCAGAGTTTCATGAACAACAGATTTAAAAGCTTTGGATAAATCGCAAAAATATCTAGGGTATCGTGAGAATCCCAGGCATCAAAGAACGTTTTACAAGCTCTACACCGGTATCCAATGTTAATCGCTCCCATGTAAAATAGAATTGCTTTTTATGTAACGAATTATTACTATGAAAGAAACTGCAATTGATCATAAATTATATTTTCAAGAATTTATTGAATACTGGTAGTATCGAAATTGATCTAAAGTTTTGGGTCTGAGGTAGTACCACAATTGTACAATGGTATGATTTTACTACATTTCAAAAGATATATATATACCTACTTATTACTTAAGTAGGTATACATATAAACTCGTTCATGAAATGTAAAATTTAACGTATTATAAGAGTAGTCTCTTTTAAGGAAATACTCGTGATTTGCTTAAGGAAGAACACAACAAAATATTTTTATAAAGAAAGTTGAGAACCTTATAGCTACTTGCGGCCAATTTTTTTCAAAAAGTCTTGATTTCAATATAATATTTCAAAAGCGAGTCAAAGTTAGTGTCTCTAAGTGTAAACAGAGGTGGTCTGTTACCTGTCATCGTTATCTGTTGGGGGAGGCTAAATCAGAAAATCGATATATACATATGTTGTTACGTAGCGAGTAGCGCGCCTTTATTACAGATCGCCGTCCGACGTCCGTTCAATTTAAAAAGTTTCCACTTTTGTCTACGGTCCGAGGACAACGGTGACTTATTCTATCCCCTATTGGTTTTTAAACCACTTTCTAACACAGTTTTAAAATATGGCAAGCAGTTTGTAAAGTTTCAAAGCTTGATAGATAATGAACACTGAAAAATACTACATTTCTTTTTAATGAAGTGAGTTAATGAAGTGAGTGAATCTAACCCATACAGATGTCATTTGTAAACAAGGACAATGTATTTTTTTTTTATTTAACCTCCGTAATCGTAAGTTAGACGCCTTAGCCGTTATTACCACTTAGCCACTTTAAATAAACATACGCCTCTCAATAAATTTCTTTCACCATATTAATATGTTTACTATATGTATATTTATGGATTTAAATGACATACCGTTAATTAATTAACACGGGCACCTTCCGCAGTCCTGATCAAAACAATTCCAGCGAAGAGGTACAATAAATAACTAAGAGTGCCATCGTCACATTGCTTTTGTTACTTAACTAAAACTTATTACAATAAAATATATACGCACGAGTCAGGAAGCTGTGGAATTGAGATGTCAATATGTTGCTGACGGACGCATATCCGGACATACAATAATACTACCACCCCGCTGTTTGTTTTGAATGAGCTGTCAAACATCTACGATTAATGAGAGCCATTATTTCTTCGGTGGCCGATAGCATACCACATAAATGGTTAACCAATTTATGACTTGACCACCTAAGTTGCAAAAATTGAAATCACACGTGTCGACGCAAAAACTAGACAGCTGTTGAAGACTCCATTTGGTAAAATAAACTACTTGTTAAATAAAACTTTTGGTATGTATCAAGTAGTATATTCCTAGATAATTTTTTTTACAATGACGTTTTTTTAATTATTAAAGCAATGTTACAGTTTCTAGTCAAATCTTTAAATTAACGTTAAAGGGGTCGGACTTCTCGGCACCAGTCAGTTCAAGTTATAGGTATGTAACTCTGACTTGCTTGAGCTATTGCTTATACTCCCCAATTCATCTATCCCTTCTATCCTCCCTTTCCTGACAACACACTTCAATTGTTTCCCACCAATTCCCAAAAGTGTCCGGATGCCGGCAATATACGGCCCCCTATTACGTAAGTGGAACTGTATTATATTCGGAAAAATGTAGGCTTCAATTACTCTTCTGCATACCCCTAAGGAGATAAAGGCGTGAGTTTATGTTTGTGTATGTCTTTAAATTAATATTGATACGTCTTGCAGGATATCAATATATTCAATTTATTTAAACATATTTTGAACACCACCTTATTAACTCGCTAGTTTCTTAAAATAACGGCCGCTCCTAACTGCTGTAAGCTGTAACTACTGTCAAAAATCTGAGAATTGTTCCCGGTGATTGGACTGATAAACAGTATTTAACAAGTTCTTCATTCAGCCTGGCCATTTATCCAGTGGCTGCGACCACCGCGTAGAGGTGACTCAGCAACGCGGCTAATGGTCATCGCTGTGCTAGCACATGATTAATTATCCTTATCAGAATTCAGCCGGTCTCAACTGATGGTTCTATGATGAGAGATGCTCTACGATGGTTATAAAAATCGATGTCGAAACGTGTGGATGCGGTAACTGAGTTTTAGGTAGGCTGGGTGACCGGCCCAGACCCAATTCTAAGTATGAACAGAGTCTGCGTACATACACAGATCTATACACTCACTCTTGTTTACACGCAGAAACGTCTTAAGCGCCCTTATTTTGATAACCATAATTTAGCCCCAGTTTAATAAGGAACAAGTATATTGCCGTCAAATGGTCGTTGTATATATGTACGAGTATATACTGTCTGACAGATAACAGTTCAATCTTTTAGTCGCTTTATACGACACCCCCTGGAAAAGATGTGGGGGCCAAATGTTAGACCACTGAGAAGGACGTCCAATGTAAAAATAGTGACGTAAGGTATTTTTGTCTTTGGTTTGTTTCGTTATTTTACAGCTATAGAAGGACTCATTGACTAGAAATTTGTCGTCTATTTTAGGCAAGAACATTTGAAACAAGCGAATCTCCTGTAAGTTCAGCCCGGTAAACTTAGAATTCACGTATTGTACCTAACTGACTGAAATAATAAAATGTATCCTATTTATTAAACTTTCATAATTGTGATCAGAACAAGCGATCGAGCAGTACAACCATTAAAATAATCTGATTGGCAGATTGTAATAGCAAACTGCAATTTTAACATTCAACTGCATTCAACTATGTTACATCTAGCAAAAATATTTGTGATTATACATGTATTTTTGTAATTTGTAATTATACATGTATTTTTATTGACTGATGTAATTTATATTTTCGTTTTCTTTGAAGACAAAGCAGGATATATGTATATCAACAAAATATATATATACATATACTATGGAGGCTTTGTTTCATTTAAGTTACTTGTGTAGGTAAAGATGTATGAAGCCTAGTAATTTCTATCAATACAGTATGATGACTTTAAGTTAAAGTACAGTAAATTATAAATATTCAAAAGTATATATAGCTCTGTGTATTTATTAGCATACTTATGGACTATTAAATACAAACAAATTTCGACATCCATCTCACACTAATGACTACCTATAGATTTAGATTAAGCAGTCGTAAACGCTTCTTTCTCACTCACTAAAGACCTTACTGTTATTTGTTACTGCTCTAATATTTTCATTTAAAGGAACAAACAAAACGCTTAAACTTTAGATTGACCAGCTGAAAGAGGGAATTAGATTGCCGCGGGGGGTCTCCAATTTCTATCCTCTGACAAAAGCAACGTCGGACTTCGTAACAACGGGAACGGCAAAAAGTTTCTCTTCAATAAATTATTTGTTCTGGCAGATAACATCGACTAATTTATATTTCCGATTTATAATCTGGTTTTAGTTTACTTCTTTAGAAGCACAGTGTCACACTTAAACGTGTATGATTATCACTTCGCATATGCCTATTATTGAATTCAATCATCTAAATTACACTAATCCCTTATCCTTTTTCTCCCGTTTCTTTGAAATTCGGAAGCTGTCTTGGAGAGCCTACGCATGTATAATTCCAATAATTGGTTCCTTTATTCAGAGCCACCGGAAAGGCAACATCAATGTATCGCGCCTTTAAAAGGATTTACTCTGCCAAAAGTTAACTGAAGATATTTTACGTGGTACTCTAATAGGCGAGGATTCATTTTATGCCCCACCCAGACAGAGTGTCGCCATCGCTGCGTTGTCGGTTGGGTAAAAAAATGTAGAGGAGACAATTTACTTGTTTATTTTTAGTCTGGGCCGGGTATACATACATTTATATTAGGTCCTGGGGATTAGTAAACGCAGCTTACACATATTTTTGAGTTTTAAATTTTGTAATATTAAAATAATAGAAGTAATAAATAAAATAAATAATATGTTTTTCTACACAATATTAAATGATTAGAATGAAAATATTAAGTATAACACAGTGTGATATCGCTTAAAAGTAATTGATAGACAATACTAGACATATTATAGCTTTTGTTCAAGAATATACCGATAAGAAATACTGATTTTATCTTTAAGGTATGAAGTACTCATTTTTACAATATATAAAGATAAAATAAACAATAATGATAACAATAATTTAATGTCTATTTGAATTGTTTGATAAAAGTTATCGCAATTATTGCTAATTGGCAATAGGTGCGCATGGATTGCAGATATGACGCTACCTATTATATGTTTGTATCCCATGCACAGATAACATATACCTACAGTAGATACTTCTTTGTATGGTCAAATTCGTCACACTTCAGTAGAATCGACAACAAATAGTCAATAACAACCGTTTTACCCAAAATGCCAACTTGAATCGAGATTAAATGGCCATATTACACATCGGGGTTTACAACAACAATGAAATTATATTCGTAGATAATCTCAAATAACATTTTATTTCGATAAATGTAGACCCTGTGCGTGGTCATGTTTCGATTCAGCTTATTCTCTGGAGGCGTTCATTCATATAGTTTGTTATTTCGAGGTCTTTCACAGTATCTTATGTTGAATGTAGTTTTATGCAACGGCGTGGATCCGTGAAATTGATTGCAATCCGTAGTTAAGCGGAAGCTTGCATCCATCTCTGATCACATTCTTTGAAAATTTGCTCATTCATACAATTTTACAACTCATAGTAAGAGCAACGGCTTCGCAGGTAGACAAATATTTATGAATGAAGTGTTTTTTGCCTTGTTATTGAAAAAAGTCGTTTTGCTTGCCGAATTGTTCTATTGCAAACATTCCATTGACTAAGTGATTGTAATTTATGTATAAGATCTGTAGAGATTTCTAGATTTATATAGAACCTAACATCGGCTGTTTATAATAAAAAATATATAAAACTAACAGTTGTTTATTACAAAAACTACAGAGTTATTATCGTGGTACATAATTGTACTAGCTCGGCAGTCTTTATATCGTTATTATAGGTATTACCGATACTAACTACCATAATGGTATATACAATTAACCAACTACTTCTAATTATTTTTGCATAAAATATCTACACATATTATTCAATACCAATTACTGTGTGTACTAGTAATTCGATAGATACTCGTCCGCATTATTTCAAAAACAAACAAAAATATGGTTGTTTAAATAAACTGAAACTAAACTACACTACTAAACTGAACTGAACTGAACCGAAAAAAAAGAAAACTGCTGAATATGTTACTAGTAACCAGCGAGGAGTTCCACTATCCACCTTCTGATCCCGGGATATTATTGGATCGATGGAACTTAATTTTTATATTGCCATGGGTATTACATTTATTTGGATATTTGAAATCTTTCAAATAAATAAATAGAATAGGAATTATTGCACTGCTCAGTGCTGTGAATGCTCATATCAGACGGAGTGTCTGCATTTATTGCAAAGTCAATCCAGTCAGTATAAAACTCCCTTTTTAGGGACACACCTAGAATATTTATACTTAAAACTAAGAATGTGTTATACAGTTAGGTGTGTCGCTTGAATATTTTCATATAACTTATCGTGAGGTTCATTCACACAAACAAATGACACTCATAGACAAATGTTTCTTAAGCTTGATTTTGAAAAAGCCGCCACTTAAAACATAGGACTATTGAATGGACACCCATTTAGACACAAGTGTTTTACAACTATGAAGCAAAAAGTTTCAAGTCAGGTACAATCCGGATGCGAACGACAGTGATGCTGGGTTCCCACGAGTGGACAGTTAGCTATTACAATGGTTTATGAAATGACAAGTCCAGCACTTGTTTCCCTTTTTGATTGTTTTGAAAGCTTTCTTTAGAACAAAGCGCCATGTGTTTAGGATTGAGGCGCAAAACGCCTATTATAGCTTGAGCCAGCAACAGATGTTGAAGCTTGCGTTTTTCTAAGATTATTCATAATACAACAAAGGGACACTAAATACACTCAGATATGGTGAATTATTTAATTTTTACTAGTTATTATTTGTCCCATTTGAGTATCTAATTCAAAAGCCTGGTTTATTAACTACTTTAATCACACCATCAATCTAGAAACGTTTGCTACTTGGTGCATTTCAACACAGTAACAATGTTTAAGTTTAACAGTTAATCAATCAAATCGCTACACAGGAGGGGCTTGAAAGACCCTCCTGTGTAGCGGAAAAAAATTAGCTAAGAAAACTACTGAAGTTGTATTTCATAGAGAAAAATATATATGTACTTGTATTAAAGCTAAAATGCTAGTTTTTTGTTTTACGCCTGAAACTTCTGAAACTGGAAGTTATATTGCAAAATATCTTTTTTATATGATAGATACATTTTTGAAGAGTAAATATTTAACAGCACGCTGCGCATGTTTGGAGCCAGGTAGTTATGATAAACGCGGGTAACACTGCGTTTTCATTAAAACAAATTATCTGCATTTCCCTATGAAATCAAATGAAAGGGTTGCCAAAATTTTAATAGTGAGAAAGTCTTAGTGATTCTTGAGTGAAAGAAGAGAAGAATTACTTTTAATGTAGCACCTGGTAGTAAATGTCTGAGCAATATAAGCTTGTGAACGTAATGAAACGTAATGAACTGGGGATTCTTATACAGTTCGTCTACAATTTATATTTGAAATTTCATTTTTGTAATTACTATAAGTTTTTTGTACCTCCGCAATAGATTTTCTACAAATAGTTTCGTGGAACATCCGTCCGGAAATGTCCGGTGTGTAGTGTCCGCGGTGGGCTGTTTACACAGATCCCGGTTACAAAACTGATGAATGAACCGACCACCCATCGCGTAGAGCGTCGAGTAGCCAATTATCAAGTGGTACGGCAAGAGAAAGTACGAAACTCTACTACTTACATTTTTCAAAAGACTATTAAATAGTATTTTAAACAAAGTTTTAAGTCCCAAATACATGGAGACTTGTAATTACGTGTTGATCAGACTTTCAATGGTCTCAAACCAGCTGACAATATTAGAATTATGTGGTTATAATCATAGCATAGGTTGCAATTACTCAATTAAGGAGAATAAAACAAAATTATAATTTATTTTCTTTAGTACAAGTACATCGACTTAACTTATGTTAAACTTATATTAGTTACAAAATGTAATTATATCCTAGCATTTTACTAGATTTTGCTGTATTTACAACCTACTTAATTGCAGTTAGTTTCGCGACACTGTCAGCAGTGGTTCCGTAGTTAGTTCTTCAAACATACTATCTGATGTTTATAGAACTTGTCTCTTATAGCGCGGAGAAGTAAGACATTGTTAATTAAATCATCATGTGGGTCACAATCTATTAATGGCTCAGAAGGAGAAAAAATACCCAGAAATATATTAGTTATCAATTGATAAACACTCACAGTATATGTAGTATATAATCCTACAATATGTTGTCTAATTTGCAAAATACTATTGTGTTAACAAAAAAAGAAGCGGTTAGTAAGGTACTCGACGCTGATATCTAAGGCGGATCAGAATAATATTCACTTACGAATTTGTATGTGTTCCTATTACTCTAAAGTTGTGTAATTTGTGATATTACGTCAGATATCAATTTGTGATCTACTTGAACATACAATAATGTAACAAATAACCTCGAGACAATGAAAAACTTATCACCTGGAAGTTCACGGCTCCATATTGACAGTGAAATAAGTATATGAGAAGCAATAAAAAAGCTTCCTTTGTCTCTTATTCTTTCTCACTCACTGTCTTTCTGAAACTATTCTGGGTTTATCACTACTTCAATACTATTGAAACAAGGCTATTGTCTGACATTGGAATATTTCGGAGACAAGTAGCTTGTTGTATTTATGAAATGTTGGCACAAGATATTTCTAATTTAAAACACTATTTGTATATAATCGACCATTCAATGACAGCGACTGTTTCTGTGTAACATTTTAGAGATAGCGGAATTGTGCCAACATATTCTTCTACCTTATTTTAAATCATTGTTCCGATTTCGTGACAGTCAACTTATTTTTAATATTTTCGATTTCATGTGTACTTTCTGCTAAGAAGTCAGTTTGGCGATTGGCTAAAGACGTGCATTCCAAATCCCCCATGCACCTTCATTATGGTAGGCTAATATAAAAAAAATAAGTTTTTAAGTATATCACCGGCAACCCTTTTATTTGTAGTCATACATGATAACTATTAGGATTATAGACTTCTTTTCTAGGCTTTTTCCTTCCCGGGCTCCCCGCTACCCTAGCAGAAGCAGGCCTGAGACGGTAGCGCGTCGTGTTCTGCGCTCGCCTCTCTAAGTTGGATGGGGCTAGGCTCCCCGCTTTCCACGGTGTGTTCGCCTGAGCATCAGGCGACCAAGGTCTGCAGGGGTTCTCAGCAGATTCTTTCTTAGGGTATACCCGGGTCCTCTGCAATAGACCTCGTGACGGAACACCGTGTGGTTTTAGTCGGTTCGAGTCCGACATACCACTTCACTGTTGGCTCCAGTGAGGTGATGACCCGTGGGGGTCTCCATACGAAAAAAAAATGGCTTTTTCTTTCTAAGCAGTTTGCATTTCTTTTAAACAGTAATTGTTGATATGGGGGCAGTACTTTCGTGTGTACTATACATCATCTTGGTGGTGTCCATTCATCTTGCCACCTTTAATTCCTGCCCACATTTAGCTATTGTGGACAGGCGTTATTCTGTAAACTCCTCATTATAAGGCACACTTTGTATAAAAATATGTGCTTCAGTATAAAGGTAAACATTGATTTTTTTTACCGCTTGAGAGAATAGATGTTTAGGCCGCCACTGACAGACGGACAAAGGGACAATGAGGGATGATCTTGAATGGCGACCGCACACTCGGTGCTTACGAGCGACTACCTACGTCGTCCTAGTAAGAGTACTCTTATAAATTACTGCAATGACTTGTACTAATAAAATCTATTTAATGTTTACCCTTGGGACCTTGGCCAAATAAAAATTATTCTTACTTCACTTTATTATATGAATATAACGGAATATTAAAGCTACTCTAACTAGCTTCTTAGTAAAGCTTTTAAAATCTTTATTAGTAAAATATAAAAAAGTATTTATTGAGTGCCTGCGTATTGCGATGTTTCTAGTTTTTCTATGTTTTTATAGAGTGAAGGGGGAGGTGGATGGATTGTAATATTTACATATGATTGCTATATTTACATATTATTTAAGAATTGTTTGTCTTTCTGAGATGATGAGTTGCAATATATATCAGTATAAGAGTTTCGCGACTTGCAATTCAAATTACGTGTCCGAGGGCATTTTAAAGCAGTCGAAAGAAATATCCGGAGAGTCTAGCGCAATGTACATATTTAAATTAAAAAGAGCATTCACGTTAGTAATGCATTGCTCAGGTCTTCATGTACTTAAGAGCTATTGGCTAATATTATACATACTTATCATAGAGACACATCCACATAAAAACAACCACGATACCTTTGCGTTCGTGCGAACAGAAAACCATAAATCAATTTTAAAGTTTGACAATATCAAGGATTCTATCGTCCTAAAGCGGTAACGGTCATAGAAGATCACACCCACTCCTCCGCAATGAGTTCTCCGCCTATGTAGGGCTCGATCACCTTTTATTGTAGCAGCTGCTTTATTCCTTGAGTTGATATTACGGTTTTTGCCATAAAACCGTAATATCAACAATGAAATTTATGGCGATACATTGAATCGTTTTTTAGGTTAGAAAATATGAAGAACAAAGTGAGTAGATAAGTTGATAATCATTGTGAAGTAAGTATGCCGACTAACAGTATAATTGGCTTAAGTTAAATAGTGTTACGAAGTCCGTTCATAGGATTTCATTATAAAAAAATGAGTTGCTTTTTATAAACGATGTATGTATATTGAAAATTAACTGCTAAATAGTCGAAACAACTGTATTGAGACTTTGGAAAATCTCGTCTCCAGTCTCCAGTCTAATCCAGTAATATGTTCATAATTTTTTACACCATCTTAAAACACCTCCTTAGCTGGATTGATAGGACGTGCTCGTTATGAAAGTGTTCCCCTTCCCCCGGGAATCGTCCTCCTTTTTGGGAGTAAGGCAGGGTCATCAACATTTGGAGCCCCTTCCAAATGTTAGACACCGGAAACATTTACCATTAGACCGACCGTAATGAAAACAGTACTGAAAGTGGAGAAAGTTAAATAAAACGAAAACAGATTCACGAAAGTATATAAATTATACAACTTTCTATGAGTGAATGTATTATGCCCCCTTTGGCGAAAACTTCACTTATAGTCTAATACTATAGAACAAAAGCACTATACTAAAAGCTTTTAAGGATTTACCTTCGTTATGGTGCTTCCGAAACTAGTAGATTTGTATACTACTATCATGTGTAAAAGAGAGATAGCAACATCCATATAGGCACTTACTCTCTAACAAGAACAAAAGATTGTCGTCTCTATTAGCTACCTAACGAATCACGCGGCGCCTCGTATAGTATATGCAAAGTTAAGCGGATACAAAACAATATACATAGAATAATATTTTTTTTATTTACAAAAAGCAACCAAAACTTTGATTAAACAAACACACCGAGATAGTGCATACATGTCTTTAAAATATTATTAAGTTTTGATTTATTTTATTATCCCGATAGAAGTCGCCACGCAAACGTTGCTTCACAACCGGTTTCTGTGAGCTAAACCGTGGTATCGCACCGGTCGAGCCGGCCCATTCGTGCCCAAGCATGGCTCTACCTAGGGTTGCCATCCGTCCGGGTTTCCCCGGATTTGTCCTAGTTTAGAGGGAATCCGGGCGGGGCTACATTTGTAGCCCGGGTTTAAAAATTTAATGTCATGGGCTGCTAACGACACACGCACTGTGCCCGCACGCCCGCACGCCGCGATCAACCGTTATGTTACCGATACATTTAAAATTACGATAAAAGATTACTAAATTTAATTTTAAGGTCTGAAAATAAATAAAAAGGTGATTTATGATATTTTCAACTGTTTTTTACTACACTGACTATGTTCAAAATAACCTATTGACATGTCCGGGTTCTGGGCTCTAAAATCCGGGGTTTTCATGCGTCTTGTCCTGGTTGCCAAATTTGAGAGATAGCAACCCTAGCTCTACCACTGTTATATCTACACTATAGTAACAGTCAATTAGTTAAGTTCATTTTAAGAATTACACTTACTACTAAGTACTAAGTACCATATTTTTGTTTGATATACTTAGCTACAATAGAAACCGTTTCGTTAAAACAATTAATATCTCCTTCTTAGACATATACTGCGTCAAGCGATCTTATGAAGCTCTGGAAAAGCCATCTCGAGTAAATTGAAATTCGAAAGAGATAGCAAATGCAATGGAGCTGAATTTTAGTACAGGAGAAAATGAGACAAAAACAACGGGAGTGAGAGCTTAATAACGAGCGAGCCAAGGGTTGGCTGTTTCTCTCTCGGATACTCGTAGCGAGGCAATATGTTGAGATTTCTGTATCTCCCCACCATATTCTAGAATACCAGGAATTCTTGGAAGGAAGTATAGCGAAACTACTTATTTTCATTGCTTTTGCAAACGTTATGAATTCACCTAGTTATGGGGTATTTATATTAAAAAGTATTGTGACGTATCTGACAGTTCAACCTCTTTATGGGTCGTAAGAAACTCCGAGTGCAGAAATGATTATCTCGTTGTAATCAACGTTTATTGTAAAGAAACTGTTAGAGATGGAGTTTGTGTATCTATCTTTGTTGTTTTTGTAACGCTACTTAGCTTTGTTCTCTTTAAATATTCAAAGAATTTAACTTATTGGACTTAATGGAATACTTATTTTCTCATTTTTTACGGATTCGGCGTATTGTCAACTCTAAGACCAAAAACAGTGTTCCCCAATCAAGGCAAAGACATACCTTCTTCTAGTTTACTTTGAATATGTGGGTTTAGTTAATATTTTGGTTGCAAAAAATCATAGCTAGTGTGTGGTTTATAAGAACTTCTTGAACTAAATTACAATTACTAGAGATGCAAAACGCATGACTACACAATCAGCAATGTTCTTGGTGGAATATCAACTGACGCAAGTTATTTATAAGTCTAATATCACAGGGAGCAATCTATAAAAAGCCAGTGGAATAACACAGCTGTATTGAACCTAATGGTATTCCTGATGTTAGAGACGTCAAGCGAGACAGAAGGGCGCCTCTCGCTAATCATTATAGATTGTGTTGGATATTGCCCTGCAATAATCCAACGATCCTACCATTTGCTTATTGTCGTTTACAATTCGATATTAATTTAACTCAGTTCTACAATATATTATAAAATAAAACTTCCTCAAACAATCCAATATGTCACATCAACCATGTTTTTAGTGAATTTTAACTTCTTCTAAATTTACTGCATGTATGTATTTTTTTTTAACTTAATTTGTATAGTAAAGCTATTGTTATATTATTTAAGACAATAAATATTGTTTTATCTAAAAAGTGTTCTAAAAGACTAGATGTGAGTGTAAGTTAGATAAAACCAGTAGTAGTAGCTGTAGGCTAAAACGCGATTAGCATCTAGGACACGGCACCAGAGCATTAAGACCATGACTGAGTTACGAAATGCGTTAAATATAGACAACAGGTGACAGGTTTGTGAGTTTATACTTGTCTAAAGCGTTGCACAAAACGACTACACTACACTATTAAACAGACATACCCACGTACACACGCTCATGTTTGTATCCCTGAATTATTTGTAACTCAATAATTTGTATTGCAAATTATTGAGTTAAATATTGCCGTCAACCAAGCTTATAGAAATTAAAGATAGGCAAATACAGATTATATTCAAAGGAAAAGGGAAGAATAATAATAATAACCTCAGACATCTCACACTCGGCCGATAAACATACTTATATATTTCTAAACATATACATATTCTAGATAAATCATACCGAGACACACAACAATTACTCGTGCTATTCACACAAATATTTGTCCTCGGTGGGAATCGAATTCACTACCTCTGGCTTATCAGTCAGGGTCACTAACCACCAGACCAACGGGACAGTCAAATAGAGTGGATGTTAGGGATATTGATAATAAGGGTGGATTGGGAAGTCTAAACTATAGCTCAACAACGTCGGTTCTCTGTTAAATACGGTTGGCGGTTTAGAACCTATCTGTTATTTAAAAAAAATCATTTTGTAACCAGTAACAACAATACAATTAAGTCCAAAGTATCCAAAATATGATCTTCATAGAGACATCAAAAGCAATTTAAAAGAATGAATGAATACACCATATCCTTCAGAAATGTAGAGGTATGTGTTTATTTTTATATTCGCCGCAAAGAGAGCCAGAACACGAAGTGCATCTGCCAGTAGACTTGGTTGACAGAAGAAGGTTGCGTGGAAAAAAATGCATTTCCTAATACGGCGGCCATTTGTAAATGATTAGTAAGCATGTATGTACTTCAGTGTAAAACTGGTGCATAAATAAAGCTAGATCTTATTTTACGAGCAATGTTGTTTAAGCAGAGGTGTTAAGTTATATTATAACATACACACCTAGGTACTTATACTACTTATGTCCCTAACGGAGTATGCAGAGGTGTCCCAAAGGCCTACATTTTTTCAACCATAATCTACAAGATTAAATAGTAATAATAATAGTATTTATTATTTATATTATTAACCTTAATATACTGAGCTTTCTGCAAATCTTTTTACTATCATATATATCAAAATTATTTTATAATAATTTATTAACGCAACTTCATATTACACCCTCTGCAGTAAAAGCCCCTGGTCCCTCCCACTTAATCTCAGAGTATCGCTAACAAATTTAATATTTACTCGATGTGACTTATCCTTATAAATCGGCAACAATATTAAAACCGCCGGTACATTCAATTGCTGCTACGTAGGTGCCACCCCTATGACTGCTCGTATAGTGCAAGCTACGAACTGCACGCAGATAATTCTTATTGGAAATTAATATACATACTTTGACATGTTTTATTAATCTCTTTGTGAAAGGGTTTTAACTTCGGTACTGCTATTGTATACCGATAAATGTGTGTATCTAAAAAGTGACGTTTATATTTTACATTTTATTATAATCCAAATCCTACTTATAGTAAAACAGAAATATCAACTTTCGCATATCTACTTTTGTATTCTATTTATTCAAATGTACATATTTTACATGACCAAAACCCATTTTAAAATATCAAGCATCAAACTTCTTCATAGGTCATCATAATTTCCAAGATAAAATATGCAATAGTCAATATTGAGACCCCAAAGGGTTGGGCAGAGGTATAATTAACGTCCACGTTTAGAAAAAAAAAATTTGTTATTATTTGTTATAAATTCTGATTTTCCTATTAAATATCATTTAAGAAAAAATACTTGTTATAATTGAATATAAAAAGTATAAACATTACCACTATCGCTTCCCCTTGTAACTTAAACAGTGCTTAGCTGAGTTTTAGCACCCTCTTTGTATGTGATATCCCATGCACGGATTTCGAGCTAATCCGAGCGGAGTCTATTGCTGTTTGATGCTTTACACTGAACTATGTGTTAACTTTATTAAAACGTTACGTTTATTTACCATCAATTTGAAAAGCGACATTTTGTGTTATAATGTTTTAATTTAAGTTTTTCAATAGCATGAATGACTTATGTAGATGTATGTTGGTTTTTAAATGTATTTTTTATATAGTTAGATCTATATTGAGACATGTATCTTAGTCACTACCAGAGTTACTTTTAGCGGGAATGGGTAGGTTCAACCGTAGTTATACCTACCAAGGCCTTACAGAAAAAGGGTTAACGAAACATTGTATTGCCTAATGAGGGAGGGTACCCGAGGCCTTTGAGAGTAATGGGGGGGGGGGGAGGAGAGGGGGATCCTTATCCCCCTCAAAGCCAGGCAACGCACTTACGACTCTCGAGTTGCTGTTGATAATGGGCGGCGGTTGTCACTTTCTATCAGGTGACCCGTCTGTTCTTGTGTGTATCATTGCCATTTTTCTAGAAATGTTTGAGAATTAATAAATCATTATTTTCTATTATTATCAAAAAAACTATTTAGGATGATTTCAAGAGTCACAAAAAATATTGTATTTAAAGGGATACTTAACTGTTTGATACAAGGATTTTGCTAGACACCAAGTAAAAATGTAATAAAAACTATAAAAAGACTGCATCATAGATTCTAATGCTTTGGTGACGTTATTGCGAAATCGCTTCCTCTATGTCTATGTCAAGGCTATTCAAATGACACCTCACATGGCGACTTCCATCTATCAAGGCTCTAGGCGAGACAAAGATACATCATGCATACATATGTATATATATATATATATATACAAACATTTACTTGAAAGTAATAACCTTCCTTCCTGAGTTGGAAGCTACAGGGTGCATGATGGAGAAATTGTGAGATTATTATGTAGTTCATGCAAAGTATCTATGACCACATTATCTTCAAGGCTTCAAATGCTCATGGTCGTGTAGAATTCCGCTATGAATCACACCTACATGTGTAGTACCTAATATTATTTGTTTTATAATAGTAATTCAGTATATTTGTACAAACAGTCAACAAAGATTTTCAAGTGCGATTCAAATTTATTTAATAATTTGTATCTATTGTAATTTGTATGTATTGTTTGTAATTCATTCACCAGAATATGATAATTTTGATACTACTCTAATCTGACCTAAATGTATGCTGTCTAATTTATAACAGTCCGTTCTCTTAGTCGCCTTTCACGACAATCTGTACCTATTACGGCACTATTCTACTCCACCAAGTATCACACGGCTACCGTTTCAAAAATGAATAAAACATATTTTCTTCGCTTTGTAAAATCTGGCAGTAGCTAACTAACATTTTCCTTTTCTGTAGTAGGACAGTGAGTCTAAGACAGGGCGAAGATTTAATCAAGTTTGCGGCTGCGGGTAATCAAACTGACATTATGAGGCGTCGATGTCACCATTAACGACTACAAAATGAACACAATCGTTAAGCTTTTAATGAACTCTAGTGCAAATGAAAATTGTTTCAATCAGTAGAGGTTTATTGTTCGTTAGGGACTGGAGTTGTTTAATCATAAAAACGTGATAATAATACGAGTTTTGAAAATCGTAGCTAACCACTTCTATTATTTTCTCATCCATCAACTATTTGTATATTCGTCTGTTGATTATTTTATGAGTTAAGTTGAGGTGAGTTAGAGGGATCGGACTTCCCAGCACCAGCCAGTTCGAGTATAGTTATGCGACCCTACGATTCTAGGATAATAATATTGGCTGTATACTATAATGTCTATGGTCATCTGAAGATCTGATACTGAAGATGCCGCAGCCTTTCACAATTTTTTTGACCAAGCTGTGCGTTTGTGGAATGCGTTACCACTCCGTTACTACTGAATATTATCTATCATAATTTATTAAGATATGTAAGTAAGTATGTAAGTATATGTATGTATAATATATAAACTTAAGTAGTTATACATATTATGCGTATGTACGTTTAGTAGTTTGGTATAGTATAAGTGGGTTAAATGTATATAATACCAGTACTACTTATTTATAGTTTGCCTTATATTTGATACACTGTCCATTGTCTCTCCGAATGATTTCAATCCATCCTGAGGTTGTATGGATTAGATTGCGGCCTTATTGCTTATTGCAATAAGGCCGCCATTTGTACCTTATCAAATTGATAATAGTATTTGTAATATCGAAGTTTCATAGTAGTATACTAATAAAGTGTTTTGTATCTATCTATATAAGTGAAAAAATAAGGATTTTGTAATGATACTTGTGAAACCCATAATAGAAACTATTTAAGCTGTTCCGTTTAACACTTTTTGTATTCATAGCTATAAAGATCTTATGTAGTAGTCTAGTAGTACTCTGTAGTAGTCTCATAAAAGTAGGTGTACTGTGTATGTATTTATAATTATCAACTCGATGTCCAGCTCCTTTCTTCGATTATCCTTGAAAGCAGAGATATTCTGCTTAACGAGGTTACTATTTGACCGGTTTTTGTAATTAGCTTCACACTGCAACTGCTAGTTCGAGACGAGCACACCTTCAACTAGAAGAAACCTTCACCATTTCTAGAGTCTTCTGCTGTATTCTCACCAAAAAAAATTATAACAGATAAGAACATACTAAAGGTACGTTCGTTTCATTCGCTCTCGTTTTGTTCGCGATTGGTTAATCTACTCACTCGTTTTATAATTTTGCATACAGTTGAATTGTGTATTTCAGCAAAGTCACCAATAGTAATGTAGAAACTAGCAGACGCGTAAAACCACAACGTCAGCTATACTGTCTGTAAAGGATAAACGGATCCATTCCTGAAATATAAGTTTTTTTTTTTATGCGATAGGGGGCAAACGAGCAGACGGGTCACCTGATGGTAAGTGACTACCGCCGCCCATGGATACCCGCAACTCAAGAGTCACTAGTGCGTTGCCGGCTTTTTAGGTAGGAGTACGCTCTTTTCTTGAAGGTTTGAAGGTCGTATCGGAAATACTACAGGCTACAATTTTTTAGAGGGGATGCCTATGGGTCTGTGGTTGGACGGATCCGAGTGATATCCTTTTTTTTGGGGTTGGATGCACTAGAGCTGTCTTCCATGAGTTCGGGACTACGCCAAGAGAGTGGGAAAGCCGATAAAGGCGCGTGAAAACCAGTGCTAACTCTGGAGTACACGTCTTCAGCACGATAGGAGAGATTCTATCGGGCCCACTCGACTTAAGAAGAAGAGCCTGCGGTATGGTCGGCGATGCGTTACCCCGTCGCCTAGGGTCGAGTTGGACGCAAAGAGTTTGCCCAGAAGATCGGCTTTTTCCTAAGCATCGTGGGCCAACGAATTTTCTCCTATGTGCAGTGGTGGAAGGGATGGCTTACAAAAGTTCCCCTGGACAGCTTTGGCAAGAGACCAGAATGCACGAGTTCCGGAAGGGAGACTCACTAGTCTCTCGCCAATTCTGCCGATGTGAGCCGACTTCGCCCCAGCAATTACTCTTTTGAGGGACCTGGAGGCAAAGTTAAATTGCTTCTTTAATGTGCTGGTCTTTACATCCCGTGCTGTCGCTGCATTAGCACATGCTTGGTAATGTTCCTGCTTTCGGCGGGACGCCACTTTTCAGGTTCGACCAAACCAGGGCTGGGACTTGCCACCTGTAGGAATTAGGGAGAATGGAATGAAAAGTTCCATACCCTGAAGCACAACATCCGCGACAGAGTCGGCAACGACATTGGTATCATCCGGCGATAAGCAGACCTGCCTCCATGGGTAGGATGCAAAGAATGTTCGCATTCCATCCCAGTCTGCTGACCTATAGTGCCATACGCGGGGACTGCCTGTAACTCGCGGCCGCAGCGAGTGAACGAGTGGCACTATACTCCTAATCAGGCAATGGTCCGAAGAGCCAAGAGGGGCCTCAACGCTAGCGCTGGTACCCCCCTGGGGTATCCTTTTGGTTGACAGCGCTATCATTAGGGAGGTAGGGGGATTTTGGACCTCCGGAAACCTCACTCATTTCGGGGAAATGCAACGCAAGCGTTACTTGCCGTGCCGTGGTATCGCACCAGTCGAGCCGGCCCATTCGTGCCTAAAATGTTGTTGTAAGAAATAGTAGTTACTATACCTACCAAATAACCTGTTATCTTTAGGTACATAGCAAACTATTCTTACCTGCTTGTTTTATTGGTGATTTTAATTCCAATGTGTGGTAATGAATATTGTACAGGACTTCTTTCGAGATCTCGGTTGGAATTTCTTAACGTCCCATGCAGACATATTATCACGTCTCTCTCAAAGAATACTCTGTCTTCTGTTTGGATTCAAATAATTCAGCACTGTATAATCATCTTCGATTGTTTGTTTGTTGAGGAGATGGGGGATGAGGTGATGGGAATGTGAAGAGGGGGTCTTGAGGGGTGGGAAAGAGGAGAGGGGGATAAAAGGTTGGAAAAGAGGAGAGGTGGAATTGGGCATTCGGTATCCTCACTTACTTGGCAAAACAATGCAAGCATTGTTTGTCTAGCGGTTTTCTGTGAAGCTATGTATTACTCCGGTGGAACTGGCCCATTCGTGCCTAAGCACGGCTTACCCACGGTAAAGATTGCTATTTTAAAGAGATTTTCAGATTGTTTTGTCATTTAATACATTTTCATTCAACTATATACTGTATAAATCATAATTCAAGTTCAGTGCCACACAAAGTGGAAAAGAATTGAATTTACATAAAGTAAATATTTATTGAAAATATCATTTGTGGAGAAAATTTACCAATGTAAACTTAATGAAACATTTGGATACACCCAATCTATTATTGACTAAAAAAAATATAATTTGGTCAACATATTTTTAACATTCCTGTTTATTTTCTTCCAAGAGAATGTTCCAGCAAAGTTCTCGCTGCGAGAACATTCTCGGGAATTTACCACCACTAGTTGGGAGGATCATATTATATTTATAACTATTATGTCCAACAGAACTATCTGTAAAACAAACAACAAATTTGAATGAAAAAAAAAATAAACCTATAGTATATCTGTTCAATTTACCAACAGATGTGTACCAACAATCTGATTATAAAATCAAACACCAGGAATCCGTATCCTGAACCCTCAGACAATGACTGTCTAATTAAGTGAATAAAGGGTGACACCACAAAGCTGATGTGATGGATCCCTTTAATATAACCTTTGTTAATGTAACGCTTTGATTCGCAAGACTAGCACGCCTCACGCAATCTTCATTTAAATATTTTAGTACAACGATCCTTCATTTAATTTGGAGTTGGTTGTGATGGTTATGGTGTCAGCAAGTAAGTCCCGCATGTAAGTCGTTTAGAGGAAACGATGCTTTTTTTTAGTTGCGAATTTAAAATCTAAAATTAATTTGCATGTATATTTATAGGTAAAGCTTTAACTATGTATAGTTTACACTGAAAGCTTTCAGAAGAATAAGAGTTGTCACATAGGTACATAAAACTCTATTATGTGGAAATTATCCCCTTTCAAAGATGACGTAAGAGCGGCTCTGGATAAGCACATTACTAAAATTTCACTTCATGACGAACAGACAAATATTTGAGGACTACAGGTATGGAATTAGACATTAATCCTCCTTATAGACCAGACTTCAAACCTTATCATTGCTATTTATCTATACCGCATAACAAAATACAAACCTAAAGGAGTTCGATTTATAGACAAAGAACATCCTATATCTACTTTTGAGTAGACCAAATAATAACAGTACATAAGTAATTAAAATGAGTAAAATCTACGGAAAGCTTGGTGATTATTCAATTCCTAGTAGTGTAGTAAAAATAAGTAACTTTGAAAACTTAGTAACGAATATCCATAGACTAATTAAATATTACATATATCCAAGATCATAATTTGTTATTCCAAAAAGTTAACAACTATTTAAAGTCGATTATATACGAATACTTACAGTATAATAAACTTTGACCATAAAATTAGCTTCAATTCCAAATCCCAATAATGTAACCTTCCAAAATCAGATGTCTGATCAAAATAGCCGAGGCGCATTAAGTAAGATGTAACAGCAGGGGTCGGGGTAAGGCCGAGGGTTCCGGAGGATATTGCCTAATCATTCCTGCCTTCACACCCTACTAACAGCTAGTTGTTTTAGCATTCATCGCGTTTATATCGCACCCCGTACCGTAAAGATTGATACCCTATTGTTACAAGCACTAATGTGAACTAAAAAGAGATTTAAACTGACCATTCACTTTTTAATATTCTCTGTTCACTCATTGTGATATTCCTTCCAAAAATACAGAATTCTAACGTAACTAATGTTAGAATTTCGTATTCATGTTTAACAAATTATTATAAACAATTTTCTATTACCATTTACCCTGGTCTTGAACCGACTACTGCAATAGTTGTTTGGTTCAATCACACACTCTTTGGTTTTCTAAATTCATTTGTTCGTACAATTTGATTATGTATTTGCGAATTATGATACAAATGTAAAACCCCTTTTTTGTCGTAGTAAATCTAACCAGTTTACTACGTCAAAAAATATACAATTAAAATTAGCTAAATTTTGGAGCCAATATATCTCTGCAAGTGACATACGATAAATATTAATTATCGATAAACATTTTAACTTGCAAGAAAGTACATACATAGTTAACGTAGCTTATAAACTTCCAAAGAAATAGACTACAGACTTGATAAATACAATAATATATAAAAATTTAAGCGATATGTAACTCTCGTACTGTTCACAAGTAAGAATATCTCGTAATTGTACCGTAATTTCACTTATGAATAATGTATCTTACAAACAATTAACTTGTCTCGATTTTATCATGAAATACTCGTACATTTTTATGTTAATATATGCACAGTAAACAAATCCTCTTCAATATAATTTACGTAATTGAATTGCCAAGTTAATAATGCGTAAAACAATCCGAAAATCAGAAAAGTAGTGGCAGTCTGCTGTAAAACCCTGAGCCGCATTCACGGGCTATTAATCCTGACAAAGTACTGGAGGTTGTCGAAAGGGTTGCTTTGAGAACGGTTACAAAAATATTTTGACATTTTGATATAACGCATACAAAACAATTAATTGATTTTTGTTTCTTAAAAGTAAAGCGTTTCTTTTAAAAAAAATGTTCCTTCTAGGGTATCTTGCAATGGAATTTCTGTGTTCTGACTCATCATAAAAAAAATCGGTTTGGCGGATAAAGCTACAGTTGTATTGCCCAAGAACGGGGTGTTTTTTAATGTTTCTTTGTCACACAAGAGCCTAAAACGGGTGGTAGATTTTACATGTGATTTAAAAAGAAGAGGAAGTAAATAATAGTACTTTCGATGTTTACTAACTACTCTTCTTATTACTTATTGAATGGTTAGTCATCCTGACTGCTAAGCCAGAGGTCGTGGGTTCGATTCCCCCCCAGGGCAAATGATTGTGTTACGACTAGGATTATTAGTTCTGTGTCTGGGTGTGGGTTTAGAAGTATTTAAGTATGTTTATCAGCAGTCTTGTACAACAGTACCAGTTCTGCTTCTGCCGTGTGTGTGAATATGTGAAGTTATTTTTATTATTATTGCAACTCAGTGCAACTTAGTCACATGGTTACGCATTTGATACCATTCTCCTATAAATTGCGTTGAACAAACATTGAGAATTGTGCAATAACGTTACCAAGCCAAATAAGATCGGAAGAAGCGAAGCCCCCAAATATACATCCATATATCATTCCCTCAATGAGCTAACAACAATTGAACAACAAGCTATTGAGCGGCAGTCTCATTGTTGACGTAATTTTATCAAAAATATCGGACACTACAATGGAACTGGCCGACAAAAGTCGGAAGAGCGGATGCGATTCGCGTCGTCTCGCCGCCCGACAAACGTAACTCGGCGATTTTTTTACGCAATCTAGGAGAACACAAAAGACTGTCGTTTGTCGAAGGGGATGTTTCCACCCACAAGTCAGCGGTACACGCTCATCGGTCATTACGGACAATCGGAAATGACTCCGAGAACGTTCGGAACTTTTGAGGCACTTGTGCTGCTTTATTGTAAAAAGCGGTCATTGAATTTCTAGTAAATAATGTGTGGCGTGTACACACAGGTGTGAATTCTTTTTACGATCCCGGCCCTTTGATAATAATTACAGAAAAGAAGTGAAATTAAAAGGCCATTTATAGATGCTGCGATTAAAGATGCGTCTAAAGGCATCGCAAGAATCAGTTACAGCATGTAGTATATGGTACGATGTATTAAATTAATTATTATGTATAATATACATATATATGTATGTTTTGTCATGCTTTTACACTTTATATTTATATTACTAGAACCTTACAACCCTTAAAACTCTTTGTATATTAAACAATTATCCAAGCTATACATTTATTACCTGAAATATCTGCTAAAGTATAGTTTACATATACGAAGTGTTGTCCAAGAGAATGATCACTGGAAAAAAAATATGGACAACTTGGTCTTAATGAAAACGTACCTATTAATGTGTGCTTTGTGTAATAAACGAACCCTTTCCATTGCTAAATCAGACTATAAAATTGATAGCTAGCCAATTAATCTTAACTATTAAGAATGAGCGACAAAGTTGACTCAGTCGGTGTTACTACTAGCCATTACGCGACTTTTACTGTTATCGCATATCGTAACGCCCGCCATGCAGCGTATAAATTAGTCCACGATTCCAACTATCTCATTACGACGGCCATCAATCTATTCCGCATAACTACCTGCTTTTAATTCACCGCATACATCAGTGTTTTAGTTCCTTGGATAATGATTCACAAGTGTAGATGAAGAGCAGTGTACATCAAACAAATGGAAGGCTACAATTACACGTACCCAACCCCATGGTTGCATGTCGGGGTCAGCAGACAAAAGCGAGCGTTTGGTCATTGTAACAATGTGATGGGCATGTAGAGATACAATTGGTTTTCCGCTTACAATTAAAGTCAATGTTATGTGTCAGGGGAGTTAGTTTCCGTTTCATTTGGAGCAAGTAAAAACTTGTATTCAATAGGTTATAGGAAAAAAAATAAAAGTAGTTATGTAATATTGTTGCGTATTACATAAAGATAAGAAATGTGTACCTATTTTCGGTATCATCTTTAAATAAGTTACGCAATCTGCCTATTACATACGTGTATTTGAATTGTAGTATGTCTATCCATAAACACACTTCTCGTTTTACTAATTTTTCAACAGCAAAGTCAGTGAGTCTAAATACTAGGTATGTTAGGACAGTCATTGCAATAAATACAACACGTTTGTCGGTCTCGTCTACGAGAGATACGCCACCACTGACTTACTGACCGTAATACAATATAAAATCTTCACTATTCTTCCTACTGAAGGAAGGAAGTGAATAATTTTTATTCGATTAATATTCGAAGACGGCATTGCACAAAGAGATCACGCACAATGGACTTGCTACCGTTGCGTAGTCGGCGCAAAGTAATGACTCGACTATCAATCAATATGAAGTCCATTTAAGAGGTGGCTGAATTTGTATTCATTTTCCATATTTACACGTGTACATCTATGAATCATTAAATATTAGAGTACTATGATAACATTGCATAGAAAATATAGTCCGATCACTAAACTAGATTTTGGAACGACAGGGTTTGTAGCTCTTAATGATTGACTTTTATAAAAAAAGTTTATAACTGCCTTTAATGTGCCTTTCCAATTATTTTCCGCAATACTTTTATTCGTAGAATGAAATTTCAAAAAAATATAACTGACTTAAGAACCTACATTTACAGTTTTTTTACAGTTAAAAAAGATTTTTAGTACTTAATCATTTTTCGATGCACAGAAAAGTTGATATATTTTTTATGCTACCAACCAAACTACTGTACAGATTTTGGTGATTTTCAATGGGACCAATCGGAAAGTATATCCTGACACAAAAAAATAAATTCAAATCGGTTCATAAATGACGAAATTATGATTCAATAAGCATTTTAAAAAATGCAACTGAATTGAATACCTACCCCTTTTTTGAAAATTCGGTTAAAAATCCGATCTTAGGTAACTTTACGAAATAAACTGTTGTTGTTTCGTTATGTCATACCTTCACATTTTCTTTCTAACATTATATTTTAAGATTTTTTTGGATTGCAGAAGATTGTGGTTTTTAATTTTTGATAGTCGCTTAAACAAATAATAAGTTAACATGTTAAATAAAATGACAAATTTTCCAAGCTCACAGTGGCAAAAGATAACAGCTGTCTTATAGGTCAGAAACGTTAAAAACCCTACTGATTCCTAAGCAGAATCTTATACATAATTATTAAACGCGTTATTTGCAAACAATTCGCGTTAATACAGCTTAGTTGTTTTACGTTGAACTTTATCAATTCTTGAAGGTAAGTGAACACAATTTTCATTAAAAGATTGACGTATTCTTATAGTGGCATAGTTTTTGAATTATTATTGTAAAACAGTTTAGGGTTGCCATTTTAAAGTAACAAACTAAAACATTGGTAAGTTCAGTAAATTGTAATGTTTGCAGCCATAGATTAATAGAAAAAAAAAGAACATTGGTAGACTTAAGCGTTGCGGTTCATTTAAATAATATATATATATGTTATATTATACCTCCATCCTTTGGCTTCACGTGGATTTTGGCTCTATGAGCCGGATCTACGTTTGCCTTTATCGGTCCCATTCCGGAGACTCCGAGACAACTCGACTCTTTAACTACATGAGTCACGCAACGGACAAAGCGCAGGAGCAGTTCCCGACCACCGAACTGATGTTTTTGGGAGACTTTAACGCCCACCATGATTTCTGGCTGGGATCTTCCAGAACGGACCACGCTGGTCGAAATGCCCACGCATTCGCTCTCACGCATGACCTTACCCAACTGGTACTCCAGCCCACCAGGATACCAGACATATCGGGTCAACGACTGCACGGATGGCGTTGCGGTTTAAGTGGTCACCTCGCCACTATACTGCCGCGGCGAGTGTTGTGGGTTCGATCCCCGCACGGGAAAACAGTTTGTGTAATCCTCAAATTGTTGTTCTGAGTCTGGGTGTTCTTTGTGTCCGTCCGCCCTCTTCGCTAGACCTTCTGCTGACGAGTCACCCAGAGCAGTACAGTGTAACGGTTTTCACGCCCCTCTAGGATCCTCCGACCCCTGCCTGGTGTCCACCTCGGTGCCTCTTGTTGCCCCACCACGGCCTGTGGTAACAAGGCGACGGTTATGGCACTACTCGTCAGCAGACTGGGATGGAATGCGGGATTATTTTGCATGCATCCCGTGGGCTCAACGCTGCTTTAAAGACAGGGATCTGTCGCAAAGTGCGTCTGCCGTGGCTGACGAAATCACTGTGACGAAAACACTTTGTTAAAAGTCTCCATTCCTTCCCCTTCCTTCTCTTCAGAACACTCAACTGCCACTACAGGATAGGCTGAGTATACTGGGTATGGACATCTGTCGGGATCTCAATCCGCGTGATTACATCGAGAGCGTCACTAAGGCGGCCTCGCGGTAGCTCGGTGTATTGAACAAGGTGAGACGGTTCTTCTCGCTCGAGCATCTGTGTCTTTTATACAAGACCCAGGTTCGCTCCTGCGTGGAGTACTGCTCTCATCTTTGGGATGGCTATGCGCAGATATATCTGCTTGACGCTCTCGATCGGTTGCAGCGACGCGCAATCCGTATTATAGACTGTCCTGAGGTCACCCAGTCTCTTGAGCCCCTGCAGTTGCGAAGAGATGTCGCCTCTATGGCAGTTCTCTATCGCCTACATCACGGGGAGTGTTCTGACGAGCTCTTCCAATTGGTCCCACCTTCTCCCTTCCTCTACAGGACTACACGTGGTGGCCTGAGGAGTCACCGTTTGCGAGTCGAAGGTATGCGATCCCGAATGAAACGGTTTGGCTCTTCTTTCCTGTGCCGATCGGTGAAAGATTGGAATTCACTACCAGGGCACGTGTTTCCTTCCCACTTTGATCCTGGGTCTTTTAAGCGGGGCGTGAAAAAGCATCTCACCAGGCCGCCATAGTGTGGGTCACCATACTACATTGACTAGACATGCAATGAGGATGGTGACCACCACTCTTGGACTCCATTTATTGCTTACCATCAGGCAAAGTGGACTCATTATGGTAGGCTTACAAATATATAAAAAAAAAAAGGTGCAAAGACGAGTAAGACAGTGAGGGAAAGCCATTCCATGCCAGTTGCTTATCGAATCTAAGCAACAGGCTTAGGTATTAAGTCTGCCTGTGTAAAAGATGTGCATGCAGATTTAAAGAAATAAAAAATAAGAAAAGGAAACAAAATGACTACAGTTTTGTATAAAATTTAAAAATGTATACTTTACTGTGAAGCATGTGTCTAAATAAAAATTTGGTGCAAGACCTTTTCTTAACACAGATATTATGGCCACCACGAAACATTATAACGTACACAATGGTGCAATTATCGCATCAAACAAAGTACTGGTTCAAAGTTGAATCGACGTGGGGCGCTGAGACGTTAATTGTTTGTAAGTAACACGCTAAGTCGGCTACCGACAACGTCAAGAAGAATTAAATTGAAGTAGACTCTTTATGTACTAGTACGGTTGTGCTAGTGCGTAGAGCACACCAAAACTTTTCTGTATTTCAATGCTGCTTGAATGACTTTCGAATGTGTAAACAATTTACTCGTAACTTAATTAGTTCCTTAAGTATATATCTATAATATATTTCTAAAGCCTGACCTCGAATGTCGATTAGTGCAGCATTCTGTGTCATATGTGTTTCAGTTACGAAGTATGGCAATATATAATGGTGTTAAAACCCTTACCTACTTAACAGAAAAACATATCCTTTAAACGTTTCCTTTTCGCCCTACAATTGGTAGACAATTATTAGTTTTTATGAACCATCAACACAAAAGTTAAATAGGATTAGTAAAAAGTGTCATCATTTTTATTGTCATTGTCATAAAATCTTAACCTTTTATGTAACGGAATGATAATTTGTCACCCTGGAATGGTTTGAATGAGCACCTGGCTTCCACGCGACCCCAAACGCTAACTGAGGTACGCCTATAGTTTGATTCGCAACGCACCTACCTATATTGTATCAATGATTGTTTAATTTATATTATGTGATCTTCAAATGCTATTCAAGTAGTTCTTTAAACATGTGCAGATGCCACAGTGGGCGGATCGAATACTCGCAGCTGCTCCACTCCCCTTCTTGCGGTTTATATATTTTAAGGTATTGCGTACAGCAGAATGACATTGAAAACTATTGTGAGCGCACTGTTTACATAGTGCATTAGGTATTGATTTCTAATCACTAGTTATCCTAAATTAACTTAGAAGCAAATATGTATATGCAATATGGGGATTTACCTACCTAATATGGGGTAGGTCCCCATAATAGGTAGGTAGTTTCTTATAATTGTTTTATGTTAGCCCGCTCAGTTTTAATTTTTATTTATTTTAAAATAATTTTGCATACTGACTTTAAAACATGACACGCAATATGTTTTATTTAAATCGTTAATGAAATTCGTAAAAAAAAGATTAAAGAAAATTAAAAAAATAGCAATCCGGCCGGTAGGAGCGTGACAGTGGCGCCGACAACATTCGCGGTCGGCGAATCGACTTCCTGCGTACCGTTTCCCGCCAAAATGGATAACTTCCGACACGTATTTGTCATCTCCAAATCACACAAAATAAAACGAGTAGTTATTGATACATATTTGTTATGGCTATAAATATTTATACATATATCGTAAATACAATTTGTTGTCACTTGCATTAATTGTAAGTTACATTTAGATTTGAACTCAACTCATCCATATGATCATTAACTAACTACCTACCTGCCTGCCTCAGCTTCACTTGTGTTGAAGTATTTATAACCATTCTTGTTTTTTTTTTAAATGTGGAAACCCCGACGGGTCATCAGATCGGGATCGGTAGAGTGGTATGTCGGACTCAAAGGAAAGGTGTTCCGTCACATAGTCTTAATGTCGGGTTCTCAGGTGTACCCTTGAATGGAAATCCCTGTGCACCCCTTCAGACCAGGTTGTGTATTGCATAACTGACGACCCCACTGTGGTATAACTCTACTATTCAAAGAAAAGCGAAACACGGCGCCGCCGTCTTGCCAGTAAATCAGCTCGCTCTGGCCCGTCGTCTGGTGGGTCTTCTGCACTAGGGAGAGTACTAGACCTCCCCCGTTCCCTTTCCGCCACATTCTTATCGAGCATCACCTCCTTGCAAAACGTCGCGTCAGAATCAGGATCAAAGCAACAGAGGCATCCACACCTATAGCCTTCGGGAAGTCTACACGCTCCCGCGTCCACGCAGGGCACTACACTACACACATCACAGCCCACTGCCTATTCGTCACAGTTACTTCACGAAGCAGCTGATCTTACTTCCACGATTGTAGCGTGCCCAACTATTTATAACCTAAGTCTATGTGAGTCTTGATAATATATAAACTAAAATACTTGAAAATATGTACTAAAATATTACTTACAATTTTCACTTTATCTTTTTATAATAGTAGCATTGATATAGTATCAATTTACCGAAATTAGTGAAAAATTCTACTAAATACGCTGAAGGTATATTTAACGCGGGACTTGTATTGCTCAGTGGCCGAATATCCTATCAATTAAAACTGTTACACAGAATAAAATATGCTTAAGAAAAATATAACACGTAATGTTTCAAAACTACTTCTACAGTTTTCCAGTTCCAAATTGATATTGTAGTGTTGCAAGCCGTTTGCTAGTAACAAACACAGTTACTGGTTGTTTGTCTTCCCCAAGCAAGACTATTATTTATCTAAGAGCCGCACCCTTAAAACAGGGTAATGGTGAAGCAAACAGAAAGCACTTTAAGGTCAATACTTGATGAAATAAAACACAGATTTCCTCCGTCAATACATTTTATTCTTTGTACCTAATTTAAACTAGTATCCTATCCATGACAGACATCACTCAAAATTCTAGACACATCCATGTTGTGTAATCTGTTGCCAACTCTATCTAAAGCTTTTAGCTAGCTAGCTAAACATAAGACTTTAAAATCCCTCGTATTATATTGAAACATAGCTAAGAACAGTCTGTTAAGCACTTTAAACGAAAAAACTTAATTAAAATGTGTTCATCCATTCAGGAACTATGATGTCATAGACAGACGCACGGATATACAATATAAACTTAGAGCATCCTCTTTAGGATTCGTGAGTAGTCAGTACCTGACAAGGAAAGCGACTTATTGGTGTTATTAAAAAAAAATACTATTCCAATCAGCCTGTTAGACATAGAACAATTTCTAGTTGGTATTCAAGATTACGGATGTGGACTGCCCAAGACTGTGGTCTGCCCAGGATAGTAGCCGCTCCTTGGGGAGACCTTTGTTCAGTAGTGGAGAGTGCGACAAAGACACAAACTTATGTATACTTTATATCCTAGAAAATTATATATAAATGATTATAACACATACATAATATACGATAATGAGTCTATCATTATCGTTATCTACACATTTATGTTACACGTGTCAATATATAAAGGACCTTCATAGGAGAAAACCATCATATAATCAGATGTGTAAATATATAATGTTGACAGGCCTGTTGGTGTAGTGGTTACCATTACCTTGAGATGAGAGCCAGAGGTCATGGGTTCGATTTAAAAAAGTCGTGATCTACAAATAGTTGTCTCGATACTAGTAATCAAAAAAATATCTAACACAAATAGTACGGTATCTAGTGTTATTTATAGACATAGACATTGCATTAAAAATGTTTCCGGTCAACGTACACGATTCTATTGAAATCTGATTTCCTTTTTTTATAAAAATCGTATAGATACCGGTGTAACACTACCTGATGTGCAGATAAGAGGGCGATGGGCGGGTGGTGTCACAGGTAATTGTGAGAACTGATTGCATAATTAGCGCGACGAGTCCCTAAGGGCGCGGGAGCGAGTCACCCTCGCCGCTACCACTGTTTCAAACCCGTGTGACTTTTTAATTGTTATTGTTAGTTTTACTGAGCCTTTTAACGATTGCATTACAATATGTTTTATGTTAATTAAAATTAAAATTCCATAATTCATTCTTTTCATTAGGTGTGTTTGTTTCATACCAATATTTTTTTTTTATGCGATAGGGGGCAAACGAGCAGACGGGTCACCTGATGGTAAGTGACTACCGCCGCCTATGGACACCCGCAACTCAAGAGTCACAAGTGCGTTGCCGGCCTTTTAGGTAGAGGTACGCTCTCTTCTTGAAGGTTTGAAGGTCGTATCGGTTCGGAAATACGGCAGGCGACAATTTGTTCCATAAGCTGGTTGTGCGAGGCAAAAAGCTTCTGGAGAAGCGCACAGTGGTGGAGTGCCAATCGTCCAGGTGATGGGGATGGATATTTTGTCGCGTAGGACGATGGCGGAAACCAGCAGCCGGTATAAGTCCGAACAATTCCTCTGAACACTCCCCATGATACAAGCGATAGAGGATGCAGAGTGAAGCTACATCTCTACGCAACGCCAAGGTGTCAAGTCGATCAGAAATATCTTGGCAGTCGATGATGCGAGTCGCTCTCCGTTGAATGCAGTCAAGAGGCAGAAGTTGGTACTGGGGTGCACCTGCATAGAGATGAGAACAGTATTCCATGTGCGGCCGAACCTGCGCCGTTTAAAGTTGCAGGCGGTGGGCCGGAGTAAAATACTGTCTCGATCTGTTTAGCACACCAAGCTTCTTCGAGGCTAATATGGCCTTACTCTCTAAGTGACCGCGAAACTGGACTTCGCTTGATATATCGACGCCAAGGATTCCGATACTGGCTGATGCAGTTAGGGAAGTGCTCTCAAATTGAGGTGATACGACCAATGGCATCTTTTTAGCGGTGAACGCGCAAACCTGTGTCTTCGTGGGGTTTAATTGGACGAGGTTAAGTCGACCCCAATCTGAAACTTTTGATAAAGAAGTTTCGATTTCAGACACAAGTTTGGATCGGCTTTCGATGACGTTTACCCGAGAAATGTTAGCGCGGCCGGTGTAAAGGGCATCACTCGTGCTATCGTCTGCATAGCAATGGATGCTGCTAATCTGCAGCATGTCGTTGATACGCAGAAGAAACAGCGTGGGTGATAGCACACAGCCTTGTGGGACACCAGAATTAACAGACTTGGAGTCGGAGCATGCACCGTCAACAACGACCTTGATGCTTCTGTCTGTAAGAAAACTGGTGAGCCAATTGCACAGTTTCTCAGGAAGCCCATAGGAAGGAAGCTTCGCAAGGAGCGCTTTGTGCCAGACCCGATCGAAGGCCCTTTGCCACGTCCAAACTAACGGCCAACGCTTCCCCCTTGGTCTCGATCGCCTGTGCCCACCGGTGAGTCAAGTATACGAGAAGATCACCAGCTGAACGACCCTGACGGAAGCCGTATTGTCGATCACTGAGGAGCTGGTGGTCTTCTAGGTACCGGAGGAGCTGGCAGTTAACAATGGATTCCATTATCTTGGAGAACAAGGAGGTGATGGCTATGGGTCTGTAGTTGGACGGATCCGAGCGATCTCCTTTTTTAGGGATTGGGTGCACTAGAGCTGTCTTCCATGAGTTCGGGACTACGCCAAGAGAGTAGGAAAGCCGATAAAGGCGCGTTAAAACTGGTGCTTACTCTGGAGCACACGTCTTCAGCACGATAGGAGAGATTCTATCGGGCCCACTCGACTTATGAACGTCGAGGGAAAGAAGCGCTTTACGCACTGCCCTTTGTGTAAACCGGACTTCCGGCATGCGGGTCTCGCACTGCGGTATGGTCGGCGGTGCGTTTCCCCCGTCGTCCAGGGTCGAGTTGGACGCAAAGAGTTTGCCCAGAAGATCGGCTTTTTCTTTAGCGTCGTGGGCCAACGAATTATCTCCTATGCGCAGAGGTGGAAGGGATGGCTTACAAAAGTTCCCCTGGACAGCTTTGGCAAGAGACCAGAATGCACGAGTTCCGGAGGGGAGACTCACTAGTCTCTCGCCAATTCTGACGATGTGAGCCGACTTCGCCCCAGCAATTACTCTTTTGCGGAACCTGGAGGCAAAGTTAAATTCTTAATGCTTCTTTAATGTGCTGGTCTTTACATGCCGTGCTGTCGCTGCATTAGCCCATGCTTGGTAACATTCCTGCTTTCGGCGGGACGCCACTTTGCAGGTTCGACCAAACCAAGGCTGGGACTTGCCACCTGTGGGAATCAGGGAGAATGGAATGAAAAGTTCCATACCCTGAAGCACAACATCCGCGACAGAGTCAGCAACGACATTGGGATCATCCGGCGAGAAACAAACCTGCCTCCATGGGTAGGATGCAAAGAATGTTCGCATTCCATCCCAGTCTGCTGACCTATAGTGCCATACGCGGCGACTGCCTGTAACTCGCGGCCGCAGCGAGTGAACGAGTGGCACCATACTCCTAATCAGGCAATGGTCCGAAGAGCCAAGAGGGGCCTCAACGGATACTTTGTAGCCGTCAGGATGTGAGGTCAGCAGAAGATCCAACAGTGAAGGCACGTGGCTTTCTGCATCTGGGATTCGCGTAGGCGTTGCTACCAGCTGCGTCAAGCCATATGCCAAGGCGAAATCGTGAACAGATCTTCCCGCATGATCGGTTTTGCGCGAACCAAGCCATTCGGCGTGATGGGCGTTAAAGTCGCCAAGAATCACGATCTCTGCGGATGGGACCTGCTGGAGCACTGAGTCTGTAGCCATTTGGTCGTGGTCGATGAGTCGGTCCGTTTCGGCATCACCGCTTTGGGACCTGTAGAGGCATAGGTAGATGCGGGGATGGTCGTCGCAGTCTACACGTAGCCATAAGATGGAGAGGTCCCTACCTTCAAGATTGCCGAGGCGGCGAGAAGTGATATCATCTCTAACGTACACGCATATACCATACCATATACCAACAAAGGAGTGTTCCAGTCCGTACCCAGGGTAGCAGAGGTAGGATGTGTCCGCTGGAGATGATATCTGCGTCTCGGTTAAAAAGAGCAAGGCCGGCTTTGCTGTCTCAAGGTGGTGGTGGACAGTGTCGAGGTTCGAATGTAAGCCCCTGATGTTACAAAAATCCACGGTAAACGTGACAGGGGGTGCCATGGTATGCCTTCTCTTGCCCCGAGCAGATTTTGAGAGCGCAGTTGAGCCCCCCCCAGAGTACGAGGGGCAGCCTGGGCGTCCACGCTCAGGCATAATCCGTACTGAGGGTGGACGTCCAGGGGGGGATTCTCCAACGCTAGCGCTGGTACGCTATATGGTGACAAGTATGTTTGTAGCTCACCCAATGGGAGGCAGTTACTATAACAAACAGACTTTCAGAACAAGAGACTTCAGAGCCATATAATAATGAAATAAAAAAAGGCGATGAGTTTTACTATGTAGTCATTTATGTACCTTATTGTATGACTATGTAAGTTCATGGTTTAAGTCACCGAAGAGCACCATATCCTTTTTTTTATTGTTGGAACCCCCAACGGATAGTTACCTTACCGAGGCCGGCAAGGTGATATGTCGAACTCAAAGCGATTAAAATCACACAGTGTTCCGTCGTCGTGTCTGATAGTGGGGTCTCAGGTATACCCTTGAAAGGAAAACCCTCTGGCAAGACTTGGCCGCTTGTTGAGCAAGGCGACCCCACTATGGTGTATCCCATACTTAAAGAGGCACGTCGGAACACGTCGCGCCACCGTTTCAGGCCTGCTTCTGCTAGGGTGATAGATAGCCCCGTCTATAGCCCTCCGTCACGCGCTCATAGAGGCCGGAGACGGAGCGTCTTCTGCAGGACGGAGGAGTACTAGCTCTCGCAGTGGTGGCACACAGGCGTTGGCTACCGGCCTATGCAACACTGGTAAGCCAGTAACCATAGCTAATCGTAGAGCTGGGGAGCTCTACGATTAGCTCTAAAATATAGCTTATTGGTGTTATTAAAAAAAAATAAGCTCTAAAATACCCCCAGGGTCCACACCCTGCGATGCGACGATGCAGTGTCTGTATATTTTAGATTTGTGACACTTTAGGTTGGTCAACTCTCTCCGCACAGTACAATAAGATTATACCCCATTCATAATATCTTAATGGATGACCTGCGAATGTTATATAAAACAAAATAATGTGAGTATTACAATTTATTTCAATTTACACGATAGCATTGTTTTGTTGGATGAGGACGACGTTCACGCGCTTCCGGATACCGCTTCCGCCACGAGCGCGACACGTGCCGCGCCATCTTTGAATTACACCCTACGACTAATACTGTTTGTTTCTAGTCATATAACAACATCGAGCACTCGATCATTCACAGCTTTAACCCATTGCAATTAAGTCTAATATACTTTACACCACTATACGTCTCTTAGGCTTTTTTGTTTTTTTCAAAAACTCTTGTGCTTGTTTTGTCTGTTCTGCTAATGTTGTTTAATAATTATCTAGAACATGTTTCGTGCATCGTGTGCATTATCGCACGGACGTCACTTTCAGGTTGACTATATAATTTTAAAAATTTTGATTTAAAAGTCATATCGACAAGTTCTGCACCATTAAATGCAGTATTATGAGGAAAATTAAACTTTGTAAGATTAGTCCTTTTTCTATGATGTTATTTAATTTCTAAGGCAAAGGTTGTGAATAAAAAGTTCGAGCCAAAGGTTTGAGCTTTGAAACATTATCTATACGCTTAGACCCTATCAGCAATTTGAGTATTGCGGGTGTAGTCGTGTAGACACCCGCTACTAGTTCAACAGTGTACTGCAGAGCTAGTAAATATATCTCTATATATATTTTATGAAAGGTCCACCTGTGCCTGACCTGAGTTTAGTGTGTTCAGACAATCAAGCAAACCCCTTAGACTTATACTTATTAAAGCTTGTTCTGTCCCTTTGTTTTCCTTTTCTGTTGTTTGTATTAACTTGCGGTTTATGTCACTTGAACCTTACTCACTGTTCTCATTGTAGAAGACAACATAAAACAAATCTGTATAACATACCCGATACTTTCCTCTAATAGTCAGAAGTTTAATTGTATACACGTACAGATTCAATAGTAAGGCGAAAAATTAATTGAGAAATTATAAGTGAAAACAATAGAAAAAATCCATAGGCTAGTGAAAAATAAATTATGTTGTAATCTATTAAATTCAACATAGGTATGTTGTAATCATTAAAGCCATTTAGGTAATAAGTACCTTCGTTGCGCTATAACAGTAATAATCGTTCAATTCACACGTGTCAAACTAGAACAGTATTTGACCTTATGGATAGCAATTAAATTGTCCATTATCGTAACATATAGTGCAAACATTGATGTGACGATGTGAGAACGAAACGGGTGAGTGTAGCGCGGCCGACGGAGGCGGTATTTGTCATCAAACGTTTACAAAGCCACTCCCTGTGTGTGCTCTTGATTGCTCTATTTGTTAACCATATCCACGTTTATGTTGCTAACAATATTGTTCACTATTAGAGCTCTCTTACTATGTCTTGATTAGCTTCTCAAACCAAACGAATTATCACTAATGTATCTGCATGATCTTATTTTTATTTCTAGCTTTAACGGAGCACAGTTGCTCAAGTCGTCTTTGAAAAGCTGGGTTCGTCTCTTTTTTAAATGCGCACCTAAACGCGCGCAGGATATTGAAAAAATATAATTTCGGATTTCTTTGACCCCTTTCTTCGAGGTTTATAATATTTTAGTTCAAAATAAAAATTTTGTGACTTTTCATAATTATCTGTTAGAAATGATGCCCACAAACACAATCATTTAAAAAATGGGTGTAATTTGCAACAGCAATTCTAAGATAAAACATGCATACATACACTCACATATGTATCCCAAAAGAAGACAATGGCGTATATTTTGCCGCTTATAGCCTGATCACACTTACGTATTGCCGTCACCCTGTCATTTTAAGAATCAAATGGAGAAATTGGGAGTATATTGAAAGATAGAGGGTAGATAAAACTGGTAGAAAGGGATTTTCCTTGTACGGATGGATTGGGGAGTATAAGCAATTAGTATATTATATATATTATATATTAGTAGTATAGTTCGAGCGTGTCGGGATCACATACTGTAACTCATACTGGCTGACGCCCTGAAGTCTAAGTGCTACCGACAGAATACCCATAAAACCGAAATCTAAATATAAAAGTAAAGCAAAGAAATTAAATTTTAATAATGGGATATAAATAAATAATAAAATCCACACAAAATTAAGAAAAACAGCAGCAAAGAAAAATAACAGTATAGAAACTAAAATAAAGACAAACACAAAGCAGAAGATACACGTCAGGCATAAAATGTCAAAAAACGAAGATACACTCCTGTGTTATGATGCTATCAGAGCCAATTGCATTATCTGAATGCAAGCTATTTGACTAATTTTATGGTCTTGACTATCTGCCAACCGGAATATAATAAAGTTATCTTGATTGTATTTTATTGTACTTTATAATAGAAGTTAAGACTCTCTATCAAAATAGCTTCTTAGTTAAGGAAATGACAAATAATGTAAAATACTGGTCAGAAAATTATTCCAGTAAGAAGTTACGATTAAGTTGTACAGTATATGTAGCGTGTATTATTTAGTTATTCGGATAGAAAAAGAGACCTCATATGGAGCCAGCCTCATCCAAAATTGGACATAAATACAGCTTATGATTTATTTGAGTAAAAATGTATGGATACGCCTAACTTAGTATAATTATTAAAATCTATTAGGTTGGTGCATATGAAATTGCCGATTTAAACGGCGGATCAAAAATACAAAATAATTTATTTATAAATTATTTATTCGTGACAAAATAATTACCTTTGGTTTCAATACATAACAACCAACGATCCACCAAAGAATTTATGCCATTATAAAAAAAAACTTTTTTTTTTTAATCAACAAATTCACGAAATGCAATTTGTATATTTTGATAAGATTTAAATTTCTAATTTTTCAAAAAAAAATTCAAAACTTCTGAACATATGGTAATCTGTTGAAGAAAGATCAGGCGAGTGTGGTGGATGCGGTAAAACTTCATATTCCAGCTCATGTATGTATATTTTTACTAACGATTTGTGTGACATGTGGTCTAGCGTTTTCATGAAGCAGGATTAAACCACTTCTGTTAACCAATTTTGGCTGTATCTCTTTTAATTTTTCATGCATGTTTTGCAGTTCGACACAATACTTTTGGGCGTTCATTGTCTCACCTTGTGGCAAAAAGTTATAATGGATAACGCCTTTTTGTGACCACTTTCCAGTAAGCACAACTTTTCGAGGGTGAAGTTCGTATTATGGGGTCAAACGTTGACGATCACTCTAATCTAACCATGATGCAGACCTTCGTGTATTATCATAAAGCACCCACTTTTCATCGCATGTCCCTATACGGTCAAGAAAACGTTCAGTCTTTTGTCGATGGCAAACAGATGATGTAATGATATAACGATTTTGCTTATTTTGCTCTGAGAGTTCGTGTGGTACCCACTGGTCAAGTTTCCTTACTTTACCAATTTGTCTGAGGCCTCATACAACAGTTGTATGATGGACAGCGAGTTCTTGTGCAAGTTCTCGTGTGCTTATATGCACATTGGACTCCACTAATTGTTGTAAAACTTGCAGATCCAGTACTCGCGAAGGTCGAACGCGAGGCTCATTTTCAAAATTCGCGACTCCACAACGAAATTTTCGGAACCAATTTCTCACTGTCCTTTCAGAAACTGTATTCTCGTCTAATCTTTCATTTATTTTTTTTGCTGTTCACGTAACTTAATCCACCTTTGAACACATAAAACATGATACCTAAATTTTTTTACGAATCCATGGTAAGAAAAAAAAATTAAATTAAACATTTTCAATTAAAAAATAAAACAATTCAGATACTTATAATAACACAACGAACGAACGAACACAACAGTTGAGATCCTTATAATAAAACGTATATTTAGAAAATAGTGCGACAAGTCTGCTGTTTATCGAACAACTTGTGTTAGAGGAAGCGCTACAAGAATTACGGGCTGAAGTACGCCCGGTAGAGGGCATTACGCTAGAAAAGTTTTGTGTAACAATGTGTAATGTTGCCATTTCTATGCGCACATCTCCCGACCGGAAGTGGCGGAGCGCGGTCGTCTCTTTCGGGGCACGGACATCTTCACTATTGTGGCGCCATCTAAAACTGTCCGGACTACTGACGTGTTTCCGGCTTCTCTTCAAAAAATCTTGAACAGTCAACTCATGAGGGGATATCTTAGTTTCTTTGAGAGTCTTTTTATTAATTCAATTCTCGATAAAAGATTTATTACTCTATTTGAGAAAAAGTCGAATTACTTTTTTATAGCAGATAAGTCGATATTGCTAAGTTAAAGGGAGAATACACATTGACATTTTATGTTGTAAATAAGGTGTTGTCTATACGTATCCTTTTACTTATCTTCAGAATCTGGTGTCTACATTATTGTCTTATAATCCGATTTATTATGTGTTCCTGAAACCTGAAACCTGAAACCCTCGATTTTCCGCCCAAATGGGCACCCTCGGTTGTCTTTCAGGCTACGCCTTTGTCTTATTATATCACTATGGGTTGAGGTGTTAGAAATAATTTAAGAAACAGCAACATAAATAATGTTGCCGTGTGGTTCTCTCGAGAGTAGAATAGGGCTACCCCATTTCTGCCCGTGGGTGTCGTTATTTTTCAGACAGTATATATCCACGAACTGGATGACTATTCATTCAATACAAGGGTTAAGGCTTACGTCTATTTGACTAAATTATAGAAAAGAAGTGGCGTTGGAGTCGCCACTGACTGCAATATAGAGGCGAGTGTATGATTTTCTTTTGTACTTGGCTTTTGTTGATATTAGTTTATATATATATTTATATATTGTATGTTTAATATGTTTATGTATATGTTTATAACGAGTAGCAGACCGATAATAACATAGGTAGCATTAAACACTTGTAAATGATCAGGCCACGGTCGCCGACGTATAAACTTGTAATGACCTCATTCACTCACTCGTATGACTCAAAATACCACTCAATACCTACCTCTTATCATTTCTTACTAAAAGGAAGGACATTAATGCATTACAGAGCGCCAATTTACATGTGGTCATATTCGTAGGTATGAATAAATAAGTAATGTAAGAAATTTCATTATTTTTTTATATTTTGAAAACTCGGACTTACCGGAAATTATTAAATAAAATATATAATTAGAATATATAATTAGGCTGCAGATGTAAGTAACACTTACTTATAACCAATGAGTATAATGTAAACACAATTTTAACCAGGTGTCACGCTCGCCAAACTTTTTTTAAATATTTACCTAAAATTTAATATTAAAAAAAAAAATAGAGAGCTTTGTAAATGGCTGTTGTATAAATCGTGACTATAATTTAATAATTTTATTACTAGATGTATATTAATTTCTGTCACTACTAAACTTATTGGAGGCAGGTTTGCTTCTCGCCGGATGATCCCAATGTCGTTGCCGACTCTGTCGCTGATGTTGTCCTTTAGGGTATGGAACTTTTCATTCCATTCTCCCTGATTTCCACCGGAGGCAAAGACCCAGCCCTGGTTTGGTCGAACCTGCAAAGCGGCGTCCCGCCGAAAGCAGGAATGCTACCAAGCATGGGCTAATGCAGCGACAGCACGGGATGTAAAGACCAGCACATTAAAGAAGCAATTTAACTTTGCCTCCAGGTTCCACAAAAGAGTAATTGCTGGGGCGAAGTCGGCTGACATCGGCAAAATTGGCGAGAGACTAGTGAGTCTCCCTTCCGGAATTCGTGCATTCTAGTCTCTTGCAAAAGCTGTCCAGGGGAACTTTTGTAAGCCATCCTTTCCACCTCTGCGCATAGGAGATAAGTCGTTGGCCCATGAAGCTAAAGAAAAAGCCGATCTTCTGGGCAAACTCTTTGCGTCCAACTCGACCCTCGAGACTAAGAGAGAATCGTTGGCCGTTAGTATGGACGTAGAGAAGGCCTTCGATCGGGTCTGGCACTAAGCGCTCCTTGGGAAGCTTCCCTTCTATGGGCTTCCCGAGAAACTGTGCAATTGGCTCACAAGTTTTCTTACAGATAGAAGCATCAAGGTCGTTGTTGAGGGTGCAAGCTTCGACTCCAAGTCTGTCAATTCTGGTGTCCCACAAGGCTGTGTGCTATCACCCATGCTGTTTCTTCTGCATATCAATGACATACTGCAGATTAGCAGCATCCGTTGCTATGCGGACGATAGCACGAGTGATGCCCTTTATACCGGCCGCGCTAACATTTCTCGGATAAACGTCATCGAAAGCCGATCCAAACTTATGTCTGAAATCGAAACTTCTTTATTAAAAGTTTCAGATTGGGGTCAACTTAACCTGGTCCAGTTTAACACCACGAAGACACAGGTTTGCGCGTTCGTTCAAAGATGCCATTGGTCGTATCACCTCGCTTTGAGATCACTTCCCTAACTTCATCAACCAGTATCTGAATCCTTGGCGTCGATATATCAAGCGAAGTCCAGTTTCGCGGTCACTTAGAGGGTAAGGTCAAATTAAACTCGAAGACAGTATTTCACTCCGGCCCACCTCCTGCAACTTTATAAGGCGCGGGTTCGGCCGCACATGGAATACTGTTTTCATCTCTATGCAGGTGCACCCCAGTACCAGCTTTTCCCTCTTGACCGCATTCAACATCATCGACTGCCAAGATATTTCTGATCGGCTTGACACCTTGGCGTTGCGTAGAGACGTAGCTTCACTCTGCATTCTCTATCGTATGTATCATGGGGAGTGTTCAGCGGAATTGTTCGGTCTTATACCGGACGCAGGTTTCCGCCATCGTCTTACGCGAAAAAACATCCATCCCCATCACCTGGACGATTGGCACTCCACCGCTGTGCGCTTCTCCAGAAGCTTTTTGCCTCGCACAACCAGCCTATGGAACAAATTGTCGCCTGTAGTATTTCCGATACGACCTTCAAACCTTCAAGAAAAGAGCGTACTCCTACCTAAAAGGCCGGCAACGCACTTGTGACTTTTGAGTTGCGGGTGTCCATGGTCGGTGGTAGTCACTTACCATCAGGTGACCCGTCTGCTCGTTTGCCCCCTATCGCATAAAAAAAACCAATAATTTAGACGTCACAACAATACAGTAGAAACAATTGTGTGTTACAATTCTGTAACAAACCATAGTTTCTTTACCAGGTATTATATTTTAAATGATATTCAATAAATTGTCCCGATCTAAGAGAAGTTGACTTTTACTGAAACCTACCGGGTTTTTGGGAACCAATACAACAATTGTGCTCAGTTTGTACAGCTCATTCAAAAGCCTAATTTACGTGTCGAATAAATACTTCGTACTTCTATCCTCATTTGTATATAAAAACAAAAACATTATAGATATGCTAAAAATTCGCGATACATCTTTGATACACCTACGCATGTTTAATAAATCTTATTAATGTAAAATAATCGTTACATGTCTGTTTATTATTTTACGGAATCTTTATCTAATGAACTCATTCTGGCATGCATCACTATATCCATTAACGATGGTTATATTAAATTATTTGGTCACAATCTATAAGCATTTATGAATCAAAGTTATTTTTTGTTTATTTAAACATCCTGATCTTCGGAACCACCAGTTGGATTCAGAATATTATTTTTGTATAGGATGAAGTATATATTGAGGAATGGGAATTAGCAAAATTGGCTATAAAATATCACGTTATTAGTCTATGAAGCAGAGCAGTATCCATAAACTTAGGAGAAACAGCGGAGCACGGCTGATAAAATAAAAGTATTTCTATTCTTTAGAAAGATACATGTGAGTTACTGACTCGTGCCGTGACGTCATATATGATTTGCATGGACTTGTAGAAGTAACTTTAAAATTAATTTGCATTTATAATACAAGTGTACATATACAAATGTGAGTTATCACATTTGGCATTTGATCTAATTTACATTTTCTTTCGGTATTTCAGTCGGTGCAACCGTGTGTGTAGTAGTTTATAAAAAATAAGTTAAAGAATTATAAGTAAAGCAACTACATCTAACTGAGTTGCCTGTTACTAATATAAATATGTTATTTGAAATGTTGACCAGTGAAGCGAAGAAACTTGCAAACGCATCCTCGCAGTTTATCCGTAGGCGGCCACTATTCGCAGCAAGGTCAAACGATATTATATTTCAGAGTAGAAAAACCATTTTCAAGAGAACTCTCTTACGCCATACCGGCTCGTCTATATTGTCTTTATGACAGGTAGCGGTGGAGAGGGCAGCAGCTCTTTTAGTGTTGGCTGTTGGAGTGATCGTTACGTAGTGTATGGCTGCCCACGCATATCGACAACCGCGTCATTGCTGACGGGTAAACAGACTTGCTCTAGCTTGATTTAGGAAAGCTCATGGTAGTCGTTTAAACGAAAAGAGTTGCAAGAGGGTCATAATATTTGGAAATTCTTTTCATAATTTTCTTATTACTAACATTTGTACATATTAGTTTAATTATTTGCTTCAGATATATACACACACATATATATATATATGCCTTTTTTTCTAATTCTGATTCGGTTTTGCTAAATAGTTTAATTCAAAAAATATTTAGCAAAACCGAATCAGAATAGTCCTTGGTTTATTCCAGGTGCTCTTTTGATGATTTGCTTACCCCACCCTTTAAAAAATTCATTTTCTTTAACTATTGGAGAGGTAATAAATAAAATGTAATTTTTAAAACATTAAACTCCTGCAAAATCACTTCACCATCATTCGTTGATGACTACTATCATCTATGTTCAATCACTTTTTTATCCTAAAAACATGAAAACAAAAACATTAAAACAGACTACGATACCTATAAATTTTATTCAAATTATTTATAAACAACCATTATTAGCAATCATAATTAGAAATTGTCTTGAGTTCTGGAAGATGATTTTTATTAATTACTAGTGGATATGCACCGTGTGCTACTTCTTCACTTCCATACTCTGTAAGGTGTTCGATCGGATCATCAACACCCAATTAATCCGCCACCTAGAGGATCACTCCTTGTTAAATGATCGGCAATATGGTTTTAGGCCCAACCGATCCACGGGTGATCTTGTGAGTGCGTGAGGCTATGGATAGGCATAGGGAGTCCTTGGCCATCAGCCTCGACATTGCCAAGGCCTTCGATAGGGTCTCTCACTGCTCGCTTCTCCAAACTTACTGCATTTGGTCTGCCACCTAAACTCTGCAACCGGGTAATGGTAATAGTAATGGTCAAGGGCTCAGTTTCCACATTTAGACTCATGTTCGGTCCATTATGCGTTCAAGAGGCTGACTAGTTGAGCCAGCCTAGCTCCTTCCAGAAGCGCAGAAACCTCCTGGGGCGTTCACAGGCTTCTAGGAGCGTCCTCGCGCTTGCGAGGATTTCTGCCCGTTGTGCAGCCACGCTCTCGCATTCCAGGATGAGGTGGGCGGCCATTTTCTCCGTGCTTAGACAACCCCTGCATTGGGGGCTATTGGTCGCGTTAATGACGAATTGGTGTTGGTTCAGAGCCAAATGGCCTGTAATGCGATGCGACCACTATTCGGATGTCCGTTCTGTGAAGACTGATGAGTCTATATATATAATTAACGTGGTGATAATTCTGTTAATACCAGTTTGGATTGCCTGCAGCCAGGTGTGTTAATCCATCGGCTATTGTGTGCTTCTCGAGTCCTTAGCCTTACCCAGGAGCGATATAGGTTGAAGGGTACTGGCAGGAGTGTGGTAGGGCCTGCCACTGGTGTTGTGGATCCCTTCCTTGCTAGCTCGTCGGCGGTATCGTTACCGAGTGAGTTGCTGTGACCCCTGATTCATTGTAGAATTACCCCGTTCGCCGAGGCTAGGCGTTCTAGCGATTGGTGGCATTCATAGATGAGACCGGAGTTCATGGTGTTGCCCATTAGGGCCCTTAGTACCGCCATCTATCTGACAGTATGCGGATGTTGTACTTCTTGATGACTCTTGACATAGCTGCGTGGGCTGCGTACATTAGCGCAACACATTCGCATTGAAAAATCGAACTGTGTTCGCCCAGTGCCAGCGATATTTTTATGTTTAGATCTAGTGAGTACACCCCGGCTGCAGTACCTGACCCCATCTTGGAGCCGTCCGTGTATATCCGGACTTCATTTATGCCAGAATGATCACTATCGTTTTCCTGTAGTTCTATGCAGTACCTTCTTTCGAAGATGTGTTGTTTAGGAATCCTGTCACATGGGGCCGCTATCAGAGGTTGGTAGTCAACTGGTTGATTCCAGATATTGGAATGTGGACCCTCTTGGTTATTTCACAGAATCAGATGTTTAAGTCTGACCGTTGCCCTAGCTGCCTCCTGTTGTATGTACAGGTCTAGTGGTGCTAGATCGAGAGCCACCTCAAGGGCGGCAGTAGGGGTTGTTCGCATGCATCCAGTGACGGCCGTACAAACGAGTCTCTGGAATTGCTGCAACCTGTTTCTAATCGTGCTAAGCTCAGTTCTCTGCCACCAAGCAATAGCACTGTACGTGATTATTGGCCTTATTACCGCTTTATAGAACCATAAAGTGATTTTCGGTGAGAGACCCCAGGCTTTGCCGAGGAGCCGCTTGCATTGGTAGAAGATAATGCAGGCTTCATTAAGTTTTTGACACCTAGATAGGTGTCTATTCCATAGGAGTTTGCTGTCAAGTATGACTCCTAGATACTTGACCTCTGTGGTAAGAACAAGGCTAGTACCAAATAGTTTAAGCAGCCTTAGATCACCTAAACTACGTTTGTTTGTGAACATTAATAACTCCGTTTTTGTTGGGTTCACTGATAGATTGTGTTTTACGCACCACTGTTCGACGACCTTTAAAGCAGACCTCATTTGGTCACAAATTGTGCCTTCAAATGGGCCGCTAATAAGAATGGTCAGGTCGTCTGCATAGCCCACTGTGAAGAACTTGCGGTCGTTGAGTTGAGTTATCAGCTCATCCACCACGATGTTCCAGAGGAGAGGTGAGAGAACTCCGCCCTGTGGGCACCCTCTTGCCACTATTCCTCTTTAACTGGGTTGCTGCCTTCCTCCATAAGCGCCGCATTAGGGTTCTCTGCGACGGCGTGGCCTCAGACTTCCAGGAAGTAAACGCTGGTGTACCTCAGGGCTCCGTCCTATCGCCTACGCTGTTTTTTCTGCATATCAATGACGTGTTGGCCCTTGGCAATATTCATTGTTATGCAGACGACAGTACAGTACACGGGCGATATTTCGGACATCCTACTGCCAAGCTGGCAGACGTTGAGGGAAAACGACAGGAGCTTGTCGCTGAGCTCGACCGGGTCTTGAGCCACATTTCCCAATGGGGCTGTGAGAATCTGGTCGAGTTCGGCGCCAAGAAAACACAAGCGTGTGTGTTCTCTACCAAAATGTCTCCATTCCTTCCCCTTCCTACTATTCAGAGCACTCAACTGCCACTGCAGGATAGGCTTAGTATCCTGGGTATGGATATTTGCCGGGATCTCAATCCGATTACATCGAGAGTGTCACTAAGGGGGCCTCGCGAAAGCTCGGCGTTTTGAACAAGGTGAGACGGTTCTTCTCGCCCGAGCAACTTTGTCTTTTTACAAGACCCAGGTTCGCTCCTGCGTGGAGTACTGCTCTCATCTCTGGGACGGCTATGCGCAGTATTTGCTTGACGCTCTCGATCGGTTGCAACGGCGCGCAGTCTGCATTATCGACTGTCCTGAGATCACCCAGTCTCTTGAGCCTCTGCAGTTGCGAAGAGATGTCGTCTCTATGGCAGTCCTCTGCCCTACATACATACAGTCCTCGCCTACATCACGGGGTGTGTTCTGATGAGCTCTTCCAATTGGTCCCACCTTCTCCCTTCCTCTACAGGACTACACGTGCTGGCCTGAGGAGTCACCGTTTGTGCGTCGAAAATATACGTACTCGAACTAAACGGTTTGGCTCTTCTTTCCTGTGCCGATCGGTAGAAGCCTGGAATTCTCTACCAGCGCACGTGTTTCCTTCCCACTTTGATCCCGGGTCTTTTAAGCGGGGCGTGAAAAAGCAACTCACCAGGCCGCCATAGTGTGGGTCACCATGCTGCATTGACTAGACATGCAATGAGGATGGTGACCACCACTTTTTGACTCCACCTATTGCTTTCCATCAGGCAAAGTGGAGTCACTATAGTAGGCTTAAATAATAATAAACTAAATAATAAAAATAAACTAAACATAGGCGTAATATAAAAAAAAAGAAAAAAAAAAGTCAGTCTGCATTTTGTCTTTCACAACCAATCCAATATATTACGAGACACTGTCTTTAAGTACTTAATCTGTTTTCTTATTTTTCAATTATCGATTACTTATATGTATATTCGCGTCATTATATCCTTTTTTTTGTTTCCAGCAACTATTCAGCTACCAAAAAAGTCTCATGAAATGTGTGTACGGAAAAAAGATATGGTGAAACTACATGCTTCGTGCGTGACGAAACGTAACGTAACGTAAACGGATAATATGTTTCCATGAATAAGGTGTTGTCTCTTACGTTAGAATGAACGTAAATCGTAGTGTGTAACTACGAATCACGCGTCCCGTCATTGCTATTTTGATTCAGATGTGACTACTCTCTTGCAAAAAAAGATACAAACATTACCGTACTAACGACTACACCACGTCCGACATCAGATACAAGTCCTTTTTGATTTTACAAAAACATAACGCGCTGTATTTGTTGTTTCTGAACTCGCGGACAATTATGTTTATATTAAAAGGAATGTAAAGAAGAGTTCTAAAGGCAATTAAAGAATTAACGTTCCCTATTTTTATTATATACACACAATACAATGAATAAAACGTGAGTCAGAGACACTGTTTGGCAAAGCAGTGGTGTGTAGTTGCTATGTCATAAACTATATATATTTTACAGTACAAGTTTAGTGGGATTAAGGGAACATAGTATCATAAGATCCTTAATTTAGAAATCAAACTATAACTGAAACAAATTCTGCTGTGAGACGAATACCTACATAAATATTTTGTGCCTCTTTTCCTTCACGTGTCATCAAATACACATCTCCGCCAAAAGTCGACGTCCGCCAAACGTGAGACTAAAATGGTGGCCAAAGAAAGGGCTAGTAAAGTCACGCCTGCCTTGTTTCGGCATCATAAACGAGTGCGGCCGCATAACTGTAACAATCATTTCGCAAGATTAAAATTGTGAATCTGTCAATTACCACTTACTATCACTAATAACAGTGGGGCAAGTTTGTAGAATACATTAAGATGTCGTTGTAACAGTAATATAGTTCAAGATTCCATAATTTTACTACTGTACTACTCACGCGATGTAGAAAATCCTTGGCATATAAACAAAAATAATTTGTTATATTCCTAGATCAAATTCAAGGGCGGGAGTTTTAAACGTAATAAACACTCAATAAAACTCATTGCCTATAAAATACTTTTTATTTGGATACAGTTCATTATTTATTTTTTTACTTCAATAAATGAGTTGGTTTCTACAAAATTCGTTAAACAAGACCATCTAAATTATACTACAGTTTAGTACAGTTGCAACAATTAATTGTCCTTTATTTTTCCTGAAACTATCTTTTTAAATTCTTCGATCAAAGTTCAATCGAATCAGTTCAAAATAGTTATGAATAAAACAGTTCTGCAAGAATGAGTTTGTTCTTCCAGTGTCAACCAATGTTCTCAATCCTATTTAAAACATATTTTATCAAGATGGATATGATAAGAAATTGTATAGTAGTAGAGTATTTAGAATTTATTTTATACGATGAGGATTTTTTCTAGATTTCAGTGAAACAGCATTATTATTCAGAAAGAATACTTTATTCAATACGTCCTTTCCCCGTTCATCTTCGAACAGGAAAGCAGGGGCAAATAATCATCCACACTGTCAACTGTAATTTGTCTGACTCTCACACTTTCTGTTGACAGACATTGTTGATCCAGTAGTCAGTGATCCTGACTATAACAATGAAATATAATCATGAAAATATAATGTCAATTTTAAATGCATGATCCTGACTGCTAAGCCAGAGGTCGTGGGTTCAATTTCCATACAAGACAAAACATTTTGTTATCCATACATGGTTGTCCAGAGTCTGGGTTTTCTGTGTCCGTTGTTTGTATTTTTGTTGAGTCCACGCGGCGCAAGAACCTAATAATATACGTGTAAATAATTTTTGTTCGTATTAGTCGTAGATATAAAATAATAATAATTTCAGACAAATCAGATACGGCCGCTGGATTTCAAACTAAACAGAACTTGTACTATGATAACCAATCTGCTAATGAATACACATACTTATATATTTCTAAACACCTATACAAGCTCGACATAAATTACACCCAGTTACAGAACAAATGAATGTAAAAAATGACACAATTATTAAGTCCTGAGGCTGAATTGAACTCCCGTCCTCTGGCTTAACAGCCAGGATCACTAACCAAACAAAACACATTTTAAATAGTCACTATAATATCATGATTATATTCTTTCATATGCTTCTCTTCCAGCACATGGTTTTTTTATTCATTTCTAAGTCTCATATGTTCTACGACGATGTTAATGTTTTAACCTTAACATTTCGCCCTTGACATTGAAATCTGCTACTATTTTGTTCCATACATACATAGAAAAATGGATACATGATACGTACATAAATAACATGCTTGCTTTATCTATGTCATTGGCATGTTCTCAAACATCTCTTCCGAACTACTTATGATTTTCAATATTACTTTTACCAGAATAAATGAATGTCAGTTTATTGTTAGCTTGTTTTGTTCTATGTGGTTTGTATCATGGGGAGTGTTGCCAGGAATTGTTGGGACTTATACCGGCCGCAGGTTTCCGCCATCGTCTAACGCCAAATAAATAAAAAAACTCCATCCCCATTACCTGGATGATGGGCACTCCACCACTAAGCGCCAACCTGTGGAAGAATTTGTCGCCTGCCGTATTTCAGACCTGATATGACCTTCAAAACTTCAAGGAAAGAGCGTACTCCCACCTACAAGGCCGGAAACGCACTTAAACTGCCGGTAAAAAAAATGTATATTGAAATTGCGTTAAGAAATATGCCATTCAAACTATGATATAAAATTTAAACTAAATTAAAATAATATTATAAATGAAGCAGTATCTATTTGTCTGTTACCGTTTTACAGCTAAACGGCTGAACCACTTATTCTTCGAATCCTGCCCAAGGAAATATGCTACTTTATATCGATATACCATGCGGGGGCATAGCCGCGGGCGTTAGCTAGTGTCACATATATTTTTTATTAAATCCCGAGTTAGACATCTAATTTAAAATAATGTAGTAGTTTATTTTTAACATATTGTAAACGAGACGTTACTATTAGGGCTTATTAACATAATAGTTACAAATAAAAGAATCGTAGCTATTGCTACGAAAGCGTAGCAATGTACTTAGGTAGGTAGGCTAACGATTTATGGATGAAACATAATTCCTTAAATATACTGATACTACCTCATAATACTAGTTTATACACGTGTACTTTCTTGGAGCTGAAATGAATTCTATTTATATATATTACCAGACGTTCTAAATATAAAATAATTAGTTTCTCTGTAGCTGTTACGTTTTATTACGTCACTGTCCAAAAATATTTATTGTATCTGCACCAAATAAGGAGCCAAGATATTCGTATGGCATATGACACGTGAATTAGTCTACCAATTACTAATTGTCATGCTAGGAACAGACTGCTTATTGCCTGAGTGATTTGTAACTTTTTTGTAACTACAGCTCCAACTACAGATTATATTTTATTAATCCTCTTTGTCTTAGAAATTCTGAGTGACAGCTCAGAATAGAAAATTGCACTACATTTTGTCTATACTTTTGTTTTAATGATTCACGTTTAATTTTATTTTATAAAAAATATAGTTTGCCAAAGATGTTGAACACTATAATAGGAGCTTGTACCTTACGCGAAACTTATGAAATTGAAAGTTATATTTTGTCGGTAGTATTTTACTCGATACCCATACTTATATTCTTTTTTTAAATTTACACCACTGGCTACAGTTTTATTGACAACACAAAACTTAACTTAGTGGCCAAATAGGTATGTAAAACATACAGTCGTGGTCAACTAATTAAGGACATTCAAGATAGTGGACAGCAATAACCGGCTATGTACATATAAATATAAAACCCTGTTGATTTCTCAGTAACTATTATTTGCATAATTTGATCCGATTATTATACTATAAATGGCTGTAAATAAAAGATTAAATAAATATAAAAAAGTGTTTAATATCAAAGGTTAACCATGTATTCAATTTAAGGTACAATTCTGTAGCTGGACATTTAATTAAGAACAGTAAAGTAAAATGAAAATAGAGTTAAACAGAACTAATAATCTGCAGTATTTTAATTTCTTTAACAACTTCATTTTATTACGGGTAAAATCAGTACCCAGTAGCAAAACCTTTGTTAGTAATTACCGCTTGACACCGATGTGGCATAGACATTATCAGTTTCTGACATATTTCAACAGGAATGTTTGCCCATGCCTCACAAAAAGCTTCATTAAGTTCATCTAAAGTTGTGGTACGATAAATGGCAACTTTTTTCTTAATTTCGTGCCAAAGGTGCTCGATTGGGTTGAGGTCGGGGCTATTTGCTGGCCAATCTAGCACTGATACCGACTGTCTGTTAAGAAACGACTTGACTGAACGGGCTGTATGTTTTGGGTCGTTATCATGCTGAAAAGTCCATATAATAGGAAGATGTTCCTCAGCATAGGGAAGCATAGTTTCTTCTAATATTGCCTTGTATTGATGTTGGTCTAAGTTACCCTGAACTTTCCTCACAGGTCCCACTCCACGTCCAGAAAATGATCCCCACATTTTAACGTTTCCTCCGCCATGTTTCACCTGCTTTTTTGTGAATCTTGGATTCATTTCCGCTTTTACAGGACGCCGTACGTATTGCCTTCCATCTGAAGAAATCAAATTAACCTTGGTCTCGTCAGAGAATAATACATGTTGCCATTGGTCGTAGGTCCAATGTCCATATTTACGTGCAAACGCCAAACGTGCATTTCTATGCTCTTTCTTTAACAACGGTACTTTGCGAGCCACTCTTCCGAACAACCCTGCTTCTACCAGACGTCGTCGAACTGTCCTCGTTGATACACTGACTCTTTCGTCTGCCCCAAACACTTCATGTTTAATTAAAATAGAGCCTAGAAACGGATCTTTCTTAGCTAACCTGGTTATCATTCTATCTTCTTGCGGAGTTGTTTTTCTCGATCTTTTTTTTCTGGGCACATTTAAAGTTGTGTTATTGCGCCTGAAATGTTGCACTGCATTGCATACCATAGTTTTTGAACAATTTAAATATCCTGCTATCCTTCGGTATGACCAACCACGCTCGACAAACTTCATGATAATTTTTCGTAGTGTTGCATCGCAACTTTTATTTTTGCCCATTGGTCTTCAAAATAACTCTCAAAACTTGAAATTACAAATCTAGATTGCCGCCAAAACTACCACAAAGAATAGGAGAAGAAAGAAAATAATAATTGAGATTCAGATTTTGAAACTAGAACGCAATATCTCAGTGTCCCTAATTAAATGGCCAGCCAGCATTCTTTGAACAAATAGCACTGTGATCATCTATCAGCTATACTGTAAAGAGGTTTAATGTTTAAGAAGTTGTTATTGTTTGTATAATTAGGCACATAAATACTTACATGTAAAAGATGTGGAATATTGTTTAGACTCGTTGGAAAATAAAAAATAAATTCACAATTTGGATTAACTAGAGAGTGTCCCTAATTAGTTGACCACGACTGTATATATGTACTTTATCTTTTTGATTTGTTTTGCTGCTGCTGATGCTGCAATTAGATGTATGGGCAAGAGACAAGAATATATGTGAATATATTCTTGTCTCTTGCCCATATATTTTTCAATAATTTTAGTAAAAATATTTATCGTTCCCTCTGCTACATGTTCCGCATTGAATAGATTGATTTATCGTTTCAAACAGTTTTCTTGGGATATTTATTGAATGTATAATGTTTATAGCAAGTAAGAATAGTTGCAAAAGTTATTCTTCAAACTAAACTTTTGCAACTATTTTTTTACAAAACAATTATTTAACCGTTAGTGCCTAAAAATGAGTTTAATGATTTTGGGATGATATGTATGAAAATATGCGAGTTTCTTTATTCGACAATAATTTATCTGAGTGACTATATATGGCTATGATTACATTTTACCAAGCTGGGTAATTGTTTTTATAATTGTGTAAATTAGTAACTTGTTACAGATTTTATGCTACTGATTTAAATAACGATTAAACCATGATTTTTGGAGTTTATACTTGTGAACATTGGTGGCTTCTTCAATTCGCATTAACCTCATCTTCATCAATAGCACACTATAATCCATCTCTTTTTAATTCTTTAAATAGCACACGATTGGCGGGATTGCAATAAAGTGGTCTGTTCACGTGTCAATAGCTAGTATATCTTTGATCTCTTCGTTTCTGTTTATCATCATTACATAAACAAGAAGCCATTGAAAATGGCATGTTGTTTGTGTATTATCTGGTCCATTAGAAACTGTTTGTTAAAGATTAGATATACTGATAGTACAATTCCGGAACTCTACTTAGTCCAAGAGCTTTAAAGTGAATTCTAACACGAACTCAAATTACAAATTAAACTTTTTAAAATTTAACTTAGTAAACCAATAATTAACAAAGACCACCTATGGCATTATGGATAGACGTATTATAAGTATATGCACATGCGAGTAATTATTAGAATTTGGTTATTTTAAGTGTAAAAATTATGGCACTACTGTAAACCATTGAGTATAAAACCTTAATTTCTCAGAAGTGCCAAAATAAGAAGGTATATTTAAATTAATTAAGACGCAATGATGTATATCTGTTGACTTGAGTCTTACTTGATATGATATCCAAAAAACTTTAATCCTTCGAATAAGCTATTTACATATTTAATATTATACATATTTAAAAAAAATGATAAGTCAGAATTAGGTTTATTAAATCACGAGTAGTTCTCCTATTCCTACAGTGGTGTAAGACAACTAAAAGATTAATAATCTATTAACTATAACTAATCTAAGCTATTAACTACAGTTATTGTATTCTTGTGATGATCGTTTTAGTTGGCTTGACTTTTGATAAATCAGAAAATAATAATATTCGTCATATTCGTTTTCATACTTTTTTGAAGGATAGGATTTATTGTATTGAACCCAATTGATTTAAAAAAAAAAACCTCACGGCTCATCACCTCACTGGAGCTAACAGTGAAGTGGTATGTCGGACTCGAACCGACTAAAACCACACAAGTAAGCTTCCGAGAACCCCTGCAGACCGTGAAAATTCATGCTAGCCAACCATCATATTTATTTAAAATAAAAATAAAATAGTAAAAAGAAATACGGTCCCTGGTGCAATATAAAATTGAAACCTCTTTGCTAAAAACAAACCCGTCAAGGCACTTTCGAATGCTTATTTTTTTGTTAATTTCAAATGTTGCCAAATGTCTCAGTAATAAAAACTTGTACCTTATGCGAAACTTATGAAATTGTTTTTTTTTTTATTAAACCTTATACCAAGGCTACAAGTATATAGGACATGGTCAGGCAGCTCTCAATTTTTATTGACAACACAAAACTTCACTTAGTGGCCAAATATGTAAAACACATTTACATTACACACACATACATTTCTTTGTTGTTAATTTTTAAAGGTAACCCCATTAGCTATAATTCGTGTCGCGGGGGGCTCTACAAAAATTCACTCAACGGACACAAAGAACACCCACACTCGGGATCACTATGTATTTGTGGACCACACAAATTTGTGTCCCGAGTGGGATTCCAACCCGATGTTTTTTACAATGACTTCGACAATGCTCTGACGCAGCCATTTGCAATATACATAAGTACTGCCCATATAATATTATAACTTCAACTATAAAAAACAAAATTATCTTACTTTTAATAAATTTTACTATGTATTTGGGAACAATTTCATTTCGTATAGAATTTTAAATAGTTTTTTTTTTTATATTTAATATGCAAAATTTTGTTACAGGTCTTTTATTTACACATTCAGAAAATAAATCGGTTTTGTTCATCAAAATCATATGTTTACATATTGCAACACAGAGATTTTAGTATATCTAACTCTCCTTACGATAGGATACAATATTATTCTATCTTTATATCAATCTATTCAATAAAAATATGTAATTTCTTAATTTACAAAAAAAATGTGTCCCAGTATAACAATAACATACTTATTATTATAGTATATTACAATATAATATATATTTATATATTATATTGTAATATACTGTTTTGTATACAACTGTTTAATTATAATTAGGCATTCGGCTTACATTTTGTCGACGTGCCAAAACATTATGTCGGAATATTATCTCACAGGGACTGAAAACATTAGGTATGCTGGAACATTTACAATTATTAACATGAAAAGCAGAATATGTATAAATATATTATTTTACTGTTGCAGCAGTAAATAGTTAAGGTAATAATTTACTGATACAATTACAAATAAAACACCACCGGAGTTAGTGACGGTAAAAACAAAAAAAATAAAAATGTTATCTTTTGTAGAAGATACGTATGTTTGTACCAATAGTAGCTACTGTAGTTTTAAAAATTAAAAAAGAAACTGGGAAGATATAAAGACATTGGCAGTCTATATTAAGCTTCTTCTTCTTTCATTATTTTAACTGTTATATGAACTTGTTTTGATTGTACTAATTAATTCTTAATTTAAATTTAACTAATAGATGATTTCATTAAGTAACAAATTAACTATTAACTAAACAATTCAAATGGATAATTAATCCCTGTATGTAAAAGCTATCCTTGATCTCTTTGGAAGACAAATAGACCGATCAATTAATTCATTTTATATAGAGAGATACTACAATATAATGACCAATTAGATACACAGACTATTAAAATTCATAGCATATAAATAAATTACAGACAGATAAATAATTGGAAGGAGTAACATTGAGATATAGCGTGATTAGTCGGGTCGCTAACGTTCATACAGACTAACGAGAATATTTGGTCATGGTCAGATATATCGGGAGACTGACATAAATTCAATTTAAGAATAAAACAAAAGTGGTTTTACCAAATCTTTTTTAATTTCTCAAAGAGAGATTATACATCTCTCAGCTCTACCAATAATATTTTTTTTTATATTTTGGCAACTATAGATAATACGGAAGAACTAACTATGGTGTCCGGTGGTCTAGCTCTTTGTAAATTTGCCAGAGTATCCGTATCCGGAAAAATAATACGCGCGACATCTCTTGTAACGTTCTAAAATTATAATGGTAGTATTCTGAGATCTCGATTATATCTCGATGTTTTGGCTACGATCACTTTTCGCTTTTCGTCAGCTAAAAGTAATAATAAAAAGCTAACTGAGATAGAGAATTGATTGTACCAATACTGTTCTGCTCACAAAAAACATTTTCAACATATTTTTACTATTTTTAGACTTTCAAAAAACTGTTCCACAGAAAAGAGATATTTCAAAGTGACATTTAGAACATTCCGTAGACAAGAAAATCATGTCATTTATTATCTAGTAACAGTACAGTAACAGTGGTAGAGTCATACTTAGGCACGAATGGGCCGGCTCGACCGGTGCGATACCACGGCCTCACAGAAGTGCCGGTTCTGAAGTAACGCTTGCGTTGCATTTCTTCGAAATGAATGATGTTTCCGGAGGCCCAAATCCCCCTCCTCTCTTTCCACTCCCCTCATCCCTCCTCTCCTCTTTCCTATATCCTAATCCCCCTCTCCTCTTTCCCATATCCTAATCCCCCGTCTCTTGTTTCCCCTACCCGCATCCCCCTATTCCTCATCACCCTCAAAGGCGGGCAGCGCACTTACGACTCTTGAGTTGCAGGTGTCTATGGACGGCAGCTGTCACTCAGGTGACCCGTCTGTTCCCCTACAGTATAAACAAAAAAATAACAAATATTTGTTATTCTTAAAAAAACATCAGTGGAATAAATTAATAATTATAGCTACTAAAGTACGAGTATGATGATGATGATGTAGCCTTTTGTTCCGAGCTGATTCCTCTTTGTTTGGTCTTATAGTTTATAAAATGTCTCTTAGCTCGGTGTGTCGCTTGACATAGGCCTCCTCCAACTGCTTCCGTTGCTCTCTGTCTGCCGTTACTCTTGTCCAGTACGGTCCTAGCGCAAGGCGAAGATCATCTTCCCATCTTCTTAGTGGACGTTTCCGTTCTCTTGCACCATCCCTTGGATATCATAACGTGACGAGACGTACTTAAGTATAGTCATAAATAAATATAAACATAATATATAAAATACGTAAATAATAAGTTCATTATTGTGGTAAACTTCATAGAATAATGACAATAATAATAACATACAGCTTCCTCCTCTCTTCCAAGTTGCCGAGCCCTACAGGGATAATGTACTAGAATTATTGTTTTAACACCTTTATAATTGGTGAAATTGGTTTTTCGGTGATTTGATTTGATTTCAGTCAACTTTGTGCAAAACAATATAAATTACTTTTAAGCAATATAACGTATTTGCATTGTTTTCAACGTTCCTGATCACACAAGCTTTATCTGCTACTCTCGAGCAATGACAACCAAAGCCCAGAAGACATTTTCGACTGTTGACATTTTCAGCATATAACCAAACAAATATATGAATCCTCGTTGTATTCTTAAGCCGTCCACTATTTATGTGGGTTGGCTTATTATTATTGGTTATTTAATCTGTCTTTTAATTAAAACCAGTCAAATGTGATATCTTCTTCAGTGCATCTTCTTCGTTATAACGTGTCTTTTTATTTTAATCAAGTAATGATAAAAATCAGTTGTCAAGTTCTGAAAAGTCGACCAGGAACGAGACCGTAAATGTAGTTAATATTGACTACAACATCCTAATATTACTACAAGGGAAACAAAATCTATCTGCTGCCTCAGGAAGTTAAAGTCTGATCATTTGTTTATAGCAAATCTATTTATAAACCAGATGAATGCGTGCCAAAATTCGATAAAACGTGATGTTTGAAAGTGATGCACGTGGGTCGAATGACGGCATAAGACCAGACATACATGTCTAAATAAGTAGGGTTACCTCATGTAAATACAAGAAACTGGGTACGCAACAATCATATGAAGAAAGTACTATTTTAGGAGCAAGATAACCCACATTAACTCTGTTTGCGAATATTTCGCTTTTGTTACAGACCATTTCACAGGTCACTTCTAAGAAGGTGACCGCGTCGTCATTGGAAATATGAAAAAAAGTTATAAATACAATACTTTTAAAAATCATAAGAAGTATAAAAACTAGGAAAATCTGACAGTGCAATACCGTCGTTTATGTCTGTACTAATGATCTATGACGGTATTTACTCATATGTAGTGGAATTAATAATTCAAAAATATATCATTCATATGTAAACAAATCCTTAAGACAGAAATGGTTTCAAGATGTGCAGTAAGGAATTTCATGCATACGTAATGTTTTTTGAATCTCACAGACTCTTTTGAAGCGCTGTGCTGTGCTGTGAAGAATACCTTTTATGCACTGAGCTGTGTCACTGTGTCGTATCATCTTGTCTAAATCGAAAAGTAAGGGATTCATGTTGGGGCTGTTGGGATCTTATTAAAGTGAGGACTTGCAGGCCGTAGGTCTCCAAATAGTAACTTCCCCTAACTTACCACAATAACATTTTACGTATTGTATGTAAAATTACAGTCAAAAATATTATTCAACCTTCTACATTCTGATATACTGATGCTTACTTAGCAAAATTGTCTTAAGTAACATCAGTTTATAAGTAAATCTAGCTTATCCTTTTTTCCAATCACACTTCTAAAATGAAAACTTTAGGGTTAAACACCATCATAAACTTACAATAAGTACACTGTCACAAAATCAACCCAAAAACCAATCATTTCATCAATCAAATCATTATTTTGCTACACCTTATGAGAGAGATTTCTCAACCTTAACCTAATTAATGATCCGTTTTATGGTAGCTATTTCTTTGATTATGTCCTTGGACAAAACACAAACTACAGTCAGCATTAACATCTATTGCTACTATTCGGACCAATACTGACTAGGTATTTTCTGTAATATTTACCAACGAAAGCAAGTTGGTATACGTATAAGCACAATTGCATAAGACAGGCTTAAAAAACCTATGTCCACTGCCGTCAGGTCGAGAAAGGTCCAAAAGAAATCATAATCGAAATTATAATAACAGAATGACGAAATCAACTCACATATGTCTAGTATTTTTAGGATCTCTACAATAACTTTACTAACTCTGTTGTGTACGACCAAAGCTGTCTTGGACAAAGTCGTATTTAAAAATAATGGCACCACATCCCGAGGCTACCCGTCAGCTTAGGCGCCGACCTTGTTATCATTTTCACAAAAATAAAATCTTCAGTATTCATCAAATACATTTTTATAGTTACAAATTATGTTTAGAGTAATACAAACATCCTGTTAGAAAAGATCTGACGTTTGCAATTTTTTTTTTTATCAATGTCAACAAAAAAGTCAAGATTATATTTTCATGTGCGACTTTAACAAACCGCTCCTAAGCGCTATACAATTTAAAAATAAAGTACCCAGAAATATTTGTATTTATATATTATATTTCATTTTAATTCAAACTGAGAATACTCTTCTATTACTATGCTTAAGCATTACCTAACCATACTATATATGATTCTTTTTAAAGTTAACGTGGGAGAGCTATGCGGCACGTATGGGCCGGCTCGACCGGAGTATTACCACGGCGTCACAGAAAACCGGCTGTTATTACTACTACTACTACCATAAAAAATAAAAAATGGTTATCTGCGAGAGCCAGACGGGAATAGGCAAGAAAAAAGACGACTTACCCCACCGAGGATCAGGTGTAAGTTTTGTAAGAATCTTTACTGTGAAGATATGTCTCCACAAGATGCATAACAAATAAGCTTTATCAATTAGGTAGCTCTACAAACAAAGTTAGTTCATTAGTTTGGAATGTAAAGTTGAATCACCCACAAAGTTGGATAATCTCAGGTGAACACCATTAAGTTAATATTTTAGTATTTTCACGGCCTGTATCTGCCTATAATTATATCTACTATTTTATATTATGTTTTTATCGTCAAATTGAGTAGTACCTATAGAGAGAAACATGTACAAACACCCTCAATACAATATAAATATTTTTATGCTGTTACGCAACTGAGTTCATTGTTTTATTTATTGTTCTGAGACAGCAACCACTATGCATATGTAAAAAATAATAAAATCAATTAACAATTGCCAAAAAAATCGCCTAAACAATGTTTAATGCAAATAAAGTATTAGAGAATTTCCGACTAAGTAGTACAGTAGAACATTGTCGGTAACAACCATCTTCTGTTTTCTAATATATCACTAATAACTTGAGTCCGACGGTTGTCTAAATCACTCATGCGTAGTTTAATTATAAGTAGAGAGTACTTCACTGAATAGACTTGTAAATACTCTAAAAACTCTGCGAGACTTTTATGCCTTCGATACTAGTGCAAAACTTTTACTGAACTGCTACAAGGCCATGGGTCAGTAAATATTATTCATCTGTGTAATCATCATTTAAAATGTTAACATGCTTATTAATGTATTAATTGGATTACTGGTAATATTGCATCCGTGAAAATGTATGTATATGATAGCAAAACATGGCTAATATAAAATGTTTATTGAATACTTGGGCGGGCGGGCTTGCGGGCCGCGGGACGGGGCGGGCGGCCGGCAAGAACGGCTCGCTCCCGCCCGCGGCCAGTGCGCGCCCGCCCCGGTCCGACACTCGACGTCGGCTCGTCAACGAAACCACACTACTCTTTTATAAACGACCATTATTTAATCGGTAAGACACTGTCCAGTGTTCCAAAGCTAAGTCTGTAAGGGTTGTGCCAAAAGTGTGCCTGCGCGGGGTGTTTGCCTTGCGCATGCTGTCACCTCCAGTGTATAGCGGTCTCGCTCTAATCTTGCGCAATTGCGATTTCGTCTCGTTCGTGTTGCGATTACGGCTTTATATCTTGTTCGTATTCTTGCGGGTGATTAGTCGAGATAAGCGGAGATAACTGGGTAACATTACTCAGCTGCACGTAAGTCAATATCTCGTTATTAACAAGTGAGAAACAGCCTATAAATACAGGTGAAAAAAGTAAGGATATAGAAATAAGCAGTCTGTTAAATGAGAATAATTTAACTTTTAGCTTTAAGCTTTCAAATAAGTTTTCGCTCTAATTTAGGCACTTAGATGTCATAAAGCTATTCAGATAATTATTAATTTATTACACCAGATAAGTGTTTAAAAAAGAACTAAGTTTTCATTTTCGTTACCTGTGACCTATAGTTTTATATTTTTAAACTAGAATAATGATATAGTTACATAAAATATAAATAATGATAATATCATATTTGATAACAATAAGTTTTATCGGTGATGAAGTGACTTTGTTTGTGATATCCATCATTTATTTACAGTTATGTCAATATGGTGTAACAACAACTCAAACTGGAATTTTGTGAATATAATAAAAGCATTTTAGATAACATTTTGAATAACTATATTTTCATCATGTTTCCATCACAGAAAGGTAACATAGGAGTGGCAGAGTGCCCACACCTGTGTGACAAAGCTCCGGGAATGCTGTGAATCCGATCCGCTCGCGCGCGCACCTATTTTTGGCCACACTCATCCCGCGCCAAATTTGCAATCCCGCCAAATCGACGCGCCTCTGTATTTTTGTATCCGTTTCACAATCGACTACTTTTTTAACGGCTAATCTGTCGGTGAATACTTAACCTTCAATTTATATATAATATCATGATCTTTCATAGAAATCTTTCGTTTTAGAATTCTTTTTCGTTTTTACAAGAAGTACGATGGAATCAAGGATAGAAATGGACATTCTATTTGACATTGGCCTTTAGCCTTTAACATTGAACTAGTTTACAACAAAAGTAGAGTTTTATTTTTACAAAATCTTGATACTGAGAATAAGCCTTAAACAAAAACTCATTCATATTTCATACCTTTTTTTATTCACTGAATTTAAACATTCAAATCTTAATTAAATTTAAGAATTAACTTTTCTTATATAAAGCACATTCAGAATCTATGCACTTTTTTATACTAAGTAAGGTTAAACAATGAAATCAAATAAATACAGTTAATATAAACTAACTGTTTATTTAAAATTAAATATAAAGCTATTTCTAATTAAATTTAACAAAATGATCTAGTCCTAATTAACAGTGTTACGAATGTGTATCTACTGTGCATAATTATCAGTCATATTCTTAAGATCAGTGAAAAGTACAAAAAAAATGCGATGCGATAAACGATATATCAAAATAATAGTAAAGTATATTAGGTGATAAACTTCCATTCGATATAATATATATTGTAGATTAGAAAAGTTTTTCGTGGAAGTGTTTAACTAGAATATCAATAAAGTAAGACGCGATGCTACGAGTATAAATCTAGGACTGGCGAAACAACGGACAATGACATTTATGCCTGCTACATAACCAACAAATTATATAATAAGTGACAATCTAATAACGAAATACTATGGATCATTAACACGGACTATAGTTATCTTTATATAAAAAAAAACGAATGTGCTGCACTGCACTTCGTCATAATGAAGAATTACATTAAAAATAACTATTCTAAACATGACCTCAAATAAAAAATAAATATTACAAATAAATGTAAAGGAACGTTGTTTTGTGTGGTTTATTTTCTTTCTCTTAAACGAGATATACATTTATAGTAGCGATAAACGATTGTTCTTGTAAAACGTAGGATGATGATAGTCTAGTTACTGTCCTATTATTTAATTCTTTTACAACAACAATAAAAACGGTAGTATATTAATACGGAATTGAAGGGAAAATATATTAAATATTCAATTTATTAATATTTGTGTATAAAATTTAACGTAAATAATATGACAATAAAAGCGGAAATATCCATAAAAAGAAAAAGTTAAGGTATTCATTGAAAATGTTGTTTTTTTTCCATAGACGTTATGCTAATTCAAATGTATACTGACCTACGTGCATTTCAGTTGTATTTGTGCATATATTATGAGGAGTTATATTTTGTGGTACATGACATTGATGATTGATGATACATACGTATTGATTATTAACTCAACATTTGGGCCAAGAGATTTCCCTTTCCAAAGCTATGTACATATAATCCTTGGTATATTTTGGATATTATTACGAATCGTTACATTACAAGTGCGTAAGTCATCGATTTTCAGTAAAATCCCAATAATAGATCGATTTTTAACAGACAATGTACATAAAGCCGTTTATCTTGTTACAGTTCTTGCCCACAATCTGACTTGAAGCTTGAATGTACATTCATTTCGTTCATGAAGTGTTTCTCATATCTACTCAAACGTCGATCTTAACTGAAATGCTGATAAATTCCGCTTCTGTTTCATTGTATTTATATCCATGACGCACGGCGACGAATAAATTAAGCCAAATCTAAAAAGCGAACATTAACGATTATAGTTTCTACATATTGCTGATTTATTAGCAAATAAATAAATTATTGTTTCTTATGTAACTACTAAAGAACTGTTTTAGACACTCTATCCCTACAGTATATATATAGTTTCTATGTACGGATACACTAATAAATCTGTTTATAAAATCATCTTGCACTGGTTTATTAAAATACCGTGAAAGTGGAATGATCTGGAAGAAAATAAATGTAAAGAATCTAATATTGTTAATATATTCATTTATTTATCAATTTGCTTGAAATGGTTCTGTAGAATCTTGTTAGACTATATTTTATTAGTTTACGTATTATAAATTATTAGCTTTCTTTTTTTTCTATTTTACGTAACAATTAGAAGGAGAAAGAAAGATATCAATACAATAAGTTCCTGAATTATTTTGAAGTTGAGTTGTAAAGAATCATCAATTCGTCTTCGCATACTTAAGACAATTTACAATTATACATAATTACGTAACCCCCCCAGGGTTACGTAATTATGAATAGTGACAGGCCGCTGACTTATCCACATCGAAACTCGCAACAAGGTCGTAACAAACTCGAAAATAACAGCAATAACTAGAGATTCGTAAAAACAACTGTTTTCAAGTTTCTCCTCGTCACTAGTTTGGTTGGCGGGTGTCCAATCCTCGTACCATTCGACATAGCAGCCAGCCATCACGGCTATTTGCGGCTCCGCTGCTAACTCTCCGTACGTCACTGGTCTATTTACGTGGAACGAGCACACTATTGTACACAATTATGTCACCTGGACATATTTGGGATTTGTTGCCAAACTCAAGGTTAACTTTTCGCAAAGTGACAACGGACATTTACATATGTCTTTTACCCATACAAACATACATGTATGTGCTTTAAAGTTAATGAAACTACACCTTCTAACAAGTGCTATTTTTGTTACAGATACGAGCACGACTTAAACCGCCAAAATGTTTAAAAGTCATTTAGAGATGATTGGCAGAAACGAGACGCCATCGAAGAAAGCCAGATTCTGGCAATCCTTCGTGCGGTCTCTTAAAGGTAGGTCTTTAAAAAAATGTTTATGCCAAAAATTTGAAGAAATCATGCAGAAAAATCTAAGAAACCCAATTATTACTAATGTAATTTCCTTTAGGATCGGAAGACATCAGAGCCGAGGAGAGGTACAGGCCTACACGCCGCAGTGTGTTTCCGGAACTCACAAGCTCTTATCCTTATACCAAGTCGATCTACGACGACCCCATTGGCGCTGCTGAGAGGATCACCGTACCCGGATACCGCTACCTGCCCGTCCACCGTGAGGTGTACGGATACTCCCCACGTCCAATCTACGCCCACAACTACCCTCGCACTCTCGAAGCGTACAGGCCAAGTTAGTTCTACTAGTATTAATTTCAGTAATCACAACAAAAGATGCACACAAGCTACACTAACCAGCTTGCCAATTGACAACCGATTCATTAATTGATATAATATACGTATTTACTGATTGCTGTTTCATTAAACTAAAATAGACGGTGTTGATAGACTTTAATGTATCAATTCTGTGGTTCATCGATTGGCAAGTGCATCACTCACTATGACACTTTAATTTGGCATCAAAGGGATGACCTTTGACAAACGGTCCTCTTTAAAATAAATCAATTTATTTTAGGCGAGACAAATGATCGGCAGAAATCGTTTGTTAAATACTAGTTTTGTATATATTATGATATATTGACACAGTTTGAAATAATACTGTATATATGTATATATATATAATTCCATCAAATAACTTGCTTTGACGCTCTTGTCACTAAATATTATAATCTTAATGATTTTCTCTGGCCCCTAAAAGTCACTGTAGTTGTAGACCTATTTGAACGTTTTGTTTCAGCGCATAAGGTGTAGTCGAGTTCGCGGCAGTGTAAATAAATATCAGGACTACTAATGTTACAAATTCAACTTCAAATCAATGTATAGTTCATTGTAAAACATGTCATGAAAAATGGTCATCGATAGATTATAATTTACAGCAATGAAAGAGTATGTAATTAATTTAAAACCAGTTGTTGCTGGCTATTATGCTGCTTATATACTTTAATATGTAATAAAGTTTTATATTATAAATAAAATATTAAAAATCAAATAATAATGTAAAGCCTGTCATTAGCTCGGAGATTGTAACTGTGTGAATCGATTTGACATTATACACGTGGAGGCACATACATTCATAACTTTCTTAATTTTCTTATTCGTCAACATCTGAAATCTAAACACAGTAGTTCACTTGAAAGCAATTGTTATATAAATGTTCTTATGTTTTAGAGGATTTTAAAACGATATTTATAATATTCTTCAATAATTTATTGTAAGCTAAAGCAGATAAACATTGAATGCAGGGTGTATATTTACATATTACATAATTTATATCTGTTACGGTTGGCATTAATTGTTGTTGCTTGTGTAATTTAGACTATATACTAATAATACGCATCTAACCATTTGATAGAAATCACCTCTTTTACATATCATTACTTCACACATCTAAAACCCATGAATGTTACATCGACTTCACTGTTTATATTCTACCAATCTTCTAGCATTTGTCAGGTGATATATTTTTATTACTCCTTTTTTATAAATGCCCTGCAATTAATATAAGCCCATGATAATAATAGTTTGCCAAGCCCTCCTGGAAAATTGGTCAAGAGGTGAGTTCTATGAACATCTGTCCGTATTTACAGTAAACCCTCTGTCATTCTCATTGGAAATCTATGCTTTTGCTCTGCAACTAACAAAGTACTAACGTATAATAGAAAAATAATATTTACTGTAATTACTATTTATATAACAATATATTTATTTAACTTCTTTACTTTCTTACGTCCATACAAGAATATTATTATACAATATATTCTGAAACTATCATTGAATTTATTTTATTACAAATTGCTTTTATATGTATGTATTCTCCCAACTTCCTCTCAAAAGGAAAATTATGTGTGAACATCTCTTAGTGTTTTTTTTTCATATATACAACATCAGTTTTCGTAAAACCTAAACGCAATCATCGATTTCATTTTTTTTTTCAAAAATATCAAATATTCTTCCGAAAGGTAACAAATAGTAAAAGACACATTGTATGAATAAAGAAACAGGCTTTAATTATTATTTTAAAATCTATACCAACTACACTTGACTACAGTTTTTATTGTAACGTATACCAAGTGCTTTCCGAAACCTGTTTTTTTTTCTAAATTCGCTAGCTGTATATCTCACTCAATACATCGCAAAGTAGATTGACGACTAAAGTTGTCGTCCTACCTTTTCATAATACGATCCAGTATTTTAATTATTAAACCTTGATACTGTTTATTTAAATATTTAGTGCGTAATAAGAAAAGGTTTTACACTTGATTAATTCGAAATATATATTCATATGAATATACTTCTAACAAAGGTAAGCAAGGGTTACAACTTTCTATGCGACGGATTAATTGGGTAGGTATAAGTGCTATACACTCGAATGTATACTAGTATACTATACTATAATATTTAAACGAATACCTATACGAAAAGTGATGTTGTGTACAGGGTGAATTTTTCATTGTGTAACACTTAAAAAAGGTGATCTGCAGCCGACTTAAAGGGCCTTAAACGATGTCGTTTTTATTACTGTTATTTTTAAAACCTATATCGTTGGTCTTATTTAAAATTTAGTTAATTTGATATTAATTTAATTTGATTTAATTACATTGTATTGTGATATCGGTCAAGGTCCCTACATTAGCAGTTGATCACTTAGGTTGAAGGAATTACATGAATTCTATTTCACCGATATGTGTAGTATTATTTATTTATACACTGGAATGATTCTGTTAGCGAATCTGTTTGAATTTGATTAGCGATTGCAATAAAGGAATGTTTGGATTTAATATTTCATAAACATATGAAACTCGAGGTGACGATCTGACTTCAACTCTTTAATATTCAAGAACAATATATATATATATATATACGTTCCTCTATATATAAACAAAAGGATTTTGATAACCCAAAACTATTTTCTCTAACAGTATATCATGTACCGAGGCGCGTTCGACGAGGCGTTGATCCCTTCGACGCCCACAAGGCGTGGCTGGACCATCTTGACAGGCTGGCTGCCATCGACCGTCTTTACCCCTCTCGCTACGGTCTCTACCTGAAGGACCGAGCATACCCCATCACTGACTTGAGCGCTCCCATTGTTACCCCCTCGCAGCCCTTGAGCCTTAAAGGCATCGAGTATGAGCCAGACAACAAGCCGCACTGGGGAACAGGTAAATTATTCTAACAAACATGCACGATCAGTTTAGACTAAGCTAGAATAAGCCCTGCCTCGGTTTACCTGTACAGTTTTTATTAGACGAATTGTAGTCGTCTTATGTGTCTGAGTACGACTGTTCTTATATATAAAGTACAGGCCAATCACGGCAATTCAAGCTGATCCACGATGCTAAGTACGGAATACCAATGATATCATTATATTATCTACTTCAAGATAACTATTTTAATTGGTATATCCTGAACACGGTGCAAAGTGTGGAAGCAGATTGTGTTAAAATTAATCAAGACAATATAGATGGGAATCACCTGTAAAATTCAATTTTACTTGAATTTTATGTGTGTGATGTGAGCCTGTCTGATATTATTAAGAGGTATAACATAATTTAACTCATTTTTATAGATGATCATTACGAAGAGAACATTCTCTGATCATATTACTTCAAAATTGTTATAAATAGTATAATCTAAATTCAAAATTGTAAATATACCTACATAGGTAAAGCGTTATGATTTCTATCGAATCAGCAATACACCAGCTACTACATTTCTACTATCATCCTATTGTAATATAACATCAAAGGTTATCTCGTTATACGTAGCGTGAAAATTTTATTTTGTATTTACTACATACATAGAGATATAGCTATAATTTTATACCTTCAAATAACTTATTGAATAGTACAAAGTTATAAGAACATTAAACTAACACTACTCTATATTTGTATTAAAACATAAAAGACCAATCCGTGTTTTGATTTAGTAGTTTTAGTACCTTTCCGTTGTTTTGTTAACTAGCTATTAAATATTCCATCTCAATACAATACTTAAAAATTGACTGAAAATTTCATTTTATATGCAGATTTTACGAATTGCAGTGCCGTTTGAGTTAGGCTAATAGATTAGAAAGCAGCATAAGTCGTAAATTTAAGTAAATTTAAGCCAGTACTTAAAGTAAGACTACTCGCAGCGATCAAATCTCCAGAAATCATTGTGAATCGCAAAAACTGTATTTGAGAGTTCCACATATTTCATTGACATACAACTTATTTATGTTGTATGTAACCTTTTAGAGATATCTGCATATTTATGCGGATGCCTGTAAAACGTTGCGTCATCACGATTCTTTTACAGCAATCTATATTTTTGTATGAATGTATTTGCATGATCTGCGTTGTAAATATGTATGCGCAAATGCGACATTCACTCCTGAATGTTAACAGACGTTCACGCTAAACATAAATAAGAACACTACACTCTACAATCATAAAAATAGAAAAATAATTATGTCTTTTAATTCTTGCCCTTATTATATTTCGGTGTACGTGATACAAGAATGATTTATTGCAAACCCCCGATATTTATACCTCAGAATGATATTGATTATGAGACTTGCCGTGAAGGAGCGTGGCCATCGAGGATATCTGACGCGTTCAAAAAGGACCCATTTTTCGCTGAGGCCGAAAAATGGGCAGGTTTTGATCGCTCACTCCGTGGGAAGTCCCCAACACCTGTGAAGCCGAGGATTAGCCCACCGCGCGACTGCGAGGTTGCTTATGATGCCGACGGTAAGGGCAACAGACCCCATCCTGTACACCCTGTATCTTCGTCACGAGCTCTCTTCTTTTGAGTTACACGGTTCTTCTAGAATATAAAATTAAATTGTATACGTTTGAAGCCCCTAGTGTAGTCTAATATCTCAGAGCTGTGTGAGACTTAGCATCTGTAGCTATATAGTGTATAACCTATACGTTGATTTGTACCTTCTCAATTTGATACTTTGTGCGTGAATAAGAAACTAAGACAACTTTATTCACAAGTACCCTTCTTCTGTATATTAGAAGTTAACTTTATCCAATGAGTGTATGTGTTCTTTTTACATAATTACATTCTGGCTTTCGAACGCATGTTTTAATCGCTCACCTTCACATATTTTGCATATTTGGCTATAAAATGTGTGTTTTTTTTTCCTTTATACATACGTAACACATTTTTACAAAGAGAACTATTTATTTAAGGATGAACCATTCTATGGTTTGGTGGGAGAACGTTCCAAAGCTCTTTCATTTAAAATCGTAATCATATATGTTTTTTTTTTCTATAAGGCGATTAATATTATCTATACATTTAAAAGTAATTTACCTTTCACTACATTAAAATATATAGCCTCATATTTTTTTAGTCCAATCATCTGTCATGTTGTAACATATATAGTATTTTAAATATTTATTAATGGTATAATTTATTATGAGAGCCTATAACATGTACAATATGTAAATATATATAATAATTTAAATTACTTAAGTCACTAAAGTGTTAGTGCTCGTAGCAATTGTTGCTGCTAACAACATACCTCCACCGGTACGGAGAATTGGACGTATTTAAAGAAGGTAGCTTATGTAAATTTTTCCAAAGAAATGACCTAGCTTCTTTGTTTGTAAACCTTTTATTGAAATATGTTTTCATTAATTATAACCTCAAAGGAGTTCTAAAAACTTATAATTAAATATAAATTGAACTCTTAAACAACTAACATCTCATTTAGACGCAGTATCACGCAGCTGTGTTGAGAGCTTGGCTTAGCTAACACTGTATGGGCGGGCGATGACGAAGTACAGATGGTTTTAAAGTCTGTTGTCCCGGCAATAAAAGTTATAGTTATGGCATATAGGTGCGCCGCTCTACAATGCTGGTGGACTCCGAAGAAGGCCATGGGCTGACATTTTCAATCCGAGCCCTTCGCTACCGATCTCGGCGATCACTCGGGACCCCTTCTGGTACGACTGGCCGGAGCTGAAGCCCCTCGCTAGATGGGACCGCAGCCCTTCCTACATCCGTGATTCGTACCTGTCACCAGTCAAACGCACCTTCCTTTGGGACAAACATCCGATAAGGCCGTTAGGTTAGTGACTTGCTGTAAATACGCAAATAGATATTTCTACAGCTTTGTTGGTGTCTGAGCTGTACAAATTGGCCCTTCGAATTACTTTACCATGGAAATGGATTGATATCATAATTCTTAACTTGCATAACATAATTGCACACTTCTAGATGAAGATGAAATCGCTGCCGAAGACTAACCGTTAAAGAAGCTATATGTGAAAAAAAAAATGTTTATGTCAAAAACCCTAATAGTTTTCATATTTATTATTTTCTAACACAACTTCTCTGATTACGGCAGATTTAATGGTGGATGACCAGTTCACAGTGGATGAATTAAGCAAGACTTTACCGTTCATTCGTAGTCTATAAAAGTCAAAAATAAAACAGCAGCAGGTATCGTTCGTACCTCGTGTTCAATGTAGTTTGAATCCTATTGTCTATGACCTCCTAATTTTTGGTAAATACGCTATTGCGACCATAGTTGTAAATGACCAACTTTTTTCCTCACGACCGAATCTTTCTTGTAATGAATCATAAATATATATTTGTGTGATATTTATCATGTAACTTTAAATAGTGTGTTGTAGTTGAAATTGTTCTTATATCACATTTTATGTAAAACAAAATGTTATGTTTAGAATCATTTCTTACAATTTTAATTATCATTTATACATTTGTTTCTGTTCAAGTTTTAAATATCAGTAGCACAATAATTATTCATCGTCATCTTTAAAATTGCTAAGCACGCTATAAAGACACCGGAATGCATCAAGTCGATAAAGTTTGCTCCCTTTTCAACACATTTCTACCTACATTATGTTTTAATACTTTTTACATTTACTATTATTATATATATTATTACACATACCTACTATCACAATTGAAATGTAATATTCTTTATAGAATAGCTTCAGATAACTTTGAAAAAGAAAAAACGTATATTCCAGAGTCCCAATATAGCACATGAAAATGACAACTGACATGTTTAGACTCATTTATGAACAATTTATTCTTTCTATAAGTTTCGAAATACTTATATAAATACGTTATCTGTAAGTGCAGAACTCTACATCAATAATATTAAAAGAAATAATACATATTTCATCAAGCAATACGCGGAAAATGGAAGTGGTGCCTCTTTCATTTTCCGCTTATTGCTTGATAAAATATGTATTACTTCTATTTTAACAATAAGTTGCAGTTCCACTTACGGTACTTAGTTATGATTAGACTAACATGACCAGAAATCTAAGAGAAGAAGAGAATATGTATATTCTTTGACTTTGCGGCATCCAGCATTTCCAAAAATGTAATTACAATTAGAAATCCATGTTTAATATATACATATATAATCGTACGTTTGACATTGATTTTCAATTAATTCATAGGTAATTAATGTTTAAGATTAAACATAGCAATTACTTACAATCAAACATTATTGATTGTTAACTAAACTTATTACATAAACGTATGTCTGACAAATTATGTAACAAATAATTCATTAAACAATGTTTTAGTATAATATTTTAAGCATTTGATCCCTGACCCAACATAATCCGTTTATAAAACGGGTACTACTACTACTTTTTTCCTCTAAACTTTTGCCTTTGAAGAAGGTTTGATACATTAAAGAAACGATTTATTTTTATAAAAAGTACAATTATAAAGTACATATTCACTCGGAATTAAACTTGTCATAATAATTAATACTAAGTTTCTGTTTAGAATTTATAAGTATGTGTTATTTTTTTCAGCTGCTGCGTTCTAAGGGAGATGACATCGAACCCACAAATATTTTAAGATTATGCACATCATTATAAGTACTTAATTTATATTTTATAAATGTCTGTTATACTTTGACTATGTTAAAACAATATTTTATATATAATTACAAAGCTAAGTAAATTACAAATAATTATTTTGATCAGTGATCACGCAAGATCTCAAAGACTGCAATAACATAGTCACTGCCATGAATATGAACTTGTTTCAAAAGTTTCGTTTTTATTACCTAATATTTTTATTTATTCCATAAATTAAAAAAATCAATAAAATCGAAAAACTCCAAGTTGTATTAGTTTTCTTTTCTGTACCACTATTATTGTCCTGAACTGCAGACATGTAAAAGGTAGACTAACATGTTTCTTAACCCGGAATGTACATACATATGTCTAGACGAAGTATCACAGGCACAGATTCTAAAACTGGGAGTATCTTTTAGACAACCTTTCGCACTAGAAAATACTCCTGTGTCGCTGGGGACTTACAAATATACAAACAACGGACACAAAGAACACTCGGACTCTGCACAACTATTTGTGGATCACATAACAAGACCAACAGGCCAGTCAAAGTAACAAGTCAGTTTACCAAAATGGTCTCACATATCTGACGGGTGTATATATCTACAATGGTAAATGTGTGTCTTAACGGAAAATGAGTACGCAGGGTACTGAATTCATAAAAAACGAGCCCTGTTAACGATATGACGAAAATGTACAAGATTTTTATTTTCAAATCAAAACATGATATAATATAAACATGATATAATGCAATTCCAATACATTATGGACCCTGTTGGGCACGGCAACAGTTAGATTACATTTAAGCTAAGATTTCGCGTTTAACGTGGAAAATCGAAGGTGACTGGGAAGTCTGTACTCGTATAAGTACTTATAAAACAAACAATAGTACAGTACTGGGCAAGAAATAATGCACATCAAGGTCTAGAAAGAGATAATCGGCTAAATCCGGCTTTGTAGAGCGTTGTCCCTTTCGCATGAAATACTAACAGTCCATTAAGAGCTGTTAAAACAATTATTGTGAGTTGCTTATTTTGATTATTCTTTTTACTTATTTTTTTATAAAACAATTTTTTGTTCTACAAGTGTTGTCCTTAGTTTATAGTAAAATATAAAAAAAAAAACATGTATGTTTACGTATTGATTGATTTATTTTGAAAAGTGATACATTTTGACAAAAAAAATTAAATCCTCAATTCCTTCCTATTCCTATTATCAGTGCTCTCATTGGGAGTGAAGAGTGGAAAATCACTCTTCACTCCCAATCATGTTTACTTGTTCTGCCAATAATATTTTTACTGTAGTTAAATTCATACTCACATTTCTAGAGGCTACATAACCTTTCAGTTGAGACCATATATTTTCAATTGGATTAAAATCCGGATGATAGTACCACGGAAAACTCTGTATACCTCTCCTTATGCCAACATATAATACCGTAAATCTGGGGTTTTGTCAATTTTGGGTTTACTGGAATTTCATGCCTGTATAACCAGTTGATCATTTCCTGTTTAATGGTGTTTGAATTGAGGGGTCTTTCAACATATTTATTGTGAAAGGGTGCGTTGTCGATAACTAGAACAGAATCACTGGGTATATTTGGGATTAATTGATTAATCAGCCATTTCTCGTAGTTATCCTTATTCATTTCATTGTGATAATCACCTATAGTGTCCGTGGATTTATACATTAAAAAGGTTCCAGGAACAAAGCCTTTTTCATTTCCCGCATGAACTATTGTCACACGTTGCCCTTTTGCAATTGGCTTTTTTACACCTTTTTTCTTATCATCACTCCAAGATTTTCTTTTAGTATGTGATGTATGTATGTAAGACTTCTTATAGATTATATTTTTTGCTGTTTCGCAAAATTCGCGTATTTTATCAAGGTATTCCATACGTTTGAGAATTTTTTATAATGGAGAACTTGACTGTTATCTTCCATTTTAGTGAACCGAAATCCCATCTCACGAAGTATTTTTCTCAACGTCTTTTCAGATCTATTGTAATGAATAGCCTCCGATAGTAGATGTTAACAACTCTCTATATATATTCTGAACTGGACGCGAACATACTCCACCGCATTTGTCGTACGACTGACAAAACGTAACACATGTAGTGTCCGAAAGGGACAAAGCTCTAAAAAAGCCTAAATTAGCCGAATGTAAGAGACAATCGGCTAATTTCGGCTTTCTAGAGGTCGATATACATTATTTCTTGCCCAGTACTGTAACAATCTCAGCTCTAACTACGAACCAGATTTGGAAAAAAGTTTTTGCATTTATTTGATGCATTTTTTGCATTAATGTTTAGATACTCTGGAGGAATGTTAAAAGTGTTGGACAATGCATTCGACTGTGTGAACTTTGCACTAAGTAGGCTGTAAGCGGTATCAAATCACTTCTCTCTGTCAGGTCTATCACTATCCTTCCTTGGATTCCTGAAGGTTAGAGTTTTGCTAACCAGCCATTCTTCTTATCGTGCTCTTTACACTAGTTAAAAATACTAACAACAAATTTATTCTACTTTTTTGTATTGTGTCAGTGTTAACGGTGAACTTCGAGAGTTGCAAGGAGATCTTACTTTTCAGCAATAAAACTCACCGAATGCTATATGGAAATTGCTACAAATAGAAAAAAACAGACAAAATAAATTATCTCACTTCCTAAAAAAAGAAAAAAAACGGTTTAGAATAAAAAAGGTAAGGAACTTAGATTACTACCTGGTCTTTTAATTATATGCTGTTGCGAGAGCAGTTACCTTACGAACAATACTGTCAGAAACAGGATGTACCTATTCGATTGGATGTACTTATGGGCCAATTGCACGGATGAGCTTGATCATTCCTAACTAAAAGTAAATCAGTGGTGATGAAACCCACTTACCTCTCCGTTGTAAAGTGTTTAAATAATCAAAAAAATATACCAAAGTAAAGTATTGAAATTTTCTTTACTAAGTGAAAAATCGCCAGACCCCAACCGCATCGAGCACGAATGGAACATGCTCTACGAGAACAACAATTTAACAACTGAAGAGTTTGAACCTAGAATTCCATATTCCATAACATAAGCAGACTTCATGAATAGATAGATTTCATAAATAATCAGTGGCAACAAGTTTTCCACAATAAAGGAGGAAAACCTTTGAATTAAATTATCCAATTCCATTACAATAAATTTATTTTGATAAAGAAAAAATAGTTGCTTAGCAACCCTTATTTGAACTGCGTATTATACAGAACACATCATTTTGTTAATATATGTTATTAAAAGATCAATTGAATAAAAAGTCATTTGTATATATATCAATAAGACACCAAAATTTTATTGAAATGATAATATACAAACATTATATAACGTAGAAACCCATTCTAAAATTCACATTCACATCAAAAGTTTTGTTCAAGTCATTAAACATTATTTTATAATACTTGTTTTAAGAGTGGTAGAGCCATGCTTAGGCACGAATGGGCCGGCTCGACCGGTGCGATACCACGGCCTCACAGAAAACCGGTTGTGAAGTAACGCTTGCGTTGCATTTCCCCGAATTGAGTGAGGTTTCCGAAGGCCCAATTCCCGCTCCCCCCTTTTCTCTACCTCATCTCCTTTCTCCTTTTTTCCGTCTCCTCATCCCTCTTCTCTTCTTTCCGCTCCCTGCATCCCCCATCCCTCATCACCCTCAAAGGCGGGCAGCGCACTTGCGACTCTTGAGTTGCAAGTGTCCATGGACGGCGGTGTCACTTACCATCAGGTGACCTGTCTGTTCGTCTGTCCCCCTATAGTATATAAAAAAAAAAAAAAAAAAAAGTCTAAGAATTATGAACGACATGTTGCTTAGACTATTTTGATGTGTATTTATGGTGTGTTGGTGTTAACAAACAAATGGAACAAGTCAAACAACTAAGTAATTAGCGGCTAAAGGTTACTTTTTTATATTTAGTGCTGGACCTATCACACATGACAAAATTGTGGAATTTATAGATATTATATTTAAACTTATGATAAAATGTAGTCCAGATTTGAATTTCATTTAGCGAAGATGATCTGTTTACGTTGGAAAGATGAATATTGATTCCAGTCAGCTCTCAAGTCATCGAAACTATCTGCACTGTACCTGCCCGCCTTTGAGGGTGATGAGGGGTGGGAGGACGCGAGGTGTACGAAAGAAGAGTGGGGGGTTGGGGGTAGGATAAGAGGAGAGGGAGAATGAGAAGATGGGAAAGAAGAGAAGTGGGATGAGGGAGCGGAAAGAGGAGAGGGGGAGTTGGACGTCTGGTAACCACACTAATGTCGGGCAAATGCAACGCAACCGGTTTTCTGTGAGGCTGGGGTATCGCACCGGTCGAGTCGACCCATTCCTGCCTAAGCGTGGCTCTCCCAGAGTAGCAAGAAATCGTAAGCCTAAGAAATGAAAATTGTCAACTCAATCTGCGAATGTATCGTAATGACTGACTTACACAATATGGTAATTACTGAATTACCAAATTTTTACCGGAATTCGAAAGAAGGAGTTTTATATTTTTCGAATGTATGTATGTATGTCTGTATATTTCTTTGGCTCGCCCTAGAGCCTAAACGGCTTGTCGTATTTTTATGTGAGTGGTGTAAATAGATTCAGAATAACACGCTTACTTCTCATAATTTCGTTCGGAATGAGCAGATGCCTTTTTTTTTTTTTTTTTCGTGTGGAAACCCCCTCGGGCCGTCATTCCACCCGTGTTTTCGGTGGAACGGTGTGTCGGAATCGAACCGACTAAAACCAAACAGTGTGCCATAATGCGCTTAAAATAGGAAGAATCCGGGAACAGCTTTATTAAGACATCCGGACCCCTCCTAGCGCCTGCCCGTACTATGCGGGCACCACCTGCGGGTAACCTATCAATAAGGCGGCGTCCAAACACACGCGGACGTCACCCCCTCGCGGCTAGCCATATGGCGGATGGAGGGGAAAACCGACCCGACCACCCGCAGCCACACTCAGGGCGGCATGAGGCGCTGGTAAGCGCGTCTCCACCGCCCGGTTCGCCGGCGGCGAATTGGGTCCGAGTGGAGATTATCCTCCCGGTCCCGCTCTGCCGCCTCCTTCTGTGAGATGACCTCCTCACAGAAGGCTGCGACCGCGGTAAAATTCCTGTCACATCATACGCTCCATGGTCGGCACCATGGAGCGTATGATGGCCGGCAGTGACAGATCCTCTCCAATGACTGCAGTGAGGGCCCGACGCTGGCCCGAGCTGGGCCGAGTCCTCACTACAGTCGCAGTGGTGACAGACGGAACTCAATTCTATCCTAGTGACCGAGTACAGGTACTTTCCGAAGCAACCGTGCCCGGAATGAACCTGCGTTAGTCGGAAAGAAAGGGTCCCGTGCTGCCGCCCTGCCCACTCGACGATGACCGGCTGGAGTGCCTCCACGGTGGCTAAGCCAGCACGTGGAGCCTCCAGCCGGGACGACTAACGAGCCGTAGTGACTCTGCGAGCGGCCTCACGCCACTCGCGTACCTCTTAGGGCGGGAGTCGATTGCCACTACCCGCCCGGAAATCAGTCATCCGCCGATATACTTCGGCGAGCACTTCCGCCTCCAAGTCCCACGGGGGAGTTCCGGCCAACGCGCACGCCGCCTCCGTCGACACGGTGCGGTAACCGCGTATGGCTCTAACCGCCATGACCCTCTGAGGGCGCCAGAGGCGTGCACTATTCTGGGCGGTCAGAGCTTCCGCCCACACCGGTGCACCGTATAGTGCCATTGACCGGACAACCCCCGTGTACAGCCGTCTTGTTGCGACGCTGGTTCCACCCAAGTTGGGCAAAAGTCGCCCAAGGGCGGACGCAGCGGTGACCAGCTTTGGAGCAAGCTGCCGGAAGTGCTCGTCGAAGAGCCACCTCCCGTCAAGGATCAGGCCCAGATATCTTATGTGGGCCCGAACCGGTACGAGGACCGAGTTGACCATGATGGCAGCGCCAGCGGGTGGACCACGACGGGGACCATGAAATAAAAGGGCGTCCGTCTTGTCCAGGGCCACCGGCAAGCCTAGCGCCTCGATGCGCTGGACCACCAGTGAGGCTCCCCAGGTGGCCAGGTGCGCCGCCTCCTGAAAGTTCGATCCCCGGGCTGTGACCAGAGTGTCATCAGCTTAACAGATTACGCCCAGCCCGAGGGGGAAGTCACCACGAAGAGCCCAGTCGTACCCCATGTTCCACAGGAGTGGTCCAAGGACAGACCCCTGCGGAACACCGTACGACATGGGCCGATGATATAGGATTCCATCTCGGTCCTCGCACGTGACGGTACGCTCCTCTAAATAGTCTGCCACTAGTCGCATCAAGTACTGTGGCACTCCTGTGATAGCGGAGAGCTTCCCTATCGCAACTGAATGGCAGACTATGGAATGCGTTGGCGATGTCCAACGACACCGCCAACAGCACGCCGCCACAGCTCACAGCCTCTTCGGTCATGGCTCTCAGACGCATTACAGCTTCGATCGTCGAACGACCCGCTCGGAAACCGAATTGGGCGTCCGACAAATCGGGGCCAACCTCATCCAGGTGCCCGACGATGCGGGCAGAGAGTACCCTCTCAAACAGTTTACCCGCCTCGTCCAGCAGCACAATGGGTCTGTAGGCCGCAACCGACCAGCTTCCCCCTTTTCCAGCAATCAGGGAAGCACCCGGACACTAAGCTAGCGTCGAACACCTCCCTGAGGTGGTCTGCCATGTGATCAAGGGCCAGGGCCAACACTCGGGCAGGAATCCCGTCTGGCCCGGGGGCGGTGTTCTTGGAGCGGATACGTAGAACAGCCGCCCTATCTCCGCCTCCGTGACGGGTACAGTATCCTCCAAACCGAACTCCCCATCGTCTCCAGCCAAAGGGGCCACCGATGGGGGTGAGTGCTCCACTCGTCGCGGAAAAGACCCTCAACCACTTCCTGCAGGAAGCTGGGCTGGAGAGTCTCCGTAAGGGGGGGGCCCAGCGCGCGGAGCTTTTGTTGCGCCGCACGATATGGGCGACCCCAGGGGTCACAATTGAGACCCTGAAGCATCTCCTTTCTTTTATCTTCTTTGGCGCGGCAAATGGCCAGCTTTAGAGTTTTCCGGGCCTCTCCGTACTCCTCTTGCAGCTGGTCCTCTTTTCCTTCTTCGCGGTGACGCCGACGGCTACGGGTGTAGGATCTCCGGGCACGAATACAAGCCGCGCGGAGATCCGCCAACTCCTGGGACCACCAGTAGACCTCCTTCCTTGAAGGCCGACGACCTTGAACCCGGGGGCATGGCCGCATCGCAGATCTGCGTGATCACATCACGAAAGCGGCCTGCCCCTATGTCTACCTCCTCGGTTGGAGGCTGCGGAGACAGCCAAGAGTGAATAATGGCTGCCTCCTCCAGTAGATCCCGGTCTAGCTTCGAAATAGCCCACCGCGGAAAGCGGGAAGAACGCCGCGCCATGTGACCCCTTCTGGGGTCCTGGGTACGGGAGAGCTCAAATCGGATAGAAAGGTGATCCGAGAGCGTCTCAACCTCTTCCAGGACACGCCAGTCCCTTACTCGTGCGGCAAGAGCAGGGGTAGCGAACGAAAGGTCCACTATCGACCCCCCCTGCTGTCGCACGCACGTGTTGGTGGTGCCTCTGTTTAGGAGACAGAGGCCCACCGATATCGCCCACTCTTCTACAGCGTCACCCCGTGCGTCCGTTCTGGGAATCCCCACGCGACGGACTTAGCATTAAAATCCCCCAGCACTAGGACGTGCCAAAACCATATTAGTCTTAAATGTTATGACAGACGCATTGAAGTCGGTTATCCAAATCCAAAGTCCGATTATTGTTTTACTACTACTTCGAAATGGGTCGTATTGTGTTAGAAGGCTCGGTCTTCCCGGCCATCAACCAGTTCGAGTTATAGGTATGCGACCCTGACTTGCTTGAGCTATTGTTTATACCTATAAATTAATTTGTATAATCCATTTCCCTTCTCTTCCCTTTCCTGTCAATACCTTTACTCCAAATTTTCCCGTCTCAGCTGATTCCCAAAAGGTCCCGCAAGACGGAAATAGGCTTACCCCATATTTCGTAAATGGGACTAAACTATAATGGGCAAAATTATGGCTTTAATAATTACGCCTCTGCCTACTCCTACGGGGATACATGCGTGAATATATGCAGTTTAAAAACAGTGGCGACGAATAGAGGTGACACAAATTTATTCTACTGATTTTTACTGTGTCAAAGTGACGGTCAAGTTTAGGAACCGCAAGGAGGTTTTACTTCAGAGTAACAAAACTGACAAAGAGGTCGGATACTTAATAGCCACCCTGACTTGCTTGAACTATTGCTTACACTCCCCAATCCATCTGAAAAAGCAATATCCTTTTTCTTTCCATTCTATCCTCTCTTTCCCTTTAATATACTCACAATTTTTGTTTTTAATTATCTAGGTACCCGAATGATGTCAATAGGATTTACTCCTATTACGTAAGTAGGACTAAATTATAGTCGACAAAATGTGGGCTTTTAATACGCCTCTGCCTACTCCTGTTTTACATTAGTGTTAGAACCTAGTTGTATTTTTTATCTAAACTGATATTTTAATTAAAAGAAAAGAATTATATAGTTCCATATAGTATATAAAATCAAATACAGCTAAACCGATTTTAAAAATACTTTTACTTTACATTATTAGCGAGTAACATTATTTCAAAAATTTATAAAAGGAAATGCAATATCTAGAGCTTCAATTAAAAAAAATAGATAAAATCATACTATGTACAGGCTGTCATAATAATAAAGTTTTGTTATAAAATACAAGACACATATTCCCTGTTTTATTATGATGTTCTGAATTGGTATTTTAGTTACATCAGTAGACATTACTACATTATTAATTATCTTGAATGAAGGTTATGAGTTCTTGAAATAGGTAGTCTGTGTTTGAGTTTGCTGCCTTAGGGCCAGTTGCATAAATAGCTGTCAGGGGCGCACAGCCTGGTTTTTACGAATTTTTATGCAAGATGTAAGAAAAATGTACGAAAAGAATATTTCTTAATTTCCCATAAAATTTTACTTAGGGGGCTCGATTGAGCCATAGTCATTTACATAAGCCTTATACCTTAGGCCACGTCACGATTGTGGCAGTAAGGCCCATTATGGAGAATTGGCTTGAGGGACAGCATGTTCTCTCTCTCCTACCGACTGACACAGGTGCTCAACGGACACGTCTGTTTCCGGAAGTATCTGTGTCACATAGGCTGGGAGCCAACGTCTGCAACGGCGGTGAAAACGGCACGCTGCTGAGTTCATGCAGGAGCGCTCTTCATGAACTCAGCAGCGTGCCGACCTCGTGGCGCCTATGGGAGTGGTCATGTCTATGGTCCAAAGCGAGAGTGCGTGGGATTCAGCCACCTTGTATTGCGAGACAGTAATGCTAGCAAAAGAAGCGGCGAAGCGGGAACGGGAGAGGACAAGTACTCTCCCGTCCCGCAGAGGACACAGCAGGCGCCGGAGAGTGCGATATGATCTCCGGCCTTCATGAGCGCTGGCCTGAGGGTAATGGGTCGGGCTGACCGTTACCCTAGCAGAAGCAGGCCCGAGAGGCCTTTTCGATTTGGTAAGGGCCCCCATATACCATAGAGTGGTCACCTGCTAAGCAGGTGGCCAAGGCTTGCAGGGGTTCCCGAAGGCTTCCTTGTTAGGAAGTCCCGGGTCCCCTGCGATAAAGCCACTGTGCCGGAATACCGTGTGGTTTTAGTCGGTTCGGGTCCGACATACCATCTCACCCTCAGCTCCGGTGAGGTTATGATGGATGGGGGTTTCCACACGAAAAAAAAGCCGTATACTTTATTTTAATAAATAATCTAAAGCTCAAGTTCTGCTGTATTTAAATTACTTACTACAACAGTTGAAGATTTTCTTAAAGTATTTTAATTAAAGGTTCTATATTCGAGTATCCTGCAGAGCGCTCCTGCATGAACTCAGCAGCGTGCCGACCTCGTGGCGCCTACGGGAGTGGTCATGTCTATGGTCCAAAGCGAGAGTGCGTGGGATTCAGCCGCCTTGTATTGCGAGACAGTAATGCTAGCAAAAGAAGCGGCGAAGCCGGAACGGGAGAGGACAAGTACTCTCCCGTCCCGCAGAGGACACAGCAGGCGCCGGAGAGTGCGATATGATCTCCGGCCTTCATGAGCGCTGGCCTGAGGGTAATGGGTCGGGCTGACCGTTACCCTAGCAGAAGCAGGCCCGAGAGGCCTTTTCGATTTCGTAAGGCCCCCATATACCATAGAGTGGTCATCTGCTAAGCAGGTGGCCAAGGCTTGCAGGGGTTCCCGAAGGCTTCCTTGTTAGGATATCCCGGGTCCCCTGCGATAAAGCCACTGTGCCGGAATACCGTGTGGTTTTAGTCGGTTCGGGTCCGACATACCATCTCACCCTCAGCTCCGGTGAGTTTATGACCGATGGGGGTTTCCACACGAAAAAAAAGCCGTATACTTTATTTCAATAAATAATCTAAAGCTCAAGTTCTGCTGCATTTAAATTACTTACTACAGCAGTTGAAGAGTTTCTTAAAGTATTTTAATTAAAGGTTCTATATTCGAGTGAAATTTCAACTATTTAAACGACCGGGCGACGTTTGAACAGTAAAATACAACACATATTATACACGTGTCAACTATTTAATGTACAAATGGCGGCCTTATTGCTATATGCAATCTCTTCCAGGCAATCTTAGGATGGATTATAATCATTCGAAGAGACAGGGGTAGTCAACTCAGATCGTTAATTTTAAAAACCAAGTCGATAACTATTAGTAAAATAATAATTTTTTTTATTTTTTTTTTATTTATTAAATAGTGTGTACGTAAAATTGCATTTGTGAGAAGAAATTTGTCATTATTAGAGCATAGATCATCTGTTACTCACAGTCTTTATTGTTTAGAACATTTAACATTAGAAGTTTATAAACTAAAGCAATTATCAATGTCGTGAAAGTTAGTTTTCCAAATTTAGAGAGTTACAACATTGGCCACCACTGTTTACAAACTGTCATTGTCAAGCCTTAAACTATGTATTTGGACTGCGAAGTGAACGTTACAATTTGAAAACATTAGTCTGAGTATTTTCGTTATCAGTAAAATATTTATAAAATAAGATGTGTGAACAAATTGAAGATCATTCTAGTGATGTAGATATGAACAGCTCTGATCTTGCATTTGATAATCTAACAATTTTAAAAGAATTCAGTAATATTGTTAATTTAGTTAGGTAAGTATCCTAAGTATATAACTGTATTGTATTGTTGCCTAGAAATAGATGAAAATACAGCAGAAAAAAAGTAGTGTCCACGTTAGTTAGTTAATCTATTAACATTTGAGAAGAAGTTTATTAATTCTTATAGAAATGAAGATTTTATGGAAACTGTTCCCAAAGCCAAACTGAGACGCGTAAAATGGATGCCAATGTTCAATTGCTTAAAGCAAGGTATATTGGACGAGATGATTCAAGAACTAAGCTCGATGTGGGAATATGAAGATATGCCTGCGAAAATAGAAGCACTAGAAAAGCAAAAAGAAAAGTTTGCTGACTTGGAACCTGACAAAACTTTGTGGTTTGTAATATTTACATTTTCTAATAGTTTACAGTATTTTTTTTATTATTAACTTACAACATACATACATAGGCTCACATCTAGATCGCCTTATTAGTTGTATAAAACTCCTAAACACACCTAATATACAACATTTGTGATATATGTAAACAAGTCAGTAGACAGCAAACAAAAGTACCTATATAGTTTGCTTCCATTGTTTTTAGATAGATATATATCTTAGAGCACATAAAGCATAAGGTGCTTCAATTGTGTTAAGCACAAAAGTTTAAATGTGTATATAGACATATAATAACCTGTAAAGTTGATTATCTATTGATGTAAATCTGCTTAGTCTCTGTGGTGTCTTTAGAAATATATAAACTGTCCCATCCTCTTAAAATTAGGTATCTTTGTATTTGCAAGTGAAAAAGAAAAGTATATAAGTAATAAAAAAAAATAAAGGTTTTTAACTTACCATATTTGTAATATACTTGCTTTTTCAAATGAGTTTCCTATATTTATTTATTTTATAATTGTTTTTGTATGACACTCATATGTAGAGCTACAACATATTATATTATTCCACTATCCTTTCACCACTATACCTACCATTTTCTGATGGATTTGTATCTGTATATTAGTACTTATATATATAAAGTACTGTTAACTCTGTCATGAGTTCAGCTGAATGGAATGTTAAGAAGAACACATTTTATTATTTAGATGGAGCATCTATTTCAGCTGAATTAAATGTTAAGATGAACACATTTTACCATTAGATGTTCACATCTTAACATTTTAAATATTTTTTTTGCCTATACCAATATATATTTTACATTAGGGGTGTAAGCAATAGCTCAAACAGTTAGAATACCTACAACATTGATTTTTTGTTGCCAGATCACAGTACACTCATTTAAATGAAACTAATTTTTTTTCATGTTACACCTTGTTTAATAGTATTTGAAAATTTGATGTTACTCTTGGGTTATAACTATTAGCAATGAAATTATTTTTAAATTTCACGATGTCTGGTTCTAAATGCTAACTTATTTGCTACAAGCTGTTCCCATATTAACTACTAGTGTGAATGATAGTAAAATTATCAACAATAGAAATATAAATAGAAGAGAGAATATTAAAATAGAAATAGAAGTAAAAACCAACAACATAGTAATATTGAAACATATAATTTCTGTTTGTTTTCAGGCGACCACAACTAGCTGATGTCAAAGCTCAGCTAAGAGCCAATGATGTTGTTAATTTAAAGAAGCAAAAAGTTATCTTGGAGTCATTGGCAAAAGAATATGAAGGTAGAGTTAACAGATTGAAGAAGATTTTAGCAGCCAAGCGAGGATATCTAAAAGCTTTGCAGTTGGATATTCAAAAATACCAGAAGAAAAATGATGACTTTGTATCAACAATTAGTAACAAGCTAGAAAAACATAACAACTTAATCTCAACCACAAGTAAAATAGATGTTGATGAAATATGCTGGAAAGAGAAGGACATGGATGTTAATGAAATAAACTGATGAATATATTATTTGAATAAAATTTATATTTCAGAAAATTGTACACACCTGAGAAATAGTACAACGAAATTTTATAATAAGTTATATAATATAAAACTTAATTGCTTCGAAACTTATGTTTCTATAGTATAGAAGAAAATAGAGAATAAATTTAAAACATTTATTTAGTGACACTGATAATTAATTACACAAGTTCTAATCTTGCTGCTATTTATATCAGCTAACTATATTTTACAGTAGTAGTAAGTTATAGAACAAATAAATCCATTAACAATAATTTTAAAGCATCAAGCAATGTAAACATATGAAATAGATTAAGTCACATTACTTTCTTAGATAATAATAAAGTGTTAGTGTAAAAAAAAAAACATTTTTATAATGCAAACCTAAATGAAATAAAATAAAACTAAACCTCTTAGTTTAAATAGTGATATTTATTGTTGAAAATCATTTGACATACATAGCTAAAAAATAAAATTGTACAATGCAAAACTTGCATATAATTTTATAATAATATAGTAATAATACAGCAATTGCACTATTGTTGCGAGGACTATACTGCTTCTACACATTTCACAAATGATATTAATTCATTTTGAGACTTAACAAGTAAACTTTAAAGAGAAAGCCTCAGCAGGAGATCATGTTGAACTTCCATCAAATTTTGAACACCTACTTAATCTGTAACAATAATACTGAGTGCAACATAATATTAATTTCACTGGGCACTTTAATCCCTAAACACAACACAAGTGATTGCAATAAGTCCTAGAACAGAGAAAACACTTATTGCTATGATGAGGTGAAGGTTAATATCATGTCTTAGGCCAGCTCCACAGTAGGATCAGTAGGAGTACAATATAATTTACTAAAATAATTAACAAATGAAGTTCAATTTGCAATAGTTCTTTTAAATTTTGCTTACTCCCAATTAAACTAGAAATTTCAAATTAACCAATTATCGTCACTTACTCGAGACCTACATTTAATTTACATTTTTATAGGCACATTAGTTACGAAATAAACCAAGCGAATGTGCTTTCTTTCGATCCACTACAACTTAATAAATAGGTAATATGAAAATGTTATGACAGTTTTGTGTCCAATGCCTGCATCTTTAAGATCACTTGCCACCTCAAACTTTTAAAATGAACGAAACAATTACAACATCAACATGTTACAATAATACAACAGGGTACAATACCATTTTAAAGGCTGCCTTGTATCAGGGATCGAAAAAGCAATAGTCATTGAGACATCACCGAATAACATAATGTCAGTTCGATATGTGCAGACTGTAGAACTAAATTCATAAATTAATATCACTCACAATAACCATAAAAATTAAAAATAAGAAGGCACAAGCAAATCGATAAATAAATTTTAACAATACGCGACATTATTCGGCTATGTCCAATGACCACTCTAAACATAATTATAATACATGATATAATTAATTATTTGTAGCATTCCTCTCACTGTGCAGCACACTGGATACCAAACGTCAGTTATTTCTTCTTAGGGGGTGATCGCTGGGGTGTAGCTGGCCTCCCACTGTTGATTCCATTATACTGATACTTTGCTTTCTTCTCAGATGGCTTTAATATCTGTATATTTAAAATGTTAGTCAATCAGAGTTTGGTGCCACTGTACTTGTTATTTTGCTTTCTTCTCAAATGACTTTAGTATCTTTACATTTAAAATGTTACTCAGGGTTTGATGCCATTGTATTGGTATTTTGCTTTCTTCTCAGATGGCTTTAATATCTGTATGTTTAAAATAATAGTTTTTTTTAAATCTCAACTACATATTCTACAAAGTTTAGTGACATACCTGGTAGAGTATCTTAAAAATACTTTATTATTCATGTTAATAATCCTGAAACCTTGAAGCCCGAGAAATTTATGAATAAATCTTTTATCTGATGTGACTTATCCAATTTCTATGAAGATAAACATTCAATGTTTATCTACCATTAAATTCACTTTTTCCAATATTATGTACTGTCGACTTAGTAAAAAAAGTAAGTTTAAAAGAAAGAAAATTAATAAAAAAAAGGATTAATATTAAACAGAGTATTAAATGAAATTAAGAAAACAGGAAAACAACTAAATAAAGCTGATTGTTAATATTTTATACCTGAAAAGAACACATAAGTGTTTCGTCCACGGACATCATGCCACCGGCATTATCGAACTCGCCGCAATAGTTGGGCGCAGAAAACAATGTCACCAGCTGTCGCTTTGCAAAAAATTCATACCCATCTTCTACTACCTAGAATACAAATCGAAGAGAAGAGTGTGAGACAAAAAGCCTGGCCTATTGGTCAATCGGTTATCAATCCTGACTGCTAAGCCGAGGTTGCGGGTTAGATTCCCACCCAGGACAAACCTTGTACTCATCACACAAATATTTGTCCTGGGTGGGAGTGATCGTCATTTGTTCTGTGCCCTGGTGTAATTTATCTATAATATGTATGTATTTAGAAATATATAAGTATGTTTATATCAGCAATCTAGTTACCATAATACAAGCTCTGCTTAGTTAGTGATCAGACGGCTGTTTGTGAGATGTGTGGAGTATTTATTTTATTTATAAGTATTTAACAAACTCAATGGTGTATTTAAAAATACAATGTCAAACTTTCTAATAACATAAATTGAAACAACAATGCTAATTACATAAATTTATATTGCCTGTATAACAACAATAGCTTACTAAAAGAATTTATTACCTGGTGAGCTCGACAGATCAAATCTAAGTCATGTCTGTTAAGGAATTTACTGACAACATCAGGGCCAAATGTAAACGAAACGCCACGGTCATTTTCACCCCAACCCTGTACGTCTTTGTCTGGGTCAGACCATAGAAGGTCACAAAGAAGACCTGCAAAAACAAATTTAATTGAACATGCAAATAATACCATGCTTTAACATGCATACCCGAAAATGTAAGTTTAAAGGTTTTATGGTATGGCTGGTAATAACAAAAAACTTTAACATGTATACATGTCTTCATTTTCTTTATGATTTTAATGCCTTGTAAAGAAAATCTGTTCAATACATAATTTAACTATATTATTAAAATAGTTTTAAACTGAACTTAATCTTCATTCAATATTTTGAAATTCTTATAACATTTAATTATGTTGCAAAGTCTAAAAACCATATCCTCTGAATGAGCCTGTGCAAACAATATTAAGGGACAATAAATATATGTATATATTTACAAAGTACATATATATATTTCTATTACACTATCTATTATTCTATCTACATAGTATATATATATTTCTTATATTTCATAGTACATCATACATACACACTAAACCTGTATGCCCGAAGGTGTAGGCAGAGGCATATTAATTGTTGCCTACTATGTAACTCGAACTTCCTGATGCTGAGCAGTTGTAGGACTTCTTAGCATCAGCCAGTTAGAATTATATTGATATTTTATAGCTAATGTATAAAATAGTATTATGAACATTTATAAGTTCACTATGTATTAAGATTTGATGTGTGAAAACTCCATTCAGTCATCACCTCTATAGCCAGTGTTCAGTTCACAACCAGGTATTTACTTTAGTTTAATGCTAAAAGAAAATCACCGAGAACCCTAGCCTGTCTTCTTTAGGATGGGAGAGTACTAGTAAGCCCTTCTAAATAACACATACAACAATAATATCGATGTTGCGTAACTGGATTTCTAATTATTAAACAATGTGCTTAGTTTGTATTGCAAAAATATTGACTAGTGCAACCTGAAAATTTAAAATATAGCAAGGTTCATAAACACTGATCTCCAGAAACAACTTATAGATAGTGTCTTGTGGATGTAAAAAGATGAATCATCTATTAGTCATGTGAAGTTATCATTATTCTGTTATTAGCCTTTACCTGTGTCAGGGACATCAGTTGGCCTCATTATTCGCCTGATCTGCTCCATGCCTTGTAGGTCAGGAGAGAGGCCACCATGGCAGCAGAAGATTTTCTCATCGATAATAGCAGCTATTGGCAAGCAATTGAAGCAGTCCGTAAATGTCTTCCACAGCTTTATATTGTAACGGCGTTTGCACTCATCATAGAATCCTATTGGAAGCACATCACTTATTGGAGATTATATTTCAATATATATGTAACTGGCCAATATTGTTTATAGTAATATGTCTAGTTATAGTAAGAATCATAAAGAATGTGCATTTCCTTTGAATTAAATCTCATTAACTAATAAAAATATAGGAATTATGATTCCTAGTCAGCACTGTATACTTTTACATACTGAATATCACTAGTAACTACTTCTGAGCACATTTAGTTGTTATTACTTCAAGGTTTCATTTTTGTAACAATAACAATACTGTGTATTATTTATGTAAAGTAAAATAAGAAATCATAAAAAGGTGATTACCATAAATGCGATTTATGCTTGCACATTCATGATTCCCTCTGAGAAGGAAGAAGTTCTCAGGATACTTGATTTTATATGCAAGTAGAAGACAAATGGTCTCAAGAGACTGCTTGCCACGATCTACATAATCTCCCAAGAATAGATAGTTTGCTTCTGGTGGGAAGCCGCCATATTCAAACAGACGTAGTAAATCTGTGTACTGGCCATGTATATCACCTGAAACAAATTACAATGACTTTTTGTTATGTGATCTAACTAGCTAGACTGCTATATCTATGACATGCATCAGTATATCACACATTATGATTAGTAGTATTAAGTATATGATACATCTCTATACAACATTGACTTATTGTCAATCCCAGTTGTCCCAATTTTATTACTAAAAAAATCTTCATAATGTTAGTCACTCTAACTCTCTTAAGATGTAGACTTATAGTTAAGAGGCCCAATTTCTGTGGAATCACATTCTGCACCACCTAAAAGTTAATGTGAAGAGCACAAAAATTACACTTTATAAACAAGACTGATATTAATAAATGTCTAATGATAATTGAAAATAATATAATTTTGGTTTACCACAAATTTTGAGTGGCGCCTCCAATTCCAGTAGTATTGGCTGTTGCAGGAAAATTTCTCTGGACTTGGTACAGAGGCCACGCACCTCTGATTCTGACATCTGCACTGTTTTGCCAGGCCTGCATCCTCGAACTGCAAAAAGACAACATTTTAAACCTGTAATACATTATTAAAAATAGATATACATAAACAACAGTAATGTAATGTTGCTCCATAAACATAATGCACAAGCACATACATTAATTTATCAACAATACTTATTGCAATGACAGAATCGAGCAATTATTAAAAACTGGACACTATACACTGGACTGTTACATCTCAAGCAAAAATAATGCATATGAATATGTTAAGCCAAATGGGTAACTGCTCAAGTCATTTTACAGTACATACATAAAAACTATCTGTACATATATTAACAAGAAAATATCTCAAACACATTATGTGAAAGCATGCTTCATAATAGATATACAAATAGCCCTAAAGCATAAAAAAACAAATTATTTTTTTCATTCAAATTGATATGAAGAGTTTTTGACAATTATTTAAATGGCACAAATAAAAATATGAACAATAAGGTCTTAAGTGTCATGCCATTTCTTCAAATCAAAGACTATAATGACTGTAATATGGATACTTTAAATACAAAAACAGATCTGTAATTTGCAAAAAATGGAATGAAACCAATGATGTCACTCAAATAATATTTTACTGTAAATTTTAAGGTCACAGAAATTGGTCAAATACTTAATAGTGAAAATGGATTATAGGTAATTTGAATAAGTACCACAACAAAATTATGGCAAAAGTACATTTATGGCCCTTCCAATAGAAATATATTTTCTTTTTATAAAGTGGGCTATTTATAGGACCTATAGTGATAATAAAACAAGTAAATCAAATCTAAAACTTAAAAGTTGTGTAAAAAGAATTGCTCATGGTATTGGTCGATAAAATAAAGAAAATAAAGAATCTAGCTTAATACTTTGGCAAGAATTCTGGATATAACCATACATTCTCCTGAAAAGATGTCTTTCAATTTCCCTTTTCGTCTTGCTGTTTCCTGCTGCAGTCTGTATACTGCGGTAACCCACGAAAAAGCAGCGTAATAAAGTGAAATAAACATGTTTAAATCATATAAAGTGATACGGAAAGCGAATAAAAGCTCAACAATAGGCCCATGGAAGTGTTCCATGCTAAGGAATCTGACATCATTGTTAGTAGAGAAATATCTCTAAAAAAATTACTATTTACAGTGTACGTTCTATTTCTAAGACGAAAATAGTTCTCTGCCAGTCATCTAAACATCTAACATCAAATGCAGAACCAGATAAGAATTGGGAATAATCGATTTATTTATGAGTTTGACGTTTCTATGCCTACATACTCGATGATAATTACGCAACGAGAGCACACTGAGCGTAGATCCTTTATATTAATACACAACTTTAAGAATCAGAGAGTTAAAGTACACAATTAAAAGAACAAGAAATGTGTATTTACCTTCTAAAAGTCTGTGAATTAGACTGTCAACATTGAGTTCGTCAGCCATATTTACTACACGAATAATTTACGTCAAAAAGTCAAATCTTTGGACACCACCACCGCAACTGATTGTTTTTGGTTTTTAAGTATTACGTTTCATTACATGCTGCATCACAGCATAACACTTATTTTTTTTATATAACTCCCATTTCATGCCATATTTCGAAAACAAAATAATTATTTTATGTGTCATAATAATCATTGTTTAAAATATTATGGATTCGTAATTGAAGTCCCGAAATGACAGCATGGTGGTTAATAATGACCTCTTGATATATGACTAACACTGAAGCAAAAAGTAAAATAAAATACGCTTTGAACACATGAACTATTAAATTAATAGTTCCTAACCTTAATAGTATTAAAGTTGATAAAGTTTTGAGTCCTACTCGTCGACGTCCACCTTGTCAAGCAAGAAAACAAAAAAATATATAATTAAGTAAATTTGTGTAAGTATATTATTAAATCCTACAAAACTTAATGAAAGTTAAGGTGACTAAAGAAACGGTTGTTTTTGTTTTTTTGTTTAATAGGTAATTAATATTAAATTACTTTTATATTTCTTATAGAAGAAAAATATATTAAGATGTAAGTATTAAAATCTTAATATATTTTTCTTTTCGCTTACACCACAAAGATATCAAAGGTGGACACACACCTTTGATATCTAGGCCTGTACGTCTACGAAGGAAAAAACCTTTCACCTCTGAATCCACTTTAGAAGGCCTCCGTGCAATCCTTAATATAAGAAACTAATGAATGCCTTTTTTTGGATAGCGACTTAGGTACAGCAGTTATATTCTTTATTATAATATTTTGATGGTTTGTGTAATTTATGAAATGGTACTTCTATATAGTTTAAACTTCCATTATTAGTATGCATGGTATACCTATAAAATAATATATATTTAAGTAGTCCTCTGGATCCAGACATTTTTAACATCTTGTTATTTATGACCAAACCTAAGCAGCTCAGCTTTGGTTTTAAATGTCAGAACGATCTCATAGACAATGTAAGAATTAAAGCCATAGACAATCAATTTTTACTTTTAAATTCTATTTTGCGGGCAAAATGTCGCTGTTCTTGATTGTCAAGCTATTTTCTCGTCGTAATGTTCCGTTCTGGCGCATAGTATGTATGAAACGCCGTGGTTTGGCGTGTGCGTTCTATTTTATTTTAGACAAGACTTGACGGCTGTTTAAAAAAACTTCATGGCTCTCTGTTCGAGATTGTTATACTATTGCTTAGGATTTTCGTAAACAACAGGAACAAAACAAGGTGAAAATTCAATGAAGTGGGTGGAAAATAGTTATTGTGTTTAGTGAAAAGCGTTAGTATATCTTCGAGGCGACCTTTGCTTTGATTTCCTTTGGTACACAATGGAAGAAAAGATGGAGAGTGAACATAGTTACAGTGGGGAAAGTAGCAGTTCCTCAGAAACCTCTAGCGGAAGTTCAGAGGGAGATGATGAGGTCATGGAGCCGGTGCGCATCCTGGGTCAATCTTTAGAATTGCCTCAGGAGCTATGTGAGGACTATTCCGTATTTAAGGAATTTTTCTCAATGAAAACTTGGGATGCTTTAGAAGACAAACATAAGGATGAACTAAATAAATACTTACCTAAATTTACTGATAATGAAGAAGAAGAGAAGGAAAAGACACTCAAAATGCTTTTTAATCATGAACCCTTTCATTTCACATCACCCCTTGGTGATTTTTATAATAACTTGAGGCAAGGTAACTATCGACCAGATATAGCAAAAATGAGAAAATTTCTTATGAAAGCTAGAGCTAAACAACAAAGGCATAAGGTAATTGTTTGGACATTCTCTGAGTTATATCATAATTAGATAGTTATGGTTAATTTTTGTAGTAATAAAATTATAATTTTTTTCAGATAAAATCATACTATGCTAAGTTATTACCAGAAGTTTTAATATCTCGGGAGCGTTTATTGGTAGCTGCTAAAGCGGCTCCACCCGGTCCTGTGCCACGTTTACCATTGCTGCCTCCTAAACCTTCTTCTAAAAATAACTATAAGCCTTTGTATTTAAGAGCTAAACAGAGATACTTTGAAGAGTTATCAGCTATTAGAAGTGAAGTAGGAGGAGATGAATCTGATGATGAGAACTATCCTGAGGGTCCACCAGAGCAGTCAATACGGAAACGAAAACAAGTAACATCTGTACAAGTAATAGTCTCATTATAATTGCCCTTGCCTTTGATCAGTTTGTGATAAGTGTTATATGACAGTTATATTTGATTTCAGAACACAGATGGGAATGTCTCTGGTACATTAGGAGGTTCAGATCAATCAACCTTAACATCTTTAGAATGTTTGAAAAATGTTCTAGCCACTCATAGAACTAGAAGGCAGTATAGAGAGGTAACTTTAATTTTAAATATTAAAGCTGTAATGTTTTAACAAAATTTTATGATAATTAATAAAATGAATACATCACAGTCCAGTGCTAGGTAATTTTTAATTGTTCTAATAGTAATGTAGTTCTAATAGGTTACAGCTTGTATTTGTTTACCTTTTTTAGCTTTCTATTATCTTAATGTCTCAATTTGAACCTTATCACCTGCGCATCATGCTAGGGCTGCTAAGTCAGAGAACCTAAAAGAATAAATATATTAGTAGTTAGTAGTAAACATCCTGCTTCAGATATTACGCTATTTAAGCATGAGCAAGACATGAGTAGTTATTTTTTTGTTTGTGTATGTAATATATTTCAATAATTAATCTATTTATACTTCTTTAAAAATGTAAACAAAGCATTTATGATTATTCAATCATGACTGAATGTTATCAATTTTAGAATCATCCAGAACTAATTACAACTGGGATAACATTAGATGATATAAAACAAAGAGTAGCTCTTGTTAATGGTGCAAAAAAGCTGATGTTTGGTGGTCAGAAAACTGGTTCACCTATTCAAAAACCAAGAAGAGGATCAAAGAAAGAGAGTCAGAAACAGAGACATGAGAAACCTAGTAAAAAAGGAAAAGAGGAGTATGAGAATGTTGAAAGTAAACCACTATTACCAAATATAAAGATAAAATGTGAACAAGAAGAGTCTGACTCTGAAAGTTCATCATTTGTGGACCCTGTGACAAGCCCTAAGTCAGGAAAAAAGATTGAACACCCAGAAATTAAAACAGAAATGGATGCTAAGTATCCTAGCATGTCAAAGTGAGTATATTTCGTTCATTTATATGAGTATACATATTAAGTATTTTAGAGTATGTTCATATTTGCAATATATTTTACTTATTTCACTTATAATATGGTGGTGGCTTAAGTGGTACTTTGCCACTACTGCATTGAGTGTTGTGGGTTGGATCCCCACATGGGACAACACTGTGTGTAATCCATAAAAATTGTTGTTCAGTCTTGAATGTTTGTTAAGTTCCCCACAATAAAGGAATTAATCCTAGTGCTTGAGTTGTCTTTTATATAAATATGGGCCCGTTATATATATATACATATATATATACATATATACACGGGCCCATAGTGTAGATGTACATCAGCATTTTTACAAAAATTTAAATCTTTTATTTATATAAATTTAATTGTTCCAGCCTTAACATTAATGATACTAATTTGGAAAGCATAGTGAAACAAGAACCCATAGACAGTGTAATGCAAATACAAAACTCTAGAGTGCATCAACCAGTGCCTATTAAACTGGAGGATTTAGATGGAATTGGTAAGTCTTCATCATCACTTTTATAATTCATTCTATGATATGAATAAAGGTTATTTGATTAATTTTGGTAATAAGTAATATTAAAAACATAAAAAATATGGCCTACCTTAATTATAGGTATGGCACAAAAATATGATAAAATAATAAAAACTTTAAAAATTTATATTTCCAATTTTAGACATGATGGCTCTACCAGTAGAACTTGCAGATGACTCAGGGGAGGTCGTCCAAGAAGTGACAACAACAAAAGGAGATGTCGAGGGTGGCACTGTGGAGGCAGACTCTTTGCTAACAGAAACTACACACGCTTGCTTCTTGTCTTTGGTGCGAGCATTGTTTCCTGCAAGAGCAGCTCATAGGGCAAGTAAAAAACAACTGCACGCAAGATGTGCTGCTGTTATGCGATCGCCAATTGCGCCCCTCAACACTTGGTATAATTGTTAGTATTTTAGTCATTTTGAACTTTTCCTTCTTACCAGTAATTTTTAAATTATTGGTTTTCTTCTAATAATACATCTAATCACTTTAAATGAGTAGTTATAGTATGTTTGTAATGTAGGTATCATATTTTGTAGCAAGCCAGGGATACTTTATTTATTTTATTTATTACACTTCCTGTAATTACAATATTGCTCATGGCACACATAAGGCCTTAGGCGTGTTTTGGGTGATGTTTGTGACAGGTGTTTTATATAAATAGAATGTGATATGCTAAAAATGTTTTGCCCCTATGACATAAAGAAAATGATGTAGTGAATGAATGTATGAATTAATTATACAAATAATTACTGATATGTGTGCATAGTGTAGTGCTATATGGTGGAAGTGCGCTTTCAATTCCTGTAATATGTATGTGTATAATATTATGTACATTTATTTATTTCAATATTTCAGTGGCTGATGATTGGTGTTCTGAACTTGATTCTGCTCTGGATTTCCTAGCTGGTGAAAGAGGACAGCATCCTGACGACTTTGTTCCATATCTCCAGTATTTACCTGAAACACAGGTATGTTCTGTAATTTTTGCTCCTGATATTGTAATTAGTTATATAGTTTAACTTGTTATTAAGTAAAATGCATTTTAAATGAAATATACAGCATCTATACTTAGCTTTTACCAATTGCTTTAAGTTCTTAACTGTGGAACAAATTTTATTTATAAAGATGGTAAGAGCTTTAAATAATTCTTAGTAACATTTTAGTCTATTTGTTGTGTATTGTCAAAAAACATTATTACTGGTAATTTTCAAATTAACTTTGTTTAAGACCAGGGACAATGTATTCTTATACCTACTTTGAATCAATAATTTTAATTTATCAATTGCACCAATTAGTAATTATTAAAATAAATATTTTTAGTTTTTTATTTGCTATGAATTAAAATTATTAGATGTACCAATGGATCGGTGCGGGTCGAGATTGTGACGCGATCTTAGGGCGGTTGTGTGAGCGGTGGCTAAGAGCCGCTGAACCACCGCCTCCTGCTTTGGAACCACCACCCTCCAGGTAATACTTAACTTCTTTAATATGCACATGTGTCTCCTCCAGCCATCTATATCATGTGTCTTGCTATAACCATTGCAGGTGATAGTAAAATGTTGTTCAAAACAGAAGCTTTGTAGCGTAAAATGTAAATTCTCAAAGTAGAGGTACTATGTTATTAATATTCGGCTTTTGTTTGAAGGTGATTTTTTGAAGGAAGTAAAACAATCCAGTTTAGTCAGTTATTAATGGTATATCATTCATAAGGCCTGCAAAGATACATGACAATTAAACAAACATGTCTTTACAATAATAAAGACAATATTGTAATAATGTGAAAAAGCATGTTTTACAATCATATGCATAACTTCTCTGTGATAAATTTCAAAAAACAGAAAAAAAAAGATACATATAAGTTATAATAAAGAGAAGATATTTATTACAATTCCTGTACAGGACGAAAAGGGATATTATAACAAAAATTTCTTTGGTCAATATTTTGGCATTCCCTTCTCATTCCAAAAAAAAAAAAAAAAACTTGACAAGTGCTAAAAAGTTAGAAACCTGCCTCTGGCAACACTGTTGTTCAAAAATCCATATAAATAATATATAAGAACAATACATTGTATCAAAACAAATAATATTATGTGAAGAGAGACATTAATGATACTTATAATATTTTCTTTTGTTTTAGATACCCTACATCATGGGCAGTTCGGGTGGCTACAGAAGGGGAACTCATAGAGTTCCGTGCTCAGGAACGACGGAGATTTGCAGCAGCCGCTAAACCATTCACATATGTTCAACATGGGTAATCTATACTAATGTTGTATATGCGAAAATAGTTGCATCTATCTGTCTTTTTTTTAATTGGATGGGCAAACGAGCAGATGGGTCATCTGATGGTAAGTGACTACCAACGCCCGTGGACACCCGCAACTAAGAGTCAAAGGTGCGTTGCCGACCTTTTGGTTACTTTAGGTCTACTTTTGAATCCCCCTGGCGCCTCCATCATGGTCAACTCGGTTCTCGTACCGATTCGGGCCCACATAAGATATCTGGGTCTAATCCTCGACGGCAGATGGCTCTTCGACGAGCACTTTCGGCAGCTTGCTCCAAAGCTGATTGTCGCTGCGTCCGTTCTTGGGCGGCTCGCCCAACTTGGGAGGACCCAGCGTCGTAACAAGACGGCTGTACACGGGAGTTGTCCGGTCAATGGCACTATACGGTGCACCGGTGTGGGCGGAGGCTCTGACCGCCCAGAATAGGGCACTTCTCTGGCGTTCTCAAAGAGTCATGGCGGTTAGAGCCATACGCTGTTACCGCACCGTATCCACGGAAGCGGCATGTGCATTGGCCGGAACACCCCCGTGGGATTTGGAGGCGGAAGTACTCGCTGAAGTTTATCGGCGAACGGCTGACTTCCGGGCGGTTGGCGTCATCAGGACCCCGCCCGAAGAGGTACGCGAGTGACGTGAGGCCGTTCGCGAGCTTACTAGGTTACTTGGTCGTCCCGGCTGGAGGCTTCACGTGCTAACTTTGCCGCCGCCGCTCCGGCGCACGGGACTCTTTCCTTCCAACTGACGCAGGTTCTTTCCGCGCATGGCTGCTTCGGGAAGTACCTGCACTCGGTCGCTAGGAGGGAAATGAGCCCCGTCTGTCACCACTGCGACTGTAGTTAGGACTCGGCTCAGAACAGGCTTGCGGTTTGCGCCACCTGGGCGTCGCATCGTCGGGCCCTCACTGCAGTCATCGGAGAGGATCTGTCGCTACTGGCTGTTATACGCTCCATGGCCAGTAGCTACAGAAATTTTACCGCGGTTGCAATCTTCTGCGAGGACGTAATCTTGCGGAAGGAGGCGGCGGAGCGGGCCCGGTAGGACGATATCCATTCATGCTTTTCGGCGAATTCATGTTGCCCTGAGTGTGGCCGCGGGTGGTCGGGATGGATTTTCCCCTCCGCGTGTGTCTAGAATGAGGAATGTGTGGAATGACGGCCCGTGGGGTTTCCACACGAAAAAAAAAATTTTTGAATAACTTTGTTGTTTTGCCTCAACGGCAGAATTTATGTTAATTAAATTTGGTATGTTAATACTTCAACCCTGTAGACCCTGTCGAAATATACATACGTACGCTCACGCCTGTATACCAAGGGCTCGGCAGAGGTGTATTAAACACCCACTTTTAGTAACACATTTTATATATTAATTTTAAATGTGTTGAGTGAGTGACGTTGGCGAAGATGGCTTCTTATAAATAGTAAAAAAAAACTCGTCTCTAATTTCTAGTGCGTCTAATTTTAATCCAATTCAAATGTGTTGAATGGAGTTCTGCTCTCTGGGTTATGTATATATGTTTGTGTGCAGGTACCGGTCGGTGGTGGGTCCGTGCGCGCGCGGAGCGGGCGCGGGCACGTTGGGCGGCGCCGGCGCGAGCTCGTCTGTGCTGGTGGCAGCGCGGCCGCGCCACGCTGCGCTGCCCGCGCTCGTGCGGGACGCGCTCGCCCGCCTGCCCAACGGGGAGGGCACCAGGCATCACGTGCTGGTACTACTCAGGTACCTGACACTATTTAACACCTATACCTCTATAAATATTAATAATAAAGCTTTTTAGTTTTTAATCACCTTTTTTTTATTTTAAGAACATTTATGTATCCACATTCTGGAAGGGAATAATAATGTTAGTTTTTTTGCATGAATATAGTACATGGTTGGACAATATAATATACAATATTTCATAGTTCGTCATTTTTTTATACTATAAGGGGACAGACAAATCACCTGATGGTAAGTGACAACCTCCGTTCATGGACACCTGCAACTCTAGGGTCATTAGTGTGTGTGATAAGGGTTAGGGGGATGAGTAGATGGGAAAGAGGAGAGGGGAAGTTGGGTCTCCGGAAACCTCACTCATTTCGGGGCAATGCAACGCAAGTATTACTTCACAACCGATTTTCTGTGAGGTCGTGGTATCGCACCGGTCGAGCCGGCCCATTCGGGCCTAAGCATGGCTCTACCACTGTCAGAAACATATCCTACTTGTCAGGTGGACAAAATGTTTTTCAGTCATTTTTTTAATTTATAATACTAATAAACTAACTAACTAAGTTAGATGAACATTAAAAGTAAAAAAATAAAATGCGATATTCAGATTGTCAAACAATGATAATAATTTATTCATTCATAATTCATTGTACTGCAATGCTAGCTCATTAAGAATAATTATGAAATGTTGTTGTCAAAGTACAGTATCATCACCAGTGATCGGAATAAGGAGAGTTAATGTACCCAAAGTTCAAGGAACAGAAATGAAAAGTGGAGACTTCCTTACGACAAAAAATTTTTTTCGGAATATTTGTTCCGAATTCCGGACCATTGCTTAAGTACTACTTAAATTAATAAAGTAAAACAACTATCGAATTTGCTGTTTCTTTTTGAAAAAAATAAAGGTTATCTCCTTATCCTTGTTTGAAGGACGTAAGTAAGCGCGGAAGCTAATTTAATTTACATACCAGCTTTAATAATTACAATTATCAAGGCTGAAGTATAAAAAGAACAATTTATAGGTTTTCATACCATTTATTCATATTTACAATTATTGGAACTAAACGTAAACAAAAATCAACCTCAATCATTAAGATAGTTACCAATCTTTCTTAAGAGTCTGAGTCTTCTCAGTCAGAATATTATTTCCGATGATGTTGAAAGTCGTCCCTTAATCTGATTCGGTACAGGTTTCATTAGGAATGGAGTATTCTTTGTCATCGTAAGATAAGATATATCTTACGGCGGCAAAGAGAATTAATATAAATTATGAGCAGTTTTTCCATATCTACAAACGATTTCTTTTTGCACTTAAAATCCATTTATAGGTAGAGAAGGACCTTTCAACATCAACTGAAGTTATAGGTACATATTTATAGTAGACAATGATTCATTTTCATGGTCAACTTCTTTTCTATATTGTCACAAATGTCTCCTAATGCATCTACTCCATCTGTTTATGACGTTTTCTAATTTTATTTTAATTGGTTCAGACGAACACCAGTTTAGAACAGTTCTTGCTTCGTCAAATATGTGGAAAGATTCCGTTAACAATGAGTTAGACTTTTGTCTCCTTTAAAGAAATTTGAATAATGTGGGTGGGTGGTCACCTTGTTATGACTTTAATTTATTTTTTTTTACATTTGAAATTAATGTATCAATTAATGTGTCCGTATTTGTTCTGCACCGCGGTTAAGAGCGTGTGGTAAACAGGTTACATGTATCATATTTGGCAAATAGTTCTTTAAAATTCTTCCTGCTTTTAACATATATGGTACGCTATCAGACCATAAGAGTAAGCATCACCTATTTTGGCTTCATAAGAGTCTCCCCGCATTTTCTAAGTAACCAGTCACAAATTAAGCTATTGTCTTAAAAGCTTTGCAGGCTTTTGAAAATGGCTTATTCGTTACCACAATTAAAGGTTTTACAAGAAAATGTACAATATAACGACCTAAATAATCAGTAGTTTCATCTAGAGATATCCAAAGTGTTTGATTGTATTAAATCAAGATAAAATGCTTCATTCAATTTTCTAGCATCACCTTGTTGTGTCGGTCCGTCAATATGCCTCCTGATATTGCTGTTCTTGTATACAATACTATTCTGAAGTTTAGAACAGTATATCATGTTGCTAGCGGGGTCATGGTATCGGTGTCTCAGTAAGAGTGCATTTTTAAATTTAGAATCATTTTTTTTTTCGTGCAACTGGTAACTCTGAAATTTGTCACCTATGTTGATTCCGGTTATTAAAAATGGAGCGCTTTTCGTAAGGACAACGCGTTATAATTGCGAAAACTCATTACAAAAATGGGGAAAGTTACGAGAGTCTCGCCGAAAACCCGAAAACATCAATTCGGCATCGTTTTCAACAACTTCAAATTTCACGTTGCACTACGCAGCGAATTTTGACAAAAGACGCTTGTTCTATTTTACGGTTTCTGATCCGCGACTGAGCCAACGTGTGGGGGGACCTCCGATCGATATGGATAACGGTGAAGCGATGTGTACAAGATTTAGCTAACTCAGGAGCTCAAACCAGCAGAACATGGATAGCGCCGGCATTTCGTGCAATGGGTAATGGAGCAGTGCCAATTTTTCGAAAAAAGTCATGTTCTCCGAGGAAGCGCATTTCTATCTGAATGGCTATGTTAATACACAAAATTGTCGAATTTGGGGCTCAGAAAATCCTCATGCAATCCATGAATTGTTCGGACTTATACCGGTCGAGGTTTCCGCCATCGCCCTACGCGACAAAATATCCATCCCCATCACCTCAATGATTGGCACTCCACCACTGTGCGCTTCTCCAGAAACATTTTGCCTCGCACAATCAGCCTATGGAACAAATTGTCGCCTGCCGTATTTCCGGACCGCTACGACCTTCAAACCTTCAAGAAAAGAGCGTACTCGTACCTAAAAGGCCGGCCACGCACTTATGACTCTTGAGTTGCGGGTGTCAATGGGAGGCGGTCGTCACTTACCATCAGATGACCCTGCTCGTTTGTTCCCTATCGCATAAAAAAATAATAATAATGAGAAACATGCACCCACAACGAGCAACTGTCTGGTGCGGATTATGGTCAGGCGGCGTCAAACCAGAAACAATTCCTGAGCTCAAATCAGAGATCCGAAGCGTCATCGGTGAGATACAGCCACACCACTATGTAAAAGTGATGGAAAATTCATAAAAAGAGTAATGGCCTGTCATCAGAGCCATTTGCCGGATATTTTATTCCATACTTTATCGGAACATGTCTTCTTTACAATGAAATAAAAATATCACAACTCTCATAAAATACGTGTTTTTATTTTAAAATTAATAAGTGCACTCTTACGGAGACACCCTTTACCATTCAGGGTGATCTTTAATTCACCACTCTATAAGGTAGTCAACAAAATCAAGCCAAGGTGGTCATGTGAAGCAGATCCAATAAACGATAAAACAAGTGTAGGTAACAAAAAACAATTCACGAGTCAAATATGCGTACACAACATGAGGGACTACAGGAGTGAATGATGCGCGCATGACGATGCTTGGAATGCGAAACACCTTTTGTCATTGTTTACCAGTGATAAACAAAAGATAGAAAGAGACCGCAAGTTTTGGCTATTCTTTTAAACGAAAACATAACGCGGAGGATCCGCCTTGTTCTTTACCCGAATTAATAACAATAGAAAACGTAACTGCTGGCTTTTTGAGAACGTTCTCCTTGTTGTTGAATTAAATAGGAAAATGAATTCAGTTAGTCTACTGTATTGATTAAATTAAATTTTAGTCGTAAGGAAGTCTCCACTTTTCATTTCCGTTCCTTGAACTTTAGGTACATTAGCTTTACTTATTCCGGTCACTGATCATCATGGTCATTAATAAACTCATCAATAGACTAATCAATTTAAATATACTAAATACTACTAGTCAAAAAATTGATAAAGAAGTACTGTTTAATTTAGAATGTATAATTTCAAAATGTATCATTGATCTTCAAAATTAATGCAGTTGGTACAGGGAAATTAGAAAAATGGTCCGGGAAAGTCATTGAACAGTCGTTGATTTTTCTTGGATATTAGCAGTGATTAACTATAGGTACCTAATTTTATTTGCATACAAATTCTATATATAATTGTGATCCTGAATGTTCCTCCGATTGATACCAAGGTTCGCTATCTTTAGATTAAACTGACTATATTTATCTATTAAAATGATATTAATGATAATGATATTATGTGAGCCACGACACATCAGTTGATAGTCGAATATGAACGCGAACTGATTTGAATTATGGTTTAAGCTCAAAGTATAAGAGCATGATACGAGAAATGTGTAACATGGCTCGTACAACGCACATTAATCACATACTGCTTTCTGTTAGAACGATATTATAAAATTAAAACGAAATGTATTACATAAACCCATACATACATAATTTATTAAAGGAACCCTTCCATAAATTCATAAAAAAAAAAAAATGTCTGTCATTGTAAATATCTCATTTCACAGAATGTCACAATGGATAGCTCCTTGCACTGACCAAACGCTATTGAGTGCAGTGTCTTCAGTATTAGATAGACTTCTGTCTGCTAAACGCGACCCTGTCGTCAAGTACGACCTGAGGACCGCAGTGTGGACATATCTACATAGGCATAGGTAAGCGTATATTTATAATTAAAGTATAAGTAAATTAGATTTACCAGAAGATTATGAAAACCCTTTTCATTAGGAGGAGCCCAGGAGCTTGTGAGACATGTATCAAAACGTCTATATATTTCTAATTGGTACTTTAAGGTGGAAAGGCACCCTCGAGCGCTGAAATAAATATTTCGCTTCCGGCAATTCGAACAGTTGATATTGACGGTTGTTTCACCGCAATCATGAATCTCTGTGAATACATCACTTGGAAAAAAGATGATGTAAGAACTGGCACTATCTAAGGAAGGGTAAGGTTAATCTTTGGTAAGCCTTGCCTTCGATCCTTACATTAGATCGTTCGATCTTTTGATCTCAGTGTAGCGCACGCTGCTGAGTTTTCATTTGGATCCATGCCTACATATAGTTTCAAATCCGATGAGATATCATCCTAGGGATAGCGCACTTAGAAAACGAGTAAAGTCTATGCTATTAGCAATGAGTAAAATCTACTTGATGTTTACAGAAGCGAGGAAGATTGGCTAAAGATCACGAGCGGTCGAGGGCGCAAGACGGCTCTGCTGCCAGTGCCCGCATTGTGCCTCCCGTCCTCATCGATTCCTCCGCCGCCACTGATTAAGACCACACCCGTGTCTGTCGTCAACAAGGAATCGGCACACCATATTCCAGCTCATGCCGTGAGTAACGTATTTATTGTCATAGCTTTATCCATTTGATGGACGATAATACTTATTATGTTTTCGAACGTCAGCAAATATTTATCTGTCCTAGCAAATAATACTTAAAAAAATAGGAAAAGCCTCATTCTTCTTTTATCTATATATCTTTCATACATATTTTGTATATATTAAAAAATCACTACATGAAAATAATGTTCATAACTAAACACTTTACTTTTACACTTAGTGTATACTGAGCTATGTACATGTATTATGCTCTGACGGAAAAAAAAGTTAATTTATACTATCCTGTTAAACCATAAGCACATCTAGTCAAGCAGTATTTCATTGTATACTAATTTTCATTACTTATTACAGATGGAACTAGAAGTAGCTAGTGTTGAAGAAGTGATTGAAAATGCCTCCGATAGTGACGTTGACGTAGATGACAGTGGCGTTCCACCTTTAATGCCACACCTTTCGTCCGCACAACTGCTAATGCAAGCCACGCAGGCGTCACAAGGGAAACAGCTCGCATTACCACCCAAACCGAAAGGCAAACTTGTCGCCACACCTCCCCTGAAACCAAAACCTTCCCAACCGAAACAAACAGGTGCAAAGCAGACAGGAGGGAAGCAAGCGGTGCTCATGTCACAGTCAGCGAAACAAGCGAACATTCTGGCTCAGGCAGTGAGACAGACCAACATTCAAGTAAAGCAACCCACCGTAATACAACAAACGAAAACCACCATCATACAATCGCCAAAGCAAGGAGGTGCTCAACCGAAACCTCTCGTAGCTCAGCCGGCGAAACAAGCCAGTGTTATAACTCAAGTAGTCAAGCCAAATGTGGGTAAACAAGTTGCAAATGCCAAACAAATGAACCAAGCAAACGCTGTTCAGTCGCCGAAGCAAACACAAGGTGCCAAACAGATCATTGTTAACCAGTCGACGAGTATATCTGCTCAGCTGAGTACAGTGACTCAGCTGTCAAAGTCGCTACCTTCTGTAGTAGCGACCCCTCACAAAAGTCCATTGATCAAACAGCGGCCGTTGCAGAAAGTTGAAGTGACACAGAGTGCCGTAAATATTGTACGTTTTAGTATTTTTCATTGTTTTTAGAACTCAAATTAATTGGAAAATAATTGTGCAGTGCACAAGATGGACAAATTTTAAGAGAGAACGAAATAAGTTCCAAATTTTTTTTGTGTACCTAAATTATTCCATATATTATACATTGGATATAAAAATGCATGATTGATATAAAAATATATGGATATGATTGCCCCCTTTCTGCTCTTCAGTTTACTAGTGACAGTGTAGGAAACATTACTAATATTTTAATTCCTACAAGCTTGCTAGCATAGTACTAATTTTCACTAATACTTAATTTAAGTTATAAATATTGTAAGAAGTACATAACGAAGACTAGAAGAACATTGCTGGTTACTTTGGGGAATATTATGATCTTAATTTGCTAATGATAGTTTTTTATTGCCATTATAGATTTCTGCTACAAGTGTACCAAATTTGCCAAGCTCACAACCGCCCGGTTTAGTACCCACGTGTACAACACCAGTTCAACTTCAAAATAAGGTATAAATGGCTAGCTTTTATTCATATTTTGTTCGCAACAAATGTTTTATATGCTTTTTTATTGTTTGTCACATTCTACTTCATTATTTATGTCCTAATATTGCAGGTAACTCAAGGGACGCGGTCTCTCTTAATAAGGCCGAACGCAGTACAAACTACTGTCACATCTGTGGTTACTGCAGCTACAGCAACACAGGTCTGTGTTTATTATAAGCAAATTATTATGATATGCTTGTTGATTATTTAGTCAAATTAGTTTCTCTTCATTAGTTATCAAAATGGTGGATATACCTTTTTTTTAATAAAAAATAAAATGATGTACACATATGGGGGTACAAGTAATTTATAAACATATATATTTTTTAATCACTTCATCTTCTATTTAGTAATCATGCATGTCCTTTTGAGGATGAACTGGATTCAGTGGTTATAATTTTTTAATCGACATCATAAAAGGAGAAGGTGTTACGTACACTTATATATATATTCTTTAATATTTATGGTAATCGATTGTCCTTTAATTTTGGGTCGATTTTCAAAGATTTCTTTATTTGATAGAGTATACTCATGCAGTGGTCCCATTTATAACTAAATCAGGTATTTCCTATAATTTTTGGAGGCTATTAAGATATTTGTGTCTCATGTTACTGAGCTGATAGTGGAAGCTACAACTCCTGAACGGTTAGGAGTTAGACAATAATTGTTTAAATTACGTTATGTTATGAATTAGTCGTTTTTACTATTAAAAGATTTGAGAAGGCGCATATCTGCTTTTCTATAAAAACAAATATATAAAATGCTTTTAGTGTGCTATTGTGTTTATGACGTCAGTGTTCATATGTTTGCGTTGTTTAACTTCATGTTCTTGACCATAATTATGTCAATCCCGTCCATATTCAAAATTGGGGTGTCGTGCTTGAGCTTATTAGTGATAACCATAGCACAGGTTTTGTGCGGGGCAAATTTCAATTTGTTCCTGACACCCCAATTCTGCACGTGGGCGAGGGCTGTGTATGCGACTCTGGATACCTCGGTTGCCGAATCACCGTCGACGACCACCACGATGTCGTCCTCGGATGCTTGTACAAAGTATCCCATCATCCTTGCAGTAGTGGGTCCAGCAAAAGGTTCCACAGGATAGGACCACCGATAGACCCTTGGATACAGCCCTTGTTCGTCTCTCGTGTGCAGTCCTCCCCAGCATACCTCACCTTGACTTTCCTACAGTCGAGATAGCCATCTAGCAGCCTCCTAGTGTTCACCGGGCAGCTAGCCTAACTTTGATAGCTGGCAACCATGCGTTGTCGATGGCGTTGTCTGTATCCAATGATACCAGGTAATGATGCCAGGTAACACTGAATTTAGACCTTCTACCTTTGCTGTGACACGCTTCCTGGCTGCTGTGGTCTCTGAAAAATTGAAGGAATATCCCTTTAGCTGAGGCCAAACGCTCCAGCTTGGTTGCATTCATATACGAGGGTAGAGTTCATGGTATTGCCCTTTAGAGTATTTCACACATATTATTACACTACTGCTACTTACATTAAGCCATACTTTCAGATAGTATACGTATGTTGTACTCCTTTATACCTCTCGACATAACTGTCGTGGCGGCGTAGCTTATTGCAGCACATTGACATTTGAAAATGGAACTGTATTGACCTAGCACCACTGATATTTTTATATTTAGGTGTTGTGAGAGAACCATGGCTCCAATTCCTGACTAGCTTTGCGTAATTATACCTGATCTCACCTTTCGAAGACATGCTGTTTAAGGGCTGTTGGTATTTCACTAATTGGTTTCATATTTTAAATCTGGACCCGCTTAGTTGTACCACAGATTTAAGTGTTTAAGTCTAGAATTTGTTTTTGACGGTCTCAGCTCTATTCTCTGCCACCAAGCAATAGCATCGTAAGTGGTGCGTGTATCACAGCTATAGCGTGATTTTGACGAGGATCCGATTCTAATGGCCGAATGCAGGCTTTTTTAAGTTTTGTAGTTGTTTCTGCTTATTCCGCAGAAGTTTGCTGTCTAGTATTACTTCTAGATACTTGACCACCATTTGGCGGGTAACAAATAGTTTAGGAAGCCTCAGATCGCATAGGCTGCGCTTTGTTTAACATTATCGCCTTCGTCTTTGTCGTTTTCACTTTTAAATTGTATTTCTCACACCATTGTTCAACGACCTCCAGAGCAGACCTTTAATCACAGATCACACTTTCAAAGGGTCCACTGATGAGAATGGTCAGGTCGTTCGCATATCCTACTGTGAGGAACCTACGGTTATTGAGTTCTAACTCGTCGACCACAATGTTCAATCATCATCATCATCAGTTCAATCACCCCTCCTGGTGAGAGGACTCCGCCTTGTGGGCACACTTTGGCCAACGCGAGGGGTGTTGTATTATTATATATAGCTCTGTGTCTGAGCATGTTGTCGATCCACCCGACAATTACAGATTCAACTCCATGTCTTGACAGTCCTTGGCTCAAACTGGTAATTTTAGTTTTGTCAAACGCTCCATCAATATGCTTATATCTTAATTTATTTTTAATTTTAGGCCACACCGACAACTAGAAGAGGGGTAGTTAGAGTGTTAAGTCCTGCAACTCCAGCTTCAGGAAAATCCCTTATTTCACCAAGGGCTTTAATGCAGCAAGGTAAAGAAGTCTATCAACTATTGCAGGTCCTTTATAGCAGTCTTTCTAGGTATACTTAATCACACACCAAATTTAATAACATTATTTTTAAAAAGCTTTCAAAAACACTACACTAAATGAGTTTCTAATACTGTCAATAATTGTGGCAACACTTACATACCCTAAGTGTTTGTCAGCTGTTAACATACCTTTGTGCGTCCATTGTAAAATTAGCATAACTGACTCATTCGAGTCTCTGAAATAAATGTCTATCATTAATAATATCAGGTGCACCAGCAACGGCTAAGAAGCGAGCTACCGTGCCAAGTGCCGGCTCTGTCACGACTATTGCTCAGGTACAATTTAACTCTTTATTTATACATACCTTACCTATCCGCCAACAATATCAAAGCATAAAACGTTTTGCTATATATTTATATCTATATTCTGTTTATAAGAAAACCTCATAAAATTGTCCAAAACAGTTTTAAATTTCAACCTAAAATATACTTTACGACACATTTAATAAAGCACAAAATACCATATCGTTGATACGTGATAATGTCGTGTTGCTTTTTGTGTTCTCATTTCTTGGAATATGTATATCTAAAGTAAGAACAAAGTTATGGAGCCCCAAGAATAATCGGTTGTAAAACATTTGTTTTTTATCTACAAATTATTATGTTATTTATGTAATGTGCGTATGTATGTTTCTTCATGAATTTATTTCTTTAATATATTATAAATTGTATGTTACGTACTGCGTATGTATTACATTGCTTTTTATTTTCTTAAAAAAAATATAAGTTTGTTAGATGTTGTATTAGTAGTTTCTATGTATATATTTTTTTATTTTTACCTGTGGAAACCCCATCGGGCCGTCATCCCACCGGGGTTTTCGGTGGAACGGAACCACAGTGTGCCATACTGTGCCTTAAATAGAAATAACCCGGGAGGAGCTTTATTAACATATCCGGATCCCTCCTAGCGCCTGCCTGCAAAAGCGGGCACCACCTTCTTTCAACTCTCAGTATAATATAGTGCAACCTTGATATTACGAAACTGAAGGGAATAAGAAAATATTTGTTATACCGAGTAATTCGTTGCAATGAGGTTTGTTAGATCTCTATCTTTAGTTAGGTTGGACTATGATTCATTTTAACCAGGTAAAACAATTTGTTCATTAACCTCAACATTACCTTGATCCATTAATAATGGTAACAACTTACTTCATAAAATGTATCTTTAAACTTAATAATTGTGGCAAATGTATTGTGTGGATTTCGAACTTATTAGCAATGTCTACTTTTTTCTTCGTAGGATTCTCGTTTTAATGATTATTCGTTTTTAACTTAATAACTAACAACAAATAAAAACAGCAGTGTTTACATAACTTGGCGTCAAACAACAATGGCTGTCTTACGAAGAATAAGACCACTTGCGTATTATTGAGCCAACGGAGACCAATCCTCGCGATTAGAACACTTTTAAAAACAAGCTTTTAGATTTACTTTTTAGTTATAGGCGTTTCCTTTAGTTATAGCCTATTGTTTAAGCATATCCATTTATACCAATTTGATACCATTATTGTAGTTCGTAAAAATTACCTTGTGTATGTATTGTCGTCCAAGCTTAACATGTATACAAAATTTCATGTAAGTCGGTTAAGGGCAACTGCTTTAAATTCAGTTACAAGATTCTACCTGTACATACATACACTGCAAGTTACATAAAAGCTTTTAACAAGACAAAAGATTGACCAATAAGCAGTTTTTAGTTTTAGTAGCATTAATTTATCACGATAAAAATTGCAATAAAACCTATTACTTTAAAATGTACTCCAATCAGCATCATCTCCTGTTCTATTAAACCTAAGTTTGGCTATAAATAGTGGGCCAATACCACGTGTATTGGCCTAACATTCGTAATATACCTTTGCTCGTGGTAGAGCCATGCTTAGGCATGAATGGGCCGGGCTACGGCCACGGCCTCACAGAAACCGGTTGTGAAGCAATTTCTCCCATTTTTTTTCCGCCGACCCGACATCTAGTTGGTGTTTACCTACCTACCTACTATGTTATAGTCTACCTATATATGTTTACGTATAATTTTATTGACATATATGTACATAAATTATTTTCCAGAGTACGGCGAGTACAACTACAGTTGTAAGCAGTGTGCCGACAGCAGTAACGTCATCAATGTCCACTCGCACTGTGCAATTAGCAGGCGGCCGAACTGTGCAGCTTGCTGCCAACCAAACCGTGCATCTTCCCAGTGGACAAGCTGTGCAGCTAACATCAGGACACACACTCCAGCTATCCTCCTTACAATTACCTACACACAGCGTGCGTTTACCGAGCGGCCAAACTGTCCAACTGGCGTCACCTCAGTCAGTCCAAGCTGTTCGAGTCTCATCAACCGCGGTGAAGAGCCCGAGCCCACGTGCCCAACAGGCTACCCCCACGGTGAAAACAATACAAACCAGTCAACCTGTACAAATACCCGTGTCGACAGTACAGTTAGCTGGACAAACAGTACAAATCGCTGGGCAAACTGTCCAATTAGCCGGGCAAAGCGTACAACTAACGGGTCATACTGTGAAGTTGCCTAACGGCCAAAGTGTTCACGTCGCCAGTCAAGGCGTAATACCATCGCAGAGTGTTCAACTATCGAACGGTCAGACTGTTCAGCTAGGTAGTGGGAATATTCAAACAGTGCAATTAGGCGGTTCGAATGTGCAGCTAGCGGGTCAAAGTGTTCAAATGCCAAGCGGACAGACAGTGCAATTAGGGTCACAAACGGTGCAATTGGGGGGTCAAACTGTACAATTGACTGGTCAAACGGTACAATTGCCGAGTGGGCAAACGTTACAACTGTCGAGCGGACAGACAGTTCAGTTGTCTAGTGGACAAACACTGCAGTTGGCTAGTGGGCAAACTGTGCAGCTTGCTAACCAAACGACGAAGCCTGCGACGCAGGTTGTGAGAGCTCAAACGCCTTCTGACAAGGCGGGAGCCGGACAACCGATAGTGGCGAAATTACTGACAAATGCACAGGTAATATCCTAATATTTTTTACACCACTTTAAGTTAAGAAAATGCAAATATGAGAAATTACTATGCTTCTTTTTGTTTGATTAAATATATATTTCTAAATATTTAAAATACTTAAATGATTGATGTGTAACATTTTTTTCAAACATTAATTTTAAAAGACCATACACCGTGAGTAGGTATAAAGTTTTGTCTTTTGAATTGAAACATTTTTATTTTATAAGAGAAGGAACAAAATTTGTGAGATATAGCAAGGTTTTCTTATATCAGCAAACATGCCTCATTATGATTTTTTCTCATTAATTTTATCCTAAATCTAAATAATTTCACTTTTTTTTTTAATTAAATTATAATAGTGCGTCCCCTCGACCAAACGTACCCATGAGGCTGGCGGCGTTTCCCCGTTGTACGCATTTAGCGATGTTTTGGGTCAGGTATTGAGCAGAGCGTGGGTCCCGTCCCCTACTCCGCAGTCGGCGCCCCAAATCAGCCACGAACCTTTTGGCCGTCATACCCCGCATCCTCCAAGGCTGCGTATTTTCTGTGTTTGCCCAATGCCGCTGACTCGGCCGCCGAACCGGCCGCCCTCCGAGTAGCAGCGAGTTGACAGGACGCATAGGTACAGACGCAAGTAGCGTCCCATATCAGAGAGCGACCTCTCCGCCATGGGACGAGGGTGAGTCCGTCAGGCCGTTTCCCGTCGGAACGCGACAGGCCAGGGGGCTCCAAGACGCAGGGGATATCCGCGGAAACGAGCGCCCTTAATAAGTCGTTAATGGAGTAGTGTCGCGGACCTCGTCCGGCGCTTCGGGTACAACTTAGCACAAAAACGTTTGTGCTAAGTAATTACACTCTAAATAATTATATATATATAGGAGCAAACGAGCAGACGAGTCACCTGGAACTACCGCCGCCCATGGACACCCGTCGTGCGTTGCCTACCTTTTAGTTCTTTTCTTGAAGGTTTGAAGGTCATATCGGTCTGGAAATACGGCAGGCGACAATTTGGTCCACAGGCTGGTTGTGCGAAGCAAAAAGCTTCTGGAGTATGATCCAGAGTGGTAGAGAGCCAATCATCATGGTGATGAGGACTAAAATTTTGTCGCGTAGGACGACGGTGGAAACTTGCGGCTGGTATAACAAGTCCGAAAAATTCTTCTGGACTCTCCCCATGATACAAGCAATAGAGAATGCAGAGTGAGGCTACATCTCTGCGCAACGCCAATTTGTCAAGCCGATCAGAAATATCCTGGCAATCGATGATGCGATTCGCTCTCCGTTGAATGCGGTCAAGAGGCAGAACCTTTTCCTGTGGTGCCCCTACATAGATATGAGAACAAATTTTGTCTCAATCTGTATAGCACACAAAGCTTCTACGAGGCTAGTTTGGCCTTACCCTCTAAGTGATCGTGCAACTGGATTTCGCTTAATACATATATCAACGCCAAGGATTCCGATGCTGCCTGATGCAGTTAGGGAAGTGCTCTCAAACCGAGGTGATACGACCAATGGCATCTTTTTAGCGGTGAACGCATAAACATGTGTCTTCGTGGAGTTAAATTGGCGAGGTTACCCACGACGACCCCAATCTGAAACTTCTAAAGAGGTTTCAATTTCAGACGCAAGTTTGGATCGGCTCTCGATGACGTTTACCCGACAAACGTTAGCGCGGCCGCTGTATAGGGCATTACTTGTGCTATTGTCCGCATAGCAATGGATGCTGCTAATCTGCAGCATATCATTGATGCGGAAGAAACAGCGTGTATATAATATAGTATAAGTATGTTTATTGGCAATCTTGTTACCATAGTATGTACTCCGCTTAGTTTGGGATCAGATATCCGTGTCAAATCTTCAAAGATATTATTTATCAATATAAATCCTGATCGTTGGGAGTATATAAGTATAGAATTTAGAGCGAAGTCGGTACTGTCCGTTATTACTATTACGAATGAAGGTTATTGTCTATGGAAATTTAAAGGCTGCCAGTAAGAAATTGCTTTCAGCGATAAGACCGTCCATTGTACATATTGTCTTTGTTGTATCTGTGTTAACTAATTGTAATTGATGTATAATAAAGTTTATTTGTATGTATGTAGACACAGATGATCTCGCTGGACGGTCGCGCACTGCAAGTGGCGGGCGTGGGGGGCGGCGTACGCGCTCGAGCCGCTGTGCGGGTGCTGGCGCCGGCCAGACCACTGCTGCTCACCTCGGCCAAGCCGCTGCATAATATTATACTGCAAGTAGGTGCTAGGATATCCTACTGCAGTTCGATTGAGACCATTCATCGTCACTCGCAACACGAGGCTAACTATAACACATTTTACCAGTTTGTTCTGTTATTTTATAAAAATACAATTCAATTTCCAAAAATTACACTAGCTTTTGCCCGCAACTCTCAAGTGTAAACATTTATTTAGCGTAATAAGCTTTGGAACACTTTTCATTCAGAAATAGTCCCTATGACATATATAATATTATAGTAGGATTTCAAAAGAAAGGAAATTATTTCAATTATTCTCTTTTTACAGCAAAGCGACGGTAATACAATTCGAGTGACGTCGAGCGGTGCTGCGAATACATCACAAACTTTAGTTTTAGGTAACTTTCAAAAGTTTTTCTACTGTAATTAAATTTGTGCTGAAGTTACGTTTTATTGCTTACATACTTTAATTTTTCTGTAGGTGCACAAAATGTAACGACGTCCACAACATCTGCACCTGTTCTGAAACTACAACAGGTACTAAAATTATCTATTTTAAGATATAAACACATCTTTTTTTTAGCAACAAAGAGTTGATGTTTAAGAGAATATACTATCATAAAACATTTATCATTATTTTAGGTGAATCCGATACAGCAGGTTAAGCTCGCACAAGGAATTAAAATTCATCAGGTGATTTTTGACAGTATGCATGTGTTGAGAGATTGCTTCTTCAGATTTATGAGTAAAGTAGTTCCTGGAAATTGCATGAGGGAATGTCCGCATGTCTGATGAACAAGTGTGATTTGGAAGCTGTTGGTGCAAGCTATTCTGTAATACTTCGAACTGAACTAATGTAACATTTCTTCTTATAGTTCTAACAATAACCATTCTTTATAATATTGTTCACACTACATTAACTGAATAAACTTAAAAATTGTATGTATTAGCTTGAAAAAAATTAGATAAGAGTATATGAAATGGACACCCTAAATAACTAATTTGTCATATGACACTAGCATGTTGAGATTTCTTTACATGAAGCTTTAATAACTTGCAAGTAGTTACAATTAATAAATTAAAGTAATTTTTAAAAGTTTAATTAAACATTAAATCTATAAAAAAACTATAATAAAAATATTGGAGTGCAACCATTATGGATAGATACATTACAAATATTTATATGTAGTTGTATCTAAATTGGCAAAAACAATAATCAAGGTAGACTTTTATGTTTAATGTGCCTTCTGAGACCTGAAAATAAAGATTTATTGTTTGGAATAGGATGTAGTAAGAATGAAATAGTTTTGTACGTAACAACAGAATGTAACATGCATTTACAAATTATACCTACTTAACTTTATCAAGTGTATGCTTTACTTTTAATATAACATAATAAAAAACCTAAGCATAAATAACAAAATGGTGGTAGTAGGAGAAGAGATGACATTACGTATTTACCTTTTTGGGCTATCTTTTACCTATGTATATGTAAAATAAAAACAGGATTTGTTTTCTTAACTAATTTTGGTATATCTATTTTAGAATGATTCATAATATATTTAATATATTTTTGTTCTAAGTATCGTCACTTATATATAATATAACAGTATTTTACAAACACTAATTATCCACGTTAACTCGTATATTGATTCTAGTGAATTAGACTATGAAAAGTCCTGGTCCTCTCAGTGTCGATGTATCGCTTCAATATTTTATCATCTATTTTTTTACTCTTAGGTTTTGATTTTATTTCAATCTATGTCTATAAGAAGTTGCCTATGGCCTTCCATAGGGTAAGAAGAATTCACATTTCAAAATTATTCAAATTCGGTTCAACCCCTTAGCAGTGAAAACTTAACAGGCAGTTAGATACTTTTGCATTTTTAATATTAGTATAGATTTATAAAGGAAAATTACTCTTGATTGTATAAAGATAAATGAGATCGGCAGAAATGAGTGTCTCCTGTTTGTTGACTTCTAAAGGCAACATTTTAAGTGATCAAGAGGCATGTGTTGTTCGAATACTGATATCAGAACGAAATAACCAATGCCAGGTGATGGACACAGAAGTAATAGAAAAGCAACACGAATGTTTATGCAAGATTCAGCATTAAACATAGAATTATTTTATTAAATATTATTATATATATATTAAATATTATTATTTATTGTGTAATGTTTTGTTTATATATAAAATATTTAATATTTTAGGCCACATCAAGCTCTACAACCCCGACATCTAGCGGCGTACGAAGCGTGCTAATGGATGGTCAACAACTGAAACTCGTTGGAGGACGACACGTACTAGCTAGAATATTGCGACCATCGCATCCGCCTCAATAGATATTAATAGCTATATTATTGCCATATTTGTATAACAGTATATCGATGGAACTCTCAGAGGATGTAGGATTCAAAATAATGATTTTTATTGTAAATTTGTTCACTACATTACATTTTACTGACCATGATAGACATTAACTTTTATATTTTGATAAATAGGTTCTACAAACTGTCTCATATTACAAACACATTGCTCATTTCAATCTTGTTTTAAAGAATGCTTAGTTATTTTTAACTTTGAAAAAGTTGTTGAAAAACAAAAAAAAAATGATTTATTATTAGTTTCCTTATAAAGGTACTGATGTATAAAACCAGTATTAATGGTCAGGCACTATGAGTTGAAAATATTTTACGTCTAAAAACAATTTTTTTTGAGAATCTAAAGATGTATCGTTGAGTTTATCTCGATCTTTAGATTTAAAACTAAAAGCAATAAGATGTTATGTACATAAGATTTAACAACAGTTAGGTATAGAAGGGGAATAAAGAATATAATCGTTTGATTATAAACTTGTTATGATTATTTTTATTTATGATATGTATATAAATGCCACTAAAAGTAATGATTGTGTAAAGGTTTCGATAAGCATGACAATAGATATTTTTTTATACCAGCTAGAATAATTTCTAGGCTGCCGATGAATTCTTAATTGTATATAACAACACAAGCTTTGAAACCTGAACATGTATGATAGATGAGAAATGGTTCAGAGGTTTTGAGATAGGTGGCTCTGAAAGCAGCAGGAAACTTACTATGTCCACATGTTCTTAAATATCTTTTGGTTGTTGAATTGTTATTGAGATTTGCGTTGTTATCGTTTTGTAAATATTCGAGTTAAATCCCTTTTAGTTCGTAACGGTCAATTGCTCTGACGAGTGAAACTTGTTTATAGTATCGGAAAAGCAATTCGAGATATATGTATGTTATAGTTTTAATATAAATCCTAGGTTCATACTGCACAGTTTTTCACTGTTAGATAACAAAATAAAAATATATATAGACATTTTGTTTTATTGATGTATATGATTAGTGTAAACAAGAGCCTTTTTCGTATTGTTGCAATTGAGAAGTACAGTTGTTGCAATTCAGAAATAGAATATTTTAAAGCAGCTATTTTAAGTAAGTCTCTTGCCTTGTAAGTCTCTGCAGTATGTAAAGTTAACCAAAACGTGGACAGTAAAAAATTTCACAAAAATATTCTCTAAGTTGCAATGATATAATTTAAGTTCGTCGTATTATTCAAAAAAAGTGATGTAATCAGAAACATTTTAGATTTTTTTATTTTGTTGAAAGTTATCATCTTTGGACACTTCTCATTTATTTTTCTTTTACCACAAAATTCATCTCTATGAGGAATCGTAAGTGGCTTGACCGGATCTTGCTTAGTATCTATTTGCGCTAGTTACCATTTACCATGAAACAGGTGGTGTGTTAAGAAACTTACCGTCAACAATACCGTTTACCCATAGGTATCATCTTAAAGAAAAGAAGCATCTGCGTAATATCTTCCAGCTGAAGCTTTGTCTTTCATCGGTTGTACAGGAATATATAGGTATGTCTACGGTATCAAGTAGCGCCCACAAGCCTAAGACATTGTTATAGGGTTCGTTGCGAACACCCTTGTACTTTGTTCTGTGCGCGCGCAATTTTATTTGGTGAGTCCGTAAGTTAACACATCAAGTTACTGTTAAAGGTAATGCACGTGGTTGAAACATTACTTTTTTTTTTTTAATTTTTCCGCTTATCATCTATTTACCTATAAAGCAATATTCATTTAGGAATATACCTTAAGCATTTTAAAGTAGATTTTTAACGTAATGTAGCTATGTTAAAACAAAGTAATAACTATTTTAGCTTAGAAATAAAAACTATAAATTTCCCTAGAGCAGGTATATATTATGTTCTTTCAATATAATCCTTTTAAATTGGACGCTGTCAAGATTGCTACCGTCTGATTAGTGACTAAACTTATGTATTGGCTACATTTGCAATAAGGATGGTGACCACACTCTTGAACTCCACTTATGTAGTATTACGTACTCCAATAGTTTCTATCAGGCAGAGTGAAGTCATTATGCTAGTTTTTAATGCCTATATATAAAAAAAAAACTATCGGCCATTTATAAATCGATGATCGAAGTCATTTTGATTGATTTTACTGGGAGTAGATAATTCATTTTTAAGCGTGCTAATGAATACAACAGGTGGGAATACCGTCATTAGCTAGATTTGTCTATCGACAAGCCATATTTAAAGTGCACAAGTTCAGCGACGTTGAATCAAATAAATCGATAGTCGCATGGAAAAACATAATTTATTTCATTACTTATGTACATGGTGTGAGTGTTCTCAGCAAATACAAAATAATTACACTGCTCAAGGCATTCACAAAATACTACCTACACTAACATAAAAGCTAATAGGAACGTAAATACTATTGGTATAAAATGTGCGATGTATTTTGCATGATATAAAATATTGGCATGAATTATATTGATTTACATGTTACAATTTATAGGTATGTCATGAATAATATTCAAACTTAGATAGATTTCGTACACACTAGGCGATATTTCAATTATAAATCACGGCGTGCATAGGAGACCTTACAATTCCTTCTACAGGGGAACGACACGTCGGAAGATACTACAGAGGTATCACATTTTAATTTCTAACTAACATTGTCCCCTCTCACATATTCATTGAACAGTCATAATATATACCTAACACTGAGTTATTTAATACGCAAAGGGCTTATTTTTTTTGCACAAAAACTTACAATTAGAAAAAATAGTGCCGTTTTAAAATAAGTATACAATATAAATGCAACTAACTATTCTAAGAAATCAATCCTATATCAGTCTTATAACTATATTTTTTAAATTATAAAAATACTCAAGGGAGGCGTAAGTTAAATTCTTGATGTTTTTAATAATGAAGAGCTACATTGAAACATAACGTTATATGTATACCTACCTATAGTATAGTCTGACCAATACAATACCTGAAAAAAAGCCGTTTTGTAAACTTTTTAATGGGTAGGTACTTGCGACTGTTTTAGATATTCGTCATTATTAAACGTTTACATTTCTTCGTTAGACTAGGTAGGTACAATTCAACATTATACAAAGATTGATATTTTTATCTTAGTCTAATGGGCTACACAAAATAACTGCGTATGCTTATCATGTATATTTACCACAGGGTTTGTTAATACTGACGAGTCATATAATCGAATCTTTTCAGAGATATGATATACATAGCACGACTGAAGAAACGTTGGTCATGAATCGCGTGTAAAGTTGCGACAATCTATAGTTATTTTTATTTGATTGCATGCCATCGCTCGATCTGTGTATTTAGTTGTATACAGAACGTAGTGTACGCCGGAGACAGTACTGCCGTTTGATAAAGATTATTCTGATAGCGTGAATAACATTGAGCTGACTGTTAGTGACCGTTACAACGTATCTACATTTATTAATAATGAATGAACAGAATGTTAGAATGCCTCCACAGTTTGGTTATGTACTAGCAAACTCATGAGGATACTAATAATATCTAATTAATATGATCCATTACGATGGTAAATTACTTTTACATATGGGTACCATGTAAGTAGATTAAATTGTAACAAAAATAATATTAGCAATTTTTTGCATTTGACACGTACGTACCTAATTTACATTCATCCAAATATCTAGTGCGTTTACAAAATATACTTACATATTATATCGTATCTCTGAACATGGAATCCACCACTCGGCCTTCGCTGGTTTGTAGACCAATCGAGCCACACATTATATACAAACAATAGGCACTGAAAGTTTGAAATATGATCGGTGTGCTAGAAGACAAACACAGGCATATCTTCTATGCGACTTGAGAATCTAGACTACGGTGGCTAAATCATTACGAATTGCGTGAATGCCTGATGTACAATCGAAGTGACAAAGATGCGTGCACAACACCTCTACTCATTTTCAATGGAGGCCTTTCTGAATTATATTTTTCTATTTGTTTTAGGCACATAAGCAAAATTCTTGCTCATATTGTTCGGTAAGAAAACGATTTAGTACCGATATGCGCTTTAGGTATAGTTGAAATAATTATTTTGATAGCATTACACGTTGACTTATCCTATGACTTGCATATCTAAGTGAGAAAGATTGGTACCTAAACGCGTTGCTATTACGATTACACCTCGTTTGAGTATAGCATTTAGCAAATTGCGTTTACAATGTTACGCATTATGAACATATGTAAATATATATTTTATCATTATGAAATAAAACGTTACAGTTATTTAATCTTAACACATAAAGAAGTAGAATTAGGTATTAATACTTGTAGATGAGTGTGTAGTTATAATATTTTTCGATATGTACCCGAGTTGTACACAAGGCATCCTGATGGGTTATCGAGCAAGCTAAAAGCATGCTTGACGTGTCAGCTCACTCGTCAGCATCTTCAGCGTTCTCGGCCGTCAACAGGTTAGTGTTGTCGTCAGCTTGTAGATCGCCAGTTGACTTCTAAAACAAATGTTCCGCGATTATTTGTTGCCTGGTTACCTGACTAACTAATTTACAGATGTCATAAACTAATCGTTTCCATTTCTGCATTGTTTTTGGTCTTTTTCAATAATTCATAATGGATAGTATTGAATAAAATCACGTTATTATGTAAATCGTAGCGTGAATTTTTCAATATTGAACATATTCTAGCCATACTGCGCTACTTCTGAGATATAAGTATCTCAAAAGGTAAAAATGGAAACAAAAATATTGTACTCGCATTAGGCTAAAGTTCATTAACTGGATACATTAATTTAATCTTTAACAAATACTTATAGTAAGATTAAAATGTAACCATACACCAATCTGTGCGGAAGCAGCATGGGTGCGCTTGCGCCGGCGAACAGCAAGCGCTAACAGCAAGACAAGGGCGATCGATGATAATGCGGCCACCAGCAATGGCAACAGCAGGTTGTCACCAGGAGAGTAACCCTGTATAAAGAAGCAATATTATAAAATAGCACATGTAGGTATCTTACTAAAAACTTTTTAACGTAGCTACATTAAAATACAGCTACACCCATTCTAGGATATTTCTAATTCTTTTTCCAGGCAATCTTTAGATGGACTGGATTTTTAAATAAAATAAAATGTGTGTGTTTTAAATTATTTATTAGCAAACAAGGAAATGTCATCTATGACATATTTAACGCAATATTTTCATAAGCTTCTCAGAGATCCCGCTCCGGCAAAGACTTAACGACTAACCTCCTGAGCTTGAGAACTCCAAGATAGGGTGCCATCACTGAAAAAGTTCTTACTTTGCTGCTGATGTGTTTTTTTTTTTGTATGTAAGCTAGGCAGAGTGGAGTCACTATAGTAGCATAGTGACTCCACTCTGCCTGATGGAAAGCGATGGTGACCACCATTCTAAGACTCCACTAGTCTTAGAATGGTGGTCACCATCGTCATTGCCAGTGTAATCAATGCAGCATGGTGACCCGCACTATGGAGGCCTGGTGACATGATTTTTCAAGCCCCGATTAAAAGACTCGGGATCAAAGTGGAAGGGAATAATAGTGTTATGAAATTGAAGCGGGGGCAAATGTGACCATGATATTTTAGCAAACATTAAATTGACTCTCAATAATGCAAACTTAAGGTTTTGCAGAACTGATCTTGAGTCCAGTCATTTCTCCAAACTAAGTACATGGTATAAGATCTAAATCAGAGTTAATCACATTGAGAGCGGTAGACAACATATTGAGAGATGAATAAATGTATATCTGCAAATCGTCGGCATAAAGGTGGAAGAATGAAAGTAAACGACTAGAGACGACACAAAATCGCGTAAAGAAGATAGAATGCATTGCACAATGAAGAAAAGGAGGTTTTCAGGCGAATTCAGGAACAGGTAATTATGAAACCAATCAATTGCCCTTGAAGATATGTTAAGAGAGAGAATATTGAATGCCTTACTGAAATTAAGTAAGGATAGTCCCGCCAGTAGGTACGTTTCCGCTATCCATGCTTTCTCTGATCTTTCATTTTTTATAATGTGAACTATGCTGTCACTGTACTGTGTCCTGCATGGATCTCAGACTGAAAGGTATTTAGGAGTTTGTTCTATAAAGGAAAACTGTTAAGTTGATAATAGACAAGGTGTTCAAGGACTTTGATAGAAAGAAATGGTAGGATAGATATGGGTCGGCAGTCAGAGAAGGTAGAAGGTTAGGGTTCCTGGGGTAAAGGGATAATTTCAGCTGGTTTCCATTCCGATGGAAAGATGCCGTGGGATGAAGGGTGGTTAAAGGTGTTTGATAAGACAAGGAGAATATCATATCATAAGGATAAGGAGAATCATTTCTTTAGCTGATAATCCAAATCCTAAAGATTTCGAAAATATCCAAGTTTTTACACACCTTATTGCAGGGATTTTTTATGGTCACATATTTGTCGAGATTACTTTGAGTAGGCTAAGTATGTAGTAGCATAAAAAATACCTGTTTCTAAAAGTTATTTAAACATGCGGTACGTAGCACATAGTTGATATAAGACAAGAACATAATGGTGCGCATGAAAAGTGACAGGTAGACCTTTAGAATCGTTTGATATTTGATGAGATATTTCTAGAGAAAAGTGTCATTCTACCGAAAACATTTCTTGTTTAGCGGAAATTACATTTTATCAAAAGATTGAACATATATTTAAGATCGTCCAAAGCGATACATTGTCAGCTGTACTGTACTGCTAAGTTTCAGGAGAATAAAGCAACACTCAGTTTAAGGAAGGTTGAAGTACTTTTAAAATAAATAGGTGTGAGAAGTGTGATTTACAAGGCATTAAAAGGATTTCTTAAATATTATTAACGTTTGACTAGTTATAAACATATGTTAAAGTGTCATCTTACTTGTCAGGAACATACATACTCTTATATAAAATGAGTGTGTTCTTTTAGTTAATCTTTAGAACAGATTATTTACTGAACAGAACAGAGCCCGAGATTGATTTCATTTGATTCTACCGATTTCTTATAAACTTCAGGAAGCAACTAGCGTATTTTGTCAGTCTGAGCGCATATGCGCTATATTTAGTAAGCTGTACCTATGACTCACTGGTTGTAAAGAATGTAAGGAGTGTTGACGACGTTTGCAATAAGTTTTCGCAATTCATGGCACAATGCAATATAAAACACCAATAAATAGTTTAAATTGCACACAACAGTCAGCTACCATATTGAAATTTGTTAGACATAAGAGTTTATTTATTTGCTCTCGGCAGAGAATCATTTATTAGATACGGTAAAAATCTATAGCTATTACCTGGGTAGGTACTTTTCTAATAACCTAATATTACCTCCATTTGGAAAAACAATGGGTTAATATTGTATTTGATACACAATATTCAACCGTTGTTCTTATTCACTGATCCACTGATCTAAGGGCTTTAAAATAATTTGATTTTAATAGAAACTGTTCTTAAAATAAGATAAGAGTAAAAACTTTTGTTAGTAATACCTTCATAATATGTTAAAGGTACTTTCAGTTAAGCTCTTTTATAGGATTATCTTTATTAAGTAAAGTTATCGACATTGTATAAAAATAATAATATTAAAACGTAGATTGTTAACAAAATTTTATTTGATATGTTATCTGTCCGACATGCTTTAAAAATACGATTATACACGAGGCTGTCAATACTTTGCTAAACAATAATTAAGTAATCGTAAGATGGATCACCACCTTTCACTTTAACAGACGCTTACTAAGGTTCTACCTTTAGATATGCATTATTTGTTGAACTCAAAAATAAAGCTTTGATAATATCAGAGCGAGGAATATTTCATAAAAAATATCTAATGAGAATATAATCATAATTTTTACAGTAAATGTAGTGCCTTCTGACTTGTTTCTAACTTGGTTCGGTTCGTGTTTCATAAGACATGAGTTGTCTAACTATATAATCAGCCAAGGTATTCTATGACTTCTAAGACATTTGGTTCGAGTGAAGAAAATCGATTATGGGTAATCAGTTTCACATTACATAAGCAGTCTAGTTCTTCATAGGTATAACCTTTCATAAATAAATGTTTCCGTTTATATTGCTTGGCACAGCTGTTACCAAAGACAGTTAAGAATGTTCTGCATGCACAAGTGCTATGATAGAGTAAATACATTGTAAGTAAACATTACATAAGTTAGGTAACTATACAATACGCACCGTCCATTGGAAATAAGATGACGTGTCTACAAACGGCCAACGCGCGCCGTACCATCCGCTGTCACCGGCTTTCGACACCGTTACTTCATCGGATTCAGTGCCTGGAGCCGCATAATCAGGCTTCAACGGCGGTAAAGAAAATACTTCGTCTACTTCCAGAGACTCTTTAAATTCGTCATCATCGTCTACTGACAATATTGCATCTTTCAAATCTTTCAATTTATAACTCTCGATGGTTGTGGAGAAGTCGGTGGTCACCGGCATTCTCGTTGTTGTTGGTTTAGTAGTAATTAGAACATCCTCAAACGCTTTAGTGTTTGCTAGAGTAGATTTTTCTGATGAAACATGTGATCTCGAATAGTATCTCAGTACGTTACGAAGAGTAATAGTTTCGGGGGTTACTGTAGCTTGAATTATAATGTCTTTTTCCCACGATTTAAGTGATAAATCATGACCAACTACACGATCATTATTATTCGGCTGAGTGCCAATCAGAGCAACCTCATTATCTTCAGTAGGTATTGGTGGAATAGCTGTAGAAGAAGTAGAAATTTTCCATGAACGTAATGCAGGCATAGTCCAAGGTGGTGTTGTCGCTCTTTCACCAATAACTGTTGATGGTACTGTAGATGGAGTTGTATAAAGCGTCGTCGTAAAAGTACTCGTTTCAATTTTTTGTCCCAGAGTCGCAACAACTTCAGGTGACATTTTTAATTCCTTTTTCCTGGATTTTGCCATTTCACGAGCAGCTGGTGCCAGTGGTGCAGTAGTAATAGCTTCATGATGATTTAACAGATTCCTACGTGCTAGCAGCGCTCCATTCATGATGTAAAGTGGAACAGAAGCTAAAGCAAGTGCTACAATTACACCAAATATTATGAGTAAAACATATTTCACAGTGGATTTTCTACGCGATCTTCGCACATGAATCGAGGGGCTGTAATCCCGTCCTTTTCCCTTCAAGCCGCTATTGTTCAACACTTCCTCCGTTTGTGGGAGGATAGTGTATTGGAGACTGTTCTCGCCATGTCGAACTGTCTTGTACATATTGATGATACCGCTACTAAGTTTTCACAAAAAGAAACACTACCGTTACGTTTTGTATTCACACAAAATTTTATCACATGCTCGTATTTTCACTTTAGTTAGAAGAAACCGTGGTGTGTGCGTGTCACGGTTTTACTAGTCATCAATGTCGAGAAGAGTCGGTGCGAGACATCGCGGACACTCGCGCTTTGTGCAGTCGCCTTTTGATGGTGGGTAGGCACAATGGGCGCAAGCGCGACAACATTGAGCGGCTGCGCGTTCCCCTGTCTTACGGTTGCTCGACGGCCCCCAAGCTTTTTGAGGTTATATGAGTTAAAGCCGGCTTCTATTTTACATCACGCCGTACGACAATAACAATAACTTCACAATCTCTTTACACTCTCTTCTTCACATCATTAGTGAGTAATTTTAATGAATGAGTTTTAATGAATTATATTTGTGTCCGCCCAAGCCAGCTTACATATAAAATACGAAATTTAAATCGGGTCCACTTCACTAATGTAATGGAAAGCCAATATCGGCCCCTTGAGCAATTCAACGGAGATACGGATATGATGTTGTAACTGAACATTGCGTCTACTGGACATGAATATTTTTCGTTGTCCATGTCCCATCTGCAAAATATTCTCCACAAATTGCGAAAGTATTTGTTGAAAAGATATGGACCACAAATACTATATATTTTTACCACGATAACAGTTTCTCGTTTTCAGACCTAGCCGCCTGTTGAACAACAGACGACTCCACAATGGTGTATCGGTCAAAAAGGCTCGCGTGGAACATGGCGCCGCCGTCTTGGGTTGTTGGGATGCTACTCACCTCTGATGTGTATGAAGAATAGTATATTTGAACTATTACATAACTACACTAATTACTTTCGGAAATATATTAATATTTCCTTTTTTGCTTTTTAAAAAAGACAACTCTCGCACTAGGATTATTTCCTGTATTGCGGGGGCCTTAACAAATATTCAAATTACGTTTATAATAGGCAGGTATGATAGTATCTGTAATATATATAAAGTAAAAATAATTAGGTATATTTATGCTAATAACCTATTAAGTAGAAGTTTATCTTCTGTGGCACAATTTACTTTATTGCACTACAAAAACATTAGGTTGGTAACAAGCCTACTCATACAGCTGATCTAATCGTAACTTCTTTGTGTTTTTAAAGCTTTTGTTGTTACGCAGTATTATTTAAGAACCGCGCGCAGCCAACCGGGTGCCACCCATTCTAATTAAAGCTTAGAAAAAAGTCCACAACGAGTATATTAACATGTTTTTGCGGTCGGTCAGGCAACGAACACACCATACGAATACTAATTTACCTGACCTTGAACAGAATCACGTTTCCTTTCGAAATTGGTTCGTGAATGCTATATTTTTAGAATAAAAGTAAAAAGAGAACGGCCAAACAGAACAAAAGGGTTGGTCGGACGAATCGTCTCAGTTTTTTTTGAGCCGAATCTTTTTCTAAGTACTTAAAATTTCATAAGCGTTGAGTTAGATAAAACAGCCACGTTTATTACTTGTCTAAAGTACTATTAATATTACTGTAAGTTTACAAAAGTGATAAGGACACTTTGAGTAGGCGTTACCATAGTTTTACTGTGATAGGACAAAACTATTTTGTTATTAAATTACGACTTCTTTTATAGTAATATATGATGACTTAATCTATAAGTTTTTTATCTTCTTGATGAAGAGGATGTCTTTATAACTGAAGACATACATTTTCAAGAGGTTAATATTAGAATGTTAGTGTTCAATATTCTTTCGGAGAGACTAGTTTTTGCATTAGAAATTTTGTCAGCTTTATAATCTAGATCTAGACTCTCCAAATTACGTATTTTGCTAAGCTACTTAGTAAACTTATTACATAAATAATGTCAAAATAATAAACCATTGTTGGACAAAAGACCATAATTATTCTATGTTTACTTTGATGAAAGTCTGTGTGGGTTAAATTTTGCAAAAGAGTTTTTATTCAAAGACAAACAAAAAATAAATTTTCTATTTAAATATTTTTTTTGGCAATTGCTATAACTAGACTTTCTATAGTTAGTCACTCTAGGTCGGATTTTCAGAATGCCTCTGAACTTACCTACATCATGGAGACATCACATTTATGGAGTTTACTATAAATGGTAATTTAGAACTCAAATTTCAATTATCTATTCTAAGATAAAGAGTCTGTATTTAGATATGGGGAAGACTCAAAATAAAGAGCTGGTATGTATAATGTAGTAGCAGTTTTGAAACGCTGCTTTCAACTTCTTATTTACAGTAGATATGCTAGTTTGGTGTGACATGACACACTGTTCAGTGGTAGAGCCATGCTTAGGCACGAATGGGCCGGCTCGACCGGTGCGATACCACGGCCTCACAGAAAACCAGTTGTGAAGCAACGCTTGCGTTGCATTTCCCCGAATTGAGTGAGGTTTCCGGAGGCCCAATTCCTCCTTTTTTCCATCTCCTCATCCCTCCTCTCTTCTTTCCGCTCCCTGCATCCCCCATCCCTCATCACCCTCAAAGGCGGGCAGCGCACTTGCGACTCTTGAGTTGCAAGTGTCCATGGACGGCGGTGTCACTTACCATCAGGTGACCCGTCTGTTCGTCTGTCCCCCTATAGTATAAAAAAAAAAAAAAAAAACATTTCATGTTTATAGTAATTGTACATTTTCCTTGCATTTTGTGTCTTTTCTGTTATCTAAAAGCGAATATGGCATTTGTGGAATTAATTGAACTACATATAATTTATTTATATCATGGTTATCAATCAAAATCATTTGTTTCAATTAAACCATACATATGTAATTTTGAATGAGGAAGTCAGTCTGGCTAAGTCAGCCGTGAAGCTAGTTGCTGTTTCAATACGTATCTAGATCCTACGGTCTACTGTACGATGATCTACTTTTTGCAAGACTGACTCACGTACTGATTGTAGTCCATTTTTTTCGGGATGTAAGTACTCCCAAACATCAGCAATAGTGATATGCACAAAGCTCTTTGAATTCATGTAAAGTTTATTCCTGATCTCGTAGGTAACGGATTCAGTAAGAAGTAACTTAAAGGAGTAAGAACTACCGTAAATCTACTTCCGTCGTGAGCAAATCAGAAGATTACAGAGTAGCAAAGGGAATTAGAAACTAAGGAAAATATCTATCAGTGTTTAGCGTGATTAGGTTTTGGGATGCTCGTGCTCTGTTCTCACAACTACACAATACATATATGTATTAGGGATTTTAAATATTTACGTTGACATTATGCTTAACCCTGATTATTATTACTTCCACGAACAAGATGTCATAAATCGAAACTTTCATTATACGGTTCATTATTTATTCCAAACTATAAAATATTTTATTGAAAAGACCTATAAATAGTAATAGCGTGGTGGTTTGCGTTTGGAGTGGAACTGGTCATGCCATCATCTAGGTGTCGTAAAACATGGTGGCATATACGGTATACGAGTATATTCAGTTATACAGGACCCGTATTACACCAATAGGCATGCGTATTACACCAATATTACGTAAGTGGGAAAAATTATGGTCGGCAAAACGTTGGCGTTCAATACACCTCTGCCTACCCATACTGGGATGTAAGTGAGTGTATGTATGTACATTTATAAAATTGTACAAATTAATCATCTCAGTGAACACGCAGATTTCTCGATTTATGTATCAAAAAACATCAGTTTTTTTTATCTAAGGTATTATTTACTTTGCTTATGTACACAGCCTATCTATTCCAGCTATCGTCAATATTTGGTAGAGATTAAACTGCCATAATCATGAACTTGATTTTCGTCCCCTTCTTATTGATTCAAGTGCAACGAGGATCTTATCAGTTTGTGCTGATTATAATATCTATAATACACCTTTTTGCACTAGTCAAGTTCCAAATTTTGACAATATTGTTCGTAGTTTCTATAATTTGTGGTCCTCGGTGGTTCGTGTGGTTAACGGTGTAGTAGAACAGGGCCAACCCATTCCTTCCCATGGGTATTATTAAAGGCGACTAAGACATCCGACTTTTCTATATCAGACAGATTACATATATATACAAACATACAGTGCCCAATTACCTGCAATAGGCTTGCCCCCCATTACGTAAGTGTAACTAAATAATGTTTGGCATAAGGTGGACGTTTGAGACACCTCTGCTTACCCCCTCGGTTAAATAGGCTTGAGTGTGTCCATATACTTATGTAGTTTTTATAAGTAGGTATGATTGACAGCATTGTTAGGTATGGGCTTCGTAAATTGGACTTAATTGGAATAATATTGATATACTACGTTAAAAATTGTTAACCCGATGTTTGGATTGAATTGCACCTAACAAGTGGACTTTTCTTGACATTTTGACATAAACATATTTTTTGACAGTAAACGATCGCTAACCGTGAAAGAGAGAAATAAAATAAAACTTCATATATGTATCTTCGACATAAATGTTGATATCATCCTATCTAATCCTCACAATCCTGCGCAGTACTTAAGGGAAAGATTCTTTTTCAACCGACTTCTTAACAAAGGAGAATTGTTGTACCTTTAAATTGTTTATATATATTTTTTTACTACATATAGTACTAAGTTAAGGAGCAGTAGCAACTAATTGGTTTGGCTGTGATATCTTGGTTTCTCTGAGTTTGATGGCGGTGGGTACATTGCCAAAAGTATGTCGTATACTTAAAATTATTCTAGTAATCTATTAATGTAAAAGTAAAAATATAATTACAATTAAGTTTTCATATTCCATGTACGTGTTAGCGATAAATCTAATTATCCAATCAATAAATATTCAATGAAAAGGCTCTCTGTATCGATATTATTAGAATCGCATCAATGAAACGATGTAACGTACTTATAGTACACTGGACCCTACTCTGTTGTGTATTAGGGCGTCGTTTGCTCTAGTACAATGACATCGACAAAGCTGCTATTTTCGTAAGCCGCTGGAACACAGCCAGCTCTGTGGGGCATCGCGTAAATAAACGTACATGACAAACGCATGCTGCGCTCTCTTTGGACCGATTTCGACAAATTTAGTAATGCTCTGTAGGAAGCTGTCCTCACAGTATATGGGAGGATGGTGTTTTCGCGCGGTGGTGCGTGCCTCTAGAACACTTGACTATCTCAGTATCTTGTATACTTAAGGTAAACTGCAATGGGGGCCTGATAGTAAGTAATTGGCAAAGCGAATGTTCACGTCAAACTCAACGAGTATAGGATAATCAGGATCATTCTTTAACCGTTCATAATGTATTAGATGCAGTTTGACATGTTGAACATAAACCCTGGAAAGAAAAATATTCAACATTTTTACAATACGCGTACTCTGTTTGTAAAAAGTTTCTTTGAACCGAAACGTGATGTGATTATGTAAAATATATATGTAGGTCTTATTATACCTACATATATATTTGCGTTTCTTATGACCAGACTGCAAATTTTGTCTGTAATTACGAGGCTGTAAACTTGTAATAATAAATATTCGGAAGTAGAGATTGTCTTTAGCTGAGCTGATGCTATCTATCTGTTTCAGACAGAAAGTAAGTAATTTATATATTTTTCAATATACACCAGGGTGTGACACATACAATAGAATTTGGAAACAGTCTATACTAGGCGTTGCAGTACCAGACTGTTCCGGTTTATAATGTGAGGACGAATTCTCTACAAACCACAACAACAATAACAACTTAATTCAAAAATGAGAAGTTTATCGTGAAATTTCCGTTTTGTTATCATTAAAACACACAACATAAACATGTAAAATATTTTATTTATACGAAAAATCTGCATATATTATAATATTCATTTCATTGTTAGTACCACGTTAAGAAATAATAATGTACTAATTTTAAATAACCTACACAACCTTGAGGGTTCAAAGCACATCCTGTCAGCGAGTTTACGAGGTTTGCCTAAATAAACATTTTCACGAACACGTGTTTGGTCGCTAATGTTGTACGCCCGGCGAGCGGGGCGAAACACCAACCAATTTCAAACACAAACCTCTGTCATAAAAACGCTATTTATTGCCACACGAATATCGTCTTTCATCCACTTACAAAACAATTTCGAAGGGAGAAACTATACGTTACTTTACTACCTGCTGCGCTGTAAACGGCACCGAGGGTTTTTACAATAGTTTTTTTATCAACGCTTTCTAAATATTGCTTCGTAATTTCGATCCCTAAGGACTTTTAGATAAGTCCTCTCTCGCTTATCTCATCCCAAGTTTAAGATAATATTTTGGGTCTGATGCTGCATAAAAACTTTTTTCTTGAAGCATTATAGTTGATAGTTATCAGCTCGCAGTTAAGTTTTAATTAAGAACGTGTTTTGTTGTTGGATTTTGAATAACGTTTGTCTACAAACTCAGTCTTTTTCCGCTTACAATACTGATCGATTGTCTTGATGGCCAGTGAGTTATTTGTTTGCCAGCGTGATGGTGCAGGGTGCATCGCCCGCTCCTGACCCTCACTGGCCCAATGCCACGATATATTCGCGTTAAACCGCGCACAGTACAGTGGCACATCGCCAACTGCTGTGGACCCTTCCGCATCGTTAGCAAATCATCATTCTACGCAAACTGTAGAGATGGTTGTTTTTTTATTATTTCAGGAACCGCCTCGTGATCCAAAATATGCTGATTCACTATTCTCGTTACGTTCCTTAACTTCTTCCTACTTCTTTAAAATAATGTATGAGATGATTATGAACAAGGAAGTTGTTAATCGCAATTGTTTTAATCTAACATGTAGTTTTAATTAAGCCGTGGTAATAATTTAATTGGTAGCTCGAGTTACTAATTCAAAACTGCCAAATGAGATCAACTGAAACATGTTAAGACAAAAAGAAAACCACACAAAAATACAACAAACAAAAAATAAAACAAGGTTCTGTAGCTCAAAGATTTTATTAATTACTATCAAATAAATTTCCAATATACACCAAATAAAACACCATTCAAATATTTTCTAGTATAAAATATACGCATTTTTTAATTATTTTCTCTTAAATTGTTACAATCACTCGCCAGTGGGAGACAGCATATTTTAAGCAGATGTGGAGTCAGAATAGACATGATTATATACTTTATAACACATCGTAGTTATTTAGCACCACTATCATAACGATTGTATTCTGTAGATCGGTAGTGTCACTAAAGCTCTACACAAGATTGATACTGGTGTGACAGCATTTATAATTTACGGTACATAACCGCTTACCACTTACGCTAAAAAACAATATTTATAAATTTAATATGTTGACTACCTCAACTTGTTGATGTTTACACGTAAAAAAGTTGATGTTTATAAGTCGTAAAACATTTGATTAACCTATAAAATTAAAAATATAGGATGTTTTTTTTTTCAGAACCTGCTTGTTAATCATCCTGAAATGAGAAGCTTATCTTCATCACAAAAATATAAACAAATTTTAAGATATAATACGACGGATGTGCATATCAAGGGTGGATATATTGCGAGCCATAGGTATTACTGTCTCCAGCCAGTTATCAAAACAGTCGATTAACTGGATGATATTGGCAGCCAGGAGTGTTGGCATTGGCATAGGTTCAGGTCGTTCAACTGGCACATGTGATATGTATTGAATCAACGCGTATTGAAAGTGCAAGTACACTGTCCTATCTTTGTCTGCTAGTCTGGCACTTACAAGATTTTATTTATTTTATATATTTGAAAATACCTATCTACCTACCACGCGTCGTGTGTTTAAATTTGAACTTTGAATTTCGATAATGTCTCCACTATAAAACATTGTAATTATGCAGTTGGTATGCTTAATAAAATAATTAATAAATAAATAGTTTGTTGGCTAAGGAAGGGTTCATTGAGTTACATACCTATTAGGTTCATACAGCCCACGAGAAGTGCTTTACTTGCGCTGTATTAAGCATATTCCCTAAACGATATAGGTAACTCAAAAGCTTTTCATCTAGTTAGGTGAAGTACACCTATCCGCGATTTCTATCTTTTGAAATACTATGACTTGGAAGTATGTACTTTCTAGTCTACGTGAAAACCCAACTAAACGAAACTGAGGTTCAGTTTTGTTTAGTTGACAGAAGGACAACTAAATAGCGTTTCTTTCTACAAAATAAATCGCAACCTACCTCGTCCCTAAATCAATATGTAACATTAACATATGTGACTTAATACAAGTACCATCATTAGTAATAGTAACATTTTTAACTTATTTAACATTGAGGGTCGATCTACTCAAGACGTTTACTGAGATTGGTGTGGAACATCAATACGTCAGATTTTGTACTATGAGTCAAATGACGGAGGTCGGCATCAACCAAGGTACAGCCAGCGTTTACCGGTTCGTGTTATTCATTACTTACAGTTGAGACAAATGCTTGTATTCAAGATAGTCAATATTCTAAACTTGTATGTGTACTATTTAAGTTTAGAAACTATGTTTAAAATATAACGTGTGTCTATGTAAATATTTAAAATCATGTATTATAAATAAATACCCTAGGTAGTGAACTACAAAATAATTTTTGGCATGATGAAAGTTTATGGTAACCATTAAATTGCTGAATAATATTTCTATTAAATCCAGATGTTTTAGAATTCATTTAATAAATTAAGTGACTCATGTTTATTTTCTGACCGGCAGACTAGCTGTGTAATGCTTAAAAGTACAAAATCCTTTTGCAATTTTAAATAATTTATAACAATGAGTATTTTTTGTTCTAAACACACTGCTTACACATATGTTTTATATATGTATATATACAAAAAATGACTACAGATAAAGCAAATTATCATTTATAAAAAGTTGACAGCCAAAGAGTAACAGCTGCTGAGGGTGATAACTTCACTTGTTTTCATCGGTGATGACTCAGGTCTATAGGTAGATGATAATTCTTTCTAAATTAAGTATTTATAATTTAATAAATTCAATTTTCTTTTGAAACATTGAACAAAAATGTTGAAGGGTAACATGACTATAACGTGATGGAAAGTTAATGTCCGTTCAAACTTCGAACGTCAGCACTCTTCCACATTGTTTTTGGATATGGGCCAGAGAGTGTTGATCGAAATACTCTACCTTAAACTTCGTTATTATGACGTCACTCTGCCAGGTGCCAAATACTTTTGGAATCATTTCACAGACGTCCCACCATTTTTTTGGATGGATTATACCTAGAATTAGTAATTGACAATTACAAATTATTAAACGTCTCCTTCATTGTGGTGAGTACCTAATTATTGCGTTACATTTATTCTGATGAAATATAATGTAATCGTAAAGTTTCCTCATTTAAAAAAAAAACTGCTTTTTACAGCATCATAAGAATTATTTATGGTTTTAGTTCAAAATACTCTTTCTGCATAGTATATTATATTTGAATGGGATTTTCCTTATTTAGATGAACACTTTTATATTGGTAACTAGACAATGGAGCTATTCGCTCGCAGTAGGTGCTGCTTTCGATATTTTTATTGTTCACAATCAATTTTGCTGAAGTCGGTTTATATTTTGTTAAATAAATATTTTATAGAAGGTAAATCTTTCCCTTGGGAAATATTTCTGCGAAGGTACTTCTACTGAGCACTAGCGTTAGTAATAGGTACTTATGTCGTGAACGCAAGTACTAATAGTGGATCTCTAGGTTAATATTAATTAAGGAGGGAAAACCATCTACTCTCTCTTGGGTTTTTTTTTGTGTGGAAACCCCCACGAGTCATCACCTTACCGGGGCTAATGGGTAAGGTAGTATGTCGGACTCGAACCGAATAAAACCACACAGTGTTCCGTCAACGGGTCTTATGGCCGGGGCCTCAGGTGTTCCCCAGAAAGGAAGTCCCTGTGTACCCCGGTAGACCTGGCCGCCTTTTGAGCAAGGCATTATTGGGGTCAATATAATGTGTTGTGTGGGTTCCGCCCTCCCCTCATTTTTAGTCAGTCATACCTTTCACGCCAAATAAAAAAATCTGGTACCATTCATTTTAGCTGGCCACGTGCCGCCGTCTCGGGCACGACACGTGGCTTTACCAGCTAAAATGAATAGTACCATATTTGTTTATTAGGCGTGAAAGGTACCTCTAAATTCCTAATGTCCCTATATCTATCAATCTGTTTTCAATTATAAACTTAGAGATTATAAAATTTCTACTTTAAGATTGACGCCACTGGGACTTACCTAAAACTTTTTAGGTACTATAATTTATGGATGTCATCCTATAAATGCGTCAGCTCAGGTTCTGTACGCACATCGCTGGGCATAAGATAATAAAATAAATTAATATTCAACATTATATTTATCCCTAAATATATGTGTATAGCTAAGTTAATAGATTCGTCCATTAGATCGTAACATCGACAGGGACCGTTGAAGACGTACTTCCATTTGTACTTACTTTATCTAAATGTGCAAGTGATCGGCCATAACGAGGCCGGCATAGATCGTGTTAACTAAACGTTTTTATTATTATAAACGTCACGTAATATGCATGGTGTAAGATAAAGCTGCGGTCCATATGTGCGCTTGCGACGTTCCCACGCCTCGCCCCCGCCCCACCAATACCCCCCTTAAATGTACAACATGTGTTTTGCACCATTGTAATCTGAACCATCCCTGAATAACACAAACATAGGCGTCGTATTATCTGGTCGGATGACAAAGGTCATGTTAGACTGGTTTGTTTCTTACCTCCCGGCTTCGTTGTATGTTCACGCCTAGGGCTTCAGGAGTGATGTTTTGAAGCTAATTGATATACTGGTAATTGATTAATGAAATATGAAAATTACTGCGTAATACGGCCTGTTGAGTATATCGAAGTAGCTTTATTCAATGAACTTTTATCGTCACGTCGTACATCTAAAATATAAACAAAGAAGAAAACGATTTAAAGTTATTGCTAAATGTGCGATAAATCCGAGGAGGTGCCTTATTTAACGTTTAAAAAAAGACCATAATTAAAATGTGCTAAGCGCCACACATGTGTTTTACTAATAATATAAATGCGAAAGTTTAGATGTTTGTTTGTTACTCAATTACGCTAGAACGGCTGAATGGATCTGGACGACGTTTAGCATCGAGACATATTAGAGTCCGGAATCAATCCGGTACAAAAGTTACTTACTTTACTTATTCTAAAAAAAAAAGTTTCGCTAGGGCTACTAGCTTAAATATTGGTTAATGGTGGTTAATGGTGGCTTTACTTCGATTACACAGCAAACCATATTTAACTTAGACTATATCTATTTTAATGACAATTGCTAGGCATTATTGAAACAGTAATTCACCATTTCTTTGCTTGTTTAAAACATTTCTTACTAAGTCGAACTGTCAATAGGTAAAATAAAGCTTCACTACGTAGATACGTACATATGTGTAGAGAAAACTTAAAAGTATTTCTAATAACTTTGCAGTATAGAAATCCTTAGACTAAAAAAAAATTAATTGCAGCCGCTGAGCACTCTAATCTATACTATATACTATACTACTACTCGTATTACAACCAAGTTTTTTAGAGATAAGACACGAGTACATACTAATGCATTAAGAAAACTTCATACGCATTAGTAATGTTCACGCGAAACAAAAATTTTGTCCAAAAAAAAAAAGAAATTGGAGATAAAAAAATAGATGTTGGCCGATTTTCAGACTTACCCGATATGCACACAAAATTTCATAAAAATCGGTCCAGCGGTTTCGGAGGAGCATGGTAACTAACTTTGTGACACGAGAATTTTATATATAAGACTAGCTGACCCGGCAAACGTTGTTCTGCCATAAAAAATCGGTATAGGGTCACCCTTATCATTTAGGAGTATGAAAAATAGATGTTTCCCGATTCTCAGACCTACTGAATATGCATATAAAATTTCATAAAAATCGGTCAAGCCGTTTCGAAGGAGTATGGTAACTAACATTGTGACACGAGAATTTTATACATAAGATAATTTTCAAAGTATAAGACAGTGTAACCCAAAACAAAATGGTGAAACACATTGTCCTGAAACAAGTGACATTCCGTTGATAGAGTACGTTCAACGTTTATGTGCAGTAAGCGACGATAGACGATAATGGATTGTCGGTGGATAAGCAGAGATAATATAATGGGCCACACGTTGTTCAACACCTAAGTGGAATATAGATTATCCGTACAGAAATTAATCGGTATTATTTTGATGAATCAGGTGGGGCATTGTTTTAATTACCTATTATAAAAAAATCTATAATAATAAGAGCGTCTACAGCGCGTGACCTTGGGGTACTGCTTGATGATAAAGTACATCATGATCAGCATATCGCAACTATTTAAAAAAACGTAAATGGTATGTACAGCTCTGTAATGAGATGCACGACTGATTTCAAGAACACGACTACCTATGTCCATCTTAACAAGTCATTGGTCCTTTCTCAACTGGAATATGCCGTAGTTGTCTGGGACATCTATTATAAGTAATACGTGGAAAGCTTAGAGATTGTTACGCGCAAATCCCTCAAATTGTTGCTGTCATAATTATTTTTGTGCTAACATAACCTGCTCGAAACTTATAATCTTATGACTAGACGATTATGTCCTGAAACCATGTTTCTGTATGATCTTTGTAATCACAGATATATATACTACTGTAGTGATCTAACAAGTGATTTGTTTTATATCGTTCCAAGATCTGTAATTAGGCGAGATGTGCGCGTACGTCCCCTTTTCGCTGTATCATCTTGTAAAACTAACGCCGGAGTCTGCGCACCTTTGCGACGCATTTGTAAAAATTATGAGTTCTTCCTCGACTTAGCCTACATATTTGTCATACCTGCAAACAATTTGTTTTCAGAAATGAACTTATCCAAAAAACAATGGTAATATAATAAAATTATAATCATAAATATTATTATTTAAAAGTATACTTATTAGCATTATTAGTTTATTATACTTCGTGGATTAAAAGTAGTTAATATGTAGTTAACATTTGTATGTATTTTTAATAAAATTTTGAAAATTTTCATAATTTGTCACTGTCTGTTAAACCAAATTCATAAATAAAATAAAATAATACTACTAGTATATTTATTGATATGATAATTGGTCACTAAGGATATACTGCCTAGTTTTAGATAAACATGTATGTATTAAGAAAACAGAAAATGATTATAGAGCACCTTTCATGCAGAAAGAAGGGTAAGTAAGTAATATGTGGGAGAGCCATGCTTAGGCACGTATTAGGCTAGACGAGAGTAATACCACGGCCTCACAGAAAAACTAATGTTAAGCAGTGCTGGTTGTGTTGTTGTTCTTGTGTTTTGCCGAGTGAGTGAGAGTTTACTGGAAGCCCAACCACTTGTGATTCTTGACTTGCAGGTGTCCATGAGCAGAGGTAGCCACTTATCACCAGGTGACACATCTGCTAGTTTGCTCCCAGTATCTTAAATAAATTTCCGGAGCTAATATTATGGCATAATTTAAGGATTCAGATTAAGACGCAGGTAAATGAAAGACTAAGAATTATCTACTCGATTAAATTTGATGATGAATTATTTACTGTTTTCGATGAAAGGCTACTTATTTAATTAATAATATAATAGTGTCTAGCCAGGTCACTACCAGGCTTGTTTCAGGCTTATTTTATACAAAGGTGTGATATTGGATAACAAAACATAAATAATTATATGCCTTACTTTATTGTCCTTCTACTTCAAACTTTCATTCAAATAAAATAATATACGTTTTTCTTATATATATATTGTAGTGTCTGCTTTGTTCTTGATTGTATTTTATTGTCAGAAGTTAAAATACTGTTGGGAATTGGGTCAAAGTAAAAGTTCAGGGCCCCACATTTTAGTTAAATACCGATAAATAAAAAATGGGACCCTGAAGTTTTATAATCAAACGATATACATCGTAGCGCATTGACACAATTTTTTCTCAATAACAGAGAAAAGCTTGATATTAGCATGCAAGGAGTAAGTCTTTGATCCCCTAAGATGTACAGATGGCCATTTCTTTAGAATCTCAACTAATTTAGTAGGCTTCATGTGATCACTATCTACACATGCTGCAACATGATATATGCCAGACATTAGCACATAACTGTAAAAACATACTATGAAGTTCCCACAGAGTACGGCCAAGTTGCTGTAAGCAAATTTTAGTAGTGTATGTTTCAACTGTGACTGTGTTTATTAATTAGGTAACATTATTCAATTTTATTTATGCATCTGAAACAGAAGCTCTAATACAGTAATAAGCCGGAGAGTGGAAAAAAATGTGTGACCCACAAGAAGATAAACTGAGTCTAGGTGTTCTTGTGTCCGTTGTTTGTCTTTGCAAAGTGTTCCGAATGCGGGCGTTATCAACTTAAAAAAACAAGAGAGAAACCAACTCTTGTAATTGTATAATCCATGTTTTATGGTTAAGTCTGGTATTCATAACTTTCAAAATTCCACAATCATCAGTATCAGTGTTTGATTTTTTTACAAAATGAAGGGCCGTAGTTATAATGGATATCATTTTATCATTACGTTTTAACATGCATACATACTATATACATGTATGTTAAAACGTTTACGCTCACGTCTGTATTCCTTCAGGGGTAGGCAGAGGTGTATTAAACACGAACATTAAAGAATTTCATCCCACTAACGTAGTAAGCCTATTGACGTCAGTTGGGGACTTTATGACTTTATGAGTCCGATCCCTCAGTCACCTTTTACGACACTCACGGGAAGGAATGGGGTAACCCTATGCTACTCCATCGAGAACCACACGACAACGGCACGTTTTAATAGATTTACAACTTTGACATTAGAATTCCCCGAAGCTTGCTAACAGTTTCTTCTCAGAGCTTTTCTTAGAACTTTGTTACCTTTAGCAGTCATGTGAAGATGTCATAAATGATCTTATGCGTATTCATTAATTTTATGAAACATAAAACTATCAAGATTGCATATCTTCCCGTCGTCGTTCTTTCTTTAGGCTTTAAGCCATTTTATAGACGTATAAATACATGAAAATACTAACCTAAATCATTAAAGTAATTTTAACATTAGACAGTTTCATGTATATAACCTGTCAGCTAGTAGATTATTTTTAATTACGTTACTGTCAATATTCCTTACTACGTACTACTTACGTATTCCTTATTACTTACTTGACTGAACGTGTAACATAAACACTAAAACATATTGTAGCACTCTCTCTCTCACTAGTTGAAAGTATTTGGTGTCGAGCAAAAAAGTTAAAACCAAACAAAGCATAATTTGTACGGTTGTAGAGAATTAAGTGTGTAGGAACGTCTCTAGTCGTCGTATGCTTGTGCATCGGAGATTGTCACCTGACCTAACCCAACCCTGCACTTGTGAGTTTGACTCTTGTCGACAGAGTTAGCGATGGGCAATTCTCATAAACAGATTTATCGATAAATGATTTTACTTTATATGTATTATCGCGATTTCGTGCGGATGTTTAAAATTTTGTTATACGATAAAACAAAATTATTATTTACAATTTAAAGCTTTAACACATTGAGAACTTTTGTATGGACACCTTTTTTTTTCGTGTGGATAGCCCCACGGGTCATCACCTCCCCGGAGCTAAGGTGGTATGTCGGACTCAAACCGACTAAAACCACACGGTGTTCCGACCCAAGTGTGTCTATAATATTTTTATATATGTATATACAACAGGGAACCCGGGACACCCTACGAAGGGTACCTTCGGGAACCCCTACAGATCTTGGTCACCTGATTGGTGACCACGTCGAAAATAATAACTAACATAAAAAGGAAGCTCTAGGAATTCAATATAAATAAAACAAATAAAAAGCAAAAAATATTATATGTTTTTAATACAGCAGAACACAGCACAACACTACAGTGTGTTGTCTTCAAAGTGAGTGAGGCTGACGGGTGCTACAAAAAATACAGCTTTGCTATAGTGACAACGGAATTTTTTCTTCGACCCTTCAAAAGAATGACTTTTAGAGACTTTTGTTATAGAATATCCAGCTTCGAAAACGACTAATGGGTCATAAATATGACGCTGGGGTTCATTATATTAATTCATTCATATAACGTTAATTGCTTCAGCTATATTGTTTTAATTCTATCTTTAGAAAATCCTACTTTCAAAATTCCGACACGTAAATTCAGGTAGTTCAGATTTGGGCGCATTATATTGTTATTTTAATTAGATATTGTTTCATTAAACTTTGATGAATTTGTGTAACAATCGAAGCATATGGATTTCAAAAATTAGACAACCCTTACTTGATTTAATGTCCTATGCAGAGATAAGAGGCCTAGGGGAGGCAGAGAGCGTCCAGAGTGGATCGCCATTCCGAGCAATCTTGAGCGTATTTTAAAGATAATCATTTAGTAAAAAGATTTTCTTCTTCCTAGCCTTATTATTCCCCTGTCTGTTGGAGTTGGCTATTTTTGTTTTTTTTTTTTTTATATTTTTTTTTTACGTGTGGAACCCCCACCGGCCGTCACCCCACCGGGGCTTTCAGTGGGGTGGTGTGTCGGAATTGAACCGACTAAAACCACACGGTGTGCGATACTGCGCCTAAAATAGGAGGAATCCGTGAACAACTTTGGTAGGACATCGGGATCCCTCCTAGCGCTATGCCCGCAAACACCGGGCACCACCTTAGGGCGGCATGAGGCGCTGGAAAGTGCATCTTTCATTCATTGTCTGAGTATCAGTGTCTACATTGAGCGACTAGCATCTGACCTCCTAAACGCTGAGTATATGTTTGGAACAATTAAAAATCTTATCCCTTTTTATGCTATGTTTTGTGTTCCTAAAAGGGTTATCTTGTATAATAATAAATGTTGTTTGTCTTTTTATACTAATTAGACTCAGAAAGATCAAAATAAAAAAAAAAAATAAGAGCAACCTATCTATAATATAGGCTTTTTACTTAAACAAATGCATATAATCGAAACAGTAATAATATGTTAACAAATATAAAACAGCGGGGCATAGTTAGTAATAAAATAGAACGAAATTTTGTGATCATGCAATTAAATTTATACGTATCGTTCGTATGAAATTAATTACTTCACTATTTATTAGTTGTTTACATTTATAGATGCTTTAATCTATTTCAGTTGTTTGCATAATGAGTAGGTATGCAATCTATAATTACTTATAATATTACGTATTTGGTTTAAACAGCAAGTAAACAACTTCTATTAAAATATCAAAAAAACAAATAAATGTCTCAGTGAGGATAAATGAAATCGTACATTTTTTTTTAACACAAGTCCTGCATTATGAATCTTTCCCGTGTCGAGTAGGACCTGACAAACATAAAAGCAACGGACACAAAGAACACCCAGACTCCTCATAACAATAAGTGGATCACACAAATTTCGTTCCCGTGTGGGAATCGAACCCACGACCTTTAGCTCAGCAGTCAGGATCACTAACAAGAGCAACAGGTCCGTCCTAACTGTTATTTGATTAAAATCAGCCAATAATGTTTAAAAAAGTGTTTGTGAAGGTCAGCAATCGTCAAAGCTCCGTTATAAGGATTGAGAAATTGACTTGGATTTACTGCACGAATTGCGTAGCGGTTTAAGTGGTCACCTCGCCACTACGTTGCCGCGCCGAGTGTTGTGTAATCCTCAAATTGTTGTTCTGAGTCTGGGTGTTCTTTGTGTCCGTCGCTTGAATATTTGTAAAGTCCCTCGCGACACAGGAATTAATCCTAGTGCGGAAATTGTTTAAAAAATTAAATAAAAAAAAAACAATGATCGATTAACGTCTGTGTAGTAGAAAGGTTCAATTGGTATCCATAATGGTCAAAAGACAGAATCGTAGGCAGACTCATTGTTGATGTTTAAATGTAACACCAACTGCTATATTAATAATATTTATAGATTGAAAAGTAATGTAGATCAGTTAACAGATAAAATAATTAGATTTAAATAAATAAAAATCCCTTTTGCGAAATGCGCTCACGTAAACACAGGCGGATCTCTTTGATTACTTTCGTACGTGGTTTGGTTCTCTGTCGAAACGAAATGAGCCGTGTAGAGCAACGGAAAAGTATTTGGCAAGAACATTTCATCATGAGGAAATTGTGCCGACCGACAATTTCACATACACGTAACGTCGACTGGTCTGAGCTCACACGAGGATTAGCTACCATGTATGTACTAGTACTTGTAATCGTGTAAAATCCCGGTATTGCTAAATGTATAATGTATATTTTCTCATTAATGTTTCTAACGTGAGGACGTAACGAGAGGCCTTATATTCTCACATGAGCACAATGATTTGGAGGCGTAATTCTATGGGTATTGACTTACTATATACATACATATATGTAACTATAACTCAGCTTACAAATGTAATAGTTTAAATTTTTGCCAGGTACATCCCTGACGCACACTTTTTGCCAACCATAACTTTGTCCCCTTTACGTAAAAGGGGGCAAGCCTATTTTTGACATCAGGGCATTATATGACTGTACATGTTCTGTAAGATAGATAACAGTCCATTCCTTCCCTTAGTGGACGTTTACGACACTCATGGGAAGAGATGAGATGAGATGAGAAAAAAGCCAAGTAGGTGGGTGATTGATTAAAAAAAAACTTGGAATAATGGTAAACTGGGTCCTTTAATATACCTTTCTATACTAGCCGATGAAACGAAACGTTTGATGGGTAATCCATATAGTTATATGGAAATAAATGTGTGTACGTTTGTTGCCTATGGACTCTAAAACAGCTAAAGAGATTAAAATGTTTTATTTAGGTTGTCTTCAGATCAGACCAAAAGGTGATCCTGGAATTTTGGTAGAAATCGGATAAAAAAATAAATTAAGTCTACGCGTACGAACCGGGGCGGTTTCGCTAGTAGATAATAACATTTATGGCTGAGATAACACTCGTGAAGAGACATTTGCGATACACATACATATTTAAATAATAAAATAAGAGTATGAATATCCAGATGATTGTAATTTAATGGTTTTACTGTCTGAAAACTACTAGTCTTAATAAAAAATACATATACACCTACATATGTTTGTATACGCTTTGTATGAAAAACTAAGAGTGTGTAAGCTTGTAGGGTAGGGTCAACCTGTTGTAACCGTGTGGTTAACAGCGCGAAGCGCTAGAATAAATAACACAGTTTACTGCAGCAGTGTTTATGGGTTATTCCTGCCAGTTATTTTGTTCCCAAACCAGTTTATTACTTTCTATACTATATACATAATTAGCATCATAGTATACCTATTGTGATTATACATATATGGTCATTGATGTGTTGGTAGCCTTCCTGAAAAGCAGAAGTGGCTAGATATAACGCTTAAAGAGCTTTTTCAACAATTTATAGGAAGTACATATATGACTTTGGTCTAGATATATAACATTCTATTCTATTATCATTTTCTAAGGTTTAGTATTCAAACACGTTTAGTCTGCCAACCAGGCCACTGAGTCTACAATACCAAAAAGGTATTAATTGCTCTGTGACAAGATAACTGTTAAAGAGACAATCCCGCAGGGATAAATCTTCTTATGAAGGAATGGAAATTCCATTACTGAGGAGACAAGATAAGACCTTATTGTTTCAGACATAGTCATTTTATTAGTATTAGCTGATAATTACATGGACATTCTTTCAAGAGACAGAACAAAATGCATATTCTATGCTTATGTGGCTCACTAATGCGGTTTCAAAGTATCCAACTTCATGCAGATGCAGAAAACACAAACAATCACTGCTTATAAGATCTGGAGGTGTCTCGAAGCCATTGTCCGAGCAGTAAACTGTAATGCAAGAGTAAGATACTAAATATCTCGTTTCGTTTTTTAAATATCTTGGTCCGTTTGGCAACAGCCACTTAAAATCAATAATTAATATTAGCTAATAGTTTTTCTTCTCGGTCATCGTCCACACCTATGCGACATATTTACTCAACATATATTTATGTAAATATTGTGCTCTATGGTTAAGTAACACGAAGGTTGCTAAAAGTTCAAAGTTATGTCGCCATTCAACATCCACTTCACACATTGATTTTATCTAATGCGTGTCGTAATATTGAGGCTAAACTGCTTAACATTGCAGTTATTTTTTTTATAATTTCGTAGAAGTTTGTAGATTTTGTTTAGTTTAGATACTGCTGAACGTGAATTGCTTAACTTCAGGCACGCCATAACCTTGTTTGAAACTTTAGTGCTATAAAAATAAAACGAAAAGTGCAAGTCTGACTCGCCGTTCGATCGAATGGATCTTCGAAGATTTTTCTGTTTTACATGTTCTTAAGACAGATAGACCGAAATACGGACAACGAATACGTGATTATAAAAGAGTTCTGTTACTCAAAAACAAAATAAGGAACCCATAAGTGGGAGTGTAATACACGTTAAGTTGCTACTTATGTAGTCGGTTTTACACATATTATTCGGATAGAAATCTAGCGATAACTTCAGCCGGTAGTACATATGAGCTAGAAGTATTTATAAGTTTATTAAAGGCTATCTTGTCACAAAACAAAATTTTAATACAATTTTCATTTTCTAGACTGCGGATTATGTATAGCATAATACGTGTAGACAGCTTTCTAATTAATAACACAATACACATAACTATATTCGTTTGTTGTTGATACATAGGTTTAGGATAATAGTGACACGACGTAATACATTTATATGTTGTCTTATATTACATACATGCAATATATTACACTCAAGCCTACATTCAGACGCAACATAATATAGTCCCACTAAAGTAATAGGGGACAAGCTTATTGGCGTCGTCCGGGCACGGTATATCTGTATATATGTATGTATGTTTACTCTCAGATAGATAACAGGCTATTATATTATTTTATGTAATTAATCTTGTGTAGTTAAGATTTCTATGAACGAAACTGATTCTTCGATATCATATTCCTTTGTTATATTTCCTAGAAATTAAGCCAATTTCTGAATCTAAAACAGTTTTGCGTTTTCACATAAAAAGTTCTCGTTGTGAATATAAGTATACGTTTCCATTTTTATCAACCGACTTCAAAAAGGAGGTGGGAACTTTCGACTGTTTGAACCAATTTTGATGTTTTTTTTTTATTTGAAAGCTGGTGCTTCCCTTGTGGTCCCATTTTAATTTGGTCTAGTTCTGTCAATGGAATCCATGAGAAAACTATATAAGTCTTAAATTTGCATGAAGTTTGTGCGCGACAAATGTTCGAATAACTCAATATCACGCCAAACGATTTCGATGAGTCTTTTTTTACTGGAAAGGATGTACTTCAACGGTAATTGGATGAGAGTTTGGTTAGGTTCTGACAATGGCATCCATGAGGAAACCATATAAGTAGACGCATTGAAGTTGGTTGTCTACTTTTTGAAAGTCCGATTATTTATACTGAAATTTTTTTAATGATACAGTTTATATAACCTCCTTCTTACTTTTTACAATCTTCGGCGTTACATTATCAGTTATGTTTCGGATATCATATAATCAAGCAGAAGCATATTTATAATGTTATTTAATTATTTAATTATATTATATAATATAATATTTAATTATATTTATAATATATAATACAGTAATATATAATAAAATTTATGAAGTGAAATGTTTGCTACTCCGCAATTTAGAACAAGTTTAAATAATGGCTTTACAAAATTGATGTCTTCCTAATGTAAATAAACCACATTATTAAGCATTGTATTTAGTTAAGTAATATATTATATAATACATTAAACATTCAACAGTGTTAGAGCCATGCTTAGGCACGAATGGGCCGGCTCGACCGGTGCGATACCACGGCCTCACAGAAAACCGGTTGTGAAGTAACGCTTGCGTTGCATTTCCCCGAATTGAGTGAGGTTTCCGGAGGCCCAATTCCCCCTCCCCCCTTTTCTCTCCCCTCTTCTCCTTTCTCCTTTTTACCATCTCCTCATCCCTCCTCTCTTCTTTCCACTCCCTGCATTCCCCATCCCTCATCACCCTCAAAGGCGGGCAGCGCACTTGAGTTGCAAGGGTCCATGGACGGCGGTTGTCACTTACCATCAGGTGACCCGTCTGTTCGTCTGTCCCCCTATAGTATAAAAAAAAAAAAAAAAAAAAACAATATTTCTTTATTATGAGCTAATAATTATTATGTCATTTTTAACATCGTATAGTTTTAAACCTGTTGTCAATTATTTAATCTGTATGTAATATATAATAATAAATAATACGTACAATAAAAGTAAATTAATAGATAAATTAAAGTAATAGTTTACGTTTATTTAGATTATGTTATTTAAGATAAGTTTAAATTATATATTTCGAATGAATTTATATTGAAATAGGTGTAATTTTTCTATAACACTAAGTCGGCTAAGGTCCGTAGCTCGCCTTACGGTAAATGGTTACTTGGCTATAAGCACTGGCCCTAAACACTATAGTACTAGGTACTACTGGCTATTTGCCTTGACTTATCTCAACTTAGTCACCAACATAGATAAATACTTCTGGTGGTGGTAAAACGCAGCAATCTTCCGTATCATAAAAGAACATGCAAAAGTATCAAAATCAATTTCTATTATCTCGACACAAAAATCATTTTATTATTTTTTCTACATAATACAAATTATAATTACACCTTCATGTCTGCTCACAATGCTTATAATTGATTGATTGATTTATTTATTTATTTAAAACTCTTCCTGCATATTACAACGCACGAGGCGGTCTTAATGCCACATGGCATTATCTACCAGTCAACCTTTGGGTGGTTCAGTGAGGGACATGGCAGGTGTATAGTATAAAGATGAAATATTAAGAAACAAAAGAAAACATTACTATACACATACAAATGCATAAATATTTACAAGTATACTACATACATACCATATACATACATATATATACATACACATAAATACGATACATAGATACAAACTTTAGTTATAGTTTTAGTCATGGGGGTATCTCAGTCAACTGTCTCAAATAGAATTCACGGACTTTAACTTTAAACGTGTTGCGGTTGGTGATCATCCTAATCCCAGGAGGGAGCGCGTTCCAAAATAAAATGGATTGGACAGCAAAAGAAGAATGAACGAGAGAAGAGGTGTGAGTAGGGCATAGGAGTAACAAATTATTTGTGGAGCGGAGATCTCTGTCATGGTTAGAACCTAGAACACTAAGCTGTGAGGTAAGATAATTGGGGGCTGTGGGGATATGGAGAAGAGAAAAAAGAGTAGTTAAGGCACAAAGGCTACGACGCTGACGTATAGGTAACCACGACAGTTGGGTACAATAAGTAGACACATGATCGTACTTATATTGGTGTATGCGTGTACGTTAGAGATGATATCACTTCTCGCCGCCTCGGCAATCTTGAAGGTAGGGACCTCTCCATCTTATGGCTACGTGTAGACTGCGACGACCATCCCCGCATCTACCTATGCCTCTACAGGTCCCATAGCGGTGATGCCGAAACGGACCGACTCATCGACCACGTCCAAATGGCTACAGACTCAGTGCTCCAGCAGGTCCCATCCGCAGAGATCGTGATTCTTGGCGACTTTAACGCCCATCACGCCGAATGGCTTGGTTCGCGCAAAACCGATCATGCGGGAAGATCTGTTCACGATTTCGCCTTGGCATATGGCTTGACGCAGCTGGTAGCAACGCCTACGCGAATCCCAGATGCAGAAAGCCACGTGCCTTCACTGTTGGATCTTCTGCTGACCTCACATTCTGACGGCTACAAAGTATCCGTTGAGGCCCCTCTTGGCTCTTCGGACCATTGCCTGATTAGGAGTATGGTGCCACTCGTTCACTCGCTGCGGCCGCGAGTTACAGGCAGTCGCCGCGTATGGCACTATAGGTCAGCAGACTGGGATGGAATGAGAACATTCTTTGCTTCCTACCCATGGAGGCAGGTTTGCTTCTCGCCGGATGATCCCAATGTCGTTGCTGACTCTGTCGCGGATGTTATGCTTCAGGGTATGGAACTTTTCATTCCATTCTCCCTGATTCCCACAGGTGGCAAGTCCCAGCCTTGGTTTGGTCGAACCTGCAAAGCGGCGTCCCGCCGAAAGCAGGAATGTTACCAAGCATGGGCTAATGCAGCGACAGCACGGGATGTAAAGACCAGCACATTAAAGAAGCAATTTAACTTTGCCTCCAGGTCCCTCAAAAGAGTAATTGCTGGGGCGAAGTCGGCTCACATCGGCAGAATTGGCGAGAGACTAGTTAGTCTCCCCTCCGGAACTCGTGCATTCTGGTCTCTTGCCAAAGCTGTCCAGGGGAACTTTTGTAAGCCATCCCTTCCACCTCTGCGCATAGGAGATAATTCGTTGGCCCACGACGCTAAAGAAAAAGCCGATCTTCTGGGCAAACTCTTTGCGTCCAACTCGACCCTGGACGACGGGGGAAACGCACTGCCGACCATACCGCAGTGCGAGACCCGCATGCCGGAAGTCCGGTTTACACAAAGGGCAGTGCGTAAAGCGCTTCTTGCCCTCGACGTTCATAAGTCGAGTGGGCCCGATAGAATCTCTCCTATCGTGCTAAAGACGTGTGCTCCAGAGTTAGCACCGGTTTTAACGCGCCTTTATCGGCTTTCCTACTCTCTTGGCGTAGTCCCGAACTCATGGAAGACAGCTCTAGTGCACCCAATCCCTAAAAAAGGAGATCGCTCGGATCCGTCCAACTACAGACCCATAGCCATCACCTCCTTGTTCTCCAAGATAATGGAATCCATTGTTAACTGCCAGCTCCTCCGGTACTTAGAAGACCACCAGCTCCTCAATGATCGACAATACGGCTTCCGTCAGGGTCGTTCAGCTGGTGATCTTCTCGTATACTTGACTCACCGGTCAATATATAGGCGATCGAGACCAAGGGGGAAGCGTTGGCCGTTAGTTTGGACGTGGCGAAGGCCTTCGATCGGGTCTGGCACAAAGCGCTCCTTGCGAAGCTTCCTTCCTATGGGCTTCCCGAGAAAATGCAATTGGCTCACCAGTTTTCTTACAGACAGAAGCATCAAGGTCGTTGTTGACGGTGCATATTCCGACTCGAAGTCTGTTAATTCTGGTGTCCCACAAGGCTGTGTGCTATCACCCACGCTGTTTCTTCTGCATATCAACGACATGCTGCAGATTAGCAGCATCCATTGCTATGCAGACGATAGCATGAGTGATGCCCTTTACACCGGCCGCGCTAACATTTCTCGGGTAAACGTCATCGAAAGCCGATCCAAACTTGTGTCTGAAATCGAAACTTCTTTATCAAAAGTTTCAGATTGGGGTCGACTTAACCTAGTCCAATTTAACCCCACGAAGACACAGGTTTGCGCGTTCACCGCTAAAAAGATGCCATTGGTCGTATCACCTCAATTTGAGAGCACTTCCCTAACTGCATCAGCCAGTATCGGAATCCTTGGCGTCGATATATCAAGCGAAGTCCAGTTTCGCGGTCACTTAGAGAGTAAGGCCATATTAGCCTCGAAGAAGCTTGGTGTGCTAAACAGATCGAGACAGTATTTTACTCCGGCCCACCGCCTGCAACTTTATAAGGCGCAGGTTCGGCCGCACATGGAATACTGTTCTCATCTCTATGCAGGTGCACCCCAGTACCAACTTCTGCCTCTTGACCGCATTCAACGGAGAGCGACTCGCATCATCGACTGCCAAGATATTTCTGATCGACTTGACACCTTGGCGTTGCGTAGAGATGTAGCTTCACTCTGCATCCTCTATCGCTTGTATCATGGGGAGTGTTCAGAGGAATTGTTCGGACTTATACCGGCTGCTGGTTTCCGCCATCGTCCTACGCGACAAAATATCCATCCCTATCACCTGGACGATTGGCACTCCACCACTGTGCGCTTCTCGAGAAGCTTTTTGCCTCGCACAACCAGCTTATGGAACAAATTGTCGCCTGCCGTATTTCCGAACCGATACGACCTTCAAACCTTCAAGAAGAGAGCGTACCTCTACCTAAAAGGCCGGCAACGCACTTGTGACTCTTGAGTTGCGGGTGTCCATGGGCGGCGGTAGTCACTTACCATCAGGTGACCCGTCTGCTCGTTTGCCCCCTATCGCATAAAAAAAGAAAAAAAAAAATCCTATTTCGTTAAGTCAGATATGTAATGATTTTGGGATATCACGTCTTAATATATATATATTTTTTTGTGTTTATAGGATTTCTCCTTATTACAAAAGTTGGAATAAATTATGGCTGACGCAATGTGGGCCTTCGATGTACCTGTGCCTACTCCTTTAGGTATACTGTATCTATGCATGTATTTGTTGAGGTGAATGTTCAAATATATCGCAGGATCCACAGAGAGCCTCAACTTCCCTGTCATGGGTTCGATTGCCACACGGGACAAAAATAAATATTATGTATGTGATATACAATAAGTTGTCACTAGTCTGAGTGTTCTTTGTGTACGTTGTTTGTATGTTTGTAAAGTTAGATACATAAAAATAGGCTCTAGATCGAACGTTCAATATAAAAATTGCAATATTTAGCATACAATATTACAATTATATGGAATTATATATTAATTATGAAATATTTTTTTATGGATGGATTTACTCTTTATTGTATACAAAATAGGATACAATGTTATACTAAAATCTGAATATCACCACCTAATGGCAGTTTGCGATCTCTACCAGACAACCATTGGATGGTGAGAGGAACATAAACGGAAAGTATTATACTTAGGACTTCATTATATTTCAGTATTATGCTATTATAGTTAGCCAAACTAAGTTAACTGACTGAGAGTACTCCGGCCCAATACACGAGTCCGAAACCCAGTTCGCGATGGCACACAGATCAATATACGAGTATAACTGAATGATGGGAGAAACTACTTTGTTTTTGAGACTAGATTGTAAAAACATCGGTATTTTTACGATTCCGGGCGAAAGACCTCCATGGACACGTGAGCGCGCCTCATGCTACCCTAAAAGTGTCGCGGTTGGATGAGACAGGTTTTATATTCTTTAGGTGCAGTTGCGCCTCGAGTGTAGCGAAGGTCCACTCATCATCATATTGCTTTTTCTCAGACAACATTAAGTTTGTCGTTATTTCGCGTGTAAGCAATTATAACAATATTTTTGTGGATATGCTCTGGTTGTTTAATAAGTTCAGTCTAAAAAAACTATCTGATTAAACCTATTTTTTTATAAGCGCAACATGCACCTATGGTTTTTTTACATGAATACGAACGTAGTCGCTATCACAGTTAGTAGTAAACTAAATTTTTGAATACATTTTGATAAGTTTGGTGCTGAGCTAAGGGCGGCTGGTACGACTGGATGGCTTTTGGCCTAGGTTTGCCAAAACTGCAAATCCACACCTGTACATACTTAACTGTCATTACACCTTTCATACAAGGCCGTCGGTTTAATAGTAATATTTTAGATTCATATGAAATGGAATAATAAAAAACCTTGTGTTTTTAATTTAACAATAAACGACCAGAATTAAGTTCACAAGTAAACATGTTAAATACTTATTGTATTTATGTTAATATTTTATAGCTACTTCTAGTAATAAATATAAATAACGAAGCAGTTATAACTTGTTCATATGTTAATTTGTTCAGATGACGTAGTATGATTTCCAAGAGGTGTACAATGCACTTTTATAGTATGCCAGCCGCGTGAGACACCACTAAAGGGATGTGCTTTGCACGATATAGAATTCATCGACAATAGTCTATTGTAAAGTTTGTATCAAATTTATAAAAATATTTTTAATATATGTATTCGAGCATTTCGAAAATTGCTCATTTGCGCTTTTGGACGAGAGTTTCTTTTGGACGAAAGTTACAATAAAGCAAAAGTTTACATACAACAAGTATCACAGCAACGTAACTATGATCAATTATAAGTCCTTCTAAAATGTAAAGAATTATATGTTTCTTTTATAACTTCAGAATCAAAACTATTCGAAAACATAAAATAGAATATTGAGTAAAGATTTGAACCCAAATTCAGCAAATACTCGGCCTGAAATATACGAAAGTAGAACCTCAATACTTATAGTTCGGATTTACTTGGTTTCAGCATATCATCAACAATATTCTCCCTGAGCTACCTAGTAACATCACTACGGTCTGCCGCAAGTTGCGAGGCTGGTCACGCACTTCCCTAAACGCGACCCGTCGCATTGTCCTCCAGACATATGTACGTATAACTGACGTTTTTAAAAACCCCATTCAAAAACAACCATAAAAATTTTACACGCGTAACTAAGGGCTGTGACTACGACATAATATGCATATATGTGTATGTACTTACTCTTTTTGAAAGAAGGATATTCTAAAACTTCTTGTCAATAGTTGTTTTTTATTATTCTTAAGACTATTTGAAAAGGTAATGAACCAAGTACAGTAATCAACATGTTCTGTATTGATTCATAGGAATAAATTACAACATGAATAAATATTGTAATTACGAGAGGCTGCATCGCTAAAAGCATAAGTAGCCGTTTCCGGGCCATGAGTCGGCACTTCTTGGGAAGGGACACTCTGACTCAGTACATACATATATTAGTCAACGAACTCTAGAAATGAAATTAGTAAGAAACTAAATTCCGGTGACACTATTGCTTACATACAGAGCATGTCTTAGTAATGAATATTAAAAGGCCCATTATGGTGTTTCGGATGGTGTGTTAATCAGTTTGTCTTGACGATGATAGCGTAGCTTTGCATTTAAATATATGTTTTTTTTTTATCTTTTGAGATGGGGGCAAACGACCAGACGGGTCACGTGATGATTATATTTTGTTACACAGCTTTTCTTTACAGAATGCAGTTTTGATTCTAATTCCGAGACTTACAAAACCCTTAGAGCAGGAATGAAACGACCTACCTGTAAGTTTGTATGTATGACTAGCTGTCACCCTCGACTTCGTCCGCGTGGTATTTAACAAAAAGTTATTGTTCAGTTCGCAGAGTTTACGATAACTTATTAATTCTATATTTCGCGTAAAGAAATACCTATGCTAATTTTAATGAAATTCTTCTTTAAATCGAATATTATAAAATCTTTAATTTGTTTTAATTTTTTTGTGTGAGGTCCTATTTTTTTCTAAAATAAAAGTAACCTAAGTTACTCCTTGTTACATCAGCTATCTGCTAGTGAATCTCGGCAAAATCGGTTAAGCCGTTAAAGAGATTACCCTGAACAAACAGATAGACAGGCATACAGACCGAAATTGTTAAAAAAATGTTTTGTTATATGTACCGTGTATATATCCATATGCACTTAGTAAAAAGCGGTTATGTTAGTATTACAAACAGACACTCCAATTTTATTTTTTGTATAGATTTACTATTTAATTCCCAAAAGTGACCGGATGACGACAATTGGCTTGTCACCTGTTACGTGAATGGGACTAGATTATGTTTGGCAATCGTTAATCACACCTTTGACTACCCCTTCTTGGATTCGGGCGTGAGTATATGTATGTAAATAGTTATTATAAGCGTTTCCGTAATACCGTGTATAATATATGACATGCAAGCAGCTCTAAGGCATATTAATTTGTACACTAATTACAGTATTCTAAAATTAATGAATAATCATTTATATAACAAAACAAATACGTATTATACGCGTACGGTACGGAACTGATCTCCTTCGCTTAATATCAGCTATATATACACATATATATAGCTTTTTAGGGTTTCGTACCCAAAGGGTAAAACGGGACCCTGGGTGTACATGATGTATTTCTGTTGCCGCTATAACAACAAATACTTAAAAACATAATAAAACTTATTTAAGGGGGCTCCCACTCAACAAATGTGATTTTTTTTGCTCGTTTTTGCTCGGTATTGATAATGGCAACAGGTAGACGCTTGAATATTTATTTATATATTCACTTTAAAAATAAATAATTATATTAAAATAATATTAATATTTAAGGGGGTTCTCATAAAACAGACATGATTTTTTTTCTGTTTTTAGAGATAATGGTAAGAAACCCTTCGTGCGCGAGTCCGACTCGCACTTGGCCGGTTTTATTTACTAAGATCATTATGTGAACTTTGTGGAAAGGAATTATGTCAATCAATGAAATTGAGGTGTAATGCTACAGATAAGTTATTTCTTGTATATACTGTTATATAACAAATGATCCCTTTAATGCGCAATACGCATGTGTATTTATAAGATTTCTTCATGTCGAAGCTTTGATGATTGATGATTTAGGCGATCTCATTAAAATAGGTAAAAGACTCGAGAACACGTATCTGCAAGCAAAAGGATATAGGTATTTTTTTTGTTATGTTTGTACATCCTTCTTTAAAATCTCAGAGACAACATCTGACAATGATATTTAGAATATAATAGAATACACTTTATACACACAGAAACAAAAAGAAAATATTTATTGATGGAATAGAAGTAAAAACACAGAAATTTCTACACTTCGAAGGTAAAAGACAAGTCTTGAGTCTGAGGAACAATTCAACATATTGTATGTAAATGTCGTCTCACTGTAGTTTCTTAAAAATATTGAGGTCAAAAACCTTAATTACCTATACAAACATATAACTAAGACGAGATATAGGAAACGGTAACGAAGCTACCAACTCAGGAAGGTGAATCGACCTCGCGCGTATCCGTATAGGAAGTGAGAAGCCAGTGAATTTAGTTCCTATATTTTATTGTTCTGTTGTGTTAAATTAAGAAGATGACAAACATTTAACTAAGAAGATGACAAATATTATGTTTAAATATTATCGTTATTCCAACAAATATACTTAACGATTTCATTATAATAGCCAAGTATGTTCAAGTTTTTTGAGATTATTCTCATATTCATGACACGAAGTATTCAGAAAAAAAAAGTTTAAAGCTGTTTTTTCTATCGTATGAAACTTTTTATTTAATTATGGTTTTCTATGTATGCATATAGACGAACAGACGGGTAACTTGATTGAAAGTAAACGTCTTAGAGGATGAGAGGGGAGGGGAAATAGGAGAGGATGTTGAGGGGAGGGAAAAGAGGAGAGGTGGATGAGGTGAAGGGATAGTTACTCCAAACGAGCCGGCCCATTCGTGCCTCAGCATGGTTCTCCCTCAGTTAAAAGTTATGAATTATGTTACATATCTATGTTTTAAGGAGTTAACTGAAGCCGGAAGGCACCAAGACTGTGCTCTAAAGCTTTAGTATTAATACCATGGCATTTATATGCAAATATATAAATAAATAAGTTATAAATAGATAACTATTATATAATAAATCAATGATTAAACTTCATTTAAGATAGTTTTAAGTTTGCTGGTACAAGCAATTCTAGTTAAATATGTTTATTTTTTGCATACAAAAGCCTTAGGCGGTATTTAAACAAAAGTGGGCCTAAAAACTGGTCGAGCGGCTAGCGGCTTCTTTTGATAACTCTAAGGAATTTCTGCTTGCTCGAAAAGCGACAGTTCCATTTAGTTAATCAGTGTTCAAGCAGTTTTCTTTTTATATTGTTTTAATACTTAATTATATTTACTCGAGATAAATATTAAAACGTTTTGAAACAATGATCCTGAAGTCTCAGAACACGTCTAAGGCAATGATAATAAGTATCTAAAAACAACGAACGCTAGCACCTTATTACAAGGTAGTTTGTTACAAAATATTATATTTCTGTTAGAAGTATTTTGTTCAAGAGCGGCATTATCAGATCAACCAAAATAGCTGAGACGTGCCAATTTTTCGTAGGAAACAAAGAGTCGTCTGTTAGGCGTTCCCTCAGCTGAAGTTAATTGGTGCCACGACTGACAAATACCGAGAACTTTGTACATTTACAGAGACAAAGCCTGTATAGAAGGACTCATTATGTGTATAATTTGGGGCACATATCAGGATCAGACAACTATTGTACACTTTAAAAATGACCATGAAATAGAACTGCAAAATGATGTTTATCTAAACAGAAAGATTACCAAACAATTTTTGAGAAAACAACGTAAGTAAACTACGAGTAACTACGGCATTAAATCCTGCACGGAAGCTTTTAACCTATCTAGAATTTTAGCTGCTATAATTTATCTATTGGCATTACATTGTTCCTTCCTCATTCTACCAGATAGTAACCATATAAGACGTGTGAGTGGCTTGAACTCATGTAAGCGATACAAAGGAGCCTTGTTCGTGAACCACCGAAGGCCGCCCGGCTCGGCGACAACGAGTTTCCTACATACATGCACTACCAATGTACTCATACATACATTTCGAGAAGTTCATGGTTACTTTTATTTTTAAATGAGATAAACTCGAATCAGGAAGGTCAAGGACTTTATTTTTGGCAGATGCCGCGCGCCGTTCTTGCCAACGACCCGCTTTTTAAAGCTTTCGGTTGTTATCTTTTCCTGAGAGATGTTACTGAAATGCCAGCGAACTTATACTAGGTAGTGAAGATCTTTAAAAAATATACAAAGTTAATAACAGTTCTAATCGGTTTTAGACTCACTAGAAGCCCTAGGGTATCTACTTCAATCGAATTAAGTTACATATTATACATAGCTCGGTAATTACCCATATGCCTGTAATCGATAATATCATCTAGCACCAAGACTAGTTTTCATTGATGTTTGCCCGTGCCGAAATAATTAGCGTGAGTAATTGAATATAGTATCCTTTGCGATGCCATGATAATCTTCGGTATTTTCTTATAGCAGTCTTGACTTTCGCGCTATATATGTGTATGGCAGTTTTTTAAGATCGCATAAGGTATTCACCGTAGCGACCAAATTAGCATTACGTTCGCGATTCGCCGGCGGCGAGCTGACTGTCCTTGGAATAAGGATGTGGCAAATGGGTGTTTTATCTAACCGTTTGAACTGTCAATAGGCTTGAAATATAAATAGAAGTACCTAGCAGGCGGCTTCAGTCTTATAATAAAGTCTGAATTCGCATGCTCTAAACATTATTTGTTCCTGTTCATTGTTCTAGTAGGCTCGAGTGTAGTCCGTTCGTGATTATTGATTAAATCAAGTACGTGAGATGTATATACCTTGTTATTTACTATCGACTAAGTCTACAAATATTTTTATGCCTATCGTAGCGTTGAAACGGAATGGAGTTAAGCAGAACGCAAATAAATGGACATTTCTTTATTGCAAACAAGTATTCATTCACGGTTCTCTACAGATGACCATTATTGAATACTAATGGTGAATATTACAATTGTCTTTTAAAATGTATAAGCAATCCGATTAGTAATGTACCTACTGTCCCGCGTTTGTAGTCAAACTGGTCCTCATAATGGCTGACGGCGGGTAACATTAGCAAATTATTAAACAACGACTAAGGTTTCCTCTTATGGAAAGCCAGGAATGCAGTTGGAGTTGATAAATACGAGTATGTATACTCACATCTACCTATTTGCGAGACGCGCTGACGTAGTACGGTTTTAAGAAATTATGTCTTTTAAATTGGGAATTAGGAACCCGATACGTGGAATCCTAAAATTACATTATTGTAAAGTATAGGTAGGTGAATGTATGTGTTAAGTAAGATCAATTTATAAAAAGAATTTCAGAAACAAGCAAACAGTGGTAGAGCCATGCTTTTGCATTTTCACGAACTTAGTGAGGTTTAGGAGGCCCATCTCCTCCTCTCCTCTTTTCCATCTCTTCATTCCTCTCCACGCATCCCCCCCATCCCTTTTCACCATGGACCATGGACGGCGGTTAACACTAACCATCAGATGACCCGCATATTCGTTTGACCTCCTATATTATACAAAAAAAAAACTTAAGTGAAGAGCATACCGAAGGGGTATGGGAAGTGACATAAGAGGTGAAGCTGGTTGTGGTCAATTTAGGAGACATATTGACTAATCAAAATTGCTGACTTATTAAAGAAAAACTATTTGTTTAAAAAAGAAATTCGTTGAAATATTCGTACGTACGAGAACTAGTGTCTGGAGGAGCAGAGATACATGTGTAAGAGTTTATGTTCAAATACAATTTCAGGATAGTACGTAGTACTCTTTTTTATTTTGCGATAGTAAGGCATGCTGACAGCAATCCGCCAATCGACACATATAATATACGTAATATTACTTTAGCATTGAATGTATCTACTACACTCACTAAATATTAAGGAAGATTCATTTTATGGTGGTATAAAATCGTAAATTGGGTTATAAAATGAATCGTTTCTGGATTCTTAAGTAAAAGAACAGAAATACAATGAAAGAGATACAAGAATAACCTAAAAAGATGTTTTGGACCTGTATTATAAAAGAATTGTAAAATTTTGAGAGTTCAATATACTGATCAAGTTATTCACCATAATTTCGTGGCAGATTGTATATAAGACATACCGATCTGGTAAATATTTATGTATGTACGTCATAAAAGCAGATCTGCGAACAAAAATACATTCAGACGTGTTTCCAAAGTTTCTTTCGTAAAACAAATGTCAGTTTGATGAGTTTTACAAAGTGCGCTATAAAGTTAGTGTATTATTGAGATGAATGTCATTTTAGTATTTTCACTTTAGTAGTTTTTAGCGATTCTTTGACCATTATTAAGGTATTATCGTCCATATGTATGGTCTTTTTAGGGTTTTCAAATAAACAGAATTTAGATCTGGTCACGTCACTGAGTTTGCATTAGTTAAGAATTTACAGAGATGTAAAAGAACCGGAAGATTTGTAAATTAATTACCAAACCTTTTTTCATCTTAAAAAGATCATATAAAAAATCTTGATCATATTTTGTGTCTACTTCATTGTTGCAGAGTCAAGTTGTTTTTCTTGAAGAATTAAAAAAAGCATATACTGAATAACTTTTTATTGTAGCAATAATGATTGAAAATAATTATAGGTACTTGTTTGGACCATGACCGTTCAAAAATGTTTGTTATATGCTTACCATTACTCAGTGTTTTAAATCGTACGAGTACGTACTCGTACTTCACGCATAAAACGTATTTAATACATTGTTGTAAACATTTTGCATGCTTATCCATAACCTTTTTTTGGTAAGTCGCTTATTCCACGATATAGAATTTTATATATTATTATAGAATAGAATTATAGATAGAAAATGATATACACTCACAGGCACAATTAACCGCCCACCTTGTATTTCTTTCAATTTTCAGTAGTCGGAAAATTTTGACCACATTTGATGGAAGTTATGTTAAAAGCAGCCATTAAGGATAAATAAAATCACAAAAGTCTTTAAACAAGACCGTTTAATAAAAAAAAAATATGCCAAAAATCGATTTTGCAAAAAATTTGCATGAAAATGTGATGACTTTAATTTTGAAAAAAATCGTCCGCTTTCTTTTTATTAAAATTTTAATAATGAGTATTACTACCTCGGGCCCTGATGACTTCTTGTAGTCGGTTTGGCAATCCATCTACGAGGTCTTGAATATCCGACTGAGGGATATTATGCCACTCCTCTATCGCAGCCGTCTTGAGCTCTTGTAAGGTCGCAGGGGCTGATATTCTTGCTCGAATACGTCTTTTTAGGTTGTCCCAAATGTGCTCAATTGGGTTAAGATCGGGACTGCGTGACGGCCATGGCAAAACTTGAATCCCGACGTCATCGAGGTATTGAGTGACGGATCTTGCGGTATGGCATCGAGCATTGTCGTGCATTAATTTAAAGTTTTCACCAATAAATGGTGCGAAAGGTATGACGTGGTCTTGTAAGACTTCCTCCACGTATCGTTGAGCAGTCACACTGCCTCTATCAAACACCACTAGATCGGTACGAGCCTCGTAAGAGATACCTCCCCAAACCATTATGGATTCTCCCTGATAACCCACGGTTTCGATTATTGCACATGGAGCAAACCGTTCATTTTGGCGCCTATAAACACGCTGACGTCCATCTGGACCCCTTAAGGCTATTCTGCTCTCATCTGAGAATAGTACGTCCTTCCATTGTTCCGTAGTCCAGTCAGCATATTCTCGTGCAAAGGCAAGTCTTGCTCTACGATGCTGTGCAAGCAGCTGTGGACCGCGAGCTGGACGAAAAGCTCTCAGATTCCTTTCAGCCAGTCTTCTTCTTATCGTACGTTCACTTACAGTGACATTTCTCACCTCAAACAGACGTGTGCGCGCTTCAGTAGCGGTGCAAAAGCGATTTCTTAGCACGTTACTGACAACAAAGCGGTCATCCAGAGCCGAGGTGCACCGATGTCGGCCTTCTCGTGTATGAACCAGTCTCCCGAAAGCGTCTGATGGCATCCCGCACTGTAGTTCGAGGTACACCAAGCGTACGAGCGATGCGACTTTGGCTATACACAGCGTCAGCTAAAGTCACTGCCCTAGCAGCACCAGTTGCATCCAGTGGCATTTTTTTCAGTCACAAACAATAATCGTACAGTAAAAACTCAAATTAAACAATGTTCGTACACGATAGCAGATAATAACAAGAAATGTAATCAATGTAACGTTACTGCAACAATATCAAACAGAGACTAAATTCTAAAAACGCTTCGGCGATACAAGTTTAAGGGTCGAAATAAGGGTTTTTAAGTGTTTAGTTTATTGCTAAAGTACCCACTTAACTAAAAACAAAACAGTAGATAAGCCATAGTTAACATAAACAAACAGGGTGACGAAAAATATAGGTGGGCGGTTAATTGTGCCTGTGAGTGTATTATAGATAGAATTTTATACATATTACAATCGAACGATAGAGAAATTAGATAGTTTAAAGCAGTTATATTATAAAAATTATCAAGGAGTATGACCTATGTCTCCTATCGATCTTGATCTCATTCCAGGTCTTCCTTATAGCCTCTGCTTTTACAACGATAGTCTGAAGCCAAGTCTGCTTTGGACGGCTACGTTTACGCTTTCCTTTAGGGTTCCAGTCTTGGGCTTGCTTCGGTATGTGGTTAGGTTCCCTTTGAAGAGTGTGGTCGATCCAGTTCCATTTACCAATCTTAATCTGTTGGTGGATAGGAGTCTCGTTGCAATGTACCGAGAGATCCTGGTTGGAGTTTTTTGGTCCACTAAATACCGCGGAGTCAGTAGTTGATGACGTGATGTCCTTTGTGACCTTCCACTTCTCGTATCCATAGACCAATACGGTTTCTATATTGGACGGTAATATCTTGAGCTTAACTATTTGTGGGAATTTACGTGATTGCCATGGGGGTCGGGGGTCGGCGGTCTGTGCTGTGTTGCTAAGCAACAGCATCATATACTATTTGTAAATGAGATTATTGAATCATTGGTTTAACATTAAAAGTCCTTGTAATAAAATATTCCTTTTATTTAAAGTGCGTATACCTACGGTACAACTTCTTTTAGGACAAATAGAAAAAAACATTTTTATATACTGATTGTAGAAATAAACAATAAATTGATTACAGCTGAAATTACTGAATTTTAATAAAATTTCTTTGCAGTCTTCAGTTCAAACTGAATAAGGTTGGAGGTTATAATAGAAAGTAAGAAGGTCAAGTGCTTTATGTTTACGATTTATCTATTACTTTGAATTACAAAATGGTTTAGTATGACATAAAATCAAGAGTACCACGTAATACAAAATTGAATAAGATCCAGGAAGAATTTACACATGTTCAAAGTAGAGATTGGGGATTGTTGTAGGGATATTAATTTTGTAACAAGTATTGAATTCTTTTTAAAATTTAAACCAAATCTATGATTATGATAGTGTTCGATCTCTGTGGTTGAATGAAGAAGCTGGTTTGGCAATTCGCTACCGAACTCGACCGTGAGGCGAAAAATGATTCCTTGCGATAAATTTCCAAAAATCCCATTTTGCTTGTAACTGTTAGTTTAAATCAGCATTATATTTTATACCTTAAAATGCTAAAATTTCAATTTTAGATAATAAGAGTTACACCAGAAAAAGTAAATTTTAGGTGGGTTCTGTCAGATAGGTCATTTTCTATAAGTAGGATACATCCAATTTCTTAATTTTTAATGGGATTGTAGTGATCTACGTTCATTCGCTAAATCAAAATATATTTTATGCTGTAAGTGCTATTTGTCGTTTAATGCAGTACATACCATCAGGTGACCCGTCATTTCGGATGTCTCCCTTTATTACATAAAAAAAACCTCCTCACAAAACGTGCCGTATCAAGAAAGACTGCCTTTTGCATCGTGCCCTTAACCCAGCAACTCAACGTGAGCCTCTGAAGGTGCTGGTCGAGGCTCTTAGCAATAGACACAGGGGCTAATATTACTATCGGTACAATGATTGCCGAATCCTCATCCCACATGTCAGCAACCTCTTGACCCAAATCCAAATATTTTATTTGTTTATTAAATCTTTTTCAGCTTTTATGAGATTGTCGTCATTGGGACGGTTATGTCAACAATCATTGCTCAGCGCTATAATACTCTCTGTAGTACGGTAACTCGACAGCTACAATTACATCTTAGAGCAAGTTGCTGATGGATTATCCTGGCCACTTGGTTATGTCTGTGCAAGTACTCATTATTTGCAAGACGAGCCGGAAATTATATGCCTAAAGGTTTCTCCGCCATGATGACATGCCCGACAAATATCAATTGTGTCGTCCTTTAGGATATGTCTCCGATAATTGCTCATCATAACAACTTCATCTCTAATTCACAGATAAAACCTTCAGTTTCGCCAAAGCGTATACAGGCCACAGATGAAAATAGATTTACATCGATTGCATATGTCGCTTTTATGAAGGGTCCTGTTATTTAAGAAACCACCACGCCCACATTTTCGCGTAATATAAAATCTCATCACTGACGAACGTTATTGGTGTAATAATAATAAGAAGTTAATAAGAAGCTGTTAGCTGTGCGTGATAAATTCACCTTGACGGTGGCTTGCCCGACATACATATGTACATCGACCGTACCGTCTTTCATAAAAAAATCCGATACTTATGCGTCATAACAACCTCGTCCATAATTGCAAAGACAAAAGAGATCACCAAAAAATCATTATTAATATTATTATTATACTACTGATACAGAAGTACTATATAAGACGCCAACACCTCTTCAACTATACATTAATTTGACATACTTTACAGTTTTTGATCTCGTAAAAATATATTAATACATTTTGCATAATACTTTATATACCTTTTTGCTCTAAGTGGTAACCACATTTTCAACTATAATGTAGTCTGACTGCCTACTGTTGTCAATCGGGCATTTTGTGAATGAATGCTTGGAAACTTTCGAGTATTTTGAAAGGTAGCATGGAAAGGGATAACGCTTGTAAGGATAGATTGTGGAGTGTAAGTAATAGCTAGACAGTAGTAATCAGAGTCTTCATACCTAGTAAATACGAGTAGTAAAGTACGAGAAGTAAATTTTTAGTTCGTAAAATAAATATAAACACAACCGGTTTGCGTATTAAGGGGATACGTTTTTAAATTTGTTTTGATCCTATCATCTTGTGCACATTTAGATGAGGTAATGAAAATATGTAAATGACGCAGTATTAGATGACGCAGTTAAGCAGCTTGTATGGCGCACTTAATCTTACGTTTTCCAGTTTAATTTATTTTAGACAATTTATGTTTTCAATTATTTATAGTCAGGGGTAGCGGAAGAATGCAACTGCGATTCTTGCTCCCCCGATCATGGGCAAGTTGAGGAAAACGGGGGTGGTTTTTAGTCGGTAAGAGTCCGATAGACCCCTTCGCCTACCACCATGGACGAAGGACATTCATGAGGATCGTCCACCCCGTCAACAAAAAAAAAAATAATGGTAGAATGAGGTCAAATAAGAACATAAACCACTATGCGTGGGTAAATCAGTAAAAGAAATTGATTTCTAACTTGAATATCTTCTTGAACTGTTATTTTGATTTTTTCAACTCATTTATCTATAAATATATATAAATTTATATTTATAGATCAATTTTCAGAAGACGTCTCAGTGAACTTCACAAAAAGATCTCGACACATTGTAGTTCTTTTTGCCTGTTTCTTGAAGCGGATACAGCACTTCGAATTAGCTCAAGTAGTGGACAAGTACTCTAGGGTTAGTTATAGTTGCTATACGGGAACTTTGCAACATTAGAAGTGTTAATGGTGTACAGTTGCAAACGTATTTTGTTTTTTATCAATCGATAGTCTGCTGTGACAAATGCAAATGTATTGCGTCGATCGAAGTCTTTAGAACTCGTCTTGTAATGCGGTAATTATTGATATTGACAGACAATATGTAAGGCGGAACATCGACCGGCCTCGTCTGGAGTACCGTCTCAGGAAACTCAGCGCTTCCGTGCGGAAATCGGCGCTGACGGAAGACTTGCGTCACTTCCGATCGACCTCATTATGACACCTCATATCTTGGGAATACTAGGGTTAATTCTATAGTACTGTTTAAACTAATTTTCCGCATTCGTGTGATATTGGTAACAATAATTATTTTGTCACTTAACGATTTAAATATATCAATATTTGTTACTGATTTTTTTTCATTAACAAGACGTAATAAATTTATACCTTATTTTTCACGACTTTTGATTGACGATTTAATTTGTATATAAGAGTATTTAAAAAGGAATGTATATGTCATGCATTTATTTTTTTAAACAATTTAACATAATTATGCAGCTGAAGCGAACGAGCGACGAGCTTGTTATAAATCATATAGATACCTAGGTTCATCATCAGTTCGTTATCATATACCTAGATAGGTTTGTTTTAATATTACTATCATATACTAAAGGCATTAAATACCCACACTTTGTCAATTAGAATATGGTCCCAGTAAAGTCGACGTCCTCAAGCTTTTGATTACACTTCTTAATCCACCTGCATCAGCAATATCCTTTATCTTCTATTGTCTTCCAGAGTTCTTGGTTCCCTTTCAGTACATTCTAAGTTTTCAACCCTTAAGTTCCACTATTACGTTAGTTTTTATAATCTCTAATAAATCATCCAATGATGGGAGTTTATTAGAGGTTATAAAAACTAACGTAACGTTTAATACACTCCTGTCAACCTCTTCATCGACACAGTACAAACATGCATATGTACTGTAATTTGATGATTTGAATAGATTGGTCATCAGTATTTTAAGAGCTTTCCATCTGTCGAATAACTTGCTTATTGTTTGAGACTCGAATTAATGTTTTTTTGCTATAGTAAACAAATCAAGAAACGTGCTCAGTATATATAACCTGCACCATAATCTCCGTGTAAAGAGTAATAGTTAAGTTACCCTTTCCCTTTCTTCCTGGTGATATATTTTTATTATTATGTAACATTATTACAAAATTTAGTCACCATACCTATTACAAAGTAATTTACGACTAAATCCAGCTGTTAGATTTTCTGGTAGAGCAAGTGAAATAGAAGGCTAGGCATTTCAAGGAAAAATACCGTCGGGTGCAAATAGTTTGGTTACTAACTTGAGGTTATGAGGTGTCCAGTTGAGAACCTGCGCTTTTATAGACAGCAACATCTCAATAAATTTAACCAACTTTATGAATATGTTCAAATCCATCGCTGTTTCTGTTTCCTAAAAGTAACAAAATCTGTGGCAAGAACGTTAATGTATATTGAATTTAATATGTTAAGCCAAGGTGGTCGTTGCAGTTAAATATAAACTGGTGTTGGGTGCTAAGTGACGTGGTATAAGCGGCCGTTGCGTGGGCCTGCAGAACGAGTGCGACCGGTCCCCAGGTGTCAGCTTTGTATACAGGCTCGAACTTACACTGCTTGTTTAAATAAGAGCATGCACTTAGATTCCTTTAAGAAATTCGAAATTCAGATCACTTTTAAGTTACATTAGGTACCTAAGTATATTCACGGAAGTCGAAAGAGATTGTTAAGAAAATATTATAAGAAAACCCTGGTATGTGTACTGTAGTAAATAATAAAAACAGTAATGTAAATTCATTGCAAAAAGAGTGCAGTGATAAAAAAATATAACTATAAAACATCATTAGGTACTTATGTAAAGCGATGACATGGTAAACAAGACAGTCGATTGATCATCTATGATCAGACATGACACAGAACAGATCATGATTAAACTTTAGCTAAATAAAGCATAGCCTGCCAACACGCGTTAGGTCAAAGAATTAGGCTAAGAGCGATAGAGAATATAAGATAGCCCGTCTAGATAGAGAGTTTTTCAAATATGGAGAAGCACAGTACAGTCCATCCGATAACTGTAACCCAGATATTTCATCACCAGGTATAGCAGGCCTCAATTTTCTTTTTTGGGTCACTTACGTAGACGGCATGGGCAATAACTGACAGCGTGTAATTGCTTAAATTGCATAGAATATTACTGTAAATATTAAAAAGGGATATTGCAACTTTACTAGTGCTTAAAACTTATTACTGCCGACAAGTGATCACTAAACAATTTCCTGTCGATCGCAACCCTCATAGCTTATCTAACACATGGCTCCTAAACATTATACACCGTTCTAATTAGTTATGTTTAAAATCGTTATATAATATATATAATCCACTAGTTATGTTTCAGAATTAGTACTCGCACAATAAATCAAAGTAATAGATAGTCTTAATGCTGCTAATAAAAAAAAATACTTCGTTATAGAGAATATCATTGGTCAATAACTCGTAATGCGCGTCACGCATCAGGTATTAGAGCTTAATAAATATTCATTTGATTGACGATCCCTTTGTGTAAGGAAATCCTTCTGTTCTCTCTGCCGTCATTTAAAATGGACTTACTTATCAAATACTCAGATGGCCTGTTATGTAAAGATAACTCTCACAAATTTGGAGTCTTTACACACCAGCAGACACTACTAGTAAACCTGCTAGTTAAGTACCCTTTACCTTTATAAAAAAATCACTACTACTACTACTACTGGTTGTTACCCGTGACTTCGATAGCGTGGAAATTTTGAATCGTACATTTTTCTGGATAAAAAGTTGGCCATAATAATTATAAAGGAAACGGTTCTTCGGTATCCACAGGATGTCGACAGATTACTGCAAACGATTTACCATTGAAGTCGAGCGATGCATATTTTAAGGAGATAGTCCGAGTCCCCTGTGGTTGTGTCTAGCTTTGAATCCTCTCAGTGCTCTGTTAGAGGGTTCAGGACTAGGCTTTAAGTTGAGGAGAGATGATCAAGTTATATCACACTTTCTTCATATTGATCTGAAACAGTTGAACTTTCAGATTCTACTAAGCTTAGATCTCTTTTTGCTACTGAAACCTACAAATATCTGGGTATATTGCAGTCACTGGGAATACTAGTACTACTGTACTACTGGGAAACTAAAGGTTTTGACTTTGCAATTATGGACGAAGTTGTTACGACGGAAATTTATCCTGAAAGACGGTACGACGGTACGACGGTCGAGATATGTCAGGCATGCACCAGGCGGTTAATAAACATACTTATATGTTTCTAAATGCATACATATTATAAATAAATTACACCTAGACACAGAAAGAATATTCGTGCTGATTACACAAATATTTGTCCTTGGTGGGAATTGAACCCACGTCCCCAGGCTTAGCAGTCAGGGTCACTAACCAATAGAGTACTAGACCAACGGGCTAGCCTATGTTTCAAAATTTAGCGTTTGTATTTTTGTGATAAGGCAATAAAATTAAAAGTATTAAAAGTAGTATCTTATGAGTTTGCGTATACATATATATTTTTTTTTTATAAATGAGAAGTACACTTATTATAAAACTGATTTATTATAATAAAATAACTGCTATTTATGTACTTACCACGAAAAATGAAACGTCATTACGAAACTTCACATGAAACCTTCATTACTTTTTTAAATGTTAAGAACGTGTTTTATGCATCTATTGCCTTTACCCATTAGACTTTATACGAAAACTGCTACGCAGCTACCATTCAGTAAATAAGCTACTGGAGTCAAATTCAATTTTATAAATCAATAATTATATCTTACGGCATGTGGTTTAGGAAACTGAAAACGTCGATTAATACGAATAAAAGTAAATGATTTTAATATAGATTCATATAAATATGTGATATTTTTTTTCTGCAAATGCTATCGGCCAAGACGTGACGTCGTCAATTCATAAACAAATGAACATCATCCGTACGTTTCTCATGATTATTTATTTTACACTAAAAGTCAGGGCTTTCACGTTTTAAGATGACGACTACAAATATTTCTTTAGATTATGTAGGTGCCCAGTGGGTGCCCCTTCGGTACCCAATTTTAGCCATTTGCTGCGTATAATGAAGGTAGCTACATACATATTTCTTTGTCCATTCCAAAACTTTCCAAGGGTCTTTATCGATGTGTTTTTGCATTTGATTGATGCAATAATTTATAATTAGGATATTTTCCATGCAAAATCTTAAAAGTCACGGTTATTATAAACATAAACTTTGAAAAGTGATTCGTGTGTATGCAAATGCTTGTTTATTAATTCGTGGATTTGTTTGACATCGATGACAGACAATCTATACACGAACATGGCGGTCAGCATTTTTGTATGTTTATCGAAATTAAATTTTTGCGTTGTTCAAGGTCTCGGTTCAGGTTCTTTGGTCAATATAAATATATATTGAAATCTCTATATTTTCCTTTATTTCTGATTGTCTAAGTCCTGTCCTGTGCATCTAACAATCTAAGGGACTCGCTAAGCTGGGAAGTCAATATACGGTTGTTTGCGTAAACATTTACTGCATCAGCTGAGTAACTCGATTGACTACATAATTGTAAGTGTTACATTACGTATAAAGACTTGTAACTATCTTTATTAACTACAGAAAGGGAATGTAGTGTTGTGCAATAAAACACAACAAATATATTAAGTCTTTTATAAGAATTTTATGACATTTCTCTTATATTTAGCGTAGAAAAAGCTTTCTAAGTGCCATAGATAGCTGACAGATGTGCTCTGGTATAATAATACCACATAGGAGTGTCAATTTTTACCATCACTACGACAACATTTTATGATATGACAGACTCAATGCAATTTCACTTATTATATATACATATATATATTTTTTCATTTGCTTTAAAATTGCATAAAATCTGTCATGGAAAATATACAGGTCACCTTGATGCTCAGCCCGCTGGGCCTCTTCTTCTCGAGGCTCCAGCAGCTCACCCTGATCTAGCGCACCCCTGCGCCACCGGTACAGTAATGCAAGGAGTACTGCGTCTAAATCCCAGGGATCGGATCCGGCAAACAGGCTGGCCTCCTCAAAAGAAATCGACGGTAGCCCCTTATCACTCTTACGGTAATCGTGCGTTGCGTCGTTAGAGAGCCTACCCACACTGGCGCTTCGTAGAGTGCTATAGACCGTACGATCCCTGTATTCAACTTTCGACAGGATGTATTGGGCCCCCCTAAATTGGGCAAGAGCCACTATAGTGCCGCCACAGCGCCTAACAGCCTGGGGGTCAGCTGCCGAAAGTGTGGCCCAAAATCCCATCGGTTATCGATTACGATTCCCAGGTACTTCAACGTACGCTCGATGCCGATGCGGACGCCTCCCATCACTCCAAGCACTCCGGTATCACGGGTTACCTACTTACCTCCGCCGTATTGTATTGGGTATATGACGGCCCTTTCCGCTAAATGGGGCCTATTTAGCGGAAAGGGCCGTCATATACCCAATACAATACGGCGGAGGTAAGTAGGTAACCCGTGATACCGGAGTGCTTCGCTAATATAATCCCAGGGCAAGGTGTTAAAGGCGTTGGCGATGTCAAGGGATACCGTAACAGCTCTTCCGCAATATTTTTTTTTGTAACGCTGTGACGATCCAATACCTGTTTATTTCGTTAGGAGTCTACTTCTTCTTGGTGTATTGTAATATTCGTATTTAAATTCAACTGATATTTAGAATGTATTTAAATGCGATTCAATACTTTAACACTTGTGATATTCTGCTGATGTAGCAGAAAATTTTGCAGGCTGTTAAGAGTTTTTCTTACAAGCGACCAATCAATCCATCAGATCCTGAATACTAACTAGACTGCGGGAATTATACGATTTCAATTCAGACCTTATATTTTGTTTAGTGCTAGGAATAAAATTAGCTTTGAACTTTATAATTATCACATTATGTCTAATTTTGAACGTTATGTAGTCTATTTTGTCATTACATAACATAAGGTATTAGCAGAGAATATCTAATTGTAATTATTTAACATGATCCGACTAATATTACGAGGTATGGTACTTACATATAGCAAACTAAGTTTAGTTATTTTTAGAAAATATTGAAATGGAAATATATTATATTGCGTATTTATCTGACAATAGGTACTGTTGCCAACGACTCAAATCATTTTATGAATGATAGCTATTCTGTAAAGGTTTTTTGTCACGTCTTGTTTTGTATTCATTCGCATTATTGTGGGAAGATCGTTTTGTATCTTAGGAATAGTAAAGGAGCATTCAAATTTCACTATATCTAGTCTGTTTGTTAAATGTTTTAATTAATGTTAAATTTCTAGCTTAAAATGTTCATGCCTAACGTTATTAAGATTTCATACTTTCTCATACTGTAAGGGTTAGTACTTGATATACATGCATTGAACGGGGCCAGTTTCCAAAACTCTGGAAGACGGGGAAACTGGTTCTTATCCAGAACGAGGGGCGCCCAGCAGACTCCCCGTCCGCCTACAGGCCCATTGTGTTGCTCGATGAGGTGGGTAAACTCTTTGAGCGAATTATCGCTGATCGCCTCACCGAGCATCTATCGAGGATCGGACCGGATCTGGCGAATAACCAGTTTGGTTTCCGCAGGGTCCGCTCCACCGTGGACGCGATCATACACGTAAAGTCCCTGGCGGAGGCAGCAGTGTCCTGGGGCGAGGTGATGTTGGCGGTATCACTTGACATCGCTAACGCTTTCAACACCTTGCCCTGGAGCTGCATTAAGGAGGCGCTTGTATACCATGGAGTGCCTCTGTACCTTCTTCATATTATTGGGGCGTATCTGTCGGAGAGAGCCATGTTCTACCCGAGTCGGAAGGGATACGGTAGGCGTTGCGCAGTGACGGCGCGAGGTAAGACACACCGTGAAGCGACCATTAAGGCCACGGCTGGGGTCGCCCAAGTAGTTGCGAGAATCCGGCGGCTGGGTCTCAAGGTGGCTCTAAACAAATCCGATGCTCTTTGTTTTAATGGGCCTCGCAAGGGAAAAACCAAGAGGCGTTCGTATCGGCGTCGAGACTTCGATGAGGTACCTGGGCCTCGTACTCGACAGCCGATGGGACTTCGGACCTCACTTCCGAAGTCTGGCCCCAAAACTTACAAGGGCGGCAGCCACGCTTTCGCGCTGCTTCCTAATTTGGGGGGCCCGACGCTTCCTGTAGGAGACTTTAAGTTGGGATCGTGCGATCCATGGCTCTTTATGGGGCCCCAATTTGGGCGGAGGCCCTGACAGCCATTAATACCACAATTTTGAGGCGCCCGCAGCCTGTGATGGCCGTTAGGTTCATAAAAGGATACCGCACGATTTCCTTTGAAGTGGTGAGTCTCCTAGCCGGTACTTCGCCATGGGACCTGGAGGCGAAATTGTTTGCGTCCTTGTATCAGTGGCGCAAGGGGGCTCAAGAGCTGGGCTGAGACCTTTCGATTATGAGATCGAGACACATCGGTCCCAGCTCTGAAAGGTGCTCATGACCGAGTGGAGAGAACGACTTGGGTGACCAAGGGCAGGGCACGCCATAATCGTGGCGGTAAGACCGTTATGGAGAATTGGCTGGAGAGGCGACATGGTAGCCTCTCCTACCGGATGACGCAGGTACTTACCGGACATGGCTGCTTTGGGAAGTACCTGTGTCGAATAGGCCGGGAGCCAACGTCTGTGTGCCATCACTGCGGGGGCTGCCACGAGGACACTGCACTGCACACTCTAGTGGAGTGCCCTGCTTGGATGCAGCAGCGTGTGGACTTCGGGGCGGCCATAGGTGTGGGTAGTCCTCGTTTTGCGAGGAGGTGATGCTCGCTAAGGAGGTGGAGGAAAGGGAACGGGAGAGGTCTGTTAGTCGGTCTCCACCATGCCTCACCGTTACATGATGACACAGTATTTCCAGTCTCAGTTTACACTGTCACGATGACTGTCATGCCTTTTACGCCTCCTTTCCCAACTCTTATCATGGCAGTACAAAGGAAGAAAAATGGTCCAACAGCGGCATCCTCCTCTCCCACCAACCCGCTTTTTGAGGTGGAGTTCAATAACATACGTGGACTCCATGCAAACCTCAGCGCCGTACACCAGCACCTTGAGACGGCTCGGCCGGCCATGCTTTTTCTTACGGAGACACAAATACGCCGCCCTGCCGACACGGCATATCTCTACTATCCCGGCTACGTTCTAGAGGAGTGCTTCCTCGCGAGGGCTGGGGTATGTCTTTTCGTCAGGGCGGATGTTTGTTGTCGTCGTCTGCACTGCCTAGAAGACGCATCCTTCTCCATCCTTTGGCTTCACGTGGATGTTGGCTCTATGAGGTCGGTCCCATTCCGGAGACTCCGAGACAACTCGACTCTTTGAATACATGAGTCACGCAACGGACAAAGCGCAGGAGCAGTTCCCGACCGCCGAACTGGTGTTTTTGGGAGACTTTAATGCCCACCATGACTTCTGGCTGGGATTTTCCAGAACGGACCACGCTGGTCGAACTGCCCACGCATTCGCTCTCACGCATGACCTTACCCAACTGGTACTCCAGCCCACCAGGACACCAGACATATCGGGTCAAGCGCGCTCTTTGCTAGACCTTCTGCTGACGAGTCACCCAGCGCAGTACAGTGTAACGGTTCACGCCCCTCTGGGATCCTCCGACCACTGCCTGGTGTCCACCTCGGTGCCTCTTGTTGCCCCACCACGGCCTGTGGCCAAGGCGATGGTTATGACACTACTCGTCAGCAGACTGGGATGGAATGCGGGATTATTTTGCATCCATCCCGTGGGCTCAACGCTGCTTTAAGGACAAGGATCTGTCGCAAAGTGCGTCTGCCGTGGCTGACGAAATCACTGTCGGTATGGAGTACTATATTCCCTACAGTGAAGTCGCCAGCACAAAGACCCGTCCCTGGTTCAATCGCGAGTGCACCCGTGCTGTCGCTGAAAAGCAGTCAGCCTACCGCGAATGGATCAGGGCCCGCGCTCATTGTGACCCAGACCTTAATCGCCTAAAAGCAGCGTTTAACAAAGCCACTAAGGAATGCAAGAGGGCTTACATCAGAGCTGATGCCCAGCGCATTGCACGGTTTGGTCAAGAACTCGTCACATACCCTACGGGTAGCCGTAAGTTTTGGCGATTGGCCAAAGCCGTGCAGTCCAACTACTGCCAGCCTTCGCTGCCACCGCTGAAGTACCCTGACGGATCACTGGCCCACGAGCCGCAAGAGAAAGCGAAACTATTTGCTGACCTCTTTGCGGCTAACTCCCGAATCGACGACCGTGGCGCTCACCCGCCCACCATTGCATCTTGGGACTCCGCAATGCGGGATATTCGCATCCGGCAGAGGGATGTCCGTGCGGAGCTTCGGTCACTCGATGTTTGGAAAGCCAGTTTACCCGACGGTATTCCGGCGGTGGTTCTTAAAAACTGTGCACCAGAGTTGTCTCCTGTAGTGACGCGCTTGTATCGCCTGTCCTATTCCTCGGGAATTGTTTCGGAGGCCTGGAGAGAGGCGAACGTCCAACCCATCCCCAAAAAAGGCCGACACCTCCATACTCTGTAAGGTGCTCGAGCGGATAATCAACACCCAATTAATCCGCCACCTAGAGGATCACTCCTTGTTAAATGATCGGCAATATGGTTTTAGGCTGAACCGATCCACGGGTGATCTTCTAGAGTACGTCACACACCTTTGGGGTGAGGCTATGGATAGGCATGGGGAGTCCTTGGCTATCAGCCTCAACATTGCCAAGGCCTTCGATAGGGTCTGGCATCGCTCGCTTCTCTCCAAACTTCCTGCATTTGGTCTGCCATCTAAGCTATGCAACTGGGTTGCTGCCTTCCTCCACAAGCGCCGCATTAGGGTTCTGACTTCCAGGAGGTTAGCGCTGGTGTACCTCAGGGCTCCGTATTGTCGCCCACGCTGTTCCTTCTGCATATCAATGATATGTTGGCTCTTGGCAACATACATTGTTATGCAGACGACAGCACAGTACACGGGTGATATTTTGGACATCTGCCAAGCTAGCAGACGTTGAGGGAAAACGACAGGAGCTTGTTGCTGAGCTCGACCGGGTCCTGAGCCGCATCTCTCAATAGGGTTGTGAGAATCTGGTCGAGTTCAGCGCCAAGAAAACACAGGCGTGCGCGTTTTCAAACAAAAAGTCTCCATTCCTTTCCCTTCCTACTCTTTAGAACACTCAACTGCCACTACAGGATAGGCTTAGTATACTGGGTATGGACATCTGTCGGGATCTCAATCCGCGTGATTACATCGAGAGCGTCACTAAGGCGGCCTCGCGGAAGCTCGGTGTATTAAACAAGGTGAGACGGTTCTTCTCGCCCGAGCATCTGTGTCTTTTATACAAGACCCAGGTTCGCTCCTGCGTGGAGTACTGCTCTCATCTTTGGGATGGCAATGAGCAGTATCTGCTTGACGCTCTCGATCGGTTGCAGCGACGCGCAGTCCGTATTATAGACTGTCCTGAGGTCACCCAGTCTCTTGAGCCCCTGCAGTTGCGAAGAGATGTCGCCTCTATGGCAGTTATCTATCGCCTACATCACGGGGAGTGTTCTGACGAGCTCTTCCAATTGGTCCCACCTTCTCCCTTCCCCTACAGTACTACACTTGCTGGCCTGAGGAGTCACCGTTTGCGAGTCGAAGATATGCGATCCCGAACGAAACGGTTTGGCTCTTCTTTCCTGTGCCGATCGGTGAAAGATTGGAATTCACTACCAGCGCACGTGTTTCCTTCCCACTTTGATCCTGGGTCTTTTAAGCGGGGCGTGAAAAAGCATCTCACCAGGCCGCCATAGTGTGGGTCACCATACTACATTGACTAGACATGCAATGAGGATGGTGATCATCACTCTTGGACTCCATTTATTGCTTACCATCAGGCAAAGTGGAGTCATTATGGTAGGCTTACAAATAAAAATTAAAAAAAAAACATGTGGAGGTCGAGGTTTCTTAAATGTCAGGACCCTATTGATAACAGATTCGCACCGCGTACAGAGATAGAAGAAGAGCAGGAAGCTGCGAAGCCCAATAAAAACGTCTATGTTTTTATCGGGCTTTAAATGGGGGGCAATGTAGATGTATTATCATCTGTTACCTGGCTACGTTTCTGACTGAAGTTGTTATTTGTGAAAAACCGCGAAAAGAGTACAAACTGAGATTTGCACCCTTCAACCCATAAACAATAATTGCCGAATATAATTCAAATAAATCCTCGGTTAAGATTTTCATACTGTTTATTGCTTCCAGTATCGTCACTATCTCGATTGAGTATATTATGTATATCTAGCTCCTATATGTATGATTGGCCCTAATCTATGTTGCATAAATACTATCTGTGTGTATTTAATCTGTTCTGTTTTTTTATAACCCTATTAGCAATGTTGACTAAATTCTACATTACAACTCATATTTCAAAATTTTTATTACCCCTCGAATTTAAATAAAAAGCGATTCAAAACACTGATACACGTTTTTGTGTCTAGTACCATTATTTAGGTACCTATTCTGGAATCATCTTTATAGTTATATACTCGATAACATGTGTATTTTTTGTTATAGTTCTGATAGCTCCAGCACATTAAAAATACTTATTGTTTTAGAGTGAATATTTGGAATAATTTAGCGTGTCATTATTTCAGAGAGGGCAAATTTTCCACCTGCTAGTTCAACTACTTTTTATACATATGTGGTAAATTTAGTCCGTGCTGTTATGCCAGTTTAGGTATATATTTTATTATTTAATTAGGCATTATGTTCAACGCCTGGGCCTAAAGCACAAGTATCGATCCGGAACATGAGAAACCACTTTATACCACTCTGGCTGTGGGGTTCTGCACTTCAAATGTAGGCAGTTTTCAGAACTAATTTTCGCTATCGTTAAAAAATAAGATAATATGAACAATTATATATAATTACCTATTCACTGTCTATCTATTCTGTTATGGAAGTGTAAACTGCATATTACCTAGTTCCACCCTGTCGCTAGTCATATGCTTGTCAGCAGCATATTCGTATAAATTGTGTATATAACAATTGATCAGCTAAATCATGAGAGCTTATTTTAAACGGTGGTGTAGTGATTTATGGTAAAAGAGAGAGACGGTATAATTAGTGCCCATTATTACTTTGGTAGTGTCCCAAGCGAAGTGCGAGTGATCCGAATTATTAACTGACGTGTTCAATGTACATGCTCCGATCCAGACAGTAAAGTTCAAACACCTTCCTGCACCGTAACTTACTTAACTTACAGATATAAAAAAATAGTATCAAAAAAAGCGGCAGCTAAGGGTGAGTTTAAAACCAGACCTACACCTTGCAATCGAGATAAATATAATACATTGATTTACAAAATTACTGCAGTAAGGTGTGTAGAAAAGCACAACTTCAATATATTCATGGCACGGTCGAGAACAGAGACCCTGGAAGAGTCTGGAAATTTTCAGAACGTTGGTGGTTTGGCAACTCATACTCTCCTAATATCCCTAAAAAATTGACATCTGATTTACTAAATCAACACTTCTCTTCTTCGTCTTAATAATAGAATTCAGAATTCCATTTTCCAAATTACATTTTTACAGGTCTGATCATAAAATCAGACCTGTAAAACTGGAATTCTGTAGTATCTTTCATCAATACCAACACCCTGTTACCCACGGTTCAATTTAAATCAATTATCTGCTTGTGATGTTAAAGATCGTATAATGTAGATAAATACCAACGCTGTTTTCCCATTTTCTACTCCTCATTACTTCTATCTTTCAAATTTGTCCATCCAAAAGCCACCCATTGTGCAAATCTACTTTGTATATTTAGTTTTAAGATAATATATAGTAAAAAATAATAACACTAATCCAAAAAAGTTTAAAATCGAGTATAGATTTTGATCTCGAGTATCGAGATCGTGATTTTAAATGATCTATCAATTGACGATGTCAGTGTCTATTCTTGATTTTTTGTAACATGCTTGCGGTTTGATTGCTTTAAATATTCAAGGTAGGCGTGAGCGCTTCTAAAATAAAATAAAAACGAAACGTATTACTTTTTTACTCATAGCTTATGAATACGATTAATTAAGCACTCATTAAAGGATACGGTATGTTTAAATGATGACATTGCCAATTTGACTCATTCTAGAAAAGTCTTTAAATTTAGATTTAACGTGGTACAGAATTAGGTATGATTTTCCCTAACACAGCCTTCCCATAGTTAGTCGTTTTAATATAGCGCCGTGTGCAAAGAAAGTGCAAGGAAAGCAATGTTATATTTGTAACTCAAACACATCATTACTTGTTATAAGGATACGATATACTAACAATGTGTCTAAAAGCTATTAAAAAAGTTTTCATTGTCAGGAAACGTTTGATGTAAAGAATTTGTGTTCATGTTCATTTACAGTAAACACAATTTACTCCACAACTAAATTAATATGATACACATTTGTTAAAAACAAGTTATCTACCTGATTCGAATCTTAACAATAAAAAGACACTTGAAACACAAGGGCTGTCACAAAGGCGATTCTCAATTACCATGCTCAGTTACTCTGTGGCATTCTGAGGTTTTGTGCTGTAGTTTTCGGATTTGAGACATGAGTCCCTTATTTTACTTATTAGGGATTTAAGGGCCTATGCAATTTAAGAAAGACACTTTACACAAGATGGAACTCTAGCATTGGAAATGTTAAGAATATTTTAAAACAACGCTAGTCCGCTCTCCGATCACGTATGTACATAGCGGCGATATATCAAGTCGCATGGTTTGGTAATGCGATACGGCATGTCCTACGCAGTGTTACTAAGGTTGCGTAATCACTCACCTATGTTGTAATAGGGACAATGTCAAGGTCTATAAATTTCACTTGTCGTCATCCGTTATCTTCATACACAAGCAAAAAAACGACATTTATGTAATAAGATTTTTTGCTTACCGTACAAGTTTCAATAGCTATAAGACACTAGATTTTTAATTTCGACTTCAATCAAAGATGGGAAATGTTCCATTTGGTGTTTGCTAAACATTGCGAATTGCCGCGCATCCGAAACAACAAATTCAACGTGTCCTTGTGCGACCTATGTTGCGAATAGCTCGTGGTGTAAACCGATAAAGTGTTGGTTTCCTAAGTTCTTTAACAATTATAAATATTTTCTTTAAAGGAATACTTAGTAAAATAAGATGCCCAGATCTTAAACCGGTAAGTCAAGGGGCCGGAAATATGTGACATATTTGTAAAAACCATCAGTGAGTTCAAGAAAAAGACTTGTTTATCCATGTTTGTCTATAACATCAAGCACACAAAAAAGAATACCGGGGACATCGTGACTACTACTACTACGTGTATAATTTATCTTTTTGTACTAAAAGAGTGGCCAACAAGAAAACGCGATGTTTTTCGACCAAGCCAACATTTTAACACTTCCAACTGACATTTGGCCATTATGGGGCAGTGTATTCCATGTTATACTATATATATTAATCATATCAGTTTCAAATATAAACTTATTTAATTAAGTTAAGGTAGGTCAATGTCGATCTTATTGCTCTGAAAATCTCCTAGAATGTTCTCATTAGTGATGCTTTTGAGGCTAAACATAATTAAACTCTAATTACTCTTCACTCCCTTTATTATTTGATCGGGACTCACTGTAGCATAGAATTATAATTATGTGTAGTAACCGTGAATGCCTAATAAATATTTTACTACAAATTAAAAAGAAATATTAATTTGTGCCACATTTACCACACGTTTGGCGTTTATACAACCATTGATATGTTTATTATAGGCTTGGTTTGTATTTTTTGCACTACATCTTTGTTTGGGTGAGGCAGACTCGCGGGCGTTACGGACAAGGAACCAGTTTGTTGGGAATACGACGCGGCCAAACCTGTATGTATAGTTTGCGCCAAACCGAAGGGAAGGTCCTTAAGTTAGATCATTTTCGAACTGTGTACGACTGAATAAGGCTTTTATAAGTGTCGGAATGATGAAATTATTCGTCAAAAATATATACATTTAGTTTGTATACATATAATTGGCAGCTTTATTCATTGTACACTAGATAATACGGTTCTTATATATGTATATATATTCGCTCGCCTGTGTCCCATAAATGGTAAGCAGAGGTGTATTAAACATCTATATTTTCCAATTATAATTTTTTGTTAGTGGGACATTTAGTGCAAGCCGATCCCTTTTAGCCTTTTATGACACCACTGGGAAGAAATGGGGTATTCTATTCCACCGAGAACCACATGGCAATAATAAGGTTCAATTAGTTAAAGAGGTCACTTTTCAATACTTCAAGAACGTGTGAGATACAATCGAACTCGTCGAATCTACCAGTAACTACAACGTGTGTAAAATGTATAGAGCGTTCAAGTAAACTCGTAGTACATATTTTGTTTGGACGAATATCCGTATATCTTTCCATAATACAGTAATTATCTACGCCTATGTACTTAGTAGCATTAAAGTACAGGTTGGTTAACCTATTACTGTTTTTAAATTTCACACAACACTGAAGAAACAGTTGAAATTGCTATAAATTATATTAAAAAAAAAAAACAAAAATAAAAAATAAGAATTTTTGTTATTCGTACTATTCTTAATTCAAATTAAATAAAATTAATTTTCCATGTTTTAGTTCAGCTTTCTATAAAAGCGTATTTTTTATTTAAATATTATTTATTTTTGATTTTTTAGTTGAATTTTCTATAAAAGCGTGTTTTTTTTCCATCTTATTCAAAGTCGGTAACTTATCCGAGAAGTAGGTGATCGGCGCACCTCGTAGTTTCCTTTCTTGGTCTTGGCGCAAAGACCCTACCAGTTTTAGGAAAACAAAAAATAGCTAATGCTGATTATCCTAGTAAGGATAACGGGTCTAACTGATTAAAATGTTGAATTGTCATTGGTCTTAGATAAGTATGCCAAATTTCGAGTTAATCCGACGTTTTGAAGGGGGTCAAATCATGTTCCAAGTTTCCGTTACATACAAACATACATACGTATGAAGCTAATTATTCTAAATTTCCAGATAAACTATTAATATTGTTAATCTTTGTTAACGCAGACTCAGAAGAACTTTCGAGATTTTCTAGGAGCTTAACACTTTTGTAGTCATAAACCTTAAGAGTAAGTCACCTTGACCAGGTCATCAGGTCAATCCTTTGAGGTGGGACGGGACATTCTATGTTGTGTTTAAAAAAAAGATATTTGATTTACATTTTACTTGGGTACATAAAAGAATATTTAACTAAAACATTAGCCCCACGTCTCCAAACCATATTTGTCGCATAAATAATTGTATTTGGTTTGCAAATGTTTTAGTGTAAGTGACTCAGGTGACTGAGTAATTGACAAAGGTCAAATGCAAACCAAACTTAATTTAATTTGATGTACAAAGCTAATTATGGTGGTATGTTTAAGGACCCGATGCCCCTTCAATCCCTGCCAAAAGGAAACGTCTCATAATGTTAAAATAAAAGGTAATGTAAATGGAAGGTCTGAGTTAGAGAAGTTCTTATTTGAAAGCCAATTTTGCCGCTTTTCATTAGGCATTTCGTACCTATGCCTATGCTACTATAGTCGTATAAATATTTTATCTATCATTTAGTAGATAAAAAAGGCTAATCAAGTGAGAAGTGGTCACTGTGGCCTATGAATGGTTTCAATACCAGGCGTAAAACGTGTCCCCTAACGATTTTGTAAAAACCTTCAATATCTTTTTTTTAAGTAATGCTGTTGTTTGAATAACATATTCCAGCATGGTCGTTGTGCAATCTCATGATAGAACTATCTTACTAAACGTTTTCGGTTCCAAAATGAATTATTTCAAGTAAATACACGCAAAACTTCTTCATTGTATGAGGTTGTGTTGAGGTACGAATTGTGCAAAGAAAGATGTTGGAACTGTTAATGTAATAAATAGTAGTAAATGATAGGATTAAGGAACCTAACCTTTAATAATCTGGCATATTATTCACATCACCTTGCTTAATAGTAAAGATAAACGTATAAGTTACAAATCAGGGTCACAATGAAATCGAATTCGAAAAGATAGCGAAAATTTGTATTTAACGTATATTGGTCAAGAAAGCTCCCTAAAATCTATATACATATATACATAGGTGTTTAGTCATACTCTTGAACGGACCAACCGACGATCCCGACGATTTGACTTTACAAGAATTTCCTTACAATTAAAAATATATAGTGTATTTTCCTAAAAGTAGTTTGGTACAAAAATGTAAATCTCGACAAGGAGTGATTCAGATCCCTGGTGTTGCTAGGGTCTGCAGGCTAAGGTGCTTTCTGTTAGGCAAGCCATATGATTGTTCGTAACATTGCTAATATAAACTATAGATGCTGACTGTCATGACCATGACATCACAAATGATATACACATGACAAAGTGCAAAATTTTGCACAATGTTTAAGTATTTGCAAATCTTACTTAACTTCACTTTGGAGAAAGCAGAGCTTCAGCAAGAGGTATGCAATATCGCTTAAGGCATGAATAGCAGTCACGTCACGCATTAGTGCACAAGGACTGACAACCAGCTTGCTACCTGCCTACTTCATTGATTCTATCTATATTATATAACCTTTATTCCACCATGAGAAATCGTCCCTTGCAATGGTATAGCTTATAACATACATATGTACATAGATGACAGTAAGAACAAATTCGTCAGTTGTCAGCCTTCAAAAGGACTACAAATAATTTATTTCTTAAAAAAAAAACACCTAAGATATTTGTAATTATTGAAGTAGGTATTTGTTTGTTATCTTAAACCTCAGATATATATATGAGCGATATAAAAAAAAACAATATAACCAATTATGAATTTTAACAGAGTATAAAAAAAAACTTTCTATTATTTTGTCTATCTATGATTGCTATATATCACGCCATCGAGCCTTCTAGATAAGGCCTTGACAAAGAAACCTCGTACACACATACACACGCACATACACACACACATAAACACACAAATACACACACACATGCATATCTATTCATATATACATTTACATACTCTAAAAACAACACCTGCGAACCCTTACCCTGTAATAATTACTTATTTCTCTTCAGATATCAATGATAAAGTAAGATGCAATTAGATAAAAATGTAGGCTTTAGTGAAAATGTAAGTGACAAGTTCAAGTCCCGTAAAACCCAATGTCAACCCGCTCTATTCAGAAACCGAGTAGTCCTTCATCGTAGTGTTCATGTTACAAATGTCCATGGTCAGTAGAATAGCCGAAACTTATGATTGCTAGGCATAATTCTTTTTTTAATTAAAAAACGTTTTACAATCCTAACTTTCATATCTATTTTATCACTTCACAACGTTTTTCCATTAAGCAATGGCCATTGAATTGTTTTATTAGAGGGCAAATATTAGGTTCGGCGTAAAATTTTCTTTTACAGTTAGGTCGTAACCTCTTCCTAATCGCTTTCGATTTTGTCGATAAAACTCAATGGTCTGTGAAACGAAATTCCAATTTTTGTTCCGTCTATTGTCTACCTACTTACGTATTTCATAATTACTTTGGTCAAAGAATCATTATGTATTGAAAAGTGAAAATAAACCATAACGTATCAATTAGGTATATAAAAGGTGTAGAAAGGTGAATCATCAGGCTTTCAACATCCACTGGTGGACACAGGCCCCTCCTTCTGTACGCCACTGAGCAAGATCATCAACTCTTCTCCCCCGGTTTTTTTCCACCATTCCACCTACCCACGGGGTGCGCTATATCACGCTTCTGTAGACGCGATCGCAACTGAAAAACTCGTCAAACCCGCGGTTATCGGTCCTGTTGGCAATGTGGCCAATTTGCTGCCACTAAAGCTTGCTAATTCTTTGGACGATTTATTACGAATCTCAGCCCGCAGAGACACATTAACCAAAGTTTAGCATTGTGAAACAAGATAATAATTTGTCTAATGTATATCAAATTCCTTATTTCACCATCTACCTTGTTTCTCAATTTTAATTATGCAACAAGTAAAAACTGATAAAAAATTTAAAACCCGACCAGATTATTAACTTCACACAAACGTGAAGTATGAAGCAAGAAATAAATGAAAGGAAAACATGACAATGAATAATTAAAACGAAGTATTCTTTTCAAACTAAATTCAACCTTTTCATACTGAACTGCTTGCGTTTATTTACTTACATGGCTATAAAACCACTGTTTGTGCCAATCATTTACTTAATACCAGATATTTAATGTTTGCCTGCATCTATAAATCAGCAGGTATAGTTGTATACATATTACACAAAGTACATTATGCAACTCGTCTGTGGATGGTCGTTAAATCCTACGCTTTATGAACTGTTGCGATCGTGTTGTGGATTTATAGCTGAAGCTCAGTTCAAAGGTGATTGATCCATACAATGTTAAATAATTTTATACACATTATATGTTTAAGATTTACCATTTGGAGATCATTCTATAAGAATTTCTCCCATCGCAAACCTCACTCAGAGACTTTAAAAAAACATATATACAAGCAAAGGTAAGCTGTAAGTGGAGGTGAGACAACATAAATCTTACGGTTGTAAGAAGGCCATCTAAAAAATAAAAACTTGTCTACTTTTTGGGAAAGTTACCTGATTTGCTAACTTCTTGAAGAGCGCCACACTTCTGTTTCCAAAGGCAGAAATTGTTAAAGGCAGCAGAAATGGTTTAATTATACAGATGATCATAATATCGCTCATCCGAATTTTGTGATACACTACTTAAAAGTTTTGAAGTGTATATTTTAGAATACGAAAGAGATCACACATTGTTTTTGTTTTTTTTATATATTACAAGATCTTTTACACCTTTTTAGTTATACTAGGACCAAATGTCTAGGTTTTTAGTTATCCTAGGACCTCAGTGTCTTTTTTACCTCAAATAATAAAACAACAACTATCCATACACGGGTACTCAACAGTCCTCTCCGTAAAACTAATTTTGACTAATTAGTGAAACTTACACAGCTGTGTAACATTAAAAAGTAGCCGTAGCGTTTCCTTCACAATGCACATTTCAATGTCGGCATCCATTCGACTAAATTACAGATTAGAGAGTCGTGTTCCCATTCCATTTACAAATGACGTTATTTGTTATAGACATTTGACAAATTTTATGTTATGAACTAAGGGAAATGTTCTTTTGAAAAGATATGACGACTTGAGTATAAAGAGAAACCTTCGAGTTATTAAAATGTATAAGTACTTAGCATCGCATAATAAAACTTTAGATTAATGGTTACGAGAAAATGTTGGCTCTTAATAAAGAAGGAAAATCGCAACGTGGAGTTATTAAACTTTGAGGGTAATTTGCATATACTTAATATTAAAAGTTATTCTAAGAACTCCAAACAAATACATGATAAATTAACCAAATAATGTTATTGTGAGTCAGAAGCGGAGTCAGACACCTCTTAGGAAGATTGACACATAATCTAAATAATACTTCTAGTAAGTATTTTTATACACGATACTTGTACGGACGTACAAGTATCGTGGTTCCCTACAAAACATATAATTATTTAATATAATAATGTATCTTATTTTAATTTTTTTTTTGTCATGTATCTTATTTTATTCTTGTAAAAAAATGTTTCTCTAATTTAATGACTAGTTACAAGTAACAATATTGTTTTCTTTTAATTTAAGAGATTAAATTAAGTTTGATTGCTGAATGCCGACGAACTGTCTAAGAATATATTATTTATCAATTTGTATATTGGGATATGTCCCCTTCCTAAATATTTAGATTCCCGAAAAAATTGTCACACTTACTGGAGAGTGGTATTTAAATAACAAGTGTTTCTAAACTGATATGATAAATTACATGAATTTTAAATAACAACTCGAACGAAGGAAGTTTACAAACAATGCAAGCAAAAACACTCAATGTGACGTAAGTATATTTTACAATGAGGTTCTATCAAGAAGAGCAACAAACAATTAAAAAAACTCATAATTTGTGCAGTCATCGAAAAAAATCGATATAATCAGCTTGGACAGGTTGAGAACTGTTTAATCTTTATTGTAGTAGTAGTATCTGAAAATTTCTATTGCTTCATAATGTAACCTAATAAACATACGCTTCTTGCGCCTTTTGGTATTGAAGTGAAAAATGCCTCTTAAACAATATTTCTTACTTTTATATATTTTTTTTATTTTAGTCCATTAAATATTCTTAGGTATATTTTATATTTATTTATTTTAAGTTTAAGTATTCATTTAATTTTAGAAATTTAAATTATTGTTGGGTAATGGCATTATCAACAAATTAATGTGTATTTTAAATAAAAGTAAACTAGATTGCTTGATTCGTACTTGAGCTGCGATGTGTAGCTTCAGAAACAGTTTAGAAATTATGTATCCCATTTTGCACGTAAATAAATAGGAATAAAGACGAAAAATGATTAACCTGTTCAATGGGTTAACAAGTTTTATGTTGCAAAAAACATATCCAGTGGGTCCATTGCTGAACATAGGCCTCTCCCAACGTGCGCCATAACACTCGGTCCACGGCGTTTTCCATCCAGTCTATCGCTACCTTCTTCAGGTCATCAGTCCATTTGGCTAGAGGATTTCCTACCTTTTTTTTACCCATTCGCGGTATGCAATCTAGGACCCGTTTCCTCCAACGTCTATAGGTCCTTCGATTTTAATCAGTTGATTCTACAACTTTAAGTTAAAGAATTTAAAGAAGAATATGATATTATGGATCACCAAGCAAGCATATAAGAACATATTATTATTTCTGGTGTAAATTAATACACATTCTTAATTACTGACAGCAACTAAAACAATTAAAGTAAACTTAATTTAAACCAGTTCATTAATAACTTCAATATTTTACTGAAGCTCGACACATTAAGGAAAATGGAATAGGTGGTGAGTGAGAACTAACAACGATAAGATAAGATAAATAATGAGTGTAATGTCTACACTGATGAGATGAGTAATATCAACTAAACGGCAGAAAATAATCCGGCTTTTTTAGAAAAGCATATAGTATTAGTACTATATCCTTACGTCCTCTAGGATTTAGTCATGTAAAAATCTAATACGAAATAGAAGTGACGCACGATGTATTAACACATATATTTAAATAATTATTAAGGTATCAGATCGTATCTATGTCATACATATAATAGGATAATTACACGAGTAAGCATACATATACATAATTACTTAAGTAATTAACAACATTTACATTGCGCTGAACTTATTTAGATCTATTATATTTATTCTTATGTACTGGTTTTGAAGGCTAGGAGGACAGGTCATAATAGTACTCTATCACAGTGAGTGTTTGTATATAATATGTATGTATGTGTTCAGTTAAGGCTAATCATAGGTATATTTCACATACATGTACGCAGCAACAAAAAATATAATTGTTATTATTAATATTATCTAGTGTCTACAAGTCTTTATTGTAGAGAATTAATAAATTACTATTTTAATTACGCAATGAGCATTCGATGTAGATTTCAAAGTGAAATTGTCTATAGTAAAGAGCGTATTATAATTGACCTTTAGCCGACATTTGTTACGACACAAAGACTTATTTGAAAAGCCGCTATAGAAATGGTAAATGTAATAGTTTATTACGTTACTACACACCGGCTTCTTTTCAAAGTTCCTTACTACTGTAACAGCAAAGGGTGCAACACAGTAGGGGAAGGTCCTATAACAAGCCTACTTAGCGCTCGCCTACGATAAAAAAAAGTACTTTTTTTGTTAGGTATTAATACAATGTTGTGTGTCTCTTTATGATAAACTTAAATGATTATTATTATCATAAATCAACAATTCGACTGAAATTAGGACTCCTTCAGTTATATTTTATCTGTATATTAGACATCTTAATTTAAATATAATTAATGATATGGCAGTTTTGACATGAAACTTTCCATATAATACTTTGCTAAAAAACAGAACTTGGTAATTAAAGATACAAATAATAGCTTTTCTCTCCATATATTATAAAAATATTGGTAAAAGTATTTAATTCAAGCTGTTAACTGTTAGTTGATTTCAAAGTACAAAATAAGGGATTAAAAAATACGATATTATTAATCACCAACATGGGAGCCAAATTATTTTTAATTACATTTAATAACAGGATCTAATTATTAATGAGATAATGGATTTTGTTTCTAGTTGTACAATAAATAATAGGACAAAGAGAACACATGCAACATCAAACAGCGATCATGTTGTCAAGGAAACTTAATTGAACCATTGTCTGTATTTAATTAATAGAGATGCGTCTTCTAGCGTGCATGCATACAGGAATGAAATCGAAATCAGGGGATTGCCATGAGGAATAATACTAATAATTGTATTATATAAAAAAAAACTTTCCGTGGAATAAAATAGAGCCACGCTCTTCTCGACTGTAATCTATCTGGCAGTACACATACAGTTAATACAGTACCCAGTCGACGGCAATAGGACTTCCGCCTATGACGTAAGTGGGACTAAATAATGTTTGTCAAAATGTGGGCGTAGGTGACGCGTCTGCCTACCTCTAGGGAGATATAGGCCTGAGCGTATGTTATGTTATGCAGAGAAAAACTTTAAGTAGTATACTATCAATTTTTGTTTCCTTTGTTCAAACGATTTACCGAACAAATTAAGGCGCAGCCGCCGTATGGAATAATCTGCATGCTACTTACTAGGGCTCCATATCCTTCTAACTACTAAAGTTAGTCGGTACTAACCGGCCCTGATAGCTTGTACTCCCGAGAGTACGTGTTTTAGTCAGTGAGGTGCTGCACGCTATCCTGAACGGACGCGTCGAACGCACATCACGGAATTTGGGAAAAACTTCTTTCTGGCAAGAAATCAAATGATAATTTGTAATTTTTTTAGATTACCGAAAGAAGAAGCAAGATATGTGTGCTTTTATTACTAAATGTTATTGATCTGTTTAATTCTTTGACAAGAAGACACAGTACGACGTTATTACTGTAATGTACTTGTAACCTCTAAAAAAACTGCTTTAGCTATAAACAATAATACCTTTTATACCACCTATCTATTGTTTGTTTTTCCATTCCCTTTAACGTTCATAAATGCATACCTATATCATAGCATAGCTCTAGATGTATTCATAAAAAATCATGATGTCTGTAGTATCGATCATAATTCTTTTGCTGTAGTAGTAGGGTAGTTGTGTATTTAATTTTATTCCAAACTTGTTCCTTTACTGTACTACATACAAAGTAAAGGCCAAATACTTAACTCAGTCACCCAAACTTCTCATTTATAACATTAGTTGTTATTGATACAGATGGATCGCTAAGCATGGATACAGCGCTAAAACACATCTTGTGTTGTGATGTGATGTGACAGAATTCCAATCATGACAACACCCATTGTGCATCGGTGGTTGCAATCAGGCCGAGTTGTCGGTGCCCCTCCAGATCAAGCTGCGGTACAACACTGTAATGGTGTTTTTTTGTAACCATTCCGATCTTATCTTCTTAACCTTAATCTTAACAAATAAAAATACAATAGATGAGAAAATAAGTTGTTTTTTTTATATTTCTTTGTTCAGTAGTTCAGTTGTTTAGACATGAGAGCGTACTCTCATGCCTAAACTACTGAAAAATAATGTATTAAATGGTCCTCGCATTTAATTTGCGCTTCTAAACTACGTAACAAGAAAATTGGGTATAATTTCCCTACGGGTCATCACCTTATAGGGGCTAATGGGTGGTATGTCGGACCCGAACCGACTAAAACCACACAGTGTTCCGTCAACGGGTCTTATGGCCGGGTCCTCAGATGTACCCTAGAAAGGAAGTCCTTGTGTACCCCGGCAGACCTGGCAGCCTTTTGAGCAAGGCGACCCCAATATGATGTGTGGGCACTCTCGCTCTGGGCCATAGCAATAAACATGGTCTCCAGCGAGAGGCTGCCACAAGGTCAGCACGCTGCTGCACCCATACAGCACTCCACAAATGTTTGGAGTGCGGTATCCTCGTGACAGCTCCCGCAGTAGGTGTAAAATATTTAATAAAAGGCCTTCCCAGTTCTTGGAATAAGCAACGACTATTTCAAAATACCTATGATTCATTATTTTATTGTAATAAAATATTTTGATTTCAATTGACCCGATCATCACGATATACCATTTGGCATACACAAAGACAGCGGCGAAAATAACCAGGCATAAGGCCTAAAAAAGGACATAGGGTAGCTGCACTCAGTATATATTAAACTTTAATAACTTTTACACAAGTGGAGCCGCAGGCGAAAGCTAGTTATAATTAATTTAAATATGCTTCAGCCTTTTTATAAAGTAGATGGTATGACCATCGGATTGCCATTCTTATATAATTTACTTTTTTATACTATAATGGGACAGACGAACAGACGGATCACCTGATGGTAAGCGACAACCGCCATCCATGGACACCTGTAACTCAAGAGTCGCAAGTGCGCTGCTCGCCTTTGAGGGAGAAGCAGGGAGGGGAAAGAAGGGGGATGAGGAGAGGGGGAATTAGGGGAGAGAAAAAAAAGGGAGAGTACTACCTTCAAACCTTCAAGAAAAGAGCGTACTCCCACCTAAAAGGCCAGCATCGCACTTGTGACTCTATAGTTGTGGGTGTCCATGAGCGGCGGTAGTCCCTTGCCATCAGGTGACCCGTCTGTTCGCTCGCTCGCTTCTTCGAAAAATCTATCATCTATATCAATATCTCTAACTAAGAAATTTAAATTATATTTTTTACAAAATTGCTATATGTAATTGAATTGCAACATATTTGACAATGTTCATTCTTCATTTCAGATTTAAAAAAATGGATATAATTAATTTGCAAACCTTATCTGCTGATTTCATTAACAAAACAAAACCATTATAAAGTTCGTATTTCAAATAGTCACTTACTATCAGGTGACCCGTCTGCTCATTTGCCCCCTATCGCATAAAAAAAAAAAAAAAAAAAATATTGAATCCTGATGCTGTGCCCACAAAATTACACCCATTGAAAAGTACCTGCGACATCTAAACTAATAAAAAAATATAAAGAAATGTTCACTCACACGATTACATCAGCAATTAAAATAAGGCGCCCTAATATTTATTCCTCATCTTCACTATGTGCAAAAACTGAATCCGAAAAATAATAAAGATGCACAAATATCACCTGATCTCTCGCCTGATACATCAAAAGACGTACCCTTCGCGCCATTATTAAGTAAGCTAGAGAAAAAAAGAGTAAAACTGATGCTGATAAATAGATTTTTTATTTTTTACGTATTTCAATAAATCAATAAAAATGCTTTCAAATTTATTTTCTAATTCGCAAGTTACTAATAAATTAATAAATCTTCTTTAGTTTTAGCAACTTATTAACCTTCTGAATATAACCTCCATAAATTTAAGGATCCCATTTCAAACTTTTATCACCAGAAACGCCAATCAATGAACAAAAATCGAATTTGTCCAAACAATATCCATAAAAATTAAGAAATTTTCAGCCGATACTCCGACATTTTATTTGAAGAAATGGATAATTTTGTATAAGTTATTATTATTATATAATAGAAAAATCAAAATGCGAAATCAAAATTAACGTGATAATTTACTCCCATTGACGTATTGTTGCCTGGTTGTTGACAAGCCTTATTGCCAACAACCAGGCACATTGACAGGGAAAGGATGGTTACAAAAGAAAGGAAATGAAGGGAAGGAATCCTGACTTGCAATGGCAATAGCTCAAGCAAGTCAAGATTATACCTATAACTCGAATAGGCTGGTGCCTGGAATTCCGAGTCCTCTAACGAACTAAGTTTAGTTAAATATAGATTTTTGAAATTTCAAACAAGCATTTGGAAACTACATATATACATTATACAAGGTTTCACTAAAGGCTTGGTCATATTTTAGACTTGTATAATAAAGTTCTAGGGAGGTTCGTGATTTTCATTTCACAAATCCTATTTGAAACAGGCAGTAAAACTCTCTTGAAAATTTGGTATCACCTAAAATCACAAATCCTATTTGAAACAGGCAGTGAAACTCTCTTGAAAATTTGGTATCACCTAAATGGGTACTATTAAAGTATTATTATTACTAAGAATTAAGTCGATTACACATTTTAGGAATTCCGAGAAACTTATTTAACATATTTTTTTTTAATTCTTGGATTAACTGGTGAGTTTAATGCTTAATAACAGTATAAAAACTCGTCTCAGTGTGTTGAGTCTCACGGGTATTTTGCATTCAGATATAATGACATAAGAAAAAAACTGCTGGTATAAATCTAAATGCTACGCCAATTTGCCACGTGGAATAATCTAAAAGTACGCGGCGCCCTTACTTCCCAGTCAGTATTTAACCTTGAAGCCAAAAATTCTGAAATACAAGTCTGACTCACGCTGTTCTGGGTTCCGTGGAGAACTTTACTTTTAATTGGTGATTAAGAATGTTTAGTATTTGTTGGTAAAGTACATATAAACAAGATACAAATCTACTATTACTTTATTCATGGATGATGATGCAATCCAGGATATTTATATTGGTTCATTACATATATATATATATATATATTCCCATAATATTTGCTTATTTTTTTTATTAACTTTAAATCACACAGCTCTTGTGGTTGAAAGTTTATGCAGTTATAATGCTTTATACAGTAATATTACTACTAATACAATTAAAAAAAATAAAGAAATATTTACATTTCACTAAAACTATATAATACCTGTATTTGTGCTCTTACAGATCTTAAATTGGTTAGCAAAATTAATAGAATTACAAGTAATAATTATTTTTATTTGGTATATACATATACCTATGATTAGTATTACAATGGTTTTACGGCCACTAATAATAGCGCAGATTTTTTAGTAGAATTCCTCGCCAATAGCCATTGTTTTATATTTGAGTTGTGATCAATATACAAATGTGATATTTTTATAAATAAGAGCAGTTAATAGGTACATAACATATTGTCCTAATTTTAACACATACACGTTTTATGGTTCTCACTCAAAATTACTTCTGTAAAAACTTACTTTTTCATATCAGGTAAGTAAATATACAAATCGAATAATGAATATTAATAGAAATGACCTTTGGTGTACTCAGAAGTATTAATTATGTGTAACTCTTGATATCAAATTTTACGTCTCTGTAATAACAGTTTAGCCTTTTTTGCCAAGGATTCCTAAAATTCGTCTTTGTTCGCATCGAGCTATTTAAATGTTAAAAATAATAACCTACGCAGTACGCATGTTGCGTACACTTTGTTTACTAACACATTCTGAATGTGAATTTATATTTTTTCTCTACATACATATCAATCGTTGGCCATTGATGGAATAAATAGTTTACCGGTTATCTGTCACCTGTCACATACTATAAAGGTAATGAGTCGAGCGGAATGCTTCTCAGCCGTGTCGTATTGAAATTAATGGGGTTTAACAAAGGGCAGTAGTATCATAGCAATTTTAATTGTACTTTACTTTCTACAAACTTTATCTACTGATACCAAAAGCAGCTTCGCTAAACCAGAACCAGAACGACGACATTGCGGATCTCTGATATTAACGATCTAATAAATATAATAATATTATACTATTTATTTTCTATTTGCTTATTCTTGATGACAATTCTAGCGTCATGTTTAAGTTACAGGACTCGGACTTACCGCCACCAGCCAATTCGAGTTATTCTTATGCGACCCTAACTAACTTGAGCTATTGCTTATACTGCCAATCCATCCGTACAAGCTAATGCCGTATAGCCTTTCCAACCCTTTCTATCCTCCCTTTCCTGGTTAATATTCGAATCTTATTTTCAAAAGTTCCCGGATGACCGCAGTACACTTGCCCCTTATTACGTAAATGGGACTAAATTGTGGACGAATGGGTCCGCTCGATCGGTGCGATACCACTGCCTCACAGAAAACCGGTTGTGAAGTAACGCTTGTGTTGAATTTCCCCGAAATGAGTGAGGTTCCTTCATCCCCCCTCTCTTCTTTCCCCTCCTCGCAACCCCCTATCCCTCATCGACTCGACTTGCAGGTGTCCATGGATGGCGGTTGTCACTTACCATCAGGTGACCCGTCTGTACGTCTGTCCCCCTACAGTATAAAAAAAAATGTATTTAGTGGATAGTATACGGCGACGGGCCTGTCGGTCTAGGGGTTAGTGACCCTGACTGCTGAGCCGGAGGTTCGATTCCCACACGAGAAAAGAGTTTGTGTGATCCATAAATAGTTGTCCCGGGTCTGTGTTCTATGTTCCCGTTGATTGAGTGTTTGTAAACCTCCCCGCGACATAAGTATTATTCCGAATGCGGCAGTTGTCTATTTAAAAGAAACAAAAAAAGAAAATTGTAGGAACTGTTAAAAATATAAAATACTTTGAGGTACATGGATCAGGTGAAAAATGTAGAGTAAATAGACGGAAAAGCGAGGATAGTAGGAAGAGGGGTAGGGATAAAGATGGAATTTGGGAGTATAAACAATAGCTCAAGCAAGTTGCATACCTGAAACTCAAACTGGGTGACGCTGGGAAGACCGAGCGCTCTAAGTATGTTAATTAATTGTATTTATATCGTGCCTCAATTATTAAAGCATTACTGAACGTAACTCTTAAATAGCTATTCACATTATTTTACTAGTTACCTACCTACATATTATCTATTTACGGAATAATAAATCATAAGGATCACATCCTCTGTTAAATATGTTTTTTTTTTGTTATTTTTGGTTAATGTTTTTTGTATATAGTTTGCATTTATGTACAAATTTGTAACTTTAGCCCCTTAAGTATTTTTTTAACTTAAGGGGGCTCCTCATTCATAATATTGAAAACCACAATCATGAGACTAAACAAACTAACTTTCATTTATCTAGAATATCAGTGTACTGTACATAATAATTGTGAGTCTTTACGCAAGACGTTTCTTGAATGTTATTATATATGTATATGCTAATTGATTATAATTACAATCTTGTCGTAACATGAATGTCGCCAGCTTTTATATTTTCCTGCTTTAGCTAAATACAGGTTGTGGCACTTTTTTTTATGATATAGGGGCACAGACGAAAAGACTGGTCACCTGATGGCAAGTGCCACCCATCGACACTTGCAACTGAAGAGTCGTAAGTGGGCTGTCAAATTACAAGCATTGTTGGACGACGGCTTATTCGTTAATGATCTTGCGTCCTTTTCATGGCTCTCCTATGATTATATTTCAAGAAATTATTTTAATTGAAAGCATGTTTTTGAAAACAGACACTAAAAATAATGCTTAATTTATTGTCACTCAATGGAGTTTGTAACATTTTTTACTAAATTGAAAATTATATTGAAACATTTAGGTCTTGCGTAAGTATTTTAAGAAAAAGTAAATCATGGTTATATGCCTAAATGTAAGAATCATATACTAAATTAAATAAAAATAGTAATTTATGACATACTCACTCGTTACTTTGAATACGTAGTGACTGTCGATTTATTGGGTAGACAGAACGGACGTTCCAACATATTCAGTAGAACCAAAATACTGTTTCGCTATAGTATCACGCAAGGTAATCAGAAATAGCATTTGCATCACCTGCGATGTCGATAATAAGAATAAGTTAAATACAACCCAGACAGTCGTGTAATTTGTTAACGTGAAACGTTTAGAAATTTCCATTCACAAAAACATAAAATAACTAAAGGACTTAGTAGACATTATATGAAAGCTTTGATCTCTGGAGATAGCCAAAACATTATATTCACACACACTTTAGTATGACCACTATGTTTCGAGAACAACATACAAACTGTAATATTAAAAAAACTGGAAAAGAAAGAATTAAGTTAACCCTAAGAATATATAAAGTGTTTATTTATAATTTGATTGCTGAACTCACTCGCATTCTGAAATAAAGACTATATATTGGGACCACATCCAATGCTATTTTCGCGTGAGTTTGTTTTGGACAAACATCCGGCACCCTACACCTTGTTATATTAAGTGCACATTGTATTAATGTACTGTAACCTTTTGTTTAAAACTTACTGAGAGTTCACGCTGTTCTTAATTACGGCAGGTTATGAGCGTTCCAAAATGGTTCAGTGCAGTGGCTCGTGTTTAGCTCATAAACATACGTATAAATGGGACAGTCAGTATGACAATCTTCAATTTAGCTAAAGCAAACATGAAATGACTAACATTTTGTTCTTACTCTTGTTTTTTGGCAATCACTTTGTGCAGATCAGTCCTGGTCGCTCGAAATTGTCATCACATGTATTTATCCCCACCATCACCCATCAACGTCTGCGTGCGTCATGTAACAAGCAAATAATATACATATATAACTTACACTATGAAATCAGGCTGATCATGCCCTTTAAAGATTGCTGCTGCAACCCTGCTGATTGCTGTAACCTGTATAGTATAATCTACTGTAATATAATATGCCCACTGTACCCTGTAACAATATACGTACTCGTAGATAAAAACGTACTACAGGTTTAATACAGATTTATTAATAAGCGAAAATAAATGGTTATTCATTGTAAGATTATTTGTGATTAATTTTTGACTGATGCAATATTTTATGATATTCTGAACTTAATAAATATCATTATCTTAATAAATTCATAGGTCGTATTCTGGTTAATTACCCTTTAATACTTACGGTAACAATTTGTAAAGAATATGAAAGTTCTAAAGCTTGCAAGCAATGCAACTGGTCCAAAGCAAGGAGATCAGATTGAGCGGTTCGACAGTAATTGGCTCGAGTAAAAAGTGTAACGTTCATAAGTGGAAAATGTTGCCACGATCGGGAAATGACATTTATAAAAGGCTTAACCAGTTTTTATAATTCCGTGAGTAAATAGAGTCGGTAGTATTCATACTTCTGGGTATGTACATACCGTATTAGACACATTTCGAATGACATTGTAATTGTCGTGTCGTGGTGGAATAATAAGATTGTCAATAACTATACTGTGAAAAGACTATCGGCAAGTTTATACGTTTTTACGTTGGGAGTTAGGACTTAAATTAGTCAAACGGAATAGACTGCATCCACAATCTCGAACTAATTGATTGAAACTAAACCTTTCCATTGTATTTCCAAACGTTATTTAGCTTATAAGTTTTAGTAGCAAATTATAGATTTTTGATTAATGCGTTGATGCTCAGTCACAGAATATTAGTCATACACCACACAAAGCAACAATCATACACACAGTATATGTAAAAAGATTAGTGGAAAGTGAGCTCGAGACAGATTTGGTATTGGAAATTAGTTTTTTCTAAACTCGGTCTACTTCTTCATATGTTTTGTATGCTTACATAAAAGTTGTTGTAAATTTTTATTAATACAATGAAGTACCACATACATATGTATATTTTACAGCGATGTCTTTTAATCGGGCCCAAAACATCAAATAGTGCACACAAGGGTCATATATCAACCATGATATGAATCCACATACATCAATAACGTAATGGTTTCAAACGTTCCAATCGCACAAATAGAATTCCAAGTGGTACTGAGACGAAATACTGGTCTCTTGAAACTGGAATATTGTAGGTATCGTACATGTTATAGCCGGTGAAGATTTTAAGACATGTTTACGAGGGCCTCGTGAACACACTGTTATCATGTTTGAGAGGGAAAGATAGAAAGAAAACAATAAAAATGTACCATGCGTAACGTAAGGCTCATAACTTACAGTAACTATTTTTCTTAGGCTATAGCTTCAACAAAGAAAAAAATATATAATAAAATAAAACAGCACAGATTTTACTTAAAAGGCAGAACAATAAAGAACTTAGCTCATATGCGATGCATTCGTAAAATTAGGAAACATTTTAAAAATCCTTATGCCGATTAAACAATGTTGTTCTTAATTCTGATCACTTTTTACATAGATATAACTTTCAGAAATGACAGTCACTTTGTAATAATATAAACTAACCAACTACGTCAAAACACACAATTTGCCGATTAGATGATAAAAATATACTTCAAGATAATGCACCACAATGTTATATGAAAAATAATTTTCGATCATAAATTCAAATCATTCCGTAGCATGATGAGAATTACGGATTGAATCTTATCATTATTATAATTTTCACTTTCGAACGAAAAGATCCCGAACCTCCAACCAACTAAAGATCACAGTAAACACGTACTTCATTTATAACTTAGGTTTAAGGCTATACTCGTAATTGTGGATTAGCGAAGATCAAAAACTTTAAACTTTAAAAAAATAATGTAAAATTATACCGTTCCGTAGGGAAAACTCAATTGAAGATTTTCCAAATATGAAAAACACTTTGTTCTTGCACTTGTTTTTAGGCAATGACTTTATGCAGATCAGTGGATTAGAAGTTCGATTACGATGACATTTCTGTTTGTCAAATTTGTAAATTTAAACCAACATTCGTATATAAACATATAGCCATATTATAATATATACACTATCACCTGCATTCCACAAGGGGTTGGCAGAGGCGTTATTAACGCCCACATTTTGCCGATTATACTTTAGTCTTTATTAGTCTCCTGCCGTCATGACAGGAAAGGGAGGATGGAAATGGAAAGAAAGTGAAAAGGTAGTGCTGGGAAGTCCGAGCCCTCAATTTATACATATAGAATACATGGTAGAGCCACGCTTAGGTACGAATGGGCCGGCTTGACCGGCGCGATACCACGGCCTCACAGAGAACTGGTTGTGAATTACGGCTTGCGTTGCATTTCCCTGAAATGAGTGAGGTTTCCGGAGGCCCAGCTCCCCCTTTCTCTTTTCCTCATCTCCCCTCTCCTCTTTCCCATCTCCTCACCCAGCTCTCTTCTTTCCCCTTCCTGAATCCCCCCATCCCTCATAACACTCAAAGGTTACGACTCTCGAGTTGCGGGTGTCAAAATAATGTAGAAGAAACGATTATTTAATAATTTTTTAGTTCTACAGAAACTTTTGATTACTGAATATTTTTACCCAATTTTATCTTGTAAACCTTATTAAAGTTTCTAAGACTAACACTTTTTTTAAGTACATTTATATGTTCTTTTAGGATAGGTCCATAACTATTTGTTACTGAAGCTGCTCAAATATAGAGTTAGACAAAGCCTTAATTTATAAATAATTTAGTCCCACTTGTGTAATAGGGAGCAATCAAGCTATTCGTACTGTCTGATCGTTTTTGTTGAAGAGTTTAATTTATGATACAAACCTATATTTTTTGATCGTATGGTATGGTATTTTAATTGATTGATTTTAATTTTATTTACTTTAAAAGTTTATTATTTAAATGATTATGGAATGAATATAATATAAATGAATATGGAAATAAATTTGAAGGGCCAAAAATACGTGGGCAAGATATTAGCTTACTACTAGATATTACTAGCGCAGTATCGGCACGTAATGAATAATGTAATGTGGACGAATAGTGTGTCAGTTAGCTCAGATTGGGAAGATCGTATGGTTTATGTGTATGAACAGCTTATCAAAATTATTGCGGCTTCATTGCTCATTAAAGAAATCAAAGGGCATAAGTAAAAATTTAATCCACAATTATAGTAATATCCCTATTTACATCTGTATATATATCAACACACAAAAAACGCAAATAAAAGAGTTTAACTTTAAATACATTATAGATTAGGTACCTCTTTGTTTCGATGCGGTAAGACCTGTTATGGAGGATTGGCCGGTGAGGCGACATGGTAGCCTCTCCTACTGGATGACGCAGGTACTTACCGGGCATTACTGCTTCGGGTAGTACCTGTGTCGAACAAGCCGGCAGCCAACGTCTGTGTGCTATCACTGCGAGGGCTGCCGAGGACACTGCACTACACACTCTAGTGTCAGAACCACGTTTGGTTGTAGTCGGTTCGAGTCTGGTCTGGTCCCAGTAGAGTGATGAACCGTGGGATTTCGACATGTTAAAAAAAAGGTACCACTTTTTTATAAAAATAAGAAAATAAAGTATTATAACTTTATACGGTGCAATTGCATTACAAATGTATTGTTGATTGTTAATACGTTATCAAGTATTGGACTACACGACACCCAATGTCAGCCTTGAATTTCATTGCGGAGCTGATAAACAACCACTACATAATTTACGCAGAGTTGTTTATGTTAATTTATTTTATTACAGGATTAACATATATACGCCATTTTATTTTGTGTACTTTAAATCCAGTCATTAAAGAATATGTAAGTATTCTAAGTATACATTTGTTCATTTTTTTAAATACCGGGCGCTAAAAGTATTGTCAATAAGTACTTAACTACTATAATGTAGGAAGTTTTTAAAATAACTCATTGCGCTTGATTACGGTCAGTTGAGGACTTATAGAAATAGAATATACAGAACGAACATCCTGGCACTGCTTTAATACAGGCAATATAAAATGATCAGGCCATTTTTATTAAATTCAATTTTGATTAATCAACAGAAATCCACTACACGTGTATTCTATTCATAATTGTTTTATCGAAAAAAATGATTTAGCCCCAATGACGCCCATGAATAATAACAAATTCTAAGCAATCTTCAAAATCATAGATATCATGGCTTTTTTTTTAAATACAACTCCCGCACTAGGTTTAATTCCTGTGTCGCGGGGAACTTTACAAACATGCAAACAACAGACACAAACAACACCCAGAGTCAGAACAACAATTCTGGATTAGTTTAGAGAAGTATGTTCGAGGATCAATCCTCGCACGGGACAACACTTTGTGTTGACCCATAGCCCACCCTGCCTTGCGGCGTAGTGGTGATCACTTAAACCACTGTACCATTCGTGCAGTCAAAATCAAAATTATTTTGATATTATCTGATCATAAATGTTCTCCTTGACGTATACGTTGATAGTTGCCTTAAGAACAATTTATGACATCACTCTTTAGTTCCTTGCTACAAGCTTGTGGTAAGCCTGCAGTCACAAGTACCCTAGTGAAGGTGTATATTTTCTTTGCATGTGTAGTTATAGTTTTGGTATAGTTTTTTTTTGTCAGTCAGTTCAGCAACTGTTAATGTTAAATCGAAGGAATTATGAGTAAAGAGATTTTGCCCCAATGGCGCCCATGAATAAAACAAACTTTTAGCTTCTTGAAAATCATAGAAATCATAGCTTTTTTTTAAAGACAACTCCCGAATTAAGAGTAATACCTGTGTCGCTTTAAAAACATTCAATCGACGGACACAGAATACCCACACTGAGGATAACTATTTGTAGATCACACAAATTACCACCACTAGGCCAACAAGCCCGTAGATAAAGGAATAACATATGTACATATATGGTGTAATGTATGTGGGTTTTTCAGGGAGAACTATTATCCCTGCCTCAACAGGATTCACATTAGTTGAGCTGGTAATTAATTATAAAATTAAAAATAAAGTTTCATTACTACTACTACTATTTATTTGTTATCAGACATCACTCAGGGTAAACAAATGTAAGAATTAGTCTACTACAGAATTACATCCTACGTATTGTTCACGATACTACTTTTCTTTTTTCTTGATTTTTAAATGTATAAGAATTGCTGGCGAGGTTGCAATAATTATTTATCATCATTCTGTTTTATTAATCATATCTGATTATTAAGGTGTCTAAATTCTCCGATACAAGATTACATCTGAGGCCGTAGGAGGCGGTGTCCGGGGTCAAATAAGCTTAGATGTATAACTTGGTATACTTTGTACTCACACGCGGCTGAACAAGCCTAACGTAAGTGCCTAATAAAGAACCCATTTAAAGTAATAGTTTAGTAGTAGTTTTATAATAATCCATTTAAAGAAACTGAATAGAGAGTAATATATGTATATGTTTCGCCGCTAAAACCGTATATTTAAATAAGTATGAATGTAACTCAGGAAAGTTTTTATTCTAACAACAACGGGTTTGCCCACATTTATGTAAGTAGGGCCAAATGACAAATAACAAACTGTGCGTGTTAATATTCTTCTTGCTAACCCTACTATGGTAGGTATAAGACGAGAATTTAAGAGTATAAAATGTATGTAAAAATTTAATTTGAAAGATAACACTGCATAAGCTGAGTGCTACGGCAGATTCTAGGTAAACAACACCTAATGTGGATAATGAATTAATTTTAAATTTATTTCTAAATACCAAAACTTCAGTACATTCATCAGCAATAAAAAGTAGGTATGGCGTTACTCCAATACATGTTAATGAATAGACTTAGTGGAATATAGTAGCTAGTAGATTGTTAAATGTAAAGTAAAAGTAAAGTAAAGCCCACCACACAAACCAATCTATTTTTTGTTTCTAAGACAACTCCCACATTAGGAATAATTCCTGTGTCGCTGTCTTAGAAACAAAAAATAGATTGGTTTGTGTTATATACATAAACAAACAGTTATGTATTAACAACCCAAAAATAGTGACCCCCTTGTTATTTTAGTGTCAATCTGACTGCGCAGCCAGAGGTTGCGGTTTCTATTCCCACCTACGATAAATTATTGTGTAACTTTTTCATAGCATAATACGTTAAGTAAATTTTGATTGAATAAATGAATTAATTGTCATAGGAAGTTAAGGTTAACACAACTTCCTCATCAACCGAAATCTTATTATCGGATATTAAATATATACCTATTTGCATACTATCCACCTGCGGTTCAAAGGTATTCTTCGACATTTTCTTTGACGTCATCTCTATACGAGTATCTTTAGGAAGGATAAACCAGCAACTGACTTATTTACTGTTTATGAAGAAGGTTCTGTAACACAAAGATACAATAAAACTCGTTTTAAACTGTAGAACTTACTAACAAAGCAGTCCGCGTGACAATTAACTTTTTACATTGATCTATACACTAAACTGACGTAAAATGTAACAACGAAGGTGTCAATTCAATATCATAAGAAACCTGGCTGCTACAAAAAGAAGAATATTGTCCATTTATTCATTCACTCATAGACTCACATTTCGCCAAGTTATATATAGATATACTTTTGGATGCCAGTTGTAATAATCAATCATAAACCTTTTATACAATAAACCTTTAGAACATGACTTGTAATTTCAATTACTAATATAGAGAAAAAAATCTGTTCTATGATGTGTTTCCTGTAAAACTCGGAGTTGATGCCTGTTATTAGTAAATAGTGTGAAAAATTCTACGAAGACCTAAGAGCTTTGAGCGTTGGGATTAATACCAAATGGACCAAATAATAATGGGCAATTTAAACGCACAAGCAGGAAAAAGAAAAATGGAGAGACTAGGAAATTATGGGCTCGGAGTAAGAAATGCCCGCGGACAAATGTTTCTCAACTTCCTACAGTCCAGTTATATATGCTGTGAACGCCTTCTTCGACACACACAAGAGCAATGTAAGGGCGCCGCGCTAACATTTCTTGGGTACGCGTCAGCGAGAGCCGATCCAAACCTGGGTAGGAAATCGAATTTCTCTTTATAAAAAAAATCAGATTGGGGGGTTAACTAATCGACCTAACTAAGCTTACTTTGTAGCAACCTTCTTTTGTCCATCATCTTTATAGTTTTTGCTCTTAATTTAGATGGTTTACTTGGTTTTTTAGTTTATTATTAATCTCATCTACGTTATATATTTAAATAGTTTTTAAATAAGTACCAAAAATTATTCAGTCATTTATATAAGGTGTGTGTAAGAAATCTAACGATTCTACATTATTTTACTCTGTTGTTTTTCGATCGAGTAGTAATTGATCTTGACTGCTGAGCCAAAGGTCGAGGGTCGATTTCTACACAAAATAAAAAAAATAGTTATCTACAAATAATTTTCAGGAGTCTGGGTGTAATATGTGTCCGTTTATTTATTTACTTTTGAAGAAGGCTCATAATCTAATAACAATTATGGTTATATTAAATATGTGTTTGCGTTACTAACAAACAACAACCATAGTTGGATATCAATATATAACACATACAAAGTTAAGACCCCAAAGATCATGTTTACTTAGCAGAGCTTTGCTTAGGCACGAATGGGCCGACTCGACCGATGCGATACCACGGCCTTACATAAAACCGATTGTGAAGCAACGCTTGTGTTACATTTCCTCGAAATTTCAAAATTTCCGGAGGCCCACATCCCGCTCACCTCTTTTCCCTTCTCCTCATGCTCAATCTCCTCTTTCCCCTTCCAGCATTTCCCCATCTCTCATCACCCTCAAAGGCGGGCAGCGCACTTACGAACTCTTGAGTTGGATGAGTCCTTGGACGGTGGTTGTCCCACAAAACGTACACACATTCAAATACACTTACACGTTGTGTATAAAGAAAAAATAAAATGAATATAGAACATCGCGTGCGATACGTATCACATAAAAGTGATACATAAAACCGTTTTCTAGATTAGCAAAACAATAAATACCATCATGACCTAGATAAGTTGAACGGTTGAAGTACCACATCCAACACTCTCCGCGAAGATAGCCTTAGTGAATAATGCATAAATCATAATTCAGTGAACTAACTGACTGACTGACTGCTAAGCCAGAGGTCGTGGGTTCGACCCGACGAGAACCAATATTTGTGTGATGAGCATGATTGTTTGTTATGTGTCTAATTTATCTATTATATGCATGTATTTAATAACATATAAGTATGTTTATCAGCTGGTTATTTTAGTAAAAGCTCTGCTTAGTTTGGAATCAGACGGCTGTGAGTGAAATGTGTGGAGATATTATTATGATAATTATTCTTTTTATTTCAATAAATATGTATAATAATGACATTTTAAATATTCTTGTATATATATGAAAATACAATATATCTAAAAATATTAAAAATATTGTGTCACCGGTATCGGGTAAAGGACCCAGCTACCGGAGGTTAAGGCTATAGAGACAGAAGCCTCCTCACAATGCCTGCAGTGCCAAGAAGGACTAAGTTCTGTATCAGGCCCTTGACTCAGCTGCTTATCGTGGCAATATTATTAATATTAAGCCTCGCGTGCACTACGCAGTAAGTAAGAATTACGTCTAAAATTGGTTGTCGCAATAGATACAGGGATCGTTGTCCAAGACCGCTTAAGTAAATGTAAATAACAAATATCACTTATACGGCACCTGTATTCAAATGAAAGAAAGTGATACCGTTTACAATGATGACTGTAATCATGTGAACATTGTAGTTTTTTATAATCCAAATATCGTAGGAACTTCGTCTTGTGGGTTTCGGACTAGGGAGCCATATTCCAAAATGCTGCTTACAAACGCACAATATAAAGCTTTTGAAGGTTTAATAGTACGGAAACGTCCAAAACAAACATGGGTCTCATTATGAAGCCCAGAACCCTGGAAGCTTTACTAACAATAGCATCATTGACTATGAGCTTACTGTCTTGCATAACATCAAGATCTCAAACACTACACAAATTTACTACTGAAACATCTATGGGTGGATATGATCCATGATTGATATACCTACCTGCAAGCAGAAACTCGAGCAAAAGAATACTTTAGTATATTGTTATCTTTCCTGGCCCCCGAAAGCCTATTATGTATTCTGCGGTTTAATTATAGGTAATTATTCAGTTTTCTATAATAGTAACAAATAGAATTAGATTATAAAAGAAAAAAAAAATAGGTTTTTTTTGCAGTCAGCTCAACAATCAGTTTGTTTATTTTTTTTTTCTCTTATAAATCTGTACAATTAGTTTGCTATATATTGCAACTTTATGCATAAATTGTAACGTACGAGGGATTCTAAAGGTACTCAAAGCAGACGCTTGATGTGTGTAAATGTAACGTGTTGTAACTGGAAGCCTAATTCTAGTGAGAGGTAGTTGCCAAAGCGAGTTGGTTGCCAACAAGGAAGTGATGGTATGGTGCGTGGAGCAACTGACCTTGTACGTGTGGCCGCTGCCTGCTTACTAATGTTTGACTACCAAACCGCTGACCATTGAATTTAATTCAGCTGCTGCCTAATCGGTTCAACGCCGAATCAAATTACGAACTAGACTGATAGTATTGATGTTTTAATCTATAGATTTAGACACTAACGCTTCAAAATAAACTACATAGAAGTTAATTTTATCATACTCGACTACATGAATGATTCTATTGGGTTATCAGCAGCGCCAGAAACCGTACATACCTCAGAAATGCACGGTAAAATTATTTTTATTACTAATTGTACGCCCATTAATATTTAACAAGAATGTTTCTTAAATGTATTTAAATCTCTACTCAGTGAAATACTAAACATGATTCGTACTGTGTGTGTATTCATTCGTGCGCGTTTAATTTACCTTATGTATGAATAAGTCCGTTCTTACTTAGTCAGAAGCACTTCCAAAGCCTTAAATTTTAACTGTGATTAGAATACGTAATAAACAAGCTTAATTTACTAGTTACATATATAGTGAGAGGTTTTATGATCTGAGTTAAAGTAGTATTAGCATTTCAATATCTGTAACTCCCTGCGGGCCCTGCCGGCATTCAGTCTGCCTCAACTTTAATTCTTAATGTCACTTTGCAGTTGTGGTTTTCTAGCCTGTAACCTATAATTGACTTATGCGACACTTCAATAATATTCAAGGTCCTCTATAGAGAACCGATATAATTGGATTTTTTGACAAGCCAATACGTCTATGGTTCTCTGTAGACTCTTAATTCTGAGTTAGAAATATTATTATAAATAATGGCACCAACTTTACTATTTTTACAGTGTTATAATTGTAACAAAACAATAGTGCTAGATAAGATCTTGAAGTACTGCGTAATAGTCCAAAATCCATAGTTTAGTAACTCACTTCTATTACTATGAAATGAATGTAACACGGCCACAGCTAATTTAAAATTTAGAGCAGAAATACGATTGCGTTGTTTGTGAATATTTTTGAACTGTCATTTGTTAACGTCAGCGTTGATTTTCATATTCAATCGTGCTTACAAATGTTTCAGTCTGTATGTAGGTAGAGATGCGGTGGCACTCTTTTTTCTTGCATTCGGAGGTTACCCCTTTTAGAACGATTTTATAGCTTTCTAGAAGTTCTTAATTCTTCACTAATATTTAAACATATCGTTGCTAAGTATTGAAAAAGTTAACATTATTACTCATGGATTATTTCCTTGGTAAAGCTTAGCTACGAAAATATCAGTGGCTCTCAAATTGAGCTGGCTTGAACCGGCTAGTTACTACGCTGCCATGGAATACTGACTTGAAACAGCAGTATATGAATGTTGCTGTATTTTGTTTATTAAGTGAGTGTTCCGGAATTCCCTGGAGATGGACAGGGTATATGCGCTGCGTTTGAGAGTCATTTTAGCTGGAGAGTTATTCATGTGCCGGGTGGCTCGTTGTGGAGGGCAGAGGGGTCCAAAAAAACGCTGATCTTCTGGCCGCCCGTGGTTTGCCTGTTTTCCAAACGTGAAAGGCTGCCCGCATAATCCCGGGGTTGCTTTATAGTGTCGGTTGATAACTGGATGGAGAGTATCTGATGGCGACTCCCGAGGGAGGTTGTTTTATTGCTATAATCAGGTGTCACGTAAATTAGTAAAGACTATAAGCCATATTTTCAATGCCCCCAACTCTTAACCTACTGTGTTTATCTATTATATTTACGCCAAGGGCACTATGCTTTATGCTAAAATATGGGGTAGGAAATACTAGGGTTACTTCACATTTGTCATTTTACATCCCATCACGTTTTCACGTTTTTACATGTGTAGGTGTCACGTAGTAAAAGCGATTGCAATTTTGCTTTCGTATAACTCAAAACGCACTTGTAATAATAAGAATCTATGTATTTATGGATGTAAAGTGTTAAATGATGATAAGTGTAAAAATCAAAACAATGATTCCATGAAGCCTTCCATTACGACTTAGAATACTTACATCTCAAACCTTTACTCCCATAGGGTGCATAAGACTTACTTTTTTGTTCTTTTTCTTATTTTTTAAAAGGACTACGCTACCGTTCCTTAATTCTCCGTCGTTCTCTAACTGCGGTGTCCGGTAGGTTTTAAAACAGCATCTCAAATACTAATACTTTATTTTCATGTAACAGTAAGTATTAGACTAACTAAAAAATTTAATCTACACTGTGTAACAAATAAGAAAACAAAAAAATCTAAATATTGTAGACACCTTAAGAATAAAATATTGTGAAAGATAGCCTTATTTAAACGACAAACACAGAAACTTCTATTAATATTTAAAAAATCTGTTTCAAAACACTGTATCAAGGAAACGACAAGGCTAAAATAAACATCTATATGTGGTGCAACAGCAGATTTACTACCTACGAGTCTGTTTTTATCGAATGGAAATTGAGGCATAATTTTCGATGTTACTCTGTTTACATTGACTACTGCTGCTTTGGTAAAGTAGTTCTACAAATGATTAGACCATATTGCTTTTCTACTCAAGGACCTAACTACGTTAGATACCTAAGTTTGTTAGGTATTTAAGCTGTATAAAACTTGAATTGTATGTAATTTATCTTTAGCTCCCGATTATTTTGGTGATAGAAGTCATGCCATGTGGATTCTGTAATAGATTATTAAATCACAGGTACATGTGTCATCAAGATTAAGTAATTCTTTGTTTCAGTAGGTACAAATATAAATAAAACCGGCCAAGTGACTCGCGCATGTGGGGTTCCGTACCATTATCTATAAAAACGGCAAAATAATCACGTCTGTTGTATGGGAGCCCCCTTCAATATTTATTTTATTCTACTTTTCAGTATTTGTTGTTATAGCGGCAACAGAAACACATCATCTGTAAAAAACCTACTTTCTAATTATCAGGGTTCATGAGATACAGCCTGGTTACATATGGACAGACAGACAGACAGCGGAGTCTTAGAAATAGGGTCCCGTTTTACTCTTTACGTACGGAACCCTAAAAATATTGAAATAGTAGGTAATACCTTATTATTATCATTCAATATTACCTCATCATTCTATTCCTATGCGACTCACTGGATATTGAGCAATAAGCTGGTTTTATGCCGTCTGTCTACGAAGATATTTCTTAACCATTTTTAAGCAACATACATCCACACATATATTTGTAAAATATGAGCCTCCTTCTTGCACAGTCGGGCAAAAATAACTATAGCCGTGCCCGCGCACAAAAATCAGGAATAATCGTCGTGCACTGTATCACGAGGACGCTCATGGTGTTTTACCGGTTACACCACTACTTTATACCTATGTATAGCTGTCTTAATAGTATTAGCTACGGACATTTTTACTCTCATACGACATAAAATTCCTAATATACGAGTATTAACTGCAGTGCTACCTCTTCCTTTATTTTATAGGCATGAACATATTGGTACTCGGCACCTTTACGGAATTGGAGGAATGCAGAAATACTAGTATGTTTGCTAACTGTATTTTGCTATTTTATATGTACATGATAAATACAGAATATTTCAAAATATATCATACTCAAATTTAATCAACTCTTCATAACCATAACAATCTCTTGGAAGCCGCATTTTTTTAGGATGAGAGATACCCTTTTCCCTGTTAATTTGGAGTCAGGTCATGTGCGTCTGCGCCAGGATGGTCTGTGCAGTGTTGCCTTCGGTGGTATGATCTGCTCCTTCAGATCTCTATCGATAGTGATCCATTTGTGGTGATCATGTTAGTGGTCTGACTCCTTTTCGTTGCTTTGTGTTGATTCTTAGCATCGTTTTCACTAAGTACCTATATTCTCGTCTCACAACACACGTATGGAAAATTTCATGATGATTTAATTTCAAACAAACACACTTTTACATTTATAAATGATAAATGGTAATAGTAAGGATTTACACTTTCTCGTTCAAGTTTTCAGCAAGTTTGACGTTTTGACGTAAATCAAAACGGAATTAATTTGATGTATAATAAAGCGTACTTGTCATGTTTTTTTTATGATTTACAAACTCATAGCTAAAGCATCAAGATGAATGAGTATCCATGGAATGTCTGATATTTTATTAACTGCTTCTCACGACCAAGAACACACCAATTTAAAAGATCGTAATTAGCAACATCGAGTATACCTAACCATTTTTTATTCATGTGAAACTTTTTATGGACGTTATAGGTTAGTTTTTTGCTACCAAAACGTGATCTTTACCATAATTTTAAAATGTTGCCTCAATTTAGTAGGGTCATCGAATGACGTAAAAAAATTATGCAACATATTAAAAGGCAAAATTCATATTGCATCACGTTAAATCAATCAGTTTATTTCGTAGCGTTATTAAATGTATATGTTACGTATGAGTAAATATCGAAAAGTGTTGAACTATTGAGACCAATAACAACGTTATGACATTCGAAAAACGCTGCCTCTGATACACGATGACTGAGCACTATCAGAACTCGGATTACGAGATTGACGCCCTTGCATTCATACTTATAGTTAGTGTAAGAGAGACAGGTAGATGTAACATCCCTCCTCTTTTTAAGAGGGAAGTGAGGACGGTGCGGTCGCGTCGAAAGTAAAAGTAAACGCTTTATGTCTTAGGATTTGTAGTGTTATGAAACTGCATCGTTCGTTTACTTTGTAAAAGGAGGTATCAACTTTAACTGAATGTTCTAAATATTTTCGTTGCCCTAGTTGTTATGATGCAGGATCGATTCTTTTACTTATATGGTATTAGATAGCCTTACCTACTTAAAAAAGTAGATAGCTAAACTTGATTTGCAATGTTTAAATATGTATGTGATAAGTATTTATAGGTATGAAGTACCTAGTTTTAAATATGATCCTAAATAAAATGCTTTTTTCTCTCTTCTTTCTACACCTAAACTACCCATATGTTCTTTTGCATCTTGTCTTTTTCTGTTTATCCTAAGGTTGCCTGGCAGAAATTGCATGTAGCGATAAGGTCGCCCATTGTACATTTTTTTTTTGTATGAAAATTGTAAATTTTTGTTTAAAGCTGTACAATAAGGTCTATTCTGTTCTATTCTATTCTATAACCGCCTTCAATGAGCTTGCATATTCCTTAACCATATCCAATTAAAAATTATTCGTAATTTCTCTGATAATTTCCAATGGGAATAAACATTTTGAAAATCGGTCAACAATATGTGTGAAATCGCTTAACACATAAAAATACCATATTTATTTTTCGGACATAAACTTCCTCTTTTTTTTTAAGTCAGTCAATAAAATAAAAAATATCTAAAGACTTGCCTGACTAACTAATAATCCTGAGTATTCATAAATACCTCCAATTGGTTTAATTCTCTAATGCTCTAATACTCTATTTGGGTTTTCTATTACTTTTAAGTTAATTAATATATATTATTATCATCTTAATTAAGTCGCAGCTCTTTTTTGCTATATATACAGGTACTTAAAAATAAATAATAGGAGCTACGAGAGCTATTTTTACAGTATTCGCATATCGTTACCTTTAATAATCCGTGGTTATAATACGCTCCTGCCGAATGTAATGAAACTACATTAAAATACGAAACAAGGTTCAAATGTCACCGACATAATAATTCGCTGCGAATACTGATAGGTAGTGTAAAAATAAAACAGGAAAATAATGTATACTAAACGCAATATCGTGTTTTACGTACAGGTCGTATTATAATTTTATTTCACCACATAACTTATCTCTCTTTTGAAACCTGAAATATAAATCTATCAACATAAATGAGTTTATGTAATACATACATGTTACCTCATCTTAAAGATAATTAAATAATGGCAAGGAGCAACATTTCATACCTATAAATGCTATGAAATCAATACTGGACTAACGCCTTATTACAATAATCGGTTATTTTTTGACAAAAGATAGGGTCTAAACACGACGTTAAGTTTAGTATCTTTGGTTCTTGTGTTTAAAAAAAAAATTGTACAAGGATAAATAGTTTTGTTCGTTATGTTTCTATTGTTTTGTTTTCTTATGTGATGCAAACGAGCAGACGGGAAATATTATTCTATAATATATACTAGAATATATACTGTAGAGGGAAATATAACTGGATCTTTAAAAAACTTATGCAAACTAGTCAATGATAATTCTAGGCAGAGCTCGATTAGAGAGCTCGCACTTACCGGCGTCAGCTACTTCAAGTTACACGAGATACGACCGTGACCTGCTAAAGCTATTGCTTAAACTCCCCAATACCTTTGCAACCCTTTTTAAATCCCTTTCCCTTTCAATATACTCCGTATTTTCCCGTGTAATTCCCAAAGTGCCCAGAGAAAGGCAATTAGCAACAGGCGACCTGTCACGGAATGGGACTATATTACAGTTTCCAATTTTTTGGGGTTTAATACTCCTCTGCCAATCGCTTCGAAGATACAGGCTTGAGTGTATGAATGTTATATAATTATAATAAATGTATAAATATGCTGTCCCGGCAGGTTTCATTACACCTTCAGAAAACTTGCCACCTGGACACCGACTGCAATGGCCAACGTGGAAATCACTGAATCGCTTCCGTACGCAGGTCGGTCTTTGCAAGAGCAAAATGCAGAATGTAAACAACTTCATCGAGCTGTGCAAACGCGCTTTAAATGTGGCCCTCCATTGCAAACTATGCCACATTTGCTTTATTGTTTGCACACACTTTGCCAGATCAGTGTGCTCAGTTGCACTGTAGAAGAGCTGTGTAGAGCAACGGACGATGCCTTAGCTATGGCGGAGTTTTGGGCGCACGGGATTTAGGGGTGTTCACCCGTTGACAAAAGAAGAAGACTGTAGAGTGTAAACTTTACGGTTTTCTGAACATTTTGCTGAAAAGTCCTTGCAATGTAATTTGAGTCAAAATCGTTATAACGATTAATATACACTACCTATAAAATTACGATTATATACTATAAATATGATACTATTAAGATACCAAGAGTTACAAAGATCCCACGGAACCTGTAAAATAAACGTTCGTAAGTAGTAATACCTCTGTCCCGCTATAAAATCCTGTTCTTCCTTAGAATAAGTGGAAAAACACTGTTTTGCGGAATATCTCATTAGGTAATACGTGATTATGTAAAATAAACAGTCTATAATGTAACGTTTTATGTATCATGCTGTATAAGTCATGTCCATTATTCGAAAACCAGTTGCTGTTAAGGAACTTAGCTTAGGAAAGGAATACATTAAAATTTCTCATAGTAAGTACACAAATGAATATTCCCTATATGTCTATACTCTATCTATACGCATCTTTCCTTAGAGCTCTGCTGACACAGCGTGGTGGCGAGGTCACCACTGAAACCGCTACGTCATCCGTGTAGTCATTTTGACACTGGTCTGTTTGCAAATTTCATAGCCTTCGGATATATCGGACAGTGTTATTAAATAAAATTTAAAGAACTGTACCTAGTGTTTTCGATCGTGAGTCTAAAAAAACGAATCGGGGAATTCAAGTGTGACGTCAGTGAAGCGGTAACCGGTTTCAAAGTTGTACAACGAGATCTGAGATTACGAGACAGGAGTGCACAATTCACTCCCACATTTGTAGCTCTGGTAGAGTTCGATTACTATACGTATATTTATGATTCTTTCGAACAAATTAAGTAATGTTCTATTTGAAATGGTTTTGCTATGTTATTTTGTCCTTCTACTTATAGTTAATTTGTATTAGGTGCAATAGCTTTAAACCGATTGTAGCGCGAGCTTTGCAATCACTACTAAGATAATTTTGGTTTAACAAAAGTATTTAGCTTCGTTGGAGTGGTTAAGTACCAAATTATTATTTTTTAAAGAAAGAAGAACATAATTAAATACTTATATCACATTTATTCTTTTAGAATCTGACTCATTACTTAGTAACTTGTTAATTACATTATCTAAAACAAATTTACATACATTCAAAAAGAAACCGTTAGTATTTGTACTAATGGAATTGAAAAATGAAGAATCAATAAAACAATAGAATGTCACTCCGAAAGCTGGACTAAAACGCAATAAAAATATTGACCTTGATTGGTTTAAAATTATAATTTTTTGTTGCATCTCAGGTTAATACGGTCTTAAAGCAATTTCTATAGATACAATATCTATGGCAAATAAGAAATTGACTCCATGGACTTGAATTAGCCGTATATGTCCTGATGAAATCGACTTTTGTCATAAGAACTTGGACTACATTGTAAAGTTAAACTTTGGGGGTTTAGTAAGTCAAGAATAGTAAACCGATGTTTTTATAAGGCGTATTAATTTTTAACAAGCAGGGTGTGGATACATCTTGAGATGGACGGCCAGTTGTATGACCCACAAGGTAGTCAATGTAGATAGCCTTCTCAAAAGCAATTAAAATTGAACAAAATAAAGAGCAAGTAGTGTCCGTAGTCATGCCTCATGATCTTTGTAGTAATAATAATAAACTGATTCAATTTGATTGACTGATTTATGATTTTTCAAATGAATCGCACATATTGGTAGTCGTATATTTGTCATTTAAGCTCCCTCACCCACCGATGTCAGTTAAATCCTTATCAATAGTTAGCCTCGACCTCTTCCCCTGCTTCTCACTAGCGATATCAGAGCAAGGCATCCTCTAAAACGCAATTTGGTCATTATTACCAAGGTTATAAAAACTATATTGCTGTATATAACTTTGGAAATGTTGTACCCCTGTCATGTGTAGGGTATATATCGATACCAATAGTACATATGCAGTACCAAGGAGTGATAAACGTCATGGACATGATTTATTGATACGGCTAAACCCGAGCTGTGGTCGCCGATACTTAGGTCAAAGCAGTCAGGGCCACGAGTTGGGTGGCTTGAAATTAAAAGACTTAGGAAAGAAAGAATCACTTATTCATTCATATATTTATAGTATGTTTTATAGTTACTTCTTCTGGGAGACAGATTAATAAATAAATACACTCATACCACAAACATGTATTCTTGTAAATGTAATAGTATTTCCAGATGGTAGAAACTACATAGGATTGCGCTTTATACTGCTATAGTGGCAAACCAGCATTTGACTGCTGAGTTTGGTAAATAATCATGATTATGCAACTTGCAACTCTACACTTTCATAATAAATCTAAAATTATCTTATAACCTTGTTTAGTATTCTTTGATGCTAGAAGAGCCAGCATCTTCAATACTAAATAATTAAGGTTATTGCAGCTGCAAAACTTTGTTTGTTGAAAGTATTTACATAGCCCAAGTTGGTCTTGAGTATTGTTTTAACAACCCAGTTCACAATCACACACACAAGGACCTTCAGAATGCTATAGATTTTTACTATTGTCTGGATTCACTCGATATACTCGTTTGAGTATCAAACTTAATGGGGAAGAGTTTATACGAGTCATAACTTCTTTAGTGTGCAGTGGTTCTTAGTTAGCGAGAAACTTATTCTTTATGTAAAACAATTGTATCTGTTTGCCGGTACATAGAAGGACTTTTATATTAAGGTGATGTTATGAAATTATATTTTAACGTGAGTAACATAAAGAAATACATTAGCGTAAATAAAAACCATTACGTAGGTATTATTCTTGTAATACTAAACATGTAGGAAGTTTCCAATTTCTTTTCCCACTACGATGCGCGATTATTGTACACTAAGTCAGCTTCGTTCGAAGTAAACTTTGTGCTGAATATGCAGGTATAGAATACTATCTATAAACTGTAACCGCGTTTATTAAATAAAAAAAAAAAACAAACAATATGTTAAAATTATTTTAATGGAATAATACAGAAACGTTTTTAGCGTATTGCCATCTGCCCATCACTTAATGTCTATATATCACTGTCCAATCCTTTAGTTTTTGTTTAAGGGGGCAAGGGAGCAGACGAGGCACCTGTTGGTAAGTGACTTCCGCCGCCCATGAACACTTGCAACTCAAGAACCACAAGAGTGATGTGCTCCTTTTAGGGTAGGGGAATGGGAGGATGGGAAAGCTTGGAAGAGAAAAGAAGGAGGGGGAAAAGGGAAAGGGAAAGAACGTTGGGCCTCCAGTACGAGCCAAGGCATGGCTCTCCCACGCTAACGTATAAAAAGTAATGGTTTAGAGAAAGTTGCAACTATGAGCGAAAGAAGGTTAGAAAACTTTTAAAAGCTTACATGGGAAAGTTATTTGATTCAGATTTCCTATAAACTGTAAGCATTTCCCCTAGAGTGCTGGTCCCAATTTGCAGGCACAACAACAGATGTTCAAATTCCTTAGTCGGCTTGAGGGTTGTGAACATACATGCCTGCAACTGCATTTGGTACATTCGTTATGATCGCAATTTGTTACAGAAACTTCCGTATTACGTAGGATTATGTAAATTATATTAAAAATATAAATGAGATTGATGAATATTTAGCTTAATATTATGCTTTATGACCATATCTAATATAAATGAGACAAAATCCACTCTTGACAAGATAATTTTTGCCTTTCGTTCATCGGTGCTTGACTTAGTAAGTTTAAGTTATTATACCACTCATTAATAAAAAATAATTTGGCTTTGACTTCATACTTGTAACCTTGGTTCTTGATGTAATTTATTAACTCGAAAGTAAAGGCAAGTCAAAAAAGTTTATTTTTCTACTTATTTTATTTATAAAGCGTCTTTTTTTTACTTAATTAACATTGTTGAATTACTAAATACCACAGAAATATAATTAAAACATGCTATATTACGGATTGTTAACCTACATAAAATAAGTCAAATTATATTCCAATATAAACCGTATATAACCAAATTTTAAGACATCACACAGGTTTTAAATTTACCAGAAAATTTAAGAGGTGTATAAAAGAAATTAACTAAACATATTCATGAAATCTTCGGTTTAAGAACTAAACAATTAATTATATTTATAACAGTCTAATACTATTTAGAAGAATATGCAGGTACCTATGTAAACTAAGAAATTACTAACATAATAAAATCAGACATTAAGTAAAACACATTTAAAAATATATATTTGTCTATATAATTGTCATTACAATTATCTTATTAATGTCAATCAATAGTTTGAATTCTGTAATACATATATTACGTATATCTCAGAAATTTCTGAATACGAATCACTCGATAGGCAATTCTTTTTACAAATTGTTAAACTCTAATGAAGCTGCTTTGTAGGAAGTGACATTGGTAGAGCCATGCTTAGGCACGAATGGGCCGGCTCAACCGGTGCGATACCACGGCCTCAAAGAAAGCCGGTTGTGAAGTAACGCTTACGTTGCATTTCCCCGAAATGAATGGGGTATCCGTAGGCCCAACTCCGCCTCTCCTCTTTCCCATCCTCTCTGTTTTCCCCTCCCCGTATCACCCTCAAAGGCGGGTGATGCACTTACGATTCTTGAGTTGCAGCTGTCCATGGATGGCAGTTGTCGCATACCATCAGGGTCACCTGATGAACGTTCGTCTGTCCCCCTACAGTATAAAAAAAAAAAACAAAATATGTTGCAGAAATTCAAGTGAAAGCATATCGACAAATGATTTAGATACACAGAATGAGTTAGATACACTTTTATAAGTGGGATTGTTACATCTCAGACGAAGAGCGATGATTTGTTTAGTTCTTAAATTATGAACAATCACTACTTATAATACAGGTTTCCATATACACATCAGAGTGAAAAAACTCATACATTCTTTTTTTGAATAGTTATTAGAAAATTTAGTTTTTACTATTTTGTGTTGAGTTAACTTTCTAGTGTAATATAAACCTTGTATGAAAGAAAACTTGTGAAAAGCAAGCTTACCTTTATCCAAAATTCACTTAGCAGTCCTCTTTTCAGCTGCAAATTCTACGGGTTTTGTCAATTATGTTCTGTGATTGATTTTATTGAAAAGCTTTAAACTTTAAAATATAATTTTAGTGCTAACTTTAGAATAATTTAGCATACGTTTATACTAATTACACTGCAGTGTTTTAACCAGTGTTGAATGTTAATGTAATAATAAACTTCTATTTTGCTAGATCAAAACAGCATTTTTAATATCTTTTAAAGTCAGAGATCTATTTAAATAAAATAAACATTAATCCCTACTCCAAAACAAACACATCCATAAACATTAATTGTTTATGGATGTGTTTGTTTAGAAAATTTATGATAATATACAGGTAAAAGGCAAAATCATTACAGGTAATAATTTATTATGTACATGTAATATACAGTACTCATTTATTTGTAAAAGAAAATTGCAATGATATAAATAAATATACATAGGTATATAATCGAATCGTTGGCTAATCGACTAGATATTCTGAAGATGCGGTTTGAAAAACGAGATATTTCAATGTAACGACGATGTGGTAGCCCACATAAAAGTAGATTAAAATAAATAAATAAATAATTAGAATCTTTGTGTAGTTTCTTACTGTTACTTAAACTTCAAAGAACCCGTGAACTACGAGCGTGTATGAAAAGATAAATTAATTTGGAAGAGGCGCAAATGGCGGCGTTTTGCCGTCACTGCTTGCTCTGGAATTAGCCATGTTCATACCCATGTATGTATGTATGTGTATGTATCTACTTATGGTTACCGTGACTACTACGCCTATCAATAAAAAATCATTTATGTTAATTGACAGCTCATTTCTACCAAGGTAATAAAGGGTACAATTGTTCACGTACATATTCCTTGACCTCTTTCATATATGTAATCAAGTTTATTACATACAATAAGTATTACGATATCAATCATTATTTTAATATACTAAATACTTATAATTACGCATCATACGTGTGCTGTCAATCATATAGTAATGGATTGCTACATGTTATTGGCGTCCTTAACAATAGACTACCATACAATAAATAGTCTACAGCAAAAGCATTGTCATCGACTATGTTCGCTAACAAGTTTAGAGAAAAGTAAAGATTTGCTTTTTTAACGAAATAGAACACTAAATAAGCGATCCAGTCATGTTATATCAGTTTAGTTAACAAAATGTAAGAACATTATTAAGTTTGTAAATATGGTTATATTGACGGTTACGTTACTTATTTACTATTATTTTGATTTTCCTTTATTTATAGGCTGTTTAGCCAGGCTAGACTAGTAGAGTTCTTTTTTACTATCCTTTTTAAAGGTCAGAACACAACAGCAAACTTTACGTGATCTTGTACTTTTTCTCTAATTTAATCTTCCTGCGATCAGTTATCATTAAAAAATTGTGTATTTTTAATTATTCAGATACATATATTAGTCAGTTTGGACTTTTCCTAGTTAAGCCAACCTCACAATTTTCTCTGAATTGCTTCTTACTCATCCTATGTCACGATAAAGAAGAGGATTGTGTGAATAATTTTCTTTACCTGGAAATAAAACTGCCTTAATACTAGGTTCAGTCACTTCTTGTAATGGCGAATCTCAAATTTTCATATAATGATCCCAGTCATTGACATTTATTGACGTCAGTTCGAGTAATAAGAAATATTTGAGAATTCGTAGAATAAACATAGATTCAAACCTAACTTACTGATGACTTCATTAAGCTACTATTTCTTTAAATAAAAATCTTATAGCCCCTCAGTCATAAACAGTTTCTTACTACAGTTTCAAACGTACAAATGGTACATAAACTGTAATAAAGGTGCCAATGTAAGCTATAACAAAAAATAACAGATTGTGTTTTAACCTAATAATAACAACTACCAATAAGTACCACTAAAAACAACGCACAGAACGATCCTTTTAGCAACATATTCGTAGTCTCGGAAAAAAATTGACCAGCAGTAGTGTCATCTTGCTAAATACACATATTCAGACCGATATTATACATAGAGATATAGAGAGGTGAACAACTATATACACACGTAATTAACCTTAGGTCGAATACAATTTAGTCCCATTTACGTAATAGAGTGGCCCCATATTGCCATCATCAGGGCACTTTTGGGAATTAGATGGGAAAGTTTGGAGTATGTTGACAGAAAAGGAAGGATTGAAAAGGAGGGAATCTTATAGAGATGCATTAAGGGTCGCATACCTATATCTCGAACTGGCTGGTGCCGGGAAGTGCGAGTTCTATAACTAAATATGTTTACATGTATATATATGTATAAATAAATTAAGTAGTAGACAACTGCTTTTGATTTGGCTTTTGATTTGTTTTTTTAAAGACAACTGCATGTGGAATAATTCCTGTCTGGCGGGGGCTTAACAAACATTTAATCAACGGACTCATGACAACAATTTGTGGATTACACAATTTTTTGTGCCATGTTGTCATCAAACCCACACCGGTTCAGACGTCAGGGTCACTAACCACTAGACTAAGAAGCCCGTCATTGAATAATAATAGTTATATAAGCAGGTAAGTTACATGCATATTAGTAATGAAAAAAAAAAAAATTATAACTTTTGGTGTTTCTATCAACGTAAACCATTTTTTCATTAATTTTTAGGAATATGCTACGAAAAAAATATAGCTAGCTACCGCATCTACGTCCGAAACGGAAAAATATATATCTATGTCCCGTATGAACTTATCATATCACTTGCCTGCCTACACAAACAGACACACAGCTGGCTTAAAATATTTACAAAACATGAGAAGCCCCGTCAAGGACTGATTTGTGAACTAACCTCAATTTTTTATATAAATATGACTAATAGAATTTAGACTATACAGTTTATATGCATATCCGCTTCTGATAATGGCACTATCATTACTGGTATACGCGTATTATTGAGGCGCATATGATTTATTTGACGTAGTCTTATTTTTTGTGTTGTTATTCTATTTATTTTCGCATTTAACAGACTCATGAACGTCATACAAAAGATTCTGAACTTCTAATCCTAGAAGCTCAAAATCTTCAGTTTCCTTCGTCATTTACGCATAGAAAAAAAAGACAAATAGGTATGTACATATATCTATTAATATTTTGAAATCACTTTTATTAGATTTACTTGAACCTACAAAGTAAACACATATTCACCTACTTCTAATTGTCTTATCGAAATTAAACCCTGCAGTTATATGTAGTTTTCATAACAATACCCTAGTTTGGCATCTTGGAGCTGATCTAATAATGAATCGGATAGGTAGTAGAACTCTTAGTTTTTACTTGTAAACCATTCGAGTAGGGGCTCATATGATTCGCTTTGACTAGTAAATTAGATTGGACCAGGTAACAATGTCCTGATGATCAAGCCATGAGGTGGATAGTATATTGTCCTGTCCATCCAAAGGTTGCCTCGAAGAAATTGCTATTAGCGATAAGGTATATGCATTTTGTGTATTTACAGCTTAATTACGTATAGGACATTGATTTTTTTCTTTAATTTTGTGTATAACAATGACTATTTATTATTTATAATTTTTATTATTTGTAATTTTTATTATTATAGTAGAACAACTGTTACTAGTAAACCCCACGCTTGACCTCAATTCCGTATTTTCAGTTTTTAAACTATTGTTATTACATGGCTGAATTATCTACATATTAATACATAGATATGAATGTGTACATTGCCTAACCAGTATACTAATAATAGCTATTATAATTACATAGCTTTATTTCAGACCAAAGAGATCCATACAAATACATAAGACCAAAGAGTCAATTCAACAGCTACACGACACTTTGTGGTGCTCTTAAAACCACTTTATTCAACTAAATGAAAAAGTAATTACTTATCAATAACTTTACTAAAATTCTTCAATTGTAACATACTCACAATTTTTTTAGTCTTTAAAGAAAGCAAACAGGCAAATTGGAATAGGAGGTATATGTACTGACTATCCAGATTATTATCCAATGTGCATATTTTATTTAAAAAAAATCATATAAATTTACTACATATATGTATATTAGGATTATTAATAAACTATACGCGTCGCAAATACTGCCCGTCAATAGTAATCATTGTAAAAAATATTCTCGCGCCAAGTTATTAGGCACATTTCACACTGCACGAGCGACCTCTAGGTATCTTTCTCAGCAGTCGCGTGTTAGCGTGCGATACATTTTTAATTTTATTCATTTGTTGCAAAAGTTGTTATTTATATATATGTATATGTCGTCATCGTAGTTACTCTAAAAACTTTAAACAGTTAGTTCTATTTTTAAATGATCTAAAATTAAATAACTGAAAGTAACATAATTTATTTATTATAAACTTGCCTGATACCTGTACATTTAATGAAGTTGAGGACGTGATTTAATTTTCACGTAAGTTTATCAAAGAATCAAGATGTGTAGAGGTTTAATGCAACATGTGTACGAATTGTGTACAGATATATTTCTTTACGGAGGATTGGTTAATAATGAGAGGCCAAATATGCTATAAATTACCAACTAAATCATACTACTTTGAGCTGAAATATAACACTATAATAAATACTTTTTAATAATTTTGTTGTCAGTGTTCACTGTAAAATATTCAACTTTAACACCTAAATTTCCATTCAAGTATTCGTTGTTTACACCACCTACGAGTTTTGAAAGTGAAGACATAAGTAACTGGATAACAATATTGAAAACTACTTTTAAGAATTAATAATTTATGAATTACATTTTCTTTAATAAATTCGGCATTATTCATTAGCGCAATACGAGCTTTGAAACATCTTATCATTGGATGTCGCTCCACATATGCTTGCCATACAAATATGCAATACAAATATGATTACATATGTTTATAAAATAAAGAGGAAAATGTTACACATAAATAACTTAACAGCGATGTTTTCTTTAAAATAAATAATGTTCTTGAATATATAACACGCATAAGTATAACGTTGTAGTCAAATAACAATACCTAAACACAAAAGCAATTGAACTAAATGTTGCAATTTGGATATTGTTTGCAGTTGGGATATTGCTTTGGAATGAAATTGGAAGTGTAAGCAATAGCTCGAGGAAATAGCTGTAGCCTGAAGTCCGATCCCTCTACCCAAACAGAAGAAATTTAGTGTTTGGGTAGAAAACTCTGTCGCCGAGCACTTGTGCAATGGAAGTGTCTCAGTAGTAGTATAAGGACGGCAGCTTGCCACCTGCCTAGTTACCGGATTTACTCATAGTTACGACAGCGCGCTCACCACGCGCTCTTTACAAGGTTTAGGCTTGGGTCTCCTCAAAGTGGATAAGTTCGAAAGCTACAATAGCAGCCAGTAACGATTACAATTTTTACAAATTTCTTGCTTCATACAAATTTTAGTTCTTAACTGTTTCCAATATTCAAATGGATATTTTCATAAGTCGATTAACTTCTTTGAAGTGAAAATATCAATGTCCTTATAGGTGCAGATTAATAGTAGAATACATAAAATTTATAAATAAATCCAGTTTATTAGTAATCTGCTAGAGTGTTAACATAAACACGACATTTGTGAATGGTATACGTGTTGACGACAGGAAACAATACAAAAGCTTTAGCGAAATTATTTTCACTCAAAGTTGCGAGCTAAATATGCTGTGAGTGTGTTCTGAGAAACTGCGGTGGTCGGCGCGGGTGAACGCGGCGGCGGCTTACCGGCCCTTTTGTTTTTAAACATGACTTGCGTTTTAGATGCACGCAAATTAACTAAAAATAGACTATTAGCACTGCTTCGCTCGACCATTTAATATAACGACTTGCGAGCTTCGTAAGCAACATTTACATTCTCACTATACGTGAATCGAATTAGAAACCAAAAGTAAGAATTATACTGGTGTTTTCAAGTGTGTATCGCCAATTTTACCGCATGAAGCTGAAAGAAACATTTTTAGTAACTGACTTATTATTTTTGGTAACTGTTATACATCTATAACTAACTTATTAATGTTTGTAACTATTATAAATATTATATTTACTGAAAACCACGATAGTTTGAAGAGTAGAGCATTGCTTTATTTAATGATATAGAGGATCATCGCAGTAAAATGTAGGAGAATATAATACATTGAAGCTGGTATGGTATAGCAACGCAGAAGCAGTGTGACACTACTAATATGGCCAATGTTTGAAAACACACACAGTTTGTTTGCTGACTTAATTGCATTCAAAGAATGCAATAAACTAAAACGTATACATATATTACATCAAAAGCATTCATTGGTGAATTGTTGAAAACGTTTATAAACAGATGCTTACTAAAGTAATACAAATTAGAAAAAATGGGAAAGAGTTTGTATGAAATTAAACTGTTGATGCATTTGTAGAAGAGCGACACCCTCTTATTTTAAATAGCCCTACTAAAGGGGAACTTAGGTACGAGCAGATTGGCGTACCACTAATAACTCTTATGCGGGTAATTCTAAAACTCGCACACGTACGGTTTTTATAGAGTGACCGTTGGAACGTGGCGCGGGCGCATTTACAATTACCATATTGATTTCACATAGATAAGGACGAGCCCGTGTTGTAAATTATAACATAAGATGATTTTTAATTGCTCTACTTGGTTGTTACAATCTGTATAGCATTCTTATTACATTTAAAAGTAAATGGTCAAGAATTAAAGAGCCTATTATAGACTTGATGGAAATCTCTTTAAAATAGGTACTAAGATTATCTAAAATAATTTTACTACCTATTTTAATAAGATCGTTGTGAATATTTTAAATGCATTGAATTGAATAATGTATTTTGAATTGTTATGATGTATAGTGCATTTAATATGTATTTAGTATTGCAAACGAATACAATAAATAAATAGTGCATCGTTTTACCGTATAAGTTAATTAATTACTCTAATTACTACGTTATACATTACAGAGCTGGTATAAACAAGATAGGAATTTTTTGTTTACTAACATTAGTCTATTTAAAAAAGGAAAACGGATAGTAACAAACATTATGATTGTCAAAAATATAATTCCAAAAAAAAGTGTATTTGGCATAAAGACGCTTGACAAAGGAAGTACCGCCACTAAAATAAATTATCCAGCACAATTAACGTAGATATTAATTTACTTGTATTTTTGCTGGGAAATCGCCAGAGCACCATTGGCAGGATTTTCAGCGAGGCGTAGTGATACGGAGAGCTAAACAGTTCTATTTGAAGGCAACATTCACTTGTAATTTTTTAATCTTTATATTAATCACTATGGCATTCTTGCATTATTCTGTACATATACGTTTTATTGCTATTTAAAATTTCCAAATTAATTTATCGAGTGACAAGGAAATTGTGTTCTTTGAATTTGGAAGCTTGTTGTTATAGTACATGACTTCATTAAAAGAAATTCATTTATATTGTGTCAAAACATCGAATAACATTTTGAAAAAAAAAAACTTTATAAATAACGTTATACTCCTTTGTTTTCATTACATTTGGTTCCCATAACATGTGGTAATCAGTTAGATTAATAAAAGGTCCTTAACGATATGTTACACCAACGCTTTAACCCTGTGATTAGTTGGGGAATACCACCCTAAAATAAACTGTATTTAATCTAGGGAATGAAAATTATGCGGGTTCTCTATGAGTGGGCCAACAATAAACCCTCTATTAAATGTATTAGAGCCATGCTGTTTAATTTTGAATGCTATTACGACATGCTTAAGGTTGTTACTTCAAATTACTAAAAGCATATTTTAGCAATCCGCTATTAATAGAGAAATCAAAACATGGAAGATTGATGTCATGGGAATTTAACTTGAAAATTTGTAAACTTTTGTTTTGTTACCACTTTTTAATATTATATGTAATATAACATTTAGTTATTACAGAAGGTAATTAAGTATAGGTATAATTGAATATAAGGCAACTCCCAAAATGAATCTAAAACAGGATCTACTAATTTTCTCTTAAACTAGAATTTATTATACATTTATATTATATTATACATTTGATAATATTTTTGGACTGCTTAAAGATAGCTTATTAAATTATTCTTAAATAATATTAGAAATATATATGTGTAAATAACTAAAAAAATAATAATTATATAACTAAACTTCTGTATATGTGAGTATATTTTAGTTTAATTGTTATACTTAATGTTGATTAAATTGATGATTAATAAATAACACATTGAATGTAAATAAATGTATAGTGCAATCGATAGAAGTAATTATTTCTTTTTGTAGAGTAAGTAGGTTTTAAACACATATTCTATTGTGTATTTTTAATACATACAATTCTCTTGAATACAATACATTGACTGTTTTATCTTGGAGCAAGGGAAACAATGTCCCTGAAAAAGTAATATGCGACTACGACTTAGCTTACGATTGCATTAATAAGTCTGAGTACGGATTTCAAGGAGTTGTTTTTTCGTGTATGTTACCAACACAATGTGGACGCACATTGAAGCAATTACATATTACGGAAGCAATCTACATCGCATCGAAACTTATTACATTTATAGCGGTAGGATATCAAGCAGACACGTACGTAAGTTCTCGTGTAATCTTTCGAAGGCTGCAGCAATTGTAATTTGCGTCATTACCGTACATGATATTTATTATATTACGTCGATTACTGTTGTTCGAATAACGCGCTTAACGTGAAATGCGAGAAGTAACTAGTAACAGGCCGTCATTTGATAGTTGCAAGCAGTTGTGAAAATATTATATATGTACATATCGATAAGACAATAGGTTTCACTTTCTACGTAACTTGCGATATGTATAGTGACGGGTTGATAATCGCTTGGGGTTATCGTAACGGTTGTGCTCTCACCCCTAACTGGGGGACAAAGGTTAACGTATTCACTTATCAAGCGAGCTCTTTTAACGTACAGGGTTGATCGTTCGGAACATATAACTCAATATTTTTTTTGAAGTATTTATAAACGTTTACAAATACTTAACGATATATATCTGGACTAGTGATGCTAGACTATCTACTTATTGCACAGGGCCCTTAATCGTAAGATATAGCTCAAACAGAAACATGACATCATCACAATAATTTTGTAATGAATTCATGATGATCGGTTCAGTGGATAAGAAGTTAAAGCGTAACAGACAAATAAATTTACTTTTGGGTTTATAAAATTAATTAATTTAAAATATTTTTACAAATACTGTTAGTTTGCCGCGTAGTTCACGATTGAGTAGAATAGGGCCACCCAATCTCTCATCTCATCTCATCATCTCAGAATCGGAATGTTATCTATCAGATAGTATGTATACAGTCATTCAGGGCTAAGTTGACAGCAAGAGGGATGCCCCCTATTACGTCAGTGAGACCAAATTTTATTTGGCAAAATGAGGATGTTTAATACGTGCGCTTGAGCGTGCGCGTGTACATATGTATATATTGTTAGTTATGAATAATGTCAGTTCTTCATATATTCGTAATTTATACGCACAAAGGAGGCGCTATCTTTTCCTTTTGTGTAATAAAAGTTGACAATGGAAAATTGTACAGTATACATATGTTTATTCTATGCCCGGTTGACGGCAATAAGCTAACCCCTATTATGTGTAATGTGGTTATTTGAGTGTACGGTTAGTTAGAGAGCTCGGACTTTCTGGCACCAGCCAGTTGCCCTGACTTGTTTGAGCTATTGCTTGTACTAATGGATAGGGGAGTATCCCTTTTCTACCCATTCTATCCTTCCTTTCCTGTCAATGTACTTGAAATGTTTCCATCCAATTCCCAAAGGTGCCCGTATGACGGCTATAGGCTTGCCTCCTATTACGTTAGTGGTTCTAAAATATAATCGGCTAAATATGGACGGAAATTACGCCTCTAACTACTCCTGCGGTGATACAGGCCTAAGTGTAATGATGTATATACGTATATGTATGTACGTATTTATAACTGAAACAGCCACCAAGTATATTATTTATTTTTTTGTAGTGGAGTTAAAATTATGTAACTAGATTGAAATATCTATACATTTACAGCAACGTAAATAGTTACATAGTAACGTTTTAAAATAATATAATATGTGTTGAAAACCCGTACGAGTTCCCCCTGTCATGCAATATGTAGATAAGGTATGTAGGTATATTTCTCAATAGATCAAAAGGGTATCGAATACAAAACATAACAACATTTTAACTTGTTGTTGTTATACAGCTCTAATAGATGCTTTTACTTATAAGTTTATGCTATGCAAGTTGGTATCCGGTTTAGGACACTATTTACCATATCGGTATGTCTTTAAGTACACACCTTTATAGAATATCAAAGAGTTCATGTATTTATAAGATTCTTAAATGAAAATACATATAGCTACATAAATATATATATATATATATATATATATATATATATATATATATATATATATACATTTAATAAACGTGTAACTAATATTAAAATTTTATGGAGGCCATTTTTGATCTGATACAGATTAAAACGTCAAATCCATTCTCAAAGGTTTAGCGTATATCTAACTTATATTTCTGTGAAATAATTGACTTGTATCAATGTATGTATGTAGGAATCCATAGCACAGGGTATTGTAGTTTGATGCCCACTTTATCTTTTTGTAGTCAGAAACCTTTTGTAGAAATAAAACTTTTCTATATATCTTTGTACGAATGAAATAAACACTTATCCAATTGATTCAAGTATTAACCCCACCAACTGCTACCCGCTTGAGCTTTGCAGTTTTGACCTTACGCTACATGGGACAATTATATTTATATAAACCTGTTCTACTCTAGCGAAAACTTAACAGATAGGGATTGTTTTATTTTTTAATAACTACGACACATGTTTATAATTCACTCTTTCAATCTTAATTATATTCTTGGTCGATAACTTTCTGCAACCCATCTTTACATCCTCAGTTTTCTATATTGTTATTAAACCTTTCGTGTTAGCAACCCGGTTTTCGGAACCTGACTTGGATCCCCACAATCCCTCTTTCTTGTATATATTGTTCTTCCCATATACTTGTTCTGTTACTTATAAAAATAATATTGATCTGTAATTTGAAATCAAATAGCTTTACAAGATTAGGTAAGTGATAAATATTTTTAGTGAATAAACGAATATAATTGACTGATCTGCTTTAAAAATATCAGCGTGTACTTTTTGCGAAATAAAACAACCTTATTATGCAAATATAGCTATTTGTACTCTCGACGGGGGAAACCTTGATCTTTCTCACCTTCCCTCCGACGCGCACCCCTTCAAATCAACATAAAGTACGACACCATTTACACAAACAGTTCATCACCAAGTTTATGCATGTTTCAAGTGTCGATTTGAACTTTTTATTATGTTTAGATTTGCGTGTTATGTGGGACACGCGCGTAGCACGCGACCCGCATGGGAGAATAGCCGGAGGGTGCTTTTTGTGAGAATTATTATTATTTATTCGCAAATGACTAATGTCTGGTACCAACATTTCTGTCGTGCCGTAAAACGACTGACGGAGGACCATAAAATCATGGGCCTTCGCGGTTTTGTTATGGGAACAGTTTATTACGTTCGTTCAGCTAGCAAGATGAGACATAAAATGGTGCTTATTGGTGCTTATAACGTGCCATATTACCTATTTAAAAATGCTCTCCTGTCTCAAAATGACACTAAACAGAAACCTTGTAGTATACAATTATGGCCACAATAAACTTTGATCAAGGGCTGTTTCCGAAGAGACTGATGCACAAACATACCTACTTTGCGGCTGTTCTAAAATTAGCCACAGTTAGTACATAATAACGAAGCACTTGTCATGAATCACAAGTCAACGCCCAGATAAAACACTGTCTATGGCAGTTGTGTTGTAATTACAAAGCGACCGATTACATTGCCTTAACTTATTAACAGATATGAATTCGATAAAAACTCTTTGGAGTTTTATCGTACGATGACCTCGTTCTATTGGCTGCTAATCATAACGACGACTACCGATAATATAGTAATGTTAAAATAAATGTAGTTGGTAGATGAAACAGCCATTTAAATTTAACTTTATATTCATAAGCTGTTCAACACATTGATACTTTGATTCGCTCTTATTATTGTACCAGTGAACTGATAAATATTAATCGTTTTGTCGTAAACACGGGCCTCACGACCAATCCCGATGGGGAACGTTTTTGCGCAGGACACTAGTGGAAAGTTTTTGAAGTTGAAAACTGGAACGAGTTGTTTCGAAATCAGAACATCAGTCTACCCGGCCTTTAATATTCTTTCTTAAATCTACCCGAGTGAAATCATATCCAGAATCTGAATTTCACAAGTTTTCCTTATTGAATGAGGGCGCGTTAAATAAGTTAGTACTTTCTCTATCGCAGCATCATCGTACTATTCGCAAACGTGCACATCAGCGCATCAGATATAACACTGTAAATGAAATTAAAGATGGGTTTTGTTTTTGGTATAATTACACATTAATACGTATAATCGTCCATATATGAGCAGAGAATTTCTTGATAATTGTATTACGTTCTAAGCGTGGTCTAGTTTTGGGAATGCATCTTATCTAACTTTTTCCGCTCAAGAGCCTCTCTCTCTCTCTCTCTAATTAAGTACGTGGTCTCAGATTAGGGACACGACATGGTTCCCGGAGCACGCAAAACTTTATTTAATTTGATGCTTCTCGGGTTCTACTTGGATCAACCTATTAATGCATGATTTTAAAAGAATACATAATATTCATAGACAACTTTGTGAATTAATGTTATGCGCACAAATTGTATTATGTTGTATGGTCTAGGTATATATCGGAGGTACAATGTCTACAGAATGATCTCAAACCGATTACAAAAATATTATTTAAACTGCTCTCTAGTACCTATCTACAATTTTTTTTTAATATTATTTATACATATTAAGTTAAATAGTAACTTGAAATAAGATTAATTACAATTAGTCGAATGTCGAAACTTATTTCTAGTTGTTTCCTACTCCATTTCTCTTATTTCTATATTTTTCTTAGCTGTTAGTAGGTATGTTGCTTTTGAACATACTGTAACGGGATACTGCTGTTTTATGTTTCTGAATCACACAGATTGTACTTCTATTTCTTTGTCAGTAAGTACGTACGTACTGACAGTTAATATTAAGTTTGATTTGACTTGCGTAGTTTGTAAATTAAAGAAAAATAAAATTGGACGGCTGTATTCTGACCTTTTCTTTTCAAAGAGAAATTTATATTATAATAGAAATAATTATCATGACATAACATATGTGTTGCCTAACCAATTATTATATTTGAATCTTTAACAAAACCCGCAACTTATCAGTTCAATGTTGGTTTTTTATATAAGCTGTAATCGAAGCTCTCCTCGGTTAAAGAGCACAGACTTTCAGGGAACAGCCAAAGCCAGTTACTGGTATGGGACCCTGACCTGCTCGAGTCGTGATTCATTGTTTGCATTCCCTAATTCATCTATGTATACAAAATCACTTTCATAATATTGCTTTCTGTTCTTACCTGTATAACATCTTATTTATGCCCCGTCAGGGAAATGTGTATTTAATTATGAAAAGTTTAGAATAAAGCGTATGTATGTAATTCTAATTAGGAACCTTGGCATCCTGATTTTAAGTTCTCAAAAGTTAAGCACTGATGATAAGACGCAAAATACTATGACCTACCTCCTACCTTCTATAAGACTGAACTTACGACTGAACTAAACAGATGAAGACATACCTTACCATGAAATGACGTTGTTTAACTAGAAAATTTATCTGCGACTTCTATAAATACAATCAATTTAAAAGACAATAAAGTTAACGATTTGCCACAGGAATAAATTTTAATAGATGTTTATATTCCATATAAGGTACCTAATGTTATTTAAGTAAGTCATTGTCATTAGATACTTACATCGTGCTCATTAGATAAAATCTAAATTACTAACAATTTAACATTTTGTGGTGATGTAGATGATGATACCAAAATAGCATATTATACAAGGCAGAAAATTTACAAATGCAGTAATTAGACTTATGTAATGCGGACATCAATGTATAACGACTGTAAATATGGTGTTTTTATTGCATAGGTCTTTTGAACATTAGTTGTAATGTAACTAAAATATCGACATGTTTCTTAACTACAAGGTAAGACATACGAAATTTTAGTCAAAATTAGAGGTACACTACGAAGAACGCAGCTGCTAGAATATAGTATTTGCTAACTAATAGTAACATAGGCAGACAAAAATATGAACCAGAGGCAATGTGTGTTTTACAAATTTCAAAAATGTGGTTTGGCTCCTAATAATCAGGTTTATAAACTGTATAAAGCCATAAACTTACCAAGTATGCTATTTATAGATACGGCTTTAGCAAGATAAAAACTAGCCTTGCTTATGACTAAACTATTGTAAAATGAAGTACTAAATAATGTACGATCACAAAATTACTGTGACATAAGTTGCATGCTTTTAAGAACGAAAAATTTTGAGTAGAGAAGAATTGTCATTTTTCATGTTAACCTAGTGTTACCATTTACCGACTGAACCAGTATGAGCACATGAATCCACGCAACGTAATTAAACGGCTAACAAAAGATCAAGGTTGAGTTCAGAAGATAAATTTTTTGTTGGTATTCGTGACCAAACTTGAATAATGGCAAAAAAATCGGCGTGTAATTGGTAATAGGTCCCAGCAACACACACTGACAAAACGACATCACAACCAAGTTATATAGCGAGTTAATAGCGTGAAAGGGTAAGTGATCAGGATAAGAGAAAAGCCAGAACTAACCACAATTATAATATATAAAAAAATAGTACTACGTTGAGCTCAGTCTAGTGATCAGAAGCCACTATCTACTTGCTTGTAAAGGTTTAGAATGTGACATTTAAATTTCATTACGCAGGTACTTCTTATGTTTTAATAAATTATTTATTTGATAACAATAAATTAAACCTTATATAAGTTGTCATCTACAGTTATTGTGATAATTGAATCTGGTATCTATTTTATAGGTCAATTGGTGATAGTTTTGGATAAGAGAACATTTCTGAACAGAACAAAGAGAGTCAAAAAGTCTCGGGTATGATGTATGATGACACTACGAATTCTTACGCCATTCCTTCACAATTCCTAATGTCTGCTCACCATCCTTGAAATTGTTTTAAAAGCCAATTTACACAATCATGACAAACATCAATTAGAATCTCTTCTCTGTTACTCCATTTATCTTCTCATTTTCTCTTGCGAGGTAGACATTAAAAATAAGTAAAACATTGTAACCCACATAATTTAATTGTTGGTTAGCTCATACGCGACTTACTTGACCCACATAACGTCTCAGATTTCTTCTAGACTTGAAGCCAAATCTGTTAGTACTTTATTAAACGATTGCCTACGTTCAAGTGAGTGACGCCTCGCATTTCCAAGAAAAGTATATTTATAGGTACCTTATTTTACAAGTTATGTTTTATTCTATGCTATAATCGAGTTACGGTGAACATTTTTTTGATATTCACAAATTATACCATTTTACAATCGAATGATACCACCATACAATGTCGTGATTCTCAATGTTATTGTGTGTTGCATTGTACATGGTATATTGGTCACAGTAGTTTGTTGAGTTTGTAAGTGTTGTCCCGTGCGGAAGCGAACCTGCAACACTCGACGCGGCAGTGTAGTAGAGAGGTGACCACTAACCGCTACGCCATCCGTGCAATCATGTTCTATTATCTGTACACTTTATACATGATATTTATATTTTAAATAATGGAAAAACCCGTAAGCCCAAAATCTTATTGACTTTATAGCTATTTATAATGTAAATGAGTCTACAGAATTTCACATCACCTGAGTAGTATAAAAACCAAATGGATATCAACAGCAAAAATTCATCAAGTATTCGCAGTAGTATTTACTTAAAACAGTAATGTATATCTAAATAGGCGCGGTATACACACAAATGAGCTCCACTTGAACATTAAGGCACCTAAACACGCCTATACAGTGTTCATCAAGATACGGAACACTAAGTACGGAATAAAATTACTGAACGAGTCAGCCAAGGCCAAACACATGCGGATATACCAAACTTAATATTCATTCGCTCATGTTGTCTGCCCACGAATGTACTAGTTCAGGCTTCGGTCGAATCTTCACACAATTTAAATGATAAATAGACATATATAAAAACATTTAGTATGATATATTAAGGAAGTATAACATACTTAATTTTTGCTCAAATATAACCCTAGATTAAGGAGGAAACTACAATCTGATAAAACACTGTACAACATCGGTGGGCTTACCAGATCTAGAAAAAGCCAGATAAAAGAGAAAGAAAGAAAAAGAGAGTGAGTTTATAGATTCTCCTAATAACTAGCAGGAAGAGAAATAGGGAATCACAAAATGTAGGTGGAACATTGTCATTTTCGCTTCTACTGGTTAAGTTTTACCTCGAGATTGGGACAGACATAACTATGTACATCTTTTTGTTTTAACATACATATCGCAGTATAAAAATACTGGAATATCAATAACATTGGAAATCGCCCAACCGGTCCTTTCGTTAACGTCGTAGAATAATTAATGACACAGATATGTAGATTCATTAACAAATTCTTGTAAAGATAAATTACAAAATTGTTTATTATTATATGGGGGAAAGATGAGCTCAAACATACTCATTCATCGAACACAGTCATTCGCTGCTTAAGTAACGAGTTACTATTTACGTAAAACCTCACAAAAGCGTATTTATATTGCACTCGATTAGTCCGTTTTGGAGTTCTACGTGTGGTGGTCATAAATTAAACTGTCGGCATTGATACAACAGAGGCAAGTGGCCAATTTGCATTTAAAACCAATTTTTATGTATTACTAAACTGGTATTGGGCTTATATTAGTCTAATTAAAAGGAGTATCATCGCTACGATATAAATTATTTAATAATACCATGATTGTATATCATATTGTGTGTTGTCAAAGAACACTTAATGTAACAACACTATATGTAACTTTATACGAACACGTAACTTTACAGTAAGTATCTAAATAAAGTTAGTGGACTCGGACCTCCCAGCACCAGTCATTTCGAGTTATAGGTACTGGTATACTCCCCAATCCATCTGTATAAGCAATATCCATGGCTACCCTTTCTATCCTACCTTTTCTAACAATGTACTCCAAACGCCACCCAATCCAAAAAAGAGCCCAGATGAAGGCAATAGGCTTGTCCCCTATTCCTGTAAGTGAGACTAATTTATAATCGGCAAAATTTGGGCGTTAATTAAATCTCTGCTTACCCCTTCGATTATACGGGTGTGAGTGTATATACATATGTATGTATCTAAATATTATACGTTCCAGTAATCGAGAATATACATATGTACATATGTGTCACTACAACATTTGTAATTAGTAATTACGTATTGTTAGATCACCCAATATAATCGATGTTGCTTAGATATAGTACAAAATAAAGAGCACGATGATCTGTGCACTAGTGTTCGTTTCAAGTTCTTCGCGATCAATTTAAGAGGTTTAAAGCTCCAGTAATTAACATGCAAAACAAAAATATATAAGCTTATTGTGTATCATACTAAGTAATCTGCTGCAACTAAGTAACGATTCATTGCATAAGTTAGCAGTGATTGCCTCAGAGAAGGTCTGCTGGTACTTAAAACTACACTTTTTATATGGTGAACCACGACTATAAAGCATTTCCTAAAATTGATAATAATGTAATAAGTAAGTTGTTAGCATCTTCTTACATCACAATAATTATCGACCCGTATCTATCAATGAATGATTAGTGTAATAAATTAAATAATAATTATTATTATCTTCAATTATTAAATGTCATGTTGCGTCATCGTCTAACAATAAAGTATGTTTGACTATTCTAAACGAAAATTGTGGAGGCTGTGTGTAGTATGACTGTCTAGAAATACTTCCTATTGTGTGTGTAAGTGTGTAAGTAAGGCAGTAGCGTAGTGTTGTGCTATTATCTAACAGTGAAAGTGTGAGTGTGTGCGCGGCGGGGCGATGACGTAACGCGAGCCGGTGCGCGGTCGCCGCCTTCGCCATCGACTCGCTCCACTCTCACTACCGACGATTGATGCTGATTTTCAAGTAAACAACTAGGAAGTTCCAGGTGAACTCGATATTTATTAATTCTGTATTAAGTTTAAGGCCTCCTTTATAAGGAAAATCATGAAATAACAACCTTTCCTTTACGCTCGATGATGTTTAGATAAGCTGCGCGTTGAAGTCTTTTGACTGATACGTTATGTGTGTTTGATTATGTAAGTTCATTGTATTATTTACATAATCGATACTATGCGATTTATATAAATATATCTTGTGTCTTGTTTCTTAATATTTTGTAGTTATTGCACACACTTTTACGAGCAATTTAGAGCAATATTCATTTACATTTATCGTACCGTTACCAAGAATAATCTCTAGCATTCGAAAAAATAAATATATTTAGCATATTTATACAAGTAAATTAAACAGTTTATAACATTTTCATATCCTACAGATAATCTACAAAGTAATGAAATCTTTGTTGAGAGCCTGCCGGTTTAAATACGTTAGTGGTTTGTACACGCCAAGGTCCTTATCTTAGAGCTCGGCTTAGGGTAGATGATGACTGGGCAGACTCATGCGCACTGGAGTGAAGCACGGCCATGCCCAATTTTAACCGTCACGCTTCGCCGCCCTCAGCTATTTTCAGTCCACTTTTTGCCCGGACCCAACCCACACCAAATTTTATACACCAAGATATCTACAGCATCCTATTTAAATAAATTATTAATACTATTAATTTATAAGATTCTTATTTATTCCAAATTGTGCATTGTGATCTTGATAAGATCTAATATTTGTTTTCAATATTTCTATGTTATAAGGTGAAGGCTTAAATACATTTTAATATTAATAGCTCTAAAGCCAGATTAAGTCTACCACAAGTGACAAGTTTAAACTCTACCTAGTCACCACATTAAGTTAATTTTAAATAAAAATTTCAAATTAAATATCTTCATTACATGAGATTGCTCAAAAATTATTTGAAATCGTCTTATTTAAAAAACAAATTAAAATTACAGATCAATAAACACGGCCTCACCGCAGCTATAGCAAATGTGAAATTAATATTAAAAAGGTGAAATAATTAAGTACCTGCCTGTTTTGATGATCTATAACCACCCGTTTCCAAATGGTTGAGCCTTATGAGAAGAAATCGGGCAAACAAATTCATGGCCACTATTTTAAATTACCAGGTAGATATTACAATATTTCGTGTACAACATATACTATTGAATAAAACACTATTTTATTGTGTGCGATTATGTTGCTATAAGAAAATAAACTAAAATTAGGCTATTAAAGAAATGTAGTTAGGCAAGAAAAAAATAAGTTAAAAAGGAAGAAGAAAAAAATATAATAAAAGAAGGCAGAAAATGATAAACATATTAGCTCACATTACATTGTACTGATTCTTTGAAATGAACTGTGAATCTATAAAAGTTCAATCCCAAGCGCTTCTATCTTCCAAGTAAGATTGTATTTCTGAATCGACCACCTTTAAAGCACAACTTTAGTTTTCGAATCACGAAGACTATTAAAAATTTCAAAGTTTACAGGATACAATTATATTCCAAGCACAAAGGTTCATTTCAATTTCTAATTTTTAAATTTAGAAAATACATATTCAATTACAATTTCCAAACGGTGTTGTTTCTTTCAAAACTATTGACATACAAAACAAAACTATTGTAGTTAAGGTACGGTTTGCTGCTATCATATAATTCAGATTTAAAAAAATGTCAGGAAGAAAAATTTCATTGTATTTCTTTTTTCATTTTTCAACATATTATAACAAGCACGATAGACTTAACATTAACGCCCATTACGAACATCTGACAAACACTTTTTTCTCAAAAACGTGACGTTAAAACATCAAGTTAATGCAAGTTAAATTCACGTACACGGATATTTTAATCTTAATAAGGTCATCGATCCATCTACATAACGAGTACATCGATCTCAGTCGAACTTATAATGTAATAACTCATAAATGCGGGCTGACAATAAGAAATCTGTCAAGGATGTCAACACTTAGCCGTGGTTACTTAACCTAACAAACATTTATATTTACATATTTGTTAAAAAATCTTGACAAAAAGCACACAATATATTGTATAAGTTTTGGTAATGCTCGATCGTATTCGGCCCACATTGTGAGCTAGCTCTCGTTCCTCCAACATTTGAAATGTCACAAAGCAAAACGCAACTGCGAGATGACCTCACTTAGATGCTACATCTTGACATTTAAAATGTACTTTAAGATTTACTCAGTATATCTACGAAGCTATAGGAAACAACACGTTTTATATCCTATACACATATACATATGTGTATGTACATATTGTTGCTAACTTCAGAGTCGATGGTAAAAAATGATTCTGAGTCATATTCTTTGTAGTTATAATGATGAGTTTGAATAGAATGATAATGATCAAGATATATTTTTCAAGATTAATTACATTTCAAATGCTAGTAAATAATTGCAGATATTTTCCATTCATATAAAGCGTAAGGCATGTTTTAGAATATTGAATGATCTAAATCTCATTTGAAACAAATACGTATTGATTATCTAACCGTGTACCAGGTCAAATGAGCTATAATCAAAGCAAATATGCAAGATCATTTCTATTGAATATTTTTTATTGATTTTAAAACAAATTTGTTATTTTTTTTTATCTACCTCGGGTTGTATCTAAACGTTTGGGTTGAATTAATGATATTTAAGCCGAATGGTTGGATTTCCTTTTTTATTTTCATTACTTAAGTGAAGCGTTGTATGTAAAATGCCTATTTTACCACCTTATCCTTAAGGCTTAGAAGAAACAGCTAAGCTACTGAATAGCTTGAATATATTACTAAATGAGGACAACACATTATATTCACTACTAAAAACAAAACAATCTAACCAAATTTAGGTGCAATAGTTAACACACGATGTGTTCTCTAAACTTAAGTAGAGCGTTAATTAATTAAAAATGCTAAGGTCAAGTTACGTATGAGTTAATCTCATTTGTTACAGTTTCATCAGTAAGTATAATATACCGGAAGACACGCGGTGGGAAACTCCACCAAGAAATAATAAGTGAAACAAAAATATCCAATGTTATGTAATATGTTGTCATGTGTTGTTGACGCAACGCTTGTTTTCGTGGGTCGTGGTAAGTGTGCCGCGACCATTACGGTCAGCCGTTGGCCCACTGAGCCTCGGCTATGACATAACTGAGCTTCCGCCACCGTTCGCTCAGTGAAAGGTACATTTTAACTAACATAAACTACCAGCCCGACCGCGTCTCGGATCGCCGATTGAGGTGTTTGTTGACTAAGTAAACTAGACAACAACTCGAAGTTTGAAGGTTCATCTGTTTAACGAGTAACGACTCTACAAAAAGTTAACTGAGATTGAACTCGAAGGATGTCTATAAATGAACTTTTAAGTAATAACTTTGATTCGACGACATCTGAGTTAGATTAACTTTAGAACATTTGTATTATTGTAAAGTACAAGTTTAGACAATTATTGAGTACATTTTTAAGCAACGAACGTCTGTCAATTGTCAATTGGAACGACACAATTATATTTCAATTCCAAGTTTAAAAACCAAATCTTTTACTTCTGTTTTGAACATTACTATTTAATCTTAAACCAATATTTCACGGAATGGCGTCTTAAATAGTTGGTGTTTAATAGGTAGTAACTTTTTAACATCCGAGGATAACATTATAAGTTATAATTGTATCTCATATTTTTCAATATTTCACTAGAGAATATGAAAAACGTTGTAGTCCATATTGTATACATATAGACTTGTATATATTATGCAAATTAATATGAAAAGATTTAGTGATACCGCCTCAGCCATCTTAATTCGATTAATTAAAAATATAACTTCCCACAAGAAGATAGGAATGTACTTATCCGGTTGTAATGGAACTTTACTTGAAAACTAGCCTTAATGGCGTATACCATTTATCTTGAGCAATCTATTGCGAAAGTGCATAGTTGCAGGAGATAATCGTTCTAAATAATAATTTTATGCTATTCGATAGCCGATTCAGTTCTAGGCGACAAGCAACCGCAAGCGCGCGTACAACTACCCACGCCGACGTAAAGTGGGAGTGAGAACTACAAATCTCATTTAGACGTCCTGTGCGTATTTATTATGTCATATTTGTGCGTTTTCGGTTTTTACATGTTTGTAGCAGTGTTAAGAAACTTACACAAGTTTTTAAATAAAGACACTCCAAAATTGAACTCAACGCTCAAATCGCCATTCAATGAGCACTCAAACCATTACCATTTTAAATATTGATACACCACGCAAGTACTAACAGTGATCTATCAATATTTAAAAATCAATGATTTACACATTGTTAAAATAAACATATTAATATTTTGTTACAATCAAGTAATTGGTATTATTGTTTGAAGTCCTTAGCTTAGAGGTAACTAATCAGTCAATAATCATTGTGACTATTTATACTTTTTTTTTAAATTTACCTTCACACGCGACTGCGTCCGCATACAAAGTCGGTCACGAACACCTAAATATTTTTAACTCAGCTTAGTACTAATTACCTTAAATTAGTAGATCCTCCTTTTAATATATATATATTTTTGTTTGAAACAATTCGTAAAGACTACACCCCATAACGGGTTCATGAGAAACAATTACTTCAAGGACGACAATTCAACCTTATTGTGATATTACACACGGCTCTGGATTAGTGTACAGTAGTCGTAGCGCTCTACAAAAGTATTTGGGTTACAGTCTCAATTTCGTTTTTTTAGTAACACAGCGCACAACACTATCATGATATGTTCTAATTCAACCGTTATAATTACATAATGAACTCAAACAAGAATTCCAATGAATATTAAAAGTAGCTGTGAGTTTGTTCACTTATAACTACTCAACTGATCACACTGAAATATTTCCTTTTCGGTGTCTAGAGATCTATTTATCCAGAAAACTGTCAAAACAGTCCAAATCATGTCCGATCATTAAAGAACAACATAAAAGTAAAACTCTGTCGGTTGAAATAATTTTCAACACATTTTTTTTAATATTATAGGGGTGCCCCCCTATAATATAAAATTTTATTTTACATATTGTTGAAGATATTTCTACGTCTAGCATCTAAAGCCTATAAAATTGTTTTCATTGTTCTTTCAACGTATATATAACATACAACTTGTTTTCCTTTACACAACTCAAACATTGAAAATATAAATTTTACAGCCCCACTTACTCGGCAATTGGTACATACGGCCGGTGCAAGTGTTTATTATCTGTGAGTTTTACTAATGCATTGCTTAGTGCATTTATGTATAAATGAAAGATCTTAGGTCTTAAAATTAAAGCAAAAAAAGTTATATCCACCTCTACGTCATGCATTTCATATTTTAATTACAGCACTTAAATACATTCAAGATCTTATTCCGTCAAAATTGCAGATCGAACTTAAGTCTATTTTAACTACATATAATATATGTAGTTAAAATAGTAAATTACTAGTGAACTGAAGCTGCTCTTAATGATGATGAAGGAGCATTTTAATGAGATTTTACTTGTTGACATAATATGAATATTGTAATATTATCTAAGTGAAAACCAAAAACGGAGCATCTTGATTTTCAAAATGTACCCACCTCTCTACTGTCTATCTACCCCGCATTAATTATATTTATAGTATCAGTCTTGCTATGTTGTAAATTGTGAACAAGCAATGTGAACAAGCCCCTTCGCTGTCAAATTAGAGCGGACATGTCCTTGTTTGTTCTGTCTAGTCAATGTGGACCAGTCTTTATTTATTGTATCCAAGCACCATAGTTATTAATTGCTCTTAGTCAACAATTTATTTGCTATAGATATCCGTTGTTTTCTTGTTAGTTGCACCCGCATAATGCTCCGAATTCCGAAAATCTTTAACGGAGCATTGTATGCGGAAAGGTTGCACCTTTCTTAAATAAAAATTGACTATGCTACCTCCCAGACACCAGAGCGTTCAATTTTTTTATTCGATCTATGTAAGTCACATAAGTGAGAATGTATGCTGTAACCGTCAATGTTAAAATTAAACCTCTTTGACTGTTTTCCTCTCATTTCTATTACTCATCATTTGAAGAATATTTTTAATTCATTATTGTTTAATTGTCAATATATAAAACATTATTGTACATGGTGACTGTGGCATTCCGGTATTTTTTGAATGCTGATGTATTATATTTAACTTTTATATAAATAAGCCCTTATATTTTATTTTACGTGTGGTTATTTCTACTGTTGCATGTATTTATTTGCTAATTTCATGGTGTAGACCTATTACCTACTTTAATAAAGCTCGTGCACGATAATGTGTAATGTTACTTAAAGATTTGTACTGTGACATGATTAAGATCCTTCAAATGATTGTTTTACTCTATGAATGTTTTACTCTAACTTTAACTCTGCGTTCGTTATTGTAATTCATAATTGATTGATTCTCATACTTAATTTAACTGTTACTTTATTTTTATTCTATGAATACTTACATTTAACGTTTAGCAATGTTATTTCTTTTTTACAGACGATTGTTTATTTCCTGTTGGTTGCGTTAGATGGTTCTACACTGTGTTTCAAGTTTTATTTTTATAAATATTGATTTAGCTAAAAAGATCATTTACACTTACTTAACACTAAATAAAGTAGAGAACATTACGTAATACCAAGACAAGTTCGCAATCATTTAGAAATATAACGCAACATGAGAAAAATGAAGCTTGAAACTTATTATGTATGAAATAAAGAATAATAGAGCTAATCATTTTAATGTAACGATAAAACCAATACAGACCAAGAAAATTAGGACGGATGCTCATACTTGGGCGATTACAGATTACAGAAATAAAAATCATTTAAGTCAGATATGCATTAAATTATTTAGCAATAAAAGCTCACAGTTACTCTTTATCGATTGACATTTATTACAGTGCTACGGTGATAAAAATAGTCTCAGTGAATAATGCACAAATACACAGAAGCACAATAATTAATTAAACTGTTATATTAATAACTGGTAATGTCAAGTACATTACACTACACATGCAAGGATCAGTACAGTATTAAGACTATTACTTGGTATGTAATACAAAAGTTTTTTTTCTCACCAACCTACCAAGAACAGACCTATTATCGTAGTAGAGCCATGCTTAGGCACGAATGGGCCGGCTCAACCGGTGCGATACCGGCCTCACAGAAATCCGGTTGTGAACTCCGGTTGTGTCCTCTCTCTCCTCTTTCCCATCTCTTCTTTCTCCTCCCCTCCATGGATGGCGGTTATTACCATCAGGTGATCCGTCTGTTCGTCTGTCTGTCTGTATCTATTAAAAAAAACTTTTTATTTAATTAGTAATGAATAATAAAAAGAAGGAAGGATCTCAATAAGAGGAAAGATCCTATGTTCAACCACGTACACATATATAATTACACATATTTAAAACACTAAGTCCAGAATATTACAGAGACATGTACCTATACCGATCATTTAATGTTTAATGGAACTAGATTGGGCACAATGAAACAAGAGCCAAACAATCAACGGCCATATGTTTAAAACGATAGAATTTCTTCTCAGAACGCATCTAAATTAAAGCTTCAGTGTGGTATAAAGCACTTTGCCTAAATTAATTGTGATTTGTTATGATGGGAGACATATTGTCTCTTTATGTACGCCGACAGCGAAAATTAAAAAATGATGTTTTATTGTATTATCTTAATATAGTTATCAGACCTGAAGCACATTTTTTTTTAAATAAGAACAACTTTATATGTGTGTTGTAACTTTATGTGTGAGTTTGTGTGTGCAAACTTATCGTCCTGTACCAGATTTCAGGACAAAGTTAATGAGACTCGTCAAGACTGTTACGTGTTTATGCAAAGGTAATATGCATGTTTAATGCATTACTGTCGTGTGCACTGGAGCATTGCATAGAAGACATTTGATCATTAGATCTATTTTATTGGTAACACGTTGATTATCAAATTGGTGATCTTCTGAAGAAGAAACAGGCCAGAAGTATCAGATACCGACGGGCTTGTATATGGCTTTTAATGGCAATATAGGAAGATCGGAAGGTATGTAAGGACAGAAACAAGTAGCCAGCGGTTGACTCTGCTTTCCTCGTAGGTAGAAAGGCATATGATTTCATTAATTATTGGATTTCAGAGTTGTTGCACTCAAACAGTCTAAAATCACACAAAATTGCGTCAAGATACCCTTGTCACGCAGCTACGAAGAGTAAACTAGTTCTGGTATCTATATTAATATTTAATCTTGTTCTTTTACTTTTTTATCTTTATCTTTATCTACTTTTTATTCTTCTTTTTACATACACCCAATACTAACTGAAACTTGCTGCTGTAGGATCAAACCATATACAAATACGTCTAAAATAAACGGTGTAAAATGTGTGTTACTCAATTTCCCTAGAACGGCTAAACTGATCTGATTTAATTTACCAGAGAAATAAATTATAGTCTGGAATAGCATATAAGCTTTTCATCCCGGAGAAAGTGGACAGTTATTTTTTTTAGCTTCATGTCTGCTTATAGAAATGATTGATATATTTTTCTAATTTATTAACACGTTACTTTCAGTCACCTCTTACAATCTGTAGTATCTATTTCAAAAAAAAAATATTTTAAAAGTTATTGCTCTACGAATTGACTGAGAATATTTTAACACAATAAGGATGCCTCGTGTAGCAAAGTAAATGTTTTTTTATTTATATATATTATTCTTTACAGTACAGCTAATAAAACAGAGTTATATGTTATAAAAGATATGCCATTAGAAACCTGTTTGTGTTTGAGATCAGATTTAAGAGTTTTTGTTTTTTTTTTTATACTATAGGGGGACAGACGAACAGACGGGGTCTGATTTTAAGTGACACCGCCGTCCATGGACACTTGCGACTCAAGAGTCGCAAGTGCGCTGCCCGCCTTTGAGGATGATGAGGGATGGGGGATGCAGGGAGCGGAAAGAAGATAGGAGGGATGAGGAGATGGAAAAAAGGAGAAAGAAGATGGAAAAAAGGAGGAATTGGGCCTCCGGAAACCTCACTCAATTCGGGGAAATGCAACGCAAGCGTTACTTCACAACCGGTTGTCTGTGAGGCCGTGGTATCGCACCGGTCGAGCCGGCCCATTCGTGCCTAAGCATGGCTCTACCACAGAAAAATCTCTTGTTGTGTTGTTGTCTTGTTCCTCAAATAATACTTATGTCACCTATAAGCGTTTATTTCTTAACCGGCCAGTTCTTCAGATTACTTGAGTTGAATAGCCCATTTTCCATGCCATAATGTTATTAATTTTTAATAACTTCATATCAAGAAGAGGATTTATACCTGCCGCCTGTCAAGTTTTAAATTGTAAAGTCATATTTTAATACAGGATATCACTCTACACAGTCATTTTTCTAGATCTAACGCAGGATGAAAACGAAATAGGATAAAGAAATGAAACATAGTGCCATGTATACTATGTTAGGTTAGGTTAGTTTCTTTAGTATACAGGGTGTAAACGTAACATGTAAGTATAATGCAGCTATCAATCAATATTAAATGTCGATACAAGCCGTCATTCACGCGACAGTCATCTGGAGCACAATAACGTTCTATTGAAGTGGCAATTGCCTCAACGAGTCAAGTGCCATTAAACCGACCATGTGGTATATCTATGTGTTTATACGGTATTTGGTAAATGAAATTTACGTACTTATTTAAATTAGGACGTAAATAAAAACACAATTACGCAAATAAAATAAATTAAAGATATTCGCATTGTCGAAATTCGTGCTGAATTCGAATAATTGTTGATCAAGTCGTGTGTATGTTCTCATAGAAATTAATTAAAATTATAGATCAATACAATACACAGTGTCACCGCAACTATAGGCTCCATTGTCAAATGTAAAATTAATCTTAAAAATATTAGATAATTAGGTACCTGCCTGTTGATCTATAATAATCGCCCATTTCCAAATGGTCTAGTTCTATGAAAAGAAATCGGCCAAATAAACCCAAAATCACCAGATACTTAAAAAATAAAAAGTTTTTAACGTAATTTCTTATGCATAAAAAAAACAATAGAAAAAGACTGTGTGAAAATAAAACTCTCAGTTGATGATGATAATGATAAATAATGCTGTATGTTAGTTAAAAGTCTCGTAGCTCCCAGCATTATCAGCCCGTTTGAGTTTCAAGTACATATGTCAAGTATGCGACCACGACATTCTATTACTTACTGTTCCCAATTAATCTGTATAAGTCAGTATCCTTTTTCCATTCCCTTCCCTTGTTCTTACATTTCCCTTTTAATATCCTCAAAAATGTCCTATTTTGAATACCAAAAGTGCAAGCTCGTCAAAAGCTGTGCCTCCTCTTTAGTAGAACCAAATTTTAATTTGCAAAATGTTGATGTCTTTAACTTCTGAATACCCCTTTAGGAATAAAGGCGTAAGCCTATGTATGTATATATATGACCTTCTTAGTTTGTACATATGTACAACAGTTGTTTGACAAGCAAGATATACCTATTTGTTTTTACATATTTCAATGATAAGAAAGATCTGTTATGTACATATCTAGATCACCGTCTGTGAGTCATTGGTACAGACTAAAGAAAAAAGAAAGGCAGACTGTTGCCATCAGACTTAATTAACCCGCGGCTATTATTGTCAATTGAATACACCTGCAGATGCATCAATCAATGAGTAAATACTCATTTTGAATCAATATTAAAACAGCTTATGTTTATATCAATCAGGCTTGGTATACACTAGATGGGATTGAGAGTAGTAAGGAAAATTCGACAAGTGCTTGCTTATGCCTTTGTGATACAACCCACACACTCCTTACTCCAAAAAAAAAATCCGTCAATCTTGTAAATTTTAATATGATTTTAATAAGTATGTACTCCTTAAATTATGTTCTTTCGTCGGTCACCTAGTACTGTTCTCTGTATATGGTCCTTGAAAGACTAGCAACCTTATTCCTATGCTCACTAATTAACACTGTTTGTAATTTTGTGACAATCGTGAAGCAAGCGTTCATGTTACATCGTTAGTTAAAAACGGGAAAAAATGCCCCGATTGCTGTTCCTTACTATTTGTTTATATACTGCTTTTGTTATATTTTTTTATAATAATACTAATATTGCAAAGGAAAGAAGTCATTTGCAAGTTTATTAATATACTTAATATAATTAGTTTGTACGTAAATAGCTTAGAAAATTGTACCAGTTTTTATTCTCTAGACAAGCTGACGATTCTTATTCATTTTTATGTTTATTTCATCAAGCATGTATGTGTGTATCTAAAGCCTAATGATGATCACGACTATGTTTGATGGTTTACAACAAGGCCATGGGTGCCTCGTGACGTAGCAGCAATGCTTCTCATCGTCTGGCTGGGGTCAATTGGCATCTAATTGTCGTGTCGAGGACTGTACTGAACGCGCTGAGTCGATGTCCGTCTCAACAGTATGAAAGTTATTTTTCTCATACCTTCAAACAGAAATATTAAAGAGGTCTATGAGTTTGACTTTATGAAACCTTATATAAAAGAAAAGTCTGTACGCCAATTTTGCCGCAACTCCAACAGTGATGAGTCTTGAAGTGATGATAAAATGTAGATAAAATGACAAGTTGATGGCAGAAGTACTTAGAGCGAAGCGCCAACGTACATATATTGTAACTGGCACTTTTCTGCTTTGTAAACTATGTTTCATAAGTAAGATATTGTACTTTTATTCTTGAGGGTATAATTGGAAGATTACCAGACCAAAGGTAATCATTTTGCTAGTGTGATATGTTTAAAGTTGGTAACATCGTGAGTGATCCTGTAAAGTCTATAATTAAGTAAAAGGCCGTAGAAATAGCAAGGTAATCCCGTCGCAACATCAATTTAACATGTTTAACCTATTATTAAGTATGAATTATAACTGAGTTTGATTAAATAATCGTTCGTTGTATTAGAAAAATATTTAATCTTGATTCTATATATGAAAGCTACAGGTAATAAGGCCATTGTTGTATAGATTATGTCTGCTGGCGTCATAATAATCGTATTATTTTAAATAACAGTTTTATTGTTCTGACCTAAGTATTATGTTATCTTAGGCTTACACCTAAAACGTGCATTAACCTTTACAACAAAGACCGATAGCTATTGATTACTACATTAGCGTATTGCTTGTAATAAAAAATATGCAGTAGTAAAGCAGTAAGTAAAATAAAAGATGAATATTTTTTTCTTGAAAGATAAGCAGAAGAAAGGATTGACCATGGAGCCTAGCACTCTTAGGAGTAGGTGCGGAAGCAGCTTGTAACATGATTTTACAGATACTTACGTTACTAATTTATAACAAAACACTACTGAATAAACTTATTACGTGCCATTCAGAAGAGATAGGCAGTGGCGTCTTGAACGCCCACTTTTTGCCAACTATAACTTAGTCCCACTTACATACGTACATGTATGAACATAAATAGAGAATGTAAATACTTGCATTCTAACAACCTCCACTTGCTTTGCTGACACTTATTGTGTAACAACTGACTGCCCTGAAAAGGAATGTAGGTAATGTTTTTAATTTATGTATATATTTACATCAGGTAACAATAAATCACACATAATACTATAATTTCTGTAAGTTTATTGTCGGTACGTACTCCATATGTTATATTATCTCAGGTAATATGTACATATTTCAATAAATATAAATGATAAAAATGTCTTTTCTAAATAACTTTCGAGGTGGTTCACAAAGTAATCCAGATATTAATATTTTTGTATCAAAATTTACTGCTAAGTTCTTAAGGTTCATCTAAGATTATTGATAATCTAACCGCAATTAATACAGGAGTTATAACTCCTCTGATGATAATCAGAAGGATATGCGGAGAAAAATGATCAAAATGATTTGTTTATGTGACCTATTTATTTGAAAGAAATTAGTTAGGGTACTATATTCTTACGATTCATTATAAATACTATTAACAGAGCCGTTCAATCAGTTTGCTTATTACAAGCTACGTTCGCCCGACATGGCACTCACTCGCTATCGGCACAAAGAGTGGGGTCGACGAGCTGTGATAAGCGCCTATCGCCCGGCCTCGCTCCAAGTCTCAACTCACACCATATATTTCAATTATTAACTTCAATGATAAAGTGAGATTTTAAATCGAAACCTTGTTCATTTAAATTGTTGTGAACAGTGACCTTACCAAAATGACTGCTATGTGAACTGGTAATCAGTACGTTGTTTGGTAATAACATATTTTGGGAGACCTTAAGGTAATATGCTTGCAGAGATTAGTTCATAAATACCTAACATAAATTATATACTTTAATGACTTTTCAGAAGTTGGAAACCCATATTGATTACACAAACAAAATATAAACTTATTGGACTTGCCTATTTATGCTTTTTTTATGATATTTTACTTAATCTACTGAGAAGAAATTAAAACTTAGTATTCCCACATACTTTTTACTTAAATATTAGTTAATTATTTACACTACAAGCTAAGTTTACTTATAGTTTGTATTCATTCAATCCTTACGTTTACTATTGGAAGTTGAAGATTAATTACTACTACTTACTTATAACGAATATGAATGAACCATGTTATCAATATTCTTGTTTGGGTACCTACATCAGTATTTGCTTCAATTCGGGCGCTAACATGTTGTTACATGACCCATCGACAGTCAAACGCCTTACTGTTCTGCTCTTTTTATCGCTCGGTACTCGGTAGCCATTTTGTAATGCACGAAAATTTTGACAAACGATTCTTTCACACACTCATTTTGGTCTAGATTAATTAGAATTAATTTAGACTCCACCTAGGCTTTAATGAATCGTAGGGTAAGGTGAGTAGGTATCGGTAGTCGGTTCGAGTCCGACATACCACCTTATCCATAAGCCCCGGTAAGGTGATGGAACGTGGGGGTTTCCACACAAAAAGAAAACATTTATTAATCGACTTGGTCTTAAACGGGAACTAGGAAATCTGAAGCTTTGATAACGTGGACGTTTCTCAAACTAAATTCGGTAAAAAGTAAGTAATATATTTGCCTTTTTAAATACTTTAATATTCAATCTAGCAAAAGATCAAGGAAAAACTGAGAGATAACCGCTTTCGTCAGTAGGAACATTTTAATGAGTAGTAAGAAAGAAACAGGGGAAAAAGAAAAAAGATAGGCCAAAACGGAACCGTTTAAATTTAAAATACGATGGGAAAATATTAGAAGTTTAGACGTAAAAACCTGTCCTGAATATAAGTAATAGAAATTATTATTAAATATATTTTATTTTAGTTTTCGCTCACTACACCGCTCTCGTAAAATTAATTTTGTCTATCTCGCAGAAAGAAATATTTTTTTTTGGCCGGTACAGTACTGGGCAAGAAATAATGCACATCGACCTCTAGAAAGAGATAATCGGGTAATTTCGGCTTTGTAGAGCGTTGTCCATTTCGAACGAAATACTAACAGTCCGTTAATAGATAACGGACTGTTAGTATTTTCTTTAAGAGTTGTTAAAACAATTATTGTGAGTTACTTATTTTGATTATTCTTTTAATTTATTTGTTTATACAACATTTTTTTTCTATAAGTGTTGTCCTTAGATTATAGTAAAATAAAAAAAAAGTATGTTTACGTATTGATTTACTTATTTTGAAAAGTGATACATTCTGACAAAACAATTATAAATCCTCATTTCGCGAAAATCGCGTATTTTACGAACGAATTCCATTCGTTTGAGACTTTTATCGTGCTTTTCCGTTAGAACTTTTCTGTTATCTTCCATTTTAGTGAACCGAAATCCCATCTCTTGAAGTATTTTTCTCAACGTCTTTTCAGATCCATTGTAATTAATAGCCTCCGATAGTTTAGCTTTTAATGATTTTAGTGTAGGCAGTTAAAGCAGCAGATTAAATCGTAAGTGAAAATCATACATCAAAATCATCCATATCTAAACGAAGTTGCTTTTTTGGTCTACTTGTTTTCGGGGTACTGAACTTAATTGCAGTAGAATCTGTTTCAGTACTGACTTCCTCTAATATGTTGTTCAAAGTTCTTCTTGAAATTCCACTTTAATTTGCAATTCGCTCTTGTACCTTCGTAAAATAGTTACATACGTCTTTATCTTCATACATTTTAATATTTTATACACTTTGTAGACAATTTCGCGTGACTGACCATGTAAAGGCTTCCCTCTTTTTGCTAAAGATGGCAAAGTACAATTCTAAATCATTTCAATTTGGGGGTGTTAATAACTCTCTATATATATTCTGAACTGGACGCGACCGTACTCCACCACATTTCTCGACCGACTGACAAAACGTAACACATGTAGTGTGCGAAAGGGACAATGTCTCTCGAAAGGTCGATGTGCATTATTTCTTGCTCAGTACTGTAATTATTTATTTTATTAATTTTTCAATATACCAAATATATTTCCAACATAAATTACTAACAAATTACTGCTTTCTATACATGTAATTGCTTGTATAGCTAGAAAATCCTACTAACTACTGCCCTACAAAATCAAAGCATCTCTCTTTCGTAAAAAATCTCTTATTCGTAAAAAAAAATAACCCTGAGTGTTGTAATTCTAAGTTGAGAGGGTTCTCCAAAGTCCTAGATTTTTTTTCCAGTTGTGTTTATGGAAGGACACCTCTCCCATCAGCGTCTATAATCATTTCGCGACAGATGGCTCGCAGTCTGATTTATTTCTTTAGTATATAAAATATATTTCAAAATTGTATTATTTTAAAGACGTACCTGTCTATGATACTGTAAAATGGTGTACAAATAAATTATTACGTGTCTATCTATCCTTCACTTAATAGGTTTATTTGTGAAGCACATTAGAAAATTGCCCCAAGTGACAATATATGGATACCTGACCATTCGTGCAGGGCTAGTTGTCAGAGTAAATTTATAATCAGGGTATCTTGTTGGCCCGCTAGTTCGGCTTAAAGTGCATTAAAGCGAGAACCTTACAAAAATAGACAACCAAAGTAAACGAGACTCGACGCATAAATGTATTTGTATTTGTACTTATGACTACTATCATTATACTATTATTATAAATATTTAGTTCATGATCGGATGAATCAACCTAACCTTTACCCCATACCTTTTCTCCCTAACATGTTTTTCTACTACGAAGCTATGCTATACTGTGCGGAGAATGCCTTTGTCAAATCCGCCTTTATACAATACATGCATGAAATTTTAATAAATAAAGTATGCAATAAATTTATACATGGAGTGCATTAGGCTATTTGAGGCCTAACCTTTCTTCTCCTCTTCCCCTCACCCTCAAAGGCGGGAAGTGTACTTGCCTCTCTTAAGTTGCTGGTGTCCACGGCGGTGTTACTCACTTACCATCAGGTGACCCATCTGTTAGTTTATCCCCTATGTCTACCATAAAACAAAAACATAATTATTATTAGGTATTTTAGAACATGTGAAAAGTTAAAATATCCGGTGACGCACAAACATTACAATCAACCCGCTAACCTAGTATACTAGTTAATAAAATGATAACCGCTTATATTTTTTGTGAACTGTTGAAACTTCCAATGTAAATTGATAATTTCAACGTCAAAGCGATATACTCTCGCGATGTTGGCGATATTATAACTTTAGCATGTAATGAGTGAGACTGTGTTGTTCATAATATACATCATTTATTAGGAATAAAAATAAAAGCAATAATAGTGAATTTTTATTTATTACCAGCCGATTCCGTTTGCGTCTTTTTTTACAATATTTATTGTTTATTTATAAATTTTGCCTGCCTTTCCATACATTACCTGGAATATAAAGTAGCCCATATGTTATTCCAGACTGTTATCTATCTTTGTGGCAAATTTCATGGAGATCTTCGAAATTTAAAATTACATTTCTAGCAATTTATTCCGTTTGTGTCCGCGACCAATATCGATCCCAACACAACAACACAACTAGGTTTAGCTAGATCAAGCGAAGATAATTGCAGACAAGTTCAAGACATTTCGAATTCTGGAATTTTCCCTGAAATATCTACTGGCTATATTATTGGCTGTTTTCTGAAGGTTTCTGATTTCACAATGTTACGTTGAATAGAAGATCCCTGTTTCATTCGTTCTTCTGCTTTATATGTATGTATAAGCAAGGACGCGGTTACAAATACATTTAATTACAACTCCCTGCAGTAGTTATTCCTGACAATGTTGTTATATCATTCATGTAGGTGTAAATCTTTATAAACCATTACGTTAATATTCTGTATTTCAAACAAGTCAAAAGGAATCAACAAACAAGAACTCACTGCCATTTTAAACGGAAATAGAAATATGTATTAATAATATCCAAGTAGGTATGTACTCACAAGTCCACACGCAACCCACTTTGAGTTGATAAGCTCAATATTAATTAATGGTGTCGTCGATAAACTGAACAGGAATAATATTGTTTATCAATTCGAAAGCGAAAACAAACCGTTTAATTTGGACGAAAGATAAACTTGTTTATAAAAAGATGCTGATCACTACTTCCTGGAAACGAGACAGTGATCTCATAATTTTACGAAATTTTCTTTAAAGTTCACCTTTACCTATAAGTGTTATTCCTTGTTTAAAGATTCACAATATTAAAGCTGTGTTATAGGTTATTAACTGACAGCACGTAGATATCATATTTATTTCCATGACCTCCGCAATCATTACTCTTGAGTTCGCTAAGTAATAATCTTAATACCACATTATGCTAATCGAATAAATTGATTCAAGATTGGTTACAGACAAGCTGAAGGCAAATAAGCAATACCAGTTTGAATTTATTTCCAACGTGCACAAAGCCGGTCGATCGGAGTCAGTCGGACGTTGTAAGTGGTATCGAAATACCGAGCGATCTTATGTAATATCCCGCTACGCGACTATTTCGTTCGGGCAAAAAATAAACAAAACATAAATGGCTGCTCTCATTGTTTCCGTCCACGCGGTCGCGATTTATGTGGCAGTTTAAACGGCCAGGCCTACTTCAGATTATGCCTAAAAACATAACTCTGCGAATGGACGCTTTGTTCTCGTCCCTACTCTGCAGGCGTCATTTTTTTTCCTAGTCCCTTTTGTTCTTAAATTATGTAACTTCCAATCTCTAACCAATAGCAAAAAACATCGATGATGAATTGCTGCCTACGTTGTTTTAATGATGTTCGACATAATGTAACTATCGCTCTTGACTCTTAGGATACGTGAAACCATGCAATAAATTTGCATTTTCATTTCTTTTAACATCCAATTCGAGAGAATGGCAAAAGGTTTTAGTGCTCACGTTTATAGGCCAGCATCCCTCGATCGTAAAGCAGCGCTCGCGCAGGCACGCCGCACAGCCGCAGTCGCGTGATCAAACCGGTTCTAGGGGTAACATTGTTCATTATTTAAATTAATGCGTGCTGTTATAATTCGAGGCGAGCCGTTTGAGCTGCGATTAGGTGCTTGTACAGCCACTCAGTTTTAAACACAGTCTTCGATATTTTTTATATGGAATGTTTATAGAAGTAAGCACATAATCCGAGTGGATGAAACATAAAACCTTCATTATCATCTAAACTTTAATTCAGTAATTCGAACTTTTTTAAATATACAATTGTATAAAGTATATCAAAATATTTCAAAATCTGTAATATCCTGTATCCATTTAAAGATTTTACATATATATTTATATGTATGACATTCTTATAGAAAAAACAATTATCCCTCTTAAATTTATCGTATCAGAGGCCGGTTCGTAAATGTTATGATCATAAGTTAATGGCTTTTTTTATTCGTTTGCATTATCACAGTTGGTACAAACTTGTTTATTGGCCATTTATTGTTACAAAAATAAAACAAGCCGAGAAGTTTCTGTAAGAGTGATAAGTAAATAAATGCTGCAGTGTTCACGTTATACAAGTATCTTTCCTAACCGTACTTCCTAGTTTTGAGCTGTCATTTGAAGGGGAGTATTTATAATAAATGTCATGTATATATCGCTGGCGACAGATCGTCGGTTGGGCAGCAAAACCGGTCCTAAACTTCCTCGTGAGTGATCCGCGTTATTGGAACTGTTAGTGACTTGCTCAGCCAATACCTTTATGTCTTGTCTGTCTCTTGCTAACAGTTCTTTTACTTTTGATGCAATCGATTTAAAACGATAGTCAGTCCTTTATTGATAATCTTCATTTCAAATCCATACGCGCACAATCAAAACCTATGGTTAAAGTTATCTGTAGCACACGAGTGATAACTTTACAGAAAAGTAATTGATAACTTTATACCTTTAAAAAAAATTAAGGTACCTTTTAAGTTATACAGTTCTTCAGGGGTAAAAGGCAAAACATGATTGTTTTGTAATTTGAACACAGTAGCAGTAAATATTGATAGCTATGTATTATGATATCTATAATACAAATGTTATGAAATTTATAATGCACATCGGCAAATCTTTATTTACTTAAAAGTATTTAAAGCCTTGTCGTCGATAGGATATAGGATAACCATAGGGTAGACGGTGATGTAACACATCATGATAAAAATGTAAAAGAGTCTCTAATGTGTAGCTAGATCATTGTTGACCCATACGTTTTGCAGCTAATCTTTATCAAAACTTCTTATAAATACTAAAAGTTGTTAACTGCTAACTTTGGAAATCATTTTCAGGTTTAATATTTCAAGCATTCAAAATTAAATTGTCTCGGAACCCTCAGCAAACAATCTTAGCAACTGTCAAAATGTAACTACACTTCACTTTTAAATAAATTTGTTACTTAACATAAAATTCCACTAAGTAAATCTTCGAGAACTGGCTACAGATTCGCAAAACATCTTTGATATTAATCATTTTTGCAATAAAATTTTTGGTTACTGAATTACAATACATAAATGTGGTGGTAAATGTGAAAGGATGACTTCCTCAGCAGTGAAATTCGTTTTCATAAGATTATTTAACGATTTCACCTGAACATAAAATTTCGATACATATTTTACAAAACGAGCTTTCTGCTATTGTTCTAGTTATAGGATAATGATTAATTTATGCTATACGACTAAGAATCTAATTGTGATGTAGCTGCTCTGTCGTTATAGGTTGACTTGTACCTGGTGTACTTAGACTTTCAATTAAAATACCTACATGAGGTTTTATATGTATGTATTCGAATTCTGATTAGTTAGTACTTAGATTATTTAAGTTAAGGTTACAGGTATACTTGAACTTTTTAATCGTACTATTTTTATGTATATAAAGTGTACTTATATGTTACACGATAATCATAGAGTGAACTTAGATCTAAAATTCATACCTTCGTACTGTAGACAATCCCTAAACTAGTACTTAACAGTTTTATATTGCAGAATTGTTGAAATTGTAATAGTTAATTTCTAGTGGTATTAAACTAACTATGACAGTGGTGAGAATGAGGCGGAATAATGTCTTATTGTTAATTATATCTCTATTCCATAAATGAGGTTTTAAGGGTTTCACAAAGACATGTTCCGGGTGCCGACCGCCGCCACATGTAAACACTTAGGCTTGTTTTTCAATATCTTTTTATAGTACTGTTGGTCAGACTAACAGACGTGTCATCTGAAGGTTAGTGACAACCGCCGTCCATGGATACCTACGACTCAAAAGTCGTAAGAGCGCTGCGCACCTTTGAAGGTAATGAGGAATGGGGGAGGGGAAAGAAGAGAGAGTTGATGAGGGGAGAGGTAAGAGGAGGGGCAGTTGGGCCTACGGAAACCTCACTCTTTTTGTTGAAATGTAACGCAAGCGTTACTTCACAACCGGTTTTCGGTGAGGCCGTGATATCGCACAGGTCGAGTAGGCCCATTCGTGCCAAAACATGGCTCTACCACTATGATATATATATTGACTACTATAGAAATCAAACCGCATGCTTTTTAATGTATTGTAGTATAGTCTGGACAGACCCGTTAGGGTAATCTTGAATCACATTTTGACCAATAGAGTAGATAACTAACTTATAGTTCAACACACCTAGTCTCGTGCAGATTGTGAATCAGATGTAATGTCTAGATAAACAGTGTATACCACCATGGTCTGTTGTGATCTACATTGTATGTATAAAACTCCTTCATTACACAGAAGCGTATTTAATCGTGTTCATTAATGGAAAAATACAAGACACGATATCAGACCAGCTTCCTTGTATTTTTAATTCATTTACCTGTTATAATGTGCAAACGGTTATTAGTTACCAAGTTTACAAAGAACAACGCTTGCTCTTCATAATAATACATCTTTAAAACTTCGTTCGTATTCAAACCAATTCAAAATAACTTGCATCGCAGTTATTTGTGCCTTTAAATTTCAAATTCTTAAATAAAGTAACAATGCGTTTAAATACATACATCATTAATTCACATATTTGTAGTGTTCAAGTTTTTTTTCTCATAAATACAGCTAAAACCACACGGTGTTCCGTGATAAATGGGTCTATTAATAATACCCGGGAACAATCTAAGAAAGAAGCCTCCGGGAACCTGTGCAGACCTTGGCCACCACACCGTCGCGTAAGGAGGGCCTAGCGCCCCCCTCAGTTTAAAGAGGCGTGCACGGAATACGTCGGGACCACATTTTCGGGACGGGAGAGTACTCGTCCTCTCCCGTCCCCTTTCCGCCTCTTCTTTCACCAACATAACCTCCTCACAAAACAAACCGAAATAAAATGAACCATGGTTTCATACCGATAGCCGCCGCGAGATCGGCACGCTGCTGCACCCACGCAGATCGGTGCGGTGTCCTCGCATTGCTCGTAAATACATGTGGATGTTGGTTAATAGGACCTATGTAGTTCAATACTAATTTAAAATTTCCTCTTTTTAACCACATGTAATTTGTAGGGTAACTAAATAACATATTTTGCGATATAAGACTTCGAGGGGAGACAATATTTATAACAGTTTTTCATGTGTATGGTAGCTTTGCAGGGGTAGAGCCATGCTTAGGCAGGAATGGGTCGGCACGACCGGTGCAATACCACGGCCTCAGTAGAAAACCGGTGGTGAAGTAACGCTTGCGTTGCATTTCCCCGAAATGAGTGAGGTTTCCTCTCCTCTTTCCCCGCCCCTCATCCCCCTCTTATCTTTCCTCTCTCCGCATTCCCTATCCTTCATCACCCTTAAAGGCGGGCAGCGCACTTACGAGAAGAGTTGCAAAAATGTCCTTGGACGGAGTTGTCACTTACCATCAGGTGACCCGTTTGTTCGTCTGTCCTCCTAAAGTATATAAATATATATATTTATTTTGTATGTACCTAAAGCTGTTGGTAGTAAAGTTAGTTTCTGCTCCATATGTTTGTAACTCGTCTTCCAAGTAAATATGTACTTCGATTTAATATTGTTAAATATCAAAATATAAATGTTCTTTACATGTATACCTATTTCTATATATATTTTTCAGGATATTCTTAGCAAAAGTAATATTAACATATAGTTTCGTAAGAATAGCATTTAGTGAATTTAAGATTATTTTCAAAATATTTCTTTAAATATCTAAGTAATCTATGAACAAAGCATATTTTGGTACTTTTGTAACGATTATTGTTGTCGTTGAATAAATATAACACTGTATCATAGAGTTGAGATAACATGGCAGTTGACGAGAAAGATAAGATTAAAACAGGAAATTTAATGACAACACTATGTATGTATGCCAGTAGATGTTCCTGTACCAGTGGCCTTTCCAGTCACAGGAAATACAGGAACTACGGTTACGCGAAGCTGGTTTCTGTTAGTTATTGCTGTTTTAGTCCCGTTTCTTCATCCGAGTAGTAGTAGAGTATCCTTAACCCAAGGTTCCTGTCCCTACAGAGTTCATTTTACAAATCTGAATTTCTAGCTCTTTACCGTCTTAAACTGCAAGGAGTGTTGGCAGGCAGCCTGCCATACAAGATAGTTTATTTTATGGCCAGGACGCCAATCTCTCTTGCAATGTATACTTTGCACAAACCACAAAATAAATTGGGGAGAAGAGTAGGAAAATGATGACTCTGTACAATGGCGTAGGATCAGAAGCAAGCACCAATGGTTACGATTAAAATAAACATTTAATGTAATATTTCATTTAATTTATACGATCAAATGCCAGGCTCAAGTAGCGATTTTAAATCAGATACAAATTAATACACGTATCATAATTACACTCATCAGATAAACATCTATCATTAAACCGTTAATAGGCAATTGATATAGAGAATTGTGATGTGGTTTTGAACTCATCTCTCTATGGAAAATTCTCTATATAATATGAATAATTCTAAAATATTTTAGATTTTTCTAATAAAAACATCAGTATGACACTTTTACTACTCTTACATTTTTAATTTTATTTCATACTCTTACACTTAAGAATGAGAACAGTTAATTACAAGATATTTTGCCGGGACACGACAATACAAAAGTAGATCGGTGTTATACAGTATCCAGCTCTTAGAGTGGAGTCTGTTTAATTTGGACTATGAATGATTAGTGAATAGTAGTAAAGTAGTAGTACTAAGAGACTTTTTGTAAAATACCAAAAATGGATAGCTTCTAATTTTCGCTGGTTTTATTCTTCCCTGTTATTGCAATATTTTCGTTACAAATAGTTCCATTACATATAATACATATTAAGTAACAATAGTATGAAATATTACGTAGCTCAATTAGTTAAATATAGTATTCAACTTATTGAGCTTTGTAATATTTTGTAGTATCAAATACAATATTATACTCATGTACAAATGTTTATGATTAGGACACAGTCACATGGATGACGACTAAATAGCAAACACATTTGGCAAACTAATAAAACAGAATTAGATATTTTAATAGATGCTTATAAGGAAAAAAAGAGAATATTTAAACTAAAACCACTAAGGCAGTTGAAAGTCACTTAGAAGTTCAGGGTTGCATGTTAATGTTTAATTTTGATTCCTTACGGTTTTTACACATTTAGAAATATAAAATCTGTAACATTTAAAATGTTCACATTGTGCAACATCAAAAAGGATTGTGTAATCTATTCTTATTGAGCACGAAGCATGCAATTTCAGGGTTACAATTTGACATCAAACTGGAAGTTTGAAAACGGAGTCATATATCGATAACGGTATACGTTACATCGAATAATTATTCTATCCAATTAGTAGGGACAAACTGTACACAACAATCGAACGTATGTTAATTATATCCTTGGCCTTATCATTCCATTAAAAATAGGCTAACCAATCCTTAATCAACTGTTTATATTGTTCAGGAAAACGGTTTTCAACATCGCTGTGAATAACACATTAGTAATTAAATGAGTTCTTGAAACGACAAATGCAAACAATTCGTTCTGAATTACAACATTCATTACATAAACTTGAGTAACAGTTGTAACCATTGCTACAGTGACAGCGCTTGAAGAAAATTTCAGAAACTAACCACATTATTTATTCTTGAATTCTTGATGATAGGCTTAACGTCCTCCTCTACTCTCATTAAACATTTTCATACAAGCCCGTTGGTTACGGGTACTTTCGACCTGTTCTTTCTTCAGAACATCATCAATTTCGGCATCATCGGCGTACGTTCTGCGTGGTCGACGCCTGCACTTACTACATTACACTTACTTATAATGTCAATTCGAAATGATCGATCGAAGGAACATATTGAGTTAAATTGGGAGAGTACTAGTCCAGTATAAAATGCTATAAGATAACTAAAACAAAATTGTTAATCTGTCAAATCGCGCGCAATGCAAAAATTATCATTATGTTGACAGTCTAGACCGAATCATTAAAAGTTACTGCAAAGTATTTAAAAACTCGACTAGACTAATGTCTTAGTATTTTCTATCGAAGAACTCCGCACCTCCAAGGACTATTAAACTTCTCCTTAACGCTGAAACAACAGTAATTACCACCGTAGTTTCTGAATACAGAAAAATATTGTATTACCAATGATACTTTTAAGTAAATACCTCAAAGACATTGGTTAATTCCATGCCTTAAATTGATATGACAACTGACTTTAATCGCAACGATTTGGAGTCATTGTTATCTCGATGTTTTTACATACCTCGGAACTTGACCCAATCGCAAACTTAATGTCTAGAATTCGAGGTATAGCATCCGAAAAGGGCCCAGCAATAGTAGAGTTTGTCATGGAGCACACTATTTCTCCTATTTAACCTATTTAAAAACATGAGAATTTAATGTTAAAGATGATATACTACTAAACTAAATCTTAGATATATCTTTATGTAGCATTCACTTACAACAAATTTTAGACGTTTTGGAAATCATGGGAAAAAAATTATGGCAATAAAAATGCTTGGAGACGACATGTAAATAATTACTTGAGTTCGACATAGAAGTTTAAATTTTTTTTCAACAGCAGCGTGGGCGGTAACGTGTTTGGTACAAAAGGTATAACAAAATTATACGCATACTTGGCAAACTAGAAAATTATGTGTATTTAAGAAGTGCAATATGTATGCAGCAGTAAGTGTGTATGTTAAGAACAGGTAATCGACTCAGTATTGTTTTATTTGCTTCGTGATAATTAGCCAGGTGCGTACCGAGTCGTGTCCCTTCGCTGCGAGCCTGACCGGTGACCAATCACGTAAACTGCACCTACTTCATTATTTATTGATAGTAACATAAATATATTTTATTTTTCCTCATTGATGACTTTTAGGAAGTAGGAGCCTCGCCTTTTAGTCCTTGAAATATTTTCGATACTCTCTACCATTAGTGTCATTTCATTACTTCATTCTATTTTATAACAGTATATCTATTGAGAAAATTCATAATTTTCTTTCTTCCTCTACTGGTGATCACAAAAATTTTCTCAGCTACAGATTATTTATAAAAAAATCTTTAAGTATTTCGTAAGCATTACGGAATGAAACCTGTACACTATTTTCTAATAGTTTATAGTATTAATATACAAACAAATGCAAATTATAAACAATCAACTTTCACGTTTCAACACGATGGAACTATTATTTCGTACTATACCTTCGGTGAAACGGATATAAGGTCAATAATGATTTAAGAAATTGTTATGCTTCATGCCATTCATCCGGCTTTATCACTTTTTCTTTCAATGAGAATTTTTACTAAATCAGGTGAGACGGAACGAAACGCGAGAGCCTCTTTAAATTATAACTAATGAAGTTACCTCACGGTTTGACTGCTATTGAAAGTTACCTTTTATACATATTTATTTAAGCTTTATATATAAAGAAAATACAGCGGCGATCTAAATGCCTCAAGTATTTTTTTCTAGAAGACAAAGTAAAACACAGATCATTAGTTTTTTTTTGTTCAGTTATTACATAAAAAAAATGATGGATACCTATATTTTTCTATATTTTTTAAATATAACACTAAGTCTAGTTTAAGTATCAAATCGATGAAGAAACCTGTTTGCCACAGTTAATGAAACGTCTAAATAAATTATTTTAACTATATTGGTTAAATAATTACCAATTCAATGAATGTCTTTGAAAGTCTTTGACGCAAATAGGTATATACATATATCTTTTGCACATTAAACCCACAAATTCATTAGTTGATATTACTTATGTACGCACAAAATTGTGGGTCTTATCCATAACAAATGCAAAGCCTAATGAAGAGGTATACAAATTGAACAAATACAGTTTGTCTCGTGGTGGCACTCAATTACTGGTCCCGCAGACAATATTTTACAATACTCGGAAGAAATTTTTTATACTCAGAATATTATTATTTAACAAACGTTATCAAGTTCTGAAATAATAAAGTTGAAAAGCTTTACATTTGATTTACTTCCTATAAGACCGGCGTCGTATTTGAAATAATGCCCAATAAATACGACTCCGCTATATGTATGCATATAAAATTGGTATTGCTACAGGGCTCCGTTTCCGAGACTCTTAATTGTTCCATTATGCTTACAGAACTAGCTGCTGCTGCTGACTAATTGAGCCAGCCGAGCTCCTTTAGGAAGGGCACAAGCCTCCTGAAGTGTTAATTAGAACATTCACCTATACCCCTATCGTTACGATTACAACGACGTCCTACCCGGATTTAGCAAAAGATAACTTCAAAACTGTTTTGTTTTGTGATTACAGTTCAATTAATATATGTTTTGGTTTCTTGTGGTTTTGGTAGGCACATCTACGAACGAATATGTAAACATAAACGTACATACTTAAGTATTTTAATTAACTAAAATTTTTAGTAAATAGATTTATTTTATTACTTTTTGACTTACTGGTTAATATGTTTATAAAAATGTCTGTAAACCGTTATTAAATCTTAACCATTTTGTTTTAATTCTTTGTTAAATATTTGTTTGTATCTATATTAATATATTTTTATAAATTAAAACCGACTGCGTCTCTAACCTGTTTTGCAGACGTTATCTCGGAATGTTATAACCTATGTCACTCTTAGCATTAAGACGATTCAAATAACACTTGACATGTCAAAATCCATTAAGCCGTGTAGTTTCTAGCCCGTGACAAAGAAACATCATACATACATACACTCGAAAATATAACCCTCCTTCTCAAGCAGTCGGGAAATAAGGGACATTAAGAATTCTCTTTTAATCTAGATATCAATAACAAACTTATTTTGAAGAAGGTTAAGGGGTTAACTGTTGTATTCAGGGAATTAAGTTTCCGCCAGACAGTCTCAGCATAAGAAAGACCTACTGAGCCTAACAACAATATTACATGTACGTAATTACCAATAGTTCCCTAGCTGCCATGCTTCCATGCCAAATTATTAGTACCTTACCGAAACATATGTAATCAAACAAAAACAAGTGACGTATACATCCAATAATTCTTGTTTTGGCCGGCTAATCTGTAATAGCGTATTATATTGTTGTTGATTTGAAACCTTATCTAACACAAAGTGTTGGCTAAGTGTATGACGAAACAATTACGATTGCTCGCGTGGGACTAATTGCGTCGAATCACGTAAAGCCAGTGTTTTTTCGCACACGTTGGTTGCGAGTGCGTGCACTCGATGCACGATTTCATACACAAATATAGTACAATACAACAGCTGTGTTGTAATACAGTCATTATTACACAATAATAGTAATGAAGTGTTGATACCACTTTTAATTAGGTATTCGTTTTGAAACTTAAGTTTTTCGATAGTCCTTTAACTTTGGCTGCTAAAATTTTCAACATATTTTATAGATATTCCTCGATACATACAAAAGTTGTTATAAAATTTTCATATGAATGCTTAATTTTAATAAATACAGAAACACCAAGCCAAATCAGATACAAGACTTCCAGTTTTACTTTTCCCAAATTTGATATTTAAAAGACAAAGCTATTATGACTTCAAAAACATGTTGAGGTTCTGATATTACATTGCCAGTATACCTCTTAAGTAGCAGTGAATCAATGAGATGGATCTACTATTTCAATACGCACTTAAATCAGAAATAAAATATATATTACAATGTTCAGTCGTAATAATTGAGTAAGCAGTTCAATTTTTAGCATTTAGCCTGATGAAAATATGAGGAACAGAGCGTGTTTTATTAAGGACTTTTTCTCAGTAATGCTCTGCTATGAGACATCATGCTGCAGCATAGAACATGATTTCAATACCTAATAATCCGGTCTTGATTCTGGGTAAACTTACAGGTATTCTTATTAGCTTAAGGGTTTGCCTAAAAGCACTTTGAAATATCGTCAGAAGTTGACCAGGGGAAGCAGGTACAATATATTCTTAACAGAAATTAACAACTATTCTATAGACCTGGACCTATTATTAAAATAACAACAGAAGTTTATTTACCAAGAATTATAAAACTGTAAAACAAGCAATACTCGTCAATTTCTGCAGCTAATCCTTTCTTTACAATTTTCGTATTCGTAAACACAATCAAAATTCTACGGGAGTCACGAATGCAAGCTCTCCTTCGTCAGTTTTACTCACCAGATAAGCAATTCAACTATCTCGAACCAATTTCCCTTATTTCTAAAACTTGTATAAGATTTTCACTTAAGAATCATTTGTATCCGGCGAGACAAATAACAACGAATTTGTAAATTTTTGTCTCCAGGATTTCTGATGAAGCAACCATTATACAATTCTTATAAAATATCAGGTAGGTAACTACTACTATATACTCTATATAGTACTCTCGGCGAAGGTAGTAGGTATTTACTTTTTAAGAAATGCTGTTTTAAAATATGAAAATTTCAGTAACCGTTGGCTACCAGTGCATGTAAGTATACCTAGTTACATAACAAAAACTATGTATCTAAGCAGCAGCTTACGTTTTGTCAATAATATGAACACAATCATTAAAACCCAATAATGACCTTGAGTTTTCATTACTATTTTATTACGTTTGTTACGCTATAAATTTGCATGGTGACCTTTAAATTTATTTTGTAGCCTAAAGACCTACTTATATATTTAAATTAATATTGCTATTTTATATTTACAACACGCACCTGAAGAAATTCTTAAGTTACTTAAATATATCGATACCGCGGCTACATAAAAAAAAACATACATATATACTTAGAGGCTAAGACCTCCCAGAACCAGCCAATTCGAGTTATAGGTATGCGACTCTGACTTGCTTAAGGTGTTGCATTTTCACGAAATTAGTGAGTTTTCCGATGGGCCCAACTCCATCCCCCTCTCCTCTTTCACACCTCCACATTCCCCCATACCTCATTACCCTCAAAGGCAGGCAGCGCACTTACGACTCTTGAGTTGCATGTATTCATGGACGGCGGTTGTCACTTACCAGCCGGTGAACCCTGTTCGTCTGCCCACCATATTACAAATGAATGCATGTTTTTTTTTTTAATTATACGATATAATAAATAATAAAAACATATTGTCAAGACTCTTTTAGAAAACAGGTTTAAAAACACGCAAGACTCGTTTTTGGAAATATAGGTATCTTAAGGTACCCACTTTGTGAGCAATTAGTTTCTTTTTAAATCATTATACCACATGGACGAAGTCAAAGGCGTGACCAAGTGATAAAATATCAGGAAACAGAGAAACGCGCTTCCTGATCTACCAAATACGTTCACAATCACCTATTGAAAGTATTGTCGGTATCAGGTGGCCTTTCATCTTTTTTAATGACACTACATTTATGAATGTGTACAGGCTGCGAGAACCCGGCAGTATCAGGAGGTCACCAGCGTCGTCGTGCGGTAATCATTTAGGTGCCCTTTACAAACTGTCGAGACGACAAACAATCGGCGCTACGCATTGCTATCCGTTTTTAACAAAAAAGGGAGATATCGAAAAATGTATGAGTTACGTACAAAATTTTTATGTCAAATTCAAAATTCGAACTAGGAAAAACGTTAAATGAGAACAAGAGCATCATTGATATCAATATAGTCATACTTATAATGATTACTGTTAATTGCATAGTGTGATGTGACGTCAGCACGACTATAGCTTCCCTTTAGTATTAAATTTACTGTCACAGTAACGTAAACTCGAACGTCTACTTCTTGGGAGTATGACACTGGCTATTGAGGAAATGTTGTAATGAAGTTTTATATCGTTTATTTTAGCCCAGATGGACATTACTTTAATATTAACTAGTTCCTTATAGAATAAGAATACGTAATTATTATCGACTGTTTTCTTTTGGAGTAGTAGAACTTACTAGTATCAGTCAATAATATAACAGATGACTTACTTTAAGATCATTCTTAGAAATAGCTATTCTTGAGGTCTATTAGCCTGTCATTTATTGTTGAAACAAATTTCTTATGCAATGAGTTAATAAACAGTAGTTAAATCATACTAAAGCACAACCACTAGTCATTATTGAGCTTACCGAGCAAGACTCAATGTTAAAATAGAATCATGTTAAAGAAATGAGTACTAAAGTAACACATTAGGATTAACAAAGTTATTAAAAAATGCCATAAATTTCAAAGACAACACAAATCCTTTCACCAGACTATTCAACTCAGGAAGGAACGTGTTTTATAAGATATTAAAATTAAACATTTCCAAATTAAGTTAAAGGACACCGAATTAATTTATGAAAAGGACACTCAACAATTACAAGTTATTAGAAGAGCCACTAAACTTCTTATATAATAAATATATTACTTCACAGAAACAAATAGAGGAACATATTCTTGCGGCCAATCAACTGGTAGATCTCTGTAACTACAATACATTGATGACCATATACATTCTCTCACATTACATTCATAAAGTTATTGTGTCAAAATATTAGGTTGGCAACTAATGAACCCGCCATCTTTGTACACAAATTTATTAAATTTTTGAAGGATACAAAATCAAATTATTTCTCAACTGTATAAGCACTGTCGTTTTCTATCACCTGTCGCCAACGCGTTGGCCGAGACATAATGCCTTCCTCGTAGAAGTTTTTAGGCTTTTGATCAAAAAGATGGTAAGGTCACTTTTACGCTGGTCTTCATTTTTAAATTTTTTATCTGCTAAGTGGTGGGCTAGAATGAAATAGATGATAATCTGAGGGCATAATCTCTGGAGAGTATGGTGGGTGAGGAAGGACAGCCCAGCCAAGCGAAAGTAATTTTTCATGAGTCGCTTTTATAGATATATTTTCTACATGTGGTCGAGCATTATCGTGCAAAAAGTATAGTTTATTTTGAATTTCTCGGTAATCTCGCTGCTACTTTATCCAGTTGGTCACAATAAATATTGGCCGTGATGGTAGTGTTAGATGCCAATATCTTCTTGTATATAATTCCGTTTATTCCCCATCACACACTTAAAAGAACTTTTTTACTCGTGTCAGATTTTGGCGTCGGTACTCCTGGTCCAAGCCACTGGCGCTTAAGCGAAAAATTTATGTACATAACCCACTTTTCATCCCCCGTAATTACATCCCTCAGCCACTCATTGGTATGGTCATAACTAAGTAGTTCCATGCACACGTTAGCTCTCTTCTGAAGTAGAAACGACGTCAACTCATGTGGCAACCAAACTGAATATTTTCAGGTCTTTTCTAAAGCGTGGAGTTGTTTTTCTACTGCAGTATGAAAACACTGAAGCTGCTCTGCCAGACAACGTGAAGTGAACCTGGGATCCATTTCTATGAGTATTTTTAACTCATCTACATCTATTGTAGGAGGTGGTCCTTCGCCCATCGTTGCACATATATTGCGCACTGCTTCAGTCGCTTTTCGACCTTAGCGACATTCATGAAGTAAAAGCACAGAAAGTTCTCTACGAGAAATATCCATAATTTACTGTAGATTTACTATTCGAGATCCAGTTGTCAAATAATTTCGAATGTAATTAATGATAAATATGATGATACATTTACAAACTAAACAATATTTAGATAGTACCTTAGATGTAAAAAAAGAACGATATAACTTAGTTTTGCTCAATTACTATGTTTAAATGGTCATAAAATTATATTATGTGCATTCCCCTGTTTTGACAATCTGTTCTAGAAACATCATAAGTATATACATATACTAAATAAGCATGTGAACTTTCTAGTAGAGCATTATAGTGACAAACACTCATTTTTTGACACTAACAGTTTTATAAAAAACTTGAAATTGACTAGGGTAAGTATTCACCTGCCTATTAAAAGTAGACACAAAATAGCATTATTATTATCTTATACTATTAACTCTATCATATATAATATGACTCGTCCATTATATTTTACAAATATCAGTATATGTACTAATGTTAGCTTGGATAATAGCATTTATAGAACGAAGGAGGGTCATAAATATGGAAGGAAGAACAAATGTTTATTAATTATAAGAAGTCGTTTCAGCCGAAAGTCTATTTTGCATTGAGGATCTTAGTTAAATGTAAGCACAGAAAAGATATATTAGTGTGAAGGTATTCTCTATTGAACTAGATAGGCATGTTGTAGTGTGCGTTTATAAAGCACAAAATAATCAAAATTACTGTACCTTTGATACAACAATGGAAGTCATTATGACGAAACTCTCTATATGTTTTGTAGAGCCTACCCGAGTTACCCAGTCAACTACTAAGTGCTTTGATATTTTTTCTGTAATTATAATTTTCTGGAAAAATGTATTGCAAACTATTTGGCATCGGATCACAGAGGACTTACTGTCACCTATGGGTCCAACACACCCTTGCAGAAGATGCAAATAGATTATAGACCTTGAAAAGTTTGATTCTATGTTAAATAGCTTGATGTTGATGGCCGTCCTGGACGTGGTTCGTCGACAACGCGCTCTCAACCCTCTTTGAATAATTTGTACCAATCAAAAACACTTGCTCGCGACAAACAATTATCACCGAAGGCCTTTTGCAATATTCTGAACGTTTCGGCACCAGAAATTTGATTCCGCACAAAAAATTTGATGGAACTTCTTTGTTGAATATATTTTTTGCCCACAGTGGTATACTCGTATTAATAATCGCCCCCAGTTACTGGATAGCCAACCCAAAATAGTATTACTTGCTGATAATGAGTACATGATTGGTTTACTGCCAATCATTTAGTAGTAAATGAGAAAAAAAGTAAAGTTTCTCTTTGCCTAACGACAGACAGTGCATATGGGATTTCACTGAATAACGAAATATTCTAATTTGTAAATAAAACGGTTGTCTTAGGGATAACGCTAGATTCTAGATTACAATGGGACAATTAACATTTCCATAGCACCATGTTTACAAAATTATGAGGGAACGAAATAAATTATTTCAACAAAAATTTAGATTACCAAAAGTACAAACATCTTTTATGGGGTACTGTGATGAAATATATAATGAAATGCCTTCTGATATTCTACAACTTAATGAGAAATTTAAAAATTTCATATTTCGCACGCGTTGTAAACAAGCATATAACAAAGTATATGATTATTTGGCTTACAAAAATGCTTGGCAACATGCTGGTCCTGCTCTACACCCACACTGTACATGAGAAATTTCACTGGTGTATTCGTTTTTTATTTTATACTCTTGTTTTATTATTTGACATGAAATCCGTTGTTGATGTTTTCAATTATTATTACTGACATATATACTATTTATACAATATGTACATGAGTAATTTACATTGTAGGTATTTTTGAATAATATTAATTTTTGAGTTGGTTATGTGAGAACTGTGTAATCAATTATTTAGGTTTATCTTTGGTGTCTCCTGAGTTCTGAGTATGCCATGCTCGCCTAAAAGTCCTATCAATGGTGGCCTATGTGTCGGGTCGTTCGGCTCCCTTTGATATGGTTGATATGGATGATGGCTGGCGCATGCACGATAGAATAGTATAGTAATAAACGTTATTTGAGAATGATTTATTGCATTATCCTTACATATCTTATTTTATATTATGTGCACTTATGAACTGTTAAAAGAAACTTATGCAAAATAATGGAAAATGAGTGTCATTAGGTTTCTCGTTGTTCTTCTCCATAGGATCTACCTATTGGAACAGGCAACCAGATTGACGACTGACTTAGTCTGACCGACAGGACTTGAAAATTTAAAAACACCTTAGACTGATTCAGTTGAAATAAACGATTTTGATTTTGATTTTAAAACTAGATCAATGATTGACTTTAGTGACTAAGGTTGACTGACTAATTTAAAATACTCACAAGAAGGTAGACAGGTAATAAAATTATATATCTAATCATATTCTAAATAAAAAAGTTCGTGTAGTGTAAGCGTAATGTCTTGTTCTTTCAATACAGTAAGTAACTACCTAGGTTGAAATGATTTTATTTCTTTAAAAATGTAGTAACTCAAATATTCATGTTTCATTAAATAACCTATAAGAGGAACATATACCCCTTATATATAGGTTATTTAATGAAACATGACTGTTTGAGTTACTAGATTTTAGTAGGTTATTCATCTCTACATCTTTATTGAAATAAAAAAAACACAGATTAAATATAAACCTCTTTGTCACCGAACAATTGTCAACGCAAGTCAAGTTGTAATGTAATATATATACGAGTATATTGTTACGGCTATAGTTAAACTTCTGAAAATCAATTGTCAAATAACATTGCGACGGCTGATTTACCCATTACCATTATATGTTTCTCCTCTGCACCACGTACTAATTAGAAGAGGACGATACGATTACGACGATACCTTTGAAAAAAAGCATTCTCTGGCAAAAATAACTCAAAAATTATAAGCTAGTTTTACAAAAAAAAGCTTTTGTAAAGTATCGCAACGCCTTGTTAACAATAACAATTTTGTATAGTTCACATCACATACATTCGATATGAGTAAACAACAGGCCAATTAGTTATGCAATAAGCGATTAAACCTGACTTTGTTTACTCATTGCCAATGAGTGATTAGAGTGATATCATAGTGGTGAGAAATGTGCACATTGTACAACACGCAGTGGAACATGTGTCTGAAGATCTTATCACTCTGATCGCATGTCGGTAAATAGTATATTGTTACAATAACTGTTCTGCCAAGCACATATTAAGCTGTTGATCTGAATATAAACACACTCAACTAAACTACTTGTTAGTGACGAAAAAAGTCTAAACAAAAAAGTTAGGTAGGCAGACCTATGATCTAATTGATTAACTTGCATTAGGTGACCTGATAAAATGCTATAATGGTTTAGAAAATGTGTAATATGTATAGATTTTTTATAATAGAGAAACTATTTATTAAACAAGAACCTCCTCCCGTAAAAAGTTTAGTTTGTAACCGTGATCATACGAATAAACAAAATATGTGTTGAGATCACCTGTTGTTGTATGAGAATTATGAGCCCTGTTTATTTGCTCAGGAATAATAATGTAGGTTTGACGTTTTTCTGCAGCGCAACAATTTTTATTGTAAGCTCTTTTAACAGAAGAATCTATTACCAATTTTACAGACTCGAGAGCTACACTAAGAATGTATAACCGCAACTGAGTACCAAAGTAAGTAGGTTAGTAAGTAATTAAGGAGGTAAAACAGTAACTACTACTACCGTACTTAAGATACGCAAGTGTGTTGACACTTGCATATCTTAAGTTGCAATGAAAAGGAAACCCTCCTTCATCTTCTATATAAAAATATGAACGAAAAGTACTCAGTTATAGGTTTAGGCTTTTTTGAACTCGTTGTCATAACAATATTAACACTAATTATCTTTTATTTATTAATGTGTTATTTTGAAAACTAAGCACACAACTGTGGTACAAAAGCCCATTAACCTAACCTTGGTCACTTTGCAAATATCAACTCGAAGTAGTTGTTATAATTGTAGGTGCAAGAAACTAAAAAATGACAAGGTGCACAGTATCGGCTTTTTTTTTTTTTTTTTTTTTTTTTTTTTTCGTGTGCCCCCTCGGGCCGTCATTCCACCCGGGTTTTCGGTGGAACGGTGTGTCGGAATCGAACCGACTAAAACCACACGGTGTGCCTTACTGCGCTTAAAATAGGAGGAATCCGGGAACAACAGTATCGGCTTAAAGTAACCACACAAGATGCCAAACATCTTCTAGGGGGATGCACCTTTTGTCGTCCACGCTCAGCATGTATCTCAAAAAAGCAAACCATGCATAAAAATATAATGAGATGCAGCGTCAAAGTTATTTTTTTTTGGACCTTATGTCCGTGACACTAATATTCCTATGAACACACAAAATTAATCTTGATTTCTTCGCAGAACAGACAATGAAACAGACAAAACTCTGATTATATCTAGTAAACGAGTGTTCATACAGCGTTGCCGGAAAACATCAGCGTATATGCGTAATCATGTGGACGTGTTTCGCCTCTGAGCATGAGTTATCTGATAAATTTGGTAAGAAGTAGGAGCTACTTCTTGGATAATCATCATATAGGTATACAATATTCTTCCTTGAACTATAAAAAAACAAACGGATTTATTATCTAAGTAAACTCGCAGAAAACCGGTAGACAAACAATGTTTGTATTGTATGTAGCCAAGTGAGTGAGTCAGCTCCCCCTTTAATCTTTCGCTCACTCCTAGAGAATATTTTAAGAAGAGAGGGCTCTTCTTAAAATTTTCTCTCCGCATAGAAAATTACAAATTAAAACTTCTTTTAATACTGGTTTGCTTATCAGAAGACAAGCGTTTATTATTCGTTTAGTGTCTACCAGCAAGAAAAGACATTTGAGATTTGAGCACTTACATTCTGGTGTGGATTCGATAAGGTTGGCATTGAGTAAGAACGATTGGAAATATCCATCACTGGAAAACAATCTGGAAAACGCACCTACGTACGACGTAGTTTGTCCTCTATTTCATGTCTGTGACGTGGTGCCAAAACCCGACTAGAAAAAATCATCTGCTAAAAGGCTACTATCGTCTTGACAGAGTACTAGTTGAAGCCAGCAAAAAAAGGACACATGGTCGGACTCCCTAAGACTCGCATATTGAAATTCATCAATATCAAAGTGCAGGGATATGTTACTTTTTGTGTATTTATATACACGTTGTCATCGGTGTATTTATTTAATCTCTTATTACTTTTAAAATAACAATAAGACGAATTAAGTTTTTAACGTTACAGTCTAAACAATTTAGGATTAATTTTAAGAATAGAGCTAGGTATAGAATTAAGATATTTCTATATATTTCTACAATAAAAAGAGATGTATACATTTAGGTATTACTTAAAGAAAGACCATACCGATCCACTGTGGATTGTATGTACAACGTTCTGCTCTGTTATGGTTACATTCTGAACTAAGGTTAGTCAGTAGCTAGTGGCCACGATTTCGGGTGCTTAGAATCCTTTTTGTACAAATTTTCAGCATTATTTTACCCCCTTCAAGTTTTGTTTCAGCAACAAAAGTAGCTTATGTCCGTAGCAAGGTTATCTCAAAAAATCATCACAATTGGTTAAGCGGTTTAAGCATGACAACGTTACAGCGTAACGAAACGTAGCCTTCATAATACATATTAGTATGTATTGATTAAATTAGGCATAGAACACATTACTACATTATATACCATAATATTCTTATTATTCAAATGATTCTTATTTATGTAAAATTTTCATATAATTTATTTATATGTCATATCTTTATCAAAACGCTGATTTCCCAATTAATTTTAAATTATAATTAAATATCGTCGCATTACAGTATATGATAAAAATATAAGAAATAACAGTTATTTAATTGTAAACTTAGTATTTTAATAAAAGTAATTTAATGTTTAAACAACGAACTCGTGCACATGGAGCTGCAATTGCTTTGTTCCATTTTTATGTTTTGTATACAATGATTTTTGTGTCTCTCCAATTTATTTTCATTGATTCTTTATATAGGTTGCCTGTACCTTTTTGCGAACGTAATGTAAAGTGGCAGAAGGAAAAAACACCTTTTATGCTACGACCTTTCCAAAGCAACAACAAGGATGATGTTCTTCTTAACAGCTTCTGTAATTTAAAAGTCGACTGAGATATTTATAAAGTTTATTATAACTACCATACTTTACCTCCGAGGTATGCAGTTAATAGCTAACGGAAGAAGGTTGTTCCGTATTACGTACATTTAGTATCGTCATAGTCATAGTACAACACTAATGCTATGCAAGTAGTTATTTTAACACAATTTCCGTACTACTATATGTCCATGGATTTTACAAATATTGAAGTAACAATAATAAATTGTGTTTTTTTTTTTTTTTGAGAACAGGGAGTTGACGTGATGGGAAAGAGGAGATGCGGAGTCTGGCCTCCGGAAACCTCACTAATTTCAAGAAATGCAAAGGAAGCGTTGCGTCACAACCGGTTTTCTGTGAGGTCATGGTATCGCACCAGTTGAGCCGGACTACCACGCTCTACCACGATACAACTAAATTACTCTTGTCTTTGAATCTCCTCAAAAATAATTATTCCATGGGGGGTCCACCGAACCATTACGATAGCCCCTTAAAACACTGCATTATCAGCAGTTCAAACATATATAACAGACAGACATGTATTGCGCTATTTGTAATGTTAGGCTCGTTACATAAGTATGTAAAACAATAATTACTATCGGGTATTGTTCTGAAATGCAAACTGCAATGCTTTCCAGTGATAACAGCCGTCCTACCCGCATGTGTAACACACACAATGTTGTAAAGATTACACACTATCTATTTGGATGTGTAATTCGGTGCATTCAAAACAATACTAAATCATGGTTTTGTGGTTACATCATAATTAGTATGTATCAAAATTCTATTACTCTTTCTGGTCGACTGCGCATCTGGAATACGAATTATGCACATATACATAGACATGTCTGCATCCCTGAAGGGATATTGAAAAGGAAAGTTACGAATAAGGGAAGGCAATGAAAAGAAAGGGATATTGTTAATACGAAAGGATTCGGAATTATAAGCAATAGCTTGAGGGTGTCAGCGTCGCATATTTGATTCGGTGTTTTTTTTACACAGTAAAATTTTAGATGGTCACGGTACTTGATACTAGTGCCTATAAACACTTTCTTTTGTTTTCTTTAAAAAGAAAACTCCCGCACTAGGATTAATTCCTGTGTCGCGGGGCCTTTACAAACATTCAAACAACGGACACAAAGAACACCTAGACTCAGAACAACAATTTGAGGATAACGCAAAGTATTTTCCCGTGCGGTAATCGAACCCAAAACACTCGGCGCGTTAGTATAGTGGCGAGGTGACCACAAAACCGTTACACCATCCATGCCACCAGATGTGTATTCTTGCACCAGTTATACTTGTTCACGGCGTTTTAACGGAACAGATCTTGATCATGACCCGTTTATTGAAATAGTTTTTGTAGAGTTAGAGGCTTACTTACTAGGAACAGTAGAATCCATGGAAAGAAAAGAAGGAGTTGGAGGTAATTGTAAATTCTCAATGCGACTGCATTCAAGCCTTATCGTATTAAACACAAGGAAATTTTATACATTTCTGCCTACCTCATTTAGGGATACAAGCGTGAACGTATATAAATTTAAGGAAAATATGTTTCTATATTTATAATTCACAATAAATTCTTAATATTAGCTAAGGTTACATAAACCAACGGTAAAATACTTTTAACGCAAGTGATATTACTTGAACGTTTCTAAGCCAAAAATTTTTAACTCGCTTTGCAAAGTCTGATGCCTTTTTCCTTTTTCTCATTGTTAGATCTTAACCATAACTATATAGGTCGTCATCATGGTGAAGACGATAAAGAGCAATGAAGACCAACAAATATATGAAATAGGAACTGAGGATCTCTGAAATTATATTCAGAACTTGTTTAATGAGTTAATAATAAATTATTTACACACATATAACACTCGAAAAGGAATTGAATACTATTAAACAGTTGAAATCTAAACCTAATATATGTATTATATACTCGTAATATAATTTTATAAGCGAGACTGCACATCAGTAACACTTCAATAAAGTACTACATAAACAAACACGACATATGAGCAACACCTATCAGTTACTTGAATAGCAGATTCAAATAATATTAGCAATTTAGATATGTATATTTATATGTATGAATAATTTAATTACAGGTCTACGTCAACGCATCGAATTGAATGATAAGCACGTTTCTACATTTTATCCGCTTCTTAAAGGTGTGACGTCAAAAACTTGCTTTGTACTGTTTCGTTCAATGATAATTATTGTACAAAACAGCCATAAACAATTCTGGCTTCAAGTAATAATAGACTTTTAAGTTATGGACTAATTAGAATTGAAGAATACATAATATATTATGTATGTGGAACTAGTGATCGGAAACTAGAGAAATGACGAGGTTCTCAATTCGATTGCGTATTATTTTATTATATGTACCGTAGTACTCCGTCATTTCTTAACCAATTTACAAAATTATTCTGTTTCTATGTACAAGTATGCTTTTCGTTTGGTTCCACTTTAATTTGAAGAGAATATTACACCCCTAATGAGAGATAATTTTCCACTGCATCCAGGTAATCATCATCATCGCTCCATCTTCCACTAACCAGTTCCATTAAGTTCGGTTTAATAGCGTCGCTTGTCGCTTGAATTAACTAACAAACTATGTTAACAAATCTTGCAAGTCAATTTTAAACTACTTCTAATTCTCGTATTGAATTGACCTTTATGTGTATGTAATTGGAATTTCAATACCATAAGTTGTCATCTTGGAGTTGATCTTATGAAGGAGCCATGAGAATATTGGAAATGTTCAATGACTACTAGTAAACCCGTCAAGTTTGGGTTCATATGATTCGTTTTGATGAGGCCGACAGATTGGCCTTTTTTTTTTTATGTGTATTGTTTTTACCATAATGACTCCACTTTGCCTGATGGTAAGCAATAAATGGAGTCCAAGAGTAGAGAGGGCTCAGTAAAGACGGTCTGATCAAGTAGCCAGGAGATGGTTAGTGGAACTCTTTGATGGTTAACAGTAAAACCCTCGAGATTGGGGTTATTTGGTTTCATTTTTAAAGTCGAATACATGAGTGAATACACTTGGTGATAAAGCGTTTTTCATTATCAGTTTATGAACTATAATAATAATTAGAAAGTTGATTACGTGAGCAGTCCACGACTCTTAAAAATCTTTGCTATCCGAAACAGAACAAACCCTCAAAAAAATATTATTTTCGCTTTTTCAATGGAATAATGTACTTTTTCTTTCAGTAGCACAATTCCCATTAGGTATAAATTGGAATTTTCATTGAGAAGTCTGTTTATTCTATAGTGATAAGTACGACAGTTATTATAAACGTCCTTACGGAAAACTGTACTTACGTAGTGAGTTTTTTATTTCTATTATTTAATATCCTTGTTTACTTTACACATTAAAATTATTTAATATATGCAAAAAAAATGAGAAGCAATAGTAACTAACTGTGCAATTTCTCAAGATACTTAAAATACTAATACTAATTAATTTCGCTTGAGTATCATGATATTTTTTACTGTGGGAGGGCCAAGCTTAGGCATAAATGGACCTTCCCGAGCGGTGTAATACCACAGCCTCACAGAAAACTGCTAGACAAACAATGTTTTGGATTGTAATGCCAAGTGAGTCAGGTGCCGACAGCGCACTTACGACTCTTAAGTTGCAGGTGTCCATGTGGGCGCTTGTCACTTACCATCAGGTGACTTGTCTTTTATAAAAGTTTGATAAAAAAAAATCAACCTTCCTTTTTTCAAAAAAAAAAATTCAACCACAGTTGCTTAGTTACATCAGTCTTATGATATTTAGCAATCTAAAATGAAACTTGTATGATCCTTGGATTATGTCAGATGGAGTAGGCAAGGCAAGTATTGCAGTCACCTACCTAATGTTTCCCTGACTGAACTGTATGTGTACATAAATCAACTTGAACAAATACTTAGTGTCTTAAAAATGTTTTACAATATACTTTCACAAATTACTTTACAATATACTCGGTGAAGTAGAATAGGGCGCCCCATCTCTACCTGTGGGTTGCGTAAAAGGCGACTAAGGGATCGGATTGTTATCGATCAGACAGTAAAAACCAAGACCATAAACCCCCTACGTAAGTACAGCTAAATTAGTGATGGCGAAAAGTGGGCATTTGAAAGGCCTCTGCCTACCCCTGCAGGGATATAGACTTGAATGTAATATATATATATATAAAATATTACTAATAAAAAAAAATAAGAACCCAACCTAAAAATATAACTTACCTGCCTACAATCAGTGACAAGACATAACAGTTAAAAATGGATTTCGTTTCTATTAAAAATCTTCTTTTTGCAAGGTAATGCGGTACACAATAAAATTTAATAAAAATTCAATTTTTTTCACATTGACATTTGACATTTTCAACAAAACTATTGAAATACAACATCGCTAGTTTGTAGTAGTAGAATCAAATGGTGTTAACCTCCATGGTTGGAAAGTACAAGTGGTAGAGTAATGCGTTTAATCTAAAGTTTTAGTCGGTTCGGGTCCGACATACCACTCCACCGTCAGCTCCGGTGGGTACAGCGTAATGCGATTGAATAATGTAATTGAACCCTACAGAGTACACTACCCTAACTAAGTTAATTAGTTTCACTGAGCTTATTAAGACGATTTAAAAATAAGACGTATTCAGTCACTATCGATATACTAACAAGGTTAATGCTGTAATTACCAGCTTGCAAGGAAATCTAAAAGAATTTTCGACGTCATTGATAACTTTAAGTGCACATAGACAACTATGTATAAAGTAATTGTAAACTAAAGACATAAAAACTAAAGGCCTTTACAAGGTAAGAACAATTTGGGTGAGTTACTAGCGCGTAGTGGGCAGTGACGTTTATTTATTATGATAGGTACTATTTGTTAAACTAATATGATGTGAAACAAAATTACAAGTTGCAAATTAAATCTACAAAGTTAATGCGCATTTCCTTCCAGTTTTATCTTACGTAACGGTCCAGGCACCGTTGAATCGAATTTTATTATTCGACTGATTTTGTTATTGTCTTTTTGTTTTTGTGTGTTTGTTTTTAAGGATATTATTATTTTAAGTTAGTATCAATGATTTTGTTGTTTTCCCTTTCTCTCACGCAGATTAGTTTGATTGGTCAATAATCATGTTTAATATGGATTTTTTTTATATCAAACTAGGACAAATTTAGGACATACATATATATTTAATAAAATAATATTAACAGTATTATCTAGGAATTCGTTCTTATAAACTAGAAACTGAGCATAAGTAAAGTTTTTTTGTTTGTAAATAATTCTTTCCCATTGTTTAAAATGTGTTACTTGTATATGTAAAATTATTTCAAAAGTTGCCTTCGAGTCAAAGGGAATCGTATTGTTAATTACCTACATCTGGCGGGCATAATTTATGACATACATATATTTGTAAGTTTTGTTGCTGTAGAGGAAGTAATTGTTTATTTATTTACAGTCGACCCTAAGCTTAAGAGGGTTAAATTTCTTTTGTGTCTAATCAGGAAGTTGTTTTTTTTTTTTAAAGACAACCTCACTAGGAATTATTCTGTGTCGCAGTGGACTTGACACACATGCAGACAACGGACACAAAAAAATGGCGAGAAATAAACAATTTTTATTTTATTTTATTTTATTTTATTAATGATTAACATAAGTCTTCGACGAATTTATTATAGCAAAGGAACAGGCAAAATTGCTAATATACAACGAAGGGTATAGGCGGCGTATTACACGTCCACATGATGCCAACTATAACCTAGTCCATCGTACGAAATACAGTATGTACAATCTGTTGATATGGTACTTATGTCCACTACCTACTTTGAGAAAAAAGCGTAAGTAATAATTTAATAATTCAATAAGTCAAAAGCATTCCGCATATTGTACATACCTATTCTAAAACGAAGATATCACACACAGAATAAAATAAAACATATGAAGCATATCTTCAAAACAATTAATACTGAACACTCATTTACGTACTGAATTCAGTACGTAAATGACACATTAAGTTAGTTGGTTGCATTTACATTAATTTCTGAAACAAATGAGGAGATTGTGTCATTAATTAATTCCAAGGTTCAATATCAAATAATAACAATGTGCTTATTCACTAATTATATGTATAGGTGTAAAATCAGCTTCGTCAACACACACCTATCACCTTCTAGCAATGTTTGCACACAATGTATTGTATTTCCAAGCGCCATAAGTTTAGGACTAAGCACTACGTGACAGTCACTTGACACTGACCCATTCTATACTAAGGCGGGTATTACACTAACAACAATGTTATTACTGGGTTCCGCAAAAGATTCGACATTTTGAATATGAAGATCAATGCTTACATAATTATTTAAAAAAAAACCAAACCTAAAATTCTAAATACAGAATTTTAGAAGGTATATTAAGTAAATATATACTTTATAACATATATTTATTTTAATAAATTGTAAATATTTGTTATTTAAAAAAACGTTATATCAATGCCTTTGAAAACATTTTCTGTAGAAAAATAGATACATTCAGTGGGTTATTTTTGGTCTTGAGTACCCCTAAATACGTCGGTATAGTTTATATTTCAGCTCATGTTTCAAAATATTTCCCATGAGAGTGGCTTAAGGCTTGTAACTAATCAGCCCGTTTTGCTGGCTGGAGAATTGAAATAATGTTCTTATGGAACCTTATTATAATCCCTAGAGTTCTTAAAACGGCTTGTTATTTGAAGTCATAAATAAATTGATTAAATTCTGGCAGGAAGTTAGGTCGCCGGTCATATAATGATGTAGATTACTTATACATAAACTTAGTTAACTGTAATATTTCCTGTGATAAGCTTAATTATTATTCCCTTGTTATAATAACGGCTTCCTTTTTCATTATTATGAAAGAAGGGCCCGGTTTAGTTTTAGGTTGATGAGGAAATCATTGTCCAAACAAAATAATTAAGGAGCATTATGTTGAGGCAAGTATTTAAAAAAATAGTTTAATTTTTTTATAGGTACAAGACAAAATGTGCTCATTCGCGTTAGAGTTTTAAATAGTTTTATTTTTTTAATATAAATTAGTTAGTTTTCTTGACTTATTGGCCCATGTTGTAAATTCTTATCTACCGAACAATTTTTAACTATTAAAATTATTCAGATGTAAATAAATGTATAATAAAGAGGATAACGTAAATTTGGATATTAACTTCATTGTTTTCTTGCAATAAATCTGGTTTATGAAGTCTTATAAATAATACACTTATTAATACAAGTAATTTATTAGTGTTCTAATGTTATTCTTAAGCCTTACATATCCGAACCAGCATGCTAGTACCTACCTATTTTAAACTTCCTGTAAAGTAAAGAATCATAAACAGAGATTTTATTGTAGTAAATAAATGCGTATACCACAAACAAGTCAATTAAATAACTGGATCGAATTTGCAATCTGTAAACAAATATTTTATCTGGTTACATGTTTCAGATACCGTATGAGGCTTGTATAATAAAGTAGGTGTTGTGTTATTGTGCGAATATAATGTAGATTAATTTTTACGATCATGAATAAACACTGTAAGGGCTTGATTCTGATTCCCTGAGCGTGTGTGCAACATAAAGCATAACACTAACCGTCAAACGGGTTTGCAACCAACGAATGCTGTAATAAAAAGTTGTCCGAGACGCGGACGCGGACGGTTAGGATCTTACTATATTACTGAGAATAAGCGTGTCGAAAATACTTCTTGAATGTGAGCACAATTTAACAAACCATATATAATATATGTTTTTTTAATTATATTTCAATGAAACTTACTTGTGTAACATGACTGCACTATTTAATAAACTCACAACATGAAACGTCTTTAGTAGGTAGACCTTAAAAAAATATACGGGCAGTCTTTGGGGATTCCCGATAGACGTGAAAACTAAGTAACTTGTGAATTGTATCGTTGAGCTATTAGATTATACACAGTATACATATAGCTCATGGGAAGCGTGCGGTGACGATTACGCAAGTTTCATGCTTTTTGTTCACCCAAAAAGTACACATATATGTATACACAGTATACACATAGCTAATGGAAAACGTTCGGTGATAAAAAAATGTACCTGAACCTAAAAGTTTACCATGGCATATTACTTATATATAGCCCCGGAAACAGCATTGAAGTTGGGTAAGTTTATAGTTAAAGGTAGGTTTATATCATTTATTTGTTTACCATGTTTTTAACTCAACATAAATATGAATATATGTAAGTATGTATATCTAAATATTTATGAAAATATCAATAACGGTTGAAAATGAATATTACAGGCTATATTTATAGAAACGCTTGCTCTTTCTTCCCGGTGTTCGCTCTTTAATGTGATCACAGCTTTGTCTGTGACTGGCAGACATCTCGATTGGTGGGACCAGCTCAAAAATTGCAAGTTCTTGTCCAGTCTTAAGCAACTCATATTAACGAAGTGCTCACCTAAATAGATAGGTGCCTATCTAAATATATGTATTATATACTTCCTAACTAAAATGATGGATAAGTCCGGACTAACTAAATATTTGTCGTTAGTGCAAAGGAAAGTTTACCTTACCTTACCCTTACCCTACCAAAGTATTTATTTATTAATAGGTATTAAGTCGTTTTAAGCAGCGGTCGTGGAATGATTTTTTTTGTGTAGGTCTAAAAAAAATATTATGTAGGTAGTATTTTTACTCACACACGTAATACCTACTTTTATAAAACGTACAACCTGGAAAAAATATAATACAAAATGTCTTCCAACTTCATTTACAAGTTTTTGAGTTCTGTCAAATTGTTGTGCCGGCCGGCGGCGGAGGAACAACAAAACATTCAGCCGAATGTTACCGAACGCAGCCGAGTAGAAAACGAATCTCGCTCCAAAACGTGATCGTGCTGTTTGATTTGAAAACAAAATTCACCCGCCCGCTGCCGGCGTTTCACGGGCGAAGTCGAACTACAACAAGCTCAGTGCGCGAGCAAGCGTGATACGGAATGTACGTGTGGTGCGTCTTGCGCGGACGTTAACTTGCGATTTTTATTTTGCCTTACGATTTATACAACCAGAATTTAAAAAGTTTTGGAGTATAGAGTCGATAATCTAAAAAGAGTTTTTATTTGAAAAGTTGACTTCGAGGCAGTTCGCGCCGAATTTTGACCAAATCTGTGAATTTCCGTATAGACGCGAAAAAGTGAAGGAGACATTTCGAAACAAAGGACTGTTTTGTACATTTTCGCTACTTTTGCGAAATTGTGTTCAAAAATATACTGATCTGGCTCAATCGTGGCGGGCGTATTTAAAAAAAGCGCTGCCCCTGGCCAACTAGTTCGGACACAATCTGTGGTCACCGAACGACAAAACAAAAACGCAACGATTTTCCTAGACTATTACAAGGACTATATTTAGAAAGATTTTTATAAAATTCCCGTTAAAAGTATCGTGAACTTTTCAGCTAACTTATAAATTACAGTGAGTTCGTCGACCTTAAAAAATACGTGCTTCAGTGGATCAGTTAGTTTGCAGATTTTGAAAGAAATACTAAAAGTCTGGATAAAGTGTCGAGTTGGTTTGCATGATGTCTACTGCCATAATGCATCAGTCTGCGCTGTACGACTTTGGTGAATTGTTGATGAAGGTATGTATTGTTTTTTTTTCATCTCTACTTTAACTTGCGTTAAAAGTATTCGTACCTATCGCTCGTCATGAAAATAAAGTAATATTTTGTATGAGAACACCAGATTATAAAAATCCTTGGAAGTAAATACCCTCCCATTTACGTCAAGTTTGGTTACTTTTAAACAACTCAATCACTGCTTTTTTCGTGCTAAACGGCTGTAATATCATAAATATTAATTTACAAATCTTATTCTAAAGTTTAAAGCTGGTTACGCCAACAAAAATCACATGGCTAAAATTTTCAATTGCTGTCAAATTTAAGTTTTTTCTAAGCTGCACATTTCGGTTTCATTACATAACATGAATAAAAAATATTTACAAATTCTAGTAATAACATTTTTATCAGCAATTTAATAGGACTGATTTACAGTAACTGTGAAGGTAGGTTCATAATTATTTTCGTATATAGTGCTCAAATCTTTTTCCCGTAAATAAATAAACACGTGGTATTTACTATAAAATTTCCATCCCTAACTATCATCACATCACACCGATTGCGTGGGCTGGATCTTCTGTTATTAATAAAAAACGATTTTATTCGATCGATGATTCGTTGATATTGGGCAATAAAAGCAAAACAGAAATCGTTAAATGTTTTAAAAGACTACAAATTTAACTATGTTCCTTAATGGTTACTTAATTTGATATACGTATTTAAAAGTAACCACATCTTTTTAAATAGGTAGTTTTCAAATTACCACAAATATATTAGCTATTTTGGTGGTTGAAATTCGCGTCTTTTTTGTAAGACCTATCGAAGTCCTTTCCAAAATTATGAGCAAGAGTATCCTTTAATAGATAAGTATGAGCATACTGATTCTTCCTTATAATTTCATAGATGTGAATATTAAATAGGTTATTATATTATCTTTTAGTAAATATTATACACATTTATATATAAGTTTCAGTAAGATAATGAAATCGACAATAACCCATCTTGTAAAAAGTTTTTATTAAACACAATAAACACCTAAGTCAAATTATGTACTTCCAGTTATGGAAAATATGTTATCATCATAGTCAATCGACAGCAACACCGCTTTAATAAAACTTATTAAGACATAAGATTATAAAAAGTAAGTAATAATATAAATAAGTATATAATATAAATCTCCACTGACACTCAAAACGTATCATTACAAATTAAGGTCTAGGTTAAATAATTTGTAATTTTTTTGGAAAAGTAAAAACTTTGAAAGGTCTACTGGAGTACTAAACAACATTTTGCAACACGTTACAGTAACACTAATACTAGTGTCTGAACCATAAACACTTAAAACCTGACACTAGAGAACTCTATTTACCGCCTAAGTCAATGTTCTTGTGATGTAATTACACGATACGGAAAATAAGTAACAACAGGTTTTGTTGGAAGTTGCTTGCGCTCCGCATGGTTATGGTGCAAAAGTTGCAAGACGAGGCCTTATTCGCTAAACCCATAAAGTGAACTTGATCGCGACCATATAGCGAGTAATTTATGATGTAAGCGCAAGAAATAATCGAAAAATGTCATTATATTCTCTCGTATTTTTATAACGGTCTAATGTTTCACCAAATATGTCGTACGGATTATAGTAAGTGTATCTATTTAGATAAATACATTATAGTATAATGGAAAATATGTTATCATCATAAACGGTCTGTTGTAATGAGTATTTTCTAATATATATATTAGACTATACTCATTACAATGAACAGACCGTTTTGATTTAACAAAATCAATATGCAATAGAAGTAACTTATTACTTAATACAATTGAAGTCTTATGAGAATTTATGCAATTAACCTTTTACGCAAGTCCGGATTAAAAGTATTCTCGATGAAGCGACTAACTCACGGTTATCTTAAAAAAAATTAGAGCTTTTAGATAACGTTTCCTACTGCAACATTGTATTACTACATATCTATTATAAGTTATTGCACACCTTATTACTATATGCCACGTGGATGAGAAAAAACCCAAAGAGCTTTTCTTCTAAACAAAATTAATGTGTTCGACGACCGAAAGTAGGATTGATTTTGATACCATAAGGAAAGTAAGAGTTACAAAGTCACGTTTTATAACCTTACTTCCGTAAAATAATATTAACATGAGCGTAGTTAGTTTAACTTTCAAACTCGGTACTCGTTGCGAAGCTGCAGGTTATTAGCTGTCCATGAATTATGTATGTATGAAAAGTTATGGTACATCTTGGATCTAATCCCAAAGCTATGTCTTAGGACTCTAGTAGTATTTATCAAAGTATTCTATTTAATATTAAAGCCAATAGTATTAAAAAATAAAGTACCTAAGTACTCTTGATGCACCAAGTTTACTAAGATATTTAGCGTTATAGACATTGTCTATCTGTTATATCTTTATGAATTGATGCCTGATTCTTTTAAAATCTTGACAGGGGTGAGTTAAGACAGTCAAGACATGTGGTATAAATTGTCGTTTCTGTGAAACGTGACTAAAGTTGCCCCGATAAAGATCAAAATCGAATAAAGCAGCCAGTTCTGGCAGTTTTGGTATTGACAATGTAAAACCGGTCCTATTGGTTAGATTGTATAGTTATAAATGGACTGTGCCTCGCAAACCCTACCTGCCCCGAGATTTTTTGTGGTATTTTACTTTATACACATACACTTGTTGCTTGGGGATAGTCTGTTTTGTTTTGAGCTTATATAGTATGTACATATATAGGCCACGTGAAAGAAGCAGGGACAAACCACCCTTATTTATTTCAAAGTAGTGAAATATAAAGGAACACAGAATAAAGGATTTGATATACTTACTTACCTTTCTTTCAATCATGTCACTTGTCGACAGAAGTGAAACGGTAAAAGGTACAGTATTGTATTAACTTACACCATATTTTTAAATTAATATTTTGTATGTACATACATATTGAGGTAATTTAAAAAGTAATTTTATAAAGTTGTACTTCATGGTTTTTATTATACATATATTTATGAGAGTACGTACACGTTATTAAAATTTGCAGTTTACAATATTTATCTAATTCGAAAAACATATCTATGAATTGGGATGATGTTTAATTTTGGTGAACCTGTTTACCAATCATAAAATGTGGCACAGAGTGGGAATTTTGAAAGGTGCATCGTTTTAGTTTTTTTTTTGTTGAATCCAAAATAAATCTTTTAAACCGTTGAATACACCTACAACCGTCTACCTGCCATTTACTTACAAATACAACCGCTGCCTTTTTTTGTGCCACTTCGAACTCCTCCAAATAAAGAGCTTTTTGTTCTGTAGCCTCCTTTGTCCAGAATCTATTGGGGGTAAAGTCCTGGTACTATTTTATATGCGGGAGGATATTTTGAGATGTCTCAAAATTTATTATTATTTGTCAAATGTAGTATTTTCTATTGCCTGTAATTTCTATTGTTGTTGCTTTCAAGACATTTGTTTAGGTCAAAATTACAACTTTTCATTTGCTATATAATGCTACTCATTTCAGATCTTTCAACAGGATTTTAAGAAATTCCTAACATACTGTCTAGTTAAGTATTATTAATTTCTCAATTAGAGAAATGACTTTTGTTTCTTAGAATAATTTTTAAAACACTCCTGCAAGTAAGATTACAAAAAAAATGTTCTCAGCCAAACACTAAGAGAATTCAAAATCTTGTAAATCTGAGAATGCTTCACTTGAAATTGTTATTGTATCTAGTATAAACTTTTTAGTTTTTTTGTTGGTAAATCCGCGTTGAAAACTTAGCCTGATCAAAATGTTCTTGCTTGACTGACATAACTTTAGTTTTGTTTAATTTTTACACTGCCCTAGTATTAAGAAGATTTAACGAAATGATGATCAATTTTACAAAGTGAAAAGTGGTACGTCATTCTGAAATGGTTAGTCAGTAAGGTGTGTAATTACGTAGGGTGGCGCACCGATGGTAGTGCCTCCCTCGCTTGCAAGCAAAAAGCACGTCCATGATGAGCAGTTTCAATAATCTGTAGTAGCTTAATGATCTTTGACAGGATAACCGAAAAGTTAGTGGAGTTTGATATATATATATATAATAACCGAAATTTTGTCTAACGTCATATAAGTAACGCTTAAAAAGGTGTTACTTGCTAGGACTTCCGAATATTTATTTTATTTGATTTAAATTTAGTCGTTAGTATTATTTAAAAAAAAACAGTCATTCACCATTGCAGCTAGATAATTTCAGCAAATTATATTCAAACAAATACAAGCTTTCCACGCTTTTCGCAATCTGAACTCTAAAGGTTTCTCAAACAGCCGGTTTTAACCTCAAAGTCGTCACCTCTGCTGTCGTTTCCCAACACCTAGTCGTTGCAGAAATCTTTGAATGCAGCGCAGACAATAAATTGTCGATTGTGGGAGCTCAGTAGTGCTATCACAGCGTTCATATGTACTTAACTTTATTATGTAGTCTTGGATTCGTTTTTATAAGAAGGTACGTACCACATTGGGGTTTTTTATTTAGCCTTAGAAAATTGTATAACCCGCGATAAACGCTTCTGACATCGTTACTTAATACATCATACATATATTTGACATCGTTAAATAACACATTTATTAATAATGACTATGACACGTCTTATATTTCGTAAATCACGTCGTTTTAAACATCTAATAGTATGTTACCTTTTTTATTACCAATATTGTGTATTCGTTTTGACAATGTTATATTGAGATAATTGGGTATGTTATGGCAAGACGCAATCTGCGTAGGCCAGGTCCAACGGCCGCGCTCCTAACCGCCACTGTACTATTTTTAGCCCGGCTCCTTTCTCCGGCGACGGGGGCCCGGACGTGAGTCAACCCTTTGTTCCCCAGAAGTACGATGGCTTCAAGTAAGCTTGGCCTTCACCATACTCTCCTCAGAAGTCGTGGCCAACGCCTGTCAAGACGTTTCTGTCAAAATAAGCGTTAATATTGTTCAGATTTTTATAAGAATTTCGCTTCGATAACATTGCGCGTTTCATCATGTCATCATTGTCCATGTAAATACTATTGTCTTATTAGTTTTAAGAATTTAAATTTAGAGGCTTAAACTCCACCTCAAAGATGTTGCGACAATCTCTTTACAGCCTAAGCATTGATGTATTAAAATGAAATAATGGACGTAGTCGTATCGGGGATGCTATTTTTTTCTTATTCTGCACATTTTACTTCTATTGATTGACGCAATTTTACTTCGAAATACTTAGTTCATTTAGCAGATCCTATCTGAATACTATCAGACAAATCCGTTTCTATGCGAGACTTGATGTTGCCATAATCCTGAGAATAACATTATAAAGTCTCCTTCGTAACCAATTGTTTAGACAAGGAAAAGTGAATGCTTCTACATAAAACTTCACACGACACATCCATTCAATTTGTAAGACAAAAACAACATATATGCTAAGATATTTGAGTTTCAAAGGATAATAAACACGGAAACAATTTATACGGCTAACTAAATATAAATTATAAAATGTTAGTTTTCAAAAGAGCTTTTGTAGCTAAGGACGTTATGGATTACATATTAGCTGTATCCGAGTGAGGGGCGTATATTTTATAACAAAAAGAAAATTGTACAAAAAGGTCACTATTATAATTATGTTACTTAACTACTAAATTAAATTATTATTAAAGGCTATTTTGGACCTGTTAAATTCCCAATGTTTATGTTTAGGTCACTAGCCACAATGTTAGGTTACGAAACTTTAATAAATATGGCTATCATATGGTTTGTGTTATGGCTATGGTTTTCATTATCAATCGTTTTATTCTTCATGCTCTTGAAATTTAATGCCCATGGTTATTTAAAGTATAGGGTTTATATATACTATAATAGCACAGTTGTTATACTAAATAGGTAGAGAGACAAAGCCTTCAAATCGATTGTTGCTGTGTAAACAGTCTCATTAGATTCGCGACTGTGACGCGACGTGAGGCTAATTGTTACGGAAAAAACATGAGGTTCATTGACGGCCAAACATCATTGTCGTATTTGCCATTTCGCATGTTACCAATCATTAATTTTTGTCACTTGAATTTTGAAAATACATTTCTGTCTTGTATGTTGGAACGGGTTATTTTTCGGAAGGCTCCTAATTATCAATGTTGCTATAGCTTCGTCTGTACTCAGTGTGTATTACTTGAATTGCCCATCTCGCCTTAAATCGATTGCCTAGTTCTGAATGGATATGAACCGGGCCAAGACAGCACACATCTATGTGTTGTAGTATAGGTAGATTACATAGATGAATATTTAACATTATTTGACTTCATCGTATTTTGCCTCGTGGTTCTTGGATGAGTAGAATAGTCACCCATTTCCTCCTGTGTGTGTCGGAAAAGGCGATTAAGGGATCGGGCTGTTATCTATCAGACAGTATGTATACAGTCATACAGTGCCCGGTTGACCGCAATAGGTTTGCCTCCTATTACGTTAACCCAAAATCTTCGGAAAAAGTATTGATCGTGTTTGAACTAACTCGCTACCTCATCTTCTTGTCCAATCAAAATCAAATAATAATTTTATTACAATGATCTTAAAATAAGTACATCATTGCTTATTGGGCAACGTGCAAACAGTTTTGCAGAGGGCGGAGTAGATTTTGTATACTGTACATAGGTCATTTACTAAGTAAAGACTATTAGTTGCATTAGTCTGATCTAAGACAAGGTGTAGATTGGCCCCGAATGATTTTCGAATCTTCACGATGCGCCTTCAGTAATTGAATATTAGAGGTATAATAAGATTAGATCATTATAGATTATAGTATAGATAGAACAGTAAAAAATGATCTACTAATCGAACTACTATCTGGTAAATATATATTAAGGAACTTAAATCAACTTCCAACTCTTCCCTGACATTATAAGTCAAAATATTATTATATTTGTCATACTTCATTTGAGTGACAAAGTATAATTACAATTTCTTATGTGTAATATGTAGTTTGATATGTAGATAACATGCTTTACATTGGTTGTTCAAGTCAGACAAAGAATAGACGTAAACAACGAGTGAGTAAGCAAATAACTCGTTACTGTACTTATGTAGATAATGTATTATCTAAGGTCTTATGTTGGTTAGAGTGCAATGCATAAACAAAGGGTACTGTGTGCATCTATCTTATCACGGCGACTGATAAGAGGTTGGAAGCATTATTAGTTCTTTTGTAAGAAACGTAGTGGCTGTTTGCAGCCTTTAAAATGACTTCACGTGTAATTAATTTCCCTTTCACTTGGTGACCTAATTAAATGATGTATGTTATTATAACAAATTATTTAGTGCTTATCGAAACATCTTGTTATCTAGTTGAGTTATTCATATATTACAATCAAAATTAAATTGTGTATACTTTAATATATATGTATAAATAATGAAATTAAATCAACCGTAACGTTGACTTCTGTATTGTCTTCTCTGTTTTTAAAGTGGTACAGTATTGTTTCGCATACATATGCTCCTAGTTTCATCTTACTAAGCTGTGGAAGGTTCGACTGCACTTTTGGCATACATTCGCCGAGTTGTTGCGTCACGAGTGTCGGCGCGCTCGCGCGGAATTGAGTACACCGCGTAACACTATTACCATTACAGTCGAGGCAACCTCTCGCCTACCTACTTGTGCTTGACGCGATCTACCGCTTTACATAATTGCTAAATAAAAGAACACATTAAGTTATGCAATACTAAAAACATTTCGATACTCTGTTTTATTTAAGAGGGTCACAGTTTCTGGGCCGGTGTATTATATTAAATGATCAAATTGTATTATATACTTATGCATTGAGGTTGCATTATTAATTTATTTAAGTTTATTTACAAAAACTAGATTATTGAAACGCGTGAATTTTGGATATTTAAGTAAACACTGCTTGATGGCACAAACAACAGTTTACGTCGAAACTGTCGTACTGCCTATGCTAGGTGACAAGATACGAGTATTATTCAAACTAAATCATTTTAACATTTTACGTTACGTGACATCTTGCGCACGTTAATTGTTACCAATTGGATATAAGAACAGAAAATGGTTATGAGTATATGAGGTTATATAGGTATATTGTTAAGAATCAAAAGTTCCTCTAAAACAGTGATTCTATAACAAACGGAGCGGAGAGTAACGCAAGGATGCAATATGGCATAAGTCGCCGCTGCAGCATTTACTGCAAGCAGCTAGAGCTACAATCTCTCGGGCGAAACGTTAACTTTCTTTTCTTGTTTCGTAATAACCCGACCGAACGTAGAAGAGTTGTCGCGGACCAGCGCCGGAGTGGCGTAAATAGCTGGAACCCACTACTGCAGCTGGTATTACTGCAACTTAGCGCCGAATGCCGCAATGCGATTAACATTAATCGTTTACTTTACTGTATTTTCTTTATTCTTATTGCTCTTTATTTATACTATAAACGTAATAATGTCGGTATAGATTTAGAAGTCGACATTATGTAGGACATGGGTGGGTACGTAAGCGATTCGACAAGAATTAACGATTAGAACTTTTTTTTTCTAATATTATCAAGTATTTGTCTGAGTGTTTATGCTACTGTTTATGTCCTTACAAATTTATTAATGTGAACACAACCCTAATTGTCATACATTGCACATGTTTCGCGCAATTGCAGTTTGCATAAGAGCGTTGCACAAACACAGAGTTAGTGCCACAATGTGATTATAATCCGCGCGTGCTTTGATATCTTATGCGATCAGCGGTAGGAAGGGAACTTTCGAACTCTTTCACTTTTTATACAATAATTACTTAATATGTGTACATTCATACATCTTAATTTATATTTTTCATCCTCATTTCGGCTGATTTGTTACTTATTTATGAGTAGAAAAATGTGATCTTCTAAACCTTTATTTCGTAACTGGGCCCCTAGCAGGCCAATTACTTTTGATGCGTCAATTGCTCTGGCATAAATATGCACATGTATTGTAATGTAAATCATGTTATTTATATGTATACGGGTTTTACTGTGCTTAATTCGCTAAATGTCGTAGAATAGTTATTCTAATAACTACATTGAACAATGCAAACAACAGCGAAGAGATTTTTTGCAAATTTCAAATATATTAGCGGCTGAGACTGAGTAAATATGAAAATGAGGTCAAATGAACGGTATATAAAAAAAACATTATACAAACTGAAAATTATGTATGTATATGAAATGAGCGTTATAGTAAATGCCATTAGAGCAAATGAAGGATACCTTTTGAAAAAATAAAAAGTGATTGTATATTACTTAAAATAATAATGTTTGTGTCCGCTATCGTGGATAGATAAGTTATGGATAAAGTTGAATTGTTTGCAATGACTACCTATATGTATAACCTACCCATATGTATACCTAGCTGGCAATATGGTTATATAAGTATTATATGTAATAAATTAAAAATTGTGTGATGACCCAATTAATAACGTAAATGCCATTCAAAAGAATGGCATTTACGTCCTTGCGAAACGGTCGTACGCGTTCTCAAGGTCATTGTTACCAGTGAGCATCAGCAAGAGCATATGTCCACTAGTACTGTAGAAAATGTAGATACCATATTGTTACCTTGTATCAAACGCTGCAATACTCATTACATTGTATGTCACGTCCCATATAATTGTCCAGTAATATTTCGTAACAGTTAAAGACCTACCACCCGCAGACCAACACGCCATGATTTGCATCAGCTCGAATGTGAACCCTTATATGAAACCTGTTACTTTTAGATGTTAATCTATGTTGTTTTGTATATATTTAAAATTGTTAAATCTATAATTTTACTTTTAATATAGTATTTACCAAAGAACTGCGATTTTAGTTTGTTTAAAAAGAAGAAGGGGATAGTTGTTGTGAAATATATTGTTTTATCTGTATCTTAATAGATATCATGGCTGTAAAGATTGGCCGCAATTAAACATTGCTAACTATCGAAATTTATATCGATCAGATTTCCGAACATCATTTATTGTAGTTTTCTATCATGTAGCTTAAGCAAGCGGCAATGGTAGTCCGCTTTAAAATAATGCGTCAATAATAAAATGAAAGTAGCGCGCCTGGTCAGCGTCGGTAGGTCAGTGTCGATCGCCTTTACGTAACCAGTGTCAAACAGCACATCCATCGTGCCAATTTATTACTCAATCATTTGTTTCGAGTTATTGCTAATTTTGTGTTTTACAAGAATACATTAACAAACCTGAAGTACCGTCTGCGATTGCAGCAAAATATAAAACGCACCAACTTTGTACATTTCAGCGGAATAACTATAAATATCACTCATTCCCTATTAATCCTTTATTACCAGAAAGATAATATTTATACCTTAAAACATGTCATAAAGTGTGCAGAAAGTACTAACTAAATTAAACAATAGTTTATTTCAACAACGCCATTCCTTATGGGACATTTACATAAAGAATGCAGGTAAATATAATTTATTAACAACTGTCTAAATTCCGAATAGAAAGTTATCCAATAATTTCAATGCTCACATCACTGCATCTGATCACTTCCAGTCACTCGTAATTGCATAACGCTTATACGGGATCTCCAATCTTCGTAATTGCAAAATGCAACAAGATCATAGGTCGGATTTCTCTCTTTACGGAAGCGAATATAAATGTGAACAGAGCGCCGAATACCTACCACTTGTCATCACTAACAGCGTTACAATTCAGTCTTTCTGCCGCTTATCTATACGTGCATGAACCGAAACATCGCCTATTCAAAGCTTATAGCACGCTTTGCTTATTATTTTATGACATTATATTAGACCTAATGAAGTCATAAAAAGCAGGTCTTTGATTTATTTAAATACACACATCAGTAGCAATATCATAGAAAAATCTTCGTGACACCTGATTTGAATTTAAGCCCACATCCTACGTTACTAAACAAATAACAAACCTTTTCATTTGCAATAAAGATCGAGCGTATAGAAAAACTTGCAAGTTAATTCTATAAAAGATAAACCAATATCACGTATCTATTCAGATTACTTATATACTACATACGATAGATAGGTACGTATGATTTACTCCCCGTTCTGATACTGGGTACTAAAAGTTGAAATAAATTTGATTACGTACGTTACGTTGCTATGAGAGCCGCCTAGACTTGCTTATAAGTAGCGTGTCATAATACTTTTAACCTGGACGTTAATCAATTGCAGCCCATTGCCTGTGATGCGTGACTATCAATCATAAAACTACTAATTGGTTGTTACTTTATACATGATAATGAAAAAAGATTTTTTTTTTATAATAAGATAGTGGTTAATTTTTACGGATTTAAAAAGTATGAGGTACTTATGTACCTAGGAAACGAGGAAACAATTACATACATTAAATTGAACATACATTAAATAGTGTTTTTTAAAATATCATATATGATATTTAAAAAAACCGGTTTAAACAGGTGGAACTTGCCCTAACTGCATTCTATGCAACAATACTGTGCATTATCAAATCGAAGCTCCGTGCATCGGTGCTCACCGCGAGTGAGCGATGTACCTGCGTGCTCAAGGGTCCGTGAAATGCTCGCCTCTACCTGAACTAATAACATGCCACCAAATATACCCGATACTATTTTATAATAAGGACATTTATGAAACTCATTTGATTTTAGTTTTAATTAATAGAAATATTAAAACAGTGTTCGTTAGAGCTTTAATGATCCTACCCACGACTATACTTCAACAGAAATGACACCTTATTGTAGAAATTGAGCTTTTTAGTCAATAGGGTAACTCCACTTGTTACAATTTATTATTAGTACATCCTCAAAAGAACCAGTTTAATTTTGTGGATTATGTTTATGTGTATGTAAGAGATTATAGAGAATCGTTTTCGTTAAAGTAAAATAATTATAAATCAAAAGAAATATTTAAATATTCCGTGAATAGTGTGCGTAATACTTTCGTATTAATGTGAAGCTCTTTGACAACGAACAAGGTAGAGCCATCACCGTGACAAATGGGGTGGTCTTTGCCATGACGTGAAAAGCAATGGTTCGATGAGCAGCACCCGTGGAAAACTGTTGCTATAGCGTATATGGTTTTACGTAATTTTAACTGACTTTCCTTAAGCGCTTGTGAACGTAAATTACGTAATCATTCAATTATAGTCTAATTTTAGGAGACTATAATTGAAGGGTTACGTAATTACCACTAATCCCACTAATTTTAGGAGCATAGAAATGTGGCACACGGCTCTTTCTATATCTTTTTCTCTACTCATTAGTGTTAGACTGTCACATCTTAGTTTTCTTTGGGTAACACTAGTACTTATTACTATTAATAACTCCTTTGACAAAAATCCTCGGATACCACTCATCTATCTAATCTAATAAATTTGTTATATAATTTGACCTGAAAACAAAAATCTTTTAGATTGCAATAGATTACAACAAGAAGGTTATATACAACCTTTGTTATATGAATCAATACCCCGATCATATTCATACATTTACACATATGTAGCTACATACACAGAACCGCACGGCTATTCATGATAAGAGGAATATATTTTTATTATCCCATACGGAACCCTAGGTCGACTAGTATAATTTATCACGTTGCCTTTTGTTTGCCGCTTTTTAAGTAGTCATATTGTGACGCAAATTGATAACCTATCCAAAACTACACGTCGAGTTCAAAAGTTTATATTTAAGTTCATTCACGCGTTGCTGATATAATTACCTCGAGAGCTCATTTCATGACAGTTTGTTCAACTTCTGTTGCGTGTGATCGTTACTTATTTATTTACAGTTTCAGTATGATAAAATGCTAAAACATCAAAATATTATCTCTTACAATATTACTAACCTCTACGGTTTACGTTAACCTCTCATATATTCGAGTGCGCCTAGTTACGAACACTGTTATTAGCATTAAGACACTTCAAGCTTAGACGAAATACGTGCCACATAGTTGTCTTATTCGAAGAAAACTTCGTTTTTTCGCTCCGGAGGCCCAACTCCCCTCTCCTCTTACCTCTGCCCTCATCCCCCCTCTCCTATTTCCCATCTCCTCATCCCCCTCTTCTTTCCCCTTCCCGCATCCCTCATCACCCTCGAAGGCGGGCAGCGCACTAACGACTTGAGTTTAAGGTGTCCATAGACGGCGTTGTCACTTACCATCAGGTGACCCGTCTGTTCGTCTGTCCCCCTATAGAATAAAAAAAAACAACCTACATCCTTTAAATTTTTCTCGCACATAGGTACTTCATTTATAAATTATGATACAGAATACTTCTTGCCAATTAAAGTATTAAATTTTGTTATAAAATTACTTTTATATAAAATACTACAAAAGCTAGATTAGTACTAGGTATCTGTGAAATGAGTGAATAACTATTTTGTAATATGTTTATTACAAAATAGTATATAGGGGATCAAAGGGATTTCTGTTGTACCTGGGTAGTAAATGGGATATACATATTTTCAAGTAGATTTTCTTTCTGTAGAGGAAGTTAGGGACTACTAGATTTACATACCAAGTAATTTGAGAATATAATTTTGGGCAAGGCAACCACCCGTAGTTATAAATGTTAAACGTCCCAATAATAAGTAAATTAAGTAATATTCACATAAAGTGCTAGTAAATGCACTCAAAAATAATCGCTGGTCGTCAAAGTAAACGCTGGTCGAGGCCACCGCCCCATACGCGCTGACGAAGGCGGCCGCATGCGCATCGATGCACTACACTGACCCGCGGACCTCCAATGAAAGTGAAACTAGATATAATAGTCCGCCTGTTCTCTATTTTTGTTTGTAATTGAATTGCTACTTGTCGCCCCTACTATGTTATTCTACGCGCTTTTAACGAGCCAATAGCTTCTCTCAATCGGCCAGCGATGCACATGTAAAGTAACTTTAACAGTTTTATTTTCCTTTGTAACTAACACGCTACTAAAATCTTTGATATACTACTTTCCGTATTTCATAGTCGACTGTAACCGCCGCCATCTTGAATTAACCGCCATAAATAATTTGATTTGAACTCGCATTGAAATGTATTTATTAGGTACGTTGCGAGCCGTATGGATTTAACACCCACAAACATGGAGCAACATTATAATTAGCTGTTTTCCTTGAGTGACAATACTAAAGTGACTTCTAAATTATCCTCTAGTAGAAGGGCATTTCTTATAATCGAAAAATTTGCGCTATCAAAAAAAAAATAACTTAATCGCCTTAAGAACGGATGTTGCACATCTGCTGTTGGAGACATAATAACAAGTAATTAGCAAAGGAAGACATCGTCCAGCAGAGACGGCCCATGTTCGCACAATGTGTCCCGCACGTTGGATCGCTTCCGTTGCCCCTTTCCCCCAGCCCCTCCGCAACATCTCACGCCCCTCAACAAACCTCTTAATAAACTCAACTATTTTACACTTGACGAATGTGTTTGTGAAGAACAATTAATTGAGCTTACACTAAGGGCAAAAAAGAAAACTTTTAGTCCATGAAGTTTACGTCATATTTTAATGTTTAAATTAGTGGAACATACTAACAACGTCTCTCATTTATATAGTTTAAAAATTAAAATATTATTTAAAGACCTTTTAAATGCGTTGATGAGCCCATTCGCTTGGTCCTCGTATGAAGGTCAGCCACTCACACACTTACTTACCTTACTACGACGAATTGAGCGGCTGATTGTATTAAAACTTAGCTTATTTTAATTTTTGTTGCTGATTGCGACATAATGTAATAAACTATGCTTTGTTAATTATGTTTAATAGGTATGCCAAAATAAAAATAAAATTATCTCTGAAGTGATTATCTCTTTATTATGAGCGTTCGCTCACTTCATAATTTTATTAATTAAACTGTTTCTATATATGTACATATAATAAACATGCGTATTCAGTGTCTTTGCAAAGTAGTTTATTGTTGATAAAGCTGATTAATAACAAAATAGAGTATAAAAATATTGTGTTATGACTGCGTAATGTGTTTTTGCATTTTTAAAATCAGTCTGGTTCTGAACATCTTGCTCGGGAATAACTATAATATTGTATTAAACCAAGCGTCATATGTCATACTCGCATCATTCGTTATGATATCGCTACCTTAAGCGTCTGTGTTCTATTCTACGAATAGTACCTGAAATGGCCTCTTCGGTACATAAGATAATTATACCTAACTTTAAACAAGTAATGCCTATAAGAATGCAACAACATGGGCGTATCGGCTGCGTGGTCTATGTGACTAATCTACTATTTCAGTCAGTTGTGAAAATATTGCCTAACGATATTGGTTGGTAGCGCGGCATGTACCTGCGTAGTAAACTGCTAATAGTTGCCGAAACTTGCTTTGCAACCTACCGACATTGCGTCGTAAAGCAGCCTTCGATTTCTCCCATTTTAACAGAATGTAGAATACGTTTGTCAATTTCAATGTACTTTTGTAGATTTATATATCATCTTAGTGATTTTGGTAAAAAATAAATATATTTTTATGATAAAATAAAATGTTATATTGGAATACTCGTCTGGTTTGTGCTGTTACATAAGAGACCTGTATTTTAGTGGCCGCATTTGATGTTATGAGTATTCAAAATGGTGTTCTCAATCTCGCCATTACTATGGAATACATTAAAATCAGTGCATTATTATTCGTCTCGGACACGCGTTGTTGTGCCACAGATTAGATGAAGCTGCAGATGTTAGCGATGAATGATGCGGTGCATACACAATGTATCCACCGGTATATACGTATTTGTGCATTGTGTACATATATGTAAGTCAAGGCACCCTTAGTAGAAACAAATTGATAACCAATCTAATTTTCACTAGTTTTTAAAGTTTGGCGGTCGAGTGACATTTAAGTTGAATAAAACCAGCCGACTAATATTAATATAATTAAATAAAAGTTTTTTTCCACACAATAAATAAAAATTATACACATCTTATTGTACACGACTTTAAAATAATAAAACAATAATATTCTACTTGATAAGTATTAAACTGACGAAACAGTATGGGTCATAATACTCATAATTATGGAAAGAGAATGTATCGTCACAGTTGGAGACCAAGGCTTCGTTTATTAACAAAGCTACTGAAGATGCAACGTTAATGTAATCTGAATTGTCCTCGCTTAGTCTGTGTATAGAAACATAGCAATTTGGGGTGATTATGTCAGCTGTTCCAAAGAATGCATCGGCGGTGTAACAGAACTTGTAGGACATGGTATTGTTTTGAGTAGTTATACGCACGTGGGCACTTGGATCTCTGCGTCGGAGAAAGTGGCTCAGCCGGCGGCAAGGCCGTCTAGTTTCGTCCCGACCTTCATTTCTTTACTTCCGGGATCCGTTCACTTAAATTATGCTGTCAAGAAATGGTCTATACGACATGAAACCTTTATAAATTACGGAACAAAGGGCTTTTGCGGCAACGACGTAGGACATAATCCTCGTATAAAAAACAAGTATTTCTGGTGATTCTTTTGTGTTTTCCGTATAAATTGTATATGGTGTCCGATGATTACAAAGGTTTTTAATCGATAAGCCATTATCCGCTAAATATCTTTGCGTAAGCGGTATCGTTTCACAAGTCATTGAATTACAGACGAAATCGAATAACCAAGAACGGGACTATTAAACATCACGTAATATTAATTATAGTAGTCTTTCTAACAACTCACGACTTCTACATGCAATTAAATAAACATTCTAAAATATCATTGAAATATCAAATTTTAGGTGTTCTCCGTAAACTTTGGCATATTATGCATTTTCGTTCTCATGCTTACTGACAGTTGTTTGCGCTTGTAATTAATTGCGTCAGTATATCCGGCGATTATCTACTTTCATCTAAACTTATACCATATTATTTCCCAAAACTGCATAAGTGCAAGTTTCTTAACTAACTAATTGTTAAGAAACTTATAAAACTAGCTTAAAATAAAACCCATGTACTTAATTCAGATGTAATTAGTGATAGTACAAAATTATTTTTGTAGACTTCCAGACCACCTGATGGGGATCTTTTCACTCAGCCGGAAGGATGGAAGAAACCTCTTAAAGAAAAACATAAAATTTTCAAAACGTGATAAGATTTATTAAAAAATTGCAGTAAAGCGTCTGCGAACCTAAAAGAAACAATTCATGCTTATTTATAGTATTCACCACTTGGGAATTAACGTTCAAAACGGTGATTACATCGATTGCTAAACATAGGTCGCGTGACAGTCTCTACATGTGATTGCAGCATCAACATTCGCGTGCATCACGACGTAGTAACCTTACCTTAGATCCGGACAACTTAATATCCCACTGACATAGTTTCTATTGGGTTGTATCTGTAAAAACTATTACGATGTGAAATATCTTCGCACCCTAAACCTTAAACATATTTATGTCGAAAATATGTGATTAATTTCTAATTGATCATTACTATCAATCTCCTTTCATTAAAACTGTAACGCCTAAACTTTCTGAGTAATGCCCCAGAAAATAAATGCAACCAACAAAAGATCAAGTACGTCTTGTTAGTATTTCATAACTTAATTTGTCAATAAGAAGTTCACCGAATTTAAATACTTTTTCTTACTGTAGCACTGTTTGTGAAATTATTTTACTAATCCAGTTTAAAGCGATCCATCGTGATTGTAAGATTTGCTGATCGGTTCAGCAGTCATATCAAAATGGCTAACTTTAATTATTGACCTCAGTTGAAATCTCAATTTAGTGGTAAATTAACGAGCAATTCAGACTTGTCAGACAAGTTTGTTATAAATAAATAATTTTGGCCGGGGAACTCTTTGAAAGCTCCAAGGTCGTGGCAGCTGATCTTCAATATTAGGAAACTCAATTTGAAGTTATAAGTAAATGCTCATTCAATTTTGTGAATATATATTGGGCAATATTTTACGCATGGGTGAATCTCTCTCAGTACTTGGAAATATGAGATTGCTCTTGCATTATTATGTATGTTACTAACTTTATTTTTATTGAAATAGGAGTAAGGATAAACGGAATATAGCAAAAGCATTTTCAGTGCCATATAGCAAAGCAAGCACTTTGAGGTTTTCCAGAATGTCCGATTTTGTGAGTCTGTATTAGATATAATTGGTCATTTATTATGATTTTGTTACAATTATGATAGGTTTCCTCAATTATTACATACGATAAGGGACGATAGAATAGAACAGATCTATTATATTATAATATATTAGTATTGCCAATTTTAACCTACATCGACTATTACGGTATTTGTAAGGTAAATAATTAATCATCAACATCATGGCCGTTGACTTTATAATGAACTTCAATACTCATTAGTAAATATTTGTTTATAAACATTGATGAAACTGTTAATATAATACTGAATCATAGTAATGAATTGGCTTAGATTCGGACTTTGATTCGGATGACAGTTTAAGACTGGTGTACACGTATGTATGTATGAAACTACAAATGTCACTTAATACCGAACCTCATAAATTAGTATTTTAGATTTTGTAAACATAACTAAGTAGTCGTTTATTTGCTTAAATGTAATATGTAAGTCTTAATTATGTAAGTAACTTCTTTTTAAATGTTTTAACGATACGTTTCACAACAAGTGTCTAATATTTTAACTTTACATTATTCATATTTATTTAAATTAATATAATAATCGTGACTAAACTTACATATTTATTTGTCCACACGGAACATTTGCTATGGCTATGTATTAGCATCAAGTCTCATAATTGTTGACTTATTCTAGTGCAGCCTTGCAGGCTAGTTGATTGTTTCACTTTAACTAATCGCATGCCTAATTAAGCAATGCTTATACTCGTTACAGAAAATGCAATCGTTTTCTACGTACCTAGCTGCTTACATATGTACATAGGATTGTAGACGTTTTCTTTAACCTCTTACAACTCAGCAGTAAATGATTCACGTTCCGCCCGGTATCACTGACTGTGGCTAACCTTATCCCTAAAACAATGGCGGTATTAGTGTTAAACTGTCTTATATAAAGAGTAGTTGCTTCCCCAGTCGGGCAAGTTGTATTCGAGTACAAAAATGTTGTAAAGCTAGCTAGTTAGAATCTTAGTGACTAATTAATTATTACGTGGCACTGTGTCAATTTTTTATTTTTTTAAACTTACTTTTGTAAAAGGTGTGTATCATATCACAGTTTCGACGTCATTTGGTTAAGTATAACTAGTTAGAAGACGTCCAGGAGCTTACAGATTAAGCTCGTGAATTGATCGTTGTTAAACAGAAACTCGTGTAGTGTAAGTTTTTCATGGACGGTAAATAAAAGAAACTATTTTATTCATTATTCACATTCATCAATATAGTTATATCAATGTAAACAGTAGCACGTTACGTCTGCTGAATTAATGTCCCCAATTCAATTGATGTGTTTCATTAGCACAAGTGGCCCCGATTGCTTCGTTGATCGAGCCCGACGATCGTAGTAGCAAAACCGAGGCGCCCCACGATTACTTGAAGTACTTATTTGTAATTCTGGCACATGGTGATAAATTCGTGCTATAATAAGGAAGTAGTTTAATTTGACTTTAGGATCTAAATTAGCCTTCAATGAGTACCAATGTAGTAAAGCTGAAACTAAAAGTTATTTATATAAAAAAACATGTTTTTGATTTAACAGGTATTGTAGTAATAACAATATTATTTAATTAAAAATTAAAACCTGAAAGTAATGTTACTTAAAATGTGTACCTCTCCCTACAATTGTGTAATACAATTAAATCGCTAAGTTCTTTATAATCATATATTATAAGATAAAATATCTATCTTATGTGATCACAGGTCCATCTTAAAAGAGAAAAGACATGCATTTTAGTCTTTTACTACAAGTCCATTACCATTTGTCCATACCATTAACCTAACAAAGATTTACCTTATAATCTTTTTATTTAGCTTCTCTAACTAGAAAAGAACTTTGAAATTTCAATTTATGGGCATGAAGATATGAGATGTTAACTAAACTACTTTCTTGTTAAAATTGAATTGTATATGTAGTATATGAAGTTAGTTTTTTTCCGGTTAAATAACAGTTTCAGTTCTTAACCATTATTTCTTGAGAACATTCATATCTTTAAAGCTGGTTACGAAAACGCAGGCCATTGACATTGACAGCAAGAAAAAACTACTTTTATAAAAGGGGTAACTTACACTAACGTCTCTCATTAGCTTCCTTAGTGCACTTTATGTTACAAATTTCTTTGTCCCAAAACAAATGAGTGTACTCTGTTAAGATGTATCGAAATAAACTTCTCAGAAATAATCTTCGGCCAACATATGATTATTATGGTGCATCTTCTCCGCTGTTTCTCAGACAGTGTTGCCAACTTTACAGGAAATAGTTACTTTCATCTTGAAAAAATAGCATGGTGGTTTCGATTTCAGTTAAAATCTTTTGAATTCACTACAATCCCACTAACAGTAGAGCTCATTCGGTCAATAAGATGGTGTTGTTATGTTTGTGATTAGCACAAGACCTTTACGCGTTGCCGGGTTCAATTAGAGATCACCCAGTTGCGTTAGAAACGAAGTCTCCATTACCGAGGCGGGTCGTGACACCGCACGTCTACTAAACCCGATGGCGTAATATCAGTATTGTTGTCAGTAATTTTCACGTGCAACTAATATGTAGCTAATTGTAGGGTATGAACATAAAAGCAGCTACTTATTCTATATGTAGCGGTAACTAGGAGTGGAAAATGTGGGCATTATCGCACTGTATCGCTACGTGTGAAGGACGTTTGTTAACGAATACATTGTTGCTATCGAATTTTCACTGTACTACTAACTCCATTTTACTAAATTATAACCCGTAAACTTGTTCAACAATAATCATATTTCATTGAACACCGAAAAGTACACATGTCATATCAACGTGAATATTTCTGTTCCACGGGGCAAGTCTAAGTTTTCCGGACGACTAGCGGAGTACGTTTTACTTTCTTATAGGAAGTGCTATCGCTTTCAATGGAGACCGGTTGATAGTATTTGCTCGTTAGACATATTGGGGCTCTATACATTTTAATCGGAAACAAATATTGCCAATGACACAGTCAATTACAAATATACGTATGTTATCTTTATGGGAATATCGTTACTCTTAAATTTCTTTCAATACCGTCAATTTTGGCATATAAGTTGCTAATTCCTAATTGCTCTGATTCTTGGTCACGTGAAGTGTCAACATTTCGCTTGGACCCTATGACCCTGACGTATCAACCCAAAATGCTCAAAAACAAGTTACTGTATTTGCGCCGTTTGAGATTTTTTGCGAATGCAATGTTATTCGTAATTGTAAATTCATCAATAACATTACTTTGAATATATATTCCTGTATTTATTTCGTGTTTCATATGGAATCAGGTGTTTCGAAATTGTACGAAAAGACAATAATTACAAGTAAACTTGCGCATATCAGAGATAATTTTTATGACCCCGATTCAACTCCTAAACCAGGGTTCAATATCATTTGTAGATATTTGTGATACATCTATCGCTCATTCATCGTCATTTAAACCTTAAATTACAGCTTATTACCCGGCTAAATGTTGCCTTATGTATTTATGTAAAGTTACAAGATTTTTTTAGTAACTCCATCGAATCTCATTGTTGTAATTACATAAGAGACAGTCTCTTAACAACAAAATAAAAGTGTCTCTGGCCGAAGTAAAGTTAAGTGTGTCTGGCCAAAAACCCGAAGCTATTTAGCGCCTTCTTAGATCATTTGTCTTATACATGTATTGGTGGACGATCGTCTCATATGCTGACTACGAGACCTTTGTACAAAGATTCCACTGTCGGTTTTCGGATTAATGGTGAATACACAGAATGGTTTGATATTTTAAAAGAAGTCAATTAAGGTTGTGCTTCTCCTTGGTTGTTCAACCTTTTTATGAATGTCGTCGAGAAAATGAAGTGGATTGAATATGAGAGGATTGAAAGTAAAATGCCTTTATATGCTTATGATTAAGTCCTATAAAGGACTTGCAGAATATGGTGGAGCCCATGGCCTTCTAAGGCCTGAAATTTGTTAAAGTGAACGAATTAAAAAGTTATCCGTGTTAAAGAATGAAGAAATGAATGAATGTAATGTTATAATAGAAAATAAACGTGTGGAACAACTTTAATAGTTAATATGTATAGGGTAGTCTTATGCAGGGATAACAGATGCCAAATTGGATATTGAACGAGATCACTGATGTGTTAGGTTTGATTGGTTAACAGAATAAGGTATAATATTGGGGAGCTATGTAGATTGAAAGAAGGACGTAGTGATCAAAATTGAAAAGGGTATCCCAAGTCGTTTCGACACGCTGAAAGAATGATTTAGAAACGACGAATGTCAAAATAGTCATACCTATAAAGCGAATGTTAGTTTGAGACCGCTGGGAGTCGACCACGTTGAACATCATCTGGTCACAGAAGTAATGTTTGGAAGAACCCGAAACCGGTGACCTTGATAAAAGATTTAATAACAGTTGAGTAAGCTCGGGAGGTTTGCAAGTATAGAATCAAGTGACGGGCTATTTTCTCTACCTACTCCAAACGGGAAAAGGCGTGATTTTTGTATGTATGTAAGTAATAAAAGAGTTCTTACGTTTTTTATAATATTTCTTCTTTCTGATGATGATACATTTATGAAATATAATAATGAAATCAACAATCGTAAGTGATAATTTCTAGAAAACAAAATTATACGCTTCGTTTTATGAATAAAGCATTAGATAAATTACTATATAGTTATCTTTTGTATGTGCATTTAATTAGGATATAAAGACAATGGAAAACAGTCGCATGCCTGATAACGCTATAAAAACAAGTCACAGAGACCGACCCCTTTTTTGTATATTCTCCACAAAGCGACTTGAAAAGGGCTCAATTTGAATTAGTCACATAAAATCGTTGTCTGTCATATAACTTTTGTATGAGTCATACACATTGAGCCATTTACGGGGAAAGTGTAACCCGGTAGTGTGACGCAACAATAAAAAATATACACACAAAGGAATTGTTGCAACTAGACATGAAGTTGACGTAAGGGTAAGCTTGTCTCTATTACCACTAAGCGGTCACCCGTTGTGATGACGTAGAAAATAACACGTTACGTATAAAGAGAGACAATCCAATGATACTACGCATGCAATTAAGCGATTACGAAGTATATTTACATTGTCTTTTTTTAAAGTATTCGATTTCCCTATTTTATAGGTTTATCTACTTTTAGTAACATAGTAAGTATTAAATACATATTGTAATATACAGGTGTCCGGTAAGAAGTGGACCAGCGGTGAAAAACACTAAAGTTTATTGTCCTAAGTCTTGCAGTATCGATGTTTTGATTTTTTTAAATATTAAGTTGAACTTGTCCTAGTGTGTACAAAAAAATCAAATTTGTGTACAAAAATTTGTTATTCCTATGATTTAAAAGTGAAATACAACAGTATTTGCTATCCACTTTAAGTAATTTCTGCTTTTGACAAGGTACCTAATGTTGCGGTGATGTTATAAAATGTTGATCTATACGAGTAATTGTAATTTATTTAAAAACGAATTAGAATTTCAAACAAAAAGTGCAATATTCAATATAATATTATGGATGTAAAGATATTGAATTTTAACTTATTTTAAATGATGTGAAATGAACTAACTCCTTCATAACGACCGTGACTTGTAAACAGATCCGTCTACCTGTTGTTTCGCAAATCAATCCTAAAGCAGCGCCGCTGTTTGTTTCGTCTATAAATAAGGAGGTGCTAAAAGCGGTCCGACCGGGAGACATGCTTCCTTCGCTTTGAGCGACCGGGGGTACGAGATCGTGTTAAACGGAGCTCTTTGTTGACGTTACCTCGACTTGCGAGCATTAAGGTGTGCTCGCAATGAGCAGAGCACCCGGAGCGATGTGCGCTCGTGCAATGCTTACATCAAACACGTCGACTGAGGTGAACGTCTGCGCATGCGACGTGCTAGGCCACCCGCTAACGTGCCACGCCTCATACAAGCGGCCTCGACTTCAGTTTTTAGGAAAATAATGACTATTTTTGACGATATACTTCGGATTGAAGAAGTAAACGTCGGGTTTAAATTACATATACCACTTTTACAACAAACTTTAAAAAACATAAATAAAGCAGTTTGATAAATTCTCGAAACTTACATAAATTCAACTACGTGACTTCCTTTTTGCTATGTTAATTATTACCCTCTTATTTCTTCAAATATATTTCCATTGTTTCGTCTAATATATTAAACCAGCAGACAATCGTTTGGTGCTCGTAATATAAATAAAGACGAGCGGTTGACATGTGATGGCATTCATACCTAAGCCGGTATGTTCTCGCATTGGAATCACGGTGTTGGTGCCCATCTGCATGCGTGCAGTACACCGAGCGTCCGGTCTTACTCATCCAACAGTTGCTAACTATGTGAATTGTTGTGGATAGGTTTACCATATTCATACTACATGTATCTTCTCAGATAGATTAAATTCTACACGAAGTTAAGTTCTTCAACGACTTGTAAACGGATATCTTTTTGAGAGTATTGAATCTTTATTTTTTATTGCTCCGCTATTTTAAAATTTCAAACAGTATCAACACTACACATTGTCCAGCCAGATACAGTATACTAAATATGATAAACTGTGGTACTTAAATAACCATAAGTATTCGAGATACACACCACCAAACAACTGCGCAGTGTCGCTGCGTGAATCATATTGTGATATTCAACCATTGTTCACGAACGATTTCGCCTTTCGGCACACACACAAAGCGTTTATTTCGATATTTCTATGATTTCAGCGAAATTCTCTCACAATTTAAACAACCACAAAATTATTAAAGGAAGTTTGTCACGACGATCACTTGTGTTCAAATAACTTAAACGGGCGTAATGTGTAAGACCAAGGGACGAGGACTTCCAGAACTGAAAGGTTAATGACTACTCGGGTCATTATTGGGAGATTGTTGTTAGGTCTGTACTACTCTGTCAGAGGGGACCGCTATATCTCGACTCTGATCGTTTTCTTCGCGCAATCATTCAATAAACGGGATGGGATCAATCACCAAGACCCTCGGTTAACTCCTTAGAGAAATGAACCAATTCTAGTACTCTATACTTCAAGGTATAACACTCTTGATAAACAATGAGACCTGGAATTAATAGAAATATAGACAGACTCCTTACCATTGAGAACATACTGATTGCTAGTTTTAAATCGTTAAAAGTTAATTTAAATATAGAACGCATTTGATTAGAACCAATTAACGTTAAATTAAACAGTTCTCTTGTTTGAGTTATATCGCTGTATCAATTGTCACGAGGCGATCTTTCTTAATGATTCGAATTCTTGCTTATTACTTGCAGTGAACGTAGGTCACGTTACTATTTATGGAGCTAAATAACTCGTATTTACAATAAATTTCATTCCAATAATAGCGTAAGGTTAGGAACCTTGCTAATTTGAAGCTATAGGTTAAGGTTTTAAGTTGTTTAGCAATAAACTGATGTGATGGACTTCTGATAACATTTTTTACAAAAGAAGAAGTCATTAGAATTGTTAAATTTGAACTCTGAATTTGCTTACATGTAAGTAACCCAAATTCGCGTTCTTTGTTACTCAGTGCCATTGCCCCCAGAGGTTATCGGGAAAAAGAATATATTTAGCGAGACTTCGAGTTCAAAAAGCATCGACTGTGAGCAGACTGTTGAGGTGTGAATTTTTAGTGATTGCCAACGTAAATACACAAGTACATTCGGCAGTATATTAGGAGTTCAATAACCTCACAACTACTGATTTTTTAGAGTTACTGATCATCCCGAAAATGATCTTTTAAAACGTTAACATGATCTTACTTGTTTTTCCCCAAATTACGTTTTATTTTTACTTAAGTCATTGCTCTCAGTTCGCGGTGTGTGTATTTACATCAAAGAATTCATCGCTAATATTCTTTCTTTCAATATTTTCAGACTGTATTGTTTCTTTCAGTATTTTCCAACTGTAGATTAGGATAGGATGCCTATGTGATTCTTAAGCCTGCCTAAGTTAGTCTAAATTTTATTCGCCTTATATTATGTTATATATTAATGCACATAAAGACCACTTCGGACTAGTCCTAAAATAGACACCATAGAACATGCAATATCCAGCCACCATAATAATGAGGAACACAAACACAGGTTCAAGCGATCGGCGTGTTTGTCACGTTGACACCATCGCTCGCTAACAAAAACAGTACACATGACAGCACCAGGCGCACACTATGCCCATTGCGCACCTTCGTAAATGTTCACCACACTATATTTTACCTAAGCTCATATTTACTAAACAAACACCCGTTAACTATGTTATGAGTCAGTTTGTTGCCCTGATATAGTAAACTTGACGCTACTACTGCGAATGTCTAAACGTATTGTAATTTTCAATTGCTCCAATCCTTGGTGTACGATGTTGGATTGCATTAGAAGCCTAGTTCGAATGTAACAACCGCGGCCATTTGAAATCGACAGTGATTACAATTTTCCCTGGAGCTCGGTTGCGCGAACACAACGTCCGATGGAAAGCAGCGTTTAACCAATGTTCCGCTCTGATAACTCTCTAATTACGCCTCGACCATTTTCCGTCGACACTTGGCTGCCACCAACTTAACCCCTGGCTTCTCTCTGAGACATTTCACCTGCGATTGTACTGTTACGCTCATTTGTCAGATTCACTTTCGCCTTATCGCCAGCAATATTATCGTAAAGTAACAACTAGTTATCATCCTACAGAGACATTGAAAACTAAGTATTTCGTTATAATTTAGGATATACAAGATTTATTTTCGGTATTTCTTTTACAACTCTTACAGTTTTACTCTTGAAAGTTACAGTTCCAGTTAGAGGTCTCGCACTTCCAGCCAGTTCCGGATCTGTATAAGTCTTATCCTTTTCCTTCCATTTCCATCCTTCGTTTTCTGTCAATATACTTTTCAAATTTTCATAACTGATCCCTAAAAGTGCCCGTATGAGGCAACAGCAATTAATTGTGATCTTCAAAATGTGTTATTTAGGCCTCTGCTTACCCCTCTGAGGATACAGGCGTGAGTTCATGTATGTATAGGTGCAGTACACACAGGTGCAGTTTTACTCTTTAACAGTCAAAACTAAATCATATGATACCTATGTATATCTAGTTAGAGCATAAGCAATCTTAGGAGCTTGGTTTATGCTAGATAAAGAACAATAGGTGCTTATACACCACTAAAAGCATTCGTGTATAATTGTTTACATACCGTTGTTTGCTCCTGACCGCTTATCGTCTAGGACAGATTATGCTAGCGTACACCATTAATATAAGAATTATCGAAACACGTAAACAATTATACAAACGTAAACATTTATTTTGAACAAGCTTTTTAAATGTAGGGTTTAGCAAAAACCTTGAAAAAACGTCATGTTCGTCATGTTCTGACAAAGAGCGCGGCAACGTATAATAATTTGTCTGTTGTATTCCAAAACACAAGTGTTTGCGTGTTTACGATTCCCGGACGAGGCGGAGGCGAATAGAATATACAATGAAGTGTCATTCACATCGATTGAGGCCGCATACAAGACGCGGCGTATCATACATTATGTATAGAGCTCATGTTCCGCGTCGAACTCTGATCAAATCCGACCTTCACGTTGATCTCGTATAGTCTACTTTTCCTATTAAAAAAACACTTCAGACTAACGTTACATTAATTTCTTCTATACATAGACTTCTAATATATCTACTAATATTTCTGTTATATAACACGACGTTGTTGTTATATAACAGAAATATTAGTAGACGTCGACCGTTGCCCCTCGCAGCGTGAAGTGTCGACGTTGTCAAGGAATAGCTAGGCGACAATAATTATTCCTCATAGTGGCGACGCTACAGCGTTGGCTGAACAATAGTGCACAATCAGCGCGATTGTGTCGCCGCGCCCGTGTCAACTGCCTCTCTCGTGAAAACCAGCATTGTTATGCTGATGATCTGTAGCTTCAAGTTCGACGCTCTGTAAAAACAAAAGATTCCTTTGACTATTTGCATCTCTAAACCCATAGAACAAGAATATTGATGGGAATTAGGAAATTTACCACCGAAATAAATAATTCATTAAAGATGGAATCGTCGGGTACAGGACGACCGCGGTCGTTAAAACTTAACATTAAAATTCGACTCATCCCGAGGTTTCAAAAGCATAATTTTGTAGTTTGGGTTAATTGGTAGTATTAACCAATTCAATATATACCATTTTTTTAAACTATGAGATCAAGCAGGTAGGCCTTAAAACCAGCCCGTTGGGTAGTTTTTTTTGTTAACTGTCAGGTACCCGACCCTTCTAGACCTACTGTGTACGTTTATTTTTTCTTATACACAATATATATTCAGAATAAAAATAAAGCATTTCTATTCGAAATCCTAATGACAAAAGGTTTTGTGACATATTGTTACTTTTACATTCAGATGATTAACCTATATTTTTTTAAACCTCCACCCTGTCGCACTTTGGTTTAAAAGTTGGTTCCTAATAGAAAATTTAATCATTATGATAACCACTGTTTTTTATGTTTTTTCAGAACCAAAATCGGCCAGTGCAGACCATGAACGGTACCTTAAGCTCCTTGGCTCCAGTAGCCGCCGGCACAGTGACAGGTGGCGTCAACTGGGAGCAGCATCCAGTGCTGGCCCGTGCCGCTTCTGTGCCTGCACACCGCGCCCTCGTCGGCCTCCTCGACCGTCTAGGCCATCGACGGCTCGAGCGCACTACCAGTGAACCTGCACCTCCACCACCCGCCACTAGTAGATACAAGACCGAACTGTGCAGGCCCTTCGAAGAAGCTGGTGTTTGCAAATACGGCGACAAGTGCCAATTCGCACATGGGATACGGGAACTACGCAACCTTCAGCGCCATCCCAAATATAAAACAGAGTTGTGTCGTACGTTCCACTCTGTCGGTTTCTGTCCGTATGGGCCCCGTTGCCATTTCGTACACAACGCGGAGGAAGCACGGCGCCGTGAGCCATCATCTCCGGGTGGTTCTTTAGCGTCACTTTCATCTGGTGGTTCTATGGCTTCATACATGAGTGATGGATCACGCTCCCCGCGTTCTCCTCACTCGCCGATCGCACCGCAGTCTCCACTGGCACCGCACTCGCCTCCTGCGATGTCTCCACCTGCGCAAGCTACTGCCTTCGCTTTTCGCCGCACGCACTCCCCCGACCCAGAAGAAGAACGACTCCCCGTATTCAACCGTCTGTCGTCTGCATTCGGCGACCTCGTCATTGCCTAGGGTCGTACGTTCGCCTAGTCCTAAGTTAACTTATACCGAACATAGCTTAAGGATCGTCCGTCACCTTAGTGCCTTTTCGACGTCTTCCAGCCAGCGCCCGAGCGACGTCCCGCTCGTCGCGTCTCGCGCACAGCACACCCGCTCAACGAATGATCTCCAGTTTGTCGATGCTATTTTGTAACTTCGCCTTGTAATTTATAAAGTTAACTAAACGAAGTGTTTACTGGCGTCTCGAAAGTTTGCGGTGTGAAGTATAGTAGTTTTGTACCTACATTTTTAGTTATCGGCACGCACTTGTAAATGGCACCTTGTAATATTAGATATTTATTGAGTAGCTCGCGGAAGTCTTCCCGATGATCCTCCGCCGAGCGGTGGTCTCTGTAAAGTTAGCTTATAGAACATTTTATTTATTTCGTACTGCCTATCCGCGCTCGGTACTGTGCCGCGAGAAGGCGCTCGTGATCTATTTTTAAGGGTTTAAGATAATAATTTATTATTTATTTTGAGTCTCTTTAACTGTAATAATTATTTTATTTTATAATAGCTAGCAGCTGCAATGCCGCACCGCATACGGACGAGGCCCGCGTCGACGGGACGTGGCTCGTTTTTATACCTAATCACGACTGTTTCTGTACCTGAACACAGAGACCCACTAATAAATAATATTACAAATACTAAAACGTACAGAACCAGTCGGTTACAACCTCGGGAGCTCGATGGGCTAGTGGAACAAATTCTTTTATATCTTAATCTTTAATATTATAAAATCGATCTCGCAAACAAAAACCGAAAGTGCTCATTTGTGGCGGCGCGTAGCATGCGATCATCGCAGGCTAGCCGACGCCGCTATCGAGATTCTCCGCGCTGCTCATCTGAGAACTATTGCATGCACGATCCCGCTCTTAGCGTCGTTGCGCTTTTTTCATTTTGCCTTGCGCGAGGAGGACGAGTTGGCCCGAAACCAGTTTTAAGTTTTGGTGATTATTTTTTTTTGTGGTGGAGCCGCTCTGAGCATGCCTAGTGTTGCCAGAGCTTCTTTTTTTACGAGACGTTCAGATTATAAAGATACCGAACCATTAATTTAAATGCATCAAAATGAGATCTTACATAATAAAAATTGAATCATAGGATTGACTGGCAAAAATGATTCCAAAAAGTATGTCTTCCAAATTTAAAACACCTATCTGGAGTTCAAAGTATTTCCCTCGATGCCAGCAATTTTAGAGTAGTCCTATGTTCCGATATTTTATAAAAGTTTATCTTGTGTTATTCGAAGATTCCTCTCGGGCATCTGGTCCGCCTCGCAAAAACTCCACCCGCCGAACTCCCGAGCTCTTGTCCATCGTACACTCCGTACCAATAAACCTGTACAAAGATATGACAATACTAATATATGAAACATGTTTATACAATTGTTGAGGCGAGCGGTCGCCGCGCGGCGTTCCACGAGCGCGCATCGTGCGCCACCAAAACGTGTGCCTTTTACTTATACGAGATAAATCGATTTATTTAATTTTTAGTTGATCGAGATAGATTATTGTTTATTTATTGTCTCCTTTTGAATATAATATTCAATTTGGCACAGTTATTACTTTAGTCCTACTTTGACAGAACTAAGTGATTAGTTTCCAAGTAGTATAGTTTTCTTTTGAATTTAAAGTGTGATATTTTATAATATTTATATAAAACAAAGTTTAAACTTTTAATTAAGGGACCAATGTAAGTGATTAGGAGAAATTCTGATGAACCATCGTTCGTTATCGATTCTTACCAAGAGACTGTATCCTCGCGCCACATATTAATAATATTTTTGTTACATGTCAGATCTTCGAGTTATTACTATATTATTACAATAAAACATTTGACCAACACTGGTTTTGTGTTTATTTGTCAGCTTTATAGAACCGAGATGGTATTTTATTTTGTTTTCTTATTTTTATAATTTTAGTTTCAGTTTTTCTCCCATTCTTTGCGAGTCGTTGCATGGTGACCACAAGATAATAATTTTGTACCTAATGTTAAGGAACTTTTAGTTTTAAGCGTTCATAAAGATCACGATTATTATTTATTATCAGTTCATTACAAAATATAAACCATTAAAACTGATTTATTTAATTTCTTTTGTATTTAAACCGACATTTAAGTTGTACGATTTCTTGTAACTTAATGTTAGTAATATATCATGAGTCATATAATATAACAGCTTAGTTTAGTACCTACGACACTTGTAATTAAGTATTTAATTTTTTTTTTATTTAATTCCAATTGTAAGTTAATCTTCCAAAAAATGACTACGTATTCTATTTTCTTATGGACAAACGAATTAAGTATAAAGCTTAATTATGACATTTTTCTTGTAAGTTTCCTTATTTCCATCTGCATTTTTATTGAATTATAGTCAACATAATGTTTCGATTTTGTTTTTTTTTTGTTTTTACAACCCAACTCCTTATCTTATAATTTATTTTAAATAATAATATGGGTTATTATTTAAAATCATAATTTGATTAATATGGGTTTTCATTACCTTTTACACAAGACAAAACCAGGTGCGTAATTTATCTAAGTGCAAAAATCAAACCAGTAGGTATAAACAACAATTAATGTCAAAATAAATGTACGTTATAACTAGCTCTTCTTAAAAAAGGAAGATTAAATGCAATTTTAATCTTATTGCAATCTTATTGCTCCTGATGGGGTAAACGAGAACTAAACTGGTTGAAATATGATTTTACTACATACGAGTTCACTAAAGAAAATAGGTAGGTACATACTTTTAATTGCTCTAATATTATTATAAACAAGTAGTGTATCTGTTGAGTGTAGTGAGTTTAATATTTAGATACTCATGCAGTAAGTGTGTGGAGTAATAGTTTCCAAAGCAGTTGGTTATCTAAGTCTCTTCCGCCTTTCATCTACTTATATTGAAGGACGTTTATTAAAAAATCAGCTTTGAACACTTCACTGTGTGAACCTAGTAGCTACCAACTTATCACTGAAGTCACGAAGACGAATGATCTTATTGCAGTTACACATAAGTATTTCTGCCTGGTATGAGTGGGAAAAGATGCATACAGGGGACGCTAACACCTACATAGAGCTTGAAATGTTACCGACAGCGGGCATTCGAGTTTTGAGACATGACAATGTCCATTTAGATAAATATTTTACCTACAGTTTAGCTTTTAGCAGAAAAACAATTCAGGCATCACAGTGATACCGCAAACACCATTCCAAAGAAGTGCAGTGATTTGTAACGTTGTCGCCTGTACTAGTAAAATTCACTGTATCACAAGTGTCAGTACCTTACACGGTCGGAGAAAAAGACAAATAAATAGGAAATATGTACATTATGTTTTTCTTCTAGACTTTTATAATGTTCCAAATTCTATAATTAGAAATAAACTTTGTTAACAAAGTCAAGCTTAATTTTTTTGTTACTTGAATGTTAGAGAATAACTATCATAAAAACCGTATAACTCAAAAATCTATAGTTAGCATTTCACACGTTTTTAAATATCAACTTGAGGTCATTCTAGTTTTAAATGTAACGATCGATTATGATAGTAACCGGATTTGTCTTTAGTTGGGTATGCGCCATTAATCACAGTAATTTATATTTTTTATTGTTATATATTGTAAAGTTAAATAGATGAGTTTAAACAAGCTTATTGATTCAACAAAGATTATTTACTCATGGGTTCGCATAAACAATATTCAAATCTGCTGTTCTGCATGGATCCTTGATTTTAGTCAATCCGATTGGAAACATGATTTTTATTATAAGACAACCTGATTTCGTGTACTGTAGGATAATAAGTAGTAGTTAATTATACACTTCGCATCAAAAAAAAAAAAAAAACGAAACAGCAAGTACTGTTTAGGCGGCATTTAAATAAAAAAGAGGACTGATATCATAAAAAATACGCCAATAAATAGCTGTAAGTTTAGACTACACCGGCGTGTACTACTAGACTAACTGGAATTGTTATGTACACTATCGCAAAATTTGAATTTAAATTTTCATCCAATAAATGATTGTACAGATTGTTTTCAATGTGTATTCTGTCTGAATTTATGCATTTTTTTTTTTTTTTTTGTAAATCATGTATTTTTATAATAATGATTGTTAACTCAGTAGTTAACTAAGCTCTGTGACATCTTAGCAAAGAGATTTTTGCTTAACAAATATGGATACCTCGTCCACGGAAGCCGCCCAAGTCGTGGCGTTGCTGGATTCAGCTCTCAAAAGAGTGTTATCGAAAAACTGGTATGTTTACTTGCCGTCCAGGATCTGGTCGATATCTAGTCACCTCTGAGCAAGATGACCGGTGTATTGCGTCAGTTTCTCTAAGAAATCGTCACTTTAGCTCTATTCAACTGCAGTAGCTGCTCCGTGAGGTTTGAGGATGGACTGTAAGCGATTCTACTATTAGAAGATTTGCGGAGCGTGGTCTCATAAACCAGCTAATGGCCCAAAATGAGTACGCTTCAACGTGAGCACTTAAATTGGTCATACCTTCAATGGAGCAAAGTCCTCTTTTCTGATGAGAGTAAGATCATGCTGTATGGTAACGACGGAAGAAAGAAGGTGTATTTGTGTTACAGTGGCTGTTCATGGAAGATTTGGGAAAGCATAAGCGGCGATGGATAAACCGAACTTGCTTTTGTATCTGGACCTCGCTTATATCGCTCGTCATTAAAATGGGTCACGTTACATCGAAGAGTGTCTGGAGTCGCATGTTGTACCTTACGCATATTTTATTGGTGAAGAGTTCATTTTTATGCAAGACATTGCCAGGGCTCATACCGCAGGCATTGTAAATGAATACGTGATCGAAGTCGGTATTACGGTTATGGGCTGGCCAACAAGAAGCCAAGATATGAATCCCATAGAACACCTTTGGTATGAGTTGAATATGCGAATCAGAGTGAGAGATCCTGCTCCGGAGACAAGCGGCCAGTTTAAAATTACATCCCACAACACAAGATTGTGATTCTCATCCGTTTCATGAGGAACCCCATGGAGGTAGTCAATAGGTCCCGGGGAGGAAATGCGAGATACTGAATAAACTTTTTTAAACATTACTTTGTTTTACGTATTTGTTTTTAACATTTTACAAATTCTTAAAGGGTAAAAACATACCTGTTGAACAAAACACGATAGATTAATAAATTTAATTTTAATTTGAAACATTAATATTCGTTGAACATTATTATATTTTTTTGTTTAAAATAAAAAAATACATAAAACTCATACAAAATCAAACTTTAGGGAGTGTTTCGTTTTTTTTTTATGAGAAGTGTAATAGGAGGGAGCTACTGAAAAGGAGACAGTCAGTACATATAAGAACTATAAATAAATATATAATGTTACCCATTTAATCTCGTATATCCAACTAACTAAGGAAGGTCGAGGCACGTTAAGCGATATTCATATTCTGCGGATTGGTTACAAACGTAGAAAATGTGCAACCAAAGTAAATATAAATCTATATATTTTATCGTAGTAGAGCCTTGCTTAGGCTCGAATAGGCCGGCTTGACTGGTGCGATATCAAGGCTTTACAGAAAATCGGTTGGGAAGAAACTCTTGTGTTGCATTTCCCCGAAATTAGTAAGGTTTTCTAAGGCCCTACTCCCATATCTTAAAATATTCGATAGGCAGCTTTGTTGAAACACTTCGGAGAAAGTTCATCGGATTTATATACCTGTAACACCTGACTACCGTTTAACCTATCCCTGATCGCTTAGATAGTGTAGTCTACAGTAGGTTTTATATATACCGGGTCTGGTCAGTGGCTGACCAAGGGAGATTTTCTGAAACATCGCGCAACATGTACAGCTGTCTTCCTTTTATTAGCTCTTTAGCTATGAGTAATGTTACTATTAAAGTAACGGAAATTAGACATCACTATATTTTTTACTATTACTGTGTATTTTGAAATCAACACAGTGCTACTTTCAAAATACACAATTGAACGAAAAATTTGATAATGGATGTCGTTGTTGAGTTACGAATATAGATAACATACGCAGATGCAATACATGATCTAATAAATTCAGAGTTCTTTGTCTTTTATACGCCCGCACGTTGTAGTATCATTGCTTTAAAAGCTTATTCTGGAGCTTTAGTTTAAAGACTGCCAGTAAAACAAAAACATACGTTTTAAAGAGAACGTCAAGTTTAGACATAAAATAATTGCATTGATTTTCATTAACTTCATCCCGTTAAGTCCCATTCCTGAAAAAGCAAGCATGCAAGCACCAAATTTCAACATAAGCAGAGTAATTTCGTAGAAAGTAAATTGATCCTTGTTTAAAACTATGCGTCGAGCTCTTCGGCTGAGTCGGCGGCTCTGGTAACCGAATATGAAGATAAGGACTGGCCTTGACAAAACAGTAGGTATATACTAACGACAGCCGATAATCATCCCATAATACATTATAAACTCTATGTAGATGACAATAAGTATAATTTTCGATTAAATTACTTCCATGAATGTCCCGATAGGGTAGTTGGTAATGTATAACGGATGTCATAATCTGTTGCTGCTCGAACAAAATAATGACCAAACTTATGCAGAGGTCGTAAGATCCGTATTAATTAGGTTGCTAGTTCAATAATAAGCTAATGCTAATAGGAAGTTAACACAACACCGCTTTGTTGGGAGCAAGTTCATTTAGGATGAAATATACCACGTGGTTACAACATGGATTTCAAATGGTTAGGTACCAGGAGTGTTGAAATATGCCAGGTTGTTATAACTATAACTAGTCAAGTAAACAGAAACTTTTTTGTTTAGCTGGCATTGTTATTAATAACTTTTATTAAATAATTACTAAAAATGGCTATCAAAGTTTTTGTTTTTGCACAAAAATACAAACTACACTTATGGGCACTTATGTTTGGAAATACATTATGATATCTCAAATACAATGATCCGTTGTTGACGATGCTTCGTGCAAAGTCGAAATCCAAGTTGAAGTATGACTTATATAAACAGAACATTTGGAGTGTTGGGAAGAGACAGCTGCATCTGGTAAACTGTAGGTAGTCTACCAGATACAGCTGTCTCCTCTCTCTCTCTCCTAAGGGCCTTCAGTTTTGGTAAAACCGTTCTTGTCTAATATCTTAAGGAGTTCTTACTCGCTTCACTGTCAGCTTTTTTGACATCCGCAGTCTAATAATGCCCATCTCTGGTCATAGTTATCTCTGTAGGTACTTATGCTACCTTCCGGTTCCATGACTGCCTCAACCACGCCATAACCGCATCCCATAACCCTAATTCTCTGTCACCGTTCCCTGAATTCGTTGTACCTACAAATGTCCTTTGTTTTTAATGAAGGGAAGCATGTGGATCAGCCTACCTGCTTCCATACGAGAATACGCATAATTTTACAAGTATTCAAACTACTGAGTAATATTTATTTAATTTTTTAAAATAAAAATAAGAGTAGGTAAGTAAGACATAAGACATTAGAGTCTATTTTCTTCTACTTTAAAGAGGTAATTGATCAAAATCATGCCGGGAGACTTACGAGTTCAACTTATTACCTATTTGTTTTATAGTTTACTATGATATTGTAATGAGTACTTAATGTAAAATTTATTAGCTTTTCCAAACAATTAGTTAGTCTGGAACAAAGTGAAGTAGGTCAGTAGTGAAACAATATCGTAATTAAAGATATAAAAACCACTCAAGGTAAACGATTTGATGATTAAATCTCTTGTTTTTTTCTTAGGCGTACTGGTAGCGTTCCCCGGAGACTAACAGCATTACCACGTTGAATATCAATGCGAATACGCTGTGCAAGAAAAATGTGCAGCCTTCTGGTCACGAGAAGTGTAGACCAGTCGTTTAGCTAGTTCCTAATAAATTTTACGAACACTCAGACCCCCTGATTCGTTTCTACCTTAAACGCCTCAAAAACATGTTACACATCAAAGTAAAAGGACCCTAAAACACCTTTGTGATAATATAAAAACCCAGAACTGAAGACTTAGAAAAGTAAGATTAAGAAAATAAATTTAACTACACAGATCTAAAACGGGGTAATTTTACCTACTTACAGTATGTAAACTTCCTTTTTTCTTCCTATTTGTATTTATACATATAAATCACACAGACTTAAAGTTGCTTGTTGCCTCAACAGTCCGTTTATCAGAAGACATTATCGCACCCAAGAAAGTAAATAACATAACCCAATGTTGGTTCAGCGATAATAATAATTACTGTTGGATGCGTGAGGGCGTTCATTATCTAATATTTGTTCAGAATGCTGATTAGATTACAAAAAGATGTATAAATAGTTCGGGTTAGTAAACTGATTGAGGGAGGTTGGATTGTTGATTTCACTAATCTATGAGAAATGCTTTAGCATCAAATTGTGCGAAAAATTCCATTGCAAATTCGCTTATGAAGTTCAGGTTCCCGCTTATTTGACATAGCAAGCGATGACTTTTCAATTAAAAAGAAATGCTTTGATGATGTTTTAATCATATTAATAACTGGAATAGTGATAGTGAATAAGATATAGATAAATAATGCTACTGTTAGTACAATAATAACTAAAGAAACTGTCAGAGAACGGAATTATTATTTTACACTCTCAATTATTAGTTTAGCCTTAAAGATGAAATAGTATATAACATTAATTCTAGATCAACACACACGAACCGCAACAACAGGTTGCTTTGACACTATTAGATTAGGGTGATATGTAGAATACCGTTGACACTTGTGTCGATCTATAACCTCCCATTTTAAATGGTAAATGGCATTGTAAGAAGAGATCGGCTCAACTAACTGACGGCCACTCTTTTAAACCAGATAGTCATTGCAAAACTAAGTCAATTATATATTATATTATAATATCAGAAACTTAAATTGGTTCATGATAATACGCTCTCAAACAATACCAACTTTATGAGGTGCAATTATTTTATTCTTGGGTATTTGACTATTAAACTAAGTAAACTCTTGTATCTTAGAAAATAGTACCGGAGTCTAATACCTTATACTGTGATACTACTAACGTACTTACTAAGCTCACATGCCTTAATTATGACCATATTCATTTGGTACTTAGGAGTACAACGGCTTAAGAAGTTGATTACAAAGAGAATAAGTAAATTACATACATAAATTTACTCACGCCCATATCCCCGCCTATTTTGGTGTCACTTACGTAATAGAGGGCAGGTCTATTGCCGTCAACATTCCACTGTATAAACTGTACACATAGTATCGGATAAATAACACTCCAATCCCTTAGTCACCTTTTACGACACCAACGGGAAGAGATGGTGTGGCCCTATGCTACCCACCGTGAACCACACGGCAGATAAGTTATTTCTTACGTTTTACTGTACTTCTTACACTAAACGTGGGAACTATTCTTTAAACGTGGGAGAGCCATGCTTTGCCACGTATAGACCGGCTCGACCACGGCCTCGCAGAAAAAAGGCTGATAAACAATGCTTGCATTGTGTGACCGAGTGAGTGAGGCTACCGGAGGCCCGCCCCTATTTCCCCCCCCCCTTCCCTCCACCCTTCTCTCCCCTCTATCATACCCTAAAAGGCGGACAGCACTCTTGTGACTCTTGAGTCGCAGGTGTTTATGGGCGGCGGAAGTGACCATCAGGTGACCCGTCTGCTCGTTTGTCTCCCGATACTATAGAAAACTATATGATATAGGTACCTGTACTGTAATATATCTATAGCCTTTGAACATTTGCCTGAGGGCATGCGTGACCCAACGACCTCTTTATGCCCTTTGCAGACTTACAACTAGTAGTTTCATCACAAACCATCGCATAGGCTTACACTCCTAAGTTCAGTCGTCATGGTAAATATCATGGTGATCGGAGTTACTCAACCGATCACCATGAGGTTGAGTAACTACTCAACATTTTGTACACTAGCTGTAAGGAATATAGAAGAGGGTATGGGATAGAAAAAGTAAATATAACTTCTGACATCTCTCTCTTCTGACACTCGACTGTCGGAATACAAAGTGAGCACTGCTCGTATTATGGTAACCAGATTTTGATATATTATATATGCATTTTACAGTTAAACTACGCCCAGACACAAATGAAATGATCGTGCTCATCACACAATTATTTGTTCTTTGTTTGAATCTAACATATGACCTCTGGCTTAGCATTAAAGGCCACTAAACACTTGACCAACAGGCCATAAAAAAAGTAAGTTTAACGCGAGCAAATCCAGTAGTACAACATTTAAACAAATATTGTTAAATTGAAAAAAAAAAAGAAAACTGTTGGTAAGCGAATGGACTTGACTAATTTAATCTTACGTATATAGTATTCAGTAATACAACAAACAAAAAACATTAACTAACTAGGTATGTGTATTTAGATGATGGTGTTTCATCACTGCTGTAATTCACTACTTTCTTCATCGTTCACAATTGCAGGAAGAGCGCAGAATATTTATTCTGCACTCTTCCTGCCTACCATACACGATTTAACCATCTATCGAACGCACTAAGTATTTATATATACATTCATTTAGCAGTTAATGCAAAGCTCTTTTGAGCTTAAGCGTCTGGGAAAGCATACTGTTTATAAAACTCACCAAAATAAAGGGTTTGATAAATTCAACTAAGAGGTGCAAAATAAGTCTACATGGTAAAATTTAAACTAGACTTAAAATATTTTACTAACATTTCTTTGTATCAATGTTCAGATAGAAAATAAGATATACCTAAAGATCTCAGATACAAGGTGACAACAATGTTTGCGAAACTGAAAGTTTATTTTTATTTTAACATACAACATATAGAAGTGAAGCTGAATGGTGAGCGTCTCATGTCCGCTTCCTGCTTCGTTGACACCTCGAAATATTTGGAAAGTCACGTTTTCAAGGATAGTGGTTTAAATATTGGCAATTACTTTTAATATCTACATGCAGGTTCCGTACAGAAAGATTTAAAGTTGTTAAAAATGCGGCTGTAATATGATAAATATGGCGGCACACCGGGTAGATATAAAATATCGCAGACAATTAATAAAAAGCTAACGAGCCATGAAGACTTAACCTAAATACTATAGTGCAATTCAATCTATTTGTGTAATAGTACGTACTGAAATATGTAAGTATAATTTTGTGCTCCATCGTTTTTGTACGTTAATAACTTTTAAACAGAGTTAAAGAGTTAGTAATAAAATTAATATTAATTTATATAAACATTAAATGAAATAATAGGATTAAATTTTTGTGTCTAAGACAACGGTAAGACTTTTATTGAAAGAAAACAATTTAAATATCCCAAACAACCTCTGGCAGGCTTTAATAAATAAGTTATTAACAGAAATTCATAGATTCGATGATCCATGACTGGTGGATGGATAAGAAATTACAGGGTTTTTTAAACACGGAACGACCACAATTGTGGTCGTTCCGTGTTTATTTAAAGGATTAACAGAAGGGCAAACGGACATGATAAGAACATTTTTGAACGTTTTATCGTATCCTCAAATCTACACCAGTTTCGGGTAGAATGAAGGCGACCGATAACCTAAGTAAATCGACCCGAACTCCGATAAGTCTAAGCCTCGACTTTTAGTCGATTTTAAGCGGTTTACAACAGAACTTTAACATTATTTGATATTGTTAACAACCTTGTACCCAAATGTCTAGCGTATTGTGCCTTTGTAAAATAGTTAAGTGTTTTATTATTTTCATTCTTAAGAAAATGTAATACGAATATTGTTTTTATTTTTAGTAGTAAGCTACTACTACTACTCGTCTGCAAGAACGTAAGTGATTATTAAACATAGTAGGAAAGTATGCGTTATTCTTAACAACATCATTATGTTTTTGTTTTATTATTTTTGCTTTCAATAAATGCTTAAATGAATATCTATTTTCAATAAGTTTCCACGTGCTTAGCTGGCATGGTACACAACCAAGTCCGTTTCGGTTGTTCAGTAATAATGGTAAGTTATGTAACGGCACCTTTATAAACTTTTCAATTAGATTATATTTTGTGCTTTTTTAATGTTGAATTACACTTATTTGTTTTTGGATCAGAACAAGCCATATTTCACCTAGCCTTTAGGTTTCTTTTCAACTGCCTATATACTTTTCCACCGAAGAATAGCTTAGCAATCATTAGACGTTTTGGTTGTTAACCCTTTAAATGCTTAAGTTACGGCGCATATTCTGTTACAATAGGTGTTGCATCTAGAGAATGCTGTATCAACTGTTCGGCACGTCGACAAGTGACCTGCTACCGGGTGAACGCAATATAAATTTTACTGCTCGATGCACGGACGGTCGTGTACTGAAACATTACAGTGGTATTTTAGTATCAGTGACTTGTCAACTCTCTGGTGGAGGTTTCGATACAGATGTTGGTCTAGTGTTTAGTGGCCTTTAATGCTAAGCCAGATATCGTATGTTCGTATCCCACAAAGAACAAATAATAATGTTTTGCAGCTGGGCTTGGTTTAACTATAAAATGCATATATAATATTTCAAGCCTGGTTACCATAATACGAGCTGTGCTCAATTGGATTCAGACAGTCGAGTGTAAGTCGGATGTCAGAAGTTATATTTACTTTTTTATACCCTTACCCTTTTCTTTATACCCTCTCCTATATTCCTTACAGCTAGTCTCGATGAGCTCCTTCTTGGGGTGTTCCCTATTCTTTGTGGTAGGAAACCTTTGATTGAACTCTGTGTCGTTTTGGTCAGTTTAACTGGAATATACTTATTACTTCATCGCCTAGCCTAACAAAAAATCAAACTCCTATAATTATAACAGAATAAAAGATTTAGTTAATAAGTAATTAATGTGGTATAGCAAAAATAAAACAGCAAGCGCAGCTGCTGTCACATCATTAATGGAGAGGGCCCGTATTATATTATATTATCTTGAATATTACGATTTCCAGCCAAACACTGACACATCAGTGTTTTTAATGGTTTAATTCATAATAGATAAAACGCTCTGAATAAGTATTGATATTTTGCGATTTTATATATCGCAATAGGCTAGCTTTTATCATCTGTGACCTTCGACGCTCCGTGTTAACGGTCATGTACTGATTGACCGGACGCGAATTTTGTGTATCGTCATACTGATAGTCAGATACCGTTGACAAAATATTATAAATCAGTAAAAATTTAATTCAAACTATCGGCTACCTTTCCCATATACTGTAATAATAAAGTTCCTGTTGCAGTAGTGAGTAATTGTAATAAGGACTCAGCTTTGCCACAGGACTTGTAGTTACGCACGTTTTTAGTTCATAACTTAGGTATGTATTTTGTTTGTGATTATACTCAAGCAGTACGGTTGGCAGCAATCGAGACAAAGGCTCGTAAAGATACGCGACGTATCGCTCGCTTTACGTAACTCAGGCACTCACCTCGCCGGTAGGGTTGACAATTATTTGTGGAAAACCCGGATACCATGAGAAAATAATTATAGCTATAAATATTATGTCCCATAACTATGCATGACGTAAGTGGTGTAACGCCTCAGTAGATGTCGAAAATTAACATTATTATAGTAAGGTACATGGTTTATAGCTTGAAACTTTCTCGAGATGCGCCTTAGACGTCGAACGTTATACAGCACTTTTCTGTGGTAGAAATGTTGCTGCTTTTTTGTCATGTTTTTGGTCATGCCAAAATTTTTGAATGTGCTCTGTATTCCCTAAGTAACGGAGGGTTCTTTACAGCCTAAGAGTGCAACTCTTCTCAAGAAACCTAGAAGATGCTGTTTCAAATATGTATTATTCATACTTCCTACTGAACATCCGTTGATTTATAACCATTGACCTGCACAGCAAACCTTGATCAAACTATTTATCTTTAACAACCAAATTTCTTCTTACGAAAGAATTTTAATAAATTTTAGAGGTAAGTCTAAATAATAAAAAAAAACCATATTTGAAAGATATTTGAAGCCTTCTTGAGGATACTTTCATTAAGTTTAAGGTTCAACCCTATATTAGCTTCTAGCCACTTACACTTACACTATACAAATATTACAATTCCTTGTTTAATGTCCTCTAACCTTTAATTTATTTATGGAGTTCGTTGAAGTCATGAACTCTCGATGCGTTAATTAAGGTCGGTTATCTTTAGCAAAAAGTTTTGTGGTGAGCCAGCGCGCGCGCTGATACTCGGTGATCCTAGTTGAAATTCCATGTCTTTTCATTGGGAATTTTAATAAGTAATTTTGTTTTTTTTTTACCTTAGCAAATTTTAATAGTCTGTTAATGTGTTAAAAAATGACTTTAAATATGTACAAGTAACGGCCACATAAAACACCTATACTTCGGACAACTATTTATAAATCACACAAATAGTTTCCCGTGCGGGAATCAAACCCACAACGTTTGGCTCAGCAGCCAGATAAACTAACCACTAGACCAACAGGCTAGTCAAATTTTGTGAAAACAAACAGCTTCTATACTTATATTTATTAGAGTTTCTTTTTACTCACGTTACGTGAATGACGTACAAATACATGCTAAAACTTTTCCTAATAAAACACTTTCTATCAAGATTTTTAGGAATACAACCTTGAATACATTTGAACAGGTTCGTGCAACAAAATTCAATATAAATTGATCCATCTAGAGATCCTATTATTACAATGAGGTGTCGAGAACTAAGTAGCCGTGGCATCTCTTACTGCCTCGAGACACGGGCGAAAGGAAAGAAACTCGTATTTTTAATTCTGGTCATCGCGTTATTTATTTGCTGACATTGTAAGTGTAACATATTTCTGAAACGAAAATATTCAAAATAAAACATTATTATATACATATGTTGGATTTTCTACTTAGTCTATGGCGCTGCACGTCACTAGCTTTTTGTTTGCAATGAAAGAATTATTTAGAATAGAATTTGAAGTTGCCTCATTAAGTATTTTTACAAGGGATACAAAACGCTATCAACATTTTCATCCTATCATCGTCCACTGTTAAACATGGGCCTCTTTGTGATTGTCAGCTTTGTAGTAAAGAACATCGAAACTTTACCTTATGAATATTGAAGCATTATGACGTAATTATATAAAGAGGGAGGGGCACCACGATGTTCTAATTGTAAAGGTTAAATTTGCATTGATCCTCAAAGAATATACATAAGTATGAACCATTGCTAACTTGTATATAAATCACAGTGTGTGGGATGTGCCACTTAGCCCGAGCTTTACAACATTGAATGATGTCATACACTTTGCGGTCAATTTCAACAGTCAATTGTTATTTTCTATTTTGGCATTGTCAATGTTGAAGGGTTTTAAATGTTTTGGCATATTTTAGATATTGAAATAAACTATGGTAAAAAAGGAAACTATTTTTTCCGCTTGGTCTTCTACAATGAGCGCTTCTCTCATTCTATTCAGAACCCAATGATCCACAGTGGACAGTAAAGATTTTGTGTAATTTGTATTATTAATATTTTGTATGGTCAAGCATACAACGCTGAAAGAGACAATGTCAGCGCTGTCTCTAACAGTGTTGTTAAAAATATGGCACATGTCACCGGCTGACCAATACCTACTTCTGACCCGTAACGTACTTAGATGAACAGTGAACACTGCTTCTTTAAAACTTCCAATAAAAAACCTTTGCTGCCATTTAGATGGAAGTACCCAGTTTTCTTGAAGGTTGTATCGTGTCGGAAATACGGCAGCCGATAATTTGTTCTACAGGTTCTTTGTTGTTTTGCCTATACGTTAAAGTTCTATAATAAAACTACATATATATATAAACTATAATTAAACCTATTAATAACCTAATGGCACTCCGATGAAACTGCAAGTCATAGCTAATTACTTATTGTACAGAAAAAAAAACAATTTTAAAATACAACATTAACGAGAGTACTTTTTGTATTTAGAACTGCTCGCATACAGGAAATATCCACATTACTATAAATGAAGGTTAGTAATAAAAGTAATAAAAGCTACGAGTAGATCAAATACCTAATGGCTTTCAATCGCTAAACATTTAATTTACAGTAGCCTGTAAACTTTTTTACTATGGTACGGTACGGTATTACTTACAACAGTTGGTTCTTGACGCTAGCGTGAAGTCCGTTTATAGGACTCTGTTTCTGTATGACAGTGAGTACTAGTAAACCTAATTGGATTGCAGTATTTGTCAGTAAAATAATCAATGAAATTTTATACAAAGGTGGGGCAAAAGACTTCTCCAAATATTCCAAACAAAGATACATATATTTACACAACTTCGTTTGCGCTCAAATAATCGGTAACGCTCTAATAATGCCTCCTTAATATATTGGCATCGTACGATAAATTTGATAGAAATACCTATAACATGCGATAGTAACTAACTGTTTTTTTTTATTCGTAAATAAAACAGGTCGCCGAAGCGGAATTATTCATGAAGATTCTTAAATATACATACATATATTGAGTAACATGTTGAAGGCGCCTTCATGTCTTGTGCAATGTTATATACAGAGTGTTTCCTTCTGTACCAGGTGGATGGGTTACCTAAAATATACGTTTTTGTTTAAAAACTTTAACAGCAACGGTGCCTTTTTTAAATGTTGGTTTTCTCAAATTCATATTAAAGAGTACGCTCTTTTCTTGAAGGTTTGGACTCTCGGAACACTACCCATGATACTCATACAAGCGATAGAGAATGCAGATTGAAGCTACATGTCTACGCAACGCCAAGGTGTCCAGCCGTCTTGTTATTTTTCTTAGAGCCTGGAGGCAGGTACAACTAATGTATGTTTATTACGTATCTTACAAGAGTGTATATAACTTTTTTTAATACACTGACCTTTTTTATGAAAATAAATTAAGTTTTCATTGATATACTGACATGCAACGCCATTAATCCTAGTATGCCGTCATTCCGACGTTATACTATTAACATAAGAAAAGCAGAATAATTTGGCTGTTTTAAGATCAGTCAGTTCACGAATTTTCCTAAATACCTTTGCAACATAGCTGAGACTATTCGACAATTTATCAATATGTCGGCGGTATTGAAGCCTTGAATCAAGAGTAATGCCTAAAAATGTTAGTTAATAAAGACTTTCTGAATCCTATTACTTAAATAAGAAGTAAGAAGAGCAGCAGCGAGCAGCGCCATGTCTCTAATACAGTAGTGATATAATTTCCTGATCAGAATTTCATGAACAACACAATCAAAGCTTTATATAAATCGCAAAAAAATACCTAGGCATTGTGAGAATCCTCTCATCAAATATACGTTTCAGAAACTCTTCACCAGCATTAGTTGTAGCAATGGTGCATTTGATCATAAATTATTTTATCAAAATTTTCTACTGAATACTGGTAGTACCGAAATTGGTGTTAAGTTAGTTGTGTCTGAGTTAGTACCAGATACATACAGTTGAATGATTTTACTACATGCCATAAGATCAGGAAATACAATACCTATATCCACACAGTGAATAAATGATACATTACTTGCAAGAACAGTTATCACATTTTAGGCAATTATTACCGGATTTCCCCAAAGGTCGGTTGCTTTTTCTTTAAATGAAGTACATTGAAGGCTTTAATGATTTCTAGCAGAATGACTGAGGAGTTTAAAGATTGAGTATTTGATACAGTTGATACAATTTGTGAAAAAGTTTAATCGTATGGTAGTTACGCTTCGGCACGTATGGGCCGGCTCGACCGGAGTATTACCACGACTCCATATAAAACTGGCTGTTAAACAATGCTTGTATTATGTGACCAGGTGAGTGAGGTTACCGGAGGCCCAACCCCTTTCCCTTCCCCTCTTTCCCCTCCCCACTAACCCAATCCCTTTTTCCCCTCCTCACTTTCATGTACCCTAAAAGGTGGACAGTCTCCTGAGTTGCAAGTGTTCATGGGCGGCGGAAGTCACTTACCACCAGATGACCCGTCTCCTCGTTTGTTTGCCTATAACATAAAAAAAAAATATAGTTCCCAAAAGCAGTGGCTACTTCAACATCTGTTGTCACTAGTGTAAGTGTAGTAAGGTTTAGCCAACAACCTTTGCAATGTAACAAAAATATGATTTTACGACAAAATAAATATTTTAAATAGTCGGCTCTTTGCTAATAAAATATGCATGTATTATATATGTATATAAACCTTCCTGTTGAATCACTCTGTCTATTGATGACCCGTTTAAAATCCGTTGCGTAGTTATTGTTGAAACTGATCGTACAGACGGAGGGGAGCGACTTTGGTTGTTATGTTGTATTTGTTGTCTTTTGAAGACAATATTGTGAAGACAAGGAGATTGCGCTGATTAGTTGTAGTAAAAAGTAATAAAGACAAAACCAGGACATAGTCTTTGAGAGTGTATAAGCTTTATATCTGTCATTTATTAACATTTAATACGGAATAAACACAACGGTTAGATATCAACATGGCGATGATATTACTTAAGACTCTTTTTTCTATGGAAATACTTGACATTCAGAGAGTCCCAAAAAACTTTTATTAAAATAATATTTAACATCGATAAATAAGTACGTTTCGCCTCTAGCTTCAAATTTAGCAGTTTTATAAAACGTAAACTTCTGGATCAACCTGTGTACACAAATGTATACACACCAATGTAACCTCAAGAATATTCGAGTGTTACTTCAAGTAGGTCTATAAATTAATTATCTCGGCTGATACTTGACACACATAAAACATAAAACCACACACTTTAAGGCTAAGCACGGTTCCTGGGTGAGGGCCATTTTGGATTATAATCCTCTTTTCTATAGTTCGGTGATTAAATCCCCAATAGCTGCTTAGTCTAATAAACAAACTGCAAAGTTTCCAGAACAGTACAGAGAATTAATTCATTGCACATTTGCTTCAACCACTTCGGGTGCATCCCTGGTTCGATAGCAAGCTGTACCTTTGTGAGAACCCATATTTTACTGCGTTCAAACAATAATCAACGACGGTCTTTCAGGCAAAGTGCAGTGGTTGGAGATATAGACATCAGTTCACCTTTATAATGACGACACGATTCACAACGGCAGTCGAATCTCAACGGTGTTGACAGCCGACGATAATGTCTACACATACAAAAAAAATATATAAGGCACAGATTTATTAGCTTTGCAAAACTTTTGAAGTATGTGTCTTAAAAGGTAGACTCTTCGTTGGAAATTGTATAAAATCTTTAATCTCAGACCCTTTAAAGTCGTCTCTGACATTATAAAATCGTTTAGTCCATAATTATTTAAAATAAATTGCAACAATGACTACCTCAATTTTAGAAAGAAAAACATTTCATTCGAAGTTATTTCCATGAAATAGTTTTATTTGTGAGTAATGTATACTTAAGTGTTTCATTTTCTTAATTAATTAAGGTCAACTCGCACATTTTACACCTGCAGTTATTGTCGCCATGGTACTCGCGTATTTCTCTACATATCTTTTTTAAAGTAAGTGCTATATAGCGAATCACACACTGCATATAACAGAGAGTTCATCTTGATCAGCAAAGATGGACGGTACGTAGGCTACAGCACTTTGCTGGCCATATAACTTTTCCAAAAGGACCTTTTAAAGACAAAACTTTAAAACCTACAATGAACCAGCTTCAAATTAATAAATAAAAAAAAAATACTTATAGGAACAGGTGATTGTCGTCCAACTCAACTGATGGCCACGTCTACGTCCTGCAAGAGAACCCTCTTGAAGGTCCCAAGTTTATAGTTTTCTAGAAAAATAGACACAAAAAGGACTGTCTACTATTAAAAAATGAAAATAAATAAAAATTCTGAGATAATCTGCTAATGATGTAATAGGTGGTTCTGTAGTTGCTGAGTTAACTGTATTCTCTTCTGTTTATTTTTAGTAGTTTGAGTGTTCATTCGAATCGAAGCGAAATACGTAAAGACTTAAAGAGGTGGTATACATAAAATGAACCAATAATAATGTAATTGGATATCATATTGTCACTAGAACTTCACTTCACTATCATATTATCTTTTGATTAACCTGCACTGCAACTCTGCAGCACCGCAACAGTGCAACGCAGCCCCTACGCACTGGGCCCAGTAGACTTCCGACTCACTGGAACTACTCTTACTGGCCCTGGTACGCTTCACCAGTGAGCATAGACAGCTATAAAGACTCCAGTCTTTGAGGGGAGTAACCTCCACATATAGCAGAAATATACAACAACACCCGTTCCTCCACACATAGACATCTTTTTTGTATCTTAAATCACTTGCAACGGATGCATAGGTAGTTATATTCAATTTCGACCATGAATGATGATGTGAATGTTCTTAGTTCTGCGTAATTTAGACTTACATCATAAAAAAGTTCTTATTTTATATGCACGCTATTTGTAACGCAGAAGCTTTCAACCTATATTGACTAAACCACAGAATCATGCGAACCTAACAGGTGCCTTTAGGGTATCGAGTGATGGCAACTGACATTATTTCGCACTTCACGATTGACGACTGGTACAGTCAGGAAATAAAATTAATATTAGATTAGTGGAGTAGACCTCGTGAATAAAGTAAAGCGATAACAATTCTCACAATTGTTACGTTCACATCTGTAGTTTTGGAGTAACTGATTAAATCAAATTGTAAAAATTGTTGAGAGAAAAAATTAAATAAATATTGTAACAATTCTATGAAAATTCTTGATTTAAGACAGTATTTTAATATTGAAAACAATTATAATTGAAGTTTACAGTTTATCAATGAAGCTAATATTTGAAAAGAGTGAGGGCTGATACTAAAGGTACTTAATACCAAAGGGTGTGTAAACACTATATATTTCGTTCGTTTCTAAATTAGGTCATGTTTATTATTAATACCGGTTTTAGATAACGCATTTTATCTATGAAATACATATAATATATTATTATGAACTACAAAAAGATTAGGTATATTTCAAATACGTTATCTTTTTTGTTACTTTAAACATATTCTTATGTTGACCCACTTTAGTCGTTTATTTCTATGAAGAATTGAAATATTAAATTTACATATGAAGAATATTTTTTATTTATGTATGAAATTTCAAATAAGTCATTTTTTTTATGTGTGGTAACCCCAACGGGTCATCGCCGGGACCGATTAGGCGCTATGTTGGACTCGAACTGACTAAAACCAGACGGTGTTCCGTCACAAAGTCTTATTGCCAGGGTCTCAGGTGTACCCTTGAAAGGAAATCCTTATGCACCCCGTTGGACCTGGTCGCCTATTGAACAACAGATGACCCCACTGTAGTGTAACACTCTACTATTCAAAGAGCTAAGCGCGGAACATGACCGCCTCTTTAATTGAGCATACTTCTGATAGGGCGTCGGATAACCCTGTCCTTTCCCCTCAGGTCAGCGCTTATGGAGGCCGGAAATCAGGATGCTTTCTCTTTCTAGTGCGTTTTCTGCGGGATGCTCCTAGACGAGTATCACCTCCTGGAAAACGAAGTGTTACGCTCTTTCAAACTTCGCAAGTGAGGTCTGAAGGCCCATCGGCTGTCGATCCCTTTTCAAGATATATTTTAAATGCAATTATAAAAGTGGCATTTTCTCTGACATATGAACTGTTTATTTTATAAATTTTATAATTTACTCTATATTACACTGTTTTAACACCCTCTATATTGCTACATTATACGTATTTATATGTAGGTAAGTACCAGGTTTTACCAGTTAAAATTTAGTAAGTATACTTATTTAAAATTTAGCAAGTTTTTAATGTTTTCACCGGTGTATCTTGAAGTGTCATTATACAGACTTTCCATACATGACGGATCAAGATATATACATACTGGAAACATTTTTTAAATAATTTTTAAATAATTTTAATAGAAAGCCATTATCTTATCGAAATTTTTAGCATTGCTTTTATTAAAGCCTCGCATATTCAAACTGTAGAAATAATTGTTGCCTGCCATGTTTCCGGACCGATACCATCTTCAAACCTTCCCTAAAAAGCCGCCCACTTGAAGCACGTACTAAAAACCTGTGTTACAGGACACCAGGTCTCTAGTCGAATCCCGATTTGACATTTCAAAATAACTTATTTAAAAAGTTACAACATTGTAATGAAAGAAAAGTATAATAACTAAAGAAACAGGAAACAAACGGTAGCAATGATAATTGAAACATTAACAAAATAGGGTGAGGGTGTATATGTATGATCGCGTGTGTGTGTGTGGTGGATTTGGAATAAAGGTGTACCCATTCTATATGTCTGCTATGTTGGCTAGTTACATATATAATAAACCAATCAGTCCTGACGTCAACCTTTACTGACATATGGATAACTGCTAATAATAGGCCCTTAGGTAAGAAGCCCAACCTGCTGCATGATTCAGACCTAAGACCGTGCCTGTCCAAGGTAAGCGTAGTCTTTGAGCAACTGACCCGCAATCTGGGTTTAGAAAACGATGTAGTACCTCCACAGGGCTGCTGGATATGACTGATAACATTCTTACAGCGGTAGAGCCATGCTTAGGCACGAATGGGCTGGCTCGACCGGCCACGGCCTCACAGAAAACCGATTCTGAAGCAACGCTGGCGTTGCATTTCCCCGAAATTAGTGAGGTCTTTGAAGGCCCAATTCCCCTCTCCTCTTTCCTTTTTTCTCATCCACCCTCTCCCCTTTCCCATCTCCTCACCCCCCTCTCGTCTTTCCCCTACCCGTATTATTTATCCTTCATCATCCTTATCTTAGTCTTAGAAAACAGCTAGTAAAATTGGAACTAGAAGATAGAAATACCAGTATTACTGATCTTGTTTCCGTGAAGAGGGGAGTGCCCCAAGGTTCCATATTGGGTCCTTTTTTATTCATTTTGTTTGCGCAGACATAACGCGCAGGCTTGTTACCACATCTATATTTCCTGAAAACCTGATATGTACGAAACTGCTATAATTTAATTAAATAATGATTTAAAACGTATAACTGACTGGTCGGAGAAGAATTGTTTAGTGCTTTACTCTATTAAAACAAATTATACAGTTTTCGGTACAAATGCCCCAATTAGATACTTTTCGTGGATCGCTAAACATACCGCTAATGGGCAACCAGTTGAAAGAGTTTTCGAGGCTCAAAACCTAGGTTTATCTGTAGATTTGAAAAACATGTAGGGCAGCTCAGAACTGTTTCTAAAGATTAAAGATCTTATATAGAATGAGCCTTACTTGTGTAAAGAACTTCGTATACAGCTCGTAGAATCGTCAGTGTTGTCAAAACTTACATATACCTACGCCGTTTATGTATTACTAGCCAGAACTAACCGTATTATCTAGAGCGTGCGACATGCCTGTGCAAGATTTTGCTTTACAGTCCCACCCAGAAGCCATATTACACCGTTTCTCAACCAACATGCAATGCTGAAAATGAAGTCACGGCGAAAACTTCACTTGGCCCACCTCTTATTATGTATGATCATATATAAGGAACCATCATATTTATATAAGAAGCTTGGTTGGGTTACGAGTAGAAGGGACTACTCAGTGATGCAAGGCGCACATCAGCTATCTGTACCGTCACACTGTTCTGCAGCATTTAGAGGTAGTTTTCGGTATTCAGCATCAATTTTTTTTCTAATAATTTGCCTAGACCTTTCAGGCAGATTAAAACCCTAAATAAATTTAAGACATATCTGCTTTGCATTCTCTTGAATGAGATAGCGTTGATCGGGATATTTCTGCTTATATTAATGATTGAATAACCTATATAACATATTTTTAGTTATCACTACACACTCACACACAAACACACACACACACAGCTGACAAATGTTGTAACTGAGTATCTAGTAACCGACATTCGTGGGATACAGGTTCCAGATGAAAACCAGCTTCCAGCACTACGCTATACATGGAGCTGATCTGGACGCCTTTTTAGACAGGTCGTGGGACACATAGCTACATGATAAGTTAATTGGTTTTAGTTGTATGTAATATTTATAAGTTACTTCTCGTTATCTATGTCTTCGTTGTCAGCAACATATTAAATCCCATCATGTGACCCGTCTGCTCGTTTGCACCAAATCTCATAAAAATATATAAATACCAATACTTATTTCTTAAACTTATCTATACTTAAACATTAAAAAACTAAAAATATTTTTTCTGACTGTACCCAAGGTCCTTGGGCACAAATTGTCCCTGCGCCCGGAGTCATGTATAGCAAATTGATCACAGCTGCTACACGAATGAAAATTAACAATAAACGTAGACACATTATTATTTTCCTGTTTACTGCAGTCGTTACTTTAACGAATGTACGAAGAACGCAATTATAGCGAAGCTATCACGATTTGTTTTTACACTTAGTATGTTTCTTCAATTGGTTGTAGGTATAGGCATATTGCACTGCAAATGATTTGTCCAGGTCACTGGTTATACACATATGCGTATATAAAAAAACTTCATCCTTTTTTATTGATTTGCATATGAAAACATTGTAAGGTATGTGCTATAAATCTAACCAATTTCGGTCACTATTTTAGTTTTCACGTATCGAACGTACTCCTTAAGATGTGGCCAAGTTTTGAAAGATGTAACAACCTCACTTTTGTTTCATATTGTGTGATTTATTACGTGAAAGTAATCTTTGTAACTCGTAAGACCTTATCTTCTGCAACAATCTTCACTACGTTACAAATACTTGCAATGCTCCAAATATGGCCGACATGGCCGTACAAACGATAGAAATAATCAGCTACTGATAATATACGGCGCTGGAGAGGTTCGTCCGCGAAGATTTTAACGTCGTCGTCATTTGTTCTTATGTTTTTAAGAACAAACATATTTGCAAAATATGTAAAATGTTTCCAGTTGTTTGATCTGCACCATTGGCCAGCACTATTAATGGTGAAAGTGAAACTAGTATGGTAGCTATTGCACCAAATAGTGCAAGCAGTACACGGTCTCTTAAGAAACATTCGCACCATTAAAACCAGACAGATAAAAAAATATGTTAATTTTACGTATATTACTCATATAGTTTTAGTTTAGTTATATTCGGTTAGGTTAGAACCGCGACCACAACGCCAGATCCGAATTGTACGTATAGGGAATAAAAAATAGCGTTCGTCAACACTGTCAACGAACGCTAAAAGCAATAATTTTTTGTTTTATATGAAGGTAGGCGTACGCCTTTTTCTTCAAGGTGTGACGGTCGTATCGGTCCGGAAATACGGCAGGCGACAGTTAAAAATATTCTTTAAGTGTGACCTTAAAAGTTAGTAAGGTCAAAAGATATGCAATGTAATGCCCATATTCAAGTTACCATAGAGTATTGTTTAAAATCTCTTAGTAAAAATAGGCTTTTACTTTGTGCCAGCTAATATCGTATTGTGTTTTAAAGGTATTATAATTATGACTCTTTGCTCTCTTCATATTTATAAATAACCCATCCGTTTGGCGGAGCGGCGAGCTCACGCTCAATTTCAATAGACGGCTTCATGACTTAAACCTTTTAGCCACTAAAGGAAGTCTATGTATTCAAGTGGACCCGCAGTCAAGAGTTAATGTCACAATGTAACACGGACATAAAGAGAATTAAGACCTATTACAGGTCATTAAAAGCAATTTAATTTCTTAACTATAGTCATATCTCTCTCGACGAAGGAAAGTTGAACTAATGAATGATATATTTAACTTTATTGTGATAGTTTATTCTTTAGCCTCGGTAAGTTTATTGGACAAGCTCACGTTTATTATTCAAATTAAAAATTATGCGCAGTGCATAGTACTTACAACTTATATCTCTTAGTCATTGAGATTATTATTATTTTACGTCTTACTATGTCTGCAGTAGACCTTTTTATTATGATGTCGTCTCAATTGAACGCTAATGTCCATATAGTAGGTACGTAAATGACTAGCCTGTTGATCTAGTGGTTAGTGACCCTGACTGCTAAGCTAGCGATCGTGGGTTTGATTCTCACGCAGGACAAATACTTGTGTGATGAGCACGAGTATTTGTTCTGTGTCTGGGTGTGATTTATCTATGTGTATGTGTTTATAAATGTGTAACCCACGATTACTAGTTTACTTATTAAATATATATCTTTTTTTTTTATAAAAGACAACTTTTGTTTCTCAGTAGTCTGATTACCAGTTCGGGATCAGACGACCGTAAGTGTGTGTGATGTCTGAAGCGGCGGAACGGGAACGGCACAAGCACTCTCCCCGCAGAAGACGCACCAGGCGCTGAAGAACGCTGACTGATATCCGGCCTCCATGAGCGTTAGCCTGGGGGTAGCGGGTCGGGCTGACCGCTGCCCTAGCAGAAGCAGGCTCGAGATGGTGGCGTGACGTGTTCCGCGCGCGTCTCTCTGATCTGAAGGGAAGGTAAGGCCTCCAAAGTCCATGGCGTGGTTGCCTATTAATCAGGTGGCCAAGATCTGCAGGGGTTCCCGAAGGCTTTTTTTGTAGGGTATCCCGCGTTCCCGTTCAATAGACCCACTTGGGACGGAACACCGTGTGGTTTTACCTCTCCTTTAGCTCCGATGAGGGGCTGACCCATGGGGTTTCCACACGAAAAAAGAAAGATTGGGTTCACCAGGAACACTTTTAATTTATCATTGTCATGACGAGTTATTTCGTTTTAAATGTTTATGTTTGAGGCAGTCAATATGAGCTGATTTAACATCTTACTATAAAGATAATCATTTTATTTTAGTTTTTCAAAGAATTGAAATAAAACATAGTTTAATGAAAGTAAGTAAAGTAAGTAAAGTATGTTTGAAGTAAAATCTATTTCAATTGCATGAATTAAAATTTGTAAAAACACATCTTATCTAGACAAACACAATGAAGCACTTGTTTGTATAGATTAAAATATGTCTTTATTATTCTTTGTTTCATATCGCACAGTGACGTATTAGGTATACACGTTTTTATAGCAATTGCATTAAATACATATCCGCACGTCTGTATATTAACCAGCCACATTTTCCAATTAGAATTTGGCAAGAACAAAGGGCAAGCCTTATTCTGTCAACCGCAACGGGCACCGCAAGGAATTGAAGTCGGGAAAATTGGAAGTTTATTGAAGAGTCAGGAACATGAAAGCATATAACTATAGCTGATGAAATGGGAAGTGCAGAAACGGCTCGAGGACGTCTTGATCTCAAAACTAGAACTCGATTTAACTCAAACTACTAGCAATTAATTCATTTTTATATATCTTACTAATGTCCTAGGTTTTTTTTATGTAATAATATAGGGTGGAACAATGCTTAGGTACGCATGGGCCGTCTCGACCGGTGCGATACCACGGCCTCACAGAAAACCGGTTGTGGAGCAACACTTGCGTTGCATTTCCCCGAAATTAGTGGAATTTACCAAAGTAAAGTGCAGGATTGACGGCAACAAGCTTGCAGCCTACTACTTAAGTGGGACCAAATTCTTGTTGGCAAAATGTGGTTATTTTATACAACTTTAAGGCCTCTGCCTACCCTACCCTAAAGTAGACGATGGTGAAGAATAAAAGTAGGTTAACTTTTTTTCCTTCTTTTGTCATGGGGTTATTAACCTAGTATATTAACATAAAAAAGATAGAAGTGAAGATAGATCCACCAGTAACGGTTTTTATTAAGTAATGTCTATTATGTAACATAAATCAGTCTTCGTCAATTATTATATATAAGTTTATATAAATAATTTGCTAACTTTCATTTATATGTATAGTTGAGATGAGGCAACTGAGTGTCTGTCATGATATTAATGTATAATCCTAAATTAAGATAAAATTAATTTTGTATAAAGATTTTTAAGTGGCAGTTTAATAGAAAATATGCATTTTAATAAATATTTTGTATGACTGTAATCTGTGATCTGTGTATGTAATATGCTTGGCCCTTTATTCCATAGGTGTTAGGAACTTATGTAGAATGTACCTTCTAAATCATATTTGAAGTAATCATTTCACACCTTGTAGTGCGTGGTTACACGTCGTTACACGTCTTTATTTACAAAGAGGCTCAAACGCAACCGGTTCATGCAGGTTACAGTTTCATGCTGATATATACATATGTACATACAATTTGTGGTCAAAGTTATTTCGTGCGTTTCTTCAAGTTTAGGAACGCTCTTTCGACATTAATGCTTATAGTTTTATGTCCACCCCTTTTTATTCCTTAAAGTAAAATTACAACCTTTTCACTATAACAAAATATGTGAAACCCATAACTCACACAAAAGTAATAATTAATTATTACATGTGTACATATAGTGATAGATTTCATATACTACTATCTCACGACATATATATAGAAAACAAAGACGGGACAAAATTACACCAAAGAGGTCGTTTTTGCCACTTCACACAAAAATTAGTACGTTTCATTGTTTTTTTCCTTTATTACCTTTTATGCCAGTGCATTGATTGTTTAACTGACCTTTGTGTTACTATAACGGTTAAACTATTGGCCACGTAGGCCAAAACTAGACAAGACAATGACAGCACCCATACTTCTATTTGTTATTCACAATGCATCATAACACTTTTGTAATAAATTCGTGACTTTTGTTGTTACTTGGAAATCATATTACATGAATATTTTATTCTTAACGGTTAGATGATGCATCATAAGTAATTTTTAAAATACGTGATTTGATATTTAATAAAAGTATTAACTTATTTTTATCTTGTTTCTATGGTAGAAATACAACAGAAGCGACTTTTTTCAAAATAATAATCGTTCGTTGGTAGTAATTTTTTGTTTGTAAACGGTCAACATTGCCTTAAATAGACCATTTCCTGTAAATGTCATTTCTTCATGACTAGGTAAAGGAAGTGTAAATATAAATACAATATATGCATATGCAAATTCAGTATAAAAGGAAGGATTCAGTTCGGGAGTGAGGGACCGCAATACAAAATGCAGTCACATTTGTCAAAACAAAAACGCAAACAGTCCATTTAAATAACTTCTAGCGTAGTGTCTTACTGTTCGTGAATCAGCAGAACTTCTGAAGAGTGCTGTGCTTCCTGAGATGTTTACATGTTTCAGCAACTTTAAGGCCTGTGTTCACCGACATTTAAACTGATGATAAACAGATTACTTCAAATTTCATGTTCACCACAGCCTAATTGTCTTTTAAACACTTTAAACAGGCGATTGTGTAAATCGACCCAAAGGAGCTCGTTCAACGGCCGTTTACTACACTTTGGCAGATTTTGAATAGGTTATCGTAGGAGTCGTATATTAATTTATGAGAAAATGTCTGTTTTAATTTATAATAAAAGACAATGCAATGGTACTATTAATTATTTAATGAATTATTCCTTCTCTAATCGCGTTTCCTAAAACAATATTTTTTTTTTTACAATATATATGTTGCTGACCCATAACTGCGGATGCTATAAAGTAAATATACGTACAATTAAAATAAAAAAACAATACGCCAAACTGAGAACTGTCATAAAACGTCAATAACCCTACCAAGTGGTTTAGAACTGAAAATGTGCACATAGCATGAATAAACGACAACTACCAAATTTTGTTGCATATTTTGAATACAAAAAAATAAAAATCGATAAGCATGTTGTGTAAATGTTACTTCTTCATATTGAGCGTCTGTCTATTTTGATAGTATTAATATCATTCATTCAATAATTCCTAAACGCTCGTTTTACTAACCTAAAAATAACAAACAGTTTAACCTATGTTTTAATGTTTAACGGCTAGTTCTGAAAGCAACGTTTAAACTAATGTCGGTGAAATCAACGTTTGAACATTTTTTTTTTAATTTACGCTGCTAACCTACGGCAATTGTTTACCATCTGACTGGCAATAAATTTCTTTGCCGTCTAGGTTATATTATATTTATAAGCAAATAATTTGCTTTATTTTATCTATGTCATTGACTTTTTACTTAATCAGCGATGACTCATTAATGATCACACACTCATCAGAAGTTAAAATAACCTTTTTTCTTATTTTTTGTCACGTTAAATTCCCTTAATTGATTTAAGATCGCACATGCCTTAGATTTTTTGTCATTTAAGTTAACTTGCAACATTTGTTCTTAATATGGTATTCTATAATCCACTTTAATCCACTTGTTTCTTTAAAGACAATTCCCGCACTAGGAATAATTCCTGTGTTGCGAGGGACTTTACAAACATTCGCATGTTTGTAAAGTCCCCCGCGTTCCCGTTGTTCACTTTACAAACATTTGAATGCTTGTAAAGTGAACAACGGACACAAAGAACACCCAGACTCAGAACAAAAATTTGAGGATTACACAAAGTGTTGTCCCGTGCGGGGATCGAACGCACAACACTCGGCGCGGCAGCGTATTGGCGAGGTGACCACTTAAACCACTACACCATCCGTGCAGTCGTATTGAGTCACACATTTATGATTCTTCGACCTTTTCTTAAATATATTAGATCCCTCTAACTACTAACTGAATTTACAATGATTCATAATGTATATTAAAATTATAAGGTTGCGGTTATAAATTATGAATGCCTTTTATTGCTAACAGTTTCCTATCCTGTACCTCCTATACTATACATGTATATACAAAGCATGAAGGATTCAAATATAGAACATATGTACATACGTAGTAGCTTCATGGACAGCGCAGCCTGATCTTATGGTCACTGCTCCGATACTAATGGTAGCATAATGTTTTGTAGCCTACAGAATTCGTCGATAAGTTTTCTATTCATTACAATAATATACATTTAAATCTGTCTGATATTTTCAGAGATTATCATGTAAAGAAACCGCTATCTTTATTATACTAGTATAGAAATGTATATATGTATATATATACATCATTTCAAAACAGTACATTTCAAAAATAAATTAAAAGTCAAGTAAATTCAAAGAAATCAAATATAAATAAAGTAACATTTCTTCGTATTTCTTAAATACTCATGTTAAGTTAGTAATTTAAACAACCGCCTCCATGTATGTCTGTCTTTCTAGTAAATTTTCATTATTGAATCTGCAAGATTCAAATTTAGGTAACTATTATTGAATAGATTTTTTTACTATTTTTATTACGTCATCTCTCAATCTCAATCTCATTTTTTTTCTAAGTAACATTTTGTCATGACATAGATTTAGATAAGGCGCCCTTAGATGACAGCCATATGCCCCTAATAGCACACTGCTTAACATGTTTAAATGATTATGATAACATTTATTATATAGATATAGCATATAGATATAGGGAAAATTTTAAGCTGATAACTATAATCTAAAAATACTCAACTGTGATATGATTTAATTGATATAGATATCCAACAAATTAACTTAGTATTGTAGTACCTAGTTTATACCTGTTTTCTGTAAACGAAAAAAAGTCCCGATTTTAGCGAAAACAAAAGTATGTAAAGCAGCTATGTACCATTTTGCTGTCGAACATTAAATTCAAGAGGAACACCACCACCGCTCTTTGACACAGAAAATTATCTAGTCTTGCCATAAATATTGTTACAAAAAAAAAACTATTTTTTTATTGGATAAAACATTTATTACTGTAATGTGTGTTAAAAATATTTGAATCTCATTTAATTGGCTTTCATACAGTCCTTAAAACGTTGAGGTCAGTTATCAATATAAACATTTACTCTCTCCATGGAAAGATTCTTCACTGCTTACGGGGATTATACTAGATGACGGGCGTGTCTTCGGCTCCGATGAAGTCTGAAACCTTCATTTCCTACCACGCTTGGGTGTATCGAGCTTTATGACCTAGTGCTAAGTCTAGCTGAAAGTGACAGTCTTGGTAATGGAACGTGGTGTCGTTAAGAGGCTTAACCACCTTCTCAACAATCGTATCTTGATACACATTGCCGATGTTTTGAAACTTGTTCACAAAAATATTTCTCAGTCACTCCTCGATAGCTAACACCCCACCAAACCATCACTAAAGTTGGACTAACAGAGGAGGTTTCCTTGTACCTATCATTAGCACGGTATACAAACATTCAACTAATACCAAGCGGACGGAGTTGCAAAAAATTGCATTTAGCTCCATACTTACTTGTGTAATACTGTCACAGCAATTCGTTTCTCTTTACAAAAATATTTAACACCGATTGGCGCTAAATGAGAAAACACAATGAATATTCGTATAAAAATATCAGATTCCGCATTCAAATTTTTATATTATATTTTTTTATTGTATTTATGACCAGACTAAGTAGTTGGTCGTCAAGATGCTCATATGTTAGTTTGGCTGTTTGTAATCAATTGGAAAAATATATAGTTTGTTAGTTTAAAAGCTACACTCTAATTTCTATAGTCAGAACTGTAAGGCTACGTTTTAAATAGACGTGTAACTCAATTCGACATTTCTTTGTCCGTGTATGTTGCACGTTGTCTTCACCATTTGTGAACCAATTTTTTTTTATTGAAATGGTTGTACTAAAGGTTCGTCGCATTTAAGTTTTGCAAGAAATATTTCACCTCTAAGAGAGAAAGAAAATACAGCAAGAACGGAGTGTACTCCCACCTAAACGGCCCGGTAACGCACTTTAGGCTCTTGTATTGAAGGTGTTCGTGGACAGAGGTAGTCGTTACTATCAGGTGACCGCACCAGAGCACTGACCATACACGCAAATCAAATAGAGGTACACAAATTTATACAAACATACTTAATGAGTTAAATGCATAAAATAATAACAATAAACATTGTTAGTATTTCTACTGTATTTTCCTGTTTACTTACGCCGTACCTATGTATAAGCAAACTTGGCTGTGATTTTCATATCGGGTAAACACATTGATACATTATGCCTGGAGTAAAAAAAATTAAAAAAAGCGTCGATCTACGTGGCCAGGGACCTGGAACCCGAGAGTTGTTGACACTACTTTAAATCATCACTGTGTCATAGCCTTACTTATGTAGTTTCACTTAATTATCATATTTTTAGATCCGTCTACTCTCTACCTCACCTTTTCCCTGATACTAATACTAATATTACCATATTTTAACTCTATTCAAACATCCATGCACCCAACAGGCATGCACTAGATTTTAAACAAAGTCTGAACTTACATATTCCATATAATAGTATATTAATAAGGTAAGGAAATTACAACAGCATGGCTTTGACCATAATAGACTATCACAGATACAATCGTAATACGAATAAACTTTATGTATTTTAATGTTAAATGCATTTTTGATTAGCACTATTTGATTTAAAAATAACGTCTACGGTTACAAGTAAATTTACATACCGTGTTTTTGATATCAATTTCTAATGAATGGTTTGACCCAGACGTTTTTAATGACGCAGTCTACTAATTTGTAACATGACGTGTTCATTGCCCGCTTTGTTCATCAAAACTGACTCATTAAGATTTATTATGCCATATATAATCCTCAATATTAACACATTTCCTGAAACAGTTTAATAGATGATTAATTTATTTGGTTATATGCTACTAGTTTTTTTCTGTGTTTTGTATTTATAAATGCTTAGGAATTATATAAAGTATAGGGAAATGTAAATAGCTCCTGATATTTTTGAGCACTGACAGAATAACGAAAGTTAAATATTCAAGTATATTACAAAAAAATATCAATAAAAATAAAATTCGGCGCGCGACTCGGATCGGACTTGCGATCAAGTGGTTGTGGGTTTGAACCCCACCCAGTGCACTACCATCGTTAACCCACCCCTAATACTGTACACACAATTCTACTAATGTGTGACCCACGTTGTTAGTATTCTTTTAATAAAAAGACTTCTTTCCTGTCGTACGCTACGGGTGAAGTGGCCGTGGTCATAGATCGCCGGACAAATTTGCCTGGGGGGCGACTTCTACACTTGAGAAATTTATAAATATTAGAGGCATGGCATAAATCAGGACAACTTTGTCCTACCACGCGAAAATTATCATACAGATTGTTTGTATGATTTCCGGTGGATTACAAGTTTTTTATATTGAATTAGAGATGATTATTATATTGATGAGTATTCAATTATCATACCAAGACTGGGGTAAAATTGTCAGCTTAGTAACTGTCAACACATGTTTTGCATATTATATACACATATACATACGCTCCCGCCTGTATCCCCTTTTTTTTTTTTTTTTTTTTTTTTCTCCGTGCGGAAATCCCCTCGGATACCACCTTCTGGTGGCATGTCGGACTCGAACCGACTAAAACCGCACGCCATCTTGGGTACTAGATGCCGGGGAACCAGGTACACCCTAGAAAGGAAAACCCCGGAACCCCGACGTACCTCGGGCCACCTACGGTTTGTAGACGGCCCCCTCCAGTGTGGGAACCCCAATGTTCCCGTAACTTCCCCCAAGGGCGCGCACGCTCCGCAGCGTCCGCGCCGCCACCCAAGCCTGCTTCTGCTAGGGTGACAGATGGCCTCATATGTCACCCCCAGGCCTGCGCTTATGGAGGACGGAGATCATTCTCCGATCTCCGGCGCCTGAGTCGCCTGTGGTACCTGGCCCGTTCCCGGGCCTGGCGGGCCGGAAGAGTTCTAAACCTCTCCCGATCCCGCTCCGCCGTCTCCTTGGCAAGCATAATTTGCTCGCAGAAAGAGACGGCGGAGTTCCACGCGTTCTCGCTCCGCAACATGGCCGCAATCATGTTACCGAGCGAGAGAACCACCACCCCGATGGCCGCCACGAGATCACGCCTCGGCTCCTCCCATGCCGGACATTCTGCCAGCGTGTGGAGCGCCGTGTCCACGGTCTGGCCATCGCAATGATGGCACTCAATAATGGCCGCCTGTATCCCCTAAGGGGAAGGCAGAGGTCCACGGGTGATCTTCTAGCGTACGTCACACACCTTTGGGGGAGGCTATGGATAGGCATGGGGAGTCCTTGGCCATCAGCCTCGACATTGCCAAGGCCTTCGATAGGGTCTGGCACCGCTCGCTTCTCTCCAAACTTCCTGCATTTGGTCTGCCACCCAAACTCTGCAACTGGGTTGCTGCCTTCCTCCATAAGCGCCGCATTAGGGTTCTCTGCGACGGCGCGGCCTCTGACTTCCAGGAGGTAAGCGCTGGTGTACCTCAGGGCTCCGTCCTATCGCCTACGCTGTTCCTTCTGCATATCAATGACATGTTGGCCCTTGGCAATATACATTGTTATGCAGACGACAGCACAGTACACGGGCGATATTTCGGACATCCTACTGCCAAGCTGGCAGACGTTGAGGGAAAACGACAGGAGCTTGTCGCTGAGCTCGACCGGGTCTTGAGCCGCATTTTCCAATGGGTCGAGTTCAGCGCCAAGAAAACACAAGCGTGTGTGTTCTCTACCAAAAAGTCTCCATTCCTTCCCCTTCCTACTCTTCAGAGCACTCAACTGCCACTGCAGGATAGGCTTAGTATACTGGGTATGGGTATTAGCCAGGATCTCAATCCGCGCGATTAAACGAGAGTGTCACTAAGGCGGCCTCGCGAAAGCTCGGCGTTTTGAACAAGGTGAGACGGTTCTTCTCGCCCGAGCAACTGTGTCTTTTATACAAGACCCAGGTTCGCTCCTGCGTGGAGTACTGCTCTCATCTCTATGTGCAGTATTTGCTTGACGCTCTCGATCGGTTGCAATGGCGCGCAGTCCGCATTATCGACTGTCCTGAGATCACCCAGTCTCTTGAGACTCTGCAGTTGCGAAGAGATGTCGCCTCTATGGCAGTCCTCTATCGCCTACATCACGGGGAGTGTTACGGATAACAGTCCGATCCCTTAGTCGCCTTTTATGAAACCACCGGGAAGAGATGGGCTGTCCCTATTCTACTCCACAATCACTCATTTTTAATTTCTAAGTTTATTATATTATTTATTCTTTAGCTAGAAAGACAAGTATTTAGAGCTATATATAGATGTAATGATTTTTGGTATTGTTTCATAAAAGTAGAAAACCATATGTACCTTATTTTGAAATATTTTTCTTTGTGTACATATAGTACATATATTTCTACATCATGTTTTATCACTAGGTTGGTTAATATATTGTGAAATCAGTGTTTATAATTTATATAAACCTAATAATATTTCTTTACCGGATATATTTATATATACATTAACAAGCGCACACATACACATGTAAAAAAAAATGTAAATTAGATCTCATACGGCTTGGAAGGGAAGGCAATACCAGTAGGCAACGAAACGAAATTATACGTAAACCGTGGATTAATAATTATTATACTCAGTATGACTTTTTTATGAATTCTCGTGCACTGAAAGTTTGTCTTTATTGTAATAACTATAGAGCTATATACACGCAGTAGATATAAACTATGCAATAATTGCATATTACGTTTGTACCTAAAGTGTAACGACTTTAATAATTGCAATAATAATCACCATTTAATTAATAATTACAAAATGTAACTGTTTGTCAATAATTTTAATATCGTTTTCAATTGCATTATTATTTATTAATATAATCAGGATAATGGCTAATGAGCTACTGAAGAATCAACATTGATGTTTTGTGTTGTCACTAGTCACAACACTATTTCTTTTATTATCAACCCCTCTAGTTCCAGACAAGCTAAAATTTTGGAGTTACCGTGGCAGAGCCATGCTAAGACACGAATGGGCCGGCTTGACCGGTGCGATACTACGGCCTTACAGAAACTGGTTGTGAAGCGCCGCTTGCGTTGCATATCCCCGAATTTAGTGTGGTCTCCGGAGGCCGAACTCCCCCTCTCCTATCAACCTTCCCTGTATCCCATTCCTCATTGACTCTTGAGTTGCAAGCGCCCATGGACAGCGGTTGTCACTTACCATCAGGTGACCCGTCTGCTCGTCTGTTCCCGTATATTATATAAAAAAAAAATACTTTCCTGTTCTTCTCCATAGGATCTACGTATTCAAAGGACTTAGTCTGACTTACTTCTTCTCTTAACAATCAAAGATATCTATGATTTATTTAATTGAGATGAACGGTTTTGATTTTTTATGTTTATGTAATCGTTTCCTTCAGGAAAAGTATAAAATAGTCGGTGCGTTCGTGTTCTAAAGTTTTTTTTTCTTAATTAACGTATATATATATATCTAAGCAATGATCTTAAAATACTTAGTCTGGCCATAACTAATATTACAATTTAAAAAACCATAACATTACAGTTGCATTTGGGATCTGTCATTCTTATATGAATATTCATTGTTTTTTCATTTTTAAGCAAATCGTTGTTGAATATTTTTGTGATATTAAAATGAAGTGGGGTGATAAAGAGAACCGAATTGATGGAGGCAAATGCAATTTTTAAAACTCTCCATCTGCTTGGTATTAGTAGAATGATTGTGTACTGGGCTATTGGAAGGTACAATGAAACCTCCTCTGTTTGTAACATGAGCTTCATATATTTTTAAGCTGTTATAGTAAAAACTAATATAAATTACAGTAATAATGTAATGCAATAGACAAAAATAGATTTTTCCTTGTAACAATATTTATGGCAAGTATACTTGAAATGACAGATACTTAGTTCATACTCGTATGTAAGAAGTGCTTCTGTTTCGTGACTTTCGCGATATATTTTTTAAACCGAAATTGCTATATAACACTATATAAATAAGTATTAATTGTATTCACTGGCATGTTGGTCTATTGTTAAGTGGTGATCATACTAAATCAGAGATCGTGGGTTTGATTCCCACCTGGGACAAATCATTGTGTTATGAGCAAGATCATGTGTTCTGTGTAATTGTGTGATTAATCTATCTATAATACGTATGAATTTTGAAATATATACATATCATTAATAGGAATAGAAAATAAGTATGTTTAACAACAGCCTGCTTCCCTTAGTACAAGCTTTGCTAGTGTGGGGTCACACGGCCTTCTGTGAGGTGTGTGCTTCTTATTAATATCATTAGTCACTACCTTATATTCCTTTTTTCGCTTTATAAAATAAAACTTCAGCATAATCATAGAACAGGGCATCGTACCAGTGATTGCTCATGCGACTATATAACACGATGAAGCAATTAAGTCCACTGTTGACATAATGTAGATTCCTGTAGAATAAGCAACAGCAAATGTCGGGATGACATTATAAAATTTAAATTGTGTGTAAAGCGAAGAGTAAACATCGAATCATGAGGAAATGGTATGCGGTATCTAAATAGAAACAGCACCTGTGTCACTTCATTTCTTTATGTAAACATAAGAGCCCTTTGATTACACCACATTACAGAATATATGGTAAGTCATCCCACACACACCGCTGCTGTGAGACTCTTTTATAGTCATATAGTATATATAGTAAGGTCAAGACGAAAACAACAAGCAAGTCGCCGAGTCACAGGACAACTTACACTGTCTTGGAACACGCATTCATTTAATAAGAAGTCATTTCAAAGATTGAGATAGTAACCATCATCAACTATCTCAACTCTCCTCAGGAAAAAAGTAGCAGTCAAAAGAACAAATATATATTAAGGAAGATCATACCACTGACTCATTCCATTATACGGTGTAACACGCGCATCGTTCTGGTCGCTTTCTGACGAATACCGGTGCGACGTTGTGTCGTGTTCCGCCGTCAACCTATCTACCTAGTACTGCGGGTCAAACGTTGTAGGTCTTAAGTGCTCCAAGTCAGCTCAATAGCATCCTCAGCTAATAAGGTGCATATTATGTTAGATTTTCTAAACAAAATTTACATTGGTTCGACTGCCTCAAAAGAATGCATCTTATTGCTAAAATTACCTTGATCGAAAGGAGGTAAAAAAAAACAAAATTACTGAATAGTGGTCCAGTTATTTTGTATTATTATTGTTGCGCCATCGAGAAAAATAGTCTGGAACAATCTACAAGACGCGAGAACGAAGGGACAACGCTATCTAGTGTCGGATATCGCGCAACTGTGGACATTATGACGCTAGATGGCGCTACAAGTAGCTCTAGAATAATCTATTTAGTCTAGAACCATCGATCGAATATTATCGTACATTCTAGTTATCTCGACAGCAATATAAAAGCGGATCGTGTTAGCCGTACGGGCAGTATTGATTCAAGATACAGCGAACAAACATCGAAGCGATCTTCTAGTGCGACTAACGAGTGATATAGTGATTTGTAATTGTAAAGAGTGGTATTAATAAATATTGTGTTTTTTTTGGTAATCAATCGACTACTTTAATTTATTAAATACCCAGCTCGTAACAATTTGGTGTCAGAAGTGGGATTAAAGTATGCCGGTTTTACCAAAGGAAGACACGGAAGGTATCCGAACTAGGAGTCAACGCCAGCAAGAGACTGATCAGAGGCGATTTGGAGGTGCACAACTGCCTACATTGGAGGGTCAGCAGCCAGCGATGAAAACCACGCCGTCCACATCGGCATTGGCAGCAGCTCCTGATATCACGGCTCTAATGGTGATGCTCCAGGAGCAGGCCCGCCGTCAGGAGGAGCAGGCCCGCCGATTGGAAGAACAGCTCCAGCGGGACAAGGAGGAGCAGGCCCGCCGTCAGGAGGAGCAGGCCCGCCGTGAGGAGGAGCAGGCCCGCCGTCAGGAGGAGCAGGCCCGCCGTCAGGAGGAGCAGGCCCGCTGCTTGGAAGAACAGCTCCAGCGGGACAAGGAGGAGCAGGCCCGCCGCTTGGAAGAGCAGCTGCAGCGGGACAAGGAGGACCAGGCTCGCCGCCAGGAGGAACAGATGCTCTTGTTGAAAGGCATTCATGAGACCTTCGGCAAAGAACTCAAGGTAGTGAAAAATCTGGTTCTTCAACACGAGAACCGTATCACTGAGGCCGAAACTGATTGCCAACGTGAAGAAGGCATTAGGAAACCTTAAAGTTGGAGACGGAGCGGCGACTACAGTAACTGCTACTACTTCGGTGCGGGGGTTCAAAGTACCGCCGTTTGATGGAACATCTTCGTGGTCAGCCTACAAGATCCAATTTGAGGCTGTTATGACGGCAAACGGCTGGACAAAGGAACAAGCTATGACCGCACTCACCTTGTGTCTCCGAGACCAGGCTCTAACCGTCCTCGAAGCCCTTGGTAAGAAGGTAACCTATGAGCAACTGCTGGAGGCATTGGAGGCAAGATATGGTGACGCTCATCTGGAGCACGTGTTTCGTGCACAGCTGAAGGATCGTGCCCAACGCATCGGTGAAAACTTGCAACAGTGGGCTCTGGAAGTTGAGAAACTGGTCCGTAAGGCGTACCAGTCTGCACCTGCGCTCGTTGACGGGAATCTGGTGCAAGCTTTCATCGATGGCATTCGTGACCTCGAAGTTAGGGCTGCCGTGAGACTTGGGCATCATGAAACTCTCAAGGACGCTCTGGCCCATGCTTTGGAGGTGGAAGCTGTGAGACAAGACCATCGGTCTCATCGGGTCCGGGAGGTTGTAGAATCACCTGTGCGGGACCGATTTAAGGGGTACAGCCCTAGATGCTACGCCTGTGGTGAAAAAGGTCACCTTCGGTCCAACTGCCCTAAGCAAAGCATAGGAAGTGAATACGACCGGTCTCAGGAGAATAGGGCGGTTGATAGTACTGCCCAACAACAGCAGGGAAACGAGTAAACGCCAGGACTGCGGGGCGGGTGCTGGCTGGTGTTCAAAGAGCCCCAAGGATTTCGATCTCGCAAACTCATGATGGGAACAGCCTGGTCATCAGAGGCGAAATCAACGGAACGTCATGCAAGCTGACGATTGATACGGGAGCTTCTCGCACAGTTGTCAGTTCCCAACTTGCAAATCGGTTTCTGAGGGACATTGCATGTAACCGTGAGCAAATAAACTTAGTAACAGCCACTGGTCAGCGCATACCCGTCCGAAGTTGGGCAACCAAGTTTACCTACATAACGTCATCGTGGCCGATATAGTTGACGATTGCATTCTTGGCCTAGACTTCATGAAGAACAATTGTTGTGAGATCGACATCAACCAAGGTGTAATGAGATGTAGTCAAGAAGAACTGTTCATGGAAGGAGCATCATCAGGAAATGTGTACAGCTTAAAGAACGTTGTTCTTCCTCCCAGATCAGAAACAATCATGCCAGTTAGTCTCCCTCATAACTCTGGACGAATGCATCGATGTGTCCTTATTGAAAGGGTAGATAATGACCTTCCATGGAAAATCGCACGAACTCTAGTAAGTACCCCTAACATCTCTGCAGTACGTGTGCTAAATCTTAGTGACAAGCAACATGTGATTCATAAGGGCACACTGATTGGCACTTGCGAAGATGTGGATTGGATGCGTCGATGCCAAGACTTGACTACTTCGAATATTAGCACGAATGCACGAGTCAACGTGTCAACACTTTTGGAAGACTGTCGAGATGTCTTGTCTAGGGAAGAAATTGACAAGGCTAAGAGAATGTTAGTTAAGTACGCTGATATTTTCTCTAGTAATGACGCTGATATTGGAAAGACTGGTTTGGTTCAACACAAAATAAACACTGGGAGTGAGTTGCCTATTCGCCAGCGACCAAGAAGACTGCCAGTAGCACGAGAACAGGAAGTGCAAACCATGATTGATGGAATGGTCAGGGATGGCGTTATAGAGCCTGCATCCAGCCCATGGTGTTCACCTGTAGTGCTTGTAAAGAAAAAGGATGGCAGCATGCGTGCGTCTAAACGACATTACGAAGAAGGACAGCTATCCACTACCTAGAATAGACGACACTCTGGCCATGCTAACAGGGGTTAAGTGGTTTAGCACCTTAGATTTAAAAAGTGGATACTGGCAGGTAGAAATTGATCCCAAGGACAAAGAAAAGACTGCATTTTCGACAGGGAAAGGACTGTGGCAGTTCAAAGTAATGCCCTTTGGATTATGTAACGCGCCAGCAACTTTTGAAAGAATGATGGAATCAGTACTCACCGGATTAACTGGAGATGCCTGCCTGGTCTATTTGGATGACATTATCATCGTAGGCCGTACGTTTAAAGAACATATTCGAAACCTGGAGCGCGTATTATCGAAAATCCGTAGTGCCAACCTAAAGTTAAGTCCTAAGAAGTGTTCATTTTTCAAACGGCAGGTTAGCTTTTTAAGAAATGTGGTTTCGGAAGAGGGTGTCCAAACAGATCCGCAATAGATCGCTGCCGTCAAGAATTGGCCAGTTCCAAGAGATAAGACCCAAGTAAGAGCATTTTTGGGCTTGTGCTCCTACTATCAGCGATTTGTGAAAAACTTCGCGGATATTGCCAAACCCCTTCATAAACTCACTGAAGAGAAAAGACATTTCTGCTGGGATGAAAGTTGTGACATTGCATTTCAAGAGCTAAAAAGACGTCTATGCAACACACTCATCTTAGGGTATCCAGATACCGAAAATGAATTCATAGTTGACACAGATGCGAGTGATACTGGGCTAGGCGGTGTGTTATCCCAGCGGAAAGGTGATCAAGAGGTTGTTATTGCATATTTCAGTAAATGTTTGTCGAAGCCGGAAAGGAATTACTGCGTCACAAGAAGGGAGCTACTGGCCGTAGTGAGGACACTGCAACATTTCAACAAATATTTGCTTGGACGTAAATTCCACCTCCGAACTGACCACGCTGCATTAAAGTGGCTCTTACAATTTAAAAACCCTGAAGGACAAGTCGCGAGATGGATTGAGCTACTACAGGAATATGACTTCATGATTGAACATCGCAGTGTAAAGTCTCACGGTAACGCAGACGCATTATCAAGAAGACCTTGCCCTGAAGAGCCCAGCAAGCATTGCGCCAAGCAAGAGGTAAAGGAAGCTGTTCCTATAAGAACGATAAAGACGGATCTTAGCATCGAATGGAAGGAAAGCCTACAGCAAGCACAGCAAGAGGATGCAGATATCAAACCAATTCTAGAGTGGATTAAAGCTGAAACTCCTAAGCCACACTGGAGCGAAGTTGCATCGCTGAGTTCAACCACGAAGAGTTATTGGGCTCAATGGGATAGTCTAGTCGTCCAGGATGGAGTCTTGTGCCGTAAATGGGAAAACGCTCGAGGAGACAGCTGTCATCTGCAAATGGTTGTTCCTAAAGCTAAGATACCGGTGGTCCTGCAGCTCTACCATAACGGATGTTCAGGAGGTCATATGGAAGTTAAGTAGACATTGATAAAGATAAGGGAGAGATTCTACTGGATTCATTGTCGTGATGATGTTGAGGACTGGTGTCGCAAGTGTACCAGTTGTGCGGCTGTGAAGGGACCTCATACACGTAGCAGAGGCGCATTGAAATTGTACAATGTTGGTGCACCCTGGGAAAGAATTGCAATAGACGTAGCGGGACCGTTTCCTGAAAGTGAAAGCGGAAACAAGTACTTCATGGTCGTAATGGATTACTTCACTAAGTGGCCAGAACACTCTTTGCCATTCCCAAAAGTGCACGAAGTCTTCTGTCGTTTTGGAGTGCCTTTAGAAATCCACAGTGACGAAGGAAGAAATTTTGAGTCTCAAATATTTCAAGAAATGTGTCGAGTGATGGGTACTCACAAAACCAGAACTACCTCTTACCACCCACAATCGGACGGAATGGTGGAACGATTTAACCAAACGCTAGAGAGGTATCTGGCAAAAGTAGTTGAAAGTAGGCAAAAAGATTGGGACAAACACATTCAACCGTTTCTTCTGTCATACCGAAGTGCAGTCCACGAATGTACTTCCGTAACACCAGCGTTTGCAAACTTCGGAAGAGAACTACGGTTGCCTGCAGACTTGATCACTGGAATACCCCCTGATAACCCACGAAGTATAACGGAGTACGCGAATGACTTGCGGAACAAGATGAATGACATTTATGAGCATGTCAGACAATCGGGCCAACAAATGTCTGAAAAGATGAAAACCCGTTATGACCGGAAAGTGAATAATAAGGGCTTCGAAGAGTGTTCGCTAGTATGGCTACATAATCCAGTTCGCAGTAAAGGGAGATCTCCGAAGCTACAAGCCAAATGGGATGGGCCATATCGGGTAGTCACTAAAATCAATGATGTTACCTACCGGATACAGAAGGGTCCAAGAGGCGCCCCAAAGATAGTTCAAGTAGATCGATTGGCGCGATACTATGGGACTGATTATGCTTGGGACGAGCATGTCTTAGGAGGGGGCAGTGTTGCGCCATCGAGAAAAATAGTCTGGAACAATCTACAAGACGCGAGAACGAAGGGACAACGCCATCTAGTGTCGGATATCGCGCAACTGTGGACATTATGACGCTAGATGGCGCTACAAGTAGCTCTAGAATAATCTATTTAGTCTAGAACCATCGATCGAATATTATCGTACATTCTAGTTATCTCGACAGCAATATAAAAGCGGATCGTGTTAGCCGTACGGGCAGTATTGATTCAAGATACAGCGAACAAACATCGAAGCGATCTTCTAGTGCGACTAACGAGTGATATAGTGATTTGTAATTGTAAAGAGTGGTATTAATAAATATTGTGTGTTTTTTTTGGTAATCAATCGACTACTTTAATTTATTAAATACCCAGCTCGTAACACTATTTAAGTTGATCACATCAGTATTACATATTTACCGACTTTAAAAACCATTTTTTTTATTTGACTATATACAGTAATTTGCCAGTTTGTAAAAGGCAAAATGCTTAAAAGCCTTTGTTATATATGTATGCTTAAAAGAGGTAATTGTTGTTCAAATACGTATCAGGGGTTTTCTAACCACTTAGTTTAAATTAAACTGAGATTATGTAAGCTACTTATATGCAGTAGTATTAGTGTAGATGCAGTTCATGATGTATATATATATGTATGTCATGGCCAGATCATAGAATTTATCATTTCCTGATATTGCCAACCATTTAATGAAAAGCACCAATCGTTCATATTCATTTAGGATTTCTTCCACATACTTTTCTTTATTTAAAGAAGTTTATCTACACTGTACTGAATACTCCGTGTCTCTCTGAATTCCTGCCAACATACATACAACAGATCAGTTGAAAACTGGATCTCGAATAGTAAAACTTCAGTAAATTATGGATATTTCTCGTAGAGAACTTCGGCTACTTTTACTTCACGAATTTCGCTTAGGTCGAAAAGCGATTGAAGCAGTGCGCAATATATGTGCAGCGATGGATGAAGGCGTGCTCTCTTACGATACCTCCAAACATTGTTCAAAAGATTTAAGGATGGAAATTATGACCTATCTGATGAATTTCATCCAGGACGACCTCCTACAATAGATGTAGATGAGTTAAAAAGACTCATAGAAATGGATCCCAGGTTCACTTCACGTTGTCTGACAGAGCAGCTTCAGTGTTCTCATACTGCAGTAGAAAAACAACTCCACGCTTTAGACCTGGAAATATTCAGTTTGGTTGCCACATGAGTTGACGCCGTTTCAACTTCAGAAAAGAGCTAACGTGTGCATGAAACTACTTAGTTATCATCGTACCAATGAGTGGCTAAGGGATGCAATTACGGGGGATGAAATGTGGGTTATGTACATACATTTTTCGAGTAAGCGCTGCTTCTCCAGGTCCAAGCCACTAGGGCTTGGACCTGGAGAAGCAGGAGTACTGATGCCTAAATCTGACACGAGTAATAAAGTTCTTTTAAGTGTGTGGTGGGGAATAAACGGGATTATATACTGGGAGCTGTTGCCATCTAACACTACAATCACGGCCAATATTTATTGTAACCAACTGGATAAAGTAGCATCGAGATTACCGAAAAATCAAAATAAAGTATACTTTTTGCACGATAATGCTCGATCACATGTAGATAAAGCGACTCGTGAAAAATTATTTACACTTGGCTGTGCTGTCCTTCCTCACCCACCGTACTCTCCAGACATTATGCCCTCAGATTATCATCTATTTCGTTCTCTAGCCCACTACTTAGCAGATAAAAAAATTAAAATGAAGACCAGCTTAAAAGTGACCTTACCACCTTTTTTGATCAAAAGCCTAAAAGCTTCTACGAGGAAGGCATTATGTCCCTGCCAGCGCGTTGGCGACAGGTGATAGAAAACGACGGTGCTTATATAGTTGAAAAATAATTTGATTTTGTATACTTAAAAAAATAAATAAATTTGTGTACAAAGATGGCGGGATTATTAGTTGCTAACTTAATATTTATTTAAATTATTACTTACTAATAAAAAAATATATTCTATAAATATCGTGAACAAAGGAACGAATAACATATACATAATTCTTGGTTAGTCTGCATTAGTCGTTCAGGTAGGCATGTAACTAAACGAGGACAATACGGATATTTACTCAAGTGCTGGCCATTTGCTTTACCACTTGTATATTGACATAGTAATGAATTACATATGTATGTTCCACAATAAAGTAAGAACACCAATAGACGAACCATGTTGATCATTATACAATTTAAGAATTTATGCAATACAATGTGAAATAATAATAATTAGTAAAATAAAGTAGAATACCGGGGTTTGTGGCTTCCTCCACAAGCGCCGCATAAGGGTTCTGTGCGACGGCGCGGCCTCTGATTTCTAGCAGGTAAGCGCTGGTGTACCTCAGGGAGCCTTCCTATCGCCTACTCTGTTCCTTCTGCATATCAATGACATATTGGCTCTTGGCAACATACATTGTTATGCAGGCGACAGCACAGTACACAAGCGATATTTTGGACATCTCTCTGCCAAGCTAACAGACGTTGAGGGAAAACGACAAGAGCTTGTCGCTGAGCTCGACCGAGGCTTGAGCCGCATTTCTAAATGAGGTTGTGAAGATCTGGTCGAGTTCAGCGCCATGAAACACATTTGCTTGACGCTCTCGATCAGTTGCAGCGACGCGCAGTCCGCATTATAGACTGTCCTGAGGTCACCCAGTCTCTTGAGCCTCTGCAGTTGCGAAGAGATATCGCCTCTATCCCAGTTCTCTGTCGCCTGCATCACGGAGAGTGTTCTGACGAGCTCTTCCAATTGGTCCCACCATCCCCTACAGGACTACACGTGCTGGCCTGAGGAGTCACCGTTTGAGAGTCGAAAATATGCATTCCCGAACTAAATGGTTTGGCTCTTCTTTCCTGTGCCGATGCCGCCATAGTGTGGGTCACCATGCTTCATTGACTAGACACGCAATGAGGATGGTGACCACCACTCTTGGACTCCACTTATTGCTTTCCATCAGGCAAAGTGGAGTTACTATGGTAGGCTTATACATAAAAAAAAAGAATATCATTATGTATTATTAAAGTAATGTAGTCTGTTAACTAATACAATGTAAATTAATAGGATATTAAATAATGTGGTATTTATGAAATTCAATATTTGTTAAGAATTTAGTGGAGAATTCACACGTATGCGGATTTCCCTGCAATATTAAAAATTAACATACTTAATAAATAACTTTGGATGTGTGTCATTAATCATGAAGATGTGACGTTACGATCTTTGATGAGCTGGCCGTTGATATATTATTTCGGATAACTTGTTTCTAGTTGGTCATGACGAAGTCATTTTAATATAATCGAACCGTGATGTTTATATGTGGTGTAATAAGATTTACACAAACTTATCTCTTACACGATCAAGAAAAAAATAAGAAAAGAATCACAAATATTAACCAAATTCGTTTGATATAGGTGGGGGTGGTATTAAAAATATAACTAAATATCGTGGTCTTTGATCAAACAACGAACATGACAATAAATATGATAATTTTAAATCTATACATAATTCTCAAAAAAAAAAAAAAACACTATTATTTGACAACCTATTGATAAAGCAACCAATTTCAATCACTTATATATGTATAAGACAAAACAATATCCACACCAAGTAACTAACGAGTATAAGATATTATAAATCTAATACACACATTATAAATCTAATGCTGCAATCAATGTATTATCCTGTTGAGCCATAATTAAACTTTTATTTAAAAAAGCTAGATAACTTGCTAAAACAATATGTGTGTGATCAGGCTTTTTTATATGTACATAGGTACTTGTTAAACACCCAGAACGTACCAACAAACATGATATATAAGGAACACACCTTTAAAAACAAACTTGCATGATAATCGGTTTAGCAGACACACGAATAAACAATCATAAAATCAGACACGTCAATCTTGTAACATATAAGAAACAACCACATACTCGTATCTATAGCTATAAACTTTCAAATTCACTAAATGACAGTAACCGCGATGTAGCTTGTATCTGGATCCGAACTCAAGTGACCAATATAAAACTTGTCAAGCCCGCCTCGTCTCATCATCTCACCAGTCGCTGTCACTTGTCGGGTGGACCAATAACTTGGCGCTTCCGGTGTAGCTTGTCATAATAATGTCTGTTAACTAATTGTATTAAATATACAGTTTGATGTACCTATCATCCTGTGTCACGGGCTTTACAACATTTTACAAACTTTTCAACAGAAACAAAGAATACCCAGTCTATAACTAAAGCATATATGTATGTATGTATATGATTCACGACTGCATCTTGCCTTTTTTTGCTTACTTCGTAATAATATTTATTCTTGAATTCAATAATAAACGTTTTTACAAAATATAGGTAACTTTAACATTATTGTTTCACGAATAAAATACAATCAAGTATATTGTATTACTTATAACACGAATTGCTTTAAGCCTACAATTATCAAAAGTATCGAACTAACATTATTTCACATTACTCACAACCAATGTATTATTTCTTATATCTGTACTATACTACTATACTGTACAATACTATACTATACTATATCTGTAAAATTTACTTGGCGTTTTTGCATTAATTTGTATATATTAGTGTAGTTTTAATTTGTGCAAATCGTCAAATACATAGTTTTGATATTCTTGTAAAAATATTGCTTTTCTAAGTGAAAAATTGTATTAAGGAAATAAAGTTCTCTCATACTCCAACTGAATTGTACATTCCGAATTATAGACACAAAATGAGTGCACAAACAGTTGACATCAAAATTTCATATTTGTAACTGATGCTGATATATGGCATATGTGCATTGCTTTTTAGTATGTATACCCACATACTAAAAAGCAATGCACAGCTCTGTTTGACCTAGTGATGGCTATTGGCGTGGGAAGCCTCTTGCTGGAGATCATGGTTCTCCATCCCGCAGAAGACGTACCAGGTACCAGCAAATACTAATCTCCGACCTCCATAAGCACTGGCCTGGGGCTTGCGGACCGGGCTGACCGTTAACCCAGCTGAAGCAAGCCTGAGATGATGGCGCGTCGTACGTATTCCACGCGCGCCTCTTTGATGTGGGGGGGCGTAAGGCCCCATACTCCAAACTATTTTCGACATCCTAGTTAGGTGGCCAAGGTCTGTTGGGGTTCCCGGATGCTGACTTCTGAGGGTATCCCGGGTCCCTAGCAATAGACGCTCTCGTGATTCTGGCTTTAGTCATATAGTTAGTTAGTCGTATAGTTTAGACATTTAAAGAAAGTGAATAACTATAGTTACTGCTACACATATATGTATATTTACTGAAACTACGTCAACAACTGTAGCGAAATCCTAGTTAATTAAGCCTAGTTTGGCTACACTTATCCGCTGTTGTAGTATAAGTATATAATATAGGTTTTTATCTACTGAAATTCTACCAACGGCAATCTACATTTATAAAACAAAAGAAAATTATAAGATATAGGGGGACAGACGAACAGACGGCTCATCTGATGGTAAGTGACCTCCCCGGGGAGGGGATTAGGATATGGGAAAGAGGAGAGAGGGATGAGAGGAGGGGAAGAGGAGTGAGGGATGATTGGATGGGAGAGGAGAGGGGGAGTTGGCCATCCTGAAGCCTCTCTGATTTCGGGAAAATGCATATTTTCTACATTATGTGTCATTAATGTTCAAATTAAGTTTACACGACTACCTCAATGCGTCCAGTAATATGTCGGGTCATGGGACGGAAAATCATACACTGAAAGTTCAAGTTATACTGGCTAGTAAATTATTAAAACAATGGTTACGGTTATAGTCGAAATTCGACCACTAGGCGATCTGTAGTATAAATAAAATAACAAAACAATTGCTTTACTAATAGAGTTTTATTTACAGTGGTTAGTGAGCCTTATGAATAACTGCTGCGCAGTGTACCGTCGATCTAATTTGTGCCTGAAAAATACTTTATACGGTTATTGTGGCTGAATTTAATGTCGTTCTCAGCTATTGTGTTATTGTGTGTATTTGTTCGATAAACTTTGTTTATAGCTAAATGAGCGATACAGGGTACGTTGACCCAACTTTAGAATAAAGAATGTTAGATTACGCACCGATATGCGTATGTTCACTGTTATGAGATCGCATTGCGAGATAAGCTATGCGTGCATTTTCCATTTTTATTGCATCACCAATATATTATGCCTATGTAGAAGTCGACGTCCAATGTCTGATGAATGATGATGATGATGAAACAATATCTTTGTCGAATGTAATTTTATGGATATATTTGAATTAGAGTCAAAGCATTTGAATACTAAATAAGCTAGTCGACTGGTTGTAACCCTTTGATTGAGCTAAATACAAATCGGATGATCTTACTTTTTAATGTGTATTTATATAAAATATCGACAATTACATTTTTTTGAGTATTTCTGTCTGAGTTTATTTGAAAGTAGAGCAAGAGAGAAAAGTAAAAAGATATATACAAAACAAAATAAATAAATAAAAAAAACATTAAAAAGTATAATACTACACTTATCCTCCATAACCTCCCCTTATTTGTTTAACTTAATGCACATATTGTACAAGGTGAACTAAATGCCTTAGGCATTCTCTACCAGTTAACCTTCGGGTGTTGCTGGTGGGTGCGAAGCATAAGGGAGAAAAGAAGGAACTACTTTAAAAGTAGTACAAATACAAGATATATATACATTATTACTTACGTACAAAAAAGAGAAGAAATAAAAAAATGATGTGACAAGTAAGCCACCTCATTGAGCAGGAGATCACGTAATCTTTGTTTAAACATGAAGCGAATTGTGGAATCCTGATTTCGAGTTCCAAAGAACAACATTGGACATAGAAAGAAGCGTTCATGAAGTGGACGAAAGACGAATGACGGAGTTATGAGGGGGACATATAAGAAGATTGTTGTGTGAGGAACGAAGGTTTCTGTCATGGTTTGAACACAATAAACGAAGATAGGGTGCTAAATAAGATGGAGGAGATGGAGAGTTAAGAAAAAAGAAGAGAGAAGTCAGTGCGCGAAGATTGCGTCGCTGGCGAATCGAAAGCCATTTCAACTCAGAACGTGAAGCAGACATGTGGTCATACTTGCAAAGATTAAAAATAAATCGAATGCAGTCAAGTTTATTGAGCGAATCTGAAGAGATCTGCATTCAGGTCGAAATAACATACACCAACATAGTCGATTATAGGGATAAAAGGGACTGCATTAGGATTGTCTTGGTTTTGGAAGGAAGGATTTTTTTAGGCGATACAGACTTTGGAGAGTTCCAGTCACTTTCCGACTCAGGTAAGCCACCTGGGCACGCCAATCAAAAGTAGGCTCAGATCTTTAACCACTGAGCTTAGGGGTATGAGTGAGCTATTAACTGGTGGAAGTCATATCAATCCTACCCATAAGTCTTTTACTGCCTACGATAATTGCCTGACATTTAGTGGGGTTCACGAATAATCCAAACCTCACCGATCAGATCAGATCAGATTATCAGATCTATTAAATCTAAGTCCTTGTTGATTTTGTCATTGGCTTGCGGTATTTTTTAATGCTGGCCTGCGTGTACGGCGTAAAGGTGGTACGCACACTGAAGGTCCCAAGTTATGAGATTAATGTAAATTGAAATGGATAAAATTCCGCCTTGAGGGATGCCAGTGTGGAGATCACACCAATTTGATGACAGGTTATCAACGTGAACGCACTGTTGTCGTCCTTGAAGATAAGTGGAGAACCATTCCAATGCTTCTGATGAGATCACAAGATAGGACAGGATGGATAACAGGACATCCTGACTGACGGTATTGAATTTATTAGAAAAGTCAATCAGGGCTAGAACGGTAACCTTCGTGCCCTCCCTGATATCGCCAGTCACTTTCAGCAGTGCAGTAACAGTGCTGTGACCAATGTTGATGTTTCACAAATGTGATATTATATCTATTAATGGGACGATATCGATGACGTTGTTTTGTGTAGCGTATCGTTATTATGTATATCTTTATAACATCAAAGTTCATTGAATCTTTAGATAAGCTACTACCGGCTAATGGAAGGAACTATACAATATACGAATAGTAAACAGCTCGAAAATGTATATTTAATGGCAGATCCTTTTTTTTTATATTATAGGAGGACAGACGAACAAACGAGTCACCTGATGATAAGTGACAATCGCTGTCCATGGACACCCGCAACTCAAGAGTCATAAGTGCGCTGCCCGCCTTTGAGGGTGATGATGGATAAGGGGCATGGGGAGGGGAAAGAAGAGAGGGGTATGAGGATATGGGAAGGATTAGAGTTGGGATGAGGGGAGAGGAAAGAGGAGAGGGAGAGGTGGGCCTCCGGAAACCTCACTCATTTCGGAGAAATGAAACGCAAGCGTTACTTCACAACCGGTTTTCTAAGTAGTAGAAGGTTAAGTAGAAAACATATTAATTAAAATCAAATGGTCTGATAATGTCCACGTTGTACTCTGCTGACTAATTGGGAAGGTTCTGTAGAGCTTTGAGCATAAACTCTGTCATTGTGCTTGTTAAAATATTGATCAATAGTAAGAATTTTCTCTTCAGTATATTTTTTTTCTGTGACCTGTGACCCTTTGCGTACGGCTTAAGAAGTTGTTATTTTACCACCCTATTCCCCCTATTATTATTAAGTTATTTGATAAATAATGATAGATGAGCCCTCAGTCAATTTTTAAAATATGCGACATGGTTCTAGGTGCTATATTAATTTCCCAAAATAAAATCTTATCCGATCGCTTTTTTATTGTAAGAATACTAAATTAAGTGCAAGATCTTTTTCTATCACAAACATAGGAGGTTTCATTGAACTTATCAATAGCCCGGTAAACAAACATTCGACTCATACAAAGCGTAAGGAAAGTATCAAAAATCTTCCTTTCCTTATCCAAATGTGGATATGTAACAACTGTGAAACAATAGCCTTTTGTGATATAAGCACGATAACATTATAAAGAATTAACTGACGTTTGGGTGTATGTGTCACTTTGAACTGCCGTGTGACGTACACCAGTATTATATACCAGTACTCACTACATGAAATGTTTAAAATTTTCAATTTAGTGTTAAGATTTTTGTATTACAATATATCAGTCCTCCAATTACAGTGTGAAACGGGCTGTTTTAATAAACACGTCATAAGATTGTACAGTGGAAAGATTAAGGAAAATTTCAGAACGGAAAATATTAAAAAGGTCATTGACGTGTCACAAGGTATCAATGACCTTTATAATGTTTTATTACCGCATGACAACTAACAGCTATGCCAAAAATTAATATAAATGTAGATAAAGTAATGTTGTACAAGGTGGCGCAACATACAAAAATAAGTTACTTATACGAACACAAACATGTTGAATGACGATCCAGACATTCGATTTGCTATCTTATTTACAACATTGTGTGCCATGAATTATTTGCATGATAATTGCGTACAATAGGTACACCGCATACACAAGTAAATGAAGATAATTAGCATTAACAGCGGCACGCCTACTCATGCTACATAAGCAATACTTATAGCGAGATCAGAAAACCCAAACTTTGCAAGTGTGTAAAGTAAATGATTCTTCCAATATTAATATAGAAAAGTAATTTACGATACATTTTGGTATGTGTGTGACAACACAACCAAATAGCAGTTACGAGTTCAATAACCCACACGTGATTTATATCTAAATTACCCAAGTACCTATTCTTAATTTATTAGCGAAATGTGAAAATAATTTGGTATATTTGACTGAATTCTTACTTATCATTTCATCGATAGAGTGATCCGCACTTGAACGCTTCAACTTGTTGAACGCTAATTTCTAAAGTCGGAATAAAAAATTATGGTTATAACCTAATTTTTCAGAAGGTTCAGTAACGGGCCATGATTTTCAACATAGGTGAAATCTCTAGCAATATCTAGTCATATACATATAAACACGGGATCGTGATAGAACCGTGCTTCGACACGTATGGGCCGACATTCAAAAAATGTGTTTTAATATAATATAATGTGACAGGCGAACAGACTGGTCTGGCCTATCTGTATAATTTAGGGTAAATTATATTAAATAACCGAACGAATTGTGAGAGACTTCGCGGTTCATCATACATTAATTATTACTACAAACACATATGAACGTCACCGTCGTCGTCTACGTCGATGAAACAGGGGGTATTTTTCTTTTGCGATGCTTCATGAAAATGTCAGTTCTATTCACAAGATAAAATTCTTTGACGGTAGTAGAAGCGCCGCGTATACTGCTGATGGCCCGACGCAAGGGTTATTTCTGTGACCTAACTTTGTAGGCTTCAAGTTCCTTTACATTTGTTTCATGTTACGTCTCATTAGGTGAGTGTTGTCGTTAAAGTATAACAATTCATTCTAATCAGTTGATCTGGAGCCTCAATGGGGTAGTTTCGGTTATTGATTGTAGTAGTTATTTTGGTATGGTATGTCAATTCTATCATGTATGTATTTTGCCTTTTTTCACATTTTTTTTTGTTTTCAACCGATTTTGCATATTAGACTCCAAGTGTAAATCATTTACAAGTTATTTTACTTGTTGTGTATGAACTCATTTCCTTTTAAAATTTGCATAAGATTATATGTTATTTTTGTACGCTTCTTGAAAATATGTTAATGACAAACAGTCACCCGACTCGAATATGTTTAAATATCTATTTCTAATACACAATAAATTAATAATTCTTGTAAATTTTTCAGCAATATGTGAAACAGACATTGGTTTGCGATTGCGATACTTCTCGACCTTGTCGTGAAATCTTTGGTAGTCAGTATAAGATTTGTATTCACCGTCTTAGGCCATATTTTTCTACGAATAAAACAGAGTAAAGTATTTTTAAACATATTTTCACTCGCCGTTCATTCCAATTCTTTTGTATGTAATATCAACCGATTAGTGTTGACTGACAGCTAAAGAAGAAAGCTGCTACCGCATTGTCTTCACATGAATCGGTTTGGAACGTGGTTTCATGTTTTAACCAACTTCAAAAACAACAAGAGTTTCTACATTCGACTTTTTTAAACTCAATATCTTCACCATTTATAAATCGAGTTCAATAAATTATTATATATATTTTGACTTAATATTATGTATATTATTAATTTTATCGTTATAGACACGCGTTGTAGTCGGTTTTGTATTTTTAAAAGTTAATTATGAAATATGAATTTTGTCTTGTCAATTTCCTCATTAGGAATTATTAACGTGTAGCGGCCTCGCGAGGGGCTTTACAAACATACGAAATTAAATAGTAGGTAAACACCAAAAGACTTTAGTATCCACATTTTATCGTTTTGAGGTTGTAAAATCTAAGTTTTGACACATGTTTTGTAAATAGTTCGACACGCTGTCTTCATCAGATTATTGTGAGTCACCATAAACATAAACACGCCAGTGTAGCCTTTTAAGGTTTAGAAGTTAAGTACTATTGGTATATCTTAATAATAGCAATCAAAAAATATTCGACTCCCAACAACATCTGAGAATCTGATCCCTTTTAAATGTTTTATTTAATTTTTAGCTTTATCTAAGTCATAAGCAATGAAAAACGTTTCACGATATTAAATTTTCATCTGAATTTCAATCAGTCATTCTCCTCACACACACAATCACCTTGTGTACGAGGTGTTTGTACATGTGTACACTCATTCGGTACGGTGAGTCGTGTGTGCATGACCGATAGGCCGGTCGTCGACCTTCTTATCGCGTAGGCCTCTCTGTGCATAATCCGTCTATTTCCAGTTCAGCATTTTTCCATACATTACAGTGATATGACATAGGGTCATTTGATCTACTGTGACGTGGGTAATCAAAAGTATGGTTTTGTGTCAATAAAAAAAGCTCTCATCGGTAATTCTTTTTCTGTGAACTCCCTTTACGTACCGTTTAAGAAGTTGTTCTGATTTTAAGAACCTATTCATTTTTAAATTATGACTTAAATAATCACGCCCAGTCCCTTTCTTATAGGTTGCAAGTACTAAGTCAGCTTTTAAAATACGCGACATGGTTCTAGGTGCTATATTCATTTCCCGCAATGAAATGTATTGCTTTCGGCCAGGATTTATTCGAATACTTTCTTTCACTGCTTCGATCGTCTATTTCTCTCAAAAACAGACGAGGTTTAATTGTACCTACCAATAGTCTGGTACACAATTTTTAATTGTAACAGTATTTATGGCCAGACTTAGAAATCATTCCTTACTCTATGGAAACATTAAAAAAAGATAATTAAAAACATCTTTGCACCGCGCCTTAATTCTCTAGCTGGTCCAACCAGTCCTACGCAGAGTTGACAGCATTACTCCATTTAGGGCTGGACTTGCGGCTTATAAAGGAGCCCTTGCGCCATCATGAAGTACCGTTGGATTCTATTAGACAAACTAAGCCTTTTAGTAACAAGCTGAACCTTATTTCACAATTGATTTCGGTATTATTACTTAAGACTGAATACCAGGAAGTTGCGAAAGTGCTAAATTCATGTTGTTTAAACATATGTATGTTTAAATATATTGTACTCAAAATGTCAGTGGTTTCACTTATGTGTTGAGGGCTACATCCTTTTATACCGAACTGAACAGTATTATTATTACTCATAATTTATCCAACATAGTCTTCTATAGTACTAAAAAAAAAGTATCTTAAGAAGAATACCAAATCGACTAGAAATGTACTGTGCCTTGCTTTGAAAAAAATGTTTAGAGAAAATGTTTAAAGCTACATTTACACGCATGCTGAGGCCTGGCAAGCGTCTACAACCTCCAAGCCTTTACCATATCCAAGCCTTTGCCTTGGATACCATTTACATGCTTGCAAGTGCTTAAGTGTGTCCCGAACAACTAAACATGGCAGACGTGGATGTTGAAGTTGAATCGGCCCTTGTGTTTGGTTTGGCATATTTCTATTAAAAATAAAAAGTCCATAGAAACCGTAACAGGCAACTTTTAAAATGCATTTTTTAACGTGTGTAATAATTTATTAAATTAAAAAATTATAATTATTTCGTCGTCACTCAATCGTGATTTTATTGTAATGCTTTTTTAACCGACTTCAAGAAAAGGCGGCGGTTCTCTTTTCGGTTGCATTTTTTTACGTTTACTTACTACTTCATAACTCCGTCATTTATAAACCGGTTTGAAAAAATATTTTAATATATTATTTTGGTGTACCAACCATTTTGGTACACGGATGGAAAGTATTCCATCAAAATTCTATCAGTCCTATAGAAATTTCACCAAAATCTGGAATGAATATGTCATCCAAGTTAAAGAAATTGCGTATTTTGTTTTCCTGTGACTTTCTAGGGATAAAAATTTTAAAGTATTTCAAAAACCTAAAATAAAAGATAGCGAGTGACGTTAACCACGTGACAAGACGTGTAAATACGTCGCAGCGCTTGACGCAAGCTTCTTTTTGACTTGTGTTGAAAAACCGACACTAGCATGGCAAAAAGTTCTTACAGGTAAGCAGCCATGCCTCGGCAAGCGTGTAAACGTAGCATATAGGTAATAAGAATAGCGTACATATATTTATATAAGACATACTTATTCAAATACTTGTAAAAATAGGAATTTTTATGTCAAATCCTCGATGCATAGTTAATCATATAATAGTCTTGACACATAGACATATACATATATATGTAGCATAGACACAATAAAATTAATGCACATCGTTTTTTACGGATACAATTTTTTGCAATGGGCGTGCACCATAGATCACATCCACACAGTGCGGCAGATTATACAGAAGACCAAAGAATATAATCAGCCCCTATGTCTAGCATTCGTGGACTATGAGAAGGCCTTTGACTCGGTGGAGATCTGGGCTGTTACGGAGTCCGTGCAAGGACCGAGGACATGTTCAAGACGCTGCACTGGAAAGGGCGTGGCAACATTAATGGCGAATACATTTCTCACTTGCGATTTGCAGACGACATCGTCATCATGGCAGAGACGCTGCAGGACCTACAGCAGATGCTGTATGACCTAGCTGACTCTTATATACGCATCGGCCTACGGATGAACTTGGATGACACCAAGATCATGTTCAATAAACAGGTGCTACCGGAACCGATTGCGGTACACGGGACCGTTCTGGAAGTTGTTCAAAAATATGTACACCTCGGGGAGACATTGCAATTAGGTAAAAAAAACTTAGAAGACGAAGTGAACAGTAGAATTCACCTGGGTTGGGCAACACTTGGGAGCTACGTCGACTCTCCTCATCGTCGATCCCATAGTGCCTTAAGACGAAAGTCTTCAATGAGTGTGTCCTACCCATCATGACATAGGGAGCCGAAACGTGGACACTAACGGTGCAGCTGGTCCACAAGCTCAAAGTTGCTCAGCGTGCTGGGCTATGCTCGGTGTTTCTTTAAGGGATCGCGTCAGGAATGAGGTGATCCGGCAGAAACCCAGAGTAATCGAAATAGCCCACCGGATCAGCAGGCTGAAGTGGCAGTGGGCTGGCCATGTTAGCCACAGAACAGTTTGGGAAAACGAGTTCTAGAGTAGAGACCGCGTCTCGGCAAACGTAGCGTAGGCCTCCCACAGGAAGGCGCTAATGTCCTTTTGGTTTTGAAATGCATCATGGTGGCTGATATTTATTTCGTTTTGAAAACGACTAATAAAAAGTCGTTGTGAAAACTAAGACAGGCAATATAGATATTTGGTATTTGATTAAACTTTAATATGATGGAGATTCTAAATTAATGATATGGCTAAACGAGGTTTGACGTATCATGAATAGTTGATGTTTTAAAGATATGGATAATGGTATGGAAATACGAACACTTCATGAAATGGTTATCCACATCATGAGCGGCCGATTCTAAGTTCTGGCTAGAACACATACGTACTTACATCTTCATTTTGTGAACACCACCCCAAATAGACGGATTGTCTCAGCCAGCTCAAGTGAACACTAACACTAGTTTGTAAGCATTTACTGTACTAACATAATGCAAAGCAACTCTGATTCTTTTTTTCTATTATTACTATACAGAGGCTTTGCCAAATGGAATTCCTATAGTAAATGAACAATATTTGTTATATCAAGGAATTTCGTTCTGAAATATTAAATAAATAATGATGATCATGATCACCTTCAAACCATCATTTAATATTAAATCGAGTTGCACCTAGTTGATTTCAACCTAGAAATCATGTTTATAGTTTGTTAGCTCACTTGTACAAAAACTTGCTCAGAATTTATGACCAGGCGATGTACATGTATAACAAATCTATACTTCTATAATAAAGCTCAAGAGTTTGTTTATTTGAACACGCTTATCAAGAACAGTTAGTTAGTTAGTTAGAGAAGTTAGTAGGAACAGTTTTAAGAGTGGTAGAGCCATGCTTACGCACAAATGGGCCGGCTCGACTCGTGAAGCAACGCTTGCGTTGCATTTCCCCAAAATTAGTGAGGTTTCCGGAGGCCCAACTCCACCTCTCCTTTTTCCTCTCCCCTGATCCATCTTCTCTTTCCCCTCCCCGCATACCCTCATATCCCTCATCACCCTCAAAGGCGGATAGCGCACTAACGTCTCTCGAGTTGGGTGTCCACGGACGGAGGTTGTCACTTACCATCAGGTTACCCGTCTGTTCATCTGTCCCCCTATGATATAAAAAAACGATTCGATTTGAAAAATTATTTTTGTTTTGTATAGCACATTTATTGAGGAAGGTTATAAAATAATGGGCACTAAGCATAAACAAAAAACTCTCCATTCCTTCCCCTTCCTACTCTTCAAAACACTCAACTGGCACTGCAGGATAGGCTTAGTATCCTGGGTATGGACATTTGCCGGGACTTCAATCTGCGTGATCACATAGAGAGCGTCTAAGGCGGCCTCGCGGAAGCTTGAAATATTGAACAAGGTGAGACGGTTCTTCTCTCCCGAGCATTAGTATCTTTTATACACGACCCAGGTTCGCTCCTGCGTGGAGTACTGCTCTCATCTTTGGGACGGCTATGCGCAGTATTTGCCTGACGGTCTCGATCGGTTGCAGAGGCGCGAAGTTTGCATTATTGACAGTCCTGAGATCACCGAGTCCCTCGAGCCTTTGCAGTTGTGAAGAGATGTCGCCTCTATGGCAGTCCTCTATCGCCTACATCACGTGTTTCTCTCCCACTTTGACCCCGCTTCTTTTAAGCGGGGCGTGAAAAAGCATCTCACCAGGCCGCCATAGTGTAGGTAACCATGCTACATTGACTACACTTGCAATGAGACTCCACTTGTTGCTTACCATCAGGCAGAGTGGAGTCATTATGGTAGGCTAATATAAAAAAATAAAATAAAAAAAAAACGCTTGTAAAACTGCGGGTAACTGCTAGTGGTATTATTAATTTTTAGGCCTACATATATTTAAATAGGTTTACAGGCATCATCAAAATATATATTGGACTTTTGAATAGTAAGACACTAACCGAAAAGAAAACATGAACTATGTGTATTATTATAATATATGTGTATTATTATTATATATGTTTTAAAATATAAAAATATATGTATAGTATTTACATATCGATTAATCGAAATAGATTCACAATAAATCAAGAATGATTAAATTATTAAGTTATTATGTGATTTTCTGTAGTAAACTCGTGACTTGTATTGTTTGATTTTCTTTAAATTAGGTGTGCCTACTTGTTCATATTCTATCAGTAATATTTTTACATCATCTCAACTTAAGTATCATGGGCTTTTTTATACAGTACTGCGGCAACAGTAACTATCTTTTAAACTTTAAAATATAGATCTGAAAGGTAATCTTTACTTTTAAACATACCTACCCTCATTTTTTTTGTAAAGGAGTAGGTAGAGGCGTCTCCAACGCCATCACACTACTAACCATAACTTAATACCCCTTCTTTAACAACAACAACAATTCGAAAATTATTCCTAAACAAGTACAATTTAAAAAATATATAAAACTCGACTTCATTCCTTTCTCTTCCTCTCTATTGTTTTTTGCTTATATCCTGGCCTCTGCCCTAAAGTTTTCCCACTATTAAGACGAATTAAATTACACCTTACATGTCAAAATTCACCAAGCTGTCTAGGCTCTGGGGCATGACAAAGAAACATCACAGATAACCCTCCTTGCCTAGTCGGGTACCAAAATCACGAAACAAATAGTCTCGTTCTCTATACAGGTAGATATTATTTCTGAGATGACTAATGCATAGTTTACGTAGACAGCAGTGTTATGAATACCCCGTACAGTAGAGTTACTATGTGACTGTTTGATCAAGTGTTGGCTTATCATCACAGTGGTTTGCTGTGTTCCAATCAACGGGGTCTTTGTAACCTACCCTGACAACTCCACCGGATGCTTAACATGCGTCTAGTATAACAAGACAGTGTACATAATATGTACATATTACAATGTCATCATGATTTACAATACAACTATCAACCTCTTGTAAAAATGAAAATCACTGCTTTCGAAAAAAGAAGTGTAATGTTGTTAGGGCTCATGTATGTATGTGAGTTTATTTATTCAACTGTAACTTTTTAATTCCTGCTCAGATTTCGTTTCGTTTGAAGCCTCGGCCATTGTCTCACGAGATCACGCGTCATCTGTCAATGGCTTAATTTTTTTTTTGGAAATGAAGAATACATTTTAGCATTTGCAACCGTTCATTTCTTTGTTTCTTTTAGTAGGGTAGTTTGGTTTAGCTTGGAGTAAGTATTAAATTGATGATGTATACACTCAATAAAAATGTAGATCCGTTTTTGTACTTAATATTAAAATATGTGTATGTAAAATATCATATATTTAAAAACTTTTAAAACATAAGTAGCAGATTGTTCTTAAATAACAACAATACATACAATATTTTATCATTCATTAAAGAGCAGTGTGCAATAACGGAATCTACTTATCTAAATCTATATAAAAAATACGTGGATGTCATCACATTCCGTCTTAAACTGCACACAGGTCGAATTGTCACTTCGAAGGTTCTATTTACTTCTGGTATTAGCGTTCTGTGATCATCATCTTCTATATCAATTCTATACACATATTTACTTTACTTTCAATACATTTCACATACATACATATACAACTGATAAAACCTAATAAGCCAAATGTATGGGGACTAATTTGTGTTGTTTCTGTTCCATGAGCAGTAAACGTTACGAGGCGTTTGTGATATTGTTACTGACCGAAATCGCTTGTGTACAAAAGTGTTTTTACTCCTTATAAATATAAATATAATTCTAGTTTAAATAGTGATTTGATAAAGCGGCTGTTGTAGTGGATTGATACAGATTCAGATGAAAAAAGAAGTACTAGGTAGAGAAGAGTCTATAATTTATTATCTTGCATATTATGAAATGCAAGTCAGATTTCTGCTGTATAATGTATATATATATATAATAAATCTACTACGACCGCGCTATACTCACCGTGGAAACAGTCCATTTCAATGGAACCGATAACTACCTACAAGATAAATAAGGAACATTAGTTATATACTTGATTGATATTGCACTCCCCTGTAGGCCGACACATAACTTATGGAGGACAATAACTAAAAAGCAAATACGCCCAAATTAAAGACGAAGTCACTAGAACCTGGAAACAAGAAACTCTCAACAACTAGTGTTATTTAAATTATATCCTCCACAGCCTCTAAAATTATTATCTTAAGGCTAGATTTAAAAAGCCGCCATCTTAAACATATGTAGATTAGTTAGAAAATTCATACCAATGGAGTAAATGAGCAAGTATGTGATTTCTTGGCATTAAACTAGGACAGATTTTGACATTTTGATATGCGATTCAGGTCCCGGTCGAATTCAGTGACAAGTGACTGTCGTTTTTAGTCGATGTCAGCCTGCCTAACAGCAGGATGCCCGTAATACCTCCCATGCAGTGTGCTATAATCTGTATAGCAACGTAGGCTGCCAATAGACAGTACATTGATATGCTAGAGAAAGAGGGTAGGTGATTAGACGCACCCTAAGGCACGCCAGCGTTAACCTGCAAAAATGTCGATTCCTGACCGTCGCATAGGACTTAGATACGGCGATCTTGTAGGAAGCTGGCAATCCAGTCGCACAGTCAGAATCTTGGAAATAAACGAACTCTATCAAAGGCTTTGGTGAAGCTCTTGAAGAATAAATTTTAAAAGAATATCGTGGGTATTGTTCATTAAACACTGATCAGGAATCTTCGGATCGATTGGATCGGATCTTCTTACTTCTCATTTTAGTAATAGGATTCAGAAAGTCGATATTAATAGAAAGCTTTCTCCAAAGTCTGTGGTAAAGATGGGTTCAACAGGGTTCTATACTGGGACCATTTTTGTTTATGATCTACATTAATTAATTACTTTTCTAATTAAATAATCTGTAAAATAAAACAAAACTGAATACAAAGTAAGAATTAAAAACATTATAAAGTTAGAATTAGAACGAAGTAAAGTTTGAAGAACTTAAAAAAAACGCATGGAAATAAAACGAAGATTTATTTCATACAGTTAGCGTCATCTAGTAGTAACTTACGTAAGTTTTGATATATTATTTTAATAAAACCTTAAATTGTTAATATTATTTAAAGAAGCATGACATATTTAAATACCACGTTAGTCAATGCAATATTAACAAGTTTTATATTCTTTTCGGTAAATTAGACGTATTTGTATTCTTAGCAGAGTAAAATGAAACGCATTGATAACAACAAAAATAAAAGTCAAAGTTGTCAAACGTATGATAGTGTAGTGTGCTGTGAAGATTTGATTATATTTGTTTGTATGTGTGGCGCGGATAAATGAAATTCAAGTTTATCAATTCAAGGTCAGAATATTTATATTCTATTTTAATCAGTCGCCTTCTTCCTCTACAGTCGACGGCCGCTCACCTAAATTGTGTAGTACCCTGTTTTGGTGCATAAAAAAATACATATTATCCACAATAATGCTAAAGGTATTACGATCTGAAGTAAGTAAACTTTTTTATTACACTATTCAGAACTAGAGTTTCTGTTATGACTATATTAGGCGTGCGTTATCACCCTTATATGAACAAAAAGTTTTCAGTCCCACGTTGTATACAACATAGGCAACTAAAGCCGTGAAGTATTTTTTTTATTTAGTTCCTTAATGCCTTATGATTAGTTTAATAACTACAACACATTCAACAATCTTAACTTAAAACATAGTCTTGATTTAACCCAAAAACTGTTCAATTATTTAATGTACCTATCTTATTATTCTCCTTTTATTTAAAGTACCTACACATCTGTCTGCTCTATAATATTAAGTATAGATCTGGTTCGTTATGCATTTCTAATTTATAAAGGTATCAACATGCTTTCCCTAACACACCTACTTCTTTTGTGTTAAACCAACCAAGAAGTTTTATGCATTCATGTAATTTTGTATGTAAAATAGCTACATTATTCATAGGCAATAGAATAAAAAAGACTGGGTAATGTAATAAAATATTAATGTTAACACAGAGCTAATATTACAGTTATAATGCATTGTTAAGCTATTTTAAAGTATTTAAAAAAATATTCCAACAGTCCAGCAGTTAATGTCCTTTTTACTTTATATGTTTTTAAAATAATTATATTTGAACATAACTACATTTTTAATCAACATTTAGCCAGCTAATTTCTATGCAATCATTCATAGGTCAATTAATGACAACATCTACAGGCTGTCTTAACATGTGCCTGAGGGGTTTGCTATGTTCCAATATTATTATTAAACTTACTTCTTTTGTTATTTCTAGAACTTATTTATGCTTCTTTGCCGATTTGGAGTTGGTATATATTTAGTATAATATTATTATAATATTTGGAGTCTGTATATATTTAGTATGTATTTAGTTTGTGTTCTATTCCAAACAGTTTAAAAACTTTTTGTAACAGAACACAAACTAAACATTCAAGTTACCAAACCAAAGCCAACAAGAAAAAAACTACTGATACTATGCAAAAAAATATACTTTTACCATAATAATAATTTACTAATTCAATTCGCATGACAATTAAAATTATGCAATTACATAACTACATCTTCATTAAATTTGTATGGCATAAAATAATACAATTATATATGCATAAATATGATATATTTTAATTCATAATGTAAATCTTTTAATATATTTTAATTCCACAGTCTCTGCAGCTACTCAAAAGGAGCTACAGCAGTGCAGCACCCACTACAAAGCTCTATATTGATGGGCAACATGTGGAGTCCAAGACTACAAAGTGGATTGAGCTCACAAATCCTGCAACTAATGAAGTTATTGGCAGGTAATTAAATTTTTAACACATCTTTATTAAATCAAAATTTGTGAATGTTTTAGGATACTCATTCAATTCATCATAAATATTTTCTGCTCATTAACAGTTTACTCAAATGTCAGGTTTCTTTGTAGGAAAGAGATAGTACTTTCTTTAACCTATATTAAGAAAATACTAGATTGTAATGTGTGATGCTAATTGTGTACATTAGGAACATGTCACAACTATGTGTAGCTATTTTTTATTAATTGTTAATATGATAAGAAATTAACATTGATGTGATGATGACTTCTGTTTGGCCACACTATCAGACAAATTATTCACTATTCCTTTCCCAAATCCATAACTAAACTTAGTGGAGTAAATATATAAATATTGTAGTATATAAGTATATAAATATTGATGCTTGCATGCATGCATGATGATTGATTCATTCACAGATTAAACATAGTATGAAATAAAATATCACTTTATATTTTAACACCAAAACCCACATATATAATCACACTCCTGTCCACCCTAAGGTTACCTGGAAGATATTGCTAGCGATTAGGCCGCCCATTGTGCATTTCGTTTTCTGCTATAATATCTGTTTCTGTGTGTTTGTTTGGTGTATGATAAAGAATATATTATTATTATTAATATTAAGGTTAATGGTGAGCTAATATTTACGCCCACTCAAGGCTGCTAGAAGACTGAATGTGCTCTGCGTAGGATTTTGGTTGCTATTGATGTTGGTCCATCTTCTTTCCCTGAAAGCATCTAGTCAATAGATTTGTGAGTCTGATAATGCCATTCTGTCCAACTACCACTAAAGACGAACTGGAATTCTTTATCAGCGTACTACTGACAGCCCTGACTAGTTGGTTCTTCACCTGAGTGGTCTGAGGACCTGCCCTTTGAGAACTTTAATCTTAACCAAGAAACAAATAAAGCAAGTCATTCACGTAACTAAACATCTCTAGTGCCACCTTATCCAAATCGTCCAACCGAAACATGGGCGAGAGTATTGATATCATCTGCAGGTGTACATGGGTGGCGGTAGTCTCTTACCATCAGGTGACCCGTCTGTTGTTCATCGAAGTCTTCTTCAAACAGTTTCCTTGTTCCAGTGTGTGAAACTTACGAGTTGCTCATGATTTAGGCTATGCTATAATATATCTGTTAAGTAAGAAATTGTTACATAATGACACATCCTTAATCACTGTTTGGCAATTGTTATCGTTCGGATTCTGCTCGAAATATGCTGATAAATAATATAATAACCTACTGACGTCTTTATCTACGCTTTATTTGTTTCTGTGGGCGGACTTCTTATCTTTCTTACATACGAAGTTTGCCAGCAGAGATGACTATGTATTTTTGAATTATTTATTTATGTCTAAAATCTACATAACATATACTTACTTCGACATTAATTGGAACTACATACAGTCAATGTCTTTATTCGACTTTATTCTTGTAAACTTGAGATTATGCTATCTCATCATAATCCTTAAGTGAAAAAATTATAATCTAATTCCCACCGTCAGGATTAATATTCTTCGATTTAGAGAACAATTCCTTTTTCCTATTGTGAGAAGCCCCACGGGTCACCTCACTGAAGGATGAAGACGTTCGTCGGACACGATCCGATAAAACCACACGTTGCGCAAGTGGGTCTCTTGCAAGAGTCCCTGAATATAGAAGGAAGCCTCCGGGAACCAGACTGGCAAAACTGCCTCTTGGGCAGTTGGCTTATTAGCATTCATATAGACATAGACATAGATGTTATAGATGTTTTAGAATATACATACATACACATGTCAGACTTTATATTTTTATTGCGTTGTTTGTAACTTACATACATATGTATCTACGTATGTACAAACACTAACGTATATGTCTCCGAAGACATAAGAAGGTCCATATTTTTCCAATCATAATTTGGAAGATTACTTATTCATTTCAATATAATTCACTTTAAACTAATAACAAGCGCGTAAAAAGTAAACAACTAACTTCAATGCACCTATCATAAAATTTAAGAATTATATGTTTTTCTCTGGATGCCATTGTCAGAACCTCACCAAACTCTCATCTAACTACCCTTGAAGTACATCCTTTCTAATAAAAAAAAACATCAAAATCTATTCACGCAGTCGAAACTTCTTCTTCAAAAGGTTCTCAATTCGACTGTATTTCTTTTTTTTTATGTTTGTTACACATAAAAAGAAAGAAATACAGTCGAATTGAGAACCTTTTGAATTCGGTTGATAATGAAATGTGTTATTTCCCATTTGATTATTTCTATTAATTCATTGTAATTTATCCAACGCTGGTTTGCAGTTCATCATGATACTAAAAGTGATGAGTTCTCATCATTCAATTGCTATTTTTTTTTATTTATTTGGGTTCGGCACTGTGTATTTTCTTTCATTCTCCTCTATTATTCGCTAGCGTGCTGCTTACTCCTTATTTAACTATGTCCTCTTTTATGCAGGCCAAATTTTTTGGTCCTCTACTCCTGTATATGTCAACTTCCATGCATAATTCTCTCTTCAATACGTTTTGTTAAACAAATCTCCAAACCTCTTTCATTTTCCTTAATATAATATCTGGCAACCCTACTTAACACATTCACTGCGTTACGGCAAGTACTTAATGTGAATATATGCATAACTAAATTTCGTGGGTCGTGCACTTTAGTTAATATGTATAATCGACAGTCGTGAATACCTTGCGTAATAAGTTCAAGGTCATATAAGTTGTACAGTTTAGGTATTTTTATTGATTCCAAGAAAAAAAAAATGTCATTCAAAGTCGAAAGTTATCCTTTTCGTGATAGGAGTGCCTTTACGTTCTCCTGAAGGTAAAGAGCAACACTCTCGCCTATCACCTTTACCTTCTCCTGAAGCGATATTCGCTCGCAGCGGCACCTTTTCACTTTAATTCGACAGGCAGCCCTCTTTGCAGGAGCTTACACAAATGAGACAGCTCGACCGGTGCGATAACACGGCCTCACTGGAAACCGGTAGTGAAGCATATATATTATTATGTATTATATATTATATATTATGGAGTATTTGTTGAATAAGGTACAGGTTATAAAACATAACGCTATGACCCTCAGGAGTAGTGACCATCAACACTGTTAAATGTGATGTGTGGTATGATAATGTAAGCGATATTTTTCTGCAGAGTACCAGATGCCACTCAGGCTGAATTGCAAGCAGCATTAGACTCAGCTAAGAATGCATATAAGTCATGGAGCCAAAGCACCATAATGACCAGACAACAGCTCCTCTTTAGGTAAGTTCATCACGTACTGTCTTATAGATAACAGTCCAAACCCTTTGATGACACCACCGGGAAGAGAGGGGTGACCCTATTCTAGTCCACCGTGAACCACGTGGCATAAGTACTTACTTATGTCATATTATTAAGAATAGCCATAAGTAGGCTTAATAGTGCTTACGAAACTTTTGAGATAAGGTGTTTTTAAATTACAGGTTAATTCAGTTAAACTTCTGAAAGGAACCAATTAGTATCTGAGGATTTTCTTGAAGTATCAGTTAATGTACAGCTCGATAGATTTTTTTACGTAAATGACGGACTTAAACACATTTAAAAATAAATCATTTATCTTAGAATCTTTACAAGATTACGTTTAATGCAAACATGTTAAAGTCGATTCACCAGTGTTTAGAATTAAAGATACAAAATATGTATGTCTTTATTACAGATTTGCCCGATTACTGAGAGAAAACAGCAGTAAATTGGCAGCTAAAATTACAGAAGAACAGGGAAAGACCCTCGCTGATGCTGAAGGCGATGTTCTTCGCGGCATTCGTAAGCGTCTTTATTAGAATATATGTATACAATCTAAAACTTCACTACACATTATAAACTAGATAGTGTAAATATTTGTTCTCCACTAATTGTTTATCAGAGATCAGTGTAATCTTGTTTTGGTCTCGAAAACTGTTGATATACGTATATCACAAGTTAAGCAAAATAATTTATATATGCCCTTGCTTGCACGTTGCTTTATATACATATTTGTTATATATTATATTACTTGGCTCGAGATTGTATTTGTTTATGAATGTCGATGCATATAGCATGGTCATATGTGACGTGTACTACCGCATATAGAGTGCCAGATGCCATTTTGCAGCGTCCTTGTCTTCCTTTATATTTTTATGCATGTTTGTGCTGTCTAATATTATTTTCTATTGCGGAAGAGAAAGTATATAATTGGACATGGGTGTTTTAAACTCTGTTTTAAATTATTTACTCTGCTTAACATAGTTATATACTCATATTGACTTCTAGAGTGGTTGTTTAATTGGTCACCGTGTCGTGTTCAATGCTTGTATGAGGATACTATTTGTGACGGTAATTATATACTTTTATGATGAGGATATTGTTAAGTATTTCAAATATAAATTTATAAGTTACCTATAAAGGTCTACATTGAACTACACACGTCCAGTGTATTATGTAGTACATATCAAGTGACGGAAAGTCATACACTGGCAGCTCGTTTTATACTGGCCATAAAGTATTATAATAATGAAATATGGTCGAAATCCACGCGATCCCTAGTGAATAGTAAATAATTAGATGCAGTATTAACGTTAATCGTAATGAATATTTAAATATCCATCCACAGAGTCAGTAGAACACTGCTGCAGCATCACAACCCTTCAGCTGGGTGACAGCATACAGAACATAGCCAAAGACATGGACACTCATTGTTACAAAGTGCCCCTTGGCGTTGTAGGCGGTAAGTCTTGTTGTGATAACATTGTAACTGGCTCATAGGTCAAGTTTCTTTTCATGCAATTCGTCGCAAACGAGCTGACGCTGTGTATAAGTATATACTATATGAGTTAGTAGTCAGCAGCAGTGTGTCCAAAATGTTATAACTAAAATACGGACTTCCCGGCGTCAGCTAGTTCGTATTACACGAAATGCGACCCTGACCTACTTAAGCTATTGTTTATACTCCCTAATCCATCCGTAAGAGCAATCCTTCTGTTCTATCCTCCCTTTCATTTTCAATATACTCCCAATATTTCCATTTAATTCACAATGACGGCAATAGGTTGCGTAAGTAAGATTAAATTATAGTAGGAAAAATGTTAGCGTTTAAAACGCCTCAGCCTGCATTGACCTGGCACACAGGCGTGAGTATGTATGTATTTGCTAAGTATACTTATCAAGAGAGCTATTACCGATTATTTCAGATTGTATTCTTCATTCTGTGACCTACCTACTACCTACTACTATTATGAAGTTCTTTTTATGGGATAGCGGTCAAACGAGCAAAAGCTATCATAAAAAACAGTAATGGGGATACTGCTAGTGATTATCTATATTACCGATATTCTTAGTAAATTTTAACTTAGATACGAGGCATGCCTTTTAAGTTCTGTCGTTTCCATATTTCCCGGCAATTTTGAATTTTTGAATCTCAAAACAGTTGAAAGTATAAGGATTAATGCTATTGTTTAGTCACAGTGTCGATTGAAATCTGTCAGGTTACGTAAGAAAATGAATCTTTCTTAGGATCCTATTCCTAAAATTAAGAAAAGTCTTCGTAGTCAAAGTTGAGTAGAGTGGAATAAATGTTATAATAACTGGTTTGAGCGAATGGAAAAGTGTATTAAGCTACGTGGTGAATACTTTGAAAAGTGATAAAAAGTACTATAAGGTTCCAGTTGTGTTCTTTTCTTCAAACGACAAAACTTTTAATAGGCATGCCTCGTACAGAAAAAGCTTAGTTAGCACGCAAAAATATACTGAAGTAGATTTGTCCTAAACTGAGTATTCGCGGCTGAACAATTTTATAATATTTTATAAAAAATTTCGTGTATAATATTGGGGCATGACTGCACCTGCCTGCTACTGCGTAGCGGTTTAAGTGATCACCTCGCCAATACGCTGCCGCGCCGAGTGTTGTTGGTTCGATCCCCGCACGGGACAACACTTTGTGTAATCCTCAAATTGTTGTTCTGAGTCTGGGTGTTCTTTGTTTCCTTTGTTTGAATGTTTGTAAAGTCCCAACACAGCAACATAGGAATTAATCCTAGTGCGGGAGTTGTCTATAAAAAAATAGAAAATAGAATAAACAAACAGACGGGTCACCTGATGGTAAGTGACAACCGCCGCCCTTGGACACCTGCAACTCGAATCGTAAGTGTGCTTCTCGCCATTAGCATGATGGAAATGGGGAGATGCGGTGAGGGGCTGAGGGGAGGAGGATGAGAGGAGGGGAAAGAGGGGATGTTAGGCCTCCGGAAACCTCATGAATTTCTTGGAAATGCAACGCAAGTGTTGTGCATGACAACCGGTTTTCTGTAAGGCCGTGTTATGGCAACAGTCGAGCCTGCCCATTCGTGCCTAAGCATGGGTCTACGACGATAGTTAGTAGAGGCTCTCTAATTATATTAACTAACTTAAATATAATAGCTGACTTATAATTATTTATTAATCTAAGTTGGAGTCTTCATAAGCACTTTTTAAAATTTAACAAAAACCTTTTAGCTTCTTTTATTTTCTAAACTGTTTTACATATTAAACCTTATTTTATTTACTTATGCAAAGGCACTATGAAAAATATTAAGTAATTAAAAAACCTCCTTTTTTTTATGGATACCACATGGACAGACTCGTTAGAGTTGGAAATAATAGAGAAACGGTGTAATATCACATTTTTTCTAGCATATTTGTGGGTTATCATCCGTACTAGCGTCTTAATATAATGTAGATTACATAAATTATAATCATAAACAAAAGTTATATTACTATCTTGTCAGATAATATTGTAGAGTACTTAATACGACTATGCCCCATTAACTATGCATATCTTAAATATCATTAATAAAAGTATGTATGTATGTATGCTTACACTGCTCAGTGCATCTGTACAAGCAATGCCTTTCCCAATGCCTGCCTTTCTTTTTTTCCCTACCATTCCTTTGTGCCCGGTCGACGGTAATTAGCTTGCCCCCATTAACGTGGACTAAATTAAGGTTAACATAACGTGGGTGGTCAATCTGCTTATTTAGCAGTGAGTGATGTATCATTTAAAAGAAAAAAGTAACTAATCCCCCTATTTAATTGTTGTGCTATGTTGGACTTCATCTTGTATAATCGTGATTCTTTATTCATTAGGTGTGGCGGCCTTCAACTTCCCCATCATGATTCCTTTGTGGATGTTCCCTCCGGCGATCGCCACTGGCAACACCTGCATCATTAAACCTTCGGAGCAGGATCCTGGCGCGACCCTCATGACCATGGACCTCCTGGCAGAGGCTGGTGCACCTCCTGGTATTGTTAATGTGAGTTTTTACTTCGAAAACATGAGTGACCTATTAGGAAGTTCATCTTAGACCACGTGTTACCACGAGCTTTTAACTTGAGGTGAAGTATGTTTGGTAAGCACACCCAACTGCGATACACTGTTTTTGCCTGACCACTAAGGGGAACCAAAAGTAATGATATAGAATATTCAACAAGGTGATTATAGTTTAAAAAATATTCATTTCTGTACATAGTCTACCAACAAGTCAATACATTTAGTCCACCTTTTCCTAAACTCTGAATTCCCTTAGAAAAAAAACTTTTGTCTTGACCCACCAAATACCCCTCCACAGCGACCACCACTTCGCTATCGTCTTGAATTTCTTCTTTGTTTCCTCGGAGGTGTTCCTTGAGGCGAGGAAATAGATAGTAGTCACTGGGAGCTAGATCTGGCGAATAGAGTGGGTGTTCGACAGTTCGTATCCCGATTCTTGACTTGCAACCAGCTTGCAGTTTGCCGCGTTTTTTTTTCCTTAGTGGCCACCCGCAATCTTCTTATTTGGTCTGCGTACTAAGAGCCCAAAATAGTGGCTCCCTTTTCTAAATATTCCACCATAATTATTCCATCAGCGTCCCAAAAAACGGATGCCATAATCTTTCCCGCTGACTTTTACACTTTGAGTTTCTTTGGCGCCGGTGGGGAAGCTCGCTTCCAGGTCATTGATTGTTGTTGGATACAGGATCAAAATGGTAAACCCAGGTCTCGTCTATGGTCACGAAACGCGACAAAAAAATCTGATCTGCTGGGAACTTTTCGAGATTTACTCTCGAAATGTCGACTCGTTTTTTTTCCTTTTGCCCGTCGGTTAACATTCTCGGCACCCAACGCGCGGAGACCCATTCATTTCATGCAATGCGTTCGTGAGGATTCTTTGAGCATCGCATATGAGATCCCTGTGACCTCAACTATATGTGTGATGGTTACCCTTCGATCTGCCAACACGCCATCTTATACTTTTTTACATTATCTTCAGTGAGGGACTTGGATGGGCGTCCTTCGCGATCTTCATCTTCCGTAAATGTTCTGCCCAGTTTAAACTCCTTGGCTTAACGTGCAACTATGGAATATGGAGGAGCAGCGTCCCCCAATGTTCCCACTAAGTCGATGTGCATGTCTTTGGTAGACATTTTTTTCAAACAGATGTACTTGATGACAGCTCTAACTTCGTTTTTCCCCTTTTTGATGTTATCTCTTCGACTTTTCGTATTCAAATTAATATACCTCCGGGTATCGTGGCCTATTTATATATTTTTTTTATGATAATCTGGTATATTAGCAGGCAAAAAAAAATATTATTGAATTTTTGTGTACATTGGAAATACCCGATTATCACTACTGTTGGATCACCCCTCGTATGTATGTTTGATGTCTCTTTGTTCTCGGCGGCTTGATGGATTTCGACATTTTAAATATAATTGAAAAGTTAATAGTGTTAGTGACATAGGGCATAACATTTTGCAACTAAGCCTCTTGGTAAAAATAAATCAATTTGTTTCAAGTATTTTAGGGTCAAGTGTAACTTGTGATTGTATTGTTTGCAATTAGTAGTGTAGAGATGTGGTCTACAGGTTTATATATTTACAATATACATCATCAATATTGTGGTCATTTTGTGGCTTTCGTATTAGCTTGCTTATAAATTACTGCAGATTATGGATCAAACCAATAATGTATTTAATCATACATACGCCTACGCATGTATCTCCCTAGGAGTAGGCAGGGGTGTATTAAACACCCACATTTAGCCAATTACATTTTGGTCCCTCTAACGTAATAAGGGGCAAGCCTATTGCCGTCAACCGGGCACTAAGATTATATACTAGGGGCAACGGAACTGTATACTACTAACGGGTGGCTCAATTTATTTATGTATATAAATTATTATAGGTAATCCACGGTACCCATGACCCTGTCAACTTCCTATGTGACGAGCCCGACATCAAGGCCGTGTCGTTTGTCGGTGGGGATGCTGCTGGCAAACACATCTACAGCAGGGCATCTGCTGCCGGTACGTGCAATATGACTATAAGGCTATTTTAGAGATGTTGCCTTTTAGTGACAGAATAGTGATAGTGTAAACTAGCAACAGACAGTTTTATATACATTCATTATACATATTTTGTGCTCCAGTTATATGTAGTTGTCTTGAGTCTGAGTGTTATTGTGTCCGTTGTTTGAATGTTTGTGAAGTCCCCGCTACCCAGGAATCTTTCGGGAGTTGTATTAAACAAAGAATAAATAAGTAATATAATTCTTATAGGTCCGTTTTGACATAGGACGTCGAGGGAGGGAAAAAAACTAGCGCCCTTACCGAGTTTTACTTGTATCGGACTGTAGGTATACGTCTATCAGGAGACATTCATATTCTCAAACTATCGCATCATTCTTTTCTTTTTGGATTTTAGGTAAACGTGTACAGAGCAACATGGGTGCTAAGAACCACGGCGTGATAATGCCGGACGCGAACAAGGAACACACGCTCAACCAGCTCGCGGGCGCGGCCTTCGGTGCCGCTGGACAGAGGTGCATGGCGCTTAGCACTGCCGTCTTTGTAGGTATGTACCAATCTATGATTATTTATTAACCGAATTCAAAAATGGACGAAGTTCTATGTTCCACGGTTTTTTTTTTTAAATAAGCCTACCATAATGACTCCACTCTGCCTGTTGGAAAGCAACAAGTGGAGTCTAAGACTGGTGGTCACCAACCTCATTGCGAATGTAGTCAATGCAGCATGGTAACCCACACTATGGCGACCTGGTGAGATGGTTTTTCACGCCCCGCTTAAAAGACCCCGGGTCTTTTAAGCGGGGCGTGAAAAAAGTGGGAGGAAAACACGTGCGCTGGTAGTGAGTTCCAGGCTTTAACCGATCGGTACAGGAAGGAAGAGGTATATATCTATAATTTTTTATGTACGTTGTGTGTTAATCAGTCAATTGTCTTTGTTCAAAAGTATTATGTGGTAGACCCATTGTAACCAAGTCAGGATTTGATGATGAAATATAATAGACACAATAGAAAAAAAAATAATAGACTTACTATGCAGTTTTCATATGCTTTCTAACTCTATTATGAGATAGGCAATAATTCTTTAATTTACGTTACTTTACAAATAAGTCTTTTGTTAAATGTCTTCGGAAATTTCACTATTTTTATAATGCTGTTAACCTTTGTTGGTATAGCCAAAAGTAAGTTTGTGCTACAAAACTACAAATGAAGTGAAAAAAATAAATAAATAAAGTTTTCTCTCTGGTCCTCGCTAGTGACTACCTCTCTTTTGCACGCAATAGAGTTCTAGTTACATAGTTTGGATGAAACCGGAATGGATGCCTTTGTCCAGTAGTAGACCGCAATAGGCTGACGATGGTAATAACTTTTTCTACAATTCTGACTTGAAGATGTTACATCTTATTTTATACTGTAATTTAAACCTTATATTTACTAATGACGGGTAGTATAGTAGGTTATTTAGTGTATAGATAAGATAGGTCGCGCCTGATAGCGACCAGTGCAGGGGATGTCTGAGCGCGAAGGAAATAGCCGCCCACGTTATCCTGGAATGCGAGGCAGGCAGAAATCCTCGCAGGCTTGTGGACGCTCCTTTCTAAGAGAAGAGAAGGCTTCTGCCTGTAAACGCCCCGGGAGCCTTCCGTGCTTCTGGAATTAGCTAGGCTGGCTCAACTAGTCAGCTTCCCAAACGCATAATGAACCGACCATGAGTCTAAATGCGTTAACTTAGCTCTTTACCATTACCAAGATTGGTCGCGCCTTTCCCCTCCCCCCTCCTATTTCCCATCCCTCCTCTCCTCCTCCTCAATAGACTTGGAAAATCAGACGGAAGAAAAAATCATTATTCTTTAACGATGTAATCGACATTACTTTCATATCATAACAGGTGAATCTAAGGAATGGATCCCCGACTTAGTAGAGCGTGCAAAGGCCCTGAAAGTGAACGCCGGCCACGTGCCCGCCACCGATGTTGGACCAGTTATTTCAGTTAACGCTAAGAACAGAATCGTCAGACTGGTTGAGTCTGGTAAGTACCGTTGCCTCTTAAATAATGACTTGCATGACAGTTAGCCGGTGTGGTTCTCGGCGGAGTAGAAAAGGCATTCCCATCTCTTCCCATGGGTGTCCTTAAAGATTACGCACTAAGGCATCGGAATGTTATCTATCAGACAGTATATCAAAGTCTTAAAAGGCCCGGATGACGGCAATGGGCTTGCCCCCTACTACGCAAATGGGACTAAATTATACTTGTCAAAATGGTTGGTCCGTATGTTGGTTTTGTAGTTTTTACTTTATTCGTTACTTCAATTCAAACGTCAGATCATAGTCATAATAAAGTGTCAAAGCTATTCGCTTTACCAAAGTTGTAGTTCTTGCGATGAATCAATACATAAATCGAGGATTTCATAATCGATAAGAAAAAAATATATATTTTTAATGTATACTTAATAATACAAATGAAGTTGAAAACCATTGTAATACTACAAATACATTTCAGTGCAATTGTGTTAACATTTTTTTTTTCTTTCTTCAGGAATTAATTCAGAAAAGAGTATGTTATCAAATAAGTGCACGAGCCATGTCTCACCTTCTCCTTTTAGGGATTTCCAAAGTTTAGCTGGTATATTGTCTGGACCTATACTTAAGGGTATAGGTCCAGACAATATACCAGCTAAACTTTGTTTTTAATTTAGAAGATCGCTTTCCGCACCTCTTTAACAGTCATTTCTCTAAAAGGTCCCTGTGTCATCGGTAGTTTAAGTTCTGGCTATTTAGGGAATTCTGCGTTCATTAGTTTTAGATAGTACTCACACCACCTTTGGTTATGTAAAGGCCTCGTTGTTTGTAAGTAGCATTCCCTCCTTATCCTTAACATACTTAATTGTTTCAAAAACTTTTGCACGGTTCTGTCTTATGTTAATCTGATGGCATTGTTGTTGTTTCTATTGCGGAGCCGTTGGCTTGAGGTACGTATTCACAAATCACGTTCAAGCATGGGTGTGTTTTCAGGGCAAATTTAACGGACATAATGCGTCCGTTGACCCCTGAATATTTACCACACTGTTATTTCTATTTCTTTCTTGTGGTCTGTAAAACCACACCACACAGGAGTGGTTTTACAGTGTTTATCACATCAAAATAAAATTTACACATTCGGGGATCCTGACCACTCAGAGGTCGTGGTTTCGATTCGATCGCACGGTCATTAGATATGCGTTTAATTTAAACTCTGTAAATTATCTATTATATGTATGTATTTAAAAATATATAATTAAGTTTATTAGAGTGCTAATAATACAAGCTCTCCATTGTTTGCGATTGACGGCCGAGTATTAGAATACTCAAATTACTATTATTACTATTAATTTGTTACTATTTATCTATTATTATTGTCTAATCTTTAGTAATGTTTCAACTGCTTTGACTATCGAATTGATATTTCTATTTTGTCAAATTTTAACTTCAACGTGTATTTTAAACCTGCATCTAATATTCGTTTTAATTCAGTAATAATGCAGTAATAATTCATGTATTTAAGTTAATATCGAATACACACTATACACATACCAAATTATTAAGCGGTAAATACATTACGCTACTACGCTATATTAACGTCAAACGTGTATTCGTAAAACATAGTTACTAATGCAGAGCTGAGATATGCTACAATTAACTCTCTGTAGGAACTAAAAGCCTCTAAGTCCATTCTATTTTCCGTCACTATAATATTCAGTTCTATTATCATTCAACTTCCTTTTCATTCATACGACTTTCACTAAAAAAAAAAATAGTAACAAAAGTGGAAATTACTTAACTTTCATTTTGATTAATTTCTACATGTATATTTAAATTTCTTAAATCATGGTTGTGGTTATATAGCGCAGTCCTCTATTGCTTAAGGTTTTATTGAGGTAGATGAGCTAAGAGTATTTTAAAATTTAGAAATTGGCTTGCAATGTAAATTAATGATCATATCAGGGATACTTGTAGCAATGAATATAAATACTGTAGCTCCCCACTTGCTTTTCACTACTTACAGGTTCTAATTCCGTTCCCTTGTGTTAGATATTTCATTGCGGGCTGGTTCTTTTCTGGTATTCTGTGCCTTTGTTTTGGACCAATTGTGAGATCACCATTTGAACAATATATTTATCATTAATCCGACTTACCCTATGTTTTTCTTATCTATGCCTTATTAGAGATCCGTACCCAAAGGGTAAAACGGGACCCTATTACTGACACTCCGCTGTCCGTCTGTCACCAGGCTGTATCTCATGAACTGTGATAGTTGAACTGTTGAAATTTTCACAGATGATTTTTTTGCTCGTTTTTGCTCGATATCGATAACGGCAACGGCAACAGGTAGCGGCTTGAAATATTCACAGAATATTAAGTTATGTATTCACTTCAAAAAATATAGAATTAAATTAAAACAAAATAAACATTGAAGGGGCTCCCATACAACAAACGTGATTTTTGGCCGGTTTTTTAAATGATTTAGTGCTTAACAAAGATACAAACATTATAACAAATAATACAAACAAAGATTTTGGCGTACAACAACTATTTTGCCCTAACGTTGCTTTTTCCTCTAATACTGACCATAAAAATCAACACGCCTATGTGTTTATTTGTATTTGACCTAATGGTGTATCTACAGGTGTGAAATCTTGATAAATAAAGAATTAGCTCGTTAACAACGCCTTAATTGTATGTGTTAATAACGTAAATTATTTTCGTAGGTGTCAAGGAAGGTGCGAAGTTGGTTCTCGACGGGCGTAAAATTACAGTTCCCGGATTTGAGAAAGGAAACTTTGTCGGCCCCACCATCCTCACTGATGTTCAAACCAATATGGAATGCTACAGGGAAGAAATCTTTGGGCCTGTTCTCATCTGCCTTTTCGTTAACACTCTTGAGGAGGCCATTCAGATGATCAACTCAAATCCTTACGGTAACGGAACGGCTATTTTCACAACAAATGGAGCTACAGCTAGGAAGTTTACTAACGAAATTGACGTCGGACAAGTCGGAATCAATGTCCCTATTCCAGTACCTCTTTCCATGTTCTCCTTTTCTGGATCCCGAGGCAGTTTCTTAGGCACCAATCACTTTTCCGGCAAGCAGGGTATAGACTTCTACACTGAACTCAAAACCGTCGTTTCGTTCTGGAGACAAAGTGATGTATCGCACGCTAAAGCTGCAGTATCTATGCCAACACAACAGTAATTCATATACTATTATTTAATACTTTTTATAAGGGTAAATATATTTTGTGCTTAATTTATATTATAGATGTAAGCTATGTTATATTCAAACTTTTTAATAGCATTTATTTTGTATTCACATTGTATCAGATTTCATCAGTTGTCTTCCAGTTAATATAGGTTTTACTATCAGACTAGTATGTAAAAATATTTAATATAACTATATTTTATTAAAGTTGTATTTTATTTATTTTCTAATAGATGCGTGATGTTCCTCTAATATTCAAATATACCGCTTAGTGAATCATTCGCGTGCGCAGCGATATGGACCTAACGTCAGTGAGATCATCCATTGGTGGATTTGCTTGCTGCTCATGTATAAAGAGATAGTCCTTAATGCAGTGCAAATAAAGACTATATTGTATGTTATTACTTGTAGCTACAATGTTGTACCTTCACTCCTTTGTCTGACAACAGACGATGTAACTGAATGAAATCATTCACATATATTACTGCGGCTACTGCAGGCGTAATGTTTCAAGGGAAATAATAAATGTTTGTTGTGTAAATATATCTATTGTTTTGTTAGACTAAAAACAGTGACGCTATCCTGTGACGTCATAAGCGGAGAAGAGAACCCAACTTCCTGGGTGTCTTGTTATTTCAATGGTGGTGTTCGGAGTACATACACGCGTCGCGATGTTTTGTTATATTGCATTTTTAGTGTTTTGCATTTTTGTGAATGAATGTATGGGGTTGACGCCGCAATGCAGGAATGAGAAAGGGGAGCCAGTTGATTGGTAAGTACTATAAGTACTATAAGTACATATTTTATTTGAAGCAAGGTTATACAGAAAATCGTAATGTTTTTTATTTATTATGTCCACTTATCAAAAGCAAAAAAAAAAACAAATTAAAAATCAGTTACTGCATCTTAATATAGTATGTAACACTAAATGTTATCATTGCTTGTTTATTTTTACATTTTCATCATATTATTCTAAATAATATTTAAAATGTTATTCTTATATTTTAAATGTCCGTCACTGCCTAAACTTGAACTTGTTTAAAAACGGGGAGCTAAACAAGCTTATAAATTAAGTAACCTACCGATATATTCAAAGGTCATGTATCGGTTAAATTTGACGTTATAGTATAAAATTGCCGTTTTAATCAAAGATTTCTCATATATTTTGCCTATATTTCATGGAAAGGTAATTTAGGAATTTCCGGAGAACTCTGGGGACTTGAGTCAACAAACGATGTAAAGGCACTTTGTATTGCTTCCTTGGAGAAGGAAAAAAGTGGTGGTCGGAGCCAGGTCCGGCGAGAAAGCAGGATGACGGATGGTTTTTAACTAGAGGTCCTGTAGTCTTAAAAGGGCCTCTAGAGCTGTGTGAGGTCTTGCGTTGTCATGGAGCAATAGTGGAGCAATAGTGGTGCAGATCGGATGAGGAGTCGAGTCTGTCTTGTTGCGAGTTTAGCCATCATTATTCAAAGTTCTGTACAGTAAACTAAAAGTATCTGTTATTGTTGCTAGACCTGATCTAATGAAGTTGTAGTGAATTGCACCATAAAGTAACTACCAAACAGTTACCATTGCTTTTTTTATGGGTGAGCACCGCGTTAGGGCTTTTATCCGGCGTCTGACATGGAGTCAGCCATTGCATTGTTTGCTTGCGGTTCGGTTATCCTACAAACTCCAATTCTTATCATAAGTCATAAGTCGCAAATCGCCCTCTAAACCACTAATTTTTGTTTCTTATTGAATGCAAGATAAGACAAGCCAAACTTAAACTTAAATGTGGAAGCTTGTAATTGACATCTGCTACTCATTTCTTGCTCTGCTTCTCAAATAAAATAAAATAAAACTTCAATGCGCTCGTCTCTATGCAGATCAGCCAAATCATGGGGCACCCATTTTTTAAGCTTTTTTCACTACATTTTTAATACAAATGGGTCAACATTGTGGGTGTGCTAACATAAAAACCATGTCGCTAATTCCTTGGTAGTTTGATATAAATCGGCTATCACATTAGTATTCAAGTCATTATTTACCTCAGTAGCTACCCTATCCTATAAAAAACCTATTTAATACACCTACCGGTCATTTTATTCTTGATCAAAATTATGCAACAGATCCATTAAAGTCAATTTTTTCACCAGGTTGCATGTAATCCACCAACCGGCACATTGTAGGAATATTTCAAAATTATTAGACATAACATAGACCGCAGCAGTGGGTACCGGATTTAGCTTCAATAGTACCAAATATGATCATCGAAAAAGGCTCAACAGTAGTGCAAGCGGCTGCTATCACTGCCACTTACTCGAGGTTCATTCTTCATGTCGAAGTTTCATCGACAAAGGACATGAAACTAAAATCGCATACTGCGTTCATGAGCCGTATCCTCTCTAAATACAGAATTTGAATTCGTATTAAAAAAATACTCTAATTTTCAATGATTTCGCCTTTACCTTAAAAGAAGAATATAAACAATTGAAAGTCAAACAATCGAATGTTGAACGTTTTTCAAATTAAGAATGTTATAGTCGTCGTGTGAAAAAAGTTTCTCTCTGGAATCTCACAACATGCAGGTTTAATTTTAATTCAAAGTAACCAGTACGTAAAAACGGCAATTTCATATTTAAACACCTATTATTAACAAAAGACATTTTTAATCAACATGTTTAAAAATGTCTTTTGTTTAACTTTTTTCACTCAAGTTGAAATGGTGAATATTCTTTTAGGTTAGGTAGTAACACAGTTATGCAACATGGGTATTAATACAACGTAAATTTACACACTGATATCCTAAAAATAATTTTCATTTATATTTCCCCGCAGTTTCACCTGTTTAAGGTCACTGCTTCGCTCCTAAGGGTGGTTGCTTGATTTTACAGCCTGTTTCGATACAAAAGTAATAATTTAAATCCGACTGATAGTTCTACAGATAAGCGTGTTGACACTAACAAACAAACAAAACTGTTGTCTGTTATTATACTGTGTTGGAGTAGAATACGTTTTTTGGATACCCCGTCCGTTTGAACTGTTGCTACAAAGGCCCCTATAACATACCTACTAGCAGCAAATTTATTTTAATTGTATTAAATCATGATATTATAACAAAGTTTTAGGTATATAGTATATATTTTTGTTAACCTCACGATGATTTGTGAAGATATTTGATGTTCTGTATCCGAAAGATAAACGGTGGCGTTAAAGTGGTAAACTGTCGGCTATGGCCATTACATTAAAATTGTGTACATTCAATATACCTACTTCATTATAATAAAATGAAGTCCTCTTTATTATAATAAAATGAAAATATTTACCAATCTTTCAGGTTTTATGTATACAAACTGCCAAGGGAAAAGAATCATTTAAATCCTTTAGTGCGTAAAGGGGTGGCGTACATGCATTTAACACCACCAAAACTTAGGGGAGGATGGATCATGTCTGACCTTGCTATAAGCGACCCTCGATCTATGGTGGGAAAAACTCTATCGCCTCTGTATCAGGTAATAGAAATAATATTTAAAAAAACATTAATCAAAAAATTCATTCTTGATATGTTGTAATCTTGTAAAATAACGAGTATACAGGTTTTTTTAAATAATTTAACAATGTTATATCAAACTGGATATCCTATGCCTAAAGAACAAACATATGACCTATATTCGTAATGAAATCAACAATATTCAAGGGTAAAAAGTATACCGAGATCGTGGAAGACTTATCTGTGACTTTTTATTTTAGATATCGTTTCGTTACTAAAATAAACTTAATAGAGAGATATTAGTAGAGGTAGAGGGGTAGGTAGAGGTAGATAGAGAGATTTAATGTACTGTCTACTTATAGACAGTACATTAAATGCCCCTTAACTTCAAGGATAATTCTAATGTCCCAAAATACAAATTATTCAGCATTTGAAAAATTTTCAGGACAAAAATATAATTTCTCTCGTTTACAACGATCAGCCTCCTGCTGGTGAAAATCAACCGGACATATTGCAATCTGTGGCTGATATGTACTCTAAAAGTAAAAGAGGTAAGTAATTATATTATTACCTAATTATCTTATACTCACTTATTATTAGTATTATTAATAATATGTGAGTATTACCAGTAGGTATTACTGTTATTTGTTGATAAGGAAATACTATTCTTACACAACGATTCAAAGCGAGTTAACAATTCTCCTAACATCTACATGTTTTAGTGAAATCACGTATTATTTATTATTCAACAAAACTATGTTTACAAAAAGTAAGTACGTGTTATGTAACTGTTACGAAGGTGTATTTTTACTAAATGTTTAAAATAAATAATAAAGGATTTCAGAACATTTTATATTTGGATGTTTAATTACTTATTTAAACAAATTTGTCACCCACAGGCATCCTACATGTCAAAAAAGAAAAATATGTCTACTAAATAATATTTTACTCATTTCTATTTATTTCTTATTATTATTACTGTATTTTGACTTTATATCAACTACATAAACTCGGACAATATGTAGATAGCCACCTGTATCTAGAATACAGCCATTCATCATCTCATTCATCTTTATAATTTACTTTAGGATCCGTGCCAGGCAAATGACTGATTAGTTGAAATGAGACACTTAAAGTTTTTAAATACAAAAATTGAAATCGCAAATTGTAAATGTTATTATGATTTAAAATCGATCGAATGGGCTAAGTATAAGTACAAAAAAAAAACGAATTCAAGCGAATTAGTTTATCAAACAGTAGGCCCTAAAAGGGTCAAGCCCATACACAAATGGGGTGGTTATTGCCATGAAAACAGCATAAAGAAATTTGATCTCTACTTTGGCTCTCTACTTTTTTGTTTTTGCCTATAGGAATGCGATAAAGTGTCGTACTAGACTGTTATGTTACATTGTCTTATCTCGTGTCTACACAGGGCAAATGAAACAAGCAGGAATAAAGAAATATAAGAAGTTCAAACTCGGCGACAAGTACTACGATGACTATGATTTAGCTGAAATGTGTAAAATGCACTCCAAGTTCATGAAAACCAGAGTTGAGAGTGGACACACAAAGGGAGTGATTTTGGGAGACAAGTTCACTTCACTGTGGCTCGTCCATTCTGTTCCCAGATTCCCTCCACTTCCAGATAGTAAGTATTTGATACACTATGTACATTATCAGTACGTATACTTTCCTCTACTAGCCTCGCAGTATCCTTGCCATGACCTTCAGATTTATATAATTGTTATCTAACATGTGATTATTATTGCATTAACCCTTTTAAGACACCGTATTATGTCTGCTCCAATTCTTCTAATCTTCTTCAATTTCTTTATAAAAATGTCTTAAGTTGTTGTTTTTGTATCAAGATAAAACAGATAGCATTTCCTTTTCAGTGATTAATGGTTTAAACGTTTCTTCATACGATTACCCATCTACCGGCATGAAGTACGGACAGTCGTTCCTCTGCGTGTCGGTGCAAACTTCGACCTTAAACCAGATAGCCACACAGTTGAAGTACAACGAACCTATGTTGGTGCATCACCACATACCGCAAGAGTTTGAAAGTGAACTGCCGAATTTGATCGATGTGATCCGGAATAAAACAATCGACGCTTCGCCTTGGTTAGTAATATAAAATTTACTTAATGAATTTATATATTATTATTATTAATATTCCATCAATACTTTTAAAATATGAATAATAAACACCTGAGGACAATAAATAGGTTCACTTTATTGTTCACATTACAATAGATATACACAGCTAGTTTCTTGGAGGCTTCCTTTGGATCAACAATAAACATTTCAAAAAGATAAGTACATATTGGATATCGGCTAAAAGAACATTTACAATATAACATACATGAAAACTTGTGACGTTAAAAACTTGTAACGTTAAGAACAAAATCTTGTTCATGAATATTATATGCATATTTCGGCGATTCCACGCATCTTACGTTTTGGTTTATGGTAATATATAACATTTTAACTGCTAAAATAAAGTTAAATTTTATAAAACTTTGAGGTATCTTTAGCTGCATGGATAGTGAAATGGTAAAAGGACCATTACATGCAATAAAACAGAGAGAAGAAGAAAATAAACTTAAAGATTATCTTTATTGCATAAATTGTGTAGGTACACTAAATATTGTGGAGTCGATTAACACATGGTTAACAATTATCTAGCATTCATTGTGATTGGGAATTTGTGATTTTATGCATAAATCCAAATACTGCTTAGACCACTTGCATCTTCGCGAATGAGGTGCAGGAAATGCGTCTTTCGTAAAAATACTTATAAAAATAAGTGTAGGTAAGTCGATGACCTTCGAAAAGAATGGACTGACTGCTTGGAAGTTTGGAAATGAGAGGGTAGAACACGTGAATGAGTTCTTTTATCTTGGAAGTGTGCTGAAGGGAATCATGTTTACCTTACATGATAATGATCTCGAGAGAAAAGTTTAAAAGTGGATGCAACTCTGGCATTTCACGTGGGACAGATAAAACGCACCTCCATTGATTTATGGCAGCCAGAGTTTTTGTGACAGAAAAAAACGTGAAAGTAAAATAAATAATATAGTCGTAATACTGTGGTGACTATGAAAACGGTTTAACAGAATGTGTGGCCACAAGAATTGTGGAATGTTAAAAGGATGACTAAAATACGAATGATGAAACAAATGTGAAGGCTTTAGTACCTATGAGTGAGCAAGTCTACAAGTCTACGTGGTTAAGCCATATTTATTGGCGCTTTTTTTTTTTGGACGGAATATAAATTACTAATAGCCATATGGTGCCGTATTTCCACACAAAGAGCACTAAAAGGAATGAAATGAAATATAATATGTACTTATTACATTCAAAACAGGACTACACAACAACTACAGTTGACCTCACATCCGTAATAAAAATGAACTTATTTAAAAAAAAACAAAGAAAATATAAATACAGTGCTCAACTTTCAGTCAGTTCAAGACTCTGATGGGCATTCAGATTTAAATCAAACATCTAAACTCTTACTAAGTATATTATTTAGGATATCTTCGTCTTATCGCCTTTATACATGTCTATAGCATAGAGTGAACTGAAATTTGTAAAGTGGAATGTAGTGAATTTATTTGAGAAACAACAAATAGCGTCCCTAAGAATCGTTATAATGCATTAAACGCTTACATGTGAGCTCAGATTCTTTGACTTAATTGTTTCTAGTTATTTATATTGCTTTATCAAAATGAAGTGTATACACTAAAAATTTAAGCTAACATACTCCAGGACTAATTAATATTCGATGCATCAATATCAACAAAGAGTAAATTGCGGTCTAGTCGTGTTTTGATGTACCCGTTGTATACTGTATTCGAGGAAAACACTGCATTGTCTTTATCATCACATGTGCCTAATGAATGGAACGAATGCCTTATTGTGGAAATCATTAACACTGACTGTTAATGATTTCCACAAGTTTAGTAGTAGAAGTCTAAGATAAGCCCTGTTAAAATATGCAAGCCTTTGCTATTTATAATGCACTTAAGAAAACTTCTAGTAGAAATCGCTTAACATACATAAAAAGAGCATACATACAGTCGAACATAGATTCTCCTATTTGGAAGTCGGTTAAAATGGCTTTATCTAAATGGTTGGAGATTCTGCTTCAAAATTAAAAACTAGAAAATTTGACACATATAGGATGTATTTACATAGACATAGTTATGTCTAGATGCATGCGGAGCTGAGGGTGACACCTTGAAAACGTTCTTGTTTAGGTTCTATTTAGTTAATGACTCATGCAACTCATAATGACTATGAGTAATTACAAAAATTATGTTTTCTTAATAGTAGTTGCGAAACGGGATCACGTTGTGTAAACTTCTTTTAAAATATTGGTAAACAATTTATCAAATATAATATTACAATACATAAAATGAATTCTTTCTTCGCAAGAGGGATTACGTGTGCTTATGTTTTGTTGTAGCGAAATATAAACATCGAATTAATGTACATCACCGTGACTCATTTGTAATTCTTAAATGTCTATAGATGACAAACAGGCCGTTAAATTGTTGTCATAGTTCACATTGTGAAAGGCTCCAACGATGTGTTTGAAACTCGAATTGGTTTTGTTTACAAAATACTCTCTTTAAATCATAACACGCTTTTGTTGTTGTAACATTTTATCAAATCATTCATGTAGGTACGGGATACGTTTTTCCGGCGGCATGAAGAAATTTAACAAGTAAAATTGATCACAGTTTAAAAATATATAACTGCATTTTAGTTATAGTAATGCTCTATTTGTTAAAGTTTATCATTAATTATTTTTCACTTTCCGTATGTAAGCATATTACGCTATCAATCGATCAATCAGCCCACTACAGTCCACTGTCGGGGCATAAGCCTCTCCCAATGTGTGCCAAGTAAAAAACTTACATAATTCTTATTATAATCTTCCAGGTATCACATAGAGAGCTTCGAGACTTTGGTCGGCCGCAAATTCTTATCGTTTGCAAAAAGCGCAATGTTCAACGACGATCTGTACAGCGGGTTGGTCGCAGAAGTGTTGCAGTCAGATCTTCTAGTCGAGTCGTGGACTAATGGACCAGGCACCTTGGATTCGGAGTGCAGTAGAAATTTCCAGTGAGTGATTAACACATTGTTTGCCACCAAATTCTTAATAGATTGTTTTTTTTTTTGCCGGGAGCTCATATACTTAGAAAGAAGTTTCTGATTGAAAAAAAGTTAAATGATACTCAAAATTTATAATAATATTTATATCCAGTACAACTTATTATTCTGACTTCAAATTTCTAAATTAAATTACTATAATACAGAGTTACAGATTTATGTGTCGATAGTTTATAACATTAGAGTGCGACTCAGAGAACTTACCATAGCCTAACTTTATGGAGAAATAAACTTCTTTATCTTAATACTGGTTTGGTGTAAACTATTTACCTATAACAACAACTACGATGAGATTAACCAACATATTTTTGGTGTATAATCTTCGTCGACTCTCATTTGATTTGATCCTTCTCATAAACAAAATGTTTATATATAATATAATTCCAGAGTACGTAACATTGAGCGATTAAAGTTTCCGATCGCAAAGATGTCCTTTACGTCACACAATGATCACTCCAAGTGGGCGGTTGCAGTAGCCCACAAGATGCACAACAGCCAGGACACGAAGGTGGCTGACTATTGGGTGTGTGTCGGTGACATTAACAGAGCGGTAAGGTTCACATTTTCATATTTGATTAAAGGTAACTGCGGTTTACTTTATTGTGGTAGGTTTTCTACAGAAGTATGAAAAATTAACTTTAAAAAGTAGACAACCGACTTCAACGCGTCTATCATCAAATTTAAGACTAATATGGTTTTCTCATGGATGCCATTGTCACAACTAGACCAAACTCTCATCTAACTGCCCTTGAAGTACATCCTTTCCAATATTCGTCCATTTGTCGCGCACATGCTTAATGCAAATTTAAGACTTATATGGTTTTCTCATGGATGCCAATATCAGAACTGGACCAAATTAAAATGGGACCACACGGGAACCACCACCAGTAAAGATTACGCAGTCGAAAGATCTGAGGTAACAAACAAAAAAAAACAGAACCTCTTCCTTTTTGAAGTCGGTTGAAAAGTTCTTCACACAGAAGTCAGGTCAATCACAAAACATCTCTCCAGTAAAAACTACATAGAAACAGAAAACTTCATAACTTCAAACTTTCACACACACACACACACTAACATATAAATTAATCCAATCTAGTATTTAAAACTTAGTTATGACTTACAGCTTTAATATATCTATGTACGTACCTTTTTCCTCATTTTGTGGAACTCACTAATGGACTGTTCCTAATACAGGCTATGTAAGTAGCTTGGCTAGAACGTCTACGTCTGTATTGTATAGATTGTATTTTTACGAAATAAATTATTATTATTCTCTTTATTCACATTATTCAACATACAAATTACATTTTTAAATATAAAATAAAAACAAAATATATTTAAAAATATAAAAAATAGTGCCCCACCGGTATCGGGTACAGGGACCAAGCTACCGGTGGTTAGGGCTCCAAAGACAGGAACCTCCTCACAATACGTGCCGTATCAAGAAGGACTGCCTTCTGCATTAGGCCCTTAACCCAGCTGTGTAACGTGAGCCTCTGCAGATGTTGGTCGAGGCTCTTGGCAATCAACCCATGAGCTGATATGACTATCGGCACAATGATTGCAGAACTCACATCCCACATGTCGACCACCTCATGGGCTAAATCCAAATATTTTATTTGTTTATCTTTTTCTGCCTTTATGAGGTTGTCGTCATGTGGAATGGTAATGTCAACAATCATTGCTCGGCGCTCTAGTCGGTCTATCACCACTATATCAGGTTTATTGGCAACAATAGTCCTGTCAGTGATGATAGATCGATCCCAATATAATGTTGCACGACTATTTTCAAGAACTGGGTCGGGCACATACCTATAATACGGTAACTCGACATCCACAAGGTTATATCTAAGAGCAAGTTGCTGATGGACTATCCTGGCCACTTGGTTATGTCTGTGCAAGTACTCACCGTTTGCAAGACGAGAGCAACCGGAAATTATATGCCTGAGGGTTTCACCAGGGCGATGACATGCCCGACAAATGTCAATTGTGCCATCCTTCAGGATATGTTTCCTATAATTGTTCGTCATAACAACTTCATCTGTAATTGCACAGATAAAACCTTCAGTTTAGCCAAAGAGGTCACTGAAACGTAGCCAAGACACAGATGATAATAAATCTACATCGGGCCCGTTTAAGGCCCGATAAAAACGTCCATGCAGCTCTTTGCTCTTCCATATCTCCTGATGGTCTTTAACATTAAGTATTGCAGGCTTGCGCCAGTTCTCTTTTCCTAGACCAAGCGGAGTAAGTCCGTTATCAACTGCCACTACATCCCGGTGTACCTCCACATTAACAGAAAGAAAGTAATCTCTAAGATTGCATATTTCGCGATTATGAAGGGTCTTGGCATTTAAGAAACCACGACCCCCACATTTCCGCGGAATATACAATCTCATTACTGATGAACGTGGATGGTGCATTCGGTACGCAGTTAGCAGTGTACGGACTCTTCTATCTAGGGCGTCCAATTCCGCCTGAGTCCATCTAAGTATGCCAAAGGAGTAGGTTAAGACTGGTATGACCCAACCGTTATAGGCACGCACCTTATTACCGCCCGACAAAAGACTTTTCAGTACTTTTTTCAGACGGCCAAAGAAACGCTCCTTTACTATATTACTATATACTATATTGCTTCATAGTCAGTTCATTTATACCCAGCACCTGTGACATACCGAGATACTTGTACGTTTCATTTGCAGAAAGACGTCTAAGGTGTGTGGAATCTGAAAGTTCAATTCCTTCAGATTCCACAATCCTGCCTTTGCTTACATGCATGATTGCACATTTATCTACACCAAATTCCATCTTGATACATTTACTAAAGGTTTCAGTTACCTCTAGTAATCTTATCAACTGGACATTACTGCAGGCAAACAGTTTCAAATCATCCATGAAAAGGAGGTGGGATATAACTTGACCATTTCTCCGCAAACGATAGCCCAGCCCCGAACCCTCTAACACAGTGCTAAGAGGATTCAAAGCCAAGCAGAACCACAAGGGGCTCAAACTATCACCCTGAAATATACCCCGCTTGATATTTATAAATTCGCCGTCACCCTGAGATTGTCGACATCCTGGATAGCAAAGAACTGTTCTCCATTGCTGCATACATGCCTCCAAGAAAGTGCATAAAGTTGTATCAATCTTATACAACTCCATCACCCTTAGGAGCCACGTATGCGGCACGGAGTCGTAAGCTTTTTTATAATCTATCCAACATGTCGCTAAATCCTTTCGGTTCCGTCGAACTTGTTGGTTAATAGCCGTGTCAATAATAAGGAACTCTTTAGTGCCACGTGCCCCACTTCTACATCCATTCTGAGAGAAAGTCATTATATTGTTCTTAGAGACATGTGTTGTTATCTTCACTCTCAGAATGGACGTAAATAATTTATAAAGTGTTGGCAGACAGGTAATGGGTCTGTAGTTTTTGGGGTCCATGGCACTACCAGACTTATAGAGTAGGTGAGTTACGCCAGTTGTCATAAAAGCGGGCAGTGAACCTGCTTCCAAGCATGATTGGAATTGAGATGCCAAACACACATGTGAGCTATAGAGCCACTTTAACCAAAAGTTATGCAGTCCGTCCGGTCCGGCTGATTTCCAGTTCGGCAACGAACGGACCGCACGAGCTATATCTGTACTTGATATTTCTACTGGCTCCATAGTATTAATGAACTCACATGAACGTTTAACATCTCGCATCCATTCACCCTCAGTATGAGCGACAGGCATCGACCAGATGTTACGCCAAAATGTATTAGTTAGTTCAACATCTGGGAGATGTGTGTCACTCAGTAAGTCAGGCTGCTCCCATCTTCTGTAAACCCACCTCTCGTCCCTTTGAAAAGTACGATTCTGAGTATATCGGTCTACTCGGATTTTAAATCTACGTATGCGGTTTGCCCATGCATAAACTTTCTGCTTCAGAAAGTCAATGCGCTCTGTGACACGTGCTGCATAATCACAAGAACTGATATCAGTTCCTGAAAAAGCACGATTCACAAAACGCATTACTCTCGGGCGTGTATTACCCGATCTGAAACAGGTAAGCTTGCCAATGAGTGCCCTCGCCTCAACGATACGTCGCTCAATCCTGTACTGCCACGCCGGAACATAAATCTTTTGTCGAGGAGTAGTGTTAACACGTGGGAGTTTAACACCAGCTACTCGACAAGCTGTAACCGCCGCACAATAAAGAATTGAATGTGTATCCCTGAGGTTTTCACTATTTTCTAAATAAGTAGATAATAAAGAGTCAAGGGCACACACTAGCGCTTTATTTCGTTTATGCATCGGCAAACACGGTAAACGTGGTCTATCATCAAAACTCACGTGCCGATATTCTCGAATAGCACCTTCCAAAGCGTTCCTTACTTTATCATTATATTGGGTACTTACAGTTAAAGCAGTATTATCCTCCCCTCCCTCAATAGGACTAGGTGGTAGTAGTCCAGCGTCAATAAGAGTCTCCATTTGTGATGGAGGGGGGGCAACAAGGCTATTTTGTAAGTCCAAGCGTAGCTTCTCAAGCACGGTATTATCCAACAGATGACATCGCTGAATGGCCCGTACTTGATCCGATAGTCTTTGTGCCGAAACATTAACAGCTGGTTCAAGTTCCTGAAACAAAGGCAGCATACGATTACGATACGCAGTGAGGTTGGTTCCTCCCTCTGTAGCCACAAAATATGCTCGCATGACGTTCTCGTTTATGGATGTCGTCCATCTCATGCGATGCACATTACCACCGGTAGCGGGGGCCCTATTCGAAGCCGGCTGGCCTCGGGGTCCCAAGCAAGTCGGTGGCCGGCCTCTCCCCTGCCGGCGTACTGGTGTTGGTGACGTCGGCGGTGAGAAAAACTCGTCGCTTGATGTCGAGCTCGACGCCTCAACAACAGCCGGAATGCTTGATGCGGTTTCCGGGGGCAGCGAGGCGGAGCTTAGCGACGAGTCCGGAGATGGTTTTGGTGCATTTCGTGCCCTGGATCTTGTTATCATTGAACAGCTTGAATTTTATCATTCTTGTAAAAGATGACATGACATTTGAAATGTCATGCCTCACATTTTATATTTAAGTTTTTACATATTGTTTTTCTTGTGGTTTTTCTTCTTGTTATTTGTTGCCTTTATATGCATATTGCTTCCGATATATATATGTATGTGATTTTAATTTAAAATATAAAAGCTGGAAAATTTTATTTATTTACGGACTGAAAAAATTACAGCTGCCATAGAGTGTTGCCAGTCTTATTATTTTAGTTATTAGTTTATTATTATTATTATTAGAAGTGGAGCCTAGATAGTTTTCCATAACTATTTAATAATATTTAATTATTTAGAAATTAAATCAGTTAAGTTGTTTTAAACTTATCCTAATTGGAATAAGTTTAAAACATATTCAAAATAATATTAAATATAGGTTTGACACACACCGTTAACAACAGATTTTACAATTATAATATATACATATTGAAACTAAACGAACACGAGTAAACACAGTACAATTTTCAACAAAAGTTTTTTTAATTAGAAAATTGTACATAGGTAAGTATATCTATGTATCATGCAGTATATGCGGCTCTTCGTATGTACGTTGTATGTTTTTCGTAATAATAAATTTATAAATGTACATCATCATCATTGTAGATTTTAGGAATACGACGAGTGCCCTTGTGACTTATTACAGTCCTTTGACTAATCTGACAAATCTATCAAAGTTTAAACTAATTTGAGACCATAATGAATGACGCGATCAAGTTTCATTATCTAACATAGGATTTTCTCAAGACTTTGTAGTCACAAAAGTATATTTTAACTTACATGCTTAGCTTTAACTTCTAGACTATTGATTTTTTATATATTAGGTAAGTAAGATCCTAATAATTTATGTTCATTTTAGGTAGCCTATTTTTATTTGTTTCAGTTACCGCAAGAGTCACGTGGCGGTGGGACGGTGTGCACTTCGGGCCCAATTCTCTGGGGTAACTTTGCACATCTCATTGAATCCGTACAGACGTGTAATTAAAACTACTGAGCCACTCCTAAATACCTGTGAGTGTGCCAGCACGTCGAGTATATGCCAAAAGCTTGGCATATACTTACATAATTACAGGATTTTGTATCCTTTCCAATCTTGTTCTTGAAACAGTGATTTGTTCGGGATTTAACGTGCAAAAGACAGTTCAAATAAGCTTGTGGTGTGCGTGTGCTTGCAATGTCGGTGGTTATTGTGCAAGCTATAATAAAATTAAATTATAAATATTAATTTAACTTTAATGAACGAATGTTACCAATATCCTTATCAGTATATATAAGAACGTAGTTTAGTTTTGAACCGCAATTGATGAGTGGCTAGCATCGGTTTTCCAAAGGAATTTAAACCATTTAAGCAAGCGGACACTGCTCAAAAATGTTTAGGGATTTTAGGCAGAGTAACGCAGCAATACGTGATGTTGACACATCGAAAGCAATCAGTCGACTGTTATCTAAATATTACTACTTCAAAATAGATGTCTAATGTAGGTAAATAATGTTAGTTAAATATATTAGTTTCTAAGCTAACATGAGCTGTGTTTGAATGACAACATCTACTACTCCTTTATACATTCACCAAATTATGAATTGGCAAATAAAAATATTACCAACCTTTCAATTTTAATTATAAAATAATCCTATCGTGAAACAACATTATATGAAAAAAGAACGGATCAAAACATTCTTATCTCTACCATGATCTAATATATTAAGACAGCATAGTTCTAGTACAAAAGTATGAATGTTTATAATCTGTGATCATAGTATAGTTATAAGATCTTCATTAACGATACAACCCACAACCGTGGTCACTTATAGATTAACCACGCGTTAAACAGAGGCAAAGCTATACAGCTATATAATGCTACCCGTTTTATCCTTTGCTTTATTGTTTCACCTTTGAACACATTAAACTTATAGAACAGAACATATAACTATAACATGGCTACAATATATCTTAAATAATTAATGATCTCTCTTTACAGTTTAGTCTTTTATTAATTTATTGGTATTTTAAAAATTACTTTGTACATAACTTTAATTTTTAATATTTGAATGCGATGTGCATCTTATTTCTTTTAATAGTATACACGACAGACCCATAATAATGTTGAAAACGCCGTGTGGAGCGGTATTTTTCGGGCATAATACCGTTATAAGTAATGTCCTGAAATCTGTTTGCTTATTGTACTCATGCCTGTTACGCCTTACAATGTTTACCTTTTATAAGTTATACCTATTATAAATTTATTTAACAGTTTCTCTCATCGGTGTATAGAAATAATAATGTGTTAACTATTTAATAATAAAACGCCGTGTTTAAGGACTTTTTTTGTAATAGTTATAACCATTTAAGATTCGAATTAGAATTAAAAAAATATATAAATATTTTGTCTTTTTATTTGAAGTCCGCGTAGAATACAGACTAAGAAGGTCTAGTTAAAGGCTAATATTGGTTTTATTTTTTAGGATCTTACTACTAATCGTATTTACAATTAAGTTGGAAGGGCTTGTTTATTTATTGTTAACTTTAGTATGATCACCAATCAACGTAAGTAAATCAATAGAAGTCCGTAACGCCTAGCTTCTCTGGATATTAAAACTAGCAAACACAATATACCCTCCCAACAACAAAGAGGACGATATCCACAAGCCCGATAGACCTTCATAATATTGACTTTCTTCTGTGGTTAAAAACGATTTAATTAAGTACAGATTTAGCGCTTACACTCGTCACAAAAGTTCACAATAATACTGTCAATATAATAATTTTATTAAATGCTCTTCGTGAAAAGTTAACTTATGCAAGGGGCCTATGACAAAGAAGCGAAAGGTCGGTAATAAAAGAAGCTCACAATATATACTGAATGATGATTATGTAAGACACATCACTATTGGCCATGCAAATTGCGACAGGCAGATATATTTCTAAGATATATTTTGAAATTAAATTAATATTTTCTCTCTTATCCTTCATTCCCGGTTGTATTCATTTAGAAACCAGTAGGTGTCAAAATAGGGTGTATTATCTTTTTTGATATAAACCTCTATTCTCATTAGCTCAATTAACAGTTCAATTAATTAACCTAATATCACTTTTGAATATCAGTAGTTCATTCAATAACTACGGATACTCAAATTCTCACTAGTTCAATCATTTGAACTGTTAATTGAACAAGTGCTAATGAAGGACTTCTACACACAGGTTCATCTGATTAACTTGTCACCAGCACTTTTTTAATGAAAAAAGGGGCAAGTGGTTTACCTGATGTACCTCCCCCCTTTTAGGCCTCCGGTGGTCTCACTCAGGCCACGAAACGCTAAGGGGTCCTGCTACCATAAATAATTATGTGCCTATTTCCCCATGGTACAACTAGTCGGAACATAATTTCCCCATTGTACTACTGGTCATAATAATAAATAGCAACTAAATATATTTACCAACAGTTAAACCAAGGGTAACTTTTTTACCCGTGGTACTACCAGTTAAACATCGCAGGTGTGCCACCAGGTTGTAGGTTGTGGTAGGGTTTTCTAGCATCTATAGATACAAAGCAACCTGATCGTCTTTTGTTTAGAAGTAGCCGAATCCCTCTGTTTTTTGGGGAAAAGAAATGAAGTAAACAGGGAAGAGGTTACGCTCAGCTTGAGAGTATGAAATTTAAGAGAAAAAGATTAAAGGCTATTTCCAAACTGCACTAGCAAAAAGTTCGACTCGACCAAGGTCCAGTTTATTGTGACAGAAGTAACAGATGCAAGATGTGCACTGGTTTACCCAAACCATTTATAAAAAGTGTAATGTGTGACTTAATTATACTAAGTGCAATAACTGTTTTAAAGATTATCATAATAAATAAACAGAATTCACAATTTGAGTCTTTTAAATTTTAATTAAATCATATGGCATATTTACATCTCAGTACACAGACACTTTTTGCCAGTTTTTGCATCATGTAAGATCGGACTGAAGCTACCCAGATATTTTTTAATTTTATTTTCTTTACCCTTCATTATACATTATTTTAAATAAATAAATTATCAAGCATTTCAGGGTTAAGTATATTCATGAATCCATCCATCCAGGTCCATTTCTACAAGCCATATCCCTTTCCTTCCCTTTCTATCCTCCCTTTCCCGTCACTATCCTCCAAATTTTCACATTTAATTCTCACAGGAACCCTAAAAAATGTAATTTTAACAATAAAAAAATATTATGACCTACTTGAGGTACGTGATCTCGGCGTGACGCGAATAATGTCTCTTAAAAATATATTTAAAATATATATATTTTTTTTGCTTTATTATGTAACTGACACTGCGTCAGCTTCGACGCTAAATAAAATCAATCGAACATATTGTCAAGCGTGGACGTCCTACGGCCTATGTTTAAGAAACTCACAGATGTACTCCTTCATTTTAAAGTATTGCTTTTCACCTAATACTCATACAAGTAACAAATCATAAACATAAAAAAGTAATAATACTAAACAAATCTAATCAGATCGCAGCAAAATGTTATAGTAGTACTGCTTACAGTTTTAAAGTGAAATATGGTTTGTTATTATTTATTTTACATTTTAATAGTGTTTCTACAGTCCCACTATAGCCTTGAATTTATTGCAAGCTATGAGCCGTATACCATGAATGTAGACTGCAGAGACAATGACGATATGCCAGTTGATTGGTAATTAAATAATTTCTACACTTTTAGCGTAGTCGTGACGTAACTAAATAAATTAACAATTAAAGTTAATCAAACATCATCATCATTTTGAACTATAAAAAAAATATTTTAGTAATATTTACCAAATCTAGTCTTCCAGACTGATTTCTTACTTTAATTCCTATGTTTAAGTTAACGACCTATATTGTGTAAAAATTAAGAAAAATTTAATTTTTTGCAAATTGTTTGGAATTTAACCTAGGTTAATGTCCTTAATTAAATGGCAAAAATGAGGATTTTATTTTTTTACTTTAAAGATAAAAAAACCGAATCATCACAGCGATTTGACATACTCAATATCAGTTCATTAAAATCACTTTGTGGAATGGCCGCTTCTTTCTAACAAGTCAAAAAGTTGTTGTGCACGGCATCCATATTCGGCAGTGCTCTTCTTTGGACCATATCCCATGCATGCCCAATTGGGTTGAGGTCTGGCGATTGAGCAGGCTACGGCAGAACTTTGATGCGAGCGTCGGTAAGAGTGCGTGTTACGACTCTAGCCGTGTGTAAATGTGCATTGTCGTGCATTAGTCGAAACAATCCTCTCTTCATAAATCTGAGCATTGAGGTTGCTTCTGATCCTAATGAGATTCTTCCACCGATCCAATCCTTATGATGAAAAAAAAACATGAAATTCTGAACTAAAACCGACCGTATTTTTAAAACGTCAACGTTTGATGATTTGTAAATCCAAATTTGGTCATATCATTACATTAGGATGTCCATGCTATAAAAAATTTAAACAAATTTCAGATGTCTACTCAGACAACAAGTAAACTTGGTAAAAACTTAATTTTTGTTTGAATACTATTCACGTGATGTCACGTTCAAATCAAAAAATCGCGAACGACGCTATCTATCACTTTGATTACTGAACTGAACTTGATTGCATGCATTTTACTTTAATAAAATTTCTTAACAAGTTTTTAACCCTATCCTCCATATTGACGAGTCTGTGGTGGTGGTGGTGGTGATAAGAATGATATATTCCTCAACAAGCTATCATTGATGTTACCCATGTAAGCTGGTTTTAGCCTATTGTAATCTTATCCTATGGTAATCTTTCTATGATTTGGTGTGGACCAGAGTGGGGTGATCCCAAAGGTTTTTTTAGAGGTACACGCACTGTAATTAGGTACATAAAATATTTGTCCACCATGGCTTGCACTCGCAGCACGCTCATGAAAATATTTTCATGAGCCGTGCTGCGAAATCTGCTTCATCTATGATGTGTTATTTCGGTTTCGAGAACTCACTACCTAGGAGTGGCTCGCCGTATATATTCGGCGGAAGAGGCTTGTATATCTTCCTTCAAGGCACTTCTCGTATTTTCTCCACTAGGCAGTTGCACAGTGGGTTTTTATCAGTTGTGGGACAATGGTAGGCGCCTATGATGGACGAGATGCGCTGGATCAGTTGAAACTCAAAATATTTCTCTCTATCAGTGGTTTCTCAGGACAACCGAAAGTAGCAAGCCAGTCAGAAATTAAGGATGTAGCACAGGTCTCCGCTGTGATGTCTGTCTGAGTGTACTTATCTACAACTCCAAGGCACATATAACCAGAAGAAGGTCATCATCGAGCGGGCAGGGCGGCAGCACGGGACCCTCTCCTTCTGACCGATGCAGGTGCTTTTCGGGCACAGCTGCTTCGAAAAGTGCGTGCACTCGGTAGTTATAAGGGAATTTTGAGTCCCACTTGCCACCACTGCAACTTCAGTGAGGACTCCGCACAGTATACGCTTGCAGATTGCCCCTCTCTCTGGCTTTAGCGAGCTCTAGCGAGATGTGAGGAGGTGACGTCCAAGTGTGTCTGGACGACTCTGGTAACCTATAAGGTGGTGCCCGCATAGTGCGGGCAGGTGCTGGGAGAGATCCGGATCTCTTAATGAAGCTGTTCCCGGATTCTTCCTATTTTAGGCTCAGCATGGCACACCGTGTGGTTTTAGTCGGTTTGATTTGTGAATTTTGTATGTTACTAGGTAGTAGGTAGGCTTGACCATACGGTTCTTAAATAGTCGTCGGGTACCTTAGGTCCGGCAAGGTGCTGTAGGTGACGATGGAATTGTAATGGCTTCCTGTCGTCTAACTCTTCGTGGGTCAGGACTTTAATGCCCCTTCGTTTCTCTAGTCTTCAATCTGCCGTATTTATCGACCTCTGATGTATTTTCGATGATGTATTCCACCTCTGATGCGTATCGTGGGTCGAGATGGCTAACGACATAATAGAATCTTGTTATTATTCCTTAATCATAGTAAGTATTACTATATAATAACAATAATGGGTTTTGAAGCGACTCCACACGTTTGCACTCGCCTAAAAGTGTAACAAGTTTGTTAGAAACCTTCACTTTGGATACATCATTCAAGTACATGTTTAAATTGGTATTTGGATAAGTTTTCTATCTAGATCATAAGTTCTCAACGGGAGTCGTACCACCCCTTTTCCTTACTTTACTTTACTTTCATAATTAGGAATTCAATATATTACAATACTTTAAAAATACCTCTATTTCCACGAAAAAAAAAACATTTTATGCAGCCACCCGATAAACATTTTGTTTATTATTTATTACGGCGTAATCAAACATTAAAATATTTGAATAAGCATTAAGAATAAACTAGTTGATTCAGTTCAATCAATCATGTTTCGACTATACTACTAATACGGAAAATACGAAACCTGTTTGCAGAGCAAGTGCAAAGGGACACCGCAAACAAAGGCATACAATTTATTGCTAGCTCTAAATCATATCTTTTAACGGCAGGGATAGCTCTTCTAATCTCTTATTGTTTTTGTGTACTTTGTCAGTGATCCATACACGTGCGTGACTCTTAGGGTAAAGAAGTTATTATAGTTATTAGTTTTATAACTTTCTATAAATCGGTTGAAATTGAAATCGTAACAAATTGTGAATTCCAATATATCTAAAACTGAGAAGAAATTCAAACAGTACAATAATGAGTATTTGAAATATGAATTTACGCAATCTTCAACAAATCAATTATTATCTGTACCAATTTGCATTCTATGCTCCAAGAGAATTTAAATAAAACACATGCTGATAAAAAGGGTAGATATTTATCCTGTTTTCAAGGACTTGAAAAGAAATATTTAAAATAGCCAACTGTGTCAAACCTTTTCAAATCGTGTTCTAAACAAGAAGATGATGATATAATATTTCATTTATACACGCGAGAAAGAGTCCATAAATAAATAATAATAATAAAAACTTGACATTGGCAAAATTGTGGTGACATCTCCACAAAGGCCACAATGAAGAATTGAATTGAATATTTCATTTTTAATGATCGCAAAAGCGGGAAAACAATGCACAATTGGTGAGGAATTAAATATGGCAGTCAAATATTTAATCTTAAACGGTTGTTCATCATATAACGTCTGATGACGGCTAAAGACGTTGAACTATCATTATGTTATACTTAACTCTATGATCCAACTTTACCAAATAACGAAGCACTACTCTTGGCTTTCATCCGATTCATAAAATAAAAAAAAAATAAAAGTTACAGATTATTTCGGCAACTTTGTAGTGAATGACGATGAACAATATAATCGCTTGCTGTTGCACACACGAAAACGAAAGTGCGCGAAAACTTGATTGCATCCTAAAATGACTTATTTAAAATGTTATTAAATACCTAAAGTATTAAAATGATAATACTTACTTAAAAGTATTTAATAACATTTATATATAATTGCAAGGTGATTAGATGAATTTAACAAAAACAGAAAACATTATAGCTGCTTTTGTGAGAAATCTTCTATTCAAACGAAATTTAGGAAGAGGTGTGAATACAGCCACTAGCAGACATTATCAGCATTATCGGTTAAGTTGGAAAATTTACCTACTTACTGCTAACACCTGGATGCTCATCTTGCTGATTTTGCAAAACGATTCCAGGATATTTTAAATATACCAAGCTGTCTGTATCATCAAACTTATAAGAAGAACTCATAACTAATAAAGAAAAGAATGTATACCAAGAGTTCTGGCTCCAAAAATCAATATCAACTCTCCACTTAGATTGTGGAAACTATTTTCCACATAACATAAATTTTTAATTGTGTTTCCTTCATCATATTTGCTGGGTTCAGTGAAGTAGCTAATTTACTATCTAAGAAATTAAATTAAAATTGGAACCCGACATTAACAAATTGTTATAACTCCTCTGTCTTCGTTGTATGTTTATATTGAATTTTGGTATTTTTATTTTAATTAATCGTTTTTTCCTTTGTGCAGTGCCCCAGTGCGAGATGCTCCAGCTTTGTGTATTGTTCCTGCAGAACAAAATTATAACTTAACCAACAAATGGTTAAGTTACAATTTTGTTCTAACACGTTGTATAGTCTTTGTATGAATTAAATGTTTTTATCGTAACATGTTTTTATATTTTTAATAAGTTAATAATCGCACCCCTCTGCCACCACCACGAGGAGCACGATTAGAGGGAGAGAGAAGAAGAAATTAAAGAGGAGAGAAAAAAGAATTAATTTTTAATTTGTGATTATTAATAGATAATAGACAGACATACAAAATTGGTATAATAAACTATTTTTAGTTGATCAGTATGTTTAATGTTGTGTTTCAAATACCGCTTGTTGTTTATTATTATATTACTGTCATATAACATTTTCATACGCCTATTTATTTAGGTGGTACATTTATAAGCCTCCAAAAAAGACTGGTCGATATTTCAATTCTGGGGGCAATTTTACATTTGTCACATCAACGCAACCAGGACGCCTGCAACCTTCACGCACGTTCTTAAACCACGATTCTATGTTACAATTCACCTTAGCACCACTTTACGAGGTAAGAATATAGATATTACTTCAAATTAATAACGGGAAATCATAATAGAATGAAAAGTACCATGATATATCCTAAGATTTTAGTAAAAAAACTAAATGGCATTTTGTGGTGCTTAGGGAAATAAAGTGATATCGATGATAGTTTTATTTTAAAATTTCTGTTGCCATAAATTAAACAAAAATACCGTTTACACTTACCGATACTCTTTTTTTAACATACCTATAACAATTTGTCACGTTGCATGTGGTTTTCATATTGTGCTTCTAGTCATAGAAAATGTTAGCATTTGATTGACTTAACACGGAACGCATGTCGTCAGGTGGCATCGGCTTGGAAAACATTACCTGATTCATGGTAAAAGTAATGCCTGAGAAGTTTTTTTTTATTTTAAAGATTTTAGCTATTTAATGAAACATATGCCTTTTTTTTATTCTTACAGAAACAGCTCAAAAATTCTATAGCTGTGATGTCATATGGAGAGCGGTTTTATCCATCATCTGGAGCCGATATTCGAGCTTCTACTGCGTTAGGAATCTTAATTGCAAATAGTTTCGGGGGTATATGGGTTACTCATACCATACCCGACTTTCCAGATCTAACAAGTCAGTACCATTTTCTTTACTTACTTACTTTCTTACGAGGCACAATATTATTATACCTACACTTCGCAATGTATTAGTCATAGTCAGATCATAGAACAGGCTACTTCATGATGAGGCCAACTAATTGGAGGTAGTGTTACGTGTTCTACCTTTCTCTAAAACTGAGGCTGATTGAGCCTCCCGTACTATATGATATGGCAAGCTGTGGGTATATTTTGCTATAAATAATTGCCGCCTATCTGATTTAAATAATTATAATAATGTGTAGAAATTAGAGCTGTTTTCCGTTTTTAGTGGCGGGACCCTCTGTAATTACTGAAAAAGATTCCAAAAAAGGACATATGATAATGTGCCTTTCGTTGAGCCTGGAGGCGATGAACGCCATAGCTGAAGCGGTCAAACATACTGAATCTAAAATAACTAAGCTTAGTTTGCCAGACAACTTAAGCTTATCTTTACCAGAGTGGACGCGAATGACAACAGATATAAAAGCAAGTAAAACGAACACATCGTAAGTAATATAGATAATTTTCTCAAAACTAGTACAATTGGGAAAATAATCCACCTTTCCTACATTATCTGGGTCATATAATAATATGCTATTAAATACTGGAGCTTATGTTATCTGACTAAATTATAATTTCACTTCTTGCCGAATTTGCTGGCAAATTTCAGCATTAAAAAAATAAGAGATCTTTAGATACGCTATGAAAAGGATACGTATTGCAGAAGAATGAATAATCCATTATTTCTCCTGTCTCTAAATTCCTCGGTACCAGAGGGGCCGTGGCCTGCATTAGATAAATGAAATTATTCAATATTTATTTCGCAGTCTTTGACTCTTCTCTATTGCCGATAACTTTTATGTATCATACGGAATTCATTATCTTCATATCCTTATTCCAAATTTAATTAGTGGAATGTGTAAATTGCAAGAGAGCTTTGGAGCCGCCTGCTTGACACCAGACCTCCCTGGAGAGTTAGCTATTTTAAGACGTGAAAGAAACAAGAAAGGTAAATTATTAAAAGGATAACCTTAGAAGCATCCCGCAAGTCTTGGACGAGGCAACGAGACTGCGACTGCAGTTGCTCGCAGAAGCCCGAAAAGCATACCTTTTTCATTTTATTTTAAAGCCAACTCCCGCATTACGAATAATTCCCGTGTTGCGGGGGACTTTACACACATTCATACAACGGACACAAATAACAGCCAACTAATCGATGGATCACACAAATGGTTTTCCCATGTGCGTAGTAAACCTACGAACTCCGGCTTCGCAGTCAGGGTCACCAGACCAACAGGCATGTTAAACCTGTATATACTTCATGTATATGTATCTTATTCTTTCTTGCTTCTGTAGGTTATTCCATCCCATCCATCATACAATCTCAACTGCATCTACCCTAAATATCACTATTTCAGATCAAAGACAAAATTCGTCAGCATTTCGACCAGAAGCAAAAACTTGAAGCTAAAAATCTTAGCTCGTGGTCCAGATGATTCACGGGGTCTTTACAATACATTTGCCAAGTTCCAAGGAGTTGTACTTGATATTTACAACAGTCATAATGACTATCCTAAGCCCGTCTGTGAAACAGCATACAGGTTTTTATCATTTATATTTAATTTATTTACTAAGTTTTTAAATACTTGACACATTTGAGTATGTTCATAAAATCCTTATTTCGTGAGCGTTATTTGTATCAACTATTCGTATTACTAGAGATAATATGTATTTGCATATATAATAGCATATTTACCTCAGTCTCTGCAGAAGTTGCATATTATTTCTAATATCTAGTGATGATGCATATTTGTGCTATATTTATTATATCTTTCGGTAGGTGTAACAATAAACTCTGTAACCAAAATTTCGAACAAACACACATGATTCTGACTTATAAAAATATTTTGATTGATTGAAAACTATAAAACTACATTTAGAACACCTAAGTACTTACCTGATTAAGTTACACAAAAATGTTAAATAATATGTCGTTTTAATTCAATATCATCGTTTACAACGTTTACATTTTGATATTCATAATTTGCGTCTGAATAATTCGCTACTTGTATGCTGATTTGGACATAAAATTTTTGACATAAAGGTTACCTTTTTTTCGTTTTCTGAAACTTTACTGTTGCTTATATTACACATTTTTCATGCTTATTTGCATGCATACTTCAAGACTTTTATGTTGCTTATAACTTATTTTACTGTACTGTACTTTTTATTTACATTACAGTCTGCGCTATATTCATAAAATATCACTAAATTTTCCGGATCATCAAGTGTGCTATATACGGAGAGAAGACGACAGAATGAGTTTTGCTGTGAGCACGGCTGCTTATTGGCAAAGAAAAAGTAGAAAATCCCATCATCCCTGGACGTGCACTGGGAACCACGAACAACAAGGGTACATGATGAAAGGCGGAATAATTATTTGTGTTAATGATTTTTCCGTATGGTTTGGCTTCGACAACCTTAAAACTAAAGAGCCAGAGTGCTAAAAAAACTCCCATTTGTATTTATAGACAAAATGTTTATTATACAACACAAACATTATTTACATGATTATGATTCATATCGCTTAAACTCAAGTGACGATATATTAACAAATAACTCGGTACATCGTACAAACAATTGCCACATTTCAAGTTCTTCGATTACTAATAAAGTTAGAAGTAAGTATATTATTTATATGTAGCTCTGGCATATATAAAAATATTGAGTTATCAGTAAAGGGTTTCGCTACCAATTCCTATAACTCAATGAAAAAAAAAACACTGATGTTAAAACGTAAACCTAAACTGACTAATTGATAAACACAAAAAACTATTTATTTCTCCATTGTCAATAAGACAGCATATATCAATTAATAAATAGTTTTGTTAATACTACGTACTCTTTTTAATTCACTTTAACTATCGCATTCACATGCTCCCTTAGCTTGTATGCAGGAAGTTATACAATATTTATTAGTATAGGATAAAAAATACATTTGAAACCGCTATAAACTAGGCTTTACTGGATAACTTATATAACTGTGTTTTTGATATACAGTTTCTTAATCAATTGACACACAAAATTTTCTTAATTGGCACCAAGTGAGTTTGGAAATATTTATGAACTTCCCATTAAATAACTTCACGACATTAGAATGTTCAGACGCTTTTCTAAGCCCAAATGTTCAATTACCGTGTTAAATGAGGCACTGTTCCAAAGTTTAAATTGGGAATGTCGTATTAAGCACGAACAAGCGCTCACCGTCTGCGCTCCCTTACTTTCGATAAATTTGGGGCAAACGGGTCGATAAAAACTTAAACTTACGATTACATAGGTACTTAGGTACATATAAATGAGTATGAATTGCAAATTCAGCCCGACAAGTAAACAAAAATAATTAAAAAATAAAAAACTGACTCCAATAAAGCAACAAATTGATTAAACTTGTTATTTTTTTATGTGAAAAGACCCTAAACCTTTATTGTGTATAGCGTGAGAAATATAAATCGATAAATTTAAATTTTAAAAGGTAAGTAAACAAATTAATGTTTCCAAAAACGTGATCTTTAAAGACAATATAACTGAAGCGGTTATATCGGTGCGTTCATTAGTTAAACATAAGTTTACTTAAACTCTGAGTACATTATCATATTATTTTAGTTGTGACAATGCGACCTGTATTGGCAGTGACAAGTTAAAGTGTTTTGTCTTTCGCTCAATGCGAAACTCTTATCGAAGGCATTCTGGTGAACCAGGAGTCCGGCTTCACTTTCAGGTAGTAGGCGTCTCTTGGCGACGGTGTTGTAAGTGCTTCTTCCAAGACTTTAAGTGCGGTGGTTGGGAGGACTTTGGCGCTGTATTCAGCTGCTTCGCCTGGCATAGTGACAGCACAGCTCGCTGTTCCCGCGCTTACTTCTGAACTTGGAGTTTCGGGACGACTGAAAAGAAAAATAAGGAAATGATTGAATTTTACAAACTTTCGCACATTTTAGGTAATAGTAGTGATATGGATTATGATAACGGTAAGCCTTTGCCGTCTATTAGTGCCGTCATTTGGAAGTGGGGTGGAGAACATATAATATTAGAAGCTAAATATGGGTTAGACAGGAACACAGTAAAGAGTTCACCTTGTAGGTAGACTCGGGGGTTGCAACAGCGCGGGAGGCGAGTAGATCTCATTGGCAGCAAGGTCAGGTGCATGCAACAAAACCACGTGCAATCTCTTCGCTCTAAGTGCTGTCCGAAGCGCCCTTGCCGCGCCCCACACACCCCAACGAGCGGCCGCTGCACCTGCGCTTAGCTCGCCAGAATCACCTGCTTCAAGGCGCGACAAGCTGTCGCAGGCTGTGTCTGAGGTTAAACCTGAAAAAATTTCTAAGCGTAAAGTAAAAACTAAAATTCTAATATATAGTAAACAATAATTGCCCCACACAACTTCACTGCCATACTTCTATAAAATATCTAAACAAAAGTATTAATATAGTGATTGCATAATACACTTTTTTTTCATGATCAAAAACTGGTTCATAAGAGAAGATAGAATCGTGAAATAAACGATACTTTTGTGACATTACTTCCTAATTGTTTCCAATTTTAATGACATCATGAAAATTATTTTTTTGATATTAAAATTAAAATTATCAGTAAAAAAAATTCAACCTAAAGATAAAGAATCTTTACGATGAATTAGCTGCAGCTACTAATACTAAAAAGCCAAAGAATGTATTGATAGAGAGATGAGTGTTTATTACTCTTTCACGCAAAAACGTCTTCACGAATTTTGATGGCATATGAGAAGTACTGGTTGAAAAATTACAAACTGGTTTAGCAAAAAATTTTACAGTTAAAGTCAATTTAGTCACAATTACTTCATAGGGGACAAGCCTGCTATCGTCAGACGTGCGCTATACGTATAATACATTGTCTGATAGATGACAGTCCGATCCTTTAATCGCCCTTTACAAAAAATCCACGTGAAGATACGGGGTGGCCCTATGCTATTATCGTTAGGACCACAATATTGGTGTATAGCAACATCAAACACCCGGCTTACTTTTACTTTTACACCACTTCCCAAGAATGTAATGTTTTAAGGTTCGTGTATCTCCGAAACAATTGTAACTTAGTTCTGAAATAATGTCTATTATTTAGTTTACAGTACTCTTTACTACTCGCCTATATAAAACAGCCTGCCAGCATTAGGGTGATCGGCAGCAGCGGCAGCTAATAGGGGCGCGAAAGTGCGCGCAACCCTCAGCGCTCCGAGCACATTGCCACGTAAAGTGCCTTCCCAGCATGACGCTCCGCCGCGTCCACTACTGCCAGCTGTGTTAATTACTGCCCAGATTCCTTGAAACAATGTAAACATTACTTAGTTAAGACCGCTTTTGTAGAATATTCGCCTTTTTGTTGAATTCTTTATCCTAAATCCTTTTATCTACAAACTAGAGTGAATGAATATTTGTTATTGAGCTCCTGCAAAAAGTATAATAAAAAATAATATTAAATCAAGTAGGTCTCAATCTCTCAATTAACGTCGGGGATTCAATATTTATTGTGTTGTACTGGATTGGGAGTATAAAGAACAAATCATAACGTACATACGTACATAATGTACTTGTGTACGTTACGATTTCTTATCATCGTTCAGCCTATTAGTCAACAGCTGGAAGCAGGCCTTTCAAAACAAATAAAAAATCAAAATCAAAATCGAACAGTCACCTGCTGCAATCAAAGCAGCTAGCATGATAATACGTTAAATAATATATCAAAAAATAACCTTGATAACGTTACTAAACAGCGCCATCTGTGTAGCCTTGCAAGTTTATCTCGTTGCCTAACAACCTGTGTATCAAGTTTCGTGTTCGTATCAGAGTTGGAAATGTGAGTAGATATTCACATTACACAAGATGGCGCTGCTGAACAGTTTTAATTTCCATTTACTTAGTGCCATGGGTGGTTTGCTTTTTTCTTAAATATGTTTTTATTGCAATTCTTTATAGCAATCCATATTTAAAATTACTGTTTATTACTAAAACATGGGTAAATAGATACTAAACCATAATTTTGTAACCTATTATCGAGCACTGCTGGTGTAGTGGTATCATGCAAGATTCCCATTCTTGCGACCCGGGTTCGATTCCCGGGCAGTGCACAGAATATTTTTAAAGTTTTTTTTTTAGATAAGTTAATTACAAATAGTTTAGTTTTTCTTTTTAGTTTTAGTTAAATGTAGGAGCAATTGATATCAACCACCCTCACTACTATGTATGGTGTAAGTTCCTACCATGTTCTCCAGCTGGTAAATGCTGAGCAGTAGTACGAGCGGCTTCTTCTAGCAGATCTTCCCTAGCCACATCTAACTCCAGGGTGACGAGTCTTGGCTGTGGTTCATCTTCGGGTGTGCTGGCGATGTGTGCTTGCAGCCAGGATTCTGCAAGTCTTGCGCCGAGACCACCGGATCTGCAGCCGGCGATCACCCGCCATCCACGGCTGCTGAGGTACGTTGCGATCTGTCAAAGAAGGCACTGTTAGTATAATGTGCTTTACTGACTTAAGATTCCCTCTAGCAAATAGATTGTGGGAGCTTCAATCCTTGTCCCGAAATATTTAGGCTGGTGTCTCAAACAATCATACGTCCATTGTGAATGTAAGCGGTAAAAGTAGTATGAATGTAGCGTAGTATGTCTAATAAACACTTACCTGTAACCCAAGCGCAGTATCAACAGAAGTGACGAGTACTGTCTTGGCGCTGTCCACTGGAAGGACTTCTGCCACCCTAACTTTGCGTAGCAGATACAGAAGCAGTGCCCCGACTATGGAACACAGAGCCGCGAACTGCAGACCGAGAGACAACCACGTGAGCGCATCCATTGCTGGTTTAACAGGCAACCATTATTCAGGACAAGATCTGAAACAATCAATTAAAGTTATTGCAGTGATAAAGAACGTAGTAATAACAACTATAAGAATGTGTTTCTGTATTATTGCCACTCAACTGTTCCCTAAGTAACTTTATAGGTTAACAGGAACAGGTCTTGAAGATTGAGGATTGATGCGTGGTAAATATAACATCAAAATAAACTATTTACATCAATTCTCTCAAAATTTATATGCTTAGCGGACAACCCTACAAGATTACTCTAGTGCCAAGGGAGTTGCGCACCATACGATTTTTATTTTCATTGGTTTTATACATACATCTTTTCACGCCAAATATAAAAGTCGAGTCGCCGAAATATATAAGTATGCTTATCAGTAGTCTGGTTAAGCTAAAGTAAGCTTGGGGTCAGACGGCCGTATGTGAGATGTGTGAAATTATTATCATTATTAATGAATATAATGACTACTTAAGATAAAATACTAAGTAGAGATTCAATTGTGACTATTTCTAATACAAGTAGTGGACATGGATGATTATTTAATGCGTTACTGATTGACCATATGACGGCAAGTTACTGAATTACGAAATTTAGGTTATGACAAATTGATTAAAGCGAGGCATTCCATCAGAAGCTTGAAAAGTATTATGACCAGTTTTTGTGAAAAATTGTCGTAACGCTTAATGTTTTAGGTCTATTATGAATTTAGACATGTTATTTTTCGTAATGAACATTGCTTTTACTTTATCAGAGCTTCATATGAAGTGTGCAAGTGTGGGGCGGGTGCGGCGCGACGTACTCAAACATAAGAATTTCATTTGAGTGTCCTTTGCGAGCACGCGGGCGCGGGGAATTGTGCGATCTGCTTTTCGAGGGACGCCATACGGGCGTTACGCCATAGCCCGTTCATACAAGTGGCCGCAGTGTGCGGGCGGCGAGCGACAACCCGCGCGGGAGCGGGTATATCAAAGTACTTCGACCTAACCGCGCGCGTTGTTATGATGGCGTCTTCACAATCAGTGTCGCCAACTGTTTGAAAACTTTCCCCCTAAAGCAATTTCAAAAACCACTAAATTCAAAACAAAACTCCCCAACGACGGACCAAGTATTTATTCATTACAATATAAATAAAGAAATAAATAAAAACAATAAATAATTAGTTAATAACAATAGTTATTTAGTATTTTTAAGTATTTTTCTTTAATTTCATCACATTATGAAATGTAATTTCAATTATTATATAATTTATGTCATTTACTTACCAGCATTTCCTTAAAATTTTTAAAAAATACAAATAAAATTTTATCCCTAAAAATATCCCCAAAAAATTTCACCCCCTAAAAAAACCCCGGAGTTGGCATCACTGTTCACAATTAAATGTTGAAGAGTTAATAAGTGCTATTCAAGCACGTCCTGCACTGTGGATGTCGCAACATTTGTATGGGGAACACTTTTCAATGGGTGGAATGCTTTGGCTGGATTCTTTTTAAACCTATGTTATGTCAAGTAACTTTTTGAAACGTTAAAAACGATCAAATGTTGTGTTTTAAATATTTGATAAAACAGAAGGGCAGTTTTGACTTTTAATGCTGCCAATTTTTCAGTTATTGCGGAATAGAAATTAAACGAAACGGAAACGAAAAAAATTTCCATTTGGAACTTTAATGACTACATTGGACTTCAGTTTCAACTATCCACGTGAAGTCCACTGGTGGTCATAGGCCTCTCTCAATGTGTACCGTAGCACCCTAAACTAAATAATAGCATATTTAAGCTAAATCATTCTCACAAAATGTTGTAAAATGAAATGTTTGGGGAAAAAATTTGAAGTGTAATGAAAACAGTTGGATATAAACACTTGTTTTGAGTGCTCAGCCATTCCGCCAATATGGTGTAGTATGCCAATATGGTGCATTAATAAATATGTACTCAGAAGATATTCTTATATTTTCTCTGATTTCTGGTGCTCCGATGACTTTTGACTCTTAATGGGTTCAGGGAAACAAACATAAATAACAATTTTCTTTTTTGCACTCGAGAGGATGTGGGTCGCACACGGAAAGTTTTTAGAATTTCCAGTAAGGAAAGCACCCGATGAAGAATTTATTTAAATATCTAATAAGGAACCCTTTAGGAATCTATATATGTGTAATTAATTTATTTGTCATTTGTTTTTACAAATGACAAATAAATTAAAAAGTCTGTCGTTCATCGATTTGGATTTGACTGGAAAAAAAAACGGCTCAATGATTTATATCACTGATGATTCTCGTGAAGGACGTCCTTCAACGGCGACTATCATAGAAGCTGATAGAAGGGTGATCTTATAATTTGACGAAAAAACAAATACGAGTCGTTTGAATTGGTGACGCTTAATGCTTGAAAAGTATGACGGAGGTGACTCGAATGCTGTATACGACATCGTCACAATTTATGAAAGCTCGATATATTGCTACGAACCCGCACCGGACCCGGACGTTTCCATTTGAAGACTTTCCAAGGAAAGTTAAGAAGGGCAGAAGTCAAAGGAAAAAGATGATTGCCCCATTCTTTTGACGGACGGGTCATTTTTCAATAATCATTCTGGAAGTTAAAAGGACTGAAACTGCATTGGTATGGCTGTCATTGTTTGCCAATTGTTTTAGGAAATGTTAGACAGCGGCGTCAAAGAAGCAAGATCCTCCTCCACCACGACAAAGCTCCAGTTCAAAATAAAAGATAAACTTAGAGGAATTTGTTTTATGAACCCTGAAGATGTCGTAGCTGCGTTTGAAAAAGGCGTGGAAAGGCGCCCTAAAGTGGAGTGGGCTCACTGCTTCAGTCAATGTTTGGATCGCATACGACGATGATTAGAAAGGAACGGAGACTACTTAGAAAAGTAATTAAAATATTAACAGGCTTCTACGAGTATATCATTACGTTTTTGATTATGTAATATTTCAGTGTGACCTTTTTTGTGGAATCCATTTTTCCGAAAATATGATTAGCCTAAATTATTCCTTATAATTTTAGCTATCTAGTGATAAAAATCTGGTGCACCAATTTCAGAGATCATCCGGAACGAACTGATAGACAAACAATACATTTTTTTTTGTTGTACCCTCTAACAAATCGTATGCACTTAGTTTAAACCTGTTATTTTGCTTTGACAAACAGACAATGTAATTTATTTTATTTTGTATAGATTACTCAAAATGTTAACTACTTAGTGCCTCTGAGTACACTAATTTTATTAGTAAACACCATTAAATATTATATCTTAAGATTGAAGCAGATTCCCAAAAATAACAGATGGATTCCCAAAAATAACATTATGGGACGCTGTTATGCAATCTATTATGATGGCATATTCATTAATAAAGAGTCTGGTACTCCGCAGGGATCAAGTATTTAGAAAGTGAGAGACCTACATTCCACAAGGTAATTGTTCAATAATTTAAACTACAGTTGTGTAATGCATTGATTTTTTCTATTCTTACAACTCAAAAATGAATAAATTGCATACAACCTTTGTTTAAAATACATATTCAAATTATTTTTGAACAGTAGTAATAGTTAAGAAGAAGTGCGGCGGATGTATGTAGGTTTGTAAACATTAATAACAATACATGACGCAGTTTGTTTGTTTATTAGACAATATCGTTCTCAAAACTTTCGTCATGAATTCCTTTATCAGTTTTTATTTGCTTAGGGAAATAACAAAATTATGAAAACATTTGGGAACTAACTAATTGACCCAAAACGAAAGGTGAAAAGAAAATACACTATTGATTCATTTCATTACAAATAAAATGAATGCGGATAAACGAAAAATTCTAATTTATGCTATTACGAAACGTTATTTTTTATAATTCCCCATCTAATAGACAAATCGGGAGAAAATTTCTAAATTATACTAAAAACCACATTAAAATCCGTTGCGTAATTTTATAATATCCAAGCGAACAGGCAGAAAAACGCAGAAAGCAACTTCATGTAATCTAGGTGAAGATAAAGATTGAAACAAGTGTATAAAATAAAGTTATTTATTATTGATAACCTTTTCATTGATACACATTCTGTGCCAAGGTTTTCTTTTGGAAACTCTATATACAGTTAGTATAGGTACAGTTACTTTTCATAAATATTTTAGGTTAGATACAGTGGCAATAATCCCGGTATAATTTTTATCCCCCTTAAAGAAACCTTGATAACACCGCCCGTAAAGTACACAAGCATTTTTTTCTCCGAATACCATCGCCAGGAATCATCCATCATTGTTTAACACATAATGGTAGTAATGGCACCATTAGGTTTTACCTCGAACAATGACATGTTAGCATATTCACATAACATAGTACTACTACATACATACATGGATGTTGTTAAGGTTATTTGAAAAAAAAAAAAACTTAAGATTGATGATGCGTTCACTAAATAATAAAGCTTTCTTTCGAAATCGTCATTTTTTAATGGAAGGTTTATACGAAAAAAGAGCAAATTTAAATATAACATATATTGAGAGATCACCAGTTCAACAATAATAAAATTTATGTGAACATATGTACCTGCAGGTGTTCATAGTACCAAATGCAGCTTCACGAAATCCCCGGTTACAACATGCCTATATATTATTGCCCACAAAACAAGCGTGTAATTTGAGCAGTAATTACTCTAATAGTAACATAAATGGCGAGAGAAATCGATTTTATCACTCTTTAATGTACATTCGTATAAAATAAACGATAAATATAAACCTTACAAGCCACGAGCTATTACACTTGATCAGCAAGCGAGCGTTTTTACTCGTAATAGAAACCTATTATTAGATGAAAGTCCTTTTCTATTCGACTGTCCTGTTCCGCATGAGTTGGCCAATTATCCAATAAAACTGTTAAGACTAAACTGCTTATGGACTGGAGACGTCGACTGAGGTGTTCGTGATTAATAAACCTATGTGCACATCATTTAGTATTCATATTCATATTCTTCATTGTACATATTTAATACAGAAATAACAAATTATATATAAGAAAGAAAAAGTATGTACAAAGGTATGATAACCCATGAGTTTTCTTCCAGCAAACCTTGGGAGTGAAGAGAGGATAGTAATGAAGAGTCAAAGTGTGTACATAGTAGCATGTAATAAACATATATATATGTATACACATAAACCTAAAGCAAGAATATATAAAGTATACCTACATGTATATGAGAAGAACGATTTCATACTCTATGAAAATACATATATAATACATAATATAGAGTAAACAAAACATACACACAAACCTACACACATAAATACACAATTATATACATACATAATGTCTGTAGCAATGCTCTTTGCTGAGAGAGATAAAAATCCTTGAGTCTTCTCTTAAAAACGATAGGAGAAGGGCTATCGCGGATAGTGTGGCGCAGAGAATTCCACTGCCGTACCGCAGAAACAGTGAAAGATTTGTGACAGTGTGTGATTTGTGATCCCCCAGTATTATACAATGATATTGTGTGAATAACAATATCATTGTATAATACTGGGGGAAAGGATGCTGAATTTAGTTTACCATACATATACCTGCCACCAACAATGAGAGCTTGAGGTTTAGCAGGATTGACAAGCAGTAGTTAGTAGTAGTAGTAGCAAGTACCTTTTATCTTGTTTGTGCTGTTTGTAAAAATACTGTAATAAATTTGAAATACATATATGTATATTTACTGGTTATTTAATATCCTGAATATAAGAAATGGTCATTTATATGATTAATTTAACCAAATAGGTGAGCACGAATAAGTGGCAAGATAAGCGGCAGCGGGTTTTTGTTTCAGGATGAGAGTAGGTTAAAGAGTATTTTTTATTAATTCTCGTTTAAAAGACTTTTTAGAAAATACAGAAACTGATAAAAAGAATAATATAGAAATACGATCATGTACTATATATATTTCATCATATATTTCAATTATTTTTCATTTGGTAAGCGTGACTCATTTAAACAAAAATTATGAAAAAAAAAAAAGATTGAGAAAGTATTCAATATCTTGCTTTAATCATTTTTTGCCACTTTGTAATGAAAGGCAATGTGGTTGACAATGAGTTGTTACTACATAATTTTAGCTCAACGTATGACCTTTAATATAAGTAGACACACAGCATAAAATGTTATTTAACTCATGAGTATTTTATACTGGGCGTAAAGGTTACGAATTCATTGAAAACTTTGAATGCAACAAATTAAAACTAAGAAAATATTAATCTCTTACCAAAAGTAAAAAAAAAATATATGTCGCATTAGATTTATTTCTTTTACGCAATATCAATGACATAATTTACCAACAAAAAGCTGTAAAGTCAACTAATTATTGAAGAAGATCGTTATCGTTACAAGACATGATATAATAAACGATCTATGAGACAGAAGCGAACAAAAACGTGAGAGCATCATTGTGTATTGTTTTTATATACCAAGATCAGGGTCGTTTACTGCGTATTTGATTGTGTTTTAGCGATCCTGTTAAATGTAATAAGGCCAAAGTAAATTCGTTAGATCTTCATTAATTCAGCAGGACAAGTTAAACAATGGATAATGTTATTCGTCTTTAGCTCCTGGTTTTATTAAAATCATTATATGAGTCTTTAGAATAGTGAATAACCAAGAAGGCTATCATTCCTTGTGTGATAAAAACCGCTTTATTTAAATAGGTAAGCGTCGCTGAAAACAGATTTAGTGTTGAATTTATGTAAATCAGTTTTGTTTTGATATATTTTATAATAGTTACAAATAGATGCAGTCAAAATAGAGCTCGATAAGTTGTCATCGAGATGATGGTTCGGTGGTCTTAAAATGAAACTTCCATTAAGCATTGTTTTTTTTTTAACATAAGTTACTATACTTTACAAGTTACCTTTAAAGGTAGTTTTTAACGTTTTATTTTACGTTATTAACCGATTCAATCGATTGCTTAGTGATCTTGCAGTCAAAACCACTTATTCTCCGTAAAACAGTATGTTTTTCATGCATGCAAATCTAAATAGAAAAAGAAGGTTTGTATGTTTGTCCTCCTTGCGTTCCTACACCATTTTTTGTGATATAATTTTACAGACGAACTGACGGGTCATCTGATGATAAGTGACAACCACCGTCCAATGAAATTTGCAACTAAAGAGCCGTGATGAGATGATCATTGATCAGATGGGATAAGTAAAACTTTGAAAGGGCCTTCTGAAGACGCCGTCAAGAAAAACTCTAGAAAATAAAAGAACATGTGGTTCCTCTTTGATGATTTTAAATATTTATAAGCTAGTATTCGTTAAAGACTGACCTAAAAAACTTCAAACTTACCTGTTGTCCGCGACTTCTTTCATATGGAATGTTTTTACAGTATATATTTATTTCACAAATAGTTTCTTATGTGCTTTTATTCCAGACTATAGAATCTATAACAGTGCCAAATCTCTTTCAGCACTGTTGAGCCGTTCGGGTGCGTGGAATATCAAAGTTTCATCCAAAATTTCACACTTAAAATAGTGATTAGATATAGTACTTCAAATTAATTTAAAGTTTTCAAATAGTTTTGTCGATTGTAAATAATCTAATCGATCAACAAATACACAAACTATTACGTACATTTCAAAGACATGATGCTAAGAGTAAGATGCAATTTTGATTCTATTTATTTAACTGTCGAAATAGTATTGAGCTTTACTTAAGTGACTATAATAAGCTGTTCAGTTTGTTCAGAAAATCAGAGGTACCTCCACGATCATTTAAATGATAAACCTAGTGATTACATCTTATGGTAGAGGATGTTTTACAGGAATATAGTCTCGTAATCGCATCTAAAGCCGAGAGAGCGAGTCCTCAGAACGAACGCTGAGCTTAAATTAGCATATCCTGTGAGTCTGTCGCGAGATATGCGTCCCATTTGATCTCGAGTTGTTTGTTTTGTAATAACACTAGAACGCATATATGTATTCTTGGAATTGATGATCGGAGGGATTTTGAAATTAGATGATGACAAATTGTGCTTTAGATTGCTGTACTAAATTTTTACCGTGGTTTTATTTTATTTAAATACTTTTTTTATATAACACATATACAGGACTAGATGCACAATTATATTATAAAATTCTCGCCAATATTTAAAATGTATTGAAACACGACTTCAAGCAAGCTGTTGAGTAATAAAGTGTTAATTAAATATAAAGTTTGCTACTCGATAAGTAAATTTAAATATTAGTATTTAGGTAAGTCACGTTAAACTGTTACAAAAACTCGTCTTACGTGACTTTAATAGTTTATGAAGTAAGCAAAATGATTATTTTTAACTTTCTTACTTACATAAACTGATGTTTTCACTTCCATAAGTTGAATGAACCCTTTTTAATTTAACACTCCCTTTCTGTAACCTGGCAGTAGAAGAAATGACTATGAGTTTTCTCACAATTTGCTTGTAAAGCACACAAAGTATTAAATTTAAATAAGTACATACAAATTTTAATAAGAATCAGGTTGTCTTCATTTCACTTCACTTCGCGTCCCTTCGCTTAAATGCAACACATTGTTTTGTCATTTCAAATCACATTAAAACATATAACTGATAGCTATATTAGTCAAAAAATGTGTAACGGATCTATATGGACTTGCTATTACTGCTACACAGGATGTTATACTTACAACTGCCAAAATCACACTATGGTGCAGGATGCTTGTACAAGCGATGAGTGACACTCATCCTGTTTTTATGTTTATTTCATGATCTCATATTGGAACATTAACAATAGTTATGATGAGATGCGTCTTTTAAAGTGATCATAATAGAAGTTTCACTTACATGGTTGTTTTTGATGAGTTTTCCAATAGAATTACATACAATGTATGTATTACTCAGACATGTAGGTATGGGTGTGTAGTGCAGTGTAGTGTAATATTTTTAGGTATGTCTTAACTTACAAATCAATTAGGTGAAAGAGACAATGCCTTCCTTTGTGTTCATTATTTTGAATATAGTATTGTGACTACTAATCAGATGTTTATCAAAACAAAAGTACTTGTTTTATTGTTGACGAAACGATTTTTATTTTAATCTTTAATAATAATGACTCATCACAAACTAATCATCAGGGTTATGTTCAAAGAAAGTATAAACCATCATCAAAGTCTGGACCAGTAGTCGCTAACTTCCAATACAGCTTACAGTACCTCTTATGGGTAGCCACATTTCAGCTCTTTTGTAGATAAGAGCAGAAGTATTGGCCAATTTTCCGTCACATCAGGTTAATGTCTAGTTAAAGAGGTCGGACTTCCAGGTACCAACCAATTCCAGTTATAGCTATGCGAGTCAGGAGTCAGGGGACTTGCTAGAGCTATTGCTTTTACTCCCCGATCTGTATAAGCAATACAACTGCCCTTTCCTCTGTATCCAAACTTGGAGTATACTGATAGGAATCGTTTTCCTATCAGTATACTCCAAGTTTGCACATCTAATTCCCAAAAGAGTTCGGATGATAGGCTTGCTCTTTAATACGTAAATGGAATTAAATTATAATCGGCAAAGCGTCGGTCTTAATTACGGCCTATGCCTACGGGCATGAGTTCTCTTCGGCGATACATGCATGAGTTATCTTCGGCGATACAGGTATGAGTTCTCTTCGGCGATACAGGCATGAGTTCTCTTCGGCGATACAGGCAAGAGTTCAGGTAAATTTCAGTCTAATACATTAAGTATTATTGTCTTTAAGCGTGATTTCATAACTTAAGAAGCCACCCAATGTTGTCTTGTTTGGTATCTACATACATCTCTTTCTGCCCAAGTGCAAGGATGCAAATCATAGCGAAGTGCAGTCAATTAGCAGCTACGAGTCCGCTTCACATGTAAGCATTGTTAGCGCTGCCCAAGCGTTGGGGCCCGTTTCAATAATCACAATATACCGTTGCCTAACATAAGAACTACGGTTCAAGTAATAAGCTGAAGGTCTGGAAGTCATAATATAAAAAAAATCTACGATGTATGTATATGAATCCCAAAGTACGCGCGTAATAATAGTCTGTCTGTCTTTACGTCGATTCTGCACTGAAAAAGTTTCCCTGAAGCGGATCCAATGATCCGATTCTAAAAACTCTTTCAGTGATAGGAAGCTAGACCCTCTCTGGGTGACATAGGCTACATATTTTATTATGATATATACATGTGGAAAATTTCACCATTTGTGAATCAGGTCGAAGAACAATTAATCAAATAAAGAAATACCATGTATAGGAAAAATGGTATAGTTAGTCTTTAGTAGATCTACAATAAAGTCCGCACCACCAAATCTAACTCTTATATTTAACACAGAATAATGTTTTTTTTATTTTGTTTAAAGGAAAATAAAAATTCTGAAGAAATGTTTAGATGAACTTATAACATACGGTATATGCATTTGTATAAAATAAAGAATTTCATCCTCACAGAAATTTTATGAATATAAATTGACGTTTTGCTGCATTTAATTTGGGTGGATCGTTGAACTAAAAACGCAAGACATACAAGGTCCGCGCGACTTTTATAACCATTTTCCTGCAATATATGTACATATTATTATATAGGCGATATATATGTGTGTGTATCATATGTTTCATATGGACTTGGATACGGCTGTAGCGATTTCGATTAAATTTTCAATGAATTTTTAGATTAGTCTAGTAGGTGATTTTTGCACCGTTCAATTTATATTAACCTACGCCTAGTATAGCCCAGGCACAATATATGTACCTGAAAACATTTACTCTACAATATGTTATATGGTGAAGTTCTGAAAAAAGAGCAGATCAGAAGTACCCTAAACTGGCAGTCTTGTATGAAAAGTGTAATATATATTAAAGATTATTAGGAATTAGTCGTGTGGCCCGTGTGGAATAGGCGATTAAGAGATCTCACTAATTCATAGACACGTATATACCAAACTATTAAACACTATAAATATATTACAATCCAAATATTAATTCACGCCTAACACATTTCCATAAGCACCCTTGACGGTTATTAATATTCAGTTGGTGTAACGTGCTGCACCTACGCATTAGTTAATGATTTTAGTTATGCTGTACTGAAGTATGAGTTTCGCAATAGTATGCTATCGATTGTTGTAAACCTCCATCAGTTGCATTTTAGAAGGTTGTACGCCTTACTAATAAGGTTGCGTTAATAAGGTTACATGCGTCGAAAACGTTGATCTAATTTCGAAAAATTTGACAACTATCAAAAGTGATAGTAAATTAATTACGTCGTAATGACAGCGTATGATAAGTGCTGAAAACTTGGCGGCCTTAGTGTTTCATTTTAAACATAAGTATTACAGAAGTTTATTTCAACTTAGGTTTAGAATATTGTCAACAAAGGCCCTCTCTTGATCTTCAAGAGCAGGGGCACCTGTAAATATAACTCGAGAAGTAAAGCTGAATTTAAATGGCATATTTAGATGAAACAGGGATGAGTAAACTTATGTAGAAAATAAACAGATGCTGGTATTCCTATCAAGAACAAGTCTTGGTGGCACCTGTTTAACTTAGAATTACCTAACATTAATCTTATGTAAGCTTGCTAAGTAATCTAGCTCTGGACAATGAAAGTTGACACAGTGAATTATTCATCGTCGTACCCTTTCGCGTTATTTGGTTTAAAGTATACTGTTTCTCTGATAAGAAGAAGGCAGGAGGAACGGGTTCACTGCGTTTTATACTAATGTATACTAATTTTTTAGAGTGGCCGAGTTTGTTTGTTTGAACGAAGTAATTTCAAGAACTACTACATAGTTTGAAATAAAAATGATTTCAGGTCGGCTATACGCTATAAAACATCTAGTGTAGAATTTCATTTAGTTTGTTTTAATAACAAAATCCGATAGGAATACAGTCTTATTGTTTTCTGGAACGAGTAAGTTATTTTTTTGTACATAAACATTCATTTTCTTACAAGTTACCTAATACGTCCAACACAAACATGTTTCGTCGCATGCGTAACTGACGACTCTCGATTGCTTAGTTTCACTTTTGGCTACAGAACACAAAAAACGAGAGACCAAGCGCATTCAAATCGTTGAGTAACATGTCCTATAAAATGTTGCTGTTTGTTTACTCTAAACATAATTACATACATAGGCTCACGCGTATATAAATAAATAAATAATGAACAAAACTTATTGTTAAGTAAATTACTACAACACGAGGGGTCTTTACTACCCGGTGGCTGTAAACATTGTGAAGAGGAAGAGGTTTAGGAGAAGATGTTGCGATAACGAATCAATGTGGATTCTAGAGTTCCAATCTTAAAAAGAGCTCATTATAGCTTTAGAAATTATTATTTTTTTTTTTGACAAAGACTAAATATAATATGCTAAAATATTTTTGCTACGGACTGTACTATCGAAATACCTCCAAACTGTAAAATGTTGCAAGTGATATTGTATATTCCCTTTAATTGTTTATTTTTATTGCGTTAGTTGAAAAAGTTAATCGCTTTATTATGGTAAGTGCTATTTTAACTCCTAAGGTTTTACTTTACAGTTATTCAATTACCTAATGCGCAAGCAAACATATACGCTAAACTAACCGTGACGACAATGTAAAGAATTAACAGCACAGGCAATTACGTTAAAATAAATGTAAATAATAGTAAAAGTGAAATTAAGGCGAAAGTAAATATTAAAATTCGCTAAGCGGGTAAGTGGGTGTTACTGCATTATCGCTATAATTATCTGTGTAAAGTCATTGCCTCATAATATGAGTAATAACACTTATTACACTTGGATTTAAATTGAGCTTTTTTGTATGTAAACTAATTTACTTTAAGAACATAAGTTTAATGCGCTTCTCATGATATAAAAGTGTAAATTAAAGACGCAATTGTAACTAACTTCTAACCGTTGAGAAGTTGTACCTTCTACCATCAGCTTAGCCACATGAGACGCAAATGTCTCAATAGGTTTAGAAAGTATAAAAAAATAAAATAAATAGACACTAACAGACACACCAAAACTATGCTTAAAATAGGAGGAATCCGTGAAGTTTTTATAAGAGCCCTCTATAGCAAGGCATCATTAGCATGGTTTATTTATTTCAGTTTACAAAAACACCATTCAGAATGACAATCACTACTGTGGCAAATGATACATATGTACCGATATATAGGTATAAAGGTAATTCTTAGAAAATTGTTTTATTTTTAATAACAACTCTGTACATCAGAATAGCAAGAAGTGTCAATAAGAGCAATGAACACGGCGCAACGGTCATTTGCTCTGTGAATTGCGGTAACATGTTATCATTATAAGGATCGTATACTAATCTGCTACATTACTATAAAAATGCATGTGTTAATAGTGCAAAGGTAACTTGAAAACTTGAAATAATTAAACAAATATGTACGTTTTACGTGTATTTCATATTGCTATGTCTGTATTAGTATTGATTTAATATCAGACCTTGGTGTTAATTATGTTTTCATCCTCAGTAACTACAATACACACTAAAACCGTTAGATGCATGTAATACGAGTTATTTCAATATGTACAATTTCAGTAATCAATTATTTTTGTAAAGTACCGAGATGTTGGATTGCTTTTTAATTACACAAATAGCGTATGTCTGTATGTATTTAACAATCTTGGATAGAAGAAAGCTCACTAATCTAACCAATCAATAGCTACAAAAATGTTGAAATCTTCATGACAATTAAAGTAATACGATTATTTTTTAAAGACAACCTACGCGCTAGGATTAGTTCCTGTATCGCAAGGTACTTTACAAACATTCAAACAATAAACACCTAGACTCAGAACAACATGTTGCGGATTACACAAAGTGTTGGGGATCAAACTCATAAAACTCAACGCGTCAGCATAGTGGCAAGGCGATCATTTTAACCACTGCTTCATCCGTGCAGTCAAAAAAGTATCAGAAGTACCAGAAGCCCAGTAACCCTAACTAACACTACGCACTATAAATGTGTATGTGGCCTTCTTTGTTTAGTACGCCTTGACGCCTATTATATCTCATAATGTTTTACATGGACGTCGACAGGACTACAGAAAGGGACATGTGGTAACTTTCATACTAGAAAAGTACTATATGTAATACATTAATTCTTGACAAAGGCGTTACATAATAAACGAATCTTGCATTATTAATTGCTTTCGTAAATGAATCATACACGACTAGAGTTCGCCATGTGTAATGTTAATGATGCTTAGAATGATGCTATTTATTGATTTATTAGGATCTCCAAAAAAAGATATACACAATTAAAGCAATCATAGATAACGAGTGGTATTGAGTTGTTGTACCCCTTTACTTACAGGGCCACAGCAAACACAATGAAGATATGAACAACTAATTGAACAAGGTAATAAAGTAAATTTAATTATATTTTAAATTCTATACGTTGTATGTATTTGTCTATTTAAAAAAAAAAAAAAAAAATTAGTAGCGACATTCTCAATTCTTTTCTTTTTCTATAACTGCAAGAAAGTGACCGATTAAGAACTCAAAATGCTCTCATCACGTAACATTAACTTTAGCCAACTGTAAAAAGAAAGAAAACAATGCAATGATTTAATAGCCGAGGATAACGTAAGGCTATTGTTTGTGTCCGTTGGTCAGTTTGTTAAGACTTAGATGGGCCTCCGGGTCAAGACATCAGTGAAAGTTGAAAGTAAAGGATTCGTCGCTTTCCTAGTGAACATTGTATGCACTGTTACGTATGCAATGTGTATGTTATAAGTTGCATACAAACATTTGACATTATTTTTTTAGTTTGCTGTAATTTCTACACTAACTTGACAGCTCCAGTGATATTTTGTAAAACCCACAGAAATGGATTGAATTAAAACTATGTCTTCAGATTTATGTTACATATTATTATAATGCATATGTATATATATTACAAATGGACCCTATTTTACCACTTTTAAGTTATTAAATGATTGCATTAATTTATTTACATGCTGTAAATTACGATTTGTACGCATGATAATGTATATTTGTATTTTTTGTTTATATGTTTTGTAGTCAGTTCAGATTGTACTACCTACATAGTAGTTACTTTTCTCAGGTTGGTGAAAATAACTGTAGCAAACCGCTAACTTCTGTTGTGTTATTTCTCCTTTTAAGTGACGAGTTAGTTATTCGTGTAGAGTTTCATACAAATGAATAACACTATCAATGAATGAAATTTGAACCTCTAAGATAGCTTTAGTTTACTTAATATTTAAACAATCAAATCAACGCCCATTCAACCGATATTTATTTATACTTATACAATGACGTAACTGCTTTCACCAAACATTTGAATGGAACAGATGACACACGTTTCGTTAGAAAGTTATACCGAAACGGTTATTGCAGACCCACACTGGCCATCTATAAGATAGTAGCAACTTATGAGCAGATGGATAGTTACTTAAATTTAGAATGGCAGCTGATAACACTTCCTTAACCAAATACACACATTGTAGGCATTAAAAAAATATTTAACATTCTGCATTTGAATTTTAAATTTCGCCATTCCTACATTAATCAATGTACCTATTATAGTTATCTAAGTTATTATTGGACAGTCTTTACGAAATTAATTTGAAAGATGCCAATAGTAAAAAATGGATAGTATAAAATGGATGATAATAATAAGTATGTAAATATGTATATAATTTTTTTTATGACGTAAGACGAACAGACGGGTCACCTGATGGTAAGTGACAACAGCTGCACATGGACACATGCAACCCAAGAGTCGGAACACTGGCTTTTAGGTTGATGGGGCTGTGATGAGGGAAGGGGAAAGAGGAGAGGGGGGATTAAGGGAGGGAAAGAGGAAAGGGGGAGATGACAGGAGGCGGAGTATGGCCTTGGGTAACCTCACTCGGCACTACAATGCATTGTTTGTCTACCGGTTTTCTGTGAGGCTGTGGTATTAACACATTTTTTATATTTTTTACTGACATATTCAGGTAAGCAGGTAATGTGTTAATACGGTCGAGTCGGCAGATTCGTGCCTAAGCATGGCTCTCTGACGAAAAACAAAACTAATTACTAACTTTTAGTATTTGCAAGATGTGACTTTATTAACCGTTATTTTGAAGAAATTTCTACAGATCGAACCTACCGTTATAAAGATTAATAAAGAGTCGATAATATGAGTGGACAGTCCGCAACAACATACATTGTTTACATAAATATATTTACAAATTTTCTTGAAGCTAATCTACTGTTCGTTTTGCATTAGACTTAAAAAAGTAAAATATAAAGTAAATATACACTTACGGCTCTTCTACTATGTGTGAATTAAATATGAGCTAACGCGCTTTGTCATAAATACTGCAATAAGTAATAATTTCTCTAAAATCCTCAAAACATATGCATCTTTACCTTATTTAAGGCTGTGGCAACACTACCCACAGCAGCAGAACACCGCTACCCTATTAGCATCAGTGTTTTGTATTATTCATTATATTGTCCTCATTCCAGCCGATCTTTGCTCTGACCTTTTCCGGTTATTATTGCAAAAACATCATTAGAACTCGCAAAGATTCTAATGTTTATATTCTGATACTTGTTAATCAATAAGTATTCTATATTAATAGATACATATATAAGCAGAACTAGCAAAAGTAATTTAACAATGTCACGTGCAGTACCGCAACTAAAGAACATCCGTCCTTCCTAGTAGAGAGCGAAGATCAATGACCCTAGCTAGAGGTAATCGTCCTCAGTTGCCAAGTGGGCGAGCCCCTGAAGAATCAGACTAAATGGATCACATATTAAGCTTTTCATAAATGAAATGATTTAATGGGCTGATTCGTCGTGGTTCATACAAGAAGTCCTTCATAAACGACGATACTGAAAACATGAAAAACGTAAAGTATGAAATGTTCGCAAAACACTTTTTTACGATATTTATACGTTTTCTGTTGTTTGTTAGTTTTTTTGCTATTGATCCCAAATATCTACAAAATATACAATTGTGACTGCTGAAAATCTTCTAAATAATTATTATGTGTATCTCCAAATTTTATTATTAAAATAAAAATAAAAGTACATAAATACTTTATCCTAAATATTTTTAGTAACACCATTATCACAACTGAAATTCTTGTAAAAGTAGGTAATATTGGAATACCCCCGATTACCGAATATATATTGGTGTATGTTACCAAGCCAGTATTGATTTTTATTTGACATTTAAAACTTGCTGGCAATTTCGCCATCATCAGCATCGCGTATCTTACAAGTCATCAAAACTTGTCGAGATACCTATATTTTATAACTTAATTGTGTCTTTCGAACAAAATCATGTTTTTTGACCTCTGTTCAATTAGTACAGTCGAATCCAAACTATACACAGTACTTCTACAACTCCTGCATGAAGAATAATTCCTGTGCCACACTCCTGCCAATACTCTTAAACCTATATCGCTCCTGGGTAAGGCAAAGGACTTGAAAAGCACACAATCGCCAATGGATCAACACACCTGGCTGCAGACAATCCAAACTGGTATTAACAGAAATATGGTGATATTTCTGTTAATACCGTTTATCGTGTAGACTCATCAGAGTCTTCACTGAATGGACATAAAAGGACATTACAGATCATCTGGCTCTGAACCGACACCTATTCGTCATTAACGCGACCGACAGCCCCCAATGCAAGGGTGGTCTGAGCGCGGAGGAAACGGCCGCCTACGTTTTCCTGGAATGCGAGGGCGTGGCTGCACAACGGACAGAAATCCTCGCAGGCGCAAGGATGCTCCTAGAAGCCTGTGAACGCCCCAGGAGGCTTCTGCGTTTCTGGAAGGAGCTAGGCTGGCTCAACTAGTCAGCCTCTTGAACAACATTTACACAACGGACTCAAAGAACACCTAGACTTGACAACTATTTGTGGATGACACAAATGTTAATCCCTTGTGGGAATCGAACCCATGAACTCTGGCTGAGCGGTCAGTATCACCAACCACTAGGCGATCACGAGATCGCACGTCTTAAAGTTATACATACATATATGTATGTAAAGAGATATATACAAGTCAAGGTAATATAAATAGAGTTAAAAAAAGTTCAATATTACATTTGTTTGAATGTCTAACTACTTACATCACAGCCTACGTACTCTTTAAGATGTTAGTAGTTATAGATGACTCTCGAGTGGGACATACCGCTCGAGTAAAATAATTATAGGTAGAGTATTAAAATGCTTTTTGTGTATCCATACACATGCTCCAAAATAATGAATACAATAGGCACTTAGTATGAAGCTGGTAGTGAATAATTAGTATCGGTAACGGACTAGAACCATCCTCTATATCCGATGACATAACAAAACATTGAGTTCGTTTTGATATTTTATTTATACATAATTCTATCACTTGTATAATATTATTATTTTTGGTAATATAAAATGTATGCATTTGTAAACAACTGTTGTATGACCTACTTGTTATGTAATTTAGTCTTCCGAGATTGTTTTTTAAAACTCGTGTCCCGTGGTCCCGCTTAAGTGTACTACGCATACTATAGCATTTTTGGTATTAACAATGTGTTGTACTTTTCTTAAACGTTTCCATAATATTTTTGGTTACCTTCGAGATAAAATGAAATTTATTTTGTTTTTATCATACTAAATAGTGAGTTCCGACGTTTTTCAACTTAAATTTAAAAAAACCTTTTTGTCAGAATAACTACAGACACGAATATCACCATGATACGCACCTTAAATGAAAAGAAAACTCATGGTTATCATCTCCAAGCACCGCGTAATCGTCAGTTGACCGCACATTTACAACATAACTTGATTGATAACTGCTTTGAACTGTTTGGGTGCCGAGTCGGAACTTCTTTTTCTAGATATTTTAAGAGGTGTAGCGTGTTAGCAACTCAGTTAGATACTATAAAGGGTTATGTATATAATAAGACCGTAAGACTAATACTTATCAGATACGCATACTCGTGCCACTTGCTGATGAGAATCTGCTACGTTTTGAAAGCGTGAATAATATCAACGTAACGATTTCATAAAATGTATGCTTCATAATACATAAATTTTGGTTTATTATTTTTGAAGTATATGTATAATGAAATCATAATTAAAAACTGGGCCGTTAACTTTCGTGTTTGGAAACCACACGGGCCTTTATGCTTTTATGTTTGTGTATAAGGCGTGGCATTTAAAACTACTTCACTTTACATAGCCGGGCCTCCCGTTATATAAATAAATTATAAATAAATAAATTTATAGAATGTTAAGAGTTCAAGTAGCGAGATTTGGTATTTGACAGCTACATCTACAAGAAACTGGTTTTCCAAAGGTGCGCCTTGTAAGGTCTTCAAGTCATATGGAATATTCGTTCGACGCAATTGTTTGACATTTAAAATTGTGATATGTGCCTGGAATGGCTGCCGAAGGCAGATAACGTCTTCTTTAGCGACCTACTTACAGTTTTTAATTACGTAGTACCAAATGCATATATTTAATTTTAAAACTTACGCAAAGAACAGTTAAGTGGTAGTTTTGGAAGAGTTGCAGACATTGTGAAGCTAATGAACATTTCAAATTAAAAACCCTGTAGGAATTTACGAGAAGTAATATAATTCCGAATAACAAAACGACGAGGTAGTAAAACATAGTATAAAATACATTTACATGTGTACATACAGTCTTCTTAGGATGCTTTTTTTTATATTGCAGAGGACATCTAAGGTTATGGACCTCGACGAGGCTAATAATATGTGCAAGAGACAAGCACTTTAAAGACGGGATGTCGTTGAATTTGTCTGAGTATGTTTTGATGCGTTGCTATATTTTAAGGTATATAAAAAGTAAACAACTACTAGGGGAGTTATATTTCATAACATATAAAGTGATTGACGATTGAATGAACTTCGAGATTCAACACGTACAAAAGACATGCTAATCGAAAACTTTTGCTATCTAGGTATTTATCTCAGATGATAGAAGTATAATAATCGATAATACATAAGTGATAGAAACGTAACATGTAATTTCGTGCGTTTCTCAAGTTGATATAAATGTTAGGGTATGCATACGTGTGACACAACCGGTGTGAGGTAACCCTAATATTTAATAAAAGTCCTGCAAGTTATCTTAATGACTAAACCCATTTTACTTTGATTTTAAAACAACAACCAAAAAATTTTTCGTATGTATGTGTGTAGAGTTTATTATTAAATCAAGGTCCCATTATTAGTATAGTCGTGGTCTTATCCGGTATCTGGACACTATTAGTTAGAGGTCCTACTAACTACTAACTTTTAGTTATAAAAATGAATAAAAAATATAAATATTTTTTTTTCTTGATTATTAACCATGCTTAGGCACGAATGGGCCAGGTCGAAAATTGATAAACGGCGACTCAGTCTTTAAATATTTGTGCTAGTGTAATCATTATCACATAATATATATTATTGAAAACCTAAACTACCATATACCAATATAAATAATATATGAGATAGACAATTTGTGGCAGCGTATGTGGTCAGAGAATTTATTACACTGTGTGTAATTTTCCGCCACCATATTCCAGGAACCTGTCTTACTAACTTCTTTAGAACAATAAAAATAAATGATACGAAGTTGTCGACTTCAGAATGCCGACATTATTTTTTTCGGTTGCTAGAAACCCCATGTATAATAAATTGTCGTGCAAAACGTGTCTAACTTATGAATGTATGGTGTTCGTGAGCAAACAGCTTGCTTGTTACCTCGTAAATACCACTCCCATACATTCCTTTCCAACACCGACACGAATACATAGTGACGAGTACGTTTAAAATATGTTTAAATCTTTCACACGGCTCACGGGTACCAAAGCTAGAAGTACCTATATATATCGGCATACAATACGGAAATAAAAAATATACTTGAGTGTATTTATGCTTATTGAAAAGTAAGTAGATTAAATTATATATAACGGCATAAAATAACCAAGCAATCATTTATTTTAATACATTACAATTCGCTTTAAAAATGGATATTTCATAAGAAATAAATAAAAAATTTCAGAGTTATTAATATTTATGAAGTCCAAACATACAATATCCCAAATGTCGAACCATACCCAAGCGGGACGTCCTGGTCGATGTATGAATGCAGCCAAAACAGATCTTTGATGACGTTATTAAAAGAGCTGCCTTCAAATTATAGTGAATGGAATGGTTCTTTTAAAACGTAGTAGCTATTAATACAATTACACCACTGGGAATTCTCGTGATTTCAGGCTATTCTGTTTCTCATTTTGCTAAACATAGACCTATACCTGGTAAAACAGTATAAATGGCGTAGTCAGTATACAAGTGACAAAGGTAATGTTTTCCCAGAACAGCACAGTAGACCAATAGATTCATGGGAACAAAATAATGACCTGTTACCGCTCTGGTTACTAAATTAAAAATCACTTAAACGCCGCGCTTTGAGATAAATAGTATATCAATTACAAGTAATAAGTGTACAATAAGTAGGTTAATAATATATGGCTTGGTGTTTTTCATACACTTAATTAAATACTTGAACTTTATATAGACAAAGTATGTAGTTGCTTAGGTTGCCAGCATGCTTTGCTGTAATGAGTCTAAGACTGAAGGTGTGTCTGTATACATTTTGATGTAAACACCTGCTATATCATTTGTCACTATTGTTGTTTCTTAATGCTCAGGTTGCTCACACAAACTCACACTCTTGTTTAGGGTAACTACTAGCCCTGTCTGTTTCGTATGAACTATCACTGAACTGAACTGAACTGAACTATCACTTTATGAACTGGTAACTAACGTATTACAGAAATTTGTGAAATACTTTCAGGCATGTGTATTTTATTTACGTGAATGGATGTAATGATGATTATGGTGGTTTGTTGGGCACCTCAGAAAAATGAGTTCGGAACGCATGAAGTAGACGTACATTTTACAAAGCGAACGTAAGTGAGATTGCCAGGAGGGGTTTAATCACAATGGAAGAAGCTCGTAAGGTACATACGTAACGATATGTAAGGACGATATGCAAGTGGCGGGCTATTGTCTCTGCCTACTGCAAACTACATACGTAAGACGCTTATAAAGTTATAAGAAAGAGATCATTTTTAATTTAGTATTCTCCGTAACAAAAAAGACCTATTTTGAAACTGACAAAAACTTCAAAATTTAAAATACAAAAGAAAGAGATGGTTGACAGTAACAAAACTATGTATTAATTATATTTGGACAATTTTTTTTTTGGACTTGTAAATTGTGAAATTTTCTGTATATAATTTTTTTTTTGCCGATTTTATTTATAAATAGTTAAAATGTTTGTTATAATCTAGGTGTGACCTGTTCATATAGTATTAATGTCGTGACTAGAAATAAGAAGTCACAAGGTCACAGAATAAATGTTATCTTTATTTATTTATTTCAAACTTAACTCACAAAATGCAAATTGGCGGACTTAATGCCAAAGGCATTCTTAAAATGTATAATATGTTATGTTAATTTCTTATTAACGTTTATTTTTTTTTAATATATTTACATAATGGATATTTAAAATTCAATTACGTAATCGCTAATTATAGAACCAGTATTATATTATAATACTAAATTAGTTTGGTACTCCTCAAACCAGTATGTTACGGGGTTTAAACTGTGAAAACACCAATTTTTTTAAAATATTTATGTATATATAAAATTGACTTCAGTTGTGTTTACTTAAACATAAACTACATTTCTTTCGCGATAGTTTCTTTCAATACACCATACGGCATCACTGGTAACTTTAAAATGCCATTTGGTAATTTTGCATGTACCGCCTTGACCACAATGTAATGGCTACAACTAAGGTGCTTTAACTTGTCTATGTAATTTAAATAATATTTCAGTTATAAAACATCTGGTATGGACACTTGGAACTCTTGACACATAATAGAGCAGGTGTGTTAATGAGAATTATAAAACTGCGTGTATATGGATAGTTTAAGCAAATTACTCACTGCTATTGATAAGAAATGTTAGCTCTATGGTATTGTATTTTATCTTCTCGATATTTCTTTATACGTATCAATAGTTTAGTTTTTATTTTTGTATTCATTTTTTTCAATTAGTGTTACTTTCTCATGCATGGTGTGACACCTTAAAATGTTATTGTGCATTATTAAATGTAAGTGATGAAATAACTACTGATAAATAAAAAATCACTCACTCTCAGTGTTCCAGCAGGTCCCATCCGCAGAGATCGTGATTCTTGGCGACTTTAACGCCCATCACGCCGAATGGCTTGGTTCGCGCAAAACCGATCATGCGGGAAGATCTGTTCACGATTTCGCCTTGGCATATGGCTTGACGCAGCTGGTAGCAACGCCTACGCGAATCCCAGATGCAGAAAGCCACGTGCCTTCACTGTTGGATCTTCTGCTGACCTCACATCCTGACGGCTACAAAGTATCCGTTGAGGCCCCTCTTAGCTCTTCGAACCATTGCCTGATTAGGAGTGTGGTGCCACATGTTCACTCGCTGCGGCCGCGAGTTACAGTCAGTCGCCGCGTATGGCACTATAGGTCAGCAGACTGGGATGGAATGCGAAAATTCTTTGCATCCTACCCATGGAGGCAGGTTTGCTTCTAGCCGGATGATTCCAATGTCGTTGCCGACTCTGTCACGGATGTTGTGCTTCAGGGTATGGAACTTTTCATTCCATTCTCCCTGATTCCCACAGGTGGCAAGTCCCAGCCCTGGTTTGGTCGAACCTGCAAAGCGGCGTCCCGCCGAAAGCAGGAATGTTACCAAGCATTGGCTAATGCGGCGACAGCACGAGATGTAAAGACCAGCATATTAAAGAAGCAATTTAACTTTGCCTCCAGGTCCCCCAAAAGAGTAATTGCTGGGGCGAAGTCGGCTCACATCGGCAGAATTGGCGAGAGACTAGTTAGTCTCCCCTCCGGAACTCGTGCATTCTGGTCTCTTGCCAAAGCTGTCCAGGGGAACTTTTGTAAGCCATCCCTTCCACCTCTGCGCATAGGAGATAATTCGTTGGCCCACGACGCTAAAGAAAAAGCCGATCTTCTGGGCAAACTCTTTGCGTCCAACTGCACCCTGGACGACGGGGGAAACGCACCGCCGACCATACCGCAGTGCGAGAACCGCATGCCGGAAGTCCGGTTTACACAAAGGGCAGTGCGTAAAGCGCTTCTTTCCCTCGACGTTCATAAGTAGAGTGGGCCCGATAGAATCTCTCCTATCGTGCTGAAGACGTGTGCTCCAGAGTTGGCACTAGTTTTAACGCGCCTTTATCGGCTTTCCTATTCTCTTGGTGTAGTCCCGAACTCATGGAAGACAGCTCTAGTGCACCCAATCCCTAAAAAAGGAGATCCGTCGGATCCGTCGGATCCGTCCAACTACAGACCCATAGCCATCACCTCCTTGTTCCCCAAGATAATGGAATCCATTATTAACTGCCAGCTCCTCCGATACTTAGAAGACCACCAGCTCCTCAATGATCGACAATACGGCTTCCGTCGGGGTCGTTCAGCTGGTGATCTTCTTCTTTACTTGACTCACCGGTGGGCACAGGTGATCGAGACCAAGGGGGAAGCGTTGGCCATTAGTTTGGACGTGTCGAAGGCCTTCGATCGGGTCTGGCACAAAGCGCTCCTTGCGAAGCTTCCTTCCTATGGGCTTCCCGAGAAACTGTGCAATTGGCTCACCAGTTTTCTTACAGACAGAAGCATCAAGGTTGTTGTTTACGGTGCATGCTCCGACTCCAAGTCTGTTAATTCTGGTGTCCCACAAGGCTGTGTGCTATCACCCACGCTGTTTCTTCTGCATATCAATGACATGCTGCAGATGCAGCATCCATTGCTATGCAGATGATAGCACGAATGATGCCCTTTACACCGGCCGCGCTAACATTTCTCGGGTAAACATCATCGAAAGCCGTTCCAAATTTGTGTCTGAAATCGAAACTTCTTTATCAAAAGTTTCAGATTGGGGTCGACTTAACCTAGTCCAGTTTAACCCCACGAAGACACAGGTTTGCACGTTCACCGCTAAAAAGATGCCATTGGTCGTATCACCTCAATTTGAGAGCACTTCCCTAACTGCATCACCCAGTATCGGAATCCTTGGAGTCGATATATCAAGTCCAGTTTCGCGGTCACTTAGAGAGTAAGGCCATATTAGTCTCGAAGAAGCTTGGTGTGCTAAACAGATCGAGACAGTATTTTACTTCGGCCCACCGCCTGCAACTTTATAAGGCGCAGGTTCGGCCGCACATATCATACTGTTCTCATCTCTATGCAGGTGCACCCCAGTACCAACTTCTCCCTCTTGACCGCATTCAACGGAACTCGCATCATCGACTGCCAAGATATTTCTGATCAGCTTGACACCTTGGCGTTGCGTAGAGATGTAGCTTCACTCTGCATCCTCTATCGCTTGTATCATGGGGGGTGTTCAGAGGAATTGTTCGGACTTATACCGGCTGCTGGTTTCCGCCATCGTCCTAAGCGACAAAATATCCATCTCCATCACCTGGACGATTGGCACTCCACCACTGTGCGCTTCTCCTGAAGCTTTTTGCCTCGCTCAACCAGCTTATGGAACAAATTGTCGCCTGCCGTATTTCCGAACCGATACGACCTTCAAACCCTCAAGAAAAGAGCGTACTCCTACTAGGCCGGCAACGCACTTGTGACCCTTGAGTTGCGGGTGTCCATGGGCGGCGGTAGTAACTTACCATCTCAGGTGACCCGTCTGCTCGTTTGCATATCGCATAAAAAAAAAATAGTTTTCTTTTTTTTTTGATAATCTTTATACAAGGTTTATTGTTCCATTAGCAGGTTTCACTACAGACTATTCGCTATTTGTATTTTCCAGAACATAATTTAATATTTTCACAAACCATTTGTACATCTTGTCATAAACATATCTCTCTAAACCACACAGTGGTATTGCTTAGTAAGTAGATATTATCGCTGTAAAAATCTTCACGATTGTTACCTTTTGATAGCCAGCTCTGTTACATAGCATTTTGAGTCAATCATACTGGTTGGTACACAATCTGCCGGCTCTTAAGCCTTAGCTAGCCTTAGCTTATGTTCGATACCCACAAATCGCCTTAGGATGCGATCAATAACAATATAATATAAAGTCAAACATATTATTTTACATAAGAGAAACATTTTCCTACATTTACGGCGAATGTAATTTGATAGAAAATACGCCTCTGGAGATGAGAGAACTCACGTGAAAGCATTCAAGAGAAAATAAGTGATTGCGAAAGAAATAATAACGGAACATTGTAACACAATTCCGTTAGATATGGACAATCTTATATACTAATTTTGTGTAAACCAAGTAAAGTATTTAGGATTTCAACGAGACATGGAAGTATTGTATGGTAATAGTGTAAAGATATTTTTGCCATTTTGATCACCTTCTGCAATCATATTTGTTCACCTCTCGACCATTATTTGGATTATATAATTATTATATCGTTATATAACAACTTGAATAATATTCCTAAGCACAGATTTTAGCTCCCTTGCTCCATGGCCCTTAGTGATTGCTTAAAACTGTTTTACATATTATTATTTCCTTGGTTCTTTCATTACTGTAACTCATAACAATATTATTTTTAGTTGGCCTTATTGGTACTATTACAAATACAGAAGAATTTAAACCACAAAGCTGTTACAAAATGTTCGTCTAGTTAAGGTAACGTTATCATAGAATCAATGATTCTATGAGCGTAGGCGCAGCAATGAAATAGTTTGTGCCAACAATGTGCCAACATCGTTAGGTGCAATTATAATTAAGGATCCAAGGTCTACTTTGCTGCCGTCGCTGTGTCTAGTATCAAACCTCACATGAATTAATATTGACAAATGTAATTACTAGCGGAGAAGCGTGATCAAACTAACTGTTGCGAGTTCCTTTACTTAGTCACTCATGTAATTGTTATCCACGGTAAGTGCATATAATGTGTACATATATTGTAGTGGTTAAGCTTTATTAAAGCATAGTGCTCCTCTTCTGGTCTAAGCAAAACGTATTAAAGGGTATAGCCCGTGAATACCTAGAAAACATGCATCACGCACTTTAATTTGTTATATAATTAATTATAAATATATTATAATAATTGATTGAGCCATGCTTAGGCATGAATGAGCCGGATCGACCGGTGCGATACCACGGTCTCACAGAAAACCGGTTTTACATTTCCCCAAAATGAGTGAGGTTTCCGGAAGCCAAACTCTCTCTTTCCTCTCCCCTCATCACTCCTCTCCCCTTTTCCATCTCCTTATCCCCACTCTCTTCTTTCCCCTCCCGCATCTTGAATCCCTCATAACCTTTAACGATGGGTGGTGCACTTACGACTATTGACTTGCAGGTGTCCAGGGACGAAGGTTGTCACTTACCATCGGGTCACCCGTCTGTTCGTCTGTCTCACGATATTATAAAAAAAAAACTATACTTATATAAGTCTTATTTTTGGAAACTAAGAAACTAGTGCACCGTTAGCTTAATTACCTTCATTCTACCTTATGGGCTGCAACGAAGTCCTAGTTTTTCTGCAACACTATTGTTTTGTCACTTTAACTTTTTTTAACCCCATGTCTTAAAGTTACATAATTAACATTTGTGCATGTGAGAAACTCTTTGTGATTTATTGACTGTCCGTATCCTAGGAAATCTTTTGTCTTTTCAGCTACGTGATGATGAGGGTATTGATGGTTTTATAACACGATTTAATTTTATACACGTAGGAGGTACCAAAAATGCATGGATTTGCGAATTACGATAAAATATCGGAAAAGAAGATATACGGTGAAATGGTTTTTAAAACCATTGCCACAATTACAATCAATTTCAATGTTTATATATTTTATCAAAAGTGCCTTTAAAGCTATAAATTCTTAAATTGGTAGAGTGTTTTCCTCCAACATTTGTAGTGAACATTATGAAGGTTCGTCACGCAACCTCGCCGGCGTCACCTTTCAATTTGTATCTAGGAAATTACTGTCGAGCTACCTCACTGGACTAGGAGTTCCTGCCGTGACAAGTAATAAAGATTAATTTTGTATAGCAAACATTTGATTATGGAAAATACTGGCAGGCGTGCCGGGGATGGTTTGTTTTGTTTATGACAAGTTGCGGTGTGCGCTTAAACTGTAGGAAAATGTTATTTGTGTACAATATTACTGGAAAGTAGATTGATAAAATAATCTTTGTTGTATAATAATACAAAAATACACTTCATTTTAAATACTGTAAATTTATGCTGTAATTTTAAATAATGTTACTATGTAGGATGTAATTATATGCCTGTTTAATACAACTTACCCCTGGTGAGCTTAACAGATTCATGGGAATTTATAGTACGTGACCTACTTCTAACTACTCCACTGACGAAACCTGATAACAACTATCTTATTAAAGTTCTATGTAAAGGAAACGATTTCTAAATCGGAGTACATACGCACACCTGTATTCCTGAAGGGCTAAACAGAGGTGTAATTTAAGCCCACATTTCCACAGTCCCATTTACGTAACAAGCCTATTGCCGTCTTTCGGGTACTTTGGAAATGATATCTGAAAAATGGAAGTATATTGAAAGAAAAAGGAAGGAAAGGGGAGGGTAGGGATATCGCTATATATACGCAATAGCTCAAGCAACTCAGCGTCGCATAACTATCACTCGAACTGGCTGTGCTCGGAAGTCTGAGCCTTTTATTTAAATCGGAGTAATACATTTTATACCACATCGAAACTAATTTTACAATAGCACCTTTCTAATTGAAAGTTGACTTTGTTTACAATTATGAGCACAGAATATAAATATGTATGTATGTTTTATCTTCTTCTACAAAATCAAACAATATTTTTAATCCAGTTTACCTATTAAAAGCCGAGCCGACCCATTAAATAAAATTTTCAAACCGGTTGCAGTTGTTCTGTAACAAGTCGTTAAACATAATGCCAACACACACTCGTAAATCATGATCACACTCCACTAACTGTCTGTAACACACACTTTTATTTGAGAAATAATTACACAGACCTGGTGAAAACGCAGTTCATCACACCATAACAACTTGATTTAATTCCTCAGGGACAACTGTATTCACCAGCAAAAGTATTTTTTTTTTTTTTCACTACTGTGGTGTCATACCACTACTACTTAGATTTATAAGTTATAAGAAACGGGGAACCCTCTCTCTCTTGTTCTGAGCTGACTTTACTCACGATACGGCAAACAACAAGCTCTTAATGAAAATGGTGTTATGTCAACACAAAAAATATACCGAATTTTTTGTTTACATGTTAGAGTCATGCTTAGGCTCGACCGGTGCGATAACACGACCTCACAGAAAACCGGTTGTGAAGCAACACTTGCTTTGCATTTCCCCGAAATTAGTGAGGTTTCCGGAGGCCAAACTCCCCCTCTCCTTTTTCCTCTCCTGTGACCCCCGCCCCTTTTCTCATCTCCTCATACCCACTCTTTCCTCTTCCCACATACCCTCATCCCTCATCACCCTCAAAGGCGGGCAGCGCACTTACGTCTTTTGAGTTGTCCAGTCTCTCGAGCTTGTCAGGCGTCCATGGACGGCGGTTGTCACTTACCATCTGGTGACCAGTCTGTTCGTCTGTATAATTCTCTGACATTAAGCTTTTTTCATTTATTAAAATTACCTTAAAGGTTGTAGTTCAATGTCGGAGCATGTCCTAGCATGGTAACGATCTAAACTGCTGGCAACACTTGTCATTAGACAATGACAATTGTATTAACCGTTGAGCTAAAACCGTATCGGTGTCATTTCTTTATTCACACTTCAATAAGGCAAGGAACAATATTTGTCACATAAAATATATGTATACATTCGAATGTTACTTTCTCCAGCAAAATGTGGGACACATTCCTTGCTAATATACAATTCAGTTCCAACTTAGGTCTGTATATAATTGGCATAAGGCTCAAAATTGTCTGTTTGTTACCTTGACGATTGCAAATAAATAGTTTAAAGTAGGCTTGATTGAAGTAGGTCAATTGTTTCTGACGGACGCTCTGTGTTTACAAACAAATCGTTTACGCAACTCATTTACATTCAGAACCACATATTTTCTCATTGAGCTTCTCAGTGAGCTGTGCAAGTATTACCGTTTATTGCCTAAAATCGATTATTTTACCCCCTATCTACAGTTACTGTAGTTTTAGAACTTCAAACGAACAAATGATATCGTAGTTTATAAGAAAATTGAGCTAACGCAATAAATATAAAATATATTGAAGACTGACTATTTATTTTAATTAATACTATTCACGATACTAAATTGTAAATTGATTGAATTTGTCCTCCCAATCAAGAAGCTTAAGTTCGCACTTTACATTACATGAATATGCTTCTGATGCTGAGCTTAATAACAATGCTAGGATATTTCCTAGCATTGTTATTGTTTATTACCTTTCTATTGAAAGGTAATAAACAGTTTGATAATTCAATCATTGGGGTAAAAAAAAATGATAATCCGCAAACTAATATAATAATAAATGTCTTTATTGTATACTAGTTTAATAATACAATTTATAATTTCAAGCCGTGATTAGTACAACAGGCGGCCTTTCGCGCACGGGCAATCATCTCTTACAGGCATTGATGGAGAGAACATGCATACTATGAAACTTATCTACTTATTAAGTTTTATTATATACGGATGACTTTATAAAAAATACATACAAAAATACTTATTTTAAAATTAAAAAATTTAAACATTAAAATGTATGCATGAAGTAAATGGATGGATGCTTTACTCAACCACGACAAAGCTAATGCTGGCAGAACGGAATTCATTATTATTTGAAAGGCGTATAAATAATATTGTTGTGTTCTTGAAGATTTTTATAACGACACTACAGTTAGGAACTCGTTATTTAAGTTGATTAATCACAAATATAACTTTAACACCTTACTGCTAAATAACAGATGCAAATGAAAGTTGAAATTAATATATTGACGTTTAGCTGCTATAACCACTGTGGGATATTTTATTGTGATCCGTTTAGCAGTTTAATAAACATCTATCCAAACTTTTGTATTTTGTACTCGTAGTGAGATTGCCTGATTGGGTTTATTTGATTGGGTATATTTAGACAGAACTCGCGCTTTATCGCTAAGTGTTTAGGCAATTCATCACAAAATCATGCCAAATACACATATCATATTCTTATACATATCTACTTTTATTAAAAATCATGAGAAGAAAGAGTTAAGTTTAAGTGCTGGTAGCATAAAATGTGGATCTAACAATGAAAGAACGCGGAAATAAAACAAATAAAACATATTCAATTACCATACAATACAAGATATTACTATACTACGTGATCATTTACTACAATTAAAATTATAATAAAGTACGTAAATACACTCCTGCCTACATTCCTGAAGTTGGGCGTCCCAAACGCCCACTTTTTGTCAACCATAATTAACTACCACGTACGTAATAGGGGGCAGACATATGGCCGTCTTCCATGAATGACGGTTTATACATACATACGAGTATACTGACTACTAAATAACAGTCCAACAACCTTTTATGACACTGACGGGAAGAGTAGGGGTACCCCAAGTGGGTTGAGGTTAAAAAGAGAACCACAAGTCTACAACAGATACTATTTTATAAAATAAATATAATTTCCGGATTATTATAAAAATATGTTAGGCTTCGAAATAAGAAAATATATAATTTAGTTCATCTCGTTAAAGTTAACTGACTGAACAATTGTATTAAAATGCCTATTAACCTAGAGCGATTGAGATAATTGTCGTGCCGTATATCGGTATGTCATGGAAAAGATTAAGTATTCAATGCATCGCGAGGTCGACTACATGCCATCACATTCCGAAGGTCGTTCTTAGCTTATGAATTAATAACTACAAGGGTGATAATTAATTTATAGCTCTCGGTATTTATAAAACCATTGTTAGAAATATCTTGGCACACGTTTAGCGCATAGTTTAGTCCGACTTTTAAATCTAAAAAAAAAATATCAGTATACCTTTTAACTTGACATTGTAAAATAAATATATACTTTTAACTTATTAACTGGATAGCATAGGATGGAGTAAGTTTAATACATATGTTTGTGTCTATAAGTTTTATAAACTTAACGTTTTAATGTTTTATACGATTTCCAAACACAGTAAAGTACGTTCAGATACCATTTAAACGGTCAAAGTATTAACAAAAATATTAACTGCAGGGGAACTGTCATAAGGCCAAAAGTACAGCGCACCCAACAGGAAAAATAAACTGAGTAAGTTTTGAGATTAAGTATCTGTAAAAGGCGGGGTGGTTAAAATTGGGGAAACATTAGGGGTGGAAAATGGTTTTTAACGATTTCCAACAACACCAGACATGCTGTCGAGAAAAGGTCAATGTAAAAATTGTAGATAATTATCATATAACATAATTTTCCGAAAATAAGAAAGGGCCAAATTTTATTTCGATCTTCTCTCAAAATCTGTGATGGTTCAGTGTAACTCTTACTGCAATTTCATGACGCGACTGGTGATTATACTCGCACATTTGTTGTAGAAATTTAATGTGGGGTCAAACAAATAATTTTGTAATGTGAATTATTAGGTATACTTATTTTATAATAATACCAAAAATATTAAGAATGAATTTCAATACAAAGTTATGTCTTGTCATGATAGCGGTCTAAGGAACAAGCACCTTATTTATTGTTTACGAAGATAATTAATCAATCAAGTCGTGAATACAATATACTCACACATATTTTAACTGCAGGTAACACTTTATATAAAGGTTCAATTTGAGCTGTTATTTATGATTACGTCATCAAATAGAGGAAATAAAAAAATTAGTATCTCAAACGCGTGAATGGTACCGATGTTTTTTTTAATTTTATGAATTTATAGGCAATGACAGCCTTATATTCTTGACCAGCCTGTAATGTTTTCGTCGGTGCTAATAATTTAGGGATAACCCCCGAAGGTTTTTTAGTTTTTTTTAATTTATTTTTTTATACGATAGGGGCAAACGAGCAGACGGTTCACCTGATGGTAAGTGACTACCGCCGCCCATGGACACCCGCAACTCAAGGGTCACAAGTGCGTTGCCGGCCTAGTAGGAGTACGCTCTTTTCTTGAGGGTTTGAAGGTCGTATCGGTTCGGAAATACGGCAGGCGACAATTTGTTCCATAAGCTGGTTGTGCGAGGCAAAAAGCTTCTGGAGAAGCGCACAGTGGTGGAGTGCCAATCGTCCAGGTGATGGAGATGGATATTTTGTCGCGTAGGACGATGGCGGAAACCAGCAGCCGGTATAAGTCCGAACAATTCCTCTGAACACTCCCCATGATACAAGCGATAGAGGATGCAGAGTGAAGATACATCTCTACGCAACCCCAAGGTGTCAAGTCGATCAGAAATATCTTGGCAGACGATGATGCGAGTCGCTTTCCGTTGAATGCGGTCAAGAGGCAGAAGTTGGTACAGGGGTGCACCTGCATAGAGATGAGAACAGTATGCCATGTGCGGCCGAACCTGCGCCTTATAAAGTTGCAGGCGGAGGGCCGGAGTAAAATACTGTCTCGATCTGTTTTGCACACCAAGCTTCTTCGAGGCTAATATGGCCTTACTCTCTAAGTGACCGCGAAACTGGACTTCGCTTGATATATCGACGCCAAGGATTCCGATACTGGGTGATGCAGTTAGGGAAGTGCTCTCAAATTGAGGTGATACGACCAATGGCAACTTTTTAGCGGTGAACGCGCAAACCTGTGTCTTCGTGGGGTTAAACTGGACTAGGTTAAGTCGACCCCAATCTGAAACTTTTGATAAAGAAGTTTCGATTTCAGACACAAATTTGGAACGGCTTTCGATGATGTTTACCCGAGAAATGTTAGCGCGGCCGGTGTAAAGGGCATCACTCGTGCTATCATCTGCATAGCAATGGATGCTGCTAATCTGCAGCATGTCATTGATATGCAGAAGAAACAGCGTGGGTGATAGCACACAGCCTTGTGGGACACCAGAATTAACAGACTTGGAGTCGGAGCATGCACCGTCAACAACGACCTTGATGCTTCTGTCTGGAAGAAAACTGGTGAGCCAATTGCACAGTTTCTCGGGAAGCCCATAGGAAGGAAGCTTCGCAAGGGGCGCTTTGTGCCAGACCCGATCGAAGGCCTTCGCCACGTCCGAACTAACGGCCAACGCTTGCAGCAGCCTTGGTCTCGATCACCTGTGCCCACCGGTAAGTCAAGTAAACAAGAAGATCACCAGCTGAACGACCCCGACGGAAGCCGTATTGTCGATCATTGAGGAGCTGGTGGTCTTCTAAGTACCGGAGGAGCTGGCAGTTAACAATTTATTCCATTATCTTGGAGAACAAGGAGGTGATGGCTATGGGTCTGTAGTTGGACGGATCCGAGGGATCTCCTTTTTTAGGGATTGGGTGCACTAGAGCTGTCTTCCATGAGTTCGGGACTACGCCAAGAGAGTAGGATAGCCGATAAAGGCGCGTTAAAACCGGTGCCAACTGTCTGGAGCACACGTCTTCAGCACGATAGGAGAGATTCTATCGGGCCCACTCGACTTAAGAACATCTAGGGAAAGAAGCGCTTCACACACTACCCTTTGTGTAAACCGGACTTCCGCAGGCAGTGCGTTTCCCACGTCGTCCAGGGTCGAGTTGGACGCAAAGAGTATGCCCAGAAGATCGGCTTTTTCTTTAGCGTCGTGGGCCAACGAATTATCTCCTATGAGGTGGAAGGGATGGCTTACAAAAGTTCCCCTGGACAGCTTTGGCAAGAGACCAGAATGCACGAGTTCCGGAGGGGAGACTCACTAGTCTCTCGCCAATTCTGCCGATGTGAGCCGACTTCGCCCCAGCAATTACTCTTTTGAGAGACCTGGAGGCAAAGTTAAACTGCTTCTTTAATGTGCTGGTCTTAGAAGTGCGAGTTTAAATGTTTATTTGAAACATATATGTATATGTAGATACAAACGTAAACTCACGACATTTCGTAATTCGTAATAATTACATAAAATAATTTTAGTCAATCACACTTTGTGCGTTTTGGATTACTATTAGTAACAGTAACACGTATGCACATATAATACTTCTGTTACGTGTTAGCTCTAATTATAGCTACAAAAAAAAAACCGAATATTCATATATAGAAATACACATAAAGTTATTAGTTTAATTTGTGTTGTGTCTGAGTGTGTCAGCTCAATACCAATGACCTACATAATATCACGTCACCGTAATTAACTGATCGCGTAACTAATTATATGATGATTGTATCCGTCTACTTAATTAGATTATTACGAGTAATGTAACTACTATGTACATTATTTACGATTTGATTTGTAAGCCGTAATTAACATAAGGAAACACAAAAAATGATTAAATAAGAAACTTGTTTAGAAAACTGGATGTTCATGATAAGATTGTTACAGCGTAAGTAATTGTTTCCTTAAGACATAAAATGCTAAAGATAGATTGGCGAAAGTTCGAAATCGAACTATCTTGGGAAACAACGCACACACATGCGTATTTATATTCGTACCGTAGGTCATCATGACGCACACCTCTGACAAAAATGTGCAGAGATTACAATAGCATCTGTTCAGTGCGAAATGTTTTGTATACGACTACATATCAAGTTTAACAAATTCAGAAGTGCATATTTAAGTACATACATATGAGTAAGATAATTAAAGGAAATAATACACCTTTTTCGCTTTAGTGTGTAGCAAAGACAACAATGAATTTATACTTTTTATTATTTTTGTTTGTTTATTATTTTATTGCGTTTCCCGTTGCCATTTTTGCTTAAAGACAACTCGCGTACTAAGAATTATTCCTGTGTCGTCGGGGGGGACTTTACAAACATATGACGGACCCAAAGAACACCCGAAATCGGGAAAACTATTTTGTCCTGCCTGGAAATAGATCCCACGACCTCTGGGTCAGCAGTCAGGGTCACAAACTATTAGACAAACAGACCAGTTATTTTTTCTAGAGTTAACTCAATTTTAAGTTTTTTTTTACGAATCATTTTAATGTATACTAAACATCTTTTTCATTTATAATCGCCTAATACAAGGGCAAATTCATATTGTTCACCCATCACGTGTTGTATATCATGGTTACTTGTAACGGTATGTATATACCAGATATTATAATTATTATTCCAGTTGTAAGAATGTAGTATGCTGTTAGTACACAAACAAAATAAAAAAAAAAAAACATACCGAGTATATTATTTGAAGCTGTATACGTTAGAATCTAAAGACAAGAAACGTGCCAATCAACTGTATTTTCAGCGTTTACTGCCTTATAGCCAAAAGAATACTAGTCAAAACGAAACAGTCAAGAATAAGGGCAAAACTGTAGCCAAAAGTACTCCTCTTCAAAAGATTAGTTCTTTAGCCAAGTTTTGCACAACACCGTTATTTGCAGGACACGAAGGCAACAAAAACAAATTATGTTACTTTAAAGTTCTTGTGTATATCACTGCTAGATTATTTTTATACTTAAATATGTGCAGGAAAGAGTGTGTCCCCTTACAATGGAACAGCGATACGAAATGTTACTTTAAGGTTTTATATATATTTAAGACTTAAAAATACATATAGGTATTTAGTTGTCTGCGCAATTGGGAAGACAAGGGGCATAGTAAACATATACATTATGATTACGGTTAACACGAATGTCTAGCTGAGTCACAGTAGAACAGAACCTCAATTAATATTTAGTAAAAAAATGGTCAAAAAAAGATTAGGTAGGTATGTAAGCCCGCTTATTTTATGAAACTAGACACTTATTGTTTGACAGGCCTTATTCTTATTTGAACTTATTAATTATATATCTCTCATAGAAAACAAATCATATCTATTTTTAAAGATAGTTGTATGAATTTTTCCAGGTTTATAAGTATTTTTCAGGTTAATGTATGTAGCTAGTTTTCTTATTAATGTCATTTTTGAACTTGGAATTAGGATTTCTTATTTTTCTAAGACCGAGTATAATAATGCAGATTGTAGCTACGGTAACAATATTTATCCTAAATAACTTTAAGACACGGTACTTATTACATTGACCAATATCTAACAATAATGTTCATAGCAGCATACTATATCGGCATCTATTGAAGTCTATTGTTCCTACTCGTTGTTTATGGCCACAGGTATTGCCAAATGTATTTAAGTACATACATATAAGTGAGATAATTAAAGGAAATAATACACCTTTGTCGGTTTTGTACGTTTCGAAACACAACGAAACACGCGAGTTGAGAACAAATTGGTGCTAATCTGCTACTTTAGACTGTAATAAACGTAAATATTAGATGTACATTCTAAGATTTAAATCATGTAGGTCAGAAATTTAAAAAGAACATTGGGTATAAAGTTGTAGCGTACGAATGGCGCAATGATTATGTTCTCATTAAAATGTATGGTGATAATGGTGACTGATATTTTATTAAGAAAGTTGATTGTGACGGTATGTAAATCAATTGTTTGATTACAATTGGGATATTAACACCGACATAAAGTTTCACAATATTCAAATCCTTTCGCATTAGTCATTGTAATGAGTATTAAATGGCTCGTTATAGTGTTTAGTCGTTTTGTGGGTTATGTGTCTTTTATTATGTACTATATTTGTCATTAAACATAGACGGTATTGGATTTCAGGGCTGCGAACTAGTTTCGGAGTGAATCGGTTTCGACAAAAACCGCCTCAGTGTCAGGCTCCTAATTGGGTTGACTTTGGGAGCGTGCGGACGCAAGTCGCTTCACCGCTTGATAATGGTCCCCGTCGGATCCTAAAGTAATCGGCCACCCTGAGACCCTGTAGCGTGAGGGTAAATACGTACACACTCAAGTATATTGCAGTCAACCGGGGACTATATTACTGTATAGATACTGTTGGATAGATTAGGGACGTTTAAATTCTAATGATTCTTATTACACACATACATACACATTCACTGACACCTATATCGTAGGGGCACTCTTAGGGGTACGCAGAGGTATCTTAAAGCACTTTTCTTCATCCACAGCCACTTAGTCATATTTATATAAAAATGAGCAAGCCTACTGTTATCTACATTTTTCATTTGTCATCGTGTTGTGTTTATTAGCGTTAGTCGCCAGTCGTTAATGAAACTGACACGTTTAATGTTACCTTTACAACGCAATTTGGTTGGTAGGATATTTAAATATTGAACGTGTATTATTATAGTAATAAAATTTAGGTTTATATATAAAAACAAACGTTACTAGTGTATTAACAAAATTCATGTAGTTTTATCACATGTGATTGATTCTGTGTATTATGATCAATGACATCGATTGTAACAATTCTTACCTGATTTAAAACATATGCTGTTGACATTTAACAGCAGAAAGGGTTCCCTCAGCACTTGGAGAGGCCACATTCGACATAACTCAACACTAAAAATGCCTGAACAATCACCTCAAAGTTCAAGATTCCCGAAGAGATAGTGATGTTTTATAGATGGCTGTAAGCATCACGAATGGCATAACCAATCAGTGACGATGACTTAAGTCGCTCAGCGGGCTGTGGAGCGTGCTATGCTTGGAATTTCTTAGAAGGATAAAATTCGGAATGAAAACATCCGGCAAAGAAATAAAGTTACCGACGTAACGGGTCCTAGAGTGAGACCGCGAAAGTATAAAAAAAAGAAGTTGAACGCTCCCAGCCAGATGAACTGATGACTTAATTGTTTAAGTAAGTCTTAGGATAGACTGGGTGCGAAGGGCGGTGGACCAGGTGCTATGGCGCACGTTTGGAGATGCCCATGTCGAGTAGTGGACTGTGATAGGCTGAATGATGATGATGATGATGATATAATATCACTTTCTATCAAACAGGAGCCCAAATTGATACAAAGACTAATCCTGCATAGCGTAATAAAATTGCTTTTCTCATTAGCAGGAACAGTGTGAGAATCACTGCGATCCCAAGTTTGAGTTTTTAAATCAGTTTCCATATAATAAGAAGTATCAAACATAAATGTAACGGTATGTAATAGTAGATAATATTAATATATTGTTACTAAATTTATTTTACCTAACTATTAAAATATTTTTTTAGTTTTTTTTATTGTTTTTTTTTTGTCGACATTCGACGATTACTTTATTCTTATTACTATTTACATAAAATTATATTACTGAAAAACCTGTGTTTTATCTAAATATCATATCCTAGTATATGATATTCTTTGTTTTTATTGTGTGTCAAGTAAGTTTTTATTATTATATTTTGTTTCTGTTTTTAACATGAAGTACGTAGTTTTGTTTATAACTTACCCTTTCGGGAATACATACAATACATGTGTAAGTATCTTAAAAATATAAAAAGCTAATCATTTATCTATTAGGTAGATATCATTAAGTCAAGAGTAGCACTGACACAGTAGCATAAAATAAAAGACTGATAATGATAACTCAATGGAACATTAAAGACGGAGTAAACACGTTTGATTCGTAATAAGGAAGGTGGAGATCAATTTACTGACAAATTAACTTGAATGAATGGAAACAATATGTTCAAGAATGTCTATAAGCCGTCCGTCGTTGAGACCCCCCGACCGTAACTGCGCAGTCAAGGCCATTACTCGTACCTGATGAGATCATCGAATGATCTAAATACCTCGTAAATTTGTCTGTGATTTGTCATTATGTATTGCTGCTCTGATTACAAAAACTTTAAAATTATTTATAAACGTCGGGCACCGGCATAGTAGATTGTTACTCAGATTGCAGCCGGCCCAACCTTAGAAGTCAGGTTATAAAAAGGACTGTCGCTGTATCAATAACTGTAAAAATACTAGTTTTTCATTGATACGTTCTATATGATTTTCGCAATGAGCAACCGTATTTCACAATCAATAAAACTACCACTTCATGAACGTGTTTATATTCTAGTTATTATTAAAAAAATAAAATATTATGTGAGAAATTCTATATTATTTCTTACGTTCATAAAATGAATTACCCCAAACCTGTATTAGAAAATTTAAACAATACTTTATACTCGCACACTCCTTAGATACGTATAATAAAATGTAGTTGGATTTTATTGCTTTGATGTATGTGAAAAAGCTTCCTACGTATATGATTGATTTCTTACTTTAATAAATGATCTGTCTTATTGTAACACTCAAGAACAATTAATTAATCTTCCTTAGTCATATTTCAGGTAGGTATAAAAACACAAGCCTAATGTTTTTTTTATTTCACTCGTGACTCTTGAGTTGCGGGTGTTCATGGGCTGCGGTAGTCACTTACCATCAGGTGACCCGTCTGCTCGTTTGCCCCCTATCGCATAAAAAAAAATAAAAAAATAACTGAAGTTTCCGGTTTAATCTATACTTAATATTATGAACAGGCAGTGTTTGTTTGTGTGTTTGAACGCGCTAAACTGATCCCTGACTGATCTGCTTGAGGATCAGATTGTGTTTAAATTATAACATGAATAAAAATAAGAGTCGAATCCTTTCGTTGACATTTAACTCAAAATTTAACCGACTATTTATAAATACTAAATTGGAAAAAAATATTTCATGATATCAAACAAAAATCAAACATAATAAGAGGTGTGGGAGAGCATTTAGCAGATAGGTGCGGGGTGCAGAAGGTTACGATATTTCTGTGTGAGTTTAAAGTGAGTTATTGTTAGCTAACACCCCATTCGTTCCGGCCGTTCGTAAAACCCGCTTTAAAATGTGAATATCTCATTCGAGTCTTTGAACACCGATAAGTAAAAAAAAAGCTGCTACTTACAGTAGTGAGTTAAATCTAATACTAGCGGGTTTACAATCCCTTCTTGAACTTACCTGTAAGGAATGAAAAAAAAACAGTGAATAACACAATAATAAATCACATATTTAATCGAAATTTTGAATAACTGTGGTTGCAATTTTAATTTTTAATGATCTTTTAAACACCATTTTGATTTTGATATTTTTTTAAAACAGGTTACTTTAATTTTATTTTTGGGATGTTACAATAGATCTTAATTACTTCTGTGCAATCTGTTTACATACATTCAATATCGATTAAAATCCTTCTATATACGCTATTTCGAGATGATATGATTAGATAGTGGTTTCACTGTAGAGAACAGCTGGTAAAAATTGTTTCCAAATTTGAATTGTCCATCATACTTTTCTACCAAAAAAACCTAATTGTATAATTATTTGTTTCTCGTTTTTACTTGTTTGTACTTACTATCTACCCTGTATCTACTATCTACTAGGGCGTGCTATCAGGATAACTGGATGACTGGATATCCATAGTATAACAACGTTGGTAGTAGTGCATTATATATTAGGTATAGAGGTAGACAGAGTAATCTCTATTGTACACCATTCACAAATTACAATTGAAAAAAAAAATATATGTTACAATTTACTCTTATATCTAAAAGCAATTTCTGCCAGTGTCGAGTGTCTTTTGTAATTCTTAAAAAATATCTATGCACTACAAAAGTGTTCCAAACAGACTAAAATTACAGATTTAATGCATACAGAAAAATAATGTATTGTTCTTATTTATTATACGTCTTATGTAAAATAAACAAAACGTAGTTTAATTTTATACAGAAACATATTTTGCCAATAATTACTTATGGATTTATGTATATGTACTTACACAATACACATTCAATAATACCACTTCATAAAAAAATAGGACTTCGTATCTCGAAAACGTCACTGGCTGTTACGACTATCGATTTTTACGACTAAATATGAGTAGTCCCTTCGATGTCGTTATAACAGTTTTTGACTGAATAAATATAAATACATACAGAGTCGTTCAACAAACATAATGTAGCAGTTTAGCTCTTTGTTATAGGATAGTATAGAATAAATAAAATTACACTGACATATGATGCCACTTAACCAAATTTTTAAAGGCTGTTACTTTGAGCTAAGTATGATCGTGTAATTGTAATTTATTATTAACTATTATTCTAGGAGTTTTATTGGAATCATAATGAAATTGGTATCCAAATTATCCATAGTATCCGGATTTATCGGGATAGTGTTTTATACTTCCAGTATACGAAATATCCGAATAGTAAATTGGACCGAATAACTGCATGTACGATTAAAATGACTGATGTAGTATGTGATATTACAATAATTGTAGGTGGATGGTCTATCACAACCAAGACACCAGTAAGTTTAAGTCTACGCCGCACTTTGATCGAAGAGTAAAGATACGAAGCCTAGTTTTGCACGGATGTAGTTTCTAAGATGTAGTAATACCGTTGGGCACTTTATAGACCGATCAATATCCTAGACACTATGGTTAAGTGAAGATAATATTACACACTAATGATATGACTAATGAGAGATAATATCACAACATTAAACAATCACAAGCTGTTGATCATTACCTGGAAGTAATTTTTTTTTTACTTAAATTTGAATGAGTGCAAGATGAAATAATGAAAGTAGATTATGAAAGAAAATAAAAAAACAATAACGCCTTTAAATATTTTTTGGTTTCTTATTAGTTTTTATTACTCTTTTACCTCCATCTCTTTCTTATTTATAAATAACTTGAAATTCTATTTAATACAAGCAAGTAGCATTTTGAATACACCTTCAAATTTTTAATAAGTATATGGTTGAAGAAGGAGGAACACACAAGAGTTCTGGCAGTAATGTTGTTTGCATCAAAATACTTTTATTCCATTTTAGAGCGTTAATCGACGAGCCTATTGACAAATTATTCAACTGTTTTTCTATACATACTTACTACCAATAGCAAAATCGTTATTAATAACGAATTTCACTACTAGACAATATATATATGTCACAAATTGTTTCCTTTGGCCACCCCTTACAACTTATAACGTGGTGTAACAAGTAAATACAGGTGAGCTAATTACTTATTAAATAAAAAAAAAACTAATTTTTACGGATGTCCCGAAAAAGACCAACTGTGTTTAACTTTAATAAAGTGTCAAAACAAGTAACAAAACAGTCAATGATGATGTTTAATTACACACATACTTTAGTCAGGTTAAAATGCAAATGGAAAAATATAGATATGTAATTTGAACGTCATGGCACCATTGAAGATGTTATTGTATGTTAATGACAGCATTTAAATGAGTTTTATTATGTTAAACATCTATAAGATAAAAGCGGTGCTCTCCAAATCTTAATACACGTCGACAATACTTAGTTGTTTCAATTTTAATATTTATTTATTTAAACTATATTCAAAAGTTCCTACTTACACCTACTAAAAATAAATTTAAACTACGCAAATCCAGTTCCAACAGGTCTTTCAGTCAAAAACTGACACGAAATACTAAACCAAGATTTTATAACTCTGACTATCTGAGGTATCTGACATAGGTATCTAGTAATAATATTTTAGATCACATGGTAATAGTATATTTAACATGTGATCTAAAATATTATTACTGGATAGCTCGAAAAAAAAAAAGGAATCCAGTACCTTAAACCACATTACTCACTAACTTATGAATATTACTGGTGGATTAAGTAAGCGGCAGACTTCGGAAAAGGAAAGAGGAAGCTATATATAAATAACTTAATATTTATTCAACGTGGCTCTTGCACGGTTCACCTGCTCATGACGGTCACGTATCGTAACTAGGTAGAATAGCCACTGGTCTTTGTTATAGTAATCCCTTTTATACATCATTGGAGCTTTATTCCACAGTCTTGGTATTTTTGTTAAGGTTCCTTCAATGAACCATTGCCATGACGGGCACGTTGTCCTGCCATTTTATTCCGTCCTGTATTTTTTTCAGGTCAGCCTGATTTTATACTTTAGATCAGCTATTTTGATGAAAGTGAGTTAAACACTATTCGTTTTTGGAGACCCATATATATAAATAAAAACATTATGTGTACATACATATATAATCAACTTCATTTGGTATAATATTAACTACAACAAAGGCAAAAGAATCTATACGATCCAATTTTTGTAGAATCCAGTTTTCTGAGAGCCAAAATCCTGGTTTATGAGTCTACCATATCATGTTTGATGTTTATCCAACAAATTAACATTACCAAGTAGAAATGTTATCGGAAATAAAACTATATCTTTGTTCGGTATACATGCGTAACGCTTTCCTAATAAGTAACAGCCGTATAAACTACACTCGCATTCAATCCATCTGTATGGTCAACGGAAACTATTCAAACACTGTATTAGGAACTGGTTTTCTATCAGTGATTTATAGATTGATGATTTAATTATGTGTAACTAATTGGAATGTGAATAGCATTACGGCAGCATGTAGTCTATCGTTTCTATGATATAGTTAGCATAATAATAAATATCTTTCTATAGTAAGATTATTTGAAAGTAGAAGTAGTGGTTAAAGCTCTTACTTCCAGCCTCTTCTAGTTATAGCTATGGGACCTTGACCCTTGACTTGCTTGAGCTATTGCCAATACTCCACAATCTATCTGTATGAATAAAATTCCTTTCTTTACCTTCTATCCTCCTTTTCTTTACCTTATTCCCAGAAGTGCCCAGATGGGACGGATTACTTAGATGGGACCGAATCATAATTGGAAAAATGTGAACTTTAATTACGACTCTAGGCAGGCCTATTTGGGAATATATGTTAGTTTACGTATATATGATGTGTATTAAACGGTAACATGATTGATGTTGTTTTTAAAGTAAGTGCTCATTACACTATATGTATCTAAGACTTGCGTAAAAGTAATTACGTATTCAAGAAGCGTAATGAAGGTGCAAAACACGTATAATAAACATTATAGGTATTTCTGGAACATAGTACATAATACTCGTAATTTGCTTTGGGAATTTATACAGTATGGACTATCATCCCAACTACCAATAATTGCATATATATTTTTCAGCTACAAAGATTAGAACTTATTACTGACTGATTAAAGACATCATAGTTATAATAATTGATTTAAAAGAAATTATAAAAATATGTAATCTGGTTTAATTCCACGTCAAAAACGAATGTGGCATGCAAGGTAAAGTGCTCATATAATTACTTAGATATTTATAAAAAAAAATACAATTGTGAGGTTGTCTTAGTTTAGGGTGTAGCATCGAACCTAATTGAAAACAGTAATCTTTCATGATGCGTAGAGGTGCTGTAAATAAGGTTAAATATAAGTAAATTGTTATGAGCTGAAAATGATGAAGAAATAAAAAATAAAAGATGATTTCAATAAAATACATTCTGTAATTTTAGATAAAAACTAAACTAAAATCCTAACATTGCTTGTAAAAATTACTACTGAATGCTGTTAAAAAGGGATCGTCCGACCGAATGAATGAAAGAGAAAGAGAAAATCTATTGCAAAATAGCATTTGATCAGCGATATTGTGACGTCTTCAAACAATTTTATTTATGAATCTGCAAGTAACTAAGTCTTTTCTAATACATACATACAAGTAGGTATACTCGAGTCAAAATCTGCCGTAAAATATCATTGATCAAATGCATTTCCTGCTCTTTCCGTAGCGTAGCTATTTTAATTAATGTTTGTAACTATTTGCGGTAGAAAACCTCTGATTGAACGTTGATAAAGGTCGGCCTTTTAGTTAATTAAAAGTGAATGTGAGGTTTCTAACATACCGTAAAACAAGTCAATAGGCTATGGAAGTTTATTTCCTAATAAATGTAAATTTTTATCGTTTTGTTTTCACTTATTTGTATCGTATGATATATATTTTTTGATAAGTCTGTTTTATTGGATATTTTGAACGCACTTAAATTCACTAACTAGTGACTAAAATTATTTTTATATTTCATTAATTTACTTTTGCAGCAGGTATAAAGGATTGCTGTTTTACATCACGACACACACATGGCTCTGTAACTAAGTTAATTAGTTACGTCCTTTATAAACGAAACAATCTGTCACTCAAATTTATATATGCAGTGCAAAAACTTGAAAAATAATTTGTTACAGACTAAGTGCCACCGGAAAAAAATATTTTCAAGAGATTATTTAATGACTAGTTAGTTAGATTGAGATTACACGTATTTATCACATAAATAGTGGTATTTTATAAATAGCACCTTTCGAACGAATATCACATTTTGTGCCCATAGACACCCTCAACTCAAGAGTCACAAGTGCGTTCCCGGCCTTTCACGGTTAGGTTTTTATGTAGGAATTAGCTCTTTTCTTGAAGGTTTGAAGGTCGTATCGGTCCGAAAATACGGCAGGCTACAATTTATTCAACAGGCTAGTTGTGCGAGGCAAAAAGCTTCGGGAGAAGCGCACGGTGTGGGAGTGTCAATAATCCAGGGGATGAGGATGGTTGTCGCGTAAGAGGATGGTGGACACCTGCAGCCAGGATAATTCCTTTGAACACTCTCTATGATATATATATATAGATAGGTATTTATCATTGCCAATGAAAGACATCGGATTACTATATAAGTTAAACGTTACATTCAGCTTTCATTTTACCGAGTCATTATTCATAATCACGTATCCATCACATAATAGGAGTCACCCCACTATTACAGCTCCCCTTCTATTAGTTCATTAAGTTGTGTGTTTGACATTGAGCACTCGTTGTTGTTTATAGGAATTATTTAGAACATTTAAAAGCATTTGTGATTATTTATTTTGCATAACATTATATGTTAAATTATTGATACACACTTTAAAATATTATTTTGTATTTAAGATAAGTGAAGGTATTTAGAATATTTTACAATAACCAAATAGAAAAACGATACTTTGCAATTTTTGCAAATTTTGCATTGCAGAGATTTATTTTTAAATAATTAACGTCATAAAAACAATAGGTAGGTACTACACTATTTACTTTAAATATTTGTTAAATGTTTCTCGTAAAATCTAACACAAGACTACATTCTAGTAATTAAAAATAAACACAAGTTTTATCAACTGAAGTAGAATTTTATTACATGTGGTTTTTCAAAACACCACCTACGCGCACCTCAGAACGACTGCTCTGACAACAATAAACAAAGAAGAAGAAATATAGAAACAAGCCGCATTTCATTACCTTGCATTGATCATATAAGTAATCTGATATTTATAGAAGACAATGACGAGACAGACAATTATCAGAGTCTAACAAAATCCAATTTAATAAATGTTCCGACAAACAGAAAGGTAAAGTTTATGAATCATTGCGTGTAGTTAATCAAAGCGGAGTTTTACTAAACGACAAACTGCCGTGAGTAAGGAATACAGATAATATGTTATTATAGCAAGCTCATTATTGGCCGTAATTGGCACTCGTGTTGATCAATGAAGAATACAAGAGAAATAGTAATGTAAATGTGAATAATAAAATTATATGAAATGAAGTCAAGTTTGAAATGGAAAATGAACCGTGTTGACTAAGTCCGTGTCGGCACTATGATAAAAAATTGGCACTTTTATCTGTAGGTTTTTGTAAGATTTGTTTGCTCTTTGCCGAAGGTGTTTTAACCAATAAATATTAATATATTTAAAAGTACGTACTACATTTTATTTTGGGAAACGGTGCTGTCACTAAGTGGTATTTCACTATCGTTTGCTACTATTTAATGGCGATAATGAATATCCCATACTTTCCAAAACGCCTGCAGAACACATCAATCTTTAAACATAAGTCAAAGCAAAAAGTATCTCCATAATTTGAAAACATAATCTTTCATAAGCAAAATATAAAATACCAATAAACATTCTATGGAACAGGTCAGTTGAACAAAGTTAGGATAACGTTATATGTATTATTTTTTTATATATGCTCGTATATTATAAACTTAATAAAGAAGTTTCGTAACTAGCTATATGACCTCGCAACATTGTGGTGTAATGGCATAATCTAAGTAGCTAACAAATTCGTATGAAGCCGTTGTTATTCTACGTGTTTTCAAAAATGTGTTAGGTAAACTCGTACAGATTTCAACATAGAAATGAATGAACTACAAATGCTCGACAGTGTCTCATTTTCCCAATGTTTTAAGAGAGGAAGGACTTTTGTAACAGATCACTACATAAGAAAGCCGTGTTCCCGCAGGTTAATTCAAGTTTATGAAATTATTTGGTATTATAAAATTCTTCAGTAACTACAAAAAGAAAATACAATCGAACTACTAACCAAGATTATTGTAGGAGAGATGAAAGTTCAGTACTACATGATGTCTTGTATAATTAATGTACAAATAAGCACGATAATCATTTACGCTAATTATAATAAGCGGTATCAACAAATCACGACTCAAATCTACCATACTCATATCTCTAGATCATAGTAGTTTAGAAATCAGTTGATCTTCAATAAAGTGATGCAAAACTTCTAAATTTAAAATCCATTGCTATAGTTACACCGTGAAAAATCGGCAAAAATAAACGCATAAGCAAACACTCAGAAAACTCTCTATCCTAACCTACTTTAAATCTGCCGACTTCGCAATTTAACGCATTGCTATTTTAGTCGTTATGTGCTATAACTATTTACATAGTAAATATTATACAGTGACCTCCTTACCTAAATAACGCTTACTCTTGGGAGTACCGATGTAAGCCGTGAGCTCAACAAGTCTTATATCGCAATAACCTCACGTTCCATACACCAACTTACACTCACGTGATAGATGTTTCCGATTTCATGAAGAGTTTCAAAAGTGATTTTGAAATATTTACACTAATAATTTTAGAAGAACCTACAGAGAGATAAACCTAAATTGGATCGTCATTATGCCTTTGACTAAGCGAATGTCGGTACAGTCAACTCTCGATAATTTGAAACTCAAGGGACCAGAGATAAAAATCAAATTGTCAAGAGTTCAAAATAACAAGCGTTCACTGAGATGAGTCACTCATTAAATAACTCTGTCTCTCTCTCAATCCTGGCTGAGTTTCCCACCATGACACTTTTCGTCTTTAAAGGTGAGAGTGTGATCAGGAAGACATTTATAAAAAAGCCCGGTTTCGTCTAAGTTGAATATGTCCCTTGGGTCATACCCATTCAAAAGCTGATTTTTTTAAATGTAATGCCAAGTCGATTTTTGAAATTTGAGAGCCAACCCTCGCTTGCTGCAAATCCTTCAATTCCAAGAGACTGTAAAAAAGACTTGGCTTTTCCTTCAACGAAACGTTTTGCCCTCAACACTGACAAATCCACTTAAGCAAGCCCTCTTCAAGACGAGGAAATTTACCCTGGCGTGGTCTTTTTCTACTCGCAATTAAGGCACTACCCGTAATGTAATCTTTCTTCTTCAAAATCATTGACAATGTCGATGGCAAAATACCAAACTGTTTAGCAAGTTTTTTTAAATGGCCATCCTCCACAGCTTGAATCACACGTTTTTTTTTTTCACTTATGGAAAGACATTTGTTCTTTCTTGGATTCATTTTAATAGAACAAATTAAACATTAACATGACTCATTAACGTTTGAAAGAAGACTGGAATGCGAACTTACTCATATCTCACTTATGTAAAAAAGTGACAGGTCTGTACTAGTATGTAAACAAACGACAGGTATGTATATGATAAAGGCTTCAAATTACAGAAAGTAGGGAAGCCCAGACTTCAAATTATCTCATGTTTGCGAACAAGATAATATTCCTTCAACTTTCATTTACCGATGGGACCAATTAATATTGATTTTATTCAGTTTATCGAGTATTTTTCAAGGGACCGAAAAAAAATTCAAATTATTGAGAGATTAAAATTAATGAGTATCAAATTATCGAGAGTAGACTGTATTTGTTTTTAACTGTATTAACTTATTACAAATGACTAACAAGTGACAACATTATTTTCGAATATATACACATTCGAATGTAGTTCCGAAATATATGTTTGTAGATATGAATGAATTATCAAAAATAAAGAAGTAAGAAAAACCATTCACCTGTATCCCTAAAGGGGTAGGCAGAAGCGTAATAAAAGCCCACTAGGCACTTTTGGGAATAAGAATGGAAAGTTTGGAATATATTGACAAGAAAGGGAGGATAGAGAGGAGAAAAAAATGTTAAAAGAAATGTCAACTAGTTCGGTAGATAGGTACAAGTAATATGCAATCTTCCGAAATAAATATCCCAAATTAATATATCCGTACCAGGCGTGCACTAATTAACAAGTCCAAAAGGTATACCTTTCAGGGCATCCATTTTTAGGATGTATTTATTTGTAAATTCGATCTATTCTATATTGAAGTCAGTTTGGCGTGTACGTTATTCACCCTATAAATTAAGCAATCCTAATGTATATTATGATGTGAAAAAAAAAAAATAGTTATGAGGCAGCTGCATAGCCTAATTTGAGTCGTCATTTTAAGTCCAGATTTGACTGAAATACTCACACACAGTTCATCATTTATCAGTTATTTATTTATACATTTATAGTTTATCATTACCTTCTATTCTCTTAGTCTATCAATCTTCTATCAATTCTCTACCCTATTATTATCCCTTTGTCCCTATCACACCTCGCTGTTTGTCGGTTCTTCTATCCCTGTTTAATCTATGTTCATATGGAATGCTCTTCCTCTCGATGTCAGGATAGCTACAAATGGGTACTTTTTAAGGCAAACGTAAAGGAGCTTTTTCTCAAAGATAGACAACCGTTTCGTCATTAGTCCTCATTTCATGTGTTTATTTGTATATATCTATGTATTTATGTATAAACATTTGTTTATCGTATATATTTTTTTTATATTAAGTGGTAAAATTCTCTGTATGTATTAGATTTACTTAAAAATTTAACATACTACTTAGGTGCACTTCTATTTTTTATTTGCATAACCCAAAGTATGACTGGAGGAGAATGCCTTAGCCACTAAGTCCACCCATATACCATTTGGTATATGGGTGGACTTAGTGCATAGTTTAAAATAAATTACATATTATAAACAACATCAGCACAAAGAACTGAGTCCAGCCACAAAAATCTTTTAGATTTTTTTTGATTTTTGAAGACCGGTTATCTTTAAAAGCATCTCTGAGTTCTTGCGTTTTAATAAATTATGCTTTAGTTTTGAAAAAGGGCTTAAACTATAACCTTTCTTTGTATATCTCCGACAGAAAGTAACCAGTTGCTTCACTTCACTGCCATGGCTTGAGTTACAGTCTTCCGTTCTAAAGAAAAAGAAAAAAAGAGTGTAGACTCTCTCTTTATTGTGAGTTATTTTTAAGTTAACAAAATTCTATTAAATCCTAAAGAAAATTTAGTTGACACAATAACAAACGAATGTTTCAACCATGATGTAATTACAATTTAGTCGTATATTCATTTGGTGGGTACTGATTTTTTGACCTGATTTTAGTTTAAGATCTTTTATTAAATAGTTTAAGAGCAAAGCTCAGAATTAGAAATGTAATATTTAATAAATACACATGTTTCAACTTTGGTAAACCAATAAACTTATAATCAAGTGTACTCTAAAATCTCTATAAGCCAGGTTTTGTTAGAAAAAATATTCTGGCCTTGGCACTTATCGTGTGATCTCTTTCGCACGCCAGGTACACCTACGGCGTCTTTAGTTCATTCACATTTTTATCATGCTTTTGTTATGAACTTTTGACCTACGCTTGATATTTAAAATGGTTGCTATTTAGTTTACTACCCATTGTAAATATTCTCTCACGGCAAAACCTGTAATTCATAAATCAAGTGGTATAATTGAAGTAACCGAATATCACTATATGTTTAAAATGAAACTAAATTTTATCGGCTACTTGAGCTGTTAAATTAATTATTTATAGAAGCTTTATTATAGAGATTGTTATAATGCCTAATGATTAACTTCCTTCTATGATCATAATTTTCATATTGCCTCTTACCATAATTGTAGGCCATATTGTTAATAGATACAATGACCTCAGAAGGTATAATAAAAGTAAAACCCTGGCTTTTTATAACATAAGTGCCGGTTAGCACCGTTAGTTAATCAGCGAACGATAAAAAATAAGCATCAATTTAAGGCCTTCCTGCATTTCATATTCGAATTACAAAAACTCTCATAATAGGCAAACAAAGACAGTAAGTGCTCAGTAAAACGTTGGGTAATATCACACTTGTTCAAGTGATATTATAAAAGTTTTTAAAACGTTGTTTTCCTGCTCTATTACGTATGAGTACTGCTATAATAATACTAACAAAGTTTGTCAATTAACAAAACTAAAAATTATCTAGCAACACCGTGCACTTCCTCCCGCTTCAAGCCTCACGCCTCACGTTCCTATATATAAAGGACGGAGGACCTAGTGCAGCCCCTCCTCTCTTCTTCTTTCTTCTGGCTGCAGCGCAGAAGATAATTAGTTTTCTTGACCACAATGTTTCTAGAATTAGGCGGTCATACTACCACGTCAGAATATGGAATCGACGTCCATTGGTAGTGTTCCCCGAAGGCTGGCACTCAGCAGCATTGCCACAGTGAATGGCTATGTTAATTCTCTGTGCAAGAAATAGGCCAGCCAGTCACAAGAGTTGTCGTTCAATCACTTAGCTAGTTCCTCCTCTTAATCGCTTAACTAATGGATCTAGAACTACATGAACCTAGCTTCTCGATATATCCGGCATATTGCGTGAGCCTCGATCATTGAGCAGTCACGTGCGGTCGTTGCCAATCCTATTACCCTCCCGCTGATCAACAACAGATCACTTCATCCAGATCTCCAGTGAGAACCCCTGATGTGGAACCGTTTCTTTAGACTCGAAAAGTGTCATACTAAGAATGTCTGTTACAGGTGCACAAACACAAAATTTAAATGATTCTGGACAGATGAGAGTTACTCTTCTTATAAGTAAGGTATTCTGTAGCAAAAATTGATAATTAATTCTATCTAACACATGCTTTATTATATACATACATATATATTCAGTAATTTTAACAAACCTGGAAAGTTTGCTAAATTAAGTTTCCCTGCTATGACAACATAAATTTTGTCTTGGAAATTTTTTCAATGATAATATCGCCACATCCATATAATTATAACATCACAAATTATACACTATATCACAATCATATTAAATCACTTATCAAAACAACTAAATCAACTCGAAACACAACACATCGAAGTGACTGACACTAAACAGTTAAACACGGCAATACACTTAAGGGATTTGAACGAGGCAGTAATTGAACAAGTTGGTGAAATCGTAGTGCCTCTGGTACTTACTGAGCTACTTAGCACGGACTTACGTGTGCTTATTGTCAACCGATGCACGACAAAATAGCCGGACAGACACATTTGACACGCGGTTTAACGGATCAGTGCAAGTTACAGGCGAAGTAAGTTACTACACTTTTTCAATGGACGAAAAACGGAGGTGGTTCTCAAGCCAATAGGCAAGTAGATGACTGTCAAATCTGCATCTTTTTAGAAACGTCAAAACGGTAGGTAGAACCTGTTTTGCTAAATATACTTATTAATATGTAGTCATCGATTGATATATGAATATACAAAAATATTAAAGCTGCAGAGTTATTTGTTCACTTTTTTATATTATATTATCTGTTTATTACTGAAGAATAATATAGGTTATAAAACATCACGCTGCGACCCTCAGGAACGGTGTAGTGACCGGCTAGTTATATTATAGTTTTCTGTTGTTGTATTGCAGTACAACATTAAACAATAACTTAAACCTTTGAAAAAAATTAAAGATTTCGTCATCATTTTATAACAACAAATTAAAGTATCTTCCATTCTATCTATAATAACTTGTAACATTGAATCATACGTATTCTATATTATGACACTTTATTCTTTTCTGATTTGGAAGTAATTCTATACCATTAAATATTCATTATAAACCAATTAGAGATAAAAAATGTTGTAACTTGTAATATGTACCGAAGACCCGAGAAAACAGCTTGAGGCCACACAGCAGTACAAGCGAGGTTTTAGTTGAAACAATCATCCATAATTTTGTTTTTATTTGAAAATTTATAAATCAAGCAGATAATTATGAAAGGAATTGTTTAGCTATTATGTATAATGACTTTATCATTGACAATTGTATTTTTCCGTCTTCAACATTTTTTTTTTTTAATAAAACGTGTGACGACTCTACGTACAAGAAAAACATATATCAACACCAACTAGAGAAAACAAGCCGAACGACGTAGTACGATCCTGAATAACGACAGTAAAGTTATAGAGCTGTTAAGTATGTGTATGACTTCCAAACATCAATCGTTGGGTCTAGTCCGCCAGGCATTATCGTCTCGCCTTGTTGGTCCATATATTCCCAAACAACACCCGTTCCGCCGCAAAATGTACAACAAAATGATATGCAAAGTTTTATGTTAAGGAATTTAAGTGTGACAAAGTAACAGCCTCACTTTCGTATTAATAATATTAATATACACGATAAACACGCTGTAAAGTCGGTTATATCTCATAACTTTTGAATTAAACGCTTCCTGAGGACGCTTAAATGGTGTCACAGTTGTTTAAAGACAGTGTAGTTCCGTAGCGATATCGGTGTAAACTGTGGCTCACAGACAGAGGCCGACAGCGGCCGACTGTATTGAATTACGCTGCCTATTACATTACCAAACTCTGGGGTTCAAAACGACCGTTTACACTTGCAAAATAAATTTTAACTCACAACAAGTTTGTTGGCATAAAAATTGACTTTTGGAGTGTATAGAACTATAGAAGTTTTAGATTGGACGGTAGGTCTATAGTACCAGTACTAGTAATTTTATAGAAAGATCAAATGTTATCACTATTATATTAGCCATATATCTACATAATAGAAGAGAATCACAATAAAAGTTTAATTTATAATTAATTTATTGTACAATTATTATCACTAAGCGATTTCTGTCAGACTGCCTTATGATGAATTTAGTTTTAGGGTGATTGGTAGTTGAGGTTGTACTATAAATAATATATTATAACGATTTTACATCACTTAATAGAGTTATACTGTCGGTTGGCCATATTGCCTGCAGAACTGACTACCGAGACCGTCTAGTAAGAGTCTCCCTCTCCGTCTTGTAATGTACGGTGCACTGGGCCAGTGGAGTGACGATCTGAGCTAAACTGGTTAATGAGAGCTGGAGATCGAGTTCAGTAGCGTATATTCGAAGAGGCCTATGTCCAGAAGTGGACAATGAGGGGCTGATGATGATGGAATATGTATGTATACACATTTTATATACTTAATATATAAATAAATATGTACATACACATAATTCACTTATGTTATTAAGTCTACTCAACTTACTTTATGCTTTTACTGCTAGCCGAATGGCCGTTTGTTTTTTAACACGGAATAAAAACAAGTTTGAAAGTGTTCTAATTTATAATAGAGAATGCCATTTTAGGTGGCATTATTTTGTTCTGATGGAAACGTACCTACTTATGTATAGGTGTTCTTTTGACAGTACTTAAGTAATAATTTCAGAACGTAAATCAATTAATATATTTATTAATTATTATTAATTAATTAAAATTAAGGATTTTTTAATTAAATATCGATTTAAAAAAATATATATAGTAAAAAATGTATATATAAAAATATATACCTGATTATTGTGCCGAATATGATTTTATTTAGTTTTTATTCTTTTGTACAGATAATTACTTGTATAAATTTACAGAAAATGCGTGCCAATCTACAAATCAATGTAAGGGAAACCTTGAGTTTTAAGAACCAATACAGTAGTAAGGCATAACATTATCTACATGAGCAGAGCGTTGCCACCTGTTTTTTTTTAACTACAAGTTTATTATGTCCACTTGAAAGAATACTTCACTCTCATTACTTTAATCGTTAAGTTAATCTTAAGCCTCGGCACAATAAGTGAAGCTCAGCTAAACTGAGATAGAATCCCCATAGAATTGACGAATAGAGGAAGTATGTGATTTTTTAAAAGTGTTTGTACTGTATTTAAATAGGTCCTTGACCTACCTTTTAAAATATATATATCTTATAGAGTCACCATACTGATATATAGACATGTATATAAACCCAATACAAATTTCTTTATCTTCATACGTACACGAATATTTAAAACATTACACTTCTTTATTGCCAAGTACACGACTATGCAATAAACATTAAAAACAGTTTGGAGCTGATAGCGTAGTACTTACGTCGTTGTAACCTGATTTACAAATACTTTTGGGTGAATATAGTCAGTAGACAGTTTGGTAACTTGTTACGCACCAGCTCCCCTTTTAGATTAAATGCAAATCCCTTGTAGAAAAACACCTTTAAAGCAAGAATATGTCAAATGATAATTACTTTGACTTAAATAAATACTAATAGTTCTAATAATTTTCTTTTAACCTTAATAAAATATATCGTCGATAACTGTTCATAGGTTACTTTTGCTTATACACACATTTCAATAATCTCTTTTCTAAGTACTTTCAAAAGCTTTTATAGCATATTAAGTAAAAAGAATGATTGACGCACGTTGATAGATTCGCTTCAGTACGGAATTACAAACGGTGGTTTTACGTAAAGATTGGCTTAGGCAACTATTACATAGTAGGTAACATGCATCATAATGATTTATTGTATTATCGCCTGAAAGGTCGTAACTCGGGCAAACAGAAGAATGGTAATCAGATTTTAACAATACATATTTTTAAATAATATTAGGCAGTGAAAGAAATACAAATAAATTTATGTAAGGTAGTAATATTAAGAGGACTTTCCACAACTATTTTAATCAAACTTAGAAAGTAGTACATAATCGCCTTCATAGCGCCTTTTCAAATCGTAAAAACGTGCAACTTAAAAACTTATTCGTAATTTTTCTGGTATCCTATGATCAAATCCTGATTTGGTTACAATGATTTGATCCGTTTGTTATTATATTACAGCAGGCGTATAAGCTTTTGAAAAAAAAAAATAAAGAGTAATCGCTCAATATACAAATAAAAAATACAAAAGTTCATGAAAAAATATTTTACAAAACAGTAGTAAATACTGGAAATTATAGAAATATTTCTTTTAATTTGTTTTTTTAATAATTTATGGTACCCGCATGCCACTTCAAACAAACGAGCCTACAAAAGTTTTGATCAGCTGTTTCCATGTAGAAATTAGTCGTGTTATTACCAGTTACATAAAAATACTTAATATTGGAGAATGTTAGCTACCTAGTCAAGAGTCGATGAAGAACAAGTTTGGTAACAGTAGAACTGCATAAGTAGATGTAGCAATCTGGAAGTCAATGACTTGTTTTGAAGCTCTGACTCATTTCATTGTTCATAGTTCTTATTGATCTTGGGTACCGTAATTTTAGAAAATACGGACCATACGGAAAATTTTAAAATATTTTACAACCATCTGGAGATAAAATTTATAATGAATAATAATTAATTTATTTTCATTATAAGTTTGACTATATTATGGTCAACAAAATGAGGGCGCTTTATACGTTTCTGTCTACCTTCTCGAATAAACTCGCTTAATTTTTTTGTTTCTTAATATGTAATTCTGTGTAATAAAAAACCGGTCTAATCTTCAATCATCATCAATTAAAACTCTATCTTTAAAAGAAACACTTAATTTGAGTACATCTCCGCCAATCTTATCTGATACATTAATTACCGCTCACGGCTTCCTGTCACTCGGACTAACTTTGATCGGTATAATATGTCAAGAATATATCATATAAAATAAATAATCCATAATTTCCTGCCCTATCAACACTATGTGTCAACAAGGTTAAGTAAAGTAAAAGATGTAATAGAGTTGAATATTATTATTTTGAACTCTTGTACTGACATAAGATGTTCACCTCGTATAAATGTTAGTAATACTGATGCAGGCAAACTCGCAGGTGAAAGTTAGTTTTTAAATAACATAATGCGGAATATGTAGCATATGTTCTCGTTCAAGCGATCTTTCTGACGGGACATCTAAGCCAATAATAAATGTACGAACAAAATAAAAAAAGCGTGTGTGTCAGAGTTGAAAATAAACAACCTTTGAACAGTTTTAAAACAGAAACACGTGTCTTGTAAATTTACCTTTGATATAAATTAGCTCCCATATAAACTATATAATATAGTTAGTTTATCTCAACAATTTGTCTCACATTTCAGTATTATTTTCAGTTTTAAATAGAAACTTTATACATTGCCTTAGCAAAAAGGTATATTTTGATGTAGATAGATATTTATAGACATATTTCACAATGATGCACAAAGTAAAATTTTATTACTTTTTTTTATTTTTTTTTTCATCAAAATATTTATGCTATAAGGTTGGTACACGGAATACAAGAAATAAAATCTAATCGTTAGAATTTAGGATGCTTAAAATTTATCAGTACCTCCATCATACATGGTTACTAACGTAAAGTAAAAATTAAATTCTACTAGTTTTTACTAGTTCATTTTTCCTTTACAAATATGTATACTACATCCATCGGACATACTTGCAGGTAGACGCGACATCTTTAACAATGACGTCATAAATAACAGTCGCCAAAACCTTTGACGAGCGATAAATGTACCGCTTCTAAGATAAATAGTAACGTGTGCTAGTTCTAACAAGACGTTGCATGTTATTGTACGTATTGTTGTTGTAATGGCTTCTTTTGTACACGTATAAAGAATGCTCAATATTTTGTAAAGGTTTAAAAGGCAAAATGCTATTTTTCAGCTCAGTGAAGGATGTAGAAAATTTTAAAACTTCTCATCTCAACTAGAAATACTCAATAACCAATATGGTTATTCTGCACAATAAAGAAAAATAAAAATATCGAAGTAAGAAACTATTTAACAAACATAAAAGGGCTGTTAGTGTCATATGATACAATACTATACAAGATAAAAAATATACAGATAATGTAATGAATTCTATATAATAATTAACGTCATTATAGAAATACGTATTATATTATGAGACTTACTGAACTGAGAAAATTTCCAAGTCACTCCAAAAAAAATAACTAAATTATTATTTCTTAAAAGTAATACACTATTTAGTAACTTAATTTAAAAATAATTTCAATTACTTTACCGAACACCCCACTGAGCGTAACAACTCGGGTCTACAAAGTAGCTGGCTTGTAATTGAATCAACGGCAACTTAGTGAAATGCATTTCCGTGAAAATTACTTGACGGTTTTATAACTATCATTGGCTGGATTCGTGCAATGCCTTAAATCTTTTAACACGTAAAGAAAACTACATGTCTCTGGTCTAACAAGCTTGATAGTCGTGAATATCGTGATGAATAGCATACGTTCACGCTTTTAGCGTTCCGCATAACTTCATGTGAAAACGTGAACTAGATTCGCATACCACTGTGTTCAAATTTGCGAAGACAATTAGGTAGATAAGGTTCAGTTTTAGTAGACAGTTCTTCATTTACTGCGCTGTTTGTTGGTACCACAGATCGCAATCTGAGTGAGTGTCGCCTGTCTGATGTTATAGCAAGCATTTACAACACTCAATACAACACTTATACAAAACTGAAGGCTATTTCTCGTCTCTTATATCTTAAACTCAGTGAATGATATGTCTATAACTTATCAATAGTAGTTGATCTCTCGATTCGCAATTTGAAGCAAAACACAAGTTATCCATTGGAATGGAAACGATTTCTCACTGAGGGTAATTAAGTATGATTTACTTATAGCTTCCGATTAATATAATAGTAGTAACAACGTTATATTGGTAAATTAAAAAGAAAAAAAAAACAGGAAGAATGTGGTTGGTGGTGGTGTTCCTTTATCTGATTTTTTTTTTTACTTTCTGAGGAAATGCAATACGATTTTAAAACATAAAAAGTACAAATTTTGTACAGCATATCATGCCTAAGTAGTCTGCAGTCGAAGGAAACTGTTAAGTTAAATATTTCAGCACTGCTACTTTTAAAAACAGATTCTCACCCTAAATCTGAAGTAATTTTCAAATCCATTAAAATGTTAATTCCAAATTAACCATCAAATTGTAATCATAAATTTTCTTGTTACAAAGCCGCTATACTTTCATCGATTAAAGAAAGCCTCATCACGTTCCGACTGTTGTACATTTCTGTAGGAACGCTTAAATGGGCTCACAAAAAGTAACCACCGACATTTATGGTGAAGAACGGTATCAACTACAACTTGTATTAGAATGTAGGACAACAGATTAGCTGACATTCATTATGCCCACGTCAGGTGATTTGCGATACATGATCGTTCTGTGAAATCATAGGTGTATGTATCACTGTTAGAACCATTTTATTAAAGTCTATACATATATGTGATTATAAATAAGAAAAACTTTTAAGACGGGTTGATCAATTTGTAGGTAGATTAGTACATTTGACACCACTGTTCCACCTGCTGTTGTTTCTGTCAGCTACTTAGTAGGGTTACGACCTTAGAATTCAATTCCCAGAGACGTAAAGCGTTGGAGGTGCATTAAAGGACATAATGTAAACGGTTATCCAAATCAAGAAACTTGAATACCAAGTTTTCAACTCATCACAAATAAAATTAAGTCGATGTACGTAATATACAACAATACACAAAAAAAAAGCTTCCCTTCGGGACACCGGCGTATATGTATGTATAGTATATGTATATATGTATTTACATATGTACTTTTAGTACTAAATCAATACTTTAAAATACTTTTAGCATTTTTTTAATTGTAATGCACAAACAATACAAATGTAAATAATTAAATGAGCCTATCTCACCTATATGAAGAGCTAATAATAATTATGCTAATAATATGCACGCATCTATAAATATGTGTGTTGAATTGTTTTACGGTCCTGTTGGTCTACTGGTTAGTGACCCTGACTGCTGAACCGGAGGTCGTGGGTTCGATTCCCGGATACTTTGTGTCCGTTGATTGAATGCTTGTAAAGCCCCCCGAGACACAAGAAATATGCCTAATGCGGGACTTGTCTTTTTAAAAAACAGAAAAGGGTTTATCGTTTGATTGATCTATTATTGTTGATGATAAATTGACACGCTTACTTGTTCCTTTTGTTTATCTGGAATATCTAATAAATGGGTAAATCGCACGCCACTGCTCTAAGAATTCTCTAGTCCTAAATCCCCTTCCTACTCTTCAGAGCACTCAACTGCCACTGCAGGATAGGCTTAGTATTCTGGGTATGGATATTTGCCGGGATCTCAATCCGCGCGATTACATCGAGAGTGTCACTAAGGCGGCCTCGCGTAAGCTCGGCGTTTTGAACAAGGTGAGACGGTTCTTCTCGCCCGAGCAACTGTGTCTTTTGTACAAGACCCAGGTTCGCTCCTGCGTGGAGTACTGCTCTCATCTCTGGGACGGCTATGCGCAGTATTTGCTTGACGCTCTCGATCGGTTGCAGCGGCGCGCAGTCCGCATTATCGACTGTCCTGAGATCACCCAGTCTCTTGAGCCTCTGCAGTTGCGAAGAGATGTCGCCTCTATGGCAGTCCTCTATCGCCTACATCACGGGGAGTGTTCTGATGAGCTCTTCCAATTGGTCCCACCTTCTCCCTTCCTCTACAGGACCATGCTGCATTGACTAGACATGCAATGAGGATGGTGACCACCACTCTTTGACTCCACCTATTGCTTTCCATCAGGCAAAGTGGAGTCACTATGGTAGGCTAATATAAAAAAAAAAAAAAAAAAAAAAAAAAACAGGTAAATTCATAGCTTGCTGCTACCTTACATTAGTTGTTGGTCTAGTGCGGTAGCGTTACTGACTGCAAAGAAAAAGGTCGTGGGTTCGATTCCCACCCAGGACAAATTCTCGTGTGATGAGCATGATCATTATTTGTTCGGATATTGTTTGTCTGGATGTAATTTATCTAGTTAGTTTGGTATCAGAGGGTCATGTGTGAGATGTGTGGAATTGTTATTAGTAACTGTTTTGATTGAAGCGGAGTTGCCATGCATTTCTAAACTACGGTTCTAATTTCCTCATTGGTAGTTGTCTTCACAAGTGATAGAGCTGTATTGCATATAATGCGAAATATGCATTACGTTCATAAATAGATTTTCTCATTAGCGCTGTGAGATATGGAATATTAACTACATAAAACAAATGGCACATCTGCTTACTACGATGTTAAGTGACATGATAGCCTGACTGACTGACATTATAACGATATATTAGGCAAGTATTGATAGAATACTAAAACAAAATTGCCTTGTTTTACTTGTCTTTACCATTTCTGAGACACTTAATTTATAAAAAATATTTTTATATATCTAAAATTAAGAAGCAAAAAATAAGAGTAGAGGGCTCGGACCTGGCAACACACAGTCTTCTTATTTTATTGATAAAGTTAGTAACTATTACACATAAGATTGACTTCAACTTAAAATTCAAAATGAAAATAGCTTTCATATTGCCCCCATGTTGGTTAAGAATACATAGTAGCGTAGTGTGCAATTCCAGACAAAAATCTTTCTCGGATTTAGATGTTGTTCCGACCTGTGTAGTCATTATAGCGTGATTGAATAACAGGCATCCATAAAAACATTCGGATTTATTGGAGCAACAAGATTTAATAAACATTGACATTAATTACACTACTCTTAGTCAGTCTGTAATATATTAAGTCACATTGCCCGGCTACAATGCAATGATGTTTACACTAAACGAAATCTTAGCACGACACTTAAAGTAAATATAAGTAAATATTGAACATTTTACTTTACTATTTATCAACAAATGGTAAAATGAAACTACGATTGTATTACATTTATACAAGAATTCTGGCCTAAAAAGGTATGGCTGAACAGCATTTGTCCTCGAATTCAAGCCTTGTTAAAGGGCCCCTCAATCTTATAGAAAACCATTTCTGCTTGTACTATGATCGTAGTAAAGAATTATACTATAATCGGTAGGAGTAAAGAAAATATATTCAGGTTATGGATTCAATGATGGTACCAATTTGAACAGCTTGTGCGTTACTAACCAAACAATGGCCCATCTCACATCGTGCCCTGCGTGTCCAAACAGCTGCAAGCGGGAGGATTTAATGTCTGCCACCGAAAATGCAGCACACGTCGTCAAGTTCTGATCAGCAACAATTTACGTTTATTACAATTTGTCAATGCCTATAAGAAAATGAAAGATAATGTAAATATTATTATCTTTATAGAATTCTAGAAGGATCATCACAGGGATATGGGGACTCTTTCTTTTTACGGCCGAAGTTATTAAGGTATAAAGTACTTAAGCGTTTATAAGCTTAACACTTTATAGAACTTTACCGTAGTCGAATATCCGAAGCGATGTTGCATAAACCCGTTAAATCTCTGTAATGATTATAATTATACCGAAATGAAGAAATCGATTCGCTGGGTACGTAATATTAAATTGAATAAAATAGTGAACTTTGTGAACGTAGAAAAGACTGAGTATCAGTAGGTACCGAACTTTTTTCAGTATGATATTTTTTTAAACGCCCCAAAGATCGCGTCTTGATGGATTTCAACATATAATGTTCCATTGGAACCGTGTTAATAGGGGGAGTGACGTCGGGTGTAAGGTTAATATTTCTCGATAACGTCAGACTTAGAAAAATAAAGAAAGAGAAGATTAATAATTTATACAAAATTCATATTTTATATTACCCGACCGGCTCCCTATTTTCTTGTGAAGGTATAAAGAATGATTAGGCAATGATTCATTGATACTTGGAACTTGGCTCTGTTAAAAGAACTGTAAAATTTTTCAAAAAAAAATCTACTGCTGTTAACTTGACAGCTCTGTTTGTTAAACTATATTTTTATACGCCATTCATATCAATATTGAATGGGTAATAATAATGGTTATTTGTCATAGCTAGATCTTATGTATGCCACACAGAAACTAAACAACCTTTGATGTTATCATGGCTGTAAATAATGATGATTTAATGCATCGTATGCAAAAGTTATTATAAAATACTTCAGACGTCAATTAAGAATTTTAATACATACAATACCACTACTAGACATTCAGCGAATCAAATTATTTGTACATGACGCTTGTGTTGTCGCAATTGCGTATGTTAACCACATCTAGGACGATAGGCATCCGGACTCGCGTGAAATCGACTTGGCAAGCATTCGATTCCAATGCAAATCGTCTAAAAGTATGCGAGTGAAAATATCACGCCGTGATGTGTGAATAAATCTTTACGATATCTAAACTATTCGATTTCATTGGAGAATCTATAAACAAAGCATGTGAGGATGCAGGGTGAATGTTATGATTATTGATTGAGTGTTTATTCTAAACATTGCTGCTGTTGGATTGTTTATCTTTTATGATGTCATCTAATGACTTGTATCAATCGATACGGGTAGACTAATTTCGTTTTATATTTTTTCTATAGTTTATCTAGCTCCATTTAAATTTGTATAGTACTAACCTATCCGTTGATATATTTTGAAAGAAAGCCAGTAAGTAAACTATAACGTCTGCCTCTTTGTATACAGACACAATAAAGCGGTCCTATTGAAAAGTATCTCTATTGGCGTTTGATATATTGTGCAGTTAGGATCATGATTTCAATAGCAAATGTACTCTTTGAAAAAGGGTCTTTAAACTCACTTCATTATGGGTGTATAATACCTCATAAAGAAATCCATTCACCAGTTAACTGCGAATTTTTGTACTCCTGTCACACCTTTATCCTATCTATATATTAAGGATACCAACGCAGATTATTACCTCAGCGGCATCATAACGAATATTACAAATGCGAAAGTGAAAGGGTTTTGAATTATATTCTCTCTTGTTTTGGAACTACATAATTTAGTAATCGATATGAGATGTCTAACTAACTGTCATGTATATATGATACCTATATATATAGATACATATTAAAACTAAAACTATTTGTGTGTCATGTGTATTTTTTTTATTTGTATTGTATTGTGTTGCAATTTAATTTTATAGTAAGTCATTAGTGTTACAAAAACTATTTTTAATTTATTTACATACAATTTTGGTTTCTGGAGAAGTGTCAAGGCGTATAAAACATATTTTATTTCTAGACCATTGTTAATTGTATTTAAACTTTTTACTCATCAAGAAAGTAAATTTTTCAAAAAATATTTAATAAGTAACAGAAGGACACGTAACAGCGCAAAAAGAGCCATTAAATTTATAATAATAATAAAAAATATATTTTTTATAATGCGTTGTACAATATTTTTATACCAAACAAGTTAATCAATTAAACTGAAATTTATGTTTCTAAATACATTCAGCTTTGACATAATAAAAACCACAAAAAAGAGTAAACAGCGGATGCGTGTAAATTAAATATCCTCACACTAAAATCATATACAATCTGAAATATTAACCGTCTGCCAGTTATTAAATGAATACTGCAATTTATCCAATTATCCTACATAATCATGTATCACTACTTACACAATAAACAATCCAATAGGTTTGTAGTATTAATTATTAAATCCAATTTGATTATGAGGTGCACATGAATATTTACATCCCATTAATAAATCACAACACTGGTCACATAAACAATAATTCATTCAAAATAAGAGAAAAAAACAAGTTTGATTTTAGAACTCCACCGTATTACGAGAGCGCGTGTACGAGTTTTAACGCGAGGGCGTCCACACAACCGTAAGTCTACTTTCCAACTGAGACTGCTCGATCGAGACTCCAGGCGGTTGCCTGCTGTGGAATGCCGCGCTGCAAGTCAGCTATTTTTCTGTACATGGTTGATAAAACTTGACGCTCATATATAATACACAGATTTGCGGCCACTGGTACTTATGTACAAAGTTTAAGTAAGTTACAAAGATAGTAACTTAGTACTTAGTAAACCTATTTACATATATCTTTATGTTTCTCATTTTGCTCACCGAAGCTCTATGTGTACCTATGTATAAGGAATAAATGCCATGTATAAGTAATTGCACTTGGGGTTTTAAATTTTACAATGTACAGCACACTCGAAGTTACAAAATGCTTTATCAATTGTTTATCACTGTAGCTTTATTATGTTTTTTGTTTGATACCTCACGTGTACAATAAAGAGTATCTGTCTATCTATCTATCTGTAGAAGCAAATAAAATTATTAATGACATTGCGAGGAAACAAAATCATTAATATAAATAGTAGACAGTTAACCGTTTCGTCCTCATTTATGCCTATTCTCTTCAAAGTACATACATATGTACAGTTAATTCAGGGTATTCGTTAAGCAAAATATAAAGAGCCGTAATAACTCATTCGAGCATTATTTATTGTACACAATTATTATAAAGACCTAAAAAACTGTAATACATATAACGGTAATATGTACACGTAGTATTAACCAAACGCTGGGATAGAAAAGCGTATCAGTAATATGTAATTTCTGTGTAATGAGTAATGACATTCAATTGTTTTAAGCGAACAAAAATTGGTTAAAAAGTATTATAAAAGTAATGTATAATATTTGACTAACAGCCACGGAAGAGTGGGTATGGTCTGTTCTTTGTTCAGCAATAGACGAGATGATGATAAGCAGGACCTTACGTGTCTTAGTATTTAAAATACAATATATATGTATATACATATATATATTCAAATAGGCTTACTAGTTTAGACATTTTACACCTACATATTTTGTATTTTTTAATAAATGTAAAAATTCTTCCTAACTATGCCCATAATTGTATAAGGCAGAAGCATATGTGTGTGTAGCAATAAAAGGAATAATTTTAAAAGGAAATACATTTCTCTGCACCAAACTGCATTCAAAGCTGTCAATCCGCATGGTGCTTCCATAGGGGGAAAAATAGCGGGATGTTTCCTGATTATACAGGATTTGCAGTGTCCGGTATGCGGCAGTACGAGTCCGGTCTTATATGATACGCGCACCTGACCTTTTCGTATCTACAATCGAGCTCATTATACTTTAGTTCGTTATTAGTGGTCATAACAGTACCTAATAGTATATACGTCACGTATAAAAAGAAATATCTGCGGTATGCATATAAAGAAATGAATACAATTGATAGTATTTTTTAAGGTTAGCTGTATTTAATTAAAATATACATATATGCAATTAAAAATAATAAATAAAATTTAAAAGTGATATAAAAATATTGAACCTAAACTTAGGCTTAATTCATTTCAGCTGTTTGTTACGCTTTCACGCCGAAGGTCACAGGATACTTTTTATAAAAAAAAATATTTTTAAGGAATGTATAAAAAATCAGATCAGATGACCCGTCTGTTTCGTCTATCGCCCTATATTATATAAAAAAGTACTTTGCTTCCATGACGCCATAGGTTTTGTAAGTTCAATACTTCAGGTAAAATTATAAGTAATTACATTTAACTTGACTCTCGCTCACATTGACTCATTTGACATTGAATCTTTGTTATAATATCGATCAAGCTCATAGAACATCATAAGAAATATTAAAAGGAGTGGGAGGAAGATGATTTACTAAGCTAAGTAGTTTTTTTACGCTTATAACCATGATAAAAAAGTGTAGGTAGTGCACATTAAGGGGCAAAACATCGATGTTTGAGAGACGAGCATCTGCTCGAGGTATTAGTCTCGTTTTCAAAAATAAATATTATTGTATAATAATAACAGCTTTAAAGAAATATTCTTGAAAATCGTGTAACACAGTTGTAAAGACTGTTCCATAAACGAATCTGTCATCTAGTCATGGCCGAGTACTTGCTAGAGTTGGATGAAACTTCAAAAAAATATAATTTGCCTAGCGTATAAATAATGGATATTCTCAATACTTTATTTTGTTTTTACATATGAAAGTCCACTTTGGTTTTAATTTTGAATTAAATCGATAGATACAAAAAATGCTAATAAATATACAAATACTTGATAGCACGAATAGCGCAGCGCATCCCCATACGTTGTAATACTTTGTATAATCTTCAAATTTTTGTTACAGGTCCAGGTGTTCTTTGTGTCCGTTACTTGAATGTTTGTAACGTAACCCCGCGATACAGGAATTAATCCTGGTGCAGAAGATTCCTTTAAAAATGTAAAAGACGTACAGAATAGGTACGATATACTAGATACATGGCGTAACATCATGACATGTCATCATCAGTATGCCCCATCTTAATTATATTGTTATTTAGTCATGACTGAAGCAAAATCACAAACCTACTACCTATGCTTACACCTACTGTGTTCCTATGCTTCCTGCAACAGACACAGAATATTTCAGTAAGATATTCATGTAAGTTTGCGGTTTTTATTATATTTTAAATGTTTATTTGTGTTACATTTTCGTAGTAAAGCTACACATTACTAGTGAGGATTAGATAACACACTGACTCGTAACAGTTCAAATGAGTATCCTCAAGCAACATTTGATACTTATTTCTTTAGAAAGAATTGCCAATTTTAAAGTTCGTTACATAATTATATTTTTTCGAACTGTAAATAGTGTTTTGTGCTCATGTATTGTTTCGTAATGGCTATTATTTGTCCAAAGAGAAACACCTAACGTTCTCTGAGGTGAACGGCCTCAGTGATTAGACCTATGCGTTCAAACTCGAGTGTTTGCACACAATAGATGCAATGTGTGTATAATAAAGTAAGCGCACAATTACTTAACATTTGTAAGTCTAATTAAAAATTGTGTGGTCTTGGCTCGTTCTCTAAGAACCAGGTGTAATATCCGCTGTATTCTCAAGTATATATTAAAGTCGATACTCTAATTAAACGTGGCTGGATTCATGTCAGTAACCGTTGGACTATACATGAGCTACTAATTGAACTGAACTACTAGACAAATCAGTAGGCAATGATAGTTTTTATTTTTTTATTTAAACACTTAATGCAAAAAAAAATACATAGGTAGACTTAATGCCGTAGGCATTAAGTCTACCTATGTATTTTTTGTCTACCTGAAAGAAGAATTGCAATTTGAATGATGATTTCATTAGCCTAAAAATAGCTAGAAATGGAAATAAGCATCAACTGCCTGAGTCGCGATGGACTTGGTTGCGGGACAATGTCACTTATTAATATTGTTACGAGCTGGGTATTTAATAAATTAAAGTAGTCGATTGATTACCAAAAAAAACACAACACAATATTTATTAATACCACTCTTTACAATTACAAATCACTATATCACTCGTTAGTCGCACTAGAAGATCGCTTCGATGTTTATTCGCTGTATCGTGAATCAATACTGCCCGTACGGCTAACACGATCCGCTTTTATATTGCTGTCGAGATAACTAGAATGTATGATAATATTCGATCGATGGCTCTAGACTAAATAGATTATTCTAGAGCTACTTGTAGCGCCATCTAGCGTCATAATGTCCACAGTTGCGCGCTATCCGACACTAGATGGCGTTGTCCTTCGTTCTCGCGTCTTGTAGATTGTTCCAGACTATTTTTCTCGATGGCGCAACACTGCCCCCTCCTAAGACATGCTCGTCCCGAGCATAATCAGTCCCATAGTATCACGCCAATCGATCTACATGAACTATCTTTGGGGCTCTTTGAACACCAGCCAGCACCCGCCCCGCAGTCCTGGCGTTTACTCGTTTCCCTGCTGTTGTTGGGCAGTACTATCAACCGCCCTATTCCCCTGAGACCGGTCGTATTCACTTCCTATGCTTCGCTTAGGGCAGCCTGACCGAAGGTGACCTTTTTCACCACAGGCGTAGCATCTAGGGCTGTACCCCTTAAATCGGTCCCGCACAGGTGATGCTACAACCTCCCGGACCCGATGAGACCGATGGTCTTGTCTCACAGCTTCCACCTCCAAAGCATGGGCCAGAGCGTCCTTGAGAGTTTCATGGTGCCCATGTCTCACAGCAGCCCTAACTTCGAGGTCACGAATGCCATCGATGAAAGCTTGCACCAGATTCCCGTCAACGAGCGCAGGTGCAGACTGGTACGCCTTACGGACCAGTTTCTCAACTTCCAGAGCCCACTGTTGCAAGTTTTCACCGATGCGTTGGGCACGATCCTTCAGCTGTGCACGAAACACGTGCTCCAGATGAGCGTCACCGTATCTTGCCTCCAATGCCTTCAGCAGTTGCTCATAGGTTACCTTCTTACCGAGGGCTTCGAGGACGGTTAGAGCCTGGTCTCGGAGACCCAAGGTGAGCGCGGTCATAGCTTGTTCCTTTGTCCAGCCGTTCGCCGTCATAACAGCCTCAAATTAGATCTTGTAGGCTGACCACGAAGATGTTCCATCAAACGGCGGTACTTTGAACCCCCGCACCGAAGGAGTAGCAGTTACTGTAGTCGCCGCTCCGTCTCCAACTTTAAGGTTTCCTAATGCCTTCTTCACGTCGGCAATCTGAGTTTCGGCCTCAGTGATACGGTTCTCGTGTTGAAGAACCTGATCTTTCACTACCTTGAGTTCTTTGCCGAAGGTCTCATGAATGCTTTTCAACAACAGCATCTGTTCCTCATGACGGCGGGCCTGCTCCTCCTTGTCCCGCTGGAGCTGTTCTTCCAAGCGGTGGGCCTGCTCCTCCTGACGGCGGGCCTGCTCCTCCTGACGGCGGGCCTGCTCCTCCTTGTCCCGCTGGAGTTGTTCTTCCAACCGGCGGGCCTGCTCCTCCTTGTCCCGCTGGAGTTGTTCTTCCAACCGGCGGGCCTGCTCCTCCTGACGGCGAGCCTGTTCCTGATATCAGGAGCTGCTGCCAATGCCGATGTGGACGGCGTGGTTTCCATCGCTGGCTGCTGACCCTCCAATGTAGGCAGTTGTGCACCTCCAAATCGCCTCTGATCAGTCTCTTGCTGCCGTTGACTCCTAGTTCAGATACCTTCCGTGTCTTCCTTTGTTAAAACCGGCATACTTTAATCCCACTTCTGACACCAAATTGTTACGAGCTGGGTATTTAATAAATTAAAGTAGTCGATTGATTACAAAAAAAAAAACACAACACAATATTTATTAATACCACTCTTTACAATTACAAATCACTATATCACTCGTTAGTCGCACTAGAAGATCGCTTCGATGTTTATTCGCTGTATCGTGAATCAATACTGCCCGTACGGCTAACACCAGTGTCGCCAACTGTTTGAAAACTTTCCCCCTAAAGCAATTTCAAAAACCACTAAATTCAAAACAAAACTCCCCAACGACGGACCAAGTATTTATTCATTACAATATAAATAAAGAAATAAATAAAAACAATAAATAATTAGTTAATAACAATAGTTATTTAGTATTTTTAAGTATTTTTCTTTAATTTCATCACATTATGAAATGTAATTTCAATTATTATATAATTTATGTCATTTACTTACCAGCATTTCCTTAAAATTTTTAAAAAATACAAATAAAATTTTATCCCTAAAAATATCCCCAAAAAATTTCACCCCCTAAAAAAATCCCTGTATAGATTTTTTCCCCCTAAATTTAGGGGGAAAACCCCGGAGTTGGCATCACTGGCTAACACGATCCGCTTATATATTGCTGTCGAGGTAACTAGAATGTACGATAATATTCGATCGATGGCTCTAGACTAAATAGATTATTCTAGAGCTACTTGTAGCGCCATCTAGCGTCATAATGTCCACAGTTGCGCGCTATCCGACACTAGATGGCGTTGTCCTTCGTTCTCGCGTCTTGTAGATTGTTCCAGACTATTTTTCTCGATGGCGCAACAATATGTAAACCGTATTTAGGCTTATGGTCCTACACCTATTGAAGGATTAGCTAACAATTGCTTTTATTAACATTCATAAAACAACATTTGTTGTTGGATTTCTTTACATTTGCAGTAGTTTACAGGTTATTATAATTAACTTAAATTGTATAAAAAGAAATTAACTTAAAAAATTATACTTACTCTTTTATATTGTAATATAAAATAGAATAAAAGTAGCGGCATGTCATTGTTTTTAGTTTAGAATTGGATTTTGTTCAAGAATATTATTATATTTTATTTTAGCAATAATCCAATGTATATTCATTGGCACTCCTAGATAATTTTATAATTTGATTATAAAACCAAATTATAAAATTATCATCAGTATAATAAATTAATATTAAATATTTTATTATTTTGGTTTCAGCTGTTAATAGCACACTCGTCTTATTCACTTAGAGTCTTATTAAATTAAATAAATAATAATCCTCATATACGTTAAAACATATTGATTTTTATTGCATTAAAGCATCAAATCTAAGTATCAATTAATGGACTATAAAACTATCTAAAACTAGCTACAATTTATGATATATTAAGTATAGGAAGCTTGGTAAATTATACTAGATTATTTGTGAACACGCGATGTACGTAGATACCGGGATCAATACCGGTATAAATTGTTGCGCTTTATGCCTATCTTGTGAAATTTATAACTACATATAACATATATTTTTATTATCAAGTACGCGTCAATTTGTTGTAGTAAAATAACATAGTAGGCACTTATAAACCTATGTATATTATTTCACTAATATTGGTTGGGTGTTTGTTATTCAATTTGGATCTGAATCTGAATATGCATGTTATTTGCGATTAAACTTCAAAGTCAACTACTTGAATGCGATTGAAATCACGGGCAACAGCTAGTTTTGGTGATAATAATAAAAATAATTTAACACATCTCATACACGACCGTCTGTCTGATCTGTACACGCTGAGACAGAACAAATAATCGAACTCACGACCTCTGCCACGTCTTAGCAGTCAGGGTCCCTAACTACTAGACCAATATGCCAGTCCGACGGTGATATTTTTGTGTTCATTTCTAGTGAACATAAGGTATGTTCACAATGAACAGAGATATATCAACAAATATGCTTTTCTATAACAAATGAGGGATAGGGCAGAACTGTAGTTTCATAGTTTAAGACCGAGATTTTGAAAGCCATTTATAATTTCTGATTAGCTTTACTTTAAAATATTGCATTATTTAGTTTTAGAACGTAAAATATGTTTTATATATACAGATATTTTGTCAACGTGTCCAGTAAAATAATATGACAATGTACATATATCTTGTGAATGGTTTAACAATGATCTTGACTGCTATTCAATTGTCCTTTACAGGGTTAACACTGTCACACGTTTAATTTTACACGAATTTCTAATAGATTGAACTTTTTTAGTAACAACCGACTAGCCCATATATATGTGTGTTAACATTCTGTAATTGATCCAATCTAAGTTTATAACTTAATATTATTTCCAAGGTTTATTGTTTCTTTAACTATTTCTGTTACTTTACTATTACTGTTAAAGTTGTTTCCTTATTAGTTTACGAAACCAGCCGACAATAAAACACTATTAAGGAAATTAATAAGCTAAACGCTTGTTTAAATAATAATTTGAGTAAGAATTCTACGTTATTATTATATAACTGTTTAATATTAATAATGTTGACTTTATCCGGTATTAATAAATATATATGAAGATTGGTTTTATGTATATGTTAATAGAATCGTTAACTCTAAATATATTTATATATGTATTATGTATGCAGCGTAGCAGTAAGTAACGTCTTTGTTTTGAGGCAGCGTCAAGGAAAAAAGAAAAACTACCTACTAAACAGTCTGATTACTTTTAGGAAATGTAAGGGTTCCGCATACAACATGAGATAAGATATGTTTTGCCCTTCCAATGTGCCATGCTATGTGTCCATGTATGTAGAATTATTTATAGACAGCGGATCGTTCCATTATGTTATCCATAAACACAAGTTTACATCTATATACATATATATTATTAGGCTTAGAGAGAAGCATTATTGGAAAACATTCCAATCACTGGTTACTTAATTTATTCCGTTAAAATCCTGGCCGTTGACAGTTTTGTAGAGAAATCTTCAGACTCTGTAAAGCACTTCAAGCTGTCTTCCTTGTCATATAAACACATCACAAGTAAATTTAGAAGTTCTGTAAATCGCCAGCGACTTAGAATCTAGTCATTCATTCAATAATTTATTGATTAATTTATGGGTTTCATTCTTTCAATTATTCATTCACTCATAGCTTTCTCACAGCCGATTTAATTATCTTTTGGTACATTGTTGATATTATAAATAATTAGAATACATAAGTATATGAACATTAGTAGATTGTAAATATTATAAAACTGATTTATAATCTGTAATGAAGTATCTATATTTTAATTTTTACACCTATATTTTCAGTTATACCTCTAACAATGAATGTGTAAAAATTACATTCAATTCCATGCAGCAGTTTTAGTGTGATGCTTGTACAAAAAATACAAACATACAGACGGACAGACAGACAAAAATTCTAAAAACTGTTACATATTAGTTTTAATTCAATATTTTTAATGTACAGACATTTACAAGGTATTTTTGTATAAACTACTACTACTATACCTAAATAAAGTGAAAAAAAAAAAAAAATAGCCATCCCTACATCAGACGTCTGCTAGCTATCTTACTCTTGGATTGTATTGGAGCACTAACACACATGATTGTTCTTCATATAAATTCATCAGGCCTAGGTTTATTCTGATGATACGTAAGTATCTTTTCCACCTTTATCATTATGTACTTTCTGATTTGTACTAATTAAAAATCATCGTGTTAATGTTTTCTATTCTTGCATGCTAGTGAGTAAATGATAGATTGTTTTTCAATAAGATCAAGAAAATACTACTAATAATAGCCACAGAACCAAAGATCAGCAGCAGCAGATCAAGTAGCATAAAGCATTTGCGTGAAATTAAAGCTGAAATATTAATGTCTTATGACGGAGTGACGGAGAGAGTCGGAAAAAAACTGTAACCTACTTAATAAAAAAAAGTTCAAATCTGTAATCTGTAAGTATTTATTATGTAAGGTGTTTGTTTATATACATACATATATGTATATAATACACATTAATCACTCCGTGGACATTGCCCGCATAAGAACTGCGTGAATATAATCGATCCAATAACGATAAAACGAAAACCATACATAACATTCACGTTACACAGCCTTTCACAGGCAAACCGGTATATTATGTTGAAACTAGTCCCAACCACTACTCTATATGTGAATTTTCTTAATTTATAGTCTTGAAAGAAAAAAATATTATGAAACAAATATAATTAATATTATTGGATGAGTGTAGTTTGAGATTTTTTCAAAAAGGATAGGATGAGAGTGGAGTAAAACAATCCAGACGTAATAATAATTAAACACCTATATTTTTGGATTCAATAGGTAATGACATATAGCGTCATTGGAGTTTCTCTTTCGAATGCTGAAGAATCATTGAAAATATTTTGCTAGTTAATAGTTTTATAAAGAACCAACTGCAGTGTTTTGGTAAGTCATTTGTAATATTTAGTGTACTTTTTAAAAATAATGGTAAAACTGCGATGAGAAAAAGTCTCGTGTAACACAGGATTTCTCTGCAGCATATTCGTGGTTAATTCTGTGAGGACTTTCTTTCTTCTTTTATATATACACATGTATATATAAACATAGGAATTGAAGATATCATCGGAGTGGGGAATTAGGCTTCGGCCTGGTAGATTATAGTAGTAGTACGCCCATATTGTGAGGGATCGAAAAGATAGGCGTGCGCAGGCAAAAAACAAAAAAAGTAACCATTCGCCAGTCAATCAATACGTAAGAAATGATTATATATACATAAAGTAAAAAAGAGGCAATGATGTGATTCATTACAGTTAAATGATTATTCATATTATCGACTGATTCCGCCTTCAGCTGTTATCGACGTCTCATTATACACAGAATTATTTTTGTTTATTAAACATGTTTTTTTTTTTCTGAGTATGAGTGAGTTATATGAAAAACTAAAAGTTCTTAGTAATTCACAATATAGATACTGCAATTAAATGTAGGGATTGGAATATTACCTTACCGATCTATATATATACATATAAAAACCAAAAATGTTTCTACCTGTGTATGTCCGTTATAGATTTTGAAACCAAGCTTTGAGTTCAGCGACAAGAAAACGCAGCCGTGCGCGTTTTCTAACAAAAAGTCTCCATTCCTTCAACTTCCTACTCTTTAGAACACTCAACTGCCACTACAGGATAGGCTTAGTATCCATGGTGGACATTTGGCGGGATTTCAATCTGCGCGATTACATCAAGAGCTTCACTAAGGCGGCCTCGAGGAAGCTCGGTGTATTGAACAAGTTGAGACGGTTCTTCTCGTCCAAGCAACTATGTCCTTTGTACAAGACCCAGGTTCGCTCCTGCGTGGAGTACTGCTCTCATCTTTGGGACGCCTATGCGCAGTATTTATTGACGCTCTCGATCAGTTGCATTGGCGCGCAGTCCGCGTTATCGACTGTCCTAGGGTCACCCAGTCTCTTGAGCCTCTGCAGTTACGAAGAGATGTCGCCTCTATGGCAGTCCTCTATCGGCTACATCATGAAGAGTGTTCTGACAAGCTCTTCCAATCGGTCCCACCTTCTCCCTTCCTCTATAGGACTACACATGCTGGCCTGAGGAGTCACCGTTTGAGAGTCGAAATTATACGATTCCGAACTAAACGGTTTGGCTCTTCTTTCCTGTGACGATCGGTGAGAGTCTAAAACTCACTACCAGCGCACGTGTTTCCTTACCACTTTGATCCCGGGTCTTTTAAGCGGGGCGTGAAAAAGCATTTCACCAGGCCGACATAGTTTGGGTTTCCATGCTGCATTGACTAGACATGCAATGAGGATGGTGACACCACCACTCTTGGACTCCACTTATTGCTTTCCATCAGGCAAAGTGGAGTCACTATGGTAGGCTAATAAAAAAGAGGCTTTAGTCATCTAAAACAAGAAAAGTGTATAACATTTTTTTTCTGTATCACACACTGGGTATCCGCTAGTAGTTATAATACACGCATACATACATAGTGGTACTAAATTAATATGGTTGGCAACATGTGGGCGTTACATGCTTCTCTACCGGAAGGTAGGTCATTCGGGAATAATTCGTTAAGAGTATGTATGTATTTAATGAAGTACAAAAACATACGGTTTATTATTCTAGATACGGAGACATGGTGAAATAGAAACATTTTTACCCCACACGAATTAATTTGATGAAGTGAAGTAAAATTGAAAAAATATTAAAAAACTAAAACACGTGAGTTAATATTTCATAAGAGAAAAGTAACTGCATATAATACATGAATAACACGATTTAATGTCGGCCATGGTTATCGTGCAACAGGTAACTTCAATGTCAAATATTATTACGTGAGTAAAGTAATTATATGGCTTGGGAACTCGACTAACCATTTTGTTTTAATTTATCTGAAACCTTAGAAATAAATCGAAAAAGAACCGTTAAACTATTTATTTGCAATTTGCGTACAGCTGCGGTAAATCAGAAATGTAATGCTCGGAGGCTCTGTTCGCATGAGCGCGTTTTAATACCACCAACACTATTATTATATACTATTACATATATTCAATATTTATACTAATACAATCTACCCACGCTGTAGAAGCTTGGTATTTTGATAGACAGTAGCGTATTTTCTTTTCCAAAGTGCGAAGTATACACATACCATTTTCATTAAAATTGTTTTTTCCGTTTGGCTGTGAAAAGTACAGACAGATATAGAGATAAAGTTACAATCGCCGTTATAATATTATTACTGTTTGATTACATACTTCGTTTGCACTTAATTGAAAATCTATCATAGACTTATGAAGAAATAGGTTAGTAGATAAACTTGGCCTAGTATAAGGCCTTCCCTAAGGAATAACACAATCGATAAATAATTAAATAATCAACTCCCTGAGGGCGTGAACAATGCAATCGACAGGACTCTTATGGTAAATGGTTGTGATTGAAATCAGTGTACAGTTCACTTCGGTATTGATAGTAAAGGGGACAAACGAGCAAAACGGATCACTTGTTGGTAAGTGACTTCTGCCGCCCATGAACACATGCAATTCAAGAGTCACAAGAGTGCTGGCCGCCTTTTCGGTCGAGGAGGGGAAGAGGGGATAGACAAATGGGGAGGGAAAAGAGAATAAGGGAAAAAGGAAAGGGGGAATGTGGGAAAGCATTGTTTGATAGCCGGTTTTCTGTGAGGCCGTAGTAATACTCCGGTCGAGCCGGTCCATACGTGCCGAAGCATGACTCTCCCACGTTAAAACTCAATCATTTCATATGTATTCATTTTTATTTCTGTACATAATGCCCTTATTAACCGAAATATTTCTTTATTTGGAAGATTGAGCTTTTCGTTTGTCCCAGGTGGTAAATTAAGGTATAGAATACAGCTTTTTACGATTTAAGATTTATTGATACTTTCTTTTAAAGTCAATTATTTATGTGAGGTGAGGTTTAAACCTTAAACCTTGTTTATGAATTTCAAAGATTAAACCATATATGTATTATACACATATATACTTATATATACCTATATATGACTGGGATGTTATTCTAGTGGTTAGTGAACCTTATTGCTAAGCCAGACATTGTGGGTTCGATTCCCACCCGTACGTGAAAGAGACAACTGCCGTCCATGGACACCTGCAACTCAAGAGTCGTAACTGCGCTGCCCGCCTTTGAGGGTGATAAGCGTTAGGGGGCTGAGGAGAGGAGAAAGAAGAGATGGGGTGAGGAAATAGGAATAAAGAAAAGTGGGATGAGGAGATGGGAAAGAGGATAGGGGGTTGAAGGGAGAGGAAACAGGAGAAGGGGGGAAGTTGGGCCTCTGGAAACTTCACTCATTTCGGGGAAATGCAACGGGTTGGATGATTGTGAGTATTTGTTTAAGCTCAGCTAGGTATCTAGCTAGAGGGCATTGTGGATTTTGACATATCAGGTGTTATTTAAATGGACATAATAGTGAGCGTGATAAATTATTTTTTCTTGCTGCCTACGGATCTCTTTAGGTGTATACACACCAACACGAGCCTACGTAGCTGTTTTATATACCAGTTGTAATTTGATTAATGACGCTGAAAAAAAATTCTCAATGATTAATTATAGTGAAACGACTTATAACTTTTAAACAACGACAGGTTTTGACGTGTACAGATTAAGAAATCCGTTTCTTTTCAGGTAACATATTTATTAGAATCTTAACTGAAAAAATACAATATAAAAGAGTTCGCGTAATTAGGACACAATTGTTGCCAGCATTTATTAATCGATTGATACTAGTCATACTGTGTACACGATTGCCACAGATTGAAAAACTAAACATAACATTGTTTTCTGCATAAGGACCAACCTAGATAGAAAATTTAGGATATTTGTGATTTTTTTTATCAAATCGGCCACTAAATTACGTCAATATTTGAGTCATTCAAATTAATAATTGTGTCGCAAATTAATAACTACGACTAAAAGCATAGACACAAGAAATAGGCGCGAATGTAACTATCTATCTACCAAACTGTATACAAGTACGCTCACGCCTGTATCACCATGAAGGTAGGCTCAGACGAATGGGCTGGCTCGACCGGTAGGATACCAGGGCCTCAAAGAACCGGTTATGAAGTATCGCCAAACATTGCATTTCCTCGACATGAGTGAGGTTTCCGGAGGCCCAAGTCCTCATCTACCTTTTCCTCTCGCCTCATACATCTCTTTTTTCCCCGGCGCAGCATCCCCCATTCCTTATCACCCTCAAAGGGGGCAGCGCACTTATGACTCTTGAGTTGCAGGTGTCCATGGACGTCGGTTGTAGTGACAACCACACCACACGCACACCACAGACGGGTCACCTGATGGTAAGTGTACCATCAGGTGACCCGTCTGTTCGTCTGTACCCATGTAGCATAAAAAAATATATATTTTAAACGCCGACATTTTGCGTAATAGAATATAGTCCCTGTAACGTAATAGGAGGCAAACCTTTTGTTATTTATTTTTAAGTAATTCTTATTCTTCAAAGCACTGGTACCTATTGGCTTCCTAAATGTCACGGTTCACTAACTCCTACCTAACTACGTAAACAAAACTTGGACACCAAATTTTACTTACTTCTCTTGCGCAAATCGTCACTCCACCTGGCCTGTGCGTACGGCCTGTGTGTGTGGCGTCCTACGCTACGTTTGCCGAGACGCGGTCTCCACTCAAGAAGTCGTTTTACCCAACGGTCGTAGGTTCTGCGCCTATCAAAATTATACATTTTAAATGTATATACAGTTTATATGACATTGTTGTGTTGACATCTTTGAGGTGATCTGATGCTAGTGGAACTATTTAAATACTACTAGTAAACTCCACGAGTTTGATCTGATATGATTCGATTAGACGAGTTGAACAATGTAGGCTTCATTACGATGATCTTATGATGAAGCCAAGAAACTGAATGCCGATGTGGGTTTTCTATCTAGTGGAATACATTACATTTGATAAAAAACAAAAAAAAAAGGATAGGTTTTTATTTATTTACCATTTTACAAAACCATTTACAATTGTTAATTAGGTATAGTGCATTTGAAAACAACTGAGGTTTGTAAAAATGCCACAGATGCAAGATGATGATGCATGCAGATGCAATGTTATTTCGGAAGTCAAAATTGACAAAGAAAGCCAAAGATGCGAGTTTTATCTACTAAATAATATCACTTTAATTATACCTAAAAGAACAGACCAAGTTTTTAAAAGAATAGGTACGTTGAAGTGGCAATGGGCCAGCCATATCTACCGAAGGCCTGATGGCCGTTAGAGCAAACAGGTCGTAAAGTGGAGAACGCGAATCGGTAAAAATAAGGTAGGACGCCCTCAGCCATCTGGTTAAAGTTGGTTTCTTATGCCGATATTTTCTTTTTTACTTATTGACCGTTTCTTTTTTATTTTTAAAACTAGAATTTATTCCTGTGTCGCCATGCAAACTACGGGCACAAATAATACCCAGACTCAGGACTATTAGTTTATCACACAAATTTTCACCCATGTGGAAATCGAACCACCGACCTCTGGCTCACTAATTACTAGAAGCCAGGTTCACTAACTACTAGCTAGACTATTAGATAAGTTCTTATCTGTTATCATCTGATACGTTATTGTAAAAAAAACTACACTGCTTAAACAACTTGTCACAAACAACAACTCAAATATGGCCACTCTAGGAGTTAGCGATGGTACTTTCTCTTTAGCAACCATCCATAGTTTACATCAACCCTACGGCCCCCTGGATTTCTGCCGCTTTGACCAGTTCCTCTGTCAATGTTTAAAGAGAGAGTGTTACCATGTATGTTATCAGTACTTATGAACCCTTATATACCAACAGTGTTCGGTTCACCGAACTGTGTAGTATATATGTAATTGGAATTAATTAGCGATTAAGACGCTTACTAAGTAACTGGTTCTAGTTCTCTAACTTATTAGAATACAACTTCCAGTTTCACAATGAAAATCAATAATATAAACTTCCTCAACTAATACATCAATATTTAAAAGGTAGATAATAAATTTGTTTTGTTTCTTAAATAGTTCAGCATTTGAGCAAAAAAAAATATAAAAAACTGATCCATTTATTACTTTCTCACTTTTTTACTGCCGTTATCTCAATATATTTATACCCTAAGTCACCTCTACTATTAAAACGATTCAAAGGATGCATCACATGTCATCCAAACCATCAAGCCGTTCAAGCTCTAGGGCTTGACAAAGAGACATCATACATAAATGAATACATTTTAAAACCATAACCTTCTTTCTTGCGCAGTCGGATATAAAACATATAATGTACAAGCATTTTGAGAAGATATTTTTATGCGTGGATGTCTATTTTCATTGGTCAATTTGGTTCAGGTCTAGAAAGCATTGTGTAACATGGTCCCAGATCCAGTGCCTATATTGATTTTTTATATAACGTGTTAACAGAGAAAAACGCAAACTAGTTGTTTATAATGTTTCCTGTGTATGTAACACATACGTAATTTAGAAAGTTGTAACATGTCGCAACTCGTAACTAATGCACTTATTATAAATAATTTATTTTACTTCGGACGTCAAAATTGACAATGAAAGCGTAACTAACGTTGGCGTTTCATCTACTAAATATATATAATCACTTTAATTTTATCTAAATAAACCTGAGCAAGTTTATACAAGAATAAGTGAGTGGAAGTGGCAGCCATATCTGCCGAACAACCGAAGGCCGTTAGAGCAAACGGGTCGTAAAGTGGAGACCACGAATCGGTAAACGTCAGGTAGAACGCCTCCAGCCAAATGGACCGGAGACCTTAAGAAATAAGAAAGTAGCTGGGACTGGTAACGGAAGGTGGAGTACCGGGAGCTATAACCTACATTGGGGGTGGCATATATCCTGCAATTTATTTATTGACATTTATAAAATTATTGAGACAAAAGCAAGACTTCGTTCCCGTCGGTTTTTGTGAGGTTTAGGCTCTGGTATGGCCTTTTTATTTATCAGAATTCATCAAATCTGTTTTTGGAAAATTTAAGGTATTGAACTTTTCTGTTGTCGTCCCATTAATAAGAGATTCCCCCTAAAGAAGCGGGGATATTGGCAAATAAAAAATGTACTCAAAACTTAAATCAACAATTGAGATCACTGGAGAAAAAATAAATATAAATGATATAATTCATACAATAATAATAAGTGATAAATTACTAGAAGCTGATAGTAGGTTTGTATATTAGGGCTATGATCTCGTTACCCTTATGAAATATGTCAGGAACGATATTCCAATTTAGGCGCCGCCGTTATTCCGGTGGCATCAACGAACATGCAAATTGCCCGACGATAATGTACCAAATGAAGCGTGAAAACACGACGGTTGCTCTAATTTAAAAGAATTTGACTTAAGTTTATATTTTAATACAATTATTTTTAATACTGTACTAGCCTAATAACTTTTTCGTTAGAGAAATCATGCTCACTATTTTACCGTCCTCAGGAATGTGCATAAACTCTACATCTAAAATATTGCACATACCTCCGAGTAACAAATAAAAATAAACAAACCGCTCAAGTGCGGGTCGGACTCGCGCACGAACTTTATTATCTATAAAAACGGCAACAAAAGAACGTTTGTTGTATGGGTGCCCCCTATATATTTATAGTTTTATTTTAATTTAATTATTTATTTTTAAAGTGAATATATAATTAAGTATTCTGTGAATATTTCAAGCGTCTACCTGTTGCTGTTATCAATATCAAGAAAAACCGAGCAAAAAAATCAGGTTTGTTGTATGGGAGCCCCCTTACATATTTTATTTGTTTTGTTTTTTGTATTGGTAGTTATAGCGGCAACAGAAATACACCATCTGTGAAAATATCAACTGTCTAATTATCACGGTTCATGAGATACAGGACAGACAGACAGACGGATAGCGGAGTCTTAGTAATAAGGTCCCGTTTACCCTTTTGGGTACGGAACAATAAAAAAGGAAAAAAAAATCATTGAACATAAAGTCCGAACAAATTATATAAATTTAAATACTTGCATTAAACATATAAATATGTGATTATACATAAATCATTTAAGAGTTATATACATACGTACTTGGTGTATTGTAATATAGAAGGAAATAGTCTATTGCAATATAGAATGAATTATAAAAAGCGTTAAATCGATAATAGGTGTAACAAAATATAATAATAATAGGTCTATTTCATACTTAAATCTTACTCATTAAAGACACTTAAAGATTTTATAATTAAGGACGGTGTCATAAAATCAACAAAAACATTGAAAATTGAAGAATTACCTCTATCACTTATGACTTGTTGATATAGCGATTTATACAATAACAAAGACACGGCGTGCGCGGGTACTTTGTCAGCTTTCCAATCTAATGTTTTGCAGTTCTTACTGACCTGACGATACTACTTTTTTACAATAAAGTCCACCAAACGACACAGAGTGTTGTAAAGATTTAATATAGCCATTAATTTCACGCCTTTATGAGAAAACATTCATAAAAAAGTTGCTTGTTTTGTGTATTTGCGAGAATAAGAATTATAGATTCTATATATATATAAGAGATTTCCACCTATAATTTGACTCATCACGATATCTCTGGAGTCATAAGGCGTAGAGACTTGAAATTCGGTAGGATTATTCCTTTCGACGAGTAGAGGTCAGCTAAGAACGGATTTTACGAAATTCCACCCACAAGGGGTGTCAACAGGTGTGCTAGTATATATATATATGTATATTGTAATCTTAGAGTTGCAATACCCTATTACAACAGTTCCCGGATGTGTTTTTAAATCAAGCAACAAGCCTACGTATAATCAAATACTTATTAAATACGTATATTAAAGTATAGGGTAGGTAGGTAGGGTTTGTTTTTATTTTTCTGTGATTGAAACATAATAAGCATGTATAAAAACCCTTCCATTCCTATACTTACTATTTAATCTTGCAATTAGTTTGAAACACAATGAATGAACCCGGAAATATTCGGCAACAAAACCGACTAATTCAATTGAATACTTGAAAAGCTCTCGAAACCTAACTGACCAAAGTTTTCGAGAGCTGAATTCATACAAAAAATAGCATTCAGTAAATCAAGGACATTTTTGTACGGATTTTAATCTAAATATTGTCAGTACGCACCGTATGTATTCATAGTAGGGTTTCTGAATTGCTACATTTTCCACTAAAAAGAGAGGTTTGTGTGTGTAATTGATCCATAAACAGTACCTTCATACACACCTGTGCCGTGTAGGTAGAATAAGCATAAAGGTTGCCCAATTTGTGTGTACAATTTTTTTATTCATAAAGTTAACTTCTAGTTTAATCCCAACTTTGCTTGCTTTAATATGCTGTACAAGTTGTATTGACAACATTCTTATTTCAATCATGGATAGTATCTTTACAGTAATACTAAATTCTCTTTTCAAAATCTCATTCTGCGATTTTTAATGCAGTTATACATTTGTTTCAATCCAACAACCACCAACATGATATAAACCAATTTAGCTCTATCTACATGGGACCTACTATAAAAAAAAAAATATATATATATATATACAAATGCATGCCATTTCAATAGTTTTATTCATAACATAAACCCATACGAGCTGGCAGCAAGCTAATTTTGTATCAGTGTGGCTTGCACGATGCAACATTCACCATAAGTAGTACGTTTTATTTTACGACCTTACACACGCCTTTGTGAATCCGGTTTACGAACTTAATCGTAATTTTTAAAGTAATATGTAAATATTGTACATTAAACATAACGAATGGTTCACAAATGGAACTATAATTATAGATGTGCTTTAAGACTGATGGGACGAAGGAATCTGTGGCCTCTGTGAGACTCGCACCGACTAAAAAACAACTCGGTGTTTCCCTTGCACGCATATGTTTGGGCGTCGCAAGAATCACTATTCTTCTGCTCTCCCAACAGACATCTCAAGACCAGACCCATCTCACCCTTCCGTCAGTGTCAGTCAGTTTTCTCATGAATGCAACTTTCACAACTGAACCAAACTCACATCTAACTACCCATTAAGTACATAATTTCAAATAAAACAAGAATCATCGAAATCGGTCGAAAGTTCTGAGGTAACAAACACAGTTGAAAAGAGTGTAAATAAATCACTTCTTCAAGTATGTTATTCAAAGAACAGATTCCCTTACTTTATACAACTATGACTGTAGGTCATATAATATTCATAGGCGGTAATTTAGATGTTCAAATTGCACAATTATTGTTTTATTACGTCAATTTTGATTCCGACACGTTCAAATTGGCATTATACGAGTACGTGGTATTGTGTGCACAATACATTTAAACTTGAAGAGTGGAATTAAAGTTGTATTATAATAATTTTTATTCTTTATTAAGATATAAGTAATTGATGCATTTCGGAATGTCGCAGTAACAAAATCAGACCTTAATTTGGCTTAAAAGTGCTTAATAGCTTTTCCCCTTAACGACCATAGTTTTTAAGTAAGTTAGACTCCTATGCCTCCTTACCACACCTTATGCAAAATGCGTCTGCCTATTAAACGCGTTTCTACGAATATAGTCTAGACCAAGTAGGTGCATGCACTATTAAATCTTCAAATCAAACTTCCTTCAGCTCCCCGCATATACCCCCCCCCCCCTAACAAACACAACTTTTCTATTACTATAATTCCCAGTTTTCTTTCTTTCTTTATCAGTTTCTCAGTCACTATTATATTAACCTATTCGATAAGATAATAAAATATTAAATAGCAATAGAAATAACTCTTACGACAATGTGAGCAGGTGAGCACACCTAAATTCAATTACATGCATCTGAGCATCTGAGTAGCATCGGTTTTCTTTAAGTTTTCTTCTCATTAGAGCTATTTTGATGGTATGAAGACGTACCTATCTCGAGTACATAGTAAACAGATCATGATAAAAATACATGCTTAAATAATGACCGAACGAATGTAATATTGATTCTATTACAAGTTATCCGTGATAATCCGCGATTGGCTTAGTGCCTGATAAATGGCGCCGGTCCCTTATTACGTAATGATTGAGATAAAGCATCTATGTTTCACTTCGACGAACAAATCTTTTCCTCATTTCATAGGATCTTTGTAAAAATACTTTATCATAAAAGAAATAAACGGGAAGGATTTACTAGGATAGGTAAGCCCCTAAGTACAGTCTGCATTTATGGGTGTATCCGGTAAGTTTCACAGTAGCTGCTTGTTATTATAGACTTAATAAATATAACTGTTATAACCGAATTTCAAAAAGAGGTTCTTAATTCAGTTGCATTTTTTATTTTGTATGAAACGATTCAAAGCAATTCAGATAATCTATGTTTTATTTAGATGAGTAGGTCTAAGGTGGCAAATTAATCGATGAAGAATATATGTTAAGCGATATCTTCGACAGTTGTAATCCAATTTTAATGATTCTTATTAGCTAGCGAGGCTAGGGAGTTTAAAATTTAAAAAAAGACCATCCTTAGGATGAAAATTAAAGGATGACAGCTACTTTAATGCGCCTTTCATGATGGTTATCATTTTTTTTTAAAGTATATTATTTAAATTGTGTTCTTCTGTCTCTCTCTGCGTAAATCAAATCAAATACACTGATAGTACATATAGAACTTTTTCAAATAACATTGGGTAAATTCATTGCAGCGTACAATTTACTATACTTACTTTCCTCGGAAATCGCCAAGCTTATACCTCCGAGTTTCACTAATGTTAGGACTGGTTGTACAAGACTCGCAGAATTGAGACGATTAAACTTAAAGAAAACCGAGTAGTATTTTAATAAGTTTGTCGAGGACTTTTAGATTGTACTTATTTTAAATCACCCCTTACAACACCGGTTATAAAAGTATCTAAATGCTTAATTATATGAGTTCATATTACTGAATAAACTAATAAATTATAGGGTTATAATGTTCGCAGTAGAGCATAACCAATAGCTAAGCGGCTATGTATTATAAATAGGGCAAGCATGGTCGTTACCACCAACGGTATATTAATTTAATAGCAGAACTGAAGCAAAGTTATGCTTTATAGGTACGCTTCTGTGACGTTTAATTAATAACATGTACTACACAGTCATTTAAACAGAAAGTTTAAGAATAATAAAGAAAATGCAACTATAAAATATACAGTGATTTTATTTTCAAAATTTACTTAAAAAGTTGACATTTGGCTGAACCGTTTTGATTTAATTAATGAAGTAAAATCAGTATGTTATTGATTTGGCTAGAAAATGTTTTATAGTTGGATTTAAGTAAGAAGTAAATACCGCATAGTTTATTTTCCTTTTATTTATTTTTCGAGTACATATGCATGCACATCAGGAATGCTACCAGCTTATGAAAAGTATTCGGAACCTGTAAAATGTCATTCAATAATAGGGCTTAAATGTGTTAATTATCATATTTCTTATCTATAGATATATATTTTTTTTTTAATAATAAGTGCCGCATTAGAAATAATTTCTGTGTAGGGGAGGACTTTATAAACATTCATATAACGAATAAAAATAACTTTGGATCACCCAAATTTCGTCGCGTGTAGGAATCGAACCCACGACCTCCGTCTCAGCAGTCTTGGTCACCAACCACTAGACTAAGGGCAGACATTCTATCCATCTGCCTGTTATTTTTCACGGCTAAAGGACTGAACCGTTTTGATTAAATGTTAATTCCCTAAAAATAAGCTTTTTCTAAGTTTCCTTCCTCTTAAAATTAGGTAAATCAAATAAGAAATCTATTTTAAAGTAAATTTTGGAATGCCATTCAAATTAAGTAGTACACAGCATTTAAATCATCATCATGGTGCAACTTTTCACCTTAAGCGTTAAGTGACATAAAGATAAAACCCATGTCGATAGAAGTAAGTGAAACGAATCGCTCGCTCATGTGGAACCAATTATGTAATAGACAAACCACAGCCAAAAAAAAAATAAGATAAGCACAATTTTATTTCTAAGTTACGTGTGTATGAAAGGGCTTTCATACACACGTAATCCCGTACCCCGAAAAGGGAAGACTATTTCCGTCAACCAGGAACTGTATAAGAACTTTCATCAGTATATATAAGTTTTTAGATAGCTTGTTATTAAGCTGAGCCACACAGTACGCGCTATGGACCTGCTCTTTGACGTTCTATCAAATTATGTATTATGGAACGGGTGCCTCTAAAAAAACACATTCTTTATTCGTTCATAAAATATAAGCTTTAAACTAACATATAATAAACACACATATGGTAATTATACTAACATAAATTAAGTACTATAACAATGTAAAAAAAAAATTAGACTAACACGAAATATATAAGAATTTTTATTTCTTTGGCGCAGATTGGGGGAGGCCTGTCCTGCCAGTTAACCGTACAAGGCTAATTGGTTGATTGATGTATTACAGATATTTTTTGTATTTTTTCCTTTTGAACTTATAGTTATATTTTAAAAAAGGTTGTTTAGTATAGCTTCTACAGTTTTCAGGTACGTTCAATAAACTACTATTAGCTAATTACAAACGGCATAGTTAGCTGACTTGATTAAGTAGTGTTTGTCGTAAAGTAGGTGGAGCGAGACAGTTACGATTGATACTTTAGCACTGCAGTGAAAAGAGAGTTTGAAAGTAATTTACTGGAGCATGTCTATTGAAGGACACCTAACTAATTAATGGATTCTCTGGACTTTTACCGACTATAAAATATGGTACCGTTTCTGTTTTATTCGACGTTTTTTGACTAAAGAATTCAATAATTGATTGATGATTAGTTGTAGATTATGTTTTATCATAAAAAAGGCAAATCCAATAATGCTAAATAACACAAGAGAAGCAACATTCAAAATTTTGAAGGAACCCACGCTGGTTAAAAAGTAATTGAAAAAGGATAAAATCTATTTAAGAACCCTCACTAATCAACCACAAACTACATTAAAACCGCAATATTTACCTAACGCCCCCTGGTAAGTTGTCACCGTAACACCTATCTAAAACATGCACCAAGCAAACCCGAACCCATAACTGAAAACTGCAACAAAATCGGTCTAGTAGTTTTGGAGAAAAATGACAATATGATAAACCAGCGCAAAATATTAATAAACCAGCGCAGCGATTGAAACGTAAGTACATAAGTTTAGTGATGGTCACAAAATCAAATACACCTACAATTTGACTAGCAAAGTTTCTCAATCCATACCTAATCCACTTTATTGAAGTGAGAGCGCTTAATGTTCCTTCAATCCGAAGCTTGTGTGTCAAAAGCCGCAAGCTGTATCCACAATCTGCAAAAGGCTCGCACAGTTTAACGACCTCAGCGTCCTTAATGACTAAACTCGCAATCACTTCTATATTAGCATTGGCATAAAGCCAATTAACACTAATTGTGGCTATATCAACTGTTTAAGTCATTTTAAGAGTTTTTTTTTTGATTTTGAATGCCATGAAAAGTGAGAAATTATTAAATTAATTGATAGATCTGACTTCGTTACATTAATAGTTAGATTATTATCTTTTACACTAGTTTTTTTTTAGTTTTGACCGTATGTAGTATCTTATACCCTAACTTACTGTTAAAATTATTTAAAAAGTACCTCCAATAAAAAGGGCACCTCCATGCATCATGCCGTCTAGGCCATAGAAACATAGTATACATATGTGTACGTATTCACTCGTAAGATCTTTGTGTCCGTTGTTTGTATGATCCTGTTGCCTGATGCGGAAAAAGATTGTGTTTAAAACTCTGAACTTACAAATTTGCTGAGATTTAAATCCAGCAAAAAGAGATGATATGTAATATTATTTGAAACTTTTACTTAAACGAGATAACTTGGATGCACCATAACTTTATTGTTTAACAAGTGCTAGTAACTTTACATATTACTTTAAAAAACTATATCTATTTTTAATCTCAACCTAACCGACGTTTTTTCTGTGTTATCTTTCAACCGAGTTTCATACTAAGGACCTACATTATAATGTCGAATTCTAATCAACCAATATTGCTTCTAGAGGCGGTTTTTCAACCAACACGCGTCGTCTGACTTGTCAACCCCCGGTAAGTTCCCTCGATCCCCTCTATTAGGGGATTAGGAGGTGAGCAAAACTCCCCCTCGATATGCGAGGCGTTTAAAATTTTATAGAGTTACAAGCTAATGACAAAAAGTATTTAATGTTTACCCAGGGTTCGAAGTATCCACATACCAAATTTGTTCAAAATCCGGTGAGCCGTTGAACCGTGAAAAGGTAACAGACAGAAAGATAGATAGTGTTACTTTTGTAGTAACGTAGTATACACAAAAAATATTCAGCCTCTTTAGATATAAATATCATTAGCTATGTATCTATGACTTACTTGAGACTCTTCCTACCTTTACATTATTGTTTTTATAAAAATATAACTCCCGCATTGAGAATAATTCTTGCGTCACGGGGGGGCTTAACAAACACCCAATCAACCGCTAACTATTTGTGGTGTGGACAAAAATGTTTGTCCCGAGTCAGAATCGAACCCACGACCTCTGGTTCTGCAGTCAGGGTCTCTAACCACTAGACCAAGGAGCTTGTCAACATGTTCACAAGGTTCAGGGTGAAGTTTTAGGGAAAAGAAATTTAAAAGTTGCATGGAAATAAGGAATATAAAATATCAAGTGGAAGTAATTTTTTCGTGACATTTAATGACGTTATTTACATCGTCGATCAATCGTTATTAAATCTTCTCTCCGTTCGCAAGACGTCCGCTTTGATTTAATGACTTCTTATTTCATTTTAATTATTACAACTTGATAAAGCGGAGATATTAGTTATTGCGATTGACAAGTACTTCTGTTACTGTCTTTCAGAATTATTATACTTTATAATATTTACAATTAAGTGTATGTGTGTATGTGTTAATAGACGATACATGTATTGTTTATTAAACGTTGAAGTCCACTTGGTTGTCAAAGTTCATTCATATAAAACATTTTGGAACTTAGGACTTGTTCCTAATTATGGAAGTATGACAGTTGAAAATTATTTTCGTACATTGAAAGAGCGTCTAAGTAAATTTGATATTTGCCTTGACACTGATCGAACGTTATGATAAAGTGGGACGGCTTGTTTGCACTGAACAACAACAGGTGATACTATAAATTAACAAGCAGTCGTTGCTGATTATACGGACGACGACGCTGATGATGACCATTTAGAAGACTTGACTTTAGATTCACAAAATAATGCACTTAAAAAGCTCTTATAGATTTCATTCATCCAATTCGTTTAGAAGATTTTGAATTAGTAAAAAAAAATGTCGATGTAGCAGTCTGTAGCTTTGAAATGTCTTATAAAACAAATGTCTATCAAAAACTCAGCACTTGTCAAAAAATTAAAACATCCGTAGTGGATTTAACTGATGTGTTGAGTTATTAAAAAATCCACAAAAGCTGATGAAAATCAGTTATCGGATTTGGAAATGTGACATGTAATGTCGCTTGATAGCGAGGCTGAAGAAGCGATTTCTTACAAATATTTCTTGGTCTTTGGCAAATAAAGAATACAATATGCAGGTGGCAAAATTAGTTTTAATTTTCTAGTTTATTTATTATTATATTTCTTTAATAATTTAACAATAAATATGAAATATAATTATGTGAATTGCTTACCCCAGTTTTTTTTACTATTTAAATTATTATATTTACATCTTAAATTAAACGAAGTCTAACTGTGGTCCCTAAGTGATGTACACTTGCCCTTGATTTTATGTTATGTTTATGTCTATGAGCAGTTTTATTATTAATTTGTCGTAATCGTATTTTAAAAATAAATTCTTATAAATTGATTGATTGTTTTCATAAAATCATTAATTTACTTTTAGTAATAAGGTATCGTTCTGTGAGATTAAGTGTGGTCAAGTCTAAAAAAAAAACAGTACCTAGATTTTTCTAGTTTTTGAATTATATCTAAAATGTTAGCAATTTATTTACTCGTTAATCTATCAGTGACGTTACTAAACCTCCGAAGTAATCAAAAAAAAGAATTTATCTATATATGATTAATATTTTAATATGCAAGTAGTATTTTACTCCGTTTTTACGTCTATAGCGTTGTTTAACCGAACTCAAGTCAAGTTTTTATCACTATGAGTATAAAACAAGTCGTGAGCCGTAAAACGTAACACCGAGAATGTACGTCCTTCAAGCCATGTTATAACTTCCATTGATTTAATATTCCATCTTCGTAAGTATATGATAGCACAACACTTACCAAGACCATATAAAAAATACTGCATTATATTTTAATAATACCTGTATAGTTTTCTACACAAAATTGTATTTACTTAAATCTTAAAAACTATTATTAACATATCAAATCAGTTTACTTAAATTCAAGTAACATTATAAAATATATGGTTTGTTCATAAAATCGATTGTCGATGCTTATAATACGATAGCTATACCGCTTCGATTACATAAACCCTTCCATATTACAAAGCACACTTGATACAACATACATGAATATTGATATTGTAGCATGATTGTATTGTATATTATTTTGACCTTGTCAGCGCTATCTAGCAGATAACGTTGGTACTACAAAGCAAATACAACATCGGCATTTTATAACCTCACAGTTTAGATCAAGAAACCCGATAAATCTTCATTTATTAAGATATTTCATGAAAAAAAATCCAATAATTCTCTTGTTATTAAGTAAAATCAATTTTAAGTTGATTTTAAAAGAAAATACTGGTCATCTACTACTTTTTCAATATGAGCACACAATTTTGTTTCAAGATTTGCCGCTAGATGCGCCACTGTGCGGCTATGTGGAGAGATTCAATATGGCGCCGCCATTCGCCTCTGGAACAGGGCGGGGAGCGAACAGTCGTCGAATCGACAGTACAATATCTACGCGTATTTTTGTCGAAACCGTCGGCTTCGTGACTTGGACGCGAGTGATTTTGCAAAATAATCCAGTGTTTCTGTGTTTAGTTATGCTGTTTGTGTTATCATAAGTGTATAATGGTGAATTTGTGGTGAAAAACGTGAAAGGACTTTAGGGTAACAATGTCTAGCAGTTGACATGTTTATCTGTGTCGTGTGTGAAGATTTTCCCTTCGCGTGAGGAGGTGCGATGCGCAAGTGTGCGCGCTAGCGCTCCTGTGTGCGTGCCTTGGCCGTGGTTACGCGAGGATCCAATGATGGATTGCATTTCCATGGATGTATAGGTAAAAATCACTTGCAAATTTTTGTTCACGTTTAATTGCGCGATATCCCACTGTGCAGTTTGCATTTAACTCAGTAAACGCTTTTGTTTTATTGCTTTGTATTAAATGTAGTCTCTATAGAAATGCATGCATATCGATTTATGACTATATTTTTTAAGTAACGAGATAACAAGAAATGAAGATAATATAAATAAAACTACGAGCTTTTTGGATTTTAAGTTTCCTCTTAGTGAATAAGGTTGATGGGACATTGAATAACACTAGAAACTACAAATTATTTTCTATAAATTAATGGACCATCCATTGTTTATTTTTTTAATTTCTGACAGATATTTTACTGTTCTTAAAGAGAACTTAGTGGTTACTGCTGGTTAAGTTAATATTCTAATTGGTTTCTACTTTGGCGCACAAGATTAATAATTTGCAACCATAGTGAAATCATACATGTTACGAATAAAGAGAGCTTTTGTGCAAAGCGATTCACACTCACGCACAGACTCTTGCTTGTATACCATTGAATTTTAATTCATTACATTCATGGAGAGTCGCGCGAGAATATGGTTCCCCTCGCTCTGTTCGCTGCCTCTGGTTATCAGCTTACAAAATGTCTAATGCTGTCTTACTCTGACGAACAGCAAATACCCTCATTCCGTCTCTTTTCAGCGCATATTGCGCGTTTTTCTTCTTTTGCCGCGTCATATGCCAGTGTCGAAGCATAAACGTAGTTTGGATTGTTTCAAAAGTGTAGTTGATGAACGAATGCATTCCGAATGCGACGGTTCGACTCGAGTTTAATTGTAAGGCTGCCGGTTTGACCCTAATTGATTTGAGTTCCTTTGTTTAGTAGGTTGGGTAGGTTATTATTAAGAGGGTATCTACGTTAAGGGTAACCGCGCAGGCAGACCGCGCAGTTAGACGTTTGGTACCCGAACACGTCGCACGTGGTTTCGTGTCGAAAATTTGCCGCGTACATTTTGTTATATTCAGTGCTTAATACTGTGGAAAATGGGATTTTACCATTCACGGACCACCTGGTAATAAGAAAAATGATATCTAATTTGTTTTTACAACTGATGCTTATAAATTATGTCTCAAAGGGATATAATGAATTTAGATTAAAACCGTGTGGTGGTATTGTAAATGGAAATTTTATCTTTGATATGAATAAAATTCATTTGAATTAAAAGAAAATGTAATAATAAGTGTACTATAACATGTAAATATATAAGCCAGTCCGAATACATCGAGGTATACTTTATTCATGGGTTGGACTCGTTATGCAAAGCGTAATGCCAAATTATGTAAATATTGACAATAATGGTGCTTAAATTTTATTACATCTTTCAGTAATGCCTTCTGTACGTTAGTTAAAGCTGGAGCTTTATGAACTTTTTCATGTAACGACACAAAATTCTTTGTCGTGATGGAGTAAATCAAGTTATGTATGACAAAGATACAAAAATTAAGGCTTAAATGGAGGATGGAAACGTCTGGGTTTCTTTTTTTGGAATATGTATAGAACCTGATTTTAAAGGTGTAAAGGTTGTATGCACGTATGCATTTGGGATATTCTCCAACAGTAAGATGTAGTGACTCTGTCAGTGCTATGTGAAAGCAGCGGTAGCAATTCACATATAAAATAAATATGAATACTATTTACTACAGCCTTAAATCTCAAGCAATGTAATTTCTATTCTTTGCTGAAGTTAACTTAAATATTTTGCTTACACAAATACTGACAACACTGAAATACCTACGTCAACAAATATAATAGTAATAGTAGTTCAACAAAATGGTAACATGTGTTTACCTAATTGTTAAAAATGTTTTGTTTTGCAGTTTTTTCGATTACTTACCTCAAAATATTTCGATATATTACCACTGAAATGGTAAACAAACAATTTAATACAGGTATAATTAACTAATAACTTTATACATACCTGCAAACTACACTTTATTGATAGGAACAAACAGACTCACTTCGTTGACTTAGCCACTTAAATACGATCCTTATTTCCCCATTTCTTTTTTGTTACCTTTTTAAATTGTAACACAAGGACTTGATCCTTGTTACAAATTAAAAAATATTTAAATGACAGAAATACAATAGTATCTTAAATGATATGATAATTTATGTGAAATTGAAAATTCTAATGTAAATCAAAATCTCTCTTCTATACAGTATATTTACCACCACGATATTGTTTACTGTATGTACATCACAGAAAAAATACAACATACCAAAAAAAAAATAATATAGATTGATGGTACAATTGGCAGTCTTATCACTACACAGACAACCTTTGTAGCACCTGTCCACTGACAAGTGCAATTGATTAGACCATAGGGCAGTTAGTAGATGTAACAAATTAAGCTACGGCGGTTATAAAGTATAAGAAAAGAATAGGTACTAATAAAATAATTGAATAAGTAAAGCTTAAATATATTGGCAAATTAATGTATATACACACAATCTAAATATGTAGAATACTTACAATATAGAATAAATATACAAATATACTTTTCACTAAACATAAAATACTAATATGTAAAAATATATGTATTGGTTTACGACTAGAATATATACTATATAGATTTGTTAAAGTTCTGTACCGGTCCGGCCTCCTTATTATTTGCACCTAATATTATTGATTGGGAGCTATAGCAATTTGATGGTAATAACTGATAACAAATAACGCGCATAAATTGATTTATTCATGCAGTAACTGCAAGATAAAGTAAATATAAAAATATAAAGACGCCTAAGTAAACATAATAATTTTCTAAAGTGTAGCAGAAGAAATATGGGATCTTTTACATATTAGGGGAAATACGTGTTATACAAACCAAGTTTTTACTTCTTAATTAATAATAATTATTTTAAAAGTCTATACCATATCTAGTTGCTGCTCCATTCTGTTGGTTGTAAAATTGTATTTCTATTAATGATTCATAGAAAAGAGTGAAGCAATTGTCTTTGATCAAATTAAAATGACCTCTTTGCGTACTAGTGTTGCATTTTCTCCATGACACCTACAACGCTTTTTTAATATTCAAAAGTTTATAAAATGTAAACAAGATATGATAAAAAAATCGACACATGTTTCTTTGTTGGTTTTTGGAACACAGATTTTTAAATAACCAGGGTTCAACGTTTAATACCCTAATAAAGAAACTAATATTAATTTAGAATAATTTATAATATCAAATAAATACTTACTCGTATTATTACAATATTTTATAGTAGGTAATATTTGGAGCGAACCTTAAATATTCATATGCAGTCTTTGAATCAATTGAACATGTATGTACAATCAGATATTCAATTTATTTCAACATCAAGTCATCGGGATTTTCAATTCATTCAACATGCAAACATTGAAATATTTTCCTTCGACTCTCAAAAGGTTCGCTCAACATTTTTAAATATTAAAAATACGTTTCATTGAAACAAAGCTCTGTCTAGAAGTAAGTACCTTATTCAGCGTATGTTAAGAGAATTGCTTGTTTTTCGAGGAATACGTTCTGAAAGTAACAGACAATGTATATTTGTTAGTTTTAGAAAGGACGAACTGTTTCGTAAAATGTTCTTTACTTTTTTTATTATTTATTGCAACAGGCTTTTGTTTTCTTAGTAACGGAAGCAACGATGAAGACGAATAATCTGGGACACGCATATCCAAGAGAAGCATATTCACTCTTGTAGTTTCACAGATTAACTCTTGATAAAAAGCGGATTAAACATAGTAATAATACCTGATTATTTAATTGATTACTATCTTATTTGAAACATTGATATGCAATGACTGGAAATAATTCGCAGTTTTATCTGCAAATTTGGTCACTAAATCTTCACATACGCAGTAGTCCTCGAGGGCGTAACAAGCTGTTTAGTAGACTACGAGTAAAAGCTATCTCATGACTTTCAAATACAAAAAAAAGATTTTAAATCTGACTAGTACTTTAAGAGATAAACGTCTTCAACTGTGAAACAACTCTTCGTCTTTATTATTAGCATATATTTGCTACAAAAAATGTACACCACACCACCTTTCCCTCCCACTTACATTTTAATTCAACGGACATTAATCCGAGAAAGCTAAATGACAGAAGGGGTATATTGTTCTGAAAACTGTGACATTGTCTGTGCTTATATGGAACAATGTGTTTTATATAGAAATCTGGTTATGTGTATGAAATTGGTAATAAGAAAATGGGACACGTGTGAAGATAAAACAAAATATCACAGTTAAAGTCAATACCTAGTTGACTTCAACTTTTTACCTTTCATTAACAGTAACAATAGCAATTTTCTTTTACGATGCGATGTATAGAAGGTATAGTATAGTATAGTAGCACACGAATACGTATTTTTTATATATATTTTTTTACTGAATATACATATAAAATGATGAACATTATATTAAGTGACACAGAAATGCCGTGCGGTTATTGGTGGATAGGTAGATAGGGCCACCCCTTTTCTTCCCGTTGGTGTCGTTAAAGGCGACTAAAGGATACCCTAGCCCCCTCCCACTTCAAGTGCGCCCGTTTAGTAAAAGTTATTTCTTTGCAATAGGTATAAGTTTCGGAATGAAACCCATTATGTATTATGTAAATAATTATAACAAATCAATCAACTAATCAATATGCCTATAGCAGTACTACATGGCGCACTTTCGGGAGGCCTGTGTCCAGTAGTGGACTGCTAGACATATGCCTCCCCCAATAGCACCCTTTTTTTTGTGTGGAAATCCCCACGGGTCCTCACCGGGGCCTTACGGTGAGATGGTATGTCGGACTCGAACCGACTAAAACCACACAGTGTTCCGACATGGAGTCTTCTGGCCGGGGCCTTAGGTGCACCCTAGAAAGGAAATCCCTGTGAACCCCGACAGACTTGGCCGCCTGGTGGAGGCGACCCCGCTATGGTTTAATGCTCTGATTTAAAGAGGCGCGCGCGGAACACGTTGAGCCACCATCTCGGGCCTGCTTCTGCTAGGACGACGGATAGCCCTGTCCATCGCCCCCAGGCTAGCGCTCATGGAGGCCGGAGATCATTATGCGCTCTCCGGCGCCTGGTGCGTCTACTGCGGGACGGAAGAGTGCTACTTCTCTCCTGTTCCCTTTCCGCCGCTTCCTTGGCCTGCATCACTACCTCACAGAATGAAGCAGCGGAATCCTCGCGCTAGAACATGTGCATAACCATGGTCTCCAGCGAAAGGCTACCCATACCTATAGCTGCCACGAGGTTGGCACGCTCCTGCACCCACGCAGAGTACTCCACCAAAGTGTGGAGTGCTATATCCTCGCGGCAGCCCCCGCAGAGCTGGCACACAGACGTTGGCTCCCAGCCTATACAACACAGGTACTTGTCGAAGCAGCCGTGTCTTGTGAACCTGCGTCATCCGGTAGGAGAGAGCGCCATATCGCCTCTCCAGCCAATCCTCCATGACGGGTCTTACCGCCACAATAGTGACGTGCCCTCCCCCAATAGCACCCTGATGTTATTTACAAACAATGAATAAGTAAATTGCAAATGTGATATAATTGCAAATGTGATTCAAGTATTCCAACACATTTTCTCTTGGCGCTGATATTTTGTAGATAATCCTCACTTTATGAACAATTCCAGCAGTGATGAAAATTGTGTACCCGTTAAGTTATGTAGTATATAAAAATATAAATTATATTTCGAAATTGGATTGGAAGTTTACCAAATGCTAGAATATTTTTAAAGGAAAATAAAATAGCAAGAGTACCCAATACAAATAAAAGTTATCGAAGTAGCGTTGAAGTTTTAAGAATATTTCGAAGCCTGCGGCTGATATGTTTGTCAGCTTAAATTACGAAACGCACGATAAATAAAATATAAATTGATTGTTAAATCCAATTTAACTTGAAAACTTAAATATATATATATATATATGGAAATATCGATAACAAACTGATATTAATCTAACGTGGCCTTAGTATAAGAAGTACAGAATATGTTTTCATCATTTAATATAAAAGCCGTGTGATATAAGGACATGACTGACCAAAATGGTTAAGATATTCCTATTCCTTGCTTTAATCAGCTTAATAATAATTTATTTACTTCTTCATACAGTCCATAGGGTAGGGATCATACTTTTTATTTTACCAAATCATAAATTTTTGTAGTAGAATATTTATTGAGGAATATTTACTGCTACGCTCCGATCCGCAGGAGCGCAGCAGTAAGCATAAACGACTATGATGTACTAAGACGAATTATAAAGAATTCGCCTTTGGCCCCGCTCTCGTAAAAGTTATTTGTCTATCGCAAAGGAAAAAAAGTACTTTTTCTGGATAACGTGCACCATACATATATACATATGACTTTTTCTATACCTCTTGCAACGTACATATATGTACATAAAGTTTCACGATGATCCGTTCGGGGGTAAATGTAACAAAACAAATAAACTCTTTGTATTATGGAAATACATACATATATTATGTTATGTCAGTAAACAGTAATGTTTTATATACATAAAACAACGGCAACGTTCAAAGGGTATAGACTACACAATTAAAAGTGCCCTACCACAGTTAACATAGATCAGAAAAATGATCTATGGTCATTGTACGATACTAAATGCTGGTAATATATGTACAATTAATTAACATATTAGTACGTTTTAAATAACTTAAGATACTTTAATAGTCTTTTTTTGGGACTCTTAATTTATTCAACTTCTTTCTCAGCATCTTCTGGCTACGAGTATCATGTTCTTTTTGTATTATTTCAGCGACGTCCGATGTGTACATTCGAAATGATTTTCTCTCCTCTTCTTTGCATCCCGGTATTCGGGTGGAGTAATATTTTTATCGAGCTTTCAATTTCTGTTTCAGTATGTAAGGCACCATGTACATGTTTCATATACCGCTGGGCACATAACACACGACACATAACAAACAAAATAAAAAGACAGCCATATCCGGAAGAGTCAGGGTGGCCCTATTCTACTCCATCGAGAACCACACTGCAATCATTTAGTCCCTCGGAATAGGGGCAATCCTGTTTCCGTCATCCGGACACCGTGGGACTGTAGATATACTGTCTGATAGATGAATCCGATTTCTTAGTCCCTAAAAACGTGTCGGTATACAAATTATTGCACAGCGCATACAATGCAACATATTGCATTTGATATACAGGAGATAACTACGAATAAGGTGATGATGTGAATATTTTAACATTAAGTATGAATTATTATTAATTTATATTGAGTGGTAAAACATCATCTCAATGGAGTTAGGGTTAAAAACTACAGTGTAATTCAATTTGCGTGTTTAATAATTCAAACATATTTATGTTAATAACTACATTTACAAGAGTAACTAGACATGTTAAAGTGTTTTATTTTACTTTTTTAAGCATGCCATGAAACATGCCAACTATAAGTGGAGGTAATTGATTTGGTTAATAGGACGAAGAGCATCTATAGCGGATTTGAGCATTTTGATGACGACATCAATAACACGAATTTAATAAACTTCCATCAAATTAAAAGAAATAGGCTCAATTAGCGCTTTTAAATCTGCTTTTAATGCTTTTAATAATGTTTTAACATCTGATGTCAAAACATTATTACATTAAAGACAAATAACCGATAAATATTCACCAGAGTGGCCGTTACTAAATGGTTAGTTATGCACGTAAGTGGTCAGTATGTCTTTTTCGTCTAAACCTAATTTTGGTCAAGTGTTCGCCATTTGAAGACTATGCAAAAATTAAATTTGATTTTCTTTTTCTTTTATAAAACCTGCCTAATAGGAACGATTCCTGTGTCATGGTTGACTTGAAAAACATTGAAAACACACAAAGAACAGCTTGATTCGGGACAATTATTTATCCTTTTGTCATACACATGCCATCATCGTCATAATTTTGAATACACTTGCAACTCGAGTAATAAGTGCGTTGCTCTTCTTCGAGTTGGACGAGAAGAGGGTAAAGACACCAGATGGAGTTGGGCCTCCGGTACCCACACTCAATGGTGAAACGCAGCATTTTTTAACATCTGGTTTTCTGCGGAGGCCGTGGTGTTACTCCGTTTGATACTCGTGAGGCCCATACGTGCTTAAGCAAAACTCTCCCACGATAAAAAACGTTTCGTTTAATATATCACCTAGGTACATATCTGATTTTAACGATACTTTAACTTAACTGGAGTATTATGAACCCATTTCATTAAAATTCTACATTAGAACTAACTTTATAAAATGAATCATTAAATTCCAAAATACCTTCACAATTAACGAATACTATTCGTAGTAGTGTACACAATTAGCAACATTTAGATATTCAGATTTTATACTGTTAGGTAGTTTGTTACCGATTTGGTTGCAGCTCTATATCGGTTGTAGGGCTGGCACACGAATATTTATTTCATAAATATCAACTGCATTTACTGCATCAGAAAGGCATTTAGCAATGAAGTTAAATCTAGACTACGAATACACAATAACTCCTAACCTTCCGAAACCTATTTTCATCGTTTGTAAACCCGTGTGGAGGAACGGTGTGTAGGAATCGAACCGACTAAAACCACGCGGTGTGCCATGCTGATATAAGGGTGATAGGAGGGGTTTGGGAACAGCTTCATTAAATCTGCCGAAACTTAACCTAACTGAAAATTTGAAGCTAGTTTTTATTTGAAATCGAAAGTTAATTATGCTGTCTATAGGTAACACGTACATACATTCGTTCATGCCTTTACTACTACTAACCTTTGGCTGTCTACCGGAAACTAGGGTACTACCTGTATAACTAAGGTTGTTTATTGGATGAAAGTAGCTCGGGGACGCCGGGAAGTCTGAGCACCCTAACCGGAGATGAATTACGTTGTTATAATAAGTGACGTGGAATGTGATATACACGTACATAATAATCGCATGATAAAGATCATGTAATCTGCGTAGAAGGAGGTGTCTGTGTCAGATTGGCCGTGTAGGCCTACAAGATGACGAATCTATAAAACTATTATATGCAGGTGTATAATATTTGTTAATTTACTTGATCTAAGAATGTAATTTGTATCAATAGTTTTTTTTTATCGAAATACAGATATCAATAACAAATAGTTAAACATAAAATAAAATAGTTTTGTAGTTTTGTAGTTCTCTATTAGGTAAGTGAACATCTAAGACAATAAGGGAAGTCGGATTCAGTTAGCCCTCAGGGTTGCGGAGGACAGATGCCAGTCGCTCCGTGGAAAAACTGATATTCAGGCAATAACTTGTCTGACTAGAAAACATGGCAATAACAAGGCTAGGAAGAAGAAGATTAGATAATTTTAAAGTTCAACATTTTTTATGTACATATTTATTTAGTTTTGAATAAGCTAACCAAGATGGGTTATATATGTTACAGTAAAATTGTGAACTCTGTCACTTTATAATCTAACGTCGTTAGATTACAATCTAACCTTAGATAACTTACTGTTATTTAATAATCTCACGCGTTTTATTGTAAACTGACGGAGTTTGCAATGTTACGCTGACATAGGTATCCAAAATGAACAAAGTCCCTCCTTTACAAAGGGAGAGGCGTCTCAGACGACAACATTTTGCCGATCATAATTTAGACCGACTTACGTAATAGGGAGCAAACCTATTACCGTCTGCGTCTGCTACTTAATAGTCCGATTCCGGTAAGAAATGGGGTGGCCCTATTCTACTCCAACCACTCGGCTAAACCGTTTATTTATAAATAACAAAGAACCCAAAAAAAAATAATTCACAATTTAATGTTATACATTAAATTTCGAAAAATAAAAAAAAACATCTATCTAGTTTAGACACACAAAATTCATAAAAACAGAGAATTATGTTCATAAAGCGATAAAGCTCTTTAGCAAAGTACTTAACTTCAAATAGCTTGGGATATGAATTCATAAAGCTTAAATCTAAAGGACTCACATATTTTATTACATTATTTAGTATCAACTTTAGTGAATGGATGAACATAAAAATCGCTTATAATAATTGACATTCTACAAACGTATAAATAACAAATTTAATTACGTATTCAAGCTTACTGAACGCTAACCAAATCGGCTTAGAGATGTTATTTGCATTTGAAATACGTAGAAAATAATAAAGTTTCGAAAATTTTGCCTTTGAAGTGTACCTTAAAACGTTAAGCCATTATTTATCGTATTATTACATCGATAGATCAGGGTCTATAGCTTGTCTACAAATGACGTATATATTTCAAGATATTAAATTTCTTTGTCAAAATAATAAGTGTGTAACACTTAAAAAAAAATAAGGCCGGCAGTAAAATTTAAACCACAAGGCAATTAATTACAAATATTAGGCTATATGCATACATATTCCATTATCTTCGTTTTTGTTGATTTAGTGTTAAGACATGCGTTTTATTCTTATTATACAATTGACATTATTAATAAGGCAGACACATCAAGTTACAGTGTCCCACAAGTCCTCGATATATTACATTTATTTCCTAATCCACCCGTATAAGTAACATCCCTTCCCTTTCATTTCCTTTCTAAAATGCCCGGTACTACTATAGTTAGACTAAAGTCTAATTGGCAAAATGGGGATGTTTAATGCTATACAGGCGTATGTGGGTATTGAATTAATAAGATTTATAATGCACAATCCATCAGCAATAAATCCATACATAATACTCAGCTGCAATATTAAAGAGGTTGTCTAAACTGTGTAAGATCCACTGCAATGCGACTGCATAATCAGGTCAACCTTGCAAATTGCATACAGGTAGATAGTAGGTACGTACTAAACGAATTTGGACCGATATGGGTTCTTACAGACAAACAAGATTTAATCCGACTAAAATGGATGCATCAATAACGCAAATTTACTGGATGCGGTCGAATGGGTTTCTCCGTTTGTAAGGTTTAATTTATAATACATTTAGAAGTAGCGTTCAAGCAATTGTGATTTAGAGTTATATTGAAGGTTTTGGGGCTAGTAACATTACACCCAAGATTATTAGACCTATTAGTAAATGGGGAAAAGAAAATTTTGAAGCAAAATTCGAATGCAATTTGCTTTGTTCTGCCAACTCAGTTTTGAGCTAGGTATTCGATAACTTTTTATTAGTTTGTTATTCATTTTCACCTTTAAAAGCCAAATTAAATTATTTGTTATGTTTAAAGCGTAGTAGTAATTGTTATTATGAGAGCTTAATAAATTAAAGATGGTTGAAATCGTAACTAACAATTCAAGCTTTCCTTTCTAATAAATTGTAACGCTATGTTCAATGCATTTTTTAATTGCTTGCTTAATTAATAATATTTTCGCCTTACATTGTACGCAGAAAGCCAGTTATTTTAAAAGTACTCAAGAGTCACACCGCCTTCATTCTAAACCGTCTAAAATGATGTCACACTCGTACAGAAAAATCAGTTTGCACGTGTGATCTCGTTATTATCGCGATATATAAAATCTTAAATTAACCTGCTGCAATTTATTAGGTCAATTTTACTCTCTTTAAATAATATGTGTCTAGACTATTTTTCATAAAAAGTTTTTGCTGCTGATATATTCGACCACATCGCCGCTTGTTTAACGTGAGTTATGTACATATGTATGTACATGTAATACGTATAACACAATAATAATAAATACTTTGGATTCTTTTGTGTTTACGTTTCTTACTAGGAAGACATAGTAAAAATACGAAATACTTCGCAATACAAAGCTTTTTGTCCGTATTGCATTCTGCAACGTAATTCGAGTCTCGTTTTTCAAGTATTTGTTTTACACTTATGTTTCGGCGCAGACCAAGCTTGGCACTAACACAAGTTTAAAAATGAAATTCTTTTTAAGTATCTTAAGTTGCATATTTTCTGGTTTAAACTGAGCAGTCGCTTTTGTTGTTTGTGTTTTTTTTTTTTATTAAATAGTACTGTTCTTCAGTAAGCGATATATGTACTTATGATGTAGTTACTTAGTATGGTAATAGTACTGTTCTTCAGTAAGCGGTATACTTATGATGTAGTTACTTAGTATGGTATTGTATTTTGGACACGATGACGTCCTTATCAAATTCCTAGATTTATTAGGAGTTTCATTCATCACTTAAATATTTATCACAACAAATAATATTAAAGTATATATTGGTTTAGTGATTTTGTACATGTAAAAGTTAGCTATGAGTCGGAAACTAAGAAAAGTAAGAAGTTCAAATTCGTGTCCCCCTACTTATTAATTACGTACTTACACTTACTTACCTCATATAGTACGCTATCGTTGCAATATTACATGGCAAGCCTGAATAGGCTCCGGTAACCGCCTATCACACTCTCCTCGTATTCAATTATTTATATAAAATATAGAACTAGTTTAAATACAACTGTATAAAGCGCAGGTTCGACCGCACATGGAATACTGTTCTCATCTCTACGCAGGTGCACCCCAGTACCAGCTTCTTCTTGACCACCAAGATATTTTTAATCGGTTTGACACCTTGGCGTTGCGTAGAGATGTAGCTTCACTTTGCGTTCTATATAGCTTGTGTCATGAGGAGTGTTCAGAGGAGGAGTGACTTATACCGGCCGCAGGTTGCCGCTGTCGTCCTACGCGACAAATTTCCATCCCTATCACCTGGATGATTGTTCCTACACCACTGTGCGCTTCTCCAGAACCTTTTTGCTGTGGAACAAATTGTCGTGTATGTTAATTCTTATAGTAAGAAGCTATAAGAATTTACAAAAGTTATAAAAATATGCCTATGATAGATAGATATAGATAAATAAATAGTCACTGATTTCAATCTACTAATTAGGTTATAGAAACGTGTAAACACTACGTGATAACTGCGATTTTCGCTAATCTGAAAGAGAAAGGTTATGGCGTTTTTTAAACGTACATACATACAAACATACATATATACATACATTTACGCCTATGTCCCTGAAGGGGTAGGCAGAGACGTAATTGGGCAAGCCGTTTGCTGACGGCAAACTCCAGGCCCTTTTGAAAACAAAATTGGAAAATTTGGGGTATATGGATAGGAAAAGGAAACAAATAACTAACCGTAAACTAAAAATGTAAAATTGTTCTATTGCATCTTACGTTCGGTTTGTAAACAAAGTAAAGTTATGTGCAATGAATTATACACAAGTACACTCATGCATGTATCCTGTGTATAAATTAATGCATAAAGTAATACCATATTAAAATAAAAATATTTTATTCAATAAAGCCAATAATAGGTATTTTTGTATTGTTATCTAAGTTGTATTTTGTATATCTAAGTTGTCTGTTCCAATACTTAGATCCTATGGAGAAGGCAAGCAACTCTAATGTAATTAATTTTCAAATAGTTTGTAAAATTTCATATTATGAATTACAGTCCTCATGAATGACAATTTAATTTTAGAAGTTGAATATTATTGTAACTGTGATATCTACTTATTGTTAATGCGTACACTAATCCATGAATTATTTACCAAGCCACGTACTTATTATAATCTTGACAGGATAGATAAATTTCAAATTTCGTCAATATTTACGTAAGAGGTTCTTTTCTCACGATGATTCAAGGAATCCTTATACATGTCAAAACAATGTCTGGTTAGTTATACCATCGATAACTCAAGTTTTGGGTAGTCCAATCTTTATGGTATTTGATTTATTGGTTTTGTCTCCGCCGCAGAGAGCAGAATACCTACAAACCTTAGTAAAAATACTTTTTTTTGTAAGAAAATGGGTCGTGTAGTAATTGAGGCGTCACGAAGTTCTCCGGGTCAGGTCACTTTAATAGTAGATATAAGCGAAAGTGATGTAATCGAATATGAATATTCCAAGCTAAAGGTACGTATGACGTAATAATGGCAAAAGTTCGAGCACTTAAAAAAATGTAGTAAGTTAACAAAGTCTAAAGAGGCAGCACTGTAATGTGTCTCAGAATATTATCATGGTCACAGTTAGGAAATCCACCTTTTTTTTTCGAACTAAGATAAATATGGATATAATAGCAACAAACAGTCATAAAACTCAAGTAGTGCAAACATTAACAGTGTATGGTATTTAAATGTTTGAGATATAATTAAAACTCTAATATTGGATTAGTAAAGTTTCAAAAGTAAATATTAAGTCACTGTCAAGTTCAAAGAATTAAACAATGTCAAAATATCTATGAAAACTTAATTTACTTTGATAAAAATAAAATTCATTTTTAAAAATAGTGATGTACACACTTATAACACACGTAATAAACATAAATTTCTGTTTTTTGCCTCCAGCCTCCAAAAAACTAAAAAGTTTTTTCTAATCCAAAGTGTGCGATTTTATAATAAAATCGCTGATAATATGCAAACTTTAAGTCAGAAGATCGAAGAGCTTGGGATTGAACTGTTAGAGATTCACTTGCTATTTCAAATAATCAGTGCAATGTAATGTGAGCTAAAATGTTTTTAATTTTCTATCTGCTTTTATTATATTTATTTATTTTTCTTAACTTATTTTTCTCTGCCTATCATTTACCTTATTTTAATAATATAATATTGGTTTATTTAACATTAGCAACATATTACCTATTTCATATTTACGATCAGTATTTCACATAATGTGCATCTATTTTCGCTGGATGTTTAAATCTAAAACATTCAAGGTTGACATATTCTACATATATATATTATACATTGACTATATTATTACTACATTACCTTAAGTAACAAGGTAATGAAAATAACTGTTATTGAAGAAACGCACAAATAACAAATTGATTACTTATTCGAAGTTGATGATATATAAAAATTACATATGATATTATGCATTTTATCAAAGAAGCTACCTTTAATCTGGCTCTAAGGCAGTAAATCTCCTTAATCCTTTGAAGGCGATATATCAATGTCCTGAATAACTATAATTATTGCGAATAAGTTGTATGTTTTCACGGGACTAATTGCATTTAATTTAACACTAGAATAATTAATTTCTTGTCTGAAGTGTGTAATTCTAAGTCATATTTTTTTTTTTCATATTTCATTTTAATTGAATTTTGTGTAGGTTATGGCTAATGTACTAATTTATATTAGACTGATAAAAAATATTGCTAAAGTGTTGTTGTAGTAAAGGTCAGATATATTAAAAATGTATATTTAGTCGTGTACACACACTGCTTCTTTTTTCTTTTCCTCTTAATAAGAAAAACTTTCTGCCAAACGCTGTATTTCGAGACGTTCTTAACGAGTTGGTTGGTTTCGGGGAGCAATGACCTAAAAAAATATGACTGAAACATTTAGAAAATTAATTACAATTAAGGTAAGATACTTCAAATACTAACAAAGCTCTAATATCTTATTTCCGTCTCTACCCTGGACGTAAGGAATCGTATGACGCAGGGGAAATATGCATAGGGCACGCCACAGTCTTGGCGGTAAAACCCGTTTGGAAGATTGGAGAGGCGACATGGTAGACGCCGGAGAGTGCAAGCTGATTTCCGGCCTCCATAAGCTTTGCCCTGCCCAAAGACGGTTCTACGGAACACCGTGTTCCGCGCTCGCCTCTTAGAATAGGAGAGGTAGGTCTCTTGTGCAATAGGCGGCCAGGGCTTCCGGGGTGCACAGGGAGTTCCTTTCAAGGGTTCACCTGAGACCTTAGCAATAAGACTGTGACAGAACACCGTGTGGTTTAAGTCTGTTCCCGGCTAGGTGATGACCCGTGGGGGTTTCGAAAAACGAAAACAATCCTAAAAGTATGTATTGTTACATAAAAACGAAGGAACAAAGTAAACTACACAGAAACTAAAGTTAAAACCTATTACAAATAAGGTTTTTCTATAAATAACAGGGTAATAAAACTTACCAGTGGAGATACTCCATTAACCGACTCATTCGCATATACCAAATGGCTTGATGGAACTGTCCGCCACTGAGAGCACGCGAGTGGCACGACGTTTATTGATAACTTCACATCAATACCAATGCTCTGAGCGATAAATTTGCAACGACAAATATTTCTACTTCGTTTTTAAACAGAGGTAAAATGTCTATCGTAGGAGACTTGAAATATGAGGGACTAAAACTGTTTTCTTTTTTTAAATAGAATATAAAAAGAAATAGTTTTTTTTTTTATATTTACTATAGTTACTTATGCTACTTTATGTAATAAATAATGCTTAAATATTTAATGAATCAGAAATGTATTAAATTCCATTGACTTCTTTACAAGATAGTAAAGGAACAGGATGGTAAAGGGTAGATACTTTTTCCAAGTTAACGTACTACGTGTTCATGACTAAACTAACGTAATTTAGGTTTTGCAAATTATTGGTTTGGCTTTTTTCACTTTAACGTAGAAATCGTTGGTTATTATTATTTATGTTTGTCTTTTTTGGCAAATTTTCAAGAAATGTACAGTTTTTTATGTAGTTATGGATAGTACCCCTTAACGCAAAATCACCCATTTAATGAACCTCATCAATCGGATTTGTTATCTAAAACTATCAAATGACTCAATTGGCCCTTGGCAGATGACACACGTTAATATTTAATTAACTGAAATGACAGAAAAACTGGTTTTCTATACTGTCACTGTTGCCAAAACAGATCAGCTGAGTGAAAACGTCTTAACGCTGAACTCAGAGAAAATTAAATTGACGTTTTCAAATTGATGATGTCCCCCACATATCTAATCCTTTGTCTATAGTGATATATTGCTAGCCTCGCGAGCGAGCACCGCTAACTGCCCATAGTCCTATCCCGTCAGTAATATAATGTGCCTTTTAGTTCTTATCGACTATCACTAACCACTGATGCAACTGGTTTCTGGACGTCAGCGGTAGCAAACTGAGGTCTTTAAATCCTGCGTGAATTATCTGATGTTGCGAAAATAAAAATGGTTTTTTTTCAGACATTGGCGTGGCATCTAAAAAATGTCACTTCAAACTTGCAGGAGCTTAGCGACCAGTGTTGAAAACATCACTGTCTTCCGTTTCGCTTTCCTACAGTAGAAATTTATAGAAAATTGTTCTTTACTTTCAGTGCGATAACTATTCATTCTGTACATTGTTCCTAAGCAGCATTCATGCTATTTTTCGATGTCTCTGTACTATCCAAACGACGCGTGTATATTGTATGCTTAACCTCACCGTGTTGCTATTTCTCTCATAGATCCCTCTCTTTTGTACACGTTTGCTTCTAAAACCAATTAAACAAGATTTTGAATATATATTTGAAGACTAAAAAGAGCGCGAAAGAAATTGTCTATATTAAGCTTAAATTATTGTCTTTCTAGAATATTACAAACATGTATAACACACACAAACACATATACAACCATATTTCCGTGTGTTGATGTACGACTCGTTTTTAATTTTTTTTTATATAGTACATCTCAGATGGAAGATCAGCCAGTCCAAAGAAAATATTTAAGCGAATTACTTTCCACAATGTTTAAATTTTGCAAATTTAAACATATAAATCCAACAAATTCCAATCCTGAATGGATTGGAATTTGTTGGATTACATTTAAAACCAAACCATCCATAAACCATCACAATTATAATATTTAATAAGTTTATCATTCATCACTTTCCATCGTAAAAGTAATTAAATGAAGAGTAAGTGGTTGACTTTAAATAACTTTCAGAGAATTTATTGTCTTCAATTTGAATTAGTGATATTAAATATAAATGATAATTATTTTATGTATCTATTTGTTTATTTCTTTATTCTTCATCATTTCAATTACATTTTAATTGAATTGAATAATGCTGAAATAAATGCAGATAATATAAAGCACATAGTTACTAAACCTAAAAAGCAAATAAACATATAAGAAGCAATAACAACACTTAGGAGCAACCTCTGAACTTAAAAATAATTATTTAATTCATAAAAGAAAAAGCGTAAAGTTTTTAAATAATCATTAACCATACTTAAACGTTCCTTAATTACCAATTTAAGCAACAGAATAACTTCCAATTCGCGGCCAATCCAACAAAGTGAAATTAATTATCAATCTTTCTTTAATATTAAATTATCTTAAACGCTTTAGTTCATAAGATGAAATCCATTTCAAATCTTGACTACATAATTAGTTAATGCATTCCCAGTATCAACGAGATCCCGTAATATAGTAAGTAATTGCGTATCGCATCTGCTTTATTTATTACAGCAATACCTCAATGTTTGTGTCAGAGTTTGTATACATATTATCTATAATAATATAATAAAACTAAAGAACTGTTTTAAATTCTCTATTCTCTGAAAATACCATTTTTTTGGTATATTTTTTTAAGACAACTCTCGTTTTAGGAATATTTCCTGTGTAGCGGGGGACTTTACAAACATTCATACAACGGATACAAATAACACCGCCCCTATTAATTGTAGATCACAAAATTTTTCGTCGCGTGGGGGAGTCGAACCAACGACCTCCGGTTCAGCCAGGGTCACTAACTACTAGACCAACAGGTCAGTATTGTATGGAGTATGTACATAGTAATGATATAAACAGATGTTTTGCAGATTTGAGTTACACATGTCAACATCTATGTTTTGTTCGGATGTGTTACACTGTGGTAAAATGTTACAGTTATAATACTAAATATATATTCGACGTTGTTTATTATTTGCTACGCTAAGGTGAATAATGTGGTTATTATATTATGTATTAGAAATAGAATAGTTTTCTTTTGTATCAAATCTGCTAAAACGTAAACGTCGTTAGCTTGTTTACTATTGTACGTACAATATAGACAACTTTTCTTTGAAACCGAAATATTACAAATAGCTACATACCAACTCCATTAAAAGGGTAACCATGTCAGCCTCCTGGGTATGCTAGATGTTGATATCAATGTAAAGAAATTGTGTGACGCATAGAGTGCTCCTATATAAATATTTGAGTAACGAAATTCAGGCTTTTAAGTCATACATTTTAAATGATATTTAGCTTCTTACATACACAAAGAGATAAACATTTATATAGATCCCTGGTGATAAGTGTAATGATATAGTAGTACAATAAATACAGTATATTATTATGTTTAAAATATTTTCATTTATGGCTAGGTTTAAGTCCTTGCAAAACAACCTGCAAACTACACAATAAAGTTATTAAACCACTATAAACAAGTGCTAACACCCACACACATTTTTTACCATCCATTTATGATCTACAATGTAGTACAGGTATGTAAATGCAATTAAATTGTAGTTTAAATTCAATGCATGCACGCTGTGGATAATTCTCTTTGATTGATATTACCCGCTATTACATTCTGTTTTAATAAGTTATGAAGCCGTCAAGTGGCAAGACTGGAAAGTAGATAGCTATATTAACATTGTCAAAGCCGGCATTACCGCTGGGTTACATCGCACATGTTGCGGTTATCACGAGAAATATTATTGTGCTGGTAATGATGAGTGAATGCATTTGTTATGCGTTTCATTATAAATAAATTTCAACTTTTTAATAAAATAACGTTGTGACTAACTATTTTATAGTGAACATTATAGATAGATTGTAAGAAGTTATTTTTGTTTGTTTGAATTAGGAATAAAAATCATACAGAGAAGGAAGTAAAACCTAACAAGCTACCTATTGAACAACTTGTGATTTAAAATTACGCATTAAGACAATCACATTCCTAATATCTACGTCATGTACGTACGTAATCTACTATCATTATTCTGACAGCGAGACTAGATATCGTAGAACAATGTAACTGAAAAATAGTCAATTTTAGAGAAGACTGTTTAAACTGACTGTTTAAAATATGTACTCCAATTAATGAGATTGCGATAACTTCTTCCATTTTTCTTCTTCTTCTTATGGTAAGTCTATTTACCTGTTGGTCTAGCGGTTAGTGATCTTTTCTGCTAAACCGAGGTCGTGAGTTCGATTCCCACTTAGGACAAATACTTGTGTGATGAGCACGATCATTTGTTCTGTGTCTGGGTGTAATTTATCTATTATATGTATGTATTTAGAAATATATAAGTATGTTTATCAGCAGTCTGGTTACCATTGTACAAGCTTTGCTTAGTTTGGGATCAGACGGACGGAGTTATTATTACTATTTTAATAATTTTTATTATGATGCATTTAAATGTGCTAGGATGCACTGCTGCAATGTACATTGAAGTTAAAGTTCTGGCTATAAGATTTTCATCATCATTAGTTCGATAACGTGTAATTGCAAATTATTGACAGGGATTATGATTAATTGTATTTTCAATGTGAACATCTAGATGTAGCTTATGATCTAAAGTGACATCTAGATCTCTTATAATTTGCACAGTTTCTACATCAAGTTAATACATCACATAATGTACAAGTGTTAGTATCTGATTTTTCTGTCTGAATGTTATATATCTTTACATTTATTACTTAATTTATTATTGATGAATTTCTCGAGCTCGTCAGAGTGATTAATATTATGTTATATTTTCCGATCATCTGCATATAACAAGTAGTTACAGAATTTAAAACATTCGGAAATGTCATTAATAAGTATTACAATTAATGAGGGGCCCAGAATTGAGGCCTAAGGAATTCCTTCGGACAATTTCGGATTCATAACCGTATTGGTCTACATTTCTCATTTCAATTACATTTTTGTTATTTCACATAGAGGGTATCAATAAAAAGAAAGGTTTTAAATGTTTTATTTATTAATTTAAAGCACATGCATTCTTTTATAACCATTAAGCTTAACCTTTAAATTTATTTTATGATAGTTACTTAAATGACATAATTAGATACTTATACCATGAATTTCATAAGCACTAGGTAACATACCTTAGCTCTACACTGAGCTAGATTTAATATATTTTATTTCACTATTGCCATGTCTGTAAAATGTACAGATACACTGTGCGTACATTTTTAATAATATCTAACATTAATTATCATATAATTCTTATGTAAACCGTTGTGCTTAAGTTAACGAATCTGTAAATATAAGTCTACATGGACACCTGCCACTCACGCTGCCCGTGTTTAAGGGGATGAGTTGAGTGGAGGGAGGAGAGGAAAATGAAGGTATGGGGATGATTAGAGAGAAAGACCACTTCACCCTCACTGACTGGGACTTCCAATACAATGCAAGTATTTGTCTTGTCTATCGGATTCCTGTGAGGCCGATGTATTACTCCGGACGAGCAGGCCCATTTGTGACTAAGCAGGGCTCTCCCACGATGAAAAGTCAGATATATCATTAGACGTCTGAGAACATTCACAGTATATATTTGTATATTTGTAAAATAAATTTTTGTTTACAAATTTGTGTTTGTCTACCACAAACACAAATTTGTAAACAAAAATTTTATAGACCAACAAAATCGTTTGCGTTCCACACACAGCTAAACAAAACATTTAATTGTTTAAGGGAATAAGAAAAAGGTTCAACGAGGATAAAAGTGAGTACAAAGCGGAAAACCATCTCATTTTTTTTTTTTTTTTTTTTTTTTATACACATTGACATTTTATATTTTACTTTTTGACATGAATACTTACTTTGTTAAGTATTATATTGTTTTTTTTTTATTGTTTAATCTTTGTACCTTTTGACATGAATACTTTGTTAAGTATAATATATTATATATTTGTTTCTTTTTTTTTTTAATTTATAAATTTAATTATTGTAAATGTGAGGACTATGTAGGTTATTTATTTATTTATTTTTTTCTCTTTTCTCCTGTAGTTTGTTTTATAACGATGTCTGACAGTTTGAGTACTTTTGCGGCCTACCCAAATGTCCTTGCTTTGGTACTGTTCGTCGGTCCGTTGAGCGCCTTAAAGTTCTAAGTTGAGCTACACGATAACTGACAAATGCTTGCACTGTTTGGACGGGTCCACTCAAATGAGCGTGGTGCTTTCTTCAAAAGCTCATCTCAGACGTTAGCGTGCATGGTTCTCATATGTTTTTGACCAGTACATCTGTATGGACTTTAAAACAGACTTTGACCTCTGAGTTTGTTTCGGTGTTTCTTCTCAGGGTAGTCAGCTAGGAAACACCGGCCTCATCTAGCATAAACTAACAGAAAAAAATAATATATTGACGTGTAAAAGTGTTGTTGTAACCTATTTACAAAATAAAGATCATTTATCATTTATCATTATCATTTATCTGCAAACGATATTTGACTTGAAATTTTGAAATAACGTTGCATTTCATCATACAGAAAGAAAAAAAGAGACTCTGGGACAAAAGTCTTGTAAAAAGAAATTACGTCTTCATAAAACTGAATAGAAGATATATTATAACAATAGGATAAAAGGTAATCAATAAAAATGTTAAGTACAATGAAAATAAATGGTTACTACTATAACAAGGGTGTTTTTTTATTGTTTGCTTAACCTCTCTTATCTGTGGAACTACCAGTCAGATTTGAATGATTATTTTGGCATTGGATAGAGAATAGAAATGAAAGAAGGGAAGGGGTAGCTTATACGGATGGATTAAATGTATATTCATATAACACCTGCATAGTGTCGAGTTCCGTAGTCACTCACGCCGCGGCCGCTTTGCAATATTATATGAATATTCTATTAGCGTATTTATATGGAAACGTATAGTCATTTCCTTCGACCTCTTCTTGTCATTGATTTTAATATTAATGAACATTCTTAAAGGTCATAAATGAAACAATTACATCATTCTTACAATTAATTTATAACGTATTTATATGTTCATATCAAAACTCATCCGATTCATAACGTTGAATGGTTAGGGGAAGACAGATATGATGAAACAATTAAAAGATTACTAGGTAAATATTTATAATATACATTATTGTTGACCAATAACAGCTAGCTCAACAGTGTACAATGGAAGGTTTTATCGCTATGGCCATTGTCTTCTAGACAACCTTGCAGTCAGTATGGTCTCAAGAGTTAAGCGGTAGATTAAAATCCCACCCAACATACCACTCTTACACTTACACTTGAACTAACCTCCAATACAAGTATTTTGGCTTAGGAGTTAAGAGGAATACCATATCACTTACTCTTAACTCTTAACGTAATTTATAACTATCCCTATATTTGCTCTACAGCCTACTCGACGACTCTAATTGATAAATCCAATGCATCTTTATAAACTCACATACGCACACCCTAACTTATTCTCACGTTCACTCACTGGCTTCCAAATACACTCACTCCATTTTTTCACACACCACTTTCATTTACACTAAAATCCTAGCTATATGTCACTCTTATCAATTCTTGTCTTTAGTTTATAATGGTTAAATATAATAGTTCTCAATGCTTGCAGCACATTTACAAAGAAATAAACCTATATTATATGATCTGAATGCTAGCAACGGGATGAGGCCTGGTGACCTGTAATACAGGTTTTACAAAACCTACCTCAGGCACCAGTCTCTCACAATTGTTATATTCACATCTGTCATTTTGGAGTATCTGCATAGATCAAATTGTAACCATTATTGAGAGAAAAAATAAAATATTGTAAAAAATAAAAAACTCACGTTACTGTACTACAAAATCGTTCATACACTTACGCCTGGGTCATCGATATTTATTAATTGCCTTAATTTTTTCGACTGTTGTAGACCCATTTAGGTAATAGGGTGCAAACCTATTCTGTCCTCCGCGCATTTTAGGTGTTAAACGAAAAAAAATGGGGTTATATTAAAATGGAAACAGAGGAAAAAATGGAACGTTGCTTATACTGATAGATTGGGGCAGAGATACATATAACTCGAAGTGGCTGATGCCGGAAAGGGCGAGCCCTCTCACCGAAACTGAAAAGAACAGTAAAATCAGAACTCACCTTTTCTCTACGCCTCACACACTCTTGAATCAAAGCTCACTATTCAATACAGAGTTCCTTTGTATCCCAATTTCTTTAGGAATTCATATCATTTGTAGCCCTTTCCTTACACACACCTTATAAATAACAAGCATGGCCTGCGCAGTTCACTTAATATCGTTGACCCGGACTATGCTTCGTTTTCCACATATTTACCCGTCTTAGGAGTTTATTCAGGTTCATAAATTTTCTCACATAGAAAAGGATTACAGTTGATAGTCAAAAATTACGCTCTTACCAAAGTTTTGATCAAATATCGGTCCGAACTTTACTAATATATCAATACATTTCGATTTTCGGAGTAAAATAATGTTTAAGCTTCTAAAAATGTTGCCCAATTTATGGCGGAAGGCTCTGCAATATTACAGGCTGTCGAAATTGGAGTGCCTTTTGAAAAAATATATTATGTAAAAGAATATACGAGTGGTATGTATAGAATTGATATAAAATGCTTACTTGTTATCGATTATAAGTAACAAAAACTTATATATAAAATTGAAATTATTAAACTGTGCAATTGGCTCACCAGTTTTCTTACAGACAGAAGCATCAAGGTCGTTGTTGACGGTGCATGCTCCGACTCCAAGTCTGTTAATTCTGGTGTCCCACAAGGCTGTGTGCTATCACCCACGCTGTTTCTTCTGCATATCAACGACATGCTGCAGATTAGCAGCATCCATTGCTATGCGGACGATAGCACGAGTGATGCCCTTTACACCGGCCGCGCTAACATTTCTCGGGTAAACGTCATCGAAAGCCGATCCAAACTTGTGTCTGAAATCGAAACTTCTTTATCAAAAGTTTCAGATTGGGGTCGACTTAACCTAGTCCAGTTTAACCTCAAGAAGACACAGGTTTGCGCGTTCACCGCTAAAAAATTATAGTTGCCATTGGTCGTATCACCTCAATTTAAGAGCACTTCTCTAACTGCATCAGCCAGTATCAGAATCCTTGGCGTCGATATATCAAGCAAAGTCCAGTTTCGCGGTCACTTAGAGAGTAAGGCCATATTAGCCTCGAAGAAAAGAAGCTTGGTGTGCTAATCAGATCGAGACAGTGTTTTACTCCGGCCCACCGCCTGCAACTTTGGAATGTGATGTGAATATGGAATACTGTTCTCATCTCTATGCAGGTGCACCCCAGTACCAACTTCTCCCTCTTGACCGCATTCAACGGAGAGCGACTCGCATCATCGACTGCCAAGATATTTCTGATCGACTTGACACCTTGGCGTTGCGTAGAGATGTAGCTTCACTCTGCATCCTCTATCGCTTGTATCATGGGGAGTGTTCAGAGGAATTGTTCGGACTTATACCGGCTGCTGGTTTCCGCCATCGTCCTACGCGACAAAATATCCATCCCCATCACCTGGACGATTGGCACTCCACCACTGTGCGCTTCTCCAGAAGCTTTTTGCCTCGCACAACCAGCTTATGGAACAAATTGTCGCCTGCCGTATTTTCGAACCGATACGACCTTCAAACCTTCAAGAAGAGAGCGTACCTCTACCTAAAAGCCCGGCAACGCACTTGTGAATCTTGAGTTGCGGGTGTCCATGGGCGGCGGTAGTCACTTACCATCAGGTGACCCGTCTGCTCGTTTGCCCCCTATCACATAAAAAAAAAATATCCTAACTTTACATGTACGAGTATACTGTGAGAAAATTTTGAGCAAAGGGAATTTTTCTTTTTTAACATTACCTATATAGACATCCTATGTACATATTTTTATTTGTTTAACATAGTGCTGAAACCAGCACATTGATATTCTTTTATTGTTTTGGATGTTGTAAAACCCCATATTCATGATTGGTTAGGCGTAGGTTTTATTTCTCTTACAACATCTGTTACAAAGAATTCAAAGAAACATGAAATACATAAACAACAATAAATATATTTTTTTAAAGAAACGCTTTATCTTAGGTGTAAATGATTAAACTCTTAAAATTATTACTTAACAATAAACAACGGATGTAAACTAATAACATATTAACTAAATGCTAGACAGGCTGGACTTTAACAATAGAAAACAGACAAAGCGCACACATGTTTCATATGATACAGGGTTGCTACCAATTAATGTATGGTTACGCAATGTTGTTTTATCATACTAAATATAAAGAAGTAAGAAATATGCGTAAATGATTTTGTAAATCAATAAGAAATGTAAACGAATTTATAATGTATAAAAAATCCTTTAGACATAAAATAAATCATTAAAATTTAAATATTTACTGTGATTAAAATAGGAATTATTGTATCTTTCCTGTCTGTTGTTGCTTTAAAGAACCATAGGGCAGAGAAAAGAAGACATTTATCATTCATTATATACATACATATATTCTCATTATATTCATTATACATATATTGTTCATATCATATCATTCCTAATGGTATGTATTAGGAATGCGATGATGCTGCAGGCATAAAGTTTAAGACCACCTTAATTAAAAAAAATCCAATAATATATTACATGTTTAATTAACCTGTTTAATCATCTAATAAAACACTGATTGACAAACAATATACTTGAAAAGTGTAAAGAAATATAAACAGTCCACGCTAAAAAAGGCTATAGTTAGAACTAAACTATCCTGATTTTAAAACTGATTTTTCATCAAAAAATCCTCCTTTAAATTCTATGACTTTTTTCACAAGTCTCGGCATACGGGCAATCAATTTGTTGATGGTGGTCTTGTAATATATTGTTCCAACCTTCACGTAAAGCATTTCACATTTCTTCTTGCGAGGATAAGTATACGATTACAGACGTTACGATCAAGCTCTTCTAATTTCACGTGCTCTTCCCATTTTAGGACGTCTTCATTGTAGAAACCACAAATTCAGACTGATTGAAATTGTTTTTGAACTAACCCAAGTAAACTCAGGCCGGATAAGTCGGAAACCGGTATTTTTAGAAGCTAAATACATACATACAGGAGGCCCAAAATCCCCCCACCCCCCTAATGATAGCGCTGTTAACGAAAAGGATACCCCAGGGGGGTACCAGCGCTAGCGTTGGAGAATCCCCCCCTGGACGTCCACCCTCAGTACGGATTATGTCTGAGCGTGGACGCCCAGGCTGCCCCTCGTACTCTGGGGGGGGCTCAACTGCGCTCTCAAAATCTGCTCGGGGCAAGAGAAGGCATACCATGGCACCCCCTGTCACGTTTACCGTGGATTTTTGCAACATTAGGGGCTTACATTCGAACCTCGACACTGTCCACCACCACCTTGAGACAGCAAAGCCGGCCTTGCTCTTTTTAACCGAGACGCAGATATCATCTCCAGCGGACACATCCTACCTCTGCTACCCTGGGTACGGACTGGAACACTCCTTTGTTCCTAAGGCTGGTGTATGCGTGTACGTTAGAGATGATATCACTTCTCGCCGCCTCGGCAATCTTGAAGGTAGGGACCTCTCCATCTTATGGCTATGTGTAGACTGCGACGACCATCCCCGCATCTACCTATGCCTCTACAGGTCCCATAGCGGTGATGCCGAAACGGACCGACTCATCGACCACGTCCAAATGGCTACAGACTCAGTGCTCCAGCAGGTCCCATCCGCAGAGATCGTGATTCTTGGCGACTTTAACGCCCATCACGCCGAATGGCTTGGTTCGCGCAAAACCGATCATGCGGGAAGATCTGTTCACGATTTCGCCTTGGCATATGGCTTGACGCAGCTGGTAGCAACGCCTACGCGAATCCCAGATGCAGAAAGCCACGTGCCTTCACTGTTGGATCTTCTGCTGACCTCACATCCTGACGGCTACAAAGTATCCGTTGAGGCCCCTCTTGGCTCTTCGGACCATTGCCTGATTAGGAGTATGGTGCCACTTGTTCACTCGCTGCGGCCGCGTGTTACAGGCAGTCGCCGCGTATGGCACTATAGGTCAGCAGACTGGGATGGAATGAGAACATTCTTTGCATCCTACCCATGGAGGCAGGTTTGCTTCTCGCCGGATGATCCCAATGTCGTTGCTGACTCTGTCGCGGATGTTGTGCTTCAGGGTATGGAACTTTTCATTCCATTCTCCCTGATTCCCACAGGTGGCAAGTCCCAGCCTTGGTTTGGTCGAACCTGCAAAGCGGCGTCCCGCCGAAAGCAGGAATGTTACCAAGCATGGGCTAATGCAGCGACAGCACGGGATGTAAAGACCAGCACATTAAAGAAGCAATTTAACTTTGCCTCCAGGTCCCTCAAAAGAGTAATTGCTGGGGCGAAGTCGGCTCACATCGGCAGAATTGGCGAGAGACTAGTTAGTCTCCCCTCCGGAACTCGTGCATTCTGGTCTCTTGCCAAAGCTGTCCAGGGGAACTTTTGTAAGCCATCCCTTCCACCTCTGCGCATAGGAGATAATTCGTTGGCCCACGACGCTAAAGAAAAAGCCGATCTTCTGGGCAAACTCTTTGCGTCCAACTCGACCCTGGACGACGGGGGAAACGCACCGCCGACCATACCGCAGTGCGAGACCCGCATGCCGGAAGTCCGGTTTACACAAAGGGCAGTGCGTAAAGCGCTTCTTTCCCTCGACGTTCATAAGTCGAGTGGGCCCGATAGAATCTCTCCTATCGTGCTGAAGACGTGTGCTCCAGAGTTAGCACCGGTTTTAACGGCTTCCGTCAGGGTCGTTCAGCTGGTGATCTTCTCGTATACTTGACTCACCGGTGGGCACAGGCGATCGAGACCAAGGGGGAAGCGTTGGCCGTTAGTTTGGACGTGGCGAAGGCCTTCGATCGGGTCTGGCACAAAGCGCTCCTTGCGAAGCTTCCTTCCTATGGGCTTCCCGAGAAACTGTGCAATTGGCTCACCAGTTTTCTTACAGACAGAAGCATCAAGGTCGTTGTTGACGGTGCATGCTCCGACTCGAAGTCTGTTAATTCTGGTGTCCCACAAGGCTGTGTGCTATCACCCACGCTGTTTCTTCTGCATATCAACGACATGCTGCAGATTAGCAGCATCCATTGCTATGCAGACGATAGCACGAGTGATGCCCTTTACACCGGCCGCGCTAACATTTCTCGGGTAAACGTCATCGAAAGCCGATCCAAACTTGTGTCTGAAATCGAAACTTCTTTATCAAAAGTTTCAGATTGGGGTCGACTTAACCTAGTCCAATTTAACCCCACGAAGACACAGGTTTGCGCGTTCACCGCTAAAAAGATGCCATTGGTCGTATCACCTCAATTTGAGAGCACTTCCCTAACTGCATCAGCCAGTATCGGAATCCTTGGCGTCGATATATCAAGCGAAGTCCAGTTTCGCGGTCACTTAGAGAGTAAGGCCATATTAGCCTCGAAGAAGCTTGGTGTGCTAAACAGATCGAGACAGTATTTTACTCCGGCCCACCGCCTGCAACTTTATAAGGCGCAGGTTCGGCCGCACATGGAATACTGTTCTCATCTCTATGCAGGTGCACCCCAGTACCAACTTCTGCCTCTTGACCGCATTCAACGGAGAGCGACTCGCATCATCGACTGCCAAGATATCTCTGATCGACTTGACACCTTGGCGTTGCGTAGAGATGTAGCTTCACTCTGCATCCTCTATCGCTTGTATCATGGGGAGTGTTCAGAGGAATTGTTCGGACTTATACCGGCTGCTGGTTTCCGCCATCGTTCTACGCGACAAAATATCCATCCCCATCACCTGGACGATTGGCACTCCACTCATCATTGGTTTGGTCATCCACTGTGCGCTTCTCCAGAAGCTTTTTGCCTCGCACAACCAGCTTATGGAACAAATTGTCGCCTGCCGTATTTCCGAACCGATACGGCCTTCAAACCTTCAAGAAAAGAGCGTACTCCTACCTAAAAGGCCGGCAACGCACTACCGTCCAAAAGTTTGGAAGCAACAAGATAAAATCAAATAAAATAAAAGTAAGCCATCTTAATTTTTTTTTATTGATACAGAATTAAAAAAATAGACAAAACACACTTCTACAACAATGAAATTAAATAAGTAATATAAAAATTAAATTAAATTTTAGCTTCATCGAAGTGTCCACCCCTCTCTTTAATTACCTTCTCGCATATTCATTAATTTCATAAAATACTGTTCATCTAACTTCTTCCATTCGCTCTGTAATAGTTGCCACAAATGTTCTGAGCTCGTAGGAGATTGATTTTTCACCCTTCTATCTAGTTCATCCCAAACAAGTTCAATGGGAGAAAGGTCAGGTGATTGAGACGGCCACTGCATGATTTTCACATCTTTTTTCTTCCTTAAAAAGTTCTGGCACAGTTTGGACGAATGTTTCGGGTCGTTATCTTGCTGAAAAACGAACCCAGGACCAATAAGATTCAGTCCACTGGGTATGGCGAAATCCTTAAGAATTTTCAAATAGCGTTCCTTGTTTAGTTTTTCGGTTATCCTCACAAGACTTCCGAGTTTATTGTTGCCGAAACACCCCCAAACCATGACATTACCACCACCATGTTTGATAGTAGGCACTGTACAAGCTTCTGAAGCTCTCTCTCCTTTAGATCGGCGCACAAAAACACGTCTATTGGACCCGAAAATCTGAAACTTCGATTCGTCACTCCAAAGAACTTTTTTCCATTGGTTTATTGTCCAGTTTTTATGTTCCTTTGCCCATTCTAGTCTGTTTTTCTTATGCCGAATTGTTAGTTTTGGTTTTTTAACTGCAACACAACCTCTTAGCCCCGCAGACAGTAGTCGTCTTTTAACTGTTGTTATTGACACGGGTGTTCCTCGCGTTTCATTCAGAGATGCGGTAATTTGTGGTGCAGTTAAGCGACGATTCCGTTTAGAAAGAACTCTGATGAAGTTATCCTCTTGACTTGTAGTGGATTTGGGCCTACCAGACCTTTTTCTATCTTCATTTTTGCCAGTTTCTTTTTTTCTAGCGAGGGTGTAGTGGACACCTTTACAAGAAATTCCGAGTTTTTTTGCGATTTGGCGTTCACTGTAGCCTTCCTCACGCAGAGTACAAATAGCGCTTCGCTGTTCAAGTGTGATTTGCTTGCGTTTTGCCATTTTCAATAAAAAAAGACGGTCAAGGAAGTAGTCGAAATCTTTTGAATACAGACGATGTTAATATCACAACCTTCGCGTTCTAATGCTCAAGTGTGACTAAATAAGGTCCAAAAAAGATAAAACTACAAAATATTTTCAATAAAACCGCATCAATGCATGAAAGAAAGTCCCCGGCGGATGAAGTAATAAAACACGTGTTTCGTCAAAATCCAGGAATTTGTTAAAACTCAAGGAATATGCACTAGTAATCCTTTTGTTTTGTGTTAAAAAATCACAAAAGGTCATAAAACTTTATTTTATTGCTATTATTTACCGCAGGGAGTCGGCAATCTTTTGTTTTGTTTGAAATCAGGTGTGCTTCCAAACTTTTGGACGGTAGTGTATATCCTAAACAAAAGCAAAGTAATTAGTAATGAGCACATTATAAAAATCTCCACTCTGACTCTACCACCTGGCTCCAGCGCAGCGTTTGTCGATGTTTGGAAACAATATATATGTTTATTGTCCAATAACTTGAAAGTAAACAAAAGAATGACTTCTTTAAAAAATCGATATTAACAATATAATATGCAGATGTCCATTTCTTTTGTTTATCTTAATAATACCCCCTATTCTAGTCTAGAGGCCTGAATTTCGAGCGTTTTTGGTAAAAAAAATTGAATTGATAAAAAAAAGCATTTGATATTTTTACCATTTTTTTTTTCATTTGTTTATTTATATTTTAAGAGTACACAAAATTAATTTACAAAAAATCGTGGAGTTATGTCCTTGAAGTAGAGGGGGAAAAAAAACCCGTGTCCTCGTCGCCATGATTTCTACCCTTGTAGTCATCTGAAAAATAAAACAATGATGGATTCTTGATTACTACGAATGTCACTTTGGCATGAAACTGAAAAAAAAATATTCATAAACTGGCGGCTACTCATTTTTTGTTGGTTCATGTGTCAGTGAGATATTTAAAGAATAATCATGTCATATTTCAAGTAAATCGGCTGATTAGAACTTGAGATATTGTGGCAACTGCATCGAAAGAAGTAGTTTCGAGAAAAACGCGTTAAGTTTCAGGTAGCGTAACTGATGGAATAGTACGTGTAACTAACATTCTCTTAATCAGCCATCCTAGCTTTATACATTGGGCTACATTCCTCTACTTCATATTGATTGATTTGAGCATAGAAAGAAGGAGAGAGAGTTATTCATACTCAGGGCCTCCAGTCGCCTATTGTTGCAGTCGTCCGCTCAACCGGTCTAGTTGCCACGACACTAAAACGGCTATAACTTCGGAAATAATTTTAATTTTGAAAAATCCTTTAGGGAGATATTTTTGAATATCGAAACTTAAGATAGACTTCTAGTAATACGTCTGTGAAAACTGCAATTCCATGTTGTTGTTTGCGTAATGCGTGTATAAACATACAGACAGCCTGACAAAAATGCTAAAAACTAGGTTTGGTTTCTGTTGCTGTGATAAAGGCACCGGATATTAGTTTTTTTCTTCAATATATGTAATGTACAGTCATACGCATTGAATGAGTTGTGGAAGTACCAAAAGATTAAAGTTGTTTTGCTTGATTCTAATTTTAAATTCTGTTATCAATATTTTAATGTAACTGACCGAAAGACAACCCTACGCATTCGCGGCGCGCATCTTATTTATACGCACACTATTGAATGTTGTCCACGTTTGTTTATGTTAATGGCTTAACACTACAACAGAGGCGTGCAATTGTTTTTTTTTATGTAACTGGCATATAATATCCCACGTAAGTACTGCATACAATTAGCGTTTGTATTTTTTTAAATTATATTGAACGACAAAAGAAAACGATTGGGTGACCAACTACATAATAACGATTTAAAAAGTCAGTAAGTATTCTACATACAAATGAACATTTCATAAATATGTATGTATGTAGTATGATCATATAATATTTTAATATAAGTTATTTATTCATGTGTAAGTAATTAAGCTCTATATTATAATTGTTATTTTAGTCACTGTATATCAAATTTGCATGCCACCACATGGGCTAAAGATGATGTACTCTTGACTTTTTTTTTTAATTTTATGATTTTAATATTATTTGAAGAATTTGGATCAACCATTGTTCTACTACCTATTTCGATTAATAATTTTGAGGTTATTACCACAGCTCTGTCTAAGCCCAAACTAAACATAGCTTGTGCTATATGAGTTATAGAAAACGGACTATACATTTTTGTAAATACGCGCTAATCAATAAAGACATATCATATTTAAATATATTGAGTAGCCTTCAGATCAAATGAAATCATTTATTTTAATTAAAAGAATTGGGCACCTCCAAATTGTCAAGAGTCAGAATAAATCAGATTTAAAGTTAGTTGCCTTCTCACAGGCAAGACATAACTTGTGCAAGAACTTCACTCAAGGCTGCAAAACATATAGAACCCACTTGAATCGTATAATACACGAGAATATTGTCTACGTGATTATATGCACGTATTCACATCTTTCTATAACTGCTGTACTCATTGATTTGTGTATTTAGACATATGTACTATTTGCCGTTGTGTCATACCCAACAAGTTCATGAATATTCCCAATGTACTTTCAACTTAGGTATTACTTTAAATGCTTATCGATTGTATTCCTTGCCGAGCATAATTCTTTTAGTAGTAGGCAAGACAGCGTAATCTTACAGGTTGTACCAAAATCTTGCGTTCCACGGCGGAATAAAATCGCGTTCAAATTGCTGCTCTTTATTTAAATTCAACAGTATTTTAGAAAGGAATCGTAGGAATTCATCCTCATTTTAAAAACTGTAACGGAATTGCTTACTTGTCGACAACTGTACTCCGCGGGTAAGGGTGAAATTAAGGGATGAAGTTTAGAGCGTCTTACAAGTTATTATTGAAGTCGGTCATATACTCGTTTTAAAAGTTAATTAAATAGCTTAATTTTCTGGATACACTGTTCTTCTCGGCTTGGGGCGACACAATTCATGTCATTGACTAATATAAATATTATGTATGTATACGCGCAAGTTAGTAATTGTAGCTTGCAAATAACTTACATACATATACATATGTAATCGTGGGAAGTTTGACTAACATTTTAATAATGGACAGTAGTGTAAAGTTAAAAAAAAATCTTTCGATGAACAAGAATAAAACCTTGCGCTTTCAAAACAAATATTAACCTTCAGTTGGTTGGTGGATTTTACTGTGAAATGTACGAGGCGCCGTTGTCGCCGTCTTGGCGAAGTGCTAAGAGAACAAAAATATACAATAATCATAATCATAGTTAAATGTTTAAATCATTATTTCTGGCATATGTTTAGAGTTCCAAGGGTCAGTTAAAGTAATCAAGTCAAATCGAAGGCCCTGTCGTACTAATGAGTGACCCTGACTGTTGAACCGGAGGTCATGTTTTCGATTCCCACTCGGGACCAAAATTGTGTGATCCACAAATAGCTGTCGCGAGTTTGGGTGTTCTTTGTATCCCTTGATTGAATGTTTGTAAAGCCCTCCGCGATAGGAATTATTCCTGATACTGAAGTTGTATTTAAAAAAAAAGCTGAATTTATATTATACTATTATTATACTATTTAGGTCTCAATTATTTTGTCGGCTAGCTAGGTCCAAGACAGCCAACCATGTTCTTAATATTCAACTTGGCTATGTTTTTCAACGACTTTAAAAAATGAGGAATGTTCGATTGTATATATTTTTTTATACTAACAATAAGCGATTTCTCCACCAATTGTCGACCGATCTTCATTATTTTTATTAGATAGAGTATACTAATATATAAATTTCGGAAATAACTATTTATGAAAGTTTTCCGAACATCGAAGAAACAAATATTACAAAACTTATAACATAATACTTATCTCTAAATAGCACAGTAATTAATCGGTAGTTAATCGTTAGTAAGATTATGGAATCTGTTCCTAAATCTAAAATATATCTATCTGATTGTATTTCTTCCTTAGCCGTGAGACAGGAGAATTGGTGCATAATTGGATTTCTGGAATTTTTGTGGAATTTGAATTTTTATAGCAGATCCGGGCCATCAATAATGTTCTGTGATAGTTTAAATAAAAATAATAATTCAGATGAGTTGAGTTTTTTTTATTTATTATGTAAGGCGTTTCAAAAAGCTTGGTTGTTTTTTGCAGCACCCATAAAGGAGTAGGCCAGATGATATACGAAACGCTTGATCGCTTTGCACGCTTATGATCGTGGGATGCCAGGGCAGTTACGAATAAGTTTTTAAATTGCACTTTTTATGATTTAAATTATTGAGCAAAGGTAAAGGTATTGAAAAGGCGCAGTGGTTGTTTATTATTATATAATTAATTGATATGTATTAAAACTATACAAATAAATAAAATTGGACTGTATGTTTGTGATACTAAAACAACCGCTTTTTACTAAGTGCGTATGGATGTGTACACGGTACATATACCAAAACAACATTTTTTACAATTTTTGTCTGTTTGTTGCGGCTAATCTCTGAAATGGCTGGACCGATTTTGACGGGACTTTCACTGGCAGATAGCTGATGTAATAAGAAGTAACTTAGGCTACTTTTATTTTAGAAAAAAGAAATAGGACCTCAAGAAAAAAATTAAAACCAATTAAAAATTTTATAATATTCGATTCAAAGAAGAAATTCATTAAAATTAGCATAGGTATTTCTTTACGCGCAATACAGAATTAATATGTTATCGTAAACTGAGAACTGAACAATAACTTTTTTGTTAAATACCACGCAGACGAAGTCGCGGGTAACAGTTAGTCCAAAATATATTTGTAATCAAATACGGTGGAGATAAATGAGAGGCATAGGTTCCACAACAATATTCATTATTTATTTATAACAGTAATTCTGTATGGCATAATGGCAGATACAATCTGGTGGGGCGCACTGACACAGTAGTGTTTAATAGTGAGGCAACATATGAAACAAACGCCAAGTTCCTATTTAAATGAAACTTGACTCTTAGTAAAAAAAAAAATGTAACAAGAGCTGGTGAAATAAGCGCCGATTTCAAGCTTTTATCTCGACAGTTACTTTTATATCACTACACGAAAACCTTTAATACTGTGTAAAATATACAGACTAATCGGCATTGTATTGCAAAAAAAATCGCTTAGTCTACGTGCTTCACGCTATATACAAACACTTGAAGACACTTTTTTGTTAAGTTATAGGAATAGTCGTTCAATACTACGTTATAGCAAAGTAAGTAAGTAATATAAACGTGAAAGAAAATTATTTTTAAATTGTGCATTTTAATTTTTGGACGTGGACACTTACGGCAGGGCTGGTCCATAAGCTTAAATTTGCTCAGCGTGCTATGGAAAGGGCTATGCTCGGTGTTTCTTTTAGGGATCGCATCAGGAATGAGGTGATCCGGCAGAAAACCAGAGTAATCGACATAGCCGACCGGATCAGCAGGCTGAAGTCGCAATGGGCTGGCCATATTAGCCGCAGAACCGACGACCGTTGGGGAAAACGTTCTTGAGTGGAGACCGCGTCTCGGCAAACGTAGCGTAGGACGCCCACAGGCCAGGTGGAGTCACGATTTGCGCAAGGTGGCTGGCAGGAGCTGGATGCGGGAAGCCGAAAATAGATATAAGTGGCATGCAATGGGAGTGGCTTATGTCAAGCAGTGGACTGCGATAGGCTGATGATGATTTTCGATCTACTGTGTTTAAGTGGGTTGTTATTTAATATTCTCTCTGCTAAGAAAAATAGTCGTTCAGATTTTTAATAAAAAAATGTATTAGGACGACGAACTATATAGATTGGCAAGATATTAACACACAATTTGAGTTTTTTTACTTGATTTTTTTTTTTGTAGTTGGCACCAGTCGGCGACATAGTTTCTCGCCCAAATTTTGAATTAAGATTACAACGTTGCAAATGCCTAAACCGATCTCTAAAAATATAAATAAGTATTTACAAAATAAATGCACAAAGAGACCTTACCCGCTGTATGTCAATAATCCTCCTTCCGTTCTGACCTAAATTGGCTTCCAATTCGTGAACGCCGTCACTTGCACGCCCTCACCACTCTGTACTCAATTCTTAATTCATCTACTTCTCCCTCATATCTTACCACTATTTTCCAGTATCTTTGCTCTAATCATAGCAGAAACCTCCGTTCTTCAAATAATCTTCTTCTATTATGCCCCAGTCATTCTTCTGCTGGAGTCAATTCCTCTTTCATTGTACAGTCCGTCCTCCTCTGGAACGCCCTGCCGCAGGAAATCAGGATGGCACTAAGTCGCTTGTCTTTCAAAACTAGGGTTCGTGCTCTCCTTGTCCGTAAGCTGGCAAAGTCATCAGAACGTTAGTTCCATATGGCTGTGTATATCTTTATATATAATTATATATTATTTTATTTATATATATTATCGTATATATTTATTATTTATGTATGTGTATATCTGATGTCAATATATATTATGGTTATACTATTTATCTTTTGTACTTTTTTTTTCTAAACATATCTATTTTCATGCTTCTCAGTGCACCTACCTCACTTATCTCACTTATTTCACACCACCCTAAGGTAGACTGGCAAAAAATGCCTTTGGCATTAAGTCTACCTATGTACATTTTGTGCATAAAGCATTAAATAAATAAATAAATAAAATAAACGACGTGGTAGCGTATTCAGGGCTTTTCATGTTACCATTAACTGTCACATATCTGAATGTCTTTGAATACCGACGGAGTAATCTAACTTCAACGGCAAAGCTTTCATTTGATCTCCTTTGACCTATGGCATACATCAGCTCAAGTCGATACTGCTATTGACATACGAAACATCATAACATGTTTTTGCTCATACATAAATTTCGACATAGAAACAGTTTGAATTATAAATATGTTGTTATGGCTATGTTATACCTTGTTTGGTAAAAAAAGATATTCAAATAAACAAAAGATTTAAACTGGATATACATTTAGAATAAGGACTTAATCGCGGTAGGTCTAGGTCGCGGTACAAAGGTACACTATTTTATTACCGACCAAATCAGATATCACGGAAAGACATGACATTTATTTAGAAATAAAAAAAGTGTAGAACAAAAATATAAATTACAAAAAAATTATGGCCACACGCCATTTCTTTATTTCTAAGCAAATTATGTAAGCGGTGACCTCTATTTTTTATTGTCGACAGAGAAAAGAGAGTGATGATTCTAAAACAGCATAAATTTGGAAGTGTGTTTATTATCCACGTCCTACTTCCTTGTACGTAGTTGAACCGAGTCACGGAACGATAGAGTCGTTTATTGCAGCTGCAAGTTACATTGCTGTTGTGCAGAATTCGACAGTTGTAGTTTAAATATTATCGTGAGACGGATCGGACCAGCCCGTCGAAATTGGACAGATAGTTGGGATATTCCGCTATCCATTTTGTTTATTCTGTATCCTGATGGTGCTGCATTTGTGCAGTCTGGAAATGATTTATACCGACTTCAGACCGATATGTTAGTTACCTCAGTTTTTAAGTGTTCGTAAGTTTAATGTTTAATTTGGCAGTAAAAATCATGTCATGTGTTACACCCATTTGAAAAAACATATTTTAGTTTATTTAATGTACATTTATTTAAAAGAAAAATAATTAATGAATATGCTGTTCGATTCGTTTTATTCTCGTAATTTTTAGTAAATTGTCTAATTTAAAAAAAAATGTGGGAAAGCCATGCTTAGGCACATATGACTTGACTGAAGTAATACCATGGTCTCACAGAAAACCGGTTTTTAGGTTTTGTTATTGGTGCTTGCGGAGGTCCAAACCCCTCTACTCTTTCCCTTCCCCTCCTGCCCCTATTAAAAAAACTAACTACACTATATCACACACTACTATATATATATATATATATATATATACAAAATGTATGCACAAAATCTGCATAAGTTGCAGAAATATCGCCTTCCGATCATGATCATGAGTGGAGGTGGCGGTGCATATAAAATTAATGCAACCCTCTCCAGCTTAACGAGAACTTAACTGGCAAAAATTATTAACACCCTTGACACATTTTATTCGTGTCCGTTAAGCCTTTAAAGTTTAAATTACGCAAATAACGCCCAAAATTTATGAGGTGCCATTGGAAAAGTTACGTCGTAGATCAAACTTGTGCCGACTGTTCCAAGATTATCTCACCAGATAATAATCAGTGGCCGGTTAATTCGCTTAAGTAAATACAGAGAGCATTGTCGGACTGCGTGTTGTTAAATAATGATAAATGTTCCCTTTCTCCCTCGGTGACAAATGTTGTCTGTTATTTCGTAAATGTACCTACTGGCTACTAAGTGGAAAATGTGATAGATTTATGTACATGTAGACGGAGGTATGATAACAAGTGTAGATCTTCCTTTATTATTATATTGTTTATATTGTGATAGTACTTTTTACCCGAATGCTCCAAAGAACATTATTATAATTTATTCTCTGATATTTTTGTTACTTACTGATTGTTAGTCAAGACGGACATTTGTTCGTAACCGTAAATTACACCAGAAATACAATATAATTTTAATTATCGTCGAGGAAAAATATTTAAAAGATACAATACAATACAATATTCTTTATTGTACACACACAAAAAAATATAAACAATATGAAACAAATAATATACGAGCAACTGGTACAATCGGCGGTCTTATTGCTAGCTGCGATCTCTTCCAGACAACCTTTGTAATGTATATGTTCTATCATATATTCTTATCAAAAAACTAGTAAAACATTTTTTTTACTGTAACCATTAAGTATTCTTAGTATTTCGTCTAAATTTCAGTATTTCATCAGTAATGTTTAAATTGAAACCATGAAATGGACAACAGTTCAAAGAATGTTGAGTCTCTTAAGTAATTCATTAAAGAATCTTAACCGGAAAACATTTTGCAAAGCCTACCTCTGAACTTAAGGTAAAACGACAAAGTTATTAAATTAATTACGCTCCAGAATTGATACCTAATCAAGTTTGAAAGTCAACGGGATAAGCCTTGTAAAGTAGCAGAAACTAATCTTCTAAAGCTTGAGTAGTAAACCACTGGCAAATCTCTCGGTTGTCACTTTGGGACTGCGTTGCGCTGGCTGCTGGACTCGTTACTTGGAGAAAATTTATCGCCACTTTATTCTGCGCTGAGTCAGTTTGAGTCAATTCATGCCCTCTTTTTAGATCGATTAGCAGACAACTGCCACGTTTTATGGTATAGGAAACAGTACTAGCGTCCAATGGCACATGCATCATTAATATCATTCTCTCCCGCAACGTTGAAATGTCAACCGAGCGTTATAAATGTCTCAATAACTCAACTCGGTGACAGATCACTCGGGCTATCATTAAGGCATAAGTAAATTATTTCGTTCGTGAAACAGTCGACAAATAGTCAAGTTTCCTCGTCGGTGAATTTAGCGAGTGTCTCTGGAATTCCAATCAAAAGTCTGCAACTGTACTTTGAGACTTTACATTAGGAATGAGAGTGTTATGCTGCGAATGGCATCTATGGTGTGGAGATTCTAACTTGTGTTAATAATTAACTGTCTAAATGACGGTGCGAGAAAAACGGTTTGTATAGGAACGTAAGCACATGATAAAACAATGTTTTACTATAGTAACTGTAGATAATTAGGTTATCTTTACCGTGTTAAAACTTATACTTACTTACTTACCGGTACTTAATGCATAGTATTTAATCTTAACTACAAAGAGGATTTGTAATGATGATGAGTATTAATAACTAGTAGGTATACGCCAACAGTTGCCACTGGTATTTAATATTGATTCCAGCCCATCCTAAGATTATATGAAAGAGATTGCTCTAAGACGATAAACTCTGTAAAATCCTGTTGTACGAAAAAAGTAACTGTTTAACTTTTAAATATCTTAGACAAGATAATACATGTAATATGAATATAGTATGTATATATGTAGGTAAGTGAGTAGTCGTATAATCTGTGATGATTTCTTAAACGGTGTCTAATCATTGTATAAACATTTGGCACGCGTAGCGCGTCTACGTCTCAAAGATATAAATCAAGAAACAAGTGGACTAACTATATAATTATTGTTAAAATGAATTTTCCTATAGACTCGTATCAATTATTTCCATTTGTTCACATCACTGGCCACCCAGAAACATACGTGTAACAACAACATCACTAGTATTTTCTTTTTCTTTTTTTTATTATAACAACAGTTAGAATAATTGAAACAGATTTTTACAAAATTTTTTTTAGAAATCAGTTTTGTTTTTGTTCGTAAAACGACTAGTCATATAAAAGTGGTTCTATACATGAACATTTTAAATAAATACGTTATTGAACTATTCAATGCTATTGCATTGCAATAATGGTTTAAATCTATATTGCAAGAAATTTAATTCCCTCTCTCTCTATTGCTATTACTATGTTATCACAACTTAATAATTAAGGTATGTAGGGTATTTAGTACAATAAAGTTAATTAAATATTCATAGAAAACAAGAACATTAGTGATAATAAATACATTATACATGTCACTGAGTACATAACCTGGTTATATATATTTTTTTCCGAATACTCTTTCTAAAAGCTTTAAACACAACTAATTATTCAAAACTAGTTTTGTTTTATGTTTAGTACAAAAATATATACAGTTTCTAAATAACAAATATAAATATTTTAAAAGTCGCATAAACATACTACCGAATTATTCATAGATATAAGATTGAAAACAAAAGCGTAAAATATTATTGATATCGTTTTCACCGATTACACACAGTTCAATCCAACTTTGGGAGTCTGTCGTATGACCAAGACCGATGTGTTTGTTATCGAGATATTTTTAGTTACATCCACTTGTACTGACTCCACGTATTTAGTTTTCTTAGGACTGTACACATTTAAAATCAGCCTCATAACTATGAATAAAAAGGAAATAAAAAAATACAGTTTTCAGTGATATTTTTAATTTTTTATTTTATATTAATTTTTTTTTCTTCTATTATTTGCTCACCAATTAGTTATATCAGGTTACTTTGTCAAATGTAAATTTTATTGTTAAAATATTAGATTAAGTACCCGTCTGTGTTGATCTGTAACCGGCCGTTTCTAAATGATTGAGAACAATGAAACAAACTCATGGTCACTCTTTTAAATAACTTATTAAAATATTTTGTAAAATGTTGCTATTACAGCACTGTTTTTTACAGAGGTTATTTTTACTTTTTCAAAGCCAGGACACGGTCAAAATTTAAAGAAAAATATAACAGTTGCTTAACATTTAAAGATTAATTGAATTATTAGTGTACCTACATATTTATTGTTTCAGAAATTCTTAATGTGTCTTTATTTTTTACTACCTAAAGACTACTTCGATCGATTAGTCGTTCTTTGTTTAAAAATATGCATTCAAATTCTTTGTTTTTTTTTTTTTTTTAAATTGCGCGTCTAAACTGACTTTTAACATTCCCGTTCTAGGATACCTGTAAAAGTATGTTATAAATAATATAATATATTATAATATAAAAGTAAACGCAAACAAGATATTGATGTTTACTTACCTTTCAATTGGCAGACGTTACGACAAGAATGAATATTGAATGGTTACTTGTTCACATTACTTCTCGTCCATTAAACTCAATAAAAACGTGTCTAATTTATTAAAATCATCATCATCTCATTTTAAATATCCCACTTTAAATTTAAGTGCCGATGCCAACCCTAACAACGCGTTGTTCTCAACACGTGTTAGACTGCAGATACGACTCTCAGCCTATTAGTGGGTAAAAATAAACCCACGTCTCCGCTAATGAAAGTCTTTATGTCCGCATTATGATGTAATAAATGTTGACGGACTCGGGTTTTAATTTTGAATGATAGCTGTTTATCTGAAAATGATGTTTGTGTAGTCTGATGTCATGTATCAGTTTTTAGGTTACACCTTACCAAATAAATTTCAAAAGATAACACAGTTACGGCCTGTCAAAGTGATAAACGTTCTATTTTACAATATAAATAATAAATTGTAACTTTTAAGCATACCTTTTATCCGCACAAAGGGTTTGATAGGCGATCTTTTCCCGTTATTCCATAAAAAATGTACAAGTACCATCATTTACTGAAAATGATGTTAAGGAATTTTTCAACCTAAATTTACACAATTCCAATTTGGGGTTTTAAAATATAATAAGGGAGAGGTTCAATATAATTCTACTTTTATACATTTCTGATGTTAAATATTCTGACTTTCAATGTCAGGTCAATGTTTTTACTACATTCAAAGCTAACGAACTGCTAAGAAGCCCAGAAATAACTTCTTTACGGATTCTCAAAATGGATGTGCATAGGTAGTTGAAGCTTGCAATAGTGGTTTATTAAAAATCGGTGATCGTTTAAGGTCAAAAAAAAGGAACCGCGTTCTAACCCTGCACTATAATGTTCTTCACGTAATTTTGATAAGTTTGTTAAGTGCCAGTTTGATAAATGACTGCATATTAGAATCAACTGTATTTAAGATAGATATTTATATATTTTGTGTTTAGATTTTACTTATAGGCACAACATTCTTTTTACATACTGATAACTATTTACACCAACTAGATAATTAACGCAAGATAAATATTAATTAAAAACTGTATCTACGCTTACATATAAAATGCTACCTGTTACTACAATAGTACCTTTGTTTACTAGACATAGGTAGCATATATCCAATGATATTACATTACATGAACACTTATTATCACTTACTTACTTTAAGATCACCACTCAAAATCATCAACCAAAAGCTAGAAAAAGTTTCAAATTAATTTATTGAAATAAATATAAACCTACAGGAACACTACTAACCTCAACCTAGGTAACACCACGGCCTCACAGAAAAGCGGTTGGAGCGGCTGAGTTAATAAGGGTACCGGATGCCCAAACCCTCCCTCATTCCCCTCCCGTCACCCTCAAAGACGGACAGCGCATTTACACTTACTGCTTATCGCTTACCTGATACCGTGATACCTGATGGTACCGTAACCGTCTGCTCGTTTGCCCCCCCTATGCCATATAAAAAAAAGTCTTTAAAAAGGTTTTCAAACTCGTATGTAACTCAATTAATATTGTTTTTGTACTTGGAGTATGCATGCTCACCACTGCGACTGTAGTGAGGACTCGTCCCACCATAGGCTCGCTGATTGCCCCGCTTGCGCGGCGCAGCGTGGGGCTCTCACTGCAGTAATTGGAGGATCTGTTGCTGCCGGCCGTCTTACGCGCTGATAGGAATTTTGAAATAGATGAAAGAAATTTGGCAGTGATAGGAATTTTACCGCTGTCGCAAACCTTCTGTAAGGACGTTATCTCGCAGAAGGAGGCGGCGGAGCGGGCCCGGGAGGACGATCTCACCACGGATTCGATTCGTCGCCAGCGAACTGGGTGGCGGAGACGCGCTTACCAGCTGCTCTTGCCACCTTGAGTGTGGCCGTGGGGGGTTGGACGGGTTTTCCCCTCCACCCGCTATAGTGGCCGGCCGCGAAGGGGCGACGGCCTGGTGGCCTGGACGGTGCCTAATTGAGAGTTACCCGCGCTGTTGCGGGCAACAGGCGCCATGAGGAGTCCGAGTGTCATACTAAAGCTGTTCCCGGATTCCTCCTATTTGAGGCGCAGTATCGCACACCGAGTGGGTTTAGTCTGTCCGATTCCGATAGACCGTTCCACCGAAAACCACAGTGGCATGACGGCCCGGAGGGGCCATACGTAAAAAAAAATGCAGGCTCATATCCCAAGTATAAAAAAAGTTAATTGTGTAAAAGCAACCACAGCCGTTGATCTACAAAAATACCTATGGATGTTAGCGCAAAATACAATGGAGGTCTCGCTTCACTGTGTTATCGATTCCTAGTAATCTAATATCGAAAATATCGGAACATTGTAAGTCTAGCATTAAATTCTGAGTTCAACACAATGTAAATAATTCGTAATTTATATAAGTGAACAGGCTATCCGTGGATTACAATCACATATTTATCTATTATTGTAATCTGTCAACAGCATTGTAATTCGTAGGTATAATTTAAATGATATGATTAACCGTTCAATAGTAATTTGATTTTATCTGTAGCTTATTTTGTAAATAAATACGTATAGGTATTCATGGAAACTATGCAATTAAAGACATTACAAAAATCACGTGTATTAAGTATTAGTTAATAATAAGAGCATGTGATAATAAAGGAACTCTAACAGTACTTTTAAACACATATTGTGTAAGACCACTGACAGAGTAAGACCCACGCAAATATTATTATAGTAGTATAGTATAGTATATTTAAGTACTCCTATATTACGATATGGGAATACTAATACTATAATCTAATACTAATAGTATAATACTGCGCCGCTATCTGGCCAATCAGTCAGTGCTACCAGGTTTCATACCTAGAAAAACTAGCAGTATTTGCTATGCAATGTTAAACACACACAAAAGTACTTACTAGAAAATCGCGTTAAGTCCTCCGATGTGGCTGTCTAAAGCTAAACGTTTACCAGCACTGCTATAGTAACATGGGCGGCGAAAATGAGAGATTGTGCCGGCAGCAAATGAGTATGGATCTTTATACGTTTCAAGATTTCGTATTATGATTTACGACACAAGCTTTCTCATGGGTTTCTTTTCTACCTGAACGTAACGCCCATTATATAACTAAGCACTTTTACATTTTAACCTTTACGATAACGAGTTTGGTTTAAAGGTTTACTTATTTGTTCTTACTGTGACGTTCTTTCTTGCGCAAGTACATTTATAAAGTATTTAAGATTCCCCCGCTGAATTGACACCGACTAAAACTTCAAAGATCTTCATTGAGATCGCTGGACAGACAGTTGGAAAATGTGTTGTTATTTGATTTTGGTCGTAACAAGTAAAAAAAAATAACAATTTGGATCAATTTTGGTTTAAATTAACGCTTAAGAAATAGGATACTTAAGTCTATATAAGTCTCTTTGGATTCTCCTGATATATATTTGTATAGTTTATTTGTTATTTGATTATCACTCAATAACGCGACTCTTACTATAGAGAAAATAATTTTCAAAAAAAAATACCCATGTATACAAATGTAAACGTCCCATAAAGCAGTCAAAAAGAAATCTTTATATTTATAACCACCAATTAAGTACGCATAGTATAAAACACAAATATAATAAATAAACTAAAAAAAAAACAATAGTTTGACAGTTCAAAGTGGCAATCAAACAGAGTTATATGAATATGTATGTACTCGTATGTAGGTAATAACAACCTTGGTACCATCCACTTTTACATTTAAAGAAGGTCACCGTTTGTTTTACACTTACATCAATAAAAGTGTCGGCTCTTAACTCAGTATGCATCATTGATCGTGTGACGTCACAAACATTGTGTAACATATTGTATTATTGTTCACGAGACATGTCCAACTACGCAATACGTCAAATCAGTCTGAACACTTTGATTTATGGCATCGATCTCGCGATTAAAGGCTCGACTTTGACTTTATTTATTACGATATTGATGTTTTTTAAACATGAGCTTACTACGCAATTATATCGATGTTGTTGAAAAGAGCTTCTTTTGCTTTTATGCACTCTCCTACTGCATACATACGTACAAATACTCACGCCTGTATCCCCGCAGGGGTAGGCAGAAGCGCATCAAACGCCAACATTTTGCCAACCATAAGATTATTAAGTCCCAGTTACGTATTGTCGTCATCCTCACACTTTATATACTGTATTCTTACTATCGGATAAATGACAGTCCAATCCATTAGTCGCTTCTTACGACACCCACGGGAAGACATGTGGGGGCTCTATTCTACTCCAACGAGAACGACACGGCTAAACTGACTGATAACTTTATTATTCTTTTAATGGGGATACCAATTTCCTAGCTTAAAAAGGAAAGTCGATTCTCCTCTATGTTGTACTTTATAGTCGTATCTATTCTGCTTTATCATTTTAATTCGGAGAATTAAAATACTTTTAGTAGAACAAGTCATTAATTGAACGTATGGTATTTTCATTACCGGGTGATAAAAAAGAATCCTTCTCTTTTCTTCATCAAAAGTAATCTTACTATCATATTTAATTTCGCAGTTTCCTATTACAGTTAGAATTCCTACACTGTTTTAATAAGCTGCATAATTAGTATTTTAAACTGCTAACGCCATTTATATTATTTATTTAACGCCAGTTATATTATGAATCTGTATATTTATATCATTATTTAGTTTATGTAGTTCTTATATGGTGGTAAATAATATGAATATTTCTTTATTTATAATATTAAAAATTTGTTTTTTATCTTATTGTTTTTGTTTGTGTTATTTAAATAACACGCGTATTATAACATAGCATTACGCTGTTAATATTGTGATTATATTAACAGGTTTTTATCTATATTACGTCGGTTGGATTGAGACCCATGTGCAACGATGAGTATTCTAACAAAAAGAGTTTCAAGTTTTTGTATTAAATATGTTTTCACAAGTCATGCTTAATTTTGATGTTTAATTAATGTGTCGTGGTAATTTTAATTTTGAAGCAATTAATTACTAGATGCAATATACCATATATGTAAGTATTATTTACAAAAAGTTTAATATTTTTATTGTTAAGAGTAAAGTTCCTTATTCTGGGTGTATATTTGTGGCATCAAAGAGACTAAAATATATTTGACTGAGTATATAAAAGTAAACTAAATACTACTAAATTATATAATCAGTGAATACCACCAAATTTGAATATGGGTTTTCCCACTCAGTTTTTCAATGCTAGTTACTGCAACCACAATTTCGGACTTTATTCATTATAGTCATTATTTTCCTTTAATTCTAAACAACCACACTTATACACACATACACACATAAGGTGCCTCCCTGCAGGCATAGTAATTATTGTGTGCTTTGCATACAGCCTCACGCAAACATACAAGCTGCATTTACTATCGTTGCGTGGAGTATGAAGAACTTACTGTGCATATGTACATACATATGCACAGTAAGTGTACTTTGGCTCTTTGCCACTACGATATTTTTCTAAATTCAAATAAAATGGAACTCTTTGTGACAGTTAAAACAATAACTTTTATGAAGTACTTGGTCAACTATTTTGTTTCTTCGAATTGCTAAAGCACACTATAATATTTCTTTTCTGAGTAATGCTCACTTTAAATCCGCTCATAATAACAGGAAAATAGTCTTATTATAAATCAAGGACTTCATCTGTAGTCAACTTTTTATCCAAGACAGACAATTTCATGTGTAAGTAGGAAGTAATAAATGCAATCAAAATAATCAAAAATACAAAGCTGCAAGTTTAGTTACTTAAACCTTAAAAAACTTCATTCTTTGCATTTATTGTCTATTTATATAAACCTTATTCCTAAATTATGAACAGCTTATGGTGACTCAAAAGTTTTCTTCAAAGTTCAAGAAGTTAAAAACAATTTAAAAAAAATCATCAGCTTCAGCCTATCACGGTCACATACTAAGGCCTGTGTCGGGGGAGCCTTAACTAACATTCATACAACGGATACAAGTAATGCCCAGACCCGTGACAACTATTTGTGGATGACACAAATTGTTGTCTCATGTGAGAATCGAACCGATAACTTCTGGCTCATCAGTCAGAGTCACGACCTGCCACGATGCCACGACCTCACAGAAAACCGGTTGTGAAGTAAGGCCCAAGTCCACCTATACAATTGCCTCTCCCCTCATCCACACTCTCTTCTTTCCCCTCCCAGCATCCCCCATCCCTCAACATCACCCTCAAAGCCGGGTTACGGTTACGGTTACGGGCGCACTTACGACTCTTGAGGTGTCCATGGACGGCAATTATCACTTACTATCAGGTGACCCGTCTGTTCGTGTGTTTATAAAAATATTTTAAAAATAAAACTGATTTTACCAATGCTACTATAAAGATGTCTCTAATAGTGTAGTGTCATTCCACCTCAAAGATCTTAATCTTAATATAATTACCTAGTGAAAATCAAAACCATTCATTTCAATTAACGCACTCATAGGTATTTTCGAATTGTCATCATTGTCGTGAAGCTAGTTGCCTGTTCCAATACGTAGATCATATAGAGAAGAACAGGCAAGAAACTCCCAAGGACACTCTTTTACATATATTTTAAACATTTGTTTTTTGTTACAGTTCATAAGTGTAAAATAATATGTGAGGAAAATGCAATACATGATCATGAAATATGTATAAATTCTAATAATGACTACCAGGTATACTTTAAGCAGTAACAGTCCAGCTATGATCAGACCATATCAACGGCACTCGTTCACGAGCATGACTCACTCGCCAGCCATCGACCCGACAAATACGCCACACACACAGACTTCTAGGCGAGCATGACATACTCAGAACTGCCACACTACAAGAATACTAGTTATGTGTGACCCACGTTGCTACTATTCTTATTAAAAATAGATTAAAATTAAAATTTATGGTTTACTCCCAATCCTCTCTTATGTATGTGTAAAAAGACCTAGAAGAAAGTAGATTCCTTTCAACCATAAGACCTTTTTACACATACATAAGGGAACTCAAAGAAGAAAGTGAAAGCAATGTAAAGGAAATGATACTGCTTCCACTGATAAAGCTTGTAAGCAATAGCTCGAGTAGTGGCCGGTCAAGGGTCCTTGTCACATACCTGATACTCGAACTGGCTATTATCGGGAATACCGCGGTAATTTGAAATGATAATATATTATTCTTTTAATTGTTCGTAGTGATAATGATAAACAAAAATAAGTTTTTCATACTAAGATTTATGTTAGTAATGTCAAACAATATATATCATAACTAAATATAAATAGTTTAATGTATAAAAATTGTCAGGTGACATACTTAGAAAAAGAGAAAAGAATTTCTTTAGTGAACTCTAATTATTCACGTGCTTTAAACAAAAAAAAATCATTTTTCCTACTGTCAACGGAATATTAATAATAGTGGTAGCGATCACCAGTACAATCATAAATAATATCTTTGTATAATAATATCGTGTTCAAATGTGCATTCTAATTTTTACATACATTCATTCATAGACACTCACGTCTATATAACCGAAGGGGTAGGCAGAGGCGGCCCTAACGCCCACTTTCTGCCTATTATCGTTTAGTCCCAATTATGTAATTATAACTTACGCAAGGCTATTGACTGTATATATGTACATTCCCTGATAAATATCAGTCACCCACGGGAAAAGCTGGGGTGGTTCCATCGAAAACCACACATCTGAACAATTTTATTTCGTAAGTAGTTTCTATATTGGCCGAACAAGGTTCCTAATTGCGACCTTTTGATTCATGTCCAACAACTAATTCATTGGCCTATTATCGTTCTTCATTGCCTTCTTAGAAAACTATAAATCTTGTTATAATAGTTTTATAGCAATAAACAACGTTTACTAAGTACGATAAAACAATTTAATCAGCTATTTCAATCTCATAGAGCGTGTAAGTAGATTTGTGGTAGTGATATGTTGAATTTTGTATGTTCATTAAATTATATTAAGATTATGAATTTGATGCAATGCTAATAAGGCATGTAGGCAATTAAATATGCAAATTTCGGTAATACCGGTATCTTGTGTTGCCGTCTATTCAAATAGTAGTCGCGTATCTTGTGTCGCGTATCGTTTAATTTTACTGTTACTCGTTAAAAGTATTGGATATTTTAAGTAATGCAGGTTGTGTCTCGAAAATTTCAAATCGAGCGTAAGGAAACCTGATTGGTTTAAATATATAAAAATTAGATATTACATTGACAATAGACTGAAAAAAGCTTTAAAGGCTATTTATTCCTTCTACCCACACGAGCGGAATAGTCAAATAATTTATATCGTGTCAGAGATATTCTTGGGTATTGGCCACGGCCTTACTAAAAATCGGTTATTGCGTTGCATTTTACCAAAATTAGTAAAGTTTGATGAAAGCTTAAATCCCTCTTTCTTTCCTCTTCTCTTCCTCTTCCCCCCTTCACTTTACCCCATTCCTGATCACCCTCAAAGGTGAGCAGTGCACTTACGACTCTACGGTTGCAGGTGTCCATGAATGGCGGTTGACACTTACCATTAAGTGACTCGTCTATTTGCCTGTACCCCTATATAATAAAAAATAAGTCACTACAAGCTTCGGCCAATTTAAACGAGTAAGTAATACCACTCCCCTTTGATTACGAGATACTTTTACCTTAATTGAAAACGATTTCTTCTCTTAGCAACATTATCCGAGAAATGAGCTCAATCGCAACTAACCTTTGATGTTCGTCAAACCGCAAAGGGTTCTAGGACCACATTACATAGGTAGAAGATCGTGTATTAGGCGGGGTTAGCTCGTGGATGCGATGTATTCTACCGCCTGTCTGAGTGAATCATCTTTGCGGTTGTGCTCTAAACCTCAACAGTAAATTATTAGGTGGCTTATTGTGACGCTTCACACCAACTCTTGCATGATGGTTGCTTGTTGCTTGATAATATTAGATAGTAGGTCCATAAATTGTCTGTTTATAAACAATCTGGGGGTGCTGTATTGTAATTCTATTCACTGACATCGATGTTTGTTAATGTATTCTTAATAATATACATAAATTGACAAAACTAAGCATGATTTAAAAATAATTTAATCGCAGTACTGTATTGTTCAAGATTTTTATAGCTATTTCAATTAACATGCACCATCTTATCTTCGTATTGGATACGGACAGCTAACAAAAATATCCTGTGCGCCATCAACAACTAAATCTCTAACAGTCAATCATTCCCCACAACATTGTACATCACTCGGGTAGTGTTTGCGATATTACAGTTTGATAAAGTGCTGTAAAAGACTAGTTCCGACATCATTGCCCGACTTCACGTACAAGTTTGAATTTGTTTTAAAGTAAAGTTGACTTTGATCGTTCTTAGGATTATACGAAAGTTCGATATACAAAGGAAAATTTTCCCGCGGCTTTGTGGTTCAATAAGATAAGAAAAACCGCTACTGTAAGACTACAGTGAGATAGACCATCAACTTTTAAATTATAAAACAGTTGCTTGACTAGTAGATGTCGCAGACAAACGTGTTTTGTCCAATCTTGAGCTCACGATTTTAAAATAGGCAAAGGTATTTTAAAATAGACAAAGAATGAAATGCGCTTTAAAGAAGGTAGTTTTTTTTTATTCAAGCAACGTCTTATGGATTACACATTTTGTTATCTTGACAGTGGATTGCTGCTTAGCGCTTAATATTTTCCACTTTCAATCTGACGAATAGAAAGTATGTTACAATACGCTGCTGCTGTTGAAAGTAAATGCTAAGAGAAATGTACGAATGACCTGTGATTTTGTGACTTCTCTTCAATGGCCAAGGCGTAAGACCGGGTTCAGGTCCAGCAGTGGAGTGCAGTTGGCTAATTGAAATTAATGATGACGGTTTAGAGACACCGAGCACTGTTGAGTTTTAATATGAGTCATTTTCTTTAGTTTGAACGGCAGATTTTATCGTCAAATACGCGCACTCCCATACAACTTCATACTGAATATTAGAACGATCAAACTTTCGACCGATTAAAAAGCACCAGTAGATATACGATGGCCCTCACCGTAATTTTTCTAACAAAATAACAGGTGTATCTAATTTTATATAACTGGTTTGCTTCTTTTGTAGCTTATAAAATTACATTCTTAAAATCATGTCTACTTTTTATGGCGTTCTTAATTCCTTTTAAATTGTAACTTCTGTACAGAAATAAAATATCCTAACTAGACCCTTACAGGATATTTTTGTAGACATTATTTTTCGTAATTTAAATATTTGTTTTTATATATTGTTTATATAATTATATGTAGGTATAACATATATTTATAGGGATAAAGTAATTAAAGTTTTCAAATAGTAATACATCTTTAACTACTTCTGTCTCCAAATCAAATCAAAATCAATATATTTCATCAATATATTGTCTGGTAGAGATTGCATTTAGCAATAAGGCCGCCCTTCGTACACTATCTGTGTGCCATAATTTGTATGTATGATAGTTTTATTACATTTATCTGTCCATCTATTTAATGTGGACAGCTCGCTCGTTTCCACCGGTCGAACATTTCAATTCCGGTTTCAGGAAAACCGGAAGGGTTTGTTCGATGTTTTGCTTTAAACATATATCTTGGTTATAAGCATATCTTCATATATCTTATCTTTCATATCTCTTATAAAAGGCAAATCCCGCATTAGGATTAATTCCTGTAGTAAGGAATGAAGGGAACTTTACAAACATTTAAACAACGAAGACGAGACGGGACGAAGTCACACACACTGAAATTCTGTCGTGGATACTCAGTAAAATTGAACTTCATAAACTATCATCACAAGTACATACATATTTATGGTAGTCACTCTCAGCTTTTAAATCGTTAGTAAACATATTTATAGCCATATCAGTAATTATAAATCAACTGTCGGTATGACGTTTATAAAACTAATTATAATTAAAGCTATTACGCACCTTACAACTTCAATACAAATTAATTTGTTTGACATCGGTTTAATATCAAAAGTAAGTAAATATTAAGTGACTCAAACAAGTTAATTTAATTTTATTTACCGCAAAACGAAATGTTTTATCCAGTAAAATAACGTTACAAAGTACTGTGGTGTAAGGAAATATAGGTTAATCAGAGACAGAAACGCAGCGTCCTCTCTTTTTCCTTTGGTTTTTCCTTTGCTTCGTAATTGTTTTTATCGAGCCGTAAGTAGCGCAATACCATATTGTTGTAGTGGTGAATAAAAGCAATAGTGATGACAAATATGTCGATACAATTTATAAATACCAAAAGCTTATAAAATACAATTGCTTATTTTAACAATATAAATATAGTATACTTATTTTTCTGTACTAGTTGCTAGCGAGCATGTTGAGGAGATGTTCGATGTACTAGTTACAACCAGAGAAGACTCTAAGCAAAAAATACTATGAAATAACTACTTTAATCTGCACTAATGTGAAGTGCTCAGAAACTTGTAATAATTTGAATATTTTATTGCATTGGATAGCCAGTTATTGAAAAGGCTATACGCTATATATCATCATGCTTCTACACAAGAAATATCAGTAATATAAAGGTCAACATATCGGGCAGACTTCCATACATTGTTGAAACTGTGTTTTTAAGATGTTTAATTACTAAAGGGCTATGATATAAGTTTACATATTTTAATGAAATTTAACATGGGTGCAACCGCGGGGCACATCTAGTTTAAATGATAAAACTAGCCCAGTAAATGGCGGTATGTACATAGAAATATAAAAGTTTAAGCTCTGTTTGTGACAAGCTGAAATAACAAAATGTAAGCGCTTATGTGATAATTATAATATGTTATGTCAGTCAGTTTAGAAGTCATAATTTGTCTTAAATAGACTAGAGTCAACGTGTGTATTATAATTTCATATTGGTAGAGTTTAAACAATGTTACTTTTACTTTCAAATGAGCCGTGTGCTAGTCTGTCGACAAAAAAATACTTTTGCAAAGCTTTCAATATTGCAACTCATACTTTTTTATATCAATCTGCGCCATAGATTGTAGAACAGTTGTATAAAATCGGAACAACATTCGAACTAGTAGTAATAGTATTGCTATTTAATTCATGTATACGGCAATCTGACCTGTGACTCTTAAACTATTGAATCCCCATGAATCGGTGACATAGTTTTAGTGTTTATTGCTCGCAACAATCTTCAATTAAGTTAAAGTTCAATTAAAAAAGAAGGATTGTGATCTGGGTATTGCATGTAAAAACAACATATGTAGATAAATAAGTATATACGTTACATATGAGTGTATTATGCTAGACGTATCGTGTTTTTGCGTTATGAGGTGTCATTAAAATCATCTTAATAGAGGGCATGAATAGGATACAACATTTTGAAATACAGTGTAAAGTCTTTATAACGTTGTTCGTTATAATGAAAAACATTCTATAACGTAGAAATTAGTTGAATGTGGTTGGTTTACCACAACACCCATACATTAATTCACTCTTTATAACGCAACAGCCATTCTCTATTTCCTATAAATATTTTCTAATTCATAATTCACAACATATTTACAATGTATGTAATTGTTTTTATAATCAGCTTACAACACTAATCTTTTGAGGTGCCGAAATTTGTTTACATTGTTTGTAGGACATTTTGGTCTCAGTTACTAAACGCACCATCGTCACCTATCGTGTATTATCAGTCGTAAACCAACTTTGAAACTGTCAAGAAGGCCAGTAAAAGAAAAGCGTTATGTGTTAAAAAGGGAGAAATGAAAAGTGATTTTTTAAGACGTCTCTACTGTTGCTACTATTTGGAAAACAAAAAAAAGATTTTGCAGGCGGAACTATAGAGTGTCCATAAAAAAATTGAGGAAGCCACAATTTGACAACTTAGATCAAGCAATTTCGTCGTGGTTTAACAATCAGCGCCAGAATAATGTACCTATCTCGGGTCCAATTGTTAAAGCCAAGGCTGAGAAGTTTGCCGAACAACTAGGCATTACTGACTTTAACGCGTCAGATTGTTGGCTTTTAAAGTTTAAGAGTCGTCATAACATTACCTAGTGGAAAGTGAAAATGGTCAGCATACAATCGTATCATTTCAGCGAAAATTTACAAACATAGGAAAATATAGATAGGACCTGGCCACAACCGCTTCACTTATTAATGAAGACGTTATTGATCCAGTGTCAAAAAGTAAAGAGGAACAAAATGAAGATGATCAAGTGGACAATTCTGAACCATTACCAACTCATCAATAAGCACTTGATGCCGCCAAAGTTATAGAAAAAATCTTATTGTTTCATGATCATTCCACCACATATCAAGGCATGCACAAAATACCTAAAAAAATACAAAACAAATATTTTCATAGCGAAACACGTCAGGCAAAGTTAACAGAATATATGTTCAGTTCCTGGTTGTCGGCAAAAGAGCTGCCCCCTATTTATATAGACCATTTTCTAATTGGCAAAATGTGTGTTTTTTAATACACCTCTGCCTACCCCTTAAGGGACACAGGCGCGAGCGTATGTATGTATGTACTTTTTCCGAAATAAAAAAAATATCGCTAGGGTGAGAGTGGTATAAAATAATTATTAAGAAAGATCTGCACTTTTACTTTTCTATTCATACGATTCTTTGGTTGTGGCCTCTTCTATAAAACTAAGTCGCTTTATTTATATATTTTTTACAAATATTTAACAGGACCAAAATGTGTCGAATTGTTCAACAATAAGTCCTCAAAATATAATCACAATTGCAATCATTTTCGGTTCACTGAATCGACAGTATTAGCAGCTTAACAAAATAAAAAAAGGGCAATCAAAAACCATGATAGCTTTATGGATGCTTACAATATTGTGAAATGATTTGACATATGAAATGAAACTGTTACGTCACTGTTTTAAGCCCGGCTTTTAATGCAGCTATGAATTTATATTTTATATTTGTTTAACGGTTTAATCACTTAGAAAAAAACTTTAACACAGTTTAAATTCAAACGGCGATAGTTAATTCTGCAACATTACATTAAACTCCTTTTTTCCTTTATATTATTATATAAATATTATAGATCCGGTAGCCTTAATGCAAAATAACGGTTAATTAAATTGCCCTTTAGCTTAAACACTGCCAATTAATGAAATAACGTTTTGTCTCTTTCTATTACAGGTAATTTTTAACTTTTTAGTATAAAATCTTTCCCGAGTGGTATTCGGTGGTATATTTCGACGGTGTCGGGCGTGTGATACCGGACACCGTCGTAGCAGGACGCTTCCGGAACTTGTCGGGCATCCCCGAAATACATACGTGAGTAGACCCGTATCTATCTTTAAAAAGTAACTTCTACAGAGGAATATAAAACACCACTTTAACATTAACTCAACACCAAAACATAATTTTACCTACCATCGATACCGTGTCCGGCCATATTTGATTTAAATTTAACTTATACGAAATACTGAGTACCTACCATAAGTATGTATGTTTATAAATACATATAACTGTACCATGTTTTAAGAGAATAGGTTCACAGTGAAGAGTCAGTTGGTAAACAAACATTCATTTTCTATTTTTCTTCTCTACTACATCTAACATATCTACATGGAAATATATATTTATGTATTTATGTGTATATATACGTCATACGGGTTGACTTGAGAACCTGCTCTGTTTTTCGTCAGTTTGAAATCAATAATAAATGGATTAGTTATATACTAAATAAATAAAATTTTAGCATTCGAATATCAAAGTTTAATTAAAAACAGAACAAACAGCGGTAAAACCGTATAAATAAGTGTTTATTTCCCTTAACTTGAAATGTATGGGCCATTGAACTGTTTCAAAGTAGCGATTATTTTTAGAATAAAAACAAAGCTAAAGAGAATTTATTCTAGAAAGTTTTGATGGCGACGCCATGACGCAATTCGTTTCAATGTCTTAAACAAAGAAATATTTCGAAACAGTCTTTACAAAAAAAAAATCAAATAGTTTGTCATCGCCCGTCACATCAGTATCTTAAATCGCCAATCATAAAAATATTTACTTTGTGTTCACGTTCACGAATATCCACGAATATATATAAGTTACGGAAAATTTCTATAGAATAAAACAGATACGAAAGTTAAATAATAAGCATACGGACCTGCACTCACATCTTTATTATATATATTACGGTTAAATAATTAAGTGGGAAGAAATATAGTATCAATATACATAACCAGTTTAACAAGGGACATGATTGTGGAGCGCGGGTTGTAACAAGAGTAATTAACTGTCCCTACTAGTATAGCGCGATAACCTTAATACGAACGTGTTGCGCACCGCCCTCCTATTACCTATTGCTACTAATTGCGATCGCGAGGTGATGAATAAAACATCGGTTTCTTCTGTTAATTTTATTGATATGTAGATTATTTCTTACTGGCGATCTTGTCAAGTTAAATTAACTTAGCTAAAAACTTTTTTAAAGTGAATCCATATTTTAAAAACGAAGCAATCCCCTTACTCAATACAAATAAATAGTGAAGAAAATTATTTGAGCGCGTTTTTAAGAAAATATTAAATATTTTTTTTTTTTATAATATCTGTTACAAATTTGAAAAATTCTTAAAAACCAGAAGGTGCATAGTTATACACATACATACATACATAAATACACTGCAGGCAAAAAGTTTGAGACCACCTTCATCAGAGAAACCGAACGAAACGGTTTGGCTCTTCTTTCCTGCGCCGATCAGTGAAAGCCTGGAATTCCCTACCAGCGCACGTGTTTCCTTCCCAATTTGATCCCGGGTCTTTTAAGCGGGGCGTGAAAAAGCATCTCACCAGGCCGCCATAGTGTGGGTCACCATGCTGCATTGACTAGACATGCAATAAGGATGGTGACCACCACTCTTGGACTCCATTTATTGCTTACCATCAGGCAAAGTGAAGTCATTATGGTAGGCTTACAAATATAAAAAAAAAGAGAAGGAAAATGAAACAAAACTCAATATATACTTATTTACTAATACAAACGCATAAAGCAGATAAAAAAAAAAAACAAAAAATATCAACCATTTACATTAATAATGCCGTTTACATTTTAAACAGATTATTTGTCAAAAACCCTCCTTTGCATTTTATTATTATTTTCACTTACCTCGGCTTATGAGCAATTTGTAAATTGTATCTGGTGAGCTCTTCACATAAAAGGTCAATTGGGTTGAGATCCGGTCTCTGAGGAGGGAACCCTTTTTTTTCATCCCCTTCTGTTTCTTTATGTTCTAAATTACACCTCATACTTTTGAACTAACATATCTTGTAAAAAAAAATAAACATTTCCAAACCAAATCTCCGGACTCACCGCAATGCTTGACTGTACTGTCTTCATTTCCTCGGTGCTAAGTCTTACAAAAATTCCAAAGATAATTAATTTTCAAGTCTTTTTCAGTCCATGGGTTAAGGTCCAATGCATTCGTTTCTTTTTGTTATGTGACCTTAGAAGTGGTTTTCGAACGGCGACGTGATGAAATAACTTAGCATTTCTCAATCGTCTTTTTAATGAAGTTGGTGTCACAGGTTTAGATCGGGATTTGTTCACTTATTCTGTTAGGCGTCTATTCCGCTTACTGGTAACGACGATGAGATTATCCTCGCTGTGGTCGGCAGTGTACTTGATACGGAAAGTCTATCTATATAATGAAATTTCAAGTTCAACCATAAGATAACACTTAATTAATTACACTATTATACCCCGTAAATCCAAGTCGATGTATAGTTATTAAACATTAAAGTTCCCGTATTGGAAAGAACTTTGATAAGACTTAATAAAATTGACGGACACAAAGTTCACCCAGACTTAAAGTACGTGTTCCGTGGGATATAGAACCGATTTACTCGACGCTGTATGACAGTACTGAAGGGACCGTATAAATAGCTCGTTATATATAAAGTCAATAGGTATCTATGAGTAAACATAAAAGTAGATAAATCATTTGAATTTAAATTAATTTTTCAATTTTTTTAGTATAGTATAAAAGTTAAACTTAGTATTTCATCTTAAAAAGCATAATTGTAGTGTAATCAAAAGCAATCGCACAACAATACAACAAAAATATAGGTACGTAATAGAGCTGCTAAAGCCAGTCAATTCGTTGTTATACAAAATAACTACAGCGAAATAGGTTAGTAGGTGAATCGATCTCTTTGTTTCAGTACATGTAAACTAGGGATATGTTGACGTTATTGTGCAGGTGCAAATACGCGTGTACGTGTAAGATAAAACAGGCCCAAATGGACACCGACATATGTATATCCTCTCAAACTATATACACTCTTTCGCAGTTATAACCATAATAAACAATTAAGATTTAAAGACAAAATAATTAAAATTAGAAACGAATAGCTTTGGCCGGATACCGGATATCTGGCCAACCTATATGGGGGGGAGTAACACCCCCATACTCCAAGTTGTGGTCGCCTCCAAGGTCTGCTGGGGTTCCCAGATGCTTCCTGCTAGGGCCATTGAAGTGTCCACTACTTCCAATTTATCTTCTTTAATAGTTATCGTACCTGTGTAACGTTTAGAGTAGCGAATCGTGTATATTTGGTTTACTCTCCATTAAACAGTAAATTGTTAACGTTAAACCAATGAACCACTTTCAAAACAGCGCGGTGTCCATCGTCAAAGTTTGTAGTCATAGGCATCAGTTTAAATACAAGCGAAGTATAGTAAGTAAAAAAGGACCTTTTTTTATTCTTAATTTATATTACCTTGTTAAGAACCGCCACGAGATAGTGATGTTTGCAGATAATATTTCACTTTCAGAGCTATAGACCCCGTGGAACTCACACGTTAAGCACAGAATCTAGAGATAGTTTACCATTAATATCGATTTTCTGAATCCTACAACTTAGATACGAAGTAACAAGATTCAGGTCCGTGTCTCTAATACCGTTGTGATATAATTTCCTTATCAGTTTCATGAACAAAACAATCAAAAGCAATAAATCCCAAAAAATACCAATCGTCAGAATCCTCTCACATCAAAGATATGTTTTACAAGCTCTACACCGCATCAGTTGGGGAGCGAATTGTTAAATCGAATAACTTTTTATGCAACGATTTATTATTGTTTGTTAATTTTACTGAACACTGGTGGTACCAAAATTGGTTCTAAAGTAAGTTGTGGTAGTACCACATTTATACATTGGAATAAATAAACGATTTGTTACAACAGTTATCATATTTTTGGTAATGATTACAGAATTTGCCCTAACCTCGGTTGTTTTTGTAAAATATAAGTTTTTATAATTTATATATTTTTTATCTAGAGGCTTGACATGTTGAAACTTAAACTTACTGACAGTCCTGTCTATATTTTCCCTCAAAATTGATTTTGCAAGAGCAGGTGAGGAGTTTAAAAAAATATTTATCGATTTAATAGGAATATTCGTGAAAAAATTCTAAAAGCAGTCGCTACTATAATGTCTGTTGTCACTAGTTTGTTATTAATATTCAATTTGAATTAATTATCACAACACCAGTTTCGATAGTTCATTTAATCATGTAACTCATACAGTTTCTTACTAAATTTGGCATTACCTTTAACCACTATCGTTTTGCGAGTAAAAGCTGAATTAAATCCTAAACAAAGAATATCAAAGACATTATTACAGGAGTTATTAGGGTTACTATCTATATCTACATCCAGTATGTTATAGGCGATCACAAGTTTATTTTTTAAATTTTCCTATTTTCAACCCTTTTGATCTTAGTAAAGAAAGAAATTTGTTTGGTGCTCTGGTCAAACTCTTAACTATTTATTCTTTATCCCTTATCACAATATCTGTAAATATATTGTCTATGCAAGTGGCTGTAGTTGCTGTTATCCGTGTAGGCTCCAGAATCAGGGTTTTCAGATTATATGATGGAAATAGTGTCCTGAACTTAGTTGTTGTACTGGAAACCTATTACTACTTATTACTTATTTATAAGCATCATAGATCCGCAATCTATTGCGTTACCTCTGCTGAACAAGCTGCCTATCTGGTGGTCGTTAAAACTCAATATGAACTGATCACTTCTCAACTAATGTTCTGTGATACAACGAATGTCAAACGCATCATTATAGTTTAGTTCAGTTCAGTTTGATGAACAAGGTTAATATGGTATCTGTGAATATTATGCAAATTATTTTTATTAATTGAATTATTATTTATAATTAAGATTAGATAAGATAAGAATAATCTATATTGTACACCAAAGACATATTGCTTAAAATTAAGTAAACATTAAGTGGATATGCATGGCTGGCCTTACCGCTAAGAGCGATCTCTAATTATATTATTATTCATAATAATATTATAATTATTTGCATATGTAAAATAATTGCAAGAGGTCTATTGTCTTGTAAGTCAAGATTCTTTATTGTTTATGTTTATGTTTTTTATTTGCAACATATTATAATTATCTTGTTTAGAAATACGGCTCATAAAATAATTCAATATAAAATTAAATACTAAGAGTAGCTAGCTATACTTAAAACATAAAATGACATCTATGTACAACTAATAATTTACTAAGTACACATTGCAAATTGTTAATGGAACTAATAAATTCAATAAATGCATCAATAATGTCAGTAGCAGTGTAGTTAATTATTAAAAGATTATGGATTAACATGTCTCGAGATAGGCAATGAATAATTTATAAAATTTACTTAAATGATAATTGTAAATTAAGAATTTAATGTGAACAACAGTTAAAATAAATTACATTAGACAGGTTTTTACAAACAGGTGCTAGAGTGGAGACCGCGGACTGGTAAAGGAAAAGTGCCAACTGTGTGCTAATGCTCACATTGGGAGAGCCTCTGTCCTACAGTGGACAACAGTGGGAAAAATGACCGATAAATTGTAGTGCGAATTTAGGTGGTAGAAGCTAACTTCTCTTCCATTGCGTGCTTTTTAAATTTACAGTTAAAATTTAATTTGTAGAATGGTATAACCTAGTCGCCTGTCGTTTAAGACCAAGGTTCGAGCTCTTCTCCTCCATAAACTGGCAGATACATCTCAACGATAGACTATATATATATATATGTATATGTATGTATGTATGTAAAGCATATGTATGTGTATGATAATATGTGTTATATATATATATGTCTGTAGATATATTTAACATCTGTTTATGTTTATTTCTGATATGATAATTATACCCTTTATTTTCTTCAACTTATTTGCTATTACTGTTTAATGCACCTACTTCAGTCATTTCTACATCACCCTGAGGTAGACTGGCAGAGAATGCCTTTGCATTAAGTCCGCCTGTGTGCATTTTGTGCATTAAGTTTTAAATAAATAAATATAACTTAAATATAAATTCTTCTTCTGTCCCTATTTCCTATTCACCTTATATTATTTTCACGTTTGAATTTTTAAAGTCTTTTACACTTAAATGATAATTTGAGGACTTTTCAACGATTACTAAACGATAGGATATGTCGTTTGAAATATTTTAAAATAAGAGCCTTAACTTTATTTGCCACAATACTGACATATACAGTAAACATATTATCAATCCTTATTAAGCCATTGGAACACGACGCGACGCTAATACGAGTTTCGTTTAACCATTAAACAAGTCGTAGTAAACAACCTCAAATGACATACATTTGGTTTTATTTCTGTTGAATAAAAAACTCGAATTGCAACTTGAACTATGAATATCGAACACTAATAATCTTATGTTTTCAAATGTTTCTATCACTGTGCTATCTGATTTGCCACTGATACGATCCACAACGTTGTTCGGCACTGCTTTATTTATTTACACAATATGATAAACACTTAAACTACTACTACTATATTTTCTTAAAGTGATTTGGGTATATCTATCAAATGTTCACTAATACTGGATGATGTAGCTACACGATGCCTTTGACGCTACTTCTCGTGTTGCCGTGAATATTCTTCTCGCGCCTTCAACTCCCCAAGTACCGACATTTATAGAGAGTGTTTGCATTTTCTCGCTCTCGTATCCCGCTATTTTAAATTGCATTAAAAATTAAACGACAAAGGTGGACCACGATGCTGGAGCAGAGGTGAGGAGGAGGAGGAAATGGCCATACTGCGTCTCTGTCTATTACCCTTGCTTCTCGTACATCACACGAGGGTCATTCACACGAAACCATCCAAAAATTACATTCCATTATAAATAGAATAAGCCTAAGTACATGGCATTGCTCTATGATGAGTTGTTTATCGTATGTGTAGCTGAACTGATATGAAGTTAAAACGAACTCTTGTATTTCCAACAATACTATCACTGACCATCGTTACACTTCTCCGGTCGCAGCTTTCTCCGTTCCATTGGGCTCAGGAGGACGAGGACGTTAGTGCATTGGCGTTTTCCGTACGCCTGTGCACTCCAATATATCCTCCATCACATATGACCGCTACACAGACACACATACATGACTGAACAATTAGTTTCCTTTTCCCATTAGTTAACTTTCCATTACAATGAAGATCACGTTTCTAACCTCTAAAATCGATTGTGCGTCCCACAACCTGATCGAAATTGTGATACTTAATATAGCTACGCACGAGCCATCCATTGAAATTTATACAACACGTGTATGCCTGTGTAAGTCATAAACAAACAATAATTGAATGGAATTATTGATCAATGTTCGTAACACTAACAGGATAGCGTGCGGGAACCGGATGCGAGCATATAGGGGTGTTTGGGTTATTATCCGACCTCGAAACATCTATTATTAACAAAACGTATCAATCTAAAGCTATGATATTATACACACTAAAGGAGCTTGTCAATCAATTTCTTCTGATCGTCATTATCATCGTCTTCCTACACTTGTACTAAATTTATTTGGAGTCCTAATTTTCAAGACAAGACGGCGACAAGACGGATCACCTGGTGGTAAGTGACTACCGCCGCCGCTAGCCGATAGACACCAGTCACAAGTGCGTTGCCGGCCTTGTGGTAGGAGTACGCTTTTTTCTTAAAGGTTTGTAGGTCAGTCCGGTAATACGGCGACAATGTGTTCCACAGGCTTTTTGTGTGAAGCGCACAGTGGTGGAGTTTCAATCATCCAGGTGATGGGGATGGATATCTTTACTTACGTTTATGGTCACTGCTCCTAAAGGCTGTAGCGTGATGTTTTATAACCCTTATTAGTCTACATCATAAAAAATAGAACTTTCAAATCTTACTGATCTGTTCTAGAGATAGCGCATTAAAACAGCACAAAAGAACTGTTCATCTTTATTATGTACTACTTTTACATACTAATAGTATAGAAATACCCACTTTTAATCGACTTACGCAAACCTATAAATTTAACGCACATGTTCAAAAAAATCCCTGAAATAAACTATAGTCGTTGAATAGCAATACTTTTCAAGAGACATACTATGCAATGAATCACATACAACTATAAATATACATATTATTATACGTTATTGAAAGTCTATATTGACTTGTCAATAATGTTCACTATGGCATACATAACGATTTTTTAATCGTTTAAGACATAAAACACATCGGTTTCCGGACCTTTAAACGAGTCGAGTCCCTTTTACCAAATATCTTTTGGTAAACGCATATGAGTTACCTTTCATGGTTTGTGGTCGACCCTTTTCACGAATTGTAGATTACGGCTTAGGGATATTGAACTAAATTGGTTGGCGTAAGTTTATCAAACGGTAGGAATGTACTGAAGCATGATCCTCAGATATAGGGCGTAGCCTTAACATACGATGTATGACGTAAGTGCAGCAATTATATTTTTACTAACAAATGTGACTACGGGTATAAGTAATGTCTGGATAGGTCCGAAAATGTACACACAGAAGCAGTTGCCAATTTTTTTTATGAGAATCAACAAATTCTCAGCTGTAAACAATGCTCTATTCTAAGAGCGATTCATTTGGTTGTGCTCATATTTCATAAGTACACCTTTTTGGATCAACCAGATAAACAATTATTGTAAAAGTACAGTCAATGTGGGTAGACATCTCGTTTCCATGATTGACCTAATTTAGATTATAAATATAATATAATAATTGGTGCATTTAATAATATCATTAAGGTGCGTCAACCGGCCCTATCTCCTTTCAAACACAATAGAAAGTTGTCAGCGAACAAATATTAGCTTGCTAGATCGTAGTCGGACCCACACATAAGCGGTTTTAAATTTGGAATTTGGAATTTTACCCTCCCTTCACGTTATTGTCCACTAAATTCCTCACTTTCTTTTAAATATCACTACCAATTTAAAGGGTGGGTACCTACAACATAGGGTAACGTAGGTGTTCTTGGTAGAGTAGAATAAATTCACTCCAAGTCTTCCTGTTGGAGTCGTAAAAGGCGACTAAGGGTTATTTACTGTTACCTATCAGACAGTATATATAAAGTAACACAGTGCCTGGATGACGGGAATAAGAAGTACCATATTAGCTAAGTGTGACAAAGTTGTGGTTGGCAAAAATTGGGCGTATATGACGCCACTGCCTACCCCCTGGATATAGGCGTGAGTAAGTTTAAGTTAACTTTCGCCCTTTTTAAAGTCGAGGATTTGTAGACTTTAATGAGGGGACATTTTCATTTTCAGACATTACAGTAGATATATACAGCTAGTAAGTAGCTCTGTAAGGGATTTTCATATATTTTTGTTTAATGGTTGAGTTTTACCATTCAGAAGTATCTCTCTTAGACTCTTTCTATAGGTATTCCGTTAAAAGTTCATACATATGATAAACTCAAAAAGTTTGATCAATTGTTGCATTACACATACAAACATTTTTTTATGTCCTTGATACTGTGTTGACTATATTTAGAAGCCTATGAAGTTAAAGGAATCGGAGGTATAGGTATGCGACCCTCACTTGCTTGAGCTATACTTCCCAATCCATCTGTATAAGTCCTTCCTTTTCTATCCTCACTTTCCTGTCAATATTGTCTAAAGTTCCCATTCAATTGCTAAAAATGCCCGGATGATGGCAAAATGTTGGCGTTAATTTTGCCTCTGCTTACCCTTTCGGTGATAAAGGTGTGAGTGTATGTACGTTAAAAGCCCTCATGAGTACTAAGTGTCCTGATAAACTGAATCTTATGTGTAAAGTTGAGAAAATATAGATGATCAAAAATGAGAGTACTGCCCAAACCCATAACCACGTCATGAAAGATACTGAATAAGGACGCGTCGGCTTATGTCGTTACTAAAGGTCCAAAGAGCCTATCTACATAGAATAAGCGCAAAGATAAACAGAATGAATAAATTATGAAATTTCAACAATTTATTTTCACATTGCTGGTGAAACCTCGTGCATATAGTATTAATATAATTTATCATTTAAAATCGAATTAGTAGTTCCTAAGACTAGTGGTTCAAACGAACAAACTCCGCTTGTAATATTAATATAGATTCGTCGAGTCCTGCCATTTCCTGTAAGTAGAAGAAAAGTCTAGAAACTAATAATTATGGACTTTTTTGTATCTCTGGCGCACCGGTGTTACTAATAGAGCAGCAAATTGTGACGTCAATGAAACGCAAGGTTCGGTCGTAGACAATTTTATTGCTTTATTTCACAACTACTGCCACCATTATAATAGTAAGAATAAGTTTCCAACACAAATGAGTTAACAGACCCACAATTTTACAGTTATAATCTTTTCACTATGAACATTTCAATCTTATTAAAATTGATTATAAATTAGTAATTTATTGAAACTTGCAAGGCTTTCAAGACTTGGGAGGCATTTATTAAAATGTTTGATATCACGAATACCTAATTAATGTATACGTTATGCTTTAGAACGAGAAAGAGCTTTTGGCTTTGTATGTATCAAAACTGAATACTCCAAGTTTACTCAAACAATTTAAATTACAACTGAGTCTTGGGTTTGTAAGAACATCACTTTGAGTGAAAGTTTTTATTTCTAAAAGAGAAAGACAAGAAGTTTATTGCTAAAGTTTATCTTATTCAGTTGGTTATTATCAAATAAAAGTTTTTGAAAGAAAACAAATGTGTTCAGTTAAAAGGCTTACACGCTGCTCGGTGTTTTCTCAGTGTCGCATTTATTTAGCTTGTTCACCTTTCACATTCGATAAATTATATTTATGTTGAAGTAGAGAACATTCTAACGGAAATGTTTAATACTAACTCATGCCAAATATTAACCAGTCACAATATAATAATTACTTTAAAATAATAATATGAAAGTGAGGTGGCAATATTTAGGAATTAAAAAAAAATACCCACGCAATAGTGCTGTCTCATGTATTTTGTTTGATTACCAAGTGTCGCCTGAGCTCTTTTTTAGTTTGCAAAGCATAAATAACACCCACAACATATTCTCAGGGTGTCTGCCTAAATGTAACTTTTTATTTTTTTCGTGTGGAAACCCCCACGGGTCATCACCTCACCGGAGCCTAGGGTGAGGTGGTATGTGGGACTCGAACCGACGAAAACCACACGGTGTTCTTTCCAACTGGGTCTATTGCAAGGAACCCGGGATACCCTGTGAAGGAAGCCTACGGGAGACCCCTGCAGACCTTGGCCACCTGATTGGTAGGTGACAACGCCGTGCACTTTGAGGGCCATACTGTACTGTACTGTAACTTACTACTGTTTCTTAAGTATATATTAGGTATTGTAACTAAATACCGATAAGATTGCATCATCAATAGGAAAGAAAAAATAAATATGTATTTTCATTCATCCCAAAGTTTCTATTATAAAGATATGCCGTAAAAGTCTTGTCATAGTCTTTGTGCGTTTTTATTGGAACATAACTGACAGCTTTATACAGTTTATATTTGTAGGAGCAATAAGAAAAGTATTTAAATTTATAGTTTTATTACGCTGCCTTTCAACATTAGCCTATCTTTCACTTGGATCTTAATTTTTACTTCGCGCGCCGCTTTATCTTGATGAAACACGAATTGATGCACTCTACAACCTAATCTGTGAAGTGTACAAGTATACTTCAAAAACAATACACAAAGTACCAGTACTATGTCAAAAACTTTCCCCCTCAAGAAAGGAACGACAATCGAACACATGTCGACGCACTCGTTTAAAATTCGTCGTTGTAAATCGTCTGTTGAGTTGGCACACTGTCAAAATGGCGGAACAATTACGTTGTCAAGTCCATAAGGATTACACGTCGTCACGCCACGTTTCATGTCTGCCAGACAAGTTCGTTCGTCATTTGACGTCACATCTGAGCACGGTTTTACCACTTTTAAACTTCGTTTTATGAGAGATGGTTAAACTTATGCTGAGAAACAATGGGAGAGTCGAGCCCGCCTCTGCAAGCAGAGATTTTGCGAACATGAAAAGAATAGCTAATAAAATGATGATGCCGGATCTTGTTTGCGGGTAAACGTCAATTTTTTGCTTGTAAAACTCGAGGCTGATTATGAAATGTTTATTTTATTAAAAGATGCGCCTCGGGAATACTGTTAAAAACCAAATTGATTTAACATCTGGTATTTTGAGAATGGTACGGAGGGTGTGTTATAACAGGGATAAAACACGAAGGGTGTTTTATAAGATAAGTAGTTAATAAAAGTTGTGACTGTAGTTTGGCGATTTATTCAGAACTTTTATGACGACGTGATAGACATACTTTTAGAACTTCGTCGAACAAGATTAGATGAGATTTATAAAACTTATTTCAACCAATTACATTTAATAACTTGTATTCTTATATAACTTTAGTATTTATAAGAAATATTTGCTCTTAGTAAGATACATTGGTATTTAACTTCTGTCTTTCTGTGTGTGTGCATGTGTAATAATGTATATCATAAAGATAAGAAAATCTAAGAATATTGCCTTTCAATTTTAGACAATTTTGATTTGATGTGATGATCAAAAAACTAATGAAATTTAATTAAAACTACCCATAAAGCCTCGCACACTCAATGTAAAGGCCGTAATTAGTAAGCCGTATTATAATGTCTAATTGGTGGATATTATATAAACCAAACATAACTGATGAAACTATGAATTGGAGAAACCAGAAGCTGAGTAACAATAAATTTGGTTTACTTTTGTTAGTGGTAGTATGTACACAATTCGACACCTACGCAATCCACATTAACCAATTTATGCAACACAAAACAACACAAACACACACACACGCACATGTTATATACTAATACATACAACATACAAACTCTTAAATGATCCGAGAGGTCATTAAACTCGAATACAAAATAGTTTCCTAATTAAGATCGTCGTGTTATGCCTTTTTTTGTCGTTATGAAGTAGATATATTATCAAGTCTTGTAATTTTGAATTTACGGAAAAAGAGATTGAAGGTGTTATTAAATTATTCACGTTATTTTAAACACATTACATATAAGACAGCACAGAACTGGAAAAAACATACATAGTTAGATAATATAAAATATTTCGACAAACAAACGTTTTCTATCAGATCATTTTATTCTTGAATTAGTATTTCCCGTTTTTTGCACATTATTCGACACCTACGTGGTCCACATTAATCAATTAGTTTACGTTTACGACATTTATGCAGAATATTAAAAAAACAAGCTATTATTTACTTTTTGAATCTGTATAAAGTATTAAAAGTTGCTTTTGGAGCATTCTACATCTTGCTACGATTTAAATTCCATGACTTCGTTCGACCTATAAACATTCAACAAATTATGCTGTGCTGTGACTTGGCCTTGCCAATTCTAAGATGTGTATAGTGCAGTACTGCCTCGCTACGATCTTCTTACAAAACAATCAGACCCATAAAACATAAATATATTTTGTTTTACTAGTTGAAAAACAGATTTTTATTAATAAATACATAATTGCCTTCTAAGCTATATAGCCAGACAAAGAAACATCATACATACATACATATACAGCCCACTTGCACAGTCGGGAAAAACGTACCGTAATAGTGTACACATATATTGTGATGTTGTAATGTTCTACGGCCAGTTTAATTTCATCTGAGTAACTTCACGATATAAGGAAAATAAACCCTTTATTTTATTACCTTTACGTGTTGACTTGTGTTAGTCATAAACATGTAATAATGGCATAAAGGTTATGTGTTGCTCAATTAATCACACCAAGGAACAATTAAAAATTTAAACAGTTAACAGCTGTGAATATATTATAACGTTGATGTTTTCACTCTGTCGTTTCCATTCAACATTTGAATGTTGAAACGATATACAGACGCTGATGTAATTAATTTATGTAAATAATTATAAAAACGTATTAAGGAGAGTCGCCATTATACTTTAGATTTATGTTAACAATCAAAGTTTTATTACTTTTCATAAATGTGTTAAAGTAGAACATTACACATATTTTCAGGTGTGTTACTACGGAAAGATAATTACCTGACCTCAGCATTACAAATGTGATTTATTCAATACATATACCTAAAGACTAGCGATTTGTATTTTGATTTCTACACACGATTTGCGAAGTCCTCTTATGCTGATGGGTCACCTGATAGTAAGTGATTGTGCCAATGACACCTGCAACTCAAGAGACGCAACGCTGACCGCCTGTGGGGTTTGGGAAATGGAGGAGGGGAAAGAGAGTATAGGCAAGCGGGAGTGGAGAAAGAAGACGAGAAGGGGGTTGGACCTCTGGTAACCTCACTCATAGTTTAACGCCGGTTTTCTGTGATGCCGGGGGAGTGGAGCCGGCCCATACGTGCCTAAGCATGGCTCTCCCACTCTTCTCATGTGAAAAACGAGTATAACCGATGCTGTAGTTGGCCTCTTTATGTAACCGTCAGCGACCTGCTTATTAAAGTTGTCATATATACGATATACACGATGTTATATACACACCGATGCCAGCTATCTTGATCTCACTGAGGACAAACTTAATATACTTGAGCGTCTTCAAAACGTCTGCATTGGCATTGGGTTTATAGTTGGGTTACGCTAATATGACCACGTATCTGAATTTACGAAATTAGTATTATAAGCTCAAGTGGCTCGCTACGCGCCGACATGTTCATGTTCTCTCCCTTCTTTACAATATTTAGTTTCATCCCTAGCCCTTTCTACCTCAAGGAACGTGTTCCTAAGTGAAACTCATGCGAGAAAACTGAGATCGTCGGAAAACTAACACAAATCCTTTTCAGTTCAAGCAGTTCGCCTGTGACCTGCATTGCCTTAAACATCGAAATTTTTTTTTTTTTTAATTGTCTCTGAACACTATTTGTCCTTAAAGTTATCTATCTGTATGCATAATATCGTTGATTACGATTATTTGCCGAATGGTTCTCGGTGGAGTAGAATAGGCTCACTCCATCTCTTCCCGTGGGTGTAGTAAAAGGCGACTAAGGGATCGGAGTGTTATCGTTCAGACAGAATGTATACATATATATTGTTTATATATATTTTGTTTAACGATAGTAGGTATGTATATTGTGTGTATGTATATAAACATGTCAATGCAAAGTAGCTTTACTTATGAAATTATTGTGTTCTGTTTTCTGCATAACTGTCCTATGTACTAATCCATTACAAAGGTTTTCTGAAAGAAATTGCAACTAGCGATAAGACCGCCGATTGTCCCAGCAATGTGTACATTGTTATTTGTTTTTATGTTGTATCTTTTCTGCGGTGAACAATAAGGAATATTGTATTGTATATATCCTTGGACGAGTGCCCGATTACCGATTACTTTTTCATAAAACAATATTTGAAGTCGTGGGACTTATTCAGAATAACATAGGTAATGGACGTGAGTCCTGTCAAGTAAACTGATATTGATAATTTGGTATAAAAAGTGACACTGATCAGACGGCAATCGGTAATGACGTGAATAAAAGCAACTACTGCTCAAGCAGATTAAATAAACCTTCTCGTTTAAACAATAGAGTAACGATTATGCGATGCTTAATAAGTATTTTAATAAGTAAGTAGACATTTTTTCAAGTTAACTTCTAAATAACAAGGAATTAAATCGTCAGTGGGTTACAGAACGTTTATCATCATAGTACATTTGTTTTTAGCACATACTGGTACAGAAAAATGAAACGACTATAACAAAGATAAATCTTGTAATACCAATATCGAGCGAGGGATTAAACACCTACGCTTTCTGTGGAATCAAATCACAGCACCTTTTACAACAACATCTACAAAAAACAAATATATTAATCGTATAATCTTTCTTTATCTTGTTCAGTCTTGTGACATATTTATATATTCCTTAGATAAACACCAAATAGCTAACAATATGGCAATCATGCCTTTCTCAATATTGAATAAATAATGGAGCTCAAAGTACACGTCCTCATAATATCGCGCCCGTCATGAATAAATCGCGGAAGAATGCTTGTGAAATCGCCGACTGAACTCATCGGATATATTGGCTGTCGAGAACTGAATTGGCGTAAAAGTGATTCTGTTTCGGGGAACCTAACAAGTGATTTCGATTCCGTGGACCTTTACAATGGGCGGAAATCGGAATTTTGCTCAACACCGGTTGTGGGCCCTAATCTTGAATCGCTTTAACAAATGACATAGGCACATGAAATCTTTCGAGGTTCTATTTCTCTACCGTTCGTTTGCTTCTTATTTATTAAGTTATTTTTACAACCACATTTTTTTCCTGCAAGTAAAAAAAAAAAGAAGTCTTATTTTCGTCCTCGAGCAAGTAAACGTTACCCATCTTTTATAATTACAGCGCCAAAGCACATTAATGTTATTTGATGTAAATGAACTCGTAATATCTCCGGCAAAACGTTTGTTCAAGTGCTGAACGGTCATTTTGAATTTAGCAGCAAGTCACTGCTCATAAATCTACTTAGTAAATGTAGTTCAAGTAGCTTGTATTACATATCGTAGTAGGTAGCATTTGCGTTAGTGTCTTTTAAATGTAAATATGAATTACTGTAGGCTGAAACAGTTCTTTCACATTCAGCTTAAAACAGCTTTAGAACCCCAAGTGAAGTTTAAATTATTCAACTTTACTAGAAGAACCCTGATTGTAGGCATAAGTATTAATCATCCATATTTTAATAATTAGCAATATTAAACAACATTATTGATGGATGAAAAATGACATACAAAAAGAATTCATGCATTAACTGCCTGCTTAATCCTGATGAATCAAGGTTTGGGACTAAAGTAACAAAGAAATAATAGTTATAAACCAATACTTAAATCTCAGTGCTCTCAGAATAGCGCACTAAGCATGTCATTTGGGTCTAAAGATTCACTTAATTAACTGGAAATTTCAAAGAAAAAAGCGCCAAGGCAAAATGTTGTTGGTAATAGTAGTGGTACATATATTTTTATTGAATAAATTAAAATGGAAGAATATAAAATAAGTTTTCACTTTTGAGGTTGATTTTTTTTTCTCGGACATACAGACTATGTTTAACAAAGAAGCTGTTTTCTTAGGAATAATCGCTTGAAAGCTGTCTGTACGGGCCTGAGCAAACATGTACGAGGCACTACAAAATCGAAGCAGTCGCAACAACATCCCAGATATTAAATTTTTTACATTCGAAGGCCGTTTAGTGTAATAATATTTGGCAAAAGTATTAACCGACATCAATACGCCTAAATAATTTATATTTAAATATAGTAATTCTTCAAATTGAGATGCGACCAACCTTCCAATTAAAAAAGAATTATTGAAATCGGTTCACAAATTCGAAGATATCGGGTATAGGTACACATTAAAAAACATTTAACCGTATGAGAATCTTGTTTATTTCGAAATCATTTATAAAAACATGAAAAAGTCATTTTACTAAATTACTTCGTCTAAAATAGGTACTTGCTAAATAAATCAGTCGTGTCTGTCTTTGGTTAAGAAAATTACATAGTACAATACTTACAGGCCTAGGCAATATTTAAGAAGGAAACTAAATATTGTAACTTATAAAATAAATGGATCTATCGTTTTTTGCTACGTTGGGCAGATCTGAAATAGATGCATGGAATGTCTTGGTAATGGTAATGGGCTCTGTTTCCGCATTTAGAATCATGGTCGACCCATTATGTGTTGAGGAGGATGACTAGTTGAGCCAGCGTAGCTCCTTCCGGAAGCCTCCTGGGGCGTTCACAGGCTTCTAGGAGCGTCTAAGCGCCTGCGAGGATTTCTGCCCATTGTGTAGCCACTCCCTCACATTCCAGGATAACGTGGTCGGCCGTTTCCTCCGCGCTTAGGCATACAATGCACAGAGGGCTGTCGGTAGTGTTAATGACGAATATGTGTCAATTCAGAGCCAGATGGCATGTAATACTTCCGACGACTATTCAGATGTCCGTTCGGTGAAGACTGAGTAGTCTACACCTCATGGAATGCCTTGAAATACACACACACATACAAATAATATAAACACGAAGGTTTGTGAGGGTGAATGGTGTAATAGTTGAATGTTTTTTTTTTTTACACTATAGGGGGACAGACGAACAGACGGGTCACCTGATGGTAAGTGACACCGCCGTCTATGGACACTTGCAACTCAAGAGTCGCAAGTGCGCTGCCCGCCTTTGAGGGTGATGAGGGATGGGTGATGCAGGGAGCGGAAAGAAGAGAGGAGGGATGAGGAGATGGAAAAAAGGAGAAAGGAGATGAGGGGAGAGAAAAGGGGGAGGGGGAATTAGGCCTCCGGAAACCTCACTCAATTCGGGGAAATGCAACGCAAGCTTTACTTCACAACCGGTTTTCTGTGAGGCCGTGGTATCGCACCGGTCCAGCCGGCCCATTCGTGCCTAAGCATGGCTCTACCACTGAAAATTTTTTGTTTTGTTATTTTTTTTTGTTATTTTTTTGTTATAGTTTTTTTGTTATTTTTGTTATTTTTTTGTTATTTGTTATAGTTTTTTGTTATTTTTTTTGTTATTTTTGTTTTGTTATTCTTCCACGGAGAAACTGCTGAGTGGATATGCATTTTTCCTGCATTCGTACAAAATTAATGCTTCCTTATTATAACGGATTGTAAAGTATTTGTCAACAGTACTCCCACTTATGAAAGGGCTTTTAAGCTCATAATTCGGACTAAACGCCACGCCTATTCACAATAGTGAAAACCGTGAAAGACGAATACAAAACAGACCAGAGTGCCATTTCCTATCATTTAATTTTTTTTTATAATAAAAAAATATATTTTAATTTTTATAAAGTCATTAACTTATTGTTTCTAAGATTTCGTTTGTAATGGTTATCCTGATTCAAAAGTTATACGAAGCGATGTGCAATTTTAACAACGTCGTAATATTTGATACCTAAACGATTAGAAGCATAAAATGAAGATCTATCTTTAATATGTCTACTAACAATGTGAACCAAGAACTCGTTTGTTAAATAATTACGGTTCTAAATATTATAGAATTTATTTCAAGTACATAATGTTTTTACGAGAGTGCTAATCAATATTCTTTCATAAATTACTTCGCCTCGCTGTTTCAAAGTCAAAGTCAAGATTAATCGGCCAAAGTTAAGCAGAACATTGAATTGTCTTGTTGTAAATATACACACATTAGCAGAATACTAAAATAATTATGCTTAATGTGATTTCATGTTTATAGGAAGAGGAAGAAGTTGGCGAAACAAGTCTTTAGAATCTGTACCAAAGTTAACAATTTAAATCCATTTTTAAATTGTCAGTAATTGTTTCATGAACGAGCCACAAAGACAGTTCTATTTAGGATTTGTTAAATGTTTGTGTCTTTTATTTACTTCATATGGTTGCAACAGTCGAGGCTATATGGCAGTGAGAGTGTGCGCGCTATCTTAGATATGCTCATTAATACAGAATACACAATAGTACCAGACAAAGCCTATTCCTAAGCATAGGTGAGACAGCATACATTTTATAAATTGTCGAATATATATGTCTTATTTTTGTAAGTTAATAATATATACATATATATATATATGCACTACCGCCTGTATCCTCGAAGGGGTAGGTAGAGGCGAAATTAACGCCCACATTTTGCCTATTACGATTTAGTCCCATTTACTTAATAGGGAGAATTGCCGTCATCCGGGCACTTTTGGGAATAAGTGTGACAATATGGGATTTTAAACTATACACAGATTGTTCAATTGGCGACCTCATCGCACGAGGCAATGTCTTACAGTCAGGTGTGGGTGTGGGGTGTGGTGCAGTGTCTGGTGCATTAGGATAAAATAATAAATATAATGTATGTACATGTATGTCAAAGATAGGTAAAAGATGTGTACATACAGCATATGTATATGATAAAAATATAATAAAACAATAAATTCAATGTGGCTTCTTGCAGATAGTGTGCTATCACTAACTTTTGAACATGGACAATGACTGTGCACGTATGAAAGATGCCATTGGTCGAAGTCTAGTTTCGCGGTCACTTAGAGGGTAATGCCAAATTAGCCTCGAAGCAGCTTGGTGTGCTAAACAGATCGAGACAGTATTTGGCGCAGGTTCGGCCGCACATGGAATACTATTCTCATCTCTATGCAGGTGCACCCCAGTACCAGCTTCTCCCACTTGGCCGCATTCAACAGAGAGCGACTCGCATCATCGACTGCCAAGATATTTCTGATCGGCTTTACACCTTGGCGTTGCGTAGAGATGTAGCTTCACTCTGCATCCTCTGTCGCTTGTATCAATGGGAGTGTTCAGAGGAATTGTTCGGACTTATATCGGCAGCAGGTTTCCGCCATCGTCCTACGCGACAAAATATCCATCCCCATCACCTGGACGATTGGCACTCCACCACTGTGCGCTTCTCCAGAAGCTTTTTGCCTCGTACAACCAGCCTATGGAACAAATTGTCGCCTGCAGTATTTCCGGACCGATACGACCTTCAAACCTTCAAGAAATGAGCGTACTCCTACCTAAAAGGCCGGCAACGCACTTGTGACTCTTGAGCTGCGGGTGTCCATAGGTAGCGGTAGTCACTTACCATCAGGTCATCCGTCTGCTCGTTTGCGTATCGCATAAAAAAAAAACAGGCAATGAATTCCACAATCTAACATCTAGAACAGAAAGAGATTTGTCCAAAAAGTCATGTGCGTCATGTTCAACCTCAAGTAGTCCGATGATCGCAGAGATTTTGAGTGTGTTTTATAAACGTAAACAAAACAATCTTTTAAGTATGTCGGAATATTGGGGTTAAATAGGATATTGTACAAGAGGAAAATAATTTGAGCATTCCCGCAAAAACGTGTTAAGTATATACATATGTATCTTATAAAAAATTGCGTATTTTTAATAATATTTACTAGTAACGGTAAGGGCCACTTCACATTCGCATTGATGGTGTTTAATTATTTGATCGTTCTGGCGTCTTCGTCTTCTATTTAGTATGACGCTGTATGCGACTTCTCGCATTTAACGATTTAAAATCGGCCGATCGTACTATAGAAAATAAGTACCCAACGATAGCCACTACTAAACTATCGGCAGTTTAAAATCAGGAGTGCGCTGTGGTTTAATAGCCGTAGTACCTACAATCCTGTTCAGCATTGGATAAAATTCTTATATATCACTTATATTAGTAGTATTATGAAACATATATAAATCTTTTGATTCATTTTGAAAGATATTTGGGAAACAAAACCGGAGCAATATGATTTCGTAACAGCCGGGACGAATAGTTGTACGTGACCCCCCAAGAAGGGAGGACGTGATGATTCTGATATATTTCTCATCTTTACTTGTGTATTTAGTATTGTTATCTACAATTTATTGACAAGAAATGTTAAAAAGGGTCAGCTAAGTAGGTAATAATTATTTATATGTTTAATAATGCAACCTAACAGGTTCTCCTCCTCTGCTCTCCTAGCTAATTTCATAATAGCATTGGGCCGTGCCACTAAATACAGAATGGCAATGTCCCGCTCCCGTCCCGGTACATCACTCTTAGGCGTGCAGAGGCCGGCGGTTAAAAAATACAAATGTAGGTAATCTAAACAATTCTTTTACGCAGAAACTTGAGTAATCCTTAACATTGTATAAAATTCATGGAATTAAGTAGTTATAAAAAGCTAAAGTAAAAAGCGGTAGCGCCATTCTACTTGACTGATGTCAAATATTATGCAACAAATGATTAAATCCTACGGTATTTTGTCTATGAAACATATCAATTTAATTGAATGAAAGCAAAATAAAATTGTATATACTTAATTTAAAATTTCTGTTGTTTTATTTTTAGCCGGCCATCATGTGACGTTGTACAATACGCAAACAGATAAACGTCATACGATTTTATTTCTAAAACTCTTATCCCTAATTAACATTAAAAGTCATTGCTTTTACGTATCAAAATGACGATGAAAAAGGTCACGATCCCTTTTAACCAGTTTAAGCCATATCTTGAGTATGAATAATTACAAATGTATGTCACTGCCAACTGTAATTCACAACTTACCAAGAGTCTTTACCTGCATATATGTTTTTAAATTTACCAATGATGCGATGATGATAATTACTATTTCTATTTCGTGCAAACTAGTAAAAGTCAAGGCTTATAACAGTCATTATTTGGAGGTAGTAGAGCCACGCTGATTTATTCAGCAGGAATTGGGCCGGCTCGACCGGGGCAGTACTACCCTCTCACAGAAAACCAGCCTAAAGTGAACGCATTCGTGGTGTCGCCTTTCGCTGGTGAGTGAGAGACCGGTGGCCCAACGATGCAGGGGTGACAGTTATCGTGGTACGTGTGTGAGCAGTGGAGTGCTGTAGAGTCATTGTGAGGAAGGCGTGGATCTAACCGTCGCCCAGGGAGACCCGTATAAACGGTGGTGCCGCTGGCCGCCCGCGGAGTGTACGGGGGCTCTTCCGTCTGACGGTTCGGTCACCGTCATGCTTCACAGTTACATGATGACACAGCATTTTTATTCTTTGTTTACACTGCCACGATGACTGTCATGCCTTTTACGCCCCCTTCCCCTTCTATAATGGCAGTACAAAAAAAGAAAAGTAGTTTTACAGCGGCATCCTCCTCTCCCACCAACCCGCTTTTTGAGGTGGAGTTCACTCTCATGCAAACCTCAGCGCCGTACACCAGCATCTCGAGACGGCTCGGCCGGCCATGCTGTTTCTTACGGAGACACAAATACGCCGCCCTGCCGACACGGCATACCTCCACTATCCCGGCTACGTACTCGAGGAGTACTTCCTCGCAAGGGCTGGGGTATGTCTTTTCGTCAGGGCGGATGTTTGTTGTCGCCGTCTGCACTGCCTAGAAGACACATCCTTCTCCATCCTTTGGTTTCACGTGGATTTTGGCTCTACGAGCCGGATTTACGTGTGCCTCTATGAGTCCCATTCCGGAGACTCTGAGACAACTCGACACTTTGACCACCTGAGTCAAGCAGCGGATAAAGCGCAGGAGCAGTTCCTGACCGCCGAACTGGTAATTTTGGGACATTTTAACTCCCACCATGAGTCCTGGCTGGGATCTTCCAAAACTGACCATGCTGGTCGCACTGCCCACGCATTTGCTCTCACGCATGACCTTACCCAACTGGTACTCTAGCCCACCAGGATACCTGACATATCGGGTCAAGCGCCCTCCTTGCTGGACCCACTGCTGACTAATCACCCAGCGCAGTACAGCGTATCGGTTCTCGCCCCTCTGGGATCCTCCGACCACTGCCTGGTATCCACCTCCACGACCTGTGGTAACAAGGCGGCGATTATGGCACTACTCGTCTGCAGACTGGGATGGAATGCGGGATTATTTTGCATCCATCCCGTGGGCTCAACGCTGCTTTAAAGATAGAGATCTGTCGCAAAGTGCGATCCGGCAGAGGGATGTCCGTGTTGAGCTTCGGTCACTCGATGTCCGGAAAGCCAGTGGACCCGATGGTATTCCGGCGGTGGTTCTTAAGAACTGTGCACCTGAGTTGTCTCCCGTACTGACGCGCTTGTATCGCCTGTCCTATTCCTCAGGAATTGTTCCGGAGGGCCTGGAGCGAAGCGAATGTTCAACCCATTCCCAAAAAAGGTGACCGCACCGATCCAACCAATTACCGACCTATATCGGTCATTTCCATACTGTGTAAGGTGCTCGAGCGGGTCATCAACACCCAATTAATCCGCCACCTAGAGGATCACTCCTTGTTAAATGATCGGCAATATAGTTTTAGGCCGAACCGATCCACGGGTGATCTTCTAGCGTACGTCACACACTTTCGGGGTGAGGCTATGGATAGGCATGGGGAGTCCTTGGCCATCAGCCTCGACATTGCCAAGGCTTTCAATGGGGTCTCTCTTCTCTCCAAACTTCCTGCATTTGGTCTGCCACCCAAACTCTGCAACTGGGTTGCTGCCTTCCTCCATCAGCGCCGCATTAGGGATCTCTGCGACGGCGCGGCCTCAGAATTCCAAGAGGTAAGCGCTGGTGTACATCAGGGCTCCGTCCTGTCGCCTACGCTGTTCCTTCTGCATATCAATGACATGTTGGCCCTTGGCAATATACATTGTTATGCAGATGACAGCACAGTACACGGGCGATATTTCAGTCATCCTACTGCCAAGCTGGCAGATGTTGAGGGAAAACGACAGGAGCTTGTCGCTGAGCTCGACCGGGTCTTGAGCCGCATTTCTCAATGGGGTTGTGAGAATCTAGTCGAGTTTAGCGATAAGAAAACACAGGCGTGCGCGTTTTGAAACAAAAAGTCTCCATTCCTTCCCCTTCCTACTCTTCAGAACACTCAACTGCCACTGCAGGATAGGCTTTGTATCCTGGGTATGGATATTTACCGGTATCTCAATCCGCGCGATTATATCGAGAGCGTCACTAGGGCGGCCTGCGAAAGAGACGGTTCTTCTCGCCCGAGCAACTGTGTCTTTTATACAAGACCCAGGTTCGCTCCCGCGTGGAGTACTGCTCTCATCTCTGGGACGGCTATGCGCAGTATTTGCTTGACGCTCTCGATCGGTTGCAGCGGCGTGCAATCCGCATTATCGACTGTCCTGAGGTCACTCAGTCTCTTGAGCCTCTGCAGTTGCGAAGAGATGTCGCCTCTATGGCAGTCCTCTATCGCCTACATCACGGGGAGTGTTCTGACGAGCTCTTCCAATTGGTCCCACCGTCTCCCTTCCTCTACAGGACTACACGTGCTGGCCTGAGGAGTCACCGTTTGAGCGTCGAAAATATACGTACCCGAACGAAACGGTTTGGCTCTTCTTTCCTGTGCCGATCTGTAAAAGCCTGGAATTCCCTACCAGCGCACGTGTTTCCTTCCCAATTTGATCCCGGGTCTTTTAAGCGGGGCGTGAAATAGCATCTCACCAGGCCGCCATAGTGTGGGTCACCATGCTGCATTGGCTAGAGGTGCAATGAGGATGGTGCACCATGATGCAATGAGGATTGTGACCACCACTCTTTGACTCCCCTTAAAAAAAAAAAATATATGAACACAAACTTTGAGAAATTAGTCGTAAATTTGAATGCAAATGCTTGACAATGATATATAATCTTTTACCCAACATGACAGATAGCGTTTTAAAATGTTTGGCAGAAGTTGATTTCTGAATAAAAGTTTTGTTCCCAGTCTCAAAAAATATAAATATATTTTTTTTAGTTTCCCCGAACAATAATATATCTTACAAGACTGGCTTTCAAAAAGTGTCCATTAGACTATTGCTAATTATGACTCGGTCATTAATACACCTAGGCATATAATATAGTAGATTGAATTAGACTTTTACACAAAGATTAATTTCGCCGTATGTGATAAGACCGCCGATTGTTTTATCTATTTTTTTTAAATATCGCAACAAACAAGAACGAACACAAAGAACACCCAGACTTACTATTTGTGGTACACAAATAGTTGTCCCGTGTGGGAATCGAACCCACGACCCAGGTCAGGATCACTAACCATGAGACCAACAGGACAGTCAAAGGAATCCGAAGGGTAGACGGAGACGGTAGACATTTCAAAATTGTCAACAATCGTTATACATAATGACGTTACATACCATACATCTTTGAATTTGTAATCAGAACTATTATGCATGTATAACATATTAAAAAGTAATAGGTAGATGCAAACGAAACCAAACTTTCGCCTCTGTTCCATCGGCTTTAATCTGTGTCTAAGTTACTAGCAAGTTGTTTGAAAGTAATAACATGAGGTAGCACAGCTATTTACCAAGTTTTATTAAAAATGACGCTTTGTAGTATCTCCAACATAATGTTTATTTTAATCTGTAGCACGACTACAATATTTAAAAGGAATTGTTTTTAAAAAATTAAAACCATCATTTGATTTAATTTTTTTTTAACAACACTTAAATGACTTTAAGTATATTTGAAACATAGAATCTCTATTACAAGACTACTCTTAAATTCAGCTAGGTCATAAAAATACCATTTAAAACTGCCTACAAACGTTTTTAAAGCGACGCAAACCATTTTAAGTTTTTATATAGTAAGTTATAATTGTTTTTTATTACTGTAAGTGTTTTGTGTAGAATACCTTTATGACATTGTTAAGTTAGCCAACGGTACGGTAGCCGAAAAGTATATGAAAACTAAATTATGATATAATAAAGTGAGTCGTTGAGTGAGGGCTCGGCCCACGTACCAGCTAGTTTGAATTACAATTGTGCTACGCCGACTTCCTCGAGGTTTCGCTTACACATCCCAAGAAATACATAATGAGAAATTGGCAGGTTTGTTTTTCTTTTCCAAACCTACATATACTTTCCATCCTATCTACCCTTATACTTTTGATCTTCTTTCAGACGATTAATTTTTAGGAGGTGGCTTGAGTACTAGGCTTTATAAAGTTTATTAAAAGTTTAGTAATTTTACAGAAAAACCCTACAAACGTTACAATCGTTCCATAAGCTAAGAAAAGCGTATGCCGAATTTCAGGCATACAACATTATGTGTGACTAGGGCAAGATTAATATAAATACGAGTTCTGTTCACATAATTATTTTAATTTTACCAAATACAAAAATATAGGGCTTAATTTACGTTCATACTATAAGTATCATACAAATTGTTCCACATTGTAAACATAACAAATAAATCAGATAACTGACGGATTGATATAAATAACAATATTTCGGACATTATCACCGAGTCCAGGGTAAAGGTTACCGAGCCACCCCGTTAGGATGAGCGAGGCGAGCGACGACGGTCGAGAAGATGTGACGTCATAACTGTCCCGATATAGCCCTATCGAGTGATGCACGTCACTGACCGAGTGTGACGTATGTTTGATGACAAACATGCGCGAATAGGGGAAATAGGGTTGATTGGTTTTATTTCAACATCATCCAATACGCTGTTGCTTTTAAAAATACATGTGGGATATTTTTATTTACTTTGTTAATGGCATGTTAGTCTTGGAATCTTAAGGTGTTACTTGATGTTTACATATGTTGAAGTACGTACTACTTAAGCTCAAAGTATAATAAAATTATTGCTGAACATATGTTTCTTTCTTCTTCTTTTTTCCTGTCTTTCAATTACCAAATTTGCTAAATTGATTTCATTTATTTTTAGTTACGAATGGGCCGGCTCGAAAGTAACTTTTCTACATTTTGAAAAAAAAAAACAATAATTTAAAAAAGAAAGATTATAAGATTTCAAAACAGAAGTTACCAACTTTTTACTAAGTTTAATAGTCACTTTGTTTGTTGGAAGGAACTACAAAGTTTTTAAATTTTTGCGCCAATTACAATATCAAGTATAATATTTATATGACCTAAACCAGATGCATAACAGGGTTTGATACAATTTCAGAGCTGAGAATAAGGCCCACGGCAAGGCGAGGCAATTATCCGGTAAAACGCCTGTTAGGGGCCATTATCCGATTAACTTAATACACAATTAGTGGGTGGGAAATTTTAATTAACGCGTACACTGTTAGCTTTTATATGCGATCGTGTTAGGATAGCGCGTTTGGTGTTACACTGTGAATCTATACTGAACAAAGATGTAAACGTAATACCGGGGACTCAGTCACTATTTACGAGCATACGTGTTATGTTTATGTAGCAAACTAATTCGTAACTGTAAATCTTTATGCCGTATATATACACATATATATCTTTATAATATGAACTATTAGAGCGGCCATTAAGTATACTAATAATATTTGTTAAAGTTAAGAGTATTTGTATTTTTGGAACGAAGTTCCTTATCACCGTTACACGCTCAGAGCGGATGGGAGCGAGACCGAAAACAATGTTATAAAACTTATTGCCGACACTTCTTGCAATAGTTACAGCCGTGTATGAACTTCGTTCCGACCGAGGGTCCATAGACCCCTCACGCCTTTTTTTGTTTATTTGTTTGTTTGTTTGGTTATTCGCTTTCTTATCTAGTCTAGAACTACAAGTCAGATTAAAATAAAACCTTTTTATATTGGATACAATATTTATTACTAACTAATTATATGAGCTTGGGGATCACCATAATGCTACGAACCCTTGGAGCAGCGTAGTGACCATAAATGCGGTTGAAACTGAGTGACCAAAAATAGGGCCTGTGCTATTGATTTTTATTTCCATCCGATTTTTTTTTTAATTATTATACATTACATTTTTATTTATTGTACCCATAAAAACTCATATTACTTCCCTCAGTGTAAAACAAACAACACTATGCAATGTTTTTAATCAAGAGAATCAAAGCTTCACCTGTGAGAATGTGACTACCTACATAGTTTTTTTAAATCACCAATCATAATTAATATACAAGCGGCGGTAGCGTGACGGCTGAGGCGTCGGACTTGTGATCAAGTGTTTGCCGGTTCAAACCCCGCCCAGTACACTACCGTCGTAAACCCACCACTATCACAAGCATTTAGCTTAGCACGGGGGTTAACAAGAATACTAGCAACGTGGGTCAAACACTACTAGTATTATCTTTAAAAAAAAAGGATACATTTAACATTTCATAATATTTTGATGTATTTGAGGTAAGTACCTACAATAATTAATTTAAAAAAATATAGAACTCACTTTATACATTATAAGCTTGTGTTCTTCAAATTGAAATAACCAAATGTGCATGTATTTACGCGCACGCCTGTATCAGAGTAGATGAGGATAGAGATATATGATCAGTGTAGAGAGACGTAGGTAGATTTTTAATAAGAATTTAGCCCCACTAATATAGTAGGGGACAAGCCTATTGCCGTCATACAACTAAAAGTGCAATCACTAACATAAACAATCACTAAGTAAGCGCGTAATTAAAACCCAAAATTATACAAGCTTACATAATGCGTAACCACGCAGGGATACTACTCAATTCATGTTCATAACTTGAATGTGGATTGAGTGAGTCCTACGCTAAGGACCTGTATTCATATCTAGTGGCCTCTCTTCACCTCCTTATCCTAACAAAGGAGAGAAAAATTGTCAAGAGAAGAGCCGTGAGTTCAAAGTGAAAATGAAATGCCCATGGTATAATAAACCTCTACAAAATACTCTCCTTGCGTGCTTTCTGTTGCTGGCATCGTGTAATTTTGACACTTGATTTCTTTATTCAGAAGTCGTAAATCTTTCTTCGAATAGGGTCCCTCTGCTTTCTTATTAAAATACTTAAGTATAAGTTACGTAGTATGTAATCAACTCTATTTTGGTGTGTTGTAAAATTATCACTATCAAAACACGAAACTTAATTACAAATGAAAACATCTGTAAAGTACAGTAATCACAATACCCTTGTAATTATTGTAATTTAATATTTGTTGGTAATTTAGTTAACGTGTCGCAGTACTTATTAGGTAATAACAGGGTATGTTTTAAGACTTACAACTACAACCTATTATGTAATAGTTGGCATTTAATTGACGTAATTATAATAACTTGTATCAATTAAGATCTGACAAAGAGCCTCATGAAGTATGCAAATATTTGTTTTTGGGCTTCAGTAAGTCGTAAAGAAATTGGGGCATATTATAGGACAATTTTTGGGATAACGAGCAGACCGGTTATCTGGTGGGAAATGACTACTGCCGCGCAATAGCACCTGCAAATCAAGAGTCGCAAGTGGGCGCCTTTGAAGGGAGGGAAAAGGGGAAGTAAGGAGGAGAGGGAGAGTATGTCTTCCGGTAACCTCTCTTACTCGATAAAACGCTGAAATCGAGCCGACCCATACGTATTTAAGCATGGCTCTTCCACGACAATAACTTCTAGGCTGTTTCTTTGTATGTCAATACTTTTTTACCAATAACGAATGGTACTATTAAATGAAATTTTTATCACCTTTTTGTGTTAATGCATTCAATTTATGGCTATTTATGTAATTACTACTGTAACTACTTTTTCTAAAGTAGATCAAAAAGAGGCGCAGTTAGGTCTCTTCTTTTATCTAATAGTAGTTATATAATAGTAGTCAATTTGGCTGTCTAAAGAGGGTTATAGACACAAATATCTTAAATATGACAACTTTGAAAATCTATTATGACAAATATGTAACAGAAATCTAATAAAGCTAATAAAGCCCTGGTGTTTTCTTCTTTCTTAACGTGGGAGCGCCATGCTTGCTTCGACTCGTATGGACCGGCTCCTTAACTAACGACTAGTAAGTCAGTTACCGAAAGCCAAACTCCCTTTTTCTTCTCCACTTTTCCCTCCCCCCGTTTCCTTCCCCTCTTTCCCCTCCTCCTTTTCCCCTACCCGAAAATGGGGACAGCACTTTTGTGACACTTGAGTTGCAAGTGTTCATGGGCGGCGGAAATCACTTACCCATCTGCTAGTTTGTCCCCCTATAACATAAAAATAAAACAAAGTAATAAAACAGATGTTGCGAAATTAATTGTTTATGCCCCACGGCAGGCAGTCATAATAAGAAATCTATTGTTTAAGAACACCTGGTGACCACGGCGACCGTAAAAGGGTTAAAGTGTTAACAGCAGTCTATATAATTGATCAACCTTCACTAAAGTAAAAATAATCAAAGCATTTGCTAAGTATTCAGAGGTAAAACATACCGTATACCTATATATGTATATTAGTTATTCACTTGTATTTAATTATTTTGTTTTTTTGACATTAATTTTCTTCAGATTTGAAATTGACCTATAACATAAAAGGTATTAAAACTCACAAAAAAATAAGGAAACGCCATCCGAAATCAACACCAATATTCCATCAAATACAAAGAAAACAAAAACTAATCGATTGACCGACTCATTTAAATCTATTGAAAGCAGCTCGATTGAAATTAACGCGACATTTTTTGTTCTTTGCCGTTTTAGTTGGCAAACAAAAGCTTTGAGAAGTTTGAGGCCGGCACTAAAAGCGCAATGGACGATTTTTATTAACGTTCGCTTTCTGATCAGGGTAGACATTTGCACTAATTAATTAACTAGCTATTAGTCTCCTTAACCATTTACGTGAGTGTTTCAGTTTGTACCAACTAGTAGTAGGTAGTTAGTTTCTTCCGTTCCGTTATGTTCTATAAAGTCTTTAAAAAGGAATGTGCTTTTAAGTTTTTAGTTTGTTTATAGAAATGTCGACACAAACACAAATAAAATTGTTTTTAGCATTTTAGGAACATAATGTGACACTCAAACTCATCAAGTAACAACCACCACGACTAAATCGTTTTTTTTATTGCTGCCTACCAAAATGACTGATGGAAAGCAATAAATGGAGTCTAAGAGTGGTGGTCACCATCTATATTGAAAGTGCAGTTAATGCAGCATGGTGAGCCACACTCTGGCGGCCTAGTAAGATGCTTTTTCACGCCCCGCTTAAAAAAACCTGGGATCATAGGGGGAGGAAAACACGTGCACTGGTAGTGAATTCCAGGCTTTAACCGGCACAGGATGAAAAAACTTAACCGTTTAGTTCAAGATGCTATTTTCCACTCTATATCAGTGACTCCTCAGGCCAGCACTTGTTGTCGTATAGATCCCTTTCTCCTCCCGATGCTTTGACCAATCTCAAGAGCCTATCAGAATCTCACTTCGAAACCCCATTGAGAAATGCGGCTTAAGACCATGTGGAGCTCAGCGACATGGTCCTGTCGTTTTCCCTCAACGTCTGATAGCTCGGCAGCAGGATGTCCAAAGTTCGATTTACGTATACAGCACATCACTGCTTACACACATACCACGATAACTGTGACCCCTACATCATGTACTCGTACCGTGTGTCGTACTCACCAAAGTAAGGTGACAGCACGAATTTTGTCACTTGTTGGTTGGTTTTCTGTGAGAGAGTAGTACTGTCCCGGTTGAGCCGGCCCCTTTCCAGCTGCTATCAGCGTAGCTCTACTACCTATGAAAAACATTTGATTGCTTGATTGATTTGATTATTAAAATGAATTATAAATATAGGCTATAACGTTATAACAATACACGTTATTACAAGTAAAAAAAAGTCTTTGTTTAGTCACAGGTTTTCCATCCACTCAGATTCAACGTTTATATGCATTCATACTTTTATCAAGTTTAGTAGAATCTTCTAAAGTATTATGCGTTAATGCTTTGTGGTACAAATTGACTAATTAATTCGATTTACAATAAACATATGTTAAGGAAATTAAAGTTTATAAACTACCATAGATAACATTATATAAGATATATTAGCAAAAGAAAAAAAAACTCGAATATATTACTCATTCAATCAGCTCAATATACTGACAGGTGTCAACTAGTAACCTAATAGATACTCAAGCCAAGTTTAATATAACTTCAGATAAACCTTGTTGGACATTTTACGTGAAGCGAATCTTCATTATTATTGAGTGAACTATGCATTAGGAGCGACTTTCGACACTTGCCAGGGCCTATCTGAATTACAGTAATTGACGGCCAAGTGGCGTAAAAGTGAATCTGAGCCGTCTCGGATGTAGGGACGCTGGTTCGCGGGACCGATCGATATCCTTCCCCTTTTCCCCTTCTCGCGCCCTCCGCCCCGTTAGCCAGCTTCGTCGAAATCATCAGAAATTTTTGTTTATAGAATCTGTTTAACCGTTTTGTTTATAGAAAATGAGTCGATATGCGATTGTGTATTCGATCTGGGAAATACCGAGAATTATTGAAATTCCGACAGGTTATTTACATTTGTGAGTCACATCAAAACATTTATGTTAATAGTAATTGAATATTATTGTGGTTTGTTTCAACTTTATTATATAAAAGGTGTTATGTTAATTTGAAGAATGAAACGAAATATATGTAGGTAGTTTAATTCAAATATTATTTTTATATTGAGAAAGATGGTATCAATTGGTTAAAGTCGAGAGTCAGACACCGATAGACTAAGATGTTAGGTGGACTTGTAAATTAACGTTCGCGCAAAAGAAAATAATAAAGGTTTTCGTAAGTATTAGCAGCCTTTTGCTTTTGCTTTTGGGGAGCTTTTGGGGATAAAAGTACGAATAGCAAGAGCTCTTCCACGACGCTTCTAAGAATAAATTAAAGAATAATCCGTTCAGCTATCTTTGAGATAGCTTAAGTGATACAGCGACGATGAGTTAACAATTTGATAACGTTAAATTTGTTCAGTAGTAGACATGTCATGGTTTTATGATGACTATGTGCATCAGTCTTTTATGTTGTCGTACTAAATTGTAGTCCTCTGCCAATTGATTACCAAGAAATTATTATATATACAGCTCTACTACTCCTGTGTATTGTTCGTTACTTTATTTAACAAATATGAAAAAGATGGTAAAAATAAATGGTGGATTAGTTTTATCTATAAAAACAAAATTTAAGGGTTTGATGATGACTCATAAAGATGGAAGATAGTTTGCCTTCAAAACAGTTTCTTTTCGGAGGTCTTTATTACGTAATACCCGAGACAAATAAGTTTCACGTTTACATACTGAAGCAAACATAAGTAATTGTGAGTGTTCACTTAACAGACAAAACTTTACACAAACTCAAGCAGGTACTCCTATAAACTTAAATGGCGAGCTTGAAGAAACTCGACGTTACAGTCTTTGTACAAGTTTGGCGGTATATCGCTTTCACCTATTGTACTCTCTATTGACAATCCGAAACACTTAAACAGAACAAACTCTCGTTTTAGTTCTACTTCAATATAAGAGACATTGAAAATAAAAAATGCCGCTTGAAACAATAATAACACTTCCGAATAGGGCTGTTAGATGTTTGGCAAAAAGGAAGCTTATACAACTTTGACCACATTAGTAGTAGATTTAATTCCATGGTCCTAATATACCCAATATTAGGTCTATGAAATTAAATCTTGGGCTCTAAGTTCATGACTACGATGATGATGGTGTCTTATAATGATTGAGTGTCCAAAATACTGCTTCTTTTCGTACTATTACTAAATTTACATAGAATAGCCACGCTTACGCACATATGGGGCGTCTCATAGGTCTCGGTTGATAAGCAACGCTTTCGTTTTGTGTCAGCGAGTGAGTGAGCCCAACATTTTCTCCCTTCTCCTCTTTCTCAAAGGCGAGCACAGCACTTGCTACTCTTCGAGTTGCATGTGTCAATGGGTCGCGAATAAATTAAAGTAAATGAAAAAATCTTTATTTTTGCGTTATAACATCTTTTAGCACATTGTAATAACATTTTAGTTTATTAAACAATAATAATATAATAAGAATAATATATTTTACGAATAATTACTTACACAAGAAAATAAATATTCCTCTTGAGTCGAGTCTAATTTCATAAATTCTCTTGCCTTTTCCACTAGAGAAGTGTAAAATGAAACAAGTATGACAAAATGAGGGTACTGGAATGGACTATCACTGACAAGAAGCAATGGAATCTATAGTGCTGAAAACTCTCATGTTACAGGGAAAATTAACTAGGTACTCAGACTAACACGATAAATAATATCAGTCTAAAAAAATATTACACTTTATAGACTACATTAACCACTTATCACGAAAAACCCGGTATTTTTGCTACCTTAGGGGTAATCAAAACATAGTCTTGCTGAATAAAGATGTTCAGCTGTTATAAAAAGCTCTTTTATTCAAACTTGTAAAACTGTCAACCCTACGTTTTAGGTCGGCTATAGAGGATTAACTTAACGAGAGACTTGTCTTTATTATGTGGAGAGAGTTTATTTCTGTTATGCAAGTTATATTTTAATTATATCAAAGATTATAATGTTTTAATTGATTTATAAATTTACTGGAGTGTAATTTTTATTTGAACGCCACTTACTTACTCTCTACTACTACTACTACTATATGTGTGGCATAATTGAAGATGTGCAGCGTTTGTTGATGGATTGTGTCAGGAACAGGAATGAGAAGGAGTTATTGATCAGACAATTTGAATTGAATGTTTTGGATGTTGGGCTTGTTCAAAGTATTTTAGCGAATCCGAAGTCGGAAATTGCAAGTGTGTGCTTTGGTTAAAGTCTGCCACGCCAATAATCGAAAATTCCCTTTCCTTTTTTGATAAATAATTAGTAATGTTGTGTTGTGTATGATAGAATACGATGGGGTTGGCGTATCCTTGTGGATAAAAACGACTTATTAAAATAAAAAGAAAAAAATACTTTTTTTATACTATAGCAGGACAGACAAACAGATGGGTCACCTGATGGTAAGTGACAACTGCCGTCCATGGACACCTGCAACTCAAAAGTCGTAAGTGCGCTGTCCGCCGATATGTCCGTGATGAGGGATGGGGGGATGCGGGTAGGGGTAAAAGAGACGGGGGATTAGGGATGGGAAAAAGGAGAGGGGGGATGAAGTGAGAGCAAAGAGAGAGTTGGGCCTCCGGAAACCTCACTCATTTCGGGGAAATGCAACGCAAGCGTAACTTCACAATCGGTTTTCTGTGAGGCCGTGGTATCGCACCGGGCCGAGCCGCCCCATGCGTACCTAAGCATGGCTCTGCCACTGTAAAAATTGTTATAGTTTCATACCCAAGTCTTTACTATTGTTCGATAAATAATCCGTTATTGTAAAACAAATATTACTTACATTCATATACTCATGCCTTTAACCTTGATGGGGTTAGACAGAGGCAGGGATACCCCTAAAATGCCAAATTTTGCCACAAGCTTAGTGCCAACAACGGAGCACTGTATAAACTGTATAATTACTAGTTGAACCCCTCATCGCTTTTTAGGACACCCACCTTTTTAACCTTTCCTTATGTCTCAGTAAGTAGGCTGTTTGCTTAACTTTTCGTTTTGTAACGAAAGTTTTTTACAAATTTGCATATTTCCAGTGTGTTCATACATGGCAGACCCAGAATGTAATGCTCTTTAAAATATGGCTTGCAACTATCAGTAATTTCAATGTTCTTATTTATTTTTTTGTAGAGTAAAATTGTCGATGCATCAGTGCTATTCCCCTATAATATAATTAATATAATATAATAGGTAAACCATGAGTAAGCAAAGGCATAATAGGTGGTTTAAGAGAGATAGTATACTGTCTCGAATTCAACCTAATACATGTATATCGACGTCCACAATTAGTATAACTTCAAATTAGGTCGAATGTCTAAATTAAAGATGAAATATCACACAATGATTTATTAGGCATTAAATACAAATAAAATAAATTACATCCTTTATTCAGTCATAGAAATCCAACATTCTTTATTTTATCAACCACTAACTTTAACTATAAAATACAATATGCAACAGGAAAGTGGAAAATGATATTACCATGGAGAAGGCTGCGGCCAAAGAATTTATCCTTATTGTAAACAACAATTCTTTATTATGACAGCTAAGGTTACAAAAGAAATGTTTTGTAAACACGCGTATTGTTGTTTGTTGATGGTTCCAAGAAATGTCTAGTGAAAAAACGATTTTTATTTACACAAAAAAAAACTAATTTCTTTTTGCTAAAATCAATCTTTGTTTTTATAAGCCGAGTTCTATACCTATTTGAGAAATGTGAAAAACTCAAATAAACTAAGGAACTAGAAATAAGTATCCAGCTGATAATATTTACTAGAGCTTAATAATACCACGCGGCCAAAACTGAGGAAGAAATATATAAAAGCTTTGAGAAAAGCAGTCTTCGGCGATATATTAACATAGACATTTGGGGCAGCATAAAGTTATTAAATTTTCTATTAATCATGTTGCCAGGAGCGAACCTCCGGCAACAACGAGTTTGAGTTATAGTTATGCGACCCTGACCTGCTTGAGCTATTGCAGACACTTCCCGATTCGATCTCATCTTCCTTCTTCCTCCTTCTCTTCCTTTTTCTTACCTTTCCCTAAATACGAGTATATCCTCTATTTTCACATTTTTAGTTCGAAAGTGCCAGATAGACGGCAACAGTGTTGCTTCTATAACGTTAATGAGATGATATTCTAATTGGCAGAACTGGCTTTTTATAGATGGGAAAATTTATAGTATATTGACAAGAAATTGAATAGAAAGGGATGGATTTTAGAATATAAGCTCAAGCAAGTCAGGGTCGCATACCTATAACTCGAACTGGCTGGTGCCAAACATCCATCTTTCCGATGAAATAGATATATTTACCTATTGCTTTGCCCTCGTATTACGTAAATGGGACTCAATTATAACTACAAAAATGACGTCTGTAATTACGCCTCTGCCTACCCATTTAGGGATACAGATGTGAGCGTGTGTATATATGTATAAGTAAAAGCCTCAGTTAGTTGTTGATCATGGACGTTTCCATACAAATGAAGTTCATTGTTCATTTGCAGATGTTAAATACTGAAACTAACCCTAATTATGATTATTCTTGCTATTAGCTAAGATTTATGTTTTAAATTAGAATAAGAAAACCTATTTTTTAATATATATGTATTATCAATATTAAAAGTACTTCTTTCTTAAGATTGCCATTCAAGGAAAAATCAATATTGTTTGCGAGTTATGATGCCACTGTCAAACTATGTGAGAAGCTGTAATACTTTTTACGAGCCATTATTGTTCATAAGCACATTCACAACAAAATATTTTATATTACAGCATATTAAAATACATTACCACCGCAAAATACAATGGCTGTAGTGAAGGCGATTCAAAAACTTTGATTGAAATAGTTTCGCCTCGCGGTACCGACGTGCTTCGCAAAAAGCGTTTGACCTCAATAAATATTAGGAACATTCGTTTTTTTACGACTCACTGTTTCACGGTAATGAATCTGCTGAGATTTCTTTTAATTTTTAAGCTTTATAGATTTACGTTAATAACGTACATATAGTTTATGTTTCTTTCATCGTCAACTTATCTCTTTTTACGCAACTGCATAAGAAGTATGTTTGTATAATGTTTCTCTGCTATAATATATAATTTGTTCAACCAGAATTTAGATCAGCAAAAGTACAAATATCTTTTATTAGGTATTGTGTTTAACTTATGATATTATTCAACTTATGAGAAAAAAAAAATTACAGAAAACGAACGCTTTGTAAACAAGCATATTGCAAAGTAGATGATTAATAGGCTGACAAAAATGCTTGGCAACTTGCTGGTCCTGCTCCACAGACACACTCTATACATAAGAAATGACCTGGTGTATTCCTTTTTATTTTATACTCTAATTTTATTGTTTGACATGTAGTTATTTGTTGATGGTTTCGATTATTATTACTGCCATATACATATACTTTTTATAAAATATAAGTCATTTACATTGTAGGTATTTTATGAATAATGTAATTTTTTGAGTTATGCATGTGAGAACTGTGTAGTCAATTATTTAGGTTTATGTTTTATGTCTCCTGGCAGTTTGAAGTCTGTCAAGCTCGCCTAGAAGTCCTGCCAATAGTGGCGTATGTTTCGGTTCGTTCGGCTCCGTTTGATATGGTTGAGATGGCTGATCATCTCCGGACTGCTATTACTTAACATAGAATAGTAATTACCATGAACTTTTTTTTATATTATAAGGGGGCAGACAAACAGACCGGTCAGCTGATGGTAAGTGACAAGTCGTAAGTCCGCTGCCTGCCTTTGAGGGTGATGAAGGATGAGGGTATGCGGGGAGGGGAAAGAGACGGGGATGAGGAGATGGGAAAAGGGGCGGTAGGTCAGGGGAGTTGGGCCTCCGGAAACCTCACAAAGTTTGTTCGGAAATGCAACGTATCGCACCGGTCGAGCCGGCCCTGGCTGTACCACGTAATTTCAGAATGATATATTGCCTTGTCCTCACATCTTAACTTATTTTCTTTATGTGCACTTATGTAAAAACACACAAATGGTAACCAGAAACTTATGTAAAATATTTGATAAAGAGTGTCCTTGGAGTTTCTTGCTTGTGCTTCTTCATAGGAACTACGTATTGGAATGGAAAGACTGACTTAATCTAACCGAGTTCCTCTCTTGACAATTCAATAATACTTATGTTCAGTTGAAATAAATTATTTTGATATTGATTTTTGATAAATATTATCATATATACTTATAAAATATGATGATAAAGAATGTCCAATATGTAACTTGCCTATATCGTATGTCTTTGTATATTTGTAAGCAGGGTGATAAAAAAGGACAACAAACCTGGCTAACACGATCAGGCTTTTCAAACACTCTACAACATAATCTATCTCCCTTTTATTTGACTGTTAGCACAAGGTGGTTATCTTATCTTTTTTTGTAGCCACTAATGACGGCACGTGCTCGCAGGTATAAAAATCGGTTGGTCTTGGTTCTTTTTCAACAAAAAACGAAGAGAGTAAATCGTGTCGATTCGAGTTAATTTATTATGGTGCGTGGGCGCCTGTTGTCAAAGCAGATGTAACCTTTTTGCAGGAAACTCTATTTCGTGTTTGAGCTTCTTTTAATGTCTATTTTGCTCTTGAATTTTTGAAATGATCACTAATACTATAGTGTTAGTGTTGTACCATATCAGTTTTATAAGAATAATTTCAAATACTAAGTTCTTGACTAAATTAGGTACTATTTTTATTTTTAAATGTTGTGCAGTCGATAACCCAATTACCGTGGAAGATTATAAAACATTTAACACGCTACCACTCCTATAATAAACGTGGGTGAAACTGCTATGAACGACTAGTTCTGCATTAAGCCTTCGACGGCATAAGCAATCAAGGGATTATTTCTTGCTTCACTTCACACTACTACCTCCAATTCCGTTACTTCAAAGAAACCCAAGCGGAACAATAACGGCCATCTGTCGTGGGGCAAATCATACTACAAAAAGTATTTTTTGCTTTACTAAGAACGGCTGCATGATTGGGGTATTAAGAAACGAGTTGCAGCTGGCATTCTGTCAATTATATTTAGTTCTAATGTTCTTTATACTCACGTTTTCATCGTTAACAAAAAAAAATAATTATTATTATTTATTTTTGTTTCAGAATGTGATTAGAAGAATCACTTCATCGATGACGAAAAGTTTCATCTGACCAAAGCGGACAATGCGGTCACCACCTTCAAAACCCTTACCTAAGAAAGGGGACTTGAATAAAATTTCTTTTAAGGGTTCAACTTCTAAACAAGCTGCGAAGAAAACTATTTCCCCTAAGAAAATAAAAAAAACAGTTAACAAAAATTGGATAAAGAATAATAAAAAGAAATCTTCCAAAGATGAATCAACAAATTCTAACGCAGAAGATGAAAATTCATCTGTCAATAAAAATGAAACAACGCCTGAATCTGCGAAGCCTGGGCTATCTAAAGCATCTACTTCGCGAAGTGATTCGCCAACAAAAAAAGCGAAGCCCAAGAAAGATGCAAAAGAGAAAAAAGATCCGGTTAAAAGTACTCCAGAAAACAATCCAAAAAAGACAACTTCGAAAAAAACACTAAAAACGACCAAAAAATTAAAACCTAAATCTACTCAAAAAGCTAGTAAAGATAGTAATGATGTGAAGTACAAAATTAATAAAGACGTTACTAAAAAAACTGCAAATAAGTTTTCTAAAGCTAAAACAGTAGTTAAAAAAGGAAACATCATAAGCATTGATAAAAAGAAAAGTGACGTCATACCTACAGAAGACAAAGACGTAAAAGAAGTTGAGGTCAAGGAACAATCTAGCAATAACGAAGGTAACAAGTCAATTGAAGAAGAAGGGAGTAATGTCTCTACTGCCAAAAATATTGCGGTTAGTGACAGTAAAATTGAAACTAAAACTGTTCCTGAATCACCCTCTTCTAATAGTAAGACATCATCCAAAGCAACCTCGTCCAATCAAGTGGAGATACCTAAATCAGAAACAGAGCGACCACCTAAATTTTTTACGTCTAGTCGATCTCCACGAATGGTAGATATTGATGTAAAATGTTGCAAAAACTCGAAGGGTAATTTAAGTGTTTCAGAGAGGTTCTTGTCAATGAAAACTGAAGAACCCACTAAAGATAATGCATCAAACACACTCGTTTCTCAAGGTCCTGATATAGACGTGTACACTTTTACGGAAAAGGTTGACTCACCAAAAAGTATTCTCTCTGATTTCCGAAGTCCTATAAACAAAAACGTAGGCAGAGTTCGACCAATAGCTAGGGTTAAAGGTACAGTTATTGATAAAAAGACAGAATCAGAAAAGAAAAAGTATTCGCCACATAGACCTATTGAAGAGGTTGTAAAACAACTAAAAGCTAACAAACGTTCAGAGGAAGTAAATGTCTGTGAAAATAAAAATGTGTGCGAAACCAGTAACGAGTCTAATGAAGCAGTTACAGAAATAGATGAGGACAAACCTAAACCTATAATAAGCAAATCTTATAAAATGGTTGCTCGTAAATCTAGTATTACGGGAAAACCTTTTAGTCCTCAATTTCTTGACCAAGAACAACCTGAGCCAAGCAAAAGTTATAAATTAGATAAAACCACTAAGTCAAGCCCTATTACTAAGAAGACTTCACCAAAATCTAAAAAGCAAGGTAATAAAGGTAGTTTGTCAGATCAAGAAATCGACAACTCTAAATTTGCACTAAACACTAAGAGTTTCCACTACACCTCATCTGAAGAAAGTGTTAGCGAATCTAATGATGATAATGACACCAAAGAGTCTTCCGAATCTGATACACCAAAAACAAAGAAAACTAAAAATAAAAAATACAAAAGAATTACTGATGGTGCTAAAAAAGCTTCTTCAAAAGAACTGAAAGAATTATCAAAAGACTCTCTAATCGATCTTAAGGATAGTTCTTTATTAGGTAATGAAAAACCAAGTAAAAGACGACTTAAACTTTTGTCTATGTGGACTGGACCAAAAAAGCACAGAATGGCATCTTTGAATGCAATTGCAAAGGTGCATTGCTTATATGAAAATGAAAGTCGAACACACATGGAATTAGGGCTAATGAAAACAGTAGATAGGCAAATTTTGCCTGGTACATCAAAGGTTACTCCCATTAAAAAAAAAGAATGTAAAGCAAAGGACCATGAAAAACGAGAAAGTACTTCAGAATCTGAGTATGAATCTAAAAAAGAGAAAAAAGATGAAAGTTCAGAAAGTTCCGACGATAATCCTCCTCAGAGAACCTTACGCGGTGTCCCAGGTATACGAAGCGCTGGTAAATATTGGGATCCAAAATCGTCTACATCATCTAGCGAGGATAGTGAAATAGAAACAAAGAAAAAAACCACGGAGAAGAAGAAGGTCACACCGAAAGCTACCATAAATAAATCTGACTCGGACAAACCTCCAGCTAAAATGAAAAAGACTGCAGGTGTGCCCGTCAAGAAAAAACGTAACAGGAATGAAGTAGTAATGGACTTAAAGGATATGGTTGTACAAAAACGAATGGCAAGTCTCAACGCTACTGCAATTCTCGCAGCTAGTTATGAAAAACGATCGCCAAAATCTAATAAAGATGAAACTACGACTGATTCCGGTAGCGACGAATCATTTTCACAAAAGCCAAAAAACGGGCCAGGTTCCGGCTTTAAGTCGGAATTAAAACACGAATGCGAACCAAAACAGGAAATAGATGACAACGTAACTGACAAAAAGCAAAAAGTTGAGGTCATTGTGAACCAAGACACTGACTTGACCATTACAGGTGTATACTCTACTCATCATCATGAAGGATTTTGCACTGTGTCGGGAATGCAATACCGCATTTCATCAACAAGCCACACGCAAACAACAGCAACTGCCAATTGTGAACAGGTATGTGATTGTATTTACTTAATATATCCCAAATCCAGATAATCGAATAAATTACACATACTAGTTGATTTAATTATAAGATCACTCTTTCTACCATTAGAAAATGAATACGAGTAATAATAAAGGCTATATACCCGCCGGCGTCTCAGTTCTCATTAATACGCGGTAATGAAGTAAGTTCTATGTAAACACGCCTCGGGACCTCATCCGCACATTATCCTTCATCGCTCTAAATCTGCAAAGCTTACAAAGAAAAATATGCCTTTTGAATCTAAAGGCAGAGGTGGTTTTGGTTTGTTTACTGAAAATCAATTGATGTGTGAATGATTTACGCATGAAAGAATCACCAATGTGTAACTCTTGACGCAGATTATATCGTCTGACGCTTTAACTCTTGTAAATATTCATAACAAGCTCGTTTAGGATACTTTAGCAGTGAGTGACATTCCATTTCAATAAAGATCGTCTATATATTGATATTTGCGGTTACGTTAGACCGTTTATAATGTTTAATGCAAAAACATCATAAATTGTATTATATATAAGTTTTGTCAGTGCTATAACATCGTAAATAATATTATTTTAACAGGAGGGTTGTTCTCGAGATGATGGAGCGCGATATACTCCTCTCTCCGCACTGTCATCTATGCAGCCACCCGCCGATCACCCTCATTCACATCCTCAACCAGGTAATGAAAATTATTAGTACATACTATAGTTAGTGTAACAAATTTACTTCACATCACTGTGTTAGTTTAATACTTTTTCATTGAATTAAAGTAAACATTTGTATAAATTAATTTAATAAATGTGTTTCATATCAAGACCATAACTCTATTTAAGTTAGAATACTAATAAACATATTCTTATAAACACACAGTCTCCTCGTAACACAAAAACAAAATGTTTTTCATGTAAGTATTTCTCAAACGCTTGTGACCTTTTCATAAATAAATTCTGTGCTCAATAACTCCAATTAAGGTCGTACAATGGCTCTAAGATAACATTAATAAACTCGTAAGAACTTACTGTTCGGACTACCTCGTACATTCCAAAGAAATCTAATAATAAGGATAAAACATTAAGCATGTTTCAGTACCACAAACAGTGCTAAGAATTGACTATTCTTTATATTTTTTTATGAAGTTGACTGTTTTTACAACGAAAAATTTAATTTTAATTAAATTTAGAAGGAAAACGCCCGTGATATAAGAACTTATTAATATTGGACACTGTGTATGTACCTAATTCTGTTAACATTATATAGGTTCATTGGAGGAGTTTGTTTCTTTAGATGGACTTACTTATGGAAAGTATTCTTTAGATCGCATTATGGAATCCCCGTGTAAAAAAGTAATATGCTCATTTCGTATTGAGAATCCTACATAAACGAAATGAAGTGAATGACATTTTTTTTAACATAATGAACCGTAAACAGCTGTTTAACAAAACGTCTCTCTGAAATTTCAACTGGTGTTAATTAAATTTATTATTTGTTAAGATATCAAATCGATCAATTAATATCATAAGAATATACTAAAGTATGTCTACCTGGACATTTTACTAAGCAATTAGGACAGAATTTAGAAATATTGTTGTACCCAGAAATTATTACTACCTAAAATATAAATATTATTTTGCAATTAATTGTTCTGCCTAAACGCATCGTGTTAATTTTATACTTCTTCATGTTTCACAAAGTGTTGATAATAGTATTTACCTAAGTATATCAAAGTAAATAAGTCACGGCGAACATGTTTATTATAAACACTATATGCTACAACTCCTTTTCTCAAGTTTACGATCTTGAGAATGGAAAGATTGCTTAAAATGTCATATTTCAAATTTTGTAATAAAAAATGTAGCGTATAAGCAAACATCTGAATTCCAGTACCTCTATCGACATGACCAGTTGCCTCATATCGCCCGTTAATAGGTCAATGTTTATAGACGAGCGGCGACCTCGTACCGGCGCAGGCGCACCCAAAGTGTCGCGTTTCACGCACGGTGTTTAGGTCTTTATTTGTTTTGGTCTTTGTTGTGCCACCGTCTGCTCTCGTTATGTTTATTATTTTTTATATTATGACCCATTTTTACATTGATTTATTGCTATACAAATCTGATATTAAAATTATTTTAAGCATGAAAGATTGGGTATCATTACTTCTCAGGCCTTGTAGGTAAACGTTAATTCCCATGACATATAACTTTGTAGTAGCTGTAGTAATTTGTGATATGTCATGTCTGCATTCACTATTTTCTGTCCTTGCTAGCTTAAAATTAGTTCACACGTTAATTCGCTTAATAAGATGTTAAATGTTCTCATATCTATACGCATGTGATAATATATTAACGTGATAATATATTAACGTGATAACATATTAACTCTAACCTGAAGTTAAATATCTTTAAGGCATTTAAGTATAAAACTAAATCTTACAACATTTCACAACCAGAAACACCATATATGCAAAAACCGTGTCGTATGATTTTCGGCAGAGTAGAATAGTGCAATCCGCAGTGATGTCTCACAGACGTTGGCTTCCGGACTATTCGACACAAGTACTTACGAAGCAGCCATGTCCGGTACTTACCTGCATCGTCTGGTATGATAGGCTACCATGTCGACTCCAGCCATTCCTCCATAACGGGCTTTGCCTTCACGATTGTAACGTGCAGTGATATACTTCTGCCTTCTTCTACCCTCGCCCTCTTACGCTTAATTATGCTATAAAAGATGGTCTCTTTGTTTTAAATAAATTTTACATTTACAGTAATTTAAAAAAATACGCTATAATAATATTATGTAGCTGCGTGGCTACTCAAATCTAATAAACACATTATAAACTGTATTCAACTTAAACATAACAAAACTACGAGTAGATACAACATGAGCTAGTTTGGCCCAGAGCCAAGCCTGCAGATGTCGAATCTGAATCTTGGCCCCAAGTTCTTACGAGAGAATATTACAATATCTATTAACATAATCTCTTATGTTTTAGTCTTATTTAAAAATGATGTCCTCGTTCCCATGTCAGGGTTCCATCAATTTACAATGTATTCTTTTCGCTTTCTGTTAGCGTGCACAGTTCAATAACAAAAAATTTTACATCCCCTATAATTGTGTGAAAAATTTAAAGACTTTATTATGCAATAACTAAAGAATAGATAGTGTCTAAAAACTTCAGGAGCGCTTCGCCCCTCCTTTTAACACAATCAGACATTTTATACGTGGTAGAGCCATGCTTAGGCACGAATGGGCCGGCTCGACCAGTGCGATACCACGGCCTCACAGAAACCCGGTTGTGAAGTAACGCTTGCGTTGCATTTCCCCGAAATGAGTGAGGTCTCCGGAGGCCCAAAATCCCATCCCCCACCTAATGATAGCGCTGTTAACAAAAAGGATACCCCAGGGGGGCACCAGCGCTAGCGTTGGAGAATCTCCCCCTGGATGTTCACCCTCAGTACGGAATATACCTGAGCGTGGACGTCCAGGCTGCCCCTCGTACTCTGGGGGGGGGGGCTCATCTGCGCTCTCAAAATCTGCTCGGGGCAAGGGAAGGCATACCTCAATTTAAAATATTTTAATTCTGAAACAATGTGCATATAACTCTGGAAACACTTGTGTTTGGCAATACTATATTCGATAACATTTGTTCACTAAATGGCACATAAATATGTAAAATAAATAAATTTATTTTTGAGGCGTTCGCTTATAAACGTATAAAAAAAAACTTTTCCCAAACATAATTTAGTCCCAGTTACATTATAGAGGACAGCACACCTATGACTTTTGAGTTGCAGGTGTCCATGAGCGACAGTTGTCACCTACCATCAGGTGACCCATCTGTTCGTCTATATAAATCTGATTTAGATACTTGATATTTCTTTCAAAAAAGTGGACGGCACGAAAAGATATAAAAGCTGCAAAAGTTAAAATAAAATTGTTTTTGGTGAAGAGTTTATGATGAGTCTCCATCTTAGAGATGCTTTTACTTCACTAAGCTTAACTGTGCAGCTTATCATTAAGCAGCAAAATTAATGGTTTGAAATTTCCGGTTATAAACCCCGATATATAATAAAATATTTATCTTAGAATAGTGCATATAATCTTTCGTAGGATACATTTTCTTTCAAGAATTTTTATCTATACTTATAGTATGTGTTAACTAAAAAATAATGTCAGTTTAAAATCTCTTCATTACTACTCTCTACTCTCTTTATTACTACATATGTATGTACATATATGTATATCTGCTGTGCGACAGATAAAAGTGCGATCCCTTAGTGGCCTTTTACAACATCCACGGAAGATATAGATATATAGATATAGGTGGTCCTATTTTAGCAGCGAGAAACACACGGCTATATTTTTCCTCTTCTTCTTTGTACTTAAATCTTTGAATCATCTTTAAAACAATTATTTTTTGTTTAATATAGTAAGTTATATGTAATGAATCATGTACAAATAGTTATTATTGAATTTGAAATGTATTCTAAATAAAACAATATGGTATTTTTTCGATATGGCATCATAACTTGTCTATTTATAATTGGCAGTCGGACGTGGCACGGCGCCAGCTCTCCCCTATCTGACCGATATTAAATAGGAGGCACTTATCTAAGCACCCGTTCGCCGAACAGATTCAATATCAGCACTATCTTAACTGTTTGATATTCAATTTAGTTTCGTTCCTAGATTATTTTAAATTGAATAAATTCAAACGTGTGCGAAATTTTATCCTCCTAACGAACCTCTGTATTGACTAAAATAGGTATTTAATTCACGTAGCCGCAAAAAACGAACATTATGTTTTTTTTTGCAAAAATAATCACCGCGAGGCACGCTGGACATTCATAAGCCGGTATAAAATTCAAGTGCAAAGTACAGCGCAAAATTCCAATATAAAACAATTCAAAGTCACACCGCGAAGTTCGGGTGAATTGAGAAAAGTTGGTTCAGATCGAGATTTAAATTACAGGCCACGTTGAATTTATTTAATTTTCATCTCGGGATAATTTGAATTTGAGAGCGGAGCATTTAATTTTCATAGCTTAGCGAAATCCCATTTCGCCGAAACCCGATTAGTGTCTAAGCGGCCGTGGCCTATTTGTTTTCTTGCTAAGAAAAACCATTTGAAGAACATTCTGTGGGAGTAGTGGGTACACAAAATGAGACAAGATTAAAGGCAAGAAGGAAGTTAATCATGAAAGCCGAACGCTAATCGCTCAACATTCAGAGTCCTGAACTCACTTTTTGTTTTGTTTGCTTATCGTTGTTGTCAGTGTAACAGTATCAGTATCAGTGTATCAGTATGTATCTTTTCTTTTTGAGGATTCTTTGACTACTTATACTCGTGTTAGGCAGCAAAATACATTTATATTATTTAAGAAAGTATATAATTGTCCGAAACTAGAAGCGGCGTATTATTTTAAATAAAGAGCAGCAGCAACGTGGGTCACACATTACTAGTAATCGAGTTAACTATTCCAGCTAAGGTAAAAATGTATGCTGAGATTGGTTTTCCGGCCGTAGTGGATTAAGTGAGCTTAGAACCCGGGACCTCTTGATTGCAAGTCCAACACTTGATCTCTGTGCCGTTTCAGTATTCTTATAATAAATAGTTTCAAATCGTGGTCATGCTTTGAAAAGGTGTAAAGAATATGAATCATTGAACGGAAATAATTATAAACTTTGAACTGAACTGACACTTCGTTTCGATGATACATAACGACCATATATAAACTTCCTTTACTTCATTTTGGTCTAATTCGTCTTTTAATAAAATTGTCAATTATATATGTTACTACATTCCAAAGCCTTAAAAGTTTTTATATATGCAGTTCCGGAGCTGGGAGGACTATCACGCCGGCCTGGCTGCTCCAGCGCCTTCTCTGCGCCTACTGCTTCTCATCATGAACCAGGTTAGTACATATTTATACATTACACATTTTTACAAGATGTTTCAGAAAGGTATAATCATATTTCAAGGTCGTACAATTGACTCCGTAAATAACGTAGGACGTTAACAATTTTAGTAAATTTCGTTATTTTGAATACAGAAATATTACATTGAAAGACACAATTGATCCTAAAAATTTATCTATAATGCTTAATTTCGTTGGACATAGGGTTGACATGAATGAAACTTTTGATATTTCATATCTGGATTATTTATTCATAACAAATTGAATCTTTGGATTTCCATAGCGTAAGAAACTTTATAGTCTATTATTTTGAAATGTGACTTACAGCAAAAAAGTATTTTCCGAGAAAAATATTAAAAAAAATCAAAATCCGTTTTGTTACTACAAGTTTATTTCTTTACAGTTAGCCATTGTGTTGTTCTTTGATAATATTATTAATTGTAGTTTGGAGTTATAGTACGGCGACGACTTAATGATGAAAAATAATAATAAAAAAAACCGTGTGGTGTCGTGGAACACCATATAGGAACGAAACTCGAGAACGGCTGGACTGGATTTCTTTTCAAATAGTTGTCAGATTTGCTTTAATACAGGGCTAGTTTAAAAGTTAAAAAAAAGAGAAAGCACCGGATAAAAGCTAATCTTTAAAACTTATATAACTTATATTTAAGAAGGTCAAAATATCAGTCCGTTTTTGTAAACGTTTTCTACAGATTACATATTCACTGTATAAGAGATTTAAAACAGTAGGTATAAGAAATTATTTTATTGGAACGAAGTTCCTTATGGGGCGTTGCTGAGGGGTAGCCGGCAAAAAACGTCCTTAACATTAACAAAAAAAGCGAAAGATTATTTTATTTATTGATTGAATACTGCCATCTAGTTTTTATACTGTGAACTGCAAAGAAGTTTAGGGATTTTTGTTTTAAAACATGCTGGCTCCATTTTAATTTATTTCCACCATGTGCATACTCATAACTCATAACAGCTACTAGCTGTTATGAGTTATGAGTAGCTGGTTTAAAACTAAGAGTTAAGTGGTAAGTTTTTACGTGGTAGAGCCATGCTTAGGCACGAATGGGCCGGCTCGACCGGTGTGATACCACGGCCTCACAGAAAACCGGTTGTGAAGTAATGCTTGCGTTGCATTTCCCCGAAATGAGTGAGGTCTCCGGAGGCCCAAAATCCCCCACCCCCCTAATGATAGCGCTGTTAGTAAAAAGGATACCCCAGGGGCGTACCAGCGCTAGCGTTGGAAAATCCCCCCCTGGACGTTCACCCTCAGTAGGGATTATACCTGAGCGTGGACGCCCAGGCTGCCCCTCGTACTCTGGGGAGGGCTCAACTGCGCTCTCTGCTCGGGGCAAGAGAAGGCATACCAAGGCACCCCCTGTCACGTTTACCGTGGATTTATGTAACATCAGGGGCTTACATTCTAACCTCGACACTGTCCACCACCACCTTGAGACAGCAAAGCCGGCCTTGCTCTTTTTAATCGAGACGCAGATATCATCTCCAGCGGACACATCCTACCTCTGCTACCCTGGGTACGGACTGGAACACTCCTTTGTTCCTAAGGCTGGTGTATGCGTGTACGTTAGAAATGATATCACTTCTCGCCGCCTCGTCAATCTTGAAGGTAGGGACCTCTCCATCTTATGGCTACGTGTAGACTGCGACGACCATCCCCGCATCTACGTATGCCTCTACAGGTCCCATAGCGGTGATGCCGAAACAGACCGACTCATCGACCACGTCCAAATGGCTACAGACTCAGTGCTCCAGCAGGTCCCATCCGCAGAGATCGTGATTCTTGGCGACTTTAACGCCCATCACGCCGAATGGCTTGGTTCGCGCAAAACCGATCATGCGGGAAGATCTGTTTACGATTTCGCCTTGGCATATGGCTTGACGCAGGTAGCAACGCCTACGCGAATCCCAGATGCGGAAAGCTACGTGCCTTCACTGTTGGATCTTCTGCTGACCTCACATCCTGACGGCTACAAAGTATCCGTTGAGGCCCCTCTTGGCTCTTCGGACCATTGCCTGATTAGGAGTATAGTGCCACTCGTTGACTCGCTGCGGCCGCGAATAACAGGCAGTCGCCGCGTATGGCACTACAGGTCAGCAGACTGGGATGGAATGCGAACGTTCTTTGCATCCTACCCATGGAGGCAAGTTTGCTTCTCGCCGGATGATCCCAATGTCGTTGCCGACTCTGTCGCGGATGTTGTGCTTCAGGGTATGGAACTTTTCATTCCATTTTCCCTGATTCCCACAGGTGGCAAGACCCAGCCCTGGTAGAACCTGCAAAGCGGCGTCCCGCCGAAAGCAGGAATGTTACCAAGCATGGGCTAATGCAGCGACAGCACGGGACACCATCACATTAAAGAAGCAATTTAACTTTGCCTCCAGGTCCCTCAAAAGAGTAATTGCTTAGGCGAAGTCGGCTCACATCGGCAGAATTGGCGAGAGACTAGTGAGTCTCCCTTCCGGAACTAGTGCATTCTGGTCTCTTGCTAAAGCTGTCCAGGGGAACTTTTGTAAGCCATCCCTTCCACATCTGCACATAGGAGATAATTCGTTGGCCCACGATGCTAAAGAAAAAGCCGATCTTCTGGGCAAACTCTTTGCGACGACCCTGGACGACGGGGGAAACGCACTGCTGACCTTACCGCAGTGCGAGAGCCGCATGCCGGAAGTCCGGTTTACACAAAGAGCAGTGCGTAAAGCGCTTCTTTCCCTCGACGTTCTTAAGTCGAGTGGTCCCGATAGAATCTCTCCTATCGTGCTGAAGACGTGTGCTCTAGAGTTGGCACCGGTTTTAACGCGCCTTTATCGGCTTTCCTACTCTTTTGGCGTAGTCCCGAACTCATGGAAGACAGCTCTAGTGCACCCAATCCCTAAAAAAGGAGATCACTCGGATCCGTCCAACTACAGAGCCATAGCCATCACCTCCTTGTTCTCCAAGATAATGGAATCTATTGTTAACTGCCAGCTCCTCCGGTACTTAGAAGACCACCAGCTCCTCAATGATCGACAATACGGCTTCCGTCGGGGTCGTTCAGCTGGTGATCTTCTTGTTTACTTGACTCACCGGTGGGCACAGGCGATCGAGACCAAGGGGGTAGCGTTGGCCGTTAGTTTGGACGTGGCGAAGGCCTTCGATCGGGTCTGGCACAAAGCGCTCCTTGCGAAGCTTCCTTCCTATGGGCTTCCCGAGAAACTGTGCAATTGGTTCACCAGTTTTCTTACAGACAGAAGCATCAAGGTCGTTGTTGACGGTGCATGCTCCGACTCCAAGTCTGTTAATTCTGGTGTCCCAAAAGGCTGTGTGCTATCACCCACGCTGTTTCTTCTGCATATCAATGACATGCTGCAGATTAGCAGCATCACTTGCTTTGCAGACGATAGCACGAGTGATGCCCTTTACACCGGCCGCGCTAACATTTCTCGGGTAAACGTCATCGAAAGCCGATCCAAACTTGTGTCTGAAATCGAAACTTCTCTATTAAAAGTTTCAGATTGGGGTCGACTTAACCTAGTCCAGTTTAACTCCACGAAGACACAGGTTTGCGCGTTCATCGCTAAAAAGATGCCATTGGTCGTATCAGCTCAATTTGAGAGCACTTCCCTAACTGCATCATCCAGTATCGGAATCCTTGGCGTCGATATATCAAGCGAAGTCCAGTTTCGCGGTCACTTAGAGAGTAAGGCCATATTAGCCTCGAAGAAGCTTGGTGTGCTAAACAGATCGAGACAGTATTATACTCCGGCCCAAAGCCTGCAACTGTATAAGGCGCAGGTTCGGCCGCACATGGAAAACTGTTCTCATCTCCATGGAGGTGCACCCCAGTACCAACTTCTCCCTCTTGACCGCATTCAACGGAGAGCGACTCGCCTCATCGACTGCCAAGATATTTCTGATCGACTTGACACCTTGGCGTTGCGTAGAGATGTAGCTTCACTCTGCATCCTCTATCGCTTGTATCATGGGGAGTGCTCAGAGGAATTGTTCGGACTTATACCGGCTGCTGGTTTCCGCCATCGTCCTACGCGACAAAATATCCATCCCCATCACCTGGACGATTGGCAATCCACTACTGTGCGTTTCTTCAGAAGCTTTTTGCCTCGCACAACCAGCTTATGGAACAAATTGTCGCCTGCCGTATTTCCGAACCGATACGACCTTCAAACCTTCAAGAAAAGAGCGTACTCCTATCTAATAGGTCGGCAACGCACTTGTCCATGGGCGGCGGTAGTCTCTTACCATCAGATGTCCCGTCTGCTCGTTTGACCCCTATCGCATAAATAAAAAATTAAAAAGTGAAATATGTGAGTCAATGTTACATCACAGAACGGTAAGCTTCTTGTGGCAACAAAACTTTTTTCTCTAATATTAATAGACTACGTATGTTTTGATCGACGTTAAGCTGCTAAGTTATTTACTACAATCTACAATAAAATATATACATAACAGCAAAATAACTTGAATTGACAAAGGTAAATGTGTATTTTTTTATTTCACCAACTTTCCAACTATTTATTTGAAGACCTTACTCGATTTCTGGCTTTGAAATATTCGAGATTTCGATTCGGTCCGAGATTAAGATAAAATAATTACAAGTAGAATTGAAAATCGAACTCGCTACCGCTGATATTAGGACACCAGAAAGGTGGTCCAATATTTTTATATGGCGTTAATACAAATGAAGTAAGACACCTATTACTTACAATTCAGATTGAATTGTAGTGATCGTAGTTTTGTCGGACAGCTTAAATCCTAATAACACCTTTTGTTTAGCGACAACCCTGATTCAAAATCATGTGACAGCCCTGTTTCGAAAATGTAAAAACATGTGATAAAATGTGGACAATTAACTGTAATAAACGCAAGTGGAATCCGTTCAGTGCAGACAGTATAGTGGCTTTTCAAAGATATTACAGTTTATAAATACGTATAGTTATATATATGTTTATTGTTTGCTCTTTTATGCAAATATTTTAATAATCGCTTAATGTACCCGAAAATAGCATTTATACACATATAGCCCAGATTTTACCTAAGACCTAGGTCATGCATATGTAGTAAGATAGTCTTAGTGTCCCTGCGTTAAATTATCTGTTTCGTAAAGTAGAATTAAGTTATTTCAGTAGGTGAATGACATTTGGCTGTTAGTACCTATACTTAGGTTTTGCTTAGGATTTTGAATAAAATTTTCTTTAATTGTGTTTTCTTTATAGCCAACCTAGGTTTTGTTATTTACCTTAACCAGTAGTTTTTTACCGTAAAGATATAGCCATTTTAGTACAATTAACCGATAAAATCGAAAAAAATGTTAAATTTACCTAGGTTGAGATCTAAATCTAGAAATACTAAGAAATCTAAATAATCTCAGGTAATGGTGTGTGTCCTATCGGATAGGTGACTACAGGACCTACCCATTACCGTTTATCCCGTGGAAATACCTAACATAGTTCCTTGGTAATAGACAAAAATGTACAGAAACGGTACTTAAAATTATTAAATAAAATGCACTTGAGTTGAAGGCGATGCGCCGGTCCTCGTTATGGTAAAGTTTTGAAGTAACTAAGCAAGCGCGATCGGTCGCTCGGTGCGGACGTCAACAGCCAAATGGTATCGAGATTCTCAAGAAAGAAAATGATATTAACAGGAGCCTCAAGCTCGCCTTGTTCTTACGGACCTAAGCAGAAGCCTCAAGCTCGCCTTATAATCAAATAGTATTTTATTTGTTTCCCGTTGCCGTTGAACACTACAGGAACATCAAGAATAGTGAACATGAACTTCACCACCATCCCGGAACCTATAGGTTCAGGGCATGAGCGGCTCGATCCTGAAAAGTCAACACGTTTCATATCACAGAAAGTCAAACACACGTCTACTTGTTTCTGTTAACATAAGTTCTCAAAGGCCGAAGTCCGCCTCCCGCTAGTCTACATTATTTTTAATGTACTCAAAAGGTAGGATGACTACTGTTTCTAGTGAACCATGGTTTTATGGACTTAATTACATGATCTTTCATAAAAGCAAGCACTAACTGCTTCAAACCTCCAAACATACAAATACATTTACCAATAGCAGTTTCCTAAAGAAAATGGAACATCTATTAAAAATCTAAACTTCAAAAGCTGTTTTACCAATTAAAAGAATGTGTTATCTGGCTGTTAACTGAAAAAAAATATAATAGAAATATTGGTCAACTTGTAGTAATAATTTATGGAAAGTTGAGGGCTTAAACAACTACTTGAAAGACTTTTGAGAAACAGGTCCAATTTATAAGTTCAACACTAATTTATGGACTCTTTAGATGATTAAAGTTAAATTTGATACCTATCTATCACAAATTGGTGAATCCCTTTCTTATAGAAACCTGATATTGATAAAGTGAGAGTAGGTGGCAGATAATTTAATAGATGTTAAAAAAAATTCTGCTGAATATACAGTCGTGGTCAACTAATTAAGGACATTCAAGATAGTGGACAGCAATAACCGGCTATGTACATATAAATATAAAACCCTGTTGATTTCTCAGTAACTATTATTTGCATAATTTGATCCGATTATTATACTATAAATGGCTGTAAATAAAAGATTAAATAAATATAAAAAAGTGTTTAATATCAAAGGTTAACCATGTATTCAATTTAAGGTACAATTCTGTAGCTGGACATTTAATTAAGAACAGTAAAGTAAAATGAAAAATAGAGTTAAACAGAACTAATAATCTGCAGTATTTTAATTTCTTTAACAACTTCATTTTATTACGGGTAAAATCAGTACCCAGTAGCAAAACCTTTGTTAGTAATTACCGCTTGACACCGATGTGGCATAGACATTATCAGTTTCTGACATATTTCAACAGGAATGTTTGCCCATGCCTCACAAAAAGCTTCATTAAGTTCATCTAAAGTTGTGGTACGATAAATGGCAACTTTTTTCTTAATTTCGTGCCAAAGGTGCTCGATTGGGTTGAGGTCGGGGCTATTTGCTGGCCAATCTAGCACTGATACCGACTGTCTGTTAAGAAACGACTTGACTGAACGGGCTGTATGTTTTGGGTCGTTATCATGCTGAAAAGTCCATATAATAGGAAGATGTTCCTCAGCATAGGGAAGCATAGTTTCTTCTAATATTGCCTTGTATTGATGTTGGTCTAAGTTACCCTGAACTTTCCTCACAGGTCCCACTCCACGTCCAGAAAATGATCCCCACATTTTAATGTTTCCTCCGCCATGTTTCACCTGCTTTTTTGTGAATCTTGGATTCATTTCCGCTTTTACAGGACGCCGTACGTATTGCCTTCCATCTGAAGAAATCAAATTAACCTTGGTCTCGTCAGAGAATAATACATGTTGCCATTGGTCGTAGGTCCAATGTCCATATTTACGTGCAAACGCCAAACGTGCATTTCTATGCTCTTTCTTTAACAACGGTACTTTGCGAGCCACTCTTCCGAACAACCCTGCTTCTACCAGACGTCGTCGAACTGTCCTCGCTGATACACTGACTCTTTCGTCTGCCCCAAACACTTCATGTTTAATTAAAATAGAGCCTAGAAACGGATCTTTCTTAGCTAACCTAGTTATCATTCTATCTTCTTGCGGAGTTGTTTTTCTCGATCTTTTTTTTCTGGGCATATTTAAAGTTGTGTTATTGCGCCTGAAATGTTGCACTGCATTGCATACCATAGTTTTTGAACAATTTAAATATCCTGCTATCCTTCGGTATGACCAACCACGCTCGACAAACTTCATGATAATTTTTCGTAGTGTTGCATCGCAACTTTTATTTTTGCCCATTGTTCTTCAAAATAACTCTCAAAACTTGAAATTACAAATCTAGATTGCCGCCAAAACTACCACAAAGAATAGGAGAAGAAAGAAAACAATAATTGAGATTCAGATTTTGAAACTAGAACGCAATATCTCAGTGTCCCTAATTAAATGGCCAGCCAGCATTCTATGAACAAATAGCACTGTGATCATCTATCAGCTATACTGTAAAGAGGTTTAATGTTTAAGAAGTTGTTATTGTTTGTATAATTAGGCACATAAATGACTAATTATACTTACATGTAAAAGATGTGGAATATTGTTTAGACTCGTTGAAAAATAAAAAATAAATTCACAATTTGGATTACCTAGAGAGTGTCCCTAATTAGTTGACCACGACTGTATATTATTATTAGAATCATTACTGTTTAGATTATGCAAATTTTATTTTAACTATATAATTAACGTGTAAATAATTGGAAATTATTAATGAAGGTTAAAAATTTAATGAGAATCTAAACATAAAAAAAAATCTTTACAATTAACAGAAGCCGTTATAGCTTTTTCCTTTTCAATAGAAGGGAAAAAAAATGTGGAACTTAGAAATGAAAGGAATCTTGGTAAACCGCATTCACATTGCTGTACCATTACTATTGTACTGCTGTAACTAAATAATTTTGGATGGTGGAAGAACAGTTGTGATTGTTGACCTTTGTGACGTTGGGAAGATCTAATTAATAAAGTTACCTCACAGCGATACATATTTATTAGCCTGTATAGCATTAAAGTAGAAGCCCTAATATCTTGATGAATTTTAATAGACATTATCCGAAACTGATATAGAAACTTAACTCACGTTACTAATAGAATACCATCTCTAAACAGAATATACAATAAGTACTTTATTTTTGTTGACACAATAAATGTAGAGAATCTTAACTCCGGTATAAACAACATTAAAGTGATGTACTGCTTATTGCGCTACAAGTGGACTTGTTACATAAATATATAATAGCTTCGGTTTAGTTCTTTTAACACTTTGATGTTTTTAAGCTTGGTCGGAAAAGGAATGAAACTTAAATATTAATTTCAACAAAGCAAAATGTGCAGTAAGTATAACAAAAACAGGATAAAAAGCGATCAAAAAGAAATGTCATTACGTGAGAAGTTATTGTAATAAAAAAATTACTTATAGCCTGCCTACCACTATTTACCATAAGCATTATTTTAAACTTTACTGGGCATTACTATTGAAGAGTTAATAAAAACGACAAATCAAATTTAGAAGATGATATAATCGTTATGAATAACGCAAAACTGTGCATTAAATCAAACAAAGAGCAATAAATCCAACAACTGTACGCCTAATTAAATGGACTAGCTAGCATTAAAATACACGCAGTTGACGTCAAAAGGTAAAGTAGTAGTATCAACGCTGCCGCCGCTGCTCGGAGCTCGCAATAATTCTCGTCGCGGAGTTATTTCACTACACCACCGACAGTCAGTTAAGTAATTAATTCTTTTGCATTTCTGTTGGGTTAAATCACTTGGTAGCTAACTTTACCTTTTTTGTTTTTTAAAAAACAAAAAAGGTAAAGTTCCTTTTTTGTTTTTTTAAATGTACTTTATAGCTCTGTGTAGTTTACAAAATTCAGCCAAACAACTAACCTACTTTGATTGGAAACTAAAAGTTTCACCTATTATCGTACCTTTAAGTGTGTCTGAGTAAAAATGTTTCAAACAAGTTTTAAGGTTGCCTTTCAGGTGGTTATCGTATGCTTTTATTTTAGTTTGTTTAAACTGATAGTTTACTATATATTTGTAAGTAAATATATACTATGTTCTGTCAAAGACTAATTGTTCGAATAGTAGCACACGCACACCCGAAATACACACGTAAGTAAAACTGTATATTTAAATAAATGTGTAAACAATACCTGTACCGGTGTACCTGTAACTCAAACTAGCAAGGCAACTGAGATTTGAGCTCTCTAGCCAATATAGGTAGGTAGTGTGAAAACTCAAGAACGTCACAAATAACAGCTGTAGCCTTGTAACGCTATAACCACTGGGCAAGAGACCACAAATTAACATAAATGACCAGCTCATTACCCACATACATAGTACAGGTAGTTCTTTTATAATAATATGTATATATAAATAGCAATAGGTCATATTAAGATCGCGTAATAACTCTATTGCAAAATGATGTAATACTTTACACAACCAAGATACTTCCTCGTACAACTTACACATACCAGCAGAACTTTGGCAAACAACTATCTACCTATTATATTACACAAAATACTTCATGATAGTTTAACATTACGAGGATATAGGACGAGAATATACTTCGACTTAGGAGTTTTATTCTAAATAAATATGGGTTTAGTATTAAAGTAATAATTTTCTTCAACAGCTATTTGTCTTCAAGCTGATCCCTTTTACTTTTATTGTAAAAGAGTGTCCTAAGAGTTTCTTTTGATTTGACTATGTGCAGTAGTTTTGTCTTAGTTATTTTCGTAGTCTTTTTCTATAAATAGTATAGTATAAATAGTAATTTGAAAATAACAAATATTTTAAATTGAAATACTTCTAACATGCATGTTCATATATGTATATCATCAGGCAGAGCGTATTAAAGGCCATATTTTGGCCCAATAATTAAGTCCCATATACGTAATAGGGTGCAAGACTATTTGTCGGTATCCGGGCACTGTCGGACTGTACATATACTGTTTTGATGGATGACAGTCCGAAATACTTATGTAATTACATTTACCTGAGATTCCTTTAGCGCTACAGATCATGGAATCGTTATTTGATGCAGCCGCACTTCCCTAAGCTTTTAAAATAATCCTATTTAAAATTCGCAGAATCTTATTCTATAACATTTACTGCTATAATAAAAGCCTTTTATCTCTTAAGAATTGTACAAGTTATGCAACTATATGAATATTTAATTTAGTTTCTCTAAATTTGTTTTACGATCACTATAAAACACATATGCTGCGTTTATTTTAGACACGCTCCATCAAATCTATCTTACTTAACAGAGAGGCCAAATAAACGGTGTTCAAAGGCCTGAGTAGTGATTGAATACTGTTTAATACACTCTCAAGAGATACAAACAGTATCTATTAAATAAATAAAATAATAGTAACAAAGTAGGGAGAAAAGTTGATGGTTCGACAAGGGATCTCCGTTTAGTTTAGTTCTGTGCTGCGCTCCTATTTGCAATAAACACGTCCCGTGTGGTCCCACAACTAGGAACAAGTTTCACAGACTTGTTTGCACTTGGAAATGTTAAAACTGGGACTTCACTTTGTAAACGGCTAGAAATTCTTTGGTCTCTCGTGAACTTTGAATTAGCTCCTGTTGAGATCTTTAAGAAATGGGTTTACCTAGTTAGAACTACATCATCAAGTACACATTTACGTAGGGAAGACTTTCTTTATTGAATAATTGAAAAACTATTTTTAACCACGACACTTCTGCCCTCTTTAATTCGGTGTGACGTAGATTAGACGCATCGTAAACTACTTAATATTATTTTACAAGCTAATAAAATCAGCAGAATAAAAAAGTACAATATTATTTAAACCAGAAAATTGTTAACTGTAACATTACGCTTTAATGACTGAGGAGAAATTCCTACACAAAGTATCTCGAGAGTATTGATATAAACAATTTGTTGGATCTATATATAATTCTTAAAAACCGGCAGATACCAGACGGATAATATCATAATTCTGATTAGGGTGGGTTTGTTACCGGTTAAAGGATTTTTATTTAGCAGAAACGTAACCTTTTGCGAGCTTTTATAATAATTGTTGTCCGTAATCTTCTAAATATGATAAGAGTGATTCAAGTCAATAAGGTTTGGAATATGGGATAAATTAATTTTTATCCTCCAGTTACAAATAAGTAGCATTTTAAATAAATGGCGTAACATGTTTATTCCTCATCCCTTTCCAGATCAATTAAAAATTATTTTTAAATCAATTCTTAATGGCGCGGATATTAAATCACATAAACAAGAAGCAGTCGAATTAAGTGAAGTCCGTAAAATTTAAAATTATATAAAGAAATGAATAATACAACTTATTCGAATTTATTTCGAATTCTTATAAATTTAAAGTTAATTAAATAAAATCTAGTCATCTAAAGTAGTTAATTAATCTGTGTGAGTAGTAAAAAATCTGTGTATTCATATCTGAGTATCAAAACGTTGTCGATTATTGAGGTTTTATTTTTCTCTAACCTGTTATTTTTAGTTGAATAACACGTTTTATACAGTTTCAGAACGATCGTTCGCTGCAAGCTGCCCTCCACGCTTGAGCATAAATATTTGATATGAAACAGGCGTAAGCCACATTTTTCCTTTATCACAGGCTAGGTTGTTCTTTATGATGTTTATTTTTCAAAGTTATTTATAATTTAACGTTGATGATACTCGTTTGACTACTAACAAATAAATAAATTGTCTTGAAAAATATAATCGACTTTGAATTGCTATTTATTTTTAAAATAATAATAATAGTAATAATCTGTTCATAATAAGTTTCAATTCAATAAGAATAGGCAGCCCTAAATTCAACCGGATACTCTATCTTAACCTGTTAAAATTTTATCGCTTGTAAATATTGGATCGACTAGAAAATTTTACCGCCCATGAAATTGAGCCGCCGATTCTTTCAACCCTAAGTCTATTATTTAAATTACATATATTAAATTATTTTGTTTCGGTTTTTCTATCAATATTTTAGTAAATATAATCGGACTTTAAAAAAGTAGACAACCGACTTCAATGCGTCTATCATTAAATGTAAGACTTATATGGTTTTCTCATGGATGCCATTGTCACAACTGGACCAAATTAAAATGGGACCATACTCGAAGCACCAAGCTTTCAAATAAAATAAAAAACGTCGAAATCGGTTCACGCAGTCGAAATTTCTAGGTAAGAAACTTTAAAAAAAATACATTCGAATTGAGAACTTCCTCCTTTTTAAAGTCGGTTGATAATATTGATGCGGTAATAAACGATATAAATGGCAAAATGTAAGAGGACATGGTAAGTGGTCCAATATTGTCGAGTAATGAGGCCACAATAGCCTATTATCGTTATCCTATATACACTGAGGCAGCCCACTCCCTTACAGATAATCCAATGACCCTTGACCTAGTCCGCCACGGCAGCCTCCCTACACCCGTCCTTCTCACTCCCTATCACTACAACCCTAACTACTCTTTCGTATATATGTATATACACCAAATTTCTGTCTTACAATAAATTTAATCAGACACATCCGTTAAACTTTTGCCCTGGTTACTATTTCTGGAATGCGGATTACTGCCTCATAACATTTAGTGTACAACAGATATTTTAGTAAAATCACAGCTTTATTTTTTTTAAATGAATGTTGCAAGTCATGATACTAAAGCTGTTGAGGCTTCTGCTTTTCGTATTTAAGTTAATTAAAGAATAAATAAAAAAATCTCCTAAAGCTGATATACATATTAACAAGGAATACTTAGGTTTATTTACCACAAAAAGTAAAAAACTCGAATATCCGGTGACCGGAAAATATTCCAACCTTGGCACCACTAATGTGTTAGCTCCCAACTTTTTATACTAGTGTCACGAGCGCTTGCAATAATACTAACAAATCGTTGAGCTCGGTCCAGTCCGAGATTAAATTGTTAAATAAGTTTGAATATCTGTGCTGAGCTTGATATAAAATATTCTAAATAACGTTATATGTTTTTTGTATACACTCGTGTTTTGTATGTGTATGCTTTTTGTCTCTAAATAATAAAAAAAATAAGTTTTGTTTTGTGATTAAATGCACTAAAATTATAGTCGAGTCCGCATAATTTCCTACAATATTATTTTTTACAATCTATAGCTTATTATTGCATTTTATCAGAGGTTGTTTTTTTTTTGTTTTATGATAATGAATGGCTGTATCACTCGTATTCGTTTTCACTTCACTTATTACTAGCCGTTGCTTCATGGTCACTCCGCTCCTACATTTTAAAGCGTGACGTTTTATAGTATATATTATTCTATATTTTATATATGTTGCATATACTATCCATTTTATAAAATAAATTGTTCGAATACGACTAGTACTGTCTCTGACGGTGCTTAGATCTTTTAAACAAATAAGCAAAAAACTAAACAACTTTCGTATATTAGTATGGATTACATATAACATTGGCGTATCAAAAAGGCAGTATTAATAATATTAATTTATTTGTGTGTGTGTTGTGATGTAATCTTAAATACACACAAGAATTCCAATGATGGGAATATAAACAGCTTCCATCTTAATTCATTACTAGCTGTTGCCCGCGACTTCGTCCGCGTGGTATTTAACAAAAAAGTTATTGTTCAGATCACAATTTTCAATTTGGTTTTAATTGGTTGGTTGTTTTTTTTTTTTGTGAGGTCCTTTTTTTTCAAAATAAAATTAGCCTAAGTTACTCCTTGTTACATCAGCTATCTGCCAGTGAAAGTCCCGTCAACAAACAGACAAACATAAAAAAAGTTTTTTTGGTCCATATGCACTTAGTAAAAACGCGGTTATTTTAATATTACAAACAGACACTCCAATTTTATTTATTTGGAAAGATAATAAAGTAACAAAAACTAAATCTTCCTTTTATACTAAAACAAGCAATCGTAATTGCTATAATAAAAAAAATAACTTCGTAACAATCGCGTTCAAGTTAAGATTAAAATAAAAACTAAATTATGCTGAGTTAAAACTGTGAAATATTTACGTTAAACAGCACGGACCAAGTAGCGGTAGATAATCTTTATGGGGTTTGAATTGTGATAGAGTGGTTCTGAGTTTAAACCCCCTTTTATTAAGACAACAACAATTATACGTTACTAGTACATACATACATATGCTCATGCCTGTATCCCTGAAGAGGAAGACAGAGGTGTATAAAACGTCCATGTTTTGCGTCCGTCCATGTTTTAGAATTTGGTCCCACTAATTTATTGGAGTCATGTAATATAATAAAGAATGGAGTAAGGGAGTGTAAGCTATAACTCGAGCTGGCAGTTGCGGGACGCGTGAAGTTGGAGCCCTCTAACCGTCACTAGTGGCTAGTGAACATGTCAATATTTTTGAAAAGATCTTGTATACCAATGCTTACCAATAAGCTATGATAACGATTAAAACGCATAATGGAAAGTCCTTCGTTAAATCTTACCCTGCAGTGGTACATATGTCCATGACTCAGTTCCCCTATGGGAATGACTATCTTATGTATACAGCTACATTTTGTGGGAGATACTAAATCCAAGTTTCAATAAAAGCCTATCTAGGAGACAAGTGAGGATCGTAAGGTGCCATGAATTTATTATAAATAAATATTGTTTGAACACTTCCCTGTGAATACACAATAAGCCAAATGAAATGGGATATTGAAAATGTTAATCTTAAAGGAGTATTCCATGACATAAAAATGAACTAGTTTTTTTTTTAATTCTAACAGTTTTTTTTAAGTCTTATATAGACTAAAGCACTTTTAAAACATTTTACTTAGCTTACATTTTAATAAGCTATTGCTATATTATTCTTTTAAGTTCTACAGCAAGTTGCCTATATTATGGTTGACCACCGTTAAACCACTTAGCTGTGTCTGCTAAGCTAACTATGTATCTACATGTAAATTTATATGCAACGGAGAAAGTGTTAGTGTAAATCACCTTTATCGATAAGCTTTAATACGATCACTGAATAAGTTAACTCAGTTAAGTGACTAAAAAAATCCAGTGAATAAAGAAATATTGTTACAGCATTACATTAAACATATATATACATACATATATATTAAAACAACTGTGCACTACGATTAATTCCTCTATGGCTGAGGACTTTACAAACATTTAAGTAACGAACACAAAGAACACCCAGACTCAGAAGAACAATTTGAGGAGAGTCCCGTGTGGGGATCGAACTCACAACACTCGGCGCGGCAGACCGGCGAACCACTTAAACCACTGCGACATCCGTGCAGTCAATTATAGACAAGCTTCGTTATCAATATATATATTTTCATAGAATATAGACGAAAAGCGCTCTCATTGTACTTGTAGACATAACGTCATTCATTGTGAAAACATTGTGTAACACTAATGTATGTACTGATAAGATAAAATTACAATTGACAAAAGCATGACTGTATTATACTTCAATTTGATGTATAATAAATACGTAATGATTTTTTATTCATAATAATGGTTTATTTGAAGTTTATTATATGTAAGAGAAGGAAGACGCTTGTAGAACGAAGGTCTATATTTCATGGCCAAGGTATTGTTAATATGCCGTGTGGTTCTAGGTGGAGTAGAATATAGCCACTCCATCATACATACTTTTGTTTGTAAAATGTATGTATGATAAATACTCAAAACTCTGCTTTAATTCAATGGTCTTTCAAAAGCCATAGCTACAAAGATAATAAACACCAGTAAGGTAAGTTAGTCATAGTCGGTGCTAATTTGATAATACGAATCCGCAGTACCCAAACCTTTGTGCAAAGACAAATTATTGAGTAAACGAACGGTACGAAGTTCAGGAATCTGCCATAACACGCCAGACGCTTATATAACTCTCTTCATCTAAACGGATTATTGGACGGAATTACGGGTTAAGACCCATTGTTCCCGTTTTCGTGATTACCTATTGAATGACAGGATCGCTTGGTTTCATTCTTTCAGGATAATATGGTTATACCAACGTATTATCGAGTTTACTTGTAGCGTGTTAAGTAAGTCTAGTAATAATGATGTATTAGGTTGGATGTAAGTATGATTATATGCCTTGATTATGTATATTAAAATAAAACATTCTGGTATTGCTATCTTTAACCGACTTGAAAATGGAGGAGGTTCTCAATGTGACATTTTTTTCGGATGTGTAGGTTGCGGAATATCTTCGTATGTTTTGAATCTATATTAAAAAAAAAGGCTTCCAAGAAACATCATACATATATACTTACATCACACAAATTTAGATATTAAAATACATACACACACGAAAACATTACCAGCCGATCGTTAATTTCAAAGGACCAAAATAACTATGCATTTTTTTAACATACGAAAAAACGGAAGAGGTTCTCAAGTCGACGTGTATATTTTTTTTATGAATAACGCATACCTTTTTACAGGGTACCACGATTTCAATAATTCTAATTTTTCTGAATACCTCCAAATTAGTCCCATGTAATTTTGGATTGGACATCATGGACATTTAAAAAAAAAATATCTACCCTAAGTGTGGGAAAAAGGGGTAATTAATTGTTTACTCACAGATTTGAATGCTGAGTTTTGTATTATTCATAAATATAAAATATATAAAACATAAATAAAACTACATTATAATAGTTACATTGCATTATAAAAAAAAACTCACTATGAATGAGTTTTGACCCGTCAGTCTCTGCATTTCTGCTAAAGCTCGTTCATCGTGAGGTTTGTATAGTACCTTATTTGTCTCCAGATCAGTTAATAAACATGTTGTTTAAAGCCACAATAAATTATAAAATAAAAACTTTTTAACAAAAAAAAATAAACCGCCGAACAAACAAAAAAAAACAAAAAACAATAAACATTTTTTTATTTAACCTTAATAACTAAGTTCTTGAACTAATGTAAGTATACCTACGTAATTTTGAGTCGGTTTTTTTTTTGTTAAAAAGTTTTTATTACCATCCATTGTCTTCTTTTTTGATCGCAAAATATAAGTATGCAATGGGAACTACCATAAACGGCCTTATCTTTAGATTGTGTTGACTTAGATAATTGTTTAAACTGTTCCAAGGGGTAGCAGACCTGAGTATTTGATAATAATTTCACCTTGATACCTACACGAATTCCTAAAAAAAAATGGTCTTTGACAGACGGACAAACAAGCGCTTCTATAAGGGATTCCGTTTTTGCCAACTGAGGAACGGGAACCTGAAAAAACAAATTACATAGTTAAATAATAATAAGCTATGAATTACGTTTATGTAGCCAGTCTTGAAAAGTCCTAGTTACTATAGCAACATTTTTATATTCATATTCAGTTCATTTACGCACATAGATAACTTTCCAATACTTTCTTTATAATACTCTATGTAGACACAGACGTTAGAGGGCTCGGACTTCTCGGCACCAGTTCGTTTTATTGCTTATACTTCCCAATCTATACAGATAGGGGAGTATTGTTTATTGAGAAGTTTTATTTCTGTGTACATATGTATACGCACAAATAAAATATGTATTTATTTATTACTCGTACTTATTCAGCATATCATTGACTATGCAGACAGTACAATCCTCGACTGGATCTAGCGGGATATCACTACGCGGAATGCAGTATATATCCCATTACGAACGTGATTAAGCGATTGATCAGCTAGTTATGTAGTGGACTCTGGTTATTAAAATACATTAGTATACATTAGAATATGTCAGTTCTATTTACTATCATGGTAGTGCGTTTAATTGTTGTTTTTAACTACTTAAACATTGTTTTTTAATACTTCATTGAATAAGTTTTAATGAACAATTTTTAAAATACCCCATAGAGCTCATTTTGATCTTAGTGTCCAGTACCGTCCTATTTCTTTGAAAACTGCTATAACTTTTCCAAAAAAAAACGAAAATATTCTTTAAAATTAATTGGCATGGAACTAACATAAAAGAAATCGTTTCGACAAGCATTGTGCAGTACAATAAAGATTAATTATTAAAACACAATCTGGTGCAACTACAAATTAGGCACAAAGACGTCGTTCCCAGTTATGTCAACAAATATTCTCGGACAGAGGGCTTGAAACTGTCAAGGATACTCAACAACTTTCCTACTGGAAGAAATAAATTATAAGTTTAAAATATTTTAAGCTCTTTTTATTGATTACTTTGTCTGAATTGACATCTTAATTTAATATTTCTTACTTGAAATACGGCTGCACAAACCTGTCGAACAAGAGTGATTTTTAGAAAAACATTTAAAATACCGGTAGATACAATAGTGATGGATACAACATGTATTGTTTTAAATGAAAAGCCGAACTAAAAACTGAATTCCTCAATTCACAACATTTTTCGTTCACGCAGGTATTTCTTTTATTGACGTGGTAGTTGCATTATGAATAACAAATACGGCGATGGAAGCAATTAAATTTTGATATAAATTGCAACATAATTGCAACATTATCCCCACTACTTTTCTCAGTTTTTATCAACTCAATCACTGATCGACTCCTTTCTTCCTACCACCAATATGTAGATGATCTCCAAATTTACTAAAGCTGACCCGGATAACCTGACTGAAGCTATCCATGACATCAACCAGGATTTGAAACAAATATGTACCTGGAGTAAAAATTACAGGTTAAGAGTAAATCCTTCAAAAACTCAAATAATTATCATCGGTAGTCAAAGGATCCTTTGACCTTTGACTCATTAATAAACAGGCAACATCTACCCGCTATCTATTGCGATGGTTCCATTATTCCATATAGTGACAAAGTCAAAAACTTCGGGATCTATATAGATCGGTTCTTGTCATGGAGCCCCCACATAGGTGAAGTCAGTCGGAAAATATTTGCCACTGCGGGGTCGCTGCGCAGACTTCGCAACTTTCTTCCTGACAATACCAAAATTTCTTTAGCACAATCTCTTCTCCTTCCTATTCTTGACTATGGTGACGTCAGCTATCTAGATCTCACCGAAGACCAACTGAACAAACTTGAGCGACTCCAAAACGTCTGCATAAGATTCATATTCGGGTTACGGAAATATGATCATATCTCACAGTATCGTTCAAAGCTCAAGTGGCTACCTATACGCCTTCGCCGGAATGTTCATATTCTTTCTCTTCTTTACAGTACTCTGTTCCATCCACATACTCCCTCTTATCTTAAAGAACGTTTTGAGTTCTTACATAACACACATGGCAGGAACCTGAGATCGCCAGAGAATTTGAAGCTGAAAATGCCCAGACATACCACACAATTCACTGACAAATCGTTCTCGGTGCAAGCAGTCAGGCTGTGGAATAATTTACCACTGGATATTCGACAAGCCAAATCCATACTTATATTTAAAAAGCAAGTGGTAAACTACTTCTTGTCATTATAAATATGTATGTTCCTATTTATATATATATATATATATTTATATATTTATTTACTTATATGTTAGTATTATATATGATATTAAGTACATATATTCATGTTGTTAGAATAGTACACCTTAGACTACCCCTAATTTGATGTCATAATATCCGTATAAAGGTTGTCTGGAAGAAATCACTGTGAGTGATAAGACCGCCAATTGTTATACCGTAATACATGCATGTCTATATATATTTTTTTTTCCTTTACTTGTATGGTGTATAAAGAGATAAATAAATAAATAAATAAAATAATTATTTATATTCAATATCATGAAATTGTTGAAAATTGATAGTAACTGTACAGATTTTGTTTTATTCTCTAAAGAAATCCTTTGGTTAATAAAATATGTACGTCGTAGCTCGTGTTTTATACATATTAGAAACCTGCTTGAAAAATGCTTTTAGTAAGGTTTAATATTATCAATTATTATTTATACTCGGACTCCTTGGCGAGTTCGAGTTGAAGGTATGCAACCATGACATGCTCTTCCTGTTCCTTATACTCTCACTGCCATGCCTTCTTACAAGATTCAAAAAACCTACTCCTAATTTCCTAATCTTTAATTCCCCAAGTGCCAGGTTGAGGGCAATGGGCTTGTCCTTGCCAGGGACATTTTTTTTTTATGTAATAGGGGGCAAACGAGCAACATGAATAAATAAATAGAAATTTCGTTTACGTCTCAAGCTATGTCTTTTTTATATACCTATTAAAAGCATTTTTTTAACTTCGATACACATAATATCTTAGAGGTCTTAAAAAGACGAGTAGACATAAAGTAAACATATTACATAATCTTGCGTTCTCAAAAACACACTTGACAAATTATACAATATATGTATTATTATAATCGTTGATATATATTAATATTATTTTGCTATCTCCTTTAAAACGTGGATCAAAAATAATTCATTCAATCAAAAAGAAACTTAAGATTGTGAGCCCTTCTAGTATTCTTTAACTCCTGATACTTGCTTTCTTCTTAGTTAATTGGTCTCCATTATTTATTTTCCAGCCTTGTCTTCGTCGTCTTTTCACTGACTGTGAATGACAAAATGAAATGCCTTTTGGGGCCTCTTATTTCATTGTTTGTAGGCATTATACGAGTGGGTTCTGCACCTCGTATAATGAATTAAATAAATAAAAAACAAGAAATTTTGTATACTTATTAGTACTTTTGTATAACACGTTGTACCATATACAATTACAAACTCATTGTGAACAGGAAAATAGCCTGCATATTTCTTTTAAGGAACTTTAAGATGCTTATTTATTTTAACAAACTAAGGTTGCCTCATCAGTTAGCTCAGTAAAACATAGATGTGGTAATAGGCGCCGCCGCCGCGCTGTTGATAGTTTGTCCTCTGAATGTTTAATATCTATTTTAAGTTAGAAGAACAAGTTAACAGTTATTTAAATGAGACCCTCGACGCTTTTTCTATTCATTAGCTGCAGGACTATTTCAGTTAAGCCTACTTTACATATGAAACTAGTGGCATAAAAGTAATTTCAGGACATTATTTTACATAATAAAATTATTTTTGTGACGAATTTTATTATTGTGACTCGGGTGAGAATGCATGCATAAATTTCATGCATGCATGGCTCTTTTTAGTGAATTTCACTATCTGAATAAAGAATTTTCTCTAAATTGATTAAAAATTAAAAATCAACTGTCAGTCAGGATTTCTTTAAAAGTTTGTAATAGGATTTTTACAAAACCATTACAATTTCTGCTTTGGAACTGAAAAATTGCATATTACTTGAGTTACTCGAGTTTGGAGGATGTCAAGAACGTTCGAAATGTTGTCAAGAAAATAATTCATATGGAGGAAGAGCAAAAATTGTTTGGCCGGTTTCTGCATTAGTTGAAGAACCGATCTCATTAAGATCCGAGGCAACCTTAATGCCCAGATTTATGTGGAAAGGATTGCTTCAGACGTGATTATCCCTCTGCAAAGCGGGTTGGGTGATTCGTTTCTACTAATGCACGACAATGCACGTTCACACACGGCTAGAGTCGTAACACGTACTCTTGCCGATGCTCGCAATTGAACACGCATGCGATATGGATGCCGTGCATACCGCACAACAACTTTTTGACTTGTTAGAAGTAATGTGGACGGCCATTCCTCACAGTAATTTTGATGAACTGATTTTAAGCATGCCAAACCGCTGTGATTGTGTGATTCATATCATTTTTTTTTATACATAAGCCTACACGTAATGACTCCACTCTGTCTAATGGAAAGCAATTAGTGGAGACCAATTGTGGTAGTCATCGTCCTCATTGCAAGTGTAGTCAATACAGGATGGCGACCCACACTATGGCGGCCTGGTGAGATGCTTTTTCAGGAGGAGCCGAACCGTTTAGTTCGGGATCGTATGTTTTCCACTCTCAAACGGAATGTCTCAATTGTGGAAACACAGAATAATTATTAATATTTTTATCAATTCTCTTTTTTGCCATTTACTTGACGACATTGACTTAGGTTAATTTCCCACAATATGCAAAATTTTAAATTTTTCTTAATTTTTACAAAATATAGTGAGAAGTTGTTAATTTAAACATAGGAATTAAAGTGAAAAGCCAGTCTGGAAGACTTGATTTGGTAAATATTAATGGCATTTTTTTTATAGTTACAAACGTACTGGAGCCCTAGACAACTTTGATGTGTGTAGTTTCAAGAAATTTAGTTTTGTTAGAGGGCTCGAACTTCCCAGCACCAACCAGTTCAAGCTATTGGCATGCGATCCTGACAAGCTTGAACTTTTACTTTTACTCCCCTTCCTGTCAATATACTCCAATTTTTCCCATCCAATTGCCAAAAGTACCCGGATGATAATAATAGGCTAGATTTGGTTGCAATATTATGAAAATGGGACTAAAGTAGTTGCCGTCTTTAGTTGCTAAATGGCTAAATATAGATTTTATTCTATAGATATTTGTTGTATCGTACACTACGGTGTTTCAGTAGGGCTTCCGTCTTAGGGTATTCCCGGATCTCTTGCAATAATCCCTTTTGACCCGTCAAAAGGGATTATTGCAAGAGATCCGGGACCAGTTTTTTTAGTTGGTTCTATTCAGACTTACCACCTCACTGTTAGATCCGTGGAGGTGATGATCCGTTGGGTTTTTTTCACGTAACATACATCTCAATACCTTTTCACGTTGTTGAAATGCGTCGCACGTTGCAGTGTTGTAATTGCGCTAATTGCTCATTACCTGTGTGCCACATTGCCTCAGCCACATTACACTGTTTGTAACATCTATGAAAAAAAAAAAGTTATATTTATGGAGTCTTTTATAAACAAATTATCAAATTAAAACAGCATTTCAATAAACTTAATACAAAGAAATGATGTGTGTTCTCGGCTTAGTAAAACGGGGCCACCCCATTTCTTCCCGTTAGTATCGTCGCCTGCCTGTTATGTATGTTGAACTAAATTATGGTTGGCTAACAATCTTGGTTGTCAAAATTGCGGACCAATGTTGTCAGTGTGTATATGTATGAAAATAATAAAGATATAATGAAAATAATAATAATGAAGACTGCTTTGCAATATGTAAGTCATTGTACGTATACTCACTCACACTCACACACCGTTTTATCGCCCTCTAGATGTTGAAAAATATAATAAAAGTCACACACTTTTTGCTAAAAATAAGTTAAAACCTTATTTAACCTTTTAACGACCCGACAAATATACTAAAACTTGAAAAGGCAACGTAGCCTTTATTAATTATTTTCAGCAAACGTGGAAAATTTGCTTCTGAAGTGGGAGTAGCAATGAATACGGTATGCACGGATAATTTCTCCGAGAATTCATTTATAAACCAAATGAAACTGTCTTTAAAAATATGTTTTACAAGCTTTAGATTATGCAACTCTGAGTTACTATATAGCTATTCTGAGAAATTCTAAACTAAAAATATTTTCTCTTAAGAGGAAAATTTACTAAGTAGTTTTTTAATGCAGAGCATTGACCGACAAGTAAAGAGGCATCGGTGAGTGTATAATGCGTCGGCATATGTATAATGGCTACTAATAGCAGTAGTGTTGAATAGTGTTTATTAAAGAATAATATAGGCTATAAAAGATCATGCTACTACCATTAAGAGTGCAGCAACCACAAACGCAATTAAAACCTCAAAAAAATTAGGTAATATGAATTCGAATGGGTATTACACTTGTGCAAGGATTAGTGGATAAGGGGTGTTAATTTAGATTTATTGGGCTGCTTTCAAGTTTATGGCTTAATAATACTCGTAATTAGGGCAGAAAACCCAAAACGTATCCGCTGTTTGTCAATCGACATTGTCCGTAACTAAAAGTAAAGTAAAGTAGGCCTAGCCTCAATAAATTGTTGCAGAAAGTTGTGTAGGTGTCATGTGTTTTCTAACTTCATTTATAACGTGGGATATCCATGCTTAGGCATTTATGGGCAGGCTCAAATGAAGTGTAACAAGCACAACACAGAAAACCGTTTAGTAAGCAATGCTTATATTGTGTTTCACCGAGGGAGTGAGGTTACAAGGAGCCACACTACCCCTTCTCTTTCTCTTCTCCTCCCCTTCTGCCCGCCTGGCAGAGCACTTGCGAATCTTTAGTTTCAGGTGACCCTGATCCATGTCAGTGGTCCGTCTACTCGTTTGTTAGATAAATGTATTAAAAAAAAATGTATCTGCATGTTTTTATACTTTATTAATAAATTCACATAACCCTCAGCAATTAAAGAATACTTTAACGAATACAAATTACTCAAGATCCTTTTCTGTACTCTGTAGTAGAGTTTGAGTAGTCAAGGCTTGAAACGCAGAAACACAATATTTAGGAAATGATTCTGTTAGGAAAGGTACTAATCTGAAGACATATTGTGTTGGTTAAACGCGTTAATCGATTCAATATATTTTTTATAGAATACTAGATACGAGGGTCACACATTACTAGTATTCTTGATAACCCCTCCAGGTAAACTACATGCTTGTGCGAGAAGCGGCTTTATGTGTTCTTGGTCAGGTCCTAAAGCACGTTCGAACACATTCACATACGAACCACTTGATCGAGAGCCCGATACCTAAGCCATATGCCATATGTAATCCATTTTTTTTTAAATATGACTTTCCGATCCTTAGGAGCTGACATGTAAAACGCGTATAAAAAAACGCCTAGTTTTTCTAGTTAGTTTAATTTGTTTGTTATAAAACCCGATTTTAACTTCTCAACATTTACGCAAACACAATTTTTTTTAATGTTAACCTTTTAATAAATAAATACGAAAGTTGTATTCATGATCACGTACAAATACAGTCTGCGTATTGATATATCACTTAACGCTAGGTAAGTAAATTGATCTCAGATTTAGGCTCCTTAAATAGCGGGCTACACCCGACACAATTTGTTATTCAAAACCCTCATTTCTTCATCTACTTTATTTGCAAACTGTTTTTTTCCTCTCCTAAAACAGGCTATCAAACAGCAAAGAATATCCGCAATTTGACTGCACGGATGGCGTAGCGGTTTAAGTGGTCACCATGCCACTACGCTGCCGCGCCGAGTGTTGTAAGTTCGATCCTCGCACGGGTGAACACTTTGTGTAATCCTCAAATTGTTGTTCTGAGTCTGGGTGTTCTTTGTGTCCGTTGCTTGAATGTTTGTAAAGTCCCCCGCGGCACAGATATTAATCCTAGTGCGGTAGTTGTCTTAAAAAAAAAACTAAAAAACACCACTCCTTTCACATTAAGATCATAATATCTTATATTAATAACATTACTTAATATAGCTGAGTTTCATCTAGAGCTGACCTATACAATTATTTTAACAAAAAAATGGGCCCGGTCGCTATAGGTAACGTACCAGAAGGCTGGCAGCATTGCAATGTTCAGTTTCAATATTGATTTTATTATTTTTAATTTCTGCATTCCATCTCGTCGAACATCTCTATTTTTTTTTATTTAACTCAATAATTGTCTATTCTACTTTTTGCTGGATATTGTTAATTTATGTTAATTCTTTTTATCATTTTTATTCGATACTAGTTTAAAGCGCTGCAACAGTTTTCGGAAACATCCGCTTACAGTTTTTATTTCTAATTAAGTTGTCGATATTGCAACACAAAGCATCAATGTTTTCATACTTATACTTAACATTTCAACCACTGTTTTTACGATCACAAAATTCGACTCTTCTTCAGCTCAGAGATCAGCTAGAGGAATGTTATCGGCTTCACAATTTACTTGACACACAGTGTTTTAAAAAGTTGAATGTTTGTTGAAAAATAATATATGGTGTTCCAGTTATTTAGTGTATCGTAAAACTAAAAGAAGATACCATAAATCGGTCACAATGTCTATGGAAGGAAGATTTACTGTATTCAGTAGTAAAAATGTAGAAGAATAAGGTACTTTATTTATATGATTTTTATACAACTACACTCTAAATGTTGTTTCGTAACTGTACCAACATAAAGTAGTAGCACTCAGACTACCTATCAAATAAATAGTACTGGGAATATTAAGTTCATTATTATTCAGTATTTGTTTGAGCGTTGGTCAATTATTTAATATAAATATTTCCTCTACTAACATGTGTTCCTCATCCCTGTATTAACTATGATTATAATAGAATGTAACTTTCCATGCGTTCAATTAGTAACTTTCACTCTCAACAGATTAAAAATCATATATCTAGATTATACACTGGTTTTAAAAAAGCTTCAGTAAATAGTCGTCTCATTGTTATTGTTCATGCTCTTGGCTTATTTTTATGTAGGCATCGAAACTTATAAAGGAGGTAACACAAAGAACTCAAAATATGTTGTTTTTTATAGTACAAAAATATGTTTTTTTTTTATATAAGATTGTTCTTTAATGAAAATTATGAATATATATTATGAATATAATACAAAGTGACAAAAAAAAAACTTTCAGCAAAGAGTATTTAATGTCCATCCAATACAATGTTTTTAACTGTGCTAACATTATTGGTTTCGAGATTTTAGGTACTTTGACCCGGTTTCATTGCTCTTGAGTGTATTATCAGGAATTAAGATCTTTAATCTTTCATAATCTTACATTAATGTTAGTTATCATTGTTTTGTCTGTAGGGTTCTATCAATTTTAATAGGACCATGTTACAAACCACATGATTTGTAGTTTGGATGAGAATTTCTACAAAATCTCTACATCTATCTGCCTATCTATAACAATATACAACTCACGATATGCGATTTTATGAAGACATTTTCTTTATAAGATCAAACAACAGATAATAACAATGTAATGATCCAGTCTATCTGACCTCTATAACGTCTAGTCAATGTGAATATAGTTGTAACTTTTAAAAGCTTTTAACGACAGTCGTAAATGTCTGACATGAAAGGAATGCTTTACAAGTTGTTTAAAATGTATAGCTTAAGTGTTATGTAAGTACATTTAGCAACAGAAGGTCTTATATAACACCCCTATTCTAATTTAATCTTGGAAATGAAATTCAATTATTTTGATCATTGATGTACAAATTATATTCCGATCAGCTACCTGCAAGAGGGATGTTAGTAAGTATAATCATAAGCAGAAGATTTTGCTGTACCAATTCCCTAAGTACAAATGAATGCTTAATTTGTTCCTTAACAATCATCATTAAATGTATGATCGAGTTATTACAGAAAATAAAATAGCATTGAGAATCGTTGAAACATCTCAAAATCAGCCATCAGGTCATTTCAGATGACATAGATGCTCACGCCTTATTCCCGTCCAGGGTAGGCAGAAATGGTGGAACGCCTTGTGCCACGATCCTGATACACATCTTTCGCCTCTTCGACATTCATTAGTCATTTCATTCACGCTCTTATGTTACGAGTGATCTGGCCCACCCGCACAAACAAAAAAACTCACAGAAGCCTATATACATATATATATATATATATAATTGATTATACAGTTGCTCTTTACTCATCCTTTCAATGTGCTGCAAAAGCATTTTTTTCTAAATTTGTGTCACTAAATACTCTTTCAAACCACATCTTCTAACCATATAATTGCTCACTCTCTCAATTAATCTAACATTACACATTACAACTTCTAATTAAATTTTTAAAAAAGTGTTCTGGATGAAAATGAAATGAGTTAGAGTTTTTTGATAGCGATCTTGACTATCACGTCTATCTGGGCACAGGTTTATAAGCTGTAATAAATAATAATGTCAACGTAAATCCGACATATGCTTACAAACAGTTTTTTGATACAATTAGCGTTTGGAACATAGTTGCGAAACAAGAGCGACGGACGGGTAACACAGTTTCAATTGTCATAGGATCCACTTTCTATCACAAGGGACAATCGGATTCAGATTGTCTTCTTTTGTGTACCATTCACAGGTTAAAGTACGCTTCGACGTAATTTTTATTGAATTTCCGTGCTTTTTCAATTTAACAGACCGTCATTTTTTTGCAGAAAATAGGTGTAACGTAACAAGGATACATACATACATACGCTCACGTATATGATATACCCTGTATCTCCTAAGGGGAAGGCAAAGATGTTTAAAACACCCACATTCTGCCAATAACAATTTGGTCCCTCTAACGTAATAAGGGCAAACCTATTTCCGTCAATCGGGAACATTATGCCTGTATACTTACTGTCTGAGGGATTACAGTCCGATCCCTTAGTCACTTAGCATCAGGTGACCCGTCTGCTCGTTTGCCCCCTATCGCATAAAAAAAAAACTAAATAGAATTAAATGCGAAGTCAAAAAGCACATAATAAACATAAGCTTATAAGTATAAAGGGCCTGTCATAATATTATCTGAAGTACTTATAATTGTAAAAGTAGATCAATGGAATGAATACTTCATATTACTAAATATAGTTTCACCCCTGTGCGTCTTCATTTTCTATTATCCATCCTTTATCGTCGATTACTTTAGCTAAGCGAGGAAATAAAGATAGGTTTCCATTCAGAAATATACTACGTAAAATAACTGTTCTGTATTTTTAAAACCTCATCATTATCTGAAATGCATATCTTAGTTATCTCCAGATTTATATTTTATATATTATAGAGGGTAGCACAACATATCTTTGGCTCACTATTTGGTGCCGCCGGCTTTCAAAGGACTGCCGGGGTTTGGTTTTTTTGAAAACTTCATTCTTAAGGTACATTCCAGCCCACCCCTTGCATGTATCTTGAGACAACACTGTGTAATTTTATTTGGTTGTTGGTTGTTCTATGTACCCCTAGCAATGTGTATGCAAAGTTTTATGGTGATCGGTTTAGTAGTTTAGGCGTGTAATTACAATAAACTAGTTATTAGCATTATATTACACGCACATATTTGTTAGCATATAATCGCAAACAGCAAAAGTATAAATATTTTGCTGTCTTCAAAATATATGTTCGTTTTAAATCAATTTGCCTTGGAAGTCGTAAACACGGAAACGTTAATATAAATCTCGATACGAAGATGTTTACCGTACAGATATACCTCATGAATATGTTAAATTTCGTATATTTGCATAATTTCATCCCATCGGGTTATCATATCGACATGAGATTATGTAGTGTTCTGTTTTCATACACTTGATTAAGTTTTAAGCGTGCGTGAGTGCGTTTGGACATAGAAGGAAAATATTTCTAATTATTTTTAACCTTAAACTTTTATGAAACTTTACCATAACTAATTTTATTTAAGCGCTTTAACCGCTTTAAATTTGTACTTTTAGGCTTTTTATATCAATTCGTGTTTTAATTCTGACTGATACCGTATGTATACATGTTATATAGCAAAGAATGGTAGCAGATTATATATATACATATACTCACTCCCACATTCTGACGAAGCCTATTGTTCATAATGGCAGTTGTGGGTGGAAAACATTGGACGAAGAAGTTTATAGTATATTGACAGGAAAGGTAAAATAGAAAAGGTTAGAAAAGATATTGCTATACAGAGCGATTTTGGACTATAAGCAATAGCTCGACAAAGTCAGGGTCATATACCTATAACTCGATCTAGCTGGTGCTGTAAAGACCGAGTCCTCTGGGTAACTTTGCTTTGGTAGGGCACTAAAATAACTATGGTATAGTTAATACATATATTATAGCAATATTAATTTATTCCTTTTAATACTACCTATAAAGAATTTTCCTTTCATTTTTCAATAATTATTAAAATTACCAACATAAATATATACCTACGCTGTCTGTGTCATACCATGGTCCCACTAGTAGCCTTTTACGACCCAACATTATGTTTGTATATTTATTATTTCTATAAGACTACACAAACTACATATTTGTTTTTTGCTTACTTAGGTAAAAGTCCTGAGACTGATAAACTGAGTTAATATTCATGTTACAATAACCAAATTTGTCTTAAGAATTCAAGTTCGAACAGCAATAAGACTATTATGTTAACTATCAACATTGAAACCGGTTCCTATTTAAACCACCTTTTATAAACATTTTAGTATGTGAGGTTCCCCTTATCAATAAATTATTTCCAATTAGTAATTAAATTGAATTGTGTCACTAGTAGCGCTACGTTAACTATTCTTTTCTTAGAATAAAACGACGATCCTGAATTTTATCGATACTTATTTGCATTTATTTTATTAAGTTATTAAAATGTTTCGAATATACATAGGATATGAAGAAGATAGTCTCTGTTGGAAAAGGCAAAAATAAACTATATCTCTTCACCGCCGGCCTAGGACACCAGCAACACACCTGAGTTTCTGGTGTCCTAGGCCGGCTGTAGTCTCTTACCCTCAGGTGACCGTCTGCTCGTATGCCCTGTGTCCCACAAAAAAAAAATCTTGTCCATCGTCTGTGGAGAAGAACGGCAACAAACTCCAAGGACACTCTTATTTTACTAATTTCTAATTATTTCACTACATTTTACGTAATAGTAGCCCGGAGATGACCAGCTGCATTCAATGAGACAACAACAAACAACTTTTGTAACTTTTAAGATGCTATGCCGCACAAGAAGTCATGTAAATCACTTTTGCAATAAACCAACTACTAGAATGGCTAATAAGAATGGTGTTGAAAACAAACTTTAAATATTCAGCAGTTACTTAACAACGATTGTGTTCTACATCATTATTTTACGTCCGGTGTAGTAATGATCAAATTATAACCCATTAAAAAAGTAAATGAGTGCTTTTATGTACGGTTAGAGTAATAAATCTTCTTTTATATTATGGTAGGTATTTTTATAAAAACTAAAAGTGAGTCAAAATAAAAGTAAAACTTAACAATACGACAAGCAGTAAGTTAGCAAAGGTGGAGGACGTATACTCATTTTTGTACTACACAAAACAAAGTATTTGTTTTTTATTAGAACATGGCCTGCTTATTTATGACAATATATAAAAATAATTAATATAATAATATTATATTTTATTATAAACATCAATTCGGTGCTTGATATACCCAAGACGAGAAAAAAAAAGTCTCTTATCAGAAAAGTTTATAGTTACTCTGAAATCACGTCAAAAAATTGTTATCATATCTACAGCCAATTATATAGACTCACTCCCCTAAAGCGTATCAATATATTTAATAAATACACCCTTTAGCAGCTATCCAATAAACTAACAGTGGGAACACGTGGCCAATTCACTTTTATAAATAAATCGTAAGTAACGGTTGGGAACCGACAATTTGCGCCGGCCGAGCCGACCGTTTCAGCTTTATTATTTCACCACTTCATATTTCTGGTGTTTATTAATGATTTTGTAATTGGTGGGCTGTCGCCCGCAATCGTACGTGCTTCATTACTCTAGAAATGCGAGTCGGCACAGAGAATCTGATGCCACAACATCGCATCGCAAAAGCACTTATATTTTTATAGTGATACAATTTGTAAGAATTAATGGGGTACCAAGCCAGAAAGTTGTACGCTAGTTAATGAGTTTAACACTAGAACCACTAAATAATTCTTGCATTATATATATGTATACCTTTAGGAATAAAAAAAAAATGTTGAAAGGTAACTTATTTCCAAAAGAATTTATATTACCGGAATTTTCATCTAAATCTGGTAACTGCAACTATTTAGTTAACCGTATAAATAAGCAAATAGAAAAATGTTATGGTACCGTTTATTATTCCACTTCATTAGAGGTCATAAAAGTGAGTTAATTAAGTAATTTATTCAAAACTCCATCTAAACTATAGTAATGTAATGTGTTGCATAGATGGAGTTTGACACAAATGTGTAATGTCTCCCCTCTGGCCATTGTTTATTAACATATACATATTATATATATATAATGTGTGTTATACTTCTACTAAGGCGTGGGCAAAGTTTCATGATAATCGGTTCACTAGTTGACGATAACAGCATGAAACTATCGCTTTGGAGTTATTATTTTATTATTTTTAATAAAAAAAATAAAATAAATAGTAATTTGTCTTCAATTATTTATGGTAAGATAATAATAGGCATGCTCAAATCACACAAAAACTGCACACAGTGTGAAAGAAATTATGTCAAGTATTAAGTTATTTTATTTGACCATAATTTTTTAGTAGACTATTTTACATTATTGTCAAATATATTTTAAAATCGTACAGCTTCGATGGTCAACTATTTTTTTATTTACTCAAAATAATATCGCTTTATGTATTAAAAATGTAAAAAAAATCAATTATTAAGAGTCGCGCCAAAACGGTAGCCGCCATTAACATGACGTCATAATAGCAAAACCAAAGAAACTTTAAATGTGCGGTGCATACTGCAGAATGCGTAGAATTGCAAAGTTTGTAATAAGAACTTGGCTTGAAAAATGGCTTTGTTAACTTAGTGTCATGCATAACCAACTTATTATCGGCAATGAGAGACACGTCGCAACCATACACCATGTTAAATTGACTCCTTTTGGATAATAACATGATTTAATTGTCAGTAATGTATAAACGAACACACATGACAGTAATAAATATCTGTATTTTTAGAATCTAAAAAAAAGATTTCCTTACAGATTCCTTAAAAGATGAAAAAGAGTTTTTTCAGAATGTCCGCTTTTATGCCTGTTATGTGAAAAAAAAAAACATAAATTCGCATAACCGCAGTCATTTTAAGAATAAATACGCCTAATAAATCTCTGTTTTTTTTGGTATTACAAACATAATTCAATTACAGCTATCTGGTTAAAAAACTACTCCATACTCGTATATCATACAACGATAACCAATTCCTGAATAATGGTTTTAGTTTTATGAGACAGGCCCGACGCGGCCTAAACAAACATCATCGATATTTGGGCCATACTTTCTGCCTTTTAGGCTTTTATGGATGCGACCTTTGTCCTACAAACACAGTTAGGCTTGAACTACTTTATGGGACTTTTCATGTAGACTTTCATATGTTTCTAAAATGTTTCAGGGTTATTTTTTCTTATATAGAAATAGCTTTATTGTTAGTTTATTTGGGGGAGCAGGGCTAGTCATTTTTTGTTCATATACTGTATGATAGATAACAGTTTGGATACTAGTTGCCTTAAACGACACCCACGGGAAGAGATGGGATGCTGTCGTGAACCCACTCCTAACACAGGCATTTAGCTTAGAAAGTTAACAAGAATACTAGTAACGTGTGACCCACGTTGCTAGTATCCTTTAAAAAAAGAAAAATATGGGAATGAGAAAAAATACCTTAATACACGCTAAAGAGTTAAAGTAGGTAAACGTTGACCGTTGTCTTCTACCTGATCGGCTAACACGACGTAGAGGGTATCCCGGATAATAGAGGTCTCGAAATGCTATAACGATTTCTTTATACCCAAGATCAGATTTTCATAAAGTTATTGGCCAGAGTATTAAAACAAGTAAAGTTTTTAATATAATTAATTGTGAAAGGCCTCTTCGTACTTTGTGACCCTGACTGCCGAGCCAGATGTCATTGGTTCGATTTCCACATAGGACAAAATTTGTATGATACACAAATATATGTCCTGTCCTGAGTCTGGGTGCGTTTCTACTTCAAAATATCGGGACCAGCGTTTATGCTGCTGTTTGTCTCCCCAAAATATTACTAGTTGATTTTAAAACTGTAATAGATTTAGAACATCAGGACACATGATAACTAGAATTGTTGAAAGATAGTCATGTGATGATTACAAAGATAAAATAATATGAGATAAGATGAATGATAATGAAAAAGCTGCAGAAACTTTAAATTGAATTGTTTCAACTTGTTGATTACCTTTCCCCTGCAATATTCTCACAACCTTCCCATCTTTCATTCCTATAGTGCCCGGTTATTGCCCTATTTGCGGACTACCTAGGAATATAGGAATAGGCATTCCTATCACGTTAGGGGACCAGGTTCTCATTGGGCAAATGTTCAATACACCTCTGCCTTCCCCTTCAGAGACACAGGCGTGAGCGTACGTATGTATGTATGTACCCGTGTATGATGATACGAAAACTTAAATTGTTTTAATTGCTAGTATAACGAAACATGTAACACAAACAACAAACAATTACTTGCTTCAGACGTGTAAGTTATTCAAATTTTGAGTAACACAAGATTGTTTGGTAAACTGTTTTATTTATATTGTGCACCGTGTTGCCTACAAAACACGGACAAACTGCCATAGTATATTGACATCACAACAACGAAAATGCCGAAAGTATCAGCTCTATATTGTTATCTACACACCGCAAATAAAACCAGACGCATCTATTTCACAACAACCATATTTGTTTACCTTTAGCATTTATCGTCCACCAATAAAAAAGATTTACACCGTGTTCATAGATAACAGCAGAAACAAAAATAGATTGAAAACTGCTGGCATTTTCCAATTAAGCGTTATGCTTCGGAAACCGTCGGGGGTGTTCTGCCATTCAGAAAAAAAAACAAATATTTCCGTAACCGGCGTTTCCATGGCTCAATCCAAAGTTAAAACGCTGCTCTTTATTATGGTACCATTTATTTTATAGATATTCTCATTTACAGTTCGTTAATTTGTATTTGTATAAATATTGATTTTATATAGAATATTTTATTTTGTTACAGGTAAGCCGGCTGATGTCAGCAGCAGAATGGTTATTCATATTTTTTTTCAGTTCGGTTGACAAAAGTAACCAACAGGCAAATCTAATTCATAAACATGAATTAAAAATACGGGTATGTCCTACATCAAAGTTTATTTTTAATTTTAAAATGGAAATGCATTTAATGTGTAACATTTAACTTTACACAGCCTGTCATTCTTGAAATCTTGAAAGGCATATGAAACCTTCTACTTCGTATAATAACGTCTTAAGAGACAATCTGCATTAGATATTTATTCTAGTGTCTTGCATAATTTCACATAAATCAATAAATTAACGTTAATAATAGCACATTTATTTAAATTTATAAAATGCAATAAATAAAAACATTAAAGTAAATTCAGAACTATTTCTATAAACAAAAGTCCCACAAACACTTTTGGTATATTGAATGTAATAGGTACTTTAAATTGACTTAGGTTAGATAGGTACAGCAAACGTTATTAATACTTTCTTAACTCAATACATTAGTACGTCTAAGTAAGAGTAAAGAACCACTGTACCACAACGGACCTTAAACAAGGATCGAGTGATTTGATCACACGTCCACGCATATCATCTACGTGGACGTCTCGTCCTCATAAAAGATCCACTACACTTATATAAGGGTAATATCAGTGATCTTGGTCATGCGAAACGACCTCCCAGATTGAAGACATCATCTTAAGGAGATTGTAAAAGAGTGCTCGCGCTTATCCTTCATAATATAGATATTATCGTTGAATCATTTCACTTCGAGTAGAGCGTATGCATGAGTTTCTTTGACGTCAGTTAACCGACCTTTTTTATTTCATATTTTCGCATCGTTATTTATCAGGAGTCGGTGCTGTGCTTATGTCGTAACTCATGCCTCCTACGTATATATTGACTGGTGGTGCTTTTAAATTTATCTCATGGTAGTCTTTCATATATTTACTTAAAATGATAACGATAATAAGTGGTTTTAAGTTTGAAAATTTTGCAACTCAAAAGTGATCAGAATGCCAGATATATTTATAATTTCAAAGCATTCTCAAATTTACCTTGAACAAGTAACATCAATGTATTTGTATATGTTTAGTAATGTATTTAAGATAGCGGTCATTATATTTTTATACATTGCTAAAAGTGTGGCTATGCGCATTGCGAACAATGTTCTACTAAATGAAGTACATATTAGAAAGTAGAAATCACTGTAAAGACTGCCTACTTAAGACCTTCGGATTTATATTTTCTTTCATCTCTACGTTGTCAGAGGGGATAGTACCTAACTAAAGTTTAAGACCGTTTCAGCAAAACAGCGTGCAAATTTAGCTTTAAAGACGAAATTAATTGAAAGGTGAGGTTGTTTCATTGAAACGTGTCTTTTATCGATTCGTTGAAAATTTCAACTTTTAACAAGTATTGTAATTAATTTATCAGTCTTCAGTTCGACACAACTATTGTTATTTAAATTTGAAAGTGACATTAAATTAGCCGCTTTTTCTATTAAAGACATGAAAGTCTGCGGATTAAATTCTGATGTGTGTTATACGTTCACTTAAGCTCTTATATGGGTAAGTACTTAATAATAAACCACAGTTTGCTAATTGAGGAATCAGGTGCGGGGAAGCGAAACCTTGGCCTACTTCAGAGTTACTTGAAGCTGTTTTACGTAATATAATAATATCCTTCAATGTTCCACATAGTATGTTATTGGGATCTGTGCTTATTGCATATAAACCAATCTGTACTAAATTTACTATAATTTAATAATAATTTACTATATTTGCTATTTTATATGAATATATAATAGTAAATATAGTAAATTATTTGGGCTTATACTAGATCCAGAAAAAAAAGTGTTTTAATCTCTTATAAAAATATTTATGATAAAGTGCTACAAATGTCACGTATTGGTTGAATTATGACACTTGGCCCAATTTTATAAGTAGTCTCTTGTCCAACAAGCGTATCGAATATCACCCGTTCACATATTCATAACAGTATGAGTATGTCAACGGGTATTATTGGATTATCGCGGTCTCCCCTGTGTGTAACTTATAGCGGTCGGCTATAAGCGCTCACGTAGCTTTGTCTACCCACCTTCCACAGCAAGCTTTTAGTGTTCGCTTTGTTTCGATTTTATTAATTATAATTACTAATGTATTTAATTATTTATTTTTTCATAAATCAAGGGATATCAACAATTGAAATAATGTTCAGTTCTTATATTTTTTTTATATAATTTTGTATTTGCTTTATGTGCTATTCTATTATATTTATCCTTTGTGTTTACTATTGAATCAACAAATTACTGCTAAAACTCATATAAATAAGTTAACAAGAATTAAGACCATAACGTAATATTTAGTACACACGTGAAAGTTTAAAATTTTCTATCGTCTTAAGAATTTGGAAACTTTCTCTTAATTCCTTTCGGTTCATCGTTTAAAATACTGTTAATCTTCGAATCGCTTCAAAAATGTTTATTTCATTGTTTTTGTTACTTGCTCTGAGACTACAAGCCAATGGAGGTCGCAACGAAATTTCACATTTTCCTGCGACGCGCATATTTGCGGAAGCCGTTTCTAGAAAACGCTTCCCGCCGTTGTGTCCGCGCATGCGTGCTTCTCTGCCCATTCCTCTCTGACGAATTGCGCACCAGTCTTGACTGCGCGCCCCGGCATTACGCCGCACGGTTGTAGCGCTAAATAATCATAACAAAACCTTGGCACTATGATCGCTGACTTGCCGCCGCTACAGGCGGTAGGACCTCACTGCCTGCATCCTAGTGCCGACGATTCTCACAGCCAGTGCCGTGCCGTGCAGTACGCGACAAATGGTACAACACTATTTGTTTCTGCGTATGCAAGCTTACGATACGGGCGTAGTAAAAGCGTCGTCCATACCATTTGTGCTATCTACTAACTACCTTGTTGTGTATAATCTGCGACGCGTTTTCGATAATGTAGACAAAGGTGGCAGGCCATTACATGCTTTTAGCGAAATTCAACGCTATAAGGCAATTTCCAGGAAGTTTATCTACGTTTAATATCAAAATTGGGTTTATTACGCCTCACATGATATATGTGGTTTATATTAGGTAGGTCACGGATAAGGATAGATGGTATCGTAAATGTCGTCAAAGGCCTGAAAGGGTCGTGCGGGAGCTGACGAACGCAAGCCATTCCTGCGACTTGTTGCTTTCAATGCTTGTTGTTTACAATGTGGTTTTCCTATTTAGTTGTCGATTTAAGCCGAAAAATGACGTACATATATGCATAGTCACATAAATGAGAGATAACAACAGATTACGTAAATAACGAGTCTTTATTCCAATTACGTAAACCACAAAACAAAGTGTTGATATCACCTCGTGAGCAACTTTAAGTAATTGTTTGCTCCACGAATTCGCTAATTGATATTAAGCCGCGTTGTTTACAATAATTTTGTTTTCTTCTACAACTCACTTTAAATAGATACCCACACGCCTTGTCGAGTTAAACTGAAGTTTTTTATATTACTTAAGACTTATGTAGATTTGTTTTGTCTTTACACTCCATGTTATTTTCAATTGCGATATTACAGTCTTTTACTCTAATATCAAGTAGAATAACTGACCGTAACATTCATATTATATTAAAACATTACAAATTACAGTTTTAACTGTACATAAGTGTTACTTGAATTGAATTTGAACAGGTAAAGCCACGTCAGAGCAATCACGATTAAAAAGGCGAGATAAGTTCAATACCTTAGAACATTTCTATCTGGGCGGAGCTAATCGCAGCGAGCGGTCTGCTAAAGAGGTACTAATGATAGTTCTACTGACAAGCGATCGAACGAATGAACGAAGGTTAAGCAGTCACATGCACGTGCCATTTTCTTTACACTCATTGCCATAATTATAGACGAGGTCATGGTCTGAACATCTATTATGGTGGCATTGCTAATTATATGCGATGGCAACAGAATGCACAACATAGGAACTCTATATACATATATATTAGATAAGATTAAGTAACTAATATCATTAATGTATCATGAATAGGATGCAATATCGCATGCAATATTACCCGTAATAAAATTGCATATATTTCTATATTTCAACTGTACTAATTCAATTAAATCTGTATAGACACCAAAATTTATATCGATAAGTCCATTTACAAAAGCGGGGCATTTGGATTTGTAATGGATCGAATTAAATTACAACAGTGAGGAATAATGACTGAGTAAGAGAAAGGCCCACCCAGATTCTTCGTATAGGTAATAGCGGGTATAATGAAGACAACAAATCTGAGGATTTATTGGAATCCAGCAGTAAATAACTAGGATAACAGATTTATCTTGTGCTCTGCGTACGACGATACTACAGACAGTAATTGATATACTGTATGTTTTATTATAGAACAGTAGGGAGACTTTGCGACCTGTTGACAGAACTTGTGATCTGTTATGGAGGAATATGGAGTGTTCTTAAAAAAATACGGAACAGTTTTGCTTAGACAACTAACTGTTTAAGGTTTTTCTAGCAAGATACTTCGAAAAAACTTTTGGGGCTCTTAAATCTATTCATTACTTGATCGTTCGTGATAACGGAACTTTGAATCAATGTTTTGTGTGTTGAATTACAAATTAGCTTTCAGATATTAACACTAACTCTTTTATTAGTTGACATTTAAAGTCCCCCTTCGAGACATATTACTACTAAGTTTATTTTCATTATATCTTTCATTTCTATAGTTCTGCAGTATTTATACTGTTATCTGTAACGTTCAAAAGCCCAACCTTCGGCAAATAAAATTGTATTTTAAATTTTAATAAAGGTGTTGAATATATAACTTTAATATTCTGTGAGGGTCAAATTTTACACGTTAAGTTTTACAAGGTTCCCGGTGGCCGATTGAGCTTAAATTTTTTCTGCATTTTTAGTTACGATGACAGTGCATCCTGATTAACCTTACTAATTCTAAAAGCTTGTTTTAAAGAATATTTTTCTCATTATATTTATCTTTTACTCTAAGAACAATCAGTCAGAGCAAAATTACCCCGTTATTTACGAACGCCAAAGTACTGAGTGTAAGTTAAAAAAGGTGTCCAGTGTCGTGTATGACATTCCAAAAAGCTTGCTACTATAATTCTATTTAAAAAAAGTTGAAAGTTAATGCTGTGATTAAGTCAGTACGCTACGCTCGACAGACTGAGGGGTCAGACAGGGCGCGCCGATGCCCTCTAGCCGACCGCTTTCCTACACAACTGCGTATTACCTAAACACTGAAACCGTTACAGGCTTCGATTCGGGAAAATTTCAAATGTCAAAGGTTATACGTAATTTCATTGTTGATATAAGATTGCATAAGTTTTTGGGCCCCCTTTGGTAGATTGTTGAGTGTTAGGTGTAATATACGTTTGTGTTTAACATTCCCATTTTTTATCATATATGTACGTATAGTCGGAAAAACGACGTATTGGGTTTTTCTAATAAAAAATTCTCTGTAACAGCCTGGAGTTATGAAGTCGGCGGTTTTACACTCCTGTGCTTCGCAGACCGCGTTAACCTGTCGGTTCCGGTTGTCATGAAAGCCTATGAAATCCGATATTGGGAAGTCCTCAAATTACCTGACAACTAGTCCAACCATCAATTCAGAATTAGGCCCTAGGGTTGAGTAGGTCAGATGCCAGTCGCTCCGTGTAAAACCTGATATTCAGGCAATAACTGGGTGGGCTAAATGCCAATCCCAATATCCAAGTGGATAATAAGGCTAGGAAGAAGGAGATAGTGTGGAAAACCATAAGGATTGATTTATTGCCTATAATGATAACTTAAAAAGGAAATTAGGGAGATAAGGTATTTGAATAGACGATGTATGAAAGATTTTCAACATACAAAATGTAGTCCACGGGATAGATACGGTAGTCAACGGTGAAATGAATATTTGTTTGCTAAATTAATAAAAAATGGTTAACGCATATTGCAAGGCATGAAAAATACACCGTTCAAGAAAAAAAATAAGCGAAACATTTTGTATATTTTTTTATATGTATGTATGTACTTTGTCGTGAACTCTATTCAGCATTGGCGATTAGTACATAGCAAATAGAGAATTAGGAAGTATTTCTAACTAAATACTCTCTTAATGTTTATGTAAGTACTTCTTTTATTGTGAAATATGATTTCTAAATATATATATTTTTAACTTTTAGGTATATACCTAAAAGTTTATAAAGGTGGTATTAGTTAGAGGGCTTCCCGGCACCAGCCAGTTCGTGTTTTATGTATGCTTTATGACGCCCTGACTTGCTTAAGCTGGCGCTGTATAAATCTCTTTCTTTCGCTCTCTAAGGGAGTTAGGGAAAACAGGATAGAGAGGATCCTTTTTCCTGTTAATATTTTCGAATTTTTCCCATCCAATTCCGTAAAGTGCCCGGACGACGGTAATAGGCTTGCCCCCTATTACGTCCATGAGACTAAATTATAATCGGCTAAGCGTGGGCGTTACCTACGCGTCTGCCTACCCCTTCGGGTATACAGGCGTGAGTGCATTTATGTTTTCTTTATTTTATGCTATTGGGGGACAGGCGAACGAGAACGGCAGACGGGTCACCTGATGGTAAGTGACAACCGCCGTCGATGGACGCTAAGTGCGCTGCCCGCCTTTGAGGGTGATGAGGGAAGGGGGGATGACATGAGAAAAGTGGAGGGGGGCAAGGGTTAGGAAAAAGGAGAGAGAAGTTGGGCGTCCGGAAACTTCCCGGATAGAATTCATATGATAGCGATGTCTACTTCCTGACAATAAAATATTTGAACTTTGTTAAATTTTACAAAGTTGACTATAAAATATGTTTAAGATCATTTAAAGTAAACCTAAATATTAATAGATTCGAGTACAAAAGGCTCTCGAGTTATTGGCTTGGCCTCTTCAAACAGTACTCTCAAGCTATTTTCGTTTGTCTAAGCTAAAAGATACATGTCCTAAATTACCTTCGTAGCATATAGGACTCGTCTACATAAATTCTTTTAACTCTTAGCCTGTAGACATTGTGTAAAATATTTATAGCGAAAGTATTACACAGTGTTTTTTATTTCAGAGACTAGACGAGACTTATTTCAGAGACTAGACTTCGTTGTTGTGTTGTCTTTATATGTATATAAAAATGATTTTAAATTCCATGTGTGTTAAAAATAGAAGTGGTAAAATATATTTACGTATACTTTTTACCTATATACACACACATGACTGCAAACGTTTTTATAAACGTTATTCGTGACATGAATACCAGTGTATTCATGTTACCACTGTAATAACTACACACGTTCCTGAGAAAAAGGGTCTTGACAGACAGACGGACAACAAATTGATCCTATAACGGTTCCGTTTTTTCCTTTCGAGGTACGGAATCCTAAAAAGGGATGTGTTCAGATCACAGTGGTAACGTGAATAAACTGGTATTCATGTTACCACTGTGATCTGAAATGTAATATACCCAGCATTTTTACTTTTTAAATTGTGACGGTGTTGATATTTAACTCCTCATCAAATAGTGTTGTTTTTGACAATTGGGTATTTTAATACCTAGGTTGTTTTTAAGATGAATTAAGATTTTTAAATGTACAAAATATTAAGCAGGTGTGTTATTTATCATTGTATATGTATGTGTTAGATATCAATTCTAATATCTTCTGATCAGAATTTTTATAACACTAATATATTTTACAAATTTAAATTATTTATTTTGATCTAAATGGAGCTTTATAAATAGAACACTATACAAATTTCTTAAGGTCTAAAAGAAATGAATGAAAGCGTTCAAGTTCTTAAGTTTGAAAAGGGTCTTCCAAGTAATGAATCCGTAACAGTTTCAACTTCCGATCAAAGTAAAATTTTATATTCGAAAGTCGGCTGCTCAAAATAACATGCTTTTTACAAGCAACGGTTGTTTACATAGAAAACCTAATAAATAAGTTTTTATATGACTGCCCAAAAAGGGACTGTTAGGTTTTTAATTTTCATTTATGATGTGTGTTTGAGACTATTCCACCATAACTTTTAAATTCCTACATAAATATTGTGTATAAATGGTGTATCGTTAACTCCTTATATCATGTCGTATGACACTAACTACATATTTTTTTTTTTTTTAAGAGAGTAGAGAGTAGTTGTGTTCACTTTTTTATTAAATAACTTGTTACCACTACACTGCAGTATGTCTGTTTAATATAATACAACTTCAAAACACAGCGTTTTAGCCTTGGAGGTTGACAGACGGAGGTAATCCACGTATTATTCTGGCATATCTTTGTGATATTGACCGATATCGAGTTGGTAGCTATTACCAATCATTAGTGTGCTAGAACTTCATTGTCGAGACAATTTAAAGGCATTCTGTTGTCATATATGACGGAGTTGGTATAAGGGACTTCATAAACATTGTCAAATACAGCTTAATTAAATAATAGTGAAAATTAGACCACCATCTCTCCTTTAAATAGAGCGAGGAGAAAATAAGTTCCTGAATGTATAGTTGATTTAAAAAAAATATGTGGAAAACCGTACCAACCAAGACATTGTTGATTGTTGGCAAACACTGATGGTTTTTAACATTTACCAAATTAAATCGTGTGAATTTTGAGTAGTTCGTCTTATCTTGCGTACAGGGCGCTGGATAAAAACCAACAAGTATAAAAATAATTAAGAGATTATTATTAAAGCAATATGATTAACGTGCTAAACCTACCTATATAGCAGCATAGTATACAACAACGTTTGCTCAATGAGTTACACCGGTTTACTTTGCCCCGTGGCGAGTATAACGTATATGCCGTAACTACATATATGACACCGCAATAAAATAAACATGAGTTAGTGAAACACGACTCTGAACCAATTACCTTGGAAAGTTTGTGTTCAAAAGGCAGTTTAACTTTTTATATGCAATATCAAATATACTCGTATCTATTGACCTAATTTGGGTGAATGTCGTGAAATACCTACGTCCAAATTTTCCAACTCCGCAAATGGGATTTTTTATGATCTGTTTCTACCTTTCAACTAATACGTTTTGAAGCATAAAGAAGCAATGTATAATTTTATTGTGGTTTTCTCTGTGAAATATTGAAACTTGTCGACTTTTATAGTTTTTCTTTTATACTAGACGTATTATTCTTATTGACATTGAATTTATTATGGCATTTTTATTGATTTTTTTAACATTTAAGTTATGATTTTTATGTTTAAATAATGCTACGTTATGAGTAATGGTACCAACAATACTAATTGGATGTAAATGACATGTAACTATTACCAATAATATATATAAATGATTATTGACTATATGATTATTTACTATTTAAACTTAGTATTTTTAATATTTGTTAAACTGATGAAATTATATATGTTTGTTTCCAATTTTCTTAACTATTTATATAAATATATTCCAGTAGCTACAGTAGGTAAACTTTAATCTAAAAAAATATAAAAATTCAATTTGATCTTTGATTGTATGAAAGTACATACAAAGTTGAGGTTATTAAAATGGAATCTAAATACACGTCATTTACAGTTCTTACGTTTTATAAAAATGTTTCTTAAAACAATATGAAGAAGGTGTTCTTTTATTTTGAAAGTCTATGGTTTGCAAAATAACCGATAACGTATTCCTTCGTTTGAGAATAAACAGCCCCGAGGGCGAGAGGTACACGGGAACTTAAAATTTGTTATGCGGCTAAGCTAAAGCAGTTGGTTTTGAGTAAAACTCAGTTTGTATTGATATAATAAGTAACGTTTGTCTGTGTCCCTTTAAACAAAAATATTTGAATGTCTTTAATATACGAGTATGATAGTTTTTGCCTGCGGATTCACTGATGTTATTTAGGTATTTTTCTGTACCCTGGAAAACTGTTTTTAAATAAAAAGTTAGTTTTTAAGTATAAGTACCTGCTATTCCTTGACGGTTCGACCGAGTTACACCGGCCGTTGTCACTAGCCAACTGACCTAGAAAACTGGTATGGGTATTTGACATTTATATGAAGAGCGGTTAGGATCGACATGAAATCATGACAAACAAACAAAAAAAACATACTCGCTTTTATAATATTATAATTAGTTATATATCCTTTGTGTGTACATAAAGAATTAGTTGTCCATGAGTAACTATCTGATGCAAAGTTTTAGAGCTTTGCACCCTAATACTAATCGTTATCACGCCGACGCTGTAGAATAAAATCTTCCAACAATACGGTTCATATAGATGCCGCGTTTGAATTAAATTGGGTCAGGAACGATTTTTTATGTCAGAAGACTGTTTATTTATATAGCCGGGTTAATCTGAACAAACATTTTGAGACTTTTTTAGATTTTTGTCTCAGCAATACTTGAAATTTTAGACCGTGTCTCTCACTGTCTATATCAGTTCATTAACACATAGACATTTACACATTGACATAAGAAGGACTTGGTTCTCGTTTTATATCTTTAAATTATTAATTGACGCATAAAATTACCTAACAGACAAAAATGTAATTTGTAATTAATTAAATAAAATCTCCATCGATTCACTACTCTGCATACATAATCAAACATCACCCTCAACACTGAAAAGTAAGTGTAATTGAAATGCAATCTGACTTAGGAGTGAATCTCAACAAATCCCGATTGATGCGACGGACAACGTGCTCTTACTCCCAGCGTATTTGTACTCCATTGTCGTCACCGATGAAATGGTCGTATTGCGGCACTGGTAAGACTATTTGGAATATCAGGAAATTCCAAATAGTCGCAAAAGCAAAGCAAAGCTTCCAAAAGCAATTGGGAACAGTAAGGCGCTGCTACTGTTTACTTTTGATATTTTCAATTGACTGGCAAAGCGGAAGAAAATAATTTGAAGAAATAAGTTTTAATAAATTATACAATTTTAAACTGTGACACCCGATAGTTGAGTACATTAGCATATTTCGTTCGTAAACTAACTAGTCTCAATTTCCCCCGTTCCCGGTCTCAACCTTTTTATTATAGCGTAGATACATACATACATACATACACTGACGCCTGTCTCCTAAACTTGGAGGCAGTAATAATACTTTTAATCATTTTAATTGCTATCTGGGTGATGGTAAAATCATTTCTCGTCACCATGATTAAGGGCGAAAACGCCCCGGGTAATAAATAAATGTACTATTGAAAATCTTTGATTTCTTGAGAAATCTTTCAACCTATTATTCAATGTCAATGGAAAACGCTAATTTCTTATACGAGCACTCCGTAACGTCACTACTTCACTTTAGTTATGAGTAAAAGTAGACAGATGACATGCAATAGTAGGTGAAATCCAATCATTGGATGTACTTGGTGTTTCGCCAGTAGGACGCGCCTCGGAATCAAGTCTAATTCTTTTTGTGATATTTGCACAAATTTCCTTCTTGTTTAGTATGGAATCTTCAACATATGATTCTGCTACATTGCTAGATCGCCACCCACCATGACGCTTCATTGTCATTATATCAGCTCCTGAATTAGCCAGCAATGTAAACTATGTCCAGTGTAGCTCGCAGCATCTGCTAAACCTAAAAACTTAGCGATTTCTTTAGGCATAGAACCAAATTTATTTATACCTATAGGCTGACAGGTACATTTACCATTCTGCTAATTTAGAAGGAACCGGTCATATTTTGCTTTTGGTGAACGCAAACTTTCATACTTCTTAACAATTGCATAGAATGGACCGTGAATAGTGAACGATCTCGGTACTTTAATTTTCGTGATAGGTATCTTCATTAAAAGCTCATCTGGCCATGGTTCTCTACGTCTTTTACAGTTATATTTGTTAATTGTACTGTTGTTGTTACTGTACTTTTTAACATTGAGTATATACACCCCAAAGAGCTAGATTTGTACTTAGCAGATAATTCTTTAGAGTACGCCATGAACACATTTTCTGAAAAAGACTGCATATTCTTGTTGTTTTGCCATTGCATGAAATTTTGGTACACTAATAGATATTTATCCTTGGAGTTTTCAGGTAGCAAACTTTCCATAACGTTAAGGGCTTCACCTCTTATATCGGGCGGTGTACAACATAAATAGTTTTCTTCATAATTAGTACTTGTAGACATTTTAATTAATAAATAACTGTGATTTTAACAGTGAAAACGAGTTGTGAAAAAAATTTCGCAATGGCGGGAAAAATTAATCTGTTATAAACTTAGTGATTATTAAAGGTGTGTAGGAATTTATTATTATGTCCCGCCAACACAAAGGGATGATCCTCCAACAAACGAGATGATCAAGCCTGGTGGAAAGCGTCCCAATGGTTGATGTTGTTAACACAACTCTTATATTGCGATTCAGGATCTTACTGTGTTTCTAGAGTAGTTCTTACGTTGTTCAGATCTGTATCACCGTATTCGTTCTGTTGTGATTGAATTTTATACTTCCAACTAGCTAATTGAAGCTTCGCATTTTCTGTCTGACAACCTGTTTTAACTGGCAGTTGATTATAAAGTTGAAGAGACATTATTAATAATTCGATTCCGATATGCAATATCTATTAAATTTAAAAAGTTCAATAGAAAATTTGTATATATTTTATGTAATACTTGTTTGTTTTCACAATTCTAAAACATTTACAATTTTCTAAAACATCTACAAATATTTACAATGTATAACGGTATATTAGAAACATTTTGTATGTAGGATGAAAACACACAACAATGAATATCAAAAGACAACGGAACTGAAGGAAAACTCTTTGAACTTGTGTTTGCGTTGCCATTTCATAACCAGTTTTATGTAAAACATATATCTACACACATACACACACATGCCTGTATCCCCAAGGGTATAGGCAGAGGCGTCCACACTTTGCTGACTATAATTTAGTCCATCTTCACCGTTGATTATAAATAGGATTAATCAAAACTGCTAATTAACACGCTTGGACTAATATTTCTGTCTGTCTGAGAGATTCTCGATTGCAATAACGGAGTATCGTATACAATACGGGCACTAGTGGACATTTCGCATTAAGTTCTACTCGTAACACCCACGTACACAATGAAGAAGTTCAAAGTTCACTGAAAGCGCCTCCCACACCAAGGGCACTGGTAGTTGCAAACGTCTATTTATGTCTCTGTTAGTTTGTTACTGTATTTGATCAGTTTCCAGTGAGGTATAAAATAAAAGTTATGGAAACGCTATTGCGAAAGTTTCATTTGAAAATAACTCTTCTGGTATGTATTTTTTCTATTTCGGTTCTTAAATTTGACATAGTAACGTGGAACTCTTTTTTTTTCTCTTGTGAAAACCCCCATGGGTCATCACCCATACGTGGGACCTACAAAAGGCCTTCTTTCCTTAAAAAAAGAAACGATTTTCTTGAAATAATAAATTCAAGTATTTCAGCGACAATCAAAACAATAAACTATAAAAAACTATACACCTTAACTAAAAATAGATGAACAAGGATACTTGTATATAAAAATTGTATGAAACAATCAATTTAATCTTTCAACCCAACTAAATATTCAAGTCTTATCTAAACAAGATGAGATTACTTTAAATGAAACTGTCAGTCGAGCCTTCATCTTAATCAAGTCTAATATCTACTTTACTGAGAAATTGACCTAGGAATTGATAAGCCTGTCTTAGATTAGCGTATTATTTTAAGACCAAGTTTAACAACCAAGTAAATCATACATACTCTCTTTGTTGTTGTTATTCTTGCACTACACGCACACATTATATTTTCAAAAACCTTATTTTTTTTTTACAATTATTTCACACTTATTAATGAATGATGCAAATTTAAAACATTCCTATGAGTCGAATCGTTTTAAGCTTAAGTCACTTCTGCTCTTCTTCTGTTTTCTATTAGCAAAGAAGAGTCCTTCCTATTCCTATTCATTATTTGTGAAATATTAAATATTCCACAAACAAGTAATTGATATCTATGGTTCTCAAGTGGATTTTAATAGCAGACGGTTGCCAGCTTGATTTTAAACGGTTGATAAGTTACTTTCATGCATTTGTCTTTCTGAGGTTGTGCAGACTATTGTTTTAATGAGAAGCGCGGTAGTGAAAGAGATAGCTATCAATGTTGACGCTGACTAATGCAATTATGTCCTAATTAGAATATCAATGAGTCACCGCTTTTCACCCTCTGTAATACATCTGCTTCGTTTTGTATGCATAATATAATTTAGTTTTCCTTCAATTTTTTAAGCCCTGTCGATAAATAAGGGAGTTATAAGTTAGTAGTGTGTATCCTTGTCTGCCTGTGGCATCATAGCTCCCAAACGGAAGAACCTGTTTTGATTAGTTTTTTTTTCATTTGAAAGGTATCTTAACTTTATATAAAGTTCACAATTTATTGGGGTATTCAGTGCTTTTTTAACAAAATATATGAATATGCCTCATAAGAAGTCCAGGCGGGATGTTGAGTTAAATATTTATTCGGTATTATTTTTTGCTTTTTAGTTAATATACGTATGTAATAGAGTCGGGTTTTATATTTTTTAATCATTTGATTTAAGACATTGCTGTTATTGCAAATCAACGGTAAAAACTTAAATTATCTTTAAGTGGAATTTAATTAACTACCACTCCTCTTCCTTAGTTAGCTAGCGGACAGTTGCTTATTGCAACGATTACGCAATAAGATGAATAATTAATGACATCCTAAGCAGTCATCTCTGAAAAACTACTGTATAGATTTTGTTAACATCTTTATCTCCAGTTTTTTATCTCCATTATAAGTTCTTAGTTAATCAATCCACGTTTATATTTACAGTGATTCATTCAAGTAATCATGACTACTTTTCTTTTACAACAAAACTAATAATTGTTTATTTTATTTACTGCCTTTATATGTCATGAACAGATAAGAAATATGTAGATATTAGGCAATTGCATGAACTGTTTTTGTGATATCTACGTAACATAGTTGTAATTTGTGTACTGTATAGTTTATTACTAATCTGTTATATTTCTATTCTATCTTAGCAACTAATCCTTTGAAGTAAGTATTATAATTAATTAAGTAAAGCCTAATTAATTGAAACGAAAATGACATAATTAATAACCACATATGATTTGAAATTCACCAGCAAATATTTTACTTACATGGAACCAGTTGATTTTATACTTAGTTTTACTGTAGGGTGTTATCCTGAGTAGAATCGACGGTGCGTAGCGTCAATAATTCTAGTTGTTGCCTTGCAGCAAATTCTTAAAGTAAGTTTGCATGAGTATTACTCCCTGATATTATCTACTTACTCGTTTGAATTGTTAAAATTACTTGTTACTTCCAAAGTAACATGTAAGTATGGGCTTAGTACACTGTTAACATAAAGTTTTTTCTTGGTATTGCTTTTGTTTGTATTAGGAGTATTACTAGAGGATTTTATAAACATTAGACTTAACCATGAATTTGACTTAATACTTATAACTTTACTTATTATACTTAATACTATGTAGAATAATCGAGCCGTGTGTGTCTCTGTGGAGGGCCCATCCCATCTTTCCCGTGGGTGTCGTAAATGGCGGCTAAGGGGTTTGGGTTGTTGTCTATCTCATAGTATGTATACAGTACCCAGTTGACAAAAAAAAATACGGGTATTACGTAAATGCTGCGCTTAAAGCGCCTCTGCCTATCCTTTCGAGAATATAGGCGTGAGTCATGTATGTAAAAATCGAAAGTTTAAGACATTTATAGGAAAACATTAATGCCGTTAAACAATTTGTATGAAAAATCTTAATTTCTTGTAACACTGATTATATTTTCGAAGAGCAAGCAAAGTGTAGTGGCAAACTCAGCAGAAAATAACAACCAAGTGTATTGACCAAACCAAGTACCACAAATGAACGCACTTTACGTTTTTGATTCGATTAATTTCCTTCTGGAAATTTTCGACCAATCGTTCAAGGTTAATAATGATAAATCGAATGCCGAAATGAAAACTCATTCCCCTCAAATCCCGTTTTAATAAGCAGCCGTTTAACATGAGTTATATAATACTGGCTCCTTTCTGGCTAATTCCAAAGATAAAAACTGGCAAAGTAAAACTCACGGAACAATCGCAACCAAATCACACCGAAGCTGGCCTTAACTTGTTGAACACCACAGTCGGATTCTGAATTGGATTGTCACTTGCGGTGAAAAGTTAATCCGGACTATTGAACTAAAACAACATAAAAGGTAGAGATACAAAGCTGAATACAAATTGAGTCAAGAGAAACTACATACATACATTCACAAAGCTCACGTCTTCCCCCTGTCCAGGGTAGGCAGAGACGGTAAAACACCATTTGCCACGATCCTGACATAAAACTTGCTTTCGTGCGCTTTTGTGTCTTCTGTAGTATACTGCCGATCTGGTTTCACTTACTCCCCAAAGTAACTGTATAGTAGAGATTTTCTGAACCTTAATTAATGTACAAATGTACACTAAGAACTTTTTATTAATATTTTATTTATTTCATTCAGAACTTTGCCGTAATAACCGATGCTCATTATGTTGTTAAAATCCAACAAAGTGTTTTAAAGCATCAAAAAAATGAATCTACCAAGATTAATTGACCACCTAATAATACTTTTATAACCATTATAAACCTCATTAGGAACAATTTAATTACTACATTTCGATCTACTTAATAGCCGTTTGTGTAGTAAATAGCATTATTATAAAAAGTTAACGTGGTGTGTAAGTATAACGACTATTCATGGTACTTATATAGTTAGTAAACTTGTCTTTATTTCATAAAACCCTTAATTAGAACTGAAGTAGATATAAACTAAAAATAAATCAGCTCTTCCGTCCCACAAGACTAAAATAACGGAAACACTTTCTTATAAAAGTAGGTAACTATTTATTCGGGTTTTATATAATAGAAATATATAAAACCCGACTGTGCAATTAAACTCCTATCTCTCTTTTTGTTGCTGTTTGTTATCTTCAAATGTAGATAAATGATACCTCGCATGTCGAAATGCATCAAGGGACATCATACATATTACATTTATACATACACTCGAAAAACACAACATAACATAACTTATTGAAAAAAACGGCTTGGTAATTTGGTTTAGGGTTAAACTTAGTTTTCGCCAGGAAGAACAAGAACGTAACTTAAATATACATATATTAGAACCATAAAATAAAGTTACAAGAAGTACAGTTTTACCCAAGCTGGAGCTATTGTGTTCTACTATATTGGTACAAAAACGTTTTAGTAGAATGTTAAAGCTGTATAATAATATACCATTTTGAATTTAGAACATATTACATAGTATGGCATCCAAAGCTTATGTTATTAATTAATCACTCTCGACAAATAATAAGTTAAAAACAACACTCCTTTTGTTCTTACGCTCTGTATTTTTTTCTTCTAAATACGTACGTATTTAGAACAAAAAATACAGAGCTCGTACATATTACGAGTGATCTACCCACACATCGCGGGAAATGTCAGTCACATTAAGACGCCCACAATCGCCGTTCAATTGCGAATATATTGTTAGTGTTGATATGTGCAGCTACTTACCCGGCGTTTGATGACTTACTCGACATACTTATTGCAATTAATATGGTGTTGATCTTAATATGGAGTGTGCATTGATGAAATCCTTTTTATAAGGAATTTGTTGACGTGCAGAGGTTGCGTTCAATATTAATTTGTTCTTATTAGATTTTGCGATGCCCTCCTCATTTGTTTTAATAAAAAGTCATTCGAGTAGTGTTACCATAAGTTTCTGATGTAAAAAGGACTATAGAATAGTACGCTCTAAGTAGCTCAATCTGAAACATCAGCGAAAAACCCCCTAAACCCTCGACTATTCGTAAACATGAGCTTTCTTTTAGGAACACAGCTCAAAGAAGCTCAAACTTCGTTTTTTATACATACATAGTGGCAGGCCCTGGAGGGGTAGGCAGAAGCGTGTCATACGCCCACATTTTGCCAGCCATCATTTAGTCCAAGTTACATATAAGGGCGAGTGTCTTGCCGTTACTACCGGGCACTGTATATTCAGTAACTGACGTATAACAATTCATTCCCTTGTATTTTGTGTTTGCAACCTCAACAATAATATTTTTTTCTTAATATTAATTTTATATTTAATAGACTTAATCAATATAATAACATAATGAATTTATATTGATATACATCAAATTATCAAAATTTAGTACTGACAATAGGTTGTCATTTAGATGCTTAAACGAACTAACTTTTTAACATAGTACAAAATCATTCCAACAGTCATTAAACTAACCCATAACATCTCCGAGCAAGTGATACAATTCTGGTTACAATCTAAATCAGTATCTTGTATTCATTTCAATGAACAGTCTGAACATTTTGATGATAAAAATAAATTCATTCCGTAAAATTGTCCAGATTAATCTAACTTGCAAATGAGATATGGGTCAATAAATGAATTTCAAATTAGAGACTCTTTATGACTAAATTAAGAAATAGCTTGCAAAGTATAAAAAGTAATCTAGGTGCAGGTCGGCTGTGGGCGGACGGATGCGAGGGGGAGTAACTGTATACACCCACCCACGCGATAATGTTCAGTAACACAACGTAACACAGACTGAATTTGATGGAAAGGAATATCAGCTTTACACTTTTTTAGGTAAACCATTTACAGATGACTCTACTCACCAACTTCCTAACATTATTTATTCACAAACGTATTCAGGTTCTTGTGTTTTCGTTCACATTCAGTCATTTATGGTTTAGGTGGTTTACAGTTAATATTACTTGACACTTTACGGTAGTTTATTCTCATACCTTAAAATTAAAATTCTTTCTGCAAAGACGGTTCCCAAGGTAATACAATTTTGTTATAATTTCTCACATCGTCATATAAATTAACCATATAAATACCCAAAACTTAGTATTGCTCATTCATAAAACAGTTCAAACCTTTCTATAGCTTATTATTTAGGTTGAATTTCCTGAAGATTTTAACACGTTCTTTATTGATTCTTTTACAAACTATTACGATAATTATAAAAAAAGAACATTTGCCATACTTTAAAATAAAATAACTAGGGAAATAGTTGACTACAACTTCTAATGATACCACTATTATGCGTAGTCACAACATGCTGACTTGTAATTTACCAAGCGTGGGGAACACTGTCTGAAATACACAATCTATTCGATTGAAATAAATACAATACAGTCTTGCGATAAGCATGTATTAATTTCATTATAAGTAAGAACTTCAAATCGGTTAAAATATTTTTTCACAACTAAAGTCGTAAGAACTCAAGTTACATGAGACGTACCAGTTTGCAATCAAATAACCTTATTCAAGTCCGACCTAATATGTAGCACCCAATAATAGTCAAGCTCTCCACGTTCGCAGCATGCACAATGGCCGTCCTCATTCCGGCGGTACGATACGGTAAATTGGTTTCATATCATTAAATTTAATGAAAATCGAATATAATTTTCATCATGTTGCATTATTAAGTGTATTTTTAAACGGAATGCTAACGTATTTTGATGTTCGATATTTGGTATATTAAAATTATGTATTTTCAATACTTACAGACTATTGTAAATTGAGAGTTTTTATTAAATTTGCTTTAAAGGAACAAAAAAAGCAGTTAAACCTATGGAAACTCTTTCAAACCGATGTTAAATGTTAACTAAGAGTAATAGGTAAGCCTTTCTTCTTTCTTATTCTTAACAACATTTAGACACTCTCAAACTGGAAAGAAAATATTATTTTAGAAAAATAATATTATTAAATCACTACAAAATTACAAACAATAGCAGTACTTTTAATAAGATACTCTTAACGTGAATGTGTGAATCCTCAGATGTTGTAAAAATCAATAGTATAAGCACTAGAATGCAGGTAAAAAATAGTTAGTCATGAAGACACTTGTTTCCGCTCACAAAGTATACCTGATACCTATAGTGTACGAAAAGGTACAATTTATGAGAGTCTCTTCATAATATTAAGTTCAGCAAGATAACAATTAATCAACCTAAAAGAGTTCTACGACAACATCCTAATCACATGTATGATTCAGATTCAAACATATATCCCGTTATCCGCTCTCTTCTCGCACCCCTCCCTTATTACCCCCTTATCACCCTTAAAGGAAGGCAGCGAACGTACGGCTCTTTAGTTGCAGTTGTCACTTACCATCAGGTGACCCGTCAGTTCGTCTGTCCTTTTATATCTTAAAAAAAGTCTTGCGTCAAAAGCTTCATAGCGTTGATTACAACAAACTAAATTTACCTACTGTCACTAATGAGCCATATTCATGATTTACGAAAGGAAGTACAAACTGGAACGTGTGTGGACTTGCGCCAAAAAATAGCGTAAGAAAGCGTACATATCGTAAACAATAATTCAGCTTGAATTATTGTATTTGTATGCGGTTACCATATCTAGATAATACGTGGTCAGGAAGTTGCTGCATATTCTGATTATACTCGCAAGGTTCAAAGTCAAGAAATTTCTATTCGCGTCTGAATAACTTATTATTTTTACATTTATACAAAATGTAAAAATAAAAAAAAATCAAATAGTACTAAAGAGTAAAAATTTCATTGAAATCCCATTTAAACACTAACCCCTCCTATATAATGAAAGACAACCCTTTTGACGGCTACTGGGCACATCTCTATTGTCTACATTATAGAAAACTCAAATAACAATCTCCTTGACTCAGCAGCTGAATCAATGATAAAGCAATCGCAAACGATCCCAAAAAAAAATTTACTAAGCGACCCGTTTTTATTGTATGTAGACCTTTTTTTTTGTCATATTTCAGAATTTTCGTAAATAAGACTTGCAATAACTTACAGGTGTATTAAGAAACGTTGATTAATAGTTCAGGAAGTAAAGTTGCTAAATGTATGAAGTACGATACACAGAGCATCGTAATAATATTAGCGTGTATCGCTGTCCGCCGGAACGCATTCATACATAATTCATACATTTCATTCGCTCAAACCCCGGAGTTATGTGTCGGTTGCGTGGTTTTATACACCTTTATCGAATAATATTTGTTCTTGTACCCATATTTTGTGATGTAGATACGATATACAGTGTAAAAGGTATCGTTCCTTTTGGTCCTTTTTGCAAGATTGTTGGGCCAAAGACTGCTATCGTCGGCTTTTGATATTACAGCTTGGTAATATGAAATATTGGTAAGTAGATTTAGTGAGGATTTGAGTGGCATTACGATTTGAGGTTTGGGTTTTATGTGTAGAGAAGTATCATCGGATATATTTAAAACCGGCAACTCATGTGATTTATATTCATATTGTAAATACATACATACTGTCTCGTCTCTCGTCTGTACTCGCCCCTTCGTCTCCGAACATTTTGCCAATTATAATTTAGTCCCATTCGTCCGGACACTTTTGTAAATTGCATAGGAATTCTTTGAGTATATTGACAAGAAAGGGAGATCAGAAAGAGAAGGTAAAGGATATTGCTTATATAGATGGATTGGGGAGTATAAGCTATAGCTCAAGGAAGTCAGGGTCGCATACCTATAACTTGAACTGGTCGGTGCAGGGGAATCCGAGTCCTCTTACTATAAATATATGTATTGTACTATTGTAAATCTGACGCTGTGCACTTTGTTACGACCGACTCAATGATGACCTTCTTTTGGTTGTATTGTGTCATGCTGTACAATTTATCTCTCATGTGCATTATAATGTCTGCTGAAGGAAGATTCTCACATTCTCAGCCGATTAAACGTATTTATAAAGTAAAATAAAATATTCTAATGACGTAAATATTTCTTTAGTAGTGTTATAACTATTAGGTACACGGTGCGATAGTTTATTTTTATTTTAACTAAAAGTGTGAAATAAAATATATAATTGTATTTTACTAGCGTTTTGTTTCAACGTTGTACCAAAATAACACTACGTAAGTTAATTTACTTTATGTGTTTAATTATCCTACCATCCTGTTAGCATTTATACTAAAAATCAAGCTGACATTTTACCAGCGTTAATGCGTATGTTGCATAAACCCACTTGGTTAATATTCCACGAGTGTAACATGGATATCGCGAGCTCAGTTCTACAGTTACGTAACTTTAGGGGATAACAATAAAATGTATTGTGTATGTACCATATACACTGCATAGAGATACGAAAGCAGTGAATAAATAGTGATCGATGGGCACTCGACAACTTACAAAACGACACGGCAATCCATTTCCCACAGTTGATTCCCTCATTTTCCCGAACGAGTAGAGTCACGTCTATCCCGGTCAAAATACACAATACTGTTTTACTTTTTGTTTCCAGACACTAATAAAAACATACATGTAATGTTTTATAAAATTAACGATACCGGCTTTTATCCCAAAACTTCTAAGGACTTGCTAACAAAGTCAAAAAATATCTCAACCTGTTACCAAATAGACGTCAAAACTTCTAAATAATCTCACGATTTCAACCATAAATACCACATTAAACTACGTCACGCAACCATGTCTAATTAATTTAACGCTACAAATAATTCAAATTACATGTAAATTATTGAAATCATTTCGATAAAGAACATGAAAATGACTAAGACATATTTTTAAATTGAATTTATATCGTTAGCAGTTTATTCAGCAGAATGATATCACAGTTGAAAGAATGTCAAAATAAAGAACTTTTATATTTTTTATAATACTAGTATACGGGTTGCAATTAACCATAAGCTTTCCGATTTTTATTATTTATACAAACTGGTGTAATTTCTATTGTCATTATTTGTGTGATGGCTTGAAAGCATCGTAATCAGTTCTGTCTTGAAAACTTATTAATTTAATAGCTTCCTTAAATTTATTGATGATTATTTATATGAAGTGTCTTATTGTATTGTATTTATGATTGCAGACTCTCAATTTAAATGCAGCCTGAGATAGTATTAATGGTCAGTTATTTAAATACTTAAAGATCGTCAAGGTTTATATTTCTTGAAATAGTCAAAGTAAAGAAAAATTAATAACATTATAAAAGTATGCAATTCTTATTTTACAAGTGCTATTGACCCATTGACTTTTTCTCTTATTTCTTTTCTTTTTTTTTAATAAATCTTCTTATAGTGAAATAAATTTACTTTTAAAGAATCTCCGCAGATAAACAATGTCGGTTAACATGGTTACTTTTAGCTTTAAATGTTGAAATTACAATAGATCTTAGCACAAAGTCAAGAACTTACATAAACACATCAAAATAGAGCACCGTTACGGTGTAAAACATAAAAGCTTCAAGCAAACATTCAGATCGAACGATATATGGGCCAAACTGACTTACACAACAAATGATTATCGCAAAATAAATAAGTCCATCTCGATGTTCTTACATAGTGGCCCCCTAAATAAATCAATAGATTTTATCGAACGTAGTGCAGATCATTGTTTCGTGCAGCTGGAAACTTTCTAGGTCAATCTGGGTGGTAATTTATTTGGAGAGAGCAAGCGTGAACTCGATACAGAGAAATACGGATGACACTCTTTCCTCGGCCCATTACGTCGACAACCCGACTATGTACAAAATCGCTTGTACACCGACAATCCTCTAAACGGTCTGTTTTCCTGTTTTTTGTCGTTTTATATTGTTTTGATGAGGGTGGTTTTACATTTACGCAAATTTGTCGTTGCCACTGAATTATATTGAGTACGTAGTAAGTTCAATATGTAAATGTTGATAATGTCTTGGCTGAAATGGGTTATTTATTTTCTCTTTCACTCGCTCTGTTGTTTATTTTACATTACATTGTGTTTCTCTACACAAACTTATTTGTATGTACTGATTAACAGCATAACAGCATGATTATAATAGGCATTTTTAAATACAAAATTAAATAAACGCATCTTAACTTCTTATCTCTAAGTACCCTAAATAAGATTTTACAAGTAATTATAAAGCGGTACGGTTACTTAGGAGGCTGAATGGCGCGGCTGTCGGTGCCTACCGATAACTCTCATCTTTGTATTCCAATTATATCAGTCTAGCGGAGCGGGGATGAAAGCTCCGTTGTTAAGTGAAAAGCTTGTTTGGACCTACTTACTTAAGCTTTTTTAGTTAATAAGGCTATTATTAGATTTTAGTCATATCTTATATAAAAATACGTTTTCTTTTTTATAATTAACATAAAATTTACTTTTATTGCAGTTATATATTCATAATTCCATTCTAAATTATTTTTCACAGTAAGCCTTATGATGATATGAGAGTTCACAGGTCATCTTTAATTTTACAAAAATACATTTATTTCTTGCGATCCTTATTCAAGTTTTGCTATCGAAGTGTTACCGTAACAACGTGTCGTGTGTAAGTTCGCGGAATTTGTCCGGATATGGTCAATAGATATATGTATATACAGTCAGTTAAATCTAAAGCAATCTAAAATGCTAGGTGACTATTATTTTACTACACTTATTTATATTCTGTGCACAAGCGTTTATTTCGTGGCATGTTTTTAATTTTTTTTTTTTGGTATTTCACTGTTCAGAAAAGATTAGCGGTAACCTTTAGTACTTGACAAGTTGATCAATCGATTAGCCTACTGCAGCTGGACTGGTTTAATGATTTTTTTTAATGTATTTTTTTTAAATAACTATTAATTATTAACTAAACGAAATATTTGAATTCATAAAATTATTAAGGTGTCATTTCAAACTACCATTTTAACAAGAAAAAAATATAAAGTTAACCGGGTATACTTCTAGTTCCAAAAGTAAATCAACTGAAGGAAATGGGACTCAGTAGATACTTGACGACTGACAAGCCAACACTATATGTGCGAAGATTTCCGAGCTTGAAAACGTGAGTGATACATGAGTGAAGAGCTACTTCAAATCACTAATACTGAGCTCTACTGTAATATAGTTTAATGAGTAATTGGCTGAGATTGATTATAAATGATCGGCCTTAAGCCGACAATTTATACCTAATAGATTTTATAGAATTCAAGATTCAGAAAAAATATTTTATAATTCAACACTAGATTGAACACATTTTGGTCCTTTTCTACACAACTGCCAAAAAAATTGTGTGCCTTTAGGGGTTATGTCTGAATATATATTTGTGAGTTTCTTTAGTCTACTATCACTTCTAAATGCCTGAATACATTTTGAACTATGAGGTATTGTTGGAATCCTTACATCACCCTGATTGGTTGTTGGCCAATGATGGCAGTTTTTATTAAAATTAAACCTCCCACGCGAATAAGGTATTAAACTATTTTGATTATTGATGACGATTTGTCTTTCAGTAAATTGTAAATTTTCCAATAAATATTTAAGCATTGAATTGTTTTCAGTATACACTTTGGAAACAAGTAAAATTATTAAAAAATATAAATCCCGAAAGCATTATTAAGTTTCTCTCTTCTTTGCTGGCGCGATCTAGAAATCTTATACAATACGTCACTTAAAATATTAAGACATTTCAAATCATACCTCACATGTGTCTCAAGCCGTTTAAGGTCTAGAACTAGACAAAGCAACATAGACATATACATACATACGCTCTAAAAATGTAACCCTCCTTCTTGCGAAGACAGGTAAAAACAAAAGCATTTCATTTATACGTCGAGTCGAGGTTATTCAATACTTGAATGACATATTCAGGTTCCGATCAATCACAAACAATCAAAACATTTATTGAATCTATATTTACCAACAGCAGAGCTTTGAAAGCCACAAATAGAGCGTGTGAACAGTTGTTCTACTGACCGTTCGCACAACCCTACTGACATTAACATTTACAAAAATGAACCTTATTGTTGTATAAATTGGGTTTGACTGTGTAGGGTTGTGATACATGTTGTCGGCGACGGGTGTATCGTCACGTCTCAATTAATAAGCAAATGAATATGGTTTACTCCTATTGCTCTGTGTTTCCTATGATCTTCGTGTGAGTACATGAGTATGTATATAGGGAAAATTGGCTACATTCGCCACGAGGAGTTATTGTATGATTTGATTATAAATATGGTGATTTTGTGACTTCTGTGTGTTGAATGTATGTCTTGTGCTTAACTGCCTAATATTATATGTATGAAATTCGAGAGATGAATTGGCTTTTCTAAATTTCTTACTCAGACGTTTTTGTTTTTTTTTGTTTTGTGTACACATAGGTCTAATATTATATCATTGGTATAAAACTGCATAAAGATTTGTTGTGAAAATAGTCCAGGTGTTGCGCTTTCGTAGCAACTAATATTGAGAAACAAAAGTTTACAAAAAGCGGCATCGAACCCGCAATTCCGCGATGATTTATATTGCGTGTGATTATAAACGACTGTTTATAAACACGTGTGTGGTTGTGCGCATACTTATTACCTAATAAGCTTTTGGATTCTTGTCCTTACAAATCTACTCAAATACCCCGCCATAAAAAGCATAATAACGTGAGTGAATACCATTGAATTTAAATGACGGTTCCTAAACATTAGAAGCGAATTAAGCACGTACCTACCCAACATTTTCTACAATCATTAACCCACTTATTTATGTTGAAGCGCAGCGTTCGTTGTGTTCACTACCACTTATGGAAATCGTCACAATTCAAATGAGAAAGCTCAGCGTTCTACATCTAATTAAAATAAAACATTTCTCTTTCATGAATATAAGCTGTGGTTTATGTTATCGAGACGAATATACTCGTACGCTATCTGGATATGTTAAATTAAAAAAATATAATTATAAGGCCAACCGTTTACTTGAATAGAAGTGATGCCGTCTGAGTCAGAAGTTTTTTTGTACTAAATATATACAAACTTACTGAAGGGCCAAACCCTTCAGGGATATTGTCGTGTTCTCTTTCTCTCTAACTAAATAATGTTCTTTGAAATTTCACAATTTACAATTGTCTTACGTTAGTCCAAATTAAAGTTAAAGGCCTTTACAGGAGTAACAATCTCATTATTATCTTTTTTTTTGTTGTAAGTTTAACCATTTTCAGATATTAGAATAAAAGCACTCGCAAGTTACATTCAAATTTATTTAAATACACACAGTTTTCCCAACGTATATACTCATATTTCGGGAAGCCAGTAGTTTCGGTCCCGACAGGAGACCTTTCTCAGGAGTACGTCGTCACGTTTTCGTAATTCATATACAAAGCAAAGCACTCACCACTTTATAAAAAAATATGAAACATAGTTTTTTAAAAAAAACAAAGCACTTAAAAAAAAACAAAGCATTTAAAAAAAACAAAGCGTTTAAAAAAAATGAGACACTTACTTATCTTCTATTCTACACGTCTTTCAACACATATGCCGTACACCACAAAAACGTGACGCAATTCTATCTCCAATCTTATGAAAGTAGGTTAACGTCACCTAGCATTGGTGACGTCAGTAACTGGATATTTCTCTTATTGTACCCAAACAGTTACATTTTTTTTTAAAGCTTACTTTTCCAAAATAACCACCGGCGCGAAAATGTCTTGGGAAACTTAGAGAACTTTACCTAAATTCATTCTAAAAGCGCCTTTTTAACCGTGTACGTTCGAAACAAATACTGGTTTTAGGTACGTGAGACAAAATTCAGTATGATTTATTACAAATGAGAAGACAGATATTTCGTTTCTTAACTTATATTATACATCGGCGAGATTTTTTAGTGTTTTGTTGGCAGATATTTTGTGTAGACGGAAACGAAGTATAATACAGATAATAATATTTTTTATGAAAATCTTTCGTTATAAGTAATGTTCCTGAAGATTATAACTTTTTTAAATACTGTCCAGTCTAGTTAAAACACATATCAAGCACAACGCTGTGTAAACAATCTCCATCAACTTGATTTACTGAAGAAACTGCGATAAATACCTAATTATATACATGACTTCATTTAAGTACCTATTATCCCATCGAAGCGTGTTATTCATATGTGTACCTACTTACACATACCACACTTTAATTACTAAGTAAAGTGAAGAACACGTCTATGAACTATGACTAAGTACTGCACAATGAAAGTTTCTACTTACAATACAAACACAACGTTTTTAACAACTCAACTATCGAATTAAAGTCAGACTAACAATTCTGCTGTCTACTAACTCTCACTCAGACAATAAAGTATCTAAACTAAGTTACACTTAAACAGCGTGGGTTATCTAGTCCTAGTTAGAACAACTCATCTCTTTCATTAGGTGGGTGCAGTCTAGATTTTTAATTAGTTTAATAACCTAACGGTATTCTACTGAGTTACTTCTCGAGTACACTAACAGTGGCGCAATGCTCATTAGTCGTTTTAATTAACAAAGACATGCATTTTAGGTAACGTCTAAATATGAACATCTTGGGTAAATACCCAACATGTTTAATTTTTTTATTTACTCAGCGACGTGATGAGTTGAAAATCAAAAATCAAAAATCAATAAAATGAATAAAAAAGCATTTTTATTATTTGCCACGTTGATACACTATAACATATTTATGAATATTTACTGTATTTATTAGAAAGTTTATTATAATTTACTCTATTTACAAAATGGGTGATCGCGTTCTGGCCGAATTTGGACGGTCTCCTTTTGGTTTGTAGGACCTACACATCATTCTGGGGTCGCCTATCTCTTGAGGTGGCTAAGTCTACCGGGGTACACAAGGATTTTCTTTCAAAGGTACACCCAAAAGCAATTAATTAGGTATTTTTTTTAATAAATACCAGTTTTTCGAAAAAAATGCTAATATATATTTTTTTTTGTTTCTTATGCTCGTAATAAATTTCAGTTTTCTGCGTTCTATATGTATAGAATTTGTACAATAAAGAAGTTGATTTCTTTACTGTCGGTCAAAGCTATTAAAGTACTCTAAAAAAAACCTATAAATATTTAAAAGAACAACACAACCTGTTCCTTTAAATAAGCAAACTTATGTAAAAAAATTCCCATCCCCATATACATATGTACCTTTACCCTACTATTACACTGCACATTAAATACCCCATTATTAATAAATAATGTTAGTGGCTGCATACATTTCACTTCTGGTTTGTTTAATACTGACCCCCTTTTGTCATCATGCCTTATCATTTTCAACCTTCTATACAATATTTAACTACTGTTTCTAGTCTCCGCACTACACTTCGCTACTCATTTAGTCGTAAACAAACGTCCGTATTACGTAATTTCACCTAATTCCAATTTTCTTGCGATTTGATGAGCACGGACCTAACATGTGGAATTAGGTTCTAATCGCATTATCGGCCATTACCATTTAAACGGCAACTGATGCTGTCAAAATATTTACGATTGCTGTCATCTACCCGGCGGATAGACTGAATTTTGCCAAAGAAACAGCCGTAACAGTTTCTAATTGATAGTGAGTACAAATATCAAATCATTTGAAATGTTTTATATTAACGGCTGATACTGCACTTTGGAATTATATTACTAAACGGTATTTAATAACAGAAAAATTAACGAGTGGATGCTTTGAATTATTACATTTATGTGTAATAGGCTAGCTAATGTTAAGTAGTTACCGGCGTCAACACGGCAATCTTTATAGGGTCGTGTAAACCCTACCAATGGGTGATCACTTTACCCGGACTAACTGTGAAGTAATACGTCGGAATGTAACTAATGCCACATTTGAAGTTTCAATAAGCTGTTGGTAGATATTTTAGGGTGATTATTTAGGGGTATGTGGTGATAAATTTTGGGGATAGACCCCGTGAATAATGTTAAGTGCCAGCAGTTTGAGGAAAATAGTGTGTCGTGATTTATTACTGAAATCTGTTTTTGTAATTTACTGATGTCTATAAATAAACCCTTTATTTCGTAAAAGAGAGGGCTATTAAGAATAAAAATAAGATAACAAGGATGTTGGTGAAATATCCGTTTTTTTTCCAAAGTATATGCATAAAAAAAACTTTGCAATTGAGTGAATAAATGTGTGCATTCCTTTAACACTCAAATTAGACATTGGATCAATACTAACTATTCACACCAATGCATATGCATAGAACACACACATTTCAATCATAAATTACAACAGAGTTGTGCAAGCTTTGAAAGATTCGCTACAAATTCCATACACGGACAATACTAATATTGCGACCGTTTACTTTATTTTCCTTTTTATTTCTTTCTTTACAAGACAACTCTCGCTACACAGGAATCGTTTCCTATGAATGTTTCCTATGTAGCAAGGAACTTGATAAACATACAAACAACGGACATATTTTTATAAATATATATATATTATACCAGACCACCCAAACTTTGGAGAACTATTTGTACACACAAAATTTTGGGCCGTGTGGGCATCAAAACCGCGACCGCTACAAGTATAATAGGCCAGTTATTTTCTCCTACTACGGGGTACTTACTTTATTAGGTATTTTTAGCTTAAAGTGAAAGTTAAAGTGAAGTGAGTGAAAAACATAAAGCTTTTATTTAAAAAAAAATATTACCTTGTCTTCCGATTTACAATGGACAATTAATGCAAACATTCAAAATCTCAGCTTACTCGGAAGCCGGGAAGATAGTCAAATTTAACTTGCAAGGTTTGATAACAGAATGGCAGATAGACACCAAGACTGGTGAACTACATAAGTTTTCAAAAGAATACGTATTCCATTGGTAATCAGTTTGTGGAAAATGTTTTGACTACCTCGTACGTATCGTTTGTTCTAATATTTGCGCATTGGGAGAGGTGCAATGAACTGCGATAGACTGAATGACGATAATGATAAAATGTGGGTAAATTACATCATTGACACTACATAACACTTTCAGCATAATACATACATACGTACTATACACATAAATATAATTAAAATTGAAGTGTCCGTGTGTAAGGTCTATATCCCAGTTTTTAAGAAATTCATTTGAATGTTTACATGTTACCTACACAAAGACATTCATTTTTATTACTTTTTAATCTTTAAAAGAGGAGAATACACGGTCGAAGCACAGCTAGTATTATATAGGGTGTCTAAGTAAGAGTGCACTGTTTAAATTTAGAATCTATTTTTTTGGGCAAGTGGCAACTGAAATCTGATAGCTGTGACCTATGTTTATTCCGACTATTAAAAGTGGAGCGATTTTCGAAAGAACAATGCGCTATAATTGTGAAAACTTATTACAAAAATGGGGAAACCGCTCGAAATGGCTGAAGCTGAATGGCTACGTGAATACACAAAATTGTTGAATTTGGGGCTCAGAAAATCCTTATGCAATCCATGAGAATCAAATGCACCCACAACCAGCAAATATCTGGTGCGGATTGTGGTCAGGCGGCGTGATTGGCCTTACTTTTTTGAAGATGAGACCGATATTGCAGTGACTGTGAACGGCATTCTTTACAGGAATATGATAACGTAGTTCTTGTGGCCTCAACTGGACGGCATGGATCTGGACATGTGGTTCCAGGAGGACGATGCCACCTGCCACACCGCGCATGAAACAATCGACTTCTTGTAGCAACGATTTAAAGAACACATTACCTCACGAAATTTTGATGTGAACTTGCCACCAAGATCGTGCGATTGAACGCTGTGCATTTTTTTTTTTCTTGGAGTTTTGTGAAATCTCGGGTTTATGCGAATAAACCAGAAACAATTCCTAAGTTCAAATCAGAGATCCAACGCATCATCGGTGAGATACAGTCACATCTCTGTGTAAAAGTTACGGAAAATTTCATGAAAAGTGTAATGGCCTGTCATCAGAGCCGTGGGGGCCATTTGCCGGATATTTTATTCCATAGTTAATCGGAATATGCCTTCTTTACAATCCATTAAAATATCACAACTCTCTCATAAAATATGTTTTTATTTTAAAATGAAAAACTACACTCTTACTGAGACACCCTTTACAAACAGACTGAAGCTTACAAAGTGCCTGCGGTATTTCCGAAGAAGTTAAACAATATAGCAATACCAAATAATGAAATATTCATCATAGAAATTTAGAATAGGTAGAAATCTGAAATTAAAACCTGGCAACATTGTTTCATCATACAAATACGATTCAAATCTGATTGGCTGTGCATTGGGTGCGCGTAAATAAGTAATTGAATGTTCGTGAACACAAGCGAGCCGTAAACTGTTACCACGAAATAAATTGATTTTTTGACAGTGATATGAAATACTGATAAAAGAAAGCTTTTTAAATATGTGTAAGAGATAGATACACTTATGTATATGTTATTCGTTTGAAATGAAAATATTAATTATTTATCTGCTTAAGATAAAAACAAAAGATGTGACTGAATAACAATCAATCCATGGTTCGGTTTTGTAATTCGTTTTTAATGTTAAAAATAATATTTTACTGGAATTCAATGAATCTATGATCATTAAATCTGATGATGAAGTACAGTCAATTTTATTGCTAATTTAAAATCTCAAACACATACAACATTTGTTGTTATACGGTTTTGTAATTGGTGCCTTTTTGACAATTCTTCTATTTAATAATTTTTGGCGACTACCTTTTCATTTGAAATGCAGAGCTACTTTTAAAATTGAATTAAATAAGGATTTAATTTTTTCTTCTTGTAAAATTTGATAAATGATTACATTTTCCTTAATATATTCGATTGAAAGCATCTTCAAAGAATTCACGCGCGAGTTTGCCAAATCACTTTGACAAGTTTAGAAGCCCCGATTTGGCGAATCAGATCCAAGTTTCTTGGACTCCTGCCGAATTTCAGATGCTAACATAACTTTATTCGTTTCCTCATTGCGCCTAATAACCAACTTATTTAACTTAGAGTTGTGTTTAACTTAAATAAAGAATATTGTATGCTCTATTGAACGATACAAATTGAATATTTTAAAGGCGGAAAATGATACAGCTAACAATTCTTATTACAATTTATAATTTTTCACTGCTTTGTGTAACGTTTATATAATAGTAGTTTTACCTGCGTTTCGATTCGTTTATTTACTTTTCGTAGGTGGTGCTCGTAGCTGCTTAATATTTTATAGCCAATATTATTCCTTAATTAATTCCCTTTCCTTAATACTAAAAGATTTTTTTGTAATCCAACTTATAGTTTCAGAGATAGGCCCGTTTAAACAAACTAAAACTCTTCAGCTATATTACATTATATTATATTATTAGTATAATTAGTACAGATTTAAACGAAAACAACTTTTTTCGATTATCTTATAATATAGAATTAAATTGTTTAAACATAGTCAAATTACACATGAAATCCTTTCATGAACGTTACTGGAAAAGTTTTGTAGCCTATAGAATCTTTGTTATGTATAATTAATAACTACATACATATTGTATTTTGAGCCCTTGATAAATTCTTACAAAGCTTCGAAAAGTAAAAGTTACATAGGACTGCTAAAAACTCTTTATACGAATAATCCTCTAATAAAAAGAAAATACATACATTGATGTGACTTTATTTATTTTCATTTTAGTATGTGCATATATTACGAGATAAATATCTAAATTATCAAATAAAAAGAGCGATTATCTTTTTATTGCATGCTATATAACGCCTAATGTTGATAAATAAGTAAAACACAAAATAAAATAGATGAATACAAGACAAATTAGATTGGTTTATATATATTTACTATAAAGACGTACATATCTATACTTTGATCAGGCAGTCTTATCAACAATTCATTCGACAAATATAATATATAATGGATTGGACTTTAAAAATAATGTCTTTATTGATGTGACAGAAACACCGATGTCATTTTGACAAATGTGATGTGAGGCCGATTATATCTAAGCAATTAGCGTTATTGAAGTATTTATCTGTCGCTTATCATAGAATAACAACGTAAAATTACATACTATCGAAAAGAAACGCATAATAGGCAATTCTTTTCCATAGAAGAAAATTAACTAAACGCCATTTACTTCTTAAATAACACTTTCATGTGTAATACTTTTTAGTAGTCTCTTAGCATTGATCAAGTCCTAATCAACATCTTTCGAAAACGAAATGAGAGTGGGAACTTACTATTTGAGTAAGTACCCACTCTCATTAAAATACCGCCATTCTCGACTTTCAAGCATCACCGACCTGTCTAAGTAAGTATAAATAAAGAAATCAATTACAAGAGAGGTAAGTCGCGCACGCACCTAAAATAAAAAAATAAAACATTAACTAACGATCCATTTAGACGCCTTGACTATAAATATAGAGTATCTGAAGAAATAAAAAAAAAACTTATCTCTGGAGCGACACCTTGACCCAGTTAAGACGGGAACAAAACATTGTTGATTGGAATATTATCGTATGAACTTATCAGTAAAATATATAAGTTGTTTGAATATTCATTATTCGTAATCTATCTATCCTTTGTGAAATTACACTTAAACATTATTTTAATATTATAATAATATTTAACTAGTTATACTTGTCTGAGTCAGGCCATAAATACTGTTACAATAAAAAAATAAATATTACATTTGAATTGGTATTTCTTATTCTTATAAAGAGGTATGGAGTGCATTTTTTTAACTCTCCATACGCTTAGTATTAGTCCAACGAACCGGGCTACTTTGATAAGTACAATGAAAACATAAAATATTTGTGACAGAAGAAGAAAGATCTGATCGTCCACGTAGTATTCGTACGAAATAGGCGATCAAAGCAGTGAAGGAAAGAATTCTTTATAAAATTCTCAAGATAAATTCGAGATTTTATCTTGAATTTATGTCGAGCATATACATATATATATAAAAGGTGTCAAAACATCGGCACAAGTGTATCAAGATATTATTCTTGAGACGGTGGTTAAGCCTCTTAACAACACCATGTTCTGTAGACAACAATGATCCTTTCAGCAAGACTCAGTGCCGGGTTATAAAGCTCCATCCACACAAGCGTAGTTGGAAACGAACGTTTCTGCCTTCATCAGAACTGAAGACTGGCCGTCACATAGTCCTGATCTTAATCCGTTGGATTATGATTTATGGTCAGTTTAAGAAAGTAAGGCATGCTCTAAATGCATGGATAATTTGGAGGCCATAAAACAATGAGTGAAGAATTCCTCCATGGAGAGAGTGTGTATTTATTTCTATACAGAACCCGCTTCAACGTTCGTCCTTTGGGACTTTATTAAAGCCAATGAATATAATTTTAATTAATATTAATGTATAAACTAACACATTAGAGTAATAAATGTTTTAAGCAAAAAAACTAAGATTTTTGCTTGTAACAATATTTATGGCAAAATGGGTATATTTATAACTAACAAAATAAAAGTAATGTGGACTGTATATAAATGCATAGGTACATATTATAGACTACTACTAGTACTAGTTATAGACTACTAAACATCATATATTGTGAGCTTTGACATTCCGCCCACCAAAGAAGAGTGTAAAAATATAATTAGAAGGTTATATGCGATTCAGAAATATTTTATTGATTACGGTTATATAATTATATATATATGTACATAATAATATGTAAGGTTGTTACTTTAGGTGACCTCACACATTATCCTGTATCAAGGCCCCGGGCATAACCATTTTTTTTGCATTCGCATTCCCTTTTGAGTTGTGAACATTACGCTCTTAGATAATCGTCTGAAGTTGTGCTATAACTCTTGAATACTTATATATATATGAATATTGGCTTCTTGACATTTTGAATTTTATGTATAGAAGTCGCAAGTAAAATTATTTGCAAATTTCCGTCGACTCTTCCAAACGAAACTACTGTTTGTTTACTAAATCATTGTAACGTCTAGATAGCAGTAATATAACAAAATGGTCATTATTTCTGGTTCTTCTGTTATCCTTAAATAATAGTACTGATGTCATAAGAGCATATTGAACACTATAATATCAATTTGTCAATTTCAACAATCATAAACTATTTAGAAACCTTATTTAACACTTGGCATTATTTACATGTATAAGAGAATCAGTGATACCAGCCTTCATGCAATCGGGCACATTTTACACGACTGCCCAAAAAGGAGTGCAATGTTTTTATTATGGTTCATATATGTATGTGATTTTTTTTATTTCTCCATTCCTTCTCATTGCCTGAACAGATGTTGTTTGTTTGTTAGGTTGGTTATTACATTAGTAAAAAATTGTTTTAATTGATGGCTGTTTTTGGTAATCTTAAAGACGCGACAGCAGTATATTTATGACAAGACGATATATATCGCAGACAATCTCGATCTTACTACTTGTCTCGTGTCCGTTTGTAACTTAAGTAATAGTCAAAGTTCTGAACATGAGGTCTCCGGAGGCCCAAAATACCCCACTCCCCCTAATGATAGAGTTGTTAACAAAAAGGATACCCCAGGGGGGTACCAGCGCTAGTGTTGGAGAATCCCCCCCTGGACGTCCACCCTCAGTACGCAATATACCTGAGCGTGGACGCCCAGGCTGCCCCTCGTACTTTGGAGGGGCTCAAGTGCTCTCAGCAAGAGAAGGCATACCATGGCACCCCCTGTCACGTTTACCGTGGATTGTTCTAACATCAGGGGCTTACATTCTAACCTCGACACTGTCCACCTCCACCTGGAGACAGCAAAGCCGGCCTTGCCCTTTTTAACCGAGACGCAGATATCATCTCCAGCGGACACATCCTACCTCTGCTACCCTGGGTACGGACTGGAACACTCCTTTGTCCCTAAGGCTGGTGTATGCGTGTACGTTAGAGATGATATCACTTCTCGCCGCCTCGGCAATCTTGAAGGTAGGGACCTCTCCATCTTATGGCTACGTGTAGACTGCGACGACCATCCCCGCATCGACGTATGCCTCTACAGGTCCCATAGCGGTGATGCCGAAACGGACTGACTCATCGACCACGTTCGAATGGCTACAGACTCAGTGCTCCAGCAGGTCTCATCCGCAGAGATCGTGATTCTTGGTGACTTTAACGCCCATCACGCTGAATGGCTTGGTTCACTCAAAACCGATCATGCAGGAAGATCTGTTCATGATTTCGCCTTGGCATATGGCTTGACGCAGCTGGTAACAACGCCTACGCGAATCCCAGATGCAGAAAGCCACGTGCCTTCACTGTTGGACCTTCTGCTGACCTCACATCCTGACGGCTACAAAGTATCCGTTGAGGCCCCTCTTGGCTCCTCGGACTATTGCCTGATTAGGAGTATGGTGCCACTCGTTCACTCGGTGCGGCCGCGAGTTACAGGCAGTCGCCGCGTATGGCACTATAGGTCAGCAGACTGGGATGAAATGCGAACATTCTTTGCATGCTACCCATGGAGGCAGGTTTGCTTCTCGCCGGATAATCCCAATGTCGTTGCCGACTCTGTCGCTGATGTTGTGCTTCAGGGTATGGAACTTTTCATTCCATTCTCCCTGATTCCTACAGGTGGCAAGTCCCAGCCCTGGTTTGGTCGAAGCTGCAAAGCGGCGTCCCGCCGAAAGCAGGAATGTTACCAAGCATGGGCTAATGCAGCGACAGCACGGGATGTAAAGACCAGCACATTAAAGAAACAATTTAACGTAGCCTCCAAGTCCCACAAAAGAATAATTGCTGGTGCGGAGTCGGCTCACATCGGCAGAATTGGCGAGAGACTAATGAGTCTCCCTTCCGGAACACGTGTATTCTGGTCTCTTGCCAAAGCTGTCCAGGGGAACTTTTGTAAGCCATCCCTTCCACCTCTGCACATAGGAGATAATTCGTTGGCCCACGACGCTAAAGAAAAAACCGACCCTTTGCGTCCAACTCGACCCTGGACGACGGGGGAAACGCACCGCCGACCATACCGGCAGTGCGTAAAGCGCTCCTTTCCCTCGACGTTCTTAAGTCGACTGGGCCCGATAAAATCTCTCCTATCGTGCTGAAGACGTGTGCTCCAGAGTTGGCACCGGTTTTAACGCGCTTATATCGGCTTTCCTACCCTCTTGGCGTAGTCCCGAACTCATGGAAGACAGCTCTAGTACACTCAATCCCTAAAAATGGAGATCGCTCGGAACCGTCCAAATACAGGCCCATAGCCATCACCTCCTTGTTCCTCAAGATAATGGAATCCATTGTTAACTGCCAGCTCCGCATTTACTTAGAAGACTTCCAGCTCCTCAATGATCGATAATACGGTTTCCGTTTTCCGTCGTCGTTCGTCGATCTTCTCGTTTACTTGACTAACCGGTGGGCACAGGCGATCGAGACCAAGGGGGAGCATAGGGTTAGTTTGGATGTAGCGAAGGCCTTCGATCGGGTCTGGCACAAAGCGCTCTTGCGGAGCTTCCTTCCTATGGGCTTTCCGAGAAACTGTGCAATTGGCTCACCAGTTTTTTTTACAGACAGAAGCATCAAGGTCGTTGTTGACGGTGCATGCTCCGACCCCAAGTCTGTTAATTCTGGGTCCCACAAGGCTGTGTGCTATCACCCACGCTGTTTCTTCTGCATATCAATGACATGCTGAAGATTAGCAGCATCCATTGCTACGCGGATAGCACGAGTGATGCCCTTTACACCGGCCGCGCTAACATTTCTCGGGTAAACGTCATCGAAAGCCGATCCAAACTTGTGTCTGAAATCGAAACTTCTTTATTAAAAGTCTCAGATTGGGGTCGACTTAACCTAGTCCAGTTTAACCCCACGAAGACACAGGTTTTCGCGTTCACCGCTAAAAAGATGCCATTGGTTGTATCACCTCAATTGGAGAGCACTTCCCTAACTGCATCACCCAGTATCGGAATCCTTGACGTCGATATATCAAGCGAAGTCCAGTTTCGCAGTCACTTAGAGAGTAAGGCCATATGGGCCTCGAAGAAGCTTGGCGTGCTAAACAGATCGAGACAGTATTTCACTCCGGCCCACCACCTGCAACTTTATAAGGCGCAGGTTCGGTCGCACATGGAATACTGTTCTCATCTCTATGCAGGTGCACACCAGTACCAACTTCTCCCTCTTGATCGCATTCAACGGAGAGCGACTTGCATCATCGGCTGCCAAGATATTTCTGATCGGCTTGACACCCTGGCGTTGCGTAGAGATGTAGCTTCACTGTGCATCCTCTATCGCTTGTATCATGGGGAGTGTTCAGAGGAATTGTTCAGACTTATACCGCCTGCAGGTTTCCGCCATCCTCCTACGCGACAATATAACCATCCCCATCACTTCTCCAGAAGCTTTTTGCCTCGTACAACCAGCCTATGGAACAAATTGTCGCCTGCCGTATTTGCATACCGATACGACTTTCAAACCTTCAAGAAAAGTTGCGGGTGTCCATGGGCGGCGGTAGTCACTTACCATCAGGTGACCCGTCTGCTCGTTTGCCTCCTATCGCATTAAAAAAAATATGATTAGACATATAACCCTAAGAGAACATTATGTTGTATACGATGTCTTCTTTTACCATTACAGCAACTAAAGTCAAGTCATATTATTAATGTCTTATACACACATGAAATTATGTCAAAGGATCGCAACTGGTGATCAAACTCGAACCACAAACGTTTCAACGCAAATTATTATCATTGTTTTAATCTGACTTTATTAACGAGATAAGTGGATAGAATGAACGATTACACATCGTTTGATAGACACTTAAATCTGACGACCAGGGTTCTCGAGATCACGTAAAAGGAATGGTGAAGATCTCCGACCGCTTGAAGGGATGACTGATTGCCGTTATAAGAAGCTCTTAGCATCGTATACTGTAGCAAAGGGTGAGAATAAATGGAAGCAATATTTTTGATAGCAGACTGTAGCAGGGAATGGCATTCGGAGTGGTTTGAATTGAAAATATACACAGTAATTTGTTTCAGCGTGAAGCAAGTAGCTTATAAAATGATCGCAAATTAAGATACTTAAGCTAAATTGTGTTTATTGTTTTGTATATCAACGTTAATTAAGCTATCAAATCCGCAGTTTAAGTAAGAGCTTTATGAACATGTAATATCTAATCTTATTGTAAAACTTTACTTAAACGTTTTATAAAAGGAAAAAAATTTTAAAGCAAGTAAAATAAGTCAAACTCAGCTGCATCATTAAGTTATTCTCAATTTCGTTTGCTGGCGTTATCTACAAATGTTATATACCCATGTCACTCGCCCAAATCACACATCACTTTTCGAAACCCGTAAAGCCGTTTCGGCTCTAGGCCGTGACAAAAACATCATACGTAAGTGGATACATACAGTCAAAAACATACCTCTCCTTCTTGCGCAGTCGGTTAAGTACATTGATCTGTTTCCTAACACATGAGCTCATGTTTGTATTTATGATATTCCTACACCAACACTGAAAGCTAGGTCGAGACATACAGATGTACATTAATTACCATAATGAAATTATATAGTAACGATTTAAAATCTTGCGATAGCTCTTCTATTGAGTTATTTATGTATTAAGAGGTTATTTACAAGCTACTTGCAAATTGTTAAATAATATACAAAGCCGCTAAACAGCTAATATTTAAATGGATACTTAATCACTGCCTTATTTTTTCAGGTAAATTGACATACCACCGAAGAAGACAAAACAGAGAGAGACTTATAGGTTTGCTTACTGATATTACGACTACGTTAAATATAATACGACTAGCCAGTGTTTATTAGTAACGCAATTCTTTTTAACACTTTTATTAGCTTCACTTGTAACAATGTAAACAAATCTTAGATGGCACTTTTAACCTATTTCTAATTTTCGTGTAGAAATAGAACTTTCTATGAATAATATATATTTTAGATGAAAATACTATAATTTGGCATTTTGGTGTTGATCAGATAATGGGGTTATCATCATCAAAGATCACTAAATCGGTAAAGATATCATCGTTATCTTTACCGAATAACCGTGGTTGCAACCTAAACTCTTTTGTTTAATGTGTTTAACATACCTGGCAGTTGACATTATATAGTTATTAACATAAAGTTAACTAACAAACACCTAAATAAACGCTTTATATCACGGTGACGAAAAAATAAGCCAGTTATAGATATTTGCATGTTCTATTTTTGAATTTGTACGGTCCTAGAAAGTAACCTTTCAATGTTAGGTTTATCAACTGAAATACTCGTATATCCTTTAAATAGTGTGTCTCCTGTCGCATTTATGAATATAAAAAGTTTCCAATTCGTAGTGCAGACATTTTTTTGAAGATAAACAAGTACAGATAATTGACTGTTTTCAGAGAATTTTCAACATCAGATAGCTTTTGCTTTGGCATAATATAAACAGTATCACGTTATTGAAAATACAGACGACGCATAATGTTATGTAAACGATAAAGTAGTCATCGTATCTTTACAAGATAAGAACTCTAGGGATGTGTTAATATGCTCTTCTCTCATATCGAACGATATTTATACAAATAAATAAAATTGTAGTGTTTGTTTGTAATATTATATTAACCGCTTTTTACTAAGTGCATATGGATGTATACACGGTACATATACCAAACCAACGTTTTTTTACAATTTTTGTCTGTCTGTCTGTCTGTTTGTTCCGGCTAATCTCTGAAACGGCTGGACCGGGACCGGGACCCCTGACGGGCCTTTCATTAGTAGATAGCTGATGTAAGAAGGAGTAACTTAGGCTTCTTTTATTTTAGAAAAAATAGGACCTCAAAAAAAATTAAAACTTATTAAAAATTTTATAATATACGATTCAAAGAAGAATTTCATTAAAATTAGCATAGGTATTTCTTTCGAAATATAGAATTAATATGTTATCGTATACTCTGCGAACTGAACAATAACTTTTTTGTTAAATACCACGCGGACGAAGTCGCGGGTAACAGCTAATATATAATATTTTTATTTAAGATACGTTACGTGATACAACAAGATGTCCTCGGTGTTGATTTCATTTATAAATGCACTCGTAACACATTGCACGCATTAATCTTTGCTTAGGTGTTAATAAAATTCCAGGAATGTGTTACCCTCGTCACTAATAAATCGTCTTTACATATGTAAATGCTTCAATGAATCAATGAACGAATGAACGGTGACGTTTCATCTGACACAAATACTAAATAAAAAAAAAGAACAAATATTAAATATTAAACATTTTCTATAATTATATACATAAATATTTTGTAGCATATATATCAGTTTACAAAGTATTCGTTCAAAATGTTATGTAATGGTATGGTGAAAACAATACATACAAGTAGACTTACGATCGCAGCAGTCGCAGGTTGTTTGCTATTAGTTTTTTTTATGAAGGAGATGACAGACGAACAGATGGGACTTACTTGATGGTAAGTGACAACCGCCACCCATGGACACCTGCAACATAAAAAGTTGTAAATGCGCCGCATGCCTTTGAGAGTGATGACTGGGAGCATTAGGAGAGGGGGAATTAAGGGACCCCTCGGGTACCCTCACTCGCCAATACAATGAAAGCACTGCTTGTCTACCGGTTTTCTGTGGGGCCGTGGTATTAGTACGGTCGAGCTGGTTTATTAAATTAGTTATTAAGGAGTGCCACTGTCTATCACGTCCTATAACACTTAAACATATGTATGTATTATTCAATCGTTATTAAATCTGATCGGATCGGATCGAATACAGAACTCCTCAATATGATGTCGTTTAAATATTGCAATAGTGTATATACATATATAAAAGCAATAGCATCTAAATGTTATAATAAGATGTACATATACAGTTTAAGAAAATATTTTGTTTTCGTGAAAGCGATTAACAACTTTTATATTATATGTACAATTAATAGACCATGTAATAGACACTTAGAGAATAGCTTTATGTTTATGTATGCCCAACAACACAGAAAATCTATTATCAAGTCCATTGTATATTCAACTCTTGTAAAACAGACATGGTAATGATATACATACGTATCATGGAATTTTGGACATCAGAAGACTGGGCTGCAGTATTAGATTTTGTTTTAATCTTTTTTTTTTAAGTAGTACAAATAAAATAAAATACTGCCAATTATTCACATTCCGATATCAGCTTTAGTCACATCCTTAGGAACATAAAGTAGGTATTTCGTTAAAGGCTCGTAAATCGTGGGAGAACTTAAGAATTTCGTAATAATATAACAGTAAATATGTATACTGATGTATGACTGTTTTATAAACTTAGTAACTTAGAGATAAGGCAAAGTGAAATGCTCAATTAGCGCTTGAGCTCCATCGGCACAGCAAGCGTAGTCTTATCCCATCTTTTTAGTTTTTGTAGATTAGAACATTTTCAAAACGGTGGACAAAGCTTAAGAAGCTCCAATGTATCTACGTTATCCAATGAAAGTTTATGGAAAACAGAGGATTCTGAGGTGCAATCAAAAGCCAACAAATATAATTAACGTGTGGATCGTACTGAGATTTCCGAGATTGCTTTTGATACAATTATTTTATCGCTTTTTAAATAAAAAATACACACATCTAAAATAAATAAACTAAGTAACAGTTTCGACACTAGCAAGTAACTCCGCTTGTACAAACTGAATCCTACCGGTGCTGGAATTCAGACTGCCGACGATCAAACAAATGTGTTGGTTGAATGAATTTTAATTAAAATGAAATGGTTGCAGTTTTGATATTCCTTCCACAAGTTTAAACGAATGTTTAGGAATAATTTCGCATGTTTATTTGACAATATTATATTATAAACCGTAACCTCAAAGGCGAAAAATTTAGTATTTACACACATTCCACTGCTTAACTATTAGTTTCTAAATAAAAATGTACTTTGAGGCATTCTGTCGTCATGTCTGCAGTAATTGTTATAAATAGCGTGATCTAAGAAAAATTACATGGATACAACTTTTTTAAGGAATTTCACATGCATAATGAAATCCCTTAAAAAAGTTTTGTCCGTCCAATTTTTCTCCTTAATCAAGGTTTTAAAGTTATTGAATTGAGCATATCGAAACTCGAAACGAAACGTTTTGATCTTTACGGAATAGCTCGTTTAAATTACGGAAAGCATTAGTCTGTTAACACTCGCGTGTTAATTGAAATTAATCGGTAAATGAAAGTGTTATATAACTAAGTGTAAACATTAAAAACCTCTACAGTTATTGGAAGCCATATAATTAATAAGTTTATATCAAAGCACATAAACAGGCGTTCAAACAAAGTACTTTTACTTAAGATTTCTCACAAAATACTTTAGGAATTAGCTTGAAGTTCGTCACGTATTACGGTCTCGGAAGTTCCCGTAAATAACCAATTACCGCCGTAGTCAAGGTCCAATTTTCATATTTTTTCTTGGAGCAGAGGGGCTGCTAATTGGTCAATAAATTATTCTTCAATTCCTTCCAATAGCCTTCGTATAAGTATCCCTCAAGGGTGCGTTCGAAGATTGGAGATTTAACGCGACAGCTGCCGCCGGTGCTCCGAATCTTTTTCACATTCGATTAAAGATGTTTTATGAATGAAAAATCCTTAGGTTTATATACTTAAATGTTAAGAATATCTTTTAAGGGTGGTTGGTTTGAACTACACGCTTTTAATTTAAAACATATTTACAAATTCTAAACACAATAATTCGTAATATTATAATGAGTTCTGTTCTCTTTTTTCTCCCTATTTAAACGTTACCTGGATGCTGGCCATGCACTCGAGTGTAGATCTCTCATAAACGTTTAATGATTTAAATCAATCACAATTTGCATGATCGACCAGTACAGACAATTATGTGATAGTTGTCAACGTTATTCTCTATGTCTGCAGCCAGGCTATAGATCAATTTACTACAGCGTCAGAATCTATGGATCCGATGCCCACTCTGTGCAAGTACTTGTATGCATGAATATATGTAAACTATTATTGTATTACACGATATGTGTACGTATCTACCAGGAACTTAGATCCATTTATAAACACAAAACTTTATTCAAGTTTTAAGATAATCCGATATACACACGATATTCCTACATATGTTTATATAATATTATACAATTATTGTTCGTTTAAATGCTTAATTCTGTAATATACATATATGGCATTGATTTAGTATTGTGTATATTAATGGCTTAGTGCGTTATATTATTCTAAACAAACATAATAACCGTGAAAATGTAACTAAACGTAATATTACCTATTCATTATAAAGTAATGGATTCAGCCAATGTGAAATGATCATAAATAACATGAATACGTAAACAGCTAAGGAACAATTGACTTCATCATTTATTTATATATATATTCAATTGTTGTATATATATATATATACAGTCGTGGTCAACTAATTAGGGACACTCTCTAGTTAATCCAAATTGTGAATTTATTTTTTATTTTCCAACGAGTCTAAACAATATTCCACATCTTTTACATGTAAGTATAATTAGTCATTTATGTGCCTAATTATACAAACAATAACAACTTCTTAAACATTAAACCTCTTTACAGTATAGCTGATAGATGATCACAGTGCTATTTGTTCAAAGAATGCTGGCTGGCCATTTAATTAGGGACACTGAGATATTGCGTTCTAGTTTCAAAATCTGAATCTCAATTATTATTTTCTTTCTTCTCCTATTCTTTGTGGTAGTTTTGGCGGCAATCTAGATTTGTAATTTCAAGTTTTGAGAGTTATTTTGAAGAACAATGGGCAAAAATAAAAGTTGCGATGCAACACTACGAAAAATTATCATGAAGTTTGTCGAGCGTGGTTGGTCATACCGAAGGATAGCAGGATATTTAAATTGTTCAAAAACTATGGTATGCAATGCAGTGCAACATTTCAGGCGCAATAACACAACTTTAAATGTGCCCAGAAAAAAAAGATCGAGAAAAAAAACTCCGCAAGAAGATAGAATGATAACCAGGTTAGCTAAGAAAGATCCGTTTCTAAGCTCTATTTTAATTAAACATGAAGTGTTTGGGGCAGACGAAAGAGTCAGTGTATCAGCGAGGACAGTTCGACGACGTCTGGTAGAAGCAGGGTTGTTCGGAAGAGTGGCTCGCAAAGTACCGTTGTTAAAGAAAGAGCATAGAAATGCACGTTTGGCGTTTGCACGTAAATATGGACATTGGACCTACGACCAATGGCAACATGTATTATTCTCTGACGAGACCAAGGTTAATTTGATTTCTTCAGATGGAAGGCAATACGTACGGCGTCCTGTAAAAGCGGAAATGAATCCAAGATTCACAAAAAAGCAGGTGAAACATGGCGGAGGAAACATTAAAATGTGGGGATCATTTTCTGGACGTGGAGTGGGACCTGTGAGGAAAGTTCAGGGTAACTTAGACCAACATCAATACAAGGCAATATTAGAAGAAACTATGCTTCCCTATGCTGAGGAACATCTTCCTATTATATGGACTTTTCAGCATGATAACGACCCAAAACATACAGCCCGTTCAGTCAAGTCGTTTCTTAACAGACAGTCGGTATCAGTGCTAGATTGGCCAGCAAATAGCCCCGACCTCAACCCAATCGAGCACCTTTGGCACGAAATTAAGAAAAAAGTTGCCATTTATCGTACCACAACTTTAGATGAACTTAATGAAGCTTTTTGTGAGGCATGGGCAAACATTCCTGTTGAAATATGTCAGAAACTGATAATGTCTATGCCACATCGGTGTCAAGCGGTAATTACTAACAAAGGTTTTGCTACTGGGTACTGATTTTACCCGTAATAAAATGAAGTTGTTAAAGAAATTAAAATACTGCAGATTATTAGTTCTGTTTAACTCTATTTTTCATTTTACTTTACTGTTCTTAATTAAATGTCCAGCTACAGAATTGTACCTTAAATTGAATACATGGTTAACCTTTGATATTAAACACTTTTTTATATTTATTTAATCTTTTATTTACAGCCATTTATAGTATAATAATCGGATCAAATTATGCAAATAATAGTTACTGAGAAATCAACAGGGTTTTATATTTATATGTACATAGCCGGTTATTGCTGTCCACTATCTTGAATGTCCTTAATTAGTTGACCACGACTGTATATCAGCCATATATATTTCATGCAAATGCGGTTTGAACAGTGTGTAGAAGAAAACAAACGACAGCACTAACTGAATTGTACCATGCATTGTTTTTACATTTTCAACTTGTATATACGACTAGCATGACCAATATGCATGCTTTAAATCAATTAATATTCTATCTTAAAAAAACTTTACTATAATGACATACAAAAATTGTTATTTATTTTCTGCTTGGTTTTTTTTATTTTCTTTTTTAATTGTGCAACAAAATATCTTAATTTTTATTTTCGCGGGAGGGAAAGGTGTAACGGTGAAATTTTTTCGGGAATAAGACAGTCAATCTATTATTTTTCTCCTTATAGACAACGGAATCCTTAAAACTATTTCTTCTAAATATATATAATTGACGGCACAGGCGGTCGATCCCAATGTTTACCTTACGCTTTTATTAACTCTACTCTTTATACTCTACTCTTTACCATTCTATGTATTTTATAAATACGAGTATAATGAAATTTCTAAAACTGAAACCACCATCAAAGATAGTAAACACTTAACATCCCATAGCGGGTCGTCATTACCTACCCTCGACTATCAAACAAAATGGCGACAACACGCGAAATCTTTTGTTTAGCTATCATGTTCAATTGTTTGTTCAAAGGCCCGTCTGTTTGCAAAAAGCAAACATTTAGTGAGATGAGTCCGGGTTTAGAGACTCTTTACCGCGATCGGTACGGCCGGCTGCTTTTTAATTTACCTTTCCGTGTATAATTAAAAACAGTGGTTGCTTCTCTGCCCATTTTCGAGGGCCAACAATAGGTTTATTTTTACTTTTGCAAGACAAGTAATTTGAGCTCGAGTCTCAGTACAATCGATGTTCTAATGAATTGGTTTCTAATATTATATTGTTTCGTATTCTCAGGTTTTGTAAATATTTTTGATACATAAATGAAGGAACTAGGTTTCTGTTTTAATGTACGCTTGTCACATCGTTGAGTTACTATTAACCATAAGACAATAATTAAATATTATTTTGTAATACTAAGCACAAATAAATAAATTCCTCTTTCCATGTATATTTCCATGACATCCGCCAAAAAGGGACGGGCACAACAAGTTCAGGTTTGTTAATTATTATTCAAAAGCTTTACTGAGGCAATACGGTAACCTTTAACGGGTAACTCTCAATTAGGCAACGTCCAGGCACACCTGGACGTCGCCTGCTCGCGGTTGGCCACTACTTCTACTATCCAACCGCGGCCACACTCAGGGCGGCATGAGGCACTGGTAAGCGCGCCTCTGCCGCCAGGTCCGCCGGCGACGAATTCAGTCCGAGTGGAGCAGTCTGGGTACAAGCTCTGCTTAGTTTGGAATTAGACGGCAGTGTGTGAGATGTGTGGAGTATTCATTATTGTTATAGTTTTGCCAAGCATAATAATAATGAATTAAAGAATCATCACCTCCTATGACGACAGCCATATTTACTCGCATTTGGGAACATAAGCCTAGCCTTTACTACAATTGTATAATAATATAAGGTCGGGTCGGCTTCGTATTTTATATACAAATTCGAGACATTTTCTTTTCAAAGTTTATTTACATTTTTTTATATAATATAAAAAAGAATACTAGCAACGTGGGTCACACACATTACACACATCACTGTAGAAATCTTGGGAATTTTGATCAAAAAAATGCGACAAGTAGTTTTGAAAGTGCTCTCGTCATGTTAACCTGACCCTACCCTAAGAGTTCTGAAGAGACCGAAACAAGTGAAAATCTGAGAGTGCAAGGTCAGGACTATATGGTCCAACGTACCAAGCTCTCTCAATTTCTGCTGTGTGGCCAAAGATACATATGTGTGGTTTAAGGTTTAAAGGAGTAAGTAGTCTTTCATCATGATAAAAGACTACTTACTCCTTTTCTGTTGATCAATACTCGCCGTTTTTTCTCAATTTTTTGCTTGAGTCTAATTAGTTGTTGGCAGTAGAGATTCGAAATGATGGTTTTCCGGTAAAATCTCATCATGAACGATGTCCTTCCAATACCTCCATACACACAGCATCACCTTATTGCGTGTTAGTCCGAGGTTTGCATGGTCTCTTTGCACGTGATTTTCGTAGGTGATCCACTTTTTATCCCCAGTGATCAATCTTTTCAAAAAGTGTTCGTTCATTACGTTTAAATAGAGAATCGCAAATGATTACACGATTCATTAAGTTTCTTTCAGTAAGCTCGTGTGGGGCCTTCTCAAATGACTTTTTCAAATGAATCAAACTTTTGGTTTATCCTCAGTTCCTCGACTATGTCGTAACTACTAATATCATGCTCCACTTTTTCAAAAAGGCATCGACTGTATCCTTACCGACACTGGCAATAGTTTCATAAACGCCACATTTTTTTGCGGCTTGGAGCATTTTACCCTTTTTTGTAATAAGACTTCGGAGTGTATGGAAATTCTTCGGTAGACGCACTTATTTTAGCGGACAGAAAAGCAATTTAAAAATTACGGGAATGAGTTGTTTACTATTAATTTTTCTTGTTCATAATGTTCTATATTTATTATTATTACAACCAGCCGGATACAAACTGTACAACCTAAGAGATTTTTCTTTAATGTTTTACATACAAAATACGAATAACCGACGATCCGAGGAAAGGCCTTCTCTAAAGACCTCCATGTCTCTTTATTAAATACAATTCTCATGCATTCTAGAGTGGCAATTCTTTTAAAAGTTTCCCCTCCTTCTTTCCCCCCCCCCCCCCCCCTAAAAGCACTCTTGTGACTCTTGTGTAGCAAGTGTTCATGGGTGTCGGAATTTACTTACTAACATGACCCGTCTGCTCGGTTGTCCCCCTATGCCGTAAAAAAAAAACTTCCCAACATTTAATTCTCGCAAAGTTATTATAGTCTATATCTTATTGTCCTCCCGTAATGTGTCCTGCACATTTCAATTTAAGTGTTTTGCATCCTTTGTTTGTTTTTCTTACTTTATTACCAATTAAAAGATAAAAAACATCTGTTTATAAAGTCCATATATATAATAAACGCTCTAAGGAATTTAAAATAATATTTCTGTCGGTCTGTGTAATGGCTGATATAAACTTCCTAAGTAAAGCAATTTCATTTTATGGAACAAATTCCTAACTGACACATTTTACCCTCAGCTTTCTTAGTACTCATATTGGTTTTCTGATGTTTTGACTTCGTAATAAGCTCCATGTGACCGTAAACATCCCTCGTATGAACTGTTGACCTTTTTCTTTTACCATATTGAACAAAGCCATACGAGATAGTAAATCATTTATTAGAAAAAAAAAAGATAATTGGCCGTATTACTTACGTGGGCATTGGTACTCAAAAATAATTAAATATAGATTTCGTCATTCCATTTCCATATTTAAATTCGGGTGAATCTTGTAGTAAATCTAGTTTTATTGTACACTGATGAATCCATCACTCTCACTCTCTTATCTTACTTTACTATCAAAACTTACAAAAATCGGAATTGAGAGATAAAAATGTCAGCGTAAGTAAATTACTGATAACAATAAAAAACACTTGACTTAATAAAACCAGCGGTAAAAGTCCATCACTACGTCACCATGGCTAGTGGAATTAGATAATTAATAGTGGGTTTATAGCAAGGGAAAGTCGGGCCCGACAAACATGGCGTTTCGTTACATCGCTATTGTGACGAACAATGGCCCCGCCGCAAGCTGACAACCCGTCCATGCTACAATAAGGACACGCCTAGCGGTGAAAGTGTTGATCTTGTCATCGCTCTGAAGAGAACAACGCTGTTACCATTGGCAGCGTTGTTCTCTTAATATAATTTAATTTTTACTCTCACAAGCGTGCTAGATATTCATTTTTTTTTATTTAATTCCTTCCTTATTCCTCTTGACACCTTTGACTCCCGCGTTGCAGGTGTCCACGGGCGGTCCTTACCATCTGGTGACCCGTCATCTCGTTTGCCCCCTATTATATAACAAAAGCGCAGCTATAATAAGCTGCTAACTAGAATAAGCTGTAATAATCAACATTTATTACATTTCTTTTTAGATAGTTCAGTAAAATTTCCACGGTCTAACGTCCAACTGTCCAACAGATACATAATTCACAAAAATAATCTACATGTCACTAATTCGTTGACAAGCTTTTTCTATTATTCGTCGGCGCCGCATTTCTGACGTTCGGTATCGCAGTAAGAATCTAAATTGCCATGAAAAAGCCGAATCGAAATAAACTTTACCGCGACAATGTTGAAAATTTGTTTTAGTAAGTTTTGGTTTGTTAGATCGAATTTCCTGTTAGTAAATAAACTTATGTTTCCACTCCCATAATGTGTAAACAGATAATTAATCTTTCATAATTGCCATGACGGTTGTTTATTTAACAGATAAAGATAAACGATGGTTAGGATGGACGTATAAACCGTTGATATTTAACGCTAAGAAACGTATATGAAGTCCGACAGATAAATGTAACGTTGTCGTTATTGTTTCCTACTGAAAACAACCTCTTGAATAGCCGCTCAACCGAATCCTTTTGGTGAAAACGTGAGTACAAAAGCTTGGTAACAACACGCAGTACAAAAACAATAAACATTTTCTAAGCTATCGAAGTCCAAAAGCGTCGCACAGCTCCTTTTTCATATACATTTTTGAGTATTGTATTTTGAATTCTAAGTTCAATGTAAAGTGCTGCTGCTAGACTGTATATCTACAGTCAGTATAAGGTGATCTTTTACAGTATAAATATGTACGAGAGCTACTATAGTATTATGATCTTCAGAAACAGCAAAAACATTTGTATTTAACGTCCAAAGATATGGAGAACAATGCCAAAATCCAGATACTCGTCTAGTTCGCTACCTCAATAGATAGCAATATTTTGTTAAAATACCGTTTAAAAACCGACAAAAACCCTGAAACTCGTCTTGCTCAAGTTTTCGATAAATTAACTTAACAACTATTGAATCCTAATTTGAAACTGATTTAAAACTCAGTTAACTTTGTTTTCTGAGCCAATTAAATGCTTCCTATCCCTTTGAACAATAAAAATCTCCTGCAAGCTTGAATAAGGGAAATTAAACTTAATAATACATTTACAGTAGCTCGACTAAATAAATGACTAACTAAATAGTTGTACCAACGAGTTTCAGAAGTTAAGCTACACAATGTCATATACGAGTACATATATGTACGACAAGTGCTTAGAACTATATAAAAAATAACTATTATTTATTTGGAGTATAGCAATATTACAGCTCGCCTGATATAAAACTATGTTTATTATATTTCACGCCTCTGCGTCACCGCTCCTTGTAGGAGAGTATTAGGTTATTCCTAAGAAGCACTACGGTCTTCAAAATAATTCTGCTATAAAATATGAAATGAAAAAATCAGCCGTGTATTTAAACCGTCACTAACGGGCTTTCATATAGTAAAAATAATAAGAATAAATATTTTATGACCTTTTAAACAATTAGCATACTACAAGTATTTTAATAACACCAGGTGGCTGAACTATTTGAACGGAATACTCCTAAACTGAAATTAAATTGCCTTCTATAAGAATCTACTGAAGAAGGGCCCATGACTTTAATTACGCTTAACAAATATTTAGGCAGTTACTTACACATATAGCAAAAAAACTGTGCATTTAGATTGACACTATTATAATTATTCAATTTATAATTAATAAAAGTCGCTGAGTATGTAAAGGCAGTAATTATCGGAAGACGGTAAGACCCATCATGGAGGATTTGCTGGAGAGGCGACATGGCAGCCTGTCCTACCGGCTGACGCAGGTGATCACCAGACACGGCCGCTTCGGTAAGTTCCTGTGTCGCATAGGCCGGGAGCCGTACTGCACTCCATACTTTAGCAGAGTGCTCAGCATGGACGCAACAGTGGCATGACCTCATGATGGCCATTGGCGTGGGAAGCCTCTCGCTAGAGACCGTGGTTCAGTCCATGGTACAAAGTGAGAGTGCGTGGGAATCCGCTGTTTCTTTCTGCGAAGAGGTGATGCTAATCAAAGAGGCGGCTCTATCGTCCATGAGAATGACCTCCATGAGCGCTGGCCTGGGGGTAGCGGATCGAGCTGCCCGCAGACAGCAGAAGCAGGCCTGAGACGGTAGCGCGTCGTGTTCTGCGCGCGCCTCTCTTAATTGGAGGAGGGCAAGGCCCCCCGCTTTCCACGGTGTGATCGCCTGAGCATCAAGCGACCAAGGTCTGCAGGGGTTCTCGGAAGCTTCCTTCTTAGCTTATACCCGGGTCCTCTGCAATAGACCTCGTGACGGAACACCGTGTGGTTTTAGTCGGTTCGAGTCCGACATAACACTTCACTGTTGGCTTCAGGCCTGAGACGGTAGCGCGTCGTGTTTTGCGCGCGCCTCTCTAAGTTGGAGATGGGCTAGGTCCCCAGCTTTCCACGGTGTGCAGGGGTTCTCGGAAGCTAACTTAGGGTATACCCAGGTCCTCTGCAATAGACCTCGTGACGGAACACGTGTGGTTTTAGTCGTTTCGAGTCCGATATAACACTTCACTGTTGGTGAGGTTCCAGTAAGGTGATGAAACCCGTGGGGGTTTCCACACGAAAAAAAAAGTAACTATCGGCAATAAATGTTTATTGAATAATAGCGCATATTATTAATTAGTTAAACAGTTAAATATGAATTAGGAAAATGGTCGTAGTTATTCAGTGGTTATTCAGTTCAAGTCGCGTACGGTGCGTATTTCGTGTAGATTGTAAGCTGAATGTTCAATCTGGTACAAATAGGCTACAGGGCATACATAGAAACAATTGAAACAAATTCATATGTGAATAAAATTCCTGTAAAGGTAATAAAACATATTGAAAAAGAATGTAACCCGACTGCATTATATTGAAATCTTATACGGATGGATCCCACTATTATTATACACCAGAAGATTCAAATGACACCTTCGATAACATATCGAAATCCCTGAAGTCGTTTAGACCCAATGGCGCCTGCCTGACAAAGATACATCATAGAAATGATACATATATACACACAGACATATTGCAAATATATTCGAAAAACAACATTGCCTTGCGCAGCCGGATAAAACTAATATATACATATATAACATAGGGGGACAGACAGACAGGCTGGTCACCTGAGGGTAAGTGATAATCGCCGTCCTTGAACACCTGCAACTCAAGAGTCGTAAATGCGTTGCCCGCCTTTGAGAATGATGATTGATGAGGGATGGGGAATGCGGAGAGAATAAAAGAGAAAGAGGGGAGAGGAAAAAAAGAGAAGGTGAATGAGGAGATGGGAAACAGGAGAGGGTTGATGAGAGCAGAAGAAAGAGCAGAGGGGAGTTGGGCCTCCGGAATCTTCATTAATTTCTGCTGTTGCTTCACAACCGGGTTACTGTGAGGCCGTGGTATCGCACTGGTCGAGCCAGCCTATTCGTGTCTAAGCATGGCTCTACCACTTAAAGCTAAAGGTGTTAGCATAATACCAGCGCCGCTTCTTACGAGGTAGCACAAAGCTGAGCTTACGGCTATTTTTCTCTCTTACAGTGGTACTTGTTAGCACTGACGTTTAATGAATGTGTTATCTTTGCCTTGATAATAAAAAAAAAAGTAAATATATCAACTTTCTTTTTTTCAACTCAACTGATGAGAAGTGACGATGAAGACGAAGGTCGTACAGCCTGTCCAAGAGAAACTCACTCTTCTTTTTAAAACATCCAGGATTGTAGTTCTCTGGAAAAATAGACGCAGGCAGTTCATTCCAAACCTTGATGAAATCGAACCAAAAAGGAGCTGTCAAAGCGTTTATTTCGAGTGTAATCAAAGTATAGAAACGTTATAATCGTAATTAATCTTGAATAATCTCGTTCAAACGTGATTGAGGAGAGAACCCCACTTTACATGTGATTTGATCCCTTCAACAAATTTCACCCCCTGCTCTCTCCGTGTAGTTTTTACTTTATTGATTACAATTTCGTGGAGCAATATTCAAATTTTAATATTGCTCCACAAAAGTTTGTGTTTTTTTTATTTCTTTAAAAGAACAAAGAAATCTTTCAATATTCATTGCAATGTCTGCAATATTTAAAATATTACGTTTTTCACTAGTGTACATTTTTTATATTGATAGGCGATTACTACCACTAACCGTGTGCCTATTCACTACATAAATTGTATTTATATATATTTTATTTATACTTCTATCCATAATACCAACCAACAACATTTGACGTATTTTCCTAATGATATTTATTTTGGAAATAGTCAAAGGCGATCTGTCGAAATAACAAAGTAATCAAAAGACTTTCTCATCAATAAAGCCTTTGTCAATAAATAGACTATGAAAATAAAATATCATTATACCTTAGAATCATTTCTAAGAATAGGAATGCTATCACCGAAAAGCAGAAATCATTGATCTATCAGAATCGTAATAACGGACTTTAGACTAAATTATCAATAAGAAATCCCGTTTCTAAATTCAACTCCGTTACTTAATATACCAATACAAAGGTAGGTAGTTCAGTGACCTGGCACAGTACGTCTATAATTTAAGTACTGACTAACATGAGCCAGTATTTAAAAGAACTAGCTATTTCCCCAGTGTTATCACCGACTATGATTATCAATTTAATATTAACCCTACTTCTCGCGTAGTTGGGTAAAAATTATAATCTTTTGAGAAGTGGGAGAGCCATGCTTAAGCACGAATGGGCTGGCTCAACCGGGTATTACCCGCGTATCGGCGGATATGGCCCATACGGCGTCACAGAAAACCAGTACACAAACATTGCATGAGGGTGCGTGCGTAGGGTACCGCAGGCCAAACTCTCCCTTTCCCCACCCCTCACCCTCATATATTATTTTATATATTATTACGTTATATTGCAATAACAAAACTTAACTATTATATATATGTACGTAAATACGTACAATTTACCGGTTCTCAAGTTTTGCAGTTAAGCAAATTTATTTCTGTTTTTTTTTGTCAATTTTTGACAAAAAAAAACAACTTATTTTTAATAACATAAGGGGGCAGACGAACAAAGGGACCACCTGCTGGTAAGTGACAACTGCTGAGTTGTAAGTACGCTAAACGCCTTTGCGGTGAAGAGGAATGCGGGGAGGAGAAAAAGGAGATGGGAATTTGGAGAAGGGGGGCGAGGTGAAAGGGGGAGTGGGGCTTCCGAAAACCTAACTAATTTCGAGAATTGCAAGGCAAGCGTTGCTGCACAACCGGTTTTCTGGGGGCTGTGGTATTGTACCGGTCGAGCTGGCCCATTCGTGCCTAAGCATGGCTCATCGTTCCAGAATGACTTTTTTTTTTTTTTTTATTTGTAAGCCTACCATAATGACTCCACTTTGCCTGATGGTAAGCAATAAATGGAGTCCAAGAGTGGTGGTCACCATCCTCACTGCATGTCTAGTCAATGCAGCATGGTGACCTACACTATGGCGGCCTGGTGAGATGCCAGTTCACCCCTCGCTTAAAAGACCCGGGATCAAATTGTCTCACCTTGTTCAATACACCGAGCTTCCACGAGGCCGCTAGTGACGCTCTCGATGTAATCACGCGGATTGAGATCCCGACAGATGTCCATACCCAGTATACTGAGCCTATCCTGTAGTGGCAGTTGAGTGTTCTGAAGAGTAGGAAGGGGAAGGAATGGAGACTTTTTGTTTGAAAACGCGCACGCCTGTGTTTTCTCTAGATGGCGGATTAATTGGGTGTTGATTATCCGCTCGAGCACCTTACAGAGTATGGAGGTGACGGCTATAGGACGGTAATTAGCTGGATCGGAGCGGTCGCCTTTTTTGGGAATGGGTTGGACGTTCGCCTCTCTCCAGGCCTCCGGAACAATTCCCGAGGAATAGGACAGGCGATACAAGCGCGTCAGTACAGGAGACAACTCTGGTGCACAGTTTTTAAGAACCACCGCCGAAATACCATCGGGTCCACTGGCTTTCCGAACATCGAGTGACCGAAGCTCCGCACAGACATCCCTCTGCCGGATGCGAATATCCCGCATTTCGGAGTCGCAAGATGCAATGGTGGGCGGGTGAGCGCCACGGTCGTCGATTCGGGAGTTAGCCGCAAAGAGGTCAGCAAGTAGTTTCGCTTTCTCTTGCGGCTCGTGGGCCAGTGATCCGTCAGGGTACTTCAGCGGTGGCAGCGAAGGCTGGCAATAGTTGGACTGCACGGCTTTGGCCATTCGCCAAAACTTAGGGTATGCGGCGAGTTCTTGACCAAACCGTGCAATGCGCTGGGCATCAGCTCTGATGTAAGCCCTCTTGCATTCCTTAGTGGCTTTGTTAAACGCTGCTTTTAGGCGATCAACGTCTGGGTCACAATGAGCGCGGGCCCTGATCCATGCGCGGTAGGCTGACTGCTTTTGAGCGACAGCACGGGTGCACTCGCGATTGAACCAGGGACGGGTCTTTGTGCTGGCGACTTCACTGTAGGGGATATAGTACTCCATACCGACAGTGATTTCGTCAGCCACGGCAGACGCACTTTGCGACAGAGCTCTGCTCTCTTCTCTTTAAAGCAGCGTTGAGCCCACGGGATGGATGCAAAATAATCCCGCATTCCATCCCAGTCTGCTGACGAGTAGTGCCATAACCGTCGCCTTGTTACCACAGGCCGTGGTGGGGCAACAAGAGGCACCGAGGTGGACACCAGGCAGTGGTCGGAGGATCCCAGAGGGGCGTGAACCGTTACTCTGTACTGCGCTGGGTGACTCGTCAGCAGAAGGTCTAGCAAAGAGGGTGCTTGACCCGCTATGTCTGGTATCCTGGTGGGCTGGAGTACCAGTTGGGTAAGGTCATGCGTGAGAGCGAATGCGTGGGCAGTTCGACCAGCGTGGTCCGTTCTGGAAGATCCCAGCCAGAAGTCATGGTGGGCATTAAAGTCTCCCAAAAACACCAGTTCGGCGGTCGGGAACTGCTCCTGCGCTTTGTCCGTTGCGTGACTCATGTAGTCAAAGAGTCGAGTTGTCTCGGAGTCTCCGGAATGGGACCGATAAAGGCAAACGTAGATCCGGCTCATAGAGCCAAAATCCACGTGAAGCCAAAGGATGGAGAAGGATGCGTCTTCTAGGCAGTGCAGACGGCGACAACAAACATCCGCCCTGACGAAAAGACATACCCCAGCCCTCGCGAGGAAGCACTCCTCTAGAACGTAGCCGGGATAGTAGAGATATGCCGTGTCGGCAGGGCGGCGTATTTGTGTCTCCGTAAGAAAAAGCATGGCCGGCCGAGCCGTCTCAAGGTGCTGGTGTACGGCGCTGAGGTTTGCATGGAGTCCACGTATGTTAGTGAACTCCACCCCAAAAAGCGGGTTGGTGGGAGAGGAGGATGCCGCTGTTGGACCATTTTTCTTTCTTTGTACTGCCATGATACGAGTTGGGAAAGGGGGCGTAAAAGGCATGACAGTCATCGTGACTGTGTAAACTGAGACTGAAAATACTGTGTCATCATGTAACGGTGAGGCATGGCGGAGACCGAACCGCCGGACGGAAGGGCCCCCGTACCCTCCCGGAAATGGACGCCAGGTCCCACCTTCCGGTCACCAACCGGCACGACGAGCCACTCCGTGGATTGTGCGCGACCTGACGGGGCAGCCTCCCAGGGTGGATAGCCGTGGTTGGGCCCCTCTCTATGCCGCGGGCGGCCAGCGGCACCACCGTTTCTACGGGTCTCCCTGGCCGACGGTTCGATCCACGCCAATCTCACAATGATTCTACGAGCACTCCACTGCTCACACACATACCACGATAACTGTCACCCCTGAGTCATTGGGCCTCCGGCGCACTCACTCACCAGCGAAAGACGACAGCACGAATGTTGTCGCTTTAGGCTGGTTTTCTGTGAGAGGGTAGTACTGCCCCGGTCGAGCCAGCCCATTCCTGCTGAAATCAGAGTGGCTCTACTACCTTAAGACTTCTAAAAAGACCGGTTGGAACTGGCCTGCATCCTCTGTCGACGATCTTTACGAGGTCTTCTGTACACCTTGTTGATGTACAACCTACGTTGCACTTTTCTGTCGGTGGTCTTCATCTTCATTCGGAAAGTTACTAGTACCTACTGTCTGACTACAATTAAGAAGGAAACAGTCATACTTTCCGTAAATTAATTTAAAAATAACTAAAAAATATTAAAGGAATACTAAATAAATATTAGAAAACTATTGAGAACAACATTAAACAAATCTAGTTCTTAGTATCATTAAAGTTCAATATAAAAACTCCAATAGGGAAATATATGTATATATACCCTTTGAACATACGATATTACTTCCTACATTTATATAGAGCCAGTGGGCAAATCTAAATAACGTTGAAAGAGACTTACCAACTAAAATACATACACGGACAGAGAAAAGCGAGCCATATCCCACTACCAGTGGCATTTAATTTAAAGCCTTACTAAGCAGTTATCTGCCGCGCTCCGCAGTAGGATTAACAACGACTTATTTGTTTCATATAATAAGTGTATCTATAAGTGACAACCGCTGTGTTTATTATTTTATAGTTTCAATAGTTTAGTGTCAAGTTGAATTGTACAGTGTTAATTATTGCACGATTAATATACTTATCCTTAAGATCAAATGAACTATAGTTTAACGACAGCTGTTAGTGGGGACTTGTATTTATGAAGAGCTTCACTAAGGTATGCAATTACAATAATATTTATTTTGTGACGGAGCTAATGGTCATTGCCTGAAGAATGTACGTTAGCGAAATGTCTGTACGATCTTCAATATTTGACATTTTAATATTAGATTTATATGCTTGTCGTAAAAAGTCAAAAGTACAACTTATATGTATATTCTAAGTCTTAATCTGATTTTTTGTAAATGAAATTTGCATTAGTAGTATGTAAGTTATTTTGTAAAACGGATTGATTTTATATAAAGTTATGGTTCGCCTTTTATTCCCATTACTTCACATTTTATTAGTAATGAATAAAATGTGAGTTTCAGCATGCAGGTTTCCTAAATCACATTTTTGAATATGACTTATAAAAAAACTGTACGAACCAAATTAAATATGTTCACAAAAGTTACATATATTTACTTCTTATCTTTATTTCTCATCAACATTTTAAAACCAGTATAATAAGTATAAATACGATATAAACCGTTCTTGGGAAGGGACTGAAAACTAAATATTTTCCAACCTCAAATGTTGGGGATGCAAAAGTAACTTTATAAGAGACCGTGAGAGACATTAGCAGAGGTTTACAAAAATAACGATGGCTTAAACATTAAGAAAATGTTACAATCTCGAGCTTCGTACGATTTTTTTATTAAATTCGCTAAGAGCATGTTTAAAAAAATATTTATTACTTATAATTAGTATATTCATGTATTACTTATGACTTTTATTTAGTTACACTGTGACACGGGTAGTTGTTAGGGATTTTGAACTTAATTCTCACTAAGTATTCTAGGTAATATATATAACAATAATCACAGGAAATTAATATTTCAAAATATATGTAATGCATATTCTTTCTGCATGAAATCCGTGCATGTTGCTATAGCCACGTGACTCAAACTCTCTGTACGGAGTATGTTTTCGCATTGTTTCAGTTTAATTTAATCCATGAGCACATTTTAATATTTTCATTAATTTTCTAATCTCTAAATATACACATGAAATACACGATATGTTCGATTTTGTACACGCAATATTTTAAAAGATGTATTAATTAACAATAACTATTGGGGCAACAGCATAAACCTGTTTTTAAACACCTTGAATAAGATTATCATTCCGAACCAAGCTTTATGAAGCAATACTTTGTAAAGAGAACATTCATCGACGAATTAAATTACTGTTTTTTATTTAATTTGAAATTTAATTAAAATTATCTTTATCGAGTACTTTTTACGAAATCGTGAGTAACTCCTGCTGTGTAGATAAAGAAAAAACATCAAACCAACATGTCGAAATAACTCTTGCGTGTTTACAAACATGACGTTAAGACAATCATTATACAGTTTCCTTACCTAAGACATTATAAAACAGTCCCACAATATATAAATATACTAATATATATAATAACATCTTAATAAAATCTTCAAAATGTTCGTACATCATTCAAATATTATCTTCTCCTAACAAATTAGAGGTTACAATGGTTAAGCGTAATTTCTATACTAACATGGGTGTACCCACACAGCACCACAAAACACTTACACGTTAAGCTTAAACATAGTAAAACATTGTAACAAAACACACTCGGGATGGAAGCATTGTAGACACAGGCTTTCTCGTAACGACCTTTTGATTTAAGCGCTTTAATATTTTATCAATTTCCTCTTTACCATTTTTACTGCATAAACGTGTCTCTAGGAAAATAGTATGTACACTACATATAATTTTACTATCATCTGATGTTCTATATAATATCTTAAGGTAACGGTAGAAAAAAATATAAGTGACATCACAGATCATTCACTATCAGGTCTTATAAAGCGGCGTTAACGTGCGACGGGGTTTCCATCGGGCGGTGAGCAAAAAGGACCAACCTAATTAGTACCATACGCTTAGTTACATTTATTTGTCTGTTTGTGTGTCAAATTGCTGTTCCTATTTATCAAAAAATGTAGTTAACGTCTTAAAAAGGCAATTTCGATGCTCATTGTTGACATTAAAATTTCCAGAACCAACATAACCCAAAAACACTTGCATGGTCCCTAGAGACCGTAACGAAGTCCCGATTTTGAAATTAAAATCAAATGTCCCCTCGGGACAGGCTCAGTCCCGCTTTTCAGGGATTAGGTACTCAACAGTGCGACACACAGCGGAGACTAGTGTCCTAGTAAGTATCCAAACATCAAACTAAAAATAAAATGACTCATCCAGTTCAAGCTAGAGCTATCCTGTACAAAGTCTCACCCTCAGACTATGAACTTGATATCGGTGGATGATAAATACATTTGGTGATTTTTTAACTTATTTCGAGAAACTTCGGCTTTCGCTGTATACTTTGGTTATGTAAAGAATTTGTTAAAAATAAGTGATAAGTTCCCCTAATACCAAGCTGTTGTTAGCATTGCGCAAAATAACAAAAATACCAAATAAAACAACCTAAAGTGAATCAGTGCAGGACTCACGTAAGTTCTGTACTTTTTGTACGTTGCACTGACGTCTGAACTTATTTATAACCCATCTACCTCGATGTTTTCTTTACACTATTCTATGAATAATTTTTGAATATTTTTGATTTAGTTGAGTTTTATAATGCATACGCGTTCCCCGCATTTTCTCCTTGGTTAATGCTCCCTGTCTCTTCTAATGGTAATTTATAGCCTATATTATTTCTCATTAATACAAAAAGAATCATTCTAAAAAAACAAACAAACAAAATACTCTTCCTCTTTATTAATATTGTACGTTACGTAACGAGTTGTAGCTATGACAGTGACAAGTTGAGAAACTGTTATCATTGCGATAAACTATTATTATTTGCAGTTCAGCCTGAAAATCTGAAATTAAGAGACATGATGACGTACAAGAAATGCCTGAGAAAAACTATCTATTATGCAAGTACTTACACCTACAACTACAAAATAAATACTTACCAGCACTAAATTGTTTTTTAACACATGTCACACACGGCCGTCTGATCCCAAACTTAGCAGAGCTTGTCTTATGATAACCACACAGCTGATAAACATACCTACATTTATATTTCTATTTATAATGTATGTTATGTATGTATAACATATTATAGATAAATAGAAACACGGTAAACCGTGGTTTACATAATATAGGTAAAGTTAAACTACCTTTTCCAGTACTAAATACTATAAGTTAATTACTTTTCTCTAGAACTGCTTGCTGATACTTCAGCTAAATTCTCGAATATTTCTCAAGATAAATCTCGAGTGCTCGAATACACATAAGCAATGAGTAATACGAACTGCAGTGAGTCGGTGTTGGCGGCGCGATAAGGCACGTGCCCAACCACCCACTAGCCACCCACCTTTTTCACGCTTTCTGCAATTTTACAGGTACAGTGTTTTAAATAATGCATGGACAGCGTCTTTTCTTTTATCTTTTTTAAAGAAATTAGTTAGGTTAGATTAGTGATTTCTTGCTGTTTTACAGTTTAGCTATTTATTTTATGTTTTTGGTTATTCTTTTTTTATTCAACAATGGATTTAGATTCAGTAAACGGTTGCAGAACTACAAATTATCACAAGCTATTATAGTAACATTTGCCCTTCGTGGAAACTGTGGCGTTATTAAGAGATTTTATTAACTTCGGTCACCTATATATTTTACAGAGCACTGTTTGTTTTCTGTTTGTCTGTTTGTGGAACACAATTTTTTGTCCCGTGTCGGAATTGAACCCTGGTCCTCTGGCTCAGCACTCAGAATCACTAATCTTCAGACCAACAGGCCAGTCACACTAAGTATTTTATAGTATAGATTTAAAAAATACAAGATTTTTTTATTAATAATCTAAAATTATATTAAAAACTCTGGAAATACCTATTATGTGCCACATATAAATTTGTTCATACGAGTTTATAGCCAAATACTCAATAATGTAAGTCATAAAAATTCAATGGCGTCATGAGCAGCCGCAATTAACGCACTCGCTTTAGCGGACTAGTTTCAAGTCAAGGACTTCTCGAAAAATTACTGCGTACATGTTGTTCATAAATAGTTTTCCAACTGCTTTTATTATTACACAGGTTTCTTCTATACATTATAATTGCATTAGGTTAAAATTGCAGAACTAACAGTATTATAGTAGATATATTGTTAATTAGTTTATATTATTAAGTACTTGCGGGATTGAATCAGAATTGAGTTGCCACGCAGACGATAAAGGTTCCTAAGGGACATTAAAGTATCTGATTAATAAATTAAAGTGGCCACGGTACGTAGCAGACAGCAATGAAAAACAATAGCCGATGGGGCTGAAGAGTTGTCCAATAGAGACCAGGGACTTGAAAGGCCAGCGTAAGACGTCCCTCAACAAAGAAGATGGGTGACTTTGTAAAGAGCGCAGGTTGCTTTTAGTTTGTTTCCTTAGAAGTCAATAACGGAAGACTGTATGTGATGACTACATATTTGGTTTTTTTAGAATGGTAAACAAGTTTACGGCCTCTCTGATAGTAAGGTACAACGTATAATCATATTAAGCATTGCTCAATTCTTCGCTTCCTTTGTATTTTAAAGAACTATTCCGTAACTAAAATTACCTGCACAGTGCAAATTCTACACTACAAATATTTTAATATATCCTAACTGCAATCTGTTTGTGGAATGCGCGGATTGTGGAAATCAGTCGTGCTTTAATCTTAACTACTTTCTGAACTTAAGGCAAAAAGTTTTACCTTACACTAAAACTCTCGGGTCATACTGAAGACTTTTGTTTTAAAGTTCGCTTATTTGTATTATTTAAATATTTAATGTTTATGTTAACACACATACTTAGTAATAAATTTGTCAAAAAAAATACTATACTATACGATTATCGTACATGTGGTACGTTTTAAACTTCCATTTTGTTTTCTTTTGTATTAAAAGAAGAATTGTTTTGTTATTCTCTTCCTTTACTCTTTAACGCTTTACAATAATATGCCAAACAGCTTACGGACGCTAACAAGAAAGTCCTAGGTAATCTTTCTAAAATGTACACGTTTACAAAGAAATATATAGCAGAGTCGATACTGCGTTCTTGAAATTTACAGTAACTTAACCCGCAAGCTAGTATTTGCATCAGTCCAGTACCAAGTTATTATAAACTTTGTCGTCAACTATCACAACACGGGTAACTTGTGCCTCCCGCGGGCACCCTCAAACTGGGTCAAGGCATATTCAACATCGATTTGCGGATCATTGCTTCAACAATCTTTGCTGATTCTATTTGTATTTACTTGTTTATATCATAGTTATATCGATATCTGGAATATTCCAACCCGCACGTAGTTTGATTAAAAATGATCGCCAGACCTCATGTGGTTTGAGTTGTAAATGTGCTAATGATATCTCTGACGTTACTGGTTTTCATAATGGAAACTGATTCAATGATTTATATTATTTCGCTTTAATATTCCTAGAGTATATAGAAGTATGATATACTCTAGGAATCTCGACTCTTAGTCTGTGGTTCTGATTTCATTGTTACTAATTAGGAGATCACTTTTAATCATACTTCGATATTCTCTGGGAATATTAAAGCGACATAAAATAAATAATTTAGTACTAACCAATAATATTTTACTCCTGATTTCTTAATCAAGAGTAATACATTATTAGTTAGTACCGTTCTCAAGAATGACACACACATCACAACAATCGGCCTTACTTCGGCACGTTCTACACAGCTCTCTATAAAAATGGGTAGGTTGTTGATACTTACCACCTGATTAAATGTAGAAATACATAAAATCAAACCACATACATTCAAGACAAGTAAAAAGTATAAGAAACGGAATAATAGACAACTTAGCAAACAAAACAGTTAATCGAAGTTCAAACAAGCCGGCATATATTGAAATACCACCATGGTGCAACAATGGCCATTTAGCGGTGTGAAGTGACTCATTGACCGCCTTTATCCATGGACAAAGCTCACATTATGGTGCTAATTGATACCGTGCTTACGCTATAATTTGTGATTGGTTCCAGTTAAATGTACGGCCGATAAATAAACATAATACGCAGCTTTGTTCGGCTCCTTGAGAAACGGCTGCTACGGTTTAATAATGCTTTTCTCACAGAGTATTTACGTTATGTTGAGAACTACGAGTAAAACCATGCTTTATATAAATAACAAACTCATCTAGTTGAGTATACAATTTTACAGATATGACTTGAATTCTTAGGTTTATGACTGATTAATATCGTATCGTAACACACAGACACCAATGTAGTCTCCTAACTATCGTATTCCTTAGCAGTTCGTAGGTTCCTGTGTGAAGGCAGAAGCTAAGTGTATAAAAAGCAAGTGAGATTCTTATTTCTTGACCGGAAAAGTGGTAACCGAAGTTATGTTGTGCAGTTTCGAGGTACTTTCTATGAACGGAATCAATTAACAGTCTATTTAACATTAGCCCTGGGGATTTTTCACAGGAAAACTTTGCTTTACAAATACTAGAAAAGTACATGTAATGTTCTCAAATAGTTTATTTACAATGTGATTGACTCACATATATATGTGTGATTTAGTATATACATATTTATTGCATCATCATTAAAACTATAGGTATATAGATGTCATGTAGATAATATGCAGTTATTCCTGTCGTTGCATCATTATTTCATTCGACCTATATACCTATTGTTATAACCACCAGTTTAAATTTCACAACATTTTGTCATGAGATAGCTATTTGAAAAATATATAATTATCAAAAACTTTCAACTTTTCCAAGACAAACTTCACTTTGTACCCCTAGAAATTAAGAGGGTGAGAAGGAACCCAATATTTTTATGGCGGCCTTGCTGCAGCCGGAAAGTGTGTCATCACCATACATGTTTATTGCAGATATACAGGTACATACTAAAGTGATTCAGATCAACGCTACTACATATGTACGTACTGATCATATCTCGTACCTACATTACTTATTCATGTTGGCACAAGTTTTATTATCCTTTATCCGATGATGAATTTTAATAACTAGCCGCTTGACAACTGGCGACTTCATTCTCTGGTAATCTATGATGTATTTTATCTCTCTCTCGATCTTAGAATACTTCATTTGAGTTTTTATATCCAATTGATTTTTGAAGTGGTACTTTCTTAACGTTAAGTTTCTTGAAGTCAGGTCAGGATGGCTTTAGAAATAGCCATAAGTATTAAGCATTATAAGCAAGCACCAAATGTTTCTCAAGTTCTTTATAGAAACGAAGGCCTAAACTGCTATCTGCTATCAAGTTATCAATCTATGTCGGTTGAATTTCGATTACTCCTAAAAAATATCATAAAATACAATAAGAATGTAAAGTCAAAATCTGACTAGAAATTGCCTTTGTTATCCATGTATATGTGTCTAGTATCCAATTCAATATTACGGGTAAGTACATCGGTAATAATATGTACCTCTATATGAGGGATTCCACCTACGTAAATCTCAATCATTGTCACTCTATAGTATGGTTGGTCCAGAGAACCGAAACCGGTTAATACCGTAGTGGACCACCGAGCTGTTGCCTGGGTGCCACAAGCTTCGACAACTTGTCATGTCGGAGAGTGATTACTTTCTTCCACATCGTAAGACCAGAAATCCTTTATGGTCAATATTACCAAAAAGAACTTACCAACGGCACTATCTTGTTTATGGTTTTACATCTGTGAACAGTGCATCGTTTTTTACTTCATTTTATTTGTACAACTGGTATTGCAAACAAGGGGAAGCACTTACAAATGCGTACGAATATCACAACATTAGCGGTGCCACTTTGCATTAACAACCTTATATAAATCACTTACGTTACAATACGTATTTGTTAGATATATAATAGCAGCCATACCCCGCAATTTCAATTGCATTTGACCAACGAACGAAGTAGTGACCTGATGGTAAGCGACAGCTGCCGTCCATGGACACCTACAACTCAAGAGTCGCAAATGCACTGTCCGTTTGCCGTCCGAGGGTGATGAGGGATGGTTGGATGCGGGAAAGGGAAAGAGGAGAGGGGGTGAGGAGTTGGGAAAGAGGTGAGGGGGGATAAGGGGAGGGAAACGAGGTGAGGTCGAGTTGGACCTCCGGAAACATCACTAATTTCGGTTAAATGCAACGCAAGCGTTTCTTCAAGACCGGTTTTCTATGAGGCCGTGGTATCATCCCACCGGTCGAGTCGGCTCATTCGTGCCTAAGCATGACTCTACAACGTAACGTAAAAACTCCTAAATGCGTGTTATTTTGTAGCCTATATTAATAATCAATAAGAACCCTATCCAATAAATAGGATTACATGACAGGTTCAGACATTAGACCGATTAAACAAACAAACAAAGAACTCTCTAACTTAACTATATACTACGTGTATATTATCACTGTAGTTAATAATAATGCGTCGCTTACACATTAGGCTGTCCACTTTATACGACTGTATGCAATATGATCAAGTTTGCCTAATTGAGATGAAAGGCTTTAAAATATACATATGTGTATATATATATATTAACTACGGTGTCTCGCAGCAAGATGCAGCTTGCGACGGTTTGAAATATCAAGCATTTAAATGAAATCGCCTTTTGATAGGGTAATTAATGCCACGCAATGCAATATAATTCTAATTTATACATACATATACTAGGTAGGTCAAAAGTATGTATAGTTTAACATCGTCGAACCTCATCTACCCATTTTATTTCAAAGATGTTAATGAAGATAGCCCTTTTAGTGAAGAAGCTACACAAAATCTCACTTGAACCCTTAGAAGTGGAGCACTAAAAATAAACGTTATTGAAATTTAAACCGGATAGAATAATACGTTCGCGTTTATTCTTGTTATGCAACGCAGCGGCGCCGTCTCATAATATACTTTTAGGGTAGATATTATTTCAAAGTATTAATTGAGTATATTTATGTAACCACTACTTATCTTCGATTTGCGAAAGTCAATAATTATTCCAACAATTCCTATAGATGGCAAATTCCCTTAACCAGGTTTACAAGCTAACTATCCAGACATCGCCAATCTCGAAATAAATCTAATGCAATATTTAACATTACCTTTATAAATTTTACAATATTTCGGCAAAGTAGTTACTAAAATGACAGTGACCTTGCCACAGAATTTCGATAAGATAACGTATCGAAAGCGCGTTGATAACAAAACATTCTTTCATAATATAAATTATAAAACTAAAAGTTGTCGATTCCTTTTTTCCCTATTCTTTACAGTGACGATAATGCGACGGCAATTTTGTGTGAGTCAGTCATTCCATGCGTCATGGCAGTCGTTCGCTGGACTCGTCGCTGCCAGTACTTCAGTACCGACCCTCGGCTTATATTGTAAAGTTGATACTTGTTTTTAAATCTTGTTTTTGTTTATTTGCTTCGGAATTGTGAAATGTGATATACATAATGTTACTAGAAGGTGCTAAATTGCGATGTGTAAAATGTGCTGTGTGATGTGCATCCAACTTAATGAATTGTTAGTAAATAAAGCGTAATTTTTATGTTATTAACTTCCTATTTAAGTAATATTTCTTATATTATATATATATATATATATATATATATATATATATATATATATATATATATATACATATATATATTTCTTATAAGTAACTTAATTTGTTTGTAGTAAACCTTTTATTAGTACACCACAGGCTTCCCCAATCATTTATAACAATATCCGTATCAAGGTTGTCTGGAAGAGATCGCCGTGAGTGATAAGATCGCCTTTTGTTATGCCTTACTATTTGTAACATGTTTTCTGTATATGTATATATATATATGTATATATATATATATATATATATATATATATATAAGGTGTACACTAAAGAATTAAATAAAATATTGTTACTATAGTGAGTCTGGCCTTGAAATATTTACTGGATTTAAATAAAGAAAGAGTGTAGTTACATTTAATTTAAAATACTGATACCCTTTGGTATATTGTAAGCAGCTATAAGCAGCTATATTTTTAAATAGATGTATGATTATGAAAAATTAGTCTTAAAAAATGCATTTTACTTCAGAATATACTCGTTTAAAGCTTAAGTGAGTATAATTCATACTAACGTAATTTACTAGTCATTCCTCGGAATATCACCTGCGTTTGTAGTCCCTTCTCCGCTCCTAATAGATTTTTGTAGCCAATTATGTATCAGAGCCATAGATTATATAAGAGCCATTTCAATATGATTGATACTTCTAGAGATTTGCGCGTTTAAACAAACAAACGTGGGAGTTATAACATGGGGAGCCATGCTTCGGCACGTTTGGGCCGGCTCTACCGGAGTATTACCACGGCCTCACAGAAAACCGGCTGTTAAATAATGCTTGCATTGTGTGACCGAGTAAGTGAGGTTACCGGAGGCATAACCCTCATTTGGCCATCCCCTCTTGCCCCTCCTCCCTTTCCCCGACCCTAAAAGGCGGAGACCAGTCCTGTGGCTCTTGAGTTGCAAGTGTTCATGGGCGGCGGAAGTCATGCTTTCAGCAATATAAAAATGTCTTGTGTTTCATTTAAAACTTCAAATTTAACTACGCAGTCTAATTTTCTTAGTAATAGTTCTAACAACTTTTTATTTAGAACATTAAAATCTGTAATACCAAACAAAACAGTGAGCCAATTAAAGTTCTCGTTTTACAAGCGTGAAGCTAGTATGTCAGGAGTTAGTAAAGTGCAACCGTAAACTGGTTCTGTATAGTGAGTGATTGATTTCGAGTCGTTGTTCCGCGGCTTTGTTGTGTTTTAAATGAACCGGTGTTTTTATTAGTACAGCGTGTCTTTGTTCGTGATACGTGAGGCTTTTCAAACAGGGGTTGTTGGAAAGTGCCACCTACACTTTTCCTTTTATGTTCCCCTGAGCACATTGCGGGGATCCCTGCTGTGATTTAAATTGAACTGCACATTTTGTGTCCAAAATGGTAATTTGTCCATCTTGCAATTTGTTTTTATTGAGCCATACCTCAGAAGTAGAAACAGAACCTTTTTTGTAAGTCGTTTGACGGCCATTGAAAACTCCAGAACTTCATTCGCTTTTCATTCATAATAAAAAGTTGTAGTGTTTGCTTTGACATCTTTTGATTGATTTAAGCTTGTTGGACACTCTCTGTGGACCTGAATCTAAAACCTGAACAAGTTAGGCAAACCTATTACCACACTCGCTATTAGTAGAAAGCATTGCAGCGCATAGCAAAGCTTAAAATGTAACTAAGCTTGTTTAGTCAAACGTTTTACTGATTAAACGGCTATTTGGTGATGGTTCGGCTTAGATACATTTTAAACATTTTTGGGCTAAATCTGTAAGAAAGCTAGACTTAGCTTGGATGTACATAGTATTCATATACACCCCGTTAAAATAAAAGCTTTACTCAATTCATCTCATGCATGTGGTTGTTAAGCGAAAGGTATACCAAATGAACATAAACAAAATTCCTCGGTATAATTAAAATGTTTATAAATAAATAACTCTTGAATTAATTTATTTCTTAGTAAGTATTTTTATATAATAACTACTCTGTATCAAAAGTATTACATACTATAACTACAATTGCTTATACTAGATATTTGTGTTATTTATCTTGGGTAATTCAAATACATTTAAATCGATGCGTTTAAACTTACCTAGTAAGTAATTATTCTGTGAAACACAAATGTCGGCAACCAATTTACAATCTTCACATTATAAGGTTTTTGTGAGAGTCGGGGTTTTGTCGGTTTATCGAAAGATCTGGAGACACCCCACGCGGTCGGGTAATGTTGACAGGTAGCCAGCAACATGCCGGGCGGGATTCCCGTCATTCTGGAGCGGGGAACTTCCCACAATAAATATTTTTGTTGTTGAATGGCGTTTAGGCGCCTACCTCGCCCCTCTGAATAATGAGTGTTTTTTTTTTATGTTCGTCATTCGTAATATAATTTGTTTGTTTTCAAAGAATTCATTTTATTTTTTGGTGTATTTGAATTACTTGTTCTAAAGAAAGGGACTACCCTTTCTTTGGATTAAAGTGAAAAGGAATAGAAAATTAAATTAAAAAGTAGCCAAAACACGGTAACAAATATGTTGATACAAAACTATATACATGTAGAATATGTAAAATATGTTGTTCTCATTAGGAACTTCCCTTTGAAAAAGATCAACCAAAAAGAGGTGGAAAAGAACGATTGGGGTGGGTGGCTTATTAATATTACATACACTCACAAACTTAAATAAAAATATCTCAGGCGCCCAATGTTACATTTGGCTTATTGTTTTAACTTATTTAAGTTAAGTTTCTTAATCAGTGTTTGGTTGTTTGTAGCCCTCTAGGTATTCCTTAACTTTTATATAATTATACTCACTTTGTATTCAACTGCAGAGTAGGCACCATACAAAATAACCGGTTTGAGTAACAATGAAGCAGTAATGACATTTCCTTAAACATTAAGTTTGTCTTCTGCCTTCTCCATTATAACAGTATTTTAAATATATCAAATACATAAATACAACATAATCGGTACAATTTTACGTCCAAAACTTCAATGCCGTTGTATGGGAAGCTACCAAAATAAACTAATGACTCACTAGCTTCATCCTACACATTTCCTACCGATACACACATAAAAGATGAGCCGACATCACATTGCCGCCATTTTATTTTCATATTTCTATAAAAACTATATGTAATATGGATCAGTTCGTGTGCCACTTTACATACGTAATAGTCTGAGCGTTATAAAAATATTTTGTTCTTTTATGCTGAGGCAGCCACTATTTTCTACAATCCAATCCGGCAAAGTCTTATACATTTAGCAGAATATTCTCTACGACCACGTTTTCATTTTCAATGTATGATTGAATTTTATTTTAAAGTTTACTATTATACAGTGACATATTAGATCTACATCTGTTAATGTGCAAAAAATACACGATTAAACATATTTTTGCTTATGTTTAAATAATCTATCTAAGCTATCCTTCCGTACATCTTTTTCCTGGGCCTCCTAGACTGTTCAGATTTGATGGACACTACTTTTATGTGCCTTAGCTGTATATATGCAGAGGTCGCACAATTATACTCATTTACTTTAATATACCTTGCAGTCATGTTATGTACATTCGTGAGACTATACCTAATCCTGTGTCGAAGTTAAGTACAAGCTGTATCTATTTCTGTGTTATCTCAAATAAAGAAATGGTCGCTTGATTTATCTATCTAAACCCTGTATCGCTAAAGTCAGTAAGATTACTTACTACTATTGTTGTTTTATTACTATTGTTGAAGATTTTAAAGTATCTAGTGATTTCATAATGACAGCGGGCTCTCGAACTTTCTAATATTTTGTAGAACTTCGTAAAGGCCACTTCAAAGGTGATTCAAACCAAATGTGTAAAACTTTCAAACCAAAAGTATACAAACTTTAGCATTAGGAAATGGTATTTATACGAGTATATTTCAGCTTCCTTAAAGTTCTGAACTTGTAGCTTCAGAAATAAACAGTGGAAAGAAAGCAAAATGAGGTATATGCAATTCTGACTACCCACGCTTCCCGCATGTGTTATATATTTCTACTCTAGAAACCACAAACTAAATCCACTGAATGTTTTTGTTTCAGGTAAGCGATGCTCTATTCCTGTAAAAAACTTATTTTACGTAAGTAGTAATGGTGTGTGACTAAAAAAGTAAGTGACATTTATTAATTAAAAAAATAGTTAAAGAAGGATTTAGATATTTCTTTTGTGTACCTTTTCTTGAATTTAAAATGTAAGTTAACAAGTTTAATCCCACGAAGACACAGGTTTTCGCGTTCACCGCTAAAAAGATGCCATTGGTCGTAACACCTCGCTTTGAGAGCACTTCCCTAACTGCATCAGCCAGTATCGGAATCCTTAGCGTCGATATATCAAGCTAAGTCCAGTATCGCGGTCACTTAGAGGGTAATGCCAAATTAGCCTCGAAGAAGCTTCATGTTCTAAACAGAATACTGAATACTGTTCTTATCTCTATGCAGGTGCACCCTAGTACCAGCTTCTCCCTCTTGACCGCAATTTAACGGAGAGCAACTCACATCATCGACTGCCAAGATATTTCTGATCGGCTTGACACCTTGGCGTTGCGTAGAGATGTATCTTCACTCTGCATCCTCTATCGCTTGTATCATGGGGAGTGTTCAGAGGAATTGTTCAGACTTATACCGGCTGTAGTATTCCGCCATCGTCCTACGTGACAAAATATCCATCCCCATCACCTGGACGATTGGCACTCCACCACTGTGCGCTTCTCTAGAAGCTTTTTGCCTCGCACAACCAGCCTATGGAACAAATTGTCGCCTGCCGTATTTACGGACCGATACGACCTTCAAACCTTCAAGAAAAGAGCGGACTTCTACCTAATAGGCCGGCAACGCACTTGTGACTTTTGAGTTGCGGGTGTCCTGGGGCGGTGGTAGTCACTTACCATCAGGTGACCCGTCTGCTTATTGGCCCCCCTATCGCATAAAAAAAGGGCACTTTACACAAGACTTGAATATTTTTAAAAATTCGGTATAGGTTATTGTGTTTACCTATTAGTACCCATGATAAAATACTGCACAAATAAGTGAAAACGACACAAACAAAATAAAAAATATAAATTTACACACATTTGCTGTTCGAAATTAACGTGATACAGGACGACAGTTTCATTGAAGATTGATTTATTGTTGTGTTAGATAACACTAACTTATGATGAATTTAATTCATGCATCGTTACATAAAAGTAAGACTGGTTTGACGTCATCGAGGTAGGCGTGGCCTTGTCTGCACCACTGGCCGTCATCCGAGCAGTGCAGGCTTAGAGTAATATATAGACGTCCTGCTCTGCGAAAAAGCATAGCAAATATTTCTTATAAATAAATAATATGTTGGCCATGGACCTATATCGTACACTCCGTCTCTAACAGAGTAATTGTCATAGTAATCTCATCTACAATTAACAGCGTAATATCAATTCAATTAAACTTATTTATTACAAAATAACGTTTAAATAACTGCAAGTTGAATATGTGTAATAATTTTTTTTGAATGTCGCTCTTTTGTTTTACTAGATGTTGGAATTCTGGTTTACCTGAAACTTAATTTTATTTATTTATTTAATGCACATATTGTACAAGGCGGTCTTAATCCCTAAGGTATTGTCTGCCAGTCAACGAGTGCGAAGGATAAGGAAGAAAAGAAGGAACTAGGTTAAAAGTAGTACAAATACGTAAAAAAAAATACATATAAGAAAGATAAATAAAATGATGTGACAAAAAGAATGAAATATATTTGATGGAATACAATGGAGATTTGCTTAATTTACTTTAAAAAGTTACACAATTTTGAATAAATAATTGTTTATAACTTTTGCATATTATCATTTGTATGTATATTGATTATATTATTATAAACTGTAATGTAATCATATCCTTATAATATATATAGTATACAAAAAAATATCTTCCTCGTGAACTGGCTTTGAAAAGCGTTCGGAAATCCGCTCCGGCTTTATAATGCTGTCAGTGTGACGTTCGACGGAACCCACGCTTTAGAAAAATATACATGACAGGGTTGCGTCACAATCCATTTGTGTGATTTTTTTTCCTATTGTATGTAAGATATGTGTGTATATCAGGTGTTATCAACATATGCAGGTGGATGCCAGAGCGCTAATTAAATATGTAAGACTGATGTAGTAACGAATCTTACTACCTAAAGTCAAATGTTGTTATCATCAAAATTAATATTTGTTCCCCGTTTACACGGATAATTACATTATATCATTATGTATAAATGGAAACCAAACCCATATCAATCATTAATCAGTCTCTGTTGACATTATAACGGACGGAAGTTGCGAAAAGAACCAAGTGACAAAAATAATATCAAAATCAAAATTTATTAAAAAAGTGAACAAGCATCACTCCTCGGCTTTATCTTTATCCTTAAACCGAATGGATCACAAACAAACCTTTTCTTAGAGGATAAAGCAATTTTGTTTATAGTTATGGCAACCCTAGCCCGGTGAGTGAATGCTCGACTGTTGGACCTCTTTGTGGGGCACAATCAGGAATAAAAACACATCCCTCTTTGTTCGGACGGGACTATGGCGAGACGGACGCACCAATCATCTCTCTCCTTTATATATAGGAACATTGTTATATGTGAACGTATTTTGATACCCAGTCGTTGTAACATATGATCATAATAGCCAATCTGGTTGGATTGATATACCAATCTGTGGTCTGTTTGCTGTTGAAAATAAAGGTATTGTTTATAAAAACCTGACTGACTTTTTATGAAAAATAAATCCTTACTATATTGAGCTTTTGCTTATACTCTCCAATCCATCTGCATAAGCAATATCCATTTCCTACTCTTCCTTTCCTACCTTTCCTTTTAATTTAAACTCAAAATTTTCGCCCCTGTCGTTAATTACGACGTAATCTGTCTACCCCTTCCGGGACGCAGGCGAGAATGTATGTAAGTAAATCATCAACATTTCTTGATGTGTCTTGATACATTTTTGTCTAAAACATTTCGGACTGGTGGTTAATATATTTTGAAAAAAGCCTGATAAATTTACCAGGAGGATTTTGCGAGACCTGCTTCGATCGAGTGCCAAAACTATAAATGTAATGATACATTACCATTTATTTGCATATATGTGGTAAAAAAGTTTTTATAAAGTTTTCGAACCCATCTGAAAAGCACACGGGCTGAACGCTAGAGGATATCAAAGACTAATTAAATATATATATCTAAAGTAACCGCTTTTTACTAAATTCATATCGATCTATAGTCGGTACATATACCAAAACAACATTTTTTTCAATTTTTGTCTGTCTGTCTGTTTGTTGCGGCTAATCTCTGAAATGGCTCAACCGATTTTGACGGGACTTTCACTGGCAGATAGATGATGTAATAAGGATTAACTTAGGCTGCTTTTAATTTAGAAAAAAAATAGGGTGCCACAAAAAAAACGATGAAAAATTTAATATCTATACATCTATATAAATATGTAATTTACAGTAGATAAATATGTACAAACACAAAATATCGATTTAAAAAGTACAAGAATTTCATTAAAATTAGCATTTACTTTACGCGGAATACAGAATTAAAAAGTTATCGTAAACTCTGCGAACTGAACAATAACTTCTTTGTTAAAGTCAACTCGGACGAAGTCACGGGTAGAAGCAAGTAAAAAATAAAACTAGCCTTGACGTACTGTACATACCGTACGTGTAGAAGCGTAATTTTAAACAAATAACTTTGAAGTTACGATTTCGTGTCCAAACAAGTTTAGTCTCGTCTAAATACAGATAGGTGTACTTAAACGATCAGCTAAATAAATAGCGCGAAGTGTGGAGCAGAACTAACGAGGCAAATGGATCGTGAAGGGATCAACAGGCTTACGCAGATGGATATGACGTAACGAGCTTTTGCTATTAGTTAAATGTTTATACTGCTTGTTTAATTCGTTGACTTGAACCGATCATCATGTTTTTTTTTATTTTATATAGATAAAAATGTAATATCTCTCATTAGGCAGATAACCTTTAGACAAAATCAAGGTTCTAATATAAATTATAATTATATTTAACATTGTAATAAAATGTAACCCTATACAACTTCTGCCATTTGCAGTATTATCTCTTAATAATAGCTTTTAATTTGATGCTAGATCTTCCAAAACTAATCAATTTTTTTTTTACGCGAATACAGGTTTTACAAGTTAACCCTTTTTTTTATAACGTGTGGAAACCCCCTCGGCCGTCATCCCACCGGGGTTTTCGGTGGAACGGTGTGTCGGAATCGGACCTCCTAAATCCACACGGTGTGCCATGCAGCGCTTAAAATAGGAGGAATCCGGGAACAGCTTTAGTAAGACATCCGGACCCCTCCTGGCGCTTGTTGCCCCCAAAAGCGCGGGCACCACCTTCTGGTAATTCTCAATTAGGCAACGTCCAGGCACACCAGGATGTCGCCTCCTCTCGGTTGGCTACTATAGCGGGTGGAGGGGAAAACCCGTCACGACCACCCGCGACCACACTCAGGGCGGCATGAGGCGCTGGTAAGCGCGCCTCCGCCGCCCGGTTTACAAGTTAACCCTGCTTTGTAACCATACATTGTTTCACCCTCTGAGCTTTTCCTATAATATGCACAAGACGTAAACTTTTATCAAGCATGTAAATACATACATATTAAGAAAGTCCTTCGATCAGAGTTCCATATCAAACTTGGTAGAAGTGCCACAACACATGATTTCCCACCATCAGACGTTGAATTTTTATTAAGTAGGCAATTATCATAGTAATGACAATACGTGATCCATTTAAGTATGCACTGAACATCTACTGAGTGAATGAGGACATGTAATACTCAATAATTTATAGTACTTTATAACCTCATTAGAAGTTATGGAGTAATTCATGTTCACAAAGGGTATGAATATTAAAATGAAAGTTAACTGTTTTTTTTTCCAAATAAATGTCAGAAGACATACGTAAGAAAAAATATAAGGTTGTGAATCATATTTACGATAAAAAGAAAGCACTCTATTTCTTAATTTTTTGACCTCTCTTTTTCCAATTAGTTAAAAAGATGTATTTCTAGCTCACGAAGCTTTAACTATGCTAATGCGATTGTTTATCCGTTTTTCGGACGTGACTGAGTACTTCTGACTAAATAGCTTGTGAGTGGTACTATTGTGTCCCTCCAATACAAAGGGAGGATCGCGTAGTAAAAAGATCTTTAAACTAGGCGATCCTACCTGATCATACTGACGAACCGCGGCTCAACGGTTGATGTTGGGAAGTCATTATAAAACTAATCGTGGCGAGAACTTTATTATCGTGATTGAGATCGTACTACGTCTTTAGAATAGTTACTATGTCGTTCAGCTTGTCTTTGCTAGGCGGTGCTCATATATGTTTTTGTTGTATGTCGAGGTGAGAATGAGCACGTCTCTGCCCTGGTTGGCATGTCGTGGCTGTCGTTATCTTGATGCGTCAGCTGTCTATTGCTCACTTGTGTCTAATCCAAAACCCGTGCTGCTTTTGCCTTTAAAGACCTTGCGCCAGAAAAACCTTATAACAATCTCTTATAACTCTCACGTGACAATAAACTGTTATCACTGAATTAAAAGAAATATTTAATATTAAATTTCCTACTATTTTCATGAACCTATTTCGATTACTTCACTGTATATCACATTTATTGGAGATAGAACTTGTGTGTTTGGTCGTGTTCAAATCTCAATGTAATCGGATATCTCTAACAGAAGATATAATCACCCAAGCATTCCTTACGGATCTAGTACTATTAACAAACTCTTAATTCCATACGGCGACGAACCATTTCGCAGTTAACGGTTCGGAGCACAACCGTTAAACTGGTTTCGCTCAGTACATTTGTACCGGCGCAGATAAACCCCTTGGGGGAAGCTGTTTGTCAATAGCTTCCGTATACCGCAATATTATAATAGAATAAATTATTTGTACTACGTAACAGCGGCTTGTTGTTCTTCATAATTCAAGGACATTGAGCTTCAAATATCGATTGACTTTATCGTGTTGTTGTTAGTTAGTGTTTGTAATGGACTAGTATGATTACTTTACAGATTTACATAAACATACATACAACGAACTTTGTCGCTTTAGCTAAATTAAACAAAAGTATGTACGAGTACTGGTTTTTGTTCATACCGTTTTTTGATCGCATAATGAAGAATGCAGGAATTTTTTCGTAGCGTATACTTTTTTTTGCATTTTTTTTTACTTTATTTGCAACTACTGGTAAAAAAAAAAACCTAACAAAATATTTATATCAAATTCGCATATTTTTTAATACGCACCTTTAATAAGTGAAAATAATATAATAATGTATAAGCAGTTAATGTCTATCTTTACTTTGCATTAATCTGTAATATGTTGATTTTCTTAACTGGTCTCGACTCCACTTATTGCTTTCCATCAGGTAGAGTGGAGTCATTATAGAAGGTTTATATATAAAAAAGTAGGTATATGCTGAAACCGGAGTCTATTTGGGAGGTCTAAAACGGCTAAGGGTTATCATGCAACCCCCACATATTGCTATATATAGCAAGCAAGGAATGGCTAGCATATATTCTCTATATTTTTGGAATCCAACTCGTAGTTCCAGAGACTAAATAGTTTATTCAAACAAACAAACAGAAAACTCTTCAGCTCTAATAAAAATAGTTTTGATTTAAATTCTGTGGAAATAAAACAGCAATGGTAGAGTTTGAAGGTGAACACTGCGGTAATTTCACTTCTTATCTACAGAAGGATATCGCACTGCACTGCATTATTTGTGTAGTTATTTCACCCTTAATTGTTAATAATGACGGTTGATAATGACGGTTGTACAATTTTTAAATACTGGTTTTCATTAATATCCTTTTGCTTCATACAAACGTTACAGCATATCAATACAATACATAATAATCAATATTGATATTTTTTTAAATAAATTATGATCAATCCAACACAATATTTAACTACCGCCCTCTTAAAAGCGGGAAACGCCTGGCATGTGCCATATATCTCTGGTGTACAATACAGATTATTCTTATCTTATCTTCTTATTAAACATTCTCTGATCAAAATGATGGTTGGCAAAATGTGGGCCTTTGATACGTTTCTGCCTTCGGGCATTTAAGAGTGTTTCGCTGTTTGTCAACATTCTTTAATCATTGTTTATATTGTTTTTGTATTGATATTTCAATAAAACATAATTAGTTTTAATAAAACATTTAGTAATGAGTTACAGGGAATGAAATACGCAGTCAATGGAACAGGAATTCTCTGAAATATTCATTTAAAGGTGTATATGTTTATACCCGGGCTACAGCTATGTATACTACGGCTACGGCTACATATATACAACTTATGGGAATTACCCCGTTTATATTAGAATGATAGCACGCATTAATAGTTAGAAGAAGATCAGCTAGTCAATATAGGTCGCTGACGTTTTAGCTATAAAAAATATGTAAAAACACCATACACAAAGATACAAAACAGAATAACCTAGAGAATATGATTGATTAATACCCATTTTATTGAAGCATGTAAAGTAAATCAATTATAATAACTATAATTGTGCTCTATTTGATTAGAACAATTATATTACCGTTTAAGGAAATTACACTGTAGAGGAAATTTTAGTTGTATTATTGAGTAAATGCGTAATAGAGATCTTGTTCATTTTTATTTTTATTCCTTGATATTCTCCAGCATAGATACATGCATATTATTTAAATAGTTTTCTTGGGTACTATTTACTAACCATTCCCCGATGTTTTATATGCGTCTATGGCCACTCATAGCATGTCATTTCACAGCCAATAACCCTACTAGTAGTTTCAGAGATTAGCTCGCTTAGCAAATAAACAATGCAGCTTTATTATATTATATTATAAATTGCATATACATACATAATACAAAAAGTGTATTGAAAAACCCGGCCTTGTCACGTTGCTTTAATTATATTAAACACAATTGTTTTTGTAACATAAGTCAATTAAATTCATTTTCAGTACGAAATATTTGTACTATTTCAGCAATACTCAATAAACAACAATTTACAGTTTTAATTAAATGATTGATTTACAGTCATTAAAACCCTTTGAAAATATGAAATAATAAACTACCTAATACGTTACAGTAGTACTAAATATTACCATAATAAAAACAAACTTATAACCGTCTCATAGAAGGAAGTGGACCGCTAATAATACCGGAAGATTACTCGTAGATATGTACATATAAATAGTTGGTCGCAGGTGGCACCTTGGTATACTTCCTCTTCCTCTGCTCCCACAATAGTCTTAGATTCTACCACGGAATAATGGTCACACGGAGTCAGATAACAACTGACCTTAAACACATATCAGTCAATGATAATATGTATAAAGTGATTGTGGACAGGGTTGGCACTTGCGTTATTACTTAATTTATTATTAACTTTTTCATCAATGAGCATAGAATAGTTGAAATTGCATTCAGATTCGAATATATTGATACTAACCCTAAAATTAATCAATTGCAGGCCTTGCTATTGAAGCTGGTATCATATGCTTTGAATTCATAAGTGGGATCTGCTTTAACGTAAAGCTTTTAACTTCTGAAAAAACCTCTCCAAATGGCTTCCTGTTAATTATCAGTTTTTTTAAATACCACCTTTTATAATAAATTCCTTAAGAGGTTGTTGCTTATATTTTTTCATTTGTAGAGTCAACCAAACGCGAATTTGTTGCCACATCGATTGCAAGTGAACTGTGTGTCCATGGAGAATGATAAATCACGCTGAAGTCTTGTCTGCTTGAGGTTAGCCAGCCAGTCTTCACCGTGTTTTATACGAACATCACACGTCATTATTACAATTGCGATACAGCTAAACTTACTAGGTTACTGGTTATTTGACAATCCCAACTTATAACTTGACATGTATTTTTTTCTTAAACTATAGGGGGACAGACGAACAGACGGGTCACCTGATGGTAAGTGACACCACCGTCCATGGACACTTGCAACTCAAGTGCGCTGCCCGCCTTTGAGGCTGATGAGAGATGGGGGATGCGGGGAGCGGAAAATAGAGGGATGAGGAGATGGAAAAAAGGAGATGAGGGGAGAGAAAGGGGGGGCGGGGGAATTGGGCCTCCGGAAACCTCACTCAATTCGGGAAAATGCAACGCAAGCGTTACTTCACAACCGGTTTTCTGTGAGGCCGTGGTATCGAGTCGGTCCATTCGTGCCTAAGCATGGCTCTACCACTGTTGAAATGTTTTGCTCTCTATCGATTTATCCATGAACTAAGAAAGTGATGTGATGATTTAAATTATATACTTAGTTTCTAGTTGTTACGTGGTCTCTTTAATATAGATACTACTTATTACGGTGAACATACCTCTAAAGAATGGCACATCTGATCAGAAGCACAACTTTATACATAAAACAATACGCAGGAATAATCATAAAAATAAAGTGTGATATGACTTAACGAGAAGGTAAATTTAAGTCTTCCGCGTAATTATTTATATACGTTCACCCAGTGTTTAACATTACTTATCTTTTTTGTTAACCTTACCCTTTATTTTGTTTATTATTCCTTATGTTTGCTATACAGTGCCTTCATTGAATTAGCTGTAAACATTTATTTGTGTAGTATAATTTGGTTAGTATTCAGGATATTATTTAATCATTTCATGATATATATGTATGTATAATTGTTGACATTGCAATGCTTGACAAAGGCAACCCTACCTACATAAAATAATGTGGACTTAGTAAGCAATAAATGTTTTAACTTTCACTTTGACCTAAAGTTCTTTAGCTTCTCTGACTTTTAAACCTGTATAATCGAATCGCTGCTGCACGGTTCATCCCTAGATAAAAGCTTTACCAGATAAAAATATTGTTTTACGATTACATTATTATTTAAAAATTTAACACAAATTATTTAAAACTATATAACTAATACAAACGCCAATAAATAATCATCTGTTAAACTAAATATGAAAGATTTTAATGTTACGCTTAATTTAAGCATAGTTAAATGGTATTATATTAAATTAGTTCTAAACCGCTCGAGTGACGATTGACTCAAAATGTTCTGCAATTAGTACCGGTTGCAAATTATATAAGGAACACGGAGTCCACCGATTGTGTCATAACAATGACAATTTATTGTCAAGGGACCACCCTTTGTCCCCGGCGCTCCGGGACTCGTTTACACTTAAATAAAAATCAACAAAACGCATTATCAAAGAACATGGTCCTTTGCGGAAGACTGCCGTTATTATCTCGCTGGAGAAACCACTCATTAGTGTCATCTCGCTCACCCGCCTTTAAGCATGTCTCGGCAGCAAAGGATAGCGGTATACCGACGTGATCAATGGGTGCAAAAAGGTGGTGTGACGTAGACAGGATGCTCGGGCGCAGCTGGCTGGAACTTTTGTGTTTTTGTTATTTTTCTTTTTTCACATACAAAAAGAAGTTGGTTTCGCGCGGTTTAGCTTCGTACAACCCGCGCCTGTTTCCGTAATGGGAACGGAAAATGTTAATGAAGCATACGCCTCAGTAGAATGTGTGTTAAATTATATGCCCCTGCCATCAAAGACCTGTTATTTGTGGGAATTATCTGTTACGTATACAGTGGATTAATTAACTTAAATATCCATTTAGAACTGGCGTCGTATCGATAGACTCACGGGGTTGGTTAAATAACTTAACCAATTATAATTATTAAAGTGAATACTGGTTATTAAATGCCGTATTGCTCCCGAGGCGACTGGATGACACCCTCGAGATTAAATTGTTTTAAAAGCTTATTCATAAAACCAATTAAAATCAATCAGGCGGGCGATCCCTCATATTTCCTCCTGCCATTAACAGATGCTCGATAGTGAAAATATTATAAGGATGGGAATTTCGTTCGCTTTATGTAACAGATAGCCTTTTCCTACGCTGGCTCTATACACGAAAAAACTGAACTAAAATTATGTTAAAACTTACTTTATAACTAATTTATAATTAAGTTTACTCAGCTCTTAATTGAAGGCCCATAAAAATGAGAAGAGGAAACCGACGATCCAACAGCAAAACTAGTTTTATTAGCCGATTAGTGTGACATGCTCACAACATCTCAATTATACATAAATGTCTCATTATTTTTCGTCTAGATTGGTGCAGGAACGTAGATCGCTTGGTAATAGCTTAAGCGGCTACCATTTATGTATTGTTTGTGAAAGTTTTTTACAGTATTAGCAACACTGATTGATATCCATGGCTATGAACTTCTTGTCTGGCAGTATAGCAATATAAGTAATTATTATACATATATGGCAAAACATATTAATAAGAATGGTACATATGCAATACCTCAGTATTCCACAATACTTCTATTATCGAGTTGGTTAGCGATGACTGAATATTTTATCACTTCCATATTGTTTTTTTTTTTATTACATGATATGTTTTTACTTTTTACTTCATTGAAGTCAGGACAATAAAGCTTCGTATTTACATACTTACTCTTTAGTACCTAAACTCACTTTGACTAAGATAAATTACATATACATATTATGTTGCAGTGACTTTTTAAAATATTTGATTTAATTAAAGTAACAACATTATACTGCTTTAAAACCGATAAGCATTCATTATGTAGGTGAAGTTGTGGAAAGAGCTTTATTCAAATACTATTCAAAAGTATGTCTTAGGTGAAAACTTGCAAAGTAGAGCTCATTTATAAACCAGCAATATCAAAGCAAGTACTGATGGTATCGTATCGTAAAATGATTTTTTGTTAGTGAAGTTAAGACGTCTAGTGATTGTATCTGATGCCAAACGTGTTGACCCAGTTCCGCAGTCGATCTTATAGTCAGCTATTCAACTTTGCTATACTTTAAATATGTATTCGTTTGCTTACGACTAGTGTTGAACACAAAGAGTATTTGCCTTATACACTTTACGAATTAAGTACTAAAATGAAATTGAAAGCTGGGATATAAAATGACCACATCTAATATGCCTATTAGCTGCTGAAATAAAAAAAAAGACTATGTGTATATTAGTTTAAGTAACGAACTAAGACATTTTTATGAAAAGTCGGATAAAACATTAAGTTAGGTTAGTAACACTCATACAAATACATATAGCGGAAGGTACTCAAATTCTAGAATAACAATCCTATTTGTCTTAAATGTTACGGTACGAGTATTGACTAAAAGTTTATTTGTCTATGTCAATTAAATTTATGTGTATATATAAAACACAAAATTGTTTCTACCTATGTCAGTTACACGCTTTAAAACCATCAGACCGATGTGCCCCAAACCGGTTTTATTAGAAAGGCAATAATGCGAAGATGGTTTAAGTCATCTAAAACAATGCATTAGGCACTTTCTTTTTAGCGTAGTAGGACAAGCCGGATAGCAATTATCGGTAGCGAGAAATTCCAGGAATGTTGGTGGTTGATTCCGAATTCCAATACTCGTTAATAATCTACCATAAGTACATCATATATTAAAAATAGTTTCTTTAGAATAGCTTTAACACCAATATACCTAATGTTTTGGGGCACTCGAAAAAATAGCTTTCAGGCCAAAAATAATTATTGTGTCCGTATAAAACAAACCTTCAAATCTTGTTATAATATAGCTTACATAATTATTATTGTTATCATCATAAATAACATTAAACGAGTCAATGTTTAATTGTGCGTAGTATTAGCGATATATTATTATTAGCGATATGTATCTAATGATTTTATCTTAGAATCGCTAACGTGTATAACGTATACAGTAATGTATTACGTATAAGACTCAAATGTATAAAATGAAACGGATCTGACAATACTATTCTTTGTAGATAAATATTCGTACAACTACAAAGGAAAACGGTGCACCACTAATCTCTACGTTTTATTTAAGAGTTCTCGGCATGTTATTATTACTACACTACTACACACTACGAACTTACAGATTTCTCTTACTTTTAAACCAACTTTAACAAGGAGGAATTATTCAATTTCATTAAATTTTTGTATATAATTTCCGATTATAATTTTTTTTTTCAATCAAGTCAAGATCATCTGTTGGTGGAAAATTGGGAGTTAAACAATATTCATATATGTATAATGATTACAACCATCTTTGCTATTTTCTGTTTCTTAAAAGTAGGACATAGAAGAAATTGTTAATTCCAATAAAAACCTTGAGAATACCACAAGTTTAATAAAATAGTCCTGTAAACACTTTTATATTTCACTCCTTTTGAAATGTCAATCGTGCATGACGGTACCAATCAAGCGCGAACGTGCAAGCTCTGCAAGGTCCCATCAAAGAGTAACTAAAGTAATTTAAACTCGGTGGTCCCCTCTTTTTTCATTATCCATCTATATTCTAAGCCATGGTCCTGAGTTGTGACGGGTGGCGGCAGTCACATACCATCAGGTGACCCGTCTGCTCGTTTGCGATCTACATAAAGGAAACTTGCACCGCCCAATATTGCAGAATTGTACAGCGTTTACTGTCACTGTTCCGTTCCTCAATGTCTTAGCGTGATGTTAAATAGCATATGACATTCCTTAATAATTAGGTTATCAAAAGTAGAAAGAAATTTTCAAATCCGACTTGTAGTTCTAGAGAAGTGTTTAACAAAAAACAAATACTAACTTCATTACACATATATATATATATTTCATTGTATATAAGTACCTATATACAGATAGACAAACAAATACATATTACTACTACCATTATACATCATAACTACCACTATTAAACAATTCATGTGTGACATCATCGAGAAAACCCATGAATAACATTGGACTCTTCCTAACATGATGATGTATTCATAGAGATTATATTATAATAAGTACAGGAGGACGTCAGAATGGTTATACGGTCAAAGCGGCTCCGCTTGCTTAAAGTTGTTGTGTCGTTATCTCTAGAACAGTATTTTTTTTTGACTCATGGTACCCTATGTCCCTTCCTGTATCCCTAGCAACATGTATGTTATTCTTTAGGTCGTCGTAGAACTTGCAATTAAAAATTTCATAATGATCTTGAAAGTGAATGACGAAGAACAAACAAACAAAACACTTTTGCATTTTAAGATATTTTACAAGGATTAGTATAAGAAGGACGGGTAGTACTACTCGTAGTTGCCGTAACGCCAAATCAAGATTATTATAATTTTCTTTACCTATATACATATATAAAATAAATATATCATGGAAGCTCTTATTTCTCCCTTCAAATGAAACACGCCTATCATAAATAAATATTGTAATGCGGGTTTTGTTGCTGTTTTCATATATTTTTTTTATATACAACAGAAAATTATGTGAAATGGATAAAAATTTGCTACTGCCTAAGGCTCCACTCGTGTAAAAATTGTTTTGTTTATCCATTTATTATAAAATATATTATATATATGTATAATGGATATAATTTTTTTTTCTGGATGTAAGTCTCGTCTCATCATTTCATTTTTTTTTAAAGAAAGACGACTCCTGCACTAGGATTAATTCCTGTGTCGCGGGCCTTTACAAACATTCAAACAACGGACACAAAGAACACCCGGAGTCCAGATTACACAAAGTGTAATCCCGTGCGGGTTTTATTACTCTTTATAAAGGTACTAAAATATTTAATAAATAAAATCTTTACTAAAAGGTCAGTGGAGTACTGCTTCTCTGTTAAAAACAAATTATCGACTAAAGAAAGATATATAGTTAGCAAAACAGGTGGGTGACGCGTGCCGCTCTTAGTCCCCTCCTACAGTACCCGCCCACGGGTCTATCTATTCCCACACAAACCTGCTATAAAATAAGAAAATATGTAATACGTATTTGAATTGAATATACCTTTCCAAATTTAGTTGTTGGTAATTCCCTTATCTTGTTATGTCAATGTGAGATATGTTAGTATAATAATTAAAGCATAATTTTTGGTTATATTATAGTCAACATTCAAGCAAATTTTTTGAAATTAAATTAGGCAGGAGGAAATTTGATTTTTTGCTTTTAGTATGTTATATGAAGTGAGCGGCGACCTTTTATAAACAAGATAACAACCATTGGATTGAGCAAGCATTGGATGAAAGATTTTACCGTGAGAGGCACGAATGGGCCGGTTGGACCGGAGTATTATCACGGCCTCACAGAAAACCGGCTGTCAAGCAATGTTTGCATTGTTTTGCCAAACGAGTGAGGGTACCTAAGGCCCAAATAACCAATATAAAATATTAATACATACCTAGTACCTAGTAGTCAGATGTAGGTGAACAGCTGATAGTACTACCACGCCGATATTTGCTCGATAGGGATATCATGCATGATTTTATAAATTATTCCGACACTGGGCTTGGTCTTCCTTTCAATAATTACTCGTGGTACTAAACATGTGGTACTCAACTTCTGTAAGCCAGAAATGTGAGACGAACTTACGAAGCTAATACAGCGACAATTAAAAATTGACAAAAGCTAATGGTGGCTTACAAAAGTATATTTATACAAACGAGTCCTCGCAATAGACAGTAGTAACTACTTATATGATGGGCTGTACCTCATAAACAGATAAAAACATGAGAAAGCCACATTAAGGACTTATTTAAAATAATATCATAATTATATTACAAATGAATTGACGAAGTGATGTCATTTCACGAAAGTTTTTTTTTTAATTTTACGCTATACATAGGTTAGTAGTTAAAGATTAGTTGACATTTACTACAATGTATGTTACTAATCCTGTTATAGATGCTACCGCTAAAACAATTAGAAATGTCACTATCACAATTAAATTAATTATATTATTGATGTCAACGTATTTACATCGGATACAGTAAGTTTCAAAATCTTCAGATCTATTAGATTAATTGATAAGTTTCCAATAAATTAGTAATTTATTTAAATTTACGATGATCTTTCGACAACCTAAATTCTGAAAAAGTAAAGTGTAACAAGTATTCAGATCAGTTACAAGGGACAATAACTTTCATTTAAAATTTGCTTTGCTATATTATTTCCGTTTACCTATAAAACAACAGTAGGCAATAAGTTATATGTTCGCCTCGCAGTGGTTAAGTACGTCAGAGGCCGCGTGTCGAGAGCACGTGGCTCACCCACGTAGACAAGAGCGGGATATACAGCATACATGCATAATACAACCATATTACGTTCTGCTGTGACTAATGGTCCGACTATCGGTGCACTAAAACATCTATAAATAAATTTAATACACATACTTATTTAAAATTGAATTGTTTTTAGACTTCAGTAGTTGTAGTTGAAACAAACTGTTTGAACTGCTGAAGTTGTTAACAATTGATAGGTTACAGTGAATTTCAAACGTGCAAAACAAACGTTTCTCTTGTGGGTTTCTTATCCCATAAAGGAACAGAGAATAGAGATCTCATTTTTCGCATCGACAGAGACAGAACATGTATTCCATTAGGTTTTGAAAATTCTTGCAGTGTATAAAAATTTTTAATATTGCTATTCCAATATAACATAGCAATATGTTATTTCAGTATACTAAATTGAAAAAAAAAACGTTTTATCCTAATAAAATACCGTCAAGAAACAACCATCCTCAAAAATAAAGAAGCATGCATTTTTTTTTTGCTCTTACTTATATGTGTATTTGTTTAGATTTTATAGTACCAAGGCTTTGCAACCTCACCTCGAACGCTGTTCTTAAAACTGCCGATCTCGCAGTTGTTTCTTAATTCTCAGTAAGATTTTTAGACCTCTTCTATAAACAATTATTTTTACGTTTCCGAAAAATGTTTCCGTCGCATTTTCAAAGTAATTTTGAGAATTGCGTCAGATTGTAATTACATATACTTATACGTTAAATAGAAATTATGGCCTTCAATTAAGTTTGCTATTGGAATTCATAGATTTTCTTCCGTCAACATCACTCAAACGAAGACATACTTAGACAATAAAATATTAAATTTACCTAAAACAGAAAGTATTTTTTTTAAGTGAAATGTTAACTCAATGACATGAATACGTAGTGTAAATAAGTAAAATTTCTTTTGTCAAATCTATAGATTGAACTTGACTTCCGTACCACCTTTCAACCGTTCCATCATCATCAACATAATCTATTATACTTCCTAATCTTACTACATAAACAACATAAAAGGTTGCTGCTAAAAAATCCAGTTTGTAACCCCAGCGACGTAGGCTCTGCAGAGTTCATGAGTCAGTCAGTCAGGACGAATAACTTTATGTACCTAGTTTTGCCATAAATATTGTTACAAGGAAAAAACATTTATTAGTTTATACATTAATATAATAGCAAAAATATCTGAATATCATTCAAAATTATCTCCATTTAAACGTTGAGGCCAGTTATCAAAGAAACACGCACTCTCTCCATGGGAAAATTCTTTTCGGCCAATCTTATGGATTGTTTTAAGGACTACAAATAATAATGGCGTTTATAGCATGCCATACTCTCTAAAACGGACCATAAATCATAAAGCCCAGTGGATTAAGATCGGGACTAGAGGACAGCCAGTCTCTCATATGCTACAAGTTCTAAGTCATCTTTTAATATAGGTGACATGGTTCTACGTGCTAGATTCGTTTACCCAGATAAAATCTTTTGCTTTGTACAGGATTCCTTCGATTTTTTTGCCTTCAATGCTTTGATCGTCTTTTTCTGTCCCAAACAGAGGAGGTTTCATTGTACCTATCAATAGTCCTGTACACAAATATTCGACTACTGCCAAGCGGATGGAGAGTTTCAATATTGCATTTGGATCCATACCTACTTTGTGTAATGCTATCACAGGAATTCGGTTCTCTTTATCACCTCATTCTATTTTGATATCACAAAAATATTTAAAACCGATTGGCGCGAAAATGAGAAAACAATAAATGTTCATATTATAATAACAGATTTCAAATTCAAATGTAACATTTTTGATGAGGTCAAAAGATGTTTTTAACACCCCTTGTACCTCTTTTTCTTCTAAATATCCTCTGCATAATTTTAAGCTATGCTTTGGATCATTATTTTGTGGGAAAATATTTCCATCTCCAATTAATCGCAACCCGGAAGGAACGGCATTTTGTTCTAAAATTTTTTTGTACTGTTCCTTTTTCAAAATTCCTTCAATTTTGATCAATCCTTGTCCAGTTCCTTAGCTAGAAAAGCAACGCCAGACCATAAGTGACCACCACCATACTTGATTGCTGTTAATACACAGTCTGGCATCGTCTTTTCTTGGACCCTGCGTCGAACCTAAATTCTTCGTTTTGAACCGAATAGTTCAAACTTTGATTCATCGGTACAAAGAACTTTTTTAAAATCTTCTTCAGTCCAATCTCGATGGGCAAGAGCCCACTGCATCCATTTTTTCTTGTTTTGTGCCTTAGCAGACTTCAACGCGGATTTCTGGTGCTCTTAAGCATCTATTTAGCTTGCTGGTAACAACAATGAAATTATCTTCACTAGACGTGGTAGCTCTCGGCCTTCCAGAGTGTGGATGATCTTGCAAACTGCCTGTCTCCCTGTATCGATCGTTATTGTGCCATGAACACAACACTTCGCTGCTAATTTCGCGTGCTTTTCCCATTTTAAGACGTCCACACTGTAGAAACCACAAGTTTGGCCTAATTGAGATTGTTTGTAAACAAACCCAAGTAAAATCAGGTAATAATAAGTCGGAAACACGTGTTTTCATAAGCTAAAAAACCCTAATTATTGACCAATGTGAAACAAAAGCGAAGTAATTAGTAATGAGCACATCATAAAACTATTATTACGACTCTACCACCTGGCTAGAAACAAATAAACATGCTAAGTATGTACGTGTAAATATATTACATGTAGACGGATAGAAATACTCTATTTGTACACCTTTATTACAGTAGAAGTATTACACAAATACAATGCAAGATGTAATGATGATAAATGATAAATGATCTTTATTTTGTAAATAGGTTAAAAACAACACTTACACGTCAATTTATTTATTTTTTGTCAGTTTATGTTAGATGAGGCCGGTGTTTCCTAGCTGACTACCCTGAGAAGAAACACCGAAACAAACTCAGAGGTCAAAGTCTGTTTTAAAGTCCATACAGATGTACTGGTCAAAAACATATGAGAACCATGCACGCTAACGTCTGAGATGAGCTTTTGAAGAAAGCACCACGCTTATTTGAGTGGACCCGTCCAAACAGTGCAAGCATTTGTCAGTTATCGTGTAGCTCAACTTAGAACTTTAAGGAGCTCAACGAACCGACGAACAGTATCAAAGCAAGGACATTTGGGTAGGCCGCAAAAGTACTTAAACAGTCAGACATCGTTAAAAAACAAAATTACTGGAAAAAAGGAGAAAAGAAGAAAAAAAAAAAAGAAATAACCTACATAGTCCTCACATTTACAATAAATAATTAATATGTAATTAAATTTTTAAATTTAAAAACAAAAAAAAACAAATATATATTATACTTAACAAAGTATTCATGTCAAAAAGTACAAAGATTAAAACAATAAAAAAACAATATAATACATACTTAACAAGGTAAGTATTCATGTCAAAAAGTAAAATATAAAATGTCAATGTGTATAAAAATAAGCAAAAAGTATAAACGAAAAACAAACGAAAAACAAAGGCTCATGTACATTAATGAAGCAGCTCATTCCTAAGCCTTTTTATCCTCAATGTAATCTTTAATTGTGTAAAAAGCTTTCTGACTTAGTATTTTTTTGATAAATGATTTAAATTTATTATTGCTTAGTTCTTGTATTTGGCTAGGAAGCTTATTATAGAAATGTATACTTTGGCCTCTAAATGAACCACCTATTTTCTTGAGCCTGGTTTTAGGAACAACAAATTTGTTTTTGTTCCTAGTATTTATACTATGGATATCACTGTATTTTTTCAACAGATTAATATTTTTATGTGCGTACATGAGATTTTCATAAATATACTGAGAGGGCACAGTCATAATATTAATCTCTTTAAATTTATCTCTGAGGGAGTGTCTGGGACTTAATTTATAAATTGCACGTATAGCTCATTTTTGTAAAACAAAAATAGATTGAATATCGGCGGCATTTCCCCACAACAGAATACCGTACGACATTACATGCAATCTCTTTCAGGCTACCATAGGATGTATCTAAATGATTTGAAGAGGCAGTGCCTAGTTTCTATACAATACTTATTTCAAATATTAGGAAAGCTATAATTAAGTACTACATGTTAAATGTAAAAATATATAAGTGTTCTATGTGTTTTCCATTTATTTGTTCGTACAACACCTATGTATGTAAGTTATTCCATAATTCAATATTATAGTGATTATGATTCTTAACTTTTGAATGATTGTAACAACCAACGTTACCTTTCAACAATAGTATCTGCTACTCGGTTACCTACTGCAGCATAACTACATAAATATGTAGGGATGGTACACCTATTCCATAACCTATTAGTTTGCATTATTCGACAAGTTGTGTGCCATTTGTTTAACATAGGTCTGAATTTCAATGGTACGGTGCGCACACGCAGCTGACTGCGCGTTTCTACGGTCGGGTAAGTTCGCGCACGAGGCGAAAGCTCAGTGTATAGTCGAGTATGAATTGCCTACATGAATGTTGTCGTATTGCATTGCATTTAAAGTGCAAGCAGAAACGAGCTTACGGTCACACGGTTAGGCGCGCCTAATGAGAAAGTTTATCGAGCGTTTATTGCGTAGCAGCGGGAAGCTTCGCCGAGTCGCCAGAGGCAAGAGGCGCTCCGCCGCCCGCAGGTGTGCCGCGCCCCCCCGCTGTACTGCGTTCACCCGCTCGCCTCCCATCGCCCCGCCGCGCACCGCGACATAGCTTTCTTTCGTTGGCGATTCGCCGCCAGTCGACTGTCAACCACGGAAGCGAGAGGTTGTTTTATACGCTCACTTTTCAAAACGCCGCGCCAACTGTAAACACGACGCACTATCTGAGCATCGCTTCCGTTCGCGATTAAACCTACATTTTACATTTCGTGTCGTGTTGTGCCAAACCAGTGGAGGTTTTAATACCAGTATGGATCTTGAAACATAGCTGAACTTCCAGTACATGTAAATGTCACTAGTGTTGTGCGTATGTAGCGGTGTGGTGTCCGCCGGCGAGTGCCGTTGATCAGATCGTGTAAAGAAATTGTAGGCATTGTGGTATTGTGCGAAACGGGTTCCATCTGGTGGACGAGGTCGCTTTGGCTACCGAATCTACTACTACTGGTGGTGGCCGGCTTTCATCCGGTATATGGTCGCTATCGCGCCGGCATCATCAAATACAGTTTGACGTAAATAGACTCTGCTTACAGGTGTCGCATTACCACGTTCACGGAATGTCAACAAACGATTAAATATTCATTTAATTAGCAATGCACTTTGCGTTAACGTTCAATCTTCAACTAAGTCAATGCCATAATAAATTAATTTAATATGTAGGTAATTTCGATAAATGTCATAATCCAAGATTATATGAAACCTACTTCAAATATGTAGATCAATCGGTGTCTACATATTAAAGACTCCTCAATTTAATCACATAAATAAACAACAAAACACATGATGCCCAAATTACACCGTAACATTATATTAATCCCTGAATACACTTGAAATTCCGGCCAGTACCCAGAGTAAACCACCGTGGAATCTGTGCTGTAAGCCAGGCTTGTCAATGCTATCAATTAATGCCATCGAGGTAGTGCCCTAGTTAGACAAAAGGCGGCAAACAAGCTATTACGTTGGCATAGAGGAGCGATTTGGGACATTGTTATTGGCTCCACTAAATACCAAAGTAAGCATTAGCGCTTTTCCTATTACGAAAATTAGGTAAAATTAAAAAAAATAAAAAATATATAGCTTCTAATATGTAACATAGAGGTCAATTTAATAATTCGGATTTCCTTCTATCCAAGGAAGGTGTCTATTATATACGTATATGTAAATGTTCTATTTTCTATTTGCAAATTCTTCTTAAAAAGTTAGTTGCCTAGCATTTTACAAATAAGTTGAGTTTATAACTAGGAAGCACATCTATGTATAATGGAATTCATTAGAGCTTTGTGTGTTCACTAGTGAGTTTGCGGTCTTTTGCTGCTAGTTGCACTCAAACTTTAGCCTTTGTTGGCCTTAAACTTTATCACACATAGCCATTCTCAAGTCTTAAGTTAATCTTCTATATACATATATTGTTTTAATAGTTCAAACAGCAGCCTGTTGAGTTTAATATTCTCCCTAACTATAAAATAGATGAAACGAATAGTTTAAACAACGGGTTACACAAAGGTTTCTTAATTTATATAATAATATGTTATCATATAAGCATAACTAATCAAAGGATATGTTTATAACCCTATCCAATTTAAAATGTGTATCTATTGGATGAAGCGATACGGTAACTTGTATTCACTTCAACGATACGACGGTAAATAAAACAGTATGCAATAAAATTATATTGTCATGTTTCTGTCACAGTTCCGTGAATTTAAGGACTCTTTACTGTGGTCTTGTTTTAAAGAACTATATAACAATAGGCATGATTGCTTTTGATTCAAATTACTGGCGCAGAACGTAGTAAAATCGAGTGAAAGGCTTACTTTCTCTAGCCCTGCGGTCCTCTTGTACTATGTAGTTCTATTGCAAAATTTCACACTCTCCTAACACCGACAGCTATCAATTGCTTTGATAAATAGATTTAGAAATCTCATTACGTGGCTTTTCTTTGCCATGTTTTACAGATTTTGCTTATTATAGTAATTTCTGTTTAGATTTAAACGTTATTTTCATGAGTTATCGCATATTAGATCCTTATAAGTACCTAATTGAAATTTTTACCCAAAAATGTTGTGTAGGTATTTGATATAATAATACCTTTCATGATGACGTTTTCAACATCGAGTTTTCATCACTATTTTACGTCACGCATGTGGGTCGTCACGAATCACTTTAACTACGCCTGCCCCTATTTTGTTTTAATGTAACTGACACTATTTCACCATCGCAACATAGTTCATATACAAAAATCTCAATTGAAATCTCTACATTGTGTCCATGGGCGGCGGTAGTCACTTACCATCAGGTGAACCGTCTGCTCGTTTGCCCCCTATCGCATAAAAAATAAAAAAAATAAAATTAACACACGACGTTAATAGATTGCTGGCATAACTGGAATCCAAAACAAATGCAGCTTGTTGAACAGGACAAAAAAAATAATATAATGGTATTTTTCACGGGCTGACGTACGTGAACTTAAAGCTAACTTGCGATGCTTAAAGCGAGCTGCGCCTAAGTATACTTTACGCAAGATACCTTATGTAAGCAGTGTCTCTTGTGAAACCAACTTCGTTATATATTAAACCGGCCATCGACGAATCGCTTATTATGATAAAGGGAGCGTAATTTTTTTTTGTAATAAACAATCTACATGTAACGTCGATGTACAGGTAATATCAGCAAAATGGGACTACAAGCGATGAAAAACGAAAGCGATGTCACTTAGACACATTTTCTAATTACAATCAAAGTATTTAAAAGTAATAAAAAGGAAAGTATGTATCAGAGTATCTACTTATTATTCATTGTATTATATTATCGTACTGAATACGATAACAGTAATCGATGTAGATAAAACAGATACGAAACGATTACTCTCACTGAATTATTCCTCAAATATCGAATTGATAGCATGTTTTAAGTACATGGTCGAGTTATCAAATAAAAAAAGATTCCATTCCTAAACTACTAAGTCGAAATGTTTTAACAATGTATAAGGAATAAGCTAATATCATAAAAGCATTTACCTAGTGGTTGCTACAGCAGAGCCGTACTTGGTACAAATTGGGTACTAGCCAATATCAGACGCCAACTGCAGAGAAGGGGCTGCTTATTCAATGGATTGATTTCATCAACCAAATCATTTTTAACCTGGAAACCGATATTAAAAGCAAATGCTTGCAGTCAAAACGGAATGAACCCAAAGAAGTGCATTTGAAAATGGTAATGATGTCCTTGGGCTCCAGCCAAGGAAGTGTGCCAAAAGAATTTCACAGGAAGAGTTATTTGTGAGCGGATAGTCCTATACTAGGGGACTCTTATATTATAGAACAGCAAAGAGAACTTGACAAGTACGCGCCTTAACCGAAGTTCATGGCTTAAGCTATGCTATCAAGTGTTTGTACATGTTATTAGACCTTATTGAATACTCGTCCTATTGGGTGGCGGCCAGAAAACATTGCCAAATATTTACAGCGTTGTCACCATTAGCTAATACTAGAACTCTGGATTGAAGCTACAGTTTAGCTTGACTGAATACAAGGAATAACTACTGTTTTGAGAATAGAAAATGAATACTGCGCGCTATTCCCTTTGAACTAAATAAAGAAAATATATGAGATAATAGTAATGTTATTTTTGATTAGGCCTTATATTCTATAATTGCTACTTTTGGGGTTTGATTAATTAAAGGAAGTGTTAATGTTACGGTTGTTGAGGAGCGAAATATGTATAATGTTTGGAGTGTGGTGACGAGTCAGGTGGAGCAGGTAAGGCCAGGGATACGCGCCCGCGGCGGCGGCGGTGGGGGAACTTCCGTCGACAACATCTGTCACGGCAGCTGCTTCCCCGCGCTACCACGTGGTACTACACCTATTATTTATTTATGAGAACTCTTATTTCTTTCTTATGTCAACTCTGGAAGTGTCAGGAGAGATTTCAATACTCGTCTGTCGTGTATGTAATTTATTCTCGTGTAACTAAAAATGCCGGAGTTTTAAAAAACAAACATTGCGGTTACAGTTACACGTGAAAAATTATGTAAGATAAAAGAAATAACTATTTAATCACGTTTTGCAAAAAAATCAGCATAAAGTTGTTGTATGTACTTAAAAGTGATAAGTAATCTTTTCACAATAGCATAATTCGCCACGTGACTTGCATACGCAGCAGAAGACTAACAGAGCAGTAGTAAAAGGTTGCAAGAACCGATTTTTAATATGCTCCACAGTCGGACACGTGACGATTGTTTACCAGCTGACTCAAGGCCACGTGCATTATTGCGACGTTATTCCGTACACGTCAACTATGGATGTATAACGCGAAAACATTAATCAACTAAAGCTAAAACCCTAGCATACATACATTCATAAAATGTAAATAAAGGGCCATACAGTCTAAAATATGATACAACAACAACAAATTATAGATACATGCCTACATATATACTGGTGTAAACAAACAATAAAATAAATCATTATTCCAGCGGTCTCGAATCGTGAATTCCCAGGAATTCTGTTGCGAGTTATCAATCGAACTATTCCCATCCGAGCGGTTTGGTTGCCGATTAATTTGATAGATGATGCAGATTACGTTCCATCTTCTTGAATAGATAATCGAAAGTACTAACAAGATTGTTGACTTATTATCAATCAACTATTGTTATATTTTAAATTGTATTAAAACAGTTGGCTGAAAATGACTTCAAGGTTCTCTGACAACACCGATCAAAACGTCGAGTAAACAAATGAGAAACTCGGTTCAAATTAGACTTTAACCGTTAGTTCGCAAGTATGTTTATACGTTTAAATAATACTCAAATTGGAATGTTAAAAAATAGTGCCACCTATAATCGTCAGCTGGTATTGCACCTTTTGACCCAGCAAAACCGCAATGCAGAGCTCGCTCGCCTACACCACACCAATACGCTTTATTTATTTACAATTACATACACAATCGCAACCGTCCTTCTATGCACAATGACATCGCAATAATTTCATCGCTATAAAAGTCATCAAAATAAAAAAATAATGAAGATGTGCTGTGCTCTACATTATTTGTTAATATAAAACTATCAGGCCGCTTGTAGGACAGGCGGTTTGTATGTCTTAGTAAACATCGTGTTCGGACTGATTTCGCTTCTTAGAAAGCCATGTTAGTCCTAACCAAAATCTTGCTTGGATAGATGCAGTCGTATAACTTACACTGTTTATTTAAAGCGGATTCTAATTTTCTACTTTACTGTAGGACCGGATAATAGACGAACGCTGTGATAACCCCTGTGATGTGCGAGCCAGCCCACGGATATTTTTATATGTGATTTACTAGTGCCCAGTACAAACCGAGTACAAAAAAAAACGGATATTGTATAGAGATATTTTTATTAGTGTTATTGAACGATGAAGGAGGAGTGTAAATTGTGTAGTGCCAACGGGTGGAGGGGTGGTGCGCAAACGCCGACAGACTTTTCTATATCGTCACTGATGAGGCCGACGGCGCCTCATCCGCATGTGGACCAGAGGCCAGACGGTGTGCTGTTGCCTACGGTGCGGTGGTACAACTTCAAATTAGGTGACTATGCATTGTATACTCTTCACGATTACTACGCCAACGGTGAGTATCGTGCACGTCGCCTTACATCGCACTTACTGATAACTCCCTACAAATAATTAAATCGATACCGTCTTACACTAAATAAACTTACAAATGTGCGTTTTCTTGGTGGCGTAATTTTAATTTTCTAAAAACACTAAACTGAAGCCTGCCTGTAATCGACAGCATCTTAAAATAGCAAGATAGATGTTTTATCCTAAACATGAGGCAATATGAGGGCTCTCATGTTCGAAATCGGACCGACTGATAAGCTTCTATCTTTTTAATTTAAAGGGTTTCTACTCAAGGTAAGTTCTATTTAAAGTTTAAGAAAATATGCTACCTCTAAAGGTTAAATTAAAGTGGGTTGAAGTAGGTATACAGCTTTTTAGTGTAATTACATTTTGTTTTGATTTTTTTTTTGCCCATTGAAGTCGGTTTTATTTTTTTTAAGTTAATAACTACACAATGTAAAATAATTAACTTAAAAAGTGATTTAACAAATTCTCGAGTGTTAAGATACTCTATTTCGGAGAATTTGTTTTAAGGAACGAATACCCTTTACAAAACAAATTTGTGACAACTCACTATATTTTCTTAATTGCAGATGTGTTTACGAAAGCCCAAGTGGAAAAAGGTAAATTAAATGGAAACAATATTACTGTGGTCGGCGTTGATTAAATCTGAATCGAAAAGACTTGATCTCAAACGAGACCATAGATAGGTAACCGATCACAAATATCGTGTCGTATTTCTTCGTATCGTAATGTCTTAGTCTGGCCAGCATATGTGTATGCCATGAAATAATGAAAGAAAAATGTTAATCTTATTTTACACAATTTATTTTAGATTACAATATCCAAAAAAACTCACTCTTATCCTTCTCTAAGCAAAAATGGCCCTTATCTCATTATAGCGCCCTTCGTTAAAATAAATGTATCGAAAATATGTACACGAAGCAAACTTTTCAATATTTTTATTAGACTATCAATGGAAAGTTGGCAACCAATCCGTAAATCAATAATCAGTCATCGGAATCTTGATGGATTAGTTGAAGGTGGCGTAATAACAAACTAACGTTTGTTATTAATAAATCATATTAAGTCGTATGTACATTTTATGCAACAGAAGCAAGCAAGTATAAGATCGGACTGATCTTACTAACTCGCTGGCCCTTTTATTCCTCTCTCAAAAGTTGTAAAGCTCTAAAGATCACAACACACTATCTACATAATTTATCCAGCATTAAATACATCAGTAGAGCGATTTGCATAGTCTTATTGACTAAATATAAAAAAAGGCTTATTAAATCGCGAACTCGTTCATTATTAGTTTTTAAGTATGCATTTGAATACATTGAATAATCTTGATTATCTGATTGAATCTAATCGCTATCTTATCTTATTCACGTTTATATTTTGTATCACCTTCCATTATACAAATAAATTGAAGAGCCGAAGATACGGGTGTTTATTTAGTATAAAGTTACTTTTATGTAATACAAAAACCTATTTTCTTATTTCCTTATTAAGCGTCTCACTTCTTGTTTCTACATTTTGTCTGTTTTTGTTAAATATATCATGTCGAAATATATTATAAATGCATATAAGGTATCATTTACGTCAATGTTGCTTTGTTCGAATGTTATTATGCTCATTTGTGACGTGCTTTGTAAAAAGAAGATACCTACTGCGTAGTAACCTCCTTGTAAAGCAGTTTTTTTTTTCAATTTATCTGTATATAAGTGAATAAATAGGAAGTAGGTTAAAAAGAACTCGAGAGAACTAAATGTTAATGGAATGGAACTGAAATTTTGGGTTTAACGATTGTATCTTTGAACATAAGTTAATAAATAACAATTTTCAAAAAATGTAATCGAAGTAATTTTTTTAGTTCACTTGTCATTTTATGTATTTTTAGTAATTTACACTTATCAAAATCATTATTGCTTGAATTAGATGTGTTACTTAACACTTGCACTAAACGGGCTGTAAAGCAACATAAGGAATTTACATCTAAATAATTAAATTACTGAATTAAATCATTAAATAAATGCAAAACAAGTGCTAATATACTAGTAACCATAGTACGGAAACATGTTCAATTTAGACCTAAGTTATATATTTTTAAGATCAACACCATGGAGCCAATAGTATAGCCATAAAGCCATACTCCAAGGGTAAATGTACTTTAATGAATTAAAAAACTTATTATACACTTGAAAAAGCTAAACAGGTGTTCGCATATAAAAACATAAATTCAAATTTGCTAAAACTAATTTTTATATAAATCTTACACGGCATTCGACAAGTTTAAATATAAACTATCGACAAGCTGGCGTTTAATATCCGGCTGCTGTTCCATTGATAAGCGACTAACTCTGTCTTATATTTGTAGCAAATGTAGACATTTATAGGTTTGATCATCTGTATTGCTCATCGGATGACCGCGATAAGAGTGATTTTTATGATACTCTCAGCAGGGATTCATATGGTAATTTTTAAATTGAATATAACAATAAACCTACCATTATCGTATCTAATTTACGGTTGGATTCAAAAGTTGGCGATTTAGTTTCTTGTATGTTATGTCGATATAAATTCTGAATTATTAATCCACCTTCAACAATCCACAACTAAATACTTCCTAGAGGCCACAGTTCCCATTTGAATATAGTTCCATTCAATATTCAATATTCTACGCACATAAAAAAAATAATAATATTCATTTAAGGTTGATTATAAGCTTGTTAACAACCTGGCAGCATCAATCTTAATTCCACGTTTGAATATTGGATTGTTTAAGTGACGGCTTGATTTACAGAACCAGATTTATATTTTATAATTAGACCAATCGTAAGATTTTACGTGACACCGGCAAAGAAACGGTCGATATATGTATATATTATTATATTTTATGTACATTGATATCTCATAAATACCAATGTGGCTTGTGTACCTACCTTGCATTTGAAATTCACTAATGCTTACTAAAATTATTATTTAGCTTTATTTATTCTCTGTAAAGTTTTTTATACCACAGTCATTCATCAACAACCTTGGCATAAAAGCCACCTATTGATAAGTAGTTTTATGGTCTTGTAATATAAAGAGCTTTAACCATAAGTATACTGAATCAGAAAGGTATTGCAGTAACTATATCTAAGAAAGCACTAGTTCGAGTAAATTCGTTTTAATTATTTTGCGATTAAAATTTGTATACAAAATTTAAAGTTAAAGCACTACTACCAGATGCATTACATGTATTTTATTTAATGTTATCACAAATTATACGACATCACGATGTTAACCGACCTTGTGCAAATCCGTGAGTAAATCCGGATATATTCGAATGCCTATTGTCGCTTCTGGATTTATTTGTATCATGTCACTGTACATTCATTACAACATTTAAATATACGATATTTGCAGAGGAGTAATAATGTTTTATGAACGGTCAGACATGTTCGAATGTTCGAATTAAGTTTTAAAACAACGCATAAGTGTAGGTTACCTTCAAATGAAGTACCTGTAATGCAAGTATTGGTTAGTAGTAGTAGTATTGGAATGGTTTTGCTTTACACTAAAATAGGTTGAATGTACATTTTTTTTGTGTAAAGCAAAAGCATTCTTAAAAATAAGACTTCTTATTTTGTTTATGACTCCATCCATCTCTAAAAGTTATATCAGTACTAATCTACTCTCCCTATCATATAGTAATGTCTGTAGGGTTTTAGTTTATAAACTTAAAAAAAAACTTAAGAATAACAGTACTGTCAGTATTGTAATCAATAAGTGAATTAATTTAGGTTAGTGTTTACATTGTAAGATGACGTCAGTGGTACTCCCCCAGGCACGCGGTGACTCATAAAATCTCACTGCATGTAATCTTCCCTAGTGTTCTCTTTCCTGTTCTATAAGAATGAAAAAGATAGCATTAGTGACGTTATCGGTCTTGGTCCAGGAAACGGTAGGGGAATAATGAACTCATTTGATTAATACAGAATAATTTAGAATTTGTACGAAGTTTTTTAAAATGTTACTTCATTTATGGAATTGTTCTATCTTTTTACCCATTCAAACGTTTTGTTTGTATTCAATCATGTAATATACCAGCTAAGAATATAACATTGTAGTCGTCGAGTCAAAATATGAATATTTAACCAACAGTTTTGATCATGCGGCATTACACAATTATACAAAACGAACTTTATTGCAATTCCGTTTTGATTCGATAGGTATTATTATTAAGTTAATAAACAATTTACTTGTATAAACCATTCTGCGAATTTAAGGAAAACCTTAAAATATTCAGCTTTAACAATCTGATATTCATATTTATCTGATAAATATGAGCTCTTGAAATTCGGTAAACAGATTGTCTCAATTGAAAAAACCAGAAAACATGTTGAATATGTGATGAGCTTAAAACCTTTCGAACAGAGTGGCGCTGTTACTCGCGCGGTGTTACTTATCGAATGTTCGAGTAAACGGGAATAGAGCATTCCAGCAACTATTCATTCAACATCGGGAACTTTCTCGAATTGTAGGTACTTTTATTCAGTGACAGTTTTTTTTTTTGTTAACGATATTTACTATAGATATTCTTTGAACTATTTACTACTTTATTCAATTATATTTGTATATTACACAAGTTTTGTGTAGAAATCGGCGGATAGTACATAGGTTAATATCTTATTAGGTAATATACATATTATCGAAGTATAAAACCATGGGGTACCTCCGCCATCAGACATGTAGAAGGGAGAGGCGGCATAATATTAACTTCTATATCCTCCTAATCTACTACTAAAAGTTATTTTTTATTACATAATTAGAATATTGGCTTTTCAAATTAACTGCCATACCATCAGACCTCACCAAATCAAAGCAATAATATAACTACAACGATGTAAAAGATATAGGTCAAGTCATTGTATTTGCCTGTAAGCCCTTTGAGCCAAAGGTATCGATTTAATATTTAGACCAGTACTAAGAATTTAAGGATGGTATTAAATGTCTACATCAATAGAAACAGGTGTAGTGATCTAGCCGTTTTAGTATGGCCGAAATATACAACCGGTTGCAACTGCACTATGTCGTTTTTTTTTAATTTTATACATATGTAATACATACACTCAAGGGTATATATATCCTCTAAAGGGTAGGCAGAGGTGTGTTAAACACACTCATTTTGGCAATTAGAATTTGTTCCCACTGACGTAATAGGGGATTAGCCTATTGCCGTCATCCGGGCACTGTATGACTGTATACTTACTGTCTGTCAAGTCACGGCACCTCTAAATTGTATGTGACGTATAAACCATATTCTATTTACCTTTCATTAGAAAAAAATAAAATTTTTAGGTCAGTATAATAATTGAAATAAAAAACAAAATATGACATCCGGAGCAATGAAGCTTATTTATACTTACAATTACTAAACCAATCTAGTACCATGTATGGGGCATTTGTCCCGACATTGACGAATACAGCACTAAGGAACATGGCCGAAGGGCGTTGGTGGCCGCGTGATAGGCTATAAAAAGTTTCGTTAAACAATAATCAGTCGAGCGGGGCCCTTTAGCCCTTCGCCCTCTCTTTCGAACCGTAAACATTAAACACCCGCTACGCCTTATGCACATGCTTTTAAAAAGTTATCTAAAAAATAGAATAATAAAAATTTTGGATACGTTTATTGACCATCTCTTAAAAGAATGTACTTGAATACTAAAATATAATATCTATTATTCTACTTATTTTTAGTGCGTTCGATTCTCAAAAAAATGTGTGAGCCAAAAATAGTTATCTCGAGTCTGGGTGTTCTTCGTGTCAATGGATACGATTTGTATGTTAAGTATTAATTTCTAGTGCGGGAGTTGTCTTAAAAAGAAAAACAATGCTCTGTTACAATTCAATTTAATGAAAAAAATCCGAGTCAGATAATACTTTAAATGGCCCGTTTGTTAAGATTGTTATATAGCCAAACAAGGGCGCATAAAAAATCCTTTTATATTTTCTTTGTGATATAACTGTAAAACTTTTATGAAAAATAGTCTATGTACACACTTGCACATCCCCTGATTAAACTGCATTCTTAACAAAAATAATAAATATGTAATATATCACTTGTAGAGAATAATACTGCCTTGATTTCTAATGTAAGTTTACCTCCAAGTCAATCAATTGTTATAACATGGTAAATCAATTCAAACAATAACTTTATAAAGGGCTTTTTGTTTTACCTGCAGCATTTATAGGTTCACCGTAATAAATTATTTATTCAGTGTATTGGCTGCGGCGGCTTTTGAAAACATTACGGCACATAACTAATGATATTGGCTTGATGTCAAACTGTAGTATATATGTAGTTATTGTTACATAATTTGGAAGTCGGAAATTATTATTGTTGTTCTTATTATTTATTAAATGCAACTAATTTCGCTTTGCGCTTTCAATTAAGTTTGCTCAGAAAGCGCGGTACCCAATAAATTGTCATGTAGATTCGTTTGATTTTAGCCTACCTTTGTCCTACCTTGCCAATACTTTTCATCAAAGATATATAAGAAGTTTAAATAAGAAGTATGCCTTGGGTAGATAATAATGCATTTTGAGAATTTTATATTAAAGGACTTATAAAATTAAGACAGCCAGAAGCGCTTTTGACAAAGTTCTCACGGTAGCGAAGAGATTATTTTGTTCCGCGTTGTACTACTAATACGAAAGTAATGGTTGTTAAAAACTTTGAAATTAAAGTTCTGGTTTAAGTAAAGTTTAGAAGTGAACGTAAAACAAATCACGGGAAGTTTCCTAAATATACAGCGTTAAGAAACTTCATGTCAGTTGTCTGATCCAATTTTTTGTATATTTTCATTTTCATTTTCCTAAATATAATGCTAGAGTTGAGAGATATAAGCAAACGCAAAGATCCTACTAAGTAAGTGTTTATTGTGAGTATGTTGTATAAAGAATACATTATAATCGAAATATCTTCATGTTACGTGAATTAGTTATTTGGACAGTGGTAAAGTAAAGTGGAAAATGAATGTTAATAAACAGTGCACATACATTATTAACATTTGCATATTAGTATTGCATACTAGTAAGGATTATTCTGTGGCTTAACGTGATGTTTCGCTGTGTGATGACTGATAAGCAGTCAACGTGCCAAGCGTTGTATATACTAGTATACTATATGAAAACCTCAAAAGGCGCTATTTGATTAACCTATATAAATAGCTTTGATGCCATATGGGGTATTAAGTACTCCGGGATCAATAAAATTATTTATATAGTGTATGTACGTAACTCCTAATCTTTTAAACTAACAAAAAGATACGATAAGAGATGCGTTTAGTCTAAATGCGTCTCTACTAAACTAAACATGTCTAAACTTTAGACAATTAACAAGGAGTATGTAAATTACAGATCGATCTTTTATTTATGCTTGCTAATACAACATGAAATTGAACTTTTATAAGGAATTATTGATATACATACTTATTTGTGAAAAGAGAAAAGCATTACAGTACGAAAGTTTTTACGTAAATAAAAACAGTTTCCCACAAAATCCACCAGATTATAACAAAAATTTCACCTGCTGCGTGGTGTCTTAGTTACTCTTTTGAGCCTATTCCTGTTTCCACTAATAACTGTGAACCGAACTCTCTTCTTACTCTACCTTATTGTATCTAACCAAAAAAGAAAACTTCGTACTTGTATGTAAAATTAACAATTTACTTATAAAATATCCAGGCAGTTCACTTTTGTATATTCAATTTATGTACTTAAATGCAGCCTGGTTTGCTCAAAGGGAACGAATCCTAATCTGTTCTGTCTGTAATTTCTGAAATCACCTGATATTGAATACGTGCTTGTAATTTTATTAACTGCGTATGGCAGCATAGCTAAGTAGTACGCAGATAACTTCGGGTTGTTATACATATATACACTACCGTCCAAAAGTTTGGAAGCAACAAGATAAAATCAAATAAAATAAAAGTAAGCCATCTTAAATTTTTTTTATTGATACAGAATTAAAAAAATAGACAAAACACACTTCTACAACAATGAAATTAAATAAGTAATATAAAAATTAAATTAAATTTTAGCTTCATCGAAGTGTCCGCCCCTCTCTTTAATTACCTTCTCGCATATTCTAGGCATCCTACTAATTAATTTCATAAAATACTGTTCATCTAACTTCTTCCATTCGCTCTGTAATAGTTGCCACAAATGTTCTGAGCTCGTAGGAGATTGATTTTTCACCCTTCTATCTAGTTCATCCCAAACAAGTTCAATGGGAGAAAGGTCAGGTGATTGAGACGGCCACTGCATGATTTTCACATCTTTTTTCTTCCTTAAAAAGTTCTGGCACAGTTTGGACGAATGTTTCGGGTCGTTATCTTGCTGAAAAACGAACCCAGGACCAATAAGATTCAGTCCACTGGGTATGGCGAAATCCTTAAGAATTTTCAAATAGCGTTCCTTGTTTAGTTTTTCGGTTATCCTCACAAGACTTCCGAGTTTATTGTTGCCGAAACACCCCCAAACCATGACATTACCACCACCATGTTTGATAGTAGGCACTGTACAAGCTTCTGAAGCTCTCTCTCCTTTAGATCGGCGCACAAAAACACGTCTATTGGACCCGAAAATCTGAAACTTCGATTCGTCACTCCAAAGAACTTTTTTCCATTGGTTTATTGTCCAGTTTTTATGTTCCTTTGCCCATTCTAGTCTGTTTTTCTTATGCCGAATTGTTAGTTTTGGTTTTTTAACTGCAACACAACCTCTTAGCCCCGCAGACAGTAGTCGTCTTTTAACTGTTGTTATTGACACGGGTGTTCCTCGCGTTTCATTCAGAGATGCGGTAATTTGTGGTGCAGTTAAGCGACGATTCCGTTTAGAAAGAACTCTGATGAAGTTATCCTCTTGACTTGTAGTGGATTTGGGCCTACCAGACCTTTTTCTATCTTCATTTTTGCCAGTTTCTTTTTTTCTAGCGAGGGTGTAGTGGACACCTTTACAAGAAATTCCGAGTTTTTTTGCGATTTGGCGTTCACTGTAGCCTTCCTCACGCAGAGTACAAATAGCGCTTCGCTGTTCAAGTGTGATTTGCTTGCGTTTTGCCATTTTCAATAAAAAAAGACGGTCAAGGAAGTAGTCGAAATCTTTTGAATACAGACGATGTTAATATCACAACCTTCGCGTTCTAATGCTCAAGTGTGACTAAATAAGGTCCAAAAAAGATAAAACTACAAAATATTTTCAATAAAACCGCATCAATGCATGAAAGAAAGTCCCCGGCGGATGAAGTAATAAAACACGTGTTTCGTCAAAATCCAGGAATTTGTTAAAACTCAAGGAATATGCACTAGTAATCCTTTTGTTTTGTGTTAAAAAATCACAAAAGGTCATAAAACTTTATTTTATTGCTATTATTTACCGCAGGGAGTCGGCAATCTTTTGTTTTGTTTGAAATCAGGTGTGCTTCCAAACTTTTGGACGGTAGTGTATATATATATATATGATATATATAGAAATTTTGCCAGTTTAAAGAAGTCTTTTGTCTATTCTAAATACATATTAAAATATGTATTTAGAATAACAATATGAGGCACCTGAAAAATATCTCGGTGGCTAGCTTTCTTCAAATATATGATGAAATATATAGACAGTATATATATATATATATATATATCTAAGAATATATATATATATATCTAAGAACAATCTTGCAATCTCAATATTTTAATATTAAATAATACTGTAGAAAGGCGATTTCAATATAAATACTTCAGATGAGTATTATTAATTTTTAACAAATTGAATTTTCGTCAGGTAATAAGTACTTGTATTGACAAAGTGATATTTTGTTTCAGGTAAGCCGACCTGCTCTTGTAGTTTGTGCGACAGTATGGCGCGTACCTCGACGTACGGTGAGTTACACAACGAATAATTTAAAAACGACAAACTGCCTTGACCTTTCTTTCAATTCATTTGGACAACGGTTGCAAATTGCAAAGAACAATTTGCATATGTATTTTACGTCAGTGTCTGTGAAGGGAAACATTCTGAATATAAGCACATTAACCGTGTTTTCAGCCTTTGTCCAATTGAATCCTCACTGCAGTAGGTAATCAAGTGGGAACGAGAGTGGGTCAGCGGGTCGTTCCGTCCCGGCGCACGCCCGCCCGCATCGTCCCGACACGTTCCCATGTCACATTATTCACAAATATAACTCTCACGTTTAAAACTACCAATAAATATCGGTACCCTCATGTTTACGTACTAAATAAACTTTAACTCTTTTGTTTAACCGGGACGATGCGACGTCCCAGTGGCAATACACAACGCACGTGATTCGAACAATATTCGAAATTCGAACAGCCACGTTTGTTGTTGTTTTTTTATACACGTTAAATATTTGGTTTTATGTATAAAATTCGTGAAAGTTTAAACAATCGCACCAAATATTTTTGAAACTTTAATTTAAAAAATGTTTTTCAGCCGTTTTTTTTTCAAGGTAAACCATAGTTGATTGTGTTTCGGAACTTGTTCCCCATATTCTAATCAATGGTCTGTATTTAAACGTCATTTGATACCGCCCCAATAAACTAGCTGCTAATTGTCATTGCGCGGTTCTCGTTGGTGAAACGCAACCCTCGCCGTACTGAGAGGAAGCACGCACCGGTTGCTTCCCTCAGTAAACGTGACTGCCTGTTCTTAAATAACGTTTAGTTGTATCGGGTGATTAATAAGTTATATTAGTTGTTGGCCCGCATGCTGAATCGTGTACATAAATAAGTTAGAGGAGTGGTCGGGGCGGCTAGTCACTGCTCCTCTACACACTAATACACCCAATCTATTATTTCATTTTATCTACTATAATTATAGCGATTCTATTCGTGTCGCAAGCGGCATTTCTCGATTGATTGTCGATGTAAGTAGCCGTAGGGAATATCGTCAGTTCTCACTGACGAGGATATCTCGTATGACAATACCTTTTTATGATTTTAATAAAATCGTGCTTACTCTTCTTTTCGGGCTTATATTATTCATTTGGCGGTATAAAATATTTATTTTAAATTGTGTTTGTACATACTTGTGGAGTGGCATGTCTCGGCATTCAGATAAGGATGTATGTATTTTTGTTATTAAATAAAATATTTGTAATGAAAAATAAATAATTAATTGTAATGAACATTCTTGAGTTGGAGTTGCTACGTGTAGCCATGAGTACGTACTTACAATGATTTTAAAAGAAGACTCCTCACAAACGTTTTAAAAATAGTAATTGGGGTTGTCTATAAATAAAGTTACTGTGACACTCTTATTTACTTACGAACACATGGTCTTGTCTATCATCCATTGTGTTAATTAGTTATTAACGATCAGCATAAAGTTGAATACCTTACAGCTTTTAGTTCATAACCGTTAATAGTTAAAGAATCTCCTTAAATTTTTGAGAAAATTCTTTAGCTATTAACGTTTTTATTCGTGTTATACTAGATTTTGTTTGTAACGCCCGATCTTTTCAAATATTAGCCAACGGCAATCGGAGCCTACGTATTAAATTCCCTCGTATTGATCCCATGTTACAATGAAGTAGGTAGATTTTTCTTGCTACAATGACCTAGAAACTGAAGCCTAGCTAGAAAATGGCTTAGCTAATTGTTTCCTTATAAGTATTTTGTTAGATGTGATCTCACAGCCGCTATCTACAGTTAGTTGTATTATCAATATCCGCACTCGTCAAGATAAAGTAAATAATGTACCTATGCGTTATGTAAATCGCGTTAATTTTTGCGAAGGTCGCAGTAAGACCTCGCAAAAAAAAGATTCGACCTCGCGTTTATCATTGTCGTAGTATCTTGATAGGCGTACTAACTGCCTTTTGATAGCTTTACTTCTGGTGCTTCCTACTGTCCTGTGTAGACGCGTAGCATACGCAACCTTTCAGTTTGAATTCCTAAAAAATAAAGTTTTTGTTTAATATGTGGAAGAAATTTTACAGCAGTAAGTTAAATTTTAATATAATATTTTAGAACGACATTTGCTTTGTGGCGGTTCTTTTTTTTTCAAAACTTTTAACCTTGGCCTCATTAATTTGACATCCGCATTGTCAAATTATAAATCAAGAGGAGTGAAGAGCGTATTGCGCATTGTTTTTAAGGTTTGTATATGTTTTATAATATAAGCTTTTATAATATTAAACTTCCTTTTGATAATAATGTAATAGCATAAGTGTAAAGTAACAAGAAACATTATAATGGTTTTCCTGTTACAAAAAGTATCGAGTGTTTTTTCAATTAGTAAGTTTCAATGCCATTCTATATGATAGGTACCTACTAATGCACATTAAACAAAATCATTAAAACAACTTTTGCATTATAACAAATGCTAAATAACTCAATTTATATACAGTATCGATGGAATATAAATATTAGTGATTAATTAATTCTAGTTTGTAAAATTTGTTGCTTAGCGGAAAACATTAAACAAAACAACTTAAATATTTTTCAACTTAATTACTCATTATTACTCATTCCATAAAAGTAATAAAAAGTTTAGTGCGCAGTTAGTTCCAAGTGTGAACAATTAAACGTACGTACTTCTTTTTTCTTAATTTGATTGTATATTTTAATTTAATAGTGTTGTAGTTTACATACAAGCTCACAAGCTATGGACTTTTAATGTGATTAAAATAAATTAAATAATTAAAAAGTAAAATTTTAATGACATATTACAAATTATGAACTGCAAACTTGATATTACTTTTAGTTTTGTGTTAGGGCAACTTACCTACCGTTGTTGATGTTGCCCTATTATCAACTAATGATAATAAATTGTATTTTCCTTCCTTGTCTTGTATTGTGTAATCCTTTAATCGAAGATCTCCCTGTTTTCTTTAAGTTTTTGATTTTCGAATTCATTTCGGTTGAGCCCTCTCTGCTTCATTATACCCAGAACTCGCTACTAAATTATTTTTTTTTCTATGTTAAGTAATTACTAAGACTCCAAGCATTTATTTCTACGTTTAACTTCAATAGTTCATCAGTAATTTTGCAAATAAATGTTATATTGCAAAAGATGGTAAATCTATACTAATATTATAAAGGGACAGAATTTGTTTATTTGTTTGGAGGCGCTAATCTGAGGAACTGCTAATCCGATAAAAAAAAATGCATTAACTATTGTTTATTGAAGAAGGCTATTGGGTAAAAAACATCCAGCTGTGACCCTTAGGAATGGCGCGGTGTGCATAAACGCAGGTAAAAGTGCGGGGAACGACTAGTTTATAAACGTGTAATCCTATAAAATTTTGGGTTAAATAAGGTCAAGTAAAATTTACTTCCCTCATTAAAGTTTAATTAATCCATATTCGGTTATACATTTACCATAGTGCTTAGTCCCACATTTTATTTACCGTTTCAATAACATAGTATTCTGACCTGTATCATAATGTATGTATGTACCAATTGAAAAGTTCAATAAAACAATTAACGTCGAAGCGTTTCATTCAATTTTCTTAACATCTAAATGCGGCCTTAATATGTTTGCAATAAATTATAAGGTTATATGAGTAAAGTGTTTCATATTTCAAATTATGGCTACGATTAACGTTTCTACTTTTCTGTATTAGCATCTTGTATCCTCAAACGGGAAAGCAAACTTATATGTGCGGAATGTATTGACTACAACTCCTCTGTGTTTCTAAGCTTCAGTTTATAAAGGTACCCCTGTCTTACAGGTCGTTAATACAAAATCCAGTGCCAGTTGCTACTTAACAAAACAGCTGCATGAGATTTAAGATTTAAAAATAAAAAAAAAAACAAATAATATAATAATCTTCAGTATTTCAAAATATGAAAGATTATAAAACTTATAAAACTTTTATTATGATGAACAAACGAAAAATATTTCGTCATTCCTAAATAACAACTGTTATATTAGGTGCACTAAAATAATCCATTTATATAATTCGCCTCAACCCTAAAACAATTTAAAATCAAACTAACGTTTATTCCCCATATAACCTTAATCCTCGGTCTATTTATCGACTGCACAAGTAACAGAAACGTTTGTGTTCACGTCGTTTGATTTGACACCGTTCTGTTCACAAAATGAAACAATTTAAAATATCGCGTTATTTACTAATACAAGTTCCAAAATGGCACTAGCGGCGCTAAAACAGTATGGGGAACCTACTGGAAAAGAAAGCTCGGTACGTTTCTGGTTCCAGTGTTTCGTTCTGGAAATTTTGACCTACAGAAAAAGCCGGTGGACGACCCGAGACCATAGTTGACAATAAAGAATTAAAGGTTTTTGGAAGGATCGTGGAGTGTAAGGAGTTAGCGACAGGCTTCGATGTGAGTGATTTAACTATTTTATTTCACTTAAAACAAATTGGAAAATTGAAGAAGCTCGAGAAAAGTGTACGTACGTACAGGAGAATCGGCCAAATCCTGTCCCAAAATTTTACTGAAAAAAAAAGATCTAGTGAGTGTTTGGTGGACCAGTGCTGATTTGATACTCTACAGCTTCCTAAATACTTGTCAACAATTGGAAAACAAACCACAATGGAAAAGCTAGCCGTTAAGCAAACGAGACTGGTCAATTGTTCTAGCCCATTGCTGCTGAAGCAGCCACCATACTTCACGACAGACGGTCGCTAAATTAGATTGAATTGTCTCAGTGAGTCCACTCTTCTTTATGTACTAGGTACTCATTTCCACGTCTTTTTCAAACACAGCCACGACTTCTTTAGGGTTCATAAAACGAATTCCTCTAATTAGACCTTTTATTTTTGGAAATAAATAAAAGTCACTAGGTGCCAGGTTGGGGCTATAAGGAGGAAGGTCCGGGGAGCATTGTGGGTGCACAATACTCCCCGGACCTTGCTCCAACAGATTACCACTTTTTGAGGAAGTCACTCCGCCAGAGGGACTATAGAACATTTGTCCAACGAAGGTGTGGAGTTAGTGAGTCATCCTCCTTACAGTCCCAACCTGGCACCTAGTGACTTTTATTTATTTCCAAAAATAAAAGGTTTAATTAGAGGAATTCGTTTTATGAACTCTGAAGAAGTCGTGGCTGTGTTTGAAAAAGACGTGGAAAAGAGTACCTAGTACATAAAGAAGAGTGGACTCACTGCTTCAGTCAATGGTTCCATCTCATGTGACGTTTTTAGGTATAATAAATACTTCTTCTACTAATAATGTACAAATAAAGTTGTTACCTCTCTATCTATGACCTGGCTGCGATATTATTTATGAGTTATAATTATTTCGACGGTTCACCATTATTTTAAGAACCACGTTGGATTTACTAAATAATATTAATAATTGTGAACAAAAGGGCAGATAGCGTGAAACGTGTTAACGGTCGTGACGCCTTGTAAATAGGGTTGTCATACGTTATTCACCCACTCAATGAATTCCGCTCTGAACGAGAACGTAGGTCGGGAAGGGTAGTATTTGAGGTATAGCAGATTTTCACACAATATAATATGTAGATTTTTATTTAGTCCATGTATTCACTTTACATTGTCACAAATAAAATACGTTTAACCTGACAAAAGGATTTCAATTAAAGAAAAATAAATGCAGAGCTACCGCAACTATCACACTTATTAAGTTAGCGGTCAGCTCTCCTTAAAATTTTGTTACTTCTATAATAAATAATAGGATTTATATTATTGTTAATAGTTGGAAGTTATACCTATTTGATAATTATACAAAAGTGATCGGCGTTTCATGAAATCAAAGTCAGAAAATCTTTTGTCAAGTTAATTTATTGGAGTATTTTTTTAAATATGTTGTGTAGAACTATAGACCAAGGCAGCAAGGCTAGACGTACAGTTAATTAGCTCTCTAAATTTGAACTTGAACACGCATTTTATTATACAGATAATATAATTATGATGTCATACACATTATATAGTTACCGTAAAATAATTTGCATAAATGCTGACTACATTGTGTGTGTGTCAGTGTTATAGCATTATGCAAACTTAATCATTCTCAGCCTTTCGGCCTCATGTTTTTGTCACCTTTTTTTTTTTTTTTTTTACGTGTGGAAACCCCCTCGGGCCGTCATCCCACCGGGGTTTTCGGTGGAACGGTGTGTCGGAATCGGACCGACTAAAACCACACGGTGCGCCATACTGCGCCTGTAATAGGAGAAATCCGGGAACAGCTTTGGTAAGACATCCGGACCCCTCCTAGCGCCTGTTGCCCGCAAAAGCGCGGGCACCACCCTTGGGTAACTCTCAATTAGGTAACGTCCAGGCACACCAGGACGTCGCCTCCTCGCGGCTGGCTATATGGCGGATGGAGGGGAAAACCCGTCCCGACCACCCGCGGCCACACTCAGGGCGGCATGAGGCGCTGGTAAGCGCGCCTACGCCGCCCGGTTCGCCGGCGGCGAATTGGGTCCGAGTGGAGATCGTCCTCCCGGGCCCGCTCCGCCGCCTCCTTCTGCGAGATGACCTCCTCACAGAAGGTTGCGACCGCGGTAAAATTCCTGTCGCTACCGGCCATGGAACGTATGACGGCCGGTAGCGAGAGATCCTCTCCGATGACTGCAGTGAGGACCCGACGCTGCGCCGACCAAGCGGGGCAGTCTGCGAGCGTATGTTGAGCCGAGTCCTCACTGCAGTCGCAGTGGTGGCAGGCGGGACTCAATTCTCTCCTAGCGACCGAGTGCAGGTACTTTCCGAAGCAGCCGTGCCCGGAAAGAACCTGCGTCAGTCGGAAAGAAAGAGTCCCGTGCTGCCGCTCTGCCCATTCGACGATGACCGGCTGGAGCGCCTCCACGGCGGCAAAGCCAGCACGTGGAGCCTCCAGCCGGAACGACCAACGAGCCATCGTGGCTCGACGAGCTGCCTCACGCCACTCGCGTACCTCTTCGGGCGGGGGCCCTCTGCCGCTACCCGCCCGAAACGCAGCCGTCCGCCGATAAACTTCGGCGAGCACTTCCGCCTCCAAGTCCCACGGGGGAGTTCCGGCAAACGCGCAAGCCGCCTCCGTCGACACGGTGCGGTAGCCACGTATGGCTCTAACCGCCATAACCCTCTGAGGGCGCCAAAGGCGTGCCCTATTCTGGGCGGTTAGAGCATCCGCCCACACCGGTGCACCGTATAGTGCCATTGACCGGACAACCCCCGTGTACAGCCGTCTTGTAGCGATGCTGGGTCCACCCAAGTTGGGCAAAAGGCGCCCAAGGGCAGACGCAGCGCCGACCAACCTTGGAGCCAGCTGCAGAAAGTGCTCGTCAAAGCGCCACCTTCCGTCGAGGATCAGGCCCAGATATCGTATGTGGGCCTGAACCGGTACGAGGATCGAGTTGACAATTATGGAGGCGCCAGGGGGTGGACCTCGACGGGGCCCATGGAATAAAAGGGCCTCCGTCTTATCCAAAGCCACTCGCAACCCTAGCGCCTCGATGCGCCCGACCACCAGTGAGGCTCCTCTGGTGGCCAAGCGTGCCGCCTCTTGAAAGGTCGACCCCCGGGCTGTGACTAGAGTGTCATCGGCGTAACAGATTACGCCGAGCCCAGGGGGAAAATCAGCTCGAAGGGCCCAGTCGTACCCCATGTTCCACAGGAGTGGGCCAAGGACAGACCCCTGCGGAACACCGCACGACATGGGCCGACGACTCAAATTTCCCTCTCGATCCTCGTACACGACGGTACGCTCCTCCAAATAGTCTGCCACCAGCCGCCTCAGGTACTGTGGCACGCCGTGATAATGGAGCGCTTCCCTGATGCAGCTGAATGGCAGACTATTAAAAGCGTTGGCGATGTCCAAAGACACCGCCAACAGCACGCCGCCACAGCTCACTACCTCTTCGGTCACGGCCCTCAGGCGCATTACAGCACCGATCGTCGAACGCCCCGCTCGGAAACCAAATTGGGCGTCCGACAAATCGGGGCCAACCTCGCTCAGGTGCCGGACGATGCGGGCAGAGAGGATCTTCTCAAACAATTTACCCGCCTCGTCCAGCAGTACAATGGGCCTGTAGGCCGCGACCGAATCCGTAGGCCGTCCCGGCTTCCTTAAAAGAACCAGCTTCCCGCTCTTCCAGCAGTCAGGGAAGCGTCCTGACGACAAGCAAGCGTCGAACACCCCCCTGAGACGGTCCGCCATGTGGTTGAGAGCTAGGGCCAATATTCGGGGAGGGATCCCGTCTGGCCCGGGGGCGGTGTTCTTGGAGCGGATTCGTAGAACAGCCGCCCCTATCTCTTCCTCCGTGACGGGTGGAACATCTTCAGCCTCGAACTCTCCGTCGTCTCCGGCCAAGGGGGCCATCGACGGGGGTGAGTACTCCACCCGTTGCGGGAATAGGCCCTCAACCACCTCCTGCAAGAAGCTGGGCTGGAGAGTCTCGGTAAGGGGGGGGCCCGACGTGCGGAGCTTTTGTTGCACCGCACGATAAGGGCGACCCCAAGGGTCACGATCGAGACCCTCCAGCATCTCCTTTTTCTTCACTTCCTTGGCGCGGCTAATGGCCAGCTTCAGGGTTTTCCGTGCCTCTCGGTAGACCTCATAAAGCCGATCTTCCTCCCCCTCTTCGCGGTGACGCCGACGGCTGCGGGTGTAGGACCTCCGGGCATGAATGCAGGCCACACGGAGATGTTTTTGTCACCTTGTTGTAACCTTATTGCGCTCAATAAAGTTACAATAAGTTCTATTCAATGTGGTAGAACTGGGAATTATTCGAGAAGTACAGTAACATTTATGAAAAGATTCCAAGTATTAATCTAGGACATTACTTTTACGACAATAATCAAATTTTCGTAGCGATCTATCAGAAATTCAAAACGATAATTCTTAATACAGTTGCCACTAATGCTTTTAACAGAATTACGAATAAAACACGACACGAATACGACTATCAATAAAGACTGTGTTGTTTAAAATTCGTCGTCTGTCAGAGATTTGGTACTTTGGAGCGAGTTTTGAATACATTATACTTTTATAGCCACCACCTTGATTCGAAGCAGTGTGATCTATTGCTGTTCTTTGTATATTAGAGGGTTATGGTAAAATTATAAGTCATATTTGTTAACCATCAAACGACGGTCCATAAAACGTGACGGAGCGTGTATGGGTTTTTAGATCAGACTTTGATTACTTCAACTTTGCAGTCACCGTTAGACTCGGTGAGGCGATACCCGTGGGGCTATTCACTCACAAAGAAACAAGGTCGCGCCATGGAGGAGTGACCGATTACAAAAAGTAAAGCGCTACCTGTAAAAGCACGTAAAACCGCATTTAAGGCACAAGTCAGGTCATTGTTTTAACTGATTTATCTTTAAACTAAACATCACGTCTCAGAGACATCTGATTTATATGATTTTAAACATAAAGAACATTTTGCTCAACAGTGCAATATGCAAAATTTAAAGAATGTATTCAATTCGTTGAGTTACAAACGAGAATCTCTCTAAAATAACACATCTTATGAAACTTTCACTTTATTGCAGACAAATGAATCATATCTCTTATATTTGTCTATTTAAAGAGTTTCTCTGTATCTCAATTTCAACGATCCTTTTCTTACTCCTGACCACCAGCAGATGTCGGCTTTATTTCCATACAGTTTAGCTATTATCTAATTATAACATTGTTCGTTCTCCAAACGGCAATCCCATAACTAGTAAAAGTATACGCTAGTACTGTCTTTATGATCAAACTTATTTGGGGTGTAATGTTTTCAGAGCATAACTGTCAGTAATACTTCTAGTGTTGCGAATTTTCATAGGTATAGGTATTTGTAATATTATTTTTCAAGACTAAAACTGCACAATTTTACTTCGTTTAAGCCGAGGTCGTGATATTAAACAACTTCATACAAACTCTGACTTGGGTGTTTTTCAAATATATTCTCATGAATGTTTTTAGTTTTAATCTGAACTGCTCTTTGCTGTCCTTGCTTGCTGTCCATGATTTGTCTGGATTTGTGCAGACTTAAGTTTGTAGATAACCTACTCTACTTTTTAGAGATATGTAAATATCAGTGATTAGCTAAAATGTTATATCAGTAGATGGTATGGTATAGGACAATGCGAAAACAGAAATATTCACCCTAGGTGAACTAAATATAAGGGTATACCTTTCTGACAGTCCTACATATCTTCGTAACAGTTGATGGATTCTATTATATCGACGTTGCTCGTTGTATTGTTTAAAGCTCAGGTAGAGGCAGAATGAAAAACAGAATAGTTAAAGTAGAAAATAAATTAGTTTGAAAAATATTTTTAAAATCAGAGGTAGGTCATGCTTATCATATAGATGCATTGTCATCGGAGCAGTTGACCTGAACAAATCATACATACATGGCAAATGAAATAAAATACTTACTTGTGCCAAATGTATATACGTTATAATGAAAAAAATACGATGAAATAAAAAAAAATAAAACCTTTTCTGGAAACCTATATCCAGTATAAGTTAAGTAAAAGCCCGAGGTGGGAGTGAATAGTTTAAGTATTGTAATAAGTATTAACAGTTTATGCACCCTTCGAGCTAGAATAACTCAGTAACCTACATATTTTTTAACTGCCGGCTCTTGATTGCGGGAAAAACAAAAATAAGTGTTATTGCTCTTCTTTGTTTTCAATCTGGGATTAACAGAGAACGAAAATTAAACCAGTGAAGTTACGGAATAAAAATGTTGTTTAATCCATTTAAAATATACTTACCTTGGGTTTCTACCTAGTTATATTTATTTCCCTTTATATATGTGTTATGAACCCGTGAGTTAGGAAAATTGTTGTTATATATTTCTGTTAATTTTTCGTCATTTCCATAGGTAGAAATTGCAGAGATTAACCCAGAGACTAATCTATATCGTTATTATATTAATAGGATACACATACATGCACTCACCTGTATATTATTATACCCACATTTCGCCATTAAGAATTTGGTCCCGATAAGGTAATAGGCAGCAAGCCTATTGCCGTCAACCGGGCAATGTATGATGCGTCGTCCCTATTCTATTCCACTATGAACCACACGGCAAATAGAATACATACATACATTTACTTATTTAAAATCATGCACATTTTGGACAACGGTAGACGACATAACGCGCTTAACCATTTTTTCCTGACTGCCCAAGAAGAAGGATTATATTTTTCGATTGTATGTATGTATATGTAGGACGTTTCTTTGTTACACCCTATAAACTAAGTAAGGCTTGATGATTATACATTTATCCTTTGAATATTAATAATAATAACTTTAGTCATCTTACACTCGACCGTGTGGTTCTAAACTAATCAGAGCTTATACTATGATAACCAAACTGCTGTACACATTATAGATGAAAGCGGTTGTCTTCATCAAAAAAGTATTTGTCCTGGGTGGGAGTTGAACCCACCAACTCTTACTTAGCAGTCAGGATCACTAACCAAAAAGTAGACTATCAAAGTAATGTAATTGGGTTTTATAACGTTTTTATTAAAACATAATTTTCTGCAGATTTATTTAGTTAGTATATAAATGATCGGTGCAAGTTTTATCTGCAGTTATAACATTAATAACTATTCGCAGCTATAGAAACAGTGTTATTATCTAAAACTGTTTGAGCGGTAGTACCTAAGGGTCTTACACACACTTTTTATCTACCATCTTGAAAGTTTAAGGTGTAAATTTTAAACTGCCACTTGTACTGCTATTAAAAGCCCTTGTAAAAGTTTTATATAAAAAATTAAGTAATAACTTGAAAGGTCAATATAAAAGTTTACGATTATTTTATTATATTTCGGAATTAAACAACACTACACCGACAAATTATGATATAAAAAGGTATTCATTTTACTTAACGAGTCTTTTTAAGACTTAACCCGTACCCGTACAAACGCCTAACACTTTAATACTGAGTTATTTTTAATAGATTTCATTAGAAATTATTAGTCGTAGAAAGGTCTTATATTTATTGATTGTTTCATACTAATATTACAAAGAAGTAAAATTGTTCGTTTGTTAGTTTATAGGAGGTAATCTCTGGATCTACAGATCAGATTCTAAAATTTCTTTTACTGATAGGAAGCATGATGATGAAAGAATGGTGGGTAAACGATGTCAAATAAAAGAATACAATGTACGGGAAAAATATTAGCATTTAGTAGATCTACAATAAATTCCGTATATTAAACTCTTGTATTTAATACAAAATAATGTTTTTTTTTAAACTTGTGATAACTAAAAACCCAAGACAGACTACCCGCTTGACTTTTATTTTCGTTGCAATATACATTATATTATTTTCGTGTGTGTATATACTCAGTGGACACAAATATATAGTTTATTTCTATCAATAAAATTATATTATTATATTGATCTGCACTAACATTTACGGCCAGCGAAACGGGCCTTGTTTGCTAGTTTTTGAGATAGAGACATTGAAATGGAAGTGTCATTACGTACGCATGGGACAAGTTTATATTATTAGGGAATACAATGTGACTTTTCCCCTGATCGGCTCCACGCAACTTATTCCACTAAAGCTGCACAGCTGCACTACTTCCTAATGTAAAATTAAATTAGCCATTACAGAATTAACACTCCATTCTCTGATTTTTCTATCCACCCTTTTGGCTGGTATTGTATGATAAACTTTTTGCATTTGACATTTTACTTTGTTATAATTAGCTAAGTAGGTACTTTATTAATACTGTATTCTACAATAAAAAGATTCAATAAAACCTTTTTTTTAATCGTTTAAACAAAATTGCAACTTTATTGTGGAGCCATATCTAGATCCCGATTTAAAACGTCTCAAGTACATACATATGTATTGTGAAAGTTAGTGTACGTTATGTTGGAGAGGTAATGTGGCTACAAATATACATAAAGGTAAGAATAGTTAAACATCTTACTCGCTAAGTCCACTATTCTCTTACAAATTCAAGCATAGTTTCATCTTCTTCAATCTTTGCTGTCACTAAAGTCTTACAATCTACCAGAAGGTATTTAGAGGGCAAATATGTGACTATTCATATATTTTATTTGATTTTTTTTATCGTGTGGAAACCCCCACGGGTCATCACATCACGCGAGCAGTGCAGTTGCAGAGGACCCGGGTATAACCTAAGAAGAAAACTTCGAAGAACTCTTGCAGTCCTTGGTCGCCTGAGCATCCACTCTCACTTTGTACCATGAACTGAACCATGGTACAAAGTGAGACGCTTCCCACACCTATAGCCGTTACGAGATTTTGCCGCTTTTACGTCCATGCTGAACACTCCACTAGGGTATGCAATGTCCTTTGCGAGAGCCTCCGCAGTGGTGGCACGCAGGCGTTGACTCCCGGCCCCATGTCCGGTGAGCACCTGAGCCGGTAGGAAAGGCTGCCATGTCGCCTCTCCAGCCAATCCTCCATGATGGGTCTTACCGCCAAAATTATGGCGTACCCTGCGCTCGGTCGCGCGAGTTTTCTTATATTATAAACTGTATACCTTCTACTTTTCTTATCTAGGTTTTGGCACCTAACTTATAATGTACCAGTTTTTTCATTAATATTGCAAATCCTGTACCTTTACTGGTACTAAAAATGATTCCGTTCCTGTGTGTATTTTTCCCACGTGAATTGTAAACCTGTGAAAAAAATAATTGAATCATAAAATAAGTAATTAATAGACAAAAAGTGGCTATTACTAGATATTGGTATCAAATGGTACATTTTATCAGAACGACCATGTTTCATCAAAACCAAGGTCAATGGTTCGATCATGCTAATCACTGGCCAATTTGTGTAAACATTCATGTTTTTTGACAATATTTTAAAGCTGATTATGTATAGCTAAACGTATTTTATACGGTACAAAATTAAATTTATTTTAACATGGCATTCGCAAACGGAAACATTGGTGTAAATACATTTTATGTTATCTTATCATCAACATTGTTTATTGAATACACACAATATTTTATATATTTGATGTTTCTACATATATATTTATATTTTTAGTTAATTCCTAACCATTTATAAAGGTACTTATATTTATTTAGGTACTGTTTCGAACTCCGATTATTAGTTAGTCCGAGCTTAAATATTACAACGACAAGGATTAAACTAACTATACTTAAGCAGTTACTCACTTACACGCTTCAATTGCAAAAAGGTGGTGACAACTTGTCTGAGATCCCTTGGTTACAACAAGACTGAAAATATTTTGCACATTATTTCCTGAATTGAATTGGACACACACATACATACACTTATACACACTCAAATGCACACACACACACACACACAAACACAAACTCACTCTCATTTATAAGCGTTATACAAGTCCACTGAGACACTTATCTGACTTACTGGTACTGCACGAGTCCATTGCCTGAAATCTGTCATACAGGTCTCCTAGTACAGATAACCAGTCCGTCACGTAGTGGAAAATAAAAGGCTAGATAAATTTTCTTTTGTGAAGTTTAATTTTGTAGCGAGCGAGTTGAGAGAAACAATAAACTATTATTATTAAATACTGATGTTCGGCGCTGCCTTACGTACCACTTAGACTTATACCTTCACAAGTTAGCCGGTTAACATTCGATTCCAAATCTGCTATACATACCGCCTACCTCGTATCTCGTCTCGACCATCTGACATGAAAATTCAATACGCATAATTAACACTTGAACAAAAAAAAATGGCATTAAGATTTTAGTAGACAAAGTATACTTAAGTGTACGTCATATGGGCTGGCCATGAGTACAGAATTTTATATATAATGAAAAACAAAGCTAATTGAGTACTTACTTGATTTATTGCACATATACTCATATACTCCTAGTACATATATATTCACATAGTAAAAAGTTTAGTAACATACGATAAAACATATTTTATAACCACGTAGTAAATGTAATATGTTGCGATTCTGTAGATAATGTTCTGTATTAACTATCGTTCTATATTAGCTGATTTTGTCTGATTTATTGTCAGAACAAGTGTGTATAACATGATGGCTCTTCTTGATAACATTTTTTTTTAAATATACCTGAATTTCAATTTGGATTCTATTCAAAAATTTTAGCCTTTACAGTGCACTTGTTCTGACAGTAAATCAGACAAAATCAGCTAATATAGAACGATAGTTAATACAGAACATTATCTACAGAATCCAAACATATTACATTTACTACGTGGTTATAACTGTAGCCTATTAAAACAATAACTCAATTCAATAAACACTTAAACTCTTACTTGTTAAAACAAGAATAATAAATCAAGGATACCATAAAATGTTAATAATATCAACTTAAGTAATATTCCTACAAAGTCTAAAATCCTCATTAATTCCGATCGTTTTGTAGTATCTTAATAAGTTTATTATTGAACAATGAACATAACACAGCCTTTTCTCCACATTACATCCAATGTCTGGACTCAAATAGGGTTGCCATCCATTCTATGGAACGAGGACGTCGTTCCAGTTTTTAAGCGAGACAGGGTGATTGACCGGTAAATATCTATTTGGCAGAAATCCTATCAATGTGTCCGAATAAGTAATAGACTTAATATAAACGATATTAACAGGAAAATACTTGTTTTGGTAATATTAATTCTCATAAACAACGTTTTATGTAACATTAGGCAAATAATATTCCCTTTACAACAGGTATTCCTTTGCTTTGCGAGAATAGACAATTTTACCGTCTACACCATCTAAACTGTGAATTCCCTTAAAATACTATATTTATATACGTTGGTTTATAATAGTTAACACTGTAGAATCTGTTTACTTTTTTTGACTAGTAATCTTACTCTTAGTATATTGAAGAATATTACCTACAATGCAAGCGTATGAAAATGGCTACTAGTTAATTGTAGATGTTAAAACAGTTGTAGATTTTAAGGCATCAATTTTAACACCTGCAAAATGTTTGTAGATTACAGCCCATTAAGGGTTAGTTAAAACCACGACTTACCGAGTGTACGTCCCCACACTCAAACAATTACGTCATCACACGTCACAAGTCGTCATGTTTTGGTTGTTGCTCATAAAATTTATTACATCTAGGTCAAGAACGGTTTTTCATTTATGTGTGTGTGCAGGCTGGACAATATTAAAACCTTGATGACAACCCTAAGATCGTATAGGATATGGGACAGGCAGTCGGTCGCCCCAGGGTACTCATTTCGCAAACAGTCGCGCCTAGCCGTCGCTGTTGACAAGCTCATTTTCAATACTCTGCTTGGTGTGTCTGCTTTCCCACATGCAATCAGGACATCGACACACTTTGCTTTTTAGACTATTATGTATTTAGAGCTGAGCGTACACCCTATGTAATAAACCTCGTACATATATATTCTTTTATATATGTATAAAGATGGTAAAATCTAATTGGACGATGAACAATAATGTTACTTGCATCAGTTTGTTCATTTGCAATATTTAACACCTTACTAACTGCTACTGCGAGTATTTTCAGAATTAATTTAGAGCATTTATTTAAAATTATACTCCTTTATATTTTTACACTTATATAATCTTTTGTACAATGACATTAAAAAAACTAAAGCAAACAAATCCGGTGTTATTTACTCAAAGCTGTGTGTGTAGGTAGACACTGTTAAAAGAGAACACATTTCATTCGATTCATACCACTTGTAAGATACTGGAGTATAACTCGAGATCCACTTGACATTATTGATCCATTTTGTCCCAAATTCTAACAAAAACTCATTAAACCTCTTTCTTTTACGATACGATTAGCTGACATATTTCATTAAATTGTTACTTAAATGTAATATTATAAATGTATTTAATTGTGATAATGACTTTAAAATCTCAAATTATAATGTTAATATATTTTGTGTCTTAAGTAGGTGGTTACTACGATACGGTACTGAATATGATTGATAAATAATGGAATGAAACTTAATTTTGTGCCATAGCATCTCAAAAAATCGAAGAGTTTTGCAATAAGCTTGAGATGTATGAAACTAGTTCAATTACATCAAAAGATTTAAGAGTAACAGAACATATTTCGTTGTTAATGAAGACTAAGTACATCACATCAAATGGCAAAAGATACTTAATAACACCAATTATAGCAAATTTCGATAGACTTACTGCGGTAAATGCGTTCCGTTATCATTGGGTTAATTGTGTGATTGTAGCCGGATATTGGTATTGATTTATCATTAATGTCTAACTATAAATGAATTCACTAATTCACTAATTAAAAATGAACTCTTGTCTTGTTATCCGTTATTGTTACAAATACATTAGTTTTTGTATTATTAATGTATTATTAATTTTATCATGTACTTTACTTAAATGTGCCATTCAGGAAATTAAAACTCGACAAGGTATTATTCATTTTATTCCTCATTTTACTCCACAATAAATAGCAGAATATAAAGTGCATTGTTGTGGGTGGCTTCATAAACCATTAACTATGTACCGTGTTTACTGCACGATAATAACAGTCGATGAATCGGTTCGTGCAACGGAGGGGGACAACCCTACCTTTTCAAGGTCACAGGGGTGAGCCTACTGTACGAACATACGATTTGTTTTATTTATGTACTACACCACAATTTACGATGCGTGCCCCTTATTTTTGTACCTTTCTGAATAAATAAACGTTTTAGTGACATTGTTACAATACAATTTTCTACATTTTTCACTGAATTGGTGTTCCCATTCTATTCGATTCTAAGTTTATGCAGATTTATCGATTGTATTGCCATATGTCCAATGGAATGTAAACTTTATATGGCTGCTATGTGTATTTTATGAGACGTCTATGATTTAATTATGATCCGTTAATATCCATTATATACAATTACACTCTAGTTATTCGATATACATATATTTATAACCTATAATTAAAACCTTCACGATTAGTAGCTTGTCTTCTGGTTGAATCTATAAATAAATGGACCTATTTAATACCCAATCTAAATTCATAATTTAATCTTAATTTGGCTCACGCTTTTAGAACAATCTATATTATTAAATAGATATAGGTTCTCATAAACACTGTGTTAATCGTAGCTTGCTGTTTGGACTTTTAAAAGCCAATGCTGTATGTCAAAGGTAGAAGCAGTTATTATTTTTCTCATATAATAAATTGAGACTACTTGTCCTGGACCTAATTTGTATTAATAGTTTGTAAATTTCTAGCTATGTTGAAGTAACGTTCCATTTCAGAATGACTGCTATTAAGGGTTTCTGCGAACCACTGTCGTGGAATAGTTTCATGGAATATTACATAGACTCATAAATAGACTCGTGAATACGAACTTACCTAAGACATATTTAAACTATTTACCAAACATTATACGCGACTGGCCTTACCAATGCTGGTGATGGGAATATAGTCACTGATCGTTATAAATATTTCTTAAAAAGCAAAACATCAAAGTTGACTTTAGAGCGTATTTTCTAAAACTACTAAATGTATATTAGACACAGTCTTCACTAATAAGTTGTCATACTATTTGACCAGCAGTCTTGGTGTAAATTTCACAATACAAATTTGAAAAGTGTATGGATATGACGGTTTGGCTACCCTGTTAACGCAAATAAAAATAAATTCTTAATAATCTCAAGTCAATTGAGAACTTCATGTTTGATAGGACCTCTCCTGTTTATCAATAAATAGTAAGTACCTGGCTAACCTTTTGTTTCTAGACAAATTTATGTACTAAATTGTTTTATACTGATGCTCCACATTATTGTTAAAACAGAATTCAAATAATTAACTTATTAATTTCATTGTCAAATCAATGAAAATCTTTGACTTTTTTTACTGAAACTAATTTGTATTAGATGGGTAATGTTCGATAACGGCACTAACGCTTCTGTGCTGTCTATGGTACTTTGAACCGGTTTTTAAATTATAATGATTGTGGCTCAGAATTACTTCAAAGATTTGCTCAGAAGTTAAACTATTCATTCATCGTAAGCTTTTTGTTTTAGAGATTTTACACCCCTGATTCGCTTCGCAGTTAAAACGAATTACGAATCGGGACCGTCTTAAAGATATAAAGATAACTTGCGTAATGGCTTTAATATAATTATTAAAGCACTATAGGATTGAGAATAGTTTCGGCATGCCGCTAGATACCTACCTACCTACGACCTCGTAGGAAATGTCACGATAGCAAAATATCCGATACGCTGTGCGCATCTGTGACATAGCATATATAACATTATATTTAAAAAATAGATGAAGCTTTAATGGTCAGTACAGTCCTCTTAATATACCAAAATGTATTTTTGAAAAATAATAATATGGCAAAACATCGAACAGACAGCTAATTTGTAGTATATTATATTGGTTACAACAAATTGTTTTATGCCGTCTTTAAAAAAAAGATAAATCTTTTGATCTAAACTCTTCGTTATCTGGCTGCGAGTCAAATATTGAATTAATAGCTCTTCCTGCTGATTTTATTTAATCAGAGTATCTTTAGTTGAATAATATGTACAGGAAAGACCTATTACAAAGTGTGATGTGAGGGTAACGCACGCTAGAACGACAAAAAAGTCGCGACACAAAAACAATGCAGCATGTAGTCGTGTCTAACAAATCTGAGGGCGCTGACCTCACGAATCCGAGTACCTACACATTTTTTTGCTATTCCACGTTTGGATACAAACTCGTGCGTCAACCGCGAAACTTGTTATTGGCTTATAACGAGCTCATATAATCTGCGCCTTCTGTACATATGCCATATGGTTTCGTTTAACAAAAGTCTCTTCATCTTTTTATAAACCCGATTTTTTAAAACAACTATCTTTTTTATGTATCTGTTTACAAACGTTATTGCAAAGACACCATTATGCGGAACTGAATTGTGTGTGTAAGATCATAAATACATCATCATGTCACTATCGTTAAGTCCTATTAAGCTTTTTCGAGACATGTCTTTGACAACTCGATCCAACTTTATTTACTTAAACGACTAAAGGAATACTTTATTAAAAGAAGTATGCAGAGACTGACTTATATTGAAGTCATACGACTCTAATAAAAAATAGTTTTGTTACTTATGTAGAAACATACAATTTGGTTTATTGTAAAAGACATTAAACGCAATTTTTGAATAGGTAAATGAAAAATAATACTGACACAAAGGACACTCCGACTAAGAATCAATAACCCACAGAAGAACCCACACCTACATGGATATCGATCATTTTAGACGGTAACAGTTGCTATTGGCACATTTAAGAACTACTGAATATTCTCTATTTTTATATTATTCTCTATTTCATGTATTAAATAAAATGTGCTCGCAAGTACAACCATGTCGCACATTTTAATAAAAGGCTTAGAGAATATGTCATTCGGATAAAAACATGGTTTTACTATATTATGATATTCTGCTGCCACAGTCAAATTATGTTAAATCGATTGAAATACCAACGTTCAATTAAACTTTCACCATAAATATAATAATAGAAAATAAAAAAAAATACGTCTACGAGAATTAGCGCAATATGATGTAGGTTTTATATTCCCTTCAATTGCCTGATGGTCATGATATGTGGTCACAGGCTGTGTAAACCTGTGACCATGGCCAGAGCGCAACATGCTCGAAAAGACAGGTAATTTTAATTATTTTCCGTTGTTGTGTTATTATATTGATTGAAACGCTAATACCACAGAACACATATGGTTAGTAATCACAAATAAAGTTAGTTTGTTTAACAGCGGTATTTAACTATAGTATAAATACATGCATAATTTTATATTTTGATACTTATTCTAAATTCTAACATGTTATGCTAAAATCTAGATATACTTTAATCAGCATACTAAAAAGCAATTTAATTAAAGCGCCGGATGTGTGAAAATCATATTTATCGAACCATAACACGAAAAATAAAACAGTTCGCACTTTTATTCGTCTGTCTACAAATACTACGAGTACGTATGTAATTTATGACATTTAAACTACAACGTTTTATAGTACTTTAGTAAATAATTTGAATAAAATACAACATTCTTGAAACTTTTGCGGTACGACTTACAAAAATAATATAATTGAATAATAAATGTAGTACTTTACTCACCATATTCATTAATCTGAATCAGTGCCGATAGTCATACAATTGCTAAAGGTCGTTGACATTGCGACTTGACCCGCAACTAACTGAAATCCCATTGATTGATCCCAGTGATTGTAGATGTAGTACTTCGAACGGTTTTTATTGAGTTTATTAAATACCAGCAAATTTATAATGACATTTGTTAGCATAAGAGTTTTTTATCATTCTCGAAATGTCCTAAATGTCATGTCTCGAAATGTCCGATGTCAGAGAAACATAAGTTAATAAAATGTGATGTTTTGTAGTTTATCTCTATATCACAACTTTTTTTGCAGCTACAGTACTTGGCAGAATTTAACTTAAGTACTACTATATAAAAACTTCATTTCTTGCAACGGTCATATTTTAATATAGTTTAATAACAAACTAGTTTTAGTGCCCGTATGATTTTAAACCATAATACCGCAGCTATGTCATCTCTACAAATTCTGCATTAAGAATATTGTGCAACATATTTCTAATAGAAGTCTTAAGAATGTTTAGAATTTATAGTTTTCATAATGGTGATATTTATATGAAAACAAGAAGTAACAGGTATAACAAAAATTTCAACTTAGCGCTCATCGCATATCATAGCCACATATATAAAACCAGTAAATATTTTACTTATACCAATTTCAGTAACAGAATATTTTCAGTTCTATACTTGGTATTTTTTTACATAATTATAGTCTATAAAGTTTATCGCCACAGATTTATCAAAAGAATTATTGGCCACCCGCTTTGTGTGTTGCTCATATTCTATATCATATTCTATAAACAACTAAATTTTTACGCTTACTGATTGTAATATAAATTCAATTCCCTTCGGTATTTATCGTCTTAATCGCTTCGTTTGCTAAGCGATATATCCATACTTTATAACAGAATTATGTATGCTATAACAGAATTATGTATGCTATAAAATATTTGCTGAATTGTGTAAAGAACTGGTTTACTTAAGAGGAAAGCTTGATCGGTATTTATATGTACAAACATTACCTAATGTTTGTACATATAATTACCGATCAAGCATGTTTATGTTGCACCAAAAATTGAAATTTTAAACGAATCGCTATAAATATAGGTAAGTAGGATAGATTGTTTTCATTTCACGGTTGATCTGACTAGAGTGAATAAACTCTGCGGCACGGTACTAAACTCAAATCATATTTGAATGACCAATTCGAAATTCGAATACCGTATCGGCATTTTTCAAGAGCTAGTTTAAATTTTATTGACATTTATAGATTAGAGCATTAAAGTAACAGCCTGCAAAATATATTTACTATGTTTTTGCCTTAGGTTCATGTGTCACTTTTATAAGTCATTGATAATATAAGTAACAAAATTAAGACTTAATACACATTTTTTTATGTTACAAAATATCTAATAACTTTTTTAAACAGTCCCTAACGAATCTTGGCGCGGTTTGTAAAGAATAAAAGTTGCATAGGTACTTTGCCACTGTTATGTTAGCAGTTCATGTAATCATCAATTATTCAACAGATTGCAGCATTAGAAGCAGTATTCCACCGTTCTTCTTTGGTGGCCCGCACTTCATACTACTATGCGACCGTTACAAGTTCGTGTTTTAGAAATTGCCTCTGAACCGAGATTCTTGTCTAAAATGCCGCTTACAAACGATCTTTCTGCTTCTGTTCAGTTAATCTTTTTCATTTAACTGTTACTAGATTACATCGTAAACCTATGTTGCTCTTAGTGCATTAAACTGAGAGTTTATTAGTTTTTATTTTACTACATTTGATGTTTAATTATGATGAGGGATTTTACGACAATATATTTTACAAACTTGTTGTGTAGGGTTCATACGCAATATGAAATTAGTCATGATTTTACTGACGTTCCAGAAGTTTGTGCTTCATTGTTAAATTAATTGAAGTTAGGACTATATTTAATTTACACACAGTATAATTTCAGTGAAGTGTTTCTCAAAAAAAAAAGGGTTAAAACTGTAGTAGCAGTAGAACCGTATCTGTTTAACTATTCTGGATTTATTTAGTCGTATTATGTAATTGAAATGCTTTTGTTTGATGCTGTAACGTCTGTTCTCAACAATTAAACTTAACTATTTGAAAATAACAAAATAAATAGGTTAGTGAAATAAATGTTATATATTTAATGTATCAAACTAGTAAAGTATTTTGGATTAAAAGTTTAAATAATAACAATTTCATTTCATTCAATTCATTCAATTATTATTCTTTATAATACTTATTATTAACACGCAATGATAATAAACCTTTTTTTTTTCGTGTGGTAACCCCCACGGGTCATCACCTCACCAGAGCTGATGGTGAGGTGGTACGTCGGACTCGAACTGACTAAAACCACACGGTGTTCCGTCATGAGAGCGTCTATTGCTATACCCTCAGAATCAAACATCCGGGAACCCCAGCAGACCTTGGCCACCTGCACACTAACAGGCGACCACACTTTGGAATATGGGGGCTTTAGCCCCCCCCCCTCCCTCCATCAAATAGTATAGTATAGTCCGCGTGGAATAAGTATGTCACGCCACCATCTCAGGCCTGCTTCTGATGGGGTAACTGTCAGCCCAGCTTGATACCCCCAGGCCAGCGGTCATGGAGTTCGGAGATCAGTGTTTGCTCTCCCACGTCTGGTGCGTCTTCTGCGGGATGGGAGAGTACTTGTCCTCTCCCTTACCCGTTCCGCCGCCTCTTTGGCCAACATTACCTCCTCCCCAAACGATGCGGCAGAATCCCATGCAATCTCACTTTGGACCATGGACAGAACCATGGCCTATAGCGAGAGGCTTCCCACACCAATAGCCATCACGAGGTCGTGTCGCTGTTGCGCCTACGCTGAGCACTCCGCTAGGGTGTGGATTGCAGTATCCTTATTACAGACTCCGCAGTGGTGGCACGCAGACTTTGGCTTCCGGCCTATGCCACACAGGTACTTACCGAAACAGAGGTGACGGGTGAGCACGTGTGTCAGCCGTTAGGAGAGGCTGCCATGTTGCCTCTCCAGCCAATCCTCCAGAATGTGTCTTATCGCCACAATTGTGGCGTGCCCTAATGATAATATACCTTACCCTACATTTATAAGCGTATAATTATTATTTGACTATCTTTTTCAATAACATTTTGCTCAAATAAGATATTAAAATTTAATAATAAATTCATTATTTTATTAACCCATTGTCTTCAGTTGATTTAATTAATAGTTGTCTATTTAAAAACAGATGATGTGTTTTTAAAATAAATTAAAGTACCTACCAAAAACTTTACCTTTTTTTTATGCGATAGGGGGCAAACGAGCAGACGGGTCACTTGATGGTAAGTGACTACCGCCGCCCATGGGCATCCGCAACTCAAGGGTCACAAGTGCGTTGCCGGCCTTTTAGGTACGCTCTTTTCTTGAAGGTTTGAAGGTCGTATCGGTTCGGAATTACGGCAGGCGACAATTTGTTCCATAAGCTGATTGTGCGAGGCAAAAAGCTTCTGGAGAAGCGCACAGTGGTGGAGTGCCAATCGTCCAGGTGATGGGGATGGATATTTTGTCGGGTATGCGATGGCGGAAACCAGCAGCCGGTATAAGTCCGAACAATTCCTCTGAACACTCCCCATGATACAAGCGACAGAGGATGCAGAGTGAAGCTACATCCAAGCCAAGGTGTCAAGTCGATCAGAAATATCTTGGCAGTCGATGATGCGAGTCGCTCTCCGTTGAATGCGGTCAAGAGGGAGAAGTTGGTACTGGGGTGCACCTGCATAGAGATGAGAACAGTATTCCATGTGCGGCCGAACCTGCGCCTTATAAAGTTGCAGGCGATGGGCCGGGGCAAAATACTGTCTCAATCTGTTTAGCGCACCAAGCTTCTTCGAGGCTAATATGGCCTTACTCTCTAAGTGACCGCGAAACTGGACTTCGCTTGATATATCGACGCCAAGGATTCCGATACTGGCTAATGCAGTTAGGGAAGTGCTCTCAAATTGAGGTGATACGACCTATGGCATCTTTTTAGCGGTGAACGCGCAAACCTGTGTCTTCGTGGAGTTAAACTGGACTAGGTTAAGTCGACCCCAATCTGAAACTTTTGATAAAGAAGTTTCGATTTCAGACACAAGTTTGGATCGGCTATTGATGATGTTTACCGAAAAATGTTAGCGCGGCCGGTGTAAAGGGCATCACCCGTGCCATCGTCTGCATGGCAATGGATGCTGCTAATCTGCAGCATGTCATTGATATGCAGAAGAAACAGCGTTGGTGATAGCACACAGCCTTGTGGAACCAGAATTAACAGACTTGGAGTCGGAGCATGCACCGTCAAAAACTACCTTGATGCTTCTGTCTGTAAGAAAACTGGTGAGCCAATTGCACAGTTTCTCGGGAAGCCCGTAGGAAGGAAGCTTCGCAAGGAGCGCTTTTTGCAAGTACGATCGAAGGCCTTCGCCACGTCCAAACTAATGGCCAACGCTTCGCCCTTGGTCTCGATCACCTGTGCCCATCGGTGAGTCAAGTAAACGAGAAGATCACCAGCTGAACGACCCCGACGGAAGCCGTATTGTCGATCATTGAGGAGCTGGTGGTCTTGTGTACTCCACTAAAAATAGGGCTATCAAAGTTTAAACCAAAAGTTAGTTTCGATTTCATAAACCCGTGTGCGATGATACGGAAAATACGTTTTTATAGCTCCAAAGTCTACTAGTGCCGCGCTTTATTCTTAGTTCACAATACTTTAGAATACATATATCAGTGTGTGTTAAATAATTTCATATTTCATTGGATTTAAAATAACCTTCCGTTGCATTACATCATCGTGAGATTTAAGCTGCTGTAATATGTATGTATGTATACTGTTACTTATCATAGCGCTATACTGACTAATAATTAATAATATAAATATCTCTACTATACACCTAAAACACTACAATAGAAAAGAGATACAGCAATTTTGTACTGAGGCAATCATGGGACAGAGAGAAACTTAGGAATTGATAATAGGGCAGTACGGTGTACACTCAGTATATTAATAGATTGTGTGGTATAATATATCTTACATATAGTCGTCACATCGAGTTTGCTAATCGGTCGCCAGCTTCCGAAGTATCAATACGCCTCGTTCGCGTCTGCTTTTTGTGGCGCGGTGTGCGCACGTTCTAATTGGCCGTTTTGTCGCTAATTGAACGGTTAGCCGCTACCAAGTCGTGTTTGTTAAACGATTAAGTGGCTTATTAAATGTGATATGTAGATTTACAGTTTTGTTTTTAACTCTTTGCTCCGTTAACTTTGTGTTGAGTTCGTTTTAATGTATCGCTTGTATCATGAGGAGTGTTCAGAGTTATTGTTCGGACTTATACCGTCTGCAGGTTTCCGCCACCGTCCTACGCGACAAAATATACATCCCCATCACTTGGATGATTGGCACTCCACCACTGTGCGCTTCTCCAGAAGCTTTTTGCCTCGCACAACCAGCCTAGCGAACAAATCTTTATATATATAATTCTTCTGTGAGTGTGTATGTCACTGAACTACTCTCAAACGACTGGACGGATTTTGATGAATTTTTTTGTGTGTGTTCAAGGGGATCTGGGAATGGTTTAGATTCACAAATCAGCCCGGCAGATGGCGCTGCAGTCGGTATCTAGGTTATTTATCTATATTGATCCTAATCGCTTGAAATATCATGCAGGACAACGTCTATCGGGTCCGCTAGTAACAAATAAAATTATATTAGCTCACTCCTGTGATAACCACTCTTCTAACATTTGCTCTTGCCCTAAGCTTCAACATGTAGACTCAATTAGGTACCTCGGTGTTATCATTAATAAAAATTTAAACTTTAATATGCACATCGCCTTACTGACAAACCGAATAAGGAAACTCATCTACATTTTCAAGAACCTACGTCACGTTGCTGATGAGTAGGTCCTTAGAATTGTATACTTAGCACTATGCCAATCCCTATTATCATATTGTAAAACAACATGGGGTGGAGCCTCCAAGACCCATATGCTCAAGCTTGAAAGAGCTCAAAGAGCAGTGCTCAAAGTTGCGCATCGTCTTCCTTTCTTTTATTCAACCACTGAACTCTGCCTAAAGTGCAAGGTACTATCGGTTCGACAAAATTTTATCATCCAGACTGTACTCCGCAAACACTCAGAGATTTCATTTGACTCTTCCTTACGCTCCAGCAAGCGTATTAAGACAAAAGTATGTATGTGAAAGCAAGAAAATTTATCAAAAGTCGATAAATCTTACTTTAAACTATTCGCGATCCGTCAGTCTTAAATGACGGTCCAGATTTAAATATAATTAAATAAATATATCTTAATAATAAAGCAAAAGTACTCATTACGTAAAAAAATCTATAATACGTTTTGCCGGAAAGTAAACAGGTGCCACACACCTACCGTCTCTGCCAATGTCATTCAAATGTTATATTATAATATTTCACTGATTTTAGATAATAACATAAACATGCCTTTAAAACTTTTATCAAATAAAAACTTTTTACAAAATACAAACACTTTAGTTTATAATAAAATGTTATCAAAATACTATACCATATGTACTTACAAGCGGACAACACATTTCCCTTGTTTATGTAGTCAAGGCAATAAAACTCCCGATTATTGCCTTAACATCTTGGCACGGTCCAATATATGTATATATATGTTTGAAGTTTCGCGTATAATAAAACTAATGATTCATTCTTATTCTCAGATAATGAGAAAAAACGAACATCGGAACTCACTTAGAAGAGAATTTAAACAATTTGCTCATTTTGGCTCATTTTTACTAAACAATACTTCAGTACACTGCTGGGCATGGCCTTTCCCAAAGACAATTTCTATTATTAAAATGACTTCGGATTTCTCTCACACGGATGTCTGATCGCAAACTAAGAAGAGCTTGCACCATAGTGACTACATACACAACATTCTTATATAATATACATATATACATACAACTTACACCCAGACGAACAAATAAAATTATGCTCACCTCAGTTATTTTTCCTGGTTGGGATTGAACTTAAGACCTCAGAACTAACCATTTGACACAAAGTACATTCCAGATTTATCGTAATAATATTAATAATTATGTGTACACGACATGAAGATTATGCGGTGTCTGACTTCTGTAATATTATAATGAAACCAGTAGGTAGACATATAAGTGCAAAAGTTGTTTCAGAAATAGTCGAGCCCCTTATATGTAGAGTTGCAGCTGCCCTCGTACCGGCTCAAGGCAAACCGCCCGCTTCTTTAGGGCCCGTTTTACAACGTAAATTGTGTTGTTTTTTCTTTTATTATAGTTACTAGAGCTTACAACGGCTCGCGTAAGTTTTCTACCTTCTTAGTTTATGGAACGTAATGCAAGACGCTTGCGTCTTGCTAGTTAATTCATTTGTAAATGCATACGATGAACAAAAGTAATAACGCTATTGTTTTATTTGTGAAAGTTTAAAAATTGAAAAAAATATTATTTGCTTATAATCTATTGTGCTTATCAGTATTTTCTAATAGTTACAAAACCTAAATATTTAAGTTAATTTTGTAGGTTTTTACTTCAATATTTCTCTCGAGTTCAGGTAGAGGTGTCGGACTTCCCGGCACCCGCCAGTTCGAGTAATAAGAAGAACGCGACCCTGACTTACTTCTATCATATAACACTTATTGCAATACCATTTGATAAGGTTAAGGCGAAAATAATTGAAGACTAGATTGAGTCAGTACTTTGTACACTTTTTGCAACTGGACTAATACTTCGTTTCGTTTTTGGTGTTGTTTTATTCAGTTTGATACCTGCCAGCGGGGCCCTTAGCTAACGATTCTGGTTTCTACCTTTCCATCTTTTTTACACAAGCCTTAAGGCAAATTAATTAAGGAACACTTCACATATATTTTTACTGTAACTGTATTTCAATAACATATTTGCGAAAAACAATTACCAAAGTTACATCCTTAATAAAAATATCCGATTCAGAAATAAATTGTTTTGAATTTAGAACCATTAAAACAGAGCTACTTTTTTGTGATGTTGGGTGAAGTAATAATAATAAATAAATAATATTTATCATATTTATAACATAAAAATAATTAAAAAATAGTCAAGAAAAAATACATACATTATAGAAAAATAACAAAATAAATTAAAATGGTCATTCAAATAATCTGTGACAGAAAATAGGTGAGTAGCTTTTCTTTTAAATTGTTAAGAAGCCATTTTTTTTATGTTTGGTATTTTATTGATACCCTGCTATGCTGTATGTATGCCTGCCGCTATAAGAAATGTCCCTAATGCAATGTTTTATTAGTCTAATAACCTTTATAAAACCGGTTTGGGGCACATCGGTTGGATGGATTCAAAGTCTATGAACAGGAAAGAGTAGAGGGGGGATGAGAAGAAGGGGATGATAGGAAGAGAAAGAGGAGAGGGGAGATGAGGAGAGGGTGGAGAGGATATGGGGGGATGAGCAGAAGTCTACAGGTTTTCGGTGAGGCCGTGGTATTACACTGGTCGAGCCGGCCCCATCTGTGTCTAATCATGGCTCTCCCACGGTTAACAAAACTATCGTTAGATTTTTTGTCACTATTACAACTTAAAACATTAATGTTATCATAAAAATCTTATAAATATCATAAATAAATTTAAAATCCTCTACATACGGTTCGAATACAGAAAACCTTTTATTTTTCCAATTCTGGAGTACTGTAAAGCTTAACATGAAAGTTCTAGGGGAGAATTTTGTCACAATAAGCTTGTTTGTAAACATTTCTATCACAGGACAGAATACTGTTACATTTAATTTTCTTGTTCTTTTATATTATTATGTTTCTGTGTATTTTTTTGTGTACAATAAATTATATTAAAAATAATAATAAAACTTGTTACTAACATAACATTTTGTAAATGCTAATAACTTATTAAAAAAAAATTGTACCTATGCCTTCATGCAGAAAGTACCAGGCTCTGAAAACTTAAATAATATATTATATGTATATATATACCTACATTCTAAACAAAGTGTTATATTTGATTTGATCGTGTTGTGGTCTTGTCAGCCTCCGCCAGCCAGCATAAGCTCGAAATAGGCGAAAAAAGAACAACATTTTTGTTTTATCTCGCTAAACTAAATTAGTATTTTTGTTTACACTGCTCTAATGATTACTTTATTTAGCAGCATGAGTTCTTTAAATTTATTTAGAGTAGGTACAACAAAATAAATAACTGCTACTTCAAAATCTGTGACAGCGGTTTCTAATTTAATATGTTTTACCTATTTAATTGTTTAATCTAAATAGCTTTGAAAATAAATTATGAAAAGAGACTACAGCTATACCACGATAGCTGTAGTCTCTTTTTTTTACTGTTTCTTTGTATCAACAAATGATTACATGTTTCATTTGAGTATCGAAATTGTAATTAAGTATGGTATATACATATTAATATTTATCACAAAATATGTCACTGTAATGTTTTAAGTTGAATATTACATACAAGCATACACTCACGCCTATATTCTCTAATGGATTAGATAGAAGCGTCTCAAGTGCCCACTTTTTGCAGACCATTACTTAATTCCACTTACGTAATAGGCTACAAGCCTGTTGCCGTCCGTCTGTATTGAATATTAATAAAAGTAATATATACCTATCTACCCAGGCGAAACAATTTTGATTGCCGTGTTTCTAGTAAGTCACGCCTACTAATGCACGCAGTAGCGCCGCAAAGAGTAATTTTAGAACTGAACCTCCTAAACTGATATAACATTTTATTATTACTGTAAGCGATCATAAGCAAAAATATATGATAACTAGAGTCTCCAATTTGCGTAATCGGAAGTGGTTACGTTCTTACACTTATCTACGAAGTGTAGGTACATATGTGTTGTATAATAAGCGAGACGTAAGGTCGTGTGCACACTAACCACATCCTGCAATTTGTAGAACCAAAAAAATAGTATAACGTGATGTTTTGTGACTAAATGATTTACTTTCTTGCGGAATGAAACATAAAAATTATGATACCAGATTTTAAAGTATTTACCTTCGTTGTTTGATTCAAGAGTATTTACTCTAAAAAGGGGTCTTCTTTGTGTTCCTTAATGTTTTGCTCGTAAGTCCTTGCGACAACCCGATATTTATTAGTATTCCTATTGATTGTAAGCTCATAAGCTGGTTGTGGACGGTTTTGGTTGTGTTTATCCTTCGCTACATACACACACACACACACACACTAGCATTTACATTACATATCTCAAGATTATTAAAAAAAATCATTATTATATAGTTTAGAATTATAGAAAAACTTCAAATGTGTGTAAACGGGTATTGATTTCATTTCGTGTGTTGTTTAAAAAGTTTTTTCTGACTAATCAACATTCATCTCCGTATTTCATTGTTTTTATACACAAACGTTAATTATTTATACGCCTACCACACATTCTCATAAATCAAAACGTCCACTGGTGAGAACCACATGAAAACCAACTCAGTATTTAATAATTTTATCGCTATTTAGTCTTAATAATGTACTCATAATGAAAAGAATTGACCTTATAGTAGTAATATAGTAAAATTTCGTATTTATTGTTGCAGGATATTTTCAGCCGGCGGGGCCGCTGATTAACAAGGAAGCGAACGCAGACGCAGAGCGAGCTTTGGCGAGGTACCACCCACAGCCCCACTACCACACACCGCATCCACCAGTAAGTATCGATTCTAATAACTACATCAGATGTGCTTACGTACTACCTTGCCCTTATTTTCTGATGTTTCCTCACCAACTCATAGGATATCGTGAACAGTCAACGTTGCAATAAGTAACACACGTAACCCCGTATAAGTTCATGACAGAGTGTACAAGGATATGTTACGCTTTGATAAGATACGAATTTATATTAGTTACACAGTAACAAAGAGATAGGTAGTACTGCTCCCACAAGAAATCACAAATAGTATCCAATCAATCCCGTGCCTATAGCCTTCTGGAATTAATTGCATGTTATGTAAAATTTTACACCATGGAAGATTGTCTTAAACTTAGGCTTGCTTTAAACAGTTATCATTAGCATAGAAACTTCTGTAAGTAAATTATCAACAAATAATTTCTAATGTAAGTAAGTATGCACTACAGACTATTAAAAAAAATCCGTTATTTTTCAGGTTCTGCCTCAGTACGGGCCCGCATACTACCCGGACCTCTGCTATGGCCGTTACTACAGCAGGCCACCGGGAACTTACCACATGCCACCACCACAACCAGATGGACAGGTAGCTATATTCGTTTTTTTACAAAGTATCGGTGTAGCAGCATGTATACTAACATGATTTATTTAGGTGGGTTAAATGTAATTAAAATTTGTCATTTTAATAACATTTAACTTTTTTTTTAACGTGTGGAATCCCCCACGGTTCATCATCTCGACTCGAACCGACTAAAACCACACGGTGTTCCGTTACATAGTCCTATTGCCGGGGTCTCAGGTCCCTTAAAAGGAAATCCCTGTGCACCCCGGTAGACCTGGCCGCCTATTGAACAACAGATGAAACCGCTTTGGTCTAGCTTCTTGTCTTGGGCCAGCTTCTGCTAGAGCGGCGGATAGCCCTATCCGCTGCCCTCAGGCCAGCGCTTATGGAGGCCGGAAATTAGCTTGCGCTCTCCGGCGTCTGGTGCGTCTTTTGCTGGATGGGAGAGTACTAGACCTCTCCCGTTCCCTTTCCGCCACCTTGGCGAGCATCACCTGTTTGCAAAACGAGGCAGCAGATTCCCACGCACTCTCGCTAGAGATAATGGACATAATCATGGTCTCCAACGAGAGGCTACCTATATCTATGGCCGCCGCGAAGTCCACACGCTCCTGCATCCACGCAGGGCACTCTACTAGAGTGTGCAGTGCAGTGTCCTCGTGGCAGCCCCCGCAGGGATGGCACACAGACGTTAGCTCCCGGCCTATTCGTCACAGGCACTTCCCGAAGTAGCCATGTCCGGTACTTACCGGACATGGCTGCTTACCTGCGGTACTTACCTGCGTCATCCGATAGGAGAGTCTACCATGTCGCCTCTCCAACCAATCCCGTGATCTAGGCGTGCCCTAATAAGATTTCACCTAGGCAATATTAAATAACTATTTGATATATTAGGGTAACTTTATATAATATGGAATTAAATTATATAAATTTAAATAAAATAAAACTCAGTCTATAACAAGCGAGGCTGGACCTTCCGAAAACTATTTATTTTTATTGTTTATTGAAATTGGCGTTTGTCACACAACTCACCTGAGTGGAAGTGGCTATGATGACAGTGGCAAACAAACGTCTATCTAAGAAATACCTATTCGCGATATATTCATCATATTCTTGAAAATTCCACGATAAGTTCTCTAATAAAAGATGCAGGCAGTTCACACCAGACCTGTACCGTTAAAGCGTTTAGTTCGGCATTTTTGAGTATATTATGTAGGTACATAGACAAAGTGAAATAAAACCCAGTCTTGAACAAGCGAGGCCTGGCCTTCTAAAAACATTTTTAAAGTCTCGCTACAAGACTTTAAAACTGTTATAGCCTACAGATCATTAGAATTAGTGTATTAGAATATAAAACAAGAAACGTTTTTCTCTATTAAAATTTAATATATAAGTGCCATAAATGCCATGAGAACAGTAGTTTTGCTTCATAAGTAATATTAGAAATTGAAAAACATTTCATGGTGCGAGACTAGGCCTACGAGGTTGATATAATTTAGATATTGTGATGAGACTCTCGTCTTACCAGTCCGTACCTACTTACGAACATTCGTTTGAGATTGAATTGAAAGTGGTCTACGTTAAATACAGGAAAAAAATAGTGGATACACTTAATTTTTCTTCTAAAACGCATGTTATGATCTGTGAAACAGTGAGTTATATAAGGATAACACTAAATTGAATTATGTGTACCTTATATAAATTCAAGTTGAGCTTGTGCTTACGCTAGGGCGGGCGTATTAAACACCTACACTTTTTTTTCAATTATATTTTGTCATTAACATTCCTAATAATACAAATATATCTTCTCCTTCTGTACCTGTTAGGTTCTAGTGATATAATATTGCCTACTATATATCATTGCCTAATTTATAACCCGTAAGTAAATCTCACTAGTTAAAGTAGCTCGTACCTCATTCAAGTACTTGTAGCATGTATGAACACCTAAGATGTATGTGATTTTTTAACTCATAGTATTATAGGATATGGAAGTGAAAGTCAACCGGCAGCCCTAAGGCTTTCATAGTAGGTACCTAATAATATTCAAGCATATCTTTCATTCGAACATATCCTTACAGATGGTGAGCGTCGGTAGTGAGCCTTATCCCCCACCACAATACTATGGTTCACCACCCTGCTATCAGCATCCACCTCAGAGAATACCATATGTTGGTGAGTACAAAATTCTTATGTCAGATTGTTCATCAATGTTATCAGAAGATATTATGTGTATGATCGTCAGCCAAAACATCTAAAGATTTCTTACTACATGCAAAGTATTTATATACTAATATAAATAATTTAATAATAACATCATCCTAAGTTAATCTTACATAAACATTTCTGACATTCAGAGAAATAACAACTTATGTGGTAATGATAATTTTAAAATTTGAAGTTTTAATAAACATTGACGATATGATAAATGAAATCGACCAAAGTTAATATACATCAGAAGACAACTTCTTATGCTTGGTATTTAATAATCGTTCCCCTATTTCAGAATACCGAGGATGCCCATGCCCTTTAAACGCGTGTCCAAAAAACGTCCTTATTGGGCCCGCTACTGGTAAAGCCCCAACCGGTAGCGGCCCCGCAGATGTACCATTGGCCTTAGCGCCGCCCGGGGGCGCCTTCAGAACGAAGGTGCGGGCGTGCGCGCTTGACGCTGTCGCCGACACGCATGGCAGCGGCAAGGTATGTTGAACTTTCATCGTAATTCTACACCTGAATACTATTGGAGTATATTTAAGATAGATAATTTATTTAAAAAGACGCACACCCTATCATTAAGATTGTCTATTTCACCCACAAATATTATCAGTAGTACATTACAAAAAACATTGAATATGTTATAAATCTAATCTATCTAATCTTCCGTAGGATCCGCCGTTAGAATCTGAACCACCAGCAGCGGCAGACGCTCCACATCCTTGTGCTATGCCATCCATGGGGGGTGTGTCACCGAAGCGAGAGCTTTATGACGTTAGGGATAAGATCCTCATTGCTAACGATATTCCTGGGCCGGCTGAAGCTTTAGGCCCGCCATCGCCAGCTCGAGGTTCTGCAGGAGCATGTGCACCACAACCTCCACCCGTAGCACCACGTCGAGCTCGACTTGGCAAAGCCATGGCCCGGCGATCTCTAGCAGGCGATGATACAGGGTTACTGCTATCAGCGCCTCAACCTTCATTAGCTCATAATAGTGATGCTGATGATGATGTTCTCGCCATATCTCCTCCAACCTGCGCACCCATAGACTTATCATCATCAGATGAGCGCACGACACCACTAGTAGATGTAAAAAAGGAAAACGAAGGTCCAACGTACGCTGCATCGAGAAAACCAGATGCACAAGCACTCAGAGAACATAATAGTAGCACAGTATTGGATGGAAATATAGTAACAGATGCAAATAAAGGTATTAAACGGAGATATTCGCGACCAAAATTAGAGATAGATATGAAAGATACTCAACTCGAGGACGGGTGCAAGACTAATGGAATCGGAGAGCATGTTAAACTCCAGAAGCGCAGGAAAGTGTCGGGTGACCAGACGGATATTCCGAGGGCAGAAACTGTCACGAAAGAACCGAAAAAGAAACAAATACAAACAAAAAGAACACCGAAAACACCTCAAGCAGAAAAGAGAGCCACTAAAAGAAAGTCAGAGAGTAGCGTGACAAGTGCTAAGCCAAAGAAGATACTACTTGACAGTCTCATTGATGAAGATGTTCGGCTTAAGAACATTGCAGCCGTGGCCGAGGAAGCTGTAATATCAAAACCCAAAAATAAAAGTGCTCTACTCCTCGATAATCTAATAAGAAAAAATAGCATCGATAGGCCAGACGCAAAGGCTTTCACCGATGCCGAACTGAACCCCGCGGAATTATTCCTTTCTCCCAATGAAAATATTGCGCAGAGCGGTACTAAGAAAACCAATATAAATAATAATATAGTAGAAAGTACGAATAGTGCTAATGGCGTCCATGCCAATACAATAGCGGCCGTAAGTCAACTTATAGGAAAGAAACTGGCATATAAAAATGCTTGCAAATTAGAAAAAGTCGATTCAAAAGTGACACACGGAATGAAATCAGTATTAAAAACTACCACCGCTAAGCACTCTGGTCCGAAAGAGGATCTAAAAATATTAAGCAAGTCCGAGCCGATTGTTGATAACGCGAGGCAGATTAGTCTCACGGCTAGGGAAAAAGAACTAATCGTTCCTTTAGCGGAAAAAACTTCAAAAGAAAAAGAGAACTCGCTCTCTTTAAACTTAAAACCGACAGAAAATACTGAAATGACAACAGCAGTAGAGGAAATACCTTGCGTCTTAGACATCGTTGAAAATAATGACGACGAGAAGGTGAAATCACCGCATGAGCCAGAGAAAACGGAAGTTCCAAAGCCGCCAGAAAGAACGGTAGCGGTAGGGAAAAGGTGCAAGTTGGCGAATGGAGATTTAAAAGCGAAGAACGTGGAAAAAGTAGTGAAGTTGCTCGTTTCAAAGAGGCCGCCGATAAAGACTGATGAGGCTACGCTAGTGGTAGAGGAGGCTTGCGCGCCGGCGCCGGCGGGTGGAGTGATGAGGCGCGCCCGCCGGCGCGGCGCGCACGCGGCGCGGCGCGGGCGCCGACTGCTTGCGCCGCCCACGCCGCCTGCACTAGAGCCGCACTCACCACCACGCTGGAGCAACGGCTGGAACTGGGATGGCGAGCATTACTTATCCAAAGTTTACCTCAATGTAAGTCCCTTTATTATTTTTAGTATTTAATAAAAAAATAATTCTTTTGATACAAATGTTTACATTAGACATTAAATATTTTACAAAGTATTTTGTTAAAAAGAAATAAATAAATAAAATTAAAATTTTGTGAAGAAACTAACGGTAAAGGAGGATTCAAAGAAACTTATTTGTTACGGAGTCAAGTTTAATTATATATGATATATGTATATATTTATATATAATTAAATTAACAGCATTGTCAATAATTAAATACAACAACATCTGAAAAAAACAGTAAGTGAATACCATAAAATATGGTTTTCAGAACGACACTCGTCAGGACCGTGCGGCGCGATGCTGGTCGCGCATGACACACGCCAGTGGCGACAGCGTATCGCGGGGCGACTGCGTGCTACTGCGCGCCTCGCTCGCGCGCGCACAACCCTACGTTGCCAGGGTTGCCAGCCTCTGGGAGAACCCGGATGATGGTTAGTACAATATATAATTCATACAGGTACATTTCATTCAAGTTCTTAAAAAGTATACAGAGTAGTTAAGAAGTTTTAGTACTTCCTATAGAAATGTTACAGTGCCCTCATTCAATACAATAAAAATGAATAGCGGAAATATAGATATGTATATACTGCACCAAATTGGATATTTCTATTTTTGTTTTGTTACTAAAATATTTTTTTATGTAATAGTACAGAAAAGTTTATTACATCTTTTACTATGGAAAGTGAGTAACATTTTTTTGTTCAATAGCTACACTTAATTACAACATTACGAAAATTATTTAAAACTAAACACGTTTTTCCTTCAGGAGAGATGATGGTATCGTTAGTGTGGTACTACCGGCCGGAGCACACGGAACGTGGCCGTCAGCCGACGGACGCGCCGGACGAGGTGTTCGCGTCACGACACAGAGACGCGAACTCCGTCGCGTGTATCGAAGACAAATGCTATGTGCTTACTTTCAACGAGTACTGTAGGTAAGTACATTCATATTTCAGAGTAAGGGGAGATACCTGGCTCAGTTTTTGCGACGTTAATCAGCAAATAGAACGCCCTAGTAGCATGCAACTTAAGCGTATTAGTACAATACCACAAATAAAGCGTACTAGTATATTCTCGCATGCTTACTAAACACATGTTACAAAAAGGTGTGGTCTAATTTTAGGAGCCTTATGATGAGAAATAATTTATTTGGCTTGAAAAAATAAACCATGTTTTTTTTCCGGTAAATGCATTTCATCGTGTGGTTACATATTTCGAAAGGATATTCTATAAAAGTATATATTTAAACCCGTATATGCCACTTACATTCGTGGTATTAAATACCTATTGTTTCATTCATGTCAGCTTTTTCTTATAAACTATATGGGGACAGACGAACAGATCACCTGGTGGTAAGTGACAATCGCCGCCCATATACACCTCGACTCCTTAAAAAGTCGTAAGTGCGCTGCCCGCTTTTGAGGGTGATGATTCATGGGTGTAAGAGATGGGAAAGCGGAGAGTGGGAATGAGAGGTGAGGAAAGAGGAGAGGGGGAGTTCGGCCTGTGCGAACCTCACTAATTTCGGGGAAACGCAACGCAAGCGTTGCTTCTCAACCGTTTTCTGTGAGGCCATGGTATCGTTTCTGTCTGTATTACGAAATAATGTCTTTCTATATACATTTTGATTATCAATTGTAAGTATCAAAATAGGACTTCTTTAAAAATCAAGAATTGTCCTAAAACTATCAGGAGTCAACTATACGACCCTAAAATATGTATAGACAGTAAAGTGAAGTACAACACCTGTTATTCCTCAAAATTAAAACCTTTCATATGCTCCCTTTAGATTACTGGGCTTTTTTTTGCTAACTTTGGTGGTCAATTCGCATGATTGATTGACACATGTATAATTTATTATATCGTAGGTATCGCAAACGGCTAAAAGCGGCAGAGGAAGGCGTGACCATAGCCCCGTCGATCGTGCCGCCGCTAGCGGGCGGCGAGGTGAGCCCGGCGGTGGCGCCCAACGACTGTAAGCTGCCGCCCTCTGTCTCCCCGGAGCTCGTCCTCTTCTGCCGCAAGATCTACGACTTCAGATCCAAGAAGATCCATGTCCCTAACAAATGAACTCTACCGACGAACTGTTTGGATATCGTTCGAAAGGTCGTCGATCTGTGCTCCGAGCCGACGAGATGTCACAATTTTTATAATGTATTTTATCAAAAGGAAGTGAACACCAAAGTTATGTTACAAGTTTAACTGTTATTGGTCAGCGGTATGACAGTCGGTGAACTGAGTGGTGCCTCCAGCAAGCGAGGCGGGATCCTCGGTCGTTTCTTATATTGTAGTGTCTCATCGCAAACTCTTATTAGTACAAAACGCGTTCCCGGGTGCAAAACGTAGAATGTGTGACCTGTGGCCATTTTATGTGAAAAAAAAAACTAATCGTTGTGTTTAGTAATCGCAGAACGGTCATATTTTGCTTGTATTGTGATGTCGTAGATGACTTTGTTTTAATTAGAAATTAAAGTGATTTGCGGTATTAATTTGATTTGAATAAATAATAATTTTTATCAAGTGATGCCTTTTATAATATGTAAGTAGTTTTAAGAAAATCATGTTGAAAGAGGATGCATAATTATGTATAGCGATATATTTTTCTTTCTCACTCGAAGTAAGAAGAGAGAATGTCCTATTTATTCTCACTCCTACACAAGCGATGGGAAATACTTGGGAACTGAATCAATAGCTATTTTCAATAGCTGATACGACTTTGTATGACAGTTACGTTCTTATTTGGCTACATGGAAAATGAAAAGGCATTTATAATGATTACAATTATGTTTAATTACCTATTTGTTATATTGTTGTCAAGGTAGAGTCTATATTAAATTATTCTTTTATTATTTAAGTGCAGAATGCTGCACGTGTGCATGATACAATGGTAGCGAGTGGGTTTTCTGTTCATTGTGTGCGCCAGTCGTTAAATCACAGTCCACAGTGCGACACCTATGTTGCAATCGTACCGTTTCCAACCATACTTTAAGTTTACATAATACAAGTGATTCTTTTAAAGGGTCTATTAATTAGTAAACGAAACATCACAAATTTTGAAAATTTTAATGGATAGGAACATACGGGCTGAAGGTTGCTGCGGTAAAGTTCCGTTAAGCGTAACTTCTGGCTACAAGCTATAACTGTTATAACTCTATATTTGCAGTAGGTTTTGAAACTTTTTTTATATTGAACAGCTTAGAGTAAAAGTTTAAACTTTTAAAATTTTGTCCTGCCTTTAAAGGAATTGATTTAAAAATTACATTTCGGCCTTATAAATATCCTAAATAGGCAGTGATTTTCTTATTAGTGCCAGTCCAGACTAGTTACAGGAAGACTGATTTTGCAAATTTCAAGAATTGCCTTTGTTTATTTATGATCTAAATTTTACAACAAAAAATTGAACATTGTTTGATACACAAGAACATTCAATATTAATTATTTCACACTATATTGAAATTAACAATGGGGAACAGATATACATATGTAAATTAGAATAGGACTAAACAAAAAGAAACACTTGTGTGTAAAAGAGATATATTGTAAGACTAAAACAGTGAAATCTCTTTATCATTAGATACATAATTGTAAGTAGCGCGGAAATGAAGAATATATATTTTACGTTATATTTCCCCTGAGGGAAATTATTAAAAGGCATTTAATACATTTCACGTTGTGGACCTGTCCCTATTATCTGCCTTCACTATTTCCTACAATGTATCTCTGAATTGTGTTAACTATCCTTGTATATATTATAATTTTGTTTATTTACAACTGGCTACTTTATTTATTATATTTCCAGTGAGATGTGTAACTATTATTGGTGTGTACCTAGAGAAGTTTCGGTATCTGTAAGGGTAATTTTGAATAAATATGTGCATTCCGTATAACGATAGATTCTAATTACATGCAATGTAATCCTGTACATAACAAATGGAGTTCATCTATATTACAGTATTCTTCGGTTTTTGTTTATTTAATAGTTTAATACCGAGTTATGCATCGATAAAAGCGACCAAGTCTTCTGTTGCCGTAACCTCATACAGCTGTTATTGTCTTTAGGCTCACGAGTTCCAAGGCACTGGAGGACTGATAATTCACAATAATTTTGCGTATTAATTATTATGAGCTTCAACACCTATTTTTAGATTTTCTATCCTTATTGTCATCGACTGAATATGCATACACAAAATAAAACATAGAGAAATAAAAAATAGAAATTAAACACATAGTGTACATACAGTAGATTTCAGTATTCCAACTAAATGTATACAGTTTGTAGGTTTTATTTTAGTGTATACTCTCAACTTAATGGCGATCAAACAATTGTGTTTTATTCTCAAGACTATATACTGTACGATCTCACTGGTTGTCTATTCCAAAGTCTAAGTTTTTCATTCTCTTTCATTGCTTGATGCCAAAAAATTGCTGCAAAAAGTATTTTATTCAGTAATGATGTAATACCAATCTCCTTTCTATTTAGGTTTAAATGGATGACGGGGAAGTCGGCGCAAGAACACCTACTAACACTTAAAGTCCATGCCTAGCATTTAGATCAAACCTCTATAATTTGAATGCAGATATTTAAATCCCTTTAGTGGGCTCATACCGTAGATTTTGTAGTTTTACTGAGCACAAAGTGGATACCAATGGACAGGTATTTGTTTATCGGGTGCTGATTTTCCAGACATCAATAAGTACTCATTATTAATTAATCATAGAGTTAATGAGTAAATTCCATAATAATAAATAAATCTATGAGTAAGAAACCTTGCTTGTAGCGTTATTTTAAAGAATGTTACCTGGATATTTCGCGTTGCAACCTTCTATAGTCAATGATTTTAGCGTTAGATCTACTAATAAGGAAATACCTTGTTTTTATTATTTATTTTGTTTCAATGAAAATTATATAGGTATATTTTATTATTGTAACCTACATAGTTATGTTGGCTGTAATTTAATATTGATGTAATTAATATATGTATTTTTATTTCATTATCGAGTTTTATTTACAATTGTTCGTTATAGTAATGAAACTACAAAAAGAAAGTGCCTGAGACATACATACAGTCTTATTCACCTGTAGAGTTTTACATCTGTATCATTGGCATATCAAACTTGAGTACAAAACACAATATAATCAGATGCGAGTAGTCAATAGTAAAAACCCGTCCAACAGAAATATTAAATAGAAATACATAGTTGGGACCCAAGATAATCTTGATTTTTATTCTTTTATGTATTTAGAAAATTGTCCCAAAAATATAGAACTAACATTCGAGAAATAGACTAGTTCATTAAATTTGAAAACCTAGTTAATTTTATACTTTAATATCTATTTTATCCTAAAAACCTATATTTTAAAGAAAAAGCAATATTTACATAACGTATTTTGAATTAAAAAATAAACAATTTAGATTTCCCTTGAAAACGCTGAATAAGGCCATGTCGTCTTGAATGACGTCACAGCCTGCGAAACAAAACTGTTTACATCTGTGTCAAGCGTCAATTGTTTTCTAAAAATGAATTCTTCGTATTGCAAGTACTGTATAGTGCCCCAGTGTAAAAGCACAACCATAAAAACGCCAGACAAATTATTTATATATGTTCCAAACAATCAAATCACATGGGAAAAATGGTTAACACTTGCTAGCAGGCTTTGCTTGTTTCCGTGATCCTGATATACTGTCTTTTAATAATTATGTCGAAGAAACTGTATTAAGGTGAGAAAATATGCTAAAAACGAAAAACATTACGGAGTAACCTGCTCTGTTGTATGAAAACGTCAACAACAACAATTATGTTTTCCATGGAGTAACATTTTCTGATCGGTGTTCGCTGTCACGTGACTTACTGCCTAAAAATTTATAACAAGCTAAATCTTGCGGGACTCCGGCACTGATGGTTTTGATTTCCGATGTGGTATCCTCTATAGCCACACGGAAGGTTCTCTGGGTCAGGAACGATGCGATGATCGCGACTACTTTTCGTGGTAGAGACGATGTCGACAGCTTGTGGATGAGACCTTCATGCCACACTCTGTCGAACGCCTTCTCCATGTCGAGCATCACGGTCACCGTGCTCCCGCCTTTGTTTAACCACATAGCCATCTCGTCTAGGACACGAGTCAGCTGGAGCGTGGTGGAGTGCTCCAGAAGAAATCCAAATTGCTCGGGCCTTAGCCGGAAGTGGGGTTGAGCCCTTACTAACAGTAAGCGCTCGAACACCTTGGACGTCGTCGAGAGGAGTGTGATGGGCCGGTAGTGCTCCGGTTTTCTGAGGTCCTTGCCGGGCTTCGGAAAAAATATGCAGTACCGAACAATCCATCTATACAGTTAATCACAATCACGCTTACTACGATATTCTAAAACAATACCCCGATGTTCTACGACCAATGTCATTAAAAACTACAGCGAAGCATGACGTCACGCATCATATTGAAACCACCGGACAACCCATATATTCACGACCGCGACCTCTACAGCCTGACAAGTACAAAGCTGCGAAGTTAGAATTCGAAAGAATGATGGACATGGGTATCTGCAAACCATCAAACAGCCCCTGGGCAAGTCCACTGCACGTCGTCAAAAGAAAGATGGCTCACTACGTGTTTGTGGCGACTACAGACGACTTAACGCCGCAACAATACCCGATAGGTACCCTATACCGAGAATCCAAGATTTCACCTACCAGATACACGGCAAGGCAATCTTTTCTAAGTTAGATATGAAGATGGCTTATTATAGTATACCTATGGCAAAAGAAGAAGCCGCGAAAACTGCAATTATCACCCTGTTTGGCCTATTTGAATTCAACTGCATGACATTTGGCCTACGAAACTCTGGTCAAACATTTCAGCGATTTATGCACGAAGTACTACGCGGACTCGACGACATATGCTACTGTTTTGTCGACGATTTATTAATATATTCTATATATATATATTTATGAAAATAACGTAGAAGTACACAAGCGCCATCTACACACAGTACTCGATCGTTTAAACCACTACGGTATCACTCTCAACATCGACAAATGCGAGTTCGGAAAAAACAAAATTCAATTTCTCGGCTACGAAGTTACACCGGACGGAATCAAACTTACTGAAGAACGCATCCAAGCCATACTAAAGTATCCCAAACCAACTACAGTACAAGAATTAAGACGATTTTTAGGCATGATTAACTTTTACCGCAGTTGTTTACCTCATCAAGCTGAACATCAATACCTACTTAATAAATATTTACATAATTCTAAGAAGAACGACAAGTCACCGATACAATGGACAACCGAGGCAGAAAAAGTTTACGTCGACTTATCGAGGGAAACGAACTCACCGTATGTACTGATCACAAGCCACTTACCTACGCACTTACGAGAACTCAAAGCAACAGCGACACACCGAGAAGAGAGCGCCAGTTACACTACATAAGTCAATTCTGTTCAAACATTAAGTACATTCACGGCGAACGAAATGCAGCGGCCGACGCGTTATCATGTATTGCAGATATCGAGATTCTAAACAGCACAATCGACTATAACCAGTTAGCAATAGACCAAGAAAACGACACAGAGTTACAAGCCTGCAAGAAACAATCCAATCTCAAATTCACTCAGATTAATCTAGCCCCGGAGTTCCCACACCCGGAGTTCAACAACCGATATGGTGCGAAATATCAACATCGAACATTCGACCATATCTACCACTGACTTATCATCTTATAGCCTTCAAAGCTCAACACGATCTAAGTCACCCCGGCGTACGAACGACAAGAAAAATTATAACTTCCAAATTCTTTTGGCCGTCTATTAACAAAGACGTAACAACTTGGTCAAGGTTATGCATCGGATGCCAGCGCGCGAAAATTCCAAGACACGTTATCAGCCCGCTCGGCGAGTTTCAACAGTCATCACGATTCGAGCATCTACACGTCGACATAGTAGGACCATTACCTCCGTCAAACGAATATAGTTATTTAGTTACAATGATCGATCGCTGCACAAAGTGGCCAGAAGCGATACCTACTCGCGACATCACCGCCGAGACAATCACTAAAGCCGTGTACGACGGATGGATCTGACGATTTGATTGTCCGTTACGAATCACTACGGACCAAGGCAGACAGTTCGAGTCATCACTATTTCATGCACTAATGAAAAAACTCGGCGTCACTCGTATACGAACAACTGCATTCCATCCACAATCAAACGGACAGATAGAACGCTGGCATCGAACTCTCAAGGCAGCATTGATGGCAAGAACAGTGAGTATTAAATGGAGCGAAGAACTACCTCCTGTTTTACTCGGACTACGTACAGCATTATGTCAGGATACCTCTGTAAGCCCCTCGTTGATGACCTACGGATCTACATTACGCATCCCGTCAGATTTCTTCGTGCCTACAAAGCCGAATATGAATGACGCGAAATTTGTACGCCATCTGACCGAAACCATGAAACCATGACGTCACTATCACCGAAAAAAGATCGCATTCATCAAATCAGCACACATTCATATATAAAGATGTCGCTTAGCTACAGTTCGACGGCTTATACAGCCTGGCCGGCTAAGTAGATATCCTCACCTCAATCAGCCAGCTGGCACAGACGTAGGAAAGTACTACTTTAAAAACTTATCGGGTCAGCTACCCCATCAGCTGATCCCGAAATAAGCAATGTTCTATTCACGATTGAACCAATTACATTAAATACCTAAGTTGGTAAGTAGTTTGGTACTAAGTACCTACAAACAAATCAACTAAGCACAAACATTATGATACTACATATTTTATTCCCGGCCAGCCTAGACAGAGAGTAGAACGCTATTTGCCACGATCCTTACATACAACTTGCGTCAAATCCACATTCAACATTCCTCTCGTAAACGCTCGTCTATTACAGATCCTTTTAATTTGACCCTTTGTAATATACTGCTGATCTGGTCTCTCGACGACTCACAGGAGCCTTATAAATCGCTCTACCTATCCTTTTAACGGGCCCAAACCAACGCAGCATTAGCAATTTGGAAAATATTGTTACAAAAATTAAGACGTTAGGATTCAAATTAGATGATACACAAGTTATATCGAAAATACTGTCCAGTCTACCCGAAAGCATGTCATACTTTAGAACTGCGTGGGAATCAACACGAAAAGATGAGAAAAAATTATTATATCTAATTTTGAAGATTTCAATAGAAAACAGATTTAAAAATCAAAGCTTTTGTCAAAATTTAAAATATGATAATAAAGAATTTAAAACCTTCTTCGTGAAAGAATGCTTTAAGTGCAGAAGAAAGGGACACATCGCAAAATTTTGTCGGGGAAAAGTATTAATTAAAAATGGACATAAATTAATTGAATGCAAGAAAAGATTTAACTGTATACATTGCAAATCAGAGTCACTACAGCAAATTATGTCTACTACAAGCAAACCTTTCTGTAAGTTATTCAAATAATTTAAATGGATATGAAGAAATTGAATTTATTCCAGATTCCGGAGCTACCTGTCACATAGTTAATTCAGCGAGATACCTACAAAACAGAGCATCTTATAGAATTATGACAGCTGATGAAAATGAATATTCTGTAGATATTATTGGAAAGATATTCTCTAAACCGTTGAACATACATTTTAATAATGTCTTATGTGTACCAGAATTGAAGAAAAAATTATTACCCATTTCTAAGATAATGGAATATAATTATAAAATTATATTTTTCAGAAACAAATGTGAAATTTTGGACAATGAGAAATGTATTCTGTCTGGAGAGCGAAGTGATGATGGTTTATATTACGTCAGAATACCAGTGAACCAACATAATTACAAAAAGGATATAGATAAGTCAGTTAACATTATTAACAACATAAATTCGAATAATGACATAACTTTTTGGCGTCGAGTTTGGAATTACCTAAAGAATTATGGGGAGAAGCTGTACTAACTGCTGAATACTTAACCAATAGGTGTTCAAATTCAGTCAGTGACAAAACACCAGCAGAATTGTGATTCGATAGAATTCCTAATCTGAAACATTTACCATTATTCGGTTCTTTGGCTTATTGTAAAAAAATATCTAAAATTAATAAATTAGATCCAAGATGGGCTATTAGTAGGATTTACAAACAATGGGTATAGGATCTGGGAGCCAGTAGAGTCAAAAGTTTACTGTTCAAGAGATGTTAGGTTTAATAACAATATAAAAGAAGTTAGTGAATACTTAAAGAAATGTAAAAGGGAAGTTAAGGGTGATTTATTTCGTTTGTTTGAAGAAGATAATTATGATACTAAACAGAATAATGCGTGTGAAGAGAACCTTAGGGTTGAGAGGGGAGGGGATGTAAATTTTAATAATGATGATATTTTTGAAGATAGTATTGATATTTTGATAAATGATAGGAATACTGCAGAAGTTTTAGATAACAATGAAGAAAGAAATGTAGGAGCTGATAGTGACGTGAGAGAGGTTAATAATTCGGATGGTCTGGATGATGAGGGAAATAATGAAACTGAATCATTTGAAGATGTGTTTGAAGAAGAGATTGTTAGGAGGGTTCTGCCTGTAAGAAATAAAAGGCCACCTGTAAGATTTCAAGGTTATGATTTAGAAAGTTCGTTTTTAACATTTAGTAAAGTTTTAGATAGTAATGAAAGGGATTTATGAAGAAAAGGAGTCATTAGAAAAGAATAAAGCTTGAGAAATTGTTGACAAAACATTAGCAAAGAATAGGAAAATTATTAGTAGTCAATGGAATTTACTATTAAGCCTGGAGGTAGATATAAAGCGAGATTGGTTGCAAGAGGGTTTTTGCAAAGATAAAATATTGATTACAAAGAGACATATAGTCCAATAGTTGATACAACTCCACTGAGATTGTTATTGTCAATAGCAGGACAAAACGGTTTAAAAATTAAACAATTTGATGTGAAGACTGCGTTTTTGTATGGAGATTTAGAGGAAGATTTTTTTATGGATATATCGTTAGGCTAAAACATTGATAAGGGAAAGGTGTGTAAACTTAAGAAAAGTTTATATGGTTTAAAACAGGCTTCTCATGTGGAATAAAAGATGAACAGCTCATTTTATGAATTTAGCTTTTGAGCAAATGAAATTAGATCCATGCTTATTTGTATGTAGCAGAAAAGAAATTTATTTAGCAATATATGTTGATGATGGATTGTTAATTGGAAAAAATGAATTGGAATTAGATAATATAATTAAAGGTCTAGAAAAGGGTTTTGAAATTAGAAGTTTTGATAAGGTAGATAAATTTGTTGGGATTGACATATTATTTAGATACAAATTTATAAAAATCTCTTAAAAATATTATATCGAAAAGATTTTTAACTATCAGAATTTGAAGGGATGTGTATATCCGAATATTCTAATTGATGTATATCAAGAGGGAAATGGTAATGATGATAATGTGCATCAATATAGACAGTTAATTGGCTCACTAATGTTTCTGGTTAACAAGACAAGATTAGATGCGTCTTTTCATGTAGGATATTGTAGCAGGCATCAAGAAAATCCAAATCTAAATGATCTTGCAAACATTAAAAACATTTTTAGATATTTAAAGAGCTCGGTGTCACTTCCATTCAAATACTGAATGCCACAGGAGTGGCATTCAGTATTTGAATGGAAGTGACTCTGTCTTGAGGGCCTATTGTGATGCGAACTTTGCAGGTGATCCAGATACCAGGAAAAGTACGTCAGGATTTGTAATACTGTATGGTGGTGGACCTATTCACTGCAAGCAGTCAGTTACTGCGCTCTCCAGTACGACGAAGCAGAGTACATTGCCTCAGCTGAATGTATTAAAGATCTAGTATGTGTGTAGCTTGATTTATGAGATTACAGGAATTATGCCAAAAACTCAACTCTATGTAGACAATTAGTCAGCAATAGTTTTTATATAAAAATGTATACTTAATAAAAGAAGTAAACACATAGATGTGAAATACCATTTTATTAAAGAAAAATACAACAAAACTTAATTGAGATTATCTACTGTCCAACCAGTAGGAATATTGCTGATATTTTAACAAAAGGATTAGACAGAACAAAGTTACTGAGATTAAGGGAGTGTATTATGTATGAGTGATCAGTGATAACATTGTCGTGAACTCTTTCAACTTAGATGTAGCTAGAAGTTAAGGTAGTTGTAAGGTTTTTAGATCAATAATTGGAAATGATGGGTATTTTGTGCGAGAAATATAAAGATAAGATGTCGGATAGTTGGTCGAGAATTTTATAAGTTTTATGTAATTGAGCCTCCTTTGAATTGCTGGCAGCTCAGAAGTAAGTTATAACATTCGACATATATAATATGTCAAATGTTTTTGAAATGGTAGAGTTATTATGTCAGATCGCTTGAATTGCCAAAAGTAGTATTGTATTGGAGATTTATATATTGATTTTGATTGCATTGACTGGAGATTATATATTAGCCTTATACCTTATATCAATAAATAATCTAAACCTAAAGTTGTGCTGTAGATCAATAATTAAATTACTTTCGGTAAAACGGTTGAAAAAAATCCTGAAGTATATTATTTTAAGTAAAAGTTCTATATTCGAGTGACATCATCGAAACTGACGTCTCATTTGAATCGCAAAAGTGCAGATGCTTTTTACGATTCAAATGAGAGAGCGACGCGGTCGGGAAGTGGTAGGGGGTGAGTTTTTAAGGGTAAAAAACGGTTTATCTCGACTTCCGGCAAAACTACAAGTCCTATGGATAAAAGTTAGACAGCAAAGTTGTAGGTAATAAAAAGATCTACAACTTTTGTATTTACACTTTTTTCACATACCCTCATAATTTATGTGAAAAATTCAAATAACCAAGTTTTTGGTTTCTTATTTTTCTCTTTCACAAAAATAAAACATTTTCCACGAAATTTGGTGAAAACTTACTTTTTTCCATAGGACTTGTAGTTTTGCCGGAAATCGAGATAAACCGTTTTTTACCCTTAAAACCCCACCCTCTTTCCTTCCCGACCTCGGATCGCCCGTAAAATATTTTTCCTTTTATTTTTATTGTATTCTCTTCCTTTTCCGATGGGTTCCATCCTACTATTTTTTTTTACCCTTTACCATTTTCAAAGGCTTCGCCTAAAACTCTTATAGTATAAAATGCATTCATTATTATTATTACGGGCGCAGAACAGTTTAGTGAACTCCGAGTCAACAAGGAAAGGAGGAGGAATTACTTACAAACATGACTGAGCCGTATGTCCCAAAAAGAATCCCTTCAAATTATGTTTGATATTTTTTTCGTTTAAAATAACGATATTGAGTATCTTGTACTTATTAGGTGTGTTTATATTATTACTATTTCTCCAACCACACAGTACACATTTACATTTACGTAAACATATTTTTACATGAGTATTTTTTGAATAAAATACTTTTGAGAAAAAGGGGCGAAAGAAAATTTTCCGCGCGGGGGCGCTACAATTAGAGAATACAATCCCGGGATCCCGAGATTCAACAGTGTACAACTTGGAGAACAAGTGTAGTTTGTATTTCGTAGTCCGTTGCGCCTTGAAAATAACCTTGCCTAGATTATTTTAATACATTACGACAAAAAGCAACTCGTACAATACGTAGGTACCCACTATTTACTACACAGGTACAGTCCTAATAATATGTTTGTCGTAGAACTTAGAAGGGACTTCCCCACTCGGAATACTTACTCTTAAGGTAATTCCCCAACGAACCAACAGGGGAATCACCCGATCATCTCCTATCATAATATTGTTGCGGGTATTTCCCGTCGGGGATTCCCTGTACGAAAGTATAAATATGCAAATCAGGTTTTATTTTTTTCATTTATTGTTCTGTCAGTGACGGGTTACGTATACCATGTGCGAGACACAGTTGTTGTTCAGTGCAAACAAGCCGCCCCACCTTTATCATAACATTCGGTCCATCGGTTACAATAGCCACGATGTCAGTTTCTAGGGAAATGTCAAATTTACTTAGACGCTCTTGCAATATACGAAGACAATTTTCAGCTGTCATACTATCGTAAATAGGAACAAGTCCTAAGTTCCAAATTTTTTTATATGAATGAACGTTGACCGCCATGTATCGTTTATTGGAAGTTGAAGTCCACTCGTCGAAAGAAAGACTAAATCTTTCACCTGCACTTTTCAAATGTTTTATTCTTCAGTTACTTGCTTTCTGATTTTTTCACTGTAATTCATAACACGTTTTCGAACAGTGACAGCTGACTGGTAAATCCGTGTATTTGGCTAAGAGCAATTTTCTCAAATCCTCTGAGGTTATGAATACACTGAATGGAAATCCATCTAATGCAATCATTCTTGCCAAAATATCATCCAGGCTATCGTCGGCACTTTTAGTAAAATAATTATTTAACTTTCGCTTGGCTGGCGGCGGTGCTGTGTTCAGATTTTCAAAATCTTGACTTGTTGAAGCTGATATAACCTTGATGTTATGTTTTGATAACAAATGTATATGTAATCCCTTAGTTGATCCACCCAAAGTCTTGAGGATGGCTGGGCATCGCTTACATTTAGCACTATTCCCGTCCTTCGCAACTAAATAATAACTCCACACTGACGTCGTATCACTGTCTTTTTTATGTTTAACAAAGTTTCCTGCCATTTGAAATACTTAATTTCAGATAATTGACTTTTAAATTTTAATGACGTAGCCTACGTAACCCGTCGTCACTGACGTAGCCTACGTAACCCGTAATTGACAGAACAATAAATAAAAAAAATAAAACCTGATTTGCATATTTATACTTTCGTACAGGGAATCCCCGACGGGAAATACCCGCAACAGTATTATGATATGAGATGATCGGGTGATTCCCCTGTTGGTTCGTTGGGGAATTACCTTAAGAGTAAGTATTCCGAGTGGGGAAGTCCCTTCTAAGTTCTACGACAAACATTATTAGGACTGTACCTGTGTAGTAAATAGTGGGTACCTACGTATTGTACGAGTTGCTTTTTGTCGTAATGTATCAAAATAATCTAGGCAAGGTTATTTTCAAGGCGCAACGGACTACGGAATACAAACTAGACTTGTTTGTGGCAATCCCGAAAATAGCCAAGTACAGTCCCGGGATTTTTGGGGCCAGAAAACGGTCTTGATCCCGGGATCCCGAGATTCGGGATCCCGGGATTGTATTCTCTACTCGGAAGTCAAACATTGGATGCTTTGATATTTCTGCGATTATATTTTCGAAATTCTAAATAGTTATTTTGTGCTGTTTTTTAATTTCTTGCAAAAGTATAGTATTTTTTGGTTTGTGTTTTTTCTTTTCTTATTATTATTCTGATTTGTGTTGTGCAAAGACATTAAAGACATTTTTTTTTTAATTACTCGTGTTTTTTTTATTTTAGCCCAATTAGAAACCACATAGTCTAATCCCGGGATAGGCCCGGGATCCCGGGAAAAGACTTCAAAAATCCCGTAAGCCCGGGATTGAAAAACATGCTCGGGATTGTATTCTCTAGCTACAATATTTCGCCACTGTTCTCAGGGAACGCATTTCCACGCTTTTCATTTTACTGTAATGTTTATTTTGCCATACCCAACCCTCGCTGCCATACATCAAAGTAAAACAAATATTTTCTTCTCATGATAAGATCTAAATGGAAACTATTCAAAACTGTAAATATCGTTATATTTATCATGAAGCACAACAATAAATAACATAATATTTCAATTAACGTTTCAATACAAAGTAGACATTAGGTACATATACATTTATATAATTTCAATCACATCGAATTTCACAATGACGTACACCTTATAACAGTTTAAATTTCAATAAAACATTCTCGTTCCTTCCAGAAAATATTTGCATGCTACTAGCTTCTCACCTTAATTCGTAAGTATCTACCTAAATGAATGGAATAAGCACAATACATACACATGCTTGTTTATACGAATTAAACAGTGTGAATGTGAGACTCATCTAAAATAAAATATGTTCCCGAAGCGAAGCGATCGCCATTAAGCAACGCATCAACAAATGCTACCGGGTATGCATAGTCATAATCATTAGAACTTGAAGAAACTTCCATTGCAATAAAGAAAAATATTGAACTTACCTTAACAAACTTATAAAAATATAAACAATACCTCTGTATATAATGCAATACAAAAACTACATATGATTGTCAATATTACTTTGAACCATCTACCGCAAATCGCCAAAAGTCTACGATAATAAATTTAACCCAATTTAAATCCATTTAAATTAAAATCTTCAGGTAATAAAATACCTATTTACTATACACGATAAGTAAGGGAGTTTTCAAACAAGAAAATCAATATGCCATTAAATATCCTACTCAGTTAATTTTAATGTAAACTTCTGACATAGGTAAACTTCCTTCTCTCAGTATGTTGCTTACGATACGTATACAAAACTAAATAGGTATATATTGTACCGCTGTACTGGTATAGAATCTATAACAGCTGCAAACATGTAACAAACTTGCTAGATGCCAAAACATTGTTTCACCCTTTCAAAGATGCCTCTGCTACTTACTGTTCCTCAAAGGAATCAAAAGGAGATAGGATCCTTTTTGTCAAGGCAGACAGTCAGAGCGGGGAATAGCCTCGACCCTTTCCTTTTTCTCGAAAAAAGCGAAAAGATATCAAGTTAAAATTAACATCAAACATTTAAATTTGCGGCTTCCTTAAAGCAAAAATATTGAGCATGTAAGTCAACGATTTCACAGGAAATTCAAAACCTATACGGTATTTCACATTAACCTAGAAACATGTTTGGCAGAAAGCAGAAGGTCTTAAAGCATAAATAAGGAAAAAAATCAAGTCATAAATTTGTTATTAAAACTTGTTGCGATTACAAACTTTTAGGTCAAAAACTTCGTCTAATGGTATGGAGAAAACTGCCAAATTTACTTAAGTTTGTCTTTCGATTGATTCTCGAGATAGACAAACAATTATTTCCTCATTACTAGCGTCGTACTCACATTCCTGAAGTTTTTAATATTTACATTTTTTAAACAAGCATATACATAGGTACATATACTTTGTTCCTATAAACACACAACTATAAGTTTACCCATCTACACTTCTAATGTACTACACCTAGGGAATGTATGCTGTACTTATTGAATCAAATTACTTTTATCAATAAACACATAAACTATCATATTAACAGGACCTTATTTACCTTAACTTTCTGTCCTTAAGATTTTGGCACACTAAAGTACCTACCTACTCCCTGATGCAAAGTCTTGCCCATTCTTAGTATTGATTGCAAAAGTTGCAATAATGAGCATAAACTTTACACCCCTTCATAAATGTATAAAATTCGCAATTGAAAATAAGGGTGCTTAAAATTATAAAATGTATAGTAAATACATTTTATAATTATGTGCACATGTGTGTGACACATAATTTAAAATAATCACTGGGCATAATCTATTTTGGAACTTGAGTACTGATACTGATTGATAGGAACCATAACATGTCCTTAGACACTTACTAAGTTTGCCATTTCTATTAATTTTATTTTTTTGTCAGCAAGATACATAAAATAAATGTATTTTTTTTTTCAACAACAAAAGGACAAAGGTCATATAAGTAAACAAATAAAAATGCAATGTTGGGACTTGCATATATGCATATCATCATCATCATCGTCATGAAACCCTGTGTATTTGAAGATTCTTTCATTTTCTCATAGGTTTCTGAATCTGGTGGACCAAGGAGGGCCTTGGGAAATAACAGCCTATAAAAGGCTAATGCTTTGTCTTGTGCTAATGCACTTTTTTATGGCAAGTTAATTAAAATACAAATCCTGTTCAACTATATTTTAGCATATGTCTTATGAACCGAATGTAATCAAATTATATTTTAATATCCATCTGCTTTACACATTAATCAATGACACTAAAGAAACTATGCTAGCCCTTTAAAAAGTACTACAGAGAATATAAGTAACAAGCAATCACACATATTTATGAATTATTCCTTGCATATTTTTAGTATTGCAGATTGTTTCACCTTCATTATATTATGTTAAATTATCAACATTAATCTATTTAATTCCTAATAGACCAAACACTATTTGTTCCAAGGGACAAGGTCTTGAGATTAAATTTTAATAGGCCATTGTTGTTTGTTATAAAGAAATTTGCCAGATTTTATATATAAAAACTGTTAAAAGGACAAGTTTTCTTCATACATTTGTAATTTTTGAAATTAATATTTTCTTTATCAAATCAATCAGTTTTCTTGCTAACCTCGGTAACTACTAATACTAAATTCAAATAAACCATTTCGGTAACTACTAATACATAATTATTAAGGAATAGGTTTACCTCAATAAAATATATGGGCTATTGACACATTTGCTTAAGAAACCCCTAGTTTGTTAGCTCTTCTATATGGGTCACAGTTTTTATATAGGTTCATATAAATTTTTACAAATGTTTGCTAAATTGATCACATAAAATAAGACTTTAGTATATTATTTAACACTTCTAAAAGTATTTTTGAATGATAAGGACCTTGAAAATACCAGACATCACTTATTTATTTATTTACCTGCACCTGGTATATTCATCATCATTATACATCCTCATAAGCAAATAATGCTGCACTGTCAAGTTCCATTGTAGGCTGTTAATTAAGAATCATTACATTATTTATTTTGTGATGATAATATAATTTTATATTTATCCTCTATATTCCATTATGTAGGAGAACTCAAAAAGCAATAATTCTATGTAATAAGTCCTTTATACATTGTCACTAACTTAGTTTCATAAAAAAATAAATCAAAAGTTTGCCTAATTTTTACACAGTAATTACAATAATGGCCACTACAATATTGCCAAAGCCTCACAGTACACAATGAAAATAAGATATATTTAATTGAACTATGGCCATACTGTATAACATTAAAGTACCTCAGAAATTACAGCAACTGTTGGTTTTTCGAGCTGTCTTGTAAAACAATTTACTCTGAGCAGATAGACTCTCCGTTTTAGCTACAACATCATCTAATTTCTCACCTCTTTCTAAAACTGCCTTTATAGTATCATGAAGAATAATTTTTGTTTCATCCAAGTCATTTTGTATTTTTGTCAATGCATCAGCTTCCTTAGGATTCTGGTACTTGACCAAATACTGAGGCAAAACATTAAAGTCTACTGTGTTCTCATTAGCAGTTGCCCAAGATGTAGGTGGGACAGTAGCAGAAAACTCATCTAATATTTTAGTGATAAGCGTGTGTGCAACCCTGTTTGGGTACTCATGATCAGATATCAACACTCCTGCTAAGTTATCATGTCTCACATACACTTGAAGCATGTATTCACCCTCCTTAACAGACTGCCTTGAAGAAGGTTGTGTTCTTTCTACTATAGTTTTGCTAACAAATCCCATAAATTCCTGAACGGAACTTCGTTGGAAAATGCTAAAACTTTGCAAGCTGTAGGCAGCTTTAAGAAGTGAAGCACTGGTAACTCCTTTGTACAGTACAGCAAGTGCATAAACCTTCACCATCTTGATAACTCACGTCAATTGAGCACCGAAAAAAAACTGAAAATAATAATTAAAAATATTAGTCTACTAACACAATAATAAACTTCCTTATCATTTAAGTGTACCAATAGAAATTGTTAACTTATCCATTACACATAACGTTTATTGATATTGTCATTAGTATACATCAATTGCATATTAATTTTTTAGAAACCCTTTAGCAACGTAGTGTTTAAATCAAAAGTAACTTTATACGTAACTTTGGAGATACTCACCCAATTTAGTGCATCTATTAGTAGATGAAACATAAGTCAATTAAGTAAATTAACTGGGCAAGAAGGTTCTAAGTTTGATCTATGTACAATGAAAGTCCATTTTTAGAAGACAGTTAACTAAAACAGCAGAAAATCTTTAATCATTTGTCGAAATCGATGTCCAAATATCCACTGCTAGTGCTAGGTATATACCAACGTAAAAATATTTCCTACGCAATGTGTCACCAAGTCAAACGTCAGGATTGGAGGAATAGAGTTCAAGCTCAAGCCAAAGAGTAAAATAAGCTCACGTTTTAGATGGTGTTTTCCTATACTACTACACTATCCTACATCATACTTTGAATCTGTAATAGTGGCCCAAAACTTTAAGTCTTATAAATCAAGAATCTAAGATTAAATTTTATTTTTAAAGACATTTTCCTTTTTTGTATTTCTAATTTAATTATGGAAATAGCCGAAGTACCCCTTGAAGTTAAAAGTGTGCCGGGAAGTTAAGTAGTTTTAGTTAATTTAAACCATTTAGTACTTTGTTTTTCTTTTTAATAATAATAAAAGTTTTTTTTTGAGTTCTTGTAGCTCACGATAAAGTTTAAAACATTGATGTTCAAATATATGAAGAACTTATAAAACAGTGTGACCAGATTTAAATTGAATGATATGCCAGCTGCTTCGCAAAAATCTGGTAAACTCTGCTATTTGCTTTTGTCTTAAATGCCAAAATTCTGCTAATGAATATTTATATTTGAACTACTACTTCAGGTATCAGTGCGGGCCGCACTTATTTTTATATTTATATTCGGGCATGTATTTTTAATATTTGAAATAAAACACATATATATTTATACAATCATGTCTATTTTAATTGAATTACTATTCTAACATAAAAGTAAAAACTAGTGAGATTTTTTGCGGCTGCATTTGACTTGCAAGTTTTTTAACGTCTGCTTTCATTTTAGTAGTAGACACGCGCAGTATCGCGTCTAAATGTTCATCCGTTAACCGCGAACAATTCTTATTTTTGCGGTAGTTGAGAATTGAAAAAGTCTGCTCACATTCACACTTTTTCAATTCTTTAAAGTTTCCAGAACTCAAACCTCCGTAGAACTGTATCAAGTCAGTGCTTTCCTTAAATGCCGTTTTAAGTGTGCTATTACTTTGCAAATCTACTATGTTCATTTGCAAATTGCTTGGTACCTCACTAATATCAATTGCAAAAGGGTTTTGGAATATTTGCATCCAAGTTAAGGGAGCTCTTTTTAGAGTCGGTGAATCGATTTACAAACTCAGTTTGTAGTTGTGTTAACACGTTTCTCATTGTAATATTTTGCCACACAAAATTATCTCCAGCTTCTTCCACGGCTTTCTTGCAATTAGGAAAATGGTCAAGCTTTTGCTTGATAAACAGTTTCAGTTTCATCTCAAATGACTTTAGATCTGAATACATATTGCAAATCAATTTATTTTTTCCCTGCAAGCGTTTGTTGAGCTGATTCAGTTCTTAGTCAAATCAGTCAAAAAACCAAGATCTATAATCCACTGTTTGTTAGTAAGCTCTTCCACTGGCTTTCCTTTCATCTCCATGAAGTTGCCAATTTCTTTCCTCAAATCAAAAAACCGTTCCAAAACGGCACCTCGACTGAGCCACCTCACTTTACAGTAGTAAACCACGTCAACCACATGTTCAGCTTCCAGATCTTTCAAAAACTTTTGGAACTGACAGTGTGTGTGCCCATTTCTTCTTATAAAATTGACAGAATCCATTATTTCTTTCCAAGATATAACCTTGGAGCACAATGCCTCTAGATGGACAATACAGTGAAAAATCAATGGCACAGTAGATCCAGAATCTTTCACTTTACTGATGATTCTCCCAACAACACCTATGTTTTGACCACTCATGTTCTTGCCTCCATCGGTAGTGACACTTGTTAACTTTTCCCAGCTTAATTGCAATGAATCCAGAGCTTGTTCCACATAGTGAAATAAATCTTCTCCCGTAGTTGCACCTTTCAAACTGCACATTTTCACAAGCTCTTCGTAGACAGCAAAGTTTTTGTCAGTGCCGCGTATAAATATGAGTAGCTGTGCTGTATCCGACACGTCCGTACTTTCATCCATCGCTAAAGAGAAGCAGACAAAAGACTGCGCCTTATCCCTGAGTTGTTCACACAAATTAGCACCCAAGTCTTCAGTACGTCGGGTGCAAGTTCTCGCAGAGAGACTAGGACTTTCAAACATTTTTTTTTGCTCTGGGCATATTTCTTCTGCGATAGCTAAGACACACTCTTTTACTAATTCACTATCGGTAAACGGACGTCCACTTTTTGCTAGAATCTCTGCTACCCTGTAACTGGCACGAACATTCGATTCACTGTTGTCTGCCACAACCTTAAATATGTTTTGTTGATTTTGTAATGACGATTTCAAAGTGGAAATTTTCCTTTTTCGTGTTTCTCCTTCAAGACAGTCAAATTTAGCTTTGTGCTCAGTGTCGTAATGTCGCTTCAGGTTATATTCCTTTACTACAGAATTACTCTTTTGACAAATCAAGCATAACGGTTTTCCTTTAAACTTGATAAAAAGTATAATTCTGTCCAAAATTCGTTAAAAACTCTTTTTTCTTCTTCTATCTTCCTTTTTCTTGAAGCCTTGATTATATAATTATTCTGTAACAATAATGAAAAAAAATCAAATAAAATAAAACAAATTGCTCGCGAGTACATACAACTTACTTACCTCATACATCGTGCGTGAGAAGCTATCAGCGAAGGGAAGAAAGGTGAAACGAAACGCGTAGCTAGCAACCAGATGAGACGTGAGTTTCCGGCGAATTTCCACAACCGAATGAGGCGAGAGCTGCGTGCGGCTGTGATTTTAACTAAAGCCGGTCGCTTTGATTTTTTTCGCCACCGCACACCTGCATCTAATCAAAGACTGCCGCCGCCTATTGTCTCAAAGGAGCCGCCCGCCGCCGACGGCCACGTGCGGCGGATAAACGCAAAAGAAATTGCCAAGAATTGAATAAGTACATCAAATATTTATTTTCGGTAGAAACAATACATAACATCACAGTCTTGATAAACAGTTCTTAAGAAATGAAATAGGTACATTTTTATCACCTAACGTGGAAGCGAGCTTTCAAGAATACTGTCATGGCCCAGCAGCATGGCCGTATAAATTCTAGTGAATTTATATGGCCTTTTGCTTTGGTATTTTTTTCTTACGGACCGCTCGGTCTTGCGGGCCGCACCGAGATAGTCCACGGCCGCAAAGGTAAACCTTTCCATTCTATGAAAAATATGCAATTTCCAATTTAGACTGAAAAACTCTGCACTAACTATCAATTTTACGTTTTTGTGACATTATGCCAAAATTGTAACAATTATGGAACTCGACAAAACAATTATGGATATAGCACGCGCAAGACACAAAAAAATGCACAATATACCTTCACAATCACTACTTCGCAGTACAACTAAAATCCTTCTCCGACCGTATCGCTTCGATTACTCGACTCAACTGACTGACTCGCTAAGTCTTCACAACGCCCTGTAGAGGACGTGTGAAGGCTGGATCGGGGCATTGGCCCTGCCAGCGGTGTCTTCCGCCGCCCCTAGATAGGAGCGGGTTGTGGGGTGACCCATGGTAGTAGTAGTCTTGTTTGTTTAAGGGCCGACGACGCTTAGGCCGCCCGGAGGTTGCCTTTGCGTCGAAGCGGAGCCTATAGAGGCTGTTGTTATGGGTGGAGGGGTGCGACTTTGCTGTCCAGGCCGCAGGCCTTTCATGTAATAGGAGGTCTTTCATGCCTTTGAAGACGATCTTCGTTATGGCCTTCGTGCTTTGTGATGGCAGCAATGGGGGTGGCGGTGGTAGCCGGCTGATTCTCAGACAGCTCTTCCGCAGCAAGGTCCTGGTGGTCTTGTTTAGGGGCGGTGGGTTTCCTTCCCCGCTTGCCCCTCTTCCTCCGCCCTCTTTTGGAGGAGGTGGTTGCTCCTTGTTGTTTGGGGGCATTCGCTTCCTATTGCCATGAGCCCCGCGACTTTTCGCTTGTGGGCTGTTGTGGGTTTACCGGTGCTGCTCTGAGAGGGGCCCGGACGGTTGACGTCGACAGGCACCGGAGGCAGTTGAGCTGCAGGTAAGGCGCGTAGTGCGACCCTACGTGGTGGCTGGGGGATCCGTACGACGAGTAGGCTTGAGTCGACTTCTTACTCTGTGCGTGCGGCGAATCCAACTGACTGACTGATGCCGATGCACTCCTTTTATATCGATAAGGGAGGTTCTAGTCTAGACTCGAAGAGACTCGAAGACTGGAAGATTCTATTGTTCTCAACAAAAATAATAAAGGAATCGAGTGAAGTCTAAAAGCTTTAAAAAACATGACAACACTCAATATTTATTCCACTATTGGTGATGCATGATGCAACAAGTATAACAAATCTAATATTACAAATAATGTTTTTTATTTCATTTTATGTATTAATTAGAGGTGGAGGAAACTCAGAGAAATCAAGTGATAATAATCACTTGATTTCTCTGAGTTTCCTCTTTTTAGCTCTTTATATGTGTTGTGTACATTCAACTATCTATAATTAACTATATGGTTTTGATCAAAACAATAAAAAAATATGATTTTCGAACGCCAAATATCAACATTGGATCGATTCATTACGATATATTGAACCGAGAAATCTATACTTTGATAGTTCGATTTCACTTCCCTAGTCTGTTGAAGATAATAAGACAAGTTGAAGGAGAATAAAATATGTCAGAACGACAATAGGAAGAAGAAAATAAAACAAATAATTTCTCAGACAAACCTATGCTTTAATTATCTATTTATTATAAGGTAAAAATTGATAGGTATACATACAAGTGATGGCTGAAAGTACAGAAAAGGTAGAGAGTGGTGTGGACGCCCGAAGACGTGTACTTAATATAGCTGTTTCTACCGTTCTTCTTGAAACTGGCTTCGATGCTGCTGATAAAATGTCTTTAGAAACACTTACTGAAATGCTGCAATGTTGTAAGTAAAATATATATATTATTCCACGTTTTAGAAACTACAAACTTTTACATGTTTTTTTTATAATATTAAAAGCAAAAAGACATTCAACAACTTAACAAGAGTTAGTTTGTTCCGTCGTAGTTAAGTGTTCTTTAATTTTTTTTGTTATAAAAGTACACTTGTTTAAAATGAACATGTAATCAAAATAGTGTTTGAGTAAAGTGAGCTTAATTTAAAATTAAGATTAATGAATATGTCTATGTCCAGCAGTGGACTGCAGTAGGCTAAGTGATTGATTGCTTGAAATAACTATGCATATTATTGTGATATTTCAGTTTTCACAGAAGTGGGCAATTCAGCTAAGGGCTACTGTGAATTATCAGGCAGAGTAGAACCAGTTCTTGGTGATGTAGTGATGGCTCTAATTAACATGGGTAAGTTATGGTTTTTATTCCAAATAGTTTAAACAGGTAAAAAACATATATGTATTATTGGGATGTGGTTTTGACTATAACTTTTAAGTAAAAAGTCATATAACTACGGGTAGATCAATAACAGAAAGTTATGATTATATTATTAAAAATATGTATCTTACAGGCATTAGCCTTCACGGGCTAGAGCAATATGCAGCAAGACCAAATCGACATGTAATTCAACCTCTGCAGCCAGCACCAGCTCCTAGAACCCCAGCAATGCTATCAGCAGGGTCAAAGGCTAAACCTGCTCCTCACATACCCTTCCACCTACCACCTCTGCCAGATCCTCATGCATATATTAGGACACCAGTAGGTACACTTTAATCATATATTTTAGATTTTAAACTTATCAGCATTTTATTGGATGTTTGAATGTATGGACCTAGTCATATTGGTATGCCTGCTTTATATACTCTAGAAACAGTTCATTTTGCAAATAGAGTAAATTTTTGAAACCAGTTTACTTGAGAACAATTTTACAGTGTAAAAATTAACTTAACTGTTGATAATGAATAAATCACAACTAACAAGTAAAATGAGCTGCTGAAAGTGACAATTAATTTACCTACATTAACATATAAATTAATTTCAAGTGATTGAATAAAATAAGAAAGCGGGAGCAAAAATACTGAGTGAGTGACTTTTCTATGTCCAGTTCGCAGAATTTGTAGAGCACAAACTAACCTATAGTTTATGGTTATTTTTTATGAGTACCCAGAAATAGGAGGCTCGCATATAATGTTTATTTTATGTTTTGTAACTTAGTTTTAATTTACAGATACTTAAATAGTACCCCTAAAATTTTATTTTTGTTTTTTTTTTATGCGAAAGGGGGCAAACGAGCAGACGGGTCACCTGATGGTAAGTGACTACCGCCGCCCACCTGCGGGCCACCCGCAACTCAAGAGTCACAAGTGCGTTGCCGGCCTTTTAGGTAGGAGTACGCTCTTTTCTTGAAGGTTTGAAGGTATCGGTTCGGAAATACGGCAGGCGACAATTTATTCCATAAGCTGATTGTGCGAGGCAAAAAGCTTCTGGAGAAGCGCACAGTGGTGGAGTGCCAATCGTCCAGGTGATGGGGATGGATATTTTGTCTCGTAGGACGATGGCGGAAACCTGCAGCCGGTATAAGTCTGAACAGTTCCTCTGAACACTCCCCATGATACAAGCGATAGAGGATGCAGAGTGAAGCTACATCTCTACGCAACGCTAAGGTGTCAAGTCGACAGAAATATCTTGGCAGTCGATGATGCGAGTCGCTCTCCGTTGAATGCGGTCAAGAGGGAGAAGCTGGTACTGGGGTGCACCTGAATAGAGATGAGAACAGTATTTCATGTGCGGCCGAACCAGCGCCTTATAAAGTTGCAGGCGGTGGGCAGGAGTAAAATACTGTCTCGATCTGTTTAGCACACCAAGCTTCTTTGAGGCTAATATGGCCTTACTCTCTAAGTGACCGCATAACTGGACTTCGCTTGTATATCGACGCCAAGGATTCGAATACTGGCTGATGCAGCTATGGAAGTCCTCTCAAATTGAGGTGATACACACTACCAATGGCATCTTTTTAGTGGTATAATGTGTATAAATAATATTTGTGTGAGCAAAAGTAACATAACAATTAATGTGTTCGATTGTTTCGATTCTCCTGCTAGAAAAAAGGCCTATAAAACTAGGATACATTCTGAAAGACATAGCTAAAAAAGCAGAGGGGTAGATAGTAGGTTAGAAATTAAGGCAAATTAAACAAAACTGATGACCTCTACAGAAGTCAACATAGAGGTTTATGGAAACAGGTTTGAATATGTAAAGGAATATGTTTACCTAGGACAAATTATATCTCCCAAGGACGACTCATATATCCAAGGAAACAAATAAAAGATTAGCCTCTGGATGGAAAAAATACTGATCCTTGAAAGAAGTAATGAAGAAAAAATATCTAATCTTGCATATCAAGAGAAAGACACTTGCATCCTCCCGTGCATGACCTATGGCTGCAAATTATGGGCCCAAATTATGGCTGTAAATAAGTAACAGACAAGCAGCAGAGCTACTGCTACTGCTCAGAGGAGAGAGCTGGAGGAGGCCTATGTCAGGAGACTTGCTAGAGATTTGCGAGACATACTATACTGAATAGAATTTGGAAATATGTCAAACTAATACGGAATTCGGAATGAAAGGGACATTATTATTATTACTACTGTCCATCCCCTGCTTGTCCTCCTCGGGTGGACAGTGTCACAACTTTTAAAAATAATTCTCATTGCTTTTTCAAACATTTACATTGGACACCTGTGGTGGACAGAGTCACTATGAAAACCAATTATTCTGTGTCCACCCCTGGCTAAAAAACTATTTTAGCATTTAAAAAAAAATAGATTCTATGTCAAAAATGAAAAATTTTGTACACACAAGTTGACAAATCATATTTACTTACTTACAAGACCGCATACTAAACCTGTTACTTATGAACAACGAGTGTATCCCTTGCCTCGTAACCAGCCATATCCAAGTTAAATACCGGCCGCAGCAGTTCAGAAATTTAAGTTTTCGTACGTCTTTAAAAAAGAAAAACTTACTAAAACTTTTATTCTGAGGAATTCAAAATTGGAAATTTTGATTCTTACCACCTAAATCGTACATCCTTCTAATAATAATATAAATAAATGTGAAAGTTAGGATTTTTGTAACGTCATCATCATCATCATCATCATCATTAAGCCTATCGCAGTCAACTGCTGGACATAGGAATCTCCCGACGTGTGCCATAGCCCCCGATCCTCTGGCTTTTGCATCCAGTCTATCTCAGCTACCTTCTTCAGGTCGTCAGTCCATCTGGCTGGGGGGCATCCTACCTTCTATTTACCCATACGCGGTCTCCTCTCCAGGAACCGTTGGTTCCGATGGCCATCGGTCCTTTGTTTACTGCCTATAACCACTTCAGTATGCTTATTCTGCGAGCTATGAAGCTCCAAGCATAGCGCTGAGCAACTTAGTTTATGAACTAGCCCATCGTTACTGTCGACGTCTTGGCACCGTAGGTCATAACGGGTAGGACACACTGGTCGAAGACCTTCGGTTTAAGGCAAGTGCACAAGTGCTTTGGGAAAAAGTATAGGTCATATAACATCCCCTTATCTAACTCCACGCTGCAAGGTTATGGGTTTGTCTTTTAGTCTCAGAGTCGGACGGTCATCGTGGCGGTGTATAAACTTCTCAACACCACGATATATCGCCAGTCGACACGACATTACCACTGGAGTTGGTGATGCCCTAAGTGTTAAAACTTGTTGGAGGACTTTCTGTAATGGGATACTGCCTGCCTTTAGAAGTTCGATGGCAATTCTGTCATCCTCCGGAGGTCTGTTGTTCTTGAGTTGTTTGAGAGCGACCTCTATCTCGCTTTTGACAATTATTGGTATCTCATCGCTGAAATGGCGTGTTAATGGGGCTTTGGGGTCATCATCATCAGCCTATCGCAGTCCACTGCTAGACATAGGCCTCTCCCATTGCACGCCACTTCGATCTATTTTCGGCTTCTCGCATCCAGCTCCTGCCAGCCATCTTGCGCAAATCGTCTCTCCACCTGGCCTGTGGGCGTCCTACGCTACGTTTGCCGAGACGATTTCGGGGAGATAACATCCCCTTGTCTCACTCCTCGATGCAATGGTATTGGCCTTGTTTGCTGGCTCTGTACTTGGACGGACATGGTGGCGGCTTCGTAGAGACATCTCATCACTTGGATATATCGCCAATCTACTTGGCAACGCTACAGGGACTCCATAACAGCCCAGATCTCGATCGAGTCAAAGGCTTTCTCATAGTCCACGAATGCTAGACATAGGGGTTGATTATATTCTTCAGTCTTCTGTATAATCTGCCGCACTGTGTGGATGTGGTCTATGGTGCCATATCCTCTCCGAATCCCAGCCTGCTCCGGTGGTTGGAATTCGTCGAGCGTTTGCGTAAGACGGTTCGTGATGATTCTTGAAAACAGCTTGTAGACGTGGGTTAGAAGGGAAATTGGTCGATAATTTTTCAACATTGTCTTGTCACCCTTTTTGAAGAACAAGACGACCACTCTCCTACTCCACGCCTCCGGAGTTCTCCCTTTAAACAGGACAGCGTTGAAGAGTTTTTGGAGCTTCCATAATACAGGTTTACCTCCAACCTTTAGCAGCTCTGTTGTAACGCCATCCTCTCCAGAGGCTTTTCCATTTTTCAGCTGTCTAAGAGCCATCTCGATTTCGTCGGTACTGACTTCTGGCAGGTCTTCGGTATAGTGGCGTGTTAATGCGGCTCTGGGGTCCTCATTTACGGGATCCGGTCGAGATGCATGCGAAGCGTATAACCAGCCATAGAAGCTTTCTACTTCCGAAAGGACTGCCAGCTTCGAAGCAACGACTTCTCCGTTTGCTGTGGTCAACTTCGTCAGGTGGCTTCTTTCAAGAGATTGTACGAACACTTTTGAACCCCGATTCTGCGCGATCGCCCTTTCAATTGAAAGAGCGTTAAAGCATCGGAGGTCGTGTCGTACGAGCTTACTAATCTCTCGGTTTAGAGTCCGCTTTGCCAACGAAGTGACTGGTGGGTTTAAACGTCGTTCCTTCATTAACCCTAGGGTCCCTTTCCGAAAGCTTCGACTTCCTGCTCTAACGCTGCAATTCACAAAATCTCGTACCTTCTTCCCTGAGGACCCGAACCACGTTTTCGAGGTTCTGGTTTACGTCTTTTGTTATTTCCACGGCAGCGAATCGGTTTTCCAGCTTTGCCTGGAACGTTTCAGATCCTATCATGGCTTGAAGCAGAGTTGGTCGGAGCCTGGACTTCATCAAACCCCCGGAAACACGTTCAGCCTTAAAGTTGATATTCAGAGAGCCTCGGACAAGTCGGTGGTCACTACCGGTATTAAATCTATTAATCACTGAGACGTCTCTGAATATGTGCTTCCTGTCCGTCATGATGAAGTCGATCTCATTTTTGGTCATAGCGTCGGGGCTTTGCCACGTCCACTTTCTCTGGGGCTGTTTCTTGAAAAATGAATTCATCAAGAAGAGCCCCTCCCGTTCGAGGAAGTTAACGAGCATTTGCCCCCTATGATTCCTGCTTCCAAATCCATGGGATCCTACTACCGATTCGGTACAATTCTGTACTCCCACTTTAACATTGAAGTCACCCATAACAACGTTGTAGTGGGTCTTAGTGGCGGTCACAGCCCGGGGATCGAACTTTCAGGAGGCGGCGCGCCTGGCCACCAGGGGAGGACCCTTGACGGGAGGTGGCTCTTCGACGAGCACTTCCGGCAGCTTGCTCCAAAGCTGGTCGCCGCTGCGTCCGCCCTTGGGCGGCTTTTGCCCAATTTGGTTGGACCCAGCGTCGCAACAAGACGGCTGTACACGGGGGTTGTCCGGTCAATGGCACTATACGTTGCACCGGTTTGGGCGGAAGCTCTGACCGCCCAGAATAGGGCACGCCTCTGGCGCCCTCAGAGGGTCATGGCGGTTAGAGCCATACGCGGTTACCGCACCGTGTCGATGGAGGCGGCGTGCGCGTTGGCCGGAACTCCCCCGTGGGACTTAGAGGCGGAAGTGCTCGCCGAAGTATATAGGCGAATGACTGATTTCCGGGCGGGTAATGGCAATCGACCCCGGCGGCCATCGGCGTGAGGCCGCTACCACTACACTACCACTCCTTGGTTGTCCCGGCTGGAGGCTCCACGTGCTGGCTTAGCCACCGTGGAGACGCTCCAGCCTGTCATCATCGAGTGGGCATGGCGGCAGAACGGGACCCTTTCTTTCCGACTAACGCAGGTTCTTTCCGGGCACGGTTGCTTCGGAAAGTACCTGCACTCGGTCGCTAGGAGAGAATTAAGTCCCGTCTGTCACCACTGCGACTGTAGTGAGGACTGGGCCCAGCATACGCTCGCGGATTGCCCCGCTTGGGCGACGCAGCGTCGGGCCCTCACTGCAGTCATTGGAGAGAATCTGTCACTGCCGGACATCATACGCTCCATGGTCGGCAGTGACAGGAATTTTACCGCGGTCGCAGCCTTCTGTGAGGAGGTCATCTCACAGAAGGAGGCGGCGGAGCGGGCCCGGGAGAATAATCTCCACACGGAAAAAAAAAAAGGGTCTTAGTGGTACAGTGGAGGGCCCTCGATATGTCATCAAACATATCCTCCATCTCGGTAAGCTTGACAATAAGGTACGCTACCCTGCTCGACACACTGGATATTTCCACAACGTTGTCGAAAAGGGACATATTTACCAGAAACCCAACGCTACCTTGGGATTGGTGGTCCCCCTCGCGGAAGTACATCAGGTGGCCTGACTCGAGGGTTATGGTGTCCTCCCCCTCTCTTCGGACTTCACAGTGGTCGCCACCATGACCAGGAATAGCGGGGCCGCCGGGAACTGGGGGCTGTGGCTTATGTTGCATCTGCATTGGGAGGAGTATTGCCCATAATCGCCACGCTGGGCTGGCGGGTTGGCGATCGCAGGGCGTAGCTGCTGCCCGTCACCGGCCTGTCGAATTTAGCTACGCCTATTGGGATGGATATACCGCCATCGGTCGGTCGCATAACCTCGTTCGTCGCTTAGCGGGATGCAACACGTGCAGGTGAGGTTGGCTTGGGGCAAAAGATGGTGGTTCACCCCTCTCACCGTTCCACCTACTCAGGAATTAGATGGGAAACTTGGGAAGTTGAAGGGAAAGGAATGAAATGGATATTGCTTATACGGACGGAATGGATGGTATAAGCAATAGCTCGAGCACGTCAGGGTCGCACCCCTGTAACCTGACAGGAAGGTCAAGCTTCTACCGTATTTGTGGTCATCGTCACTGATTCTCTTCGGTTGTGTCATCTGTGATGCGTACAGCTGTCCATAAAACTTCACTATCCCTTCGAGAATCCCGACCTTTGAGGTGATTGTTCTGCCATTCTCAGGGTTGAGTTTCGTTAAATTGGGCCTCCCCAAGTTCTGCTTCTCAGTTGTATCAGCTTTAAAATTTTTTGGTTTAAGGCTCATATACAGCGTCTTTCGTTAATAATGGATAACCCGTTAGCTGTGGGTTAACCTGTTATTAGGCTGTAAGAAAATAATATTTTTATGTCAGGGTTGCCAACAATGTGAAAATGGCTATGTGTGTATGTGTGAAAATAGTTAAATTAAATAGTACAAGTATTCATAAGTACGATCCCAAAAAAAATACACAAAAAAAAACAAATTTTGTTGAAATGGCAACCATTTGAAAGGGTAAAGACGTGAAATTAAACAAAAAAACGAAAACGTCCGCCATTTTCACACTGTTGGCAACCCTGACATAAAAATATTATTTTCTTACAGCCTAATAACAGTTTAACCCCCAGCTTACGGGTTATCCATTATTAACGACAGACCCTGTATATTTGACGAAGACGGCTGAGTGGCCGACATCTCGCTCCTTTTCCTCATTAGTTCGAGAGTTTCGGGAGAGAGGTTGGACTCTTTCCGTTTGCGTTTTCCGCGAAATAACTTTCAGGAAACGTCCATCAGCGTTTTGACCACCGTGTCGGTTTTTTCGTCAACGTCATTGGTTTCCAACGTGACAAAACGATTTTGAAGCTCCAATTGAAACTTTTTGGACCCTAACGTACGTCACAGTTACACCATAACTACTGGACCGATATGGCTAAAATTTGGAACGGGGATAGGTTGGGCCCTGGCTTTATTTTTTATATTAAATGCTGAAATAGCTTTAACTTATTAAATAGTAAATTAATGGCCTTTCAAATCGAATGTAATGACATTTTTATAAAACTTTTTTCAATAGGACCTTTATATTATTGAAGAACGGCCGCATCCATTGCCCACCTGATTTCTCCAAAAACATTCTGGAAGAAAAAAATACACCAATGCACGGACAAAGTAGTTTCTCCTCATTATCCTTCCGTGCCACAAATATTAAGTGGTGAGTCAATTCAAAGATTCCAGAATGGACTTAATCAAAAAGGTACCGTCATTTCATAGTAATAATTCAATCTATACAAACAGAAACAAAACCTCAAACTGCAAATTCCTCAAAAGTATAAGCAATTTCTTTTGCGGATTATATTTTTTGCGGATATTATAATGGCAACCTTCAAACCCTGTATTGAACCTTTAACACAACTGTAATTAATACAATATGATGTTCACAGTACAGAAAAAAGTAGGTACTAACAAAATCCCATTGATTTACGCCTTTATGACTTTCCGAGATGTCAAGTCTTATACTATTTTATTTGATTTGATTATAAATGAGCTTCCAGAATGGGATCCTAAAAAATTTACAATCGACTTTGAGAAAGCAGCTATGTACGCCATCAGATTATCATTTCCTTTAGCAATATTGAAAAGTTGTAATACACATTTAAAAAAAGCCACATGGAGTACATATGTTTAAAATTCGAGAGATAGTATTGATTGAGTTACTTCTATTACTACGCGAGACGGAAATAAAAAAAGGATGGCTTTATATAACCTGCAGACGTACTACAGATCCAAATGTTTTGATATTTTGGAAATACGTAGATTAGGAAATACATAGGTTATTGGATGATAGATTACTTCTTAAAAGTATGGTGTATCTTACGGACTAATGCTGTTAAAGAATGGCACCATAAACGTAATAAAGTTAAAAAAACTAAACATGCTGCAAGCTTTAAGCATTATTCAAGACGCATTTTTCTCGTCGTGCTAAAAATGCAGCTAAGCCAAAAATAATGAATACTAAAAAACGATAAAGAAACGATAACAATTTAAACGAAGGTTTTTATTATGATTTTAAGATATAAGTAACGTTCCGAGAGAGCCGTTATCTACCCGACTCGGGCAGAATACGGTTGCGCTCAGGCGAAAAATGATTAAAAATCGGACAAAACCTAAACATTATATGTTTCCGATTTTTAATGATTTTTCGACATTTGAATCGGACAAAACCTAAACATATAATGTTAAGGTTTTGTCCGATTATCGATACCTCCTGGAAGCAAATCCATCGAAAAAACTAAAACTTACATTCACAAAATTATTAAAATCGTAATAATTAAAAGCACCACTTTCACTCGTAAACGCATCCTCTGTTGATCAAGTCGAACTTTGGAATGAGACCCAAGCGCACACACAACAATGGATGCGCCCCGCGTGAGAAGGTAATATGTATTGTTTATCAGGCTACTCGGTAAAACAGGTTTCAACATCTTTGGAGTACTTTTAAGTTTTTAGGTTTTGACCGACTTTTATTGATTTTTCGCCTGTGGGTCGGTGAAACGTATCGTCCTCTCCTGTTGAACATTGGCTAAGACTGGGTGCTACGCGGTTTGCTCCTAGGGGGTGTCGTTGTGACGTGTTATGCCGATGACACCCTCGTGTCATCGCGGGGTAAGATGTATCGCGAAACCACGGCCAAGAATCAAATCTTCAAGTGGCTCTCAACAAATTCGAGGCAGTCTGCTTCCATGGGCCTTGGATCAGACCACCCCAGTCACCCCAGTCAGTGAGAGGTATTCGCTTCGGCATCGAGTCCTCGATAAGATCTGGGACTCATTCTAGACGGCTGATGGGACGTCGGACCTCACTTCCGGTGTTTGGCCCCTAAGCTTACGATGGCATCGGCTGCGCTTTCACGACTACTGCCTGGGGGGCCCGAGGAGCCCGATGCCGAGACTATACGTTGGGATCGTGCGATCCATGGCTCTATCCGGAGCCCCAATTTGGGTGGAGCCCTGACGATCTACTGCAATTTTGCGACGCTCACAGCAGCTTATGGCCGTCAGGGTCAGGGTCATTAGAAGATACCGCACGATCTCCTTTTAATCGGCGAGTCTCCTAGCTGGTACTCCACCATGGGACCTTGGGGCGAAATCCCTTTCAACACTCTGATGGTGGCGCAGGGAGGTGAAGGAGCTGGATCTGAGACCTGCCCCTCGTGAAATCGAGGCGCAAAGGTCCCACCGGGTTTTCATGGCTCATTGGAAAGAAGGACTTGAGCGACTGAGCGCAGGGCGCGTTAAGATTGTGGCGGTATGGCCCGTCATGGAGTCAGCAGCGTGCCGACTTCGCTAAGGGAGTGGGTAGTCTCTTTCTGGACCTGGTGGTTCCAAAGTAACCTATTTTTAAGAACAATATGTGATGATTATCGTAAACATCTAGCTGATTTAAAATATTGTAGGCAATTAATAAACATCAAATCAAAATATACTTATATGGAGAATACCACCTGTGGTGGCCACCTTCCAGGAACAGTAGGAATATTTTTTTAAAGTTGTGACACTAAGTGGACATTGGGAATAATCGAATATGTTCATGTTGACATTTTCAGTAAGAATTTAGCCTACATGGCTATCATATCCCTGATTCCAAAAGGTGGCAAGTCCCAGCCCTGGTTTGGTCGAACCTGCAAAGCGGCGTCCCGCCGAAAGCAGGAATGTTACCAAGCATGGGCTAATGCAGCGACAGCACGGGATGTAAAGACCAGCACATTAAAGAAGCAATTTTACTTTGCCTCCGGTTTACACAAAGGGCAGTGCGTAAAGAGCTTCTTTCCCTCGGCGTTCTTAAGTCGAGTGGGCCCGATAAAATATCTCCTATCGTGCTGAAGACGTGTGCTCCAGAGTTGGCACCGGTTTTAACGCGCCTTTATCGGCTTTCCTATTCTCTTGGTGTAGTCCCGAACTCATGGAAGACAGCTCTAGTGCACCCAATCCCTAAAAAAGGAGATCACTCGGATCCGTCCAACTACAGACCCATAGCCACCTTGTTCTCCAAGATAACGGAATCCATTATTAACTGCCAGCTCCTCCGGTACTTAGAAGACCACCAGCTCCTCAATTATCGACAATACGGCTTCCGTCGGGGTCATTCAGCTGGTGATCTTCTCGTTTACTTGACTCACCGGTGGGCACAGGCGATCGAGACCAAGGGGGAAGCGTTGGCCGTTAGTTTGGACGTGGCGAAGGCCTTCGATCGGGTCTGGCACAAAGCGCTCCTTGCGAAGCTTCCTTCCTATTGGCTTCCCGAGAAACTGTGCAAATGGCTCACCAGTTTTCTTACAGACATAAGCATCAAGGTCGTTGCTGACGGTGCACGCTCCGGTCAGACTCCAAGTCTGTTAATTCTGGTGTCCCACAAGGCTGTGTGCTATCACCCACGCTGTTTCTTTTGCATATCAATGACATGCTGCAGATTAGCAGCATCCATTGCTATGCAGACGATAGCACGAGTGATGCCCTTTACACCGGCCGCGCTAACATTTCTCGGGTAAACGTCATCGAAAGCCGATCCAAACTTGTGTCTGAAATCGAAACTTCTTTATCAAAAGTTTCAGATTGGGGTCGACTTAACCTAGTCCAGTTCAACCCCACGAAGACACAGGTTTGCGCGTTCACCTCTAAAAAGATGCCATGAGAGCACTTCCCTAACTGCATCAGCCAGTATCGGAATCCTTGGCGTCGATATATCAAGCGAAGTCTAGTTTCGCGGTCACTTAGAGAGTAAGGCCATATTAGCCTCGAAGAACCTTGGTGTGCTAAACAGATATACATATACATCAGTGGTAGAGCCATGCTTAGGCACGAATGGGCCGGCTCGACCGGTGCCATACCACGGCCTCACAAAAAACCGGTTGTGAAGTAACGCTTACGTTGCATTTCCCCGAATTGAGTGAGGTTTCCGGAGGCCCAATTCCCCCTCCCCCCTCATCTCCTTTCTCCTTTTTTTCCATCTCCTCATCCCTCCTCTCTTCTTTCCGCTCCCTGCATCCCCCATCCCTCATCACCCTCAAAGGCGGGCAGCGCACTTGCGACTCTTGAGTTGCAAGTGTCTATGGACGGCGGTGTCACTTACCATCAGGTGACCCGTCTGTTTGTCTGTCCCTCTATAGTATAAAAAAAAAAAGAAAAAAGATCGAGACAGTATTTTACCCCGGCCCACCGCCTGCAACTTTATAAGGCGCAGGTTCGACTGCACATAGAATACTGTTCTCATCTCTATGCAGGTGCCGGCAACGCACTTGTGACTCTTGAGTTGCGGGTGGCCGGCCGGTGGGCGGCGGTAGTCACTTACCATCAGGTGACCCGTCTGCTCGTTTGCCCCCTATCGCATAAAAAAAAATGCTGAAATGCAGGAATTGCAATTCAACCTAAAGCCAATTTTGTAATGTGTTCATCAATATTTACTTGTTTATAATCGGTGGCTCATAAATAATTCAGTAATAACTGCATTATTTTGAATTATTACAGACTCATAAGCAGCCAGTAACTGAGTATGAAGCTATAAGAGAAAAAGCAGCTTCACAGAAGAGAGATATTGAGAGAGCATTGACTAAATTCCTTGCTAAAACTAGTGAAACACACAACCTTTTCAACACAGAAGATAACCAGGTATTTCCTTGTGAGTATCACATCTACTAAAATTACATCTTTACATGTTATCACTATCACTATTATGCTGTTTAATCAGAAGATGGTACTGCATCAGAACATAAAAATTTACTCTTTGGTGACACTTAATGCGTTTTATCTAGCAGTACATTACTCATATTGTCCCACAGTCAGGTCCACCGTGACTGACTGCTTATGCTCCTTTCCATTACTATTTCTATACTATTGACTACATTTAGAATGTTATAAATAACAATATTTTTCTGGACTATGGACAAAATATGGAATGACTTAAAAGTATACCACAACACTACTTTGTCTAAAATTATATTATTTTACTAGATGTTCCTTTTCAGTGATTGCCTGCAAGCCCACATTTCCAGCTTATTTACCATGTCTGTTACCAACAGATCAAGTCTTTGATTTTGATGAACTGGAATATCACTTTCAAGTTGCCAACCGAACAGAAGATATGCCTCCTGATAAAAAAGGTATATTATTAACCTACTTGCACAACCACAAAATTCAATTTTTAAAAATTATTGGCTTCACTCAGTATTATGTATAGAAAAGCGACGGTAGCGAGTGGGGCATCGGACTTGCAATTAAGTGGTTGCCGGTTCAAACACTATCCAGTATCATTGTGAAGCCATTCCTAATAAAAGCATTTAGCTGGACAGGTTAACAAAAAAAGTACTTAACTTCTTACTATTGTGATGCCACTTAGTAAAGTATTTAAACTTTTTGTTTTTTATAGGAGATCAGTCAGATAACGAAGGTGAAAATATGGGTGATAATGACAACCCTAATAGTTCCCAATTAGATGGGCAAGACACTGCAATGGCTTCAAGCCCAGAACGGAGTAAAGTTGGTAGTTAATTAAACTAAGAGATACTGTAATACATATAAGTAATGTACGATAGTTAGTGTATAATAAAACTTTAAAATATGTGTATTTTTTTTTTGTTTTATTATATATTTAGGTAAGTTATAAAAGTCATTCCAGTTTAAACTGACAGCTGGATCATTATATTGCTACTAACTCTTGTTTTTCAATGTCTTTAATTCATGAACGGTAAAAGCTAAGTTTTTTCCTTGTAACAATATGTATAGCAAGACTAGGTTTCTATATAAGACAAAATATGAACCGGAGTTGATAGATAAATAAACCATGTTTCAGTTTTTATTCCACCACTAACTTCTATTTTATTTTTAATTTTTACTTCATAGCTAATTTAATTTACTTAATATATACATTTACCTTTAATAATTAGAATTAACAAGGTAGAGGTTAAAAAGCAATATATAGGTTTTCATACCATTTATAGTAGTAGAGAGGTAGAGACGGACCTTTCAATATCAACTGAAGTTGTAGGTAAATATTTATAGTACGACCAATGTCCCATTTTCATGGTCAAGTCCTTTTTCTATATTGTCACAAATGTCTCTTAATTCATCTAAATCGGGATTTCTGTTCCTGACGTTTTGCTAATTTTATTTTAATTGGTTCAGACGAACACCAGTTTAGAACAGTTCTTGCTTCGTCAAATATGTGGAAAGATTCCGTTAACAATAAGTTAGACTTTTGTAACCTTTAAAGAAATTTGAAATATTTTGAAATATTCGTCAATATAATCACGTTTATTTATTTTCTTTTTCCAGTATTGTTTTAAGGTGCCTCATAGACAAAGAATCAGAGCTTCTAAGAAGCCTTACAATAGTTTTAATTTGTTCGTAATATTTAGCATAATACGAAGCTGCTTCTAGCCATGTACTCCACCTTGTTATGACTGGCTCGGGTGGCTATGGCAGGCTCGGAAAAAAATCCTTTAGTAATTGGACCCTATTAGGAACCTCTAAAAATATTTTTTTACATTTAAAATTACGTCCGTATATTGTGTCCGTATTTGTTCTGCTACGCGGCTAACAGGTAAAATGTAATAGTATTTGGCACATAGTTCTTTAAAATTCTTCCTGCTTTTAACATATAAGCTATGGTATCAAAACATAGGACTAAAAATTCTCCTATTTTGCCTTCATATGAGTCTCCCCACATATTTTCTAAGCAACCAGTCACAAATTGAGCTACCGTCTCCATCCACCTTTCCTAACATTTTGCAAGCTATTAAAAATGGCTTATTTGTTACCACATTTAAAGGTTTAACAATAAAATTAACAATATAACGACCTAAATAATTAGTAGTTTCATCTAGAGGTATACAAAGTTTTTAATTATGAACATGGTCATGAATTGAAGTAATTTCTTTTTAAAACAATGTCCAAATAAACTTTCCTCAATAAATATTCATACAATTACAACACACGCACGTTTTTAAGTAAAAATGATTTAAACGCTGGTTAGTTTACTAGTGACCAGGGTATGTTACACAATATAAGGAATTGTATTAAATCAAGATAAAATGCTTAATACACTTTTCTAGCAGCACCTTGGTGTGTCGGTCCGTCAATATGCCTCCTGATATTATTTTTCTTGCATACATTACTATTCTCACATTTAGAACAGTATATCGTGTTGCTAGCGGGGTAATGGTACAATTCAGGATGATCTTTAATCCACCACTCCACAATCCCTTCGGTAGGTTTAGTCGCCATTTGATTGCTATGAGGCAGCAAAATTACTGTAAGCAATGAGAAAATTATACAATAACTTCGTCCCCAGATTTCTACATTTCGTAAAATATAGTTTAACAAAGGATTGCGAGTAGGTACAATATTTTAGCACGGACTAAAATATAAAACAACTGTTTGATTAAAACTCCATAAATGGTTGAATAAATTTGTTTTATTCAAACGATAAAACAAGCATAGGTAAAAAAATAAAAAACAATTCACGAGTCAAATATGCGTACACAACATGAGGAACTAACTACAGGAGTAAATGATGCGCGCACGACGACGCTTGAAATGCGAAACACCCCTCCACCCTTTAGTCATTGTTTACCAGTGACAAACAAAAGACAGAAAGATACAGCAAGTTTTGGCTATTCTGGTAAACGAAAATATGAGGCAGAGGTTCCATCGTTTCCTACCTGAATTAATAACAATAGAAAACGTATCTACTGGCTTTTTGAGAACGTTCTCCTTGTTGTTGAAGTCGGTTAATAAGGAAAATGAATTCATTTAGTTTACTGTACTGATTAATAACATTAATATTAAATGTACTTAAGTGATGTAAAAAAAATTAGTCGTAGGGAAGTTGCCAATTTTTGTTTCTATTCCATGAACTTTAGGTACATTAGCTCTACCTATTCCGATCACTGTTCATAACTCATTTATCCCGAGTATCTACATTCCTTATTGTGCCAACCAGTGGTGATGGAAAGACGTGTGGCAGGTCTATGTATATTAAAAAACCTATAAGATAAAGGAATTAATTAATGTCTTACATAAATAGCCTTTGAGATTTTCTGCATCAGCTGTTGGGGTAGCTGACCCTATAAGTTGTTAAAGTACTTTCCCTACGTCTGTGCCAGCTGGCTGATCGAGGTGAGGCTGTATAAGCCGTCGAACCGTAGCTAAGCAGATAATACTAGGAGCAAGGAAACCTGCCTATGTTAGCCGGCCAGACAGGTTAGTCCTTGAACCGTAGCTACTGAAGTGAAACACCAGGGAATGGTTGGAATCGACTTTATATTTATATCTGGTATCATCTCACCCCTGTTGAGGGGGGTGGGGAGACTATTTGAAGCTCTGGGCTCCTTATAGTGGTTTTCCTCGCAGCTCACCACTGTGAGCCGGTCATTGGAGTTAGCTCACCGGCCTCGAGGTTTGCTCGCCGATCGCTCCTCCGAAGAGGGGTCCAGCGAGCCGCCTGCGAGAGGTTGGTGGTTGGCTATCTGCATCCGATGGCGAAGCCAATGCCCCGCTCGAGGGAACTGATATGAGCTCCCGAGCGGGGCGTTTGAGTCGCCTCCGGATGAGTGTCGTATCGTCTGGATGTGGGAGCGGAGCAATACCTACCAGGTGGGGAAGTTTCGAGCGGTCAGCCCGCTCAAACATCCCCGTGGCGAGTCTGCTCACAAACTCCTTTATAGGTTCCCATTTGAGGTCTCGGTGGATTGTTGCATTCCTGAGGTACCTGGGGGCGTCGACCACCAGCTAAGCAGCTGTTCTCTACAGCCTGCCAACGTTGGCGCGACGCCCCTGCTATCAAGTTGTACCAGGCCGGCCCACCGTAGGTGAGGCGCGACCTGATATATGTTTTGTAAATGCCTAGTTTGGCACTTACTGGTAGTCTGGAGGATAGCAGGGGACGCAACTTCGTCCTCGCAGCTCTGGCCTTCGCTGTGATGGTCTCGACGTGGGTATTCATCGATAGAGATTCCCAGGTACTTGACCTTTGGGGACCATGGGATATCCTCTTCCATCAGACGCAGGTTTGGCGGGTGGTGTGCCATACCGGTTATCATCCCACCACCACATCGGAACCACATCGGATACCACATCGGAAATCAAAACCATCAGGGCCGAAGTCCCGCAAGGGAGCTGTCTGTCACCGGCGTTGTACGCCCATTACGCGGATGACATTCCTGTAGTCGGAGACGTCAAGCTGGCACTGTTTGCAGACGATGCCGCGTACTTGTCAAGTTCACGCAACGCCGCACACGCTGCATGGAAATTGCGCCCCACACTCGAAGCCCTTCCGGGCTGGCTGAAGCGATGGAGGCTCAAGTGCAACGTGTCGAAGACCCAGGCGATGATAACCGGTATGGCACACCACCCGCCAAACCTGCGTCTGATGGAAGAGGACATCCATGGTCCCCAAAGGTCAAGTACCTAGGAATCACTATCGATGAATCACCACGTCGAGACCATCACAGCGAAGGCCAGAGCTGCGCGGACGAAGCTGCGTCCCCTGCTAACCTCCAGACTACCAGTAAGTGCCAAACTAGGCATTTACAAAACATATATCAGGTCGCGCCTCACCTACGGTGGGCCGGCCTGGTACAACTTGATAGCAGGGGCGTCGCGCCAACGTTTGCAGGCTGTAGAGAACAGCTGCCTTCGCATGGTGGTCGACGCCCCCAGGTACCTCAGAAATGCAACAATCCACCGAGACCTCAAGTGGGAACCTATAAAGGAGTTTGTGAGCAGACTCGCCACGGGGATGTTTGAGCGGGCTGACCGCTCGAAACTTCACCACCTGGTAGGTATTGCTCCGCTCCCACATCCAGACGATACGACGCTCATCCGGAAGCGACTCAAACGCCCCGCTCGGGAGCTCATATCAGTTCCCTCGAGCGGGGCATTGGCTTCGCCATCGGATGCAGATAGCCAACCACCAACCTCTCGCCGCCTCTCCCGCCACCAGCCTCTTCGGAAGAGCGATCGGCGAGCAAACCTCGAGGCCGGTGAGCTAACTCCAATGACCGGCTCACAGTGGTGAGCTGCGAGGAAAACCACTATAAGGAGCCCAGAGCTTCAAATAGTCTCCCCACCCCCCTCAACAGGGGTGAGATGATACCAGAGATGGATCGCGTTCATTCTCTCTCGATGCATGCTTAGGGCTTAATATTATTTATTGTTTATTGTTTATTGTCATCACAGGTATACATAGTATTATAAGAGGGATCTTAATTCTAAAGTACAGAGCTCTGTGACATACCATACTAGACGGTGTACAATATTCCATGTCAAACTTAACGATACAGTGGTTCGTCTTTAAACACTTATCATACATTTTTCAAAAACTTTGTCGGTAAGGTAATCAGTAATGTTGTAGTAAATCTTGTCTGAAAATAATAATTATACATGTTTTTGATTATATATCTATATTATTTTAAACTCTGTTTTGTGGCAATTTGTTGTAACCAAACACATATTTTGACGACTTGGTCAATTTACCTTTACAAATAGATTTTAGTTACTTTTTTATAAATAGTACAGCTTTATAGTTATATGGTCACGGAAGTGTCAGCAATTTTAGAGACCGAAAAATTGGTTGACAATTATCAGTAAATTTTGTATGGCTTTGATACATTTATACCATATATATCGTCAAAATGGGGAACCTGTTCAGTGGTTTTGGCGTGGGAGAGCCACGCTTCGCTCTCATGGGGCAGTTCAACAGGAATGCAACGGTGTCACATCATCATTAACATCACTTCAGAAACGAAGAAAACCGTCCTCTTTCATGAATTCGGATATATCATAGTAAGCCCTTTCAGTTAACAAATTTCTTAGTTTACGTTTTATAATAGAAGTACTCAGTAACTTCCATGATTTTGGTAGTTTATTATAGATAGTCGGAGCCATACAGAGTAATTTTAGCATTATGAAGGCAGAGTTTGGAATTGTCACGTCTATTCCTATGGACAAGATCAGACAGACGCTGAAACCTATTAGGATTTGCCATAATGAACATTATCGTTTCCAAAATGTATAAAGAAGGTAATGTCAATATCTTGTGTCTTATAAAATACGGTTTGCAACTCTCCGTTATTTCCAGTTTAAACATCGATCGAATGCACCTTTTCTGGGCCCGAAACGCTATATCATTATCCGTACTATTTCCCCAAAACATAATTCCATACCTAATAAATGATTTCGCTAATCCATAATAGGCAGTAATTAGAGTATCTGTTACTGACTGGTGCAAGTTGTCTAAGAGCATATGCAGCGCTACTTAATTTTTTACTAAGCGCTTCAATTTGAGGTTTCCAGTTCAACCTACTGTCAATCACTAATCCAAGAAACTTTGTAGTGTCAGCTTCAATTATATTAGTACTATTAAAATGAATATTCAGATTTTCAATTTTATGTGTACGTTGTCTAAAGTGAATTATCTTTGTCTTATTCAAGTTTATTATCAAATTATTAGCATTTAACCAATTTATGATAGAATTTAATGAATTATTTATGTCATTCTCATATGTTTCCCGGTCATTACAAGATATAGTCACAGTGCTGTCGTCCGCGAAAAGTGTCATTGGTTGTTCGGTAGCTTTAGGTAAATCGTTAATATACAAATTAAACAACAGTGGCCCCAGTACACTACCTTGTGGGACTTCATATTTTATTTCTCTTTCTGTTGATCGAAAGGTTTCCTCACGCTTAGTTTTGTTGTTAATTGCACTGATTTCTGTAACCTGCTTACGGTTAGAAAGATATGATTGTATTAGTTGAAGTACCTTTCCCCTAATGCCGTACGCTTCAAGTTTATCCATAAGATATCGATGGCGGACACAGTCAAACGCCTGTGTCATATCGCAGAATATGGCACTAACGGGTATTCTTTTATCTACATTCATCATGACGTTATGTAAAAAATCATAAATAGCTATTTATATTATATTTTTATAATATAATAAATATATTATAAAAATAAAAATAAAAATAAATAAATATATATATATATATATATAAATATATAATATAAATAAATATATAAATAAATATAATTAAATATTTATAATATATTTATATTTTTGTTTTTTCGAAATCCGTTTTGTTCTTCTGCTAATATCTCATATCTCTCTAAGTAACTGTTAATTTCGCGATATAAGTACTTTTCAAATACCTTTGACATGACTGAGAGTAGTGCAATTGGTCTATAATTTACCATTCAATCGTGGTTATCTTTTTTGTATAGCGGTTTTACAATAGATTTTTTTATTGCATCAGGAAATTCGCCTGTGCTTATACAAAGGTTAATAATAAAACTCAAGTGTGTACATATCATGAACGCAACTTCTTTTAATATCTTTGTCGCGATGCCATCGTAACCAACGCTGCTAGTATTTTTTAAACGCATTATTGTGTTGAATATATCGAACGGTGTAGATGGAGCCATAAACATAGACTGCGTTCTATTTATAATTGAAAATCTTGAGTTAGTCCCTACATGAAGTGTTGATTTTATTTTATCTATAAAATAATTATTAAATGAATTAGCTATCTCTATTGGCATTGAAATGTCTTTATTTTCAGATTTTATATGGGAAATATACTTTTTTGGAGCATTCAATTTACATTTATTAATGATTAGCCACGTAGTTTTTGATTTATTGTTTGAGCATTTAATATTATAATTGTTTTGTGCTCTTTGAGTTTGTTTTATAATTCTTTTAAGTATTTTAGAATATTTTTTGAATTTGTCTTTATTAACTTGATTAGGATTTAACCGGTATTGCCAAAGAAGCTTCCTTTTGTTTTTACTACACATTTTGATTCCATGTGTTACCCAAGTAGGTTTTTTATTGATATTTATAGTGATTATTTTATAGGGGAAACATAGTTTGTAAAATAATTGGAATGTTTCAAGAAAACGATTATAGGCTGTATTAGGATCATCCGTCTGGTAAATATCCGAAAAGGTTAGACTACCTTTACAAGTCTTGAATTTTTCGATGTTTTCCTGGCTATATTCTCGTTTTACTTTACGCCAGTACTTGATTCCACACGTTTTTTTAACTGGACATTTTAGCAGTTGTGCTGTATGGTCGGACAGCGCGAACTCTATTACTTCTGCTTTACAACTCTTGTTAAAATTATGCGCAAAATTGTCTATACAGGTCCGGCTTGCACTTCGAGTGGGTTCTCTTAGTGCTAGTTGTAACTTAAAGTTTAAGAAAATACATTCAAATTCCGTTGACAGCTTACCTGTCTTTAAAATGTCAACGTTGAAATCGCCAGCTATAACGATATTCTTATAACTTTGTTTTGATATGTATTTCAAGAGAATTTCAAGTCTGTCAAAGAACTCATTGATATTACTTAAATTTGGAACTCTGTAAACACACACAATTATTATACCATAGTCGATCAGTTTAATTGCGCAACACTCAAATACACTTTGCGAGGACATTTTTGCTACGTTCGCCAAAGTCTTAAATTGAACACCATGCTTAACGAGGATACATGTACCCCCCCGCTTACTTTTCTGTCGACTATAACATCCAGCTAGACTATAGTTAGGTAGATATAGCTGATTTTCAGAGCCTGCTACCATAAAATGTTCAGAAATGCATATAACGTCTATATCAATATGCTGTTCAGAGAGCTCCGTTAAACAGAGTGACAGAGCATCACATTTATTAATAAGTCCCGCAATATTTTGATGTAAAGCGCATACATTTTTAGTTACGAAAAAAATTTACATCATGCGTCAAATCATTATTATCTATTGCCATGTCACAATTATCCCTAAAATTATTATTATTATATATTACGTCAATAATTAAATTGCTTAGGTCTTTAAATATAACATACATTCCATGGTTACTTACCCTATTAGTGCGTCTATTATACATGTTATAGTTATAAGATAAATTTAAATTACTATCTAACAAGTACGAATGTTTGTATGTCAATACATCTAGATACAATAGGTTATTAAAGGTCTCCACTCTACAATTAAATAAGTTATTATATGCTCCATGCTTATATGTAGGTGAACAAATGATTAAATTCGTGTGTTTTACTTCTTGAAGAACCTCTCTTATATTGAATATAATATCAAAATAGTTGTGAGTGTTGTTAAAGTCTTCTTCGCCTAAAAATATAACACAAAAGTCATTCATGGTAAATTTCGTAAGTTTTTCTTGCAATCCCGTAAGGAGTAGATTAATATTGCCGTTTGTTATCAGGTGGTGAAAACAGTCAAATTTACTTGCGAAAGTGTTTTCTGCTATAGACAGTACTTTGTTTTTATTATTTGTACTCAATATCAGAAGTTTATTCCTGTGGCTAAGAATCCGTTTTTTCTGGCATATACTTGGGTTGGTAATATCCATCTTTTCCACATTTTAATTACTAGTAGAATTCTTGTTTAAACATGGAATTTGTCGAGGTTGTTCTGTGCATAAAGTTAGTTCCGATGTTGTGTTTTCTGAATTATTAATTTTCTTAGTGGAAGAACTAGTCTCGTTCATACCTTTATTTTTATTTTTCTTTGTTGATGTCGGCGTGGAAAAGGATTCCCCGCATCCGACCTTCTTATACAAGTCTATGATTTTTAGACATCTTTCCAATTCCCATTTTAGACTCGTATTTTCTGAATTTAGATTTTCAATTTCATGATTGGCGATCAATAATTCCTCTTGGATAGATGAAAGTTTATTTTGCAAGTCACGTACTTCTATTGCTTCACATGTGTCAGGTAAACTTTGGGTGGATGTATCAAAAAGTGACGAGTTCGATATGTTCATAACTGATACATTATTATGAGAATTTGTTTTACGTATAATAAATATACGTAAAATAGTAAGTGGCATGTGTACGCCACAAGACTATATGTTAAATTAAATTAATTCGTATCATCAAACATCATATAGGTAGGATAATTGTTAAGAAATGCGATAAACAAAAATAACAAAGTATCTATGGCAACATTATTGTTAGTCTGTAGAAATGAAAAATGGACGATATGGTAGAAATGTAAATGTGATATTGTGAAAATAAGAAATAAAAGTATTCATGATAAAAGTGTACTTTGTTATTGAAGAAAAGAAATAAAGATGCTTCCAGCAAATTTAAGATGGTAGCAGAACAGTGGTTGTGTCATTTGTAAATTTGATAAAGTTTAAATACACGATGTCCAACGAAAGCTTTGTACCTGTGCCAAAGTTTGATGGCTCGGTAAATTATGATGAATGGCGGTTGCAGTTTATGTATTTGATGAAGTATAAGAATTGCTCCGATGTTATCGAGCATGCAGACCGGCCAGAAAATGTCAAGGAAGAAGACTGGAAGCAGAAAAGTAATAAGGCTATGTACTTTCTATCATTAGCCGTTAAACCGGATAAAATGGTAAATTGCGACACACCAATACAAGTAATTGAAAAATTAGATAAATTGTACTTGTGTAAATCTGAGTCTAAGCAGTTATTAATTGAAAAACAGTTAAGCGGACTGAAATATGCAAATGGTGAAGATCCTGAACAATTCTTTGAAAAATTTGAAAGAAAAGTTAGTGGTGGTGACACCAGTAGAAGAAGAAAATTAAGTTATTTAATGATGTGTTTACCTGATAGTTGTCGTCATATTATTGAAACTATTGATATATTACCCGAAAAAGAGAGAACTGTTGACTATATTCGACAGAAATTGATAGAAAGAAAGCAGCTTGGTACGTTCACAGAATCGGTTCAAACATCTCAAGCAGGAACCAGTAATCATCAGGCATTAAAAGCACAAGTTGGTGTTAGAAACCCAAGGAAACCAGAGAGGGAATTTTTGTGTTATCGATGTAATAAACCAGGACATTTGCAAAAAGATTGTCACTCTAATTTCAATGGTAATCAATATGGAAATTATTCTCGAAATTCTGGTGGTAACTTCAGAGGAAACTGGCAAGGAACATACCGTGGTAATGGCAACAGAGGTTATCGTGGATCAAATCATAATAGAGGTAATTTTTATAGAAATAATAGAAGTTTTACTGCTAATACTGAAATATGTAATAATTCTCAAAATCTTGATTCATTTTCTATTTGCATTAATAATTGTAACTCTTGTGAAACAACTAAAAGTGAAAAGAAATGTATTGAATGGCTCTTAGATAGTGGATGTACTGACCATGTAGTAACATCAGATGAATATTTTTATGAGTATGTTAATCTGTCAACACCCGCTAATGTAAAACTAGGTGATAATACAGTAATTATAGCAACAAAAGTTGGTAATATTATGTGTAAATTTTATTCTGAAACTGGTGAGCGCACAATTAGGATTGAAAATGTATTCTATGTGCCTGAATTAAGAAAAAATCTTTTAAGTGTATCTGCCATAACAAAAAGTAATAAGAGTGTTGTTTTTTCAAAAGGTTATTGTGAAATATTCAGTGGCAATGATTTAATGATTTTAATTAAAGAGAAAAACAAGTTGTATCCTTTGAAAGGAGAAATAAGTTTTGTAATTTCAGCGAATTATGTTAGAAATAATATGTTAGAAAAAGAACGTTTGCATAGAATTTTGGGACATGTAAATTTTAAAGATTTAAATATTATGTGCAAAGATAATTATTTAGAAGGTTTGCCAAATTCAGTTGAAAAAGTTTATATGGATTGTGAAATTTGTATTGAGTCAAAATTGTCTAATTTAAAGTATCAAAATAATCGAACCCGAGCTAAATACTGTGGTCAAATAGTTCACACTGATGTAAAATTTTTGGATGTTGAAAGTTATAATGGGGAAAAATATTTTGTAAGTTTCATAGATGATTATTCTCGTGCTGCTTGTGTGTATTGTTTGAAAAATAAGTCAGAAGTATTCGATAAATTTTTGGAATATTATAACTTTATTAACAATTTAACTGATCGACCCATGCAACAATTAAGATGTGATAATGGTACTGAATATTTGAATAATCACTTTTATGAGTTTGCTAAGGTGAAAGGATTTAAGATATTACCATGTACAGCCTACAACCATGAGTTGAATGGAGTAGCGGAGCGATATAATCGTACAATTATGGACAGAGTTAGGTGTTTGAGAAAAGAGTCTAATTTAGAAAAGAAGTATTGGCCTGAACTTGTGTATGCAGCTTGTTATATAGGTAATCGAGTATTGAATAGTTCTACACTTGAGAGGAAGACTCCATATGAGATTTTTATGGGTAAGAAACCAACTGTAAATAATTTGAAGATGTATGGAAGTAATGTTTTTGTAAGAGTACCAGATGTTAAGAGAACTACTCAAGATGATAAAGCAGTGAAAGGAAAGTTAGTTGGATATTTTGAGTTAGGTTATCGTGTGCTGATTGATGGTAAGATTGTTTTAGCCAGAAATGTAAAAGTTGTTGAACCAGGAACAGGTTATGTGATAGTAAGTGAAGAGAATGATGAAAGGAAAAATGAGAATTATAAAGAAAGAATAAATGAAAAAAATGATGAAAGAATAAATGAAAATAGTAAGAAGGATGAAGAAGTGAGTAATGATGAATCTATGACAGGTGTAAATGATGAAACGACGAAAGAGAGAAAGCCTAGACGTGAGAGGAGAGTTCCAAGTAAGTTTGATGATTATGTATTGTATGTGAATTATGTGAAAGCTTGTACTCCAGAAACATATGAAGAAGCAGTTATGAGTGAGGAATGTGAAGATTGGAGGAAAGCCATGAAAAAGGAATTTGATGCATTGAATGATACAGATACATGGGAGCTAGTTGAAAGACCAGAGGATAAGGAAGTTATTAGTGTAAAGTGGTTGTATACTTTGAAGAGTGGAAACCGTCACAAGGCACGTTTAGTTGCGCGAGGTTTCGAACAACAAGAGGAACTTGAAGGTATTTATGCTCCTGTTGCAAAAATGAGTACATTAAGATCAATGTTAGCTATTAGTTGTAGTCGTAGCTACAATATACAGCAAATGGATGTAGAAACTGCATTCCTTAATAGTGAAGTAAAATCAGAAGTGTATGTTGAACAACCTCTAGGTTGTGTAAAAGATCCTAATAAAGTTTATCGTTTAAAGAAATCATTATATGGCCTAAGAGAATCACCGCGTAATTGGTATAATTGTTTTGATAATTTTATAAAGAGTTTGAACTTTGAGCGTAGCAAACATGATAGTTGTCTATATTTTGATCATAGTAGGAAGGTGTATTGTATAATATTTGTTGATGACATTTTAATATGTGGAAAGGAATTTAAGGTAATAAAAGCAATAAAAGAAAAATTTAAGGAAAATTTTAAAATGACTGACATTGGTGAAGTAAAATCTTATTTGGGAATCGAAATTAATTACAATAAAAAAGAAAAGAAAATGACCTTAAGTCAAGCTCAGTATATAGAAACTATTGCAAAAAAGTTTAATGTTATTGAGTCAAAAGTTAAACATACTCCAATGGAACAGAATTTGAAGTTAAATCCAGGCAATATTAATCAAAGCCTTAAGTATAGAAATTTGATTGGAGCTTTACTTTATATAACCTTAAGTACTAGACCTGATGTATCATATTCAGTAAACTATTTAAGCAGATTTCAAAATTGCTGTGATGAAACTCATTACAAGTATGCTTGTCGTATTTTGATTTATCTTTATTATAGTAGAAATTTATGTTTACATTTTAATGGTGATAACTTTAAAAATATAGTAGAATGTTATGTTGATTCAGATTGGGCTAGTGATTTGGTAGATAGTAAGTCTACAACTGGCATAGTAATTAGAGTTAATGGTAATCCTGTGTATTGGAAAACAATAAAACAAAAGACTGTATCTCGTTCATCTACTCATGCAGAGTATTATGCTTTAGCAGATGCAGCTGAAGAAGTTTTATTTATAAAAGGAATTTTGTCTGATTTGAGAGTTAATGAAGAGTATCTCTGTAATATAAAATTTTTTGAAGATAATAGCGGAGCACTTGCGTTAGCCAAGAATGGTAATTTCACAAAGCGATCAAAACACATTGATGTGGCACTTCATTTTGTACATGACTTAGTTGTAGATGGTAAAATTGATATTGTCAAAATTGAAAGTAGTAATAATATTGCAGATATGTTAACTAAGGCTCTTGGCCAAATTAAGTTTAAAGAGTTTCGTTTAAAGTTAAATATTTATTAGATTTTTGTTAATCGCAAGAGAGGGTGTTAAGAAATGCGATAAACAAAAATAACAAAGTATCTATGGCAACATTATTGTTAGTCTGTAGAAATGAAAAATGGACGATATGGTAGAAATGTAAATGTGATATTGTGAAAATAAGAAATAAAAGTATTCATGATAAAAGTGTACTTTGTTATTGAAGAAAAGAAATAAAGATGCTTCCAGCAAATTTAAGAATAATATATTTATAGAAACAAAATCTAAGCAAGGATCGTCACTATTTGTGAAATCTCAATAATCACACCTGATTGTGTATAGCTGGGGTGCTCAAACGGTCGATCGCGATCGACCAGTCGATCGCGAGTGCTTTTTGAGTAGATCTTGAGAAGAATTTTTTTTTTAATAAGTAGGTAACTAAACTACAAAAAATTATTACGTAATAACACTGCTTGCGGCAAAAGGCGGCTTTATCAAAGGAACGCGCGGTACTTGTCAAAGAAAAGCCGCGTTGTTTCTAGACTAGACTGTACTAGACCATTTCGGGCGGCGCGTTTGACGGGAACATTCGAGACTTTCGTTCACGCCGATATAAATGTTGCGCCTGCAGGAATTGGAGTCATTCTGAATTGTAACTTGAAGGCGATACTACGTCGATACAAAGTTTATTATTAAATAAAAAATCTAAAACGTATTATTTTAATGACGATTGGGAGGAAGAATTTTTCTTTTGTATGGTGAAGGATAAGTGCATTTGTGTTATTTGTCGTGCGTCAGTTGCTATACCTAAGCGTGGTAATAAAAACTATGAAAAGGATTTTCCGCCACAGAGTGAATTAAGAAAACGAAAAGTAAGTAATTTGATATCTTGTTTGAAAAAAGAACAAACCATGTTCACAAGACCAGCCAAACAATCAAAAGCTGCTACGATCGCGTCATTTAAAACATCTCATATATTGGCGAAACACAAGAAACCATTCGAAGATGGATCGGTTGTGAAGGAAGTATTTATTGAAGCGGGTGAGACTTTATTTGGAGATTTTAAAAATAAAACAGAAATCATGTCTGCTATTAGAGAACTTCAGTTATCTCGTCCGACTGTCACAAGGCGTATTGAAGTCATGAGTCAGGACATCGCAGATAAACTAAAACATGATATCATGGAATGTACATACTTTTCTTTACAGTTCGACGAATCCACCGATATGACAGACACTGCCCAGCTGTGTATTTTTATTCGGATGGTATTCAATGACATGTTGGCTAAGGAAGAATTTTTGACAATCATTCCTCTGAAGGGGAAGACCCGTGGCGAAGATATATATGACGTTTTCATCAATTTTGTAAAAAACTACAAGCTACCAATATATAAATTAGTGTGCATTACAACCGATGGAGCACTAGCAATGACTGGAAACAAGAACGGTTTTTTGGCATTGTGTCGAGCTAATGAAGAATTCCCTTCATTGTTTTCATTCCATTGCATTATACATCAACAAGTTTTGTGTTCAAAAGTTTTAAACACGGAGGAAATTATGGGCATTGCAACAAAAATTGTGAATTCCATCCGTGCACGTAGCTTGCAACGGCGGCTCTTTAAGTTGCAGTTGGAAGATAGGGAGTCAGCTGAACACACTGATTTAGTTCTTCACACGGACGTCAGGTGGTTGAGTCGCGGAAAATTCCTAGAAAGGTTTCAAGAATTATTGCCCGAAATAACAGCTTTTCTAGACGAAAGAGGTGATGACACTGAGATGTTGAAAAACGAAAAATGGCTGACTGATTTGGCATTTTTGACTGACATCACAATGCACTTAAACACCATTAAATTGGAGCTTCAAGGTAAAGGAAAAACTATTATTGAGATGATTAGCGCAGTAAACGCATTCAAAAGTAAATTGCAACTTATGATAGATCAACTGAAAAGAAAGGATCTGAAACCAGTTTAATATGAACTCATGTTCTGTTGAAAATGAGTTGGTGCAGATTATATCAGATATACATCTCAAAGCTACAGCATCTGATACAAATTTCTGGTGTTTTATATCTGAAGATAAATATCCGAATCTAAGGCAAATCGCCCTTCAACTGACGGCAATGTTTGGGTCAACTTACTTGTGCGAGTCTGCATTTTCTGAAATGAAGATAATTAAGTCAAAATATCGCAATCGACTAACTGACGATCATATGTCATCATGCTTGCGATTGGCACTCAGTGGTTACGCACCATCTTATGAAAAGTATGCTGAGGACATGCAGTGCCACGCTTCAAGATCCAAAGTCACTCCTTAGTTGAGTTTAACACCATATGTAACTCTTTTGTTTTGTAACAACGAATAAACTCGCAATTTTGAATAACTAGGAGTTTTTTCATTGATGTTGTAGAGAAGAACTTGAGTAAACCTAACCCAAACCTTGACTAAGATAATGTAAATTGTGCGGAAAGCTAATATCTATATATGCTACGGTACACCCTACCTAGGTAGGTAGGGTGTGTCGTGTATGTACGACAACCCTGCATCACACATACTTGCAGCCTCTCAAGTCGATCGTAAGTAGTCTAAAAATATTGAGGTAGATCGCCAGCAGTTCAAGTTTGAGCACCCCTGGTGTATAGTATGCTTTATAGGCTGTTAAAGGTGATTAAATTTACTATTATTTTATGGATTCTCTCGCGTGTATATTCAACGCAGAGATTCTGCCAATGTCAAGTATTATTACCTCCATGATCGCTGGTCTGTAGAAGATGGTAGCGTGTGGACAGGTAATAATTTATGTCGGGGGTCGAGAGAGATCCTTTCTAGGCTATACCTTAACCTTCAGCCATAGATCAACATCGTACGGTTGTAATTGGCGAAAGTAGGGCACGCCTACAGCGTCCTCAGACTCATGGCCATTAGAGCCATACGCGGATACCGCATCATGTCTCTCCAACGTGGTATTTGAAGGCAGAGTCCTAGCCGAAGTTTATCGGCGGATGGCTGAATTTCGGGCAGATAGGGGCAGTTCGAGCCTTCGCTCGTAGAGCTCCACGTGCTAGCTTTGCCGACGTGAAGGCGCTCCAGACGGTCACCATCGAGTGGGCAGAGCGGCAGCACAAGACCCTTCCGGCTGACGCAGGTGCTTTCAAGTGCAAGTACCTGCACCAGGTTGCCAGGCGGGAATTGAGTCCCGCCTGCCACCACTGGGGCTGGCACCTGTGGTACACCGTGTGGTTTTAGTCAGTTTAATTACGACACACTGCATACTGAAAGCCCGGTAGGGTGACGGCTCGTGGGGGTTTCCACACTCAAAAAAAACGCATAAGTTTTACAAAGTACTAGAATGATCTGTGTTTTAAATAGTTAATATAAATATGTATATTTTTTCATATTTATATATTTGTTTCTTATTTAAACAGAGAAAAATTCTTATTTATTATCGCTTTGATCAGATTTTTTTTATCATAGGCGTCAAAATATACTAAAATATTCTAAGATCTAAGGCAGCAGAAATATTCTAATCACCTTAAAAAGTAATATTTTATGTTTCATATTTTTTACTATTATACATATACAGATAACTAAAAAAAACTATGTTAAGTTTCACTTAAATAGCACATTTCAGTCTAAAATAAAAACCTGTAAAATTTGATTTTTATTGGTTATATTCAAGTGGTGGTAATGACTATATACTAGGCCTCTCAGAAAGTATTGCGAAAAACAGTTCTTACGACATCGTTACAGGTAATGAGTCCTAGATTTATCAATACGATCCAAAAACGAAGCGCCAGTCACGGTTTGGGTGTTTCAAAACGAATTAACGCCTACCTAAGTGAAGCAATCTAGAAACGGGGGGAAGATTTTGACCGCGAAGTTTTTTCAATTTGACTGGCTACTTGGTGTCAATCCCTTTACGGAACCAAAGACGCATCAACGCCGAATGGTATACTACCAAATGCTTGGCAGAAGTTTTCTCTGTTGTGAGCAACAAGCGACCAAACACAGGGCTCCACCACAACGCGCTTAAAACGAGGGACTTCTTGGAAGTCTTCAGTCAAACTTCTGGGTGACCCTCCTTAAAGCCCTGATCTAGCACCGTGACTTCTTTTTATTCCCGAAAATTAAAAATGAGTTCAGAGATACAATTTTCATCGTCGAAAGATGCGCTGTCAGCGTTCGAGCAGGCTGTAAACGAGGTGTCTGCGGCGGACTGGAAAGTGTTTCGAAAACTGGTTTAGGCGCATGAAACTTTGTATAGAGGCTAGTGGAGAGTATATTGAGAAGATTTAATAAAAAAATATTTTACTTGTTCTCGCAAAACTTAAGTGTCCCATGTACTTATACTACTCTCTAGCATAGACAATGTTTTATTACCAGACATGTTTCCATAAGCTTATCAACAGTGTTAAGTGCACAGAACACTAATACAGCCTTAAGAGTATATTTTGTGTAATATGTTGCATTAGAAGAAATAAATAATTACTTTAAATATGAGTTTTCTTTATTACATAGGAAGGAGGATTGGCTATGAAGGTTTTCATGTGGTCTATTATTAAAGTAATTGAAAATAACTTAATTAAGTAGAAATTATTTTTATTTATTTTACTGAGACAAATTACTTCAGTGAAGAAGAGTTAATGACAGGCAACACTTTGATGCCATCCCTGTTAACCACAGTAACTTGGAAGTTAGGCAGACTCACAAACAACCTCTTATGAACTTCTCTAACACAGTGCTTCAGGATCTCATACGCTTCTTCCTCAGTTGCATCTATAAGAAACAGGAAATGAAGTGAAAATATTAATTAGAGATTACTTAATAAAATGTGCTTAATATTTTATTATCTTTTACTAAGTATTTGTTTTAATTGCTTTCCTGAAATAAGTCTATACCTTTCTTATGGTAGCGGTCCATGATACTCAAGCTTAGAAATCCACCAAAACCATGTGCTGCAAAAGGCACTTTCACACTAGATGCTAGATAGTCCATGAAGTATAGTTCTGGCCCATTCTCTTTGTCATAACCACCCATTAGAAGGTTCACAAAGTATGGAGTCTGTAAATTAAAATTTAATTAATTGAAACTGACTCTTATACAATAATTTTATATTACAATATTTAATAATTAAACCTACTACTACCTATATATAATAATTAAAAATTATATTATTGTAATTGACTGTAATGCCTAACACATATATAATTTACTCCATTGTGAGAAAATTAAATTGATTTATTGAAACCAATTCAGGTTGGGCAAACTTAACTTAAGTCTCCTACCTGATCAAATGAACCACAATGTGGTACTGGTTTTTATAAGTCAAGTGATGGGTGTGCTGTGCAGCTCTTTATACCAATAAGGATAACAATAAATTGACTTACACTGCTTCTCAAGTACTCAGCAAGGTTTCGGCGCGTGAAATTAGCAGCAGCAGTCGGTCCTAGTTCGTATCCATTGCGCATTTTGTATAACTGGATGTTCTTAGCTATATATTCAGCAAACTGAGTGGTGTCGCCCAAGTCACCAATGATACCCATTACCAATCTATCAGATATTTTGTAGATTTTCTGCTCATCTAAAAGTAGGTACAAAGGTAACATCAACAAACATTTAAATAAAGAATTATAAATGTTTTTGAAAAACCGCTAACTCACCGTCTTTCATGACCATAATACTGTGGCTAGTGCTTTGATCAGCTGCTATCATAACAAAGTCATTACACTGTATTCCTAACAGACATTGTAAGTTGATATTCGACATTTTGGTAAAGTTATATATCAATAAAGTCTCAAAGTTTCTTCACCCACAATATTAACCTATGATACAAAATTGCAAGCAAAAGCCCTAACGTCACTTGAACAACAATCTTGTCATATCACTATGCACAGAGTACTTTGATATTGTAACTGAGTGTCACAGACAATAAAAATAAAATATCTTCAAAATAAATGGCAACTTTATAACAAAAAAAGACGCCAAGCATGGGGTGAATATATATAGTCTTCGACATTAATTTTCGTGAAATAGTATAATACCGCACCAAGAACCTCTATAGACAATGGCAACATCACAGTTCCAATTACACATTAATATTATATTTTTCTCATGATAAATTTATTAATGCCAGAAAAGTAAGTAATATATAGAATCGCCGTTTGGATCGGGATTAAATGATATTATCAATAAGTCCCAATTTTTTTTTATATCAACCAGATTGATAATACTCAATAAAATGAAACCTACTGACAGTCAATTTATTAGTATTCTGGGCTCTGAACAAAAAGGTTCTGGGATTTAATAAATTAACTTCATATCGATTATAACATGTGTCGGAAAATATTTTTGACAATGAACTTGATGCCAGCTAATCTACTTCTTTTTTTACTGACAAAGAAATTGAAATAAGGTTTATTACATGTGCCATAAACTAATTATTGTTCTGCCCCAAATCTGCAAGGTTCTGCGTATTATTATTTTATTACTATTAAATTCTTTGGTTCTGCCTGTCAGCACTCAGCTGTCATCACAGGATATAACTTCAATACCCTATATAGTAGGCATAGAGTATAATAGTAGGTATATAGTGTACTAGTTAGTAATCCCTAATAAATAGTAATAGCCATAAAAGAGATATAAATAAAAAATATGTTTAGGAAAGTCGCTGTTGGAATATCAGGTGGCGTAGACAGTGCTGTAGCGGCCCTTCTCCTCAAACGAAGCGGTGAATACACACATTACGTAGCTATGTACCAATTTGCAGCCAATTTAGGATTAATATTAACTGTAAACTAACTTTTCAGGATATCAAGTGGAAGGTGTCTTTATGAGAAATTGGGATAATAATTATGAAGCTGGATTTTGTTCTGATGAGAGGGATTTTGAAGATGCAACATATGTTTGCCGTAAGCTCGAAATTCCATTGCACAGAGTTTACTTTATCAAAGAGTATTGGAACGAAGTATTCACTGTGGTACTTAACGAATATCAGATGGGCCTGACTCCTAATCCTGACATTCTGTGCAATAGATACATTAAATTTGATAGCTTTTTCCTACATTGCAGGAACAATTTAGGAATTGATGCTATAGCTACTGGTCACTATGCGAATACGTCTTTTGGGCCGTTTTTGGAAAGATATAATGAAAATGAAGGTAGGGTAAACTGACATACACTTCAACACAAAAATACCCAAGTGTCAGCAACATCACAAATCTTGAGCAGGTCACAGCAAAGCAGGAAATTCATATCTCATTTCAGAAAATTTTGGATATCAATATTACTTTTAGGAAATTAACACATGTATGTAATAAACTTTTGTAGAGATAATAATATTGAAGAGTTTATGTTTTCAAAGTGAACTCTGTCAAAATTTTGAACATTGACAAACCAACTTACAAAAATAAAGTCATTGGCAAACAATACAACATAGTACCTATTGTGCAAGTGCTCATTGATTTGTGATGGATCCAGGAACACATTAGATTGTAAAAACTCAAAGCAATGGTAATACAATTTCAGGAGTTAAGTTACTGCAACCCAAAGATAGTTTTAAAGACCAAACATTTTTCTTATCACAAGTAAAGCAATTTTCTCTGAGAAAATGCATGTTCCCTATTGCAAATTTACTAAAGAGTGAAGTGAGAGCACTAGCTAAGTCTGAAGGACTTATGAATGTAGCTAGTAAAAAAGATAGTACTGGAATATGCTTTATTGGGAAAAACAATTTTCAGAAGTTTATTGAAGAGGTAAGATTTTTATTTTTTAACAGATTTCTCCAACAACCTTCTGGATAACTTCTACCCAAATAATCTTGTAACTAAATATTTATAATTTTTTATTAACTTTCACAATATACATACATGGTGGGAAATTAAGTATAACAAAGAGTAGTGTAACATAAAATCCATATTTAACAAACAGAGCAAAGGTGCTTTTTTTTAAGGTTAGATATAAGTTTGTAACTATTTTATAATTTGTATTCCCCATTTATGACTAAATTTGTTATATGGTCTACTACAGCTAATACATGTGTGTATAAGTAATTAAATTTTTATTTCCAGTACATAGAAACTAAAGAAGGTCTTTTTATAGACATAGATACAGGACAGCTAGTTGGAGAACATGGTGGATTACACAAATGGACTGTGGGGCAAAGGACGCATGTACCTGGTTACAAAGATGCTTTTTTTGTCTTCAAGAAAGATTTAGAGACTAACAATATTTTTGTGGTAATAATATTTTTAATAGGTGTTTTCAAAGACTACATGTGTATTTTATAATAAAAAAAACATCACCAACTTTAGGCGGACCATTTAATAGAGTTGGTAGGATGAAGGGACCAGTAGTGTGATGTCAGTGTGTTTTATATTATAAAATATGCAAGATTTATCAAAATTATGATCCTTCTAAAATAGTGTCCGTTCTCATCCTACCCCTGCCCAATTAGTAGTCTACCCATAGTAGTTTATTAAAGTAGCATAAATTGTTTTGATGTTTTAAGTGGAAATAAACTGAAGCTTAGTCCTTGGTGTCACCACACATAAAAGTAGTCAGTATAATAGTTGCACAGCAATTTGGTTTATTGACAATGATTGATAATTATCAACATTACACTCTTATAGATAAGTAAAAACTGAAGCTATAATTATTATTTAATTATTTTCTAATCATTAACAATTTTCCTTATGTTACAGGTATCCGGCACAAAGCATCCTGCATTATGGAACAATATATGTTTTACAGAACACCCACATTGGATTGACAAGGAACCCCTAGAATTAACATTAAATAGTGTATTTACATGTTATTTTAGATTTCAGCATACAAAACCTCTAACTCGTTGTAGAGTTGTCAATAATCATAAAGGTCTTACAATCTTATTAGAAAATAAACTAAGAGCTCTGACAGAGGGACAATTTGGAGTGTTATATAAACTTGGAGAATGCCTCGGAAGTGCGAAAATACGACATATTTGTCATAATTTAGTGTACTAGGTGAAACAGTTTATTGTTAAACATGCATTACATAAACTCACATCTGTCTTCCCGTCCCATTAGTTCCCGACAAAATAATAGGTAAATCTATTGTTGTTATTTTTTAAAACTGAATAAATGTATTAATTAGTAGGTAATATGTTTTGTTTCTTTTCCATTATAAAATTATTTCGGTAAAGATAAAAAACTGAGAGGGTTCAGGAAGCCCAACTCATCCTCGTTACTCTTGCCCATCTCCATCCCCCTCTCCTCTTTCCCATGTCCTCATCTCCCCTCTCTTCTTTCTCCTCCCCGCATCCCCCATCCCTCATCACAGTCACCTCTAACTCGTTGTAGAGTTGTCAATAATCAGAGTCTTACAATCTTATTAGAAAATAAACTAAGAGCTGTGACAGAGGGACAATTTGGAGTGTTATATAAAGATGGAGATTGCATACTTTGAACCCTCGGAGTATAGCCTACTTTCTATCGATGTTCCAAGCAGACGGGCGCTAAGTGCTCCGTCTGCATGGAATTACATCTTCTATAAACTTGGGATAATATTTATCGTTTTCAGAATCAGGCTAAATTAGACAAATTGTTGGTCTTTTTTATTTATTTTTTTGATTAAACTTTGATCCCCTATTTTGACAATGTTCTGTTTATCTTTATACCAAATTTCACCTTGATAGTTATAATACACATAGTAAATTTTGTATTTATATTATCAGAATGGAGAATGGATCATAAAATAGTATAAAATACTGCACTCCCATCAGCACCATTAAGGCAACACTAAGATCGCAACAACTGTTCCGAAAAAAATTGTGACTTCTTGATTGGCATTATACTAGACTAACTTAATAGACATTTAAACAGACAGACTGAATGTTACGATTAAGCGTTCTTAACCCGTATTCGGTCGGTTATCGAAGTACCAAAGTGCTGGGTTCCATAAAACTTAAAGAAAAAAAGAATATGAAGTTGTAGTGTTTTGACATTTGAGGTTCAATATACAATTTTGTTTGCTATTTATAAAACAACTCTGCGTAATGATATATCTTGAGTGGTACATATAATATACTCGGCCTATCAATATGTCGGTTCCGCCAATGGATTACAGTGTTCCTCCGCCGAGATTGGATATGCCGCCTCCACTTTCAGTATCAACCTCAATCCCACCGCCGCAGATGTTTAATGTTCCACCGCCGTATAGTCTATCGGCGTTGCCACCGACCGTTCAGCCGCCGCCTTATATCCCCATGGCAACCTTACCTCCATTGAATGTGCCCCCACCGTCTTTATTTCCCGTCGATTTCCATACGCTTGCACCGCCACCACCACCGGCTTATCCTCCACCTAAAGACGTGGGAAATTACTCTGGAATGATTAACAGTGATATTCAGTTAGAAAAAGATGAAAATTATAGAACAACCTTTACTATTCCACCACCAAAATCTCACAAGGATGACAGATCAATAGACAGAAAATCATCAAGGTCAGTATATTCTCCAAATAGAGAAAGGAGCTATGATCGAGAAAGGTCACATAGAAGGGAAAGATCCCATGATAGGGAATGGTCACGTAAAAGAGACAGATCTGATGATAGAGAGAGGTCATATAGAAGAGATAGATCTTATGAAAGAGAAAAGTCCCATAAAAGAGAAAGTTCACATAAAAGAGACAGATCTTATGATAGAGAACGTTCTCACGATAGTAGATATGCCTATAGTCCAAATCGTTGCTCTAGAAGTCCATCACGCATTAGCCACAAAGATATGAATAGGTACTACAGAGATAAATATGAAGACAGAAGAGATTATGATCGCAAGAAATATGAATCTGAAAGGAAGCCTAGTCCTTCAAGGCATAGAGAATCTAAAGATTATAAGAGCCAGTCCAGGAGTTATGACCCTCGGGATAGACGGTCCCTTCGTTCTCCAAGTAGAAGTAGTCATCACTCTGTTTGTAGCAGCCGTAGCAGAACCAGAGATATATCACATCATTCACAACGTGAATCTAGTAAGCCAATGACAGACCGTGAGAAGATACTTCAAGAATACAGGTAAATATTTTAACTTTAAATTATTTTTAATTATATTCCTGGTACTTTAATAATAGTTTGGAAATTGATTTTATTTCTTAATTTTTATTTGTGCACAGGAAAAACTATTGCAGAACTTCAGATGATTTCATTGAAAAAATTCAGAAATGGTCAAGAGAACATAACTCTGATGAAGAAGAGGTATTTATATTATATTTAATATTTATTTTATTAGTACTTTTACACCAGGTAAAGAAACACATTATTGTAAACCTGTATAATAATAACCTTTCTGTCAGATTTTTTATTGTTTTAAACCTGTAAAATTGTACCCACCCCATAAATGTTTTTTTCTCTCATTATATGGGTTTGAACATTATTTTTGGTTTCAGTCTGAAATAATACCATGGATAACTTAATATATAAACTATAACTATAAAAGGGAATATGCATGTTTTTTTTTATATTTTTAACCCATATTTTACATGGATATATATTTTCAGTGGTATACTGTATAATAGGGCACTTTAAAGGCATATACAATTTGGTGCTCTTTGTGTGAAAAATATTGATTGAAGGATAACATTACAAAATTTATAAAAAAATATTTTAGTCTTATTTAATCACATCATATACATCTTGTCATGTTCCCTACTGTAATATTTATTTATGTTACCAGGCTACAAAGTTGTGGTACCGAAGTTCTCCCGCAGAATTATATTATAAACCAGTAGATAATGGAACTGGACTGGAGCAAACAAGCAAGCTGGCCCAAATATGTGAAACATTTATTCAAAAGCTCATTGAACGAGGGCGGAAGGCAAGACCAGAGGTTGATGAGTTGCCACCATTAAAGGCTCCTAAAGGAAAAATGTGCAAACATAAATGTAAGTTACCTCTTTATTGTTGGGGTTAACGAAAAAAACACAAACCGAATTTTCGAATGACACACAATTATCCTTTCATTGATTTCATATTAAAGTTATATATATATATTTTTTTTTTATATATTGAAATAATAGTTTGTTTTTAAATAACTGCATCCAATTCATATATCATTTTATTTATTTTTATTTGAATACTTACCAAATGTACATAGGTGGACTTCATGCCAAAAGCATTTTCTGCCTGTCTACCTTAGGGTGGTGTAGAAATTAATGAGGTAGGTACGTTAAAAAGTATGACAAGTATGCTAAAAAAGGGTAGTATAAACATAAATATGTACATACTTTAGATGCATACAAACATAAATAATTAATAAATATATAAATACATATTATAAGTATGTAAATTCTTCATCATTTGTCTTCCTATCTAGTACCTGTCTTGAGTTAAATGTGGTTCCGATTCATTGTAGAACTCAAACCTACCTACTCCTACTTACATGATTTATTTCTTCCAGTTCTTGTGTTCCAACCATAGCAGTACTCTCCTCTCTACAATTAATCGTCTTCTGTTAGGCCCTCCCTCATACTTCTGCATGTTTCCATTCTCCTAACCTCATACAATCTGTCTGTCTCTGAAACACTCCTCAAGGAATCATAATAGTTCATAATCAAATCAAAAAGACTGTGTGCAGTTGCCTTTCACTCAAGACGAAGGTACATGATCTTCTCTCACGTAATCTCAGAGCATCAAGACAACAGTAAGTCTTTATTGATTTCATCTGTTACATATGTGTGTGTATTTATAGATTTTATGTTTGCAGACTATTATTTTTTACCTGTGGCTGTATTATTTTTCACTTGTTTTCAAATTTCTTAATAAATGGGAGCAACATCCTCATAGAGGTCGTTGAATGCCTGATGCGTCCTCTGCGGGATGGGAGAGTGCCCTCCCGGGAGAGTGCCCTCCCGGGAGAGTGCCCTCCCGGGAGAGCACTTTCCCTTTCCGCAGGCTCTTTGGCGTACATCACCTCCTCGCAATATGAGTCGGCAGAATCTCACGCGCTCTTGCTTTGTACTATGGCTAGAATCATGTTCTGTCAGTGAGAGGGTTTCCACACCTACAGCTGTCTCGAGGACGAGGCTTTGTTTACCCCTAGCTGGACCCTCCACCACGGTGTGTAGTGCAGTATCGCTTATTTATTGCCCCCCCTATTTACCTGTTTCTACGCGACCCTAACGTAGATTGGTGGAAAATACTTACACCATTAACTTTACCATTGTACATTTTTGTGACTGAAGTGTTAAAGTAAATACTATTTGGTATAGCTGAAGATCAAAGTTCATCGTCAGAAAGTGAAGAAGACTTTTTTGATGAGGAAAGTCTTCAAGGTTATACGGATAGAATAATGTTGGAACTACAAAGGAAGCAAAGTCATCCAAGGAGACTTCATCCCGAGATGTGGTTAGTTTAATACTTGCTTATTTATATATTTTGACTTTATTAAACGAAGCCTGAGTAAGTTTTGCTGCAGAACAAATCGTTGTTACTTTAACAGCTAATATTTGGCACATATTATACATACATATACTCAGTTGATATCTATGGAAGGTATTCACACTGTTCATTTGTTGTTCATTACCAATCCTCCTTATTACCTTTTCCATTTATTTGTGGAGGCAATAATTCTAGCTGAAATCTGTACTGTACTCACGGATCGTCATATTGTCCTTCGATCGATCGTAAGAAACTGTGAGATGCTTACTTACTTACTGCTCATTTATTCGTAGCTTAATCAATTACTAACAATCGGTTTTGATAAAATTGAAACCACAAATCACAACACATTTTTTTAAGTATCTTTAGAAACATTTCTGAGATACACGAAATATGTATATATATTATTACATTAAAATATTGTAGGTTTAACAACTCGGGTGAAATGAACGGCGGGCCGCTGTGTCGCTGCAGCGCTCGCGCCCGCCGCCAGGGCATGAGGCACGGAGTCTATGCCGGAGAGGGTTCATATCCCAAGTGTATACCGACACAGAATAATATCGATAAGCTGTATCACTACCGGTAAGTTTGTAACCAGTGTGATCTTTCCACAGCTATACACGCGGTATTTTAATAGTTAATGTAATAATCAAAAGTTAAAATATATTTATTCAAAAAGGGTATTCTATTTGGAAATATAATATGTTGTTACAACTGTTTACTTTCGTAATAGTTAACTGCAAAGTTTACCTGATTAGTTGATACTTGTGTTTGTTGAAAATAAGTAATAACTTAAGCTAGTTCCAAAAAAAAAAAAAAAAACAGAAACAATTCAGTGCCAAAATAGAGTTAGATCACAAACTATTTTTAAGGGATGTCGCTAAACTGCTGCGGGAGATACATTATGTTTTGAACAATCACATTTCTGGAACAATTTTTTTTAAACAGTTGTGTTGTGTTGTAAACTTCTTATTTGATTCTAGTAATCAAATGATTAATTAGAAGGACTGAAATAAAGTACAACCATTCAAAATACTTTTCTACAGCACCAATGTTTTAAGATCAATACATATGTATATACACTGATCCCCGAAGGGGCTGGCAGAGTAAACACCCACGTTTTGCCAACCATATTTAATCGAACTTACTAACGTTATCTTCTTTAGTATGATGATTGTGTTATATGTTTCAGGATCACTGTATCACCGCCAACCAACTTCCTAATAAAGGCGCCGACGAGCATAGCCTACGACGAGCACGAGTTTCTATTTTCTGGGTTCTCGCTCTTCTCCCATTATAAATTAGCTAAACTGCCTACTTGTAAAGTGATAAGGTTCAATATAGAATATACCATTTTATATGTAGAAGAACCAGCACCGCAGAACTTCAGTATACAAGAATTGGACTTGTTTGGTAAGAAATAATAAATCATAATTTCTAAACTTTTCTATATACCTTAAAAGAAAGAAAGTCTTGGTATATATCAGGTCAGTAGTCAAATAAGTTGCTAAACCTATTTAAGAGTTACAAGGCTACTAAAAGTCCAACCGAAATGTATAATTGAGAATGACGAACTGAAGTATTTATTACATACCGTTATTACATACCGTCTGAGCCTGACAAGTTCTGTTTGTTATATTGCTAAGGTATTGGAAACAGTAAAAAAATACATTCACAAATACATACATATACTCTCGCCTGTATCCCCACAAGGTAGGCAGACGCGCACACGTACATGTATACACATTATCGTATATAACAGTGCAACCATTTAAAAAATCTTATATCTTTAAATGAGCAATTGTTGTATATATATATATAATTGGAATCTCGGAATCGGCTTCAACGATTTTCATGAAATTTAGTACATAGGGGGTTTCGGGGGCGATAAATCGATCTAGCTAGGTTTCAGTTTTAGAAAACGTCGTTTTATCCGTGTTTTCAGGCAATGAAAAACTGCTACAATATCATTAGTATACGAAGGTAAATTTCGCCACCATCTGTAAGGTTGTAATAGGTCAGGTGGGAAATAAGGCGGACCCGTAACCAGATTACCCCGGTTCGAGTCCTGATGATTATTTTATTTAACTTTTTTTTCGTTGTTTTACACGATTTACCAAAAAATACCGAGCAAAGCTCGGTTATCCAGGTACTGTGTTATTATATAAAAAAAATGCTGCACATATGATTTTTTTATTACGATAATAAATATATGGAATTGGTAACGCTTATTTTCGGTTCGAATATAAAAAAAAATTATAATATAGAAAAATAATTCACTTATAGTAGAAAACCGACTTCAATACGTCTATCATAAATTTTAACATTTATATGGTTTTCTCATGGATGCCATTGTCAGAACTGGACCTAATTGAAATGGGACCACACGGGAAGCGCAAGCTTTCAAATAAAAAAAAACATCAAAATCGGTTCACCCAGTCGAAAGTTCTGAGGCAACAAACTTTAAAAACAGTTGAATTGAGAGCCTTTTTTGAAGTTAGATTGTTTTAAGTTAAAAACTGCAGATTGAATCTGGCAAGGCAAGCCTGCAGGCAAGCCTGTTGCCGATAAGTGGTCACGCTTAGATGGGATAATTGGGAGTATATTGAAAGGAAAATGAAGGTAATGCCAGGAATGCGATATTGCTTGCTTGGATTGGGAAGAGTACCTGTATCTCGAACGGACTGGTGGCGGAAAATTTGAGCTGCTAATGAAAAGTGGTCTATATACAAAAATCATAAGCTTTCACTATAAATTTATATGATTTAAGTTTTTTTGTTATACGGTAATTTAATAAGTAATTATGAATTACGAACGTAGTATTACAACAACCTTTTTATATTTCAGAGGAGTTCCTATTCTATGAACTATTGGAGTTAGTAGATCTGGACCTTGGCAAGGCGACAGAAACCTCGTGCTCACAGTTCCACTTCATGCCACGATTTGTCCGATATCTGCCTGAGGGTGGATGTGAGGTGAGATATGATATGATTTGATTTATAAAGTGCCGTATCGAGAAGGACTGCCTTTTGCGTCAGGCCCTTAACCCAGCTATCTAACGTGAGCCTCTGCAGGTGTTGGTCGAGGCTCTTAGCTCAACCCATGGCTTGATATGCCTATCAGCACAATAATTGCTGAATCCACTTCCCACATATCGACAACCTTATGAACCAAATCCAAATATTGAGTTGTGTATCTTTTTCAGGCTTTATGAGATTGTCTTCATGGGGAACAGTGATAGATCGATCCCAGTATAATGTGCGATCTGTATCTGAACTACGTAACTAAATATCTGTGCTTTAGCCACCACAATAAATTTTATGGTTCATGCCAACTTTATAGTAAATATTGACATAGATATTAAAAAATATCTGTACTCATGAACAAACTCGTACACATTCATTAACAAAGAGCCTTATTTTTTAGTAGTTATTAAACAATATAATTATTTGCTAAGTCTTTTTTTTTTTGTTTTAGGTTTTATCAATGTGTGAAGTTCTAAAGTATTTAATTGAACAAAGTGGGCTGCTTATACCTCCTGAGAATCTAGAAAATGTTCACAATATGGATCACTATACATGGCAGAAATTTGTTGACAGAATTAAAGGTAACATTATTTCATCATTTTATGCGAAATCTACACACATCCCATTTTTTCTGGTAATGGTACTTGTATCATTTATAAACATATCTTTTTTTATTTCATCTTACATATTAGGCATTTCAGTTGTTAGCCATAAATATTGGATACAATATAGATAATAAATATATTCAAAGGTTTAAAATAATACTTGATAAAAATAAGGTATTCTTTTTAGGCATGATAATTACCTTCCCCGGCAAAAAGCCGTGCTCAGTGCGAGTGGATCAACTAGACCGCAGCCCGCCGACTGGTGAAGGAGACTCCAAGAATTCTGCCAAACACAAAAATTATTACCCTGAAATAGTACATTTTGGAATACGCCCACCGCAGTTTAGTTACGCTGGCAACCCTGAGTAAGATATTAACTTATGTTTCAGGTTCAATAGAATGAGTCATTACTAGTAGTTCATTGACAGTTCGTGATTGGCTTTAAGGTATTGTTTTAAATATATCGTAGTTAACATATATACATAAAATTTTCAGATACCAGAAAGCTTGGCGTTACTATGTAAAGTATAGGCATTTGATAGCCAATATGGCTAAGCCATCGTTCAAGGAGCGGCAAAAGTTAGCGGCTAAAGAGGCCACGCTGCAAGAAATGAGAACTCAGAGTAAGATGAGAAGAGACGTGACGGTCGCTATATCTTCTGAAGGGTTTCATACTACGGGACTTATGTGTGATATTGTACAGGTAAATTTTATTATTCCTATCATGGATAAAACTCACATCACATTTATAATATGTCTGAGTTAGAAGTTGGATTAATGTATCACTAGCATTTTATCTCATTTGAAATTCTTGGGATGTTACTGTGGCTTGTTGTAATAAAAGTTGCAATAAAATGATAGATAAATATAGGAATTTACTGCGGATTGTACATATATAATCTTACAAAGCTATAAATAAACTAATAGCCATAAAATGCTACATTTTCAGATGTACAAATATTATTCAATTTTTATATTTCGTTTGAATATATCATCAAAAATTCTAATATCTATTACAATTCTGTACCAAATTGCGTTGAGCTAATGCTATAAACTTCCATTAGACACACATTCCATACACCATACTGACATGTGATTATTTTAATATAAGTTTTTCTTAAAATTTCAGCACGCCATGCTTATCCCAGTTTTAGTCCGACATCTTCGTTTCCACAAATCTTTGGATAGCCTTGAAAAGAAGATGGATTACGTATTTAAACAGCGGGCTCTACTACAGACTGCTCTCACTCATCCTTCGTACAGAGAAAACTTCGGTACAAACCCTGATCATGCGAGAAATAGTCTTACTAACTGCGGGATTCGTCAGCCAGAATATGGAGATAGACGAATACATTATACAAGGAAGAAAGGTAAGTTATAAATATAGTAAAGCATTAAAACTTACAGTATCATAACTTATTCTAAATAAATAATTATTCTTAGGCAGTAACACCGCTGCCTCACAGTAAACCGGTAATCAAACAATGGCCCAACCCCCTCCCCTCACCCTCACCTTCCATCACCCTCAAAGGCGGGCAGCACTTCCTACTCTTAAGTTGCAGATGTTCCTACTTGCCTAATGCATGCATACCATACTTACAATGAACAGACTTTATATGAAAAAAAGGTAAATCAACTCATGCAGCATGCTGAGTTATAGACAATCCTAGTATTTATAAAATAAAATCTTTATTTATTTAACTTAAAGAGTAAAGTCAAGTAAATATGGGTCGAGGTGCTCGCTAGGACGTGAATTGACTTATTTATTGCAAAATACAGTCTCCTTACAAAATAGCTTACAAAAAGATAGCTTTGAAGCCAAGCTCAAAAACAATTTATTGCAGGTATCGTGACTCTAATCAATATAATGTCACGGTTCGGCAAACACAGCGAGACGGAGTCCGATATCAAGCATAACGAACGTTTGGAGTTTCTGGGTGACGCCGTGGTGGAGTTCCTATCCTCCATACATTTGTTCAAAATGTTCCCCGGCTTGGCAGAAGGAGGTCTAGCTACCTACAGAGCGTCCATCGTTCAGAATCAGCATTTAGCACAACTTGCTAAGGTAATTTTTTTGAAAGCCAAATTGAATAACTCTATCTTTTAAAATATATTTATCTGAATTGATCAGTTAAGTGGTAATTAATATCTCATATTTAAAAAATATATACATATGTATTCGTGTTTGAGAAACTTAAGTATAAGCTGTACTTAGTAGTTTAGATCTAGATATATGTGTAATATGTAAATTTTCTCCTGAATTATCATTAATAAATTATCAAAATAAAATTTTGTTAGGCTATGCGTTTAATATTTAATAACGTATGCGTTTGATATGCCTATGCTTAACCCTTCGGGGATATGGGGTCGTCTTTTAATCGATAGGGTTGGAGGAAGTTCGGAAAATCAATGAGAGGGCGGTAAAGTGAGATATCGTGTGTATTTATTTTGTTGGTTGAACGCGTCATTTATAAACCGAAAAGCGGCGCGTGACCGATTTCCTCCTCAACTTCTTACAAGATGCTTCCTATCCACCTTTTAGTGTTGAAGAAAGTCTCGCTATTCCGTCGTTCAAGTACACTATCAGATAACTACATGATAACTATGTACATTTTTCATATAATTAAATTTTTCCTTTATTATTTTTTGCGGCGATTATTTTTCCAGGATTAAATGAGATTATACCTGTATTAAAACATATTTCGAATTTTCTTAAGATACAAAACCAAAAACAAAAATTACGTGTTTTTGGGTACGGATAAGTCTAAAACCTCACTTTTCAAGCAGCTTGTGATGTCAAAAAACTCTTTCAGGAGTGTCATGCTCGGGCTGTGTAAGCTTGCTCCTTTTAACTTCATTTTGCGCTTTTTTAGTTTTTCGCCCCAGCCGTATTGTAGTGCAGTACGATTAACTTACTATCAATAACAAACTACATACATAAAATAAATTTGAAATGAAAATTTCTAAAACAATACACAAAATCTTGCAAAAACGATAACTTTTTTTAATGATAACTCACTACAATAGGAAACTTAACAAGCAAATTATAGAGTGAATTACACTATAACTCGTTAAAATACTTACACTAATTTAGAAAATGCAATAGAATAGTTAGTTATGTTTTATTCGTGACTGTTACAATTTGGGATTCTTTAATGAAAAAGAGATTTTCTTTTATTAATGATATTGCACACAGATACAGAATAGCCATAGACTATATAGTTGTAGATACAATTAACGAACTAATAAAATTATATATTTAATAGTGACAAATAAACTTTACGACAGTTTTATTACTATTAGCTGTATTCACAACGAAAGACACAGATACACATAAGCCCGAAGGCTTGGGCATTAATTAGATGGTAATTTTAGCCAGTCATAGGTAAGTAATGTACCTATCACTGTTGCCGCCTTCACCGCTGAGGAACAATATTTTTTTAGCCGGCATTCGACAACTTATAAAGCGATATTTCAAATGTATTGTACGAGATAATGTGATTGTAGTTCTTGTGGTTTTTTTTTATTACCGTAAAATTTTTGATTGCTCCTCGTATGTATGTAAATCACGAAATACCTTCGATATGAAAGTTACACAGAACACTAATTTAAATTTTTTGAAAGCGAAAGTAATAACAAAATGAACATTCAAGTACTTTTAGAAAACTTTTAACATTTCAAAGCTTATATTTCTTAACGCAATTAAATAAAATTGGATTGATTGAAATAAGTAGTAATAATGTAAGGTGATGTAGAACATAGGTCTAGAGCAATTCATGCTGCACGCGCACGGCTCGGACCTGTGCCGCGAGGTGGTGATGCGGCACGCCATGGCCAACTGCTTCGAGGCGCTCATGGGCGCCTTGTTCCTCGACGCCGGCCTGGAGGTCAGTGTAAGTTACACCCACAACAGCGGCACTATTTACTTATAACTTTTTTACGTTTTAAATTAAAGATCTCAACAAATCGTTTACTACAGCTACCAATCTAATAAAAGATTAAAATGTCTATGAGTATGTTCCTACATGGTCTTGAACAAAAGAAGCCCGTTGGCAAGACCTGAAATTTAAAAATATTCTGTTTGAGGGCAATAAACGAAGAAAAAAATAGGTTGTATTTATTGATACGACTTTCAAAGCTGCACTTAAGCCATTTTACGAATTGTTATCGATACACGTTTATTTAAATAGTTGTGATGAAACAATTAGTGTTACGGGAACAGTTTATGCGTTCCTCCCGGATAAAAAGCTTGCAACTTATGAACGCTTATTTTATCTTATTAAACAGCATTGTAAAATAGAAATGACGAATATTAAATGTGATTACGAGCTAGCTCTCATCAATGATTAAAAATAGCAAACATTAACATTGATTATAACTTAAAACCGAGAGTAGAAAACCGTCTAGAGTATGTTCCAATTTGCCGTTGCTATCTTCAGAATATATTACAGAATGTTGGACTACCATTATTTAATTACTTTTTAAATATTTTATTGAGACTGCTATAGACCTGTTGTGTTTGGGGTCAGCTAGTAATGAATTAAATTTCAGGTTTGTACAAATGGATGTTAACCAAGTCTTTTAGATAAAAGTTTTGACCCTTAGCGTTCCAAACGCTGACATTACCCAGTAATATTCCTACTAGATAGATGCTATTTGATGTGTATTTCAATGTGTGTGTGTATTTCAACCAATCAGGTGGCTGATCGAGTGTTCGCCTTAGCTCTATGGCACAATGAGCCCGATATGTTAGAAGTATGGACAAAGGAGCGACCGCATCCTCTTCAAGAGCAGGAGCCGTTGGGAGACAGACAGTATATAGAGTGCTTCGACTTTTTGAAGAAACTTACAAAGTTTGAAGATTCTATAGGTAATTTTCACAAATAATAATTCTTTTAGCAATGTTTACGTATGTAGCTACTATTACATACACATTTGCGTAGAATCAAAGCTTCAGCCGCATATGGTATTTGATAGCAAAACTGTCAAGCGATATACCCATGACTTTAGGGTAACGTGACTTTTTTACTATTGCAGACGATGTTTTAATGATTTACGTTTAATACATAAAATCATTCTTAAACAAACGGCTTATTTAAAATATCTCCTCGTTCTCTTCGTAACCAATTACGAAATTATACATATCTAAACATTTTCACTATTATATTAACTAGTCTGAATGCCGAAATGCTTGCACTGTGTTGCCGAGTGAGTGAGGGTACCGGAAAGCCAACTCAACTTTAACTCATCTCCCCTTCTCCTCTTTCCCCTCCCTCCATTACCCGCGCTTCGCACTTATGACTCTGAGTTGCAAGTGTCCACGAGTAGCGGTTGTAGTGACAACCGGTAAATGTACCATCATCAGGTGACCCGGTTGATCACCTGTCGCCCATTTAAATAAATCATAACAAATAAAAATTGTATTAGAGATGCTAAATACTCGTGCAATAATCGAATACAAACTTTTTAACGCCCGCATTAATAGGATTTCAGTTTTTTTATACATACATAAATGACATACTCTCAGGGACGTAATTATTGCCCATGCTTTCTTTTGACGTGACAAGGTGCAAGCCTATTGACGTCATTCAGGCACTTTTGGGGATTTCATGGGAAAATTTTAAGTATATTTACAGAAAAGGTTCGATTCCAATTTTCAAGGGACAGAAATTTACGCGATTTACAAATAGCTGTCATGTTCTTTGTGTCCGTTTTATCTGTGTCTGACTGACCTGTTGGTCTAGTGGTAGTAACCTGACTGACACAATTTTTTCCCCCGTATGTTGTTCTAACAGGTCTACAATTTAAACACATTCGTCTACTGGCGAGGGCATTCACGGACCGGTCAGTTGGGTTCACGCACCTTACCTTGGGGTCCAATCAGCGGTTAGAGTTCCTCGGGGACACTGTACTACAGCTCGTTGTATCTGACAGACTGTATCGACACTTTCCCGATCATCATGAAGGCCATCTATCTGTAAGTTGAACTATCTACGTCATATTTTAATATGTACCTAATTATTTTGAATGAATGTGGGAGTGCCATGTTTAAGCAGGCGGGCCGGCTCGACGTAGGTAATAACATGAACTCAAAAAAATAATTCTAGACTAACAAAAGTGAGAATAGGATTATCATTAATGTTTTTTATTTATTTTACAATATCTACAAATATCACCTAAGTTGAGATTTAAATTTTGAGGAGGTTATCAAATCGCTGCATCCTATTGATCAATGGCAATCACCAAAGTTTAATAATAAAATATGTATAACGACGTATCTATATTTCAGTTACTCCGCTCGTCTCTAGTGAACAATCGCACACAAGCCATGGTGTGCGACGACCTGAACATGGCCGAATATGCAACGTACAACAATCCTAAAGCGAAACCCACTGCTAAGAAACACAAAGCCGATTTGCTTGAAGCGTTCCTTGGAGCGCTTTACATCGATAAAGTGAGTTCGTTTTATATTCTTTCAAGATTCAACCTTAATTAGTCATGTAGTTGTATGTTTCTAGACATTTTTACTGACAGACCAGTAATTATAATATTATTTGATTGCGTTCAAGAACTTGGAATATTGTCAAGCATTTTGCAACGCATGTTTGTTCCCGCGGCTGCAAGAGTTCATCATGAACCAGGACTGGAACGATCCCAAGTCAAAGTTGCAGCAGTGTTGTCTTACATTGAGGTCAATGGAAGGCGGTGAACCAGATATTCCAGTGTACAAGTATGTGCTACTTCTTTATTTGTATTTGTACCAGCTTTTACACGTTCAACATATATCACATGTTATTTATATTAGGTATTCTACGTGAAAGGTAACATATTTGGTAAAAGTTTATGATTAACGGTTAATTACTTAAAGTGTGGAAGCGAGCATACAAAATAAATATATAGACGCTTTTGTCTCCGAAAGGGTAGGCAGAGGAGTAAGTAACGCCCACATTTTGCCTATTACAATTTAGTCCCATTTACGTAATAAAGGTCAAGCCTATTGCGTCATCCAGTCACTTTCGGGAAAAAGATGTTAAAAATTTGGAATATATTCACAGCAAAGGGAGTATAGCAAGGGTAGGAAATGGATATTGCAATATAGATGGATTGGGGAGTATAAGCTATAGCTGAGGCAAGTCAGGATTGTACCTATAACTTGAACTGGATGGTGTCGCGAGTCTTCTAACTATAACAAAATAAAGAAAGAAGCAATATATATATATATATATATATATATATATATATATATTAAGGGGTTTTTATCCACAAGGATACTCCTTTTTTTTTTTTTTTTTTTTTTTAACGTGTGGAAATCCCCTCGGACCGTCACCCCGCCGGGGTTTGCGGCGGGGCGGTGTGTCGGAATCGAACCGACTAAAACCACACGGTGTGCCACTCTGCGCCTGAGACGGAAGGGATCCGGGAACTGCTGATATTAAGACATCCGGACCCCTCCCAGCGCTTGCCCGCACTGAAGCGGGCACCGTCTGCTGTTAAACTCTCTAATTAGGCTCTAACTCCTACCCCAACGTACCCTATCATATACAACACAAAATTACTAATTATTTATCAACAAAGAAAGGGTATTATCGATTATAGGTGTGGCAGACCTAAAAATAACATTTTCTTGAGGATATTAACATTATGTTGTGTCATGACTTGTTAGTTGTGTGTTAGTGGTACTCACTGGTAATGAGACACTAATAGTTATTTTTATTGTTATGTTTTGAAGATTTTAATGACAAAAATAGATATTTCTGGCCTTGAAATTTAAAAATTACAAATACAAAAAATTCGTCATACTCGCATACTTATTTGTCTTATTAGTATTTTATAATTATAAATGAATTTCAGGGTGATCGAATGCCTAGGCCCGACCAACACTCGCGTGTACACGGTAGGGGTGTACTTCCGCGGACAGAGGCTGGCGGCCGCGCGCGGACACTCCATACAGGAGGCCGAGATGAACGCCGCCGAACAGGCGCTCAGCAGTGCTCACGGTAACTACAATTTGTTATAGTAAAACATATTACATAGTCGATATATTTTACCGCCATTTATATTCTATACATTTGGTAGAAAATTTCAACTTGGCAATACTGCAGAGCGTGTAAGTATTGTTTCGCAATCTTGTGCGAAATCTCTTGCTTGAGGTGTTATACAAGTCACTCTTGCCGACTGAGCTAGGCCAGGCGAGTTTGAGGCCTTTAGAACATTTTGTTTTAGATTCAGGACTTTAAAGAGCTCTTTCAAGGAGGTTTTAAACATAGATGTCAAACCTTCTCTACTATGTTGATGTCAGTTACTTGGATCTTACTGCAGATAAATTGAATAACTTTGAAAGAGTCTAAAATCTCACTTAACACATATTATATACATTTTTTAGACTACACAAATACTACGCTTTTAATTTTCAAATAAAAAAACTCAATAGATTGCCTATATATATCATATTCTATGAATTACCCTAACTCCTGCTTACTTAAGAAAATTTCTTAATAACATTCTCTACATGTCTAATTCATACTGGTAGGGCATTGGATAACCAAACCGTTTGAAAAGAGAGCGGATTGTTATCAAATTTTATAGCATGGCATTTTTAATATCATATGATCTCAAAGATATCTGAGGTGACTTTCATGTAAGTAACTATTCTTTTGTATTTACTTATATTTTTACACTGTTTCTCCCACAGAACTGTTTCCGCAACTTGACCACCAGAAACGAGTGATAGCCAAGAGTATGAGGAAAAAGAAGAAGAAAAAGAATGGACGCGAAAGTCCTACCCTAGAACGCGAGAGAGCATTAAAACGTAAACGTTTAGAAGACAATGTGCCTAAAGCGTACAAAATTAGTGAGAGAACGCGATCCAAGTCGGAATCAGACGAAAGTGTGGTTCAGGTACTTTCGGAAGACGAAAACGTTCCAAGTCCTCAAGCTGGGTCCGGCGAAGATTCTGGACTAGATAGTGACGATGGCTCAGTAGATAAATTTGATAATGTTCAAGTCAGCTCCCTTCTCAGCGATATGGAGAAATTACGGGAGGATATGATAAAGAAAAATGAGTATGAAAAATTGAAAGAGAAGTGCAGGAGATTGGCAGAAGATGACGATGAATAGTGAGATTTAATTTGTAAGCTGAGCTATAAATAGTTTTTATGAGCATGAGATGCTGAATGAGGCCGTCAGTGTGTAAATTTAACAGTTATAACACAAGTTTAAATTATTCCTTTGATTTTTTTTCAAACTAGTCTTAATAAACTAGAGACATTAATAGAGATATAGCCTTAAAGTAAAAGTGACAAATGTTATTAATTAGTAACACCTAGTGTGGTCCACATACAGCAAAAACATATGTACATCAACATCATCTAGCGAAGAAAAGCTGAACTACGTAGAAAGATCCTGAAGCGCGATATTTATACATATGTATATACAAATTCCCAACACTAACCATTGGACCGCGGTCCGCCAGGCATGTTCACCGAGAACTTATGTTTTTTTTACTGTAATTCAGTCATATTTCTCATCTTATAACAGCCCATGCTTATCTGCTTTATAGCAAGCAAGCAGCAGTCCGTAATAATTATTTATTTATAAGAATAACTGCTTATTTGTGTCTCTAAGTCACTGTTAAATCTATCTAATCGTTTATATATCTTGGTGCTAAGTCATTATCAATCAATAAGTTAGAGAGTAAAGGTCGTTAGTTTTAATTTTGTTTTTTTTTTACTGTTCTATTGTTCAATAACATTTAGAATTAAGACATTAATGTAAGATTTAAAAGAATGAATATAATGTATCTAAGTATGAAAAATAGAGTGTTTTGTATTTAATGTTGCTAAGCACTGTGTAAGATCAACGTTTGTGTTTCAGTCGATTTTAAGATTCATTATTATACCTTAAGTGATAAATGAAACGACGGGCCTGTTGGTCTAGTGGTTCGTGACCCTGACTGCTGAACGGTGTGGGTTCGATTCCCACACGGGACAAAAATTTGTGTGATCCAGAAATAGATGATCCGAGTCTGTGTGTACTTTGTGTCCGTTGATTGAATGTTTGTAAAGCCCCCCGCGACACTAGAACTATTCCTAATGCAGGAGTTTTGATAAAAAAAAAGATAAATTATGCAGCTAAAGTTTGTTGCTGATAGACATATAATGTTTTATTTACCCTGCATTGTTAACTATGGAGCTGAAAAATAAAATTTGGTGTTCTTTTTTTTAAGTTATGTACACTTTTGAAAATTAAGAGATGATGATGATAATAAGAAAAAAAAATAGAAAATTACGGATGTAATGCATGTAAAAAGATTTTTTGGATATTTTTATTTTTTAAACAAGGAAATTGTTCAAAAAACTAGATTCTGTGCAATCTTAATAGTTAGCGACATCATTAGAGTGGTGTTGCCACTTTCGTTTTGATATTCAGGAAAGTATCGACTTTTTGTAAGATTACTGTAACGACGTACTGAAGGTAAGTATGTAATATTTTCTAACTTGAACAAGTTTAAATGTAAAATAAACTATTTTGTTTCGTTTATACTTATTTTGTTTCGTTTATAGTACATACCTGTTTACAGATATGTGTGTACAGATAGTATAAAATTATATAGGTCAAATACGTATGAGCTTTATCAATGTATATCTTACGAATCTCTAATTGATAATGTTAGAAAATTTATGTAATCCATGTTTGCATATGATGATAATGCAGTACTTAAGAAATATTAAATCATTAAAATTATGTAGAAACGTAAAACAATGACATTGAGACGTTTTATTCCGTATATTATACAGTATTTTATTTAACTGCCTACATCAACAGAAAACGATGCAGCACAATGTAAATGCGATTGGTCCTTTTAGCTTTTTAGCGCGTAATGTAAGCCATTGCTTTTGGTTAGGCACGTACATCTCCGCTGGCATTAGTTGTTCTGGAGTATCGCTTTCTGAAACATTAAAATAATAACAATTTCGTATGTCGTCGTATTGTCTTCAAGATTTGGAATCAGACATATCATGTCTCCATTACAAATCATCGCTTTCTTTAGCGGTTTAAAAGCTCCTCATGCATGCATTATGTTTTGCCGTTTACTGTCTTAAGTATACATATAATTTATATTTGACGACCCCATCATAACATAAACCTATTGCAAATATTTATATAAACTACTTATTTTACTTTAAAATATCCATTTTTTACTACTACTATTTTGTAACTTTGATTTCGGCCAATACTTCAGTGGGACTTCTCTCGAACGAACATCTTTACTTTTTATCCTTACGTTAATACATACCGTCTTTACGTACGAGCTGAGCTGATTGCATTGTAGAGTCTTGCATAGATATGAGATCTCCGGGAGCGTGGAGTAGCAGTCTACCAACGCCTTCGCACCTCCTGTACAAGATTAATGTATAGAACGATATTATTATTAACGAACGATATTATTATTATTATGCGTGCACGTTTACACGATTACACAGATGGTTTTTGCATAAAAAGTAAGTAACAAAATATTAACAGGTTTAGATTGAAATATTATATGTATATAGTATATAGTAGGTACATCTTAAAAAAAATATACGGGCAGTCTTTGGGGATTGTCGATAGAAGTGAAAACTAAGTAACTTGTGAATTGTATCGTTGAGCTATTAGATTATACACAATATACATATAGCCCAACGATGCAGGGGTGACAGTTATCATGGTATGTGTGTGAGCAGTGGAGTGCTGTAGAGTCATTGTGAGGGTGGCGTGGATCGAACCATCGGCCAGGGAGACCCGTAGAAATTGTGGTGCCGCTGGCCGCCCGCGGCATAGAGAGGGGCCCAACCACGGCTAACCACCCTGGGAGGCTGCCCCGTCAGGTCGCGCATAATCCACGGAGTGGCTCGTCGTGCCGGTTGGTGACCGGATGGTGGGACCCGGCAACCACTTCCGGAAGGGTACGGGCGCCCTTCCATCCGACGGTTCGGTCACCGTCATGCTTCACCGATACATGATGACAGCATTTTTAGTCTCAGTTTACATTGCCACGATGACTGTCATGCCTTTTACGCCCCCTTCCTCTTCTATCATGGCAGCACAAAAAAAGAAAAGTGGTCTTACAGCGGCATCCTTCTCTCCCACCAACCCGCTTTTTGAGGTGGAGTTCACTAACATACGTGGACTCCATGCAAACCTCAGCGCCGTACACCAGCACCTCGAGACGGCTCGGCCGGCCATGCTTTTTCTTACGGAGACACAAATACGCCGCCCTGCCGACACGGCATACCTCCACTATCCCGGCTACGTGCTCGAGGAGTGCTTCCTCGCAAGGGCTGGAGTGTGCCTTTTCGTCAGGGCGGATGTTTGTTGTCGCCGTCTGCACTGCCTAGAAGACACATCCTTTTCCATCCTTTGGCAGCACGTGGATTTTGGCTCTACGCCGGATTTACGTGTGCCTCTATCGCTCCCATTCCGGAGACTCCGAGACAACTCGACTCTTTGACCACCTGAGTCAAGCAGCGGATAAAGCGCAGGAGCAGTTTCTGATCGCCGAACTGGTGTTTTTAGGAGATTTTAACGCCCACCATGAGTCCTGGCTGGGATCTTCCAAAACTGACCACGCTGGTCGAACTGCCCACGCATTTTTTCTCACGCATGACCTTACCCAACTGGTACTCCAGCCCACCAGGATACCAGACAGAAGGGGTCAAGCGCCCTCTTTGCTGGACCTACTGCTGACGAATCACCCAGCGCAGTACAGCGTATCGGTTCTCGCCCCTCTGGGATCCTCCGACCACTGCCTGGTGTCGACCTCAGTGCCTCTTGTTACCCCTCCACGACCTGTGGTAACATGGCGGCGGTTATGGCACTACTCGTCAGCAGACTGGGATGGAATGCGGGATTATTTTGCATTGATCATTGATCGCCTAAAAGCAGCACTAAACAGAGCCACTAGGGAATGCAAGAGGGCTTACATCAGAGCAGATGCCCAGCGCATTGCACGGTTTAGTCGAGAACTCGTCGCATACCCTACTGGTAGCCGTAAGTTTTGGCGATTCAGTCCAACTACTACCAACCTTCGCTGCCGCCGTTGAGCCACCCTGACGGATCACTGGCCCACGAGCTGCAAGAGAAAGCAAATCTACTATCTGACCTCTTTGCGGCTAACTCCCGAATCGACGACCGTGGCGCGCACACGCCCACCATTGCGACCTGCGACTCCGCAATGCGGGATATTCGCATCCGGCAGAGGGATGTTCGTGCGGAGCTTCGGTCACTCGATGTCCGGAAAGCCAGTGGACCCGATGGTATTCCGGCGGCGGTTCTTAAGAACTGCGCACCTGAGTTGTCTTCCGTACTGACGCGCTTGTATCGCCTGTCCTATTCTTAAGTAATTATTCCGGAGGCCTGGAGAGAAGCGAATGTTCAACCCATTCCCAAAAAAGGCGACCGCTCTGATCCAGCCAATTACCGATCTATAGCCGTCACTTCCATATTCTGTAAGGTGCTCGAGCGGATCATTAACACCCAATTAATCCGCCACCTAGAGGATCACTCCTTGTTAAATGATCGGCAATATGGTTTTAGGCCGAACCGATCCACGGGTGATCCATCGGGGAGGCTATAGATATAGAGATAGGCATGGGGAGTCCTTGGCCATCAGCCTCGACATTTCCAAGGCCTTCGATAGGGTCTGGCACCGCTCGCTTCTCTCCAAACTTCCTTCTTTTGTTCTGCCACCCAAACTCTGCAACTGGGTTGCTGCCTTCCTCCATAAGCGCGGCATTAGGGTTCTCTGCGACGGTGCGGCCTCAGACTTCCAGGAGGTAAGCGCTGGTGTACCTCAGGGCTCCGTCCTATCGCCTACGCTGTTTCTTCTGCATATCAATGACATGTTGGCTCTTGGCAATATACATTGTTATGCAGATGACAGCACAGTTCATGGGCGATATTTTGGACATCATGCAGCCAAGCTGGCAGACGTTGAGGGAAAACAACAGGAGCTTGTCGCTGAGCTCGACCGGGTTTTGAGCCGCATTTCCCAATGGGGCTGTGAGAATCTGGTCGAGTTCAGCGCCAAGAAAACACAAGCGTGTGCGTTCTCAACCAAAAAGTCTCCATTCCTTCCCCTTCCTACTCTTCAGAGCACTCAACTGCCACTGCAGGATAGGCTTAGTATCCTGGGTATGGATATTTGCCGGGATCTCAATCCGATTACATCGAGAATGTCACCAAGGCGGCCTCGCGAAAGCTCGGCGTTTTGAATAAGGTGAGACGGTTCTTCTCGCCCGAGCAACTGTGTCTTTTATACAAGACCCAGGTTCGCTCCTGCGTGGAGTACTGCTCTCATCTCTGGGACGGCTATGCGCAGTATTTGCTTGACGCTCTCGATCGGTTGCAACGGCGCGCAGTCCGCATTATCGACTGTCCTGAGATCACCCAGTCTCTTGAGCCTCTACAGTTGCGAATAGATGTCGCCTCTATGGCAGTCCTCTATCGCCTACATTACGGGGAGTGTTCTGATGAGCTCTTCCAATTGGTCCTACCTTCTCCCTTCTCCTACAGGACTACACGTGCTGGCCTGAGGAGTCATCGTTTGAGCGTCGAAAATATACGTACGCGAACTAAACGGTTTGGCTCTTCTTTCCTGTCCCGATCGGAAAAGACTGGAATTCTCTACCAGCGCACGTGTTTCCTTCCCACTTTGATCCCGGGTCTTTTAAGCGGGGCGTGAAAAAGCATCTCACCAGGCCGCCATAGTGTGGGTCACCATGCTGCATTGACTAGACATGCAATGAGGATGGTGACCACCACTCTTTGACTCCACCTATTGCTTTCCATCAGGCAAAGTGGAGTCACTATGGTAGGCTAATATAAAAAAAAAAGCTCATGGGAAGCGTCCGGTGACGATTACGCAAGTTTCATGCTTTTTGTTCACCCTAAAAGTACACATATACAGTCGTGGTCAACTAATTAGGGACACTCTCTAGTTAATCCAAATTGTGAATTTATTTTTTATTTTCCAACGAGTCTAAACAATATTCCACATCTTTTACATGTAAGTATAATTAGTCATTTATGTGCCTAATTATACAAACAATAACAACTTCTTAAACATTAAACCTCTTTACAGTATAGCTGATAGATGATCACAGTGCTATTTGTTCAAAGAATGCTGGCTGGCCATTTAATTAGGGACACTGAGATATTGCGTTCTAGTTTCAAAATCTGAATCTCAATTATTATTTTCTTTCTTCTCCTATTCTTTGTGGTAGTTTTGGCGGCAATCTAGATTTGTAATTTCAAGTTTTGAGAGTTATTTTGAAGAACAATGGGCAAAAATAAAAGTTGCGATGCAACACGACGAAAAATTATCATGAAGTTTGTCGAGCGTGGTTGGTCATACCGAAGGATAGCAGGATATTTAAATTGTTCAAAAACTATGGTATGCAATGCAGTGCAACATTTCAGGCGCAATAACACAACTTTAAATGTGCCCAGAAAAAAAAGATCGAGAAAAACAACTCCGCAAGAAGATAGAATGATAACCAGGTTAGCTAAGAAAGATCCGTTTCTAGGCTCTATTTTAATTAAACATGAAGTGTTTGGGGCAGACGAAAGAGTCAGTGTATCAGCGAGGACAGTTCGACGACGTCTGGTAGAAGCAGGGTTGTTCGGAAGAGTGGCTCGCAAAGTACCGTTGTTAAAGAAAGAGCATAGAAATGCACGTTTGGCGTTTGCACGTAAATATGGACATTGGACCTACGACCAATGGCAACATGTATTATTCTCTGACGAGACCAAGGTTAATTTGATTTCTTCAGATGGAAGGCTCAGATGGAAGGTAAAAGCGGAAATGAATCCAAGATTCACAAAAAAGCAGGTGAAACATGGCGGAGGAAACATTAAAATGTGGGGATCATTTTCTGGACGTGGAGTGGGACCTGTGAGGAAAGTTCAGGGTAACTTAGACCAACATCAATACAAGGCAATATTAGAAGAAACTATGCTTCCCTATGCTGAGGAACATCTTCCTATTATATGGACTTTTCAGCATGATAACGACCCAAAACATACAGCCCGTTCAGTCAAGTCGTTTCTTAACAGACAGTCGGTATCAGTGCTAGATTGGCCAGCAAATAGCCCCGACCTCAACCCAATCGAGCACCTTTGGCACGAAATTAAGAAAAAAGTTGCCATTTATCGTACCACAACTTTAGATGAACTTAATGAAGCTTTTTGTGAGGCATGGGCAAACATTCCTGTTGAAATATGTCAGAAACTGATAATGTCTATGCCACATCGGTGTCAAGCGGTAATTACTAACAAAGGTTTTGCTACTGGGTACTGATTTTACCCGTAATAAAATGAAGTTGTTAAAGAAATTAAAATACTGCAGATTATTCGTTCTGTTTAACTCTATTTTTCATTTTACTTTACTGTTCTTAATTAAATGTCCAGCTACAGAATTGTATCTTAAATTGAATACATGGTTAACCTTTGATATTAAACACTTTTTTATATTTATTTAATCTTTTATTTACAGCCATTTATAGTATAATAATCGGATCAAATTATGCAAATAATAGTTACTGAGAAATCAACAGGGTTTTATATTTATGTGTACATAGCCGGTTATTGCTGTCCACTATCTTGAATGTCCTTAATTAGTTGACCACGACTGTATGTATACACAGTATACACATAGCTCATGGAAAGCGTTCAATGATGATGACGCGAGTTCCGTGATTTTTGTTCACAAAAATGAGAGAAGTTTTCACTTCAAAAATAAATGGTACCTGCACCTAAAAGTTTACCATGGCATATTACTTATATATAGCCCCGGAAACAGCATTGAAGTTGGGTAAGTTTACATTAGGTTTATATCATTTATTTATTTACCATGTTTTTAACTCAACATAAATATGAATATATGTAAGTATGTATATAGCATAGTTAAAATAATGTAAGTTATGTTAATAACGTATAAAAAATCATTTAAATATGTTTCCAATGCGGATTCACCCAGTATCATATCTTATATGATAGTAAGCGAACGCATTGTTTTACTTTTAATGTAAGTTACAGAACAAATCACAGGAACACTGCACCGCGTCTATGAAGACTACTTCAAAATAACATACCTACTTACTAAAGTATACTTAGTAAGTATTTTAGAAATGGATTGACATTTACTTCAGGCTTTACTGACTATAGACCGCTAGCAGTACTAACAGGACTTTCAAAGATAGAGCAGTTTTTGTCCGTCTTTACCTAGGTCACCCGATAGATACATCAAATCTACTGTCTGCTCATAAATACTGTTACAATTAAAAAATAATAATAATATTACACATTCTACATCTTGTTATTATACTATAGTTTAAGAAATTGTATGTAATAATATGTTATTATCAAGCTATAATAAAACAGTTTTTTTAGTAGTAGAGCCATGCTTAGGCTCGAATGGGCAGGCTCGACCGGTGCGATACCACGGCCTCACAGAAAACCGGTTGTGAAGTAACGCTTGCGTTGCATTTCCCCGAATTGAGTGAGGTTTCCGGAGGCCCACTTCCCCCTCCTCCCTTTTCTCTCCCCTCATCTCCTTTCCATCTCCTCATCCCTCCTCTTTTCTTTTCGCTCCCTGCATCCCCCATCCCTCAGCACCCTCAAAGACGGGCAGCGGACTTGCGACTCTTAAGTTGCAAGTGTCCATGGACGGAGGTGTCACTTACCATCAGGTGACCCGTCTGTTCGTTTGTCTCCCTATAGTAAAAAAAAACTTATAGGTAGTAAAAATAAAATAAATTCGTACCTCAATACTTCATTCTGCAGCATCTGTTTCCTCGCGGCAGTGGCTAGTGATTTGCATTCGGTTAACCATATTCTTACTTCATTGAAATCTGCTAGGAGCTGCATCGCCGCATCTTTCCTAAAATATAAATCAAAAGTAGCTCCACAGTACGTGTGTTATTAAAATTATAAGTAGAAGTAACGATGGGAAGGAGGTACCTTCCCATCGTTACTTCTACCACCTTGCCATAAATATTGTTACAAGGTGAATTCCTTTTTTTTTCTATTGCATAAAACATTTATTACTGTCACATTACGGTGTATATATAGAGATTATTTTAGTTTATACAATAATATAACAGCATTAAAAATATATCAAGCTTATTCAAAATGACATCCACAGGCTTAAATCCAATCCTTTAAACATTGATGCCAGTTATTTATATACGAGCTTTATGACCCGGTGCTGAGCCTTGCTGAAAGGACCATTCTTGGTTCTGGAACATGGTGTTGTTAAGAGGCTTAACTTCCTTCTCAAGAATCGTATCTTAATACACTTGCACCGATGTTATAACACATTTTAACAAAAATATGGCTTAGTCACTCCTTGATAGCTAACAAACCATCACTGAAGTTGGATAATGCCCACGTTGCACTCTGCTAACACATTGGGAAGATATGAGAATAAATTCGGTCATTCCGTTTCTTAAAATATTGTACAATAGTAAAAAAAAAATCGACAGTAAATACAATTTTTCAGTGACCTTCCTTTGTGTAGCGCTTAAGAACTTGTTTTGATTTTACCACCCTATTCATTTTTAAGTTATAACTTAGGTATGTATCAGTTAAATAATGACCTTAAGTTATCTTTTAAAATACGCAAAATGGACATGGTTCTAGGTGCCAGCTCTTTTCTGTCACAAACAGGTTTTGTTGTACTTATCAATATCCCGGTACACAAACATTCGACTAATACCAAGTGAATGGAGTTTTAATAATTGCAATTACCTACTCTGTGTTATGCTATCACAGCAATTCGGTTTTCTTATCACCCTACTCCATTTTAATATCACAAAAAATATCTAAAACCGAATGGCGCGAAAATGAGAAACCACAACAAATATTCAATATTCGTTTAAGGATGATAGATTACAAAAAAAATATTATGTTTTTTTTTTATTGTAACAGTATTTATGGCCAAATTAAGTAGATTTAATGTATTTATCGGGTGACCTAATTGAGTACGTATTTCAAAGAGGGGTTGCCGCTGTTGCCACAAGACCCCTATGATGGTAGATCGAGTCTAGCACGAGTGGTACGACCTCTATGGCAGTTCGCTAAATTATATTTACCTTTACGCTAGCCTGGTTATACTTACGTAAATTTAACTTTAGCTACATAGATATGGTGTAGCCAAGATTCGCACATAAGTCTGAGCACCATGTTCAAAGTTGTTACGTCTTGTGTTGCCTTTATTATTGGCAGCAGCATTGTATCTACAACAGCCAGTTAAGCTATATAAAATCCAACATTCTGTAACGCTAACTTCTAATTATAAGCTATATAAGTATTAATTTATTTATAGGTATATCAAAAGAGTGAGAATATGTATATGTGAATGACCGCAAATATTAAAAGTCTACCTGTATATATGTTACTTGCAAAAAATAAAATATTTAAATTTAGTTACCTAGGAACGCATGTACATAGAGGGAGTTTATTGACTGAGGCGGTCTGGTCACTCGCCGCCACTCCGCGTTGCTCGGAAATATCATGGTCAAATGCGCCAAACTAGTAGTCACACACACTGATGACAATACTTGGGTTATCTCTTCTGTTGCATCCTAAGCAATATAGTTAGCAGTAAGTATCGTCGTTAAGTACTACAACTAGTACTACTTATTCTACTACTACCCGGTATTGGTACTAGGTACAAGAGAGGGAGGTTTTTAGTGGGTAAAAATTCCACACTACATGTCTTTTTGAAGATTTTCTTCACATAAAAAAACTCAGTATCGAGAAACAAGCATATATATAGATATAAAACTGCATTTAAAACCATATATAAAGAACTATAACCGTTATAAGTGCTGCAATTTTGGACTTACTTTTAATTTTTGCGTGTTGACCTTAACCTCAGACACTAACGTCTCTCTCATTTTAGCACAAACAGTTTCATGGACACCAATTTTTCCTGAAAGCAATCGCCTATTTTAAAATTTGGCTTAGTCAAGAATATCCGCGCCTTCAACTATGAGTGACCGTGTTACAAAGAAGTTCATTTTTTAAGTCAGTTCGATTTTATACGAGGGGAGGCTGATAAGTTCAAGGCCTAATGTACATGTAAGAAAAGTATAGTTTTATATTTTTTTAATTTTGAATATCCCTTCAAATGTAATACACTTTTCAAACCACTCCACTTCCAATTCGTTCTTTACTAATCTGCAGCTTTTCAGCTATCGGACACAATTTAGTTCTACGATCGGCCAGTACTAATTTTTTAACTTTTTTAACATTTTCTTCACTTCACTGGGCGGCCCGAGCGGGGGTCGTCTTCAAAGCTCTCTCTTCGTTCTTGAATTTTTTTATACATATACATAGTTTTATATGAAAGCCCGGAATCCCGAAGAAGTCGATTTCCTATTTTCTTTTTCATAAGGAATTGAATCACTGCCGGTGCTCAAAACTACGAGAATTTTCAGTTTGTCATGGTGTAGAGGGGATGGATAGTGCTAATAAAAAAAGGGGTGTTATTTATACTACCAATTAGTCAGGTAACTAGTGTTATCAGTAACGACATCTCGTAAAGTACTTAGCGATGACTCATCATCATGAGTCATCGCTAAGTACTTTAGGCTGCGAACTTATGACGGCCCCTCGTATTTCAATCTAATATTTTTTAAAACGTTTTTTGTATTCAAGTAATGGGCACAAAGGATTTTTTGGTTTCACAAGGGCGGTTTTTCGTAAGAATCTCAAAAGTATTGAAAACCTTAAGGAAAAAATATGAAATAGAACGAACTAGATAAATTGTTCATTTCACCGCAACTAACTCAGATCTTTAATTTGACTTACCTTACCGTACCTTTTCTTACGACTTTTCTCGATCTACAAAATATAAATAATCCACAACCGTCATCTCAGCTTAGCTTACCGACCTGATTCAATCGCTGCTGTGTGATCCGCAAACCTTAAGTTAATCAGCTGCTCCATGCAAGCTTGCATATCGTTTTGTGCAATGCGAAAGAAATCTTTCATTTCCCAAACATTAGCCAGCCTTCTTGTTTCAGCTAAACACCACAGCCTGTACGTGTGAATAGAATGGTCTGGAACCAACACAAAAGTACTATCAATCAGATCGAATTCTATAACATACGATTATGAATGATATGAACGATTGATTATTCAAGTCAAGCCCTTGTCCAACAATGGACAGTAGGCTGATGATGATGATGATTCGTGAATGGTGCTGAAAGTGTGTCATATTCTTGTTTCTGGTGCATTATATTCCAAAAACAAAAGTATATATATATATATTAACTCGTTTGTATGTAAGAATACCGCGAAGACATCCTCCTTTAAAAATACTAAAGTATCTACCTTCTCTAATTTCTTACCAAGTCTATGCAGAATAGGTATTTGTTCCACTATTGGCAAATCTTCAAGGGGTGCTCCTAGTATATAGTCCCAAGTTACTTCACACTGGTTGTTCAACGTAACCAGCTCTTGGAGCATCAACGCAAAACTTGCTCCCGATTCTGTACTCTGAAATTTCATTTAAATTTGAAAACTTGTGTTAAGCCAATTGTTTTTTAAACACCAAGTACGTCTACACAGTATCACAATGAGCGACAACACTCACCTCAGTAATGTACAACGATATTTCTGGGTTGATTTTCAGCGATGTCGGTGTTAAGTTTGTTGTTAAAGTAGCACTGTCAATACAAAGCATATTGATTAACCTATACATGTAGATTTATATATAAGAAAACAATAAAATAGATCACTGATACTTACCCAAAATTTTTATCCCACGAAGTAGAAGTTACATGACATCCTAAAGCATCTGCTAATATTCTTAAAGCTGCCAGAATCAGATCAGGCGTATCTGAAGTAAAAGTGTTTATTAATATACTGACACATAAAATGTTATGACTGAGTTGTCCTAGAAGTGACCCGCCTATTTGATATACACATAGGGATAGTAGCGATCTAGTACGTTTTTAACTATAAATAATAACAATAATATTGAAGAAATGCAGTCTTCCAGACTGGCCTCTTACTTTAATTCCTATGTTTAAATTAACAACTTAAGTATCCTTTTTTTTTTTTAAATTGGGAGTATAGGTAAGAGTGCGCATTAAGACGTGCGTTGTCGGCCATTAGTCGAAACTTATCACCCAATTGGCTTCGCAAAGGTATGATCACGTCTGAAACATTCTTCTCCGTATAAATCTGAGCATTGAGGTTGCCCTTGATCCAAATGAGATCGGTTCTTCCACCGATCCAAAAAACCGACCCACACCATTGTTATTCCCCCTCCATATAAATGAACTTCCGGACATAATTTCGAACGTTCTTGACGTCCAGAGGTCCTCCAAACTCGAGTACGTCTTGTATCCAGTCTCATACTGAAACGAGATTGATCGGAAAAGCAAACACAACGTCAATCTTCTTCCTTACAATTTCTGTGTTCATGAGCCCATTGTAAACGTGGAACTCTCAGCGGCCTTCGGGAACGCAGACCCACTTCACGTAAATTATTTCGGATTGTTTGGGCGCTCCTCACCCAGCACGAAGAGCTGTGGAGCATCGTAGGCAACATCATGGCGGTCTTGATACGATTCCCGCGAGCAGTATTTAGAATGTACCGGTCCGACAGCCACAGTACGTTGCCTGGAACCAACTTGCAACATTCCGACGGCTCTCAAAGAAGGTCAAATGATATCATATCGATGCATTTTTTTTCAGGTCCGATGCAGAAATTATAATTGTTTTGTAAAAACGCTATTACACATTGATTTCCTATTTTTAAACAAAATTTAAAGAAAATTCTTTATGAAAATAGTGAAATTCATTAAAACGAACTTAAAAAAGTTAAAATAATAATCAACAATTGCGGCGAGGCGATACTTTAAAACGTACTTGATCCCAAGACACTTTGTATTTTTGTAAATGATCACTATTAAACGTCAATGAGCTAGACCCATCTTATGTTCTTATGTGTATAGAGAATGAGCATAACAGCAACTATATAAGATATACGTTTGCAAGTTAGTTTTGAGAATTGTTTTTAACAGTACTAAGATATGTTTACAGGGATACTGGTATACTCACTTCAGTTTGAAAGTGGTAATGCTCAATTTCTTAAGATTTAATTTTTCCTAGTTACACATAGCTCTGCTATCAAATACGTCATTAGTGTATATAGACTTACTATTAACATTGAATGTAGCAAACAACCACTCTCGCAGTTTTTGGCTTGTATTTGGGGACCTGAAAACAACCATACGGCAGTCATATAATATTCTGAAATTGAAGACAACATACAACATATTGTGTAAGATCCTACCTCATTGCCAGAGGGTATGAAGACCACCACAATATAATGTGTTCAAGACAACTGCCCACGTCCCCCCACAATATATTCTGGTAATATTCTGTTACTTTGTGAGCTGCTTTTTTACTGGCTTGAATGCGACCTACACAAAATGAAAAGGCAGATAAATTTTCAAACATTTAGTAAATTGCTTATCGGTTCAGGACGTAGATGTATGAATAAATACATGGGTTCCCTGTTCGTTGTCAGCACCGACCCAGTATACGCGACTGCGCAAGTGCACACAATGTTATTGTCATGCTCAGATGGGCATTGTACGTATTGGGCAACTGTAAGTGCAAAGAGTACTTGAATAAGTAAATAAAAAAATATATAATGTATGTCTGATTTTTGCCTTGACGATTAAACATGGGAATGTTTAATCGTCAAGGCAGAAATCGTCCGACCAACGGTTCATATAGACTTTAGACGTGACGCTTTACAGTACAAAGAAGTAAGGAATTTAAATATAATATTAAATAACTTACCATTCTTGAGCTTCTTTACACCATTCAAACCTAACAGCAGCGGTGACATATTTGCTACAGTGTCCAAAAGAATCTCTATATACATTTCCTCACTTTGCAGAATGCTGTTTATGTTATCTGGAAGTTAAACCTTACTAAATAAGTTACCTTCTGAAAAGCATTTTTTCTTCTTATATTTCCATAAAAAAGAGAGTAGGTATTAAACGTAATTATTTTTTTTAAAGTTTTAGCTTTACCTTCGGTGTTAAAAATATTTTGTAGAGTGTATTGATTAGTTAAAAGTGACAAGTAGGGCACTTCAGCATCAGAGTTTTGTGCAGTTATCAGTTCGTTAAGTTTCTTATTGTGTTCGTTTTTCATATCAATCAGGCTCTGAGCTTGTTTCATTTTTAGTTTTCTATTAATGACGAAAGGATCCCGACGTTTGTCCATTATTTGGTCTCTAGATTTTATTGATGTTGGTGGAGTTATGTGTTTCGTAAGCGTGCTGAAAGTCAATAAATAAATAAACTTAGGAATTATCATAGTAGTTAAAAGTGTAATATTCCTCCCATTTTGACTTCAGCGTTTACTCTCTAACACGTTTCATAAATAATATTCCTACACGGATACATTGCACATCTACTACACTATACCCGGCGCGCAACAAGACAGATTTTAATGTCTCGCCTTATCTAAGTTGGAGCGCAATAAGGGCACGACAACGTCAACAAAGCTAGGTCAAGACAAGAACGTTTGCGTGAGACTGTCAAGTTCCGCATTATATATTTGTAATAGCCAATCGGATACATAAATTTCGGGTTTGGTTCAGAAAAGTGTAATTACAGAGAGACAGGTATATTATAAACTAGAATATAATTTGTGACTTGTAACTTATACTTATATATGTAGCTTCTCAATCTATTAGGCCTTAAGTTTAGAGGTTTCTGAAAATGTCTATCTAATATTATTGTTACTTACTGAAAGATTTCCAAACTTTCTGCGCTACTAGAACTTGAATCGTTGTCAGAGATGTCGTTAGGATTATATACTTTTACCAAACAATTAATCAAACGCTGGCAATTAACTTCAGCACGGCTTTTTGATAAAATCTGTAACATTTCATAAATTCTAATCGAAGTATTTAAACATTAACCAGTATTTCTGTAAGTCATTTCAATAAATATATACCGTATGAATATATAAGTATGTGTACATACTTATAAATACTTATAGTAAATATTATGAAGGTACTTGCCTGAACAATCTTTGTTAAAGTAATGTTTTTAGTTTCACTTATGATAATGGGAAATGTATTACTTCCAATATTGAATTTAGCTGCAAACGCCTTGTAGCTGAGACCAGTTAAATTGTTATAAATGCCAACCAGACTGGAAAGTAAAACCATGTCACATGTACAAGGTACGAACCCTCTCTCCGTATATGAATATACTTAGAAGCTAAAGAAATGCAATCGGCAGAACAAATATTTGTATGTTATAAATGAACTTAAAACACTCGGTACGTGGTGAGCGCTACCACTTTAACCATTTCGCCATTCGTACTGTCAATTAAGAACTTAATATCTTTTTAATGTGTCTATAAATATAAGTATGTATAATAAGTAAGTTAAGTATGCTTACCTCAAGCACGATTCAATCATTTTCCTGGAGTCTTCTCTGTACAGACATGTGTTCAATATAGTTGTTATAAGCCCATGTATAGTTTGTAACATCATGAATCTGATGCTACATAGCTTATCAAAAATATGGACGTTTTTGCTCTGAAGAAAGCCATTGTCCTTTTTTAACCTTGCTAACTTTGGATTCAATTTATAAAACGATTTTACAATTTTCTTTAAATAATCTATTATTTGGTCTAATACCTAAAACGTTACAATAAATCGATTATTTGATACGTATTATAAGTATATAGGGGTTATATATTAGTAGTGCGTGTATACACCAAGGGGTGTGATTATCCAAATTTAAAGGAAACATAATTAATAGACGTTCCCTTAGCATGAAGCCCTTACACGAAATAATGAAAACCCTTGGAAACATTAATAACTTTTTTTAAAGACAACTCCCGCACTGGGAATAAGTCCTGTGTCGCTTTGGCTGTGACTTTACAAACATGCAATCGCCGCAACACCCATACTCGGACACAGACTCAGGCCACCTTAGAAAGTGGCCTGAGTCTGGTTAGGTGGTGAGGTTCTAGTTACAGGCCTAATAATGCCTCGGGGGTGGCGGAAGAATACAATTGTGATTCTCGCCCCCCATCATTGGCAAGAAGAGGAACACCGGGGTGATTTTTAGTCACTAAGAGTCCTTCAGACCCCTTCGCCCTTCCCAATGGGCAAAGGACATCCATGGGGATCTTCCACCCCGTAAACGAAAAAAAAAAGGGTAGGGTTGACCCTATCCTGCCTGTCTACTGGGTACCGTAACGTTTTCTCCTAGTTCAAGAAACTGCACATTTGCAAAAGAATTAGTGTGTTCGAATACAAGAAATAATAATACGGATCTCCGCTTAATTGTGACATGCTTAAAATCTCACTGACATCACCAAAATTACGTTTAATTCGTTGCATGAACTGTACTCGCAATCCGCTTTATGATCGTAAACAATTAAGATTAAAATCTCGCTCACCTGTATATTAACCAGTTCCATGATATATTTACGATTAGACAAGGAATACTCATTATTCTTACTACCAATTATTGTATTAATAACATTGCCTTTCCATTTGTTGTCAGAATCTAATATCATTTTAGTCACAGCGTAACAAACCATTTCCATTTCCCGACAATGACAGAACAGCTCTTCTTCTTCAACTGTTTCCTCACTTATCCATTTTTTACTGCTTACTTTAGTTGCAATCATGATTAAATAATACGTTAAGTCAAAAAAGAAAAGTAAAAAATATGCTGTGGTTTGTACTAACTTGTAGGAATCATGGTTAACGACTGAACAAGTCAACTGCATATATTGTAGACAAAATCAATGGTATAGCGACGTCGGTGCCAGCCGTCAAAGGGTGCTTCCTACTAGCGTCTAAAACCTTGCTGGACAACTTCGACAATCGCTATCGCAAAACTTTTTGTTGTTTAACCTTGCTAGCTTTATGACTAGCGAAAATGGTCGGCTCTTTGTGTACCTAAAATTAGTAGGTTTCATTGTTGGCATAAATTATGCAGATTTAGTTAAATCACGATCCTAGTGTACAACTTAATTATAGATATACGTAGGTCATCAATTCTTTCACGTTTGCATTATATTCAAATTTTAAAAGTAATCTCCAGACAAGGACGGTAAGTAGGTAGGTACATCTTGTAATCCGCACTCATTTATCGCAATTTTATTTTACAGCTTTAGACTTTTACAGCAAGAACTGTTAGGCCTTTAAACCATTATTGGTAGGAGATTCAAAAACTTTGCTCCCTCAATAGTTTTGCCAGTTTGCCTGTTGACCATATACGGTGAACAGATTTACGTAACATGTCCATATTTCAGTATGCATCTCCAAGTTTTAACGAACCACCACCTTTGAATAAAAAAGCTGATACATGATACTTGTGACATAAAAGATATATTTTTGTAATTTAAATTCATTACAAACATGTATTTGATACAGACGTTAATACTTTCACATCAAGGTCAAGCATAGGTAATTCTAAAACCGGTGTGCTTGACTTATAGCTACTAGGTAATTGTAACTATATTTATTTGCACGTTCCTGTTTTAAAATATAATAGACCTGTATAATTTATTTTTTATATAACTATACAAACATAGAGTAGGCACATAGCCGCCCCTTTCTCAGCAGTTTCAACCTCGTCCATGGTCACTGCTCCGCCCCTAAAGGTCGTAGCGTGTCTTTAGACACCTTGATCACATGCATTCATCAAACTGGCAGATTAAGAGAGTAATTACCTAAGGCTTTTAAAGAATATAAATAAAGTCAATAACTTAACCGTGTGAGAGCATTGCTTGGCACGAATGGGCTGGCTCAACCGGAGTAATACCACGGCCTCACGGAAAACCGGTAGGCAAACAATGATTGCATTTTAGTGCCAAGTGAGTGAGGGTACCAGAGGCCTAACTCCCACCCTCCTATTTCCCCTCTCATCACCCTCAAAGGCGGGCAGAGCACACAAATCCTAAGTTACAGGTGTTCATAGTGGCGGTTGTCACTTACCATCAGGGGCCCGTCTGTTCGTCTGTCTCCATATAGGTAACTATCAAAAAAGCATGTAGTTTGGGCAATATAGTCATTTTATACAGAAAGTGACGCATTGAGGGAACTCTGAAACTGACACGAACAGACTGTTGGCAGAAAGACCCCTTTAACTCAAAAAATAAGAAAAAACCAAATAGTTTACCACTTAGTCTAACTATACATGGCCGTGTGATCCCAAAATAGTAGCCTCGTGCATGATTTTTTTTAAGTGAAAACTTCTTTAAGCGCGTTAAGCACTTTTTGGATGAGCAAAAACCATGGAACACGCGTTATTGTCACCGCACGCTTTCCATGAGCTATATGTATACTGTGTATAATCTAATAGCTCGACGATACAATTCACAAGTTACTTAGTTTTCACTTCTATAGGCAGTCCCCAAAGACTGTCCGTATTTTTTTATGATGTATTGGGACAAAGGAGCTGATGGGTCAGTTTAGTAGAGGGAAGAGGAGATGGGCAAATGAGGAGTGGATAAAGGGGAAGGGAAAGGGGAAAAGGGGTTGGGCCTTTGGTAACCTCACTCACTCGGTCACACAATGCAAGCATTGTTTATCAGCCGGTTTTCTGTGCGGCCGTTGTAATACTCCGGTTGAGCCGGCCCATACGGGCCGAAGCATGACTCTCCAACGCCAACGTTAGTTTGAGGTCCATATTCAAAACTAGACTAGGTCTTGGCCAGCACTTACGTGTTTGAGCTGACGAACACTTACGTGTTATGACTCTGGATCATTTCTTAAAGAAATTTCTTAACTCGTGGCCGCCCGGATTGTTTAATATTTGTTATCGATCCCGTTTGCTCAAACTTCTTGACCCAACACTTGGACACACACTTACACGTAATCCTTATTAAACTCTGAATAGGCATCGTACACTTACGTAGGAATCGTTCTATAAAATTGTTTTACAGTAAAAGTACGCTGTTGTTCCGTGACGCGCTCCATCGTGACTAAAATTGCATTAAGCGACACAATTCCACGCCACCCGCGGTCCCCACCATCTAACGGTTTTTAAGAAATCCAGTGCTGCTATTTGCAAAAAATTTTGGCCTACCTGTACTGTAGTTAAGAGACTGCTGATAAACATACTTATGTATATCTAAATTCATACATGTTAGATAAATTACACCGAGACACAACATATTCATGCTCATCACACAAATATTTGTCCTGGGTGTGAATTTTACCCACTTCTGACTTAGCAGTCACGGTCACTAACAACTCTTCCCTTCTAAGTTTTCCCATTCTATCTTAAGTTCTGGTTACACAAATAAAACACTAAATCATATCAGGTTGATAAGTATTTTTAATAGTCGTGAAACAATTTAACGAAAAATTACTATTAACAAACGACATTGCGTATTGCTGCATCAAGGAAGAGTATATCACAGTAAACATAATTTATTAAAATATAGCCCTGTATAATTTATAAACTTATAACTGGCCGTAAAGGGTAACTCTCAAAGCAACTCAAATGAAAAATAAATAATTGTTTAACTTTACATTTCATAAGACCCTAACGAAATGGTAGGCATATGTTGAAGTAAGTATAGTAGAATGAAAACTATCTGATGATTTTATTTCGTTCAAGCAATATATTTAACTATTAAATTACAGAACTGATAGATGATTTAATACATACTTTTGTAAGTATTGATAACCAGTTTCGGAGTTTCTCAAGCATAGTTAAAGGTGAACCTACAGAGATATGAATAAAGACAGATAAATCAAGGCAGGCGAGGAAAAAATATGTTACTTATAATAATTAATTTATACTTTTGATTACATTAATATTTGTAGAACGCTTGAATAATAACTAATAATGAGATGGAAATTAGCTTATTGTTATTAATTATTCTAATTTGATACTTAGGTACATTACATAAATAGATACCAGTCCCCAACAAACAAAAATGAGAGAAAGATTAGTAATAAGTTTTTCATTAGTTAAGAATGCATTTGTGACTTCTTAATATGTGCACATATTAGACCATTAATGTTATAACTTAACAAAACCTATAAACATTATACTTATTACAAACTAGTCAACTTGTTAAATATATATTTACCATCTCTACATTTTTTGTATCTGTTTGCGCAAAAGTATTTATCTGCAGGTTGTAATGCCCATATGAATATCAAGTAAATAAACATTACTAACAAAACCTCCGGTTCCCAAATTGTAGGTGCCACCTGATATACTTACTGTATTTGATTAGGGATTCCGAAGTTGGTCAAAAGGTGATAAAAGATACAAATGTAAAGTACGAAGGAAACCCAACGTTTTCGGTAATATGTGCCTCTACTTCTATGGCAAATAATTTACAATGCACATACCTAAAATTACATAATTATGTAACTATTTAAAAGAAATATGACATTTGAATATATTTTTTTGCTAATTTAAGTAAAAATATGTCATCAATAGCAATAATAGATTTTTTTATTTCTGGACGTGCTTTTATTGTTACAAAACTCTACAAAAGCACTACCACACTACGGATTGTTTGAAATGTTTTATGCTCTTAAAAACCTGAGTCCATTTTTAAGTCTGGCAAGAGTAAGACGGTTGTTATTCATCAAACTACTAGCATACTATTAAAATTTGTGAAAATTTACAATAATATGCCTCACAGAATATATGTAAAAGTGCATTCTCATGGCGGGCAGCATCACTATACATCAGGCACAAATGCCACTTAAGAGATATTTAATATACTCTGACATCGTAAAATATTCAAAATAACACTTAAGCTCATTCTAACAATACAACATTAATCTAAGTACTATATGATAACATATTAAAATTTTAAGCCATGACAAGCACCTACTATTTCAAGTATATCTTGAAAATAAAATTCAAAAATAATAGTTTTTCTGGTCAATATGACTTCTATTTACTTCAAATCTTTAGTACTAAGAATAATATTGTTATAACAGCATAGTGAGATCTTCATGTAACAACTGTGATGTTTCTGAGCAGTAATTGGCTGTAAGACATTGAAGGGAAGGTATGTTCACTACAAGGAAATCAATGGTAGCTATACCACGAACATCATCATCGTCATCCTGCAGCTAAATTAGCCACTAGGACTTTAATATAACAACTACTATTATTTATTCGCAAGAGATAAGAAGTTTGAAATTTTAATAAAAGTCATTTTTATGTATTATCCATAAGACTTGCTATTATTGATTGTGCATGGATGCAAAAACACAAACATACATAATAGTAGATTTAATTTTTAAAAATTGGTGGCAGGTACTCATGCCACAATTAAACTTTTGAAAAATCAATAGTGGTTCTAGAATTTAGGATTATATTTATAATTGATTTAGAAACACATTTATTAGATGTGACGTACATTTTTACTAAAAGATCTTAAAAACTAGATATTTTCAAGAAAATAAAAAATTTGGAAAATTGCATGATTGCAAAGACTGCTTTAAGATCAGGCTGAGAGTAACAATATACATAACTACACCGCAAGATTGCTTTATTTGATATGATTATAATTTATCACCCCCCACCAGGCAGGTTAATACTAAGCAATTTAATTTATATATAACAAATTCATTTACAGGTACTACTATAAAAATACTTTAAAATATGATCACTTTTCATTCTCAATATTGCAAATGACTTTATATAGTTCGACTTATAATGCAAACTTATAAAGATCAATTGTAAATTAGTTTGAAAAAGTAAAAATATGAATAATCAATACTCGGATATGCGGCAATAATGATAGAAGTATTTCAAAGACAGTACAAAACTTAATAAAGTCGGTTCTAACGTAGCAACAAATGAAGTTAACTAAATCAATCGGATCAGTCTACATAGAAATAACAAATAAAATGAACGTACGCAATGTAATATCTTCACTAATTTTACCTAAACACGGAACGTGTTGCTTAGCCCTAATCTCAAACTTAACAATCGTTTATTGCTTCAATATATTAGTAGAAGCCCGATATTTAAATAAGGTTCAATCTCCATTTAGTCGCACGCGCTCTACCGATGACTAAATGCGTCTTTTACACCACAAATGTATACCGACAAACGAAATGAAAAGACGCATCCCGATCACACACGTGTGCGGCTAAGTGGAATGTGATCCTGCACAGACATCTACCGAGTGAACACACATTTCAGCACTTAAAAAGCTAAATCAACACATCAATCTGGCATATCGATACTCGTAATAGGCACTACTGGTTTCATTGCTTCGTTTTTTTTATTATTCTTCTGTGATTTTTTACTTTCCTTTACTTTCTTTCGGGTCTCTTCGTCTCTGTAGGGCTCCTGGGTGCCGGGTGGTTCTGTCGGTATAACGTTTGAGCCTCTACTCGCGTTGTTGTTATATGCGATGTTGGCATACTCTTGCAGTAATGGAAACACTGATAGTAGAAATTGGCAGAAATCTTTTCTTATGCCAAACCACCCTGTAAACGAAGAATATTTAATTAAATTTGAATATATATTTGTATTTTATAGATTAGTGAAGAACGTTCGGCCATTTTTTTTTCTAAAGATTCGAGTGTGATCTAAACACACATGTGCTGAATAGAAACGTAATTTGTATGTCTTCTATTATATAATTGTAGTAAGTGATAAAGATAATATTAAATACTTATAAACTCTTACATTTATTGCCACCTTTAGAGCTAAAGGACATGATGATGAGCGTTGCATAGCTAACGAACAGGGGGCTCGCTACCACCGTGTACAAGAGCGGAAGATCATCGTCTAACTTGTTTGATAATAGCACCTGAAACGAAAACGTATGTGATATTTTTTAAATAAAACTCCCCACAAAAAAAGACTCTCGCAGTAACGTAATAAAGTGCTAAATTGCTTCTCACTGTCATCGATATTGAAGTTTTCGTAATTAAAGCGACGTCTAAGAGTATAAGTGTGCTCCATTGATGTTTCTTGCCTTCATCGGTCGATATCCTTCACTAGATTACTAATAGAAAAAAATCATAAAATACTAATAGTGAAATTTTGAGTAAGTAAGTTAGAGGACTACGAGTCTCCGGCACCGGCCAGTTGGAGTTATAGGTATGCGACCGTATACACTTGCTCGAGCTATTGCTTATAGCCCCCAGTCCATCTGTATTAGCAATATCCCTTTCCACTCCCTTGTATCCTCCATTTCCTGTCAACATACTCCAAATTTTCCGGAGTGATTATAATCGGCAAAATGTGGGCGTTTATTACGCCGCTGCGTACCGCTTCGGGGATGGACGCGTGATTTTATGTATATATTTGTAACATTTTGTATGGTATGATATACAGTTAAAAGTAACAATTTTCATATCTAACAGAAATATATAAAAAAAAACATCAATTCGGGGCCCGCTCTTTAAGTTAGACATGCACGCCATTAATAAAGTACAATAGTCGATGGCATACTATTCAAGATTTAGACAAACATTTATGTACATATACAGTTACTTAATAGAGATTATATAGTTTTATGAAAAAACTAAGTCAATGTAATACAAACCAGAAACACCAATATAGGTATGACCGTGAACGTGTAAGCCAGCGCAGAATTAAAGCTCGTACGTCGCTGCTGTACGTTAGCATCAGGGGTTCGGAGTAAAATCCCTGCGAAGATTATGCTGTATACGACACCTACGGAAATAAGTTTCCTGCTAAATCATTTTGTATAAATATTGACAGACAGTACCAAACTACGCTTTTGCGGGCAGCTAAACGAAGACTCCTCCTATTTCCAACGCAGTGTGGCACACCGTGTGGTTTTAGTCGATTAGATTCGAACACACCGTCCCATCGAAAACCCCGTTGGGATGACGGTCCAACCCTCTCGGTTCACACGCAAAAAAAAGGAGTTATTAAAATTGATATGATACTCAGATAGGTAGGTTTGATATAAAAAGCAGTACAGTACAGTCAACTAAGAAGGTGAATTAATGGTTAGATGTGGATCTCATTGGAAGTTTCTTGTTTGACTGGCCTGTCGGTCTAGTGGTTAGTGACTATGACTGCTAAGCCAGAGGTAGTGTCAAAGTTACCCATGTCACATATTTTTTTTGTGTAAGTGTACTTAGTTGTCTTTTAAAAAGTAGTTTGGTCTCTTTACTTCCCGGCCATTTGCTTGTAAAATTATTTGGATGAGAAAAAAGTTATTTATTATTACAAAATACATTTAAAAATATAAAAAATAGTGTCCCATCGGTATCGGGTACAGGAACCAAGCTACCGGTAGTTAGGGCTCCAGAGACAGGAACCTCCTCCCAATACGTGCCGTATCAAGAAGGACTGCCTTCTGCATCAAGCCTTTAACCCAGCTACCTAACGTGAATATTTATTATTATAATAGTATCGTGATCCTTGACAAGGAAGTTACGATTCTGAAATATGTTTAGGTACAGAGGGTACACCATTTACCCAGCAGTAGATCCTAGGTCACTGGCGAAGTTACGACAATCACCCCTATAATTAAATTTGTGAGCTCTTTGCGTCCTTGCAGGAAACAGAGAAATTGTGTAAATTTTTTATAAATAAATAATTTTATGTGGTGTTTGTAAGTGTATGTAACACTTACCTACTAAACTAAGACACATTAATATCCACAAAGGAACAAACACAACCTCCCAACTCCAACTGATGAATTCGTCTAACTTCAAGGCGAGAAATATAAACTGGAGTATATTAACAGCACAAAATAACTCCAACTGTAAAAAAAATAACACATTTCATTGATGTTTTCATATAGCTTAAATTTCAATATTGATTATTTCAAGATCTGATGTCACTCCATTGTAATTTATAATCGTTTATTACAACCAGAAATTACGCTTAACAAATTACCACCACCATATAGAGAATGAGTGAATGCTTTTGACAGCAATGAACATCAAGGACTAAACAATATGGTATGCTTGGGTCTATATAATTAGTTATATAATTAGGTATATGTAGTTTAAAATTAGAGACCTTGGTGGTGTATATAACTTTATTAATATTGTCATGGCAACAGTTTTAATGATTTAACTTCCTAGATTATGCAAATAGAAGCACTTTGGAATTGCTTATTAAAGAGAGATGACAGTTTTTTAACATATTAATATTAAAAAAGCAGTAAGTAAAATTAATTAAAATATTTGTTACATTGCTTTTTTTTAACTTTGCATTATTAGAGTAGGTATCTGTATCATATAATAATACTGTACTGAATTGTACACTATATCAAATACATATTATGATTTGATAATACAAATATTTATACAAACCTCATAACTTCGATCATGTTTAACAGACCATATGCAGATAGCAATGGAAACTATACTTATAAAAATGAGTGGTATAAAGACCAGTATCCAAACATGGCGGCCAGTGGTCAACTGGTCGCAAACAAGCAGTTCAAACATAAGAAGGATAAGATGTATGGCAAGACTTATTAGCATAGCTTTATAATGGATGTATGCTTCACCCTCCAACCTGAAATTGAAAATTGTACATAATGTAAAGAAAAGTTGCTTAATCATAGCATGTGTATATACTATACACTAATACAGTTATCTGGGCAACAGCCATCTTTAAATTCAAGATGTATTCATTCATAAGGTACAGTTTTTTCAGTAGCAGCAATATTTTTCATAGAACTCCATAGACTACCTTAAATCATGTATGACAATATCCATTCAAAGGTTCTCTGTAAAAAACAGTAAGGCGCTGTATCACAAGACTGTGATTGCTAATCCTTATTATTCATATGTTTCTCAATGAACTTAAAACTATATTTTTTTCATTCTAAAAAATATTCTTATTTAGTAAAGAAAAAAAATTATAGTGTTAACCCACATTGCATATATAATGGTACAAGTAATTAAGTTTAAAAGAAGACCAAAGATTACAATAGTATAAAGGATATAGACAGACAAATCTGCATTTTTATTGACAAATCAAATCTCTGCATTACTTCTATTTACTAACCTGCTTTTAAAAAGTTGTTTTCATAACATACTGTTTTTATACTAATTTATTCTGTTAGGTTGTTATTTATCTATAATATATTTAGAAATATATTACTATGTTTATAAGCAGTCTGGTACCATAGTAGAGACTCTGCCTAGTTTGAGATTAATTTGCACTATGTAAGATATTTGAAATGATTATTATTTATAAAGTTTCCATACGTAGCTTATAAACTAAAAGACAGAGAGTTAACAAACATACCTGAAGTGAGGGTACTGCCACCAAACATATGTTCCAACTGTGGCACCAATAACAACAAGAAACTTCCACACCCATATTGGTGTAAACACGGCCCAGTATGACCATGTTATAGAATTATCTAATTTTAAAGCTATTAATGCCGTAAAAATTAGCAAACAACCGTGCACCACGAATTTGCTGAAAAGTAAAAATCATAATAGAATCATCACCTTCCAAACATATCTATAACGTAAGATAACAATTACCTAGGATTAAAATCCTGAAATAAAGTTTGTAAATTCATTTCCATACACATTCGTCTCGTAAAATAGTTTAAACATTTCACATTAAATTTAGTCTTATAGACTTGTTTTTACTACGATGATAGACATTATTACAAATCACAACACAAAAGCCAATCTACTTTTTTGTGACATAGCTGTCAGTGCAGTATTGCCAGAATACTTTCAGACAATTTTCATTGCGCGTTTCATTTTCACAGTAATCAGTATGTACAATGGCACATGGAGCTTAGACCATCTGTCACGCTAACTGCAGTGTATTAATTTTACTTAAAGGATACCTATTTTTTTTTTAATAAGGACTTTTTTTTGATAGGAATATTAAGGTATACGTATAACTGATTTTTCCCAGCTAGGATTATTTTTTGAGAATATGTAAGTAATTTAAGCAAAAAAAAATCACACTAAAAACAATAACCTTCTTTATTTTCAGTAATGCAAAAACCGTTAATAACACCGTTTAAACTTTAAACGGTACTCGGTTGTAATTTAAAATAAACATGTGCAACTAAATTCGTAAGAAGTGTAATAATCTCGACATTGGAGAAATAAAATGTAGTGGCTACTCCACATGTTAAATAAATTTTCAGTAATATATGTATTTTATAATAATTAACAATAATCATTTTAAAATAGGTATTGAATCTAGTAGCATAGGGTTATGTATTGATTCACAAGTCAATACATTATCTGACAAAAGTTTCAATCACAAGTAAATCTCAGTGTCAAATAAATACCAGAAGTGGCCTTTATTAAAATTGTCTGTAAAGTTGTAAATAACAGTTCAAAATGACTTACCGTTGCTGAAGATTTGTCTGGATCTTTTCTTACAAAAATTAAAAGCACTTGCTTGTCAAAAGTGGCGCGCTTCTCAACCGAAACAATGGTTATTAATAGCCATTTTAATTAAAAAATAAAAATAAAATGGTTCTTAACAATCACACAGTTAAAGCTCTACAGCTCTACATAAAATCCTTTAACGGCTGGCCCTTCGGAAACATGAGATTTTGCCAAATTATTGCAACTCACACAAAAGCCATTAATCAAAGGTTGAAGTAGAACAATCACACAACTTTTTTCTGATGATTTTTTCTGATGGCGTTCAACGGAGAGCGACTCGCATCATCGACTGCCAAGATATTTCTGATCGACTTGACACCTTGGCGTTGCGTAGAGATGTAGCTTCACTCTGCATCCTCTATCGCTTGTATCATGGGGAGTGTTCAGAGGAATTGTTCGGACTTATACCGGCTGCAGGTTTCCGCCATCATCCTACTCGACAAAATATCCATCCCCATCATTTGGACGATTGGCACTCAACCACTGTGCGCTTCTCCAGAAGCTTTTTGCCTCGCACAACCAGCTTATGAAACAAATTGTCGCCTGCCGTATTTCCGAACCGATACGACCTTCCAACCTTCAAGAAAAGAGCGTACTCCTACCTAAAAGGCCGGCAACGCACTTGTGACTCTTGAGTTGCGGGTCTCCATGGGCGTCGGTAGTCACTTACAATCAGGTGACCCGTCTGCCTAGATATACGTGTGGAAGTCACCGCCATATCTTCGATGACGGCACCGGTGATAAAATTTGTATGTTCTTTTGTACGGTACACAGGACTTGCTGAATTAAACTATTATCAGCGCATAAAATAATATAATATTTATAATTCGCATGTGAAATTATACTAAGACTGCATAAGAACTGTATTCCCATAATAGTACAGTGATTAATAGTTCCAATTATAGGCAAACTAATGCATGTATTTGATTGTTTTAAAAGTTAGATTACTGTTGAATGTTTAGTCCGGTTTAGACGTTAAATTATTGTTTGTATACCTTTGTAGCGTAGCTTACAGAAATTATACTACTACTAAACTATCGAACTACAGAAATTTTATAGAGAAAAGATCTCTTCCAACAATAAATGTTGTGTTGAAATTCTGTTACAGAAACAGCGTTCGTTGTATATAACTTTTTATCTATATAAATCGAAGCTACACGTCGCATTACTCTTCATAGATCTTCACAAGAATTAAATCGTGTTTGTATCACTATCACCCTTCTGGCATGATCGACTACGTGTCATTTTTATCAGATTCGAGGCAGCAACAAATGATCTGAAGAAAAGCGAGGTACCATCGCCCGGTGATGGCAGTGCCAAGACATCGAACTGATTACCGACCACAGTTACACCCACCACCCACTTGTTCCCCAACGGAGCCTCTGATTAATGACGAAACTTTTAGCAAAAATTGTGAAAATTTGAATGTAATAAATAGAACGTATGAAAAATATGATGAATAAGGTAAAAAAACAGCAAATTTCAAATTAAATATTAGTTGCACCGCGTTGCATATTCTCAAGTTCAATAATTTAGGAGGCGCGAAAATAGAACTCAGCAACTAGTCTGCTCATAAATATATTTATTGTGTACTTATAAAATAATGATCTTATATACTAAATTATCTGCTGACTTTATTATTTATTATTTGTTACAATGAGAGGAGATTGTTGATGAAGCAAATATTAGATGATTAGGGTTCCTCAAAGCAACTGGTAGGTGATTGAGGGCCCTTAACTCCTCCCGACCTAGGAGAGAAATTATGCTGAGTTTTCAGAGTGGCTCCAAAGCATTTCAGCATCGGAAAACATGCATGTATTTCATTCTTTTCGCCATTAAATAGGGTTGTTGAAGAATTATAGTAAAGGTATGTAAAGGATTATATAAGAATGGGAATAACCTTGTAATAATTATATGTTTTGTCATCTATTAGATTTAAAAGACCTCTAAAATAAAAACGCCAGTAGTATTATTATTACTTATATACAATTTAACGAATATATTACGTTCAAATTTAATTGAAATGCTCTTGTTAACTGAACAAACTGTTCTAGCATGTTTACTTATTGCATATTACTAATAACGTGTTATGCAATAAATTAATAATATACTGCACAGATCTATTTATAATAGATCTGTGCAGTATATTATTAATTTACTAAAGGCAATTGCTGTATCTACCTCCTGGACGTATTCGAAACAGGTTCGAAAGTTGCTTAGTATCTAATACATACAATGTGTAATAAATTGTTATATTTAAATAGATTAGTTTTTTTCTTTCAGCGTGGGAGAACAATACTTAGGCACAAATGGGCCGGCTCGACCGGAGTACCAAGGCCTCACAGAAAACCGGTAAAAAAACAGTGCTTGCATTGTATCGGCCAGTGAGTGAAGGTACCGGAGGCCTAACTCCCATCGTATATCCCCACCCCTCATCCCCCTTCACCTCTTTCTGACTCATCCTCTTCCCCCTCTCCTACGTCCCCTCCTCTCACCACTCTCAAAGGTGGATAGCGCACTTACGAATCTTGAGTAGCAGTTATTTATGGGCGGTGGCTGTCACTTACTATCAGGTGACTCATCTGTTAGTCTGTGCTAGGTGCACAGACTACTATAAAAAAAAGGTTTTTCACTAGTCTTTGAAATCCAAGATTTAATATTTAAATTAAATATTCCTGAATTGTTAACTAATTTATCATTGATGCTACATTACGTTCGATTTTATGTTTTTTATTACGTAACATTATATTCTCTATCGTACTTAATATCATCTTCATCTTAAAATATAAAAGCCGGAAGTAGCTTTTACCGCTGATTCTAAAGGATAAACAAGGCTCGTTTTACTTTAGCCATACTTTTTTTTTACCATACTACAATATACTATGAAAATAAGAAAAGTAGACTAATCTGTCTGTTTCAATATCAGTCAGTTCACGAATTTTTCAATTATATGTCGCTCTTTCAAGAGTAACCTCTAAAGAAAACATGTTTATATTGTCTAATGCCAAAAAAGCTGTGAACGTTGTATATAAAGACATTCTGTAGTATATTTAGTAGGTATCAGCATTGCACCTGTGCGAAGCCGGAGCGAGTCGCTAGTATTATATAAACATATGTTAAATAAACCTACAGAAATATAACATATATTATCATAAAGATGCATACGCTTTACATACATACATATTTATACATAGTTTATTGTTCACAGGTCTCTGCCAGTTTATGGAAGAGAAGAGCTTGAAAATCTTAAACGATAGGCGACTAAGTGCCATCCTGATTACCTCCGGTAGAAAGTTCCAGAGGAGGACAGACTGAATAACGAAAGACGAGTTAACGCAGGTGCAAGAATGAATTGGGCATATTAGTAATAGATTGTTTGAATTTCGAAGATATCTGTTGTGGTTAGAACAAAGAAACTGGAAGAGAGACGTAAGATACGAAGGAGAAGGGGTCAGTTGAGTATGGAATACATAGTGAAGAGGGTGCGTAGATGACGGCGCTGATGAATAGGAAACCATTTTAAAGCAGAGCGAAATGAGGAAACGTGATGAAATTTTCGAAGATTAAAAATGAATAGAATGCAGTTATTCAGAAGACGATCGTAATGTTGAGGAGATCTGCATTCAGGTCGTAGTAGCATACATCACCATAATCGATAATGGGGATAATTAACTCTCGTTCTTGTAACTCTTTGGCTGACACTAGTGACTTGGATTTGCCAGTTAAGGTTGGTGTCAATTATAAGGTCTAGATCACTTACAGAAGGACTAAAAGGTATAATTTATCCGTTAAACGTCACTGATGGCAAAATATTAAGATAAGGGCGGGGTTTGAATCCGCAACCACTTGAGCAAAAGTCCGAAGCCTCAGCCATCACACTAGCGGCGCTTGTACAGTACGCCGCTGAAATCATGAGATGGAGTAATGATGTAATGAGATGGGTAAGTGATTCAGTAGTGTTGGATTATTAATCTTTGGAAGGGGAATGACAAATGCGTTTCGCCATAGGGACTGGAAAATACCTCTATGTCAAGCGAGAAATTAACTATATGTGTAATCACAGGGAGAATGAGTACGAGGATAGGAGTTATCATTTGACGACTAATATTGTCGCTTCCCGTGGAGTTGGATGTGATAGAGAGGATTACATTTTTGACTTCACCTGATGCAACTGACGAAAGCTGAAAAGATTCAATACTAGGGAGTGGAAAATTAACCAGGAATTGTAAGGGACTACTCTTGATCTGATGATCATACAACGATTGTGAATTATTAATATTTTGAAAAATATGGCAGCGTTTAGGATTACGTACGATCTGATTACACCAATTTCTCACAACTTTGTATACAGACCAATTTTCTTCAGACTGGTTCTTCCGATAGTTGCGGTAAGTCTTATCCCTGCGCCTCATAACCACTCTGATGGCTGTAGACAACTACGGGGCTGCGGGGAGTACGTTTAATTCTTACCTTTCTAAATGAGGCTTGTTGATCGTATAGCTTATCACTGTGCTGTGGAATGTATTTACCTTATCGTCGTCTATAGGAGCTTCCAAAAGAGGTTTCCAAATTAATTTACAGGCTTCGCTACGTAATTTGTCCTCATCCATCCGTTTAAAGCAACGAAGATTAATAATTTTAGGTCGGGGCTAAGGCTAATAGAAGAGGTAAATGAGATCGTGATGAGAAAAACCAGGGGCGTGGTGTTGACCATGACTGCGGATAAGGGAAGGAGAAGAAGTAAGGATCAAGTCTAGACATGTGTCAGGTCTATCGATGTTGTGATGAGTCGCAGACAATGATAGAACATATATGCTGAATGAATCGATGATCTGGAAAAGTTTCCAGCAACGGAGGGAATTAGGAGCAAAGAGATCGGTCGGAGATTTAATAGTCGATACAAGAATATTTGTGAAAAACTTTTGTGTAAGCCTAAAGTAGTCCATTGACTAAACGTGGCATAACCTTTGACCACTATCCTTTACGGGGTAAATACTGAAATAAATTTTAAATGAAAAGTATCAAAGATCTTTCTACACAGCAGATTAAAAGTTAAGTAGCTACCACAGATTAAGATCGTACTAATCTGACTGTAATAAACATTTATACATTATGTCAATCACATTGTCACTACTGTCAACTGTCAATCAGATCAATATATTTGTCAACTGAACAAGACTGTATTTGACTTTTTTAATGTTAATAAGAACTTGCTAGGTCTTTTGTATTTGTAATAAAGTTGTAAGCCATCGTCAAGTAGTCCTGAACAAATTAGTTAAGCGATATGGCTTCTCCGTCACCAAAGTCTCCAGAACAAAGTGAAAAAACGAAACTGTATGACCGGCAACTTCGTTTGTGGGGAGATCACGGTCAATCGGCATTGGAACATGGCCATATCTGTCTGATAAATGCCACTGCATTGGGAACTGAAATTTTAAAGTCTATAGTTCTTCCTGGTGTTGGCGCCATAACCATAGTCGATGATAGAATTGTAAGTGATGAAGATATTGGCAACAACTTCTTTCTAGAGTGCTCTAGTAAAGGCCTAAACAGAGGTTCTGAGGCATTGCGACTTTTACTAGAGTTAAATCCTACTGTTCGAGGACACGCTGTCCAAGAACCTCCAGATCAGATCCTGAAAGAAAACTCCGACTTTTTCAAAGGTTTTAGTGTCGTGATAGCAACTGCACTAGGAGAAAAGACAATACAAGAACTCGCACAGCATTTGTGGGATGTAAATATACCTCTAATTTTTTGCCGCTCAGTGGGGTTCTTAGGTTCATTCCGGATACAGATGAGAGAGCATGCTGTTATTGAAACTCACCCTGATAATGAACAAACAGATTTACGCCTGGATGTCCCATTTCAAGCTTTGTTTGACTACTTAAATGGTTTTGATATTGATGCAGTGGATTTGAAAGACCATGGGCATATCCCATGGATTGTTATTATTTATAAAGCTGTACAAAAATGGCAATCTCAGAACACTAATAGGTGGCCAATGAGCAGGAAAGAAAAAAATGAAATAAAAAGCATTATACAAGAATTTGTAAGAAAGGATGAAAATGATGTTCCTATTAGTGAGGAAAATTTTGAAGAAGCCATTAAGGCAGTAAACACTACACTGTTACCTACTTATTTACCAGTAAAGATTCAAGAACTACTGTACTGCACTTCTGCTACTAATTTGACAAAGGATAGTGCACCATTTTGGGTAATGTGTGCTGCTTTAAGAGGATTTGTTGAAGGTGAAGGCAAAGGAAAGCTTCCTGTGAAAGGTGTCCTACCTGATATGACTGCCTCCACAGATCACTACATAAAATTGCAAAACTTATATCGAACCCAAGCTGCAATGGATGCAGAAATAATTTACAGGAAAGTATTACAACTTGTTGGTCAATTGCATTGTGAGAATATCAGTGAAACTGATGTTAAACTCTTTTGTAGACATGCCCATGATTTGTATCTATTATGTGGATCAAGTATTGTCACGGAATATCAACTAAATAGTTCTGTAGCTTCATTTATTGGTAGACATCTGGAAGAGCCAGATGTTATGATGGTTAATTACATTATGTTAAGGGCAGCAGAAATGTTCCAGTTAGAGCATTGCAGAGCTCCAGGTGATTGGGATCCTGAAGGTGATATTAGCAAATTAAAAGCTTGTGTCACAAAGCTTTTGAGTGATGTATCATGTTCACCATTTCCTAAAGATGATCACATTCATGAAATGTGCAGATATGGAGGAGCTGAAATTCATAGTGTGTCAGCATTCCTTGGTGGATGTGTGGCACAGGAAGCTATAAAACTTGTCACTAAACAATACAAACCAGTAAACAACACATTCATATTAGATGCTGCCTCAACCAACAGTGCTACTTTCACATTTTAAATGTACATAAGCAATAACTTAATAAACACTTTGAAAATGTCCCATTTCATATTTTTATCCTAAAAACTTGTTACAAAAATAATAATATCTTTAGACATCTCACACGTTTGTCTTATCCTAAACTATGCATCCCAACCTGTACTATGGTAACCAGACTCCAGATATATAAACTTATATACATATTTCTAAATACATACAGATTATAGATAAATTACATCCAGAGAACAAATGCGTGTGCTCTCACAAAATTATTTGTCCTTGGTGGGAATTGAACCAACAACCTCTGACTTAGCAGTCAGGATCACCAACTGCTAGACCAGTAGGCCAGTCTATTATGATTATATTTGAGTAGTAGATTGAGGGATGGATAAAAATAAAATGTTAACATTTTACGATTTGTATACTTTACTATGAATTCAAAAATTCCATAAGTTAATTAACAGTACATAAAAATCAAGTAGATGCAAATATCTACTCAGTCATGTTAGTAATGAAACTAAAATTGTGAGATTTATTCGATAAAAACCAACATTTCAGGGTGTTAAAGATAAATAAATAAACAGTTACTACAGTGTAATTCTTCAAAGTTGTGTATTTAGTTTGGATATTAACCACTTTAAAATCTTACAGTCAAAATATAAAAGAAATGGTGAAAATATTTTCATTAACAATTTTTAACACATAAATTAGGTAAACATATTATCACATGACTAATAATAATTGAAACAAACTATACATTTGGCTAAATCCTCATGGCTGGCAATATCTTACACCATATCAACAACAGTTTTCTGCTGGTATGTAGGCTTGAAACGGCATGGCCTCCAGTAGAATGTAACACAACATTGAGAATTTCTCTTTAGATACCTACATATTTCACCTAAGCCACAACTTCAATCGCAATGCATCAACACCATTAAGATAATATCGAAATAAGCGTTTGTCTCGTACAAAGCCGAGGTTTTCATAAAGCTTCAGTGCTGGTTTATTTGTGATTTCTGTTTCTAATACTACTTCATCAGCATTATCGTTAATCATTGCCTGAAACAAAGTGATTTCGCATTATTTTATATTTTCATGAATAGCACTATTAATGAGGGTCATACAACAATCATTTTTTAATTCCCTTGTTATATTATCATCTATAAATCACTTGATGTTAACTTTACCACCTTAGCCTTTATGCAGCTACCATTGCAGCATTATTAAAGTAAATTGTGGGTATGTATATTATTAGGTACTTAGATACAAATGCTATTTATAAAATTTTACAATATAAAAGATACCTGTATGGCTTTTCGAACAAGCCTCGAACCAATCTTTCTCTTCCTATATTTTTCATCAACTGCTAACATAGCAATGTAGCCTCTTTTCACTACATTGCGATGCATATCTAACTTACAAACAATGGCACCAATATACTTTCCTTCATGGGTTGCCAAGAAGCAAAGCTTTGGCCAATTGTGAATAAAATATCTATATGTATAGATTGAGTAGGGTTCTGACAAATCTTTTTGTATAAGTCTCATAATCTCTGGCATCTGTAGCTCAGATTCGTACGAAATTATTTCAATTTCATCTTGAGGTTCATGGTCCTCACTGTTTATTGTATTTTCAAGGTTTTGTAATGCATCATCAAAGATACATCTCTCACTAATCTGATCAGGCTTATCTTTACACCCTCGTTCACTTGTTGCATCACTACACTGTACACTATTTACATCTCTCAAGATCTTGCTCGTTGTGTCATTTTGTGCTTCTGATATATCCCTTTTTCCTTCAGGACTTCCATTTGAATGATCACTTGTCCCATTGGTTAAGTTACTATTGATGTTATTAATATGAAGAGTATTGGCTAAAGTCTCGCTTAAATTCCCTTGATTAGATATCCCTATTTCGTCAGAATTTTCAGAAGGATCTTTGGCCTTTTTAATTTTGTTCCTTACATTCGTGCCTATCTGAGTGCACTTTAAATTCTGGACTTTATCGTCCGACATTTGATTCATTTTGATGATAATCTAACTAAAATTATTTACACATTCAAACGATTATAAGCTCATATACTTTTCACTTCAGTTTCTATGATGATACATACATATTTTTCTTGTCAAAATTGTAAAAGAGTATCACCGACATCTTGGTAAGTAGAAAAGCAACAGTTTCCATAGAAAAACTTGATCTGTCTGTATGGTGTGCGTTCTTAGGATAAAATAGAAATATACTATTAAAATAACGAGATAATAAATAAGAATTCTGTAAATACTTCTTGAAAATATTAGAAATTGGTAATTTATGCCCAACGCCTTCCACAATCACATTGCAAAAAAATATTAGTTGCATTGCAGAACCGAAAAATGGTACGAAGTTAACTACTTGCATTAGTTTCATTCTTGTCAAAAATCATAGAGGAAAAACAAAGACAAAAGAGTTAACTATGCTACAAAGCATGAAAATGAAACCTGGACATTAGACAGTGATATCACTCTAATAAAATAATATTGCCATTTCTAAAATTATATGAGAAAGATGCGTTCAATAAAGTATCAATTATTTTTAATCATGGGTAAAAGGTAAGAACTTTGAAGAAGATCTGTCGCTACTGGTCGTCATAGGAATTTTACCGAGGTCGCAACCTTCTATGAGGAGGTCATCTCGAAGAAGAAGGCTGATGAGCAGGCCTGGGAGAAGGATCTCTAGTCGTACCCAATTCGCCGCTGGCAAATCGGTCGGCGGAGGCGCTCTTACCCACGGGCGTCATGCCACCCTGAGTGTGGCCGTGGGTGGTCGGGACGGATTTTCCCCTCCTCCCGATAAAATCCAACCGCGAGGAGTCAACATCCTGGTGTACCTGGACGTTGCCTAATTGAGAGTTACCCGACAACAGGCGCTGGGAGGGATCCAGATGTCTTACTAAAGCCGTTCCCAGATTCCTCCTATTTTAATGGCCGTGTGGTTTTAGTCAGTCCGATTCCAACACCTTTCCACAGAAAACCCCGGTGGGATGACGGCCCGAGGGGGTTTCCACACGTTAAAAAAAAAGGTAAGAAGCACTAAAGGTCCACCACAATCTGATAGTAAACAGGGTAGTTAAAATTTCTAGTAAGAAGCACTGAAGAAGTTAGAATAAAGCTTCTTGACTGTTAATATTTTTATTTTATAATAACAATTTTGATTCATTTAATTAATTTATACATTGCATTATAATTTATACATTGAGCTTTTCGGTAGAGTAGAATATCAGATATGTTGAAGCGTAAGCAATCAGATAATGGTAAATTATAATGTCAAATATGCAAAGAAAAAGAATAGAGGCACCAAATTCTTCCCGTGGGTGTCGCAAAAGGCGACTAAGGAATCGGACTGTTACCTGACAGGTACGTAAACAGTCATAAAGTGCTCGATTGTCGGCAATAGCATCACGGCAATGTTTATTACATTGCCGTGATACTATTACATAACATGCTATTTGTGGCAAGTGTGCATTAGGGACCACAGATTGACATTATTTATTTTAGGATGGAAATATAAAAATTTTAAAAGTAAAAAAAATGGGGTAAGCAATTTCGATGTACATATTTTATATTGTTTGTAAAATTGTAAAAAAAAGTTACAGATTGTCGTTGATCTCTATTTTCTTTCTCGCCAATTTTTTGATAAAAATTTTAAACCATATTTCTCGCTTGTAATCGCAGTGGTATCTTCGACATTATATCGAAAATAATGATTATCTTTATGAAAATATACGAAATAATTCAAGTCATTCAGTCAAACTGTGACAATGATTTGTACTTTGACTTTACAGTTTAACATTGCCATATGAAAATAGTACTTTTCTTTTTTTTCTGCTATGAGGTCCTGGTGAACATATAATTTATAAAAATGTTTATAAATGTTTGTCAATTTGGTTTTTAATGTTTCTCATTGTTCTGGTTTTCCTAAACTAGCTCAATTGTAGCCTAAGAAGTCTGGTATCAGTCAGTTACTAGTTAGTAATTATTGGAATCTACCAAATCCACACATAGGGTTTTTTCATCATCAGCTCATAAGACTTAATAGCTATCCTTTTATTAAATATGAATTGACGTAGTCATCATCTCCTAAAAGCTTCTTCAAGCTGTATAAAACAACCCGGCAGTTTGGAGATAGGGTGAACTGTTACTGGAGCATGAGACTGTAACCGCTGTAACGAAAAGAATGATTGTCTAAATAAAGTTGTTTATACCATTGTTGTAAAGGTATTGTGTCAGCACAATTCCAACTAATGTTACAATAATGATATTTAACAAAATTGTTAAGTATCCATTTTTATAAGAAACACATATGTATTTTAATTCAATATTTAAAAATAAACATTTTTTAAGAGTAGTTACATATTAAAAGTAAGATCCTTGATGTGTGATGTGGTGTCCACAAGACCTGATTTACCCATTGGATACTAAGTATGTAGCCTTGCAAGCAAGAGCTTTTGCAATTGCAAACACCAGGGCATGAGGAACATGATAGTTCGTTCGGAAACATTATTATGTATTTCTAAATGAACTCGAAAAGTTTTCTGGTAATTATCTTGTAATGGACGTGGAAGTGTGCGTACAAGTTCTTGATCCCACTTCAGTGCAGTGCTATATACACACGAATCATTTTGAGCCAAAACCCCAACTAGTTATGATCGGATAAACCTATTGAAATATTTAAATTTTGTATTCACCAGAAGGCCCTTTTCACTACAATATGTGTCAAATTTTAGAACTCCAACGTTAATAGCTTGCTCAATAAACATATTTTATATATGTACTTATTTATGTTTTCCTAATTATTTATAACCTTCACATCCTTTTTTTCTCTACTAAGAACTGGAAATCATTTTCAACAACTAAAATTATTTAAAAAATATAAAACCTGACTGCATTATAAATAACCACTTTTCTTGTAATATTATGTTTCCACATATACATAAATATACTCGAATAACCCAATTTCTTGTGCAGTCGAGTAAAATCAGAAAATATTGTTTGTTTCAAAAAGAGTATACCATATCCATCCAGTAAGTACACTTCTGCAGTAAAGAAGATAAACTATGTGGTCACAGGTTCTTCATCTTCTTGCCCTTCTTATCTCATCTCAGTGTGTAACATTTCCAAGGCTGGCAAGGCAAGGCAAGGCTGGACTGCTTTATGACCGGCCGCTTGCCAGACTCCCTCGCTCCTTGGGAATGTAATCGTTTTCCGATGGGACAAAGGAAGAAGGTATCCTTTGTCCCTTCTGGACAATCGGGGCCACAGGGTCGTTCACCGGTATTTAGCGTTTACTATAAAAAGGACATCAACGTGTATATATAGCATATCGGAGAGCATTGAAATGTATTTCCCAAACTACCTATATTTACAAGTACATATTTTCAAAATAACTAACTAGATTGAATAGATATGAATGAAAAACGTGTGAGTGTAGCTAGTGTACTCAGGTAGGTATATTTCTTATATGTAGGACTTAGCAGCGAAACGCCTTGTTGACGTCAATGAACAGAATCAACATGGCTGACAGGAGACTGAAAGCGCGCGCGTGTGCCGCCGAAGTAGGTGGTGTGGTGTGCTTCGTTCGTTGTACAAGTACTCGACTCAATCGACTCGAGTTCAGTATCCGGTTGACAGCCGGTGAGGTGGCGGCGTGACGTTGTGCCCGAAGCGTATTATACGCTCACGCCGCCTCTGCGCGAATTTCTAACGCTGTAAACAAATTTTATACACAATAATATAAAACGTGTTAATTATGGACCTGAACTTATTAAGTGTGTGTTTGACCTGTTTATAAAGCAATCTGAAAAATATCATTCCGTGTTTATTTATACGGAACACGTACCTAATTTAGTGTCTTGATACCTTTTACTCAACAAGACCGCATTAAATCCATAATAATCACAATTAAAACTTGTTATTTATTTATCGAATGAGGGGGATACCTATTGCGTTCATATTATTAGCATCTTAACTCGCTCTCCTTTAAGTGTGCATGACTGATTACTGATGGATATAAACAAAAAAGTGTTACGGTTGATTATGTATAAATCCTCTAGTTACAAAGTGTTACAAGAAAGTCCAATAGAAATTTGATGGTATTAATATAATCAACAATGGCGGACCGTGAACGTCCTGCGAAAACCTCCATTAGGGTGGGATTTTATGACATCGAGAGGACCATTGGCAAGGGAAATTTTGCCGTCGTTAAGTTAGCACGACATCGAATAACGAAGACTGAGGTGAGAATAAGTAAATCAATAATATATATATTCTTTTTTAATTTATGACTAATAACTTTAAATTAAGTACCTATTCATTCTTGATGAATGTACAGAAAGAAGGTACAGGCCTTCGAAATGTTTGGAGTTTTCTTTTATGGAAAACTCCTCAGCGTAATAAAGATTTTGCTTATAATAACTTTAAACATATTCATCAATCAAGTCCATGTTTTATTTAACTTGATGTTTTTTTGACATTACGACATGTCACTTCCGTTATTAATTTCCACTGACGCTATAACTCTTTATATTGTACGTAAGTACCAGTTGCTATTGTTTTTTTAAATTTGGGCCATTGTAAAATATTTCTATGATATAACCATAATTGTAAAAGACTAGTCTTGTGTGACTCTCATGAATCCATCAAATCAAAGCTTAAATAATTAGCAGAAAGACAGGATTTGATTTAGACTTTATATGACTAAAAGTACAATAAACTTCGTCGAGTTTTTTTTTGGTTAATTGAGGAATTTAAACATCACATGACAGTGGTCATGTCGTGTCATGGTAGACACGGTCAAGAAGGTACAAGAAAAATTTCAAATCAAAAGATAGTTTCCAATCCTTGTTTATAGTTTAAGGTGGGAATCAGTCTCCTCCTGTACAAAAGCATGTAACATATATTTTTACCTTACCCAAACCCAGTACAAGGTATGTAGAACGTAATCGTGAACACATACACGATAATATTCATACTTTATAGGCGTTTAATTTAAGAGATAAGCAGAAAACGTGTGAATACAATACCTGAAGAAAGGGACCTTAAAAAGATATAAGTACAGAAAGGTGCATTAATATTTTTGGTTTATTAACTCATAGTGAACTCAGCTCTGGCCTCGCTTGGATGCCCTGTAGATCACAATTTTGTATTCTTTATTTTACAGTTAATATTATCGTGGCTTTTACAGAGTTTTATTCAATTAAATTAACCTCAAAGATTTAAATAGGTACATTTCCACAACTCAATAATATGTTATAATATAATCAGCTTATCGTAATATTATATCTACATATGTGCGCAATTACCAAATTGAATGCCAAACATTGTCGTGACGTGACAAACAGGTAGATACTTAATAATGTACTTATCAAATATAGTAATGAAGAGCAGAAGTACCTATCGGACTGTTGTTGAGACACAATATTAACGCATTTAATAAAACAATACAAATAAAACTAACGATTTGTTAACTATTAACAATGAAGAGAAATGCGTTTCTAATACTGATAACCCATCAGCAGCTTTACCGCCTAAGCTGATTTACATACGTCGTAGACCTAATTCAAATAAACTAGAACAAATAAGCCGATTACTAATAATGACAAATTTCTAAAAGCTATTTACTGCAGAAGTACTTGTACAGGTACTCTATTTAGCTAATGGTCGTGCTAGGAATGGGTTTACAGGTAAGTACTTGATTGCAAGACCCACTCCTTAACCATCACGCAACCGATTTATCAATATTTTATTCTGGTTTTTCCATTTGTTACGTAAGACCAACATCATGAATAAGGTAATTTATTGGCATTAACTGTTCCCTGCTTTACTAAGTATGATCTCAACTTTTTCAGTACGACATACATCGTGCAAAAGTGCTATTGGGTGGTACACCTAAAATAATGTTCAATGATAATCCTGTTTTTTTTTCAAGATACCGCGCTCCGTGAAGACAAGAATCTTTTAAATGTAACCATCATAATTATGATTGATTATTATGATATACACGGTTTCAAAAGGCTTCAACAAGTGCCTTTTAATAATAAAAGTTCCGACAAAACACTTTACAACTACTTTCTGATGGCGGTATCAAGTCTTCTAAGCTGGAAAAAAGCTCATTGAGTTAAAAAAATACAGCTTTGCGCTAGAGCACGTACAAAGATTGGTCCAAATAAATTAATAAAACTTCTTGACAAAGCGTAAGTCAAAGCTTCTTCCATAGAAGAATTGCCCTGTGTGGGGATCAAACACATATACTCTTTATCATTTATATATGATCTGTTTTATAGCTATGGACCACTTACCAAGCTAAATGAGGCAATTACCAAAACCTTTTTTTTTTTTTAACTTTGTCTTTTAACAAACTTCGCCATTCGAAGAAAAATGTTGGAATGTGTTGAAAGGTGATAATTACTGATAATAGCAGTTGATATGTTTAAAATTACAGCGCAGCTAAATAGTAATACAAAAAATAGTATACATAATGTATGTTATATCGGGTTCTAGTCGAATGGTTTAAGAAGTAAATCTAAAATAATTATATAGCGGTTTTTAAAGTGAATAAACCAAGCAGTATGCGAAAAGATAGAATAGTTGTGAGGAGGTGAAGAAACTAAAGATGAAACGAAATCTACTATTGAAATATCTAATACATGTATAACTTTATATAAACATTAGTTTGCATATTTAGTAGAAGAAGCTCGCGACGTATGTATGTAAGAAGCAAATGGCGATCTGTTGTTTCTGTCTACCCTGTAGAGAACAAATATGTGAGTTTTTGTATTGGAACAGCTTCTGGTGCTCAGTTACGACCGTAACTAATAACAATGCAAATGTTAGTAAAATACTGTGGCGTCCAAAGAAATCAAGTTGTTAAACTGATTTTTTCCATAATTTATTTGTAACACATACCACTCATCGGACTTCGTCATCGAATTTAGCAATTATCCAATAACTGGATGAGGAACCGTTTAAGGGAAAATACTTACCTCTGCATATCTATATACTCGACGCCATCTAAATCACTTCAAAATTCAGCATATTTGAATATCGAATCGACTATGTTCTGTTATAATTTATTTTCTCATACACTAAACCAACGAACGACGGGACGCTGACGATAATATGTGTGTTGGTAAGACGGTGTTGTAATATATATATTTTAAATCAATGATGAATTTATATACATATACATATATCTAGATTCCCAAACATGAGAGAGTAAACTAACTCACTAGAATAGACACGAACAATAGAAACGTATATCACGTCTGAAATCAGGTAACAATCACCAAAATCAACTATTTTATGTTGTAAGAAATTGTAATTTGTAAGAAAATTTTTGATTTGTAATTTCCATTGTTTTGCATAACGTTTGCTTAAATAAACTCTACTTTCTTTCTCTTGAGATTGCCATCAATTTTTGGAACGATAAAGTTGTTTAAGGTATAGCTTAAAATATAGATCTAAATGAAAACTTGATGTTGAAGTAGGACGATAGGTACTTAATTTTGGGACCACTTATAGTATTATATTATTTCCTTTAGTTTAACAACATTTAATTAATGAATATTGTGTGTAAAATTCAATAGTGTACATGCAGTAGGTAATACATTACCTATATTATTCACTCAAAACCGTAGACAAAAGCGTATTGCGATGACTATAAGCTAGTTCCGCTTACGTTAAAGAGAGCAATGCTGTCAACCCGTAGTACGTAGTTAGTTACCTATTTAGAAATCCATTATAATATATTAAAGAACCTGACGTTATCTGAGCATATTATTTGAAACAAAAAAATAATATTAAGCACTTCAAATCCAACGTGTTTTCTTCGAATGGTACGAAGTCGCAAATTGACAAAAAAATATTGATTATTTTGAATTAAAGCGTGTATAATTTCTTTAATACTTAAGACAAGAAGTTGAAACAGGCATGCCTAGCAGTCTGAAGGAGCTGTAAAATCCACCAAAGAAAAGAAAAGAGTAACAAATGAAAATATAACTCAATTATGTGTAATATTTAATTTGATCTGAGGAAATTACTCGTTGAATAGCTACTTGCTGTGAAAGGTTGCTTGCATAATTGAATATAGTGCGAGTCTATGGCAGCGAACTGGGTCATTGGCCGAATACTGTGCAGCGCCGTGAATGACTCACATTTACGTTCCGTGTTGTACAAACGGCGTTTAACAAGCGATTATAGACATTTCAGAGTTTCTGTTATTAAAAGACAAAATATACAAAGAGATTTGTTTAAAATTTCCAATTGAATTGAAGATGACGCATCGCAGAAAGTGACATACGAGGATGCGACGTTGAATGAATGCACCGAAATAACAGATCGGGCGCCCTCGGCCTTCGCTTTGTTGTGGTGTGCGCGTGTTTTTAATAGGCTATCTCAACCAGTTAGAAAACAGTAATTCATTCAAAAACATGATTATACATGTCATTTCAAAGGCAAATGCTCGATCGATACCTGTAATGAAATTGGCAGCATTTTAGTCTGAGCTGTAGGTAAGAAGTTTTATGAGTACTAATGACATTTAACATAGAATTGTTAAACAGTAACTCAAAACAGTTAGTAACCAAAGATATTTCAAAGAAGAGTTAACAGAGCTAGAATGTTGAAATTTTGTAAAACTTATATTTACGTTCGTAATTCACAAAAATTAGGTAACCTAATGAAACCGAAATTTGGCGAAATATTTCGTTTAGTCGTAGTAAAACGCAACCATCAATCAGTGATTCAGCGTTGTAGATTGGATGAGATCGGGTGGAGCGTGCGTCTCGGCGGCGAGTTACCGCGTCTAGAAATACCACAGCATCGACCTTGCCTGTGGTGCACGCATTGCGTTGTATTTATTATTTTGCTTTTTTCTTTGGGCCGTTAATACCAAGGTGACGGCCAGTCGTTCTTCGCTCCGACCTCATAAAATGTTTGGCTTTTGTTTCATTTCAATAGCGTTGACTTTGGTGTAATTAACGTAATTATTCGTTAATAAACAGTATTAAAGTTAAAAAAATATATTGCATCACCACCCTCTATTCCCGAATTGTTTGTGCACGCATCACGTAAAAAAATTATAACTTTTGTAGCAACTCTTTATGCACTAATATTGTGTGTAATTCGGAGTAAACCTAAGAAGAAAGTAGCCTAAATGTTGGCAACTTTCTTCTTAGGTTTTAGGTGTAGGGCAATAAAATTAGTATTACTTTAGTCCAGTAGCTCACAATATGATGATGTTATAAGGCCAAATTATATAAAGGAATATACTTAATAGTATTTTTTTCATCTAACAACAATGTACATTTTTCTTTATCAAACGTCTTTAAAATGAAGGTGGTTCTCAATTCGATTTTTTTTTTGTTACCTCGGAACTTTCTACTGCGTGAACCGATTTCGATTATTTTTTTTATTTGAAAGCTGGTGCTTCCCGTGTGGTACCATTTTAATTAGGTCCAGTTCTGGATGGCATCTATGAGAAAAATATATTAGTCTTATATTTGCGTCCATTTGTGGCGCATGTAAATATAGCGCGACAAATGGATGGAATATAATAACTCAATGTCATGCCAACCGATTTCGATGATACTTTTTTTATTGGAAAGAATGTACTTCAAGGGTAGTTAGATAAGAGTTTGGTCTAGTTGTGACAATGGCATCCATGAGAAAACCATATTAGTCTTAAATTTTATGATAGACGCATTGAAGTCGGTTGTCTACTTTTTCAAAGTCTGAAATTTTGTTATTTGTAAAAATGTTTATTATTGAATTCAGGAATAAATATTTTCAAATTCAAAAATGATGTCAATAATGCGTGTGTATGCAATGTGTTATAAGTTTCACGTGTCTTTTTTTATGTTATTGGGGGGGACAGATGAACAGACGGGTCATCTGATGGTAAGTAACAACCGCCGTCCATTGACACCTACAACTCAAGAGTCACAAGTGCGCTGCCCGCCTTTGGGGAAAAAAGGAGGGGGGGAGCAGTTTTATTTGTTTGAAACTTAACTTAACCCCTCCTTCACTATTGACGACACGACGGACGAACATGCGAATATTTTCAAATATACAAGTGGCATGCGATGTGTTGGGGCATTACATATATTATGGCCCAATGTGATAGAGAATATCAATGTTTTTAGCCCCCAACCTAAACAGAGATGTTTAATAAGTTTGAGATGTCTGTCTGTCTGTGTATCTATCTGCGGCATCGTAGCTGCTGCTAGAATGGACCGATCTAAAGCGTTTTTTTGTTGAAAAGCGAACGCTATCGAAATGGTTCTTAGCTTTAATTTATGAGTATCTGTTCAGGATATTCAATTTTAAATGTATAGTTGTTAGATACAGTTAATGCGACTACTATTTTATTTTATACTTATATTTTAAAATACTACGTTTATTTCTGGATGTTTTTTTTTAAATTTTGGTGTGATTTTTAAGCCTAAAGGGTGTCTAAAAAGAAATTAAAAGTTCTCTAATCTTAAATGCTTTCTATAGGTAGGTAAGTTCAGTATATATTTTGTTGATAAGATATCCAAATCTATTATAATAGGAATTGTAAGATATCTACAAATATAAAAAGAAACTAATGAGAGCGTTATGTTCCGATTCCGACATATGTGTATATTGGAGAACGTAAAATTGTTCGTTTAATCTATTGAAACTCCGTAACTATGTAGTCTAATTGTCTAGACATATATAAGTTTTTGTTTCATTCAAATCGAACACGTAGTTTGGATATTAGGATAATGGCAGTGAAACATTTTGTGCATCCATAAAACAGGCAATTTTAGGCAAGCCGACTTGAAGCTACCAATAAGAGTTTCAACTAGAAAAACAAACCTTTTCATACACAACTTTAAGAACGTCGTTATTTCAGGTATAACAATACTTATTACGCGATATAAATATGTTTTGTATAAAAAGCCTGATCGAACCTATTGTTGTATAAGCGGCATAAGTAACTATTATTTTTTCGACATAAACGTAAATCCTTATGCTGTGTTATTCAGTAACGGTGCGCTGAGACCGTTTGTTGCGCTAAATGAAACAAGAAAGCGTGATCAGGCAGGAGATGCGTGATCAGTACGTGTAAATCTGGCAAATATTTTGCCAGGAAACCATATTGTATGGCACGCGCTCCGTTTACTCTTCTTGAAAAATGCGCGCTTGACGCAAATGCGTTATCTATTTTGGAGCTTTGCGTCATTGACTGCTCGTTATCTACATTTTGCAGTCTGGCGGTCACCCTCAAAGTCTTCTTCGTCCTAAACTTTCTCTTTGTATTGCTATCTGCTTAGCTCTGTATGATTTATGGATTGCATGGCATTTATCACAAGATAATTCAACGTGATAATGTGGAGACGCCAGTTTGCTTGCTATCGATAAGTACTTATCTTGTGCTGTGACGTCAATTGTTAATTTTCAATTGAAAATTACTAATAAAAAATTATGTAATTAATCGTAGACGTAAGTATTTAAAAAAAATATTATGCTATGAAATGTTATCTGTCACACAAGCAATATACGTTCATTAAGTTATTTTAAGTAGTTACCTACTTTGCTTAGTCTTTTTTCAGCCGTGCTTATTTATAAAATAACCTTTAAGTTTATTGCTGGTTTTCCTTATTCTTCAAACTTATTACATATTGTGAGTTAGAATTACATTTTTCTTATACCTTACACACTACCCTTACGCTAAGTAAATGATGATTGACAACAACAAGACCAGTTACAAAAGCTGAAAAATTGAATCCTTCATGTGCTGTCTACCGTTTTTATCCATGAAAAAGTAGCCTGCAATGCTCCGAACGAGCATGATGGCAGGGGGCACTAGAATGGAGGGTACTCCGCTTCCCCAACGTCGCAACGTACTACGTTTACTAGAATTCCCAACTCGTGCAAGGGTATTGTTTTTAAACGCGTATGAATAAAGCTTTTGGCTTAAAAAAATGTGTACTTTTGTATTCATGTACAAGATGTAAATTACAATAAAGGCAAATACTATATACACAATGGGATAGTGTCTAAATTTACTTTTATAGGTATTTAACCGGTCACGTTAAGGCAGGTCATGTGTTTTTTGATAACTAGTATATTACTACTAGCCGTTCTCCGCTCACCTACATTTATGCTTACTGCTTAACTCCTAGGGGTAGCAGTTTTCCCATATTATTCAGCCTCTTAAAAAGTACTGTGTCCAACACCAAAATATTTTTTGAAATTCGGTAAACACCAATACCAAGTATGGATAGAAAACACATTATGTGCTTCAAATGCCAAAAAAGTATTACGTACGTTAATATTTTTTTTCGATTGAACGAATATTCCCACTAGTTCCATGGAACCAATGCCGATGGAACTAGCGAGATTAATCAAATTTGTCAAGGCCGATTATCAGTATAATAAGCATTTCCAACTTAACGCCCCTAATTTCTGATGTTCTATTGTAGTTAGAGCGTTCTTCAAAGGATACTTATTACACAGCATTTTCAGTGAGTTTTCCCATCTCCTAAAGATTCTAAAGGAGCAAAACGAATGTATATTTATCTTCGTCACACGAGTCCTGTCTCGCTTTTGCAATAATATTGATCGTCGTCTAGACTTGTTGATTGCTACTGAAGGGCTTAACGTCCCTGAATTCGGTCGACTCCTGGACGCTTGCACTAATAAAATTATTTGTGAAAAAAAATTGCAGAATCATTTATAAATTTATGTTAACTTATTAGTCAGATATGAGTTTATTAAGCTTTTTCATATTGTTTTGGCAATCGTAGGTATTTTAAGTCTAGTTAAATAATCTATTTGTAAATTTGGTCGGTTGTTTATTTCAAAACATGAAACATGATAATAATTGGTTCGCAGTGTGAATTCTTTTGACTAAAAATTCATATTGGCATGAATTTATACAGTTCACGTCTACTATAGGAGTTGTTGAAGTCATACATTTGCCGACACGGTCCTGAGGACAATGGTACCTAACTAACGTGATATAGGATACAACCGACAGCTAATAGCGATAGCGTATGTGTACATAAATATGCTGTAAATCTCCATATAATTGTAAAACGTTAGTGATAACTAAAAATATTTAATTAAATTCAATGATAATACAATACATTAGTTTTCAAATATTATTTTACGTTTATGTAGAAGATTATATTATATAATTTGATTTCATATCAATATTCAAGATCGTGAATATGTACATATAATATTTTATGAAAAGCCATCGATCTTGTGCTGACTTGTCAAATAATTGAAACGAGATAAAGTTGAAAAAATAAGAATTGTATACTTTTCAATACTTCACGTTTAGGCAATTGGCAATACTGATACTTTTATTTTTTAAACACAACATCCTTCTAACTTGCTTATTTTCTTTACACGGTTACTTTACAAAGAATGCGAATTGCCGGTTTCCGGCAAAGCGTAGTGGTACTACCACTACGCTTTGCTATTAAATAATTCGTATACTAGTTGTCCAGTATACGAATTATTTAATAGCAAAGCACAGGACGTCGCCTTTGAAGTCGTAAATAAAATATGTATTTTATTTTTGGTTAAACAGTTACCTAAATCATGTTCAAAGTTTCCAGGGTTTTAGTTTTTATTTCGTTACTTAATATTTCTCATTCTATTTAGACTGTCTGAACTGTATGATCCGCACTGCACTTTGTTCTACTTGTAAAGCCCTTTCATTTGACACCCACTACCCATATTAAATCTGGCATTTGGTGCCAGCGGCCCTCTCAGATTTGAAATTTGTCATAGTGTATAATTTTTTACTGGTCAAGCCCTTTAATTTGATATCCATATTAAGGGGGTGGTACAAATTGAATATATTAATTTTTATTGTCCTCAGAACCAAAGATGTGTACCAAATATCAGATCAATCTGTCAAAAGAAGAGTGTAATATGTAACCTACTAACTTGGATACAAAAAAAAACGAATTGGTCAAGCTAAATAAAATCGTTTAAAAATGCCGACAATATCAGTGATGCCTGTACAAGTAAAACCTGTCACAAGTAAACCAACAATCACCCATGAGTAATAAATATGCAAAGGATTAACATCCTGTCTGGAGTCTCTGTAGGACTCACTGAAGCGCCTAGTAATTAAAAAGTAAAAGTAACTTTCTATTGCGTATTATAGTTAGAATATTATAGTTAGAAATTAGAATAGTCCTAAACATATAGAAGCTTAAGAATATTAGTTAAATATCTTAAGGCAGTAAATTCAAATCAGTATAAACCTTTTTAGAAAGGTGACAAGGCTAAAAAGTCAATTTAATAAAATCGCCTGAGTCAGGAACAAGGGAGCTGTAAATTCGCTGAAAACGATTCTTCGTTAGTACAGTAGTTTTATTTGCTGGTACGGGTGAAGTCGTAAAACAAAACATCATTCAATACACAATCTTGGAATCGGTGTTTAAAGTCATCTATGCTAATTAATAGCTGAAGGATTTAAGTTTCAGTTTTATTGGTTAAACTACTAGAGGTTTTAAAGTATATAATTAAGCGTTTATAGCTCAGATCGATAGAGGTTCTAGGCTATTTAACATTACGTTACTACCCCAGGAAACTCGAGCAGACTGGTAACGACAAACGCGCGTATTAAAGACCATACGTAAGTTTACATAAATGAGTAGTAATTTTTTTTTAACATATTAAGCATTTAAATAACATTTTAGAATACATTTTGCATTCATTATATCTTGCAAAAATAATTTATGTACTTGCAGCGGCGCCTTTTAGCTAACACCAGGAACTAAGATAAGAAAATATGCATTAGAGTTCAACAATGAATTTAAGGTGTATCGTAATACACCACATCCGGGCCGTGTCCCCGGTTTATATCGTTAGAAAAGACTTGCCGCGTTGGGCAATGGAGATTCCGAGGCGGCCACTTACCTCTGCCAACAAGCAGCCGTTGGTGTATGCGTCACTTCACGGCAGATTCTTTCGAAAAATGTTCGTTTCAATTTATTACCAGAGGACAATATATTTTTTGAATTTTATTTAAGAATTTGTAAGTTAAGACAGATTTTGTAAATTTAATACATTAAGAAAAATGTAGTTAATGAAAAGGAATACTTTTTAATAATAATTTCCATTACTTTTCAATACTTTTCTTAAAACGAAAAGAAAAACAATCCTTATGTCAGTACTAATAAAAAAAGGACATGACATATGGACTTAGTATCTTGTTTTAAAGGTTTTTACAGCTATATTTTGAATATATACCCACTTAGCTTTAAGATAATTTAAATGTGTGCTGTAGCCTGTAGGATTGTTAAATGAGGAATGAAATAAGAAAGGAATGTGTGTGCGTGTGCTTATTTCTGTGTAGTATAATATTGTTTTTACAGTCTCAAATGACAATGATGGTAATAGCGATTTGGTACTACATATATAGATTAGCTTAGGTTATATATGCAATTAAAACGCCTTAAAACCTATATGTCAAAATATATAATAATATATGCAGACGCAACTCAATCAACAAAAATAACTTCAGTTATAAGCAAATTGGACTGGATATGTAACAATTAAACCCCTTACTAGAAGCGTGATATTGACATTTGAAACGAAAACTTAACAACCAGCACTTTTAAAATAAAAAGGCTTCCTTCTTAGCCTTTTTATAAAATGAATCTTGCAGGGAAGGGTGTTTCCAATCTGGTGAAGTAAGATCGTCGTGTGCGCAATGCTTTATCTTGACAATGAGGTCAATGTCGGACCAGCTGACCGGTAGTTTAGCTTCTATTACTGCAATTATAGTCGTATATGTCCCTGTGTTTTGTTTTGATATTCCAACAAATAATGTTTGTTGCTCTTTGCTTATGAATATTGGATTCTTGTATAAGTTATAGTATATTTTTACTAATTTTATCTAAACACTATTTTATTTTGAAAGACATTACTCGAGAGTTACGAGAAATCTCTTTATACCGAGTGTCTTGTTGGATGATTTAAATAAGCTAATACGTTTTTTTATTCAAATTCCGTTGAATCTGGTTGATTATCAATGAAAATGTTTTCACGAAATCTTTCCACGTTTAGGATTCAGAAGGCGTTCTTTGTACGGCGTTTTGTTTGGCGTATTTTGACGAGGCCTACATTTAGGAGTGGCCAACTTACATAAGTTTAAATAGAAAGTGTAATCAGTTTAGTAAAGACTCAATGATTAAGTTGTCATCAAACATATATTGCTGATGCTTTATGATGTCTTAATCATAACTTCAACTAAATGTTTATAAACAAACCACGTATGACTTAGATATTTAATGTTTACTAGCATGGAAAATTAATACGCATTACAACCAAAAATTAAACCAAAAAAATTGTTTAATTATAAAACATTTATAACATAAGAAATCATAAAACAAATACTGATAACATTATATGTAGTAACTAAAAATACAAACATTAATTGTTAATTGGTTCTGCAAGTCTTACATACGAAAACGTTTGGGTTTTCCACTATTCTTGTGCAACTAAGTATTGTTTTATAAAAGTAACTGAGATACGAGTTGGAATCGTCTTAGTTACTAGTAGGATCGAATAAGATAACATCGAGGACAACTTCTACAATATACTTAACTTGTTATTGACATTATTTTTGAAGTAGATGATAGGTACTTATTGAAACGTATTACGACATTTTGCCACATAGGCACTTGATTTTTCTATCGTGATGTGCTAAGTAGAGGCAATAAGAGCTATAGTAATCGTATGACGATAATGTAGCGATCATATATAATTAATTAATTGAGTATATTGCTACTTAAAGATTTTTTATTGAGGATTTGATTTGAAATAAGAACAAACGTTTTATCACATATATATATCGTCTGCTTGCAATAACCAGTTAACCAGTTGAATTTACTGAAGAGCTATACTTTTGGAATTTAGTATTAAAAAACCATTTCAATTACTTAGCAAGTTAGTATAGTTACATCTTATTTCGTACCTATTCTTTTAGGTAATAATTAGAAACTGAATAATTTCAAAACTACTTTACGAAACACGTAGTAAAATAAGTTACATGTAATTGTTCGATAAATAAATGTAAATAAAGTTTTCTCTTCCTTTAGCGGCATTATGTGGGTTCATTCAGGTTAAACCTTGGTGCGGACGGAACCGTTGCCACAATCACGTCAATTGGTCTGAATCTGATCGCTCAGAAATGACGCTTGTGTTGACGTCATCGCCTCTTTGTTTTTATGGAGTCTCACGAGGCATTAACGAACGGTACTCTGTCCCGCTAAAAAAAAGTTAGTTGAACAAAGAATAACATTCATCTTTTGTGTGTTTTGCGTAATCTGATAAACTTAAATCTGAATTGTAAAATAGTAAAAGTAAAATAGGTCTTGCTCACGACCTAGTTTTCAACTGATGTATAATATACTTTAACTTTTCATAACTTTAATTGTCGTGTTCTCAGACATAGGCTGGTTACAAAAGAACAAATAATTCATATTGATTAATTATTATAATTTGTTTATATATTTTTAAAATTAAAGTAGGATATTTTAAATGTATATTAGAACATTTTAAATCATTGGGACCCGAGAACAGTTTCTAGACATGCATACAAAAAATTATTGCAAATAAGAAATTGTCCATATATTTTGTTTTTCCTTTTACAATTATGTGTGATAAATTTACTAAAACTTTATTATTAAATTAAGACGTTTGCTGAGATATCTATTTAAAGTAAGTTTTTTTTTGTTGCAGGTAGCAATTAAGATTATAGATAAATCACAATTAGACGCCAGTAATCTTCAGAAAGTCTACAGAGAAGTGGATATCATGAAGAGACTGGACCATCCTCATATAATTAAGCTTTACCAGGTGAGTTCATGTAAAAGAAACATACTCTACATCTAAATATCTAAGTCTAAGTATTTTTCATGCTCAACGGAACATGACATCATCGACATACATAAATACACTAGCTGTGACCCGAGGTTTCACGCGTTCCTTGTAAGATCTTAATTGAAATTAACTGATTTGATGATTTCAAGGACAATTTTACTCTTATTAATACTCTTAATCAAGAACACATTTATTTCGATAAAGATTAATATTATTATGTAGATAAAACTCTTTGGAAAATAACTCATTATTAGGTACCAATTCTTTGCGTTTTTATACTCGTAATAACTTCTCAACGAAATGTCCGATTGGAATAAAACAAAAAGTATTTTACTTCTACATAAATACCTTTAATAACATATTGCTTAATTTGGATAAGGATTAATATTACGATACACATTTAACGTAGTTTCTTTCTTCAGACGATTTAATATTTTTTATGAACATAAAAGCGGTTATTGTGACTAAACTATGATAGTTAGATATGTGCTCTCGCGGACTGATCTTAATAAGACCTACAAACCCGTAGTACATCATTTTGTTCTATTGTCAATAGTTTTTGCAGCGCACGCATAAATAGGTTTTCGATTTTACACCTTGGGTTAGGAAATCGCAATTTTCTTACGGATCCCTAATTTTTTGAAAATAAAATATAGCCTATAACCTTCCTCGATAAATGGACTATCCAACACTGAAAGATTTTTTGAAATCGGACCAGTAGTTCCTGAGATTAGCGCGACAAACAAACAAACAAACTCTGCAGCTTTATAATATTAGTATAGATATATGCGTTGGCAATGTAAGAAGAAAGAGTTACCATTAATCTAACACTAAATCAATCAGTTTATAACCTACCTGAAAAAAGGTAGAGGTTCTATATGTTAATCTACATTGATATTTTTTTGTACTTCAACCATTTCTCCGCCAATTGTCGACAGGTTTTAATTTTTAGTGTAAGAGTATACTACTAGGAAAACGAGGGCAGCTCTCAAATGTTATATTCACTAACAATGTTCAAACAAACGCAAATATCTTAATAACATTTAAATGTTATTAAGATATTTGCGTTTCATGTTGCTGAGCTGACCGTGAAAGGTACAACTTCTTAAAGGTTAAGAGTTAGGGTATAATTCTTTTAACTACGTTTTGTGTTCTATTTAGTCAATTATTCTAGCACCAGTTTTATTCATAATTTAATCCCACGTAATAGGAGAAACTTATAGCTGTCACCCGGTCACTGTATGACTGTATATATGTTTGCAAACTGTCTGAAAGTTAAAACTCCGATCCCCTAGTCGCCTTTTACGGCTCATACTGAAAGAGATGCGGGATGCGGCTTATAATATACATACAGTTATCATCATCATATATTATAAAATATACAACAATATAGTATATAAGAAATCTCAAAAAACAATCACATATCCATGGTACGAACACAGTAGGCAAAATTACACACCTTTTTGGACATAACAAACATTAACTGTTAATGTATACCTACTGTTGAAACAAATGCGTATACATTAGCAGACTAGAGTCGATGGAGTGTCAACTGGATATACCTATTACGTTCTGCACATGACTCGCTCCGAATAATGCGACAGTAATGCTGTTAGCCTGGCAAAATGAGGTTGTAATACTACATGCCGTTAGCAGTAGCGACGCGTGACAATACTGTTGGTACTTAAACCATAAGTAGAATGAGACGGTATACTTAGTACATTTACTATGTAACCTTATACGTTTTGTATCAATAATGTTCTTTACGTCAGAAGTTCGTAAATATGTACTAAATATACCTAATGCGTTTACGTCAGGCAATTTACGCCAGCAAATCACAAATCACATCCGAATTTGGTAATTAAACCCTAAAATTTATTATAATCACATATTTCGAAGTAACATTGTAAGCCAGAATAAGTTTATTTCATAATGTTGTTTATTAAATTGCGCATACGGCTTTTACTCGACTATAATTAATATAATGCAATAATATTGACCCGATTACTGAATATGTATATTATTCAAGTTTGATTGTTCATTAATAAAGTATAACCTTAATTAGCTTTAATTTGTGAAGGGCTGTCTACTGGGTTCCTGTGTTTCGAAAGCTAAGTTGTAGAAGACATAACATTTTTTAATTTCCAGTTTCTAGGTCCGGTGTTTGTGAATAAAGTCTGTTAACTTTAACTGTGCTATCCCCTAATATATGAGTATAATAAATCGATACACATACTTCACCAAATTATACTTCAATTAGATACCAAGTATCGCATCCTCGCTAGAGTCAAATTTCCTTGTTCGGAAATACCTATATGCCTCAATTTATATTCTACAACATAGTATGTAGTAGCTTGCGGTTTGATTGAAAGCGATGAAATCAATGCACCATCATACATACTACCGCGTACGCAAAACGAGGTATATCAGGCATCAGACATTTTGACATGTTATTGGATCTTATTAAACATCATCCCACTGAATCTTTTTATATTGTCGGTGACTATAACTAACTTATCTGATATTGACCGGCTTAATCAGGACAGTGGAAATTGTGTAATTCCTCAATCAAATAATATAAGAAGTCATCATTTATTTAATCTCATAGCATTTTTTAATGCACACCTTTTTGATTTGGGTCGTATTTTGGATCTCTTTATATCTAACGTCATTGTGAAATTAATGGCTGCACAGGGCTATTATCCCCTGATAACTATCATCACCCATTCCTTGCACTCATACCTTGAGATACTAAATTTAATCTAATGAAAGATTATATAAAAACGCACAACTTCTTAAAAGCGACCTATGAGACGATTAATAGCAAACTTTCTGCCTGTTTTTCGACCTGCACCCTCTACTTGATAATCTCCCTGCTGAACAGTGTGTGAATACTTTTTATGATATTTTATACGGCGTAGTTAAGTTACATGTTCCACTCAGACAACCAATAAAATCTGGTTTAGCCGTTTGGATTTACACCTGCCTTAATGTTAATGTGTGTTAATGTGTATTTATAATAAAAAAAGAGCATGTATTGATTAAATGGAAAAAGTATAGCAATACTAGAGAATTAGAATTCAACTCAGTCCATCGTTTGAGATTTAAAACAGGATCAGACAAATGTTTTAAATCTTAATAACTCTGGGTTCTTCAAGTCTGTATTGGAACTTACATCGCTCGACCCTGAGCAATGGCAACCATCTGATACATATTCTCTCTCTTAATTCATCGCGCATTTCTGATATATATCTTACCAAAGATACATTTTTAGCAGCACTTGACAAATTAGACCTAAGCAAAGGGCCCGTCCCTGATGCCTTGCCACCTATTTTCCTGAAGAATACTTCCAAACATCCCTTCCACTCCACATTTATATTCAATAACTGTTAAATAGAAGCTTTCCCAGCCCCTAGAAGCAAGCATAAAAGTGGTGATAAAAACAACATTGAAAATTATCGTCCATTTCCATACTGTCCACCTTGTCCGAACTATTCGAGAGTCTATTGTGCATGGCAAAATATATCCTTACTTTCATCACATTATTACTCCCGAACAACATGGGTTCTCTTAGTAAAGATGAACGACATCTAACTTCAAATTGTTTACGGCATTCGGGGTAATTTGTTAAGATGCTTCATGGTTTCCATTTACAATAGAACCCAACAGGTTGTTATTAATGGATTTCAGTCTAACCCTACCAGTTTCCTCTGGAGTTCACCAAGGCTTTATATTTGGTCTCCTTCTGTTCATCCTATTGATTATTGACATTAGAAACTCTTTACCTGCCGTGTAAAAATGTATAGGACTGACTACTATAACAAGAAGATTTGAATGGACTCTCCGACTACTGCTATAACAATAGACTTCAGCTCAGCTTATCTACATGTAAAACTATATCCTTTACAAAACAGGAACAAAATTTAATTAATAAAAAATATTTAATTACAATTTACAAGGCATTCTTTTACATAAGGTAGACTCTATTTCTCGATCTAGGTGTAATTCTGGATTTAAAGCTTCACTTTGATTTACATATTAACAAGGTCGTCTAAAGCCTACAGGTGTACACTTTCGTCATGAGATCAACAAAACAACTTTAAGTGAGCGTCCACCTCTATTCTACTGTTTAATACCCTCATTCGGTTTCAACTCCAATATACGGTGCAAGTTTAGAGTCCCTTTAACGTTAAATATGTTATTAGACTGTAACATATTTAACGTTAAAGGGATTCCAAATTTGCACCGTATATTTGAGTTGAGAGCGAATGAGGGTATTAAATCACAGAGCTTGACATTTTTTCTCGTTTATAATTTCAATTTAAAAGATTAGCACGTGATATTTTGGCTTGCAAATAAATTCTAAATTACTTTTATTCACCTACGGAGATATTCAAAAAAATACTTACTCTAAAAATACTATATCCTATACTATATAAATATATATGGGGTATACGTTTACATAACATATTTAGCTATATTTTCTTAATGTTTTATATCCCTAAATAAGTAAATAAATAAAATGAGTTCAAGATCACTATTGACTAGATTTACTAAAATTATGGATAGTTTGTAACCCATAGCGAAATTGTCTTATACTTACCAAAATCATTTCGTGGAATAGAAAATAAATAATAGGAAAGAAAAAATATAGAAGTGAAAAGAGTACATTATAAGCTAACTCCGTACTCTTGTATGAAACGCAGTTGACGTTAAGCAGTCTAACCTTGTAGGTAAATATTGACAAATGATTAAACATGCTTATCTGTAAAGTAACACTTGAAAATACAACGAAGATAACGAGAATATCATTTTAAAAGAAATAAGTTAAATTGAAATACAAACGGATATACGAGTATGGCAAGGAAAAAACACTGTGCTCTTAAAATAAATTAAAGGTGAATGATGATGATAGCTACCTACACTTGACTAACATGAGTACCTAGGTCAAAATTTGAAATACATACTTGCTGTAAAAGAAAAACCCGATCGTTTTTTATATTATATATAGAAAAAAATAATTAATTTGCTGTGTGGCTACGTTACGATATTTCTCCTTACGCAGTGTTTTAAATCGATCTGTGTGGCTGTGGTGCTTAACATTAGACCATGTTCTTGTTTGCTACTTTATAGACACTTCGTATATTGATATTACAATTTCGATGATTTCTGCTTTGGTCCAAGGATTTGCGTAGTTCTTATTCATATATTATTTATTTCCTGCATTACGACGTACATATATTCAAATATGTACAAAACTTCCTACGCTACAAAGTATTACCATTCAATATTAAGTATAACCTTACCTTACTAATTCTGTTTTGATATTATTTGCATAACATGTACTGTACAGTAATGCGTTTCATTCTCCAGATGTACGAACAAACTATATAACTTTAAGGGGTAGTAACGATCTTATAGAATGACGAAACTATCGTTATATCGATATTATGTTTCACCGTCAGCTTAGCTCACAAGATTAAGGGACTGTTTTTTTGTTTAATTTTTCAAAGATGTAATTGATTGATTCTTGCTCTCGCTGTGATACTTTTCTTTACATAAAGCTTAAAGCATTTTGATAGAATCCTCAGTGACATGTTTATGATGTATGGATTCATGAATCAACATTACTGCAAGGAGGTATCGGGACGTGCCTTTTACTCGTACGGACGATTTTCCACATTTTATTCATCATGATTATCATTATGGACATCGATTGGAGTATCATTGATGCACTTACTCATCTGGTCAAAGCCTAAGATCTGCCACTATAGGGTTAAATTCTATATTTTTAGAGAGAATTAAAAAAATCAAATGCTGCAATTCTTATTATTGCTTTGTTAGTTTCTATGTTCACTATAAATGTATAATAATTTTTCAATGCTGTTGATATGAGTCCTAGAGATGAAACTATGCAAGGAAATGGGTTGCAGCAGAATACTCGTACCAATTGTAGCAACTGTGACAATTGGCGTAATCAGATTTCCTAACATGTTCATAACTGTATATGAATGGATTTGAAACTATTTATAGCTAGAATAGGAGCTTTAATACTAGGAGACTCCTTGTGTACAAACATTGTCATCTCAAATGGCATTAAGTGTGTGATTTGTCCTTTAACTACAGGAAGAGAGCGTTTCCGTTTATTGAAATGTTATCATTACCGGACCAAACATTCATATCCGTTGTTTTGTGTTCGTTAATAATTATATAACAAGAATGTTTATTTATAGACTATAGTGGGCACGCTTTCCATTCATTTTATCATAGCGGAGTTATGACTTCTAAACAGCTGTAAGCTGTTTTAATAAGACGGAATAGATTCAGTGTGTCATTCTCATATTTATAGTGAAACTAGTTAAACTATGGATTTAAGGCCGAGGTCACGGGCGCAGACGCGTTTAATCAGAGTATCGTGTCATTGTGTCGCTTCGCTTTTAAAAGTAATTCTGATTAACGGTCCATAATAGTATATTAATGCGTTGGTATTAAATACTTGCATTTTATTTTAGTAGACCAATAAGAGTGGTTTTCTGCATGATCATGTTGCTTAGTAATGTTAATATACAAGTTGTGTTCAGAAAATAACGGTAATTTTCTACTTTTTTAATATTTATTTATTCATCCCTCAAAATAGTCATCATTATGCACTTGTAGCGCTTCTTCCAATCCTCGAAACACTTCTCAAACTCGATCTGTGGGATAGCTGTTTGTTTTTGATGAGCTTTTAAAATTATCTATGCCTGTAGAACGACTGCCCTTTAAAGTAATCTTTATTTTTTGGAAATCGAAAAAAAACACACGGAGCTGTGTCTGGCGAATAATGCGCCTGGGGCATCGTTACAGCATTGTTTTCAGAAAAAAATCACGAACAAGCAATGAAGTGTGAGCAGGTGCACAGTGTTGCACAAGCCGTGATTTGTTTTGCCACAAATCCGTGCGTTTTTTAGGATAGCTTCACGCACACGGCGTTGAATTTGTAGGTAGTGTTCCTTATTAACCGTTTAACCTTCGTCGCAAGAATTCATGATGCACTATAAAATTAAAATCGAAGAACACACTGAGAATGAACTTCACTTTTAACTGCTCTAGTCGAGCCTTTTTCGGTCTTGGCAAACAAGAATGCCTTCAATGGGACGATTGAGTCTTAGTGTAAACGTCATATCCGTAAAACCATGCTTTGTCACTTGCAACGTTTTAGTCATTCTGCTTTATCACTTTTTTTTCTATTGACTATATTCTATTTGACTTCACTTAGTGATTCCTGAGCAACTTCCATTTGACATTGTTTTTGTTCAATATTCATCAATTTTGAAACAAATTTACTGCTAGCGTTTCATACCCAAAACATTGGTTGATTGTGATTCGGTAATCGTTCATAACCATGTCTTTCACTTTTTCTACGTTTTCATCGATTGCTGATGTGCTGGGGGGTCCGGGTCGTTCGTCATCTTCAACGTCTTCACGGCCATCTTGGATACCACTTGTAAACTCTTGTTTTAATCATAGCAGAGCTCAACTATAGGCTTTGTTAAAATTCGCACCCACTTTGTTACTTTATTTTTTTTTAAAGCAAAAATTTGATACAAATTCTTTGATTTATTTCTTTTAACAAATGAAAATCGCAGAGCCCACGAAAACACGTCTATCTAGCCTTAGCGGCTGCTACAGACAAAGTAAACAATGATATAACTTAAGATATTATCAAGAGGATAAATGAAGAACTTATATAAATACGAATGACTTACTGACCAAACCTAGCCGTTGTAAACCCAACACAACTATTTAGCTTAACTGGAGGGTTTTAACAACTAGTAATATGTGACCCTCGTTGCTAGTATATTTTTTCTTTAAAATATTTTGTTTTGTATAAATGTAATAAAAGTATTAATTGAGACTCGATTTTGGATAGCTACACAGAATTTATCTTATGCCACAAGTATATATCGTTAATAACAATAATACATATAAAAGTAATTACTGGCAACACAATTCTTAGATCAAATTAAACACAAGTTTGTAATATTTGTACATATTAAAAACCGTGCAAGGTAACAAACAACATTCCTTACTAACTACTAACTACTAAATTGTGTGTTTAAATACACAATTTTTGACACACGCAGATGTTAATTTTTGCTATTAGAACATGTGACTAATTCATAGAGGTCTGATGTAATATTAAAATGGAAATAAGGAAGTCTTTAATTAATCCATAATATAATCCGTTTCCTAGTTTCCAAAGCTTCTAAAATTTCGTATTAGCAGTCATTGAATGCTCGATTAAAAGTTAAGTCTGTTAATTAATCTTCATTAAATTATTTACTTTCTAAGAATGATCAAATTATTATTTACGAAAAAAGAATGATCAAATTATTATTTACTTTTTAAAGTTCTGTTACTTGCTATATTTTGTTTACAAGTAATGGTTCCGGTTTACAAAGATTAATAGACCTTTCAGTTAGATTGTAAGGCGATGTAACTTTTTAATTTGTGTATTAGTTAACAGCATGACAATATTCTCCAGAATTAAAAACAAAAACACTTGAAATCTTCTGAATGTGTTTTGCACACTCAAAACAACTGTTATGAATGTGTAAGTAATATACACATGTGTACATTGTATAACAGTGACATTGGATGCTCAAGTTTTATTTTATAAGATAATAATTATATGAAACTAAAGATTATATGAATAATAAATACAGTACAAAGAGGTTTGTTTATAAATATATAAGAACATTATACATACTTATTAAGATAACAAGTACGGTTGTAATTGCGGATACGTTTCTAAGATAATATTCGAAATAATCTGGAGCATAGATAATTAAGCAACCCTGACTGGTAGTGTGACAACTTTTAATTATGCCGCACCGGATATTAAGGTTAAGTACAGACTATAAGTATATAATTGTTAATACCCTAGTAGGTATGTGCAATGTACATTACTTGTACAAATTCACCTACAGACTATCGCCAGGTTAAAGGCAAACCTGATTATCTCTATTTATACATATTTTCCAATGTCTGACTTATAACAGTCTAATCTTTAGATTTTCTCTCTCTTGGTAAAACTGAATAACCGTAAGTCCTACGGATTGTTCGGTTTTACTATTGGAAAGAAAATAGTAGCTGTAGAGTAAACAATTGAAATAAAAAGTTAAAATCCGTTTTGTAATCCGTTAACTCGGCGATATGTAGTATATGATGTCTAGCGTAATAGATTTTATATATATGTATTTAGATAATTAGTTATAACGGGTGATTATTTTCTAGAATCATAACAGTATTGTATAGAAATGCGATTAAAAGTATAAGTTGCGCTTTGTACACTTAATGATGTTGCTAAATAAAAAAACAATTATATCTGAAAATAAAAATGTTACTTTTCTAAATCATGTAAATAAATAATTCTTAGCTATAGAGAGATCTTTATTTGCAATGAATAAATAATAATAATAGGTTTTTTCCTTGCTGCCGTGTATTGTATTACATATTACACATAAACTCATGACATATACATATGTACAGATGATCTTAAAATTACAATCAGTCGAATGAAAACGTCCTCCATTTTGAAGTCAGTAAAAACCTTTATAAAAACTTCGATAAAGTACTGATACATATAAATGTGCAAGGTGTAGTTACAGTTTTCTAGTGATTTTCCTTTTCAAAAATTTACATACTACAATCAAATCTTGACAAAACTTTTTTGTTTTAGGTCATGGAGACGAAAAACATGATCTACATAGTATCTGAATACGCCAGTAAAGGAGAGATTTTTGGTAAGTTTAAAGTTTTAATTCTATTTCCAAACTCCCGAATTTTTTTATTACTAATTATAGATATACACTAAAACTTATTGAAAGTTTATCGAAAGTAAAGTGAAGTTGAAGAAGTGACTATAGTCCGGTAATTATAAGGTCAAATTTTGTAAGTAAAATTTTGTTTTTTTTTCTTTTAAATACTTAAATACATTAGTAAGAAATATTCCCAACGTAAAATTATGAATTTTTCCTTTTTCGGTTAACGAGTATCAATCTTCGGTATCTCATTATTTTTCAGACAATTGGAATCATTATAGGAAAGTTCCCAAAATACCTAGCTTACGTTTTCGTTAAACCGTCCCTAGGCTTGTTTTATGTGACCTCGGGAATTGTAAATTTGTGTTTAGTCTATGAGAACACTTTTCATTTTATGTAAGTTATAATATGTATTTTCTATAAAAAACATCTATTTTTTTATATTATATATGTAAAGGCATCATATATCTATTTACTATATTATAGCAATCTAAGCAAGGTTGACCTAACGATTTCTTATCGTTATAAAAAATGGTCAATTAAAGAATTTAAAGATGTCCTCCTCCACATCCATCTCACTTTCATAGTTTTTATAAAATGGGCAGGATCTACTTAATATATGCAATTAATCGACCCCTAAAATAAACTCATAGGACAATTTTTAGTTGAGTTAAATACTTATTTCTACACGTGTAAATTACAGTCGAAAATAATAAATACAACGTCGTGAATAACCCCTATATTGATTAAAGGTATACGTTTCGTAAGTTCGTGGCCTCTTTGTGTATGACGTAAGCAGGCCTGGTGTGACGTCATGGGCTGGGTGTCGTTGACGACAATAGGGGGGTCGGGTGGGTAGGGAAGCAATTTCTCGCACAGCTGACTACGTTCCCCGAAATCTAACTGATTTCTGGAACCCGATTCTTTTGCATGAATTTCATTAAATACGAAATTCACCAGAGATGAATATGATTCATCGGTAGTATGATTTATTATTTTTCTATTGAAGGAAATTACTAATACGACCGGGTACACTAGTATAAAGAACCTACTTAGTTTTATAAGTTTGTTATTATAGATAGAAAAGTATTCGGTATTTCTATAAATTACAACATTCTGTACATATTTTTTATTTTCTATTTTATTTCTCGTTTGTGAGAATATTAGTTTGAGTAATACTAAAATTCTAATTTTGCTCTTTAGCCTCTTAGAGAACTCATTTTTTTAAACACTTAATAAAATTATTAAAATACCTTTATTGGTAATGCAAAATATTACGAAGACATCTGTGTCACATACATATATGTTAGTAACAAACACGACTTTCATAAAAGTCACCCAATTAAACACAATGAAAATTATGATGTTATTGTATTTACATAATGTTGATAACATAACAGCATACAGTCAGAATGTATGTTTGACATTCTACACCTGCGTCAGGTGTTTTCATTCCAACGTGGATGATATACAGGTTTTATTATAAATACTAAAGGTTCGACAGTCGGAGTACACGATAAACTCTGACCGATTTCGATAATAAACTAAAGCGGCTTCCCCGGAGTCTCTGGACCGACAAGAACGCCAGTTTGTGTGTCAAAGGAATAAGTCTTATCGTTATTACGTGAACGTTCTATACATATATATATATGTTACTTTTATTATACTCCGTCTAAGTAAAACGAACGTATAGTTTTTAAGAAATTGCTCCATTATTGAATAGTGGCCTTATTTATCTCAGCTATGTGCATGAAATGAATATCAAATTCTGATCAGTTAAACAGGATACAAAGTGTTCTTGAATATTTTCAAATGCCCTTATTTCTTCCATACGAGAATTCACCAATGGAAATTAATTCGATTCCGTATTTTCTTATTTCACATAAGTACGTGATCTAATGTAATTGTAAAGGAGAAGAAAAAGATAACTGCGCAATACATATTATAAAAAAAACAACTGTATCGGTATTGAATGTACAATCGTCAATATTGAAAAATACAAACATCTTAAGAAATTAATAAATGCAGCAACTTTTAAATTTCAACGTGTACATATAATAATTTTAGTTTAAATTAATTTTAAATCAATAAGTATGTAAGAATATATAGGTACATATGTATTTCAAAAATACATATTATTATCACAATAATTTTTTGACGCTCTTTTATCTCTTAATAGTTCCTACATAGTTTTCTATATTCAATAATTGGCGTACGTGATAACTATTCGGTGTCTTTACAGATTACATAGCGCGGTATGGTCGCATGGCTGAGCAAGCAGCCCGTCGCAAGTTTTGGCAAATCCTCTCCGCCGTGGAGTACTGCCACGAGAGGCGAATCGTACATAGAGATCTCAAGGTGACATAGAATTTTAATTCTAACGAGTCTAGAGAGCACAAGAGATGAGGAACTTGACATAGCAGTAGTCATAGTTAAAACACTACCATTTTATACCTGTTTCATTTGGATGTTTAATATTAGTACAAAGAACACCATTATTAGAAGAAAATATTATCAAAAATATGGCTGCAATTGTTAAGTGCCTGGTTCTACAATGTAAATATCTCAAGATTATTAGTTCCTTCGCTGTCTTGCTAATAAAGACGAATCAACTTTAATTTCATTATCAGTAATTATAAAAACTGCTCGCTTGCGTTTACCAAAGAAGGGAAGGCCTAACAATTCTATACTTTTTAATATCAGAGTGTAACAACTTGATTGTTGTAAATTATTACGGGAAAGTGGAGGATCCTAAATAGGTACTACCCAGTTAGCTCCACAGCAATATAGTTGTAAACTATATTACATTAGTTTTAGCCTGAAAAACATTTAGCCTAATAAATGTAATAAGACTACTGTTATATTTAGGAATATTACTTATATTTTTTCTTTAAAACTTCTTTCTATTCTTATACTAATGAATAGGTTTCAATTAACCACCTTATGGCAATGCACCGGCCATAGCCCTCTCCCAGAAAAGTGTATTAATTAGTCAGTGCTTTATTATAATAATATGCTTTAAAATTACAAAATAAAAATACTATTCAAGTTTGTTAAACCAAAACAAACAAGAAATAATTCATTTTTTGTAGTTTTTAGTAATCATCATTAAAGTTGCAAATTTTATTGTAATATTTTTTTTTTACTTCATGATGATCATTTGAGATTTCTAAAATTTTAAATAGGAAATGTATTTATTTATTTTTAATTCATGAGCATTTTTTACAATTGTGTTTGAATATACAATTATACTGTACATTATACTTTAAAAAAGTTTAAAATCGAAACAAATTATTAAAATAATAATTTAAACTTCTTGAAGAGCTATAGTGTTAGAGCCATGCTTAGGCACGAATGGGCCGGCTCGACCGGTGCGATACCACTTCCTCACAGAAAACAGTTTTGAAGCAATGTTTGCGTTGCGTTTCCCCGAAATTAGTGAGGTTTCTGGGGGCCAAAATGTCCTTCTCCTCTTTCCTCTCCCCTCATCATCCCTCTTCTCTTTCTCATTTCATTAACCCCGTCTCTTCTTTCCTCTACCCTCAATCCCCACCCCTCATAACCCTCAAAGGCGGGCACGATGCCGACTCTTGAGTTGTGTGTGTCCACGGACGGAAGTTTTCACTTACCATCAAGTAACCCGTCTTTTCGTCTGTCCCCCTATATCATAAAAAAGAAGAGTATCTAAAATATAACTAAATTGTTCGCATTAGTTTTTCGGTGGAGTAGGGCTAACCTATTTCTTCCTGTGGTTGTTGCAAAAGGCGACTAAGGGATCGGATTTTTATGTATCGGACTTTTATCTATCCGACAGTTAATATACAGTACATTCAGCGCTCGAAGGACGGCAATAGGCTTGCCCTCTGTTACGTAAAGTGGACCAAATTATGGTTGAAAAAACTGGCCGTTAAAGACGCCTCTGCCTACCCTACCTACTGAATTAATAGTATGACAATAAAGTTAAGTGTATAAAATAATGTGCAGTTAATTAAGGCGGAAGATGGCAATTTTGGTAAGTTACCGTATATTCTAATTAAATGTTCCTTTCAGGCGGAGAATTTATTACTGGATGCCAATATGAACATCAAGATTGCGGATTTTGGATTTAGTAACTATTACGCGACCGGGGAACTCTTAGCGACCTGGTGTGGTTCCCCTCCCTACGCTGCCCCTGAAGTATTTGAGGGGAAGAGATACACGGGCCCTGAAATTGACATTTGGGTAAGAATCTAGACAACTGACATCAATGTTATTTTATTTTATCAAGATTTCTACTACGTTTGCTCGTGAGTATAGCTGATTCACAGTTTAGCTATAAACTCTATAAAAAAAACTATTTGCATCGATGAGTAGAAATCTTTTCAAAATAACTATAATTCTGTTATCCAGGCACAATTTTCATACTTAGGTCTTAAGGATATAATTGAGTAGAATATAAATACATTTGGGATCAGTCTTTTTAAACAAGATTTCGATTATTTGACTTTCAATTCTGTCAGTTCAAGCCAATGTCAATAAATTAGCTTTATGACGTCAAAGAACTAATTTACACGTCTATGACTTACGTCCACGATAAAAAGTGTCACATAGATTTATCAACAGTGTTTTATACTTGATACTGAAAAATACAAAATACGTGATGGTATATACAAAAATATTTTACCGAATTACACTCGGAAAGGGATTTTTCGAACTTTAAGTATTTTTTGGATATATTGATATTCAAAGTATTGCTTCAAAAATATTCAAAACTCGTTACTTGCATTATTTTGGGATTCTTATAACGTCACATATTTTTTTAAACGACTTCAAAAAACAAGGAGGTTCTATGTTCCACTGTATGTATCATTTATTCGGGTTAACCGATATCGGACCAGACATTTGTTATTTTCTTTCGTTCGTTTCTATCGAGTATATACTCTAGGCACTAATAATATTTTTTACATATCATTCTAACATATTTATACTATTAAGATATTTTGTGTCTCACGTTGTTAGTGAAAAGTTTTTGTGAATATCATGTTTGGAAATCAAGTATTAATGATAAAATTATGCTCTTTACAGAGTCTCGGCGTTGTGTTATATGTTCTCGTGTGTGGCGCTTTACCGTTCGATGGCTCTACTCTGCAGTCATTAAGGGACAGGGTGCTCTCCGGCAGATTTAGGATACCGTATTTTATGAGCGAAGGTAAGTGTAAAAAAACCTCATTATGACTCTCTTTTACACTTAACTATAAGACACGTCAGCTCAAATGCGACAGCTGGCGTGGCATACTTATTGTATATATGTATAACAGTTTTGCTTTGAGAATTTATGTCTCAGGAAAATATGTTCTTTGTCATTGTTCTGAACTTGGCTATTATGCCTCGACATTGCCACGTTGCTTTCTTTATTGAAGAGCGTTCAAGGTTAGAAATATTACGTCACGGCAATGTCGAGCTATCGTACCGAAACTGTAAACTAAATTACCCTTGACGATCTACGAATGACTGACGTATGTATTTAGGCCGTACCTGTTAATCATCGTAAATATTATAATCTTCCCTAAGCATTTGTTTAATATAATAATCTACCTTCATTTAAAATTTACATATGTGTGCATTCATTAGGATGTCTTTAACAAGTTTCACTTTCTTTTAAAGGTTGACGTATACGTAGATGACGTAGCAAATGTGTTTTCCCCTACGTACGTAGGTGAAAACACATTTGCTTTAAAAGGCGGCTAGTGTACGTGAAAGCAACAATGGCACTTTCTTAAGCCCAGTTTCAAAGAAAACCGTTTTCGAATGAGCAAGTTTCTAAGTATTACAGGAAGATTAAGTAGGACTCAGACGTATTGTCAAACTTTGCCAATTTTCTTTCTAATTAAGAAGAATCTTTGTAGCAGCCTCAGTAGACTTAACATTTTAATAGCATGTTTTTGCAGAAAGGACAAAATACCATTTAATGAAAGTATTTTATAAACGACACAGATAATGTCGTTCTGTGTAAAATAGTATTGATATTATATCACTTGATGGATCACACATCATCTTGAAAAGGATAATTCTTTTTTTTTTGGGTGAGTTATTAGTTCAGGGTGGCAAACTGGGTTACCTTTGAATTATCAAACAATCCAGTTCTTTTCGAATTTTTTCCCCGCTTAAAAACTGATTATAATATACCTAATGACTGCCTTTATTGCGAATTAACAATGTTTGCAGATTTGCGCCTCGGGCTATAGAAATGTTCATTCAAAGTTATGTCGGTGTTCAGCTCAATCATCAATGATGCTCGAAGATCGGTTTATTTTAGTAAATGTTTACAGTCGCACTTGTCAATTTAATAAGTTAAGTTTCATAAAAAATATGATTTTTTACACTAAGGACATACTATCAGTTTCCATATACATTTTCTGATTCATTTACCTTGTATTAGCTAAATTTAAAATAGATTGGGAAAATTTCTATGAAATTATTAATCGTATATGTATATACGCACGCTCACATACATATACTTACGCACCTATATCCTCTCTTATCGAAATTCTATCGAGATCAGCCTCAGTAGCTACCTACTTCTAGTATGAGTTTTGCGTTTACTATAAGAGTTGTCGAATCTTTAAATAATATAAAAATTAACCTACCGTTTTAATCGAGTTCTCCGTCAGCATATCAAGGAAACTTACAATGGACACACGTACAGACCTGAAGGATAAACATTTAATGCTATAGATACATAATATGTAAATTGTACGCAACATGTTATCGTCAAATAAACATCGAAAATCCTGGCTTTGAGCGCATTACGCATCACAGTGGTAGAGCTATGCTTAGGCACGAATGGGCCGGCTCGACCGGTGTAATACCAGGGCCTCACAGAAAACCGGTTGTGAAGTAACGCTAACGTTGCATTTCCCCGAAATGAGTGAGGTTTCCGGAGGCCTAACTCCCCCTCCCCTCTTTACCCCCCTCTCACCCCCTTCCGTCATCCCCCCTCTCCTCTTTCCTAGCTCCTCATCCAACCCTCTTCTTTCTCATCCCCGCATCCCCCTATCTCTCATATCATCACCCTCGAAGGCGGGCAGCGCACTTACGACTCTTGAGTTGCAAGTGTCCTTTGACGGCGGTTGTCACTTACCTTCAGGTGACCCGCCTGTTCGTCTGTTTTTTAAACTATAGGGGTTCCTACCCCTATAGTTTAAAAAAAAAACAAAAAAATTACGTTAACAACTCCCTGCTCCCGATAAATCTGATGGTTTTGTGTGAATAAACTTGCGTCCCAAAATAGAACCAAATAGTTAAGGGCTCTTATCAGAATGAAGAAAAGAACGATTGAAAAACATTTATAATGAGAACACACACATACATAATCCAAATACAACAAAAGGTAAAACCAGTATCATTAACAATAAGTCATTGTTAATGAAGCGTTTATTATAGTAACCTGGAAACTACTCTGGACGGTGTGTTCAAGATAAAAAATAATGAAATCGATAAGCGGCCGAACATTTGCGTCATAGACATGTTCAATCATGCATCCCGCAGACGGACCAACACCGACCAATGAATATTAACAACAAACACGTCACATCTCATAGAAGTGTGGAAATAAGGAATAATTTAGTATGTTCTGTTTCAAGTTCGAGGAAAACAATTGTTTCTTACTTTTCAACGTACCTAGTACAAATAAAATACCTTTTTTAAAGTAAGTTTAAGTAACTAGATTAAGTATTTTTTTTATTTAATAATAAATTAAATTAACGCTGCTATTTATAAAATACATACATACATAAGCTCATGCCGTTCTCCCTCCGAGGTAGGCAGAGACAACAGCCCGCCAGTTGCTTCTATCCTTACATACATACATCACGAGCTCCCTCTACTGTCGTTTAACCTTTCATAAAAACCCGTCGGTTTCGGGTACTTCTGAACCTGCTTTCTTCAGAACATCACCAATTTGGTCGGTGCAAGTTCTGTGTGGTCAACCCCTGTCGGTGGCATTCCCCTTCACGTTTGCCTAATATACTTGATAAAATTTTCAAAATTACAAACTTATTATTAAAAAAAGTAGTCTTTGAATTGAAAACTTCGCCACTTAACTGATTGTTAGGTGAATAATTTAGTAGAATTTTCTTCTTCCTTCTTTTTCTCTGTAATATTCCTTACTTGATAACTAATCATTAATATTAATTGTTATTACTAGGTCATTTATTACACATTCGACTATGTGTATCATATACATAAGGCGAAACGCAGATGCCATTGTTTCAATAGATAACGTTATTAAAAGATAAAGAAATAATGACGTACGTTAGATAATCGGATTAAGCAACACAAGTATTCGTATTTCTGAATCGGTACGTGTTTGAACCAGTTCTAAGCTGTTAGGCTTACGTAGTTCAGAAAACAGAATGAAACGTTATGAGACGTTTTTTTTATAACCTCAGATGCTGTCTAGATGACGAACTAAAGTCACCCTCCAATGTACTTAAAAGGGCAATGTATTTTAAAGTGTACGTCCTTTTTGTTTAAATCAATAAGCGCCTTGATACTGACCGATGACAGACCAGATCCAGAAATAGTGATCGCTGACGTTAGCTAAGGTGCGTCGATACATTTCTCAACAGAAGGTTTGACGCAAGACATGTTAATTACTTTGTATACACACCAAGTTAGATTTGAAGATACAACATTTTTGAAAATATTACTTGTTTTTCTTCACTTCAATGTAATGTAATGTAATGATAAAACATTTTAAGACACAAGATATAGTTAAAACATCATATGTAAGACCACCAAGAAACAGATAAACTGTACTTACAACGGACGTGAATCAACATACCAAGCATCTCTGCTTAACTTATCAGGGTAATCGGACCTCGTGTATTATATAATATGACTCATGCTTACTACATATTACAATATGTATTTTATGATTTAAGATTTCAATTTACGAAAATAGTTGATTTAGGGATATTGTTAACGTTTACGACATTGTAACGACTAAATCCATAAAATACTTACCTACTTACTAACTCAGTTTGGCGTATTTAGCCAGCAAGTATCTACTATTATTTTATTCTAGAGATTGGTTCTTTTTGGCTAAGGTCTCGTTCACGTAGTAATAGGTGGTAGAGGATGTAACGTGACGTGTTAAGGAATTGTTTTTCAGTCTAAATAGCGTTCATTAAGATCGGATTTGAAACCTTTTATTACTTTCCTGTACCATTTATCTAAGAAATCTTCGCCACGTGAGGATTTTCAGCAGTAAATTTTCTATCATTCTAGTTATTGTACAGATTTTAGAGAACAAGTGAGGTTGCAACCGACCTCTAGACCGTTATCAGTGAGTTGACGTCCTTATTTTATACTTCTCGCCCTTGTCTGCGTCCTGATCATGAGCAGTACTTGTCACTTTGGCGCTTGGAATGTAGGTGCTCTGTCCAACAAATTAACAAACGGTATCGTTCCCACTGTGCGCTACTAACGACTTTCTTTTCCTTGCTTTGTTGAATGAGGATTGTTGTCTTCCTTGAATGATGTTAATTGTTCGTCACTTAAATCATATCTTTCTTTTTTTTTCTTTTTTTTTATAAAAGAATACTAGCAACGTAGGTCACACATTACTAGTACTCCTTTGTTATCCCCCCAGCTAAGCTAAATGTTTGTGTTAGGGGTGGGTTTACGAGGGTGGACCCAGCGTCGCAACAAGACGACTGTAGACGGGGGTTGTCCGGTCAATGGCACTATACGGTGCACCGGTGTGGGTGGAAGCTCTGACCGCCCAGAATAGGGCACGCCTTTGGCGCCCTCAGAGGGTCATGGCGGTCAGAGCCATACGCGGTTACCGCACCGTGTCGACGGAGGCAGCGTGTGCGTTCGCCGGAACTCCCCCGTGGGACTTGGAGGCGGAAGTGCTCCCCAAAGTCTATCGGTGGACGAATGATTTCCGGGCGTGTAGTGGCAATCGGCCCCCGCCCGAAGAGGAACGCGAGTGGCGTGATGCCGCTCGCAGAGCCACTATGGCTCGTTGGTCGTCCCGGCTGGAGGCTCCACGTGCTGGTTTTGCCACTGTGGAGGCGCTCCAGCCGGTCATCGTCGAGTGGGCAGGGCAGCAGCACGGGACCCTTTCCTTCCGACTGACACAGGTTCTTTCCGGGCACGGCTGCTTCGGAAAGTACCTGCACTCAGTCGCTAGGAGGGAATTGAGTCCCGTCTGCCACCACTGCGACTGCAGTGAGGACTCGGCCCAGCATACGGTCGCGGATTGCCCAGTTTGGGCGGCGTGGCTTCGGGCCCTCACTGCAGTGATTGGAAAGGATCTGTCGCTACCGGCCGTCATAAGCTCCATGGCCTGTAGCGACAGGAATTTTACCGCGGTGGCAACCTTCTGGGAGGAGGTGATCTCGCAGAAGGAAGCGGCGGAGCGAGCCCAGGAGGACGACCTCCACTCGGACTCAATTCGTCGCCGTCGGACGGGGCGCTTACCAGCGCCTCATGGGACGGGCTTACCCCTCGACCCGCTATAGTGGCCAACCGCGAGGAGGCGACGTCCTGGTGTGCCTGTACGTTGCCTAATTGAGAGTTACCCGCATGGCAAACCGTGTGGTTTTAGTCGGTCCGATTCCGACACACCGTTCCACTGAAAACCCCGGTGGGATGACGGCCCGAGGGGGTTTCCTCAGGTGAAATAAAAAAAAAGGGGGGGGTTTACGACTGGTGGTCCCAGGAGTTGGCGGATCTCCGCGCGGCTTGTATTCGTGCCCGGAGATCCTTCACCCACAGCCGGTGGCGTCACCGCGAAGAAGGGGAAGGTTTTCCTCTTGAAGGCGGTCGGCTTCAAGAGGAGTACCCGGAGGCCCGGAAAATTTGGCCATCGCCTTTATCGTGCGGCGCAACAAAAGCTCCGTGAGATGCCCCCCCTCCCCCCTTAAGGAGACTCTCCAGCCCAGCTTCCTGCAGGTAGTGGTTGAGGGTCTTTTTCCGCGACGAGTGGAGCACTCACCCCCTTCGATGGCCCCTTTGAGTATGGGGAGTTCGGAGAAGGGGATGCTCCGCCCGTCACGGAGGCGGAGATAGGGCGTGTGTTCTACGGATCCGCTCCAAGAACACTGCCCCAGGGCCAGACGGGATTCCTGCCTGAGTGTTGGCCCTGGCCCTTAATCACATGACAGAACGCCTCAGGGAGGTGTTCGACGCTAGTCTACTGACCGGGCGCTTTCCTGATTGCTGGAAAAACGGGAAGCTGGTGCTTTTAAGGGAGCCGGGATGGCCTACCGACTCGGTCGTGGCCTACAGACCCATTGTGTTGCTGGACGAGGCGGGTAAACTGTTTGAGAGGGTACTCTCTGCTCGCATCGTCCGGCACCTGGTCGAGGTCGGCCCCGATTTGTCGGACGCCCAATTCGGTTTCCGAGCGGGTCGTTCGATAATCGGAGCTGTATTGCGTCTGAGAGCCGTGACCGAAGAGGTTGTGAGCTGTGGCGGCGTGCTGTTGGCGGTGTCGTTGGACATTACCAACGCATTCAATAGTCTGCCATTTAGTTGCATAAGGGAAGCGCTCCACTATCACGGAGAGCCACAGTACCTAGTGCGACTAGTGGCAGACTATTTAGAGAAGCGTACCGTCATGTACGTGCCGGCCGTCATACGCTCCATGGCCGGTAGCGACAGGAATTTCACCGCGGTCGCAACCTTCTGTGAGGAGATCATCTCGCAGAAGGAGGCGGCGGAGCGGGCCCGGGAGGACGATCTCCACTCGAACCCAATTCGCCGCCGGCGAACCGGGCGTCGTAGGCGCGCTTACCAGCGCCTCATGCCGCCCTGAGTGGGGCCGCGGGTGGTCGGCACGCTGCTAAAAGCTGTTCCCGGATTCCTCCTATTTTAAGCGCAGTGGCACACTTTGTGGTTTTAGTCGGTTCGATTCCGACACACCGTTCCACCGAAAACCCCGATGGAATGACGGCCGAGGGGGTTTCCACACGAGAGAAAAAAAACCCGCAATCACTTGATCGCAAATCCGACGCTTCAGCCATCACGATACCGTTGCTATAGGTAGGTCTATAGGTAAGTATGGGTATATTTACATAAAACTAACTACCTGAATGACCTTGCTAAGGTTGGTCTTATCTCAGGAAATATACGACTTATGATAATTTGAACAAATTATACAACTTAAATAGATATCTGGTAAATTTTGATAATAACTGGTAGCCGTAAAGTAAATTCCTTTAAAAATATAAAGTTAAAGCAAGAATATATCAAACAGAACAAGGTTTTTAAACTTTTAGAAATCATAATTCTCAAAAATCTTAGTCTGTAACTATCTTAGCAATCTCTAACCCATGTTTATTTATCCAAAGTTAACATTTATATGGGGCTCGTATTTTACGTACTATACGAGTACATATTATGCACCACTGTGAAAGTTATTAGTTATATGTTGTAATAGTCTAATGCTTTGACCTTTATTTAAACTAGTTCATATCTTTTATTTAATTTCAGCAATATTTATGAAACATCTCAATACAGATTACTTCTAAGCTACCTGTTGTTTAATGTGTACCGCGTCAGTTGATCTACCTAAGCACGTTATTAAAAGAGACTATATTATATTATTGTAATAAAAGACATCGCATTCCGAACATCATAAGCGTGTTTGCTTAGCGTTTGTCACGCGACTAACGTTACAGCAAATGTTTCACTTTTTACAGTTAAAAAGTAACTGCGTGCAAGCATTAGCACTTCAAATACACAATAAAGTTTAAGGTGTGTATAATATTTTTTTCTTTCGTGTTTCGATTTCCTTTCTGTGGCGAAATTAATCGCCATGGTTGCAAGTTCCGTATTAAAACACTATTTGCATTAAATTGCGATCATAAAAATATCGAGCTGAGGTTATGGACTGCAACTAGAAGTTTGTAATCTTATTTGTAAGAATAATTTAATTACTGATTTAAATTGACTACTGTACTGTATACTAAAGTTTAAGGGATACAGGTATTTTTTACATTAAAGCCTAATTTAGATTATGAAACTAGTAGCGTAAAATTAATTGCATCACATCAAGTTTTACAATGTTCCATCAATTATTTGGATGCATTGATTGCATAATGCATTAATTCCATGAAACTAGCATGGTTTTGCACCATCAGCTGAATATTTTGTTTAAACTAGTGTCGTGCAATTAATTTGAAGGTGTACTTGCGACAGTAACTAGTGTCGCGAGCCATCGTCTGAGCAATACTATTGATTTCACGACATTATTATAGATCTCATTGTCACGAAACTAGTTGCACAAATTTTGCAACTAGTTTCATGAAATTAATTTTATCATGCATTCACGCTTATTTCGTAATGGTTACGCTTTAAAGACTATTCTTATATTATTTAGAACTCGCTCATCAACTATCCATATAATGTATTATGAAAAGCCTAGTTATGCTAGTATTAAAATAAATCGGAATCTTCTTCATGTTGTTTTTTAAACATACGCTAACATAAAAAATGTTAAACATTAAAAAAAATATTAAAACAGTTTCATACATATGAAATATTTAAAATTCAATGTAATAGAAGGGGAATATAATAACTTATACAGTGTAAAACGAAATGGTATGGTGTGCAGATTCTTGGACGCGTAAGCTGTCGAAATGTCGTCATAACCGTACACATTATGAAAACTGTATTTTCTTTTAAAAACGATCGCTTATTTGTCTAACTGTACAACACACACAATTATAGTACTTTTTGGTATTTGTACGACTATAATCTAATCATGCATTTTCTCTATCGCTGCCACTATGGCATTATAAATACAAATTCGTCGGGGTTAATAACGTTATTCGCCATGCTCTGATACTTTATCGTACTTAATTCGAAAATATGTGGTAAATCTTTAGTGTGAAGCTTCAGGTTAATGTTATATCCATATATGATTTGTGTCGTGTATTTGGGTGAATTTTGGACAATTATTATGAATTTAAGTTTCAAAGGAAAAATATCTAAGCATATAAGTTTCGTAGTTCGATTCTTATCTGCACAAAGTACAAACTTATTTTTTTTTGTGGATGGAAAGAATTGTTTTGATATGATATAGTTCCATATTTTTATAGTTGAAATCAAAATACATAGGACTAGAATATTCCATGCGCTATTTACTCATGAAGTTTGAACCTTTAAATCAATTATTGTTACATTGCAAAATTGCACCTTGAGAATGCTTACTTACCTTACATATCCCATTTGAAAAATAGCAAGTGCCCCATTCCACCCCGGGTAGTGAGAATTTGATAATACATTTTTCTAGAGTATATGTATGACAGATAAGTCATTTTGAACTCTTTAAATTAATAAACTATCTAGAAATGAGAAATTCTATCGTAATTTCAGTCCATTCGTCCTATTGAAACTATGTATTATTATAATTAAATAATTTCAACATTCAATATAAATGTGTCTTAGAGTCGTGGTCAGTTTCTGTTAGGCATAGACTTACAAAACTCAGTATACCTATTGTTCGCATTTTCCTCTACTTATTTATAATACGTAGAGACATAATAATATAGCGTCGCAGCTATTTTAAACGTAATTGTGAAATGGTAAACAGCTTTTGTGAAAGGTAAAAAGAGATAACCTACAAATATCTCTTGAAGATATTTTAAACAATACACGCTTTTGTATTTCATATGTACGTTACCAGGGTTATGGTTATGATTACATGTACTTTATAGGCAGTAATTGCCGGCATTAGAGCCAGGCCAATGCCAGCAGTGATGCGAGGCGCGTGCCAGCCCGGCGCTGACGCTTGTGACGGCGCGGCGGCTCGAGATCGTAAAAGCGCACAAGTTCATGGAGTACCAACACGCCCGTCTCCAAGGCGCCCGCCCAACTTTCCACAGATTCATTAAATAACACCCGCTTATTTTTCATCCGATTGCGTCAGTGGTCAAGAGAAACACACGATATTTGCGTCTTAGCAACTATTAATAGAATTGCCTGGCAAAAAGTCGACCACTCATCAGCTTTATTTTAGAAAGCAGTAAATTAAGGTAAATAAAATAGTATCTTCAGAATCACTCTTCGTTGATGTGTGGTGTGTTTGTTAGCGCGGTTTGGACGCGCGCAGTCTATTTACATCTCACGACTGCGTTTCAACGATTATTTATAATCATATTCGTCACTTGAATCAAAACTATGTTTTCTTAATGCTAAGTAAAGAGCGAATACTGAGAACGATATGTTTACATAAGATTATTTTCGGTATGGGATTTATTTATTTCTCCACGGGCGTCATACTCTTTCGGCACATGAAAGCAATTATTCTTATTTTCGATGGGATGACGCATGACCGCAATGTTTTTTATATATGACAATTTATTTATACCTTTAATATCTCAATTGAAATAGATTAAATGAAGATTCGTTAATACAAACATGCAGTACCGGAACAATCTTCAATTTTTTACGAGTTCTACCTCATACTACGAACTTGAACTGGGTATATGAATTTATTCATATTGGACCTAAAATGTTAAGAAGCAGTCCTTATTTAAAATGTAACAAAACTTTACTATTAAACATGTATTACTACAACAAAATAAAATATATTAAGTAGGTATATGTAAAGTTACACCCTAGTAATATTATAATTAAAACAAATACATGTTTACTGTTTTATTCATCATGCCTTGCTTGGTTAGAGTATCGTTTTTTTTATTTACTTTGTGTCAAAAATAAGTTTAAATAAAAAAAAAACATGTTTAATAACTAAACATTCGTGCTAGAGTACTAATCATGAGTATTTAGATTTTTGTTTTTATTTTCTCGAAAAATGCTTTAATAACTTCAATATACATATAATACATAAATACTCAGTAAGAAAAGAGTTAAAAAGGTCATCGCACCAGCTATGCTAGGAATTCTTGTACAGTATGACATATTGTTTAGTCGCAGTCTTTACTAAAGTTTTAATTGCATCTTATCACAGCTAGATAAGATTTTTTTGATATGATTCGATTTTATAATCTCTCTAGTTGTACTTTACTGTATATTGTTTAATAATGTGAATCTCATTTTCTCATCATCATTTATTGATGCTTATAATTATATTAGATGTAACTAAAAAAAAATATATAGATTTTGATAAATAAACAATGACAAATGATCTGGTGGATCGTGAATCCCATTTTTCTACATTTATATAATATTATGAAACAGTTCTTTTTTCATTCGCCTTCCCGATTAATATAAAAAGTATAAAGTTTACGAGCCCCAGGAGAGGAAGACGTGCAGCTAGGCAGCACATCTAGTGTGTACATATATTTAAATATGTAATTCCTTGTTACATTATATGTACTTGAAAGTATTAAATTGTTTACATGTTTGTTTTTGGAAATTATTGTATCTATAAATAGTTTTATATGTAGTGTAAGTCACTATGTAAATAGGTTGCAATAATATGGATTGCATAATTCTAATCATTAAATAACCGAGGTAATGTTTTTGACATTGCTACATGAAATAGAAACGTATTGAAATCTTTGGGACCACGTTTTTCCCTATATTAAGGTTAAACATATTTGATAAATGCGTTGTGTATGTACATATGTATATGTATGTATATATTCAACTTACCAGTCCTGTGTACTAAGCCTACTTGATGTCATTAATCTGAGTGACCAAGCTAAACTTTTGTAACTAGTTACCTACCTACGTACAGTTATAAACAGTAAATGACACTTTTGATCATTAATTATCACTATTGAACCAGAATATCTCATAAAAACTAAATGAGAAACTGAAATAAATATCTCATAAAAAGTACGTCTTATATGACAGACTTTTTTGTGTGATAGTAAGTTTATGATTACACCTAACACCTATCTTCATCTGTTATCACGCATCTTAGACTGAGACGATATTACCTTGGCACTTGATGTACTCCGGCGTTTTAAGTATACTACGTAGGTACCTACTTGGTACATGTATAGCGGTGTCGGAGATTTGAACATTTTGCAGCGGATGTGACCGTCATTTGGCGCAACGACCGTATTCGCTCGGCTCGACAGACCTATGACGTCACTCGCGTTACCAAGCCATCCGGCATGTGACCTTTCTGTTTTCCGAACACCTTGGTGCGCACTCTAAGGATAATCTGTATTACAATTACACAGTACCTCCACCTACACGATGACATGAGCTATCTTGTTAACACTACTGAGTGTGAAATATGCATTATATGTAATGTGTGTATAGTAGGTATGTATTTGTTAAGAACATTAGTTCAAAAGGTTAAAAAAATGTTTAATGAGAAATATATGTACAATAAATGTTTATATATATCAGTAGTAAGCGTCTTAGACATGTACATAAGTAGAGTAAAGATATTATTTGACATCAATGGTACCTATGTGTCACAAATAAAGTCTAATTTCTGATAAGGCAGATGCCTTATTCTTATATATGTATATACATAAATCAGAAACAGTCAAGAAGTCCTCAGAAATAAACCGAAACATTTACAATATTAATTACTACTTGAACCTTGAAATCCTGGTAAAGACGTTAAGGCATAGATGTAGTTCAGTAAAAACACAATCAGAATATTGGGAGAAGTAATGGACTTCTCCCAATGATCTGATTGTGTGTTATTGAGGTTAATGACCGTTGTAGATAAAAACATCAACTAAGCAGTACGTTAATTGACAGACAGCCAAACATTCCAAATGTTTTGTTACCGCATACCTCTATGTACTTCTATATGTATGTACTCATGTGTATTCTGTATTTCTACGTCAAACGATCTAATTACAAGACAGCGTCACTCGATGATCACGCTTTTGTACCGCAGAGGAAAATTTTGGCTCTTTGACTGACGTAAATTTGAAACTGAACTTTCAGTATTTTATAAAAACCGTCATAATATAAGCGGAGAATATACAATGTCGAAAACACAATGATAGTACTCGTGTATGTTCTTTATAATAAGTACACCATGAAGACCTATGAAGATAAAGAAACTAATTAAAATATAACTCTATATATATTATTATAATATAAAACAATGAGTAAGTAGACTTTGGATTACGAGGTCGTAATGATCCAATTCCTTTAACTACAATACATAATGTGTTACTACTCAATGTTTCACCTTGAGACAGCAGTGTGTCAAATCTTGTCTTGTTATCTATTACATACTAGAGCTAGTCTAAGATATACAAACAGCTAATATCTTAAGACATGTTTTTTTTTCAGATTGTGAGTCATTGATTCGCAAAATGCTAGTCCTGGAGCCAATGAAGAGGTACACAATAGAACAGATAAAAAAACACAGGTGGATGGCATCTGAGCCGTATGTAGTACCAACTGTGAACGCCGACCCTTCGAGGAGTCCTGCACATGCACCTTCTCATAACGAGCCTAATGAACAAGTACTGAGGCTCATGCAAAGCTTAGGCATTGACCCTATTAAAACGAAAGAGGTATATATACATGTATGATAATTCATTTGTAGGTTTACGCACTTTTTGTTCTTCAAACTACTAACATAATGTTGACTTTTAAGTACTTCTCTGTTGTTGCAAATGTTGCAATTTTATTCGAAGAGTACTCTATCGAACAAAATGACCTATTCAACTTCACTACTCGTATTAAAGAATTAACAGAGCACAACTGATTTACGTAAACTATATAACTTAACATATTGTATACGCAAAACGTTGCCTTAAATGATGTTTAATAATTATGCAACTACGTCTTTGACACCGTCTTTGCAACACTATTTCCAAAAGTTAACAAACACTGCCACGCGTAGATTGTAGTTTCCTTTTAATAAATGGCCTGAATACTTTGATATATTTTGTCACTCAGTTTTTGATGTAATATAGGATAATATGTAATATAGTTGTCGTACTCGTCTACAGAGTCTTCGATCTAACAGCTACGACCATCATGCAGCGATATACCTTCTTCTACTTGAAAGATTACGGGCTCGGGCCGCAAGCGGTAGCGCGTCTGAAGGTCGCACCAGGCCCTCGCGTCGTCCTTCGTCTGTAGCTGACCAAGCTCTCGCAAAAGAAGCTCATGATGCAAGACGGGAACATCATAATAGGTATGTATGTTAAACTACTACGGCACTGTTACATTATTACCGTGTCCATTTAAATATATATAATACTTAGTTAAAAAGTATTATTCTAAGCTAAAAAGTGTCCAACGTTGTCCTCTTAACAACGACCTATTTATCTTCAGACCATTTAAATCTGTTTCCGTTTGTTTGACGCATGTGTGACGTCAATAAAAAATGCACAATCATTATTTATAATAATATATCATTTACGATGTTTCAGATTACTTCATGCTGGTGATTCTCAATCGCGGGAGTACAATAGAGTCACTCCCACAATATCAGCCGGCCCGGCCGACGCGTCGTCTGCCGAGACGCAGCGACTGCTGTCGCTCGCGGGTGTCAATATGACTGAACAGCGACTGCTCCAGCGAAACTCCGACCCCTCGGATACGCATCGGAGCTTTCTAGTAGGCAACCTTGATGTTCTCTCCAGCAGAAGCCAGGAATCCGATTCAACTAGGCTGCTGTCTATGAGAAATATTGATGTCTCCCAGTCTAATCAAAGGTTAGGCACGAAAGTGGGCGACGCTTCTGTTCCTACTCACAGACTCCTCACTTCGACGTATGAGCAGCAACAAAATATACTAAAACAATCGAGTGAAGACTGTCGACGGCTGTTGCAACAATCTACAACTGTTGGTCCAGAAACGTGCAAAAGTACTATTGACGGTACTCGATTGCTGACATCTTCGAGCTTTGATTCCAAATGTGCAATTGATGGTGGGAGAAGTTCCTCGTCGTCAGATCACAATGCGATAGCAAACTTTCTCCAAAACTCAGCTTCGGCAACAAATTTCAGCGTAGACAATATGAGATTACCTAATTCTACAACTTTCACTATGTGTTCAGAAGCAGCAAAACTTATGAATACTTTGCAACAGTCCCCTTTGCCGTTAAAAGGGACTGTCAACTTGAGTACTAGTCCAGTTCCACCGCAGCTTACAGATTCGAAATTAACAAGTGTTTTAGAACAGCCAAAGCCACTGGAATCCACTAGACTTGTGTCACAAGCACAACAAAAAGATCTCAACCGTCTTCAAACAAGTACACCGCCATTTAAAGACTACATGAATCATCATCTTCCTTCTTATTCGTATTTACAAAACTGTGTCTTGCCGCCCATGTCGAGCGCTGGAGACTCAAACTATTCCACTTCCACAGCTACGAGTGATTTAATTCCTAGTACACTATATAGACCAGATAGTAAATTTTCTCTTAATAGATATACCACGACTCAAACGTACTCGCAAAATCTTCAAAGTGGGACAACGGAAGCGACAAAATTTCAACAGCAATATTCATCGTCGACAGACGAAGGTTGCGAGACAGATATGGAAGACGTCGCGAGTGTACCAAGCGGCGTTCAAAACCGATTAAGTTCATACGCCAGTTCCAGTTCTAGTAGCGGAGTTGTTACTTTCTTTAATAACAAAAGTCTTAGCCAGAATCTTAGCTGTGACTCATCACAAAGTAATTTTTCCACATTTGAAAGTCTAGACTATCAACTTTCGGATTGTTCCAGTGAGTTAGCAAGCAGTCTACCAAGTTGTACGTCCAATGAAGATAAATTAGCATATGAAAATAGTTCATTAGTAAATACGAGTCCCATGCATCCATGCGTGTATATATCTTCCTATAACAATAAAACTCCCGGTGCGGGATTCATATCGAGGCACAATCCTTTGAACTATCAATCTGCAAATAAAAACGGCACTCGAGCGATTACGAGGAGTCCTGTTGACTTTCGGGAAGGTCGTCGAGCGAGCGATGGACTAGTTGCACAACAGGCTGCACAGTCTACTGATTCACAAAAGAACAGCTTAGCTTTTAACAGTCAGCGCTTAAACGAAAACTGCAAAGCCAAGGGAGTGCTAGAACTTCATTTGGTGCAAAAAGAAGCTCAGAAGCTTAAAACACAGTACCAATCGACCATACCCGCGGAAGAAATGACACAGAGACAGATTCAGCATAATCAGTTTGCCGCAACTTTCAGTCCCCATTTCTTAGATACTAAAAATCCTACTCCAAAACGAATAAGCCTTCCGGAATCATTTAGCTACTCTAGTACCTCGCCGCCAATGCCAGCGAGCCCTAAAATGGTTTCTCAAATACAGGAACAAACAGATTTACCGCATGGGACTTCCGTTGCACAAATCAACAAACCTCCGCTTCAGCAGCAGCTAATGCAACACAGATTGTTTCAACAGAAACGGCAGATACTACAGAAACAGATGACTCCCCCGACGATACCCGCCCACGAATTGACTATGCACACTCTGCAAGTGGGTCTCAGCAGACGGCAAATGCTACGACAGCAGAGTTACAAAATAGCGCAACAACAACAAATCCTGCCTCCCTTGCCATTGACTGAAACTGAAAATCGCGATTTACTCGCGTTCCAAGCTATTGTGGAGGGGCCCAACAGAACTCCGAAAAATAAATCGGAGGAAAGTCAGGAGGACGTCTCGAAGTTTGCATATCAGGGCTCGATGGAGATTAGTATAATGAATAAGGATAGGTTAGGTAATGAGAACTGGTCGAACTTGCCATCGAGCCTGCAGTCTGCCTGCCAAATCTCGGAGCTGGCGGGGCGGCGCGAGGCGCAGGATGCTCGCGAGGGGGAGGGGGAGGTTGAGGCGCCGGTTTGGCCGGGCCAGTGGAACGCCGGCCTCTTCACGCCGCCACCTTGCTTCCAGGTATTCCAACAGATCAATTAAGTAGACAAACGTAAATTGTAGAATTGTAGATTCGTTAGTGTGGCCGCATACGTGAGCGGGAGCTACGCCTTTGTTGCCCGTTCGTGCCCATTGCGCTAGATGAAAGAATGGTCTCATTACGTTATGTATAAGCATCGTACTGCGAGTAATTATTAAATTGTAGAGAATTTGTAATAACACAGAACATGAATTTACGTATTTATATTTAGAGTGCATGACAATAACTAGTGCTTTAAAATATGTATATTACGCTAATTGGTCAACGATTCACTAATGCAATATAACTCAAAATTCCGTTAAGCTCCTTTATACGTAATATATAAATAGCAAAACATCTGTTACTCAGTTATAGAGATATAAAACGCACTCAATATTTGCTATATAACGTACCTATTCATTCCTTTTGTTCATTGGTTACTATAAAAACAAAATTACCACTATGTAATATTGTATACCTAAGTAAATAAAGTAACTATTCCATTTAAAGTTTTACTTGCCAAGTAGGTACTGGTAAGTACTGTATTAATTTTATAAAACTTGTTTGTATACTTAACAATGATTTGCATTTTGCCATTTACTGTCACTTATTGCAACATCACAAGAATGTTCCTACATATTTATTCGTTGATTTTCTACATAGTACATTATATTAGTTTTAAGTATCTATTTATTATAGATATTATTATAGGTTAAAAGTATGAGTTGTACTATTTCCTTGTGAAAGTTGGTACCTATAGTTTTTGTTATTATTTGCTACTACTAGAGTAAGTTATGTAAGATGTGATAGCTTTATTAGAGGCAAGTTTTATTTAAAATACAAGTTGTTGTAAATTGATAATGATAGTTTTATTTTATCACCTTATTAGTTTTGGCAACAAGCTTTCTCGTAGATGACACGGCCACAGTGCACGTTTGCAATAGATGCATAGTATAATATATTTTCTTTATTTTGGTAACTAAGTAAATTACGTACATAACCAATTAAATGTGTTTGAAATATTACGATGTATAATATTTGACAAATGTTATATTTGATAGGGTCTACATCACCAGAAGTATAATTGATTTGAACGAACTCTGTATTTACCAACAATCTCTATGAGAAAAAAAAAATAGGGGATATTGTACTTCATCACAAGCAAAGTTCCTCAGGTTAAGCCGACTCTCGTTACTTCAATATATAATTTCGACTTCAAAGTTTTGGCTGTGTTTTAGTTATCTCTGTAGGCGATAGATAGTCATGGTGCAGGCCCCTGACTTAACTTATCGCTTAAGTTTAATTCTATCAAAACCTGTTAAAAAGAATTCCAAGAACTATCCTGATATTGATAAAAAAATGCTAAGGTTCCTGTGTTGAGTATGGTAATTCATAGTATCCTCTCAAAAAAGTTAGCCTAGATATGCAGCACGATTCGTGTCTCTTAATTCAATCCGATCCAATGACTTGAATCTTTGTCTTTTTCTCGGATTGATACTAGTGAGTACTAAGTTACAGCATTTGTTTTCAGTCCAACTGGCAAGGACACAGCCTTCCGCCGACCGCAGGAATGCTGCCTTTGAGTGAGAGTCCCATATTAGAGCTCACTGAACAGATGGAGTCCATATGAACAGAAGTGTGTTTTTGAATTAAGGCTTGTAACGTAGAGAGGAAATACTTACGACACATTAGTTTAAGGGTCACATGTACGTAAAAACATGCACTTGCGACTCTATGTAGTTAATCCGACGCAATCAACATCTCTTAAATTTATTTAGTCTTTTAGAAGCCTAATATACTGGGGCTCGAAAGGCAGCAACTATGGATTGTGTACACACACGTGCATGTGTGTACGCAATCCATAGTTGCACACATAGGTCGGTTTCGCTATAGGCATTTACGGCAAATAAAATTAAAACTAGGTATCTAAAAGACCTTTCAAGTATAGTAAAGCAGACTCACAGAACCTATTTCTACTTCATTCTGTGCTATCAAGAAGAACGTATGCATTCAGATATAGATGGATAAGGCACTGTACATACTTACATGTCAAATAAATTGTTTAGGGGTAAGGAGTTAATATATATTTATTTTATACTTATAGTTACTTTATCATAAAATCAGAATTACAGGATATAGTTTTGAACAGAGGTTTTCCAACACTAAACTAGTCAGACATAGTTTATGGTCAAAATAACGACACCTACAGTTTTTATACAGATCGTTATTATCTATCTATATCTCTCCAGACACAATTAAAAAAATAAAAGTAACATTATTACGATTTATTAATTTTGAGTTTGGCGAATTTAAAATACGACTGTTTTTTCAATACGCTTGAGGACATAAACGAATATTTAGTCAAATATATGTGTTAATAGTATGCGATTGTTTTAGGATGAATCTGTAGAGTTATAGATAATATTAGTATGTATAATATGCGCTATGTAAGTCAATAATTTAGCAAAATTCCCATGAATTTTACAGTAATTTAGTGATAAATAACGCGACAATATCTAATTAGGCTAAATTGTTACATATATCCGTTTCATTGTGTCAACTCATTTCTCTATGGTATGAAAGAATTTAATTTATTTCTTTAAGACTGCTAGTACCTACGAATTACGCTGTACTTACATTCGAATGGACTATATTTTTCAAGCTGAACTTACTTTTTTACTTTTTAAACGTTACTATTTATGCAACTGAATTAAAATAACTATTTCTAAGGCCTTATCTGTTTTAGTGCATCTATTACAATACTTTTTTTGTACCTAACTTTATGCTTTGCTACAACTATTTGCAACATCGTGTATGGCACCATTGAGAAATTGTGTGGTAGGTTTGAAAATATATTTGCAATAAGAATACACATTTTGTGGTAGAGTATATAAGTTTAAAGGAGTCAATAAAAAGACATCACATAATTCATTGTAACCAATTTAATTAATGTTAATTAATTAATAGATTACTTAGTAAGAATCCTTACTTTGTTCCGGTTAAAGATTATAGTTGGATAACAATAATCCGTGTAAATAAACTACCTCTAATTATCTTCGAATACAAGACTGAATTCAGTGTCAATTCAGACCAATTACTGTCACACGATACCATCCGAAAGTCGAAGTTTTTTTTAATGATAAGAGACAGTATGTTATTTTTGCCAACAATTCGTGTTTGTGACGAGTTGTATAGTTAGGACATATCACAGTATCGTTAGAGGTACGTCACATCACGTGTTAGTGTAGTTGATTTATTGTAACTTACTCACTAAAGACGTCCTTTCAATAATGCGTTGATTTGTAAAAGCAGCATTACTTGGCCCAGTGAAAGTTGTTACGTATTCCTTGTACAAATTAGCAAAGAATCTAAATTATTAAAGAGTTCAGCGTAAATAACTAATGACCATTGCATTAAACAAACATCTGACTTACGTTTCTCATATTAAATAATTAAGAGTGGATGTAGGATTTTAGTTTTTTTAAAAGCATTTGAAGGCGATTTTTATTTTAATTGTTATCCCATTTGTATGTACTTATGCATTTTGTAGTTTAAAATATTTTGAATGATGACGGTATTTTTAATAATATACAGTAATACTCACGTGTGGTTTTCGGGGATATCCGACTAGTTTCAGGCCCGACGAGGACCTTTATCAAGGAATGACGCAACCTTTCGCGACGGTGTCAGGCGCTGCACAGTGCAGTACACACGGAGTAACACCGTATGTTCATTAATGAGAGGTATATATCACAATCACGTAAGTTTTTACTCTGACTTTGATGACGAATTTAAAATTTCTACAATCGAAAAGTAAATTCATAAACTATACATATTTATAAGTACCTGCAACTTATAAATATTTTTACGAATTTCAGATGTTGCATATATTTGCCTAAGTACACCAAGGTATTTAAACACGTTAACATAAAACATATTCGGCCTCGTCGCCATGAAAACGTCTTGCCTGTTGAAGAGGGCAAGAAGTTTCGTAGAAGAAGCGTATATTTAACACACCTTTCCGTACGTACATGTTGGTATAGAAACAAAGTAAAAAAAATGTTTCATCCACTCTAGTCTAGACGACAAAAATGTAATAAAAAAATAACATTCATCAATGTCATGTAATGGTCAGTGTAACACTGATCACTATGAAGCTTTACCAAACCATAACAATAACTTACACACGTAAGAATTAATTAATTGTAACTAGTTTCAAAAAGTCATTACTAATGTAGAGAATTGTAGAATAGGTGTTTGGAAGCTTTTACACAACTAGAAATAATACCACTGTATTATACATAGATACTTTAATATTATTGATCAAAATTTCCTGTTACTCGCAATTAATTAGGTAGATACATATGTATCTTGTTAGTTAATTAGTCAATTTTATATATGTACTTATTTAAACAAGGATTAGAAAGAATGTAGACTCATCAATATTTTGACCATGTAACAAAAACATGTCATAGCTTCACAGCTTTGTTTGAAGATATTCGTAGAAAACAATCTGTACCCATTTTTTGTTACATTTACATTTTGGGTTGTGATAATGATATGGCTGATTGTTAAGCAATATAAAACAGTCATAAATAAATATTGAATTTTAATGAGTTTTATTTTAAATTAAATTATAATAAGTTTTTCTCACAATACTTTAGGAAATACGTTGTAGGTTCGAACAAACACCATTAGGTGCTGTGCGCATATTTATTTTCTTACCTGATTCCCTTTATTACGGGACAAAAATATATTTTCTTATTTTTGGGGAAGTGAAAAAAGGAAGGTGATGTAATTTGTTTCATTAACTGATTTAATACAGTATAATTAAATGCGCCTATTGTAATCTATGGACCTACTTAAAAAATATCCGTTAGAAATCACATAATACCGAAAATTATTGATTTGATTTCTAATTTGTATGTGAATATGTATGTATGTGACTTAGTTATGTTGTAAACCTACATTAAAACAGGCGAAGTATATTGGTGCTTTGTGCATCACTATCTGTTAAATCAATTTATGTTAAAACAACTAATATACCTGAACTTATCGTTTTTCTAGAAGGACCTCTTGTAACGACTCATGGGCTTATGGGATCATCAAGATCATGACTGTCTCTTTCGATTCTGTCGATTTCTCTTTCTTCATAAATTGTATAAATATTCTCTTATTATCTGTCTAATCAGATATTCGAAATCGTGTTAGTGGCCATCTAATCTGAAGTATGTGACTTTAATTTTCTACCAAACGGCATGAAAAACTATCTAAGCTACTGTGTCGGAATCGTATAAATTTAACTTCGGCGCTACTCAACACACAATACTCAAAAATACATCGCTTAAGCAGATCAGTGCTGTCACTTGTTCGCTTGTGTATTATGTTGTACTTTATCTACTTACTAACAAAAATAACCACAAATACAAAATAAGTAACAGTAGGTAACCAAAGTGTACAAAAATATAGAGATGGCCAAAGTAACGGAATTGATAAAAAGTAAAGGAGAACTTAGTTATTCATTTGAAGTAACCCCTGACGTTTCGGAAGAAGAAATAGGCGCTTTGGACGTGGACCCTGCATTTTTTTCAGTAACATGGCACGCTAAATCCCATGAATGTGCAGATATGAATATTAACTCATTACAAATAGCCAAAATCTTGCTGATAAAGCGAAAACATGTGTTACTGCATATCTCATGTGATCTAATGAAAGTAAATTATTTAAAAGAATTGCTTGGTTTACTTCAAAAAAATAAGATATGCAATCTGTTCTTAATTTTAGGAGGTAAGTTGATGATGATTTATTACTAAAATACTGTCAATATCTTCTCTTTTTGATGAGTTTTATTTTTTACATTATGTACTGTTTAACACTACTATTTTGTTCATCATAAGTAATAGTTCGACAAACTTCACACTAAGAGAACAGGTATTTTGAAAATAAATCGTGATAGCGCATAACCTTGACTCGCTTGGAGGTCACGTTAAACCATTCATTTAATGGTAAGTATGTAGGTCTATACCTAGCTAGTTCTTGCCCGCCATTTCTCTTACATTGGAAGTATTTTTATCTCTCAGGGAAAGTATGTTTTCTTTTTAAAGTTACCCCATGTCCTTTTCTGTACCCCTGACAACGTCTGTGCAAAATTTAATGATGGTCGGTGTGTGATGAAAGCGTTTACCGTATTTATTACAAGAAACAACAAATCAATATTCGCATTTTAAATATTAGCTTGGATAGTTAGGATTTTAACATAGTTAAAGTACCGAAGTAGGTACCTACTTAGTTCTTATTTCGAAAAAAGCATTAATTTAATAAAGCAGTAAATATTTTTAGCATTCTACCTACCTACTATACTTTTTTTATAAAGAGTTAGACAATATTAGATAGGTACATGTAAACGTTATCGTTCTATCGCAATATACATTATCTATAAAAACCCACAAGTACGGCAATATACAACTTTATGAAGTGATAAAAATTATTTATATTAAAGACAGATAAGAGCGCTGCTCCTTTCCTTTTCCTATAATCAATCTTTCACTCCGCGTTTTACTTAGTTACCTACTTGTTACTACTATTATTTCCGTACGTTAAACAGTAGTTATTAAAAAAAAATGTTTATTGTTTTCAACACAAATATGTAGCTTCTAGTCTATTAAAAATAAATCTAATGATCTCTCCAAATGTCCTACACTCTAATAGGTACGTTCCATCAATGTCCATTTCTCGTAAGTGTGCAAAAAACCAACGGCGAACGAATTCTGAATTGAAACTGTACCTCTTTGCACTGTCAAGTAGCATTTAGATACGAGTCAATGATAGTTATACGAGTATGAAGGCATTCTTTGCAGCCATCATCCAGCTTTTCGGTGACAATCTAAGTATATACACCTGACGAATAACGTGGCGTAACGTTTTCTAGCACCTCCTCAAATGCAGGAAGTACAGGACATACGGGTATGCGACTTGCGGTATCTTACACTGCAAGTTCCTGTCCCTATCTATTTTCTTTCTTCCCTTTCTTTAGTCTTTGGTGTCTTAGAAGTACATTCCCATGGAGGCTTGGCGTTAGTTGTCCGGCCATAAGATAATTTAGCCAGAATTACCTAATATACACATTGCACCAATTATTTATAACCCTACCCAATCATTATAATTTGCTGAGACTAATGGTGAACTACTTAATAAATTGGACTCAAATCGGCTAATCATGTGATTAGTAGAGTAGGAATTGCACTCAATATTAAGTGTCCTACTTTTTATATATCTTTTTCATTTACATTATATGTACTTGAAACCTATAATACAAAGTTTGCTACAGGAAACATTATTCACAGTTGTTAGGTACTTAATGCAGGAGACAAGTGAAACACGTGACAGCTATTGACACACTGCTTTATTGACTCTTAGTAGTAATGGGTAACTCGTCAATTTTAGATGAGGATGAGGGAGTACCTCATTTTACCTCTTGAGGTACTCGCGAGGCACACTCATTTGAGGTGAGGATTTGCTTGACACGTGAGCGGCTAGTTTTCAACTCACACGCAGCGCGCCTCAAATATGTGAGACGAGCGCGAGGTTTGGCCTCAGCGCAGCATGATAAGTCTTATTCTCGTTTTTCTCACACACATCATTATCTTTCACTCACAAGGTTTAAGCACCTAAATAAACAAAATATGACAATCAATTATCAACTTTATTCGTAAATGTATAATAATGGGTATGTAATATTTATTGCTTTCAAATTCGTGTTATGAATATTATGTTTCTCAGTATCTGAATAATATGCTACGAAATTTCACACGTTCATACTATCTCATAATTCATAATTTTGAGCAACACTCCAAGTAATGCCGTATGCCACGAAGAACAGCTAGTTTAAATAAATGTCAACAGTATACAATAAACTCATTATAGCTAATGGTTCATTTACTCGCAAATCGACACTCACACCCTCACTCATTTATCTACTAACTGTAATAACCGACTCACTCACTCATCACTTCCTCACACTTCACGCACAACGCGGAGAGCACCGCCATTTCACGAGAGAACGAGGAACGAAAAGCGAATGAGGACAATGAGGTTCAACATCAAAATTTGAGTAAATCTTTCAATTTTCTGACACGAGTACCTCAAATGAGGCAACTCACGAGTGAAGAACTCATCACTAACTCTTAGCTACATCGTGCGGGCGCAGCCACGCACACACTACTTAGTTAGCGCACATACACAACAATAGTCATTCTCATTACACTACATACGTATATTCATTAACCATATACATACACATAATATGTATCTAATATCTACATACGAATACGTATAGGTAAATTAATTTATTGTGATGGTGATTGAGTGATTACTTGTTCGCTCTATAACAAAAGTAAGAGAAGTTTATAAAAAGGCATAAGAGTATTCCACTACAATTTAATATTAAAATATTTTCAGAAAATTATGACCCCAAAGTGTCCGAATTCGAAAGCACATCGCAGTTAATCAAGTTCATTAGGAAGCACTATGGAAATTATTTCTGCATTGGAGTTGCTGGTTTTCCCGGCTGTTCAGAAGAAAAATTAATGCATCTTAAAGAAAAAGTCGAAAGTGGAGCGGATTTCATTCTCACACAAGCATTTTTCGAAACCGATACATACAAATCTTTTACTGAACAATGCCAAAGACTAAATATCAAAGTACCTATTATACCTGGAGTGTTCCCTTTTGAATCCTATAAGCAACTTAATGGTTTTGTAGACTTATGTAGTATTAAAGTATCCTGTGGTTTATTGAAATATGTAAAAAACAAAGAAGCTTTAAATATACCTTGTATAGAAATTGTTAAACGATTGATAGGGGAATTAAATGCAGAATGTGGTGTAACTCATATCCATTTTTTTACATTAAATCAATTGCAAAGACTGAATAATTTAATTCAAAACGAAGGGCTGTTGGAATTAAAGTATTCTGTATAAAATTTGTTTCTTTTTAAGCTTTTGAGTTGATAAAGATAACTTTTGAGTTGATTTGTGTCCGTTATTTTGTTATTGTTCCTAAAGTTCCTGTGAGGAATCATTCCTAGTGCGGGAATTGATTATTTATAAATAAGAATAAAATTGTACTATGACCCTTTGCTTGTTATCATGCCAATTGAAATGTATAGTGGTGGGCTTATACGAGGCTCCGCCTTTTCTCATCTGTCATATATGTCATGTGTTCTTTTCTTCGTTTGTGGAGTGTGGAAATAAACAAGTTTGTTTTAAAGGTCCCAAACTGTACACAGTAACAAGTAAATGCTAATGATAAATATACAAAGCTCTTATACCTACATTGTACCTAATAGAAAAGTAAACCTAATAAAAAAGTACGTAATGGAAAAACTATGAATTTTCAAAATAATCCAGTTTCTCTTTATATTTTTTTTATAACCCTATTAGTAGATGTTAGCAAATTCCTAAAAGTCAGTAATTCTGAAAGTTACTGGATACCTAGATTTTGAAGTGGACGTTCTATGAGCCTATGACATATAATAATGAATAAAATGCTACGAACTATTTTTTAAGGAAACAGCTGTTCTTAAATTTGAATTGAATGGTAAATTTAAATAAATTGTATTGTAATGCGATTGTGATTGTGATTGTGATAAAAGAGTTACAATCGGACTTAAATTGCCTAAAATAAAAAATAATAATAAGTATTCCGTTTAGGGGGTCTATTTATAGGAGACATTTTCTTCAAATTTAAATGGGACGAACTTGACTTTACAAATAGGTTAATAAATTACGGAATCATGCGATAACAAACAAACATATACAACCTAAGTGAGAACCTGTGTGAAGTCTTTTAAAAATACTACAAAACAAGTTTTAATAACTTTTGAAGCCATTAAACGCTCCAAACCAATATCAATAATGTGAAAATATTCAAGGATATTCGCTGCTTCAATAGTATTTGTAGTGGCAGTCGGGATGATGTAAGGATTCTAACGATAGTACATACATCTGAATGCTGTTCAATTATTTAGAAGTTATGATGGACTATGTACTTGATGGATAAAATACACACAAATACGTTTATACTTAAACTAATCCTAAAACCATTATTATTTCACGACTTCTGGGGACAGTCGCAGATCTATGACTATGATGATGATGATGATGATATATTTATTTATGACAAGAACAAAAAAAAGAAAAGGATATATGTACATAGATTATTATGACTGTACAAAGGTGCTCGGATAACGGATATTTTTTAGCGAACCGAAGGTTACTTATTTTTTGGTACTGCGAAGTACTACGGTGTAAGAAGGCACATTACACACACACACACAGCACGTTACCCTATTACGTAAGTGGCATTGTGTGGCAGTGGTAACTACAGATTGGTAAAAAGTGTTTGTGGCAAATAGAGAAATCAAAATTCCTAGTGTGCAGGGATATAGGATAGAACGATCTTGATACACATTTTTGTATTTTAGATCTAAGTATTTACAATAAGTCGTGTATTATAGCTGGTTTTTCGATACTGTATAATTTCATATTATATTATATATATATATTATTATTTACTAGCTATATGGCCTGTGCTGGGGAAACGTACATATGTAGTATATTATTATGTAGATAGATTAATAATATTATAAATTATTAAGCAGCTCTATTACCTCTAGTCTGATGTAATATAGAAAGTAGGACATAGGCTACATTTAATAACGAAAAACTATGTATTTTCTTTATTACTTTCTCTGTTCACTTTGCTTTAGCATTCGATGTGCCTTTACCTATGACTCGCCGTACAGTATTACGGAGGACCCCTGTGAAGAAGTAAAAATTTATGAGAGTAACGAAAAAGACTAATAGTATCAAAATCACTCACTCTCCGCCATTTCAGTCAACTGTAGGTTCTTATTACCGGTCCATATGAAATATTTTATTTTTAAAAGTAAATTAATTTGATTTTTTTCCTCATCCAGTATCAATACGTTTTTCCTTAAATAATTTACGTGCAAAGAGTATGTGTATTAGGGACATTAAAATCATGCCTATTTTCATCAGATCAGACAGACCTATAGGAAGTGTTCAGAATAGCTGTAGCATTAATGTTGAAATGCATGATATTGGTGTAAAACATGATTCAGTACCTTCTTTACATGTAGTCGACGCACACAACAAATGCTAGATTGCAGTTATCTATTTTGTTATATATTTATTTTTATTTTATTTATTTATTGTTCGGTGACGATGACGCGAGTTCCATGATTTTTGTTCATCCAAAAAGTGCTTCATCCAAAAAGTTCACTCAACGCGCTTAAAGTAGTTTTCACTTCAAAAATCTTTATTTGACTACCATTCTCATAATTATAAGACACGTTTATGTAAAACTTTGCAAATTAAAATTAAAATTTGAGAACTTTAAATATCGATGTTGTTTTAGCGGGGGTCAGTCATGCTTATGCATGCCGGTATTTTTTTTATAACATAGGGGAACAGATGCACAGACAGGTCACATAATGGTAAGTGACAATGTCCGTCCATGGACACCTGCAACTCAAGACTCGTAAGTACGCTTCCCTTCTTTGAGGGTGATGAGATTTAGGGATGCGTGGAGGGAAAAGAGGAGAGGGGGATACGAAGAAGGGAAAGAGTTTTTCAAGTGATAACTTCTTATGGGAAGGTAAACCAATTCGTTGCGTAACGCGTTACGGCGCCAGTGTGCCTGGCTTCCCTTTCTCTTAAGACAGAAAACCGGTTGTGAAGTAACGCTTGCGTTGCATTTCCCCGAAATGAGTGAGGTCTCCGGAGGCCCAAAATCCCCCACCCCCCCTAATGATAGCGCTGTTAACAAAAAGGATGCCCCAGGGGGGTACCAGCGCTAGCGTTGGAGAATCCCCCCCTGGACGTCCACCCTCAGTACGGATTATACCTGAGCATGGACGCCCAGGCTGCCCCTCGTACTCTGGGGGGGCTCAACTGCGCTTTCAAAATCTGCTCGGGGCAAGAGAAGGCATACCATGGCACCCCCTGTCACGTTTACCGTGGATTTTTGTAACATCAGGGGCTTACATTCTAACCTCGACACTGTCCACCACCACTTTCAAGACAGCAAAGCCGGCCTTGCTCTTTTTAACCGAGACGCAGATATCATCTCCAGCGGACACATCCTACCTCTGGTACCCTGGGTACGGACTGGAACACTCCTTTATTCCTAAGGCTTGTGTATGCGTGACGTTAGAGATGATATCACTTCTCGCCGCCTCGGCAATCTTGAAGGTAGGGACCTCTCCATCTTATGGCTACGTGTAGACTGCGACGACCATCCCCGCATCTACGTATGCCTCTACAGGTCCCATAGCGGTGATGCCGAAACGGACCGACTCATCGACCACGTCCAAATGGCTACAGACTCAGTGCTCCAGCAGGTCCCATACGCAGAGATCGTGATAAGTATCCGTTGAGGCCCCTCTTGGCTCGTCGGACCATTGCCTGATTAGGAGTATTCTGCCATTCGTTCACTTGCTGCGGCCGCGAGTTACAGGCAGTCACCGCGTATGGCACTATAGGTCAGCAGACTAGGATGGAATGCGAACATTCTTTGCATCCTACCCATGGGGGCAGGTTTGCTTCTCGCCGGATGATCCCAATGTCGTTGCCGACTCTGTCGCGGATGTTGTGCTTCATGGTATGGAACTTTTTATTCCATTCTCCCTGATTCCCACAGGTGGCAAGTCCCAGCCCTGGTTTGGTCGAACCTGCAAAGCGGCGTCCCGCCGAAAGCAAGAATGTTACCAAGCATGGGCATTCTGGTCTCTTGCCAAAGCTGTCCAGGGGAACTTTTGTAAGCCATCCCTTCCACCTCTGCACATAGGAGATAATTCGTTGGCCCACGACGCTAAAGAAAAAGCCGATCTTCTGGGCAAACTCTTTGCATCCAATTCGACCCTGGACGACGGGGGATACGCACCGCCGACCATACCGCAGTGCGAGAGCCGCATGCCGGAAGTCCGGTTTACACAAAGGGCAGTGAGTAAAGCGCTTCTTTCCCTCGACGTTCTTAAATCGAGTGGGCCCGATAGAATCTCTCCTATCGTGCTGAAGACGTGTGCTCCAGAGTTGGCACCGGTTTTAACGCGCCTTTATCGGCTTTCCTATTCTCTGGCGTAGTCCCGAACTCACGGAAGACAGCTCTAGTGCACCCAATCCCTAAAAAAGGAGATCACTCGGATCCGTCCAACTACAGACCCATAGCCATCACCTCCTTGTTCTCCAAGATAGTGGAATCCATTATTAACTGCCAGCTCCTCCGGTACTTAGAAGACCACCAGCTCCTCAATGATCGACAATACGGCTTCCGTCGGGGTCGTTCAGCTGGTGATCTTCTTGTTTACTTGACTCACCGGTGGGCACAGGCGATCGAGACCAAGGGGGAAGCGTTGGCCGTTAGTTTGGACGTGGCGAAGGCCTTCGATCGGGTCTGGCACAAAGCGCTCCTTACGAAGCTTCCTTCCTATGGGCTTCCCGAGAAACTGTGCAATTGGCTCACCAGTTTTCTTACAGACATAAGCATCAAGGTCGTTGTTGACCGTGCATGCTCTGACTCCAAGTCTGTTAATTCTGGTGTCCCACAAGACTGTGTGCTATCACCCACGCTGTTTCTTCTGCATATCAATGACATGCTGCAGATTAGCAGCATCCATTGCTATGCACGAGTGATGCCCTTTACACCGGCCGCGCTATCATTTCTCGGGTAAACGTCATCGAAAGCCGATCCAAACTTGTGTCTGAAATCGAAACTTCTTTCTCAAAAGTTTCAGATTGGGGTCGACTTAACCTAGTCCAGTTTAACCCCACGAAGACACAGGTTTGCGCGTTTACCGCTAAAAAGATGCCATTGGTCGTATCACCTCATTTTGAGAGCACTTCCCTAACTGCATCAGTCAGTATCGGAATTCTTGGCGTCGATATATCAAGCGAAGTCCAGTTTCGCGGTCACTTAGAGAGTAAGGCCATATTAGCCTCGAAGAAGCTTGGTGTGCTAAACAGATCGAGACAGTATTTTACTCCGGCCCACCGTCTGCAACTTTATAAGGCGCAGGTTCGGCCGCACATGGAATACTGTTCTCATCTCTATGCAGGTGCACCCCAGTACCAACTTCTCCCTCTTGACCGCATTCAACGGAGAGCGACTCGCATCATCGACTGCCAAGATATCTCTGATCGACTTGACACCTTGGCGTTGCGTAGAGATGTAGCTTGCATCCTCTATCGCTTGTATCATGGGGAGTGTTCAGAGGAATTGTTCGGACTTATACCTGCTGCTGGTTTCGTCATCGTCATCGTTCTACGCGACAAAATATTAATATAATATTAATATAATCTACAATGGCCGATTTGTCATATTAGTCTATCGGCGCGGGACCTCTTTTGTGTGACAGACCACAGATTACTATACATTGTACTAGACACTGACAGACTCTACGCGCTATGCTTTATTGGTTGATTTTTTCTTATCTATGAGTAGACCTATATTTTGTTACTTTGAGATCATCTGTCAATCCGTCGTAATTATTAGTGTTCGTGCGCTAAATTTGAGGTTAATAGTGATTCCAGAATATCTATTAAAAGTCTACTTATAAAGTGTAAATATAGTAAAATAAAATCGATATTTATTCATTAGTAACTTCTTACTAACAATATCCTCTTGGATACTAAAAGTAAGTTTCCTTAAACGCGTGTATCACTGGTTTTATGGCGAAATATCAACATTAGTTCAATTATAGAGACTGATAATTACATTTTAGGTGAAAGATGTCATTTCCTGATAAACAGCGGCGAAAAATTTGTTGGGACTCCAGAGATCGTTACTGGGAATGTTTAGATAATGAGAATGTTAAAGATAGTTCTTTACAACCAAAAGCATGTTCGGAATTAAGAAAAGTATTTGAGAATTCTTGTCCCACCCAGTGGGTTTCACATTTTGATAGAAAGCGAGACTATGATGTTTTTAAAGAAAAAATGCAAAAAGAAGGATATGAACCTATTAAAGATTAGTGTTACTATGATAAATTATTTGTAAATATAGAATGTAGTAATTTATGACTTCGTTTTTTATTTTTTTCAATCCTAAGTGTTGATGGGTAGTCTTCAGGACTAAAATACGTATTAGTTAATTTTATAGTGAACAATTTTTAATGTCAAATCACAGAATTTAAAGAACATCCTCATCTTTTAGGTCCTGGTTAACATGGAATTAATGTGTAAAATTGAAGTTCCTACAGCCAAATTGAAAGTTGAAAATATACAGGTAATGAGTCAGCTACTTTGCATGCCCTCTTTATCATCTTATGATGATATGACATTGTATTAAAAATACTCAGTTAAATAAAACATATACATAAATAAGAATAAAAATAACTACACATCTCACACAGCCATATGATTCCAAACTGATCTACTAAGCTACTGTAACCAGACTGCTGATATACAACATATTTACTCCTAAATACATACATGTTATAGATATGTATCAGATACATAATAAATGATCATGTTTGTCACATAAACATTTGCTATGGGTGGGAATCAAACCCAGAACCGCTGGCTTAGCACTCAGGGTCAGTAACCTGATCAACAGGCCAGTAAATACATGCCACTTTAATAACTGAAACTAAAATTTTAAAACCTATTGTATTATTGAATTGGATGTATGGTGATGATGTCTCATGTAGTTAGCATTAAAATCATCATTTCATAGGCTTCCCTATATAATAAGTGATTGCCAAGTTGACAAGAATAATATACCATTGCTAAATGTTAACATTAACATGTAATTAATTTCCAGAAATTGCTGGTTCTGTCCAATAATAAATCAAATTCAGATCTCACTAAGGAATTTTGGGGAAAAGTGGTACACCCATTATGGAGTCATTTGAAAAAAGGTCTTGGCAATTTAGATGATCAGCTGCTGTGCGCTACATGCTTTTACTCTGTAATAGCATTAGTAAGCAAAAGAGATCATGATTACTATATGGAAAAAGTACTACATGTTGTTGGTCCTGAATCAAATTCTCCTTCTAGATTTATTCGCAGGGCCTTGCCAGGATCAAGAAGGTTACCATTTGGAATGGAGTTATGTGCTAATAATAAAAATGAACAACTCATGTCCATAGACACACTGAGGGTAGTCTCCTTGATATATGGAATGTTTCAGTCATCATTCATTGCAAAAATAAATAGTGATAGCAGTTCTAAAATATCTGCAATATTAAAAGAAATATTCAATTTACTTCTGCGAATGGGCTATGTGTATTCAGAATATACATTTTTAATTTTCAAGATATTGAAATCATTCAAAAAGGTTTGTGGGGGACCTTTAGAGAAGTATATATTTAATAATGAGAATAACCTGAAGTTACTTACCTTGGTCAATAATAACTGGGAAAATCCTGTAACTGGAGTAAGAGATTTGAATCGATCAATTTTCCAGACTGTAATATCAACACTAGATAAATCAACTTATGATAGTGTTTTAAAAGACATAGAAGGTTTTTATTGGAATAAAGCAAAATATTTAATGCTTTCAGATATAGTTGAAAGTTATACTGAAAGTATTCTAGTGATAATCAATCATAAGTGGATAGATGGTATAGTTTACAGTTTATATAAACCTGGATTAGTTTCTGCAGGAGCTGACATGTACTACGCATTACTTAAAAAAATTAACAACCAAGATGACTGGTGTCAACTCTTTTTATTTCATGTTTTAAAAACTCTTAGAGGCAGTTGTGTTAAAGCTATCGAGAACTTCTGCAACTACTGGTGTTTGATAACAATAAAGAAATTCAGAACAATATCAAATGTGCTAATTGATGAATTAGAGAAACTGGAAGATTCCGAACAAGTTTTATATAGTAAATTGGGTATATTGAGACAAGCTAACAAACTGGGGCTTCTGGATAAGAACTGGAGCTTAACTTCTAATATCACAAAAAATGCACTGGCAGGGCTAGATAACTACAACACCCATGTGAGGATTTTGGCATTTGATATTGTCTGTGTATCACAAAGGAAATCTATCCCAAGCATAATAGAATATAATTTAATATTAGAATATCTCACTTATAATATAAATTCAGATAGTACAGTCTTGCGAATAAGTATGCTTAGTGGTTTAAAACATTTTTTGACTCAGTTACATTCTACATCCATAAATATAATTATGAAGACAGAGAATAGCGAATCCTTGGAAAATTTATTGAACTTTTGTAAAAGTCTTCAGAATTTTATTTCAAACAATATTATAGTAAATGGAAACTATCAAAGAAAAATAACAAGTGTTAAACTCTGTAATTCTATGTTTGCTTGCTTTAGTACTACGAATACAAAAAAAAAGAATGTAAATGTTTCCTTAAAACAAAATAATGTAAGTTTGATTGACTTTCTGAAGCAAAAAAATTGTTGGTTTTTGTCAACAGAAGATTTTGTTAAGAAACTTATTCGTTTATTGGGTGATCCGGCTGATGATGTAAGAGAAAATGTTAATAAAATATTCCTTGATTACTATACTAAGGAGCTCCAAAATGATACTATGCTTAAAGAAATAATGAATAATGCTCAAAAATGCATGCAAAGCAAATTTTTCTATGAAATCAGCTGTGGTCAAAGCATGTTTAAATTAATTATAAATTTATGCATAAATAACAAAGACATTAAATTGGAAAACAAGAGTATGGAAGACATATTTGACTTTGCATTTAATGAATTAATAGATCAGCATGCAGCAAAAACAAATGTTATGAATTCTATTGAAAGGGGACAACAACTGCATTCATACATGAGCATTTTATTGGTAGTTTTAGAAGAATGTATTACCAATTGCTATACCCAACCATTATTTGATCACAGTAAAATGTCTACTTTACTATCAGTTTTGGAAAGTGTATCAAATCAGTTTGTGTGGGATAACGAAGGAAGTTCTGATTTCTCAGAGATGAATGATATGATACAAAATATTATACTAACCTCAGACTACAATACTATTGACAAAGATGATCATACAAAAATATCGGGGTTACAACAAATTGTACTTAACAGCTTGTGGTTAAATGTAAAGGTATGATTTTTGCTGTTTAAGTACCTATTTGTTAGTGTGAAGGTTCCATATAGTGCTAAAATCTCCTGTCCATTTCTTTTTCTTTTAAATTTAATTAAATTAGACAAACTTTATGTACTCTTTCATTCTTTTTCGCCTTCATTGCACTGCACATAATTATTAATATGAGTTTGCCTGAATTATTATTATATTTTCAGGCGTCTTGTGATTTAGCTGCAACATTGATACGCTATAATGTGGATGATGATATTATGTGCCAGAGATGCTTACATATAATTACACGTGTTTTGGAAACATCGCGTCATAAAGGAGCGATCGAAGCTGCTGGAGCTGCGTTAGGTATGTTATGTGTTTCTTTTATGTCATTATTATTATCAGTATCAGTTCAGTTCATCAGTTAGTATCAGTTCTTTCGTGGTGGGGTCCAACTATTTGTATTGAAACAGGTTTATTCGAAGCACGGGAGTGGTTCCTTGCTTGTAATAATGTGAAATTAATGGTCCCCCTATACTATATATATAAAAAACAATAGGTAGCTAACTATGTAAACTGGTTGTAATTTTTATTTAAAATGAAGACCATTATTAAAGCCATAAGACACCTAGAACTGGACAAAAGGTCCCCTGCGATATCTGATGATCTTTGTTAAATTAAATCAAAGTTTATTTGCAATGAATGTAGGTACATCAAATTGTAGGTGGAGTGGTTATAAATGAGCCGTGTACATTCTGCCTTAGCCTAAGCATGCAATATTTATAAAGATAATGATTATATGTGGAAAGAATGAATTCGAACAATATATTTGTAGGGTCAACGATTCAGAATCATTATTAGTTAGTTATTAGTTAGTAAACTTTAGTCTATTAAAAATCATTAATTGTATATTAAAACATGTCTACTAACAAGGCCTACTTTTTATTAATTTATTTAAAAAAAAATCCATTACATCATTTTTTAGATTATCAAGTTATTGTATATAATACATAGATCACAACACATAGGTTTACTGTAGTGAAAAGGTGTTTATTGTCTTTTACAAATATGGCTATTTGTAGTATATATAAAGATGTTAGTATTTTTACTGTACTGTATTCTTTAATTTGCACATCGCTCTGGTACAGTGTTTCTGTGCTTAAAAACCTTTACATAAAAACATAAATAATGTAGATACCTACCAAGCGCGTTTTTGATTAATCCAAATAAGAATCCACAAAGAGCAGCTTTATTTTAAAACCACTCCTTTCCTGTCGATCAATTCTGGCCGTTTTTTCCTTAATTTTTTGCGAATCAAGAATCTCAATTTCTTTCATTCTTCTTTCAAAGCTAGTCTCGAATCGTTGGTTTTACTTGGCGCTAAAAGCTCATAATAAACGATGCCCTTTCAATCCCACCATACACGCAGCATCACCTTATTGCGTGTTCAACCGGTTTTGCTACGGTCTGTGGAGCTTTACCCTTTAACCATGATCGTTTTCGCACGCTCTTGTCGTGATGTGACCAGTGATCAATCTTTTTAAAAATAGTTCGGTTTCATTACGTTTCAATAGAGAATCGCAAATGAGTACACAATTCATTAGGTTTTTTGAGCTCGTGTGGCACCCAAATATCGAGTTTTTTGTATAGCCAGACTTTTTTAATAAATCTTCAGAATGTATTAAATTTCTTAGTTAGATTCATAATATTTTTTTCAAAACTGAAAAATGCTGGGAAAGTATTTTATTTTTCTTAATGTCCTATATTTATTGTTATGAAAACCAGCCAGATACAAACAATTCAACCAGAGAGATTTTTTTTCAATTTTATACATACAAAACACGATAAGACTCCCCGACCTATGTAGGTAGTTGTACATCCTTTCAGTATAGGTATTATGGTGAATATTTATATGTATACCTACTGCGTTTGTTCCAATGTTTTTTTTTTATTTTAGGAAAAGGAATTAACTATTTAACATCACTACCAGAGAAGAAAATGTCTGATAATAACACTCCACCCGTTGATGTTTCAAAATTACCATATGATTTACTAAAATGTAAGCTCAACGATTTAATATCTGAGACCAATAAAATGACTTCTGTTACAAGAAGAGGCGCTGGTCTCTCTATAATGCTTCACAGGATTGTCTCAAATGATATGAAAAAAGGCAAAGTAAAGTCTACTGCTAAAATTTTAGCTAAATTTTACTTCTATCATTCCAATTATAAAAAAACTACTTTTCTATTTTTCAGCCATTGTTCCAATATTTTATAAAGGCGCTTTTACATAAATGTAAAAAATCTGAATCGGCGACTTCAGCATTTGTAACAAAGCGTTTGAAACAAATTAAAATAAAAGATGAAAATATAGAAAACCGATTAGACTTGCCTGCAGCAATCTACATCCATTTCTTAACAAGAATAGTAACCGACAGTAGTTTAGCTACGGATGTTATGTACTATTCAGCAGAACTAGCTGAACTTGCATTTGGAAATCTTACAAGTTCACATTGGCAAATCAGGTAAAAGCTTATGAAGAGTAGAGCAAGCTACGGCAAACTTGCGAGCACCATATGGTTGTTTTTTGAGTCCATGGTTAAAATGTACGTTAAGCCCCAGGCAACATATGTATATTCCTAATGTACATATGTCCCTGGTATGTGGGAGGTGCCGTACAAACCCATATACCACATATTTGGGACAGTAAAGATACTTGTCAGCATTCTAATCTTTAAAACACCCTCTACATGTTCTGTTAAGAGTTTTAAAATTTGTTTGCTTTAATGTATGACATTACTATTAGAATCTGATGAAGGAGGCATAAGCACAGGAAGATATTCATTTGAAATTTGATTACCGAAATTGTAAATATCATTTCATATAATTAAATATGTTTTCAGAAATGCTGCACTCCAGCTCTATGGGGCTCTTATCCCAAGATTGATTGGTCAAAAGAAAGCATCTGGTACAGGCGATGAAACTATCGCAACAGTTGCTTGTGATGAAATGTTAACCCACTCACCAAAGTTATGGAAATACATAATTGAGCAGTTAAAACAAAATGCAGGGGAAGATCTACTACAGACACATTCCAACTTTGTACCAATATTAAATTTATTGGCAAATAGTGCAAAGCGATACCACTTTTCACTATGTGTCACAGAATCGGATACAGAGATAGTCAATCTTTTTTATCATCTAGTAGCCTTTCTAAGCAGTCCAATCTATGCTGTGAGGAGGCTGACTGCTAAAGCAATTTTCAATATATATGAATTTGACTTCATAAGTGACTTTCTATTAACTCATGAAACAGTGACAGAAAATTTACTCCATGGCAAGTTACTGTTGCTAAATCTATGTCACCATTATTATTTCTCTGATATTGCTTTAAAAGATATTTTTATAAATTTGGGTAAGAAATTTAAAGTAATTCTAAGCACTTGCTCACATTCATATTTGTGTATGAAATTATATGAAGACATTTTTCCTATTGATATCAGTATGACAGATATAGAGAATACAGTTTTAGAGTTAAATAGTAGCACAAGGCCTGGTATACACATATGGGCAGAGTCTCGTTTTCAGAAATATATAGACAAATGTCCTTGGAATGATATACCTAGGTCATTAGATTCGCTCTTACCCCGGTGCAATTATGAGGATTCAATTACATTATCTCTTGAGTTGCTATTGACAAAAATTGAAAAAGATCTGACTGCTCCTACTGTAGAGCTATTACAAATAGCGAATTATCTGATTTCGTTTGAAAAAAGATATAGTTGCAGTGTTATTTGGAAAATACTTTATGAAATCTCCAGAAGAACAACCTTGTATCAATTTATAGATATGGAACAACTATTAAAAAACTTGAAGCCACAGTTATATAAACTTAGGTATATCGTACCACTGGTAGCAAGACATATTGGATATGCAAGTGATGAGGATAAACATCAATTACTCCAAATAATACATGACTTAAGTGATTTTGAAAATTCTGATGTTCTTTTAAGATATATAGCAGCAGCTGCTAACAATGAACTTTCCCAGAACTTCAACAAGTTGCCAGATTCACTGAAAATTATTTCAATAAAATGTGCCGTTTTGCTTTTGCAAGATGAAGATGAAGATGTCAGAAATTTGAGTGTAAACGTTTACCGCACTATATGCGGAGAAAAGAAATTGCTTCAACCATATATTTGTCTAAATAAAATCTTAGATAAGGGTTTTTTACGTTTAGTTTTTACAGAGCCACATACATCAATGGAAGAACTTAAAAGTCTACTTACTGATATTCAGCAGTTTAACCATAAAATGGATGAATATAATCCTTTTGCGAATGAGTCTAAAAATATTTACTTTGAACCACACATATTGAAACACATAGTTGAGGAGTTAAATATGAACCCTTAATTAATATTATATAAAACTTTACCTATGTTTAAAACTTTATGTTACTCGTCAAATGTCTCCTATATGCGGATGACCGAGTAACACTTATGTCATCAGCTGAGGAGTTACAAGAGATGGTAACAAGCTTGCATGGGGCATTAGAAAGAAAGGGTATGAAAATTAAAGTGAGCAAGACGAAAACGATGGTTTTTGAAAGAGATGAAAATAGAACGTTTTGTGCAATTATGATAGGTGGTAAAGAAGTAGAACAAGTGGATGAATTTGTAGATCTGGGATCAAAGTTTAGTTTGGTGCATTGCATACTTTTATGACCAGCCAGACTCTCAATGAAGGCTCGCGTGGTTGTGCATAGAGGTGTGTTGGTGCCAACACTTATGTATGTATGTCAGCGAAAGTTGGGTATGGCAGAAGCACGAAAGTAGAATTAATGCGAAAATGAGAGTATTGCGGAGTATAGCTGATGTGAAATTGAGTGACAGAGTGAAGAATAGTGTGATAAGGGATCAGTGTGGTGTGAAAGAGGATGTAGTGACTCAAATAGAAAAAAGTATGCTGGTTCAGTCATATCGAAAGGATGAATGAAAGAAGATTGGCAAAAGATATTTTTATGGCAGTGGTAAACGGAGTTGTCGGAAGACCTAGGTGAATATTCTTGGACCAAGTTCAAGACAATCTAAGCAAAGGCCAGGTCAAAAGTACCTTTAACCGACGAGCCGGTATGCGGAACGGAATTAAAGTTGAAGAAGCGAGAAAGGTATGTCAGAATCGTAGCAAATTGAAGGAAGTGGTCTCTGCCTACCCCTAAGGGAAAGAGGGTGATATTATGTATTTGTATTCTTTTTGTTGTATAATAAGTACAATATTGAATCCTATTAACATTACAAAAAAAATCACGAAACGCTAAGCCTTAAATTACAAAGACCGCAAATGACACCAAAAATACATTTTTATTTAGAGGTGTAATTAAGTTTATTTACAATATGTATAATAAAATATTGAATATATATTGATTGTAATATTATTACCGGATCGATATTCTCTTTAGAAGCAATACGAAGGAAGCCTCTGCTAACTGTTCCGTCGGTTAGGGTACTCTTTTCTTCTTTTTCTAAATTTTATTTCCCCTTATTTTTTCACTTTCTTGTTTATTTTACTAATTGAAAATTACTTCTTGATTAGTTTTCTTTTTTTTAATTAAATAATAGTGCTGTAATAGGTATTTAATAATAAAGTAATATTTCTAAATATTGTTAAAGTATCTGGTGATTTGAAAGAGCGGCCATAAGTTTTTGAAGTGTAAACTTCTTTAGGCGCGTTGTGCACTTTTTGGGTGAACAAAAATCATGGAACTCGCGTCATCGTCACCGAATGCTTTCCATGAGCTATATGTAGGTATACTGTAGATATACATATGTGTACTTTTTTTTCACTTCTATCGGCAGTCCCCAAAGACTGCCCCGCATGTTTTTGAAGTGAAAACTTTCTTTTAGCGCGGTACGCATATTTTTAGATGAGATAAAATCTGTGGACTCGCGACACCGTTACGTGACGCATATGTCCAATCAACGCAATATTAGCACAACGAGATATAAAAGTACAATTGATGCGGTATTCACGAGATATTTAAATAACTTCGAATCAAAATTGTTTCTATTTTAGATTGTAATGATTTTAATGATAATGATGATGATATAAGAGTTGTCGAAATTGTTAACTATGATTCATAAAAGATTCTAATAATTAATAAAATACAATTCATTACCTAGTACCCATCTAAAAAATGTCTAACGCGCCAAAATAAGTTTTCACTTCTGTCGGCACTCCCGGAGTGCATTTTTTATATTTGTGTGTACTTAACTATCCAACATTTGAATACTAAATTTAATTACCAACTATTATAATTATTTCTTTAAACTTTCGACTTATAAATAGTTGTGCAATTTCATAAAAGATTGAATTTGAAAATGGTGGGGGGGGGGACAGAATTTCGTGATCTTTTCTGTTTTTGTCTCTTTTGTTTTTTTAAATAGATTCAGATACTATTTATTACATACATAGTAATATATTTACTGCAATAAAAACTGTTCATGCCTTGGCTGAAGTCCCAAACATAGTTGGTTGGTGTCCTTTGCAACTCAGGGCCACCACTGGTCAATAGAAAACAATGAATTGACTAGTATTTGGTTTTGATAATACATTTATAACTAAGTGACATTATTTGCTTAAATAGAGCATATCATTGAGACGAATTGAAAGTTGATTAATTAATTTATTTGCCTAATTTAATTGTTAATCACAATCTATGTAAGAACTATGAAATCGAAATCTATTTATAATGAACTTATTATTTGTTGTATAACACGTCATCACTTTGTATAAATACGAGCCACAGTTACAGCGCAAGGCATTCTCGCTCGTTCTGTCGGACCGTTCGGATCTATGTTCAACTGTTGGTTAGAACTAAAAATAAATCTTTAATTGCTTTTACTGTTGTTTTTATTCATCATTACAATGGGAAACCAGTGCAATGTAGAAAATGACGTCAGCATTGCTGACATCATTCTTTTTAAAAACAACCCACCTGCTGCTTCGCCTTCATATATATATATATATATATATTTAAAACATATAGTGTTAGACCTATGCTTAGGAACGAATAGGCCAGTTCAAATGGTGCAATACCACACCCTCACAGATAACCAGCTGTGAAGAAATGCTTGAATTGCATGTCCCGAAGTGAATGAGGTTTCCAGCGGTCCAACTTCCCCTATACACTCTCATCCACCGATCCTCCTCTCTTTCTCATCCCCCCCTTACCCTTTTCACTCAGCAACTCGAAGGCGAGCAGCTCATGTACCACTCTTAAGTTGCAGGTGTTCATGGACAGTTGACACTTACCATCAGGTGACCTGTCTGTTTCGTCTGTCTCCTATAATATTAAAAAAACAAAGTAACAAAATGTGCTATGAAAATTCCTATTAATTAATATTTTTATAAGTTTGAAATCACTTTTACTCCTCATAGTAAAATTTCTGTGGAGATGTAGTGTCATCTATTTGGATGGAGACAATGTGACGGCCAGGCACCATGACTAGACCAAGAACTCTAGGTTCTTCAGCTTCCATTTCACTGCCTTTAAGATATTCTGAACATGCACCTGGAAAATATTGTATGTATGTAATTTACAAAAACAAATGTTTTCAAGCATCCAATCACTTCGTAGGTGGACCTAAATATAATCTGTCTTAACCAGTTAGTTATGGCTTAGCCCAACAAAGTCCACGGCTAGAAAACAGATCTAACCTGTAAATGTCAAATAAGTATTTTTTTAAAGGTTTAGTTCTTTACAGATTTAAATAACTAAATGTTTGAATAACCTAAATATTATGGATTCCTTAACCTATGAGAAACTTTCATGATTGTTGAGCTTCCTTGCAGTCAGCCTAATTTTCCAGTAACTTTTACAATATTATTACAAATCTGATTACACATTTATTAATGAAATTGAATTACCTATTATAACATTTGCATCACGATCTGTGCATAGAAAGACTCCAATAAGTACTCTTCCATCAGTAATTTCTATTCTAAAGTTTGTGTTAAGCCATTTTCTCAACTTAGTCTTGCCATCATCAATATCCTGAAATTATGTAGACAAAGTAGAGTAATAATTTTTTTTTTCATAATAAGCACTGAGAACAGGACTTAAATTTGTAAATATCACTAACAACCAATGTGAATACACTTCCTGTCTTAAAAATTGGGGTATTATGTTTTTTCTTTACATGAATTTTAGAACATATTCAGAAAAATTAAGGATTTGTTTACAATTTAGTCATAAATTTAATAATATTTAGTAAGGAACCTTTACTTGATCCGTGGTTTCCTCGGAAACTGTGTTAGTGCTCATGTTTCTGTCAGGTATTCTTCTCTCACTGTTTATACACTTTTTATTTGGTATTAATACAACTTTTTAGATTTTAGGATGTGACTGAGTTGAAAAATTGGTTAAAGAATTATTTTTTTTATATTTTCTATCAATCGGTCGGTCCTGTCAAACTTAAAGTTCATTTGTCAACTTCAATACTACTCTCAATGATGCCAACTCCTACAGAACGTTCCCCCTAGAACCAACTTAAAATTCCCCTAAATATCGATTAAGAAACTCTAAACTTTTCGTTGTACGCTCGGTTTGAGATCTTATTTTTAAACTAAAATTAAAAATACATTAAAGTAGTATAAAGTAGCTGTTGTATTTGTTCGGGTGTGAGCTCGATTTCAAGTCTCGAGTTTTTCTCCACCGACGTCGTCAACATTTGTGTGTCAGCCCATGGTGATGTACCCAATATGAAAAAAAATCTATGGAAACGTCATGCATACATATTATCGGGCTATAGACTTGGGTTCTAACCCTACTACATACCGTGTTCGATTATTATTTTTGTTTTGGATGTTTGAACCTGCTGTTAACGTGTCCGCACAACGACTGGCGGATCAGGTACGGGCTTCACAGCGCTGCTGCGTGATGCCGGGCTTAAGAGGTTAAGTTCTGATGTACGGAATAGTTCTACAATCCCTTCTTTGTCTCAAACTGTGAGTGTGGTGACTAACAATACACAACGTTGAACTCCATTATTACCTTTTACCCCATTTAATGAGACTTAGTAGTGCTTTGGAGGAAGGGTTTTAAAAATATAGTTTATTAAGGAATATAGCGGATGTGTGTGCCCTGGATTCGCTATTGTCCGAGTATCTAGATGTATTTAGGCAATAAATACATTTATTTCCCCACAGTGTGGCTGACATAGTATGTCGAGTAGCGGGTGTTAATTTTGCTGATAATTCTATTGCTACTCGACCCAAACCAGCTATTCCTGGCTTTGAAGCATTGAAGGATGCTGTCTTGCGGAGGCCCCTTTTTTATGACCACTGGCATAAGCCACTTACTCTACAAATCTGGTAGTGCCATGGATCTGGATCGCAAGAATCTGGCGACATGTTGGATAGACTAAAGAAAGAAAGAAAGAAGATCTATAACTGGGTTCCCGGGCTTTTGAGAGTACTAAAGTTGGATAAAATTAATACAACTATGCACCTTTTTGAAGCCTTGTTGGGGTAATGAAGAAATCTTCACTACCCAACGATGCACCGATAAAGATCGAGCGAGGAATTATTCAAGGTGATAGTCTGAGTCCCTTGTTGTTTTGTCAAGCTCTGAATCCTTACGGTACTCTCTTAGAGGGTACAGGGCTAATCTATATCGTATCGTATCGTATCTCACTTTGTGTATATGCCTAATTTGAAACTATTTGCCCCCCCATCATCATCAAGGTGATAGTCTGAGTCCCTTGTTGTTTTGTCAAGCTCTGAATCCTTACGGTACTCTCTTAGAGGGTACAGGGCTAATCTATATCGTATCGTATCGTATCTCACTTTGTGTATATGCCTAATTTGAAACTATTTGCCCCCCCATCAATTGAACTTGAACTGAACTTATTTTTATTATGGAATTAGGCGTGGACAAGTGTGCTGTTATGCACGTTATGAAAGGTGTGATAGTTGAGCCCCGTTGTATTGGGATCGATCTATCATCACTGACGTGGCGAGAATCATGTGACAGTTGATAAAGAGGATATTAGATTGATAGATTTGTCACATTTGTCGGCGATCATTGTTCCGATAGTCATATCAGCTCACGGGTTGATAGCCAAGAACTTAGAACAACACCTTAAAGAGGCCATCACTAAATCGCTGGATCAAGATGTAATTTATGTTATTTAAGAAGAATGAAGAGAATAATAACAATACGTAATATTTATTGTAGACCAACAAAACAAAAATACAAAGACACGTAATGTATACAGTAAATGCACAAAAGGCATCCTAATCACAAATTAGCAATTTCTTCCAGGAAACATTTGGACGGTAGGAATGTAATGATTGCCGTGGGTAGTTCTTATATTGAAAAAATCAAACATACGAATATTAAACTTTTTAAGCTATATCACTATGTACATTAATATATTCATACATACGCTCATTACCTATCGCTAAGGGGTAGGTAGAGGTGTAATAAACTCCTACATTTTGCAAAATAAAATTTGTTGCTGATGTTGTTCTCAGGAAGGTAATACATAAACGATTCAAGGGACTAAGCTCGTCTGATAGGATTTTTCTGAGAATTTAGAATGCACTGGAATTTGCAGTTGCAGATGATCTCATCTCATGTGATAAAAGGGAGTGTTGGGGTTGAACAATATATTATATAATTAGAAGGCATATACGTCGAAGTTGAATCGGGAGCTCCTTGAGCAAGTTGCGGTATTCGAATACGTGATATGAATTTTATACAATAATTTTGAAGCAAGTCAAGTTTCTAGATTTGCTTCTCTGTAAGATCATGATGACTGGCATCGTTATAATCTAGTATAGGAAGTAAGAGAGACTCTACAAGCGAAATCTTTGTAGCAGTCGGAACAAAGTTCCGTAGCCTTTGTAACGATCCTGCTGCAGCAAACAATTTACGACTCGCCTCTTGTAGTTGGAGCCCCCAGGATAATGTACTATCAATGTGTATACCTAATCTTTGGCAATGCTGCTAATCAGTACTTGGTTTACCATTGAACGTAAGTAGTGGAAGCTGAGTGAAATCAAGGCGAGAAATATTTCACTTAGTGCAATTTATATATACGTAAAAAACTATCTGTCACTGTCACTGTCAAAGTCCAAGGCAAAACTGGAACCATTTATCTAATACGGGAGTTATCTTGTCTTGTCTTGAAGAAAAATTTAAGAGGCATATTTGAGCACACTTGAAAAATATTTTCAAGCTCTTAAGTTATAGCTGAGGATTTTTCAACTGGCAATTCATGTATGACGTTTAGCACAACACGTAGTGTTGCAAATTAGGGGGTTTTCCAATAACCTAGGGAAAACTATATACTGTAGTTGTGTGGATGAATATTAAGTGGAATCGTAGGAATGTAGTGTAGTGCGGATGGCAGAATGAGTATGTACTTCGAATATTGTAATTCAAAAGGTCCTGATGTGTTTTTTAGTGGAGACATTCCACAATGAATGTTCCTTGAATTCTTGACGTTTATGAGATATGTAGAAGGCAAACGAGTTCAAGACATGGTATCACAGTCAAAAGGAATGTTATCAAATAATCAGTATTATAATTATTTTTACCTTAGTAAAGTACGTTAAATACATTATTGCATCTAGTGATATGACTATAAAAAAATTATGGGTATTTTATTGTGATTGTCGTGAGTAATGGAAGGAATTCAGATCTCAGAAATAAATGAGTTTATGAAAAAGTTTAAATTTTACAAGTCCAATAAACCTAAGCCATCCTTAGATCAAGTTATAAGAGTGGAAAATTATTGCTCTAATTTGGTAAATAATTATTAGTTTACTTGGCAATTAGTTACATAAATTTTACTTAAACTTCATTTTCAAAATATTTTATAGGTTACAAAGTTTCTTCCCAATAAATTAATAGAGGATCCAAGGACACAACTCTTAGGTTTGAGAAGTTCAAGTGAATGGCAATTATATTCTTTTCAAAAGCATCCTGGTTTGATATTTATTTCAAATCCATTTACTGATTCTGGTCAAAGATTTTGGATAAGAAAATGCCTAGAAGAATATCCTAGGAAACCAAATAGATTGAACATAGACATAGAAGGCAATGACCAAGATTGGTGGACTCAATGTCATAGAGATGCCGGTTGTAATAAGCAACTACTAAAAAAACTAAGATGGACTACATTGGGATACCACCATAATTGGGATACAAAAGTAGGTCTACAATTTAATAACAGGCATGAATAAGTTAACAAGTCGAAAAGGCATAGTTTTCATTGCAGCCATTTTTAAGTGGTTATGTTTTATCTGTAAATTCTATCTATTCTATTCTTAAGTTAGTTTGGTGTGTACGATAAAATAGGTCCATCTTACTTACTAATTAGTTCACCCTGTAAATTAAGCAATCCTATTATGATGTAAAAAAAGTACATGCAATTCGACTTAGCAACTCATCCACACCTGCTACAGAATTAACATTTTTATCTACAGCTTATTCACTACATATGCATATTTCATAGTACAATTGTAATTAATTATTCATTTTTAATACAATAGCTTCTTTTTTTTATTTTAAATCTCCTAAAAAACCTTCAAAAAGCACTAACTAAGATTACAAACAATTATATACCTTTTCATTTGACTTTCCAGGTTTACAGTGAAGATAATAAGACACTTTTTCCTACAGATCTAGCAGAACTATCAGATGTTTTTGCCAGTTGTTTGGGATATGAAAACTTTCAAGCTCAGGCAGCAATAGTCAATTATTATCACATGAATTCTACTTTGTCAGCCCATACTGACCATTCTGAAATTAATTTGGAAGCACCATTATTCTCTTTTAGGTAATTGAAATAGTTTCATTAATATTTTTTTTTGGATATTTGTTAATCACGACAGAATAGCTTAACTGATCTGGATGAAATATGGCACAGAGATAGATTATAATCTGGAAAAATGTATAGGGCAAGCATTTAGTAAATTAAATTCAAGATTGACAAGACAAGACATGTATGTAGATAACTGTAAAAGAAAATCAAGCAAAGTAATTATTGAATTATATGTAAGGCATAAAACCAAAAACCTTAAATCTTAAAAAAAGTTGGTTTCCCTGATATATATGTATATATGTAAAGGCTATTACATGTGAAGCTCTACCCTTTATTTGTCTTTTTTTTAAAAGAGGATATTGTTTTAAATAGACTTTTCAATGGACAAGTAACACTTATTACAGCATCAGATAGGCAAAAAGCTGAATCTAATGTTTTTGGGCTAATTTTGAGTTTTATTATTCTATACTTACTTATTCTATAGTAAAACTACTGTGTACTTATAATTAAATAAACATATAAAGAAGTAATACTGGTGTTACACTATATAGAACAAAAATATTATTTTATTTATTTTAAAAAAGCAATAAATAATTCCTGTATCGCTGGAGACTTGACAATCATTCAGAAAAACTGACAGTATGAATACACTTCACGTAACTATTTGAGGATCACATATATTGTACTGTGTCTGTGGGGGGGGGTATTGTCCATTTTCAGTAAAGCGTGAACAAGTAAAAATTTAATCCTTTTCCTTATTCTTTTTTCTTTTGTTGTTTGCAGTTTTGGCCAGTTAGCAATATTTTTAATTGGTGGCAAAGAGAAGTCTATAGAACCTTCAGCAATTCTAATCAATAGCGGCGATGTTATAATCATGTCCAAGGAAGCCCGTTTGTGTTACCATGCTGTCCCAAAAATTTTACCATCATCATTCTCACCATGGGAAGGAGCTCAAAACATAATAAGCAACATTGACATTCCTTATTTGAAATTCATAGTTCATCCTGAAAAAATCATATCAATGATGAAAGAAAATACTGATAATAGAGAATGGAATAAATTTAGAAATTATATTCAAGAATCTAGAATAAATATTAATGTAAGACAAGTTTTGAATGCAACACAGAGTAGTTTATGAAAATAACAATTTTATACAACAAATATATATTATTCTTTCTTGAAATATGCGCAGTTTCCACTTTTTAATGTTTTGTAGGGTAGAAAGTTTTAGATAAGCAACAATGCCCTTTTGTTACTTGGTTTAGTGTAATGTGTAATCGAAACAGTCTATTGTAGCATGCCGATCTCTATGAACTTTCAATCACGAAGTATGATGGGGCTCAAAAATGGCATTCCTTTTGCTTTTGGTTGTTCTGTGACGACTGAAAAAGAGAGATCTAGTTAAAATTTAAATGAGAGTATTTAAAGCAGAAATCGTTTCAGATGTTGTGAATGCTGTATATGTTGTCTTTTTATGAGATAGGATTTTTTAAACAAGGTGGACGTCTTTTCTTTCCTATTAATGTTTTTATTTATTTATTTATAAACTTCATGCACACGTGTACATAGGCGGACTTAATGCCTAGGGTATTCTCTACCAGTCAACCTTGGGTGGTGAAGAAAAGCGATAAGGTAGGTGCAGACATCTGGAATTTACTTGTTTTTGAAAACAACTTTAGTTACATATATTTACTATAGTCACAAGTACATAACAAATACACACATACATAAAAAAATATATATGGAAGAATATATATATATATATACTAACATACACATATAAATAGGTATACAGTCAAGTGCATTGTGGTTATTCTGCTAATTCAGCGAGGAGAAGTTCACGTACTTTGTTCTTAAACGTTAAACGGCTTTCAGACATTCTAAGCTCGAGAGGAAGCGCATTCCATAGAAGAACTGCTTGCGCGAAGAAAGATGAGTTGACAAAGTTAGAGCTGTGAGGAGGACATAAGAGAAGCAAATTGTTTGAAGAACGAAGTTTGTTTGTTGTTTTTCTGTTATAAAGTGTGGGATTATACAAGAAAGGCCTACAAAATCTACGAAACACTAACGTTTGTTTTTAACTATTACTTTCTACCACGATCTAGGAATAAAGATAATAATATTTATCAAATAATTTCCTACTCGAGTTAGGATTTGGTTTTATTCGGTTCGATTCCAACCACCGCTTCACCCTTACACAGGTTAGGTGTAATGATCCGTGGTTTATTTATTATTTAAAATAAAACTAAAGGTATATATTCCCGAATCTATTTTTGGCTCCGTAACTGAAGACCACAATGTGGCAAGTTGACAAGGAGCTTGTCTCAAGCTTGAGCCACCTAAGTTAATAAAAAATAAAAACCTACAGTTAGAGCTTGGGGCTCGGACTTCTTGGCAGCCAGTTCGAGCTACGAGTATGCGACCTCGACCTCGAGTTTACAACTTTCCCGGTTCGCGGTTATAGCCTTGCCTCCTCTGACGTGGATTTGAACAAATTATGTTTGTGTGTTTACACAGTCAAAAGTGTAGGTATAGATGCTGCTATTTTTGCTGAAGGTACCTACCTACATTCCTTCGGTGAGACAAAATCTTCAGCGTGATATAAAGCTGTAGACGAATACCAATAATTAGATAATAGTTTTGTTTACAAATGTTGTAAAATCGATGTATTGATTGATGACTTACTTTGTTTAATAGCAGTCGGGATTAAAGTCGCTTCACTTTTGTGGAGATCGCAAAGTCCCCAAAAACATTTCACGTAACTTTCTGCATAACACTCGTATTCGTCTTTTGCTTGAAATAAAGCTAATCGCCGCGCTATAGGCTTGATACAGTCTTCGCACTTAATTCGAGGTCTTACAAACATGATTTGGAAATTTTGTGTAGAATTGTGTATAAAATAAACTTTTAATTTTGATGAAAATATCCTTATTAAAGATATATATTAAATACCCCGACAGATCATGTCATTTTTGGATAAGTCAGTGTCTTCTAAGTATAAGTGAAACTGAAAAACGTTATAAAACCTTCACGGTTTATCCTTGATTAGCCGTTACCCGCAGACTCACTGCTCCGTTTCTAAGGATCTTAACGGGATACTTCATAGCATATATTATTTTTTAATAAATAATATCAGACATCTATCTATAAGACAACATAATCATTCAAATCTGATTGATTTTTTATATATATTTTCGCGCTTAAACGAAGAAACAATAGAGAACTCCGGCTATGTTATTATAGTATATAATAGATAGGTTAAATACTTATACCTACTAAAAAAATACTAATTCATTAATTATATTTTTGACGTAAGTATATGTAAGTCATTTAATTGCTGCTACATGCCTACTCAAGGTAAAAAGAAAAGCCATCCGTGATTGAACCCCGCCCAGTAAGTATACTCTGACATGAATTTACTCCGAATATAACATTTACTATTATACCACCTAACGACCCTGTGGATGACAATGTTTTAAGACAAATTTATCGACATAGCTCGAAAAAACATACATGCTGATGTGGCACTGTGCTGGTGGCTACATCTGTCGAATTACCAATGACCGTTCGAGCAAACGGGTCTTAGAGTGGAGACTGCGAACAGATAAACTTAAGGTAGAACAGCCCCCAGCCAAAAATTGATAAATATCATTGAAATGCGTAGTAATAATATCACATAAGTTTAATATGAATTGTATTACAGGAACATGCAGACTCACAGGGAATATAGTTATGTCACTTTTACTCCTAATAAGTAGGTAACATAATTTTCTTATAGGTATAAGTAAAATAATTTGAAGTTTAAACACCATATGTAGTGTTTAGGTTATTTAAATATATTTAATTATATTATCAGTAATACATATTGTTACTTCTCTAATTTATTACAAAATATAACACTTATTACTAAAACAATATATATAAATATAAACTACAATACATTCAAAACTTATTCTCTATGTCTATTCAATTCAAGTCTTCAATGTAGCCTTTGTGGAATACCCCATATCAGTCCTACTATAGTGTGCCCGCAAGTGCTAGTCACCTCTTGCGGCATGTGAGCGGTAGGAGGGGAGAGGTAGGCAAACGTCAAGCTAGCTCAGTCCAGTGATGCCAACTTAGGGGTTCTCCCCCCAAATTTAGTGGGAATCAAGACGTACAGGGTTTTTTTTAGGGGATACATTTATTTAGGGATTTTTTCTAGGGGTATATTATTCGAGAAAGCAAACAAGCAAACACCAGCATCAACAGTACCCTGTAGCCCTGAAAAGAACTGTTGTTTAGCTCTGAGAACTTTTGCGTAGGTGTAGTTTTAAGAACGAAATCTAAAAAAAAACGCACGAAAATTATTAGACTTTACACACGACCGCTGCGTAGGGAGCCGACCTCGCGTCCAGTGTAACCAGATTAAATTTTACAAGAAAACCGAAGCTACTTAAAAAATTACTGAAATATACCAACTTGCACGGGGAAAATATACCAATAAAAATACTGATTTTCAAAACATATTTTTATTTATTAATCATCATCATCATCGCAATAAATATTAGAATTATATTTTAACATTCTGTTTGATGGGTTAAAATTCATACAGCCTCCTTTATCTTTTATACCTTGTTTGGTTTTTAAAATTGCAGATACATTTTTGTTTATGAATCTGTTTCTTTGTTCCGTTTTTATTAAATTAATCTGTGAAAATATGCGCTCGCATGCAGCATTCGACACTGGTATACATAATAGAGATTTACTGATACTAGATATATTCTTTTTTTTTTTATACTATAAGGGGACAGACGAACAGACGGGTCACCTGATGGTAAGTGACAACCGCCGTCCATGAACACCCGCATCTCAAGAGTCGCAAGTGCGCTGCCCGCCTTTGAGGGTGATGAGGCATGGGGGATGCAGGGAGCGGAAGGAATAGAGGGGGGATGAGGAGAAAGGAGATGAGGGGAGAGGGGGAGTTAGGCCTCCGGAAACCTCACTCATTTCGGGGAAATGCAACGCAAGCGTTACTTTACAGTGTGAGGCCGTGGTATCGCACCGGTCGAGCCAGCCCATTCGTGCCTAAGCATGGCTCTACCACTGTTACTTACTTAAAATACAAATATTGTATTTTAATGTACCATCACTGTTAGAAATTTTCCCAACTTCCAACCAAAATTGTTCACAAGAAAGGGGTGAGCCAGTACTCGAAGATTGTAATAAATTACTTACTTCGCGATCAAGTTTGAGTGTTCTACATTCTTCGTCTATTATCTGCATTTGTTCTGGCTGTACTTCGTATGGGAAAGTTTCCATAACATTTCTTAAACTACTAAATTCTTTATTCACGGCAGTGTGTGGGTCAAGAAATTTCAGTTCTCGGAAAATTTGATCTTCAGAAGGCAAACGTGATTTCAATTGCGTGTTCAATTCAATTAAAAAAGATTTCACTTTCTGAAAAAATCAGCAATTTGTTCTTTCATGTTTATGTTTCCCCTATGTTTAATTAATTCTTGACCCACTTGAATCCCTAAGTACATATTATTCAATGGCAAATAATTCACACTAGATTTTGGGTCTAATGTAAATACGTTGTCCGTGCTTTTTATATAATTAGTTTTCATATATCAACCCAAAATCGAAAAGTACATACTAGAAGCATCATCATAAAATTATATTAAATTTTTTTACAATCGGCTAAATGTAGTCTAAAAAGTAAAAGTATAATTTGTTTATATCATTGACACACATGACATAATGCGATCACTCAAATATTGGTCTTGAAAAAACAACTGCAGTGCCCTTCATTGCTCAATTATTCTATTAACACAAGCATGAAGCGATAGCCATCTTATATCATAATGAAGCAGTAGTCTATGTTTTTCAGTGTCAGTGAAATTTTGGAACTCAACAAATTCTCTTGACGGTTGCTGCTTTGAGAAAAATATCCATATACTTCTTTTACTATCTGTTCTAAATTTCTAGGTAGTATTTTGCAAGCATGACTAACACATTTTATGAATAAGCACTTTGGGTTCACTTCTTTAATTTTTGTAACAATGCCAGAGTGTTGACCAAACATCACATTCGTAGTATCAGCAGCGAACCCCATCACGTCTTTTATATCTAAACCTAACTCGGATAACTTTGATGATAAAGCATCAAATAAATGATCTGCAGTCTCACCACGTCCACCACTTAAATCAACTAAATCAAGGAATTTGGTTTGTACTTTACATTTGGTTTCAGAGAAGTATTTGATTACAATCGCCAACACTTTGATTGTGGTGACATCTGTACTTTCATCGATTACAATTGAATATACTGGTTTACCTGACGGAGATACAGTACGAAGTATATCTTCAATCATAACTTTTTCAAATTCGGGTCCTAAAACGTTAACGGTAATATGCAATTTCGGAGACAGGAAAACATTTCACTAGAACATCACTAAGATGATCCATAGCTCTAAAAGAGTTGTTGTGTTCTGAAAGAAAACCGCATAAACGCAGCTCCGCTTTCTTGACTTCGTCTCTCAGTGGTGCCTTTTTGAAAAATGTGTCAACCTGGAAACAAGTAAAAACAGAAAATTTACATTATGATCATACACTAAATAAAGTACTTCCGAACTTCTCGACTTTAGGTACAGTAATTCTAATTTTACTAAAAACTAAAAACAAGTTAAGCTTACCTTTGACTGTCCTTTATACTTGTTCAAGTTCGATTTATGCTTTTCAGTATTTGCATGTTGTTTTATAGATGCTAATCTACTTTGGAGTTTCGCACTGCACGCTTTACAAAACGCAGCGTACTCGTCATCTTTATAACGTGAAAGCCACGAAGAAAACTCCGGCATTTGTTCTCATTTACCCAAATCACTTTGCTGAAAACTAGACATGTTTTCTGGATTCTGAATTGCGTATCAGATAACAGCGTAATAGCATGAAGTAAAATGACAACCAAAAATCGCGCGCTCTATTTATATTACGACGAACACGAACAATATAAACTTAGGAAAATCCCGAATTATTGAAACTTTCAATAATTCGGGAATTTCCCTAAGTTTCAATTTGAAAGTTTGAAACCAAACCCTCAAAGATTAAGCCAAGTGCAGAACAGAAAATCATTTTGTTACCAGATGATTCGATACTATTTATAATTCTAGGGGGCTCACCTGTCATGTCCTATCTGGAACTTACTGATCTTTGCTCCAAAATGAAATATAGTCTAAATCCGGAAATACCCCTGAACATCAATGTACGCAGTTTTTTTTTTAATAATTTTATGACATGTATTTAATATTTTTTCAAAATATACCCAAAAATACTGGCTTCCGCCAATATTATATTTCCGCATTTAAAAATACTGACTCTTGGAAAACTTACTAAAATATACATATATATACATACATATATGTACATATATACAGATCTAAACTCCCCTCCCGCACGCGCACTGTTGACGACCACTTCGCAACGGGCCGTGCATCAGAAATAGTAATATTTTAATTTTGCCATAACTTCAAAACCAAACGTCCAATTTTTATCATTCAAAGATCAAATATTATCTACATAAACTGTAGTTAGTGATGAAATGATTTATTTTGAATAGGATTAATAGCATGAGTAAAATAAACGCGTTTAAATATAGTAAAAAAAAATCAAGATTTTTAAATAAAAAAATGGTTGTTGTGCCTCACTCGACATAGGTAGGCATAGTGTGTCCCGGACTTTTTTGTAGATATTTATAAGATCTACAATTAATTAGAACATTTTATGGTTCTATCTTTTATAATTTAGGCTGCGTACGCAAAATAAGTAACTTTTCTGGTTAATTTTTTACACCTTGTGTCCGAAAACCCCAAATATCTTACGGAACCCTATTTTTTTCCAAAATAAAATATAGCCTATGTTACTCGTGGATAATGTAGCTTTCGAATGGTGAAAGAATTTTTAAAATCGGTCCAGTAGTTTTTGAGCCTATTCATTACAAACAAACAAACATACAAACATACAAACACAGTTTTCCTCTTTATAATATTAGTGTGTGTAGATAAATACAACAGCTATTTTATACTACTTCAATGTATTTTTAATTTATATTTGAAATTATCTCTCATATCGAGTGTACAAAAAAAAATTGGGGTTTGTAATCGATATTTAGGGGGATTTGACGTTGATGCTGGGGGAACATTCTGTAGGAGTTGGCATCACTAGCTGAGGCTACCGTCGACCGCAGCGACGGTTACATGAGTAAGTTGATCGCGCCAGTTTGTTCCAAACACATGAGATAAATATTCTAAAATGGGTCCGCCAATACTACAAGTGGAAAATGTTATTTACAATGTACATAGTTTTTTCGCAGACGAAAGAGCGATAAAGAACGTATACGAACACAAATATGATATGAACATTAATAAATTAGTAGCAGATGCTACAGGAGTAATACGAAGAAAATTTCATCAGTTTTATACTGTTGATAAAAAAATCCCAATTATTCGTAAGCTGCTTGCAGTTTTAAAAGAAGATGGCATCGTGAACTGCGGTTGTACCTACTTACGACAGCTTTTACACAAGATGGGATATTTATTTAAAAAAATGTAAATCTAAGAGGCACATTTTAATTGAAAAACCCAGTATTAGTGAATGGCGAGTAAGGTATTTAAGAGCTATACGAAAATATAGAAATGAAAACCGAAACATATATTCCCTGGACGAAACCTACGTTAACAGTAGCCACACCTGATTGTTCATGGTGGTAGCTGAGACAGATTAATTAACGGTGCCTTAAAAAAATTCAAATCAGATTTGAAATGCGAGGATTATCATGGCGATATGAACGCCACAAATTTTCATAACTGGGTTGGTCACAAATTAAAAAATAAGGTAGCTCCTAATTCAGTGGTTGTAATGGACAATCCCTCCTATCATTGTGTACAGGTTGGGAAAAAAACTACTATGTCTAGTTTAAAACTGGTCATGCAAGATTAGTTACGAGAACGTAATGTTGAATTTACACCAGACTGAAGCTGAACTCTTTCATCAGATAAATAGAACTCAGTCCAAAAAAATTTACACCATTGACAAAATGTTAAATGTTAATGCAGGTCATATTGTTCTTAGCCTTCCGCCATATCATCCCGATCTCAACCCCATTGAGATTGTCTGGGTCGATATAAAGAACAATTTACCTACAAATTGTATAAATTCTTCACTGGACGATTAAATTCCAACCATCACAAGATTGTTTTCTGAATTCACTCCGAAAAGGGGGTAAAAGTGTGACGACCACGTACAAAAAAATTGAGAACCAAAATTGGGACCACGACATGAGGCTTGACAATTTGATAGACGAATTGATTATAAACCTGGGAAACGGTTCAGATTCTGAAGAGGATATGGAAATTGAAGACATGTCTAGTAATGAAGAAGAGGATTTGGATTAATTTTGTATTATACCATGATAGTGAAATTAATATTTTAATTTTATTTATTAAGAAATGTTATTTGTTTGTAAAACTGTTTTGTAGCATATAATATAAAATTTAATTAACACTTTAAACAATCTATTTATTTTTGTTTAGACCGGAAATAGAAAAATATAATGTAATAATTTACCCATTACTTGAATTGAGACAGTTTCTAATATGGTTATCAGGAAATTTATCTCAAATATCTCGTGTAAGTCTTGTCAATCGCACCCTCCCCCGTCTCACCGCTCGCATACCTCAGGAGGTGATTAGCCCTTCCGCGCAGACTAAACTAAGACGATTTAAATGACATCTCACATGTCAAAAAACATAGAGTTCCTTTACCATACTCATACTAGGCTTTTATGAGCATCAGAACCCTGACATTAAAGATGTAAGATGAAGAAGTATGCATTCAATCACATTCATTTATGAAACATTTATGGTTTTATCTATCCCTTTGTGGAATAAATTACCAGTACAGGTATAAAATACGGTCAAGCAATTATATTATCAAGTAATTGTAATTTTTAAAAACTGCTATATGTATGAATGTATATGTTATCACTACTAAATAATTACAAATATTAAGTAACTGCATATGTAAGTATATCTGTCTATATGTAGAATTTTCTGTCTATATCTTGATTACTGCGCCATCGTGTCAACAGCCGCCCATTGACGCAAAACCCCCCCCCGTGTCTGATGTGCAAATGAGAGTTTGAAATCTTAGTTTAAGTATTGTAACTTTTGTTATATTATAATTTTTAACCATCTTTATATTTTGCATGTCAGCTTCCCAAAGTATACCTACTCACAATAAGTACTTACTTTATATTACGCAACAATTTTAGAATAACATATTGACTAGCGCCACCTTAAATTCATCGTGTATACAATAACGGTTGCTCTTTCATAACGTACAAGATCGGAGAGAGAATTCGTATTTTGTGCCGCCGCGCGCCTATTGACTTACTACTCGAGTAAGCTTTGATATTTCGATCAATTCTTTGTATCGAGTGTAGGTATTCAATCGTATCTGCGATCGACACATAGAGTAGGCATCTATAGCCATCGGCAGTTAGCTGCTCAATACGATATAGAATCCAGCCCTTTCAATCCGAACCGAATGGCTGACGACAAAGCGGCACGGTTCTACCATTTGCTCAATGGGAATGCCATTTGGCGTTTCGATTTAAAAAAGATGATTATTTTCAAGATACGGTACAGCTTCAAAGTCGTAAAGAAAGCTTCCTATTTGTATATTTACTGTTAACATGTAAAAGATCTTAAGTGACATACGTACCAAAAATGAATTATAATATGTATATTGTAACTTGGAGAACTATTGAAACTGGGTGGCAGTAAGTTTTTATTGCCTTGTTCTATTCTCGCACGATCCACCACCAATAAATGTAAATGGCTTCTGATTTTTTTAAATATTATTTGCATTGCATTTGAATACATCGGTTTAAACTTTTCAAATAATGTTTTAACCTTTAAAATAAGTTATGATAAAGGTTGTTAAATATTAATCAATATTAAATTATAATATTTTGCTAGAGTTAGACTTTTACTCTAGCAAAATCAGGTATTATAGGTTATCAAAACCAAATACTAGTCAATTCATTGTCTTCTATTGTCCAGTGGTAGCCTGACATGGAACGGACTCTAACTATATTTGGTACTTCGGCCAAGGCATGAACAGTTTTTTAACAATAAGAATATTACTGTGTAATGGAGTATCTGGACTTATTTAGAAACCAATGATATAATGATATAATTAGTGTGTATCAAATTATATAATATTTTAATTCCTACCTAAGTTGAAATTAAAAATGCATAAGTACGGCACCCTTTAGGTCATCTTGTATAGCAATACAACATCCAAGGACACATAAGGGACACAGGGTCCCATGATCACAAAAGTAAGTCATGACTCATAATCGATATCTGTTTTAGTTAATAAATATCAAAGAAACTCACTCTGAGTGACATGATAGGTACTAACAAATTAGTCAAATATTCATAGGATATGAAAACAAAAAAATTTTAAAAGTTTTACCATTTCTCAAAACAATTGATTTACTATAAATTCCAAGAAAAATATTACTAAGTAAATGAAACATTTATATATTTTTAGAACAGTACCAGTACAAGTAAACAGTTTAGTCTATTTATTTTGCAATTTCGTGCTAGAAATGTGTATTTTCAGTGGTTAAAATAAGTATTTCATATTTCTGGGACACGCTGTATGTACATCAGCGAAACTATCTGTTATAGAAGATTCTACCACATTTTATCATCCTACTGTTTAGCATATCGACTCGTTCAATTTCACCCTTAACTTCATAACATCGTAGTCAGCAAGACGAAAGCTGTCGGCATGCGGATGCGGTATCAAACACTCTACAGTGAAGCGATTAAGTAGGAGGTATTCAGTACAATAGGCAAATTGTGATAGGTAGGTACAGTGTCATTAACAAACGGTGCAATTTGCGATCGTGTCGACATGACTCACTCGTCAACAGATTAGACTTCAACAAGTATACTGTCATACACGACGGAGTCTCGATCTAGCTTCGACAGTTTAATGGAACCTGAGTGATGCCTCACATCTCTGCACATGTTTGTTTGTCTATCTATGTGTACTTGGGTGTAATTAAATCTGAGAGCACGATAGCTGTATGTATTCATTAATAGATATAGATGTACGAGTACTTAATTACATACGCTTTGTTTGTAAATGTAAATATTGACGTTCAGTCTGGATAGTGTGATGGCTGTAACATAATTTTCCAGTCACTCATATGAGTTCTAAAGATCGTTGATCGTTATTTTTAACCGACTTTAAAAAGAAGGAGGTTTCTCATTTCGATATACGATATACGTATATATATATGTATATATTTAAAAAGTAATAGAATGCGAGGAACTTTGGTCCCGGCTTACCTAGCTATAGTCATTGACACATCACCTTTGTATGTAAAATGAGCTCGGTGACATTTAGCGGGCCGTGCAAAAAGCGCAAGCTGTCGACTTCTCTTTTATTGACATTAAATGGCCGATATAAATTCCGTTGGCGGATTACGAAATTTATTGGCTTCAAAATTAAAGGAGACCGATTTCAATGGTGATGGCTGACAGCGTTCGTTTATGGTTAAACGGAGTGGATGAAAGAAGCTTTTGCTAAAATCCTCAACGAAAAACTTATCGTTAAAAGTAAAAGTTTTTGTGCGGTCCTGATATGTTGGCAATCTTCATATATCGATTAAATTAACGTCCTACGTGTTTATACTTAGAAACACTTAAATAGCAGGACAACAGGAATCGTTTGAAAAATATTTTATTTGTAAGTACGTGTTATTTTGAAATTTAGCCGCGTGGTTCTCGGTAGAGTGGAATAAAGCCACCCCTCTCTTCCCTTTGGTATTGTAAAAGGTGACTAAGCGATGGGAGAGTATTCTATCAGACAGTACGTATACAGTCATATAGCGCCCGGTCGACGGCAATAGGCTTACACCCTATTACGTCAGTGGGACAAAACTTTAATGTTCTTTTTTTATGGGATAGGGGGAAACGAGCAGACCTGTTGGTAAGTGACTACCGTCGATGCTGCACGCCTTTGAAGGTGATGAGGGAAGGGAAAGAGAAGAAGGGGGATGACGGGAGGGGAAAAGGAGAAGGGGTTGGGCCTCCAGAAACCTCACTAATTTCGGGGACGGGGTGTTTCTTACTGACTACTTTTATTATTCGAAATAAGCAATTGACAAGGTTTGACTTGACTAGACTAAATATATGAAGGAGGTTATAAGACCTTATCTAACGCAATAAGGTATCTATCTTATTGCTTTAGATAAGGTGACGTTTGTTTACTAGGCATGATGTTTGTTACACGAAGCTACAGTAAGTACACAAAATGAGGAATGCTTTATACATATCTACATATGTATATGTCTAGGTGTGTACGTATATGTATACTCATATACCTATATACTATATACCTCACCTAGCCACATAGACATGCCTAATGAATTTCATAAAAACATACACTCACGTCTTTATTCCCAGAGGGGTAGGCAGAGGTGTCTATAACGTCCACTTTTTGCCACCAATCATTTAGTCCACTTACGTGTGCCGTTAATCGGGCACTTTGGGAATTAGATGTGAAAAATGGGAGTTCATTGAAAGGAAGAAGCACGATAGAAAGTGAACGATGAATTAGGGAGTATAAGCAATAGCTTAACCAGGTCAGGGTCGTACCTATACTCGAACTGGATGGTGCCGGGTTATCTGAGCCCTCCCAACGTTCTTTCTCATTTACGGTAATAATTTCGTTATTGGTTTATTGAACTTTATTTATTACAGAGATAAACATTAAGAATATATTAAAAATGAAAATGTGTGAAAATGTATTATATCTAAACATGCCTGTACAAAGATGCACATATAAATTATCTGCTAATCATTTTACACTTTATCGACATTATGTAAAGAATAAGATATTGTAACACTTCAGACATTCATAATTTATGGCATTCATACTTCAACGAAATCTGCAGATACATATATAATTTTATTATAGTAACATTATTGAACTGAACCAAAATTAAACTTGAATAAATATGCTAACGAACATGAATGAGAAGCGGAGTCGTCCTCGCTGCCTTTATGCAATGACACTCACCGGATCCATAAACAAAATCATCCAATTTCAACTTTACGTCTTTGCAATAGTGAATTACATTAATTTAATGAGAATTTAATGCTGCGTCAACTTCAATTGACTTGCATGAAGTTGGCTTTTTTGTTTAAACTATAAAACTGCGGTAATATGCCTTAATAAGGTAGGTACGGTACAAGAGTGTGGCGGGAGCCGTGTCATTAATGATTGGATTAAAGAGTATTGTGTGATGGGTGCGATGGCAGATGACGACTAATATGGCGTTGTCTGAAAAAGTTCGACATTGATTTCGCCGCTCCATCCTTTAATATTGTCTACATAATTAATTCGGCCTTTTCTGGGTGGACAAAGATACTAAACTACTACCTCTTTTTTATAGATCCATGGATTTTTATTCTGATAATTTAATTACGATTTTTCTTATAATTTACTCTTACTCTTTAATAATTTTTTTTTTTTAATATACCCCTAATATACTCTAATATACTCTCAACCATAAGGAATAATTCCTGTGTCGCGGAGGCCTTTAAAAGAATTCATAGAAATTACAAAAAATAACACCCAGACCTGGGACAGCTAATTGTAAATCACACAAATTTATGTCCAGTGTGTGAATCGAATTGACGACTTCTCACTCGGAAGTCAGAGTCACTAACCACTAGACCAACAGGCCAGTCGTGCGTACGTCTATGCAAGTATTTGAGCACGTCTTATGGGTGCAAGCAGAGCATTCCATAGATGAACAGCCTGCACTGTAAAGGATTTGTCATAAAACTTGGTAGAATGCATAGGTCCTGCCAGTTTCAGCGTTTCCGACAACCTCAAGGTGTTTCATTGAGTAACGTAAAATTCCGTCGCAGGTGAATTGGGAGTCACTTGAGCAAATTGCAAAAATTAGAAACTTGATCATATTTGCGTAAGCGAAATATAAATTTTATACAAAAATTTTGAACGCGTTCAAGTTTATGATATCGAGATAGTTGACTCACACCTGTAATCTCAAAACGGTAGCCAAAGGCACATCAAATCTGCCTCCTTTTACGACACGCACGGAAAGTGATGGGGTGGCTCTATGCTACATCACCGTGCTACGTTCTAGAGGAGTGCTTCCTCGCGAGGGCTGGGGTATGTCTTTTCGTCAGGGCGGATGTTTGTTGTCGCCGTCTGCACTGCCTAGAAGTCGCATCCTTCTCCATCCTTTGGCTACACGTGGATTTTGGCTCTATGAGCCGGATCTACGTTTGCCTTTATCGGTCCCATTCCGGAGACTCCGAGACAACTCGACTCTTTGACAACATGAGTCACGCAACGGACAAAGCGCAGGAGCAGTTCCCGACCGCCGAACTGGTGTTTTTGGGAGACTTTAATGCCCACCATGACTTCTGGCTGGGATCTTCCAGAACAGACCACGCTGGTCGAACTGCCCACGCATTCGCTCTCACGCATGACCTTACCCAACTGGTACTCCAGCCCACCAGGATACCAGACATATCGGGTCAAGCGCCCTCTTTGCTAGACCTTCTGCTGACGAGTCACCCAGCGCAGTACAGTGTAACGGTTCACGCCCCTCTGGGATCCTCCAACCACTGCCTGGTATCCACCTCGGTGCCTCTTGTTGCCCCACCACGGCCTGTGGCAACAAGGCGACGGTTATGGCACTACTCGTCAGCAGACTGGGATGGAATGCGGGATTATTTTGCATCCATCCCCTGGGCTCAACGCTGCTTTAAAGACAGGGATCTGTTGCAGAGTGTGTGAGAAGTCGCCAGCACAAAGACCCGTCCCTGGTTCAATCGCGAGTGCACCCGTGCTGTCGCTCAAAAGCAGTCAGCCTACCGCGCATGGATCAGGGCCCGCGCTCATTGTGACCCAGACGTTGATCGCCTAAAAGCAGCGTTTAACAAAGCCACTAAGGAATGCAAGAGGGCTTACATCAGAGCTGATGCCCAGCGCATTGCACGGTTTGGTCAAGAACTCGTCGCATACCCTACGGGTAGCCGTAAGTTTTGGCGATTGGCCAAAGCCGTGCAGTCCAACTACTGCCAGCCTTCGCTGCCACCGCTGAAGTACCCTGACGGATCACTGGCCCACGAGCCGCAAGAGAAAGCGAAACTACTTGCTGACCTCTTTGCGGCTAACTCCCGAATCGACGACCGTGGCGCTCACCCGCCCACCATTGCATCTTGCGACTCCGCAATGCGAGATATTCGCATCCGGCAGAGGGATGTCCGTGCGGAGCTTCGGTCACTCGATGTTCGAAAAGCCAGTGGACCCGACGGTATTCCGGCGGTGGTTCTTAAAAACTGTGCACCAGAGTTGTCTCCTGTACTGACGCGCCTGTATCGCCTGTCCTATTCCTCGGGAATTGTTCCGGAGGCCTGGAGAGAGGCGAACGTCCAACCCATTCCCAAAAAAGGCGACCGCTCCGATCCAGCTAATTACCGTCCTATAGCCGTCACCTCCATACTCTGTAAGGTGCTCGAGCGGATAATCAACACCCAATTAATCCGCCACCTAGAGGATCACTCCTTGTTAAATGATCGGCAATATGGTTTTAGGCCGAACCGATCCACGGGTGATCTTCTAGCGTACGTCACACACATTTGGGGTTAGGCTATGGATAGGCATGGGAAGTCCTTGGCCATCAGCCTCGACATTGCCAAGGCCTTCGATAGGGTGTGGCATCGCTCGCTTCTCTCCAAACTTCCTGCATTTGGTCTGCCATCTCAGCTATGCAACTGGGTTGCTGCCTTCCTCCACAAGCGCCGCATTAGGGTTCTCTGTGACGGCGCGGCCTCTGACTTCCAGGAGGTTAGCGCTGGTGTACCTCAGGGCTCCGTCCACGCTGTTCCTTCTGCATATCAGTGATATGTTGGCTCTTGGCAACATACATTGTCATGCAGACGACAGCACTGTACACGGGCGATACTTTGGACATCCTGCTGCACAGCTAGCAGACGTTGAGGGAAAACGACAGGAGCTTGTTGCTGAGCTCGACCGGGTCCTGAGCCGCATCTCTCAATGGGGTTGTGAGAATCTGGTCGAGTTCAGCGCCAAGAAAACACAGGCATGCGCGTTTTCAAACAAAAAGTCTCCATTCCTTCCCCTTCCTACTCTTCAGAACACTCAACTGCCACTACAGGATAGGCTTAGTATACTGGGTATGGACATCTGTCGGGATCTCAATCCGCGTGATTACTTCGAGAGCGTCACTAAGGCGGCCTCGCGGAAGCTCGGTGTATTGAACAAGGTGAGACGGTTCTTCTCGCCCGAGCATCTGTGTCTTTTATATAAGACCCAGGTTCGCTCCTGCGTGGAGTACTGCTCTCATCTTTGGGATAGCTATGCGCAGTATCTGCTTGACGCTCTCGATCGGTTGCAGCGACGCGCAGTCCGTATTATAGACTATCCTGAGGTCACCCAGTCTCTTGAGCCCCTGCAGTTGCGAAGAGATGTCGCCTCTATGGCAGTTCTCTATCGCCTACATCACGGGGAGTGTTCTGACGAGCTCTTCCAATTGGTCCCACCTTCTCCCTTCCTCTACAGGACTACACGTGCTGGCCTGAGGAGTCACCGTTTGCGAGTCGAAGATATGCGATCCCGAACGAAACGGTTTGGCTCTTCTTTCCTGTGCCGATCAGTGAAAGCCTGGAATTCCCTACCAGCGCACGTGTTTCCTTCCCAATTTGATCCCGGGTCTTTTAAGCGGGGCGTGAAAAAGCATCTCACCAGGCCGCCATAGTGTGGGTCAACATGCTGCATTGACTAGATATGCAATGAGGATGGTGACCACCACTCTTGGACTCCATTTATTGCTTACCATCAGGCAAAGTGGAGTCATTATGGTAGGCTTACGAATAAAAAAAAAAAAAAAGATGTATTCTGTACTAAAAGGATCTTAATCTACGAGAGTTAACTTACAGATTTTTATTCATAATAATTTATCTGGTCTGGTCATGGTATGCAATTTTATGCTGGTCTTAAGTTACACAACTTTAGATTGAGTTTGAATGAGGCTAACGAATCAGTTATTCATAGAAGTCTTTGAAATATTGATAACTCTGCTAGTGCAAGAGTAGTTCACGGAAGTTATATATTAGTGTTACGAAAGTGGGTACAGGGATTGGAAGGAAACTAATGTCACTGCCGAGAGTAACAATTTATTTGAGTTTCACAATATTCCGAAGGCACACTCACTGCACTGAACGAGTTGTACTGCACGAACCGCGTAGCACTGTTCCACACTGTACCGCGGACGTCACTTAGCTCAGTCCAACGGGAGCACTGCACCTGTCACTATTCACTTTCACTACTTCTACTCTTTTTTACTTCTTCTTCTTATTCTTCACTAGAGCTCTTTATATACCCCTAATTTCGATCGTAATTTGTTGAATTACGTTATTCTTTTCGATTGTCTTCTACAACTTAATTAATTTTGCTTGATCTAGTATTTTCCATTATATTCAAATTTTGTAAAAAATCATCTCCATTTACTAGAATTTTCTATAAAACACCGAAATCACAAACAAAAACCCATAGAATCCGCCGGGGCTTGAACTCACGGCATTCGGCTCGCAGCCGTATCCACTACCGCTCAGCTACCGTGACTTGTCAATGTTTTTTCGAAAAACTTCTATGGATTGTTTGTCTGTGCGGTGACGTAGGCATGGCGTCCCATTATCCCCGCCTTAGACGTGCTCGTCCCGAGCATCGTTAGAGCCGTGGTACCGTACTAACCTATCCACATGAACTACTTTCGCTGTACTTCTTGGCGTTTTCCGAATGCTATAAGTGACATCATTGATCTTTCCAACTTGGTTGTAGTTTTGGAGATTTCCCTTTTCGTCGATCAGGGTTGTGAAGCCAAACCGCAGAACCTTCTTCAAAGGACTTGGAGTTAATGCTTCTGTCGTATCGCGTTTTCATTCACTCACTAGCTTGCAGATTCTCTTCTCTTATGTGCCCGTGAACCTCCTCCATCTTTCTTCTTAATTCTTCTGCGTATTCCGAAATACAGCTGGGCGTATCCGGAAGAAAACCTGCGAGTAGATCCGCTGGAAGTCGAAGTTCTCTACCAAAGTTCCTGTTTCAAAAGTTCAAGCTCAAGTTTCCTGGAAGACTTGAGACTCAAAATTTCTGCCTTGGTCACTATGGATTTCAAGAGGTAATCCAAATCGGCAGAAAACTTCATTCACAAGTTTATTAGCCACAGTGATAGCTTCTTGATTTGGTGGTTGGTGGTGCGAACGCTTCTGGCCACTTCGTAAAGTAGTCCATTACTACTAGAATGTAACGATTTCCACTATTTGTCATTGGAAACGGCCCGGCCACATCCAAAACTATTCGTTCCCAAGGAGCACCCACGTTGCTTCAATGCTCCACGACTTCTTGTTTGTGGTCCTTTGACAGAAGAACAGCTCGTACATTTCCTGCACCAGTCTTCAACATCTTCCTTGAAGTGCAACCAGTAATAACGTTGACGAATCTTCACTAAAGTCCGCTTTACACCAAGATGACCGCCTGATGTTCCGTCGTGATACGTTCGCAGTATATCAGAAATCTTTGACTTTGGTACAACTGTCTGAAGATGAATGTCTGAATTTTCCGAAATTACATGTCCCAAATAATTCACCTGCCGTTTGAAGAATGAACATTTCTTATGACTTAGTTTCAGATTTGCACTTCTCAACTTATTAAATACGGATTCCAGCTTCTTCAAATGGTCATCAAAGTCTCGCCCCACTATTATAATGTCATCAAGATATACCAAGCAAGTTTCTCCCAGTAGCCTAGTCAGAACACGTTCCATTAATCTCTAATCACCTTGAACTGCCAAAGACCTTTTCCTGTGGAAAACGCGGTCTTTCCTTATCTTTAGGGTCCAGCTCTACTTGCCAATAGCCAGTTGTCAGGTCAAGCGTAGAAAACCATTTCATGCCGTTGAGAGTATTCAAAGTGTCATCTATCCTTGGTAATGGATAACTGTCCTTTTTTATCCCGTTGAACACCACGGACTAGACGATGGTTCAGTTACTTCATTATTCTTCATGTTTTGAATCATGTCGTCCACCTCTTTTTCTCTGGCAAAAGGAATTCGACGAGGTCGTTGACGAATAGGTTGTTCATTACCAGTATTAATTTTGAGTTGTACCATACTTGTCCTGCCGATATGACCATCGCTCTTTGAAAAGATATCGGAGAACCGACGCAGCAAATTCTTCGCCTTCAATAATTGTCAAATCTTCCTTACATCCCTCTAGTATACTGTTAACGTCGATTGTACTTCTGACCGTCTTTTTGACTTCTTGACCAGACGATGCAAACACTTCGCAACCAGACGATGTCTTCGCTCCGTCCTATTAGCGTAACCTTTCCTCAATACCTGTTCTTCATTACTTAAATTTAATACAGGTACCACTATTTCTGTAGATGTGTTGACAACTGTACGTGCTGGCAACCACAAAGTTTGGTTATTTATTTTTTCCAATAATGTCCACCGTCATTGTTGCAAGTTGCAACAATGACGGTGGACATTACTTTGATTGTTGAAATTTACTGGAACTAGCGTTTGTGATCGCGGCAGTAATTTTGTGTTCTACACCTTGCCTTCACCACCGCCTCTTATTGGTATTTCGTCATCTCCACACTTCAGGATACCGCAGTTAATGTCAAGTTTGCACCGATGGTCCTTCAAGAAGTCAGCTCCCTTCCGAACGTTTATCTTCCCGTTTCTTCTTATCAGCTGTGTCCCAATAACCGTACGTGACGCACCAGTATCCAAAGTCAATGGGCATGGAATTTCATTTACTGTTAAGCCATTAACGTTTAAGCTGTTTCCATCCGTGCTCTGATGAATCTTAATTTTCGGGGCTTCATGTGTACCGGCCAGCCCCCACCCCTCAGCCCTGTTGTACACAAGCATCGGTCCCTCGTCTCTCAGCAATCCGATTCGGGCAGCCGCTTCTTAGATGTCCCCGCTCCCCGCAGTTTCGCCGCTCCAGTTCCGTTGAATGAATCTCCCTCAGGCGTCCACTCCTCGGGTCTCGTCGGACAGCTTCTACCTCAAGCGAATGCGCGACGGCTTCCTTGATCTGACCGTGATGACCCAGGCGCACAGCAGCCCTTACTTCCGTGTCGAAAATACCGTCGATAAACGACTGCAAAAGTATGCTGTCAATGAATGATGATGGTGGTGATGATTGGTACGCCTTCCGGACCAACTTTTCCACTTCTAGGGCCCACTGTTGTAAGGATTCATAAGCTCGTTGGCATCGGTCCCGGAGTTGAGCGCGGAAGACATGCTCCAGACAGACATGCGCGATTCCAAGGCTTCTAGCAACTGCTCATAGGTAGCTTCACTTCCTAAAGCCTCCAGTACAGTCAAAGCTTTGTCTCGTAGTCCCAAAGTAAGAGCGGTTTTGGCTTGGCTGATGGTCCACCTATTTAAGTCTCTCACAGCTTCAAATTATACGCTGCCTAGGAAGAGGTCCCATCAAAGGGCGGCACTTTAAAATTTCCGCCTGAAGAGAATGCACTTACTATGGTCGCTGAAGCCGGAACTCAATTTATTTTTATCCTCTTGACGTCTTCCTCAATCTTCTTGACGTCTTCTTCGATGAAGGAGAGGCGGTCTTCATGTTTTTGCACGGTTGTCTCTATAGCCTCAACCCTCCGCATGCTTTCGGTGATAGCCGTCAGAAGTATTTTCTGCCAGACGCGCACAGCAGTTCTTCCTGTCGGCGGGCTTGGTCCTCTTGCATGGCTGCTTGCTCTTCCTGTTGGCGGGCTTGCTCTTCCTGCACAGCGCGCAGCTGTTCCTCTTGTCAGCGGGCTTGCTCTTCCTGTCAGCGGGATTGCTCTTCTTGAACTGCGCGCAGCTGTTCCTCTTGTCGGCGGGCTTGCTCTTTCAAGTAAGGCACCGTAAAGTTCGAGTAAAGCGCCGAGATCCGACACCGGGGTTTTCATCGTCGCTACGTCGGAAGTTGCCACCCCGGAGTTGTCTTGACGTCCAGGAATCTCTTCCTCAGAAGCTTCGGCTCCAGAGCCACGTGGTTGCTGTGTGACTGTTTTAGCGTGAGTACTCACGCCTTCCCTCGGCGTAATAGGCATTTTACCTTCCAATCCCACTTCTGACACCAAATGTTACGAAAGTGGGTAAATTAGGAAAGTTGGTACAGGGATTGGAAGGAAACTAATGTCACTGCCGAGAGTAACAATTTATTTGCGTTTCACAATATTCCGAACACACCACACTCACTGCACAGAACGAGTTGTACTGCACTAACCGCGTAGTACTGTTTCACACTGTACCGCGGACTACACTTAGCTCAGTCCAACGGGAGCACTGCACCACTCACTATTCACTTTCACTGTTCACTTCACTTCACTTTACTACTCTTTCACTTCTTCTTCTTATTCTTCACTTGAGAGCACTTTCCACTGAACTGCCCTGTAGGTGCGTCTGGAGCTCTTTATATACCCCTAATTTCAATCGTAATTTGTTGAATTTCGACTGTCATTTCGTTATTCTTTTCGATTGTCTTCTACAACTTAATTAATTTTGCTTGATCTAGTACTTTCCATTATATTTGATTTTTGTAAAGAATCATCTCCATTTACTAGAATTTTCTATAAAACTGCGAAATCACAAACAAAAACCCTTAGAGTTCGCCGGGGCTTGAACTCACGATATTCGGTTCGCAGCTGTAGCCACTACCGCTCAGCTACCGTGACTTGTAAACGTTTCTTCGAAAAACTTCTATGGATTGTTTGTCTGTGCGGTGACGTATGCATGGCGTCACATTAGCAAGTTGCCTTAAATTTAGACAGCATTAAAATTTAGGCTCTCAATCCTTGTGGGTTAGAGGGCTCGGCCCTCTGACTTGCTAGAGCTATAGCTTATACTCCCCACTACATCTGTATAAGCAATATTTCTTTCCTTCCCATTCTTTCCTCCCGTTCCTGTCAATATACTCCGAATTACAATTTTAACCACCATAAGTGCTCAAATGACGATAAAAGGCTTACCCTCTATTACGTAAATGTTACTAATTTATATATACGCTTCAGCCTACCATTTCCGGTGAATTCTTGTTTGTCACCTTGGAGGACTAAAACATTCACTAATTAAAATAAGTTTAATAGGATGTTCATCAAATTACTTTTGTTATTTGGACGGCTAACGTATCATACACCACAGTAAAGTTTCGTGAGCTGAACAATAATGAGTTAATTAGGAAAGTTTGGCTGGCCGACAGCAGCGGTCACATTGACCCAGTCAATTCTCTCCTATGACCGTTCACATTAATTTGGTTAATTGCCAGTAAGTATGTTGCTACCTTCATGCAGTAAGAACATATAATGGAACAGACATAATGACATTGGGTCTAATTATTTGCTATTTAGGGATAACGCATTATGCCGATATTAATAGGTAGCTATTCCTAGATACATACATACATACACTCTCGCCTCTATAAGCAAAGGGGCAAACTCATTGCCGTCATCGAGAGACATAATAGAGTCGACTATGATATAATACACACTGTTAGATAGATAACAGTCTGATCCCTAAGTTGCGTTTTACAACACAAATGGGAACACATGAGGCGCCCTATTACAATACACCAAGTACATCTAAATTAAAAGTTTTGCAGTTTCATGGCTCGGGCTTCCCAGCACCAGCCAGTTCAAGTTATAGGTATGAGACCTTCACTTGCTTGAGCTGTTACTTTTACTCCCCAATCCACTCATATAAGCAATATGCTTTCCTTTCTCTTTCTAGCCTCATTTTCCCTTCAAAATGCTTCGAATTTTCACTAAGTACCCGGAGGACGACAATAGGCTTGCCCCCTATTACGTAAATGGGACAGAATTATATGATGCATAATGAAGCTTTGATTACGCCTCTGCGTACCACTTCGGGATACAGGCGTAAGCGCATGTATGTATGTATGTAAATGTATCTTTATTTGTTTAAGCCGCGTTAATCTCCGGAACTACATGTCCGCTTCGATCTTTTGTATTGATGTATTGTAATTACCGAGAGTAGTGACCGTAAACGTTGTGAGTGATAGGAATGGCTAATACATACTTTTCTACTTAAGGGAGGGAAGTACGTCAGCCTATACAAATAGTGGTCAAAATTTGACTTGGGCATTACGTTATAGTTTTGTATAAACTTTTGCGGGCAATGATGAGCATGCGTACATTGTTAACTTTTTCTAAAGTTTACAAGAATAAACCTACTGCATTTACTCATAATTAGAAGGACACTTTTCTAAAGTTGTTAATGTAACATATTGTAAGTAGGTACGCAGTAAAATATTGTATGTTGTTCTTCACTTTGCCACTAAGGGGGATTATGTAGCATATGATAACGTTTTATGTAGCATTGCTATCAATATGTGTAAATAAAAATGTTTAAAAATATCTATATTTAATTTATTACGAATTTAAGCTGCTTTAGCATGGATGATATGACAATCTCCTTCGAACTACTTGATCATTAACCAATGTGATGTTTTCTATAATGTCAATTGTAATATGATTACGAAACAGGGATATTGAGATCCACACGTATAATATATATATAAAAAAAAACATATTTATATAATTCGCTTAAGCGTTTGAAAGACAAATTATAATTATTTCTAGAATAACACAAATAGGTGTATTTAAGGAATTAAGTATTTGTTTTACAAATCTAGTTTATTTTTTAATGTTTTTTTTTAATAAGCGAAATTCAACCGTTTTGGTCCAATTTCGAATGATATTCGGTTTGAATTCCAAATCATTGTGGTATGTATGATATGCAATTTTACCATTGTAATTTTGTAATATGTGGTAAGTAATAAACAGTACATTGTATGTTTAACATTTATGTAATCGGCTTTAGTAAAGCGTTGCTGCTAGCCTATATTAATTGCAAAATTTCCAGACAGTGGATGGCACACAATGGTGCAATAATGGCACAAAGTCTAGTTTGCCAAGCAGCCTCAAAGTACAAAGCGTGTTTGTAAACAGCCTTATTGGTCTCAAAGCGTTATTAATGTACGTATGCACGTAGGTGTAGCCAGCCTGCATGCTTCTATAGCTTGCAATAGAACGAGATCAATCACCTATCCGTAAACGCAGTTGAATTAATATTTCACGCTTATTGAACATAATTATGACTAGAAGTGTGAACTTATAAATTAAATGAATATTTGGTTTTAAACAACACTAGAGCTTTTTTTTTAGATAACTGTATGGCAAGTGGTTAGTGACCTTGACTGCTGATCCAGAGGTCGATTGTTTGATTCCCACACGAGACAAAAATTATGTGTTCAACAAATAGTTGTCCCGAGGCTATGTTGGTGAGGGCTTTTAACAAAATATATATTTATATTAATATAAATATACTAACAATTGGCTTGGAGGTAAGCATTTTCGAAATTGGTTTTGAGTTAAAAAGTATTTAAAAGTTGTGTCTAGCCCGGTGTATAAAAAGTTTTACGTTAAGGATATGTAGAGCACATTAGTATGAAAGATTAAAGAAAATGAATAATTCCCAATAACCACATCACAGCGCACAATGGCACGAACCAGGACCAATAGTCTTCTATTTAGAATGTTTTACAGATTCGGATTAAGTAAGGACGACGGGATGGATGACCCGATCTTACGACCGTCCGTTTTGTAAGTCTCCACAGAGCTCAATGATTGATGTCTGGTACTTAATTAGAACACGATTTCCTAAAACTTTGTACTGACAGGTATTTAAATTATAGTTTGCTTTATTTCCAAAGTAAAAAAGAGGAGATAATACCTATATTAATACTGTTTGATACACAATATTCAAAATTTTTTCGTAATGGTTATAGCAAATGAGAAATATATGGACTGCATTTTTTTTATATTATAGGGGGACAGACGAACGTACGGTGATGACAAGTGCCGTCCATGCAACTCGAGAGTCGGTAAGTGCGCTGCCCGCCTTTGAGGGTGATGAGGGATGAGGGGAGGGGAAGGAAGAGAGGGGGATGAGGAGATGGGAAAAGGGGAGGGGGACAAAGGTGAGGAAAAAGGAGAGGGGACAAGGGTGAGGAAAAAGGAGAGGCGGAGTTGGGCCTCCGAAAACCTCACTAATTTTCTGGAAATGTAACGCAAGCGCTGTTTCACAACCAGTTTTTTTTGAGGCCGTTCTATCGCACCGGTCGAGCCAGCCCATTCGTGCCTAAGCATGTCTCTATCACTGTTAAACTTCCTTATTTTTTTGGAAGGTTTATCTGATGTAGCGTTGAAATCAAATCTTAGTAAAATGTCAGTATACATATAAATGTATATGTATACATCATATAGTATAAATTTTCATTGTCATAGTAAAATCAGGGCACATGTTTATTTTATGACAATGAACATACAATAAATGAACTTGGGTTTGTTCATTTCATGTAGATGAAAGACAAATCGACTTTAGTTTTTATTAACCTTGAGAAAGTAGATCGATAACAAAAGCTGATCCGTACTCTGGTTATAAACTTGTAATACTTACCTAATACCCTCGCAGTAGAAGACGTGACAGTTTAAGACATTTGCTATGCTTCCATTATTTATAATTGATAGAAATAAAATATCATTTACTTTATACTTTATTTAGCAAGATTTATATTTAGGAACATCACAGATTGCACAATATTATTATTTTTGTTGGTAAGGTTTATATCGTTGTTTGTCAGATAATTGTCATACTATGATGTTATGGGAAGGCTTTCGGGGTATTATTATTATTCTCAACGTACATAAAGGAAAGTTTTGGTAAATAAATAAGAGAAATTCAGTGTATATAATGTAAATTGGCAAATAACTTCTAAGGGGCCTCTTGGAGATTTGCTAGAGGTAAGTTGTTACGGCGATGTTTTTACCGCTCGCTGCAATGGGTGCTACTCAAACCGTACGATTTTAATTGGCCCTATTTTTGGGATATCCTTGTTCACGTCTCGGTTATACTTTGAGTTCCCCTAAATATTTGTAGTTGCATTTTGTATCTATTAAAAATAGGTTTAAAGAATAGTTGGGTTCTACAGTTAAATACGTACTACTACTATGTTATTTAATTAGCGGTAGAGTTTAATGCTGTTTGTTGATTGAATTGATTGATTTATTTATCATTTCGGTATAAGGTATTATTATAATATACATAAAACACACATCAACATCTTATATCAGCGACACCCAAATCCAGGTTTTTAAAGATGTCCCAGTGTCTTTAGGGCGATGGTCTGCCGTCCCTCTTTATCACCTTAAAGCAAAGCGAAAGCGAAAATTAGTCATGTCAGGATATATGTGGTGTTTTCTTTGAGAAAACTAACAACAATTAACACAGCCATTTTTACTATTGGAAGGCCTGAGGAGGCTTTCAAAAGTAAAAACAGCTATAGAATTTACTGTCAGCTGAAATAAGTAAAGAGTAATAAGTATAATACCATAGTCACATAGAATTTATATAAATCTTTGAATTAATGTAGATTAGACTAAATAACATTTTAATGAGATCAACAATTTCTCGCGTATTTATTAAAACTACTTACTAAAATCCATAAGCGAATTTAGATTTATTAAAATTAAATTAACACATATGTACGTAGTTTATGGTCTAAGCTGGCGTGTGGTACATAAATTGGTCCAGAATTTCGCAACTCCACGTACTAAGGCGTTAAGTTGTTGTCTGAAACTGTATTCCTTGTATGAATATGGAAAGCCGCGGTTGGCTGTCGCCACAATCTTAATATGCATGAACTGCTAACTTACTAATTCACCTCACAACTACATAGTTGACATTGTAGGCACATAAATGATTGCAGTTTTGGTACATGTTGATCATTTGGATGAATAGGTTGCCGATTATAGATTATAATGTAGTGACATCTACATTTCAAACCCTAATTACATCTTAAACTATTTTGACTTCTTCGAAGTTTGTAGCATGACGCGTTTGATTTCGTTTTGCATCATTAGTTCAAACTCATAACATCAATGGTTTCAGGGTGCATATTAGGCCACTGAAAAACCTAGCTGAACTAAACCACTTTAATGAACAGACGAGCTTGAGCGATTTTGATAGGCTAGTGTGATGGTAAATGGTTCTCAACTATGCATATGTGTAAGTATGTGTAGTGAAAATAGCTGAGTTTCAGTTAGAGTTCCTAACTGTTTGTGTGGCGGGTACTCGACTTGCTGCGTAGGTACAATCAGTTACCTTTGACAGTGTTACGACAAATGGGATGAAAGTGTTGATACTGTAAATGAATACAGTTAACTTACGTTTTCTGTTATACTCCTTGTCACAATAATAGTTTTTTTACATTAGTGTCAGGTAGCTGTTAGAAAGACCTGACAATTTGCCGCATAATATATTTAAGAAAGAAAGTATTTATTTATATTATGTATTAGAAAGAAAATATTTTTATTTTTTTTCTTACTTTATTTATTACTTTTGCAGGACGGTAAAAATTTTGCATAACATTTGCATGTGCCACTTGCCGCAAGTTGTATTAAACAAATATTTTTCAATAAAATTTTTGTATGTCTATGAAAAGTAAGTCTCAAGCGATTTGTGATACTGGTAACACCTGGAAAGGCAAGTGTTTAAACATTGTAATTGATTAAGTATGACTATTACGAAAAATGGTTTTATGCAGTATCATTTGCCTATTGAAATATATTTAAATAAATATTATAACTAATGAAAGCTTTTAAAATCACAAAGCAAACAACCAATCAAGAAATTTATAACAAGATATTACTTTAGCCACCAAACCCCTCAAGCCATAACCTCAATCAAGTATTTAGTTAGGGAAGCACCACCTACTATCCAGTGTCCCGCGATGAACTGTACCATAGTCCGACTATGATAATATTTTTCTAAGAAGTTAACAATTGCACAAAGAGCTGTCAACAGCGGGTGCTGTCACAAAGTTTAAATGAAATCTCGGGACTATGTCTGTGTAATTACAAACAACTCGACGTCGTAAGGTCGGCGTCTACCCCGTCAGCCGTGTAATGGACTTTTCAAGTATTCCTAACGTGAAAACTTTCACTCCAGCCGACTTAAACGCCTCCGACAATGTGCTTAACGATGTTTTTAACTACTTCACTCCATTCCTTGGCTATTGCAGGTTAAATTAATTATTCGGTTGTCATTCTATCGTGTTTCGACGTGAATTATTTGTGGTGCACCGTGATGGCTAAATAGAGTTAAGATGTTAAGCGTGTTTGACATGCGAGTGAACAGCGTTCATAATTACAAGATATCCATTACTCTGCTTACTCCGAGGGGATTTCTGAAGGGTTTATGGCTGTGTATGTACACTGTAAATGCAATTAGCTCACGTAGTGAGAGCTATAGGCCGACTTTATGTACGTATATTATTTAGTATTGTTTCGTGTCTTTGGTTTTTTAACACACGTGCCTATAATAAAGACAAAAGCTGAAAGCCTAAGGCATCTAAAGCCCTGAATAATGTCTTCCATTATTTAATTGTTTGTGCCACTTAGACTACATTACTTGATATAATTTTTGTGAAAAAATAAAGTAAAGAATACATCAAGCACTATTCCAATTTCCTTGTGTAGTAGGCTCGCTTCTTATATAAAATACAAGCACTTACTAGTATTCTTGTTAATTACTCCGGCTATGTTAATTCCTTGCCATAGGATTGAGCTTATTACAACTTGCTGCTGTCACCACACGGCTTCCGTGAACGGAAAGTCACGCGTCATGTCGTCACTACGCGCATGATGCGTTAAGTTTATATGATTAATTCAACCTCAAATACAGCTACAAAAATATTATAACTTGATAATTGATAGAAGCGTGCTTGTCTTTTGCAGTAGTCTCCTTGCAGGTTCTACTTAGTGCATTACTACGTGTAAATGAGTCATATAAATCTGACTTATATAAATATATGTGATCTGGTTTATATGAATTATTTAAAAGTAACTAAGTATGTCCACTATAAGTAAATTATTAATGATTTTGTCTTCGTCGACTGCATCGAGTTTTGTGGGTTTTATTTGTGTAATTCATAGATTGTTTTTTTTTGCGTTTGCCTTAATTCCATAGTGCGAGGCATTATTAATTCTTCTTCTTTCTTTCTTTTTTAAAAGACAACTCCCGCACTAGGATTAATTCCTGTGTCGCGAGGGACTTTACAAACATTCAAACAACGGACACAAAGAACACCCAGACTCAGAACAAAAATTTGAGGATTACACAAAGTGTTGTCCCGTGCGGGGATCGAACCCACTACACTCGGCGCGGCAGTATAGTGTCGAGGTGACCACTTAAACCGCTACGCCCTTCCCTCTTATTCTATATATATATATATATCTTATTTCCCTCTCTCTTTTTTTAATAATTGTTGATAATCAATCTGTTTAAAAATAGATTAGAGTTTATACAATATATATATAAACATAACTCTAACGGAGGCTCTTTATCGAATAACGTAGTGGAAGGTCGATTTCCTTAACCGCCAAACGTATATCTACATACACCCACATCTCTGAAGGGGCTGAAATAGGCGTCACTTAAGCCTACCTTGGCTGACCATAATTTAGTCCCACTTACATGTACGTTTTCCACGGTGTAGTCCTTCCTGATGGTCAGGTGGCCAAGGTTTGTAGGGTTCTTAGGGTATATCCAGGGCCTCTGCAATAGATACACTTGTGTAACACCGTGCGGTTTTAGTCGGTTCAAGTTCGACATACCACTTCACAGTTAGCTCCAGTGAGGCCGTGACCGATGACCCGTGGATGAGGTGGTGAGGACACTACACGATAATCAAAAAAAGTTTAGGATACACGTAAACTGTGCTATATTTCAAAAAGGTTGACTATCGCGATTACAGACACGTTTTTGAAGTCTCGGGGCGGCATGGCGTTATTACAATTACCCTCAACCAAGAGTCCCCGGCACGTCGCCATCGAATGAAACGCGCTGATTGCACAAAGCTTCTTCCGATCCCCTCTTATTCGTTATAGTTGCAATTGTCCTCTTGCTGTGTACACTTCTTAATAACAGAACATAGTAAATGATCAACGCTCGGATGCTCTTCCGAGCGCATTGTGGCTTTCCATAAAGGCAATCACTGCAAATATATTGCTAAATGAAAACCCTCTAATTATCAAAATTATTATTTGTTGCCGCATTTTTATGTAAAAACTTAGGGAAATTTTCTTTAGACGAGCTCTGTATTACATTTAGACAGCCAACGTCGCCTTTGAAACAGGTAATTATATTTTCCGAAAGGGTTTCTAATTAATATAGCTGTATTTTAATTAGCAAGGCACAGTTTGTGCATTTAGAGTAATTTAAAAAGAAATTATTATAGGTGAAGCAAAATGTTAAATTGATTAATTAACAATAATTACATATTGCTTATTATACAATTATTACGCTTCTTTTATAATTTACTAGAAAACGTTGCTCAATTTTTATTTTACAAATGGGAGTATAAAATATTACGATTGATGTGAATTTGACAAAGAAATACTTAACAAGTAGGTATTAACAGAATTTCAGAATTCGTATATAAAAAGCAATATAGGAACTATGAAGTAATACAGTTTACTTACACAAGTCAGTAATGAATACTGGAATAACAGTGAAGACCAAAAATAATAAAAGTCGCAATAAGGTTTATTTCCTCATAATATCCGGCCAGTTTGGTATAAAGAGCCTGTTTACGGAACTTCATACGTATCGGTTACGGTTACGGCTGTTAATGAATATACGGCGAACTTTCAATCAATTTTAGAAATGTTAAAGACTATTACTAGACTAGACTATGCAATGTTGTTTTTACCTTGTAAAGAAGTTATATGTACATAAACTAATTTAAGTAATATCTTCATCAATAATCTTTTAAAACATACAAATTGTATATAACCATGTAGATGTTGCTGAGTAGCAGTGATAGTCAGCATTGCCAAGTAAGCAGACAGCTCCCGACGTACTGCAAATACCGTTCGTTGATCATAACAGTCTGTGGATGGAATAGCAAATGTAAGTATGTGGTGTTTTTTAGGCACTCATCACCAGACAAACTAACGAAGTGGAGTTTCGTACGTGACGATAATTTTGTCCCGCGGGACCTCTTTGTGCAATCAGGGCGGTTTCTTGGACCTTTAACGTTACACTTTTATATTGGGTATTGACAGGAAAATTGAAAACGTAGACACTCATTGAACACAATAGCTTAATAGATGTTTTTTTTTATTTCAGATATACTTAATAACTCAGAGGGCTCGGACTGCCTGGTACCATCCAGTTCGAGTTATGGGTACGCGACCTTGAATTGCTCGAGATATTGCTTACACTCCCGAATCCATCTTTATAAGGAATATCCCATTTCTTGCCTTTCTGCCCTCCCATTTCTGTCAATATACTCCAAATTTCCTACCTAATTCCCATAAGTGCCACGATATCGCCAATAGGATTGCACCCTATTACATAAATGGGACTAAATTATAATCGACAAAATGTGGGTTTTAATTACGCCCCTGCCTACCTTTCAGGGATACAGGCGTGAGTGTATGTATGTTATATCTGTATCTTGTTTGTAAAATTACTTTAATGTTTACAAAACCAGGCACTGGCTTTTAAAGTCTTTTCTATCTTTGTTCCCAGCATTAAATGTTACTTATGTATGCAATGCAGCGTCAGGTCACAGCCATTCATAAGACCCTTTTCGTCTATACAAAGGAAGGGGCCTCAGTTTTTTCGAAAGTGGATTCCAAGTATTATACATACAGTACTGGGCAAGAAATAATGCAAATCGACCTCTAGAAAGAGACAATCGGCTCATTTCGGCCTTGTAGAATTACTAACATACCGGAGTTGTCGAACAACTGACAAAACGTAATACATATAGTGTGCGAAAGGGACAGCGACCAAGCCGAAATTAGCCGATGTCTCTTTCTAGAGGTCGATGTGTATTGTTTTTTGCTCAGTACTGTATGTATGTATGTTTGAGAAGCAGATGATCGAAAAGTTTGTAAATATTTTACTCGTCATATTTCGTTTTCGACTGTAGTAACTTTTGGATGTAGTAGGCTATGGTCCTTATTAGCAATAGCAAATAACAAATGGGTGTTCTTCGTTATAAACCTACGGTACATAGGCACCTATATAGACAATAAATTGTTTGTAATGTCGTCTAGATCTTCGTTCGGTACGGCATTGGTTCTCGAGCTAATATTTTACCAGTACCGTATTGTCCTGCCTCGGACTCCGTCACATCTCGACTTTCTGAGCCTTTTTGAAATAATAAGCCATGTAATTGGGATTTATGTCCCTTTTACGATGTTTAAATGCCGTACCCCCTCATTAAAGCTTTCTATTGCAAAACGGATACGTTACTTATGATATTTTCAACGAAGAATTAATTCCCCGTTTGTAACTCGAATAGTTTTGTTTTTCCTTTTAAAATTGTCTTATACATATATTTAAAGCATTTAATATGGAGTTTGACTATCATTTTAAATTTTTTATGAAGTATTATAAATACAGTATAAACTTGACTTACTACTTACCAACTTCTTAAATATTTGAAATTTATGAGCAGAAAGTTACTGAGCACGTATTTACATTAATATCGAAATCAAAGAATAATATTTATAGTGTGGTCTAATACTATTAGCTGGAGTTTAGCGTGGACGCACTAAATAAAAACCATCTAAGTTGGTATTATGTTGATTTACTATATGGTGTAAGACGTATGTTAAAATAAATAACGGCGGTAGCGTGATGGCTGAGGCGTCGGACTTGCGAACAAGTGGTTGCGGGTTCAAACGACACCCAGTACACTACCGTCGTACACCCACCCCTAACACAAGCATTTAGCTTAGCTGGGGGGGGGTTAACAAGAATACCAGTAATGTGTGACCCACATTACTATCATTCTTAAAAAAAAAAAAAAACTATCTTTGTGAGCCTTTTTATGGAGTATAAGGAAATATTTAGTACGCTACGCTTTCTCACCTAAGAGATTCTACAGACTAGTGAAATTTGTTATGTCGCTACAGTTGCCTGGTAAGTATTATGTATTTTAGGGTTCGTGTCTTACATTTATATCACTATTCATTGTTTTAGGAAGACAGGCGGAACTGGATTCACAAAAGAAACATTCTAATATGAAATGAATGTAAGCTTCACTGCCGGAACTATTAAATATATGTACAAATATTGAAGGAACTTATGACTGGAGAACGTATGAATAACGTGTTTCAGAACTTTGTATGTACGGAGTATAACAGGTTTCATTTATAGGTAAACCTTAGACATCGTCAATAAGACTCGCTGACGGAACACCATGCGCTTTTAGTGTGTTCGAGTCTAATATGACGGCTTATCGTTACCTCCGGCACAGATAAGATAATGCACAGCACGGCACAGATAATAAGTGTTTGATTTAGGTGAGGTTACACATGCTGGTTTTTAATATCCCAAAAAGACAGATATTTTCAATTTTTATAGTTTCATACGGATACTGTTTAAACTTTATAAAGACATTATCAATTGAGACTTATTAAGATAAATGTATTTTTCTTCTACAGTAAAGTTGGCAGGTATAAAATCAGATCTCAGTTTTAGTTAAAGAACTCACAACGAACAAAATACTCGTTACGTTACGTTTATATACTCTGAGTAAAAAAATCGTAGCAAAGGCTCTGCGCAAAGTTTTGTTTAAAGGCTTTCGATTCTTATTAAGTTGCTTTTAAAGTTCACTTAGCGCTTAGTACTATCATTGATTTTACCGCGCCTTTAATTTTTGTATTGATATAATGGAGTGATACTTTGAATTAAAATAACACTATTACGAAATATTAAATATGTACAGTTAAGAAATTGACTCCACTTAGAGGATAAGGCCCAAATTAGATCGAGGTAGTATATTATTCCAGCGCACCGCCTGCAACTTGATAAGGCGCAGGTTCAGGAGCATATGGCATACTGTTCTCATCTCTATGCAGATGCACCCCAGTATCACATTTTCCTTCTTGACCGCGTTAAACGAAGAGGGACTCGCACTGTCGAATGCAGGGATATTTCTGATGAGCTTGACACATTGGCTTTGCTTAGAGATGGAGCTCCACTCTGCACTCTCTATCGCTTGTATCATGGGGAGTATTCAGGCTGTAGGTTTCCGCCATCCTCCTACGCGACAAAATATCAATCCCCATCACCTGGACGATTGGCACTCCTCCACTGTGCGTTTCTCCAGAAGCTTTTTGCCTAGCACAACCAGCCTATGGAACAAATTGTCGCCTGCCGTATTTCCGAACCAATACGACCTTCAAACTACGATTAGTTAGGATATTAGTTTTTGTTCATAAGAAGATTTCAATTTATAAAACCAAAGTTCTGTAAACGGTTTCGTCTATTGGTAACAAATGCTAAATTAGCTACATAATAGTAAGGAAGGGATAATGCAAGATGACTGCCATCTTGCATTATCCCTTCCCTGCAATAGAATTTCACTAAATGCTACCTTCTACGTACTATGTTAATTAATCACTATCACTCTTAAATATTGTTTTAAAATTAAATCAACGAAACGAGTTCTACAGTTACTCCCTTAAAAATTAATGATTATAATACTGCACTCTAACCGCAATGTAAATATAAATCTCAATGATAATGTTATGATATCAAGTATTTTATAAAGTTTAAGAAAATTCAAAAGGTGATTTAATACTAAATAAAAAAATATACCGTAAACAAATATTAGGAAATTATCGGATATTATGTATGTATTGTTTATTATTTTTTAAGATTAATTGTTTGTAAGATTAATTGTAACTTTATTTCTTTTAATTTGTATTCTGTAAGATTTTTAAGAATAAAATAAAACAGATTTTACCTTTATTTTGTCAAGAACTAAATTAAATAAAACCAACTCGAAAAAGCGATATCTCAGAAAATTAAAAAGTCTCGAAATGACGTTTTTGAATACTAAGTTTCAAATCGTTAGAGCTCAACTTCAAGCCAGTTACGTTGATTTATCAACCGTGGTCACGTGATAAATAGAGTAGGAAATGGCATGTTTTTTTTTAAACTAATATGAAAGGCCAAGAAAGTATCTCAATTGTCTATTATAAGTTATAAGCCTCGCACACATCTTATTAGCGGCCCATTTGAAAGCACAATTTGTGACCAATAGAGATCTGTTTTAAAGGTCGTCGAACAGTAGTGCGTAAAACACAATCCATCAGTGAACCCAACAAAAACGGAGTTGAATATGTTCACAAAAAACGTAGTTTAGGTGACCTAAGGCTGCCTAAACTATTTGGTACTAGTCTGGTTCTTACCACAGAGGTCAAGTATCTAGTAGTCATACTTGACAGAAAACTCGTATGGAATAGACACCTAGATGCAAAACTTAATAAAGCCTGCATTATCTTCTACCTATGTAAGCGGCTCCTCGGCAAAGCCTGGGGTCTCTCACCGAAAATCACTTTATGGCTTTATAAAGCGGTAATAAGGCCAATAATCACGTAGGGTGCTATTGATTGGTGGCAGAAAACTGAGCTTAGCACAGTTAGAAACAAGTTGCAGCAATTCCAGAGACTCGTTTGTACGGCCGTCACTGGATGCATGCGAACAACCCCTACTGCCGCCCTTGAGGTGGCTCTCGATGTAGCACCACTAGACCTGTACATACAACAGTAGGCAGCTATGGCAGCGATCAGACTTAAACATCTGAGTATGTGGAATAACCAAGAGCGTCCACATTCCAATATCTGGAATCAACTAGTTGACTACCAACCTCTGATAGCTGTCCCATGTGACAGGATTCCAAAAGAACTTCGAAAGAAGGTACTGTATACAACTACAGGAAAACGATAGTGATCATTCTGGCATAAATGAAGCCCGGATATACACGGACGGCTCCACGATGAGGTCAGGTACTGGAGCCGGGGTGTATTCACTAGACCTAAACATAAAAATATCGCTGGCACTGGGCGAACACAGTTCGATTGTGATTTCAATGCGAATGTGTTGCGCTAACATACGCAGCCCACGCGGCTATGTCAAGAGGCATCAAGAAGTACAACATCCGCATACTGTCAGATATTGTGGCGGTAGTAAGGGCCCTAATGGGCAACACCATAAACTCCGGTCTCATCTATGAATGCCACCAATCGCTAAAAGGCCTAGCTTCGACGAACGCGGTCGGATTCGGTCAATGGATCAGGGGGCACAGCAACTCACTCGGTAACGATGCCGCCGACGAGCTAGCAAGGAAGGGATCCACAACACCAGTGGCAGGTCCTACCACACTCCTGCCACTACCCTTTAACCTATATCGCTCCTGGGTAAGGCAAAGGACTCGAGAAGCACACAATAGCAGCTGGATTAACACACCTGGCTGCAGGCAATCCAAACTGGTATTAACAGAAATATCACCACGTTTATCGCGTAGACTCATCAGTCTTCACAGAACGGACATCCGAATAGTGGTCATTATTGGTAGCATTACAGGCCATTTGGCTCTGAACCGACACCTATCCGTCATTAACGCTACCGATAGCCCCCAAAGCAGGGGTTGTCTAAGCGCGGAGTAAAGGGCCGCCCACGTCATCCTGGAATGCGAGGGCGTAGCTGCACAACGGGCAGAAATCTTCGCAGGCGCGAGGACGCTCCTAGAAGCCTGTGAACGCCCCAGAAGGCTTCTGCGTTTCTGGAAGGAGCTAGGCTGGCTCAACTAGTCAGCCTCCTGAACCGAACATAATGGACCGAAAAATCGATGAAAACCTTGAAAGTTTGTTTCTATTGATTGTTTAAAAGTTAAAACTTTATGCTAAAATAACTTTATTTTTTTTTATTGATAAATGCTTAAATAAGTTTGATATATTTTTTTGTTTAACTGTGACAAACTAACTCGTTACCTGACGCAACAAATTTTGTAGACACTTCGTCAGTGATTAGTGTTGCCTAAAATTGATCTTGGTCTTCTACCTGCGTTTTCGCAAGACCAAGACCAAGAACAAGACATCTAATTGTAGCAAGACCAAGACTGAACCATGTAAGATTTAAGCAACAATCAGAGTGACCCCTGCAAGACTCATACATCTTGCAGATTTTAAATTTTCGTTCGTGTTTATTACTGCTTATTTGATAATTTACCGACAAAGATATTGTGTTTTTAAAAACTGTGCAACAAGTGTACGGTTCGTCTGTTCATATATTTATTTAAACTTGCAAACTGCTTTTTCTTATTTTTCATCCGCTCATGAAGTTTCGTATCAGTTTATACCTACTACGTTTTAAAGAGCAGCGCATTTCTGACAGGCTCCTGCCACGTCACGAGTAAAGGCGACGGCGGCTACTTCAAAGACTGGGTAGCGCTTTACACATGTTGCCAATGTTACAAAGAATAAATTATTTTGTTGTTGTGTTCTTCTCGCAAAGGCTGTTGAAATCGTAACGACATGTAATGTTATAATAGTTTATTGTAGTAATAGTCATATAATATACATATGTATATGTATATTTAGTTTTAATTTTTCAAAACTAAATATATATATGTACATGTATACTTGAATATAGATACTGTCATCGTAATGTCTTTAAAATTTGTAAAGTTAATTTTAATTAATTTGCTTGGTATAGAAAGCCGACTTTGAAGCAACGCTTGCCTTGATTTAACGAAATTAATGATTTTACCGGAGGCCCAACTCCCCCTCTCCTCTCTCTTCTCCCCTCACCCCACCTTTTCTCTTTACCATCTCCCCATGCCCTCTCTTTTCTAATGAGTTGATGGGAGGATGCAGGGACGGCCTGCATCCTCACATCATCAGTCTTAAAGGCGGGCAGTGCCCAACTCTAGAGTTGCAGGTGTCCATGGGCGGCTTTACGATGACCCGTCTGTTTGTCTTTTTTTATAATAAGTATTAAATTCCTATTTTTTTTTTATAAAAAAAAAAATTTCAAATGTTTATGTCAACATAAGCTTAAGTACCTACTCCAGTAGAGTAGACATGACATGGAAAACGCATAAAAATAGCATATATATGTATGTAATTACTATAGTTGAGTTGAGTAGATACTCATATGCATGCTGAAAGTAAATGTTAGAAGTGACCTACACACTCTTACACTATATAAAACCTTCTGTTACCTGTATACCCGTATTTTATTCTTTATTTGATAGGTACTGCCAAGGGTAAGAGCTCAGCGCCCCCTTATTCCTGCCGTCCTAGGCTGCAGCCTGTTTAGCCTATGGGTAAAACAGGCCCTGTAAATATCACCCTGTAGTATATCCTATACATCCAGCCTATAGTATAAAGGTGCACGTGATAATTCACTGGTGCCCTTTCATTTGTCCTAACTGGGAAACATAGCTACCTAGCACTTAAAACTCATACTCGTAGTTAAGGTAGAACAAAGAGCGTAACATTACTTACAACACTTTTTTCAAATGAGGTAAGTGAATCAGATCTATAAGTCTGGTCCGGGCGGGGTGGCCGGGACTTCGGAGCCGTCAATTAGACACATGGGAGATTTATATGGCTATCTATCTTGTTCCTTGTACAGCAACCCGGACCCAAGCGGACCAGCGGAAATTGTTTTTCAAAGGATCGTTTTGAACGTGTTCCTTTAAAAATAGACTTTGGCAAGGTAAAACGAAATAAATGGAGTATTTTTACAAAACGAAATAACGATACAGGATGTAACGTTGTTGCTGATTTATGTACGTGATTGAACTTTGACAACGAACACCTTTCCTTTATTTTAGTTGTTCCACGTACTATTTAAAAAATACAGGAATTTTCCCACGTAAAAACTACATTTCATTTGAGAACATATTTATATTTTCCCATTAACTAAGATATATACTCTTTTTAGTCAGCTTTAGTCAGCTCACTTACTATGATACATGAAAAAGTTTATCTAAATGAAAGTCAACGTAGAGGTACCACATTTACTCTAACAAAGCATGTCTAATTTATCATTACGCTCATTCAAGCTATAAAAACAAAAAATATATACAGGTTTTTAATCTCAGTGGGAGAGGCATGCTTAGGCACCAATGGGCCGAATCGACTAGACTAATACCACAGCTTCACAGAAAGCCGATGGACCAACAATGTTTTGCATACGAAGGAGGCCCAACTCCCCCTGTCCTCTTACCGTCCTCTCATCACCGTCAAAGGCGGGACGACTCTAGAGTTGCAGGTGCCCATGGGCGGCGATGAACCATCAGGGGGTCCCTCTTATCGTCTGTTCCTCAACACCATTAAGTTTCAAAATGTCATGAAAACGATCCTTTCACGATATTACGATCTCGTTACTTCCCCACTTGTGACGTACAAAGTGCATACTCGTGTAGTCAAACCAAGTATGTACCACAGAGTATACAAATACTAAGTTAGAGATGTGTAACGATGACTGAAACTGAAACTGAAAATGACTGTTCCATCCCCGCTTTACGTTTACGAGGCTCATTTTGATGTAAGGAATATTTTTTATGCTAATTATTGATTACAATGCGTAAATGAATAGTATTTTAAGAAGTACTAATATTTGGGTTACTGTTAATGATGTCTCAATTATTAATTTTTGTGAAAAATAAGGGTAACGGATGTCTTAAAAGTCAATTATTGTCCCGCAATCTTGAACCTTATCACTCTAAGCTCTCAATAAAAAATTGATTGGTGAAGAATCAACGGAACACGCACGTTTATATAATTTACTTGGAGGTTCTAACGTAGCAGTTTTATACCCGTTCACTGCACACAACATAACGCGTTATGATTGCTGTTTCGCTTGAGTTCAGGAACAGATAAAAAATATCTTAATTATTATATTTTATTTAATGATTTAAAATAAGAAATGTATATTATTTGGAAAAAAAATAAGCACATAATCGTTTTATTTTAAAAACGTTTTTATTCTAACATTTTATATTTCTATCTGATTCCGGGTACCGATATACAACCCGTTTTTTACTTTCTTGAATTTTTTTATACATACAGTCTATATGTGTATATAGGTCTATATCATATAATTATAGCAATAAATATTTATATTTATCTATAACTAAAATGAAGTGCCGTGTAGTTCACGGTGGAGTAGAATAGAGCCACTCCATCTCCCGGTAGTGTCGTACAAGGCGACTAAGTGATCGGTCTGTTATCTATAAGATAGTAGGTATACAGTCATACAGTGCCCAGTTGACGGCAATAAGCTTGCCGCCTATTACGTCAGTGGGTTTAGTGCATGTATCTAAAATAAAAAAGAAGTATTTAATAAAATAAGAATAGGTACTATTTTCTAACAGGCATCGTGAAATTATTTAGCATCGTCGCTTACTGAATACTTTCGCACTTTAAATAGCAATGCTTATTCGCTGTCCAATTAGAAGGTCAGTTCCTTCCTTCCTTATAAATGGAACGAGAACCCTATGATATTAGCGTTTCCACTCCAAACGGCTCAAAAACATAATAACTAATTAAATAACTGTATTTACGCTATTTGAGGTTTTCTGCGGATGCAGCAGCAGCGCAAGCCCACCCAGCTGTACTTGAAAGAAGATGGTGTCGACGCATGTTGCGTGCCTTACCAAAGTTCTACCCAACTTCCATGGCACTAATGAGATACCATCTGGTCTCTTCCTATGGTATCGTACCAAACCATTGGGTCACGTTCACGACAAGAGCAGGATGGATTATGTCATTGGTGTTAGCATATCGTGATATATGGCCAACACTTTTGCTACAAGAAATTCCACGATGCCTGAGAGCGTCTTCATCTTCTAAACATTGACTTACAATTTTTAAGTGCATTTTTAACACAAACTTACAACTTACAAAAATACTTCAATTTATTTAAAAAGCATACACCGCACCGTCAGAAAGTAATTCAATCTATTTATGAACAGTGAGCAGCCTGTGTTTACTGCAGTATGTACTTCGTAAACGATGCTCGGATTAAATGTTGTCAATTATTTCATTTATCACAGGACTTACTCTGCGATAAATTGAATAATTGTGCGTTCTGCACCGTAATTTCTTTGCAATCATCGAGTTACCTGATAAAATACTAAAAAGAAATAGACTTGTAGGCGTTAATTTCGAGTAAAATGAAACTAACAAAATTGTCTTTAATTGAGATATAAATAATGTGTTAAGGTAGTATAACGAGCCTAAAAACGGAGATTGATTACAAAAAAGAATTAGGTAAGTGCTTACAAATGTATAGCACATAAATCATAATTAGAAAAACAAATCATAAAACTAGCCATGCTTAAGCACGTCTAGGACGACTCGACCGGGGTATTTTTTTTTTTTTTTTTTTTTTTTTATGCGATAGGGGGCAAACGAGCAGACGGGTCACCTGATGGTAAGTGACTACCGCCGCCCATGGACACCCGCAACTCAAGAGTCACAAGTGCGTTGCCGGCCTTTTAGGTAGAGGTACGCTCTCTTCTTGAAGGTTTGAAGGTCGTATCGGTTCGGAAATACGGCAGGCGACAATTTGTTCCATAAGCTGGTTGTGCGAGGCAAAAAGCTTCTCGAGAAGCGCACAGTGGTGGAGTGCCAATCGTCCAGGTGATGGGGATGGATATTTTGTCGCGTAGGACGATGGCGGAAACCAGTAGCCGGTATAAGTCCGAACAATTCCTCTGAACACTCCCCATGATACAAGCGATAGAGGATGCAGAGTGAAGATACATCTCTACGCAACGCCAAGGTGTCAAGTCGATCAGAAATATCTTGGCAGTCGATGATGCGAGTCGCTCTCCGTTGAATGCGGTCAAGAGGCAGAAGTTGGTACTGGGGTGCACCTGCATAGAGATGAGAACAGTATTCCATGTGCGGCCGAACCTGCGCCTTATAAAGTTGCAGGCGGTGGGCCGGAGTAAAATACTGTCTCGATCTGTTTAGCACACCAAGCTTCTTCGAGGCTAATATGGCCTTACTCTCTAAGTGACCGCGAAACTGGACTTCGCTTGATATATCGACGCCAAGGATTCCGATACTGGCTGATGCAGTTAGGGAAGTGCTCTCAAATTGAGGTGATACGACCAATGGCATCTTTTTAGCGGTGAACGCGCAAACCTGTGTCTTCGTGGGGTTAAATTGGACTAGGTTAAGTCGACCCCAATCTGAAACTTTTGATAAAGAAGTTTCGATTTCAGACACAAGTTTGGATCGGCTTTCGATGACGTTTACCCGAGAAATGTTAGCGCGGCCGGTGTAAAGGGCATCACTCGTGCTATCGTCTGCATAGCAATGGATGCTGCTAATCTGCAGCATGTCGTTGATATGCAGAAGAAACAGCGTGGGTGATAGCACACAGCCTTGTGGGACACCAGAATTAACAGACTTCGAGTCGGAGCATGCACCGTCAACAACGACCTTGATGCTTCTGTCTGTAAGAAAACTGGTGAGCCAATTGCACAGTTTCTCGGGAAGCCCATAGGAAGGAAGCTTCGCAAGGAGCGCTTTGTGCCAGACCCGATCGAAGGCCTTCGCCACGTCCAAACTAACGGCCAACGCTTCCCCCTTGGTCTCGATCGCCTGTGCCCACCGGTGAGTCAAGTATACGAGAAGATCACCAGCTGAACGACCCTGACGGAAGCCGTATTGTCGATCATTGAGGAGCTGGTGGTCTTCTAAGTACCGGAGGAGCTGGCAGTTAACAATGGATTCCATTATCTTTGAGAACAAGGAGGTGATGGCTATGGGTCTGTAGTTGGACGGATCCGAGCGATCTCCTTTTTTAGGGATTGGGTGCACTAGAGCTGTCTTCCATGAGTTCGGGACTACGCCAAGAGAGTAAGAAAGCCGATAAAGGCGCGTTAAAACCGGTGCTAACTCTGGAGCACACGTCTTCAGCACGATAGGAGAGATTCTATCGGGCCCACTCGACTTATGAACGTCGAGGGAAAGAAGCGCTTTACGCACTGCCCTTTGTGTAAACCGGACTTCCGGCATGCGGGTCTCGCACTGCGGTATGGTCGGCGGTGCGTTTCCCCCGTCGTCCAGGGTCGAGTTGGACGCAAAGAGTTTGCCCAGAAGATCGGCTTTTTCTTTAGCGTCGTGGGCCAACGAATTATCTCCTATGCGCAGAGGTGGAAGGGATGGCTTACAAAAGTTCCCCTGGACAGCTCTGGCAAGAGACCAGAATGCACGAGTTCCGGAGGGGAGACTAACTAGTCTCTCGCCAATTCTGCCGATGTGAGCCGACTTCGCCGAAGCAATTACTCTTTTGAGGGACCTGGAGGCAAAGTTAAATTGCTTCTTTAATGTGCTGGTCTTTTCATCCCGTGCTGTCGCTGCATTAGCCCATGCTTGGTAACATTCCTGCTTTCGGCGGGACGCCGCTTTGCAGGTTCGACCAAACCAAGGCTGGGACTTGCCACCTGTGGGAATCAGGGAGAATGGAATGAAAAGTTCCATACCCTGAAGCACAACATCCGCGACAGAGTCAGCAACGACATTGGGATCATCCGGCGAGAAGCAAACCTGCCTCCATGGGTAGGATGCAAAGAATGTTCGCATTCCATCCCAGTCTGCTGACCTATAGTGCCATACGCGGCGACTGCCTGTAACTCGCGGCCGCAGCGAGTGAACGAGTGGCACTATACTCCTAATCAGGCAATGGTCCGAAGAGCCAAGAGGGGCCTCAACGGATACTTTGTAGCCGTCAGGATGTGAGGTCAGCAGAAGATCCAACAGTGAAGGCACGTGGCTTTCTGCATCTGGGATTCGCGTAGGCGTTGCTACCAGCTGCGTCAAGCCATATGCCAAGGCGAAATCGTATATTGGTGGTATACAATACCACGACCTCACGTGCTGAGATCGGTGTGAAGCAATGCTTGCATTGTCTTTCACCAATTGCTTGAGGTTTAAGTATACCCAAGTATACCCAATTTAAATACAACCCAAAAAAAATTCTGTCACTAATTGGACTCAAGAGTTCGTAAATTAATGTTCTTTTTCAAAAACTTACGGCACATAGCAGACGCACCGGACATTCAATTGGTTTATCTGGTTCTTTGCCAGTCTTTTTTAAGTTACTGTATAACGGTTTTGGGCGGGGCATGTAAAACCAATCTCATAAAATTAGTTATAGCTCAACGGGCAGTACTGAAGGTAAGTCGGTCCTTAACATTTCTCTTCCCTATCAAAGGCATGTACTGGCTTACCGATGTCCTAACAGTGAGGCAACTGATTATCTTGGGATTCATACTAAAACTATTTCTTGAACTCTTGCCTATGGTTTATCTACTCTTCAATACAAGCGTCGAAAATATCATGTTTGTGACACACTGATCATTCAATGGACTACAGCGTTTTCCATGCGAGTCTTCGGATTTTTGGGACGCTATCTATCTAACAGACTGATATATACTGCTATACGCGTTTCCATTGCAAGGAGGCTGTCACATCTTTGGCTCATGTCCCTTAGTTGCGATGAAACAGAAGATCTTTTATATATTCCATCCTAATACAACACAATACACTTTCGTACGCTCTCATATAATATACTGGTACGCACACGGATATTATAGTGTAAACACAGTTTACACATATGCTATTCTCACAATCTCACAACATATGCACGCATATATATACGCGAGCTCACGGTATGTATACAGAAAGAAACACACACAAACACCCACACTCACCTAAACACACACTCTCCACTTATAAACGTACACATGGTCGATTTTATACCCTGAACTATATCGCTTACCTGACATATGGTACTGCACAAATCTAGAGCAGGGATAGGCTCGTAATCTGTCGTACAGGCCTCTCGTAGTACAGATACCAGTCTCTCACATAGAAGAATAACAATGTGTCTACTGTAAGTTTGTTTTTGTAATGACTAATGTTTTGCTGTAGTATGTTATGTGAGCGAAACAATAAATTATTAAATAATTTACAAAAATACTTATTAACTTATAAGAAGATAATAACATATAACACACTAACTTTAAAATGAAACGTAACATTTTGAACCAAAAGTATGAATGTTAAAAACACCTATTAAACAGCTTCAAACAAGATTAATTTAGCTTATCCGGATTACAAAACACGACAAAATTAAATAGAAAATAAAAATAAAAACGATCAGTACAACGATTAATTTAATGAGTAAATATAATCTGCTCGCACGGGACACGCATCCTGACGGGAAATAATGAGGCTACCAACTACGTAAGAGTCCATGTTATATGTACATACAACACATAGAATAGGCAGACCGTTTCATTAAAATATAAAAAAGTTAAGCTTCTGGTTATAAAAACATGATTTTCGGGAATAATCTTGTTGCCTGAGTTTTCACCTATTTTTTTTTTTTGCGCTAGGTTTATCTATTTTACACAATATATAACTAGCTTTTTTATTTAAAGTTATCAAGGCGGTAGCGTAATGGCTGAGGCGTCGGACTTGCGATCAAGTGGTTGCGGGTTCAAACCCCACCCAGTACACTACCGTCGTAAACCCACCCATAACACAAGCATTTAGCTTAGCTTAAAAAAAACATGAATTAATCACAAATATTTTTTGATGTGAGTACAGCAAGACATATTCTAGGTCGCAACGGAACACTAAAATTAACGACCTGAATGTTTTATCTTTCACGACTACTCATAAAGGAAAGTGACCTAGAGAATGAATAAAATAGCTCGTTACCCGCCTCTTCTTAGTGATACTGAGGCAATTTTGTTACAAATCAAGGAACTACGAGGTGTAACCTTTAGTGGAGTCGGGCGCGAACTACTTTCGTTACGTTTTATTAACGGTAATAAACTTGGGTTCATTAGATTTTTCTTTATTTTCTGCGTAGTAAAACGAAGCTCTCTGCACGTACAGACTTCATACTTCATTCAGCTCGTAAAAGGCAGGTCGGGAATTGCTCGAATTTATTCACGAACTTGCCGCACAACGCCGCGTGCTCGGCGTGCGAGTGAGAACTGACCTTTGTGAAATGAGTCACACGGAGTGTCCCTTTGAAATATTCTACATGTAAGGTCTTCGTAAATTAAATTCAACGGAGTAGGTATCTCGAGTAATACGTTGGTTATTTGGGGTGAATCTATTTGGGAAACGAAAGTTAAAAAAAAAAATATTGCCAAAGGAAAATAAATGTGGTTTTATATATATTTAAACTTAATAATAATTAAACTTAAAAATAATTTAATTTAATTAAGCTAAAACTTTGAGTGCATTAATATTAATCTAGTTTTAATTTTTTATAAAAACCTGATCAGCTGTTTGTACCCTTCCGAAAACGGTTTAACTTTTTTTCTTCATTTGTTTAGTCAAAGTTATCTGGCAGTAACCAGTATACGAATATTAGGTATTTATGAGTTATGAAAACCTGGTTACATGTGTTGTTTTATACTACTAAGTTCAAGTTAAAAAATAATATTCACTTACATTGTTCATTCCTTACTTTACCACCTTAGCGGCTTAGAGGTGGAATATTGTCTTCAAATTCAAATACGACCAACGTTGAGAGAACCAAACAATTCAATTAATTCACATGTGGTGACGTAAAGGTGATGAGTAACATACCCAAAAAAACATTCTAATAGAGAACTGACTACAAAAGGGAGGAGGCCCTCTTGGAATTCAGTTAAAATTATATGTTAGTTGCCTGTTACATCTGTATCTCCCTTTTTTTCTTATACCTTATGTCTTAATACTATTTAGATGAATTAAATGACACCAGTCGAAATCCATCATGCCGTTTAGACTGTGGTGATGTGGGGTACGTGACCAAGGAACATCAACATATATACATACATAGAGTGTAGGGCATTCCGAACAAAACTTTCGTGGTTTTTCATTTGCTGATACGTTTTAACCTATGTACTTTTGTGAAATAGAAATAAAAATAATAATAAGTACACACATACCCAATCACATATTTACGTACATACACACATTAACATACATCTGAAAAACATAACCCACTTTTTTGCACACTGTCTAGTTCGGGAAACTATCTTCAAAGATATTTGACCATTACTTTCGAAAGACAAAGTTAACTGTGCATTCATCGCTCCCTTACATTCTCTTAAGCAGCATTATTACGCAAATTAAGCAGACAAAACATAAGTTTGTAATCGCTAAAACTATTATTTTGTATGATAAAATAAGAAATTAACGATTTTCGGATTTTTCCTCTACTTGTACTGTGAGACCTTACTTTTAGCCAAATTTGATGATTCTGGGGCAAAGGGAAATAAGTTCAAGGAGTAGTAGACTGAGTATTTGATATTAATTTCAGCCTGATACCTTCACGCGTTTCTGAGAAAAACACATCTTGATAGACGGATATATGGAGTACAATGTGATCCTATAAGGGTTCCTTCTTTGCCGATTGAGGTACGGAACCCTAATAAAACATCCGTAATGCCCGCAGGCCTCGTAATCCAAATGTCACATTTCCAATTGGACGATATTGAGATGAAAATGTAATATTATGAGCAATCTGTCACAATTTGATATTCAACATGCGGCAAATAGCGTTACAAGCGTCGTGTTGTTAAATCTTATTCCGCAACTCGTAATATTTGGAAAATACGAACAAATTGTTAAATGGAACGTGACGAAGTTAAATAAAAATCATTGGTTTATTTCATAGTTTTATAAGAAGTTATAATAGGGCTTCGTGGTATATGGGTACTGCCAATCCACCAGCGAGTATGGTGATTTTTGACTAATCCCACCTATAATATTATAAATGTGTTAATGTTTACGCTATTACACTTTGATATTTTTTTTTTATTTATTTATCACATAAACAACTTGACTAGGTTTATAAAAAAAATACGGCATCTGAAGAAATAAAATAGGTTTATGTTTGAGTTGTCTAGAGTTTACACTTTTTAAGGAAATATTTAGTTAAATCGCCTCTCTTTATAAATAATTAATTGATTTCAGTTGATCACAGTGTTCTATTGTGTTTAGAATTAGTAACTGCAGTTAACATCTGTGAGAATAAAATATCTTTGTAGAGTAAGCAGTTATATCAGGAACTGGTTTGTATGTATTATGTTAATTGATTGCTTTGAGGTGCTAAGAGATCTTCACTACGCGCTTCACTTATATAAAAAGGTAAAGATATTTCTGTATTGATACAACTAAACGTCACAATATAAAACTTTTTAAAAATAGTTAGTATATAAACAGTATTTCTTTATTATTAAAACTTACATTTTTATAGTTGTATAAAAATTTACAAATCGTTAACATTTTATATGGGTCAAACAAATAATAATTATTATAATAAAAACAAAAGGGATTATACTTCTCATGTTAATTGAAAACTTGGTGCTAATGGTAGCCGAGAGCCCCTATTTATCAATGTTTCAGCAACATTGGAGGTCACACTGCAGAACTAAGCTGCTGAGCTGAAGAGAAAAACAGGTATAGCGAAAAACTACTGGTATTTGAAATTACGCAATCATACCTTTAAGGTATTCCATTAAATAATATTAATTATTCTCAAACCCTGTACGGAACGGCTTTAAAGTCTTAAGACAAATGTTTCACATGAAATGTAAGTTAACGTAACTTTCAGATTGTATATTGTTTTCATTTAAAGTTTCTAAACTTGTTGAAGACTAAACTTCGTAGATTAATATGAAGTGGAAAATAAACACAAAAGTAAGTAAATTCTAGGGCTTGCGTAGAATTAATTGTATTTTCCATTGTATACTTCTGAATTATGGGTGTTCTCTCTGCACAAGATAACGAGAAGGGAAGGGTTTTCCGAAAATATTTAAAAGACGTTGTAACAAAATGTTATATATTTTAGGATTTCATGACTACTATTATCAGACATACTTATAGAAAAAATGGAGTTTATGCTTCAATAAAAGATCTATAAACATAATTTCTTATGATGAACAAAGCCCTTTTTACACATTTACACAGTTCATTGTTATGACATGTACGAGTATTTTAATTCTGTAAGTAAATTAGTAAATCAGGGATTTCACACTGGAAATCTCGCTATCTTCACGCTGTTGCGTACTTCGCGATATAGTCCGAGGAAGCATTCCCTTAGACATTAATATAGTTTTGAAATGCATCATGTATAAATGTTTTTTTTATAGGGGCGGACGAGACGGGTCACCTGACAATCGTCTACGGACACCTGCAACTCGAAAGTCGTAAGTGCGCTGTCCATCTTAGACGGTGATAGGTGGAGGGGAGAAGAGGAGGGGTTCGGCCTTCGGAACCCTCTCTCACTCGGTAATACAATGCAAGCATTGTTTGTCGACCGATTTTCTGTGAGGCTGTGGTATTTCCGCTCGAGCCTAATCATGGCTCCCCCACGGTAAAATAATTATTTAATGTTAGGTGCATACTTTTAAAGTTAAGAAATTGGTTCCCTGAAAGAATTATGCTTTTTATTCTTGGGACAGATCAATCATTAATCAGAGGTATAACTTTCGTAATTTTTTATCATTCAATTCATATTTAACCGGTTTCATAGAATAAAATTTGTAGAGCATAAAAAGTAAATTCGAAATTCCTAATAAACATTTTGGTACTCTAATTACCTTGTTTGTTTATTAACGTTCCATTTTTAGTAAACAGTATTGACTTACTATTCCAAAACATAGATATGTATAAAATACATTTTTGTCATCAACATGACGAATGAAGCGAGCTGAACGAAATGCAATGCGACGCCATCTCATCAATTGAATTATTCTATACTTTTTATATTGGGGCTCCTTATTTTGATTTTACTACGTTTTGAAATAAATATATTGATGCCAATCACGTTACTGTTATGTGTGCATACCACTAATATTATTGTCATCAATATTGGTTGCTAAGAGTATAATCTAATTTATGTGAGAGTAGTGATACGTATCTATAAGAAAGATTGGCTGACAAAAGTAGATTTTTTTTATTCAATACAAGGCTTTTTTATTAACGTGTTATCCAGTAACTGCTTTTTTTTGGAGAAATCGTAATTACTTAAAAATACTTATGATAATGAAAGGAAGTATTATTAATAACTATTTTCTTTATTTAAGCCGAAAGTTATGGTTTTTGCGAAGAATGAAGAAATGACATAATTCTTCTGGAAGCCTTTGTTTCTACGGGATCTGACCACATGAGCCATCACAGCAACACTGTATAGAAATGGAAAGAGGAAATTAAGGTGTAGAACAAGTAACACACCATTTTTATTTCTTTATTTTAGTTTGCACTTCTTTCTTTCATAGTTTGTATACTTGGGGAGTTGGCGATGCAAAGGAGAATAAATGCCGGTTACATGGAGCGCTACATGCCTTTATGAGTGATCAATCGGTATCGGAGCAATCACGCCTGGTAGTTCATCAAGGCGTGCTGGTGCCCACTTTAATGTATGGTAGTAAGACTTGGGTATGGCAGAAAAATTATGAAAGTAGAATAAATGCTGTTGAGATGAAATCCCTACAAAGTATGTGTGGGGTAAGACTTGTTGATAGAAAGAGCAATGTAGATATATGCGAAAGCTCTGGTGAGCTGGTTTGGGCACGTAGAAAAAATGAATGAGGAACGAAAAACAAAACAAGTATATAATGCAAAAGTGAATGGGAATGACGGCTGAGGTCGACCACACAGAAAGTACCCGAAACTGACGGGCTTGTATGAAAGATTAAATGACAGTAGAGAAAGCTCGTTATTTTTGTAAGAATCGAAGCAAGTAGCGGTCTGCTCTCTGCCTACCCCGATGGGAGAAAGGAGTGAGCTGATGAATGTATGTATGTCTATAATAATAGAATAGCATGTTTCTCTTTAATTAAGTATAACAGCTGCATAATTATCTTAAAACCTAGAGTGTTCTAGAACTAATGACAAATATGTTTCAAAAACCTTGATGCTACCAATATATAAAATATTAAGAAACGAACGACCAAGAACAAAAATTATTAAAACAGAAAATATATATTACATCGTTCCAGTAAACCATTATTATTCCTTTTTGGTCATAATCCAATCGTCGCATAATGAATCTATATGGGCTTTGAACGCTCTTGATCCCTAACTACGTTTTATTTGTGATATTTTATCGCGGAACGACCACGGTCCTACAATTTCAGAGGCAGTTTTGCTTACGATTTGCGACTTTCCTCCAACAATAGGCATCTGATTTATCGCTTGTCGATGTTACATCGCTCCTTTTTAGGAAAAATTCCTACAGGGGAACGGGACCGATTCGATATTGAACAGCAACATATTGTCACGTAACCGAAGGAAAGTATTGTTGTCAATAAATTATACGAGTGCTTGATTGTGTTCCTGAATATGTATGAGCTCCATTGTGTACCATGTGTATTTTTTAGGGAAAATAGGATTGTCGTCTGTCAATGTATGTTTGAAAAAAAAAACCAAGTCTTATTGCTCTTACTGCCTGGGTATATGTAATTGACCGTTCGTAAGTCTAAATGCGGAAACAGGACCCTTTACAAATACCGAAAAAACTTCATAAAATATAAATAAAATAAAATATAACTACACTTATTTGTAACAGCCTGTATAGTATTATTAGTTTAGTTACGGATCAGATCAATACTTAGTAGTGAGACATGCCACAAGGCTAGGCGTCATAATCACATCAAGCAGCACTCACTTCCTGAAAAGGCGTTTAGGCTTACCTACACTATTTTTGGTTTCTTTGCGACCTGCTGGAAACATGTGCCAAAACAAAAGCAGAAAGGTGAAGTATAATAGAATATCCCTTATTTAATTAACAAGGTAGTAGGATTTTATAAAAACATGTAGTACGTTGTCTGGAAGAGATCGCAAAAGGTGATAAGGCTGCCAATTGTACAAATTCAAATTATCAATCAAATAAAACATATTATTTTTTTGATGTTATACATACAACCATTTCTATAGCCCTAAAGGGGAAGGCAAAGGCGTCTTCAACGCTAAATTTTGCCAGCTACAATTAAGTCCCACACATGTAATATGCGACAATCCTATTGCCGTCATACGGACACTGTATGCCTGCATATACAGTCTGGTATCTGATCCCTTAGTCGCTTGGTGTTATTTTCAATTATAAGTCGTTAAAGATAACATGTTGCCGTGTAATGCAAACGTTACTAACCATGTTGCTATAAGTAGACAGAAATGTGTCAAGCAAGCTAAATTTAAAGTACTAAATATCGTAGTAGCATCTGCACGAGCGACTGATAATGAGTAGTAATTCGAATGATACTAGCACAAAGATCTAAGGTAGTATCTAAAGCTGGGTCGTCTTACCCATACATCGTGTGTTCAGTTAAAACTCCCAATCGCCACAATGTTCAGCAAACTGTTTGGTAAGAAACTTTAAAACACCAAATGCATACGTAAGAATGAATAATTTAAAGACGACTTCCTTTAGTCGTCGCGAGCGAATGTTTGAATTATAAAGTGGAGTGAGCTGGGACATTTAGGGAGTTCGATGCCATCTGGCGGAGCTTCAAGTTAACAAGTTACATTCATACATATTAACATAGCGTTATTCCATATTCATGCGAGGAATGTGCGACGTTTCTAAATGGAAATTTTAAGGGTTCTTAATATGTGTAAAGTAAACATAGGAAAGGTAACGGTATAAGTTATTCTAAATATTATAAGATTTTAGTTTAAGTTATTCTATAAGTTATTCTAAATATTATTAGATTTAAAATATATTTAGATTTTAGTTAACAACTTGAGATGAGAGATATATAACGAATGGTTTAATGTGTTGCTAAGCTTAAAACCCGAGAACGGCTGAACTTATTTGAGTTTTTTTTATATTAAAATATTCTGAGATTTTAGATTAAATAGCCGTAGTCTACATATTTTAATAGGAGGATATGTCAATTTAAAAACAAACTTGAAAAAATATGTTTTGTTAATATAATATATGTTTTTATATTTTCGTTATTACTTACAAAGAAATTATATCAGTTTACGTTTACGAGGCAGTTACATGAATCTAAATCACTATCACCTGGATGATTGGCACCGACCACTGTGCGCTTCTCAAGAAGCTTTTTGCCTCGCATAACCAGTCTATGGAACAAATTGTCGCCTGCCGTATTTCCGGACCGATACGACCTTCACATCTTCAAGAAAAGAGCGTACTTCTACCTAATAGGCCGGCAACGCACTTGTAACTCTTGAGTTGCGGGTGTCCATGGGCGGCGGTAGTCTCTTACCATCAGGTGACCCGTCTACTCCTTTGCCCCCATCGCATAAAAAAAAACTACCAATTGAAAGAAATTACATAGGTACCCGAAATTAGCTTCAAATTATAGTTAATAACATACGTAAGAGTTATTATACAATTTGCACAAAGGTCAAACACATTTTGTCATGAATATTTTAGATTAAATATGCACACGTTCATAAATCTTCCAACAAAGCAGACAAACTGTTGCTGAAAAATGCAGATCAACGCCTTTCGTAAACGAGTAACGCTATCAATATTTAATTCCTTTGTTCAACATTGCTAACTTTATATAAAATTTACACCTAATCTTTAACAGAATACTTGTTTTTTTTATTTATGAATGTACATACATGTGTATAAAAATTTCAAGGTTTGAGGACTATAAGTTACTAAACGCTGGTTAGGTCGCATTACTTTTTACACTACGAAACAAGCATATGTCTATATTATTGAGTTGAAAGTCTTTTCTTTCTGCTTCAGGTCTACCCGCAATGCGACAAGGCTACACTTAAAATCTTTCTTTAAAATCATATATGTAAAACGGGTTTATAAACCCAAGCACATTCTCTAATAAACTTTATTTCTTGAAGATGTTTGCATTGATACGCAATCTTTATAAGGAATCGTTGTGTGTCACCGAAATCCTTATTTCGAAGCCTTGAGCTCCGTTCAGGCAAGCTTTATGTCTCGTTTCTTCACAAATCCAAAGATAACAGCTCGTGGTGGCAGCGACACCAGGCAACTATAAAACTGTGGATGGTGAAACATTTCACAAAGAAATCTTTTAGCAAATTTGCGTCCACTCACTGTGAAATTGTGTAGATCCCAATCATGGCAAATTACCTTCTTCGATCAAGAGGTTTATGAAGTTCTGTAAATTATGTTTGACTTGAACGGATATTTTTGTGGTCGTTGACGTTCTAGTAAAAAAAATTTATGTGGGGCCTAATAATGCTTGACTTTATACGGTGTGTGGGATTGGGCCGGGAGTGTTAACTGTGTAATTTCTTAACACTAAGTGGTAATATGGCTTACAATAAGCTATCCCGGTCACACGCACGTTTATTTTTCTCCAACTAGTTTAGAGGTTTTATGTTTATCTAGACTTAAAGGTCTACAGCTCTATTTTTCGGTTTCCAAATTTATTATTTAAAAGACAATAAGCCCAACCCTTGCACTCAAAACTAAATACATATTTGTAAATAGGCAAAGACAATTCAGTAAGATTTTCTCCTAACTTCTTTAAACCTATATCGACATGCAAAAATCAAAAGATAAAAGTATATTTTACAAGTTATTGTGACTTTGTCTATAAAGTTGTAAGTTAAATAAAAACGATTGACTGATATTCGATTTCCCGCTCATAGACAACACTTATACAAATTAAAATTGAAGCTGCCCGACTATATAATTAGAAACATTATGTGGGTGTGATGATGGAAATACCTATAAACCCTTTTTAAACGGCACTTTTATGGAATCGTATAATTTGTAATCTTAGTACTTCTTTAAGTTCTAAGTATGTAGTAAGCAGAAAGTACTTATCAGTTTTAAGTCGTGTTCAGTTGCTAATGTCACATTTTATAAAAGTATATAGTCAAATTAAAGGAGTGGTACGTATTACAAATAGTTAAATTGGCTTGAAAAAGAAAGGATTGCGCTTGGGTATACATTTATAAACAATGTTTTTACATATCGTGATGTAATTGACGCCTGTTAGACGTCAAATACAAGGAATCTTTCTTTACAACCAAATATTTCGCATTTGAATACTAAAGTGAATTAAATAGCTAGTGTCTGTGTGTCTGTTATTGCAGACTGTAAAGACTGTTCAAGTACCCATAACATAAAACGGCTAGGAAATATGATAACGATTACGTAATTTCATGTATTTTCAGATATTGTGTAGATATAAGAAGTATATTTTCTACGCAATATGTTACTTACGCTTTTATCTCTAGCCTACCCCTTTCCTATTAGAAATCAAGTATTACTTACAATATTTGTTCCATTAACCTGGCTTTGTGTTTTATATTTTTGTGATAACATAGCAGGCAGTAGTACATTTAATTCTTTACATTTTTTAAGAATGTCCTTCTGTTGAAAGCTGATGAAGAATTAAGCAGTAACATTTTTATCTTAATTATTTATTAATTGATAGTAAGCTTTCCAAATATTTCATTCATATTTTAAGATTTTGTTTACTGTATTGCCCTGTGTTCAGTGTAAGTAGTTATAATTTATTACCATACCATAGTTTTGAGTTCTTTTTTCGTATCATAAGAAAACAATGTGATAATTGGAGTCATTTATTTATCTCTCAAACTAAGCACTATTATTATTATTTTAATTGCTCAGGCTCCTTCAAACTAGTCCTCTTGGAAGTTATAGATGGATGCCTATGTCCGCCAGTGGACCTTCTATGATTAAACTGATTATGATTATGGTTGTTTAAATGTGTTAAGATTTTCCTTTTAATTAATTGTGCAGCATATAATGGTACAGCAAATATATGTCATATTAGATTAAAGGACAGTTTGGTCGCGAGACACTAGTAAAGTTTTGTTATTGGAGCACACTGCAATTTTAGTGGACGCGCTGGTTGCCTGCCAGTTCTGAGTGCTTTTATCCAAACATTGTGGGGAGTAACTGAATACCGGACAGCGATTTACACAAGTGGAACTTATAAAATGATAGATAATGAGAAAAAAATACGTTTATTTCATTCAGTAACAATAATTTAAGTAGAAGTCCACATAAATGCATTAGTGATGTAAGAGATTTGTAATTTATTTATTTACTTATTAAGGTTAATCAAAACAAATAAATAATACAATAAACTATTTTAACTTACAGTTAATAAAGTGTTAATAATTAAACAACAATAATACTGAATAATTTATAATAATAATAATCGACAGATTTACTATTATATATTGATAATAAGTTAATCATATATTTTTTCGAAGAACTTGAGCTCCGACTGTTGCACGTTGTTGGCTCTAAGATAACAGCAGTGATGATCGAGTAGGGTCTAAGCTACTTTCTCAAGTCCCTAGTAGAACTTCGAGACTATTTTAGCCTTATGGTTCTTGGTAGAGTAGAATTGAGCAACCCCATTTCTTCCCCTGGTTATCATTAAAAGGCGACAAGGGCACCGGACTGTTCTCTATCAGACAGTATGTATACAGTCATGTAATGCCCGGTTGATGGCCATAGGCTTGCCTCCTACTACGTTAGTGGGACCAAATTCTAATTCTATTCAAATCTAATTGATAACAAGTGGGTGTTTAATACATGTCTGCCTACCCCTTAGGGGATGTATCGTTATGAAAAAAAAAAACGGTGTATGTCGTAACTTGAGCCAGCTGACAAGTTCAAGCTGTTAAGCTGATGTTACAACAGATTTGCCGCTTTCAACCAATGCGTGATGCGCAGGGACAGCTCACCAAAACCTCTCTTTGAATTGCAAAGATAACAAAACTACAGGCTGACTTTTAATTCTTTCTTTTATAACTGCTTTGAAATGCTCCGTCGTATATTTCACTTTTTACAAACATTGCTATATTTCAGGGAAGAAATTAGCAAATATATTTTAAGATTGTAATTGTTTATAAATAAACTTTTATTGATGTTACAAAATGAAAAACTCATTGAGGAGCCTATGAAATGTTAATTTGGTTTTTAAACAGTAATCAGACATACACACATGTTATTTGAATAGCTGCTCCTTCCCCTTCTTTTAAATAATACATACTATTTGCAGTAGGTATGCATAATACCTACAGCAAATAGTATGTATTATTTAAAAAAACACACATTTTTCTTTTCTTTTTTGATTAAGTTTTTAAAATGAAGATTAAATAGATTTGAAACACTATTTTGTATTATTCTTATGGACCGGCACACATTCCTTTTTGGGATCCGGCCGTTATAGGATGTAGGATGACCGGTGATTTATTTTGTCAAACAGTTGTTTAACAGTTAAAAATGAATATGATCATCATGAAAGTTACACTACACTGCATTTAATTAATATTGTGCTGTTATTTTTACTCTATTTAACTACTTTTAATAAATAAGTCAATTTTAAACAACAAACTACTTTTTTGATCGGAGAAACATCCTCAAAACATTTATTGGATGTTGTTTGAAAAGATTTGTTCGTGTTTGTTAGTCAACTTTAATGTTTAAAAAAAGGAAGTAACGTACCACCCAGGTATTATATTCCTATTTTATTTGCATATCAACAATTGAACATCGTTCTCTTTTATTCCCACGAAGTGTTCGATACCTTAAATTTGCTGCGAGATCAAATGTATCAATAGAGTAACAGCAACAAAATGAACCAACAGGAGTATAAAGTAAATGAGATAGATAAAACCTGGACAAAATGTGACCCAGCGGTGTCGTTCAATGCGGTGCAAGAACGAGAACATCTCGCGAACTTCTAGTTTTATATTCGTCTGTAGAAATAACAAAAGGAGTCAAAGTTAAAACTATAGGAGACATGTTTGACAATAAATGGGAATGGCGATTAATAGCTTGAAGCGGAATATGAATGTCTCATTAATTGGCAACAGTACAATGTATACCATAATGTTTATAAACAATAACATTATTATATTGACATCTATACCAATAATAAATCAAATTGGAGTTTCTGTTTGTAATATTAAAATAACCGCTTTTTACTAAGTGTATATGGACGTATACACGGTGCACATACCAAAACGATTTTTTTTATTATTTTTGTCTGTCTGACTGCTTGTTCTAGTTAATCTCTGAAATAGCTGAACGAATTTTGACGGGACTTTCACTAGCAGATAGCTGATGTAACAAGGAGTAACTTAGCCTACTTTTATTTTAGAAAAAAAAAATAGGAACTCACAAAAAAAAATTAACACCAACCAACCAATTAAAACCAAATTGAAAACTGTAAACTGAATAATAACGTTTTTGTTAAATACCATGCGGACAAAGTCGCGGGCAACAGCTAGTTGATACATATAACACGAAGGCTTAACTACCAATGGAGCAAGCCCTCGAAGTGGAAAAGTTATCCTCAGTTGAGTTTACAATTCGTGTGAGATCTGTATTTTAAGACCGAGTTTGTATTTCAATAGAACTGGCTTCCCTTCAATAATTCCACTTTTTGTGTAGCGTATCTGTTTTGATTCGGTTAAATTTTACTGTGTGCTTGTTTATCACACATACGCTGTGGGATTTTGACATTCATGCTTATGCCTGTAATACAACATAATACATAAGAAGAAAATCAAACATGTTTTTAAATAACCCATATTAAGAAATTATCTTAGCGATATTGGTGCAATGTATGTATATTCGAGTTTATAGTTTATATTATTAATTGTTGCCTAATTTTGTTGGCGTACAATAAATTTCATTTCTATTTAAGAAAAGATTCTACACATGACACACATAAAACACGATACTTTACCTAATTCTATATACTTGTGTAATGTAGTTTTAAGTTCCAGAATGCTGGTATTCTTTTCTTGTAATTAAACCTAAGTAATTTATGATAAATTAGAGTTACGTTCTTATATTCCTTTTAATGAAAACGTTTGAGGCTTAAGCAATAACTTTAATTATTTTAAAATTAAAATACGTCTATACGAGAAAATTGTGAGACAAAACAGAATAAAATATTTTTTAAATGCCCTCAATTCCCAGTAAGCACCTAATCCTATGGACAATGATTCCGCGAGGCGGGACCAACTAAGAGTTTTTTCTCATAACTCAAAATGAGATCATAACGTCGCCAATCTCGGGAGGCCTTAAAGTATAACAAAAGGAAAAAGCTCAAAATTACGTCAGCCGAGTAATTTTTGGGGCGAGCCTCACGGAATGGTTCCTACGGGACCCTCCATTGGGGACCCTTTGCGATTATGTTGCGGTTTTATAAGCTTGTTATGTTTTATGAACAAAATATAATGTTTACGAATACACCTTTTTAGCTCACAGTCGAAATGAGTGAGGGAGACAATTTATTAAAATTGTTTCATTGTGATAAATAATAATGGGGATCGCGTTCTACAGTTGGGGACTAAGTGTGTATGTACTGCGAAGGTAATAAATAAAATGTAGACTTTATTAGTTTGTCAAATAAAATGTTTCTCTTTCAGTAGTCTGCAGCGTAAAGTAGCTTGCAAGATTATGTACTGGGGAATCCTCTTCCCAATATATACAACAAAATAAAAAAAAAAAAAACATTAGATATGTATTAGTGATGTGCGGGAATAGGACATTTTATATAAATGTTGTATTATCGTTAAACATGTAAAGATATAGGTATAGATAGGTATAGATCTTCAGATATACAACGTTGGTAGTTTTTTTGTCCCACTCTGTTTTTAATGACGCACACATTTCTTATGTCACTTTGGAATTACTTTTGTCTGACTTAACTCAATTTTGAAATACATTCAGGCGTAGAACGCTATTGTTTGTTATGTAAAGTGTTACTTGTTTATGTTTGAGTGCTTCAAAAGAAAGACAAGTCTTACAAGTTTTCTTCGGGAGTAAAAAAAAAATACTTTATACAACTTAGAGTTTTATGAGGTTTGACCGATATACAAGTTAAAAACTGTTGTAGTTTATATTACTGTAGCAATAGAGCTTTAGTGTTAAGTGACCCCGAGATTTATCTCCGGAGATAAAACCCAAGTTTACTTTGCAAAGTAACAGTTGTTGCAGACCAATCAGTTGGAGAGCTTTTTAAAATTAAAATGTGTGGCATTTGTGGGCTGCTTTCAGTGCAGCACGTCTAAGTCACCTGTAAAGTGTAATTTATGTTGGCATTTTCGTATTTGAGAACTCTATTTTTTTTTGGAAATTCTTTTAAATACCGACGTTGTACAATTTTTATTTAGCTGGGACAGCTCATGGATCTGTTAGTTGAAGATTGAAATCAGTCCTGCTAAGTTTAGGTTGATATTTTAAGATTTTTATGCATTTGTTTGTGAATTGTTCATGGATTGCGCTGTTTACGTGCAAAAAAACTATTCTCGACCAGGATTGTCTGTTTTTTTACTATGCTGATATAGTGGATTTTCAAATCGCTAGTAAGTGAGTATTTCACAGTATTTTCTCAACGTTCAGAGTGGAAAATTATATCCGACCTTGCTAAATAAAAAAAAAAAATATGCTTTGTTTCTTTACTTTGTTAATAGTTATTGCTGAGAAATAAGGTACATGATTATGAAACAAAGAAAGATTTGAGAAGTTTGAAATGCTATAGAAAAAAACATTTTGTTCCAAGATGCAAGGCATCATGCCACAATATGCATGCGTCATAATATATGTACTTATCAGTATGGAACCGGAGCCTTTGCCTTTATAAGTATTCCGTAAAACCCAAAAAAATTAAACGAAATACAAAAGCAAGAAAAATGGTATAAATAATATCTTTAGTGTCGACAATTTACAAGCTGTTGTATGTTTGTTCGGGTCGAATCTTGTAAGTTAAATTTGAACCACTTCCTGGTGTCAGATTAAGCTGAAGCATCTACCTTCAATTACGCGGACAATGCGGCCTCATTATAAGCATGCCTGACTCGAATTATAATAAATGCTGTGTGATCTTTCTTAGAACAGGTTAATTGGAAATAAAGTTGAACAATGTTTCATTTCTTGATTCGTTTACAAATACAACTGAAGGAATATAACTTTTTTACCACGGTAAATCTTATCGGCTGTTGTCGACAAGAACTGTCAATTTATTTGGCATTTCTCCAATACGACGGTTCTTTTACTGATTCTTTCCAATTGTTTTATTCTACTATAGTAAATTGTCATTTTTTCTTCTTGTAGCAGTAAGCTGCGTTATTGCAGAATAACGACGGTTTCCTTTTAAATTGTCAGTCTGAATCGTTTAATGAAACAGTTCAAACTGATAAATGCTTTTATCTTTTTTGTTAGTATATTATGAAATGTACATACAGACATAATGCACGCCAGAAATTTCTCCGTTAGATTAGGCAGAGGCGTCTCGAAACTAAAGATACGTCTAAAAGATACACTAAATTGAATAATTTGAGTTTTCTAGTTTTATTCATTAAGATTTTACATTTCATAATATACTAACAAAAAAGATAATTTTTTGTTAGTATATTATGAAATGTACATACAGACATAATGCACGCCAGAAATTTCTCCGTTAGATTAGGCAGAGGCGTCTCGAAACTAAAGATACGTCTAAAAGATACACTAAATTGAATAATTTGAGTTTTCTAGTTTTATTCATTAAGATTTTTCTATACTACTTGGTACCGCAGTATCTCTACGCGACTCTTACTAATTTCAATTTTATTACTTTTTACAATACAATACAAATAATTTATTTGCTGTTATATTGTATACAATGGGTATACACTAAATAATAGTGTTCACACATATTCTGCCTTGAAGTGGCGTGCAAATATCTTTTTATCAAATTAGCTAGGTTCCATAGTCAGCATATTTGTTTAATCTATATAGATTAATTTATTTTATCATTTAAATATTTAGATACATTAGTATAGCAATACCATTGTTAGAAAGTTAAATATATAGTAGACTGTAATAAATATATGTAGTAGATTTGATTACAAAGAGCATTACAACAATGCAGTAATTATTTATTCTACTGTCGTAGCACCAACTGTACAGTAGCTCGGTATTCACTTTTTGTTAAATACCAACTTGAGATTGATCACTATTTTTATTTTTATTTTAAGAAAGATAGAAAGATTGAGACATGGAGTTGAAAAAAAATATAAATCAAATGCTATAGACACCATTACAGTCAGTAGTAATTTGTTGTAACAAAAGCATTTTTAGAGTATATTTAGAGAGTTTTATTACCTCGAATGATTTATGAAAACCATATACAATCCACATATCCATTTTAATATTATTATTATTATTTAATCGTTTTCGGTACTTTCGATTGCTAACGTCTGTACCAGAATTGAATAAGATGTCTGGAGGTGGGCTTCAAGTGTCTTCCCGTTGTCATCGGGTGCCTAAACTAGTTGACCCCTTTTGCTCTGTAGGTGAGCTGTGTTGACAGTTATCTCGGCTTTGTGTCAACGGTTAAGGACTTTACATGATTGCATCACGTTTCATACTTGTTGTAATTACGAATTTAAAGTGATTGAATGTGTTTTTCCATATATACACTTCGTCTAGATTGTGGTATGTATCTTGGTGGAGTAGAATAGGGCCACCCTATCTTTCCCCGTAGGTGACGTAACAGACAACAAAAGGTATCGGGTACGTATGTTATCTATAAGACAATATATATACAGTAATACAGTACCCGGATGACGATAATAGGCGTGCCCCGGCTAAAATGTTAACTTTTGCTCTTGGACTTTCAAAACATTTAACCTAAACAACTTAAAATATCGCAGGTATAATAAAATACCCATTTTATGTTGACTATATATGCTATGACGTTTATCGGTCGGCCTGTGTATGTGTACCTGCAGCAGACCGGGCCCGTATTAGAAACATATATCCATCGAGAATTTATTGGTATACTTTTCTAAAATGATGTATATTTTGTTATTGATTTATTTTGAGATACTGTTTGCTCATGGAAAACTGATGCCGAACCGACCAACCAACCCATGGTAAATATATAACATACTAACAAGGTGAAGGATTTCGTCTAGTTACAGTTTAATCATCGATTAGACTTATTATTAACTTGATGACACTGCTCTGAACTACAAGTATTACTACACGTTATGAATGCATGGAGAATCTTTCTACACATTAATTTCTATTAGATATTTCGACACAAAATGCGATGCTACTTTTTCTGTATCTTATTCTTTGCAGATGGTAATTTATTTTTCAGTCATGGCTGCCAGAAAAAAATTGATTAAAAGCCTAAATTAATGAAAACATTTTCTTCAAAAATTTTGTCATTCATTCATCGCGATCTACAACATTCTACAATTATTGCAAGAATTATAAGTCGCCTTTCAATTTAGAAACAAACAGTGAACAATAATGAGACGTGTTTGTTAGCTACATCTATGAGTCTACGTCACATAAATCTAGTCTTAGGTAGTATTATTCATAAGACATCTTCAGAGACAGTGCAACTACATAGTTCGGTAATAGTAAGTCTTCCGTACAAACTGGAGCCAACTGACATATGTCAAGCTGTGGCCGCTTTAACGAGTAGAGAATGCTGCTAGGACAAAACATTTGAGTGAAGACGATTGCCGTGTGCTTCGTACTAAGATTAGATGTGGCTTGATGTTTGTTTTATAGAAATGCTGTTTTGATTAGATTTAGATTTACTATTCAGATGTAAGTAACAAACACATACGATGTTATTCGTATCTCGAACCGAACTCAACTCAAGTAACCCTTGTAAAACTTATTAAGGACGTCTCTTCTTCTCGCCCACCATTCCGTCACTTTCCGGGAGGACCAATGACTATCTATTTTATAAAGTTAGATAATGTCTATTATCTAACTTTATAAAATACTACTTTGTTTTATGTATCTATTAGATTTACCCATAGTTTTAATACAAAAAATACTAGTTTTCCAAGTAGGGATAACAATAATAATAGTGTGCAAAATACACACATCAAAAGAGTGTAGGGATTAAGTACGTTTTAGAGTATCACCGCAATTGAGGATTATTATTTTGTTAATCATTACTGATTCTCTTAAGTGAGTTTCACTATTTGAAGAAGGTATTTTCTTTAAATTTTGTTTAAAAATAGAAAATTAACTGTCAATCGGGCTTCCTATAATAGTGTGTCTTTATAAAACTATTAAAATATCTGCATCGGAGATGAAAAAGATTACATCGATATGGAGCGATGACATCATTTGACACGAAAAAAGATGACGAGAGCCGTCGGAATGTTGCAAGCTGGTTCCAGGCAACGTTCTGTATCTGTCGCTTTTGGCACAACACAGAGCCGCCTCTGGGCATGCTATCGTATACTATCGTATTACGGGCAGCAGCATGGAGATCGATCTCGTATCTCAAGCAGTATTTTGGATGTACCTCTTCACCTTCAGGTAAAAGGCTAAGTTGGTAAATTGTCCTTGCTTATGCGCACTTATTAGGGTTGAAAAGATGATTGAGTGTGTCACTTAGAACTCGGCTTTTTGGATTCTGAAACATATTGGAAAATCCAGGATTCGTCCCCGGTTACAGAAGATTAAAAAATGTCATGATCATTTCTGTTCCAATGTTTAGTTGATGGTCTGAAAACAAAACTTCTCGCACACGCTTTGTGCCACCTTCGACATTGAGATCACACAACATATCCTACTCCTCCTTCTGTTCGGAGCGAACTGAGACCGTCGCGTTTGGAAGAACAGATACCGCCACATTTTCAGACCGCGCTGCGATGGATAGTCACGTAACAATAAAATCATGCCACATGTGACAGTACTTGTCTTACTGCAAGGTATACATATATACAAACATACGCTCACGCCTTATTTAGTATTTTTATTATTTGTTTTGTCAATTTCTTATTCGTCGCCTATTCCTTGCCCGCCTTCACAATCATTTAAACAACGGACACAATTTTTAATAATATGGGTTTAATCTACACACACTTCTATTCTTTCGTCATCTTAATAAATTAAGACACGGCACTACTTATAAATTTACGAGGCACAGTATTAATGGAAGGTAGAAGTACAAACAATTTACTTTTGGCCCATTTTCATGATGTTGGTAGTATACCTAAAACTATAAAACCAAGGAAACGTTTTACTATTACGAATTCAATTCAAAGGTTAGCAATGTTTTCACGAAATGTGACCCACATAGAATACAAATGAAACGAGGTTAGCGCTCCAGTTTTCGTGCAATATTACAATACAAGTAAACGTTGCAGCGTAAATGCCACTTGCTCATATACCACATACATACATGACGTTGGACTTACAAATTAAATTTTAACAAACAGTAATCACAACTGCTAGAATTTACATCTCAGTGCATTCTGAACTATTCAGAAACTGAAATTTCAATAAAAAAATGAGCAATTACTATCAATTATTCCTGCGTCGTGGGCTACTTTACAAAAACCCCAAAAAACGGACACAGACTCGGGACAACAATTAATGGATTACACAAATGTTTGACCCGTGTGGGAATCGAAACTTCGACCTATGGCTCAGCAGTCATGGTTACTACCTACTAAATTAACAGGCTAATCAGCACCAAGTCTACATACTGACATGATGTTGATTAGCCTGTGCAAAAGATGACCAAAAGATTTTAAACTTGATAGTTTAGCACGTCTCCTGGTATAAGCTTTATTTAAACATGTTTATATTAACAGCTCTACGGTGTCCTTGCGTAGACGAAAACAAAATTACCAGAACTAATTACGCTTACTGTGACTTTGATTGTTCTTACAAACGTTACTCACACTACTCATCACAAAGCCTACTAACCGCTATCTACAGTTTACCTTGTAAATCATTTTTGCTGTACCATATTGCACACAGGAGTATGCATAAGGGACGCTAATGGACGAAGCGTTGAGTCTGTATTCGAGAAAAACTAAAGTAATAAAGCGGTATTAAAAAGCTCAACGTTTTCGCTGAACAACGATAGAAGTGGTTGAAAAGTTTTTGAATTTTGGTGGATAGACTTTTTCGAGTTGAAATATGCAGCATGAGAATGAACCATGTAAAAATAGTAGGTATAGTATATCATAGCCAGTTTCAAAGTATTTTATTATTTTAAATTTCGAATTAGGTAGGTACACCACAACCGCCCTCTTGACTGTCATAACACCCCCTATTTGCCTCTGGATCAGCTACTCCAGCGCCCGTTAGAAGACGGTACTCCCTCGTTGGGGACAGAGTGGTCTAGTGGTTAGTGATCCTGACTACTAAGCTACAGGTTTTGGCTTCGATTCCCACCTAGGACAAACAATTGTGTAATGAGCCAATACAGATATTATTGGATCGTCAGGAGTAGGAGTCAGTCACACTAAGTTAGTATTGAAACTAGTTGCCTGTTCCAATACGTAGATCACAGAACAGAGAAGAAACAGATGACTTTTTTTTTAACAAGTTTCTGGTTACATTGTTTATGTGTGTAAAATGTGAGGATGAAGAAGAATGTAACATGTAAATTATTACAATATTTAATTATTAGCAGTCGGGAGACGACCAAGCCTGACCGATTACTCGTTCACAAGCATTACGCACCAGTCATCAAACTAGTTACAAATACATATACAATGCATGGCCTTTTGTTTTGATTTGTCAAGTTTCAGTTGTGACGGTGTATAAGGTAGGGCAGTATTCACTCCGTGTGCTACAATCAAGTTACAATAAAAAAAACAAGAAGCATACTTAAATGTTGTCGTATATTTATTTATTTAATTTGTTATCAAGGTCTTCTTCGGTATATCAGTTTATTCAACAAATATCATTTTAACTAAAAAAAAACTTCATATAAATATATTTTAATGTGGTTTAAAAATATAAAATAAGCCAAAATTTCAAAGAAACTGTGTCTCGTTTCGTTACAAAATGAAATTCTAAAGATTATTCAATTTCGCTTGGATAGAAAGTAGTGTCAGGTGAAATTCACGGTGACTGGAGCAGTGACATCCGAAATAGGTCAAGAAGGCGCATTCAGTCATTCAGTCCTCCTACGGTAATTTGTACACTTCGGTGTCCTCTCAGACTGCTAGTACAATTGTCACACGTTTTAATGGGAACTTTAAATACTAGTATTTTACAAGTTCCTGTTTGTAATTAACAGTTACCGGATTAACAGGACCTACACACACTCACGCCTGTATTCCCGTCGGGGTAGACAGAGGCGTGATTAACGCCCATATTTTGCTGTTTAGAATTTAATGTCATTTACGTAATAGGTAGCAAGCCTACTGTCGTCTGGGACTTTTGGGAGTTATAGTGCAAAATTTTAAGTATATTGACAGGAAAGGGAGGATAAAAAGGGTAGGAAAGGGAAATTGCTTTTACAGATGGATTGGGGAGTATACGCAATAGGTCAAAGTCGGAAGCCAGGATGACCGAGGCCTCTAACGAGTTGTTATTTTAATATTATGTATGCGTATTTTAAGATCAGATTAGTAACTAGGTATATACATAAATCTACCTATTTATATCTCATTATAGAGTTAATAACAAAAATATTTGTTGAAAAAAAAGAACCTTCATCAAAAACACTAATAATAACACTGAAAGCTTATAAGTCTGTGTCTTTCGCCTAGACCTACTAACTGTGCTTAGACTTTTTAATTGTCTAATTTTTCTTTCCCACGGATGTATGAAATGTATATACTAGTAACAGGGCTTCTACGCGGCAGTCTTAACGCATTAAAGAGAAATGTTAAAAAAAGGACAAAAATACATAACGAGTAAGACATATGTACTAAGTATTAAAAAGCAAGCACTGAAAAATTATAAAAATTGTTACTAGTTAAGTAACAATTCTTATTTATTAATAACTTAGAATAGGGTATTTTATACCTTTGTAGAGCGGTATATGTTCCTGTAGCCAAAAGAAAAACACTAACACCGAACCTAACAAATACAATTCTCACATGAGAAAAGTTTTAGTTTTAATGGTAATGACATCAATTATCACTCAATCGTAACGTTAAATTGAAAGAATTGTTCTATAAAGACTTGACAGAATTATAAGTTGGTGATGATTTTTCTAAAAGTGAAAACAACTGAATATATAATATATATATAAAAGTTAAAATGGATGCCACGGCAATGTAAAGTAGATAAAATGATTTATGCGGTTCCATTCCCCTAACCAAAATATTATAACGCAAATGCTATTTTGTCGATTTCCATTGGAATTTCCATCTCCTGTCAAAGATACGGCTTTATATTCGGCTGGGAGTTAGAGAATGCATTTTCTCGTAGGGTAAGAGGTCAATAAGCGTTAGGGGAGAAAAGTTGCCGCGAACCCCTTACAACTGTCAACGCGAGTTATTCACCCCACGTCAACTGGGGTTAAAAAGTTATCGCCGCGACTCAATAGTAGAAAGTAATAGACGTCTACAGGGTTATAGCTAAAGTTAAAAGTTTTACTATACAAAAAATGTTTGTTAGTTTGGTCAATCTCGTGATATCCTTGGGGACAGGGGTAAATTTCTTGTCAATATGTATAAAGATTTACTATCTGTTACCGAAATAGTGTTTATTTACGGTTAAAATGAATTTTATAACTTTATAGAATCTACAATATATAAAAGATTTTCGAAGATAATATTTAGAATTAGAAAATATTTGTCATTTGTACCTAAAAATACATATTAAAGATAATTCCGGAGATGAAATCGAGTACAGCGTATTATTATTTATAACGTTGATATCCATTCCCTGTTCATTTAAGACTTGTAATAATCCTCTCTAGTACTGAAGATTAACCTACTCTCTGGACTCATTAGTGTTAATAATTAAACGAACAACCCTTAAGTAGAACGTTAAGAGGAGCACTGTCTTTTGTTTACTCCAGTGTGTATACTTTTTTAATTGGACAAAGTGAGATGTGGAGGTAAGCCGTTGTCACGATTGCATTAATTCCTCTTTCTTCTCGTATATCTTCACAAAAGAGGAATGAATGCCATTAACAGATATTCTTGATCAATTCACAGCGTTTCAAGGAAATTGATGGGTTTTGGAGTATTTATGTATGTTGACGTGTTCAAAATCGTTACAAGGACAGTGAATGTTACACGGGTCAATAAAGTACATTTTTTTAAAGACAATGGATTGCACACAGGTAGTGTAATAGATTCGTAATCATTATATTTAAAGTTAATCGTAGTTTCTTCTTGGACGTCTTGGGTGCAGGATCATTTTTAAATATATTTAAGTACCTGATCGTAAATTGTATTTACCAATATAAACTTACCTTTTATATTTTGATATGAAATGACTCTTTATGAATACGTAGATTTCGAAGGATAAACACAATACCTCTTTACTTCACACACACATCCTAGTTATGTATAATTATCATTAAGTATAAAGTAAATAAATACATGCTTGATGATGAAGGATTGTGTTGAAATATTAATATACATACTGTAACTGTATACATAAGGTTACATTACATTTCATGATATTACTCATGGCGCATGTAAAAGTTAATATGGGTATACATTTCCACGCTCGTAAACCTTTGGCGATAAAATGTTAAAAGGTTTATTAAACAGTTGGTAATTACGGTTCTGTGTAAAAACGTGTAGTAGCGGAAGGTATATCTTGCTTATCATGATTGTGCTTACATAAATATGAATAAAATATTATTTACCTTTGAAACGTAAACTACGGATATGTTTTAGTAAAACTCTGTTGGTAACTACAGAGGAAAAGGATTTTTTGAATAATCTAGAATAGCTATTTCAGAATTTGAAGAGCTACCAAGCACAATGAAAATAATATCCACTGTCAACATTTGAGGATTCCGGATTATTATTAGTTCGATCCCCAGATTACTATTTGTTCATGATCACAACGAAGGGTATTTGATCGATATTTTCCACGTTTACAGTTTAAGGTTTCGCTGAGTGCCACACACTGTCAAGTCTTAGTTATATTTGTTTTGTGTAATGTATCTTATATCAGTAAGAGACAAATGTTTGGCCGTTAGTACAAGGTCAGCCATGCCACTTACGTCATTGTTCAGACTAAGTTCAACATTTTCGGTGATATTCGATTTTGTTTATTCCCGTCCGATCTTCTGCCTTTACTAAATTAATTGTAGTTGCCAATACCGGTTTGAATTTATTTTTATTGTTATGTTGTTTCAAGTAAAAGCTTTAAGTTGTAAATGTAGACACGAATGTCTTTAAAAGAAATAGCTAAAATACATGTCTAATGACAAAAAAATATATTACAAGAGGTATAAACAAAAACGATGTCAATACTACTCCTAGTTATTACATATTTTAGTATTATAATAATGCATTGTCATTGCAATGTGCTACTGCTTACATATATACATACATATGTCCATTGCGGTGACACCGAGTAACGAGACCCGGGCACCGTACAGTAATCTACGCGCCGTAAACCACTGTTATTGTGCTCAGTGTGAGTGATATATATTAAGTATAAATCTATCTGATGTATATTAATTTGTATAATATTTATAGAGCAACGTAATTTTTAGTTAACTGAAACTCATCATAAACATCTTTATTCAGCCTTTGGAAGTCCACTGCCGGGCTATAGGCTTCTCCCAACGTATTTCATAGCCATCAATAAACCGCCTTTCGCACCCAGTCTATCCCAGCTACCTTCTTCAGGTTGTAGGTCAATATTGCTGATCTAAAATTTTAAGTTGAAATAAAAGATATAAGCTCAGTTGAATCTTTACGTGTATAACTAGAGGTATTTGAAAGATATGTCGAATGAGTATATTGTAAGTATAAGTATATTCTGATATTAAAGATTTGGTTTGATATTATTTATGTATAAACATGTATGTATATGTACATACACATTTATTATATTTCTTTATATGTGTACATTATAATTTAGTCCCAGGAACCAGCTTACTGGTATAACAGTACAATTTCTTTAGTCGCTTTTTGCGCCACCCGTTGTAAGAATGGGTACCTCTATTTTATTCCACACAGGGTTTAGGGCATATATGTACATATACATGTATCGCTTATTAACTGAGATAGCATTTCTATCCTGAAGAAGACGGACGACGACCAGCTCTTTAATCATAACTACTTTACCAACTCCTGTTACGAAAAGTAGTCACCATGGAGATGACAGTCCGCGGTATAAAACTATACTGTGCTGAAATATCATTATTAAGTTTTCAGATTATTTGCTCTGGATTTTAAATGTAGTTATTATTGCTTAGTCTTAGTTAGCAGGCAAAATTTTTATACACAACTACAAGTGCACTATAATATTTTTTATTCTTATTGAGCACATTGAGCACATTTCGTATAAATTTAATTTAAAAAATGTTATAGTCCAATTTAAGTTTTGTATGTGTTACTCATGATACTCTATAATAGCCTCTAGGTTGTGTTAAATACATTAAACAACGCTTGCATTGTGTGACCGAGTGAGTGAGGTTACCGGAGGCCCAACCCCCTTTTCCCTTTCCCTTCCCCTCTCGTTTATTAACTGCAGACTTGTGGTCGGCCTTCGGAATTATACAAATTAACTATACAGTTCAAATAATAAATTGAACGTATTATTTACCATTGTTGATGAACAGATTTTAGTTATACGTCACCAAATAGGGCACTTATCACGTCATTTGTAAACTATTTTGCGTGCAAAACAAGCTTTATTATACTAATCTTTTAATTAAATGATATCAAAATCGTGCGCATTCCAAGCTTATTTCAAACACAAACATTGGACATCTTAAACAGTATTACGTCAGTGAGAATCGAAAAGAATTAGAAGTACTAGCTAGCACTAGGGTCAGTTAAACGTAATGCAATTTGGAACAGATTAATGATATAGATATGTGTACATAAAGGTGCATTTCGATATTTCGGTAGACACGTACCTGTTTATTTTGTACTTAATTATATTATTGCAATTGCAACGGTCCTCAATGATAGAAACATAATGGCTAAATGCCTTATAGTTAAAATACTTGAGCGATAATAATAAATTTATTATCGTTAAAGTATTTATCATAAAAGTATTTCATAATTATATTTTATCAAATACTTTTATGATAAAATTGTTGGTCAAGTGGTTAGTGACCCTGACTGCTGAACCGGAGGTCGTGGGTTCGATTCCCACACGGGACAAAAATTTGTGTAATCCACAAATACTTGTCCCGAGTCTGGGTATTCTTTGTGTTCGTTGATTGAATGTTTGTAAATCCCCCGCGATTCAGGAATTATTTGTTGTCTTCCAAAAAAAAAAAATCCTCGTATAATTCACTCAATAATTTAAATATTACATCCGCTTTGAATACGTAATCGCTGCAATAGCCGAGCGCGCGCTGCTAATTATTGAACCGATAGGCCGTACAAGCAATTCCAGGTTCTGAAACTAGTTAATTGTAGAACACAGGGTATAGCCGCTCCATAAATCTCCGTCGACTTAATGTCGGCACCGTGAAATATTAACCACACGCCCGTTTTGACGCCCGCCGCACACTACACTAAATAAATAATATAAAATATCGCTGGAAGAGCGGTGCAAATATTTTTGTACGTTCGCCTGATTAAGAAATTCATTGTTTATATTCCACTGCACATTAATTTTATCTCTGTTCATTCGCCGCGATTAAATACTACTACTATACAAACACAAACAATGAGTCGTAGGAAGAATGAGTGTCTTAACTTTAATTAGTTCTACATGTGTGTGGACGCAAGGCATTAAAGGCTGGGAAGGATGTTGCAGGATGTTTTTTTATTAATGTTAATACCAGATACAAGGAACCTTAACTTATGAACTACTACAGTTACCAGAAAGGCATAAAAGGTATAATATCTGAAAGCAATATATCATGACTTTCTTATTCCTGTATTTCTTATTCCTGTTAAAAAACTACTTAGACATTTCTAGTATTGACTACTGATATCCACGATTTCAAATTATGACTTTACTATGCATGCGGTGCGACATGGGAGGGTTGGTTAGCATCAATCAAGGAATTAGGTTGCTAATCTAATTTATCCGTGTATACTGTTTGCCCCTTACGTCTATGCGTGAGCAATGCTAAGCATCTTGCAATAATCACCATTCAATACGGAGAATAAATTAGGAATATTAAGAGATTAGATTTAAATTATCAGTACTAATGGTTGACGTCATTAAAAGTTTTATTAGTATGTTTAGTTTTAAGAAACTTTGATTATACGGTGGCTAATTGTAGATAATCTAGTGGCTTTAAAAGGACTCATGGTTTCATTTAAAAGTTAAAGTTTATATAAATTAAAGAGGTACAGAATCTTCTTCTACGTATCTCTCTTGGCAGAGCAGTCATTGGTGCTATTCAGCAGTAATTGACTTCATCAGGTGTCCCAATCCTAACGCATTGTTGTTGTGTTCGTGCATTCGTACAATTATGAGTCTATGTTTATTTCATTTGATATATTGAAGATGAGAGGTTAAAAATAGTAATTAAATTTTTATAACAAGGATTTAGAAGAAATCAATTATAAATTGAAAATTTAGTTTCGATACTACTACTACATTTATCCATTTGGCTTTGCCAGTAGTATCTTCACAACAGTATCATCATAATGATAAAATGTTTACGTAATTAATATAATTATGTACATATCTAATAAATTACCAGTTCTTATTAAATGTAACCGGATTTGTAGATAAATATTTTACCTGACAGATAAGCGAAACCACTACTGCAATACCAAGATTGATAAAGCGACGGGCTAGTTGATTGCTGAACCGGAGGTCGTGGGTCGTGGGGAATCCACGGGATAAAAATTTGTGTGATTCACAAATACTCCCCTATCCCATACGTCCCTAGTCTGGGTGTTCTTGTGTCCATTGGTTGAATGTTTGTAAAGCCCTTGCGACACAGGAATTATTCCTAATGCAGGAGTTAAAAAAATACTTGTCATGTGCCACTGTTTTCGTTGGTGGCTGAAGGAAGACAAATATCTATAAATATGTATAACAATTATTACTACTTACTATTTTATACTCTTTGATAACAATTGTATAAAATATGGATGATGTGCAACACAAGGAATAGATACATAGTGAAAAAATCCTAAATTCTCAAAACAAACGAAGTCCTATCTTTTTTTTTTTTCCTCGTTTGGAAACCCCCTCGGGCCGTCATTCCACCGGGGTTTTCGGTGGAACGGTGTGTCGGAATCGAACCGACTAAAACCACACGGTGTGCCATGCTGCGCTTAAAATAGGAGGAATCCGGGAACAGCTTTATTAAGACATCCGGACCCCTCCTAGCGCCTGCCCGCACTATGCGGGCACCACCTACGGGTAACCTATCAATAAGGCGACGTCCAGACACACGCAGACGTCACCCCCTCGCGGCTGGCCAAACGGCGGATGGAGGGGAAAACCCGTCCCGACCACCCGCGGCCACACTCAGGGCGGCATGAGGCGCTGGTAGGCACGCCTCCGCCGCCCGGTTCGCCGGCGGCGAATTAGGTCTGAGTGGAGGTCATCCTCCCGGGCCCGCTCCGCCGCCTCCTTCTGCGAGATGACCTCCTCGCAGAAGGTTGCGACCGCGGTAAAACTTCTGTCGCTACCGACCATGGAGCGTATGATGGCCGGTAGCGAGAGATCCTCTCCGATGACTGCAGTGAGGGCCCGACGCTGCGGCGCCCAGGCGGGACAATCTGCAAGTGTGTGCTGTGCAGAGTCCTCACTGCAGTCGCAGTGATGGCAGGCGGGACTCAATTCCCTCCTAGCAACCGAATGCAGGTACTTCCCGAAGCAGCCGTGCCCGGAAAGCACCTGCGTCAGTCGGAAGGAAAGGGTCCCGTGCTGCCTCCCTGCCCACTCGATAATGACCGGCTGGAGTGCCTCCACGGTGGTAAAACCAGCACGTGGAGCCTCCAGCCGGGACGACCAACGAGCCATCGTGGCCCGGCGGGCGGCCTCACGCCACTCGCGTACCTCATCGGGCGGGGGTCGACTGCCACTACTCGCCCGGAACTCAGCCGTCCGCCGATAAACTTCGGCGAGCACTTCCGCCTCCAAATCCAACGGGGGGGTTCCGGCCAACGCGCATGCCGCCTCCGTTGATATGGTGCGGTATCCGCGTATGGCTCTAACCGCCATAACCCTCTGGGGACGCCAGAGGCGCGATCTATTCTAGTTGGTCAGAGCCTCCGCCCACACCGGCGCACCATACAGTGCCATTGACCGGACAATCCCCGTGTATAGCCGCCTTGTTGCTACACTGGGTCCACCCAAGTTGGGTAAAAGTCGCCCAAGGGCGGACGCAGTGCCGACCAGCTTCGGTGCAAGCTGTTGGAAGTGCTCGTCGAAGCGCCACCTACCGTCAATTATCAGGCCCAGATATTTTATATGGGCCCGAATCGGTACGAGGACCGAGTTGACCACAATTGATGAACCTGGGGGTGGACCACGACGGGGCCCATGGAATAAAAGGGCCTCCGTCTTATCCAGGGCCACCCGCAAACCCAGCGCCTAGATGCGGCTGACTACCAGAGATACTCCCCTGGTAGCCAAGCGCGACGCCTCTTGATAGTTCGCCCCCCGGGCCGTGACCAATGTGTCATCAGCGTAACAGATTACGCCCAGCCCGGGGAGAAAGGTACCTCGAAGGGCCCAGTCGTACCCCATGTTCCACAGGAGTGGTCCAAGAACAGACCCCTGTGGAACACCGCACGACATAGGCCGACGTCTCAAGTTTCCGCCTCAGGTACTGTGGCACCCCATGATAATGGAGCGCTTCCCTGATGCAGCTGAATGGCAGAATATTGAATGCGTTGGCGATATCCAGCGACACCGCCAACAGCACGCCGCCACAGCTGACTACCTCCTCGGTCACGGCTCTCAGGCGCATAATAGCACCGACAGTCGAACGCCCCGCTCGGAATCCAAATTGGGCGTCCGACAAATCGGGGCCAACCTCGCTCAGGTGCCGGACGATGCGGGCAGAGAGGACCCTCTCAAACAGTTTACCCGCCTGGTCCAGCAACACGATGGGCCTGTATGCCGAGACCGAGTCAGCAGGACGTCCCGACTTCTTTAGAAGGACCAGCTTCCCGCTCTTCCAACACTCAGGGAAGCGTCCAGACGCCAGGCTGGCATCAAACACCTCCCTGAGGCGGTCCGACATGTGGTTGAGAGCCAGGGCCAAAACACGGGCGGCGATCCCGTCTGGCCCTGGGGCGGTATTCTAACAGGCGGCTGTTCTACGGATTCGTTAGATCTCTAACGAATCCGTAGAACAGCCGCCCCTATTTCTGCCTCCGTGGTGGGTGGAACAGCCTCCTCCTCGACCTCCCCGTCGTCTGCGGCCAAAGGGGCCATTGACGGGGGTGTGTGCTCCACCCGTTGTGGGAAAAGGCCCTCAATCACTTCCTGCAGGAAGCTGGGCTGAAGAGTCTCAGTAAGGGGGGGGCCCAGCGCGCGGAGCTTTTGCTGCACCACACGGTAAGGGCGACCCCAGGGGTCACGATCGAGACCCTCCAGCATCTCCTTTCTCTTCATTTCCTTGGCACGGCTGATGGCCAGCTTCAGAGTTTTCCGCGCCACTCGGTACTCCTCATGAAGCCGGTCCTCTACCCCCTCTTCGCGATGCCGCCGACGACTGCGGGTGTAAGACCTCCGGGCACGAATGCAGGCCGCGCGGAGGAACTCCTGGGACCACCAGTAGACCTCCTTCCTTGGAGGCCGACGACCTCGAACGCGGGGCATGGCCGCGTCACAGATATGCGTAATCTCATAGCAAAAGCGGCCTGCCCCCATGTCTACCTCCTCGGTCGGAGCCGGCGGAGACAGCCAAGAGTAAATGATGGCTGCCTCCTCCAGTAGGTCCCTGTCTAACTTCCAGACTGCCCACCGCGGAAAGCGGGATGAACGCCGTGCCGTGTGACCCCTTCTGGGGTCCTGGGTCCGGGAGAGCTCAAATCGGATATAGAGATGATCCGAGAGCGTCTCAACCTCTTCCAGGACACACCAGTTCCTTACTCGTGCGGCGAGAGCAGGGGTAGCGAACGAGAGTTCCACTATCGACCCCCCCTGTTGCCGCACGCACGTATTGGTGGAGCCTCTGTTTAGGAGACAGAGGCCCACCGATGTCGCCCACTCCTCAACTGCGTCACCCCGTGCGTCCGTCCTGGGGGAACCCCACACAACAGACTTAGCGTTAAAGTCCCCCAGCACTAGGACGTGCCCAGACGCTAGTCGCCGCATCGAGGTTTCTAGATTGTTAAGGAAAACCTCGAAGTCGTTCAGACTCCGGTTGGGGGAGAAATAGACACCATATATGGTGATCCCCCCCATTCGACAGCAACATATCCGGTACCCTTGTCTCTTAGCGACAAGGGCGGGGAATGAGCCGCCGTGGAACCGACGACTGCCACGGAGCCGTCCCGGTCACCCAGCCAGTTTGGACGGGGAGGAACGTAGTAAGGCTCCGCAGCTACGGCAACATTGATCGACCACTCTGCCATGGTTTGCAAGAGGAGGTCTTGTGCCCCGGCACAGTGGTTGCCAGGCGCACTTGGTGGGCCTGGCAACCTTGACACCATCTGTTGCAGATAACACTCCCCGCAGCTTGTCAGCAAAGGTGAAACGAAGTCCTATCCTTAGGTCAACTTTACTTATGAATTTATGATACATTAAGTAACTAGACCACTTTAAATATTTAGAGTAAATAGAGGAGTTTTTTTATAGCCTGAGTCATGACAAATTGGAATTATATTATTAAGTTTCCCACTTTCACTAGTTATAACTTACATACCATATTAAAAGTTCTAGAATGTTCGTAGTTAGCCAAGAATTACAAGGGTTGGATATATTAGTTAAATTAAATTGCCGAGCCAACAAGAGTGTAAATATGAAATGGGTTTGATGTTGACCATAAATGTTTTACATACACAAATTAAAATTAAAACAAGATTAATAAGATATGAAATTATTCAATTCAACTAAAATAACATACGACATAAAGATTTTGCTTGCACTAGTTCGTTTCGTGAGTCTCTAATATGCTAAAAGATTGTATAGGATTAGGGGCCATGTTTCTAGTCGAGTTTCTTCACAATTTGGATTTGGACCACCAAGATTTCCTTTATGGTTATCGATGAAAAGGCATATGCCTTGTAATTAATATTCGTATTTAAACATATACTTCTTTCAAACATTAATATCAGCGGTTTATATGTCGCTTCAGGTCATAAGTTAGGCGGATCCTATATAAGTGATGAGTGGACGAGTGTGATATATGAGAGAGGGTACGAAGCGAGCCATACGGCCTGTTTTTACAACGCGTCCAACTAATGATGGATGGCGATGACATTGACCCGTATTCAGTAAAGGATCCTCCCAAATTTCGTCGTGCTAATAGTGTACATCGGAGTGCGGATGCACTCATTTACAAAGAAAATGAAATAGAATCACAATATTATACGATATTTTAGTAAATCTTGTATGTGGATATCTATTATATAAATAGAAGCTTTTGCAGTATTTCGATCTCTATCTTTTACTTTAAATGATGGTACTTTACACACTCTTATTTTTTTTTAAATACACATTATATAAATGAAAAATGTATTTTCCCAAAAAATTATGTTTGATAAAAGTAAATGAAAAAAAAATGAAGGTCATCTGTTTAACCTCATCATGATATGACAAATTGAGTATAAACAGTGAAGCGAACCATTTTATTATAAACCTGCCAAACTATTTTTACCTGGGCTTTTTGAAGAGGTTTAAGATTGTGTTTATAGAACATAACTGTCACTTAATGTCTTTTAAAAACTAAAAATACAATCTTTTTAGATCCCTACCGAAGAATTTTGCTGTGGTTTTAAATTTTCAATAGAACTCTGTTTACTGTTGGTATAAATTGCGAAGTTTATTCATCGTCTCTCGTCAAGCAATAAACAATAAACTTGGAATCTTTTCTCCTACCTACATCATAAATATCGCATTACTATAAGTGAGACTAATAAAATTTAACGATGTTACCACATTATGTCGTGCATTTGGCTATAAATGGTTCCAGTTACTTAGACTGTTATTTTCATGACATCAGTAGTAATTAAGTTTCGTGTCGTTAACTTAATTATGTTACTTGAGGTTTAAATGCTGAAGTAGTGAGATCTCTAGAAATTTTAGATGTTATTTTTAAAACGTTTCAAAAACATTGAAATCTCTTATTGTGATCATAAATTTAAATTTAATATTTTTATTTCATGTTCAACAACTATTTTAAATCATTTTCGACAAAATAATTTAAATTAAAGATCAACACACACCCCGCAACTTAAATCAGGTATGTCGCTAACCTGGATTCAAGAATAGTTTCGGTTACTTCTACTAGGTATTTTAATCTTTTAAGACTAACAGTGTAGAATAAATAATATGTATTAAAAATATAATCACAACTATTTTTTTTCTTCAATATAAGTTTTTACAGTATAGAAGTTGTAAAGACTTAAAATAATATTTATCTCTTTGAGACCAAGACAGCATTGCGGAGGAGTTAAACGTGGCATGGAAATAACAGTAACAATTTGTTTAGATGGTTTAGTTAGTAAAGATAAAATTGTTTTGTAGGTATTGTAGGTATATAATATTTATTTAAAATACTATTTTTTTAAAGTATTCTCATTTCTATACCATAGCAACGTACCGTGGCTTGGTTTCATGTAAATAGTAGTATTCTCCTCGAAAATTCTGCAATGACCACGAAACTCAATAGCACACAAACTTGATATTAAGATTCAAAACTTATTCTCTAAACAGTAAGTTCGTTAATACATCGCAACCGCTCTCGTACGAAACTTCAGAACTTCATTAAGACGCTACGGTTTGCCTGCACCGGTCAAAGTTAGGCTCTTAGACATGCTCGAGCACCTTTGGATGCTCGTCTTAATGTTTCTAACTAAAGATGTAGCTGTCTTACGACATTTTCATCATTTTATCTTTCACTAGCTTAGTGGTTCCAAGTAACATTTTAATTATTTTTGCCTTAGCATTTCTTTTCTTTGTTGTATTATATACATATATTGTTTATATGTAAAATTTTTCTATATGTATTTAGCAGTTCAGAAGTTTTAGCACATTATGTGCTACAGACAGTCTTACTTATGTATAAAAACCCTATGTTTAGACATTTGATAAGTTATTTGAAAATGATAAGAAGAAAATAAAAATTTTAAAACCCAAATGTAAAATGGTTAAAAACGTATATCTATGAATATCTCGCAAAGGATGAATACACACAAAGCTAGTTTTTGTTTAAAGTATAGGTGAGAATTCTGCATATCCCTGGCTACAAAAAATGGTGCCAATATAAAACATTAATTTTCTTCTTCTATAAAAGTTGAGAAGTTATTATTAACTAAAACGAACATTACTTTTAATAATAATACGATTTTTTAATTAATACAATTAATATTAAGGATTTATAGCGTTTCAGAGATTTGCCCAAAAATATAATAATAAGAAAGCCTTCAGGGCATTTTCTCAAAGTTGTTATCATTGAAGAAAAAGCGTCTACAACTACTAACTAACTCCATGTTATTAGAAATTAATAAATTGTTTCCAGATTTTAACGAAGTATATCTAATCTTTGTATGGCCTAAGGAGGTATTTTAAATTATTATTAAATTAATCATCAAAAAGACAAAATTAATAATAAAAGACCCTTCAAGATATTTTGTATACATGATGAAAATCTCCTTTTAGGGGCCAACGGAATAACAAACAAAGAAAATGTAAAACAATGAAAAATTTCTTGTTACCCTTATCTCGTTATAATGAATACCTTCGGCGGATTCTTTTCGCATAGTTCTGATAAAGAGGAGCGTCGAAACTTCAAATTAAGATTCTTGGAGTTCCTCGCGCAGGGAATAAGATTAATGAATGATGGCACCTGGGGGTCGTTTTCCTCGCTAACGATAGGTCGAGTCAGAGGGAAAATAATTGTTAAAAATAATAAGTAAAAAAAAATCTCTTAGATATAGACATTTTTAGACGTGATAGTGTTTTGAAAAATCTAGACTCATTTAAATTAATTTAAATATAAAAATAACGATTTTGAAGAAATTGGAAAGTTGTGAGTATTGCCTTGATGTTTGTTTGTATGTCTATTTTAAAATTTTTGTCTATTATATTTTCTGAGGTATTGTTTAGTTTTGTATTGGGATATCTAAAAGCAAGACAGTAATATAAGTGATTAGTTACAATTAAACAGTAACTTATAAGTGACGAACCTCGTGTGTACAAAAGCCCTTCAAACAGCTAGCTAGTAATATTATAATTCCAAAGTATATAAATTATTCCCTAAAGGTGGGCTTTGAAGCTAACGAAAGTTAATGGTGGGTGGGACTGAGGGAATACTTTTTAAAAGGTAAATAAGATAACAAAAGCTCTTTAATCGTGAGCTATGTAAATAGGTAAAACTTAACTTCATTATGTAATGTTTTTATAGTAAATCGTTTTAAAAACAAAATAAGGAATTTACACATTATATACTGCATAAATGAATAATCATATTTTATTTAATTAAAAAAATAAAATAGAAATGGCTTAATGGCTACCAATATTACTTTAGAATTAAGTATTTAACCCTGTTACTTTTACTAATGACAAAACTGAAATTGTACAATTTAATTTAAATTTGCTTAATTTCATGTCAACGTGAGGTGTAACACACCTGCACCGCAATATATGTAGTTCTAACACGTTCTAGTTTTCTATTCAACGCTATTCTGACGCATTAGAGCGTGCCATAATAAGACAATATGTATGTATGTGTCCCAAACAATGAGGATAATAACAGCGCATAATGGCGAACGAGAAAATTGCTCGTTGACTGCCACTAGCCTGAATATCACAATGAGACGAGACAACAATAGCCTGGAACCTATATTCTCAAGCATAGAGTAGCGAAGTTAATGAAACAAAAACCGCTTTGGAACTTCAACAGAGGGTGTACGCGAATTGGAGACGAAGTCACTGTATAAAGCTTGGATATTCTAATGTACTTCTTTGTAGTACCATTTTATTTCAACTTAAATGTTTTTAGAATAGTCGTTCTTTGTCTGAAGTTGACTGTGGTGACGTTGAAGAACTAAGTTTTTTTTAGAAATCAACTTTTTATATTTTGTAGCTTTAAAACTTAATTAAAAATTGTTGTTTATATTTAAATAAAGTTTTGTATAAGTAAACGAATTCAAATTTTAGTGGAGTTCAATTTTCTTTACGACAAATCAATGTTTAATAAAAATTTGAATTATAATCATATTTTATAAGTTGGTGATGGCTACTGCAATATAAAACTTTTATTTAAATTTTTTAGCTCATAAAAATGTACATATAGCGGGAAAGCTGCAGTAATCCATCGTTTTGCGACAATAAACGGCTGCAATGTACAAATCAGTTGACAGTATCTGAGCGTTCGTGGGGTTCATACGTATTGTGACACAACGGACTTAAGACTAGTGTACACCAAGCATAAGTAAGAGTTATTTACTAAATATCATACGTGCTAGCATTTCATATTTGAAAATTAGTAATAGGAATCAATCAAGAGCATCGTTATTATAAGCAAGTGATATAATCTCCTATTTTTAGTATACTAAACACTGGTCATCTGGTGGTAAGTGACAACCGCCGTCCATAGACACTTGCGACTCTACAGGCGTAAGTGCACTGCCCGCCTTTGAGGGTGATAAGGGATAAGGGGATCCGGAGAGGGGAAAGAAGAGAGGGACATGAGGAGATAGGAAAATGGGAGGGGGAAGAGGGGAAAGAAAAGGGGGAACAGAAGAGGGGGAGTTAGGCCTTTGGAAACTTCACTAATTTCAACCGGTTTTCTGTGAGGCCGTGGTATCGCACCGGTCGAGCAGGCTGGTATATTAACTAAATACTTAAATGCTTAAATTTATACATACATTCATACATAAGCACACGTCTTTCTCTTTTCGGTTTAGGCAGAGACAACAGCCCACCCCCTCTTTCGGTCTTTACATAAACCACGAATCCACTACTTACATCAAAAATTTTATACAAGCCTGTGTCCGCCATTGCCAGTTTCACCGTTTAGATTTACAGTACAGTACAGGTATTAGAAATAACAGAATTGATTTCTGAGCCACTTGATATTTGTGAGAAACTTGATTTTATTACATATAAAGCTAAGCGAGTGGTTGTCGGTGGAATCAAATAGGGACACCCTATTTCTTCCCATGTGTGTTGTTAAAGGCGACTTCTCGCTATCAGTAAGAATAATCGTTATAATATTCATGCAGTGTCCGAATGACGGCAATAAGATGGCTACCTATTATGTAAGTGGGACAATATTATGGTCGGCAAAAGGTGGGCGTTTCAGACGCTTCAGCCCACCCCTTCAGTATATGTATGTATGTATAATGATAATAAAAAACACTTACGACTGTATAAGGTGAAAGTATTTCAATAATGTGTACATATTTGTATGGTATGTATGTAGTATGCGACAGTGTACTCGTGAGTATAAAGCTTTATAATGCACTAAAGCGGTGCGCAGATGGATTTTTATTACTTTTTGCATGTCAACCGTGAAGTTTATGGACGCAATTATTGTTGAAACACGCCGTAAGATTTATAGTAACAATTACGGGCCGTCCTAGACACTAGAATATAGTTGCAAAAATTCTTTGGTATACCTAAAATTGCAAGATATAATTAATTGAGTAGGTACCATTATCTAGATTGTTTACATGAAACTGAATGTTATAATACTCACACGAACTTCTCGATTGTGGCTCACGTAAAGTTATTTGATCTATCGCAGGACTAATTGATTTTAATTCAAAATTCTAATATTCTACATTTTATAGGTGATAATAAATAGTTATACTGTAATGTTATTCCTAACGTAATGTAACATAAACAATATTATAGCAGAAAAATATTTTATATTACATTCAAATTAATTGAGTTAGACACTTTCCCGCTAGCGCCAACCACATTATCGAGTGAAACTAACTCTATTCAATAAATTGTTTAAAAATTCACATTTTTCTATTTGTCGTGATGTAGATAGATATTATAACTTTAGATAAACCTTTTATTACATTGTAAACTTTTGTTGAACTTAAATAAAAAACGAATTTTTTTGTTGAATTTAAATCATTTAAAACACGATACAACTCATCAGATGCATGCATCATCGTCAAAACGGGAAATACATGCTAGAGAAAGTTCAACAACTTCAAGAAATCTTGAAAGCCGCTAAGAACCCAACATCTCATTTGGCGGGGAAAACAAGACAATGCTTTTAAGCGATTCTAATGTAGGAGGGTCCACATCTCATATATTTACATTTTCAGCAAGACATTTTGCGTGGAGTTTTTCCCAAAGCTTTTGTGTAAATTTTATACATATTTATAGAACAGTGTATAAGCTTTGACGTGAAATTTTATATTCTGTTTGTTTTGAAACCTTTTTCTAAGCAGATAGTAATATAGTGTTATGAATTATTAAGCTATTAGCCCCTTTAAGTAATAACAACAATTTTTATTTCGCATTTAATTATATCCTATTTTAACTTTTAATGTAATAGTGTATAAGGAAAAAGTACTGTAAAATAATCTAATTAATTTTGTAATTATTTTAAGTTATATTAATGGTCTGGTGGTAATCAGGTGTGTTTCTGTTATTCTATTAATCTTAAGATTTTTTTTAATAATGAGAATTTAAATAATTGTTAGACAATTTTATGAAAGAAACATTTAAAATTGAAAACTTAACTTTGTAGTCAAATACTCTACGCACAGACACGGAATTATGCACAATAATAACTTATATGTATAAAACGCTCAAGTTTTTCCGACTATATTCTAGACCCACCCACGTAATAGCAAGCAAGCCTATTGCCGTCAACTAAGGACATAAATGGGAAACTGATCCAGATTTTATGGAAAAGGATGAGGGGGGTAGAAAGAGAATAATATGTGACAAACAAAACTAACCGTTTTTTTTATAATAACGTATAAAATCACAATTAATCCACATACAATTCCAATTATTTCTTTTATTTTATTTTGCATGTTTATAGAAATTCTTGTTGATCCTATGTAAATTCATCGAGCTCAAATGATTTATACAATAATGAAGATCATGAATCACTATGCATCGTGACCACTCGTAATTGCTTTGCCAATCGAATTAATCCCTTCGCTTAGTATTTTATGATACAGTTTTTGTAATTGATTCCACTGAGTTATCAATAAGTCTAAGGTTTATAGTGGTCGTATTTTTGAATGTTTATTGGCCATTCTGCGTTATGTAGGTAATATCGTACAGGAATTTACTATGCGCTGTAAATTGTAATCTCTATGTTGTGTTGATATAATTTTGTTGATTGATTCTGAGTAGAAGATTAAGATATGGCATTAATTAGATATATAACTGACACATTTCTTTTTCATGTGGAACCCCCTGTCAATCTCGTCATCCGACGAGGGTGAAGAGTTCTGTCACAAGTGCGTCTATTAGTGGTAGTGGACCCGGAATACCCTAGGAAAGTAGACTCCGAAAACCCTTGCAGACCTTGGATACCCGATGAAAGCAGGTAATCATACTGTGTAGTATGTTGAACCTTACCCTCCTCTAGATTAGAAAGGCATTCGGTGGACACGTCGATCTAACTAATATTTATTTGATAACAAATATAGTATATCAGATATCTAACGGTAAAAAATTGCTTGATCGTAAGTATTTTATGAATATTTTGACGTATAAGAGTTATCGGTTTATTAACCTATGTATGTATGTGTGTATGTTTCTATTTTAGACACTTTTACTAACTAACCTCTTGATATTGGAAAATTGTATACTTTAGTAAAGCGAATATCGTATGGCAAAAGATAGGACATGCTTTGCTACTCTTACTACTTTGCACTCCTATATCATTATTAGAATCTAGAATGGATTTCCCAGGATCTAATGTAGGTGAATCGTTATCATTCCATTTTTATTGAGATAGAACCGCTAATGAAGAGGCTGATATTTAAAGTGTCAACCGTGTGATTACTTCTCTATAATAATTGAATAAAATATGTACCTAAATTTTAATTAATTAAAAATAAACATCTTTCTTACATACGAAACTAAAACAACGGTTTTTACGAAATATGATAACAGAGGTCATACAAAAACAGTAAAGATTTTACAAGCAGCGTTAAGTCCAAAATATTTTCCGCTGGGTATACCGACGAATTTATTTGTATAAGGGCGACCCAAGGTATTCACTTTTATTACAACAATTTCTTATATTTATACGTCAAAAAAGCAAACTCGTGTACCTTTGCTGTAATAAAAGATAATGGTGGTAGGCAAACCGAGTATCGTTTTGTCGGAAGATGCCTGAATCTCGGAGGGAACGTAATTTCGGCTCGGGTTATAGCTCCATCCCCGAAAAAACATTAAAACATGAACGGCCATTGTCCACACTACAATATCTTGTTAAATATTACATGTTTATTAACTTTTTGCGTTGGTGTCCTTTCGCGTCTTTAAATTCACTTTAAGTTTGTGTCAATGATGATCTTAACGTTTTTAAAAGCTTTCTTTAAATTGTGTCTATATATACTGTCGTTTAGAAACCTATGGTGCCCACACCACAGGGTTCTAAACGACTGTATTATATTGGTTAATCCAAACATAAAACTTTTTTGGGTGCCATACATAAATTACGGCACACGTTAAGGAGGGGAGGCGGCCAACGAAATGTGATATTGTGTAACAAGGGGGGTCTAAATCTTTGTGAAGTCACATGTTAAAATCTAAAATACTAAATACTAAAAAGGCTTTCACTGATCGCCACAGGAAAGAAGAGCCTAACCGTTTAGTTCGGGATCGCATATTTCCGACTCTCAAACGGTGACTCCTCAGGCCAGCACGTGTAGTCCTGTAGAGGAGGGAGAAGGTGGGACCAATTGGAAGAGCTCGTCAGAACACTCCCCGTGACGTAGGCGATAGAGAACTGCCATAGAGGTGACATCTCTTCGCAACTGCAGAGGCTCAAGAGACTGGGTGATCTCCGGATAGTCTATAATGCGGACTGCACGCCGCTGTAACCGATCGAGAGCGTCAAGTAAATACTGCTCGTAGCCGTCCTAAAGACAAGAGCAGTACTCCAGGCAGAAGCGAACCTGGGTCATGTATAAAAGACACAGATGCTCGGGCGAAGAAGAACCGTCTCACCTTGTTCAATACAGCGATTCAATACCGCAAGGCCGCCTTAATGACGCTCTCGATGTAACAACGCAGATTGAGATCTAAACAAATGTCCATACCTAGGATACTAAGCCTATCTTGTAGTAGCAGTTGAGTGTCCTGAAGAGTAGGAAGGGGAAGGAATGAAGACTTTTTGTTTGAAAATGCGCACGCTTGTGTTTTCTTGGCCCTGAACTCGACCAGATTCTCACAACCCCATTGCCATATTCCGCTCAAGACCCGGTTGAGCTCAGCGACAAGCTCGAGTCGTTTTCCCTCAACGTCTGCTAGCTTGGCAGCAGGATGTCCAAAATATCGCCTGTGTACTGTGCTGCATCTGCATAACAGTATAAGTTGCCAAGAGTCAACATGTCATTGATATGCAGAAGGAACAGCGTAGGCGATAGGAAGGAGCCCTGGGGTATACCAGCGCTTACCTGCTGGAAATTAGAGGCTGAGCTGTTGCAGAGAACCCTAATGCGGCGTTTGTGGAGGAAGGAAGCAACCCAGTTGCATAGTTTGGGGTGCAGACCAAATGCAGGAAGTTTGGAGAGAAGCGAGCGGTGCCAGACCCTATCGAAGGCAATGTCGAGGCTGATGGCCAAGGACTACCCATTAGTCATAGTCTCGCCCCAAAGGTGTGTGACGTACGCTAGAAGATGACCCGTATATCGGTTCGGCCTAAATCCATATTGCCGATCATTTAACAAGGAGTGATCCTCTAGGTGGCCAATTAATTGTATGTTGATGGATAATCAACATACAATTCTTTTTTTTTTTTTTTTTTTATATTAGCCTACCATAGTGACTCCACTTTGCCTGATGGAAAGCAATAGGTGGAGTCAAAGAGTGGTGGTCACCATCCTCATTGCATGTGTAGTCAATGCAGCATGGTGACCCACACTATGGCGGCCTGGTGAGATGCTTTTTCACGCCCCGCTTAAAAGACCCGGGATCATAGTGGGAAGGAAACACGTGCGCTGGTAGAGAATTCCAGGCTTTTACCGATCGGCACAAGAAAGAAGAGCCAAACCGTTTAGTTCGGGTACGTATATTTTCGACGCACAAACGGTGACTCCTCAGGCCAGCACGTGTAGTCCTGTAGAGGAAGGGAGAAGGTGGGACCAATTGGAAGAGCTCATCAGAACACTCCCCGTGATGTAGGCGATAGAGGACTGCCATAGAGGCGACATCTCTTCGCAACTGCAGAGGCTCAAGAGACTGGGTGATCTCAGGACAGTCGATAATGCGGACTGCGCGCCGCTGCAACCGATCGAGAGCGTCAAGCAAATACTGCGCATAGCCGTCCCAGAGATGAGAGCAGTACTCCACGCAGGAGCGAACCTGGGTCTTGTACAAAAGACACAGTTGCTCGGGCGAGAAGAACCGTCTCACCTTGTTCAAAACGCCGAGCTTACGCGAGGCCGCCTTAGTGACACTCTCGATGTAATCGCGCGGATTGAGATCCCGGCAAATATCCATACCCAGAATACTAAGCCTATCCTGCAGTGGCAGTTGAGTGCTCTGAAGAGTAGGAAGGGGAAGGAATGGAGACTTTTTGTTAGAGAACACACACGCTTGTGTTTTCTTGGCGCCGAACTCGACCAGATTCTCACAGCCCCATTGGGAAATGCGGCTCAAGACCCGGTCGAGCTCAGCGACAAGCTCCTGTCGTTTTTCCTCAACGTCTGCCAGCTCGGCAGTAGGATGCCCGAAATATCGCCCGTGCACTGTACTGTCGTCTGCATAACAATGTATATTGCCAAGGGCCAACATGTCATTGATATGCAGAAGAAACAGCGTAGGCGATAGGACGGAGCCCTGAGGTACACCAGCGCTTACCTCCTGGAAGTCTGAGGCCGCGCCGTCGCAGAGAACCCTAATGCGGCGCTTTTCGAGGAAGGCAGCAACCCAGTTGCAGAGTTTAGGTGGCAGACCAAATGCAGGAAGTTTGGAGAGAAGCGAGCGGTGCCACACCCTATCGAAGGCCTTGGCAATGTCGAGGCTGATGGCCAAGGACTCCCCATGCCTATCCATAGCCTCACCCCAAAGGTGTGACGTACGCTAGAAGATCACCCGTGGATCGGTTCGGCCTAAAACCATATTGCCGATCATTTAACAAGGAGTGATCCTCTAGGTGGCGGATTAGTTGGGTGTTGATGATCCGCTCGAACACCTTACAGAGTATGGAAGTGACGGCTATAGGTCGGTAATTGGCTGGATCGGAGCGGTCGCCTTTTTTGGGAATGGGTTGAACATTCGCTTCTCTCCAGGCCTCCGGAACAATTCCTGAGGAATAGGACAGGCGATACAAGCGCGTTAGTACGGGAGACAACTCAGGTGCACAGTTCTTAAGAACCACCGCCGGAATACCATCGGGTCCACTGGCTTTCCGGACATCGAGTGACCGAAGCTCCGCACGGACATCCCTCTGCCGGATGCGAATATCCCGCATTGCGGAGTCGCAGGACGCAATGGTGGGCGTGTGCGCGCAACGGTCATCGATTCGGGAGTTAGCCGCAAAGAGGTCAGCTAGTAGATTCGCTTTCTCTTGCGGCTCGTGGGCCAGTGATCCGTCAGGGTAGTTCAACGGCGGCAGCGAAGGTTGGCAATAGTTGGACTGCACGGCTTTGGCCAATCGCCAAAACTTACGGCTACCCGTAGGGTACGCGACGAGTTCTTGACCAAACCGTGCAATGCGCTGGGCATCTGCTCTGATGTAAGCCCTCTTGCATTCCCTAGTGGCTCTGTTTAGTGCTGCTTTTAGGCGATCAATGTCTGGGTCACAATGTGCGCGGGCCCTGATCCATGCGCGGTAGGCCGACTGCTTTTGAGCAACGGCCCGGATGCACTCGCGATTGAACCAGGGACGGGTCTTCGTGCTGGCGACTTCACTGTAGGGGATATAATACTCCATACCGACAGTGATTTCGTCAGTCACGGCAGACACACTTTGCGACAGATCCCTATCTTTAAAGCAGCGTTGAGCCCACGGGATGGATGCAAAATATTCCCGCATTCCATCCCAGTCTGCTGACGAGTAGTGCCATAACCGCCGCCTTGTTACCACAGGTCGTGGAGGCGTAACTAGAGGCACTGAGGTCGACACCAGGCAGTGGTCGGAGGATCCCAGAGGGGCGAGAACCGATACGCTGTACTGCGCTGGGTGATTCGTCAGCAGTAGGTCCAGCAAAGAGGGCGCTTGACCCGTTATGTCTGGTATCCTGGTGGGCTGGAGTACCAGTTGGGTAAGGTCATGCGTGAGAGCAAATGCGTGGGCAGTTCGACCAGCGTGGTCAGTTTTGGAAGATCCCAGCCAGGACTCATGGTGGGCGTTAAAATCTCCCAAAAACACCAGTTCGGCGGTCGGAAACTGCTCCTGCGCTTTATCCGCTGCTTGACTCAGGTGGTCAAAGAGTCGAGTTGTCTCGGAGTCTCCGGAATGGGAGCGATAGAGGCACACGTAAATCCGGCTCGTAGAGCCAAAATCCACGTGGAGCCAAAGGATGGAGAAGGATGTGTCTTCTAGGCAGTGCAGACGGCGACAACAAACATCCGCCCTGATGAAAAGGCACACTCCAGCCCTTGCGAGGAAGCACTCCTCAAGCACGTAGCCGGGATAGTGGAGATATGCCGTGTCGGCAGGGCGGCGTATTTGTGTCTCCGTGAGAAAGAGCATGGCCGGCCGAGCCGTCTCGAGGTGTTGGTGTACGGCGCTGAGGTTTGCATGGAGTCCACGTATGTTAGTGAACTCCACCTCAAAAAGCGGGTTGGTGGGAGAGGAGGATGCCGCTGTAGGACCACTTTTCTTTTTTTGAGCTGCCATGATAGAAGAGGAAGGGGGCGTAAAAGGCATGACAGTCATCGTGGCAATGTAAACTGAGACTAAAAATGCTGTGTCATCATGTATCGGTGAAGCATGACGGTGACCGAACCGCCGGACGGAAGGGCCCCCGTACCCTCCCGGAAGTGGTCGCCGGGTCCCACCATCCGGTCACCAACCGGCACGACGAGCCACTCCGTGGATTATGCGCGACCTGACGGGGCAGCCTCCCAGGGTGGTTAGCCGTGGTTGGGCCCCTCTCTATGCCGCGGGCGGCCAGCGGCACCACCGTTTCTACGGGTCTCCCTGGCCGACGGTTCGATCCACGCCACCCTCACAATGACTCTACAGCACTCCACTGCTCACACACATACCACGATAACTGTCACCCCTGCATCGATGTGGGCCTCCGGTCTCTCACTCACCAGCGAAAGGCGACACCACGAATGTTGTCACTTTAGGCTGGTATTCTGTGAGAGGGTAGTACTGCCCCGGTCGAGCCGGCCCATTCCTGCTGAATAAATCAGCGTGGCTCTACTACCTGATTAATTCTCTCTGCTCGAGCACCTTACAGAGTATGGAAGTGACGACTATAGGTCGGTAATTGGCTGGATCGGAGCGGTTGCCTTTTTTGGGAATGGGTTGAACATTCGCCTCTCTCCAGGCCTCCGGAATAATTCCTGAGGTGTACAGTTTTTAAGAACCACCGCCGAAATACCATCGGATCCACTGGCTTTCCGGAAATCGAGTGACCGAAGCTCCGCACGGACATCCCATTGCCGGATGCGAATATCCCGCATTGCGGAGTCGCAAGTCGCAGTGGTGCGCGGGTGAGCGCCATGGTCGTCAATTCGGGAGTTAGCCGCAAAGAGGTTAGCAAGTAGTTTCTCTTTCTCTTGTGGCTTGTGAGCCAATGATCCGTCAGGATACTTCAGCGGCGGCAGCGAAGGCTGGCAGTAGTTGGACTGCACGGCTTTGGCCAATCGCCAAAACTTACGGCTACCCGTAGGGTATGCGACGAGTTCTTGACTAAACCATGCAATGCGCTGGGCATCAGCTCTTATGTAAGGTTTTGTTCTGATGTTAGTGGCTGTTAAACGCTGCTTTTAGGCGATCAACGTCTGGGTCGCAATGAGCCCGGGCCCTGATCCATGCGCGGTAGGCCGACTGCTTTTGAGTGACAGCACGGGTGCACTCGCGATTGAACCAGGGACAGGTCTTTGTGCTGGTGACTTCACTGTAGGGTATATAATACTTTATATCGACAGTGATTTCGTCAGCCACGGCAGACGCACTTTGCGACAGATCCCTGTCTTTAAAGCGTCGAGCCCACGGGATGGATGCAAAATAATCCCGCATTCCATCCCAGTCTACTGACGAGTAGTGCCATTACAAAAAACATCTATGACGTATACTATTGTTTAATATCAAAAAGTAAATTGTATAATGTTTTTAAATTACTTAACCCCCAGAGTTAGTGTTCTCGACACTATAGAAAACTTTTCCGTATCTTTCGACAGATTCTTTCTAGTTAGTTGAGGGCTATATCTTGTGGAGAACCCTTCGGTTTCTAACTTCGTTGTCAGTAGCAACGAAGTGAAGAGTGTCAGACTTCGTGCACGGAAGTGGAAAGTATCGTGGAAGTAATTTTGTATATACTGACAAGAGACAAAATAAACTCTTTGCTAAGTTAACTTTTACAATATATTCGGAAGTAACAACAAGAGATTTAAAACTAGTTCAGGCCGTGGTTCTGCTCTCATCAGGCTCCAGGGGTCCATAGAGAGCGCACACGCGGCGGTCGGGAGGAGCGGTGCGCCGTCCGCCGCGCGACGTCACAAAGGGGTATGCATTCTTTAGTGGATCCTCTAATAGAAGGTCTTCCAAAGGAGCCTCCAAGAACAACAGCTTGATGTTGAATGAATGTCATAAGAACACAATGTATCTCACAAGTAATACATATTATATTAAGTTAGAATGTTTAGTGTGATTGCCAAGTCAATCTATTTATTTAAAACATAAAATATTTTTAATATTGATATGGTCGTTACAAGATGTTGGGTTAACTAATTACGTAATAACTTAAGACAGAAGGACCCTTAAGTAGGGACTGAATAAATTAACCGACTTGGTATTACACGGGGCTCACAACTTTTTACGGTCGAAGAACTGAGTTGCCAGACTTGTTTTTTCTTTACAAGAGTTATGTTTTTGATGGCAGCTCATTTCTTACCTTATACTTTTTTCCCTTTCCGGTACCTTCTACTTCTTGAATACTAACATCAGATTTTCTTAAAGTGCACTATCTGTCTTATGAGCTTATCTTATCTTTGTAGGTAGTCTTCCTCTTTTTATTTTCCGATACAACTTCTTGAGCTTCAGCTCAGTTTTTCTTAAAGCCCACTCCCTGTCTCTATGGGTGTTTCTCGGAGGCTTTATTGTTACAATTTTTGACAAGTATGGACGGTAATTGCATCTTTTTCTTTATTTAATAAGGGGTTTTTATCCACAAGGATACGCCAACCCCATGTAAATGCTTCTTAGTCCACTGTATTAACAAATTGAGGATTTCCACGTAAGCTAGACCGTATGTGACTACTGCAGAACCGATATCCATCAGCGCATTATTTAGACTTAGGCCCTGACTTTTGTTGTCAGATGACATGACTCCAGTGTCCTAAAATTAATTTTATTAGTCCTAAATTATGAAACGATGTACAGCAAAGAATATCAAGTCCAGATATGTAGGAAATTGTTGGAACACCCTCATGACATTTTTTGGGCAGTATTTTGATAATGATAGGTGAGTGGTATACATTGGGTTATTTGTAACAATTTAGTACCGATGGTGATTTCATCATAAAATAAAACAATATGCTGATATTGATATGACGGTTAGGGTCGTTACTTTTTATGATAACTACTAGATTCGCGCGAACCCTGCTCCCAATAACAGTAGCAAACTATATTAGTTTATCCAAAGCGTGGATCTGATATATAAAGATTTTCTGATAAAGTTTACTATGTGGTTGTTATAGACTTTTTAGATAGCTTATTGGTTAGAATTGCACAAGTAGCATATCCTACCGGCTTAGCTCGCTTTCGTAGCGCCCGGGAAGAAGGTATTATCTTACACTCTTTCTAACCTTACGTTTTATTCGGAGATTGTAGAGCAAAAGGAGAACCATATAAAAAAAAAACAATACATCGCACGTATCCTCAGCTATAAGTGATGTATTTCAACATATACGATAGACGCAATAAAACTGCCAGAATATAACATAGAACGCCTCTTCAATATAACAGATAGTCTTCATGAGTCATTCATCAGATCAGCTTTTAAAGAATGCGGCATATATTTTAGCAAAAATGTTGCACATACATTTTCAGAGATAACATTTTAAAATTACGTTCAAAATCTGAAAGGTAAGAGTATAAAATAGTTGAAATATACCTAATAGTACGTAATTTGTTTATTTTAATAGGTAAGTATTTTACTTTTTCATAAGAGTAAAGTACCTGGAATCATAAATAAATCTTTTGATTCGAACGTGACAGCAAGTGATATCTTACCTACTAGTAGTAGTAGTTTCATACGTATCTTCTTACTTAGCTACATGCATATTTTATTGAAATAGACGAAATATCACTATGAAATATAGAAAAAATAAAACTGGGCGTTCTGCAGGAATCGATATTGGGCCCTTTTCCCCTTTCTAGTATATATTAATGATCTCCCTGATAGCCAACCCAAAATAGTATTATTTGCTGATGAAACTTCATTAGTTTTTAAAGTAGATAGACACGGAACTTTGATTATGTAAATAATATTATTCAACGAGTACATGATTGGTGTACTGCCAATAATTTAGTACTAAATGAGAAAAAAACAAGAATTGTAAGATTCTCTTAAGCATATTACAAACTAGATGATTATTCTGCTGACAAAAATGCTTGGCAGCTTGCTGGTCCTGCTCCACAGCCACACTGTACGTAAGAAATTTTACTGGTGTATTCGTATTTTATTTCATACTCTTGTTATTATTGTTTGACATGTAATCGGATATTACTTAACATAGAATAGTAATAACATTATTTTAGAATGATGTATTGCATAGTACTTACATATCTTATCTTATTTTATTTTATGTACACTTATGAACTGATACAAAAAACCTATGTTAAATATTAGAAAAAGAGTGTCCTCGTAGTTTCTTGCTTGTTCTTCTACATAGGATCTACGTGTTGGAACAGGCATTTTGATTTTGATATTGAAATGATTATAGTATTCGTCTGTAAACACACACTTTTTTTTATGCTATAGGGGGCTATAGTATAAAAAAAGGTGTTAGTGTTATGGTAAATACCTACCTTGTAAGATTTATATTAAGTATATTTTATTTTTAAGTAAGATTCTGTTACAACAAACACGCTAGTCCGGTCAATTTAGACATAAAAATAGTGATCAAATAAAGAAAATTCCGACAGAGCCAAATCTTCGTAGAGACCTTAGGTTTACCACAAGGAATAAAGTGTCAAAAGTCCCCATCAGTCCCATGTGAGCTTAGGGACTTATTCGGGGCCCAAGGTAAAAATTTTAGGTTTTTTGGATTTTTCTCGAAAACGGTAAGTTTTATCGAAAAAGTACCTAAAAGCAAAGTTGTAGATCTAAAAATTTTCTATAAAAATGGTCCCTATAATTTTATCTCTAAGACCCACTATTTCCCAGATATTGCGCTTGTAAGAATCACGTTTTACATAATATGCACACATTTCCACACCAACTGTGAGGTAGTGTACTCGGCGCGTTTTTTTTAATGTGGTATCCCCGGTAGGCCTATTCCACGAACCTTTATGACTTTATTTTCAGGAACAATAATTATTTAATAGTATGAAGATTATTGATATGGGTTACTGAGTTTAACTGTCGTTCTAACTTTTTTTTATTACTTTAATCTGACTCATACTCTTCATATTCAACTTCAACAATCATGTTTTCTTCAATTTCTTCTTGCTCTTCTTCTTCTCCTTCCTGTTGATGAACGTTTAGAAATTGTTCAAATGAAGATGAATCAGTTGTCTCTTCATCAAAATCACATGAATCTTACTCTCTTGTATTTAATTGAACATTTGAGCAAGAGACACCTTGGCAATTGGTACACGCTGAAGAACACTGCAACCCTACTTTTTTACAGCCACATTTGGCACTACAACCTTTCTTTCAATTGCAAAAAATAGTGTTAAGAAGTTTTTCTGGAGCAGGGGGCAGTAAAGTTCGAATCGGTTCCAAAGTATTATTTATCAATTTCCAACCCCAGTCTTCAGGGTTCAGTTCATTGCCTTGCCATGTCTGAACTTGATAGTATACTCGAAACAAATGTTGAGTAGCAGATGCCGATGTTGGAGGAAGACAAGATAGCTGTACTTGCTTTTTGTTTTGTGTATTTTTTACAAATGTTAAATATCTGTACGTATCTATGCAATCAATTTTTTTTGGAGCTCCATAAACCGCAAGAAGAAACCGATTTCCTTTAGTAATTAGTATTTGAGGTGAAGAATTCATTTCTGTAAATGCTTTTGCGCAGTCAATCAAATCATTTTTTTCAAATAATTTTAATACTGAATTTTTGCCCCTTCTAAACATTGCTGACGTAGTATCGCATCCGGTTATCGCATGTAAAAATAAAATAAAGTTTTGGCATTTTGGATAAGCTGATAAACTTTTAGAAGAATATATTTCTGTCCGTTGCTGCACCTTCCCTGGTTTTAAAAAGTAAATAATTTTATCAGATGGAGTCCTTGCAGTGAGAAGTACTAATAAATCAACATCTTTACCCACTACAATAGTTGTATTTCTTGCATTAAATTGTTCTATTGCTGTTTCAATTATGAGGACATCGGCGTCATTCGGAGCTTGTTTCACGGCAATATTTTCAGCTGTTAATTTGTTACTCAACATAGAAATAAAACGAGATTTATTATTAATGTTTGCAAAAAAATGTCATGACCGGCGGTCATTTTAGAGTAAACTTTCTTAAAATAGTATAATGTATACTTAAAAGAGACACGAGTAGGCATTTTTGCTTGCTTGAGTACCTAAATATGTATATACGTGGCATATGTGTGCATACTATGTAGAACATGATTCTTACAAGCGCAATATCTGGGTAATAGTGGGTCTTAGAGAAAAAATCATGGGAACCATTTTTATGTAGAATTTTAAGATCTACAACTTTGCACTAAAGTACTTTTTCGGTAAAACTTACCGTTTTCGAGAAAAATCCAAAAAACCTAAAATTTTGACCTTGGGCCCCGAATAAGTCCCTAAGCTCACATGGGACTGATGGGGACTTTTGTAACTTTATTCCTTGTGGTAAACCTAAGGTCTATACGAAGATTTGGCTCTGTCGGAATTTTCTTTATTTCAATTATCTAAATTGACCGGACTACGCGATGAGATGGTTGATGTTAAGTGAAGGTTTGTCAGCTGGTTCTTTCATTTTGGTTGAGGATGTAGGTGTTAAAGTTTGTAAAGATTAGAGTCTTGTCAAAATCGGCGACAGCAGTTTATTTTCTTAACCAGCTAAAGAGAATTTTTAAAGCCTTTAAATGTTATTAATCCATCGAGGTGATTTAAGAAACAAACCTAAGTTTTCTAAAATCTACTGATCAAAGTAGGTAGATGAAATTAGGTATTTATTCAAAGGACAGGGCTGATTTGCAATGCTGTTGTATTGATTACATTACCGTGGCTAATGTGGAGTCGTTTCGTTTCGTCGTCGTATAAATCTCTGTGTTGTAATATTTAAACACACGATTTTGATAAAAACGTTTTGTCTATCTGGATGTGTAAATAAAAGACAAAAATGGCAAGTAAATATCAACCGTTAAAAAAAATCTATGCAAAATAAAATTGTTTCCGAATCCTTGTTGAATAATTATTGAATTTATAATATTAGTGGCAGCAACTTTGCAAAAGGCTGTGTATGAGAGTATTAGCGAAAGCAATGTAAAAAAAAAATTGTCAAAAGTAATATTTGAAGAGAATTGAACGTTTTGCATGCCTATTGCCGTCCGGATAGGCTGGACCCACGGGACGATCGAGTTTCCTGTTTGAAAAAAAAAATGCTGATCTGAATTCTGTTCCTCGATTCTAAACCTTATTGTCGCTCAGATACGGTTGTATCATTGTTACTTAAAATGTTTGTGTATCAGTAATTCAGTTATGAGAGTGTGAAAAAGAGTATCACAAGCGTACACATGGCGCGCGATCCCTTGTCAACGATGTCACGCGGAAAGGAAAGCTTCAATGAAAAAAAAAAAAGCAAAATTCATGATTCTATTCCTGATTCCTGTCTGAAAACGTAACTGTCTTTCACTATTTAATTTTACGTTTTTTATTGTATTGGATTTGGTAGTTCGATAACTTGCTTTAATGTTGAAGTTTCTGAATAAATAAAAGTTATCAAAAATAAAAATCATTTTCTGGTCTATATATCCATCAAGCTGTCTTATTGCACTAAGTCCAGTAGGTATAGGCCCTCTTTATATCAACCTAGAACTAGCAGACTTGATATGAAGAAGGTTTTATTAAAAATTGAGAAGGAACTCGTAACCAGCACTGGGAGAGTTTATAACAGTAATGTTATCTATCAACTGTAATCAAGTAATGAATGATTTATTTTTAAGTATTGGACGTGGGTGCTCACCCAAAATTCTTTTAATTGATAACTCGAACTAAAAATAGACAACAAGACAGAAATGTAGTTAAATACAAAGACAATTAAACTGTTTTGTCATAAGTTGACACATTTTTTGGTACTGCTCTATGTACCATTTTCGTTCTATTTTACATTTTTATTTAATAATGTTATATTCTTACAGTAAACTTTAATTATTTTTACATTTCTACTTACTTATCATCATGCCGAAAGTAAAAGGAGAAGGTGACCAAGCTTGTACACTAGAATGTGTGAAAAGGGATACTTTGCAACAGTTTGAAGGCCCAGTTAAAATAATTGTAGTCGAGCCTTCAATGAATGACTTGTATAGAAAAGTCTTTGAGTCAGGGCTTTTAGCCTTTGGTAATTTGTTCATCGCTGCCACTATTATTACAGTTTTTTACTTCTCGTACATATGCAGACTGCCCATATTTATTAGTGGACATGTTGTTGCGTGTACAATAGGTGTAAGTGGCATTATTAATTTTCAGTAACATGAGATAGTTTTAATGTTTACTATCACAGTAAGTGCAAGTTTGTCGAGAGTTAGTTGGTTAACCACCGTTGTCCTTGCTCTCTCTCCTTTCGCTATAAATACTGAATTCTATCACTAGTATCATTTTAACCACGAAATGTATACTGCTAATCATATTCATATTTTAAAAAAGCCCGATAGTTTCAATCAAATATTAGTTTTTATATATTTTTTTACTAAAATTGTAACACTTTTTAAAGTTGAAATAATGTATAACTATTTCATTGGTTTTTAATTCGGCCACATAGCATAACATTAAATATAATCGTGGTGAAAAAGGTGAATGAGAATTTTAGTTCATAGTCTGTCACACAGGCTATACATTAATTTAAACACTACTACTTCTTCAACTATGGAGATTTTTTCGAGTGCCGGAGTGGGGAGTTAGTTGAGGGCAAAAAGAGTAGGGGAAGTTGGGCCTTCCAGTTTGGTATTAGTGCGTTGATAGTGCTCGTTGAATAGCAGGAGGAAAAGGGTGGATTCCTAGGGTCGCTTACAAAGAGCCGGATATGCAACACGTTGCTCTACAGTCCTATTGCTATTGCTGATGTGATAAGCTGTTATCTCAAGATTCTGCAAGCCAAAAAAATACATTATTCACATTTCTCAGCTAAATAAGTTCCCCACCGAAAAATTAGGCAAGTGCAAACTTAATAAGTATCAAGAGGATGGTTTGGCTATTATCAGAAAAGCTGTTCTTGGAGCAGTGCTATCAACTATCGACTTTACCTATTATATGTTGTTGCAGTTCCAACTATTTCTGCCGTCTTCTTTTTTAATGCTAAGCCCTTTCTTTGGTGGGTCAACGCAACTGAAAAACAAACAAAGAAGATCGCAGCATGTTTACTTGACCCACCTTGGTTTATACTTTGGTTTGGGCGGAGGTTGTCATATTCTATGCCATGTCATTCCGTGGGCACTGCCTCTTAATCCACATACTATAACAGGTTGTGATTGCAGCATATTTGTTTTACGACTTTGTAGGAAGTAGATATACTTAGAGTACGTACACTTAAAATTAACTAGTATAATTAGTTATTGGATGCGGAAGGTAGAGGACCGGTACCGTTACCTACATTGGGGGACGCCTATGTCCAGCAGTGAACTGCACACAATTAATTTATTGATTGAGTGGATCAGTGAATGAATGAATGAATACGTGTGCGTAATATCGGAATATGTATCGTTTGCATTTCAAAGTGTGTGTGTGTGTATGTGTTCAAGAAGTGATATGATGACTTAAAAATATTCTTTAATGGATTTTAATAATAAATAATTTTTAAATAGGTTTTTATCGACCATAACATTTATCGCAATTAAGAGAACAATATATTAAATAACATTATGTCCTTTCAGGAATATTAGCTTTATTAGCTCCATTACCAGCATTTTTTATTGGTCCGATGCTATATTACACTGACATATGTTCCGATGCAGAAGCTATTAAACTAAAGAAAATCAAGTATCTTCACTCCGCGTGCGGTGCAGCTTGTTTCGTTTTATCGTCAATATGCTTCTGTACAAGTTTTTTCAAACCCTCATTTCAGAAGTGGTCTGGTTTGATGGAATTAAAAGAAATGCCTTGGCTTCTTACAGTTTTCATTATAATTTATACAATAATTGTCGTCAGAGGAATAGACTGGCAAATGAAGTATCATAATACATACATGGATTAAATGCTTGAGCTTTTAATTATTTTTACTACTTTAACTTTCTTCATACGGCATGAATGATGAATGAATTAAAATCATAATGGAATTGCTGGAGAGGCGAAATACTGCCTACCACCGTCTAACTTGATTAGGAGAACTTGTTTCGCATAGAGCGGCGGTAGCAAGACAGACCAACCCGTTGTTTTTTTTTATAGTTTGCATCTGCATATTCTTTATATTAAACAAACATTGAATATTTTTTGCATTCGTTCACTGTGCTGTCAATGGGACCTCTATTACCAATATATTAATATAATAGTAACATTTATTAATCTAATCGATGTGTTGATGAAGAAGTCTGTTATCAAGACCATTAGGTTAAATCATAGAACAAAAAAAAATCTTAATAATTAGAATACCCTTGGATTGCAATAAACAAAGTGAATATGTGAATAAAGAGCGCCTTTAACAAAAAATACAGGAAAGAGAACAACAATATTTTTAATTTGATGAATTGTGTAATATATACTTAAATGCATATGTACCTCTTTTTTATTTATGATTTTTCGCACATATATTCAGCATAAGCGTAGATGCAGGCTGTACATTAACTACGTACTATTTAAAACTCATCATCGGTTCTTAACAGCTTTAAATACGACTACTTAGGATATTTTCATTACATTAGATGGGACCAACCTATTAACGAGGGACTTCCTAGCTGCAGCCAGTTCAAGGTATAGGTATTCCACACTAACTTACTCGAGCTATTGCTCGTACTACCCAGTCCATCACAAAAGTAAAATCCATTTCATTCCCTTTGTATCCTCTTTCCTGTCAATATACTACAAATTTTTCTATGCAATGTCCAAATTACCCGGATGACAGCATTGGGATTGCCCCTAATACGTAAATGGGACTTAATTGTAATCGTCAAATGTAAGCGTTAAGTCTCTGTGTACCCCTTCGGTAAACGGGCGCGAGTGTATGAAATATTTGTAATGATTTTAAGAAATCTTGAGACAGAACATCTGCAGATATTTCGATACACGATTGTACAATGTTCTATGCTTTTTATCTTATAGTAGAGAAGTTTCGCAATTTTTATTGTCATAAATTAAATTAATCAATCGTCATCAATGAAACGACTCACTCTAATTTTGATATTTTACACTGCAGGTAATGGGGTGTTGCATCTCTTCGATATACATATGTAAAGGGAGGATCCTTGGACCACTATAGGTGATCATGCCAGGCGGACCGCGAATAGATACTTAGAAATTTAACAGTAAACGCATGTACATCGAAGGGATAAGACATAGCAAATAATTCGTAGTAATTACTGGCAAAACAGCTGAAGAATTTTTGTTTTTGGATCAAATTGTTAATCCATAAAATTACAGATAAATTGTTCCTACTAGAAGTATCAATTGGTTTTGAACAGTTTTTTGGCATCTTATAGCTCACAACAGTATCCCAAATAGCTTATAAGCAGTTTAGAAACTATGGTTGTTAAAGGTTGTAATATTGGTAGTATTGTCACTACGGGAAGACTGCCTAAATAATTCAATGAAACTATTCTATGATCGTAGCCTTCTGGTGATAAGGCTGCTTTATTTACATTATCTCAATTAGAAAGGAAAATTAAATATATTCTAATAAAATAAGGCTGAAGAGTTTTCTGTTTGTTCGTTTATTTGAAGGGAATAATGTCTGAAACTTCCTTCCGGATTCGAAAATTGCTGTATTGAACCACTTTTAGCACAGTATGTGATGAACTTTGACAAACCGAATATTAACTATTTGCTATTAGGATGTTATACATCGTTGTATAGAGTATAAAGCTAGGAGTCTATATCTCTTCAGAATTTCACAAACCGACTACTAAAAGGATCTTAGTACGATGTTGTGTGGAATGTATGTACTCAAAAAGCGTGCTCGCTCGTAATGCGTTTCATTTTAAAGGATAGTAAATAATATTGTATGTAACACAGGCTCACTTACATCTTATCAGTGTTATGTATATTAAGCGACATACTCTATACACATCTCTATGAGAGAGTATGTAACTGGACTTCATTGAATATTATGGAGATCGAAGACATCTAACTCTTCATATCTTACGATAACGGAAAATGTTTCACAAATTATTTAATGTTTTGTTATTGGATCATATTGTAGATTCCTGTAATGTTCCCTCCTAGGGTAAGATCCTTTACAATAAAACCCACTTATGATGGAACACCGTGTAGTTTTAGTCGCTTTGATAACGACATACACCTACACCATCAGCTTCGGTGAGGTGATGACAGGTATGAGCATCTACACGAAAGAAAAAGCGCGATACGGTAGCTATATATGTAAGAAGTATGACAAAAAACCACATAATTCGCAGTCATTTTATTTCGTTCATGTACTCTACATTTGACTGACATCATGACAAGTGCAGTGTAAATAACGCATAGTATAAGCAAGATATATGGCACCTCTGGAATTAGTCCTGATTTACACCAAGACTTAAAAGATGGTTTTGCTATAGCCATGCACGTACATACTGATGATACTATGAAAGTCACCATTCCGGCCACTGTATGTGCTGTTCTTAAAATAGCCGCATTTTTGATACTATATAGCGCACCAAAGATTATGGCAACACATGCACCAAGTGCTGCCATAATTCCTGAAAAATAAAAAAATAATTTAAAGACATTAAGAAGAACACTGGACATTCGTACCAACAGAAATATTTTTTTAATTGGAGTTACAATAAAAAAAATCAATTCATTCAAAATTACTCAAATATATATTTTTTTATACTATAGGGGGACAGACGAACAGAAGGGTCATCTGGTTGTGAATGACAACCACCGTTCGTGGACAACTGCAACTCAAAAGTCGCAAGTGCGCTGCCCACTTTTGAAGGGAGAAGGAGAGAGGGATGAGGAGATAAGAAAGAACATAGGTGGGATGAGGGAGAGGAGAGGGGGAGTTGGGCCTCCGGAAACCTCACTCATTTCGGGGAAATGCAACGTAAACGTTACTTCACAACCGGTTTTCTGTGAGGCCGTGGTAACGCACAGGTCGAGCCGGCCCCTTCGTGCTTAAGCGTGGCTCTACAACTGGAGTTTCCAATATCATTCAATATTAAATAGGCATGTATGAAAAGGATGTGTTCCATTATTCCATTAGATATAAGTAAGTATTAGTTAGTATTTTCATAAACTTTCAACATGCCAAAAAACTGTAATACCTGTTATGGTATGCGGATTTAATGGGATGGAGTCTATGGAGGAGAGGACGTGGAGACTTCCAAGCAATATAAAGCCAAAAGCAGATAGTTGCATGAATATATGTTGCCACCGTCTGGTACTTCCCATCATCTGGGAAGCAGGCCCGAACAAAGGATTCACCATCAAAATACCATTTGGTATCAGTAGTTGAAACTGCAAAAAAGAACAAAATATGATAAAGAATTTAAGACATGTTTGTGTTATGTTTGTAAGTTACCTAAGTTTGATTATTTAACTATTTGTCAATCGTTTCTATTATTAAACTATCATGTCCGATGGAATTGGAGGATCAGAGGAACATCTCTAGGAAATATAAACTACTATTGAGAAGTTGCCATACAGCAAGCGAACATGTGATTTGGTGATGTAGATATAAACAATTTTATGTCTTACCTTCTGACCTACCTACAATTACCTTTTACTTCCCAAAGTCCTGGCACTTCGAGAATAAAATGAGATACTTGACGGCAAATTAAATTATCTATACGTATTCGTTTTAGGATCCAGTGAGGTTGTATGTACATACATGTTTGTATAGATGATCTCTGCTTTGTCCAGCCCAAAGTCAAGAAACAAAGAAAAGAGACTAACAGACTATAAAGAAAAATACCTTTATAAAAAAAAAATATATATATATATATTATATTACATGTACCACTCATCTGCCAAAAAAGTATTTACACACAATACTGCTGCATAATGTAAAATATATAAATACTAGCGGACCCGACAGACGTTGTCCTGCATGATATTTCAAGCGATTAGGATCAATATAGATAAATAACCTAGATACCGACTGCAGCGCCATCTGCCGGGCTGATTTGTGAATCTAAACCATTCCCAGATCCCCTTGAACACACACAAAAAATTTCATCAAAATCCGTCCAGTCGTTTGAGAGTAGTTCAGTGACATACATACTCACAGAAGAATTATATATATAAAGATACATATGTCATTGTTAATAAAATTAATATATAATAATATTCAAATATATGTACGAATATGAACCTCTCAACCATTTGGAAACGGGCGGTTATTGATCAACACAAACCCGCACACAGTTAATTTCACATTTGGTAAGGCATCCTAGTTGGCGTGACGTGTGTCTGTGTGTCTTGTCTATAAGTTTTTTTTCTTAAACAGGACGATTCCAAATAAATTTGGAGCTGTTTTATAAAATTAAGGAATTTGAATTTGAACCTTACAACATGACTCTCCTTTTTTGGGAGTCGTGTCATGTAGTATTAACCATATTCTAGTTCTTAGATAGTGAAACAACCAGGTACTGATACTATTAGGAGTACTTTACGTTAGTTTCTTATACATATTCCTTCAAACAAATTACCACTTCTATGAATAAACTTAAAATTATTACAATGAGTTGACTCACCCCAGTCATACACATAGCAATATGAGCATTCACGGATACTGGTAAACTAAAAGTTAATGAAAAAAAAATAATTGTGGCACCAACGCAAGTTATGAAAAAAGTTGTCAAAGTTAGGAGAGCTGAACCAAAGACTCTAGGCCAAAAACCAACATCAAGTAAGTCGACTAATGTAATTTTCACGGGTCCTTCATACTCATGTACCACTCTGGGTTGCGCTCCAGCCTTTTGAATCACACATTCGAGATTGCAAGGTTCACCATCGTCATCACTGTCATAATAATAGCTCATATTTGTAGATATATATCATATAAAATAAAATGGCGAATAAAGATCTTCTAAAAATATTTTACATAAACATAAATTAAAATTCTAAACGTCATAACACGTCAAAGTTGAATATTATGTCATTTAAAAAAAATACTCCAGCATTTGGTAAAGGTTCACAACAAGATTTTATTATGTTTGTGTAGTGTGTAAGTCTATGGTTTTCAAAAATGTTAGCAAATCATCCCTTCTTCTCCGTCTCTCTCTCTCTCTCGTTCTGTTTTATAAGTAGTAGTTGTCAAACTTTGTTGAGTGTAGGTTTAAGTGTCTAATAAATTAGATATCGGGATAGCCATAAAGTCTGCGGGCAAATGTTTCCATTCCAGGAACGTAGCAAATATAGCTTTAAAATATAATTTGTAACTTTTTTAAATTATACAATTTCTAATTGTCCTCTACTTAGTTTTATCGTAGTGCTTGCTGCATGCTTAGGCATTTATGGGCTTTCACGACCAGTGCAATAATTCGGTCTCACAGAAAACCAATTGTGAAGCAACAATTGCGTTGCATTTCACGGAAATTAGTGAGGCTTCCGGAGTCCTAACTCACGCTCTCTTAGTTTCTCTCTACTAATCTCTAATTCCTTATCCCCTTTCTCCTCTTTCTCCTCCCCCCGTATCCCTATACCATTCAGTAAAAGGCGGGCACCGCAGTTACGACTTTTGCGTTGCAGGTGTCCATGGACGGTGGTTGTAACTTACCATCAGATAACCCGTCTGTTCGTCTGCACTGCGTTGTCGTTAGCAAAAGGCTACAGTAATACTCCCTATATTTTATAATATAAAATACAATCCATTCTTCTATTAGATAATTATTTAAAGAATACAAAAATTTTTGAACGAATGATTCTTATCTAATGATTTGCTGAATATTAAGATAAGAATCTATATAAGTATTTTATCAAACACCAGTTTGACGATATTCAGTGTCTGCGATGTATCTATATTATGTGTATTACATTATTGATTACGATTATGCCTTTTTAGGTTTTTGAATGCCGTCGACGTAAGAGAACAAAAGTAATCATAGGATGAAATAACAATAGAGCTTTTCCCGATAGATTTTGTTGAGCTCTTATAGTCTCTTTGACATAATGTTCAGACGATATAATTCAGATTCTCAGCGGTCAGCGTAGCTGGGATTTATATTAGTAATTCTGTAAACATGGCATTACTGAGGGCCTCAATCTATTGTATGGGCGTGTGAAATGCATGCCAATGAAGTCTGTTCTAGATTTTAAAATTTCAAAAAATATTTTATAACGTTTTGGGCACAATAAAGGGTTTACATTAGGTATGTTAACAGTTTTTCAACATAATGAGTAATTTATTTTTCCCAAATAGGTTTAAACCTCCTCCCTCTTTACATTGTCATTGGCAGAATCATTCGTACCCCAACGGTTCTAAGAGTTTTAAAAATGTAAGTTGAAGTTGATTTGTGGGTTTGCTGTCACAAATCGAAACATTGTGACTAAGTACTTGCAATATGATATTTTGTTAGTAATAGAAAGAATGTGCTGTGGAAATATAAATACTATTTCTAATAAGAATATCTTATTAGAAGTAGCTTACTATAATAATGACTGAAATCAATATTAACAAAAAACCGTCAAAAGTCATAAAATTTTCTCCTGTAAAATTATTAGTAATTGAAAGTCGTGGAGAATATTATCGCACAGTTGGTTTTGCCTTTGGTGTTGGTTTTACTCACATATTTATTGGAGCTACGATGATGATAACGTTTATGTATTCTCTAAATACAGGAGATATACACGCCGGTCTATGCACTTTAGGGGTGAGCGTTTTTGAGAATGTTGTAGGACGGGATCCTAGCAACTAGTATTCATACTCCACAGTCCATTATTATAGGCATTATCCTTTTTGTTACATTGCCTTCCCCTCCTAATTACCCCTACAATGTACTTACCTTTTTCTTATCCTAGAGTGCGTTTAAAAAGGCTTGCCCTTATTCAGTGAGTTTGTTCAAATTACAGTATTCAGAGTGGGTAATACATAGATAATACACAGAAAGGGTAAACAGATGCGTTTTCATATTTACCCTTTTTGTGTATTAAGATCATCTTTTTATTATAACTTATAAAATTTTATAATTTCAGTACCAATTTCTTTGTGCGGAAGGAATATTGTGTCTCACGTTCTTAAATGGTTGGTCTTCACATTTACGATTAAAGCATCGGATGTATGCACACATAGCCCTACAAGTATGTGGGATTAGCTGCGCTATATCTGGCGTAGTGCCTGCGATATCCTCTGATGGAGGGCCATCTGGTGGTCATGGCTCAACAGGTGATAATTCTTGAGTTTATACTTTAAAAAGAAGCAGAGTATGTAAGTTTCATTTGTCTCAGAAACTCATAAGCTATCTCTTTTTTTGCATTAGGTAGCTTGTCAATTTGGAAAGACTATAAGATATATAATCATCAATACACTAGCCAAGGGACACTACTACTAATCATACATGTCAACAAATCTGGCAGACGTCAATACATTACCATAATTAAACATATGTATATCTAATACCTTTAAACGAGCAATTCTTGTATATATATAATCTGAATCTCGGAAACAGCTCATACGATATTCAAGAAATTTTGTATGCAGGGGATTTCGGGGCCGATAAATCGATTTAGCTAGCTTTCATTTTTAGAAAACGTCGTTTTATCCGTGTTTTCAGGCAATGAAAACCTGCTACAATATCATTAGAATACGAAGGTAAATTTCGCCACCGTCTACAAGGTTGTAATAGATCAGGTGGGAAATAGGGGGGTTCCGTAACCAGACCAGATTATTTTATTTTACTTTTTTTTTGTTCTTTTACACGATTTAACAAAAAAAATACCGAGCAAAGCTAGGTCATCCAGGTACTATATATATAATGAGCGTTTGAAATCGTTAGTTAGTTTGTAGAAAAAAACAAGAACAAGAGGCCAAAAAAATTATAATCGAGTAGTTAAGATTTAGAATATCGAGCTCTTTTTATCTTATGATGAAATGAAAATCACGTACTTAAGTTAAGTTGTTGAGTTAACCCCAGAAACCGCATTTTATTTTAAAGCGTTTCAAAAGTATAAATTGAAATAAAATCATCATTTATTGAATGTATATTGTAAATTTGGTATATCTATTCATTTTTAACATCTTTTAACTTCAAACGAAATTATTTTACTATCAAAACCCCTATTTCCGAGATTTAGATCGTACAACATTTTATACTCTAGCGTGAACTAACATATTTGGAAAGCATCGGTTGAATTTCATTATATCTGTTAATTGCTGAAATGTACGTTGAATACTATTCAAAATATTGAAATTGCGATACTAAACATAATATTTGGATTCAGAACAAATAAGCTTTTTGGGAATAATAGCTTTCACAATTGTCGAACATAGAAAATATTTAAAGATTTCAGAAGCATTAAATTAATAAAAGTTTTCTCTCTAAAGCTATGTTATCGGCTCTTACATCGGTTTACTACCACGGTTCTAGAAATAAATAGTCGTCTACATATAAAAAAGCTTTTCGTATTAGTCTTCATAACTATGCTATTTTATTGCCAGGAACAACTGAGACGAAAAATCTTTTCATTAAACAATAACTATTACAGTAAAGTTTGAGAATTTAAAATTCATTTTACTAATAAGAAAATCGATAATTCTGAATCATTATAGAATGATACGTACTTTTGGATAAGCCCATCATCTTCCTGACCTATTTCCATTTTATTAGGGAACAGCTCAATATGTACCAATGCAAAGTTTTGATTTGGGTAAAATTATGCAAAATGTTGACATATTACTTAATATCTTATTTTCTATAAACTATTGACGTAAAATATTGTTTGTCATTATACAACACTTTTTTAGGGCTCTTAAAGACGTATGCAGCTATATGTTACATATACAAAATAATAGGTTATCCTAAAAATGGTTGGAGAATTAGTGCGATGTGCAACTGATCACGAGTCCAGAGTAATATGTTGTATTTTATACATAGGTATTTGGTATCCACGAGCGTCCAAGTTAACCGTTGTAAAGGCCAATACAATGATTAAAATTCTACTTTATAATGATACGTCGTCGTGTCTTTATACGTCTTGAAAATTATATGATAATAATTTTTATACGTATCTGTTTTATATTTATTATTATTTTTTATACGTTCTGAACTGATACAATTAGTGAAGTAGTGATAAAAATTTAAATCATATTTTTTTGTGGGATACTACAACTAACGTGATAATTCCATTATATCAAGTAGTAGGCGGGTTCATCTCATAGTTTTAGTCAGTAATAAAATGGGTAAAAGTGAACAGTATACACCGGAGCGAAAAACATTTTAATCGTACAAAAATAAGTACGATTACTATTCATTTGAACATTATTATGTTATAGCAAAATAATATTTATGTATGTATTCGAACTTTGAATGGGTACTACACAATTGGCAAACTTGACTTAGCGTTAACCATAACCAACGGTTGTTTATAAACCTTGTAAAAAGTTAAAGAAGAGAACTAAGAGATATATATATATATATATATATGATTCTAAGCATCCTTGTGGATAATATTACTATAGGGGACTTTAATTTTTCAATACATTTTCCTTAGGACGGTTTTAGTATAAGTGGATGAGCATTTCATAAAAAAAAAATCCTGTTTATTTATCGGCACTTGACGTGAAAATGATTTTAAAGTTTTTTTACATTTTCTTTATTTTCAGGTCACGTAGCACTGTTACTTACATTATTATCCATAGTATCCAGTCCATTAGCTATATATAGATTTCTTAATCTTAAATATATTCACATGGGAATTGGTTTATCTGCCTTCACTATGTCTTCAATCTGTCTATGCCTGGCTTTCTATATCCCAGGGTTTAAGCAGTGGGCTGGTAATATAATTACGTATGTTTTAACAACATTTGTATTAACTTATACGTTATGTATTTGTACGGTTACCATAGTACATGGTGTATTAAATATGAAATAAGATCAATGGTTTTAGAGATTTTAATATATAGTTCTGATACAATTATGTGTTTTATTAAATAACTAATGTCGGTCTTTGATGCCTTGAAAACATTTGGATAGCCAATATCACCAAAAATATGGATATACGAGCTGGAGACAAGAGTAATATATTCAATCTTTCTAATATTCCATACGTATTCCCAAGGCACTTTTAGCCAACATAGCACCTTGTGGACTTACCACAACCGCCGTGGGCCGTAATGTTTCATGATTAAGGAATGGCAAAGGTTGCCCACAACTTCTGTAAAATACTAAATAATTTAAATATTAAATTACATATAGTACTGTCCTACCTAAGAGAGGTTTTGGGTTTGTATAATTCCAATACACATACATATGTTGTATGCTTGAAATCATTATTTACTTATTTATTTAGATATATGGTTCACAAACAGTAACACATTGTGAAAACTTACAAAGTTTGAATAAAAAAATATATATAAATGTGTACTAACTAAGTTATCCTCATAATATAATAAAAATGTTGACATTTCCGATGATTCAAAGACACATATTATATTATTTACTAAAACTAATAATGCTATAAGTATACTTCTAAATCTTTTATATAAAATTCTCGTGTCACAATGTTAGTTACCATACTCCTTAGAAATGGCTTGACCGATTTTTATGAAATTTTATATGCATATTCAGTAGGTCTGACAATCGGCCGCAATCTATTTTTTATACCCCTAAATGATAATAGTGACCCTATACAGATTTTTTATAACAGAACAACGTTTGCCGGGTCAGCTAGTAATAATATATATTACTATAATTCTATTGTATTTCCATCATTTTTTGTATAAGTTAGTTTCTAAATTTATTTGCAAGTATGCCAAATATGTCCTAGTCAGTGAAGAAATCAAACATCAATTAAGTCGCCTGGGAACAATATAAAACAAATCATTTGTTAGATTACTACTTATAAGTTTCGAGCAGGTTATTGTATGCCGGGTAATTATGATAACAACGATAGTGCAACAATTGGAGTAGTTTACTCTAAATAAAAGCTGTCCACGTATTTCTTATAATAGGGGTTCCAGACAACTACGGCACACTCCAGTTTAGATCGGACCAATGACTTGTAAAGATGGACATAGGTACTCGAATTCTTGAATTCAGTCGTGGATTTCATTACAAAGCCGTACATACGATATGCGTTTTTTGAAGTAGTTGCGATATGCTGATCAAGAAGTAGTTTATCATCAAGCACTACCCCAAGGTCACTCACTGTAGCCACTCTTGTTAAAATTTCATTATTTATACTATATCCACTATGAATAACATTATTGTGTTTTGTAATGAAATTCTTATACATTTTGAGATGCTTCAATACATTTTATTTTTATTACAATGAATGAAAGACGATCAAGATCTTCTTGAAGAGGAGTGCAGTCTACAGGATTTGTTATAGTTTTATATAATTTTAAATCAACGGCATAAAGTAAAAATGTTGAGTGTTTAAGGCAACTTGAAATATCAATTATGAATAAAATAAATATAAGGGCCCAGTATCGAGCTTTGGGCACACCTGATGTAACGGTTACAGTTTCAGAGTGGAATCCTTTTATAACAACTTTTTGAGTTCTATATGAAGAGAACCAGTGAACTAGATAACCCCGAATGCCGTTAGGCATAGGCATAGGCAATTTAGTTTAAAAGTAATTCATGGTCTACTTTATCAAACGCCTTTCGATAATCTGTGTATACGTTATCAACTTTATATTTTTATCCATATTTTTAAATAAATATTTCATAAAATAAGTAAATTAATTATAGTAGATTTTCTTTTAACAAAACTGTGTTATTGAATTATTATAATTTTGTAAATAATTGTATGTGTTTAATCATTAACAAGCCTTTCGAAGACCAAATAAGATGGAGATGGGCGATAAGTTTCGTCATTCTGTTTAGAGCCGGATTTATGAACTGGAATAAACTGAATTGTAATGTTAGCTATTTTCTATACTTCAGGAGAAGTACATTGAGAGATACATCAGTTATATCATGCTGAGTGGAACATATATATTATTAGCCAATCGTTTGAGGAAATATGGTGGTAAGCAATCTGGTTATCAAGTTTGCGTAAAGTTTATAATGGGTCTAAAATTAATACACTCTTGTAACGTCGGAACTTATCCTTAAGGTTCAGCAATGGTATTCTAGCGCATCGCCTTTTGGAAATTATTTGTAAATATATTTTTTTCTCTGTAAAAGTTTTCCCGTTTACGTCCAGTGTAATCCTCAACATTCGAATAGCCGAAATCAATAACAGATCTAAGCCTAGTTTTATTAGATAGTTACAGTCTAATATCCAAGATTAAAGTAGGTTTTTACTTGAACGTTTGTACTTGAAAAAGCTTAAATATTTACGAGACATGTCTTCATGAAATGGTATCACCACTTATGTTATCCTCTTTGATAACTAAATTCTGATAATATACAATCTAGATAAAAAAGAAACGTGCAGATTGCACGTTCGTCTTAATCTACTACATAACTTTATATGACTTAATGAATGTCATTATAGGACTGGATTTACAATCAAAATCGCGTGCCGGACAATATACACAAAGTGAAGTGAAAAAGTTCAAAATAAAATTGAAAGTTTAGAATATACATAAGTATATATACGTTAGCACATAATTTTATCAGCATGTGTATATATGTATCATGTGTTTCTGTCTAGCGAAAGCTGCATTGGACCAGTATATATTTACATGTCAGTGACGTGTAGCAGTAGTCAAGGCAGATATTCTGGGGTTGCTGACGCCCCCCCTTTAAGCAGAAGAGGATGCTGCCCTCAGACCTGGTGCGAAGTTACTGTATGTCGGCATGTTCTTGTGGCCCAATTCCCATAACAACGTCGATCGTGAATATTGGTCTACAAGACCTGACAAGATAAACAAAAGCCTGAAAAGTTTAGTTATTGATGCCTATATAATATTTACTATTTAGTTTTACAATCAATTTAATCTTTGTAACTTCAATCTTTAATTAAGAGAAAAATCAATTGTCTGATAATTTTTACCTTTCTTAGTTACTTGCATTGTTTACTTTAATTTATCCAGTGACGTCAAATCATATCACTATTATAATAAAAAACAGTATGTAAGGCTTTGAGGTACCTGTCACGCTTATAATTTGAATAAAAAGACAACTCCCGCACTAGGATTAATTCCTTTGTCCAGTCCAGGGGACTTTACAAATATTCCAACAACGGACACGAAGTACACCCAGACTCAGAACAACAATTTGAGGAATACACAAAGTGTTGTCCCGTGCGGGAATCGAAACCACAACACTAGGCGTTGCAGCGTGGTAGCGAGGTGACTACTTAAACCGCTACGCCATCCGTGCAGTCAATATCATCATATTATCTCACAGTGAGGGATGTTCAGTTTCTATTCCCTTTCTATTTTATTCGTTGAGGTTTATCCTCGGCTATTGGGATCGCTCGCCTATATAATTGGGGTCTAAAGCCAAAGGTAAGTGATGGATTTTAGCTCAAAAAATTTCATATACTAAATACGTCTAACTGAAATTAACTGTAAACGCCATCTCCTCGCTCCTGTTAATAGAAATACATACATGAGTATTGAAAAATATGTACATACAACGGCTTTCAAGTCACGTCCCGCTAAACCTAAATATCATTGTGAATTCAGATGATTTTTAGTTAAGCTTGCACACATTAATTACTAAACCCATCATCATGATTTTTTGGTTACACGTTGGTACTGGGCAAATGTATAAATGTGTAAGTGAATAAGATAAATAAAAATATTTGGTTCCTATATATGTGGCATCACGCTGTATAGTTATATCGTAGGAATTATCTGTAACGGTAATTCCTCACAGATAACTAAGTTGGCATCATCGATAGATCCATGATCTTGTGTTTTATTTAGCGATAGCACTCAACTATGTCACATCTTCTTATCAGGTAATAAAACAACGATTGAGATGTCATTTTAACGTAATTTGTTTTTGAGTTACAGATTATTGTTAACACTCTTTTTATTGGCATCTCTTTGTAACCATTTAACAATTTGATCAAATGATTCTGTAGTTCGGATAATACCATAATTATTATAATTAAGTATCTCGGAGTTGATGAAGACAGAATATAGATAGGGCACCTCTGGTTTACACTAGTAAGCCTATCTAGTTTCTGGTCATGTTTGTTTTTGATAAGTCTAATATATCAAAAGGTCGAATATGAAATCCTACAGATACCTTTTTATAATATAATAAACTATCTTAAAGTCATAATGTCGATGAGAAGTAGCCTATACATCGTCCCGCAGGTTTCGAAATATCCTCATGGCAAATTTAGGTCCACCTACATATGTAGCAGTATAGTCGTGAAAAAGAAACAGACAGATAAATAAAACGCGTTACTTTCGCATGTATAATATTAGTAGAGATTGAATAGCGAACTAAGTTTTGATTTGCTCATCAAAATGTACGTGTATATACACAGTTTTGCTTAATTATACCGCATTGCAGTGACTTTTAATGCCAAATCAATCAAATTTTTTACCGTGCACAATGTCAGGCCTAATGCTTGTCAATGACACTATTACAATATAGGTGGAGGGGTTAGTGTTTCAATAAACTACGAGTTCTAGAACTGAAAGCTGGGAGTTCAATGTTTATCAGTTTGAAAGTCCATTTCTGCAACAAGCACGTCGCACACACCTATATAGGGCCTAGGGATTGGAGGATTTTGAAGTCAAGAAATGAATATTTATTTTAGTATATGATTATAATCATTTACGGGCTAAATAGTTCTAGTAGTTAATAATTCTGACTACTGTGCCAGAGATTATTGGTTCGATAAGTATATTTATCAGTCTAGTTACCATTGTACAAGTCCTGCCTATCATGGGATCAGAAGGTCGTATGGAAGGTGTCTCAATCTATTACAATTATTATCAGTGTAGTGTTGCTAGTATTAGCTTAAAAAATTTTAAGTGACGAGGAACGTTATAGTTCGTTTTATTAAGACAGTGTGTACAGAATGTACAAGTAGGTAACTATATGCATAAAAACTTGTTGACCGAGTTATCTGTCAACGACGTTCATTTTTACTATAGGTGTAATAAAATACTTTATGAATAACATTCTAATTACGAGGTACATCGTCATTTGTAATAGTTAGAATAAGACTACTGTTTGGGAATGCCAAGATAAAATGAAGCACAATTTATCACAAACCAAAAATTCACTTAACGAAATAATTTTTTTTTTTTTTTTTTTATTCGTAAGCCTACCATTATGACTCCACTTTGCCTGATGGTAAGCAATAAATGGAGTCCAAGAGTGGTGGTCACCATCCTCATTGCATGTCTAGTCAATGCAGCATGGTGACCCACACTATGGCGGCCTGGTGAGATGCTTTTTCACGCCCCGCTTAAAAGACCCGGGATCAAATTGGGAAGGAAACACGTGCGCTGGTAGGGAATTCCAGGCTTTCACTGATCGGCACAGGAAAGAAGAGCCAAACCGTTTCGTTCGGGATCGCATATCTTCGTATAATAATCGTATCTAAATGTCTAGCCTCTTTACCAAAACGGTATTCCTGCCTGTTGATACCTACTCATTAATTTTTTTAAATTTTCCTTCGATTTGACCTGAATGAATCATCAAAATTTGGTTTAGTGATTATCTTGTCAGTATCTAAGATTTATTACAAAGGCACTACTTATTGAAGTAAGCTATATAAGTGTTTGTCCATCGAAACAAATGTGCACACGTAACTAATTGTCTTATGTATTATGGCATGCTAAAATAATAATATTATCGATTAATCAAGCAACTTAACAATTTTATCAGTAGCTTACGTATACAATTTTATCAATTGTATATTTTTTTTAAATCCTGATTAATTGCAAGATATACACCACTTGAAACCAGAATAAAATTACTTAATTTATTTTTCGCACGGTCGTGCGTACCGTTGTTAGCGACTACGTAATTTCCGTACATCTATAACTACAGTAACAATGTAAATATCTGTAGCCGCTGAGTAATTTCACTGGTAGATATATATATATATAAAGGGGTAATAAAACATAAAACATAAGTTTTAGTAGTGTTTCACTATTTTTAAAACTTAACGCTATGAAGAAAAAATCTTAATTTCGATCTAATTATAATAGAAGTCTTACACGTACAGAAAGCCAGCACAAACCTGTCACGGCTAAGTGACTGAAAATATAACAATTTAAACTAAAACTCAATGTATGCAACATACTGTTTAAAATGGCATACTATTTGTACCGTGCTAGGTTTGCGTTCATCTATAAATACTTTATACATCATATTTTTAATATAAAATGTTAGTTGGAATACATATAGTATTTTATGATATAATATATCCGCTTGAATGCTGGTTTTTAAATCTTTGAATGTATATATACCGTCACATATCAACACAAAATATTGAAATTTTTGAGTATGTAGCAAGGTAGTCAAAAATATACATGGTGTATGTACACCATGTATATTTTTTTTTCTTTCATCACTCATTTCTCTTGATCACAGTATTTCAATTAATATCATTCACATATGTACATGTCAAGTTTTACTGCTGACATTCTCTATTAATCTTTACACCTATAGTACTTATATTCTGTTACACTCTAATAAGTTGTAAATCCACAGTGTGTTTCTATCGTCGGGTATCAAAAATCAATAAAATATTATAATTTAATACTTATAAATTATTATACATTACTTTTTCAATTTTTACTGTAAACAGTTGGCAATTAAAAGAAATTAGGTTTTATAATTATATTACACATGCCAAAAGTATAAATTATATTTTACTTATCGAACTTGTAAATAAATATATTGACGTTAAACATTTTATTAAAACCAAATAAAGTTTTAATATGTGCATCTCAGGAGTTTTATTATGCAAGATGTAACAGTAGGCACCTAAATAAGATAAGAAAAATATATCCTTTCACTGATAACTATATAACGTATTTACTAGGACTATTTACCCACAAGTCGTGTTACAAAAGTGATGCATGGATTGATTAGGATGATGGCTGTGAAAGCAGCAGAGAATGCAATCAGAGTATCCGTGACAGAGGAACCGAAATAATTTCGGACATTATTCTTGTCAAAACCGTAGCAAAGGGAGATGGTAGCCGTGCCAAATGCTACGATACCGAAGCAAATATGTGTCACCTTCGATAGCTTGCCTGGTAGTGGAATAACCTTTCGAATTTCATAAGCATACAGAGATGCTAATCCGTTGACCAAGGAGACGGTTGTGAAGACTAAGGCCACGAGAGCTGTGGAAAATAAAATAACTTATCACATACATATATTATTACGTAGGTTATTGTAGTAGGCAGTATACCCATATTGTATAGCTGTATTACCCTGTATCTATAGTTACTGTATATGTTACTGTTATGATGTATATAGGTATTATATGTATTATGAAATTGGCAAATCTTAAAAAATGTACATTTTTATACAACAGAATCAATTGTTATATCTCAATCAATTACATCTATGAAAAAAATTGGGTATTTTTCGAACCAATCAGGATAAAACGTTCAATCAATTTCGTTACAATCATTACTTTTAAGTACATTAAGTTGCATCAAACTTAGCTTTAATTTATTGATTTATCTTAACAATAACTTTACCAAGTCAATTTAAAAAAATCGATTTGTATCTGTATTTAAGTAATAAGATATCTGAATTTGCCTAAAATTGTTTGCTCTATGTCATGCACTGGGTCTACTTTCTGACCCTAAAGTGTGACCACAAACTTCTGTAGCACCTTGTATGGATAAATATGGATTTAAATACCCATTGTTTTTCCTCCATGAAACAACAAGCGTCGCAATCAAATCCTTTCCGTAGTTCTTAGAGTAGTATAAATATGTAGAAATAGAGTATTGATAAATAAATATAAGAAAATAACAAATAATTTAGGAATACATTAAAGAAATACTTACCAAATTGGCCATGTAAAGTATTCCAGTTTACATTCTTATCAAGACTTTTAATGAAACTACCAGCAATTGCCAATCCAGAGCCTAAGATTTGTAGTATCCAGTGCGCTCGTCTTTTATCCACGATCCTCAGATGTGCTGACCAGCCGTTATGTGGGCACAAACTGAGTATAGACTCAGCCATTAGTAGCTGATACTAGAAAATATAAGTAAATACAATTAATACATTTTAGATGTTAAAAAACTCGTAGATTTTTAACATAATATACAAAAATTGTATTTAATGAAAATTTATATTTCTTTTGAACAGCTACTGTTTGCTACAGCTACTCTTCTGTTCTTAGACAAAGTTCGTTAACTTCGTCTATGAACAGATCAATAACTGTTTCATTAAAGTAATACAAAACTAATTTTGTTTTTTTATTTAAATTGCTAGTTTTGATTTATTTTCAATTATACCGCCATTAAAATATTTTTTATTTTTTTTTCTATATACTATTATAATTTTAATTTTAACAATTTTAATGGCTTTAACATACATTTCCTTCATTTAAGGAGATCTAAATTTGTAGAAATGACTAAAACAAAAAATAAACTTACCCCAAAGACACATAAAACAATGTGTATAGGTGTGGGTCCAATAGGTAATCCGTTTCTATAAGAGTAGGTGAGGCACGAACCTACAACGATTCCAACTAGAATGTGAGCTAACAAGTTAAGCGATGCCTGAAATGTTTTCAACCGGTACTCATCTTTGGACTCTGGGACCGGAGCAGATGGTGTTTCTATTCCTTTTCCGTTTTCCATTGTTATAATTTTAAAGCAATTTTTTTGAGAACGAAAAATTAGTCACACCTGGTTCGGATACCCGAAATAGAATGAAGGTTTTGTCTAATGCTCAGTCTATGTATAATAAGGCTAGATAAATTTATCACCGATAATAATTCACCAATGTACGGATAATACGCATACATACATCTACATTCACCTATGTATATGTATTCCACCTTCGAATACAAAAATGATAACAATAGTAATCATTTTATATCAGACTGAACGGTTCGTCTGTGAAAACTTCTCTTTCTTGTAGTGTCTTCAACAATTTTCAATTTCAGTATGTGTTTTATAAACGTGATTATATTTTTTAAGTAACAGTTAAATTATCGAACACATTTGGTAAGTGTGTTAAATTATGATAACATATATATATGTACATATATCTGAAATATTTATTATTGAGTATTTTTATTTTAATTGGTTCAACATTGACCGAAGACTCAAATTTTTCTTTACACGACTAAGATAATTTTCTGTAAGCAGTTTTCCTTATAGAACCCAGGTAGCGAAATCGTCAATTTATCAATTTGTAGGGTCAGGTCTCAATACTGCAGAAAGCTTAGACATTACTCTCAAAATTCTGATTCACCGTTAAATGTAATTAGGAAAACATGATTAGAAGTTCCAGCGTGATACTTTTATTTTCCGAGACTTAATGTCTCGTGTTTCTCTGTTATACATATTGTATTTTTGGAGTACACGTATTACCCAAAATCTACAATGTAATATAACAATGGTCTTCTGGTTTCTGAAAAGTGTTGCTTTTTAACAACATAGCAGCAGATAGCATAACAACCAACATTATGGGTCAAACAATACTACACTGGTAATAAATTTGCTTTGAGCTGAATTATCCTGTTGAAAATTATGATGCAAAGACATAAATGAAATTAAAAAGAAAGTGTAAACAAATTTATTTTATTAAAAACTGTAACACGATTTAACAGTTATTTGCAGACATTCAACAAACAGAAATAGAAGATGTTCCACAGATAGCGGTAAGTATGTGTACTAAATTTTAGAGACACTTACAGTCTGTTTACAAGAAATATAAAATAATAACTATTAATTTTCACTTATATTTTCAAAGTTTAACGTGCCATGCTGAAATAAATGTGTGTTTTACATATTTCAATCATCGCCGAACAGGAAAATCTTTATCCCCTTCGATTTAAAATGCCTCTATATTTTTTTTTTACAGAATTTACTATATACATTTGAACAGGCGTTTATCCAATCAGAATATAACCTCATCTCAAAATTCAGATTCTGCTGTGTTAGTGGGGTGTGATCCAAGACACTTAGATCTTAGTCAAGAGAATATACGCAGCGATAGGACAAGTGGTCAAGAGAGAAATTAAATTAAATTATGTATTTATTGTATCATAAACTTATATGCTTATATGACGCCAATGAAACAGAGTCGAAAAAAGCTATTAAATGTGACTGTGACTTAAAATCCTTACACAAAGACAGATACAGGGGTCATATATAGAAGGAGTCCAAGATACCTTTGGAGCTCGGGGATTAAGGATTAGCACGAAACCAATTTTTACAATGTGCACAATATTAATGACTGCAGTGGAAGAGTAAGTCAAGGTCACATGCTTAGTTTTAGATATCAAACTCAGAAATTTACATCTGCCCGCACAACTAAGCGTAGTTATTCGAAGCTAGAGATAACTTCTCAATATAGTGCTAAAGTACTTAATCTTGTATAATGTCACGAGAATATTTGCTTGTATAATATCGCCATACGTCATATTCTACTATTTGTGGATCCGGGAATCCACCGATTGAACACGAATAATGCCACAGTAGGCCTTTGGTCAAAGGGCTGCACGCTCCTGCACATAGTCTCATTTATCAATATAAATGGTCGTACATCTCGAACATTAAGCACTTGCAACAATACGCTATTCTCGAATGCTATCGAAAGCCATTAGTCTTTATGTTTATTTTGGTTTAGAAGTCATAAATATAGAAAACTATGGTGCAATTTTGACAGTTTTCCTTTTGTAATTTACCTGTATTTTACTTATCTCGTATCTTACGATTTGGGTTATGGAGTAACCTATGCAACTGTGATTGACAAACATCTAACAATCCTTGATGTATGTGTGCCTATTAATTATTACAAAGATAGTAAGTAAGTAAGGAAGTAAGTAAGTACTCTTTATTGTACACCAAATATACATATAAATACATCTGATATTTTTACATAAAATGTATAATGGGCGGCCTTATCACAGTAAGCAATATCTTACAGGCAACCTTTGGATGGACAGGATGTTAATGATCTCGTATGGGTGGCTGTGGTGTACATTCATGTAATATATGCTAGTTTAAACGCAAATATATATAAATACCCAATATAAGTACATAGATATAAATACATTTATATAGAAACATACATACATATACCTACACATACAAGTAAATATATACGTATAGTTATCTCAGACATTACCTCGCAAATAGTAGTTTTTTAACATTTTTTTGAAGGATATTAATGATTGAGCTTGTCTGATAGATAAAAGGGCTTTCCAGAGCCGTGCTGCTTCAACTGTGTATGATTTGTCAGCAAATTTTGTCGAATGCACTGGTATTTGTAGTTTTAAGTTTTCCGATGATCGCAACAACCTCGAATGTGTGTCACATAGGAAATTAAAACGTTGCTTGAGATAAGGTGGAGTAAGGGGATTGAACAATATGTTATAAAGTAGAGAAAGAATGTGAGTATTCCGACGAAGGCAAATCGGGAGCCACTTGAGCAAATTGCGGTATTCGGATACGTGGTCATATTTGCGTAGGCCAAATATAAACTTTATACAAACATTTTGAAGGCGCTCAATCTTATCGAGTTGCTCCTCTGTGAGATCAAGATAGCTGGCATCGGCGTAGTATAGTATTGGGAGCAGGAGCGTCTGTGCAAGCGAAATCTTTGTAGCAGTCGGAAGAAAGTTACTCAATCTTCGTAAAGGGCCCGCAGATGCTAACAATTTGCGACTTACCTCTTTGAGTTGTGGGCCCCATGTCAAAGTTTTATCTATTAATTAATATCACCAAATTTTTGACGCTATCGCTGATCGGTACCGGCATGCCATTAAAATTAATTTGTGGCAGTTGTGTCAGTTTAATACGAGATATCATCCCAAGACTTCCCACCATAATAACTTGAGTTTTTGAGGGGTTCACCTGAAGACCATAGTTGGTACTCCACTCACAGATACGTTCCAAATCACCACTGATAACTAGAAAAGCTTCGTGAATTGTATTTAATGGAGCTTGTGTGTAGATTTGGAGATCGTCTACATAAAGTTGGTAGGATGAAACTAATTCTTTGGAAATGGTATTAATAAATATTGCAAAAAGTAAAGGGGATAAAACGCCACCCTGCGGTACACCGAGTGATATATCACACCAAGAGGAAAACGAATCCTCAATGCGGATACTTTGGTGGCGACCAGACAGATAATTATGAAACCAATCAATCACTATTGGAGATATGTTAATTGAGCGTAGTACACCAAGCAGGATACCGAAATCTACATTATTGAAGGCGTTACTAAAGTCAAAAAGTGCAAGTAGTGTAATATTTCCATTCTCGTTGGCCACTCTTATATCGTCGGTAATATTAATAAGAGCTGTAACCGTGCTGTGCCCAGGAAACCAGATTGATAGGAGTTCAAAAGGTTGTACTTTGATAGAAAGGAGTTTAGTTGGGAGTACACGAGGCGTTCCAAGACCTTAGATAGAAAGGGTAATTTAGATATGGGGCGATATTCTGTAAAAGTTAACGGTCTTGGCTTCTTGGGTAAGGGTATTACTTGGGCATCTTTCCACGTAGATGGAAATATATATAGATATATATATATATAGCAACGTATATATATATATATATATATATATATATATATATATATATATATACGTTGCTAGTATTCTTTTAAAAAAGTAAAAAAAAAAAAAAATTAAAGACTTCTAATCAAAAACAGGAGCTTGTATCTTAACCATATTTCCCCCTTCAACATACGTCATGGTTACAAGTACATTCGAGCCACAATGGCTCACTGGTCGTCCCGGCTGGAGGCTCCACGTGCTGGCTTTGCCGCTGTGGAGGCGCTCCAGGCGAAAACCACGGGACTCTTTCTTTCCGCCTAATGCAGGTTCTTTCCGGGCACGGCTGCTTCGGAAAGTACCTGCACTCGGTCGCTAGGAGAGAATTATGTCCCGCCTGCCACCACTGCGACTGCAGTGAGGACTCGGCTCAACATACGCTCGCAGACTGCCCCGCTTGGGCGGCGCAGCGTCGGGTCCTCACTGCAGTCATCGGAGAGGATCTCTCGCTACCGGCCGTCATACGCTCCATGGCCGGTAGCGACAGTAATTTCACCGCGGTCGCAACCTTCTGTGAGGAGGTTATCTCGCAGAAGGAGGCGGCGGAGCGGGCCCGGGAGGACGATCACCACTCGGAACCAACTCGCCGCCGGCGAACCGGGTGGCGTAGGCGCGCTTACCAGCGCCTCATGCCGCCCTGAGTGTGGCCGCGGGTGGTCGGGACGGGTTTTCCCCTCCATCCGCCATATGGCCAGCCGCGAGGAGGCGACGTCCTGGTGTGTCTGGACGTTGCCTAATTGAGAGTTACCAGAAGGTGCTGCCCGCACTGTTGCGGGCAACAGGCGCTAGGAGGGGTCCGGATGTCTTACCAAAGCTGTTCCCGGATTCCTCCTATTTTAGGCGCAGGATGGCACACCGTGTGGTTTTAGTCGGTCCGATTCCGACACACCGTTCCACCGAAAACCCCGGTGGGATGACGGCCCGAGGGGGTTTCCACACGTTAAAAAAAAAATGGTTACAAGTACATATTTTCGGAAGCTACAGCGTCCCATTAGTTTTTTTTTTCTCTCTTTCAGTGTTTAAATAGAAGTAGTTTACAGTTAAGTCTACAGGTTTAATGCGGAAGACTGTTTACAGTTCACCATTGGCTCCTCAACTGTTACGGAATTGCAGCCGCTGCAGGTAACAACTGTACATATACAGATATAATTTTGTATTTCTTCTACCGCTTGGATTCATGTAGAGAGCCGTAGGTTGGGTAATGAGTGCGTGCTAATTTACAAAGTGACGGCTTACCATAAGTTACTATTTGCCATGTCATATATTTCTATTCTTTTCCATATTATAGGGCTGTTTTTGTAGTTAATCAGAACATGCGACTCTTTTTAGTGTAAAAACAATGACAGCTGCGTCGTTGAATAGGTATAATGTCACGACCAGGAATCGGTCATAAACAAAATATGTATAAAATATCAATTCCGTTCTTTTCTGGCGATGTATTTTTATTGATTACTATTGCACGGCTTATTTGCTTATTTGAAAGTTACATTCATTTCCCAAATTTTCTAAAGTTATTTTATATTTTACATACATACATACATACATACACTCACGCCTGTGTCCCCAATCGGGAAGGAAGATGCGTTTAACATGCTCACATTTTGCCGACTCTAATTTAGTCCCTCTGTTCAGGCCCTTTGGCTCAGGGCTCAGTTTGAGTTACAACGACGTCGACGTTCTCGAGCTATTTAGTACAATTCATTTGTATAAGCAATATCACTTCCCTTATACCCTACTGCCCCGTCTACGCCTACTGCCTACGTAGTTTAGTCCCACTTTCATTAAATGGAGCCCGATCGGAGTTATTTAATCCATTGGACCATTGGGTTTATCTTGAATGGGAAATGTAGTGAAGAAAGGAATGTATAGGAAAAGTGGACAGTGACCTCAAGCAGGTTAGGGTCGTATACCATGGAACTGGAAGTGGCTGATGCGGGGAAATCTGAGTCTTTTAACTTTATTTAATTAGAATATATAAAACTACATATTAGTACAGATTATTATTATTACTGCCGTCTGGTTCAAGGTGGAATAGAATAGAGCCACCAAATCTCTTCCAGGTGGTGTCGTAAAAGACTCGGACTCGGATGTATCAGATAGTATGTATACAGTCATACAGAGCCAGGTTGACGGCAAAAGGTTTTCCCCTATTACGTTAATAGGACCAAATTCTAATTGATAAAATGTGGGTGCGTAATACACCTCTGCCTACCCCTTAGGGGATACAAATGTGAGCGATATATGTTTGTATAATTATTATAGACGTTATTAACCTCTAAACTTAGTTACAAAAGTTATAAGAGGATTTATGATGATAATACATGTGAAACACGCAGTAAAGCCAATAAGGGTGTAAGCTACTCCATCTCCAAGTTGTCCTCTGAAAAAAGGCTTCTCGAATCCGTAGCAGAGAGTGATGGAGGCAGCACTGAATGCGACGATGCCGAAGCAAATATGGGTCATCTTAGAAAGCTTGGCGGGGATGGGAATTATGCGACGAATTTCATTAGCCCATAGAGATGCTAATCCATTAACGAAAGAGAAAGTTGTGAATACCAGGGCCACGAGCGCTGTAAAAGAAATTACATTTATTTTTAAGATTACATACTACGTCCTCTTTGATTTTTTAAGTCTAAATATTTTATTTGTGTACATAAATCATACGATATTTAACAATTTAAATATTACAGTCATTGCTTATCTTTATTTTGTATCTGTATTAAGTATTTAGTCCTGTTAAACTATTGTTTTATGTATTTTTTTATTTGTATCATCATTTATTTACAAAAACAATATGACGTTAACGAAACTGTTTATACCTGATAATGCAATTAAAGCAGCGCAAATTTACTATTTAAAACTAATATATATTTCAAATTGATTAGACTAGACTTGACTATTTGTTTACGTTGTTATACTTAATAAATAATTTTTTTGGAAAGTACCTTAATATATTACTATCCTGTCATTCACCGTACAGATTTTTTCAACAACATAAACAATTGCTCGAAATTAAAATCAGGTGCTTTCTGTACAAATATCGAGTCTAATGTAAGCATCTAATATAATCATACTTTCATTTATTCAGTAAAAAATATTTTACGTGGTCATGGAAACAGTGCGTAATTGTGGCCTACTTTTAAAAATCAAATAAAGGTTTCGGTGATTATTTTGCTCGTTACTAACTAAATGTAGATCTGAAATACATATTATAACTTAGTTTATAATAAATTTATTTACATGATAATTTTAAATACTAATAGTGGGTGCCGTAAAACAGTAAAGATTAATAAAGGGGCAAAAAGAAGCCTGTCTTATGACCTATTTAAAGTCTTGTTAGTTCCTCAACAAGAACTAAAGCAGGACATGACACATAAGTTAACAATGAAACCATAATTACTGACGCGCATCCTACTCACCAAACAAGCAGTAGATAAGTTCATGAGGTAATGGAAAATGTAGTCATCAATATCATGGTAGTAATTTTACGTTACTCACCAAATTGTCCATGATAAGTATTAAAATGAACATCTTTGTCTAAAATTTTGATGAAAGTGCCAGTGATAGCCAACCCTGAACCGAGGATCTGCAAAATCCAGTGGATTCGTCTTTTGTTAACTAGTCCGAGTTGTGCTGACCAGCTATTGTTCGGAGACAGGCTAAGTATGGCCTGTGCCATTAGTAGGTGATACTGGAAAATGTACAACAATATGGTTTAAAAATAAAGTAATTAAATCTTTGATATGTTTTGTACGGTTAGACTTTAGGTTGATAAAGGCTTGGCTATCATGCTCTATGTGAGTGAAATAAATCTAATAACTTCCGTAAATGATATTAAGTTTTAAATAACAAATATTGTATGTTTGTATTGTATAGCCTTTTACACGAGAAATAAAACAAAAATAGACTTCTGCTTTATCAAAACTAGTACAAATAAAATGATTGAGATGAATATAATAAAAAAGCAGAAATTTTATTGTAACTACCTAATTAATTTTAATGATTCTAGATTGTATAACTTATAGACTATATAATATATCATTACGCCTGTGTCTACTCCTTCGGAAATAGGCGTGAATACATGTCTACTCGAAAACTTTGAAGACAAAATACTTCTACTACATTAGGCGTAGATGTAGGTGTAGAATGTAAAGTAAGTTAAAATAATTCAAAATAAACACTTACCCCAAGGACACATAACGTAATGTGTAGAGGTGTGGCTCCAATGGGTACTCCATCTTTAAATGCGAAGATGAGAGCCCCAGCGACTACAAAACCTATTAACACATGTGCCAATAAGTAAGAGGATGACATGAACATCTTAAGTTTATATTCATCTTGTTTTTCTGACCGTTGCGCAGATAGACCTTGGGTAGATTCATTACCATTATTATTTTCAGTCATATTTCACAAACTAAGCGTTATATTAATAAAAATGCAACTATCGACGACTAGTTCGAATTCAGGTTAGCAAGTGTTGTCAGTCGCGGTTGACGTATAACTAATATCTGTAGATAACTTTATCAGAATCGGTTCTACTTTTTACAAAGCCGAAAATAATATAATAAATTAAGGTTACTGTAAACCAAAAATGGGCACATACTTATCATTTGTTACAAGCTCTGTGTATTGATAAATTTACTTATTCATATGTTCCTCGGCAGATGCCAAATATAGAAAATAATGTAGTACCGATGCAGAATCACAATAAGCCAATCTAAGGTACAGTTTACTTGAAAGGTCTTTAGTATCTGAAACATGCGACAAAGCTGACACTTATTTTATTAAAGGCACTTTCTAATTGATTGCTTACAGTTACTCAAGGTTAGACGTGAGTTGTTTGATTTGTGCATATTTCGGAATTCTTACATTATGGTCAGTTAGTTATGACCAAATTATAAGAAACTACCAGATAACATATAACTACTAACCGATTCTTGATTTTCCTATTTCCTATTCGACTTTTGGATTTTATTAGTCGTCTAAAGGTGGATAGAAAATTCAGGAAATGTTTAAAACAATATATTGTAATTGAAATAAAGCAAATGAAGTTATTGAAACATTTTATTTTATCTGATAAATCAAAAGATAAAATAACTTTAAACTGAATCGCCACCATTATCTTTGCTCATTTGTATCAGAGGATATAAAGCAAACAAATTTAAAAGGAGTGTTCTTTTGTCGATAAATCAGTTTACATAGGAGAAAATGTAAGGTGTCGATTATGTAATATTGCGGTGAAGTTTGTACTTAAAATATTGCTAGCTACAATCTTTGGTCTTATAAGATACTATTAATTCATGAGCATATTATATATCTAAATTACTTGTGATAATATTTTAAAGATTCGGTAATTAATCTGCCTGTTTTTTTTTTGTGTATTTACCTGATTTACATATGCTCACCTTACCTAACGTAATATTGGGCAAGCCTGATGCCTTCAACCGGGCACTGTATAACTGTATACATACTGTCTGATAGATAACAGTCTGTGATCTCTTTAACGACACCACCGGAAAGAGATTGGATGTCCCTATTCTACTCCCCCGTGAACCACACGGCACAGTGAATTCTATTTTTAGGTCGATACACATACAAACGCGTTTGTAACTAAAATCATTAGAGGTTTGAAGTTACATTGTTTTCGAAGCGAATGAGTGAGATTTGGCAAATTGCCAACCAGCTTGAAAGATATTACGCTGCCTGCCTATCTAACCTAATTTTTCTGAATACTTGAATATAGTACATTCCTACATATGAAACAATAGATTGTTCTGTTCAGTCGTTTACTTTTATAAAACTATGTCTCATAGTTTAACGATCAGTTACGTATTCATAAGGTAAATCTTGCTTTCTAAAATTATGTTCACAACAGACCAGATAGAATTATTTCACTAAATATTTTTTAACTACTACAATGTTTCAATAAAAATATTAATATTAATTTATCAGTGTTAAGCATTAAATACATTATCGATGAATAAACCATGGCGTCACGCATTTACGCGACAAATAATCCGATTTTTATTTAATGGATACCCATGTACGTCGTGATGAAAGCATTATGATAGCCAACATTACAATCACAGATCTAAAGTATGGTGTTACACAAGTCCGGGATCTGTTACATAATACCTATTGTCTTGAGATCGTACTAAGATAAATCAGTTTAATTATAAATAAATTGCTTATCCATCAAATTTTGTAACATTTATGTTACAAAATTATCGGTAGGTACCTCATCGATAGGCAGCTAGGTAAAGGTAACATATCCTGATAATGATAAAACTGCTGTTTTGAAATGACATTGGATGACAAATTATTATATTATAAAATATAAAATGTTCTTTTCAATACACTTGCTCATAAAGTGGCTCTAATTTCACAGCAATTAGGCATATAATGACACCTATAATTTTTTTTTTCACGTTTTATTTTATTGGTTGAGTTGCTTTGTTCTTAAAAAAGGTTCGATACAAAAAAGATCGTGTTCAATAGTACAAATAAATTAATGTACCTATTGCTTGCTCATTTCATGCAACTTCGTATTTAAATACATAATTTCAACTTGTACGTGTTTAATAAATAAAACTTTCACTCAAATATAATTTTTATTTTTTCTGTTATAAAGAAAACGTGAAATTCCCCATTTTGTACGTGGCTAAAACGCTATCCGCGAAAAGCCAAAATAAAAAAGAATCCTCAGTATTTTAGTCTGGCCGATCGCCATTGTAAGATGCGCGCGCATAGGAAAACTGATAAATTTTTCTCGCCATTGCGAAAAAATTTACACAACTCATTTTGACTGTTGAAAGAGATACAGTTATTTATTAATTAAAATGTCTACAAGTACTAATTATGAAGAAAATGATTTATGTTGTACACCGCCCGATATAGAGGTGAAGCCCTTAACGTTATGGAAAGTTTACTACCTGAAAACTCCAAGGAAAAATATCTATTAGCGTACTAAAATTTCATACAATTTCAAAACAACAAGAATTCTATTCGTATAATATTAAGAAATCAAGCAGTCTTTTTAGAAAAAAGTGTTCATGGCGTACTGTAAAGAATTATCTTCTAAGTACAAATCTAGCTCTTTGTGGTGTATATACTCAAAGTTGAAAAGTACAGTCCGAACAAAAAACGGAGTGGACTTAAAAACATACTTATATTTGTCAGCTTATCTAAAGAGACTACCCGATGGATTTAGAAGCGAGAAATCAAAGGTTTTATCGTCTGACGATATAGAAAAAAATATAAAAGATGCTCCAGATAACCAATATCTGGCTACTAAGGTTTGTTAAAATAATTTAAATATCTACGCGACTTCAGCCTGTGTTATATGTTGAACTTAATTATTGTTTCTTTTTTCCAGGTTGCTTTAATATTTGGTGTATCTGGTGCTTGTAGGATACAAAAATTAACAAATATGACTGTAAAAGACGTAGAGAACCATGGCCAGATGCTTTTACTGAAGATACCTATCTAGAAAAATAAAATACCGAGATCGTTCACAATACACGGTACATTTTATGAAATTGTTAAGAAGTATGAATTTTGCGTGCACCAAAAGAAAAAAATTACCGTTTCTTTCTAAATTACCAGAATAGTAAATGTACCTGCCAGTCTATAGGTATAAACAAATTTGGTTCTATGCGTAAAGAAGTCTCTAAGTTTTTTGGTTTAGCAGATGCTGAGAGCTACACTGGACATAGTTTCAGAAGAACTTCAGCTACATTGCTGGCTTATTCAGGAGCTGATATAATGACTTGGAAGCGTCATGCAATCTAGCAATGAAGCAGAATCATACGTAGAAGATTCCATATATATATTTTGTATTATTTTCTTCACAAGTGTGTTGAAAAACGTCGTATGATACACGTGTGTATTGATGGTTACGGTCCTCGGCTGTCTTAAGGCCTCAGCGGTAATCACCAACATTACACACTTGTACCATACACACACCCAGGTCCGAGTATTTCAGCCCAATTGGCCGCTGAAGAGACTGAAATACAATATTTATCAAAAAGGAGATGAAAACGGAACGGGATGAACATCGAAAAAAAAAATATTGACCCAACAACTTACGAAAATTATGTTACGTAAATAAATATGCACTACCTAAATGGAACAATGATTATGGAACGAGGACGTGGGAATACATGCTTTCTAATATACTTAACATAATTGGGGATGAACTGCACATAAAAATATCTTCCCATTCATAAGAATTATAAGGCTTGTAAACGTGCAATTTAATTGTTTTATATTCTTCAAAACTAAAAATTGTAGCAATAGGCGATTCACTAGCGCTGCTATATACTTTTAACAGGTTTAAAGCGCTTTAGTGCATAAGCATAATAATGTAATTATTTTAAATAAATAAATATATATATATATATATATATATATAAATATATATATATATATATATATAAATATATATATATATATATATATATATATAAATATATATATATATATGTGTGTTATTTTGACCTGAATGCAGACCTTCTCAACAAACTAGACCGTCTTCTGAATAACTGCATTCGATTCATTTTCAATCTTCGCAAGTATGACCATGTCTCTGCTTTACGTTCCCAATTGAAGTGGCTCCCTATTCGGCAACGTCGCAGTTTGCGAGCACTAAATTTTCTATACACCTTCTTGAACTCCCCGTGTCCCCCTTCTTACTTAAGTCCCTACTTTCAATTTTTGTGCTCCACTCATGTCAGGGACCTTCGTTCTTCAAACAATTTGCTCCTCTTATGTCCTCCTCACAGCTCTAACTTTGTCAACTCATCTTTCTTCGTGCAAGCAGTTCTTCTATGGAATGCGCTTCCTCTCGAGCTTAGAATGTCTGAAAGCCGTTTAACGTTTAAGAACAAAGTACGTGAACTTCTCCTCGCTGAATTAGCAGAATAACCACAATGCACTTGACTGTATACCTATTTATATGTGTATGTTAGTATACATATATGTATATATATATTCTTTCATATATATTTTTTATATATGTGTATATTTGTTATGTATTTGTGACTATAGTAAATATATCTAACTAAAGTTGTTTTCAAAAACAAGTAAATTCCAGATGTCTGCACCTACCTTATCGCTTTTCTTCACCACCCCAAGGTTGACTGGTAGAGAATGCCCTAGGCATTAAGTCCGCCTATGTACACGTGTGCATGAAGTTTATAAATAAATAAATATATATATATATATATATATTTATATATATATATATATACATATATTTATATATATGTATATATATTTATTTATTTATATGACATCAAAATCATTTATTTCAACTGAACCAATCATAGGTTCATATTTTTGAATTGTCAAGAGAGGAAATCGGTCAGACTAAGTCAGTCGTGAAGCTAGTAGCCTGTTTTAATATGTAGATCCTATGGAAAAGAAGAAACTCTAAGATACTCTTTTTCAAATATTTTACATAAGTTTCTTGTTACAGTTCATAAGTGCACATGAAATAAAATAAGATGTGACGACAATGCAATATATCATTCTGAAATAAAGTTTATGGTAATTACTATTTTATGTTAAGGAATAGCAGTCCCGAGATGACCAGCCCGATCAACGTCACTCGTTCAAGAGCATGACGCACGCGTCTGCCATCATCCATCTCAACCATATTTGAAGAAGCCGAACGACTTGACACGTACGCTACCATTGGCTGGACTTCTAGGCGGGCATGACATACTCAGAGCTTCTAGGAAACATAAAATATAAACTTAAATAATTGTCTACACAGTTCTCACATGTACAACTCAAATTTTATAGTATTTATAAAACACACACAATATTATGTTTGTCCTTATGTCCATATTGTATAAAAAAGTACATACATATGGCGGTAATAATAATTGAAAACATCAACATATATAAAATCAAAAACGAATACACCAGTGAAATTTGTTATATACATCGTTGCTGTGAAGCAGGACCAGCGAGTTGCCAAGTATAATTTTTAGATTTCAATAAGCAGGCAATGATTGCTTTTGTGCAATTAAGTCAATATGTATCTACTTCGGTGTTGGGTAATGAATTGCATTTTATTTATGAATTTAATTTTATTAATTATTAGAAACTTTAAAATATATTTAATATTATTTTATGAATCATCGTTAACAAATTCGGCAACTCTTGTATCATCATCATTATCATTAAAATTATTACAATCTATAATAGAAACTATAGGTTCATGGTAAATAAAATAGGAAATAAACAATTTTGATTCGAAGTTATTTAAATATCTCGTGAATACCGTATCAATTGTACTTTTATATCTCGTTGCGCTAATATTGCGTTGATTGGACATATGTGTCTCGTAACGGTTTCGCGAGTCCATAGACTTTATCGCATCTAAAAATATGCGTACCGCGCTAAAAGAAGTTTTCACTTCAAAAATCAGTTTAAAAACCTTTTATATATTTTTTGTGGTTCTCGGTGGAGGAGAATAAAGCCACCCCATTTCTCCCCGTGGGTGTCGTAAAGGGCGACTAAGGGATCGGACTATTCTATTAGATAGTAAGTATATAGTCATAAAGTGACCGATTGCCCCATTTCCGTTAGTGGGACCAAAGTCTTATTGGCAAAATGTTGGGTCTTTATACACCTTTGCCCACCCCTAAAGGGATATAGGCATTAAGCGTTTATATGTATGTCTTAATACAATTAATCCTAATGGAATATGTCCATTAAACATAAAAACCCTTTTCCTCTATCCTAATAATCCAATGCTTTGCCCGACAGGGTCCACGACACATATTTTTAATTTCATCATTTGTAACATTACATTGTGAACTAGCAATAAATACATATGTCTAACACGCGTGCAGGCGAGGTGTTCTGTTATGGAATGGTGTAAACATTAGATAGAGATGACCAGCCTGTTGGTCTAGTGGTTAGTGATACTGAATGCTTAGCAAGATGTCGTGGGTTCGATTTCCATATGGGACAAAAATTTTATGTGGTTTTAGGTGTGTAATTCGAATCTTAGCGAAGTGAGTTGTCTCGTAAAATAAAGACCTACAATCTCAGCAATTTCATGTTATTTGCTGTTATTTACTAAAGAGTTAAACTGTCTATCTCCGGAGATCTTCGCCAACTCCTAATATGATATATAAAAAGCTTCCCTTAGAAATTGCATATATATATATATATATAAATATATAAATATCGAAAATTATATCCAAATTGGATCTTCGGATCTTCTTTGAGAAAATCCAGGACATACGAGTACTAAGATACGGAGTTTAATATAACCTCCTTTTATAGTCATACCAGCAATATTCTTGCGTAAAACATTTCACAATATTTTACCAACAGACTGTTCCTAGTTCGTTTTCCACTTTTGTACGAGTAGAGAGTAGATAATAATAAATGTTAACGCTAACTATACCCTTAAATAATTTAGGATAAGTCTTGAAAGATGGTAATGATCTGAATATTGAGTCTCGATCAATATATCTATTTTTTTACTGCTTTCTTTGACGCCTTGTCAAAGAAATATACGACTAGTCTAACAATTTAACAAGCATATGTACACATCTAACACCACCATGCACCACCTAGAGAAGGAGAGAAGTTACTGTCCTCTTGATTGTTGTAATACGGTGATACACTTACGAGTACCGTCTGCGGTTTGAAATAATTCAAGCGCTTACGATATGCAGATTTAATGCAAAAGTGTTAATCACCTATAATGGATCCACTTCTGATGTTAATGTTAATATGTGGGTTAAGTCGGAATGATTCTGATATACCAAATGACGGTGATGCCCGGTAAGGTGATAACCCTTTTTTTTTGTTTTCGGGGTGGAAGATCCTCATGGATGTTCTTCGCTTGTTGGTCTGTCCGACTCTTACCGAGTAAAAACCACTCCGATATTCCACTGCTTACCAAAGATCGAGCGAGCGAGAATCACAATTGCATTCTACTGCCACGATGTGATAACCCTTTGCTAATGTGGAATAAGTCATTCATAGGATTTTTATCATAATATGTGAACATGTAAGATAAACAGAACTAGATAAAATTAATGGATAAAGTAATGGACGGACTATAATATTTTTTCTAACAAAGAATTGAATATAGACATTATGATTCTCGATATCTCGATAAACATTATCTAATGATAACATTCTATTATCATTTCATATCAAACATTAGCCACTATATAAAATCAAAAGCTTATTATCTAAACGCTGTTTCAGTTTATTTTGGGTATATATCGGCGTGTCTGTTCATATTGTAATGGCAATAACTATGTATTAAACAAATACAAACTATTTGACTATAAAAAAAAAATGTCAATCAATCACCAGATAGCCCACCTATCTGCTAAACGTTTCAAACAGTCGGGTCATTTGATGGTAAGTGACAACCTCCGTCCATGGACACCTGCAAATCGAAAGTCATAAGTTCGCTGCTCGCCTTTGAGGGTGATAGGAAGATGGGAAAAGGGGTGCGGATCAGGCTATAGGAAAAAGGAGAGGGCGAGTTGGGCCTCCGGAAACCTCACTAATTTAGGGGCAATGCAACGCAAGTGTTGTTTCACAACTGGTTTTCTGTGACGCCATGGTATTGCACCGGTCGGGCCGGCCCATTCGTGCCTAAGCATGGCTCTACCATCGGTGTCAGAATAACATTCAGAAAAAAGTTTTTTTAGTCGGTAATACTGTAATACATATTTATTTACATTTTGCCCTAGAAGGCTTTGATCTCACCTTTGCTCCTTTTAGGCATATATGTACAAATAAAATCACCTACAATACAATACAATACAATACTCTTTATTGTACACCATTAAGGATAGTTCACAGTTTTACAGACAAACACATCACTGTACAAACGGCGGTCTTATCGCTAGTTGCGATCACATGTATTTCAGTATATTTGAAATCAGTACACTTCAGATAAGATGAAAAAGATTTGTTTATAACTAACCACTTATGGTTAACAATTATTAAACGTTACTGTTAGTCCACGGACCCTATGGCTTTGTGTCATTGACATAGAAATATTTGTAAATTATCTGTTCCTTGTGAAAATTGTGAGGTCATTAAGTGTTGTTTTAGGTGGTGCCCGCAACTTCGTTTGCGTGAATATCGGAAAACATTCTGGTTATGAAACTTCTTGTGCAAATTTAGTATTTTACAGCCTATAAAATATTTATACAAGCACAAGAGCGACATACCTACCTAAAGACGGGCATGTGAAAAGCAACCAATGCTAAGGTCTCCTAAGCCAAAAATAATGTTTGACTTTTATTAATATCGAAGGTATAACATAGGCTGACTGAAAGTTTACAGATTTTTAACAGATCTTTATATAATGATGTTTGAGGAACAATTTTCCCAAGTATATGTATTTATCGACATGTTCTAGTGGCTCTCCGTTGATTTTTATAGGTTTTTCCTTTTGCTGTTGGTCATTATCTTGGTTTTAGTTAGGTTTATCTCAAGTCCTACCCTGGCACTGGCATGGTGCAGACACTCTATCATGCATTGCATCTGGCCAACCGTCTCTGACAGAAGTACAAGGTCATCTGCGAACCTAAGATGGCTTAAATATTCATCTTTTATATAGATTCCTAGTCTGCCCCAATCCAACTTGCCAATGATGTTTTCCAGGATTGATATAAATAGTATTGGGGAGAGGGGGTCACCGTGTCTTACTTCTCTTTGATATCATATTATATACAATATATATATGTATATATATATAGATGGCTATATATTTATACATATATAGCCATCATATATCTGTATCTTAAGATACAGGCGTAGCCTAGTTTAAGAGACTTAGGTCAAATTTTTGAATAGCCTACAATATTTTGTAACTCTTTAGAATACTAGTGTATAATTCTGTAAGCACCTACTGTGTCTAATATGTTTCACTGTTGTTGTAACACTTTTGGATCAATAAATTATTATTATTATTTTTAGTAATAAATTCTAAGAAAACGAAAAAAACACGATGACTGAACTCTAAATAAAAAAAAGTGTTGGGCACTTCATTAGGGTCAATGAAATAAGATATTAAAGCTATACCACATGAGACGATCTGGGAGTATGACGGAGTGTTGTGTGTATTTAATTTTTGATACATCATCATTTTAGATTAGTTTAGATTACATAACAAAAGCTACAATATCAATTTTGATTTTTTTTTATTAAAAGACATGAAACAACAAAAATTAAACACTATTATTTATTCCTTTTGTAGTAAAATATCTTAATACATCCTATTACTAATGTAAATGTGAAAGTTTGGATTGAAGTTTGTTATTCAATCATCCTAGAACGGCTGAATGGACCTGGATGAAACTTGGCACAGAGATAGACAGTATTATAGTTGGAAAAGTTTTTTCAGGTTTTTTATTACAAAAACATTTACGCTGAAAATTTTCTCGCGAACTAAGTTGCGGGCAACTGCTGCTCATACGATATTTTTCGTAGCAAAATCGCACTGCACTGCAAGAGACGTCTCAAACACCCCATTTTTGCCATATTATACATATATGTTGTCTGACAGATAACAGTCCGATCCCTTAGTCGCTTTTTACGACACACACGAGAAGAGATGGACGCATTTCACCTACTGAATTAGTAGTATTTTAATTACAATGTGGCCCCCACTTAACATCTCTTTCAAAGAGGCTCAGTTCTGCAGCCTATGCCTTAAGAAAGGTCCGCCAATTAACAGACATGGATACTGCAAGGTTACTTTGGTTATTTCCAGAGTATCATGTGTTATGGTATTTTATTGTGGGGGTGGGCTGCAGATATAGAATCAATTTACACTCTACAAAAGAGTACTATTAGAGCCATTTATAAACTAAGTAGTCGTGAATCCCTTAGGGATAGGTCAGTATATGTATGAAAACATATACTGACCTATCCCTAAGCAAATCTGCACCTATTTACAAAACGATGTGAAAGACATAACTATAGTATATTACGAGAGAAAGAAATAAATTGGTTTAACCAAAATTTTGATTAACAAAAGTACAACATCTTCTTTTATGGGGTACTGTGTTAAAATATACAATAAAATACCTGATGTTCTTCAACTTAATGATAAGAAATTACAAAATTGCATAAAACATACGCTTTGTAAACAAGCATATTACAAAGTAGATAATTTTTTGTGAACAAGAAATTTCACTGATGTCTTCGTTTTTTATTTTATACTATTGGTTTTCTTATTTAACATGTAATCATTTGTTGATGTTTTCAATTATTATTACTGACCTATATACTATTTATAAGATATACACATAAGTAATTTACATTTTAGATATTTTATGAATCATATTTTAATTTTTTTAATGCTATAGGGGGACAGACGAACAGGCGGGTCACCTGATGGTAAGTGACAACCGCCATCCATGGACACTTGCAACTCAAGAGTCGTAAGTGAGCTGCCCGCCTTCGAGTGGATGAGGGTAGGGGGATGCGGGGAGGGGAAAGAAGAGAGGGGGGGATGACGGAAGGGGTTGAGAGGGGAGTTGGGCCTCCGGAAGCCTCACTCATTTCGGGGAAACGCAACATTTGCGTTATTTCACAACTAGTTTTCTGTGAGGCCGTGGGATCGCACCGGTCGAGCCGGCCCATTCGTGCCTAAGCATGGCTCTACGACTATACAAATTTTTGGGTTGTACATGTGAAAACTGTGTAGTTAATTATTACGGTTATCTTTTGTGTTTCCTGGTAGTTTTAAGTATGTTATACTCGCCTAGAAGTCCTGCCAATATGTGTCGAGTGGTTAGGCTTCCTTTAATATGGTTGAGATGGATGATGTCATGCGCATGAGCCATGCTCGTGAACGAGTGCCGTTGTGGGCTGGTCATCTCCGGACTACTATTACTTAATATACTTAATATAATAATTACCATAAACGTTATTTTAGAATGATGCATTGCATTGCATATTGTATTTTATTTCATGTGCACTAAGGAATGTGTTACAAAAACTTATGTAAAATATTTGAAAAAGAGTGTCCTTGGAGTTTCTTTGTTGTTCTTCTCCATAGGACCTACGAACTAGCTGGAACAGACAACTAGCTTCACGACTGACTTAGTCTGACCGACTTCCTCTTTTTCATAAAAAAAAAACCTAAGATTGGTTTAGTTGAATTGAACAATTTTGATTTTGGTTTCGATAATGATTACCAAACAAATGAAAGTAGTTGCCAATCCCACACTTACATTTTATCTATTTCATTTATTTGGGTATTTTCTAGGCTTTGTTTCTTTATTGACACAATGTGTGACATAACATACTTACTACCATAACAACATTTTTGGGCTAAACATTTAATTAATTGAAAAACGTAATTCACGTAAACATGGGTAATTCCTATCGCTACAGACCAAATGTAAACGTTATACATTATTCAATAAATATCAATTCATATTTGGACCGATCACTTTACAGTATCTCGATTTTGTATGAGCTTAAACTAATAAATGAAACAAAGTAAGAAAACGGCAAACATATTTTGTTAACCCGATGCGGTGAGGGAGTTTAATGAAGTTTAGCCAAATGTGGTTCATTATTGGTTTAATTTCAACCAAATTTCATAGGCGTTAAGCAGTACTTCATACTGAGAATTCAATCCAAACTTTTCTGATAATTTTCTTGTGATTTGCTTAATTCAGTCTCGGGTACAATTTAGGTAGTAAAACTAATAAGCTCATGAGTATTGTATTATAAATGAACACCTTTGTTTGTTTATTTATACGTAATGCAAATAAAAGGTCATAAAAAATGTGAAGACGGGGAATATTACAAATCTATAGAAATAAACATAGCACCTACATATAATTTATACAAATTCAGCTTCATTCTGTTGTATATTGAGTTTTTTTTTTATGCGATAGGGGGCAAACGAGCAGACGGGTCACCTGATGGTAAGTGACTACCGCCGCCCATGAACACCCGCAACTCAAGAGTCACAAGTGCGTTGCCGCCTTTTAGGTAGGAGTACGCTCTTTTCTTGAAGGTTTGAAGGTCGTATCGGTTCGGAAATACGGCAGGCGACAATTTGTTCCATAAGCTGGTTGTGCGAGGCAAAAAGCTTCTGGAGAAGCGCACAGTGGTGGAGTGCCAATCGTCCAGGTGATGGGGATGGATATTTTGTCGCGTAGGACGATGGCGGAAACCTGGAGCCGGTATAAGTCCGAAAGAATTCCTCTGAACACTCCCCATGATACAAGCGACAGAGGAAGAGATGTTATATATTAAAACTAATGAATACAAAGTAAACTTCTTTTACCTTCGCGACGGATCAATTACACATACACACATACACATATTTAATTATATTTCAACTTAACTGTCTACTTCTCTTATCCAACTTTAATGACTTGGGTGCATATATTTCAACTTAACTATCTATTTCTCTAATCTAGCTTTAATGACTTGGATGCATCTTCTACATAACGTCACCATCGGATTTATTAATATAAGGAAGGTTACGCATAAAGTGATAATAATGACACCAAGAGCAATGCTGTCATTGGTCCAGAGTTTAAACATGTTCTTATTGAAGGCATAACAGAGGCAGGCAGCGGCTGATGCATAGGCGACGAGCCCAAGGACGATGTGTGTGATCTTGAAGAGAATTGGTGGAATGAATCTGCGAAGACTGTGTGAGAAGAGAGATGCCACACCGAGGAACATGTTTACTGTTGTGAAGATCAGAGTGACTAAACCTTAAATAAAAAAAATATGATAATTGAGCTTTTAAAGTAAAGCTTAGAAGCTAACGCAGTGAAGTGTGTTAAATCATTTAAATTTATTAAGTATTGATTAAAAAGTTTCTTAACGTTTTTTTTAATCAGTTATCTATCAATGCTGTAAAATTAATGCAATAGTAAACTTAAATGATTAGGTACTTTTTTTATGATTTTCTATGCCTCAGCTGTGCTCCAAAATTTAAGTTAGATCAGTACCGTTATGAGGATTACTACGTTAAGTTTTGATATATATGTATATATTGTTCTGTGTTGATCTGCAAGGTAATAAGATTATTTATAAACTAACCAAATTGTCCATGTAACGTATTGAAATTTACGTCTTTGTAAGTCATGATAATGATGGATCCGGTCAGACCAAGTCCTGAACCCAGCACTTGTATGATCCAGTGTGCTCGTCTCTTGTTAGTTAAACTAAGGCTGGATGTCCACGTGTTGTAGGAAGTCATTGCCATAAGTGCCTCGGACATAAGCAAGGTGAACTGTAAATGAACATTTTTTTTTAACACCATAATACCAATACCTAACATTAAATTCGGGTAGACTAGAGTTTTAAGAACAAAATTCATACATTTTTGTTTAACATATTATCTGAAGCTATTAAAGTACAGCTGATTTTGACAAAGGACTCTTGAGAGTTTCCTGAAAGTCAAAAGATGATTTTTGTACGATTAATTAGTTTTGTAAGCTCTCACAAATTAGCGACATAGTTTTTAAATCAGACCTCCATGGACGATGGAAGTTAAGTTTGAGTTGTAAAGAGAAATATTTAATTCTACTGCTAGACTTTGGTTTTTGATAATTAATTGGCTCGAGTTGGACTATAATTTCCTGTTGATTATCTCATTTAAATAAAATGCTCGCATGAAGCTATGTGCATATCGGGCGTAGTATCGGGATGTAATAATGTGTAAGTAATAATTAGTAACGTAATTACATATATTTAAAAATATCTGTCAGAATTTTGGAATTCGAAAACGATTTCAGTTAGAACTTAAATAACTTAAATTTTAAGGCGTAACTATATCTACATAATATTGTGAGGCTTAATAGTAAAAATATCGGTTGCGCTATGAATTAAATAATTATAGTTATTTCACATTGCAATTATACTATATTAGGCTGATATCGATTAATCGTTGTTATTGACATTGTTATGTACATATACAATATTTCAGAGAAAGGTGTTGTAATGTTTAGCATCTTGAAGAATTGTCGTAATTGTTTTTGAAAGGCTTTTAGTTTTTACTTGTCCTTCAATATATATGGGTGGTATCGAAATGAAACTTTGCATGTAGTATCCCGGAAGAGTTAGGCATAGGTGTATTAAACAGCCACATTTTGCAACTTAGAATTAGGTCCCATTGACCTGATAGCAAGCAAGCCTATTACGGTTAACCGGGCACTATATGACTGTATATATACTGTTCGATAGAGAACAGTCCGATCCCTTAGTCGCCTTTTAGGACACCTGCGGGAATAGATGGTGTGGACCTATTCTACTCCACCGAAAGCTACGCGGCAAGAATAAAGGGTAATGTCAACAAAATAGAGTAATAATGAAATCATGCTTATTCTCATTTGAATATAAATATTTTTTTAAACTAATAAACTTATGTCAATATTTCTTTTTTTTAAACTTACCCCGGGTACACATAATAGAATATGTAGAAGAATTATATTCTCCGGAACCGAAGTAGCATTATAATCCTTTTTAACACCAAACAATAAAGAAATTCCTACTATCATTCCTAGCAATAAGTGAACTAAAACATTGTACGATGATAAAACTGTTTTTATAAATACATTTTCTTCTGAATTGTACATTGACTGCGACATTTTGAGATTTCATTTAAACACAAAACAACTATTACAGATTTACGAATAATTACAATACTTATACCGTAGTTTTCAGTCGTTTACGTCTAAGTTCTTATACATCTAAAATTTAAACAACAGTTAAAGATAATTTTCTTTTTTTATCAGAAAGATAAAACGGTATCAGTATATTTAGAACAACGATATATTTAAACTTGATAAGCGAATTGAAATGACGTCCCGGATTTTATGTGGAATCTACCTTTTGCGGATTTAAAATATGTGACCTTTTGGTCAAAAGTATTGTCAGTATTATTTTTAGTATTTTTGACAAATGTTCAAACCTGTTAATACGAATTATTTCTTTTAAAATTCACCACCAATTTTATCTTCTATTACAAAATTATCTAACATTTAACTTTATATCGTAATATATAATTGTTTTTAATTACTAATTACACAGTTTATTTATCAATTTACGCACAATCTTTAACCCTTATCATATTATGGTATATACGTTCCAGTCCAAGAGCTGATAACATGTCTGATATCATGGAAGGAAGTGACGAAACATGTAACTATGAAAAAAAAAGATGATTAACTTGAGAACAGATAAAAAAACTTGGGAAGATATTAAAGACAATATAGTAGATTTAAGCAAAAGAAGTCATATTTCCGATGGATGGAACGATGTACCTAAATAATTGGTCAATTTGTTAGTTAACTCGCCAATTCCAGAGGTAAGAGAGGTAAAAGAACTATTGTATGCAGACATTTTTTAGAACCTAATTAAAATGTGTAATGTATGACATTGCAAAGTGATTAAAGTTTAAAAATAAACCCGATTATCAAAAAAACTACACGCAATTTACTCAACCTAGGTGTCGTAATTGAATTTATATATTTTTTTCCAAAATTCTGCACATCTTTGTTACTTTTTATTTTATTTCTATTTGTAATTTATTAGGGAAACAAACAGATACAATGTAAATTTTTTTAACAATATAAGTACTTTCAACATTATCCAAAAACAATTTCCACTGATTTATTTTTCATTTAGCGCCAAACAAAAATATAATACGTAAAATAAAATGACGAATTTGGTTATATTATAAAAAAAAAACACAATATCGATAGAATAAAATAATTACTCACATTACGGTGCTACTATTGTTTTCATGTTTTGTAAGGTAATTTTGTTTTTCTTTTATTATTAATAAAGTTGATAACAAAATTCGACACTTAGCAGTATCATATATCATATATATCAACATCAGCATTGTAAAAAAACATACGTTTTGTAATTTACTCGAAAGGTTAAACATTTACAAAATCGTTCAAGTAATATTATTAGCAGAAGCCAGTATTCATATATGTTTGCAAATGTTTTCCAAAATGAAATGACGCACGTTCGGACAACGGTAGGCCGAGGACCAGGACTATAATAAAACGGCATCGGTCAGCACAATTAAGGGGTCCCATTTGGACCTTTGCTAATGGAATTAAATCCAATTAGATTTTAGGGTTACGAGGTGAAGTTTGCCGACGGTAAACAAATGGCTTTCTATTACGGGATACACCTGATGTTCAGACTATTTGTCCAAAGATAAATGCTTTGCTACTCGTTAAAACGGTTGAACGTTTCTACCATGAATTATTGGAATCTTAATTGCTCCTTCTTGATAAAACTATTTTTGTACACCTTGTTAAATCTCTAGCTGTTAACATTATTAGTGGCCTCAGTAATATTTCATTTTTGAAACCGATGCCTACTATAAATATTCGCTATACCATAGAATCTATGGCATAGATACTTATCTGCTACGAAACGAACAGACGGCTCATCTGATGGTAAGTGACAACCGCCACCCATGGACTCCTGCAAATAACAAAAAACAAATAATAAAAATTAAAAACAGTATTAGCCGAATTACTAATCACGCGCCATATAGACGCCAAAATGGATTTTTTTAATTTTCACCTCTGTTACACTTGATGATTTAAGATTCTAATAACACCCTATACATTCCAATTTCTTCAGGCATTTATAAGTTACAATAAATGAACCCTAAACAAAAATTATTAAAAAAGTATTTTGGGCAGTGTTAAGAAATCTTGTGCATCATCTCCTCATGTCCATTAGATATGTCACTTTGTTCTCTATCGTCTCTATCTGTAATTTTACAACCGGAAATGAGGTTTTGTTGACAGTTCGGGCACGAATAGAGTGACATTAAAACTGATGTGGGTGTCAGCTGTTTCAACAGTGACATTACTCTAACCATGTATTTAGCTGGTGTATTTTTCTCATGCTAATTTCAGCGTCCGATTTCAAAGGTTGCCGAAGAAAATAGTAATTTATCTCCACACATAGGGATGGTAAACCGCTATCTCAGCATTATTTTTTCTTTTTATTTCGCAACACATCCCTAGATAGTCATTTTAATTAGGATAACCTCTGCTTGCAGACACCACGTATCGCTTTATCTTGGTAAAAACCTTTATAGTTTTACATCTTCCCCATGACTTATTTTAGTTGTGAACAACGCTCTGCTATCATATGTAAAGATGTAAGAAAAGCGACTGCACGCCACGCCTGTAGCGGTTTAAGTGGTCATTTCGCCACTACTGCCCAGTGTTGTGGGTTCGATCCCCGGACGAAACAACACTTTTTGTAATAGTCAAATTGTTGTTCGGAGTCTGGGTGTTCTTTGTGTCCATTGCTTGAATGTTTGTAAAGTCCCCCGCGACATAGGATCCCAGTGCGGGAATTGTCTTTATAAATAAATATATATACATAAATAAAATATATTATTGTTATTAGTTGTTTATAGAGTGGTTGTTTATGCTTAGGCACGAATGGGCCGGTTTTCTGTAAGACCGTGGTATCGTGCCGAGATAACATGCGATACCACGGCCTCACAGAAAACCGGTTTTGAAGTAACGCTTGCGTTTCATTTCCCCGAATTGAGTGAGGTTTCCGGAGGCCTAATTCCCTCTCCCCCCTTTTCTCTCCCCTCATCTCCTTTCTCCTTTTTTCCATCTCCTCATCCCTCCTCTCTTCTTTCCGCTCCCTGCCCCCCATCCCTCATCACCCTCAAAGGCGGGCAGCGCACTTGCGACTCTTGAGTTGCAAGTGTCCATGGACGGTTGACACTTACCATCAGGTGACCCGTCTGTTCGTCTGTCCCCCTATAATATAAAAGAAAATAAAAAAAAATAAAAAAATAAAAGTGTTTCAAAAGAAAAATCTAGAAAAAGGTCGGTAAAACTTTCATAATTATACTTTGTCCATATTTTCTTTTGATTTCGGTAAAATATTGGTAATTTAAATTTATTTTTATTTTATATTTTTTCGTTGCTAGGACTACGAGTAACAACAAGTTTGGGCATGCGCAATGGCACACTTTCAGTGGCAGCTTAGTGGTGTAAAAAGCACCTAGAAAGTGACAATATGTACGTATGTCTTCATTTAATTTAAACCATATTATTTAAATGTACAATGTAAAGATGAAACATATGGTATGCCTGATAAACGTAAATACGTTTTTACATAACTTCGGTGCGGCATATCTCCAGGATGATCACAAGTTTTTCCTAACACAAACATGACGGAACAAAATCAATGAAAATCCATCTCACAAGTATCTTAGATCAAACACGCCAAATACTCCGAACTTGTTTGCCATAGAGCGTGCTGGTTGCAGCATATTCGGATAAAATATACGAAAGTTCTTGTGACAACATTTTCTCATGTTACGACGTTTCTTGCTACGCGCGGTTTTTGATCAAAGTTTACCGTTTCATCGTTTACAGACAAGTGCGAGCTATGGCTGTAGGCAAAATGCTATGTCTAGATATACGATAATTTGTAACTTTTCATCTCATCAATTATTATTCTTTTTATTTGTAAGCCTACCATAATGACTCCACTTTGCCTGATGGTAAGCAATAAATGGAGTCCAAGAGTGGTGGTCACCATCCTCATTGCATGTCTAGTCAATGCAGCATGGTGACCCACACTATGGCGGCCTGGTGAGATGCTTTTTCACGCCCCGCTTAAAAGACCCGGGATCAAAGTGGGAAGGAAACACGTGCGCTGGTAGGGAATTCCAGGCTTTCACTGATCGGCACAGGAAAGAAGAGCCAAACCGTTTCGTTCGGGATCGTATACCTTCGACTCGCAAACGGTGACTCCTCAGGCCAGCACGTGTAGTCCTGTAGAGGAAGGGAGAAGGTGGGAGCAATTGGAAGAGCTCGTCAGAACACTCCCCGTGATGTAGGCGATAGAGAACTGCCATAGAGGTGACATCTCTTCGCAACTGCAGGGGCTCAAGAGACTGGGTGACCTCAGGACAGTCTATAATACGGACTGCGCGTCGCTGCAACCGATCGAGAGCGTCAAGCAGATACTGCGCATAGCCATCCCAAAGATGAGAGCAGCACTCCACGCAGGAGCGAACCTGGGTCTTATATAAACGACACAGATGCTCGGGCGAGAAGAACCGTCTCATCTTGTTCAATACACCGAGTTTCCGCGAGGCCGCCTTAGTGACGCTCTCGATGTAATCACGCGGATTGAGATCCCGACAGATGTCCATACCCAGTATACTAAGCCTATCCTGTAGTGGCAGTTGAGTGTTCTGAAGAGTAGGAAGGAATGGAGACTTTTTGAAAACGCGCACGCCTGTGTTTTCTTGGCGCTGAACTCGACCAGATTCTCACAACCCCATTGGGAGATGCGGCTCAAGACCCGGTCGAGCTCAGCAACAAGCTCCTGTTGTTTTCCCTCAACGTCTGCTAGCTTGGTAGCAGGATGTCCAAAGTATCGCCCGTGTACTGTGCTGTCGTCTGCATAACAATGTATGTTGCCAAGAGCCAACATATCATTGATATGCAGAAGGAACAGCGTGGGCGATGTTATTAAGTTTCTGTCGTGATGAGAAGGAGTTATCCATTCTGATCACACCAGAAATATTTTAAACTATGATTATAATGGCTCTTCCGACCGACAGGCATAGACTATCAAATTAAAGTAGTCAACTTATTATAAACTTTATAAACAAAATAATAATGAACAGAAAGTTAAAATATTTCTAACAGCATTAAAACAATTCTAATAAAAATGTTACAAGTTTGTTTAAGAAATACTTTTCTTCAGACAGATGTCGTAATTGGCTATAAATAGCTGAGAGTTTACCTCAATACTTAAATATTAAACAATACTCATGTGGTAACTTTTGAAATGTTGTGTGACGTATAATAAAATTGCAACACTTTGAATTAACGCGATATATAGGTATTACATACCTTTTAATTTGCTTGACGCGTCCCCCAGGTTGCGCTAGCCGCGGTCTCAGGCTGTCTCACTCAGCGGTGAACGCCCTCTGTCGCCGAATCCGTGAGGTAGAAAGGTTTTTCTTCGACGCACACACATGCACTTTATTTGTTTTGCCATGAACCGTCACAAACTAGCCTGACAGTGTTCTCATTCCGTAAGCAAACCGTCGATGGGCGGTGATTCTGGTTTTCATCCGGAACATAAAAGGTCGTTCCCGGTTTCGTAATTTGATCATACGAGCATAATATATATGTATATATGAATTATTTTTACTAAGAATTTGATTTTTAATTATGTATCAATATACCTCCAAATTTGTTGCACAGTAGATATGGTGTACTTTATTCACACTGACATGAACCTCCATGCATATGAATGTTAACTTTTAAATTTGTCCATATATTTATTATTACTTCAACAATTTCAATATTTGTGCATACTAATCTATCGTATATAATATAAACTTCAATATTTATCAGATGTTTTTAATAAAGTTAAGTTAATGCGAGTAAAAAAGAATAAACGTAAAACAAAACGGTTGGTTATGTAGATTTGTATTCTAAAACAAGTTAGACACGAGTAAGCATGTCGTAATAAATTTGAGGAAATATGTATTAAATTTAGACAACAAAATAGCTATTGTTTCAGACTACTATATATTATTTCTATGCCTAGATAATTGTACTTATGAGTAGTTATATCGAATCAAGAAGAAACTCTTGAGTAGACGATAAGGAGCTGATGATAAAGAAGAAACTCATTTTCTAATTAAACCAATAGAGAAGTTTATATTGCACGTGCTTATTTATAAATGTGACAAGTAATTTACGTAGAATTCCCCTGATCCAAGGCGAAAAATTCAATAACATAGAGACATTTGTTAACGCAACTCGGCTTTCATTTGCCGGTATCTCCCCTAGGCACTTAAGTTTACATTAAACTTGTCCAAGCGCGAAATTGATCTTTTAGTGAGGGGATCCCTCAACGAAAATATAAATTGCCACGCGATGCTATTGATATTACGTTCCGATGTAGGAACTTGGATCGAGATTATTTGCTTTTTTGCGCTTAAAGATTGTAAGTCCTTCGGATCTAATACCAACAGCCGTTTTCACGACACAGATACAATGACATAATACAAGAATTCAGAGAGTTAACTAATGCTAAAATTAAGCCATACGTTGAGTGCTTTTACGGACAATATATAATATTGTTACAATAATTAACAACGGAGATACTAATCAAATAAAAAAAATTAAGTCCACAGACATGCGTTGATGATTGGTAACGAAATATTGAGTTCTTTTTTTTTTATGCGATAGGGGCAAACAAGCAGACGGGTCATTATTTAAAAACCTTTGCCGAAGTAAATAGCTGTACTGCTGAATAAAATATATGCCTTAGGATTACATTTGGGAATTTGAAAGTAAACCTCAAGTAGATAAGAGAGGGTGTAATAGGTAAGGTGAAATATTTCGATTTCCTTAAATATATGCAGGTAGGAACAGGATTTAGACGAATCATTGATATGAAACCAAAAGAAGGGACAAATATTTTGAACGTACTTACATATGTACATGTATTTCAGATACACAAACATATATATAGAAGATGTGCTTCATACAAGATATTTTGATGTTTTTAAATTAAATGTTGATGATACAATGTTTAGTGGTTTATTTTTTAATGTACCTGTGAGCAGACGGATCACATAATGATCAGTGATTACTGCTGTCCATGGACACCTGCAACTCAAGAGTCGCATGTGCGTTGCCGGCTCTTTCAGAATGAAAGTACGAAACTCAAATAATATTTTTTTTATATATATTTATATAGTACCAAATGTTAAATGACGTTTTTAAGCATTCATTGTTATATCAAAAATCAAATATCGATTTGTCTGTTACATTCATTTAAATTTGCTACTTTTAATATTTTAATAACGTAACGATGAAAATGAACGTAGAAAATAAATGATACTTTAAATACGAATGATTGAAAATCATAGGAATTGACTATTCACGACTTCAAACAGTTTATTTACACAATATCATAGTTACAAATTCCGCATATAACATAGGGTGCATTAGACCAAAAAACTCTATACTTCATATATATATACATATGTATATATAATCAAATCGTTGTGATTCCACATTCGTAACATCTTTGACTTACCCCTCAAATCGGAGCAAGAGTGGTACGTAATCAAGGATTAATTTTCTACTTGGATTATTTTCAATCCACCTTCGTATGTGAGCTTTAGATGTGTCTTCAATTTAAAGGGCGTTCGCTTAATAATTTCGAAACGTGATGTATCTAGGGCGAGACCTTTCAAAGTGACTGGAATATTTAATATAAATTTTTTCACTTGTGCTTTTATGTGCGTTTTTTTGCTTTCAGCAAAAGATGAATTAATTTGCACCCTATGACTTAAGTTGGACTGAATGATGGCTGGCATACTATCGGTCTTTGATACGCCTCTGCCTACCCCTTCGGTAATACAGCCGTGAGTGCTTGTAAATGTGTATGAATTATTTATACTCACATATTACTTTACGTAAAACGAAACAGATCACAACTATCAACCAAAGTATGGTTTGTAGCCTGTTGTGAGTTTGAGGCCAATGTAGAGTGCACATTGGCCTCAAACTCACCAACTCACTTGTTAGTGGTTCAAATATGATAAGTAATCTTTAGACTAAGTAAAATAAAATATCAGAATTTAAAAAAATATACCAATTTCATTAGTTTAACAACTTTTTCCTAAGCTAATACTTACCTGTATTAGTTTTGAAAAGGAAAACGGCAGACAAGTCATACGACTACCACCACCAAATGACGCCAGCCAGCGAATCACTAGCCTTATAACATACTACAAATATTTCTATTAAAGAATAATATTAAAGTATAAGGGTTCGTTAAAGTCACATTCACTTTCTAACACAATCTTCAATCTCTTTTTGCTTTATTTGATAGCGTGTGTAAGAAGATTTATGTTGGCGTTAAAATAAAATACAATTTCATCTCCATTTGGCCTCGGCGAGGAAAATTAGAAAAATCTACATATAATAGCAGTTCTCATATTCAATGGGCATACATTACCGTCTTGATGACACTTATTACGTTTAGAAAGGGAATTAAATCATACCAAGACATGCATTAAAGCTTGGAAATAAGATTTATATTTTTTGTATATAAAACTGAAACAGAGTAGACTAAATTTAATGATAGCTTCTAGGAAGTTTCTAGGTGTCACAGGTAGCTATTAATTAAATAAAGATTTACTAAGTAAGCTCGATCGTCTTTCAAAAAGCGATATACTGTATAACTTAGGGTTCAAATAATGCGTTCAACAAATCAAATGATGGCCCCGGTTTAATTTAAAATGAAAATTCCTAGAACAAATACCATGTGAATTGTACGTTCTTAAAAAAAGTATTTACTCAAATTAAGCATAATATGATATAGTTCCAATTCACGAAATGAAGTTTGTAACGGCAAATTTGTGTATCGCTCAATTAAAAATATTTTAGATGACGACTCTTTAACTAGGAGCGGATATTATGAAATTTATTGCCGAGTAAAATAATCAGATTTTATCGTGTTGCAACAATTTCCGACGATCAATAAAATTTTAAGAGGAATATAATTGGTTCGTTTTCTAAGGCGGCTGGCTATCGTTAAAGTTTAAAGTAATTAAAACCTAAAGAGGGAAATAACTCCCGTGTCGCCTTGTCATTTATATAATTGTAACCCTTTCGCTATATAAATATCGTGTTGATAGTAGCCTTAGTGTAGAATACAAAGCTACCTTCAAGCGAGGTATGCTATGATAGTAGAAGGTCACGCTGGATAAAGAGGCGGCGGGGAGGACACGGGAGAAGACAAGTACTCTTATCTGCAAAACGATTTCCGTGAGCGCTGGCCTTCGGTCGACGAGTGGGGCTTTCCGTTGCCCTAGCAGAAGCAGGCCTGAGACGGTGGCGCGACGATATATTTTTATTATTATTAATTAACAGATTAACGGACAATCTTGTGCTTGACTGTCACAACAATAATTCGTGTTAATAATAGATAACCATTTACTTCGAGTAATATAGAAAAAAAAAAAACATGTTTTATGCGATAAAAAATCAATCATCAATTTCAAACACAATATCTAAAGTTTAACAAACTATGGCTTAATATGTATGTATTACGTCTATCAGTAAACTGCGATTTATCGCTAGAAAAGCGAGATGCACATTGCCGGCGGACATCCGAAAAGTATTTCCGGCCCGTCTGTTGCAGGAAGAGTGTACGTGAAGCCATGAATGTTAATGAACGGAATAGGGCACATTCAAATTATTACAAAAACCGATCCGGCATTCTAAGCTTTTGGGTCCCATTGTGTTGAACAATAACGTCACTCACGAATAAAAGCGCATTCATTTTTTAAATGAAGATCTCACTGATTTTTCTGTAGATAAATATTTAATTAATCGCAGTAGAATGTCGATTTATCTTCTAGTGTCATTCAAAGTTACAATAGACAATTATATTTTTTTCAATTAATCAGCACGCCTACTTTACAACTAATACGCGAAAAAAAAACTACTACTGCACCTTCTTCTAGAATAATAAAGATATCTTATATAAGATAGGATAATATAGTTGCAAGATATGACTACGAATGTATGTATTGCTTTATATTAAATCGTGTAATCAACTTATCAGGCTCTTTATATTAGAATCAGACAAAATCGCAAATAATTTATTGGCTTTATTGATTGTAAATTTGACAAATTGTAGTTATAGTCTTGTTAATAAATTAGCCATGTCATAAATTAATTTTATCATAGAATAATCACCAAGGGTTAACGCAAGTCTGCCACGTGATAAGTAGTTAATGGTACAAATACATTCTCTCCCAACGTTAGAGATGTCATTCGCAAGTTGCTAATGCTATTGCTGCACTGGTTTGTTAATAGACGCCATTACAACATAATGCATATTACAGTATCGTACAAAATGATATTTATTAATAAATAGCCATTTCATACCGAGGGCCGTCTGATCCCACACTAAGCAGAGCTTGTATTATGGTATCCAGAGAGCTGACATACATACTTATATATTTTTCTAAACACTAAAAGTACAGACACACAACAAATGACCATGCTTATCACACAATAGCTTTTTTTTTGGGTGGCAATCGACCCCATGACCTCCAGTTTAGTAATTAGAATCACTAATCAGTATACCAACTTTCCGAAATCTCCATTGTACTCATATTTAAGCGATTCCATTACGAACTGCTTTACTTCCGACATACGTGTATATTTCTATACCCAAAGGCATTTTTAATCTTTTATTGGCTTGCGATTTATTTTTCATCGTTAGCTGAACTTCTTTGATATATTTCAATGTGTGGTAAATTGTAAACGTGTAATTTAGTAATAGTATCATTATTCTTTTATCTTAGTAACATTGTTCTCTTTATGATATACCAGATAAACCAGATGAAACTTGTTACTGTCAATAATTACATACACATACATACGCTCAGGGGTATCCTAATCCTGTATCCCCAAGGGGTAGGCAGAGGCGTATTAGATACCCACAGGCCAGGCCAGGCCCACTCAGCCAGGTCTTAAGCCGCATTTCTCAATAGAGTTGTGAGAATCTGGTCGAGTTATGTGAAAAGAAAACATAGGCGTGTGCGTCTAACAAAAAGTCTCCATTCCTTCTCCTTTCTATACTTCAGAACACTCAACTGCCACTACATGACAGGCTCAGTATCCTGGGTATGGACCTCGCGGGAGCTCGGAGTATTGAACAAGGTGAGACGGTTCTTCTCGCCCGGGCATCTGTGTCTTTTATACATGACCCTGGTTCGCTCCTGCGTAGAGTACTGCTCTCATCTTTGGGATGGCTATGCGCAGTATTTGCTTGTCGCTCTAGATTGGTTGCAGCGGCGCGCAGTCCGTATTATCGACATTCCTGAGGTCACCGAGCCCTTGAGCCTCTGCAGTTGCGAAAGGATGTCGCCTCTATGGCAGTTCTCTATCGCCTACATCACGGAGAGTGTTCTGACGAACTCTTCCAATTGGTTCCACCTTCCCTCTTTCTCTACACGACAACACGTGCTGGCCTGAGGACTCACCGTTTGAGAATGGAAAATATATGATCCCGAACTAAACGGTTCGGCTTCTCCTTCCTGTGCCAATCAGTTATAGTGGTAGTCACCATGCTATGACTACACTTGCGATAAGGATGGTGATCACCACTCTTGGACTCCACTTATTGTTTCCCTCAGGCAGAGTGGAGTGATTATGGTAGGCCTATGTAGATAAAATTCAGTGGTAGAGTCATGCTTAGGCACGAATGGGCCGGCTCGACCGGTGCGATACCACGGCCTCACAGAAACCCGCTTGTGAAGTAACGCTTGCGTTGCATTTCCCCGAATTGAGTGAGGTTTCCGGAGGCCCAATTCCCCCGCCCCCCTTTTCTCTGCCCTCATCTCCTTTGTCCTTTTTCCATCTCCTCATCCCTCCTCTCTTCTTTCCGCTCCCTGCATCCCCTATCCCTCATCACCCTCAAAGGCGGGCAACGCACTTGCGACTCTTGAGTTGCAAGTGTCCATGGACGGCGGTGTCACTTACCATCAGGTGACCCGTCTGTTCGTCTGTCCCCCTATAGTGTAAAAAAAAAAAAAAAAAAAAGATAGAATTCGGTCCAACTAAAATGATAGAGGACAGGCTTTTTGCCGATAAGCTGGCTTGCATGACTGTATACATGCTGTCTGATAGAAAACAGGCAGTTTTACGATACTTTAATATATAAGAGTATTTTCATTACATTTTTGAACAGTTTGAGAAAATGCAAAAGTAAAAATGTATATATAACTCCAACTGTCTTCCATCCACTGAGTCAATATTGGAGACACGCATCTCCCGAGAGTCGGATTTAAATTGCAAATGGACTCGTTGAAACATTGAATAAGGAATATTAAAGAAATATATGATGGATGGGTTTTATAAAGATACATTACACATTAAAGGAAATGATTTATGATGAATACTGAAAGTAATTTTGCTTTGTAAGTTTTAGCAATGCTATACAGTCTGAAGAAAATCGTTCCGAAAAAGTTAAATGAAAATGAAAAAACAATTTTTAAAATGTGGTGACGATGATTAAATACATCATGATGATTATATGATTATGAGAGATTTATTGTTACTAAACGGTAAATAAAAGAAGTTATACATAATTGAAAATCATACAAAACGTTATAGAGTGTACTTTTATTCTAAAAGCGTAAAGAAAATCATGAAATATTATATAGTATTTTAAATTATAATTGCAGTTAAAATTATCTTTAAATATTTTTTATTATTTTGCTAGAACTTGCATAGTGACTTAATTTTGTATGAAGCATTTTTTATGCGATAGGGGGCAAACGAGCAGATGTGTCACCTGATGGTAAGTGACTACCTCCGCCCATGGACACCCGCAACTCAAGAGTCACAAGTGCGTTACCGGCCTTATAGGTACGAGTACGTCTTTATAGAACGCTCTAAAAGACGACCACTGTTCCGTAGCCTTGAGTAAAAGTACGAAGTTAGTCGCACTAAAACTTAGTTGTTGTATTTTACTAACATTCAACTTAGCTATAAAATTATAACTTGGAGACGGGTCAACAGTTGGGACTGGCTCTTGGATCTAGCCGAACGTTGGTCAGACGGAAACTTTAAAATTAATTTTGAAGTTTGATCGAAAAATGTTTTTCTCTGTCGTCAAAGTGAAGCTCTGGATCTATACTGTCGGGAACGGAGGAGCAAGTTAGCTGGAATTTAAAAGTTTCTTTGGTGGGGATCTATTTTGAAAACGTTTCAAATAGTTTTAATTTTTTTGTAACATAATTTGTGTCTTTGAATGACAAAGATTTTGTCAAATAACGTTTGTAATATATTGATCCAGCAAAGAATATAGTTCTGGTATCCTGATATAATTTTAAGATCACTTATTTTTCAATAAGCTAATAAAGTTTTTTAATATTTGTAATTTTATCCATGTTTGTACTTTCCAAATCCACTCATGAGTCACGAGCAAGCCTTGATTTGATTGACGGTATAGATTTAATAGATGATTTTTCTAACATTTCAAACAATGAGGCTTCTATCATTAATCTCTGGACTACCAGTAACGGGCCGCACTGCGTACAATGATAGCTAACTACGTACCGATGCTATCGGATTAGATGGAACTAATCGATTTACTGATCCCCGGTTGGCTTTCATTAAAACTATTGGGTCACGATGTGATGATGATGATAAGTGTTTTGCGCCACTTAAACCATTACTGCGGTGTCTCTCGAGTTCGAGTAGCCAAAACAAATAGTTACTAATACTCCATCAATTAACCCAAGATACTAATCTTCATTTAGTGTAACATATAGTTCAATTACGGATTCTATCTTGTTAGTAGTTTACGATTTTCACACGATGCTACATGTAACTATTTTTCTTGACATATAAAGACTGTAAATCTTCCTCAATATTAATTGCTTTTCTACAATTGTTAGCTACAGATGGAAAACATAACAATATTTGTCTAGTTTTGATTTAGTTCATAAAACATATATGTATGTACCGTACCTAATTTATGAATGGCAACGTTACTTACTGTACAACTTTAAAAACATGAAAAATGTATGGTTTAAATGTCAGATTAGAAATTAAAAAACATGATCGCACAAATAATGCAACAAAAAAATATATGCAGACATCCGGGGACTTCAATTATTACAATATCTTTTGTGTTTCAAATTTTAAGAAAAGTTATTATTTACTTTGGGAACTTCTCACACAAAAAAAAGTATTATTTATATTTTTTAAATCTCGGTGGTATAATATATAGAAATAGAAAAATGTGGTCCACGCAAGCATACACGTGAATGGCAAGCTAGTTATTTCATAAATCAACGAATGCTAATAAACTGATGGTGCGTTCACGAACAAACTTCTGCACTTGACACTAGCTTGAAATATATCAGATTATTATCCCCTGTCTAAATAGAATAAAACGGCAGAAGTTATCGCTGGCGAAAAGCGTATAAAAGCTAACACGGTTACTTAACACGACGCATATAAATAAAACTAAGATATTTAATTGGTAGTAGCGTCCGCTCAAAGCGCTTGTATTGTTACTATCAAATTGTAAATACGAACGTTTGGTAAATTGCCACGAAGCCGACGTTTGTGGAAACACGTGTGTGATGGAAATCTCGTGTCAACATTGTATTATGGTTTGCCTTTATTGTGGTTTAATTTACATAGTACGAAGTCATATATCTAAAATTATATGTACAGTAGTCTTGTTTGTACACAACTAGTAGAATAATAATCAAGCAGCGTTTGTAAATATAAAGGTAGATAAATACAAACTTTTGATGAATATCCGAGGAAATTAATGTTATATTCAAGAATATTACAGTTTGTCCGATTAGATAGTATTACTGTGACATATTGATACAAGGTACAACCGGTTTAACTCTTAAGATGCGCGTACCGTGATATCTGAGCAAGAGTCGGAATGGCTCCAAGGAATTCTTTCCGATATTTAGAGGTACCAACAGCGAAGATAGTGACACGCAAGCCAATGTAGTAATCGATGTGCGCAGGATTGAATTTTAAACTACAGCGTTTGCATTTAGCTACCTAGTCTGTAATAATGATAGGAAAACCGATACCGAGTGGTATTAGAATTTTATTTGTATATATTTTAATTTGTATATGTTTTCATAACTCATCAATATTTCTATTCTCTAAGGTATTCTAAGAGATATTCCAGTGCTATGTGTTATTACACGTAGAAATAAAATTATACGGTAAGCAGAATTATGATTATATCCGCTTTAGTTACATATATTCGGTAACTAAACATTAAATAAGTCATATTGATTGAACTCTATCGCCAATTTTACCTACATATTTATGACATACCAAGATTGTTGAAGTACTTAATTTGTCTTTAATGAAGGTGAAATGTAAGTATTAATACACGAACATATGTATATGTTTATTAAAGATAATTTTAACCATCATCACCAATCATCGTCACCAAATTTTACACATTAGTGTAGTGTAGGTAATGATAGATCTAATCCACTCATATGTTTATTTCTAGGACTAGGATTAGTCTTTGACAAATTTACAGTTAGCAGCCCAGAAGTTTTGTAAAAATAAGTGTTAAAATAATAAAAGTAGTGAACAGTTGTTGCATAGTAGATGAATAAATATTACATACAGCATGTGCATACAATATGACGCGTCTTAAAGATTTCTACAATCCTTATTACCACAATGATACGGGATATTTTTATTTTTTCTACAAAGTGTTGTCCCGAGTTTGGATGTTCTTTTTGTCCGTTGATTGAATGTTTGGAAGGCCTCCCGCGACACATGAATTATTCCTAATACGGGAGTTGTCTTTTTTGAAACAAAAAAAAGAAACGAAGAATTATACTGTTTCACTATTCACATAACCATATGTTCAACCACATTTTGATTGTACCTTCTTCACTCGTGTACATGTGTACGTATATTTACAAGTGCATGTAGAAGTGAAGTTTGTACCCGTGTGTCTATTCGTTCGTTACGATCAAGGGCCTCCATGCGGGAGCACATCTTTGATCTCAACGTTTTTTTTAATCAATTGTCATCAATATATCGATGTTCATCAATCGAATGAAATCAAATACGCTTCTACCCACGCGCTGGCTGTCTTATTCTATTAACGAAGGATTGTGATTAAAGTTCTTTATGAAACACCCACGCATCATGATGTTTTTTTTTTGTTGTTTATTTATAAAGATGCTGTTTAAATATTGATCATCTATCAACTAGTACACAATAAATCCCAAGGCATAAGCTGTACGTATATCAATATAAGGATTGATGTGATAAAATGTTCTAAGATATTAATAACATAAAACATTTTTTTTTTTATGCGATAGGGGGCAAACGAGCAGACGGGTCACCTGATAGTAAATGACTACCGCCGCCTATGGACACCCGCAACTCAAGAGTTACAAGTGCGTTGCCGGCATTTTAGGTAGGAGTACGCTCTTTTCTTGAAGGTTTGAAGGTCGTGTCGCTCCGGAAATACGGGAGGCGACAATTTGTTCCATAAGCCGGTTGTACGAGGCAAAAAGCTTCTGGAGAAGCGCACAGTGGTGGAGTACCAATCGTCCAGGTGACGGGGATGGATATTTTGTCGCGTAGGACGATGGCGGAAACCAGCAGCCGGTATAAGTCTGAACAATTCCTCTGAACACTCCCCATGATACAAGCGATAGAGGATGCAGAGTGAAGCTACATCTCTACGCAACGCCAAGGTGTCAAGTCGATCAGAAATATCTTGGCAGTCGATGATGCGAGTCGCTTTCCGTTGAATGCGGTCAAGAGGGAGAAGTTGGTACTGGGGTACTATTCTATAAATTGATTAAAAAGTATGTGTTTTGTTATTCAAATACACTGTAATAGTAGAACTGATTATTTTAACTGTTACCATACATATCAGTCGTTTGCTGAATTAGGTTCCAAAAAAATGGGAGTAAGTTCCACGCAGGGTCTGGTACAAAAAGTATGGACTTCAAAAGTAAAGCTGATAATAAAAAAAATCAAATGTTTATGTAAAAAAATCGGTGTTATTAAGAATTAGAGGTAAAATATTTTCAAGCAAAATAGCAGTTATTATAGTTTTTTTTATATTAACCAACAGTTTGATTTAAACAACATTGATTTTACACTATGATTTGACAATATGAGGCAAGAGACAAACAAGCCAGTGTTTAAAAGAAAATTAGAAAGAAAGAGAGTAAGAAAATACTCACTTTATTACTTCAACATTTTTGAGTGATACGCTATCAGCTGTCATTCCCGTAATTTATGTAAGTTAGTTTAATACTAGCTCATCATCTTACAGATCAAACCGATTGTACGGTTTTGTGAATAAAATATGTAAAAAACCTTGTATCTCTTTCTCTTACAATAAATATAAAAAAAAAATATATCTACTATTATATTTTTAGAAGAGATTGACGTAAAATAATATCAGGCCACTTAAGCTTCAATTACATGGCAAAACGTGGCTGGTTTTATTTGCTGATGTCGAGTTTTTTTTTATACTATACGGGGACAGTCCAACAGACGGGTCACCTGATGGTATGTGACAACTGCCGTCCATGGACACCTGCAACTCAATAGTCGTAAGTGCGCTGCCCGCCTTTGAGGGCGATGAGGGATAGGGGGATGCGGAGAGGGGAAAGAAGAGAAGGGGATGAGGAGATAAGAAAGAGAAGAGGGGAGTTGGGCCTCCGGAAACCTCACTAATTTGGATGAAATGCAACACAAAACGTTACTTTACAAACGGTTTTCTGTGAGGCCGTGGTATCGCACCGGTGGAGAAGACCCATTCGAGTCTAAGCATGGCTCTGCCACTGTTTAGGCAAGAATATGAAAGAAATTCCAAAAATAAAAATATCATCAGTATTCATTAAAATGATCTAGATGAACATCTGTACCATTAAATTCATGAAATATCTATGTAAACTTAAAGGTTGATAATTAAATATGTTAAATTAGCATACATACCCACATACCATCACGCCAGTCCCTAAAAGTGTAAACAGAAGCATATTAAACGCCCATTGTGTCGTCTCATACCTAGTCCCACTTATGTGACAGTCGCGAGAATAATGCCGTCAACCGAGCACTTTGGAAATTAAATGGGCAAATTAGGAGCCTATTTAAATGGAAACGGTCGATAAGAAGAAGCAGGGAAAGAAAATGATATTTATTTACACAGAGGAATTACATTATATACAAATGATTTGAGGAGTGTAACTCAAGCAGCTCATTGTCAAACACTATGTATGTCTTTTGAAATATTAAATTAGGTTTACATTTATTTTGAGGGAGGTTAACAAAAAATTATAAATATGAAGAGGCTATTCATTTCATTCAGTCCAGATACTTACAAAAAAGGAATGGCAAATATTGATATAAATATTGATTCGTGACCATTAATGTGTGTTTGAAAGTCGAATATATAATAACTCGAACGGTTAACTGGGAACCATTAAACACTGATATAATAATATCGAAATTATAAAATATTGCCCTCACTGTGCCTTGGGACTATCGGGCATGGAGCTTACAAATTAACAATAAATATTCATGCGGGCAACGATTACACATACTCAATCGATATTTTATATCGATATTTCGAAGCAACAACAATATCAACTTTTATAAATGAATGCTCAAAGGCAGAGGGTTTTCATTGTAAGTACGTGTAATCCTTTTGAAAGTATTTTATTTGTATCTACTATGTTTCCTGTTGTGTTGTGATTTTATTGTTCATAACGTTGAAGTTTTATGTTTATCCTCGAATACGTCTACGTATGCTCTATAAACTTCATGGCTTTGGATTATTCTGTACTAATCTGGAGATGAAAGGATGAGAATATGAAATTTATTAAGATAGGTAGCTGGAGCTTCGCGTATAAATGGATCACAGTAAGTATTGGAGTCAGTAGCAGTTGGCAAGTATGAATTAAAAAAAGATAAACTGGTTTATTCTCTACTTATGTGAGCATTTTTATTGAGTATGTTTTCTAAAATAAATTCAGTTCCTTAGCATATGCAGATTTAATTTGGCGATTGATGGTTAGAGCAAGAATATAATATATTGGGTCGTAGAAATGAAATTAGAAGATTACTTACTACAGTTATACCTACAGAAAAAATAAATTGCATAATTAAGTCTTTGGTATGGTCAGACTAATTAATAAGTAATTAGTAAGGTAACATAATCATTTGTATTAATTTTGTCTAATATTACTTACATACATATATTACTGTTACTGATTACAAAAAGTTTCCTAATAATTTGTATACACGCAGTATTATTAATATATATGTATACATTAAACTGTCTAAAAGTAGTGGTATTTTACTAATAAATAATAAAAAATCTTCATAATCCTTAACCCAACAATAACTCTCGCCGTCAGTAATTAATCATCAAGTTTAGTAAAATAAAAAAAACATATATTTTTTAAAATAAGTATTGGAAATCTGTCATACAGAATTTAACGGAGATAATTAATATTTCAAGTCGTCAGTAGAACTGCTCAAAAATTACTTGAAAACTTACTATTAATTGAAAGATATTTCAATCGATTACTAAACAAAAAGTTTTCTGTTTTATCACAAAAACTTTGTCAGTTTGTTATGACTTATTATACAGCGTGTTCTTAAGTGAAAATATCTCACACTCTTTGTTAACTTTAAGTCAATAAACTGTACGTAGGAGTGATGAGAAAGAATACTAATGATTAATGATGTGACGCTTTACCGTTGGGATAACTGTGTGGTAATGATGAGCCATTGTATAATCACTCACTTAGATGTGTCGGCGAATAAAGTATTTGCTTTTTGATGAGCTCAGTATAGTTGTGATGAACTCTGTTAAGGTTAAATATTTTGAACAAGTGGTAAATTGATTAGGTACAGAAAAAGTGCGCGTGAATATGTTGATCTAAAGCCTACTTTATGAAATGCACTAACATAGGATGGAACACTGCATAAACTAAGCACATAAGCTTTTTATCCAGGAATATTATGTTTTATTTCGTGTAGCATTTAGGCTGTGTTTAATCGCGATTTATTCACTTAGAATTAACACAAAAACAAGTACAGTTCAGAGGTCAAAAAGGTTTCCGCCATTGTCCTACGCGACAAAATATTCATCCCCATCACCTGGATGATTGGCACTTCACCACTGTGCGCTTCACACAACCCGCCTGTGGAACAAATTGTCGCCCGCCATATATCCGGAGCGATACGACCTCCAAACATTCAAGAAAAGAGCGTACTCCTACCTAAAGGGCCGGGCAACGCACTTGTGACTTTTGAGTTGCGGGTATCTATGGGCGGCGGTAGTCACTTACCATCAGACGACTCCCCATATTGCCCATATTGTTTGCCCCATATTGCATAAAAAAAAAAACTGTGCAAGAAGGAAGGTTTTCGATATAATCATTATGTTGCTTTGTTACGCTTTGTAGCTTAAACGACTTGATGGATTTCAACGTGTGGGTATCATTTAAATCTCCTTGATAGGGGAATGACATATGGATTACAATAACGATAATTTAGATAGACACAGACGGCAGCGAAAAATGTAAAAATTTTAAAAAATATAAACATTGTTTATGTACGTACGTACCTATTTATTTTAGAAATATTTGATTACAAATGAGAATCTATACTTATTTATTTGTTTTATAAGTTTTGTTTTTTAACATAATTACAATATCACAATTCATGATCGCATTGTGATTGTGATTTATTAATAGTCATTAATTTTTGATAGGCTATATTGTTATTATGTTTTAAGTGTTCGTAAAAATGCAAAACTGTGCTGTCGTATATAAAATACTATGAAACTCCTATCCCTAATAAAATAAGTACCGTTTTCACGATATCTAAAGTGTAATAATGACAATATAGGGTGGATATCAAATGTCGTTATTCGCGTGTAAAATAAAAAATAAAACTAATTCTTATATAAAAAAGACAACTCCCGCATTAGGAATAATACCTGTTTCGCGGGGGTTTTACAAACATTCAAACAACGGACACAAACAACACCCAGACTCAGAACAACAATTTGAGGATTACACAAAGTGTTGTAACATGCGGGGATCGAACCCTCAGCACTCGGTGCGGCACCGTAGTGGCGAGGTGACTACTTAACTACTAAGGTTAATAAACCGCTACGCTATCCTTGCAGTTTATTTACCTTAGTAATCTTCCGAATATATCCATCCACACCTTTAATTTACATTGAATGGTAACAAAACTTACCTTATACGAGCGTAGATAGATGTTGTATATGCAGTGACAGATTCTGTGTCACCGGTTCTTAGTTAGAGGATCATTGTAGGCAAAAGATTGATGGCAGACTAATAGCCAACGACAAACACACGGCGGCCTGACTTCTGACTTGTCTGACACTAATGAATGGACTCAAATTTGTACATATACCCTTTTTGGTTTGTGATATAAGTCACTGGAAGAGATAATTAATACATATTTATTGTTGAAGGTAGGTGAGTAGTAGTCTAGTAGTAGGCGTAATATTTCTTAAATAGAAGAAACTATTTCTTTGTTTTACATTACATTCTTTTCTACTGATATATATGTATATACATATATATATTATTTGATGCATATATGTTAGTAGTATATACACTTCAAGAGTAGGGCGATGAATTATTATTATTATTATTTTTGAAACAGTTTTTATCTGAAGATAAAAACGATACCTAAGGTTTAAGAGAAATAGTCTTTAAATATCAAAAGCCTGTGTTCCAAAAGTTTTGGAAAATGTTGCCAACGTGCGTGAATCTCTATCTAAAGTACTGTAAGAAAGCCTTTAAAAATTTAAATTGAACCCACAAAGGTCGTACGCTCACGGTTATTTTGCGAGGGCTTAGCAAACATTTAAATTGGACATAAGCAAACAATAAACAAATCATAACAAGGTCTCCGAGGGCAGACGAACTTTGTAAAGGCATCAATGATTTATTTACTTGTACAAATTTGTCTCACTTTAAATGTTGAGAATGTGAATTAAACGTTTAACTTTAAATGTTGAGAATGTGAATTATATAACTGGTGTATCATCTAATTTTGCAACTAAAATAAAATTGCAACTTTTAGGTGAAACGGGTAAACATTTAAGTGATTTTGAAACAGCATTTGTTAATTGATTTTAGAAACCGTTAATACAAAAACAAAACCAAATTAAATTATCCTGTTTGTCGCAATAGTATATATTACTTGAATAGTGCTGGAAGTTGGAATAGTGGCAAACTATGTACATTTACTTTCTTTTAATTTTATTATAATTTAAAGAGTGTTTTGCTAGACCTAAGCTTTTTAACACACATTTTAACATGTAATAACAAACAAATTACTAAATAGTCAAGGGTATTTCACCTATTCTTTCCTGTTTTCGTAGCCTATATGCGAGATAAACTTAAAAGCCAGGCCAGACATAATCTACATATTAATGTTTTTCTTTATATGTTATGTAAATGAATCACACATTTTCAACTTCATTTTCTATGACAAATATGCTACTTGTGTGCAGATAATGATTTAAAAAAAAAGAATATAGCGATATCTATGCGATACTATCAACCCGGAATTATAAACATATTATCTAAATGGCAAATATGCCAGCCCTTTCACACGCATTATTGCTTAAGAAGAGATTTGTACAAGTTGTTTAAATATTTTTTTTTGTAACGAATAATGTATATTTTGTAATCGGAATCGGAAATAAAATAATTCCGCTTATTTGAGAATCTTTTTGTAGTTATTTTTTATTCATAATGCATATAGGGGGACAGATAAAAATACGGCTCACTGATGGTAACTGATAAGCACCGTCCATTAACAGCTGCAACTCAAGAGTCGTAAGTACGCTGTCCGCTTTTGAGAGTGATGAGCGATGGCGGGATGCGAGGAGGGGAAAGAGGAGATGGGGAGAAGGAAAGTGGGATGAGGGGTAGTGGAAGAGCGATCCTCTCCCACTACCCCTCATCCCACTTTCCTTTAGGTTAGTGGGGAGTTGGGCCTCCGGAAACCTCATTGACTTCGCGCGTATCGCACTAATCGAGTTGTATCATTCCTGCCGAAGCATGGCTCACGGTATTGTATGGTATCTTATGGATCACTTATAAATAAATATGCTATTCCAAGAGTCCCTTTTTATGGAAGAAGTACAGACAATTACGCCTTATCTACTACTATAGCGAGACAGATAAACTCTTTATTGTCCAAATAAAAGACATTAGAATATTGTAATTACATATTCTTAAAAACTACAGGATTTGTACAATTGGCGGCTATATGTAGCGTTTGAGATTAAAAATAAAAACTTTCGTGAGATACATTCACATTCATATGTCACACCAATGTGACGTCCGCTAAAGTCGCGGCTGGACGACTTCCTACTTCAGAAAGGTCCCCTGTCGGGACCGAAGGTAGTCGGTCATCTCTGAAATACACACGTAAGTAGAACCGTATATTTAAATAAGCATTGGAAATGTTACATACTAGATTGGATAAAGCGGACTAAAAGAACGGGAGAGAACTAGTACTTTTCGCCCGGCAGAACAGACAGCAGAATTCACTACTTCATTCATTCAAGTCATTTAACTATTTCATAGTGACATACATCATAGTAGGATCGCTTAGCTTATAGTGTACGCCTGAGACCCCGGTTTATAAAGCCCGGTGATGAAACACTGTGTGTGTGTTTTAGTTAGTTCGAGTCCGACATACCACCTTACCATAGGCCCCGGTGAGTTAACAAACCGTAACGGTTTTCTCACAAAAAAAAACATACATTTTGGTTGATTTTGATTAGGTGATAATTGTTTTTAATCTTGAAAGTAAAGAAGCTTTTCGAAATCGAAACGACCGTCACTAGTCATGTCGCTTTTTATGTCTACAACACATAAAAAGCGACATGAGTAGTGATGGTCGTATATTATGAGTTGTTATTGTTATTAGTTAAATCGAAAAATTAAAATCATTTTTATGTAAGTTTAGTATGGTAACTGACACCGACGCAGTTAGGTCCTTCACTGTTTGATAAAGAAATTCTGTGTATATGTCATCCAAAACTTCAACATTCAGAAAACTATAACTTTTAAAAGTATTTTATTAAATGACTCCCAAATTCGCACCACCTATACCACAATCCCTATTTACCGTGAAACAGAAATATGTATTAATATCAGAACTAACTACTTGATAGCTATTAATATTTTGTTTGCTAAAGGTAATCGATACTATGTAGTACAATATTACGTGGTCGATCTGGTTACTATTTTTGTAATAAATAATATTTCTACGCCAAAGTGGCCGTCACATATTGCCTTTAATTAGTTAGTATGATGAACGTTATATTTCTATATAATTTAATAAAAGTTTTAATTTTTTGATGCCAAGAATTTAAACAGTGTGTTCTTTATGCCAGAGGAACATAAAATATTAAGAACCTTGATTTAATATCAGTTGGAACATAAATATGAACTTGTAACAGTTGAGTTGTGAAGTTAATATTAGAATTGTAAAGTTTTCAAATTAAATACAGTTAGTTTATTGTATTACTGTTAGTATGTTTTTCGGAATTCTGTTACTAGGAAACGGCTTGAGTGTATGTAATATATATGTAGGTTTTATTAAATATTAATATTGTTTCACAATATAAAAGTGCTCTTTTATACGAAGTGATATGGAAATTAGTGGAGAAGTTCTTTTTATCGCAAACAAGCCTGGATTGAACAATATTCACCAGGGAATCGAAAGTTTTCTGCATGCAATATTCAATGCTAGAGGAATGTAGTTACACAAAATGCAAAACCAGTTCGTTTGGGAATAAAGTCCTACCTGAACTATTATGTAATTTATTTGTATATTTACTACACTTAGGAAACAAAACTGACATATGTAATACCGTACACCATTTTATTGTTCAGAAAATGAGTAAAATAGTTACATTTTAAGTATTTCGAAATTCCAGATCATTAGAGCGGCCACATCCGCTGGAACATTGAACAACATGCAACCGTTTTTAAAGTGATTTTAGACAAATAGTGGAGCCGGTCCCACAGTCGGGTGGGCCATAATCACACTCATTACACTGAACCGGAGGGCACTCGTGCGAACTTTAGGGTTAACACACCTTTATTATAAAAGAGGCCCATATATGTACATTATGGCTGATCTTATATACTTACAACATAACGTTGAAAAGTATTCATTTACATATTTTTGCTACCCATATATAGACATAGGTATGGCTTATTCATAGAGTTGTAATTATCAAATAATAATAAAAAAAAGGAAACTCTTCATGAGTCCAAAATGGCCGTTAGCATGACACGTTACGAGTATAATGGAAGTGATAAAATAAGTGAATAGGATACAATCGCAGCGAAAAAAATATATACATACATATATATATATATATATATATATATATTTTATACATAAACATAATTATGACAAAGAGTGTATTACTAGAAAAATTCATTACCATATCACAATACACTTTACTACACACCAAGAAAACAAAAATATGCAATATTGTAAATAGTGTACGTGAAGGTTCAGAATCGTTTTCAAAAACTGGAATTTCAAACCAACAACTTTCGGTAGAAAGGTACATTTATACAACAGATACATTCAGCAATACATAGTATTTTAACACAGGTAAACTTACAGCTTAACAAATACATGCAATGCGAATAAGTATTTCATATAATATACATACATATGAATAGTGATATAAACTTTCTCAAATTAACATACGCTCACTGAATCTTAGAGGTGCTAGCCCTGAAAAGCTCATATGACTGTTCACCCCTGCGAGCAAACTCGGCAGTGTCATAATTCGTGTATTGCATGTCTAAGTGATTTACGTTTTTACTACTTTTTAACTATTTCTAACTTCAAACTACCGCAATAACTAACTGGCAGTCACGTTCAATTGTGAACTATTAGGTGCTAATTGAGAATGAAATTGTTGTTTTTATTTTTTGGGGTTATTAGCTGAAATCTTTATGGAGGTTCTAGGCACGTAAAGAAAACAATTAAAGTAGGCTGTGTCTAATTAGTGATTACTATGACGAGATTTAATCAAAACACCGAAATAAATATTATTTTATGCAGTATAGTATCAAAAATCCCGAAGCCTTCGGGATACGACTTCATATTATACTAACTTAAGTTCTACAAGAGGTTTTTCACGTTTATCTAATCATACAACCACTGCACACACGCGTAAATTGTTGCCACTGTCAAACTATTCGCATGTGGTGATCAGGATATTTAAAAACCAATGACAGAGGTAAATAATTTGAATACATTTTTGATACATCTTTCATTAAAAATATTTTTTTTTACAAAAAAAGATAACACACATTTAATTATTTGAAGTCAACTTAAACACCTTCTTCCTGCTTGCTCAAACTCTTTTTGATTCATTTTTTTGCGAGAAACAACAATACAGAAGTACTAATTCAGTTGATCTAAATGTATTCCATACTCTGCTTTTAATATACAGTAATAGTTGAAACAAACTTCCCGTCACACGATTTAACGTGTACCTTCATATAATTAACATTCAATATCAGCTTGTGGTAACAAAGATTCTGCCTGATATTGTGGGATTTACGTTTTCGGCTATGTGTGAGGTGTGCGATAAAGCGACGTAGATTGCCTTTAAAACAGCTTACGGCTTTATCAGTACTTTTAGTGTTTCTAGGCTAATTTCTTAGGAATCTAGGTTGTTCTTGCACACGAACCCGTTGCATAGCGAGTTCATTATATTATTAACTTTCCTGAGAAGTTAGCTGCGTGCGGTTTCATGCGTTTGTTGTGTTTTCTCTTGTGTTCTAGTTATTTATAATGTTATGCCCTTTGGTTTTCATATAATAGTTATAGCTATCAATAAACGCTAACTTGTATGTTTGGCGATACCTTTAGAAGGTGGTTTTATATGACAATACACTAAAAATTATAACTGATAACCAGTTTAGTACTTAGTACCTAGCAACCAAATTATAACACTTACATATAATACACTTGTTGTTGTATTTCCTTTTTATTATGGAATGCATTTTTATATTTTATGTACGTAGATACATACTTTTCATATTGTATGAAATAAACAGTAATCCACATGAAAGGTTTATTTTTGTAACATTTGTCAAATTTACTATATGTATTTAGGATAACATCGATTGCTGTATCTCATTTGGCTTTTATTAGATCTGGGTTACACGGAGGTTAAATTTGTGGGAAACTCACGAGTGAATAGATATCCTAAATAAACTGAGCCTAACTGTATATAAGCTTTTATTTAATTATATATCAGTTCAAATTAAATAAGCAAATTTGTGTTTATTCTATATTTCTAAGTTGATTGATGATAATGTGATATCGGAAATGTTTTGCTATTTAAAAGTTTTAAGAGTATTAGAAAGCTAACATAATAAGCTGTATAACAGTCTCCCTTTTTAAACATATTTCCTGTTTCAGTTCGTTATCATAACCATGAGGCTTTTTGATCATGCAAAATTGTAAAAATATCTGGAATTTTCGTACACGTACAGCGGAAGTTAAACTGTGATGCGGCTCATACGGAAAGGAATTTATAATAACATTCGTGAATCACTTCTCTGGTTAATTTTTTAATGAGTTATGGTTGTACACACTGAACTTCAGACTTAAAATGAATAGAGTTTCGTAGATATACAACGCAGAATTAATTAGGAAAAAGTCCCCAATGAAAACCTTATGGTATGGACCTGGCAATCATGATGCTGAACAAAAAAGTAACGACATCGTCTTTAGACTCACTTTTTTGTATATCAAATGCACCTTTAGAGATAGTTTTTATATGCTCTGAATAAGTGAAATCGGATGCACTTTCACTTATTCAGAGAATTTTTTTTTCTTTGGAATGAAAGATATGTATCTTTCATTCCAAAGATAATGATTTAGAATATGACGCTTATTAAAGTTATTTTTTTATAGAATGATTACTGTGCATATCTAAATCAGAGTAAAATTTGTAGGAAATATGTGAGTGAAGTTTTTATTCAAATATCAATTATTGTTTTTTCACAATTATGGGCGTGACCTTGTTGACATTAAGTTTCTTTATTTCAGTATCTTCTTCGTTCTATTCGTATTTTAGGTTATTTATAAACAGACTGTATTAAAAAAGGAACAGACATCGAGGATCATGTTAACTATATTAATCAGCATAAAATTCAATGCATTACAACTTTTCCTTTTTTAGCCCAGGTAATCAGGAACTTCATTCACCAGAATTTTGTAAATGAACACAAGAAATGAATATTAAAATAAAGAGTCACGAAGATAGGTATTTAAAATGTGGCATCATAAAACTGCTAAACACAGCGTTTTAGAAACTGATCGAAAAAAGTGGCGGGTTTATTAGTTGCCAACCCAATATTTTGGTCGCTTCGATTCAACAATCGAAGCGACCAAAATATTGGGTTGGCAACTAATAAACCCGCCACTTTTTTCGATCAGTTTCTAAAACGTTATAGAACTATCTCGAATTTCTTGGAATAGTATATAAATAAAGCAAGAGTTGAATATCAGATCAGTTGACAACTGGATCTCGAATAGTAAAACTACAGTAAATTATGGATATTTCTCGTAGAGAACTTCCGCTGCTTTTACTTCACGAATTTCGCTTAGGTCGAAAAGCCACTGAAGCAGTGCACAATATATGTGCAACGATGGGCGAAGGTGTGCTCTCTTACGATACCACCAAACATTGGTTCAGAAGATTTAAAGATGGAAATTATGACCTATCTGATGAACCTCATCCAGGACGACCTATTACAATAGATGTAGATGAGTTAAAAAGACTCATAGAAATGGATCCCAAGTTCACTTTCTGTTCACACAATTTGTCTGGAAGAGCAGCTTCAGTGTTCTCATACTGCAGCAGAAAAGCAACTCCACGCTTTATAAAAGACCTGGAAATATTCAGTTTGGTTGCCACATGAGTTGACGCCGTTTCAACTTCAGAAGAGTGCTAACGTGTACATGGAACTACTTAGTAATCATCGTACCAATGAGTGGTAATTACGGGGGATAAAAAGTGGGTTATGTACATAAATTTTTCGCGTAAGCGCCAGTGGCTTGGACCTGGAGAAGCAGAAGTACCGACGCTAAAATCTGACACGAGTAAAACAGTTATTTTAAGTGTGTGGTGGGGAATAAACGAAATTATATACTAGGAGCTGTTCTCATCTAACACTATAATTACGGCCAATATTTATTGTGACCAACTGGATAAAGTAACAGCGAGATTACCGAAAAATCAAAATAAAGTATACTTTTTGCACGATAATGCTCGACCACATGTAGGAAAAGCGACTTGTGAAAAATTACTTTCGCTTGGCTGGGCTGTCCTTCCTCGCGCACCGTACTCTCCAGACATAATGCTATTTCGTTCTCTAGCCCATACTTAGGAGATAAAAAAATTAAAAATGAAGACCATCTTAAAAGTGACCTTACCATCTTTTCTGATCAAAGGCGTAAACACTTCTACGAGGAAGGCATTATGTCTCTCATAACGCATTGGTGACCGGTGATAGAAAACGACGGTGCTTATATAGTTAAGAAACAATTTGATTTTGTATACTTCAAAAAATAAATAAATTTGTGTACAAAGATGGCGGGATACAAAGAGGGCTTTGAAATAACGGTGTGAAAAGAAGATGGAAAAGATCAATTGAACAAGGAGGAAAAGAAATGAGGATGTCTTAATGATGATTAAAGAAAAAAGAAAATTATTGAAAATAAAAATTATGTACAACAACAGAAGATACGTAAATAGCAATATAATTTGATGGATTTGTAAAAGATACATAATATAGAAAGACATGACTCAGTGGTCATCTTATATCCTGTTGGGTGCATATTAGCTATCAACCTACAAAATTATATGACAAGCGGTAAGTATACAATTATTAAGACAAATTCTATTTCTGTGTCTTTAATTTCATTTTGCTGTGTCAAATACTATTACACACCATTAGACCTACGAATTATCGACTTACTTAAGCAATTTTATTCCTTACAATGCAAGGCTTTTTATATTTATATCTTTTGTATCACAATTTTAGATTTTAAATACCGGATCGTAATATGGGATTTCAATAAGATTTGATTTCGTTCGTAGCAACATGCGTTATTCCAGTCTCTTTTTTCATCAAGTTTACAATACAATACAATACAATATTCTTTATTGTACACACACAAAAAAAAAACAATATGAAACAAATAATATACGAGCAATTGGTACAATCGGCGGTCTTATCGCTAGCTGCGATCTGTTCCAGATAACCTTTGTAATGGACAAGTGCAATGGATTAGTAAGTAGGGCAGTTTGCAGATGTAGTTCAGAAGAAGGTTACTCTAATACTATATTAAGAAATATGTTGACACGTTTATATACATACACTAAATATACATACCACTATATATACCAACATATAAACATACACATGCTATATACATACAACACAAAATAATATATATATATATATATATATATATATATATATATATATATATAATAAAATGGAATATAATATATATATATATATATAAATATATAAATTAAATATATTTATATATATATATAATAAAATGGAATATAATATATATATATATATATAAATATATAAATTAAATATATTTATATATATATATAAATTAAATGGAATATAATATATATATATATACATATATATATATATATATATATAAATATATATATATATAATTTATATATATACATATATATATATATATATATATTTTTGGATCTGACGTGGAATATTTATTGAAAAAGAACAAAACCCCTTGATTATACAATTTATTTACACAAGTTATTTATAATTTTATACAGTTAACATTAATTAAAACACAAGGAACAAACCAATGTACAAATTCTGAAGGACTTACAAGTCACACCGACGCAAACCGGCAGAGCTTCCACTCTCGACAGAATTGCAAGTTTTAGTAGTCATGAACGTCCCTTGCGCTGCCTTTTATAGGTAGCGAGGACCTACCTACCCACACTAGAAATAAAAAAATATTTGATATCTAACACGGCCTCTCCTGACTATGCATCGCCCTCGATCGCATCTTGAATGTCCAGCAAGGCAGTGGTCTCGTCTTCAATGTGTTGCGAAGGGCCTGCTTGCGCATCTTCAGATGTGTGGTCTTCGGTGTCATTTGTGCTATCAGCATATAAATTACACTACTTATGTATTATTTGTTAGAACATAGTAAATGCCTAACTCTCACATACATCTCGCTTATAAGGCCCCCATTCTTAAGACTTCCAGACAATAGCTAGACCCTATAAATGTTCATGAAAATCCAAGACTAAGTAATCATAGATTTCCATGAACTCTGAAGAACTCTTAACTCATCAGTCTTACTTCACTTAAGCTACTAAGCTTGTTAGACAGCACAACATTCATCTTCTAGCATGACATGTAGGACAAACACCCCGCAGTTTGTTTGCCGATAGGAACGTCCCGCAGTCCGTCCTCTACATGTCGAGGTATCCCGCAGTCTACCTCACTCGAGATGACCTGCAGATCACCTCGAGTCCCGTCACGACATCCCGCAGTCTGTCGGACACAGAACGTCCCGCAGTCCGTTCTCTCTCACTAACGGACAGTGCTCTGCAGCAACTGCACACCACAATACTCACGCTCAAAGAATGTAGCGCAAGCATCAGGGCACCACTCTCCAAGCCACCGTATCATATACTGGGCTGCTGCCTGTGTGGACCCACTCAATAACTGCAGTTCGTACCGCCCACTAGGTAGCACACTTATGACCCTATAGGGGCCACGCATGCCTGGATATAGCTTGCCAGCCGACTGCGAATACTAAAAGACAAACAAGATCATTTATATTGAACACCCGGGGAGGGTGTCTTATTCGATTGACATAACTGTCCTGCTGAGCTTGGTTACGCCGCTATAAGTCAGCAGCTCGACTTCGTTGTAACTCACGACGTCCCTCACGATTTGTCAGAGTCTTCAAGCGCCACATCGCGAATGAGGAGTCTTATCACCGGAGTCCTTGCATCAGTCCCAATAAGAAAGTTCAACGCGGAGGCCTGCGACGTCTTCTGCTTGGTAATGTTGAGTGTCTGTCAACTGCAGCTTACGTCTCGGCCCACTTTGCATCCTTCTGGTTAACTTCAATGCGGAGCATTTTAAGTACAGTTCGGGCATACTTTTCGACTTGCCCATTCGCATGGTGCATTTCCGGGGTGATATAATGCACTGAAGAACCTATATCATTGACATAGTCTCCAAACTTGGAGGACTAACATAAGACCTTTGTCAGATACTATTAATTTTGGAGTGCCGAACAATGAAACAACAAGAGTAAAAACTCATGAAGCTCATGTACGTCCTGTCGGTATATCGGGTACAACAAGGTGTATTTAGTAAATGCATCGACTAGAAGTAAACAAATTTATACCCGTTCGATTCTGGTAATGGGCCTAGCACGTAGAGGTGTATAGTGGAGAATGGAAGTTCAGGTTTCTTCCAAGAGGTTATATTTTGCAATGGAGCGCTGGGCACTCTTTTCTTCGAAACATAAACCAAACAATGATCAATGTATTTCCTTACAAACGGTCTTATACCCGAAAACCAAAAGTGTTTGAGAATAAGGTTTAAAGTTTTATCGAACCCTACATGGGCGTGTTCGTCATGAAATATGTGGAGTACACTAAGTCGGTGACCCTTAGGAATAAAACAGAAGTCTGGTACTCTCGCCAACAGGAGAGTTTTTATATCTATCATTTTTTCGAGTTTCGTATTCCGCCTCTTGCGCTATTTGAGCCCAGTTGAGAGGTCTTGTAATGTTAAATACATCGGTTGAAGGATTACGGCTCAGATAGTACGCGTGAAACATAACTTTCTTTCTATACTCGATTTCGAATGTAAAATCGAAAAGGTACACCCACCAGCGAGCTACGCGTGGGAGGTCCTTTTTGCGTTTGCACGACCTATCGTTTGAAACCCACTCATTAAGCCATGTTTTAGCGTCACCTCTAAGGCGACGCTGCGACACGTGACAAACACTATTTTCCCAATAATTAGCCATCGCACCACACGTCTATATCGTTGATGGCAGGGTCGAAATTGGACGCGTAATAATTATGAGTGCGGACAGGAGCTAGTTTTAATTGCGGCTACTATAGCTTGAGTTATCTTTGGGGGTAGATGTCAAATTATTCTCAATTGTTTCTAAACGCGTAATAATTGTGTCTAATGTTCGATTAAGACTGATGTGCGAACTAGTCAACCGCGGATCAATATCAACGCGAACCGGATCCCTGTCGTGTGCAGGTAGGCGAGTATTCTGGTAGTGGCTGTACTACATGATCATTCGATTTTTCTCTTAGCGCTATTGGTGTTCGCTCGTGCGACCTCCTGGGTAATCTGCTAAGCGATTTACTGCGAGACCTAGTCTCGTAACCTATGACGCGATCTACGTGGCGTCCTACTACGCGTCCTATCACGGGTGCCGCGACGTCGGCGTGACTTGCTACGCGATCTACGATTCTTCGGCATATCACACAGCAAATTTATTTAGCACACAAGCAATATGATGACACAAACGAAAATATCACAAAATTATACAAATGACAGAGGGTACTTGATTTGTTCCAAGGTATGAATAATTAAAATAGCTGAAAACGGTCAAGGCATATTACCTGGATTAGTATCCCACTTCTGATTTTGGATCTGACGTGGAATATAATAATAATAATAATAAATTTATTTTTCTCTCACCACAATATAGTAAAACAAGACATTTTTTACAGATACATAGAATCCTGAATATAGTATTGTGGGAGACTGGTGCCTAAGCTAGGCTCGAGGCCTGTGTTTCAGGACACCAGGTCTCCACCCCGTGTATATTTACATTTCAATATTCACTATACAAAAATGGATACTACAAAATTGAATATTACTTACTATATTAAAAACTTATATCTAGTTGCATAGCATATTTAGTTACATATAATGTTATTGTGTGCACGATTTTGTGTATGTGTGTGCGTGAGCGTGAGTATGTGGATGTATGTGAATGTATGTGTTCTTCTAATTTAGCTTCACTCTAAACTAGTATTGAAAGCATCGCTTCGGTTTCGTCGTAGCTTACCCCCTTCAAATAGTCAGTCAGCATTCCTTTACACTTAGCCTTTGTGAGGTGAAATATTGGTATAATTCTGTTGAACTTATTGTACAGGAAGCAGCCCAAGTGACAAAAGAATCGATTTGAATATTTTGTTAAAAGCTTAACGCGTTGCACAGGATTAAATCGTCTTTTGCCACTGAACTGCGTTCGGCTATAGGTCATCAAAGAATGTTGCTTCAACAAGGTGTACAGTATAAACAGCTGGCGCACCGTTAAAACTTCAGCCTCCCTGTAAAGTAATACCGTGGGAAAGCGATATGGTTTAAAAAAAGACACCTTCAGGATAGCCCTTTGTGCTCTCTCGAGGTCAATTAATGTAGTTTAATATTTATTGAAAAAGAACAAAACCCCTTGATTATACAATTTATTTACACAAGTTATTTATAATTTTATACAGTTAACATTAATTAAAACACAAGGAACAAACCAATGTACAAATTCTGAAGGACTTACAAGTCACACCGACGCAAACCGGCAGAGCTTCCACTCTCGACAGAATTGCAAGTTTTAGTAGTCATGAACGTCCCTTGCGCTGCCTTTTATAGGTAGCGAGGACCTACCTACCCACACTAGAAATAAAAAAATATTTGATATCTAACAATATATTATTTTGTGTTGTATGTATATAGCATGTGTATGTTTATATGTTGGTATATATAGTGGTATGTATATTTAGTGTATGTATATAAACGTGTCAACATATTTCTTAATATAGTATTAGAGTAACCTTCTTCTGAACTACATCTGCAAACTGCCCTACTTACTAATCCATTGCACTTGTCCATTACAAAGGTTATCTGGAACAGATATATATAATTTATATATATACACATATATATATATATATATATATATATATATATATATATATATATATATATATATATATATACATATATATATATATATGTATATAAATATATATATATATAATTTATATATATATATATATATATATGTATATGTATATGAAAATAATGTCAGTAATATATGCATGCAACTATAAGGACAAATAGTGTTCAGAGACTATTTTTTTAAAAATGGCTGCCGATTTAGCACGACTCGCTGTTTCAGGCAATGCATTCCACAGGCGAGCTGCAAAGGATTTGTTTAGCAAATTTGTGGAGTGCGATGGAATTTTCAGGCGTTGGTTATCCGATGACCTCAGTGTTCTCACATGTGTTTCACTTAGGAACTCGAAACGATCCTTGAGGTAGAAAGGGGTAGAGGGATTAAACAAAATATTATAAAGAAGGGAGAGAATATGAGTATTTCGGCGAAGCCGTATAGGGAGCTAATTGAGCTTATTACGAAATTCAGATACGTGGTCATATTTGCGTAACCCAAACATAAACCTAATACAGACATTTTGAAGACGCTCAAGTTTATCAAGTTGGTCTACAGTAAGATCAAGATAGCTGGCGTCGGCGTAGTCGAGGGCTGGAAGGAGGAGAGATTGAACCAGCGCAATTTTAGTGTCAATGGGAAGATAGTTACGCAATCTTCTCAGGGACCCTATTGATGCAAACAACTTTCGACTGACTTCCTGCAGCTGTTTACCCCATGACAATGTTTTGTCTATACAAATCCCCAGATTTTTCACCGTTTCACAAAAAGGTAAAATAGTGCCATTAAATTCGACCTGTGGGAGACTCGACCACTCAATTTTCGGTATGAGTTCCAACTATAATAATCTAGCTTTTAACTGGATTTACTGTAAGTCCATGCTCAAAGCTCCATTCAGCTATGTGGGCTAAATCATTATTTATAATGTTAATTGCTTCGGATCGATAGCTTTCCTAGCGGAGCTTGTGTATAAATCTGCAGGTCATTAGCATAAAGGTGGTACGATGAAACAAGTTTAGAGGATATACTACTAATGAATATTGTGAAGAGTAATGGAGATAAAACGCCACCCTGCGGCACATCAACAGATGTGTTACACCATGAAGAAAATGTTTCTTCGATTCGAACACGTTGACGGCGGCCAGACAGGTAACTATGAAACCAATCGAGCACCGTTGGAGATATGTTAATAGAGCGGAGTGTGGCTATTAGTATGTCCAAATCGACAATGTTAAATACATTGCTAAAGTCCAGTAAAGATAATACTGTAAGGTAGCCATTTTCCATACCTGATCTAATGTTATCTGTAATATTGACTAGGGCTGTAGTAGTGCTATGTCCAGGTCGGAAGCCGGACTGGAAAGGATTCAAGAGGTTGTTTAGGTTAAGAAACTAGCTAATTTGTTTATAAACTAGGCGTTCCATAACTTTCGACAGGAATGGTAGTATGGAGATAGGACGGTAGTCATTAAAGGAGTCAGGATTCGGCTTTTTTGGTAAGGGGACAATTTGAGCATCTTTCCATGTGGACGGATAGGTACTACTGGTTAAGGAAAAGTTGAAAATGTTGGTTAAAGTAGGAAGTATGGCGTCTAAAATAGGGAGAACCATATTACGGCTGACACAGTCAGTTCCAACAGCATTGGAACTTATTGACAGTATGCTCTTTTTAACAACACAAGCGGCTACTCGATTAAAGTTAAATGGAACATGATTAGGAGTTGGAAGAGAAGAAAGATATTTTAAAGATATTTTCAGTGGTAGAGCCATGCTTAGGCACGAATGGGCCGGCTCGACCGGTGCGATACCACGGCCTCACAGACAACCGGTTGTGAAATAACGCTTGCGTTGCATTTCCCCGAATTGAGTGAGGTTTCCGGAGGCCCAATTCCTCCTTTTTTCCATCTTCTTTCTCCTTTTTTCCATCTCCTCATCCCTCCTATCTTCTTTCCGCTCCCTGCATCCCCCATCCCTCATCACCCTCAAAGGCGGGCAGCGCACTTGCGACTCTTGAGTTGCAAGTGTCCATGGACGGCGGTGTCACTTACCATCAGGTGACCCGTCTGTTCGTCTGTCCCCCTATTGTATAAAAAAAAAAAAAAGTTTTTATTTTGGTTGTCCTGTTGAAATTAGACGAAGATGTGAAATGTTGATTAAGTAAATCAAAATTAAAATTTTTAGGAAATATTTCTTGTCTAGATTTTCCAACTCCAAGGGATTTGAAGTTCCAGACTTTAGCTGGATCGCTTTTTTCAACAGACTTATGAATGTGTTGGCGTTGGGCTTTCCTACACACCTTGCTGCAGTGATTACGGATAGATGTGTACTTATCTAGATTTAGTTGGGTCGGTCGACGTTTGCATCTGGTTTTGGCTGCAGCCTTTTTGGCAATAATAACTTTAATTTCCTGTGTGAGCCATGGTGTAGGTAAATGCTTAAGTTTAATTTTTCGAACCTGAGCGTGTTTATCATACAGCTGAGTGAGCTTTGCACTAAATATGTCCACTTTCTTGCCTATGTTGTCAGAGGCCAAAAGAATTGCCCAATCGATTCTGTTCGCATTCGAAAGAAGCTCATCAAGATCCATTGCACCAAAACTGCGCTGGTGAAGAATTTTAGGCTTTGCTTTAGGAGGGCGAGTTTTGTAGGATAAAAACAGAAGGTCATGGTAAGAAAAAGAGTCGGCAGGGCATTGACCAAATTTTGCAACATTTTTGGTAGAGGAAACGATTATTAGATCTAAAAAAGAAGGAGTGGAATTGGGAAAATGGTGAGTTACTGTTAGAGGAAGAATAGACAAGTTGCAAGAGCCTAAAATAGTTTTAAGAGAAGAAGATCGAGAATCATTTATAAGTAGGCAGGTATTAAAATCACCTATAGTATGACTGTAAGAAGGGACAAGACTTTCTAAAACATTTTCAAAAGAAGAAAAGAAATTGATGCGCAGAGAAGGACAGTAATATACACCCAGTAGTAACTTGGCATGATTGAGTACCACTTCAATAGTGTTCGCCAGAATCGCGGGGCGGTGGCTGTGAAGATATGTCGAGAATTTTAAAATGTAGATAATTCCGGAGGTATAAGGCAATGCCAGTGCTACCCGTGCGATCATTCCGAATAAGTCGAAAGCCTGGTAGGGAATAGAAGTTGGAAGAGAGACAAGGTTTAAGCCAAGATTCAGAAATGAGAATAGCATGTATATTCTTACAGTCAAAAGTTGCCAGCATATCAGTGAAGTGAGCCGGAATGCTCTGGTTGATGTGAACCACATTGATGTGAACCACATTAAAGTTTGATGTGAACCACATTAAAGTTTCTGACAACATCAGAAAACTGGCATTGCAAAGTATCGGCTAGTGAAGGCATGCTAACGAAGCTATCATCGCTGCTAACAGAAAAGAAACTTTCAGAGTCGTTGCTAAGATTTCAGACATTTATATCTAAATCACACATAGAATACTATATATATTACACATAAAATATATGTATAAAGTTATAATTATGTTTCAATTAATTTAATATATAAATAATGAAATGATGACTACCTAGTGTAATCTGCAAAGCACACTGTCCACCCGCCAGTTGAGTGTTACAAATTAAATTGAGTTACACAGTTACACAAAACAGATACACATCCGGGCGTTGAAAGGATGTGAATTTTAATTTATAGATAATAATTTAATACTAAACAATTTGATCCGGGGAATAGTCTTCCTAAATAAAAAATAAATTAAATTGAAGTGTTTCCGAACGGAACTTGTAGATGGTTGACAGACGACTGTCAAGTCCGACAGGATTTCAATTCTGTCAGTTTGTATAAACTATGCAGGTATATTAAAAGTAAATTTAAAAGTAAATTCAAATGTTTAAAAAGTTTAAGTCTTGTAGGGTATAGTGGTGAGACGGAAAGAATAAAATAGTGGGTACTAGTTGACATCGACCCTATATTAGAAATAATTTGTTTACCTTTCGAACGGATGATAGAAAAACTATGAACTGAATTTTTCTTTTTTTTGATATGCAGAAGAAACAGCGTGGGTGATATCACACAGCCTTGTGGGACACCAGAATTAACAGACTTGGAGTCGGAGCATGCACCGTCAACAACGACCTTGATGCTTCTGTCTGTAAGAAAACTGGTGAGCCAATTGCACAGTTTCTCGGGAAGCCCATAGGAAGGAAGCTTTGCAAGGAGCGCTTTGTGCCAGACCCGATCGAAGGCCTTCGCCACGTCCAAACTAAAGGCCAACGTTTCCGCCTTGGTCTCGATCGCCTGTGCCCACCGGTGAGTCAAGTAAACAAGAAGATCACCAGCTGAACGACCCCGACGGGAGCCGTATAGTCGATCATTGAGGAGCTGGTGGTCTTCTAAGTACCGGAGGAGCTAGCAGTTAATAAGGATTCCATTATCTTGGAGAACAAGGAGGTGATGGCTATGGGTCTGTAGTTGGACGGATCCGAGTGATCTCGTTTTTTAGGGATTGGGTGCACTAGAGCTGTCTTCCATGAGTTTGGGACTACACAAAGAGAATAGGAAAGCCGATAAAGGCGCGTTAAAACCGGTGCTAACTCTGGAGCACACGTCTTCAGCACGATAAGAGAGTTTCTATCGGGCCCACTCGACTTAAGAACGTCGAGGGAAAGAAGCGCTTTACGCACTGCCCTTTGTGTAAACCGGACTTCCGGCATGCGGCTCTCGCACTGCGGTATGGTCGGCGGTGCGTTTCCCCCGTCGTCCAGGGTCGAGTTGGACACAAAGAGTTTGCCCAGAAGATCGGCTTTTTCTTTAGCGTCGTGGGCCAACGAATTATCTCCTATGCGCAGAGGTGGAAGGGATGGCTTACAAAAGTTCCCCTGGACAGCTTTGGCAAGAGACTAGAATGCACGAGTTCCGGAAGGGAGACTCACTAGTCTCTCACCAATTCTGCTGATGTGAGCCGACTTCGCCCCAGCAATTACTCTTTTGAGGGACCTGGAGGCAAAGTTAAATTGGTTCTTTGTGCTAGTATTTACATCCCGTGCTATCGCTGCATTAGCCCATGCTTGGTAACATTCCTGCTTTCGGCGGGACGCCGCTTTGCAGGTTCGACCAAACCAGGGCTGGGACTTGCCACCTGTGGGAATCAGGGAGAATGGAATGAAAAGTTCCATACCCTGAAGCACAACATCCGCGACAGCGTCGGCAACGACATTGGGGTCATCCGGCGAGAAGCAAACCTGCCTCCATGGGTAGGATGCAAAGAATGTTCGCATTCCATCCCAGTCTGCTGACCTATAGTGCCATACGCGGCGACTGCCTGTAACTCGCGGCCGCACCGAGTGAACGAGTGGCACCATACTCCTAATCAGGCAATGGTCCGAAGAGGCAAGAGGGGCCTCAACGGATACTTTGTAGCCGTCAGGATGTGAGGTCAGCAGAAGATCCAACAGTGAAGGCGTGGCTTTCAGGCTACCAGCTACCAGCTGCGTCAAGCCATATGCCAAGGCGAAATCGTGAACAGATCTTCCCGCATGATCGGTCTTGCGTGAACCAAGCCATTCGGCGTGATGGGCGTTAAAGTCGCCAAGAATCACGATCTCTGCACATGGGACCTGCTGGAGCACTGAGTCTGTAGCCATTTGGACGTGGTCGATGAGTCGGTCCGTTTCGGCATCACCGCTATGGGACCTGTAGAGGCATACGTAGCTGCGGGGATGGTCGTCGCAGTCTACACGTAGCCATAAGATGGAGAGGTCCCTACCTTCAAGATTGCCGAGGCGGCGAGAAGTGATATCATCTCTAACGTACACGCATACACCAGCCTTAGGAATAAAGGAGTGTTCCAGTCCGTACCCAGGGTAGCATAGGTAGGATGTGTCCGCTGGAGATGATATCTGCGTAAAGAGCAAGGCCGGCTTTGCTGTCTCAAGGTGGTGGTGGACAGTGTCAAGGTTCGAATGTAAGCCCCTGATGTTACAAGAATCCACGGTAAACGTGACAGGTGGTGCCATGGTATGCCTTTTCTTGCCCCGAGCAGATTTTGAGAGCGCAGTTGAGCCCCCCCCAGAGTACGAGGGGCAGCCTGGGCGTCCACGATCAGGTATAATCCGTACTGAGGGTGGACGTCCAGGGGGGGATTCTCCAACGCTAGCGCTAGTACCCCCCTGGGGTATCCTTTTTGTTAACAGCGCTATCATTAGGGGGGGTTGGGGATTTTGGGCCTCCGGAGACCTCACTCATTTCGGGAAAATGCAACGCAAGCGTTACTTCACAACCGGTTAACTGTGAGGCCGTGGTATCGCACCGGTCGAGCCGGCCTATTCGTGCCTAAGCATAAGAATAAGAATGTACCACGTAAGAATGTTTACTTCTTTGCTGAAGCAAGTCTTTTCAACTTCGTGACCTTCTCCGCGACTGGAGCTGTTTTTGTAGCGACTTCAGACTCCAATGTGTCGATGTTCTTTACTGAAGTGATACGATGGCGAGTGTTATTATGCCTAAGCACATATATGGAACCGTCCTTTGTCCAATCAAATTCATTCCGCTTACTATACCGATACAGTTTTAGCGCTAGGGTACTGGTCAAATGTTTAATACCTCTCAAATTCATTCCGCTTACTATACCGATACAGTTTTAGCGCTAGGGCACTGACAGTGACCAGAATTAGTCGCAGTGCACTATATTAAAATTTGATAAGATAGATAATATTTTATTGAAAATAGAAACGGTTACAGATTTACGATTCGATCTCTTGAAGACAACCTTGGAATCGATCATACTATAGGATATATGTATATAGAATCGTAATGTTTAGCAGACACCTAGTAGATTTAGCTAAAAAAAAAGATTTTGAAAACCATTGAAATCATTCTTTGGAAAATGCTTTTCCTGGTATTGACACGGGTCTACACAACATACTATGAATTTTCTAGTTAGTTTGAAAGTTTTAATTTTTTTATGTATTAATGTATCATTATCATCATCATGATGATGCATTAATATATACATTGTCCGAAAAATCCGGATATGCCTGAGACACCCTTGTTTTACTATAGCTCTCTTTCTTGCGAAATATAATATTATAATTATTTATAGATATTTTATCGAGTTATTTACATATTTTAGGGCTTTTAGGTTCCAAACTAAGATTTCTGTAGTAAATATCACGAATTTATTCCGTCAATTTATACAGTTATGTATGCTAACTTTCGTTATTTACGGGGTCTATATACGACTCTGTAATATGAATACACCTTTTTGAAGTACGTATATTGTATAGTATATTGCAGTTACCAAACATTTTAAATGCCCGAAGCGGACTCCGCCACCGGTAAGATTTGATCTGCCGCGTACTCAATTCATTTTAATTATGAATTATAAGTTCTCATTAAGGGCACTCTATTTTAACGCCATCACTACTCGTGTAAATTATTAGATATTAACATCAAATTTCATGTATTCCTTTGATTTTAATTCACCTATGAAGTATGTGCGCAGCAAGGCGGAAGATAATTATTACTATGAATTTTACATCATATTTCAAATAAACGTAATTGTGTACAATATTAAATCGTTGACACGCTTAAGGTATGTCTAAGTAATTAATTCGTATAGCTAATTTAATTTACATCGTTATATACATCGGCAATTTACTGGAGTTCAGTTGAGCTACTACTAAATTACAGTTTCCATTAAAACGTTTCTTGGTGTTTATAATTTAAGTAAATTAATATTTGAAATAATTACTTCATGATGACTATATCTAAAAATTTTATCAAGCAAATTGTTTAATCTGTCAAAATAGTTTGTTAATTACTTAAAGGGTAGATATGAACGGCTTGCCGCTACATGTTAAAAGATATTGATAGCACTAAAGACATATGAATATTCACATCTCTTAGTCAGTTAGTGAAAATCAACCTCTAAAAGATATCAAATCACAACGGTATTACATGTGCGTGTAGCATTACTCTAACGTTGTTATTTATATAATATTATATAAGGGAAATAATAAATAAAAAGGATATTTGATTTCCATTCTCGTGTCACTCTAAATATAAGAGTCGAAGTGAAAAAGAAATTCTACCCATACATTATTGTAGTGTTATATGAACTGTCAACAACTGTCTCTCAGTAAGTCTTGATTACCTGTTGTTAAGCAATGGTGTTGTTGTGTGTCATCGAGTAAGTGCACCGGAGGTTCAACACCCCCATTCTTCTTTCCCCTGTTCTATTTACCGAATGTTCTCTCCTCTCCTCTCTTTTTCCTACTCTGCCCCTCCTCCCGCCCCTTAAATGCGGGTGGTGCACTTGTGTAGACTTGTAGGTGTACATGGGCTGCGTTAGTCACTTAACATCAGGTGTCCCATCACTCGTTTGCCCAAAATAAAATAAAAATTATCGTCCTTACGACTATGATAATTTTTAATATTCTATGATTAAGTATGGTTGGAGCGCTGAATTTGGCAAAGATAAAAGAAGGGTGTATGCTAAGATTTTAATAGGATAGTTATTTACATATTACATATGGCAAGATTATTTATAAATAATTTTGTTAATAGTTACTAATCATTAGGTTGTGGCGTACACATGCCACGTACTGTAAAGCCTTAAACATGCATCAAGAGAGCACGCATCCACTCGCACTGCTGCTACTCGCACGCACACACATAACGAAAACAGCAACGTAATCTGATTGGTTGCTTACACATTTATTATTGTAACTATAGAATTAGAAATGTTATTGGTTAATCCATATTTGTATTGTGCGGTTAACTAACTACATTACTTAATGGTCAAAAATGTACATATAACTGGCATGCTTTTAATGAAATACAAGTCGATTCCAACCATTCCCTAGTGTTTCACTTCAATAGCTACGGTTCAAGGACTAACCAGTCTGGCCCGCTAACATAGACACCTTTCCTTGCTCCTAGTATTATGCTTACCTACGGTTCGATGGCTAATACAGCCTGGCCGGCTAAGTAGATATCCTCACCTCGATCAGCCAGCTGGCATAGACGTAGGAAAAGTACTTTAACGACTTATCGTGTCAGCTACCCCAACAGCTGATCCCGAAAAGATAATTAGTATAATCCCGAATCCCGAAAAGACAATAAAATTTTAGTAAAAAATCAACCTCTTTCATTATATTTACAATGTATATTGTGGTCGGTATATCAAAGCGAAATTTACGTCTGTTTATCTCTCCTGAAAAATTTAGGCGAATGGTTAGGGACGGCGCCTCGAGCGGCCTCATAATAATGAAGTAGGTAGTCAAGTACTGATCATCAAAGGGAGTTTAACAATGAGTGTTTTTGACGGTCATTGCTCAATGCTCTTTGATGTAAACGTTCGTGGAGAAATGTGCCAAATATTTAAGTCGAAATCGTGAATCCCTTAAGTTAAGCGAGGTAAGGAGTTTGTAGGACCTACTACGTTCGATGAGACCTAAAGCATGTTATACTAAAAGGATTTAACTTTTTTATAATAAATTTATATTTCAATCATTTAGCCCTAAAGTACTTAAATACTTACAGGTATGACAAGTTGCATTAATAGTAACGTTGATATTGTGACTTTTATAGACGACGATGTCTGTTTGAAGTCTTATTGAGAGATCCTGGGTGTGGTTTCTATCAATTCGTTGCAGTTCCACCCTTTATAAATGGTGGAAGGTTTATATGAATAATAAAAACATTAACCAGACTGCTGATAAACAAACTAATATACTTCTAAATATATACATATAATAGATAAATTACACCCAGACACAAAACAAATGATTACGCTCATCACACACATTTTTGTCTTGGGTGGGAATCGAACCCACGCCTGGCTTAGCAGTCAGGGCCAGTAAAAACTAGACCGAGATGTCAGTCAATGAAGTATATTGAGTTGCCACCTCACAAGCACATGCTGATGTTATTTTAGTTTTTAGAAAAAAAAAATAACTTTTAAAATTTACTTAACATTAATTAAATAAGCCGATGAAAATAAATACCTTTCATTTTTTTATTTACTTAACATTAATGTAATAACAAAAATATTTTAATTTTTATTTCATTGTCAGGTAATGAAATAAAACTATGATAAAATCAATTACGTTCAGATCAAGAAAAAATAAACAATTCTAACAATGTTTACCCATTAGCCTCCGTTAAGGTTGGTGAAGGATGACGGGGGGGACGGGGACGTCGGGGATTCACCACAAAAGAAATCAATGTTTACTTACTCACTATTTTTCAATATATGTAAATATTCAGTATACTTTGAACGTTCAATGTTAAGTACACGTCAGATGAAAACGACATAAGACACGTTCGTTAGTCTTTAGGAGAGGCCTATGCAGCGAGTATCCCATTTACGATTACAATTTCTAATACTGAATGCTTATGCTTTTATACTCGTAATTTTAGTTGGTGACAGGGGTACTGTAAACAAAGGAGAATTGCTCCATTATTATAGAACATTATGTAAGCTTAGTTTAAGAAAAATTGTGATGTTCACTTTCCCCTACAGCCAAAGTTTGCCACAGGAAGAAAACTTAATTAGATATAATATTAACATAGCATTGCACAATTTGACATTCAATAATGATTTATTCCATTTAATTGACATGAACAATTACATTGGTAATCGTTTTTTTTTTGACAAGAGATAGGTATCTTATATACAGATACTATATTTCAAATTATTGTAGGAGACAGATAGTTGTGTCGCTATCATATTATTTTTGTATAACAGCCAAGAATTTGGCTAAACAAATTGCTCCTATTGAGCAATGCCATGACATTCCTTATGATAATTCTGCCAATGACTTGGCATCTAATTGTGACATTATTAATCATTTAAATTAGAAATCAAGACAACAGAGACAATCTATAGCAATTATGTAAAGAATGGAGAAAAAAATGTTTTAAAACCAAAAAATAGTATCAACCTGGTGCACCAAAACATTCAAGGTTTTATGAATAAGGATTTAGAGATACCATTATTCCTTAAATTTAATAATATTGATATTCTTTGTATAACTGAACATTGGCTTAAAAGCCATCAGTTTATGTTAACTATAGTAATCACCAGGTTGGTAGTTCATTCAGCAGAGTAAATGCTATACATGGTGGCTCACTAATTTTAATAAATAATCAACTTAAGTTTAAGGACCGCAAGGATATGGTGAACCTCTCTGTTGAACGGACAATTGAAATGGCCTGTATTGAGTTGGAGCAGCTTGTTATATTAAGTGTGTATAGACCACCTTCAGGATTGTATGATTGTTTTGCAAAAGTAATGGATGAAGTATTGTACAAAATTTGTAACTCAAGCAAGTCCATTATTGTTTGTGGTGACTTTAATGTTAATTTCTTAGAAACTTCTAGCTTAAGCACTAAAATTATTAATTTGTTTCAGTATTACAATCTTGCAAATTTATTTATGGAGCCTACTAGAATAACCCCCACTAGTGCATCATGTCTTGATAATATTTATACTGATATTTTACCTACCCACAAAAAAAATATTAATTTAATAGACTCTGATCACTGCGGACAATTGATCACTGTACCAAATATAAAGAAAAATAAATTGAAAAAAGATATCACTGTTAACCCAAAGTCTGAATATCGTTTGGAAACATTTAAAACTAAACTTGCAAATAAAATCCAACTTTTGTCAACTAATGATGACCCTAATCAACATTATAATGATTTTTTCAAAATGTATTGCTCGCAATTTGATACTACATTCATTCCTAAGTCAATTTCGGTAAATAGCAACACTTCTTTCAGTGACTGGGCCACCATTGGTATTTATAAAAGTAGAAAACGGCTTTATGAACTGTATGAAGAACGGCCTTATATTAACATTGTGGAATATAATTTATATGTAAAGAATTATTCTAAATTATTTAAAAAAGTTTGTTATTTGGCGAAATCTCAAATCTTCAAAAATTAAAAATAGTAGTAATATAATTAAAATGACTTGGAATATTATTAATAGCGAAACGGGAAGGTCTTGCAACCGAACTTGTCATTACAGCCTTGCTGTTGATGACAGTATCATTAAATCAGATTCGAAAGTAGCCGCGGCATTTGAAAATTTCTTTGCAGAGATTCCCGTATCGACTACAAAATGTCTAAATTCATCACCAACTGTTGCAGAAACAATACTTAAAGAAAACGTTCCAGTTTGTGAATTCCAGTTTTATTTCCAATATGTAACTTGTAATGATATAATAAAAACTTTTAAAACTTTAAATATTAAAAAGACTGCAGATCTATGGGGTAATTCAATTGACGTTGCTAAGTCTATTATAAACATTGTAGCACTAACTTTAACAGTAATCTTTAATAATCGTATAGATTTTGGTGAGTTTCCTGATCTAATGAAATATTGTAAAATAATACCATAGTTTAAATCGGGTAGTACATCAGACCCTTCTAATTATAGACCTATATCAGTGCTACCTACTTTTAGTAAAATTTTTGAGAAACTTATTTTAGATCAAATGCAAAGATATTTTACTAAACATAAATTATTACATAGCAAGGGTCGTTCAACAACTGATGCTGGTGTTGAACTTTTAGGGCACATTTATAATGCATGGGAAGATAAATGCGATGCGTTAGGCATTTTTTGCGATTTGTCTAAGGCTATCGATTGCGTTTTCCATGATACATTGATCAGGAAGCTGCGCTACTATGGAATCCGGGGCACCTCTCTGGATCTTCTTACTTCATATTTAAGTAATAGGATTCAGAGAGTTGATGTGAACGGTAAAAGATCTCCCGGATCTCTAGTCAGAATGGGGGTTCCCCAAGGCTCTATTCTAGGTCCCTTTTTATTTTTAATTTATATAATATAGTGTTATTAGTTATAGTAACACTATATTAATATGATATAGTGTTGTTTGCAGATGACACTTCACTTGTATTTAAACTCAAACGTCAGCAGGTGGTTATTGATGACGTAAATAGTGCCCTTTCAACAGTAGTTAACTGGTTTAATATCAATAATCTTCTTCTTAACGAGAAAAAAACGAAATGTATAAAGTTTACATTGCCTAATGTAACACAGGTGAATACTAGTGTGTCAATAAAGGGCGAACCACAGTGTTCTTAGGCTTAACTTTGGATGCAAAGCTTCAGTGGAGCCCCCATATAGATAAACTGTCCAAAAAGCTTAGTTCTGCAGCGTACGCCGTTAGGAAAATTCGTGGTTTAACTGATTTAGAGACAGCCCGTTTAGTATACTTTAGCTATTTTCATAGTGTAATGTCGTACGGTATTCTGTTGTGTCTGTCTGTCCGATATTCAATCTATTTTTGTTATACAAAAAAAGAGCTATACGTGCAATTTATAAATTAAGTCCCAGACACTCCCTCAGAGATAAATTTAAAGAGATTAATATTCTCCTTTTTTCCAGTTAGTTTATTTTTTAACGATGTCTGACTGTTTGAGTACTTTTGCGGCCTACCCAAATGTCCTTGCTTTGGTACTGTTCGTCGGTTCGTTGAGCTCCTTAAAGTTCTAAGTTGAGCTACACGATAACTGACAAATGCTTGCACTGATTGGACGGGTCCACTCAAATGAGCGTGGTGCTTTCTTCAAAAGCTCATCTCAGACGTTAGCGTGCATGGTTCTCATATGTTTTTGACCAGTACATCTGTATGGACTTTAAAACAGAGTTTGACCTCTGAGTTTTTTTCGGTGTTTCTTCTCAGGGTAGTCAGCTAGGAAACACTGGCCTTATCTAGCATAAACTAACAGAAAAAATATATTGACGTGTAAAAGTGTTATTATAACCTATTTACAAAATAAAGATCATTTATCATTTATCATTTATCATTATAATGCGTCATTTGACTCATACCTACAATATACACATGCAAATAAGCGGCGAATTATATGCATTGCGTGCGTTAATGACCCCTAAACTGGTTAAATCCGTTTCATGCTCGGTTTGTTTCATTCACGATATTTTGATAATGGCGTAAATTTATGCAGCCTTACTTCGAAATCCGAGACTGCATAATGACTTGGTGTCGGGCTTGTTTTATGCTAAGTACGAGAGTGAAAGAGCCTGCAAATGTATGCAGATCGCTTGCGTGGGAAGTGGCAACAAGTGGCCGAGACGTTGGTTCCGAAATGAAAGAAAAAATAGGCTTTCGGGTCTTTTTGGCAGTCCAGATTAACCAGGGTTAATTAAAACATTAAGTCGCTGTATAAGAATTCATGGAATCATAATGGAATGCGCTTGTGGACGCCATCTGTATTTTCTGAGTAATTACTACAACAAAAATTTAAAAGTACACTAAGAACAACTGTAAGTACTGTACTGTACAGACTATACTGTTTTTAAATATAATTTTAAATTAGCATGCGTCTAGTACTGCTATTACATGTATTATACTATATAAATAAAAATTAAGAATTTTGACAAAATTGACGGTCAAATGTCCGTTCTCAAAATTTTTATCTCAGTTCTTTAGGGGTTCCTTGTGTACACAAAAGCAAAGGCGTGCGGTGGGGCGTGTCGTCTTGATCGTATCACAGACCCAGTAAGTATCCAACGTCCACTAAATTTTCACAAAACCCATTATCTGATCTTCAACGGCAGTATGTTAATAGCACATATTTCGAATACTGGCAACTCGTAACCTTTTTTCCGTGTTGTGGTGCTTTGGGGTGCTGGTAATAAAGTATGATTTATATTTAATTGCTAAGTTCTGTGGCAAATAACGACGAATGAAATAACCTATGACAGGGCGTTTTAATCATAATTATATTGTAATCGTGCTGAAATGTTTTGTAGAAATAGTCATAATTATACAAATGATGGAACTGCTAGTGCACTAGCTGCTCGCAATACTAATACTGTAATAGTATATTAAGAAACGCTGGAGGAGTTCAGAAATAAATTCGAGATTTTATTTTTTTATTTTTTTATTTAATTCCTTAATTGTGGCAGTAACGCTTCCTTCTTGTACATTCTTAGCACCAATTGGATCAAAAATAAACTCAACGCTGCCCATATGTGCTGTTCTTTGAATGTTCATTCTTTTTAATTGAGCTTTTGAAATATGAATCACGTATACAAGAACCAACAGGAACAAGTTTTTTTCAACTGCCAAAAACGTAAACTAAGCGCCATGCAGCGTCATGTATGTATGTATATTAATTAATTATTCATTAAAAAAATATAGCCGGTCGGAACAGGTATGGATTTTATCCATACCATAAATATATAAACTCGTTGAGGTATTTAAATTTTTTGGTGTAATGAAGAAACTCAGATACATAAACCCTGAAAACATTGTCCTCCTTTTTTGGCAGTCGTGTAACACAATAAAAATTGTACTATAATAATATAAATTATAAAAAGCAGTTTGGTTTCTTCACCTCAAGCTTTGCTTATTTTAATTGCATTGTGTGAGTTTGTATGCAGTAAGTAGGAATATTATGCTATAGTTAAGTAAGGAATTTATAATAGCTACATAGTTTTACAATTATAATATAATTTAATATTATATGAGGAAGGAATATTATATTATATTAATAAAACAGCTTGAATTGTTCATGGTTTTGGCTTCCGCACTTGAACATAAAACAGTATTATAACAGCGTTCTTGCAGTTTATTTTTATTCTCCCCTTCCCTTTACGTTAATCCCAATTTTATGTTAGGGAAGGTGACCCCTTATTTAGCTTCGGGTTTAGAGACATAGATTTTTATTTTAACTGTCAAGCTCAGCTTTAATTTCAGAGTAACCTGTGCAAACATTTTTTTTTATAAAGTACGTTTTATGTTAAGAGTTTTTTTTTTGTTAAATAGGTATAGACTATTGTCAAAATAATACGTTTAGAAGGGCCATAATCACTTCCCGTCTGGGTAAACGGTAACTTTTTTAAATAATTTATATTATTACTAAACACTAAAAAATAAACCACACTTAAAGTAGGTCCGTTTATAGAGTGGGTCTAAAAACAATTTTAATTATTTATTTTAAACCAGAAAATTTTAGATTAAACAAAAAAAAATATAGACATAACCGTTGCCTCAGATTTACTTTAAAAGCCAAAAATGTCAACTCTATCTTCATATGGGAGTAGTAGAAAAGTTGTCATTTCGTCGGGTGATTCATGAAGGGAACCGACGACTAGGTAGATTTATGGTGCAGCCACCTGACATCTGACGTTTATTGCACAGAGCAGCCTCTCGATCCACAGAGCAACAATTTTGTTTCAGCGTTTAGCGAACGTGTAATTTTTCACGACAAAACCATTTTATGGTTAAAATTTTGCATTTCACTCTGAAGTTTAAAAGAAATTTTCAGTGCATTTGCTGCACTTAATACTTTCACGTCCTTTACAAGCACAGCAGTCATGTTATAAAAGTCTTTAAAAAAATAATATCTGCCATATCTTCTTTTACTGTACAATCATCGTCTTATATATAAAAATGAATTGATATCAGTGAGTCTCGCTATAACTCGAGAATGGCTGCACTGACTTGAGTAATTATTTTCTTGTCGTATCCGCTGTAACACAGGGTTGTATTATAGGTAAAAAAAGAGAAGATAAATACGATATTCACAAAGCTTTGTCTTTTTTTTCGTGTGGAGCTTATGGGATGTGATATGTCGGACTCGAACTAAATCCACACGGTGTTCCCGTACAAAAAGGTATATTGTAATGGACCCGGGACACCCTCTGAAAGAAGCCTCCGGAAACTACTACGCAGACCTTGGCCCCCTAGTAGACTATGATCCAGATCAATGATCAGAGATCGTTACCCCCAGACCAGTGCTCATGTAGGTCGGAAATCATTATGTGATTTTCGACGCCTAGTGTCACGCAAGCGAAGCTACGGGAAAAGCTAGAATACAATTTTAAGCAAAGTATGTACAAATAGTGAAGAGATAAAGAAGCAAAAGAACAAATATTTAACTTAGGGCGTGTAAGAACAAATGTAAAAGTATAACAAATAATAAAGTAATAACAAATAATAAGAATCACAATCAGATTCTCTTTAAAATAACGTTGGTCTACATATATTACGGGTGAGTTAATCTTGGACTACAAAAGAAGCTCTCTTTAAGAAAATATAGATATTCATTACCTATGACTACTCCTTTGAGAAAATAAATATATTTTTTAGTTTATTTATGTTTTGATTCTCTAAGATAAACATTAAAACAGTAAAATGTACCATTCAGGTCATAAGGGCTAATATTTCATTATAATTTCCTTAAAAACACGTTTGGTATAATACAAAAGAAAGAAAGGTTGCCTTTAACAGAGACATTTAAACGACTCAGAGGATACAAAAGCAGGACGTTTTGATTTTTTTATATCGTACTTTGCTGTACTGTACTCATTACGTAGATAAAGTACTACAACAATGGAAAACATTAAGTCTATATAAAACTTCTGTTCTTTGACCTTCACTAAAGAAAAGGAATTTAATTCATTGCTTTCAATTAATAAATTACCTTACTGCAGTCAATATGCGAAGCACCCAGTCTTCCACCATCCAGTCTATCCCAGCTATTTTTGTAGTGAAAACTTCTTTAGGCGCGTTGAGTACCTTTTGGGTGAACAAAAATCATATGTATACTGTGTATATATGTGTACTTTTTGGATGAACAAAAAGCGTGAACTCGCGTCATCGTCACCGCACGGTTCCTATGAGCTATATGTATACTGTGTATAATCTAATAGCTCGACGATGCAATTGTCAAATTACTTAGTTTTCTTAGGTCATAGGTTTGATTTTTTTTTAGGTCATTCATAAATCTGGATGGGGCGCATCCTATCTTACGTTTATGGATTCGTGGTCTCCACACTAGGACTTCTTTGCTTCAACGGCTGTCGGCCCTTCGGCAGATGTAGTCAGTCCATTGCCACGTTAGCAAAGTTTGTAAGTGGGATTTCCTTTTAATAGACGCAATCAATCTATTGGGGTTTATAAAAAAAATAATATTAATAAATGCACTCACATAGAATTGTATATTATACTATAATAAAAAAAAAAAACAGGTAAACCAAGTGTAAAATTAATTACAACTTTTTTTTTTGTGTTTATTTAGTATAAATCAGTTTCGTAGTTTATAACATACAATTAAGAGAATGTAACAGGTTTATATTTTGTGTCTAGTCCATCAACTTTACAGATTAGACCTTCATTAGGTGCTTCCTCCAAATAAATCCTGGATCGAAAAATTTCTATTTAAGAAGCAATAAAAGCATACATTGCACTCTAACTATTTATTATAATATTCATGTGTTCCAGTTATGGTACGGTATTTATTACAATGGCGAATACGCATAGGTAATGAACATCCAGAGTACTATTTCAGCAGTTTTACAAGTAGATAGGATCACGCGATTTATGAATCCATTGTCTGTACCAACTATTCTCATTAACGTCTACAAGTTGGGCGATGCACTTGAGTATACTTATTATAACTACTATTATTGGTTTAATTTATTCTTCTGTAGCGACTGTTGTTTACTTATTTTAATTATTTTTAATTGGATTCAGGTTTGGTTTTTATAAAAAAGACACCTACTTTAGTAGATTGTACTTGAATATTATGCTTACATTTTAAATAAACTTACATAAGTACCATATCGTAGAATATATTTTTTTTTTAGGGTACGATGATGATAAGTGTTTACCACTGCCCATGGGCACCTGTATGTTCAGCACCTCACTTACTCGATGAAACATAACGCAACTGGTTGTCAAGCAACCGGAGCTTTGTGAGGCCGTAATTTTATTCCATATGAGGCCGGCCCATACATGCCTAAGTTCCTTGATTAAAGACGAAACTAACTTACGAATATGTTTTGAATATTTTATTTACAAATATACACGAATTTTGGTGAATGATGCAAAATTGCAATTGCTGGAAAGTTGTTGTCATTGGTGTTGACACTATACGATGTTGACAAAACAGATAAAGCCATAAATGTTTGTCGACGTTGCAATGTCTTTGCTTCTCTATTTAATTTGAAATGTTCATTAATTGTTGTTATAATTACACCATATCGTAGTTTTTTGCGTAGTTTATTATTATATTCTTTTAAATATTTACATTCAAATATTAAATAATTTATATACATTGTGTTTTATAAATAGGTGGTAGGTTTATAAATACGCTCACGCAGCGATGTATTAAACACTAACATTTTGCTAAGTACACTTTTGTCTCACTAACGTAATAGCGGGCAAGCTATTGCCGTCAACCGTATTCCGTATACTCATATATATGAGTATAGTGTCTTTAGGACGAGTATAGGATCGGTTATATGGTTCCTACTTTTAAAATTGCAAAGGCTAGATTGATATACATAGTGTATGCAATTATATTATGAAACTGAAGCAAAAGCACAGGAAAATGGAAAATAGGTTGTTACTTCCACAATATCATAATATTTCATCCCGGCACTTAAGAAAATGAATGCGCAACGTCTACCAAAACTATAAAATAAAATAATATCATGCATTTAGACCACGTGTAGCTCCATCCATCGCGGTAATTACTGACAGGCGGAAGATAGCTGGAGAGTTATGACGTCACATAACGTGCTAATGACGTCATAACTGCATTGCCCCCGGCGCTTTCTGACTTACGCCTCTCAGTGGGCGCAATGGATGCCGTGCAATTTACTAAGCAAATCCTGTACGAGACATTTTAACTGGTTTCACGCCGTTCCATTAAAGGCACGTAATGACATTATGATATAAGTGCTCCTGATAACTAATACTCTATTTTTCTTGTTAACACTCTTCCAATTTAAATTTAGCTTAATTAAATAAATTCTTCAACTTCACACATTCTATATGTGTAAAGTTGAAGAATTTATTTAATTAAGCTAAATTTAAATTTAAATAAATGATAAAAAGCCTTTAGAAGGGTTATTGTAATATATTTTAATTAAATTGTTAGAGTTAAAAGAAAAACATGGTTTGTCACTAATTGTAATGTATTCGGATTGTTACAAGAAACCAAATTACCCCAAAGCAGGGATGTTTATTTTAAGCTACGTCAGCCATGTCGTTAACATATACATATATTACATAAAAATTTATTTTGGTACGAGAATTAGAAAATTGCTCTTGGAGTCACTATGGTAGGCTTCTACATCTACATCTACATCAATAAATTAAAAAAATAAAAGCGGTATTGTAAAAAGTGTTAAAATAGATATAAATAAACCTAAGAGAAAATATCTGAATAGCCATTACGTCGTATCGCTGTTTTATTTTATCCAGGATTCTTGGCCAGAAAACCTTGTAACTTGTTGTAAGTAACTAAATTGGCAACGGCTCTCTTTTTGTAGAAGAACGTGTTACTTCCGGGTGATATTGTGTAGAGTATTAAGTAAATTCTGTTAGTAAAGGACTACGTTCGCTTTAAATATGTATTAATCAAATGTAACTTTGTAACGGCTTGTTCCAGTAATAGAGAACTGTGCGTTGGTACTGATAACAGCAATCAATATGTCGTTATCTCGACGACGTGTAAAAAGATGTCATATTTTTATCATCATTAGTATTTAGAAAAATCGTTATTATTGTTATGCATGAGTACTTTTCTTTTTTTTTATCTGATAGGAGGCAACAGAACAGACGGGTCACCTGATGGTAAGTGACTAAAGCTACCCAATGACCCATGATACCCATCAAGGGGCAACTAAAGTCTTTTCTTTAAGGTTTGAAGGCTGTATCGGTCCGGAAACACGTTGATATATCGATCGTTGTTTTTTTTTAATAAGTGACTTACAATCCTTAAGAATCAGGAGATTAGAAATATTTTCTTTATATAGATCGACTACTTCGATTTATTCTCTCTATACAAATATAAACAAAGAAAATATTTCTTCAGTTCAGTTATTATGTTATGTCATATGAAATTTGTGGTTTTATTTTATGCATAATATTTGGTGTTTTACCAAACATTATACTTATAAAAATCTATTGAAACTGTTTATTCCGGTTTTGTTGTAATAACACTAAATAAACTAATGTTATCGGGGAAAGCCTATTTCTGTCAACCGTGCACTGTATGACTTTATACATACTGTCTGATAGTCCGATCCCTTAGTCGACTTTTACGATACCACCGGTAAGAAATGTGGTGACTCTATTCTACCCCACCGTGAACCACATGATAATCCCAAATATATTTTTTAAGTAATAATTAGAAGACGTGTGGTTATCGCTAGAGCAGACTGGGGCCACCCAGATGACATTGGCAAAAGAGCCAACAAAATCCTAGCTTTTGTGATGCGATCATGCTCTAAGTTCAGAAATATAAAGGCTGTCAAAATTACTTACGTATGTAAGTACGCAGTGTTGGAATCCACAATACGACACAGACATAGGTAAATCCATTCATCCAAATTATCGAGGTATTTGCAATATAAATGCAATACAGACGATTCAAGCTACGAGGCAAGATGTAAAAGACATCGCCTATTGCCACTTTTCGAAAGAAGGAAAATTGCAGATGTTACTTTTTAGTTAAAATAGCGCAGGTAAAAGTGGATTCTTCTTACCACCTCGATAAGTTGCACTTAAGGGTGCTTTTCACATCGGTTAGGGCGCAATATCCCTTTCACGTTTACAGAAGTACAGCAAACTACCGAAACGGACCTTTTTTTTTGTGAGAGCGCACTCTATAAACAAATTTGTAATTGTAACTGATTTAGATTAACTAACTAAATTAAAATGCATCACATAACATTCGCACTATATACAATCCATGGTTAGATTTTTTTTTATTATAATTCTATTACGTTTATTATTATTAATACAATCAAGATCTAAATATTTATAAGTGAAAACTCATACATGGTTGTTAGTGATATGAGTAGTTACTAAATAGATATAAGATACTGTTAGTAAAATCAAATATATAAATTCCTTATACCTGTATGGTGCCTACAAGACCATTTAATAAATATAGTTTTTACAATACAAATATATATATCTACCGAGCGAGCGACCGATATCACGCGAGCAAAGAGTTTTCAGAGTATTTATAGTATTATGTATACTGAAAACTGTTTTACTACTAATACGTGTATACGCGTAACTCTTATGTCTAGGCATACATAAAGTATTGAAAGAAAAATACTGAAGTACAAGTATTGAAATACGTGTCATATTATTCGTATTATTATTTATTATTATAAATAATATTATACCATATTATTAGTTAAAAAATACACCATTACTTAAGGTTTAAAAATAAACATTAATTATAGCTTATGATGGTCTGGGATACAATACCTTTTAAATTGTTATATTTTGAATTAGGTGTAATGAATGCTGTTATAACATTATCATTCAAGTTCAGTATTATTTCATATATCATTCCTACTTAGAGGTAATTATGTTAGTAGATGAAATCGGTTAATCAACTTAGCACTTTGAAGTACATTAAGAAGAAAAGGGTATATGTAATCATTCCATTGAAATAAACTCGTAAGTTCTTAAGGATATGTTGTTGCCCGGTATCCTACAGGAACCCAAACAAAAAAAAAGGTCGAGTAATTTGTCTTTACTTGGACGATTTATGTTGGGATCACTAGAATAGAGCAGTCGCCAGAGACTGCCCCCGGAATGAATTGTTGATTATAATCGTCCTAAGGATACCCCCCAAGTCACTGATGCCGCCGTTATATATGTAGGGTATGCCATAAAAGTCTATTGAGAGATCTTTTCTATGAGTTTGAGGACGGTATAATTTACAAGAATTATTGAACGTCCTTAGAACGTTTATGAAAATCTAGCTCTTAGGATACGGCGTGCCAGGCTGACCAAAACTATTTTTTTAAGAACATGTATATTGTACATACATTTAGTTAGTCACCGCTATTTTAAATGCGTTACATTGTTGAAGGATAGTCATCTGAAAAAACTTACATAACGAAAAACGGCGAGGGGTTCGGCCTTTTCGGTATATGCCAGTTCAAGTGGTATGATATATGACTTTGACCTGTTTGAGCTATTGCTTATACTCGCCAATCCATTCGTATAAAAAAAAAAAAATATATTTTCGTCCTATCCTTCATTTCACTTTTAGTATATTCACATTATTTTCATTTAATTTCCAAAATATCCTGTTGGCGTCAATCGGATTGTATATCCCTATTACGTAAGAAGCGTTTAATACGGTTCTGCTTTCCCCTTTGCGGATATCGGCGTAAGTGTATGTCTAGAATAAAAAAAGGTTGTCAATAATGCTGATTTTATAAAGTTTGTTAAGGTCTTTCTTCCTTCTTGGATTATTTATTGAAACTTGTTAGAATTAGCTAACATTAGTGAAGCGCTCTTTTGCTAAGTTTAAATAAACGTAACAATCAAATATTTTATCTATTATTTTTAAACATGTCAGCAGTTGTACGTTACAAATAATTCAATTCGGAAAGAGCATACAAGAAATAAATCTAAATTTAAAACTTCTTTATTTCAGACGATATGATTTTTTTTGCTGAATTAATTCTAAAGAGAACTTCCGTAATACAGACCTACTGCCTACATAACTTTTAGCAAACAGACAATTTAGTAACATGTTATATGTACTCGCTTAGCATATACTCAGAGTCTAACAATATGAGAAAGATATAAATTTCTTTATAAATAGTATGACGCAGCCTCAAACTAATAAAGGTTTAATATGCACACGGAGAAGTCACGAGTAGAACGCACGGACTCATTAAGCCCCAAGGTCTCGTGCATGCACTGCCGCCGGGGCTCAAATCAAATGAATTTCAATAAAGTATTGTTAATTATTAACCCAACGGCCAGGTTATGATTAAACATAAGAGGAATTATCTACTCATTATATTATATATAATATAATCGATGAAATATTCTTTAATAGATTAAAGATTATCCTCATGACTTTCCTTCTTATTTAAAAAAAAAACTACTAAGTTAATTAGAGAATAATTTAATTTTATATGTATAAATATATTTTTTGAGTCAAATTATTGAAAAAAGTTGATTAATTTTTATTTTATAAAGATGGTACTAATAACTCCTCCACTGAGCTAAATTATTACCCGTAGTGGGATTCTGTAGATAGTAAACTCAAAAAAAAAATGACTCAATAGTCACAATTATAACACTTACGAAAAATAATTCACACATTCCACTACAAAGGGGCACAGTTCTTAGTAATGTGCCTATATTTCTTTTGAAAATATAAATCACTAGGAACCGTGTTCCAAGTCGGTAATCTAAGTAATTGTGTAATTTATTTCCATACAAAAATCACTTACGATGAGAGTATTCTGGTGTTCAGTAGACAATGACATATAAGGTCACATTCCTTTCTGTAGACAATGAAACGCCGAAAAATAAAGGCCAAATTGTTACTAAGATTTGGACTACGTGAAATCCTAATTTTAACTCTACCATGCTTGTTTGGTTCTGTATGTATTTACAATATGTGCCGGTTTAGAAAAACTTCTGAAACTTACACAAAAAACCGGTACAGAGCTTTTATTTTTGTTGTACAACTATGGGTACAGTTACATTTAAGGCAGACAATCATTTAGTACCTACGTAGAATGTTGATGGAATATTGGAAATTTTCTAAACTACTATAGTACTACTACTATAGATAGGAAAGTTCAAAAATATTGTTTTGACATACAGACACTAGGAAAAGCATTTTCCGAAAGCAATTATTTTTTCAAATTATTTTTAAACACATTTCTTTCAAGCTAAATCAAGAGTTTGTAGTCTATACGTTAGGCTCCTAATACTTTAACATTAATTAAACATCATGTATATTAAAATGAGGTTGTTCGAAAGGCACCCAAAATTTATCAAGTCAGGCAAGTCAACACTTGATTGCGTTTTGACAGTATCATTTCAATTACTATGATAACTTATCGTAACAGAAGAAATTATTTGTCTAAGGAGATACCGGTTAATCGAAACTTAAGGTAACCATGTTGTTATGTTTTAATGTATTTGTTTCTACCTCTCAACCCTTCATTTGTTAAACAGCAATCATGAAAAAACAAGAGTAAATAAGCATATTTGTAATTTATAAATATAAATGCTATATGCAAAATAAACGATTTTGATTAAAGATAAAAATCAATCTACTTTATCGACATGTTTATTTTTCAAGTACAAACGATATCACATAAAAAATGACTGAACGCACCGGGATTCTGGGCAATGCATCTCAACGGCACCTCATTACATTACACGTTACGATTTACAATGTCGAAGCACGCACATCGCGTGTCGGATTGGTCGGCGCTTAGTCTATATATCCAGTCCCGGCCTTATATCCTTTCATATTCCTTTTACCAGGTGGTTTGATACTAATACTTATCTATGTAAACGACTAACGTCTTAGGCACGGTGCTCCTGAGACTGGATACTGAGTAATAGTCTGAATATTTAGTTATAGTATTAACTTCTGTGTTAGTATGGTTACATATCATTGCACTTAAATAAAAGCCTGAAAAATAGTTGTATTATATAAATATAACTAATTGATGATTACAGACAAATTCATTAGAGTTAGAGCGGATTCTGATAGATTAGATTATGGGTCCTGTTTCTCTCTTTTGTTTAATTTTGACATATGTGTGACTGTACTACTTGATGTTTATTTTAAATATTATGAAAGAACTACGTATAAAAAACGGTTTTAAGGCTACTCAGATTCGCTCCTCTATTAGACATTCGATCTAATAGAAAAACGTGTTAATCCTTACACATTGATAAAAACAAGTAATCGTCGTTCCATGGCAATATTTAAAAAGTAAACGAAATAATAACGAGACGAAATACGAACAAAAGAGTATTATTTCCAGTCAAGTGACTTTACCTCAACAAATATCATGAGTGGCCTCAAGCAGCACTCACATGTACGAATTGTTCAGTGTAACGAAAACGAAGCTGTATCCCTATGGATTTTTTATTTAAGTTCTTTCTTTACCGACAAACGTGTTACACAAAATTGGATTTTATAATTGAACACATTAGTAGCACTTTGGCATATTAATATTAAATAATAATAAAAAAACAATATTAAACTATAAACAATAAAGTCTTCTTCAGACTGTTCCATCACAAATGGGTCTATTGCAAGGGACTCGGGAATACCCTAAGAAGGAAGCCTCCGGAAACCCCTGCAAACCTTGAACCCCTCTATAGGTGGCCACACCGTTTAGGGGAAATGCCCCTCCTTCAGATTAGAGAGGCATGCGCGGAACACGTCCACTGTCTTAGGCCCGCCTCGAGCCCGGAGATCATTCGGTGCTCTCCAGCGCCTGATACATCTTCTGTGGGACAAGAGAGTCTCGTCCGCAGCCCCCGCAGTTGTGGCACACAGGCGTTCCCGGCCTATACGACACAGGTACTTCCCGAAGTAGCCGTGGCCGGTCAGTACATGCGTTAGCCGGTAGGAGAGGCTCCCGTCTTTTAACCCGTTGCGTAATTAACGTCTGCGTTTTTATTGTATTTAATAAATACTATTTCAGTGGTAGAGCCATGCTTAGGCACGAATGGGCCAGCTCGACCGGTGCAATACCACGGCCTCACAGAAAACCGGTTGTGAAGTAACGCTTGCGTTGTATTTCCCCGAATTATGTGAGGTTTCCGGAGGCCCAATTTCCCCTCCCCCCTTTTCTCTCCACTCATCTCCTTTCTCCTCTTTCCCACCTAATCATCCCTCCTCTCTCCCTCATCACCCTTAAAGGTGGGCAGCGCACTTGCGACTCTTGAGTTGCAAGTGTCCATGGACGGCGGTGTCACTTACCATCAGGTGACTCGTCTCTTCGTCTGCCCCCTATAGTATATATAAAAAAAAAAAAAACTATTTATCAATTTTTTACATTATTCTGTAGCTTCTATCAAATAAAAAATTTATAGAAACTATGCAAAAATATCTTGTCTGCACCCATGATAATTATCACCACAAGTTATAAACAGAAAATCTTAGTAGTTAGTCGTGGCAGTATAGGTAGTTCGTAATGACCTGATTTGGCCTTCGGAGGTAGTTCGTAAATTAGTCTAGATTGTAAGACCCACGTCGTAAAACTTTTCTGTGTCATGTTGAGTTATCGTTGGGATTACCTATGTATACAGTTAGGTACAGATAATAACTTGGGACTTACTTGTAAAGTTGTGGTCATAAATACACTTTAACAATATAGAGTAACAAGAGGTGGTGTATTTGGCGACAATGTCGGACAAATGTTATACGGCAATGCGGATATTGATCCTTGGAAATAAAGCTGGCAGTGGTCATAGCCATTTCAATAATTTAGTCAGTAGGCTGCAGTAGTAGTCCACTGTTGGACATAGGCGTGTTCCAACATGCGCTATAGCACTTGGTCTTTCTACCGTAGTCGGTCTATGAAGCCGTTTACAATATTATAAAGTATCCCACTAATTCCACTTGCAAATTATTCCACCTGCTACATTATGTTACACAGGGTTATATTGGATCCAATGTATATTGTTTCTTTTCTCAGACTGGAATATCTATTGTGTTTTCTTTTAACACATTCTAGCGAAAATAAAGTCAAAGAAAGGTATCTTCGAAACAACTCGTTTCTTTACTATCAGTATCAAAGGATCACACGGTTTCATTCCATTAGTGACACGACAGGCTTATTATAAGGGTAAATTGGATTTGTGATTTCCGAACATCTTAGATTAAAGATGATCGGATTTCTGTCAAGAATGTTATTTTCGATGTACATAGGAGTACATTATGTTACTTTGACATTATTACCGTGTGAGTAATACACTAAAGTAATTTATTAATGGAATAATTATTAATATGTTTTTTTTTTTTCTAAATTAATGTTCAGGACCTAAAATCTTTTACGTTATAAAAAAGTGCTGAAGAAGGTGCCAATCCAATGCAGCGCCTGACATCGACGCGAAAGTCACTTCACTTTTTAATAAAGGTGAAGTGAACACACACGTAAGTACAACATTTTGTTCCATAATCAATATATACACAACAGTTTTCGGATAAGACGGAGTCTGGGTGGCTGTGTAAATGATAATTTAAGCTAAATTACACATACAGTTTTCAACATACACATATAAATACAATCACAATATTTTAATTTTGAGGGTAGGCAGAAACAATAGCCTGTCAATGCGTTGTTTTATAGTGATGGGCATAAAGAAAAAAAATAAAAAGAAACCGAAAAAGCTTTTTTATCTATATTTGTAATACATTCACTACAAGACAATAACATGGACAGTGTTATACATAAATTCTAGCCGAATCGGAGAGATCCGCTATCTGATGAACAAATAAAACTAATTTTATAAGAGTAGGTACACGGTAGTCGTCACGCGTTGAAACGGACGTCCTTTTCAACACGTCGGTACCTGTCCGTTTCATTGCGAATCTAACCTCAACAACATTATTAACCTAACTCCAAACAATAAGTATTGATAAGATTATAATTCACCACTCCGTGTGTTTTTAACAGACTTCAAAAAGGAGGAGGTTCTCAATTCGACTATTTTTTTTCGACTTTCGACTGCGTGAACAGATTTAGACGATTTTTTTATATGAAAGCTAGTGCTTCCCGTGTGGTCCCATTTTAATTTGGTCCAGTTCTGACAATGGCATCCTTGAAAAAACCTTATAAGTCTTAAGTTTGCATTAAGCATGTGCGCGACAAATGGACGAATAACTCAATATCACGCCAACCAACTTCAATTATTCTTTTTTTATTGGAAAAGATGTACTTCAAGAGTATTTCGATGAGAGTTTAGTCCAGTTGTGACAATGGCATCCATCAGAAAACCATATTATATGAAAAGGTGCACATGTAGTTTTGAAATAATCTGAAAATCAACACGTGATGTTAGGAAATAAACATACCGAAGAACATCGATGAACACAAATCTCCTTCTGGAGTAGCCAAGTAATTGGAAAATAAACCAAGTGCTGTAAAGTAAGTCTCTTGACTTCAAGTTATTCATTATCGTTTATTCGGTCTAGGCTACCTCCATTAGCAGTGCAAAGTAAAATGAATGTGAATGCACTTAAGTTAATTAAATCAAAGTCGAATAAGTCTGGCATTCACTCACAATTGCAAGATTACTTAAGCATTTGATTGTAAAGTATAAAGCTGACTAATGGTGTTTGCACCCTTCAACTTTGCAAGGGTTAGAATAGAACGATTCAATCTTGTGCTTTTAATTAATGAAGCAGAATTTAAACAACATATTTTAAACTAAGGACTGGATTTAACAGCAACGTTATTTGACCAATTGTTATTTATTATATTAAATAAGTAAAACTTATCCTTTACACTTAAAATGTGACATAGATCCAATTTATAAATTTAAAATAAAAACTAACGAACCCACTTAAACCGGTATTACTGTATATTTTTGAGAAAACATAAAAGATATATACATCTTAACAGTGCTTAAACATAAACTATTCTTTTTTACCAACTTATACTAAACATGTTTTTAGAATATGCTATTAATTTTAAAATAAGAATATATAGTATATAATATTCTAGGTAACTAGAGTATAAGGGAAAGAAAGTGACTGAAGTACTTGTATATAGCACAACGGGCCGTAATATCTTGGTATGAGAAGACATAACTGATCTAATACAACGTACATAAAATTAATCTTTATCAGTCAGCCTGTGACCACGGCTGGGGCAACCTGCTCAAAACTTTAATTAACCGTTTATCGTGTTAATTTCTGGCGTAGTAATTTTATTATATATCCTGGATCGTGAAAATGTTATTGATAGTACCAGTTAAATTATTTTAGAATATTATCATTATGTACTTTACAAGCTACTTGTGGATTAATGTACGAGTAATTGATAAAAAATTAAAGGAAAATACCAAGAAGGTACAAAACCATTTTAATTTTTAAAGCATTAAAGCAAAAGCAAGTTCTGAAAGCATTAAAATAGTAAAATTTTATTCATATTTAGTGTTGAATATGGTGCCTACTGAACTCTAAGTACTTCTTATTTAAAAAAAAAATTGTTATGTGTGTTAGTGATTCTTAAATAAACTGTACTTGTACTTTTTCTAAGTTAAGAGCTATTCTTGTCAAATTACTAATATTATGTAAAACATTGCATGACACCAAAACATGAGTTTATGAAATGGGTATAACAATCTCATTAGCATTAGTAAAAAAAAAAGGAACGATGGATTTAGTGATGCAGACAATTTAAAGGATGTAGGTCAGCCAAAGAAGAGGGCCATGCGATGAGGCATTTTTGATGTATGCAAACAGTTCAAAGGAAACTTCATTCTCTTCAATACCTTATGGTCAGCAAAATTGGTTTGCTATGTTAAATAACAAGAGGAATTCCGTATGGATATAACCTGATTTGTATAATAAATGGATGCAAAACAAAGTAAGTTTTCTATGCATCTGAAATGTGTTTGCACCTAAACGTAACAAGGTTCTAGACAGAGTTGAAAGGAATTTCTGCTAGGAACATGCAAGTATGCAGATGTTAATGAAATTATTTCTAAGAAAGCAAGATCTGAGACGAGTGCATTGCCCTGAGTGCTTCTGGCAATTTGCATTTTGAATACTAATGATAAAGAGCACTTTCCATGGAGACAGCGTTGAGAACGCTATAAAGTAATAATAAAATTATAGGAAAAGTAATTATTAACTAAAATTTTTACGAAAAGTATTGGAGACGTTAAACCATTATTTATTTAAATTTACAAAATTTGTAATAAGTACATGCCACACCTGATAGTAAGCGTTTACTGATGTATATTACCGCTAAAACCCCAATGGTGCAATGATCTCTTGAGAGTTTGCGACGCTTTGACGACCCTAATCACTATCCAAAACTAACTACATACTGTCAAACTGTGGACTTATATAAGATGGAGTTACCAGGCGTATAATTTTGAAAGTGTGTTGTACTTTAACATTAGTAGTATTAGTAGTTTTATAATTCTAATAATACAAAAAAAAAACAGTAAATTTGGCTTACACAAATTTCATTATTGCCACTACTACTTTAAGCAAGCAATTTTAAAATAAAAAGTATGTTAGTACCATCAGCTCTGCCACAAGTCATCTATTTTGAAAATTTGAAGTGTGTTTCAGCGTAGCAAAAACTGTTCTCAACGTTGAACAAGGCGATAAGGAGTGCTTTTATTAAATTTTCTCGCATCGCCTGACTAATGTTGTCCAGCTGACGCGCATCCGACACACTTACTTTCTCTTTTTCGGTCGTTTGTGAAATTTGTACGGATTGCTAAACATTGGCATCATATTTTCAATAAATTCTCTATATAATTGAAACATATTTAGAAGGTATTCATCTTTTTTTTTTTATTTAGAGTTTAACAAGTGAAACTTAGGCACTGGACTAAGTTTCAAGGCAGACTTTTGAATTTTGATTAAAAATAACATAATTATATAGTTTTTATATGAACGTACCTTTTTATTCTTGTATAAACCCATTTCATTTAGGTTACAAAAGCATTATAACTGTCAACAGTAACAAATCTTAAAAACATGTCTTTAATCAGAACACTTAATCAATCTAAATGAACAAGGTATTAAATGGTGCTATTTAAATTTGGCTAACATTATTGAACATCTACAATAGCGAAACGTTTGTTCACATTAATTAAGAATGTTCGTTTTGTGAACACTACAGTCGATAGGGAGCCGCTCGCTAGTCGATTCCACGAAATTCATTAATTAATTTAAACATTCATGCTTAATTATCGAACTTTTCATTTAAAAACCCTCTTTATTCGTTGCTTTATTTATTAACTCGATTGTTGGCTAAAAGTTATTTGATAAACATTTAACAATTTAATTGGTGAATATTTCAGTATTTATTTATTACACAGAATGTATCGATTTCCAAAGTTACGTTAATTGCTACAGAGTTAGTCTTGCCATAAACTTTCTCGTTTTTTAATAATTGTGTATGTATATGATTACGAAAATAAAAACACAGATATAGTATAGATGTTACATACCTTTAAATTGCAAGGTCGAAAGAAGTCCAATGGCAATGAAAATTACCCCATAAGTATGCATGCCCATAAGCATACCCCACTTACATATTTCTTAAACGATTTTCTTGTTTTAGTTCAGGGGTGCTCAAACTTGAACTGCTGGCGATCTACCTCAATATTTTTAGACTACTTACGATCGACTTGAGAGGCTGCAAGTATGTGTGATGCAGGGTTGTCGTACATACACGATACACCCTACCTACCTAGGTAGGGTGTACCGTAGCATATATAGATATTAGCTTTCCGCACAATTTACATTATCTTAGTCAAGGTTTGGGTTAGGTTTACTTAAGTTCTTCTCTACAATATCAATGAAAAAACTCCTAGTTATTCAAAATTGCGAGTTTATTCGTTGTTACAAAACAAAAGAGTTACATATGGTGTTAAACTCAACTAAGGAGTGACTTTGGATCTTGAAGCGTGGCACTGCATGTCCTCAGCATACTTTTCATAAGATGGTGCGTAACCACTGAGTGCCAATCGCAAGAATGATAACATATGATCGTCAGTTAGTCGATTGCGATATTTTGACTTAATTATCTTCATTTCAGAAAATGCAGACTCGCACAAGTAAGTTGACCCAAACATTGCCGTCAGTTGAAGGACGATTTGCCTTAGATTCGGATATTTATCTTCAGATATAAAACACCAAAAATTTGTATCAGATGCTGTAGCTTTGAGATGTATATCTGATATAATCTGCACCAACTCATTTTCAACAGAACATGAGTTCATATTAAACTGACTTGCTACTTCAGTGGTTAATTCCTCAATGTTTTTACATGAAAAAGGATAACTCATAAATGATCCTATATTTGCCAATTTACTGCAATCATAAAAACGCATTTCGAATTGTCCCAAAATATTTGATAATTCAGCCTCATACGTATCATAATTCAACTGAGGAATCCTTGCTTTCAAAGACGGAAAATGTTTCAGATCCTTTCTTTTCAGTTGATCTATCATAAGTTGCAATTTACTTTTGAATGCGTTTACTGCGCTAATCATCTCAATAATAGTTTTTCCTTTACCTTGAAGCTCCAAGTTAATGGTGTTTAAGTGCATTGTGATGTCAGTCAAAAATGCCAAATCAGTCAGCCATTTTTCGTTTTTCAAAATCTCAGTGTCATCACCTCTTTCGTCTAGAAAAGCTGTTATTTCGGGCAATAATTCTTGAAACCTTTCTAGGAATTTTCCGCGACTCAACCACCTGACGTCCGTGTGAAGAACTAAATCAGTGTGTTCAGCTGACTCCCTATCTTCCAACTGCAACTTAAAGAGCCGCCGTTGCAAGCTACGTGCACGGATGGAATTCACAATTTTTGTTGCAATGCCCATAATTTCCTCCGTGTTTAAAACTTTTGAACACAAAACTTGTTGATGTATAATGCAATGGAATGAAAAAAATGAAGGGAATTCTTCATTAGCTCGACACAATGCCACAAAACCGTTCTTGTTTCCAGTCATTGCTAGTGCTCCATCGGTTGTAATGCACACTAATTTATATATTGGTAGCTTGTAGTTTTTTACAAAATTGATGAAAGCGTCATATATATCTTCGCCACGGGTCTTCCCCTTCAGAGGAATGATTGTCAAAAATTCTTCCTTAGCCAACATGTCATTGAATACCATCCGAATAAAAATACACAGCTGGGCAGTGTCTGTCATATCGGTGGATTCGTCGAACTGTAAAGAAAAGTATGTACATTCCATGATATCATGTTTTAGTTTATCTGCGATGTCCTGACTCATGACTTCAATACGCCTTGTGACAGTCGGACGAGTGCCTCTCTAAGTTACCACGCTTAGGTATTGCAACTGACGCACGACAAATAACACAAATGCACTTATCCTTCACCATACAAAAGAAAAATTCTTCCTCCCAATCGTTATTAAAATAATACGTTTTAGATTTCTTCACTGCACTCATTTCGCACTATTTAATAATAAACTTTGTATCGACGTAGTATCGCCTTCAAGTTACAATTCAGAATGACTCCAATTCCTGCAGGCGCAACATTTATATCGGTGTGAACGAAAGTCTCGAATGTTCCCGTCAAACGCGCCGCCCGAAATGGTCTAGTACAGTCTAGTCTAGAAACAACGCGGCTTTTCTTTGACAAGTACCGCGCGTTCCTTTGATAAAGCCGCCTTTTGCCGCAAGCAGTGTTATTACGTAATAAATTTTTGTAGTTTAGTTACCTACTTATTAAAAATTTTTTTCTTCTCAAGATCTACTCAAAAAGCACTCGACCGTTTGAGCACCCCTGTTTTAGTTAATTGATTCATTAAAAGGAGAAAGAAGTTTAAAGCTATTTTTCTAAGTATAGATAATGGTTTTTCACAGTATATGGGGACAAACGAGCAGACGGGAGCTAAGTGACATTCATGCGAGAACACAGAAAATAGAATAAAGTTCAAGTCTAAAATGTACAGTAGCTTAATTCAAACATCAAACCACTTTCCATGGAATCCCATGTTGTGTTTGCTTTCGGGCCATGGCTGTGGTAATGTACGAGTAATTGATGATGTAATTATGTTTAATGGTGCTAATTACTTATAGGGTGATTTAATGGCGATCAAATACATCCCTGATGTTTAATTCAATTCAGCCTTGAAGTGAGACATTGAATGGATTATTAATTGTTTAAATCAACAATTATGTATCGCTTCTATCGTTAATGAGAATGTCAATTTTACCCTGTACTTTGTAGAAAATATGTCAAGTATACGGAAACGTTTTAATAGTCGATTACATATCGAGTTTAGATTTTTAAATTTAAAAATGACAGTAGCAGTAGGTTGTAAAATTGTTTTCTTACGGTAATTTCGAGAAATAGCAATGTTAGTCGTAGTGGACCTGGTTGCGAGACAATATCAGTTATGTAAACCCTTAGCTGACGGTGTTACCTCCATTGAAAGAATACCTGATAAATATAATATGAACTTCACTACATAAGTGTCATTGAACCTGAAATAATATAACATTAATTTTTATACAGGTATCATACATAACAGCAAAAAATAATATACCCCATAAGTATATTAATGTTATTGTTTCATGTTTTTAAACATTCAATACCTATAATTTGAAATATTACAAAAGACTAATTTATTAAAATATACTTATTTAAGGGATAGAGAAAAAACAGTAGTATTCAGCCTTAATCCAATGGATACTTTGACAATAGAAACCAAGTTTCCACTTGAAAGGCTGAATTTGTGCTTGCCTCAAAAAATAATGCCATCTCTTATCCTGACGTAGGTAGATACGTATCACTGAATCAGAAACTTTTAATGGCGCGACTCGTCAGTTATCTGTCCGTCTATGGGACTCTGAAGTAGGCAATCGATTACACCGTTCTGTAATGTTTACTGTAAATAAAGTCTCATTTGACTTCAAAAAAGAGGAGGTTTTCTCTTAGACTATTTGTTTTACTGTATGCAACGCCTGACATTTCACGTAAGATTCAGTTCAGTTTATTTGTGAACCAGTTTTATTAAATAAATAAAATTAAGGCATTGAATAATTTGAATAATGTAGATTGAAGTCATACATTAGGCGTCACCCTTCCGGGAAAATGCCCAGCCTTAATGTTTCAGCCTCAAGCTAAGGAGAGTTTGAGGCACTCACAAACGAGATAGATATGCTCATTTTTAGTAACTGAATTATTATTTCTTTAATGTAATAGTGAAAGTAAATAATTCATATATTTTAAATAAAATCTCCATATTTGGATATTTTACGTATATAAATATTAATATAAAAACAATACTTTTACCGTGTAACAGGGTGACGTCTCAGGTGCACGATTTCTAGAGCATGCTTGTTATGAACAAACTTTCCACATGACCACTTCCAATAATTCTCACATAAAGAAATATCTATTTGGTTTGGTTTGGTTTTTATACATATAGTTAAATTCAAGATATGTATTCGACTTATCGTTGTATCTTATCCACATATTGTTACTTATATATTTGGAAACATACGAACTCATTTGACGTATTGTTTTTCTTTATTAAATTATTGTTTGATATAATTTTTTCGCTTGTTATTTCTTTGTAAAGAATCAAACTTTCATTTCATTTTAATCAAAACATAATGTACGTGAATCTCAATTACTTATTTGTAATTATTATTACTCAGTTTTATATTACCCCTTCGGTACTTTTTTTAAAGTAGTAGGAGTAAGACAACTCCCGTACCAGGAGTTATTCCTGGTACGGGAGTTGTCTTACTCCTATTTCTGAAGCATCATAACAATGGCGTACAGTTCACTTATTCCAAAAGATCCATTATAATACGGTTTTTTACCTTTTTAAATTGTTTAGTACTATATGCTAGTATTTATCAGAAGTTTATTCAAATAGTTTTATGCCAAGGACGACTCCGCGATATTGTTTACAAAGCATAAATAAGAGAAATGAAGACTAGTAGAACCATGACGTGCGTTGGCTTGCCTACGGTTGGTGTATGGTTTAGAGTACATGTTACTTAATTCTTTTAAATATTCCTTGTTAGTAAATTAAAATTTTGAAAATGCAGCCATCTACTTACAATTTCAATACATGAATAATAATAAAAAGACTAAATGATGAAGAAAACGCCATACCAAGTTGTACAATACTTTGATTGAATTCTTAATTGGACATAAATAATATTTATTGCAATACATATGCCAATATTTTATATAATTCTTTATATTGTGAACATTTTTATTTCAGTTTAAACTAAAACATTTTCATATCCACCCTATTCCTAATACACGCAGTATAAAAATAACTGCTCTCTCTAACCGCTATTGGCGTAAACCATATGCCTTATTTGCATTTTTGGCGAGACCATCTCGGGAAACTCTCCCGGCGGGACACTATCTGACTCTACCTATGTAAGTCTTATTGTTAGTGGCCTAACTCTATCACTCGAAGATCTATGTACATATATTCGGAACTGTTTCTTAGTTTTTGAATTCTGAGAATACTGTTTATTTTACCCATTGTAAAATAAACAGTGATTCTTAAAAATAAGGTCGAACCGACACTTCACCATACTGTAAGTATAATTACTTAACATTAGCTAAAGAAAAAACAATTTTACGATACTTAATGCAGTACTTTCAGTTTTATAATACTTACAAGTATTTTGTTCTTCACACTCACACTACATAACTATATAGAGCTGCTTTGTAATGTTTTTGATTTATCTCGACCGTAAAATTAAGTGTTCATATTTATCAATTTCCTCTCTAAGGTCATTTTTATAATACTAAAGAAAACATATTGTCAATAGAGTTGAGATGGAGCTTTTCTTTTGTTCTGTAACATATTTTTTGTTTTGATACGACACGTTCTACTTACAATATGGTGAAAAATCGTCTGTTTACCGGGTATCTAGCCAAGAAACTAACAAAAGCTGTTCTGTATATACAAAATTTACTTAATAGTATTTGGCACAGAAATTCTTCCAAGCGGATAGAGTTGAATTATAAAAAAACTGGCATAACGTGAAGCGAAAATTGGTATTAAACATTTATTGTATAAACGGTATCGTTTTAAGCTGGATTTTGGTGATTTTAATTTTCTTATATTCAATTCAGTGTTTTTAGGTCAAAAACTTTTATGACTTTTTTATACATAATATATTTATATACTTGCATCATATATTTAGTAATGTACCAGATATGTTAACTACCTACTAAGAAAAAACGTGTATTTATATACAAGAACCTTCACTTCAGTGGCAAGAGGTAAACATGTTTACCACTTGGCCCTCTATATGTAGCAGAATGTGTATATTCAGGCCAATATGGTACCTTATTTTTCTGTTCGTAAATAAGTCATGGAAATAAGTTTTTATTTACATGTAACAAAGTGGTTTGGCTTTAAGTATACTACTAGACAATTGTTTTTTGATATTTTCAATTATAATTTCAATAAATGATATGCGAAGAGTTTAGTTATCCTGATTTATTCTTTGTGTCGATGTACTTTAGTAGTATATATATTTTCTATAGAAATCCTTTATTGTTTTGGGTGTGTTGAAACCCCACCGGGATTCTCGGGGTACCGGTGTGTTGTAATCAAACCGATTAACAATCGCGGTTTGTTGTACTGCACCTAAAATAGAAGGCAACAATATAGGCAGTCTCAGTGGCTAGTGTTGTTTAGAAGAGTTGCCATAGCTAGCAAGAACACTACAAACTATTATTGAGTACCTCCGATGTACTCGTACATCCGGCAAAAGAAGAGTTAGCTGGAGACAAAGAGAAAATAAATAATATGAGAGGTTTGTTTTCAATTGAATATTTCTAAATTGTATCTTTTTTTCTGAACCCTAAAACTATATTGTTCTTAACGTTTTTAGGTAATTTGTATTTTTTTTTAGGTAGTTACGTTACGTTTTATTACTTTCCACTTTCTCCGTCGACGCCTTTTGAATACAGATGTTAAACTCTATGAATGTAAAAATGTACACTTTGAATATATAAAGAACTTGCAGTAAAAATATTCAAGCTCATTTTAAACGTTTAATATTAAGCTAACATCAAAGAGTGCGTAATATATATAAAGCCCAGGACAAAATTAGCGTATTACATTTTTCTCGCGTATCGCGCTTAGCTCTTAACCGAGTGGTATCAAAATAAAACGCCTTACGCTTTGGCGCATTTCAACGGAGTTCCCTCAGGTAGTCCTAACTTCAAAGCTGCTTACAAACGGACGCCCCTAGACAAATTCGCTAATTCACTTTGATGTCAGTCCCTCGCGCTAGGTCCCTCGCGATTCATACCACCCTAAGGGGTAATGACAAAACACATCTTAAACTTTAAATTCACCGCTGTATAAAAAAAATTGAAATGTTTGCAACAATTTGCAATTTCTTTATGTTTTTAAAAATGAGAGATTGTTTTTTAATTGCTCTGGAAATTTTTCCGACGGCGCATCACTCGTCGTCTGAAAAAACACTTTAATTGAAAAAAAAAAAAAAACAGAGGTGGGAACACCACTTTGAAGTTGAAATTTCATTTTATTTTAAAGTCTGAAATAACAAAATGTTTCGTTGTTATATTTTACAATTTCTATTACACAGCTAGAGCTTGTTTTTGTGTGTAAACCCCCACGCGTCATCACCTCACCGGAGTCGAACGGACTAAAACAACACGGTGTTCCATCACAAAGGGTCCCGGGAAGGGACGGGACGGGACGGGAAGGGGGGAAGGCAAGGGACCCGGGAAAACCCTTACAAGGAAGCCTCCGGGAACTCCTGCTGACCCTGGCCACCTCAACAGGTGGCCATACGGTCACAAGGTGTTTTAAACACCATTCTAAAGCAACATTCTCTCCTGCCGTTTGACCCCTCTTGCACAAATTAGCTTCTCAAACATAAGGTTTGTCCCCCTAGTGAGAATCGATGGTGCACAGCATTTGCAGGCAAATTTTTTGGCTTCCTAGGTAGATACCTATATAATAAAGTGAGTAAAAAATTAAAAATATAGTCCTGTACAAAGTACCAGTGCAAAAATACAGTATCCTATTGGCTAAGATCTCTTAACTATGAGGAAACTGAAGACCTGCTGTTTGTGCCTTCATAGTTAGTTAGACATTGGAACACACTTACACTCACGCATGCACACACACAGACCCGCGCGCACGTATACACACCATACACAAACACATCCACACTCATTCGATTACACTCATTATAGCTATACATACTTAATAGTTATATACTCAGCAATACAGCACTTTACATGCAATTCCTTTATTCATCTCACATGTAAAAACTACACAGTAACTATACTACGAATTACACGTACACTAGCATCTACTTGTCTAGAGATAGGAGAGGCTGGTTATCTGTCATATAGGCCCTGCCTAGTACAGAAGCCAGTCTCTCACACACATAATGACTATGTATTGTAGATGTATATGGTAGATGCATACCTTATAGGGGGGGCCTGGCCCGCTCTTCAGTTTAAAGAGGCACGCGCGGAACACATCGCGCCACCGTCTCAGGCCCGCTTCTTCTAAGGTAATGGATAGCTCCCCCGTTCCCTCCGGGCCAGTGCGCATGGAGGCCGGAGATCGTTCGGGCACTCCGGTGCCTGGTGCGGGACGAGAGAGTACTCGTACTCTCCCGTACCCTTTCCACCGCTTGTTTAGGCAACATCACGTCCTCGCAAATTGAAGCGACGGCATCCCACGCACTTTCGCTTTGGACCATGGACAGAACCATGGTCTCAAGCGAGAGGCTACCCACACCGATAGCCAGAGCTTTAGGGCTTTTGATATCCTTTTAAATGTATCCTATGTAATCACTTTCACTTGAAGAGTGATTTTCAAATACCACTATAGAGTTGGTCCAAGAAAATAATACTTATACTTACACTGTACAATATCGGCACAAGGTGCCTTACAGTGCAGTGATACAATGAAACCAGTACCTCAGGGCGAGACAAATTTATTATCGAAGCTTGTAAATACATACAGTTCTGGGGAACGAAGCCATAGCGCGATCTAAGGCGCCATCTACCTAATAGAAGAACAAACTTTTGCTACAAACATGTGTTCCATACACTTTATATCTAACATTATATTTTGAACAGTCAATATAAAATTATCATAAAAACCAACCCTTTCCAGGTACAATCAAACAGAAGTAGAAGTTAAACCTCATAAAATAATATTGACATTAACGTATGAAAATTTGGTCAAACAGTTAATACATATTAAGCTTTCAGCAATATTGCTTTGTGAAAAGCCAGCGGTTACAACATGTTTTCATAACGTAGATCGAAAGCGATACAAAGCGACCACAAGAACGCTTTGTGGTTCATATTTTGCATCCTCTTCTGTTTACTAAACTGTACATAGTATTAAAATTCTTCTGTGTCAAACGGATACCAGTGGTTCACGTACACGCAGGTTCTTGAGAGAAAGTTGTGCGGTCGTAGCCGAAACCTAAATACAATTGTTCTTTTTACCGGATTTTTTTCAGAATGCTTCAAGTATAACTGTCCAAAATAATTCTTGCTTAAAACTGAGAATTACTGTTACTAATACTTTCTTTTTGTAGACCATAGTACTGTCTCTACTTCAGAGCAATTAAATCTATCCCGATCATCTTTTTAAATTTTATAGTTGTCGAATATTTTGACCGAGCTAAGTGTGATTGCACAGATGGCGGAGTGGTTTGCAGTGGTCTTATAGCACTGGTCACCTCGCCACTACGCTGCCACGCCGAGTGTTGAGGGTTCGATCTCCACACTGGAAAATACTTTGAATAAACTTTAATGTGTTGTTCTGAGCGTGAGTGTTATTTTTAAAGTCAACCGCTATACAGGAAATAATCCTAGTGCGGGAGATGTCTTTTTTAGAAATAAAAACCCAATTATCAAATTACAATGAGGGTGCTGTAATTTCGAGGTAAACCGACAATCACTGGTCCGCAAAAGGCTATTAGGCTTTTGAAAAAGGAAAATATTGTTTTTTTTATGTATTTTTAATCTTTATCATTAATTATACCCATATTCGATGCGAAAAACTTTTTTTTATCTAGTTACAATCAATTAAATCAAATTAAATCTAATTAAAATCTTTAATCTAATTAAAATCTTTAATCAAATTAAAAAAAAAATAAACACGTGACTACGCACCACGATTGGGTGCCATATTTGTGACGTCATAATGTTAAAGCGATTTCATGGCAAAACAGCGTTCACTGCTTTTACAAGTGAATTGACGAAAAATATCTCTAGTGCTGAAAATTTATTTGTTAAAGTTAATTGTGATTAGCTACTTGGATAAAGGTTTTATACATGTCAAGGCATCAAGGTAAGTTTTAAAAAAATATATATTATAACATGTATTATAACATTAATTCTGATATATAACCTAGCGCGTTATAAAATTATAAAAATATCAAGTTGAATCCCACTCATTCTTTTTTTTATAATACTACTAGGGACGACGACGACGACGAGACGAACAGACGAGTCACCTGATAGTAAGTGACACCGCCGTCCATGGACACTTGCAACTCAAGAGTCGCAAGTGCGCTGCCCGCCTTTGAGGATGATGAGGGATAGGGGATGCAGGGAGCGGAAAGAAGAGAGGAGGGATGAGGAGATGGAAAAAAGGAGAAAGGAGATGAGGGGAGAGAAAAGGGGGCGGGGGAATTGGGCCTCCGGAAACCTCACTCAATTCGGGGAAATGCAACGCAAGCGTTACTTCACAACCGGTTTTCTGTGAGGCCGTGGTATCGCACCGGTCGAGCCGGCCCATTCGTGTCTAAGCATGGCTCTACCACTGAAAATTAGGTAAAGTAGGTAAAGTAAATATAGGAATTTGTTAGTTAATGGTGATAAATTATCTTAAATGATCAATAGCAATTTTTTTAATGCTTTAGCCCTTCAAGCCCAGTAAAAAAAAAGATATATTTACTAAAGTCTACTTATTCAACTAGCGTATTTCCATGAATACTTATTAATTACAATATTATTTTGAAATACTTACGTCGAAAAATTATAACAAAAAAAATTGTTTTGGAACAATTTATATCGACGCTTTTCATACTGCGGAATGTTTAAAAACATTTTTTCGTAAGTGGTTCTTAAGTTCGTTAAGTTCGATAACTTCTTAAGTTCGATATTTGCTATATTTTTTTTTATATTTCACGATAACAGTAGAATGTAATATATCAGAAATCAAAACAATGTATTATCTCTGTATACTGCAATGAGTGATAACTAAAATTACGACGTCAGAAGCGCTCGGGTTTGTAAGAAAAAAAAAAACAAAAACTGTTTTGTTATAAAACTTATAAATCATCTTTCCATTTATCAAAAAAAAAAATAGATCGATCATTCAATAAACGAAATTACATCTTATTAGAAAGAGGTAGAAATCGGATAATATAAATGATAGACTTTAAAATTGCTCACATTGCGCAACTAATATAACATAAATTCCCAATTAACTTCCAAACATGTGCTTAACTTGTCGGCATTTTAATAGTTCTAGTAGAACACGTAATTGCCGAGGAATATACCCGACGTCTTTGAGTTAAAAGGGCTCTGTATGCAAATCGTAGGTGCGCAATGTGCGACAATGTTACCAGCTATTTGCATTGTCTAGCATCCTAGTTACGACTCAATTATCTGCAGAAGGTAAGGAACACCAATTAACGACTTTTAATGCGCCCTACTACGGGCGCAAAAACGACTGTTACAGTATTCTACCACTTTTAATTTAAGTTCAGAAATTCTTTTTAGAGCAAGAATAGACCTTTAATTTTGTGCAACAAAGCGTACCTTTTTGTTAAACCATAGCAATAAGGATTTTGCTAGTTGCTAAGGAGTGATGTACTCTCATTTGCAAGTGTCCATTTCTAGATTATTTTATGACATGTCTTAACAAATATAACCAGTTCAACAGTAGTTGGATTGGTTTAATTTATTTAAAACTTACTTCGTGAATTATAACCGCATTCAGATCTCAGTTACAATCAGAAGTAGCTTGAAATTGAATAGTGATAAGTGGTGAAAGGTGTATGTGTCGTTCGGCTGGTTTGTGCTGCAATTATATTTAGTTGTATATACGTAGTAAAATACTAGAATATATTTATGTAAGCATTAAAAGCAAATAAGTCACTGACAGTATAAAAGAGCAAACATTTCTAAGCCGTAATAGAATAGGAAACTCGTATACCACAAGCGTACTGACACAAGTCTTTCTTTTATTGTTAGTTTGGTTTGACTTTACTTTGTTACATTTATATTAACTGTCACAGTTATATGCTTATTTTCAACATTCATATCTTTAAATAAAAAAAGACGTATTATTATTATTAGCTTTAAATTATAATTTATTAAGTTATTAAGTATACTTGAAGGTGAAATATTTTGGGAAGTAATTAGGGATAAGTATAAAAATTCATATTGTCACTAATAACTACACATATATTATTTTATGATGACTGGGATACTGAGACAAATTATTTTTATATCTACGTATAAGAAAGGTAAAACATATTAGTGCTCGTGATATTACCTTTGCCAAGGTGGTGTTACCGGTAAAGCAAATGCCAACGCAGATTCTATTCAATGTGGCGCTATTGTACCATTATGGGTAATCCAGATACATTTGGAAGATATGAGGTGTCGAACTTATTGTTACATTAGTATTCATGCTCTGTGTCTGTCGGCTATTTTCCAATATCATTGTATCGTTTGTTTAGCTAGGCGAAAATGATTGAGATTGTTAGCCAGCCATCAAAATAGGTATGAATATACGATTGTATTGAAAGATGCTGGAGTGCAATTAATTTAAAATAGTTTCTCTGTAGCTGTGTGCAAGAGGTGAATCTCTCTATTCTTTCTATTGATAAATATTATTATATAATATAATATATTCTTATTTGGACAGATTAGAATGTTTGTTGAGTAATAAGAATCTGGGGAATAGAAGTTTGTGTGCATGACCTGCTAATTCACCGCATTAGCAGGTCATACACACAAACTTTTCAAAACTCAAACTCGTTACCTATAATACCATGTGTTTTTTTTTTTTTTTTCTAGAGCCGCAACACGCTCTCTTAAGAGTAATTTTCGAAAGTTGATGAGAGTTGACTAACCTCGAAAAAATGTTCTTGTCACAAATAATACGGATATGACTTTCCGAAGGACCGTTAGCCCTATTCATTGCAAATAATAAAACAAAACCTACTAGATCTACTAGATCTCTCTACTCGTCCTATATGATGATGAACGATTTTGTACACAAATTATAATTAATACCAACATCCTATATTATATTATATTATTCTATATTATATGTTTCATTAGAAACATATAAGTGTAAAAGTATAGGTGTTGTGTATTAAAAAAATAGGTGAAATAGAGATTCAAGGTGACTTTCAACTTTCGAACGAAATAATCACAAAAGGTTTGCGTTTCTTCATTTGTAAAGATTTTTAGCCTAACAAATAAGGAACTTCCTCTTAGTTGACATGAAGACGAAGCTATACATAACTCAGTGCAGTGACGTAAACGGTTATCTGTGCACATAAACTATGTTAAATTGCATAGATTCTGTCTTCAATTGCCGCATGCCTTTGAAATATGTTGATAGATACTAACAATATCTGGTTTTTGAGTACATTTAAAGTGATTATTTATGTATCTTAAAGTTTGAAATGAAATAGTCTGTAAAGGTTTAAAAAATATAATTTTCTTTATTTAACCACTGAAAATATACATCTATAGCAGCAATTACAAACAAAAAAAAATGTAAAAAAGGCACACTAAGTATTTATATCAAATAATTTTCATCAATTGCTTGGTACCTATATTTTGTAAATATTAATATAGAGTGCCTACCCTATTTTTATCTACAACATGAAGTACACGACTTGGTTAGGTACCTCTGAGTACATTGTTTATTTAATAAAATCAATGGAAAATGGCTAGAAAGCGTTTTATTTTAAATGAAAATAATATTATTATAATATTAAGAAAACGCGACTGGACTGTTGGTCTACCTGTTATTGATCCTGCTAAGTCTAGTAACTAAGTAGTCTCTAAGTAACTCCGCACAGATAATTCTATGAAGAATATGGCGATCATTTGTATACATACAAATGAGACCAAGATAAAATAAACTTAGAAATAAATAAGTATGTTCATTAGCAGTCTGGTTACCATAGATAATATAATATAATGAACTGCTAAGTTTGGTATCAGACGGCCGTGTGTGAGTCGTCCGAAGATATTATTATTACATATAATGAATAAAACCAAAATAAGAGATTGACTAATCGAAAGTAGAATCAATTACTTAGAAAATAAATGATTAATTACAGTGTGTTTCAAACAGAAAATAATGTTTTCTGTCATATCGTTCAATAACTTCAAGTTTTCAAATTGTTGAACCTAGAATTGGGGGACAAACGAGCAGACGGGTCACCTGATGATAAGTGACTTCCACCGCTCATGAACACTTGCAACTCAAGACTCATAAGAGTGCTGTCCGCTTGTTAGGGTAGGGGAAAGAGAGAAGGGGAAAGAGAGGATGGGAAAGAGGGGAAGGCTAAGGGAGTTGCGCTTCCCTATGAAATTTAGAAATTCTACTTGATGATGTGCATGAAATAGAATGTTTCTATTAGAGAACTTAGGAGAATTAATCAAAATTCTACTTAGAAATAATTGTTTGTTGCAAATGTACATCGTTCCATTAAGACACGGTAACATAAATTAAAATAAATTAATTTAATTTTGAATATAACAGTTTTTTTTTTTGTAATGTGGTGGTGGTGAAATCTGACGCACCATGATAAAATACTTCATACAAAAACATATTCCGAGGTTTAATTTTTGTGTTTCGAATTTAAACGTGGAAGAACAAGCTGCAAAATGAAGATCGTTCTAGAAGACGATCCAGAGATTATAACATTGGTAGAACCATGCTTAGCCACAAATGGGTCGGCTCGACCGGTGCGATACCACGGCCTCCAAAGCTATATTCCATATGTTTTAGAACGAGATTATGTTGAAGTTTTTATCATATAGTTTTCATAACATTACCGGAAACTTTTTGATCGCTCCTCGTAAAGTGTTACAGCATTAGTAGGCAAGTTAGCGCAGTTACGTATAAATACGTGCGGTGCGGTATACCACTGATGTATTTACGACACACCAAAGCGACGTGTTGTCTCATCCGTGTAATTTAATCGGTATTATGATGCTCTCTTGTAATTAATGAGTGTTCTACATGCCTATATTTTGGTTGAACGAATCTGAATTGTAATATATAATTTATTAGCTTTGTTTGTATGTAGGTAGTTTTTGAATAATTTAACACGCACAAAATTTGTGGTTTTTAAAGAACGGTCTATTTATTACTAAACATACAGATCAGTCAGGGCGATGGATATAAACATGTGAAATATCTGTAATGAAAACTTCATTATTGAAGCGACATTTCAAAAGTATTATAAGTCAACAAAGGATATTTAACTATAGTTAACTTAAAATTTACTTTGTTTTTATTAAAATACACAAAAAAAGCTTACTTTGCGTTTTTCATCAAATATTTAGCTTACCTGTCGAATTTATACACGACCCGATTTGAATACCACTAAAACATAATCTAATTAAGCAGGCCTTTATTTTCATTGGCCGATTTCAATAACTTGTTATGCAATGATACAATAAACATTTTATGTATTCAAAATCGACGTATGCTGTGCCATAAATACTTCATCAATAAACCATAAAATCTATATAAACACAGCAGCAAGAGTGTTTATTATTATGTTTATATTTAGTTGTTGAATATTAAGTGGTTTTGCATTATATTATTTTGTCACTAACACAGAGGAAGAGGAAGTTAAAGCATAGATTCGAGAGACGTCTAAATTCAAGGTTTAAAAAGATGAAACTTATAAATACAAAATATATAATGATTTTAAACCACTAAGACTATTTATGTCCTTCCGAATACTTCGGGACAAGGACATAATTATTATTATACGTTTTATTAGAAACCGATAAAGTATAAGTGTTGTGTATTAAAAAAATAGGTGAAGTAGAGATTTGAGATGACATTCATCTTTCGAACGAAATAATCACAAAAGGTTTGTGTTTCTTCATTTTATTTATTTTCAACAGGTATGGCACGTATTATAAAGTATTTAGCAAAACTTGGCCTCTCATCACAAGGCATTACCACCACTTATATGTTTTGAAAAGAATGTTCCGGACCTTATAAGAGCTGAAAACTGGCTTTCATCCAATACAATAAGTACGTAGCTCTGAATCCATTGCGCTACACTTGTGGTCATTACATTAAAATGCGAAACAGGCTACATTTAACATTTCGATACCTTTATTCTTTACCGTGATTCCACAAAGAAATTATTGAGTAGTAAATTAGGATCATACTTTATTAAATGTACTAATAGCTAGTATATTAAAATCATCAATTCTGTTGTATATTTCCATGGAATAAACTGAGTAATGTGCGATTCAGTGATATTTTACAATAATTGTTTAACTGTATTCGATATCAACATAGGCCTCACCATAAATTGTTCATCGTGTTAAAGTAAAACATAAACGTAAAACTTATAAGCACACCGGGTAGTCATGCCTGACTTCATATTAATTATTTTTTTTGTTGCCAATTATTAATGCCTATACAGAACATGGCGGCAAGTACTTAAGTTTAAAACTTATAAAATAAGTCACCCAAAAATATTATAGTACCATCACATTTCTTCCGAAATATATTTGTATTTTTTTTTGTATTAAATCATACTCACGATATAAAACTGAATATGAATAATGTACAAAAGCGAGCTTACCTAAGACTGAAAATTAAAGAACAGATGGTGAACGTATATTTTAAATACAGAGAAACAATTGTTTCAGAGATACTCGTTGTTCTTACACAACATGACGTGTGCAAGTCTATATTATTAATTGTCTGGAAACGTATTCTACATGTTAGATACATTTTATTAACAGGTGTACATAACGACAAAGATATAACCCAACAAAGGTATCGGAAAACCTTGAATTCAACCAATTATAGTCAGCAAAATATCTACGAACAATAAAGTTATGCATTTTATACCTCTGAATGGAATTTCAATTTGTGCAATTTTATTGAATTTTGATGTCTGTGTATGTACATATGGTATTTAGAGTAAAAGTTTTCTCATAGAGAAACTGGAACACTGTTTTGTTATTGTAAAATACCTTACCCTCAGGCTAGATGTATTCTTTCATCTCAAGCCACACACATTCTCGGTGTGGTCAAGTTTTCAGTAGTCTTTTGTATGGTTGTGATACCCACGGGCTGTCATCGTTAAATGATGTCAACCGTTCCCGTTGCTTTGTTTATTTGAATACGTCCTTGAGAGAGCCTTCTAATGAATTTATTTTACAGCTGCGGGTTAAATTACCTTGTAACCAGCGGGTTAATTGCTTGACAATTTGTTGGTGGCTTTAAAAAGGACGGCTGATTACACTTTTATTTATGGTTTCAAACCTTGTTGACACCTAATGTGTTTTATTAAAATTTGTTTAAAATGTTTAATAGCTTTTAATTATCAATGAAAGTAACTTGTGTTATACTCCCAGGAATTGTCACCTCACAGGTGCCAACGGTGAGGTCGTATGGCGGACCGACTTAAACCACACAGAGTTCCGTTGTTGGATCGTATGGCCGGGGCCTAATGTGTACTCTCGAAAAGATGTCTCTTGAACGTGGCCTCCTGTTGAATAAGGCGACCGCTCTATGGCGGGTGAAGAGTTCCAACTCCCTCATATTTAAGGAAGCGTCTGCGGGTCACATCGTGCCGCTATCTAGGGGCTGCTTCTCCTAGGGCGACAGATAGAGTTTAGCACTTTCGCCTGGTGTGTCTTCCGTTAGTAACCGCTAAATCACAAAACTTACAAGACTGGGGCATAACTATGGAAGAGAGGTCTGAAGTTCCATCAACTGTGGAGGACTCAGTACCGATGCGATGCTAGCAGATCCCACAATAATGCTTAATAAAGGTAGGTAATCATTTCTTCAAGATTGGGTCAATCTTCAATGAGTGTTCAGTGATTTTATAAACTGTCTGTTAACTGAGAGGAGGAGTAAGAGGAAAAGGTTGAAATGGACCTCCATTCATCCTCACTTTCACGTCAATACAATGTAAGTGTTGTTAGTCTACCGTTATTCTGTAGGTCCGCGGTAGCTCTCCAACGGAGATGAATTTATCAGAAGCGTTAGAAACTAAACAATCTCTAAAAGCATTTTGAAAAAAAAGAAAAAAAATATTCAGATTAGTTACAATTCGTGAAATTAAATGACTACAATAAGTATCGTGTGTGATGAAAGTGTAAATGTATATAATTCATGTCAGTATGTTTCGTATATAAAACATTTAAATTAAAACAATTAAAAAACAAACAAAATGAAAAAGATCTGAGTGCAAATAATCCTATTAATGTTGCTGAAACATTTGTTTTACTTGATATTTAGTAAAATTTGTACTTTTTTACTATATTTGTATATACCTAAAAAAGAAATAAATGTAAAAGTGTAAAAATTATACACGCGAAGTACAAAAATATATTTTCTCATGTAAGTGTCTCACTTACATGACATAGGTACACTTTTTGTGCTTGGAAGAAATCTTCAGTACAGTAAAATCAACTTTATTGAGTTGACATTGTGTGCTTTCATTAGTTACCTTGCCACCTATTGGTTAAAGCAGACAAGTAAACAAAATAGTTGAATTGGGAACCACTCCTTAAAGTCCTACCTACATTTAAATCTTTAAATCTTTAGCTCTCCTATTTAGTTTATTATTATTATAGGCGATGTTCTAACGTTTTTGTTGTTTCTACCTAATTAGTCAAGATTCAGATAATTTTTCCTCTTTATGTGTTAGGTTTGTATTTTCATCACTTAAACCGATGGTTAATTACTGGTTATTTGCGTGAAGAACTACCGCCTGACCTTTGCAATCCAATTAGTGGGGATACCTTTAACCTAAGACAGCCTGTTAAACAGAACCAGTTTTGAATAAGTTTAGTTAAGTCACTATTCATAGTTTATACTGTTTAGGTTTAACCGCCAATTTATAGTTTGTATATACATTATCAGAAACTGATTGTATCCAAACTTTAATCTTGCAAGATAGTTATTCACTCCAAGTAACTCCAAAAAGTATTTAACCCACTTCAATGCCACTATAATACAAAATACAACCAAATAGAGAGCCTTCTATTTTTATAGTCAGTTAAATGATTTTTAATTTTACGCTTTTTAGTACTTTATATTTTTTCGTAATTCGTAAACAGCACTGGAAAGTCAAATACGCAAATTCGTTTACTTCGATGACGTATTTTTGCCAGCTACTATGATTTTAAAATCAAACTTTTGAACCGATTTTTATGAAATTTCTATGGGAAAAATGGGAAAGTATATCGTTTCACATAGCGAAAAGTCAATGAGGTTCATAAATGACGGAGTTATGAGGTAACAAACATAAAAAATACATACTAGTTGAGTGATTTCTCCTTTTTTGAGATCCGTAAAAAATTTTATTATATTATTTATAAATTAAAATATTAGGTAAAGTGTTATATAGCACAACGTCAAAAGTAGAGATGTTATAATAATGTTATGTTAAATCATTTTTTTTAAATGATGGATTTGATGGATCCAGTCACAAAGATTGAAAGCAAGCTATAACGCCTATCACTTTTCTGCGTTCAAATTTTATTTTTATTTATTTGCATTCTTAGACAGTATAAAATGTATGGAATTTTTCGAGAGCTGTACTTATCTAGAGATTGCAGTTCTCCAGTAAGCAAGGGTTGTCAAGTAACTTTGAACTGACCAGATGATATTTGTTTTGTTAATATACATACATATATACATACGAGTACATTTGACCAGAAAGTGTAAATAAGTTTTAACGATGTCATACCTACACGATTTTGATGGACAGGTTTACTGTCTTCAGCATAAATTGATTTCGAAGTTCTTAAATAAAAACAGCAATTTCATTTAAACGCTGAAATTCCTATATAAACAAATACTAATAACGTGCATATTTGTTAAAAATCTCTACAATGTTTAAAATTATTTCCCCGACAGTTTCGAAAAACATATCGATTATTGAAAAAAACAATGCCCTTATTATTTTTTAAATTTATCGTTAGCACTAGCTAGTTAATATTGAGTTTCAGTGGATTTGACTGTCTCTATTTTCAGAAAATCAAAGACTTAATTTAAATTCTAAGTCTCTTCTACTAGAAACTAATAAAATCTTGATTTTATTTAGTGGTAGAGCCATGCTTGCTTAAGCACGAATGGGCCGGCTCGACCGGTGCGATACCACGGCCTCACAGAAAACCGGTTGTGAAGTAACGCTTGCGTTGCATTTCCCCGAAATGAGTGAGGTCTCCGGAGGCCCAAAATCCCCCACCCCCCTAATGATAGCGCTGTTAACGAAAAGGATACCCCAGGGGGGTACCAGCGCTAGCGTTGGAGAATCCCCCCCTGGACGTCCACCCTCAGTACGGATTATGCCTGAGCGTGGACGCCCAGGCTGCCCCTCGTACTCTGGGGGGGGCTCAACTGCGCTCTCAAAATCTGCTCGGGGCAAGAGAAGGCATACCATGGCACCCCCTGTCACGTTTACCGTGGATTTTTGCAACATCAGGGGCTTACATTCGAACCTCGACACTGTCCACCACCACCTTGAGACAGCAAAGCCGGCCTTGCTCTTTTTAACCGAAACGCAGATATCATCTCCAGCGGACACATCCTACCTCTGCTACCCTGGGTACGGACTGGAACACTCCTTTGTTCCTAAGGCTGGTGTATGCGTGTACGTTAGAGATGATATCACTTCTCGCCGCCTCGGCAATCTTGAAGGTAGGGACCTCTCCATCTTATGTCTACGTGTAGACTGCGACGACCATCCCCGCATCTACCTATGCCTCTACAGGTCCCATAGCGGTGATGCCGAAACGGACCGACTCTTCGACCACGTCCAAATGGCTACAGACTCAGTGCTCCAGCAGGTCCCATCCGCAGAGATCGTGATTCTTGGTGACTTTAACGCCCATCACGCCGAATGGCTTGGTTCGCGCAAAACCGATCATGCGGGAAGATCTGTTCACGATTTCGCCTTGGCATATGGCTTGACGCAGCTGGTAGCAACGCCTACGCGAATCCCAGATGCAGAAAGCCACGTGCCTTCACTGTTGGATCTTCTGCTGACCTCACATCCTGACGGCTACAAAGTATCCGTTGAGGCCCCTCTTGGCTCTTCGGACCATTGCCTGATTAGGAGTATGGTGCCACTCGTTCACTCGCTGCGGCCGCGTGTTACAGGCAGTCGCCGCGTATGGCACTATAGGTCAGCAGACTGGGATGGAATGAGAACATTCTTTGCATCCTACCCATGGAGGCAGGTTTGCTTCTCGCCGGATGATCCCAATGTCGTTGCTGACTCTGTCGCGGATGTTGTGCTTCAGGGTATGGAGCTTTTCATTCCATTCTCCCTGATTCCCACAGGTGGCAAGTCCCAGCCTTGGTTTGGTCGAACCTGCAAAGCGGCGTCCCGCCGAAAGCAGGAATGTTACCAAGCATGGGCTAATGCAGCGACAGCACGGGATGTAAAGACCAGCACATTAAAGAAGCAATTTAACTTTGCCTCCAGGTCCCTCAAAAGAGTAATTGCTGGGGCGAAGTCGGCTCACATCGGCAGAATTGGCGAGAGACTAGTTGGTCTCCCCTCCGGAACTCGTGCATTCTGGTCTCTTGCCAAAGCTGTCCAGGGGAACTTTTGTAAGCCATCCCTTCCACCTCTGCGCATAGGAGATAATTCGTTGGCCAACGACGCTAAAGAAAAAGCCGATCTTCTGGGCAAACTCTTTGCGTCCAACTCGACCCTGGACGACGGGAGAAACGCACCGCCGACCATACCGCAGTGCGAGACCCGCATGCCGGAAGTCCGGTTTACACAAAGGGCAGTGCGTAAAGCGCTTCTTTCCCTCGACGTTCATAAGTCGAGTGGGCCCGATAGAATCTCTCCTATCGTGCTGAAGACGTGTGCTCCAGAGTTAGCACCGGTTTTAACGCGCCTTTATCGGCTTTCCTACTCTCTTGGCGTAGTCCCGAACTCATGGAAGACAGCTCTAGTGCACCCAATCCCTAAAAAAGGAGATCGCTCGGATCCGTCTAACTACAGACCCATAGCCATCACCTCCTTGTTCTCCAAGATAATGGAATCCATTGTTAACTGCCAGCTCCTCCGGTACTTAGAAGACCACCAGCTCCTCAATGATCGACAATACGGCTTCCGTCAGGGTCGTTCAGCTGGTGATCTTCTCGTATACTTGACTCACCGGTGGGCACAGGCGATCGAGACCAAGGGGGAAGCGTTGGCCGTTAGTTTGGACGTGGCGAAGGCCTTCGATCGGGTCTGGCACAAAGCGCTCCTTGCGAAGCTTCCTTCCTATGGGCTTCCCGAGAAACTGTGCAATTGGCTCACCAGTTTTCTTACAGACAGAAGCATCAAGGTCATTGTTGACGGTGCATGCTCCGACTCCAAGTCTGTTAATTCTGGTGTCCCACAAGGCTGTGTGCTATCACCCACGCTGTTTCTTCTGCATATCAACGACATGCTGCAGATTAGCAGCATCCATTGCTATGCAGACGATAGCACGAATGATGCCCTTTACACCGGCCGCGCTAACATTTCTCGGGTAAACGTCATCGAAAGCCGATCCAAACTTGTGTCTGAAATCGAAACTTCTTTATCAAAAGTTTCAGATTGGGGTCGACTTAACCTAGTCCAATTTAACCCCACGAAGACACAGGTTTGCGCGTTCACCGCTAAAAAGATGCCATTGGTCGTATCACCTCAATTTGAGAGCACTTCCCTAACTGCATCAGCCAGTATCGGAATCCTTGGCGTCGATATATCAAGCGAAGTCCAGTTTCGCGGTCACTTAGAGAGTAAGGCCATATTAGCCTCGAAGAAGCTTGGTGTGCTAAACAGATCGAGACAGTATTTTACTCCGGCCCACCGCCTGCAACTTTATAAGGCGCAGGTTCGGCCGCACATGGAATACTGTTCTCATCTCTATGCAGGTGCACCCCAGTACCAACTTCTGCCTCTTGACCGCATTCAACGGAGAGCGACTCGCATCATCGACTGCCAAGATATTTCTGATCGACTTGACACCTTGGCGTTGCGTAGAGATGTAGCTTCACTCTGCATCCTCTATCGCTTGTATCATGGGGAGTGTTCAGAGGAATTGTTCGGACTTATACCGGCTGCTGGTTTCCGCCATCGTCCTACACGACAAAATATCCATCCCCATCACCTGGACGATTGGCACTCCACCACTGTGCGCTTCTCCAGAAGCTTTTTGCCTCGCACAACCAGCTTATTGAACAAATTGTCGCCTGCCGTATTTCCGAACCGATACGACCTTCAAACCTTCAAGAAGAGAGCGTACCTCTACCTAAAAGGCCGGCAACGCACTTGTGACTCTTGAGTTGCGGGTGTCCATGGGCGGCGGTAGTCACTTACCATCAGGTGACCCGTCTGCTCGTTTGCCCCCTATAGCATAAAAAAAAAAAAAACCCTTGATTGGTTCCTTTCAATTTCACCTGCACTGTACAGCTAGTAAGGGTCGCAACGTGATGTTTTATAGCCTTTTAATAGTCATCAATACCACACTCCATTGACAAATGCATAGTTCCATTGACTGGCTTGGTAGTCTAGTGGTTACTGACCCTGACTGCTGAGCTGGAGGTTCGATTCCCACGAAGAACAAATATTTCTCTGAACATCACGATTATTTGTTCTGTGTCTGTGTGGTATTTATCTATAATATTTAGAAACTTATAAGTATGTTTTTCAGCAGTCTGGTTATTATGGTACAGCTGTGCTTAGTTTGGGATCAGCCATGTGTGAGATGTCTGAAGATATTATTATTATTCTGTTTATTATATATATAATTTGACAAGCATATAAATTATATTTTTAAACATAAAAGAATAAAATATATATTTAACCTGAAAAATACATAGTGCCTCACCAGTATTTTTTTCTCACAATACGTGCCGTATCAAGAAGCCTTTTGCATCAGACACTTAACCCAGCTGAACAAGGTAAGCCTCTGCAGATGTTGATCGAGGTTCTTAGCAATCGCCCCGCTTGGGTGGTGCGGCGTCAGATCCTCACTGCAGTCATAGGAGAGGATCTCTCGCTACCGGGCCTTCATACGCTGCATGGCCGGTAGCGATAGGAATTTCATATCGCAGAAGAAGGCGGTGGAGCGGGCCCGGCACGACGATCTCCATTCGGACCCAATTCGCCGCCGGTGAACCGGCGGCGTAGGCGCGCTTACTAGCATCTTATGCCGTTCTGAGTGTGGCCGCGGGTGGTCGGGACGGGTTTTCCCCTCCATCCGCATGTGGCCAGCCGCGAGGAGGCGAAGTCCTGGTGTGCCTTTTTTTTTTTTTCTCCGTGCGGAAATCCCCTCGGATACCACCTTCTGGTGGCATGTCGGACTCGAACCGACTAAAACCGCACGCCATCTTGGGTACTAGATGCCGGGGAACCAGGTACACCCTAGAAAGGAAAACCCTGGAACCCCGACGTACCTCGGGCCACCTACGGTTTGTAGACGGCCCCCTCCAGTGTGGGAACCCCAATGTTCCCGTAACTTCCCCCAAGGGCGCGCACGCTCCGCAGCGTCCGCGCCGCCACCCAAGCCTGCTTCTGCTAGGGTGACAGATGGCCTCATATGTCACCCCCAGGCCTGCGCTTATGGAGGACGGAGATCATTCTCCGATCTCCGGCGCCTGAGTCGCCTGTGGTACCTGGCCCGTTCCCGGGCCTGGCGGGCCGGAAGAGTTCTAAACCTCTCCCGATCCCGCTCCGCCGTCTCCTTGGCAAGCATAATTTGCTCGCAGAAAGAGACGGCGGAGTTCCACGCGTTCTCGCTCCGCAACATGGCCGCAATCATGTTACCGAGCGAGAGAACCACCACCCCGATGGCCGCCACGAGATCACGCCTCGGCTCCTCCCACGCCGGACATTCTGCCAGCGTGTGGAGCGCCGTGTCCACGGTCTGGCCATCGCAATGATGGCACTCAGGCGTTGGCTCCTTGCGGATCAGACACAGGTGATCTCCGAAACATCCCTTTCCAGTGATCACCTGCGTCAGCCGGTATGAGAGGGTCCCATGACGCCTCTCGAGCCAATCCTCCATAACGGGTCTTACCGCCGTAATAACAGCGTGCCCAGCGCTCGGTTGCCCAAGTCGTTCCCTCCATTCCTCCACGAGAACCTGGCGGAGTTGGGATTTCTGATCGTCGATTTCACGCGGTTCAGGACTTCTACCCAACTCCCGCGCCTCCTTGCGCCACTGGTAGAGAGCCGCAAGGGCTTTCGTCTCCAGCTCCCATGGTGGAGTTCCGGCCAGGAGACTCGCCGCCTCAAAGGAGATCGTGCGGTACCCCTTTATGATCCTGATAGCCAGCACTCGTTGCGGTCTTCGCAATAGCGCGATATTGCTGGCCTTCAGGATCTCTGCCCATACTGGGGCCCCATAAAGGGCCATGGATCGCACAACCCCCTCATATAGTCTCCTGCAGGAGTCATCGGGCCCCCTCATGTTTGGCAACAACCGCGCTAATGCACGCGCTGCGCCAACCAACTTGGGGACCAGGCTTCGGAAGTGATATCCGAAGTCCCATCGGCCGTCGAGTACGAGCCCCAAATACCTCATAGAGGGCTCGATGCCGATGCGAGTGCCTCCTACTATGAGGCTGAGTCCTTCAGGCGGCTTATTCCGAGGCCCGTGAAAGAACAACGCCTCGGATTTGTGCAGAGCCACCTCAAGACCCAACCGCCGGATTCTCTCAACGACTTGGGCAACCCCGGCCGTGGCCCTCAGGGTTGCCTCACGGTGCGTCCCGCCACATGCCGTCACAAGCGTGTCATCCGCATAGCACGTGACGGCGATACCATCTAAGAATGCACCGCGAAGCACCCAGTCGTAGCCAATGTTCCACAGGAGTGGCCCTAGGACCGACCCCTGCGGGACACCGCACGACATTTCACGCCGACCGAGACCGGCCCTAATTGGATAGATGACGGCTCTCTCCGACAGATATGCCCCGACTATGCGGCAGAGGTAAGGAGGCACTCGATGATACACTAGTGCCTCCCTGATGCAACTCCAGGGCAAAGTGTTGAACGCGTTGGCGATGTCTAAAGACACCGCCAACACTACTTCACCCTGGGAAACTGCTTCCTCTGCCAGGGCTCTCACGCGCATGATCGCATCTATGGTGGAGCGCCCCTGACGGAAACCGTACTGGTTGTCCGCCAGATCCGGCCCTACCCTGTAGAGATGCTTGACGAGGCGCCATGCAATCACTCTTTCAAAGAGCTTGCACACCTCGTCAAGCAACACTATGGGCCAGTAGGCGGATGGTGAGTCCGCCGGGCGCCCCTCCTTTCGGATGAGGACCAGTTTCCCCGTCTTCCACAATTTCGGAAACTGGCCCTGCTCGAGATATGCGCTGAACAACCCTCTCAGTCGGGGCTCGAGAGCCGGCGTCTCATCATCTAGAGCCAGGACCCACGCTCGGCCTGGAATGCCATCGGGTCCTGGGGTGGTGCTTTTAGCTTTTAGCCGTTGCACCGCCAGCGCTAGTTCTGCCCGAGTGACCTCAGGCACGTCGTCATCATCCACGTTAGGCACCTCAGGTGGGGTGTGTTCCACCAACCGTGATGGGAACAGGGCGCCGACGACCCCCTCAAGCAAGTCTGGCTGAAGACACCGGGTCAACGGCGGGGCCCACGGGCGCATCTTGCCTCTAACCATACGGTAAGGGCGCCCCCATGGATCCCGCTCCAGTGTCTCCAGCAACTCGCAGCGGGCCTCACTCTTGGCCCGCTTTATCGCTGCCTGAAGGGTTCTCTTGGCACCCCTGTATTCCACCAGCAGCTCCGCCTCTCGGGTGACCGCGTCCGCAGGACGGCGACGCCTCCTGCGGAACCGGGACCACCGGCGGCGTGCGGTCACGCAGGCCTGTCGCAGCCCTGCAATCTCCGGCGACCACCAGTAGACCCGGCGCCTCGCTGTATTGGGCTTAGCCCTAGGCATCGCCGCATCACAGATACGAGTCATAGCCTCCCGGAACCATTGTGCCTCGGCACCCACATCAACAGGCCCATCCGGCGCAGGGGCCCAGGCCTGTACGATGGCGGCTTCCAGGAGGAGCTCCCAATTTAAACGCTTGAGCGCCCAACGTGGCTCAGGTGGAGCCGGTATGGCCGGCACGCCATTCGTGGGAGCGGAGACTTCAAACAGAATGTATCGGTGATCCGAACCAGTCTCCTCCCCCCCCACGACGCGCCAGTCTTGAACACGGCGTGCCAGCGAAGGGCACGCGAACGAGATGTCCACGATTGAACTGCCCCTCGCCGTCACGAACGTGGGTACGGCCCTCTGATTTAGGAGAACTAGACCGAGTCTTTCGGCCCAGTTCTCCAGAGCTCTGCCCCTCTGGTTCGTGCGCCGAGAACCCCAAGCCTCTGACCAGGCGTTGAAGTCCCCGACCACAAGAACCGGGTGAGGACGACAGGCGTCGACGACGACGGCCAACTGAGCGAGCCATTGCTCATACTCGGTTATGTCTCGGTTCGGCGTGAAATAAACGGCCACGACCGATATATCCCCAACCACCGCCGCTATGCAACCCCGTTCTCTTGCAACCACGGCAAAAGGAGGGGTGCCGGCGGCGGTGCCGTGTACCAGTGCCGCCGAGCCATCCAAGTCGGTCTCCCAGGCTGGCCCGAGAAACCGGTGGGTGTATGGCTCGGCGACAGCGGCAATGTTAATGGACCACTGTGCCATACTCTGGAGCAGAAGATCCTGAGCGGCGGCACCGTGGCCCACGTTCGCCTGCAGGATGCGGAGATGGGAATCCATTATTGAATTTCCATCTCCCCGTTCCGCCGCGAACCTTGCCGCTCTAGAGCGGCATCATCCATCGCCGGTTTGGGGACAGAAGGCCGGCCTCCCAGCTTCGGTCTCGATCCGGCGCAGGCTTGCCCTCCGCTGTGCATCTGAAGCATTGCACCGAAGCATTGCAAGCCCCCGCCTTGTGACCGGGCTGGCCACAGCGGAAACAGAGGTCACCTATGGTGACCTCCGCCGTACACTGGACGCCTACATGCCCCACCGACAGGCACCGGAAGCACCTTGCCGGCCGGGCCTGCAGGAGTCGTGCCTGCGCCTTCAGAAAACCCCCAACCAGGAGGGTACGTCCATCAGCGACCTTTTGGGCCGCTGCGATGGGGCAGCTGACAACCGCTGCCCCCTGTCCAAAGGGCCCGAAGCGTATAGCCCCGGCCTTCACGTTGTCCAGAGGGCAACCCCCGACCTCCATCACGGCGAGCCTGAGCTCATCTGCCGTGACAGAGTCGTCCAAGCCCGTGATGCGCAAATCAGCGCATTTTATGGGACTGGACACTCGAACGTCAGCTGCGTCCAGTGAGTCCCTTATCTTGGCCGCTAGGGCGTCAGCTTTGGGGCCACTGGTAGCACCGGGGATTTCGAGGAGCCGGGCTCCCGTTCGGGTGTTTTTGCACCGAACGCCCGGTATCTCTAGGGCCTTGAGGTCGACTTTGGCCTTAACTTTCGCCAAAACCTCGGCGTACCCCAAGCCCCTCTCCGCCGCCTCTGCCGTCAGAGTGACTACGACTGAGCGAGCGAGGTGTGCGGAGTTTCCTCGGTGCTCCCGTCGCAGCGCCGGCTGCCTTTTTAGCCTTTTTGGCCGCTTTATTGGCGGCCTTCCGCTTCTTTTTCTTATCCCCGACTGCCGTCCAGCCCCCTTCTAAAGGGCGCTGTACGGTATCAGCCGGGGCTGGGGCTGAACTTAGATCTTGGGTTGGGTTTGCTTTCTCCTTTCCCTTACCCTGGGTGACCTTCCGAGGTGTTTTTGCCGCTGGTCCGACCACGCTAGCTGCTGGCTGGGCTGCTGAGCCCGCTTTAGCAGCGGCTGCGTACGTTGCTCTTGGTGGAGCCAGAGGTGGACGATAATGAGCGCTCTCTACTGCAGTGATGCGCTTCATTAATCGCTCCTCCATTTCCGCCATGAGCCGGACTATATCCGGCTTCACCCGGCAGGGCGATACCACTGGAGTCGACGACGCCAGTGTGGCGCCAGCGTTGGTTGGAGCGGAGCCTAGCGCCCTCTTTTTTGCTTCCGCGAGATCTGCTTCGAGGCGGGCTTTCTCCCTTTCGTGGGCCCTACTTTCAGCCACTAGGAGTTTTCCCGCCTCGACAATGTTTCGCACAACCGTCAACAAGATGTTTTGTTCAGGACCCCCGAGTGTTGTACTTGTCTGAAGTAAGCAATCGGCTGCGCCGATTGCCTCCTCGATCTGCTCCACGGGGTTCCCCACTCTGATGCGTAGCTCTTCCAGCGTTGAGTCACCGCACCTCGTGTCAGAGGTGCTCGTCTTATCAGACTCTACCTTTTCAAGGAGGGCCTTGAGCAAGAGCTCCTCCTTGGCCTTCTTTGCTGCCTTTGTCTTAGGAGGGCGGCCTACGCTACGAGTACGGGCCCCTCGACGATTTGTACCCCTCGTAGATTTCGTGCCCTCGTCACTTGAAGCAGTGCTTATGTCCACTGGGAGGGGCTGGGGCCTCTTTCGATTTTGCGAGCCTCGTTGATACCGATCTGCAGCTGACACTATCGGGGTGCTCGCACCACTCATTTCTGAGGCAGTGTCAGTATCTGATACTGCCCCACGTCTATCCGCGTCCTTCGCGATATTTTCGTCACCGGATTTACCGCTCGGCAACGGGCGGGTTTGGCAGTGGTTGCTCCCCCCAGAATACGACTGGGAGCTGCCGGAGCCGTTTGGCTCCGGGAGGGACTCCCCAGGCGCAGTGCGTCTGGGACCCTCCTGGGTAGGTTTTTCCTTTTGTTTACCCATGCCATAGTTTTGAGTTTAATGTCCTCCGACAACAGGACGCCCTCGGCACTGGACTCCCTCCAGCGACTCAGCTCATTGCCGGGCGTCAAAGCGTGGGCTTGGAGTTTTTTTTTTATAGAGGTTTACGTCCTCGCGGCTTCGAAGAGCCACCGGTCCTGTCCGTTCAGGATTACGGCTGGGCCGGACGGAGTCTGCACCAGACCGGATCCGTCCGCCCCGAGGTTTTTTATAGAGGTTTCCTTCCTCGTAGCCCACGTAGAGCCGTCGTTCCTGACTGCTATCAGTCAGGCTTACGACTTGGTCGGACGGTGGTCTGCACCAGACTAATGTCCACAACCTCTGGTCAGAGCCAGTGGTGATGGACCCGTCCGCCCCCTGATACTCTCCACTGTGCCCTCCGCTAAACGGAGGGACACGCAGAAAGCTTCCAAACAACCCTCAGGAGGGCTGTTCCCGCCTCGGCCGGACTTGGCCGTAGGCGGCAGCGTTTCTCCTAGTTAACGGGAGAGGCGCTGCCGTCTTCGTTCCCCAGGGTGCACCACGTGGAGGTTCCGGACCTCGCACCCCTCGTCCTGGTGTGCCTGGACGTTGTCTAATTGAGAGTTACCCAAAGGTGGCGCCCGCGTTTTTTCTGGTGGCAACAGGTGCTAGGAGGGGTCCGGATGTCTTACCAAAGCTGTTTTCGGATTCCTCCTATATCAGGCGCAGGATGGCACACCGTGCGGTTTTCGTAGGTCCGATTCCGACGCAACGTTCAGATAAGAACCCCGGTGGGATGATGGCCCGAAGGGGTTTCCACATGTAAAAACAAAAAAAGGTTCTTAGCAATCAACCTATGAGCTGATATGACTATCGGCACAATGATTGCTATCGTGATAATTGAATCCATATCGCACATGTAGACAACCTCAAGGGCCAAAGCTAAATATTTCATTAGTGTACCTTTTTCAGCCTTCATAAGATTAATTGATTATTATTATTATAAATATTATTGCTTATAAATAAATAAGCTCTTCAACTGAATTATATTAGTATATTCGCTCCAAAGTAGCAGCCCTAAGGCTGTAGAAGTACTTTATTGCTCGCTTCATTAAGCAAAAAGTATGCTGATGTTACGATCGAGGAAAACAACCAATTAATTAGTTTAAGTAATTGGTAGTATCTCGACCCGTAACTTTTACTTTTCTAAATAAATCCTTTAACTTCTTGAATGATGTATGAAAGATTTTGTTTCAGAAAGTTTTAAGATGATTTTTTTTTGCAGTGGCTTGTTTCCTTTTTTCACGGTAGTGATTTTTTAAAATAAATTAATTTTTTTCACTTTTTTCTTTTTTTTTTCAATATATTAGTCCTCAATAATAAAACTAAAGTTCTTTGGAAATAAAATACTAGTACAGGTTTAAAATATTTTGTAGGTAGCATGTTTTTAATGAATTGATGAACCTTTAACACTAACAATTTTAGAAAGAGATAGTAAGCCGTCAAGTTTAATATGAAATTCTTTAAAAATAAATGGCTATTCTATATCAAAACCGTAACTGCCAGCCGGGGCACCTGCGGACCCCTCCATTGGGCATAAATCTTCGCTTGCCCCGGTATTGGGGGATCTCCGCCCGGGTGGACCTTTATTTCTCCCCCAAACGTGGGTTTAATTATCTAGCTAGCTAGCCAGACGACCCAGGCTGCCTCCAATGTCAACCGCGCGTCGTTGCCGACGCCCATGGAGGAGGCTGTAGAGACGGTTCAGTAATGGACCAAGTCTCCAGCCTCTTTGTCCAGACGAACCTAACCGGGACGAATCCGTGGCAGTTGTCAGCTCCACTGCGGCCCATTCCCCGCCCTTGTCGCTAAGTGACAAGGGTACTAGATATGTTGCTGCTAAATGGGGGGGAATCACCATTTATGGTGTCTACTTTTCCCCCAACCGGAGTCTGAGCGATTTCGAGGTTTTTCTCAATAACCTGGAGACCTCGATACGGCAACTAGCGTCTGGGCACGTTCTAGTGCTGGGGGACTTTAACGCAAAGTCCGTTGCGTGGGGTTCCCCCAAGACGGACGCACGGGGCGACGCTGTACAAGAGTGGGCAACATCGGTGGGCCTCTGTCTCCTAAACAGAGGCACTACCAACACGTGCGTACGACAGCAGGGGGGGTCGATAGTGGACCTTTCGTTCGCTACCCCTGCTCTTGCCGCACGAGTAAGGAACTGGCGTGTCCTGGAAGAGGTTGAGACGCTCTCGGATCACTTATATATCCGATTTGAGCTCTCCCGGACCCAGGACCCCAGAAGGGGTCACATGGTGCGGCGTTCCACCCGCTTTCCGCGGTGGGCTATTTCGAAGCTAGACCGGTGTTTACTGGAGGAGGCAGCAATCATTCACTCTTGGCTGTCTCCGCAGCCTCCGACCGAGGAGGTAGACATGGGGGCAGGCGGCTTTCGTGATGCGATCACGCAGATCTGCGATGTGGCCATGCCCCGCATTCAAGGTCGTCGGCCTCCAAGGAAGGAGGTCTACTGGTGGACCCAGGAGTTGGCGGATCTCCGAGCGGCTTGTATTCGTGCCCGGAGATCCTACACCCGCAGTCGTCGGCGTCATCGCGTAGAAGGGGAAGAGGACCGGCTTCAAGAGGAGTACCGAGAGGCCCGGAAAACTCTGAAGCTGGCCATTTGCCGAGACAAAGAAAAGAAAAGAAAGGAGATGCTGGAGGGTCTCAATCGTGACCCCTGAGGTCGCCCATATCATGCGGCGCAACAAAAGCTACGCGCGTTGCCCCCCCCCCCCCCTTACGGAGACTCTCCAGCCCAGCTTCCTGCAGGAAGTGGTTGAGGGTGTTCTTCCGCGACGAGAGGAGCACTTCCCCCCGTCGATGGCCCCTGTGGCTGGAGACGACGGGGAGTTCGGGGAGGAGGATACTCCATCCGTCACGGAGGCGGAAATAGGGGCGGCTGTTCTACGGATCCGCTCCAATAACACCGCCCCCGGGCCAGACGGGATTCCTGCCCGGGTGTTGGCCCTGGCCCTCGACCACATGGTAGACCGCCTCAGGGAGGTGTTTGACGCTAGCCTAGCGTCCGGGCGCTTTCCTGATTGCTGGAAAAGCGGGAAGCTGGTACTTTTAAGGAAGCCAGGACGGACTAGCGACTCGGTCGCGGCTTACAGACCCATTGTGCTGCTGGACGAGGCGGGTAAACTGTTTGAGAGGGTACTCTCTGCCCGTATCGTCCGGCACCTGAACGGGGTAGGCCCCGATTTGTCGGACGCCCAATACGGTTTCCGAGCTGGTCGTTCAACGATCGGTGCTGTATTGCGTCTGAGAGCAGTGACCGAAGAGGCCGTGAGATGGGGTGGCGTACTGTTGGCGGTGTCATTGGACATCGCTAACGCATTCAATAGTCTGTCATTCAGTTGTATAAGGGAAGCACTCCACTATCACGGAGTGCCACAGTACCTGGTGCGGCTAGTGGCAGACTATTTAGAGGAGCGTACCGTCATGTACGAGGATCGAGAGGGGAATCTGGGTCGTCGGCTCATGGCGTGCGGTGTTCCGCAGGGGTCTGTCCTTGGACCACTCTTGTGGAACATGGGGTACGACTGGGCCCTTCGAGGCGATTTCCCCCCTGGGCTGGGCGTAATTTGTTACGCTGATGACACGTTGGTCGGGGAATGAACTTTCAAGAGGCGGCGCACCTGGCCCCCAGAGGAGCCTCACTAGTGGTCCGGCGCATCGAGGCGCTGGGCTTGCAGGTGGCCCTGGAAAAGGCGGAGGCCCTTTTATTTCATGGTCCCCGTCGTGGTCCACCCGATGGCGTGCCATCGGGTGGACCACGACGGGGCATTCGTATGGCCAGCCGCATGGGGGTGACGTCCGCGTGTGTCTGGACGCCGCCTTATTGATAGGTTACCCGTAAGTGGTACCCGCATAGTGCGAGCAGGCGCTAGGAGGGGTCCGGATGTCTTAATAAAGCTGTTCCCGGATTCCTCCTATTTTAAGCGCAGTATGGCACACCGTGTGGTTTTAGTCGGTTCGATTCCGACACACCGTTCCACCGAAAACCCGGGTGAAATGACGGCCCGAGGGGGTTTTCACACGATAAAAAAAAAAAAAAGGATGGCATATGACAAAGGGGCTTAGGCTGTTGACAACATGCTAACATATTAACAAAGCCGTAGCTCTTGTAATTTACGGATGTGCTCTAAAAGATTTAGTATATATTATTATTTGGGTACTATACCAATTTTCACACTGACAAATTTGATATATTTAAAATTCATAGTACATTAATAACTGTTAACGTTTAAGACCAGAACGAGATCTCCTCCGATTTCTCAAACACAAGCATTTGGCTTAGCTGGGGGGTTAACAAGAATACTAGTAATGTGTGACCCACGTTGCTAGTATTCTTTAAAAAAAAATGTTTAACATCAAACTGTCAGACAATATAAGGGACGAGACAGATTTAATGTTTCTACAAGAAAAGTAAGTGACTCCCTGATTCTCTTTTGGAAAAACGTATTCAAATTAAAATCTTGTTTCTATCTTTTCAGTTCTTCAATGAATTTAACAAAGATGGCAGATGGCTGCAAGTCCTAAGTCATCTTTTAAAATACGCGACATGGTTTTAGATACTATATTCATTTCCCGAAATAAAATCTATGCTTTCAGGCAGATCTTTTTTCTCTTTCTGAGAGATCTTTTTCTGTCACAAACAGAGGAGGTTTTATTGTACCTATCAAAAGTCCGTGCACCGGTACCAGTACATTCGACTAAATACCCAGCGGGTGGAGAGTTAAGGGAGTAACCTTCTTTGTGGTTTGTGCTATCACAATTCGGTCCCATTATAATATCATACAAATATTTAACAACGATTGGCCGAAAATTTAAAAAATAAACAACAATGATTATTTCAAATTCAAATAAAATCAATAATATTATGTTCTTTTTTAATTGTAACAATATTTACGCCCAGACTAAGTACATATACATATATATTATCTACATTTCCTAAATAAAAATATTTCAGATTTTAACTATCTACACCTATATAATAATATTAAAATTTACACCTACGAGTATCACATAAGACCATCGTGAGTCGGCTGATCTCAAACTAATCAGAGCTTGTATTATGGTACCAGCCTACTGATAAATATACTTTATAATTTCTTAATATATACATATTACAATTAAACTAAACCATAATAGAGAACAACTGATCATGCTCATCATACAGTCATTTGTCCATGGCGGGAATCGAACCCACGACCTCTGGCTATGGTCAGAATAACTAAAGACTAAACCAACAGCCCAGTCTTCATTTATTGTATGTCCACATAACACGCAGCCATCTAAAAGTTTTTCCAAAGAGTAACCGAGTACAAACAGACATGACAAGTTTTCGATAAACTTTTGTGATGAAAAAAAAAAAAACGAGTAACCGTGTTATCCTTCCAAAAAGTTTTAACGATGTCTCAGAATCCCAAGTGACGAAATATAAACTAGTCATCGTAGCTAGATTGTGTACAGCGATTTAGTGGACTTTTGGAAATACTTTCTTGATTTTCGGGTACAAAGAAAAATGTAAGATGAGTTTCGTTTGTTTTGTTTTTGGAAGTTGCTTTTCTTTCATTATCTTGTAGTGATATTGTTTGAAGTATCTGCATGGTTTTAAGAGAAACGTTAAATTATAATGTTGTATTATTAAGAATTTGTTTAATTTGAAGCCGCTTGATAATTCTGAATTTCTCTAAGTCTCAGCTGTACATATATCGGCAGAGTTTAAAAAATATAAATCGAAAATAAATCGATTGCGGTATCTAAAATTTGAACTTATGTATGTTTAATTTACCTTTAAATTATGATTTTTAAGATATTTGTTTATTGAGTTGTTATGTTTATATACAGATGCTTTGTATTACGAGTAGAACATACCACTCACTAGTGACATAATTATCAGCTTCATTTTACAGAAATTTACACAAAATATGTATATATAAGTATATTTTTTTTATAGTCTCAAGTCATGCGTAGAGTACTTAGATAAAACTAGTTTACTACCAAACAGATAATTTTATTATCTTATATTATTATATAATAATATTATTATATAATATTCTTTCTTTCCATTCTAAGAATCTATGTGGATCACACTTCACACTTTAAGGAGTAGTGACATAAGACGTCGCAAAGTAGTCGGGCCACCTTGGCCTTCATGTTTGCATTAATTATTCGATCTTGAAATATTTTAAAAAATTAGATGCTTTTATTTTACTAACAATAAAGAGCGTAATAATGATTAGATGAATTTCTATCGTGCATAGGTATACAATTACGGTCCAAATTCTAAAGTGAATGCTGAGCAGCACATGTTTGGAAGGCGACCTCTGAATGTACAGCCGACGATTTCACGCTACAGCTATTCCTCTTCTACGTTGACTTTTAACGCACGTTTGTTACTAAGAAATGTTGCTTTAAATTCTCATTCCGTTTACTAAATGTAAACAGAAACTTCTGGGTAAAGGCGTAGGGCGTAGCGGGAGGAAGCTCGCCCCGTTTGCGTTCTCCCACTGATATAATTGAAATTTTGTTCAACACCAGTACTCTGCTATCTGTCCCCTCATTTATGGCGTAATGGGAGTATGCTAATAAATTTTCTTACTACGCTATTTTGTTTATTATGATGGATACTTACGGTTGCCATTTGTCTTAGATTATGAATTGGACTGAACAATTGGCTCAAAATATATTTTGTCTAAAATGAAGTTTGGTGTTTGCGGTCAAATAAAGTTTTTTATAAAATAAAAATTCTTAGATGTAACTGAATACCATAATTAAATAACTTGAGTACGGCGGTAACGTAATGGCTAAGGCGTCGGACTTGCAGTCATGTGGTGGCAGTTTCGAACCCTGTTAACTATCGTCGCGAACCTACTCCTATTTTTTTAACACAAGCATTTTAAAATTAGTTTATTTTTGAAATGTCTGCTCATCTTTGTGAAACAGTACTTAGACTAACATTCTTAAGAGAAAGTAAGATTTGAATACATTTTATACTCTCTAAATAGAGTTGCTTTGAATGACTAAGTGATTGCATAACCTTGAATGATAATGTAATTAATTCGAGAGTCTCCCATCCATCCGAAGTTACACAAAACAAGTGAAATATGAAGTTCAATATTGACCAGTGGTGTTAGATTGTTGATAATATTAATTTAAACTTAGAATTAGGGTTGTTTTGCAAAAACCATTTGATTTGGGTATCACAAACTTCGGTGATAAGGGTCGATCTAATGATTTCGAGTGATTTTAATTCTGACGAAGCGTTTATTTGTTATATTTTTTCATTGACGCTAATTTATATGAAAAATCTTTCAGGGTAAAAATACTAACTGTAAATTTCATATATTAAATATGTTTTTGTCTGTTTGTCTTGTGGCAGGAGATCAAAATGCACAAAAAGACGCACATTTACAATTCAACTTCGATACACTCTTAAAGTGTTAAAAGCTGACAAAACTAAACTTTTGCATGTAAAATCTCCAGACCTTGAACAACCTTCATTTAAAAATATAGTTGCGCACAACCATAGGTGCATACAACATTCAAACACCAGTGTAATTGTACTAACATACAAACAGTTACCACTCACACGTACTTTGGGTTTATTATCGACAGTAAGTTAAATTCTGGTAACCTTATAGAACATGTATGTATGAGATAAATTGAGACAGTTCCTTGCTAACATAACTATCATATAAGATCGAATTCCCTAGAAAGTCATGATGTTATAAAATTTATTGGTTGAATCCCATATTCAGTATGGATTAAGCAGTTATGGCCCTACTTATAACACCTACGTTAATTAAATATATAAACAACAACGTAAGATTCTGCGAACCATCGTTTCTAACCATCATTTCATTATGACGACAATGGTCTTTTTAAACACTGTCAAATCTTACTAGTCCAAAAACAATGCAAACATACATTTCTCCCGGAAAACTTTTTCAACAGTGCATTTCAAAAAAAGTAGTTCATGCTGTATATACTCGGGCCGCTTCTCGGAACCTACTATGTGAAACTAGGCCCCCCACAAAGAATACGAATATATACGGTGATTACGGAACAAGTGATTACTTGGTTCCTAAACTTATTAACAACTAACCCCACCGAATTGAGAGATATTGTTACGCCGATGAATTTAAAATCAAACTTAAGATTATTTTTTAAATAATACTTTACCAAATTGTAAGTAACAATATTATTTTATTTGTTTTGTTTATTTTGTGTCTACTTTTACTTGTCTAATATTTTTTTTATTCAAATTTTGGAATTAATAAATAATAATAATAACTTGACACATCTCACACACGGCCGCTGATTTCAAACTAAGTAGAGCTTGTACTATGGTAAACCAGACTGCTGATAAACATACTTTTTTACTTTTAAATACATAAATACTCGTATTATAGATAAATTACGTCCAAACACAGAACAAATGATCGAATAATGCTCATCACACAAATATTTTGTCCTGGGTGGGAATCGAACCCACGACCTCCGGCTTAGCAGTGAGGGTTACTAACCACTAGACCAACAGGCCACTCAAATTGTTATGTTATTAGTTACTTTGTTTAGTGGTTAAGTTTATTGCTGAGTTATCGGTCTGGACTTACGTACCCATAGCATTCATTATAAAAAAACCTTCGTGGTTTTCGAAAATGCTATTAAAAACCATAATTCAATCCTGTAAATATATTGCTGAAATATGAATGTTGAATAAAATACGACGACGATGGGCAAGTTTCTCATAAGTATTGTTAAATGAAAGAAATTTAAATTTAAATCCACTATAACGTTTGTTGTATTGATAAGTGTATTATTATCAGTTGTATAAAAGTGTTGACGTATGTACTAAAAGACAAGGTGTATGTATAGATTTGGAAAATGCAGACGAGAAATCGCCAATGTTTTATTTTTAACAAGGCTTTGGCTCATTATTAGAAACATTTACCAATCTTATTATAAAGAGATCCAGCTTGTATCAAAGGCGCACGCTACATAAAGCCAAAATTGCTTAATTTCCTGTAGAGTTTCAACTTCGCTTAACATTTTTATGAAAACTAACTTTACAAAACTTTATTTACATTTTGCCTTCAAAGAAAGTAATATTTTTTTTTAATTATCTCACGTCGTCTATGCGAATACTAGTATAAGGTCTGTTCGTTTACAAGTTTAGCAATATTGTCCTTATAACAAGTCGTTTAGGACATTTCGCAGACTATCGTCTCCAAAATAATTGGCCTTCACTGCAGACTAAAATTTTTGGTAATAAAGTGTAAAATAATTTACTGCTTCAAATTAAATTGGGTCTATATTTTCGCAGGCTGGACTTAATAAATAATTAATTATGTCTCACTTCCGAAAGATGATATATTTTTTGGAAAATAAAAGCCGTAATGCCGTTAGTACCTACCTTATTTTTTTAGCGTTACGTTGTGGGTTAGTCATTAGGTAATTCCATTAATTCTAGGTATTTATCAAAGTTAAAGTAGAAAAAGCCTTAGCTGATTTAGTTATATAAGCATGATTAATTAATTACTTGTTATTTACTAAGTAGGTATACTTATAATGTGTTGAAGGCAACTTAAATTATCTTCTTGTTGCTTCAAAGTAGACTGGTAGGGAATGCCTGTGGTGTTAAGTCCGCCGTTGTAAAATATTGTAGTGCAAAAAGTTTTAAATGAATAACATAAATAGTAGGTCCATCATTCACCTATATGTCGTAGTTGTGAGTATAAACACGAGTAAATAAATAATTCAACTCGCATCGTGTTTTTGTTTACTTATAATAAAAAAATACATAAATACACTCACGCTTGTATCCTCGAACGTTTAGGCAGAGGCGTAATTATTTTTGCTGATTATAATTTAGTCCCATTTGCGTAACAGAGGGCAAGCCTATTGCCGTCATCAGGGTACTTATTTGAATTTGGTGTGAAAATTTGGAGTATCTTGACAGGAAAGGAAGAATAAAAAGGGTGGGTAAGGTGTATTGCTAATACAGATGGGACTTGGAGAAGCCAGTTCGAGTTATGGTAAGCGACCGTAACATCAGTGGTTTGGGCAGCACCTCCAAGCAATAGCTCAAGCAAGTCCGAGCCTTATAATGATATAATATAATAATATTATGGTTATTTTTATTATTTTTGATAATTATCATAATAAAAGTCGACATGCTACTTACATCTCAGCAACGGTAACAAAACGAAAAAGATGTCACAGTACTTATTTAAAAATTAAAAAGCGCAGCCGGTTAATAGTTTTTAGACACATGGATTCTTAGAAAATATGGTTTAATAAAGAAGCTCACAAATAACATACATGAAACCTTAAATAATTTTGTGATGATGATTGTGTTGTATATAAAACTTTTGGAGTAAGTTCCAATATCTACTTTAAATACTACTTGGAAATGGAATTGACAAATAAAGTTAACTCAGGTCTCACCCAGTTCTAGAATAAACCTAAGCTATCAAGTTAACTGGGCTAAGCCAGCTCCGGGGATTAATTCCGTTCAAGTTTTTTACTTCCTGTTGTCCCCTCTGTGCCCCAGTTAGTTGAATTACTAAGCCTATTAACAGTTGTTAACTAAGGTAAGCATAGTTTGTGTTCGAGTTTGAGAGCTTAGTAGAAAATGTACTGGACAATGTATTGCTCTAGCTTTACTTTGCTCGTAAGTATATAAAATTAGACTAATTTTACAAAGAAAAATTATCACAAAATAGTAAATCATTTGTTTTTTTTTTTTAATTTAAATTAGGTATTGGACATTTAAACCATAACAGTTTTTAGAAAATAAAAAACGGAATTATATACAAGCCTGTTAATATTTTTATTGCTTTTCAAAGTAATCATTCTTTCTTTTCATCGTTTATCATGTGACGACTCGTCTTTAAGGATCTCTTCCACACTTTTTTCCAACGCAGGTACGGCATCTTCAGGGCTCATTAAATGAATTCCTCTAAGTTTATCTTTCATATTTGGAAATAAATAAAAGTCACAAGGTGCCAGGTCTGGCCTCTAAATAGGATGCCACTAACTCCACATTTTCTATAGACAAAAATTCAATATTCCGTCTTGAGAAGTGAGCTGGAACGTTTTCGTGTTGGTAGTCTATCCTGCTTCCTACATTTAACAAGGTAAACAATGACTGTCATACCAATCTGTAGCAACGGCGTCTTTGAAAGCTTTTTGAATTTTAAATGTTGATTATTTAGGAGTCAGAAAGCTTTGTTCTAGATGGACACCTCATAAATTTACAGATGATCAAAACAATGAGACTTTTTTTACGGATCGAATCTGTTGATATGTCAGCCTTCTATCAGCTTCTATCGTTAGCCACACAGCAGTCACGTTTTATTCAGTAGTCGCGGTAAAAGGCTTCGACCACATTTAAACTCATTAAACGCGTTGTTAATAGTGGCACGAGATTGGGATTCGTAATGAAATGCCAATCAAAGTCTATCGTAACATTTTGTTGAGTGTAAGAGATCCCAACGAATGTCGTTACAAAAATTTTCTTAATTTTCCTAATTAACATATTTGGTATTTACTTTTCTAATTCGAATTGAAACCTGCTGTTTTTACATGTAACACTTATCTATTAAACCAATAATTCTATCCTTTTGTTTACTATCTGCTTACTTTGTTTCAAAAGGGGTCTATATATTTTTTCCTTTTAACATAATATATGGAAAGTATACTGCGAAGCGTGTTTTGGCATGTGCTACCCGGACCTCGTTAGTGCAGCACTTACCATCGCCCAATTATGAACCAAGTTCAGGTGACGTGGAGTCATCAATTAAATCTGTACGGGAATTTGTCACGAATCAAATGATGTAGAGCCTTTGTTAGACTGGCCGCATTGTTTCTGAGCTTGTTAAGTTTTTTAAGCTTTGTGTAAGTACAGATGGCAGTGTAAATACGAAATATGCTTTGTATACAGGATCTTTACTAAGAAACATATTTTTGTTTATTTATTATAAACAAGAAATATGTTTCGAGACTGCCCTACGGTGTCAGGTGCTTATGTCACTGCCTCAGAAGGTCACTTTAGCCTACGATAAAGGTCCACAGTTAAAAATTTGTCGGGTATCCCAGAAAGCACAAAAATACTACTCTTTTAATGTTCTAAGTTCTCCTGTATGCAAGCCATTAAAATTTTAAAGAAATTTTAACGCTTTGGAAGAGTTAAATATGGCTTTTCTAGATTACACTTAGTTGAGTCATGGAGTACACAAACTAAAACATAGGACAATTGGCAACCGTTACATATAGCTACATATTTCAGATGTGTAACAAACAAGTAAACAAGTCTACGTTGGTTGGCAAGTATCTAAAAAACGTAAAACCGACACATGTTTGGCCTCGTTTGTCTTGCAAGCTTGCGGTGAACTAGGACTGGTCATTACTGCCTTAACTACTAAGGTCTCGGCAGGACCCCACCGCATCACAATGTTTTTGTACCGCTCTGCTTACGTATTGTAATGTAAGCAGCCGGAAAATGTTAGTTCTTGTACTCATTTTACTCTGTCTGCGGTTTGTTTACTTAAGTATTTATAAATAGTGAATAGGGGCTTTTGTTTCCTTTACTACAAAATTTGGCGAAAAAGGGGTGACCCACCTAGTATTTCCGTTCTTGGCCTCCTTATTCACCTTTGGCATTTATTTACTATTTACATATTTTTCATTTACATCGTTATATAGGAGGACAGACGAACAGACGGGTCACCTGATGGTGAGTGACAATCGCCTCTCATGGTGACCTGCAACTCATGAGTCGTAAGTGCGCTGCCCACCTTTGAGGGTGATGAGGGAAGGGAATATGGCATGGCTCTCCCACGGCAATAAACGTTCCTACTACCTCTTTAATAAATTTAAACGCATATCATTACTATGTTATACTTTTTTCTTAGAGATTAACACACTTGACATGCCTCCCCTTCTTATTATTGCTTCTGATATTGTTTTTTTTATTAACACAATTCTCAGCTTAAAAACCATCGCAAACGGGTATTATCAACTATTGAGAAAATGCCATGATGATCTATGTAACACATTTCTTTTGAGTTGAAAGACAAACGCCTACGCTAATTATCGATGGAAAAACACATTTTATAAAACAGGATTCATCGCTCATTGCTCCTTTGACAAGCTCAGATACAAATCAAACGTCCTGAGACCTGCCAATTTCTTTAACATTCTACCTGACGATGTAACCATATGGCTTGCTGACTTCAAACCTCGGTATCGGTTGAAGTTGTTACGATAAACATTGATTGTCATATGATTTAAGATTTCAATTAGCAAAGCTTTGTGACAATTTATAAAGACATCTTTATTTCTTAGTAGTTAGTATAGTTCGTTCGTTCGTTCAGTTCGTTCTCTTGGTCGCATTTACGACACCCAAGGGAAAAGATGTGTCAGTTCTACTCTACTCTACCAGGAACCACACGGCTATTTCCATATAACTTTAAGAAGCCGTGATACATATTTTACGGCACCATCCATAAATATGTTTAACTTTAATTTGGATAACCAGGGCTTTTTTATAATATAAGGGGACAGACGAACAGACGGGTAAACTGATAGTAAATGACAACCGCCGTCCATAGACACCTGCAACTCAAGAGTCGTTAGTGCTCTGTCCCCTTTGAGGGTGATGAGGAATGGGGTAATGCGGGATGGAAAAGAAGAGAGTGGGAGTTGGGCCTCTAGAAACCTCACTAATTTCGGGAAAATGCAACACATGCGTTGCTTCACAACCGGTTTCGTAGTATTGCAAAGGTCGAGCCGGCCCATTCGTGCCTAAGCATGGTTCTACCAACATAAGGATATTACGGGTATTTGAGTAGCAAAAAAAAAAAAAAAAGAATCTTATTTTGTTATCGATCTTTGAATAAGCTTACGCTACGCTTGTCAATGGCTGTCCACATTAAGAAGAATTTGACTCATATTTCACACCTTTATATTAGGTAGTAGAGCCACGTTGATTTATTCAGCAGGAATGGGCCGACTCGACCGGGGCAGTACTGCTCTCTCACAGAAAACCAGCCTAAAGTGACAACATTCGTGGTGTCGCCTTTCGCTGGTGTGTGAGAGACCGGAGGCCCATCGATGCAGGAGTGACAGTTATCGTGGTATGTGTGTGAGCAGTGGAGTGCTGTAGAGTCATTGTGAGGGTGGCGTGGATCGAACCGTTGGCCAGGGAGACCCGTAGAAACGGTGGTGCCGCTGGCCGCCCGCGGCTTAGAGATTGGCCCAACCACGGCTAACCACTCTGGGAGGCTGCCCCGTCAGGTCGCGCATAATCCACGGAGTGTCTCGTCGTGCAGGTTGGTGACCGGATGGTGGGACCCGGCGACCACTTCCGGGAGGGTACGGGGGCCCTTCCGTCCGGCGGTTCGGTCACCGTCATGCTTCACCGATACATGATGACACAGCATTTTTAGTCTCAGTTTACATTGCCACGATGACTGTCATGCCATTTACGTCCCCTTCTTCTTCTATCATGGCAGCACAAAAAAGAAAAGTGGTCTTACAGCGGCATCCTCCTCTCCCACCAAGAGGCTTTTTGAGGTGGAGTTCACTAACATACGTGGACTCCATGCAAACCTCAGCGCCGTACACCAACACTTCGAGACGGCTCGGCCGGCCATGCTTTTTCTTACGGAGACACAAATACGCCGCCCTGCCGACACGGCATATCTCCACTATCCCGGCTACGTGCTCGAGGAGTGCTTCCTCGCAAGGGCTGGAGTGTGCCTTTTCATCAGGGCGGATGTTTGTTGTCGCCGTCTGCATTGCCTAGAAGACACATCCTTCTCTATCCTTTGGCTCCACGTGGATTTTGGCTCTACGAGCCGGATTTACGTGTGCCTCTATCGCTCCCATTCCGGAGACTCCGAGACAACTCGACTCTTTGACCACCTGAGTCAAGCAGCGGATAAAGCGCAGGAACAGTTTCCGACCGCCGAACTGGTGTTTTTGGGAGATTTTAACGCCCACCATTAGTCCTGGCTAGGATTTTCCAAAACTGACCACGCTGGTCGAACTGCCCACGCATTTGCTCTCACGCATGACCTTACCCAACTGGTACTCCAGCCCACCAGGATACCAGACATTACGGGTCAAGCGCCCTCTTTGCTGGACCTTCTGCTGACGAATCACCCAGCGCAGTACAGCGTATCGGTTCTCGACCCTCTGGGATCCTCCGACCACTGCCTGGTGTCGACCTCAGTGCCTCTTGTTACGCCTCCACGACCTGTGGTAACAAGGCGGCGGCGAGTATGGCACTACTCGTCAGCAGACTGGGATGGAATGCGGGAATATTTTGCGTCCATCCCGTGGGCTCAACGCTGCTTTAAAGACAGGGATCTGTCGCAAAGTGCGTCTGCCGTGACTGACGAAATCACTGTCGGTATGGAGTATTATATCCCCTACAGTGAAGTCGCCAGCGCAAAGACCCTTCCCTGTTCAATCGCGAGTGCATTCGTGCCGTTGCTCAAAAGCAGTCGGCCTACCGCGCATGGATCAGGGCCCGCGCACATTATGACCCAGACATTGATCGCCTAAAAGCAGCACTAAACAGAGCCTCTAGGGAATGCAAGAGGGCTTACATCAGAGCAGATGCCCAGCGCATTGCACGGTTTGGTCAAGAACTCGTCGCATACCCTACGGGTAGCCGTAAGTTTTGGCGATTGGCCAAAGCCGTGCAGTCCAACTACTGCCAGCCTTCGCTGCCACCGCTGAAGTACCCTGACGGATCACTGGCCCACGAGCCGCAAGAGAAAGTGAAACTACTTGCTGACCTCTTTGCGGCTAACTCCCGAATCGACGACCGTTGCGCGCACACGCCCACCATTGCGTCCTGCGACTCCGCAATGCGGGATATTCGCATCCGGCAGAGGGATGTCCGTGCGGAGCTTCGGTCACTCGATGTCCGGAAAGCCAGTTTACCCGATGGTATTCCGGCGGTGGTTCTTAAGAACTGTGCACCTGAGTTGTCTCCCGTACTGACGCGCTTGTATCGCCTGTCCTATTCCTAAGGAATTGTTCCGGAGGCCTGGAGAGAAGCGAATGTTCAACCAATTCCCAAAAAAGGCGACCGCTCCGATCCAGCTAATTACCGTCCTATAGCCGTCACCTCCATACTCTGTAAGGTGTTCGAGCGGATCATCAACACCCAATTAATCCGCCACCTAGAGGATCACTCCTTGTTAAATGATCGGCAATATGGGTTTAGGCCGAACCGATCCACGGGTGATCTTCTAGCGTACGTCACACACCTTTGGGGTGAGGCTATGGATAGGCATGGGGAGTCCTTGGCCATTAGCCTCGACATTGCCAAGGCCTTCGATAGGGTCTGGCACCGCTCGCTTCTCTCCAAACTTCCTGCATTTGGTCTGCCACCTAAACTCTGCAACTGGGTTGCCGCCTTCCTCCATAAGCGCCGCATTAGGGTTCTCTGCGACGACGGCCTCAGACTTCCAGGAGGTAAACGCTAGTGTACCTCAGGGCTCTGTACTATCGCCTACGCTGTTTCTTCTGCATATCAATGACATGTTGGCCCTTGGCAATATTCATTGTTATGCAGACAACAGTACAGTACACGGGCGATATTTCGGACATCCTACTGCCAAGCTGGCAGACGTTGAGGGAAAACGAAGGGAGCTTGTCGCTGAGCTCGACCGGGTCTTGAGCCGCATTTCCCAATGGGGCTTTGAGAATCTGGTCGAGTTCAGCGCCAAGAAAACACAAGCGTGTGTATTCTCTACCAAAAAGTCTCCATTCCTTCCCCTTCCTACTCTTCAGAGCACTCAACTGCCACTGCAGGATAGGCTTAGTATCTTGGGTATGGATAATTGAAGGGATCTCAATCCGCGCGATTACATCGAGAGTGTCACTAAGGCGGCCTCGCGAAAGCTGGGCGTTTTGAACAAGGTGAGACGGTTCTTCTCGCCCGAGCAACTGTGTCTTTTATACAAGACCCAGGTTCGCTCCTGCGTGGAGTACTGCTCTCATCTCTGGGACGGCTATGCGCAGTATTTGCTTGACGCTCTCGATCGGTTGCAACGGCGCGCAGTCCGCATTATCGACTGTCCTGAGATCACCCAGTCTCTTGAGCCTCTGCAGTTGCGAAGAGATGTCGCCTCTATGGCAGTCCTCTATCGACTACATCACGGGGAGTGTTCTGATGAGCTCTTCCAATTGGTCCCACCTTCTCCCTTTCTCTACAGGACTACACGTGCTGGCCTGAGGAGTCACCGTTTGTGCGTCGAAAATATATGTACCCGAACTAAACGGTTTGGCTCTTCTTTCCTGTGCCGATCGGTAAAAGCCTGGAATTCTCTACCAGCGCACGTGTTTCCTTCCCACTTTGATCCCGGGTCTTTTAAGCGGGGCGTGAAAAAGCATCTCACCAGGCCGCCATAGTGTGGGTCACCATGCTGCATTGACTAGACATGCAATGAGGATGGTGACCACCACTCTTTGACTACACCTTTTGCTTTCCATCAGGCAAAGTGGAGTCACTATGGTAGGCTAATATAAAAAAAAAACCTTTTACTTGAAAATAATACAAATACTCTTAATAGAGTAATGTGTATAAACGTATTGAAGTTTATTTGTCGTGTTGAGTTAGCAGTATCTAGTCGTATGTAAAGTATATGTATATGTATATATAATAATTTTCATCGTTGCTGCGTTGACGCCTCACTTTATTTACTAAGGAAGAGATATCACACGATTTGGATTATAAGAAACTCGTAGGACGGATTAAAGTAATTAGGAATAAATACAATATAATAATGCTGTTTCGTTAAAACAATATTATATTTAGTGAAAACTCGCTTATGAATTCTATTAACTGTGATGAGTTCGGTACAATGCACGTCGCGTTGGTTAAGCTTGTTTAAGCTGCATATTCTTTAGCGATTGACGTAAGTTACGAGGTCTGGCGTTTTAATTATTAAAAGGTAAATCAGTAGTAGATTAGTTACTGATCAAAGATAAAACTCTTGGTTATCATTTTTTTTACAGTCACATCGATCCTACGGCAGTTGTCATTTGGGAAAGTAGCACTGCTGTACTACACTATACCATAAGGGTCCATATATCACGGGTCTTAGTTGTGTAATATATATAGTTTTGTATCTTTAAATCCATGAAAATTCGGAACCAAAATAATTCGTATAAACCTAAATGACATATTATGAAATACTAGCTTCTGATCGTAGCTTTGCTCGCTTGCAAAACTTTTCTTTATTTTTATTATACAGGGCAAAGACGAACAGACGGGTCGCCTGATGGTACTCCTGCAACTCAAGAATTATAACTGCGCTTCCCACCTTTGAAGGTGATGGGAGTTGGCTCTCCTATTCATCATGCCGTTATTGATTTTTATTAAGACTACTCTCATGACAGACGAACGGCATTTAATTTATAAATGTAAGAAGATAAATAGCACTTGCATAAGTTTTTATTCTGATAATTTGAGTTTTAACGTATATTAAAAATTGCAAAGAATGTTCGCATTCCATCCCAGTCTGCTGACCTATACGCGGTGACTGCCTGTAACTCGCAGCCGCAGCGAGTGAACCAGTGGCACCATACTCCTAATCAGGCAATGGTCCGAAGAGCCAAGAGGGGCCTCAACGGATACTTTGTAGCCGTCAGGATGTGAGGTCAGCAGAAGATCCAACAGTGAAGGCACGTGGCTTTCTGCATCTGGGATTCGCGTACACGTTGCTACCAGCTGCGTCAAGCCATATGGCTTGACGCCGCCAAGGCGAAATCGTGAACAGATCTTCCCGCATGATCGGTTTTGCGCGAACCAAGCCATTCGGCGTGATGGGCGTTAAAGTCGCCAAGAATCACGATCTCTGCGGATGGGACCTGCTGGGGCACTAAGTCTGTAGCCATTTGGACGTGGTCGATGAGTTTGTCCGTTTCGGCATCACCGCTATGGGACCTGTAGAGGCATACGTAGATGCGGGGATGGTCGTCGCAGTCTACACGTAGCGATAAGATTTATTTGTTATTTAAACGACAGAATATTAATATACCACGACTCTTTTTCGATTTGACGTTTTATATGATAATTTAATGGGTAGCATTTGTAGCATAGACTAAAGATTCTATCATTTATTAAATCGGTCACTGCGCAATGTATGTTTATTTTTATTGCATTAAGGGTGTAGTCGGTATAACACATTGCCTTTTGTTCTGTTTCCATGCACTGTATTTCATATTTTTGTTTATTGTATTTTACATTTTTATTTTCTGTTCCTTGTTTTGTTTTTTTCTTTAGTGATGTAAGCTGGCGGGTGGTGCAGAGATACAAACGTCGTACAAGAACTTTTGCACATAAGTAATATATACTTTTTAAATTGCTATTTTATTTATCATATATATATATATATATATATATGTATATGATAATAGATATATATATATATATATATATATATATTTAGTTTGCTTGTATTTATGTCCTCAGATAGTGAATTTTATGTTTCTGCTTGCGAATCTGAATCCTCTTTGAATAATGAAAGCTTCTCCTCCGCGATAGATACTCTCGGTGATGTTCTGCGATACAAATTTAATAATAACAAAAACCGGGAGCTGTTTAACGTGTGTCACCTAAATGCCCAAAGTGTTCCTAGTCACTTCACTGACTTGTACGAGGCGTTCCGTGATGCCAATGTTCATGCCGTTCTGATCTCAGAGACTTGGCTCAAACCGCATTTGCCCTCCACCTCTTACCCTCTACCAGGTTTTATTCTTATCACCACTCACCACAATAACGTCGGCGAGGACACTTGGCTCGACTTAATTATCACTTCCAATCCTTCACTCGTTTCCTCTCATGGTCAACTTGACGCTCCCGGATTTTCACATCATGACCTCATTTTCCTTTCCTACGTCCTCAAACCCCCAAAACCCAAACCTAAAATTCTATACAGGCGTTGCTTTAAGCAAATGGATCTGGACAAACTGAGTGATGATGCGTCGTGTATTGATTGGGGCAATCTAATTAATTCTACTTCTGTTGATGATAAGGTGCACTTATTTACTGAAGCGGTGACCAAGCTGTACGACACTCATGCACCGGTTAAGAAGGTAAAGCTTAAGCGACCGCCTGCACCATGGATGAATAAAGGCATACAGATGGCCATGACACACCGAAATCGCGCTTTCAAAACCTATAAGAGGGACCGGGGGGAAGTTAACTCTCAACTGTATAAGACTGCAAGGAATCGGTGTAACCAGATGATACGGAATGCTAAACGCCGCTATATTCTAGATAATATTTCCTCTTCCTCTCCTGCCGACATCTGGAAGTTCCTCGGAACTCTAGGTATCGGCAAATCGCGATATGAGGACTTTCCACAATCTATTAGTCTCGATTCTATAAATCAACATTTCTATATCTCCCTCACGTTAAAGAGTCTATCTAAACAAAATACTCTAAATTACATCAATAGTCTGCCTCGCCCTAATTTATGCCATTTTCACTTCGGTCCTGTTACAGAAGGAGAGATCAAGAAATTTATCCTATCTATCAAATCTCAAGCAGTTGGTTGTGATGGTATCAGTCGGAGAATGATCATCACATTGCTAGACCACCTCCTTCCCGTTATCTCCCATATTGTCAACTTCTCCCTTATGTCTGGTACATTTCCTTCCCTATGGCGGAAAGCATATGTACGACCGTTACCTAAAACTTCGAATCCGTCTCTTCCGTCTCACTTCCGTCCTATTTCTATTCTTCCTTTTCTTTCGAAAGTGCTAGAAGCCTGTGTTCACAAACAGTTTTCCCATTTCATTTATGACAACCACTTACTCAGTCCCCTTCAGTCTGGGTTTCGGCCTGGCCATAGCACGGTCTCTGCTCTCCTCAAAGTGACTGGTGATATTAAGGTAGCCATGGAGAATACCAAGGTTACTACGTTGGTTCTAGTTGATTTTTCCAATGCCTTCAATACCGTCAGTCACCAACTCCTCCTTGCTATCCTACACCACTTCTCGGTCTCTCAAGAAGCACTTGGCTGGTTTTCTTCTTATCTTCGGGATCGTCAGCAGTCGGTTCGTATTGAAGATTCTTCTTCTGGTTGGTGTGGTATCGCTGCTGGTGTTCCTCAAGGCGGTATTCTTTCACCTCTTCTATTCTCTATCTTCATTAATGTTATCACCCTAAGACTTCAGTGTTCCTACCATCTTTTTGCTGATGACTTGCAGTTATATTATCAAACAGAGTTGTGCAATATATCATCTGCGGTTTCGACTGTGAACAGTGATCTAGCGGCAATTAAACATTGGTCTGATATGTTCGGCGTATCAGTGAACCCGAATAAATGTAAGACTATCATTGTCGGAAGTAGCCGTAATATGAGCCAACTTGACCCTGCTTCACTCCTACCACTTACTTATGATGGTATGGTCATTCCATACTGTTAAAGTGTAAAAAACCTCGGATTGTATATTAACACAACTCTGAGCTGGCGAAAACATGTCGCTACTACTTGTCAAAAAGTAACAGGATCATTGCGCGCTCTTTATAGGCTAAAGAACTTTCTGCCCTCTAAAACTAAGGTAATATTTGTACAGACTCTAATATTCCCTACAATCGACTATGGTGATGTGTGCTATTTTGACCTGAATGCAGATCTGCTCAATAAGCTTGACCGTCTTCTCAATAATTGCATTCGATTCGTTTTCAATTTACGGAAATATGATCACGTGTTTCAGCATCGCTCCAACTTAAAGTGGCCAATTCGCCAACGTAGGCAGACACGAGCATTAACTACCCTATATTCTTTACTTTTCTCTCCAAGTCCTCCTACCTATCTAACTTCACAATTTCAATATTTTGGCACAAACCATACCGTAAATCTTAGATCTTCAAACAACCGGCTTTTCCATTGTCCCACTCACCGCTCCGACTTCGTACATTCTACTTTTTTTGTTCAATCTGTCCTTCTATGGAACGCGCTTCCTCTCGAGATCAGGATGGCCATAACTCGGAGTACTTTTAAATATATGTTACGGAAACATGCCTTATCAGATTCTTTTAAATCTTAAACTCTCCTCTACGAATTAATAATATATATTATATGTATATACATGTATTTATGAATATTTATGTATTATATGTACACGTGTATGTAAAATATTATACCATAATAAAGTATGTATATAATAAAGTACTCCTGGTACTTATACAATATTTTATTATAAAAATATATCTACTTGCTATACTACTACTACCTATACTTCTTAACCTCTGTGCACCTACCTTGTTTTGTCTCTGCATCGCCCTAAGGTTGGCTGGCAGAAAATACCTACGGCATTAAGTCCACCTTTGTCACATATTGTGCATAAAGTATAAATTAAAAAAAAAATAATATGGAGAGGTCTCTACCTTCAAGATTGCCGAGGCGGCGAGAAGTGATATCATCTCTAACGTACACGCATACACCAGCCTTAGGAATAAAGGAGTGTTCCAGTCCGTACCCAGGGTAGCAGAGGTAGGATGTGTCCGCTGGAGAAGATATCTGCGTCTCGGTTAAAAAGAGCAAGGCCGGCTTTGCTGTCTCAAGGTGGTGGTGGACAGTGTCGAGGTTAGAAATTGTGTCAAATTATAAGCCTTAATTTAAAGCCCCTGATGTTACAAAAATCCACGGTAAACGTGACAGGGGGTGCCATGTTATACCTTCTCTTGCCCCGAGCAGATTTTGAAAGCGCAGTTGAGCCCCCCCCCCAAAGTACAAGGGGCAGTCTGGGCGTCCACGCTCAGGTATAATCCGTTCTGAGGGTGGACGTCCAGGGGGGGATTCTCCAACGCTAGCGCTGGTACCCCTCTGGGGTACCCTTTTTGTTAACAGAGCTATCATTAGGGGGGGTGGGGGATTTTGGGCCTCCGGAGACCTCACTCATATCGGGGAAATGCAACGCAAGCGTTACTTCACAACCGGTTTTCTGTGAGGCCGTGGTATCGCACCGGTCGAGCCGGCCCATTCGTGCCTAAGCATGGCTCTACCACGTTTAAGATGTTACAATTACTATTTTCATATATAAAGCTCTGGCGTAAAGCTTATATCATACCTTTGCCCAAAACAAGTAACCCTTCTCTTCCACACCACTTTCGTCCTATTTCTATTCTCCCCTTCCTGTCTAAAGTTCTAGAGGCTTGTGTAAACAAGCAGCTTTCGCAATTTATATTTCGTCATAATCTCCTGAGTCCGTTACAGTCTGGTTTTAGGCCCGGCCACAGCACCATGTCCGCTCTCCTAAAAGTGACTGGCGATATTAGAGAGGGTATGGATAACACTAAAGTTACCGTCTTAGTCCTGGTTGATTTCTCGAATGCCTTCAATACCGTCAGTCACGAGGTCCTGCTATCCATCCTTTCATATCTTATGATCTCCTCAGAAGCACTGGAATGGTTCTCGTCTTATCTTCAGGGACGCCAGCAGTGCGTTCGGGTGGATGACTCTTCATCAAACTGGACTGATCTCTGCAGCGGCGTCCCTCAAGGCGGTATATTATCTCCCTTACTATTTTCTTTATTTATTAATCAGTTAACGCCACACCTTCAGTGTCCGTATCACCTGTATGCTGATGACCTGCAGATATACTCCCAGAGTAGGGTTGAATACTCATCAGAGGCCATTGATAAGGTAAACAAAGATTTGGAAACTATAGGATCCTGGTCGTCGAGATTTGGATTATCAGTAAATCCAACCAAATGTCAAGCGATCGTCGTAGGAAGCAAACCAATGATGGGCAGGCTCGACACTGGGACTCTCATACCAATAGTCTTTGATGGCTCACCTATATCTGTGAGTTCAGCAGTTAAAGAACTAGGTTTGTTTATTGACTCGACCCTGGATTAGCGGGCCCAGGTTACACATGTGAGTCAGAGAGTCACTGGTGCTCTCCGAACGTTATACCGTCTCAAAAACTTCCTCCCTATTAAAACAAAAACTTCCTTAATGCATTCCCTAATTATTCCCATGATTGATTATGGCGATGTGTGTTATTTTGACCTGAATGCAGACCTTCTCAACAAACTAGACCGTCTTCTGAATAACTGCATTCGATTCATTTTCAATCTTCGCAAGTATGACCATGTCTTTGCTTTACGTTCCCAATTGAAGTGGCTTCCTATTCGGCAACGTCGCAGTTTGCGAGCACTAAATTTTCTATACACCTTCTTGAACTCCCCGTCTCCCCCTTCTTACTTAAGCCCCTACTTTAAATTTTTGTGCTCCACTCATGACAGGGACCTTCGTTCTTCGAACAATTTGCTCCTCTTATGTCCTCCCCACAGCTCTAACTTTGTCAACTCATCTTTCTTCGTGCAAGCAGTTCTTCTATGGAATGCGCTCCCTCTTGAGCTTAGAATGTCTGAAAGCCGTTTAACGTTTAAGAACAAAGTACGTGAACTTCTCCTCGCTGAATTAGCAGAATAACCACAATGCACTTGACTGTATACCCATTTATAAGTGTATGTTAGTATATATATATATATATATATTCTTCATTATATATTTTTATGTATGTGTATATTTGTTATGTATTTGTATATATATATGTAACTATAGTTGTTTTAAAATACATTACAATACAGTAAATTCCAGATGTCTGCACCTACCTTATCGCTTTTCTTCACCACCTCAAGGTTGACTGGTAGAGAATGCCCTAGGCATTAAGTCCGCCTTTGTACACGTGTGCATGAAGTTTTTAAATAAATAAATAAAAATATATTTATTTTGTGTTCGAAGAGCCATTGCTAGTATTTGGGAAATAAAAATAATTAATTTTAAGTTTTTATGTCAGGGGTTTTTAGTTTTCTACTTTTAATTTATTTAAATACAGATCTTTCACTCCAAAGGTCCAAATGTGAGTTTCTTCTAGATGTATCTCAAGTTAACTTTCAAGATGAAGACTGGCAGATTTACACATGTACATACACACTTAGCTTCATTCGTACATCCGCAAACTGCCCTATGTACTAATCTATTGCACTTGTCCATTCCAAAGGTAGTCTGGAAGAAATCGCAGCTAGCGATAAGACTGCCGATTGTACCAGTTGCCTGTATATTATTATTTGCTTTTATGTTGTATCTTTTCTCTTGTTTACAATAAAGAATATTGTATTGCATTGTATTGTACATACATACGCTCACACCGACATCCCCGAAGGGGTAGGTAGAGGGGTCTCGAAAAAGAAATTTTAAATAAATAAATTTGTAGTCTATTTAATAAAATAACAAGTCTGTCACGTACCTTACCACTTTGTCACAATGGTGTCTAAATTTAATGAAACTTCAACTTTTGAGAAGTTATTTTAATAATAGTTAATAATAACATCAATGACATTTATATTCATTCGTAAGGTTTTGTAAGATTTATAGCAAAAATATATATTTTATACACATACATAAGTTCCTCAATAAATATATTATTTTAATTTTATTAGAGAATATATATTTTATTTGACTGCACGGATGGGCGGAGAGGACAAATATTCTGCCGTCACGTAGAAGACGCACCAGACGCGCGAAACAATCTCCGGCCTCCATGAGCGCTGGCCTGGGGGCAACGGGTGGAGCTGCTCGTTGTCCTAGCAGAAGCAAGCCTGAGATAGTTTCGCGACGTATTACGCGTGCGCCTCTTAAGTTAAAGGGGGTGAGGCCCCCCGCACTTCACCGTGTGGCCGCCACTTGCAAAAGTGACGGGCCAATGTCTGCAGGGTTTCCTGGAAGCATCCCTCCTAGAATATACTTAGGTCCCATGCAAACTTGCAATAGACCCAGTTGTGATAGAACACCGTATAGTTTTAGTCTGTTAAATTTCGACATACCACTCCACCGACAGCTAAACCACTTCGACATACCACTCCACCGACAGCTCCGGTGGGGTGACGAAACGTGGGTGTTTAAACACGAAAATGTTTTTCTTTCATCAAAAGGAAAATTACATCGTGTTTAGGAGGTAGGGCACAGTAGATTTAAATTTCGAATTAGGGTGGCTGAAATTCGAATTATTATTACTGCAGCTAATGAAGACCAGTATAGACTGTTTCTGCCCTTCAGTAGCAACAACTATTGTTGCAAATGTTGACAGGTACTGAGCTTGTTGCGTACATAGTTGAATATATATATATATACACATGTGTGTGTTATCGACCAAATGCTGTTATTTACCAAAACAACGTTCCAAACTTAATTTATCCTATTAATATTTATTTAACATTCAATCTATCGCTTAAATTTACTACATGTACCATTGCGCGAAGAATGGGATCCTCCTCTCATGAGATACGTGTCGCAAACAAGCACGTGTCAAGGATTAAGTTGTACCATATAATAACCGCCTACTTTATACAGACGATATTTTGATTACAACACTTAGTTATAACGATCCTCACATATACATATGTGTCAATGTGTGTGTAGGTTGATAGTTCAAATGTAATTGGTGGGTGCGTTGATTTGTGTTAGGATAACAGTATTAAGATTGTTATTAATATGTATATGATATTATTAACGTCCACAATCTTTGGGTAAAGATATCATGTTTGTTTTAGTTGCAATATTTTCATCTATATTCCGAGTCTCATTAAATTCTTAGATAAACATAGCTAAATAATTATAAAAAGGAACATTTTAAAACGTCTCTTGTTTATTTAAAACTTACTATAAAGTTTTAAAATGTTCTTTTTTTATTATTACTAATCTATGTTCATTTAAGAATTTGCTTTCAGGCACTGCTGTCCTTTAAAGTTTCTTAAAGGAAAAGAGGACTACGAAAAACGTGTGAATGTATGATCATCGAATATTAATCAGGTATATACATACGTATGTATTCTACGTAGTTTATTAATAGCTTTTACGAGATCCACTGCTGTAGTACTCTCACTCTTAGTGATTATCACTCACTCTCTCACCTGGTTGAAACTACTTTGTATTTATTATAGTTATCCCATCAGATTTCACGTTTTATTGTTCTTTCTGCAATCCATTATTAAACAACAATCTGTAGGTATCTAGACTTAATTAATAGTATGTGTTTCGAACATAAACTAGATTGTTTACCGTTTTGAATTAATACTAAAATTTAAAACAACATCTGGTGCGCTATTCTCTCTGATAATTTTAATTGCTTCATTAGTACTACAGCAATTATAAATGTATCTAAATTAATTTATATAAGTAATTTTCTTTCAAATAATACAAAGTATTTGCAAATATATTTCGAACAAAATTCTCCTTTGATTTAAATGTATTAAGCCGTTAACAAAATCGGAATCTAACATCGAATATATTATTACCCAATAGAATATTGTCCGAGTGAGGCTGTCCATGATCAGAGGGACTCGCCAGGCCGCCGGTCGATTATTTGACGATACAGACGACAATCAACACAAATTTGCATGTGAGCCGCATTGAATTGAGACAAGCGATCGTCACGAGCCCGTCCTGATGGGTCACGACTAACGAATTTATTTAGCTAGATACGGCTTTAAAAATGTTTTCACAACTATTCAAAGGTAGCATACATGTGAAAAATTCACTTTTACATATTATGTTCTTACCTGAATTTAGTAAAACAACAACAGAAAACCAAATAATTTGGTTAGCTCCATAAAAACATTTGTTACCACTGATGCCGCAAGTGATTATTTGTAGGCGTTTTTCAGAAACCAACTACAACGTAACTGAGAATGTCACTTATATGATAAAAAGGAAACCACCTGTTCTGAAAATAGATCAATTTTTTTATCTCTGGGGCAACTGTAGATGTAGCTTTACGATAGAAGATAATACTAAACACCATATTCATGTGATAAATCTAATATGCATCTTATCGTATGGTTGAACCTATTAGTTTCGAGACATATATAACTAGGGCAGCATAAATTAAAATCTGTCGCTTGATAATATTTTCAATAAATGATCATCATTTCTGTATAATCGTGATTTTTACCGTTTAAATAAAGGGGGTGGACATTTGATATGGTGCACGTTGACGCCAGGATGTTTGAATAAAAAATGGAAAAAATCATATTATAAAAAAAAATCCGCATTTTATCTAATTTTTTTTTTCTTTTTTTTTTATGCGATAGGGGGCAAACGAGCAGACGGGTCACCTGATGGTAAATGACTACCGCCGCCCATGGACACCCGCAACTCAAGGGTCACAAGTGCGTTGCCGGCCTTTTAGGTAGGAGTACGCTCTTTTCTTGAAGGTCTTTTTTTCTAATGGTAGACTACTGTCTCAATACATTTAATAAAATAATTATATATATTTATAGGAGGCAAATATGATTTTTTCAAAAAGCAAGCAAGCAAAAAGCAAGAAAAGCAATGCTATAACTAGTTATAGCATTAAGTAAGTAAGTGACTTTAGTTAAGGTAGTTTTTAGGTCTCTGTAACATCAGATAAGTCATCTGTTCGTGTTTAACATTGGAAGTTTTAATTAAATATAATTCAGTTGTTGTGAAGAAATTCTAAACTACCAATATTTCTAGCTTTAGTTTAAAAATTAATGCTATTAAAGAAAACTTGACATTTCCAGTCTGTTTACATCCATTACCAAATTTGCAATTCAGTTATCTACCGCCGAAGAGAAAGATAGCAGGAGAGTTTAATTTAACCGCCTGTATCACAGGTCAACGATTCCAATCATTTCATTACAGCTTCGTTTAGTTTTATAACATTGCATGAAATCATTACGTCTATGCTGGCCTTGTAATGGAACAAAAACACAGCGAGGTATTTACAGGTGATGGTTCCCACACAAATTGTTTGGGGAAATGGTCAAGGAATATGTATCCTTATTGCTAATTGCACGAAACGATCACAATGTATACATGTTATGCTACTGCTTCAGATGGCCGATTTGATTAATATTTGTGATATACGACCAAACAAATCAACTTACCACGGTCGCATTTAGTATAACTATTTTGCTATAATCGATTATTTTTTTTTACTTTATTGTTACAAACAACATATATCATTGTTACAAATCATATTTAAATGTATTAGATACAATGAAATAATAAGTGATAGTCTATCTATTTGATAGTCAGTGATATTCTACATGAAGTAATGATTCATGTCTTTATATTCTTTTACTAAAATCTTTTGGAACCATAAGTTACGACAGCATCCATTAAAATCCGTTTAAAGAAAACTTCAGACACCAAAGTTCAAAGTACTGGCTTCAAGTCTACGAAGTTCACTTAAAACCATATTTTTTATAATATATTATGTTGGCCTAAATTGTGGCTGTGCTATTTTTCATACACGTGAAAGAAATGTGCATTATGAGCTGGGTACTTACCTTTTGAAATATGGCGGTCTTTTGTGTCACTTTTGCAATCGAGCTTTGTTATTCGCCAGCAAAACACAATAACAATCTATGAGTGTAGAAACTACATATTTAACAGCAATTCTGTATTCAGATACTGAAAGGGCAATTACCAAAATATGGCCGTAATAACTCAAAATGTAGGCAGTCAAATTTTGATGAGACTTTTCTGTTTCAAAGTCCCCCTTGCCTTCATAAACTCAAAACAGCAATAAAAAAGTTTTAATTACTGATGCCGTATTTCACTGAATTATCTAAACTGTGCAAGCAGTTGAGACTTTCAAATAATTACACACCAGTAATAACAATATCCTAAAAGATTAAAGAAATGTTATTGTTTTCAGAGCAATTTCAATATTATATGTTTATAGTGTTTTCAAATGGGAAATGAAGAAAGTGAGGATACCGGTGGCGAAATAACAACATTACAAATGCAAGGTTTAAAGCTGTATAGGAATGTAATACAATATAAATTAACAGTGTGTAGTTGTAATGCTAATACATATATAACATATAGTATCATTGTTCCATGCTCAACTCTCTTAAAAGAAGAACTAGCTAAGTTACACCGCATAATGCTGTTCTGAGTAAAATTTGAAATAAGATGTCAGATAATTGATTCACTATTCCATCTTCTATTTTAATTTAAAACGACATTTTGTTTAGTCGGTTTTAATCGCACAATTTTACTGAATACATTTGTTTTTAAACTAAACTGAAATCATATTAGAGTTGAGCGGAGTTTGCTTTGGCGCGTTTCCAGTCGCGTTAGTCACGGACAAGCGAACTAAGGCTACGTACAAAATGGAACTTTTGTGGCAATGGCTACATGACGTAATTTGCTTTAAAAGAAAGAAGTAAAAGTGTTCCTTGAGTTACTAGAGTTACTAGCTAGTATCCTTTTTGCGGACAGTTACAGTTTAATAGTTTTAATTGGAGAGACTGTATAATTAACTTAACTTATTACGGATATTAACTCTAGATGATAATAATTATGCTGTCGAAAACCTAAGCTACTGTGGTACTTCATTAGGGATGTGACGGGCGGGAAATTTTCGATATATTTATAGGCGTTTTTAACCATTCTAAAAGTGTGTCACAAAATTTTGTATGTACGACATAACCAGGGTGCTTTTACTAGTAAGTTTATTCAACAGAATAATCTAGAATATGAAATATGTAACATAAAAAGTTATAAGTTTCTAATTCAGCAGAATTGTTTTAGTTTGATTAACATTTTCATTTATTCGTTCTTTGTGTATTATTTATTTAAATTCTATTATTAAGATTACCTTTTCAGTGCTTAGGCTAGGTCTTTTCTAGAGTTTTAAAAGTTTGAGAGTAAACAGCTTAATGCTAGCTTGAACTAGCAAACCTGAGTATGTTTGTCACTAGTACAATGGTAAACAAAGAAAACATTAATAACTCGATCAGGTGAGTCTACTGTTTATTTGTATTTTATGTTAATAGTGAAACTTCAACGATGAACATTGTGACACGCTCTTAAGAATACTACATGCTGGACAAAGTTATAAATAAATAATTGGGCAGTTTGTTCAAGAGGAATGGAACAAAGGCTTTTGATTTAGTCCAATGTAACAGTTTAATAGTTATTAATGCCTTGAATTCATTCCAGTATGCGCAATATGTAGTAATAGTATGCGAATGTGTAAAATATCACCAAAAATATATATATTTATTAGTGACTGAAAGTATCTTAACTATGCTCGTAAATAAATTTATAAGGTTTCAAAAGTCAACCTCAACATTTAATACTCGAGAGACACTTCCACCAGAGACATTCAGAGGTTTCACGTCATCTCATTAAAACTCATTTTATGCTATTCACACACTTGTTACAAAAAGTTTATTCCATTTCCTTTACAAATATATTTTTGCTGCTTCTGAGCAGCGATCCTGTAATATGAACTACAATGTTTTTTTTTTATTTGTGCAAATTATGAAAAAGTGAGATGTGGAATTCAAAAATATTTGAATTATCAAATTGAATGTTAATACTAAAACGTAAAGTAAATTTTAAATTCTATATACGCATTTTTTAGAAGAATTGGTAACAGGGGAATGTGTAATATGGTAGGTATGCTAAAAATTACATAATACGCTTACATTCAATGACACTCTTCCAGTATATATATCGTATGCCTGTTATGATATCGAAAGTCATTAATTCAATATTCAAAATATACTTTCAAGTAAAGTATTAAAACAATGAATTACGAGGTCGAAATTCGACTACCACCAGGCGATCTCTAGTAAACATTAATATTCAAATAATAAAAAAAATCTAAGATTAGGAAAATTACAGACGTAATATGTGCCAAGGCCGTAACGAACGCGTGTTTTGGACACACGTTGGACATGCTGGTGTCCCATGACCCAGGTCGGTTGCCAGACGCTTAAAGAATGCATACAATTATATCCCGTAGTATTAGTAGTATATTTTCTTTGCCTGAATATATTTATTTTATACATATTTGCGTTGGACTAAGCGCTTATATATTCAATTTAATTTAAACTAATTTAAATTAATTTATAATTAAAAAATAAATATTAAATTTAATTTAAACTAATTTAATTATAGTAAACTAAGTTAATTATAATTAAAAAAATAATTTTAACTAAGTTAATTATAATTAAAAAATAAATATTAAATTAAATTTAAACTAATTTAAATTAAATTAAATATGTTTATCGGAGTTTTAGAACGTATAGTTTCAATCTATGTTTCATATAAATCTTGAAAGCGATGTGTAGTATTGGCCAGATTAGTTATTTGTATTTGTATTTTCTTTTCCTTACCGCTGACGAAGCGAACCGTTTTTTGTCCATATTATAGCTTATAAGACGCCGACTCTAAGTGTTCTGCCTCTTACCTAAAGTAAAATAAAAGAAACAAAATAAAAATTGAATAATATATAACGGGATATTGTTTTATGTTCAATAAGTTTTATTGTAATAAATAAAACCTACTATTTGAATAGATTAGCAAAAGTCTAATAGACTGATTTAAAATGTATATTTTAAATAATATTACTCGGTATTTATAATATATAAATATGAAAAGTGGTCGGTATAAAATAAGTCATAAAACCAATACCTATATGGAATATCGAAACAAAACGACGTATTAAAACTAGAAACAATGCGGGGTATAAAATATAACATTCTAATGTTATGGCACTTATGGCGTCTCCTTTCTATGGTAATAAGGAGATCGTAAACTTTTTATGATCGGCTTCAATAAACTTCCATTGTGAAATTATGCCGCGGTTTAAACTTTGGACATCCATCGTAGTGTGGAGTGTGGACAAAAATTATAAATAATCTCATAAATTGGAAACAAACAAAGGAGGAATTGTATCCAGTACATTATTACCACACTTCATCATCATTTACACTCAAAATTTAAAATACGTAACGTAAAAATTACATTTAAAATACTTCAACTATACTCTAACTATCTTTTAAGAATTAAGCCGACCAACTACCGTACAACCCTCGCTATAGTAGGCAGGATGGTTTCTGGAAACACTTAACAGTACGAGTAGTGTACCTCGCGTTTACCCAAGCCTTCCATTCCGACTCCAAAAGCAGTTATTAATATCAACATCAAAACTAGTAAACTGATACTTTTTCGTATGCAGGGTTTTCTGGGGTGCATCTCTCCAGTCAGAAAAACATTATATTCTATAGCGGATATGAAGAGCACATACAATGTAGGATATGGCACGATGCGGACTTATCAAGTAATTTCAGTAATAAAATTTAATATATATTTACACATAGTCGCTACGCGTGACGTGTATATGTAAACTATATGCAACTTAGAACGTCCTCACACATTGTTATAAACCTTACTATGCATTCCCGTTGACGTATTGAATAAAAAAAAATTTACTAGCAGAAGGAGTGTATATATATATATATATATATATATATATATATATATATATAGTTGGTATTTTTTTGTTTAAATAAAAATTAAATCAAAAAAAATACCAACTGATGTACTTTAAACAGTTGAGTACGTTTACACGAGAGCAAGATATGGAAAACTCGAACTATGTTACTGAGTGAGACGTACAATAATAATATACGCTTTGATGGTACATACACTTTATTAAAACTTACCTAGATAGTGATAGTATATATAAATAGTTAAAACATTAAACTGCCTATCGGATCGGACCAATTTTATTTTAATTTAAACGGTAGGTGTTCCGATTGCAAATGCATGCAAATTATTTGCGTGGGACATGTCGACTGCGATCAAATTAAGCGACAACAAAAAGACCAGCAAGTAACGTGTTCAATTACGATCTCAACCTATTTTTTTTTATTATACAAATGTTAGAAATTGAGACCAAAGTAAAATGTAAATTTTTGTACAGTAATTCACGTATTATATTATTATTTTACAAAATAATTAGTAAGATAAATAAGTTGGTGTTGAGACGCCTTTGCCTACCCCGGGAATATAGGCATCAGCGTATGTATATCGGGTATAAATAACTTATTTTTATAATTGACAATTTGTAATATACATAATACATTCATTCTAAATTAATTTCATTAAAACAATAAATAATTTACAAAATTTAAGAACTGCGCTAAAATGAATCGAGACTACCTTTAATTGTTAAAATTCATAGCAAAACAATTCTTGTCACGAGATGGAACTGCTGAAACAGCTTAACAATTGTTGTTCAAGCAATAATTTAAATTGGATTATTTTACTTTTACAGCACATTTCGCGAACAACCTAATTCCGGTTATCCTCGACGACACTCAAAACAAACGAAAGTCTGATAAATGTTGCTATTAATCTTCCGACAGCTTCAGGGTTCACCCTTGCGAGAAAAGGACGGAAACAATTATAATAAAAATCTAGATTTGGGTTAAGTGTACTTGGGTGGACTGTTTATAACACTTTATGCTACGGTATTATGTAGGAGAGAAAGGAATTTATTTATTGATATAACCCTTTTACTAGATTTCATAGGATTAAGCCTATTTTTTTTATGAAAAATTACCACTAAGATCGGAAGTCTAACAGGTATTTGTTTACTCTGAAGAATGACAATTGAATTCGGTAAATTGTAACAGTGTGAACTAAAAACTGTCTACTACTACTACTACTTGTAACAATAATATTTGCTTTATTTTTTTGCTGTGTGTGTTATGTGAGTAACATGTGGTAGGTATAATTAGATTTTTTCAGATTGCATTATATTATTTTTGGTTTTATGTTGACCGTACAAAGTTTCACTGTAAAATCTTAAGTAGTTCCTCCTACTTAAGATTTTGCTTAAGATAAACGTAAATTGCTTAAAAATAATAAGGTATATAAGAATATAAGAACAATGCCCGTTAAATTCCTCTAACAACCAGTGGACTTGCTGTATACTTATAATAAAGCCAGGACAAATTGCATAAGAACACTGAATGGCAACAAGTGGACTGAAACTCCCTGAAATATGATTATCATATTCCGGTCCCGTATTTCCCTCACCTGTTTCATAATGCTTCTTCTATTTTTTGTTCTCCTACGTAACGAGCGTCCTGTTTCGTGGTTAATTTGAATGCGTGTTTTTGTTGCTAGAAAATTTTCTGTTGCATTTTTGTAACTTATATGTTTTATGTGTAGGCGTAATTTTTGCAAAGGGATTTGTTATTTTTATGGGTTCTTGCGTCGAGCGTTAATATTCGCAATGTATTTTTTACAAGAGTTATAGAATGTATTGCGGCCTAACATAGCAACTCAGTAAAATTGCTTGACCCGTTTGCGCAATGGAATTCTACTGAATAATGGACGAATCACAGTTAAGCACTTCCTAACCCATATCAGACTAACGTAATTTTTTAAACGGTTCGAAAGCATTATATAATTTGTGAAATAAAATATGTTATTTTATTTTAAGTTAAACGGTTTTATTAAAACTAAAGATAACAATGATGAAGATAATGTACTAAACACATTCGTTACCTGGATTTCAGCTGATACGGAACGATCGTGCTTGTGAACAAGGTGGCGGAGTTGCCATCTATCCCTTCTCTTTCAGAAGAGAAATATCTTCACTTCAAATAATCCTCGAAAACTTAAAACCTTCCTACAGTCATACCATAGTCATGGGTGATTGCGACACCCGTTTACTGAATAACGGGAATCAAATAATCTATTCATTCTCCCACTTCATTCCTCACATAATATTCCAAATTTTATAATTATATAACTAGCTTATATGACAAACATGCTTCCATTCGTCAAATAAAAATAAAACATCTACGGACGAAATCAGGTTTCTACAGACAAGAAAAGTGAGGGCACATTCAAGGTATATGAAAACAAAATTACTGCAATAGGAGACGTAGGAATGCTCAACGTCAACATATCCACAAATCTGTTGAAAATGGAGATCCAGTTCATGTCTGAAAATTTCTGAAGTCATTAGGGATCGGAAAATCCCGTTTTAATTCTGGACTCTTACCTGACATACTGATACTGCACGACTCCAGTACCTGGATAGGCTGGTAATCTGTCATACAGGTCTCCTCCTAGTACACATAGTCTCTCACATAGTGCAAAATTAATGACTAGAATAAATTTCTTTTGTGAAATTTAATTTTGTAGCTGTGTGAGAGAGATTCAATAAACTATTATTGGTATTATTATTATGTTTCAAGGAATATAGATATGAATTCCTTCAATTCACATTTCTCTGCTACCTCCAGCTTTATAGGAACTACTAAAATTGCAACCCTAAATTGTCTTTCATCTCTGTCGGCTCCCGACTGTTCACCGTTAGTTTTCAGTCTATTTTCTGCACGTGATCTCAAGAAGAGCATTTTATCATTAACGTTAAATGCAGTAGGAACCGACAATATCAGCTATCCTAGAGGAATGTCTACCTTTGATTAAATGAATAAACTGTTTAGTTAGGCTATGGAATAATTTACCAGTGGAAATTAGACAAGCCAAATCTAAGCTATCTAATATATGAAAAGAAAGTGGTAAACTAGTTCTTGACATTATGAATACTATGTATGTAACTATTTATATACATATATTTATTTATATGTTAGTATTATGTATTATATTAAGAACATATATTCAAGTCGTTATGATAATACACCTTAAACTACCCCTAATCTAATATAATAATTATAAAGGCTGTCTGTAAGAAATCAACGTGAGTCGTAAGACCGCCAATTGCTATACCGTAATATATGCAATAATTTCTGTATTTTTCATTGCTTTTATGCTGTACAATAAAGATATATATATATATTTAAAATCTAAAATATAATTCGGTGCACCACTCTTCTCATCAATCTAGGGCATTGATCAGACAAAAAGATAAAAGCGCTTATATACCTGAACACTCCTTTGTTCCTAAGATCAACAAAATCGTGGGGCGTAGCGTAACCTGAGTAAATGTATGTAAATGGCATTTATATGAGCGGTTTTATCTTTTTGTCTGATCAATGCCCTAGATGGATGAGAAGAGTGGTGCATCGAATTATATTTTAGGTTTTAAATATATATATATCTTTATTGTACAAGATAAAAGCAATGAAAAATACAGAAATGATTGCATATCCACATGAGCTACTTTCATCCCGAAAAAAAGTACAATTCCCACGGGAACGAAGTCACGGGCAGCAGCTAGTTGATTATAAACAGCTTAGCTTTAAATATCGATGAACGAATAAAATATCGATGGTCCTGTTTAGAAGTTTCGATACAATTAATGAGATTGATAAGCAATGAACCTTTTTAACAGAAAGGACGGCGCTTGCAAATTAAATTACGAAAATAAGAATATAAAGTTGAATAAAGTTTGAGAGCTAAGCCCCGCTTTGAATGAAACGAGAGGAGGATGGTACCTTCAAACGTTTTATCCCGAAAACACCTAAATTAGAATTAGATCCCTACCTACAAACGAGTTTACTAATTAATTTCGTGATAACAGCTCCACCGTTTTCGTGTGTTTTTTGTCTTGCTAATTAGTTTTTTGTGTCCTTTTTATTCTCTATAGACTAAAATTGTAGTTGTGTTTTATTCTTTATTTGTGAGATGTAGAGAGGGGTTAGGCTTAGTTTGAAATATAGAAGTTATAACATTAGCTTTAAAAGTATGCTTTATGTAATTAGTAGTAGTTTCATTAACGTGAATGGTCACGATTATTATTTACCATTTCTCCCCACTGTCCTATTTTTGGGATACCATATTCAACATTTTTTTTTACATGTTAGGTCGTTTATTTTTATTGTTTCTGACAAAATTCGTATTCTCGCACTGTTTTTCTGATAATTTTTTTTTTGTCTGCAAAAAGTGTATCCGTAATTTTAATGTAATTTTTTCAAAATATCATTTTTGTTGCCTCAAAAAGAAGCATCACATTCTGATTTTATATACCATAATGTAAAAAACTTGCCAACTCCAATTTACATAAAAGTGATTCTTAGACCTTTACCAAATATATAAAAAATGAAAACATAAACAAAACATAATTTAAATACTTATCTTTCAAAATATTATGCTTGGTTGTTATTCTTGGATTAAAAAATCGGAAGGCAAGGCAATCAAACCTACACCAGGTACATCAGAACGCCTTTTACAACCCGTCAGGTTTGACAAATTTGGTCACTACATGACGAAGAGGGACAAACAGAGGCGTTGCCAGGGACAAGGTAAAAAAGGTTGTAAAACTCTCTTACTTTTTGCGCTAAATGTGAAAAAACACTCTGCAGTGATTGTTTTATACCTTACCATACAAAATAAGTTAATAGAACTTTATGTTTAAAACTGTTAATGGTCAAATTTTCTAATATTCTCATAATTGTTTACTTTTAATATTTCTGATTACATATCTTACTCCACTCTTACTCCACTCTCCACTGTCATATTTATAGGACAGGGTGACTCAGCATTAAAAGAAAAATTTTTTTGGTTGTATTATTTTTTCTTAGCGTATTATGAACTTAGTTTCAAGATTTGATAAAAAATTCCAAAGTTTTCGATGCTTGGGAAGTAATGGGTTGATAGTCATGGTAGTATTTATAAATCAAAAACATAGCTATATCAAAAACACTAAAAACGACATAATTTTTAAGAAACTGAACAAATACAGGATTTAGGAAGTCATAATGTGACGTTACAAATACAATGTTGAATAGAAATGCATGCCTGATTCATTGGTTTGTAATATGGTTATGACTGCATTATGATATTGATAAATACATTTGTAAAGGGCGTTTTACGATATTATTACCTAACATTTATACTGAGGAATAAAAAATAAAAATCAAACACTTTTTAATAATAAATGTTCACTATCAAAATGATGAACTTTTAAAACAGTACACAGTATACAGGATAATGTGCGGAAATTCTCTAATGTACCACCATCATCGATTGGAATCGAACTGACTAAAATCACACGCTATTTCGTCACGGGTGTCAATGACCGGTAATGGGGGTTAAGGTAGAGAATAACCTAGTAAGAAGCTTTGAAGTTTTTTCATCCGACACTATTTTATTTGTTTGGAATGTCTATATTTTTATTTTCTAGATATATTCTAAAAAGTCAAACTTCTATGTACGAAGGACTACAATAAAAAAAAAAACAAATTCTTTACAAAAGAATCACTTGGATCAATTAAAATATCCAGAAACCAGTAATATTAATTATGTAACCAGGTCTCATCCCCATTCTAATTGGACACGAAACTGAGATTCTCAAAAGTACTATTGGATTGAAGCTATGTTTAATAGAAGCTCTGGCTCCAACTAGGTCAGCCAGGCGGCTAATGAAATAATATCTATATATACATAAATACATTGTACAGTAGACTTCTATCTTTATATAAATAGGAAAATACAAACAGTGCCTTTATATTACATTTTTGTCAAACACTGTTTATTTGTTATTTTGTTTAAAAGTATGATACGACGATTACGATTTACTGAAATGGAGACTAATTCAGCCCACTGGGCGACAGCTATCAATATTTCATAGAGATCCCATACAGACCATGTTATCTTAAGACTGATTATTTTATACAGTTGAATAGAATATCTTAAGTTATTTTTGATAGACTTTTCCAACTATGACATTATTACTATACTATACCAGACTAAACTAAATATCCTGAACATTGTGTTAAGACGACGGGTTTTATATTTATTAGCAATTTTATTTATACACCGGACTTTAAACATGCTCAGTTGTATATTATGTTTTCTTCAATTTGGTCCTCACATTGGTTGTGAGAGGCAAACAGTTTCTAGAGAAGTGCACAGTATTCAAATGGCAATCTGAAAATTTGTCACGTTGAACGGTGGTGGAAACGTGGTGGTGTAAGTCCGAACAACTCTTTGGAGCATTCCTTCTTATTCCAGCTATGTCTATTTACCATATGGTATGGAACTTTACCATTCCAACTATAAATTTATTCGCTTTCTTATTACAAAGTTAATGTGTGCATTAGATATTCTTATCACGTAATCTGGATACTCCTTGCAACTTCCTAGAGATCTAAGTGATTCGGATCACTTGCGTCATCAGAATTCGTCCCTCAAACACAATCTCCCTCTGATAAGGTCAGAATATCAGTCGTTCGCTCTAAATGCAAATATTACCGCACCCGAGAGAGGTGTTATAGCCTTGGTTTTGAGGTAAAAAGGACGAAAACAGCGCTAAATGGCAGGAAAGCGCTTTTTATGCTGACGGAATTGGGTAGTTAAAGATAAAGAATGGATAGACCGGCTCCTTAGATAGTTGTTTTAGTACACTGTAGGTAGATGAGAGTATTACACTTGGTTTTATTTATGTAATGGGACGAATAAGTTTCCTTTAGAATTTGCCTTTTGTTGAGGGACATTATTTTTCATGTTCGAATCTCGAAAAAACTAATAAAGCTCAATGTAGAATAAAAAAGCTTGATATTTTATAATACTAATAAGATACTAAGAATAATATGTCGATCTGCTAAGGTTCTCTTATATTTTAATGTGTAAATTTTAAGTCGCCTTCTACCAATTAGCTTATCACACAGTATTCCTCGCAACATATGCCTGTACCATGCTGTTCCCTTCAAGTTTCTTTCATTGGTCGTCCCTGCTGAATTTTAATACTTCTTTCTTCTTAAAAGAAAAGTTAAATATAGTGCCATCCTTAACTTTCTTGCAAGCACTAATAATACATGCACAAACAATATGTATTAATAATATTTACTGGCACTGCTAGTCTTTAACTGGTTGATAGAGTAATCACTATTGTATTGGCAATCATTTTAAAAACCAAATTATTTGATTTACATCCTACTTAACTCTTGATATTAAAAACTCTATTAGATTATAATGTGACTAAAACATTTTTTTAATGAAAACCCTTCTCATTAAGTCATTTCCAGTACCATTGTTCAATTCGTTACTGTGTTAAGGAGCAATTTTCATTTATGATTAAAAACTGGAAAAAGGTCGAACGCTTCCGCAGCAGTAGGAAACGAAGCCTTCTGGGAAATGAAACTACGGATTGCAGTTCATTCTCTTCACTCTTAGTTATAGAACGAATTGATTGTGACGTATATTTTGATTTTGTATTATAGTGTAACTTGTTCAATGGTATTTTTTTATGCGATAGGGGCAAACGAGCAGACGGGTCACCTGATGGTAAGTGACTACCGCCGCCCATGGACACCCGCAACTCAAACTAAACTTAAACTAGTACAGCTATTTTTTTAAAACTACTAAACTGAAATCTAAAGTTTTTAGTTATATAAACATTCACATTCAACCGTTCGAATGAATATATAAATATGTATGTTATAAATGTGTAAAAATATAGTTGCAGTAAAAAGTACACCACTAGGGTATACATGTTCTACAATTTTGAAAATGTTTTTGTATATTATTATTATTTATATAATCATATTATATTCAATATTTTTAGTAGGAAATTAAAAAAAAAACTTTCTCACTACTCGAGAAGACAAGTCGGTGTCAATGAAAAAACGAACAACCCGTACCACCAGACAAAACTACGCTTCGCACAATCACGTAAATCCAGTGAGTCTTTGAGGCAATTTAATGAGTAAATAAAGTTGTAAGCAATAAAGAGCGACTGAACTAAATTAGATCATAGACGGCCGCATGCACTACTAACAGCTATCTAGTACAGCGAGCACAATGACATCTTGTTTGGAGTTGTGAAGGGAAGTCTGCAATATTATAACAAGAAACACACAGTAGAAGTAGGTATAGCTAACTAATATTTAGCTTGTATGTAGTTATCAACTGTATTAACTCTTTATTTAAAAATATAAGACCTTGGTTTAACATTACTACTGTTTTTCTAGGGATGTTTAGGTCTAATGATCTAATAAGTATAACATAGAGATATGGCATTGTGCGAAAGATGTAATTGGTTTTGTTACTGAGACGTTAGTTGCAATAGAATCTATCTCTATACAACTAATCTTGTGGTTATTTGAGATAAAATACTTATTGCTACATGTAAAGTGACGAATGCTATCGAACGAGTGTTTACAAACACAGATAAATAAAATATTTCATAGTTATTTGGAGACACGTATCCACGTATATCGTATTCACCTTAACTCGAATATCACAAGTGTTCGTCAAAGCTTCGCACTCTCTACATTCAAGGAGGGGAGCGAGGTCCTCTGGAGGATTCCATGTCATATAAATATTCTGAACACGTTCTTAGGTAGCTAATACATATACCCATTACATATTATAGTCTCCGAGACACGAATGACGAAATTAGAAAAATACACATATCATTTCAGTTTTATCGAAATATTGGAACGTAAGACAATTGATTCGAATCCCCGGTGTTCCCTGATAGAATATTCAGTTTTTACGTGGATACATTTATCAGAAATATAAACTAACTGCTATCTGTTGAAAATGGAAAGCAACGTCGTTCCCTCGGGAGCTCATTAAGTTGTCGCTGTCTGGTCGCGTGGGACCAGGGCGGATCATCGATTCATTCCTACGATTTCGATTCATATAAAAAATAAAAGATTGACAAAATGTCACTTGCAATAAATAAGTGGAGTATTTGAAAATACTCCACTTATTCTAGATCATATAATACATATTTTCTTTTTTTTATTTGTTGTTTGTGGTTAAATGATAAAAAAAGAAAACACATGTTTAATCTATTTGTTTTTTTAATAATTCGATCTTAGACGCGCTTACCAGCGCCTCATGCCGCCCTGAGTTTTGACGCGGGCGGTCGGGAAGAGTTTTCCCCTCCACTGGCTATAGCGGCCAGCCATTAGGAGGCCCTATCCTATCTGGTATCATCTCACCCCTGTTGAGGGGGGTGGGGAGACTATTTGAAGCACTGGGCTCCTTATAGTGATTTTCCTCGCAGCTCACCACTGTGAGCCGGTCATTGGAGTTAGCTCACCGGCCTCGAGGTTTGCTCGCCGATCGCTCCTCTGAAGAGGGGTCCAGTGAGCCGCCTGCGAGAGGTCGGTGGTTGGCTATCTGCATCCGATGGCGAAGCCAATGCCCCGCTCGAAGGAACTGATATAAGCTCCCGAGCGGGGCGTTTGAGTCGCCTCCGGATGAGAGTTAGGAGGAGACGTCCTGGTGTACCTGGACATTGCCTAACTGAGAGTTACCCAAAAGTGGTGTCCGCGCTTTTGCTGGCAAGAGGCGCTAGGAGGGATCCGGATATCTTACTAAATATGCTCCCGGATTTCTCTGTGGTTTTAGTAGCTCCGATTCCGACACACCCTTCCAAAGAAAACTCCGGTGGGATGACGGCCCGAGGGGGTTTCCACACGTTAAAATAAATAAAAAGAAAGCGTCCGCTTTGTTCTGTTGTGCTTTGTTGTCAAAATCAATCCTATGTGTCATTTGTCTAAAAGCTGGCCAAGTGGATCATGTTTAAAATATAAAGGTTTATTTTTTTGTAAATAATATTTACATTTATCCTAATACAGTTACCAAATCAAAGTTTTTCGAAGCATCTGTAACACTTAAAACTTTGGATAGCACATAATAGCAAGCAATACATCACAAAACACACAAGTATGTCTACTGTTCTCTGCCATTGTGTTCTTGACAGATAGAACTTGGAAACTACAAGGAACAAGTTAAATATTGAAGTTGACAAACTAATGCCCAAGTCTGTCCAACGCGATGGTTCAATTTGAGGTTAGATGTGCCTTACTAGATGTTTATTTTGATATAATTAACAGAAGAGCTTCTTGAAAAGCGCATGTGATATTTTTATTAAGACAGAGATTTATTAAAACAATATGTGGCAAGGTACCTAATTTAATATATTACAAGGGCGGTGGACAATAACTGTGCTAGAGTTATTGGTACAGATTTGTGATATACAGATGTATGAACATGCTAGCACAGATTTTACAAGTCTTCATAATTTACTAATGGTTTCGTACGTATAAAAACCATACACGATTTTTTATGATTTTACATAATAATTAAGAGTTATATCTATCCCAATGTCGATTGGTGCTGCGATCAATTTATAGGTTACACAGGCTTTAAATCTTATCAAAAATTATATTAATATTAATAGGAGATTTTTCGGTACTTTAAAAGTTATGTTCAATTAATATTTTTTAAAGAGTACACCTGAAACTATAAATTATATAGATATGCATATTAAAGTATAGTTTGAAGTACCTTTTTAGTTTGAATGCCATTTTCATTTACCATGTGTAGTATAGAAATACAACTATTCGTTCGGCACATGTGACAGTAAATTACAATTTGTGACCGGGCGTTAACTCCACTGACAGATTTATTCTTCGTATACACGTCCTACTTTGTGTCACAGCTCATAAAGATGTCATTAGGTTGAATTAATATGGCCCCGTATTGAATTAATTTATATTAATAATTCTGTTTTAAGAAAAAGGGCGTAACAAAAATTGGTTTCTTTGATAGTTGTTTGTATGTTTTATGCATAATCAGTAAGAAAAAAATAACGTTATTTTGTTGAAGGCGCCCAATTAAAATATGTTAATTAGCATAACATATTCCTTCAACGCGATAATTATTTGTCTCTTGAGAAGCTACAGTGGGTAAGTATTGGTTTACATTATTGTAATGGATTGCGAAGTACCGACTTGGATATTCATTTCTGCAGACTCGAACCGATAGTCATGATATACTATGAGGTGGTATATAATTTGCACTCCTTGTATTTATATGAGCATCAAATATGTATCAATGTTATTGTCATTATTTCAATTTTACGAAAAATATCATATCACTGAATTTAAAAGTTTTTGTAAGAAACTTTGTAACACAAAAACCAATTATACTTTCATTGCATTGCAACTCAACTTAATAACTTTAGTAATAATGATTTCTAAGAAGCTGAATTAAATTTGTCCGGAGCGATGTGAATAAGAAAATGGATCCCGGGATTCTGAGGAAATTAACTTGAGTGAGGATTTAAATTTTTCATCAAACCAACCTAATTAACTTCATAATTAAACTTGGCAATCTTGTGGAGTTCTATTCATCTATTGAGACTTACTCGTTGAAGCTTTAATCAAGTATAATATATTATTTCATCTAAGCACTGCGTCGAGTTACATTGTTAAATTAATCTGCCAAATTCACATTTTTATAAGAAATGATTAAATACGCACACTTTTAAGTCAAATAACGCAATGGTTTTCCGTCAGCGGACTTTCTGTGTTAAAATAGCCTTGTTCCAGATAAATAGGAAATGCGAGGGTGGAGGTCCCTTTAAAATAAGCATTGTTAAATCTTTTTGAAGTCCTCAACTTTTCGCCATTAAGTACAATTTAAGTATAGAACTTAAATGAAGTGGAAAAGTTGACCGAAAAAATCACCGTAAGGCAGGACTATCCTCTTTGCAATGTGAGCTATTAAAAGATTTTTTTTTAAATTTTGTCAGTTTAATTACTTTATAAATTGACATAGTTTGCGGTTACCATGAATATGTTTTATATAATACAAGACAGAGGAGTTTGCCTTGTAGATATGGTCACGAGATGAGATAGAAGCAAAGGAGTTAATATTATTATATATATTTTTAAGCTTGTTTGCTTAACTTTATAAGTCACTACTTTGCCAGAGGGAGTCTAATATTACCACAAGTTTAAACGGGAAATTTTGGATGGATGTTTCTTTCTAAATCGCACCAGAACAGCCGAAAGGATCAGTATGCAATTTTACTACTGTTCCAGAAAAATTTACGGTTCAAAATTGCTACACAAACAGTCGCTGCCTATCGTTAATATGTACATAATTCTATCATTAAAACAATTGGTGCATTATGTGCTTTTCAGTATGTTGTAATTCGTGATATTCGATTCACGGCTATATATCTCATACACTACTAAATTACTCCACAATACTTTGTCCACTGGGTTTTCGTTGTTATTTGGAAAACGTTTTTATTTGGATTGCCCAGTACACATAAATAAGACCGAAGTCAATATTTCGAACTATACAACAAAATATACAATTTTACTAGCGATGGTCTGTATTTTATTATAATACCTAAGTTGTAATGTTTACAACAACAATAGCACAAGTTGTTACTATTCAATTTGGCATTAGAAATATTTATTGCTATATGGAAGTATTCCTAAACAAAGGGCAAAGCAATATACAGTTTGTGTAAATATATAACAAAAAAACATGTTGAGCATAATAACTACACATAATATTATGAAACATATTTTAGGTGGACATATATTACAAAGTATTAAGTTGAAATAGATTGATACACCTCCTGTTAATTGTTTCCTCTAAGTAAGTTACGAAGACATGTACTCGAAGTTCATTTGGTAAAACTTTGTTAACATGTGTCTATACAGGTCTGAAAGCCGTTTCGATTGTTGCACTTCTGATACTTTGGTTAGTAACTGAAAGAGGGCTATATGCTTTCAGATTGCACCTTCTATTTGTTTATAGGTACGTCACAATTGCTTAAATTTAATCGCAATTTGTTAATAGTAATTCTAATTGTAATATGTTATGCTGTATTAGTTTATTATGTTTTTATTTAAATATACATAGTCTTGCCATCTTCTAAAAATCTTATATATAATGTTCATTCAAAATGATCTCCATGATGATTTAATGCGGTCTTTAAAACTTTGAGACCAGTTATCAATAAAATCATGGGAAAATTCTTCACTGCCAATCATATGAATTATTTTAGGGACTCCAAGTTATCATGGGGTCTAGAACATGCAATACTCTTTTTAACCGACTCTCTGAGACTAGATGACGGCTAGTCTTCAGCTCTGATGAAGTCAGAAACGTTCGTTTCCAACAGCGGTTGTGTGGATCGAGCCGGTACTGAGTCCTGCTGAAAGGACTACTATCGGTTAAGGAACATGATGTTGTTAAGAGGCTTAAACACCTTCTCAACAATAGTCTCTTAGTTGTAAGAGTACAGTAGACTGATGCTGACTTATTGGGAAGCTTCTACTGAGTTTTGAGCATAAACTCGATCATTCTGCTTGTTAAAATATTGCTAAGTAGTGAAAAAACAATCTCGTCAGTAAATAACATTTTAACATATAATATTAAAAATAAACGTGATAAAAAGAACCGAATTGCTGTGATAGCATTACACAAAGTAAGTATGTAGCCGAATGCAATTTTTCAAACGAAGTAGTTATGATACCTATGATAGGGATATTATCTATTTTTTAATGAAATGAAAGGGATATAATTTATTATTTAATTTTACAATTAACTAAAGAATAATATCCCGTACCCGTATTTACTATCTGTGTATCTGTTTAGTTGTAGAATTTAAACTTGTTCGGTTACACAGACTGAACTCACAAATTAATACAATTTTCTTGGATCTGTCTTGGCTTACACATTTTCTACTTCAATTTAGAGATTTTAATGTTAAGGTGACTATTGAGTGCTAAATAAATATACTGGAACACAGGTTCTCTTCATGCTATGCTGTTAAGACATATTGTGTATGTTCTACATCAGGCCCAGTAGTTTAGGCATACCAGCGACTTAGACATACAATGTACCACGAATATGATGAAACAAACCATAGAACCGTAAGCACTTGATGAATTATATGTATTGTGATTGCTTCCGGTCAGGTATTATTATCGTTAGGTGTTATCTACCTACCATCTATAGTATTTTTTTGTAAATTCACTATATTTTCATTACGAAAATCTGTATTATTTTCTATATTTTATCATTTAAATCACCTTGATGGTGAGAATCACATTGGAATAATAATATAGATAAAGATAAAACTGGAAGTTTATATATAATGTTCTACATATAATATTTATTCGACCAAAACTGCGCTTGCAGAATCCCTTCTTTTTCCAAATTCTCGATTAAGCAGATGCCAGCCATCTTGATCCCATCGAGGAACAATTTACTAAGGTTCAAAACTTTTGTAATAAAGTTAATTTTTGGATTGCGCAAATTTGGCCATATTTCTGAATATCGGAATAAGCTCAAATGGTTACTTAAGATCGTCGGAGAACTTGACTTTAAAATTCCAAAGCATTCTACGACTTTTGTCAACAAATCATTTACAGTGCGAGCCATACGTTTGTGCATAACATTGCCACTGTCCATCAGACACAAACGATAGCTAGTTTAAAAAAAAATCTGAATGAGCATTTCCTAAATTTCTAGGCGATGAGGACCTTGATGTCCAAAATTTGGTGTCTACCTATCTTCCGTATTATATTTTATATAATGTGTATTCGTGTAAAAAAATATGTGCTCTTTAGGGTAATTATTTATATATGTGTATATATAACAATAGTCTTAATTACATCATATTCGGGGCACTTCGATGTGCAAATTGCAACTTCCCATTTCATTATTAATCTCCCTCTTCCAGGCAACCACTGGATAGCCAGTGGTTGCCTGGAAGAGATCGCTAATCGCAATGAGGCCGCCAATTGAAGAACTTGTATATTTCATTTTTATTTATTTCACTTGTCTGTCTTTAGATAATGAGACTTTTACCGATGTGTACAAACTGTACTATTATTATGTTATTTTTTTTTGTACAACAAAGAGTTATCTATTTATATATCTAACACTGAAAATACGAATTAGTTTTTAAATTGCTTGTTTTTACGATTTAACGTATTGCGCCAAGGATTTGGAAATTGAAGCGGGTATTTCCTTTTTAAAAATCAATTATTATGATAACTTTGCCGTATGTCGACTTTATTACGGCTGCAACTAGTTGTCGTTTTCCATCTCTTCTCGGTAAATGGCGTCACTTTACAATTGAAAATGTCTCTCCGTATACTTTAACTGATATTGAGCCACGCATTTTGGTGGTCTCTCCATTTTTTTGGCGTCTATACAAATTGGAATCAAAGTTTTCGTAGAATTTATTGCGGTACGACACTACCCCGCCTACTACACATTCATATGTGGAGCTGGAATTTACGCAAAAACTATTCCTGTATTTGAGGTTACACCTTTGTGTAAAGATTTAGTGTGGGTCTAGTGAATTTAAGTTTTTAATTAATTGTAGGTAATCATTAAATATTTATCATATACCATCCAAATACGCTTACTTAGAGAAGGTATAGAATAATACTTGCTCTGTTTACATATCGATTTTCAATTTAAATTACCTTTCAGAGGCTTATCTAAAACTAGTTATGTTATGAAGTTTTTTTCCCTTACCATAGACCATGATAGTTCTTTCAACAACTTTTATGAGCCATTTTTAATCAAAATCGCCTTATAAGCTTATAGATTTTATATTTATATTATAGTAAAAATTAATTAAATTTATTGAGGCCGTAAATATTTATAAAATTTTGAAATTTGCAGTAGATTTGATTTTGAAAAACTCCTGTACCTCCCCAACTACTATAATAAACTACTAAACTTTTATGACTAACATTTTCCCAATTTAAACTTCTGTCATAAGTCGATGTGACATTTAAAATCCTAAATCCTAGTGAGCAACAGTCAGCTTCAAATTGAAGTGGCTACGACTGTGGCGGACTAAGTTGTGCACAGCTCGGGGCCAACATCTCCGCCCTCCAGTTTCATACAAATTGATATTTACGGTAATAGCATGAGTTTTTCAACGAGAAGGCAAAGTTAGAGGATAACAGGCTCAGTTGGATACGCTTCGGAATCCAAATGGGCAAAAACGACTAGCTAAAGAAGTGAAAAACGGATCTACAATTTTCCTCGAGCAGAATTATTCAAGATCAATTTAATGTTTTATGAGTTAGCTTTTCACAGTAGAATTTAGAATTTGTAAGTAATAAAAACATCAGCCGAAAATTTGGGTCGATAGTCTACTGTATGTATTATTACAATAAAATAAAATTTGAACTGAAATTATTATTTTATTTAATTATAAATTTCAGTCAGATTTACATAAAAATATTGTAATTTGTACACAATAAGAAAACAATATACATACATGTGTGTCAAGAAGATCAGTTTGACAAAAGAATACCTTAGTTACGATTAATTTTAAAGATTTTTTTAACAGTTACGCAATGGTTCAGCGCCCGTCTGTATAAATTGCCTGTAGGAAACTGAAAATTAAATTTCCTATTTCGAACAGCATCCCTTTCTTTCAGTTCTTATTTACTACATTATCAACATTTGTTACTTTATACATCAAGGTCAAGTGGTATATCCCTAAGCTAGCACGTGCTGGAATACATTTCTTATTCAACCTCAGCGGACCCTTGATATTAATGGCAGCCGCAGAATACGTAACTATTAGATCCAGGTGCATGATTTTGAATAGAGGAACGTAAATAAGCTAGCCATTTCGTCCTCGTACAGTCAGCCCAATAAATTATGTGGCGGACCACAGCAATCGAGCACCGAACGCCTGTCGAATCCAACGAGAACCAATTAGTCCTACTCGAGAATATTTATTTGCGGTTTTCTCAAACAAGTGAGCATCCGACACTTTAGGTTCACACACTTCGTGACTCGACTTCTTTATGTGTTAGATGTAGTGACCGCCTGACTAAGTGATTACGATTAATGCTTTTCTTAGACGTTCTCTTTATTTGGCGCCGCATTCATTCTGATGTCGCTTACATGTGTTTCTGCCATAGAGGGGTTGTGAAAATTCTATAGGATTCCAGTAAACAACATTTCAATTAGTATAAACATTAAACCTATATAAAATCCAATAATTTTATAGGCCCTTTCAGAAAAGCTAGTCATAGTGTTATTTTAGAGTGCAAAATCAGCTCATACAGAACTCATAATTATGGCTAATGGTAACGGTAAAATAAATACCTTGCTGAAACTTCACAATCCATTCATGCTTATTCGACGTTTTAGTTTATACGAACTCTTTAAAATCTGACTCCATTTGATGTTTAAAAGCAGCGGTTTCTTAGATATATGTATATGGAAACCAATAAAAGGACTACATATACTGCAAAAGTTTAACCCTTCATATTTCATTGCTCCATTAAACAAACAGGCAACAAATGCGATAACCACAATCGTTTTGATTATCAGTTAAAGTTTAGTAGAACGGGTACGGTCTACTAATAAGAAACGATGTCGGCAAGTATTCACGTGTCACGCAAGGTAAACACGCAACCCAATAAAGTTGATCCCTATATAATAAAATGATTGATCGCTATTAGCACTTAGTACATTAGCCGCTGTCAAAATATAAAAAAAAAAAAAACTGGCAAAAAATGTCGCTTACCGTACTAGGGAGTGACCTTGCTAATTTTCAGAGCTAGAGTTATGTGCCAAATATACATAAGTTGCTTGAGAAAATAATCTATAATAGAACACACATTTTATAAACTATATATTGCATTCTGATTATATTAATAATTGGTAAAAGAGATGTGAAATAAATTAAACGACATAGTATCTGTAAACGTGAAAACTCAGAAATATTGCATCAAGGCTACTTATGAAATAAAATATGTATAGAGGTTTTCGATTTTTGTGTTATTTTAATTTTTTTCTTAATCAACGCACTACCATCGTCTTTTGGCGTTAAACCAAGAGCCCGGGATCTTCACCCTGCAAGACGTGAATACTACTGAGGTGATCTATGATAGTGCAGTTACTGTATATTTTTGGATTAGACAGAACCCAACCCATAATATAAGTGATTTCGTTATATCTTTAAACTTCATATGTCGTGCCGGCGAACCGTTAACAATTAACTATATCATTATTTTTAAATAGATCCTTAAGAATTCACACTAACAATTACGTACCTACCGACTATTCTAATGCTAATGCTAATGTCTAAAAATAGGTGTACAATCGGTCTATACATAAGGGATAAAAACTTTAACACGGGGACGTTACCAAGTTGACTACAATTACGTTTGTAATCTGGCGAATCTTGATTACGTATTAACTTCATTCGTTTAGCAAAAGTGCGTTGAAAAGTAAACAGCTATTTTCTTATTCTGCTATTTTGTTTTAACCTAATTTAACTTTAGCTATTGAAGGCTCATTTTGCGTTAACAAAGTTATCGCGTTGGGTGGAATCACGTTGGTTGTTTTGTTACTGGTGATGCCATTACGTAAAATGTTTTGCCGGTAGGGGCAAATATAAATAAATTTTTGATTAAAATTGTGTGCTCCGCGTGCAAGCTTCATATACTGTTGTATGGTGTCTAATAAAGGACGGCGATATACTTAAGCGTTTTAGGGGTTCCCTATGGGGTTCTTGGAATTGTGTAAAATAATATGGTGGATTTTTTAAATTAAGAAGTGACGAACTACTACCATTTAGGGTAGTATAAAGAATAATGGTTATGTTTACTATTTCAACTATTTCTGTATAGATCACAAAAAATATTTTTATAATTACTACAATTACAATATATGTATGTACATATGTATACATTTTTATGTTGTTCTTGATGTGAAAAACACTACAAGTAGTATCCGGTACTTGAAAAGTTATTGAGGGTATATTACATGTTATCAGAAATATATCAATTGATTGATGCAGTCTCCAGTTTGTTATTTCATTTTTGTAGCGTGTTCCTATAAAAATATCTAATCATGAATGCATAAAAATATTTAAAAGAAATATAGGTAACAAAGACCTTTACCTTTACATTATTACCATTACAATTTTATTGTAGTCTATGTATATTCACCATAGGGTATTTCCTAGAGGTCGTGTTGATTTTATTATGACTTCTAATAGTATTTTCTGCAGTATAGTATGGCTTACACAATACGAAAACATATTCAATTTCCTTTCTTCACTGTTACATAAACTATCGACGCTAACAAGATCATTTAAAGTATTTGTATCCTAACGGGTACTGCAATAGAATGTTATGAGAGAAATTTCCTACGAAAATATGAATGTTCATGACCAACATATTTTTATAGACTTTCCTTTTTACCATTTAGCGGATTAATATAAGGCAACTAGATTGTTCGGACGTGCTCTGGTCGGGTTTTCAAAACCGTAGTTATGCCCAACTCGGCATTGACCGTCCAACTTTTTTCACCGGATAAATGGTAGTCCTCGAATAAGGTCCATGCTTAACCTAGCTTAAACATTTTGTGTAGATATTAGATAGTATTTGTGAAAGGAGTTTATTGAGGAAAATGTTTTGATCAGAATTGTTTGGTCATGTACATATATAACGGGTACCTGTCTTCGGTATTTATAAAGAATTCAGTGTAGCCCGGAATTTAATCATAAATACTCGTTTATATATGTTTTTGTACTTTTGTTGATATGTTCTTGACGTTATCTTGCTAGTGGGTAGAGGCCTCGGTCCTCCCGGCTACAGCCAGTTGAAGTTACAGGGATATGACGCGACGACGCCCTCGAGCTATTGCTTACACTTCCCAATCCTTCCGTGTAAACAATATCTCTTTCAATATATCTATATTCGCTATTTTCCCATATTTAAATTCTAATGTGAGCCCGGTTGACGGCAGGTGGCTTGCACAACAACTAGGTGTTTAATATACCTTTCTCTTTTTTTTTTTTCATAGATACAGGCGTGTGCGTATCTATTATCTTGCTATGATATTTGAAGTATAATGCAGTTAAGAAATAGAATATATATATATATATGTATATCTATATATATAGGGTATATATATAATTAACCTGAGGCCATTAAAAGTTGTAAGATCCAAATATTGATATTTGTTTTCGTAAAATGTTAGTCACTTGAAATTGTTAAAAAGAATTCTATAATGATGTTTATTTCGTTTCATCATTACTCCTAATCAAGATGCTAGTTAACTTAACTTAAAAGTTCAAGTTTAAAATTTCAAAGCAAAAAGGTATGTAATTATAAAGTTTAAGGGACCCAATTTTCGGTTCTCATTGTTATTCAAAAGGCAACACTTCTTAGCTTGATAAATAGGTGCCGATTAAAATTCTCACCTTGTATAAAAGTACAGAATTACCTAGAGGGCCAGCAACGCTCTTGTGACTCTTGAGTTGCGGGTGTCCATGGGCGGAGGTAGTCACTTACCATCAGATGACCCGTCTGTTCGTTTGCCCTAACTTTACCTTATTCTAACAACAACTTGCGTAGAAGTTTTATGAAAAAAAGTTGACCTAAATATATATAAATGTTCAAGTAAATAACACTAAAAATATAATAGCTAAAATACTTAAATAACCTATAAGGCTGGTACGATGTTATTAATTAGTTTCAAATAAACACCTCCAAATAAAATTTATCACACTCCTTTTACACATCTTTCTTTCTTTCAAAAAAGTCTAATATCCGTTACCGAAATTATCCAAAACTGTTTATATATTTCATATCTGTAAGTACAGCCGAAATCGATATAATTACTTACACACATACATGTGCTTACGCCACCATCCAGGGTAGGCAAAGACGGTAGAATGCTTTCGCTTCTTCGACATTTATTAGTCCTTTCATTCACGCACGTTGGTTAGAGGTGTTTGTAATTTTAATTTAGTCCTTCTTTAGTAGATATATACTGCTGATCAATATACGTCTTTCTGGGCCTACCCGCACAAACTCGCCAACTCACAGAAGCCTTATAAATTTCTTAATACAGTCGCTCTTCACTCATCCTTTCAACATGCCCAAACCAACGTAGCATTCCTTTTTTATTAGTGTCCGGACATTCTCTTTTAACCCACAGCGTTTTCTAACCACATCATTGCTCACTCTGTCAATCAATCTAACATTACACATATGTACTTCTTAGTGAACGCATACTCATCATCCACCCACTCACTCTTTCAAGTCTCAACTCACTGCAGCACCGCCCCGACTCACTGGGACAATAAGAAGACATAGACTCGATGGAACTTGTGGCACACCGTTCCCACTTACTAGAAGCACTCACTACTGACCCTGCTATATAAGCAATAATGAGCAATATATAGGTGAATCAACACGGTCTCGGAGGGGAGTGATGTGGTGACTCCACATACAATAAAAACATAAATCAGCACCATCTAGCGAAAACAAGCTTAGTAACTAGTAGCTTAGTAACTAAATACGATCCTAATTCCCGATAATAAAGCTCTCGCACTGAAGATACGACTTCCCAGGGTCAACAGTATGACGGCGGTCAGTCATGATTTTACCAGCGCCCCAAAGCAGCAAAACGTTACATACATGCATACATAATAATATCACGCCTCTTTCCCATAGGAGTAGGCAGAGACCACTTCCTTCGATTTGCTACGATTCTGACATACCTTTCTCGCTTCTTCAACTTTCATTCCGTTCGGCATACAGACTCGTCGGTTAAAGGTACTCAATAAAATTATTACTTAACTATATATTTCATAATAGAGTTCAACGGCTCAGTCATAAAATAATAGAATATAACTGATGCTCTAGCAACACTTATTTTTAACCCGTATCACCCGTAGGTGAGTAAAGAGTAGTAGCACATTACCGTGCTATCCGTCTCGCCTGAGTTATAGCCTGCCCGTATTTTCCCTGAATTGTTAATTAAACTTCACCAATATGCCACTCACAATAGCTTAATAAAATTACAGACCCAATTTTCGATCTGATTTAAATTGTTGGTGCACGTAATCAGTTGCAGGATGTAAGTGGGTCATTTCAAATTCCGTTTTGATTGCTGTAATTAGTTTTGTTTGGTTATACTTTGATTTTCAAATATTTCATTTATTATTATAATATGAGTTACATACTCATATTGAAAATGCTGCGGACAAAAACTGGTCACTACATAATTTAGTAGAATTCAGCTGAGAGTAGCTGCGGACGTAATAATGGTAACTTTTAAAATAAATTTGATATTAATCTAATATTATGTAGAGCTTGACTGCAAGGATGGCGTAGGGATTTAAGTGGTCACTTTGCCACTACACTACCGACTGTTGTGGGTTCCATCCCCGCACGGGATAACACTTTGTGTAATCCACAAATTGTTTTTCTGAGTCTGAGTGTTCTTTGTGTTCGTTGTTCGAATAATAATAATAATAACTTAACACATCTCACTCATGGCTGTCTGATCCCAAACTAAGCGGAGCTTGTACTATATTACCCAGACAGCTGATAAACATACTTATATACTTCTAAATACATACATATTATAGACAAATTACACCCAGACACAGATCAAATGATCATGCAAATATCTGATCACGCAGCTCATCATACAAATATCTGATCATGCAGCTCATCATACAAATATTTATCCTGGGTGGGAATCGAATTCACGACCTCTGGCTTAGCAGTCAGGGTCACTAACCACTAGACCAACAGGCCAGTAAATGTTTGTAAAATGTATATACAATGTACTTATATGTATTTATTGTATGTTTTTTTATTTATTTTAGTTATTAATTAATAGTTAGGATAGTATCACAATAAAAATAACACATACACACAGAAAATAAATTATAGCATTAAATAAAGAAGATTTTTATTAATAAATCACCAGCTATCGAAATCACCAGTGTCTAAACATTCGGACTTTCCGGCGCCAGCCACTTCTACTTTAGGTATGCGACTACACTAACCACTAACTTGAGCTATTGCCCATACTCCCCAAACCATCTGCATAAGCAATATCCCTTTCATTCCCTTTTTCCTTTCTCCCATTCCCTTCTTCATTTTCCTGTCAATATACTCCACATTTTCAATTCTAATTCCTAAAAGTGCCCGGATGACAGGAATATGCCATAGTGCCATTTACGTAATACGTAAAGGGCACTAAATTATAATCGGCATATATTGGTATTTATTCAAAACTTGCATGGACGTACAGTATATGTGATCAAACATAAGCGGTGTTAACTGCTTCTTGCAGAAATTCCTTAGCCTTGTTTGTATTTCATACCGACTAGCTAATTTTATATTTAAATTATAAATATAATAAATAAAACTTTATTTTTAATGTCAGTAAGTAAGTTCTCTTTATTGTACACTAAATATATAAATATACAGTCCATAGTCGCTTTTTTAAACTAAAAGTAAAAAATCTTTGTGTTGTTCTCTTACTTGTTGTGTTTTTTTTTATTCGCAAGATAAAATGGGGTCACTATGGCAATAAACTAAGGTTCATTTGTGTAAGAAAACACTGTTGTTTTAGGAACCGTATTATTTAATATTTCATCTCCTCTGCAGCACTGCAGCTGTTGCAAGTTGATTTACGTTTGAAGGAAAAACAGAGGGGTAAAAAGAGGAAGACGGAAGACTTAAATAAAAAAGTGGGCCAAGAATGTCGTAAAAATGAAAACGAATGTTGGCCTGTAGTAGTTTTCACGATGTTTAATATTTCGCTGTTAGGGGAGGACGATTATAAATTCTTTTTGCGACTGTCTCTAAATTATTAAGCTGAAATTAAAAATTAAAAAAGAAAAGTCATAAATAAGTATAAAAGAGGGGTTTTGATAATCCATTTTCTTCCAATTTGTTTTACTTGTTTTTACAAATTCCATCAGTGGTGACGATACAGCATGATTTAACAGATTTTACAATAATATTTGTGACTTCAAATCTATGAAATATCGATATTCAATGCACGGCAACATGGTAGTATCAAAATAAGCAATTAATAATTTGGTAAATTTAATTAATAAAAAAAGTTTTTTAAACATAATTAATACATTTAGTACTGTTTCGTAAAAAGCTAGTTTTATAGTAAGAGTTTTGTTAGAGGCATGACTATGACCATGACTTCTCGGCACCAGCCAGTTCGAGTTTTATGAAGTTGTGCGACCATGACTTGCTTGAGCTATTGCTAATCTATTCCATTCCCAATTCATTTATTTTATTTATTTTTTTTTATTTACACTTTATGCACAATATGTGACAAAGGTGGACTTAATGCCATAGGTATTTTCTGCCAGCCGACCTTAGGGCGATGCAGAGACAAAACAAGGTAAGTGCCAGAGGTTAAGAAGTATAGGTAGTAGTAGTATAGCAAGTAGATATGTTTTTATAATAAAATTTTGTATAAGTACCAGGAGTACTTTATTATATACATACTTTATTATAGTATAATATTTTACATACACGTGTACATATAATACATAAATATTCATAAATACATGTATATACACATAATATATATTATTAATTCGTAGAGGAGAGTTTAAGATTTAAAAGAATCTGATAAGGCATGTTTCCGTAACATATATTTAAAAGTACTACGAGTTTTTGCCATCCTGATCTCGAGAGGAAGCGCGTTCCATAGAAGGACAGATTGAACAAAAAAAGTAGAGTGTACGAAGTCGGAGCGGTGAGTGGGACAATGGAGAAGCCGGTTGTTTGAAGATCTAAGATTTACGGTATGGTTTGTTCCAAAATATCGAATGCAATTATTGAAAAGACGGTCAAGCTTATTGAGCAGATCTGCATTCAGGTCAAAATAGCACACATCACCATAGTCGATTGTAGGGAATATTAGAGTCTGTACAAGTACTACCTTAGTTTTAGAGGGCAGAAAGTTCTTTAGCCTATAAAGAGCGCGCAATGATCCTGTTACTTTTTGACAAGTAGTAGCGACATGTTTTCGCCAGCTCAGAGTTGTGTCAATATACAATCCGAGGTCTTTCACACTTTCACAGTATGGAATGACCATACCATCATAAGTAAGTGGTAGGAGCTTGTCGCTGAGCTCAACCGGGTCTTGAGCCGCATTTCCCAATGGGGCTGTGAGAATCTGGTAGAGTTCAGCGCCAAGAAAACACAAGCGTGTGTGTTCTCTAACAAAAAGTCTCCATTTCTTCCCCTTCCTACTCTTCAGAGCACTCAACTGCGACTGCAGGATAGGCTTAGTATTCTGGGTATGGATATTTGCCGGGATCTCAATCCGCGCGATTACATCGAGAGTGTCACTAAGGCGGCCTCGCGTAAGCTCGGCGTTTTGAACAAGGTGAGACGGTTCTTCTCGCCCGAGCAACTGTGTCTTTTGTACAAGACCCAGGTTCGCTCCTGCGTGGAGTACTGCTCTCATCTCTGGGACGGCTATGCGCAGTGTCTGCTTGACGCTCTCGATCGGTTGCAGCGGCACGCAGTCCGCATTATCGACTGTCCTGAGATCACCCAGTCTCTTGAGCCTCTGCAGTTGCGAAGAGATGTCGCCTCTATGGCAGTCCTCTACCGCCTACATCACGGGGAGTGTTCTGATAAGCTCTTCCAATTGGTCCCACCTTCTCCCTTCCTCTACAGGACTACACGTGCTGGCTTCTAACTTATATAAAAAATGCGAAAGAGAGTTTGTTTGCTATGCTTTCACGTCTTTAACTACTTAACTGATAATCATGATTTGTCAAGGAAATGGTGCAGAATAAATGTAAAGGCAAGTTTGACACGACCGGAGCCGCGGGCAATAGGCAGTGTATTATAAAAAACGGGATTAACATAATTGCCCTTTTAAGCATAACTAACAGTAGTGATCAGGCTTTTTAGGAGTAGGTGGGTATCATCCACAATAAGTATGTCTTAAAATTGGGTAAATTACTTTACGTTGAGAGTCTTCACTTATTTTATGACTAGTTGTGAATACAGTGGAAAAGTACCTTGTTTCTACTTATCTGAGAGGCTGGTAATAACAAATTTTGGGTAGCCAGTCCAAAAATATAACTTTAGGATCTGGTGCAACTTTTATAATATTAATTTTAGAAGTTAGCACAAATCTTGCACAAGTCAAACATAGCATGTCTAAAAAGATGGAAAGAATATACTTATAAAAATTACTAATTCAATCATAATTTAACTTTAGCTTCACTAGCTAGCTTAGCTAGTCCTATCTATTTTTACAGCGGCATTCATTAGAATATCATATCAAAAAAGTTGCTAACGGTGGTTTTCTAATTACTTACTATCCGCCAATCAAGCAATTAGTAAGAGGAACTTGAAAGCAGTTAAGCAATTTATAACTTAATTGTTATTACTTTGAATCGATGTACGAAAATAGGATAGAACAAACCATGCAATATCCCCTAAGAGTGGACAGAGGTGTTTTAAACACTCATATATTTTACGAAGTATATTTTCGGATAACCGAAGGAGCATAGGAGATAACGAGGTGACCCTATAGAGATTAAAAACTGAAAACATAAGTATATGTGAGCATGAAGTTGCAAAAAAAAATTGTTAAAGAAAGCAACTGTTGTTAAAGTTATGACCGTTTTAATTATCTTACCTTCTAATAGTACCTCGTATCTCGTAGATACAGATGGAATGTGTAAAGTTAAAGATTTAAATCTTATGTATTTTTTTTTTGTTTCGCAATTATTCAATTCGCTATTGAGAAAATCCATAAAATTGAACTAAAGAAATACCTAACAATAATATGCAGCACGGACAACAAGTCCTATTGACGGTTTATATCTTAGCAATGAGAGAAGCTACTACATCGAATTTGTGCTTCTCTTGAACAAAAAACTAGCACCGCGATTGCATAATCCCTCGACAGTCTGTGTTTGCAGTTACGGTTCGAATGAAAGTTTCGCTTGTTAGTACACTATACATCTTTTTATATGAGGGACTTTTAAAGTCATAATAATACACCACTACTAGATACCACTATCAGGACCAGGATCGCGGAGTAAAACTATTCTATGTACTACTACTACTACTATTCTATGTAATATTTACGGGTGTTCGATCAGTCAGTAGATTTCGATTTCAGGCCAAAAGAATTACCAAGTATATATTTACAACACTTTTTTTTCTTTTAGTCAGTCAGTCAGTAAAAAAAAAAAACATAAAATTCGTACTATGATATTGCAAACTCTGTGTACATAACAGTGTTTGCGACGGCCTCGGGCATAAAGCGCTTCTAATCGCCATTTACGTATCACGGAGTTATCACGAACTATCGATATGTTATATTTTGGGAAGCAATGACTTTAGTTTGGGATCGTGAATTGATCGCCAGCTATTACAGACCCTGATAACGATGAAAATTTTCAAGTTTCGTACGAAACGAGCGTTGTTCTAAATTTTAGTTTTCATTTATGCCAAATTTTATGCTTTTGAAATAAATATCTCTAAATATGTTGCTGAGGCAGATTTCAGATTCGATTGGGATAAAATTTAAACAGAATACAATATAATTCAATTTCAAAAAGTACCACTTTTTTCTATGAGAGACTGGCCAGTTATAAACTATTATAAAAATAATGATTATTTATAAGTAACAATAGGTGGGATATTTTGAACGTTCCAATTTCAAAATATCCCACATTTTTTTGCGAGGTACTTAAATTATCGTGTCTCATTGAAAAATGGATTTGCGCAGGGAACATTGTCGCGCTATGATTTTTTACGATTTCAAGGATATAGACTTCAAATTGCATTCATGGATGAAGGCCCTTTCAAGGCAACTGTGTATCGTTGGTATAACGAATTCAAACGAGGTCGACTAACTTTGGGGGATGAAGAAAGAAGTGGTTACCCTTTGACGGCTGTTAGGGAGGAAAACATGGCAGCAGTGAAATTTAATCCAAGACAATAGGCGAATTACATATCAGTAGATTCAACACATACTGCAGATTGGATCGGGAAGCCTTCACGAGATTCTAGACGTGCATCTTTGTGTGAGGAGGATAGTTTCACGCTGGGTGCCGCACAACATCACCGATTCTCAGAAGCAGGCTTGGGTGGAATGGTGCTGTGATATGATAAACAAATTTGAAGCAGGCTCGTTTCGGCGTGTTTACGACATCATTACAGATGAGTCCTGGATTTATCAATACGATCCAGAAACGAAGCGGCGATTTGGGTGTTTCAAAACGAATCAACGCCTACTAAAGTAAAGTGATCTAGAAGTGGGGGAAAGATTTTAATCGCGAGCTTTTTCAATTTAACTGGTTACTTGGTGTCAAACCCTTTATGAAACCTGAGAATGATCAACACCGAATGGTATACTACCAAATGCTTGGCAGAAGTTTTCTCTGTTGTGAGCAACAAGCGACCAAACACAGTGCTCCGCGGGCTACTGCTCCACCACGACAACGCGCCCGCGTACACCGCGCTCAAAACGAGGGACTTCTTGGACAGCACGCCAGTCAAACTTCTGGGTCACCCTCCTGCCCTGACCTAGCACCGCGTGACTTCATTTTATTCCTAAAAATTAAAAATCAGTTCAAAGGGATAAAATATTTACCTATAGAACACTTTTTTTAATTTTCGCAAAACTTTCGGGGTGTCCCATGTATTAGAAACTAAAACAAATTCACAAAGGCAATGTAAATTCACACGAAACTATATATAATTCAGTGAAGAAATAAAAGCAATCGTCAAAAGGATATAAAGAATTCTCAATAATTTCGAATACCTTTTCCAGACAGCACCACACCGTGTTTAATCTTAGGGCTTATATAAAATTTATTAAAGGTAAGGTTTGGTGTAAAAAAACGCGAAATAAAAGTAGAATTCAGATTCAGAAATGAAATGAATACGGGGCTAGAGGCGTTTCGTCGCCAATGAATAATTTATTTCAGAACTGGGTTTTCACAAAATTACTTGCCATCTCATTTGAAAGAGTGTGCCGACGTTTGCTGAATCGACTGTTAATATTGCAAGTACGTTACTTTTTATATTGTTTGTCTACTTATAGAGTAAAATTATATGGGACTTGTTATGAAGATCTTATGAATTTATTATTATTTAGCGAATGAACGGGAAATGGAGCGTTTAAATATGTTTTGTAGACATTGGAGAGTCAACAAACAACGTTAAGAATAGCCGATCTTTATATATTTTCTTTGTCTGTCTGCATAAATACTAAATATGTTTGGTTCGTGAATACTCTCCGTAGTTAGTTAGTTAGTTAACTTTTTGCAGCTCTTGTAATGCTATCTTTTTTTCCTAGTATTTTTTTTTATTATCTTTATCTCATTACTCATTCATTACATTTTAGTAAATACAAATGAGTAGCTCTTTTATTTATATCGTAATTTCCTCTTTCAAATTGTTGAATTGATTTTTTTTAATACCAATCGTTAATGTGTCTTTGAATCGGGAATTGCTTGAATTGAAGAGCAAATGAATTTAGTTACCTTAACTGCAACTGCTTAATATTATTGAATAGAAAAAAGGTAAATAAGGAGCTAGACACAGTTTTAGACCCAGGAATATACATATAAATTTACATAAATATATTTTTTACTATCTTTATTAAATAACATGTTAATCCTAATTGTATAATTATTACCCAAAATTAAAAGATTAAAATAAAATTTACATCAACTTCCACAAACTCAAATGAACTCGTTTATTCATGATATTGTTTTATAAAACACGAGGGAGAACATTAGCGTCACTTTATGTTATTAAAATAAATTAATATTATCCAATGTTTATGTGATCATAACTATTTTCATTATTGAGGCACTGGACGTTATTTAAATTAGGTATGCATAAACATACATATATAATTTAGATATTTAGAATTGACGCCGTTTTATTTAGTGGCCAGCTATTTACAAACAGTTTATTTATTCGTAACAATATAGTTACTGCTAGTACAAACTATTTCCATAATGCTAAGTAATCTTTGTAAAGTAAGGCATGGGGAGCAATACGAATATTAATAAATTAATTACGATAGAAGAACGATATGAATTTTATAATAATTTATATAAATTGTATGTTTTACCACTTTTCAGCATGTATGGACTAATGCTTTGAGTAGATGTGCTTAACTTAGAAAAAATAAAGAACATTTAGATATAAGTCTACACACATCGCCCTTAATGTAATAATAAATAAAAGACCACAAACTGAACTCGAAGCAGCTGCAATAGAAGTCAATAAATTAAACACTCATCAGTCACCATCACTATAAAACTAAAGATAATAAATTTCTATCCCTCAATTCAAATTTGTGCTAAAGTTATTGAGAAAATACTTTAAGAGCACTATCTTGTTTCACGTAGCCTTTAAAAAATTTTGGATAAAGTAAATCTCATTTGTTATAGAAGAATACCAACACAAGAATAATGTATTTTAATACTAAGTATAACGCCTTAGATTAAAAAACTTACAGGTTGATTTAAATACTCAAAGTTCCAACTAGCCGTAACAGCCAAAGTTTAGACATAAACGAGGAAAATTAAACAGAACATGAAAATGAGTTACCGCTAACTACGAACTTCTTCCTTGCGATACTTATAATATACAAAAACAATGTTTTTTGCATAAATATAATCAACATAGAATGTCTTTATTTGTTTAATAACGTACAAAAGTACATTCACAAAGCTTTAAAGTAGTTTAAAATAAACAACGATTATATAATCGTAGTTTATTTATGTAAAAAAATATTTAATATAAAAATATGGGTCAATATATATTTAACCATATTTTCTATATTAGAATTAAAACTTTCGTGTGTTACGTTCAAATTTATTTAAAGTGTGACATCCGGTACCGTCGCGGCTAGACGTCTTACTCCTTGAGAAAGGTCTCCTGTCGAGACCGAACCTAGTCGGGCGTCCCTGAAATACCTCGTACATATTTTTTATACCTAAAAGGCTGGCAATGCACTTGTGACACTTGAGTTGGTAATCGGTTACCATCAGGTGACCCGTTTGCTCATTTGCTTCCTAAGAAGAAAAGACTATGCTATATCTCACAATTTTAATGGATATAGGTTTGTGTGGTATTCTTTAAAGGTGGCCAAACAATAAATGGATTATATAATAAAAATCTTAATCGTATGAGTGTTAATAGATGGTACTGACAATTGCTTTTATTTTTCTAGGTTTTTAACCAATAGAAATAAAATAAAGAAATAGTGCCAGCGTGTAGAATATCTAGGGACGGCGTTACCGACATAGGCTAGTAAAAGAATTGGTGTTTTTTAATCGGTTAATAGATAGATGGCTGTAAGGGGATGCTCGCTATATATCATAGAAAATTAGTGACTAGGCCCTTTAAATATTGCTATTGCACTGCAGCTCTAAGATCTGTACATGGCGTATAAACTATTTGCTTTCTTTTTATTAAATAACCTTTTGATAGATATGAAACATATTCACATAATCTTTGGTACCACTTGAATATTAGGTGATATCACTTTAAGCTACCTGCTGGTATTTATATATTGCTCTAAAATGAATTGGTTTTATTAGTCCATTACAAGTTTAAATTATTTCTGATAACCATTATTTAGGATATAGAAAAATATAATATAATTTACAATACAATACAATATAAAATACAATACATTTTTCTGTGGTGTACAATACAATATTATTTATTGTACACCACAGAAAAAAAATACAATGTAAAACAAATAATATACCAACAACTGGTACAATCGGCGAATTTATTTTATATACTACATTGATTTACTGATATTCCTTCCTTGAAATTAGAACAATCACTATTTATAAGCCTATTGTAGTCGTCCGGGCAGTAGTCGTAGTACTGTGTATATACTTCCTTCGAATATGTTCTATAGTGGGGAACGAGGGATATGTTCATATGTTCTTTAGTGCTTTTACGACACCCACGGGAAGAGATGAGGTGGCTCTATTTTATTCCACAGAGAACTACACGGGTATATGAATAATATATTTTTAAACAGAATAGAATTTCACTTAACAGTATCGAATTAGATACGTCCAGAGAATCTGAATAAGGACAGCTTTTAAACAAACAGGTATCGATCGACGTCAGCGTTGCTCATAACGAATCACTTGATTGACATTTACCATTCATCATCCTTAATTAAAATGAGAACCCAGTTTCAATATTATCCAATACCAGCTGAATGACAGCCACTCAAACCATTGACCCATGAAAATAATTTTCTTGCGATTCGTAGAACACGCAAAAATTAGGTTTGGCTACTGGCTTTAAAAAAAAACGCTACGTTTCGCTTTGTAAATATAATTTTTGTTTTCACCTTTAGTTCATTTCGTAAAGACAATAAAAAAAACGAAAGGAACAAATACCTGTAAGGATTTTTTTTTTGTAATAAAGTAAAAAACCCATTTTCAGGTATTTTAGGATTCGGAAACAGAATTCACAAATTTAAAAATTAATTAAATTAATATATCGAGGAAATGGACCCGTGGTGGTTATTATTTTTATTGTTAAAGCTTTTGTTCCAGTTATTTCTTTTATGGGATTATTCAGTGTTTTATGCGATACAAACGAGCAGATGAGTCACCTGATGGTAAGTGACTACCGCCGCCCTTGGACATCCGCAACTCAAGAGTCACAAGTGCGTTGTTATTGTTATTATATCTCATAATCATAATATTGTATAGTAAGGCCTATAATATTGTATAGTAAAATTTTGTTATACTATTCGTAATAATGACGATATGATGAGTATTGGGCAACTGATACAGTACGATGATTATACAAAACAGGTCGTGGTTTTGCAAACATTTGCAATTTATAAAAATCTATCTAAGTATGCATGTTTATCTGTGCTGCAGAGCCTACACTATAAGCTATGCTTAGTTTATGCTAAACATTTTATTCCACAAATTATATATTTTACGAACTACTACATTTTTATAAGTAAGCACTATGCTTACTTGTAGAAATGTAGTTGAAATCTGTTTGAGAACCCTGCCTCTTTAACTAGGTAAATACCTGTAGCTTAAGAGACAGTGAATCATTACATTTTAAATAATATTTTTTTTAAGCAGTTGGCTAAAATAAGCGTGTGTTAGGAGGAGGGAAGCTATTTGGTTTCCTTAGACTTGATTGAAGGACAAGGAGCTGGCGAATTTTGAAAACAGTAAGTTGGCGTAAAATTGTGATGTCGTATATCTGTACGATTTCTTTATCATGACAAATGTTTTAAACTTATTTAAAAAAATACAAAAAGCTTTTAATATTCATGAAAGTAAGTTGATAGAGGTCGTAAAAACTAGTCACGTTTTGATGCTAATTTTCAAATTAGGGTTTTAGAGCAAAACAAAGGATGTTCAGTGCGAATGAAATAAAATAGGCTTTTCGTTTTTATTAGTCGGATTCAACTTATAGGATACTACGGCACAAGCCGCAATCTGCCACATTCAGTACAAGTTCTGGCGCAAAGGGAATATTATACGGATGAACTTGGTTCTATTAGTAGTAGTGCGACAATGTAATGTGGCTTTTAGATAATGGTATTAAAGCTTGCTCCAGCTTTTATACAAACCGTGTTTTTGAAAATTTGCTTTGAATTTGGTGTTGCCACTATGTGAAAGTAAAACTAGTAAAATATTAATAGTGTACTAAATTACCATTTAAGTATTTTTATTAGTTTGCGAAATATATTGGGATATGAAGTAATACTGCCTTTTACCAAAAGGTTTGTGAAGATATTTAACTAATCTCATTATTGGCTTGACTTGAATGTCAGGTTGCCGTTGGGTACTATATAATACAATTTTAAGTGAGAGAGCACAGTTAGGCACTTATTTGCCGGCTTGACGAAAGTAATACCATGGCCTTACAGAGACCTGTTACCAAACCCCCCTTTCTGCGTTCCCTTGCCCTCTCTCCTCTCCCATTAAAGACAAGCAGCACACTAGCGAGTTGCAGATGTCCATGGACGGCAGTTGTCACTTACCATCAGGTGACCCGTTAGCTAGTCTGCCGTATGCCCCCATATACCTTATAAAAACAAATTGAATTTCGTAAGTAAACCAGTGTACACATTGACGATAGGTTAACGAAAATAGTCCTTTAGATCTCTTCAGGTTTTGCTAAGAATCTAGAAACTTTCGTACTTTCAGTTTGAAATTGCTCACAAACTTGCACTAACACGAGTAGTTTGTATTTCGATGTCACAATTACGGTGAGCAATAAAAGTTTTCTAGGGGACGGTACGTGACGACGATATGTAGACTTTACGTGTGACGAATGGACAATACTGCGTGCTATTGATACCAAATTTAGAAATCACCTGGATTTTTGGAGAATTACAAATATTTGCTTGTCTTACTCCCTTTCCTTTTTATTAAACTAAAACTCATTATTTTCATTAGAGTATTGCTGCCAGTGCCAGAATGAAAATAAAGAACCGATAGTAAAAAAAAAAAAAAAAAAAAAAAGTACAAGGATTATTTAAAGCCCTCATCAAATTATCTTCGTTTAAAATAAAGCTATTCACCACCGCGTCAATCGAATGTTACTTACCCCGCTAACGTTTTTCCTAAACATGTTATTTTAAAAAGATTTGACATTTTTTCCTTAAAACACCTGGTAGCACCGAAAACTCTTCCAATAAACGTACGTGTCTCATCCCAACATAAAAGAGGATTGAACAGAATGTTGTATCACTTTGGGAAATGAAGCCACTTGAGCGTTTATCGATGTTTTTTACGTTGATACGTCTCCGATGTTCAATGGAACGTGATATGATGCGAACAAAGTTTGCGTAAAACTTTATGTAAATACAAATAAAGCATAATATTAGGAAAGCTTCTCAGATATTGTAAGACTAACCGTTCCTTAACAAAAAAAAAAAAATTCGCACACACCTACGCTGAAGTTATATTTAATTTTACGTGTCGTGAAGCTTTCTAAGCCAGTGGGGAAAATAAGTACCTATGCCATTTGATCACTTTGGCTTACGGTGCACGATATACCAATATTGCATAACGTTCTATCATAACTGGTGAACTTTAAATAGTATAAAATATTATGTAATTTGAGCCGGCTCGACCTCTACCTTTCCCATCTCTTCATTCCTCCTCTCTTCTGTCCCCTCTCTGCATTCCCCACCCCTCATCATCCTCAAAGGCAGGCATCGCACTTACGACCCTTGAGCTGCGGGTGTCCATGGACGGCGGTTATCACTTACCATCAAGTGACCTGTCTGTTCGTTTGCCCCTTTATAAAATTATACCTTCATGGCTTCACAAATATTCAAATGATGGACACAAATAAAACCCTCGAGACAACCATTTGTGAATCACCTAAATTTTCGTTTAATGTGGACATCGAATCCATGTAATCTGGAGCAGGTTCATTAACCACTAGACCAATAGCCCGGTCTAACAAAATTATTAATTCAAAATAAACGAGGTGTATAAATTAAATTAAAATCATTGTGTACTTTTATGTTCTTTCTTCTTGTAATGTAATTCGGTGTGTTTTTATTTTATAAATAATGCTGTGTTTTGTCCTTTCCCACAATATAAACGTGGAAAGGAGGCACATATAACACGAAAACAGCAAAGGATGCGAGAGTAAGCAATATTCTCAAATAGCCTCCTGTGCGAAATTCAGACTAATAAAGTCAGAAGATATAAACCCTTTCTAGAAGGAAGTTTGTATTTTATATTGTGTGTTTATTATTATTGAATATTATTGTACATCTTTATATATCTTCAATACAGAAAACATGTTAGAAATAGTTAGATATAACAATCGGTGATCTTATCACTAACGGCGATCTCTTCCAATCAACAGTGATACGGATATTGTTTTATACATTGTTATAAACAAGATACCTATATAAGCTATATAAGATATGTATTGTATGTATCATGTGCATTCAATGGAGAGGGACTCCAATCATCGATTGCCAGGATATTTCAGATCGGCTTCAGCGTTGCATAGAGATGTAGCTTCACGCTATCTATCGCCTGTACCATGGGGAGTGCTCAGAGGAATTGTTCAGACTTATACCAGCAGAAGGTTTCCGTCACCGTACAACGCATCAAAACTGTATGATGGCACTCCACCACCATGCGTTTCTCCAGAAGCTTTTGCCTCCTTCTTAAAAAAAATAATCTAAATTTACTAACGACCTATGCTTATATTAAAGTAGCACTTAGGATAATACTATACACTATAAGATACCTATATATTTAGGCATTTTAGAATTTTCCATTCTAAGTCGACTAATTAAGATACCTACTTATAGGAAATATAATTTTCAGCGAGCAACCTTTATTTAAACTTCACCTACAGAATTTCAGAAATAGTATTAAGGCAGGATAAGGAAGATTACTATCTATATCACTTAGTTTGGGGCTAGGGTACGACACTCGTTAATATACGGGTGGCACCCCACACCAAGCTCTGTGTAGTCACTACTTTCCTTCGCGAAATCCACTTTTGCAACGGGGATTACAATACTTTCTCTTTCCTAACACGGAATAACTAATCCATCAAAGTAATATCTATAAATATGTATGTTTTATCTACGTAACGTTCAGCTGAAATCTTTGATTAATATTTTAATAGGAATTCTCAATTAAACATGTTACAGCGTATGAATTAATGATAAAGCGACGAGCTAATTTCGTCATCAGAAATTCAGAAAGTGAATGAACAAAAAGACAGTAATTTGCGCGAGAAATTAAATTTTAACAGAAAATACTCGAAACGAGAAAGTGCGCGTTTCGTCGGGTTGTGTATTTAACGCGGATGTGAATTTCGCCGCATCCGCCCAAAAATAAATGAGCTTTCTTCCGCTTACTTAATTTACTGCCGCGGCCGAAGCGGGCTTATACTCTGAATATATTAAAATTAATATTTCGCACTCGTTTAATGTCGCCCTTACCTTGGTGTGATTTGTTGACACCAAGCTTTTATTGTATTAGGGTTTAACACAGTATTTGTAATTTTACTAAACGCTACTATTACAGCTGGAGTCAAACATTATTAAGTTAATTAAAATGAAAGGCCTAATAATGACATGCATAATTTTATGTACACGAATCGTTGTTTGTTTTTCATATAAATAAATACCTTACGAAGGCACTCATGTGCCACTATAAAATGAAATGTGACGTGTTTAATGGATATTGGTTTTTATTATTTTCACAAACATGTTAATTTCGAAAAGGAGATTATGGATATCTTTCCATCCTTATGCTGTTTCTTCTGAAAGAACCTTAAAACTACCCATTAGTACAAGCATTTATATTTTTATTATATGATATTATATATATATGTATATATATATATACATATTTTTTTTTTTAATTTTAACTATATATATTAAAGTATAGTAGAAACTTATATTTACTGAAGGTAGTAATACTCGATTGTTACCCACTGACCTTATCCAATGGAAACAACACTAAGACAGTATCTAATTAATGTGTAATTGGATGTAGCGTCCAGCCAGCAGACTGACTGCTTATTCTACTTCTAAAGAAAGATTTCTCAATGTGGTTAAAACAAATAGCAACTACTCACCTACATGTATTTACGAGTACGGAAGGTCACGTCATTCCCCGATTCCGGTCCTGTCCCGTTCACATGGGGCATCGCCATTTTACCCTATGCATCAATAAACTCGGTTCAGGCCGGAGTGCTTGGGACAAATATGTGTTTTATTAGGACGAGAAACCTAACGGTGCATTGGTAATATATTAGCTAAATGCCCCATGGGAGCAGCTTGAGTAGGGATTAATCTGCATATACCAATTTACTCTTATTTTTGTTGAAACTTGAGATCTTTGAAAATTAGTATTTAAATAAAAAAAAAAACATACTGGGGGTATTTTTTTTTCATCCATGACGTGACAGTCTGCAATGGTGTACCTACTTTTAATAAGACTTATGTGACTATATTTTTTAATTACGTAAAAATTTAAAAGTTAAAAGTATGACTGGCAGTGTTTTTTTATGAATGCGTAGGCGTAAACATTTTATTTGCTCGCTTTCACCAGTAGCTTTGCTCGTATAGAAGTTATTATCCCTCTAGGGCCGTACATTTTTCTTTAATCAAAGTCCTTTTCTGTAATTCTGACAACGTTCTTGCATAATATCATAGTTATCACATTTAAAATGTCCGTCAAGCATAACATTTATACCAACAAGCTAATATTTTAAAATACTATCACCATGTACAGATGAGTGCTCATAAATTTCAATATCTTGTTCGAAAAGATAAGTTATGACGTCACTGAGATTTTGCCAATTAATAAGTAAAGCCACCGATTGGATATTGCTCGTAACTTAATGAGTTTCGATGTAAGACAAACTGTTCAGCTACTGGACGCCAACGCGAATACCTAGATGTAGAAGAACTGGAAACGGTTTTTACTGACCGATGTTAGAAATCCGTTTAATTAATTTTAATTATATATATTTACGTCATTACTGTTTCATGCTATATATTTTTAACATGTATCAGCAGTGGACTACGGTGGGCTAATTGATTGATTGATACATGCTAAACAGGGTGTCCCGTAACTCAAAGTAAAGCGGATACGGGGCGATAGGCTAGGTTGTGCCAGTAGTAATAGGAATCCACTTCAAAATGTTGAAAATCAAGAGATAGATATTAGATAGATATTTACCCTACCCTTACCCTTACCCTTACCCTTACCCTAGATATTTACCATTTGGAGCATCAAAAAAATTAAAAGTACGATGCAAACAAGCATGAAGCTTTTCATTCAATAACAATTCTCTCGCTGTCGATACTATAAAAACATAGAAAATATTTAAAAAGTTACGTTTTTTTTTGTGAAAAGGCACACACGACATTTTTTAGTCGCGATTATCTTTACGATATAACAATTTTTATGTGTTTTAGAATTGTTGGGAGTTCCTTCAAGTAAGGTACACTTGTATTATTTATTACAATCGTTTATTATTTCTTAATGTTTAGTCGATACGTCGAGACATAGACTCTTTATTGAGGCAAGTCACGCGTCCATGTAAAACTGTGACATAATGGCAGCCTATTCTTAGCTATATGTTTGTACTTTTATTTTAGTATTGAATAACTTCACTTAATTCGCGTTTAGGTAGAAGAATAGACTTTGATCACGTATTTTGATTTCAGACATTTTAAACGTTACCAAAAATAAATTTAAATCTATAAGATATTTTAAGATTAACAAGATGTTACAAAAAGGTAAGTTGCAGCAGAAAAATAAATTATATATACACTTGTCAACCTATATACTAACCAAAGTAGTAGGCCATGCCACTCTTTTATTATCCTATCTAGGCAAATGGCTTCTATGTTTGACTAGACTAGGACAAGTTTTAATTAAGCCAAATATCTCGCACGGGGCTGCGATGTGGACATTCTATTAGTGTTGAGCTATAGATAATGAAATTCATGTTATATTTTAATGATCACGTTATTTCACTTCACACACAAATTACACTTTTTTACACACGAATCGGTTGATTTTATATTTTTAAGGGTTAATTTACTTTGACTGTGTGATGGGGTCACATATTCATAGTCACTACACAACTGAAAACGTAAGTATGTTCTGTTAAAAATTTAATAGAACCGGGCTAAACGTACTATTTAGTCTATTTTAAGGATTAAAATAAGATTTCTACCACTGTATACTGAGGGCAAGACTAATAAACGTTTATATTAGAAGCAAATTTCTGAATTGTTGAATCTTTCACCTTACTAATGGACAGACTGTCGATTTATGTTGAGAGAAACACGAACAAATATTATCCTTTATAATTCGTGTAAAATATAACATCTATTTAAATAATAAATCAAAGTATAAACTGTACAACAGAAACAAATTCCAAATAGTCCACGTGAAACAATGTACAAAAACTTACATAGGTATAAGAAGGTATCTTATTGTTATAAGATTATTATAATAAGATAACTTCGTATATGCACGTTTTCATCACTTCAATTTGGTAGATTAGTTCAAAGGACATTTAATAAAATTAAAAAATAGTAGTTTTTAGTGCTTGCCATCAGAAAGGCAAACGGAGAGAGACGACGGTATACTAAGCCACATACGATGGAAACATGGTTTGAGACATGCAATAATTCATCGGAAGTAACAAGCTAGTTCCCCTTAGTATTGCAACCACAGTATACGAACGTCTATTGAATTAAATTGCTTTACTTGACAACTTGTCGAGTGACACGTGTACAATTTAGAATGTATCTAGAATGCAAATGTTTCAATAGATACTTTAAGAGGTACATTTTTTACAAAGGTTGTGTATTTTAGGGCTACAAATTTTAAAATCGATTTTAACCCATTAATAAAAAGTCGTGTTTGCAAGGTCTACAAAACTCCTATTTAAAATATAAGTACACTTCAGTATATTTTCCAAATTTTATGTAAATTATATAAATTGTATAAACAACATTAATCTATTACATATTATATCATAATTAAGAAAGAGGGTTCTTACTTCCTGCATGGTAATTTTATCACCCAGCTACCTTGGAGCAGCCAGTTTAAGTTACAGGTACGCGACTTTGACTTGTTTGAGATATAATTTATACTACCCAATCCATCTGTATAAACCCCTGTAACACCCCTTTCCTTCCCTTTGTATCTTTCGTTTCCTGTCAATATGCTCAAAATTGTATAATAATGCAATAGGATAGCCCCCTATTACGTAAATGGTACTAATTTATAATCAGCAAAATGTGTGTCTATAATCTACCACTATATATGATATATATTATACTTAATTTTGAGACTTTTAATGTATTAAACATTAATCACGTTCTTTGTCGCTAAGTTAGAAAATGCAAAATATAAATGTCTGTTCGTAACTGATGTACATTTTTTTTTTTTATGCGATGGGGGGCAAACGAGCAGACGGGTCACCTGATGGTAAATGACTACCGCCACCCATGGACACCCGCAACTTAAGAGTCACAAGTGCGTTGCCGGCCTTTTAGGAGTACGCTCTTTTCTTGAAGGTTTGAAGGTCGTATCGGTTCGGAAATACGGCAGGCGACAATTTGTTCCATAAGCTGGTTGTGCGAGGCAAAAAACTTCTGGAGAAGCGTACAGTGGTGGAGTGCCAATCGTCCAGGTGATGGGGATGGATATTTTGTCGCGTAGGACGATGGCGGAAACCAGATAGGGAAAGCGATAGAGGATGCAGAGTGAAGCTACATCTCTACGCAACGCCAAGGTGTCAAGTCGATCAGAAATATCTTGGCAATCGATGATGCGAGTCGCTCTCCGTTGAATGCGGTCAAGAGGGAGAAGTTGGTACTGGGGTGCACCTGCATAGAGATGAGAACAGTATGTGCGGTCGAACCTGCGCCTTATAGGAGTAAAATACTGTCTCGATCTGTTTAGCACACCAAGCTTCTTCGAGGATAATATGGCCTTACTCTCTAAGTGACCGTGAAATTGCCTTCGGTTGATATATCGACGCCAAGGATTCCGATACTGGCTGATGCAGTTAGGGAAGTGCTCTCAAATTGAGGTGATACGACCAATGGCATCTTTTTAGCGGTGACGCGCAAACCTGAAACTTTTGATAAAGAAGTTTCGATTTCAGACACAAGTTTGGATCGGCTTTCGATGACGTTTACCCGAGAAATGTTAGCGCGGCCGGTGTAAAGGGCATCACTCGTGCTATTATCTGCATAGCAATGGATGCTGCTAATCTGCAGCATGTCATTGATATGCAGAAGAAACAGCGTGGATGATAGCACACAGCCTTGTGGGACACCAGAATTAACAGACTTGGAGTCGGATCAAACTGGTGAGCCAATTGCACAGTTTCTCGGGAAGCCCATAGGAAGGAAGCTTCGCAAGGAGCGCTTTGTACCAGACCCGATCGAAGGCCTTCGCCACGTCCAAACTAACGGCCAACGCTTCCCCCTTGGTCTCGATCGCCTGTGCCCACCGGTGAGTCAAGTAAACAAGAAGATCACCACCTGAACGACCCCGACGGAAGCCATATTGTCGATCATTGAAGAGCTGGTGGTCTTCTAAGTACCGGAGGAGCTGGCAGTTAATAATGGATTCCATTATCTTGGAGAACAAGGAGGTGATGGCTATGGGTCTGTAGTTGGACGGATCCGAGTGATCTCCTTTTTTAGGGATTGGGTGCACTAGAGCTGTCTTCCATGAGTTCGGGACTACGCCTAGAGAATAGGAAAGCTGATAAAGGCGCGTTAAAACCGGTGCCAACTCTGGAGCACACGTCTTCAGCACGATAGGAAAGATTCTATCGGGCCCACTCGACTTACGAACGTCGAGGGAAAGAAGCGCTTTACGCACTGCCTTTTGTTTAAACCGGACTTCCGGCATGCGGCTCTCGCACTGCGGTATGGTCGGCGGTGCGTTTCCCAGGGTCGTCGTCCAGGGTCGAGTTGGACGCAAAGAGTTTGCCCAGAAGATCGGCTTTTTCTTTAGCGTCGTGGGCCAACGAATTATCTCCTATGTGCAGAGGTGGAAGGGATGGCTTACAAAAGTTCCCCTGGACAGCTTTAATAAGAGACCAGAATGCACGAGTTCCGGAAGGGAGACTCACTAGTCTCTTGCCAATTCTGCCGATGTGAGCCGACTTCGCCCCAGCAATTACTCTTTTGAGGGACCTGGAGGCAAAGTTAAATTGCTTCTTTAATGTGCTGGTCTTTACATCCCGTGCTGTCGCTGCATTAGCCCATGCTTGGTAACATTCCTGCTTTCATCGGGACGCCGCTTTGCAGGTTCGACCAAACCAGGGCTGGGACTTGCCACCTGTGGGAATCAGGGAGAATGGAATGAAAAGTTCCATACCCTGAAGCACAACATCCGCGACAGAGTCGGCAACGACATTGGGATCATCCGGCGAGAAGCAAACCTGCCTCCATGGGTAGGATGCAAAGAATGTTCGCATTCCATCCCAGTCTGCTGACCTATAGTGCCATACGCGGCGACTGCCTGTAACTCGCGGCCGCACCGAGTGAACGAGTGGCACCATACTCCTAATCAGGCAATGGTCCGAAGAGCCAAGAGGGGCCTCAACGGATATTTTGTAGCCGTCAGGATGTGAGGTCAGCAGAAGATCCAACAGTGAAGGCACGTGGCTTTCTGCATCTGGGATTCGCATAGGCGTTGCTACCAGCTCCGTCAAGCCATATGCCAAGGCGAAATCGTGAACAGATCTTCCCGCATGATCGGTTTTGCGCGAACCAAGCCATTCGGCGTGATGGGCGTTAAAGTCACCAAGAATCACGATCTCTGCGGATGGGACCTGCTGGAGCACTGAGTCTATAGCCATTTGGACGTGTTCGATGAGTCGGTCCGTTTCGGCATCACCGCTATTCCCATAGCGGTGATGCCTGTAGAGGGATACGTAGATGCGGGGATGGTCATCGCAGTCTACACGTAGCCATAAGATGGAGAGGTCCCTACCTTCAAGATTGCCGAGGCGGTGAGAAGTAATATCATCTCTAACGTACACGCATACACCAGCCTTAGGAATAAAGGAGTGTTCCAGTCCGTACCCAGGGTAGCAGAGGTAGGATGTGTCCGCTGGAGATGATATCTGCATCTCGGTTAAAGAGCAAGGCCGGCTTTGCTGTCTCAAGGTGGTGGCAGACAGTGTCGAGGTTAGAATGTAAGCCCCTGATGTAACAAAAGTCCACGGTAAACGTGACAGGGGGTGCCATGGTATGCCTTCTCTTGCCCCGAGCAGATTTTGAGAGCGCAGTTGAGCCCCCCCCAGAGTACGAGGGGCAGCCTGGGCGTCCACGCTCAGGTATAATCCGTACTGAGGGTGGACGTCCAGGGGAGATTCTCCAACGCTAGAGCTGGTACCCCCCTGGGGTATCCTTTTTGTTAACAGCGCTATTATTATGGGGGGTTTGGGATTTTGGGCCTCCGGAGACCTCACTCATTTCGGGGAAATGCAACGCAAGCGTTACTTCACAACCGGTTTTCTGTGAGGCCGTGGTATCGCATCGGTCAAGCCGGCCCATTCGTGCCTAAGCATGGCTCTACCACGTAAATAAAAAAGCATTATGCAAACAATACTAATCTTATTTACTTTATTTCTTTTTACTTGATAAACATGTAAAAAATATCTTCAAATGTATTTCTTTAAGTATTTTGCAATTGGGATGTAATCTAATCTAATAAGATTTCACGTTACGATTACCACACCGAAAAAAAATATAATTAAAGAAAAAATATTCAAGACCAAGAAAATCGAAAACGTTGTCCAATGTGCCCTCTTGGAGAGGGTGCGTCGCTCCCTCAGTCCCTCCAAGCTCCCGCTCGTCATTAGGAGTGGGCACGCAAAGGGAAATTATCCTCACTTAACCCTCCTAAAGGCGTTAACTGGCACCTCAGAGGAGAGCACTCGCGCGATTACTTTATTATACAGATTGGAACAATTTTTCTTTTGGTATAAAATATATTTTATCATGATTGTGTAGTTTTAAAAAGACCTTAAATTATTGCACAGAAGTTTTCTAAAGGAATTTAACTTTCCTTATAATTTTGTTTGCTCTAGATCGGTTTGAAACTATGCCTTCGATCAAATAATTAAGGCAAGAATGATTACCTAGGATACAGTTATACCAAAGTCTTTATTTTTTAAATTGGTGATTGAAGAAGCATGTATATTTTTAGATAAAACATATTTACTTTAATCACTCAATACATTAAATGTTATAGCAAACTATATTTACAAAATTATGTACATAAATTATATTTTTATAAAATTTATAAACTTGTTAATTTATAGTAAAAATATGTCGTTTTAGTTATGGAGTGGAGTGGTCATTAGAGATAAAAATCACAAGAAATTTCGAAACTCTGTCGTTTACTAAATTATTTGAAAAATAAAATCCTACTTTTTTTTCCTTAATAAAGTTAAATCAGCGTTAACCTTAACAAATCTTTAATTCTGTCCCTCAATTCAAGAGCCCTGATTGTTTTTCCGAATGAATGAATCAAAATAACAATTCGTTAAGCCTCCAGTGGCGAACCCTATTCCCCTCCCTTCATTTGTCCATCTTTTGTATTGTTGGTACTGCATGTGGAACAAAATCAAACAATACAAGTAAATAATTAGCGTGACACCAGAGACTTATTGTGTTAGATTGATGTATTTGTTGACTACTGATGCGAGATTTTATCATTTTTTAAAGGTGGGTAAACAATACCGCGTTTATGCACTTTTTACGAAAGAATTTATCATTGAAATGTTGCAATATCATAAGTTGGTGCATACCTATTTATTTTTGCTTTTACGTCCTTTTCCGAGATCCAAGCATTGGCTTGAAATGTATCACGGAGGTGATTCAAATGCTGTAAATAATTTTACGGAAGTGGGTACAGGGATTGGAAGGAAACATATTACTGCCGAGAGTAACGATTTATTTGCGTTTCACAATATTCCGAACGCGTAACACTCACAGTACAGAACGAGTTGTACTGCACGAACCGCGTAGCACTGTTCCACACTGTCCCCGCGGACTACACTTAACTCAGTCCAACGGTAGCACTGCACCACTCACTAATCACTTTCACTTTACTTCACTGTACTTCACTGTACTACTTTTTCACTTCTTCTTCTTATTCTTCACTTGAGAGCACTTTCCACTGAACTGCCCTGTAGGCGCGTCTGGAGCTCTTTATATACCCCTAATTTCGATCGTAATTTGTTGAATTTCGACCGTAATTTCGTTATTCTTTTCGATTGTCTTCTACAACTTAATTTATTTATTCATTTTGCTTGATCTAGTACTTTCCATTATATTCGAATTTTGTTAAGAATCATCTCCATTTACTAGAATTTTCTATAAAACACCGAAATCACAAACAAAAACCCATAGAGTCCGCCGGGGCTTGAACTCACGGCATTCGACTCGCAGCCGTCGCCACTACCGCTCAGCTACCGTGACTTGTCAATCTTCATTTGAAAAACTTCTATGCATTGTTTGTCTGTGCGGTGACGTAGGCATGGCGTCACAATAATATCGTCACAGGTGATGAAATCTGAATATATTATAACCGAAACCGAAAGACAAACTGCGTAATAGATTTTTCCATTCAAAGATTCAGTCATGTCGCAATAATCATTCTAGAAGATAAAAGGACTGTTACTACAGTCATTGTTTGGTAAATTGTATTGGAAAATGTTAGACAGCAGCGCCTAAAAACTGGCATTTTCCTCCACCACAACAACGCCTCAGCTCTATCGGAAGATGTGAAGTTATTGAGTCGTCTTATTTACAGTCCCGACCTGGCGCTTTGTGACTTTTATTTATTTCCAAAAATAAAATATTATTTTTAACTTAAAGGAATTCGTATTACGAACCCTGAAGATGTCGTCCCTGCGTTTGAATAAGTCGTGGAAGTGATCCCTAAAGAAGAGTGGGTTTATTACTTTACTCGATGGTTTCATCGCATGCGACGGAACGGAGACTACTTCGAAAAGCAATAAGAATATTAACAGGTTTGTATATCATTCAGTTTTTTTTCTAAAAACTTTCAGACTCTTAATACCAAGAAAAAAATTCAGTGAGATGCTCAATTACCTACCGTCCCCGTCAGCAGCACTTTATCAGCCAATAATTATGTTTGCGTGTTACTATTTTGAATTTATTGCCAAAACAGTATTTCAAGAAATTAGTATGGGTAGCAATTATAATGCTATTTCTATTACTTTTCAAACTTCTGACCCTCTCTGACTTCCACATAATACGATTGTATCCCTGATGAACTATGCTATTGCTTCTATAGCGCGAATTAAACTGAAATCAGACCGCACACCCAACAAAACCCATTGACTCTGCGGTTTTGTCATTATGTCAATGCTAATATTTGACCATCAACGCTCTCCTATCGATTGTCGTGAGTGTAGACACTACTTGGATAGAGTTGTAATGTAAGGACAATCACATCAGGATTTTGTGAATACAAATAATTGAGTAAAAGTGATCATAATCAACATTTTTATTATAGAACGACTTCTGTTTTGGTCAGTAATATTAAAAGCATTTACATAAATCATTCCTGTACCGCTTACAGTTAATGAATCTCTGACAGTACAAATCTAAAATGATTCGAGTTATAAGTATGTGACCCTGAATTGTTTGAGCTATAGCTTATTACACTCCCCAATCCATCTGTATAAGCTATTGCTTTCCCCTTGCCTTCTCTTTTTATTCTTCTTTCCTGTCAATATACAGTAGTAGTAGTAGTAGTAGTATAACCAATAAGTTAAGTAGGAGTAAATTATAACCATCATAATGTGGGCATTGATTAGTATGTGGGCAGTGTATGTATGTACAAATACGTACGTAAATAAATATGCAAGTGCACATATATAAATACATTTATTGTGTCGTAGCTGTATATACATTTTATAGTAATTTATTTCATGATAATTGTACTTAACGGTTTTCAGTTGAGTCAAATGGCATATAAGTAAGATGTTGTGCAATCCTATTATTGACCTCTTACACTGAGAATTGTTTCATTTCGCATTTTGTAGTTATTTTGTTATATATTTTTATCCTTTTTAAAAGATAACTCCCGCACTAGGATTTTTTCCTGTATCGCGGGGAATTTTACAAACATTGAAACAACGGACACAAAGAACGCCCAGACTCAGAACAACAATTTGAGGATTACACAAAGTGTTGTCCCGTGCGTTGATCGAACCCTCAACACTCGGCGCGGCAGCTTTGGCGAGATGACCACTTAAACCGCTACGCCATTCGTGCATACCAGTATACATATAAGTATCTTTGAAAGCATGTGTTTAGATACTGGTAGTTTCTATACACAATTGAGTGATCCTCAGAGTTGACTACCGTTTTATGAACATAGAAAGCTGTTTTCAAAATAAATAATTGTCGAATGTTTAAATTTTTGACTTTCCAATTAGAAGTCTTGTGTTGGGTTTCGAACTACTTTTTAAAGATCTTTTTTAGGTTTTTTCATATTCCACTTTCGTGAATTCCTCCGACCAAGTAGCTCCATGGTACACAAAAGCAGTATCATCCGCAGAGCATGTTACGTAGCAAATATTGTAAGTTATATTTGAGTTTCTATGTTTGTCTCACGATTTCTTTTTTGTAATTAGGTTTTGTTTTTCTCCTTTTTTGGAATAAACCTATTTTTTTAGCTAATGAAAAGCTATGCCCTTTCACTTTGGATGTCGCTTTTCTCAAATTACACTTTATGGAAAACATAAGTTGGTATCGTAGGTATCTATCTAAGTCATGCTTATTAAAGTAAAAACATTTAATAGTTGTCTCCTAGTTTGATATCAATGACCTATCGATAGAGACGAGGAAGGAAGAGCGGATTATCGTGAGATCGCTTCTATTTAGCATCTCCTCATCCCTTTCCCTCATTACCCTCAAAGGCAGGCAGCGCATTTACGACTCTTGCATTGCAGATGTCCATGGACGGAGATTGTCACTTACCATCAGGTCTGTTCGTCTTTCCCCCTATACTGTATAAGAGATGAGACCCAGATTAAACAAAACTACTATTAATTAACTAGCTGTCACTAAATCATTTGTTTGCATATTTACTAACATTTAAATGTATCATCGTTATATATAAACAATTTGAAATTAATATTATTTTATTATTTATGAATTAATATAAATGTATAGTATAGTAGATATTGCTTCCAGTAATAAGACCGCCCATCGCACAATTGTAAAATACATTAATATGTTTAATTTAAAATTAAGATTATTATAAGTGCTATAAATAATATTCTATTCCATTCTATCAAAAACAGTAACTATTGATTTTCATTGAACATGCAAGTTTTATAGGATAATTTATCAATAAAATTAAGTTAGTTTATAAAACAATGATTTGAAACATTATAACCAGGATAAATTATAAATATGCATTATACTCCCAAAGAACCCGTATGAAACAAAGGATAATATAACATTTTCACAAGCTTACACCACAAAACGAATAAAGTTACGAAAAGTCACTAAAAACTAAGTTCTAACCTTTCCTCATTAAGCCTAATTGCACTGAAATTTGTTCGTACTCTAATACAGCACAAACATTCCCTAAACAAACCTCTAACACGCAATTACAAAATAACATATAGCAGCAACAACAACTGTCCACATGTTGTTCTATTCATTAACCCCCTGGCTGCTGTATCGCACATCTAAAATACAAGAGCGAGCCAATTAAAGTTGACCCTATGGCGTTCCGCTACTGCACTCTTAATCAGCCGGCAGATACACGGGTAATTAATGTGATCCGCTTTTATAATTTGCCTCATGAAATCTGATCTTACTACATTAAAAAGTTGTACTTATTTATTTTTTATATTACTTTGTAGGAGACTGGTAATTTATTTTGAATAAAACCTCTGAAGGACAAAAGTGTCATTTATTCCTTTTTACACCGACTTCAAAAGAAAGGGTGGGACCTATGATCGACTGTACATATTTATTTTTGTATGTTAAATGATTTCTCCTCCAATTGTGGATCAATTTTCTAAATAATTTTTGGATAAGAAGCAATGTTCTCTTGCAGTGGTCTCATTGTAACCATATCAAGATTTAATCATGAGATGCCAAGGAAATTATGAATAAGTTTTTAAATTGAATGTTTTACAGGCGGGTATCTATTTTTAAAAAGTCAATTATGTGTAGTATATTATTTTTCGACTTTAAGCCAGTAGAAAACTAATACTATTGGCTTAAAGTCATGGTATAATAAATGTTATTTTAAAATGACTCAATTACATACGTGGACAATTTCTGACTACAAAGTACTGCTGCTGCAGTGGTGTGATTATTATTCTTTAAAAATTGAAAGAATAAAATGAGAATCGTCTCATTTTACACACTAAGAATGTCTATTACTAAAACTATTAGTATAGTAAATATGGGTACAATGGCGGAAGATATCAAACAACATTCAAGTATATTTTAAAATAATAATACGGAACAGAACTATAAAATATTAACAACCTTTTTTTTTTAATTTTCGGTAAAATGTATAGCGTGGGAGAGCCATGCTTAGGCATGAATGGGCTGGCTGAACCGGTGCGATACTGCGGCCTAGAAAGAACGGTTGTGACGCAACGATAGCGCTGTTTGCTTGCTTTTTTCGAATGCCCAACCCCCCTCTCCTCTTTTCCCAACCCACATCCTCCTGTCCTCTCCCCCCCCATGCATCCCTCCACCCATCATCGAACTTAAAGGAGGGCAGCACACTTACGACTCTTGAGTTGCAGGTGTTGGACGACGGTTGTCACTTACCATCAGATGACTCGTTTGTTCGACTATCCCCCTTTACTATAAAAAAAGCATAAAGTTCTAAAAGCGACCAAAAACGAAATGAAAAAACAAGAAACAAAACGACGAAAATAAAACAAAACACAGCTCAAAGCCTGAATTTAAGAAACCTCTGGACGAGTGCTTTACGGCGCACGTCTGAAAGCTTTGAATGGAATAATTGTCAAAAAGAAAAATACTGGAATTGTTTGAAATCATCTAGGCTGGCAGCATTAAAGAGTAAATCATTTTTTTTTTGTGGGGGAATCCTGTTTCTTCTAAGGTCTATAGAGAAAGTATTTTTAGAATAGGAATAACTATGCAAGTCTCAAACATAAAAATTTAATTCGAGATATTCTTGCCCATGTCCATGAAATTCTAATTTAACGAAAAGAATATACTTCAGTGTAACTAATCCTCACAATTTTAGTTCTTCTACAAAGGGTATTCAGTACGTATTTGGTAATATAATTGCAATATTTCAAGCCTTGTCGCGCTGTCACTCAAGCGCGTTGCGTGATCGCCATTGCAATCTAGAGACCGTGTTGGGTAGAGTAGGTGAGCGTGATTGAGTGCGCATACCGAATTAGTTTAAGCAAAAATGAGCTTGGTAGTTTTACCACGTTCCTATGGCTTTATATTTCATTACTTGTATAATGATTTTTTTTTCGTTATCATATATGATAGCAAGGGAAAACTTTACATTTCTTATTGTTATATACAATTGAATATATATATATATATATATATATACATATATATATATATATAATTTGTTTTTTTTTTTGTGATTCTTACACCCTTATCTATTCTAAATCTAAATTAATCTATTCTACTGCAAAAATATTATGAATGTCAATATTGTTTTCTAGAACAACGACCCTGGATTTAAAGTCTACCTTATTACTGAACTTTTATTGCTAAAAGTATTCATTTTTGGTTGAGATTCGATAACAGTATAATATATTTCCTTACCTTGTTGTGCATCAAAATTTTCCAATATTAGAAAAGCACAATCAACATTGACTTATACGAATATGTTCATTGTTTAACAACTTAACTATATTTGCTAGGGGTGACATAATTCAGTCCGTCGAGGGGAGTGTCACTCATTCGCTACGTTATTGCTACGTGCTTGCAATCAGAATATGGACGCACTGTTTCATGCAACACAAAACTTTGCTATGAAACTATTGATTTTTAGATAACCTCAGGTTACCCGACAACGACTTTAGTGAAGCTTGGAACTGTATTGACTTTTGTGAAATAGTAGTTTAAATTAGAAACTAAATGAGTTTCTTTCTGTTTCAACGATCGGACAAATACAGTGTTATATTTTGGTAGAGCTAGAAGTTCAAATGTGGTACCTACTTGTTCATGTACATATTTATGTTGTATACATATATTTTGAGAGTATTATCTATATTTTCTATTTTTCTTAAATGAAGGTTTAAACTTAATACATCTATTGTGAAATATGAAAATTTAACTAAAAATGGAAGAAATGTATAAATTAAAGTAAAATAGGACCGATAAACTTTGAGGCAACTAAGATCCACTACCAATTGATTATATATATATAAATGATTACTGGCTTGGTAATCGTTGGATTCTTTATTTAATGTTCAATTTTATAAATATAAATATGTTATTTGAGTGTACACATGTATAATCGTCCATGCAAGGCAGAGACGGTACAACGCCATTTACCACGATCCTGACTCGCAACTCGGCCTCTTCCACATTTATGTATTTCACAAAGTAACGAGTGATTTTGATTTGGGATTTTATTGTATACTGCTGATCTGGTCAGTATACGTCTTTCTTCCGCCTACCCACACCGTCTCGCTCACTCACAGAAGCCTTATAAATTTGTCGCTCTTCACTCATTCTTTCAAATATTTAGTCATTAGTAAGTATTTTTTAGTAATAGCACTTCTGAAATTTTGAAAATAAAATATACTGTCGTACTTGTAACTCTAAACAAACTTGTCAACATATTGTAAAAGATTTCAAAATACCTTAAAGTATATTTTGAAATTCTTGAATGAAAAATTTGTAAAATCGTGAATTTTTCAAGTACAATAGGAATATGAACTGAGTAAAGTAATTTATAAGTTTATACCTTGGAAGAAGGAAGCGCATATATTTTGAAGACTCGCTCATACTCCACTAAGAACAAGTACAAAATGATGTAATTTGTATTCACTCTATAAATTTTATTTATTAAATCCATTCCAGCCCAACATTTAAACCATTTTGAAAATAGATAAAAAGAAAAAATGTAAGTATATAGGCTAATATTATTGTACAGGTCCAATATTTTCTAGTATAATTCGATTCGAAATAATAATAATAAGTATTACTAATATTGAATACTATCGTACTGCGAAATCTTTATACGTCAAATTCCAGATTGTTTAATGATGTTGATCGTAAATTAAAAATTTTCTTATAAACAAATTAGAAAAATGATCTGATATAAATGTTAGCATGACAGCTCTGTTAGTTAAACAATATTTTGTTTAACTTTTCGGCTTAGTTCAAGAATGTACTTTAAGCTGAATAAAAGAAAAACATATAAACATTTTTATTGTATAGGGACAAAAGAGAAAAAGGAACCTGATGGTGACTACTGCCATCCATTTATACCTTTGCAGGTGGGTTGCAGGTGGCCAGCAGCGCTCGCAGCTTGAGTTGCAATCAAGAGTCGCAAGTTCTTTGAAAGGATAGTTGCGGGAAGATAGGTGGGGAAAAGGAGAAGGGGCCTTTGGAAAGCGTCAATTCAGGAACAGGTTCGTAATAATTAATATTACATGAATAGCTACTGAGAAATAAAACGTTTAGTCTTGTACACGTAGAGAGCAACACAATCAGTAGTGTTGAATTTGTCATGAAGTCCGCACCAATTTCACCACTTTATCAGGTGTGACTGAAACATAACAAATTAAACTGGTATTCTAGAAACCGCAACATCAATCAATAACGAAACTTTTATTCCTTTTCAAAGGCGTGTTCTCTTTGAATTAGATTTCGCATGATTAGTATAAAGTATTGCTTTAACTTTTACGTTCCGATTGCGCTAATGCAATATTTTACTTGAGCGGTTTATACGTGGTTGCTAGCTGTAAGTATCAAGGTTTACGTTGTAATTATTGCCTGAGATGTTCAGATTGCTAGGTAGGATAAAAATGTAATATTTAGACGTTTAATTATATTTTACTTTAAATTGCTATTGATTACGTCTTTAATTTTCAACACAAATTCAGAGTACTTGTTACACATACTTACAGATACAGGAATCTCGTAATTATATATTTGAGTTATACACTCATCTGAGAGCAGCACCCAAACTCTATAAAGAAATAGTAATCTTTTTATTAAGAAATTTGGTTACGTATTATTACTAATAAACGCGAATCATAGTTAAAGGAACCAACCTAGGAGAGTAATGTGTATATGACTACAAAAATTATCACTGTTGTTTGTGTTTTCAATCTTTTTCAATATTTTTCAGCATTGAATCAAACAATTACATGATGTACATGTATTATATTATGTAGTTAAAATATAGTATCGAAAATATACATGCCTTATTGTTCATATTTATGTCAGTATAGTTAACAAAAACTTCCGTTGTTGTGCTCTAAAATAAGTTACTGTTCTACGCTGTTTGTGTTTCTAAATAACAATGCAACCCCAGTGCAAGTAAACCTTTAGAAGCATAAGCCCCGAAATTGGGCTAAATCCCAGTTTACTTAAGTGCGATTTCAACTCGAAACACACATAGACACTGTGTTAAACCCGCCCCAAAATTGCGTCTGCTACGTACAAAGTGTCGCATGTCATAGTGCTGCATAGTGTTCCATATTTATAATGGAAAACATCTTCAGAATAGTGACTAGCATGCGTTACTTGAACGTTTAATCCTCATACTCTCGTGCCGAGGATTTTGTGTACTAGAAATAATATCAACAGGATGGCTTATAATATTTCGCAATATAGGCAATTAACTACCTACGTGGTTTCAGTGTTTTAAACACACAGTAGTACACTTTTATTGTAGTTTATCAATCTACCGTTTCTTAAAATGTGGCCATGCATTCTTTTATAATGCCTTATAACTATTTCAGCATCAATACTTTTTTATAACTTTCGTTATCCTAATTACTAGGAGAAACTGATTGCAGTATTCTCTTTAAGATTTAGTGTATATATGGAGGTAACACACGGACGTCTTTAATTTAAAAAAGAAAATAAAAAATATATTACAAATTTCTCATACTTGTGTTGTGCTCTTGAACACCAGAAAGCCCGAGTCTGTTAAGGATTTGGTTTTACCTAATAAAAATATAATTTTATTACAAACGTGTACAATCAGTGTTTTGCAGAGAAGAGATTCGAGTCGAATTATATCATCATATATGTAGAGTAAAAAAAAAAATAAGTTCATAACACTTAAGTTAGATGGTTAATAAAGAATTGCCATCTATCAAACAAGTCACTTCGTAGCAAACACTATTTTCAAGTTTCTATGAAAGGTTTTAAGCCAAAGTAAAAGCTGCAACAATCTACAAGCAATTCGTTATTCTCTATATACCAGTCTTCCCTGAAAGGTTCTTAACAATGTGTTAGTTTTTATAAGCTCTTTTAAAGCCACTTCAGTGTAAGTATAAGTTACAATCGCTAGCTTCACTTTGTGCTTTCAACTATGAAATTATTGCTGCATAATTTCAACGCCAGCTTGAAACGACGCCAGGTAATATTTAGTGTATAGGAACTTCCGATTTACTTTGCAGGTTTTAGGAGGATCGAAGAAGTTGTTTCTGTAAAAAAAAAGATTTATGATGATAATAGAACTTTAAAATTACATATATATATATTTGCATATACACACATGTTTAAATAAGCCTTAATAGCGTTATAAAACTGAATTGGATTCATTGGATTTGGATGGATATGTATTATTTTACTTATTACGCACTTGATGTATTTACTATGACATGGTTGCACAAAGTTAAGCATTCGAATTTGACACAGACAGTATAAGAAGATGCATCAAAATAAAAAAGTTTTTGTAGGAAATAGTAACTGTTTAATTTGTACATCAACAATGTTATCATTCAGAGACTGGTGGTAAAATGAATAAGAAATAAGGTATCACATTATGACCCGTATTTTTTTTTGACAGATGAATTTTATGATGTCATGTCAAAAGCAGACTACCACGGTTCATAGTACGAGGCTTTAACGACGGGACGCGTAATATTTACCGGTTGCGGCTAAATTGCATCTCTCGCATTCCGACCCTGACAAGTTTAATCAACTCGATGGGAATTTGTCTTACTTGCGAGTTCAGCTCACGTCTTCGCGAATCCACTGAACAATGAGATTTGCTTTAGATAAATTCTTGCGTTGGGAACGCGAGAACTGAATGGATGCCCTGTTCTGTTATTCTGTGTACCCACATCTGTTACATTGTGCAAGCGAGAAACTACTTTATTTTCTTAACTAGTTTCAGCTTTCAGAATAGCTTTTATTCTTTATATACTTTTAAATTTTAACGGCAAAGAACAATGTATTTTTATTTTATAGAAAACTAAAAAGATTAATTAAATTTTTGGTGATACTTTTCAAAAATATAACTAATACTAACAATAGGTAGCCGTACTTGCTTAAAATAAATTAAGGGCAAACTCCAACCACGCGAATAAAGTTAAAACATTATAATGAAATACCAGCCCATTCTTTACGACTCCATTAAGATGTTGAACAAAAAATAAAAGGGCGACAGGAAATGCCAACCACTCAGCACAGTCCAGCCCTCGTCAAGATTGGACGGAGCCGCAAAAATCTTTTCTCGATCGACTGACTTCCATGAATACTAATGCTCAGGGGTGTGGGTGAAATGGTGAAACATCACCTATACAAATGACTTCGCAGATAATAGCGAGAAGGTGGTAAGTAAGTATCTGATAAATTCTATTTATCTCCTTTACATTCAAAACATGTTTTCATTGTAATCGAGTTACGTTCAAGACTTGTATTTATAATTTGCAGTCTTTGCAAAAAAATATAGTTTTAATTTACAGTTAAGGTAATAATTGACGAACACGGGAGCCAGTTCAAAGCGAAATATTTTCAGGTAAGACGTTTCAACGTTGCAAAATTTAGCTCAATTTCTATGCAGAAAATTACATGAAAATGCACATAAGGGGAAAACGTTGTTCTTATAATTGGACAGGTGCAACACCTAAGTCGTGCGTGGCATTTCTACAACGCTGCATTAGCATATAAATAAGCATCACCCCCCTGTAGCCGACACTGAAGGGCGGCTCAGAAACCGAGCAGTTTTTTACACTTTTATGACAGGAAATTCAATTATCATCTGCAATTATCGAATCGGCTAGATAGAATACGAAATACTGTTTAGAATTCAATAGTCACGGTTATTTTAGTATTTGCATATTGGCGAAAGATGTCTGTATGTGAAATTCAGTTGGTCGTTTGCCACTTTAGGCAATGTAGTCGTTGGGGACTGAGTAGGAATATGCATTTAAGTTCCTATCAGCGTTCTCATAACATTGGTGCGATGATGCATACCCATTAATCTAGTGATACATTGTGCTGTACGCTTACATTATCATATCATTATCATTTTGGAATAAAATTAAAGAGGAAGCGATGTAAGTTTATTGGAGGAAAAAAATGATATTCACAATTAAAAGCGTTTACCTATGGATAAAAATCAAGTAACAAAATATTAAAAAAAAATATGACAGAGATGTTTAGAGATGTATTGTTGATATATATGTATATGTGGGGATTAAGGGTTAGCAGGACAGCAATAATACTCTGTCTACGTTACTAAGAAATTGTATATTGCGAAAATAAATAGTCTTCTTTCAAGTCCTGTTCCTCGTATTCCATCGCAGCCGGAAACTGTCCCTTCTCTTTCACTCATTCGTTTCACCTTACTTTCTCACGTTCAGAAACAGGCTTCTCCTTACACACATTGCTAGTTCGGAAACATTCACATCCCACATACATGTATATATTTTATTATTAGTAGAAGAACGCATTTTGTAAAAGCGTCGTATTTATTGAGTCTATTGGGACCTCGCACCTTGTACTTGAGACTTAACTGGTTAGTAATTTTATTTTTCTCTGATGAAATCTTTTATTAATTTTGAATGTATTTGGGCCACCAAACAATAGAATATCAATGAAAAAAAAATTACACATGCTTTCTTGTGATATCAAAGCACATATTTTCGTAAAAAGTACAAAAATCAGCTACACTTAGAGACATTATTGCTTAATGTACAATAAATACTTATAATTTTCGTTATTATTTGGCTATTGGTAGATCAAATCTAAGTCTCCAACAATAATCTGCTCGCATTCCTGGACTCTATTTTCTCTGATAGCACTTCTCCCTTAAGGAAATGTCTTGATGAAATCCCTCACCTTGTTCGTCAGATGAAACGTCCAGTTAAGAGTCCAGCATATGTATTTTAAAGAACATATTACACCAAAAGCTTCAAAAGCTTTATTAAGTCTTTGTAATTTCCGGCTTACAAAACATTTCGTATCTAGTTTTTCTTGATAATTTAGTTTTATTTCAAACCTCTTATCCTTTATCAGTTGCCGTATTTGGGAATCTACAAACTCTTTAAGTTTTTCCTCGCGGAGTTTGGGAAATTTCTCTTTCAGATTAAAAATCCAATAACATGATCTTGGTTCCGTCCAAATCATTGGTATAACAAAGAGCAAATGTCTAGGTTCTTGTTTAGCTCAGTAGGAGTCTCACACACGTTACACAATATTTACATGTGCGAAATCCAGGATTTGTCTTGATGCCTCACCACAAATTCAATACAGTCTAAATAGCACCTATAATAGTCTAAATAGCGTTCAATTAATGCTGTGAAATTTCGACGCTGATGTGTAAAAGTGAATTCTCCATACACAAAAAAAAAGCTGTCGGGGTTGTTAGAAGACTTTCGTGGCATATTTACGATGTAACTAACTAAATAAAACGTAAGTAAGTTGAATCCAATATTTATGCATTTGCCTGAATGTAGTTATTCAAATGAAGAAACGTACTGTATGAGGTCAGAAATGAATATATAGCTGTCACAAAAAAAAACTGGATGTGATTTATACAAAATTATTACATATATATATATATATATATATAGATATATATATAATCATATATATATATATATATAATCATCATCATCAGCCTCTCGCAGTCCACTGCTGGACATAGGCCTCTCCCATTGCACGCCACTTCGATCTATTTTCGGCTTCTCGCATCCAGCTCCTGCCAGCCATTTTGCGCAAATCGTCACTCCACCTGGCAAGACGCGGTCTCCACTCAAGAACTCGTTTTCCCCACGGTCGTCGGTTCTGCAGCTAATCGGTCAGCCCATTGCCACTTCAGCCTGCTGATCCGGTGGGCTATGTCGATTACTCTGGTTTTCTGCCGGATCACCTCATTCCTGATGCGATCCCTTAAAGAAACACCGAGCATAGCCCTTTCTATAGCACGCTGAGCAACTTTAAGCTTGTGGACCAGCCGTACCGAAGTGTTCACGTTTCTGCTCCGTATGTCATGACGGGTAGGACACACTCATTGAATACTTTCGTCTTAAGGCACTGTGGGATTGACAATAAGAAGACTCGGCGTAGCTTCCCAAAGGCTGCCCAACCCAGCTGAATTCTTCTGTTCACCTCGTCCTCGAAGTTGTTTCTACCTAACTGCAATGTCTGCCCAAGGTATACATATTTTTGAACAACTTCCAGAACGGCAACGTGTACCGCAATCGGTTCCGGTAGTACATGTTTATTAAACATGATCTTGGTTTTATCCAAGTTCATCCGTAGGCCGATGCGTATAGAAGAGTCAGCTAGGTCATTCAGCATCTGCTGTAGGTCCTGCAACGTCTCTGCCATGATGACGATATCGTCTGCAAATCGTAAATGAGAAATGTATTCGGCGTTTATGTTGATGCCACGCCCATTCCAGTGCAGCGTCTTGAACATGTCCTCCATTGCATTTGTGAACAATTTCGGGGAGATAACATCCCCTTGTCTCACTCCTCGATGCAATGGTATTGGCCTTGTTTGCTGGCTCTGTACTTGAACGGACATGGTGGCGGCTTCGTAGAGACATCTCATCTTCTATATTCATTCTCAGTCTTCTATATCATCTGCCGCACTGTGTGGATGTGGTCTATGGTGCCATATCCTCTCCGAAACCCAGCCTGCTCCGGTGGTTGGAATTCGTCGAGCGTTTGCATAAGACGGTTCGTGATGATTCTTGAAAACAGCTTGTAGACGTGGCTTCGAAGGGAAATTGGTCGATAGTTTTTCAACATTGTCTTGTCACCCTTTTTGAAGAACAAGACGACCACACTCCTACTCCATGGCTCCGGAGCTCTCCCTTTAAACAGGACAGCGTTAAAGAGCTTTTGTAGCTCCCTTAATACAGGTTTCCCTCCAGCCTTCAGCAGCTCTGTTGTAACGCCATCCTCTCCAGGGGCTTTTCCATTTTTCAGCTGTCTAAGAGCCATCTCGATTTCTTCGGTACTGACTTCTGGCAGGTCTTCGGTAGAGTGGCGTGTTAATGCGGCTCTGGGGTCCTCATTTATGGGATTCGGTCGAGATGCATGCGACGAAGCGAAGCTTTCTACTTCCGAAACGATTGCCGGCTTCGAAACAACGACTTCTACGGTTGCTGTGGTCAACTTCGTCAGGTGGCTTCTTCCAAGAGATTGTACGAACACTTTTGACCTCCGATTCTGCTCAAATCAATCGAAAGAGTGTTAAAGCACCGGAGGTCGTATCGTACGAGCTTACTAATCTCTCGGTTTAGAGTTGCCTGAAGTGCCTGGTGGGTTTAAAAAGCTTCGACTTCCTGCCCTTACGCTGCAATTCACAAAATCTCGTACCTTCTTCACTGAGGACCCGAACCACGTTTTCGAGGTTTTGGTTTACGTCTTGTGTGGTTGTGGCCGGCAGCGAATCGGTTTTCCAGCTTTTCCTGGAACGTTTCAGATCCTATCATGGCTTGAAGCAGAGTTGGTCGGAGCCTGGACTTCATCAGACGAACACGTTCAGCCTTAAAGTCGATATTCAGAGAGCCTCGGACAAGTCGGTGGTCACTACCGGTATTAAACCCATTGATCACTGAGACGTCTCTGAATATTTGCTTCCTATCCGTCATGATGAAGTCGATCTAATTTTTGGTCATAGCGTCGGGGCTTTGCCACGTCCACTTTCTCTGGGGCTGTTTCAAAAATAAATTCATCAAGAAGAGCCTCTCCCGTTCGAGGAAGTTAACGAGCATTTGCCCCCTATGATTCCTGCTTCCAAATCCATGGGATCCTACTACCAATTCGCTACAATTCTGTACTCCCACTTTAGCGTTGAAATCACCTATAACAATGTTGTAGTGGGTCTTAGTGGTACAGTGGAGGGCTCTCGATATGTCATCAAACATATCCTCCACCTCGTCATCCGAGTGTGCCGAGGTCGGTGTGTATACTTGCACAACCTTGAGGCTATAACTCTCGGTAAGCTTGACAATGAGGTACGCTACCCTGCTCGACACACTGGATATTTCCACAACATTGTCGGAAAGGGACTTATTTACCAGACAACCAACGCCACCTTGGGATTGTTGGTCCCCCTCACGGAAGTACATCAGGTGGCCTGACTCGAGGGTTATGGTGTCCTCCCCCTCTCTACGGACTTCACATAGCCCTAGGACATGCCACCTAATCTTCTCAAATTCAACCTCAAGTTGCGCCAGATGCGAGTCTAGTCGTAACGTGCGCCCGTTATACGTAGCCAGGGTCAGTGGGTTTTGGTGGCCTCTCGTAACCCGGAGATTCTTAGCACCCCCGCCCCGCCGTTAACGTGGTCGCCACCATGACCAGGAATGGCGGGGCCGCCGGGAACTGGGGGCTGTGGCTTATGTTGCATCTGCATTAGGGGGAGATTTGCCCATAATCGCCATGCTGGGCAGGCGGGTTGGCGATCGCAGGGCGTAGCTTCTCGCACCGGTGACGCTGCTGCCCGTCACCGGCCTGTCGAATTTAGCTACGCCTATTGGGATGGATATACCACCATCGGTCGGTCGCAGAGCCTCGTTTGTCGTTTAGCCGGATGCAACACGTGCAGGTGAGGTTGGCTTGGGGCAAAAGATGGTGATTCACCCCTCTCAACGTTCCACCTACTCAGGAATTAGATGGGAAACTTGGGAAGTTGAAGGGAAAGGAATGATATCGCTTATGCGGACGGAATGGAAGGTATAAGCAATAGCTCGACCACGTCAGGGTCGCACCCCTGTAACCTGACAGGAAGGTCTACTAACTATAAAAAAACCTTTAGAAAGATTGTGTGACATAGAAGGAGAAGATAGGAAGATGTTTTAAAGTACTACACTACTACAGACTTCAAATATGGCAGGAAAGTGGCTAAAAATTAGAATACCAGTAATTACTGAGAATGTATTTCATGGCAATTGTTTTTTGTGTGATGTGTTGTGTTGATGTGTTCGTAATTAATACTGGACCATAGTAAAAAGCATTAAGCTTTCAAAACTTTGCAGGTTGGCTGTTATTTTCAAATTGTGTTAATATTAGTATATATGTATGTAAATTAAATACATGTAGAAGTGGTATTTTCATCACCGCAGGTAACAGCTAGTATTGATATGATATTAATACTATGGCGTTACCCGCTGCTAACCATCAATTAAGCCGTATGACGCCACGTCGCGTCCGTTGCGCGTCGGTTAACCACAACGCTGATGTAGCATGCTTCCCTTAATAACCAACCCTCGGCATGAAACCAGTGAGCTTTGTTAACATTCTGTTTTTAATGTGACAAATTTCAGACCTAGTTTCTACAAGTGTGTATAACGTGTATGAATACTATTATGACTATTATCTATAGCATATCGATACTTGCTTGGCAGAAATGTTAACTTAATCATACGACATAGCAATGACTAAAGGACACAGGCGAGATAGTAATATCGTATATAATAATTAAAATATGTTGCTGTGGCTAATAAAAGATCTATCAGATGACATAAAAACTAATTTAATTTAGGTTATAATAAAAACGTTTAACCAAAATAGGTGTTCTAGATCACGTAGGTATTTATATATTACATTCTATGAAAATATAGTTGGTGATTGATTTTATTAAGTATTACATGACCTGTGATTAAGTTATTTTGAATACTCTTACATTTTAGATAATTTCAATTTATAGTTGTATCCAAATAATAATTTGATTCTTAGTAAATATTATAATATCTATATATTAATGTGTAGTAAATTAATTAATTAATTATACTATTTTTTTTTACTTTTTATATGAAACACTACACTACACACTACAAACAGAGATACCTTTTTTATAGAGCATATATCTGACGCAGTTGATCTTTTATAAAATAACTCAGATACCTTTATTTAGATGATTTTACAAATGATGTCAAGTATTTGTTAGTTATTTCTCATTTATCGTAAACTGTCATAAAATGTGATTCAGATAAGGGATCGCTACAAGGGGATAAATCATAAATCTCGACTTTTGGCGTTACGTATTATGAACTTTTTATAAGTCGTCTAAATCATTCTTATACGTTTACAACCGTAACAAAACTTCTTCTGGCCGTATTCGTTTGCGATGTTAAACTTTTTTACTCTGGCCAATGATTAGGATAACCACACTGCGTCTGCAGCAATTGATGTTTTTTAATAGCACTTTTGTTTCATTCAAACTGAACACACACATATATACATACAGTCACTATATCCGAAGGCGTATACAGCAGCACTTCAAACGAATACTTTTTGCAACCGTAATCTATTTCCACCAACGTAATAAGGGGAAGTCTATTGCCATAGTCCAGACAGTGCATGCCTATATATATACTGTCTGATAGATAACAGTCCGAGCTCTTAGGCTTCTTTTAAGGTGGCCCTAGTCTATTCAGTAAATAAATTATATGTTAGCGTACGTATTCGTATGCATATTGATGTAGACACTTCGAATTGAGTATTAATTAAAATAACACGAAATATACAAAATTATGAATATAACAGGAAATGGGGGACTCTTATAAAAACTAGACACTAGACTATATTAATTGATGTGCTTATGTCTCGTCGCTATGTAATTTGTAAACGTGATAAAAATATGTTGTATCATTTAGAGACCTTCATGTGAGATGTATTATGTGCGCCTTTAAGAGATTATTTCTTGAACACGTATCAGAATCTTGCTATTGAAGTAAACAAAAAAAAAATCCTTCATTTGTTTTATACGATCCACATTTTTCTCGAGAATGCCAATAACATGGTGTTCCTATTGCAAATAATTCAAGATACGTTGTAACGGTTTTTATGGCTCAAACGTAGTCGTACAAACATTATAACATCATGCTGTTATCATGTAAGTTATGAATTATTATTGTATTTTGATCAAAAGTGATGTATTCGGCAAAAACTTTACAAAGAAAAAGTTTAAATGTTTAAAATTGAATATGATATTCTTTTAGGTTTAGTGTAGATTTGAGAAATCAATTAATATAAGGTTGATCTAATTGTATAATAAAGGTACTTTATGTACCATTTTTCCAATATTTCATAGAAAGTAATTAATAATCAATCAGTCAATTGCATTACGCTTCTTACAAAGTAAACTATAACCACAACTTCACATTAGGTCGTCGGTTTATAAAGCTGGAGGGCGTACCACGTTCTTATAATATGATTTCTGGGAATTAAATAACCTTAGGAAGTAACTGTTAAAAACCAAAAGTCAAATACACTTTTGAACAATGTATAATACGATTATACGAGTGTAGTATATTCTTTTATGATTTTTCAAAATCGGATTTCTACCTGAAGTGGCATGTAAGAATCTGCTGTACTATACTTGCTAAATGGTTTTCTTTATTTTATCATACTGTAGGGTCAGTTAATAATACTAAGCTGTGAAGTTTTTTAAGAAATTCGTAATTCTGTTGTTACATATTACATATACATTTTTTTGGTATTAAAGATAGAACTTGAATAAAATATTAAGAGTCCAATAAAAACACAGGCTATCGTAAAATCTTATACAAATGCGACCCCAAACTTGTTTTGCCACCTCAGGTGAGTAAGCCACGTCTATCATAGGGTCACGTCTGGAAGTTCTCCAATAAATATTCTTTTTACGTGCTCTGTTAAGTTAAAGTTTAAAAGAAAGTTTGCTAAATATAAATTCCATTTAGACTTTATCGGAGCCGTTAAATTTACTTTGAAACGTACCTTTTGTATAGAATAATGAACGTTGATTCCTTGTCAAGTGTAAGTATTAAATTTATCAATAGCAATAAGACTTACTTTTCAAAGTACTCTTGTAAGTACCATCAGGCTTTCTACAGTAATTCTTGCTATTATTTCAGTCCCAGCATTTCCATTAAATGTTTCCATTAAACTGAGATGATACTTTGTGATTAATTTGTCTTTTCTTTAGATAAATATTAGAAAGTTTCAAAGGAAAACAAAGTAAGTAATTGTAATATCCATTCATTAAAAACTTGGCGTCAAAAATATTTATCATGAACTTTTTGCAATACTTCAATATTTTTGGAAATATTTACTATTGTTGATTGCATCAGTTTTCAGCTAATTATTATAAGAACATAATATTAAATACTTTAACGGCCCGAATTTATATTAATATAAAATATGTTTAAAAAAAAAATAGTTAGGTAGCTATAACATGCGGATAATACCCGTTAGTAAGTTAATTTTGTGTGTATATGTCATGGGCAGATCATTTTGGATGCTATATTTAAGTATCCCTTAGTTTATAATTTTAGTTTTTATCGTTTAAATTTTAATATTGAAATGCACCTGTTTCCTTTCGCTTTCTCTGTAACACACGAGGGTTCTCGCGGGGAATGCCTACGGTATTAAGTTGGCCGCTGTAAAATAGGAGCTTAAAGATTAAATCAATAAATACATACCTATCCGTCAATGATACATTGTATATATTTAGTACCCACACCCAACTAAGGCTATGGAAGCTACATGCAAATTGCCAATACTTGCCGCAATATACAATTATTACAAGTATATGTGGCTATATGTATATGTCAGAAGCCAGAACAGCTGGTAATATCGACATTAATTATCCAAATACACAACAGACGGGTTAGCGGGCTTGATGCGTCAGATTAGAGGTAATTTAGCTAAACTGTGATCACGATTGTGACCTTTAATATTATATGTTGCATTTCTTAGAGCGATACTCTTAGATGGTGTTGCTTATGGTACCTAATAGTTCCTAGTCGTTGTGTGCTTTTTTTTTAACTAAGTGCAATAACTGACCGGTTACACATTTCAGTTACTGAGCATATACGAAACGAATTTTCTTTTTCTTTTAAAATGTACCTTAGAAAAACTTACAAAATAATTTTTCTAAAGTATTTTTACGCTTCCATGTAATATAATTTTAAATGTATAATAAAACTAACTAGTACATCGTAAACAGTTTTCAATGCTACAGACTAATTAAATAACCTTACTAATCATCATAAAAGAAAAAATACAATTTTGTCACGGTTTATAGGCTCCAATTCGAGTAGATCTACCATGCCTCCTTAAGAATGAATGCAAACCGTAGCTAAGCGACGTCTGCAACTCTAGATTACTCTTAACTTGTCAGCAATTTTGGAGTAGGAAAGTTTATCGAAGACAAGCAAATAAAATATATGAGTATCATTTGCAATCTACTTTTGAGACAGATTTTCCAAAGGTTATCACAGTCGAAGGATTGGGTTGTTCAAAGTTTATTTATGCAGATTTAGTTCAGTTGTTTGGAATTTTAGTCAAAACCGAAAAAAAAGTGTAAATATCACAAATGTATTTCCTTAATGACGAAAGATAACTAAATAAATATATTGAACTACGTTCGGTCGCAAACATAAAAGTCACCTGAAGTTAAACAATTTCCGACTATTTAAATCTCTGAAATATAGCCCGTTTATTCAAGAAAAATGTTGATATCTCCCTCTTTAAGACTTAAAAAAAGTAATGAGAAAAAAGGTCTCTCGAAGGATGACGATAACAAGCCAATTTTATTTTTTTAATATAAAGATTTACGAACCACGATATACATAAGTGAAGTCACAGATGAAAGCAGTATAAAACTTCGCCAATGCGAACCAATGTATCAGTTAACCTAGAGCCTATATACTTTAAATAGTCTTTAAAATGATTCTATTTTTATCTTCTCAAGTTTTTTGAGTTTTAGAATAGTGAGGTTGTTGAGAGTGAAAGACTATTTGAAACTACTGAAATATTACATTAGACAAGATATTGAATATTTATAGTACAAACCGATGAATCGTGAAAACACAGGTCGTCACTAAAACAAGGTTTTGTATAAAAATCCAAATCTACTACATCAAATATGAAGGACGTGTATAATTCAAATCGTAAATTAAGTTCATAAATAAAAATTAAACACGCTATCGACAATAACCAAAGGTGCAGTTAAGTTTAACAACGACGCTGAGTAGCAAAATTTGAAATTTTATAACGGTCATAAATGTGAAGGTTAGGTTTTGTTGGCGTATCCGCTTAACTTGCCTTTATACACGAGTGCCAGACTAATGAAAGCGGGGCTACCACGTTTTATTGTCCACTTAAATGTTGATAGTACTGCCTAAAGTCAGCACGATCTTGGACGTTGACAAATATACTTGTATGTCGAAGAATAATCGTGACCCGAAGACGAAGTTACTGGGTCTAGAAGGAAATTTTGCATCCCTTAGTTTACGGATTCAATTAAGTAAAGTTGTACATACTACCTTTTGGGGGCTTAAAATGCTTAAGTAATATCGAATGTCTGTTAGTGTTTTTTTTTTTTTTTTTTTTTTTTTTACTGTTATATAGACGAACAGACGGATCACCTGGTGTTAAGTGACAACCGCCGTCCATGGACACCTGCAACTCAAGAGTCGCAAGTGCGCTGCCTTTTGAGGGTGCTGAGGGAAAGAAGAGATGAGGAGATGGGAATGGGTTGCTTTATAACTGTTTTCTGTAGGGACATAGTATCACACTGTGCCTAAGCATGATTCTACCAATTCGGATTGGTTTTTAATCTGTTTGTACAAGTATTTTCTTTTAATTTATTTATTTATACTTATCCAATGGATCTGTTTATCGACCAAGTGCTATAATTGTTAACCGGTTAAACTTTCAAGAAATTATTGAACTTGAATTACTGATTTAAATAAAAACTTGCTGAACTATTGAATAATTTCCACATTAATATCAAAAATTCAGCCCAATAAACAAGACTTTAAATTGTAATGTAAAATATCCCCCTGCTGTATTGTATTTCACCGAAATTAGTGAGGTTTCCGGTGGCCCAACTCCGCCTTTCCTCTTTTCCCTTCCCCCTCTCTTCTTTCCCCTCCCCGCATTCCCCCGTCCCTCATAACCCACAAAGTTGTAACATATCATCAGGTGATCCGTCTGTTCGTCTGCCCCATATATTATATATAAAAAAATTATATCCCTGATGCATTATATACATTTGTAAAACTTTTCAATCGTTCACATGATCAAACAAATATATACAATTCCTTAAAAAAAATATATTTTTAATTTCCCGATTAACGTATTTTGTAATACAGTAGTTTGTAGTTGGATTATATTAGTGTTTTCTGATAAACGTTACTACTGAAAACTGCGTTATCCAGCAAATGTTTGCCAGTTGAGCTGGAATCCTTTCCTCAGACGATTATATATTTTGGACTTTATAGTTATAGTTAATACTTCAATTTGCTGGAAGACAGGGCCGACAGAGCTATAGTATCTAACGAAGGTGAAAGATGTGTTTAAAAAATATTTTAATGTGAATCAAATATTTTTGAAACACATCTCACAAGTATAGCAACATCGTACTGAGGCATCCCAAGCTCTAGTTAAAACTAGGGTTGTGAAAGGCACAGATGGGACATGTTATATATGTAGAAATAAAGATGTTTTTCTACCAGGAGTTACTAAAAACCTTGGTCTTGTGCCATTAATAATATCACAAGAACTTAAAAGCAGGGCTAGAAAAGATGGCTAATAAGAAATACTCAGGGCCAAATGGGATGGCTATAGAAGCTTAAAAATGCTTGGAAAAAAAAGTATTTATCTTCTAACACACCTTTTCCTTCAAGCCATCGAATTTTCACAAATTCTGGATACTGGTTTAGGACAATCATAGGTTAAAGGTTCTACAAGGTTAAAGGTAGTAGATATAAGTTCAATTATATTATTAACGTGGCCTTAGGTTGATGAGCCATACAATGAACCTCTACCAGAGAGTCATCGATGCCTGGTTGAGATCGAAGAGCGTTCTATATATTAACCAGTATGATTTTGTGTCTAGCTACAATCCACCTAAATGATTGTAATCAATATGATAGCACAGGAGATTCGATTAAAAAAATAAACCTCTGTTCATGGCGTTTTTAGACATGGTAAATGCGTTTGATCCGGTATCACGTCCTACCTCCTGGAAGAGCCCCAAAATATCCCAGAAATGTACGTCGGCATCATAGCTGATATGTATAAGGACGTAAATTCAATTATTACAACCACTGTAGCAGACAAAACCAACAGCAGTAACTGAAGAGGTGTATAAAAATTCGGTCCTAAGTTCTTACCTCTTTCGTGTTAGTGATAGATGCTCTCGCTGAGAATACACAAACACTTGCTCCACAGGCCCTAAACGAGTGGAAGCGTTAGCTGCAGACGGGTGGTTTAATGCTAAGTGTTTCTAAGATCCAGTACATAGTGTGTAACAAATCATGATTTTTAAAATACCCTCTCGTAATCGACGGACAACAAATATCGAGGCAAATATTCGGCATCGTGTTGCGGACTTCTGGCTCAAGCGTCGGCTCTCCATAGAATGCCTGTATAATTGAAAGGACTCATACACAGGAGCCCTATCAGACCTGTTCTAACGTATAGCTGTGAAACATCGGCAGTTACCAAACGCCAAGTTAATACCATCCATGTTGCTGAAATGAAGATGCTTTTAGACCCCTCCATCAGATGGGAATAATAATTGCCAAGAAAAGAGAGATCTAATAAGATACATTACTGGAAACTTAACAACAAATTACACACATACACCTATTTTCTAACGTTAGTAATAATCTGTTGTATATAAGCTCATGTAATTATCTATTTCTTCGTTGCTATCTTAGTGGAAGTCTTATAAAGATTTAATGTTATAGGTCTAGATTTAATGTTATATACCTAAATAAGTAGTAATGTTGAGATAAAGTCGAGTAAAATAAGTGTTTTAGGATAAAATCTTAAAGGTATAATATATCACGAAAGGAACTGAAATTACGTAGGTAGTCCATATTTACAGAATATTTGCCTAATATGATATACTGAAGCCTATTTCTTTTATTGTTTAGGCAAGGTAATACGAAGTAACTATTATACCTACTATAAGTTTTTCCTTCAGCTTTGCTCACGCAGTCCTACGGGATCATTCTGGATTTTCTTTATTGCTCATTCACTTTAGGCAAACCGTACTTTGTTCTTACCGGATCCAAAATTAAGGTTTAGTTTCTAAGCCTAAACTCAAATATCTCAAGTAATATGGAGTACCATCTCGTTACTTCGCTACGTTTAGTATTAACATAATAAATTTCTAGCACTATATTAAATGTATTTTATGTTAAGTTATACCTATTGTTACACAAAATCTCTGTGAATTATAGCTAGAGAAGAGCTGATGTTGAGAACATGATTATATTTTTAGCATGGCAATACCTAATAAGTGCTAGCATATTGTCATTGCTTTAGTAATTAAATTAAGAGAAAAAAAAACAATTCAAAATTAAATTAAGAGAAAAAAAAACAAAACAAAAATCCAATTCAAAACCTACGAAAACTGTTAACGACTAAATATTATAACAAGTAGGTATTTAGTTATTTACAGTGCTGCTGTGGAGCAGGGCCAGCAAGTCGCCAAGCATTTTTGTCATCTAAATAAACATCTACCTTGTAATATGCTTCTTTACAAAGCGTGCTTTTCATGCAATTTTTAAAAGAAGTGTGTGTGTTAATAATTTACAATCGACAACTATATGTCGCGTCTGTGTTAGATAAAATAATATTGAAATGTATTACTGCAAATTCATATGTATGTTATATTAGCATGTCCTTTATTTTTCAAACTTTTACATTTCTAACGCATAGATGTTAGTTTTGTTCATTTGCCTCTAAAACACTCGGAAAGAAATTTTTACCTTATTTGGAATACGATAACCCGTGCTGAATTGCATCGAATCATGTTCATACATGTTGCGCGGCAGTAGCGGTGCGTATTCCAAGTCATCAAGTAGCCCTGATATCCTACTGTTTAAAAAGTTTAGAGACAGCTAGAAAACTATTAATCCTGCTGCCACTGAAACATATACCGATATCGTCACACGACATTTTTGTAATACAACAAAAGATTTGTTGACATTTTATAATCAAGAACTGCAAAAAAACATTTTATGTGACGATTATGGGAAACAGATTGAACTATCTATTATTATTTCCTTAGAGGAAGACTGAAAAAAAAAATTGACCTCCTAGAGCTATGTATCAAGCAAGGTGGATGGCTAAAGCTATTTAGTCTTCAAAGATATATTTTGTTTAGTGAAATCCAGGTTAAAAACTTGCGCCAAGGATAAACGAGCACTTGAAGACGTCTGTTTATTTATTTCGATTATATATGTGAAATCACGGCTTGGATGTAGTCTAGTGGTGAAGGCACCAAATCAAGATTTGTTATTTTAATTAGGCTTAAGGAATGTGCTCAAAATTTGTCAAGATGAAATTGCCGTTTTATCACTCTTTGATGCTGAAGTTAATGAACAAACCAAGACGAACATTATAGTGAACTTACAAAGAGAGGTTTTATGATTCTGGGAAGAGATACATTCCATCTGAAGAAGACATGTCTAATTATTTGAATGGTAAGTAGGAATACAACACATAGTACTATTTTTCATACTGTTTTCAATAAATTTATAAGAATACTGCCTTATTTATTGTTGCACGAAAATCATTAAAGAGATTGTGTGTCTGTCAAGAACACAAATGTATTTTCTCGATTAAAAATTGATAAGAATTTCTTCCAGAGACTCGTTTCTACATGGGATGAATATGTTGCCTATTGAAATGCAAAAAGAAAAGTGTTTTCTTTAAAGGCAGTTAATGATATAGCTGAAAGAGCTATAAAGCTTTGCAAGATTTTGATCACTTTTGATCACATCAAAGGAAGAGCAACAGCAATTTTTACTATGCTGTAATCATAATATCAGAAGTATAGAGAATCTGTATCCAGACTGTAAAAAGATACTATATAAAGAAAATATCGAGCCTGATCTGTAATTTTATCTTCTTTTAATAAATATTTTATAAAATTTAAATATTTCAATTGATTTACATAACAGAAAGGGTTAAAATCAGCAATTTTGACGTAACGTATGAAGATATACTTTGTATGGGATGTGTGTCTAGGTAGTTTATAAAGAAATGTGTATGCATTTCGATATCTAAAAAAAAAATTGTCTCACCCAAGGGACACCCTTATACCCTACAAATTTCGTAGATTTTTTAACACGTTTCTTTAAGATTCAAAATAAGATATGGCACGCCAAAAATGTTTACAATACGAAGTGTAATTTAATTACAATTACTAAATATAACAGAGAAACTATTCAAATTATTAAAATTTCTGTGTAGGGTGAAACAGTTGTGAGATGCGGGGCTGCTGTATAACTTTCACGACAAAGTTACATCGAACTATGCAAATTTTAGTTAACACTTTCAACAAACGCGCATTCCTTAACTACGATAGCGAATGTTCCACTGCATTTATTAACTATCCGCAGTTAGGATTTAATGAAAACATTATTTTACTACTTTACAACACTTTTTTGAGTTTAAGTTTAGAATTTTAATTAGTTTTGTTTTTAAATTCTGTGGGTAGTCTTCGAGGAGGGGTTGCGAAATGGAGATTTATAATAAATAAGGCATACGTAATTATGCCTTTAAAAGTCGAAAGAAACTGAGGGAGCCAATGTTTATATTTTAGATGCAACTATAATAGTTTAATGGTTTGATATATTTTACTAAAATTAAATAATTATCAAAAGGTAACTTGTTAATAGTAAATATGTATATACATACTACACTAGTGACTGTATTCTCAAAGATAGGGAGAACCTTATTAAACACTAATATTTTGATAATCAGGCATAGGACTGAAATTTCGGTTTCTTAAAAGAAAGCCTGTGTAAAAAGAATGTGTCCCAAGGGAAACGAGTCTTTCCTCTGATAAGAACTCGTAATCGTATTTACAAGCGTTTTTAAATGATGAAACTGCCAAAGTATCTAAATTTAAAAAGTATGTTCTACGGGATATAAAGATAAGAATCAAAGTCAATGTCACAGTGTTTGTAATCTAGTCTTTATAAGAAACAGATAACACAAGGGAATAAAGATTGTTCTTACTATTAAATCGGCAAAAAGAGGCACCGAAATTTTCTCATTTCGAAACAAATCCTCAAATTGAATTCAAAAAGTAAACATAATTCGAAGTGGGAGTTAAATAATTAATTAACATTGGTCCCGTCCCGTCTGTACTAAGAAACTAAGTTTGACTCAATATTTGTCTTTCTCTACTGTGTTGAAGTTACACATAACGAACAGTTATTACCTGTTCGTACCTATCCCAAGAAAGTTATGCTTGTAATAATATTGATTTAAGTTAGCTCACTATTAATGCATAACTTATACGGCCACACTTCGTTGAACGAGTTGCCGTAAGCTTTGTAAAAATATTTGTGTGCTCTGTTTAGTCAGCTTGAGAAAGTAATATGTGTGCTTAGTTTGCTTTAAAGCACCAATTGTGTAATGATTCTAAATAATCATTACGTGAAAGTAAAAATATTTTTTTGAAGCATCTGAATACACATTTGCAATCATTTCAAAGTGTGTAGAACTATATATGTTACATACTTTAAAATTTTTGAAGATTTAGTTCATTTGTCTTGTTTAAGTCTTCATTGAGACAGGACATCTTATGCAGTACACAAACACAATAGCCTAGGTTCGCCGCGAACTATACGTCCGTCCACTGGTCTGCAAGTTTATTTTATTTGTGGTTAACTTATTAATAAGGATAATTGTCTAATTACGCTACCATTAGTCCCGCCTCCATGTACTTCACAATTATCTGTAAATTATCAGTGTTGGTGTGAGTATCTATCTGCAGCTCTCGATTAAATATCGCAAGTTACAAAAGAATTCACTCATACTCTCAATAACACACACAAGCCATAACACTCATTCTCGTATTGGGCTTGTAATCAACACTAATCATATAAATATACGTCTGCTATTGTCTAGAGGTCAAAGTAGATAATTTTATCGTCTCATACCACCACCTACTGTTAATAATAAAAGAATTAAATGTTAGCAATGATGAGTGAAAATATTGTATATATTTTAATGGATTTCCAAATATTATCTAAATGAATGAATTTGAATTATGTACTAAATTCATATTAATACTCACATTTGATTGCTGTAGTTATTCCAAAGCGTGTTATGAAGTATATGCAATACAGGCGGCTGGTGTTGATAATGCACTCGTCAACATTAACGAATACCAGTAATTAGTGGAATATTTTGAATGGATTATTGCTAATAATGAATTGGCTAGCTAGTGTTTGCTACTTCCTAAACTTTGTATGTGTAAGTAATGTGTATAATGTATGATAATACTATCGTTTGGCATCTTGTATCTGATCTGATAGATCATGAAGCTAGGTGGCGGTGTAACTCGTCTTTCTTACTTGTAACAATAATTGGGACGCTTGAGTCGTCTAGGTACTGAGTGATATATAGCCATCACTATGTCACTCGATATAGTTTAACCAACTGGTAAGGACTATTTAAATTGTGATTTAAGTTTAACAAGAATGTGCTCTTTTAAAACCTTATGGTAAGAATCATAAATGCTATATTGTTTTATAAGTTTTAAATAAAATAAAATATGTATAAAATAAATGGCTTAAAACATAACTTTCAAAGCTCTCAAGGTTTTCTGTTGTTTTTATTTTTATGTTCGTAATCTGAAGCAATATTAATCTATAATGACACACGGGTACAACGCTCTTTTGTATTTCTAAATAATTTATGAAGAATCCGTAGAGGACATTATTTCATTCAATTTAGATGAGATCGATAGGTTTGCTGAAATAATACTACTATTTTATTAGGGTTCTTTCTAAAAAAAAAAAGTTCGTATATGATCACTATTTTGTTCATTTGTAGGTCAGCAATTTTTTTTTTCGGAATCCGTAGAGATATGAAGTTAAAATTAACATAAAGGATATATTGGATCATGGATACTTTGGATCTGAAAAAGCAAGCTTATAAGTCCCACCGTTCATATTTTAAAGACATTGAGCATATCAATTGAAGGATCAATTGAAGGTAAATCAAAATCTATAAGTACTTCTCATTGACCTACAATCATGAAAGTTGCCTTAAAATAAGGTCTTACACAAATAAAGGAAAATATTACATTTAAAAAACATTTTAGTTTAACAAACTTTTAATTTGCGGTCAAAAACGACATCAATGCATATGAGAAAACTGCAAAGTTATGTTTGTCTTTTGGATTTTTTTTTTTCCAAAGGATCCTAATATCTTTGGCAATCCACTCCTAAGATAGACGAACTATTTAGATATTTACATATAAGTTTCTTTGCTTATTTAACTCTCAGTGCGCTAGTCCAACTCGTAAATACAACAAACAAGTTGTTTGGTCACAATACAGCACACAGACAAATAACAAAACGTAAACCATATATTTATTGTTTTTCTGTTCTATATTTAGTTAGTTTCAATATTTAGATTTGAAAAAAAAAAAAAAAGCATCTGAATTTTTTATTTTTCCTTTAGCTAAATGTTTTATTAAAAATTATAAAATAACTTTAAAAATCAATATTTTTCTACCTACTGTTTACTACATATGTATTGTATGTATATAGAACTAAACGAATAATGGAATACAGAAATAGAATCGCTTGTAAAACAAAACGATGTTTTTGTAAATACATAAATTTGTTAGAAATAACCAAAACCATTATGTTAAACCAGAATCCCTTATGCAGGAGGGTATTGTTTTATATCATTCAAAATTACTTTTGTATAGTAATACTTAGATGACAAACAATTATTGTAGCCCGGTGGCACTACGCTTAGAGTATAGTATTTACAACACGAGGTATACGAGCATATGGTGCACTATAACCGTAAAATTTTATCGCTTTCGATGCTGAAATGATACACGAAACAATCTAAATTATAGCGGGTGGCGTGTCCCTGGCACGAAGCCAGTGTATTGGTAATGACAGAGCTTATCCAATTTGTAACGTTATCTATACAAAAGGTTGACAGCTACTGTGTCTGGACCTTAACCACGGAGTATTTCTATCTGAATATGTTTCGAGACATACTATTTTCTTTAATAGCTATGCTCATCTCTAGTGATGTATTAAAACTATTTTTAATAGAAGGCGTTACTATTAGGTTGGCAACTAATAAAACCGCCATCTTTGTACACAAATATTTATTTTTTTAAGTATACAAAATCAAATTATTTCTCAACTATATAAGCACCGGCGTTTTCTATCACCTGTCGCCAACGCGCTGGCAGAGACATAATGCCTTCCTCGTAGAAGTTTTTAGTCTTTTGATCAAAAAAGGTGGTAAGGTAACTTTTTAGCTGGTCCTCATTTTTAAATTTTTTATCCGCTAAGTAGTGGGCTAGAGAACGAAATAGATGATAATCTGAGGGCCTAATATCTGGAGAGTACGGTGGATGAGAAAGGACAGCCCAACCAAGCGTACGTAATTTTTCACGAGTCGCTTTTGCAACATGTGGTCGAGCACTATCGTGCAAAAAGTATACTTTATTTTGATTTTTCGGTAATCTCGCAGCGACTTTATCCAGTTGGTCACAATAAATATTGGCCGTGATTGTAGTGTTAGATGGCAACAGCTCCCAGTATATATTTCCGTTTATTTCCCACCACACCCTTAAAAGCACTTTTTTACTCGTGTCAGATTTTGTCGTCGGTACTCCTGCTTCTCCAGGTCTAAGCCACTGGCGCTTACGCGAAAACTTTATGTACATAATCCACTTTTCATCCCTCGTAATTACATCCCTCAGCCACTCATTGGTACGATGATAACTAAATAGTTCCATGTACACGTTAGCTCTCATCTGAAGTTGAAACGGCTTCAACTCATGTGCGAACCAAACTGAATATTTCCAGGTCTTTTCTAAAGCTTGGAGTTGTGTTTTTCTGCTACAGTATAAGAATACTGAAGCTGCTCTTCCAGACAACGTGAAGTGAGCCTTGGATCCATTTTTATGAGAATTTTTAACTCATCTAAATCTGTTGTAATAGGTCGTCTTGGATGAGGTTCATCAGATAGGTCATGATTTTCATCCTTAAATCTTCTGAAACAATGTTTGGTGGTATCTTAAGAGAGCACGCCTTCGCACATTGTTGCACATACATATATGCGCACTGCTTCAGTCGCTTTTAGACCTAAGCGAAATTCTTGAGGTAAAAGCAGCCGAAGTTCTCTGCGAGAAATATCCATAATTTACTGTAGTTTTACTATTCGAGATCCAGTTCTGATCTGATCTGACACACAACTTTTGTTTTATTTATATACTATTCCTAGAAATTCGAGATAGTTCTATAACGTTTTAGAAACTGATCGAAAAAAGTGGCGGGTTTATTAGTTGCCAACATAATATTATTGTCATTAGTTGATTTTAAAGAAATGTTATTGCATTTAAGAGACAAATTCCTTAAGAAGAATCGCAAGTTCACTATCGGCCGTCGGCTCTAAAGGTACCGTCCCGACGGGAAGGGGAATAAGTAGAGGGGGGAGCGCCATCGATAACCTCACTCACTCGGTGAAACTCACCGCCTGCATTGCTTAACAACTGGTTTTTTGTAACGCCATAATATTTTTCCAGTCGAGCTGACCTATAAGGTTTAAAAAGAACGAGAATGGAACTTTGAATTTGGTTTATTTAACAGCAATAGTATTATTTACATACTGTATTATTCTTTAAACTCTTTAACTTAAACTGGCATTGTGTAATAACATACGAGGTTATTGTAATTATTAATTTGTAAAAATATGATTATATTATGGTAATTGAAAGTGATGTATTTAATTTTAAGCCAAGCAATTTTCTGTACTTTGATTACACAATTATCCTTAATGAATCATTATTGGTAAATAAGTAATACTTAAAAGACCTTAAGACATTACTTACATACATTACATTAGATGTTTTCGAAATACAGTACCGAGTACTGGTGATGGTTATGTACAAGTACATGATTGCTAACAATTTCTGTCAGTTCATAGCTGATAGAAAAATATGCAACTGCTTTGAAATCATGTCTAATGAGCCAGTGACAGGCAGATAGTACATATTAGATGTGGAACTTGGGACATGTTCGCAATGATATTTATAACATAAGGTACAATACCTCTGGGTATGATAAATAGTCTAATATACATCGTGTGTACAATGTAGGTATATGAATATGTATAAAAAGACAAAACGTTAAATTTATTGAAATATAAATTGTCTGCCTTTAAGTGGCTCTGAAACTAGAATCAAATAGTCGTGTAATATATATATAAAAGTTGGTCTAACTTATAAAGAAGAAATGCATTCAGTTATAGTTTAAGTGGGTGCGGCTTCGAAACCGCGTAGCACGTTAATTTAAATTGTACTGCTATAACCCTTTTACAATTTTCTCCAGTTGCTCAGGGTTATATTAAAAAATATAATACTATCCATTAAACCTAACGCTGTAGTATTTGATCTAGTCAGTAGATGCATCACAACTGTCCTGGATCAAGTATTACCTGCCATATCGTTAACCTTGGACTCCGAAATTAGCCCTTCACTTTGGCGGAAAGCCTTGAAACATCTCTTCCCACACATCCGAATCACTTTAGACCTACATATATCCATTTATCCCTTCCCTTCCAAAGTGCTAGAATTATGTGTCAGCAGACACCATCTGATTTCATTCTCCAAAATAACTATTTACGCCCATTACAGTCTGGTTTCCGACCGGGTTATACCAACGCTCTTCTCAAAGAGGGTTGCCATAAAAGATGCAAAAGTGACAGTCATGGTTAGGTAGAACTGGTACTAGACTGGTAGAACTTTCTAACACCTTCAATACCGTCAGTCACGATATACTCTTATCCATCCTTTGCTATGAGGATATAATTAACTATATACTATGGTACAGATAACGAGAACTAATATTTGTAGTTGCCGTATGCTGCCGTATATCCGGTAAAAACAGTAATGTTGTTCGAGATATGTCGAGGAATCGATAAGAGGTATAAAATCTATATTAACAAGCCACACTGGACAAAAGTATTGTAGTAACAATATGGTTACATGTTTTACTACTGACGAGAAAAATTACAAGTATAGCCAATGGAAGAAATATAATATTAATAAGAAATAGTAGAAGTATGCCAGAAATAGAAACATCTATTCTATTAGATTTGGAGCTAGTCTATTAGATTTGGAAGACCAGGTAAGAGTGACATTTTTATCTAAACAGCTAGAGCACCATACTTAAGTTCTTTGTTGGAACTTACAAAAATGAGAATATGTTTCTTGCTATTTTGTTTCCCATATCATAACAATCCCCTTTAGAGAGTGTCAACGGTTCTTGTTCATTGCTGCCTTTAAGACAAAGAAAAGCGTTATAGTATAATGACACATATAATGTACGGATCAGCCGCTACCCCTCACCTTTTATATGAAGGAAGGGTGCAATATGAGCGTAGTGTCAACACGCAACAATATCGATGAGAAAATATAGATAAAAAATAAATAACACATATATCATTCATATTTTTTTCACAGGAAAGAAGAGCCAAACCGTTTAGTTCGGGTACTTATATTTTCGACGCACAAACGGTGACTCCTCAGGCCAGCACGTGTAGTCCTGTAGAGGAAGGGAGAAGGTGGGACCAATTGGAAGAGCTCATCAGAACACTCCCCGTGATGTAGGCGATAGAGGACTGCCATAGAGGCGACATCTCTTCGCAACTGCAGAGGCTCAAGAGACTGGGTGATCCCAGGACAGTCGATAATGCGGACTGCGCGCCTTTCCGGACATCGAGTGACCGAAGCTCCGCACGGACATCTCTCTGCCGGGTGCGAATATCCCGCATTGCGGAGTCGCAGGACGCAATGGTGGGCGTGTGCGCGCCACGGTCGTCGATTCGGGAGTTAGCCGCAAAGAGGTCAGCAAATAGTTTCGCTTTCTCTTGCGGCTCGTGGGCCAGTGATCCGTCAGGGTACTTCAGCGGTGGCAGCGAAGGCTGGCAGTAGTTGGACTGCACGGCTTTGGCCAATCGCCAAAACTTTCGGCTACCCGTAGGGTATGCGACAAGTTCTTGACCAAACCGTGCAATGCGCTGAGCGTCTGCTCTGATGTAAGCCCTCTTGCATTCCCTAGTGGCTCTGTTTATATAGTGTGAGTGAGTATAGATAGTGGAGATATGCAGTGTCCGCAGGGCGGCGTATTTGTGTCTCCGTAAGAAAAAGCATGGCCGGCCGAGCCGTCTCGAGGTGTTGGTGTACGGCGCTGAGGTTTGCATGGAGTCCACGTATGTTAGTGAACTCCACCTCAAAAAGCGGGTTGGTGGGAGAGGAGGATGCCGCTGTAAGACCACTTTTCTTTTTTTTGTGCTGCCATGATAGAAGAGGAGGGGGGCGTAAAAGGCATGACAGTCATCGTGGCAATGTGAACTGAGACCTAAAATGCTGTGTCATCATGTATCGGTGAAGCATGATCGGACGGAAGGGCCCCCGTACCCTCCCGGAAATGGACGCCGGGTCCCACCGTCCGGTCACCAACCGGCACGACGAGCCACTCCGTGTATTATGCGACCGACGGGGCAGCCTCCCAGGGTGGTTAGACGTGCTTGGGCCCCTCTCTATGCCTCGGGCGGCCAGCGGCACCACCGTTTCTACGGGACTCCCTGGCCGACGGTTCGATCCACGCTGCCCTCACAATGACTCTACAGCACTCCAGTGCTCACACACATACCACGATAACTGTCACCCCTGCATCGTTGGGCCTCCGGTCTCTCACTCACCAGCGAAAGGCGTTCTGGAACAGGCAACTAGATTCACGACTGATTTAGTCTGAGCGACTTTCTCTTTTAAAGATTCTAATTTTGTGAATTTTATTTAGATTGAGTTAACGTTTGCAAAAGGCTCTCAGTCTCAAGTTTATTACAGAAATAATTGTTATCATTTTGTCATTAAAAGCATCGTTATTAGTCATATATATTTTGTTTAAAGAGTTTCTTTTTAATTTTAACATTAAGCTTACAATAAAGTACACTGCATCGTAAAAAGTATAAATAACGGGTCCACTAAAAGTTTGCGGTTCGATTATATTACGATAAAGTAAAAACTTGAAACTTCCCTACTTTATCTTGAACACCGGTTTAAAAGGTTTGTAGTGATTTCGCGGCGGCTTCCCCTATATTTGTTGCAGCAAGTAGCTACTTTTATTGGCAAGTGAGGCGGGCTAAGTACACTACTTTACGCCTATATTGGCTGGTCGACGACGTCGTAACAAGACTTGCTCCCGGCCACTGATCTCTCTTATCAAAACACTATAGCATAACCCTAAACGGTCTAAATAAATAATAAAGTTTATTTTTTATGTGGTCTTGTCATTTTTTTGTTGTTCCTGCTTTAATTCTATACAAAGATATATTTACGATTGGTTTAACTTTTTTGTATTAGGCTTTTGTTTGGTCAACCTCCGCTTTGTTGTGGGCATGTTTGGTAAAAATATATATTTTTATTAACCATTATGACATTTTATAAGTCTTTCCGAAATATAAACAATGCTACATATACTAAATAGCTAAAAAGAAAGCTGTTTCGAGTTTTATTTTCTTTAAAACCAATTTTAAAAACGATGAGGTTTTCGATTCGTGTTACTGTCTTTTTATGTTTATTACTCGATATCTTTGTCATGTGCACACCGCATACTCAAATACTTTGTTTATTTGAAAGGGTAGTACTATACTTTGGCCCCAAATAAAATTAAAAAAAAAAAGCACTTTGAAAGTGGAATGGAATTTTTGTTATTTCTGAAATTATTCCAATATTTGGAAATTATTTGTACTCAAGGTTGGTTGAACGCGTTATTTAGTTTTTATTTTTTTTATTTTCGACTTCCTGCATTTCATTGCATGGGGCGGACTTAATGCCAGGAGGCATTGTCTTCCAGTCCACCCTTGGGTGGCGTAGAGAGGTTCAAGGTAGGTGCTAACTGCTTTAAATAAAATCTGCGAACGTTAGCTTTGAAAGTGTCCCGATTAGTGGACATCCTAATTTCAAGAGGAAGCGCATTCCATAACAGAATAGACTGAACAGAGAATGAAGAATAAACAAGGGAAGAGCTATATGTAGGACAAAGGAGTAAGATCCGAGGACAAGGCCGAAGATCTCTGCTGTGGTTAGATGACAGCATATAAACTTGTGAAGTAAGATAGGAAGGGGAAGTTGGGCTACTAAGAATTCTGAACAACATAGTCAAAGCACGTAGGCTTCGTCGCTGACGTATAGGTAGCCATGATAGATGAGAAGTCGGTCAAGTTTGTTGAGCAGATCTTCATTCAGGTAGAGGTAGCATACATCACCATAGTCGATGATTGGGAATATTAAGGCTTTAACTATTTGTAATTTGATCCTTTGACTAATGCTAGCAATGTAAAGTTGCCAGTTGAGGGTAGCGCCAATCCTTAACCCTAGGTTCTTGACTGATGGGTTTAAAGGTATAATGGATCCGTTAAGAACCACTGCAGGTAGTACAGAACAGTCTAATCTACTTACCATTCGTGGACTACCTATTTTAATCGCCTGGCACTTTGAAGGATTAACTCCTTCCTATACGGCATTGCTGAGAACAGTTTTCGATAGCCTCTAAATCCCTATTCACGTTGCGGATAGATTCTGCTAAATTGTCCGGTCCTGATTGAGAACAGATTTGAAGGTCATCTGCGTACAAATAATACGAACACTAAAGATCGAGAGTAATGAAATTGATGAACATCGAAAATAACAAAGGAGATAAAATGCCACCTTGTGGAACGACGGTTTCAATACCGCACCAACCTGATGATGAATCATCGATGCGGACAAGAAGATAAGATGAGAGAGGCGTTTGAAAAGTTAACCAGCACTAAAACGGTTAACTTTCCATCTTCAACGCCACTCCTAACATCACTGGTCACTTTGAGCATAGCGGTCACTGTGCTATGTCCAGGTCTGAATCCCGACTGATATGGGCTGAGGATATTATTATGAGAGGTGAACTTGGAAAGCTGTTTGTGTGCACATGCCTCGAGCACCTTGGATAGGAAAGGTAGTATGGATACGGGTCGGTAATGATTAGAAAGAGTTGGATTTGGAATCTTTGGGAGTGGACGAACGTATGCCTTGCGCCATACATCTGGAAAAATTCCGGAATCAAAGGAGAAGTTAATAATATGTGATATTGCGGGTAGAAGCTGGTCCAGAATCGTAATTATCATGTACCGACTTATATCATCATAGGCTTGCCTTGGATTTTATGGATGCAATGGTTTTCTTTTTATGGTGATCTCATTCGATGTTACGCCGAGGCAGTCCTCTTATGTAATCGAGTGTCTGACTCTTGGCTCTTGGCTTGTGATGCCATTGAAGGAGATGTAGAGAAATGACGTCATGATGGGAAAGGCCGGGAGCTGAATTTGACCATGAGAGGATATCAGGGAAGGAGAAGAAGTTAGGATTATGTCTAACCAAGTATTATAAAGTATTAAAATAAACTACGCCTAAGATACTCGGCGGAGGCATTAAAGGTGGTAGTTATTTGTTGCAAGCTTCACACACACACACACACACCCTATGACTTATCACTGTACTCTCATCAGTTTTCAAACACCGCACATCTGAATTAAACTTCAACTGGTCTCGTCTTCTTAATTAATCCATGAAAGGTTGTATAGTAAATATCTGAAACTTACATTAGTTATACAGCGACAGTAAAGTTATAAAAATATATATAATCCAAATCATCATACATGTTAAACGATGAAAACCTATCATTCTTACCATACTTTATAAAAAAAAACAATCATAAACTTATCAACTTACCCCAACAACTGGTAATGTATCATTATAGCAATACATTACAAAGCTATACCCCGTCATTTTTTAACGATAAAAATGAACCACAAGCCATCAAATCAGCACTGATGATTAACCCTCAAGTTGCCATTAAAAATAGATAAAACAAAATACTGTCGGAGCCTCGTCCCTTGGGCCCCGCGCACGTGATGCCGACGCGCCAGCTCGAAATTCAATTACCTATCTATACTGGTCTACACATATCTGCAATGAAATCAAATAACTAGAAGACAACGTGTCTCGGGAGTTACTATTTTAGATGTTAGTTTGTGTTATTTCGAAACCATCGAAGATTGTTCGCAGAGCTTAAAATGATATGTTTTCGAATATTTAAAAATATACATATGCTTTAAATGTATTGTACTCGTATTCTTATATAACATACAACTTAGTTTTAATCTCGATAACAGTTTTATTTACGTGTTAAAATGTAATTGACCACAAATACAAGCCGAAGTCAGTGATAAATAATACATAAATACATAGAGGGGTAGGCAGAGGCGTCTGAAACTAAGAATTTACTACTTAATAAGCCTGCGGCCGTTATCTGGACACTGTACGATTTTATATAAAAATGTCTGATAGATAACGGTCTGATCCCTTAATCGCGTTTTAAGCATTGATATATTAATATAATACATTTTTTGACACGCATTGGAAGAGATGGCCCAGTTCTCTACCGAGAGCCACACGGCTAAAAACAAAAGATGGCAATATGAATGAGTGTATAACATTAATAAATACAATAATTTTTAAAATAATTATTGGAATAGGTATATACAGCCTGGTATATTTAAACATTTTAAGCACATAACAATAGTAAATACTCCAAACAGCATCGAATTAATTTTGCATCCAGCAATCTGGTGATGCACCCGTGGCAGCAGCTGTCGTGACACACACTGACCGATTTGATATGCACCCTTCCGTTTGGTCTAGCTCTCTATGCTTATATTTCTGTCTATCAAAGTCCGTAGCTTTGAGTAAATATTATGGGAAATTGAATGATTTATAAAATTAAATACCACTTTATTTTAGAGTTGAAAAATCAAACTTAAACGAGTGCGTATTATTTTTTCATTCATTTATTTTACGGTTCAACGTGATTGAAAAACTTAAAGTTTGTATATTGAAGAAATGCAGTGGGTTAAATTAAATTATTTAAACAATATGTTGAACCGTATTGAAAGAATAACTGTTATGGTACGGAAAGACTATAGAATGACCATTCAAGTAATGACGGAATAACGATGTAGAAGAGAATATTTAAGGTCTTCCACAGTTATTATCGTTAAAAATAACGCTCGATACAGTACACTATTTTACGACACTGCTTATCTGGGTGATAACCATTGTATAACCACAAATTATTAAAATATAATTGACAGGTATTTTGTGATATTAGTACAGGTCTTCCACTTTTAAAAGTTACGCCGATGTACAAGTGCAATATTCATATTTTTTTACTGGCGCGAAACTTTCTCTTTACTGTTGGTTGTCGCGTACGAACCATAGCCGAGTCAACATAAAAAAGCGAGATAGCAAGTCTCAGTTATTCTTGTATTAAAAAGTTTAATACAAAGCAATAATGTTTGTATTTACTTCGTGTTGACATTTTGGTAGCGATGCCGATGGTACTTATAAAAGTGGTAGACCTGTACTTATGAGAGAGATGAGATAATGAGTAAAACAGAGACTCTATACTACTCGGTCCAACACCTTTCGCATCCAGTCTATTCCAGCTACCTACAGTCCTCTCCCCATACCTTTTGCATATATGAAAATATTTATGTAGCATTGTTGTTTTTTTTTAAAGACAACTTCCACACTAGGCTAAATTCCTGTATCGCGTAGGGCTTTACAAACATTCAAATAACGGACACAAAGAACACTCAGACTCAGAATCACACTTGTACCCCAATCATTGCCCCTGTTAAGATACTTAACATTTAACCTGTAAATAGCTCTGAATTTACAAATGAACTCAACTCGTTATACTAACTGAATCACGAGGTTTAAAACAAAACGCAAATTGATTCGTTCACGGAACCAAACATTACGAGCAGAATTCAACAAAATTATCTCGGTTAATTAAATTTAGTACAGTTGTAATTTTATTAAAAACGTATAGCAATAATAGAAGTGAATGTCATTTAATGAGGCGATCGATTGGAAATAATGCAATAACGTTTTCAATAAAGTTAAAATATTTCAATTTTATTTAATGTTAAGCTGAATTAACGGGAGTGTGGTTGAGAGTTCCCGTTTTGCAGTCATTGCATTCAAACTGCCGTTTCCGTTAATGCAATTACTGGTTATAGTTACATTAAAACATTTATATCGTTTAATTGTTTAAGCTTTGTTGGACTTTAATTTAAACAACCATTTTAGGAAGGCTTAAATAAATTTTAATGTGATAATGTAGACCCAATCTGTAGTCTGTATATAACATTAGTTTTCCGACATTTAATTTTTTTTTATGCGATAGGAGGCAAACGAGCAGACGGGTCACCTGATGGTAAATGACTACCGCCGCCCATGGACACCCGCAACTCAAGAGTCACAAGTGCTTTGCCGGCCTTTTAGGTAGGAGTACGCTCTATTCTTGAAAGTTTGAAGGTCGTATCGGTTCGGAAATATGGCAGGCGACAATTTGTTCCATAAGCTGGTTGTGCGAAGCAAAAAGCTTCTGGAGAAGCGCACAGTGGTGGAGTGCCAATCGTCCAGGTGATGGGGATGGATATTTTGTCGCGTAGAACGATGGCGGAAATCAGCAGCCGGTATAAGTCCGAACAATTCCTATGAACACTCCCCATGATACAAGCGATAGAGGATGCAGAGTGAAGCTACATCTCTACGCAACGCCAAGGTGTCAAGTCGATCAGAGATATCTTGGCAGTCCATGATGCGAGTCGCTCTCCGTTGAATGCGGTCAAGAGGGAGAAGTTGGTACTGGGGTGCACCTGCATAGAGATGAGAACAGTATTCCATGTGCGGCCGGACCTGCGCCTTATAAAGTTGCAGGCGGTGGGCCGTAGTAAAATACTGTTCTCGATCGATTTATCGATCTGTTTAGCACACCAAGCTTCTTCGAGGCTAATATGGCTATACTTCTAAGTGACCGCGAAACTGGACTTCGCTTGATATATCGACGCCAAGGATTCCGATACTGGCTGATGCAGTTAGGGAAGTGCTCTCAAATTGAGGTGATACGACCAATGGCATCTTTTTAGCGGTGAACGCGCAAACCTGTGTCTTCGTGGGGTTAAACTGGACTAGTTTAAGTCGACTCCAATCTGAAACTTTTGATAAAGAAGTTCGATTTCAGACACAAGTTTGGATCGGCTTTCGATGACGTTTACCCGAGAAATGTTAGCACGGCCGGTGTAAAGGGCATCACTCGTACTATCGTCTGCATAGCAATGGATGCTGCTAATCTGCAGCATGTCATTGATATGCAGAAGAAACAGCGTGGGTGATAGCACACAGCCTTGTGGGACACCAGAATTAACAGACTTGGAGTCGGAGCATGCACCGTCAACAACAACCTTGATGCTTCTGTCTGTAAGAAAACTGGTGAGCCAATTGCACAGTTTCTCGGGAAGCCCATAGGAAGGAAGTTTCGCAAGGAGCGCTTTGTGCCAGACCCGATCGAAGGCCTTCGCCACGTCCAAACTAACAGCCAACGCTTCCCCCTTGGTCTCGATCGCCTGTGCCCACCGGTGAGTCAAGTAAACAAGAAGATCACCAGCTGAGCGATCCCGACGGAAGCCGTATTGTCGATCATTGAGGAGCTGGTGGTCTTCTAAGTACCGGAGGAGCTGGCAGTTAATAATGGATTCCATTATCTTGGAGAACAAGGAGGTGATGGCTATGGGTCTGTAGTTGTACGGATCCGAGTGATCTCCTTTTTTAGGGATTGGGTGCACTAGAGCTGTCTTCCATGAGTTCGGGACTATGCCGAGAGAATAGGAAAGCCGATAAAGGCGCGTTAAAACCGGTGCTAACTCTGGAGCACACGTCTTCAGCACGATAGGAGAGATTCTATCGGGCCCCCTCGACTTAAGAATGTCGAGGGAAAGAAGCGCTTTACGCACTGCCCTTTATGTAAACCGGACTTCCGGCATGCGGCTCTCGCACTGCGGTATGATCGGCGGTGCGTTTCCCCCGTCGTCCAGGGACGAGTTGGACGCATAGAGTTTGCACAGAAGATCGGCTTTTTCTTTAGCGTCGTGGGCCAACGAATTATCTCCTATGTGCAGAGGTGGAAGGGATGGCTTACAAAAGTTCCCCTGGACAGCTTTGGCAAGACAAATTAACTCAACTCGTTATACTAACTGAATCACGAGGTTGGTGGAGGAACAAGAGACCAGAATGCACGAGTTCCGGAAGGGAGACTCACTAGTCTCTCGCCAATTCTGCCGATGTGAGCCGACTTCGCCCCAGCAATTACTCTTTTGAGGGACCTGGAGGCAAAGTTAAATTGCTTCTTTAATGTGCTGGTCTTTACATCCCGTGCTGTCGCTGCATTAGCCCATGCTTGGTAACATTCCTGCTTTCGGCGGGACGCCGCTTTTGGTGTGTGAGAATCAGGGAGAATGGAATGAAAAGTTCCATACCATGAAGCACGACATCAGCCACAGAGTCGGCAACGACATTGTAATCATACGGCGAGAAGCAAACCTGCCTCCATGGGTAGGATGCAAAGAATGTTCGCATTCCATCCCAGTCTGCTGACCTATAGTGCCATACGCGGCGACTGCCTGTAACTCGAGGCCGCAACGAGTGATCGAGTGGCACCATACTCCTAATCAGGCAATGGTCCGAAGAGCCAAGAGGGGCCTCAACGGATACTTTGTAGCCGTCAGGAAGTGAGATCAGCAGAAGATCCAACAGTGAAGGCACGTGGCTTTCTGCATCTGGGATTTGCGTAGGCGTTGCTACCAGCTGCGTCAAGCCATATGCCAAGGCGAAATCGTGAACAGATCTTCCCGCATGATCGGTTTTGCGTGAACCAAGCCATTCGGCGTGATGGGCGTAAAGTCGCCAAGAATAACGATCTCTGCGGATGGGACCTGCTGGAGCACTGAGTCTGTAGCCATTTGGACGTGGTCGATGAGTCGATCCGTTTCAGCATCACCGCTATGGGACCTGTAGAGGCATACGTAGATGCGGGGATGGTCGTCGCAGTCTACACGTAGCCATAAGATAGAGAGGTCCCTACCTTCAAGATTGCCGAGGCGGCGAGAAGTGATATCATCTGTAACGTACACGCATACACCAGCCTTAGAAACAAAGGAGTGTTCAAGTCCGTACCCAGGGTAGCAGAGGTAGGATGTGTCCGCTGGAGATGATATCTGCGTCTCGGTTAAAAAGTGCAAGGCCGTCTTTGCTGTCTCAAGGTGGTGGTGGACAGTGTCGAGGTTAGAATGTAAGCCCCTGATGGTACAAAAATCCACGGTAAACGTGACAGGGGCTGCCATGGTATGCCTTCTCTTGCCCCGAGCAGATTTTGAGAGCGCAGTTGAGCCCCCCCCAGAGTACGAGGGGCAGCCTGGGCGTCCGTGCTCAGGTATAATCCGTACTGAGGGTGGACGTCCAGGGGGGGATTCTCCAACGCTGGGGTATCCTGTATCGCCCTGGGGTATCCTTTTTTTTGTTAACAGCGCTATCATTAGGGGGGGTGGGGGATTTTGGGCCTCCGGAGAACTCACACATTTCGGTATTTAGTCAACTGTGTAAATTACATTAACGTACAATCATACATTCGCCTACGTCTGTAACCACACATAGTTACTACTTTGCGTAGGCAAAACCCCTTAACGGTTACAGAGGTATATTTTTCCAAGCCTATAACTGATGTCCACCGGGCACTTCAACAACTAAAGATGGAAAAGGAATTCAATTTTAGAATAGGGATATTGTTTATAAGGAATGAATGGGAAGTGTTAGTTATAGCTCGAGGACGTCGGGGTCGCATACCTATAACTCACACGTCGCATTGGTTTTCAGAGAATCAATATATTGGTAATTAGTGAATTGTATAAATTAACAAACACATATGATGAAACTGAACTCATTCTTACAAATCATGGTCAATAAACACACACTCTCACACATACACTCACACGCACACTCACTCGCACACTCACTCGCATATTTACACACACGCTCAGCCACACGCATGAACACAGTTACCACTGCACACACACACATACACTACGACTGCATACATTTACATTATTTTTAACTTAATTTGAAGTGTTTATATTACGATGCTATTAAAACCTGTTTTAATCTTTATCTTATTTTAAATTTTACCGAACTCAACTTAATTGTAACTACTCCATTATCCATGATCAAGGTCCGTTACAAGGTGATATAAAACAATATAAAATCATTTAGTTGCTGAGATACAAGCAGGGAGCTTAGTGCGGAAACCGCAGTTAGTAAAAAAAAAAGTAAACTGTTATGAATTTACATTTACATTTACAATAAAGTGTATAAATGTAAATGTCCTGTAAAATTCCTGTGCAAATAAATCTATATATATAGAACAAAGTCGTGTTAGTTACAACATAAATGGTGTAACTCAAGAACGGCTAGACCAACTTTTATGATATTTGATTTCTTGGATTTCTGGACATTGGCAGAATCTCTGCGTTGAATATTCACGCGAGAAAGAGTCCATAAATAAATAATAATAAAAAAAACTTGACATTGGCAAAATTGTGGTGACATCTCCACAAAGGCCAAAAAATAAGAAGAAGAAGAAGAGTATTGTTACAATAAATCTTATTGTGTCAATATTATTATTAACAATGCCGCGACCTAAAATAATAATCTTTCGCGAAGAAGCCGTAATGCAATTAGGTTTCGAAACATGGCGAATGAAAGAAGAAGAACAAGAAATAGCACGTGAAGAGCGTCACGTTTGGTATGGCCAGACTTCATGCTTCTTAATCACTAGAGTAACATGAGGCAGCTCGTGAAACGGCTCGATTGGCAATGCGAAACCGTCAAGCAACACAAATCAACAACAAGACAGTTTTCGATGCACAAGAAGAATTTCTTCAAGTATTGATTTATATCGTTCGCATGCTTTCGTTCGCATTGGGCCAGTGGACGTTGTTTGCGACCATTGTGGTGCGTTGAAGCTTGCTGGAGAAACGCCAGGATTGTGCTGCCTTAGTAGCAAAGTGAAATTGCCATTGTTGACTCCAGCACCTGAACCATTGCATTGCCTGCTTAGTGGCGAAACACCGGAATCACGACATTTTCTAGCCAACACCCAAAAATACAATAGTGGTTTCCAAATGACTTCATTTGGGGTAGAAATTATTGAAGAATCAGGATTTAATCTTAAACTTTCAAGGTATTTATACATTTTGTTTTTTTTTTTTTACTCACAACTCAGTAGAAAAATAACATATTATACTTATTCCTACGAGGAAGTTAAGATAGTAAATTTCCTGAAATGTTGGTTAAATAAATTAATATGAGGTATGTTTGGGCTTCGTAGGTTAATTTAAAAAAAATGTGTTTATAAATCAGTGCTTATTTTACTTTTAATTTTATAGATACAAGGACGGATTCACTATCGCATTGGATCATGGCAACCTCTAGAAGATACACGAAATATTTTTTTACAAATATACTTCATGGACAACATGGAGGAACAACTTGATCGAGGTCAAGAGATCAACAATAACTATGAAAAGAGTAATTCTTCAAGATCTGCAGCAACTACTTTATGAACGTCATGCGTTGTTCAGGTTATTCAAGACTACTTTGGAGCGCATGCCAAATGATGACTACAAAGTCGTGATCAGAGCGGATAAACGACCAGCTATAAAACACGAACAAACATTTAACTCTCTAACAATAGATAAAGTTGCAATCTTGATTCTGGGTGAAAAATTGGAAACACGCGATATTGTGCGCACACGTCCCAACAATGGGCAACTGCAACAAGTATCTGAAACACATGGCCAAAAACGCAAATATCTTGATGGCATGTTGTTAAAATACTTAATTTATTTTTTTAATTTATATTTTTTTTTTTACATATACTTTATGTTATAATTAAGAATTTAACTTAATCATTTTGTATATTTTTTTCAAATCATAAATCTGCTCTACCATTGACTGTTGGGCGGAACGAAGTTGGCCGGGTCAGCTAGTAAATAAATAAATAAACAACAAATAAACATACAAACATACATACGCTAGCATGTGTAACTTTCAAGGGGTAGGCAGACTTTCTCTTTACCAACGTAATCGAGGGCAAGCTTATTATTACTGTCAACCGGTCAAATTTGTGCTATGTTTGAGAATATTGTCTATAGCAAAAACATAAAATGATAACATTTTATTTCAATAAGTAGGTAGTATGGCTGAAATTACAATGATGAGGATGATGAAGTTGTGAACGTAATTCTTTTTTATTTATTTTTTATATTACAGGACAGACGCACAGACTAGTCACCCGATAGTAAGTGACAACCTCTGTCCATGGACACCTGCAACTCAAGAGTCGTCGAGAGAAAGTAAAGTTAGGCCTCCGTATACCTCACTAATTTCCGGGAAGTGCCGGTCGAGCCGGCCTATTCATGCCTAAGCTTGGCTCTACCACTAAGGGGTTCCTACCTTAATATGCTCTAACGTAAAAATAGAAATATTTTTTACTTTCAGCTAGATCAAAATAATTAGACAAGTCCAAACTTTTAACGAACTTTTTTTGGGGTTAAAGACAACTCCCGCATTAGGAATAATTCCTGTCTTATAAACATTCAATCAATGGACACAAAGAACACCCAGACTCGGGACAACTATTTGTGGATCACACAATTTTTTGTCCCGTATGGGAATCGAATCCACGACCTCCGGTTCAGCAGTCTGGGTCACTAACCACTAGACCAACAGGCCCCTCTATTCTTCTTCTTCAGTGTAATGAGAAAGACAGTTATCAACATCACCAAGATACCTAAACTATTTTCAATTTAAATGATAAATATTTTTATCCCATGCCATCATACAAATTTGGTTTTTACTAATGAGTACCTGTTATAGATATATACTATCTTGAAGTAAAAAGACAAGTGTATTTTGCGGATCGTAGTGCCAACCAGTTATTTTAAGAGCTTAATTATTATACGACAGATAGTGTAGAATTCAATAGAAAGTGATGAAATTAAGAGGGATACCTAATGTGGCCAGCGCCCATAAACTTGCCACCCGTACAAGACCGTGAGGAGTCTAGACAAAAAACGAAAATAACTATAAAATTTCTCAACCAAAGATTCGTTTTCGTTATAATAAATGAAGTTGAATATTGAATACTTACATACATTCAATTAAATTAAAAAGTGCCAAATTGTCATTTGTTTGATTCCTATACGGGACAAATAATTGTGTGATCCACAAATAATTGTCCCGCGTTGTCCGCTATTCTTTGTGACCGTTGATTGAATGTTTGTAAAAAATTGTAAGGAATTGCTCGTAATGTGCGAGGTGTCTTTTTTAACAATCTATTTTTTTTAGTATTTTACTGTACTATGAAATAAGTTACTTAATACACATATATAGAAAATAATATAAATACTTAGTTTCAAACACGTCTCTAAATAACGTCGCATCATAAGCTAGCGTAGAAAAAATCATACACATGACATGTTTAGAGAAACAATAGCATTGCCCAAAAAAAATGTTATTTTATTTATGTTCTCTACTTTATTTATTTTGTACTTTGAAATAGTAACGTGCACTCAATGTTGCTTTTTATGTAAAAGGTTTTAAGCTCATTGCTAATCGCTTTATTCATACAATAGCACACAATCAACATTATTATAAAATATACAAATAAACCCGATCTATCGCAATCAAAACTAGCATTTTGATAATCGTCACAACAATAGCATCCGAAGCGAGTGCCAAAAAAATGAAAATAAAAATCGTTGTACCAATTGCATTAATTCAACTGCATAAAATCAGCCAATTATTCAAATATACGAGCGCCGTGAACCGAAGACCGTATCGATGAATATTAATTGTTTTCGATCGCAATAAAAAAACAGTAAAATAAACTGAAACAACTGAATAATCGAGTAAGATTGTTTACGGCGACAACGGTAATTAAGTGACGATTGTACGATACCGTACGTGTGTACCAGTATTAATTTATTTAGGTAAATATATATTGTATATATTGTGTCACAAAAACGTTACACAAGATAATAATATAATAATATGCTAAGGTTAAGCTGAAGGTACTCACGGAGATTAAAGCCTTCTATGGCCGATTATACGCTTCATACGCACCAAGAAACGAACTTGGCACTGAATATTGTCGGTCTAAATTAGCTCGCCACTATGCTGCTTTGAGCACTCGCAATGAGCTGCCCAATGTCAAGGATGGATGAAATGCCCGAGCCCCGAGTGCAGACGGCATTATTTCGGAGCTATTGAAGGCAAGAGGTAAGCCTGTACTACTGTAACTCCGGGAGTTATTTAGTACCGTTTCTAAATCGTCTCGCAAAAAGACTTGACGAATTTCAGCCTCTGTGCCAACTGAGGCTCTGTTTCAACTGAGTGAAAGCCTTTATGGACAATGAGATAGCTTTTCACTCACGTGAAACCTGGGTTGTTCTGGAGTCTTGGTAGTGTTGCCAAGTAGACTGTTTGTACACTGATATCCTGAGATGTATCTATAATGCACACTATGTATGTTCAAGTACAGACTCAGCAAACTAAACATATTCCATTATGCAGGGGGGTGAGACCAGCGGATATTATATCCCCGAAACTGTTCACGAGTGCCTTGGAGGATATGTTTAAGACGCTAGACCGGAAAAGTGAGGGCATAAAGGTCAATGGTGAATATATTTCGCACCTAAAGTTTGCTGGCAATATTGCCCTTATTGCTGCAAGATTTACAAGAGCTAACTAGCTGAAGCCTTTACACGCATTGGCCTTGAAATAAACAAAGATAAGACTATAATTATGGTCAATAGTAACACTAACCCGGAGCTGATAGTAGTTAATAGCGTCCATCTCGAAGTTTTAGAAAAGTACGTGTATCTGGGGCGGACCTTGCTACTTGGTAAGAACAACTTCAAGAGGGGAAGTCAATAGGAGGATTCAGCTGGGATGGGCAGCAATTGTAGAGCTTCGTTAGGTCTTCACGTCGTCCATACCACAGTGCCTCAAGACAAAAGCCTTTACCTTTACTGTTTGATAAAATTCCTAATAAAGTGATCCGCTACAGAACCTCATTTTTTATATAATATGATTTAGTTGTGTAATGTATCGTAATATATAAAGTGATAGTTCTGATTTGATAGGTATTAAATCTCTAACAGCTTGTCGTTGTTTTAACATTTGGTCCTATGTTAGTAATTATCTAGGGATGATGATGATGGTGATTAAGAAAGTAAAAGTAAAATAAAGTGAAGGTGGTGGTAGTCGCTTATCATCATTACCAACATCACCTACCTGCTCGTTTGATAAAACAAAAAACGTTTTTTTTAATGTTTGCTTTATTTATTAAAACAAGATATATTTTTGTAAGAAGCGACTGTAATCTATAAGGTATGTTTGTTTTATTTATTTTTTCATATTAGTTATCTGACTTATTCGCTAGCACGCCTTAAGAAATAAATGTGACTACTATAAAATAATCGCTATAGCGCTCTTCTAAATTATAAATACAAACAAATATAACATTAAAAACAACACGTTTAATATTATATTACATAAACATACATAAGTTAAACTTTTATTTCCTGTTTATATTTTGATGTAATTAAATTTGAATGTAATTTTTTTCGGCAGTTATATACCGTCGTTTTGTTATTTTTGTAATTGTCGGAGAGAACAATGATCAACTAGATTGCTAGACTTTTATTAGCAACGGCATTATCTAGAAACGGAGAAATAATTGAAGAAAGGTTATTATATTCAGTCAAGCTTTATTACTTTATCAGTGTATAAAATGAATAAAGTTTCGTAAATGTCAACTATGATTCTGTTTCGTTGACAACCGCTACGCTACTAGCTTTGTTATAGAGAAAAGAAAAACAGTTACCGTTAGAAAGACAAGAAAAGTAAAGTCTTTTAAACTTCTGATCGTAAAATTTATTGTCTTAATGCTAACTATTATTATAACGGCTGTAGTGTGTTTGGTTATTGTTTGTTGTAACGCTTTCATGCCCTTTAGCACGTAACCGATCATCATTAAGATTTTATAGTAATACACATTAGTAGCTCAGAAAATGACTTTACCTTAAAGAACAACTCAAGTCCGAGCGAAGCTAGTTCCTTCATTGCTCATTAGATTGAGATAGTAATTATTATATTACGGTTGATTTTGTAATACTTACCTAACACTTAGCTACACTTAGTACGGGCTACCACATTGGATTTCTACATTAAACATGTCAATAAAACCGTTTAACTTTTATCTTGCTTCTATAAATCAGAAAAATGATAAAATCAAAATTCGATTCGAATGTTTTTTTCGTTCTTTGTGTGTATTTCCCACGATATTGACGACCGATCGGTCGATTACAATCAAAAGTTTCAATGCGAGTAAGTGAAATAGAATGGTTACATAAAAACTATTACACAGTCTTTAGTATGTCTAGTTTAGTCTTTAGATGCTGACTGAGAAACCAGAGGTGTTGGGCATCACGAGCAGGACCATTGGGTCTGTGTCTGAGTGTAGTTTATCCATAATACATATAAGAAATGTATAAGCATGTTTGTCAGCACTTTAGTTACCATAATACAAGTTCTGATTAGATTAAAGCTTGCTCTTCTGCTAATAAAGAGCAAATCACATTTCATTAAGTTGTATTATTTTCTTCATATCCTTTACGACGTACCTAAGTCGCGCATTCTCATCTAAATAAACACTTTATAGGCTCATGGAACTAAAAGTGAATTAGGATTTACTGCAATTTACGACTCGTATAATACGAGAACATTCCCCACCGGTACACGATCTTACTAAATCTATGTTTACATGAGAACCTTGTGGCCATTATCACTTGAAACTAGTCAACGTAATTCACGTATACAACGTACATTCTCATACACATATGTATATGTTTAATCTATGTTATATATGCCTACAGTAGACTTATCACCTAAGCATTATCGTGTTTCCTAACGATAATGGAACTTTCGAGTGTCTGTAACCCAACATTAATTTAACCGGTACTTTCACCTAATGGCGGCGGTTTCGCTAATTGTACGTTAGAATAATTATATTATGCGACGCGTATTCATTTTAATGGATTTCGTGTGTTATATACGGTTAAATGTCACTTGTACCAGTATTAATGTATACTAATTTCAGTTGAGGCTTGTCTTATCGTCTTTAGATATCAATTCATCCTGTATTGGGCAATTGCTTCTGTATTTATAAGAATAATATGAAAATAGTGAGTATCATCATCACCATTCAGCCTATCAGAGTCCATTGCCGGTCAAATTCTTATCTCAACGTGCCCCTTCGTACATATTTCGTTTCATCAAAAAAAAAAAAATATATGAGCCGTGAGCTTTTACTACATATAGAGCATAAGGGAATTTAAGGGATAAGTAGATAGTAAGAGATAAGAATCGTGACCTATTCTTATAACGTAACAGTAAGCTAGCCAGAATCGTATGTACATAGAAGTCAACTAATTTCAGCTGTTTTCATTTGCTATTATTATAATATAGTAATAAATATGTAACAATTAATGTTTTCTGATTCAAAATTTTCGGAGCAAATAAGAAAAACTTCAACCAAAATTAAGACTATAAAACGGCAGTTTTATAAGCAAACTTCTTTACAATTCCAAGGAAATGCCATACATTTTGTATGAATACGAATTTTTGTCGTTTATAAGGAGAGGCCAAATTCCTAGAAGTTTAAATTAAGGTAACCTTTGAGGTACACGTGTATGCTACACATACATAACTATGTATAAAATATCCAAGTAGTAGTCTTACAAGTACTAGGGTAGGTTTCTCACTGATCTACTGCGAGCATTATTAAATTACATCCTTGACGTGTACGGGCCGGCCTCTTACTAAAAGACTTTATTTTGTACAGCTAAGCAAGCTAAGGGCAAAACCAGAATCCTTAAAATATTGACGAGTGATTTTAGCTGAATTTTTTTCTCCTGCATATTTTCGGTTGAAGAGTAGATTGAAGAAGAAGTAATTATATATTATTAGAAGGAAGATAAATTTTATATAAAAGACTTAATAAATAAAAAATCATATTTAATTCAAAGTTCATTGAACTCCATTATATCATTCCATATTTGTTTTGCTTTTAATATTTCTTAGTCGAATATTATAAGTGTTACATGCTTTTGCCGCCAAACTTTGCAAGTTCAATATTTGGCGTTCATACCTGAAATCTTTTATATATCCTCCGAATTTCAACTTTGTAAGGAATTGTAATACAATTCTTTCGTCACTGCATATTTCAGTAATTTATAACAAAGCACTGGCATTCAAACTAAACATATAAATCGCACAGTTTCGCTTCTAGAACTCTGCAACACTCAAACATTATATACACGTACAAGCTGTTACATTAAATCAAAACAAAACTTGTACGTACAAAAATGTTTGTATATCGGTATAACAAGCCACGATGGAGCATAGAAAATGGCGTCTTCAGTGCCAATATATTGCTTTCTCGCGTGCTGTCGTTATGCCCAGCTGTTACCCTAACCTACTTGTTTTTTCTGCCAATGTTTAAGCCAACAATATAAAATTTTCTACTTTATCATTACCCTGTTTATATGTAGAGTTGGTTTACTTTATGATATTAAATGCAGCCGTAGCATGCAACGCGACGATCGGTTATAATCACGTTTTATTGCATGCGATTCAGTTTCGCAAAATAATATTGTCGATTCTGTACTTCGTTTGTTCGATTTGTTGTATTTGATGTATATGCAGTAGCAACTATTTACTTTTTAAAAATATTTTGAATATAATGGGATGACGGTAAAGTATTGCAACTCGAATCTTAATTTTTATGTTTCATTTGTTTCACAAACATAGAACACAATGTGCTCTCTGCTCTCTCATAGTGTAAAAGAAAATAAAAAAAACAAACGGTTTATGCAATTCCAGTGTATGTATATCATGCCATGAAAAAGAGATACAAGATGTAGTTATAAATATAAAAAATAACATTATACGCAATCTTGCAATGCGCATAATTAAACATTCCAAACAATAAATATAATGCTACATCGGTAGTTACTAGGATTGCGATTTGAGTCCAAAACCGGAGGCTTAGGTTAGGATTAACTTAATATTTTGTACATCCTTATGACTAGGTAAACATATACAGATATTCAATCATGCCTATATCCCCGACAGGGTAGGCAGAGGCGTCTTCAACGTCAATTTTTTGTCAACATTAATTCAACCGCACTTACATACGCTATGTATGACTGTATTATATACAGATATATTAGACAGATAACAGTCCGATCCTTAAACGCCTTTCAAGAACCCATGGGAAGGGAGGGCGTGGCCCTATTCTAGTCCACCGAATAGCATACGCTTAAGAAAATGTACAATAATAACAAAATACATATATAATAAAAACATAAAGCAGAAGTTAACAATAAAAAACAAATGGATTTTAAGTATTACCACTGAAAGGGAATAAGAAATTAGGATAAAGAAGCATGAAATTTTTGATATACGCGAACTGTAACAAACTATAAAAGAATTCAGACTTCAGCGATGAAGAAGAGCGTATTAAAACAAATACTTAAATCTTTTCAAGCCATAACTATAGAAATCGTTCAATACATCGGAGGCCCAAATCATAATAAATTGAGTGGAGGTTAAAGGATAAAGAGAGATTGACAGCGGTCTTTAACACTGCCCGGGGGCAGGCATCAACTTGTGTTTTGTGGATAAGTCTCAATTTTATCGAGTGAATCCGGCCGTAATAATTTTTGAGGCGTTTATGCTGGAAGCTTTCCTTTTTGATTGTAAAAGGCAATTCGGTAAAGGTCCAACAATACGGCGTGTGTCTTCTTTTTTTTTGTGTTTCAAAGGTTACGATTCCCTTATGTCTCCTTTTATAAGATAATGGTTTACTTGGGCAGATTTTTTCTTGTCCTTCGTATATTTTTAGACAAAAGTAAAACTACAGACATTTTTGTTTTTTTGTGAAAGACTTTTGTTGTTATTTGAGATGGAATTTGTTATGACATGAAAGTCGTAATTTTACTGGATGATTATGATTTACTTATATGTGCTTAACAGTGACGCATCTCAATTGTTCGTGTATATAGTCTCTCAATTATCTCGTAAATGAATTTCGGTCTGTCTTTTTATTCATTAATTTAATCCACGTTCAACACGTTATAAAACGCATTTAGCTGTCATGTCTCCAAGTATAATTAAATAGTTCCTAATTAAAATCATACATATTATCATATATAAATATAATCATATGTACATGTATAAAGAAGAATGGCAAACAAAAAAAAAAAAAAAAGTAATTGGTGATCATGAACGTTAATACTGTATACGGGTAGCTAAAAGTAGTTTTAATTGGATTTGTAGCTTTTGATAACAATATAATTGATTCTTTTTGGTTTACTGAATTTTATATTAATGAAAAGTAATCCCAAAATACGATAAGTAAAATGTTTTCTTACTCATTCCAACACTATAAAACTTTTACGACAGTGGAAAGTGAAAAGGTCGAAAGATTTTAAAATTCTATATACACGAAACGGAAAACACCTATAAAAACCAATTTCAAAGGGTAGTGGCGTGAAAATAGGGCGTTTAATAGACCACTCGTGCTCACGTGTGATGACATCCCTATCGTGTTCTAAATCTGTTCTGTGCTACCTTGGGAGTGTGTTAGTCGGTCTGTGTGTACACTCTACTACAAATAATGTTGACATATTCAAGTTTAAAAACGTGCTTTACTACCTACCAACCTTCAGTTTAGTCATTGACTGATTCATGTGAATCGGTCAATAGCTAATCCGTTTGTGGATTTTAGTTACAGGATGAATAAGTCGTCTTTATAAGCTCTTGACACAAAACGGAAAGTGTTGGTCATTAATAAATGGACTAAATGAAATATAGGAGTTTCTGTAAGTCATTAAATGAAGTATTGATTTTTGACGTTCCAATTATTTGATGAAATGGAACCTATATTTAAAAAAAAAAGGTATTGTATTGAAGTAGTCTTTTGTGAACTTTGGATAGTTTCTTATTTTTTTCTTTTGTATACTTTTTTTATTGCTTTCATTTTATTGCAATTCAGATGGAGTATATATATATCACATTATGGCTTAAATAAGTATCTGAATAAACTAATTGTAAAATGTCTTTTATAGACCAGCTACTGCCTATTGCAGGGTCTTTAGCTTATCAGTACATACATATATGTAAATATAACATATTAATATACACACATGAAAAGTGTCGAGGAGTCATGTACATTTTTTTAGCTATAAAAATATATCCAATTGATATTTACCAAATCTAGTCTTCTTCTAGACCGGCCTTTCTCAATAATTCCTATGTTTAAGTTAATAACTTATCGCTATACATATATTGTAAAAATAAAAATAAGTAAAAACTTGCAAATTGTGGGAAATTAACTGAAGTTAATGTCGTCAATTAAATCCCAAAAGGCAAAAATGAGGCTTTTTTGATTTTTTATTGTAAACATAAAAAATAATATATAGTCTGTAACCACCATTGAAACGAATCACACAATAACAGCGATTAAGTAGGCTTAAAATCACTTTCATCAAAATCCCTTGGAGGAATACCCACGTTCTTTCTAACAAGTGAAAAAGTTGTTGTGTCGTATGCACGGTATCCATACCTGGCAGTGATCTTTTTGGAACATATCCCATGCGTGCTCAAGCGGATTCAGGTCTGGCTATTGAGCAGGCTATGGTAGAACGTTGATGCGAGTATCGTCAAGAGTGCATATTACAAGTCTAGCCGTGTGTAGACGTGCATTGTCGTGCACTTTTGTATAAACCTGAGCAGTAAGATTGGCCTTGATCCAAATAAGATCATTTCTTTAAGGCTCAAAATATTATTGTTCTCCCTCCATATGAATGATTTTCCTGACCAAATTTTCTTCTTGACGTCTAGAGGTCTTCCAAACTCGAGTACGTCGAGTAACCGGCCTTCACTAAACCGATATTCAAAGATTTGGATTCTACAAAGTTCAGTCTTCTTTCAGAATCTTCCTCCATGACGGTCGGCACCGGGGCCCGTGATACGATAGCGTGTCCAGAGGCGGCTTATGACGCTCTGTGTAGTAGTGCCGAGAGCAACAGTAACAGTGTTTTGCCTGGAAACAGCTTGCAACATTCCGACGGCTCTCATTATCTCTTTTCGTTTTTGTTTGTAAGTTTTGTATAAACGTTATTACACACTTTTATAGAAATCCATATTGACAGTTGATTTTCTATTTTTAATCAAAATTTAAAGAAAATATTTGTTTAAAAAGAATCAATAACAATCCATAAAAGTTGAAATAATAATCCACAAGTGCGGCGATACTCTTAAATATACTTGATACCTAGATACTTATAATGTGTGTATATGTTTTAAATTAATTAGTAATTTATAAAACTATGTATCAATTATAAGCATATATTTCATATTTATGTCGACATTAAAAATAAATAATTTAAAATTCATTTATGAGAGGTCTTCATGCGTAATTGCAATGTCATTTATATTTGACTGTGTTTTATTGTAACAATAACGAGCCGAGCTGACATATAGCATTGTTATTTTTCTTTTTTTCTACAGATTGAATCTTTTTCGGTCCGTTCGATTTTAACTTTCGCTATAAGTGTTTTAGTTTCACTAAATCAGTGATGAATTTCAATATCTATGTTCGTTACATAATATTTGCCTTCCAATCTATATATTTTAAAAGTTCTTCAAAATATCTTACAATAATATTAAATGCCTACTTTATTACTTAGTACTCTCTAATCTCTTGGGCCTTCCTCAGTGACTTACGCAGTTGATTTGCTATATCTTACTTCTTTCTAAACTCACCTCTTCACGTGGGTGTGGTAAAAGGCGACTGAAGGATTAGACTATGGTATATTATATAGTATAAACACAGTTTAGAGTTGACGGAAAGAGGATTTGCCCCTTATATCTATCTATGTTTGTATCTATAACATAATTATTAAAAACAGATATTTAAACTAAACTGGTTTCTATTTGAACTATTCACATAAACATGCGGACATTAGATACAACAACAACAAAATGCATTATGATAACTTTACCTATCTGTATTAGTTATCTAAATTATGTTATCAGTTTAACCATATTCAGGTCAGTTCATTTCCAGTCGGCTACTAAGTGAATATTTGCATGACGCTAGTGGACTGTAGTTTGCGTTAAAATTGCCTATAAAAGTTACTAAATTTACTTTAGACTAGTTTACTTTAGTTTAATTAAAATACTGTCTACTTTTAATGTTGAAGAAAGTCATCTAAAGAAAAATCACAAACGTTTACATAAATAAACAATTACACAAACGTTTCTAGACACTTAAGTCTAGACAATTAAAAATACTAATGAATAACCAATAAAACTATTTATTACCTCTTAAAAGTCTTAAACAATGATAATCAAAATATTTAATTTGAGCTTGCACTGAGTCTTTAAACTTTATTTGCCTGCAGCTGGCCATAAGGTAGTAATAGCTATTACCTGATCATTATAGTAAATAAGCCACTTAACAGTATTCATTTAACACTAAACGTAATATCTCTACTGTTTAGTAGTGTGTAGTGTAGTGATCACGCACTGCTGATTTTAGTAGTCGTAATATATGACTCTTTGTTACTTCTGCTGTGTTTAAAACGTCATGTAACCGTCACTTGTTAAAATAAGCATAGATGAGTGAAAGCCAAGATTTTATTAAATGGCACTAAATAATAATCGGCAAAATTTAGGTGTCCATTACACCTCTGCCTACCACTTAAAGGATACAGGATATGTATGTGCGTAATAATTAAATATAAAACCTTTTGTATTCTTTTTCTCTGACTTTATCCTAAAATATTATAACCTAATTTCACTCCACTATCAAGATTCAAATGACGTCTCACATGTTAAAATCCACTAATGCGTCTAGGCTCCAGAGCGTAGTGAAGTAATATCAAACATACTTCACTTCTTGCACGGTTGGGTAAAAATTCAAACATTTGATAGTTTAAGGTTTCTAAAAATCTTTATAAACATTTTGGACAGTTGATAGGTGTATAGTGTGACCAATTAAAATCTTATAAGTATATTTACTTACATTTTTATGACATCAACGTTGGTGGTTCCACCGAAATTATACCAGTCAAAGCCAAGTCCTGACAGGAGTTTAAATACCATATGTGTATCAATATTTAAACGCATAAACTTGATATAATATGTTACAGTTGCAAAGAATCAAATAGTGTATTTTTCTTATAGCAAACTCGAATTATTAAGTCATAATCACATACGACAAGGCAACAGCTATCAGTGCTGTGACCAATTTCAACACATTTGAGGCCGCAAGTGGAATACTATTAATCATAACTCAGCATATCCACACAGCGCCGAGTGTACAATATATTACCTACGATGGTAAGGAGCACCAATGTGCACAGTTGGCGTTAATGGCTTGCCTTACCCTAGGGAAATGCGCTCTTGATAATGTGAGCAGTAATTTCATGTTGCAACAATAGCCATAATACCCGATTCTTACACACAGATAATGTACAATTTAAATATTATATTAACAAATCTAATTCATTCTTTGAGGGACCGTTCGTTCTTATTTTGAATACCTACCTGATCACAGTTAGATCTATTTTTCCTGTGAAAATTATCTTTTGTTATTATTCCATTTTTGAATTTGATTTATTTTGTCTTTTTTAGATGATAAGTTTCATTAATTAGACTTCATTATTTTTATGTTCCAAAATGTTTAAATGTTACACATTTAAAACAAAGATAAAAATTTGAGAGAGAGAGAGTGATAAATACTTTGCTTCACTGTGTCGTCATTGAATATTCATAAATTCGTTGTTATCTACAAAGGGAACTGTGAACGAAAACAGATGGTTGTAAGCATATTTAGTTTTTTTCAATGTTTCTTACTTTACTCATGAGTTAAGTACCTTTTTGAGTCCTTTAAAGTTTATCACGTCTTAAAGAATAATTGTACCGCTTACTTTAACAGATAAATTTTATCTAAAACTAAATTACTAGCCATAATATCTGTAAAGCAGTAATGGTTCTATAAATATATTCATATCGGTGAACGGTTTTAAACTTCAACTCAAAGTTTCCGATAGAGAGGTAGTTTGAGTTTTAATGGCAACGTGTGCTCTCGTATTGCAAGCGTTATCTACCCTCCTTTGGGCTCCCCTTGAAAAAGTATTACTAAGTATCGAAATCGATAAATCACTGGGCATTATACATTATGGCTAATAGTATCCTCTTTTGATTACTTTTTCAGTCAAGAAATAGTATTTTGTATATGACTTTTTTTATGTTTTATGTGGTGATTACAATCAATGATCATAACATTATTAAATTAAAAAACTTTTTCCTTGGACTAACAAGGAAAAATCTATTTTATTTGAAAATATTCAACGGTCATAGGGACAATTTAGGAAAATTAGCTGAAACTGTTACAATGTTACTATTTTGTTTCCAGAGTCTTAAAAGCAGAGTACAACGATCATGAAAAATTGTTATGCGATCTAATAAAGATAACATTTTTTTATTACGTTTAGTGTGGTGGTTTAGCATTCGAATAAAACGTCGGTATTCAACTTAATTTGACATCATTATGTAATCATTATTGACATCTATCCGTGCCAATAGATCCCAATGGAAAACCAGTGACAAACCTTTGTAACCTGGTATGTGCGTGGAACTGCTATTTAGTAGTTGGAGCCATATAATATGTTAATGGATGTAATAGGTATATGTTAGTGTGTATATAGAAAATTTAAACTTCATGAAGGTCTAAGGGCTTATCCCGACTTTTTAACTAGCCTTTTGTTTTGTAACGCTTTTAAGCCTTAGCTGGCTTCCACACAACACATATATAAAATCAAACATATGCGAGATATATATCCCTGAACGGGTAGGCAGAGGCGCAAGAAATAAAAATGGCAGTGCCCCCTCGAACCCAAACATTTAGACAATCATATTATAATTTAGTCTCACTCTTGTAATAGAGTGTAGGTCTATTGACGCCAACCGGGCGTTATATAAACTGTACAGCTGTTATCGGAATGATAACATTCTAATCCCACCTATTCTACTCCAACGAAAACCACATGGCAAGAGCTAGTCATTTATTTGTCTAATTAGCATACATTCACTATTGAATTCACGAAAACATACATCCTCATAAACACGCACGCACAGATCACACCAAAGCAGGCCCGCGAGAGCGTACATTGAAACAAATGTTACACACTATATTTTTTTGTTATACGAGTATGCATGCAAATCCATCATGATCCTTAAGGTAATATTGTTTTTTAAATCTTTATGTACATATTGGACAAAGGCCGACGGCATTCTCATCTCTTAAGCGGTAGGTGCAAATTCGTCTGAGAGATAGAAGAGAGAAAAAGAGAGACACAGAGAGAGTATTAAAATTTAAAGGTTATTAATTTAAGAGATTTTCAGAGTTTTTTTTTCAAGTAATGAGCTACATATATATAATACTTACATGTATTTTTTTTTTAAGGAATAATACAGACGTGGGTCACACATTACTAGTATTCTTGTTACCCCTCAGCTAAGCTAAATGCTTGTGTTAGGGGGGTTTACGACGGTAGTGTACTGGGCGGGTTTTGAAACCGCAACCACTTGAACGCAAGTCCGACGCTAACGAATGTACTAATAAACATATGAGTATATATGTATATATTGTACATTTATTTCTGTTTATATAAAATTACACTAAGCACATTTATGCATATTCTTGTTTTGTATTCGAGATGAGACTGGACCTCACGACACAGGAAATCATAGTGTGGGGCCCAGGGAGAATTGCTAGGTAGCAATGTTAAATGTATTAAGGTAATTATTAATAAATAAAGTTCGGAATGAGACCATCCAAAAAGGATAAAAGTAAACGAAATATGTATGTTAATATGGCAATGGGCTGGCCACATCCATCGAAAGCTGGATGGCCGTTGAAGCAAACGGGTCCTAGAGTGAAGACCGCGTATAGGTAAAAGGAAGGTAGGACGCGTCACAGCCAGATGGACTACCTGAAGAAGATAGCTAGGATAGACTAGATTCGCAAGGCGGTGGACCTGGTGTGGACTACTATAGGCTAAATGATGGTGAATGATGATGTTAAATATAACATTTATAATAAAAGTGTTATTTTTTTTTCTTAAAACATTGCAAAATTAAATAGTAGTAGTAGTATAAATTATATACGTTTCATAGAAATTTCAGTGTACATCTTAAGGCACAATTGTGAAAGGAGACTGTGAGATTGACGAAGAAAGGTACACTGAATTCTTTAGCTTTTTATATTTCTTTACAATATGCGAAACTAAATTGTTATAGAATTTCATTTTGCAATAAAATGATTCACCGATACTTCACAATTCTATGAACGGGAAATATGTATGATTTTACAATTTTGACCTTAAGTAAACATTCAAAAATTTTACCGCAGATATTCTTTGTACCTACGAAATGGAAGATAACAAAGACAATTCTAGGTATTGAAATACAAAGGCGACCTATGCAAATAAAGTATGGAATGAAAAGGGTCCTAAATACATACGCAACATATCTCGTTGGGATTCTTTCACTATAAACATGTATTTGCAAATCTTACCTTTTCAGACATAAAAGTATAAGTATTGACTAGCTCTTTCGAGCAATAGTACGTAAATCTTGTCTTACAAACACTGACACAATCCCTCCATCTCTTCTAAAGGGCCATGTATTAGAGCATTGAAAGGAAAGGAGTACCCAATATGTGAACCTCTAACTCCGCCATGAATCGACTAAAACCACTTACATTTCCTTATTTCCTACTCATTCAATGAAAATCTTTCCTTATAGCTCATTGTTGCGGCCTAACAACGCGAAATAAAATACTATTTTCTTTTGTCATTTTCTTGAAATTACATTTTTACTTGTTATCCCAATATTATCTCATTTCTAACACCCTGCAAAATAACATAATAGAAGGTAAATGATTATTATACGTCTCACAAACATGTACATAATATTTAAGCAAAATAAAAGTTCTGGAGCAATATAGGCATCTTTAGGTTCAGTCGAAGCGAAGTCGGCTAATTCTAAAAACCCGAAACCAGAAACAAAAATACAGTAGACAACTATTTAAATCAACATTTTCTTTGTGTTTCGAAATCACATAATGCTGCGGTTCTTGCAAGCTGGGAAATTATCTATTTAGACGTGAGTTTTTGCCCTTCACAATTAAAGCCTACACACCCGTAAAACATTAAAGTAACACATGTTTAATTACTCAGCGTAGTGGGATGACCTATGGCTTTGAATGTTTGTCCTCGCCTAAAGTTGGGAAGAGATCCTTGATTTTAAAAGTCAAACAGTGGCGATGTTTGCGCAAACAAAATATGCAAAGTAGGTGCGGGCGAGCGAGATACGGGCCTCGCTAATTATGTGGGAGCACGCCGTGCTGTGTCCAACCGGCGTCCTACTTTTGAGATGGCTAATAAAATGCAAAAAGTGTGGCAAATTATCAATTATAATTAACCACATGCTTCGTTTGCAGTTTTGAATACAGCGCTTATCGTATATCCACTTACTCATTACGCAAATAGGTACCTAATTTAAATCAAAATTATTGTTTGTTGTTGTTTCTTTTCGGTCACTAGTGCATCATGAACGTGGACTACAAATATTGAATATCTCGCTGCTTGCTTACGAAACATGGTAGACGTTACACGTAACTATTTAAACGGTCTTGTTTTATTTCTAATCCCGAGCAATGAATTACTACTCTTGTGTTCTTATGTTTTGTTTGAATTGAAAGCGTGCGCCATTATCATATTTGAACAGAACATGGGGGGATCTCTTCTAAGGCGACTCTGTTATCTTACGATCCTCACAACTTAACACCTAAATATGGTTTTCTACCGGATGACGCGATGATTTATCATGAGTAAGACGAGCCAGCACACGAAGGTTTTATCTCCCCTAAGTGTGACTTATAGAGCACCAAGATGTTTGAGATATTTCAATAAATCACAAAATGCGTGTCGAATTTCTAAAGTAAAGTCCCCTACTGTTATTTCTTTTTGTCGAGGTGCGAGCCAGGGGTTGGAAGGAATGTTAATCTCTAGGGCTCATTTTTAATCACGTGTCTTGAGCGTATCGAATGTTTTGTGATCAAGTAATCCTATTAGTTTAAATGTCTATTGATTATATATATGCGTAGAAAATATCAACGCATTAAGACAATGTCGTAATTTGTAAACAGGTTTGTTGCGTCCGAGTGTAAGGAGATTGATAAACGATAGCAAAACGTGGGCGGCGAGCGCCAACTTAACAAAGCAATGTTAAACATTTGTTTTGCTCTATAGATTATTCTGTACGATGTCGTGTTTGTAAATATTTTACTATGATGTTACATCGCAAACAGACGTGATTTGCACCTTGACAAAACACAATTTGTTTCGTGAAAGTGCTTTTATGTTGGGTGTCTTAATCATTGTGTTTTACAACTTAATGTACTTTGATAGTGTAGTGAGAAGAAAACATATTTATTCATATGAAATAATCCAAGTTGTAGTCCTACATACTTGTAGAAATTTATGTAAATATTTTAATTGCAACTAAATGGAGTATATTGAGTAATATATTAATTTACTGAGAAATATGTAGTTATGTTACGTGTAATTGAACAGCAAGATGCAATTATCTTTTCAATTATTTCTTTAGTGATCTCTCCGTCTTTTTAGTGATCTTAAGGTATTTTTTTAATAACAATTGTTATATATATGCGAAAGTCTGATAATGAAATTGCGAAGTTTTTCTTTTATTTTTTATCACACTTTCATTAATTTTAATCATCTGAAATGACCTTGCAATTTTCAGAAGGTAAAATGTATTATTATGTATATTTTTTTATATATGTGTAATTGTATATCTTAATTTATTTTTCATAATTTTAATATGTTATAGGGGTTAACTGAGCAGACGGTGCACCTGATGGTAGGTAATTACCGCCGTCCAAGGAGACCTGCAACTCAGACCTGAAGGCTAAACGGATCTGGATGAAATTTGGAATAAAGATAGATTATAGTCTGGAATTGCATTCTGGCTACATGACAGGCATTTTGTATTTCTATTCGAAATATATATAATATATTCGAAATCGAATATATACTATTGAAGTGATGACCAAACTTTCTAAAAAAATTAAACGGCCTTCAAAAAAAAAAAGAACTACCTACTGCACTAAAAAACAAAAAAAATACTAACTTACCTACATACGTACTAAAATATCACAGTCACTAAATAAAGAAAAACTTGACTTATGAGATCTAACTACTTACACCCTCATATACAAAATATTTTTCTCTAAATACCTTTTTACAATACCTATTAATTTAAATAAAATACCTTTGCATTATATTATTTACATATTACTATATTATTTGCTCTAACGGTTGTGGGTAGGAGCTGGATGCGAGAAGCAGAAAATCGATCGAAGTGGCGTGCAATGGGAGAGGTCTTTGTGATAGGCTGATGATGATCATGGTGATGATGATTGTTTTATTTATATTTAAATAAAATACTACTAATTACTTTAACTGTTTGAAGTCGGCACTAAGCCTTAAACTATAAAGTTTGATACGTACGTCCACTCCCACCACATCACATCACCCCGCGAGTGCGTGAATGCGTGAGCGTGGAGGCGTAAGCAGTGGTGGGCATCGTTCTGAGCTATACCCAAACGGGCAGACATACGGGTGGACGTCGTTAACAGCCGCTTCGAATGTAAGAAAATATTTGAGGCGCGAAATTGTTGTTAAAGATTACTTCAATTTTGTCAGTTTCTTACCTATATATGTATAGGTTATTCTTTGTAAAATATAAAAAGTATTTAGTTGTTTGATTGTAATTTATTAAATATAATTTATTTTTGTGGTCAATTTTATACTATAAGTATACAATTTCTTTCTTGTTATTAATTGGCTTGGCACCGAATTCAAACAGATTATGTATCAATCGCATACAATAGTATTTTATTTAAATTAATAGGTAACGTATTTAAAAACGAGTTGCAATTGTGTAAATATATAATCTTTATTTTTAAAGAAATGGTTTGATTACTAAACTAATAGGTATTGTATAGAGGTATTTATAGAATAATATTTTGAATATGTATGTGTAAGTAGGTAGATTTCATAAGTCAACTTTTTCGTTTATTTAGTTATTGTGATAATTTAGTATGTATGTAGGTAAGTTGGTACGTTATTATAAACAAAATTAGTTATCAAATATAAGAGCTTTGTGTGCACTTTTCAATTTTGAATTAAATATGTAATTAAGTTTATTTTTGCTTTTTAGTGCAGCAAGTAGTGTTTGTTTTTTTTTTTATTTGAAGTCGGTTTAATTACTTATTTTCAAAGACTATTTATTTTTCCATTTTTGTATAATTTATAGATAATTTTGTAATTATTAAGTTAAGTAGCAATATGGGCAGACCAACTAAAGGTACCGACCACATCATCATTGTCTCATATGAGAAATTACATGCGTTCTTGATTGTCATAGGAGTCGCAAAGTGATTGGATCCATCAACTCCATCATATCCATAAATGTTTAAGCGGTAAGTCGTCTGTACAGCGCGAGCTTCGACTAGAAGTTACAAGAAAACTACTATCTAAGGAGACTCCCGAACAGCGTGAGCAACGACTTGATGTTATATATGACCGAATAAGAACTGAACTTCCCCATCAACGTATTGAAGGACTGACGGCAATGAGAGATCATTATTATGAATCATTGGGAGTTGAAAATGAGGAGCACAGCCGTAACCGCTTGGAGAACATACATGACACCCGACACAGAAATCGATTTATTGGGGAGGCTATTTTTGTATCGGCCATCAACGTTTTTGCAGATGTAATATAGACAATTATTGTACCCCAAGCAGACATGCCATTTGAAAAATTCATATCGATGAGATTTACTAGCCAATGATCGTAAATATCTATGTAATAAGAAAACATACTGTATCCATGTACAAATATACACGTAAACTGAGCTCTGGATTCTCCCCATTAGAGGAGGCTAAGGCCATTGTCCACCAGGTTAGCCAAGTCCGGGTTGTTTGTTTGGGTTGGTCCTTCACCAAATTGTGCTCAATATCACAAAGTGAACAATTGACCGACCTGCAACTGCTCCCAGAAGCCAGAGTGACTTCTGAGCTCCACTGACATAGGCATCCCGGGTCCACTTTCTTCTTGATTTTATTTTCCCTATTCTTCACATTCTTCTTCTTTTTTTTTTCTTTAGTTGTTTAGGTCAACCCGGGCAGAGATTCCAAAACTTGAACAAATATTTTTAAAAGCAGTTACCCCGGCTGGGAGTGCGCTTGCGACTGAACCACCTATCAGCTTTGCATCGCATGGTCACCGCACCAGAACACGGGATTCGGGGTAATTTTTTATAGAGGTTTTCTTCCTCGCAGTCCGGGTAACTAAGCCAAGACCCTCGTCCCCGATCGAAGCCGTGAGACTTCTTTCGGGATTGCGATATGCCGACGGTAGCAGTATGAGTGCACGCCAAGCCCGTCCTCGTTCCTCTACTGAGGACAGCGGAGCAACTTTGAGTGACCCTTGGACAGGGTATTCCTGCTAAGTGTGGAGTCTCCCCCTGGGCCAATCCGGCATGAGTAGCTCTACCGGCACAGCCCCAGATCATTGACCCGTGCAAGCTCCCCTACGATGACAACGTAATTATACAGATGGGGTGGGGTGAAGGATAGAACCCAGGACAACCTGTTTGTGAGTTTTACATATCTAAATACTTCGAGTAATAGAATAAACGTACCTATAATATTCTTTAGCTCTTTTAGAACCGTAAAGAACTTGTCAATTCCATCATCAACTCAGCACCAAATGTCTGAACTGCTATAGAAAGTACATAAAAAAATCATTGTAAGTGCCCATTAATTTTAAGAGTTGCTCTTATCCTGGAATCCCTTATCATATTTCGTCTTATACCTTTTATCATCAGCTCAGCAACACGAGTCTATTATTACCAGGCATAGTGCCTATGTATGCCTATAAAATTTGGAGTTTCCTCGATTTCTGCAAGATTCCATTATCAGATTCTAACCTGATAAACATGATATCACATAGCAAGTAAACTCTGTCAAACCATTTCTATAAAATTTGAGGGATGCCCTTAATTTTTCTGGGATCTCACCATCAGATTCTGACTTATATTTTCTATAGTCAGCTGAAATAATGAGATGATGATTACAAGGCAAAATAATTTGAAGTGCGTTAGAAAGTATATGAAAAGCATTTTATAAGCGTATAAAATTTGAGAGTTGCCTTCGATTTCCTTTGGATCCTATGATTGGCTTTCGAATAAAAAAGAATTTTGAAAGTAAATAAAAAAAATACATACAATCGAACATAGAACCTCCTCCTTTTGAAGTCGGTTAAAAATAAACAATATTGTTATATGTATATGTATGATGTTTTGTTTTTGGTCAACCTAAAATATATAACTGGCATGCTACTACATTAATATATTGAATCACAACCCAAACTCCTTTTTCAAGATAGAAGAATTCAAAATTTAAAAACTTAAAAGTTGCATCTCTGCGGCAAGTTCGCCATGAAGACTGCATCGTGTGCATCGTGAATGTAATGAATACCTGTCAGGCGCGCGTGTGGGCGATTCACCGGGGCCGCTCTAAGTCGAACGCAAACATTTACCCTTCGCTCAACAGTAATTGTTTAAAATTGAGCCTAACTGTGTGGCCTCGCCTGTTGCCCGAGTCCTGCCATACACTCAAATACACCGTCTTTCTTTGTTCATACACAATAAGTACATACTAAGTTATACCGAATGAGTTACGCGTTCGACGAATTCACATATGAATTTGTGTCTACAGTTCCTGTAAATATAGATAAATAAATATAGATATCGATATCTTATTGTAAATTAAAATGGTCGCTCCGTTTTGAGCTTCGTATTTTGTATAAAATAATCGGTGCTACGGCCACCTAATACGATAGTAAATTAGGGTGTTTCGACGCAGTGGCACGGCGGGCATGCTGACGGGAACAGTTTTAGCTGATTTATGCCACGCCGTTATCAGGATTACACCGTTGTCACTAAGCTCCAACTATAAAGCATTAAACAATGTTTGTCGTGAAATTTCAAATTTAATTAATTCTCTAATGACTTCAGCATTTTGCGTAGTTCTATGTTTTTAAAATGTTCAAAGTATAGTTTGTTGTGGTATTAATTACAAACCTGATGTCTGTATGTCCTTTGTAAGTATAATATTGACTAAAGAAGTAGTTTGCCTCTCCTTATTTACACATATTGATAATAAACCGATTTTAATTCTATTTAGTACACGAATGGCGTAGCATTTTAAGTGGGCACCTCGCTAATACGCTGCCACGCCTAGTGTTGTGGGTTCGATCTCCGCACGGGATAACACTTTGTTTAATCCTCAACTTGTTGTTCTGAGTCTGGGTATTCTTTGTGTCCATATTTTGAATATTTGTTAAATCCTCCGCGACACAGGAATTAATCTTGTTGTCTTAAAAAAAAAAAACTACAGGCCTAAAAATCCTTAGATCGAACGTTGATTTCTCAATTTACAATTGTAATAGTACAGATTCTTAAATAATAATAATATCAAACTACTAGAATAGAATATCTGTCTCCTATCCTATACAAATTATACACACAAATGAAAGGTTCAGGTGTACATCATTATTAATAATTCTTACAACAGAAAACAACGTATCGCTTGATTTCTAGTTTTTCTGTAATTCCTATAATAAAGTTTACGTATAGATGTTCGGCCCGATACATTCGGTATGTCAAGAACAATAGTCTTTTGTATCATCGCTTTGGTCCACTGGTTACCCATTGTACTTCAACAACCCCTGATCATGTTCTATTTATATAGCAAAAGTATGACTTTTTCCAGATCAAGTTGTCATCGAATTTTGTTGGTCTTTTGTTGCTGTTCGTTGATCTAAAGATAAATATTAGAAATGTCGTAGTTAAACTTTAACTCACTGGTATATTGTTTTATTTATTTGACAGTTACACATGTATATACACGTATATACTACAAGTGAGTATTTATTTGATGAATCCTCTCATCAAACTTTATTTATATGTATACACCAGCTAACTTTTTGACATTTAAGTCACACATGTGTTTGAGACTTTCTTAAATCATGTGCTAGTTAAAACTGTGTTACAAGGGGATATTGTTTATATGGATGGATATATAGTAAGCAATAATTTAAATTTAAATTTAAGAAATTATCACAAACCCTCATTTTATACTTCATATCATTCTAATTATAGCTAGTCTAAATCAATTCTGGTCCATGCACCTCTCGATTTATGGACACATTTCTGTAGTAAAATTACGATATATGTACATTGTGATATTAATGAAAGATTTCTTAAGTATACTGTAGTTTTAAATTCAAAACCTGATTATCTATTTAAACATCTTTGAAGCTTAGACACCTTTAAAGTTCAAAGTACGAGCCCCGATGCAAAATAGTTCGTGTAGTGTGAAAATTTCTCTGTGAGATTTTTTCTAACTTCATTATTTTTGTATATCTATATAAAATATTAAGCTGTTCTACTATCACATGTCGCGTTACTTATGCCATCTTTTAATTATGAACCAATAAACTATTTAAGCTTTTTAAATTTATACATATCCTGTTTTAAATTCGAAGAAGTTATAAGCAAAATAGTTCGTCTAATTGTTAATCGATGCAAAAGAGTTCGTCTATCGGTGAGTTAAATAAATTTATTCTTTCTTTGTACAGTTATGTTGCATAATTTAAATTTGTAAAAGTAATTCTGTGTCATTTGTCAAGTGAGGAAAATTTCAGTTTTTTCATTAGTTTTCAAATAACAATGGTTCGTGGCAAACCCGTGTATGAAGAGCTTCGAAAGCGAATAGTTTGTAGGTCCATGCTGGCAAATCAAGTTACCAAATATCGAAAGACTCGATACTTCCCAGGTCTACAGTCCAATCTATCATTCAGCACTATAAAAAGAATAGAACGACTTCTTTTTTGAAGAAAACTGGTCGACCACGCATCGCAAGTGCAGTAGAAAACAGAATCCTGAAGAAAATGATCAAAAGTAATCGCCGTGCTCGAGCTGGAGAACTCACGGTGCAATGGAAGGACATGATTCACATAGACATCTCAGTTGATACTTGCAAAAGAGTCTTAAAAATAATGGGTTACGGATTTTACACCGCTAAGCAGAAATCACTGTTGACTGCTGTACAAATAAAAAAGAGGTTGAAGTTTGCTCGTGATCATTTAAATTGGACTTCCGATCAGTGGGGTAGTACCATTTGGAGTGACGAGTCCAAATTTGAAGTGACAGTCTGCGATAAAAGGAAAAAAGTGATTCAGAACAAAAATGAGGGATTTCATAATGATTGTCTCAAACGCAAAGCGAAGTTTCCGGCGTCTCTTATGATAGGGGGCTGGATTTTTGCACAAGGTGTTGGTGGTATGCAGTTTGTGGATCTTTCTATCAATGCTGCAAGGTATCAAAACCTTTTGGAAGAGAATTTACTGCCCTCTACTCTTCGCTTCGAAGCATCAAGATTCCTTCATCTTTAACAGGATGGTGCTTTCTGCCATATTGCAAGGACAACAAAGACGTGGCTACTGGCGAAAAGCATCTCTACAATCGAATGGGCATCTAACAGCCCGGACTTGTCACCGATCGAAACCCTATGGTGGAAAATGAAAAAAGTTCTCCGTAAAAATCCATCAAGATCGAAGAGCGACATAAAGGCTAAACTCTTGGCTGTCTGGGAGTCAATTACGCCTGAGGAGTGTGCAGCGTTAGTTGCAACCATGCCTCTTCGCATTAAAGCTGTCATTGAGAGCAAAGGCGACACAACTATGTGGTAGACAAACTATTTTGCGTGAGTGACAACGGTAGACGAATACTTTTGCCTTATGTCTTTTAGAATATTTTTTTAATTTTTTTATGTTATGTAAAGTCATGAAAGAATTTCAGTTATGTTAAAATAAACTTTAAAATGTTCCTCAAATTGTGGTTTACTTTTTATTAAACGTTCTTAATTATTTTACCAATATTTACTTTCTATATTTTACGCTTTGCACTACTTTCCATACTAGGCGAACTATTTTGCATCGGGGCTCGTAGTGCCAATTTAATCTTTTTTTTTTGTTTTCTGTTACAATAGATGAAAATTATAACACGTACATTGTAATAAGATAGGTGTAGGAGTGTGTGGCCGTCTTTCATCAAATGTGGGGTCTAGCGTTGTCCTGAAGCAGCAATAGGCTACAGCAATTTATAAGTCTCGGTTGCTTAACGACTAGCTTTTTCATCATGGTTTGCAATTGTTAACATTTAAGATTTGCTGTAGTTGTGTGGCTAGATCTTAGGTAGCTGTAGTCACACAAGCACTGGTCCACCAAACACTTCTACTTACTATTTTCTGAGTCTACTTTTCGGCCGGCTCTTCATGGTTCAACCACTGTGATGAGCATTCTTATTGTCGTACAGGATTTATTTTTCATCATAAGCTAAGATACGATTTAGAATTCATTCGTTCACTCACTGCGTGTTTGTTGATTTGCATCACTTAATTCATGCAGTACCATTTTCTCAAGTTTATTCACTTCTCCAATTTATTTCGAGCGAATTAAAATTGTTTTTTTTTTCCTTCATGCTTAATTATTTACTATTAACTAGGATTTTGGTTGTCCAAGGGGTTTGTTTTGTAATTCAACATTGAAATAACGAAAACTTTGGAACAAAAAATGTACCGTTTACTGTAGCTTCCTCATACACATTACTAATCTTTCAAGCTGTTTCGTTAGACTAGTTAGACGGTTCATATTCCTAAATAACGGGATATTTTAAAGTTTCCATTATGTGAACAAAATGGTGCCAAGGAAAAATCAAATGGCATGGAAACAAACGAGTTAATAAATAAAAAACTCATATACACAAGTCTATATTTGAGATAAATTTTAATTTAGAATTCCAACCAAATGCCAGATACTCGAGATCAAAGTGGCCAGTTCGACAAAACGCTAATTGCATATGTGAGAACTTATTACTTATTTTATATTAAATATCTTTATAATTTATTTTGCAAATGATTGTATTCTAGAGAAACATGCTTTCAGTCTCAAATATAACTCTTTGTAAACAGTAACAATCACGACGCAATAATTTTAATTTTTTTAGACTACTTGTGTAAATATGACACTCAATGTTCTTTGTTATTAATACAAATCTTGGGTAACAAATTTGTTCTGTGTTATTAATTTACGCACACAGTATTTACCTCTAACCACGGTAATTTGGCTTGGCAAATAGACGAGCGTGACCTACGGTTACAATTTGGCCCGGAGATGCCCTTCGGCCTTACTTGAACTTCGGTAACATTGTTACACCGTCCCCTGCGTCCCTCGAGGCACTAAATGTCCCTACATCTGTTCACCAAGTCCACCTATAAAACTGTAGCGTAGTTTACAATCCGCAATTTCATTTTATAGATATTGCACAATAAATCATGATGAGTAAGAGTTTCATTCGGTCTCTTTGTTCCGTGGTGGTTAAGCCCGATGCTAAAGGATCTCGGCCGATTGCAATTGAAAAACTGTGGCCTCATTTTCTTTGAAGCCATTGTTATGTCTGCCTTTATTTCAATGACGTTTCTGATTCTAATATTCGAGCTAATTATTTTCTATACGTAAATATCTGTATTTAGCCGCTAGTAGCAATGAGACCGGTGCTTCTAGATTGACAAAGATTTTGTTATTTGAATTGAACAGGTGTCTTTTCCCAGTATAACAATGTTATTCTATCGTGTTGCCCTCGAGCGATCAGACGTCCCCCGAGGACGGTGCAAGTCGTCTTAATAGACTTAGAGACGTACCGTACACTGTATCCCTCGGGGCTAACGTGTCCCCAATCCACCCTATGCTATACGTGCTATGCCATAAAAAAAATGAGATTAGCTTCCTTTGTGGAGCTTCTACTCGTTTATCTGGAGACATTTGGTTTAATTCCGGGGCTTAAACGAATCTCATTTTAATGAAAAGTGCCGCTTTGTTTTATTCTTTATACTTTGTTGCAACTCGTCACTGCGTTTGCGTTTATACGCAGTATTCATAAACAGCATGCTTGAGAAAACTAAGGAAAATTAGGTATAACCCATGTAATAAATTTAAGTAAATTTTAATTTAATTACATACGTTATACGGAATTTATGAACAAAACTTTTAGTTAGCAACAAATTAGAGAAATCTTAACAATTCTTTATAATAAAGTTGTAATTAAATATAACTAAAATTATTTAATTATTATGTATTTAAGTACCTACAGCATGTATTTCAGTATCTTTCACCTCAACGTAAATAACTCGAATGTATTTTTAATGCTTACACAGTTTGAATGAGTAGTTTAGAAAATTCAAATATAGGATGATCTATGGGAGTAAAAACCCATTTTAATAATATTTGATACACAGTTAAGGTGTATATTAATTAAAGTCATAACTGTACGGAACTGGGATTCTATATTTATTATAGGATTGATATTTATTTAATAATGTTCTTTAATTCGATATACCAAATATAGCTTGTAATAAATCAGAAATGTTATGAATTACATAAAAAAATTTAAAAGTATTATTAACCACACTAAATAGTAATAAATTAAAATAAAAAATCTTTCTTGTATAATTACCAATATGCGAAATTCATGTTACCAATATGTCCTATCAGCACGTGCCTACGACATAAGTATTCACATTTACTACTTTACCCTAACGTTGCACGATTTTTTTTATTCTCCCATTGTGCATTTAGATGTGAGGGGATCAGGGCGTAACATATCGATGCAAAGCGACAGAGGGTGACGCCATTCGCCTACTGTTTACCCATTATTTGCTATAATGTGGGTGAAATTTAGCTTCGTACACCGTGCAATAATTGTCTCCGTTCTTTTATTGGAAACGCTTTTATTTATAGCAGGAGGGACGAAAGCCCGGATTATTTGGCTAACAAATTATATCAAATCTGCTAAGAATAGGACGCGCCTGTCAATAAATCAATGCATGGATTTATTGATGAAAGCTGACAAATTTAAGCCATTGAATTTTGCCTAGTTCCCCTAAATTGATGACGATGTAAAAACGAAATCGTTAGTACAGTCATATGACTGTTTTGAAATTATTATTTATTTTAATATGTGTAATGTAAATACATTTGCTGATTTTATATCATTTTATCGATATGAATTCTTATAGCAAATTATACCCCGACTCATGTAAAAGTATCCTGCGGAACTGATAGCGTCTAAAGTCGTTAAACAAATGACACCCTTGGGATAGTATTCCACCGGGATTTATAATAATATTCACTGTCGAGGGCTGAGTGATAATTACACATGGTCGTAGCTAAGAATTATCATTACATTTCGTATTGTTAAATGACTGCCTGTTATGGTAGTACTCTATGAGTCATATACACAAAAAGTAATTCATCATGCCTGACTGTCTGTCTTCTCTGAAATGTTAGATGTAAGAATATGTAAGTAAATAAATAAATAATGTTGAAATGTAGTCTCATTAATTAATTACTTAATTTTGTCTTTTTTGACAGAACTTTGTCAAAGTAAAGTTGATTTTTCTATGAAATAACTTTTTTTTTAAAATTTTTCCACGATCCTCGCGACTGTAAAGTTAGTCTTAATTGTTCTTGAAATTTGAATTATATGACGATTGCGAGCAGCCCCGGGGGAGATACAATATCCGGGTAATATAACAGCTTGTTCAAAACTGGGTCAAAACTCGAAATTAAAACAAAATATTGATAGCACATATATTAAATGTTAGAACAGCCAAGTTTATTACAACACCAAATATTTCAACAACTTATATCTCATAAAGCAAGATGAATGGCAAATATATAAAATGAAATTATTCGCAATCACTCAGTAGATTACAAACATTTCGGGCACAAATATTGTCTAGGTCAGACAAGGAGGAAAACAGTGAAATATAGGACCGTATAGGATCCACAAGGCAACAGGAGTGATTAATGAATCCACACGATAACAAATATGTCGCATTCGTTAACGTATTCTGGGCCTATAGCAACACTGAAAAATGTTCGTATTGAAAGCGTTATTTATAAATTCACGGCAATCATGATTAAGTGGTGTTACTGTTTCTCCTATGGACAGTCTGGTGATGTGTTAATCGAATTTATGTTATAAATACATTGCATAAATTAAAATTATTGTTGTATTTAGTACAAACCGACCATATTTTGTACCAAAAATTGTTAGAAATCAGCATTTTTATGTACAAGTTCGTATAGTTATTGAAGAGTTTTCACATTTCAATACAGAGTATCCTCATTGAATCACGTTTATATATACTATTAATAACTATTTTAATAATATAGTTTTTTTTTATCACATAAGGGGACACACGAACAGACGGGTCACCTGATGGTAAGTAACTGCTCAACTCAGTCTAAAGTGCATTGACTGCCTTTGAGGGTAATGGGGGATAAGGAAGAGCAAAGTAGAGAGAGGGGATAAGAGGAGGTGAGAGAGGAGAAGGGGATCAAGGGTGGCAAAAGAGGAGAGCAGGGTGAGAGTAGGGGAAAGAGGAAAGGGAGGAGTTGCCTATCTCACCCTTTTTCTCTTTTCGGTATCCTTACTCACTCGGCAATACAATGCAAGCATTTTTTAACTTTTCTCTCCTTGTTTAAATTTACTTAAGCATATACATACGTTCTTATAAATAAATTTCAGGATTGTCTTCTCTACAGAACTTGGCACCCATTTAGGTCTCAATTGTTTTGTCGGTGAAGTTGACAGCCATACCATCATTATATTGAACTTGGCTCACTTTTCAAATTTATGTTTTTGGTGGGTAAATTTTACGAATTATTAAATGCATAAGCAGTAATATATATATATATTGAAGCCTTTATCGCTCCTTCTATTTTTCATTTCATAAAAGTACATTCATAAAACGGATAGAGAGCTCAGACCTCCTGTCGGTAATCAGTTCGAGTTTTAGGTATGCGAATTCAACATCCATCCGTATAAACAATTTCTCTTTCTTTCTATCGTTTTCTCTGACCTTTCGTATATACTGTCAATTTTAACAGCTTTAATTTCTAAAATGCCTAGTAAAAGCTTGTCCCCTATTATGTCACTGAAACCTGATTTTAATTGGCAAAATGTCTTAATCAACATCCACTTTTGCCTAGGTGTAGGCTATTAAGGGATTCAGGCATGAGGCAAGAAGGTTAATATTGGTTAGTTCGAGTTATAGGTATGCGACCCTGACTTGCTTAAATATTGCTAATACTTTTCAATCCTTCTGTATAAGCAATATCCCTTCCCTTCTCTTTCTATCTTCCCTTTCCTGTCAATATTCTCTAAATTTTGGGATGAAGGGATAAATTGGTTAGTAATCTATAGGTATTAAATTCTGTCAATATCTAATTATAACTAGTACTAAATTATCCTATTCTAAATTATCTTGTTATCATTTTTAATTATTAGTTTTAAATAATAAGACAACAGTCATACACTATAACAGTTGACAATAATTTGCATGTCTAATACCAGAAAATACCAAGGAACAATTTATTCAACAACATTACTTTTAAATTTTGCAAATGACTTGTGTTCTCATTCATTATTAAATAGCTCAATTGAAATTTCTAATCATAATTTGCTAAGGTATTAAAATAAAGTGACAACTTGTATTTTAACAAATATTTATCTGATAACGACTTTTAGATAAAATAAATAAAATTTATGTAAATGTAAATGTTTTGGATTTTGGAATTCGTCAGGGGGCTACAAAGTTACCACGACAGATTCATAGGGTAATATGTGTACTGAAGATAATATGAAGTTAATATATAGATTGTATATGAGTTATAATAGCCTATTAATGTCTACAGTTTGAATACGAGCCAGTCGTCGTCAAATAGCTAATCATGTATATTACAAAAACTGATATACCGAATTTATGCTATGTATAACTCGTGTTCTTTTTTTGAAATCGGTTTATTTAGAAGTTTATATAACATAGTATTAAAATATACTGAACTAATTACTACTTTACAAACCTCCTGTGAGAAACAAGCTGTTGTGCACGACCTGAATTTATTAAGAAAATATAAATTATAAGACTAATACAAAATGTAGTCACTTACACAAACACATTACCAGGAACCATTATATACCACCAAAATACGAACAACGACATTTAACATCTAAAACTGCGCAACATTTAAAACTGCGCAAATTTTAAACCTACACTAAAAACAAAATGGTCGGCTAATAAAGCTGTCTCCTAAATCGCTGCGGTGATCCCATTTCGTCGAGCACCGTACTTCATAATGCAATGAACGCACCATTACACCGCTAAATTACAAGTCGGACAGACGATATGTCACATTGCTTTATAATGCAAATATCTCGTAAACCCTATTTAAGGCAGAAATATATTTAGAACATACAAATTGAAGTGAAATAGTCTGGAGATTGGTTATGATTATTATGGATGATAAATATATATGTTGATTTATTCTTGCGATATATCTGATGGCTTTACTTATATTATTTTTTTATTACATCAAACCATTCATATTTACGACATTGTGTTTACGATGTAAAAGGAATTGATTAACATCGTAATTTTATTACAAGTACTTAATTATCCCTCTTACTTGTATACAAAGCATGAACACAAATAAATATAAAAAAAAATGGATAACAGTGTAACGGTAAAGGTGACAATGAAGTCATCATAAACAAATGGTTGGTAGAGGTCTCGAAACTCCCGGCTACAGTAAGTAGCAGCAATTCGAGTTGCAGGTATGCAACATCGACGTCCCCTAACTACTGTTTAATCTTCCCAATTCGTCTGTATGTCCTTTTCTTTCCATTGAATTATCTTGTTCTTACCTTTCCCTTTAATTATGCTTCTAATTTTCATATATGTCATTTCTAAAGTGTTCGGTGGACGCAATGTACTTGCCCTTTGCATGTTACTGGGACCAAATTATAATTAGCAAAATGTGGGCGTTTAATACTCCTCTGACAACCCCTATAGGGATACTGGTGTGAGCGTATATAACGGTATAAAAACTAATAATATTCAGCTAGTTAGTTAATGCACAAAAAGTAAATAAAAAAAGAAACATTAATGTTATCCTTACCTACAAGATTATCATTATCTATAAGATTTTTCGGTAGCACTGTAGTAGATATGAGATTTATTACTGAGACATCCTGGCAACATTTCTGGTGCTTGCGTTTGCTAAGAGGTGCGCACTTTCATTACCAGAGGATAGACTTTGATAGTAGATACTCCATACTAAGCACTGTGCTTGATCCGGTTGAATCTATTGCCTTGGACGAAACGAGACTAACCCTCACTCACAAAGTTCTTTTTATACCTGAAAAATATTCTCTCAGAGCATAGTGAAAAGTACGATATTTACAAACAGTCCTATTTTTATTTAAGTCGAGTGTATTTTTTATTACTCTTTCACAGTGCTTTTTATGGACTGTGAATGACTCGAACATCTGTGGTGGATTTCAATTTCCTCTGCTCACCGAACTTCCGTTACTTATGCTACATATCGGTGATAAAAAATTAACTACATACTCCTTTATTTCTCCGTTCAAAGTGTTAAAATACAAGAATAACTTTATAGCTTCCTCAAAAATATTCATGTGCTCTATTACCTTCTTTCTACACTTGTATTAATACTTTTATTGTATACCTTTAACTGCGATACAATACATATATATTATTTAGGTATTATATTATCAATTCTTCCAAGAAATACATTAAAATTCCAAGGACTTTTAATTAATTAATAAACCGGTGACTTGCCGATCAATCATTGCAAGATCTGAAGTAAATGAAGTAATTAGTAATTCAATTAATTTTATACTTATAAACTTCAGTAATATCCAGCCCATATTTTTATTATCATATATAAAGTTCTGAAACTTTGATACTATACATACCTACTTATATTAATTTCTAATATCAAAGTTTCAGAACTTTATATATGGTAATAAAAATATGGGCTGGATATTACTGAAGTTTATAAGTATAAAATTAATTGAATTACTATAAAAATATAACAAAGCAATTAAAACTTTCCTGTGTGTTGTTGACAAAGTCATTTGGTCCCCAAATGTGCGCGGGCTCAGACATCAACATATACATTGGTTTAAAACATGTGGCACCAATTAAAGTTCTTTTACTGAAAGGATAATAAAGATAAGACTTGAATAATGATCTGTGAAGAAACATATTACGAATGACTGCCACTTGTACAAGTGACAAACTTATAAATAGTCCTTTTTACTATCTTTGCTTATCGCCACATCTGTGATCTTGGAAAGGGTAAGAAACGATAAGTATCTTATTTTTGGCCTATCAAGTGATCAAGCTACTTAAAAAAAGGCAATTAGGTAATAACCTCATAAAATAAAAAGGTAGAAAAACTCTACAATGCTGCATCTTTATGATTGGTTTATTGAACTGACTTGAAGGTGAGAGATTATCGTGTCTCAGTAACTAACAAGTCGAATATTTTAAGGCGTTGTAAATTAATTCTAATATCCACTTACTTTTATCACTCACTTTTTACTTTTAGGGCCTCACCCCAGGTTCAGAGTTACTACTTAGTCGTAAGTTCAAACTCGATTAAAGGAAGGAAAACTCTGTTTGCCTTCTTCTGGAGAATTTTGAAGACTCTATCAAGTCTGTATCGTTTAAGTACTTGACCGAACTACTTGAAATCGATGTTGCATTAAAATTAGAGGTACTGTTTCTCAAACCTATGGTCTTGTTATAATGTTCTTGTTTACCAAAACCAATAAACTCAATATTATATAACGAAATCTGGAAATATATTTAAAAGCCCTCCTCATGGGAAAAAAATAATCGATTAGTAAGTGTTGTGTATTTCTTGTAGGAAGTAATGTAAGTTTCTATCTATACTTTAAAAGTGTTTGAATTTACGTTCACGCAGTCTGCTCTGCAGGGCAACTTACGTCCATTGCATGCAAAGCCGTGACATGCAATTGTAATACAGGAATGGAACGGTTTACGTATTCACACCTATTTATGAAAATTTGATACACTTGGTATTGCAAGTACGTCCATCTCACCGGTGAAACATTAAAATTAAATTGTTATTCTCTTGCATTAGTATACAGTCTGTTCAATGTTTTGAGACAACATTCTGCCTCAAATAACTAGAATTATTACATCATAACACTTCGCATACTGATAACAATAAATTCCTTTGTAAATTACTAATGTTGTAATACTTACATGTAATACGTGCGCATTTTAGAAGCAAGGATGTTTGTAATATTGAATTACAAACTAAAAAAATAATAATAGCGTGTTCTATGGTTTGACTGTCCCTGTATTTATTTTAAAATTGCTCTTGAACATGGGCGCAGGAAACTGCAGTAATCATTTTGCATAAGCGAGCTCTCGACGGTTTCAATTAAAATTGTAATTAATTGTTTTGCTCAGAGCACTGACAGGTTCACTGCAAACATCATTCACTTTTATATTTATGTGAATCCACTTGACAGGTGAGGAACGATGCTCATCTTTTTCTAACATGCGTTCACCTCATTTACGATGCTCATACTTGAAATAATACTATTTTAATATAATTGAATGTTTGTTTCTGCATGTATTATAAAATATTATCTAAAGCACGTACACTTCAGAATTATTTAACACGTTTATTTATAACAGGTATTTAACGCATAGTATTTCATTTAAACTCAACTACAAAGGGAATTAATAATTATAATAAGTATTATCTAAGAATTATACACGAACATTTGCTACCAGTATAATTTAGTTACTATTAATTCCAGTCCATCTTAAGGTTGCCTGGAAGACACCGCTCTAAGCTACATGGCGGCCCTGTATACATTCTTGATATGTTGTAACGGTACCAATAAAGTACCTCATCTTAAATGCAACTAAATACTTTCTACGAGGCTTGTGAGCTATGTAGGTGGATAGAATGCTCATGGTTTATGGTAACCTGCCTACTCCGCTGCACGTGTAATCTTATGATATTTACAAACATTCTTCAGCCGTTTTTTTATTTTATTGTTTCAGCAACTATTAACATATTTGATAAGCAGCAGCTTGAATAAAGTTCAATTTACAATAATTGACTAAAGTAGGCTACGGAAACATTTAAAGACCGACGTGGAATCTACATATATACTGCTACTGTTACTATAATATAACCACTTTATTTATATTATGGTGTTACATATACAGGTTTCTACATACACGAACATACATTTATTATAAACTACGACTTTAAACTCGTGATATGTATATAAAAAATATGTGTATGTGCCAGTGTTAAAAGTGTCTACTGAACTGTCTGAACCGGATCGTTGGAAACCTAGAATTTAAAACGGCCTTACAAACCGAAAACTGACTAGGATATTCGTCCCAGTAAAAATAGGCAATCCTTACTAAAGAGGGTGCCTTCAAAAGAGTAAAACTCGTGACTAATACAGTATGTACTTTAAAAAAGATGAATACCACTAATTTCATCATGGAGATGTTCATCATGTGTATGAGGATAACTCTACAAGTTAACTACTTATCAAAGTTGAGTGAGAGCTCCTGCGAATTTATCTTCCTTGCCACAGCAATATAAACGGATACAAGGGGACGTAACAAGATCTTTATTTTAAAGTCATATACATACATACATATTCTCACACCTTATTCCCTTCTAGGGTAAGCTGAGGTTTAAGAGCGCTACTTGTAACGATCCTGACACACAAGTGAACGAGTGTTTTTAATTTGACCCATCTTTAGTATATTGAAGATCTGGTCAGTACTGTATACGTCTTTTTTAAATATGGCCTACCCGCACCGACTCACCCACGCACAGAAGTTTGTTGTTCCTTCCTTTCCATTATCCAGTTAATCAATAAAAATTATACATCTATAAATTTATAAATCTAACATGGTAAGGGTATTGAATTTCGAGTTGTCACACTATACGAGTGTGTACATGATTGCTAATGTTTGTTTTGCTGCTATTTTTTGTGTTTTATGTGTCTATATTATTAATTATACAACTAAATGTTATTTTAACAACAGAACCAGACTTCATCTTTTAGTCTGCAGTGAGTCGTAAATCACAGAATCAGTATTTATATGTCTATTGATTGTTGGAACAACACACTAGAGGTTCAGTCAGGTAAAATTCTCTTTAGTATGAAAGGTATTTATTAGGTTTAGACAGCAACCTAAGCACGGTTTGTTACGGTTAGATTTTTTCATTTATTTATATCTCTTTATTGTACACCACAAAAGTAGCATAAATTTCGGCATAACAATAGGCGGTCTTATCACTTACGGTGATTTCTTGTAGACAACCTTTATACCGATATTATTATATCAGATTTAGGGTAGTCTAAGGTGCACTATTATAACGACATGAATATATTTAATAATATATAAATATTTAATATAATATACACTACTATCATATTTATACATATATGAATAAGTACAGACATAGTATTCATAATACCCAGAAGTATTTTAGGCTTTTCTAATTTATACTAGTAAATTATTCCACAGGCTAACTGCTTGCACTGAGATCGATATTTCATTAAGTTGTGTGTGGTATGTCTGGGTATTTTCAGCTTCAAATTCTCTGATGATGTCAGGTTCCAGCAATGTGTATTATGAAAGAACTTATAACGATCTTTAAGTTAAGAGGGAGTATGTGGATAGAACAGAGTACTGTAATGATAAGAAAGAATATAAACATTCTGGTTAAGGCGTATTGGCTTGATTGCACTTGCACTTGAGCTTTGAACGATACTGAGAGATATGATCATACTTTCGTAACCCGAATATGAATCTTATGCATACGTTTTGGAGGAATAGGTAAGAGAAGATATTGACAATATTTGAGTTTTTGACGTATGTACTTAACCCATAAATCCTACTCCAGGTACATATGTATTTGTATCGAATCTTCGTTGATGTCATGAATAGCTTCAGTTAGTTTATCCGGGTCAGCTTTAGAGTAAATTTGGAAATCATCTGCAGGTGGTAGGAAGAAAATTGTGGATCAGTGATTAAGTTGAAAACTAACAAAAGTCATGGGGATGACACGCTGCCCTAAGGCACGCCCTCAGATGTAGCTGTGTGATATGGATGCACCAAGAGTTTTCAATACAAGCACGCTGCTGGCGACCATACAAGTAACTACAAAACAAGTCAATAGAAGTCAAGCTCGAGATATGTTTAGAAAGCATTATATAGCAAGCAAGACATCAAAGTAGGAGGTGTTTAAAGCATGACTGCATTCTAGCAAGCTAAGGACCGTCAACTTTCGGTATTATATGTTTTACTTGATATCCATGAATCCCAGTACAGCCATAGCCCTTCTATGGCTGTACTGGGACCGGAAAAGAAATCTGATTAAAAAGGGTTAAGTAGAAAATTTCTAGTAAGAAGGAAGCGCAACTGAGTGTGGATAAGATGTTCATTGATTTTGAAAAAAAAAAGTAAGGATAGATGTAAGTCAGTAATTATCTTTCTGAGGGAGAGGAGTGATTTGAGCCATTTTCCATGCATTTAAAAAATACATTCGGACACTCAATAATTAAAAGTATGACAAACCATGAAATCAAAGTTCACCGTTACTTTTCAGTCAATTTTCTATTTGACTGAAAAGTAACGGTGAGTCAAATAGAAAATTGACTGAAAAGTAACGGTGAACAGTTGGAAGTCGGCAGAGAAGAACGACAGTTGAAGAACGATGTTAACAATTTCAGTAGTTCCTCCAAAGTTGGTTGAAGCAAAGAAAAATGAATTGAAAGAATTTATATAAAAAATATTTCAAACAGAATTAGGACGTGATTTGTCTACTCCTAATGACTTCAAAAGTTTCCAGACATGAATATGTATGTAACAAAATGGGGATCCACATTTTGTTACATACATATTTCTTACAATACAGTAGATGTTTTTTTTTATTTGACTTAGAGCATTTTTGTCAAATAAACCAATTATATTATTAAAAAAATAAGTAAGTTGTTCGTCAACATATCGAGGGGTGAATAGCTAGTCAATCTCAATCTTTTCGACACATTTGCGAAGATCGTTTAGTATCATATTCCGAAAATTATGGTTTGAGAGTATTTTAGCGTTTTGTTTAGGATTGTGGATTTGATAGGAAAGAAACAGAAGATCATGTTAAGAAAATGAATCTGCTAAACACTGCCAATATATTGACGTGTTGTCTTGTGTGGAATGATGTGTGGGATTAAGTGGGAAGAGAGAGGCAGAACGTCAAAAAATTTTAGGTAAGCAGGTGTTGAAATCACGCATGACTATGGTATGACTGTACGTAGGTCTATAATATACACCGAGAAGATTTTTTAGTGTTGACGTAGAAATACTACGAGAAGGTGACATTAATGTGAACATCGTTAAAGTTTTTAAGAACATCAGAAAATCTAGTCGAGATTTTATTTATTACGGAAGGCATACTGGTAAAACTACCATCATCGCTGAATGCCGAGAATATTTGGATGAACATTGGATGCGATAGCGCATGATTAAAAATATAATTAAATACCATATTTTACAAGATGACTATAAAAATAAATAAAATATAAATTCGTTTATAAAACAATACGTAAAGTATTTCTAAATAATTTATGTTATCTTTTGACTACACTTCAACTACTATATACGTCTGCCAACAAAAACCAAAAAAAAATATTAAATTAAGCCGAAAAATAAAACATTGACAATAAATATAGTATTTAACTTTTTATTTTACTTTCTAGATTGTTTTTGAAAAGAGAATAACGGCAAAGTAATAAGTATATATGTATGTATATGTGACTACTTAGTGCACAATTATTATAATTTTCTGAAAGGATACTTGAACTTTGACTTTAAATTAATAAAAACATTAAATGCTAAAAGACTCGTACCCGTAATGACAGTTTACAATATAATTAAATTAGACAACGGTTGAGTCCATAAACAAATAATAATAATAAAATAAATTAATCAGAGTACAGCCATCGAGGCTGTACTCCATTACATTACGTTATTTAATTATAGCAAACAAATGGAAAAATTGTGCTAAATTCGGCCCATCCTCTAGCTTCTTTTGACGACTGTTGTATTAAGACCGCTGAAGTTTTTGCGGAGACTATTTTGTTGACTAGCAGATTAGTATTTTTATCTCTTTCAGATACACTATGAAACAACAACATTTACCACCTACTCCGCATCTCCATATTGTCTGCAGAGTGAGTCAGCATTTGCACCTGTCTACCACCTATCTTTCAAATTTCTTGAAATCTTTAAACTCTGCTTCGAGACTAGTAGTAGTTGTAGTGGGGACTAGATGTTGCAGTATTTGTGTCATTTTGTGTGCCGATCTCTTTACTAAAATTTGTACGCCGTATGTTTGTTGAACATGATATTCATGCCAGCAATTGATTTCATTAGGGACTCCATATTGTAGCTGAATGTGATAATGTTAATTAAGGATAATTCAACTAAATCCTCAATTGAGGATATAATAGGTACAGCGGCAGAGGGTTAAAGTTAGTACTGATGTAAGATTAATTTATACTTTAAATAACTTTAAATTATATTTGAAAGCTGGAGCTATAAAAGTTTTATGTTCACTCTATAATTACTCTCACTCTATAAAAGACCTTAACATAGATTTATTGTAAAAGTCATAGTTATGTTTAGTATGTAACTTGTGGAAGAAAGTAGAAGTGAAGTGAAGTGAATAGAAAATTCACTTAGTAGTACGTAAAGAAGAATATCAAAAGAAAAGCTCGTAAAGTTCACGTAACAGCTCTTGAATATAATGCGTTTTCTTTGAATTTTTAAGAGCTGTTACTAGTATCTACAATCTACATATACTAATATTATAAAAGCGAAAGTAGCTCCATCTATCTTTTTGTCTCTTAACTTTTCACGGCAAACAGATTTTGATTAAATTTGGAATGTGGATACTTTAAACCCTAGGGAAAAATATATTCTACTATTTATCAACATACCACGCGGGCAAAGCCTCCGGTGGCAGTTTGTATGCAATTGTGTCTAAAATTTCCATGGATACTTTATTTGTGAGGTCCAGGTATCACAGTAATTTTTATATAAAGGCAACAAAAAAAAAAACTTCAACGGGCTATTAAAATATCTTCTTGTGGAAAAGCATACTTATATCAAATGGATCTGAGATAATAAACGTTCTTTGTCTATTCTCTGGGTGAAAGCTTCGGTAACATTTTCTTTTGATAATCCGGTCGTGTTGGAAACTATAGCGACCTTTACAAGAACCATATTTCGTGCGGAACGCGTTGCTCTTATTTATTGCCTTATTATGTTGAAACTAAACGCAATATTTCATTTGTCTTCTGCTCTAGATTTGTGCAGTAAAATCGTTTTCTAGGGAACATTGCTCATTCTCCAATTAATTATATCATATGTAACATGAACTTAAAAAAAACAGCCAACTTCAATGCTCCTAAGTAACAATACAACAATACAATGTAATAAATTGTATTCTTTATCCCTTTCAACATTTAGAGATTAAATATTTTCTTACTACTACTAAAATATATATTGATATCGGTTAACATAAACGTAAAAGATATCGTCTAACCTACACACAAAAAGCACTTTAAATAAATATAATGTAATGAAAATTACGAATTATAATAAGGTAGTCTTAAATTGTGTAATTCATAGGCATTCGACCCACTGACAAAAAAATCTTATATTAACAAATAACCTTTATTTCAATAAGCCTGTCTATCCTATGTTCTATGTCACATATGACATAGGCCTCTCCAAATATGCACCATAGCACCCAGTCCTCCGCCTTTCTTTTCAACATAAGGTATCGTAAATAAATATTCTATACCTAACTATAGTAATATCTTTTACAAAGAATATATATAACCCACATAAGTGTGAAAAGACTTTATATCGTACACAATGGGTAGGGATTGATCGCGTCCTTTTCGACATTATATCAGTCCGTAGCAGTTGAGAGGCGTCCGTTGTCCCTCGTTCATATAAAATAGGATGTGAGAGGCTACGAGGATTAACCTGGATAGGTACTAATAGCCCTCGGCTTTATCAGTAGCAGAAAGAACATTTTTTTGTTACATTGTGCCTACTCAATTCATTTCTCGTGATAGGACACCATATTTTATGTTGTTCTCGACAAGGCGCTGGATCTGTCGCAGTTCCTTATATGCGATTATTTGTAAGAAGCAATTGTGCTGGTTTATTTTTTCTATAGAACTTGTGTTGAAAGAACATGTTAGTAGGCGGGTTATAAATGAGTATTTTAAACTCATGGTACATAAGTCTACCTATGTTAGCGTACCAACGTTTTATCAACTAGGTTTGTATTAAACGATTATAAACTTTCACTATTTGTATACATCCTTAAAAGTTACTATATACGGGTCTTAATCACGTTTAAGGTATAAATACCTGTTCTTGCTCGATGTTTAGACTAAGTTACACCAGCCGTGATTACGAGCTGACTGGCGTAAGCATTGTCCTCGTGAAGCTAAGGTTTTGACGCCTTGGTTTTCACAAATTGTCAGTAATTTTGCACACAATACTAACCACCTTGATCCGTATCACTATGGAGTGATTGTATTGGGATTTTTTAATCTGACGATTTGATTTTTTCAGCGGTAGTTCTTTTGGTCTGTCCTATATAGGAACTACTGCAGCCTTTTTTGTACACACCAAGTGTCTGTTGAGGAATGGTGTTCTTCGGAGTACGCAATTGATTAGCAACCTTATAGTGAACGCTATATATATGTAGGCATATGTTTTGATGGAATATTTCTTAAGTATTGTTCCAATTTTGTCAGTCAATCCTTTCAGGTATGGCATGAATGCAGGCGCTCTGCTAACCCCAGGCTGTCTCTCCTTCCTCCTTGAACTCTGTGTAGTTTCTCTGCATCCGTTACGCTCGAGTACCTCCTAAACATCTGTGATCTCACTTTTTAAAAGTTCAGGGTCACATAGGCTTAATTTGTTAAAGACGTTGTAACGGATTGCAGGGGACGTGGGTGGTGGTGTGACTGAGCATGAAGATACCTATCTGTGTGTGTAACCTTCCTGTACACAGTTTATCTCAGGGTACCTTTTTCTCTAATTTAGAAATCAGGTATTAAATAAATACTAAAGCAGATATTGACCACGAAGAGCCTCTTTTTGATCATATCATCTCATTACACAATGTTGATAATAGGATTCTGTTGTCACACTTGTCACACTGTCACAAATTACAGCTAATTAGCTTAGAAACGTGTTCGTTATCTCTTTGTTTGTATAGTATCAACATATTGTTCCCGACAACTAGAAGTGGAGTAATTCAGCAACAGTGTTCAATAAGACGCTGACATCACACAATAGATGTACCATCAATTTTGTTTAGTAAATCGTTCAATCTTGTATAAAATTCATGGGGTGTAGCACTGAGGAGAATGATAAATAAGTCGACGGTTCAGCCGAATATTCTCATTTAATACGTGACCTGTTTTGTGAAAATATCCCTCAGATATGAGTATCGCGATGGATTGTAACACAAGAATGTTATCTATCACACGTTTTTATCAGTTTTTGTTCCTATTTCAAGAGATGTTTCAAATGAAGAAAACGTCACGTGGGATTAGGGAGTGATTATTTGTGAAAAACAGTTTCAACGGATTGACTTGAATTTATTAATTTTTTTACGAATTTAGCATGGGTACTTTATAAATAGCGTTGTACTCATTTTAAAACCACCTGAAATTATTGTTTTATTTTCCAAATAAAAGAAATGTAGGTCAGGTAATCCACAATATATATAATCTAGCTTGTAATACACCTCTGCCTAAACGGACCTACGAATACAGGCGTGAGCGTATGTATGTAAGAAAGCATCCTAAAATAATATGTTAGGTTAATTACATTTGTTTTTACCCATACTTTCGCCATGGGAGCTGTTGGCATAGTGCCTCCACGATACCGGATGCGCCAACTAGCATCCGTTTCCTAAAAATGGCAGACATTGCAAACGACTCACTTTTATTGTTTTCTTCTCACAAAGAATTTTTATGTCAGTGATTAACGAAGCATTGAAACATTTTTGTTTCAGTAAGTTACAATTGCTTTCAAAATATAGAGACTCCTTTGTTCTTATTAAGTAATATCTACACATATATAGGAATGAACCACGGTACTTTAACAGTAGAGTTATATACATACTACTACACTTCAATATTTATAGTGTGTATTTATCTTAAGTAATTATAGATTTCACAGTTCTTTGAGACAAATTACGTATTGTCGGTTCATAGTATGTTCAGTTGTCACAAGTGCAGATGTCACATGAGTCAAACAAAGTGGAGTTATACCTAAGTGTGTCTCAAAACAAAATCACAATCTTGCTCATTATAAGAAAGTAACACAACCGTTCATGTGCATTTACTTATATTAGAATATTAAATTGGGCTTTCAAGGAATCGCTCCCAAATTAATTGGCTAGTTATCACATCTAACTCTCATGTAACTTGAAATACTGCTATGGGATAGAGTGCTTCAGAGTCTGGGAGTACGTCATATATGATACAAGTAATAATAATCGATACAATCCCAGAATGAAAGTTGTCTGCTCCATTGTGGGTGTATTATACCTCTCTTAACCTTCTGGTTTCACATTCTGCTTATTAGAATGTAGGAGGCAACCGTCATGTCGTCGACCTGGCACTTTATAAACTTTATAAATACTGTCGGACAGATAATTTTTATATCCTTTAGTCAGTTCTTACGACATCCACGAGAAGAGTTGGGATGGTCCTATTCTACTCTGCTGAGAACCACACAGCTATCGAAAAAAAAGTTTATTTTAATGTGCGTTTCCATAAATACTTTTTAGATTTCATTTTGTTCACAACTTTACAATTAACTTGTCTAAAGCACAACTAAAGATCTGAAAAAGTCAAGCTAGACCTCATTTATTCTGAATTTATACATATAATGTAAATAATAAAGGTTAGCAACGCAATAGAATTAACTTAAATGAGTAAAGTTTTTCATAAAAGATATTTTAAATGAACGTTTTTGATTATTCATAGAACAATTGAAATAATAAAACCATATTATTTTAGAATATAAAATCAACAAACTCAAAATCCAATCAAATATATGTATTTGTTAGCTATTTTAGACTCCATTTGGAACTGTTAACGCAAACACGTCATTGAATTGAAACAAAATGTTATCATACTCATTCTTGTTGCCTTACCTATAACCGTGTGAGAGGAATACACTTTACTGCTATTACAGACTGACTGCACGGATGGCGCAGTGGATTACGAAGTTGTGCATTCGATCCCCTCACGGGACATGACTTTGTGTAAACAATAAATTGTTATACCTGTTTCGTAAACTAGAATGGGTTTCCAACAAACGTCATTGTACCGTGAGACAGTGCTCGCAGCAACTCTCTATATTACCTCATAAAACAGCCACTTTTAAAGGTAGTTTCCGCTATGCGGCTTCTAAGATATGGAACAATTTACCCCCGCCTATAAGATCCTTAAATACTATTGGCACAATATAAACTGCGGCAGTATCTTATAGAAGCACAGCGGAGACTTAATATGGCCACTGCTAACGCATCGCTTATATAACGTTAAGCGATGTATGGTGTGGTGAATGCTGTCGAGCATTTTCAGAGTGAAAGGGTGTGTGTGCAAACTGTGTTGTTATTGTTTTATATTATTGTGTATGTTGGAGTGATGAACCTTTCTGTTTTGTATTGTTATTTACTATCTAGTTAGTATGTATGTACCTATTGGCCTGTGATGGTATGGTCAGCAACGGCCCAATTGAAAACCAGCGTCAGGATTTCGTCTGACACAACGCTGAAACGCTTTTTGGCACTGGCAGTGAGTCTTTTTGTAAAACTGTTCATGTACCTGTGTTTTTTGTGTGCCAAATAAACATTTTTTTTTCTTTCTTTCTTTCTTCTTTATTCTGAATCTGGGTGTCCGTTGTTTAAATGTTTGTAAAGTGCCCCGCGGTGGGGCAGATATCTTTTAAAAAAATAGATTAATGTGAATAATTTATACCATTTCTAAAATATGAATATCGCCTTTGAACTGTTTAAAGTCTGATGTGCGTCTTAATACTCAGAATTTAGTACTGCAAGTACCTAATACTATAACTCCTATGGCGGGAATTATAGGATTCTATTTAATCCTCTTGTACAACTTACATTGTGTGAATAGTATAGCGACAATGGTGTTATGTACCATTGTCTTTTTTGTGCCCCTTAGGTCATCACCTCCCCGGAGCTGAGGGTGAGATGGTGTGTCGGAATTGAACCGACTAAAACCACACGGTGTTCCGCCACAGTGGCTATATCGCAGGAGATCCGGGATACTCTAAGAAGGAAGCTTTCGGAAACCCCTGCAAGCCTTGGCCACCTGATTAGGAGGTGTCTACTCTATGGAATATGGGGGGCCTTACCCTCCTCCAAATCAAAAACCCGCGTTTGGAACACGTTACGCCAAAGTATTAAGCCTGTTTCTGCTAGGGTCCGTAAGCCCACATGTAATAAAAAGAAATCGACTAGACCAATTTGTATAAATTTTCATACATTCGTCAGAGTCAAAGGAAGGTTTTGATGAAGAATAACGAAGAGAAGTTGTAGGATGTTTTGTTCTGGTGTAAATAAAAAAAAATAACAAAATTTAAAATACGTAAATCTTTCAATTTATTCTTGTTAGTTGTTATACTTAAATCAGACTACTAACAACAGTAGATATTACTATTTTATAAAAAGCTTTGCTAATGGTGGTTATTTTTACACTTAAATATATACCCTAAATTTCATTATCATCATCATAATAAGGTCAACCATAAAACGGCTCCTGCTTGATATGTGCCTCCGTCATTGACTTCAAAGAAGACAGGTTGGAAGTGGCTTTCACCTACTGTCCTCCTGCGTTCTTTACGTCGTCTGTCAACATTATTGATGGGCGTCCTACGCTGCGCTCCAGACCCATCGCTCATCAAGTTCTTAATACTATTAAATGCCCCTAGGTACTTGGATCAGGGCGCCTGAAGGGAAAGTTACTGAATAGATTAGGTATTCAGGCTCTATTTTAAAAGTGAAAGCCCAGTTTAGCTCTAACACTTTTAATGTATGTATGTCATAACCGCTTGAGTACACCCAAATCATCTATCTAGATCATCTAGTTTATATCATCTAGTTAATAAATAAGTTTGTACGAATCCTGTCAAATTGCCTGCGGTATATTGGGATTAAGTAAAAACATTGCCCTGATCAACGATAATGAAATCAAAACACCATACAGTCCCTAAACGTATATCTATAGAAGTAAATGATCCAAAACAAGCTGAGTTCGTGTATAGTGCAAAGCATATATGTAAATGATTACCGCGTTATCGACAGTCTGCAACAGGCCAATCAAGTTCATTCAACCCAAATTCGTCGCAGTTTTTTGTGCAAAGGAATTAAATCATAAACGTCGCCATCCGATGGTTAAACATGACGCTTTTCTTCGAGCTGTGTTCATCATTCAACGTCAACCTATAATGAGGCACGACTCGGTTCTGTTGAGACGATATACATAAATCAGAGAAAATTATTCACTCACGCCCCTCTGATATGACGATGTGTTCTACATAGTTATCAGATGCGTTATTGTACAGATGATATAAGTTCGCTCGATATTTATATGTACTTATAACGTGTTAATATGTAGTACCTATTTTTGTGTGTAGGCGAGTGGCTAATGTATACCGGGCTAAATCGCACCAGTGCTCTGTTTATTCCTATTAAATTAAAATCACAATTGATTATGCATTGCTTTTATATATAGGTGGGTTTTTTTCCATAAACCTTTTATACATCACTATTGCTACAAAGTTGTTTTGTAATTGGTAAAGGTTCATTAATTAGGTATACCTTTACTTGATGTCACAGGATATAGTTTATCGTAGGCAAAGGAAATTATTGTTATTTAAAAAGTACTCTGAACTTTAAAAGTTAATTTTATGCCAAGCCTACTAGGTTCTAGAGCGGGACAAAGGAATGCCATTTATATTCACAGGTCACTAGAAAAACATAACCCTCCATCTAACTCTGTCGAGTAAAAACTTTAGTTAGTTTATTAGCAAGTATGTGATTGTTTTCTTCCTTGGACACATGAGTCTTTTTAATGAACTACATGAATGACATAAGTATATTTTTAAGATTACTTGATTTATTTACGCACTTAAATAACTGTATATTAAATGACAATTAATCAACCCAGGACCGCTGACTATGTATTGAATTCGACCGCTACTGCTGGGGAAGACAAGAAATCAAGTATAATTAAGAATTTCTTTGAATATATTTAGTATAATATTCTACTATATAGATAGCATGTTAAAATACCTTTATGTTAAAACTGCCATGTTTTAAATACATATATGGGATATTTTTTACAAGCAAATCAAGTACGACTTAATAATTGTAATGGTATGGCGTATGGTTGGCATAAAGTAACTATGCTGTAAGTTTTTTTTTTTTGCAGAATTATATACTACAACAAGCAACCACTTCAACATATGATCGTTAAACAAGTTTATTGAATGCAATATTAAAATAATTTGCAAGAAAGTATTAAAATGTAAATAAGAATTTAAAACCGGTAAAATATTTAAGACTCGGTAGCGTTTTACTCATAAATATAAAATTATAGTTTACACACATTAATTTAATTTAAGTTTACCATTAAACTGACCGTAATTACTGCAATCATATGAGTATGAAGAATTAAAAATCAGATATTTTTGTTGTATCTGCCATACTGTTTAACATTATAAGATGTAAACTTAATTGTACTATTGTAGAAATATAAACATAAAAACGTGATTGTAATAGAATTTATTCAAACAAGTTCACAAAGCAATCCTCAGAATACAAATTGTTTATGGTGTCGTAACCTCAAAAAAATTGATTAAACCCATAAATAAAATTGTTCCCAAAAAAAAGCGTACCCAGTAATTTGAAAACACCGAAAGCGTTTGGTCGAATGGGTTTTTAAAAAGGCGTCGCAGCCAAAATTTTTACCTATACCATCTTAATTGTTGGCCGATCGATGGGTAAAGTCGTACCGATTTAATCTCAGAGCGGACGCGTTATTCTGTAAGACTAACTTTTTCTTTTTAACTTCATGGCGATTATCAGCGATCGGGAGATTTTAGTTTTAATTTTATTCATTGCTTTAATTCCTTTTGCAGTTATCGAGAAGGCATAACAATTAACTTACTTTTTTCACCAACAGATATTAGCAGAACAGTGTTAATTTAGATTTGTTTCAAGGTTATATGATATCATCTTTCACTAGATCATTGTGAAATCTTATTTTGTAAAAGTTGACATGTTGTACTCATTTATCATATTTATTTAAGAGGTACAAGTTAACTGAAGTTGGGAGTTATAATTAATGACGATATTTATGTTGAATTATGATAATATTTGGATTTATGAAAAGGTTTAAAACTTAATGTTTGTTACATACAATTTTTAAACACCATCTCTCAACAAGTTTTGGACAAACATTGGAGCACAGAACTCTAACGCTAACGCTATTTACACAGCTTTTATGTAGTTATTCATATTATATATGGTAAGTGTATGTTACTGCACTTTAAACACTTTGAATCGCTTATATCATAATTGTAATGTAAAATTTGTTAGTTACAAATAATTTTAGAATAGTCCAATAACGTAAGCGCGGAACTGGGCGCCGCCTGCGGCCTGGAGGCACTGTTATTACTACCAGCTCCTGAGCCAACTACCGCAATTGATTTTTATCGTGACGACATTATTAAATAACCTAAGAAAACTTAAACTTATGCTGTATGTAATTATTTTTTATTTCATATTAAAAGAAATATCGTAAGATAAAACTAACATTTACAAATAAATCGGTTTCGGCATCTTAAAAAATCCCTTGTTGTTTGCTTAACAAAGAACATTTTTGACAACATAGCCGTGAAAGTGACCGCTTAAAATTTGTTATTATTTGACACTAGCTAATAAGAAGAGGAAAACACTAAGTTATATTATAGAGTCAATTTAAATTTCTTCTTTAAGAGACGAGTAAAATTACTCTACTCAGTTTACTGATACCAGGGGTACCGTTTATGGGTAACAGAATTGAGGTATTCTGTTTCCAGATTTATAGCGTTGTAACAGGTTGATAACCTAACCTATAAACATCAAAAGTAACTTTCTTCGATAGCAAAACATGGAAGTTTTGATAAAACCATCCAACCATTTATGTTCCAACATCTCTATCCAGTAAAGGTTCTTGCATAATTCAAAGTTAAACCGAAAAACTTGTGTCGAACTGTCGAAGGGTATAATCTTGAGTATCGGTACCAGACGAGACCAGACGTTCCACGCAGAAATTTATGTTTTAACTTTTGCACATCACTTTTTCTTATCTTCAACTTTGCTAAAGCCAAGTAATCTGGGCTCTTTAGTGTGGTTTTTAAACCGTCACCTCCTTTTTATAGAATTGAACACCCGTTTATATTCATAGACACTACACTACATATTGCATCTTTGGTATTTGTTGTCTAATGGTTGGTACTAATTAGTATATCGTCTAAGTTACAGTAACTGTTTAAATTAATGTCTTACAACACGTTTACTTATATTTCTAACTTATTCATTTTATTATATTTTGCCACAATAAAATTTAAAGCAACTTAAAAAATGTACTGATTTTATTTATTTGTAATTTTGGAATTTGCATGGTACGGTGTAATTGATATAAAATATTAACGATACCCACTTACGACCAATAAGCCTTCATTGGTAATTGGATAAGATTGCTTTAGCGTTCCTAGGATATTTAAGAGTAATATAATCCAGTTTACAAGCTTATACAACGCATGCGCGGTGGGTGGCGTTTACTCAGTCTCCGCTTATCCGAAGCACGCTCTTAATGACAGCTATTCGGTAATGGGCTCACGACTAAAGCAAGGATGTACTTTTATGATAATTAGTATGACCAATATTTATTCGAGCGGGTTTATAGGCTACCCTTTTATCTTCTTGTTTATTAGTATTGCGCTCCGAATTTGGTATACTGGATGTTAATTACGCATATTCCATGCTTTCGTGTGCAATGATTATTATATATTTTATCAAAAGATTTTGTAGTAAGCAATCAGTCTTGTATTCACAATGTAATGGAATATAGGTTATAAAATGTGTGTTCGCTGTATCTTCATAGAAATTATTGTGTAATGATGTAGATAATAATGAACAATAACCGGTACTGATGTCAGAAGTGTTTACAAAGGCCCGAGCAATACGAATACTCTAATGTCTGCTATAACTACCGAAACATGTAACATCGTTCTATCATTAGGCATAATCAAGGTAATATTTTACGCATTTTTACCACGGTTGCCTGGTACACCGAACACACTTAGACAGTAATTCATTTCCATCATCTTGCATCGGAAAAAAGTGATTGATGCTACGCGACTAAGTTTTTACTCAAAAATTGCGACATATTTTCTATAGTCATTAAACTTTGAGTTAGTGTGCTTGAACAGAAAATCAATAATCGAGCTTGTCTTATATTGAAGTTAATAAAAACCAGAATAACGTATGGGCAGTAAAAAATACATTAGCATCTTAATAAGCTCGACAGTCATATAACAGCAAGAAATTTAAATTAAAGCGTTTGTTTTGCGATATAAGTCATTATGTAATCTACTAATAACATTAAAGCTTATAGGTATCAGACGAGAGTTAATCAGGGTACATGCGGTGGCTTTTAATCTTTCGTCAGGGTTCTAAAATCCAGTATAAAAACTGATGCTTACATTAATTCTAATGTTGATTTGACGCTTGAGTAACTGATTATAACTGATTATAGGATAAAGCTAATAATAATGCATACGTTGTTTGGTTTTTGTATTTATGACAAAAAACCAATAGACTGCTCAGTCTGGTTAATATATAAAATGGCTCTCGAATAACTAGTATTCATAGAAGCGTTATATCCATAAGCAAGTTTAAAAACGTATGCCTTAGAGTCTGCCTAATATTTATTAAAATATGCATTTCATCACATTTTGATTAAGTATATTATATACTAATGTAATAAATTTAAATGCACTATCATTTATTTAAAAATCTGACACCTTAAGTGTATTTACTTTTCGATAGATAAAGCGACTTTATAGTATTTCTTAATTCAATGTAATGAAAACCAAGAACACGCTAGTCCAAATCCAATTGTATACAAAACTGACGTTAAGTCGCTTTAGGCACAAACGGAAGACTTAGTTTTTAGGAGTGACAATAGTTATTTTTAATAGAATCATTGATACGCCCGCAGAAGAAAAAAAGAAAGTAGAAATTTCAAGTAAACCGGCAAGCTATTCACTTTTTCGTATTCCAGAACACTCACATTATTAATGCCTTACTGCAGTGAGAATTCTTTTAAGTAATACTTTTATTTAGAGTTATCAGAATATAAACTGAACGCGGAAGTTAAACCGGGTATTGTTGTGCAACTTTGTGAGAAACCTCTAGATATTGCCTCTTAGTATTAACGTGTTTAGACTTCGACTGATATTGGGAGGAGTTTATCTCAAATGAATGTTTATTTACATATTTGTTGCTTATATCCACGTTATTTGATTAGTGTGCTGTTATAGTACTAAGATGAAAATCAAAGTATTAAATGTAGCATCTATGGATACAATATGCTTAATACTTAAGACATTGTTAAAAGCAAACAATATTTATGTGTGGTCCACAGATAGTTGTCCCGAGTTAGGGTGGTCTTTGTGTTCGTTATAATATTTGTAAAGTCCAGTCCATCCAAAAAATATGAAGTATACTTTTGCTTGCTACTATATATGTAATCAACCCACATTACATAATATATATATTTAAGAAGTATTACCTGTTTTATACACATAGACAGTGCCTCAGTAAGGCAAGTTACAGAAATTATTATTCAACATTCCTATAATAAAACTAGAATTGAAACACATGCTTTAATTCAGTTATCCTCCGTGCAAAATATATGAGCACTAAATCACAAGTAAAAAGATAATAAACATTTCATTGTTAGGTTGTGACAGACACACCGTATTTCATAGAGATTTCATTCGAACATAAATCCTGTTCACATTGTTCAGTAATTATGCTTAAGAATAAATTGTGGTATTATTGGTCTAACTATGCCTCTTTTTATAATCCTGTTACATGGTAAATCTTAACTAAGATGATTCATACGAACAGGATTTAGATAACATAATTGCTTTAGCAAAATTCCAGTGATATTATATCATTTATTAACTGAATAATTCTAATCTTTGTATCATGAGTGTATGTATGTATTTATATTAATACCAGCTATTTTATTACCGACTCGAATAAGTTATTGTATAGATTATATTTTCTTGAAATTTGAACGAAAGCTTAAATTCCTACACACACACAGACTTAGTATCAGTACAAGCAGAATTAGAAATCCAAAACTGCGAATATTAAATCTTGGATAACATTGCGACTTTTGCGTTGTATTCCAAATCGTAACAAACTACATAAACAATTATGTAACTCACCAGACAATTTCATTTTTAAATTACATACCCGCTACCGTAACTTCTTCAATTCCTAAAATATAAAAGAGAATACGAGAGTCGTGAAATTGAAAAAGGGCGGTCGTAACCCAAAAGCTCAACGGAATGTAATTCAAGATATCACTAATATCAAAAAGTTTCGAACTTAACCTAATGAGCTGCTAAAAATGTCTAATAATCTTAATCTTTCTGTTAATCATATTTTCTAGCACTTGACAAGTTATGGTAAAAAGCAAAACAAAAGCGCCTCCTGGTACCCTGAACCTCTCTGAAACAGACAATTTCTGAGGTAGGAATATATTAAATTGCAACGAACATCATAAAATTAAGAAAAAAAAAAAAAAAAAAAAAAAACAGAATGAGTCTATTTAGTACGCACATATGCAATCGATTAATACAAACGGGAATATTTCCACTTCCATTTAAAAAAAGCGTTAGTGCACGCTATTGATAAGGGAGGAGACAAAGACTGTGTAAATTACTATAGGCCAATCTCAGTGCTAACAGAATTATCTAAAGTTTTATAAAAAAATATAAGTGTAAGGTCAAACATTCTTTTACATAAATACAACTTGATTGCAAGTAACTAAAATGGATTTCGGAAAGGTGTATCTACAGAAAATGTTTTAGACTTGACTCAAATCATTGCAAGTTAATTGGATACAACGTTTTACAGAGATTGTTAAGAGACTTTTTTCTTACCTGTGGAAATCCCCTCGCGCCGTCAACCCACCGGGGTTTTCGGTGAAATGGTGTGTCACAATTGGACCGACTAAAATCACACGGTGTGCCATACTGCGCTTAAAATAGGAGGAATCCGGGAACAGCTTTATTAAGACATCCTCGATCCCGATTATCCTCCCGGGCCCGCTCCGCCGCCTCCTTCTGTGAGATGACCTCCTCACAGAAGGCTGCGACCGCGGTAAAATTCCTGTCACTGCCGACCATGGAGCGTATGATGCAGTGAGGGCCCGACGTTGCGTCGCCCAAACGGGGCAATCCGCGAGCGTATGCTGGGCCGAGTCCTCACTACAGTCGCAGTGGTGACAGACGGGACTCAATTCTCTCCTAGCGACCGAGTGCAGGTACTTTCCGAAGCAACCGTGCCCGGAAAGAACCTGCGTTAGTCGGAAAAAAAAAAGGGTCCCGTGCTGCCGCCCTGCCCACTCGACGATGACCGGCTGGAGCGCCTCCACGGTGGCTAAGCCAGCACGTGGAGCCTCCAGCCGGGACGACCAACTAGCCATGGTGACTCGGCGAGCGGCCTCACGCCACTCGCGTACCTCTTCGGGCGGGGGTCGATTGCCACTACCCGCCCGGAAATCAGTCGTCCGCCGATATACTTCGGCGAGCACTTCCGCCTCCAAGTCCCACGGGGGAGTTCCGGCCAACGCGCACGCCGCCTCCGTCGACACGGTGCGGTAACCGCGTATAGCTCTATTCACCATGACCCTCTGAGGGCGCCAGAGGCGTGCCCTATTCTGGGCGGTCAGAGCTTCCGCCCACACCGGTGCACCGGATAGTGCCATTGACCGGACAACCTCCGTGTACAGCCGTCTTGTTGCAACGTTGGGTCCGCCACAGTTGGGCAAAAGTCGCCCAAGGGCGGACGCAGCGGTGACCAGCTTTGGAGCAAGCTGCCGGAAGTGCTCGTCGAAGAGCCACCTCCCGTCAAGGATCAGGCCCAGATATTTAATGTGAGCCCGAACCGGTACGAGGACCGAGTTGACCATGATGGCACCGCCAGCGGGTGGACCACGACGGGGACCATGAAATAAAAGGGCCTCCGTCTTGTCCAGGGCCACCCGCAAGCCTAGCGCCTCGATGCGCTGGACCACCAGTGAGGCTCCCCTGGTGGCCAGGCGCGCTGCCTCCTGAAAGTTCGATCCCCGGGCTGTGACCAGAGTGTCATCGGCGTAACAGATTACGCCCAGCCCGGGGGGGAAGTCACCACGAAGAGCCCAGTCGTACCCCATGTTCCACAGGAGTGGTCCAAGGACAGACCCCTGCGGAACACCGCACGACATGGGCCGATGACACAGGATTCCATCTCGGTCCTCGTACATGACGGTACGCTCCTCTAAATAGTCTGCCACTAGTCGCATAAATCGCGGGGCTCTAGTTCCATTTCCTCAGCTGAGTCAGCTGCGGAACTGGTGGTCCTAGAGCGCACTCGCTCCGAGATTCTTCTGCTCCCAGAAGACGGGTTAACTTCTGGGAGCATCTCCGAGGTAGGCGTTTTGGTCAAAACCTCCACGACACTCCTTTCGGGATTACGATATGCCGACGGTGGCATCGAGACAAATCTCCAAATGCCTGCTCGGTGGCAGTGCAAGTGCACACCGAGCCCGTCCTCTTTTCCTTCCTCACAGCTCCGAGGAGCGAAGAGACAACAAAGTGATAGCCATACAAGCCCCCTCTGTTGGACCAGGCTTCGACCAAGTGGCCGAAGAAAGGTGGCACCTCTTCTAACCAGAATATTAGCCGTTGGCGATGACGCCCTCCTCCAAAATACAGAGTTGGAGGCGTCATCGAAGACGTTGCCCAGGATGCACTACGTGAAGGTTTTCTAGCCAGCACCCCAGATTGTTAAGAAGCCTACTCTAACGTACTTACAATCAACTTAGACAGAATACACTATGTAACTTTTGCAATATAGTAAAATACCAAACTTCCTAAGAATATTATTAGTGCTATAGTATTATAGTGCATTCTTGTTTAAACAGAACACAAAATTATTACTGGCAAACTATATCTCCCTCGACGAAAAACAAACTAATATCAAGGACTTGCTACATTGATCTGTTAATCCGTGATTCAGTACTGTGTTGTGGTTTGGGGAGGTACTGCAAAAACTTTATTGATTCAAAGGGCTGTACTTATCCGTCGAAAACTATTTTGACAGACCTATTATATTCTGACTGTAAAGCCAAATGTATGTGCTAGAAGTTATTCTCAGGAGACATAGTTCAATTCTTCTACAAGGGCAAGTAGTATTACCGTGGTAGAGCTATGCTTTTACACAAACTGTGATACGTACGATAATACGGCCTCACAGAAAACCGGTTATGAAGCAACGTTTGTTTCCATTTCCCCGAAATTAGTGAGGTATTCGGAGGCCCCCCCTCTCCTGTTTTCTATCATCTCAATCACCCTCTCCACTTTCCCATATGCACTAATGATTTATTGAAACAACAACCCCCACAGACACTCACACACCCACCTACACACACACGTATACACAAATTTACTATCACTATCTTCTGGAATACAGGTTTCAACCTACTTTCAGAAGATAGAATAAAAATATCGAATCAAGGTCATATGTCATAGAAATACATACATATGTTATGTACCTTTGCAATTTGTTCCTAATAATCTTTTCTATTTATTAATTAATTTAAATATAAAATTGTTATGAATACTTTTTGTCTTTTTAATGTTACTTAAATATTAACTGCTGTTTAATTTCCTTTTTCGAAATCACATAAAAACTAACATACATATACTTTTAGGTAGGTATATACCGACGTTGCGGGCCCTTTACAGACTTAAAAACTTCCTTCCATTAAAAACTAAGGCAATGCTTGTTCAGACCCTAATATTTCCAATTATCGATTATGGTGACATGTGCTACTTTGACCTGAATGCAGATCTGCTCAATAAGCTTGACCGTCTTCTCAACAATTGCATTCGATTCGTCTTCAATTTACGTAAATATGATCACGTTTCTCATCATCGTGCCCATTTGAATTGGTTTCCAATTCGCATACGCAGACAGATACGAGCATTAAGTACCCTTTACTCTTTACTCTTTTCTCCAACTTCTCCTTCCTACTTAACTACTCAACTTCAGCATTTAGGTACAAACCACTCTAAAAACCTTAGGTCTTCAAACAATCGACTCCTTCTCTGTCCCACTCATCGCTCCGACTTTGTACATTCAACTTTTCTAATTCAGTCTGTCTTGCTATGGAACGCGCTCCCTCTCGGGATCAGGATGGCAAAAACTCGGCAGAGTTTTAAATATCAGTTGCGGAAACATTTCATAGACACATTTTCGGATCCACCACAATCTTAACCTCTCCCCTTCAAAACTTTATAGTATGTATTTATATTTATGTATATATGTAGGTATATATAAATATATATGTATTTGTGTTATATAGCAGTAGTTTAAAGTATATAGCAGTAGTGTAGTAGTATCAATATAGTATATTATACTCCGTATATATAAGCAATATTTAATAAATACATTCTTTTTAGCATATCATTTTGAATTTTCGTGCATCTACCATATTTAGCTCTGCATCGCCCTAAGGTTGACTGGCAGAGAATGCCAACGGCATTAAGTCCGCCTTTGCAACATCTGTGCATAAAGTTTAAATAAATAAAATAAATATATACGAGTATACTCGAAGGGGTAGGCCTTTTTTTCTTCAGCAATAAGGAACAGGTCTATTGCCGTCATCCTTTTGGAAATTATATTAGGAATATAGTGACAGGAAAGAGAGTATAGAAAGGGAACGTAAGGCATTTAGCTTATACAGATGCATACTTATAACTTGAACACGCTAGTGCCAGGAAGTCTGAGCCCTCAACTATAACTTTGTATAAAAACAAAGATAAATAAAATAGTATAGTCAAATATACTTACTAAATATACTTTTTACTTATCATAAAGATGCTTAGTTTAGAAATTGAATTGTTTAAGCAGAGTTTCAGCTACCGCCGGGAAGCTATTCAAATTTAGTGTTTAAGATTTCATCCTTACAAACATACATTGCAAGTTAAATAAAAGCTTCAAACATAATGCTCCTGCTTCCTAGCTACTTTGAAAAACTATAACAAAAATATTGACACTTCACGCTAGTGGTATCACTTGTGTTACAACTTTAAGTGTTCTTATGTATATTATAAGTGAAACGGTAATACATTGTAAGTTTGATAAAGTTTGAATTTCATAAGATAATAGCTAGTCTAGTACAAAGTAAATGTCCATGTTAAACTTTCCTCTTCATCAACTTTAACTACTTGAGCAGGATGACACTCGCACTCACTACACTACAATCTTTAAGAGATGTTTCTGAGAATGAGCTGTCATTGTTTTCAATTTCTAAGTTAAATGTATGAGAGCCATGCTTATTCATGTATGTATGAGTTGACTCGACGGGATTAGTATTATGGCCTCGCAGAAAATAGTTTGTAAGCCATGCTTGCGTTGAGTTTCAAACAGTGAGTAACGTTACTGGAGGGCTAACCCCCTTCTCCTCCTTTGCATTCTATTCCATGTTATTGCCTTATATAGTTAAATATCACATTCATTCAGAGTTTAAAATATTATCGCTTTCTGCATCCAGTCGATTCTGCTTTTTTCACGTTTTCATCTGGTTGTCGTCCTACCTTACGTTTACCGCGTGCTGGCTGGGTAATAGCGCGTATTCGGGGAGGCCTATGTCCAGCAGTGGATTACAGTAAGGTAATTGATTGATTCATTTTACTCCACCGGTAACTATATGATGTTACGGTACGTACAGTGTTCTTGAGTACAGGCGGATACGTGATCAAGTGTACATTTGTAATAACTAATAATTGATAGCTTTTATCCTCGTAATATAAATTTCTCAAATTTGTGTTTTATTTCAAAGCGTACGTATACAAGTACGTACTCTTTGAAATAGAACGGCGACCTAGTCGCCTGTCGTTTAAAACTAAGGTTCGAGTATATATATATATATATATATATATATATATATATATATATATATATGTAAATCATTTGTATGTATATGACAATATATGTTTATTTCTGATATAATAATTATACCCGTATCCCATTCTTTTATTTTCTTTAATTTATTTGCTAAATCCTGTTTAATGCACCTACTTCAGTCATTTCTACATCACCCTAAGATAGCCTGGCGGAGAATGCCTTTGCCTTTAAATAAATAAATAAATAATAATAAGTAGCAATCCAAAACATCTTAAGATCATGATGGTTTACCAATATCAAACAGTTGCTGTTTAAAGTAGTACGATGTATGAACTACGAGGGTGAATGTAAAAGTTCTCAGCATAAGATATCAATAATTATTATATTGCTGTATACTACCCTCATTAGTGGGAAATGAATAAAAAACGTCCAAGTTTGCTCAGAAAGAAATTGTTGTTTATTCAGGATAATGTTAGCGCACACACGTCTGTTGAATCCATTCCTCAAATTCGTGATTGTGGTTTTGAATTGCTGCCCTACCCACCTTATTCTCCAGATTTGGCACCTTCCGACTTTTATCTATTCTTAAACCTAAAAAAGCACCTGGGATGGCAAAAAAAATCTTCAAATAGAGAGGTCATTGCTGAGGTAAACCATTATTTTAATAACCTTAAAGAGGCTTTTGTTAAAACTGGTGTAGAAGCTTTGGAGAGTAGATGGTAGAAGTGAATAGAGCTAGATAGAGATAAAACAAAAAAATATTTGGGAAAATAAAAATATTTTTGTGTGGATTTTATTTTGTTTTATTACCTAGGTCGAGAGCTATTCAATCCACCCTCGTATATCTGTGCGTTTATAGAAATGTGTTTCTTTACTGAAGCTAACGTGATTATCTGGCAAAACACGGATAACTACGATAATTAGTTGCACTATGCAACCGGTGACCTTGTTGCACTTCAAAGAATATCGAAACAAGTTCAACATTATTTTGCTATTAAACAAATCTCAGTGTATTTAATGCCAGTACTCTATATTCTGATACACATTCTAAAGATATTACTAGTATTTCTCCTAGACTGCACCACACAATTAAGTGGTTGTCGGAAAAGATATCACAAGTCGTAAACTTCATTATGTATGGTATGTAAACCGGGATATAAACAAGAACGTTGCAATTTCCAATCAATAGATGCCTTCAAACTGAACGCTGTACGTGAATGTCACCTATCGTCTAACCGCATGAATTACACAAATCATCCAGCGCACTCAGTTTAACTCTTAGTAAGACATCTTAAGACTTGTTTTAGCTTGATTAAGCAGTGATTGTATTTGCATAAGAGCACCTAGATCTCACTTCCAAGTGGTCAGCTGCGAGCGATGGCTAATTAAGAACGTAACCTCAAAGGCTCGGTGGCCTAAGGTTCGCTAAATGCAGACTAAGTGAGCTTGTGCGCTTGTCTTCCAAAGCATTAGAGACCTACGTATTTACATTTCGTAGTGCTTCGCATGAAACTACATTTCGACGTTGAACGATAAATTTTGCATGAATTGAAATGCAAATAGTTGTTAAGTTTACAGTTTCGTATTGATATGCGGGACACTGTTTGTATGTGTGCGCTCCCGGAGACGAATTTATGAAGATTTATGATTTGATAATTTATGGGTCGTGTGCGTCCCCAAATGTATCTTTATGGTTAGTAAATTTGATGAGCAATAATATATTCTTGAAATCACGGTTTTTGTTTCTATTTATTATAAAAAGACACATGACATTTATACATTTACGCTGAACATTCATTACGATTCTTATCTGACATTTAAAGATTTTAATTATATTTTATTATGTTTATTGTTATTTAATATACTAAATAAAATATACAATACGTATTAAACAAGAGTGATGTAATTAAAATATTCTATATAATGTGTACAATATTATATAGCATATTGATAACGGCCGTTATATTGTCTGTTTTTGCAAAATGAACACAGTACACAATAGTTATAGGTATGACCAGTTTTCACCGATTTAAGTCAAATCCTACCTTTATGAAGCATTTTAATGTAAAGAATAAGTTAGTGTATATTCATATGTAGTATGTACACGTATGAAAAGTAAATACAGAGTAAACGTAAAGTAAACGTTTTACGTGGTAAAGCCATGCTTAGGCACGAATGGGCCGGCTCGACCGGTGCGATACCACAGCCTCACAGAAAACCGGTTATGAAGTAACGCTTGCGTTGCATATCCCCGAAATGAGTGAGGTCTCCGGAGTCCCAAAATCTCCCACCCCACCTAATGACCTTAATGATAGCGCCGTTAACAAAAATGACATCCCAGGGGGGTACCAGCGCTAGCGTTGGAGAATCCCCCCCTGGACGTCCACCCTCAGTACGGAATATACCTGAGCGTGGACGCCCAGGCTACCCCTCGTACTCTGGGGGCGCTCAACTGCGCTCTCAAAAACTGCTCGGGGCAAGAGAAGGCATACCATGTCACATTTACCGTGGATTCTTGTAACATCAGGAGCTTACACTCTAACCTCGACACTGTCCACCACCACCTAGAGACAGCAAAGCCGGCCTTGCTCTTTTTAACCGAGACGCAGATATCATCTCCAACGGACACATCCTACCTCTGCTACCCTGGGTACAGACTGGAACACTCCTTTCTTTCTAAGGCTGGTGTATGCGTGTACGTTAGAGATGATATCACTTCTCGCCGCCTCGGCAATCTTGAAGGTATGGAACTCTCCATCTTATGGCTACGTGTAGACTGCAACGACCATCCCCGCATCTACAGGTCCCATAGCGGTGATTCCGAAACGGACCGACTCATCGACCAAATCGCTACAGACTCAGTGCTCCAGCAGGTCCCATCCGCAGGCATCACACTGAATGGCTTGGTTCGCGCAAAACAGATCATGCGGGAAGATCGGTTCACGATTTCACCTTGGCATATGGCTTGACGCAGCTGGTAGCAACGCTTACGCGAATCCCAGATGCAGAAAGCCACGTGCCTTCACTGTTGGACCTTCTGCTGACCTCACATCCTGACGGCTACAAAGTATCCGTTGAGGCCCCTCTTGGCTCTTCGGACCATTGCCTGATAAGGAGCCAGGATGTTGATGTTGATGACTCGTTTACTCGCTGCGGCCGTGAGTTACAGGCAGTCGCCGCGTATCGCACTATAGGTCAGCAGACTGGGATGGAATGCGAACATTCTTTGCATCCTACCTATGGAGGCAGGTTTGCTTCTCGCCGAATGATTCCAATGTCGTTGCCGACTCTGTCGCTGATGTTGTGCTTCAGGGTATGGAACTTTTCATTCCATTCTCCCTGATTCCCACAGGTGGCAAGTCCCACCCCTCGTTTGGTCGAACCTGCAAAGCGGCGTCTCGCCGAAAGCAGGAATGTTACCAACCATGGGCTAATGCAGCGACAGCACGGGATGTATAGACCAGCACATTAAAGAAACAATTTAACTTCGCCTCCAGGTCCCTCAAAAGAGTAATTGCTGTGGCGAAGTCAGCTCACATCGGCAGAATTGGCGAGAGACTAGTGAGTCTCCCATCCGGAACTCGTGCATTCTGGTCTCTTGCCAAAACTGTCCAGGGGAACTTTCGGAAGCCGTCCCTTCCACCTCTGCACATAGGAGATATATCGTTGGTCCACGACGCTAAAGAAAAAGCCGATCTTCTGGGCAAACTCTTTGCGTCTAACTTGACCTTGGACGACGGGGGAAACGCACCGCCGACCATGCTGCAGTGCGAGAGCCGCATGCCGGAAGTCCGGTTTACACAAAGGGCAGTGCGTAAAGCGCTTCTTTCCCTCGACGTTCTTAAGTCGAGTGAGCCCGATAGAATCTCTCCTATCGTGCTTAAGACGTGTGCTCCAGAGTTGGCACCGGTTTTAAAGCGCCTTTATCGGCTTTCGTACTCTCTTGGCGTAGTCTCGAACTCATGGAAGACAGCTCTAGTGCACCCAGTCCCTAAAAAAGGAGATCGCTCGGATCCGTCCAACTACAGACCCATATCCATCACCACCTTGTTCTCCAAGATAAGGGAATCCATTGTTAACTGCCAGCTCCTCCGGTACTTAGAAGACCACCAGCTCCTTAATGATCGACAATACGGCTTCCGTCGGGGTCGTTCAGCTGGTGATCTTCTCGTTTACTTGACTCACCGGTTGGCACAGGCGATCGAGACCAAGGGGGAAGCGTTGGCCGTTAGTTTGGACGTGGCGAAGGCCTTCGATCGGGTCTGGCACCAAGCGCTTCTTGCGAAGCTTTGGCTCACAGTTTTCTTATAGACAGAAGCATCAAGATCGTTGTTGACGGTGCATGCTCTGACTCCAAGTCTGTTAATTCTGGTGTCCCACAAGGCTGTGTGCTATCACCCACGCTGTTTCTTCTGCATATCAATGACATGCTACAGTTTAGCAGCATCCACTGCTATGTGGACGATAGCACGAGTGATGCCCATTACACCAGCTGCGCTAACATTTCTCAGGTAAACGTCATCGAAAGGCGACCCAAACTTGTGTCTGAAATCGAAACTTCTTTATCAAAAGTTTCGGATTGGGGTCAACTTAAACTAGTCCAGTTTAACCCCACGAAGACACAGATTTGCGCGTTCACCGCTAAAAAGATGCCATTGGTCTTATCACCTCAATTTAAGAGCACTTCCCTAACTGGATCAGCCAGTATCGGAATCCTTGGCGTCGATATATCAAGCGAAGTCCAGTTCCGCGGTCACTTTGCGGTTGCGGAGAGTAAGGCCATATTAGCCTCGAAGAAGCTTGGTGTGCTAAACAGATCGACACAGTATTTTACTCCGGCCCGCCAGCAACTTTATAAGGCGCAGATACGGCTGCACATGGAATACTGTTCTCATCACTATGCAGGTGCACCCCAGTACCAGCTTCTCCCTCTTCACCGCATTCAACGGAGAGCGATTCGCATCATCGACTGCCAAGATATTTCTGATCGGCTTGACACCTTGGCGTTGCGTAGAGATGTAGCTTCACTCTGCATCTGCGTGTTCAGAGGAATTTTTTAGACTTATACCGTCTGCAGATTTCCGCCATCGTCCTACGCAACAAAATATCCATCCCCACCACCTGGACGATTGGCACTCCACCACTGTGCGCTTCTCCAGAAGCTTTTTGTCTCGCACAACCAGCCTATGGAACAAATTGTCTCCTGCCGTATTTCCGAACCGATACGACCTTCAAACCTTCAAGAAAAGAGCGTTCTCCTACCTAAAAGGCCGGCAACGCACTTGTGACTCTTGAGTTGCGGGTGTCCATGGGCGGCGGTAGTCACTTACCATCAGGTGATCCGTCTGCTCTTTTGCCTCTTATAAAAAATTGTGCAATGCATAAAAAAAAAAAAAAAATTGTGTGATTGGTTCATCTTATGTCTTCCAATCCCTTCATGTCTTCATGTCTTATGTTAATTTAAACTGCAGACTGATATCTATTAGACAGTAAATACACAGGCGGTATAAATTCTGTATAAAATTGTAAAAGGCAAAATCTGGGCGTTTGAGCCGTCTCAGTTTACCTGTGTGTGTGTGTGTATATATAGGCGAGAATATATGTGTCTTTAATTTCCCTGTTATTAAGATTATATCTCTATAATTTCACCCAGTCTACATGACTACAGTCTATGAATGACGTGTAATTAATATTGTCTGATGCGAAAATGGAACTTAACCACTCAACTTAAAATTGACTGGCCAGTTGGTCTAGCGATCCTGACTGCTAAGCCGATGTCGCGGGTTCAATTCCCACCCATGAGAAATATTTGTGTGATGAGCACTATCATTTGTTCTGTGTCTGGGTGGAATTTATTAATAATATGTATATTTTTAAAAACACATACATATATAAGTATGTTTATCAGGAGTCTGGTTACCATAATATAAGATCTGCTTAATTTGGTATCAGGCAGCAGGTATATTTTCTTTATCTAAATTATATACATCATCACCACCAGCAACGGGGCCCAGTGCGAGGGCAGTGGTCCTCGGGGCCCTAAGCACGACGGTGGCCTCTCCCATACCGGAATACAGGTATTGGCGACGTCGGCAGTCTCATTTCTTGCCGATCTCACTGATGTGTGCGATGGAGGCTGGGAGACAGAGCTGTCAATCGATTAGGAGATAGAGAGTGTGCATCTCTGAATCTTGATTTTGATCTTGTTACATTATTATACAAGCAATTTATACTTCAATTTTATATTGGTGATGGTGACATCTGTTATCTTAATGAATATTAGGTTCGCTGGTTTGCTGAGAGAAAACTACTAACAATTATTACTGCTAGTTATTATTATTCAAAAGATGATTGTACAGATAAATCGTAAAATCTCATATACTTACAGCAAGTTATTAACTGACAATATAGCCTTTCAACGGTTGGAAAGTTAAAAACTTATTTTTATTTTGTGATACCCAACTTTAGTTTCCTAAGCACGTTCTTTGGATGATAACAAAGTCCAATATAGACGGGAAAGATGGCTATATTGATAGCGAACTTTTATAACTAAGTATAAAACAAAATTGTATTAAATAAAGTTTTTCCTAGTTAGCGGCTTTTATGTCTAACAATGGTCTGGAGTTTGTCTTGCATTGATTGGTATTAGCATGAGTATTTTGGGTAAGGGAGGTAAGCACTTTTTTTGTTCTAGACATATAAAGATACAGAGATTTATGATATAGATAATTTCTGTGACATCAGCTCAAAGATATATACACTTCTCATCCAAACAGTCGAAACACTTCTGAAGTTCTTGTATGAGTATAATGTATTTTTTACATTAAAATAATAATAATAATAAGAATACCATTTAATTCCGGATATTACAAGTTAAAATTCAAATTAAAATTAAATTTATTTAGCTATCGTGTTTTGTTCAACAGGTATGTTTTTACCCTTTAAGAAGATTTTTTATAATGTTAGAAACAAGGACGTAAAACAAAAACAAAACTCAGTATCTCGTATTTCCTCTCTGGGCCCTAATGACTGATTCCCTACGGTTCCTCATGGAACGGATTAGAGTCACAATCTTGTGTTGTGGGATGTAATCCCACTCTTCTTGTATAGCTAAGCTATACAAGAAAAGTGTATAGCTTAGCTGTACAAGACTGTGCTCGTAAGGAGTGGGATTAAGCTGGCCAATCATCTCCGGAGCAGGATCTCTCACTCGGACTCGTCTCTTCAAGTCATCCCATAGGTGTTCTATGGAGTTCTTCCTGGCCAGCTATAACTGTTATACCGACTTCGCTCAGGTATTCATTTGCAATGTCTGTGGTATGAGCCCTGACATTGTCCTTCATAAACATGACGGGTAGTAGGGTACAACATGCGGCTCCAGACACTCTTCAATTTAACACGAACCATTTAATGACGATAAGCGAGGTCCATATACAAAAGCAAATTCGGCTTTTCCCTCGGTGGTTATACCTTCCCAAACCGTTCAAGAACCGCCACCGTAGCTGACTCTATAATGCAGCAACTTGCAAACGCTCACCTTCTTTCTTTCGTCGTTACCATACAGCATGATCTTACTCTCATCATAAAAGAGAACTTTTTTCCATTTAAGGTATGACTGATTTAAGTGCTCACGTGTAAATTTAAAGCGTGCTTTTCTGCGGTCTATCGTCATTTTTTTTCCATTAGCTGGTTTATGAGGTTTCAGTCTACACTCCGCTAATCTTCTTCTAATAGTAGAATCACTCTTAGTCAATCCTCCAACCTCATGGAGCCGCTGTTGCAGACAAATAGAGTTAAAGTTACGATTTCTTAGAGAAACTGACGCAATACACCGGTCATATTGTTCAGACGTGACTCGATATCTAACAGATCCGGGAGAGGCGAGTAATTATAACAATTTCCCGATAATGGTGGTACACTCTATTGACAGCAGAGAGGCTAAGATGCAATCGAGCAGTCACAACACGCTGACTATACCATGAATCCAGCAAGGCCACAGCTTGGTCGGCTTCCGTGGGTGAGGTATACATATTGTTTGGAAAAAATCTCTTTTCTAGGATGTCACAGAGCTTAACAATCAATATTTAAAAAAGATATACATTTGCTAAAAAAAAATTGATTAAATGTAGAAATTCAGAGGAAACGGACACATTCAAAACGATCTTTACAATCATTTATTGGATGATTATTCGAAAATTTAAATTCCAATTAATGATTGTGGTATTTTTATTTCGAATATTAGTCCTCCTTTTTATTTAAATGCCTCCTAAGTAACCTGTTTCGTTTTTTTTTTTGATAAGAGGTGTATACATACAGTTTTAAAGCGAGGCTTCTCTTAAAAAAACTTAAAGAGACGTCTCTCCCCAGCTTCATATAACGGCTTCCACTTTAACAAAGCTACGTTTTGTTGTTTTCGAAGTCGTGTGTAATACTAATTGTAATAGCCCACTCATTTACGATAACTTATCCTACTATCTATCATAATTATAAAATATCTATATATAAAATATCTAATAATATATCTTAATTATAAAATATAGACGCAACAAGACGGTATGATGTGCATTAGCAAATATGCATTTTAACTTGAATGTTTTGGTTCTGGGCGAAGCAAAGCCATTGAGTCGAATTAATAATGTAACAATGTATTACATATGTATGTACATACATATATACTGTAACTTAAGGGAAATTAAAATGTATGCTCCATCAGTATAAGCAACATCCCTTGCCTTTAGTTTCTATCATCTCTTTCTTTCAACTTACTCCAAATTTTTATCACCTAACTCCCAAAAATACCCGGTTGACGTCAATAGGGCTGCCAAATATTACGTAGATGGAACCAAATTATAACCGGCAAAATGAGAGCGTTCATTACGTCTCTGCTTACCTCTTCGGGGATGGGAGCGTAAGTATATGTATGTATATATGTATGTAAAATGTATGACTTGTGTAAAGTAAATAAAAAACAGTTATTAGAAACAACGACGCCGTCCTACATTCATGATTGGACAGTGGTTCAAAATACATGGTGTACAAGACAGTTGAGTTGAATTTTTTGTAACTATTAGGTAAAGAGCAAAACTTTTCATAGATTTCTTGGCCTAGTTAGTGTCAACTCAGCTGTAGAAATACCACCGTATTTCTTAAAAATAAAATAAACGGGTTTACAATAATAATGCATTTTTTTTTTCTAAAGACCTTGTCGCAGTTGTCGCCTACACCCTGCTGGACGTATCGTATGGCATGTCATGCAGATGAGTAAGATATCCTCAACATAAATTTATTAGCCCGTAAAGCCAACTAGATTATTTATATTGAAACACTTTTATAACCAATATATTTTTCATGGAACATAATTATTACGAACTTCCTTCCTTAAATTAATTTAGCTTTAACAGAAACGAAAATAAGTTTGAAATTTTCTGCTCGTAAAAATATGGGAAAGAATTTTAATAAGCTCTTTCAAGAAGTTGTGACAGTCCATGATAGTGAATAGATTTTATGTGTTTTATAATTTATGAGCATAGTTTTGTTATTTAATGCTTTTGACGGCGATTTCGTTGCAGTCAGAGAACTCTTTAGAACAATGAGTTGTAGTTAGTGTATTAGCAACAGACGAAGAGAATCAGTTTAGAGAAACATGTACATAGACATTACACAGTGTCTCGAAGTGATCTTGTGGAATACAAATGAATACACCCTTCTCTGATAAAAACAGTTTATAATAGGTTAACGTAACGTGAGTGGGTATATAAACGTACCACATACTAACCTCCGCTTGCGGTAGCCTATTTCCTTGCCCAGGGTACGAAATATCCACATATCCAATTTAATCTAAATTGATTCTGCCATTTAGCCGTGAAAAGGTAACAATAGAAAGAGACTTTCGTATTTATTGTATTAAGTATAGATTATGTATTTGTACTACATAGTAAATTGTAAAAGGTATTATGTCTGACTCGAAACAGTTAAAAAATTGATATTGATTTCGAACAAACTATGTTCTGGCTAGGTACGGAACAATGTAATGTAAAAAACATAGTTGAAATCGCCCGATGGGAAATAGAGATGTTCAGAATGTTCCCAACACATAGGTTTTATTTTATTGGCAGATGCCTCCGTGTATCACTGAGGTTTACGATGCACTACACTCTTTATTTCTGTGTGCAGGCTTGCATTTTATTGTAATAAATTCTATTTCTGTTTAGAACTAACTTTGACTTTGGAAAGTGCTATGAAATATGTTGTTAATAAATATTTGAGGTTAGACATTACTTTGTCTTAAAACCCGTTTGAAAGTTATGGAAATTCATTCAATTGAATCTGTCTTATATTCAAAGCTGTTGACTAGACTTTGCGTAGGTTAAACAATTATCGAGACTTGAATACAAATACCATAATGAATTGTTTGTATAGATTATTCTCTACTAACACAAAATTATGACAAATACTTGTCGTAAACTTCTCTTTCTTTCAATATATTTTTTCAATACACGATTATAAAACATGCACTTAGATTAAAATGACTATAAACCTGGACTCGATAGACAAGCTAATGCTCGTCTGAGCAGGTGGCTGTAGTAGGTAGGAAGTGGGAAGGTGTCCAGAGCAAGAAAAGAAATATACAATAGGATACAATCTTTTCCCGGGAGAAAAGATTTCATTTACGATCAAGATAATAAGAATGAGAGAGTCTAATACTTACCAGACGTACCTGATTGTTTATCTAAATATACATAATGTCAAAACACTATGAATATCGACGGTTACGGTCACTGTATTATGATGTTTCATCTGCATATTAAATATTTTGTTTATTGATCGTATTTTGTAATAATAACACCAATCATCATGTTTTATATTAGTAGCTATATCAAACATTTAAGTATCAATAAATATAAAGACTAGGAATATTTAATGTAGGTAATTATCCACAGGAGTACTTAACAAAAAGCCTCCGTACTTTAACATTACTCCTTTCAGCTATGTAACATTGATTAACAATGGACATGAACAGGGACTATTTTAAGCTTGGAAAAAAAACATGAAAATTACCCACATGATAAATGGAGAACAAGTATACTTGAAACAGAACAACTATCTCTCAATCACACAAACAGCTGTCACACGTGTGAATCGAATGTATAGGACTCGGTGCGGTGGCAGTTGGTAAAGTGATCAGACCATAAATATGGATGTTATAGTCATTAATTTCGCTATAAGGCAAGAGATCTAAATCGCATTTGAAATAAATTTATCAAATTTCTCAAAAGGTAAGGTAAGTTTAAAAAAACTAAAAATAGAAATTAAACAAGGACTTCGGCACCCTACTTAAACTAATTATAATAAGAAAAAAATTAAAAACAATGCATACTGCACTCTTTATCAATATCTTAATTGAATGCTTATACTTAATTATTAAATTTTAAAACTGTTATATTTTAAAATAAATTTAATACGTGATCACTGATCAGTGACATTATTAATATACGTTATTTAAGAAGCAGAGAGAATTAAATTAATTTTTGTTATACACTTAACTTATTTTCTAATAAAACTACGAGTATTAGTAACTATTGAGTTAGTAATTATTGACTGCATGACATTTGATGATTGATGTTAATATTATTTGTTACATCAAATTTAAAACTTGCATACCGTAACAGGTGCAACTTTAAAAAGAAATAGAATTAAAACTAATGTAAGGTTAGTAGTAGTAGGTTCCATTATAATTTTTCGTAAAAAGGATTTCAAAGACAAATGTGAGCTTATTAAAAAAAAACTCTCATGTGGCCAGGATAGTTACATCAACAACTTGCCCTTAAATACAATCTTGGACAATATATATTGGGACAATAGATACGCCATTTTACAGGTATGTGCCCCATCGTATTTTGATCGAACTATCATCACTTACAGAACTATTGTTGCCAATAAGCCTGATATAGTGGTGATAGACCGATTAGAGTGCCGTACACTGATTGTCGATATTGCTGTTTCTCATGACGATAATCTCATGAAGGTTGAATAATATAAACAAATAAAATATTTGGATTTGTCTCAAGAAATTGTCGATATGTGGAGTGTTGATTCGGAGATTATTGTTCCGATAATCATATCTGCTCACGGGTTAATTTAGCTATTTAGCTATTCACGGGTTAATAGCTAAGAGCCTCGATCAACACCTAAAGAGACTTTCGTTAGATGGTTGGATCATGGGACTGATGCAGATTGAAGTTCTCCTCGACACGGCCCGGATTGTCAGGAGGTCCTACCATCGGAGCCTAACCACCTGTGTCATTGTCCCTGTACCTGATGTCGATGGTCTAGTTTTTTTTATTTTTAAATGTATTTGTATGCTATATTTAAAAAAATAATTTATATGTATGTATTAATTTAAATAAGGGGACAGGATACACCACTTATTCAGTACAATAAAATAAACTTAAAACTACAGACCAATTGTACGATTGGTATCCCTTTTGCAAGAGGCAATCTCTTACAGGCAACCATAGGATGGAGAGAATATGTTAAAGAGAAGAGTGGTGGAGAAATTATTCATAATTGAAAATTACGTTTCGCACAAGTTTTACTTTGAAATTATTTTCAGAGCTGAACTTTCCTGCGGTTTGTTGTTGCACACGGTACACCATAATGCAAAATCGACATACCATAAATTTGTTCACGAAATAGACGTGCGTGCATGGCGCGCTTGCAGTAATAAATAAATTTTATGTTGGATGTATGTATGCCGTTGTATCTTTGTTTTGATAACTTAGCGTATGGCCAAGGTTATTCATACCTTTTAGCTTTACTAAGCACCGTACATATGTTAAGACTGCTTCGATTATACACAGACTATACTGGTTCGTCTTTGAAGTAATTATCTTTTTAAAATTATATTAGATAGATTATTCTTATAGTTTAAAAATGAACATGATAATAGATTATTAAATGACTATTATTTACGCTCTTGACTTATAGCAAAATATAATACATAATGTACCAAATACCTTATATTACATCCTTTGCACCATATTTCATGTAAATAAACTTAGTATTATATTATCACAAATAAAATACATACATACAGACCCATTATATTCACTGGTAAAGGTCACAGGTAATCCAGTTGCAATTTTATGTTCTGTTAATGTTTTTTTTTTTCTAATAAAATTGCAACTGGAGTACACAGAGACAGTCACAAGTGTAGATATAATACCTGTTTGCCCGCTTGATTTGCTAATCGTAGAAAGTTCAATGCACTTAAGAACGATTAAGTTCCCTCACTTATCTCTTTACTGGCACGGTCAAAATTCTGGGAGTAGTCGCAAGTCGCGATGGGCGTCGCGCACCCGCCCACCAATGCGGGATATTTGCATCCGGCAGAGGGATGTCCGTGCGGAGCTTCGGTCACGCGATGTCCGGAAAGCCAGTGGACCGGATGGTATTACGGCGGTGGTGCTTAAGAACTGTGCACCTGAGTTGTCTCCTGTACTGACGCGCTTATATAGACTGTCCTATTCCTCAGAAATTGTTAGGCGAATGTTCAACCCATTCCCCAAAAAGGCGACCGCTTCGATCCAGCCAATTACCGACCACTAGCCGTCACTTCCATACTCTGTTAGGTGTTCGAGCGGATCATCAACACCCAACTAATCCGCCACCTAGAGGATCACTCCTTGTTTAATGATCGGCAATATTGTTTTAGGCCGAACCGATCCACGGGTGATCTTCTAGCGTACGTCACACACTTTTGGGGTGAGGCTATGGATAGGCATGGGGAGTCCTTGGCCATTAACCTCGATATTTCCAAGGCCTTCAATAGGGTCTGGCAACGCTCGCTTCTCTCCAAACTCCAAACTGACTTCCAGGAGGTTAGCGCTGGTGTACCTCAGGACTCCGTCCTATCGCCTACGCTGTTCCTTCTGCATATCAATGACATGTTAGCCCTTGGCAATTTACATTGTTATGCAGACGACAGCACCGTACACGGGCGATATTTTGGACATCCTGATGTCAAGGTGGCAGACGTTGAGGGAAAACGACGGGAACTTGTCGCTGAGCTCGACCGGGTCTTGAGCCGCATTTCTCAAGGTTGTGAGAATCTGGTCGAGTTCAGCACCAAGAAAACACAGGCGTGCGCGTTGTTTAACAAAAAGTCTCCATTCGTTCCCCTTCCTACTCTTCAGAACACTCAACAACCACTGCAGGATAAACTAGGTATGGACATTTGCCTGGATCTCAATCCGCGCGATTACATCGACTCACTAAGCTCGGCGTATTGAACAAGGTGAGACGGTTCTTCTCGCCCGAGCAACTGTGTCTTTAATACAAGACCCAGGGTCGCTCCTGCGTGGAGTACTGCTCTCATTTTTGGGAAGGCTATGCGCAGTATTTGCTAGACGATTTCGATCGGTTGCAGTGGCGCACAGTCCACATTATCGACTGTCGACTGAGGCCACCCAGTCTCTTGAGCCTCTGCAGTTGCGAAGAGATGCCGCTTCTATGGCAGTCCTCTATCGACTACATCACGGGGAGTGTTCTGACGAGCTCTTTCAATTGGTCCCACCTTCTCCCTTCATCTACAGGAGTATACGTGCTGGCCTGAGGAGTCACCGTTCAAGAGTCGAAAATATACGTACCCGAACTAAAAGGCTTGGCTCTTCTTTCCTGTGCCGATCGGTGAAAGCCTAGAGTTCCCTACCAGCGTACGTATTTCCTTCTCACTTTGATCCCGGGTCTTTTAAGCGGGTCGTGAAAAAGCATGTTAGCAGGCCATAGTGTGGGCCACCATGCTGCAATGACTAGACGTGCAATGAGGATGGTGACCACCACTCTTTGACTCCACTTATTGCTCTCCATCAGGCAAAGTGGAGTCACTATGGTGGGCTAATATATAAAATAAAAACAGGTGTAAATACCTATCCAAAATACCGTTTATCACTGTCAATAACAGTAAACTCTGCTTAGGGATGCATAAATTTCTGCAACAATTTGGAAAATAGGTACAAATGTAGCAGCAGCATAAAAGGATGCTATATATATATTTTTTAATATAGGGGGACAGACGAACACACGGGTCACCTTATGGTAAGTGATAACCGCCGTCCGCATGGACACCTGCAACTTAAAAGTTGTAAAGCACTGTCCACCTTTGAGGTTGATGAGGAGGGATTCGAGGAAGAGATGGGAAAGAGGAAAGGGGGAATGATGGGTGGGAAAGAGCAGAGGGGAGTTGGACATCACTAATTTCGGGCAATTGCAACGCAAGTGTTGCTTCACAACCGGTTTTCTTTGAGGTCGTATCGCACTGGTCGAAGCCGGGCCAGCATGGCATGGCATGACTCTACCACGATAAAATAATACCAATAAATAATACCATTATTATCATTATTATACCACTGTGTTAATGAATTTAATGTAACTCTATGTTATATTGTATAGTTATGGCATGATATTATAATAGTTGCATGTCTGTCAACCCTGTCTGTCAGTCTGATGTACCCATTTGATGCAAATAAATAAATATAACTTTGAATAGCGTCAACAGCAAACTTGCAGGAAGGGCTTTTGTACTTCACAGCGTTAAGAGCGAAAATAAAAATAAAATATGATCGACCTACGAATTATTTATTTTAGTCTTATTGCAAATATTGTACAACGTCGGACTTAATGCCTCAGGCATTCTCTCCCAGTCAACCTTGGGGTGTGGCAAAAATAAATGGTAGTAGGTGCAAATAAGTGAGAGAGGTGACAACGGTTAAAACCTTATGATTGGTGATCCTTTTAGTGGATTGTTGCTATTCATTCCGAAGCTTCGTATGCATATTTTAGATTTGTTTTAAAGTAAAGTTTCACTTTTACATTTGATATTGCCATCACAGTCCAGTATAGTCGTTGATCAAAAATTAACAGTGCACCCATATATTTATTTATTTGTTGAACACATAGTTTATCTGCCACATAGCTTTGTTCCAAAAGCCAACTATTTTTATCTATTGTTGCAACAAAACTTTACTAGAATACAGTTGTGTTTTAGTAACCCGATTATATATAGCCTTGTTTTAGGTAGAATTTGTTTAAGAAACTCGAAGACTGTCTGATTAGTAGTCGTTACATCTTCTTGGACTGCTTTGCTGTACGTGTCTCTTCAATTAACTGAAAGCAAAGTAGTATGACGTTGACTCGAATGGGTTCATTGAATTTTAGTTTTTTTCGAGGAAATTCTAACCTGCAACTTGTTAGTTGGAGTAAGGTGACTGTCTTACTAAAGCTGTTCCCGGATTCCTCTTATTTCCGGGGAAGTATGGCACACCCTGAAGTTTTAGTCAGTTGGATTCCCACACGCCGTATCACTGAAAACCCCGGTGGGATGAACCCCGGGGGTTTCCACATGATAAATAAGGTGTTAGTATTGTGGCTACTGATAATTCATAAATTATCTAGTGCTATGGAGAAGGGTCGACAATCGCCTCATTATTTTGCAAAAAAACGTTTGTGCAGAACAACAATTAATGTAAAGCAGACCATTAACTTCCGAACTTTTTAAATAAAAAGGTGTTTGTTCCACTGCGAGCTGGTGAGCGACCATGGATACTGAATTTAATAAATACAATATACTAAAAACATCATTGAAAAGACGTAATACTAAATAATTTCTGTTATTATGACAAATAGAACTATAAATTTTAAAATCAATATACACCATTTTTTCCAGATTAAATTTGAATATTTTATAGTAAATCGAAGCTGAAATAACTCACACTACAAAGATCCTTTAGATAATACCCAGATGTAAAAGTATTTAAATTAGGAATTTGTTTATATAACGATAAAGTGTAGTATATACATCTATTTAATTATTTTATTTTTAAAACCTCTTATCGCTATCACGGTCAGGGCCCAGGTAAATGAACATTAATCGTATATGTAATGATCGTATATTTGAAGTTAATAAAATCCGCTTTATGTTATCTGCCGCAATCCAATTTTCTTCAGAATCAATTTGACATTGTTTTGTGATGAGATATTAATGATGTACATATTTAATTAATATTTAATAAGCTTTACATAGAAAACCTTTTATTTTTGCTGCTTTTTAAAGAAATTAATTATTAAAATATTTTTCTCCGAACAAAAGGTTTATTGAGCTCTTTGTTCAAAGAATACACTACTTGACTGAACTACTGAACTTTATCATGACTATCACGAGCCTACACGTCTTAGCTATAATAGCTGACTGCTTCAGGAAGTGAATGTGTTTCACAAACCGGAAGACAATGAAGGCATTCCACTTAAACAGTGCTCAAAGCCGTTTCCTATGTACCGGGGCCGTCCATGGTCAAGAGTGGAATTGCGTAGAACTGCTGCATCATTTTGCAAGTTACGATAGTTAAGCAGGCTAAAGACGCTTCAGCGGCCGGTGTGCGTGACTTTACCCGAGCACCCTATTACCCTAGAGGAAATAGGTTCCAGAATTTTAATAAAATATGTGGTTATAAAGGTGACCGTTATTATAAAGACGTCTGACGAAGTTCAGGTTATCTTCGGGAGAATTATTTTCGAAAGAGAAGGATATCATTTTCAAACCGATAGCGGCTTTCTATCAGCCCCCGACTAGTGTGCTTGTTTGACAGCTTTGTCATATCAAGAAGCGTTCAAAACCGATGTGTTCAGAACAAGTTTCCTTATCGTTAAATAGACAGTGATTAAATGCTGTTGCTCATATAATATTTGATCTAATTATTTTCACACCTATTGAATATACCAATAGGAATGAAATATATAATACCATTAAAATTTTTATCTGCGTGATGCGGAAGCTTGGAGTACTAAACATTCATCACGACGACGACTGAAGTCGATTAAATGCACTGATATATGTATATGTACCGTAATACTTAATTAACAAGGAAAGGAGCTCAGCGGTCACTTGTGAAGGCATTTGAAATCTAAGCAAATGGCTTTAGATCTAATCTAATGCTTGAAATGTACTTCGAAGACAGTAATCAATGGTTGGGATATTATGTAGTTGTTACGAGGTATTTGCACGGCAAATATAAGAGTAATTAAAAACCGGACGAGTCGAACTTGCGTACCTAGACGTACTTCTAGTACATATGTCTAGTAAAAATTAAAATTAACTCTCAAAAAGTATATACCTTGTCATGACAAATTGTAATGATGTGTATTTTTCATAACAGTTTTTTGACATCGGTTCACAAATGGTGAAGATATGGAGAAACAATTTACAGACGTACATGTCTGATTATGTTGCTTTTATTTCCTTCTTTTATTTTATATATTTACTTGTACTTTTACAATTGTCCATAGATGGAATTAAACTCGTGTATCTGAATCGCGCAATTAAGATACACAAACGGGTATTTATAAAGGTAGAATTTTAACCATATCTTCCTATGGGTATCTTAAAAGGCGACTACGTGATCGGACTGTTATCTATCAGACAGTATATATACAGGCATACAATAGGATAGGGGATACAGGCGTGATCGTATATATATGTATATGTACGTACAATGCCTGGATGTTGGCATTAGGCTTGCTCCCTATTTCGTAAGTGGAACTAAATTATGATTAGCAAAAAAGAGCGTTTGAGACGCCTCTGCGTACCCCTTTGGCAGATACAGGCGAGACTGTGTGTATCTATGTTAACATCATTAGCCGGTGATTGTAGCATTTTAAGTGTGTGATTCTCAGCTTATAACTACTTATTTTATACATTTTCTATAACTACTTGATTTTAGTATAAATTTCAACGAGGAGAGATTATAATGTAGTAAAAAAAGAATTTAATAATTTAAATTGTAATCCTACCGTAGTTAGTATCTCAGTGTCTAACTTGCGATCAAGATCTTGCGGATTTAAAGTCCACCCGAAGTACAGACAACGTGAAACCAATCGCCACACAAGCGCTCAGCTAAAATTTGGACATTTAAAAAGAAAATGAGAGTAATAGCTTATTTACTAATAGTGTTCTTAAAATAATAACAAACATGATTTGAGTTTTAAGTTTAATTTGTTATTTATTACTTTTGAACTTTCGTAGAAACAAATTAACACATACATATATACGATCACACCTATATGTCTGAAATGGTATTCAGTAGTGTTTCATTTCATTTAGTCACCTACATTTTGCATATTACAATTGTGTGCTTCTAATAGGGGGCAAATTAGGATTTAAAGGTAAGAATATTGAGAGTATATGGAAAGGGACATGGCCTCACGGTCACGGCAGCAGATCGAGGTTCGTTCCCACTACCTACTACACAAACAAATAACAAATTAAACATGAAATGAATTAAAACTATCATCATAATTATTGTACACTTGAAAACTGACAAAATAAATAATGCTAGACATTGTACCTCGTTATTATAACTCACTACTGCATTTCCAATAATTACTGAGTACTTTTAATGAACCACAATCAAAGCACTAGCATTTAGATGCAACAAAATCAATAATGATTGGGTTGGTATACCACGCACTATTGTTTATGTAAATAAATCATATATGCTGTCGCAAATTACACAAATTGTAGTGTTGGAAAGTGCATGTGAGCAAAATGCTTTTGAGACAGTCCTTAATAGTGGGTCATAGTTGCTAGGAGTGGCCTGGGGCTTTATGTTGTGCGTTTCTAGATTGCTTTCTGTATTTAATGGAGATGTGGGTCTCTTGTGTTTTGCTTCTAACTTGATATATTACTAAGGAAGTCGATTACAAACGTTTAGAGTTTAATATCAGACAGTTGGCAGGAATTATCTTGGAACCGAAGTTTTGAGACACAAATCTTAATAGTATATAGTATTTTAAATCTATATACGTGTTGCATAGTATAAACTTCTTTCATATCCATGTAAGGGTACGCTAATGAACAGTCATGAAAACCTGAAAAACTAAAACTCAGAAATAAATGATTAGTGGGAAGTTGTTTCTCCATTCTTTTCATCAGCCTATCGTCGTCAGCCTATCGCAAGTCATTGTTGGACATATACTAGGCTTTTACCTAATTTTAGTAATATAAAGTCTATTTATAAATGATAAATGATAAATGATAAATGATAAATGATCTTTATTTTGTAAATAGGTTACAACAACACTTTTACACGTCAATATATTATTTTTTTTCTGTTAGTTTATGCTAGATGAGGCCGGTGTTTCCTAGCTGACTACCCTGAGAAGAAACACCGAAACAAACTCAGAGGTCAAAGTCTGTTTTAAAGTCCATACAGATGTAAAAACATATGAGAACCATGCACGCTAACGTCTGAGATGAGCTTTTGAAGAAAGCACCACGCTCATTTGAGTGGACCCGTCCAAACAGTGCAAGCATTTGTCAGTTATCGTGTAGCTCAACTTAGAACTTTAAGGAGCTCAACGGACCGACGAACAGTACCAAAGCAAGGACATTTGGGTAGGCCGCAAAAGTACTCAAACTGTCAGACATCGTTATAAAACAAACTACAGGAGAAAAGAGAAAAAAATAAATAAATAAATAACCTACATAGTCCTCACATTTACAATAATTAAATTTATAAATTAAAAAAAAGAAACAAATATATAATATATTATACTTAACAAAGTATTCATGTCAAAAGGTACAAAGATTAAACAATAAAAAAAAACAATATAATACTTAACAAAGTAAGTATTCATGTCAAAAAGTAAAATATAAAATGTCAATGTGTATAAAAAAAAAATTATTATTATATTTAACTTTTTAGATTATCTTGGGAGGAGGGAAGTTACTCGAACCATAGATGCGACTGACGCCGATGGACTGATGGAGCTGTTGGACCCGCGAGAGCTATATAGTTATTGTGTTACGTAAGCCACATACTGTGTCGTATGTAAGTAGCCAATACAACAGATTAGTATTTCACCGTCATACCGTCACCAGTGAGGATACCGGTGGCGCGTCCAGGGGATCTCCTCTTTCTCCGCCCCTCGTGCTCCTCCCTTTTTTCCTTTCAGTCTACTGCCCTTCAGCGGGCAGCGCACTCATGACCCTTGCCACGGGGCCATGGATTGCAGTAGTCACTTAACATCAAGTAACCAGTCTGCTTGTTTTCCCTATACTTAAAAAAAAGTAAATATCAATTTATGTTGCATTTTGGTTACTTCAAGGTCGTGAGTTAGAGATCAGCTAAAAAAATGTTCCCGCACAAGACGGATGCATACACAATATAGACTTTGCATGACGTTAAACTATATATTCCGACTATAAAGATTCAATTATTACTACTAAATGTTTTTATTAATAGTGTTACATTAAAGCTTAAGTAAAATATATGTTAAAAATTAGGTTTAAAATTATATACCTACCTACTACTTACTTATTTCGATTATTACAAAGTAACACTCATGAAAGTCAGAAACTACATATTGAACGCTGTATTTGCACCGTGGTAGGTTTAATCTTCTAAAAGAACATAAGGATATGTAATGACAGTATCTTTTTTATGTTCTACTTACAATATTGTAATTTTTTTAATTTACATTATTGGCCCTTTGGTGCTAAGATTTCAGGAGAAAACATGCTTTTCAACATGGATTATAAATCCACAACACAAAACTTGGCAATACATATGTATGTAAGAAGGTACATTGAAAAATATATTTTGAATTCATCAGCCTCTCTCTATCAGTTTAATGTATTTTTTAATGAGATATTAATATATCTGTATACAGCTGTATGTTAAGTGTAACATTAAATTACTTAGAATGTATTTTTTGCCTTATAATTTAAACAAGCGTAACGGTTTAAGTGGTCACCTCGCCACAACACTACCGCGCCGAGTGTCGTGGGTTCGATCCCCAACGGGACAACACTTTGTGTAATCCACAAATTGTTGTTCTGTGTCTGGGTTTTCTTTGTGTCCCTTGTTTGATTGTTTGTAAAGTCCCCGCGATACAGGAATTAATAAAAAAGTACAGATTGTCAACCTTAGTCTTATCATATTTTCGCTTCAGCCAACACGCTTCTTGTTCTAATTTTGCTATTAATTATAACGATTACGTATTCGTTTGGTGTGGTACGTATTCCACATAACACACCAAACGAATAACCTACCCTAGTAATACAGTCCAGAAGCGCACATAGTGTAGTTAAATTTCATTTCATGCCACACATTTTGCATCTCGTCTTTTTGTCGATTTTTTGGCGCAAATCAAAGAAGCGAAGCGGCAGTTGGATTGCGACTCAGCGGCTACATTCTCGCCATAATCGCAGTTCACATTGAGTGATCGTAATCGTTAGCACTCGATCTATGCAGTTTCAAAAATGACTATTATTAGCACTGGGACTACAATTTAAACCCTAAAACTAGTAGTATTAATTAAGACTTACAAAGAAAATAATGCTATTACACAAGATCAGATCGCTTCACCTATAAGTACTTACTTAATAAAACAATTTATAGTCTAGGCGTATTTCTATTTTTCAAATTGCTGAGAAGACTTTTCTCAGTCAAGGGTTTGGAAGTAATAATGGTTAGCAAATAATGTATAGTGTATGACCATATACTTAAAACTTGCAAAGACGCTAATAAATATCTTGGTTTTATTATTAGAATATTATTATCACATTTTAAGAACACTCAAGTTATAAAACAAATACACAATGCCTATGTCCTTAGTAAATTAGCATATAATGCCGTTGTTTGAAGTCCACAAGAGTCATTGCATATTATCCGCGGTATCCGCCTAGGTAGAGGTCACGCAAAGCTGACAACAGCCCCACTTTTAGATCAATTAGACTTATCAATGAGTTCCTTCAATATAGTCCAGATGCAGATATAAGGTTGTTTTTGTTTGTACATTTTATTTTATTTCTTTTTTGTTAGTCTAAGTTTCAGTTAACATTGTTATAGTATCTATTCTATTTTATTATAATTAGCAGATATAAGGGATTTGGTGTACACTGTTATGTTTATATTTTATGAATGAATAAAGAGTTAGTATTCAGATTGAATCTTTTGAAACTGAAGGTTAGGGCCTTTTACGTAATCTTTTGAAATAACCCTATTAAATCCGTCTGTTTAATTTACGCGAAAAGTATGAATAAAATATACTAAGTAATGTTAAACAGCGTAAGCATTACTTTTCGCATATTAAATGTGAAATGACGAGCTCAGTTGAAAATTTGTAATAATTTGTAATTGTAATTGACACGAGACGGCATCGTACAGCACATAAAATTTTACGACTGTTGTCATTCGTTGCACTTTACGATATGAGCTAAAATATGCTTTCTTACATTACTAGGAACCCGCGACTCGTTCACAATGAATTATTTATCTGCCAATTCACAAACGAAAATTCATTATGTCCACCCGCCTTTGTCTGCCCAACAGCATGCCTGGAAGATGCATTGAAACTAAGTGAGAAATTGTAAATCTGTGGATACGATCCATAAATACAAACTAAGCGCTATTTAACTCGCAAGCTTTGAGATCTTTAATTTTGCTTTTAATGTCTCAATTTATTGCGTTTTAGTGTCTACACAATGTTGAATATTCTTAAGAAACTTTAAGATAAAACATTCTTTAGAACTTAACATATATCTTAATGTTTAGTGAATTCTTACAATTATTGTTATATTTATATATTTATAAACGGGAGTCAAAACAAACTACGAATATAATTGGATACACAAAAGAGCGACTGAAGCAGCCCCCCTCGCACAGGAGGTAGCTGATAAGCCAAACTCTCAGATGTCAAATACAATATTCAAAGAAAAGGCACTCTCTTTTCAAACTCCCAAAGCTACTACTCGGGGTGTACCTAACTAACCGTGATAAGAGTCAAAGAGCGGGATTCAAAAACTTCACGAACTAAGTCATCGTCCAAGTTAGAAAGATCAATATTTTGGTGAAATTCTTTTAACTGACTGCTGGTAGTGGTTTGCAGTGTAAAGATATTTACATAAAAGCTAATTAAGTGGGCATGGTATGTATTATAAATACTTTCTTCTACAGGTTTTTTAACCTTTGTTAAAAAATAATTTCTATTCTTAAAAAAAATTGCTACTTGCTATTTTGCTACCGAAACTGAAATGAAATAAAACTGTGGCGATTACAGTAAATGAGGCAAATCACTGTATGTTAAGTGGCATAAGCACTCACACCGCACTTAACTAAAGTTCTATATTCAAATACTTTTATCCCACTTACGGTACGCTAATGCACTTTTTCGTTGAGGTGGCCAGTAATAACGTAGTCCATTAGTTGTTTCGACCCAAGAACGAGTAAATGTCGCGATAGTGTTGCGCATTCCATTGGCCCAGCTATCGACATTCGACAGCCAACATCTAAAACTTCAAATCGAAAATGGGAACAATATCCTTGTTAGATATTCGAGTTGCAGAGATGCCGTAAGGTTATAGATTGGATATATACCCGCTATCGACAAACTTAAACAAGCATGGTATTCAAATATCATAAACTTTCTCACAACGGACGCAACGTTTGAAAGTAAAATATTATGACAACAGTGACATAAGTTTAGCATTCAATGTAAACATCGACTTCTTGGAATCAAAACCATCGACTGGGTAATAGAGTTTACTGAGTAGAAAGCAAATAAAATAACAAATGAATAAGTAGTGTGGGTACATTCGCCATGCTCCTACACGAAGCCAGGCTCGTTACCAGCGCGAGTGTTTTATCCATTCTGTTTCTTTATTTGCACTTAGCTACTTACGTAAGTACTTGTGTTTAGTTCGAGTTGTATCGAATTTGATACTTAACTTAATATAGCTTAGACGTGCTTACTTTTTTCTCAGATTTTATAGCGTTTCGGTAACTGTAATGGTCCTTCGAAGGTCGTATTTTATTGCTTTCTAGACTAATCGAAGTTTAGATGAAAATATATAAAACCGAATGATTATCATCTTGTATATCATTCAATGCGGTGCATTTGATGTACCCAGTTACTTAATTTCATCGACTCACTAATTGAAAGGAAGTCATAGTAGTTGCAAATTGGTTGCCTTTTTTTCTACATACAAATATACAGCGTCAGGTAACGGCAATAGGCTTGCCCCCTATTACGTCAGTGGGACCAAATTCTAACTGGCAAAATGTGAGTGTTTAATACACTTCTGCCTACCCCTGATGATGTTGGCCTGAGAATTACGTTAAAGAATGTTGATGGAAGCAGGAAACAGAAGATTCTGTTTGAATTAGATAGCTTGACATACCTAGACAGACATACATATCCCGTCCTATTGTAAATCCAGACCTATGAAACTTGAAAATTTGTGAACCGAGGTATATATGTATTTGCAGCATAGTTCTCACTACCTTCTAGGCTGAAGCCTGAAATAAATGATTATAGGGTTAACTCTAGAATTGTCTATGTTGAGATTATTTGTGCTTATGGTTGGTTTTATTCTTATGTTGTTTAAATGTGCAGATAATGTAAAAACAATATATGCGATATTAAATAGCAAACTGTAGAAAAACTAATAGTATTTTATAAAATTTGAAAGCATAACTAATAAGTTATAAATATTACATGTGCACGTTTATTTAAAAACTGTAAGTATCTAAATAAGTATATAAATTTAAGAATGAAAATATTTATTTAGCTTATAAATGAATATTTGTTGCACGTCAGTTGTCGACTAATTAAGTATCTCACATGCGAAATATTATTAGTGTTTGAAACTCAAAAAAAATACCAGTATAATCTTAAATTAGTTTAAATATTTATTAGGCAGATAAACGCGTTTTGAAAAATATCATAATATGATCGAACAATAGATATAAATTACCAATACCATCATTCTGCCCCACCCAAATTCCAAACAGTGAAATATACGAAGAGAGTACGTGTTTTATAACTTATTCAACTCTTGTAAGGTAGCCAACACAATGATTAATTATCACCACTATACGTAATTTATTCAACAGTGCGACGGCTCTTATGTCATTTTTATACACGAAACGAATGGGTTAATTTACTATGCTAATGTGTGTTTGTTAAGTCATATAAGCAGGGTTAGCGTTAACAAGGATAGGTTTGGTTGAAACAGGAAATTAGTAACATAAACCTGTACATCTACGACGTTCTTGAATAGTGTTGTAAAATTTTATTTGGAAACATTCTCATCACTTCAAAAGAATGTTCTATTTAAATTTGTTCAGTCTAATCTTTTACATCCCGACATGGAAAGACGGACTATTGGCGGCTACGTTGCTATAAAAATAATCATTAATAGTAAGTATAGAGATTTAAAAAAATCCTATCTTTGGCTAGCGCTTTCTTTCATATTTCGAGCCTATACAACAAAACTTTCATTTATATTTTTTTATTTTCATGAGAGATAAATGATTTTTGTCAATTTAAGACGTCTTATAAAAGTAAAACATTACTAATTTGGTTGTGGTTTCGATTTCAATATCTGTAGTAAGTATACTCTTATTTAGTGAAGGAGTTTCTAAAAAAAACCGAAGAAGTACCGGAGAAGTTTCTTGACAAATCTCATCAACTGCGGTCCATCAACAAAAAAAAAACATTAAAACTACTATTCTTTAGTTAAGAAGGGCCACACACAGGTTTAATTTATTTATTACGTTCATGCTAGTCTATACTCAGCCATTAAAGCGCCTTTAATTCTTAACAACAATTTTCTTCGCAAACAGGAAATACATTTGCAAAGTCGTGCGTATATTAACAATTTAACAAAACAACACTTCACTTCTCGTGTATTCGCATTGTCAATCAAGCTAGTGCTGTGTTGTTACGCTTAACACGCACGTTTCATACGACGTCACGGTCTAGAACACATGACTCGCAAACAACAAACTAGTTAGGTCAAGAGTGGTAGATTATACATTCATTGTGGAAGTCATTTAGAAAAGACACTGTAGACAAAATGTAGCTGTATTCATTTTACAACGCGTTGTATTTTTAAAACTATAATGTAAATAATAATTTAAATCTGCATATAGGTTACAATGCAAGTGCATTATACTTCATTATGCATTCTTTAGTTTATTTTATTTTTCAACAAAAATATTAAAGTATCTGATTGTTATTTTATTCCAAATCATCAAATCTTGAAAGTTGAATTTGCAGCACCTAGTTGCTAATGTAGTTTAAAACGTTTTACTTTTAATTTGATAAATCCAGCTAATGTTTGTTTAAGGTAAATCAGCACACAAGTACCTGCACTTACTTGCAAAACCAAGCTACAAACTTTTAAAAACGTATGAATTACAGCTGGATCTATATCAATTTAGGGGTTTTATCACCTTTAGCACGGACGAAGCTTTTCATTACATCCATGTAACTGTTCCTGTTTCCTGTAGAGTGAAAGTACCTTCATTATCCGGCAATGTCAACTTGCGTAGGAACCTATGAGTAACTCTAAGCTAAATGAACTGAAATATTGAAAGGATAACGGTTTACGAAGTTTTAAAAGTAAAACGTTATCAAGGGTAAGATGATAATGTTATTGCATATATAAATAATTAAGGACAAACAATAGTATGTACAGTCACATACCGACAATCGCGAAATAAGACAGAGTACTTAGACATATAAAAAACGGTTAACTTGCACGCAACGCACGCGACGGATAAGCAGTAACTTTACAATGTTTAAACCCCTGCATAGTCACTGGGCGGATACCCTGTCACGGCAATGTCACGCTGTCAACGCGCGTGCGATTGTGACACGCAAAATTTAAATCCAATTTATTGGTGTCACAACAAAAGGTAACCACGGTACCATAGGAGGGTTAAAGTGTCTTTTTATCGTAAATGTTACACGTACAAGACATATATTTCGATCTTCATTTGTCAAATCATTTTCTTAGAAATATATAGGTTTTTAAACAGCACTGAGCCATTTCTATGGCACATTTACCACATTCTTTATACGTTTCTCATATCTATTGTGTCTATTACTCTATATAAACCAAGAAATTTATTATTTTCTGAGTGAGGTCATCGGCCGTTAAATATCATAAGCAAAATGTCTGCTTCATCTTTTGTCCAAACAAAGACAATAGCAAAACTAAATAAAAATGCTAGAAAAATTACATGAATTGAAAAATAAATAGGAATGTTATCTTTAACGCAAACAAAGTTGCAAGTATGTGATTTTAATCCAGGGAGGTTAGGTTCAGGCTAGGAATATATTTACAATCCATTTTTTTCCCGTGGGACGGACAAATAGACGATCCACATTATATTTGCTAAAATATTTTTGTTTACTTTCCTTGTTTTACGTGCCTAGACTATTGGAGTTATATTTTAAGTAATTTATAACCATTTTGTGTATAATAATAGTATATGTACCATAATTGATTCGAAATTGGACTACTAATTAACACAGCCGTATATAACATAAAGTATTTCTGTTTGTTACAGAATCTCCTCGGAAATAGAGGCATACAATTTTTTTTTATTTAAAATTTTGCAATAATGTTTTAGTTCCAATTCCCAATTACGGTCTAGTCTGTTAGAGATTGCAACACTGCAATTGCAAATTTAAATTTAAATATGCTAATTCAGTGTTTTAAATTGGCATTTCGTTTGCAACATACTGTATAATATGTAAGTTTAGGTGCAGTGTGTTTTGTTATATAGGATAGTATAGATTTTTGTCGCATTTACATTGCGACAGAACAGAGTGAAATTGGCTTTTAGCGTTTATGTGCGCGTCACATTATATGTGATCTTTTTATATCATGTGACATCATATAAACCGTGTCTAAAATTTTAGTTATAATAATATTTTCTCAAGAGAAACAAAATGATCTAAAACTTTTCTTTATGTACAATTTTTAATCTTTGAAAACCTGACAGACTAGTGCGAGAGGTATTCATATCTTGAGGGTTCTGTACTTATTTTTTTTCTTTCGTGTCTAAGCCCCCACGGGTCATCATCTCACCGGAGCTAACGGAGAAGTTCTATATCAGACTCGAACCGAATAAAACCACAAGTTGTTCCGTCACAAATAGATCTATTGCAAGGGACCCGGGAATACCCTAACAATTAAGCTTCCGGGTTTCTAAGGTAATGTAAATTACATTTTCTGTAATATAAATTACAGAAATTATTTAATTAAAAGATATTAAATATAATATTTAAAAGTATCAAGTTAGTAACAAATGTTTGTAGGTTACAAATTAATCATGAGTTAAAGTTGACCAACATTGACCTTGACCAGTTGTTACAATAAATAACAAAAGCTTGTTGTGCCATGCGTTGGTATACATCCCGATCGATAGGCCAAAACTAAATGTATGTCTAATTTCAATTCACTTTTAACTGGAATAGATTAACCGTAACTTCCAAGCAAAGTGTAACTATGCAGTTCTAGTAGTATGGTGCTGTTACAGTGATTACATGTTTAAATGGTTATAAAATATATGTGAGTGCAAAGTATAAGTCTAAAAAGTAAAAAAATACCAACAATTATAGTATCAACCAGCTGTGCCGGCCGCGAATTTTTGTTCGCGTGTACGTAGGTGTAGACAGACAGTCAGGGAGACGACAATGAAAAAAACGCTGTTTCCATACAGGTTAAGCGTAAACTTAAAACTGTTATTTTGATGTTACAAACATACCCTTCACTTCTATTTATTTGTATAGACTATATTATCTGTTAAAACTATTAGTTTAGGTGGACCATTAAAGATATCGGTAGTAATATATATATTTTTTTTATTTGTAAGCCTACCATAATGACTCCACTTTGCCTGATGGTAAGCAATAAATGGAGTCCAAGAGTGGTGGTCACCATCCTCACTGCATGTCTAGTCAATGCAGCATGGTGACCTACACTATGGCGGCCTGGTGAGATGCTTTTTCACGCCCCGCTTAAAAGACCCGGGATCAAATTGGGAAGGAAACACGTGCGCTGGTAGGGAATTCCAGGCTTTCACTGATCGGCACAGGAAAGAAGAGCCAAACCGTTTCGTTCGGGAGTTCGGTTAGCGAGAAGAACCGTCTCACCTTGTTCAATACACCGAGCTTCCGCGAGGCCGCCTTAGTGACGCTCTCGATGTAATCACGCGGATTGAGATCCCGACAGATGTCCATACCCAGCATACTGAGCCTATCCTGTAGTGGCAGTTGAGTGTTCTGAAGAGTAGGAAAGGGAAGGAATGGAGACTTTTTGTTTGAAAACGCGCACGCCTGTGTTTTCTTGGCGCTGAACTCGACCAGATTCTCACAACCCCATTGAGAGATGCGGCTCAAGACCCGGTCGAGCTCAGCGACAAGCTCATGTCGTTTTCCCTCAACGTCTGCTAGCTTGGCAGCAGGATGTCCAAAGTATCGCCCGTGTACTGTGCTGTCGTCTGCATAACAATGTATGTTGCCAAGAGCCAACATATCATTGATATGCAGAAGGAACAGCGTGGGCGATAGGACGGAGCCCTGAGGTACACCAGCGCTAACCTCCTGGAAGTCAGAGGCCGCGCCGTCACAGAGAACCCTAATGCGGTGCTTGTGGAGGAAGGCAGCAACCCAGTTGCATAGCTTAGATGGCAGACCAAATGCAGGAAGTTTGGAGAGAAGCGAGCGATGCCAGACCCTATCGAAGGCCTTGGCAATGTCGAGGTTGATGGCCAAGGACTCCCCATGCCTATCCATAGCCTCACCCCAAAGGTGTGTGACGTACGCTAGAAGATCACCCGTGGATCGGTTCGGCCTAAAACCATATTGCTGATCATTTAACAAGGAGTGATCCTCTAGATGGCGGATTAATTGGGTGTTGATTATCCGCTCGAGCACCTTACAGAGTATGGAGGTGACGGCTATAGGACGGTAATTAGCTGGATCGGAGCGGTCGCCTTTTTTGGGAATGGGTTGGACGTTCGCCTCTCTCCAGGCCTCCGGAACAATTCCCGAGGAATAGGACAGGCGATACAAGCGCGTCAGTTGTTTTATTTTTACTTTTCCTCTCTCCTGATACACAATACATCCTATTTAACAATAAAGAATGTAAAAGAATTATCCATTTAGATTATTCGATTTATTAGCAATACTATATAACTATAATATTAAAAAATAACTGATTATAAGTAATAAAGCAGAAAAGATTTATGCTCATATTTTCTTATTCCCTTAGTCTTTACTTTACTTAAGTTTGGAGTACAGTTAAACCCATAACTTAGAATCAAAGTTATTGTTCATATAGCTTTCATTGTTAGTTTATGATTGTTAGCCGTATAGTCTGAACTAAGTATGGATACATCCCGTGGGTGTCGTATCAAGACTAAGGAGTTGTATGATCTTAGAGAACATACATATATATTATATAGGTCACAACGAATAATACAATATCTCTATTTTATGTAAACTTGCTTATTGTTTAGATTTAAACAGCTAAAGAAAATATAACCACCAAATTTATTCAATATAAGATTGAATATTCAATATAATATTGCTGTGAAAGAAGTATAAAGTTAGGCATAACCAACTCTAATAAAAAACTTAAAGAAATGTTAAACTGGTAACTGGTGATATTATTGCACTCAAGCATATTTATACGTTTATATTATAATTATACATTTGGTACAATTAAAGTTAAAAGAATAATATCATGGAATAGTTTTAATCACCATGATAGCGTTAACGAAACGCTAAAGAACAAATAATCTTTATAACTTTTTATATGTACTTGTACGGCGTCATTATTAAGAGGTCGAAGTCGAACCCACGTACATACATTACTGATATTAAGACAACCAACCATTTGGAATTATCGAAGTATTTGAGAATAAGAGTTAGGACATGCTTACACGAAGACGCTTTGTCGTTGTGCTTTGTTGATCAGTGTGTGTTGTGTGACTAGTACGAGTATTTTTTCCATGAATTAAGGAATCCGGATGCCTCCTAGTGCCTACCTGCAAAAAACGCTGGTACTACCTTATTTATAATCTTCTTCTCTTTCTCTTAATTAGGCTACGTCCAGGCACACGCGCACGTCGCCGCCACGATCCTCTGACCCAATGTTCCACAGGAGTGGTCCGAAGACTGACCCCTGCGGAACACTGCACTCTGCTCTGCTCTCGGTCCTCGTACATGACAGTAAGCTCCTACGGTAGTCAGTCACGATCCGCATTAGGTACTGTGGCACAACCTGATAGCGGAACGCTTCTCCGATGCAACTGAATCTAAGACTTTTGAATGCGTTAGCGATATCCAACAACTGCCTTTTCGGTCACGACCCTCAGACGCAACACAACATCGACGAGAGTCCGTCCCCGCTTCCTTAGAAACACGAGCTTCCCACTTTTCCAGCAATCAGGACACAGGAACACCTCTAGTTACCATAGTACAATCAGACAGTCGTGTGGAAGATGTCTGAAGTTATTATTATTATTTCACTTAAAAACATATACATTACCTTTATAAATATATCAAAGCTCCAAAGACAGGAGTCTTCTAACAATACGGGTAATGTCAAAGAGAATTATTCAATTATAACTAAGTACATTATATTATTACTAAAGTTTCATATTCAATAAGTGCTATGAGTCTATCTTGGATATGTGTCATTTAGCTCGCTAAACCCTAACATTGGCTGGTGAAACGTGACTATTATATGTCTTTGAAGTACAAAGATGTGTTGCCCGTATTTATCCTTTAGACTTTAGGTTCCTACGTTGAAAGATCTGATATCAAAAATGATTTAAGACAATAAAGTACAGTTTCAAATATTAGCTCTGTAATCATAAAAAAAAAAACATAAACCTATGTAAATATGATTTATTTAATACGGGAACACGTCACGTCACGCCACTAAAAATAATGACAATAATCACTACATATTTCGATACGGATCATTATTGTATTTTGTTCCTGTTAATTAGTTTGAGCATTACTTTAAAAATGGTTATTATTTTTCTCAAGGCCTTTGGATTTGCGGATGCCCAGGTGCCTGCAGAGTTTGAATAGTTAGGAATGTGTAGTATGTATGCAGCTAGTTTAATTAATGAAACCAGACAGGCTCTGCTTATAATTACCTAAGTCGAAGCTCGCTTAGGAATTGCTGTGATTAATTTAGCAACTAGACAAATACTACACACTACGCATAACACCCTAAAATTTATATTCCTTTAGCAGCCTACTCAATTAGTAGCCCAATTTTGTTATCACAAACGAGTGAGTACGGGCGAACCTTAACACCAGTTTCTAAAAATGCAGGCTTTACAAATACATATGTATTAACTGTTTAAAAAACAATTATAACAGAGGTCGTGTGACATGGCTTAGTAGCGTTATTTATTGACATGTTCGTTAGCGTACTATAAATTATAAAAAGGTATAAAATACTAAACGATTTTTGACTCATAAAAATATTAAACTCATTTGGAATATTTGGGTAGACAAGTTTAGAAGCGACAACGTGGACAGTTCTGTTTACTTCTTTTTGTTATTATGGATGTTTAATGAGAGGACTCTGATGATAAATACTCAGTAGATTGTAATATGGATGGTATAATGTAGAAGGTTAAGTTTTTACCAAAGCTGCAGCATTATCTCAAAGATTTTTATTTTAAAGTTATGTACATACATACACTGTAAAATTATACCTAACAATGGTTATGATATAAATAATTAACACGTTTGACTATTGTTTTAGTTGACATTCTTATTAATTATCGTTTTCGAGTCCAGTGTGTAATTGAATGACGAACTACTTTTAACATTTTCTTGATATTATAACCTCTTACCTGCTTGATATTATAATCGATTGCAGTCCACGGAACTTTGTTTATGTAGAAGTTGTCTAGTTTCAATATATGCAACTGTATCTTCACACAAATTTGTGGTTATACTTAGTTAGTTATTTAAAATTTAATTAAACATCATCACAAGGTATCTTTGTAGGAATATTAAAATAATTGAGAATCGCGGAACGCTAGATAACAGTAATTTGATCTAATAGCCAGTCCAGACGTAGCCGCGAGGTTATTTCTTCAATTGCAGCATCACTAGAGATAGCACGTCTATAAAATTATATCATAATCGGTCTAAGTTATTCTTTTATTCTATTACCGGCGATCGCAATGTGGCTACCTTACGTACAACTTACGGCCCTCCTTGTGAACCATACCTTACAAAATCCCATGTTGTAATACATGTTTCAAAATCAGTAGTAGAAGTTTCTTAAGATATAATTTTTACACTGTAGCATAATGGGCTGTAAACGTGAAGCTACTGATAGGCCGAATGGTATTCGTCGCTACTATTACGTCGGATTATGACATCACTATAATTATATACCATGGCAGTAAAATAAGAAACTTCAATTTGTTATGACGAGAATTCTTTCTTTCGTTAGAGAAGTTTGAGCTTAATATTACACATTAGGCTATGATCTAGAATTGAAATAATTATTAAATTTAATTTCTTTATATTTAGAGAATAACGTTTGGGTAAAAGTTTGATAAAATTTATAATTACTAAATTTACTTGTTTCCGTCTTGTTTATAAAACTTACCAAAGTTTAGAATTTTGTTTCATCTCTATATTAAAGTGTCTATTGCCCTTTTAATTTATTCACTACTGAAAAGACCTGCGATCTTAACTCTGTCGCTCTCTTTCTCTCTCTTCTTTTATTTTTTGAAATTTCCCACCACATTAAGTCCCACGACTAAGTTTTTCGTTATAGAACTATTGCAAGGACTCCGGTATAGTGATATGAAGTAGGTAAATGTATGATGTACTTACATTGATGTTTATATATTCATAAACAGTGAAATATCGAGTGATAGAGTGGAATGGAGGAAGAGAACATTACACCGATCACCACATTAGCACAGGGTGATGATGATGATTTTCATAAATGTTCCTTAAGTTTGAAGTGCTTGCAGGAGTTGTGAATAATGCCTTGTATCACTATCTCCAAAATAGTTACCAACATCAGAGGTTATAAAATATAGCGAAGAATTTGATGATTGATAAATTGAGATATCGATGAATTTGTTTCATAAATTATTTTAAAAACTTTGTTACTTAATACAACTAGAACTCACAATTATAGCAGTTACACAACTTGGTGCTTTTACACCAAGCGCTATAAGCAAGTCTATTAATAATGCACAATATTTTGCATTTCCAGTATATTAAAGTTAGAATAATTCATGAGACGTTAACAGATTGAGCTGTTGCTGAAGTCTTATCTGGCAAGGTAAGTAAATGGCGTTAACTTGAATAAATGTAACACGGGCTAAACTTGGTTAGTAACTTTTGATGAAACAGTTGTAGTTACTCACATTTCAATATTGTTATGTTAAAATATAATTACATTTGCGTTTGTAAGAAATATGACACACTTTGATTTAACAGTATTATTGTTATTAAATATCTGAAGCATGAAGCGATTCATTTTGTCAATTAACTTCTTACTATCCGTATCTACAAATCCATGCAACGTTATTTAAGTATCCACAAGTCAGCTTCACATTGAAAATTTTATTAAAAATATTTCATTGCTAGCTTATATACATAAAGCCTTAAGTTTAAAAAAATACTCTATCCCACAGCAAACAATCATTAATCGAACTTAGACACTAATAACACACTGGCTGAAGATTAATCGTTCAGGCGTAGTAATAGAATATTCAGTCACACACGCAACCTGCGGGTTATTTTAAAATTGAAGTACGCTTTGATAAATTAGCCCTATCCGTCACGATTGGTCACGGAAGTCGGGCAGCCCGGACAGCTCCAATGTTGAGACCCTTGTATACTTGTTGCTTTTACGCTACGACCACGATGAGTCGTCTGTTTTTGTTACCTGCTGGGCCTAAATCACGGTAAGAATTAATTTTCATCGGAAATTTATCATGATATGGAAATATTTTGGAATCCAGATAATTCTTGATGACATATTGTACGATTCATAGAACGTTTCTTTTAAACCGAGATTAGGCTTGCGTGCATAAACTTGAAACAATGTGTGTATGTAGTTGTAGTCGCTGACTATAAATGACTTTAGACAATTTAACTTTCTAAGTTAATTTGGGTATAATATACTACACTAGCTAAAATTTAATTAAAATATGTACCTGTTCCTGTTCGTTCTGACCCTGTTCGTCTTTAAATTACATGCATTTACGTATTTGTTATGTACATACTTGGCACTGTCACTGTCATTATTTATGTTATTTAAAGTCGGAATATTTTGTTAATCATTCACTGTTCGTACTAGAGAGGCATTCTGTTAAAGGTCTCCCATTCATTGTTCCATGAGACATGAGACTTGCAATAATGAACATAGGATAATATTTACTATATTTCTATGAATATGAATATTGAAATGTACTTTAATCTTTTGTCTATATAGATTGAAGGTTTTACGTTTTCATTACAGTTTTCGTAAAAGATATAAGAAATGTCTGAGGAGCTTTAGAGATATCCCGAACGGTTAAGCAGAGGATTTTGAAATGACTACTGCTCCCTAATGATAATTAATTAGTGCCGTTTACGTAACAGGGGTAGTACTGTATTACATAGAACAGTAACAGTCCAATCCCTTAGTCACCTTTTACAACACACATGGGAAGAGATAAAGTAGCCCTGTTCTACTCCTACAAGAATTACATAGCTTTCAGGTAACGTTTATATTGATCTTAGTCCAGACCAGGAAACACATTAAGACTTTAAAAAGGTTTAAATACAAAATCTATAATATCTTATTAATCACTGGCGGAAAACCTTTCGGTAAATCTTTACGAAGCACGAAATTAAGGAACGAATATTCACTTGGAACTCAATTCAATAAAAAAAAAATATAATTATCAAATGTCACAAGTCTACCTTTTTTCGATTTATGGGTACAGATCAGAAACAAAAACCTACTACACGTGTTATCATTAGACATATATTTGTTCTAAGATATAAATAGAATGATAAGAAGTAACTAGTTCAGAATCACAAAAAAAAAAATAAACAACTTGTTTCCTTCTCACTAATTTTAAGATTGTCATGTGCTAGTCTCTTAACAGTTTGACAGGTAAAACGAAGGGTTGTAATGACTCATTATATTCCAACATTTTGTATCCGGATATACGCTTAAATATCGCTATTGTATTTACGTGAGACCTGAACGATACAAGGGTTCTAATTACTTTTTTAGCAAGGTGTACTGTTTAGAATTCACTCACTGGACTTGTATAAATAAAAATGTGTCACGCATGAAAACTTCTGAAGGGGTAAATGTATTTATGCACTGTAGTTATGGCATTATTAATTGTTAGATGTCTTTGTCAGTAAAGTGACGAGATATGTATATAAACAACATCATTCGTTAACAAATTTACAATTCAAAACAAATCAGAACTAATTATTATCGTTCAAGTTTTGGGGTTGAAATAATAGTAGTGTGTTCTTGGTAATAGAGGCAGTAAAAAAAGTTTTTAAAATTAAAATTGATTCAAGTCGTCGTCAGGCAACGAAGGCAAATCTATTCTGTTAAATTTGATTGGGCAAAGAACAAATCAGTTACATACCTTATGACTTCTACTTTTACACAAATGATAAATTCCACACTCATCATTAAACTATTGCTATATCTAATAAATGAATAATTAATGCAAATCATCTATAAATGTTTTATATATTTATTACAACCTAAAATGCATTAGAATTGACCATCGTATTTACTTTAAATAAAGTAATTATACAGCTATATGTAATAAAATGCCGCTTACGACATTATCGCACACACTTATTGAAATGAGTGTTAAATATGTTGAAGTGTTAAAACTGTTACAAATCTAGCCCATAAAGCCATTAAAAATAAATTTTATTATGTGCCGACATCGTTAAGATCACGATTTATACAAAACATCTGAGCCGATGACAGATTATATTTCAAAAAGTCTGGTACAAATTCATTAGGTAGAAGTCCCGAAGCACATGTGAGGTAAAAATGATAAAAGACGCAATAAAATTTCTAAGATGAATCGTAGTCGAGAATAAAATGATCTAAGTCTATTTCAATGAATTTTATTTTCTGCAAACCATTATCATTAAAATATTTGGCCTTTATAAACATTTACAAATATTTATTTCTGTTTCTTTAATAATATTAAAAATGTAGGCTATCTAAGGAACTTTTCACTTGGTGAAATAGTATCAGTATCATTCACTGAATTGTTATGTTGATTTTTATTACAAATATCAAAACTCAATAAAAACAACATCACCTATGTCACAGTACAATACATTGCATGTATTTAAATATTTTGCTCTGAAAACTAGAAAAGGATTAAAAAATATACAAAGTTATATACTTATATATTTTTTGTTTATTCAGTTTTCTATTAGTTGTAATTTCATTTGAAACCTATTTTTTTTTTGTAAATGAGCTTATTAATTTCAAACATTACGCACATGCGATATATTTATATCTGCAAAAATAATAATTACACGACTGCCCAACACGAAGTGTAAATTTTTTTGAGTTCATGTAGGTATGTATGCGTGTATGCTATGTGAGTTTTAATAATTAGAAGCTAAGATATATTAATAACACTTTTTAATACCTCAAAAGATTGAGACTTGTGGGATATCATTAAAATACAAATCATAATCGTTCGTGTAGAATCTCGTGTGACACTGACTATAAATACTTTTTTTAGTCAACTTGCCAGCTGTACGGCGCATAGTTAGGTATTTTGGCAATTGTTAGTTTATTCTGCCGCTTCGTTATTTAGTTTATACTACTCTAAAGTACACTACTAGTGGATTTTTGTGTGAGGTATCGAGTGATTTCAATTCTAAATAGTTTCTTTGGCTGGGTAGTTACATTTTTATTTAGCTGTTGCTTGGTTTTCAAGTATTATATTATTATTTTTATAAGACAAGGGCTAATGCCCCCATAGACACCTGCAATTAAAGAGTCGCAAGAGCGTCGCCGGTCTTTTAGTACGCTCTTTACTCGCTTACCTCACCTCAAAGGCTGGCAATTCTCTACTCATATACACAGGAACCATTTATCACTAATAATAAACTTTTTAAAAATATCTTGTGTGGCTGTAAGATTATATAAAAGACATACGTATCAACGAAGCTCAGAATATTAAAAAATGTTTTGATGCAAAAGATATTTAAATGATGAGGTATCCCAAAATTCTCGTATGACACCGAGCACATGGCGCCGTAATGGTTTCCTGTTTCCTTGAACTCTGCACAATGGTGGCTACAGACTAAAAATTATAAATATTCTCCTCTGAAAAACCCCTTTTTTGGAAAAAATAATAACGTCTGCAGTGAAAGATGATATTGTGTATATTATGTTGTTGTGTTGTGATTTAAAAAGCGAGTGGCTTTAACGTTGAATCTCACGATAAGGATGTGTAAATTAGTTTTAAGTATCTCTTATGAATATTAAGTTCCGTTTTGTAGTGTAAATAAAACGTGAGAAACAATATTAATATTTGCACACTTCAAAAGTTATAAAATCTGATTTGTTCTTGGGTGCTTTAAGAATAAATTATTGTAAATGTATTTTTCATGATAGTCTTCCACTGAGATGCTTATCGTTTAAGCATGTAATATAAAAATTATTAAGAGCATAAATATCTGTCGAGTTTTGTAAGTTTAATTGCTAGTTTTGGGATAGTGGGTAAACGAGCTGACGGGTTAACGATGCTTTAAATAGAAATGCAGGGAAATAATATATACCCAGTAAATATTAATCTATTAGGTGTACAAATAAGTTTTAAGGGTTTTTTTAATTATGATTTTTTATTGAGAAAAACTTGTACAATGTATATCATTCAAAATATTGCCCGTCGCTTTCTATTACCTTTGCCTATCTTTCAAGCAGCATACGGATACCACGTTTAAAAAATTCCTCATTTTTGAGGCTATCCAAGAACGAGCCAATTTTTCATATCTAGAAGTGAAGTGCTGCTCAGACAGCGTATGAGCCATTGACCGGAACAAGTGCTAGTCCGAAGGAGCAATGTCTGGCGAATATGGCGAGTGAGGCAGGACATCTCAGTTCAGTGCCTCCAAAGTTTCCTTGACAACTATAGCAACATGTGGCCGAGCGTTGTCGTGCTGAAAGGTCACTTTGTCATGTCTTTTGGCATATTGGCGGCATTTAAGCTCTAATGTTCCACTCAACTGCATCAAATGTTGTTGATTACGTTCCGCAGTGACAGTTTCGTTAGGCTGGAGTAGCCTATAGTAGATAACTAATACTTGATCCCACCAGATGCACAGCATAATCTTCTTGCCCTGAATACTCGGTTGGGCCGTTGAAGTTGAGGCATGGCCGGGCGATTTTTTGCGCTTTGGATTTTCGTACTGGATCCACTTTTCGTCTTCCATCACTATTCTATGCAAAAAACTCTTCTGGTGTTGCCTTTGGAGCAGTTGCTCGCACGTGAAAAAACGGCGTTCGTTGTCTCTTGGCTTGAGTTCATGCGGAACACAATGTCCTTTTTTTGCACCATACCTATTACCTTGAGACGGTTTGAAATCGTTTGTTGAGTCCAAGTCCCAAGGTTTCAGTAAGCTCCTCTTGAGTTTGGCATGAATCTTGGTCCAGTAATGCTTCTAACTCAGCGTCTTCGAACTTTACTGGCCTTCCTTCGCGTTCTTTGTCACTGATATCAAAGTCGACAATTTTAAAACGCCGGAACTAATGTTTTTATTGATAGAGCATGCTCCCGCAAATGTTGTTTAGTTGGCACAAAAGTTGACATAGTTGGAGCACAAAAATGCGTGCCGTTTACACTTTAACGAAATAAAACGTACTATGAGAGGAAAATGGTCACGTTTTAACATGAATACGTAAGTTTCAAGATATTCCGATGCGATGTAGTACTAGTTATGCCATCTTTTGTAAACCCCTCAAAACTTATTTGCACACCTAATATATTATATCGATTTCCGGAATTATACTAGACTAGACAATAATATTATTTATTTTACAATTTTATTTGATTGATTTAGTCTCGATTGTTTTAATATATTGCTAGATTTCAAATACTTTTTTTATATTTCTATTGTGGATAGGTCCCCGCTACCTATAAAAGGCAGCGCAGGGGACATTTACTATGACTACATCTTGTGATTCGGTCGCGAGCGGAAGCTCTGCTGTTTTGTGTGACTTGTGAGTCTGTTCTAATTATTAGTGAATTGCAGCTGTGTGAAATTGCGATTGACTTGTGTAAATAAATTTTATAATCTTAAGGTGTTTAAATTAATCAAGATCTCCCCTCAGGGGATATTTTTCTTTTTTTTAAATTACTGTTCCGTTGGACCCAAAAAAATCATTTTTTTTTATAATGGTAATGAACATTGTGTTAGCTTTGTTGCGATCATAATATTATGCAAGTTATTAATAAATATCTAAAACAAATAATTTTAATATATTTTTTAATATCTGGTCAGGCGGTTAGCCATCTTGACTGCTAGGCCGAGGTCGTATATTCGATTCCCACCCTAGACGATCGTTTGTTCTGCCTGGGTGTAATTTATCTTACATACATATGTATGTATTTAGAAATATATAAGTATGTTTATCAGCAGTCTGGCTACCATAGTACAAGCTCTGCTTGGTTTGGGATCAGACGGCCGTGTGTGTGATGTGAGGAGTATTTATTATTATTATATATTTTAGGTACGAGTCCCCTCGTTCTAAATATATATATATATATATATATATATATATGTATATATAGAACAAGTCCCCTACCCTACCCCCCCTATCTACCTATATATATGTATATATTTGATAATCATGGCTCCCATTAAAATAATTATTACAATGCTAAAATTACATATTATAATCATTTATATGTAAAATTGTTCCGTAGACTTTTGTTAAGTGATCATGTTTTGTTTCATTTTGTTTCTTTTTAAACATTACTCAATCTTGATGATTCTGCAAAGGGAAAGTACTAAACTGAAGGTAAAAGAATATACATTTTTTTTATAATATGGGGGACAGACTAGCAAATGGGTCATCTGATGGTAAGTGACAATCACCGTCCATGGACGACTTGGGCTGCCCGCCTTTGAGGGTGATGAGGGATAGGGGGATACGAGGAGGTGGAATAAGAGAGGGGGGATAAGGGGAAAGGAAAGAGGATTGGTAAATTGGAAAGGAAAGAGGAGGAGTTGGGCTTCCTCTGCTTCACAACCGGTTTTCTGTGAGGCCGTGGTATCGCACCGGTCGAGCCGGCGTATTCGTGCCTAAGCATGCCTCTACCACTTAGCTAGTCAGCTTACACCAAAAGAAAGTTTTACTTATAAACACATGATGTGTTGAATTCACCTACTTGCCACCTCATGCATATGGTAAGAAACGCAAGTCATTATGTTCGTACGACATAATTATATTAATCAGAATAAAAGTATTCACAAGTAATCTACTCAATTACCTTTCAATTAAAAACCTTAATGTGTAAAAACAATGCCGTTTTGAACAGCAGTTTACGTTAGAAACAGCTGTCCATCCGGCAATCACGTGATTGAGTAAACCCCTACCTATTACATTAATTTAAAAGCGATTAATAAGGTGACAAAATTGAGACACAACTCCTTTCAAATGAAGGAAAGCAGGGAAGAAATAGCAACATTGTTCCTGGCCATATTTATTACACCCGGGTAGGGGGGGATGGGGGGTGGAAGCACGTTCCTGACATTTTTACCGAAATAACACCCTCCGTGTTTTACCGACATCGATTAATCACTTCACACTTGCGTCAAACTACCAAATGTTTAGTCTAGCTCTTTTTTTTTCATCCATCCATTCGTTTAACAAATAAAAATAGACGTTGGCAAATGCAGTTTTCTGCCGCCAAAATTTAGAAAATGTCAAACTCTCGTATAAGTGTGCTAGTAACTCTTACACGTCATTTTATCATCATTAAATCTCCAGGACATCTATCCTCATTGGCGAACATAGCCGCCTAACTGAACATAATAAAACAAATACTTATTAATCTTTTACTGCCGTTGATAATTATGTCATAGTTTTATGTAATATACTTGTTTAATATATGATTAAAAGTCTCGACAAGTTGACGAGAGTATTAAAAATAATGTAACACGGATAAAACGGTTATCCGGCGACTATTCAGGCCTATTCCGGATAGTCTGCAAGTGTGTCGCTAAATTCCGTGGAGTAAATTTAGGTCCATAATTTAAATCCCATAATCATTTACAACAAAATTATTAGTTCTTATACAGTACTATAAGCAAACTATTACTAGAAATTGGTTTTTCTACTTAATTTCTCTCAAATAATAACCTTATTAATCATTCTTTTTAACCTGTCTTCATGACAGGAGGAAGATTTTGTATTCAACTGTATGTATATTTTATGACTTAATCGAGAACCCTGAATTTTTAAAGGCAGTACGATTTTTTTTTTTTAAATATTTGGATCTCATCATGCTGAACTGGTGGAGGAAGCTACAACTCCTTAACTGTTTTAGAGTTTTCTTACACTTTACGCACCTACTTTCTGAATCACCCAAAGGTAGACTGGCAGAGAATGCCTATGGTACTAACTCCGCCTCTGTATATCTTGCGCATAAAGTGTGAAATAAATACTTAAATATCCGGTAAATTCCAATGTTTATTTTTTGACACAACAGTGGCAACAGATCTACAAGGTCATCTGGTGGTAAGTAACAACCGCCGCCCGTGGACACCTCAACTCGAGTTGTGAGTGCGCTACCCGTCTTTGAGTGTCTCACTTACTCGATACATTCTACACAAGTATTGTTTGACAATATAAGTTTTCTGTAACCATTCAGGGTAAACAAAAAATTGCCGCTCAACAAAACTTTCCATATATTACATGACAAAATTAAAAACACAGCGCGTATCTTACCCTCCTTATAAAATTTCAGAGCGTGTACCAGCTAAAATATTTTATTATGCATCAACTGTGTGCTTTGCTTGATTGTGCCTAACTTGACTTTCGTATTTTTAGTACGTGACTTCTAAACCCGTCACAGGATAATAGAGGATAAGTGCCTTTATTATAGGATTTTTTATTTTCCTTTTAACTTGTTTCTTTAGTACAGTTGCAGGCAGCCGTCACGTCTGAAACAGGTGTTTGGCTTAGCTATACTGTTTAAATTCATTATTGTATTGTTTATTTATGTTAACCTGAAGACATATTTCAAAGTGCCAGTTTCTGTTTTCCTATGAATATTTTTGAACGCCTTTTTAACTAGAAATGCATTTTTGTTTTATGATAATGAGCTCCAGAGGCTTAATGAATAATTTAAATATTAATCATAGTTAAAGTCTGTGACAGTAATGCCCTGGAATCTATCGTACATATGGTTTCCTACTGCGGCTACTTAATAACAAAATAAATGCTACGTTCTCGAATTCTAAAGCCTGTTACAACTCAATATGGACACTTATTACAAACAACAAATTAATTATTAATAAACTAATTCTGTCTAGGTCCTGTTCTTAATTTTATATTAAACTTAAAAGAATAAACATTACTTAAATTTATTAATCCCAATCAAATTATCATAAAAGCAGTATATCAGTAATAGAGCAAGATACCTTATTAAATCCTACTGTATCATTTCGATCTAATGCAAGTTACCCGAAACGGAAATTTATATTAATATTAGCAACATTGTTTGAAATAATACATGTACGTAATAATACGTCCTAATACGAATGTACTAACATAAAAAAAAGTTTTTATTTATGAACAGTATATTCAGAGAAATTCGTCTTAAAATGTTTAAACTCAATACAACTGTTTTCTTATTTCTGATAGTAAATCGACGAATGATTTTATAAAGTCTAAACTTATTTATTCATTTATATTAGCAACATTTATACTTCAACAATATCTATATTTGATATACATTTGCATTTCACCTTTAAACCTCTTTTATTATTGTATGAAGCGAAAAATCTCTTACAAAAGGATTATCTTGAAGGAATGCATGCAAAAGAAAGATCGTTCGCGTTTTCTGTCAGCCACCTTCATCAAGTAAACATTTTAGAACTCGGCTACGTGACTAAATACACTTCACTCACTAATATGAACAATGGATTTGCTGGAACGGATTACTTTATGCGACTTGAATGCTCAAACATTTGTATGTTTTAAACGAGCACTTTGTTGGTTTTACAAGCTTAAACCAACCAACCAGCTATGAGTAAATGGATTATTACACTTCCGGATACACAAAAAAGAAAAGGTGCTTTGAAGCATCTAATCCAATTATAATAATTGAACGAATTCTCAAGATAACTTTAATGGTAAAATCAGGAATATCCATATCATCGCAAATAATGAAGGCAGCGTACATTCTGTGATGTGCACCGCTCTTTCATTATAAAATAAAAACTAAAGGCGACGCAAATTATAGTTCTACCGAAAAAAGCTGTGATCCTTTTTGGGGACATGAAACGACAATGAATTCGCGTTATAAAGCCGCGTTTTATCGAATGGCACTAAATGAACACGGCAGACCGATTGCTACCAGAAAGATAACAATAATTAGGTGTAATGACCACATCGTCTGTGGGCTCCGGTCGTTTTTTAAGTGCAGTGGGCGGCACAAAGCCGTGATCGGAAGATAGTGCGTCCATCAAATCATATGATAATCGGGCTCAGTTAATTCCATTACCAATAATAAATGCACGCATTAAATTAGACCTGTCGGATGAGTCGACGGAACGCGGCCCCGTGATCGCTCCCATCACTCGGATTATGATATATGAATAATTTATCAGTCAAGAAAAAACTAGAAATTATTATTGTCTTGAATAGGGAACGTCAAGCGCAATATGTCGTTGATCGTAGACAGGATTGTCTTGCCTTCACTATTAAATTACTACAGGTTCAGAAGTCTGTATGTATTATATATTAGAGGTTTTTACTAAATAGCGTTTTTACTAAATATACTAATAATATAATAATAATAATTACATAATAACGAAGTGTATTCTTTCGTAAGGGCGATATTTATTTATATTTATATATTTTATTCGATTTCTTTCGATATTCAAACGTACTCGTATGTCCTTCTGAGCATGGTTATCGAATAAAAATATTGTAATAAATTTATGGAAGTATGGTAATACAAACTTGTTCTTAATATAACATCGAGAACTGTAATTCATATATTATAGGAACACACGGCTCTAAACAATCTAGACACAGTGTAGGCGACGCTGTGTGACAAAGTGAAGGCTGCATTGTTAGCGGCTGTCGCGCTTAAAAGAACATAATTCATGAGAGATTTTGTTTTGGGCGTAAATCAAAAACTGTCATATTTTTTTTTATATATGGTTTTATGTTTAGGTAAAAGTGGCGTAATGTGTGTAACAATAAATTGTACAAATGTTCTAATAAATTGTTTCTTGGTCTTTATACTGTCGCAACGTGAGAATAACCTCTATAGTATAATATGATTACATTTAAATATGTTGTCATTTAAATATGTTATCTTCATATAATTTTACCAATTATTAAATATGTAATATAATACATTAAATTTTAAATTTCAACCTTAATAAGGGGATCGGATCGATATTTCGCTCATCTAAAAATAGCCTCTGCATTATAGTTTACTTAAAATCAATCTGTTGTAGTAATAATATTTTTATATTATGATTGATGATTGACTCTTTATGGTACAGTCAGATACCATTTTAGCTTAGAAATACTTATGTATAACAAATACAATTGTAATAACAAACAGTATGTACAATTGGCGGCCTTATCGCAATTAGCAGTCTCTTCCAGGCAACCATTGATCGGAAAGAGAGATGTGATTTAGGAGGCGCTACATCGTACAATATATGAGTCTCCTGTCTGTATACACATTTAATAGGTACATATTAAATATATGTCAACACATACATACGCTTACACATTCATACACAAATATATGCATGAAGAGACATATAAACATAATTAATTGATACGGGTATATAATAATGGTACCAAATATACATTATGGTACCAAATAATTCACAAAGAAATATAGTGCTCTTATAATAATTTATTAAAATTTGTCGTTTGTGTAAATTAGTAAAAAATTGCCACTGACGAACAGCTTTCAATATGAATGACTTGTCCATAAATTTTGTGGCATGTATCGGCATTTTTAACATAATATTCTCCGACGACCTTAAAGAAATTTTGGAGTCGCTCAAGCTTATCAAGTTGGTGCTCGGTGAGATCTGGATAGCTGGCGTCCGCATAATTAATAATAGGAAAAATAAGGAATTCTACTAGTGCCATTTTTGTATCATCAGGAAGAAAGTTGAGCAGCCTTCTAAAAGACCCTACAGAAATAAAGTTTCCTACTAATTTCCCGCAACTATGTACCTCAACTTTGGGGCCAACTTGACTAATCTATTCGATCTCATCCTGGAACTGCATATAACGAATGCTTGTTTCAACAAGATTTATTTTTAAGCCATGCTAGTTATTCCAGACACAGTTTATAACACCTATATCACTGGGCAGGTCTTCTGGAGGAGCTCACAGAAAATTGCTTGTGAAGCAATGCTCACGTTGCATTTCAGTGAAATTAGGGAAATTTCCAGATGCCCAACTTTCCCTCTCTTCTTTTCGCTCACCGCTTCTCCATGGACGGCAGTTGTCACTTACTATCGGGTGACCCGTCAGTTCGTCTGTCCCCTTATATAATAAAAAAAGCAACATTAATCTACCTCTGAGCCGAATTTTATATCCTTCAGCCGTTCTGGCGTGATTGAGTTACAAACACGTTTACAGTAGTAGTAAGATTGGTTACTTTTGGTCGTGACAAAAATAAATAATATGTACTAGTAGAATCCTGTATTATACAATCGTTATGGATTTATAAACTAACACACTGAAAAGGCTTTATTAGTAATTAGTTGTTTTAAAACTAAACAAAACTTAACAAATTATTGTCACCCTTCCTCTGAACAACATAAAAATTTAATAGCGTTTGGGTCGCCTCCTTAATGTGAGTCCGTTGGCGGTTAACGAGTGACAGATAGATACCAGATTTGTCATTGTAAGCGTGCTCAGATTTGTAAGTGACCACAATACCTACAATAAATATATTACATAATATATTATTTATTTTCAATGACAGTATATACATAGTTTAATAGTATATATGTAGATTCAATATAATATTTTAATCGGGTCTTGTTGAAAAAGTATCTTCAATGTAGTTTAAATTGTGTATATGAAGGTTCCTGTGTCTTGCAGGAACTGTCCTATCCTTATATATATATATATATATATATATATCTATATCCTTCTTTCTTTTTTATATAAGTTGAAAAGGATTTTGGAGGACTTCTTTCTGCTGTGTCAAGACCAATAATAAGATTATTCAAAATAGATACGTAAATGAACAAATCAATACTACGCTATTGACACTGCCAAGCACCCTTCTGCAGCGTAATATCGGCTGATATTGCTATATATCAGGTATTATTACAGTGCAATAGATCTGAAGGATTCATTATTATTATGTTGAAGACTAGAAGCCTGAATCAATAATATTACCTGCTATAAACAGCAATTAACATCACAATGGTTGTTATTAAACTCTAAGGTTATTGTGTAAATAACAGTAGTTCTATTCCATAATATATGATTTTGATATTCGAATACTGAATCTGAATACACATTCATAATGAAAGCGTTTGCGTTACGTAGTTTTCATCTAATAAATGTAATCAAGAAACACGTAGATACATAAAGCAGGTAATACAGATGGTAGATATCGAGTCAAGCAAAAACTTAACATACATACACTTACGCCTGTGTCCCCGCAGGATCACGCAGAGGTGTAATTAATGCCAACATTGTGCCTATTAGAAATTATTTTCATACTAACTGGGACTTCAAACACACACACACCTGACACTTTGAGAAATTGGATATGATTGAAATTTGGAGTATATTGACAAGAAAGAGAGGATAGAAAGATAAGGGAAGACTTATTCCTTACATAAATGGAATGGGGAATATAAGCAATAGCTCAGGCAAGTCTAGGTGGTAACCTATAACTCGAACTAGCTGGTGCCGGGAAGTTCAAGCCCTCTACCGGAAAACAAAAACTAAACAAATACATATAATTAGCTCAGTTCGTAAAGCAATTAATAATCTCTGACTTTCTGTTCGATGAAGAAGAACGATTCACTTAATTTTGTTGCGTACTCAAACTCGCCAGATTTTATCCCTGACTCATCATGATCCACCATTTTCGCAGACTGCTACCTAATATAAAGTGTTTTTTATTCATGCGTCAGTTTTAATTACGTGTGATACTTTTTTAAGTTTATTGTCTCAGTTCCAGGTAGCAATAAAACTTGTTTTATTACATTGTTAATAAAAGAAGCGAATCCTCCACTCATTATTTTCAAATGTGTAGGTTGGGGACAGTAAAAAGTATATTAAATGTACCACTTTGTTGAACAGATAAATTACAAAACACTGATACTATGACCGATGTTAAAAGTTTTCTGTTTTATATTATCGCTAATGTTGTGAAGAAGATATTGTAATACTCGTAAAAGATTTGAGATGCGACACAAAACTAAGACGCTCTTCCAAAAAGTTAGGAGAACAAGCGCGTTGTGAGTCGGCGGCAGATGTTGGCCAAAGTTTCCAATTTCCAGTTGTAAGGTTCAAAGTTTTGTAACTTTTTTCCAACATCGTTTGTACAGATCAAACCACTTTTTGTGTTATAATTAATGGAGTGTCTCTGGTCGTTACAGAAGCTAATTAGACTGGGCCGGGACACAAACAAAGTCAATGGGTAGAGACAGGTGGCTTTGGTAGATAAGAGGAGAACGGCATTAGTGTATAGGGATAATTCTAAACATATGGCGTTCTACTAAATTGTTTTAATTGGTTTTATTTATGACATTAATATTAGAACAGAATTGTCTGCTCTACTTGTGAATATTAATTATTCATAAAGATTCAATTTTTATTGCCAGCGTATATAAAGTTATAAGCAATGTATCCTAAAATAGTAAAACTTCTTAAAGATTACTGGAACAAAGTCTTAAATATTCCTTTATACTGATTTAACGGGTACAAAAGCCCGTTCAAACATTTAGGTATAACTTTTTAATATAGTCTAATTTTTAATTACCTTTTTACTTTAGCGGTACACTAAAGTTAATGTCATTTCAATAATAAAACAGTTCCAAGAAAACGTTCTTCGAAACGGCAATTCAGTACGAAAGCCTTTTTTTTTTCTCCCGGGCGAGCGGCGTGATTAATGTTTTCAATTTTACAAGAATAACACGATGCATTAATTTGCATTATTTATGTGACACCAAACGTTCAAGATATGTAAAATAAACAATCAATATAATTTGAAAAAGGCATCAAATTAATCTCTGTATAAAACAAAACAAGATTACAACAAAACTACAAAAACAGTAGCGTGATTCGAAAAACAATAACGTATACAGAGTAAAACGTACAAACACTAACAACATACATGCAGGTACGTAATTGTAGCAAGTGTGGTGTTAAATTAAAGGTAGCTGAATGTAAGGGAGGAAGGACAAGGAGTTGGCGAGCCTTTGAGTCAGCACTTAATTTATGGTCAATTAACCTGGTGTTAAAGGTAAATAAGGTGACATTTAGATAGCCCCAGCTAAACGTAATGCTACTTTGAATCTAAAAGTAGCTATTTTATTGTGAATTCTTTAAATTTGGTGTTGGATAATTGGAAAGTCTTAATAACGATTTTGAAGGTGTACATGTAGCCTTAAGTAATAATTAAAATCTTTATCCATAAAGGCTTAACTGCAGTTATCGGAAGAATTCGGAGAATTTTAGGAGTACTTATCTTTTTAAGTTTTTACGTAATCTAGTTTTCATCTTCACATTAAATTTTGTTGTTTATTAAGAGTGAAGAATTCTCAATAGCTATTTTAATAAGAACTCAAAAATATCTAAAGAATTTTGAATAATAAATTAGTCAAATATGTAGTGCGATTTTGGTGAATAGTGAGATATTGGACCGAGATTTTGTAGAAATTAAGTTTTGCTGCTTTTTAAATTGGTGTTATTAACAAATCCTATTTCTCCAAGTCGATATATAAATAGATAGTCTACCATACTTGCAGCATTCAGAGTATTATAAATTTCCTAGTGTATAAACCGTCAAACATCAACTATCACATTGAAATAACAAGTTACACGCCCTGTTATAATACCTGTTACATTACGTTAACTATCTCAATATCGGATCTAGATACTGGAATAGATATCGTACCCGATAACGTCGATCAGCGAGCCGGATTACTTGGGAATTAATTAACTACTGCCGTGGAACTATAACACCTTTATGAAGGTATTAGGAAGTTGGCACATTGTATAATAAAGGGATAAGGAGTGGATCAGATAATCCGATTTGCGAAAATATTATTGCAGGTATAAAGATAATCAAATCTTGTTTAGATACAAAATAGTTATGGTCGTCTAATTCACGTCTCTTAGTTTCCAATGTTAATGATAAAGTAAATAACAAAATAACGTGCACATTTCTTATGCCTTTTTGAAGAAGACAAATGCTGGTATTCACGCACTCCAAATTTTTTTAGTTCTTATTTCAGCAATGTATGAATTTATTTACAGTTAAGTTTGTGATCATCCATTGGAGTCGGGGACGGCAAAGGTGTCAGTGGCGATTATATAATACATTTAGACGCTATTTTGTATACTTTCAATGATGCTTAATTAGGGCACGTGTTATCTAGTGCACTAAACGGAAAATCTAAATAACAATGAACACGTATTTTGTTACAGTAATAAAACGTTGAGTATTTGCTTGTCCGTCGTGTAGAAATGTTAGTTTGCAAAAATGTAAGTTCTTTGGTTATCAAATGGCCAGGCTTGGCAATTAACTAAAACTGACTATAATGTATAGTACCAATGTTTCAAAATTATTGTCCTCATATTAAGTGTGTTGACACACAACTATTTCCTATTTTATGAAATTAGTAGGCGTACTAAGCATAAATAAACATAGATAAACTTGGCTACGTTAAGTTTGACAAAAAATCTTTTCCACATCAAGTCTATCAATACACAGTAGATGTTTACAAGTTGGGGTCTAATATTACTCACTTTACCACTTATATTTTCTGTATAATAATACTAACAAGATAGATTTTTTGTAGAGTCAGAGAAGTTTCAGTCAGTTTGTTATATAATTGACAAAATGAAAGTTTCCGACTCCGAATCTTTAGATAAAGAAAGATTTAGATAAAAAAGAAGTTAGTGCGTAAAGCCGAGAACTGGAACTTTTATATTACTGACTGAATAGCGGGTGACTGCAAGTCATTTTACATAGCAATGTAATATACATATATATACATTACTATAATTTTACTGCTTCAGCCGTTGCTTTTATTTTGTGTAAAAATATAAACTTTTGACCTCGGTTTTTTAAATATCGAAAAGCGCTTGCACATGTTTATAACTGAAACAACTATTTGTTTGTTACAAACATGAGTTCTATTTCATTTGATTGCACTTTGTGCCACGTTGCTTTATTATGTATGACAAGTGACAAGCGATGTCTTTAGGAGCGTATGTATGTATGTTAACACATCGTACTATTTAAAGAAGCAAGAAGGAGGTTTGTGTTTTTTGAATGTATGTATCAGGATATGTGCATATGTACATATACATATACATACATTCATGTATTATGTTTCTTTGTCGCGTACTAGAGACTAGACTGGCTTGTGGATTTTATGTGAATTATCATTTGAATTATCTGAATAGTGGGATTAACATACATAGGCTATACCATTTGAAGATGACGTCAGCAGAGAAAGAGAGGAAGATAATATTAGGTGTGTGAATATGACTCCGCCCTTTCTCAACAGATGTCGTTTTTAGTATTGTTTACGTGTACTAATAAATGACCATACTTGTATTCGATAGTACTGAATGTCAGCTATCTAACGCATTTTATGATATTTGGTTGAAGTGTAAGCAACAATTGTTTTCACCTTTTCGAAAATGTCGGTTTTTATTCCAAATAAACGTCATTTGCGGGAAGTGTTATTACATTATTTTATTGCGAAGAAAACTGCAGCGGAAACTTATCGTTTGCTTGTGGAGATTTATGGTGAGCATGCTCCGTCTAATACAACTTGCAAGGAATGGTTTCGACGATTTCAAAATAACGATTTTAGTACTGAGGATAAAGAACATGGAAAACCACCAAAAAAATTTGAAGATGCTGAATTGGAAGCATTATTGGCGGAAGATTCTTGCCAAACTCAATCAGAATTAGCTGCAGCATTAAATGTTGATCGTTCAACTGTTGCAAAGCGTTTACAAATGATGGGAATGATTCAAAAAGCCGGTTACTGGGTTCCACATGATTTAAAAGAAAGAGACATGGAACGTCGGAAAACCATTTGTCAAATGCTGCTTCAAAGACAGCAAAGAAAAGGATTTTTGCATCGGATAGTCACAGGAGACGAAAAATGGATACACTACGAAAATCCTAAACGCAAAAAAGCTTGGGTGAAACCAGGCGAACCAGGCCCATCACAGCCAAAAATAAATATTCACTGTGCCAAGGTCATGCTCTGTATTTGGTGGGATCAGAAAGGTATTGTATATTATGAGTTGCTCAAACCCTCTGAAACTATTAATGGAGAAGTTTACCGACGACAACTAATGCGTTTGAAGCGAGCCATAGAAGAAAAACGACCAGAATGGGTGAATAGACATAACAAATTAATTCTTCAGCATGACAATGCCAAACCGCATACCGCAGAAGTCGTAAAAAGATATTTAGAGGGACAGGACTGGGAAGTGTTACCCCACCCGCCATATTCACCAGACATAGCTCCTTCGGATTACCACCTATTCCGGACGATGCAGACAGACCTTACTGGAGAAAAGTTTACTTCATGTGAAAGTATCAAAATTTGGATTGACAACTGGATAAGCTCAAAAGACCAGGACTTCTTCCAGCAAGGAATACGAAAACTACCTGAACGATGGGCGAAGGTTGTAGCTGCAGATGGAGCATACTTTCAATAATTTTTTTTTTTTAATTTTGTAAGCGAACAAATGTGTTTTATTTTGACAAAAAGGGGCGGAGTCATATTCACACACCCAATAATAAAGTTGTCATTCTATTTTTTTAACAAACACACTTGTTTTATAAAATTGCAGATGTACAGTCATTCTTACTATACATACTCACACTCGCCCGTGCCTCCGAAGTTGTAGGCAGAGGCGTTATTGACGCCCAGATTTTGCCGATTATATTAGATTATAATTTAGATCCATTGATATAATGGGGGACCAGCCTATTGCCGTCATTCGGGCGCTTTCGGGAATAAAACGAAGGGAGGATCGGAAGGGAAGGAAAGGGATATTGTTTATACAGATGGATTGGGGACTAAAAGATCAAGCAAGTAAGGGACACATACAAATAACTCGAACTAACTAGCGCCGGGAAGTCCGAGCTCTCTAACTCAATCGGTAGCAACAATAAATAAATGTGATTATAGGACATGTTAAAACACATATATCACACTGATAGTTATGGTTTAGTGTAGTGTGTTAGATATAAACCAAAATTACCTCTATACAGGAGCACCAGTATATTAAGTAGTACTTTTTAATCTCATCTTTGAATTTCTTTCAATGGTGCATGGGACTGATTAATTTACTAACAACAAAACTTTCTTGCAACTGCCTAAGGTTTTCTTCAACAAAAATCTATTTAAATCTTCTGTTAAACATAAAATAGCCAACAACTTTAAAAAAAAAAACCTAAATTAAAAAGTATTTTTTTCTAAAGGCAATAAAAATACTTTTAAGACGATTGGATAGCAAGATCTATATTGACACGAGCGTAGCTGGTAGCAATAGCTAGTATGTCATAAAAGTTTAAATTCACGTCATAACTTTATACCTACCAAGAAAATGTACATGTGTGATAAAATTCTATGACTGTAATTATATTCATATTGAGAATAAAATAAATCGCTTCTGCAGTTCTAGTGCTCACAAGATATAACATTAAAAACGAAATAAAAATTGCAATTAAAATTTTACAGCCATAAATATACTATGATTAGACCCCAGTGGCTATTGGAACTAGCATAGTAGTTATTAGTAAAACATCTTAGAAAAAAGCAATCAATTCTGAAAGCTATGATTAATAATCATTTACATACTTCAGAATTTGCCTAAATATAACAACGAAATATCTACATATCATTATTTATTACAGGTAAACATGTAAAACACTCACGTAAGCATATTACACAAATATAAAAAATGCTCACAGTGACTCTACATCTCTACAAAAAATTTTTTTTGTTGTTTGGTAAAAATTTCCACTCATTGACTCAGGTACAGGAACGGACCCTAAGCTAATAATAAAATAGTAGAGTTCAATGTAGAGTAGAAAATTATTTTATTTATTTTTATTTTTATTTATTATATTTCATTTATCTTATATCTTTTTGATAAACTGACTTACCTGACCTAAAGGAAGACAAAAGGTTAACACAAACCATACTTACATATACACTCACGCACATACACAAACGCACACACAAGCACACACACTCACACGTACACACCTTCCCCTTGGCTGACCCCTGCAAGTGAATCGAGTCTATTGACCGATACACTTAGTTTTAGTATTTACACAGGAGACTATCTCTCACCTTATTTATACTTGACCCAGACCCCCTTTTACAGGGTCTGGCTAACATATCTTTTACAAAGGGACAACTTTCCCCGATTTGCCCACCACAACCTATATTACACACCGCACTCACACACACTCACACATTAACATGTACCGCACACCCACAACCTCTGGCGCTGCCAAAAAGCCCACAACTCCCAGCCCTTCCACCACAACCGCAGCAGCGCAGGACGCTGCTAGGACTTTTATTAGAAGACCAGAAGCCAAAAGGAGATCGCTCGACAATATGGACATCTACAAAAAGCAGAAACAGAACTACGCTGCACTACCGAGTGATCAGCTCCTCCAGGAGATAATGAAGACCTTCGAGGATATACCCTCGAAAGTTCATGAGTACCCTCAGATGAGGAGAGACATCAAACACTTCCTGGAGGTGCAATCAGACAAGGGCATACGGGCAATCTTCGAGCTTAGTAGGCGTATTCAAAGTCTCGAAGCAGAGGTCCCGAAATCAAGAACACCTACAAAAACCTCGTCATCCGATGGGCAGGATGACATCCTCAGGAAACTGGGAGAGGTGGAAGCGACTCTGACCGAGCGCATGAACGAAATGGAGAAAAGTCTAAGGACGGATATAGGGGGACTCCATGATGGTAACGACGACCGGGGCTCCGACATAATCGACAAGATCACCGACAGGATCGACGAGACCAGGGCTGCCATAGACCAGACAACCGAGAAGGTCGAGAGTCGAACACACGCTCTCCTTAAAGATCTGGTCGGTGGTATTGCCGATGATGTCGTCGCAGCCAAACTGGAACTCACAGAGGTCGCAAAAGGACTGGCATGCGAAATGAATTCAGCCCCAGCCCCAGTCACAAAGTCATACGCCAGCGTCGCAGCAGCCAAACTAGTCCACCGCCCTGCACTTCACTCGATGGCGGTCACCCTAGAGGGTAGCCAGGAGACTGCTGACGAGGTGCTCGCCAGGGTGAAAAGAGCGGTTGATGCCAGAGGCACTGGCCTAAAAAATTAACAAGGTTCGTAAGGCCAAGAACCAGACGATTATATTGGGGTGCGACACCGAAGAGGAAATGAGGAAAGTCCAGGAGATTATAGAGAGTCGCGGGGACGGACTGAGAGTAGCGCCTATGAAGAACAAGAACCCTCTCGTTGTCATGAAAGATGTCTTTGTAGACATCGAAGACGATGACATAATTAAGGCGCTACACGCTCAGAACAGGGACATTTTCGTGGGCCTACCTGAGGAGGACATGGAAATGGCTATCAAATACAAAAAACGGACAAGAAACCCGAAGACAGCGCACATCATTCTTCAAGTGAAGCCTAACGTATGGCAGAGGATGACGGAGGCTGGAGCCCTCTATCTGGACCTTCAAAGGGTCAGAGTTGAGGACCAGTCTCCGCTCATCCAATGCACGAAGTGCCTCGCGTTTGGACACGGTCGGAAATTTTGCACCGAGAGTGTGGACAGATGTAGTCACTGTGGAGGACCGCATCTGCGCGAGAAATGCGCAGACTTCACCGCAGGAAACGAACCGCAGTGCTGCAACTGCTCACACTCTGGGTTGCGGAAGACCGACCACAACGCGTTCAGTGCTGACTGTCCAGTACGGAAAAAGTGGGACTACTTGGCTCGTGCAAATACGGCCTACGCCTAATCCACAAGCAGGAAATAACAATACGTACACACAGCCACAAAGCACACAGAAACATAAACACGACACACACCAACATGAAACACATGACAACACGAACACAAATTGATATATTGAATGTATATTGAATATACAAGATGATATCAGCACAGAAACACTTACATAAAATACAAACAGCAACACAAAACAAAGCATGAAACGAAAACCGGTAAAAGAAATAGACAATAAATATGTATAATAAGTATATATATGTTATTGCCTAGGCAAAAGCGAGTTTTGAAATAAATAAAGAATAAAGTATATATAAATCAAACACAACAAACAGAAAACTCACCAATCCTGCTAAATACAAAATGTTAAGACCTTAAAATTGCAAACAGACAACATAGTTATTAAATAAATAGATAAAAGTACTTACAGTTCTACTAATAGTAGACATAAATATAGAACTAGAATGAGTATTTACTGTCCAACAAATAGAGATATAGAAATAGAATGTTAGAAATAAGATGATAATCAAGTAATATATACAGGTGTTAGATTTATAGATGTAAAAATAGAACTAAGAAATAGGAAAATTAAGAATGTTAGAAATAAGATGATAAGCAAAAATATATACCGTCGTAAGATCTATAGATGTAAGAATAGAACTAAGAATAAGAAATGTAAGAATGTTAGAATTATAACCATAAGTACAACAGTTAAAAGAACCCATGTAAGTAACTAAATATGTAAACTTAATTAAAATTGTAAATTAAAGTAAGAATAAGGCAGAAGAAGAAATTTAAAGCAAGCAAAAATATGTATTAAAATAAAAACTGTAAGACACTTTATTTTCCCGAATAAAATAAAAATTATAAAAAATTATATAACAGTACAGAGTAGCGGGAGTCCCACCCGGCAAAGAATGAGTGTGGATGAATGCAAGAAAGACAAAGTATGCGGCTTAAAAGTGCGAGAGGAATACATGCGAGAACTGGAATGTATGAGTAATATAGATAAATAAGGTCCCGGTGTTCTCATGATCGGGGAAAAGCAGAAAAAAAAAAAAAAAAAAAAAAAAAAAAAAAAATATATATATAAAAAATGAATGTGGAATAAGTTTGAGCTTCGGGTACAAAATAAAGAGAGAACGGCTGATTACACTGACCCCGGGCGAAACAAAGCACAATTATTTCCATTTGATTTATAATGTTTGCTTTTAATAGCTGTGAAGCGTAATCGTTTATTTATACTACTCAGGTACATTACGGACCGGTTTGGTAATCTACGGGTCGAAACTAGGGAGTTTACATTTCATTTTAATGAATTGTACTGCGCAAATCGAGAGAAAGGGACTAGACATACTGTATGATGAAGGCTTCAATTATAGAGCTTGTTGTACCTGTAGTTATTACCATATAGACCACCATATTAAGAGTAACGTTTTTAGGAAGTTGTATTTGTTTTCAAAATTAAAACGGTTAAAATAAAATAAAATTTGCATGTATCCTTAAGAAGCCTCTGTGTTAACCGATTATGAGTAGTTACCAGAAGTTTCATCCTAGTAGGCAATCGAGTACAAAAGTTGTACCTTTCGATGCCTGAACCCCAAGCTGCATGGTCAACATTTTAAGTAGTTTGGTGTAGGGGTGAAGTAACTACCGATAATCAAAACTTAAATGATCTTCAAAGCAATTTTTTTGAAATATCTGAATTTTTGCATTTGATTTATAAATGTAAAAAATGCTATGCTATGATGCTATTTAAAAGCAACACTTACAGACATTTGAGAATAGTATTGGCTGCAGTTTCACTTTGTGTTCGTTCCCAGTGAATGTAATTTGATAGCAGACATCGTTAGTTCCAAAGCTGTGACTAATAAAAATATATTGAGTGTAAGGTTCACAGTGCAATATCAGTAAGTAGTTTACAGTCAATAACGTACAGTCGACCGGGCGAGTCAGGCTGAGCCTAGCAATCCCTCCGCAATATCCCGAGTATTATACACGTTATTTAGTAACTAAATTAAGATTCCGATACAGAATGAATATCTTGTATAACCCTTCGTTTTACGTGAGACGGGAAATGGAAATTATCATGGGGTTGTTGTAATAAAGAGTACAATAGAAGGGCAATGTGGTGCTCGAGGCTACATAGCACAAAAGACCGGATTAACCCTAAATTAGATGTATAAAAGAGACATAATTAAAAAACTAATTTGCGAAATACATGTTCAGAGAGATGCCGTTTGCTGATTATATTATATGTACATTTCCGTAATATATTATATGTCGGCTCTCTATTTTTGTATTGTAGAGAACTGTTATGTTTTTTATTACATATGATATGAATGCCATCATTTAGCTCCATATTTTTTTAAATATATTTTTTTTTACTTAGACAGGGTTCTGTAATATCGTGGGTCTGATTAATCAAATGTTAGTTCAATTTATTTAACAAGGCCTGACTTTGATAATGAAAAGTTTCTATTACCTACTTCCATACATCACTGCATAACGTAGATTCAAGTTCCTTATTTGACATGTTCGAGTTATCTAACTGCAATATTAATACAGTAAAAGGTGTTCCCTAATCATGGATGACTTCAGATTTACGAATTACGATTTGGACTTAGAGAGAAGCGTTATCGGTACTGTCGGCATGTGAGATATTTTCATTACAGCAATAACTCTTATTCCGTTCTTGTTTGATTGAGATAACTCAACGGAAATTTTACCGATGACAAGTGTACAAACGCATATAAGGATGCTTTCCATTTCTTGATACTTCCGTACTGACTTGTTTGTGTCCAGAATGATCTCGGAAACTTAGAGCTTGAAGCAAATGTATGTACATAGAGAATTACTTACTACTCACTGATAATATTTAAATGCAATGACTTTGATGTATAAATGTATCCAATTATTTCATCAAGCAAGCGTAAGTTAAAAAAATATTTTGTAGGTTATTTAAAGCTTCGCTTAGTTCTATTAAAAGTGTCAGCTACATCCAACCACTGTTTATCTAAACACTTCGTTATTTCCAATTAATAGCAAAGGGCCGCCTGTCAATAGTCTATTAGCACCAAGATGAGATATAATCAGTACTTGAGCGAGACAATAAGAATCCACAGGGAGTCTTGTTATTGTTTGTCTTGTCTCTCTCGCCCAGCAGGACACCGTATGAACAAATTGACAAAATATAACGACCCACAATGTATAAGATTTATACTTATAAATATTTGAAAGTCTTATAAAATGCAAATGTTGACACTTGACTGCTATCGATTATATTATAACGTTCTATCAAACTCCGAGAGCTACATACTTTCACAAATTTATGGTGATGTTCATTTATAAAGTCCGTCCCTGCTGTGTTAAATATCTAATAGTGTAAATCTAGACACTTTCTCTATTATAATTCAATCAGATTTACTTAAAATGTTTACATCCATTTAAATCACATTTATCGTAGTATAATAACATTACTCTGCTTTATAAATGGAGTCATTCAAATTCTTCCATTATGCTAGATCGTGATATTTGATTCGGTTATATTATGTACTTGTATAATATTACCCATAAAGTATAATACGTTATCGCTTTTTTTACCATATTTACATATTTAATCAAACCTTGGCGTATAATGAAATCTGTGATCGTAGGAGAGCTATGTTTAGGCACGAATGGGCTAGCTCGACTTGTGCACGGCCTCACAGAAAACTGGTTGGTAAGCAACGCTTGCATTGTATTTCCCTGAAATTAGTGAGATTTCTGTAGGCCCAATTCCCTCTCTCCTTTTTCTCTCCTTCATCCCCTCTCCCCTCTTTCCCAACTCCTCATCTCCCCTCTAATTTTTAATTTACGTTTAAAGTGATAAGAGAGCTCATCTTCTATCACTAAGTTACATTAATACACGTTGGTTTTTTATGAACACTTTTCAATTAAACTTTCTAAACATCAACCACGGGTAAGTTAAAAAGGAATTGAATTAATTTAATTTATATAATTAACACATATTATCAATATGTATGAATATATGTATATAAATATGTGAATGTAAATACACATTGATACATATTCATATATATTATCAATATATATGAATATGTATCAATGTGTATAATTAACACATATTATCAATATGTGTTAATTATATAAATTTAATTTATACATAACCTACTTTAACTTACGCAATTCTCGGTTAATATAACAGCAGGCTATTTCAACCTTAGCTTGATTCACATGTCAACAATAGGAACTAAATCAATTGTTGAAATCGATATTACATCGATCTGTCCACATCCCTAGCCCCAACCAGCTCATTGTGGGACATAATTAGTTTTTGTCACTTCACATTGACAAATCCCATTCAAATCTATAGGCCGATAGCACGGACCCCACCAATTGCGCTGCTGCAAACCGGTTCTTATCAAAGAGAATATTATTTCAAACGCCCTTACCAACCCCGATGGGCTTTTCGAACCCCAAATCCAGTTTGTTATGAATGAAATTACAGAAATCGAATAAGGTAAACACAACTCGGAGGCAACAAAAGCTTGCTCGAAAAAAGCTAAATTGAATTCAAATTGGTTTCGTCGGGTATTAGGGATAGCCGGGGGACGTTTCAAGACAAGCTAAGAAACACATAGCAGGCAATGATTTAAAAAGTTTTGTCAGAGGGCAACAACCTCAGTCCTATAAAACTTACAAAGATGATTAAGTTAAGATACACAACACAAACCAACAAGTCTACCAAATACAACAGTTTAATTATAACAGTGACAGTGAACGAATTAAAAACCGTAAAACTTCTAATTATATTCATATTTTGAAGCATTATGGTACGATTGTGGTGACCCTGACATATTGAAAGCGTATTTCAAACGAAAAAATAATACGAAACTAAATTGTTTCAGACCTGAAGGTTTAAATTTCCTACTGAAGTTCAACAGGTATGACAATAGTTGTTTAAAAACATTGATGTTCTATTTGGGATATTGAAGGGTGTCGGTTACAGACCAAAAGCTCTAAACGTAAACTTTGAAATCCATGGTTTACCTGACAGAAAGCGTTGTGGTTAACCGCGCAAAACGATTTGACTTTGTAGCCTCTAGCTTATTTTATAACGGTTTGTAGAATTGAATTTTGCGGTTATTTATTTAACTGGAGCTAGAATGGCAACATAAAGTTTGCTGATGATGAAAAATGGGATACTGTTTGTGCTTTTGCTTTGAGATTATTAAAACTGCAATTCGTATAATTCATGAAGTTTTATTAATGTGACTTTGGAGGAGCAATATTTTATTATCAACTACTACTGTTCCAATCCTGGCATTGTTCATGATTGTTTCAAGTATGCAATGTTTATATTCTTTAAAATTTATACAGTACGCTCATAGGCTTATTCAACATTAAATTATAAAGAGTGTGGCACATTCCAAAGGAATATTATTTTATTTTTGTATTCCTGACGACTTTATTATAAGCTGAGTGTTCTATGCATAGGCGCCAATGTATGTATATATACTTAGTCTGGCCATAAATACTCTTACCATTAAAAAAAAAAAACAAAATTACACTGGAATTTGGCATTAGTCAATATTAAATGAATATTCATTGTGTTTTCGCATTTTCGCGCCGATCAGTGTTAAATATTTTTGAGATATTAAATGGAGTGGGGTGATAAAGAAACCGAGTTGCAATGATAGGATTACACAAATCCCAATGCAATTTTGTAACTCTCCATTAGCTTGATATTAATCGAATGTTTGTGTACCGGTCTATTGAAAGTCTATAGAAATAGATCTGCCTATCCACGTAGTAGGCAATCAAATCAGTGAAGGAAAGAATTCGAAGAAATCCTCAAATCCGAAAGCAAAAGATTTTATCTTGGAAAATGAAAATAGAACCTAGAACCATGTCGCTCATCTCAAAAGTTGACTTAAGAATTGCAGCCTATAAGCGACGCACTGGTCATTATTACTTTGATAATTTAAATATAAATAGGGTTATAAAATCAAAACAACTTCTTAAGCGGTACGCAAAGGAAGGTCAAATAAAAAAAAATAATGACGAGAAAAAAATTTACTAGTAATATTTTAAGAAGCAGATTGACCGAGTTTAAGCTCAAAGCTCTGTAGAGTTTCCTAAGCTCTTCCTCAGCAGAGTACAACGTGGGCATTATCCGACAGCATTAGATGTCAAGGAGTGACCGCCTTATTTTTGTGAAAAAGGTGTCAAAATGTTCTTGAGAAGCTCCATTTCCAAGAATGGTCCTTTTAGCAAGACTCAGCACTGGGTCATAAAGGTCGACCCACCCAAGCGTGGTTGGCAACGAATGTTTGATTTCATCAAGGCTGGCTGTCATCTAATACGCAGTATTAGGATTTTAGTTCATATGATATTAGAGGATATGGTATGCTCTAAACGCCTTACTAATTTGGAGTCCCTAACACAATCCATACGGTTAGCAGTAAAGAACTTTTCCATGAATAGAGTACGTGTTTCTATTGATAACTGGCCTCAACGTTTAAAGATCTGTATGAAAGCCAATGGATATAATTTTGAATGAGTTTAATATATTTTTTAATGCTATTAATTTATAAACTAGTACACATTACAGTAATAAATGTTTTATGCAATAAAAAAAAAACCTTGAAGCAATATTTCTGCAGGGGGCTTACACTACACACTACCACGGCCTCACAGAAAACCGGTAGATGAACAATGCTCACATTCTCGATTGAGTGATTAAAGGCAGAACTCCCCCTTTCGTCTATCCCCTCCCCTCATCCCTTCTCCTGACAAGTTATTAATATATACATACTATATCTATATATATAATATCATACTCCTCACAATCAGATTTCTATTTTTTTCCTATTACCTGTTACGTTTGTACAATTATTATTCAAGTTTATGTTTGTGAGGAAAAGTAAACTACAATTATTATTATTATTATTCTAAACTATATGAATGTTTAACGTTTTTAAATTAAGATGAACCAACGAAAACATAAAATCCCCTATAGAAGGAAATGAAGTCTTTGATCTTTAAGTTTGTAATAAAATAAACTTTTAGAAATAATTCGCATGGGACATATAAAGCAGTCGATTAAAAGTAACGTCTCAATGGTCATAAATTAAGTCGTATCTCTTTTATAGTCGATTTAAGAACTAAAAGATAGTTAAAACGTGGTATCCATTAGTGTAATCATTCGGGAGCCAATAACGTCAACCGAACATGCAAAGGTTGAACGCATAGACAAACTCGTTGCTTATCTATAAACTTACAACGTTCCATTAATCTTATCATATTGTAATGAATAGTTTCTAGTCGTAGTTTTGCCGACGTATAAATAGACCATTTTTACTGAAATGTGCTACTGGTTGTTATCAAAAATATTTTAAATTATTACTATAGGTTGTTTGTTTGCGGATACATTTTCTTTAAGTGACATACTTGTCTAATTTTCGTAACTAAATGTTTTGAGATATCGTGAAACATTATATTGTGATACCATACCGCTTAAAGCATTTTAAGTTATTTTGTTTAGTTTTGAAATTCTTTAAAAATTATAAATTAAATTATTGAAGGTTATGTAAGAAGTAAAAACTTTAATAACCCTTATACGTTATAAATCATGAATACTATTAAGCTTCTAGGAATGGGGTGCTGGGCTAGAAAACCTCCTCGTGGTGTACCCTGGGCAACGTTGACGAAGACGCTTCTTTATTCCGGAGTGAGCGTCGTCGCCAACGGCTAATATTCTAGCAAGGGGGACCTTGCTTGTAGGGTCACTCTGTGTTTCTCCCACTATCCTCTGATCCGAGCAGAGGTCATTGCGGGTAGAAACAACATGGCGTGACGAGTAAACTTTCATTGGATCCTCCCAGTGATATGCTTCTTCGTCCCAGCCGTAACCCTGCCCGGCATCGAGCCGGCACGGTGGCTCTTAGGGGCTGTGAGGAAGACAACCTCTTTAAAAAATTACAACACGGGGCAGACGGGCTCACTGTCTTAGACAATTGAGCATGGTCTGACACAGACCACCGTCTGGCCAAACCGCAACCCTGAATTGACAGGAGCGGTGGCTCTTCGGAACCGTGAGGAAGAAAACCTCTATAAAAAAATACCCTAATCTCACGCTCTGACACCCGGCAATGAGATGAATGGCTGAGAGGAACTCAGTCCCAAGGGGGTCTCCGTCGGAAGATGTTAAATCTCAATTTAAAACATGGCAGAGGTAATTACAAGTGTAGCTACCCAGGTGGGTCCCGGACGCTCTTCGTCTGGGGAATCCCACTCAGCGCCAGTCGGCGCTGACAGCCCCCATTCGTATTCTGGGGGGGGCAACCAATGCCTTACGAGCCCTGTAGCCAGCTCTAAATCGGCTACCAACACAAACGCGGAGGTCGCGATAAGAGATGCAGCGGAACACATGTCTGACAGTAAATCGGACTGTAGCAACAGTAGAAGCCAAGTACCTAAAAGAGGCGGAAAGCGTCCACATCCCAGCAAACCTAAGTGTGGACGGAGCAGAAGTAACTCAGGAATTGGTTCGGACACTTCATCATGTGACGAGATACAACCAGCCGCAAAGATGCCGACGCCACGTCGCGGCAGAGGCCGACCGCCAACGACTGGTGCCTACATTGGAGTGGGGAAGGCTCGCAAAGAGGCTGCAGCTCTCCGAAACGCCGATAAAGTCGCTCAGGAAGAAGACGAAAAGCGCCTTAAAAACCTGTTCCTAGACCTAGCATCAAAAAGAGCTCAGAGAGCTGAAGCTAGGAATCGGAACCCCGAAAGAGAAAGCGATCGTTCAAATAATGTTGAGAATAATTCTCCACTACCAGTAAAGCTGAATGAAGCGCTAACACGCATAGGGGAGGTTGCCAAGGTCTCCAAAGGCCTTAAAGCTGCTAGCCAAAGAGCGTTAATAGAAGCAGCTTCTACAATAAAGGAGACAATGGAGGCACTGCAGAACAGCTCACCATCTCAGGAAACTACCAAACTTCGGCAGTATGTCACTCAACTGGAGTCCCGACTAGCCGACTCTGAAAAAGTAAATGCAGAGCTTCGAAGAGAGCTGCAAGCGCTACGAGAAGATTTTTATAGTCATCGAAGTGCAAGAAGTGAAACTATATCTGTGCAGCAAAAAGAGCCGACTATGACCAGGCTTATATCGGAGTTAGAGGAGCGCCTCATGAAACGGATTTCCGCTTTAGAGGGCATTAAGCTCCGCCCGTCCTTAGCATCTAGGCCGACTACATATGCAGATGTGACCAGACCTGTTAAACCTGCAGCTCCTGCGAATAAAGTTACTACTACGGCTTCAGAAACATCAACAGGCACAGTGACTAGGGCTACTAAAAACAGCAGGAAAAGCCAGCCTAAAAAGAAAGTGGAACGTCTTGCATCTACCGCTCCTACAACACAGCCCTCGAAAGAGTCAGTCTGGGAGGTTGCTGGAGCTCGGAAAAAACATAAAAAGGCAACCAAGAAAGCCAAGGCTGTTGCAGCGAAAACACCACAACTCCGTGCACCGCGCTCCACAGCCGTCGTGCTAACGCTGACAGCGGAAGCTACGGAGAAGGGAATAAAGTATGCCGAGGTCCTGCAAAAGGCGAAAGCCAACGTGGACCTCAAGGCTCTCGAGATTCCCGGAGTCCGATGCAAGTTAACTCGGACAGGAGCTCGTCTTCTCGAGATTCCTGGGGCCACCAGTGGTGTCAAAGCGGACACACTTGCAGCCAAACTAAGAGAGGTACTGGATGAGGCTGAAGTCCGGGTATCGAGGCCTACCAAGTGCGCAGATATGCGTATCCTGGGATTGGATGACGCAGTCACAACGGCTGAAATTAAGGCTGCTGTAGCGGAGGCTGGGGGATGCTCTCTTAATGAAGTTAAAGTCGGAATTATTCGTTTCAGCCGCAATGGTTTGGGGACTGTGATTATCAGCTGCCCCGTTGCATCTGCCCAAAAGATTGCAGATTGTCGGACTCTTCTACTAGGTGGCTTTTCAAAAGCACAGGTGCGTCTACTGAAGCCTCGAATAACGAGGTGTTATCGATGCCTGTCTATAGGACACATCGGAGTCCAATGCACGGCGGAGATAACAGCATGCGATCGGTGCTTTCAATGTGGTCAGCCTGGTCACAAGGCCGTTTCCTGTAATGCTCTACCGAACTGTTTCAAATGTGCAGCTGAAGGTAAGCCGACCGGACACCGCCCAGGAACCAAAGCGTGCACCGCAGCGAAGCCTAATTCAAAAGGCAGAGAGGTCAATGAGGCTTCTAGTTCGCAGAGGAGTGTAGTGATGGACGTCCAATAATGGATCCATATCTGCGCATACTCCAGGGAAATATAAACCACTGCGCAACGGCTCAGGACCTTCTGCTCCAGAGCATGGCACAGTGGTCTGTAAATGTCGCCGCCATTGCCGAGCCGTATTTTGTTCCCCCCGGAGACGTCTGGATAGGGGACTTCGACGGCTTGGCAGCCATCGTACGCGGTAGTGCTGCAGGTACTCCTTCCCTAGCTCTCATAGCAAGGGGAAGGGGATGGGTTGCGGCGACGATTAACGACATTGCGGTCGTGGCAGTATACTTTTCGCCAAATCGTGTCCTGGCTGAGTTCGAAGACTGGCTTACTCAGCTGGCTGTCGTCGTCGAAGGATGCCGCCCTCGACCCACATTGGTCCTGGGGGACTTTAATGCCAAATCAGTGGCCTGGGGTTCCCCAGCCACTAATGTCAGAGGCGCGGCACTGGAGGAATGGGCCGTATCATCTGGTCTAGTCCTCCTAAATAGGGGCTCCGTCCCCACGTGCGTGCGTCAGCAGGGTAGTTCGATTGTGGACATTTCGTTTTCAAGCCCTGCCCTAGCACGCCGTGTTACTGACTGGCGCGTCTTAGAGGAGGTGGAGACATTATCCGATCACCGATATATTCGATTCGAAGTCTCCACCCTGACCTCTGATGCGTCAACTGGGACGGTTCCACATAGTCGGCGTTGAGCGCTTAAGCGTTTAGATCGAGAGCTTCTCCTGGAAGCCTCCATCGTACAGGCCTGGGTCTCTGCACCGGACAGGCCTGTTGATGTTGATGTAGAGGCAAATTGGTTCCGGGAGGCTATGTCGCACATATGTGACGCGGCGATGCCTAGGGATCAGGCCAGGCCTCCCAGACGCCAAGTGTACTGGTGGACACCAGAGATCGCGCGTCTGCGGGAAACTTGCGTGATCGCGCGCCGCCAGTACTCAAGGTTTCGCAGAAGGCGTCGCCACCTACAGGATGCGGCAGGTCAGGAGGCAAATTTGCTTTCAGAATACAGGGTTGCCAAGAGGACCCTTCAGGTAGCGATAAAGCGGGCAAAATCAGAGGCCCGCCGCGAGTTATTGGAGACTCTGGAAAGTAATCCATGGGGCCGCCCATACCTTATGGTAAGGGGTAAACTACGTCCCTGGGCTCCCCCACTGACTCAGAGTCTCCGACCTGAACTGCTTGAAGGAGTTGTTGGCTCCCTGTTTCCAAGGCCAGCGGATCATATACCTCTACCGATGGCTACACCTCATGCGTCCTACGCCGAAGACGACGACACACCCGAAATTACTTGGGTAGAACTGAGGGTGGCGGTGCAACGGCTCCAAGCCAAAAACACCGCTCCAGGACCCGACGGCATTCCAGGCCGTGCGTGGGTTCTGGCCCTCAAGGCTCTCGGGCCTCGACTAAGAGGGCTCTTTAACGCATGCTTAGAGCGAGGCCAGTTTCCAAAACTGTGGAAGACGGGGAAACTGGTTCTTATCCAGAAGATGGGACGTCCGGAAGACTCGCCATCTGCCTACCGGCCCATTGTGTTGCTCGACGAGGTCTGTAAGCTCTTTGAGCGAGTCATTGCAGAACGCCTCGTCGAACATCTTTCAAGAGTGGGGCCGGATCTGGCCGACAACCAGTTCGGTTTTCGCCAAGGGCGTTCCACTGTGGATGCCATCATGCGTGTAAGGGGCTTGGCGGAGGAAGCAGTGTCACGGGGTGAGGTGTTGATGGCGGTGTCGCTTGACATCGCCAACGCCTTCAACACCTTACCCTGGAATAGCATCAGGGAGGCACTCATTTATCACAGAGTGCCTCATTACCTCCGCCACATTGTCGGGGCCTATCTGTCGGATAGAGCCGTAATCTACCCAACACGGGCAGGATACGGAAGGCAAGAGATGTCGTGCGGTGTCCCACAGGGTTCGGTGCTAGGTCCGCTTCTGTGGAACATCGGCTACGACTGGGTGCTGCGCGGTGTGCTCTTGGGAGGTGTCACCTTGACCTGCTATGCGGATGACACTCTCGTGACGGCGCGAGGCAAGACACACCGTGAGGCAACCATAAAGGCCACGGCCGGGGTTGCTCAAGTCGTAGGGAGGATTCGGCGGCTGGGTCTTGAGGTGGCTTTACATAAATCGGAGGCCCTCTGTTTCCATGGGCCCCGAAAAAGACCACCTTCGGGATCCAACATAACCGTTGGAGGTGTTTGCATCGGCATCAAGCCCTCGATGAAGTATCTAGGGCTTGTCCTAGATAGTCGATGGGACTTCTCATACCACTTTCGGAGTCTGGCCCCCAAACTCATAGGGACTGCCGCTGCTCTATCGCGGCTGCTCCCTAACTTAAGAGGGCCCGACACCTCCTGTAGGAGACTCTATGTCGGAATCGTGCGGTCAATGGCCCTTTATGGGGCCCCAATATGGGCGGAGAACCTGACGGCCCTTAATGCCGGGATTTTACGGCGCCCGCAGCGGGTGATGGCCGTCAGGATTATAAGAGGATACCGCACGATATCATTCGAAGCGGCGAGTCTCCTAGCCGGATCTGCACCATGGGACCTGGAAGCCAAAGTCCTTGCGTCACTTTACAATTGGCGCAAGGGGGCGCTGGAAAGGGGGTTGCGACCCATGCCTTGTGAAATCGAGGCAAAACGGTCCCAGCTCCGCCAGGTCTTATTAGTAGAGTGGAAAGAACGACTCGAGCGACCGAGCGCAGGGCACGCCACAATTTCGGCGATAAGGCCCATCATGAAGGATTGGCTAGAGAGGCGACATGGCAGCCTCTCCTACCGGTTGACGCAGATACTCACCGGACATGGCTGCTTCGGTAAGTATCTGTGTCGTATAGACCGGGAGCCAACGTCTGCGTGCCATCACTGCGGAGGCTGTCGCGAGGACACTGCACAACACACACTTGTGGAGTGCACAGCGTGGGCGCACCAGCGCCAAAACCTCGTGACGGCTCTAGGTGTGGGAAGCCTCTCCCTGGCGACCATGGTTCTGTCCATGGTCCGAAGCGAGAGCGAGTGGGATTCCGCCGCCTCATTCTGCGAGGAAGTCATGTTGGCTAAAGAGGCGGCGGAGAGGATACGGGAGAGGACAAATACTCACCCGTCCCGCAGAAGACGCACCAGGCGCCGGAGAGCACACAACGATCTCCGGCCTCCATGAGCGCTGGCCTGGGGGTAACGGGTAGGGCTGCCCGTGCCCTAGCAGAAGCAGGCCTGAGACGGTGGCGTGACGTGTTCCACGCACGCCTCTCAAACTTGAGGGGGGGTTATGCCCCACATATTGCCATGGTGTGGCCGCCCTGGAAAAGAGGCGGCCAAGGTCTGCAGGGTTTCCTGGAAGCATCCCTTCTTGGGTATACCCAGGTCCCTTGCAATAGACCCACTTATGACGGAACACCGTGTGGTTTTAGTCGGTTCGAGTCCGACATACCACTTCACCGTCAGCTCCGGTGAGTGAAGACCCGTGGGGGTTTCCACACGTAAAAAAAAAAAAAAAAAAAAAAAAAAGCTTCTAGGAATAATTTTTAACTATACTAAAAAGTGCCGTGCCAATGAAAAAAAAAATTTCAATAGAATCAGAAATCGTGACGAATATAGAACAACAGAGAGACGTAATTATATTAGGTACAATTTTACCAGCTGCCAGTTACACAGGGCACGTGACGCCACGAACGCTTACGTCGCTTCGCCGTCGCGCGTCTGTCCGGACACCAGCCACAATTGATATGCGTCCGGACGAATGTATTCGGTTACATTAGTGCAGTGTTAATTTACATATTTTTGGACCAAAAAATAGTTGAAACAATAATTTTTGAGCACCATTTATCATTTCTTTTTCTTGACTTGAAATCAGCAGTCTGGTGCAATGTCCCTCAGAGAACGCACAATATATCGGTGAGGGTAGAATGATCTTCGGCATCCATGAGCGCTGGCCTGGGGGGACTACCCGTTATCCTAGCAGAAGCGCGCTTTAGCCTGGGCCTGGCCTACCGCACTCCACGGTGTGGTTGCCTATTGCAAAAGAGGCGGCCTAAATCAGTTAATCCTGGAAGCTATATTCTTCTTCTAGGGTGTACTTAGGTCTCTGGCACTAGATTCACCTATGATGGAGCAGATCCCCCGGGGGCGATCTGGTGCAGTGCAGTTCTCAGTCAGTTTGGTATAGCGGAGATAAACTGAACCATTACTTAAATTACAAAAGCAATAAATAAACCGACCCAATGTATTTACATTACCAACCTACCTAATAGCCTTCAAGTAGTTTGTTCAATAACTGCACCAAGATCGTTTCAAGAAATGTTTCGAGTTTATCATGACACAATATGATGGTATAAATTTCAATATAAGCATCCATAATGAAATAAAATGAAATCCCCAGAAATCAATGTAACTTAAGCTTTCAATACACATTATGCTCTAATGTTTTAGGTACTTGGAGAATATTTATTGTTACTGCCTAGAAACGTATATATATGTTTAAAATATTTTTAGATGGTTATGTTAACACTCACGAATAAAACGATTTTAAAAATAAATATTCGTGATATAATTGGCAACGTGTTTATTATACAAATATTTGCTAATATACTTGACTTAGAATAGACCTTTTAACGTAAATGTCGGTCTTAGAAAGCTTGAATTAAGATATTACGGATATATTTATTATACTACGCCGAAGTAATTTGAAAGCGTGGTTCGAAGTGGGCAATATAACTGCTTCAGTGGGCGTAGTGATTGGTTGTAATGGTTGTGGTAACAAATCGTTCCTAATTCAGATAATTTAATATTTGTTATTGTTACGATTTTTTTTTTACTCTGTGGTCACAGATGATCTTGTTTGATTAACAAGGAGTTACGAAACCTTTACAAAAAAGTAAGAGAGAGTACGGAAAATTATATTCAATAATACAAAGAAAGAACTGTGCAACCCATTATACAAAAATACGAAGGCCTTCATGTATTCCGTAAAATAAGGTGCAACACAAATCACAAAACTGCTGGATAAAAAAGGGAGTTACAGCTCAAAAAATTACTGTTGCAATCCGTTGAATAGTACCATCAAGAGCATTATTCATCTAAAAACCAAAGCCAACAAAGATGCAAATTAGATATTACGAAAGTTGAATCCTAAGATATATCGCAAATAAACTAATATATAATAATTAAACTTGGAAATCGAAACAGCTCTAAGTAAAATTAAGATCAACAAAACATCAGGATGGATTAATAATCGAAATGGTTAAAAAGGGTCGAAAACATGTCATGGATTATGTTAACATACTCTTGAAAAAGCCTTAAAGAGGGCAATATACCCCGATAACGAGAATCTGCTAACGTCGTACTTAAAAATGGGACAAAGCAGACCATAATTATTTAATTATCGCTGTTTACTGTTCCATATGTATAAATTGCTCACCAAATTCGATTCGATTTCTACCGACCACCCGAAAAAGTCAATCATTATGATGACAACTGTAATTGAAAAAGCTACGGAGTATCAAGCATCTCCCTGGTAGCTTTTATTGGCTACAAGAAAGCGTTTGACAGTTTGGAATCCTGAGAAGTTGTTTAAGCCCTACAGAATACTCGCATAGATCACAGATACTCGAAGCTTATTAAGAACATCTACAATAACGCTACCATGAAAGTCACAATAGTCGATCAAACACAAAACATATACAACACAAGGATGTAAGACAGGGAGACGTTATTTCACCAAAATTGTTTACCCTAGTACTGGAGGATGTCTTAAAAAAACTTTCATAGAATCATTTGTGATCTTAGCACAATACCAAGTTAGAGGGCACAAACTGAAAGGGCTCCTTCAGTTTGTGCCATCTAAAACTAACTAACTAAAAAAAAAAAAAACTTGTTGAAAACGGCTAAGAGATAGGTAGACAGAGATCTATTTGAATAAATGTAGTTATTTTCCCATATCTCAATGTATGTATATTCGGATTTAGTAATAGTCGATTATTGTTAGTTGGAGTTTTGTCAATATTGTCGCATTTTACAATCTTTAATTGCGTTTAATCTGATAGCTGTTGAGTGACGCAAGACTTACTGAGTAATGGTATCAACGATCGTTGCTTTAGATTTTGTAAGCGAATCATAATTGCCTTGCTGTCCTGACGCAGGTGTATTTGGAAATGCTATTTATTTATTTAATATAGAAACGAACTAAAAACAGTTTATTTATTATCAGAAAGAAATATGGACTAGCCACAGGCTAGTATATATACTAAATATTCCAATAAATACATGATATAGAAGGATTGTTTGTTAATTAAAGTACAAATGCAGGCATTATAAAAAGGGTTTCATGTTACTCTATCAAATTGTTTGACAAAATGAATTAGCCATTTTGTTAAACAAAAACATCATTAAAAATAATAACTTGACATATCTCACATATGTATGTACATAGGGCCGTCTGCTCGTACAAGCGTAACAATTGTACAGTACAAGCTTTGTTTAGTTTTGTAACCACACTCTCAATAAATTAAAGAAAAAAGAAAATTTTTGTAAGTTTTCGCTTACAATACAAATAAAGTAAATGTTAAAATCGCGTCATGTGTTTAGAGACTAATACGTATCTTCTGTGCAAGGTGCTCCAACAGTTTCTCTTTATAATGAACAATTTTAACTTTTCAATTGTCACAGAAATAGCAATATTACATATAGGTATATCATTATGCGAAATCGGTTAGCGATAACGTAAATTAAAAGTGATTTCAGGTTACGGTGTCGATCTTTACCTACACTTGTATTGAAAATTATAAACTAAGGATCTAACATTATTATTGCCACAAGTTGCATGGAATACAAGAACTTATTCAGATTTACTACAACAACGAGGCTTACCCCAAAGAAACTAATTGACTTTCACTTCAGTTTACTTCCGATTTTAGAAACGTATTAGGAAAAAAGAAAACAAACATGTAATCAAAATCATATACGGGAATAAATAGACATTATGAAAGCATCGGAAAATACTTCTTGATCTTAGCTAACGGATATTTACTGTGATGGACTTTTTTCAGTGCGTTGAGCCAAATATTCATACAAAAATCTTGGTTATGTAAACCTTAATTTGCTTCCAAAAGGTTTTTTTTTTATTAAATGTAAATTAGGAGAGTTATATTCAATAAATAAAATACCTATGTATTTTATTCAATAAATCCTAACTTAAGAACTCATTTTATCTTGATGACGGCCCAGTTACAGACTTAAGTTAAAATTATTGAAGGTCGAAGACCTGAGGTGACTTCAACATAAAATTAGGTACAAAGTCGTGACATAATAAAATAGATGTCTTATTTTGTTCAGTTACAAAGGTGAAAAAACTTGCATATAAATTTATTCAACGTGATCAGATTTTTTTTATTCCAATTGGGTGTGGAACATTGACCTTATTCGGCGTTGTTCACTTAACATTCACCAGTATCTAGATAAATTAAAAAATATTAAAATCATTTACGTTAGAAATGCAATTATGGAGTAATCAATAAGTTCCTCATCAGATATATAAACGTGTCGACGATACCTACATACATACATATATGAATATTATATGAATTACTTACTGACAATTACGAATATTTGCCAGTTAATAAAAATAGAAAAAAAAATGGGTCCAAGGACAAGATCCATTTAAAAATCCATAAACGTATTGTTTAAATGAAAAGCAATTGAAAAGGTGCATAGTGTGGATTAGAATAAAAACAGTAGAAAGTTGTGTTTTGATGCAGTTTACAAAATAATAAAGTTCACGATTTTTGTCTGAAATTCCATATTGTGAGACTGGTTAAATTAATTTAAATAGGATAGAACCAATCTTACTTGAAGATAATGCGATAATTTCCTCTCTAAAGTCTGAAGACAACCAATTATTTGTGGTGCTAAGGACATTAAAGTGTAAGGCAAAACTTCCATACGCTCTATAGTAACTTTCGTTTACATGATCAAGATTAGCAAAGATGTATTAGATGTAAATTATTCATTTCGCAGCAGTGCTGGGTAGTATTTATTAACTCGTCAAGAGAAAGTGAGAGCTTACATTCTCTGGCCAGGCAGTAAGTCCCGCCGTAGAATGGCTTTGAATCATATAGTTTAAAATGTATACGAAATAAATACTATTAAATTATTAAAAAAAAGAGTTAACACATTTACAATTTTAAGAACTAACATCTAGGTTACCGACTCAGGTGCAAACACTCTAAATATGGTAGACTGTATTTTTACTCTTTATATAATGCCTGCTCAACAATGTACCTATACCGAAAAGATGATTATAACACAACAAATTATAAAATTAATCGGTTGAGACAGTTAAATGAACATGATCTCTAAATTGCCGCTTAATATATGTTATGTATGTAATAAGGATATAAACTAATTGTATACTTAGTGAGAAAATTAATTTGTTATTATTACCAAATTACACAATAGGCATCTAACTCAATTTCGTGGAGTTATGAAATGTCAGACGTCAGTATCCAGCATTCCGTCTGCCCGCATCGGTTAACCACAACCGGACTGCACGCGACATGCCTATCAGCTTTACAATTTGACCCATAACATTGTTATTATATGTATTATTACATAGCTCTAGTGCATATTTGGACTTCTTGCCTATAACAGCTTGAAAGCATAGTAAGTAGAATATTTGAATGTAATACTAAGTTAGAAAGACTAAGTATAGAACTTTGTGGTTTAAGTAACAGTACATATCGAGGAATATATCACGACTGGGTCAAAATTTGAAAGGACTGGAACGCTGTCACTAAATTATTTTCATTATTATCCATAATTTATTTATTTTACTTAATAACCTCCTTTTTTATCTATTCTGTTTTTAATCTGAAACAGTTTTTAGTTCGTGTTACAATGCCTTTAAAGTATTGGTTAGATTAAATCGTAGTAAACTAGAATATAAACCTCTTGGAGCTAACAAAAATGCCATTTGGAGCCACTATCAGTCATATCCGTGTTTATTTAGTAATTTCCATTCTAAATTATTGACGTAACGACCATCCCTATCTCGAATATTTAACTGTATGGACTCCTATATGAAGCCCCTGATTAAAATTTACTAGATGTGACATGATTTGAACGACAATTGGAATAAATATTTGAAAAGCATAAGAGTGTTTACTGATGTATTATATACATAAATATAATTAGAAAGAAAGAAAGAGAAAGAAAGAAAAACGTTTATTCTAGCACAATTTGCGTCAATTTGCGATACTAAAGTAAAAATAAGGTTAAGTAAGTAGGTACTTTGCATGAACAATAATCGACGAACGAGACTTGTAATGAACTTTATCTAACACGCTTTATAACAAACAAAAGAGTCAGACTATGAAACAATTGAACAATTAAAGGAAAGGGATCATTACAGTCTCGCCTTTCATTTCGCCGTCAACCTGTACTCGTTGCATAGCTTTAGTACGTGGACTCGGATACGTTCACGGTTAAGCGGCACCAGTTCAAACAGTTTAAATCAGGACGTGAAGAGTAAGTTCCTTTATTCCCCGACTAGAAGTACTTTTATGGATATTAGCATTCGGCAACATTATTGTGCTACGGGAGGGGCGACAGGGATAACCGAGGACGAAGAGACGTAAGCGCGTGGACAACGGGCCCTAAAGGCGGCACCTGCAAGTTGACCAGGGTGGTTCATGAGCTTGTCTCGAGGCGATCACGATACGATTCTTATTAGTATGCGTTGCAGTAGTGAGTTTCATATAAAAAATACTTACTGCACGGCTCGAATTGATACGGTTACGTTCCTTTGACGACTTGATTTGTGTGCTATGACCTCAAAACGGCCATTTATATAAATGAAACCAGTTACCAAGAGCATGTTGCCCATCCCTTACAAATAAGGACGAGCTATTCTACCGTTCTTAAAAAAATAATCTATACCTTCTTTCCATGATATTATATATCAATCAGCATTAATTTACCATTAATGTATACAATGTGCAAGTATCTGTTTTTGTATAGCTGTCAAAGCACGTATTATGTGTAAATTTATTAAATACATACACGATTATCTCTGTTCGCAAAAGGCAGTCTTTATCTGTACATTCATCAATTCTTTTATGTACACCCATTACATTTCATAAGGAATTCATATTTAATATACACAAGTCGGTTAAAAAGATAATCTCGTATAAAGAATAATATTAAAATGTCTATTAAGGCCGTAGATGTGTTCTTTTAATACAGCTTTATAGATAAGAGCAGCCGCTCTTTTTGTTTGTAGTTATCCAATACACGGTTATAACAGTGACCTCATTAGTAATTAGCTATTTGTCAACCATATGCTATTATTTGAAATTTAGCAGTTACGTCCTGTACACGCGTTAGGGTTTAGCTGTGATACAAGAATATGTATAACAAATCCTAGTGAGTATAACTCACAATTTTTACCCGACTGTGCATGAGGGAGGGTTATGTTTTTCAAGTGTGTATGTATGCTTTCGACATACGAAGTGTCATACAAATCGCCTTAATAGTGGGAGTAACATAAGATTTCAAGATAAGTCAGAGATAATAAAATAGATATAGCAGTCGGGATGAAACCCAATGAAAAAGGAATAAAAACGCAGGTGCGTTATTAACTGCTTCCTTCTATATATTTTTTCATTTAGCTTTATCTTTGTATACTCTAATCTTTTATTTATGTATACTCTACCACCTGTTCATATGTATGTTTAACTCATTCGTGATATAAGCACTTCTCTATTTTCTAACGTCTATGTTTCACAATAAAGCACAACATGGTGTCCAACCATTACCATTATCATTTGCTTTACAATGAAAAGGGCCTGTCCTGGTCTGATTCAAAGGAAACCCATTTCGGCCTAATAACATTAAACATAAAGAAACAGCAGGGTGTATCAGTGTCACCCTTTTCTATTCGCTTAGAGGTTATTCTATATTAGTTAGTTATTCGCGAATAGGGACATATTTGATATACATTTGATGTAACTGTCGCAGGTCGTAAGTGTAAATAGCTACATTTTCTATAAAGTAATGTACCTTAAAAGCTTTTCAGCTCTATCAAGATATATATTACTTACGAACTATAGCTGTGACATGACTTGATAATTGTATGTACCTACCTAATTTGCTAAACGAAAACGGGCAGTAAGCACGTGGCATTCTGGCTTAGATTAACAAATCAACCGCAGACACAGCGATGTTGGTGGTATTATAGTGATGGTGTTATGGGATGTATAATTTATAGATAAATGAATTCAGGATGAGCTCTGTAAAAATTTACATAGTACCGAATAGAAACTATGACAGTCGAGCAGAGACAGGCTTTTGGACTGTCTATAAAATAAATAAAAATCTTTATTTTTCATCTTTATACTGAATGTTTTTGTTTGAACTGACGTAAAACAAAAATGTTAAGAAATTTTATTAATCACTTGAAGTACAAAAATGCTTGTAATTTAATGAAGTGTTCGATATAACTGGGTACGACACCCACGGGAAGAAATGAAGTAGCACTACTAGGACTAAGGAAAAGACTACTACTAGACTAGGAAATCGGATTGTTATCTATCAGACAGCAAGTATACAGTAATAAAGTGCCCTATACGCGGCAATAAGCTTCTTCCCGTTTTCGTTAGTGGGACCAAATTCTTATTGGCAAAATGTGGGTGTTTTATACACCTCTGCCCCTTAAGGAACACTGGTTTGAACATATGTATGTTTTTAATATTTTAGAACGATTTAGCCTATTGCTGTTGATATTAAAATAATTGACAGTGGAAAACATGTTACACACACATAGGTGAATTAAAAATATATATTTTGTCATTAAAATATATTTAGATATATTTAAGAAACAGAACTCTAACCATAAAAAAGTAACTGTTCTTCTTCCACTGAACATTTATTGTACCAATAACAGTCTACTAACGAAGCCTCAAATACATAGTTTCTGGCAATAAATTTATGCTTCTACGAAATAATCAAGGCTTTATTTATCTTTATAAACAGTTAGCCTACCAGTAATAACCAGCATTGGTTCGGGAAGTCTCGGGGCGTCTTACAATTGCAGGTATTGACGGGAACTGTACGGTATTTTATGTAAACGAATATTACTATGAAACAATTTATTCATTTTTATAGTAAAAAAAAAAATATTTTGTTTGAAATTTTAATAAACTTAAAAAAATATTTTATGCAGGTACTGCATTATTTCTACTTAAAAACTTTTACTTTAGGTTAATTTGTGATGGTCAAAATTAAATTAAAGTTGTTTGCATTTCAGCCACTTTGTTTATTTGTTGGTTACAGTAAACGAAACTATATTACATTTTCTTTCTTCTGTATCAAAAAGTGCCGTTTTTGTTCGGTCATGGTCAGTGTTACGAGAAATGCTACACACACATACGATTCAGTGACAGCGATCACCTTTCACGCTAGGTGAATATTTACCAGTTTTTTTTCCATATTTTCAATTAATCAACGTTCCTGTCCTTTTCAAGAAATATGGAGTTGGATGAGTTAGTATGAAATAAGAAAGATGATTTCTTTTTATTTGGAAATCCTAACGTTGTCGTGGAGTCTAGATAGAGAGAGAGAGAGATAGATACGTGTCCTATAGATGATATGGTGTCAAAACTATACTGTTGTATTAAAATATAGTGTATAAAATGTGGGACACTAGACATTTCGAATAATAAAACAACCTTTTACAGGAGAGAAGACTACACCCGTTCTTGAATGGAATGGTGGCAAATGGCCTATTAATAGAGTACAACTCACGTGATTACATCCTAAGGAAATACAACAAGAATGACGAGAAAGATTTTTTTGCACTGAACAGTTTACATCAATCATGTCTTACACGCAATCTGAGTTGCATCAACTTTTTCCGCGTAGTATTTTTTTACTGTTACCATAATAATGATGTTAGGTAGATGATGTGCGATATTTTTATTAGTCATCGCTAAGGCATTGTTTTACTTCCGCTGTGTTATAAATATACATTACGTATTATTAAAGAAACATATAAAAGTTTTTATTAAACCCATTAAATCACCATAATTACATATATTAGTATAGTTGTTGTAGAGTTCTAGGAAAAATAGTAATGTCTTATTCTTTAAGAACTAAACTGCTGTCGTCATTCAAAAGTGTCTTGTATGATACATAATATTAATAATGCAAAGAACAAACATACATTATACCATAATATGCGAGTATGTAGGTCATGCGAGTATTGTCTAAAATTATCATCACGCAGAATTTTCCACTTTTAAAACTATTTAACCATAAAGAATAATAATAACATTTATAAATAAAGTTTGTACTGTATATTATCACAGTATATTAATGTGAGATGTAAGAATGTACGCAATACCACAACCCTTGTTATAAAAAAATTGTCGTATGTGTATGTGTTTATCTGTAGGTTCGTCTGTGAGATGAATTATCAGTATTTCTCATGCTAAATGCATTTTTATGTGTCAACCAGTGTGATTTGTGTCTTTCCTATATATTTATTTTAATTTTGCTAATAAGTAGTAGTATTAGTTAAATAGTAAACGATTTTATATAAATCCTCAGCTGGCCGGAGGTAGTAACTTGTAGACCAATGTAGTATTTATGGTTTTACACAATAGATCTGTAATTTAATAGCAGATAACAAAAAATGTACCAAAACGTATACTCGTATATTATCTATACATTATATTTCTGTTGCTGTAATGATGAATGATCTGTGATATCTGCAGCTTTATAAGGCGCAGGTTCGGCCGTAAATGGAATACAGTTCTCATCTCCCTCCCACCCCAGTACCAGCTTCTCATTCTTGATCGCATCCAACGGAGTGTGACTCGCATCATGGATTGCCAGGATATTTCTGATGGGCTTGACACCTTGGCGTTGCTTAGGGATGTAGATTCACTCTGCATTCTCTATCGCTGTGCGTGTGGAACAAATTATCGCCTGCCGTATTTCCAAACCGATACGACCTTCAAGAAAAGACCGTACTTCTACCTAAACAGCTGACAACGCAGTTGAGTTGCGGATGTCAATGGGGGGCGATAGTTACTTACCATATTTTGACTTGTCTGCTCGTTTGCTCCCTATACCATAAAAAAAATACATAACATAAACTGAACGTGAACATTATTTATTTAACTTAATACCCCATAGTTAATTGCAACTATAATGTATTAATAACAAATAATGACTTCTTAGAATCTGTAACTGATACTGTATTAATCAGATATTAATTACTACAATAATGAACTCTGCAAGGCTACCGTAACTGGTATCGTTCAGAACTTGCTCTTGGTTGGCGCACAATTTTCAATCATGGACAAAAAACTCAAGTTTATATTAATACTTAACGAGACCAGTATCGAATGAACGTTACTTTTTTGTTCCCATCGGTACTAAAATTGTACAGAAAAGTATACATTGCGAATCATCTGTGTATAATGAAATAATTTATAAAACTAAGTGAAGTAGAATGACAGGTCCGAAATGAAGAGCAGATACAAGAAAGAGAAAAAAACAGATGATGGTTGAATTATAATAGCTTATGGTGGTGTTCTCTTAAGTGTTATATTCTGGGTGAACTAAACGGATCTTCCTAGATCAGACAGTAATGAGTTACGGTGTCCATTTGCTTTGTTCGTGATATTATAATAATGTACATATTTCAAGCAATCTATTTACTTTTTGTGTGTCTATCCGCAACATGGAAGCTTATTGAGTATCGCAAGGTAATGAGCAAAAACTCAGTCATGCACGAGCGCCATCTTTATATATGGTTTACGAGCAGGCACTACCGTGAGATTTGTGATCGTTCGTTGGCAAAAATATAGCAAATTTTATTGGTTTAAAATTTAAAGAAAAATTGCTGGAGCATTACTTCGCAAACTTACTGTGTATTCAGGAAATTCTTTATTGTGTAACAGACTTATTTCGTTGTGCTAGTTTAGTAAGATGAATAAATACTATCTGGTAAATATACACTTGTATATTTAATCCATATTAAAAAGAACTATCTTCTAATTAGATTTTTTTTTATTGGAAATGATTCATTGGAGATTATTGAGAAATAATCTAGGCTATAAAACATCACATTGCCACCCTTAGGAGAGGAACACGAAGCTTAAATGCAGGTAAAACTGCTTTAAACTACTGGTTTTAATATAGATTGGATGATACTTGCTATTAAGTTAGCGTAAGATGTAAGGCCCTTGTTATTGTTGGTAAATTCAACTAGCAGTATCCCTCTTCTTCCACTGTCTTAATTTATAGATATTTAAATAGAAAATATAGACTTCACTAGGAAGCGCAGAATTGCTCAACGAGCTATGGAGATTCTCGGAATTTCTCTTATGTGATCAAACCAGAAATTAAGAAATTCGCAAATGAACGCAAGTTACCGCCGTAGGACAACGGTTCAGCAAATTGAAGTGGCAGTGGGCAGGGCACATAGTACTTAGAGCAGATGGCCAATGGAGTCGTAAGGTTCTTGAATGGAGACGACGAACCAGAAAGCTCAACGTTAGTATTCTATCGACAAGACTGACAGGCGACCTCGTGAAGCCCTCGCTCAGATCGAGACCCCGATGTATGTTTACATAAATATTTATTTAAAATAATATGAAAATAAAAATACCAACTTCTGTTTTAGAATCCATATAATAAATACGTAAAATTATTACTAACTCCTACAAATTAAAACAGCGGACCCCTACTTGTTATTCTGAATTTTAAATGACTTTGTCCTCAATTTTGGAAAGCAATTGATTTTTAGGAGAAATGAACTTTGTACATACACAAATACGTTTTTTCATTTATATATCTTAAAAATAAAAGTAACATGGTTAAAATGTGAAATGATTAAACAATAGGAATAAGAAAAGAACATCAACTAACCGGTTGGCCTAGAGTTAGTAATCGCTGAGTTATAGGTTTGATTAACACGAGTCCAAATTTATGTGATGCACAAATAGCTGTCCTAAGTTTGAATAGTCTTTACGTCTGTTATTTCAATGTTTGTAAAGTTCATAGGTACAGCAATCAGTAATGATGCGGAACTTGTATATCAAAATAAATTAAAGAACTTTTTTATGTAAAACTAAATATTAAAATTTATTTTTGAAAATGGTTTTCACATTATAACGCTAAATTCTGGTAAGTTTCAACATAACAATTTTGAAACAAGGATCCCTATCGCAATGTATTCAAAAACCCGACAATAGGTATTCATCTTTTCATCTTTATCTGAAACGATACTGAGACGTTTAACAATTATGCAAAGCCCGAGGCTTCTTCCAAAGAACTTGATCAAGAACCACTTATTAAGATATCGCGGTCACATCAACCATTAAGCAATGGCGGTTGGCGTGGCAATATCTTTACCTCGTAATATCTTGTGGAATTACCATGACACTCATCAATTAAATTTTACCGTTCTTCCAACTTAGCAAACAACGAGATCATCGACTTTTATGGTCTGATTTCGGAGATATAATATATTCCAAGCTCTTTTCTTTCCTTTCAAAGGAACAAAAAAAAAATTCAAACCATAAAGGATATATGTACATATACATTCATGCGGACAGACAAAAAAGAACTTACTAAAATGCACATAAGTTCTATCAGCATACTGTTTTTTCAACTATTAGAGGAATAAAGAGATATCAAGGATGCTTTTGTATTGTCTGTGGTAACAGAGCTCTCCTATTAACTAAATATGTAACTATCATCAATAACAAAATAATCCAAACATCAATCATACCAAAATTAAACATTACTCAGGCAACAATTTCATAGTTGACATGTTGCGTAGCCGCTGCTATCGGACGGGGCAGTCAATTTACATCAAATTACACCGAGTGTCATTAACAAACTCCCACAATGTTCTCTTTACCTCCAAGAGAATATCAAACGATCCTTATGTCTCAAAGATAACGATTAATTTCAAATAAAAGTCGTCGAGGCACAAGCCAAAAGCGATTTGGAAGCGGTGTAAAACTAAAAACTGTAACAAAAAGGTAGTCCCACGAAAATGGTCGTCGCAGATGACACTGAGGTGACTTTAATGACAATTTAATAGCATCGCCTTCTGTTGTCGGGAAAGAACGTGTAATCAACGCCAACGATAGGACCACATTATTGCAGGCTGGTGTTTTTTGTCACAGCTACAAATTGTCCGCTTTTTAGAATATGGTCCAGTTCAGTCTGATAATAATATGAATTGAAATTACAAACGTTGTTGTTATAGATATCTAACTAATGGTCCTGTTATTTTAAAATATTTTGATTTGATTTTGATTACTTCCTCGTTTTAAATTATGTTGCATCTTCAGTTATTGAAGTACAAAACTAACTATGACACTAATTATTCACTTATTCATTTTGGAGATTACTTTGAACAAAAAAACCGATCACTTTCAAAACTTTCAATGTAAATAAACACTCTTACATAGTTAAAACTAAAGGTTAAATCAAATAAAATTTGTTATTATACTTTTAATATGTTAAACTATTGTCCAACGGCTATATGTAAATTGATAGCTTGTTACGTACAAGTACGCCCGAGCTTCATTTTGAAGAATATGGAAAAAGCATTAACTGATTGTCACTTTTAGCAATGTTATTCACGTCATGTTCCTAGGTAATATTTTTAGTAGGGTTAAAAGTTTGCCAGTTGAATTTTCAAGTCAATTGAGCTTGGTTAAAATTTTTGACAAGTATCGTATATTTGAACACTTTTATATAAGTCTCACGTCCTGGGTTATCTTAAACTCTCTGACACCGGCACCCTCTAAAATGATAGGTAGGTAGTAACTGACGTTTTATATTCCCTCCGAGTTCTTATTACCATGCACGGGATGTCTCCTTAGTATGCGGAGCTTGCTACGACACTTATTAGACTCAAAAATTCCGAGGTTCTTACAAACTTCGATGTGAAACGTCCTTAACTCGACTACTTCGGCCACGTTTAAAACTTAGGTGCCTAATGTTTAATACATAGATGATATTGCTTTTGATAAAGCGGTTTACGAATCTAAAATTTAAAGCACGATCGAATACTAATGCGGTCATGTTTTGTTTTGTGTCGCGATCATAAATATTAACTTGGAACACAAAGAGGTGAAAATTTACAAGATGCATTTTCGAAATCTTGAATTTGTGATGACGTTTTGAAATTTAAAATAGTTTTTTCGTAAATAAAAACAATGAGGTTTGTTAGGGCGTATTTATGTCTGCAGACTAATAGTACGGGCTGTTTGTTGGAATGATAGATTTAAGGCTCAATAAGTAAAAAAAATAAACCACACAGAAACACAAAAAGATTTATAATGATTTGATGTCTGGACAACAACAAATAAAGACCGGCAACAAATATTAATTCATTTAAGTTACTCGAATGTTAGAGTAAGAAAAAATATAACCATTGTTTCAATGAGATGACATTGTAGATACATGGCATTTTATGTTACGATGTTACTTTACCTTGTATTGTATTGACATAGGCATGTTTATAATTAGAAAAAAAGAAAAATAGTGCTTATTACTTCTCAATATCGTATCTTAAAGAACTGTTTTTGTGCATGTACCTACTGAGAACTTACTGGGTGTATCGATTATTTTTATATAAATGAGTTGGCACAGTAGCATACGGATCATCTTGTAGAGGATTACTGACTTTTTCAACACCAATCTTATCACTGTCTCACATGAAGCTCTAGAGACCTTACAAGGAGGTAGAAGAAAAGATTTGTATTATTATATATACATAGATTATTAACGTGATCTTATGTAAACTGTTAACTAAAACTCCCGCAGATCTATTTTGACTTATGTTGATCCGATAGCTAAAGTAATTTATGCTCCACATCAAAGTAAAATTGTTGCCATAGTAATTGTTTTGCATACAGTTGCAAGTTGCGGCTTACTCTCTGATTCAAAAGTCGAACGTGCTATTTCCGCACTATTGTTTTGTTGCCAACACTACATAGTTTCCCTAAGAATACTGTTGGCCACACGTCTGTTTCTTTTACAATAATTTAGCCGATAATGCGAAAAATACGTGCCTTTTACCGTCTCAGCAATACGTGAGTGGGACCTTATTGCCACTTATTGCTCTCGAATGAAGCAAAATTATAATCTTAATGTGGTAACATTCCGTTTTGATTGGAGGAACTTATACCTACATACTGCGAGGGTTCTATTGTGTGGAATGAGCTCCAGAATAAACAATTGCCATCCTAATTAGACACGTTTCACGTCATTCCTACCGTTTAACAGAAGTTGTGGTTATTACGTTCATTTAATGTGTGGTTTTCTGTTTATTATGTGACAAATATTTATAAACGTTGAAATCTTATAATGTATTGATCTATTCTATTAATAGATAGTTTTCATTACAGTGAATATGAGAATACATCGATTACAAATTACTATTTTGCATGGTATCATTATATATATATTCAAACCTACAAACCACATTGTTGGTTTGATTCGACGTTCACTAATTTCGCAGGTGATTGTAATATTTTATACTTCCCACGCGGTTTTATACGGTATTGTAGTAATGCCACTACATCCACGGAAGTTTATAAAATAAAACAATTTAGAGACCGATATAATCAAAATGTTGTTTGAACTAAAATAATGTGGATGTATAAAAAGTACAATTTTCCGCTTCTGTGCGTCGATATTGACGTTCGTAAATGGTTCGACGTGACGTCATATCGGGTGGAGTAAGATTGACTTGTATATCTGATCTTATGTAAGGTAGATCAATGATAAATGATGAACATAGCATACAACTACTAGGACGACATATCCGTAATTCTTTGCATTATTATATTTTGCCTAGGAAAACAGTTAATAAAAATGTAGTGGAGTCTTCTACGTGAAAGCATGATTTAGTAATATTATTATAGTATTTTTTTTATATATTTTATGGGATGATTTTCAACGTATTCTTTTTGGGTTGTATGCATTCCAAAAAAAAAAAAATATAATAAATCAGGTCGTTTAAAGCATCTCAAAACTTTGCTTAATGCTTTGATTAGGGCTATTATTATCTTAACATACGAAATTGATCTCTCAATCACTCTTGGGCGTTCATCAGATTTATGCATTTTACAGCTTAACAATGAAGGCTAGCTTGAAATCTCAGAACTGTAATGTGACTTCTAGGAACCTTTTCTTATAGCAAGTAATTAATTTTATTCGCCTGACCACAAACCTTTACTGAACTTTGTAAACCATCCGGGGGTATTATAAGAAACCAGTTTTAAAGATTTTAAAAGAGAGCTCTAAAGAAGATCCTTTAATTTTAAAGCTTGATTCTTAAGGTCGTCAGTAAGTTTCAGTTCGTAAATAGTATTAAAATAAACTGGCTTCAATTAAGGAGGACACCCTCAATCCCTCCGATTTGTTTTATGTATGGTATGTCCGGTTTAAATTACGTAATTATTCTGAAAGGAAAAAGGAATGACTTGGAAAATTAGTTTTAGAAAAAAATAAAAATAGGTACAGTTATCTTTTCTGTTGCTACTGTACTATGTTACTTTGTTGTCCACACGAGTAAGATAGATTAGAATAACGTTGACGTTAAAAAAATATGTTGGTTCCTCTACCTGATACTAGTAGGACACTATTTTTTATAGTTTTAAACATATTTAAACATTATTACAAAAAATAATACTACAGCTTATAGCTTTAAACAAACAATGACTAGTAGTTCTATTTTTGAGATGTCTGTAATGATGTGGCTGATCTGGATACTGTTTTAGCTTTACCCGAATTTTGAAACGTGTAACACACTATCACACTACACACAGTGAACAACCAACCAAAATATGTAATTATAATAATAATTTATTTCTCACCTCAATATATCAAAACTAATTTTGAAATTGCTCAACAGTATCGATAGTGAAGGACGTGGTCTGAGAAGCAGTCTTTTAAAAAAAAATGACTTTACATCAATATAAACATATCTAGCCGTTTCTACTCATTGTGCAGTTTCTTTACTTCAGTTAACAATAGATATTCAGATAGAATATATTTCTGGAGTATCTAAGAACAGTAAAAACTAAAATGTTCCCGCCTTACTGGACCTAAATTGAAGTGGTATATCGGACTAGAACACACTGGATCCGAACCCGGGACAGAGTGAAGATAAATTAATTGGTCTTCATTCTAGTCTGGAATTTCTTAAGTATTTCCGTTTTCCATTTATAAAATCTGATACGGTCCTAATCCTTTTTTTACACTCTAGAAAACCATCATGGACTCTCTTCCAGCTGGGGTGCAGCAGAGGGGTATGCCGGACTCCTCCCGGCTAAAACAACCAGTGGTGAGCTCCATCTCACACCTTTTGCCGGGAATACGTTATTCATATTCGTCCGCGTCACCTGTGCAGGTCAACATCCCAGAGGGGGGTTCAATATTAACGCCCTCGCTTCGTTCGTCCTCCATAGGTCCACCTCGGACCCATTTACAGACGACAGATTTCTCCAAATGCGTGGTCATTTAAGGGGCCGAAAGAGGGCATTGTCAGTCCTTCTGCGACGCCCGGTGCCCTGCTGCGGATCGGGAGGGTAGTTGATATTTCCTTTTCACTTTCCGTAGCCCCTTTCTGTGACATTACTCTTTCGCAGAAGGATATCATCGCGTCCCAACAACTCTTACTGCCAACCATATTTCGTACAATAACTGTCAGTGAGAGATCTCCTCCGATTGCTACGATAGGGTACGGCGCTATATATATCCCAAAGCATCCCCCTGATGACTCTAACGGCCATCGCACGTTGCCGTCTGAGCTAGTTGGCGATGTTGTTGGCCGTTAGAGCGTCTACCCACACAGGGGCCTATTAAGAGCATGGATCGCACGAATATGGTCTAGCCTGGTTTAAATGTAACTAATGTAATTAAAGGGAAAAATATATATATAAATTAAATAATAAATTAAGTAATTAATTATGTTTCAAGTAAATTTCATCAGCCTCGATCACGGTTAACATTGCCAGAATAATATAAGCTTTAATTTTCGTGCGCATTCATCAGTGATGAGTACTACGGTCACGATTGACAAAAAAACAGAGTCTGTAAAGCTAAAAGCGATTACAAATCACGAAATCGTAATTCTTTTACTGAGAAATATGTTACTCATATTATTTTATTATTTTTCGAGGTAATATAATTGAATTTACTGATCTTAATGTCAAACATATGACAATGAAAGATAGTCGGGGCTATTGTTGTCCACCGCATATATTTTATTCTTAAGTTTACTGTCATGGCGATGGCGAATCACATTTATCTGCCTTTTATCTTACGAACCATCTGCCTATAACATATACTGTGATATGGAAAACTTGATATCTACTTTTTGGAAACAATATATCAAGGTAAAACAACGATTTATAAAAGTCTCGAATCAAAGCAGAGATCCGGTCGCTATGTTAAGCTGAAACGTGATTGCTTAGGGTTTTAGTGGGGCTATTCTTAGATTACGTTATTCACAGAATTTGATGTTGCTGACATTATTATTTGGCAATGGACTAGATTGTTCATACATATTTTTTAAATATATATAATTTTTGTAATAAATGGTTTTAAATTAAAAACAGATACCATAGTTATATGACGTAACTAGAAACTTTCAGCAACTGTTTCATCTTTATTGAAATAAAAGATTATACTCGCGTGTATATTTCGGGGATGCCCCACTAATATCGGCCCCGACGGTGCCAGGCGTCACAGACTGTCACAGACGTCGTACAACAGGACTCATTGAAAAGGGCCCTCTGTCGGGATCGAAATTAGTTGAGCATCCCTGAAATAGATACGTGAGTAAGACCGTTTATTTAAATAAATATAAATGTAAGTCACGAAAGTTTTAATTCTAACTGTTCCATAATCGGGTTCATCAATAATATCGATAGGGAAAGCATGTAGATATGCCTAGTAGGTAACTTTCTCCTATTTTAGAGTCGGTTTAAAGATTCAATATGACTTGACTATTGACTAAAAGAATATTTCCATACAAGCCAATACAAACGCAAAGTCTAATGCATAAAATATGAAACGCCTCTTTGAATTTGTCATATCAAAACGATAGCAGTACGATACAATGCGGATAAGCCACGCCCACAATACGAACTGTAGGAGATATCACTCGTTGTGACAAGTAAAATATAAATGCTCTTACAGCGCATAATTTATCTCGAGTGACTATCTGATTGATGACGAATTGAAATTAACTTTTTTGGTCAGTTGTCAGTTGCCGCCCAACTGATAACTGACCAAAAACGTTTGATAACATAAAAATAATCAAAAGTAATATAAAACTGCTTACAATAGAATAAGGCCACGTAATGAATTAAACTTTTTTTTTTTTTTATATTATAGGGGGACAGACGAACAGACGGGTCACCTGATGGTAAGTGACACCGCCGTTCATGGACACTTGCAACTCAAGAGTCGCAAGTGCGCTGCCCGCCTTTGAGGGTGATGAGGGATGCAGGGAGCGGAAAGAAGAGAGTAGGGATGAGGAGATGGGAAAGAGGAGAAAGGAGATGAGGGGAGAGAAAGGGGGGGAGGGGGAAGTGGGCCTCCGGAAACCTCACTCAATTCGGGGAAATGCAAAGCAAGCGTTACTTCACAACCGGTTTTCTGTGAGGCCGTGGTATCGCACCGTTGGAGCCGGCCCATTCGTGCCTAAGGATTGCTCTACCACTGAAAAAAACTATTTAAATCTAGGCAAGTCTCAAAGAAAACATTCATCCCAGATAGATGGTAAATTAACACTATTAACTTATGGGAATTTTGCAGTCAGTGAAACTAAAATCTGGGTAGTAAACATTGTGTTCCGTGAATGTTTTAAAAAGGTGATTCAATAGACTGCCTGCATTAAAATTTGTCCGTTGGTCTTGTCGATGTGGCACATTTATTTTTGTAATCTACAGATGATTATTTTATATTTTTACTTAACACTTCAATACAATAAAACAATGAAACTTTTTATGTTACTGAATTTACACTCTTAACTCTGCGTAGGTATGATGGAAAATATCGTCTCTGTTAGAAATGTATGGCTGTCCTACTTGGCGATATCAGTTTATATTGCGATACACGCATGATATACAAATTATTATACTGAATTTGTTGCACTAATAAAATATATGATGCTATATACTGTGACTAATAATTTATTGTTTTACACAAAGCCGCAGTGTATTATTAGTATTAACCGACTTCAAAGTAGGACAAGTTCCAATATTCTTGTCTACTTAGAGTTTAGTGTTTATAACCACATAACTCTGTCATCGGAGTTATGTGGTTACAGTTACGTAATCAGTCTATGAATGATCATAGACCTATTTTTCTTCTTTATTTGGCAGAATATTCTCCATTTGTTTGCAGAAAATATTTTCACCTCTAAAGTGGAATATAAGGGGTGAAGAATTAAATTTCTTAGGATCTTTCATGACCCGTTGAAGTCGGTTATCTATTGTTTTTAAAGACAATTATTCTAAAATATTTTTTGGAAAGTACTTTTCTAATCTCTTTATCTCTATCTTTAGTACCTTAATATGTTTGTATACCACAAAATACAAGTTAATTACATCTGCTAGAAGTCTAGTAGGTATTTTACCACAAAACATTTTGCAACTTTAACCGATAATGTTTAACTACAATGTGGCAAAGATGCATTGTTCATTTTTGTAAATAAAATGTGTAAACATTTTCTACATTTTAAATGCCGTGCCGTGCCGTGCCGTGGAATAGCTAGGTGGAATAGAATAGGTAAACCCTATCACATCTAATCGTACACAAAAAGACTAAGGGATCGGACTGTTATCTATCAGATAGTAAATATATAAGTTCTACAGTGCCTGGATGACGGCAATACATTTATTGAGTGTCCTCCTTTTACGTAAGTCGGACTAAATTTAGTTTATCAAAAAGCATTTGAGCTGCTTCTGACTATTGCTTCAGGGATATGCGAGAATATATTTACGGAAGAAATGTGTATAAAAAGAAGAAAAAAGCTATATAATTCATTCATAATAATTGATTCTCATCATTGTATTAAGTTGTGCGGGGGGTTTTATTTTGCCGTCATAATGTTTCGGTTTAAGCTGAGATATCAGTTTATCGGAATGTTATTATTTGTTGGTAAGATAAAAGCAGTTCACGACCGTGTCCATATATTTGTAGCTAAGACTAATAATAAGAATTGACTATTCACTCTTGTAAATATACAGCCACATGTAACATACAGCTCATTAGTATTACAGGGAAGAATTCAGTTTGGATAAAAGAACGTTATTTGTGGGTAATTAATAAAGAAAACATTGAGGAACTTAAATATTTGTGACCCATAAAGTTGAATGCACATAAACGCTTAGTCACACCCGTCACAACAAATAAAGCGAAATCAAACAGACTCTAAAGTGACTTTTGCATTAAATCTTTGTTTATTTACGACCCACATCGAAGCCTCGCTTTATTGTAAATTATTACCAGCTGAGTTTTATTACTATAAAATGTACGTTAAATACAGTTCTCCGTTCAAGTGTAAGGTGTAAAAACCAGACAGTAATTAAAATTAGTCAAACGGCAAACCTTGAGATTTTTATAGGCAGCTAATGTCATAAAATCATTCGATTTATGTTAAGAGAGGATTCTGCGGACGGCAAACAGCTATGTTGATGTCATTCTCTTCTAAAACTTTGTTTAATAGGCACCTACAGAATACAAAAAAATGAGGCTACAAATAACAGTTTGCATAAACGTTATAGATTTAATTTAATACGTCGATACACCCACGCGAGATACGATAGAGACACACCAATCACTTAAAACATGTGATTGAATTTAAATATACTATTCATTCCTTTAACACTGTTGATATTCAACGGTTTGATATATTTTATTAAGTTCATTCGTAAATTCCATGGTAAATAAAGAAACTAAAATCTTATTTATACTAGGCTATATATTCACTAACTCATCTATTCTTACAAAAGTATGTCTTAAAAAAAGGAATAAAAACTTACCTTATTTAAATTGACAAACTGAGTATTAAAAATGGCTGGCAGTTGCTTTAATTACTAAACATAGCCTTAAAGTTATTATTATAAACAAAAAACAATCAGCACGTATGAAGCTATAACATTCATTCAAATACCTCAATTCAATTTAAAAGTAAATTATTGCTGAATCAGTGCAATGGTAAATTGAATATCCGATCATAATGACCTTCGTTTGAGCATAAAGGCGAGTCCGAAGGCGGATGTCGGCCAACTTCTTATTACCCTTACACGAGACACACGGACAGTCTGAATATAAAACCCTAATTGCTGAGAATAAATTATCATTTTAATCGAAAGTTTCCATTTCGAAGACTAAACCAAAAAAGTTTTGGGAACCGAATTGCTTTGGAAACACCAAGACAAAACGAGAAAAATGATGACGGAAGATTTTTAATTAACAACTTTATAGAAACGAGTTGTGAATTTCGTGAATAATTTATAAGCTAACAAATTGACATTTCTCAATGTTATAAGTATCTAAAAATATGACATAATTCCTTAAAATGATTATGGTGTTTTAATTAACTCAATTTTATTATCATCATTGCCTATAATAAACTACTAATTTCTCATAAAAAAACATGCAGTGTTGATTTGCTGGTCGGGCTTTATTTTTTTATTAATTTTACGATACGATCAACATTGTGATTTCCCCTAGCTATACAAGTAGTGCAGGAATACAATTACATAGTAAAAGTTGCGATTCTGCATAAGTGGTGATCGTAGCCCATTGTTACCAGTTTCTCAGTTAATTCATGCACTAGCAAACAATTAGCTATTGTTTTCGCAGGTCGATTATAATGACCGAATAATTGAAAATGAAGCAGACAAATTTTATGATCATGTGTTAATGCTTTCTGGGTTGCGGAGCGCTGTGTTGCTTGGCGTTTGTAGAGTTTTACGCATCGATTACTATCCAATTTTAAACTCGCCGAATACCTGTCAGGAGATCTTTTGTCGCCTTGTCACGTGCCACCAAGCAACTTTCCAGTTTTTATTTTCATACGAATCCAGTGAAAAACGTGCTCTTTCTTATGTCAACAAAACTACATTGTTGTGTGGAGCTTATTTAGTGATACTCCCTTTCTGTTTTATTTATGTTTCATTGTAAGCGAATCATAACAAATCGGTAAAGGACTGTGGAATTTGTATCATATCTGGTATTAAAGAAAGGGTATATCACTCGGTGCATATATGTCTCGCCTGCACTTTTGAACAGGGAAACATTGCTGTGCATCAAGCAGAAAATGACAAATCTAACAGTAGCTAGGCAGGTCCGCATGAGGCCAGTCATTAAATATTAAAAAGATAAAATATTTATTATTGTAATTACTTACGTTTACAGTTATAAAACTTTAAAATGCACTGAAGTTATTTTATTTTCTGCAGTATTCAAAATATAGTTGGGAATAATAAAGATGTAACGTCAATCGTAAAAAGAAATCTATTGGCATGATAAAACTATGCAAAACTAATACGTAACAACAGTTAGCCGGTTGCAAACATCGGTTTGAATTTCAGATAAAATTACTATTCACGCTTCGTGCATAGTTCGAAAAAACGGTTTTCACATGTTTTAGGAGTAGCTGGTGGATTTTTATTATTTGCCAGGAGGTATTTTTTGTATTGTACCTTCTATTTAGGTATACCGATCTTAAGTGATATTGACTGTGTTTTTTTACATCAGTTATAATAAGTCATATATTATTTGAGCTTTACTATTATATACAAGATTTTAGATAAATATATGTTCTATATAGATTTCACCCAACTTGCAAACCTACAACATTTCACTGTTCTTCTTTTTAGCATTTTGAGGAACGACCAAAACTGGTTAGAAATAACTTCAAGGTTCAAATTATTCACAAATCAAACACAATTGCATTTAATTTCCCGGAAATGAGCGAGGTTTACGGACTCCTGAGCTATGGATGTCCATGGACGGCGGTTGTCACTTATCATCTGGTGACCTGTCTGTTCGTCTGTCCTGTAAATAAAAAAAAAATTGTTAACTGAGAGTCTGAATTAAACATTTGTACAAATTGTAAGTCTCTAAAATTGTGTGACCATTGATTCGCTATTTGCAAATTAAGTGACTTAAGCTATTCTTTATATCTACACAAGGCTAATTCCTAAAATACTCATAATTATCTTATGTTATTAAGATAATAAACTTGCGCCTACACCCAAGTAGCAAAGTTCGCCTATGCCACGTACTTAGCAACTTTATTCTATCGGCCTGATTAAAAGGTTTCTTATCATATTTTAGTGCTTCTTTATTTTATATTGGCAGATTTTCATTAATAATCTGTCAATCCAAATTTCCTGAAACGTCTCATCTCTACTAAAATTTACTGTTGAAATCGTAACTTTCATTTAAATGTAATTCCTCTACTTAGTGTATTGTACCTATTGGGAAATAATTTTAATTAGTAACCCGACCAGTAAATAACAAATTGAAGTTATGGGAATAAATTTGTGTATTGTATAAAATACATAAGCGTCGAACCGTTCCCAAATCGAGATTAGATCATAGGTCTGATAATGACACGATTCAAATTCATATCATTACCGGCAGGCCCTCGTAGTTAATTCGATTAAACTTATACTGTAAGGGATTAAAAGCACATGTCAATCAACCTAATAAGCAATTCAAATTTCGTTAATCCAATGAAATTGGTACATGGCAGTAATTATTACCCACCATATAGGTTAATTGAAGTGCCACAATTTTCTGTTTATAGCTACGAATTAATTGAGTTTTTTTTTATTACATCAAGCGAGTTTACTACGATTATGACTTCATTACACGTGTCCAAGACTTGTAGCATGTCATAAGCTTTATTTTTCTAACATTAATATGGATAGAACTGATTAATCGTTATTGAGGTGTGTTTAAGAGTTATTTTAATTAAAATCCAACTGACACCCTACCGAGGTCAACACATTCTCAGTTGTATTTGAACTTTTAATATGAATTTCATGCCATACGTGTGCCACACAAAAAAAAAATGTTGGACTGTTGAGATTGTTGCTTTTTTTTTGTTGTCTTAATATTATAGGGTGTGGGGCAAACGAGCATAAAGGTTAAATGATGGTTAGTGACTACCATCTCTCGTGGAGATCGACCTGCAACTCAAGAGTACCAAGTGAGCTATCGCTCTTTGAGCGTAGATGAAAGAGATAAGGAGAAAAGGAAAAGGGGTCCTGCCTGCAGTAATCTCGCTCACTCGGGAGATACAACGCAAGTATTGTTTGACAAACGGTTTTCTGTGAGGCCGTGGTAATATTCCAATCAATGCGGGTCCATATTTGCCTAAGCATGGCTCTCCAACATCGTGACGTCGTCTTATTTATTATATATATATTTATTTTCGATGTCAGAAATTTAGTTTCAATTGCAGGTACACAATGAGAACATATTTAATTTAAAAACATGTAGGATTCTTTACTTGAAGAATAACTAACTCAACATTTATTTATTTTAAAAAATATAATATTTATTATGAGCTACCTCATAAATCAATGTTTTCATTGCAACAAACCCAGCAGGGCAGTAAGTACTTTTAGATTTAGTGTAAATTATTTATTTTAAGTTTTTAGTCCATTTTTTGCTTCTTTTCAATTTCACTTATTTTGTAAATCGAGGAGACGAACTGGGTTTATTGAGTTTATGAATGATATCGACTTTTGATTGAATTCATTATACTTTTTGTTGTTCTCCATTGCTGACCCTTTTTACCGACATTCTTTGGAGAGTAAAGTAAAAGTATATTTAAGAGTCTATAAAGTAAACAAAGATTGGTTTATTGCTGTTCCTTTTAGTAAGATTTATCATTTTAAGACCAATGTGTATTTTTATAAAAACTCTTAACAAGTAACTTTAGAGTCAACCATTACTATTACAATATATAATATTATACTTTTGTAATAAACTAATTTACTGTGAAGTCTAGTTATCATTGTGTAATCTTTATAGCATCATCTCAGTCTAATGACGTCCATTGTTGAATACAGACCACCCTTAAACATTGCCATATTCAGCAGCCTCCACCACTCCACAGAGGACCACCTAAGCATTATTAAATTATTTTTGAAAAATTAATGATAACACAAATAAACTTCCGGATTCCAATTTGAGAAGAAATCTTTTTTTAATACATACATACATAGCATGCCAGTATCCCTCGAGGCAACTCAGCAAATAGGCAAATGCTTAAATAACGCCCACATTTTCATCATCATCATTCATCCGGGCACTTTTGGGAATCAGATGGGAAAATTTTAATACATTGATAGGAAATGGAGGATAGAAAGGGAGGAAAAATGCTTAAACACATGAATTGGGGAGTATAAACAATAGCTCAAGCAAGTCAGGGTCGGATACATATAACTCGAATTAGTTTTAAGTCCGAATCCTGTATCTAAAAATCTTTAAAAAGATTATGTCTTAATTCTTCTTAGGGAAATGTTTTCTTTGTAGTATTCTTAATCCTAATGAACCTGAACCTCATTCTGTAGATACGAAATGTTCATTATATTGAGGCGTAATGACGGCGGCATCTATAAATCGTTTAACGTCAATTATGTCGAGAATTGCCATACCAATTAAGATTAGACTGGAGTGATTCAATACATTGAATAAAACATTCGAGTCATGTACCTATAGGTACAAATATATGTATATATGAGATTATTAGTAAAAAGTCAAATACTATTTTAAACCTTAGGTGCCAAGCACTAAGGATACTAATCGAAAAATAATATTATTGTGACTTCTTTTTTAAAACATGATGAAAGCTATTTTGGTACAATATTGATTGGGCGTGGTATTGTTGATGACGCTTTATCTTAATTGGCTGCACTTTGTGCTTTTGATGGATTAAAAAAATAACATAAGCATGCAGTTATGTAATAGCGAATTCACCAGTAAAAAATAAATAACTATAAATCGCTTACTTGATATAGTTGAAAAGTTATTATTATATAAAATTTCATCAGTGATGCTAGAGCTGCAATCAAAATAAAAAGTTAGAAGATAAATTATATTAGTAAGCTAAACAAGTATAACTATTAAAAATATATTAAATACTGCTGCATAATTAACATCCGTTTTTACCCAACGTCACTCCAACTATTAAGACGACTTTAATAATACCATACATCTCGAAATTAATAAAGCCGTCCAGGCCTAGAGTGTGACAAAGAACGCTGGCCTGAAAGCGACGGATAGGGCTATCCGCCGCTCTAGCAGAAGCAGGCCCAAGACGGCAGCGCCTCTTTGAATAGTGAAGTTAAACCACAGCAGGGTCTTCTGTTGTTTAAAAGGCGGCCAGGTCTGCCGGGGAGCAAAGGGATTTCCTTTCAAGGGTACACCTGAGACCCCGGCAATAGGACTATTGTGACGGAACACCGTGTGGTTTTAGTCGATTCAAATCCGAAATAACACCCTACTGGTTCACGTAGGGTGACCCGTGGGTTTCCACACGATAAAAAAAAAGGTGTGATAAAGAAATATTATAAGTACGTACTGAAGAAAACTGCTACATGTCTTTCTTTGTTTTTATGATATAGAGGGATAAACGAATAGTTGGGTCATACCCCCGTCCATGGACACCTACAACTCAAGAGTCTTAAGTGCGCTGCCCACCATTGAGGGGGGATAAGGAGATGGGAATGAGTATATAGGTGAGAGGAAGAGAGGGGGAGTTGGGCCTCCGGAAACCTCCGTAAATGCTTTACAACCGGTTTTCTGTGAGACCGTGGCAAGCATGGTTCTACCATAAAATTAGCTAAGCCCCTTTTTAAATTAGCTAAGCCGTAACAATATTAAATAGCTTAACTCATTGAAACGGTTACTACGATACTTCCACAGTAGGGGAGTTAGATGTGTAGGGATATAGAACCAAGGAATCTCTAATTCGATCCTCTGTGAACTTTAATACCGCTATGATCTTAAAAGGATAAATACCAAAAGGAAATCTAAATAAAATTACTGAAACGCTCATAAAGTAATAAAACAGAACTTCGGAAGCCTATAGATAAGTCTATATGAGTTGCAACAACCTTTTAAGTGGAAGCGCATTGGACGAATCTTAGGATTAAGTTATGTTAAGTTTATTGTAAAGTTGAATATATGTTTAAAGTATCAAATCATGACAACTTTGATGTGAAACCAAACCAAAACTAACAAATTATTTAAAACGAACGCTCAACGAGTATTAATCAAGAAATACATTTTATATCATAAATATAACTTCCAAACGGCTCTCGTCTCTCACCAAAAGGCTCTTGTCGAATAAAAAGGACGAAAATCTTGTTTAGTAACAATAATATAATCTCAAATTGTATTCTTATTACGTCGCATCCTCTAGCATCTGTTGATATTTACCCGGTCAGGTTATTCCAACTTTATTGGTGATGGTGATATTTTATTATTTTATTTTTTATTGTATTTTATTTAAAACTTATTGCACTACAAAATTGTACAACGGCGGACTTAATGCCACAGGCATTCTCTACCAGTCTACCTTTGGGTTGGGTAGAGATAAGTCACTAGGTGCACTAGAAATAATAAAACAGAAATAGAAAAAAGAAGATTAACAAAAATCTTGTTTAGTAACAATAATATAATCTCAATGATTGTATTCTTATTACGTCGCATCCTCTAGCATCTGTTGATATTTACCCGGTCAGGTTATTCCAACTTTATTGGTGATGGTGATATTTTATTATTTTATTTTTTATTGTATTTTATTTAAAACTTATTGCACTACAAAATTGTACAACGGCGGACTTAATGCCACAGGCATTCTCTACCAGTCTACCTTTGGGTTGTGTAGAGATAAGTCACTAGGTGCACTAGAAATAATAAAACAGAAATAGAAAAAAAGAAGATTAACAGTGAGTGATTGTTCACATAATACACATAAATATATAATATAATATAAGTATAATATATATAAAAATAATATAAACATGATGTATGACACACATACAAACATACATTTTACCATACACACATACATATAAAAATAACATACATATAATTAATCATTGTTGTGATGGTTCTGCAGACTTATGCTCTATGTGAGCTCGTACTTTCGCCTTGAAAGAGAGGCGACTAGGTGCTATTCTAATTTCAGGAGGCAAGGCATTCCAGAGGAGGACAGATTGAATTAGAAAGGAAGAATGAACAAATGCGGATGAATGAGAAGGGCATAACAGAAGAAGATTTTTTTGTAGATCGGAGAGTTTTGCTATGATTGCAACATAGAAACTGAAAAGAAGAGGTCAAATAAGTAGGAGATGTAGGTGAGTTGAGGAGAGAGTAAAGGGTAGTGAAGGCGCGCAGCTGACGGTGCTGACGAATGGGGAGCCAATTCAACTCGTTACGAGAGGAGGAAACATGGTCAAATTTACGAAGATTAAAAATGAATCGAATGCAGTTATTCAGAAGTCGGTCGTATTTGTTGAGGAGATCTGCATTCAGGTCGTAATAGCACACGTCACCATAATCCATGATGGGGATGACTAGGATCTGTACTAACAAGGCTTTTGTCTCGGACGGAAGAAAATTCTTAAGGCGGTATAATGCTCTAAGCGTACCTGTAACTCTTTGACTGACGTTAGTAGCCTGCGTTTGCCAGCTGAGATTAGTATCGATAAACAGGCCCAGATCTTTAAGAGAAGAACTTAAAGGTATGATCGAGCTGTTAAAAGTTATAGATGGCATTTTTTCCTTGTCTAGCCATGCACTTGGTAGGATTTACAGACAAATTGAACCTGTCAGCCCAATCGTTAATAATCTCCAGGTCTCTATTAACCACAGAAATAGCCTCTCCTAGAGGCACACCAGAGTCAAGACCACGCCAACTTGAGGAGGACTCACCGACGCGGACAGACTGCTGGCGCCCTCGAAGAAATGATGAGAACCATTCCACTGCATCAGGTGGAATCATGAGATAGGAGATCATGAGATAGGATTATCTTTTTGAAAAAAGATATTTGAGAAAACTGAAAAGATTCTAAATTAGGGCGAGGCAAGTCGGCCAAGTACCGTAAGGTACGACATTTAATTTGTTGATCAAACTGTTTAAGTGACGTGAAGTGTAGGTTTATATCATCCAAATCAAAGTTTGTAGAATTGTTGCTTTTACCAGATTTGCCGATGCCCAGCGTGCCAAGAAACTTCCAGATATTAGACGCGGAAGAACAATTGAGATTTATTACCTCTTCGATTACTCCTAATCGCTTAAGCAATAGATAAAACTTTATATGCGCAATATTCGACTGGATAACCTACGTTTTGTATTATAATTCTAGAAAACAAAAAAACTTTGTAAGTGTAATATGTAAATTTAGTACCTTTTTAAAACCTTTCAAATAAGTAGGTAGTGTCCCTTTACCTATGAATTGTCGTAACCTTTACGCACCCATCTTTGTAAATATAATAAGCTACTTTAGTCTTGAATAAAACATTAACACAAATTATGTTAATGTAATACATACAATTCAGCTTTGCTAGTAAACACTGTTTTAGATATTTCTATTAATGACGACTAGTCTTTTATTTAAAATTTATGTTTAAGTGGGCTTGTAGTCTTTTATTTTAAAATATGCAATAAAGTAGCTAGCAAAATGTAATAAATAAGAATTAAATCAATAAGGAGTCCATAACTGTCTGAAGCAGGCGCTAAAATTTTATTTTATATCGACGAAGATGTTTGGTACGTAAAACGACATATTCTAAATGACCTTCGATTATTCATTGAATATAAACAATTATATTATATTTCAGAACAATATTTTATACATTCATTCATAATACGAGTAATCTCATGGTGTTGTCGATATGTCAACAACGAATCTAGTACGCGTACTTAAAAAAATATTCCAAAATATTTCTAAATATATCGAAGAAAAACACATAATAATAAGTATATATTTCTCTCTGTCGCTATAAATACCACAATACCACGTATCATGCGATGTTTTCATATAAAACTGTTGCATTTTTAAACCGCAGTCACTTAACATTGAAACAACAAAAACTAAAACATATATGTATTATTTTAAAATGATTACGATAAGAACTATGTCATTTTAATAAAAACAATATACAAAAGGTTAAGCAATTCGTGATTTGTCAAACGAATAGTTTATTGCAGTTGTATCAATTAAATGCCAGTATTTCATTGTAACAGCTGACATTAATACGGGTTACCGACACCGCCTATTAAACTGCCATAGAATGTACAAAGAGAATCAGTGGAAAGAGGTTTCGTAATCACAATGTTGTATTTTATCACGCTTGTATCAGTTTGAAGGTTTCCCTTATATCAAAACTCTAATTTTCTGTCAAAGAAGCAAATAAAATTGACTGCTGAACAGGTACCTAAGTAAATCTATTTGTTTTATAATCTTATACGCTAATAAAAAATAAAATGAAAAGTCAAGGCAACTAGATTGGGTAATTTATAAATCCAACTAATTTTTTGGCTTTTTTTTTTTAATATTTCGGAACTCATGTTAGCATTATTACAACGTTTATAATGTAAGTAACATCGAACAGTAAGGAAACATTCAAACGAGTTTACAGTACAGAAGCCTCACATTAAAAGATAAGGCATCCATTCATTTACTCATAGAACTATCATAATAGCATTTTGGAGCTAATAGAACGATATTGTACATGGCAGTTTGTAACAAAATTACCTTTATTGCTAGGTTGAGAAGCGGTACGCTGCGACGTCGAGCGCGTCCTATAAATCACTGGTCGACGCAACTGATTCAGATTACTACAGTACATTGCTAGGGTAGATGCAAAATGGTCTGTATGTAGTTGCTCCCTACGTATGACGTGAAGGTTGTTTAATTACAATAGAGATTGTCTAGTAGTCATAATAGTATTTGGATTTTGGCTATTTTTACAACAAGCAAAAACAGCAGTGTCATATTTTTAGGGTTTATGTATGAATCCAACCTAAACTCAAAAATACCTCAACAGATTGTGATGTATGAAGTCATTAGAACAATCGCTGATTTAAGTATACGTCACCGAGTGTTGAACTCATATAAAGTTTAATACTCAACTCGAATTATTGGGAAGTACGTTCTTGCGTTCTACTTTCAAATAAATTTCTTGTATAAACTGTTCCTTTTAGTGAATTTGATTAATAAATAAATATCTAGGCATTTATTATACACAAGAATATATTACCGACAAGGTCACATTATTTGTATAACACGAATATTGATTCTGATTTTACCAGAAACTTCAATCAATTCAAATCTTAATTGGGGGACTACCACTTAAAATAAAATATATATATTTAATAAAGTATGATATCTATTAGATACGCTTCATTATATTCCACGACAAAAGGAAATGTTCTCCCGTTATTGCATTTACTACATCTAGGCCTAAACATCCGTAGAGCGAGATTGATTATACAGTACTACTAAAAAGTACAAAACGAACAGGCTAGACCGGCGCGGTTTGCCTCGGGCGCTCCGCGATAGAAAATTATTAAGAAAATTAAATGATCTACCGTGTGCCGTTCACAGATATGCCAATTATTGATACCATCTAAACGTGAAGTCTGAAAAATGTGTAGGTTGTTTCAATGCGGTACAATTTACTTGTGTTTCATCTGTTGAAGTTGGTTTTAAAGTTAATAGTAATTGATTTCATGTTTCTATTGAGAAATGAGACCGTTAGTTTCAATGTTTTTAATGAGGTGAAATGTATACTTAGTTGGTTTATGTTCAGGCTCATATTACATGGGGAAAGCAATAAAAGTTTATATTAACCTTCAGCCACACTTAAGACTATTCGGTGGAATGGTTTGTAGTTTAAAAGTTAAAATGCCCATCTCAAGCGATAGTCAAACGGTAGGTAATTATTATCGAATTTGCTACGAAAGTGGGTATAAAATCCATAATTGACAATACAACAGAAACTAATATTGTAGTCATGAGAAAGGGTTTGGGTTTAATGGACAATAATTTGTGATTTTATTTGCTCCCCTACCACCATGACTATGCAATTTGGTTTAATCTATTTATCTACAGGGCTCATCCATTTTAATTTTGACCATCAGTGGACATCCATCTTCATTTTAACTATTATTAGTCGAATATTGCTTATACGGTTGGCAATTTTGTTTTCCACTTGTAGACAGACAGTTACTCGTGTACTCTGTGTGATCTGCAAATATTATTTTTAAATCAGTCCATTAGCTTAACAGTATAAATATAGCACATGTGTGTAATCGGATGAAAAAGATTGCATAAATACGATAAGAGTATGGCATCAAGCTTATGTTAGAAGCATTATATTATCAGACATAACAAGCAAGTGTGTCGTACTCATGCCCTACAGCAACTAAACTTTATCCTTATTTAAAAGGTATTCAAACATATACCGCTATCGTACCAGCTGGTTTTTTTACTTACCTATCTTGAGAAATAATCATAAGTATAAGTAGACACGACAAAAAGCATAGATAGTGTCTCCTATATGTCATATATCAGTAAGGCGTGGGTTGTGTTCCTAGCTTCCTGCATCATAGAGATGTATTAATATACACGTAATGTAAGGCCTTAATCATCCTATAAGACAGGTACAGGACTAGATGGGGCAACCTCGATAGACAAAGTAACCTGTTTTTCCTACTGGCAAATATCATATGTACTATCATATACATATTAGATATCATTCATGTATTTGCAAACTGATAGCTGGTTGGTGCTGGAAATAATAATATGTTTTATGAAAACATACTACAATAATAAAATACACTCGTTCCAAGCTAGTTGCCTGTTTTTTTTGAGTCACGCTATCATCGCTCATGTTTAACTGTTATATTCAATCTATATAACATACCTAATCTACTTAAAAATATCATGTATACAAAAAGTTACAGCAACATTATTTCCATACTCACTGATATATAGAATGCATGTACTGTACACTATCAGATGCTTGTCACGTAAGCAATAAAACTCACAAGTTCACCACGAACGTTAGTTTGTCACAAAAACTCCGCTGTTGGCCTGCAAGTGAATTAGACTATTAAAGCTGTAGCACTCAACACGAAGTTGGTGCCAATGTTGGTTGTAATGTAGAATAGAAATATTTGTATAAAAAAATAATGATATTTAGGAATAATACGCTATATTTACATTATATTTACACTGTATGACTAAAATAGCTTATACCTTCGTAACAGAGTTTTTATAAAAAAAGGAGGGGTATTTTCTAATATTAGTATTAGTAGATAGAAGCGTAAATTTATATATGCATTTAGTTTTAATACTCGCCTTTGCAAAGAATAAGCGGAGAGGAGAAATAATCTAAAATACTGGTTAATATGAACCCTTTTGCTGTTAACTTTAAACTTACTTTAATATTTTTCTATTAAACATAGTTATGCTCCAACATTCGTCCAACGTGCATCCGTTGGGTCACGCTCCGTACGCACGAACAGCGCACGCGCATCGCAAGCAAAGTAGAGTTTAGTAAATTGTGCGCTGATTGCCACGTGATAAAGGGTTATTATTTTGTATTTTACCGCACCGTAATGTGGTTTATAAAAACTACTTACTACCTATACTTACTGGTAAATGCAAAATAATAAGCATATTTTATGTTTTGTTATTCTTATGTTTTGTTATTCTTAAGATATAAAATAAATGAATTTATCGGTAATGTTTTGTTCTGCTACGTTTATAAATTTACCACTTGGGAGTTTAGCTATTTAGTAGAAGCGTACCGCACCTTACGAATCTTGTTTGCTTTAGTCAATTAGATAAATCTCGAGAGACTCCAAAATGTTTGTATAACATTCTAATATAAATGTTGTTATGTGTGTGTGTGTTTCCATATAATAAATATTGTATAATATATTGTTTAAGCTTTCGAAACCTCCCTACTTACGCTTTGAGTACCTCCATGTTTCACACACGAGATCCTTAAGATCATCAAAAAATCCAGAATGCATACCCTAATATTATAAAACGTTTTTTAATAAATTCTTAACCGTTGTTGCAACACGGTTGTAAAATCCCCAACACTCATAGAATCTCCAATAGAAATAACCATACATACGAACGAAAGCGAACCATACATACAGTCAAAGCAATGGGTAAAAGACAAATGCTAAAATTATAGTTAAATCAGTACGCTATACTTAGAGCCTGTAACTCGTAATAACTATCATTTTCATATGGCTACTTGCTCAATACTGTATTATGTCACATGTAGTATGTCTTTGAGATATATATTATGATATATCTCTTTTTTTGCTGTATGTATGTGTTTAATTATTGGTATTATTATACATAAACAGTATGTACACTTCCACATTCTGGCTCTCGCTAACTCCATTCAAAGGTTGTCTGGTACGCTTTGAGCAATAAGTCCGTCCATAAGTAAGATTCATTGCTTACTTTATATGGTACATTAAAGAGTATTATAGTCTATTCTATGTTATTGGATTCATAAGAAAACTACTTAATTACTCTAACATTAACAGCGAGTGAGTATGAGTATAGGTTTGAACATTATAATGGTCTTTTTACTTATGCCGGAATTTTATTTGTAGTCAATATAATGTGTTTTTGTTCTATTCTATTATATCATCAGTAATTTGACGGCTTACTGTCTTTCTTACTCTCACTGCTTACTCTCTCTTTTACTCAATTTATCTCTCTTTTCTATGCTCATCCTCTACTCTTTTATCCATCTACTTCCATGCTTTATTCACCATATTTTGTTGATCATATGATCACGTGTCCCTACCATGATAACGTATTGCTGCTTAACTTTTCATTTACTACTATCAATCTCTCTCCCTCTAATGTATTAGTCCTCACCATGTGCATCCCAGTCACACTGCACGTCAAATAAGACTTATCGTATTATTATAGACTCAAAATTTTAAGAATGCTCTATGCACATATATGTATGTACATAAACAATTCCTTCAGTAATAACATCTTTCATACAAGCCCGTCGGTTTCGGGTACTTCTGATTGCCCTTCTTTCTGAAGATCGCCGATTTGATCAGAGTATATTCTTCACAGTTGACCCCTGCCATCGCACATATTTTTGTTTCGTCATTCGTTCTTCATCATTCTTCTACGTGCCTATGTAAACCATCTCATAATACCCTCTAAAATTTTACTCACTACATCCTCATTCAATCCATTTTTTTGAGAGTTTTACTGTCTATCGTTACAAGTTAGCCCTTAAAATACATTACCTGCTCCATTATATTTAAATTCCTCTTTTTTTTTACCATTCTCAATCTACACTTACTTCGAAGTGATCTCATCTTAACAGCATAGTGTGCATGCAGTGTAACATGCTCTATAGAAATATAGAATATTATTACGAAAAGTTCATTTTTTTAATTTTTTTTATTTTCGTTATAAAAATAATATAAGAATAAGTAATAAAATAAGTTGCCGAATATGTAGAACAATAAATGTGGCATTATGAGTATTTCTATGAATTCTCTCTACTAATAAAATTATGGAAGGATCACAAACCTGCATGACAGGTGTCATAATATAATGCTATCTATCAGGTTTTAAAACAAGATGTGGGGTAGTCCATGTCAGTATCTGTTGATTGTGAATATAAATAACAAGCATATCATAAAATTTGTAATAGTGCAGTTGTAGTCTAGTAAATGTTATGGATGACATTGTCTAGCTAGACGGTTCACTTGATATCCTTTATATAGTTTATTTGAAGGAGATATGTTACATTATCATAAATTCTGTTTTATGTTTAGTAAAATGTAACTAACCTTCCCGTTATTACTAGCTTATTCTTATATATATGTGTGTAAATACGACGAAGATTTAAAGAAGTAAAGTCTAAAGCTGAAATAAATTCAAAAGTGCACCCATGGGTAATATTCGATGGTGTATTGAAATGTATTCACAGTATTCAAGAAAGAAGAAGAGAAAGTAGCCTGGGTAACTTTAACATTATGAATAACATTCAGCATCAAAAGAAGTATATACATATATTTATATCGCTTCATTTGTTAAGAATTTCTTTAATTTAAACATCAGATACCACCAAAAATACCCACTTACGACATAGTCGCGTGTTAAATTATACATGAGCTTGAGTCGCCGAAAAGCGACCACGCCTCAACGGACACCGGAGCCCCTCCCATACGCCCCCCATACTAATTATTATAACCGGTTTGTTTATAATAATTAACCCGCTAACGCCACCTGTTGTACTTAATCAAGTTCGAAATGCGTACCGACTATTCATTGGTAATTGCAAGAGAAGTTCCGATCGGAAATTGAAGTTGAATGCTAATTTGTTGACTAGCCGTAGCTTGTACCTACGTTAATTGAAAGTTTTTGGTTTGAAATCTATTATTTTCGAGAAGTTAAGAGTAGACCATAACACCGAATGTGGTATGCTGTTGACAGTATTACTACTTAATATGACATAAAACTTGTTTAATTGAACATATTTTCCTCCTTTATGCTTAACTTTTTAAAACTGATTCGGTGTACAGATAAAAACAAAATCTACTAATCAGGAGTTCTGTAATATCAGAACAAGTAAAATTATACGAAACTAGTAAATAAGTAGACTGATAGCAATCAGTTTCTGTTCAAGAAGAAACGGGTTGACTGCCGTTTATATTGATTTAGCTACATACGTCCTAACAACCATTAAAAATTAACTGGCGATATTTATACTTCAACAAGCCTTATTCTCCATAAAGGGGCAAGAGATCTAAAGTATTAAATAATAAATTTCTTTATCAATGGGATATTCTATTATCATGGATCTGTAATAAGTTTGCTTGCCACTAATAGGGGAATAGCTGCTTATTATTCCGCTCGACTTGTAAGAGTCAACTTTTGCAAACAAGTTACTATCGTGATCGCTATCGATTGGCGATAGACTAACGATTTGTTTTGTTTGCATTCGAAATTTAAACCTGACACGATTTTGGGTTAACTTTGTTAAAAAGGGTGAGAAACAGATCACGTAACATTGAAATACTTGTAATCTTTTTTTTTTTTCGCAATCGCAACGACTAGTGCGTTTACTAAATTAAATAGGCTGTCGGTTTATTGGTTAATAATTCTGCTTGCTAAGCCAAAAAAAGTCTTGATCCAAAAGTAGTTGTCCTAGTCTGGTGGTTATTAATCTCGATGGGTCCCAAGGGCACAGCAATCATACCTAATGCGGGTATTGTCTTTTGTTTTAAGAATGATGCTAAAAATATATTGTTTTTATTAGTAATACTTATTACTTCATTGTATAGTAGGACGAAAAACGATGAAAAACTCTTTTTGTGATATTTAAGGCCACTTAACGACATTTAAATATTGCTATTAAACAAATTCTAAAATGAATTTCAACTTATGCTGAGGGACCTGGTAATGATCTGCAATAAATTATATCATATTATTTAAGACCTATGTAATTTTCTCATTTCCTTTGAGTTAAATTATTGCTATACTTCGCAGGCGCTTTCTCAACGTAAGGCTTGATAATTGAATTCTACGATAAACAAACCTTATATCAGAAGAAAGGCCTCGCGAAAATGTATGTAATATCGGAACTTCATCAAAGTGAGATCAGTACGTTCATTCACTAATTAACGTTCATCGGGTTTCCCTTTTATTTGATGTAGCCCAAGTATGTAATTTGTAAATGGTTATAAACAGTTATTTCCAGATAATTCCCTACTTCCGCGAATTATTGATTGATTGCTACCAACGGGAAGCAGTGTTCTGTTATGTGTCGCTATATTTTAACGTTTCACTTATAGCTAGGAATATCATATCAGAGTATTCCTAGCTATAAGTAAAACGTTATATTAGCAAAAAACTATAATTATACAGATAAACTAAGCTTGGTTAATAATAGCTTAGTCTATTATTATTAAACCGAGATTTATCTATTAAACCTTCGGTATTTAAAACATTTTTTTTGTCCTCACGTATAAAGGTATTGAATAATAATCTTTGATAAACGTTTCAAAGAATTAAAAGGAGAACCACGCGCTATATTACCAAAAAAAAAAAAAAAGTTTATATTATTTTATGATTACGATTTTAATACTGTTTTCTAAAAAGAGGCTGTAAAAGATATCATCTTAACACTGTACGGAGGCGTAAACAGGTTGCATTCAATATCGCTGAGTATTTATTCATAAGTAGTCCTGATATCGGTATCTACAAGAGTAATAGTTGTGTTGGGAGGGAGCAACCTCAGATAATCACTGTACAACGAGTATTGCTGGAATAATAGGTCAACTTTTACTTTGTTACGTTTGTAAGATTTTTACGGCATGTATCCTTATTTATTAGAATGGTATGATTTTAGAACACACACTAACCGTCAATTTTTAGCTTACTTTTTAAATGTTTATGTAAGTAGGTATCTATTTTCTCTTTTTCATATAGTTTATTAAGTTACTGAGCAAAATTTGTACACCTGCAAATTGCTCTTTGCTCTAATATATTGCACTTGTCCATTTCAAAGGATGTCTGGAACAAATCACAACTAGCGATAAGACTGCCCGTTGTACCAGTAAACACATCAGTACATACATCTCTTATTCTTATGTTATTATAACTTTTTTGGGGTGTACAAAAAGGAATAGTGTATTGTATTGTAACCGTATTTGGGAATTACGTACTACATTTATTATAGGAAATTCATTGATTTGCCACCATATTCCAGGAATATAACTTTTGTCCAACATTCATATGATCATTACTAGTATCAGCTTTTGTGTAATGTAAAGTTTTTGCTTTCCATTTAATCTAAATAAAAACTATAATTTTTATTACAAAATTAATTTGTGATCAATATGTATGAAAAATTAAATAAAAGATTGTTACAACTACCGTTGTAACAATCTACCGTAAACGGTTGTAACAAGTTTTAGACATATTTATTTTTAAGCTACTTACATATTTATGAAAGTTGTTAAAAACGCTATAGGATAAATGATTATATTTTGATCTATTGTTTGCCACTAAGCCGTTAAAAATTGATCGACCCCCTTTCGATAAGCCGCGTAGAATCTAATTAAATAATAAAACCCGACAAATTGCCTCCTAATTGCACTGCAGTAAGTGCTACCTACATATCGAATTGATGTTGAAGTAAACTCGTCCAGTTTATTTCCGTAGGTACAGAATTACAGTACCGTAAGGCATTGGAATGGTCCAACTCGAATTACAATTAATATGCCGTATTTATGGACTTAGCAAGTAATACCATGTTTAGAACCTTTCAAATTGCCCATTTCACTCAAATTACATTGACTTTGGAAGTAATTATTTTGTTTAATTATTCAATTTGATACAATTGTGCAAAATAGGTTTCATTGAAGTGATATTTAAAGAGTAGAAAGTAATTTTAAGTTCTTTAGGTTTAAGTTGTAGGTTGAAGAAATTCAAAGTGTCCCTAAAAAGCCGCGTTAACGGGTGGCTAGGTCTCTTTTCCATCAGACGGCGAGCAGAATGGACTAATCTGATCAGTATAGTATCCTTAATTACTTTTTATTACGTTTCTTTAAGTGCACAATTCTTGTTTCTTTTTTATTAAAAAATCTAGTTAGACTCTGTTTTCTAATATTATTATAGCTTTTATGTAGAATTATCGTTAGGTCGACGATGTAAGTAGATTACAATTTAACTAATTGATTAATATCTGTTGATGAATACCTTGAGCAATTACGTTATCAAGAGTGAATTTGATTATTCACCCTTGGTGATACAACGTTTCCATTCTATTAGGTATTTAAAGCGAAACAGAGCAAGTTTATCAGTAGTGAAAAGATATTCACGGTATCTATAATGCCTTTTCTCTATCTCTTTTCAACCGACTTCAAAAAACGAGGAGGTTCTCAATTCGACTGTATTTTTTTTATGTTTGTTAACTCAGAACATTCGACTGGGTGAACTGATTTTGATGTTTTTTTTTATCTGAAAGCTGGTGTTTCTCATGCGGTCCCATTTCAATTGATCCATCTTTTGTATGTACTGTAATGTACTGTTGTATCCATTACAATTTTTAAGTCTTAAATTTGCATTACTTTGTGCGCGACAAATGGACGAATAACTCAATATCACGCCTACCGATTTTGATGTTTCTTTTTTATTGGAAAGGATGTACTTCAAAGGTAGTTAGATGAGAGTTTGGTTAGGTTCTGACAATGGTATAAATGAGAAAACCATATAAGTCTTAAACTTTATGATTAGACGAATTGAAGTTGGTTGTCTACTTTTTGTCAGGGCAAGCCTATTCGAATTCTCTGAGCACTGTATGACTGTATATATACAGTCTGATAGATAACAGTCCGATCACTAAGTCGCTATTTACGACACGGGAACACGGTACAAGGGAAGACATGCAATGGTCCTATTCTACTCATCCGATGTATCCGATAAGGACACTGCTTATATGTATATACAAGAACGAATAAATATAGCGTAGTATTTTTTTTAAACTATCTAATCTGAAGCCCGCATTATTTAATGAAGTAGTATATTTGCAAGATTGTTTAACACCTTAAATTGTTTAAAAATACTCAATTAATTTAATGAACCGGTTAACATACATACGTACAGCAAAAATTACAGTAATTATATTGAAGACAAATATTTACCGTGTATTTACAACGTGATGTTTAGCCGATCGCCCACACGCTGACAGCCGGCCATTAGTGCGCCGGCGCACCAGCTCCCTCGGGCTTAAGCCGCTTCACATTACCCACTTTGTTTTACGAATCAAACTGTCAGAATATTTCTTCTAGTATTCATGGAATTTAAAGAAGCAACATATAATTTCACTCCGCACATACATATATACCAGTTGACATGGCCTGTTGGTCTAGTGTCGTGTATTCGATTCCCACCCAGGACAATTTTTTGTGTGATGAGCATGATCATTTGTTCTGTGTCTGGGTGTCATTTATCTATAATATATATGTATTTAGAAGTATATAAGTATGTTTATCAGCTGTCTGGTTACCATAGTACAAGCTCTGCTTAGTTTGGGATCAGACCGCCGTGTGTGAGATGTGTCAAGTTATTATTATTATTATTATCTTTATTCACACTAATAAACATACAAATTAGATTTTAAATATAAAATAAAAACAAAATATGTTTAAAAATATGAAGAATAGTGTCCCACTGGTATCGGGTACAGGGACCAAGCTACCGGTGGTTAGGGCTCCAGAGACAGGAACCTCCTCACAATACGTGCCGTATCAAAAAAGACTGCCTTAATTAGGCCCTTAACCAAGCTGTGTAACGTGAGCCTCTGCAGATGTTGGTCGAGGCTCTTAGGAATCAACCCATGAGCTGATATGACTATCGGCACAATGATTGCAGAACTCACATTCCATATGTCGACCACCTCATGGGCTAAATCCAAATATTTTATTTGTTTATCTTTTTCAGCCTTTATAAGATTGTCATAATGTGGAATGGTAATGTCCACAATCATTGCTCGGCGCTATAGTCCTGTCAGTGATGATAGATCGATCCCAATATAATGTTGCATGACTATTTTCAAGAACTGGGTCGGGCACATACCTATAATACGGTAACTCGACAACCACGAGGTTATATCTAAGAGCAAGTTGCTGATAGAATATCCTGGCTACTTGATTATGTCTGTGCAAGTACTCACCATTTGCAAGACGAGAGAAACCGGAAGTTATATGCCTGAGGGTTTCACCGGGGCGATGACATGCTCGACAAATTCAGTTGTGCCATCCTTCAGGATATGTCTCCGATAATTATTCGTCATTACAACTTCATCTGTAATTGCACAGATAACCTTTAGTTTCTCCGAAGAGGTCACTAAAACGTAGCCAAGACACAGATGATAATAGATCTACATCGGCCCGTTTAAGGCCCGATAAAAACGTCCATGCAGCGCTTTGCTCTTCCATATCTCCTTACGGTCTGTAACATTAAGTACTGCAGGTTTGCGCCAGTTTTCTTTTCCCAGAACAAGCGGAGTATGTCCATTATCAACTGCTACTACATCCTGGTGTACCTCCACGTTGTCAAAGAGAAAGTAATTTCTAAGATTGCATACTTGGCGATTATGAAGGGTCCTGCCATTTAAGAAACTACGACCCCACATTTCCGCGGGATAAACAATCTCATTACTGATGAACGTGGATGGTGCATTCGGTACGCAGTTAGCAGTGTACGGACTCTTTTATCCAGGGCGTCCAATTCCGTCTGAGTGCATGTAAGTATGCCAAAGAAAAAAAAATAAAGTAAAGATTGCTATGATCCAATCGTTATAGGCACGCACCTTATTACCGCCCGACAAAAGACTATTCAGTACTTTTTTCAGGCAGCCAAAGAAACATTCCTTTGGCGATTGCTTCATAGTCAATTCATTTATATCCAACGCCTGTGTCATACCTAAATACTTGTACATTTCATTTGCAGAAAGACGTATAAAGTGTGTCGAAGCTGAAAGTTCAATTCCGTCAGATTCCACAAGCCTGCCTTTGCTTACATACATTACTGCATATTTATCTTACACCAAATTCCATCTTGATACATTTACTAAAGGTTTCAGTTATCTCTAGTAATCTTATCCACTGGACATTGCTGCAGGCAAACAGTTTCAAATTATCCATGAAAAGGAGGTAGGATATAACTTGACCATTTCTCAGCAAACGACAGCCTAGTCGGGGCTAGGCTGTCGTTTCTACCTTCTAACTTAGTGCTAAGATGATTTAAAGCCAAGCAGAACCATAAGGGGCTCAAACTGTCACCCTGAAGTATACCCCGCTTGATATTTATAAATTCGCCGTCACCCTGAGGTTGCCGACATCCTGGATAGCAAATAACTGTTCTCCATTGCTGCATACATGCCTCCAAGAAAGTGCATAAAGTTGTATCAATCTTATACAACTCCATCACCCTTAGAAGCCAGGAATGTGGCACAGTCTTAAGCTTTTCTTATAGTCTATCCAACATGTCAGCAAATCCTTTCGGTTATGTCGAACTTGTTGGTTAATAGCCGTGTCAATAATAAGGACTCTTTAGTGCCACGTACCCCACTTTTACATCCATTCTGAGAGAAAGCCATTATATTGTTCTTAAAGACATGTGTTGTTATCTTTACTCTCAGAATGGATTTAGGACTGGGAATAATTTATAAACTGTTGGTAGACAGGTCATGGGTCAGTAGTTTTTGGGATCCATGGTACCACCAGACTTGTAGAGTAGGTGACTTACACCAGTTGTCATAAAAGCTGGCAGCAAACCTGCTTCCAAGCATGATTGAATTTGAGATGCCATATTTGGCATCACACATGTGAGTTATGAAGCCACTTTAAACAAAAGTTATGCAGTCCGTCAGGTCCAGCTGATTTCAAATTTGGCAACGAACGAACCGCATAAGCTATATCTTCACTTGATATTGATACTGGTTGCATAGTATTAATTGACTCGTTCAAGATCTTGCATCCATTAACCCTTAGTATGAGCGACAGGCATCGACCAGATGTTACGCCAAAATGTGTTAGTTAGTTCAACATCGGGGGGGGGTGTGTGTCGCTCAGTAAGTCAGGTTGCTCCCATCTTCTATAAAGGTATATCGGTCTACTCGGATTTTAAATCTACGTATGCGTATGTTTTGCTCATGCATAAGCTTTCTGCTTGAGAAAGTCAATGCGCTCTGTGACATGTGCTGTATAATCACAGGAACTGATATCAGTTCCTGAAAAAGCCCGAATCACAAAACGCATTACTTTCGGGCGTGTATTACCCGATCTGAAACAGATAAGCTTGCCAATAAGTGCTCTGGCCTCAGCGATACGTTGCTCAATCCTGTATTGCCACGCCGGAACACACATCTTTTGTCGAGGACTAGTGTCAACTCGTGGAAATTTTACACCAGCTACTCGACAAGCTGCAACCACCGCACCATAAAGAATTGAATGCGTATCCCTGAGGTTTTCACTATTTTCTAAATAACTAGATAGTAAAGAGTCCAAAGCACCACGCACTAGAGCTTTATTTCGTTTTTGCATCGGCAAACGCGGTAAACGTGGTCTACCATCAAAACTCACTTGCCGATATTTACGAATAGCACAATGCAGAATACAGTTAAAGCAGTAGTATCCTCCCCTTCCTCCACAATACTAGGTGGTAGAAGTCCAGACTAAGAAGAGTCTCTACTATTATTATTATTATTATATACCGATTTTTACATCACCTATATTTTCTTTCGTAGGGTCCTAAGTGACATAATAAAAAAGTTTAATCTTTAAATAAATAAAAATACTTAAAAATACATTTAGTCAATTCTCATATCGTACATGAAACTCACTATTATAACATTTTGTATAATTAAAAAAAAAACATTGAACGTGTTAAGAAAGCCAGTCAAATTAAAACCAATCAATATTTTGATACAAGAGCATGCGAATTAAATAATAATATGCATGAAATGTACTCTTCTAGATACAAATCAATTATATTTTGTTATTACTTTATTAGTTACAGCCACTTATTAGTAAAGAAATCTTGTTTAAAAATAAACACATGTTCTGATCTTCGGTTAAGAAGTATATGTTAAAACAAATTACTACAGAAGACTGTCTAAGCGATGCCAATTGGATAGTGGCATAAAATTTTACGTTTAATTCAAATTTGTTCATTTTGTTCGGCAGATCTCTATCGGGTTTTAATAAACCAAGTATTTCCTTTGAGTGTTAGAACAAGAGAGATATAAAAAGAATACACGTAGCAATCAAAATGTAAACAACCTCTTTTGTATTAAAAATCACCCGCCATATTTGGTTTTATAGCTAATTCAATTCGTGTACATTCCTCCAGAAAAACAATAAAAAATTAAGTGTTATAATAAAAGTTGATTTCTGAAGGGTAAATTTAAGTTAAAGATAAATAGCCTCCATTATTATTTTAAATATGAAATAAAATTCTACGACAAGCACCACTTCCCTGCGTCGTAACGTAAATATCGATTCATTGGCATGCAGAAACAATAGGATGCATAAAAGTCTGTAATAGCGTAACGGCACAATAAAGCACATTTTGAAAAATCATAGAACGCCTCATTTGAATAGAATAAGCATATTATTAATCAGGGAATAAGTTTTAAAATCAATCAGAATTGAGCAAATCAATTCAATTGAATTAGCAAATCATACCAGAAATAAGAAATTAATTTAACATCGATTAAACTAAATTTTTTTGGCTTGCTGTAGAAGAACAATTTGTTAAAGTATAAAAGTATTCATGACTCAGAAGATAATTGAAAACACTTTATTAAATCTTTCCTATAACCTATAAAAACTTTATAGCTAATCAAGCGAAGCCATCAAATTGCATCTCGTCAAAAGCTTTTTCAAATCAAATATTTATACTAGTAATTATTACTTAGCCAGGATTTTCAAGGAGCTATCAAAATCGATTTGTTACTTGAAGAGACATCATTCAGATTCTTGAATAGACAACAATTTACATTGACGTAATTTTACTAATGAAATAAGTACTGTTGAAATAAATAATAATACATTTCAAAATAAATACCAAAAAATTTTCAAGTTTTATATTTCAGGCATATATTTTGGATTTATGTGTTACTAAATTCAGATCAAATTATTTTAAGTATTCTCCCCCTTTCGCCATCGTCATAGACGGTCAGCGCACTTACGACTCTTTAGTTGCAGGTGTCCTTGTGCGACAGTTGTCACTTATGTCCCTCTATACCATGACAAAAATATTTAATATATATTGGTACTTACTACACTAAATTGTAGGATGGCAACCAAATGAGTAAATAAATAATTATTCAGCAAGTCATCCAAATTTAAAAAAAAAATAAGTTAAAATAAGAACTAAAAATGATTTCAATAACAAAAAGTTATATGAAACTATAACTATATCAAAATAAGCTTGAAAATGTTCTAAGTAATACATGTAAAATATTCCCGCCTTTCTAAAACTGTGTTGTATGAAACGGCTTCAGTTCTTTGATAAATGCACTGCCCGAGTGGAGATAAGCAGACATGCTACGGATTCTTGAAATGTCAATCTGACAGCCAAGACTAGTGGTAATTGCGTAACCTGGACTTCCTAACAATTAACTTTTACATCTGGAAATACTTCTCAGACATTTTGATTTTAAAGTATTCAATTCGTTCTATCATAAGCAGCCTGAAAGATGAATCAACTGCTAAAACCTGCAACTGTTCAGTTTTTGAAAAAGTAATCAGCACTAAGTATCTAGGCGTAATAGTTTACAAAAGTATTTCGTGGTATTTTCAGCTGGAACTTGTCTAAAAAACGCGCTCGATATTGATCTGTTTTTTTTTAAAGACAACTCCCGCACTAGGATTAACTCGTCACTCGTTAAACTTTCAAACAACGGACACAAAGTACCCCCCCAGGACAAATATTTGTGTGATGATCACGATTATTTATTCTGTCTGAGTGCTATTCATCTATAATATGTATGTATTTAGAAATATATAAGTATGTTTATCAGCAGACAGGTTACCATATTACAAGCATCGCTTAGCTTGGGATTAGACAGTCGAGAGTATATATGTATGTATCTATATAACAATCAATACTCTTATACTGTAAACCAGTCTGGGGCAGTACCTTCAAAACGAAATTCTTGGATTCCCTACAGCCTACAATGCGAAGCCAACGTTCTGACTGTCCGGAATATGTATAATTTATAATGTATTCTCAAAACACATATTCAAATAAACATTGACTCAAACACACGTAAAAAACAAACAACGCTTAGTCGTGACGTACCTGTGACTAAAACCGTATTTTCGTCAAAACAATTTCTTTTCGATTCACTAAAACTATATAACACTACAAATAAAATAATAAATATATGTAACATGACCCATACACCCAATAATACAAAAGTAGGGTAACATAATGGTTGAAATCTTTTGCTTATTTAGAACTAGGAATCTGTAAATGTGAAACTAATTCATGTATCATGTCATCATGTCAATCATGTTTTACAAATTAACGGCAATATAAAAAATGTCTGTCATGCATCGAAATGGATTTAACTAGAGAAAATATTCATTCAATGGTATTACCACTTTCGTTGCGGTCTTACTAAATAACATTGTTATATAGATATATTTCATTACGAAGTTCCCCCCATCTTGTACCATTGTTTATAACTGGTTTGATGAGTTTAAACGTGATTAAAGAAAACTCACTGATGATTCTCGAGGAGAACGTCCATCTATAGCGACTACTGAAGGTAACGTAAGTACTATGCGACTAATGATAGAAGCTCATAAAATAGTGACATATCAACAGATTCGGGCAGCTATAGGCATTGGTATAAGTTAAGTACAAAAAGTCTTACTTGGACATTTACGCGCCAGAAACTTTGTAATAGACGAATACCTCATAATTTGACGGAAAATCCAAAACGCCGTAGTTTGAATTGGTGACGCTTAATGCTTGAAAATTTTGACAGAGATGCCTCGGAAGCTGCATATGATATAGTCACAGGCGATGAAAGCTAAATATAGTGTTACGAATTACGAACGAGAAACCAAAATACAATCTGGGCAATGTATGTTTCCATTTGAAGATATGCCGACAAAAGTAAAGAAGGGTAGAAGTCAATTGAAAAAGATGAGTGCCTCATTCTTTGTACGGACGGGTCTTTTCGCAACAATCATATTAGAAGATAATAGGACTATTACTATAGATTGGTATGCCAGTATGCCTTGTCTTTGCAAAGTGTTAGACCTCCTCCACCACAACACTCTGCCAGATGGACTATCGAATATTTGTTTATCAAAGGTGTGAATTTAGTGAGTCATTTTCCTTACAGTCCCGACCCTTCACCTTGCGACTTTTATTTCATTCTAAAAATAAAAGATAAACTTATCGAAATTCCGTGACTGCGTTTGAAAAAGGCGTGGAAGAGAAGACCATCCGTCCCTAAAAAAGAGTGGGCTCACTGCTTCAGTCAATGGTTCCATCGCATATGACGGCGCTTAGAAGGGAACGGACACTACTTTGAAAAATAATTAAAATATTTAAAATATTAGTGGCTCATCTACATCATCATGTTCGAGCCGCCTGCGAGCCCATTCCAAAATTGAGGAGGTTCTTTATTCGCCATTCGCTATTTTAACAAGTTTTGAAAGGTGAACTTACTCTAAGTTGGTCTTTGTTTCTTTGTCTTGTTGGTCAGACTGCTGGTAAACATACTTATATTATTATCAAATACACAAATATATAAAATAAATTACACCCATCCCAGAACTCATCACACAGTTATTTGTCCTAGGTGGGAATCGAACCAACGACCAACAAGCCTGTCTAAAAAATGTTCCTCTTTGGTGTAAAATTAAGACATTAAAATTACAGCTTTAGAATTTTTACTACAAATTGAACGGTACTGCCAGTTCTGAAATGTTGATAAAATGAAATAGTGATGTATTTCTTTCATCTTCAGATGCCCTTTTAAGTATTATATTCTTACGGATCTTGTGATCAATCTTCTCCTATCTTCCTATTATTTGACATTAAAAGTATAAAGTTTACCAGTTTTACTTTAACTAAAACGCAAGTTTTAAAGAATACTTAACATTCAAACTTGCATAGATAAATTTAAAGTTAAATAATATTAGCGTAAATGCATCCTTTCACAATGAACGGGATAAGTTAATGTTTTTTTATTTTAATCGAATATATCCTTACTCTAGCTCAAATATAGCCCTAAGATGAGCTGTAATAGAACACAAATCCACCCTATATTGTTAAAGTCTGCAACATAAACATTATACATAATTGAACAACGTCAAAATGTTGTCTTTTTTTAAAAACAGAAACAAACGCTATGAAAAATACGTTCACCATTGAATAAGTTCCATATTCGATTTCTTTTCTTCTTGCACTTTTAAATTTATATTCTCGAAGTAATGAAGTATTCAAGCAATCGTTCGAAACATCTAAAACTCAATAAGGATTACTCAAACTACGGATATACCGATATAAAACCTACGATAAAGAATCCTTCCCTTGCAACATAAATATGATAAGAAATGGCTTGAGATGCAAACTTACGGTTTAGATAAATGGCCTCGGGCACTTGAAATGTCCACCTGACAGTCATTAAGCTAGGCTAGCAGTAATAGCATAACGTGAGTTTCCGCCATTTCATCTGAACTCGAAGACGGCCGATGTGTAGAGAGTAAATAAAAACAATAGAGATTTAGTGTAAGTGTTATTAATTATTACCTACTAAGAGAATCCCAAAAGGCTATCAGTAAAACGAAGACCCCGAATGGCCGTACTGATCCTAATGGCCTACACAGAAGTTTTAGATATTTGTTATTAGTCCCTATTTTTTTAGTTATCATTAAATTTAGTAGGTGATTGAAAACTAATAGTTAAATATGGGAACTCGATCGAGTTCCTCTAGTATGTATGTATATTGTATAGAAATATAATTGCAGTGATTGCTGTGCATACAGTACATTGGAATGAATCGTTAGTTATCTTCCAGAATCTAGTATAGCAGCCGTGCTATGTTTGTATTATGTGTAACATTCTATCGCTAGACATACCGACACTTTCTGTCAACGACTAGTAGAATAGTTACTTCTACGTACTACTAAGGCCAAACAAAATATATAAGATTTTTATTTATTTATTTTAGTTTATAAATGCAGAAGAAAAGAATTTTACAAATGTCAGTTAAAAAATTTCAAGAAGCTACTATAAGAATACCCAAACACCTCTACTCTCTTTTATTTTACTTACTAGTAATATTTCTATCGAGTAAGTAATAAGCCTTCATTAAAGCTTGCACTAAAGTTATTGTAATATAGGTACTAGTCACACGTTTCTGCAATATCGCCTTCGTAAATATACACCCCTAGTTCTCTCAAGGGTCTCATAAAAGCTGTGAATCACAGGAGCCGCATCCTCATACAATAACAGTACATTATACGAATACTATTCACGTACCAGGCGCAGTGATAATAGCAATATCCTTGGCGGATCATTAATTGGACGTATAACCGCTAATGTGCCATTACGGCATGTCCACATCCGTGGTTAGTTCCCTTCAGTACAGTAGGCTATTAGAAACTGTAGATAACTAAACAGTAATTTACAAAAAGTTTGATGTTAGTAATGTAACTGAATTGAAAGTATTTTATACCATAATTTGGTCTGTAAATATTAAATGGAAGAGACTTGCTGTGCTAAGTTAAGACACTCAGAAAAGTAACATGTTGATACTAGTCGCTTGTACAGGGAAATATTTTTAAAACTATCTATTAAACAGACATTAGATTACACATAAGATTACAGAAAACGGAAAAAAAATGACTGACTTCATTTAACTTTTTAAATATTAAAAAAGTTATAGACGAAGTAACTTGTCTTATTTGTGTAACGCTTAATTTCCTGTGTTTAAAATATTCAAAAATGTGGAGATGTATTTTAAAGCCTTAGATCAGACTCTATAGAGCAATCTATAAGAGCAGTTTTCTCCATAGATAACTGCTCTTCGAAAGTGACTAAGCCATCAGCTGATTAAAAAACTTACTTACTCACTCATTGAATAGAAGAACTAATCGCAGTACTTGAAACTGAATAAACCAATGATCTTGATACAGTGACAGGCATCGATAAGTAGTAAAGCCAGTATTCTTTAGGTCCCATGCTTGGGATAATGATGATAAGTGATAACGATACATACACTAAGCTAATTATTACAAATATATACAAGTATTCGAATCAGAGGTCCACACATTACAGTTACATTAAAGTATATCACCGATACAGTCAAGAACTGGTTAGATAGAACACAAATCTAACTTGTCTTTCAACAAATAACAAACTTTATCTAGTAACATTTCAGTAACATAAAAGATAGTTGTATTGAAAGTCGTTAACACGAAAGACTGTCCCACACATTCGCTTTGCATCGGCAGTTAAGATAGGATCAACTTAAAATATCCCGATTGCAATATCTTTCGCAATAAGTTAGGTTATCTATCGACGTGGAGTAAGGATTTGTAATCGCGGGATAATCCAGATCATGGCGCATTACATGTTGTGTTGGAATAAAGCTCTGTCAATATATTATTTCGGTTTTCCTTATTATATATGATATTTAAAGTATCAGTGATATGACAGTTTTTGTTGATTCTTGTTGGAAATACTAGACATAAGATTAATATAATATAATATGAACTGCTGGAGTTGATGGTCTCTTTTGAAAAATTGGTCAGCACGAATTTGTATATTTAACTTTATGGTAAACTAAAACCTGACCTGATACGGCGAGTAGGTACCTATTTTCAATACTAGGAAGTATGTATGTAGGTAAAGACATACATACTGTATTTATGTAGGTACAGTTTGAGTGAAGCTACTCAAAAGTTATATCAATCGATAATATCAATCGTTATATCAATCGATAATAACTCATTAACGCTAAATTCTTACTGCAATTATGGTATTACAGTATATGTGATATATTACCATAAAGTTAGTTAGTAAATTAGTAGTAGTGTTGTTATAGAATAGAATAGAATAGAATATACTTTATTGTACACCTTAAAACAAAAATTTACAGTACTTATGCAAAATTGAAATGTACAATGGGCGTTCTATTTATGACATTAAAACATATTTATTTACACTACAAACTGCTAATACACTATTTATTAAAGTCATTTTAAATGAATTAAAAAGCAGTTGACCTTTATGATGTGTATCATTTATTTGCAGAAAATAAAATATTACATTTAACATTGCAAAAAATTGTGTGAATACAACTATTTGAAGCCATTTTACAAACAAACGATGAACACAAAGAACACCGATACTCGAAACAACTATTTGTTTATCACACAAATTTTTGAGTGTTAATTGAAAACAGGAGCTCCGACTTAGTAGTAGTCAGTGTCACTTACCCCTACCACTATACGACCAGACCAGGCAATTCACAAATAAATTAATTACGGTTAAAGCAACTTCTCTTCGTAGAAAATCATTTGATTCAATCAAGGCTATTAGAATAGTCCCCAAGTTGAGATTCATATCGGGTACTAAATTAATAGCAATCAATACGATTTGAAAAGTGCATCGAAAAATGTCGTAATTTAAGAGACTATCGTAATCGAAGGCACATAGGGAATAAGTAATGTGCTCAAGTTCTGTAATAAATCTTAAAAGAATGCTTTGGCTGCTCCCAAAAGGAGACTCGTGGAAGCGTTCACCTTTTATTTTCCTTGTTATTTATGAGCCTATGCTTTATACGAGAACCGCGAGCCAAGAATAAAATGGGTAACTAAAATAAATGGGTGTAAGTTACCATAATCATAGATATCCATAACAAACTCAATAACTTTTTTCTTAATGAAAACGAATGGGAAAACTAGAAGTCGATTCTAAAGGCCACCTATCTTAACTATTTTTTTTTGGTATAAAATGTATCGTAGCATTGCAAGTTTAACGATGTGAAAACAAAAAGTCAATATCTAATCTCAATAGGTGAAATATGGGAAACCATGGAGGTTGTCGTTTATTATAGTACAGAATGTCGGTCCAGTCTTCCATTTACACGTAATTTACATTAAGATGCCTTCGCATTTGCATTTCGGAATAACCTTTTCATAATCGTGACGACGGTTGCTCCTAACTTAGCGATTAGCTTAATGGATTTCTCAATTTAATGAAACTCAAACTTCGTAATTGGCTTTTTAAAAGATAGAATGGAATTTACGATTACTTGTTTCATTTTTTTTTTCTTCGAATCGCCTGCCGACGGCGGCATCTTTTTTGGATGTTCGATTTAAAAAAGGCATTGTTGTAGACCGTTATTTCGTATAATTCTGGCTAAGTATTTAAGCTGGCACAGACAGATTGACAATACTTCGAATGGGGTGCCTTGACGCTATGACGTACAAATCTTTTTGTTTGATCAGGCGTTTGTTGACAACAAAATCGTTGACGTTAATCCTCAGACAATAGTACCGTATGACGGGTCCAATGGACTCCAACCAAAGTTAAAATATTTGTCTGAAGAATTTCATAAAATTACTGCTTTATTCATGCTTAACCATTCGAATCCTCTTTTCAACCGAAAATGTTCAAATAAATAAATATATTTTTAATGATAATATTTTTAATATAACTTATTTACAATAATAAATGCATGTAGAAGATAGCAATAAAGAAAAAAAATATAAAATTAAAGTTAATGCAAGTGAAATCAAAGCAAAATCTGTGTACGAACACAACTGTTTGTTATACACCGATATATGCACTAGCATATTTGATGCCTTTAAAATATCAAATAAAAACTGTAATTGCCCAGCACTCGTTTATAAAGCGTCAGGAAAGTTTGAGAATGTAATAAAAAAGTTCGGTAATCTCGCTTAAGGTGTCAGAACCGTTCGTTAACCGTCATTCATTCAGTCTACTCTAAATTATATAAATTACTGAAGTATTTAGTTTTTATTCAGACGTCGCTCAAACCACACTGGAATGATTCTTTAACTAAGTATTTTAAAACAAAAGATGGCCAGAACAATAGCATTTTTACTTTAAAAAAAATAAAGGTTATTGTTACTATGTGGAAGAAGAGAAACGAGGTTTTAATTTGGCAGACATATTTATTTATACACGTTAAAGATCAGCGTCATCATTTATAGCAATTCAATTATTTACAAATCGAGTGAAGGTATTAATCACAAAAAAATAAATAAATTTAATTAACTTTCTAACTTACATTCTAACCGGTTTTTGGTTGTAACAGAACCAAAATTTGTCACAAATAAAAGTAATTTTGGTTTCTTTTACATTTTGCACTACAAAACGTAACTAAAGATATTTAAGTACGATTGTTTAAAGCCTGATATCATACAAACTGTATAGTAACGTATTATTACGAACTTTTATGGCTAATCGTTTCGCAAAGACACTTTTCTAGGTGAAAGGACATATATCACATAATCCAGAAATACTATAATTAAAAAAAACATTGATATCCACCCGTAATTCTACAAATATCTGTCATAGGCCAAGAAAAATATAATTTCTCTGTTATGTTTTTACAATAAATGTTTCCTTTATTTACAAATACATACACGCAGGCTTATTGCTGAATATGACGTAAAGTTCACTAGAATGAGTAAGAATCTCATCAAAACTATTACCGTAAAATATATCTAATAACTATGTTTTAACTAAACGATAGTAAGGACTAGTTGTAAAAATAGTTCTAGATATTTATATCGATTAGTCTAATAAATTTGATACCTTATAACAATCACTATAATGATACGAAATTGTAATATTCCGTATCTATATAGTAGATGCCAAGGATTCACTTAAAAGTACAAAACGAAATGTAATTGAACATCGACTTTAGTACACGCATTACAGTTATTTATTTACAAGCAGTACAAATCAACATATTTTTAGAAAATTATCGTTTATGTAGATACTATTTTGTCTTCTTAACATATTTACATTACTATTTTTTTCTGGTGTTAACCTTACTGTGTTTCATAAATACATTTATAAGTAATAACTTTATAATTTACAATTGCCTAAATCTACGCACAAACAAAATTACAGGGCTAATTTTTATTACAGCAGCATTTACATACAATGTTCATACAGCTTCATTAAAATTTACAACGTAACAAGTTACATGACATTCCACAAAAAATGCAATCTAACTTCCACTTAAGTCACTCGAATGGAGTCTAAAAGTATCACTAATAACACATTTGTCCACTTGAACTATTTATTTGTCTTTGCCGAAATTTCGTCCAAATGCTTAGGAACTTAAGCCGCGGTCTCCCATCGACATCATGTCAAAGCTGTGACGTCACACCACTACATCACGCGGTACCGATTCGTTGTTCGCTGTTTCCGGTACGAGAACAGGCTGGAAACAGTGTGCTGCTGGAGCGAAATCTTCTACAAGCTTTCTCTTCAACACAGAAGACGAACCGACATAAACATTAGTCCCAGGGAACGTTCCTCGTCGTCTCCGCCTCCATAGAATGGCAGCAAGAACGGCTAATCCAAATGCTATCATAGCTGATAAACACCCAAGTACTAGTTCAGAATCAGGAGAACGCTCTGGTACTCTTTCTCCTCTCATAGAACTCACAAGCACAGACATCAATCGGTCTCCCTCACTAACTTGAACGTCTTGAACGCTTTCGGTTGAAACACGTTGCGCTCTACTTGTATCAATGGTCATAGTTTCTGACCTTTCGTTGTCCACGCCAGGAGTTCGAGAAACGAGTTCCACTTGTATGTGATAAACTGTATCTGGCCACAACGAGAGCGTGACTCTTGTGGAATCTGTGAAAAGATTGCCTTTTAAACCGCCACCGTCGACTTCCCAAGTTACTAAGTATACACCTCGAGCTATTCTCGGCTCCCAGGCTATTTCACCAATAACTAGTACTTTCTGATGAATAAGAGAAATCTCTTTCAAGGTCCACTTATGCTCATCATGGTTAGATGTGTTTGTGTCGTGAGCTACCCAAGTTTCATCTGGACTATAAATTGTAACAAGTCCTAGTGGATCTACGACAAGAACACGCAGAAGCGCACCCTCATTATTTGATGGAACACGTGTTGCCAATGCTTGAGTTTGTATGATCTGCCGCCAAGGACCTTCTGCAGCACGGCGCATGACGACATAAACGAAAGGTGTGGGACGAGAGACGGCCCGAGGTGCCGGCGGTGGCCAGCGGGCAAGTGCTCCACTCACACGCATGACCCCTTCGCCCTTTGTGTGAATAACAGGCTGCGTTTGAGATGCACGCGCCGCTTCCGCATGGAATTCACATGCGATTTTGCACCCAGGGAACTGTAAATAACGATTAAAACTTAATCTTTTCTCTATATAAGCTAAATATTTTTTTTTTTAATGAAAATTGCCTACTTACGCAAATATCTCTTTCTTCGCAGATAGCCCCCCACACTTGGTAGTTGGACTGCAGTAGTTCACAGTTTTCCCAACACTGTAACAACAAACGCATAGTGTACAAAACTATCTCATCAGAAATTCATCAGAATTTAAACGAGTCTTTTGAACTCCTTTGATTTATTATAACGTCGGTCATTACGACAAATGAGTAGTGTGTACTGACACAGACAAATTTTGTGCGTTTGCGTTGTAACAAAATATTTTTTATCAAATTTGTATGTTATCGGATGATTGTGGTGACGGGAGTGTAGATAGTCGCTTGTCATTACTTTTAGAACTGGCTCATTATAGACGAAATATAAACACGGGATCTCGAATAATTGATACAATCTGAAAAAATATTGAGATATGTGGTGTGTTTACATGGAGGTTGACAATAACGATAGGTATGAAATTAATACAGGTCGCATAATTATTTTAATCGTTTCTAAAAAAAAAAAACAACATTTGAGAATATTTCTCTTAACTTGTTATTATTATATTCAATCGCTACAAATGTTAGTAATCATGAAAATAAAAAAATCTAAGCAGAAAATAAATCTTATGTTGCGAACAGGCACATTCAGACAAATTTGACTATTCAGTCTCACCGAATGCAGCATTTGTCATTGGAAACGCTCATTAGTTGGAGTTGACGTTAACTTGACGCCGCTCTCGCCTCGGTGAGCTTTAATAATTATAAGAACGGGCGAACTCGATTATTAATTACTGGTATTGAGAAAAGGTACCGTCGCGTGGAATCCACGCCGTTCCAAATGAGTATTTATCGGTTTTGGCTTAAAACCTGCAGATGTCAAGTAAGGAGAAATTCAATATTCTTCATAATAATACTTTAAGAAATGAACTCAGGAGTAGAAGATGGTCCGAAAGTATAAATTTTAAGAAGAAATCATAATCCAAAAGCCGACTGAAATTGTTTTTGGAACACGATGGTCACTTAACTTTTACAACCGTTGTCGTAAACAATTCAAATCTAAAAGCTAGCCAGCTAATGTTAATAGGGAAACACCTTGATAGACATTGGCAAATAACTTTTAAGGGTTTATTACTTTCTTTTAATTGAACCGTTTTGGTCCCTTATATGGACATAAACCATTAGATATCTGTCGTTAATGTTACAGTAGTAGATGAACACACTTCAAGTTTATTTTCTCAGCAAAAACAATTAGATGGTCATTAGACTTCTTTAAGCAACCTTAACAAATACCAAAAACTGCAACTTGTAGGATACTAAATTTTTTACGTTAAATGGTGTTTAATTAGATAATGACTGTCTTAAAATTTAATATTCTAACAGACTATGCTGCCTTTATATAATTTCAAGATACTTCCTATATGAAGAGTATTCGGAAGAATTTTGCCTTTAAAGTTTATATGTTAGTTCTTGACTCTAATTTATGTTATGTTTTAATTAAAAATATATTTATGGTTTAATAATTTATATCATCTATTATTTATGTATTTAATGGTCAAATAATTTAATATACATATGTAATATTCTAACAAAAACCTTGGATCGTCGTCGACCATCTTCATCGCAATATGCCAGGATTACAGTTTAGGCCTAAGTTAATAGTTAGGAACATATCGTAAACACTTACCATAAAACAGTCGGGGTTTTGCAAACACGATGACTCCCCGCTGGGCCGAGGTACCGCGAACTGCAAACAAACACCAAAATGTCAAACTATCCACATTAAAAAATGTTAAGTATTCAATTAAGATCACATTTATTTTCATTCATATTATGATCAGAGACGTTTTGAATGACAAAATGACAAGTGAATATGGTTTTATCTTTTCTAATTTCTTAATACACATTTTTTTTATATTTTATAAATTCTACAATGAATATGAAAACAGTGAAAATTAATATTAGTGAAAATAAAATATTTGGTAGTCACACGTACACATAAACAAAGGCAAAAGATTCATAATACCTAAAAAGGGTATCGTTATACATATATTTTATCGTTGGAATGCTGATGCTGATGTTGCTGCTGCTTAATTTTAAATGAAATATGAAATAATCTTATGATATAGAAAGCATGAATAATAAACAAAATCTTAACTACTTGTAATATATGGACAGGAGATCATACATTTAGGTGCTTTTATGTTTATTAAACTCAGTTTATATCTACATAATTTATCAATAGCTAGTGACACTCATATCATCTAATTTACGTATAATTAAAATAAATCAGTTGAATAGTGCTATAGTAGTGCTACCAGTCACATAAAAGTTCTTAATTAGCGTTTGACATCGCACTTTAATTTCGGCCAAACTCGATGTAAAAGGGACATTTAATTATTCGACGGAGCACCAATACATTACTCGTTATCTCCACTCAGTTCCGAGAGGGGTTTATGTGCGGACTAAAAAAAAAACGAAAAATAAATGTTCGATTCGAGCAACCAGTTTAATGTATTTGATAAAACTGACGGGCATCTGCTTACCGTCGGGCAAACGGTCGCTTTAATTGCCTGATATGCCAATGAAACACTGTTAGGAGCTCGGAGACACTGAAGTGGACTAAATGTCAAATGTTTTATGTTATGATGAATAGTTTATATGAAGATTGACAACTCCTGTTTTTAATATTCATTTCACAAGCAGTGTATTGTAAATAAAGAACGATAATGTTGAGCCACGTATAAGCACGTCTTGGCTTTAGAAATAGATTTTTATTTAGTAGACGCAAATACGTTTCAGAGTTATTTATACGTGTTAACGAAGTCAAAACAAGCAATTTATATTCACATAGATTTTTATAGAAATATTTACAACTATGATTCGTGGTTCATGTATACTGGTATAAATTGATTAGCTTATTATCTCACCAGGATGTCATTAGACATTAAGATAACTTGTTATAGTGTGTGTTTTTAATGTTTACCTTAAAATAGATAACGATTAGGTATGATGAGTATGGCAATACAAATTCATGGAACAGTGGTACACATACTTTAGAAAGCAAGTAGTGAACAAAGAGTAGCAAAGGAAAACAAAATTACTCTTTTAGGTCAGTATCATTGCGGCTAATGATGCCAATCTGTAGCAGGGGCCATCAAACGACTCCGACCATCCACCCGTTATTAGATGTAATCATCGTAATTTTTCACACAATTTATTTTTTCTTACCACGATACTATAGCTCAGGAGTGTTATTTCACGTCAACTAATGACAACAAAAAAATATACTCGAGATTGAGTGCGCAATGCGTCCACTATAAAAACACTCACTATACTTTCTACATTCTTATTTCAGTTGCTCTTAAAAATATACGTCATAAATCAAGAGATTTAAACACTCTTAACTATATTAGGTCTCAGCTCATTTTCGTTTTATTTTCTTGTTGAAAATGTTTTTGATATAAAAAATTGACAGTAAATTTTTAGGTTTTTAATACACAAGACTGCTAAAGAATTCAGTTATAACAAGTACTGTATAACGTGGACAAAAAGAAAATAGGAAAGTAAAACAAAACAAAACCATGTGAATGTACTTCGGCAAATGCAAAGGGAGTAAGTGAATAATGAATGACGGTGATTGAAAACAGCTCGTCGAGTGGCCTCGTATTTGTGTTAGATGCCGCCACAGATTACCCTTTTGTTAATCAAACAACGTTTATTGAATATTATTTAATTAATCGTTCGTATTTGACTTAACGGATAACGACAGAAGAAAAAAATAATATTACTTGGAGATCAAATACAAGATATTTATAGAAGGGATTAAAAAGCAAATAGGTAATATATACAATTGGATTATTAAAAAGTAAGTACCTGATAAATAATCTAAACACGTGTCCACACGCCTTACGAGTAATTGTAATTTTGATAAAACTTTTAATCTCAGTAGAAAATTTGAGTTTAAAAACCTATTACATTTTAAGGTAAGCCAGGATATAACATACCGAAAAGACGAAATCCATTAAAGATAATCGTCAATATAGTCGGGCCCGAGGCTGCATCTGAGTACGAACTAATCGATAGATGGGCACATACGGTTGCCTACAATCAATCCATCAGCGTTTATATAACGCACAACTACCGATGACCTCCATTTATCATTTGTTTTGTGGGTAGCAAGATCGCGCTCTTGGGGGTCGACGCAGACGTCTATACGGAATAAATGCTAGCGACTTACAAAATATGATATGTAAACAACTTTTTCTCCTTTAATCTAATGACATATCTTGGAGATTAATCACCTGTGCAATCAGTAGTTTCAAGTTTATTAACTTTTGATTTATAACGTACCTGCTGTGAAGAAATAGCATTATTGTGTGGGGTTAGTTTTTATGTATTTGAGTTAAAGTAACTTACTATCAATTAACTTGCATCAGAAAATGTAATTTTATCGAGGTCTATAAACAATGGTGAGTGCGCCATTTCCATGTAACTGAGATATAAGGAAACATTTCACACTTAGCTGCCATTTGAGAGACAGGCAAAAAACGGTGTGAATTATGATTTCTCATAAAGATAAAATACAATCTAAGTAAGTGCGCCAAATGTTGGAGAAAAAAATAACATTTGTTTCTTTGAACAACCTATATGGCTTAAAAGCTGAACAAGAAACAGGAACAGTTGATGGGAACTAGGAACAGGTTGATGGAGTAAAATAATTATTTGAATACATTGAGAAGATCGATGGTATCAGCTATAGTAAGTTTTATGAAACAAAAAAAAAGCATGTTACGTTGTTTTACGCGTGAGAAACAAGATAAAAATATTTTGTCAAGGATATTCATACAACGAGATTTATTTTGTTATTTTACAGCGCAGCGTCAGTACAAGGAGGCATCGCGTCATAAATGTCCAAGCGTATGTTCCAATTGATTTTTAGTTATAAAAAAAAATTACTATGTTAATATGAAAACATTCCTATATGAAGGTTTTGTAAAGTGCGTTCTTTGCCTAAGCAGAAAAAAGATGCCTGTGTAACAATACTTTATACTAGTAATATACCACCCGGTAATTGTAATAATACGTGTAGTTTGCAAAATATTGTGTTCCTGCTAGGGAGTAGCCTAAACGTAGAATCATAAAAGAAAGCCAGCACAGAGTTTATCTAAAGGTACCCTGCTAAAAAGGTTTAGCAATTCACGTCTCGAAAGTATGTTAAGACTCATGAAATTATGCTTCATAAAGGTTTATAATCCATTTCAATTGAAGTTAAAAAATATATGATTGTAATATTTTGCTTTAAATTAACCAGTTTACTTTTACAAAATTCTGTTAGAAATAAGATTTTTACACAAAATAGGATAAGTATCCACAGCTGTGTTCTATCTCTAAGGTACAGTAGTTATTTTATTTGATCTTCCTTTGGCAAACTCTATTACTGGTCCGTTTTTACAAGTAGAAATTCAATTTCAGTTCCGTTAGGTTTCAGGTTCTTATTGGAAAGTAGGTTAGTCCACGTAAAGAGATAAAAATAAACAAAAGTATTTGGAGAAACATTCATTTTGTTTTGATACGACTACCGTTTTCTAGTTAGGAAATCCGTAATCCGAAAATCGGTTTAAGTCCGCAAAATATACAAGCGTCCTTCTCGTTTTAATTAATTAATTTTAGTAAAAACTTAAAGGTCGAAGGGACATAAACGTGCCTGTATTCCAATCAATTCCAACAATTTTTATGTTTCAAGTACTCAAAATAATTAACCATGTATCGTAATAAACGATTAATGAAAAATATGTCTCCAGCGGCAATAAAAGATGCCATCGACATCATTTGGTCTTTGTGCAGATATGCATTTTTCATGATATACGGGCTCGCTTAACTGTTATACAACGGTGTGAGTTGAGTAGTGCAGGCCGAGCCATCAACATTATTATTTTCATCACTTCCATTCGTTGTACAACTTTTTGCTATCGTCTGTCAAGCCACAACAATTTTATCTTGCTTTTACGAACAGAGCCATAAAATGTATTTCAAAGTTATCGGTAAACGTGAGACGGAATTCATTATTCACTTTCGGAATTATGCACCTATAGACTTTTAACTACATAATATACATTCTTAAGCTATGCCAAAAAGTTAAATATAGACTGAACAAATTATTGACCCATTTATTCATTACGAACGCATCCTGCCAATTTACTTTATTGATGTTATATTATAGCGTCATTAACTTTTTATACGCATTACTTTTCTGACCGACCGCCTATAATTACGATGATACGAAGCCGCACTCCTTAAACTATTTTTAAATTATACTAAAATGTTCTAAAATCTGCCCCAATATTAAAGCATGATACATATTATGAAGTCAATATCATGATTGGCACCCTTCAAAACTTGAACCTTTTAAAATCATTACTTTTTAAAATATGAAAAACGTAATCATGAAGCGTAGCCTGTCAATAATTACAAATGAAAATTAAATTGTATGTTGATCAAACGTCTTTCTAAATACAATGTCATGTCTATGTTATTTGTATCTACACTATAATTTTGAGATGATTGCAGTGGACTGCACTCTTAACAGTTCCAAACGTGCACTTAAATGGGTACAATGTCGCCTGCTACGGTTCGCGAAACTCCACAGAAAGTAAAATTAACTCTGGCTGCCACTGTCAACTTAACAATGATACAACTTATAAATGATTTCAATCATGTACCAAATTTGATCATACGGCGAAGAAATTAACTGAGAACACAATCAAGGATTAAATTACTGCTATATTGTGCCTCCCACACGAACGGGCGTTGCGACACATGTGCGACACATCGTGCAGCCGGCCGATGCGCGTTATGTATGTATGTAGGTGCCTTAACATATAATATTGTGGCACATTGTGCTGCTCCGCGACCGCATATAAATGCGCTGAGAGCAAATAAAACGGTGCTATAATTTCAAATCATACGGACAGAGAATGGGTGTGGACGGCGCTCTCATTGTGTGGAAATGATGTAACCGCTATTAAAAGTGTGGGCTGTATCCCTTGAATATTTCTTGCAACGAAGACGTCGTAGGGTCATATCGGTATTTTATATCTCACCAGAGACAATAGCATACATTTCCAACAAGAAAACTGGCTTCGTACGTTAAGTGGTCGTAGGCCCGCATTTCAATATTCGCCGCGATCCTCCGGTATTGCTCTTTGCACGATTATTTTATTAAATGTTGAAAATAAGATACCTATTAATTGATTTTTACTATCTAAAATGCTCTGCTATACGCTTTCTTATCGTAAAAATTAAGCTATTTATAGAACACATCGTTCGACAAATGAAACGGTATTAAATAGTAAATTTGTTAGCTTTTTTATCTAAATTGGTTAAAATTTGCTTGATTGACGGGTTAATAACAAAACCTTCAAACTAGAAACAACATTATTTAAAAAATATGCATAGAAGTTAATTAGGGAAATATTTTTCATTCCGATTGGTTGATAGTCGGATAAATTCAATTACAAACGAAAAATGAATGCTGAGTCTATTTTGTATTTAATCCCATATACTAATCTCGCTTCGAGATAGAGACGTGTAAAGGATTAAGAGGAGCTATTATGCTCTGTTTAGATTCTGAGAAACCCTTTGGTATTTGGATTTTGTACTAATTTTGGAACTTCGAGGGTCATTAAGTAATAATACTTACCTGTCTTCCGTAATAATAAATAACGGTGTAGTAAAATTTAAATATATTCATCGACCAGAAGACAAACACCGCAATATGCTAACTGCTTATATCACATTGATGCAAATTTAATAAACAAAATGACTTTACACATTTTAAACATCATCAAAATCAAAGAATATTCGTATATGTTCTTGGGGATAATACAATTCGCCAGTGTTCTTCTCCAGCAAACGGGTGTATCATGTATCGCTATCCTTTTCAAACTGAAGTTGTCGGTTTTTGTTGAGTCTCTGAAGTTCTGTGGAGCATGCGACAGATGTGCGCATGGTTGCGGTTGCTAACGAAGCATGATTCAATCGGAATAATCAATCATATCTTTGATTGTTTGACCGTTGTGTGGATCTTTGGTGTTCAATTGACAAAATAATTTACATTACGTATTTCTTTTCTGATTTATAAATCAATAATATGACATCGTTCAATTTAAACATAGCGACATATGTGACAATGACTGTAATGCAATAAATTCACTGTCAAATAAACACAGAAGTCTCTTATGAAGGCTGTGATCATAACAAACGCTTTGTTTTAAATCTGACATTAGCAGAACTTTTGTTTCATTTATTTAAAAAAACTATATGATTTGACATCATATAATTTAAAGGGACTATAATTACAAACCATAGAATTAATACTATAGTGAATATATATGTCATGTAAGTACATATTAGATAATATAACCACCTTTCATTGCGTTATGCGTATATCTAAGGAAAATCCATATATTATCTATCAAACAGTGAAATCCCTTACCTATGTTTTATTATCGTGAATAATTGCTATATCAGAAACAAATACACCACAAATTATAAATGGAACGGAAACAAATACTTCACAAGCGGTATTGTTATTTGTTGTTTAAAATCACAATACATTCTTAAAACTCATTTCAGATAAAGCGAAGTATAATCAAGATTCAAGTTAGAAGCAAATCGTGTAGAATGCAGTCCCGATGCAAGGACCGTTACGAAGCGATATCGGCACCGAATCCGATTGCCGCAATGCGAAAATTATCCGCAACCGTAGGGTACAGTGGAGGCGTAAAGAGGTCTCAGAAATGGTTATGTTTTGTTATGTATCTGATTTAAGTAGTGACGTGTCGTTTATACTGCTTACATAGAGTTAGATGCGATCAATTTATTCGTATTTTGTGGTCACTCCACGTCAAATATAACTGAAATAATGCCAGGAAACCTTATGTTTCACCTCATACTATATTATTTGAAAACGATTGTCACTCAGAACAATGTAAAGGAGAATACATGTAATTCATACACATAAAAACTATGTAACTTATTTCTTTACGCAACAGTGGTTGGGATTGTAAAAAGGCATGAGAATAATTAAAATGACAATGTGATACACATTACAAGGCTGCGTCTTATGTTCTAGTCACAAATAGGTGTAATGACTCGTACGTACTGCATAGTTATAAAACTCGCAAAGATTCAGTACAACTAAAAGCTTAACCAATTAATACAAACGTTGTGTATCCAAGACGGCAGGAAGCAGATTTCACTACAGGACAGAGATTCATGAAATGTGAGAATATATACATTTATATTTATATAATATTCTATGACATTCGTAACATACATATATGTATATATAATGCATAATAGTTTAGCTCAATTCAAACATTAATTTAATCATGAATGTATCTAATACAATTAAAAAGAAAAACATAGCAAATAAAATGTAAAACTACATGGAACTTACATTATAATCGACTACAAAAAGGGAAGTTCTATGTCAGACTGCATGATTTTTTTTTATGAATTTTTCGATTTTCCGCTAATTGTTGACCACCGACTTTCAGTTTTTTTGCTATTTCATATAGAATTTTCCTGCGGCATATAGTATAGTAGAGCCATGCTTAGGCACGATACCACGGGCTCACAGAAATTAGTGGGCTTTCCGGAGGCCCAACTGCCCTTCTCCTTTTTTCTCTCCCCTAACCCAAAAAATTACAAACAGAATTGGAAAGGCGCATTGAAGGTTATCTACTTTTTTTAAAAAGTTAATTGTGCGAACAAAAATTCACTAAGGCGTCGCAAGTTAAAGAAAACGTAATTTACAGTATAGTCTTTCATATCTGATTATCTCTAACTCTATTGTATATGTATAAAATATTATGGTCACGAGCGTACTTATCGATCAGAAACGTGAACCATAGAGATATCATTAGTCCGTATGAACAGTTGCACGAAACACTTAAACTGAACTCACCATCTAAAGGGCACCTCCTTTGATCTAACCCACTGATGAGAACGGTAACCCGTATCAAATCAAATATGATCTTCAATAAGATTATAACCACATTTTTTTTGTTTCAAACTGGGGCACAGCTTTTTTAGTCTTATACGAGTACATTTACGAGCGTCGGCTGGACTCAAATTTATCAAAGGCCATATTTGAAAAGCGTAAAATAAAAAGAGCAATTAAAGGCTTCATAACTTGGTAAGTAAATGGCCGCATACAATAACAAATATTTATGTAGGCAGGCGGTCAAACAGTAGCGGTAAAGGCAAAGACATGCGTTTAATCTAAGACAAACAGGCCGAAAGAATTACACGAGTGGGACACAAACACCATAAAGTTCTATAGTTCTTGTTCGCGTAGTGTAAACAGGAGAGGACGGTGCGTGAAGTAAACTAATCCCTCCCAGGTTCTCTCAGTCTGTGTCATACGTTCTCTCAGTATGTGACATAAGCTAATAATATTAATATTTTAATTAATAAGCGTAATATTAGGGAGAATCACTTTCCATTCTAGATGTCAATAGCTTACTAGGAAATTATGAAATGGATAACTTGCAATCTGAAACAATAATGCTAATTCTATTGACTATCAGGACCATATTTTAATTTAATAGTTTCTTATTAGTCTAGTTTTATTAGAACCCCTTAAGGAAAGAGGAACTTATCAATGTAGTTACACAAAAGTAGGTCTTTGGTATATGAAAAAAAAAACATTTTCGATGAACATAACATTGTTGTGTTTTATATGTGTTTTATGTACATGTGTTTTATATTCATTTTATTACATTAATAAAAGTCTGGAATCAAATTGTACACTCTTTATAAAATCATAGATAGAATCATCCCCCCCCCAACCCTTAACAAAGAATCACGCAGTGAATTGCAAAGGTGGGCGTACATCAGACACTTAGGTACTCTAGTTTTGCCGCTAATTGTGACTCCACCTGTTTTAAGTCTCCACGACTAAGAACAATCTATGTTGAACAGGAGGGGAGACATCAGTATGCATTGTGTACTTGCCTCCTATGAATCATTTATGCTATAATGTGCTCGCATTGGCGAAAGCCATGTGAATTTTGAAATTCAAACGCATTACGAAAATGGCTACGACATGGTACTGAGCATGCTAAATTCGGTTTTGGTTTTAAATTATGTGAAGGGCTTAATGAATGTGTAAGGTGTTAGTGTACAGGAAATATACTATCACCTTAGACTGACGTCCGTTTAAAGCAAACTTATACCTTTTTCACTAAAGGCTTACATATTGCATACTAACAGTATATATCAACAAGTAACATAATTTCTGTCAACTATGAATTAGTTATTAGTAGAACGTTAAATAATATATAATAAATAAAACCAAATATTTTATAAGATTTGGTATGCAAGATTCTTAATTTACCGGCAAACCTTAATTGAAATAGTTTTAAAATATTTATACAATTGTATTATTGGCTACGCGATGTTTAATGGACCATAATTATTAATTATACGCGAATGCGAGGACTTACAATACTTACATAAATTTTCCACAGTTACACCATGCTACGATAGTCAGATCTAACAAGACGAGAAAGCTTACCGTACGTTCAGTAACTAGCTAACTTGCAGACGCTTAATTTATAGCCAATTACGTTAGTGTTAAGCTAAATAAACTGACACGAAGATACCACAAGTAACCGTAACACAAAATACCCGCCCCCAGTAGGTGAGCACAACCAACACATTTACGTAGGCCTGGAATAAATGTGTAATCCTTTTAGTATACAAACATTTTAAATAACCTGGTTTATCTACGAAGCAACAACGAGCTTTGATACTGCGGCACTGATGACATGAACACGACTATTTGATTTATAATATTAACCACCGAGCTAGAAAGTGGCCCTCGCTATTACTACTACAGGTCTTGTCGTTCATTATTACTTATTGAAACCGCGTCCAAATGGATTAATAACGATTTATGGACGCAGAAAGAGAATGAAATTTTCCTGCTAACTCAGTTAAATATTGTTCTTTAACTATTCATCTGTCTTCCTACGTATTTGTTCTTCAATCTTTGTGAAAACGCGATTTAATGACCGGCCGTTAGACAGGCTGCAGACATCGGGTACTGCTTTAAATTCTCGAGCACTCCTAAAATGATTATACGTGGTTAGTTTAAAATGACAAAGTTCTCAAAACTGCAAGTAAAAACTGAACTAAAGAAGCCAGATGCTACAAACAGTTAGAAACAACTGGCTAGTTGCTTTATAAAAAGTTAGCTTTTAAAACCATCTTTATAAATCAATGGAAAGAGTTCAAAGGAAGTGGAAGCGTAATGCGGATATTTACGGGGATGCCACACTCGTTCTACTTGCATTGCGATAAATCTTTGGATAGCACGTCTGTGTAACTTGGCTTCATAGTAGTGTAATAATTATTGTAATAGTACTGTAGCTATACTTGTAACGAGCCGCGTAAAGTAGGCCAATATATTCCATTTCTCGCATTTTGTATTCTTCAATTCATTTAAATTCAAGTTCTCTAAATTGCAAAATCAACTGCATTGTTCATGACACCGCAGTAACTTAAGAAATTGTAAAGGTTACGTATTATTTTCTTCTAGAGCTACGTAATGGTTTAGTGCCAGCAAAATAGAATGAAAGTATAGTCCATATTTTAACATTTATTCACAATATCACAATATTACTCTTTACGAGAACAAAGAACAGTAGGTACCTATCCATTGTGTGCACAGCATTACATAAAGATGCCCAAGAGAGGGTACATTTTTTTATAAGATAAAATCGTCACGCTTCGATTGATATCCAATTTACTTAGTCGAGGCCGCCTCTGTCCGGTGCTACCTGAGTCTTTGTCGCGTAGTCACGCCAACCGTTTGTAAACGTAATAGCTTCTTATTTATGTTGGTACTTTCAAATTAAAATATTCTAAAGACCATGTCGTGTTTACAAAAAATGAATATAGTATAACATACCTAGATGAGAATAAATTGGTTTGACTTTGAAAGTGTTATGATAGACGCAGGCGAGATTTATGCATGTCAGTGTAAAGTGGAAATGTCTAGAGTTGCGTAGTTAAGATCTATGTTACATAACGACTGTGTAGTTTGTATAACCTCATATGATCTGAGCATTAATTTAAAGATATCGGAACGATTCACCTAATTCCCATTAATAATTGGCATGTTTCATGAATTTTAAAACGATTAAAACGCTTTTCACATGTTAAAATTAAAAAAGTAAAAATAAAAAACAGACTGGCATAACCACAATAGATTTTACACATCTGAATTTTATTATTATTAGAAAAAAATATTTAGATATGGCATAGGGGGACAAACGAGGAGACGGGTCATCTGATGGTTATTGAACACCTGCAACTCAAGAGTCACAGGAGTACTGTCCGCCTTTTAGGATAGGGGAAAGGTAGGACGGGAAGCGGTGAAGGGAAAGGTAGGAGGGAAAAAATGGAAGGTAAAGGGAGGAGGGGAAGGGAAAGAAGGTTTGGCCTCCGGTCACCTCACTCATTCGATCACACAATGCAAGCATAATTTAACAGCCAGTTTTCTGTAAGGCGCATACGAAGCATGGCTCTCCCACGTTAAAAGTAAAAGTTGAAATATTTCATGATATGGAATATACAAAATATTGGTACCTAATTCAGTAATTCTGTACATTTAAGTAAAATTACAAACCCGTTAAAAGTTTATTTTAACGTAATAGAAAGGTAAACAAAATCATTTTTTTTAATTTTAAAAATATTTGTAACGAAATTAAAATCTTCTTTTGTTCTAATTTTGTTTCAAGCAATATCATAATTATAGCTGCGCATATAATTAGCGAAACAATACAATTTCTAAATACTGAACAAAGGATTTGGAAAGAATATCCTTGGGAACATTAGGGAAATACAAAAGGAAAAAAGATTACTTGTTCAGTAATAGAGAGTCGGACTAGCCACTTAGAGCATAAACGCTTCTTAAATCAGCAAAAACAAAAGCCGACTAAGTAAATGCCTTTCGTAGTGCCAGCACTTAATACTTGTGTACGTTGTGCTTATCTATGTCTGGACTAACTTTACCTAATTCTAGAGATTTGGCTGTGAAAAGACATTCTGGCACATTACTGTAGGGAATTTTGATGCTAGTTATAGTGTTTTCAATTTAGTTCACGTTTTATTATGTGTTCTTATCTATAACTTTTTTTATAGGTAAGAAGGATTTTGTGTTAATGCAATTTGTTAATTAAGATTTTAAGAAAGTAAAACAACATCAAAAGTAATAAAATAACATAATAAATAAAAAGTAAAATAAATTTATTAATAGACTTGTGCAATAAAAATATTCCAATTATATATCCTAATTATTAACAGTAAACATCGAAAACATTGCCTTGATCTTCTGCAATATTATGATTTTTCATACTTTGAAACTACAGATTTGTGTAGAAAAAAAAATAATATCCATTTAACGCTAAAAAAAAATACTTTTGTTATAGCAACGTAATGTTGGTTAACGTTTATTTGTACATGAAAATACATGAAAATACTTTTGTTATAGCAACGTAATGTTGGTTAACGTTTATTTGTTTAATAAAATGCATAATTATATAAACGTGAAACATATATTTACTCATTTTGAGACACACTCTTGACTCTGCACGACTATATGTAATTTATCGCTTATTTGGGAATAACTCGCTGACGTCTTGAGTTGTTGACTTGCCCCTTAATTGAGATACTAGATTTACGTAACTCTAAGACACTCCAACAAGCGTTCTGCAATAAATGTGTTTAGATATAGAGATTTTCAGAACGTACATACTAGTACTACACTGCCTTTCACCTACATACAACCTGTTGCCCTATCAGAAGTAGAAAGAGGGGCAACATGCTTAGACCACTTCTTTATGTTAGACTAAAATTAGCTAACCCTGGCGGGCCAAAACTAAATTGTTATAACAGCAGTTTCCTATTACTCGTAATGTCCAACGTATATTAAGAGAAAATAATGTTATCCATATTCAGTTTTCAAATTTAAACAAATAAAAAAAAACTTCTTTAAGTTAAAAACAAAAAAAAGTTCTTGACTTCAGCTTTGTGTTTTAGAGATTATAAATGCAACGTTTATACAACATACAACAGTCATAAATATTGATTTTAAAATGTAAAAAAAAACATATGTTTAACATACAAAAAGGGGATTTTACCCGACAACAATGGTGTCTCTGTCCCCAGTAAACATTAATGACAAAATTGCCCCTATGCTATGTGTGGCATGCATTGACATGTGACCGTCTACAGGCAGCCATTAAATGTCAAACATAAAATAAAAGACGCTTTTAATGAGAACATGAAAAGGCTTTATTGTTCTGTTAGTTGAAGAGTTCAAGTGCTTAGAACTTAGTTGCATTCGAGTTAGACTTCCGTTACCAGTCCCTTATTTGAAACATGTTGCCTGATAAATACCCGGTTGTTTTTTGAGTTAAGATGATTGATGACCATAAACAGATACTTTTATTTATCTTACTAAATTAATTTACTAAATTAACGTAACGTAATGCAGATGTTAATCGTTTACTTTGATTACGTTAAGATACAAAAGCAATAAAAAGGCTTTTACAAGAAGTAGCAAAAATATATTGTTAATAATGCTATACCATTCTGATAGACTTTTAAAGTAACTCCAAGCAGACCAGTAATTTTATCTTACATTATTAGTTAATAGACGTTCAATATTATCTTCCAATAAACGTCAAACAGTTATAAACTGTATCTCATAAATTACAGACTAATAAATCTGTATATCGGCCTGGAGCGTATCGAGTCAGGATGTTCGTGTGATATGGAAGTAAAGCCAGCTTTCTTAGATAAGTCGGGCTGAATGCAACGCCAGCTCAGCGTGACAAATGGTGCTATGATGTCACAAGTGTGTCTCGAGCGAAGAGAGACTGCGATATTGGATTTTGATACACCATACTCTACATTTAAAGTAAGAATACTACAGGTTGGCTGATATGAAACTACTTCTATATACTTGATATATTATTAATGTAGAGACAAAGTATATATATATATATAAAATACATATGTAATGTATATTATATATATTAAATGAAGCGATTATACAACTTAAAAACAAAATAACACAATACACACACAAGATATAAAAATAGCAAAGAAAATTAAAGAACGAAAATTATTAGTTCACAAACGACACTAAAAATCACATAAAGGGTTAACGATTGACCCACTAGGAGGTCTTAAGTCGCAGGCCGACAGTAAAACCTGGCCCAGCACAGCTTGATCTTTTGGAACGATATTGTTCCATTTATATTGATGTAAATAAAAGCAACGAGAGAGTTCTTTGTCGATGGTTGAAGTAAGGCATTCGGTGTATCTGAATATCAGATGCAGATGGGGCTGGAGATAACGTCTATCATGGCGTATGAAATATCGGGGAATTAATTATTAACAGACGTAATGCGATTAGCTATCACGCATTCTCGCGGTAGTCATTGTAATCTGACTACTGAACGGGGATTATAAGAAAATTCCTTAGAGGAAAATGTTTTGACATTATTTAGCGACCGTAGGGATTGTGTCTTATACGCAGCAGTTTAATACTGGGAACGGTCAATGGCTTAAAAACATAATCTTAAATAGATTTATATGAGACTAATAATAAATCGTGCACTTTGAGTGAAAGATTCGATTAGCATTATGTTTAAGCTAAATAAGTACATCATACAAAATCGTATTATTTTATTTTGCGATGTAGGTTTTGGTCAGTAGGTACAGCCTGCTGGCGCAGAGTTTAATCAATTGCTATATCTTTTATTTTGTGAAATTGGTCAACAGGACGCCTTCGCAGATCGTCAGTTGAAAATCGACTTTAAAGAAAAGTTAAATGGTGTAAAAACGTCAATATTCCATGCAACGCTACGAACATAATTGACGTTAATATTCAATCCTCAAATGGTTATTGTAACAAGAAAAGAGTATTTAAAACTTAATAATTTAATAGTTTAAATAATGTATAACCGACTTATATGCTTTGATACTTTATAAAGGTAATAGAATGGCCGATTTCATTGTTTTGATCTGTTAGGTGCTGTATCTAAATCTACTCGTCTTTAGATGTCGACCTAGTCATATATGGTTCTTGTGCTGGTTACTTCTTTATTGATGGGTTTTTCAATATCTTGTTTTCAACATGTAAACACAAAAACATACTTTAGAGATTTAATCACATACAACATATTGAAAAATAAAAACATTTTAAGAGTTATAATTCTTATATTTTGATTTTTAATAACAATTCACCCCATCATTTCCTGGTGGTGTCGCATAAGGGGACATAAGGGATTGGACTGTTATCTGTCAGACAGTATATATACAGTCATACAGTGCCGAATTAACGGAAATGCCCCCGATTAAGTCAGTGGGACCAAATTCTAATTGTCAAAATGTGGGTGTACACCTCTGCCTACTACGTATCGCTGCCTGCATCTCCTAAGGAGTACCTTAGTAGATGCAGGCGTGAAGGTATATATATAGCTATGTCATAACAATACTAGTTAGTGTATGATCGTATAGTCCTTTTATTAAGTTGTAAAGCAGTATTGTTTTTTTTTAATCAATTTTATACATTGTGTGTATCTTGTTTTGTTTTTGTAGGGCAATATCCTACGCAGAGTCCCAAAAAATCGAAAAATAACTGAATGTGTGTCTGTCTGAAATGATTTTGGTTTTATTTGATGTAGAAACGAGGACCCCGGAAGACGCAACAAAGTGAAGTCAACATGACGTCTTACATTGTGAATTTTCCCTCAATTATGTTATTTATCTGGCTATTTGTGCGTAGTGTGAAAGCCAATTAGAAAGGAAGTGCATCGGTCGCATTCGCACACAATAGCTTTTGTGGCCATACTACGCGTTCCATTACACGTTCACAATGTACAAATTATAAACAGTCCACTTGCCTCAGGACACGGGACACATCACTTCCTGCACCCATTGTCAGTTTTCAATACAATAACTTTTATTGAAATGACGCTAGAACGTGTCTTTTGCCAAGTTTGTATAGATGCGATTTATTTTGTGGGTTCGATTGTGATACTACTGTCATGTACGATTTCCGCTCTATAAAAGGTTCGGACGTACAAAATATAATGTGAAATACCTTCGAGTTATTACAAAACTTTGTTTTTTGTGACAAATTCGTGACATTTGGTAACAACTGACACCCTCACATTATATGTGGTTAGTTACAGTACAATTGGACAATGAAAATATGTATTAAGAAAAGAAGAGAAAAAAAAAACGGATGTCAGTCAAGTATAAATTGGTTATTCGAGTGTATAATTATTTAAAAAATAAAATAGCTCTACGTGTCTGTTACCAATTCATGGTACGGTATTAACAACTTGACCGACTCTGGATTGGCGTTATTTATATATATAAAAAAGTATGAGTGTTATTTTGTGTTTACTTGAGATATCAACAAGAATTTTTCTAATTTGAATTTCATTTCTGTTAAACAAGAACATTCTCACAATAAGAAGGATTTTTAAGAATACAAAATAACCTATTTAAAATAAACAAAACTAGGAATAGTTTTATTTAAGAAATATTTCATATCATGGGCTATCGACTTTTCAAAATAAAAGCATCTAGAAAATCAAATTAGCGTTGCGTAACACGAAAAGAAGACGAAAGCCTCAGTGACGTCAGCAACATGTAGGTCGCAAAAACCGTAGCCAAAGAAAAATATATATTACAATCCATTTAGTAGATTGAACTCTGACAGACGGATAAGATTCGCCGACATGAAACACACTTATACGGTAATTGATTACGTTGTGAGTGACACATCCGATCCATCAAAATTCAGACAAAAAGTGTAAAAATAAGACATACAGATTTTGATCAATACAATGGAGTAAGTCAGAGATCCTATCTAGAGTGTATTTTAGCGTATATCGATACTAAAGTTCTTGGAATTAAATTTATTCCTACTGTTCTCGATTTAAAGCGACTGATTTCATCTCTCAAATAAAACTTATCCTTAAGTATTCCAGACTGTATTTTTTTCTTTACTGATTGGTAATTTGTTTTTATCAGGGACGATTTTTATTACAAATCCAAATCCATCTGAACGTATAAACGCATTGAATTTCGATTACAAAACTTCATATAATTTGATTATATGAAGTTTTATAATCATATAAAACTTCATGTAAGTTGTTATTGAATAATGCTTATTTTTTGCTAAATTGTTTTTCGTTTTTAAAAAGACAGAAGATATATTCAGATTAAGCAGTAAAAACTAATGAAAGTTTAGCACAGGTATGTGCTTCTATATTTGTTTTTTATATAAATGATCCTGATGATTATGAAGTATGTTTTCATTTGGTTATTTTTACCAATACGAGTCGCCTAGTTTTTTTCTATGCAATGGGGGGCAAACGAGCAGACGGGTCACCTGGTGGTAAGTGACTACCGCCGCCCATGGACACCCGCAACTTAAGGGTCACAAGTGCGTTGCCAGCCTTTTAGGTAGGAGTACGCTCTTTTCTTGAAGGTTTGAAGGTCGTATCGGTCCGGAAATACAGCAGGCGACAATTTGTTCCATAGGCTGGTTGTGCGAGGCAAAAAGCTTCTGGAAGCGCACAGTGGTGGAGTGAAAATCGTCCAGATGATGGGGATAGATATTTTGTCGCGTAGGACGATGGCGGAAACCTGCAGCCGGTATAAGTCCGAACAATTCCTCTGAACACTCCCCATGATACAAGCGATAGAGGATGCAGAATGAAGCTACATCTCTACGCAACGCCAAGGTGTCAAGCCGATCAGAAATATCTTGGGAGTCGATGATGCGAGTCGCTCTCCGTTGAATGCGGTCAAGAGGGAGAAGCTGGTACTGGGATGCACCTGCATAGAGATGAGAACAGTATTCCACGTGCGGACGAACCTGCGCCTTATAAAGTTGCAGGCGGTGGGCCGGAGTAAAATACTGTCTCGATCTGTTTAGCACACCAAGCTTCTTCGATGCTTATATAACTTTACTGTCTAAGTGACCGCGAAACTGGACTTCGCTTGATATATCGACGCCAAGGATTCCGATACTGGCTGATGCAGTTAGGGAAGTGCTCTCAAATTGAGGTGATACGACCAATGGCATCTTTTTAGCGGTGAACGCGCAAACCTGTGTCTTCGTGGGGTTAAACTGGACTAGGTTAATTCGACCCCAATCTGAAACTTTCGATAAAGAAGTTTCGATTTCAGACACAAGTTTGGATCGGCTTTCGATGACGTTTACCCAAAAAAGTTAGCGCGGCCGGTGTAAAGGTCATCACTCGTGCTATCGTCCGCATAGCAATGGATGCTGCTAATCTACAGCATGTCATCGATATGCAGAAGAAACAGCGTGGGTGATAGCACACAGCCTTGTGGGACACCAGAATTAACAGACTTGGAGTCGGAGCATGCACCGTCAACAACGACCTTGATGCTTCTGTCTGTAAGAAAACTGGTGAGCCAACTGCACAGTTTCTCGGGAAGCTCACAGGAAGGAAGGTTCGCAAGGAGCGCTTTGTGCCAGACCCTATCGAAGGCCTTCGTTACGTCCAAGCTAACGGCCAACGCTTCCCCCTTAGTCTCGATCGCCTGTGCCCACCGGTGAGTCGAGTAAACGAGAAGATCACCAGCTGAACGACCCCGACGGAAGCCGTATTGTCGATCATTGAGGAGCTGGTGGACTTCTAAGTACCGGAGGAGCTGGCAGTTAACAATGGATTCCATTATCTTGGAGAACAAGGAGGTGATGTCTAAACCGCACGGGACAACACTGTGTAATCCTCAAATTGTTGGTCTGAGTCTGAGTTTTCTTTGTGTCCGTGGATTGAATGTTTGTAAAGTCCCCCGTGACACAGGAGCTAATCCTAGTGCGGGAGTTGTCTATTTAAAATAAAAGATAATAAATAAAAAAATAAATCGTATTTTTTATTAATGTTTTTAACTATTATAATTTATCAGTATATAAAAAATATAATTACCTACCAAGCAAAAATAAATCTATCTCTTGGCTACAGAATTACAAACTATATTAACACGCACATATTTTAATATTACATTAGCATGAAATTCATTCACGGAACGAAATAACCATTTGTATTCCAGTTGTTAGCAAACTCCATTTTATAAGCGAACAAACGTATTATTACAGTGAGAACATCGCATGTGGGATACATACCACGGTATGTATTGAGCAGCGCTCCTTAGGAAATAGTAATAATATAAATTAATAGCTATAAGTTTGACTGTTACTGCATGCTGTATGTATATGTGGAATAACTATTAACACTCACTTTCTGCATACAATATAGTAGAGGAGGTTAACAGACTATGTGTCGTTAACTTACCAACATACTAGAACGCCGGTTTCTACTAAAGAAGGAATGACACTAATCGTAAATATTTACTATAGTAGGAACTTTAGACAAATAAAGGTTCTAAGACCTCTTGTTAGATAAAAAAGGACTTAGGAAAGAAGGGCTAGACTAGTATAACCGTAGTACTAGAATTTAGTGTCGGCTATAAAATAAAAGGTTCTTGAGCCCTAAACTGCCGACATTGTCTGTGACACGATTAAGACTATTTTTTTATTAGTTTTTTGTACTTGAAAACCAAACCGAATAGTCGATTTGAGGCTATTCTGGCTCATAGAAAACCAGGATCATGCAAAATTTCACAATAAAATAAAACAAAATATTTTTAATAACGAAAATAAAAGCAATCAAGGCAAGGTTTAGAAGAACGTGAAAGTAGTAAACGAAATACGTATATTTAAATTCGAATAATTAATTAGATTTTCTGCAAATGTTCCTCATTCTTTGTGATACCTTGACATACAATACTGTGCAATTGTATTGAATCGTTATTTTTCTATTCTAATGTGTTTAACCTGTTAAAAAAAGGAAGCAAGCCGAGCGCTAGTTAATAGACGTTGATTTATTATCATGGGTAATGTGACTCCTCCTCATATATCCTTTAGTCAGATTTCATGAGTACCTTAACCTTCTGGGTCACCGATATGGTTTTTTTTCTTTCTTTGTCAACCTAATTTACTTGACTATAGTGGAAAAAATTGATAATTCAAATAGATTATAACAATGTAAGTGGCAAATATTATAGTTTCTAATTATCTAAACTACATTCAACATCACTTTGTTACAGTGATTGATGAGCTTCATAATACATGTCTAATGGTTAAGGTACACCTACTGGACAAATATTTAGCTGCAAGGCAATTTGACAGCCATGATGTATGATCCTGCTTAATAACTGTATCTGTTCTGTGTTTTCGTTTTAATACAGAAGTTTAAATATACATATAAGAATGATTTTTCAACAGATATTATTCTCTTTGTTGAAGAATTATATTATTCGTCCGAATCCGACATAATCAAGATTACAATACTATATACATATATATATATATATATATATATATATATATATATTCCTAAGGTTAATATGTTATGTAATTTAATACAACACATATCATATTGCAAGCCCTCACCATATCCTGCAAGACATCTAGAAAAATAACCTTTTAATTTTAGATTAAGTGCATCGCCAGTGTTCAACATTTTTTTTTTTTGAGAACAACAAACAAGTTGTATTTTCGATTTCTCTTCTTTTCTGTATGTCTCTGTTGTTTATGTAATCTAATGTCACTATGTATATCGCTATTGATAACGTAATAAACCACCACAGTGTTAATTTACATAACGTTTATCATATGCCATAAAATTAAAAGTTATACAATGAAAAAGTAACAGTTTATTGTTTTTTATGATAAGTGGATTGAAGTCAGGTATTTATGGTTTAACTTGTTATAATTTGATGAATAATTAGAAACTCTTCTACTGGGGGAGGATTGAATGGCGTTATGGAATATTTTCTACAATACAAGAGTAACAAAGCTTGCATCATGAGTCATGAGTCATACAACTCATACAGTACGCGCAGGCCTTCTATCAAATAGAAAAATAAAAAAAAAACTCATAATATAAGGTGTATATTTAAATAGATTAATTCTTGATTAATCCCTTAATTAATTTGCATAATTCCACATGTCCAAATATTCTTTGAAAACATCTTCACATAAACAGCTTACTTTACAAGTACGTCCAAACAAGATACCTTGGGAAGGGTTATACAAAGTTCAACTAAGTAAAGGATCTAATTTTCATGAGACATTGAACCGTGATGCGACCACTAAGGAGATTAGGCACTTGTTACTTCAGCCAACCTTGGACGGGCTCCTTTAATAATGTGTTGGGTGAAGTTCTTTGAATTTGGAATTAGTGGTCATCACTTTCGTGTTACCAACGATACCTTTGCTATTTTAGGAACGACGAATTATTTACATATATTTTTGAGTTTTCGTTTTATCTTCCTGATTGCGAATGCGTGGTAGATTACGATGTGAATTGTGTAATTTTGAATAATATGATGTCAATTTTTTATCTTCATAGTCAACTGTCATATATGTTTTATAACAAAATAACAGCACAGAACAAACGTGTTTTAGTAACAAATATTTGCGATAGATAACCTTCTTTACCGAGATGTATTGTTAATCTATCAAGTAAAATGTCAACTTAAATTAATTTTGTACAATGTATTAGTTGTTCGCGTGTCCAAAGTACCACCTGCGTGTGCGCTCAAATATTATTATGACCATTATACAAGCCGGTCGTTGCATTACCGCCATTTTAATACAAAGTCAATGGCATTCTGAGTGTACACTTTGAAAAACTCGATCCCTGTAAACGATATTATGCAAAGCAGAAATACCAACATCCAATACCCACTTACGCGTTAATTAAAATAAAACCTCAATAATTTATGCAACCCAACGTTGCGTAAAGACTCCGTGGGGCTACAATAAGAATACCTCATTCCCAACTTGACGTCACATAAAGTAGTGGGCGAGGAAGACAGCGCGAATAACAACAAAATCTTTTTTTAATTTAAAACGAAGAGACAATGAGCGAACTCAGCTGGCGGAATGCAAAACGAAACGGAATAAACGCAGAAATCCAAGAGTTGTGACGTTAGCCAAAGCAATTCTCGGTAGCACTGAAGAGTCGAGTAATTTATTTGAAAACAAAGGTTTGGGGATAAAAGAATTGTCACGTCGAGTGCGAGAGCCGAGAGCCAGAACCGCTGGAATAATCAACTGGGAAACTCAGGCCAAGAGATTGCTACGATCACCCGACCTTTTTATTCAGTGGGCAGATAAGTACGACCAAGACAACAGACATCTGACGCAGTGCGATAGCCTCTACCGATACTTCTTACGACATCAGATAAGCCTCGAAAGCATATCCGGGCGACTTAGAAAGGAAATGCGAGTGCTCTAGATTGTTGTGACTATTGCCTACCATAAAGTGTGGCCGCGAATCCTTAATTAACAAGCAACGGAACTGTATCGAGCGCTGTCGCGTCCCCCCCGCTTTAAAACTGTTGAGGAATGGCTCACTTAAAAGTGCGCTTCCATACTTTCAAATAAATATGTCCGTTCTACACGATTCATGGCTAAGAAGTGCGATATTTAGGAGTCAATTAAGAATAAACATGTTCGAACACCCGGCGTGTTTCGTATGAAACGTAACTAATAGCCGTTTAGATTAAACATTAAGCAGAAGGAAACCATGTTGAGAAAACGTGACATTATCGACGCGTCTACCGTTGCATTAAAAACCACGGCTGAGTTTACATACTTATTATTAGTTAAGTTTAACACACATCAAAAAGAGGGACGGATTCCATTTTGCAATTTTTTTTTATTGTCAATAAACTAATAAGATATTTCAGTTGTTCTAATAGTACGGGTTACGTATTAGTACAAGCAATTTTATTTACAAACACAAATAAAACAGAGAGACATAAATTTTAAATTATAGATACTAAACAAAAAAGGCATCAAATTTATTGTGAAATGAAAATACGATATACCTATAATAAAACAATAGCGCCTATTGTGTAAGGTGATACCATTTTACGACTTAAGAAGCCATAGGAACCAGACTGAAGGAGCATTGAGGTGTCATTTATAAAAGCGCAAACGATATGTTATAAAGCTTTAAAGTACCTACCAATAAATTTTCACTAACTATAATAAGAGTTGATTGATAACTCGCATCCGCAATCCAAAAATAAAAGACGAAACACAGCAATAAAGTTAACAGTATGTATAACAGTCATCTCGTAAATATTCTAAAAGACTCAAAAGACGCGTCAAGTCGTCAAGCCGAGGTCCCCTTCAAAGTACGTCCCGAACACGTCAATTTGTTTACGAATTACGCATAAATTCGTCCCCGAAGACAAGACATCTCGTGCGGCGATCGCTGTTGCGACATTTCAATAAAATTTACGATTGTGACTTAAATGGCGTGTCCGATGAACAAAAAATGTTCCGACATGTTCCTCTTTTATTTTAGACTCACATTTGGTTCGTTAAAATATCTTGGTCATGATAATAAAACTGTCTGTGCTATGTACCAGTAATAAATACGCCATTGAAATCGATATTATTGGGATAGAACGGCTAGCTAATTCGATTTTGTATCGAATGCGTTTGTACCCTAGATTTTTATAGACTACACTCGTAATTCAGGAATATAGTCTTCACCCATATTAATTTGTATTCATGGGCTTCTTTAGACTTTTTATATTTAATAACACATAATATTGATTTTTTCCCCAACTGGTCATTAAAATTAAAGGTAAAAATCAATTTTTCTTACTATTTTTATTACTATTTGAATATGTAAACGTTGTTGTAGGTAAGCGATTAATTTAATCTAAAATCTGCACATTATATACATACACAACATTTTTTGAGAAAGTTTTTGAGCATATGAATTAATTCGACTTCTACATTGTTTGAGTCTGAGTCTAATTTGTGGAATATCTTATAAATCTATATATATATAAGAGATTTCCACCGATATATTGACTCATCACGATATCTCTGGAACCACAAGGCGTAGAGACTTGAAATTTGGTAGGATTATTCCTTTTTATTTCGCCAAGTAGAGGTTCGCGAAGAATGGATTTTACGAAATTCCACCCACAGGGGGTGTTGCAGGGGTGTCAACAGGTGTGCTAATTATCTAATATATAAAATTCTCGTGTCACAGTATTTGTTGCCAAACTCCTACGAAATGGCTTAACCGATTTTCATGAAAATTTTTGTGCATATTTGGTAGGTATTAGAATAAGTCGTAAAATATATTTTATACCGCTAGGTGATCAGGGTAACCCTATACAGATTTTTTATGGCAGAACAACGTTTGCCGGGTCAGCTAGTAAGTTATATTATCAAATGAAAATAATCAACGCAATCAAACACTGAGACTGGAAATAATGCGCTAATCAGTTTTCTATAATTTTTTAATGTACTGCCTGTGTTACTTACTCTCTTAAAATTGTGATTTTCGATTTGAGATATCAAGCACAATTTGAGATATCTCAAGATAGCAGTATAAGTATGTATACAGTATTTATACACCAGTCGAAGTAAACTAACTTAATCTTTGATGTGCATGTGTAACAGCGGTATGTAACATATTCATATCAAGGCGTAACAAAGAGCTTAAGATTTGTTAAATTAGGAATTGAAAATTGTATGTGTCAGCAAAGATATTGGTTAAGCCTTGCAAAAGCCCTTTTTAAAACAATGTAAGTTATATAAATAAAAAACAGATCCAACGTATTTTTTTTTGTATATTACTCCTGTGTATACACGTTTTAAAAGTTACGAAGAACGAATACAACTAAAGTTATAGTTACAATTCGTCACTGTCGCGACGTGTCACAATTCCAACCTCCAGATGCTAATACACAATGGTTTAAGAGGCCGAAGAAACAATATTATTTTAAGATTCTAAAATAAGTGTTACGTGCTTCAGCCAAATGTACGACGGAACATTGAAGGACGCTATTGGCCATGACAGGCGTTTCGGAGACGAATTGTTTGGAACCCCATTGATATTTTAGTCTTCTCGTCGTTGAAATCGTTTGTGTTTACTGAGACGAGTTCGAAGTTTAAAATTAGGAAGTGATTTGACATCGAAGCTCTCGTGAGTGGTTGACAAATGATTTATTTATTCCTATAATTGACGTATACTTTTCTACTTAGTACTGTATGATAATGAACAATAAGTAATAAAAAAAGAAAGTGTTTGGTAGTGTATATATTTAAAAAGTATTAAAAGGCTGTTTCTAAAGAAACAATAATATATGTATTTAAAATAACTTTTCTTTTGAATCATAAATTATGGATGCAAAGAATATCCAGACCTGGAACAACAATTTGAGGATCAAAAATGTTTTTATGCTTTGTGCATACCGGACAAAAAGCCTAAGATCGTCTTATTACTCATCAGTGAGGATCACTAACCACTGTAACTAACAACAGGCCACAGTTAGTGCAATTCGATTGTTTTACATAAGTCATAATAACAGATAGAGAACAAGTAAATCATCATAATAGCAAAACTAAACTGATTTATGTTGAAACCATTCTCAAATGCCATTCGCTGATCCTTTTCTGTTCATTCACATGAATAGATTCATTTCCACTCAGACCATCTGTCCAAATTTTGGACCACGATGGTTCAGCAAAATTAAATTCATTATTAATATCTTTATGATCAGATAGCTTCAAAGTTTTATAGCTTCAAGAGTATTCTCACATATTAAGTGAACTTATTTAAATATCTTATTTCTCTATTAAGTATGAATGCATAGATTTAATAAAAATAAAATTCAGTTATACGTGCATTATTAAATGTTAACTTTCAAAAACAAACATGGAATATAAAAACTCAATTTCAATCTGATTCTAAAACTGTTCACCACGGGTTGTGTATTTAAAAACTCGAATGCTTAAAACTCTCAACATTTTACATAAAAAACTTTGTAAAAAGGTATATTTCATTATTTTTTAAACTCTAAAACAACGGGGTGCCTCGTGTTTTTTGTATGAAGAATACCAACTGTGGCGCAGCCCACGCGAGCCCCCAGTGATCATTTCACACTTTAAGTGGCAGTACAGTAGTGATATACATGCTACTCACACTATTTTAAAACAACTAAAAACAATTAGATCTTTGTACGTGGGCTTGTGATCAACCTTCCTCTTCAAGCGAACCATTTTACTTTATATCTTTTTTAATTGCATTTCGGTGAATTAATGACAGAGCCATATTTACCGTTTGAAAATATTTTTGAGAATTGCCGTTTTGTGAGGTGCTATAAAATTAATTATCCGTACAGAAAAATAAATGTCTTCGAAAGCAATAAAACGCGTGTACAATTAATAACTGGACTAAACGATAATATTTTTATAACCATATTCTTCAACTTATTTTTTAGTACGTATCGGCCCTTACAGCTAAATAAATAAGCTATATAAAGTACAATCTCTTACATCTGTGACATACTCTTTAGTTGTATCGACACCTCTAGGAATTTTGATCGCCGTATTATAGATTTGAGATCTAGATAAAAACGGTCCCCATCAATTTAGTACAAAATATTTGGTGAGATCCAAAGATTCGTTTTTATGGGTTTTTAAAGATTAATGCGGAGATAAAGAGATATGGGGCGTTTCTGACGGACTGGAATTTTCGGAACACGATAAATTCTGACACCTTTATTTTTGTAGGAAACTAAAAGCAATGAAACTATTTTTACTTATAGATTTTTAAAACCGGATTCCTTGAAATGTTTTAATTAGATTAGAAATAATGAATTCTCCCCACTTAGCTTTTCCCCACCCTACGAAGAACGTTTTACCTTTGCGCTTACGCACGACTCCGCCCATTGCGGACATCCTACTACGCTTTGTTTAAATTACGAAGTTTTTCAACCATGAAGTTTCTAGTTCTGTTTCTATTCATTATATTTTATGATGTCATTTTATTGTAAATTAGTCCTATGTTTCAACAATATACTTGTTATAAATGTAGATACTATTACATATACAGCTTTTTAGTCGCGTTAAATATTTCCTGTAGATCAATTCGCAAAATTAAGGCACGTTACGGGCTTTCCAACTAATAGCAACATATTTCGATAACAAATTTTAGTTTTGGAACTTGCACAAATAGCCGTACGAAAGTGATTAGTTGATCGGAGTCTCGGAATGAAATTTACGAGCATTAAAACTATCTCCATTTCATCGTAGCCTGTAGGGCTTAGTCTACGCCTTTAGTGAGGGCAGCTGCTTTTAATCGAATCCCAATCAACTACGGAACGTTGTAAAATAGTTTACTGAAACATTAAATATGTAATCAAAACTGCCGCTCCGGCTCACTGCACCAATAAAACTGATTAACTGTTTCATAATTTTTAATCTTAGGAACGCACAATGTTTATTTTGTTTCTTTGTTTATGAGGTATCGTAATGTAACCGAATGGGTTTAAAAAAGAGTTCGCTCATTATGAAATATGCTTTCTAAAATAACCCTGTATGACACTGGTTAGTCTTTTGTTACTTGAATATATTGTAAACGCACACAAAGCAAAAAATAGCGTACAAATTGATTGATTGTTAAAAGAGATAAAACAGGAAAGGAACATTAATATTTTATTTACTGCAACCTAAACAACTCATGTGTTTGTTGGAAGAAAGCGTTTAACGTCAAAAATTAGACAGCAACACAATGGTGGTGCGAGACTTAAAAGCGAAGCGTTGTAGCGGTAGCGGACGCGTCATTTATCAGAAGAAGTCAACAAGACCCAAACGAGCTTTAACACCGACGGACACGATCCAACAATAATAGAGAATCAAATTGCCCAAACCCAATTCTATTTCAAATTAAAAATGTCCCATAAATTAGAGTTGTTTTCGTAATCAAGAGGTCAAAAACCATTTGTCATTTACTATTTGGAAATTCCTGTTTAATCAAGATATACAAGGTATATACACACATATACGCTCACGCTGTATTCCGTAAGGGGTAGGCAGAGGTGTATAAGTGTGTGTGTGTGTCCCACCAATGTAATAGGGGCTAAGCCTATTGCCGTCAATCGAACACTTTAAATTTACTTTTACTTTTTTTACATGCGTAACTATTAAATATCACGAAAGACAATTTACCGTTAATGCATAGAATTTATTATTCCGGTACAATAATCGACGAACAAATTGATTGTAACTTCTTGTTGTTTTATGATAATTCACTGTTGAGGGAGTTTAATAAGCCCTTTAATAATGTTTAATATTAACGTCGAAGCTGGGACTTAAGTCTATAGAGAAGGTATCAATCAATGTTTGTGTTGGAATCCAGTCCGAGTTCACCTTTTACTTAGTTTTAGCCCGAAGCGTGCTTTATCGCCGTATCGCGTGACAAGGGGCTTTACATCACTTTAAGACTAACGGAACGTCATGTAATTTCTAGTAACGATGTGTTTCTTTTATTGTCATGTAGCACTGGGATATTAAAATATTGACAAATGGTGGTTATAATAAGAAATTATAAATATCTGCATTTGTAGTTGTTGTTTATCGATATATAACATTTTGTGAAACTTAAAGAACACATAAAACTTTTATAGCTACGCAAACACTATATCAGGCTTTATGACGGTGAAAATAGAATTACAATTTAAAAGCTATTATTATAGTATATGTTTGTATATGTTATGTGTTCACTGTGTGACAACAAATCATGTTCTCCTTGAAGATGCTGCGGTCCCAAATGATACGTATCAGAGATACATGAAACCTATAACTTCACACTAAAGCCGATTGTAACATCAGCTTATTGCCACCAAACGAATAAATTCTTTCACCTTCCTTATCTTAAATCTTTAAGAGAAACCCGAAACCGTAAACATGGACGTTGAGCATACAGTGTTAACTATTCATTCGGTGTCTCTAGGGAATATATTGAACAAAAGACGGGCTCAGCATCCAACTACACTATTTCTCACTACATCGGTGCGATGTAATCAGAGAAGACGACGTGTCGCGCTTATTTATGTATGAACGGGGCGCGGGTGAGGGAGGGCCTAACGCGCTGGATACAAACAGAATAATATTGATGACACTGCGCTACGAGGGGTCATGAATCATTAATCGTCTGCTCTGCTATACGGCTCTATTACGACTGCCATGCCGGATAAGCCACCCTTGACGAGGTGAGGCCGTATGAGCGCTAGCCGCGAGCCTTGCCAGACTTTATCACATTATCAGACGGCCATACTTTCTGTCTTTAGGACGCCAGTATTCGATTTTTATTTAACACAACAGGATAGCAACTCTCAATAGTTGTACCGTTCAGTTTCATTGTTCTTTTTAAGGTTGCACGTCAGCAACAGTTAATAGTAATGTCAGCGTTCAGGAGCAGAAAACAACTTGTTATACGACATTTTTTTTTAGGTACATAATACAGTTATTAATCTAAGTATTAGTTAGTAGAGCTGTGGAAAGGACATTTTTTTTTTGTGAAAACATTTGTTAATCTTGTATATAGCTAATTAAATACAAATCCAATAAAACGAATGGCATCAAAACACTGTAAAATTGTATGAACTAACAAAATAATAACCAAAAACTTAACTTAGGTTCAATTCACTTCAACACAAAAAAGCAAAAGCAATTTAAGATAATTCAGTAAGCAGCAGACATGGCTACTTCCAAATGAACTCAAACGTAACAAAAACGAAAACAAATCGTATACAAAAACGCAGGTCATTTCGGCGTTGACTTTCTCGTTTATTTTTTCTAAGCGCAGCATGGCCCGAGGACGTGCATCCGAAACCTTGAGGCAATTCTTTTTTTTAATATTTTTACTGGAACAAAATTTTATTCCACCTCTTGTGCATGGTTGAACAACGATAAAATAATAAAGCTCGAAGTCAGAGTGACTACTTCAAAAAGGGACCGTAAGAGAAGGCCGGAACGTTCCCAAATTTCTAATCGAGATTTTATTTCACGATCACCCGACCCGTTCTTTATAGGCTCTTTTTGCAATGTTTTAGGTCTCAAGGTGAAGCGGGTATTATGCCTTTTAAATAGATTTCAACGGGGGAAAACATTTGAGTCAGGTACTTAAAATTAGGGCAATAAAATTTACAAAATGGAGTAATAAATGTTGTTGGTTCAAAAACATTGAAACTGTGCCAACAATCAGCTAATGGTTTCAACAAAATTGTAACTGAAAACGGTATGACCTGATTTTAAAATGTATCTAGATACCTATTGAAATATTAAGGTTTGAAAGAATATGTTGTTGAAACCTATCAATAGAAAATATAAATGCCACCCAGATAAATAAGAAATAAAAGATCTCATTCTGATTCAAATCATACACATCCCACAAAAATTTTCATAGCATGAAAGTATTCAAAACGATTTTTTATAAAGGAACGACAAATAAAATTTACATGACAAGTCAACTAACATTTCATAATGTAGTCATAACCATATCTATATCTTGGCACTTAAAGCACTTTTTAAAATTCATCACGTGTTCAGAAGTCCGACTTGCCATCGAGGGACGCACACTTTAACAAAAAGGCTACCCAAAAAAAGGAGAAATGAAAAAACACAAGCCAATATTTTAAAGGCGCATGTTTCAATGAGACACAATAGAAGAAAATAGTTTCTGGCGACAACGTGGCCCATCAATGTCTGCATTTTTTTTAAAAGGTCCGTTACTTATTGTTTTGTATTTTTGTAATGTTTTTTAAAACCAGTTTTGTCTACTTTTGTACTTAGTCCTTCATTGGACGACACCTTTATTTGTTATTTTTTTAAATTGATAATTATGGACAATAATACAGTTTATGGGAAATGGTCAGTGTACCGACAACTATACTCCTACTAAAGGAGAAGTAAAATATGTTTATGTAACAACCTAATATCAAAGAACCCTTTTATTTCGCATCAAAACCATTAAATAAAAATGGTAATTTTATAAAATTCCGCCTACCTACAACTTTGTACAAAAGCAGGTAGGCGATCGATTTCTAAGCCTATAGTTAAGTAATTTGCGTATTTCCTCACGTACCCTAATAATGTTAAAAAAGGAACTACCTATCCTTCCGCCCCCGGCAACATCACGCACATCCCTTAACAAACAAGCCAAACAAAAAAAGATAATAGCATGAGATCTTTGTACCTTTGTCGCAGGTAGAATTTAATTTAAAAAAAAGCTAATAGCAAAGCATTCGGGCCGCAAAAACTCGAAGCGTGATCGCACTAAATATGCCTTGGATTAACAGCAGATGTCGATTTTGAAATGTAGATGATGCGAATGATATGGGTTTTATTTTTTGTTTCGGCATAACCTGAAATTATAAATATATTGGCAAACACGTCCGTAGAGTAAAGAATTGAATATACGCATTCGTGCGTTGTGATGATAAATTTAGGATAAAGGATTATTATGCTGCCATCAATAAATATGTATCCAGTACTTCTAATGTTATAAAACAAATTGAAATTTTAAATCGAAATTAAAAATATTGACAAGAGTACAGATCCTCTGATCGGAATAATATAGGAAATAGCACACAACGTGCAGTGTACAAGATCAAATTCATCCAACAAAGGTTCGATTAAAGAGTTATTTTCAATGTAAGTAATTTGATTCACGTGTTCGTTCGTACTTAAGTACTTGTTAACGTGCCTGACACTAATAATTTATGATTCCATTGAAATTTGATTTGAAACGTGGTCCCTGTTGATAAAGTTAATGTACTTTGAAGTTATTTTATAGGCAGCTACTAAGTTCTTTAGAAAGACTCTTTATTACTTATCCATCTAATACTTAATATTTTCTGAAGGCCATTCCAGTAACAAATAAATTTTAATTTTAGATCTTACGAAAGCAACGAATACATAATTTTACATTCCTCGGCATTAAAATAATATTTTATATAGCTAGTACATAATAATTGAAATTATTTAAGTAGAGCGTTGAAACCAATATAACAATTTAAAGGGAACAGCCGATTCAAATAACGTGTGTAGAGGCATGGTCAGTGTACTGTTTCGAATGATCTGAATGTGTATTAAAGTTTCGATATATCTAGTTATATTGATGCAATGCTTCCATGTATAATTCTTATCTTATGATGTAAATGTGTCAAATGATAAAAAAATATTGTTATTTGAGAATCTTCGATGTACACAACATAACCACTAGAAACATACGTCTGCTTGCCAAGTAACAAGTTTCATTGCGTAAGGTAATCAAAATTGTATAGGTATTGTAGTTGCTCATGGGCGAAATTGTCATATGTACTTATACTGTAATAGTTATACTGCAGACCTATAACAGATTGAACAGGCTATTGTATTAGATATAACGTTTATGAATTTTATATTTCATGAAATAAACTATGGATACCAAAACAAATAAAAAATAATAATAATATATAGATGTGTACCTACAGAATATATAGACATATGCGCACACTATATGGACAACAGAGAGTAATATTTACGTTTTTTTTATTTTATAGGGCGACAGACGGGTCCATGACAACCGCCATCCATGCACACCTCAAGAGTAGTAAGTGCGCTGCCCGCCTTTGAGCGTGATTAGGATGGGGGATGCGGGGAGAGAAAAGAAGAGAGGGGGGATGAGGATATAGGAAAGAAGAGAGAAGTATGAGGGAGAGGGGGAGTTGGGAATCCGGAAACATCACTCAATTCGGGGAAATAATCGGGCTAAGAACTTAGTCTGCTAATCTATGAATATACAAGTAAAATATTGTTTTGCTATTTTATCTGATTCTATAATGTTTTCTCTTTGAACCGGATTCATCTGACTTTTTAACTCTTAATTTTTATCATGTTTTTATACAGTACAATATACATCAAGTTACATCTGAAAAGGCTTGAATGCCAATCGGAATCATTATAATGACCACATAAGTCCCTGCCTACATATCAATAAATTAACACCGTATTGATTGTTTTAGCCAGTCTTCTATTTGGCCATGTACAAGACGTTTAGGTAACTGACAAGTAAGGAATGATCATATTTTAACAATAATAAAAACGTTCTTTTCAGACCAGTGATCAATAACATATTAACAGCGAATCATAATTATCTACATTCAACATACATAGTTAATTGTATTGATATCTAATCCACACAAATTTAATTACAAATAGAGTGAAATTTAAATTTCGATGTTAACGTCATAAAATAAATTTAATATTTAAGTACTTACCTTCATTTTAATCAACTAAATACTGCACAGAATGTAGATAAAATGCATGTAGTGACTATATTTCATTTCAATGTTGTTTCATTCCCAACCTCTCTAAGATTAGGCCTATTATGTTATAGCACAATCCAGAATTCAGAGTATTTTAATCTATATTCTGTATTAAAACGTGGATTTATAACATTGTCTTTAAGTTTCTGGAAGTTATCTTAAATTATCGGCATGGAATGCTGTTGTTCATTAAAACTTTTTCTGACGATGACTGGTCTAATTGACTTTACCAACTGTCAAAACAAAAATAAAAAAGGAAAATATCAATAACCAGTGAATTTTATATCTAATCTAAAGTCTATGTTAACCTATGTTTGTCGTTCATATTGTAGGAATTCAATTAAGCACGTTCATCTAACAGGTATATTCAAGTAATTCGAGTGGAGAATAAACAAACAAGAAGGCATTTACGTTTTATTATGTATTCTAATTTGGTACGAGATTCGATTTTGATTAGAAGTTTATTCAAGAAATCTCGTTCAATGATAAAGAATTTGGAAAAGTCAACTCATTTCTTTTGAAATGGCGTCAATTATTACAGTTGTTAGACAATAGTCTTTTTCAAGTGTACTGTTGTTCTTTGTATGTTTATTTTTTATTTCCGTAGCATTATGTTGCTTGCTGTTATAAGATTTACGTGTTTTTTCTTGTACTTCATATAATTCTACAGCTGCATTTAAACTAATTTAAAAACATTACATACTTTTTATAAGGTACCATATAATATCAATTTCACGTGTATTATATCTGTTATGTATAAGCATATCGTTTTAGCAGAAGTAGTGAAATCTTCAATTGCTATTGTTCAAATAAAATAAACCGCAATGTACTACACTGTGAATAGAAATATGATAATACGGAAGATTAATATTTTGAAAGAGAAGATGCGAAGACTATCTGAAAATAAATAAAGATTGAATGAAAGATTAATAGTTACCTTCTGTAAGCATGTAGCTCTACATTGTGCTACTCGTAGCGGAGATGACACTTCCTCTTCAGCCGACACTCCAATCCAAGACATTATGAGGGTAAACAAGAAACAATAAATGAACATTTTGGCACACATTTTCTTTGGTATACCTCTCTTACAAATCCAAGTTTTGGTTAAAGCTCCGAGCTTATCATAACCGGCACATAAATGTAAGCGACAAGATATCGCTCATAACGTGTTCCTTATATTTCTTTGATGTTTATAAATTGGGTCTTTACAAGTTTTTCGTCACAATAACATCGTAAATTATAAAACTGTGAAAGTCGACACGCAGCGTTGTTAAATCCCGTAATCCAATATTCAGTGGGAGCCGTTGCATATCAATAAAACTCAAAATAAACACAAAACCTGAAACGGTAGGCAAACGCACTTAGAAATTATTTTTCACAGTTCGAATCGTTTACGGCAAAATAGCCCTCGAGAGCCGACGTTGCCGTCGGCGCGGTCGAATGCGGACTAACCACCCCGCTTGAAGAAGCTCAGTCCCTCTCCCCTCTGTCGGTTAATTTATACTTCTATCTCACTCACTCGCAGGAGCTTTCACTCGTCTCTTTTCCTCTTAGTACAAAGAACCCATCCATGGTTCATACTACTACATGTACCGCTCTCTCTGTCCTCTCAACTAGTGCATATACATTATTATTCTATCTCGTTTCATCTCAGGCGGTTTCACGTTGTTTTTCCTTGATGCAGTTTAACGGATGGGAATGTAGTGGTTATTGTTAGACAAAGACGGTGGTAGTAAAAAAAATAGGGTTGTTCAAAAGGGGTGACAAAGAATCGAGCTAATTCAGGGCTTGCGTTTTTATGGGAGCTTACGTGGTAAAAAGTATCCCGCCTCTCTCGTTTGTTCAACTTTATGGTCCTCGCATCGTGAAGCCATATTAATAATATTAATGGCTGCCACATCAACTATTAATATGAGTTTTTTTATGATAGTGTTTATGAATTCTTAATTATCTAATGCTTTATATTTGCCCTATAAGGTTTATTGGGGTTAGTTAAAACAATTTTTATCAAGCTTGAATAAAGATATAAAACTTTAAAGATATCTTACCTAATTTGTGTTTAAAATACAGCTTACAAGAGCTTATAAGCAAGGGCTTAATATAACATCAAGAGATGTTTCATAATATTTTCACAGATGATTCTGATGGTACAAGGGACAATACATTTCAAGAGGAAAGCGGTCTCGCAGAAACCCCTTAAGCAAAAAGATTAAATAAAAATACGGTGTTCGTGACAGCGCACAAGCCTTTACGTAAAGGCATTTTTCGTTTTCTTTCCCCAGAATCTAGGCTCGTTCTATTCATCTCGCTGTCTTTAATCTTCCAGTCTCTTGGCAGACTTTGTCTAGACGAGGCCCGTTCTGAGGTAACTGCACACAATTTCGATACGGTCGACTCAGGACGAATGTTTCTGTCGGACCTAAGCTATTAGTTTTGTACTTATTGTAAAGACCAAAGTACAGGTAAGGTTTACTGTTATTTCTGTTAACGTAACGTACGTAAAACGTAGAAGCTTGGTAAAGTTAGATGGCCAGGGTCTTAGCAACTTTATAGTTCTAGCCAGTTATTGCTTTTCGCCTAGCTTTAAAAGCTTTTCTAGTATATCAGTTTATTATCTATTATTTGACTTAAGAAATCCTTGAATTCCAATGTCCTTTATTAGAGATTGTTGAAAAGCAAGCAGTAAGAGTTTCAAAAATAAATTGAGTTACAAATATTGTTCGTCTAAAGTTTCTTAGTCAATATTAGTAATTAATTAGACACATGATTTATTAGATGTTTTGTTATATAGTACTTAAATTCATATCCAAACTTTAAGCTAAATACCTACTACGAGTAATATGGAGGAATAAACCCTACAACAAAGTTACATTTTTAGAAATAAAACAAAATGCAACGTCTCTAGTTTAACAAGTAACAATACGTCAAAAATACATTAGAAGTAGTTATAGGCTAGTGTTAGTGTTAGCTACCATTAAAGATACGAGTTTATGGTAAATGTCAAAAAACCGACATCATACTTCTTACATAGATAAGAAATACGCAAATGTAAGAAGCATGTTGTCAGTTAAAAAGATAAAGTAATTTACCATGCATGACATGTGCAAAATATTACTTGGAAATTTGAATGCAATATATTCGAATATTGATACTAATATACTATCTCAAAACCTATCATTCGTATTCTTATTTCACTTTTCAATTACTAAAGCATTTAAAAAGAACTAAATACTGAGTTTTGATCATGTTTGATTGCTAAAGTTTTGATCAAGGCTTCTGTCATCCTATTTTTATTTATAAGATTGGGTATACTCAAAACTTTCGTTACTCCTCATGAAATATCTATACATAAAGCATTTTTACCGAAATTAAGTAATGCGTGAAACCAATTAAATTTTTAGCACATGCTCTTTAGTATAAATGTAATCATACGAAATTTCACTCGACTGTTTGATAGATCTGTAAAAAGAAAAAAATATAAGTTGTTTTATTTATGGGAATCTAACATTAAGCCTCATCCTAAAATTAAGGTAGCCAAGTAATAAATACAATTTTTTCTTCAGTACCGCCGTTTCGTTAAGTGCAATATATAAATGAACCCTTATAAAGTACTCCAGCTTGATCTCAAGTTTATATTGTTGACAAATACCATCCGTCCACCACGTCGGCAGTTTATTGCGTGCAATGACAGCCGACTCATTGTTGACCACGTACAAAGGTTTACGAGGACCTCGTAAAAATAAATATAGGCTTTTGGCAGGTCTAAGTTTGCTTGATTGTTTGAATACGGTTAATCAATATATTAAGATATTTTTCATTATTCGACGAATCCGAAGTTATTAGTCATTTTAAAGGAAAGCTTTTAGAAGACAACAGAAATAAACTTTGTTGTACATCAAAAGAAATTGTTTACAGGGAATAAATCAGGTGAACATATATTTACAAACGCGGCCTTATCCCTAAAAGCAATTTCTAAGACGAAAATACTTGAAAGGAGAAATGCAATTAGCAATTATTTAAAATGAACAGTGATTTTGGTGGAAAAGGTTATATAAGTGAAAGATATGGGATATATTTATATGAATAACATATTTCTAAAGCAACAAAGATATATTTATATGAATAACATATTTCTAAAGCAACTTGTCTAGTAAGAAATTAAAAACAAACAAATATGTAGTAGAAATAAAATGAATACGTATATACAGTAATTCCTAGAAAATCCACATTATTTTACGAAAGTACATAAACATACTATACGCTGCTCTAATTTGCCTGTCTGTCTATTGGTTATTAACACTGACCGCTGAAACTGAGGTGGAGGATTCAATTCCCACACAAAACAAAAATTTGTGACCCATAAATTGTTGTCTCGATTCTGGGTACTCTCTTCTGAGGTATTTATAAAAAACATTAACCATATTCACTAATAGATCATTATTTATGTAAGGATATGTTTGTAACATAAATATATAAAATTGAAAAAAATTGAAATGACACATAACCGATCGATGTACCATATCTTTAGCTCCTTCAGCCAATTCAAACACTTTTTCTTCTTCAAGAATCGTGTTGTTCCTTTTATGGTTTTCGGTGATTGATCAAAGTCTTCAAGACAGGACAGCAAGAATAATTAGAGTGTAGGTGGAATTGGCCTCCTAAATTAAAAGGTGGTTTACACTTGAGTATTTTTTTTTTTAATTTATAGGGATTCTTTTGTTTTTAACTATGTATAGTATCTATTTAGACGATGATAGAAAATACCTATTCCGACCACTGTTAACGCCTAACCAAAAAAAAAACTCAGTAGAATAAAATGCAGTAGCTATATATACAAAACGCGTATATGTGTATCATCGAAAATTGATATTCTCGTGTTAGAATATATCTGTAATAGATTCAATATTATCATAATAATTAGACACGCAGAAATAATCAAATCCTTTCATAACAAATATGCATGCAAATTTTTTTCTCCAAGCAAAAACTATCAAAAGAAACTCTATCTTCAATTATATAATACAGTTCTACAAAGATGTAATAGAAATATTTATACACCGCCGTATGTAGCATTTCTAGACACAAGAGGGCTAATTAGAACTTGTAAGATGGTTGGAGTAAGTAACGTTGAGGGCTTAGAAATAACTTGTGGCATTAACGCGACAGTATGTACCATTAGTAAATAGCTATCTATATACGTGTTTAAAATTACGTGGACTTACCATGAGTTTAACTACTATATTAATAGTATTGATGCAAAAAGCATTTTTTTGTTTTTCTACACTTTTCTTCATTGTTACGACATGTTTTAAGAACTACACTGTTTTATTTTTTAAATAATTATTATTGGTGTTCAGTTTACTTTAAGATTTTTTCAGGATAAAAACAATCAAACGGAACTCTTGATAAAATTATTGGTGCTCATAAATACAAGTCAAGGTTTTAGTTATAGATATGCGACCCTGACCTGCTAGCTTACACTATCTAATCCATCTGTAGAAATGATATCCTATTCCTACCATTACCATCTTGCATTTCAATATAATCGCAATTTTCACACATTTAATTGTCAATGTGGCCAGTTAACGGTAATAGGTTTGTATACGGCAATTGCGTGAGTAGGAACAGATTGTAGTCGGCTAAATATGGGTGTAAATAACATTTGCCATTCCTCTCCTTATGTGAATACAAGTAACTAAAATGAGTTTTCTTTACGATCCCAGCACGTCGTTCTGGTGCCTGGTCTACTTACTAACGGGACGAGAATACGACACTGTAACATACGAAGAAAAGTTGTTATTAAATTGTTTCATTATATGTAGCTGCTTCCGAAATCTCTTTATATTTTTTGTTTCATTATTGTTTAATAAATCATATCGTATACTACACATATACATACATCTACAACATATAGTGTACGACTAGAAAATTGATGTCGGTAGGTATTACAGCTCCCGTACACCTAAGAAAAAGCTACCTGGACTTGGATATCTTGTTAATTTTAGGGTTTACATGTCCTGGCTCACTTCGTTTTATTTATATCACTTATATACACATATATACACACGTTAAAGGAGACCAAGTTATTTTCGTAAACACTAATAATCGTTGCAATACAATAATAGTGAAGTCGTTTCAATAATTTAAGTTCTATTAGATTATCAATATAAAATACATTAACAATGTTATCGAATCGTTACTATTTAGTATTATTTATTTGTTGAAAATATTATATTTTTTAAATATATTTTTTATATTTTCTAGAAAATATGTACGATATTTTAAAGCGAAGTGAATCATTTTGCCGTAGGCTTCAAGGTCAAAGTTCATATAGGTTAACTTTTACTTTGTGCAATAATTATATAGAAAACTACATTAATTTTCATCATATAAACAACTCCAAGTAAATAAATTACGCTAAATATAAATTGAATAAAATTTTATGGTCTAGTGAATATGAGCGAGGAAAACAACGATTTTAAGGTTACTTGATTTCTCCTTGATAGACCAATAATTAAATAATGAATATAACATTGAATACCTACCGTGCAAAATTTATGTTTTAAAAAAGATAATTCTGTAAGTAAAACCATCTGCACAAAAAATTACAATAATCTGTAGTGCCCCTCACGCTAAGAATACATATAGTACATGTAAAATATCGTAGAATTTAAATAATGTATGTTGCTTAACTTTTTATGTATTTATAGCCGTGTATTCCAGCGCGCTTGCCACTACTTTACAATGTTGCAATATAATACAGATATGGTTTTCCAATACCCATATGTGACTTCAACCACACACGTCATATTGTATTTGCGGTTCTCGCAAACATTTTTAAAACTAGTCTCCGGAATATTATTCATTCAAGTGACGTTTCTTTTATGTTATACAACTAGAGTGGCACAAATGTAATGGAACCAAGTTATGCGGTTGTTTTGTTAAAATAACCATTAGCAATGCACTTTTGAAAATGATAGCTGACTTGCTGCAATTTATAATGACTGTAAACAAAATGAAAGAAGATGCGCCCATAAGCGCATTTATACACATTATACGTTCTATTTCTTAAGTCTTTACTCGCATTACTAATAAATTAAAAGTAAAGTATAACGGTAAGTCATACGTACCGGCTACAGCTAGTTCGAGTTACAGGCATGCGATCTCGACGTCCTTATACTTCCAAATCCATCTGCATAAGCAATATCCTGTTTCTTCTGCATATCAATAATATACTGTAGATTAGCGGCACCCATTGCTATGGGGACGATAGCACGAGTGATATCTTTTACACCGCGCTAACATTTCTAGGGTAAACGTCATCCAGAGTAGATTCAAACTTGTGTTTGAAATCGAAACCTCTTTAAAATAACTTTCAGATTGGGGTCGACTTAACCTTGCTCTGTGAGAGCACTTCCCCAACTGCATCAGCCAGCATTGGAATCCTTGATATATCAAGCGAAGTCCAGTTTCGGGGACACTTATGGGGTAAGGCCAAATTAGCCTAATTTCTGATCGCCTTGACACCTTGGCGTTGCGTGGTAAAGATGTAGCTTCAATCTGAATTCTCCATCGCTTGTATCATGGGGAGTGTTCAGAGGAATTGTTAGGACTTATACAGGCCGCAGGTTCCACCATCGTCCTATCGGCTGTCCATTGCCCCCATCGCAAAAAAAAAAACTTATCCCATGATTGGGTTCCCCCAATCATGGGATAAGTTTTTTTTTGGTTTTAGGATTCCTTTACATTTACGTTTCCGATCTTTCATTCGTCAAATATTATACATACATAAGTAGGCCCCCTATCGCGCGAGTAGGACTCGCGACTTGGCAAGTAAGGTGTTCAGTGTACTACACCTGAGGGATACGAATATTTATATACATATATACGCAACGGTGAGGTACCCAGTCTATCAGTTTATATAATATAATAAGTTTTCGTACGTGTTATTATTGAACTTTCTGTCGTGCAATGTTTATTTATTGTATCAATGTTTAACGATAACCTTTGTATAAATATTTTCGCCGTTCGATCGTTCCTTGTAAAAGGTCCCTTAAGGTTCCGTACAAGTTTCATTTTATAGATTATGTTATACGATAAGGTTGACGACGCGACGGTAGAGAAATCACGGAAGTCAATTAAGTGAAGAATTATAGTTGCCGTTGTCCTGAAAACACAATAGTGAATATAATCCACAGCGGTGTTCCTGTGTACTTACCTCATTTAACGCGTTGACATCAGTTTCAGTTGTCATTAACATATAACGTGTTCATGACAGTTGTCAATTAAACTTCATATATGGCCATCAACCATAAAACATATCTGTTGGTACGCAGAAAACTGATATTACATTATGAAAAGTCAGGGTAATCCTACTATGGAAGAAAAGATTTGAACATCTATTTCAAACCCATTTCCTTACCATAAGTGTATGAAAAGGCGGGTGGGTGCAACTGGATGCGAAAGATGCTATGCTATAACTATGGCGCGCATTGGGAGAGGCATATGTCCAGCAGTGGTCTACAGTGGGCTAAATGATTGATTGATTTTGATTTTTTTAGATGTATATAAAAATACTTTAGTTGTAATGGTTATACAGTTCCTTATATTCCTCAGGACGTATTATATTACAACATGCATGCAACATGTAAATAATGTATTACGGAAATAACGTTTGGAGACTAAAAATAAACTGATGTTTACAAAAGGTATGTTCCAAATAAAGTAACACGTAACAGATATTAAATCCCAGTGCAGGTTGCACTCCTTTCAAATAGGTAATCCTTTTAAATAGGTAATGAATGAATAATGAATGCTCCTAGAGGTCCATCGTATAACGTAGACATTTATAACTTTGTTTAATATTAGTAACAATTCCTGTAAATTGTAATGTTCTCACTAAGGTTATCTGTAAGTAGAAAACAAGAAGAATATAAGACTGCTTATAAATAGTAGATCTATAAGGAAAATGCTGAAAAACCATATATTTCATTATTATTAACAAAATAAATATAATTTATATTTAATTCTGACGCTAATAATGAGTCGTTCTCTGATATCCCAAAGGGTTAAGGAATATGCAAGTGGAACCACCAGGAACACTACTGTAAAGTGCTACTGAAAGTAAACCCTTGAGAACTTTTATCCAAATTAAAAGTAGTACCTCTGTTTTATTGTTGCCCCTATACAGTGGGACATAAAAAGCTATCTACAATAATTCTCATTCGTATTTGCGGGAAACCAATATGAGTTCCCCAAAGCCGGTCGTAAATTTTCACGCATAGAGAAACAAATATAAAAAATAACTGGTGTTGTGTATGTTTTTCCATCGTATCATCTAGTATGCATAAAACCAGCGGTCGGGGGAGTTAGGTACCACAATCCTCTACTCCTTCATTGATTTTACGGTACTACGGAAGGGCCCTGACTCGACATTCCGATAAAAATATTACCTAAAACGATTTTCTATGAACAACCTTATGGTTGAGTGTGTTCGTAAGAGGTCGTAACATGATGAATTGTCCAGATACCTTACAGAGGATTTAAACGTATTTACGGGCTTCGATCCTCTTATTGTCCGAAAAAAGCAGTGTACCTTTGTATATTTTTATAGCCATTATACATAATATAAATGTATGTATCTGCTAATAAATGACTGGGCTTGTGGTGGTTTGTGACCTTGTCTGTTGAGCCAGGAGTCGTGGGTTCGATTCCCACACGGGACAAATATTTGTTCGATTTAGAAATAGTTGTTAGGGGTGTGGGTTTTATCATTGTTTGTGCGACCTAGGAATCGTGCAAGTTGTATTTTATAGTATGTGTGTATGTAGTCTACAGTCTAATATTAATTCTTAACATAAAAAAAATAAGAGTTGGTGTTTTTCTTTAAATAAAATTAGGAACAATGCAAGACACAACTATCGAGGCGGCTATATCAAGATTACGTCTACTATTAACGTCATATTAAAAATCGACTAATAGATTTCAACTACATATATACATACATACGTTCACGCCTGCATGCAGAGGTGTTTTAAACCCGCATCTTTTTTTTTTTTTTCGTTAAAACCCCCACGGGTCATCACCTTACCGGGGCTAATAGGTAAGATGGTATTTCGGACTTAAACCGACTAAAACCACCTACATCTTACCAGTTAGAATTTGGGACATGCCTATCACTATATAAACAATTACCTAAACCTCTATAGTTATCCACACCTTTTGTTCGTATGTAAATATAACTTTTAAAAATTAAGTGGATAGAAATGATTCAATTAAAACTTCCAGAAACTTAAATCAAATTTCAATTTGTACTATTGTATAAATTTAAACAGAAGTATATATATTTTATTGCAGCTCCTTTATCTAAAGAACGTTATTTGGAAAATTTCAATAAACATTCCCAATTTTGTTAATAGACGAGACGATAATAAATATATTAGGATATAGAAGGGTCTATTTTATCCAAAAATATTGTACGGCTAAGGAATCTCCCCACATTCCTTTTCCAAATCGTCATCATAATAATGCATACTTTCGTTTATTTCTTCAGTCTCAGCATTTTTATTTCACTCGTTCCGTCTGCTATGCAACTACAGATCTTAAACCACAGAGATTACAGGAAGTAGATCCTTAAAGACAAAATTATTCTATATTTTTTAATCCGGATTTCTAGGCAAGGCCATGTTCCATATATTTTTATATAGGTGCTTTATCAATAGGTTATTACTACACTGTATTCTTAGCAGTGCGTATATTATCTGTATTATGATTGATTCTATGTAGGTTAAAATAATTATTAGTAAACTTTATTTAAATTAATATAATAAGTCTTTTTTGTTATTATTAAAAAGACGACTTCCGCGTTAGGAATAATTCCTGTGTTCCGGGGGGCTTTACGAACATTCAATCAACGGACAACAAAATGGACGCACAAATTTTCGAACTTTCGAAAAAAGTTGGGAATCGAACCCACTACCACCGGTTCAGCAGTCAGGATCCTAACCACTGGACCAATAGGCCCGTCAAAATAGATCAATAATAAATTAGTTATATACATCAGCTTCATCATTTATCAACCATAAAAACTTAAAAGTAATAATAACAGAAAAGTCGTATATCATAAAGCTTCCACTTATACACCATACGTTGCAAATTCATTTTCTCATACATTATCCCTTCATCATGATTGGTAACACTGAATTTAAACAGCCGCGACACTTATCACCAACCAGATAACAGTTAATGTCCGAAGCCTGCGCATCACGCACGCGTTAAATAATGGGTGAATGCCGAGGCTTTCACCCATTATTTAACGCGTGCGTGAATAGGTTTCATATAGCAATTAATACGAGTATTAATTGTTATATATTCTAAAATACATACAAATACTCAAGGTACTAATGATGTTCGTTATTCGTTACGGATTCATTAGTATTTACTGAAAATTAAGCTAATTTATAATTCAACATTGTAGAAAAATCTCTACTGTCGTTCTCTACTCTGTAAATGTACAGTTGTGAAGATGGAACTGGAACACCAAAGAAAGAATAGAACCATACCTCCTTATTTAACAATTTTTATGACATTATTTTAAAAATGAAATGAGTTTTGTAGATTTCATATTTATGGCGAAGTCCAAAGGTCTTTACAATTTACCAGATTCAATCTTGAAATCCTTTCTAGTTTCGTATTGTTGAATTAAGAGTATTTGCTTTTAGTTGATTAAAAATAAAACAAATATGACTCCGGCATTGAATTTGGTTTTAATGAAATTTTCTTATTCCATTTCCAGAACATTCAGTAATGACTTGATATTAAAACACAGATTGTTAAGAATAATTTTAGAGTTAAAAAAAATTGCCTTTTCTTACTTCTATTTTTAAATATGTTTATGGATCCTAGTAACTAATTTTAGTACTGTTTAGTTGAAAAATAAGAGGAAAATAATATTTATCTTCTGTAAAAATACCGTAACGTAAAAGTCAACAATTTGAGAGAACAATGCCTACGTAGAATAATATATATATTCTAAATAATGTAAAATAAATAGATACAAAAAGAATATGAAACTCTATAATGACCTATTTACTATATGAAACTTATTTACTATTTAATAACAGAAAAAAATATCTAAGGGTTTACTTACAGGCATTAAGCCCGGCCTTATGAGTGTATCAAACAATCATAGTTTTATAAATTATATTATATGTAATTAGATTGTGATAAAGGGCTGTGACGTCGGCCACTTCAAGTTACTAGAAAGGCGATCGTGATCTGCTTGAGCTGTTGTTACAGTTCCCAGTTCATTACAATATATTTATTTCTTTCATATCCTCCCCTTTCTTTTCACCTACCTTTCTCATTCAACATCCTCCCAATTTACACATCGTTCTATTTATTACCAAAGCGACCGCGTCAACGGCAATAAGTTAGCTACGGCGCAAGTGGGACATAATTATGATTGCCACAATATAGGCGCTTAATCCGCCTCTTCTTATTTATCCCTTTGGTACCCATATATGTATAAGTACATGTATATGGTACTGAAACAATATATAATCCAGAATATTCTAGATAAAATAAATAGAAGAAAAAAACGTATCTCAAAAGTTAGCGATCCTCAACCCCATTCTTTGAAGATATAAAAGAGTTTTCGGTCTCAAAGGAAGGAGGATGAACTCACATCGTTACTTTGATTAGAACTTCGCTGGCTGCCTATTGTAGTATGCGTTGGCCACTAAAATTCGAATAACGTGTTTCTTGATATTTTTATAGTGTGAATATTGCGTCTATATTTTAATATTTGGAATATAATGGTTCTAAAAGAGGGATAAATATATTTAGTTAACTATTTTCATGTAGACTTATATTTTATCTGGACGGCAATCAAAACCACGACTCCGATTTGCGAGTCGAGTGTACACTTGACTACCGCCACGATCCTCATTTGTATAATAATTATTCACAAAACTATTGTAAGTAACAATTTTCATTAATTGTTGTTGTTGTTCTTTAATTTATAGACAAACACTAGCTGATATATCTCGTGGTATGTACTGTGTCGAATATTTTGTTTTTTAGCGATATTAGTGTTTCTGATTTCATGCAAAATAATAGCTTCTTCCTAGTTTTTAATAGCTTAGACTAACCTACCGACTTGGTAATAAAGTAATTTCGCTATAGTCAAAACTATATAATTAGCTTAACTTATTCTCTTCGACTATGAAAGTACTGAAGGGTTGTTGAGAATTCTAAAAAAAATATTTAAACAAATATGAATAAATGTATTGTTTGCCGATTATAATTTAGTTCCAACAATTATATAACAATTTATATTAGTCAAATATCACGAGTACGTGAAATAGGTTTAATCAATACGGAACATAATTCATATTTGATACAAATCAATATTATTCATCCTATGTCATAAATTCATTATAAATGTAAACTATTTTTATTTAATTCCGAATACTTTGTTATCCTTGCTTTGTATGCTATATGTGAACGATACGCGACAATAGTTGCCTTACTCATTATTTGTGTAATATCTACAATATGCAATTTTACATTGTCTAATATTATAAACTTTAAGTCTGTTAAGTAAGGTGTAAATTAGCTATCGTAAAGTTCAACTAAGAATTGTATATTAAGATTAACTATACATTATTATAGCCGACGTTGTCCGTCCGTCGCCTTCAGAATAACTTGGCTAGTATCTTTGGCCAACTTTAATGAAGTTTCCCTTTTATTACGACAAAGTCTTAACCCAAGGATCTTTGTGTTTATGATCCAGTTATAACTTTAAAGAGATTGCAACGTCCATAATAGTAAAGAAGATTTTATATTTGTAAACTTAATAAGAATATGCTGTTTTGCTTTTATATGTCTTACACGTTTGCTTAAGCTATACACATTTTTATTTGTTTGCCCAACTTCAATGTTCTAATTTTTTAAGACGGTGAATGTAAATTATATATTTTTTCAAGATTCGGTAAAGGCGGTAATATTATAGTTTTCCCCTAAAGAATTTTCTGCGAACTTACATCCCACCCTCATATTGGACATAATGCGGAAATGCAATTTCCATAAATTTTACACACAGTGAGCAGAGTTTTTATCCGAAAAGATTGGACGTTACCACATGATCGTATGGCAGAGATAACCACCGCTTCAGAAAGTTTTTAACGTATAATTTATATCTCCAAGTACGTCTGGATAGTTTAGATACAGAAAAGAATCAATTATGTAAAACGATTTTTCATGAATGACAAATTTTCAATGTGCATCTACCCGGACGTACATTTTCATGAGAACTACTGGGGACGTGCGGTCGTAACAAACCCAATAAATTATAAAAAGAGATCTTGGGTAGGAGACAAGACTTTTCTTGGGACAAGTCGTAAATTTAACGGTCGAAAGAATCCTTATTTCCCTTGGCTATTCACGTGGTTGAGCTAGCAAAACTATCTCCTTTATGAGTAATAGAAAAAACCTGTTACTACTAAAATATTTACCGTGTCCAGTTCCACATAATTTCATTTCCAAAAAGTGTAACGTTTATTTAGACCGTGTTAAAAATGCGTTTTCCGTGGCAATTTTATCAACTATGTCCATTTTTTTTTACTTTTTAAACGGGATTCTATTAAAACGTACATAACTCCGTGTGTAACTCCCTTAATTAACGCCGACGATCTTCCATTCGCCTCAGAAATTGCTCCATTGTACAAAATTTGTAAGGTAGTAAAATTCTTCGACCGCAACTGAATTACCACGGAATTATGAGAATAATTTAATTAAGACATAACAGCACCTTTAATACCGATTAGTCACACGATCCGTGGTTTGGGCGTACTAGGTAATTTGAGATCTTAATGGGTTTACTGCGGCTTTGGTCATACCTCCTACTCTACACTCTGACCAATCACGAGAGCCAAGGTTTGGTTCTTCAACGGCTTCACTAATTCATCATGTGATTAACACTTGATGGTATTCTGTGTTAATTTACTTACGTACTGTACAATTTGATGTTAAATCAAAGTTGTTCAGTCAGGATGTTCTAATCATCGTTCATCATATTCCATAAAACAGAAGCTCGATGTCAGTAATTTACGTTAACATTTCTCCTTCATTAGACCTTCTTTGATCTAAGTATTTGCGGGGTAGAAATTGTTTTGTTTTCACAGCAAATGGCATTAGTCTTGTCAGTTACAAATGGCGGCTATTACAAGAATATTTTATTATTTTTTATCATGGAAACAAGTCGTTTATATAATACAGCGGAGTCTAAGACAAAGCGGAGCCTACTGGCCGTCACAGCGGGCGTGCTAATAAGCCCCTTACGTCAGTTGAGTCAAAGCTAGTATTATTTTTCTTAAAGATAGCATTGCCGGAGTTTTCAATGTAATTGCCCCGGTTTCTTCAAGAGGCTGACAGCTCAAAGACCAGTCACTGACGGGCTCATTGTCGGAACGCCCACGGTTTACCTTATTCAAAGTTTGCGGCTCTTTTTTTCTTTAAATATTCACTGGGAGTCAGATGATAATACTTATAATAAGAGTTTTATTAGTTGCACTTTAGTTAAAATTTTATTCTCAGAATGCTAGCTTCTGATTTCTCGAGTTTTCTTTCTCTATTAGACTTTGTATTGGGATTGTGAAAGAAGTACTTTCTTGTTTTTTTATCTATTTGTATCAATGACATTCTTATATATTATTTGTTAATTTGTGTATATACTTTTTTTATCAGTTAACATACAATAAATGATATAAATTATCATAATTTTGGATGGCAATATTTTATAACGTAAAATTGTTGTATCCCGTAGTAATTTCTTAATGGTTCATTAGTATCGTGTACTGAATCCACCAATAAAAAATGTTTCAACAGTCATAAAACTTAATTGTGGTTATAAAATCACTGTTATTAGTGAAACTAATGGTGGTATTACGCTTCCATATAAAAATTACAAAAACCATAAACTCTTTCTATATTATAAACTTTAAATGATTTTATAGATATAAATTGATTTCATTCGTTTACAGGAAAGTTATTTTTGCGGAAACAAGTCACTTAGAGGACTTACTTAGTAATGTTATTGATTCACTCAGTTCGTATTTCCTTAGGTAAATTGTATGACAAACGTACAAAAAGACAAAACTGAGACCATTCTTTCCTCTTGGGTAACCTGATATTGCTCATTCAGTTGTTTTCTGACTGTTTGGGTATAAGATTACAAGCAATTTATTTCAATATGGCAATCGAATTTACAAACGAACCTGAATTGTTTAAGGAGACCATTTTATAGTCGACCAACTTTATTATTATTTGATTTCATTCTTTATTTATTATTGTAATGTTTGTTGTATTAATGTAATGTTTTATTTATAAATATTTGTAATTTCAAATACATAGAAATTTTCAAAAGCGTCAACTTTTAGTGCATATCGTATATCGTAAAGTAAGACTACTTCAAAAAAAGTGACAAACTATTTAATTACTTTAAGATACAGTCGAGAATAAAACTAAACATAGGATAAACTAGCTGATGCCCACGGCTTCTTTTGCATTAAAATTGTTAAGTTTATGCTATTAAAGACTGTAATCTGTATCTCTGCCAAATCCAGATCGGTTGAGCCGTTCTAGAGCGATTGAGTAACAGACAACCTTCCAAACTCTCGCATTTATACCTTATAATAATAATAAGTAAGATAGTTATGTTGTAAAGTAGAATAAATGTAAATACTACTCTTCGTTTTATTTTGTAGGGGTTACGGAGTAGACGGTCACATGCATATATTTATCAAGAATCAGTAGGAAAATATAGCTGTAAATAAGAACATTGCTATTTAACTTACTTTTGAAGAAACTTTTTAACGAAAACTACTTAATTAAACATCCATCTATATCCATACATACTCCGGAGACTATATTTACTTCTCCGGTAACTGTTTTATCCTTGTAGTGAGATTGTGTCAGTTTTTAATAATATTTCATAAATGTTTTGGGCGTTGAGAGGCATATTATATATTTAATACATACTTATTAGGTGTGTAAGTGGGAACTTAATTTCTATAATATAATTTATAATATATATAATTTATAAACACTTTTATGAAAACCGTATCTTCTGTTATTAATTTTCTTAAATTTTAATAATTATCTTTCGTTTTTTAATAAAACTATTAAGTAATAATATAAACAAATTACACAAATTTTCATCTTTATGACCCTATATTGTAAAAAGGTCTTAAGATTAGACTTTCTAACACTCCCACTCAATATATCTTAGTACGTAAAAGTCTTACAGAGATTCTCCCTTCAGTAGTATTATTACATCAGTCTCTGACTTGTGTTGTCTTTGTCTAAAAATACGAGGTTAGGTACAAGATTCGGGTCTGTGTAAATGTAACTAACACTAAGAGTACTTTTTTTTGTTTTAGTTTATTTGAAATAAACTTTAACTTTTACCAAAGATCTACTCGTATGTACATACATAATGGTAGTTTATATTACACCTATTTCACTCGTAAATACAGAAACATTGAAAGTACTGCCAAAAATAACAAAACATAAAAAATGTGCTGGCTATGGTTTAACTCTTATATTAACGTACCATATTAAGGAAACATTAATACAAACATTATAGTACGAACGAAAAACTTTGATTTCGGATGGTAATTTCAGGTTACAAAATTTAATGTGTAAGCGATAGTCTAGAGATCTTGGTGGACCTGACTGTAAGATAATATCAATTACGTAAACTGTCAGCTGGCGGTCTTCCGTCTTCTTACAGCTAGATGTACCAAGACTCTGACATAACTCTGACAGCTCGTTTCCATTACTAAAACGCAAAAATTTCGACCTCAAAGTACCACCTGAAATGAACATTACCTCCCGTACGTTCTTTACCATATAGTTTTTTATATTTTATGTTGTTACCTAAAATTTGGTTATAACTATATATTAATTTATTACTATATAGTAAGTTAATATTAAAGTTAAATCAAGTACATAGTGTATCTTTAAGCGATACAAGCGATGTTTTAATGTTTTGTTACATTTGGACGTGTTTTTAATGTTTCTATGCTTACGAGTGAGAAGATAGAGCGTAATACTAGCTACTTATATAAAGAACACTAAAACAATGCTTTAAGCACATATCTTTTTGAAGTAAAAACTTATTAGGCGCGTTGAGCACTTTTTGAATGAACAAAAATTATGGAACTCGCTTCATCGTCATGTGACGATATGTCCTGTGTATATATGGTGTACTTTTTGGGTGAACAAAAAACGTGGAAGTCGCGTCATCGTTACCGCACGCTTCCCATGAGCTAAATCTATACTGTGTATAATCTAATAACTTGACGATACAATTCACAAGTTACTTAGTTTCCAGTACCATCGACAGTCCCCTAGGACTGTCCGTATTTTTTTTTTATCGCAGTAGCACACGCCGAGTATCCGCTAGTACAATATCGTACTGTAAGTGTATACCTTTTTTGCAATAATGAACTTTACTATATAGTTATATGTACATATGTATTATAAATCAAAACAAACTTTCAAAACTATAGCGTAGTAAAAATGTACAGACATAATTGACTCAACACACCTTACGTAAATGCCAATAACTTTCTTCCAATAACACGTTAGCTTTTAAGATTGCTAAGTGACATCGACATCCCGGGAGCTTCATAACTAACTCGTAAGTAGAAACTTTCCTTCGTTACCGTTTCTAACGAGAACCGGTAACTTTGCTATATTTTATAAGAGGGATAATTTTAAATGTTCCCTCTTCTATGGTGATCTAATATTATTTGACATCTTTTATACATATATGTATATCTTTGTTACATACAGTCGACCGAAATGTTAATAGAATATTTTTGTTCGTTTTATATTCCTTATAGCGATAAATCATGCACTATAAATTATACCTGTATTGCGGGGGACTTCAGGAACAAATCAACAACCAACACAAAGACAAGCAAGTGTGGCAATCGAACCCACGATCTCTGGCAACGCAGTCAGGGTCACTAACCACTAGACCAACAGGCCAGTCAATTATTGTAATTATTTAATGAAATTGATTCTGGTTCGATCACGTTTCTGATACAAAGATTTTCTGTTATTGTGGCAAACCACATAACGGGAAACCTTGGCGATGAAATATTTGTCTATTAACAAGAGATATTGTATATACATTCTCGTTGTTTATACAGGTTATATATAATAATAGAATGGTCTTCATATTTAAATGTTTTATCTGCTAAGTAGTGGGCTGGAGAACGAAATAGATGATAATCTGAGGGCATAATGTCTGGAGAGTACGGTAGGTGAGGAAGGACAGCCCAGCCAAGCGAAAATAATTTTTCACGAGTCGGTTTTGCTACATGTGGTCGAGCATTATCGTGCAAAAAGTATATTTTATTTTGATTTTTCGGTAATCTCGCTGCTACTTTATCCTGTTGGTCACAATAAATATTGGCCGTGATTGTAGTGTTAGATGGCAACAGCACCCAGTATATAATTCCGTTTATTCCCCACCACACACTTAAAAGAACTTTTTTACTCGTGTCAGATTTTGGTGTCGGTACACCTGCTCTCCAGGTCCAAGCCACTGGTGCTTACGCGAAAAATTTATGTACATAACCCACTTTTCATCATCTGTAATCACATCCCTCAGCCACTCATTGGTACGATGATAACTAAGTAGTTCCATGCACACGTTAGCTCTCTTCTGAAGTTGAAACGGCTTCAACTTATGTGGCAACCAAACTGAATATTTCCAGGACTTTTCTAAAGCGTGTAGTTGTTTTTCTACTTCAGTATGAGAACACTGAAGTTCTCTTGTAGATAGTAGACTGTAGAAGGTCGTCCTGGATAAGGTTCATCAGATAGGTCATAATTTCTATCCTTAAATCTTCTGAACCAATGTTTGGTGGTATCGTAAGAGAGCATGCCTTCGCCCATCGTTGCACATATATTGCGCACTGCTTCAGTAGTAAAAGCAACCGAAGTTCTCTACGAGAAATATCCATAATTTACTGTTATTTTACTATTCGAGATCCAGTTGTTAACTGATCTGACATACAACTCTTGCTTTATTTATATACTACTCCAAGAAATTCGAGATAGTTCTATAACGTTTTAGAAACTGATCGAAAAAAGTGGCGGGTTTAATAGTTGCTAACCTAATATGTACATACATACGCTCACATGTATGTCCACTGGGGGTAGAAAGAGGAGTAATAAACACGCACGTCTTGCCAATTAGAATTTAGTCACACTAACTAAGGGGGTGGTTCGACTCTATACTACGGAGAAAATCACGCCTGAAATAATATTATACAAATTAAAAAATATGAATTTAATATATAATTTAATTAATTAGTTACCACCATATTTAAATCTTCTAGTGTATGTACTATATATACCTACCTGCGTGCAGCAATAGTTCTTATGTTAGCATTGTTGAAGAAAGAGTGAAGTAGGTTTAATTTAATAAAGTGATCATTTTATCACTCACTTTAAAGGTGGTTTCGTAAAATGATGACTACCACATACATACCTATCGTATATTCCTGGATAACAAAAACTGTCAAAAATCGTGACTTAGTCTGAATAGCTTAATCAAGATGGTTTATATTAAAATTTACTCTAAGACTTATTTTTGTAGTCCAGTTTTACACAGAACTGTTTGTTGCAAAATTATGCACATTTATTGCTCTTTTTAACAACATCAAGCATTATATAGCTAACAGCACTTTATTCAAGACCTTGAAAGGGAAATTGTTCATAAAAAAAAGTGTTAACATAACAAAAAAAAATGTAGAACATCGCTATTGAGTCATCACTAATCACTTACTTCGGAAAACGGCACTCAAAATGTACGTGATATTTCATCGTCAATTACTTGTTTCCTACAAAAGTTAGTAAGCTTTCAAACAACAACAGTTACCTTACTATTTTCAAAATATGTTAGCCTCAGGTACCATAGTATAATGACATAGTAACAGGGCTATGCCCATAGCGAAAGTAGATAAGCCTAACACAATGAATTTATTGATAAGTAAAAAATATGTAGAAAAATAATCTTGAACAAAAAACCTTTACTCTTAGTGGTAGAGCCATGCTTAGGCACAATAAGCCGGCTCGACAGTTTGATACCACGGCCTCACAGAAAACCGGTTGTGAAGCAATGCTTGCGTTGCATATCCCCGAAATGAGTAAGCTTTTCAGAGGCCCATCTCCCCCTCTCCTTTTTCCTCAACCTTATACCCCTCCCCTTTTCCCATCTCCTCATCCCCCCTGTCTTCTTTCCTCTCCCTCATCCCTCATCACCCTCAAAGGCGGGCAGCGCACTTACGACTCTTGATTTGCAGATATCTATGGACGGAGATTGTCACTTACCATCAGGTGACCCGTCTGTTCGTCTGTTCCCCTATAATATATATAAAAAAAACCTTTTACTTTGAAAGTTACATAAATATTAAAACTGTAAATCTGTTTACGAACAACTTTATAATCTAATGAGTATGTCTGAATTCCAAAAAATATAGTATCTAAATCTTCTAGACCTTTTTGAGACGTTTTTCGCAAAAATCGGTTATCAGTACAATTATCGACGGCGGGCACTAGCGGCCGAGAGATTGCAATCTCCAGAGAGGTTAGTTTAATCCGTAGATTTATAGTCACTGCTACCACACTTTAATCCGTTTAGTGAGAAAAATCTTCGAGAATTTATTTCGTGTAATTTATTTTTTCATTTGAGTGCGATATGAAACATTAAAATGTATAAAATATAAACGTGTAAACTATACATATAATAAAACTGTAACAAGCCGATGTCCGAATATTATGAATAGAAGATGGCTCTTAAACTGCTGAGACGACCAGACGTGTTACCTAATGGTAAGTGGCAACCGCCGCCCATAGACACTTGCTACTTAAGCGTGCGATAGAATGAGACGGAGATGAAAGGAGAGGAAAGAGGAGAGGTAGATTTGGCCTACGGTACCCTCATTATCTAAGCATAGGCTTAGGCACGAATGGGTCGGCTCGACCAGAGTAATACCACAGAAATAATTCTTGATTGTATTGCTTAGATAATGAGGCGAACTCTGCATACGTGTGTATAAGATATTTTAATAAGGATGTGTGTTTTATTCAATTAAACTGTTAATATTATAATTAATCTATAATGTATGTATATTATTCACATAAAACTGTGTGCGGCTAAACTAAACCCGAATACATCAAAAACTGACTTGGTAACTATGAGATTAAATGGTAGTAGCAAATACTTGTTTTAAGCACATCAAGTTGACTTGGAAGCCGACCCAAATAAGTTTAGGAGTAGTTAAAAATGATGTCCCATCCCAGGATTTTCTAAGATATTCTACTTTGCAATTACTATTTTCAATGTATATTGTTTTAACTCTTTCTTATAAAACATTCTTGGCAATGATTTTATTACATGTGTACATTAGCAAAAAGGCTATAAAATGCGTCTATTAGATATTGATAAGTAAGCCCATTCTTGATATACGTATAAATAACTATGGCATACAAATAAAACTCGTCTACTTCATAATGACTTTTTGCTGCTATAAAAGCTTCTTTTAAAACTTATAGATATTTTATATCACACGACACAATGCCGACATGACAATACTCATTCTGACACTTGGAATAAATTTATAATCAGATAGATATTTGAATATAGCTGTATACTCTCCCATAATAATTAGCAGAATGATATTATTAATAAAACGAGGCCTAATAACATTGATATTTGTTATTTTATATCATTCAACACGATGCCGACACGACAATACTCTTTCTGACAGATGGATATTTTAATATATCGGTAAATACTCCCATAATTATTGCAGAATGCAGAATGATTATTAATGAAACAGGGCCTAATAATATTGATGCTTTGATTTTTAATATTAAATCCTATAACACTGTCTTAAGATTAGCCAACTTATGAGCTTAAAATATAGAAATTAAAATACCTCACTTTAATCTAAAACCTGTACGAGAAGGATGGCATGATTATCTTTTTTATGATTATATTTTACCACCTGTGAAAGTGTCTGGTAGAATACGTTTTTATTTAAGTATTGTGAACCTTAGACAATATGAACGTCGTATATTGTAAAAGACGTGTGTATATAGTTTGTTAATTTAAATGCCCGATGTTCTCACTAAATTCTCTAATGAGTACTATAAACTTAAGACGGAAGCTGTTTACATACATTGTTATTATGATTAGCGTCTATTATATTTATCCGGTTGTCTGATTTAGAGGCTTATTCCTTTTAGCTTAGCTTGTTTGTTCGGTCAGTAAGTTACGGGACTTGGGTATACTGTAAGTTAGCGGATCATGTCGGATATGTAGAATGGTTTCGACCCTTTTTGATAACCATAATTTAGACATTTTATAGTACGGTCGGCTGTGTGAAAGAAAGGCCTTTGATATCTTGATATTATTAAATAAATAAAGAGTGCTCTTGTCAATCAAAAAACATTTTTATAACTTATGTATTATGGAGTTTTTACTTGAAATTTAACCGTACTTCAAAACTTTAGCTTTTCAAATTACGGTGACTCCAATTCACACAATAAATTATAAAAACTTATACAACTGGCCTGACTTGTTTTGCTTATAGTTGATTGCAATATTTAAATATTTAATACTTAGATATTAATCAATTATTATAATTGCCTTAAAATTAACTGGTTTAAGAACGGCAGTAGATATAAGAAAATGTAAACGAAAGCCTAAGAGTAGGTGTAGTAATAGATTTTAAATATACATTTATATACATATATGCAGACACACATATGTAGGTATCCTGTGGCTTGTGAACGTACGCGTACCCAATACTCCGTCATGCTACCCGCTACAGGTAAACAGTGGATCAGTCGCCGTAATGTTCACGTATGTCCTCAGCAAGCACGACGCATTTTAGTACCCACATGATGCAGATGACGTGACGTTAAGTCGTGCTTAGTGTGTCAAGCTAGTATGACGCTGATGTCCTGCTAGGTCCTACAGAACGGCAGTCCATGTTTTGAATATTGAGTTCTTATTTTGAATACTGAGTTGAGTAGAGTTTCATGTTCGATACGTTTGACATGTAAGTATTGCTGTTATACCAAATTTTTGTCTGTAGAAATTGAATATCTGCTGTGCCTGCCTCCTGTAATCGTTTATAAAAAATCAAATGACTACTTCAATGTAAGCTGAACTCCTAGGGCCTAGTCGGTAGAAATGTGACTCGTAAATACGAGATCTAATGGCACGGTAGTGCATACCCAAGTTAAGCAAATAAGGCACAGCCGTACCATCCTTTTCTCGCCTTTCATTCAGGACATTTTCGATACCCTGTAACTTTACTGTAAGTAAAGCTAGAATCCTGAACGTTCCGTGATCAAGAAAACATAATATAACTAGATATTCATTCATTTTGGACCGAATACCGAAACTGACAGCTTAAGAAAAATTAAAAAAAAATATTCAAATTTGAGTTCACTTCAAATTTTGTCATTCGCTCACTATCCGATCATTATATTTATTTAAGATAAAATTAAACTTTCAGGGTAAATTAAATAAAGAAATCCGTTTTCTAGATATACAAACTGCTTAAAATAACTTTGTAATCCCTTTAGCATCAGGGTTACTAAGTTTACTTTTGTAATTCATATGGACTATTAATATAGGTTCGTCATACCTAACGACACTATTAATAGTTACCGGTTACGAGCAAAGACTAGGACCACCCCATTTCAACCCTCTTGTATCGTAAGAGGTGACTGAGGGATTCAACCACACACTCCTCAAAGATTAATCTTTTCAAAGCACTCAATTTGTTAAACTTATGTGTAGGTTCAGTATCAGTATGGTAGATTCGGGTTAAAAATGAAATTAAACTATTCAAATATTCCTTGAACGTTAAATTTAATAATAATATATTACTCCACTATTTAACTAATATACTGTATCTAAGTAAAGGAATTTTATAAAATTTTATAACGAACATGTTCACGACCCGTCAGAAAACATTTAAATAAAATTGTTTGTAAGTAAATATTTACTGTAATCAAGTATTTTGTTGAACTTACGTTTACGTTACGTTTACGTTAACTACTGGGTCGTTTCTTGACGGATAGTGATAAGTATTTAGAATACTTGACGTAATTACATAAGTTTTCAAAACTTTGACGGCGAAAGAGTGCGAGGTTTGGCATATTTTTTCTTACATTTATTGTTAATGAATGAGATCTTATTTACTGAAGTTACAATATGAACTTGCAATGCAATGCGCTTTAAAGTGGGTTCTAAACTAAACATAACTTAACTTTTTAAATGATAGATTAGAAGATTTTTGCAAAAATAAATACAGTCAAGAATAGCTTTTTTGTTTTCAGAATTAATCTTTAAGCACCTCAGTCTCATTGTATTTAATAATCGGTTAGCTATTATCTTGTGGTTTATATCTATAGTCTAGGATATCTATAGTTAACTCTACTATTGTTTAATGATAAACGGTTTTTGTATCGACAGTTTTTGACCTTTCGTATAAAATATTGATATAATAAATCGATTAGTATCGCAGTGCCTACACAAATTGTATAAGATGTCGGAAAACAAAACCGTTTTAATACCAACATAGCTATCGACAGACTAGTAGAAGTAGTAGTAGTAGTAGTAGAAAATATTTTTTTAAGTTAAAAAACGGTGCTCATAGTAATATTTTGGACAAATGCTACTTAAAACAAGTGTGTATGATAGTGAAATAGATGTAGGTCACTCGTAATGACGTTAGGTAACAATTTTTTACACCTATCGTTATTCTTCTATAATCATCATCTATCTTCTAGTGGTAGAGCCATGCTTAGGCACGAATAGGCCGGCTCGACCGGTGCGATACCACGGCCTCACAGAAAACTGATTGTGAACGCTTGCGTTGCATTTCCCCGAAATGCGTGACGTTTCCGGATGCCCAACTCCCCCTCTCCCCTTTCCACTCCCCTCATCCCCCTCAACTTTTTCCCATCTCCTCAAGCTCTTCTTTCCCCTCGCCGCATCCCCCCATCCCTCATCACCCTCAAAGGCGGGCAGCGCACCTACGACTCTTGAGTTGCAGATGTCCCTGCACGGCGGATGTCACTTACCATCAGGTGACCCGTCTGTTTGTCATAGTATAAAAAAAATGTACCCTGTGTTTCGAATAATAAAAAATTGTCTTAAGTACATGTTGTAATATTTAATTTGCATGCTTTCAAAAACGATTATTGTTTCTCCAAACAAAGATAATTCAATAAGGAGCCTCTTATTTTAAGTAGAGTAGTAAGTAGAGTAGAGTAAATAATTTAATTTTTATGAGCAAAGCCTCAAGGTTTTTTCTTTAAACGAAACACGCACGTGAGTACCGGTGTGGTATAATTTTGATGAGTTAATAAGAACCAATGTCGAGAGGTTAACAAGAAAATTATACGCGCAAAACCTTTACATATGAATGCACTGAGCAAGCAGAATGTTGTAATTATTTTATATGAAGCAATTTAGTTTTGCCGTCTACAGCAAAGCCGCTTACGTTCCTAAATTACAGATGAAAAAGTTACTTAATATTTTTTTTTAATTTTTAAACGTTAATTCAAGGATAGTTACTTCTTAAGTAAATAATATTAATTTAGTTTCTTAATTAGGGTTAATGAACCAGAGTATAGGTTTTATGGAGATGCATATAAGGTTCTTCTTTAAGGCCGAATGTTCGAATACCTACTCTCTAGATACATGCTGTCATTCAAATCAAAAGTTATAAAATTCTTATAGAGATAACTTTATAGATATTTTTTGGTCATATTTATTCTTAAGTAATTGTTATTTATTTTAATGGTACCAAATTAGTTTGAGATAGGAAAGATGTGTTTTACATAATTACAATTTTAGTTAAGAAAGACGGATAGATAAATAGAAAATTCGAGTGACTACAAAATTTCTGTATAAGTTTTTTTTTATAATATAGAGGGATAGATGAACAGACGGTCACCTGATAGTAAGTGACAACCGCCGTTTATGGACACCTGAAACTCAAGTCTTATGTGCGCTGCCTGCTTTTGAGGGTGATGAAGGATGCAGAGAGGGGAAAAAGGACATGGGGATGACGAGATGGTATAGAAGAGAGGGGATGAGGGGAGGGGAAAGAGGAAAGGAGGAGTTTGCCTCTGTAAAACTTACTAAATTCGTCAAAATGCAACGCAAGCGTTTCTTCATGTACATATTTCTTCTGATCTTGGGGTTGGCCAATTTCTATTGTGATAAATATATCGTAGATAAAACTATATATAGTATTCATTTATCTACTTGTATAACTGACTACAGAATCGTGTTTGTGATTTTTGCACACACGAATATGATGGACAAAGTCAAATCACAAAGTTAATTCTAAACTCATTCTTAGCTATTTTTGAGAATTATACGTACAAGAAAGATATTTGTTAGTGACTAAAACAATCACGGTTATAATGTATCAAGTATTGTCTTTCTTCTCCTTCTTTAGGTGCTTCTGAAATTAATAAAGGTTGACAGTCAGTCAGTCAGCATAATCATTATATTTTTTGAGTATAGTTATGTATATTTTAAGGTCGTGCGTTAATTAATATTATTCATTCTACTTCTGGTATATGTAGAGTGCAACTAGAAGTATATACTGTACTTTTTTTTTGAGTGTGAAAGCCCCACGGGTCGTCAACCTTACCGGGGCCGGTATGTCGCGGTGGTAAGTCGCACTCGAACCGACTAAAGTCACACAGTGTTCCATCATCGTGTCTTGTGGCCGAGGTCTCATGTATACCCTAGAAAGGAAAAGCTTGTGACCCTGGCAGACTTGGTAGCAAGGCGACCACAGCATAGAACTATACACTGTCCATAATAAAACAAAATAAAAATAAAAATAACACTTTTTTTTTAATGTGGAAGAATAAAGCGCACGCAACTAGTCTAATATTAATTGTAATGCATTACAACGATTGTTAATGTAAACATAAAGTAAGAAGCTAAATTAAAATACCAGGAAATAGACATATTTTGTTCAAAACATTATGTGAAATATATTTTTTTAGGAGAAAATGCCTCTGTAATTTTTAAAAGCTGCAACTTGCTCATCATTTATATATTATTATTTTATGTTACTTTTTAGTTGAAATAGAAAATGAGAATAAAAGATACAAATCTCAGTAAAAGTTATTAAGTACTCATAATACATATATACAATCTCGAAGGGAACAATTGTACTGGTTATCTGTCCGATACGAGAACAATGAATTCTTGGAGTGGCGTGAACATTAACAGCGTAATTAAATACAAAGAGACATCCAGATCTCTCGTGCTTTGGATATATTGTAGAAAAGATAATTATTTAAAATTCAACCCTGACGCTGTCTCATTCGAGTCGTCGATATAATTATTTTCTTCCGCTTAACTAGCGATGAACAAAGACAGTCTGACAAGGTAGGTACTGTTTCTTCGACCCGAAGCGTTGTGCCGTGAAATTGACAGATGTTCAAAATAATAACAGAAAGTTACAGCCCAATGAGTACGACTGAGCGTAATTGGGTTGCCAATGCCTTCAAATCAATTTTAAAACGACGGTCTAATGATTTAAAATATAAGCTTAGGACTCGATTTCTAAAAAGTTGAACCAGAGTGTTTAGTTTATTTCTTGCAATTTAATTTAAATTGCATTTACTTCTGTGAGATAAAACTATATTTATATCCGGATCAATATTAAAACTTGTAACTATAGCGACCTATGCAACATACTATATATGCACATATTTATTTATTTATTTATTTAAAACTTAATGCACAAAATGCACACAGGCGGACTTAATGCCAAAGGCTTTCTCTGCCAGTCTCCCTTAGGGTGATGTAGAAATGACTGAAGTAGGTGCATTAAACAGGATTTAGCAAATAAATTATAGAAAATAAAGGGTATAATTATCATATCAGAAATAAACATAAACAGATGTTAAATATATCTACAGAAATATAACACATATTATCATACACATACATATGCTTTACATACATACATACATACATATACATATATATAGTCTATCGTTGAGATGTATCTGCCAGTTTATGGAGGAGAAGAGCTCGAACCTTGGTCTTAAACGACAGGCGACTAAGTGCCAACCTGATTACTTCCGGTAGGGAGTTCCAGAGGAGGACAGACTGAATAATGAAAGAAGAGTTGACGCAGGCGGAAGAATGATTTGGGCATAATAGTAATAGGTTGTTTGAAGATCGAAGATGTCTGTTGTGGTTAGAACACAGAAACACATACATATGTAGGTACACATATATTTGCAAACATTGTGTAATAGTTAATTCAGCTTATCCCGATCTGTCTTTCAATTTCATAACAATTAGAATTGATTAAAAAAGGATGTGGTGGTATCGCATTTAATAAATAAATGATAGTTAGACACGCTTAAATTTTCGAACTCATTTGTATGAAAAGTTGGCAAGTTTTTTTTTTAAATACATCATTAGGGTTATATGCTATAGTGAGCTAGCTTCTGTGTCGCGGGGGCTTTACAAATATTCAATCAATGGACACAAATTGTGGATCACACAAATTTTTGTCCCGTGTGGGAATTGAACCCACGATCTCCGGTTCAGGGTCACTAACCACTAGACACACAGGCCGTTGCAGTATTAATTGCGTTGGTCACACACTTCACAAAACTTTGGTATATATGTATAACAGTTAATATGTAATAGTTAATAAAAGAAAACGTATAAAAGACGTCTTAGTGGAGCATGGTTTTGATCCACGTACCCCTGACCATAGCGTACTTCTATGATTAATGATTACACTATAAAGGACCTGGTTTTCAGATGATCAAATGCAACAATGATGTTTGAATAACTATACCTATCTATACGCAAAACAAACCTTAGCAGTGAGTTAGAGCAGCACGCTTCCACTGCGCCACTCTGCTTGCGTTATTGAACCATGAAAAATCTCGTCTACAGACGCATAAGTGGTTTATAAAAGAAAATACCAATTATATTTTAATAACTGCATATATGTATTCAACCGCAAAATAAACCTTAGCAGAGCGTGGTTTCGATCCACGGACCTCTGGGTTATGGGCCCAGCACGCTTCCACTGCGCCACTCTGCTTGCCTTATAAAACTATAAAAAATCTCGTCTACAGGACTCATAAATGGTTTATGTAAAATTGAAACAAACATATTCCATTAACTTCACCTATCAAAATACAAAATAAACACAACGGAGCGGGGTTTCTATCCACCGACCTCTGGGTTATGGGCTCAGCACGCTTCTACTGCTCCACTCTGCTTGTATAACTACAACACGTAACATTGTCAATGATCATTAGGTACTACTGTATTTAATACTGTAACAATCGATACAATCACAAGCCATTCTACTTAGTTTTAAACGTTCTATCAAATGCAAAAATAAATATTCAAATCTGTGTAAATTTTTAAAATCGCTTTCATACAAACAAACTTTCCCTCTTTATAATATTAGTGAAGATGACTAAATATTATAACAAGAACTGAATTATACAAGCGAACACACGTACGTGGTAGAGTCATGCTTAGGCACGAATGGGCCGGCTCGACCGGTGCGATTCCACGGCCTCACAGTAAACAACACGGTTTTGAAACAACACTTGCGTTGCATTTCCCCGAAATTAGTGAGGTTTCCGAAGGCCCAACTCCCCCTCTCCTTTTCCTCTTCACTGACCCCCCCCCCCCCTTTTTACCATCTCTCCATCTTCCTCTCATTCACCTCCCCGCATACCTTCATCCCTCATCGTTCTCAAAGGTGGGCAGCACACTTACGACTCTCGAGTTGCAGGTGTCTATGGACGAAAGTTGTCACCTCACACTCCATCAGGTAACCCGTCTGTTCGTCTATACCCCTATAATATAAAAAAAAAACAAAAAAAAAAAACATTAGAACATAGTAGAGTGAGGTTTCTAGTCTACGGAACACTCAGCTTGAGTTACAATAATATGCTGTTATTTTAAGCTAACTGATATATGTATGTGTGCTTAAAACAAACCTTAGGAACACAGAGTACGATCTGGTAACGGATTTTTAAAATTGTTTTAGTAGTTTTGGAATTTTATTAAAAGGACGCGCGCAACTATAACTATGCTTAATTAAAAATCCTTAATAGATAATGGTTACAACCCACCGATAAAATAACTAATCAATATGATCGACCTAAATCTATAGCAGGCTTTATATCCTTACATACTGTACTGCACTATCATTAACATTATATTCGGATTTAAAGTAAATTGACCTCTCCTAATGTGTGCTTTAACTCTCTTTGCATTTTACTCATTAATAATTGCCAAGTTATTTCAATACTTGGAAAAAGTATCATGTATTGTAAGAATCTAATTACACTCTGCCGCAAAATAATTTAAACGAAAATAACTGACATGTGGTAACAAATAAAGAGTACTGACGTTAGCAACTACCTACTAACAACTTAGCCCATACAATTGTCCCGATAATTACTGAGTAACAAGTTTTACCTTTGGAGTAAATTTATAAAGATTTTAATTGGTATGTATTATGAATGTGGTTAGTTATCCATTGAAGATAATTATCTCTTCGTCCCTTTTATAGAAGATAATTATCATTATTGTATCCTTTTTGAGTCTTAGATGTTTTTAAAATTACATTTTTGATAGGTTCCTCGAACATGTTTACTGTTATTACCCCTATATCTCTATGACAGAACATATGTATAAAACAAATTTATATTATGCAATACAATTGTACAAGCAGAGTGGCGCAGTGGAAGCGTGCTGGGCCCATAACCCAGAGGTCCGTGGATCGAAACCACGCTCTGCTAACTATCTTTTTCGGATTGGTAGAGATATTTCCTTATTGTTGCATAAACCTCTGCTTTGGTAGATTAGTTCATTCGTAGTCTAATCATACTACAGAGTGGTCCGACGATCGAAACCATGCTTTTACAATGTGTCGTTACAAAAAGTATTACCTCAAATGTCATAATATTATAAAAGTACATTAGTTTAAAAAATCGGTAAGGTTTTAACAATTTTTAATATTATACCCGCTTATAACAGTCCGATTTTATTAGGGCAACAGAAGGCACCGGCAATTTTATTAGTAGACACTGCAACAATAGTTTATGATTCTCGGCCTGTTTGAATAGGATTACGTAATAAAATTCAAGGAAGTAGAAGATAATGCCGCGGTATAGGCTCAAAGGTTTGTGCATTTTATTGTATTGTCCGTGATTCCAGCAAGTTGGTTTTTGCGTTATCTGTCTGAAGCCGCCACATTACGTCAGGCCCCATCATTATTGAAACGTCTACATTGCGACCACCCGCGTGGGACACACAGCTATGGAGTTAGCAGCACTTGTGTTAGGTCCGGGAATTTCTGATAAAAAAGCCCTACAGTAATCGTTTCGCAGATGTCTCTCTGATTATCGAGAGTGATTGTATAAATGAGGGTTGTCGAGTGTATAAAAATACGACAAGATCCAGATAGGTACTAATCTCTCTGCTTTGAGGTGTGTTTTTTAAGGATTTTTTTAAATAGTTACTTTGAGTAGTACTTTTTCATATGCATTTGCTTAATAACCTATTTTTCGTTGTTCTATATATCTTCCTACAGTCTTCATTTCAATTATCATCTGTTTTGAGTTATGTTAATATATGTAATACCTATTTACAGATGATGAAGGCATGTAAGGTGGTGCTTAGGTAAAAGGCATCATAGGATAAAATATAAAATAAAAACAATTTGGAGGTTTGGCAGTGCGCTGTTTGAGGAAGAGCGGCCCAATCACCTTTCTCGCTTCTTCGTATGGTGTTTCAGGGTTAGTCAGCCGCTTTTTGTCGCTCGTGGGTAACAAAATTGGCATTCCCTATGATAGAGAAGCCCTTGATTCTTAGACCAAACTTTATCCCACGGGACACGGGATTTTGATAAGATCTAGTTAAAGATTTAAAATATATAGTACCTGGATAACCGAGCTTTTTTTCAGTATTTTTTGGTAAATCGTGTAAAACAACGAAAAAAAAAGTTAAATAAAATAATCATCAGGACTCGAACCGGGGTAATCTGGTTACGGGACCGCCTTATTTCCCACCTGACCTATTACAACCTTATAGATGGTGGCGAAATTTACCTTCGTATACTAATGATATTGTAGCAGTTTTTCATTGCCTGAAAACACGGATAAAACGACGTTTTCTAAAACTGAACCCCTACATACTAAATTTCGTGAAAATCGTTGGAGCCGATTCCGAGATTCCAATTATATACATATATGTATACAAGAATTGCTCATTTAAAGATATAAGATACGAATGTATATAATATTATAAAGACGGTTCTTCCAATTTATTGATTATTATATATACAATACGGTAAAAAAAATGGATTGGAATTTTATCTACTCGTACAGTAGATAAAATCTGAATTGACAAGGATTTCATTATATTTTTTTAACTTAGACGGCTCATCTTCAAGTTTCATTTATTCGCTTTTTAATTTAGCGATACTTGATAATTTTTCAAAGTCTAGGTGTTTTTTGTGTCTGTTGTTTGTATAGTCCCCCGCGGCACATGAATTAGTCCTCGTGCGGGAGTTGTCTTTTAAAAAAGGAAGAAAGAAATAATTAAGACCACCTATCTGAAATCGATTAATTCAATCCGGTGGTCTTTCGATTCTGCTAATGCAACAGTTAAAACAAATGCTAAAGTTCTAATGTTTGCTGACCGCACAGTCACTGATTCCCGACAGTCGTTGGTGGCCGCCGACGGGACTATTCCAAATATTCCACAAATTGCAAGATTGTCTGTAGCACCACGACATCACGACAAGATACGACCAACCGTGGAAAAGTCAAAGATCGATCGTTTAGCAACAAATCATTTAGAATTCTCACAGAACTAGATAGATTGAATGAACAGTCGCAGAATCATGTGTTCATGTGCGATTTATTATATACTTACATACTTTTATTAAAAAGTTTTATTAAAATGTAGTCGCATATAAACGCATATCTTTTTCATATTTCCTAATTTTTGTTTTGAATGACCCACACATGTTATGAATACTTTAGGGATAATGTTTGCCAAAAACTGGGATATCGTCAAAAGAAAGAAATGTTATTAAAAATATATAGAGAATATAAACTACCTCACATTTTGTGTCACCTTGTTTTAACTTGAATCCTCTTTAACCTTTCGAGGAACGTTATTAATTAATTTCCATGAAAACTCCGCATTAACCAAATTAAAAGCACGTGTATACAAACTTTGTAATTAATAGCATTATTTAGAAAAGTTAAAAGTAAGACACTAATTTATATTACATTTAATCTTAAAGTGAAATAAACGGGTAACAAAATGTTACTCTTTAGCGTTAGCGTAGCGGTTACTTGTTTACTTCAGCCTACCCCTTCGGGGTTGCAGGCGTGAGAATACGTACATATATATTCTTTGTTTTTAAGTAATTACATTTTATTACTTAGTTACATATAAAAGCCTCTGACACCGATAAGTAGTCACTAAAGTCACTCTCACACTCACATCATGGTTGTGTGTGCAACTGCTATTATTGCCATTCGCATTCAAATTTTGTTCTTTTTATAAAAAGTTCAAACAACATCAGTAGAATCTACTCGTATAATAAAGCGTGTCGCTATCAAAGTTATAGACAGTCTATAGATAAATGACTTTGTCAAAGTTTGGTCATAGTATTGTGGCTACGTAAGTACGTAATGAAGCAGATACCTGTGTAGATGTATTGCTGAATATGTGCCCATATATCTTTAATTTCGTATTCTTAATAGCCAAATGGAATTGTATAAATAAAGCTTGGCTTGTTGACGAAGACAAGAGATCTCAAATTATGAATTTCTTATATCAATACCCCGTGACTGCCATCGAGCAAGTATGTCTAAATACCGAAGGCATACAATTGTTATTTTATTTATAAGATTTTAACACAGCACTTTTTAAAGAATTCGGTGTGATACCAACTTCTTATAAATTACGCAATCGAAATAGCTCCGGCATAATAAACCATCCCGATAATTCTCATGTGATACACAAATACATTTAAAATAAATTAGAACAACGTACAAAACGTTGCTTTAACTTATCTGGAGCTCAACCACGGCTTCATTACAGCTAAATAATGACTTCTGATGGAAGTTTTCAATAGTCCCGGCTCGGAATAAATCAAATAACTGAGTCGGATTCGCTGTCGTTGGCAAATGTGTCTTCATTCATGATGGTTGATCGAGACTTTGGAGTGGTGTGGAGATGATAACAAAGAATAATTATTTAAAACTTTTGAGATTTTATTAACAGCTGTATCATAAGATGAAACATAAATTATATTACAAAAACCATTTTTTTTTAATTTAAAAGATTTATTTTTTCGTCAATATGTTATATCATCAGTGGTACAAGAGGAAAAATATAATTACTTGTGCTTATCTACTTGCGAATATTATTAAAGTAACATTATTAGTTCATTCCTAATATTAAAGTTCCAAACAGCAGAAGCACTAAAAGAGATACTAAAAATAACCGTCGATAGTTGTAAATAAAGTTATAGTTATAAAATCTTTTTATAATATTTTTAGATAGATATATAGACAACACTTTATTTGTACACCAATATTACAGGAGCTCCATACTCTCTTATATAACCTCATTACGAATGTTTTCCTAATGTACACTGCTTTAAATAGTTGATATAATTGGATAAATAGTATCCAAATTATTTAATTCACAAGTTTACAAAAAATATTAACATATTATCAGACTACATATCTAAAGTGTGGTTGTACATAAAAGATATAAATCTCTTTTAACAGGTTACGCAACACGCGTGTGGCATGATAAGTATGAGTATCTGAACTGTAGCTCAAATAAACACTTTTCGGGGCCTTAACATCTACACTCAGTCGAACTTAAATAGCTACTTGAAAATAACATTTAAAATATACCTATGACAAAAATACATGTTGTACTTTCAAACAACTTAGGATAATTAAACGTTATGAATAGATCAAAATTGAAATTAAACCTACATTGTTGTTGCATGTTAACAGTAAGTTTTTCTCATCGTTCAATGTATACAAGTTCACTAGCAATAGGTCTAGATTCTATATATTGCAATCGGACTTTAAAAAGTAGACAACCGACTTCAATGCGTTTGTCATAAAATTTAAAACTTATATGGTTTTCTCATGGATGCCATTGTCAGAACTGGACCAAATTAAAAAAGGACCACACGGGAAGCACCAGCTTTCAAATTAAAAAAAATCGTCGAAATTTGTTCACGCAGTCGCAAGTTCTGAGGTAACAAACATAAAAAAATAAAATAAAGTACAGTTGAGAACCTCCTCCTTTTTAAAGTCGATTGAAAATGATAGCTGTACCTCGTGGGCTAATGAAACACGTAAACGGTCAATATCTAATTGTCTTTTTAACGTGGTAGAGGCATGCTTAGGCACGAATGGGCCGGCTCGACCGGTGCGATACCACGGCCTCACAGAAAACCGGTTGTGAAGCAACGCTTGCGTCGCATTTCCCAGAACTAAGTGAGGTTTCCGGGGGCCCAACTCGCTCTTTCCTTTTTCCTCTCCCCTGACTCCCCTCGACTTTTCCCATCTCCTCATCTCTCTCTCTTTCCCCTCCCCGCATACCCTAATCCCTCATCTACCCCAAAGGCGGGCACCGCACTGACGACTGACGACTATCGAGTTGGAGGTGTTCATAGACGGCGGTCGTCACTTGCCATCAGGTGACTCGTCTGTCCCCCAATAATATAAAAACAATTTAGACTTTTTTTATCCATTGAAGTCGCTTATATGAATTAGTCTAAAAATTAAAGGCACTATAGCAGCTCTATATAATTTTTTCCATGACAGACGCGGACAGGTTTGAGCAAAAATAGTCTGGACGGTGATCTGGTACGTACGGACGGACAATGCATTCATTATTGAGATGCGAGACACAGCTATAGCTAGCTACTAGACGAGAGCTACAAAATTTTGTTTTATAATGATCTCTTTTTTTATTGATATATCGAATACTAATAAGCAGTAATAGTACTATTCAGTAGACAATTTTGAGATGTTTTGTACTGCAAGGCACTGCACTAAATTAAATGGTTACCTTTCAAAGTACATCGGCATTCGAATCTAGGCAGTAGGAATTAATTGTGTCTTTTATTTTTTATAATTAATTGTTAACACTATTTAAGGACATACTCTTACCACTCTTACGGGCAAAGCCATGTGCGGTAGACAGTATTATACCTATATTTTCTGTCCACATGACCACAATTTCTTTCTGTTAAAGTAGTTAACAGTATCACAATTGTTGTGGAAGTAAATACCAGAAATAAGCAATTGCTACCTGAATAATCACAATTTTTAAACGTATTTACAGGAACTACCTCACTGTGATATTTTTAATGGATTACTATTATAGTTCTAGCCGAGTGGCTTGTATCAGTTATTTTTTCTTATACAAAGACTTACAACCACATTGTAAAGTTTCACACGTTCATCGACTAAATATCATGATCTCAGCATCAGTAAACCTCAATTATTTCTGTACAAAACATTATCTCAATATAAATCTTATTACATAATATCCAAAACATTTCTTTATCTCGCAATAGTGGAACGCCATTCTATCAGCAAGCGATCTCGAAGCAAAACAAAATACGAGACAAAGATCACCGTTCGCCGACCAAAATAGTGTTGGACTGTATTCAAAACTCTTTGGAATTACTATACTATTTGTTGCCTTCGTCCATTCAGTAACTCAACGCATCAGTATAATTTGTTACTTCAAGAATTCGACAGTTATTAGATGAACATAATTTTTAGCGTTCACGTGGCGGAGTAGTATATGATTACATATATCCATTGGAACGGTTTTAGTTATTTATTACACATATTAATTTTGATGTTTTGAAGCAAGCATTTTAATATGTCGGCTATTTGTAGATGCTTAACCACGAAATGCTTGAAACATGTTATATGCTAATGTCTGTCGGTATACAAAGCTGGCGCTTCATTGACGGCTTTCATAAATAAAGAAAAGTTAATAAACCTTTTTATAGGTATTGATTGCTCGGCTTCGTCTCAATAGAATGTTTCAATTCTCTTATAATACGCATATGTATTCTTTCCATTTTCATATGGAAACGCAATTTATGTTCTCAAAGTTAGAGGTTTGTATTTCACACTTACGACCGTTTGATTAGAAACGCGTTTATGAACTTATCAAGCCAAGTATTACACATTAGAAAGTCTTAAAGAGCCTTTACCGTGTACCATTTACCTACATACTACAGCTAAGCGTTCCACTTATATTGGTATGAGATTCAGGATTTAAAAAAATCTCAGTCTGAAAACGTCTTCAGTTGACGGTAATAGGGTGCGAACCTATTACTTATTACATAAAAGGATAAGTTTGTGTGTAGTATTTGAAATTTCTATTCAGTATTCGTATATGTATATATGTGCTATAGTTGTTAATATTACTAGTAGTCTTATTCCATTTTATAGAGTAATAGTGAAGTAAACATTTGATTAAATTAAGAGTTCAATATCAATATGAAAACAACAACAAAGGACGAACAGAAAATAAAAAGCCAGCTGTGTCGAAATCGTGCGTCGAGGTATCGTACAACTGACACTTTATACATTAATTACAAACCACAGGCAGACCGCTAACGTTAAACAAAAGGTAATTTACCCTGCACTTAATCTGATTCGTATTATTGCAGTCGTAACGCAACATTCTCTGGATTTATTACAAAAGAGCTGTTGAGAAAGCTTTACGCTGAAAACGGCATCAGTAGTTCAAATCAGCAAAATGAAGCGTTAGAATGTTTTAAACGAAACATGATTTATCGCGACCCGTGCTTTAAGAACCAGTTGCTAGTATACGTTTTAATGCTTACGCGAGTTGCAGCTTCATGCGAAATGGTATTCTAGTTTCACACGCAACAAATGTGCTCGTTATCTGATGAACTTTCCGTAGCGGCGCGTCTGAACGTAGACTAGGTGTGCAACAGAAGCCTAATTTATTGCCATTTTTAGCGTCAAACTAAAATATAGACCAATAAAGTAAAAGTCAGGTTTCATTTGTTCACTTAAGTGACATTGTTTGTTTTCTCATTGACATTGTGACTGAAGTTATTTTTAAACAACGATCGACAATGTTTCTCAAGCCAGATTTTAAACTTTTGAAAGACAATTCCCTCATTAGTAATAATTCCCGTATCGCTGGGGGCTTTTACAAACGTTCAGTCAACAGACACAATAGACACCCAGACCAGTCAGGGTTACTAACCACTAGACCAACAGGTTTGTCATAATATTGCAGCATTTTCGACTTCTGATGAGAATAAGTTTTAATTATGTCATTTGACTTAAATTTATTTATACACTTAAGAATCTTTGAGTGTAATTCAATTTCAAATATCATTTTAATAAATGCAACTCTTTTTTACATTCAGCCCGTAATGTGGATATAAATATCTTCTAAGCGATTTTCGTTATATCTTATTGTGATTGTGACTGAATAAATTAACATATTTCAAAGTACTATGAAAGTTTTTTTAAGAAAACTATCAAACAATTAATAAAATTTAAACATAATATTGGTATCCACCAATCTCATTAATTCTTGTGTTAAGAAAGAGTTGATATCATTACTGATTAGAAGTGTCATGTAAGGCTGAAGCCTCATCGACTGAGTGCGAATACGACATGTCACTATATACTTATCTTTAATGTATGTACTTTGTAAAGCTTTAAAATCGATTGCGATCACTCGGTAATAAAAGCTACATCTTCGATGAATTCGCTCGTCATATCATCATTTCCTTTGCGTGCTGGTATGTGTATGTTTATTCAGGTTGTTACAGAAAGGTGTGGAGAAACTTGAGGACCTTAAAATAGTTAGTAAGCTTGAAAAAAAAGATTGTTTAAATTAAATCTAAGTGTTAGGCAGTAGCAAGTTCAGATTAATGGCATAATGGTATTTATAACTATATATAACTAAATATATAACAGTGGTAGAGCCATGCTCAGGCACGAATGGGCCGACTCCACCGGTGCGATACCACGGCTCTACAGAAAACCGGTTGTGAAGCAACACTTGCGTTGCATTTCCCCGAAATGAGTGAGGTTTCCGGAGGCCCAACTCCTCCCCTCCTCTTTCCTCTGCCCTCATCCCCCTCTCCTCATCTCTCCTCTCTCCTTCCCCTCCCCGCATCCACCATATCTCATCACCCTAGAAGGCGGGCAGTGCACTTACGACTCTTGAGTTACAAGTGCCTATGGACGGCGGTTGTCACTTGCCATCAGGTGACCCGTCTGTTCGCCTGTCTCCCTATAGTATAGAAAAAAAAAAATGGTGTAAATTCATTGGAATCACAATTAAAAATGGGCGTTCCGCAGTGATCGTTTTCTATTGTAGTATAAATTAATGATCTCGGCCAGTTACGGGATAGCAAACAAGAATTAATATTATGCTGCTGATGACACTCCGTTAATTTTTAAAGTAAATAAAAACAGCAATAACTTTGACGAAATAAATATTATTATGCAACGAGTACATGATTGGTTTATTTCCAATAATTTAGTACTAAAGGAGAACTAAATCAACAAACATTGTAAGTGTTACTGAATAACGAAAAATTTGAATATGTAAATGAAACTGTTTTATTAGGGATAATGCTAGATTCTAGATTTACCTTACTTATTTAGAGCCGTTTATAATCTACGTATTCGCTAATCCCTCAGAGACCTATTTAAGGAAATTAGCATCCTGGCGCCTGGCGCATGCCTGGTCAGTATATTTATGAAAACATTCAACATATTCTTCACTTTAATGAGAAGAAATTTAAAAATTGCATAAAACACCCTTTGTAAACAAGCATATTAAAAAGTTGATTTTTGTTTTATTTATTTTTTTATTATAAACTTTTGATTTTATTATTTGACATGTAATTATGTGTTGATGCTTTCAGTTATTATTACTGACATAATATATATACTATTTATACTATATTGACCTAAGTAATTTATATTATAGGCATTTTATTAATAATTAATATAAATTTTAATGTTGTAAATGTGAGAACTGTGTAGTCAATCGTCAATGTTTTGTGTCTCCTGTTAGTTCTGAGCTTGTTCTGTTCTGAGCTGAGTTCATGCTCGCCTAGAAGTCCTGCTCCCTTTGATATTGTTGATATGGATGGAATGACCGGGACTGGTTATCTCCGGACTGCAATTACTTAACATAGAATAGTAATTACCATAAACGTTATGTCAGAATGCTGTATTGCATTGTCCTCACATGTTTTATTTTATTTTATGTACACTTGTGATCCGTGACTAGAAATTTATGCAAAATATTTGAAAAAGAGTGTCCTTGGAATTTATTGCTTGTTCTTCTCCATAGCATCTACGTATTGGAACAGGCAACTAGCTTCACAACTAACTTTAGTCTAACCGACTTCCTCACTTAACAATTCAAAAATACCTATAATTGGTTTACTTGAAATAAACATTTTTTCATGGTGTTCACACATTCCTAAACAACATACCAACATATTATTAGTTTTCCTGACAATTTAACGATTTCAATTTTTTCATTATCATCATTTTCATTTTGGAAAGAAAATTTGATTTGATACCAGAACCTTACTTAAATACTAACAACAAATTATGACAATGATTCATATTACAAAATGACTCTCTGATGTATTCAATACTTTTTTTACCTGTGTTGAATTAATTTCAGTATTATGTATTTTACTCTTTAAATTTACCCTATAAAATGACGTCTAATTGTTGACGTGGCAATAGTATACTTTCCAAAAAAATCCTATTTTTATTATATCTTATTTATTCCGTAAATCCTGGCATCCTAGGTAGTGAATACCTGTAGTATTATTAATGTTAGCCCTCTCTCTCATGAAATGTTAACTTTACGATTAATTTTCAAAGCACAAAATAGGTATTCTGTATTAAAATTAGGAAAAATTGTTAGCGATTAACTTTATTCACATGGTTGAATATATGATCCTATAATACAACATACCTTTCTATAACACCTAGCATGATGATGTTGTTGCACAAGCTATTACTGTACGTGTAGGTAAAATTAAAAGAAGTTATAATATTGACTTACTAGAGACTACAACTAAACCGACTGGGGTGATTTTAATAGCGACATGTAATAATCTCAGACAGTCTAGTCTATGATTTTTACATGTTTATTTTCTTTTTAAAAAAATATTGCCCTATGTTCCTGTAGATAAAATATAAAGTATACATCAAAAGTATTCTGACACTTTCATTACCACGTTAATGTATTGGTTAAATTAAATATCAACATAAAGGCTACCTCATCCCACATACTTTATATAAAATTTTTTAAAACGCATCTACTATGGTCTATATCAAAGTGCCACTTGAACAAACCGTCGAATAAATAAGATAATAAATGCAAAAGTCGATACATCACCGTCGTAAATCTCGGTTCACCTCTGGGCGTTGTTGGTCTGTGTCCCCTGCGTGTCGTCGCGGTTCGATCTCGATCAACATCGGCGTGTATGGGAGCTTCAATGTTCTGTATTGCCTCTCTCACTGATATCATTAATGCACAACGGGAGATTGTGTTGCCCAATCAAATTTAATTACCTCATCCATAGCGATGTTCATTTTTATATTTCTGTAGGTTAATTGCAAGCTCTCCTCATACCTCATAAAACCTTTTCTCTTCAATTCCTTTTAACATTACACAAGGTGATAATTATGTATGAAACCAGAAGTAATATATTTATTATAATACAGTACATTACATCGTTTCATTGGTGGTAGAGCCATGCTCAAGCACAAATAGGCTGGCTCGACCGGTGCTATACCACGGCCTCACAGAACACCGGTTGTGAAGTAACGCTTGTGTTGCATTTCCCCGAAATGAGTTAGGCTTCTGGAGGCCCAACTCCCCCTCTCCTCTTTCCACTCCCCGCATCCCCCTAGGCGGGCAGCGCACTTACGACTCTCGAGTTGCAGGTGTCCATGGACGGCGGTTGTCACTTACCATCAGTTGACCCGTCTGTTCGTCTGTCCCATTTGGTATAAAGAAAATACAACAAAAGTATGTAGATTTAAATAAAATAACTAATATTACGGGTAATATTATAATTGAAATATTTAAATTATTAATACTTCTATTTTGAAATAAAAAATACATAGATATAATCATAAACTTTTTTTGTAAAAATGCAATAACATTGAATATACTGCTCTGAGCAGATGCCACCAGTACAAATCTCTTATACCCAACCACTCTTAATACATAGTAACTATTTTTCAATAAGTAAAATTTTGACTTCGTGGTTTTCTTTGTCAAATTTAGCGATTATATAGTAAATCAGTGTTTTAAAACCGACCAACAAGATAGAGCTAAAATGAAATTAAAAACATTAAATAAATGTAATTACATGTACATGTACTTACAGCCAAATGAAGCATTATTGATTTGCATATTGCCGTGTCATCTTCCCGATCGTGTTATAAAAGGCCACTAAGCTAGCAGACTGTTACCGGTTACCGGCAATAGGCCAATCAGAACTTGGTTCCACTAACGTATGGTGGAACCAAGTACTGATTGGCATGTTGTGGGTGTTTAATACACCTCTACCTACCCCTTAGGGGATACAGGCGTGAGCAAATGTACGTGTGTACCTACTAAAAGAAAAGTAAATTAGGGCCATATGCTTAGAACAATATTTTGTTATTTAATTTTGTCGTTCATACCTGCCAGTATATGACTCAATATGACTGGTGATCCTAGTGTACACTTCTCTATTCTGATTCTCTAAGAATACATTACACTTTTTAGCACTTCACCTTTATTGAACGTTGCTCTCATTTAACTCTCGGTAAACTTGGTGGAACAAATTGCTTTATTATACGGATCAGCGTCGAGCTAACGACAAGGTACTTAATAACATTTATGTACAGTTATTTTCGTGCTTTTTATCATTATAAACACTTTTAAGTTATTATGCTTGCGTTTCGAAAATTCGAAAAAGTTTAAACAAATCTAATTTGTCCAAACCGCGCTCGAAGGCAGTTAGAATTAGATCAAGAACGATTTTGAAACCCAAGTCTACATAATGATGTTCAGCTGAGCAAAACATGCACTTCGAATGAAAATTGTGTCGAATTACGTAAATTATCTCAAATTATCGTTTGGTTCGGTTCGGTTACTGTGAACGCTACCCATCATCAGTAGGAAGCATTAAGGTTAGCCCTGGGGCCAAACCGTTGCGTGACAGCGGCAGAAATATTAATAATTATTGTAAGTAATTATGGTCGATCAGATCCTTAAAGGCGCTCGAAGCTTCTTTTATGCAAATAAGCTCTAATTTGCCAAAAAATAAAACGCATTTATATATTTCGGGGAATATTGTAAGGGGCTTTTAATTGCGCTATGAGTCTCGATATGTCAGTATTAAATACATTAGGGTGTCAGTGTTTCCCGCCGTGCGATCGTAAAAATAACTTTATGTAAAAGGCCAACTTAAGAGTTCTTTTAAGAGTTTTCGCTGATTTAGGTTCATTGACCCGGATAATTTATCAAACATACGTATTATTAAATAAATATAACATTAAACAATATTATGTGTATAAGTGATTTTGGAAATAGTTTTGCTTTAATAAAGAGGTAAGTAATTACGTACATAATTTTTATACTGTAGGTTTACTATTCCCTACGTGATTGGTTTAAATTTAGAAAATGTGAACTTTTCTTTTTTTTTTTTTTTTTTTTTTTTATGCGATAGGGGGCAAACGAGCAGACGGGTCACCTGATGGTAAGTGACTACCGCCGCCCATGGACACCCGCAACTCAAGAGTCACAAGTGCGTTGCCGGCCTTTTAGGTAGAGGTACGCTCTCTTCTTGAAGGTTTGAAGGTCGTATCGGTTCGGAAATACGGCAGGCGACAATTTGTTCCATAAGCTGGTTGTGCGAGGCAAAAAGCTTCTGGAGAAGCGCACAGTGGTGGAGTGCCAATCGTCCAGGTGATGGGGATGGATATTTTGTCGCGTAGGACGATGGCGGAAACCAGCAGCCGGTATAAGTCCGAACAATTCCTCTGAACACTCCCCATGATACAAGCGATAGAGGATGCAGAGTGAAGCTACATCTCTACGCAACGCCAAGGTGTCAAGTCGATCAGAAATATCTTGGCAGTCGATGATGCGAGTCGCTCTCCGTTGAATGCGGTCAAGAGGCAGAAGTTGGTACTGGGGTGCACCTGCATAGAGATGAGAACAGTATTCCATGTGCGGCCTAACCTGCGCCTTATAAAGTTGCAGGCGGTGGGCCGGAGTAAAATACTGTCTCGATCTGTTTAGCACACCAAGCTTCTTCGAGGCTAATATGGCCTTACTCTCTAAGTGACCGCGAAACTGGACTTCGCTTGATATATCGACGCCAAGGATTCCGATACTGGCTGATGCAGTTAGGGAAGTGCTCTCAAATTGAGGTGATACGACCAATGGCATCTTTTTAGCGGTGAACGCGCAAACCTGTGTCTTCGTGGGGTTAAATTGGACTAGGTTAAGTCGACCCCAATCTGAAACTTTTGATAAAGAAGTTTCGATTTCAGACACAAGTTTGGATCGGCTTTCGATGACGTTTACCCGAGAAATGTTAGCGCGGCCGGTGTAAAGGGCATCACTCGTGCTATCGCCTGCATAGCAATGGATGCTGCTAATCTGCAGCATGTCGTTGATATGCAGAAGAAACAGCGTGGGTGATAGCACACAGCCTTGTGGGACACCAGAATTAACAGACTTGGAGTCGGAGCATGCACCGTCAACAACGACCTTGATGCTTCTGTCTGTAAGAAAACTGGTGAGCCAATTGCACAGTTTCTCGGGAAGCCCATAGGAAGGAAGCTTCGCAAGGAGCGCTTTGTGCCAGACCCGATCGAAGGCCTTCGCCACGTCCAAACTAACGGCCAACGCTTCCCCCTTGGTCTCGATCGCCTGTGCCCACCGGTGAGTCAAGTATACGAGAAGATCACCAGCTGAACGACCCTGACGGAAGCCGTATTGTCGATCATTGAGGAGCTGGTGGTCTTCTAAGTACCGGAGGAGCTGGCAGTTAACAATGGATTCCATTATCTTGGAGAACAAGGAGGTGATGGCTATGGGTCTGTAGTTGGACGGATCCGAGCGATCTCCTTTTTTAGGGATTGGGTGCACTAGAGCTGTCTTCCATGAGTTCGGGACTACGCCAAGAGAGTAAGAAAGCCGATAAAAGCGCGTTAAAACCGGTGCTAACTCTGGAGCACACGTCTTCAGCACGATAGGAGAGATTCTATCGGGCCCACTCGACTTATGAACGTCGAGGGAAAGAAGCGCTTTACGCACTGCCCTTTGTGTAAACCGGACTTCCGGCATGCGGGTCTCGCACTGCGGTATGGTCGGCGGTGCGTTTCCCCCGTCGTCCAGGGTCGAGTTGGACGCAAAGAGTTTGCCCAGAAGATCGGCTTTTTCTTTAGCGTCGTGGGCCAACGAATTATCTCCTATGCGCAGAGGTGGAAGGGATGGCTTACAAAAGTTCCCCTGGACAGCTTTGGCAAGAGACCAGAATGCACGAGTTCCGGAGGGGAGACTAACTAGTCTCTCGCCAATTCTGCCGATGTGAGCCGACTTCGCCGAAGCAATTACTCTTTTGAGGGACCTGGAGGCAAAGTTAAATTGCTTCTTTAATGTGCTGGTCTTTGCATCCCGTGCTGTCGCTGCATTAGCCCATGCTTGGTAACATTCCTGCTTTCGGCGGGACGCCGCTTTGCAGGTTCGACCAAACCAAGGCTGGGACTTGCCACCTGTGGGAATCAGGGAGAATGGAATGAAAAGTTCCATACCCTGAAGCACAACATCCGCGACAGAGTCAGCAACGACATTGGGATCATCCGGCGAGAAGCAAACCTGCCTCCATGGGTAGGATGCAAAGAATGTTCGCATTCCATCCCAGTCTGCTGACCTATAGTGCCATACGCGGCGACTGCCTGTTACTCGCGGCCGCAGCGAGTGAACGAGTGGCACTATACTCCTAATCAGGCAATGGTCCGAAGAGCCAAGAGGGGCCTCAACGGATACTTTGTAGCCGTCAGGATGTGAGGTCAGCAGAAGATCCAACAGTGAAGGCACGTGGCTTTCTGCATCTGGGATTCGCGTAGGCGTTGCTACCAGCTGCGTCAAGCCATATGCCAAGGCGAAATCGTGAACAGATCTTCCCGCATGATCGGTTTTGCGCGAACCAAGCCATTCGGCGTGATGGGCGTTAAAGTCGCATAGAATCACGATCTCTGCGGATGGGACCTGCTGGAACACTGAGTCTGTAGCCATTTGGACGTGGTCGATGAGTCGGTCCGTTTCGGCATCACCGCTATGGGACCTGTAGAGGCATAGGTAGATGCGGGGATGGTCGTCGCAGTCTACACGTAGCCATAAGATGGAGAGGTCCCTACCTTCAAGATTGCCGAGGCGGCGAGAAGTGATATCATCTCTAACGTACACGCATACACCAGCCTTAGGAACAAAGGAGTGTTCCAGTCCGTACCCAGGGTAGCAGAGGTAGGATGTGTCCGCTGGAGATGATATCTGCGTCTCGGTTAAAAAGAGCAAGGCCGGCTTTGCTGTCTCAAGGTGGTGGTGGACAGTGTCGAGGTTCGAATGTAAGCCCCTGATGTTACAAAAATCCACGGTAAACGTGACAGGGGCTGCCATGGTGTGCCTTCTCTTGCCCCGAGCAGATTTTGAGAGCGCAGTTGAGCCCCCCCCAGAGTACGAGGGGCAGCCTGGGCGTCCACGCTCAGGCATAATCCGTACTGAGAGTGGACGTCCAGGGGGGGATTCTCCAACGCTAGCGCTGGTACCCCCCTGGGGTATCCTTTTCGTTAACAGCGCTATCATTAGGGGGGTGGGGGATTTTGGGCCTCCGGAGACCTCACTCATTTCGGGGAAATGCAACGCAAGCGTTACTTCACAACCGGTTTTCTGTGAGGCCGTGGTATCGCACCGGTCGAGCCGGCCCATTCGTGCTTAAGCAAGCATGGCTCTACCACTACAAAAAAACTTAACTAAACTTTTTCATGTTTATTATAACCAACGTATTTTTTATATATTAACTATGTGCCATTTACAACGTGAACTAATTTATGGAATATTTATTAAAATAAATATTCAATTACTGCAGTTCTCATTACTAATGTCATCAACGGACCTTTGACTCCTTGAAAATAATGTAATTCAAAGAATTAAATGTCTAAATATACAAAAGTCTTACTTTTCTACCCAAAGAAGGAGGTATGTATGTATGTATGATATTTCTTTTCCTCCGACATGTTAGGTGTCATATTAATCGTCGTGACATAGTGTATAACATTTCGAGATAACGTCAGCAAAATAATAAAGGAGGTAAATAATGCAGTCAGATTTGATATATTTTTTTGCAATATTTTATTCTTTTTTAACTGTATGTCTGCACATTTTTACACATACATAGATTCATTATCTTTATAAAAAAATAATATAGTATTCACTGAATTGAAGAATTCATTTGATTTTGCTTTTGCATTGATTGATATTTCACATAAAATCATTTGCTTTTCGGCAAAACATATTTCACACTGTGACATAATATTGACAGCTGGTGACTTGTATTTGCTCAGCTGATGGTTTGCACCTGTCAACTATCTTACCGCGTTAAGTATTGTGATTATGAAGCAACTGTATGTTGTATCATACATATTGCTGTGTGCAAAGGAAAATAAGTATATACCAATTACGAAGCATATTATTTTAACGGTTTTATTAAAAACTTTTTCTGTTCTTGATTATAAAATCTATTCATAAACTAAAACGTGTAAATCAAATTTCTGTTCATTGATAACTGGCATATTTATTGGTTCATTGTTAATCATACGTAACTTGAAAAATGTGTTACTAGCAACTTTTAAACACAGTTTGGAAACGAGCACACGTATTTTGTAAGAACTTTATCAAGAAGAAGTCTAAATAATCTCTACTGAACTCGAGTGTTATCACAATTTGATGTCTCGTACTAAAAAGCGACATTCTATTTTTGGAGTAATATCAGAATTTCTTCTATATATGTTTTTAATTTCCACAAACGCATAAACGATAGGCATCATCAAATCAATCGAATTCCAATACTCCTATTACATTTCATTTCATATACATATAAAATAAAGTATAATATAAAAATGACTTGAAATAAAAACTTCCTAAGAAGTGTAATCAATACTCGTGTTCACGATAACATAATGCTTAGTTCTTTAGTACGATATCTAATATTTTTATTTGTGTGGTCTAAACGTCAATATGTGACGAAGATTTACTTACAATGTGCCGGCTGCACGAGGATTATGGACCCATCTCAAATTTTAAAAGAGAAAAAGTTTAATGTTAAGATCACTGACAAATTTGTAACAGAACAATGAATCGGATATTAAAGTATCCTCTTTCGTGACACGGGCGAGCGGATGGGTAGCTTAGGCTACGGATACGGTGACACAAGCCGCACCAACATTTTAAAATGCTTAGCTTGTAACATTGAAGTTTAAACTAAAATGTTCAGAGCAAAAGTGATTTGTTACCAATTCTGCAATGGATAAATTACTTCAAATGTTAGTAGACAAGAAAAGCCATTTTAGACACAAGAAGTGAAACGTTCGTAAAAGAAATAATTTAGATTACATTTATTTTCTGAAAAAATGGTTCAGGTTTTGTGCTTCCATCGTACTTATTTCTTTTATTCCTTGTACTTGACTTAAATATACATTTAAATAGCCATAGATATTATCTGAGAACTAGTATTACCTCAAGGTTGTAAATTTAAAGCTATGCCAAAGTAGTACAAAGCACGTACTAGCCGTGCGTGACATCTAGTAGTCTCAACAATATTACGGTCGCAGTGACATAACTTACCACTGAACTATCGAAGGCGTCCTTCGACCTACGCTCACCGCATCGCTCATCGCTCCGCTTAATGCCCTGCTCTCACGCGACGCGACCGCTTGCAAACCTCTCGGTGGTGTTAAATGTATCCGCCTGCTTGTATCAGGTTACCGTACCAAAGGCGTGGGCATTGACATGTCCAACTTGTTTTGTTTTGTTCACTCGACCATCGTAAAGGTTGACTTTCTACGCGCATCGACGTGACGTCCTCACCGGTTGAATTACTTTAAACTTTATATATAGGAGACGCTTGTCAAATGTCAACTTGGAGCACCATTGCACCATTACAACCCTGTCAACACCACTAAACCCTGGTGTACCTATAACCTGGTCATATAGTGAAAATACATTATTCGAAATCGAATACGCATTAAAACAATTCAATCGTGAAAAATTGAAGTTAAATTGGTTCGGTTCATTATATATCGCAATAATTAAATTTGGATTCAGCACTAAATTATTTATTCTCACATTGGAATTAATGTAGTCGTAATTTCTGGACGCGCTATGGAATTATTTATTTCAACGTAAAATGTCACTCCGGTGAAAAATAATTATGCTTGTGTTCCATACGCATCATGCTGCGCCGACACGGCCCTTCAGCGGATTATTAAGATGTTCGAGTGCAGTGCACATTTAGCGGGTTGTCTTTCATTGTTGGCGGACAGAGATACGCCAACAGATAATCGGAATGACCGAACGTGGGGCGACGACTCATTTAATGCTTGTTGATTCGAATGCGAACCAATATCGTAGGGTCATAATTAATATTTGTACTTCTTCTTTATAGCATTTTTAATCAAACGGTATATAAATTTTATGTTTAGGTACCCTTATGGATTATGATCAACCATTGGTCTTAATATAAACAGTGTTCAAGGTACTATTATGATCTAGTCATAAATATCTTATGTTTTCATACAACTGTGCATCATTTATGAGCAGTGGTGTCTAATAAGGGCAAGGAACTTTTAGTCCTAAAACCCATCGCAGGGCGGCGCCACAAGTCCGTGAGACCATTCTATTACTTGAACGAACTTAACTGTATCCATGCTGTGACATTATTAAACTTTATTTTAAAAGTTATAGGGTTGAGAATATAATAGTGTGGATATGGAAAATATTGTAAGGAGACCTAAAACAAAGTACAACACTTGAATACATATTCGGTTATTATACTTATATTTTGATAAAAACTGTCGCAACGTGTTTAGAAGTAAGTCGGGCCGCAGAGGGAATACAAAGATTTTAAATACCGCTATGTGCTCCTAAGAACGTTTGGTGATATCATTAGGTAGCGTAAAAAACTAATTATGTGCAGAACGCTTAAAGACTTACATACTTTATATATTTAAATTGTAAATGAAGCAATTGTTACCATTGAAGGCATAATTATTACATTAACTAACTGCAACTAGTTTTCTGTCAGTGAGATAGAATCGGTAAGTTCTTACTCTGGTGAGCATAACAGAGAGAAATACCGGACGGATTTCGAAAATGGCTTAATACTTAACTACTATCTTAATATTTTTCTTAATTATTACGTATGTACATACATACGTCATCTCTAGTTAAGTGTCCCGCACAACTTTACTTCGGGTCCCTACGCTGCTTGCTTGCCAACGTCATCGTTGTTTTTCATAACAAAAGTTATGATTTCATATTTCATAACAACTCGCATCAAATCAGCGAGTAAACCAAAAACCCGACAGTCCACTAGGCATTTAACTATGATGTCAGAACTTAAAAACTCTTGGACTCCATTTGTTGCTTTGAAATATGAAATCAGATCTTTTATTGATAGCTGTTGAATATAAGTCATTTACATAGAAAACAAATGTATGTTAGCTAACCAACAGAAGGCGAATAGGAAAAAGTCAAAATATTGTGTTATATTTTGTGAACTCTTACAATATTGAATGATATTTTAGTGCCCTTTTAATCTAATCTGGCTAACCAACAAACAATTGTACCCTTTATTCGCTACTTGAAGAATAAAAGAACATTTTCAACAGCTCCACTCTGGTGGTATATACAGATAGTGAAGATGACATCGTATAGTTTAATCAGCTGTCAAGATTTAAAATAACTTCACCTATAGTTATTGATCACTGTTATTACTTACACTAACTACAGATATATTATTATAAATAAAAAAATATGTAAAATTGACTACATTAACACGTGACATCCACAAGTAGATGTTTCGTGACGATTTATAAACAAATTAAAAAACACAAAATAGCGTACAGCAGACGTCTCAGTAAGAAGTCGTATTTCTATGTTAAACAAAGCACTTACAAATTGTTATCACAAGGATAAAATGCACCGCAGTCAACTACGAACTGTACTTCTCTTTATAAAATCCTCCGCTTACTTATTCAATAAACGTTTACGGTGTGGGAACGAAATATAACCCACTTTGTTTAGAAGAAACTACAGCACTTTGTCAAGGTACATCCGTATTCTGTGTATTATGTTCGTATTTACTTGCGTTTGTACATCTTTATTATAGTTGAACGTTTAGGTATTTCTATAAGATAGTACAGAAAAAACACTAAGTTTAAAAACCTTCAGGTCTATACGCACAACCATATTAACTTATTAAATGTAAGGGACAATAAGGAAAGATTCTCTATATTACATACGAAGTATTATCATTTATCACTGATGCTTAAGTTTTTGTATACCAACATTTTTTATGAATCAAGTAAAAACTTGAATAAATACCTTTTGAATTTTAATGTATTTTTAGTAGTTTTATTAGGCAAATAATAAGAGTAAATAAACTCTCAAAACATGTTTCGCGTACTTCTGCAGTTCATAAGAAAAATATTTGGTAAGTTATATTACAGTTGACTGTCATATTTGTGTCGGTTGTTTGTGAAGGCCCCGCGACACAGGATTTTATTCGCAATGCGGGCGTTTTAAATGACATTTAATAATAAATATACCAAAGTACGTTTTTTAGATTGATCAATCGCAAAGCGTGTATCTATAGTTTTTCAAACATTAATTTTATTTCTCTGCGAAATATATCAAACTCTCCAGTTGGTCCTCCCAGTAGTCATATATGTACTTGTCTTAGAGATTTAGTCACATATGCTTCAGTATACGCTTAGTGCGCGGCACAAGACACTACCGTGTTTTCATAAATGGAAAAACCGTTAATCCTGAAAATCTTGCTCAGGATAATCGGACAAACATATTCAATTATTGTATTGTCATCGGTCTTTGATAAGTCAGCGCTGTTTCAACTCAATTCGACGCCTTGAAGTGGGTGAAAATTACGTTCAACGATTCCTTAACATAGATGCAATAAAAGCGAGTTAAAATATACTCAAAATACCCAACAAAATATACTCAAAAGTAGTTAGTGATCCTTACTGCTGAGCCAGAGGTCGTGGGTTCTTTCTTAAATTATTATATTCTATATTAAATTATCTTGTCTACAGATTTATAATAATGATTAGCTAGTTAATCAAGTGACAATTATAATAATTATAAGTCATGATAACTTGGTAATCAAATGAATACATTATAATTGACTGTTATAACAATTATTTTTAATTCCATTAGTTAATACAGTTTTACATAAACATCTTCTAAATTGTTACAATATAGCAAGGGATATCTCCAAGAATAATTAGCTCACTTGGCATATGGATAATTTGCAGTGTCAGTGTAATCAACAAAGACATTCATACATAACTGATAATCCACTTACATAATCCTTTAATTAGCAGTACAATGTATACAACATGTGATTTACTATACTAGAGTAGTTAAGACGCTAAGTCCAAGCTCAAGTCTTCGAGAGTTGTATGTGATCATTTTTACAAAATAGAGCAATTCACAAACTTAAACGTCAAGTGCAGTGTTCGTGTGACAAATGCGACACCATTGCGGCCATACAATCAGAACATCACCTAAATTACGTCTGAATTTCGTTACCGGAGCTCCCATAAACAAATACCTTCTATTCGGCGAACAATTTCACGCCCTATTTTACTCACACGAATTTTCTAACCCAGCGCGGCGCAGTTGAAAATTTCACCCAAAGTTTTATTCTTTTGCATGTGGATTTTTTATTACACTCCATTTTAGTTTCTCTGAACAAATGACCCCAATTCCTTATTGTATTTAATTTCACTAGTAACATACGCTGTTTTAATTTAATGTTAGCCATTTATTTCGACCATTTGAATTAATCAGAGTTTTTATTTTTTCTAATTTTAAAATGACCCTTGTGGCAACAATAGCAACGGACTGTCCGTTGCTATTGTTGTAAATAAAGAGATATTGGGAACTAGTCACCACATAAGTTAATTTGGCGCTTGAAGTTAGGTTCAAGCTTTAATTAATTTAAACAAAGAAACAATACACATATTTATGAGGATACAGATTATTCTTTATAACATTTTATATTAGTGATCATCATAATCATCAGCCTATCACCGTGAGCTGCTATTGTATTTTTAAATGATAAGACTTTGTTTTTAATATACCTGAGGTGGGTTTTTGACCAGGTATAGTAGTTTTAAGTAAAAAACAGTCAGAAATATATGCAGTTACTTACAAAGTCCCATGCATTATCTCACACACGGTCGTCTGATCCTCAACTAATCAGAGTTTGTGCTATGGTAATCAGACAGCTCCCAGTTGGAAATCGACCCCATCAAACTCGGGCTCAATATTCAGGATCACTTACCAATAGACCAACTTGATAGTCTAATTATATTATAGACAGTAAGTCAAAGTACACTCAAAAATATATACTTCTTGTATTTAACTACATCAATTTCTAATAAACTACTTGAATTCAAAGTTTTAACACCGAATGCACATACATATATGTATATAATAATAAGAAAATGATATCTTAATCAACGAAAACTACCACATCCTATTTAAGTTTACCAAAAAATTTATATTCCTATTACATCTTTGTTTTAAAGAGGATGTACAAGAATCAAGGGATACCTTAGAGATTTGGAATTATTCGTAGTCATAACTTTTTGTGATTTATTAAGGGTAAATTGACGTTGTTGACAGAATGAAATTTACTCTGGTATCGTAACTTTGTTCTTGTTTAGTCGATTTAAAAATACATTGGTATATTTAGAAAAATACTATAAATAAATATATTATTTATGTATTTTTACACCTTTAGTACTTCACCATACCCTACCAACCATTGAATATACATATGTTGAAAGGACATAGGAAATCGTCAATCCCGAAAAAGGACTGTTAACGCGTTGATAGACTGAGTCACCCCATGACTTAATTAAAGACTGAGGAATGGCCTTAGAAATTATGTAACATGAAATGATGTCGAAAAATTAAACAGTTTTTCTTTCTCCATCATTCTACCTTTAAACTTTGAAACTCTTAAAGCGAGCAAGTCTTGTCCTGATTACTGAGTAAAACCAACTGACATTTACTTTCAACCTACAAAGTGAAACAAATTACTGACGTATAAAAGGTTATGTCCGAAAAATACATTTAAAGTGATTTGAACAAAATGAAATCAGTAAAACCCGACTTAAGACACATTAAAAAGATAAAATAAGACTTGTTATTCGAAAGTTATCACCATTAAAGTACACAGTCCATGATACTGCAAGCACTGCTTTAATCGAAAGTTTATGGTTACATGAACCATTAAATGTACATAGGAAGCTTCTTGTCATAACTTTTAAATATTGCAAAATTTGTTCTTGTCTCTTACTCAACCCTTCTAGGTGTGTTTTGTTTCCTCGTCCATCGCAGTGAGCGGTAGATGCGCTCTGCAGGACGCCAGTCCACGGCTAAGTGATTTTATTTGTGTCCACATTCCGAAGTGTATCAAATTACGTGGCTATGCGACCAGCTGCTTGATCGATTGTCTGTCGCCTTGCTAAAAGCGCTATATTGATTTAAATAATTATCTTGGGAAAGTTGCAGTGTGTGAATTTATCCGTCAGTTTTACATGGTTGTGGGATTAATAGTCATTACCTTTCGTTCAGCTTTTTGAGTTTACCGTAACGGTTAACTATATCAGTTCAATTTTTATAAGTATAGTAAGTTATTTTAAAAAACAAAAGGATTTTCATCCATTGCACTTATAATCTAAACAGAAAAAATATTAACGTAAGATGCTGATACAATTTAAATTAAAAGGCTTTGCACAGCAGGTTTATAATCAAATAATGTTTGCTATGCTCATTTAACGTTTAACTGACTAAATTAAATTAAATAAAAGTGTAAAGGAACTAGGTATTTCTTGGTTGGGTTTCTCATTAAATGCCTTTCATCCATAAAATATATAAAATTCAATCACGTCGAAAGTCATACAATTTGTCTGTTATAACGAGTTGAAAGACTTTGAGCATAGACTTACCCCGTGTCTTTTTAAGTCGTTTATTAGCAATGAAAATAGTAAATTAGAAAAATATGAACTTCTTAATGATATCAAATTTTAGACTTTATACCTATACAGAGATATATCGAAACGGAAAATATAAAATACAAACTGTTACTGTGTAGCTTGCGAGAAGCGTTGTCTAACAATTACTCGTATGAATGTAAACGTAGATTCAAGCCTGACTGATTTTAGTTTCACAGATATACTCCTAGTTAAGTAAAACTTAGTTATTGCCAGGGAAGTAGGTATACACATACACCCAGTTGTATGTGCACTTCAGTGATTATATTATTACATTTGTTTAGAGAAAGATGCCTCTACATTGGAGGTATTATTGCAATTTATATCAATACTTTACTAACACCTTCCATGATACCGCTTAGTGACAAAATCTTTGACTTTGGCTTTGGTTTAAAAACGGCTATATTTCCAAGATAACTCACTATGATTATCTTCAAGGTATGCAAATAGTAATGTTGTATCTACTAATTTACAAATTTACAAATAGCATTCTGTAGGTGTACCTCTTGTTTATCTCTGGAACCACCAGTAAGATTTTTTGTTTTTTTTTTTTGTGGTTGATGGAGTATTTATTAAGCAATAATAATATAGTCTATAAATTTTAACGCTATGACTTGTACAAGCAAATCAGTGGCCATAAACACAGATGAAACTGAATTATATGACTGCGATGTGTATAATCTTCCAAACTACATTACTAGAACTCAGTCCTATGCTGCATGTTGTCAGTGCAGCTAATTAAAGACTGTACAATACTTTTACAATACTTTTTATCCGAAAAAATCCTGTACGTTCACTTCGCAAGTGCCTTTCTTGCCTTAGCCACAATATCTAGTACGAAAATACGAGTATATGTATTCACTCTTCGAACGAACTAACCATTTTTACCTATTTATTGTTCTATCAGTATATTATATAAATTATTATAATTTGATTTCATACGTTTTTATAGAACTATTGTCAAATATACCCTTGAAGGCTTCTTCAACTGTTTAGCTAAATGTGATTAAATACTTTTTGTAGAGTAAGAACTCCTGTTTAAGATTCGTTAGTGATTATGCCCGAATAAGATGTCAAGTAAGCATATTACCTCTGCGCAATTCTGCCATATTGTATATATAAAAGTATTATTGAGAATGAAAGGAGATTCAGAGCTAAATTAGGCTAAACCTCATGAATAGTCAGAAAGTCGGATCCGTTTTAGTTTAAAATAACGTATTCAAAATGTATGTTAAAACTTTCGATCTTTTTATGACATAACAACAACAGGGAACTAATGATAAAAAAGAAACCTGATGACTACTATTCTATAATTACAAATGCCAAAGTTAAACGTATAACCACTTAGTTACAAGTTTATGCCATAAACCTTATTGGACCTTTAAAATTGGGTCTGGCCCTACAAACCAGGACACAAATCGTGAAATGAAATTGAACCCAAGTTTTAACGTTTGGGATTATTTTATTATGCAGGTAGAACTTTTTGTGAAGTGTTGTTTTATGTGTATTTTTAACGACAGAATGTAACTATTGTTATCAAATTTTATGTTTTAATGTTATAGGTGAAAAGGACTGGTGTCTGTAGTAGGTTAAAGCTGTATAAAACCACTAGGTCATATTTACAATATTTAAATAAATAAAAAGATACTAAAAATAATATTAAAGAAGTAATTCATAAATAGGCTCCTAGTGTAACGGATCTGAATGAATGGGTAGTGTGTAATGGTGAGTATGTGTATTAATAGTAGTAGGAGTATACTAACGTGGGAGAGCCATGCTTCGGCACGTATGGATGGCCGATGGCCTGAATGGAGTATTTCCACGGCCTCATAGATAACTGGCTGTTAAGCAATGCTTGCATTGTGTGACCGTGTTGGTGAGGTTACCGGAGGCCCATACCCTGTTCACTTTCCTTCTTTCCCCTCATTCTTTTCCCTTCCCCTCCTTCCTTTGCGTTCCCCTATTTCCGCTCCTCTCTTTTCCCTACCATAAAAGGCGGACAGCACTCTTGTGACTCATGAGTTGCAAGTGTTCATGGGCGGCGGAAGTCGCTTACCATCAGATGACCCGTCTGCTCGTTTGTCAAAAAAAACATAAAATTTAAATATTATTCCAAATAAATATGAAATACTACTACTATACTACTTTAATGCTAAGAAAATAATCTTCACCATCATCAGCCCTTCACCTTCCACTACTGAACATAGACACCTCCACATGTACGCCACTGATCTCGACCATCAGCTACGCACAGACGCGGTCTTCACTCAAGAACTCGGCTACACCATTGATTATCCGTTCTATGGGCAATGTGGGGAGGAGAGTGTTTTATCTTGTAGTGGCACACCAAGTATAGCTCTTTCCATAGCTCGCTGAGTGAGCTTGTGAGCTTCACCGTGAGTTTCCGTCCGTAGAGTTCACGTCTCGGCACCGTAAGTCATTACAGGCAGGACACACCGATTATAGGCTTTTGTCTTGAGGCACTATGGTATGGACTAGGTGTACACCTGACAAAGCTTAACAATTGCTGCCCATCCTAGCTGAATCCTCCTATTGACTACCCTCTGGTGTGGGTACACACAAATGGTTCTTACCCAGTTGCAAGGTCAGCCCTAGATACACGAAATGAAGAAATAATTGCAAATATGAAGTAGCTCTCAAAACGCTTATACTTAAATTATGTATAAAATATTTATTGTTCTCACTAAAAATAAAGTCAATAAGAGGAAGTAACTTATTAAACGAGTCGTGTTCATAGAATAGGAGTCTATTGGTCAACTCCCGCACTGGGATTTACTAGAGAAATATATTATATAAGGAGTTCTGTTTGGAATGGACTTTATATACACATACACACTATTAGACAAGATGCACTCAGAGTCGGAATAAGAATTTACAACACCCGAAGCTTAAAAAACAACTGTTGCTGTGCTGGTTAAAGTTAGTAAAGGAAAAAGTTACTAGTTAGTAAAGGAAAAAGTTATGTAGCCACAGACTAAAAACTGGTGGTCTTAGCAGAGTGTTATCCGATCAATACTTGAAAATAATAATACAAAAACTAAAAAAAATCAAAGATAAATAATTTAATGACATTTTTGATGTACGCAATTAATGGAACGAGGTGGCAGGCTATAAAGTTAATTCTGCTAGTTTCAAAGTAACAGTCACCCAACTTAGAAAATGGACCTACTTTGAAAATTTAGTAAAACAAAAACTCATTAAAGAAAAGTACATCTTTTTAGTTAATTTTTATTTAAAAAGGGGAGTAAACATGTAACATCATGAAAAATTAAATCAATTAAAGCACCATTTTTGGACACAAGTATACTGCGCGTGGACACTGTGCGAGTAGCACATTAGCACATACTTTATGAAATTTTTGACTATGTTATTCGGAGCAACCGAGGACATACTGGCGAGCAGATACTGGCAAGCAAGTTGTCTTGCCAGTATCTGCTCGCAAACGTTTTTAAAAAAATTAAGAAATACCAGAAAGATTCAACTTTATCTCCGATATACGAATAACATAATTCTATAACATAACATATTTACGTCAACATAATTCTTGGAAAATCACATTTATGCTAACGAATAAACGTGAGGAATCTCCTCAATAAAAGAATGTTCTCTTCAGGCCCCCAATAGGTTGATGTGTTAAATGACGCGCACCGGGGTGCAATAAAATGGTTGCGGGTGGCATAATGTTAACATTTGACATTTTTATATTCATTTAACTCAAATAAAACTTTGTTTCTTCCTCTATGTTGTTTATTACGATATATTTGTTCTTAATTCCACTGTCATATATCACAAAATCAACTTGTTTTTTATTACTGATTCATGTTTGTATTTATGTGTTTGCTGCTCTGTCAATGCCCCAGTGACCCTTGTAATGTGACTTTCAGCGCCAGAAATTTGATTATACATCATTATTGCATATAAGAATGATTAATAGTGTTTTAACATTTATGCTGAAGTGCAGTGCAGCAGTTTTTGAACGACTTCTAAACAGAGTGGTTAGTTTATCTATATATTATTATTATTAATAGAAATAAAAATCAGATTAAAAGTAAGTAAGAAAAATAAGTTTAACCCTAATTGGTTCGTGATTCAATAGTGTAATAATTTTAGTAGCGATTTTACAATATCACTACAAATTAATTCAGGAGGCGTTTGATACCGCGGTCTTAATCAGCCCATTCTCACAGACTGTTCCTATTTCACATCGGTAGTTCTAAACTCCGCTGTGGCGGTGCGCCAGTCGGCCGGCGTGGTTTAAAATATACTCTACTGGCTTACACGTATGTACTTTCTGTTTCAACGATTACTGTGAAAATTGACAAGTAAATTAGCTGCAAAAAGTTGTTACTGCTATTGTATAATAGTTTTAATTTAAAACAACACAGGTAAAATTCAAAGCTCTGTTTTGTACACCTACATCCAATATTCGTGTTTCTATTCTTTATGCAAATGTAGAAACGGCGAGACGCGGGCCAACCTTATCCAAGAGTGTCACTCTCAGCTGTGGAATCGATTTGGAAGTTTATTCAGGCTGACAACGCGTGAAGCAGGGCTGAGCTCGAAATCTATTCCACTCTGTACACCTATATAAGCCGACGTCTCAACTCCAAGCACGCGTATTACCAGAGCGTTCAAACGCCAATTCGAATTTGGTACACGAGCGCGTTTCCATATCCAATCTATGGAGAAACATTAGATTTGAATAGGTTAACTAAAATAAGCAGTGATACAGAAGTAGTCAGCCTATGGGTATTCCACTCTAAAATCTAAATTAAACTGTGTAGGGTTGTCATTGTTTAGACACTTTACGTTAATAATCTTTTGTGATGTTGTACATTTAAATAACTCTGGAGCGTTGCAGAGATAGCATCGAAATTTATGTGTTGGGGTTGGGAGACAGTGGCCGTGTACAATTGGATGTGACAGACAACGCGCCCTGTTTCCCCGAACAGTTCAGTCAAATGCAAAACTCGTCGTGTAAAATGGGAATATTGTAAAAGTAAATGTGGACGTAGACGAGCGAACATCGTTTGTGTCGCTACTGCTTTGAAACAATGTCTGTGCCATACTTGTTAAACTGTAACACTTTATGAAGAAAGGCGTCTTATAAGCATTTTACGAAGGTTGTTGATTATCATTGTAATACTATTAGGAATGTATTTTCTACTCAATTGTGTTGTATTTCTAATGGACCTAATTTTAAGTACGGTATTTTAATACCAGGGAGTGAGTACTTTTATAATGACTTAGGAAGGTTGAAGTCAAGACCAGTGACAGGGACTTTCTCAACCTAACGCAACATAAACATAACGTGTCCATCGCGTTAAATATCACCAAATGAGGGGCAGCATGGCGTTTGAGGAGGACTACTTTCAGTAACGGACATTACATTTCTTAAATATTTTTAATTTGTTCCTTGTAATTTTCTTCATAAATATTCTCACAGATCGTAAACGTTGTAGACAGAACATTAAAAAAAAATCTCACTATACTCATAGTTCTACTGAAACTTCGATGCCATCCATACAGTCAGCAATTGCTTCTCAAACAAGTGAAAATATGTTATTACAAATCAAACATTTGCATGATGCATGTATCCAACGTTTCCTAGTAATCTGTACCCCTACAATTATTATTAATATACCCTTTTTCATACAATACGATATAACTATACACTATTAACTTTAATGCGTACAATAATGTTTACTACTCTATGTGACATTATATAAAAATGATTGTTGGTCGTTGCATATTTCCACCTTTGTATTTTATCTCTATCTGTTTAGTTTAACTAAACAAAATTTACTCGTAAAGCCCATTGGTGTAGTGGTTAGTGACTATGACTGCTGAGGCAGAAGTCATGGGTTCGATTCACATACGAAATAAAAAATTGTGTAATCTACAAATAGTTGTCCCCGGTTTGGGTGTTCTTTGTGTCCGTTATTGATATGTCTGTAAAACAAGAATAGTTCTTAGTGAAGAGGTTGCCTTTTTTTAACAATAATAATATATCTAAGAAGTATGAAGATTTACACTTAATCAATAATATTTTAAGTAATTATTCTTTACTTATTTATTACCTAGAGCATATTATTTTAGATGATTAGTATCCACTCATTTTCCAATGTTTTCTTGATAAGCAGTACTATTTGGTATCATCTCACCCCTGTTGAGGAGGGTGTGGAGACTATTTGAAGCACTGGGCTCCTTATAGTGATTTTCTTCGCAGCTCACCACTGTGAGCCGGTCATTGGAGTTAGCTCACCGGCCTCGAGGTTTGCTCGCCGATCGCTCCTCTGAAGAGGGGTCCAGCGAGCCGCCTGCGAGAGGTCGGTGGTTGGCTATCTGCATCCGATGGCGAAGCCAATGCCCCGCTCGAAGGAACTGATATGAGCTCTCTAGCTCGTTTGAGTTGACACAGCTTCGTCCGCGCAGCTCTGGCCTTCGCTGTGATGGTCTCGACGTGGTGATTCATCGACAGTGATCTGTCGATGGTGATTCCCAGGTACTTGACCTTTGGGGACCATGGGATGTCCTCTTCCATCAGACGTAGGTTTGGCGGGTAGTGTGCCATACCGGTTATCATCGCCTGGGTCTTCGACACGTTGCACTTGAGCCTCCATCGCTTCAGCCAGCCCGGAAGGGCTTCGAGTGTGGAGCGCAATTTCCGTGCAGCGTGTGCGGCGTTGCGTGAACTTGACAAGTACGCGGCATCGTTTGCAAACAGTGCCAGCTTGACGTCTCCGACTACAGGGATGTCATCCGTGTAGTGGGCGTACAAGGCCGGTGACAGACAGCTCCCTTGCGGGACTCCGGCACTGATGGTTTTGATTTCCGATGTGGTATCCTCTATAGCCACACGGAAGGTTCTCTGGGTCAGGAACGATGCGATGATCGCGACTACTTTTCGTGGTAGAGACGATGTCGACAGCTTGTGGATGAGACCTTCATGCCACACTCTGTCGAACGCCTTCTCCATGTCGAGCATCATGGTCACCGTGCTCCCGCCCTTGTTCAGCCACGTTGCCATCTCGTCTAGGACACGAGTCAGCTGGAGCGTGGTGGAGTGCTCCTGACGAAATCCAAATTGCTCGGGCCTCAGCCGAGTGTGGGGTTGAGCCCTTACTAGCAGTAAGCGCTCGAACACCTTGGACGTCGTCGAGAGGAGTGTGATGGGCCGGTAGTTCTCCGGTTTTCTGAGGTCCTTGCCGGGCTTCGGAAGTAGGATAACCCGACCCCGCTTCCAGATGTTAGGGAAGTGGCCGGTCCTCAGGATACCGTTGAACAGTTGTGTCAACGCTATGAGTGATTTCAGTGGAAGTCGCTGCAGTGCAGTGTTCGGTATTCCGTCTTCACCAGGTGCTTTCCGTGGGTTGGTTTTCCTGATCATCGCAAGAACCTCGCTCAGTGTTACGAGCAGTTCACCCTCAGACTGGGCGAGGGGCCTCGAGAGGTAGAAATGGGTTGCCGCCTCTATCTCCCGAGTGTGGTGTGGTGGTGGATTGTCGTGAGGTGTGAACTGTTTTTCGAGGCTGTTCGCGATGATCTCGGCACGGTCTTGCGCTTTGTAGCGTATTTGCCCGTCCTCAGCGAACAGGGGGCGCGTGGGGTTTGGTTCTGCAGTCAGTTGCCTGCAGAGTCGGTGTACCGAGGGCTGTTCGTCCTCGATATCTATAAGGAAGTTCTCCCATGCGTCACCTCTGTGCTCCCAAAGAGCAGCCTTGAACAAGTTGGTAAGGCGGTTGTATCGGGTCTTGTCTCGGGGGTGCCGAGTTCTCTGCCAGAGCTTCCCAGCCTCTCGCTTCTCCTCGAGCATTTTACGGAGCCGAGCGGGCAGAGGGTTCTGTCGCTCGCTGCTCGGTCTAGTGCTCGAGGAGACTCGAAGTGCGGCTTGGATAGCTCCGGTGATTTCTTCGGCGGCTTCATCGACTTCCACTGGCGTTTTTACAACCGTAGGGCGGCTGTAACAAGCTAAGGATTCTTAAGCCTAAGCCCTCCAGTCTGTGTGGACTGTGGGCTTCGGTGGGCTGACCGTAGCCGCGGGCTCCCTGAACACAAGTAGCACCGGCCTGTGGTCCGATGGTAGGTCCTTGAGCACTTCCTGTGCCGGAGGTGCTCTTAGTCCTTTGAACACTATGATGTCCAGTACGCTATCACTATAGCCCGCTGGGTCGAATCTAGTGGGTTCTCTGGGGCCAGCGATTTCATAGTTATGCATATCGGAGTCTTGCATAAGGAGATTTCCCATTGCGTTGTTGGTGGTGTTGTGCCATGCTTGGTGCTTTGCGTTCAGGTCTCCCGCGATTATGGTCGGCGTCGTATGTTGGAGAACGCTCCGGAGTTCATCGACGCGGGCTCTCTGATTCGGAGCTCGATAGGCCGCGTAGAAGCGCATCTCCCGCCTGCCGATTTGGACATCGATACCAAGCGCATACATGGTATCGAGTCTCTTCGGTTCGACGGGTTGATGCACTACTGTCGTCTTCACTAGGATAGCGAGTCCACGATATGCTTCGCCTCTTGGCGAGACCTCATCTTGGCGGTACACAATGTACCCTGGGATCTTGAGTGGCCTGTTGGCCTTCAGGTGGGTCTCGCTTATCAGCATGATATCGACCCGCTGTTCCTTGAGAAATAGGCGTAGTAGGCCTATCTTGGATTTCAGCATCTCCGCGTTCCAATGAACCACCCTGAGCGGCTTATCCATTGGTAGTGAGGTTTTGCAGTAGTCCTGACGTATTAATCTCGCCTGCCTTACCACGCTGTGCGAACAGCATGAGCAAGGCTGCGAGTTGGTCCCTCTCCCGGTCCTTGACTGCTGGGCTGCAGTTTTTGGGTGCCGCCGCAGGTGTGGGTGGCTTTTCCTGGGCCGCCTTCTTTCTTCGGTGCCTTCTCCTCTTTTTTGAGGAGCTTGACCCCGGGTTTGCTTCGGCCATCAGCGTGGTGGGTGCCAATCGACGACCACGTTTGGTTGGTCGATGACCTTGGGCGGGCCAGTCCTCGGCGTGAGTCCCGCCTTCTTGTTGCGGGCTTCCCGCTTGTAGATTGGGCACGCCGCACTGCAGGCTGGATGCGGGCCTTGGCAGTTGGTGCACGTGGCTCCTCCTTTGGTCGAGGGCAGTTGTGCGCCTGGTGCTCGCCACCGCATCGCACACAGGCTAGGCGCCTGTGACAGTTCTGGGAACTGTGGCGGCCTCTATGACGACGCCTGGCATGAGCAAGACCTCGTCAATGTTGTAGGCCTTGGCTGCGGTCGGGCTCTTCTCCACTTCTGCGAAGAAGATGCATCCAGGTCTGCTGGTGCGAGCACGGATATGCTTCGCAAACTTGACTGGCACTCCCTTGCTAGTCAAGTCCTCCACTATTTCTTCTGTGGGAGTGTCCGCAGTTAAGCCCCGGATAGCCATTTTCAGGGGCTTCTGGTGCGGTGGGGCGATGGCGTAATAAGGCGCCTTGTCCTGTCCGAGGTCATCCAGGTGAGCCTGAATGACTCGGAATTCAGCGTCTTCTTTGGGAGTGAATTTAAATCTCTTCCCAAAGGGCCTCACGCTGGGTGGGTGATCAATTTTGGTCCAACTGGACGTCCCAACTCTGTTGTTATGGGCCTCTGAGTTGTTATGGGTTTCTGAGGTGGTGGTGCGGCAAGTACAGCTGCTGCTGTCCTTGGCCTGGGTGTAGGCGTAGGTGCCCGTTCGACTGCCAGTGTTACTGGAGTCGGTTCGGGCGAGGTGGAGAGGACTTGGACGTCCATCTCCTCGCTATCCCCTTCCTCGGAGTCCGAGGTTAGGGAAGCCTTCTTCCCGCCTCCGTTTGCCTGGTATATTCGTTGCGGTAGGCGGCAGTGCTGACCCCACCACTTTCAGGATGTGTACATCCTGGGCAGTGAGGTCCTCCTTTTTCTTGTCGCCAATATGTACTTCCATTACTCGGAAGTACGCCTCCAACTAGCGCTGCAGACCCTGCGACATTTCTCCCTTCTCTCGAAGGGAGTTGAAAATACTCAGGTCGCCCTGGTATTTTTGTCGCTGGTTCTGCAGCGCTGCGACGGTCGAGCCTTTCTCTTCGCTGCTGGTACTCTTCATATTGGTGGATCCATCCTCGTGGCGCCTTGGCATGTTTGCCATCACCGTTGAGGTTAGCGTCGGAGACCCCACCCCGCGGCGAAGGTTTACACGCTGGTCTTCTCGGGGAAAGTATTCGCCTCCGAATGTACAAGTACAATTCGGGTGCAAATAATAATATTTAACAAATATTAAATATTAAAATAAGCAGTGTTAGGGGCGCCCGTACGATGGCAGTCGGAGCGCAAGCACGTCCGTTCGCCACGACAGTCCCAAACACTCTCACTGATAAGCAGTAGTGCCCGCTGCCCGGTAATCAATTGGCCGCTAGCAAGGTAGATAAATTAAATTAATATGTTTAGCCTTAGTACGACGCATCTACAGAATCATTCAGAAGCAAAACTTTTTTCAATCAATAATTTCCAATTGATTCTTACCATATAAGTCCCAATTCAATTTGTAAATATGTCTGTGTTAAACTTAGAAATTGTATATTAGCTTTACACTGAAAATAAGACACAATTTAATTTTAACTTATAGAAGCTGATTTGAAAAAGTTAATTTCACACATAGTAACATTAATTATTAATTGCCTTTAGGAACAACTGTCATTTATATAAATCAATTATAAAAACATAATGTGACTTTCTCTTCAGATGTATGTCTTCTTATCGGTTCGTCGACAAACTATAGTGGTATTATATTGTTGCGGCAGAGAACTTTGACCTAATTATCGGGGGCAGACATAAGATCTTTGTAGTTGGTAGGATCCAGCAGTGGGGTCTCGAGGTTTCTTTGCACAAATCAGAGGCCGTTTGTTTCCTCTGTCCTTGGCAGAGTTCACCTCCGGGGCTACACATTGTAATGGTAGGCGTCCGTATCAGCATCGAGCGTACGATAAAAATTTGGGAGTCGTCCTCGATAGAATATGGGAGTTTGGTAGACACTTTCGGCAAAGCCTAAGAGCCTCGGCACCAAGGCTCTTAGGCGTAACCGCGGCATTCTCGACGCTCTTTTTAACTGACTCAATTTAGGTATACATCATGCCAAAAGTTGTACACCGAGCTGAGATTGGATCCTTTTATGCATCCCTAATGTAAGTTATATCTCTTATTCTGCCTTTAAGGAGGAGCTACTTGAATGATTGGAATATTTTGAACACAAATCCTCTGTTTCGTATGGGAACATAAACGTGAAGCCACAATGAGTTCACGTATAGTATAGTATAGTATAATAGACTTAAAAAAAATAGGGTAACCGCTATTCCTTTAAACCGTAAAACCGTGCTATATGAACACTCATTATCTCCTAACCATTACAGAGCTGTACCTTGCATCATCAGCAACATGTGTTACAAATATTTTAAAACTTTAATAGCCTACAATTTTGAGCATTTTATCATGATTTCCCTGGGATCTCATGATCAAATCCTGATTTGATCACTTTAGGAGCATACTCTTTTAAATAAAAAATAATAATTTTGAAATTCGGTCGTCAATTTGCAGAGCAATCTATTAACATACATTAGAATAATAAAGATGTATACAGTCGTCCAAAAGATGTAGCCGTTATTATTTAATCCAAAATATAGTTTTATCTCCCTTAACGATCAAAATCAAGCAACACTCTTTACCGGTATTTATGAATTGTTAAGAGTAGGAGTCAGTCATACTAATGATCTTACTGGTATAAACAGCATAGTGGTCTATATATTAAAACAGCAGCAGTTTAGCGCGAATGCCTGACCAACTAACACACATATTTTGTTTTGAAAAGGTAAAGTTTTATCCAGCCTACTTATCATTATAAACTCATAAAATATATTATTAAAAGACAGCTGTAGCCTTTTTTTTAATTTAAAACGTTACTACAAAGCGAACGTTGAATTACCTACATTTATAAAAGTTTTATTATGATAAAAAGCACATTTTTATAAGCAATGTTTAATAACAATAAACATTTAAAATGAGTCAGGAAAGGCTGTCATTACTTACAAGTTTTATCATTTATTATCGAGCTCTTAATATTTGTACAATATATTTTATTAAATACAGCATAAGTTATTATTAAGGTAACCTTCTACATGTCATGACGATCCAAGAAAGTATGGATGAATAATTGTAATAGGGATGATAAGAACATGATCGGGTGGCACCAGAGATGTCCGATGATAGGAAAGTATGAAGGAAGAGGATATACTGTACCGATTAAATTAGATTAAATTGGGAAATGGTAAAGACGGGTGTCCTTGTACATGACATCAATTAAAATTTTCATAATTAGCAAATCTTGCAAATTTTAGTAAAACATGTCTTGAACAATGAATAAACTTTCTTGTATTAAATCACAATGCAGATACTAAAACTAGATAAATATGTAATTAAAAAATATTGTCATATTTCAAGGTATGGGTGTAAAAATAATCAAGCCGTTTTGTGTCTCATCACATACCCTTATTTTATACTATTTATAATAAAACGTAAGAATATATTACATATAATATTACCATACATTTTTTATGCACTATTCAGCATTGTGACAGACGTTTTAGAACAAAACTGTGTTGATCAACTACTTGTTTTTAATTGCGCATTTAATTTGTATTATTATTAGGCAGCTTCCACTAGTTTAGCATAGGTCCCATCTCTCTATTTGAATCTGTCACTGAGAGTGGGGATGTCACGTCTCTTCAGTCTCGTGTGCTATTGTTCTCATACTCCGCTTAAATCCAGTGCTCAGCTCTTTTGTGTGTTTTGCAAGTTTTTGCTGACATCTTAGGCTCCAGCATCTTAGGGTCCCAGGAGCGTCTGAAATGATTTGCCTAGCCCTTTTTCCTGCGCTTTTAAGAAGAGTTAGGCTAGTCTAGCAACTAGAGTACCATTCCAAGTGTAAATACGAAAACAAAACCCTATGCCAATGCCAATACCTGCTACCATCACTCCAGGAGACATAACAGTAAATCTCAGTTATACTATCAGCAAGCTATTTTATCAAGAGCAGTATGTTTTCTGCAATCGTTACACTTTCTGGAGTAAACTACATAGTACAAGTATGACAGTGTATGCAAAGTGTTATAGCTCGTTTTACTGCAAATGATTTTGATAGTGAGCAATATTTTCTCTCAAGACAGTTCCTTGGTGGCGCTCCCTAGTTTTATTCATATTTGAGCTATCAGTTACTACTTAGCTAGCTTACACAGCTTAGACTCCTTATTCAATTGGATCAGTCTGCTCTTATGCAAAACCAGGTAATGTACAACAATAGCTGCGACAGAAGAAGAGAAAATGATTACCAACTACTATGGTGATGTTCCATCGACTTCTATATTTTCTCTAAGTATATTTGATGGACAGCTCTGGACTCTTTCTCGTTATTACGAGATAAGAAGTATGTTAGCTAGGTATCATTTAACTATCGTAGTACTTAATGTGTGTCTTAAGTGACTTACAATATTAACTTCTAAGGTAATGATTCATTGTCGATCTAGCTTACGACAGATTTTATTAAACTTATTGTTCAGACGGATAGATTAAAATTCCATAATAACTTAAGAAGTTTTTGAATTGAAAAACAACAAATTGAGTAACCTCTTCGCTTTTGCTATCATAGTCTATAAAGACGATATATTTAAAAACAATGTAAAAAAGCTAAAATGAGAAACCTCTTTATGAATAATTTTAATAGTAATCTGAAAAACGCAGACGGAATTTTTATTTAAATTTGTGAAAAGTTAAGCTGAAACTGATTGGAATAAAAGTAAAAAACCTAAATTAAATTGTTGAAACTCGATAAATATATATACAATACAAGATTAAAATTAACCAAATCTATGTATAATAATAACGCAGAAGAGTTTTTCTGTTTGTTTGTTTCACCATGCTAATTTATTTATTTTATTTTATTTAATTAATCTTAGGAAGACCAACAGCAGATAATAACATGCTAGCGATGTATAATATATAACAGATAGCCAATTATAGGCCACAAATAGCTACTGTATGGAAGACGATGCGCGAACACTGCGAGTTTCACTGTCTTTCTGTGTAGTAAGTGTGGAAGAAGGTATCAGTGAATAAAAAATTGAGAATTTGTTGGTTATTGCTGGTTATGTCTTTGAAAAAAATCAAGGCTGAGCATCCGCCTTAAGGAATCGGGTTTAGAATTGAATACGTCAAAGTTATGTATTTTGGTTTGTTCATTTAACGTTTTACTCGCTCGCCAAAACAACGCGTTTTGACGATAATTTGTGGATGCAAATGGAAGGTAATGTATATAATGCCGTAATAGACTGTACTGAAATTCAATTACATCAGTAACAGTTGATACAGCTTTGAAAATTTTCATATCATTCGCGAAGCATAAAAGTTGTGAGTGCTGGAAGCATTTGTCTATATCGTTAATGAAAATACTCATACAAACGCCCAAGAAGAGAACTTTGAGGGACTCCGCTTGGTACCTTCACCCAACCTGACATGTAATTATTAATCACAACAGCTTGCGAGCTATTAGTTATTTATGATGCGATTCTAATCAAAAGGTCTCCTCTTATCCCGATTGACTGTAACTTCGAAATTAACACGGTATGATCTATTCTATCAAAACATTTTGTGCAGTCTATGTAGATTACATCAACTTGTCTACCTTTGCTCATTGACACAGTGATGTAGTCGTTTAGTAAAATAAGATTTGATGTTGTGGAGCGGCCTCTGAGGAACCCATTTTGAAAACTGTTGAAAACAAATTTTTAACGCAGGGTATAATTGATTGTTAATTATTTTTTCAAATATTTTCGACACTACAGATAATTTTGATACAGGTCTCTAATTTTCAGCCTCTGATTTAGAGCCCTTCTTGTGAATAGGGGTAATAAATGTCTTCTTCTATATTATCGGTACAGTGCATTTGATAAGAGATTTGGTGTCTGCACACGTATACAGGAAAAGTGGAGGTATGAGGTCGGGTCCTGCTGATTTGTCAAGGTAGAGTGACTTTAACAGATTCGTCACTGCTGTAACGTCTATATGCACCTTATAAATATCGGCAACAACGTCGCTGTCGTTATGAGAGGTGTTGATGGATAAGATAGAAGTCTGAGATGGCTGCAGAAAGGTTGAGAAGAAATAATTACAAAATGCGTTACATATGGCATCGCCTGTATTTGCTACAGAACCGCTGTATGTGACGGAGCCTGGTATGTTTGATGACTTACGACGTGATTTGATATACGACCAGAAATATTTCGGGTTGAACTTAATTGATTCTTCAACTGATTTTATATAATTCTCATAACACTTCTAAGAGCCTTTCCACACGCTTGACTCTTACCCGTAATAATTTAAACGTCTCATAGTCCGATCGATTACCGTATATTTTAAATTTGCGATTATATTTACGTTTTTCTTTAATATTGTTTATTTTCGGTGATGCTGTATACCACACTGGAAAAGAATTGCTACCATCTGATTTACTTTTTGGGATATATTTATTAATTTATAGCACAATAAATGAGTAAAAGAAATCAACCGCGTCACCGATTGACCTATCAGAGAGTCTACTATACCAATCAATGTTACGAACACTTTTGTTTATTTCGTCGTAATCCCCTTTTGCAAATAAATATTTAGTTCTAGACGCTGGTTTAAAGTTAGGCAATTTAGATGATACGATTCTAACAGATTCGGAACATTCAGATACGCGCAAGGAGTCTTTTGACAGGATTAGATCTAGAATTCCACCGTATGTATTTGTTACGTGATTGTACTACTGTAAATTGTGGTAATGTAACATGTCGATCAGGTTTTGCTCATCATAATGTATGGAACTATCAGTTAGATCTCCATGAGTCTCTTTGTATTGGATAGAGTATTTTTGATTCTTGTAGGACGGCTACTTACAAATAAATTACAAATAAAATTAAAGAAATATATACATTACTACTAATATAATATAAGAATATTTTAATAAAACTTGTTAATCTCTGTAAAAACTGAACGAAAACGTGAAAAAGAAAATGTTGCATTTGGAAGCCTAATTCTTGACGGAGGAAAAATGTTACATTAGAAAGCTCAGTTCTTTAGTCTTTTTAACATCACGTTACAGGTCTTAGAAGCGAAACAATGGACATAAAACCGGAATAAACTAATTTGTAGGGATGGTTATTAAAAAAAACACAAAAATGACTATAAGGAACGCATTGATTAAAAAACGAAAACAAACCAAAATAAAACGTTAGGTTCAACCAGGTAACAATGTAAATATATAATGTCATACTTGCTTATAAAGGGTTTTTCAACAAGAACTTTGTTTTTTAAAACAAAATAAAACAAAGAATTTAGATGAAGATGATTCAAATTTTTATTGTATCACAAAGAGTATGGTTTGGAGTATTATGAATGAAAAATTATATCAGGCAAATGTCCACGACGACCACACTGGCAGATGTCGATTCATTCATAAAAAAAATAATAATCACTTTTTGGCAAAATGGCGGGTCTATTTCGGTAATCGTGTCATGGATTTGGAGTTTTAAGGCTGCAATCGATTTGATTGGCACCGTATAGACATAGATAGGTAATTTCTCCTTCTGGAAACGCTACCAGTGTAGTCGACGATGGGGGGGAATATTACGTCCCCATTTTTACTGTTTTTCTTTATAGTTTTAGTCGAACGTAAATATTAATTTATTTTTTTAATGTATTAGAAAAAAGATAGTAAGATTACTATATAATTGCATATGAATTATATTTTAAATTAAATATACTTAAATACTGCTAAGGGTTACCTGATGGTAAGTGACTACCGCCGCCCATGGACACCTCAAGAGTCACAAGTGCGTTGCCGGCCTATTAGGTAGGAGTACGCTTTTTCTTAAAGGTTTGAAAGTCATATCGGTCCGGAAATGTGGCAGGCGACATTTTGTTCCGTAGGCTTCTGGAGAAGCGCACAATATGCAGAATATGCTTTCTCCTAATAAAGGGGATCTAAGGTGCTGAATAAAGAACTGAGATAGGTCCTTACAGATGTAAGAAAAGTGCTCAAGCAGACAGAGTTTGACATTAATAGAAAACTTTTTTACTACGAGTCTACAATTCTTAAAACAAAGCCAATACTGACATAGTAACGAAGGCTACAAAGCTTTATGGCAAATTGATCTACCAAATTAAGTCGGAACTTCTTGATGTTACGACTATTCCAACTTTCTTTGACACTGTACTGAGAAATATGCTCCTTTTATTACTTCACATGAAGATATGAAGCTTAATAATGTTGAACTTTGTGGACTTAGTTACTTACAAATGTATATCAGTTAGAGCTGAATAAATGTACCTACTGAATTTTAATTATTTTTTAAAGATGAATCTTCTCTTGAACAGTTTATGTATATGGGTAATAAAAAGGCTCACGTTCTTAGCACTTTACACACGTGTGACACTATAATGTTTGATACACGTATTTTTGAAAATATTGCTATATAAGGCTTATATGTATACAATGATTAATACAATACAGTTTTTTGTTAAGCAGAACCTGACATGTCTTAATTTTCTTGCATCGCTTTTCGATCTTTAAACTAAGATATCAAAAGAAATTTCCAAGAAAACTCTCTCTTTATTTAGTGCCAATAGAGTTCGGTGTGGGCTTATAGCTCCCACAGGCTTGGGTGGGCCTGTCCTAAAGACGACAGAATTATCGACAATTACGCTTCAACCAACGTCAGTTGCCGTCGTTCCACTGTCATTTAGAAATGACGTTTAAGGGTTGTTAATTGTACGCTGTGAATCGTTCTCTGTTACAATGTATAGATGTAATTTTGCTCATGGACTAGGTTCAGTGTAGTGTGAAGGATAATTATATCCTTCAGTACATTAGTATTATTTCGTTTGCTAAATAATTGTTAACGGGGAAATATGTTGTAAATGTTTGAAATGTTTTGAATTTCTTTCATATTTTTAATAATAATAATTAATATATAATATAAATAATTTTTAATAATAAGTAAATTTCGGCTATTAAATATATCAAAATAAATATCAAATGGGAATCTAGACATATGTAATGTTGGAAATTATTGTTTATTAGTTACTATTTTTTACGTTTATTTTTATACGATTACCTAATGCCTATTGCATTACGTAATCACTTCTTTGATGACAGGCGAATCTACTATGATAGTATACCAAGTAGAATATCTGCTATATTAATTTTATCTTATTGATACTTCGCAGTATTTATTAAATAAGATTATGATGAACGTTATACCAAAATTCAAAAGCGACATAGTTCAATAAATATGTTGTATGTAACCGAGTACCGAGTACAAAGCCTCGCCCGCCGCCGTAAGCCTTGCAGCCGATTGGCCGATGAGGCACGGCTTAACCACTGTATAGGGTTTCAGCCTCACGAGGATCACACTAGTAACACTACGTCACCTCGATAAAGTTTTAAGCTGTTTTTAAAAGGATTTTTTGGCTTCTTACTTGACAGTGAGGTGTGAAGTTTTATAGATATAAAGATTTATGTCATACACATTGTAAAAAGAAACAATTTCATGCATAAAATGTTACATGTGTTGCATTTCTCTATTAGTCACTGAATATTTATTGTATTTTGTTATAAAAGATAAGATTTCTTTTTAAAAGCCAAGATTTAGTTTAAATAGAGAATTATAAGTAGACAAGAATGAGTTATTTCTTTTAGTTATTAATGCCATTAGTAATAACACACTTATTTCATGAAATTAATATTATTATAATATTACTCAAATTAAATAAAACAATATTTGATTTTCATACACTACGTTCATACACAATACAGCAAGGAAGGGTTCTCTTTCCTTTAAACTTAAAAGAAAACTATTGAAACAATATTATGTTACCTTTGCTTCTTAATCATGTTATTGGTAATTTACTCCTACCTTGGTTTTTTACTATAACTTCATAGGTTTGACAACTAACAGAGAGGGAAAAGAAACCCTCTGTTGATCCGTTAACTGGTAGTCCGTAAACAGTTCTTGGACCAACTGCTAGAGAGCGACTCTTTCTTTATTTAACAGTCTTTATTTCTTTATTTTCAACTTGTCTATCAGTCTACTTTTTAAAAATGGCTTATATATGTATAAAAGGAAGTAATGATATATACGATAATGGCTAGTTCACAACTTGACATAAACAAGGGCGGACGACCGACAAAGTTCGACAAAGTTCGCAACCTTATTGTCAATTGACATCAAGACACAAATACCGCTTTCGGTCGTGATCGAATGAAAGAAAGATACTCGTTATTTGCGAGTCGGCGTTCGTCCATAAACGTTATCACTAACTAGCGATCTGGGCGGATCGATCCCCCTGATTCGCTCACGAAATTAAGGAAATCGCTCATGGGGATATTATTCTCGGTGAAGATACCATCTGTTCTAGATGTGGAAGATTTGCGCTGTACTTTTGTGAGATTTTTCGTTTCGACCAACTTTTTGTTGATGATGTGTCCTTATCTGTTGACGAATCTTGGGCTATGGCGGAAGATACGGCTTAGAGAAATCCCCTTGGTCCGACGTCGACAAATTTTTTACCACATATCTTTGAACAGACCTTTACCAAATAACATTAATATTGCTGTTTTTATGGTCGACTAGTAATGTCTCATCATAATTTTTATATGTGCTGTAACCTTTCCTCATGTCTTTTTATTATTCTTCATTTCTTTCATTTACAATCGTATCGTTTTTTTATTACAATTGTAAATAGGTATATTCCTGTTTTGAATATGGCAGAAATTAATTGCAGAAGAATATCGCTTTTAACTAATTATATTATAAACACTGGGTGGTTGGGTTTGGATACACGTATTAACTATAACAAATAAAAACACCAAAGTACATTATTAATTTCGTCTCTATTTTTTGTAATCGTTTACGTGGAAATGTTAAATACTTCTTACTTTTTCTTAAAAACGATTAACATGTCGAAATTGTATATCATAGACACATACGTATCTAAGTACATATTATGTTAGTGTGCATACATACATTCGAAAAACATAACTCTCCTTCTTGTAGATTAATATTCTTGTAAAAAATTATATACCTACTCGTATACAGCACAGCACCCACATAAATACAAAAAAAGAAATAAAGCGACCTACACTCAGTACGTGGAATCACACCATTCTTTGTCCTCACACAAAAGCAAAGCGCCCACAGGAGTACAATTATCAGTTTTGTTTTTTTTTATTTCTGTATGTAAGATGGTAACAAATTGTTTTAGTCGCTCATAGTTGACGTCGCGTCGCCGTCACCGTACCTCTTGACGGGCGCTTGGGTGGTCTACCTAATTGCCTTGTAACGTTGTGACAAATCAGGCTAAGTCAACAGTAGATAATGCGTTTGATCAATAACCTCCGGAATAGGTTTGATTAAGTTTTGTTTTAATTTGATTTGTTTAGTTGAATAATTATGAACGGTCTATTTCAAGAAAAGTTTTGGCTATTTTATAACACTTAATTTCCTTACTAAAAATTAACTCTTCAGGTATTCGTAGATCTAAGAAAATATTTGTCTGCTATTAATAATACTAATACATTTACTAATATCATACTAAAGCCGATGGTACATGTTATCTATTAATAGCGCTTTGGTGTTTCAATTTCGGTGCGACGACGTTGGTAAAGGAATTTTAATAGAACTACCACTGGTTATCAATGTTCAACTTCGTTTTCGCTATATGTTATCCCTTCTGAGTACATACAAATTAAAGTTTCACCCATACTGTCTTTAAAACAGTACCTTTATCAGACGAATATACTACATTAAAACATTGTATTTACATATAAATAATGCTTTGATAATTCGAGTGGAATTGCTCTAGGGAGTATTCCAGCACAGAAGGAAATGAAATGCATATAAATCAGTACTGGTTTGATTCTAGCTGTGGTCAATGAATTTTCCGTATCTAATAAAAAAATACATGTCCAATTATGAATGGCCTTTGTTATTTACTTATTCAGTTAACGTATTCTCTTTGTGATTCAAAATATGGGTCAGGTCGATTTAGTTGGACGTTTGTCTGTCCGTATGCCTGTCTGTTGTCTTGAATTTTTACTATTATATATCAATTACTCCTTTTCGTTTCAGTAACATCAATTAATTATGTATGACACATGACTTATGTCATGAGTCATTTATTGTATGTTTGTCCTTTTCGCCTAACCATTTATTACAATGCAGTATTTATAGCAAAATACAGGTAAATTCAAAAACGTATTAGTTTGAAAAAAAAATATATGTTGCACAACTTCCTTTGGCATTCGCAGATATGTGTCCAATGTGACATAATGGCGACGCGTTGTCAAAAAATTAGTTAAGTGATGAGTGTCGGTTTCAACGCAGGCACTTTATACATGTTGGGTTGAGGGGCTTGGTGAATCTGTGACAAGATGGTCTATCTTGGGTTTTCGTTGATTGTACATACTGCTCATTCACGTGTTGTCTCCCAAGAGTATTCTGCCCCTTGTTTATCGCTACATGTTGACTTAGTACTGTTCGCCTTTAGTAGGTATTTTATGCACGAAGTAGGCAGAGGCGTCTACAAGTTTTGCCAATCAATTTAGCCTCTTCCCTTATTTTGGTAGCTATCTTCTTGTTTTATAATAATTATTTTTATATCTCTACGGTAATGGAGCGTATTACCAATTTTAGATTTTTACTTGAAAGTAAACTTTATTGGAAGTAAAAGAAATATGTAAAACTATTTTTATACATTAGATAGATACACTGCACTTTCCGTAAGGTACTTTCGTTTTTTTTTTATACCATAGGGGGACAAACGAGCAGACGGGTGACCTGTTGGTAAGTGACTTCAACTTCATGTTTCAACTCAGACTTCATGAACACATACAACTCAAGAGTCACAAGAGTGTTGTCCATCTTTTAGGGTAGAGGAAAAGGACGAGGGAAAAGAGGGGAAGGAAAAGGGTTGGGCCTCCGGTAACCTCACTCACTCGGTTACACAGTGCAAGCATTGTTTACCAGCCGGTTTTCTGTGAGGCGAGATGGTCCATACGTGCCGAAGCATGGGCTCCTACGATAGAATTTATATTTTAATTACATTTTTTGTTTGTAAGGCGTACGTTGCCCGCTGCTGTGACGTAACTTTCCAACGATAACTAAGAACGTGCACCCACTCTTGTACTTTTAGTTAAAAACGGTTTAAAACATTGATGCACACATGCTGGAAACAATATTATGATTAACTATAGGGAATATTCGTTAACAATGAATGTGTGAAACATTACAGTGGGAGCGGCGAGTTTTGTAATGTGACGTTATACGTGGAATGGAAAAGTGAAAAATAAGATTATCATAATATCCAAAGTACTTGCTCGATTTGAATTTAACATAATATATTTCTAGACAATTAGACCACACGGTTATGGAGCACGGTTCAATAGCTTAAACGAGCATATTCACATTCTTCATTGCTGCTACTTTGAAAAATCCTCTTAATAAGTCAGTTTTAAAAGTATTTTTATTAAATCACATAGTCATTATCCAATTTGATTATCAGCATAAATTAGTCACCCATACAAGTGTTTTACTACTTACCATTAACTATATCCGCCAATCGTAGAGGCAACTTAAGAATCTTAACATATATCCACTTTCTGACAGTGCCATAAATCGCGATAGAACTGATAACTCCTTCAAGCAGTTTTAAAATACCCGCCCGGAGGCCTACAAGTCGTAAAAGTACTAGAGAGTCTTGAGCTGTGTCCACATATGCGACTAATCGCAGTAACGTATGATCACTGTTAAAAGGAATACACTTTATCTGGAATATTTTATCTATAAATTGATTACTACCCTAAGGGCTACAAAAAGTATGAAATAAATAAACAGTACTTTATTTGACCTATGGCTTATTTATAAACAATGGGAACTTAATATATTCTACATTTCATGTTCATTATTTTATTAGTGTCAGTACACTACCCGAACTAAACGGTTTGGCTCTTCTTTCCTGTGCCGATCGGTAAAAGCCTGGAATTATCTACCAGCGCACGTGTTTCCTTCCCACTTTGATCCCGGGTCTTTTAAGCGGGGCGTGAAAAAGCATCTCACCAGGCCGCCATAGTGTGGGTCACCATGCTGCATTGACTAGACATGCAATGAGGATGGTGACCACCACTCTTTGACTCCACCTATTGCTTTCCATCAGGCAAAGTGGAGTCACTATGGTAGGCTAATATAAAAAAAACAAAAAAAAATATTTCAGTTCACACATTTGACAAGTAGTTATTTAAGGGTAATGGGTATGGTATGTTATTATTGTATTTATACTTAGTTTTGCCCGCCGCTTCGTCACGTTTAACTTATTTTCAATGTCTCAGGCACCGTATTTATGTTGTCAGAATATATGAAGAAGAATACAGCTGAAGGAAACCTTGCGTGTAAATATTAATGTTGTTGAACATAACATTAAACATCGCATATTTGACTTCGATGACTTTTTCAGTCACAATAAATCTGTAACAAAAATAAAATAATGCTATCATTATGAAAATTATTAAATTAATTTGAACTTCAATAATAACTACTTAGTCTCATATCACTAATTTCACATTATCTTCTGTAATTACAAGTGAGGAACATATTCCTGTCCTCGCCGTCTGGTTTAATATGGTTTAGTCTACAATTATTTTCGTCTGATGACACTACGGAGTTGGGGGTGAAGTCTTCGGAGAACAGATACTGATCGCGACTTTAATTGTACGTGGCGCTAACGTAACGTTTCAGCTACAAGTGACGGGTGATAGGTTTACATGCCGCGAATGTTATTTGTGAGTGAGCCGTATTTACTGGATCAATAATCGCTTACAACTAGGCATTCTTTAAGTTTCTCCACTGGCTTGTGTTATAAAATTATATCAGATAATAAGCGCTAAAGTCACGAATAATTTATTTATTAAAATACGTTAAGTTCAAAACTGGTACTCTGTCTTTTTAACCTGATAATCTCTTATTATCAGACATAGTTTTACTTACTATTTAGTTGTGTCACAACACGTCGCTCTTATTATAAGTACACAGACTCCTCTGTAAAACAACACAATAAAAATTCCTACTGACAGAAAACAAAATAACCCTTATTGTATTACTTACTGCTAACCATTTTCAAAGGCAAATTACACTTAATGTATAACAATATCAGTTTTAGTGCCTACAGTCACGGATGATTAAACGAAGTAACAAATTTATGAACGACTCATTCCCTTCACATCATTATCAGACTACTCTATCTTTAGCAATATATCAATTGCGTCTCTATATATTGTTTCCCAAACTAAAGGACTAAGGAGATACATATTTTAAAAGTGTTTATTAAAAAAATATTTAGCTTACTGCAGTCCAGTGCTGCATATAAAAACATTTTATGTTGAATATACATACATTATGGCGGAATCTATGTCTAGTCAAGTTTAGTATGTAATTTGATATTAAAAAGTAACAAGTAAAATTATTTAAAAATATATTATATCCTATTTCACTATTGAGACGATTCCAATGACACCTCAAGCATCAAAAGCATCTAGGCTCTAGGGTGTGACAAAGACACATCATACACACATGCATACATATGGTTGACCAACATAGAGTATGTAACGTGTTATTTATCCTGTATCCCAGAAGTAGGAAATATTCAAGAATGGAAACAGTTTGATTTTCTGCAAATATTTTTTCAGCTGCAATTTTAAATATCTTGTTATTACTAGTAAGTATAGTAACGTCTAAAAATCATAAGTGATTTAATATATTAGGTTGGCAACTAATAAACCCGCCACTTATTTCGATCAGTTTCTAAAACGTTATAGAACTATCTCGAATTTCTTGGAATAGTATATAAATAAAGCAAGAGTTGTATGTCAGATCAGTTGACAACTGGATCTCGAATAGTAAAACTACAGTAAATTATGGATATTTCTCGTAGAGAACTTTGACTGCTTTTACTTCACGAAGTAAAAGCAGTCAAAGTCAAGAAGACTTTCAGTGGTAGAGCCATGCTTAGGCACGAATGGGCCGGCTCGACCGGTGCGATACCACGGCCTCACAGAAAACCGGTTGTGAAGTAACGCTTGCGTTGCATTTCCCCGAATTGAGTGAGGTTTCCGGAGGCCCAATTCCCCCGCCCCCCTTTTCTCTCTCCTCATCTCCTTTGTCCTTTTTCCATCTCCTCATCCCTCCTCTCTTCTTTCCGCTCCCTGCATCCCCTATCCCTCATCACCCTCAAAGGCGGGCAGCGCACTTGCGACTCTTGAGTTGCAAGTGTCCATGGACGGCGGTGTCACTTACCATCAGGTGACCCGTCTGTTCGTCTGTCCCCCTATATTATAAAAAAAAAAAAATAAAAAAAAAATTCGCTTAGGTCGAAAAACGACTGAAGCAGTGAGCAATATATGTGCAACGATGGGCGAAGGCGTGCTCTCTTACGATACCACCAAACATTGTTTCAGAAGATTTAAGGATGGAAATTATGACCTATCTGATGAACCCTATCCAGGACGACCTCTTACAATAGATGTAGATGAGTTAAAAAGACTCATAGAAATGGATCCCAGATCCCAGGTTCACTTCACGTTGTCCGGCAGAGCAGCTTCAGTGTTCTCATACTGCAGCAAAAAAACAACTCCACGCTTTAGAAAAAACCTGGAAATATTTAGTTTATTTGCCACATGAGTTGACGCCGTTTCAACTTCAGAAGAGACCTAACGTGTGCATCGAACTACTTAGTTATCATCGTACCAATGAGTGGATGAGAGATGTAATTACAGGGGATGAAAAGTGGGCTATGTACATTAATCTTTCTTTTTCTTTCTTGCATACTTCAAAAATTAAATAAATTTGTGTACAAAGATGGCGGGTTTATTAGTTGCCAACCTAATAGTATCAAAATCAGTCAGCCTTTTTTTTTATCGTGAGGAAACCACCACGGGTCATCATCTCACTGGAGCTAACAGTGAAGGGATATGTCAGACTCCAACCGACTAAAACCACACTGTTTCGTCACGAGTCTATTGCAGAGGACCTGGGTATACCCTAAAAAGGAAGCTTCCGAGAACCCCTGCAGACCTTGGTCGCCTGAGCATCCGGTGACCACACCGTGGAAAGCGGGGGGCCCAGCCCCCCTCCAACTTAGAGAGGCGCGGGTAGAACACGACGCGCTACCGTCTCAGGTTTGCTTCTGCTAGGGTAGCGGGCAGCCTGATCCGCTACCCCCAAGCCAGCGCTCATAGAGGTCGGAGGTCATTTGGCGCCCTCCGGTGCTTGGTACGTCCTCTGCAGGACGAGAGAGTGCTAGTCCTCTCCCGTTCCCGTTCCACAGCCTCTTATATCAGCATCACCTCTTCGCAGAAGGAGGCGTAAGATTCCCACGCACTCTCGCTTTGTATCATGGACTGAACCATGGCTCTAGCGAGAGGCTTCCCACTCCAATAGCCGTCACGAGGTTGTGACGCTGTTGCGTCCACTAGGCTGTGGAGCGCAGTGTACTCGCGACAGCCTCCGTAGTGGTGGTACGCAGACGTTGGCTCCCGGCCTATGCGACACAGGAACATACCGAAGCAGTCATGTCCGGTGAGCACCTACGTCAGCCAGTACAAGAGGCTGCCATGTCGCCTCTCCAGCCAATCTTCCATGATGGGTCTTACCTCCAAAATTATGGCGTGCCCTGCCCTTTTTTTTATGCTATAGGGGGCAAACGAGCAGACGGGTCACCTGATGGTAAGTGACTACCGCCGCCTATGGACACTCGCAACTCAAGAGTCACAAGTGCATTGCCGGCCTTTTAGGTAGGAGTACGCTCTTTTCTTGAAGGTTTGAAGGTCGTATCGGTCCGAAAATACGGCAGACGAAAATTTGTTCAATAGGCTGGTTGTGCCAGGCAAAAAGCTTCTGGAGAAGCACACAGTGGTGGAGTGCACATCGTCCAGGTGATGGGGATGGATACCGGTATAAGTCCGAACAATTCCCCTGAACACTCCCCATGATACAAGCAATAGAGGATGCAGAGTGAAGCTACATCACTACGCAACGCCAAGGTGTCAAGCCGATCAGAAATATCTTGGCAGTCGATGATGCTAGTCGCTCTCCGTTGAATGCAGTCAACAGGAAGAAGCTGGTACTGGGGTGCACCTGCATAGAGATGAGAACAGTATTCCATGTGCGGCCAAACCTGCGCCTTATAAAGTTGCAGGCCGGCGTGAAATACTGTCTAGATCTGTTTAGTACACCAAGTTTCTTCGAGGCTGATTTGGCTTTACCCTCTAAGTGACCGCGAAACAGGGCTTCGCTTGATATATTGGCTTGGTTGCTCCAGTCATTGTTTACACTCGGCCATTTCTCTGGCGAAGTTGTGACCGTTGCGCCTCGATTTCACAAGGCGCGGTTCTTAGGTCCTCCTTGCGCCATATATATAATGACGCAAGGGTTTTCGCGTCCAGGTCCCATGGAGCAGAACCGGCTAGGAGACTTGCCGCTTCGAATGAAAATCAGTCAGCATATCGCAGTCCGCTGCTGGACATAGGGCTCCGCACTTAGTACTTACACTTACTTAGTTTTTTCAAAAACATTTATAACAATGAATTTTACCACGTATATTACATTATCATGTATGTACATCCTGTAACTTTAAAATTAGTACTTTAAAGTGGTGTTTAAAAAGATACTTATACATGGAGTAAAAATCATTGAGCATTCTCGATATTATCAATATGGCAGCTATGAGAAGATTCCACGGAAACACATTCAAGAGCAGCAACTAACGAAGAAGTTTTTCACACTTTACTATATACATATATGGACTTCGGATGCATATATAACAAATGTTAGAAAACGATACCTACATTAAAAATATTAAAACACTTGACGAGGAGACTCTTCACCTTTTGAAGGCTCACCAACTTTATAATAAACGCTACGCCTCTGTCCGAACAATTCCTCTGAACACTCCCCATGATACAAGCGATAGAGGATGCAGAGTGAAGCTACATCTCTACGTAACGCCAAGGTGTCAAGTCGATCAGAGATATCTTGGCAGTCGATGATGCGAGTCGCTCTCCGTGGAATGCGGTCAAGAGGGAGAAGTTGGTACTGGGGTGCACCTGCATACAGATGAGAACAATAAACCATGTGCGGCCGAACCTGCGCCTTATAAAGTTGCAGGCGGTGGGCCGGAGTAAAATACTGTCTCGATCTGTTTAGCACACCAAGCTTCTTCGAGGCTAATATGGCCTTACTCTCTAAGTGTCTCTAAGTACCTACAGTCCACAACTTTATAATAAAGTATTGTAATCAGCCATAGTTACGACATCTGTAGAATTTTCCAAAACCATAAGAATTTTATTGCTGGTGAATGACAAACTAAATGTCAAATATTTTAGGTTTTAATTAGATAGAATAACTAGAATATCGAACTGTGTGCAAAATTTCATAGAGTTATGATACCTATAAACAATAAAGATTTGTTTTCATATATTTTCCAAAGTAGTAGCCTCAGTAGTATTAAATATGTATTATAGTAGTACAGTCTTAATTTTTTAATTAAAAAAGATAACTCCCGCACGAGGAATTCATGTGTCGCGGGAAACTGTACAAACGACAGACACAAAGAATACCCAGACTAGGCTACTCGATATAGTAATAGACATACACATTGTACATACACTGACGCCTGCATACTCGAAGGGGTGGGCAGAGGCGTAGCGTCCTACTACCTACCTACCTACATTTTGGCGATTATAATTTAGTTCAGTTTACGTGAAGGGGGCAAGCCTATTGCCGTCATTCGGGCACTTTTGGGAATCAGATAGGAATGTTTAGAATATATTTTCAGGAAAGGGAGGATAGAAAGGAAAAGAAAGCGATATTGTTTATACAGGTAGATGGACTATAAACAATAGATCCAGCAAGTCACGGTCACATGCCTATAACTCGAACGGGCTGGTGCCGGGAAGTCAAAGTCCTCTGACTAAATATAACAACTATATATTACTATAACTATATTAGCATATGTATATTATAGTATATTTACAGGGTGTATATTATAATATAGTTTATATATTATAATATACATAGAATCCCAATCCCATGCCAATCTACTAATGAGAGATACCCACTGCAAACAAGGGAACAACGCTTTATGTATACCGCTTTATTTGCTCATAGTATTCACCCGCATTAACATCGTTATTGTTTGAAATAATGCCTAAATTTCAAAAACGCGAAAATTATAAATAAAATTCGTAAAAGTAGACTTTAAAAGTATATTAAACAGTCATTATCTAAGGATCAGAATTTATCAAGGATTTAATTTCTATTGAAGCTAAGAAAACTAAAAGATCGACCGATCATCGACTATTAAAGTTATGTTCGGTAGCATGTAAGCCGCATTTAGGCGTGCGTCTAATTTGAACCGAGTTGATTTTGTCGTTTTCTCATTATAGCGAATGCGCCCGGGTGGCCGACGCTTGAGAAGAGGAAATTGTCCCCAGGGATAAATAAAATTTGACTCGCTTGAAAGTGGCCCGCATTTATATTGTTTATGACTACAGTTCACCATTGCGGAATGTAAGGCGAATAATATTTGCAACCACGAAACACGAATAAATTGTTTCAACTCCAAGCTAATACTGCAGTTTGGAATGAGAATGATTTAAAATGTTTTGTGCTTTGATTCTCTTAACAAAAGAGTTTTGATTACAGGTTATACTGAAAAGAGAATTAGTAGGTTAGGCATCACAAACGAATGATGAATGAAGTAATTACTTTCAGTTACATCTAGTTTAAATTGGAATAGTTCCAACGGCCAGAGTGATGTAAAAAAGATATATATACATTTTTATGTCGATACCCCGAGAGAGAGGACATAAGCGCAATTACGCTGTCCCTCGACAAATTGCTCCACTTATTTATGGTTAATGAAATTCAGATTTTATAATAACCTCCTCGGTTTTATCCACTCGTTTACGCGTTTGTACTACAAGCCCATTATTTTAAAGAGCCTACGTGTCCTGTATAACTTTTAACATCCGTGTTTTCTATTCTAATCCTTTAGATTTATTACTCATTAACCCGGCAAATGTGTTGTAGCGTCGGTAAATATAAATAGAAAACCGTTCGTAGAGATTTAGGGTTAACCGAAATGTATTATAATTTCAACAAATAGGTCCTATTTTTTTAAATTAATTACATGTGCCTGGACAAATAAACATGAAAGGGCCTCCCCCGAGAAGCCCCAACATCACGGCTTTGAGCTGGCCTTGGTCAAACAATGGACGGCGATGTGGTAATAATGATGATGAACATGAAACTTTACGTTGGCCTATTTGTGTAGTGGGGGTTAGTGAGGATCACTTACCACAGACTACTCAGAGGTTTGATTTCCACCCAGCAGAAACAATTGTGTGATGAGCATTATTTATTGTGTCAGGGGAAATTTGTCTAACATATATACGTATTTAGCAATATATAAGCATATTTAACAGCAGTCTGGTTACTAATGTATAAGCTTTGCTTAGTTCCGCATTAGACGGACGTGTGTCAAGCGTCTGAAGATAATTATTATTTTATTACTTGCATTTTACGGACATTACATAATTTGCATTGTTTTTTTCATAGACATTATTCAGTTTCAAATATTATTGCCTCCGTCAGTTTAATGCTGTCACCAAACTTCTACCAAGTTAGCATAAATACCTCTCGCCATGTGCCACTTAATATGTCAACACCTAGCGGAACACTACGACTTCTGTTCCCGCATACATTTTCCCTTGGCACTTTTACACTTTACCGGAATATTAACTAAGGTAATTCCTTTGAAACCGTGATGGAGGATTTCAACCTTCGAAAACTCCATCAAAAAACGTTATTAGGATGAATTAACGATCACAAAGCCACGTTTCGTGTTAGCCCCCACTGCAACCTTTATTCCTTCTAATTGGCTCCCACGCCACATAATTTTTACAGCAAATTACTGGCCTAACGATTAAGTTCACCCGATGTCTAATTTTCTGGGACAATAGTCGACTTGAAATTAAAGAAATATGTTAATTTCTATCTTTGTCTCGGATCGACAGAGCGGAAGATTATAATTATTAGGAAATTGTTAAAAAGCACCTTGCTTTGTTATTTAAGTCATCCACTCGGATGGGTGCTTAATGGATCTTCTTACTAAATCTTTTCCAAGTTAAGAGTCCGCTATCGTTTTCCTTGTTCGTTAATAGCAATTCAGAATAAAAGAAAAGTAGAACACGAAACAATAATGTAAGACAATGTTTCACTTAATTTTGAATGTTATTTTTAAAGTTTATTTGATTTTTGGGTCACTACAAAAATAGTAAATACTACTACTACTAGAAAATTTGATCTTTCCGCATATACATTGATGATTAATAGATCAATCATACTTGAAATAATTTATAAACTGTAATTCTTGATTTCATTAGAAGTATATTCATCCACTAAAGTTACTTAACGGTAAACAGGTTATCAAGTAACAATGAAATAATCTACCTTGGAAACAAGATTTACGGCTGCTCAGCATCTTATAAAAATAAGTAATGTGTGTGTATATATCATTCTGCTGTGGCAGTGTGTACCAGTGGCATGCTGCCGCTGTTATTGAATTTCTTAATAAAATAACGATTTACTACTTTATTAGCATTGTTGTTGTACCTACTTAGTGATATACTACCCGCATGACTTATTTTTGGAAATAAAAGCCCTTTGCAACCTCATTTACGCAAGATGTTGTTGACTAATATAAACACTGGTATATATGTATACCTAAAGATTTACATATTCAATTAAATAATCAGGAATAAATATTAACGTAATAATAATTATGAATTTATAAAATATTATGTAATGCGGTATTCCTGATAGCGTTTAGGGGTCACCACAGTCCTGGCTTAGGGAAATCTGAATGACAAAAAGCTTTCACATTTCTAGTATTTAAAGGCACCGAAAACAACCTAATACACGTCGAAAGAGAGCTATCTTACGTAGTTGTACAAAAAAGTCGCTACCTATACATATGTATATTAAAAACAACAACTCTATTCAATTAACACTCGTATTTTATCAATAACAACCAATGTTATTTCCCACAACACCGTCCCGTGAGAGTGAGTGAGAGTAGAATGTGTATTTCCGAAGTTACAGTAAAAAGTTACCTTCGTTCAATTTAAGTGATAACGAGCTGTACACGTGGGTGATATTGCGAGGGTCAGGTGCGCTGTCACTACCCTTAACTTTTATTATCATACAATTTATCTGTAGCTATGGTGTGTTACGAACGTAAAAAAAAATAGTAATTACTATTTAGTTTGCAGCAAAGTTATGTTATTAGAAATTTTAGGAATTAAGCTCAAACTGACGTTGACGCACTATAATATTAGGTAATATTAGGTTTTCCGGATAGTTTTGAGGGATTTATTAAAAATAAAATACTCTTGTATTATAAAAAAATAATTCATATTTTAATCAAAATATGTTCCATTACTAGATAGATAGATAGAATACTCTTTATTTGTACACCATTCTTACAGTAAAATACAATACATACAATTCACGTGTCCACTATATAATGTACAAATGGCGGCCTTACGTAATGTCTTCCAGGCAACCTTAGGATGGATTATAATCATTCGGAGAGACAGAGGTAGTTGGAGGATCATTTCAACATTTAAATGAAAGTATACTTACTTATTTTAAAATATACAACTTATATAAAAACTAAACATATTTATGTACAACATATAACATACATACTAATACGAATACAGATAAAAATACATACATACGCATATAAATACATACAACAATACATACATACATACCATTAATATTTAAATAATAGATAGTAGATAACAGAACTAAATTGATAAATAATAGTCATGAACCATTTTCCTAAAAATGTTCAATGATTCCGCTATCCTAATGTTATTTGGCAACGCATTCCACAAGCGTACAGCTTCAGCAGTGAAAGATTTGTCATAAAACCTTGTGGAATGCAATGGCATCTCCAGTCTCAAATTTTCCGATGACCTTAGATATTTTTCATGTGTGTCATGAAGAACTTGAACCGTTCTTTGAGATAAAAAGGCGCTTTAGGATTGAATAAGATGTAAAGAAAAGTTAGAATTATTTTTATTCCGGCGAAAACTATTTAGTTTGCAGCAAAGCAGTAGAAACACCAAATCGGGGTCAGAAGATGTAAAGAAAAGTTATAATTTTTTGTATTCCGGCGAAAACGAATTGTAAGCCATTTGAGCTTCTGAATTTTCGTAGTCCAAATATGTACATATAAATATATATAAATCTTATACAAACATTTTGAAGTCGCTCAAGCTTATTAAGTTGTACTTCAGTGAGATTCAGATAGATGACATCTTCATAGTCAATAATTGGAAGAAGAAGCGATTGTGCAAGCTGAAGCAAAGATCTTGCGGCTAACTTCTTGCAGCTGTGGACCCCAAGATAAGGTTACTATCCATATAGATTCCTAAGTTTTTGACAGTATTACTGATTTTTAAAGTTGTGCCGTTAAACTTATTTTGGGACAGTTGTGACCAGTCAATCCTTGAACCAACATAGGACTGCCAATAACACATACCTGAGCTTTTAAGGGATTAACTTGGAGTCCATAATTTTGACTCCATTGGACAATGTGTGATAGGTCGGCATTGATTATGTTAATGGCTTCCGATAACATGCTAAGTGAAGCTTGTGTATGTATATATTTGTAAATCATCTGCGTAAAGATGGTAGAATGAACGTAATTATTTGGAAATGCAGTTTATAAAAATAACGAAGAGTAAAGGAGATAGAACGCCACCCTGCGGTACAACAGCGGAAATACTACACCAAGAAGAGACCGAGTCTTCAATGCGTATACGCTGTCGGCGACCAGACAGGTAACTGTGAAACCAATCAACTGTCCTTGTAGATATGCCAAGAGACCGAAATATACTATTAAGAATCTGAAAATCTACAGTATTGAAAGCATTACTGAAATCGAGTAATGTAAGTACTGTAATATTTCCAGCATCCATGCCTAGTCTAATATCGTCTGAGATGTGAACTAGTGCAGAAGTCGTGCTGTAACCAGGGCGAAAGCCAGATTGGAAGGGGTTTAGTAGGGAATTCTTGGACAAAATGTTACTGAGTTGAGAGTGAATAAGACGTTCGAGGACTTTGGAAAGGAAAGGTAAAATGGATATTGGACGGCAATCAGTACAGGAAGAGGGTTTTCCTTTTTTTGGTAGAGGAGTCAGTTGAGCGTCTTTCCTGGCAGTTGGAAAACACCACTTGAGAGGGAGGAATTCAGAATATTACATAAAATGAGTAGGATTTCGTCAAGGATAAGGAGTATTATGTTTCGGCTGATACAGTCACTTCCTACTGGATTTGTCGAAATTTCTAATATAGTCTTCTTAACATCATAATCTGACAGCTGATCAAAGACAAAAAGGAGTATAGTTGGGAGTTGGGATAGAAGAAATATGTCTAAGCGTATTAGCTTTAATTGTCTTATTAAAATTAGACGAAGAAGAGAAATGTTTATTAAGTGAATTGATATCAATATTTTTAGGTATAAAGTCTTGGCGCGACTTTCCAACTCCCAATGTTCTTAGAAATTTCCAGACTTTGGCTGGGTCTCCGTTCTCTACAGAAGAATGGATATGTTGGCGTTGTGCATTTCTACACATCTTATTGCAGTGATTCCTCAGTAATACATATTTATTCCAGTTAGTGTCCGTAGGTCGGCACTTGTACCTATTTTTAGCTGCAGACTTTTAAGCCATAATCTGTCGTATCTTCTCAGTAAGCCATGGCGCCGGTAAGTGCTTTATTTTAATCGATCGCAAGGGCGCAAGTTGTAGTTGTAGTTGTAGAGTTCTAATAAACTTTCAGAGAACATTTGGACTTTCTCATTAACACACTGCGAGTTTAAGAGAGCTAACCAGTTGATATTACTGGCATCCTCTCTGAGTTTGGTAATATCCATTCCACTAAAGTTGCGTTGAACAAGAATTTTCTACTTTGCCTTGGGTGTGCGAATAGCATAGGATAGAAACACCAAATCGGGATCAGAAAATGCATCAGCTGGATATTGACCATTGATCGGTGGAGGAGACAAGAATAAGATCAAGAAGAGAAGGAGTAAAGTTCGGAAAATGATATGATGAGTTGTTTTTCTTGAATCGAAAAAGTAGTAGTAGTATTTATCGCGTTCCATATTTAATCACTTTACTGTAAGTGAGTTACTTTGAATAATTAAAGTGCAAGCTAAAACACGCCGCATCGAATATCTAAGTAACTTGTACCGACGTGTCGCGACAGCTACTTGACAAGATCCCTCAAAACTAACCGGAAGACCTAATAAATTATATATACAATATATACGAGTATCATTTGAGCTTAACAACTCATTCATTATTAATACATCACCAACGGCGACTGAAAGCGATAGACATAAAAATACACTCTTACTGAAAGTTTTTTTTTTTTTTATAGTCACTGTAGAAGCAAAGTAACTCTAAATATGAGGAGACCAAAATAGTAAGGAGGCAACATGAAAGAACAAACTTTAGACGTATCCATAACTAAATAATATTAAAGAAAAATAATTTAGTTAATTAAAACTGAAACAGTATATATATTTTAATAGCTCTCCGTATTGAAAATACTTACGTATCTTTGAACACATGTTTTAACTTTATATAAAGTTATAAATAATAAAAGTTAATACCTCATTTTACAATACTGAACACTGGCTATTGGTTCTGTTCCCACATGACTCAAAATAGAACTGTGGCAAAATATGAGTTGGGGTCTATTACTAAAAATATTTAAAATTTAGTACCTATTAAAATCAAACTTATTTGTTAGCTTGTTGCTAGCCTGGAAACGTAAATATCGTTACCAGCTACATGATATGATATTTAAATTATATTTTTGCACACAATTAAAAAAAAATAACTACGAGAAAGAAAAGTGAGTTTCACAATATTCAGGCATTATCTAGCTCAGCGAGCGTCAGCAGTCGTTATTCAATAAAACGACCCAGGGTTCACCCTTCTGAGTATTAGTCGCAATATCTTTCACTACCAACAGCGCAAAAAACTATGGAGTTATAATTAAAGAAACATATTTTAGCCGTTATGGTCTCATGAATATGGGATTTTATATGCTGTTTTGCCAATTCTTTGAGTTTAATATTAAGTGACTTGTAAAATAACACCATACATACATACATACTAACACTCACGGCTATTTGACCGATCCGGTAGGAAGAGGCGTTTCACAGACCCGCTTTTTGATAACCGTAATAATGAATCTTTACTATAAAAATACATTAGACATTGACTGCATATCCCAGGCGGCATATATTCCGGATCAAGAGAAATATTTAACAGCAATTTATAGAGTATGCATTTAAGATGTTTATTTAAAACTCAAAACGAATTTTAAGTCACGATCAACCGGAATCACTCTACTAAATTTCAAAAGAATGGAAAAAACATGACTACCGAAAAACAAATTCTGGATTTTTTTCAGGTAGTCATATTATTTCCTTTCTTTTAAAATTGAATATACAGGTGTATTAGATTTTTTTTTTTTGTTTGAGTTTCAAGTTTATGAAGTAATTAGGTAGTTAGAAGGTAGGCATTATTTACAATAAAACATAATTACTTCTACAAAGGAATCCATTTATTTTATTTTATTATATTATAAATTTAATACTTACTATTGTTCAATTTCAGTGTATTTAACCCTTAAAGCAAAATATATATGAATTCAAGTTACATTTCTTTAATTTATTTAAAGGTGTATGCTTTATATTGTTTTGTTTTAATAATATTAATTTTATTAATGTATATATTAAATATAGTGTAAAATTCAAATCAAAGCTAAATATGATTCACATTTATCTTTGCACTTCTCTATTACTGTCAAACAGCTATCACTTATTCTAACAAGTTAAGATACAATTACCAACTTTACAAAAGACGTTATCACATTCAACCCTCAAATATAGGAAATATTCACTTTGGCATAGTTCTTGATTAATTCAACACAATTTCAGTGAAAAGGGGGAAGTAATAAATATTTAAGGTAGTTATAATAATTTCCTACTCCACTCCTATTCCAATAGTGCAAAACTTCAGCACCGTACTCAACTTTGGCGCTAAGTCTCTTTGAAACTGTCTGTTTTCCACAAAACGAGATAAATTAAATTAATGTATTTAATTGCACCACAAGTATTAGTATGAGATATGGAATATTGTTCTATGAGGTAAATTGAATGAAGCAGTAAATTCGAGTGAGTTTTAAAACGGTTTCCAAAATAGGAGTAAATGTCGTCAGGTTGCATGAACGTATGTGAATTTCTTCATTCCTCGATAACTTCTTTGCTATCGTAAATTGTATGTTTTTTTTTTCCAATCAAGTATTGATTGGGAAAAAACATACAATTTACTAATCCGACCGTTTGTTTTGCAAGATAGCTGTGGTTTTTAATGTTTGAATAAGAAATTTGTTATACGTATTATTGGAGATTTAAAAGAATAATATTCTGGGACATATTTACACAGAGCTTTCCTAGCCCATACTAGCGATACATCTTGAGTAAAATCACTTGTACTGTTCCACAATATTTATTTAATAATTCTGACCGGTTTCACCTTACCGCATTTTCAAAGGTTTCTAATTATTTTGTTTCTAATATATTTTATATTTATGTTAACACTTCCAATCATTATTTTGACATCTAATTTTATTTTTTATCAGGATATTTACATAATTTTATAATTTAAAATTACCCCATTTTAGTTTCTTCATGTGTTCATTTCAGTCTTTTAAATTGTAAACTGGTATCCCATTTTTATATATATATATATTTATATATTTTTATGCACCACATTGTAATCTATATTATTACTGACTTCTATTTTAATATATTGGTTCTGCATTAACTTCCAAAATCATTATAAATCTTTGAAAATGCCGTTAGGCGAACCTGAGATGCTAGGCTCATGGGATCCTCGTGCGGAGTGCTCGTTACATTTATAAAGAATTAGCTGAACGACTGATCGACACTTCTCATGACCAGAAGGGTGACCTTTTCCTCGCACAGCGGATAAGCATTACCATTCAACGATGTAATGCTGCCCGCCTCTTAGAAACGCTTCCAGTAAGCGACAATGCGGAGGAATTTTACGATGCATGTTTGTGAATAGTCCCTATTTTTATTTTATTAAATTTTTCTTTTTAGTTTTAGTCAAATGTTAATTTTCGTTTATTGTTTTTAATTTTACTAGAAATAAGATTACCATATAATTGTACATACATGCATATAAATATATATTTTTCGTAACAAAGCAAAATTAATATTCAAAGCCCTTTGAAATTTAGCTTTAAGTATTGATAAAAACTTATAGATACAATGTGAACTCTGATCTATATAACCATAACGTATAAATAAACATTACTTAATAACTCATTATATTCTACACCACTTTCCAATCTATAAGTTTGAGAAACTGACTAAGAATGAATAAAATATAGATAATTAGTAATTTAAATAACTTTGATTTCTTAATAGTCTTCATTTCAAATGCTAATTCCGAAACGAATTCTATTACTTACCTCACAATTTATATTATGTAAATGTAAACATACAAAAGTACTCCTGACTCAGGGAAATCTGCCGAAACTTTTCAATTACCGTCCAAAAGTTTCGTGATCTTACATTTCGTCTTGTAATTTATTCGTTCTGTCTTTGATCATAAAGAAATAAATGTAAGGATTGAAAGGACTTCGATGAGAATATCTTGAGTGATCCAAGTAATATCTAATGATGAGACACATAATCCGTGCTCGATCGCCTCTCCGCTTATTGAGTCGGAATTTTCGATTAGTCTGTGATTGATTGAAGCGACTTCTCTTGGAGCGACGTGCATTTTATGATCCGTTCTACTTCTTAGATCACTTTTCTTTCATATAGTAAACGGCAAAACCAGATACTTTTCTTGATATAATTGGATTTGCCCCAATTCTTGCAATTTTTAACTTTTTTCCTAGATTGAACTAAAAGAACTTATTTATAGTACTTCATCGAATAAATAATAGGATATACTGTAGTTTTTTGGCATAAATTGCGAATACCAATTACTTACAACTATAAACCCTGTATACCTGTGTGTGTGTAAAGTTTTTCAGAAAAAGTATTTTAACATTAATCATACAACATACATCATAATTCATATCACTGTCGTAAAATAATAATATTTTATTCCAATGCTTACTTTTAATTTGTAGAAAATAGCATACAATATAGTGACTGTAACATTTCTGTAAATAATAAACTTTACATATTCTCTGCACTAGCAATCGAATCTGGATTCCATAAGAAATTCATACTCTTTTAGAACTTTTCTCCTCAAAAATCTACAAGAATGAAACTTTGTAACATTTTCCGTGTACTATGGAATATCCACACAACCTTAATGCAATTTGCGGTAATGTTGCGTCGGGACGGGTACGTTGTCGGTACGATGTGATACCGATACAAGTAATATACGTCACTACTACACGGAGATACCAACCACTTTGTATAGGATTTGACTAGAGTCATAGAGAAATTGGATACCTGGGCTGAGTCAATAGGATATTTGTCGGTAAACGTAGATTGTACTTGTGTAGAAGTACAAGCTTCTTATCCTAAGATAAACTATTCTCAATTATTACACGTATTATCTACTCAGTCGATCACACAAGTTGTCAAAGAATAAGATAAGATTAGAATAATCTTCATCACCACAGACATATTGCCAATAGTGTACCTTTCCTCCAAAAAAAAAAAAAAAAATACTATTCCCGAGGAGTAACTAATTTTATTGTCAAAATCTACACTCATGAAAGTAAAGTCGAGGACAAAAGCTGGTTGGTTTCTAAATGGATTACAGTCATGCGAATCATGTACTAGATTGGAATTTGTATTGTTATTGTGTATAGATAATTTGATCTTATATGAAATATTTTGAAGACTAGAAGTTTTTACAAGTAGGCTTATTCTATATTCAAGTCTTGTACGGGTTTGATTGCTTTAAGTAACAAGATTTCTATATATTATATAGAGATATACTTCTACCCGTACTTCGTCCTTTGTTCTCTAATAAAGAACGCAAAAAAAACAGATGGGTATCTCCTTAATATTATTGTTTTAACTAGTTAACACATTTTCTTTACTAATCTGTCTTCTAGAACTAAACTGATATTTTTGTTCCTGTTTTACATCATAGGATTACAGTATACTTAAGTAAATTAATGTTCAAAATAACCAAGTCTATCTCCTGAACACACTTCCTGAATGCAATCAATATATTCATACACTTAATAAATTAAAATACATTAAGTTAATAATGCAATAGCTTTTCCCGTTGAAAACAAACCACTATTTCATTTTATAAGCGCGAAAGCCGTAAGCTGAAATTTTTATGACTTCCAACGTCTGGTTTCGGGAGAAATTTTTAAAAAGGTTTTTCATATTTTCGTGATTCATCTTTCCGTTCCCCGGTGACTGCGCACCATACATGTATCTTTGTTTAACTTTAACATATTAAACATTTGCTATGTTCAAACACTGTCCGAGATTTAAAAAAAAATGGAATGAACGAAATTCATCAACGTCAGATATAATCTAAGAACCAATTACCGGGTTAAGCCACACGTGAAACCTATTAAAATATTTCATGACATTCATTCATATATATTTATATATACAGTTATAATAACACTATTGCGGCAAACTTTCTAATGCTAATTACTAGATTTCAACCCATCGTGTATTAACAATATACGATGGGTTGAAATCTAGTATATATTATTCTCCCGTATAATTTTTAGTCTTTTGCCTAGAGATTATATTCAATGGCTTAAGTAGAATGAAAATATTGAAAACATTTATCAAAAGCTTCTTTTCCAATAAATTAGTTTTGATTAAAACAATGGTACTATAACTATTTAACTTTTTCAACAGATTTCATTACATTGATTTATATTTAAGAGGGATATTTAAAATATAAAATATTGCATTGATAATAATGTAAGAAGTTAAAGAACTCGTCTTTGTTCTTAGTGCTTTCAATAAATAAATATGCGTACATTTGAAATTTGTTCAATAGGTTGTATGTATGATATTCACAGAGTATATTTATTTAGATTATTTCTCTCCGACTAGGGAACTATCTTTACCTCGCAGAATACTCCGGTTAAACTATACTACTAGTTCGAATTGGTTTTTGTGTGACTTCCGACGTCGGAGCTCATTGTGACTTTGAGAAATAAAGAAAAATTTAATTGTAGTAATAAAAAACTTGGCAGTCCTATTGATTTTTGTTTATAAGCGTAACATAACAGTGAGTGTGTGAGTTTATGGACTGAAGCATAACTCGATTTAAGAAGTTGTGTTAATTAATGTTCACATATGTTTTTTAACGAAAAATATAACTAATCCGTCGGTTTCTCTTTGATTGCGTGTCCTTCAAATTTTATTTATGTGTTGGGCATTTTTCCCCAACAGCACACGAGGTCAGCTTAAGAGGGAGGAAACGACTCTGGCCTAATCCGCTGACTTTTATTTATTCAGTGAATTAATCTCAGCGTAGTTGGGGGTGGAGACATTGGCCCTTATTTCCTGTCGCCTCGGTGCGATACCACGGTTTCTCGACTGCATACTGTGATAAAAGTCAAGTCGTAGTCTATCGACAAGTAGGATTTATAGGTGAGCCACGTATCGCTGTTGTCCACTGAGTCACTAAGCTTTAAGTAACATATATGAACAAAAAATTTAACGTAGTTATACGTACAGTTAAGAGAAGTATAAAATGAAATACTGCCTATTTATTAAGAATGTAGTTTAGAGGAAACAATGTAAAACAATGTAAACATTACTTTAATTATTTGTCTTTTACATTTTTGAGAATTACATTCCGTAATTTAATTGCTCACTTTCTGATAGGACGTATTCTTGTTAGGCTGAGTCTAATTCATTACAGGGATTAACACACATAAGTGATTTAAAACTACCCTTAAATTGGAACTTTAACAAATAATACTCCTACTAGTACTAGTATTTCATTCTGTTCGTGTCCAATTATGGAGTTTAATATGTTTACTGTACTTGTATTCTAACCGCTGCCATGGAAACCACAAAAGACGTAAACCAGAACCTTGAAAACGTGGTTCGGCTCCTCAGGGAAGAAGGTACGAGATTTTGTGAATTGCAGCGTAAGGGCAGGAAGTCCAAGCTTTCGGAAGGGACCCTAGGATTAATGAAGGAACGACGTTTAAACCCACCAGTCATTTCGTTGGCAAAGCGAGAGATTAGTAACCTCGTACGACACGACCTCCGGTGCTTTAACGCTCTTTCGATTGAAAGGACGATCGAGCAGAATCGGGGGTCAAAAGTGTTCGTACAATCTCTTGGAAGAAGCCACCTGACGAAGTTGACCACAGCAACCGGAGAAGTCGTTGCTTCGAAGCAGGCAGTCCTTTCGGAAGTAGAAAGCTTCTATGGCCGGTTATACGCTTCGCATGCATCACGACCGGATCTCGTAAATGAGGACCCTAGAGCCGCATTAACATGCCACTACACCGAAGACCTGCCAGAAGTCAGTACCGACGAAATCGAGTTGGCTTTTAGACAGCTGAAAAATGAAAAGCCTCTGGAGAGGATGGCAATACAACAGAGCTGCTAAAGGCTGGAGGTAAACCTGTATTAAGGGAGCTCCAAAAGCTCTTCAACGCTATCCTGTTTGAAGGGAGAACTCCGGAGGCGTGGAGTAGGAGTGTGATCGTCTTGTTCTTCAAAAAGGGTGACAAGACAATGTTGAAAAACTATCGACTAATTTCCCTTCTAAGCCACGTCTACAAGCTGTTTTCAAGTATCATCACGAACACTCGATAAATTCCAACCACCGCAGCAGGCTGGGTTTCGGAGAGGATATGGCACCATAGACCACATCCACACAGTGCGGCAGATTATGAATACGTAATTGTCTACGGCTGGTCCACAAGCTCAAAGTTGCTCAGCGTGCTATGGAAAGGGCTATGCTCGGTGTTTCTTTAAGGGATCGCATCAGGAATGAGATGATCCGGTAGAAAACCGGAGTAATCGACATAGCCCACCGGATCAGCAATGGGCTGGCCATATTAGCCGGAGAACCGACGACCGTTGGGAAAAACCAGTTTGCATTTGAAAATGAATAGCATTAATTAATGAATAAACAAATATTAAAATATAACGAGTAATTTTTCGAAAATTAATATTCATCATTACGTAATATATTATTTAATAATATATATAAAGTCAAGATATTAATACGTTTAACAAAATAATAAGAATAACTTGAAATATTTTGTGCTTAGGTTGCTCTCGGTTAGGTATTCATTCTGTTTTTTTATGACTCACTCACTCCAAACCGATCGACAAATATTCAATAGTCCGTCTGGCTGAGTGAGCTGGAGCATTGTCGTGGTCAATCATTGATCGATTTTTTCTCTAGTCAAATCCATTTCGATCTACGACAGGTACTTTTTAAATTGGCCTCAATTTGTAAAAAATAATGTCACATAGATTCTCAAAAAGTTCCTAATTCTAAATTCAAATATTTTTTATAGGCTGCTTTTCTTACTGGCTTTTTCTAAAATCATTCAGTGAGACCCACGAACATAAAAGAATACATACTGTCGAACTTAGAACCTCCTCCTTTTTAAAGTCGGTTTATAAAAGGCACGTACCTAAATAAGTACCTAAATACATAAGTATGAGAAGATAGTTACTTGTTAAATAGAGAAATCTAAAGTAAGAAAAGTATAATGCAGTTCTTTTATTTTTAACATCATTACATATTTTTATATCTACTGATATGACACGTAACGGAGTTGCCAACGTAGATTTTACTGTAACCCTACGTTAACGTTGATTGTAATTCTTCTAAAGAAGTGAAAAAAGATAAACAGCACGTAGAATGTGCAGGTTAGGCAGCGAGTTCTATATGGTCACGAGTGCAGGTTGCTACTTATCACTGACAATAAACCATAAAAACCTTTCAAACATTTTTAAAACTACCACTGGATTCTTCTAAAAATAAAATCTGGACTACTTACTCTGTTACACATTTGAAATTTCCGTGAATCAGTTAAACGCAGTGAATAGTTGCCTGCTGATATATTTATTATCACTACAGTTGGAAACACAGGGAAATCTGTAGATGTTTCCGAAAAAAGAACTTTTATAGTACCGCTGCTCTTTGATCGTGTGTGGTCTCGTAAATATCAGAATCTATTGATATTAAAGTTATATTTATTGCCTGTTAATCTTTATTACTGTTTATTTAATAAAATTAGTACAAAAGGTTGCCCTACAACTCTCCGGATGTAATCCAGAGCACATTTTTATTTTGATAGGTAGAAATCAATCATTATTGATAGATTCCAGAAACTTATGAGCATTCATATTTCACACATGTAGTTTTAAAAATACAGTTGGGGAATACTCTTGAAAGATATACATTTTAAGGCATTATGATGTTTCCTAATCTACGACTATCTCTTAATGAATATACACATTATAGACACGGTTTCATTCGGTTACCCAAATATTGCTCTGATAATGTATACATATAGTTGGTTAAATTATTAATTACGTTTAGATATGAATTACAAATCCGTATACCTCTTCGTAATATCATATAAATTCATCATGCTGTTCTTTAATTGATATAGGTGGCGCTTGACGGTGAGATGCTTTATAGTCTATTTCCGTTATCTTATTCTCGGTTGTGGTTAGATTTTTAATCGAAGTTCGTGTAATTCCTACTCTGTACCATATAACTACCCTTTATGGGCTCCTAACAAATTGGTGAATTACAGTACTTTAATAACCCAAATGTTACATAAATTGCTTCAGCTTCATGTCATGTGTCACCCTTAGTCAAGCTCCTGTTTTGAGTTCTACTTAATTAATTAGAACGTAATTTATCAATCTACGACAAAAAGGTACCGCGTAACGTAACTTAATTGTGACCAAGAAGTGACCGCTTTCACTTATTTCATTTGTATTCATTCTTCAAACACAGGAAACATTTGCCTTTGTTCAAACGCCACGCACTATTCATGAGTACTACGTAATAAAAATATTATAGTGGTGAAATTAATGATTAAGTCACAATATAGTTCATAATGTTAAAGACAGAAGAATCAAAGTTGATAATATTTAGTCAGCTTTGTTCAACCGACGACGGTTTGTTAGGAGGTAAATAAAGTGACGTGAATAACTGTGTCGGAAGTTAAAAGGAATTGTTATGATGTTTCTTGCGTAGGATATCGTATCCACATTTAAAGAAGAAAGTGGTTACTTTTAAAAGTTTATTTATAATCTTTAATATAGGAAACCGTGATCACTAGTATTGAACTCTGCATATACCTATATATAAAAGTTGATATCGAAAAACTAAAAAAATATATGCTTAAAGTACATGATATGACACGGACTAAAAATAATGTCCTAATAAGAACATGTTTGGGCTTGTTATATATTTAGGGGTTTCTCCACAATTGTTAGTCATAGAGATTGGCAATTTATAGAAATTTCAATGTTACATTGATATTAAAGCAATAACCTAACGAAAATCACATATATACGTATTTTGTAAATAGTATTATATAAGATTAGAGATTAGAGAGATTTATTATTACAATCTTTTTTCAATATTTTTATATGTGTTAAGTTTTTATGTAATATAAATGTTTTAATAGGTAATAGTAATATGAAATGTGCAGTTGCCAAAAATAGTTTTGTAAATAGTTTTTTTTTTTTTCAAACCATATTTAAATAAAGCAACGACGTTTGTCTATAAAACGGATCACTTGGCGCAACGAATTCAATTTGCTCTTGAAACTGTTTTAAAATATGCTTTTGGAGCCAAACAAAATTTAATAAACACCGAATAATTTAATTTAGTGATACCACTCATGCATGGAGGATGGCCAATAAAGGCGATTTTATGGGCGTTTTATTATGATGCATAAACGTGAATCACTTATAATGGGCCTCATATAGTATGAGAAAAATTACGTCTGGCACTCGACAAATATTAAATTATCCATTTTTAAATACGGTTGGCAAGAATAACAAATGATTTGCTGCTCCATCTTTGATGTTGGGCTTGCTCGGGGGAAATGATGGCACTCAAAAATTCATTATACTATGCATGTCGTAAATAGCGTACCATTACTTAGTTGCACATTGTGGTACACATTCAGTTTCGTTAAATTATTTCATTATTATTGCAAATGTTAACTTATATTTTTAATTTTGACAAATTTAATATTTCAGTTTAATATTATAGGTAATTATCAAGTGAGTTATTGTGTTCTTTTATCCGTAATTCTGACAAAAAGCACTGGAAAGATATGCAGAACCCGTTTAACGTATAATTAATTGAAAAAATATGCAATTTAAATAACATAGTATAAGTAATTATGTCTAAATTTAATTATTAGGATTTTCTCCCTTTCACTAGAACTCTTTTTTGTGTTTCAATAGTATTTATTTCGTAAGTATGTCTTAGGACATAACTCAGATCTAGTTTCAGGCTATTTTATTACTATTAAATCTCCATAAATATGCGAAAACAAGCAATTGCTATAATTTAAAAGTCAATAGGTTTATATATATATGTATATATGTATATTTGTATTGCTCTTATACAAACAGCAGAAGCCAGAGAAAACATATCAAGCCACCGATATTAATAAACACAACGGGCGCATTATTAAAACATATTGCACCCTTAGGAACACAGCCCCGGGCGTATAATAAATTATCTGAAATCAATTTCTAATACGAGACATAGCTTATCGGTAGGAAGTGCATTGCATTGAATGGCGGTGAACAAGGACGTAGGAGTTGAGAGCCATTCCACCTGCATTATTTATCGCGTTACATTATTAACTGCATATCAGCCGTAGATGACTATCGGTTGCACTACACGCCCAGACCGAGGCGCACGCGCTTTCGAGTGAGAGAGAGATATGGATCGCGGTTTACGGTTCCATTGAATCTTACGACACGGATTACCGACACCGATACCGTGATGGCACAGATACCGGCTCAAAGGACGTAACATTGAAACCAGGAAACACTGAGATATTTTAGATTAAAGTAATGAACAACAAACATCACCTTATTAGTTTTCTTAAAGATATTATAGTAGAAATTGACAGGGCTTTTATACGAATCTTTTTAAATCTACTAAACTGTATTATGGACCAAGCCTTATGTAGTACGCAATATATAAATTAGCTGTTATATTGTATCGTATGCCGGACAAGCCTTGACGAGGTGCGATGTTTTTGCCATCGCTATCGCCGCGCCGTAGTACTAATGCAACTTAGGCTTTAAAAAACAAACGTAAATATGTTGAAAACACGCAAATAACAGTGTAATGGAAACAATCGTAGTTTTGAACCTCTCGCACATAATTCTTTTGTCTTAGCAATTACACTTAAAAATATTGATTTCATCTCTTCTACTATTTTAATACGAAGACAACTTTCATTAGATTCTATAGTTGATATGTTTAACAGATTCATGGTTTGCTTACTTGCAAAAATAACTAAAATACTTTTTTATTATTAACACGCTATTTTAGCTTTTTCATGCCATGTAGTTTCTTGTTTGTTTTTCTCCATAAGATCTACGAATTGGAATAGGGAAGCATTACGATGGACTTAATGTGACTGACTCCTACTTCAGATAATCAAAAAAACCTGTAATGGGTTTATTTAAAATAAATGATTTTGAATTTAAAAGTTAAATAGTACATTTGTTATTCAACGGGTAACGAATATTTAAAACTGACTTCCTTATAACTTAATAATATACGTATGTGTTAGTAACTTACTTTACGTCTAATATTTTCAATACATACGAGTATATACATATTATTTCAATTCTTATTCAAACTAGTAAGTGGTTGAGTTTCTATTACAGTAGGTATATCTTATGTACGTGAACAAACAAATCATTGCGAACTATGTGTGTATTTCTTAATGTCTTATTGACGATATTTAACTTTTTTATGTATAATAAATGTCACGTTTAACGCATTTTTGTTACAGAAAACAATAGAATAATTATACTTTATTGTTCATTGTAAAAAAGTAAAAACTAAAGCTAGAAGAATTTTAGATTGACTAAGCTGTTATCGTAATTCGTAAATTCATTCGAGAAAGTGTAATTGATTAAAGGGTGTGTACACTTTGATTGGAGATGACTGCACGGATGGCGCAGTGGTTTAAGTGGTCACCTCGACAATACGCTACCACGCCGAGTGTTGTGGGTTCGATCCCCACACGGGACAACACTTTGTATAAACTTTAAATTGTTGTTTAGGATCTGGGTATTCTTTGTGTCCGTTATTTGAACGTTTGTAAAAACCACGCGATTCAATAATGAATACTAGTACGGGAATCGTCTTTTCTATTTAAAGAAAGAAAAGAAAAAGAGAAAAAGTACCTTAAACGTTTTTACTGTAATCTCAACACTAAACGCAGCTTCCTGAAGGAACGGTAATCAAATCGAACAGTTAAATATTTAACACAACGGTGGGTGGGAGGTAGGTACTACTTTATATTTATACCATAAGTGTACGGTAACAGAGAGCTAAAAGTATAATATTTAGGAAGGACAAAATCGCAAATGATAGGAATTTGTTTTTAGAAAAATCCGAAAATATTTTTAAGATATCCTGTAATTTAGTCACGTAATCCTTCTCCACTTATCTCTTATTGCGATTGAATTTTCAAATGGACTTTGATTGATTGAAACGACTGCTGTAAGACTGAATTGACTTTTAAGTAGACTTAGGCAAGAAAAGCTTTAATAAATCGCACAATATTCGATACAAAGAAACAAGAGGATGAAATTCTATTCACAGGGATTTGATAGAAATAAGATTACGGATTTTCTCGGCTTACATTTTATTTCTAAATTAATATCATAAAATGTTTTCTACTTACGTAATTGAATCAACATAGTATAATCTGCTTTGGGGTTTATTCAGTTCGCTCAATGTATTTATAATGAAGTCTTGGCGAAAATTAGAATTTCATGTATTAATGAAGATGGGATTAAAGTAACGATGTGGTGCTCTCTAGATAATAGTTTGTGTGGATATTTTATTACAGTTTTTATCGAGATAGCATAGGTGGTAAAAGAGGCTCAACTCCCCTTTCCTCTCCCCTGAACCGCCTCTCTCCTCATTCTCATGTCCTCATCACGTATCTCTTCTTTTGTCTCCCAGCATCCGTACGTGGCGCACGTACGACTCTTGAATTGCAGGTGTAAATTGACGGTGGTTGTCACTTACCATCAGGTGACCCGTCTGTTCGTCTGTCCCCCTATGGTATAAAAAAAAGAAGGTAATTGCGTCAGCCGAAAGATCGGTACATCCATTTTACTTATAGTATATAAGTTGAAGTAATGAATCTTGTAATATATATATACCCCTTGTTATATTTTTTTTATTTATAGTCGTTTTCAACTAGCCTTTTAAGGTAAATGCTATCAACAACTTGTGATAATTTTAATATGTAATACCACTTAAAAATAACTATGTATTATAAATGTAAACAAATTTGTTAGCAAAACATTCCTTACAGATTAATTACTGGACGAGTATAACACCAGTCTGACGTAGGTGTATAAATACAATATTTATAAAGCCTATTCCCTTTAGTGGCACATCGACATTCAGGTGAGGACCAGAATTACCATGAACACGGGCCCAGTTCATTTAGAGAAGACAGGGGTAGCCGACAAGATGCAGAATCAATGGAAGTGTCTTTGGACGTGGAAATAAAACGCTTTAGGAAAATACTGTGTTTTTTTAAATAACCAAGGATTTTTTTTTTGTAATAATTTGTTACTTAGTTTTATAACACAGGTAAATAAAGTAATTTATTTCAATTATTATGATATAAATTTACGAGATATTTATATAGAAATATTGTTTCATTATTAGTTGTTTTGCTTATTTTGTAATGAAAGAGCATACTTGTCGAACGCGGCGCTTCACACGCTGGCTGAATGCCCAGCTTGGGCCAGCCAGCGTCGTGATCGTGTCGAGTTAGTTCTGCGGGTAGTCTCTCGCTTCCGACCTTGGTTCTATCCATGGTCCGGAGCGAGAGCGCATGGAACGCCGTCGCTTCCTTCTGCGAGGAGGTATATCCTCTAAAGGAAGCGGGAACGGGAGAGAGAACGCATGGCACGTACAGCTCTCTCTGCCCGCCGAAGGGGCACCGGGCAAGCAGGGCATTCGTCAATCTCCGGCCACCCTAGGAAGTGGCCTGCGGGCCATGATTTTGGGAAATTCGTCGTCCAATCAGTTACAGGCCTAAGAGGCACCGTGACGTGACTGACCCGTATCACCCAAGACAGACATTGGCCTGGGGCGTGGCGGAAGAATACAATTAGAGTGCTTCTCGCTGCCCCCAAACACTGGCAAGGAATACTGGGGTGGTTTTTAGTCGGTAAGAGTCCGACAGACCACGGAAGAACATCCATGAGGATCTTTCGCCCCTTTCACCCCAAAAAAACATTATACTCGTCGACATACAACATTAATCGGCAATTACTATAAAAACAGACGAACAAACCCTAAACAATTTCTTACATAATATGAAAGTATAAAGTTAAGTTGCTTTAAGTATAAATTTTGCAAAGTGAGAATTAAAGTAAAGCAATATTTGAAAAATAATTTTCTTCTAGCGTACCAAACTAATTCTGTGATTGTGGCCACCTCGCCTCGGGACTTATCCCAATGCCGTAATTACGAGTACACACCCTACTAGAGCAAATAGAAACAAAACCGCATACATCCGTATATGTAAATAAGAGAGGATCATGGTCGAAATTCAGCGTGGAAGCGGCTTCCCTGTCTGCCCACCGACAAGGGAAAAATTACACATGTATTTACATATTATCCACGTTATGGTAGGATATGTTTAATATTATTTTAACAACAGAACTAAAGTCGTAAAAAGTAATATGCGGAATTAAAAAAAAAGTGCATACATTCGCGTTTGCATCCCCGTAGAGTAGGTTAGGTCTGTTAGAAAACAGTTAAATCCCTAAGTGGCCCTTTTAAGACATCCACAGGAAGAGATGGGTGTCACTATTCTACATCACTAAGAATAAGACGGCTAAGAATCTACTGAAACCCTTGTAATTAGCACATTAAAATACATACATCAGAAATAACAATCAGCAGTAAATTAAGATCAATATTTTATTTAGCTATGCTTCTTATTCTTATCGTTTAGATGTCAACATTTGCGGCCAAGGACTTGGCCACTTTAACCGCATAGTTGATGGCAGACATTAAATCTTCCTGCGTATAACTGCCAGGGCACGCAATTGAGGTGAGTGAGGGGCCATCGTTTGGGTTGTACCGCACAAGCAGCTCAAATCGGTACCAATACTGAATCCTTACCCCCACCTGCACATATTTGTCTTTACGTCGACTTTACTGACTACGCATTTTCCGTCACTGAAGGTTTTTTATTTATATGAGTATTTGATATCACCATTATAAACTCTATCATCATTATAAAATCATCATTGTAAAATGTATAAGATTGACTACTATTAGCTTTCTCTTGGTTCATACATACGACAATTTAATATTTACACTCTTAGTTGTTTCTTGTTAAACGTGAGACAACTAAACTAGACTAAACAAAATAAATAGAACAATAATTAGTATAAAAAAGTATTTAATTGTACTAAAGGTATTAATATATGTAAAGGAATACAAAATAATTTAATCAATTTGATTATATTCCCTATAATAATATAAATAGTAAAGCCCCTGTGGAGAACATCTAGCGCCATTTTAATAATTAACAAGGGTCCGATAATTATTTATTCAACTCTCTACACAGCAAACAAGACTGGTTGCAAACTAGCCACAAACTAAATAAACCAAATCGTCGATGAGGCACCCGTAATTTACACATTAGGAGTATTGCGAGGCTATGAGTCGTTATTATGTTTCGTAATGTACTTTGTAGCTATTTCGGGGCGGGAATTAGAGTTATACGATATCAGGATGCAGGGACTATTACTATCAGAAAAACACTTAATCAAATTGCAAAATGCCTTTATTTTAATTTTTTTTTTGCAGATCCATCGCTCGCTACACGGCTTTAATCCTAGTGTATTGTTCCTTCTGCTTCTGTCTATATTGTTAATTTAAGCTACTCATAGACTAAGAGACTTTAATTTAAGAACCTATTTTTATGGTTTGATTATTCTGACTCTGTTCTAGTACTCTTTCTTCACCCCAGACTTGCGGTATACCTTACTCTTTGTTTCAGCCCCTACTCATTTTCCTTCTACAAATACCGATTTCTTCTTTTTCCGTCTTGAAACCACTCCAAAGAGGGTTGAGTTCAAGCAGGCTGCCAGACATAAAATAAATAAATTCTCTAGCAATGTATACGTTGCACCAACCCCGAAACAATTTGTGACAAGGTAGGACGACGCTGAAATGATGAACTAGCAATGCAGCGTTTAAAATTAACTTCGAGTATTGATTTTTGGGCTCGACGCCTGAGGTAACAAAAAATATTTTAGTTATCAATAAAGAGTAACTGCTTTCACCACCCTAGTATATGAGAACATTGGAATATCGAATTCAATAAATAAAATAATAACAAACATTTAGACAACCCTATCGAAGTCAGTCACGTGCGTGTTAAATGATACGAAACGGGAAGTAGTAAACCTATTGTTTACAACCCTGAGTTGTCGTTTATCAATTTTATATTTTCAAATCTGATAATGCCAATGAAGATATATTGGTTCGTGTTTTACAAAATACTTGATCTTTTTATGTATAAATCGATTGTTCCAAGGCCAGTTAACTTAAATGATTATTTTAGTTTATTCATTCATTTTTACTTATTTATTACACTTTATGCAATGTATAGGGCATTATCTACCAGGCAACCTTTATGTAGATGTAACAGGAAGTAGATGCGTTTGAACAAAAAAACGACAGATAAATTTTACGTTCTCTCAAAAAATAATTTACCATTTACTTTCATATATACATAAATAGATAATTTACACAGATATGTGTAATTACACATAAACATACAAATGCTTATGGCAACAATAGATGAAAATTTATGGACAATCTGATTCTGCCAGTTAAATAATGTATTTTTTTTTTAACAGAGGCGTTAAATAATGGATGGTCAAAATATAAATGTTGTAAAGGAATTTTCAGATACATCAATTAATAACTTAAATTCTAATAGACACAACAATTGAGTTTCGAACCTTCTATAAAATTTCATGGAAGTAATATAATATCTTACTATCCATATATTTCTAACTGCTTGCAGTAAGCTGAGTGTTTGTACTATATGTAAATGAAATATCGTACAATAGGTATCTAGATTTGCAGAGCCGTTTCATCGGCTATTGGAAATTCTGTAACAGTGGAAAAGTACATAGGTAATTATACAAATTGCAAAAGCGTGTAATTTAGTTCGCAACCAAACTGATTTGCTTGTTTTTCTTAAATACTAACTTAAAACTTATGTTATCCTTAGGTTCATTATAAAAAATATACTTTTATTTACACACTATATAAATAAAAATGTATTAAAATACTTTATTTTATTTCAAGTTAAGTACTTTTTTATATCAATCAAAAGCATAAAAATAACAATCAATATCTCCGACTGTAAAGCCAGCTAGATTTGTACATTTTCATGCTGTGACTTTCACAAAAAGCTCTAATGGAAGGAAATACTAAAACGATTAGTAATGAGAACTTCTTAGGCTTTGTTAGTATTAATTTATACATTTGAAATATAACTGCGTAAGCGGCAAGACGTAATCGTGTTCTTTTCAAAATGTTCAACGGTTCACTATTACGAGTCTCATTTTACGGCTCATTAAATTTATTATAGATTTTAAGTATTAATCAAAAGCTCATTTTAACTTATACTATAATATTTAGATGAATTTGCATAAAGTTTGATTGCTAATTTCTACTTCACTTCATTTGATTTTGTTACGATTTTATTATAACTAAAAATATTTAAGACCCAAACTAATTTAATATGAACTTTTAAAGCATTTCAATTAATATATAAACTGGCTTCATAAAAAGAAGATCATCCCTTAATTTTTAAACAACTTTGTACGAAAAGATTGCAATTTATTTAAAAAGTTTTGTTGTTTCTTGATATTGGCGGCCATTTTGGTTAACTGATACTCAGGCTCCATAACCGCAATTTGATACTGCAGCGGAGGGGTTGAACGCCGAGGTTCTTGAATTTTTAACCAATCAGTGAGCTTTGCTTTGTTCAATACTGCATACGCTTGTCTTTTTTTATAATTGTATTTATATATATTTTTTTAGTTGTTGTAACAATAGGTAATAACGTCTAGGGTGTGACGATTGCATATAAAATGGTTTTTGAATTATATTAGATACACAAAAAGAAACATCAAACACTAAAATAGTAATAAATTCTATTGAAACCGCGATGCAAAACTCTAACCGCACTATATTGACTATCTTAGACAATCCTGAAATATTAATTTTAAAACTCAGTTTGTCGTTCTCGGTGTTTGAATCACCGTGTGGCTATAGTCGGTTCGACTCCGACATAATTACTTCCTCGCTGTGGTTGAAAGAGTGCTTTTAAAACGATAATAATAAGAATGACAATTGGTTTTGTATAGTACTTTGTTTTCCGCGTTTTAAGGGTTTCTCTTGAGGATCATATCATGACAAAAATATATATTGTAAGGAATTAAATAAATATATCGTATATACATACATATATATGCTCAGGGATTATTCCCGTCCAGGGTCGGCTGAGACGGTAGAACGCCATTTACCACGATCCTGAATTACTGACACACAATTCTACAAATATTAACAATAATAGGCACACATTTTTTTTTTTTTTATATAGATGTCTAAGTAAAGTATCAAGCTTTTGTTTGCCAAACAAACAAACTCAGTTTTATTAGCAGAGAAATTCTAACAAGGGGAAAAGTCGCATGGAGTAGGGGGAAGCTAGACTTGTAGAACAATGAGTAATGTCTGTAGAGGGATGCTCGACGACCAATCAGCGTCTGTCATGGCCTAGAGTGTACTTTGTTTTAATAGCACTAGGCTGGATTAGTTTTTAAGTACAGCTTTAAACAATAGTTCCTGCATGACTGTGGGGGAGCCTTTGTGACGCCAAGTTGCAACTCATTTCTATGTAGAGGGTTTTTATGTGGGACACGCTATATATGTTTTTGAAGTACGATCTTGTGTTTTTGAAGTACTACAAAGTATGGTCCTGCAAATATTGAACCATTTGGTCAAAGCAGGAAACGTATAATACTGTCGTGTTCCTTTACTACAAAAATTAAAACAGTAAAGTCAATCAATAAATATATTTTGGCTGGCGCACTTATTTAATATAGACACTTATTTTATATATTTAATATATATTCTTGCATACCTAAATATTTTTAACAGACTTCAATAAGGAGGAGATTCTCTCCCTTCAACTGTATGTATGTGTTTTTAATTATGTTAAGAAAAGTTCTGTCCCTATTCTTTACCGATGTTTAATTTTCTTGTTTAAGAGTACATATATATGTATTCCCGTAGTGGTTCCATTGCAAACAATTTAGGAGTAAGTGATGGGATCCGAGGTAAATCGAGGAAAACTCTCAAATTTTATATGCACTATATTTCTTTTTTCATGTAGATTCTAAAGGTATCTGCGTCATATATTGCTGAGGTGATGGTAGATAGAACGATTCCTTAAAGATTAAGAGTTCGGAGACAGATAGAAAGGAGTCTGTATATGGCATGGTCTTGATAATATTAGGCTAATCGAAAGTGGTTATCTACTTTTTAAATAGTCAATGGTAAATGGAAAATGAAAATCGATAGTAGAAAATCAACATTACAACATGCTAAAGGAACAGAATAAAAGATTATTACGTCCTTTCTATGTTTTATAATTTGACTAATCTACGGATTATGTAAGCATGTACGAACAAAACTGGTGAGCTTCAAGGCTTGGCTGGCAACCGCATGAGGATTTTAAAGGATTTAGCCCTTTATAAAAGGTTTTCTGCCACTCAAAATGTTAATTTTCTCTCTAAAATCTACGTTAGCTTCAGTGGAAATTTAAAAACAGACATTATGAACGTATTGTTTATAGTTTTATATTTTTTTTAGAATCATGATATTAAACGTAGTAAAACTAAATGTGCTTGAACGTTCACTGTTCCTAGTAGAAATCAGTGGTTCAGGACATTACTATGTTTCACATGAGTTTGTAGAGTCAAAATCAACTTCCATATAAGGCTTCCGTTTCTTGATATTAAATTATTTTTAGAAACACTTACATACTAATTACTGTTTTAAATCACTAGAGATACATATACATATAGCTAATTATAAGTCTTTATGCTTACATCAATCATAAAGACCTGTAATTAGCATACCTCTACCTCCACCTCCTCTGCCTCCTCTCTTATCTCATCTAATCGCAGCCAAATAGAGGTAAATTATTTATATATGGCCTAAAGATTAAAGTTACTAAAGACTGGTATAAAGAATGTAGGGTTATTGGAATTTCTTACATTGTTAAAACACTGCCGGAAGGCCCAAGAAAAGTATTGTCACTAGCACGCATCACGTTCTTCTTTCTGCGATGATAATGCGGGTTATGCAAGTTCACTTACAGGTATTTAGAGGATTTAAATTAGTAATTAAGAATGAAATATTTCGCTCGTAGTGCGCTCTTTTCTTGAGGGTCAAAGGGTTACCGCGAATGAAAGCGATGCGGTTAAGTAAATGCAAGACTGCTTTTCGAGAATTACAGCCTATGAACAGGTCATTACATGTTTCAATTTCATGCAATCTATAAAATCCAATTATATGACACACAAAAGGGTTAATTTATTAGATCGATTGCCAATCTTCCAACTGGTCACTATTTTCAACAGCTCTGATCGGTAAAACTATAAAACTTCCATCGTACTTCACTACGTGACTTTCTGTCTGTTCTCAATATTTAAACTGTCAAACTAGTAAGAGGGTTTTAAAATTGCTACGGACAGAATTCTAGATCAAACAATGGCTTTGAATAGCAAAGAAACTTCGATTGAATTTGTTAGATACCTATAAGTTTTCAATGAATTTCCAATATACTGTTTGACTTGTCTACCTTATAGCCCCGCATACACTAACATAATAAACATAGGTAATTGCTAATGATGGTAATGTAGTAGTAGAAGTAAAGTAGATAAAGTAAATCTTAGAGATGGAATTAGTCGGGGGGTCAAGTAGCATAGAGGTCCACTGGACCATTGATGAAAAGGTTAATAAAATATACAGTTAAGAAGCACTTAGTTTTCGAGGTACAAGTACAAACAGGTATTTGCTTAGCTTAGCTTGTCGGTATTATACGTTTCCTTCTAGTAAAGATTTACACATCATTCTAATACCGCTTTAGAAATATGAAACTTAATATTAGTAGTGATCGTCATAATACCTAAAATTAAATCTGGACAAGTGCGAGCCACACTCGCGCACCGAGGGTTTTGTAAGCAAACGAACGTTTATGTATCTAATAACAAATATATTTTGACTTAAAAAAATATCGCTTCTCATATGGTCTTGAAATGTCAATGGGACCAACCTTGGGTACAATCAATGAAATAAAAAAAGAATTACTGATTTCAATTCATTAATGACGGAGTTATTGGAGTTATAATAGGTTTTCTTCATTCCTTACGTCGTGTCGTGGAATACTGTTTTCAAATTAAAATGGGACCAACGTTGAGTAAACCCAATTCATTAAAAAAAATCGAAGTCAGTTCAGAAATTATAAAGATAACGAGTCACACCCACAAAAAAAATTGAATAGAGAACATTTTTAAGAACAGTTAAATTACATGAAATCCAACTATTACATAAATTGTCTTTCCATTTTTTTTTTTGTAATGTCTTATATGACTAACACTTTTGAGACTATTTAAATTACACTTCGCACTTACACCATACATACATAAATACACACATGCTTGCATACATCCGAAAATCATACCCTTTTAGAGCAGTCGAGTAACAGTTTTTTCTATTGGGGGGAATCAATCCTCGAAGACATTTGATCGCTATTTCAGCAAGACAAACTTAGCTTTGCATTTTTCTTCTACAAATTTACGTGGTTTTTAACAGCAAAACGTAGGTTTGTAACCGCAAACTTTATTTGTATGATAAAAAAAACAATTTCCGAATTTTGTACCTATGTACTGTTAGAGCTTGCTTTTTCAAAAAAAAAAACATGCCTAGTACAACGAAAAGTAAGAAAGTAAGTAAGTAACGGACAACCGAGTGATCCTATAAGTTCCTAATTTTACTATTTGAGGAACGGAAACCTTGAATGTGTCTCAGATCCTCTAGAAAGTATCAAAACACTTATTAGTCAATAAATCTAATATTGCCTAAGAAACTAGAATATTAAGTCATGAAGACTACAAAAACTTAGCCTTAATCTTGGTATGACTGGCGAAAAGTCAAATTCATTATTATGTTAAACTAATAGAATCATATTTTTATTACAAATTGTTATTCCTAGACAGCTAGAACAAAGGGAATTCTCTAATATTACTATGTGAAAATCAATAAGCTGCGCTCCTCTTGTCGACGTATGCATACCATCTGGCGTCAAACGTCAAATGCCAGGCGTCATTAGTTCCAATTGCCAAACGACATCAGTGCACAACGACACAGACGTCATCCAACAGTTGTTTCATTTCATTTAGCGAACCACACTCCCCCCTTTGAATTCACTACAAAATGTGGACCGCATAAATTACAAGCGTCGTGCCACGTTTTATTTACGTTGTAAGCGAAGTAACGTTTGTTCTTTCGTATCATAAATAGTGTCTATAATGGCGAATACATATCTCGGTGCAGTAATAAAACGCAATTGTAAGTGACAACATAATTGGCATATCGAGTCATCATCGTATGGTTAATCTATTTTCTATAGCGAGTTCAGAATGTCAACGAAAGTATTTACAATGTTTTGTTGTTTCGATTATGTATCTCTAGATAAACTAGTCTCCTTGGATAAAAATAACAATTTGTCTTTTTAAGGCATGTGACAAACTTAACTATTTATAATACATACATACATTTATGCACATCTCTATCCCGTAGAGGTTGGCAGAGGCGTCTCAAGGATTCACTTTTTGGTAAACCATAATTTTGTCCCATTAAAGTAATAGGAAAATTGTCGTCGTTAGGGCACTGTACGACTGTATAATATACTGTCGGATAGATATATTTTAATGTCTGTCTAGTCATAATCATCATCATAATTATAAATCTCTTTAGTGTTCACCAGATTAATAATACAATATATAATCTAAACTTTATGTGTTTCTGCAATGCACTGCCTTTCACCCTTACTTTAATTAATCCTTTTCTCTAAACTCCTTTTTTGCTCTAATAGTTTAGTAAATAGATAAAAATATAATACCTACATATATTTACACTGCTTCATATTGACATTGCAGTCTGGGTGTTCTGTGTCCGTTATTTGAATGTTTGTAAAGTATCCCGTAACAAAGGAATAGGAGAGGTGTCTTTAAAAAATATATTTTAAAATTTGTGTGCACTGTAGTATAAACTCAAATAATTATATCATGGATTATTGTAAACGACATATGATTTTAATAAATTATTTAAAATCAGACACTAATAAAATTGTTTTAAAATTATATCTTCTATTATCTAAAATCTATAACATATTGTGGTAATGGAATAAACAGATTCAGATCTGTATCCTAAAAGTTCAGTTACTGCATTGCATCACTTTTGTGAATTGGATTTCCTTCAGCGTTTCGAAATAGGATGTTTTACGCTTTAAACATTTCGTGCTTGAAAATTTTATAACTGAACGACTGAAGTTAAAATATTACTAAATATATTATCCTCCATAAATTTTACTTTTCATCAGTTGTAAAGAATAACGAGACGAAGACCTGTCAACATTCAATTTTTTTCAGACTTCGCCTCAAGGATCTGTAACTCTAAGAGATGAATTTATAAAAAACATTATACCAAAATTATAAACCATCAGTAATTTACGTTTATTTAGTTATAAAAATAAAAACTACGTTGTCGAATACTTCAACAAAAAATATATAGATATATCAAAAGATATATATAGACAAATGTTACATACGTACACTCAATCTCACTATCTCCTATAATAGTAAGCAGAGGCGTCTCAAGACGCCCAATTTTGCCAACCACAATACGCTAGAAGACTGTCGAGTCAAATCAATATTTTCTCAGTTAACGTCAAAACGTTAGGTTTTGTACATTTTCGTATACAAAACGTCGGCGTTACGTCACCTATACGTATTGTCAAATCATTCCCATTTAATGTTAATTTGAGGATTCAAAAATATATTAAACTATTAGAAAAAAAAAACAGAACGACGACAAACGGTTAACCAATTTATAGTAATGTTATTACCCGATTTAGTGCAACTAACATAATAGGGGGCAAGTTCATTGCCGTCATCCAGGCACCGATCCTTAGGCCGCTTTTTGCGACGCCCATGTTACTAGATACATTTTATACTTTAGTAGAAATAAATATATTTATTTATAGGCAAAAATAACATTCAGAAATTCATCGTATTTTTAGGTCAATATAGCAACCGAGTGTGAAGCAGTGTTTTAGTTAGACTTTAGAAGATATTTTACAGATGTTCAAATAAATTCATGCGTATTTACAACAGTTGGCTCTACTAGTAAGTTGTATTGAAATTTGCAGATGTAACATCGTAAGTTTAATCATTTGCTAACACTTGAAATATTACTGACTCGACCAGTATTTACATAGTAAATTTATGCAAATACTTTGAATGCTTGAAAATGTCAAGTTTTTATCTATGTATGATTATTTCAAGCAATAAAACATTATGATTGTTAATTTTAATTTAAAAAAATCTGCAGCTGAGGCGCACCAGTTGCTAATAGCATAGATTGAGGTTGCTTTTAAGTGGAAGGAACTGTCGTGATTAGTTTCAGAAGTTTTAAAAGGCGACTTGGATGTCGAAGACAAAGAACATAATGGATGGGCGCCGCTCAAAACCTGTCGGGAAACTCAAAACCGAACTATATTGGGAGTCCTCCCCACCCATTTTGACTTCAGACTATGATTTGTTCTGGTCCATGGCACATGATCTGTTTGAGCAGTACTTGAGTCATTCTAAAATACGTTACAGAAAAACGTGGCAAAAAAAAAATAGTTTATTCTAAGATATAGTTTATATATTCATGTTATGTACATAAATTTATAAAATACAATTTTGAGACTTGGCGCGATCATTCGTCTCTATTTTCAGATTTCAGAGAATTTACTGGATCGGGTTACAAAAAATTACAACTCTGTTATTTAAAAAAAAAATAAAAAAAAAACTATTACCATCATTTATTTATTATTAGTTAGAGAACAAAGATATTTTGTATATTTTCTTCTTTGCAATGAAAATAAATTAAGTCTTTATTCTCATAATTAAAATTGTGGATACTCTGATACTCTGAATCTATTCTCTGACTCTTATGAATATATTTTTGTACCTTAAATTGTCTTAATTGAATAAAATATAAGAATATAAATAAGTCGTATATATCTGACATATAAAATATACAATCAAGTACCAACTTTTTATAATAATCTTTACTCTTTTAAAAATAGGGAAATAAAAGTAACAGACTTGTAGGAATAGTAACATAATTGTAATTCTACAACTAATTTAGTAACTATAGTCATAAAACTTCTTTTATAATAATTACACATTAAAAAACACGCTTTTCCGGTATCGTCAACAGACTTCAAGAATACTTTTTTATATCACCGTCATCGTCTACTTAATTTAACGCTTTGCCAAGGTAAGTGTAGTTATTTTTGGAAAAGATAATTCTTAAGAAAATTTTTGTATAATATTTTATTATTAATATTCAAGTTTCACCGAGTGAGTGAGCATACTGGAAGGCCAAATAAAATATATAATAAATATAATAAATATATATTTATTTATTTCTTTTATTTAAACAAAAAAATAATAATTAAAAATATTCTGCTCAGGATTTTTTTTAGACAACAATTTTTAATATATTTTATAATATACGAAATTTATTATAAAATAAGTTTTATTCTATTATCAGCTCGGTGAAGGTCGATCTAGGGTCGGATCTTAGATGATTGCGTCGATTCGTGGATAACTTCAAATGATAAGGACTTCTTTCGATTTGATGTTGAAAGAGTATCAAATAATAATGGACAAAATAAATACTTTTGTTCTAAAATCCTTAACAATTTTAAAATTTGATAGAAATCGATGAGAACTTTAAACTTTATAATGAAATACCTGATGATATTACCAAGAGTGATATCTTGTTGAAATTTAAAAAGAGTTTAGAACATGACATAAATACTAACACCGATACAATTGTTCTATTAATTTGTATAAGTGAACTATTTGTATAATATTTATTTATTTGTATAATACAGCTTTACAGAAAAAATAAGCAGGACATATATATGTATTAACAATCATGCACAAAGGCTGGTCTTGGCTCTTAGTGTTATTTCTTTTAAACAACATAGGATGGACTGAAATTTTAAATAACTTTATTTAAAATTTCAGTCCATCCGTTATCGTTAGCGCATAAGGTTAAGCTTATCATCTGCTTGTAGTTATTATTATACAATATTTGTTGTGATTTTATTAAGTCGTCTATAAACTGGGTCAACCAAGCTTATAAAGGATTTAATAAAACGGAAAGAAAACCTATTTTCAATATAAAACATTCTAAATGAAATTCATTAAGCACACAGTCGGCTTCCGCAGCAGACAATACAACCACAATCAACCATTCCTTTATACTAAAAATAAACGACAATCTGTGTTTATCAAAGAACAGACTTTAAGATGAAACACGAAATTATGTAAATAGGTTGTTTTGTGTTCGCAACTGTTGGCAGAGCAGACTGGAAGCAACCTGCAGCCATTATTGGTACCAGCGCTAATTTGCCCGAATTTGCTTAATGCCATACAATTTGCACGCTGACCTCAATGGTTATAATGATAATTTGGCAACCAGTTGCGCAACTTAAGTATGAAGCCGTGTCAATAAACTAAATAGATTTTTTGTGATTAATAGAAAAATAATAGTTACTATTATGTTAAAGTTAATTTGTAGTTCATATATTATGTACTACCCTTTGTAACAGTCATTCAATGCGCCATCTTGACATTTTCTAGGAACTAATTATATGTATGTATAACTATTACTTAAACCTGTAATTATTTATTAGATAGATATATTTAGCTAGGTGTTTTGCAAAATGTTATTTCATGTTTATTCAGTTTCTGTCGCAGCTCTCTTTTTGGAATATTAATCACAATCTGAGATGACATCCAATTTTTCACCACCAAGAGTAACCTAACTCCTCAACAGGTCTGAAAATCTTTGTATTGTTAAAATATAAAATAAAACATAAACTTTACATACAAAGGTGTATGTATATCACAATATATTAATTGATATCTTGCAATAATCACTTGAAATGTCACACTAATCACATCACACTAATATTATAAAGGCGAAAGTTTGTAAGTGTGTGTTGTTAATTCTTTGCGCTCCAGCGACTAGACCATTTTTGACAACATTTGGTATGGATAGCAGGTACCCTGGATTAACACGTAGGCTATATTGGCCTTATATCCAGAAAAATGCAGTGTTCCGCAGCTAGTTATAATATAAAACAGAAACTGCGAATATGTTTGTACGCAAAGACTGCAATAGTATATAAGAAATAGACAGGCATCATTACATTTATTTATTCGAAGATACTAATAGTAACAAGTCATTTTAGGATATTGGTCACAATGTTTATGGCCAATAATTTACATTTAAGTCGAAACAATTGTGGTAGCTGTAGCAAGTTTTATTTTAATCAATTTTTGAAAAACAATACTTAATACAGTTAATAGAGTTTTACATAAATAAAATGAATGAATTTTTAGCTATACCTGATGAGATATTAACATTAAATTCTTTATTAACTTATGAGTTCAACATACAAAAAGCTTTGATCGACCGTGCAATACTACAGTAAGTGAATCATATGCTGATACAAGGTTGATGAAGCACTGAACATAACCTTCACGGCTTTTGACTTCAAACATTTTCATATTTTCTTGTAGTTCAGCGAAATATATATTCAGTTTAAAAAGAACTGAAGCTCAAAGGCAAACATCGCTATTAAGATCTTTGTGTACAAGAATAAATTTGTCCTCGGCCGCCGCCTGTTTGATCAACAGATTAAAAAGTCGACAAGAGCTTTAGCAAATGGTGCATTTTAAAGATGAAGAATTTTATAGGTATAATAATTGTTTGTAGTCCAACTTTTTCTACATGGATGTTGTGAAATAAAACATAAGATATATGTATGTTGTAGAGATATAATATATTTTAATGTCGCATACCAGAAGCCTCCCTTAGCTTTGATTCAAAAACCTATGCCCTAACCTATGACCTAGATAGATAAAACAAAGATAATTAAAATTACTACTACTATAAACTAACACGTTGAAATTTGGCACAGAGATAGATTGGTTTGATATAGTAAATAGGCTTTTTTTATTTCGGAAAGATGTACTGCCAAATTTCAGCGAGTAAACCACTAGTCAGATATGTTTTTCATCCAAAATAACACTACCTGATAGAACAGAACAGTGAACAAGTTATAGGTACTATGTTTCTGCGATTGAGTGGACCCGTCAGCACTTCACCAAATTGATAGGGCCGGTAACATGCAAAACACACAACTAATATTGCGTAATGTTATTCGAAGAAGATAGTGAAATTAATATTTTTTTGGTGCAGTGCACTATAATTTACTAAATATGAATATGTTGTTAAAGCTTTTTTGTAATTCAAGACAAATTTATTTGACAGTTCAATGTCTCACTGGGAACTAGTTTACGATGTTTTATTTATTATCGACTTTTTGCAAACTTCCAAGATTAATTTTTAAATAAACAAATTTAAAAAGTCATTTTATTAAAGAAATGAATGCTTAAAATTTAAACCTTCATTCAGCTTTCTCATAAGACCGAGCTGACAAAAGTGTCTCACAATTCGAGTACCCGATTACTTCCTTGAATGATTATCCTATCTTCTGTGAAGAAATAAACTAATTATTTGTCACCCTTTGTTGTTCTCTAAAGTGCTTATTAACAAAATCTTAATCGTATAAATGGAGCATTCTCGGGCTTAATCTTTGTAAAAGGTGTATTTAACGTTCAACATTAATCTGTGCTTTTGTTCGAAGATTGATTCCCAGTAGCAGCTATTAGAAGTTAAAAGGTAATTTAATTCCACAAATATGATAAAATACAATTTTTATGTTCACTTCATATAAGTGTTCATTCGATTTTAATATAAATAAATGAGGAGAGAAAGGTAGAGAAATGAGATAGGTTTTTCATGATACCGACGAATGAAAAGTGTAGCTATAAAAAGTATTTTAATTTTTGTAAAAACAGGAACAACAGCAAAAACCCAAAATAGTTCTTTATTTCTATTCCAATAACAGAACATGATTTATAACGAAAATGAATATAAATATGATTATCTCAGGATACTTTCATCTCTCTGCCTTTTAGCTGCTCTGTGAAAATATTATTAAAGCTAATTTTTGTATACCTAACAGTAGCATCGAACATCACAACGCTAAAGGCTAAAATCATTTGCATATTGCGATCCTTTGCAGGCCTCGCGTAGACCCATAATCATTACTTGCCAAGCAAAATTAGCCCCAAAGGTGCTCTAGCTGACTGCCACTATAGCTTTATTATCCCTCAAACGTGCCCGTTCATGCTAATTCGGACCTTTGATGTGGTTTACAGTATCGGAACTTATTAGTATAGAATTAAATACCATGAGACGATAAAGCCACGTATCTATTATATATGGAAATTATTTTGAATATACGAATGGGTAGCAATCGAAATCCAAGAAGCACTTTAAATATGTGGTATTAGTGTCCACTTACCTTATGGTTTGTATATTTTCGTTGTTGTAAAATTCACAGCACGGATTTTGAGGGACCAATGGTATTATTTTTCTCTGAATGAAACCATTGATCACTCAAAAATTAGTTTGACTATGATCGGCAATATGATTTTAGACCGAACCGATCCACGGGTGATCTTCTAGCGTACGTCACACACCTTTGGGGGTGAGGCTATGGATAGGCATGGGGAGTCCTTGGCCATCAGCCTCGATATTGCCAAGGCCTTCGATAGGGTCTTCCTGCATTTGGTCTGCCATCTCAGCTATGCAACTGGGTTGCTGCCTTCCTCCACAAGCGCCGCATTAGGGTTCTCTGTGACGGCGCGGCCTCTGACTTCCAGGAGGTTAGCGCTGGTGTAATTCAGGGCTCCGTCCTATCGCCCACGCTGTTCCTTCTGCATATCAATGATATGTTGGCTCTTGGCAACATACATTGTTATGCAGACGACAGCACAGTACACGGGCGATACTTTGGACATCCTGCTGCCAAGCTAGCAGACGTTGAGGGAAAACGACAGGAGCTTGTTGCTGAGCTCGACCGGGTCCTGAGCCGCATCTCTCAATGGGGTTGTGAGAATCTGGTCGAGTTCAGCGCCAAGAAAACACAGCGTGCGCGTTTTCAAACAAAAAGTCTCCATTCCTTCCCCTTCCTACTCTTCAAAACACTCAACTGCCACTACAGGATAGGCTTAGTATACTGGGTATGGACGTCTGTCGGGATCTCAATCCGCGTGATTACATCGAGAGCGTCACTAAGGCGGCCTCGCGGAAGCTCGGTGTATGGAACAAGGTGAGATGGTTCTTCTCGCCCGAGCATCTGTGTCTTTTATATAAGACCCAGGTTCGCTCCTGCGTGGAGTACTGCTCACATCTTTGAGATAGCTATGCGCAGTATCTGCTTGACGCTCTCGATCGGTTGCAGCGACGCGCAGTCCCTATTATAGACTTTCCTGAGGTCACCCAGTCTCTTGAGCCCCTGCAGTTGCGAAGAGATGTCGCCTCTATGGCAGTTCTCTATCGCCTACATCACGGGGAGTGTTCTGACGAGCTCTTCCAATTGGTCCCACCTTCTCCCTTCCTCTACAGGACTACACGTGCTGGCCTGAGGAGTCACCGTTTGCGAGTCAAAGATATGCGATCCCGAACGAAACGGTTTGGCTCTTCTTTCCTGTGCCGATCATGGGTCTTTTAAGCGGGGCTTTTAAGGATGATGGGTCTTTTAAGCGGGGCGTGAAAAAGCATCTCACCAGGCCGCCATAGTGTGGGTCACCATGCTGCATTGACTAGACATGCAATGAGGATGGTGACCACCACTCTTGGACTCCATTTATTGCTTACCATCAGGCAAAGTGGAGTCATTATGGTAGGCTTACGAATAAAAAAAAAATTAAAAAAAAAATACCTACAGTTTTTATCAAAAATTCTTTGAACTAGGTAAAACGATGTTTTATTATAAACTGGCTATTGTTACTAATCTAGACTAATAAAAATCACAAAAAAAAATAATATAACATACAAACAAAGAAAGCGAGCGACTATATTCTTATATAAGAGTCAACCTTCTAGGTCAAATATGGAAAAATATGTGCTTAATAGAAATCACTGCAATAAGATATGTATAGGAATGCTCGACACCGGCATATCCATAAATATGTTGAAAATGGTGATCCAAAAAATCCATCTAAAGTCCGAAAGTTTCTTAAGTCAATCAATTCAAAAGGTGTTAATATTTATTTCTTAAATTTATATTTTTCTACTTCCTTCAATTTCAGAGGAACTACTAAGACAGCAATTCTAAATTATCTCTTTTTCCTGCCGACTTCTGTCTGTTCCCCGTTTCCACATACATACGTACGCTCACGCCTGTATCCCCTAAGGAGTAGATAGAGGTGTACTAAACACCTACATCTTGAAGATTAGAATATGGTCCCACTAACGTAATATAGGGCAAGCCTATTGCCTTCAACGGGGCATTCTATGACTGCATACCGTCTGATATATAACGACAATTTCATATACATAACATTAATTATTTAACTGATAATTTAAAAAAAGGAATAGGGTGTTAATCAACAACTTCTTAAGCGATACGCAAAGGGTCACAGATTTTTTTTTATTTACTGACAAGAATTGTTTTACTGTTGACCAATATTTTAACAAGCAGAGTGACCGAGATTATGCTTAAAGCTTTATAGAAACTTCCCAAGTAGTCAGCAGAGTACAACGTGGTCGTTATCCGACTTCAGTTATGGTTTGGTGACGAAATGCGCAGAAATCATACTTATCATACTACTACAGAAATTGTGGCTGCTGTGGTAGAAGAAGGTGGCTGGGGGGCCTAAGGGGAATATCAGGGTCGGAGTAATTCGCTTTCGGCCCGAAATCCTGGGAACAGCTATCATCAACTGTCTCATTGCGTCCGCCTAAAACGCCACCAAATCGCCAATGGTCATAACCTCCTTCTTGGTGGTTTCTTAAGAGCACAGGACACCTACGGCCTAAACCTACAAGGTGCTTCTGGCGTCTATCTGTAGGGTATGCAGTAGGAGTAGTGTACGGCGGAAGCAATCGTAAGTGATCGGCACTGCAGGTACAGCCAGCCTGTTACACACTGTTACAAATGCGAAACCGAAGGAAAGCTGAGCAACGGGCAGGCACCCAAACCTGCACTGCGACTTGACCTGAGGTGAAAAATAAAGCCCTAAGGCCCACTGAAAGAGCTGCACATAGTAATGAGGCACATCACGATTTTCTGCAGAATGCGGAAATACATGTTTAACTGTAAGTGAAAAGTGAAGACCTTCTAGTCACATTTTATAAAGTATTAACCAAAATTAGATATTGAAATCTACCGTTTATAAAAAGTAAATAGCGTATCATTGTTAAACAGTAGTATGATTCTGATGGTTACTTAAGCGATTATATTGTGAATTTTGTAACATATATAGATCTGCATAGGCTGTATTGTCAGACTTAAGGTTCTTTAGATTTGAAGTTTTACTTATATTACGGTAGTTACGTCCCTCCTGTATCAATAATGTATAGTAATTTTAATTATTTTATAACTACGATATAATATCGATATTTACGATTCAAAATCATAGGAGCATATTAAAAAGTTTTAATGACCTTAGAAATGAATGTTGCTTAAAATATATTTTATAACTCATTGGGCCATACTCTTATTTTTTTTATCTGAACAAGAATGAATGAACTGGTGCCAGTAATATGGGGTCGTTATGAAATTACGATCGTCTCTTTTTTCGCTCAATGGAAGAATGTACACCATCCACCTCCATATGAGTATGACCTTTCATAAGATATTTATGTTTAATGCATAGCAAGTTAGGTATTTTAAATAATAAACATAAGTAACACGATATGTTTGTTTTTATTTTGTCCTGCACGATTATCGGACCAAAAAGTGATTTCTCTTGTCGACGTGTTGAGAACGTTCTTCTCAAACCACTTGCTTAAACCCGTTTTCTCCACACTCTGTGGAGGATGTGGATTCGAACTACATGATGCGGGTACTTTTGTTTGTGACACTATCTAAATTGGTACAGTTGAATATCCATAGCTTGCGTATATAGAAACTAAGGCTGTTCATTACTAGAGGAGTAGGTAAAAAATTCTGTAAGTTGACAGTGATCATCTTACAATCATTTATTTAGTTCACATTCAAGTTTATCAAAAGCTTTTAAATCAGTCAATCAGTCTTTGCTTCTTGCACGTATTCTTCAGATTTTACCACTAAAGTTTATTTTTCGGTACCTCGAGAACTACGGTGTATTGCATTGTCCTAACATATCTTATTTTATTTAAAGTGCACTTATGAGCTGTTACAAAAACTTATATAACATATTTGAAAAAGAGTGTCAACAACTTATACATTTATTTTAAATATATATGTGCCCCTAAATACTCATGTGCTATTTTTTCTCTGCAGTAGTGGCTTTCATATTTGGAAAATGTTTCTATGTGCTTTATAATTCTGTAAACGACTTCATTCGCAGACTTATTAGGTGGCTCTTTCTTTCCTTTCTATCTTCTTCTACAATACCATAGCTTCGATTTGTTTAATGAATGTCTGACCACCTTTCTAAAATTCATGGAGTACATTTCAAAAGTTCTTGCAAACAAGAACTTCTTTCTTATCAACAAGAAAACTGTGTTCTAAAGCACGGTTAATTTATTTTGTAGTTTCTACATTGCGTAGTCTACGTCTTTCAATGAGTTTCTGTCGAATACATGCCAAAATGAATTGTCGTTTCATGTTCCAGGTTTTTAATTCATTCCAAAAATTTTCAAATGTAGCTTATCGATGTGTATCATTTGTTTTGTCACCGCAAGTTTTCTTACAAAAACACGAAACCTTCATAGTCTTAGCAGATATGATATTTTCTTATTTAGTAATATGTGACTTGCCACAAACAGTTTTCACCGTTTCAGGTCTCTTTAACTGTTTTGTGGTTTTTAACTATTTTAAATCAGCTTTTGATTAATATAATGGAATATGTGAAATTATGTCTACGCTTAGATTTCATAGCATTGCATCAAGAATCTTCCTTGTATTACGAATTTAGTCATCATCTTCATCATTATCTGGTGATTATAAACGCCCGGAATCCTAAAAAAGTTATTATATTACTGTGTTTACCTTCTCAGATGATAAGTAAATAACAGTAAGTCCCATATAGTATTGTTTAACATTTATCTTGATTTATTGTTTTAATAGTGAACAATATTAAGCAACCATATGATCTTTCACTTTTTCACGCTGAGAGTGTTACTGTTATTTAGATGTAGGACTTAATGTCTTTTACCATTTGATGAATACAGGTATTCTGCGTTAGAATCCTTAAAAACATAGAAATGACAAAAAATGCGTCCTTTAGCTTTCACCTACATTATTTAACGGACACACCTTTTTGCAGTGGCACCAATGCTCAGGACCTTCTGCTCCAGAGCATGGCTCAATGGTCGATCAACATCGACGGTTTCATCGAGCCGTAATTTGTTCTTCCCAGGGATATCATGGTGTCCTCCATGATGGTTTAGCGGCCATCGTTAGTGATATCGCTGCCGAAGGATGCATGGCTAAATGAGCGCTGGTCTGGGGTTGATTTGTAGGTCTGATCGTTATTTTCCGATTGTTGCATAAAATGCGACAAAGGTCTGCAGGGGTTCCTGGATGCACACTGCTTAGGTATAACCAGGTTCCCTGCAACAGATCCTGTCACGGAACTCCGTGTTGTTTTAGTCGGTTGGAGTCATACAACTTCACCGTCGGCTCCGATGTGGTAATGACTCGTGGGGGTTTCCGCACAATTTGACTCATATTACAACAGAAATTAGTTATATAAACTCTGAAGTATATGTATAAGGCTAATTATAATAATGATATATACCATATTTCTAACAGCATAGGTACTGGTAGTGTTTTCTCATTTAAAGGTAAGTCCACCTTCTCATAATTGATTAAGGTTGCGGCTAAAATTAACATTAATTTTACATGAAAACACAATTTTGGTCAGCATAGGCGTGGCAATTGCTGTGATTTAAGTGACCATTTCATATTTACAGCTCTTGTCACGCGTACATTTAATAAATTGAGACATTTCGCCACGTAATATGCGATATTTTAAATTAAACTTTGTTATTTATTGTGACATTTTTATGATCATTACCGTTTTATGTGTAATATTTGTATTATAATCAGGAGGTGATTTACAAAAATTTTAAAAACGATGTGCATAATGCCTTCAGTGTTTATATAAATAGTTCATGAATGAATTGGAAAGAAAATTAGGTTTGTCAAAATTTAATTTATCGTATACAACGGGGCTTCCTGTCATTTGAATAAATTTGCACAGTACTTACTTCACATAAAGTAATTATAGGAGTTCTTCATACACTCTTGCCTGTAACCTTAGAAAAAGTAAGTTGCAGACTGTAACTTAGTCTCATGATATAAGGATAGCCTTTTGTCGCCAACCAAATAATTAGAAAATTGAGAGTGTATGGAAATTGATAGTGAGTTTTTAGGATTGAAAATTGCAGCATATCTCTAGTAGGTGATACCGAGAAGTCCGACTCCTCTAACCGCGTAAGTGATTTTGGATACAGCTTAGAAACCCTTCATCATTATAAATGCCAATGTCTGTTTGTTACGCTTGCACAAAATATACATAAAAATAAGAGTATTTATCTAAATTTCAACATTTGAGCGTGAGTAATGTACGTATATAATATTTAAGTTTCAATAGCCAATGCGTCAGTTTTGAGTACAATGAAGTAAAACTACGTTAACGGTGTTGATCCGCGGATTTGGATGAATGTATGTTGAAACAAAATAGAATCCATTGGGGATACCGGTGAACCGTGAAATTGCCAAAAAACTTCCGAAATCCATCACGAATCAAATGACACTTTGAAATTGTAAAGCTAACTGAAGAGCGAATTGGATCGACTGGGAAAACAATTAACGGGAACGGTTGATGCGAAAAATTGGAATAATCAACGGGTACCGTGTTGAATAATGTCCAGAAATTTTAAAAAGTAATTTTTAAAATCGTCGATCTCCCTTGCCACTTATATTTGGAATTCGCAATCACTAACAAGCTTAAAATAACCAAACCGCAGCAAGTACAATGTTTGATGTAGAACGATTTTGCAATTTTATTTTAGCTCTCGCTTGAAACTTGCAACCTATGACAGAATTATAAATATCCAACATATATTAATAACTAATCCACATTTCCTCGAGACCAATTATTTTATGCAATTTTAATAATCAATAATAATAAACAAATACTCTTTCAACAATTTCAACAATTTCTTCCAGGCAAACCTTTGGATGGACAGGAGTGTTTTGGTTCACCTCGGTAGATTTGGTGATATATATATATAAGAATATACATAAGACATCAGTAGAAAATAGTTAAAACTAAACGACTCACTGGAAAAGTGTCTTATAGATTCAAAGCCTCAGCTAAGTCCTTTATACCATTAATACGATTCGCTGTAACAGGGTATTTACAAGCTGAAACCCAAAAGAAATAAAACAGCACATTAATCTCAACGACAAAAATTTACAATTAATTTAGTTGAACGGTTCATAAACTAGAAAAGAACGTAATCCTACCTAAAAGGCCGGCAACGTACTTGTGTCTCTTGAGTTGCAGGTGTCACTTAGTCACTTACCAACATTTGACCCGCATCGCATAAAAAAAACAACTAGACTTAAACATATAAAGTCAATACTAAAGAGTGCAGTATGTCCAAGATGAATTTTGTTCAGATTTATAAAACGAATCCTAAAACAAAACTTAATAACATCAGTAAATCCTCACGTTCAATAACACATAAATGTAGTCGTTATAGTAAAATTTACTACTAATTAATTTCGATGTCATACGAAACAATGCACAATAAGTCGATTTGTTAAAACAGCTAATTATCTGCCAACTAATTCAACCAAGTATTCCTACTAATATTTTAGAGGACAAAGTTACCGATAGCTATACGTTGAAAGCCAGGAAATTGAGCATAACGTACCCATTAATATTTCAACAACATCCTGACGATTAACAGTCATAAATATTTATGCTAATATCAACTTTGTTCGTAAACAGATAGGGTTAAATTTAGATGGTCTAGCGGGCCTATAGAGAAAATTCGATGTAAAGATATGTATATAAATAGTAGGTGGGTATATGGGAATACCAAAACGCATCGTCTCGCGCACCCCAAAGTTAAACTGTGGAAATTTTAATACATCCTATCTGAGGGGTTCTTTTCCGATAAGGTTTACATGCAGCATTCTTTCCTTTTCGTTTTGTTTGTTGCTGTATATTGATTGTATGTATATCTTTTTAATACCCTTAACTCAGTTCTCTTAATTTTTATTTTTTCTTAAATAAAATATCACTAAACTATTTTCAGGACTTGACAATCTTATAGCCGTGGGGTTCTCAGTGGAGTAAAATAAGGCCACTTGATCTTTTCTCGTGGATGAAGTCGTAAGTGCGCAGTCCGCCTTTGAGGGTGATGACAGATAGGGGGGTGTGGGGAGAGAAAAGAGGAGTGGGGGATTTGGGCCTCCGGAAACCTCACTCATTTCCGGGAAATGCAAGTCACAACCAGTTTTTTGTGAGGCCGTGGTATTGTAGCGGTCGAGCCGGCCCATTCGTGCCTAAGCATGGCTCTACCACTGTTATACAGACGTACAGTGCTCAGGTGACCCTTTTGATATTAACTTCTTAGTAATTAAAAAAACAGTGTGGGAGAATCCCTTATTCGTATAAAAAACTTTTTGAACGTTTCACATCACTCCTAATGTAATAGCTAAATCGTTCGACTTGTGACAAAGTGGTAGAGGGTTCGAACACATCTAGCCGAAGACGAGGGTGAAGTGGCATGTCGGCCTCGGAGTGACTAAAACAGGTTGACGACACCTCCCGGCCAAAGAGGCGGTGGAACGGGAATGGATGACACTCCCGTTCCACCGCCGAATGGATGAACAAGCACTCTAACGTTGGTAGACCATTCAGCGCTCTCCACTGCCCGTGGGACGTTAGAGTGCTTGTCGTCGCAAAATGAGGAATCGGCATCCCTCGTGCTTTCACTTTGGACTAAGGACTGAACCATGATCTCTAGCGACCGGCAATCCACACCGCTGCTTCCACAGCGGTTGCACGCAGTTATTGGTTCTCGACCTATGCGACACAGATACTTACAGTACTGGGCAAGAAATAATGCACATCGACCTCTAGAAAGAGACAATCAGCTAATTTCGGCTTTGTAGAGCTTGTCCCTTTCGTACGAATTACTAACAGTCCGGTGTCTATTAAGAGCTGTTAAAACTATTATTGTGAGTTGCTTATTTTGATTATTCTTTTTATTTATTTTTTTATAAACATTTTTTTTTCTATATATGTTGTCCTTAGATTATAGTAAAATAAAAAAAACATGTATGTTTACGTATTGATTTATTTATTTTGAAAAGTGATACATTCTGACAAAACAATTATAAATCCTCAATTCCTTCCGATTCACTATCAGTGCTAACAATTAAGTCAATATCATTGTCACTATCAGCCGTATTTATTACCAGTCTATAAGTGTAATTATCTAGACCGTGTTGAAATCTTCGATATTCATTCTTACATTTAATTGCATGATTGCAAACCTTTTTCCACTCTTCAGTCCCAATCATGTTTACTTTTTCTGGCAATAATGTTCTTACTGTAGTTAAATTCAAACCCACATTTCTAGAGGCTACATAATCTTTCAGTTGAGACCATATATTTTCAATTGATACGGTGGCAATCGCAATACAGTGTGCCCATTTTCAGCAAGTATTTTGTCTACAGAAAACTCTGTATACCTCTCCTTATACCGACATATAATACCGTTTTGTCAATGTTGGGGCTACTGGAATTTCATGGCTGTTTAACCAGTTGATCATTTCCTGTTTAATGTTGTTCGAATTAAGGGGTCTTTCATAATATTTATTATGATAGTGTGCGTTGTCGATAACTAGAACAGAATCACTGGGTATATTTGGAATTAATTGATTAACCAGCCATTTCTCGTAGTTATCGTTATTCATAGCATAGTGATAATCACCTATAGTGTCCATGGATTTATACATTAAAAAGGCTCCAGGAACAAAGCCTTTTTAATTTCCCGCATAAACTATTATCAAACTTTGACCTTTTGAAATTGGCTTTTTTACACCTTTTTTCTTATCATCACTCCAAGATTTTCTTTTAGTGTGCAATGTAAGTATGTAAGACTCATCCATATAGATTATATTTTTCCCTTTTCCTGTTTCTCTCTCTCTCTATATTCCAATCGTTTGAGACTTACATCATGCTTTTCCGTTAGAACTTTTCCATTATCTTCTATTTTAGTGAACCGAAATCCCATCATGAAGTATTTTTCTCAACATCTTTTCAGATCCATTGTAATTAATAGCTTTTAATGATTTTAATGTAGACAGTTCATTAAATCTTAAGTGAAAATCATACACCATTCTTCGCACAATATCATAATCAAAATCGTCCATATCCAAACGAAATTGCTTTTTTGGTATACCTTTTTTTCGGGGTACAGAACTTAATTGCAGTAAAATCTGTTTCAGTACTGACTTCGTTTAATATATTGTTCAAAGTTCTTCTTGACTTCCACTGGTATTCGCAACTGGTATTCCACTGGTATTTGCAACTCGCTCTTGTACTTTTTTTAAATAGTTACATACGTCTTTATCTTCATGATTTTTAAATTTGTCGGCCTTAGTAAAAATATTTATACACTTTGCAGAAAATTTCACGTGATTGACCATGTAAAGGCTTCCTTCTTTTTCCTAAAGATGCCATAGTACAATTCTACATCATTTAAATTTAGGGGTGTTAACAGCTCTCTATATATATTCTGAATTGGACGCGACCGTACTCCACCACATTTGTCGAACTACTGACAAATCGTAACACATCCACATTTGTCGAACTACTGAAAAATCGTAACACATGTAGTGTGTGAAAGGGACAATGCTCTACAAAGCCGAAATTAGCCGAATGTCTCTTTCTAGATGTCGATGTGCATTATTTCTTGCCCAGTACTTTACCTGTGTACTGTAGCTGTGTCTGGTTAGAACTTCTGTTAGCTGATAGGAGAGGCTGCCATGTCACCTCTGTATTAAATCCTCGTGGCAGACCGTGTGCGTTGATCGTTGATCGTTGAGGTTGTTCTTTTCCCTCTCCACCGATTTCCACCTTATGGTAAGAAAACCTCTTTAAATATATCCTAAATGGAATCAAGGATTCAAATTCCAAAAAAAAAAAACAAAACATTTTGTTTTTTTGTTAGTTGCAATAATAAAAATTAAGCTTAGCTTAGACAGTAAAGACAAGGGGTACAAAAAATAAGATGATATGGCCAAGATCCTGATGATGCTTATGAATAATTATTATTACTTTAAGTTTGTTGAACCCCTTGAGTAAATACAGTATTTAGTATCTACCATATCCAAATAATCGAAAAATTTGCACCTAGATAAATAAAGTGATTTTTAGTGTTTCAATTTTATACAGCATATAAACTCAATCTAAAATTAAAATCTTCATTTCCATTTCCACGGGCGCTCGCTCGCGAATGTTAGAAATTTTGACGAACTTTGAATTTTTTTAATAAAAGCCGCTTTGATTCGCCACATGAAACAGAATGCATACTTTCATAATAATTTGAACTTTATATTTTTAATAATGTATTTTAAAAAAGGAACAATAAGATGAGATTGAAGACAAATGTGTATCATTTATCTTCAAACTTTGGTAATTTAATGAAGAAAATATATTTTATATGAGAAAAAAACTTTACATAAAATGGAGCACGTAAACTGCAGGTGCAAATGAAAAGATTATGCTTGTTGTTTACAATTTTAGTGTATTATTTCTTCTGCCAGTGTTTGATATAAAATATACGTTTGTCATAGAATTTATTTTTGTTGAAAAAATTTGCTTCTGCCAGCTTTTCATCTGGTTGTGTTGTTGTTTGATTTTTCACGACAATACGGTGTACAATGGAACACGCTAGGATAAAAAATTAAAATAGTGGTGGTAATATTATCGCTTTAATTTTCCAGATTACAGACTGTCAAGTAAATAGAGAGAAAAAAATTACCATTCACTCGTTTATTTGTAAAATGTACCCTCTTCAAAAGAAGTACCTCGATATCCAGTATTTTATAGTAGATTTTACTACTAATTACTATGTATGTATTTTAGTTTAAATTTAATTACCGAACCCGTACTTCGTCACATTAACAGTACATTAATATCAAGCTTCAGTGAATATACTCTTCTAAATCTAATCTTAGTTTTTTGCTGTCAACCGCCAATATTGAGTTCTAACTGAATATTTATCAATCTGGAAGGCGATAATCAAAACAGTAGTTGCGAACAAACGAAGAAAGTTCCCGGGTGCCCCTGCAACTACATTGAAGTCAACTAGGACTTGACCGAAGTTTAATTATAAACTGAATGAACAAGTTGTAAGAACAATCACGAACTTAGATCATACCGCCGGTATCGCAACAACGACTTTTTGCAGATACGTTTTAGTTTTTAACTTTTTACCTACTTATAATATATAATATACAATATATTATAATAAAGTTAAAGTTCAAAAAGATAAATAAATAAAATATTTGGAGTTGTATAACGAAATTGTCGACGAATGCGAATGCATAATATAATAGACACGCATAGGCACCCAAGTATAAATATTTCTACATAAGTGACAGACATTTATCTTATATAGTACGGTTCAAAGGAAAAAAAATAGTAATAGAAAAAGACTATTGTCGAAGTTACGATTGAGTGGATAGGATTGGAAGAAAACTTGATTTACATACTATAGACATCTTTTATTAAGTGACTACCACGAAGTCCTTTATAACCATCACTGTATTGTACCACCAGCTTGAGGTAAACAACGTATGTAATAAATAGTCTATCAGTTGAATAGCATGAAACGGCATTAATGCGATTAAATTATTCGTTCGTTAATTATATCTGAATCCTAATGCCGCAACTCCATTCCTATATAATCGATAGAATGTTCATAATAAATGGGTAATGCAAGTTTTAATGAAAATTTCATAAACAAAGGATTAGTGTTCAAATCTGTGGATAATTATGTAGATGAACGCATTCCAATGTGCTTATTCATTATTATATTTTTGTCATGACGTAATGATAAATTTTAATGGAGGGAATATTTATAATAATTCACTTTAAAAAAGTAGACATCCGAATTCAATCATAAAATTTAAGGCTTATAAGGATTTTTCATAGATGCCATTGTCAGTACTGGACTAAATTGCACCAGCTTTCAAATAAAAAGAAGATCTACAAAATCGGTTCACCCAGTAAAAAGTTCTGAGGTAGCAAATCTCTCATCCTCCTTTTTTGAAGTCGGTTGAATTACATACATGCATATATTCACTTCTAATACGCACGCACTACAACGTCTAGTGCAATACAATTAATCTATAAGTTTTTGCAAGGTACTCCATATGCTCATATATTTTATGCAAAATTAAGTATACTATATAATTCAATTATCTTTTTTTTAAACATGAAATCTAAACAGGCAATAGTAATAACTTATAAATATAATTGTGTTATGTGAATGTGTTATCATAAATTTGTATTTAATGGAGTCTGTTTTACAATGTTCTCCTCTCATTTAGTAATCTTGTGATTTATTTAATATTATTGTTTTAGCATTATATAGCTTCATTTAACATACAAGCGATATGGTTACAACTGTGGGCTTATATTGTTTGATTGCCAATAAATAAATAAATAAATAAATAAATGAAATCATCAGAATCATGTATGAATGTACATATATATACTGTCTGATAGGACAGGGATGGGATGGGAACCACACACGGCTTCATAAATAAAAAAATATTTTTTAAACAATTTTAGTCGAGGTAAGTATATACTACAATAACATAAATTTAAAACAGTATTTTATAATGTAATTTATATGTTCTGGTTACCTCTCTCTTTATCCCTAGGGTATATTTCGATCTGAGGCACAGAGTGTAAGTAGCCCCCGTAATCTTTTTTAAGCCAAAATGGAGGAGAGGTTGTTTAATTCGCAACACAGGTATAATTATGTTTTTTATACTAGATTGCTACAAGTTATTAAAAATTCAGGTAACAACATAAAAACATGAATAAAAAAGTTATAAAATATATAATTTCATGTAAAAACTTTATTTATCTCACTTTTTCCTTATCATAAAAAACAGAACCTTCCTTCTCGAGCAGTCTAGTAAAAATAGTAAAAGTCAAGTCAGTTCTTTCGGACCCAAAGTCTTAGGCCTCAGCTGATAGAGGACATAGTGCACTCTCTGTTCCCCTTGAGAGCGCAGCAAATGCCCCCGCCTATGGTTCCGGCTTCGTATACTGATGACGACCAAGGCGACGACGACGTGCCTGAAGTGACACAAGCGGAACTTCAAGCGGCGGTGTTACGGCTTCAGGGTAAAAACACCGCCCCGGGGCCCTACGGCATTCCTGTCCGTGCGTGGGCCCAAGCCTTGAAGTTGAGCCTTGAAGGCCTCGACTGGTGGAGCTCTACAGCGCATGCTTGGAGCGGGGCCAGTTTCCAATCCGATGGAAGACCGGAAAACTGGTCTCGCTAAAGAAGGAACATCGCCCCGCTGAATCGCCGTCAGCATACCGCCCTATTGTGCTGCTGGACGAGGTCTGCAAACTTTTCGAAAGAATAATTGCAGACCGTATAGTCAGGCACATAACAGTGGTTGGTCCGGACCTGGCGGACAACCAGTTCGGGTTCCGCCGGGGGCGTTCTACGATTGATGCCATCATGCGTGTAAGGGCTCTGGCGGAGGATGCAACAGCTCGGGGTAAGGTCGTCTTGGCGGTGTCCCTCGATATCGCTAACGCCTTTAACATGGACAAGGGCCCTGGACGTGTGTTAGGGAGGCACTCACACACACACACATTCACCTCCGCCGCACTGTCGGGGCCTATTTGGCGAACAGGTCTGTCATCTACCCGGGTCGTAATGGCTGGAGTCGGCGAGAGACGTCGTGCGGTGTTCCACAGGGGTCGGTCGTGGGACCGCTTCTGTGGGACATCGGGTATGATTGGGTCCTGCGTTGTGCTCTTCTCCGTGGTGTCAGCGTCACTTGCTACGCTGACGATACGCTTGTGACAGCACGCGGGAAGACGCACTGACAGGCAGCAATTCTGGCGACGGCTGGAGTCGCGCAAGTTGTTAGTAGGATCCGGCAGTTGGGCCTCGAGGTGGCTTTGCACAAATCTGAGGCCGTTTGCTTCCACGGTCCTCGGAAGGGCTTACCTCCGGGGTCCCACATAGTAGTGGGAGGCATCCGCATCGGCATCGAGCGTACGATGAAATACCTAGGACTCGTCCTCGATAGCCGATGGGATTTTGGTCCACGCTTTCGGTAGTTGGTTCCCCGGCTATTGGGAGTAACAGCGGCACTCTCGCGGCTCCAATTTAGGGGGGCCCAGTACATCACGCCGAAAGTTGTATACTGGGATTGTACGGTCTATGGCGCTCTATGGGGCGCCAATATGGGGAGGCACTCTGACGGCCCGAAATATCGCGATTCTGCGAAGGCCGCAACGCGCGATGGCCATCCGAGTGATAAGAGGGTACCGTACAATTTCCTTTGAGGCGGCCAGCCTATTTGCCGGATCCGCTCCCTGGGATCTAGATGCAATACTCCTTGCGCTACAGTACAGGTGGCGCAGGGATACACTAGACCGGGGAGAGCTGTCTGTGCCTCCCGAAGTAGAGGCACACCGGGCTGAGCTCCATCAAATATTGGTGGCGGAGTGGGAGCAACGACTTGTGAGACCCAGTGCGGGGCACGATGCTGTAGCGGCGATAAGACCCGTCCTAAGAGAGTGGCTGGAGAGAGGACATGGAGCCGGAAGGTGCGTTCCGGGTGACGCAGGTGCTTTCCGGACACGGTTGCTTCGGCAAGTACCTGTATCGGATTGGTAGGGAGCCGACGTCACGGTTCCAGCCTTGGGCCAGTCAGCACCGTGATCTCGTGGCGGCAATCGGTTCTGCGGGTAGTCTCTCGCTCCTGACCGTGGTTCTGCCTATGATCCGGAGCGAGAGTGCATGGAACGCCGTCGCTTCCTTCTGTGAGGAAGTGATGTCCTCAATGGAAGTGGCAGAACGGGAGAGGGAGTGCAATCCAACTCTCTCTGCCCGCAGAAGACGCTCCGGGCGCCGGAGGGTATTCACTGATCTCCGGCCACCCTAGGGAGCGGCCTGCGGGCGACGAAACTTTGAGGAGTTCGTCGCCCGAACAGATACAGCCCCGAGAGGCAGCGCGTAGTGTTCCGTGCGTCTCTCAGAGTACTGTGACCAAAGGGTGATGGTCACAGCGGGTGACGGTACCCGTCTTGGGTGAGACGGATCAGTGCCGGTCGGAGGCAGCGAAAGAATGCCACGGCGATTCTCGCTCTCCGATCATAGGCAAGCAGAAGAACACCGGGGTGGTTTTTAGTCGGTAAGAGTCCGACATACCCCTTCCCCCCACCCCATGGGGGAAGGACATCCATGAGGATCTTTCACCCCGTCACAAAAAAAAAGTCCGTTCTCTCTCGAATATACTATAGAAACTATGCTTCTTTTTAAAAGATTGGATCTAAACCTATATAACAACTTACTTATAAAAACCTTAATTTAGACTGCAGAATTTAGTCCAAAAACCTTTTCCCGGACCCTTTTCCGGAATACTAACTCAGAATACACTAGTCCAAATACCTGGTCCAATCCAAATTAGTATGTGTAAACAATAACAAATATCCTAGATACATTTATCATACTTTTATATTTCATTTAGTGAGAAGATTTTAAATTAGATAATATTAGGTCAAGGCCATTAACAATCAGAACGGCTGAATCCAAATCTTGACATATCTGTTAAATCCCTACTCATTTGATCTTTTTATTCGGCCCTCCTTAGATTCGAAATTCGTAATCATAAAAGTATTGTACATATCTTAATGGTACATACGCGTGTACTATATGTATTTAATTATTATAAAAAAATAAGATCCACCGTCTATTGTCAATATTTTTATAACTCATGTAAACTATATAATTGTTCTGTGAATATCTGGTACATATAAGGTTCTTAAATTTAACATGCATTAATAAATCTAATTTAGATATGATAAACAGTTATCTGATAAATATTTTACCCAGAAGTACAAACGACGACGAAAACAAAAACAAAAGTATACATATTTTAGCCTAGTACCATCTAAGATCTTGGACAGTATTTAAATAACTTCCGAACTTCAAGGTTACGGTAATATTGGAACAAAGGACACGCTATGAAAACCAGTTTGCTATCTAGAAATAAATTTTCCCGTTGACATTTCATTCAGTGGTACCAACATAAATAACGTTGTAGACGTAAGATGATTATGTTGGAGCTCATGACAGATATAGAAACATTTTTTAACCGCTGCGCCGGGAGCCTTACAAAGCAATTTGCTTGAGCAAACAATTTGTACTTTGCAAGCTGAGGAGCACTAAGAACATCTTGTCTTTTACCAAGTAATGCAATTGAAGGTAACTTTTACACAGACATAATAAAATTGAGTATCGAAAAAGATTGAAATAATTACTTTATTAGATTTTTAAGTAAAAATTGAAAAAAGAAAATGAGGCTTCATTAAATAGCACGTATAGTGATATTTGCGTTTCAAATCCAACAAGCAAGCAAATTAAATGCTCAATTACATATCTGTGACAAAATTCTCACAAAGATGGCGACAGAAGCGCGAGCCGACAATCAGTTAACCACTGAACGACGATACGGGCGGTGGGAACACTCTGAAGATAATCCAATTATCTGCGAGCAAGCTGAACAGGCGGCCAATTAGACACCAAAACTAGAAGTACGCACTGCTTTTATTAGCACAATCGTATCTAGTCGGTTGCAAAATATACGCAGATTTTTACTATACTTGTTGTTGCAAATAATAAAATATAAAATTAGATTTTAGCTAATTAAGCAATTGATAAAATTGTTCTTAAATTAAATTACTAGTTATGAGAAATACTGAGATATGCCTCAAAAACAAAGGGCTACTCTAACCAGGCTAGATGAAGGGCGACAGGCCGAGGGCCTACAATTAAGGTTTGGAATAAGAAATACCATCGTGTAGTATAATAATATAGCCATACTCTGTGATTTAAGTTCTCATTTTAGCCTAATTATACTCTAAACTCTACTACTAAACAACTCAAATACTAATTTATACTGACTTAGTTTGTTATGGAAATTTTATCAGTAATTCAAAACATGTCTTAGTTTATATTGAATATTTGAATTTTTCTACGTTCTGAATGCAATTATTATTATTGAACTATATCTAAGCGACCGAAATTGAAAGTCAAAAGTAAAATGCTAAGGGCCTTTTGTTATATTCAGAGGCAAGTCAGACTCTTTAGCTTACTATCTTATTACTTTATATATATAAAAAAACATTAGTAAAGTACAACTCGAGTAGGCAATTATAGCTTAAGCAACGTACATATTATTGTGTATATAAACCTTGTGTCCCGAGAAACTAATTAGGAGATTAAAAACATAGATCTAGATGATAAAACTCACCCGGGGAATAAATCAACCTCGCACAAAACTACTCGTTCTCTTTATTTTAGAAGCAACAACAAGTGTAGGTTGAAAATTCTTAGTTTATAATCCCGAAGGTTTAAACCATTTAAACTCTCCATGTGTTTTATTTCAACAGAGTTAAATTTATTGTGGAAGTGTAGTCTTTTTTATAGTAAGTATTTATATTCAATATCAGATTGACTGAAAAAAAAAAAAAAAAAAAAAAAAAAAAAAAAATATCAGATTTATCTTGTATTTTTTTGTTTGAACTGTTAATGTTATAAGAGCTAAGTTTAAGCTAGCACCATTCCAGAAATGACTCCCAGAATTTAAATTTCCGACGAGGTTGTTATCATAAGAGGCAACTAAAGGATTGAACTGTTATCTAACAGACAGTATGTATACAGTCATACAGTGCCCATTTGATGGCAATAGGCTTGTCCTCCATTACGACTACGTTCCAAATTAAAATTGGAAAAATGTGAATGTTTAATACGCCTCTACCTTAGAGTATACAATATAGATGAAATTTGGAATAGAGAAAAACTACACTACACTACTAGAAACTACAGCAAAAGTCAACAAATTATATAAAAAAAATCCTTTAGAACATATTTATTTAAAGCTAGCACATATTTCACAATGTATTAGAAGAAATCTCTAACATTGAACAGAAAATGGCGTGTTTTAAAGCTAAAATGCAGTCGACCTAAATCCTGCACAATGGGCCGATGTGTTTTGGGAACACAATGCGTCGCGTCGCCATGCCTCACTCGGCTCCCCGTTTATTCAGATGCTTGGAGTTTTTGCCATGAGTTTTTTTTTATATTCATATATATGACAATACAACGAAGATTTTTTAGTTGGCGATAGATTAAGTTAACAATCCCAAGTAAGTATACTTACTCAGTGGGTATAGTTAACCTATAGTTGTATATGTACATAGTTGGGATTGCTTGAATCAATCAGTTAAATACATATATACCCACTTGCGCGTTTTGGATCGCGTCGCGCATCGTGATGCATAGGAACTAACTCAGTTTAGTGGTCCTGGTCCTGAAAATTTTAAAGTACCCACTTTGTCACAATATTGTTTACATTGCAAATAATCTCAAACCTGTTAAAGCAGTATAAAATAATAGCTGCAGTGCTCATTCCTCTTCACGAAGGATATACCTAGTTTGTATCGAAAATTCCCCTTGGAAACTTGAACAATACGTATACTGCATCTTGTACATTCGACCAATCTTAAGTGCAGAGCGTCGTCATGTTTCTACATTTATACACTCGCGTTTAGAATTTGGAATTTCATGCAGTAGTTGAAGATTTAAATTTAGCTCTCTCCTATTTTTAAATGAAAGTAAATGTTATAAAAAATAAGTAAGTCAATACATAAATATTGTTATGTTGATAAGTGAGTGTTTTATTTTAAGCTATTATTAATTTATTGTAAAATTGCATTTAATTGAATCAGGATAAGTTTTTCCTAAATATTTAACTGTTATTAAAACCAAATGTTATTGCAATCTGATCTCCAGTCCTGAACGCTTAAAAATATTTAAAACTTTATTTTATTGTGCTAGTACCCGAATTAAGTAGAGTAATGGGGGAATAGGGCCCCCGAAACCTCACTTATTTTGGGGGAAAGCCAAGCACCTTCACAAGCGTTTTCTGTTAGGCCGTCGTATGTAAACCACCGGTGTAAACTGAACAATTCGTGGCTAAGCATGGCTCTACCATAATATTTAAAGGGAGATAAAACTTTATGACTTGAACTACTTTGTAGAGGTTGTTACTGCACCGAAGTTAAATGAAAAAAGTTATTTTATACAGCTACGGTTTATTGATATAAAAATAACGATTAGATCGATATGGACTTACTCATCGCGCAACGGAATCGAAGCAATAGCGAGAATGCTAAATTAGCACAATCGGTGCGGTGCAACGCAACTAATCTAATTCTCTGTTTTAATAATTAATGATTATTATCGATGCAAAGTAAGTTATAAAATCACTTGTCTACGTTTCGTAAGATATGTAATAATCATCCCTATATACAAAAGTAATTTTAGTATGCATTTATGATTCCTACATTTATAAATGATATAAGTGTAGTCTGTGTAAACTAAAGCTATAATAATATATATAATATATTTATTTAGTTTATATTTCTGTAATTCTGTTCTGTGGTTCTCGTTGAAGAAGAATAAGGGGGAGGCCTTTGCCATATCTCTTCCTGTGGGTTTTGTACAGGACTGTTATTTACATACATACGTAGGATCACTCCGGTATCCCCTAAGGGGTAGGCGTTTACAAAACACCCACATTTTTACAATTAGAATTTGGTTCCATGAACGTATTATATCTGACAGTATATATGTACATATATATGTATATTTCTGAAATATCATAAGAAAGATGAATGACGTACTGTATTAGTATACTCATGATATTTAACTGTTATTAAAACTATAACAGTGGTAGAACCATACTTAGACACGAATGAGCTGTCTTCGTCTGTGCGATACCATGGCCTCACTGAAAACCAGTTGTGAAGCAACGTTTGCGTTGCATTTCCCCGAAATCAGTGAGGTTTCCGGAGGCCCAACTCCTCTTCTCCTCTTTCCTCTCCCCTCATCCCTCCTCTCTTCTTCCTCTCCCCGCATCCCACATGCCTCATTTTATTGTTTCTGACAAAATTCGTATTCTTGCACTGTTTTTCTGATAAAATATTTTTTTTCTTCTACAAAAAGTGTATCCGCAATTTTAATGTAATTTTTTCAAAATATCATTTTTGTTGCCTCAAAAAGAAGCTTCATATTCTGATTTTATATACCATAATGTAAAAAACTTGCTAACTTCAATTTACATAAAACTCATTCTTAGACCTTTACAAAATATATAAAAAATGAAAACATAAACAAAACATAATTTAAAAACTTGTGGTAATCTTTCAAAATATTATTCTTGGTTGTTATTCTTGGATGAAAAATTCGGAAGGCAAGGCAAGCAAACCTACACCAGGTACATCAGAACGCCTTTTACAACCTGTCAGGTTTGACAATATTGGTCACTATATGACGAAGAGGGACAAACAGAGGCGTTGCCAGGGACAAGGTTATAAAAGAAAACCTCTTACTTTTTGCGCTAAATGTGAAAAAACACTCTGCAGTGATTGTTTTATACCTTACCATACAAAATAAGTTAATAGAACTTTATGTTTAAAACCTTTAATGGACAAATTTTCAAATACAGCTAATATTCTTATAATTGTTTACTTTTATTATTTCTGATCACATGTCCCCACTGTCATATTTTTAGGACAGGCTGACACAGCATTAAAAGTTTTTTTTTTCGTATTATTTTTTCTTCGCGTATTATGAACTTAGTTTCAAGAATTGATAAAAAAAATCCAAAGTTTACAATGCTTGGGAAGTAATGGGTTAAGACTCTTGAGTCACAGGTGTCCAAGGACGGCGGCTGTCACTTACCATCAGGTGACCCGTCTGCACGTCTGTCCCCCCCTGTGTAGTATTATTTATTTATTTGGTTTACTGACAGTTGGTTGATTTTTTCATGCTCTTCAATAAATCTAGCTCACCATGGTTGTACATTTTTTTTTTTTATGCGATAGGGGGCAAACGAGCAGACGGGTCACCTGATGGTAAGTGACTACCGCCGCCCATGGACACCCGCAACTCAAGAGTCACAAGTGCGTTGCCGGCCTTTTATGTAGAGGTACGTTCTCTTCTTGAAGGTTTGAAGGTCGTATCGGTTCGGAAATACGGCAGGCGACAATTTGTTCCATAAGCTGGTTGTGCGAGGCAAAAAGCTTCTGGAGAAGCGCACAGTGGTGGAGTGCCAATCGTCCAGGTTATGGGGATGGATATTTTGTCGCGTAGGACGATGGCGGAAACCAGCAGCCGGTATAAGTCCGAACAATTCCTCTAAAACACCTCAATTCCTCAAAACTTTTGATAAAGAAGTTTCGATTTCAGACACAAGTTTGGATCGGCTTTCGATGACGTTTACCCGAGAAATGTTAGCGCGGCCGGTGTAAAGGGCATCACTCGTGCTATCGTCTGCATAGTAATGGATGCCACTAATCCGCAGCATGTCGTTGATATGCAGAAGAAACACACACAGCCTTGTGGGACACCAGAATTAACAGACTTCAGAGCATGCACCGTCAACAACGACCTTGATGCTTCTGTCTGTAAGAAAACTGGTGAGCCAATTGCACAGTTTCTCGGGAAGCCCATAGGAAGGAAGCTTCGCAAGGAGCGCTTTGTGCCAGATCCGATCGAAGGCCTTGTCCAAACTAACGGCCAACGCTTCCCCCTTGGTCTCGATCGCCTGTGCCCACCGGTGAGTCAAGTAAACAAGAAGATCACCAGCTGAACGACCCTGACGGAAGCCGTATTGTCGATCATTGAGGAGCTGGTGGTCTTCTAAGTACCGGAGGAGCTGGCAGTTAACAATGGATTCCATTATCTTGGAGAACAAGGAGGTGATGGCTATGGGTCTGTAGTTGGACGGATCCGAGCGATCTCCTTTTTTAGGGATTGGGTGCACTAGAGCTCTCTTCCATGAGTTCGGGACTACGCCAAGAGAGTAGGAAAGCCGATAAAGGCGCGTTAAAACCGGTGCAGAGTTAGCAGCGGGAGCACACGTCTTCAGCACGATAGGAGAGATTCTATCGGGCCCACTCGACTTAAGAACGTCGAGGGAAAGAAGCGCTTTACGCACTGCCCTTTGTGTAAACCGGACTTCCGGCATGCGGGTCTCGCACTGCGGTATGGTCAGCGGTGCGTTTCCCCCGTCGTCCAGGGTCGAGTTGGACGCAAAGAGTTTGCCTAGAAGATCGGCTTTTTCTTTAGCGTCGTGGGCCAACGAATTATCTCCTATGCGCAGAGGTGGAAGGGATGGCTTACAAAAGTTCCCCTGGACAGCTTTGGCAAGAGACCAGAATGCACGAGTTCCGGAGGGGAGACTAACTAGTCTCTCGCCAATTCTGCCGATGTGAGCCGACTTCGCCCCAGCAATTACTCTTTTGAGGGACCTGGAGGCAAAGTTAAATTGCTTCTTTAATGTGCTGGTCTTTACATCCCGTGCTGTCGCTGCGTTAGCTCATGCTTGGTAACATTCCTGCTTTCGGCGGGACGCCGCTTTGCAGGTTCGACCAAACCAAGGCTGGGACTTGCCACCTGTGGGAATCAGGGAGAATAGAATGAAAAGTTCCATACCCTGAAGCACAACATCCGCGACAGAGTCAGCAACGACATTGGGATCATCCGGCGAGAAGCAAACCTGCCTCCATGGGTAGGATGCAAAGAATGTTCTCATTCCATCCCAGTCTGCTGACCTATAGTGCCATACGCGGCGACTGCCTGTAACTCGCGGCCGCAGCGAGTGAACGAGTGGCACCATACTCCTAATCAGGCAATGGTCCGAAGAGCCAAGAGGGGCCTTAACGGATACTTTGTAGCCGACAGGATGTGAGGTCAGCAGAAGATCCAACAGTGAAGGCACGTGGCTTTCTGCATCTGGGATTCACGTAGGCGTTGCTACCAGCTGCGTCAAGCCATATGCCAAGGCGAAATCGTGAACAGATCTTCCCGCATGATCGGTTTTGCGCGAACCAAGCCATTCGGCGTGATGGGCGTTAAAGTCGCCAAGAATCACGATCTCTGCGGATGGGACCTGCTGGAGCACTGAGTCTGTAGCCATTTGGACGTGGTCGATGAGTCGGTCCGTTTCGGCATCACGTTCGTCACGTTCACGGCGGTCGTTAAAAAGAGCAAGGCCGGCTTTGCTATCTCAAGGTGGTGGTGGACAGTGTCGAGGTTCGAATGTAAGCCCCTGATATTACAAAAATCCACGGTAAACGTGACAGGGGGTGCCATGGTATGCCTTCTCTTGCCCCGAGCAGATTTTGAGAGCGCAGTTGAGCCCCCCCCAGAGTACGAGGGGCAGCCTGGGCGTCCACGCTCAGGCATAATCCGTACTGAGGGTGGACGTCCAGGGGGGGATTCTCCAACGCTAGCGCTTGTACCCCCCTGGGGTATCCTTTTCGTTAACAGCGCTATCATTAGGGGGGTGGGGGATTTTGGGCCTCCGAAGACCTCACTCATTTCGGGGAAATGCAACGCAAGCGTTACTTCACAACCGGTTTTCTGTGAGGCCGTGGTATCGCACCGGTCGAGCCGGCCCATTCGTGCTTAAGCATGGCTCTACCACTATAAAAGATAGAATAACTGGAATATAAGTATGTATATCACTCATATAGTTATTCCAAATATACAACCATTGTGAGCAAACACCGCAACCTCATTACATTTTATACAAATGTTTTCAAAACTTGCTACCTACCATAAAACTTAAACAAAATGCGGTGGTTAGGAAATTCCTAACATAGTTTGCTTATGAGCAAGAAATACTTTTACATGATTACAAAATTTACTTATAATTTTATGGTGTTGTGTTAATTTTAGTAAAGATAAAGATATCGAAACTCTTATTTATATACAGCTCTAACAATAGGCAATTATTCATGTGTCAATTAGGACTTTATTCTGATATAAATAATATATAACATTTGTCTGGATTATGATAGGAAATTAGATATTCATTATTCAAAGATACTTATTAAAGCACTTGATAAATAAACCGATTCAAACACTTACACCTAAACTTAGCTATCTGCGCAATTTTAGTATCGATCAAGGTGTTTCAGCAGTCATAGTACGATACATACTAATACAGTCACGTAATAATTCACTAGTAACATCATTATTGTCGCTAAGCATAAATTCCCGGTTGAACAGTGTGCGTTAATGAAGTTCTCTCGGTAACAGGCAAAACGTGCTTCGAACTGATAAACTTTGATGTCTATTAGTAGATGTATATAGTTACTAAAGATCGTTACATGCATTTCTGTACGTTGTATTTATGTATCATAATAAATAGCAATATTGAATAATATCTACAAATAAAAATAATGGTATTTTACAATATTATTATATTGAATAGAATAAACATTATTATACACCCTTAATATGTAACTTATATATAATAATAAACGATACTAAATAGCAATTTCTACAAGGCAACTAGGGTGGACAAAAATATACTAGATATAAACCTAGGTGCCTACTTGGTTTTAATACTCTTAGTATCTTAAAATTAAGAGTCCTGCAAAAAAGTTATAAAGTAAACATAATTTTACCTTTTTATTCTGCTGAGATGGTACGTATACGCCAAAAGGACGAACATTTGAAAACACAATGAGAGGTAATGTTACCTAACCCTTATAGATCCAGGGGTCAATTTATATTAGTCCGCCTGGCTCCAGCAAAGCGCTGTCCCGTTGTATCGTAAAACACTGCCAGCACTAAATTAACCATGTATGTATTGCAAGCGAGCACACCAGCGGTCACTAGTTAGTAGTTAAGCGCTAAGTGGCAACAAAGAGGTTGGTCGCAGGTTTACTGGCACTTAGCTCTAATTATACATTCATGTAGATCAAAAGAATGGGACCTTTGAAAGCCTAAAAATGGACTCACTTGTTTTTGAATTAGTACATTAAAAGGAGCCACTCGAGGTCCACAACGGTACTTTTTATGACCAAATGACCGGCTCTTCGGTGAAGTGCTCTTAGGTCGACCCCTGTGATCAATATTATATGGGATTATACATATATATGTAGATATATTTTTTAATGAAATGTAAGGTTTAGTGAATAAATAATACCTCTATGTAGAGCATATGAATTTTGTTAGTTTGTGTATATGGAGGCCACTTTTTGAAACAGCTGCAACTACTGACTCATTGACGGAGACTGGATTGGTGATGTAAATATAAATGTTAAAAGGAAGCGAAGTCGCGAAATCGCAAGTATGTAACTATAAAAAGAAATTTGAAAGTGTGCCAAAAATTGAATATTTTTTTAGCATTATTCATAACGCTAATATAACGTAACAGTTACATTTTAATATCGGTGGATTCTTAAATCAATGAACCAATTGATATATTAGTATTTATTGTAGAGGAAATCTCACAAGTCATCATACAGTTAAAAGGGAGTTACAAGCACTATACCCGTAATACGAATCTGTCATCACATAATAGAAACTTCGACAAGTGCTTGAAGTCTACGACATGAGAAGGTTTCAAGATATTGAACCAAAGGTTTCATTGGTCCCACCTTCTCCCTTCCTCTACAGGACTACACGTGCTGGCCTGAGGAGTCACCGTTTGCGAGTCGAAGGTATGCGATCCCGAACGAAACGGTTTGACTCTTGTTTTCTGTGCTGATCGTTGAAAGATCGGAATTCAATTCTTCCCAGTTTGATCCTGGGTCTTTTAAGCGGGGCGTGAAAAAGCATCTCACCAGGCCGCCATAGTGTGGGTCACCATACTACATTGACTAGACATGCAATGAGGATGGTGACCACCACTCTTGGACTCTATTTATTGCTTACCATCAGGCTAAGTGAAGTCATTATGGTAGGCTTACACATAAAAAAAAAAAATATACCTAAATAAGCATCCCTAATTATCATAATTATGTCCTGTGTATTTAAACAACAAATAAACTAACTTTTTGACTTTGTTATTAGCAGATTAAAAACGTAAGTAGAATAGGACTTTGATCCGAATATAATCTGCAATAATATAAGTGCGTTGACAAATATTATATATCTGTTACACAAAGTATTCGGTTAATAACGTAGACAAATGTCGTAAAAGCTTTAAAGTAAAATATAATGTCATTCTGATATCAAAACGGCGTAAAGGTTTTGTTAAGCTTTAAAATTACTTTGATTACTTATTACTTAATTACTGTGATTGAATATTCAGGATAAATTTTGTAAATAGAACAAAAAAACGTTATATTTAAACCCACACAGTTTTTGTTTGTACGCAAATAACTGGTTTAGAAAAACCTATTTCAACACCTTGACATTAAGACTAGTTACAGTTAGCAAACCATATGCATAAAAAAATAAATAATTCAAAAACCCTATAAGTGAAATTTAACCTCATTAAACATAACTTTTCCGCAAATTACCTTGGTACGAATTTTTCACAGCACAATTACGGTAATTGAATATCTCGATACCTGAGGAGCTTCCCTTGTAAAATTAGTCCATAAATCTTTCCCCCATTGGTTGCGCTCACGACTCTGTAAACTAATCGGTAAATTAAGTAATTACTGTGCCGGTGAAAATCAATGTGTAGGAAATTTAATTTGCCACCAGACAGAGGTGATTTTCAATGTTACTTTGGACCTTGTTACCTTGGAGCTTCATTCGTTTTTCTTTATTAGTCAACAGTGGCATGAATTAATGGGGGCTGTTTTATATTAACCGTAATTAGGGTAGACCACAAACGATACCCCAAATTGTGCATATTAAAAATTTAGTGACTGGGCGTAAATTTTTCAATATTAAGTGATTGTTTTGTAGTGTTGATATAATAGGGATAATGTAATTTAATACTTCAGTTTACAAAGTACTAACACAAAAAACAGACGAAAAACGTTTTTTCAAGCTTCATTATATATAAATTAATATTAAGTTAGCAACAAATAAACCCGCCATTTTTGTACACAATTTTTTTTTAAGTATACAAAATCAAATTATTCTTTAACTATATAAGCACCGTCGTTTTCTATCACCTGTCGCCAAAGCGTCGTTTTCTATCACCTGTCGCCAAAGCGCAGCGCTGGCTTGCGCAAAAGGTGGTAAGGTCACTTTTAAGCTGGTCTTCATTTTTTTTTTTTTTTATCTGATAAGTAGAGAACGAAATAAATGATAACCTGAGGGCATAATGTCTGGAGAGTACGGTGGGTGAGGAAGGATAAAAATGTTAATCGCGCTCTACGCCACTACTCACCACCGCTGTTGGAGAAGGCACGATATCATCTTGATGGTTCCTGCGGTTGTTATCGTGATGCAGCGCCCGGGCGGCGGCCCCGCCCCGCACCGTCATGATCCACGGCTCGTCTGCCTCGCTATCGCCGCTTCGGCACTCCTCAGAATCTGAGTTCTCCGACTCTGTTTCGCTTTCCTCGCTCCGCTGAGCCTTCCACTTCTTATACCTATCTATAAGATCCATTAGATAAGAGTTCTTCTTTGCCTTCCTGATGAACTGTCGACGAAGCTAATGAGTACTGCGGCCGCACTGTCTTCGATGCTTCCCAATCTTAGGGGGCCGAGTGTGGCGTGTCGGCACTTATACGTTGGGGTCGTGCGGTCCATGGCCCTTTACGGGGCCCCAGTATGGGCTGACCATCTGACGGCAGCCACCGTCGCTATACTGCGCAGGCCGCAGCGGGCGATGGCCGTCAGAGTCGTGAGAGGATACCGCACGATCTCCTATGAAGCGGCGTGCTTACTGGCCGGATCACTACCCTGGGACCTGGAGGCGAAGGCTCTCGCGTCGCTACATCAGTGGCGTGAAGAGGCGCGAGAGAGAGGACACCAACCGACGCCTAGAGAGTACGAGAGGCGTCGGTACGAAGTGAGGGGGGTCCTAATGGCGGAATGGCGGGTGCGACTACTGCGTCCGTCATATGGCCTCAACACCATCGAGGCCATCCGGCCAGTATTCAGCGACTGGGTCGAACGGAAGCACGGCTCCCTGTCATATAGGGTGACGCAGGTGCTTACCGGTCACGGATGTTTTGGGAAGTACCTGCGGGATATTCGCAGGGAGCCGGATGCCCGGTGCCATCACTGCGTCAACTGCGAGGTAGACACGGCGCGGCATACGGTAAAAGAGTGTACTGCTTGGGTTGAGCCGCGCCGTGCCTTAGTAACAGAGATAGGAACTGACCTCTCGCTCACAGCGCTTGTGCGTGCCATGGTCGGGAGCGAGAGGTCATGGGATGCAGTGGTCACCTTCTGTGAAACTGTTATGACACAGAAGGAGGCTGCGGAAAGGGAGAGGGAAAACACGACTACCCTCCCCATCCGCAGACGCCGCACCGGACGTCGGAGAAGGGCCGACAATGCCCAATTCCGGCCTCCGTAAAAGGACCCGAGGGCGGTGTACGTGGGGTACAGTCCACCGCCCAAATCGTTTAGCAGGTCCGAGGTTGCAGGTGTGTAGTGTTCCGCGCGCCTCCCTCAGGGAGTGATGGTGGGGGGAGTGGCTTTTTTTCCCCCCTTCAAAACGAGATGGTGTCCGCTCCGGACGGTCACCTGCTGGCCGCGGAAGAATGTCGTGTTCCCGCGGCCCTCGGTAGCAGGTGCGAGGAAGGAACACCGTGGTGGTTTTAGCCGGTCAAGTCCGGCACACCCCTCCACTGATGCCCCCGGCGGAGGATAGTCCATGAGGATTTCCCCACGTAAAAAAAAAAAAAAAAAAAAAAGGAAGGATAATCCACCCAAGCGAAAGTAATTTTTCACGAGCCGCTTTTGCTACATGTGGTCGATCATTATCGTGCAAAAAGTATACTTTATTTTGATTTTTTGGTAATCTCGCTGTTACTTTATCCAGTTGGTCATAGTAAATATTGGCCGTGATTGTAGTGTTAGATGGCAACAGCTCCCAGTTTATAATTTAGTTTATTCCCCACCACACACTTAAAAGAACTTTTTAACTCGTGACAGATTTTGGCATCGGTACTCCTGCTTCTCCAGGTCCAAGCCACTGGCGCTTACCTGAAAAAAAATTGTACATAACCCACTTTTCATCCCCCGTAATAACATCTCTTAGCCACTCATTGGTACGATGATTAGCTCTCTTCTGAAGTTGAAACGGCGTCAACTCATGTGGCAACTTTCCAGGTCTTTTCTAAAGCGTGAAGTTGTTTTTCTACTGCAGTATGAGAACACTGAAGCTGCTCTACCAGACAACGTGAAGTGAACCTGGGATCCATTTCTATGAGTCTTTTTAACTCATCTACATCTATTATAGGAGGTCGTCCTGGATGAGGTTCATTAGATAGGTCATTTTTTCCATCCTTAAATCTTCTGAACCAATGTTTGGTGGTATCATAAGAGAGCACGCATTCGCCCATCGTTGCGCACTGCTTCAGTCGCTTTTGGACCTAAGCGAAATTCGTGAAGTAAAAGCAACCGAAGTTCTCTACGAGAAATATCCATAATTTACTGTAGTTTTACTATTTGAGATCCAGTTGTCAACTGATCTGACATACAACTCTTGCTTTATTTATATACTACTCCAAGAAATTCGAGGTATTTCTATAACGTTTTAAACCGGTAGTGCTTTACTAATGAACGCATAGAGGTATGGCAAAAGAGCTCCATGGTCGGTTCTATCAGGCTGTAAACGCACCTGATGTCGATCTAAAAGCTTCTACAACTTCTCCTCTAGTTGGTGATATCTTGATATTTGATATCTGATCAGATAACATATTATGATAACTTGATCCTGATATCTTTGGAGAGACTAAAGGATTTGTCTTTGCAATTATGGACAAAGTTGTTATGACGAACAACTATGGGATTTTTTCCTGAAAGACGGTGCGGTCAACACATGTATATGTTGGGCAAGCCAGTGAATCTACCAGGCATACTATTTCTGGTTGTTCTCGTCTTGCCAATGGTGAGTATTTGCACAGACGTGAGCAGGTGGCCAGGAAAGTATATCAGCAACTTGCTCTTAAATACAATCTTGTGATTTTAGAGGTGCCATGCAGGTAATGTAAAATTACAGGCATGTGCCCGACCCCACATTGTAATGGGATCGCCTAGGCCCTGTTCTACTCCACCGTGAACCACACAGCCAACTGAGAAAATGATGTTTATTTTCACATTGTATAATTGAGCTGGATAAAGCGGTTTCGGATTCCGGCGGCGGTTTCGTATATTTTTTTATAATTATTATAAGATTTCTCGGTAGTAAAGACTGAGGTTAGGTGGTTGCTTATTTTTAAATAAACCTTTGAAGTTGTTATCTCTAAGGTTAAACTGTTTTTTTAAGTCTATAAATTAATCAGTTCATATTTTAAAACTCAAAACAAATTTGTTATTTATAATTTACTAGCATAAAAAGTAATTCCAAGCTCTCGTTTTTTTTTTGTTTTATATTGGCCTGACTATTATGTCCACTTGCTTTCAAGTTCAGTTGCAAAAAAAGCACACTAAAAAATTTCATTAGGCGTCCACAGTACAGAAACAACGATCCTTTGTGCCATATATTGACTGAGATTGATTGTCAGTCGGCATGTGCTAAACGAGTTGCACGACGAAATAAAAGCAAATGTTCGCAACCCCTGTCGACATCCGTCACGAACACGAATCGTTTTATTGAACTCCACGGCGACCATATTAACTTTTGGTTACGCTATATTTATTTCTCTCAAGCGATTTCTCTGTATCGCACCTTTATACTCGGATATTTCAAACTAACTGTAAGACGCCACATCGATAGCAAGAAAAATTTCTATTACGAAATACGAGCTATACTGAGCAATATCTTACTCAGTTATTTCAATAATCAATAAGTCAAGATTTGTTGATGTTTTAATACTCGAATATTCTCGATATCAAAGGTAAGCTTTTTGCTCACATATCACACAAATATCGGAGAATCAAACAAATAATAGTCCCATATGGGGATCGAATTCATGACACCATGACGATGGTAGTTGACATGATGAGGCCTTCAACCTCTGTACTTGTTGAATAAATAAAAAGCTTATGTTTACTCGTTTTACGTTATACTTTATTAAAGGAGTCTTATTAAACAAACATATCACATGAAATGTTGTCATCTTATTAATGATAAATATCTGTTAAATATAAAACATAACTGCATTATAAACTTCCACTTTTTTTGAGTATTTCCTAAAATTGTATACCTGACAGGGTATACAATTTTAGGAAATACTCAAAAAAAGCCTCCCACTGTAATTAAAGCAATTAATGTGACACATTACATGTCAAAACACTTAAGTTTCTAGGTTGAAAGTCGTGTTAAAGAAATATCATATAAGCTGTCAAAAAACATAAATTCTTGGTAATTGGATCTTATTTTGGGAGAAGACCATTTATACCAATCTGCACTAGTTTGCAACACTCAACGGGAAAAACAACTACCCGCTTTTTTACATTTTTTAAATGAAACGCTTAATATATTTTTTGCTCCTAATTGATAACATTAGCGTATTATTGTTTATGTACCAATACAAAACAATTGAATGTGTATTATTATATAGCCATTGCACTGGTACGAAAGTTATAAAATAAACCTTTCTACTTACTTAACTTTCATTCCTCTTACAATAAAGTTAGTCATTTTGAAGCGTAGAATACATTGAAACGTAGTATATATCAATTGAATGTGTATTATTATATAGCCATTGCACTGGTACGAAAGTTATAAAATAAACCTTTCTACTTACTTAACTTTCATTCCTCTTACAATAAAGTTAGTCATTTTGAAGCGTAGAATACATTGAAACGTAGTATTTATTTTAAAATTGGTATCATTAGATGTGTACTTGGCTTACTTCTAAGATAACAAGCATTGTTGAAAGTCTCTCGAGCTTCCGACCCTTTTCTCACTTTGACAAGTCACCCGTAAAGATTGCTTAGATCCCTAGTGACTGGCCCTTAACTTGAAACAGCCTTATCGCCGAGATAGGATTAATTGCGGAAACATCGGGACGATAACGAGCCAGTTATAACTAGCTGAGCTTTGTGAACCTCCGTGAGCTTCAGTTCTGTTGTTAGACGATTGTTTTGCAGTGGTTTTACGGTATTATAATCCATCTCACAGTTATGGTAACAAATAATCCAGCTATCTGTCAGTTCCAGAGAGTATGACGTAGAATGTAAAGTATCGAAGACTTCAAGATAAAGTCACAATTCCACTTCTTACCTACTTTGTCTTGAATCTATGTTATATTTATATCATTTTGTAATTTTATGTTCAGTGTATTTGTCTACTGCAGTAAGACTTTCTGTAAGTATATGTAAATTAGCGTTACTTTATGTTTACCATAAAATAAACTACTCGATTTTGTTGTCTAACTCGTGTTGATAACAAAGCTGCTTACCGCAAGCCACTCACATAGTCCATTTCTAAAATTGGATTAATTCAATAGACCAATATATAGCTGATCCATCTCAGTTGACAATGAGGAACTCAAACAACGTCTAAATTAACGTTCTTATTCATGTTTAGATTGTTTACTTCTTCAATACCATACGCATGTTTGTCTTTTGCTAAAAATTAAAGCATGATTGCAGACGTTTTGTTGTTCTAGTAGTAAGTGACCCATACGGCTGAACTGGAGGTCATGGATTCGATTCCCACACAGTATAAAAATTTGTGTGATTTACAAAATAGTTGTCCCAAGTCTGAGTATTCTTTGAATGTTTGTAAAGACCCCCGTGATGCAGGAATTAATCGTAATGCCTTGTCTTAAATAAAATAATTAAAAAAAAAACATTTGTAGCCTGAGTGCGTCTAATGCCTCTAGTGCTCTCTATGTCTTATTTGAAAGCGGCCTAAAACTTTTGAAACGAAACAGATAAACCAACCGACGCGCAGTCCTATAAAATATAAGTTAATTACAAAATAACAAACAGTGCTTTAATTATCAAAGTTTTTACACAAATAAACATTAACATTGTAACTGTTGCCGTACATCTGCCCTTGATATACAACTGTCTTTGATAAGAATATACAGATAAGTAAATTTATTGGACTGTATCATATTGTGTTATGGACGAATTTTGCTAGTCACTATAAAATTTCTAATTAATAAGGAGGGATTCCCTCGGTACTTAACGAATGATATTAAAAAGTGAGACCTTATCACGCGTGGTGATAGCCTAAAGGTTAGAATACACTACAGATATGCTATTTAGTAATAATGCTGAAAGCTGAAAATTATTGTTATTTTTTTTTTTGATAAAAATGTATTTTATACATTATACATTAATAAAAAATACTTTATTCAAATAAAGGTAAATCCATTATTAGAGAGGTGAACTAAACACCTGCATTTTGTCAATTAGAATTTTCTACAGACGCAATGAGGACGGGCCTTGTACAATGAAAGGGCAATATAAGGGCAAGGAAAGGAATATTGCTACTCCACACATATCACATACAGCCGTCTGATCCCAAATTAAGCAGAGCTGATAAACATACCTTTATATTTCTAAATACATAAATATTATAGATAAATTACACCCAAACACCGAACAAATGATTGTGCTCATCATACAAATATTTTTCCTGGGTAAGAATCGAATCATCGACCTCGGCTTAGCAGTCAGGATTGCTAACCGCTAGATTAACAGGCCAGTCAGTACGGTGTGGGAAATGTAAGCAATATCTGGAGGATACTCGAGCTGACTGGAGCCGGGAAGAGTAAGCACTCTTAGAGTTAAGTGCCAGTCGTAACTAGCAACTCATTTTTTGAAAACATATTTTTTGACAGAGCCCCGTATTGTTATATATATGTATGTAAGTTTTTAGTAAGCAGTTTTTTTTTTATTTAGCACGTTAGGGCTTGCGAACGATGCAATCAGCGCTAGAACTAGTTTCACTTTTCGCAGTAGCGTTTAATTGGGCCGACCATCGCCTATACATACATATAAAGAAACCGCAGCGAGTGTAGAGTTCAGTTAGACTTGAGCCGTAAAGCTGAACGTACACTTGTCATTCCACATTAAAAAAAATCATTAATACTTGTGTGTATCTCAAATCTGTGAATTTTAACAATAACAGTATATAGTAACTGTAAAAGTAGCCTTTGGGTAGGTGGGTTGCTTGGTAGAGATCGATACTGCGATAAGCGTGTCAATTGTACACTAGTAAGTATTTAGATATAAGTATAACATTGTATCCCATTTTTTGTGTACAATAAAGAGTATATTTATTTATCTATCTATCTGTTTAGGTAGTTTCTTAAAATATTATGTGTGTCATTCGACAAAACCTTGATATCTATATGTAGGTATTTCCTTATATTTTAATACTAAGTTTTGTACTTCTCACTCGATTTCATATTTGTAACTAGATAAACTACAGTTAGATATCCTTATTATCGTACAAGTCTTCGTTAATTTTGTATAACAACTCTCTTATACGGGGTAGCCCATATAGAGGGTTGTTTCCATGCGGTCGGTTGCGGCCAGGAGACTCGAGAATGCAAGCTAGTAAATGCATGTATGTATTATAATGTTACTGAGACAATTCTGCTGAAATAAGCACGGTAGTTTTGTTTATAAGACTAAGTGCTTTTTACTTTTGTTATGACGACACGAATAGAATAGCGGTTTAAGTGGTCACCTTGCCAGTACGCTGCCGCGCCGAATGTTGTGGGTATCGTAATACTCAAATTGTTGTTCTGAGTCTGGGTGTTCTTTGCGTCCGTTCTTTGAATGTTTGTAAAGTCCCCCGTGACACAGGAATTAATCCTAGAGCGGGATTTGTCTTTATAAAAAAAATTGCCGCACCGCACCGTTGTGCAATATTGTTTAAATGTTAAATTAGCACTTAAAATATTTTTTTAACCTAGTCGTAAGGTATCACAAAATGCTTACTCCATTTTTTCCCTACCATTACTTAACTAAACAATTATAAAAAAAAAAAAACAGAACGGAAAGTATCACGTTTCAATTGTTCATTTTAAGCAAAATGTCTCCTAAACAATTTTTTAACCACCGTAGCAAAATTCATCTTATGGTATCAATAAAAAAATTAAATATAAATAAATATGTATGTCTTTACGTTAAACAAAAAATAATTGTTGATATTATAAGGTATCCTTCAATGAATATTAACGCTTCAAACGATTATAAAATAATTATTTAGCTATCGTGTTTTGTTCAGAAGGTATGTTTTTATCCTTAAGAAGAATTTATAAAATGTTAGAAACAAGGACGTAAAACGAAAATTAGAAAAAAAGTTTATTTTGTATCTCGCATTTCCTTCCTGGGCCCTAATGATTACTTCCATGCGGTTCCTCCTCGAACGGATGAGAGTCGAAATCTTGTATTCTAGGATGTAATCCAACTCTTCTTTTATAGTTGTTTTAAGCTAGCCAAGCGTCTCCGGAGCAGGATCTCTTACTCTGATTCGTCTCTTCAACTCATCCATGGGTGTTCTACGGGATTCATATCTGGGATTCCTACTGACCAGCCTATAACCGTAATACCGACTTTGCTCAGGTATTCATTTGCAATGCCTGCGGTATGAGCCCTGGCATTGTCCTGAATAAAAGTGGATTCTTCGCCAAAAAAATATGCGTAGGGTACCAATATGGCTAAATAAACTCTTCGATGTAACGTGAACAATTTAATATTGGTAAGTGAGGTCCAGATACGAAACAAGTTTAGTTTTTCCATCGGCTCTTATGCCTCCCCAAACTGTCCATAAACCGCCACCGTCATTGACTTTTTCTACAATGTAGCAACTTACCAAACACTCTCCCTCTCTTTAATACGCCTTCTCTCTTCTGTCATTACCATACAGAATGAAAAAGTTGATTAGGTTTTAGACCACACGCCGCTAATCTTCTTAGCAATATAGGAAAAATATCATATGGGTGTTCCAATCTACAAAAAACCGAATGAAACAAATGGATTCAATATCTCAAAGTAAATAACTATAGGCAGCTTTAAGGTGTTAAGTTTAATTTGTCCGTAAATCTCATCTCCTCCTGGTGGTGCAGTAAAAGGCGACTAAGAGATAGGACTATTATCTATACGATGTGTACGTGGGTCATACTGAAACTTTTTGGAATAGGCCAGTAAGAAAAGGAGCCGATGAAAAAATATTTAATTTTATTTTATAAAGTCTCTGTCGTGTATAAAACGGTTTTGACAAGAGAAAATGTTCACTCAATGATTTATTACGACTTTCGTTGCGGTCTTACTCAACAACACATGTTACGATAGACTTCCATTAGCATTTCATTACGAAGCCTCTTCTTGTGCTACTGTTTTAACATGGAAGAAGCAAACTCACTGGTTATTCTCGAGAAGGACATCCTTCTACGGCGACTACTGAAGATAAAAAGAGAAAAAAAAACAAACTGAAGAGAATAGAAGAGCAGAAGTCAAGGGAAATGATGATTCCTGATGAATCTTCCATTCTTCTCATGAACGGGTCATTTCGCAAAAATCATTCTAGAAAATAAAAGGACAGTTGTCTTGGAAAATGTTAGACAGCAGCGCCCAAGAAGCAGGATCTTCCTCCACCACAACAACGCTCCAGCTCACTCCACAAAATGGACCATTAAATATTTGTCTATCCCGACCTAGCGCCTTATGACTTTCATTTATATCCAAAAACAAAAGATAAACCTAGAAGATTTTTTTTTGAAAAATGCTTGCTAGAGATCCCTAAAGAAGAGTGGGCTCACTGCTTCAATCAATGGTTCCATTGCATACGACGGTACTTTGAAAGGAACGGAGACTACTACAAATAGTAATAAAAATATTAACAGGCTTCTATATCATTCCGTTTTTTATTTTCTAAATAACTGTTGACGGTCATACCCTTGCCCTCTATTAAATCAGTAGGACCAAATTGTAATTGGTGGTAAAAGTTGTGGGTGTTTAAAACACCTCTGCTTACCCCTTAGAGGATACAACATAAAAGTAGACAGTGCAGCATTACTCTTATCTTTTTAATCACCTAGCCGTTTCCCGCAAATTCACGTGCGTTTATGGAGACTGTTTCGCTCCTAGGGCATGTAGCATGCTGTTTTTAGCCCATTTTATTTTTGTGTAAGATGTAGCAGAAATATACATTTACAAAATGTTGCTTGTTGAAATAACAAATAACTACTACGAACTACTGCTAAGCTCTGTATTTAGTTTTCAAGAATGCCTTGCTTACCTAGCAGTGTTACATTTTCAACCAAATTAACTCTGCAACACACTACGTGTATCATTAACATACCGCATTTTAGGGTTATGTGCCAAAACTATGTACATATACGCAATGTGCTACCTCCCACGAACAAGCATTCCGAATTAAAATTCAGCCATGTAACCACCCATGGTGGTTGATTAGCCACCAGTGCATTTGGAGAAATTGTTTTGTATTTATTAAGGGACATGGTTGATTTTACTGACGTAGGTATTTCGGGAACAAGTTACACTACACGCTAATACTTGTTTTAGACCCGACAGAGGGCCTTTATAAAGGGGTGAATTATTATTTATTATTATATTATAATTTATTTCCATGACGGGGTCAGGCTGTCCTGCACTGAAAGTAGTGAATTGCAGGTACAGTTCTATAGAAAAATGTACATAACTCGGTTCCTAGGCGGCGCATCGAGATAAAACCCAAACCCGTGATGTAATGACAAAGTGATGTATATATAAACATAAGATAGACAACAAATAAATAAAAAGCTTTAGACCTGGCCAGAACAATTCATGATACTATATAGTTAGTTGAGACTTCAGAGTCACATGTTAAAGGCATGCGATTACCTAACTGATTATTATATAATATACATATATTTATCGAAAATGACCAAGCCAAAATTTACTGTCAAAATCCGTTCAAAATTATTTCTCACAAATCAGACTTTATGCAACACTAGCACTGTAAAAAATTAGCCTAGCACGAAGAAGTTTTTTCCCACTGTCAGAACACAAAAGCGTCTCTATTCAAATATTACAACATTATTCTCCTCATTCATTATACCAGCTCGTTCTGCACGGACAATTTATTACAACACAGAGCTAAATACACTGCGTTTAGCGAAATCCTATTTCGGCAGTCTCGGAAATGACGGAGAGAATTTGCATGGCTGATTGCCGTCCGTTGCTCAATCAAGGATATTTAACAATATTAACTAATTGAGTGAACGTTCCACCAGGCGTCCCCTCGCTTCAACTTCTCGACGGTAATTTATTAGACAACAGAAAACCAACGTATCGAGGAAACCTAATAAGCCATAATAAGATAAAAGTGTGGTAGTCTAGTCGTCACTTGTTTATCATTTTGATTTTAAAGAGTTTGAATCTTTTTTCAATCTTAGCATAAGCTTTAAAAATATCATACCGAATAGAGCTAATAATAAGCATGTTTTAAACGGTCAGTACTTGATTCTCGTTAACCTGAAGTCATGAAAAGTAATATTAGCCTAAAACTATCATTAGTCTCTAATTCGCATTTATAAGTATTGTTATTCTTATAACATTTTGGATTACAAAGCCTATTAATTACTCGCCTTCACTTTTGAGTTGTTTCAAAACAAACTAATTAGGTGATTGAGTTACTTGTTCCCTCATGAAAGTTCTAACCAGTATGTTTAGGCGATTGTTGTGCTCGAACCTTAAACTGTTAAGTCAATATGTTTAAATAAAGTATTTCTAAATAAGGTGGTTTATAATTAAATTCGACTTATTTTAAGGATTGTATCGAATACGATATTTATTTTATTTCCATTACATTTCTACACTGATAGAATATACAGAATGTAATAAGATAATAAGACTGACTATCACATTAAATTTAATAATTGCAAAAAATGATTTTAATAACATTTTCTAAATATGTACATATGTACAGTCATTTTAAGACAAGATAAAGAAAAATAAACATTAATTTATCAGGTAGCGTTAGTCCAGTATTTAATTCAGCGGTCGAGCTTATCAGGCTTTTTATTTTAAATACATATGTAATTATTTATTTTGGGTCCAAATAAAGCATACCATTCTAAATTGTTTAGTCCTTTAAGTAAATTACGACAAATAGTAGTAGTAATACTTTTTAGTTATATTTAGGATAAACATAAATGAATACTATGCTTAGGAAACCCTTTTTTTATTTTTAATAGTATCAATCATCGACTGCACGGATGGCGTAGCGGTTTCAGTGGTCAACTCGTCATTACGCTGCCGCGCCGAGTGCTATGGGTTTGATCCCCGCACAAAGTGTTGTCACTTTGTGTAATCCTCAAATTGCTGTTCTAAGTCTGGGTGTTCTTTGTGTCCGTTGTTTGAATGTGTGTAAAGCCTCGAAGAAGAAAAGCGATTGTTAATCCTAGTGCGGGAGTAGTATTTTTAAAAAGAAGAAAGCATCACATAATACAGTATGTTTTGTAAGTTTTTTACAGTATAAAAGTATAAATTGTCTCAATTTTGTATCATCCGATGTGTCAAATTAAGGAATACAACTACGTGTATGTACTAGACAAGTATGAAAGATGTTCATCAAAAGAAGATATTGCTATGAATAATGAAAAACGAGAACCTGTCCAGGATTTTTATAAACTAATAAAAAAAAATATTGTTACCGAGGCATGATTGTGCACCACCGTTCGCGAATATGATGCACGCGATTTTGCTGTCAGTCGCTAGGAGGGTTCCGGATGCCTTACTTAAGCAATTCCCGGATTACTCCTATTTCAAAAGTTGTATGTCAAACCGTGTGGTTACAGCGGATGGGACACCGATACACCGTTCCACCGAAAACCCCGTTAAGATGACGACCCGAGAGGGTTCCACACTTAAAAAAATGGGTCAGAATTGTCGTGTTCTTCTATTAAAAGCAATTATTCTAATTAAAGCATCCAATCAAAAAACAATATCCGAAAAAGAACGTTAGGACTGAAATGAAAAATGAGTATTATATAATACTTTCTTATGTCAATAATTCGCAGTTTGCTTACTATTTCAAAATGTTGCCTTTCCTGACCATGATGACATAACGTGTTTTTTGTTACGTCTAACTCGATTCTTGAGCAAAAACGGGAACAGTGAATTAGATCCTCTGTCGCTCAATGCTAGCAAAAGATTTATATCCCAGATGAATGATTGGTATGTCGATAGGAACCGCTTTGAGATTTCAAGACAAAGGATGTAGAAGTTCTGATTTAATATTAGGGTCTGGCATTATTTAAAGTCGTTGATTAATTAATGTTTTCCCTATATCAACGAATTTTATTACATGAAAGACTAAACATACATTTTTTTTAGATTTCGTCTATCTTTTGAGTTATTATGAATATTAATTCGATTTAATATTTAATTAGGAAATATATATTTTTTTCAGACTAATAAATATACCCCCATAGGCCACAAGTGGTTAGACTATTTGCTAGACAGCATCCCTATACAAGCATGCTAAAATGAACTGTTTTTGAAATATTTTTGAAAAATTGGTAAACGCATTTCGAGTTTGTATTGAACAGTTTGCTTATTTAATAATAACATTATTTTTACTGATTAAACTTAAGCCGCTGAAAATACTGATTACGAGTACTTACAATTTGAGATAGTAATGCAATGTATAGATATCCGAATATTAGTTTACTCGGATAACTATCTTTTAATTGTTTCCGAGTATTATTCCAAGAAAGGATTCCTTGGAATATTTTAATGCTATTGATATATTGTTAAAATACCTTTTCCTTCCACGTAATTTCATTTACAGCTTTAACAGTCGTATTTCCTGATCGAGCATAACTAGAAACTTACCTAAGCGATTACCTGAGGGTAGATTGATAGTAAATATAACATTCGTAGCACTAATTCATTGGTAAACCGAGTTGTGGTTGATTATCAATAGAATTACTACAACAATTTCGCTTTGCGATATTTTGTGTTCACCGCAACAAATTGTGGGATCGGTTTTGCGTAATTAGCCTTTTTAGCTTTGTATAATAAAATAAAGGAATGAGTACATTTAAATTTTCTGATACCATCTATTAGGTTGATCTAATTCATTGCAAATCGTGGAACACTAAATACGCAAATTAATTAATATTTAAATTGTAGCGTAATAATTCTGATCACTAAGATGGAAGTTGTATTCTTATCTGAACCCGGCAAATCATTCTGACCAATCAGTCTTTCATCATTTACGCTAAAGGATCCAGATAAACTTTTTATAAGGAGATTGCACATTGCACTGGTCAGCTAACACTTAAACCCCAATCAACACGCAATTGGGTGGGCAAATCAACAGACTGACCTCCATCGAATTGTTGAGCGCAAATGAGCGATCTACGCTCTTTTCTAATTTTAGAAAGGGTCGTAGGTGTTTTATTTTTATTTTATTTAGTTTTAATACATTAAGAACCAGTAACATAAAGATAATCGGACTTTAAAAAAGTAGATAACCGACTTCAATCATACAATTTAAGACTAATATGGTTTTCTCATGGATGCCATTGTCAGAACCTAATCAAACTACCTAACTCATCTAACTACCCTTGAAGTACATCCTTTCCAATAAAAAAAAGAATCATCGAAATCGGTTGGCGTGATATTGAGTTATTCGTCCATTAGTCATGCACATGCTTAATGCAAATTTAAGACTTATATGGTTTTCTCATGGATGCCATTGTCAGAACAGGGCCAAATTAAAATGGGACCACACGGGAAGCACCAGCTCTCAAATAAAAAAATCGTCGAAATCGGTTCAAGCAGTCGAAAGTTCTGTGGTAACAAACTAAAAAAAAAAAGTTGAATTGAGAACCTCCTCCTTTTTGAAATCGGTTGAAAAACACAGTCAATTTGGTATACAAAAAAAAACATTTTTTTTATATGTATACACACAAAAGTAATTTAAATATGTGTAGTATTTACGGATTATACGCCGTAACCTAGTAAACATAATCTATTAAACCAAAAGCTCAAAGGAATCACAGGCACTAGGAGCGCTTTGTTCTAAAGCCTGCGTTATCATCGTTTTAGGCACTTTTGACATAAAACGTTTAATCTCAACTGGCTAAGAACAGGTTATTAAGTAGTAAGCCTTAAGTAAAGACACTTGAGACCCTATCATCGAGGCATTATGTATGTACCTTGACTAATTTCGCAATTAATTCAATCACCCAAGTTACCACAACTATATGCCAAAGTTGCCTAAGGCTGACTTAGACTCATAATGTAAAATGAATATTTTAACCAAACTTTTGTTGGTTAAAATTTTAACCTACCTTTTTGTTTAGTGCCTTAACAACCTGGTTATTTAGTTGTGTCTCTTAGCAGTATTGTGCTATCATACAATTCAGTTTTAAATAGTAAGAGAAGAAACCCGTTATACATCGTCACTTATTATCCTTCGCGTCGTTAATTATCATTACCCTACTTAAATTATAAATCATATTTAATCATCCTTTTATACAGGGTATAGGTAAAAAACTTACTAAACTGGCTGAAGTTGAATGCGAGTTAAACCTTAAAATAAGCTGACTGGGAAAGTATCTAATAAATGTTGAGATACTTTTACGGTTACTCCTGGAACATTCTAAGAGCGTCCTCGCACCCACGAGGATATTAGATTACGTGGGCGGCCGTGTCCTCAGCATTGAGACACCCCCGACATATGGGGCTGTCTGTCACGTTGATGGTGAAAAGGTGTCGATTCAGGGACCTTCAGGGATTTCAGGTCCTGTAATTGTTCCTATCACTATTCAGATATCTTGTCGGTTAAGGCTGAGCAGTCTACAGGTGAGCCGTGGTGAGATACCCGTCAGCACCATTTTTGACTGCCTACAGCCATGAGTATTGGTCCAACGACCATTGTGTGCTGCTCTATTCCGTTGTCTAACCCAGCAGCGGAATTGGTTAAAGGGTAACGGTAGCAGTGTAGTTTGACCTGCCACCGGAGATCTGGACCCCTTCCTCGCTAGTTCATCGGCAGCATCGTTTCCGAGTGATTCACTATGCCCTTTGATCCACTGTGGGATAACCCCATTTGCTGAAGCTAAATGTTTCAACATTTGGTGGCATTCGTATATTAGGCCTGAGTTCATGGTACTGCCCCGTAAGGCCTTTAGTACGGCCATACTGTCAGACAATATGCGGATATTGTAGTCCTCTATACCTCTTGACATTACTGTGGCCGCGGCGTAGGTGATTGCAACACATTCGCACTGGAAAATGGAACTGTGTTGCTCTAAAGATAGTGATATTTTTATATTAAGAGATTTGTGAGAAAACTCTGGCTCCTGTTCCCGATCCCATCTTGGAACCGTCCGTGTAGATCCGGACTTCATTTATGCCTGATTGATTTTGGTCATCTTCATATAGTTGTACTTTATATCCTCTTTCAAAGATACATATGTTGTTTTGGGATCCTGTCACATGGGGCTGCAATTAGTGGCTGGTACTCCACTAAAAGCTTCCATAATTTAAAATGGGGACCCTCACGTTTGTAAATTAGGTTTATATGTTATAGTCTAATGGCTGCCATGGCTGCTTCCTGCTGTATATACAAGTCTAGCGGGGCTAGATCAAGCGCCACTTCTAGTGCCGCGGTGGGTGTAGTCCGCATGCAACCTGTGACAGCGGAGCATGCCATTCTTTGGAATTGTTGCAGCTTGTTTTTAACGGTACTTAGCTCGGTTCTCTGCCACCAGACAATAGCACCATATGTAATAATTGGTCTTATGACGGTTTTATATAGCCACAGGGTGATTTTTGGTGATAGCCCCCAGGTTTTGCCTAGCAGTCTTTTACATTGGCAAAAGGTAATACAGGCTTTGTTTAATTTTGCATCTAGGTGCTTATTCCAAAGAAGTTTGCTATCTTAGATCACTCCTAGATATTTAACCTCCATGGTTAGGTCTAGGGGAGTTCCAAATAGTTTAGGGAACCTAAGATCAACCTAAACTACGTTTCCTAGTGAACATAATCAACTCCGTCTTAGACGGGTTCACTGTTAGGTTGTGTTTTATACACCATTGTTCGACAACCTTTAATGCTTGTCTCATTTAGTCACAGATCACACTCTCAAAGGGACCACTTATGAGAATAGCCGGGTCATCTGCATAGCCTACCGTGATTAATCTCCGGTCGTTGAGTTGTGTGATTAGCTCATTGACCACAACATTCCACAGAAGGGGTGAGAGGACTCCTCCTTGCGGGCACCCTCTGGCCACAACTCCTCTTGTGATGTTGTTCACAGTGAATTGTTTTGCCCTGAATCTAAGCATGTTGTCGATCCACCCGGCGATTGTGGATTCGACTCCATGTCTTAACAGTGCTTGGCTTATGCTAGTAAAGTTAGTTTTATCAAAGGCACCTTCAATGTCGTTGAAGGTTTATAGGGTTGACATTTTTTGATTTTTATTGCTGTCTATGTATGACACAACACGATGTATTGCAAATTCTGTTGATTTGCCCATTTGCACAATAAGCATGTTGATTGATATTCAGGGGGTGGCTTACGAGTGGTGCAGTGTTCCTGATCCCCCTGTCTATAAGTCTCTCTAGAATCTTTAACATGAAAGATGAGAGGCTAATTGGTCTAAATGATTTCGGTTGTGTGTAGTAGTAGTCCTTTGCCGGGTTTAGGTAAGAATACAACTTTCACTTCCCTCTATTTCAAGGGAATGTAGCTATACATCAAGCTACTCCTATATATGATCTGGAGGTGATCTATAAGATTCGCTCCACACCACCTTAGCAGACCTGGAAAAATACCATCCAGTCCTGCTGCCTTGTATGGAAGGAAGCTGTTAATGGCCCAACTTAATTTTTCATGGTTTACGATTTTGTGGGCAATGGTCCAGTCCATATTATCTGGTAAGTTGTTGTTGTTGTAAAATGAGTTGTCATTAACAGTTCCGATGTTTCTGAGTCTGTTTTGGTGTATGTCCCATCAGGCCTGGCCCGGGTCTTTTAAGCGGGGCGTGAAAAAGCATCTCAACAGGCCGCCATAGTGTGGGTCACCATGCTGCATTGACTAGACATGCAATGAGGATGGTGACCACCACTCTTGGACTCCATTTATTGCTTACCATCAGGCAAAGTGGAGTCATTATGGTAGGCTTACAAATAAAAAAAAAAGGCTTTTTTCAGTGGTAGAGCCATGCTTAGGCACGAATGGGCCGGCTCGACCGGTGCGATACCACGGCCTCACAGAAAACCGGTTGTGAAGTAACGCTTGCGTTGCATTTCCCCGAATTGAGTGAGGTTTCCGGAGGCCCAATTCCCTCGCCCCCCTTTTCTCTCCCCTCTTCTCCTTTCCCCTTTTTTCCATCTTCTCATGCCTCCTCTCTTCTTTCCGCTCACTGCATCCCCTATCACTCTTGAGTTGCAAGTGTCCATGGACAGCGGTGTCACTTACCATCAGGTGACCCGTCTGTTCGTCTGTCAACCTATGGTATAAAAACAAAAAAAAAAAAGCTTTTTTAGATAGCCAAAGTTATAAGCCCGTTCTACACACAGGATGTTTTTGACTCTATTCGCCTGATTGTTGTTATTTATGTTGTTGCAGAAGCTACTCCAGCACTCAGTTTTTCTGCTTCTGATTTTCTTTTTATATAATTGTTGTGCCTGCTTGTAAGCATATCAATGGTTGTGTTTAGAAGTAACTTACCTCCGATATTGCTTAGACCGAAGATTCTGCCCTTCCTAATCCACGGCTCCTGGATTAGGGCCACGGTCTTGGTACTGACCTCGCTTTAGCCGTTGCTGTCTGACTGTGCTGCAGGTTGGTTTGTATTATTGTTGTGGGATGCTGTGGAGTTAGGGGGAGTTGGCAGAGCCATCCTCTCCTTCAAGTCCAGGAAATGGTTTGGTTTTGAGTGGCTACCTGCTGGGACCCGGTTGACACCCCGTTACTTTACCGCTGTCATGGAACCCCGGTGGTCTCCTCCGTCTGTGCCTCGAGATTCGGCTGCGGTTGAGGGCGGTCCTCAAAGAAGCGGACGTACAGGTTACCAAACTTGTAGTATACCCTACGTTCGCTAACCTTAAGTTTGTACACGTCCTCTTCTGGTATGCCGAGAACCAGGAAGATATTTTGTGGCCTATATTATTAAAAACTAATCATTGCAATCAAACTGATAGTTCCAGATTAGCTCATGTAAAAAAATAAAAACAAACACAAACCTTTTCAAATTTATTATACATATAAGTATAGATAACATTCAATTATTGATAAAAATTAAAAAATTTACATGTTTAGTATGTATTTATATATGTGTAAGTATATAATACTGTAATATGTATACCTAACACGTAAGTAATTAAGTTAGAAAGAAAGGAAGAAAGAAAGGAGAAAGAAAAGGCATTTATGTCATAAGTGATGTTACAGATTTATATAAAAACTAGCTGTTGCCCGCGACGAAACAAAAATGTTGTCCAAATTTTTTTTGTTGAAATTGGAGATAAAAAATAAATGTTGGCCGATTCTCAGACTTACCCGATATGCACAAAAAATTTCATAAAAATCGGTCCAGTCGTTTTGGAGGAGTATGGTAACTAACATTGTGACACGATAATTTTATATACTCGTATAAGATCGGCAGTTGTTTTTGCTCGCACATGCACGTCACTTATTGAAATTGATCACCGCTCAGCTTTGATGTTGATGGTGCCTTCAAGTAATATATATTTGTTTAAATGTGTATACATATATGTGCACATACACATATCCAGAATGGTACATGTCAGATATAATACGTGATATCAAGGACAAATGCACAGTGGGACAGTGCATGTGGAACAACTCACTGCGCAAGAGCTGCGATCGGCACTCAACTGAACATGCGGCGTGACGTAGCGCTGGCGTGCTGCGCGGGCAGCTGCACCACCCGGCCGTGCTGGCACGCCTACAGCTATGTGCACCCACCGGGTGGCCGTTGGCAAGGACCAACTTACTGAAATTTGCCCCCCTTTTCGCGCGCCATAAGGATTACTATATAGACATTTATAACTTTAGCCTGCCAGAAGCTACCCAAAATTGTATTATTTCTGAAATGTAGTTAATTTATATTCATGTATTTATATAACACATATACATTCACATATTTATATCATTCAATTAGGTATAAGCTTGCAATGTTGCCTTGGGAGTTTTCCTGTAATAATATTGTAAATCTATCTAAATAAATAAATTAATTAATAAAAATCTTTCTGTATACTATATTTAAGTATCGCTTAGTTTTAATATTTTAAATGTTAAATATTTTCGACCCCCCTAAGATTAACTGGCAGAGATTGCTCTAGGCATTGAGTCTGCCTCAATGCAATAAACTCTTAAAGCATAAATACTTACATTTAAATTTAAAAAAAAAAGTAATATTCTCAAATACCGCAATAGTAGGACGACTTAGGGGTTTTGTCAATAAATGTTATTATAACTGAACATTAAATGGAGCAAAAGGCTGTTTTTAATTCTTAATTTTTTTTTATAGTTTTATTAGTACCCGGGACGTCTTTAAGCTATATTAAAACACAAACATTAAAACAAAGCGGTGCGATAAAACAGATTATTCAATTAAATGTTTTCCTCCTCAACTTTAACGTTCTCGTTAAAGTTTAATGTCACTTTATGTTCCAGAACTATACTCAATAGATTGCATTACATTTTAAAGTGAAAAGAAATTGTAGTCTAAATTGGTAACTGTCTCAGTTAAGAGTCGGAATGTAAATCGCGTTTTGCTCTATTGCGACAGCATCGTTTAATCTTCGCATAACATTCACTTGGTTATATCTTCAATCGATGAAGAACATGCAGGAATTTATTCTGTACTGTATGTTCCTTCATTTAGACGTATTAAATTATATAAAAAAATAAGTAAATAGAACGTAGATGTTGTAGAGTTTTTAATATGACCCATAAATCCCAATCTGTTGAAATACTCATATTTAATGGTGAAATAAAGACATATTTACGATGTACTTGTACATGCAAGAACACTGAAAACATTACACTCCTTCTCCACACAATTGCCCGGATGACGGCACTAGGCTAGCCCAACATTATCTGGCCTTTAATTACACAGATATAGGCGTGAATATATGTATGTATGTATGTATAATAGGCCGGCTCGGCTGGTGCGATACCACGGCCTCACAGAAAACCGATTGTGAAGTAACGCTTGTGTTGCATCCCGACATGAGTGAGGTTTCCGGAGGCCCAACTCCCCCTCTCCTCTTTCCTCTCCCCTCATACACCCTCTCCTCTTTCCCTTCTCCCCCCCTTTCTTCTTTCCCCTCCCCATATCCCCCTATACCCTCAAAAGCGGGCAGCGCACTCACGACTCTTGAGTTGCAGGTGTCCATGGACGGAGGTTGTCACTTACCATCAGATGACCCGTCTATACGTCTGTCCCACTTTGTGTAATCCTCAAATTGTTGTTCCGAGTCTGGGTGTTCTTTGTGTCCTTTGTTTAAATGTTTGTAAAGTCCCCCGCGACACAGGAATTAATCCTAGTGCGGGAGTAGTCTTTAAAAAAGAAAAGAAAAAAAATACTGTTACGTTGTTATGCTTGTGAACAACGAGATACCTGAATGTCATATTATATTAATTTGCCACTATAATGATTACATCTATTTACAAAAAGTTTGTAAATCGTATTCAGTTTATTGATATGTACTTTTTGAGGATCAAAAACTAAAAAAAGCAGTTGCATCACAAAGAAAGAGGAAAAAGGTATCATACAAACATATTACTTAGGTACATATATATACTCATAAATTTTCCAAAAATGTATCATTAAAACCAATGCAACTCCAAAAGACATAACTTCATACAAAAATAGTTAACATCTGGACTTCGAGCACAAGAAAATCCAATAAATAATCAACAAAGCTCGATTTCTAAAGAACAATCTTGAAATTAAGGTGAACAATTTCTAGATAACTTTGGTATCAATGTACGCACAGTGTACAGGAAACCATTTTATTTGTCCAAACTAGAAATGCACTGACATTTTTCTTTCGTCTTTCTCTATTTTGTACGTTTCGCATGTGTTGCGTGCTTCGTTGAAGACATTGAATGAATACGTTCTTTCGTTCATTTTGGTACAGTGAAGATTAATGTCGTCAGGCTCGAACTACAATAGCCCGTCGAAAGGTTGAAGATTATAACGTTATCGATAATGTATGTAATCTGTCATTACATACCATTCCTAGAAAATGTACATACTTTCTAAAATTGATAGTAAATGTATGAAATAAACTGTATAATACATATTTACATGGAATTTTATACATCACAATGTGCTCTCAGTACCAAACTACACAACATGTAATCCATACATACAAACAAGGGTTCGATTTTTAAGGTTTGCATCGATGTGGCCCAAGGACCACATCAAAATCTAATTTCCAGGGGTCTAAAATTCGTTTTGTTTATTTTTTGTTTGTAGGTATAATATTCCTATTCTCTTAAACGTTTACTTAACGTAACTTTGAAACATGTCCATTTACAGTCCACTGAGTTCCACTAATTCTATGGTAGGTAAAATGTTAATTTTATACACCGTTTAGGGATTGTATAAAATTTTACGAAATATATAAATTGTCTAGGAAATGTATGTATTAAAGAATCATTGTCTGATTATTATTGTACACTTTTCCTAAATAGGTTACTAATTGATTACAGCGTTTCCCAGAAGATGCCCATTCCTACTACTTTAACCCATTACTTTCCAAGCATCGAAAACTTTGTTTCTTTTTTACATAATACGCTTAGAAAAAATAATACGAACAAAAAAAAATTGTACGTTTAATGCTGAGTCAGCCTGTCCTATAAATATGACAGTGGGGACATGTGATCAGAAATAATAAAAGTAAACAATTATAAGAATATAAGCTGTATTTAAAAATTTGACCATTAACAGTTTTAAACATAAACTTCTATTAACTTATTTTGTATGGTAAGGTATAAAACAATCACTGCAGAGTGTTTTTTCACATTTTGAGGCAACAAAATTGATATTTTGAAAAAAAATACTATAAAATTACGGATACACTTTTTGCAGAAGAAAAAAAATATTTTATCAGAAAAACAGTGCAAGAATACGAATTTTGTCAGAAACAATAAAAATAAACGACCTAACATGTAAAAAAAAATGTTGAATACGGTGTCCTAAAAATAGGACAGTTTGACAGGAATGGGTTAAATAATAATATTAATAAGTTAAAAAATAATCTCAATAGCGGGGTGAATGTTTTTTTTCTGCAACCGCATGTATATTTTTTTTAATATTTATGCTTTCGCATGTTCAGTTGAAGTTAGTGTTCCATTATTGTGACACGCTGTATATTTCCTAGGAATTATATTTAAGGTATATTGTATTAAAGATACAAATATACGTAGGACTAATACAACATTTATCAGATATCAGGTACCAGTGTAATTCGAAAAGTTAAAATAAAGTCTGTGACTTTTGAAAAAAATTGTATATCTTAACTGTAGAATAAAAAAACCTGTTAAAATATACAAAAGAATTCGAGCTCTGGGCATTAAATGATATTTTAATCTGAATCAGACAAACAGTTTTCAATATGCATAGGAGCACATGTCCATCTCATCATAGAATCAAGGGAATTGACCTGCCTGTTAGTAGAAGTATTTATTTTTATTCCAATATAATATGCATATTAACATTATTTTACGTAGTTCTGTTCCTCGTTATTATTTTTGTGTTATTACCAAGTTATAATTATAAAATATAATATTTCAATTAACAAAATTAAGTACCTACTCATTACCCAGCGTTTCTAAACCAAAAATAAATAAAATAATTTAAACGCCGCTAAGGACACTCATCAAAGCAAATCTGTTGAATGGGAATAATGGAGAATACTCGACGGCCTATAACCGGGGAAAGGAGTGCTTATTTCTGTTTTTATATTTCATTATTGGCCCTCTCATCTCATATTGCACTCCATTCGGATTCACAGAGGCCGCCATAAAAGATTGAAACGTGAGAGGGGCATTTGAATGGCGTAATTGCAAGTGCACTTTTTTTTAATTCAATTCCTGTCGGCTATGGCAAAGCTGGAATGCACTTCATTGATATCGCTTTAAAGTAATGAAGTTTTTTCATAAGGCCTTTGTTTGTTTGGGACAAATTGTGGTTTGATTTTAATAAAAGTAAAGGGAGTGTTGGATAATACTTTACCAAAATCGAATGACAGGTTTTAGAATTTGTGTCGTAAATATTGTTAAACATATTAAAAAATCTTATAATTTATATAGTATTATTATGTAGGTATTGTACCTATAATAAGATATTAGGCTCACGCATTATTTTATACTAGTATATTACAATTTGTCTATTTTCTCATTAATTTAATTATTTTTTAATAGAAAACTCCATTGCTTGCTATTGAATGTTTTTTTTTTTTATGCGATAGGCGGCAAACGAGCATACGGGTCACCTGATGGTAAGTGACTACCGCCGCCCATGGACACCCGCAACTCAAGAGTCACAAGTGCGTTGCTGGCCTTTTAGGTAGAGGTACGCTCTCTTCTTGAAGGTTTGAAGGTCGTATCGGTTCGGAAATACGGCAGGTGACAATTTGTTCCATAAGCTGGTTGTGCGAGGCAAAAAGCTTCTGGAGAAGCGCACAATGGTGGAGTGCCAATCGTCCAGGTGATGGGGATGGATATTTTGTCGCGTAGGACGATGGCGGAAACCAGCAGCCGGTATAAGTCCGAACAATTCCTCTGAACACTCCCCATGATACAAGCGATAGAGGATGCAGAGTGAAGCTACATCTCTACGTAACGCCAAGGTGTCAAGTCGATCAGAGATATCTTGGCAGTCGATGATGCGAGTCGCTCTCCGTGGAATGCGGTCAAGAGGGAGAAGTTGGTACTGGGGTGCACCTGCATAGAGATGAGTACAGTAAACCATGTGCGGCCGAACCTGCGCCTTATAAATTTGCAGGCGGTGGGCCGGAGTAAAATACTGTCTCGATCTGTTTAGCACACCAAGCTTCTTCGAGGTTAATATGGCCTTACTCTCTAAGTGACCGCGAAACTGGACTTCGCTTGATATATCGACGCCAAGAATTCCGATACTGGCTGATGCAGTTAGGGAAGTGCTCTCAAATTGAGGTGATACGACCAATGGCAACTTTTTAGCGGTGAACGCGCAAATCTGTGTCTTCTTGGGGTTAAACTGGACTAGGTTAAGTCGACCCCAATCTGAAACTTTTGATAAAGAAGTTTCGATTTCAGACGCAAATTTGGATCGGCTTTCGATGACGTTTACCCGAGAAATGTTAGCGCGGCCGGTGTAAAGAGCATCACTCGTGCTATCGTCCGCATAGCAATGGATGCTGCTAATCTGCAGCATGTCATTGATATGCAGAAGAAACAGCGTGGGTGGTAGCACACAGCCTTGTGGGACACCAGAATTAACAGACTTGGAGTCGGAGCATGCACCGTCAACAACGACCTTGATGCTTCTGTCTGTAAGAAAACTGGTGAGCCAATTGCACAGTTTCTCGGGAAGCCCATAGGAAGGAAGCTTCGCAAGGAGCGCTTTGTGCCAGACCCGATCGAAGGCCTTCGCCACGTCCAAACTAACGGCCAACGCTTCCCCCTTGGTCTCGATCGCCTGTGCCCACCGGTGAGTCAAGTATACGAGAAGATCACCAGCTGAACGACACTGACGGAAGTCGTATTGTCGATCATTGAGGAGCTGGTGGTCTTCTAAGTACCGTAGGAGCTGGCAGTTAACAATGGATTCCATTATCTTGGAGAACAAGGAGGGGATGGCTATGGGTCTGTAGGTGGACGGATCCGAGTGATCTCCTCTTTAGGGATTGGGTGCACTAGAGCTGTCTTCCATGAGTTCGGGACTACGCCAAGAGAGTAGGAAAGCCGATAAAGGTGCTAACTCTGGAGCACACGTCTTCAGCACGATAGGAGAGATTCTATCGGGCCCACTCGACTTAAGAACGTCGAGGGAAAGAAGCGCTTTACGCACTGCCCTTTGTGTAAACCGGACTTCCGGCATGCGGCTCTTGCACTGCGGTATGGTCGGCGGTGCGTTTCCCCCGTCGTCCAGGGTCGAGTTGGACGCAAAGAGTTTGCCCAGAAGATCGGCTTTTTCTTTAGCGTCGTGGGCCAACGAATTATCTCCTATGCGCAGAAGTGGAAGGGATGGCTTACAAAAATTCCCCTGGACAGCTTTGGCAAGAGACCAGAATGCACGAGTTCCGGAGGGGAGACTTACTAGTCTCTCGCCAATTCTGCCGATGTGAGCCGACTTCGCCCCAGCAATTACTCTTTTGAGGGACCTGGAGGCAAAGTTAAATGGCTTCTTTAATGTGCTGGTCTTTGCATCCCGTGCTCTCACTGCATTAGCCCATGCTTGGTAACATTCCTGCTTTCTTTTTATAAAAAAATGGATTACCTTTAAGACAAAAGCATTTCAAAAATAATTTGTTTTTGTTTCATAAAAGAAAAAATGCTTTAAAATATAGAAATCGCATCTTTCTAACTCAACATTTGCGTTAACAAAAAAGTAGTTTAAAAATCATCATCATATCATCCAGTCTATACCAGCTACCTTCTTCAGGTCCTCAGTCCATCTGGTTTAAATTTAAATATTAAACTGCAATATTTTAAATTACTCCATATAATTTTACATACCCCACAATTATTTTTTTAAATACTTAATTTATTTTTTTAATAATAACTTTTTTTTTAAATATTTCTTTGTTATGTATTCTCAAACAAAATATAGTCATCTGAACGTGTCAATATTTTAATTTTTGATTCAAATTGTTTTAGGTATAGAAGTGGGAAATGTTAAGACAATTTTCGTATCATGTTTATAAATTAAAATATTGTGATTTTCGTCAATCTTTTGTGAAACCTTTTTTTTTTCATAATACGTATGGACAGATGAACAGACGGGTCACCTGATCGTAAGTGACAACCCCGCCCATGGACACCTGCTGCTGCTCAAGAGTCGTAAGTGAGCTGTCCGCAAGAGTCTTAAGGGTGATGAAGGAGGGAGGAAAGAGCAGAGGGGAGATAAAGGATTTGAAAGAGGAGAGGGAAGATAAAAAGAGGAAAAGAGGAGAGGAGGACTTGGGCTTCCGGTACGATCACTCACTTGGAATACAATGCACGCATTGACTGTCTACCGATTTTCTGGTAGGCCTTGTATTACTCTTATGTCGATAGGCCTTGTAATACTCGAGTCGGCCTGCTCTCCCACGGTAAAAACTCATCCAAATCCAAACATTTATTTTCATCCTTCGCAGTGAAATTGATTTAAATATAATGTGCATATATATTGAATCTAAAGAGCCGTTTTTATTGTACGCGGAGCACTTAAATTGTGCAAATTAAGCGTATTTTTTTTTACATTTAGGGTTTGGTTAATCCCGATTTATTCTCTATATCCTGAGAATAAAATATTTTATTTTTCTATCTTTGTAATCTATCTGTGTAGCGCGTAACGCCACTTGTTAGTGAATTGTTATAATTTCTTAGTAGATGTAGTTTTTACAGCAATAGTAATATGTTTTAGGCACAATAAAACTATTTGGTTATTCATATAAATAACACTACAAATACACAAATCAACCCAAAAATACGAAGTAAACTCCACAGACGAATAATTAAATACCGTGAAATATTGTTATTTCGATATTTTTGTCCTGATGGGAAACTTTATTTAAATCCTTGAGATAGACTATTTTAATTAAAGGAAACATTACAAAACTGCATTCAAATATTTTTTTTAATTCTCTTTCCTCTCACGGAAATCGAACCAGCTAATACAACATTTGCAAAACAAACCTCGCTACTTTATTCTACTAATCGATAGGATCAACTTTCAGGATTATATTTTCTAAAAGGAGATCATCAAATCTTACATACATAATTTTTTTTAAAGAAAATAATTATCCAGCAAGACATTGACCCTTGAACTATTTAAATTACATTTTTTTTACACTAATAATTTAACACCCTTCGTTTCATCAATTTAATCTTTATGAAATTAACTTCTGCAGCCTTCTGCAAAGTGTTGGTGAATGTTCCTAATGTGATTTTCAAACTCAAAAGGGTTGACCCTTAGCTGTTCTATAGTTTCATAAGACTTTTTATAAATGAAAAAATATGCCAGAGGCCTGGAGCGATCTGGACTTGAACGCTATCTAATCGTCAAGTTTCTACCTATCCAGACGTTGACATTTGTAGGAAAATTATGCGCATGTATTTCTTTAAATTCACTTGGTTAAGGTATTTCGTGTGTTTATTGGGTTGCAAAATAATTTATACCTATAGAGTCGCAAAGTACTAAATTATTTAGATTTTTAATAGTACTATAGCGTTGTTATCTGCTGACCGAGAGCGTCACTCAATGTAAATGTGAGACCCACATACTGGAATGAAGTCCTAACTAAGTAAAAATATGACTGAGAGAACTCATCCCAACACACGAGTCCGAAACCCAGTGCGCAATGACACGCAGAGCAATAAATGTATGTATGACCGACTGATAGAAGTAATTACGGTGCTTATAATAGTAGATTGTGGAAACAACGGGAGTATTTTTTTGATTCCGGGAAAAAGACCGCCACAGGCACGTAAGCCTGAGCTTTAGCACCAGAGGCTGAGACGGGTTTTATATTCATCAATTGCAGTTGAGCCTCCTGACGAGGGGGTTGCGTGCTAAACCTTTAAAGGCATAACGTTTTACTGCCGACGATTTACTCACAACAGAAGTTTTGAGGCGAGCCGCTTGGTTACATAATGTCACAAATGAGAGGTTCAACTAAAAATGAAATTACCTTTTCACAGACAACTTTAAGTATGTCGTTATTTCACGTGTAAGCAATAATAACTTTGCTTTTTTATACTGAACTTGCTACAGTACTTGTTACTGTTTAAATAAACTTGATCAAAACTATTGTTTTGTAAGAGTATGTAATAGGTATCTTATTTCTTTACAAATAAACGTGAACAAAGTCGCGGGCTCAGATAGTTGTTTTAATCAGAGTAAGTTTATATTTTATTTTGTTTCTAATTTTAAACAATAACTAATTATATATAAATTAACATAACAGTAGAACCTCAAAAACACAACTATTAAGAACTAGAATTGTATTATCCTGTAAAGGTTTTTACAGGAGATGACGAGGAAAATGAGCAATTACACGACGGCGGTGGCTCGACTTAAACGCCTAATGAAATTTAGAGTATGCCGAATGGAAACTGGTAGCCATGGAGACGGCTGTACTTATAAAAACATGTAAAAAGTGTTTCTAATGTTGAGTACAAGATGACGAAGCAATGAATCTGGTCATATACGCACATAAATACAACTTATTGATCAAAATCAAAGTTGTTTATTCCAATGAAACCAATTACAGGTGCTTTTAAACTGTCAGGAATAGGAGTCAGTCATACAAAGTGAGTCGTGAAGCTACTTGCCTGTTTCATTGCGTTGATCATATGGAGAAGAACAAGCAAAAACTCTATGGACACCCTTTTTCAAAATGTTTTTGTAATAGTAATCAACCAAAAGATACACGTAACAAATAAAAGTGTAAGATAAAAATTAAATGACGCCCACGGTGATGACAAATTGATAACATTGGAGATGCTATGATTTCATGGCAAGTGTCAAAGATGCTATGCTAATGCTATAGACAAATGCTTTTTAAACATTATAATACTGCTTATTTTGTGTAAATTCGAGTTAAAAAAGTCTTTATGAAATGTAAACCAAGTTAGTTTAATTTTAGTCCTCTTCCATACTTTCCAATGACTTCACATCTTCGTACCATCAGCTACCAACTCCAGAATTCAGGAGCATGGAAAATTATCCTCAAATACAATTAAAGTGTAAAGCAATTTATTTTAATTTTAATCCGCGTCTACCCGCGTGCCTTCCACGAGGCTTTGGCCCTTAATAATTGCTGTTAATATTCACAGCGTCGACTTATGTATTCGTATAAGCTTCTTAACTCAATACAATTATTTCAAACATTTTTTACAATCATTACCGCCTATAAAGACACCAGATCAGTATCAAGGCTTTTAATCTGCGCTTCAATTACGTAAAATTCTAATTCATTTTGTTCATATCATGCCATATCATAGACATATTTATGAAAAATCAAATACTATTTTGAAACCAAAAGTTTAAAATCTGTTTAACTCTTATACAAAAGAACAATAAGCGTAAAATTCCAGCCTTGAGAAGGATTGCCAAGGACATTTACCTCGCTAATTATAGCGGCTTAAAAAAATTGTGTCAGTTACTAGTCAGATATTTAATGCTAAAATTAATTACAGTTTCTGAGATACTATCTTAATGGTGATAAACAGGATGCTGCTGAAGAGCAATAAAATGGAATATAACGTAAATGGTCATCACGTACTCATTAAAAATGGCATTGAAACTCTCTGAGCTGTATTGATCCTGTGAAATTAGCCATATATATATATTTATGTACTCCATCTATGTACTCTTCATGACTATATTTTCCAATATATTTTGCATAAATTCTTTAAAAAACAGACATACCAAAATCTGTACATATTTTGCTTACGTTATTTTTTTTCGCTAAACAAAATGCAGAATCGGTCTGCGAAATACTATTATCCGCAAGGAATTTCATTACGATGACAATGTTGGCAAGTTCAATTTTCTTGTGAGATAACGAGCGTAGCAGAGATTGTTTCAAGCTTCTAACTTAAGGCCACTTTGACCCCTGGCCCGTGAACATCGCGAACATTCTCATTAGACGTCCACAAAAGAATACTGTTTTATTTAAAAGAGAACTTAAGTGAAATAAACGACAAGTAAATATTTAAATGGTTCAGATTAAAACCATTTTGTTCGTTACCAGACTCGTTTGTGGTTCCTTTATATGTAATTCTCGGTCAACATTATATCTGCGTAATAATAATTTTGCTTGTAGCCTGACTTTGCCACCCATTTTTTATGGTTCTCTTCTTATTGCTTATAATTTTGATATATTTACTACAAATTCCATAAATGGCGCTTGTAGGCAAAGAAACACATTCCATTACACATTTTTCCTATATTAAAAATGACATGAAAGTAAACGAGGACTAAGTATACAATAGCATTCTGTGGGCTTGCGTTGGAATTAGTTTCTAGTGACGTGTAATTCGATTCACTTTTTGCGATAACTTTGTACCTAAAATAGAATTTATAGATATACAGATGGCGTTACGGTTTAAGTGGTCACATCACCACCACGCTGACGCGCCGAGTGTTGTGGGTTCGATCCCCGCACGGGACAACGCTTTGTGTAATCCTCAAATTGTTGTTCTGACTCTAGGTGTTCTTAGTGTTCATTGTTTGAATGTTTGTAAAGTCCCCAGCGACACAGAAATTAATCCTAATGCGGCAGTTGTCTGAAAAAAAGAAAAGAAAAAAGTAAAGAACCTTTCATATTTAGTACCTGCTATTTGTTTGTCGAATGCATTAACACTACTTGCCATGGGAGAGCCTCCCCCCCTCATTACCATCTAAGGCGGGAATCACACTTACGACTCTTGAATGGCAGGTGTCCATGGGCAGCGTTTGTCACTTACCATCATGTGACCCGTCTATTCGTCTGTCCTCTATATAATAAAAGAAAAGTTACTATAAGAACTTACTTCATGAATGGTTGAGGTCCTTGTATTTGTACCTTATTTTAGCGATTAGAAAATCAAAAGCAATGCATAGGTATATGAGCTATGTAAATATATTAATGCCTTGAATTCTATAATTTTCGAATATTCTTAGCTATACAATAAAGAGTTTATCTATTAATACGCGTAGACAAAGACACAAGTACTGCAATGTGATCATCCGGATTGTACCAAATGTAAAACGAAACCGCAACACTCGAAGTGGTAGCATTTGACAAGCCATCCGTAATACAGGTCATGTAATTTATGTTGCTGTACTTTTATACAGATATACTACTAATATATATAGAGGCATTATGATGACGTTTCCATATGCTGTGTAACATATTAATTACTTGTGACATCTTACTGCCTCTTTGCTTCAACCAAGTTATACTCGTATTACACGTTCGTTATATTTTTTATGCCACAGAGGGCACGTAAATGAATGCGGAACGAACGGCAATGGTAATGCCGGTAGGGATCGAACAGATCAGATGTACCCGAAACCGGGTTTATGACAGTAGAGGAAGCTCGCGAACTATGTAGGAATAAACAAGTGGTGGGGTCTTGTCTCTACCTACCCCAATACGAGAAAGGCGTGAGCTAATGTATGAGTATCTATGTCAATGTGTGATATTGTCCGTTTGTGTCTTGAAATCCCCCAAGAAAATGATAGATGATTTACTTCTTTTAGGCCTAGTTCGATGTTACCCATGAAGGTATCCTCACATAAAAAAAAAATGTTGTTCCTCAGGGCCATAATGTACTGAAAAATGTTATTCAAATGTATATAATGTAGCCTGTAATGCAGCAACGAACGGAAGTATCACTTTCAAGACGTATTTATAATGAAGAAGACTTTTAGATCATTAAATAAGTGCAAAAATACATAGATCCACACAAAAACGATTTTAGTTGAGTTGTAATGAATGCCATCGCTTCGGTTGTGTTAATTTAGTATAAAGTTAGGTTTTAAACTAAAAATTGTAACGTAACTCCACTGAAATTCGATTTTGTATTTATACTTCATATATTAAAAACTTCATGTTTGCTTGTCGTCCATGGGCGACAATCGAAATCTTTTCTTCTCTAATATTGTCTATTCTTCAACCAATTAATCTTAATGATAAAGAGCTCTGTTAGTTATAAAGAGCACTATAATTCTATTGATTTTTTCAATTCTTTAAAGGCTAATATCTTTTTTAAAAGCAAATTCAGCGTGATGACTCCAATGATATAGAAAGTATTAAAAAAATATAAATAACTAAGTCTGCAGTATATATAGAATAAATTATCGAATGGCATATGCAAAACCCTTACATTAGTAATTTATCATAATTACAACAAATATTACAACTTAACATATTAGGCCTTCTACACATTAACACAAACACGGCCGGCCGGGAATGCCATGCCATTCCATTATAATTGCATTAATTCTACGGCAAACTAATTACAATGGCTGTTAAATCATTGTTCACGCAAATTGCTCTGACCACACAAATCGCTTAAAGTTACCAGTTACTAGAGGATTGTTTGACCGTGATCTAATGGTGCTATCGGAGCTTGAAAGTTTTATGTTTACACATTAACATTAATCCTATCCTATCCTAATCCTTATAAATGCGTCAGTATATTAGGCACTCAAAAGAGCCGACTCGATCGGAGTAATCCCACGGTCTCACAGAAAACCGGTACACAAAAAATTCTGGCATTGTATTGCAAAGTGAATGAGAAACCGGAGGTTCAACAGGGGTTGAGTGTCCGGTACCCTCAATCTAGTCTTTGCCCTCCCCTGCCCTGATCAAATCGGTCGGGCAACTTACGACTCTTTAGTTGCAGGTGAAAAGTTACTCAAGTTTACGAGGGATAAAAAAATCTTCAATGCGACATAAAATGCTACTTTTATAATGTCTCTATGATTTCTGTTTGAAGACTAGCTGTTAATTCGTTCTACCAGCAATTTCTTAATTCTTAATTATACGCTGGTCATGAAAAATAGTTGCGTCGTTTACGTTTACAATAACGTACGATTGCGAACTATGCTAACGAGTGTCAATTACACAAAATATCACCGACGTATATATCTGGTCTTGCTATAAATATGTTTACAACTAAGTCTTCTTTTTTTCTATTGCATAAACAATTGTTACTATGTGTGTAATTTTATACATTAATATAACAGCTTTAAAATATATGAAGGTCAATCAAAATGTTCTCTATTGGCTTTAATACAGTCATTTAAACGTTGCGCATAGAAACACGCACACTCAATAGAAACACGCACTCTCTCCATGGTAAAAATTATGGATTGTTTTAGGGACTCCAAGTTATCATGGCGTTTAGAGAATGTCATACTTTATACAATCGACCATAAATAATAATCCAGCGGATTAAGATCGGGACTAGATTACTGCCAGTTTTCAGCTCTGAAGAAGTCAGAAACGTGAATGGAGGTTTATGACCCGGTGACCAGTCTTGCTGAACCATTCTTGGTTATGTAACATGGTGTTGTTAAGAGGCTTAACCCCATTCTCAAAAATCGTATCTTGATACACTTGTACCGATGTTTAGACTCAAACTATCACTGAATTCGTATTATGCTCAAGTTGTACTCTGCTGACTAATTGGGAAGTTTCTAGAGAAAGCTTTGAGCATAAACACGGTTATTGTACTTGTTTAAATATTGCTTAATAGTAAATATTTTCTCTTCTCTCTTCTAAGATTTCTGTAGGTGTGACAGGATACTACGTTCACCGCCAGATATTTTTCTGTCACAAACATTCATGTACCTATAGATAGCCCGGTCACAAACATTCGACTAATACTAAACGGAGAGTTTCAAAAATTGCATTAGCATGGTAATGCTGTAACAGCAAATCGGTTCTCTTTACCACCATACTCCATTTTAATATCACAAAAATATTTCACACCGATTGGCGAGAAAATCAGAAAACAAGCCATCAACATGAAATTTACATTCACGTTGGCAGAGTTAGAGAAAAGTATATAGGATACCTGTTATCAAAAAAAAAATACCTACGGTCCCCGAGGAATAGACAAGCGGCATTAAAAGCAATGTATTAATAATATAATGCTGTTTATTATTAGGCCCTTGAAGAATGGATGATGAAATGGAATGAAATGAACCCCAAATGTAAGGTAGTTACCATTTTGTTTTTTATCAATTCATTTTAGTAATTAATTTTCAATCTATCATAGTTTTGTTCAGATATTTATAATTATTAAATTTTGACACTGCATTTACACCGCTTGAGCATGGAATAGGAAAGTTGCTAATTTCGCGGTCGTCAAACGAATTTGCTTTCAATAGCCATCAGTTAATTGTTACCATCCGTTGTGTTCACAATTAGTTTATCACTGAATTTATTGTTAACAACGAAATTTGTAGAATGAAAACGATTATTGAAGTTTAGTACCTTTTCTGTACCCTTCACAACGTGTTATATATGTATAACACAGAGATTCATGATGACGAGTAGACTGGTTGAGATGTGAGAGCGTTACTAATAAATAAACAAAGTGACAGTCATATTTACAGTATTAAGTTAATTAGGATTAATTTAAATATATATATTATAATAAATTGAATCAATGAAATCGTCAAGAAATTTAAATTTAATCACATAAAAAAATAAACGATGTATATCATTTTACAACCTTTAAAATTGTTTGTGAATGTATCACTACTAAATTCTAATTAACATAACTATTTTCAAAATTATGTTCGTTTTATGCGTATTAAAAACATGCACAGAATAAGCAAAATAGTAGCATAAATTTCTTCGCATTTGCAATTTTTAATTGGTTAATACTAGTTATTAAGACTCTATAAATAGCTAATACTTGAATGTAAATCATGAACTTACGTACGTATTGTCCAGAAGACCAATATTGGAAAAGCACTCAACTATGCGCTAACGAGATGCGAGTCTAATGAACTTGAAATCCTCCGCTTCCATTTTGTATAATGGACACAACCTTGGAGCTACGAATGATTAATCGCATAGTTACGAAGATATTTACTTCATGATGCCATTATGCATGAAGATATTGTATATTTTTCTTTACAATTCGCTATCGAAGAATTTCTTATCTATCGCGGCAAACGGGCCAATTGATGGTAAGTGACAACCGCTACCACCTCCTTTGAGGGTAATGAGGTTATTATTAAAATAATACTCTGCAAAATAATTTGTAATAAGTCTGAAGGAACTATTTACAATTAAAAATACAAAATGTAAATATATACATACATATATATTTTTTACATGCACTTAACACAATGTAAATTAGTACTTTATTAATAGTACTTAACTTCTTTTAAAATTCTTTGCTTATGAACATTATGATATTCTTAACAAAATACTATTAAATTTTGAAGATATTTCACCATTGTTTCGGAATCATGTACCTACGCAAACTTTGCTGACCTATATTTTGTAAAATAATCAAACTTTTAGTATAACGTTTTATAAAATGGTAATGTCATCAAGTCATCAGGTTTGCATCACACAATTTGATGTAAGTATGTATACAAAATTGTTACTGTTGAAATTAGTTTCCCAAGGAGTTGAGGTATTATATTGAGTGATTGCTTCTATAAACCGATTGAACAGTTATAGTCGGTGATTGCACTCGTTCAAATACAAAGGGTAATAGCTAAGTAAATAAAACTAAATGATACTATTAAAGATTTACTGCACTAGATTATAGTAAAATCATTCAAAAGCGAATGTCTAATAAGATAATTATGATTGCTTCTTCGTTTTATTGGTAATAACTACCACGTCTACGTATTCCGGCACTAGATAATTATATAGGTTATTTCCACAAACACTTAGTACACAGGGACACAATTGCAGTCTTGGAAATATCAGGACTTTTTACAGTGTTCTATATTATCTATAATAACATTAATAACACTGCTGGAACATAATCTATAGTTTTATTAACCATTTTACAACTACAAAACTAAACAACGAACGAGTTCTAAATATAAACTGAGGTCGTTAGACCTCACAATGTCATCATACCACTACACACCAAACAATACACATCATAAAACCAACTTCTAACGTCTGTCTGTCTTAAGTCTGTCTGAACACTATAAACTATATAACTATAAACTATATATTGCTTTAGAACTTAAGAAGAGAGCTGAGGAATTTTGTTAGAGTACATTGAATTACCACCAACTTTAGCAACTCCCTTATTCGTAGCTCGAAGTTCACTTTCATCAATTGTGATGACGTGTTTCGATGTGCTTTTCGTACAACGTAAGCTCCGCAATGCGTTTGCGGGAATCAGTTGATGTTTGTAAGCAGGATTATATGATTAAAATGTCCGATGGCCACAGCGTATTGACAGTGAGTCGTTTTGGATTATGCAAGCCAATTGCTTGTCAGTGAATTTAATTTATATTCCGTTTTTGATTTGTGCTTTTGCATATCACAACTTTATTATAAATATATACATATATTTTTGGAAGCAGTCGTTGCAAGTTAATATTCACTATTTTTAATACGAACTTACATGCATACATACATACATACGCTCACGCCTGTATCCCCTAAGGGGTAGGCGGAGGTGTATTAAACACCCACATTTTGCCAATTACAATTTGGCAAAATATACGTGTATAATAACGTAATAAGGGGTAAGGCTATTTATTGCCTTCAATCGGGCATAGCCGGCAGGTAGGTGGTTTTGTGATCCAGAAAAGTGATCCCGAGCCTGGGTGTTATTTGATTTTTTAGAAAAGTATAATATATTAGTTAATAACTCAGCTTATAATCAGTTATTGCAAACGGTACTTTATGCAAGGTCATAATATAATGTGCCATCACTGAACTCAGTATTTAAATCTCATTAAAATAATACAGTATGTATATAACGGATAACACATATTACATTTGACATGTTGAAGGCCATTAAGAGTCAGCATCGTACTGCATATTGTAAATTATATTTGTCATACCTTTTTTTTTTTTTCGTGTGGAAACCCCCTCGGGCTGTCATCCCACCGGGGTTTTCGGTGGAACGGTGTGTCGGAATCGAACCGACTAAAACCACACGATGTGCCATTCTGCGCTTAAAATAGAAAGAATCCGGAAACAGCTTTATTAGGACATCCGGACCCCTCCTAGCGCCTGCCCGCACTATGCGGGCACCATCTGCTAGAAACCTATCAAAAGGTGGCGTCCAGACACACGCGGCCGTCACCCCCTCGCGGCTGGCCACTGAAGCGAGTGGAAGGGAAAACCCGTCCCGACCACCCGCGGCCACACTCAGGGCGGCATGAGGCGCTGGTAGGCGCGCCTGCTCCGCCCGCCCGTGGATAAGCCAGCACGTGGAGCCTCCAGCCGGGACGACCAATGAGTCATCGTGGCTCGTCGAGCGGCCTCACGCCACTCGCGTACCTCTTCGGGCGGGGGCCGATTGCCGCTACCCGCCCGGAAATCAGTCGTCCGCCGATAAACCTCCAAATCCCACGGGGTAGTTCCGGCCAACGCACACGCCGCCTCCGTCGACACGGTGCGGTAACCACGTATGGCTCTAACAGCCATTATCCTCTGAGGGCGCCAGAGGCGTGCCTTATTCTGGGCGGTCAGAGCCCCCACCCACACCGGTGCACCATATAGTGCCATTGACCGGATCACCCCCGTGTACAGCCGTCTTGTGGCGACGCTGGGCCCACCCAGGTTGGGCAAGAGTCGCCCAAGGGCGGACGCAGCGCCGACCAACTTTGGAGCCAGCTGCAGAAAGTGCTCGTCGAAGCGCCATCTTCCGTCGAGGATCAGGCCCAGATAGCGTATGTGGGCCCGAACCGGTACGAGGATCGAGCCGACCAATATGGAGGCGCTCGACGGGGCCCATGGAATAGAAGGGCCTCCGTCTTATCCAGGGCCACCCGCAAGCCTAGCGCCTCGATTCGCCCGACCACCAGTGAGGCTCCTCTGGTGGCCAAGCGTGCCGCCTCTTGAAAGTTCGCCCCCCGGGCTGTGACCAGAGTGTCATCGGCGTAGCATATTACGCCCAGCCCAGGGGGGAAGTCACCTCGAAGGGCCCAGTCGCACCCCATGTTCCACAGGAGTGGTCCAAGGACAGAACCCTGTGGAACACCGCACGACATGGTCCGATGACTCAGATTTCCAACTCGGTCTTCGCACATAACGGTACGCTCCTCTTAATAGTCTGCCACTAGTCGCATCAGGCACTGTGGCACTCCGTGATAGCGGAGCGCTTCCCTTATGCAACTGAATGGCAGACTATTGAATGCGTTGGCGATGTCCAATGACACCGCCAACAGTACGCCGCCACAGCTTACCGCCTCTTCGGTCACGGCTATCAGACCTTTCGGGACCTTTTCGGGATCAGCAGTTGGGGTAGCTGACTTGATATGTTGTTATGGTACTTTCCTACGTCTGTGCCAGCTGGCTGAATGAGGTGAAGGTATCTACTTAGCCGGCCAGGCTGCATAAGCCGTCGAACCGTAGCTAAGAAGATAATACTAGGAGCAAGGAAAGGTGCCTATGTTAGCCGGCCAGACTGCTTAGTCCTTGAACCGTAGCTGAAGTGAAACACCAGGGAATGGTGGGAATCGACTTGTATTTGATTAAAAGTATACTATTATATTATATTATAGTTATATTTACATTTTTGACCATCAAGTAATGGAATTAGTTTACCGCACATTATATGGATTAACCAATAATATTTCTTTTTTTTTTTTTTTTTTTTATAATATAGGGGGACAGACGAACAGACGGGTCACCTGATGGTAAGTGACACCGCCGTCCATGGACACTTGCAACTCAAGAGTCGCAAGTGCGCTGCCCGCCTTTGAGGGTGATGAGGGATAGGGGATGCAGGGAGCGGAAAGAAGAGAGGAGGGATGAGGAGATGGAAAAAGGACAAAGGAGATGAGGAGAGAGAAATTATTATTCTATATTTACAATATTTACTGTGTACGCAACCAATCAGCTTACGTTGCTGTTGTCGTTGTCTGTGTGCGTGAGTATAAATTGCATGCATCGTATAATAACGCGGTGTTGCGCGGACCGCGTTCCCATCGACACAGGTCATGTCCCGACTAAGATGATTACAGACTGGAAGCGGCTAGGGGAGAAACTCGAGTCGGTCTCGTCTGTACATCTCGACAAAATACCGGACAGCATAGTTAGTACAGAGGACACTACGACCGCGATCGATGCGCTCACAGATCACGTCCAATCGTTACTTAACGATTGTTCTCGGAGAGCCCCAGCAACGGGAGACCGTCGTTGGAACCTACCCGAAGACGTGCGTGAACTGCTGAGACAGAAGAACGCGGCCGTCCGTGCCTATGACAGATACCCTACTGAAGACCATAGGGTTAGATTACGGACTCTCGAGCGAACCGTTAAGGCACGCATGGATGAAATGCGTCAATCTCGATGGGACGCAACATTAAGCGAGCTTGAGCCTTCTCATCTCGCCTTCTGGCAGCTGTCCCGATCTTTGAGTAAAGATATTATCACCACCATGCCTCCCTTAAACAGACCAAACCTCCCTCCGGTCTTCGACGACTCAGAAAAGTCGGAGTGCCTGGCCGACAGTCTCGGGGCGCAATGTACGCCAAGCTCCCTACACATTAACCATAGCCACCTATTAGAGGTAGACGAAGAGGTGGAACGTAGAGCATCACTCCCGTTACCACCACTAGTGACTGACCCACAAGACGATAGGGACCACATCCCCCTAGTCACCCCAGACGAGGTAAAAACGATTATCAAGGACCTTCACACTCGAAAAGCACCGGGCTCGGACGGTATTACAAATAGAGTTATCAAACTATTCCCCGATAGAATATTAATCCTTCTAACATTTATATTCAACGCAGCGCTCGCAAACAACATCTTTCCCCAACAGTGGAAAGAAGCCGTGGTTATTGGAATACCCAAACCCGGCAAACCTAAGTCCGACCCAACCAGTTATAGACCGATAAGTCTGCTTAAAGGTTTAGGTAAAATCTATGAGCGTCTAGTTTACAGTAGGCTGAAAGCGTATGCCGATGACAACCTACTCATCCCCCACGAGCAATTTGGTTTTCGAACCAAACACTCGTGTGTCCAACAAGTCCACCGCATCGTTGAATACACCAGCGTGCGGCTCCAAAGAAACCTATTTACGGGGATACTTTTCTTCGACGTAGCGAAGGCTTTCGACAAAGTGTGGCACAACGGCTTGATCTACAAGCTTTTCACTATGGGAGTGCCCCACAGACTCGTACTCATCATACGAGACTACTTGTCGAATCGTAGCTTCCGCTACCGCGTGGAGGGATCTCTATCCACCCCCCACCCTATTCTCGCCGGAGTACCGCAAGGATCCGTGCTCTCCCCCCTCCTTTACACGCTATACACCAGCGATATCCCGTTGCACCGGTCTGTGCAAACAGCACTTTTTGCAGACGACACAGCGATATACTACTCAGGTATGAACCCGTCATCAGTCGTTAGGAACCTCCAATCTGCAGCTAACGCCCTAGGCGCGTGGTTTCGGAAATGGAGAATAGAGGTCAATCCCGAGAAGAGCCAGGCGGTACTGATTCACAGAAGACAGCTCAGCCTGTATCCCTTGGAGGAGATCCCACAAATAAGGATGTTTGGCACGCCTATCCCTTGGGCTAGGCAGGCCAAATATCTAGGTATAATCCTTGACGATCGTCTATCCTTCGGACCTCACATTAAGGCGGTTCGTAACAGGGCCGCCTTTGTGTTGAGTCGACTTCATAGCTTAGTGAACTCCCGTTCAAAGCTGTCGCTTAGGAGTAAAGTTAGACTTTACACAGCTTGCATTAGACCCATCATGACCTATGGTAGTGTAGTTTTCGCACACACTAGGGAACACAGGATCCATAGGCTACAAACACTACAAAATAAGTTCATGCGCCAAGCTACGGGAGCACCGTGGTATGTGCGTAATGTCGATCTTCACATCGACCTAGAGCTGCCGACCATCAGGCAATTCATAAAGCAGTGCTCCCTTAGCTACTTTGACTCTGCTCCGACTCACCCCAACCCTTTAGTGGTTGCGGCTGTAAATTACACACCCAGCAATATATCACGAATACGTAGACCTAAACATGCTCTCGGAGAGCTAGACGATAACATCACACTCGCTCAACGTAGAGCGCACACAGCTCGCGAAGCTATCACAAATCGTCCGCGATTTCGCCCCCGCCGCCGGGGCCGGAATACGCGTCGCGTTAATCATTTAAATGTGGGTCTTGGTCGCCCTAGTTTGCCAGCGACGCCCCAAGCCGAGGTGCGTACTCCACAGGGGGTGCCCTTGGGCAACGTCGCTTAAAAAAGACCGGTTGAGAGCCCTCAGCGCTCACCGTAAGCCCGTGCAAGGTTGTCGAGGCCATCTGCGGCCAACAGCCATACATCACAACAAAAAAAAAAAAAAAAAATAAAAAAAAAAATAAAAAAAAAAAAAAAGGACCGCGTTCATTCGCCGCTTGGTATGCTGTGCGAGTGGATGCGTGCTGTCTTGATGCATTTTTAGAGCTTTAGAGTACATGGCATATGTACGCCACAACCTAAAACTTGTATATTTAATAAACTAATATCTTAATTTATTTTGATTACTCGCCACAATCCTGAGAAGTATTATTCAAATAGATTAGTTTCTTTGAAATATCTTTTCACAATATTTGTAATAATCTTATAAAAAAAAAATATAACAGCTACCTGGTCCTTCACAAACAAAGCTCATAAATAAATGAAAACTATGTGATAATAAAAGTAAAAAACATAATTAGAATTAATTAGAATTAGTGTAATAAGTGACTCAAAGAGTTCACTTAAAAATATAGTACCACACACCTCTGCTTAAAACTAACTAAAGACAAGAGCATTAATGATTCCTACGAATTTCAAACAGAATGCTCGACAACTTAGATCACTACTGCACTCATCATATTAATTGTTTCCTTGCACTTACCCTCTATTACAGTACTTAGAGCTATCTTACCCTCACTTTACCGCTGTGTCAATCATTGTGGTAGTACAAGTGGCTGTATATAGAATCTTATCACATCCCCGTATGTAGGCAGGTAGTATGAATATTATGGCATACACTCATGCCTGTATCCCCGAAGTAGCCAGTACACCTTAAACACCCATATTTTGTAAATTACAAATTCGTCCCACTAACGTAATATACGGCAAGCTATTGCCACCCACCGGGTGCTATATGACTGTATATTTACTGTCTGATAGATAATAGTCCAATCCCCTATTCGTCTTTTACGACACAAGAGAGAGGTGGTGTGGCTTTATTCTAGTCCACTGAGAACCACACGGCGAGTATTATTAATGCGAATGTAAGCTTGTTTGTTAGCTTTCAGACCTATACTGCTATACCGATCGTCATAAAATTTGCAGATACGATCTTAGGAATATAGAAATTACCTTAAAGAAAAAAGTCTGTGGCGATAGGTAGTATAAGTAATACCCTGGTTGTATTATTTAATGTAAACACATGAAAGTATCTTAAAAAAAGACTTGTATAGATAATTCCTTTCATTTCATAGAATCCATCTAAAATTAATTGAAATACATTTTTAATTCAGCAAAAAATTATAGATCAACAGAATCTTCAATTGATCAACAGAAAAATAAAATGCAAAAAGTAAAAAAAATAATTAAATTAATGATAATACAATTAATTAATAAATACTATAACGTTTCAAATGTGTTCAAAATCGTTATCTGCTTGTCAGGCAAGCGTATATGTACTTGTGTATGTTTTTTATACTTTTTTTGTATGTTTTTGTGCTGGAACCCACACGGGCCATCACCTTACCGAGGCCTTAACGTGATATATTATATCGGACTCGAACCGACTCACACTCACCACACAGTGTTCCGGCATGGATTCTTCTGGCTGGGCCATAGGTGGACCCTAGAAAGGAAATCCCTGTGAATTTATTTTTTAATACCTGCTTATATCAGGGTTTTTTTTTTATTATGAGTGTCAAAAATCACTAGCATACGGAAATATTTAGATTTGTTGACAAATCTTATAATAAAAAAAATCCCACAGACAGAACTTAAATAGATAAGTAAGTAAATAAATAGATAAATATAGAATTTAGTAGTCAATTTACGTTAGTAGTAGAATGGGTGAAATTCTATCCATAGCTACTCTATCACAAGTTCGACCCGAGCCCGTAGATATACCATTAAAAATTTCGAAATTTCCAATGTGAACATAAATTTACCACCAAACTGTAAACATTATAAAACGTGTTATAAAGACACATCATTATCATTCTTAATTACTACAATAACATTTAAGTAGCTGCAAAGCCACTACACCTTTTCTAAAACACTAAGTGGTCTTCCTATATTTGTAGCGCTGTAGCCAGTATAACCGAAACAGACTAAATGGTTAAGCAACTAGCTTTTAGCTCCGTAAATGTATGTCCACTATTCCAACCCCCAGATGCAGGCTTTTAGCTTGATTTTGCATTATAGATTAGACAAGCTGTTCATAAATCGCAATGTAAATGTATAGAGCTGGACTACAAAAACTTAGTTTGGGCATCGTAAGTAATATCATATTTCTCTTCTTGAAAGAGGATATCGCTTGAACGGGAGTAAGCAGTGAATTAGCTATCATAGAAAAGAATAAAGTAGAAAAGTCATTACGAAGACCTCAAATACAATTTAGAAAAGGTAAGTACATGAGGATAATGATAATAATATACCTACTATATTTATGATATTATATATGTATATATAACAATATACTCGTATGTATAATTTTGGAACAGATAACATATATTACATCAATGAGTTCAATAATGTCTGCAGTAGTTCAAAACACACATTTACTTACTATCTTTAAAAATTCTGATCCCTAGAAACCCCTTAGAAACCCCCTACCTTTAGGGTCCAATTGCGATACTACACTATCCAGAAACCGAAACTGAAAAAAAAAATAAGCTTAGCGGTTTGACATTCATAAGAAGAAGAAGTACACACATGTGTAGAAGAAAAAAAACATAAATCGTTTAACGACCACCATATATAAATCAACAAAAGAATGAGCACAACTAAGTACTGGAATTTACAGTAAAACATAATAACATAACTAACACAATCTAAAAGGTTTATGGACCATGATTATCATCATGAAACTCAATTCCGAACTTTCCTTCCAAAACTAATATAATTTATTAGGAGGAATACACCTGAGACTTAAGTACACTCCTAGACATTTTAAGCGTTGTAATTATATAACATTCACTCCCGAAGAACTCGCTTTTCTAAGAAATCGTTCTCCAAATGCCAAACTAATTTGGAAACTAGGGGTTTGCAATCAACACTTTGTCACGTCTGAAAGGCTAGTTTAGCGACTTTATTACTCTTTTGTTCCCTTATTAAGGAACCGAGAACAGTACAAAAAGTTTCGAGAACCCTTATTCTTTGGCAAGAAACAGTTTCAGTACTTATATTATACAAACGGCAATAAATAGAATTGGCACATTATTAAAAACTCTCTGACAGACTTATGTTTAGTGAATACTATTATTTGGAGGAGTCGAGTACTTTTGCTGAATTTGAAACCTCATGCTATGACAGACAATTGACACATAATTTTTTTAATCATTTTTTCAAAAAACTTATCAACATGTTTATATAGTGGTTTTTTTAATTTAGATATAGATTATATTCCCGTGAAGTATGTTATTGTTCCTTGTTGAAATATTGCTGATCTGATTGTCTTTTATTCACATTAGTTTTGTTTCGCTCAAGCGAACCGGTAACGATACTTGGATCCAGACTCGTTCAAATCCACATTTAAAATGTACGTAAGGTTAAGGTTTTGAATACTTTTGTGAATTGTTTCTAAAATTGTTAAATGTTTCCAAGTTGCAATGATTAGATTTTTTATTTTGCATTGCATTATGTAAATTTGGATACAAAAATACAAAAACGATTTATAGTTAAAACTGAATGTACTTTAATTTTAAGTAAATGATCTGAAAAATCACCAAAATTTTTAGTTATCCCTTTATAAATTATTGAAAACCTTCTTCTAAAACAAGGGACTCAACAAGTCGAAGAGACGTTTTTTTTATAACTTTTATATTAGGTTGCAAAACATTAAAGTTTTTTACAATCCAGAGTCTATCTTTCTTGTTACAAATAAAAATTTCACATTTATTACTATTCGGTTCTAAGCCAATAGTTTTAAATTTATTTTTCATAAAAGGGAAATCTTCTTAAACTGTCTCTACATCTCCTCCCTGAGTTCTGTCATCGTGGTCCCAAATGTTAGTAGTTTTCAATGCTCATTAATGGTTTGTATACTAAGCTGAAGATGACTGGATCCAGAGGCCCTGCTGACATCGAATGGCCGAAGAAAGATTGTTTTTATATACCAATTTTATAGGATATCTATAACATTGCCAAAAAAATTCAACAAAGTCAGTAGTACTATTTAAAGTGTATGTTGACGGTTTGTTTAGGTCAACGTTCAAGATGACCTCCCGTTTCTCACTGCTCAGGTACGTGGATAGGGCGTGTATGGCAGCCTCACAGTCACCATTTCAACGAAATCTCAGTTGCAAAGGCTGGAATTTTACTGCAAGGTCGGTGCCTTAATACTTGCTACAAATTGTTGGCCACCACTCACCTCAGAGGACATCACACGTCCCTACGGTAATGAGACAAATGTCACCATCAATCTCTAACAAAGTGCACATAAATATCCCTATGTCGACGATGCCATCGTTCACGTTCCGTAGAGTATAAGATTTAGTAGAACTATCAGCTGCTTCAAGAGCACATCACTAGCCTCACTGCCACTTGGACACACTGGATCTTTTAGATGTTAAACCGACGAGGCCACCAGCAGATCCACTATGAAAGGAACAAACGGCTTGTAGGTTGTAATATTGAAATATTCACTATCGATAGTAGGTGGGTCAGAGAAATGAAGGTCCGTGATAGCATCCCTTCCCTTAGTTTTGTTTCCACGAAACTAAAATTGCCAATTTTATAAATCAACAAATAATACTATTTTGGGTCAACATTAATTGTAGCATTATTATAATTTCCTTCAATTTGGGTTGTCGCTACTGATGTTTCGTTTAAAAGACATAAAACTAAAAAAATTAACACAATATAAAATCAAAAGTCATAAATCATATAAAAACATTTTTATTCACGTTTGCCACTGACAGCTAATCTGGCACTTGCGTATCTCCGTCCGAAAGCGTTTTAAGCGTCTACCACCTGCGTAGTGGGACACCTTCAATTTGACAAAATATGAGGCGTCATCTCCATAGGCAGCTTCCAAAAGTTGACAGTCGGATCTGTCGCTGTGATCGAGGGTAGACCCATCCATTTAAATAGCTCACGTTCGCTTCAAACAATAAAATGGTGTATTTAATACCATTACATGAAACACAACATAATAATATACTTAAAACACATGTACTTAAAAATATTTTTTATATAAAATTATTTTTCACTGACTATTATTTTCTTGACATCAAATTCAGGAGGACAAAATTTAGGAGGAGTTAATTACCGCGCACTGTTTTGTAGGTTCGTCATAAATGTTGATACAATAGAAATATTACCTTACAAATACAACAAAGAAAGAGAATAAATGAGTAAACATTATAAAATATAAAATGTCGTTCAAATTTTCCAGCAAATAATGTGCTTCTTCTCGACAAACACCACCTAAAGATGAGCTAGCTAGTCTCTAGTCACTACATAATTTATAATACTGCTACAGGTTTACTCTGTAACAACGTTAGCTGCTACATTCCGATACATTTAGCAAACAAACTTGAACATTACAATGCGACTATTTCGCTCCATAGACTTAGCTTTATAGGGAACAATACTGTTTGTATTTTTCTTTAGTTCCTACTTACTAGAAGGACTAAGGAAAATTTATCACTACGTGTAGTCAGTTAGTCGAGACAAAACTTTCCAGACTTCGTAAAACTGAATTTGCTCTCGTTTAAGAATATTTATTTTATACTAAAAGAAAAATTTTCTTACTACTTTTTACCATTTGTTTTGCAAGTATGTTGAATACTTTACGGCATAGTAAAATGAATCAATGTATTTTTTTTTTTCTTTGAGAAAGACAACTCCCGTATCAAGAACACCCAGACTCGGAACAACTATTTGTGGATCAAATGAATGTTTGTGCCGTGTGGGAATTCAACTCACGACCTCTAGTTTAGCAGTTAGGGTCACTGACCACTCGATCAATGGGCCCGTTAAACTGTAGTAACTTTTTGCACTTAAAGATAGTACAATAGCGGACTAAATGAGATAGGCATTTTCTTCCAGTCTACCTTAGGGTTGTGTCGAGAATTTTCGTCTTAACTAATGTCAGATACTGGTGAAATGAGCTAGGGCAGAAGCTGGAAACTCTACTATAACCGTATACCTTATATTGGGTTTTAGGTTTCTTTGCTCTCCAATTGGTGTAACAGTTACACAAGTATCTACATACTGTGGGATATCAGTCCAAAATAGTGTATTGACAGATTACTAGTACTCTTCGCTCATCTGTATTATGTTCTCTTCGCTCATCTGTAATATGTACGAGAGTCCTGTAACTACCAGAGTCCCTTTTTATGACTTGCGTGGGACAAGCAACTTATAACTAATCTAAGCTTCAGTCATGTCCCAGCTGCTCCATAAAACTTGTTGTAGTTCCCATAAAACTGCAATTGTCCATTTTAACAGGAAGAACACCAAATTTTATGTTCTCATAAATTGACAGTGTCATAAAATGACAGTAGACAATACATTAAAATATAAGCTAGATTCAACCGGTTACTAATTTATGTTATCTTTGATTTTTTTTTTGACAAACATACTAAAACTTCAATCTGTTGTGATCTATTGCCTTATATTTCTAATCTATTGCCTTATATTTGAAAGTAATCTCTATTGTCTTCTAATTATGAAAATTTGTTTCTGTATGATGGTGTGTGAGTTTGTATATTCATTATTCCTTTATACTGAAATACGTACGTGTACGTATTTCTTCTTTTCTCTGCATTTCTATAAGATTGACTGGTAGAGAATGTGAACCAAATGTGCCAATAGTTAAAAATATACAAGTTATTGTATTGTGGAATGTGTATGTATATGTCTATTGTTTCCGTAGTTGTAATTACTAAGGAAACATTATATAAAAATTACATGCAGATTGTGCGTTCAGGTGAAGGCTATTTAAATATTAAAAGCTGTACATTTTGAGTGGAACCTCAAAAAATGTTTATTAATTTCCATATCCAATAAAGTGAAAATAATTCTATAGGCTATGCACAGAGTGCAATGAGATGTTATTTCCTAAAGCGTATAATGATATCAACGCCATATGCTGGCGATTGGCACCTGATGCCGGTGGCATAATGCTGCAGAATCCGTAGAAGCACAAAGGTTCGGCACAATGTCATTTAATTATTTAGATATCTGCTGCTGAATTCAAAACAAACATACAGACAGAAACGCGGTATCTGTTAATAAAAAAAGGTCCTAAAAACAAAGTCAATAATATTACCGTCTGAATATTACCGATATTGTACTTGGCACTTGTAAAGAAAAACGTAACACTAATATGTTTATCCCATACCTTCTATGAGTTTATGAGGCATTATTAAAACATTTTGAATACATTGTTATTATTTGTTAGTCATTTTGAATAGCAATGTCACAAATTTTAGTCGAAGCAATGTAAATAATAATCAACAAGAAAGTTCAGAACGTTAGAGCAAGAACGTTAAAGCAAGATAGTTCCAAACCATTTCTTTAAAAATCTAAATAAATAATTCACTTCAAAAAAGTAGACAACCGACTTAAAAACAAAAAAAGAAATATCATAAAATTTAAGACTTATGTGGTTTTCTCTTGGATGCCATTGTCAGAACCTAACCAAACTCACATCTAACTACCCTTGAACTACATCCTTTCCAATAAAAAATCATCGAAATCGGTTTACGCGATAATGAGTTATTCGTCCATTTGTCGCGCACTCACTTAATGCAAATTTAAGAGTTATATGATTTCCTCTTGGATGCCACTGTCAGAACTGGACAAAATTGAAATGGAACTACACAGAAAGCACCAGCTTTCAAATAAAAAAATCATCAAAATCGGTTCACCCAGTCGAAAGTTATGAGGTAACAAACAAAACCGGTGAATTGAGAACCTCCTCCTTTTTGAAGTCGGTTAAAAAGCAATGTAATTCAGTGTAGTTTTCCTTTAAGACAATAAAAAAGTAATATTGACGAGAAAGACAGTAGAAGGCAATGAACCTTAATAACAAGTAGTGTATTGCGTTGGGGTCACGTCTGGTTAATTTGACTTAGACTTGTTACATGACTCCCTAGTAGAAAGTTGTTTCTTATGAATATAGTATATGTGGGATAAGAAGTCATGGATACAACAAATAGTATACCAAAACAGTAGTTGAAATGACTTAACACTATAGTTCCATAAAAGAAAATAAGTTTATTTTTTTAATTAATTGGATAAACATCTTCTGACTTTGCAATAACCTCTAACTTTTTAATTTCGCTTATTTTATGTGACACCCGCTTTATTCAATAGTGTGGAGTAATACAAACTGTGATGTGTGTGGTCTCTGTTGATCTTGCAAACGAAGGTGGATACTTAAAGTTGGTGTCTTTTGTGTTTATCTGCTATTTCGAAATGTAGGTGTAAGATACATCTCTGCCTAAACTTCTGGGGATATAGGTGTGAGTATATATATGTATGTACGTAAACAACGTAAAATACAGTACAGTACATAAAGTACAATGTTGCCACAATGTGCAAAATAGCCATTCCGCTAATTGACAGGATCGAAAAGCTTTTTAGATCTTTTGTCAATTGTTTAAAAGATATCTCGTGGATATTTAAAACCAATGTAACCAAAAATGTAAAAAAAAATCGATCTTGTCTCAGTATTATCCGAGTTTAACTTACTTTTCAACGTATTATAGCTTTGGCTATAACGGGATGTTTGGGAATATACCATATATCTAATAAAATACGTGATAGAGAATCTATCATCGCTAGTTATGATCCCAACATGACGAACATTAAGGATAAATTGCGTCATATAAACAGATTCCAATTGCGTTATTTATAACTTATTTTAGTGATCGTCAACATTTTGTGTTTCTTCTCACCAAAGTAGAAAGCGAGCGAGATAAACACTAACGCTCTAACAACGCGACAAGATATCAACTAGATAATATATAGTTAACCGTTCCCTTCTGCACTCCCTCGATAAATTTATTTTAAAGTTATTTACACAAGATTGTTACTTACTTTGTTTTATATTACAAATAATTTAAAATTACCATAATCACGAGATTTAAAATACTAAAATCAGAAATTATTAAACTCATTGTTGTTAGAAATGAAATCACGGTCTGCTTCAATGTGTCTAAAGATAAATTTACAGTTAAAGTTCGTACTAATTTTATCCACTTTGTGTACAAATTACAGTCTAAGTCAGCTCACATAATTGACATTCTGCCCACGAGCTATGTATTGGGATTGGTATTTAACTGTTTTAAGTAGCTAGTCTCGGACTGTTATTTTAACAACAGTAAATATTAATGTAAACTAAAACTCTGTGGCTGACTACACTATATTTTTTTATTATCATTCTGCACTCTCCGACGCTTAGTAGGAACGCTTCTTACACTGGGTATACCCAAGAAGAGATGCTTCCAGGAACCCCTGCAGACCGTGGCCGCCTCTTTTTCAGGGAGGCCACACCGCTTAATATACACCTTGCTCACTCTCTAGTTTGAGAGCCTGAGTGGAACACGTCGCGCCACCGTCTCAGGCCTGTACATTGTACCTAGCTTTAGTAATGATATATTTTTATTTTTTAAGATCCACTGTTTATATCGTTTAAAATACAGAGAATACTGTAACTTATAGGATATCACAACTTATCTTCTAATATCAGTACGACTGCTTCGATTTATGGCACTGTTCCAATGACAGTAAATGTTTTCACATGATCAAACGTAGTCCACTTTAACCCCACGAAGACTCAGGTTCGCGCGTTCACAAGACACGCGTTCACAAGCGTTAAAAAGACACCATTGGTCGTATCATATCGCTTTGAGAGCACTTCCCTAACTGCATCAGCTAGGATCGGAATCTTTGGCGTCGATATATCAAGCGAAGTCGCGATCACGTAAAGGGTAAAGTCAAATTAGCCTCAAAGAAGCTTGGTGTGCTAAACACATCGAGACAGTATTTCACTCCAGCTCCATGCAGGTGGACCCCAGTGCCAACTTCTCCCTCTTGACCGCATTCGACGGAGAGTGACTCTCATCATCGATTGCAAAAATAATTCTGATCGGCTTGACACCTTGGCGTTGCGTAGAGATGTAGCTTCACTCTGCATTCTCTATCGCTTGTATCATGGGGAGTGTTCAAAAAACAAATCCTAGAAAATGTACTTATAAACATGGTAGTTCTCCGAGTGCAAGCACAAACTCAGAGAGCAGATCGATCACACTCATGGGCCTACGTTATTGATGCCTATTTATGAAATTTTAAGAGTTAAGTTCCAAAATGCAATAAATGAAAATATTTACCAGAATGTATATTTTAACGTCTAAACACTGTACCTACTTATATCATTGAGATCTAAAACATACTCCTTCCTAAGGTACTACTTCAATCTTAAAGGTCACCTGTCAGGTTCCTGTGTCGCCCAGTTTCCCGTTCTCTTCCCAACTTATTGCCAAGCGGATAAATGTTCTACTACCTTTCAAATAGAGACATATATACTTTTGAGATGATATGCTACTTATAACTAATTCTACAAATTGTGAAATACAAACAGAGATCATAATGTATCCAATACTAAAATCTGTCTATAATACATTACACTTCATTCACTCAATTTATGTTAGCCCTTACCGGTAACATATGTATATACATGTACTAATTATGAACCGCCGTCAAAGCACAATTAGACGAATCCGGAGACCGTTTTGTCCCTCAGCCATGTCTTGAATAATATCCATTACCGACATAAGCTTAACCCTTCATAAGATATTAACATCTAAGGCACATTATTAACACGTAATCCTTCAGAGGAGAGGTGACCTACGCTTTCATATGTTAATTCTGACCTATTAAAACGCCGCATAATCTTAACTCTGATCATGAGTTGAATGGATGGGAATGTATGTATGAATTGCTTTATAAGTACGACGCAGTATATCAGCATTTATTTAAACGTATGTTTGACGGATTACAAGGTTTATGATGTGTTAATATAGGTTCAGGAATATTTAAAAGACAAGACAAAAGAAATAGTTTCATTCATGGAAAAATAAGGCATTAAAGCTTAAATTAATGAGTGGACCTGTCACATTGTTGTAATCTTAAAAGATTTAATACTATATTGTCAGTTATTAGTTTTTTTTTCGTTAACGATTACTTACTATTTCTATGAGTTAACAAGGGAGTTTAATAACAGCACAGCATTTTATTTACCACAAAGAGCTACTTACTTTAATGAGTCACCGATGAATTTAATACCCAAGAGTAACGTAGTTATCTGCAACACTATATAAACATAGATGTGTGTTTATCAAGCTTAAACCACAAAACTGTACTATTTAAAGAGCATAGTATACTAGGTAGTACTAGGTACTTTTTGATCATCTTGTCTACGGTGCCAATCCTACATAAAATATATTTTCAACACCATTTTGCTGATCTAACAAACCTTTTACATTAAAATTCAAACCTTTATTAATATTCTAAACGAAATTGGAATCTTGAACACAAGAAAAATCAAAGTGAATAAGAAACTAATCCAATTATCTTTTATTGCGCAGAAAAGTTCAATAAAACGTAACCATTGCCCGTTGTGGCTGTAGGCCTTTGACGCAATGTTATTACACATCTAATTTCTAAAAGATCCTGCTGTTGCCAACCATCTTTCGGGTAAATGGGTTGCATCGAGCCAAATAAATGAAGACTTTTTACACTAAGTAAAATCTTGTACGTGTAATATGAATATAGATATATAGATTGCTTTTATTATTACTGAGCTGTATAATCGGCAAAGCGATTCTAATATGTGATTAACGTCATTCTTAGATAAGTTACCGTCTGCCACTGGCGTGTGTAATTTTTGTAAGTCATACCAAAAGAAGTTTGGGCTAAAAACCTTATGTAATATTAAAAATATACTAATTACTATTTTAAACATATGGAAATAAGCACACGCAAACATTGAATAAAATATGTTCTATGTACATATGTATCTCGGCTTGATCTATGCCCTCGACAGAAAAACGGCTCCACATGTTGCAAATAATTTATACGACCGTGCCAAACCTAAACTTACCCTTAAGGAATACGAGGCTACAGACGTTCTTAATAAGGGCGGCAATGACCCTACCTTGGTATATCTCTACATGCCCTTTTATGAGTCGGCGGTGTCAAGAATCTTGTCTATCCTAATAGAATGTATAGATCTTTACGGTTTCAAAATTTATGGAGATCTTTCAATGTTAAAATACTGAGGTAACGAATTAGACTAGAATTTGTGGTTAAAGATGACTATGAACTCAGAACAATCTGTTAAAAATATATAGTGAGGGGTTTGTTATTTGACAATCTTAAATATTATTCACACCAAATTACTGCAATGTTGGCATGTGTTTTAACAATTGATTGTCACATTGTTCAAGCTGTATCGAGTTATACACAATAGAGATTAAGAACAAAAAAAATTTAGACATCAAAATTCGATACTAAGTTTAATAAATCTCTGACTAAATAAAATCTCTGAATGTCCCCTCAACCTGACGTATACTAAAGGCACCTTTATGAATTTGAGAACTTTACCATTAACATACCATGCTTTTATTACAATCAGCCTAAAGCTATTAACGTGACAACTGTATAAATTGTTTTTCAAAGATCGTACCTACATGTTAATTCATGCACGTTTAGTCCCATTAGCTTATTATGACAGAGGCATCGAAATATTTATCAAGAAGTTGCAGATTTTCATGAGTACACCAGAAGTAACTAATAAAGAACCGCTAAACAAACAAAAACAACGGAAACATACAAGAAACACTTAATACAAAAGAACGTGATCATATAAAAGTAATATAATTATATTAAGTAATGAATTTGTTAAACACTCATTAAATAGTAGCTCTTTCTGGTAAATAGACTTTCATTACCGAAAACAGTACCTGTATTACATTAGTCAAGTAGAAACAAAATGAATATTCTCGGCAAGTACTACTACTATACTTTTAAAAGGCTATTTTGTGGCTCAAATATGACGTTTCATTCTACGGCCACTAGTAAGAGGTTGAATGAGTAAAACCAAGGGTAGGGAACAAGGCACAAAAGTAGTCGTTATTTAATAAATATTCTGACTAGTTTAAATGTTAGTACAGACATGTCATATTCATACAAATAAATTTAGATAAGATTTATTATGATACATGTAAATAATAATATTTAGTTTAATTTTTACTTATTTTGTTTTACAAATACGCAAGTGTCCTTAGAATGTCACTTCGCTATAAAATCTTGAAAATGTTTATTAACCAAGTTTTTTTTGTGCATGCGTGTATTCCATAATGACTTTTCACATCGCTATTGTTTATGACTTAAACCAATCACTTAAAATGTTAAGCTGTCGAAGTAGCCGCGGTCAGGCCCTTGTGTTGAGAGCGGTATTATGAACCGTCTGCTCACTCCTCAACCCTTGTTCAGATTCCAAATTGAAAATTTAAGAAATGCTTGTTTAGATGCTCGACAAATGTTCTTTTATTTGTTGCTGAGATTGTTGGCTACGTTTTAATGAGAAGATTAAAAAAGCACATGTAATAATCGTCATTTGAACAAATTTTTACTTTTCAGAATCAAAGTGATTAGGTATAATTCAATTCAAATTATTCAGTACTACTCCTGATACAGAGAACAAAGAAACTTTAGTTATACTTTATTTATTTCAGTTTTAAAAAGAGCTTCACCAAGCAATGTCAAATTGGACTGGTATCATTAATTTAGATAACAGTCGCACTTGGGAGACAGGTAGTAGAAAATCAACGGCAACGCACTTGTGACTCTTGAGTTTCGAGTGTCCATGGGCGGAGGTAGTCACTTACCATCAGGTGACAAGTCGGCCCGTTTGTCCCCTATCGCGTAAAAGAAAAAACGCGAATTGATTCGCTAAGTAAGTAGCACATTATAGTAATAAAAGGCAAGATTTGTAGCTAGCGGGGATTTCTAAGAGAACAAACAGGATATCACACTTTTATAAGAATACCCATCCACATCTTACACTAGAATATATTGACCACCACTGATTAATTGATTAAAGACTAGTTCTATCTAATTAATATTTAGCAGATGATACTTGTTATTGGTCACATTTATATACGAATAGCACTGCCTATATGAAAAGAAGAATTCCACGTTTTTGTTGAAATTGTACATTGAACAGTAGGTAATTACAGCAAGAACTTTAAGAGCAGGATAGTTTTTTTAGTGAAACAGTGCAGTAGTAATAATGGTAATTTTTACTGCAGCACTAACAAATAACGTAGTAGGTAAATCTTTGAAAAAGCTTATTAAATGCGAACAAAATATTATATGGTATACGTAATTATATTCCTATCTACCTACAACATTAAAATGAGGTTTTTAATTATGCTATTATATTTTTGTTAATTTATGGTTACTCTAATTACTTAAAAAATGTAAGTAAAAGTTAATACTTTTACTTACATTTACTAATGTAAATGTTTATTATATCTCATGTTACATCTAGAGTTAAAAATGCCTTCACATTCTACGTCATCTTGCGACAGATCGTTTACTTTTGTAGCAACGAGGTTGTGGAATGCCGTATTTGGATATATACATATATATATACATATATATAGATTTCTACTAATTCGATATGGATTTCTTGGTAATCCTGTTCCCGGATTCCTTCTATGTCAGGCGCAGTATGGTACACCGTGTGGTTTTAGTCGCTCCGATTCCGACACACCGTTCTACCGAAATTCCCGGTGGGATGACGGCCCGAGGGAGTGGCGCCACGTTAAAAAGTAAAATAAGTAAAGGTTGGGTGTATGCGTGTATAATGTATGTCTATTTAGTTATGACGATGTATTTTTATACGTAGTACATTTACTAATTTATTATATCGTAAGATAATTCTTACGATATAATAAATTAGTTATTTGTTTTAAAACTTGAAATATCTTACCTCGTTAAATATTAAATGAAGGCTTAATATCACAGCTTTTAAATACATTAATAACTATATTAAATAAAAATCTGAATACTATTTTTCAAAGAATATTAAAGAAATTAGAATGAGTAATTTTATCTCAACATTTGACAAACGCATATGTTCTATAATCATAAAAATAATAACATAGTCTTGATTTTTCTTTGTTCATTACTTGCCCTTTACATACGTATGTCTAAAAAATGAATACTGCCCCGGGCACATAGACTCCGCATATTAACAACGTCAGAAACGGTATGAGAAATAAAACATAAATTATTCAACAAAGGCAATGAGCCCACGTTTCATCTTTTCCATTATGTATAAATATTTGGAGAGATGTAGTCTCGTACACGCTTTCGTAAATTAAGGTGCCTAGATTAGATGGTATATTAATAAATTAATGTTCATGATATTAATTCGAATACGTTAGTATAAACCACGTTACTTATGTACATACGAAAGCGTAATATGGATATGTTCTCAACATACATATGTACTAAATTTTATCTCTTAAGAGGCTTTTCATTAAAATGTATTTGCTCTCGTGCTACCAATATTATTCACTAATTAAAATATAGTATATTTTAATGTTTATTGCCTTTACTATAACTTTTGATTAAATTTAGTTATACCAATTCTTTTTAGGTCATGACCATGTGAGGGACCAAAAGGTTGGGTTTAGTTCTTAATTTAAAATTGATATACATATATGTATATATGTATATATGCAATAATAAAATCATTTACTTTTTTTGGTTAGCCTATACTGTCGCCCTTGTTAATTACATCAAAATAATACAAAAGTAAGTTGAAGGTTAAAGTTACGATTTCATATATACATACATATGTACGTACAAACACACACTCATGCCCTGAAGGGGTAGTCAGAAGCATCTTAAACGCCCACTTTTTGTCAACCATAATTTACTCCCGCTGATAATGATGATGATGACGCAACGCACTTGCGACTTTTGTTCTGAGTCCCCTTCTACCTATTTTACTCTACCGAAAAAGCCTTTTTTTTTTTTCGTGTGGAAACCCCCTCGGGCCGTCATTCCACCCGGGTTTTCGGTGGAACGGTGTGTCGGAATCAAACCGACTAAAACCACACGGTGTGCCATACTGCGCTTAAAATAGGAGGAATCCGGGAACGGCTTTATTAAGACATCCGGACCCTTCCTAGCGCTTGCCCGCACTATGCGGGCACCACCTACGGGTAACATATCAATAAGGCGGCGTCCAGACACACGCGGACGTCACCCTCTCGCGGCTAGCTATATGGCGGATGGAGGGGAAAAACCCGTCCCGACCACCCGCAGCCACACTCACCTCACACCCCGTTCACCGGCGGCGAATTGGGTCCAAGTGGATCATCCTCCCGGGCCCGCTCCGCCACCTCCTTCTGTGAGATGACCTCCTCACAGAAGGCTGCGACCGCGGTAAAATTCCTGTCACCGCCGACCATGAAGCGTATGATGGCCGGTAGTGACAGATCCTCTCCAATGATTGCAGTGAGGGCCCGACGCTGCGCCGCCCAAGCGGAGCAATCCGCGAGCGTATGCTGGGCCGAGTCCTCACTACAGTCGCAGTGGTGACAGACGGGACTCAATTCTCTCCTAGCGACCGAGTGCAGGTACTTTCCGAAGCAACCGTGCCCGGAAAGAACCTTCAGTCGGAAAGAAAGAGTCCCGTGCTGCCACCCTGCCCACTCGACGATGTCCCGGCTGGAGGCTCCACGTGCAGGCTTAGCCACCGTGGAGGCGCTCCAGCCGGGACGACCAACGAGCCATAGTGGCTCGACGAGCAGCCTCACGCCACTCGCGTACCTCTTCGAGCGGGGGTCGATTGCCACTACCCGCCCGGAAACCAGTCGTCCGCCGATATACTTCGGCGAGCACTTCCGCCTCCAAGTCCCACGGGGGAGTTCCGGCCAACACGCACGCCGCCTCCGTCGAAACGGTGCGGTAACCGCGTATGGCTCTAACCGCCATGACCCTCTGAGGGCGCCAGAGGCCTGCCCTATTCTGGGCGGTCAGAGCTTCCACCCACACCGGTGCACCGTATAGTGCCATTGACCGGACAACCGCCGTGTACAGCCGTCTTGTTGCGACGCTGGGTCCACCCAAGTTGGGTAAAAGTCACCCAAGGGTGGACGCAGCGGCGACCAGCTTTGGTGCAAGCTGCCGGAAGTGCTCGTCGAAGAGCCACCTCCCGTCAAGGGTCAGGCCCAGATATTTAATGTGGGCCCGAACCGCTACGAGGACCGAATTGACCATGATGGCGGCGCCAGCAGGTGGACCACGACGGGGCCCATGAAATAAAAGGGCCTCCGTCTTGTCCAGGGCCACCCGCAAGCCTAGCGCCTGCGCGCCAGCGATGGCTCCTCTGGTGGCCAGGCGCGCCGCCTCCTGAAAGTTCGCTCCCCGGGCTGTGACCGAAGTGTCATCAGCGTAACAGATTACGTCCAGCCCGGGGGGAAAGTCACCTCGAAGGGCCCAGTCGTACCCTATGTTCCACAGGAGCGGTCCAAGGACAGATCCCTGTGGAACACCGCACGACTACCGCACCTCTCGGTCCTCGTACATGACGGTACGCTCCTCTAAATAGTCTGCCACTAGCCGCCGCAGGTACTGTGGCACCCCATGATAGCGGAGTGCTTCCCTGATGCAACTGAATGGCAGACTATTGAATGCGTTGGCGATGTCTTACGACACAGTCAGGAAAGCGTTCGGACGACAGGCTAGCGTCGAACATCTCCCTGAGGCGGTCCATCATGTGGTCAAGGGCCAGGGCCAGGACTCGGGCAGGGATCCCGCCCGGCCCAGGGGCGGTGTTCTTAGAGCGAATCCGTAGAACAGCCGCCCCTATCTCCGCCTCCGTGACGGGTGGAACATCTTCCTCCACGAACTCTTCGTCGTCTCCGGCCAAGGGGGCCATCGACGGAGGTGAGTGCTCCACCCGTTGCGGGAAAAGGCCCTCAACCACTTCCTGCAGGAAGCTGGGCTGGAGAGTCTCAGTAAGGGGGGGGGGGGCAGCGCGCGGAGCTTTTGTTGCGCCGCACGATAAGGGCGACCCCAGGGGTCACGATCGAGACCCTCCAGCATCTCCTTTCTTCTCTCCTCTTTGGCGCGGCAAATGACCAGCTTCAGAGTTTTTCGCGCCTCTCGGTACTCCTCATGAAGCCGGTCCTCTTCCCCTTCTTTGCGGTGACGCCGACGCTCCGGGCACGAATGCAGGCCACGCGGAGATCCGCCAACTCCTGGCACCACCAGTAGACCTCCTTCCTTGGAGGCCGACTACCTCGAATCCAAGAATAAATTATGGCTGCCTCCTCCAGCAGATCCCGGTCTAGTTTAGAGATAGCCCACCGCGGAAAGCGGGTAGGATGCCGCGCCAAGTGACCCTTTCTGGGGTCCTGGATCCGGGAAAGCTCAAATCGGATATAGAGGTGATCCGAGAGCGTCTCAACCTCTTCCAGGACACACCAGTTCCTTACGCGTGCGGCAAGAGCAGGGGTAGCGAACGAAAGGTCCACTATCGACCCCCCTGCTGTCGCACGCACGTGTTGGTGGAGCCTCTGTTTAGAAGAGAGTTGAGAGAGAGGCCCACCGATGTTGCCCACTCCTCTACAGCGTCGCCACGTGCATCCGTTCTGGGGGATCCCCACGCAACGGACTTAGCGCACATCCCCCAGCACAAGGACGTGCCCAGACGCTAGTCGTCGTATCGAGGTCTCCAAGTTGTTGAGGAAGACCTCGAAGTAGCTCAGACTCCGGTTGGGGGAGAAATAGACACCGTATATTGTGATCCCCCCCCCCAATCGGCAGCCACGTATCCAGTACCCTTGTCTTTTAGTGACAAGGGCGGGGAGTGAGCCACCGTGGAGCCGACGACTGCCACGGAGCCGTCCCGGTCACCCAGCCAGTTTAGACGGGGAGGCACGTAATAGGGCTCCGCGACTACGGCTACACCGATCGACCACTCCGCCATAGTTTGCAGGAAGAGATCCTGCGCACCGGCACAGTGGTTCAGGTTAGTCTGGACAAGGAGACTGGAGACTTGGTCCATTACTGAACCGCCTCTACAGCCCCCTCCATGGGCGACGGTGAAGACGCACGATTGGCATCTGAGGCAGCCTGAGTCGACTGGCGTGCCCCCGATGTTGTTTGAGAAGCGCGAGGAAGCTTACAGCCCCCCTGCCCCATCTGATGACTGGCGGGTAGATTACCTGCCACACACGCTGGGCAGTGGGGGGCGGCGGAACATTCCGCCACCTTATGCCCCGGTTGACCACAGCGGAAACAAGTCCACTGCAGTCAAAACAACTACTGCATTTGGCACGGGTGTGTCCTGACGCCAAACATTTGAAGCATTTCATCGGTCTTGCCGGCAGAATAGTAACTCTGGTATTCACAAAACCGATGAGGACCCGCTTGGCATCGCCTAAAATCTTAGCGGCTGCCACAGGACAACTTATCCATACCGTGCTAAGTCCTCCTTGTCCGGGGCGAATGGTGCCGATCCTGACGTTGTCCGGGGTGCAACCAGTTTTCTTTTGGATTGCCTCCCGGACGTCGTCGACCGTCACGGAATCGTCTAGGCCTGCAATAAGCATCTGTGCACATTTGGTTGGCCTGGCGATCCGTACCCCATTCATCTCTGTAAACACTCCCCGCAGCTTCTCAGCGAAGATGTTGCCGTCTTAGCGCCCTCAGACCAGTCGAATTCAAGAACTCTAGCCCCGGTCTGGGCAAGGCGCAATCGAGCACCTGCACTCCCGAATTCGGAAGTGAGGCAGTCTCGGGCCCACTCTTTGCCGCCTCTGGCGTCACCGTAACAACGACGGCTGCCGTTTTGGGTGTTTGGAGCTTACGGGTCCTCGGTGTCACCTTGACTTGCGTTGCTCCTGCCGGTGCTTGTGGTGAGGCGACCTTCTTATTGCCCTTCATCCTATTTCGGCTTGACTTTTTGCCTCCTTTAACTGTCAGCCATCCGTCATTTGAGGGAGCACACGTGGAAGAACCGGGTACAGGTTCAGCACCAGATGACACCTGAGAAGTGTCAGCTCCTTTAGGCACTGGAGAAGGGAGCGGGGGAAATTGTTGAGCCACTTTGGTCGGTGCCTTAGAAGGTGGCCCGGACCTTCGAGTCGGCACCGACGCGGCCGCCGCATAAGTTGTACGTCTGCCACCCAAGGCGGTTGGCGACGTCGATGCTGATACGGCCGTGGCCTTGTTTGCGGCAAGTGGCGGCCGAACTATGGGTGCAGAAGGCAGCCTTGCCTCAAGTCCCGCCAGGTGCCCGTCCATCATTCGCCATACTGCTTCCATAATTGGACGCAGGTGGGCGTCAGGAACTGGGCAGGGAGAAGATGAGGTAGCAGGCTGCTGAGCAGCTGGGTGTGGCCGCTCAGCGCTATGAGAGCGAGCTCCCGCCCAAAACTGGGCGAACTGGGCACTCAATTCAGCAACCTGCTCCGTCTGGCGTAAGGCGGTCATGCGCCTCTTGCAGCCGCGAAACATCTTCAGTAAGGCCCTTCATTGCCTCCGATACTGCCGAGGAGGAGTCCTTCAGGGCCCTAACAAAAGAGCCTTTCAGGTTGGTGGACTTGGTGGCCACTTTCTGTATGATGGCCACGGCCGCGCTCGTCCTCTCCCTCAAAGCTACCGGTGTAAGAGGGATAGAATCCCCCTCCACCGGCGCACGGATTTTTAGAAGGAGATCCGCGATCTCCTCCTCGGCAACTGTTTCGCCTTCTGCTTGTCCTCGAGCATAACCTTCCGCCCTGGAAAACACGGAACTCGACGAGGCCGAGGACGTCGTGCGTGACCTCCCACGCCTGCTGCTTGGCACTTTCGGTGGCAACATGTCTTGCGACGTGTCACCATCCTCATCTCGTCCTCGCTTACGACTCTCCGTATCACGGGTTTCCAGTTCCATCTCCTCGGCTGAGGCCCTGGAACGCACTCGCTCCGACATTCTTCTGCTCCCAGAAGTCAGATTGACTTCTGAGAGCACCTGCGAGATAGGCATCCCGGGTAAAAACTCCTCATCGTTAGACGAGGTGTCGTCCACTTTCTTCTTCTTCTCCTTCCTCTTCTCCTTCTTTTCAATTGTTTTTAAATTTAAAGTTTCCATGATAAATCCCACGAGGGGGGGAGAACTAGAGGTCAACCCGGGCAGAGATCCCCCAATACCCGGGCAAGCGTAAGTTTATGCCCAACCGAGGGGTCCGCTAGGAGTGCGCTTGCGACTGAACCACCCATCAGCCATGCATCCCATGGTCACGCACCAGAACGCGGGATTCGGGGTATTTTTTTATAGAGGTTTTCTTCCTCACAGTCTGGGCGGCTAAGCCAAGACCCTCGCCCCCAATTGGAGCCTCGAGACTACGACACTCCTTTCGGGATTACGATATGCCAACGGTGGCATCGAGATAAAATCTCTTAATGCCTGCTCGGTGGTAGTGTAAGTACACGCCGGGCCCGTCTTTGTTCCTCCGCTGTGGACAGCGGAGCAACACTGAGTGACCCTTGGAAGGGTCCCACAGTGTATCCTGTTTTGTCTGGAGTCTCCCCCTGGGCCAATCCGGCATGAGTGGCTCTACCGGCACAGCCCCAGAGATCATTGACCCGCGCAAACCCCACGGCGACAACGTAAGGATACAGTTGGGGGGGGCCACCGAAAAAGCCTGGCTTATGCGTGGGGTTTATATTTATATACAAGAATTAAAATTATTAATGCTATATTTTATAATATAATCAAGCAAATGTAATCAAATATTTTCTGAAATATATGAAAAAACTTTCCACTTTCAGCAAAATACAACAAAGTAACTTTCATACCACTACATCAAAATTAAAATGATGTCCATTTGTTATGAATACGCCTTCATATTTCAATGAGGTCAAGGTATCTTGAGACCACAAGTTGTAGCTCCAAAAGCAAATATAGCTTAGGATGAAAACCCGTTTAGTTTTAGACTCGGGTTCTCATTATTTTGGGTAATTAATTATTGTTAACAGACAGGTATAATAGGCGTTAATTGATATATGTATATAGTAATAACTTTTTAAAGGGTTGTTTTTTTTAGAACTATGGAGGTACAGATGTCTTTTTTCAGTCGTTAAAACAAAGGTTCCATTTTCAAGGTCACGCTTATAATAATTATAGTTAAACAAATGATGTTCATTACAATAATAAATTGCGTTGACCTAACTATCTATTCTTGTTTATACGGAGTCTCCCACTTTTTTTATTTCTAATATAACTTAATATTCAATTTGAACAAACAAAAAAAAGAATAAAAATATCTCAAATCATTCCACTCGACTATTAATAATCAAACTATCTTACTAGCTCATTTCTTAGTGGTTAAAAAAGTAATCTTCAAAACGCTTCGATGATAAATCATCAGATATCATATTTAAAAAAAAATAGTAATAAACAATAACTTCTCTAGGTGTTGCGGCTTCGCTTCACCATCAATGCGGGGCGCGGGGGAGCTCCCTTCCCTTGGGCCGGTCGCCGTCTCAATCATTACGTTGCTTGTCATCGCGGGCCGTGTACGACACACGATAATTACTATACATGTAATTCGTAATACAATAGTCATAATTCAAATGAGTTTCGAATTCTAACACCTCTTGAACAGCTATCGAAATCACCACTTGGTAAATTACCTCAAATCTTCAACTATAATGTTTTTAGGTTTTGGTTTTGAAACTCATGAACAAGACGACTCATACTATTATGGTAAAAACTATAGGTATCTAATTATAAGCTACCTTAGACATTCCTCTATTTAGTTTCGCACAAAGTAATAGCCATCTGACCTCTTAAACCTGTAGGAATTACATACATGTAAGAATACAGAACATATTGCGAACCAAACTCTGAGAACACGTCTACCCAAGTGGGGTACGACCCTTAAACATAGATCGTATCATGAATAATTTTAGGCCAACATTGTTTATTTTAATCAAAGAGCTTACCGGTTGCCTTCACTAACCTTCTGTATAAACTTGACTAAATTCACCATAACTGGGAACAAATAAAAACACTTTTATTATAGTTATACTATAAGCTCTTACATCTGACAGTAAAGTTTATGCTTTACCTTGAATTGTACTATTTGGTTAAGAATATTTTAGTAACAAAAATTTCATGAAAGTGGCAAACGGGGCAATGGTAAAATCTATAATCGTTAGATTATTCTGTAAAATAGTACCAAAAGAGCGAAAGTAATAAGCGAAGTATTATGGTGATGATTACATGTGACATATTATATGTAATTAAAGAAATTACACTTATATTTTGATAGATATCAATAAAGTCAACACTAGAAAAAATTTGCAACGATATACTGATGAACATATGTAATAAGATGTTACTTTTATTTTGAAAACAGTGCTTATCTGTGGTGCAAGAGCCATAAAAAAGAAACATCACACCAAAGACAATCATTGAACAAAAACAACAAACTTGTTTCGTACCTTAAATAGAAATCACAAAGGTAAAAACTTTACCGAAGTAGAAACGACTAAAACCTCTAAACGCTATAAACAATTACCGCTAACATTCTCTTAGAGTCGTACACTAAATCGTAGAACATTTCTAAAACAACTCCATAGGTAAACTTTACACGTAGCGACATAATTTTCTCAACAACAACTCATAACGGGGGCAATGAAAACATAGTATCACCCTTCAAGGCTTGTTACAAATACATAGGTGTTGGATCCTCAAGGGAAATCATAAATAAGCGCGATATTGTACCAATGTGTGAGCAAAACTTGCTAACATAAATAATTCTATATTTTATTTCAAAAATAAGTGCGTCTGGATAACATATTAATACGTTTCTTGAGAGCCAACAGTATTTGTTTTTTCCTTCTTTTGTAGTAAGATGTAAGTAAATTACTAGCAAAAAATTTTTCGTCAATAGCTTCACTTAAAAAGAATATGTCGACGCTGTTAAGTAAGAAGATACAATGTAATGAATACTATTGTTTAGGTTATGCACAGCAAATTTAACATTTAGATTTTATTGTTATTATTGTTTGGAATTTGCCGACCGACTTGCATTTTTTTTTGCCATGATGCCATCAGGTCAGATATTGTCTATTGGACTTTTGAGAAATTAAAGAAAGAAATTTTATAGCTACATAACTAGTAATTTCAATATTTTTATAAAAACTCATCTATTTGCTATCGAAAAACCCAATTTTGTTATGTGGAACTGATGTTTCACAGACATAAATAATGCATTACACAACAAAAAAAAAACATAATTACAAATACCCGTTGTATAAACGTTGGAGGTTGATATCCGTTATACAGGATTTGTGTAGCCAAATAATTAAGAAATTTATTATATGCGACAATGGTTGCTCATTAACTAAACTTGAACTCAGATATAACTCTGCTAATTACAGGGACATGTTTATCGCATGATACTGATGTATACGGGCCTTAAGTGCACCCCATTGTCTCAAGAGAGTCTGTCTCAGCATCAAGTGGCGTGTTTTTTATTGCTTATTCTCTTTGTTGCGTTTTCTGCACATAGCGAATATTTAGCAAAAATGTTTGTTGTTTTTGTCAAGCTGCTTAAAGTTGTAGTATAAAAAATGTTTATGTTAATTTTGATTTTGACACAATTTAAATAATTAGGTAAGTTTTTGTTGGCTAAATGTAAGTCCCCTGGTTACCCCTTTGGTGACAAAGACGTGAGTGTATGTATGCTAAATACAGTTAGCAGCAAAAAAATATTTACTTATATAGTACTATATGTATAAGTTTCATATGACAACATGACTAAAGCGTCCTTTCAAATTATATACAACGTTTAGTATTCAAAGTTCTAAGCTATATAAAGAAGACCCATGGAGTGCCCAAACTTCATGTACCGTAAGTATACCATTACTTGAGTCAACTAAATCTCTTCGAAGACGATACGTGTAGTCTCACCGATACACATAAGCTCATTACAAAGACCAAGAACTTGTCGATAGGTACTTGACAAGTTTCGAAATCATTGCTTACTCTGTAATTTTCAAGGGCCGATACTGTTTATTTACAAGGATGAGAAGGAAAAGGTATAGGGGTGTTGAAGGTTGAAGCTTGTTTAACAACAAAACTAGTTTATTTTATAACGGACTACATATACTATTTCAGAAAGTCTTCATATATTTAAGGTGTTCAACATTGATACGGTTTGAATAATGTCACTAGTATTTGAAGCGATCATGGAGTGAGTAAACAAGTACGATAAGATATAATAAAGTTCAGGCCCTCCTGAGATGCAGTGTACTTTTAACTGTCTCTTCGTTGAATATTCAAGTATAAGCAACCTTCAAGAAATAACAAATACGGAATATACATATAATATAACCAAATAATATTACCATACCATAATAAAAGGTCGCAAATAACGAGGATCATAAGGTTTAGCAAACAAAAAACAGAGAGAGAAAACTTCAGAAAGTACATTAAAAAAATAATTTGCTTACACAATGAGCAAAATCAGTAGCTATCTAGTGGAACTAAAAATACAAAGTCTGAAATCCGGAGAATTTATCTTAAAATACCGATTTCTAATATTCTGTTACATGAAACGCTTTACAGAAACAAATATTAAGTCTTCCTATTTTTTCAGGTTTCTTGTTCAATTAAAATGTATTTTCAGAAATCTATTACGGGACCAACTCACTCTATGATTTAAAAAAATCCATAAAGGAACCAAACGTTATACATATTGTTCTATATTCGAGACAATATCAATTATTCAGATTATGAAGATGTACTAACTCTTTGAACCAAAACGATTCGTAAAAAATAACATATTACTATTAAGCGATTTATTCGTATTGAGCGCTTTCGAGTAACATCTTATATTATATTTTTATATTATATTTTAAGGCGGCGTGCTTAGGCCAATATTAGGCATCCTTCTGCTTACGTAAGATCCAATATTGGGGTTGTTCTATGCGCCCAAACCACGTGCTGGCTTTAAATAAATAACGTTTTATTATCTTGCCTCAACTACTCAGTACGGATTTGATAAACAAATATTTGCCAACTTGATTACGATTAAGCTTGTTAGAGCATGTTATCAATAAAAGTATGTTTTAGATTTAATGTTTGTTACTTATAAATAACTAGTACATAGAGCCTTCTTAAGCACTAGCCACATGGTCGCTTCGCTAGAAAACAATAAAAGTTTAGTACTTTTTTTGCAACAAAAAGTGTGCTATCTGATATCGATGCTGGGACCATTCTAGAGTACGTAAGATAGTGCAAAACTAATTTTATTAACACTCTTTGCTATTAAGGGATTACCATTGATAACGATAATATTCTCATTTGAACGGAAAGAAAGTTTAATTCAAACAAGAAGCTATGCTTGAAACAATCTAAACAAACTAAACCAAATAATGTCAATGAAATTGAATAATGAAACTATTAAAAAAGTAATGTAATACTCATTAACATATCTAAATTGACTTTGAACGCTGGTTACTCAACGTAAAAGTCATCCAGTATAGTCAAGTAGATAGACAAAGGGTGCGTGAACTACTTAGTACTTGTACGAAGTCTAATGTACTACAGTCAACGATAGAAGGGGTGCGCGTTGGACCAATGACGTCATACTAACTCATAGTGCACCCTTGTTATAGTGCTTTTCATGTTTTACATACATATGAAGCATTTGTCGAGTTGCGGACAAACATGGCAGCCGTGAGTGTGAATACGAATGGGATTAAACACCTCTGTATATTTATAAAAGCGAAATTTTTTAGGCTTACTACACACATTCATTTCAATTTACATCAAATAACTGGGATTGACGCCACACAACAAACTGTATGGATTTATGTTTATAAAATAGTTATATCGTATTTTATTGACTACCAACAATCTACTTCATCTTTTTAATAGTGTAAGTGTAATTAAATTCAGCAGTTATACTTATGATCATTGAAGTGGCTTTAAAACTATAAAGTCAGAAATAGGTTTGTGTGTGTAAATTATTAGATTAAGCCCAGAACCACGCGATTACTAAACTTCCGAACACATTTTTTGTACTTAACCTACCTCAAATAATGCACATATGTACATGCAATGACATTTTTAGTTTTTTGCTAATTAGCCCTCCCTAAATAGACAAGTTATTTACAATGTAAGTGGGGTGTTCTTGCCCATTGCTTATGCAACTCTGGTTTACATGAGTATGCTACAGGTTTGCGCCATAACCTTTCTTACATACACTCCAAAATAATTAAAAAGTGAATTAAAAAATGAAAATTCTACTGTGACTATGGGATTGGATCACGTGTTCTCTACAGACAGCGACTATACAATCCTAGAGTGCCCGGATTGCGGCAATAAGCCTTCCCTCTATTACTACGTGGGACTAAATAATTGCCTGCAAAAAGTGCCTCAGCCTGCCTCTTTGAGGATACAAGCATCAATACATTATATATGTTTATAAGTCACTATAACAGTACTCGTTAAGAGTATGATCATGAATCTGCTTTACGTTCTCAACTAAATTGGCTTCCAATTCGTCAGCGGTGAAATACGGTGCTTAATAATGGTAGGCATATGTATTGTTATTTTGTAAATGTTTTGAATGTACCTATATATTTTTGGATTTGTATTTGTGTTATGTAGTAGTTTTTTTTATGTGAGGAGGAAAATCTTCAAAAAGACTTGTAGTGTGGAATTTTCACCACTAAAAACCTCCCCTCTCTTGTACCTAGTACGGGACAGCGTTAGCATTACGTAGCGGTACTAGGCCCCTCCTTGCCTTTGACTGCGGCTATTCCTCCGTGTTCTTTTCTTCTTCCTTCTTCACCAGCAGTACGTTCCTTATGAACCCTGTCATAGCTGTCCAGTTGTCGATCGTCTCCAGCATCCAAGAAATGACCTCTTCTCCTCTCTTAGTATTAACATAGTAGTGCGTAGTGTAGTAGAGTAGTATCTCATATGTTTTGACTACTAAATTCATATAAATAATAAGAAATTTATAAAAAAAAAATATATTATTTTTTTATATTTATATATATTGTGAATATTATTTCTTACCTATGGCACATACCATAAATGATTTCTGAACCACTTTAAGTTTGACTGGCAGTGAGAGGTGCCTTGGGCGTTAAAACCACCTTTGTACAAATTTATCATATAAATTTGAATTTAAATAAAATTTTAAATAAAATTTAAATAAATAAATAAAAAGGATCTTACAGGGTAAATTTAAATTTATGACATGTTTAAAAATATAATCGAATTCGTATTACGTATAAAATATACCCGAGCTATACACGACTTATATCAAAGCATAAATGTTTGTTCAGTCAAAACTGATCGTTTGTGCACGGGCCTTATCTATTTCACATCAACCTTCGTTGTTTACTTGTAAGTAATTAAAGATCTGCTGAGTTTAATAACTTGGCAGTTTTATTACCGTGCTGTTGGTATTTATGTAGAGCTCACAACATCATTTTTGTTAACAGGTATTATAAATTGTAATTGTGGAAGTTTTAACGGAATTAAAAGTGCTACACGGACTTCTAACAACTTTTATTGCTCCTTTTTTCTAAGGGCCATTATTCTAGACGGAATTGACCGTGGTTTATATTATGACAAAAGCTTCGAGAGAGAAAGAACGTAAAACTAAACTTTGATTATATATTTCTAATTTTATTTTTATGTAGCTAATAGTTGGCTACTACCGCAGCTTGTAGGATTAATTGTGAAAATATAATATCTATTAGGGCGAAAGTTTATTTCTAGGGTACACCTGAGGCCCCAGCCAGAAGACGTCATGCCAGAACACTGTGTGGTGTTAGTCGGTTCGAGTCCAACATGCCATCTCACCGTAAGGCCCCGGTAAGGTGATGACCCGTGGGAGTTTCCACACAAAAAAAAAGAACGAAAGTTTATAAAAAAGTGGAGAGATTAAGTATTTGATTCATTATTATTATTTTTTTATAAAAAATGTATAAGCAAGTACTTTTTTAAATATAAAAACGTGGCTGCATTATATAAATAGTTCAAGAATTTACTTTTTTTTTTCTTCTTAAGATCTTATACCAAAACTGTAATAGTAATGCGGAACTATTAAACTCACAAGTACCTTCCAAACAAATTGTCTTTTTCTATTTACAAGAAACTAATATTCAATAACAACAATCCTTCTACTTAGATTCATCCATGACATAATAGTATGGTTCCGAACACATTGAAGTCTGAACGTTACTTTTACCCCGAGGAGGTTTCATAAAGTCTTAAATTTCAATTTCAGAGGATCAACGGCCACATTTGTAGACAGAGCAAGAGCTGGGTCGTGCACGGACGCTAATTCTTAGAACTAAGTTCTTACAGAGAAAAAATATTTCAGCTTAGAAAATCATTTAGAACTTATTTCGTAAAAAATATTATTAATATTACTTTTGCCTGCCATTCCCTTTTGCTTTTGTCCTGCCAAGGGTATACCAAGTCCCTTGGAATAGGAATATGACCCGTGGTGGCTGCCACAAATTATTCCAAAATTATTTATTTTATTACACCCTATTTAATTTGACATACAAATATTTACGTTTACCTTTAACTAGAATAAAAAAAAAATATAGAGACATCACAAACATGCGTCATAAAATTCCTCCGGGTTGTCGCCTACGCAATGCTAATTTTGCTGTGCGATTAAGTAATGTAATTATTTTTTTTCATTATCTTGGGATATAAGATATTGAATTATAAAAAGAGTTTAATATATACTTATAAATTATATTTATTTATAAATTGGGGGCAACAGTACGGACTAGAGAATCCTGCAGAACTTATGAATTTAAAGGTTTTGATAAACCAGTTCACGTTCCGCCTTGGCTTCATTTATAGTACCAACTAAGTTAAGGTACTTGAAGGAGTATAATTGTATATATATTAAGTGATAAGACCTAACTACTGCGCCAGATATTCATTTTATCGCTCTAACTTTCCTCCAACTTGAGCTAATACAATTATTATAACTGGCCGTTGGACAATAGTGATCCTGACTGCTAAGCCAGCCAGAGGTCGTGGATTCAATTCCCACTCAGGACAAATGATTATGTGAGGAGACCAGTTTCTGCCGTATCTGGATGAAATGTATCTATAATACGTATGTTTTTTTAAGTATGTTCATCTTACCATAGTTCAAGCACTGCTTAGTTTGGGATCAGAGAACTACTTGACGGGTGTGAGATGTGTGTAGTCTTTACGAGAATTAGTTATTGGTTTTGTAATTAACTTAGATTCACAGTACAAGATCGACACATTATGTCTACTTTTGTTTGTCAACACGAAACGTTGTATCTTTTTGACGTTTTATTATATCTGTTCCATAGAAGTAGCTTAGGCGATATTGACAAAAAATCGCATTTTTTCTTAAGAATATTTATACAAACAAACAAACAAAACTTCATTTTGCAGGGCATGAGTAGGTATAAACTTTCGTACAATGATATTAGTCTCACCATAGTTTGTTGTCAGTTATAACAGTAACATGCAAAATTAATGTTTATATAATTATATATTTATCACTAGAATACAAATTCAACGTTCATCATTTTTTTTTTTAGCCTACTATAGTGACTTCACTTTGCCTGATGGAAAGCAATAGGTGGAGTCAAAGAGTGGTGGTCAGATGCAGAAATGCACATGTCGTATGTTTACATTATATTACTATCAATTAAATAATTGTTTAGGTACAGAGTAATAACTCTTTTCAATTAATATTAGTTTACCTTTATTATTACATATATACACACTATCTGAGATATCGAGCACTGTTTTAGGTAAACGATTGTATAATAGAACAGCCATACAAAGTGCACTTCTATTTAATAAGGCTTTTTTTTTTATGGGCATTCATATTTCCAGGTCACGTCGTTCTTCTAAGAAGTATTTGTGTAAGCAATTTAAGTAATTTATCAGTATTCCGTCATTTATAACTTTATAAATAAATTACTAGTGGTTCTGATGGCTACACTATGTTTATTCAGGCCGTATTCCAGTGCTCCTGCAAATTTTATCACAGCAACAGTATTAGGAGTGTCGGAGCACTACTGACAATTGGAAATACACTTCATGAGTCTGTTCCTATGTAAGTTTCCAACGCACGTTGTCAACTTACTGAACATAAGAAATTGAATTAACATTGTACTTACACTTTTATTTCTAGATCAAGTGGAGCCTTAAAGTATACTAGTATTTTTTTTTCACAGGCGCGTTATTTAAAATAATTTAAAAACTAGGCCATCTGTGAGAGAAACATTCGTGATATACAATCACGATGTATTTGCCTGAATATATCATATACGAGGGTGCCAGCTGTGAAACTGTATGTAGCTGCTTGCATAAAGTTTCACAATACAAAACTTTTGATTTAGGTGTTAGAACTTGTTTTACAATGTGAGAACAAAGTTATGCGGTTAACTGTAGAAAATACAACAAAATTTCGCTTGTGAAATTTCAACGAATTTAGATACTAAGGCAAATGTATAGTATTGTAACACATATTGCACCCTAATAAAATAATCAATTAATTAAATAAAAATATCAGCTTAAAAATAACTTCTCTACAAACAACAAATCTAAAATAAATGTTCGATGAAGTTTAATGAATAATATATTAGACACGTGCTAGTTGCATGTGACATAATGATATACAACCAGTACGAAAAAACATTGATTTTATAATTTTCACTTTTATATACATACTTTTAATATTAAAAACCACTTAGCTGGTATTTTTTTTTCAATGACCAATATAAAGAGAGATACGTTACCTAACTCATAGTGCAAATACATAAAGACGAAAACCCATAATACAGAATATCAATCTATGTACGTATCGAAATTAATCATCATGCCGCATGTTACCAATTCTTCCAAATTCCTCATTTAATATTTTTACATATGGATATGTATGTAATGAACTGGGCATGAATTTATATATATATACGAGTATGTATATTTGTTTTCTTTTGGTATTAAAATTTTAAAATACAGACTAACTGTGTTACATTCATTATAAAATTTAATATTATTCTAAAGTGCACCCACTTCTTCTTTTCTCTGAGTCATCATAATAAATAATACGTTTTATTGATATAAATAATATTTCATAGTTTGCTAAGAAAGTAAACGCAAACTTTATGGTAAAAGTCCCACCAATAGACTAACTCCCGCACTAGATGTTTCTGTGACTTGGGAGTTATAGTGTTCAGTTCTTTCACTGATTGAGGTTTTAAATGGTATAAAAACATAATTATCCAGTTTGGTGCAGTCGTTCGGAAGTTAAGCGATGCATTTTTATTTATGTAAAGATACCTATTACTCCGCACAATAAGTAAGCAAAAGGCCCCTTCTTGCCCATAGATTCTCACACAGTCACCTAATTCCGCTAAAAATTTCAAAGAATTTTGATCTTTATTTTCGAATATTCTTTTATTTTTTTGTATATATAGACAATAAACAACTCTTATCGACTTCGACGTATCTTCAGCACCACCACACAGGCACAGCCTTCTTAAATCATAGCAGTGGGCAGTTGTTTGTGGAAATTAATAATTTAGCACATAAAGCTAAGAAGCTGAAATGTGCAGTAACATCTACTTACAATATCACCACCGAGAAGGCAGGATCAAGAACTTTACTTGAAATAGAGCCAACTCTAACTTCTTGGCTGAGAAATGCTTCTATTATGCCTGTGACTAATTTGTAATTTATTGTCTACTCGTGAGCGCCCATATCCCACTTACACGCATTTGCATTTTATGATGTACAATGTCTATGGCACCGGACGTTATACTTGTATTTCAACAGCAGCGTCCAAAAGAGAGGTTAATGGTTATTGTAGAATAGCCATTACAGACGCTGCTGAGTTTTTGTGTTTAAACACTTATAGCCCTCTAAAATGTCTTTGGCAAGTGAGATCATGTACGTTATATGGATGGCATAAATACTTAAATGTTTCTGATTTCAATTTTCTGCCTACATGATTTAGAAGTTAAATTAAAATATTATATGTGTTTATTGCCAGTAAGTAATTTATGGCTAGTTTTATAGCCATACACTAATAAATTTTCCGAAACTAACAGCGACACTTGCATAGTATAAAAGATTGAATAAGGTTACACTATTAACGATATTCTGAGCTTGTCTAAAATAGATTTCAGTTCTCTATTTATTGTCTCACCTTTAAACACTCATAAAGTTGGACAATGGGACGTTTAAATAAAATTAGTATTTATCAACGGACTACTACTGCTAATTTGACTATCATGCACATACGGGGAACTTATAGTAATAATAACATATGATGTATTGAAAACATGCTAAATATGATAAAAATAATTACTTTTATTTGCATTTTCTTTTTTTATATATTATGGGGGAAAACAAGCAAACGGGTCTCCTAATTTTAAGTGACTACCGCCGCCCATGGACGCCTGTGACTTAGGAGTCGCAAGTGGGTTGCCGGCCTTTGAAGTGGGAATACGCTCTTATCATAAAGGTTTGAAGATCGTAGCTTTGTTTCCTATATTGATTGTGCGATGCAGAGAGTGTGAGACGCACACAGGGGTGAAGTGCCAATCATCCTAATTAAGGAATTGTCATGGAACATTGAACGGTGACGGAAACCTGTAGCCAGTATAAATCCAAAGATCTTTTCCGAGCACTCCCGGCAAGGAGTCGAGTCGCAGATTCGAGTAGCTCTCTGTGGAATGCGGTCCAGAGGTAGAAACTGGTAATGTTTTGCACCTGCATTAGGATGAGAATAGCAATCCATACCTGCGTCTTATAAAATTGTAGGCAGTGGACCAGAGGGAAGTACCGTCTCGATCAGTTCAGCAGACCAAGGTTCTTCGAGGCTAATTTAGCCCTACCCTCTAAGGCATTACAAGCACTATCAAAAAATTAACCAGTTTTTATCATGCCTGGATTGTCTTATTGTAATCAAAAATGGAATTGTATTTTAGTTTTAAATTGTTTGTGTATTATCTTACATAATTATCAATTTATAAATAAATAAACCAGAGACCGAATCATGCTAATAAAATACTAAAATTAAAATATGTAAGTAATTGCTATCACCGAATAATATAATAATATTAATATTACTTTGCAAATATGGTTTCTTTGAAATAAAATGCAAATATCTGTCCTAGACTGTTTATTTTACTTGTAACATATTAACACAGGAAACATTATAGATTTGCATTTGCAGTACGAAGGAAATCTTATTCAAAACATCTGCATTATACTGTTTTGTATCCTATAGTGTATTATTTCTGACATAGATAGTTAGAAATAATACACTATAGTGTATTTATAGTATATTGTATTAACAAATCATACAATAAGAGTTCCAACGATATAAAAATCTATTAATCTAAGAATTGCCTAATTTACGCGTTCTCGACAGCGTTTTAAAGGAATGCACATCTTAGTTATTTTTCTTGATACTTTTCACAGCGATTCTACGAGCGATGTTAAAAATGTATGATGTTCAGAAAGGTAAGTGGATAACTCTTTAAAGGCTGATGTTGATCGTAACATATTCAACACTCTTACAAAGAATATTTAACGAGCACCAGTTTCCATTGGCGTTATTGCTTTTGTGCAGTGACACGAAAGGATTACTCTTATTGTATTGTGTTTGAATGCAGCAGCAATACTTCATCACGTTTTCAATGAAATTGCATTAATTTCAGGAGAGCTTGCTGCTAAATGTAATTGTGTTTGTATAATAACTGATATTATTTTATTTTTTAATCTCTATATGTATTTAAGTTAAAAACCCCCCTTATTTTTACAGTAGGTAAATAAAATATCTAAAAACATTGTGCTATAAAAATATCATATTTCGTGAATATTACAATGAGACAGAACTATAGCTTTAGATGTCATCAGTAAATATTTTAAGTACCCTAAATAGTTTATAAAAAATAATGTTTGCCCGACTAACCGACTAGCCCACTAGTCGTTTGAAAAAGGACTTATTAGTTGGAAAATACGGTCATTTCTTTTATGTTTGGGCGAAAATAAGAAAAACTCTGATTAATTAGTACTAGAAAGAGGAGGTAATGAAATATTTTTACACAAAAAAATATACATATGTGTGATTATTCCTGTCGGCATTCCCAGTAACGTTTGACTTAAATACTTGATTTGTTACTCGATAAAAAAATATTAAATCGTATATTACACGTACAATTAAAACATTACAAAGAAAAAAACACCTTATATAAAATGGTAGAACTGATTACTTACTAAAAAAGTTCATATAAAGAATGTAATTCCAACATTTTTACGAACCACTCAGAATTTCAGATGCCTTCTACAGTTACGAGTGTATATCAAATTTTTATTTAAAACTAAGCCGAGGAATTCATGTCAAAAATTCATCGACGCCGTTAACACGTAGCCACGACTTGAATAAAACATTAAGGTGTCAGAAATTGCCTTATAATTTATGAAATCGAAGGAATTTTATAGCTAACAGTAATGTGCTTTTATTTTAAAAAATATGAGTGGGTAGTACTACAACATCTGAAGTGAATTCAACGGTCATGCTTCGTCAATTATTCCCATTTTATATTTCCATTCATTAAACGCACTTTCTACTAAAAGCTTAAATGTAAAATATCAACGGTTAATTGAAACGATTAAATACGATTATATTATACTACCGCTTTATCGTGTTTATTGACTAAAATCAATACATATAATATTTCCGTTAGTTAGGTCTTCCTCCACTTTTATTTTTTTTCATGCTTTTGTTTCCATCGTCTTATCTACTGACTACTAAAACCAACTTCGCTCAGCTTTCAGTTTTCAGGAATCAAACACACGAACTCAGGCTCACCATTCAGGGTCACCAACCACTAGACGAACAGGCCAGTCCATAAATCACCCTTGTCAAATTAGTGGAATCCACTTAATGCAGATGGTATATCCATCGCAATCTTGTTTAAACATTCCAATCATTCTGGGAAGTATTTGCATTAGCGACTAAAATAAACACCTTACAATAACATAAAAGCCGAGCTCCGTGCTGCTGATTCTTACTTTTAGCGAGCAAGTAAGTAGTAAGTAGCAAGTAGCAAGTTCACAAATATTGTTTTACTTAACCTCTGCGAAAACATACTAAGCTGTGTGCTAATATTGGAAAATATTCGGTGTTTAGGTACATAGGGATCTTTTATTTTAAAATATAAAGAAGACAAATAGAGCCACAGCAGTGGTTGAATTTTATTTAAATAATAACACAAAAAAATGGTTTTCGTTTATGAAATTTCGTACACCCTGCCACAAGACCTATTAAAAATCTAATTTCCCAGTATACACAGATTAAATCAGTTCTATTTTTATTAAAACAACATTTAACAACGTTACCGCTTGACCGCCACTTTTGGCTCGGTATTTGATAAAAGAACAGTCCGCAATATTTTACTTATCTTCCTTTTTACGTCATTGGAATATGTGCGTATTATCTATTTATCGTAATACTTTAGCAAATCTTAAGATAGTTGGTTTCAGGTTCAGGAAATAGTTATAGGTGGTTTAATTTTAATTATACTACCTATTAAAATCACCTATAGTATCACAAAAAAAATGAGTGTGGTGTCTATGGATCCCCCGGTCGGAACTAAGTTCATACACGGCTGTAACTATAGCAAAAAAGTCTCTGAAAACAATCTTATTACAGTTTGTCGGTCTTGCTCCCATCCGCTCTAATGCTCGATAAGGAACTTCGTTCCAATAATATGTGGTTATTTTTTTAATATTTGTCTCTTGTGAATCCAAGCATAGAAGTATTTTTATAAATGTATTTTTTTATTTTGTTATACCAGGTCGACGTACATAGGTTAATTTATAAGTATTAGTAGTAGATTCATGTTTATTTTATATATTTATCTTTATAATAATAATTAATACCAAACAAACATAATTTATGTGATATGGCATTATACATTTATTCAATGTATAATTTATTTATATAATTTTAGTATGATAAAATAAGTTCAAAATTAAAATTACGTATTCCCTACTTTTATCTCGAACGAATTTGCTTGTAATCATACCAGATGGCAACCCTATTCAAACAAAATGTTATTGGAGACTCGTGGTCAAAAGAGCTATGTACATCGGACGCTGCAGCCCTATATTTGCATTATCAAGATTCAACCGGCTCACTTTCATCTCACACTTTGGTTATATCTAATATAATTTGCGGTAGAAGATTTTGTTGGAGTGTACACTTTTGAATGCATTTACTACTCGCGTAGTGAAATGGTTTTCAGCCAAACCGCGCTTACGGGTGAAAAACTTACCATAGCTAGGTATTGAACTGTATTTCATTTTAACGGTATGTTTGGTAATAGTTTACGCCTATGTCATTTAGATTATTTATGTATTGCATTGATTTTCCATAGATTTACTATTACTTTAACTTTGCGATAATGCAGTGTTAGTCGTATACCGCCACCGTTCCTTTATCTAGAGGTTCTCGATATATTTTAGGTTCTAACGAGCGAAACATGAACCACGTTGGAGTAAACCACTTATAAAGATTTGTGTTTCTGATGAGACCCTTAGTTAAAGTGATAGCACTGGTACTGTAAGTCTTATAGAAAGTCCTGCCAATGGTGGCATATGGTCTATGGCCGGGAAGTTCAGCTCCTTTTAGGTGAGCGTCGGTTGGCGCGTGCGTCATGCTCGTGAACGAATGCCTTTGGGCACCGTTTGGCTGATGATCTTCGGACTGCTTTTACTTAAAATATACATATCTAGTAGTAATTAATGCAATTTATTTCAGAATGATGTGTTTTATTGGCCTCGCATTTTATTTCATTTTACACAGCTAAACTGTAACAAGAAAATTATATAACATATTTAAAAAAAAATCCTCGGAGTTTATTGCCTGTTCTTCTTGGATCAGGACAAGCAACTAGCTTTGACTGACTTCAAAAATACCTCTGGACAATTCAAAAATACCTATGATTGTTGTGATTGAAACAGAAAAACGTTGTTCCTGTTACTTGAGAGTCACTGTTTAATAGGTTTTAAAGGGTGTATAAAATGTGTGTGCGTGTGTCTAAATAAAATTTTATTGTGTATAATCCCCCATCAAACACATATTTTAAACTAACTGCATGCCCCTGCTTTGCACAGTGGTGTATATAATAAAAAAAATATTGAAGATTTCCCGAACTGTCTTCTGTCTCACACACTCACTCACTTTTTACAGCAAGAGATTAAAAAGGAACCCTGACCAAGTTTTTTTTGTATATTTATACAAAAAAACACAACAAAAATATTATTATCCAGTTTGGTGCAGTCGTTCGGAAGTTATGCGATGCATTTTTATTAATATAAAGATACCTATCGCTCAGCACAATAAGTAAGCAGTAGCCCCTTTGTGCCTATAGATTATCTATATAGCTAATCGAGAAGTTTGAACTCTACGTTCTAAAATGCTGACTGACTATGGTGGTTTTGATTTTAATGCTGGTAGCTATTCCGTCCGGGAGCTTTTAGTATCTCAATTATATATGTATGTATATATATAAAAATGGTTAAAATGATGCTTAATATATACCAGATATTTTACTGTTTTATTTATTTATTCCTAAGAAGCAAGCTTTGCATAGAATCATGCCACAAAAACCGTATTTGACTAAACCCAAGGCTTAAAGAACACATAAATAATCATGCACTTGATTCCTTACCCGCCTGAAGAATATACAGGCACTTACAAGTATTTAGGACGGCAGTAAATTTCCCTTTTATCGCGATTCCAAATGCTATCCGAGAGGTTGTTACGTGACAAACTCCTCACTTCATTTAGAATGAGTCGTGACCGGATTCATAAAAGTCCCTCACTATCTTGAGACGTTTCAATACAATTGTTGTGGCGCTAATTATACGGATAGCTACTAATGAATGGTAAACTTTATCTAACTGAACTTTATTAGCATTGTAATGGGTATTACATTTAATTTGATTTATTCATTGTAGATTATACAAATTAAAATTGTAGTGTGCCCTTTTGTGTGCCAAATATTTTTTTTTCTTACTTCTTCACAACTTTCGTTTTGTATTTATAGAGTAAATATCTTCTATTTTTGTGACAGCAGAAGACCAATTAATACAAGATAATTTTGAGAAGACTACATACATATCTATAACTAAACAAAATTGCTTTACAATTTATTACTTTGACAAGATAGGGCATTTTATTAAATGAGTAGCATAGTTCGACTATCTAATATGTCGTATCTAGAATAGTTTCCCAATTTAATACCATCTACAATGCCAATTTATATGAGAAAACCTTTGAAACTAACAGACTGTTGGGGGACGGTATTCCGATATCAATGAATCTTAGCGCTGTACGAGATCTTGAGACCCCAGGGCCGAGGCCGGGTCGTGACCTGCTTGCCAGGTGCAATTTAAGGCTTCTACATTATACAGACTTGTCAATACTATGACGATGATGCAAAAGGGCTGTTTTGTTTAACTTGCTATGAGGTTACTTAACCTAGTAACTATATTATATTCGTTCCTGACTCATAAACTATCTTTAAATAATTACAGTGAATATTGTTTTATTAGCTAAACATATTCATTCCACGACGCACATAAAACAGTTACACTTTGTGTCTTTAAGAAAATTTCGCTAAAATACATATGTTAGGTAAACGTATAACTCACACCAATGTCCTCAAATTTATTATTTTAGAGTGAGTAATTGTACATCATAAAATAAAAATATTAGTATTGATTTGTCTTACTATAAAGACGTTTAATATTTTAAGTTATAGATTTATAGACCGTATATATACAGTCCTACAGTGCCCGGATGACGCAATAGGATTGCCCACTATTACGTAAGTGGGACTGAATAATAGTTAAAAAAGGGAGTGATTGAGATTGCCTAACCATTAGAGACCATTGGCGTGAATTTATGTGTGTATGTTTAGATTTTACAACATCATCACAATCATATGTAAGATACAAAGAAAATCGATTTGTTACTTATAATAATAAAATGAATCGATGAAGAATGTCAGTTCCTAAGTTTCTCTTAAGAGCACATAGTATTTGATATATGTAATTCAAACTAAGGTGCATTGTATTACATTTACTATATTATATATATCATTGTACAAATAACTCACTCGGTAAACATTTCAGCATTACAGTTATACTCAATGAATTAAATGTAATTATCAATACTGATAAACACACAACCAAAACCACGCTGAATAAAATGACTTTAATCACTTGTAAATATTTATAAGGAAAGATATATGTATTTTCATTTACTCGACATTTCTTGTCATACATAACAACCACAAGCTATTAAAACATTAAACAAACACTGAATAAGGCTGTTGAATAGAAAACCGATAAACCGTAATGAGATGGGATAAAGACACAATCATCTTAAAGCTTTGTAAACATTAAAAACAAAAAGATACTGATCTGTTTGAGGTAACTGCCATTAATTGGCATTTAGATAAAAGTACGTGCTTGATTACCATCTATAGATTGTCACTTAAAAATGAATATCTCATTGCGTTTAGTCTCACATGCATCTAAGGTGTAGTTCCAGTTAGGCTTCAAATATATTTGTTTAATATCACCAAACAGAAACAAAAACCATGTGTCGATTACACTGCCAAAGATATAGAGCAGCATATAAACGAAAAAGCGACATAAGGATTAATGACAGTTGCAACTCTAATTGTTTTAAACCATTTGAAAGCACGCTTCTCATAAAAAAAAATCTTAAAATTATTAAGTTAAATAAAATAATTTAATTTTTTAATATATAAAGTTTTTTATTATATAAAGACAACCCAAGCACAATGTTAGATAAAATATTTATAAGGTCCCTGTTTTACAAATTGCATAAATATAACTTAACTTATTCGCTAAGAACAACGTGGAACCTCATTATACGTATTTTAATATCGTCCAACAAAGGTTTCTTTTACGTTGTTGGACCAAACGTGCATAATGTGTATGTAAGAAAGTTGTGAACACTTGAATAGACAACAATGACATTATTAGCTAATTATTCAAAGTCGTGTCGCGGTGACTGTCGTGCATAACGCGAGTGTGTCGGCGGCCTTAGTTGGACCACCCGAACACAGCCTGCTAGGTTCTCCAATTCAAGCCAACACTTATTATTTTATTTTACGATCAAGGTGTGCCACTGAAGTTCGGATTACAGAATTCAAAATTATATTTTATTTGTGACCCGTGTCATTACATACATAAGAGAAAACTTTATTTTTATGATAATCCAATAGAAATCCTGTATACTTTCTGTATTTATCTCATAGGATAGAAAGCATTTTGCAATTTTTAAGTATAGTGTAATGTTTTAAGTTACATGTAACATATAGTTAATTGATATTTATATATAAATTATGACACTTTATACAGAATAGCAGTATTAAATGCTGGCTAATCTATGATACCGACATCCCGGCAAAAAGTCAACGTCAGGTCATCAGCCTTCAATCAATCAAAATATTTTAGATTTAAATTACAATTTTACAGCAATCATAGCCAAGAGTAAAAAGCACCTGTCTACCATAAAGCAAGAAAATAATTGAAAATTGCAAATATAGTCAAGTAAATAATAACTGCAGCCGCTGTGCCATGACATTTTAATGTTTTATGCAAACGTTACAATACGTGTTAATGGCTCTCGATGAGTCCCAAACATAAACGGTGCTTTTATCCCATTTTTGTGGTGTTTTGTAGAGCAATTTCCTTCGCAGGATTATGTTTAATGACAGCTCTGTGCCACCAAGATTGTCGTAAAATACACATTATATACGTGGGACCCTCAGATTTTTTTGCGAAATTACAGTGTTCTATAGGTAAACATTTTTTTATTAAATCTTTTCAAAATACTCTTCACTGGCCTATATACCAAGTTCCAAGGGTCTGAACCAGTTTTCGAAACACTTTTTCACCGACTCGAACGCTGACAGCACATCTTCTGGCGACGAAAATTGTATCCCCTTGAGCTGAGTTTTAATTTTCGGGAGTAAAAAGAAGTCACAAGGTGCTATTTCAGAGCTATAAGAAGGGTGACCCAGAAGTTGTCCAGCGTGTTGTCCAAGAAGTCCCTCGTTTTGAGCGCGGTGTGCGCGGGCGCGTTGTCGTGGTGGAGCAGTAGCCCGTGGAGTCCTGTGTTTGGTCGCTTGTTGCTTACAACAGAGAAAACTTCTGCGAAGCATTTACATACCATATATAGCATACCATTCGGCGTTGATGCTGCTTTGGTTCCGTAAAGGGATTGATACCAAGTAGCCAGTCAAATTGAAAACGCTCGCGATCAAAATCAGCTCGCAAAAAATGTGGAGGGAATATTTGAAATTGGAACGACCTATTTATACTTATAAATAGGCATTATTTTTATAATAGTATAACTGGCCAGTCTATCATACAAAAAAACTTCTTTTTGGAATACTTTCTGAGTGGCCTGATCTGATTAACTAGAGCTTGATTGTTATCTGAGTGCATGAAAATTTACAGATATTTTCAGTGAGATTGAAAAGAAATCGTAATATTCTTACAAACGCGAAACTTGTGATGGATGTTTGTTACTCAGTCACACCAGAACAGCTGAACTGATATGACTGAAGTAAGGCATAGAGATGGATAATAGTCAGAAATAACACATAAGTCTTTTATCCCCGAAAAATGTACGGTTCCAAATTCCCAAAGTGAACGAAGTAGCAGTCAACAGTTAGTGTGTCAAAATATTAAATTAAAGGAACATAGTATAATTAAAATGACAACAAATAATTTAAGATGTCTCCATTAATAACATATGTTATTAAAATAAAAGACGTTATCTATCTCTATCGAATAAAAGTAAACATACATATATATATATATATATGTATGTTTACTTTTACAATGCGCTATTTCTCATAGGGCCAAGATGCATGGATGCAACACCCGGTGGATATTAAATATTTTATTAGCTCCGAATGGATCTTTTATGGCAGCTTTTATAAGAGTTTTAAGTTCAATTGTTTATTTACCACTGATAAAATAGGAGATAAAAGAAAATGCTTTATACTACCTTTACGTGCAACAAAGTATCAAAGAAAATATATATCCATCGTCCCTTCCGCGATTCAAATAGGTTACGATCAATCATTCCGTTTACACAAAGGTTAAAAAATCGGTTTCAATTGATGGAGAAATAAAATTTGCCTTCAAATAACCGTTTGAGTCCTAAATACACCGAAGTATAAAATTTACTACTTGTTTTGCCCAAACGATGTGTTAGTCTGTTTTAAGTATCGATTTTACGATAAATAGCACCATTTGTTGGTGCCCATTAAGGCTTGACGACGCATAGAATGGGTACTTGAGATTGTGTGCGACGTTCAATGTGGATAAACTGCAGTTTCTAGCCGTTACAGTCGTTGTAGCCGTGATACATTTGAGGCGTGAAAACAAACAGTTTTACACTATGTACACAACGAACCCAAGTACCGCATGCATGTTATTAGATTTATACTAAGGGCATTATGCGACGGCTTCAGAATTTCTGTTACTGCACTTTCTGAACTTACATTTATCCGATATTACGTCTATAATTTAGTATTCTCAGGGAATACAACAATCTTAATTAAATTCAAGTTCTTAAGAGCTTACGGAAAGTATAATGAATAAGCAATATGCGGTACAACGATAATAAATATAAAATTAACATTTCTTACTGCCATTACAAGTCATATTTTTTTGTGTTCAGTTTTAGTGACCATATTTGTAACTAATATAAAATTCTACTTCATATTTTTACTTCAGGTAGGTATTTAATATAGAAAGTACTGCTGGTAAATGGAAGATAATGCCAGAGTCCGTCTAATGCCCTATAAATAATATAATTTAAATGATGTTCAAAAAGATTTGATAACAGTCTTCAAAGTGCCTTTTGAACTCTTATCCGCAATGCATTCAATCGTAAAAACGTGCAAATAAAAAAATAGCACCGCATTGAGTACCTCCTTCTTTTATGAAGTCGATTAACAAAATATCGTTTATAACATATATACATACGCTAACGCCTGTTCCCCTAAGGAGTAGGCAGAGGTGTATTAAACACCCACATTTAGGAATTTGGTTCCTCTAACGTAATCGGGATCGATATTTTGTTAACGTAAAGTCTATAGCCGTCAACCGGACACTGTATGACTGTATACATATTTATTTAAATATACGGTTTTACTCACGTGCGTATTTCGGGGATGCCCAACTAGTTTCGGTCTCGACTCCTTTCCCAAGGAGTAAGTCAAGATATGTAAGTTATCATTCGGATTCCTTAGACCTAACAGTCCGATCCCTTAGTCGCTTTTTACGACACCCACGGGAAGAGATTTGGTGGCCCTATTCTACTCCACCGTAAACAACGCGGCAAAAAAAAAACAGTCTTAAATTTTTTGGTGAACTTTTCGAGAATGTACGAGGGTGTATGTACCTACACCTACATACCTATTCCATGTGTAGTAAGTACGATACAAGTTTACAAGTTACAATTATACACATAATATAAATGTTGATCCCTATTTCGCTGCCGCAATTTTGTGTCTTTAAACTATTATTTTAGTGAGTAAAACACTTGTTGTGTAACTAAAATTGTAGATATAATATAAAAGCTAACAGTACATCAACATCAGGAATTATTTATCAGGGCAATTAGTGATGACATCTGCTTTGTATAAATTATAATAGAGACTAGTAAGGTCAAGGGCAACCTATGTATGTTCAAATTTTCTTTGTCAATTTTTTATTAATTCGTGCGTTTTCGTGATATAGACATAGACATGTCTAAACGTTTAGAAAACTATCAGTGTAACAATAGCTATTTCAGTACTCTTGCTACGTTGTAAGATCGTGATAATTTCTACCCATAGTCATAAGTAATCAAACGTCATAGCACAATGCACAAGTACAAATATCAAACAAATTACGCACTATAAAAAGTAGGTGATAGCTTTAGTGCGAAAATGCCTTAACCGCAATTGTTTTAAGATTTATAGCGCATAAACATTTGGCTGAAACTACGAGCAGGTAAAATGCACTTCCAGCGCATTATTGTTCCAAAAGTTACAGCTAAGTACTGTAAATTAAAATAATTGCTTTGTCGGTCCAAGTAATGTTTTATTTTTGTCTTAACTGCACAGTATTTGAAATAGTTCTTTAGTTCGTATTTATGGTTTTAATGAGGGTATAGCCACACAATATTTACTCATAGATAATAAAACTTGTCTTCAGTGAATTATCGATATGAACTTTTACCTATATGTAGATATTCTCCTATGTTAAGTCGTACCTATATACGTCGGCACCTATATACCATTTTTTGCAATGACTGGTGTTACGATAATTCACATCTGATTTTTATTTTACTTTGAATGTCAGATCCAACAGGGTTTAAGATATACATCTCGATTTGCTTATCGTATTTTCATTAAAACTACAAGAATGATATAATTTGTGCTCTAAAAACATAACTTTGTTATGGATTGTTTTTGTGACATTTTTGAGGTTTGTAGAAATTGAAAAACGCATTCGACTTCATATCTAGACGTCTTGAAACCATTAATTAGTCCCTACAATATTGTATGAGCATCTGCCATTTTTTACTATGCAAATAGACATAGACAGAATAGAAGTACCTGCCGTCTTTATACCTTCTACGAAATGTAACATTATCATTTCATATACATATATGCTATTTTAGGTATCGATGTTATAACTAAGAACCTATTAAAAAATTAAAAGTCACGAATAGTCATCTTGATACTCCTTAACATAATCTGTGGAAAATTGCTATTGGAATAAAAATATTGCCATGAAAAAAAGACAATACAATTTACAGTTCTAAACATTTCCACCCACTACTTACCAAAATTCATGCTCCATAATGCAGGAGTTACTTACTTTTTCATTAAACAAGAGGTGGCTTCCAGTATTTGGGTAGCAAATAACGTCTAATAGGCTATAATAAAGCTCTGTCTGGCTCCCGTGATTTTAGCTCAACCACTGAATTGTCATTAGGTGCAGAATTGTTACCAATTTATTTCCTGTCGCTTTTATCACCACTTGCTGTGTTAATTGAGACATTTGCACAGAAATTACCAACAGTTACAATACCTTTGAATGGGTACTTTCATCAATTTTCCTCGGGATAGAAAACTGTGTCTAGTATTTGATGTTCGTTTTGTACAGTACATGGGTTTTAATAATCATATTACTACTTATCTTCTATATAATAGAACCACCGAAAATTTTTGAAGGAGTATATAGTATAATCCGTAGTACCTGTCTGTGGTTAGAAATATATATATAGCTATAGTAGAGCAAAATTGATGATGATGTAACATCAACTGTAGCCTTTTATTTCTTGTATAATAATAATCCCAGTCATCCATCCACCGGAGCTGACAGTGAAGGAACCTAGGTACTTTCCCTCTAGGCGGCCTCTTTTGCAAGAGGAAGCAAACCTCCCTCCCCTCATCATTTCCTAACATATGGTTCCAAAAAAAAATTAAACAGTTTTATTCTATCTCTTTCTACTGTTTGTTTAACATGTAGGTACCGAAAGCATGTTTTTTTTTTTATTTTTAAACTAGATTTTGCTACCTTCGCTACCATCTTTCTATCGTGTTTAAACCACCTTCTCTATATATTGGGTAACTATAGAACAACAAGTGTTGATAATGCGTCGGCTGTTATCAAAATTTAACTTGCTATTTTACTACTATAATTATATATAAAATAACATCTAAAAATCCTCTAAAGCATTATATTCAGTTCCATATTTAGTAGCGTTGTTCGTTTACTAAAATAAGACCATGGCTTAAATATTTCTTTATATTATCGAAGCGAATTATATTAATATCTACTTTCATTTTAATTAGGCTGAACATCATTATTATCTAAATTACTGTTATTAGAAGAGATGTAATTAAGGTTCTTTGTTCTTACATCTTTTGTAATAAAAAATGTTATAAAGTGTTTTCATCTTAATTATGAATATTTAATCAGATTGTATGCTACGTAAATTACTTCTATAACTTCAGCAGACAAATAGATTGCATAAAACATTATGTATTAATTCAGTACGAAACAAAATTAGGAAAAAAAATGTTCGGATTCTCGGACCTTTTTTGTACCTTAATAATTTGCGTAATTAACTCACAACCTACAACGAACTCACAACTTTCTTCTTTCGCTGTTGGCAGAAACAACAGTTATTAAAACTTTCATATAGCTCACCGGTCCCGGGTACTTCTAGGCAGCCTTTTCCTCACAATATTACTATTTTTATTCGAATACGTTTTGCGTGGTTGACTGGTTTCAAATACAAAATATTTGATAATATCGTTATATATGATTAATTTATTTTAATATTTAAATGTCCCTTTGAAGAAACATAATTACTAATCATATAAGCATAATCATATAAGCATAATCATTAAAGCATCACGAAGTCATTTTAAAGTCAAAGAAAGTACATTTTCTCATAGATCTGTTTAACTTGAAATACGTCTTATAATTATCGTGATAGAGCCATGCTTAGGCTCTTCTCCCCTCATCCTCACTCTCCTCTTTCCCCTCTCCGCATTCCCCATCCCTCATCAGCCTTAAAGGCGGGCAGCACACTTGCGGTTCTTCAGTTACAGGTCTCCATGGACGGCAGTTGTCACACTACATTATAAAAAAAAGTTTTTTTTTGTTGTTCCTGCATTTCCAATATCCTCCTGTTATTAAAACATATATGTATGATGGAGACAAAGAACATCCAAACTCTGTAAAACTATTTGTGGATGATGCAAATTTTTGTCTACTGTTAGAATCGAAATAAAAAAATTTCATCAGTAGCCACTAAATAGGCGAGTCAGTTTTTGCTTATTAACAGAACATATTATTTTCATTAATATAGTAAAAGTATACAGTTATAACATATAATGATCTTACTACATTACACTTAAATAAAGTATAAAGGATCCTTGAAACGGCTACGGAATTTTCTCCCAACCGCCACCAAAATTGCACTTGCTAACTCTCTTCTTCTTCCAATCCTGGACTATGCAGATGCCAGCTATCCCGATCTCACCGAGAACCAACTAGATAAACTTGAGAGACTACAAAACTTCTGCATCAGATTTATATTTGGGTTGCGTAAATACGACCATATTTCTGAATTTCGAAAACAACTCAAGTGGTTACCTATTCGCCTTCGCCGGAACACTCATATACTCTCCCTTTTATACAATATTTTGTTCAACCCGTCGTTACCCTCCTACCTTAAAGAACGATTTGAGTTTCTTCACTGTACACATTCACGATCTTTAAGGTCATCAGAAAACCTACAACTGAAAGTACCTGCTCATACCACTTCGTTCCTTGAAAAATCTTTTACGGTTACTGCAATCCGTTTGTGGAATGCACTACCAGTGGAAATTAGACAAGCTCAAAGCTCCTTTAAGTCACTAGTGAAAAAGCACTACCTAGCACTGTAAGTCCGTTCCGCTACTGTGACTTATTGGTACCTTGTTAGATACATATATATATGTATATGTGTGTATATGTATATATATATATATGTATATATATGTGTGTGTGTATATATATATATATATATGTGTGTATGTGTGTGTATGTATGTATGTATGTATGTATGTATGTATCTACATGTGTGTGTGAATATATATTTGTATATATTTTTGTATGTATTTATACATATTGGAATGTTTATGTATGTGTATTTAACTACTCTATGTACCTCCATATTTGTTGTATTATTGCTCAGTCCCTTAACATCTATAGTACGCCACCATCTACCGCTTTTTTCTTTCCGTTGTTTCCATACAAAGGTTGTCTGGAAGACATCGCTTTTAGCGATAAGACCGCCCATTGTACATACATACATGCCGCCTTGTATCAACTGTTTAACTTTGCGTCTGTTTAAATTTGTGGTGTACAATAAAGAATTTTCTATCTATCTATCTATAATGAACATTAATCTTATTACTTTGTATTTCATTTTGTAATATTTAAATCATTCGTCATCGTCATCGAAGTTCGGAAGCCATTTACATGCATGTTCAAAAAAATGTGAATAGATGTTTATTCATGTTTTACCATTACGTGTATTTTAATGAAATAGTTTAATATTTGGGGCTCTATACGATACTTCAACGAACTTATTTTATTTTGATAAAAATAAAAACTATACTATTCAATCCGTGTATAACGGTTATTTCACAACATTTTTATGTATTGTAGTAGACCAACGTATTAATTGGATGTCTCGTGAAGAAAATATATGCAATAAATTCCTTCGTTTTCTCCCATAAGAACTGTTCTTAACGCTTACTGGCTATGTAGCTTCAGTGTTAACTCTGGGGAAATGGTACTCACATAAATAAGGTATTCATTGCTATGTAAAAATGTGTAAGAGCAATAAGTGGGGTAGCGCCATGGATTTCAAGAAAAAATCTATTGAAACAGCTACATTTACTCACTTTCCCCTGCATGTATATATTTAGATGTGCTAAATTTGTAGAATTGAATAAGAATTGTTCCTGATTTACATAAAACAGTGCTACAGAAAATTCCAAGAACTTTTCTATAGGTGTGGATATGTATATAACAAGATGCATAATGAACCTATACCTGCATTTTAGGACATTGAGAAATGTATCCCTTAAATGTTGTTAAAGGTAGGCCTTTAAAGTACATTTGTCTCACAAATATTATATTTGAATTTTTGAACGGCGGCGGGGAAAAACTTGATGAAGAGAGCTGACGATCGACCTCAGTTGCATACATTGAGAAATGCTTGCGCTCAGCAGTGTCAATGTCTTATAATGATTATTTAAGTATCTGAGGCCAAATGCCTAACAAACAAATAAAAAAAAACAGATCCAGAGATTGAAAAAATCTTACTTTATGCTTTCTATCTTGGCTTAGCTTTTAAGATGCGGTCACATTGAGAGCAAAATAGCTGACCAATGCTATTGTAGATGTAGATGGGCTATAGACAAATTGTAAGTAAGTAGGTAGTTTATAGGCATTGATTTACCACATATACGCGGTTATACGTACTCTTATGCCTGATTATTTTTAGTAATCTAGCATTAAAATCCGTCTTTTTTTATTCCTAAGAACCAATTTTAAGAACCAAAATTCAGTTTCAGATATATTGGATTATATAAAAAGAAAGCTTCGAAAGAAGGTTTGTTTTAGATTTTAATGGCTGGCTGAGCAGAAAATTAGGCTAATGAAGACATCAGACAAGGAAAGAGAAAGAGACATTATATTCATGGTCTTTCTTGATTGGACTGCGGCTATCAAAAGATAAAATATTGTTCACAAGGCAAATTGATGCACCGCCATGGACTATATAGAAAATGCAACATATGTATATAATAATGTTGTATTTCAAATATTTTCGTCTCAAAAATTCTGTGTTACACTTACATTATCATCAAATAAATAACGCGATCACCAGAATTGAGTAAACGAGTTTCTTCCCTTCCGCACGTGAAAATCGGATTTGTTTAATTTATTGCCTTGTCTCGAGGCAGTGGGAGATGCCACGGTTACTTAGTTCTCGACACCTCATTGTAATAATAGGATCTCTTGATGGATTTACATTGAATTTTGTTGCAGGAACCTGTTCAAATGTATTTAAGCCTGCTTTCCTGAAAATCATGACAGAAAGTATTTTGTTTTGAAAAGTTTAGTTCATTTTAGGTTGTTAGCAATTGTCGTAATTAATATTTAAGTTACTTGGTAAGTGGATTTAACTTAAAACTAACAAATTATGAATTAACTTCATTTATTTATTTATACTTTATGCACAATATGTGTCAAAGGTGGACTAAATGCCGTAATCATTTTCTACCAGCCGACCTTAGGGCGATGCAGAGACAAAACAAGGTAGATGCACAGAGGTTAAAAAGTGTAAGTAATGGCAAGTAGATATATTTTTATAATAAAATATTGTTTTAGTACCAGAAGAACTTTATTATATACATGCTAATATAATATTTAACATACACGTATACATATAATACATAAATATTCATAAATACATGCCCCATACCCCACACATAATATATATTATAAATTCGTCGAGTAGAGTTCAAGATTTAAAAGAATCTGATAAGGCATGTTTCCATAACATATATTTAAAAGTAATCTGAGTTTTGGCCATCCTGATCTCGAGAGGGAGCGCGTTCCATAGAAGGACAGATTGAACAAAAAAAGTAGAATGTACGAAGTCGGAGCGGTGAGTGGGAAAGTGGAGAAGCCGGTTGTTTGATGATCTAAGATTTACAGTTTGGTTTGTACCTAAATAATAAAATTGTGAAGTAAGATAGGTAGGAGGACTTGGATAGAATAGTAAAGAATATAGGGTAGTTAATGCTCGTGTCTGTCGTACTACGTTGGCGAATTGGCAGCCACTTCAAGTTGGAGCGGTGCTGAGACACGTGATCATATTTCCGTAAATTGAAAACGAATCGAATGCAATTATGGTTGCTGCTTTACTGGTTGCCACGACTATAAGAAGCTTTTCTAACTAAAATTGAGAACACTTTGAATTTTTAGTTTTACAGATTCAGAATATTTTAATGATGCGGCGTATGGTTTAGTATATAAAATTTGACTTCCCTTATAAAAATAGTATCTCCTCATCAATATGTGTTCTTCTTCATAGAAAACCCAGCCTAACGACTATAGCTGAACATTGCCGGTTAGGGTTACAGTTCGGACCTCCCAATTCTGAACGCACGCTTTTAATCCATTGTACCGTTTACTACTAAAAAACATTTGGAGGAACAGAGAAACAATAAAATTTGGTTCACTACATTAGCAATGTTTGTGACAAAAGAAATGGTTTAGCACTCTTACATATATGCGCGCCCAGACGTTCTCTGAACAGACGCACCAGGTGTGATGTTTCCTAAATTTGATGTATAGATTCTATACACAGGCTGTCAGGTACACTGTCATCAACTTTTTTAATACACAGTCTCTTCTGTGGAATTTTGAAATTTATTTAATAAATGAATAAGCTAGAGGGCTTCGGACTTCCCGGCACCAGCCAGTTCGACTTAGAGGTACGCGACCCTGTCTTGCCTGCTCTATTGCTCATATATTACTCTTGAAATATATAAGCTAAATACTATTACTCCCGAATCGACGACCGTGGCGTTCACCCGCCCACCATTGCATCTTGCGACTCCGCAATGCGGGATATTCGCATCCGGCAGAGGGATGTCCGTGCGGAGCTTCGGTCACTCAATGTTCGGAAAGCCAGTGGACCCGACGGTATTCCGGCGGTGGTTCTTAAAAACTGTGCACCAGAGTTGTCTCCTGTACTGACGCGCTTGTATCGCCTGTCCTATTCCTCGGAAATTGTTCCGGAGGCCTGGAGAGAGGCGAACGTCCAACCCATTCCCAAAAAAGGCGACCGCTCCGATCCAGCTAATTACCGTCCTATAGCCGTCACCTCCATACTCTGTAAGGTGCTCGAGCGGATAATCAACACCCAATTAATCCGCCACCTAGAGGATCACTCCTTGTTAAATGATCGGCAATATAGTTTTAGGCCGAACCGATCCACGGGTGATCTTCTAGCGTACGTCACACACCTTTGGGGTGAGGCTATGGGTAGTCATGGGGAGTCCTTGGCCATCAGCCTCGACATTGCCAAGGCCTTCGATAGGGTCTGGCATCGCTCGCTTCTCTCCAAACTTCCTGCATTTGGTCTGCCATCTAAGCTATGCAACTGGGTTGCTGCCTTCCTCCACAAGCGCCGAATTAGGGTTCTCCGTGATGGCGCGGCCTCAGACTTCCAGGAGGTTAGCGCTGGTGTACCTCAGGGCTCCGTCCTATCGCCCACGCTGTTCCTTCTGCATATCAATGATATGTTGGCTCTTGGCAACATACATTGTTACGCCGACGACAGCACAGTACACGGGCGATATTTTGGACATCCTGCTGCCAAGCTAGCAGGCGTTGAGGGAAAACGACAGGAGCTTGTTGCTGAGCTCGACCGGGTCTTGAGCCGCATCTCTCAATGGGGTTGTGAGAATCTGACCGAGTTCAGCGCCAAGAAAACACAGCCGTGCGCGTTTTCAAACAAAAAGTCTCCATTCCTTCATTTTCCTACTCTTCAGAACACTCAACTGCAACTACAGGATAGGCTTAGTATACTGGGTATGGACATCTGTCGGGATCTTAATCCGCGTGATTACATCGAGACCGTCACTAAGGCGGCCTCGCGGAAGCTCGGTGTATTGAACAAGGTGAGACGGTTCTTCTCCGAGCATCTGTGTCTGTCTTTTATACAAGACCCAGGTTCGCTCCTGCGTGGAGTTCTGCTCTCATCTTTGGGATGGCTATGCGCAGTATCTGCTTGACGCTCTCGATCGGTTGCAGCGACGCGCAGTCCGTATTATAGACTGTCGTGAGGTCACCCAGTCTCTTGAGCCCCTGCAGTTGCGAAGAAATGTCGCCTCTATGGCAGTTCTCTGTCGCCTACATCACGGGGAGTGTTCTGACGAGCTCTTCCAATTGGTCCCACCTTCTCCCTTCCTCTACAAGACTACACGTGCTGGCCTGAGGAGTCACCGTTTGCGAGTCGAAGGTATGCGATCTCGAATGAAACGGTTTGGCTCTTCTTTCCTGTGACAATCGGTGAAAGATTGGAATTCATTACCAGCGCACGTTTTTCCTTCCCACTTTGATCCTGGGTCTTTTAAGCGGGGCGTGAAAAAGCATCTTACCAGGCCGCCATAGTGTGGGTCACCATACTACATTGACTAGACATGCAATGAGGATGGTGACCACCACTCTTGGACTCCATTTATTGCTTACCATCAGGCAAAGTGGAGTCATTATGGTAGGCTAGACAAATAAACAAAAAATATAAAAATTATATTCTCCATTCCATTTGTATAGGCAATATCGCTTTCCTAACTTTTCTATCCTCGCATTCCTCTCAATACACTAAAAAAAAATTCAATTAATTACGTAAAGTGCCCAGATGACAGCAATAGGCTTGCCCCCTATTACGTAAATGGGATTCAATAATAATTAGACAAATGTTGGCGTTAAGTACGCCTCTGTCTACCCCTTCGGGAATACAGGCATGCAGTACGTGCGTACAGACGTACTGAATAATAAAAAAAATATGAGTAAATTCAAATTTGTCAATCAACTTTAGCCTTTACCCGAACTAGGCCAAATAATGTGTGTGTGTGAATGTACGAACAATTACAAGAAAGGTTGCTTATTTTTCGCTATCTTTAATTTCCTGCCTTCCTCAACGTATTTAACTCCATATTTGCTACTTCTCAGGGGCCACATAAACCTTCAGAAATCACGACCTTCGCTTCTCAAATAACATCCTTCTTCTTTGTCCCTTCATACGGTTTGGTTCGAGGTTTGCATTCCAAAGAAAAACATACTGAATGGAGAAAGAATTCTCTCGAAATTTGGATAGCCACTAATCGTTATTCATTTAGTGTATCAGTGTTAACATCTTTGTTTTTGCAGTTACTTTTACGCTGTATGGTATTTGTATGTGAAAGTATCTTATATGCGTGTAATCATTTAAGTCTGTAATTTTCATTTGTATTTATATACATATGTATCTGTAAGTAAGTTTTATATTGTGCGTATAACGACTATACTCAAGTACCTACCGGAGTTTTTAATATTTAAATGCACCCATTTGCAGCTCTCTCTGTACCACCTGAAGGTTGCCGCCAAAGAATTCCTTAGGCATTAAGTCTGCCTGAGTATAATCAGTGCATAAAGCTTAATTATAATATAGAATAGGAGTGGTTATTAGGCAAAGTAAATAATAACGTATTAACTACCTCTCTTCAGTAAATTGTCATTATATACCGCGCACGTAATTACTTATGTAGGTATTTCGCCTACGTTTCTCTGTTTCACATGTCAGGTCAAACTGAAGGGTCTAAGCGATCGCTCAACGTTTATTTTCACTCCAAAGTCAGCTCTTTTGCACCCTTGTCTTCGCTTGATACATTGTTTAGGGGCAAATGAAATACATTTTACTTTTGGTTTTTATTAAAAAATACAGATGTCTAAAGGGGAATATTATTAATAAATTTTGTGTAAGTACGTGTATATTGTACACAGTGTGTATATTGAGCTCGTAAAGTAAGAAACCCAAAGCTCGTTTCTTTCAAGTTTTTATTAAGGTCCTACATACCCTGTCTCTCGTTAGTAACTTGTAGGAAAATATTTTTTTACTCAAAAGTAATTTCACAATTCTTAATATTTATATCTACATGCCCAAAAATCATCTTTACTGCCGTCAAGAGATAAGGTCCCTTACCCTCCTGTAAAGCTGACATCAAACAATAGTTTAACGCCTTGCTGATTCCTTATAAACAATACGAGCACTAAGACATCTGACAAAGCGCATGAATATCTCAACTGTTTAATTAGATTTTAGTATTTATACTGCTTATAGCTTTCTTTGGATGCGCCAGTAACTTCAGAGAAGATACTAAACATCTTACTACTAAACACAGGACCAATTGAAAGTTACAGATACATATAAAAATATGTCCTTCTATCAGTACATTGATTCTGAACGTAATACGAGATTTATATTTTCTATTTCAACTTTACTTACTTCACCTAAAAAAATGTCAACTTAAGTTTATGAGCTCATACCTTTACCGAGAGTAAAGTACGAGAAAAAGGGAAAATAAAAACCAGTAAGTACGCTATGCCAAACACGTCCATAAGAGTCGGCTGATTTCTTCGTCACGTACACAGAAAAGAGAACTTTTATTACTTCCGAGTGGCGTAATTGTTATGGAGAAGGTTTCCCTTATTACTCAACTTTGTCCTTAAATGATAACGAGTACAGCCCGTAGAAACCCACTAATTGTATATTTTCTATTCTCGACTCAAATAGCCATATCAATATTCATTTAAAGAAGATTTACTTATCGATGCGTTTGTAATAGTAAATGATTTTGTTTGTTGTTGGAAAATAGCAGACCTGAGAAGGTATGTGAAATAAATATTTTTAAACTTTTTTTTTTAAGTCCTTTTATCGGTTATATTATTGTTGTACATGTATCCATATACATACTATATAACGTAATTCCTGATTACAGTAGGAAATTGTATTGCATATTCTTTTAACGTATTAAAAAAGAGTTTTTAGAACAGACGAAGTCCATCAATCAATTTAAAATAATGTCCATTGGCGTTTAAATAAAAAATAAAATTACCTACTAATAGCTGCGGCACACTATGATGGCCGTTTCAATATTGGTTTGCTCATAAAATTTCGTAAGAATTAAAAACTACATTTCAAACAAAACAGCAAACTGTTTTTTTATATTAATAGTGACGAACGAACGAACGAACGAACGAATAGTTGGTCGTAAAATTTGTCAGTTGGGCATGAAGGACTGATTAACTACGGCGACAAAACAATATATGTATGAAAATCTTATATTTACAATAAAACATAAAGATGCATTCTCAAAACTAAGATAAATAGAGCCGATCTTGTACCTATTACACAATTGTGACTTATCGGAAATAGAAAACAACGCGACTTTTGCTGACAACATGGGCGTGAGAGATTCCCCTGAAAAAGCCGCAGAAAAGATTCGAGACGCTGTAAACAGAGTCTACGACTGAATCAAGATATGTAGGATAAAACTAAATGAATATAGCTATGCTATAGCTATGCTACTAGTCGAGATAGGTTGTCTAGGTTAATCACGTGATGATGGTAAACAATAAAATTGTTTAATTTTTCTTTTTTTAACTTCCTTGATATTTATGAAAGTCCAGCATCTGCTCATAGAATATATCCCAAAGAATTATAAAACTTAAGATAATATCACGGAATGTTATAAATATTTCTTTTTGATACATATATTGATGAATAGCAAAATGCAATCTTTTGTATCAAAAACTTATTGTGATTCTGACTCGTTAGAAATGTCAAAATCAATTTGTAATTTTTCATAGTTTTCTTTCTTTACGATATTATTTATATATAGTTAACTTGTAGGTGGACCACGTAGGCTTCAAATAGACATTCAAAATCGAACCACAATCTGATCTTATCCATATTGTATCCAAAAATTGTAGGGTGATGAATCACACTGGAATCAGATTGAAGTCTTATTATTTATCTTATCTTGTAATATAAATTATCTTGTATATTATCTTGTATATAAATAAATAAATAAATACTCCACACATCTCACACACGGCCGTCTGATCCCAAACTAACAACTTTTTAAACACCTGATATCTAGAATCAATGATATGATAACGTTGCTTGAATCCATTAAGATCTTTTTTTTTCTTTTTTCTTACTTTTTGATAACTGACGGTAAATTCCTGAAAATGCCGTGTTCGAGGAGTACATCTAATGGATCTATTACTGTTGCGAATATTTCCTGAAAAGCAATAGTCTTGAGAGTATTTCAAAAAGCTTGACTTTCTCTTAGTTATAAAAAGCCTCTGTGTAATCACAGTCCGTAAATACTTGGAAAGCTAGCAGACTCAAAAAGTAGGACCCAATTTCATTGCAAGCTCAGTACAGTTCATGCAATCAAGATCTTTGTTATTGCTTATCTTGATGATGAACTTGTCATAAATAATTTCTACTGCTTCACGTTCCACGACGGGATTGCCGACAAACCTATTGACAATGTATCAATATATACATTATTAAGTAGATATTCTTTGGTATCATTTAATTACAGGTGAGGGCACATACATACCTTATATAAAAACCTTACTCTTGATATAAAATTCCGATGGAAGGAATACGTCTAGAAAAATATCTAATAGCTGAAACTACGCTATAAGAAATTCCATTGTCTATTATCATAAATAATAAACTTGTAATAATCAAGCAAGTTTTAATGCCAGTCTGGACTTGTAGAATATAACTATGTGGCTGTTCCGACCAGACCAATGGGATGATGATCCAGAGATACTGGAATAAGGGATTGTATGTTGCAGTTAATTCTCCATGGTATATAAGAAATGACGACTGGTACCTTCATCGGGACATGCAAATGACCACGTGAACATGAAAATTACCCTGCTTCTCGACCACATAAACAAAAAGGCGTCCTCACCGAACAAGAAACCGTTCGAACTATATATACTTATATACTAAAATTTGCCGTTTTACTTTTTTTATATAACATACTAGTTTCATATGTAATGACTTTATTAATATTGTCACATGGTCAAATCTTTTCTTTTTGTGAGAACAAATATTTTTACGTTTGAACCAACAATAAAACAGGCCTTTAGACATAATCTAACTATATTTATATTAAAATAAATTTGAATTTATTTTTATTTTATTTATTTATTACACTTCCCGCAATTTCAATATTGCTCAAGGCGGACTTTATCTAAAATTGAATTTTGATTATATTTATTGGTGAACTGTAATTATATTTTAAGTTCGAAATTTTAGAAATGAAATCTTGTGAGCACAACTACTACTACCGACAAATTTGCTTACGACATTGCGAAAGTAGTTTTGGCTTGTCGTTACTTCCAGAAGAACAAACTGTGAGTGCATTGCAATTCTATGTTTACGACCTTTATTGTAAATTTCGCCGATATGGCCGAATGTAGGCACATAACGGATTAAAATTGTCAGACAGGTGAATTTGTTATACGACTTTATTATACAATTACCAACGTGAGTCTCTAAATAGAGAGCCAATTTTAAAAATAACTTCAATAGTTGAATGCTTAGCCAAAGCGCTGAATATTGGAAAACGAACTGTTTAATGAATAGCCAAAGAAAATATATAGCAAGACTGGCACAGAAAAAAAATTAATTCCCACACCAAAAACGAGAAAACGATCAAACGTGTGACTAAAGGAGACTAGGAAAAGGTTTTGAAGAGAACATTAATGTTATAATAGCAAAATATATGAAGCTCATTCAAAATTATCCCAATTGACCTTAACACAGTATTTTAAAGGTTAAGCCAGTTGTCACTAGTAACCCCTCCAACTGTATCCTTACGTTGTCGTCGTGGGGGGGCTTGCGCGGGTCAATGATCCCTGGGGCTGTGCCGGTAGGGCCACTCATGCCGGATTGGCCCAGGGGGAGACTCCAGACTAAGCAGGATACCCTGTGGGACTCTTCCAAGGGTCACTCAGAGTTGCTCCGCTGTCCTCAGCGGAGGAACGAGGACGGGCTCGGCGTGCACTCACACTGCCACCGAGCAGGCATTTGGAGATTTTAGCTCGATGCCACCGTCGGCATATCGTAATCCCGATAGGAGTCTCGCGGCTTCGATTGGGGGCGAGGGTCTTGGCTTAGCCGCCCGGACTGCGAGGAAGAAAACCTCTATAAAAAATTACCCCGTATCCCGTGTTCTGGTGCGTGACCATGGGATGCATGGCTGATGGGTGGTTCAGCCGCAAGCGCACTCCCAGCCGGGGCACCTGCGGACCCCTCGGTTGGGCATAAATTTATGCTTGCCCGGGTATTGGGGGATCTCTGCCCGGGTGGACCTTTAGTTCTCCCCCACTCGTGGGATTAAATATGGAATTAAATTTAAATAACAAAATTAAAAATGACGAAAAGAAGGAGAAAAGTAAGAGGAAGATCAAGAATACGAAGGCGGATGACACATCGTCTAATGACGAGGTTTTGACTGAGACGCCTATCTCGGTGGTGCTCCCAGAAGTGAGTCTATCTTCTGGGAGCAGAAGAATGTCGGTGCGAGTTCGTTCCAGGGCTGCCAGTTCCGCGGCTGACTCAGCAGAGGAGATGGAACTGGAAGCAGAAAGTCGAAAGCGCGGGCGGGATGAGGACGGCGACACGTCGCAACACATGTTGCCGCCGAAAGTGCCGAGTAGCAGGCGTGGTCGATCACGCACACCGATCTCGGCCCCGACGAGTTCCGTCTTTTCCAGGGCTGAAGCGTACGCCCGGGTGCGAGCGGAGGGCGAAATCGTTGCAGAGGAGGAGATCGCAGATCTCCTTCTTAAAATAAGTCGGCCGGTGGAGGGAGGTTCTGATCCTCTTACACCGGTTGCTTTGAAGGAGAGAACAAATGCGGCGGTGGCCATTATTCAGAAAGTGGCCACTAAGTCCACCAACCTAAAGGGCTCTTTTGTCAGGGCCCTGAAGGACTCTTCCTCTGTAGTTTTGGAGGCCATGGAAGGCCTCATTCAAGATGTTTCGTGCCTCCAAGAGGCAAATAATCGACTTTCGGCGGCAAATGAGCGCCTGACCCAGCAGGTTGCTGAGCTGAGTGCTCAGTTCGCCCAGTTTCGGGCTGGAACGAGTTCTACTAGCCCTGCGCACTCCAATCTGGTGGCGCAGCAGCCTGCTGCCTCGGCCTCCCCCTCCCTTGTTTCTGATGCCCACTTGCGTCAAATCGTAGACGTAGTGTGGCGAATGTTGGACGGACGCCTGGCGGGACTTGAGGCAAGGCTACCAGCACCTATAGTTCGGCCGCCCCTCGCCACAGACAAGCCGAGGGCTGCGCCAGTGCCGATGCCATCCACCGCCTCAGGAGGTCGTGCCGGTGTAACCTACGCGACTGCAGCGTCGGTGACGGTACAAAAAACTGGACGGCTTTCTAAGACACCGGCCAAGGTGGCGGAGAAATTCCCTCCGCTTCCCACTAAAAGGCCTAAAAAGACTGTGGTGCCTCCGGTTTCTTCCAACGCTGAACCTGTGCCTGGCTCATCCACGTCTGCCCCCTCAAACGACGAATGGCGGATGGTTGAAGGAGGAAAAAAGTCCCGCCGAAACAGAAATAAGGGCAACCGGAAACTCGCCTCGCTGCAAGCTCCGGAAGGAGCAAAGGAAGTCACAACACCGAAGAAAAGGAAGCTGCAACCGCCGAAAACGGCAGCTGTTGTAGTTACGGTGAGTCCGGAGGCAGCAAATAGCGGACAATCCTACGCTGCTGTCTTCAAAAAGGCCCGAGACTGCCTCACATCTGAGTTCGTAAGTGCAGGCGCTCGGCTGCGCACCGCCCAGACGGGGGCTCGGATTCTCGAGTTCCCCGGAGCTGAGGGTGCGAAGACGGCAGACATCTTTGCTGAGAAGCTACGGGGCGTGTTTGCAGAGGCGAGTGGGATACGGATCGCCAGGCCTACTAAATGCGCAGAGATGCGCATATCAGGCTTGGACGACTCCGTCACAGTCGACGAAGTCCGGAGGGCAATCCAACAGAAAACAGGCTGCCCCCTAGATAACCTTAGGGTCGGCGTCATACGCCCCGGACAAGGAGGACTTGGCGCGGTGTGGGTTAGCTGTCCCGTGGCAGCCGCCAAGATATTAGGCGATGCTGGAAGAATCCTCATCGGTTTTGTGAATGCCAAAATTACAATTTTGGCGGCAAGACCGATGAGGTGTTTTAAATGTTTGGCTTCAGGACACACCCGCGTCAAGTGCGGAAGTTGTTTTGACTGCAGTGGACTCTGTTTCCGCTGCGGTCGACCGGGGCATAAGGCGGTGGATTGTTCGGCCGCCCCTCACTGCCCAGTGTGTGCGGCGGGTAATTTGCCCGCCAATCACCAGATGGGACAGGGAGGCTGCAAGCCTCCTCGTGCTTCTCAGAAAACATCGCAGGCCAGCCAGTCGACCCAGGCTGCCTCAGATGTCAATCGTGCGTCGCCACCATTGCCCATGGAGGAGGCTGTAGAGACGGTTCAGTAATGGACCACGTCTCCGGCCTCCTTGTCCAGACGAACCTGAACCACTGTGCCGGTGCACAGGACCTCTTCCTGCAAACCATGGCAGAGTGGTCAGTTGGTGTGGCCGTAGCCGCGGAGCCCTATTACGTTCCTCCCCGACCAAACTGGCTGGGTGACTGGGACGGCTCCGTGGCAGTCGTTGGCTCCACGGCGGCTCATTCCCCGCCCTTGTCGCTAAGTGACAAGGGTCCTGGATATGTTGCCGCCAAATGGGGGGAAATCACCATTTATGGTGTCTACTTCTCCCCCAACCGGAGTCTGAGCGATTTCGAGGTTTTCCTTAACAACCTGGAGACCTCGATACGGCGATTAGCGTCTGGGCACGTTCTAGTGCTGGGGGACTTTAACGCTAAGTCCATCGCGTGGGGTTCCCCCAGGACGGACGCACGGGGCGATGCTGTAGAGGAGTGGGCAACTTCGGTGGGCCTCTGTCTCCTAAACAGAGGCACTACCAACACGTGTGTGCGACAGCAGGGGGGGTCGATAGTGGACCTTTCGTTCGCTACCCCTGCACTCGCAGCACGAGTAAGGAACTGGCGTGTCCTGGAAGAGGTTGAGACGCTCTCGGATCATCTCTATATCCGATTTGAACTCTCCCGGACCCAGGACTCCAGAAGGGGTCACATGGCGCGGCGTACATCCCGTTTTCCGCGGTGGGCTGTATCGAAGTTAGATAGGGATCTACTGGAGGAGGCAGCCATCATTTACTCTTGGCTGTCTCCGCAGCCTTCAAACGAGGAGGTAGACATGGGGGCGGGCCGCTTTTGTAATGCGATCACGCAGATCTGTGATGCGGCCATGCCCCGCGTTCTAGGTCGTCGGCCTCCAAGGTAGGAGGTCTACTGGTGGTCCCAGGAGTTGGCGGACCTCCGCGCGGCCTGCACTCGTGCCCGGAGGTCCTACACTCGCAGTTGTCGGCGTCGCTGCGAAGAGGGGGAGGAAGACCGGCTTCATGAGGAGTACCGAGAGGCACGGAAAACTCTGAAGCTGGCCATCAGCCGCGCCAAAGAGGTGAAGAGAAAGGAGATGCTGGAGGGTCTCAATCGTGACCCCTGGGGTCGCCCATATCGTGCGGCGCAACAAAAGCTCCGCGCGCTGGCCCCTCCCCTTACGGAGACTCTCCAGCCCAGCTTCCTGCAGAAAGTGGTTGAGGGTCTTTTTCCGCGACGAGTGGAGCACTCACCCCCATCGATAGCCCCTTTGGCTGGGAGGGACGGGGAGTTTGGGGTGGGGGATGCTCTACCCGTCGCAGAGGCGGAGATAGGGGCGGCTGTTCTTCGGATCCGCTCCAAGAACACCGCCCCCGGGCCAGACGGGATTCCTGCCCGAGTGTTGGCCCTGGCCCTTGATCACATGGCAGACCGCCTCACTGTTGGCAGACCGACAAACTGTTTGAGATGACGGCAGATGACGATGCGGGCAGAGAGTACCCTACTCTCTGCCCGCATCGTCCGGCACCTGGATGAGGTTGGCCCCGATTTGTCGGACGCCCAATTCGGTTTCCGAGCGGGTCGTTCGACGATCGGAGCTGTAATGCGTCTGAGAGCCGTGACCGAAGAGGCTGTGAGCTGTGGCGGCGTGCTGTTGGCGGTGTCGTTGGACATCGCCAACGCATTCAATAGTCTGCCATTCAGTTGCATTAGGGAAGCTCTCCGCTATCACGGAGTGCCAAAGTACCTGAGGCGACTAGTGGCAGACTATTTAGAGGAGCGTACCGTCATGTACGAGGACCGAGATGGAATCCTATGTCATCGGCCCATGTCGTGCGGTGTTCCGCGGGGGTTTGTCCTTGGACCACTCCTGTGGAACATGGGGTACGACTGGGCTCTTCGTGGTGACTTCCCCCCCGGGCTGGGCGTAATCTGTTACGCCGATGACACTCTGGTCACAGCCCGGGGATCGAACTTTCAGGAGGCGGCGCGCCTGGCCACCAGGGGAGCCTCACTGGTGGTCCAGCGCATAGAGGCGCTAGGCTTGCGGGTGGCCCTGGACAAGACGGAGGCCATTTTATTTCATGGTCCCCGTCGTGATCCACCTGCTGGCGCTGCCATCATGGTCGGCTCGGTCCTCGTACCAGTTCGGGCCCATATTAAATATTTGGGCCTGATCCTTGACTTTTGCCCAACTTGGGTGGACCCAGCGTCGCAACAAGACTGCTGTACACGGGGGTTGTCCGGTCAATGGCACTATACGGTGCACCGGTGTGGGCGGAAGTTCTGACCGCCCAGAATAGGGCACGCCTCTGGCGCCCTCAGAGGGTCATGGCGGTTAGAGCCATACGCGGTTACCGCACCGTGTCGACGGAGGCGGCGTGCGCGTTGGCCGGAACTCCCCCGTGGGACTTGGAGGCAGAAGTGCTCGCCGAAGTATATCGGCGGACGACTGATTTCCGGTCGGGTAGTGTCAATCGACCCCCGTCCGAAGAGGTACGCGAGTGGCGCGAGGCCGCTCGCCGAGTCACTATGGCTCGTTGGTCGTCCCGGCTGGAGGCTCCACGTGCTGGCTTAGCCACCGTGGAGGCGCTCCAGCCGGTCATCGTCGAGTGGGCAGGGCGGCAGCACGGGACCCTTTCTTTCCGACTAACGCAGGTTCTTTCCGGGCACGGTTGCTTCGGAAAGTACCTGCACTCGGTCGCTAGGAGAGAATTGAGTCCCGTCTGTCACCACTGCGACTGTAGTGAGGACTCGGCCCAGCATACGCTCGCGGATTGCCCCGCTTGGGCGACGCAGCGTCGGGCCCTCACTTCAGTCATTGGAGAGGATCTGTCACTGCCGGCCATCATACGCTCCGTGGTCGGCAGTGACAGGAATTTTACCGCGGTCGCAGCATTCTGTGAGGAGGTCATCTCACAGAAGGAGGCGGCGGAGCGGGCCCGGGAGGATAATCTCCACTCGGACCCAATTCGCCGCCGGCGAACCGGGTGGCGGAGGCGCGCTTACCAGCGCCTCATGCCACCCTGAGTGTGGCTGCGGGTGGTCGGGACGGGTTTTCCCCTCCATCCGCCATATAGCTAGCCGCGAGGGGGTGACGTCCGCGTGTGTCTGGACGCCGCCTAATTGATAGGTTACCCGCAGGTGGTGCCCGCATAGTGCGGGCAGGCGCTAGGAGGGGTCCGGATGTCTTAATAAAGCTGTTCCCGGATTCCTCCTATTTTAAGCGCAGTATGGCACACCGTGTGGTTTTAGTCGGTTCGATTCCGACACACCGTTCCACTGAAAACCCGGGTGGAATGACGGCCCGAGGGGGTTTCCACACGAAAAAAAAAAAAAAAAAAGTTGTCACTAGTAAAGCGATGCTGTAGAGGAGTGGGCAACATCGGTCGGCCTCTGTCTCCTAAACAGTGGCACCACCAAAACGTGCGTGCGACAGCAGGGGGGGTCGATAGTGGATCTTTCGTTCGCTACCCCTGCTCTTGCCGCACGAGTAAGGAACTGGTGTGTCCTGGAAGAGGTTGAGACGCTCTCGGACCACCTTTATATCCGATTTCAGCTCTCCCGGACTCAGGACCCCAGAATGGCGCGGCGTCTTTCCCGCTTTCCACGGTGGGCCATCTCTAAGCTAGACCGGGACCTACTGGAGGAGGTAGCTATCGTTTACTCTTGGCTGTCTCCGCAGCCTCCGACCGAGGAGGTTGACGTAGGGGCAGGCCACTTTCGCGATGCGGTTACGCAAATTTGTGATGCGGCCATGCCCCACGTTTTAGGTCGTCGGCCTCCAAGGAAGGAGGTCTACTGGTGGTCCCAGGAGTTGGCGGACCTCCGCGTGGCCTGCATTCGTGCCGCGTTTGTTGTTCGCGCCATTCGTTTCCCGCAACGGGTGGAGTACTCACCCCCGTCAATGGCCGCCTTGGCCAGAGACGACGGGGAGTTCGAGGAGAAGGATGTTCCACCCGTCTCGGAGGCGGAGATAGGGGCGGCTGTTCTACGGATCCGTTCCAAAAACACCGCCCCGGGGCCGGACGGGATCCCTGCCCGAGTCTTGGCCCTGGCCCTTGACCACATGGTAGACCGCCTCAATGAGGTGTTCGACGCTAGCTTGGTGTCAGGACGCTTTCCTGATTGCTGGAAAAGCGGGAAGGAAGCCGGGACGGCCTGCCGATTCGGTCACGGCCTACAGACCCATTGTGCTGCTGGACGAGGCGGGTAAACTGTTTGAGAGAGTACTCTCTGCCCGCATCGTCCGGCACCTGGACGAGGTCGGCCCCGATTTGTCGGACGCCCAATTCTGTTTCCGAGCGGGTCGTTCGGCGGTCGGGGCTGTATTGCGTCTGCAGGCCGTGACTGAAGAAGCGGTCAGCTGTGGCGGCGTGTTTTTGGCGGTGTCGTTGGACATCGCCAACGCATTCAATAGCCTGCCATTCAGTTGCATCTGGGAAGCCCTCCGTTATCACGGGGTGCCACAGTACCTGAGGCGACTAGTGGCAGACTATTTAGAGGAGCGTACCGTCATGTACGAGGACCGAGAAGGACATCTGAGTCGTCGACCCATGACGTGCGGTGTTCCGCAGGGATCTGTCCTTGGACCGCTCCTGTGGAACATGGGGTACGACTGGGCCTTTCGAGGTGACTTCCCCCCTGGGCTGGGCGTAACCTGTTACTCTGATGACACTTTGGTCACGGCTCGGGGGGCGAACTTTCGGGAGGCGGTGCGTTTGGCCACCAGAGGAGCCTCACTGGTGGTCAGGTGCATCGAGGCGCTGGTGCACGGAGGCCCTTCTATTCCATGGGCCCCGTCGTGGTCCACCCCCTGGCGCCTCAATCATGGTCAACTCGGTTCTCGTACCGGTTCGGGCCCACATAAAATATCTGGGCCTGATCCTTGACGGGAGGTGGCTCTTCGACGAGCACTTTCGGCAGCTTGCTCCAAAGCTGGTCGGTACTGCGTCCGCCCTTGGGCGACTTTTGCCCAACTTGGGAGGACCTAGCGACAAGACAGCTGTACACGGGGGTTGTCCGGTCAATGGCACTATACGGTGCACCGGTGTGGGCGGAGGCTCTGACCGCCCAGAATAGGGCACGGCTCTGGCGTCCTCAGAGAGTTATGGCGGTTAGAGCCATACGCGGTTACCGCACCGTATCCACGGAGGCGGCATGCGCGTTGGCCGGAACACCCCCGTGGGATTTGGAGGCGGAAGTACTCGCCGAGGTCTATCGGCGAACGGCTGATTTCCGGGCGGTTGGTGGCAGTCGGCCCCCGCCCGAAGAGGTACGCGAGTGGCGTGAGACCGCACGCCGAGCCACAATGGTTCGTTGGTCGCCCCGGCTGGAGGCTCCACGTGCTGGCTTTGCCGCCGTGGAGGCGCTCCAGCCGGTCATTGTCGAATGGGCAGGGCGGCAGCACGGGACTCTTTCCTTCCGACTGAAGGTTCTTGAAGGGCACCCCTGCTTCGGGAGGTACCTGCACTCGGTCACTAGGAGGGAAATGAGCCCCGTCTGTCACCACTGTGACTGTAGTGAGGACTCGGCTCAGCACACGCTTGCGGTTTGCCCCTCTTGGGCGTCGCAGCGTCGGGCCCTCACTGCAGTCATCGGAGAGGATCTGTCGCTACTGGCTGTTATACGCTCCATGGCCAGTAACGACAGTAATTTTACCGCGGTTGCAACCTTCTGCGAGGACGGTATCTCGCGGAAGGAGGCGGCGGAGTGGGCCCGGGAGGACGATCTCAATTTGGACCTAATCCGCCGCCGGCGAACCGGGTGGCGGAGGCGCGCCTACGCCTCATGCCGCCCTGAGTGTGGCCGCGGGTGGTCGGGACGGGTTTTCCCCTCCACCCGCTTTAGTGGCCAGCCGCGAGGGGGTGACGTCCACGTGTGTCTGGACGCCGCCCTATTGATAGGTTACCCGTAGGTGGTGCCCGCATAGTGCGGGCAGGCGCTAGGAGGGGTCCGGATGTCTTAATAAAGCTGTTCCCGGATTCCTCCTGTTTTAAGCGCAGTATGGCACACCGTGTGGTTTTAGTCGGTTCGATTCTGACACACTGTTCCACTGAAAACCCCGGTGGGATGACGGCCCGAGGGGGTTTCCATACGAAAAAAAAAAAAAAATCTTGTCGCTGGTAACACGCAGTCTCTCTATGGGAAAATTCTTCACTGCCAATATTATAGATTGTTTAGGGACTCCAACTTATCATGGCGTTTAAAACATGCCATACTCTCTAAAACTGAATATAAATCATAATCCAGTGAATTAAGATCGGGACTAGAAGACTGCTTTTAGAAGAACCCTAGAACCTTGTCGCATAAGTTCTAGGTGCTATATTCATTTTCCGAGATCGCCTTTTTCGTACGAATACTATGCGGACGGGCATGTCTTTTTCTATCAAGCAGAGGAGGGGTCATTGCAAGTATGCGCTCCTCGTTCTTACAATGGTGAAAGATCTGTCGGGGAACAATGTAGAACATAAAGCCATTTTTAACTCTAGATTTCTTGATGACCTTAAACATTTCGAATTTGTTCGCATCAAATGTGAAATCATCCCTTTAAATAAGGCGGTGTGGAAGGGTTGAACAGTGTAGTATTTAATAAAAAAAGGATAGACAAGATAGATGAGGACGTATTGCTAACCACAACACGACAAAAAATTCAGAAACATGATAAAATTTTAAAATCTAAATTTCTTTTGTGTAATAAATAATTTTTATTTTTAACAGTATCTTTTACAAACATATTAATAAATGGTATGAAGAGAAAGCCTTGTCTGTCATTACGTACAAAGTTTAGCCTGGGGCGCACGGTCTGAGTAAACTTTACTTCGCTCATTACATCTTAGAAGGAACCAGCTGTAACAACTAAGCTGGAATAGTATATACACAACACTAACTGTTATAGTAAATTAGTTTTGATAACTCTTGCTGCAGACTTTTTGTAATTGAACGACCATGTGGATAATCGAGACAATAATTGAAAAGTTATTAGAGAAATAAAGACAATACTTAACCAAAATACTAAAAAAGTTAGGATTAAAATACGATAAGTGAGTATTCTAAAAAGTTTAATATCCGCCCGTTTACCCCCTACCTACGAAAAAGAAGATTATTTAAAACATGACATAATGTGACGATATCATATACTTACATTTTTAAACTACCCATACAAGTTTTTCCTTGGAGTAATAATTTTTTTAAAAGTATATCAATGAAGCAACTCGAGTAACCGGACAGTTTAAAAAAATCTCGTTCAACCCTTAGCAGTCCACTCCTAACCAAGCATTAAAACGAGTAAAATAACGTAATGTTATAAATGTCTAAACTATAGTAAACTGGAAATAAATAATAATAAAAAATAGTCAGTACAGTACAAAAACTAAAATAAAAAAGAGCTGTTTCATATACTGTTACTTGACATTTACGTCCAGGTATAAAATCCAAATAAAGCCATCAAGATTCATCTATATAATGGTTACAAGGCAAAACACGGAGCTATAGCAAAAATCCTCAGCTTGAAATATATTTACTAAAATATCAAACCACTTATATAATTACTGGTGCAGTACTTTTATACTGTTATCAGCGGCTATAAATTTTCAAGTAGTGAAAAGCTAATAGGTCAATGAGCTGTTCGTTGGATGGTTATTACATTGTTATGAGGTAAGTCACGCTTGACCCGGTGACTTTGATTGAGCAATTTTCTTCGACAGCAAGCTCACACTATTATATGATTAACATATCGATCAAGTTATTATTAGTAATATTTGCTGTAAATTAATTGCCAGTACTCCAGTGGATTATTTTTGTAGTCGCTCGTAAGCACGCTACAGTATGGTCATTCCGCACCGGAATCGGACTTATTAAACTTACTTACACGGTTACACGCTTTTGTCGTGTCAAAATGAAGAATGAACATGATGATAATATACACATGCTCGTACATACATACACTTCCCTTTGTACCCCCGATGGGTAGATCCCGATGCAGAGGCGTAGTTAACCACTTTTTGCCGGTTATAATTTAGTCACCTTTACATATGTTAAAAGGGACAAGCATATTACCGTTATCTGGGAACTTTTAGAAATTATATTGACGGGAAAGGGAGGATAGAAAGGATAATGATTACACAAATGGATTGGGGAGTATAAACAATAGGTCAAACTAGTATAGGGAACATACCTATATCTCGAAATGGTTGGTGCCGGGAAGTCCGAGCCCGCTAACGTATAATATTGATAGTAATATTTTAAAAATGTTGTTTTATCACAATTTTCTACCATTTTAATTCTCTAAGCCACTTTTTTAACTGATTTTCTTTTAGTTGCGACACTTTGTCGCTAGCAAGCAATGTTAAAACCTTTTTATTCCCACTTAACTGATTAATCGTCGTAATGTTCGTTCGTTTGTCAAATATGAGTCGAATTTATAAATCGCTTAAAGTTTAATTAACTGTTGTCTTATATCCAGAAACTACGAACGTGAACCTCCCACGTAGACAAAGACTAGTAATAGTCTTCCGCAGTAATACTGTAATGAGCATTCCTGTTGAAATCGTAAAGCTAACATTGTATTTAAAGTACAAACTTGGGATTACTTTAATCACACTTTGCAACACACGCAGCAATTTTAAACTAAGAACATGGCAAAAGGTTTATTTCAAATGGTATAACCTAATGAGTATTTGTTAGTGTCCAACACAAAAGAGGAAAGCAAAATGAATTTGAAATGTTAATGCAATTTAGGACTAATTACGAACAAAGGAAGCAAGGAGAAACAAATCCGTCATCTATAATTCATTTCTAATAGAAGATGGTATTTCAAAGGTGTTATTTATGTATTGTTAAGGTCACTTAAAGCAACGAATTAGTCAGGTCAGTGCAAGTTCTTTTGTCGGAAGTCATATTATGAATATTTATACCAGTTTGGAAACCGACGCATGAAAATTAAATAGTTAGAGTGTAAATTTTCTCCTTCAACAAATTTTGTTCATGTATTCTATTCATGTGTTCTATTAATATATCTTTGTTACTAATAGGCAAGTTAAATTTGGTTTGTTTAGATTTCTGTTTCTATAGCCTATTCTATAGTCGATATCACCCCGTCCTGATAAAAAAATCGTCTATCGTCTATCATCGTATGTGACTACTTAGCTTTTGAGGTATTTTCGATGCTTAGGTATCATCTTTAGAGTAAAGCAAATCCTACTATTGAATCCCGTAACTAGTGTGTAAACCACTCAAATTAGTACAGGAATTTTAATTTATTTTTCGTTTGCCCGTTTTTAACGAAGCCAGGTTTTTTTACCTTACTGCCATAGATTCTAGTTACTATAACAGGCCAAATTTTTATAATAACAGTTTATTAAACAATTTTAAAATGACAACAAGAATGCACCCCCACGAACGACGAACGTTACCTATCTAAATAGTCATGCAACTCTAAAGATATTTTAGCTTTCCAAAACTTCCTGTAGCTCACGTTCCCCACTTATCTCGTGCATGTAAACTGTGTTCTACTTTTATAGCTACGTTCGGAATCCAATCACATGCCGTTGACTATGGTGCTTTGAACAAACTCTTGGAGTTCTAACAAACTAGTACCACTAGTGGATTCCCTCTACGAATAACGGAATTTCCGATCAGACAGGACACTTCTTCCGATTCTATCGTCAGTACTTGTTTATTCACCGCACAAGGTAGGAATTTAGTTTTTAAATCTTGCTTCACCCGATGTGGATTTGTCGTAGAAGAAGATTTAAACATTTTTCAGTGCCCAGATTTTCTTTATAAAAAACGATAAAAAGTGAAAATATGACATTATGCACATATTTACACCCTAATTAAGTCCTTTAAACTAGTAGTTAGTATAATATAAAAGGGTCGTTGCTGCTTAGGTGGGTGCGTCATCGGCTACAGCAACGGTCTACCGTTGAACCGCGAAAGCGATAGCAACGCGATAGATGCATATGAATAATACTACGTCATACGTCAACGTTCTAATGCTAAAATCTGTTATCCGTCACTCCATCACGGCCGAGCCGCTGTTAGTGCGTCTGCCTACAACCTAAGACATTTTAATAACACCCATGCAACGATGATCCTTCTAAGCAGTCTCATCTAAAAAATTATATACAAAGGAAAATAATTTATTTTTGCAGCATGTTTTAATTTATCTAGTGGTATTCTGTCAATAAATCATAAAAGATAAATAGCGTACAATGCCATGCTATATATTAAGCAACTAAACAGATTTAGCATATTTTAAAAACTATTAAAACTTTTTAATGAATCTACGCTACCACTGCGGATATTAAGAATATCGTTATCGTTATCATGTTTGAAGTATGCATGGTTTGAAGGTAAGTATTACTAGCAAGTAAGTAGGTAAGATAAGCCTCCAATAAAACTTTTTTTTTATAAACAAATTGTAATAAAACAATTGTCATACGTCCTGTTATGACGTTATTAGATCGTAATCTCATTACAATTTTCAACTTTTTACCTATCAAAACAACTATAACTTAAAGTTAGTAGTGACTGACTTCTTCCTTAAGTGCTGCAAAACTTACACAGAAAAAGTTTTATCATGCAATAAATAACTTAAGCCAACGTTCATGGGCTCTTGAACTTTTATGACATAAACAATATTGATGAACAGAATAAACCATTGAAGCCACCGCTTTCATTTTATGATATTATTATATTAATTGAGAATCCGTGTCTAGTGAACTGTTTTGTAGAACATTAACTTTCCCGGTATGAATTGTATCATACCTTTGCCCAAAACAAGTCACCCTTCTCTTACACACATTTTTTGTCCTATTTCTATTGTCTTCTTCCAGTCTCAAGTTCTAGAGGTATTAGAGAGGGAGTGGACAACTCTAAAATTACCGTGTTAGTCCTGGTTGATTTATCGAATGCCTTCAATACCGTCAGTCAAGAGTTCCTACTATCCATCCTAATTAATCGTAATGGCTAAGGCGTCGGACTTGCGTGCGTTTTGGGTGGATGACTCGTCATCAAACTGGAGTGAACTTTGCAACTCTGCAGTGCCTCAAGACGATATTATATAATCCCTATTATTTTCTTTATTTATTAAGTAGTTAACCCAACAACTTCAATGAACGTATCGCCTGTATGCTAATGACTTCCAGATATACTCACGGAGGAGGGTGTGATACATATCGAAGGCCATTGATAAGGTAAACAAACAACTAAATGTCAGGCAATTGTCGCAGGAGCAAATCAATGGTGGGCAATCTAGACACGGCGTCGATCATACCGATTGTCTTTTATAACCCACCTACATATACCTGTAACTTCAGTGATTAAGGACCTTGGATCGTCGGGCCCAGGTTGCACAAGTGTCTCAGAGTCACTGGTGCTCTCCGAACGTTATACCATTTAGGAAACTTCCTTCCAATTAAAACGAAAACTTCCCTAATGTCCCCATAGTTAACTATGGGGATGTGTATTATTTTGACCTGAATGCAGCTCTCCTAAACAATGTAGACCGTCTTCTGAATAACTGCATTCGATTCATTTTCAATCTTCGCAAGTATTATTATGTCTCTGCTTTACGTTCACAATTGTAGTGGCTCGATATTCGACAACGTCGCAGTTTGCGGGCACTAACTTTTCTATACTCTTTCTTGAACTCCCCGGCTTCTTAAGTCCCTACTTTCAATTTTTGTGCTCTACAGAATAACCACAGGGCACATGACTATATACCTAGTTATATATATATATATATGTGTGTGTATATTTTTACGCATTTGTATATATGAAACTTTGTATATGTCTATAAATTGCGAATAGCTCGTTTTTAGAAATGAAGGCATAACTATGCCCCCCACATTGGATTCTGTACCTTCATTTCATATTATAAAGGGCGTTAGGGTGACTTAGGACAATTATTTAAAATTACGCAATTTCAGTGTAAAAAAAATTAAGGAGTCACTTAAATATGTATATTAAGTACTAAGTCACAATCTAAGTTTACACTATGACAGACAGTTGAACAAAAACTATTAGTGTGATTAAGAATCAGTGTTCCAAACACTATACTCTTTTTTTCTTGCTTATGTATTTCTTATAAAACATCTCTAAATAATAAATAATAGTTTAAAAAACTAAAAAAAAAACACGCTCACGCTTATCATAAGAGAGTCTCTCCGAGGTTGTAATAAGCCGAGTGCCCGATCAAAGAGTAAGTATGGGACTGCACGCATGCGTAGTTCGCGCACTAGCTCTAACTCTCTTACCCGCATGCAAAGGATGCGGAAAGATATTAATTAATCCTGGCGAATCTAATTAGGATAATCGGATATTTTATTCGAATTATTGCATTGTCATCGGTCTCTGACAGGTGTGCAAAGTTTAAATTAAATCTGATCGTTCAAAGTAGGGTAAAATCGAGCTCAAAGGAGTCGGTTACATACATACATACATACAGGTTAAACTAATAAAAGCGTGTTAATAATAAAATCAAAAATCTATATAAATACAAGCTGACCCTGCAAACGTTGTTCTGCCACATAAAATCTGTATAGGGTCACCCTTATCATTTAGGGGTATAAAAAATAGATGTTGGCCTATTCTCAGACCTACTGAATATGCATATAAAATTTCATAAAAATCGGTCACGCCGTTTCGTAGGAGTATGGTCACTAACATTGTGACACGAGAATTTTATATATAAAATACCACAAAATTAGGTTTGGTCACAAGCGTTGTTTTCTTTTTTTAAATAGAGGACCCTGTTCCCAATTCTGCTAATTAATTCCAAATAAAGTAGAGGATTTCTTTTATGTTTCTTCTTTAAACAATGTTTTTTGCAAGAAATTGGTTGCAACATAAGAGCCCAGAACCGTTTTCTTTTACTCTTACTCAGTTAGAGAGGTGAATTAACTAAACAATAATACAAATAATATAGAGTACACGGTAGTTTTAAGAGAATACATGGTTATATGCCGGAAAGTTATGGAGGACATAGATCACCAGGCGTCGGAGAGCAAATGATGATCTCCGACTTCCATGAGCACTTACCTAGGGGTAAGGCCCCTATAGTCTAAAGTGTGGTCACCTGCTAATCAGGTGAACATGGTCTGCTGAGGTTTCACGGAGCCTTGCTTCTGAAGCCCGGATCCCCTGCAATAGACGCACTCGTGACGGAACACCGTGTGGTTTTGGTAGGTTTGAGTTCGACATACCGCCTGAGCTCTGATAAGGTGACGACCCGGTGGGGGTTTTAAACACGAAACAAAAAACAAAAATGGAGGACATAGGGGATGTATGTCCTCAATTTTTATGTCTTCATGCAGGAGTAGAAGTTTTCTTTAAATTTTACAACAGGTAAAATTACTTGAACTATTTAGTAATATTTACACACATTTCTCATGGTTTTATGCTATTTGAAAACCTCATATTCAGATTTCCATCTCATAGAAATAATAATCCGCTTCCATTTTTTCCAATACGCATTCCCGTTCAGTGGAATTTTTGATTAATAATTTTATAAAGGCACCTCGCGTGCCGGCAACTGTAAATCGGCTAAAATCAGTCGTGTGCGTGTGTCCTAACAATGCACATCCCTTCGGTATTTAATATTCTGATCACAATGAATAATATTCTTTTTCATTAAATCAGCTTATCGGTCAATGTTAATTACTTTTTCTAAAGTAAGTGATACGTATGCAGGAGACAGGTTACTAGTCACTTGAGACATGCCGTCAGATCGTATCCGAAGGCTGTTCACAGAGAATATGACGACTTTACTTTTTGCAGCAAAAAAACTACTGCGAAAGATGTCTGAAGAGCGACGCCCCACACGGCAGCGAGGTGAGCCCACAAAAAATTATAACGACGCTTTGATACTAACTTAGATGGTTTTTTTTAGTTAAAATCAGAGCTTCAATTTTTAATTACAACGATAGTAGAATGTTTGAAAACGTCATACACAAACAAAATTTTTGTTATGATTATAAGATATTTTGACAGTGTGTTGTAATTGCGCACGAACAAGCTCTATTATTATTTTTCATTTACCTAACAGAAAATTATTATGTATAAGAAATATAAATACCTAAAAATTTAAGTACGTTTATAATACCTGAATGTAAATCTGTAGGTGTGTTATGAAAAGGTACCAGTAAACTGTAGTTTATGATGCTGACTGAGAAACTTTAAGTTGCATCTTTTATTTTAATCGATGGGATCGTTCCACCCGATGGCAAGCGGTCAGTAATAACAATTAAAACCAACCTTTAAATATATGTATAAATAATAAATATCTAGGTACGTACACTATACTAAAAATTACACCAGTTTTTCTGTTTTAATTCCCTATATCAAATAAAGAGATTCATAAAGAACTAAAGATGTTTTTGTATTATTTTTTCAATTTGTAAAAGGAAATTAAGGGTCTGTTTGTTTCTCAAGGCGGCACTTAAAGTATTTATTCTAAGCCTTATTGAGCCGACTTCATCTTATCTACCAACGGCTATGACAAACTCGTCTTTGTCAAAGGTATTTAAAATATTCTTTCTTATATTTTTGTGCTTTCTTTTTTTGTAAATCCTTAATCAACATTTGCCCGGTCGTTTTAATGTAAAATTACCTCTTTTACTTCTAGTATTTGTAAAGCTATAAGGTATAGCACCTCAACTTTGCCCTTGCGTAAATGACGAAGCATCTATTACAGGAAATATAAAACATGTTGAGGGTTGTTTTGGTAACGAATGAATAACGGTTCCATCAGTTACCGCTGCCGCACCGTTTAGTCTGGATGTTAGTGGTCCTGACTGCTAAGCCAAAGGTCGATGGTTCGATTTCCACAAAAGACTAATAACTGTTTAATGATGGCTTGAGCATAGTCTTTGATAAGTCTGTTTATAATTTAGTTATAAGATGTGTGTATTTAAAAATATAATGGAATGAAAATGTTTATTCCAGCGAAATGCCAAGATACACATTGATTACATGATATGATGTACAACTATACACTAAGATATAATATGCAGCTTGCAATTATTGCATTTGCTACATTGTGAATAATTATAATTCAAGACCTTTCTACGTTTTGAGTTCTCTGACTTTTTACTTTATTAAAAAAATAACGTGCTCATTATAAAGAAACGGAAAAGACCTATCTTGTTAAGAGCACTTTTTTTTCGTGGGGAAATCTTCATGGACTATCCTCCGCAGGGGGCTACAGCAAAGGAGTGTGCCGGAGTTGACCGGCTAAAACCACCAAGGTGTTCCTTCCTGAACACGACATTCTTCCGCGGCCAGCAGGTGACCGTCCGGAGCCGACCCCATCTCGTTTTGAAGGGGAGAAAGGTGCCTCTCCCCCCACCATCACTCCCTGAGGGAGGCGCGCGGAACACTACACGCCTGCAACCTCGGACCTGCTAAACGATTTTGGCGATGAACTGTACCCCACGTACACCGCCCTCGGGTCCATTTACGGAGGCCGGAATTGGGCATTGTAGTAGTAGGTAGTCGTGATTTTCCTCTCGCTTTCCGCAGCCTCTTTCTGTGTCATAACAGTTTCACAGAAGGTGACCACTGCACCCCATGACCTGTCGCTACGGACCATGGTGCGCACAAGCGCTGTGAGCGAGAGGTCAGTCCCTATCTCTGTTACTAAGGCACGGCGCGGCTCTTCCCAAGCTGTACACTCTTGTACCGTATGCCGCGCCGTGTCTACCTCGCAATTGACGCAGTGGTGGCACCGCGCGTCCGGCTCCTTGCGAATATCCGCAGGTACTTCCCAAAACATACGTGACCGGTAAGGTGCTAAGAGCATAGCTTGTAAGAAAAGAAACTCGCACAATGTGCTGGTGGCCTAAATCATAACCTGTAATCTTGTCCTGTAACCTATAATCAAATCATGTAATTTAAATAAAACTGTGTCCCAAGCTCAGCCACTATTGAAGGGACTTTTTTATTTTTAAGATAACGAAACATATATAACTTTATTTTTATACGGATTTTTAAAACTTATTCTACATACCACACTTTTATAGATATATATACATCAAGAAATCTGACATATGATTACGGCTGTGAAATCAATCTGAGTCCAAATACAATTTTCTATAATATTTTGCCTGAAAATTAATTCTGTAATAAAATACGTTATTACAGTTTCGTAAATTGCTTTATTTACAGCAAGTCGTCGTCCTGAAATTCGATCTTAAATTGTCAGCTACCAAATTGTAAAAGTAATTTGCCTGAAAGAATATTCTTTATTCATCAAGGCTACAGTCGACGTCTTACGTCATCAAAATACCTATTAAGAATCTTACAACACATAAGGGACTCTGATCTACCGATTTCTACCTATTTAATAATCGATTATTGAGCAGCGGTAGGAAGATATTACCATATCAAAAGAATGCATGATCTCATGTTGAACGTCAATTTGGTAAAACATTTGGTTCGGAAAGTGGGAGACGTGAGCAGTTATATTGTAAATCCTAAGAAATATCACGATTTTTCATGTAATTTCCTACGCGTATCGTACTTTTTGTTCTTTTGACTTCCATGTCACGTTCTGAAAATTTTCTTTAGGAATTTTGTCGCCGTTAAATGTCAAATATAAACCCGTACCTTTTCCTTAATCAGTTATTTTTATAATTCTAGACTTGAATTAGATACTGGAGTATAGATTTTTTCTAATACGGCCAAACATTGGGCAGAAAATCTTGCTACGAAACGTGGATAAATACATAATATTACTTACAATATAACTAATGCATATAGACCCTGACGTTCAGTGAATGCACATTTAAATCATTTGAAAGCAAATTTCATGTGGGTCGCATGCTTATTTGCCACCTTAAAAAGATGAACATACATTTACATAAGAAATCTTATGTAAACTTTACGTAACCAGGAATATCCGTATGTAAATAGTTATTTCTTAAATTTACGTGTGGATACACCCACGAGTCATCACCCCACCGGAGCTGACGGTCAGGTGGTACGTCGAACTCGAATCGACTAAAACCACACGGTGTTCCGTCTCAGGAGCGTCTATTGATAGGGACCGGGGATACCCTCAGAAGGAAGCATCCGGGCACCCGAGATGACCTTGGCCACCTGACTAGCAGGTGACCACATCTTATCTTAAATATATAGGTATATTTACTACTACCAATACAAGTTAAGATAACATATTTACTTTTACCAAAATGATGATAAGCATAACTTCACTGCATTATTTATAATTATGCATTTGTGATCAGAATAACTATTTTGTTGTTGAATACTGCATCAACAGTTCAACATCTTCAAAATTACGTAAAACATGCAATGTCAATGTCAACATACAACAGACAAGTTACTATTATTTCAATATACCACTGACTTCACTTATATAACGTACCTTATATATTTATCACTATATAAAAATAAATTAAGACCATAATAATTAAAAAGAAATTTATAATAGATATTCCATAAAAAGTTGTGGTCGATTTGTTAAACATGATATATTTTAATGTACAATATAGAGACATGTTTTTTCATAGAAACATATTTTTACCAATATTTTTTGAAATGACGTGATAAATCATAACTAATTACTCATTAGTGTCATCTGGTAGTTTGTTGTTAAAATCATTTTGTTGAAAACCAAAATTATGGCTGAACTTTTTCGTGTACATTAAATATATGAATGACATTTATTTATCTTTTCGAGAGAAATAGAACTAGTTAAATTTGTTATTTTAATTCTCACTCGAATGTGTACTGTTAGTGTGTGTGTATGTGTTCGGCGTGTGTGGTTTCTCAATCTCAGGTATCGGAAATCAAATTTAATCAATTATATTCCATTTTTATTCCAAAAGTTTAAAATTTATAAACTTTAAATTTTGATTTTTACTTCCCAAATATCCAAGATTCTTAATAAACAAAACTAAAATTGTCTAAAATTTTAGATAGTTTTAGTAAATACCGCATTAAATTAATTATGCACAGTTGTCATCCGGACCGTCTCAAACTATACAACATCTACTTACTTATGAAAATTTCAGCTCTCTCCAGATACTCGCTACGGTTGTGTTCCGTTAAGGTTATCCACTTCCTTTGTGAGTTGGAACTGTCGGGTGTATGGCGTAAAAGGCTGTCCTCGGCCGGAAGCTGTAACCACCAACTATTATGGCAGCGTACTATTATGCCCTAGAGATTACGCGTAATAGGTACCTTGCGGAAAATGTTGTTCCATCCTTGAATTCTCGGCTTTAGTCAGGTTCTACTCGTTTTTCATTTTTTCGTTTTTTCAACAATCTTTATTTTGATATGGAATAGGTACATGCATATTTGTTGTACCAATAAACTGTATGGCATAGTGGACTTGTCTTCGCTAAACTATTGCAAGTTTTTATGTATATATAGATTTTGTGATTACAGGCAAGCAAAGACAAAACTCAATCCATGATTACTACGTATCCTCTCCTGTGCAATAGATATAAAAAACTTCCCAACATCCACCTTTAGACGGACAAACAGTCCAGGCTCGATTACCTGGATTAGTCGGAGGTACCTGATGTATTATTGGAGGAACATACGAACCATTTAACCACAAATAAAAGTTACTCGTATATAGCTAAATAAGTCATTAACATAATAATAAACAGAGGTACCTTCCATGTGAGCAATATCACAAACTCTTTAAGTCCCGTTAATCTTTATCACAGCGAAGCTAACATGCCTAAGAAATTTAGAACGTCTAATATTAAAATTCTGGTTACGTATATATATAGTATAATGCTATAAACTGACTTTAGGCAAAGTGAACAAATTCTATGATTTTCTTTAAAACATAAATGACCCCACGGTAGACGAATACAGATAGTCTCAAAAGCGCGGTTATTTTACTTTGTGGTGACTTGTGTTAAATTTGCTATATCATTTCTGAAGGACAATAACTGCCATGAAAGTTACTATTTTATGCGAAGTGTAAAATTCAATTTAAGTTTTAGTTTAAAACTTAATACTTTACAATCTTTTTTAGTTCATGACCATTAGAAGCGATAGTACTATTCTTAACTTTAACACTACTATACGATACGATACTTTAATAACTTAAGGGTATATAAATATTTTCATCAATAATTTAACTCGGTTCAATATCTCAATGCCAGTATCTAAGCAGTAAAACGGTGATGATATTTCGAAAGTTATCGTATGTGTTTTATACAGACTACAGATAGTTTTTATATCTCAGCAGTCTAAATTGAATTATTTTATAATAGCAACTACTAGAGTAACGTGATTAACAAGAGCCGTGTTAGTTATACTATTGGTGCTCAAGTAATTAGTTTATCAAACTTCAGCTAAAGAGGCGTTTAAACATTAAATTATTTGAAGACAGAGTTGAAAGAAGGTATGGTACTCTAATAATTCGAAATAAAAATTTGTAAGTAACATTCATTTACTACGTAATTTAAATTTGAAATATTAAACAAAAGAATATTTTCAAAGAAACATAATAAAACTCACTCTTAAAATCCATTTCATAAATATACAGACGTTACGTTAGTTAAACAAACATTGAACAGACAAGCTTTTGAATTTAAAACGTTGAATTTATACAAGAATCTCCGTTCAGGTGCACTGAGGTTCCAAAGAAAATATCTCCGTTATTTAAATAGCAAAGGGAACCACTCGAAGATGAAATCCCCGGCGTATTCGATGGTGGAACTTAAAGACAAGCTTACACTATAACAAGTATTGTTAACGTTTGCCCGGAATGCTTTGACCCACCACCGACCTCTTAACAATTCCTTTCCTATTAAAATTCTTTACCCCAACTTGGAAAACTTTATCTTAAAATATAACAGGCCCATCTAAATACAAAATAATGGAGAACTCCGTTGCTTATAATTATAAGAAGTCTGAACATTTTTGATAAGTGAACTCACTTTTATAAAAAGAATACTTTAATTTTCCGAAGTTCTTCTGAAAGTATGTTTGTACCTCGCTTATATAAATAAGACTGCACAAATATTTCTACATGTACTATTTGTAGAAATGTATTAAATACTATAAATATTAGTGATTTACTATGTTACTTGTAAATACACACTATACTCGTACTGTCTTTGCTATGTGACTAGCTATCATTCCACAGAAGGACTTGTTTAAATAAAAAATATTAATTCATTGTCAATGTCAAATTGCCTTTCCCTTTCAATAAACTCCTAATTTTCCCATTTTTAATTCCTAAAGAGTTTCCTCAATCCTCAATTTCCTCCTATTATATTATTGGGATCAAAATCTTAATCTCAAAATATTGGTGTTTAATACAGATCTGCCTTCCCCTTCAAAGATATAGACTTGAGCGTATGTAATGTATGTAATAATGGATTTCCATGCTTTGAAGTTTCTGAGAGTTGAGATTGTTTTTAATAAAAATTCCGACGAAGAAGGTACCCGAATTACTTTCTTATTTACCAACCTACACCCAGGCAAGTGATTAACTTACCTGCCAAAAGAAATAAATGGAAGGCGTTTGTCTGGTGCTGTTCGAAAGTTTGTTGACTCTTCCGTTATAACCATTCATAATGTCGGGAGCTGTTTTTTTAAATAGATTAAATAACTGTATACCCAAGAGTGAACACCGGCCGACTATGAAAGCAGACCTGCGGATAGCAGATCAGGCTTCCCGTTATCCTAGTAGAAGCAGACCTCAGACAGTATCTCCATGTGTTCTCATATATGGACAATAAACCCACTCGTGACGGAATATCGTGTGATTTCGTTAAGTGGGTGAGAGTAAACCCTTTTTGTGTGTAAACCCCCTAGGGTCGTCATTCCACGGGGGTTTCGAGTGATACCACTATTTACTTAACTTAAGTCTTTGGTGATGCCACACGTTACAGAGAGGTATTCATTGTGCAATTAGCTGAAAAAGAACAAATCAACTTTATGTTTTTAGTATTTTTAGTTTAGGAATTATAAACATGAACATACCCAAATACAGTAAGAAAATTTTTGATTTTTTTAATTGTTCAAAACTAAAAGCTAATACATACGATTATGTTAACAGACTAATACAATTAAGCCCTAAATCAAAAGGACCGCTCATACTTTTGCCTTTTATTCCTCTTGTTTTGATATACTTGTATTTTTAATATCTCTCAAACTTAACAATCGTCTATTCCCGAAATAACGTTTCTACCATAACCATTTCTACTTCACGATAAAATAAACCAAATTTCCTTTATATTAAACATAATAGAAACAGCCGCACTTTTTCACAATATATTTTATATCGCAAAAGTAAATAAAACGTGTGAGATAGGTGAGTAAATTTATATTCATAAGCATAGGAACATGTTTCGGGGGTTGGAAATTCAGAATATTATCGGGGCGCCACCCCTCAGGTAATCGACTGACAAATGTCTTAGATATTTTACCGACTTCATTTTGAGGATGTTCAAAATTGTGATGGGTAGGCCTCATAGAGAGTAAGTTACCCTTACAGTGAAATTGAAAAAAGCGCTTCATTTTTCATGTCGTAAAATATTGGAGCTTATATTAAATATGACTTGTTTTCAATTTATAATTTAATTAAATAAATATACATACATGTGTTTCTTCGGTTTTTCTTTTAGTTTTCTTACTCTAAATTCCGGACTATATATACTTCCAGAGCAGCGAATGACTTTACAAACATACAAACAAAGTACACAAAGAACACCTAGACTCGTGACCAGTATTTGTGAGGCACACAAATTTTTATCCCGAGGGGTAATCGAACCCCCGACCTCCGGGCTAGGCAGTCAGGGTCACTAACGGCTAGACCAACAGGCACGTCAAAACCAGTCAATTATTTAGAAAAATGCGTTAACATTATCCTAGTGACTGCATATTGGTACTAAAGTACCTACACATACGTAATACATAAACTACTTACTATATACGTATGTTGACATCAGCCATAGGCTGTATTGTAATCTGCCGTACTTGCCAATACAGCCTATGGCTGATGGCTTAGTTCGGAAGTATGAGACTTCCGACAAACCTGGTAATATTGTCACTTATTACTAAAAAGTAACATTCTGACTTATTTTATGATTTACAATATTACCAGGTTTGTCGGAAGTCTCATACTTTCGACAAACCTGGTAATATTGTAAATCATAAAATAAGTGAGAATGTTACTTTTTGTAACCAAATGTAACTAACTAACTAAAAATGAAAGAAAAATGGGTGGCCATCTTTCTTCAAGAAAGAGTCCCACACACATGAAGCCAGATACACAAACAGCCTGACACATAACAAGTTCATTATTTTTACCCCCGCGTTAATGTTATGAGAGTAAACACACAGTACAGAATCAATACTTTAAATAATTCAGCGTATCACTTTTAGAGCGCAACATTAGCTTCATCTTTAACAGCATATTGCGAAAAACTTCTACATTGATTCTTATATTCTTACATACTTCTCTTACATTGTACTCAGCAATTAATATATATTTAAAGTATACAGGTTATATAAAAAATTAATAAACCACGCATTAAATAAACATACTCGTATAACGCTTAAAGTCTCTTCTGGGTATGTTAGCAAATAACGGTCCAACAGAGAAATAGTACGACGCATGCACGATTAAAACGTTAGGCTCAGGCCTTCAACTTAACTATCGTAATGGAATCACAAAAGTGATATCAGTTTTACTGATAACTGAAACTGCTAGAAGAAATTTGTATGTACGTCATGTTATTCACATAACATTTTCTTTGTTGTATTATTTACCTTTCTCTTTCAACTGTATCTGTTTCTAACAAAGCCACCAAGCTATTTATATCTATTGTTCACACTACCTATTTGTAAAGAATAAAATATACGTGTAATAAACGGGTAATAAAAGTTCATAGACCTGTAAGCGTGGTCTCGAATTTATATCAAAAATACCCATTTTCTTACCACCCGTCGACAATAAGGTGCGAAATTAGGAGAAGAATTAGGTTCCCCCGACGGTGAAGCGTGCTCCGAATTGCGATGCAGCAGGGTGCAGAACATAGGATAAAATATCCCACCCCTTCCACGATAACAATATATCAGACGACTATTGATTTATGCCCTGAAAGGTATTTCTTAATTTAGTCCCTTAAGATAAACGCTGTAGGCATTAATAAAAGTGACAAAGGTGCTATTATGAAACTTTATAGAGTTCCATGGCTACGTAAAAGGAATAACAATATATTGAAATACTTTTGTATACACAATGGTCTGTTTGAGGTAAGCGAGATCGGCATTGGATGATACTTATCGAATATTTTTCTCTTATCAAAGTACCTATCCCGGGAAAGGGAGTACTAACAGTATAATTAAATATCATAAAGGTTCGATTTATGTTATACCATGTTTCTCCCTAGAGATATTAACTAAAATACTTTTATACGTTACATATTTTTTCTTTGAGCAAAAGGAAGGAAGTTACTCATAAATTTACGTTATTTTCTAGTTAAAAAGAAACATTTTACGCAATTTCTTCTAACTAGTTGTCGCCTGCGGTACTGCCCTGGTCTAGTAGTTATTTTTGCGACGCTTGAGATTAGTGTTTTTTTTTTCTCGATAACAGTCATGCCTATGTCCTTTTTATTTACATCTGAAATATATAGATATACGTAAATATACACTTCCCGAACGTAACAAGCCTTTAGCTTTTGTAGTAACTTTTACGTAATTTAATTAAAGAAAATCGTTTGAAAAACATAGGAGGCAATAGTTCTGACCAGTGTATCATTACCTATTTATGTATGTGTATAAATGTGGTTTATATATGTTTGTATACATATTTGGGAGCTCACTAATTATAATGTATTTTTATAGCTATATAACAACACTGAAAATGTACAATAAGAATAATATTTGACTCCAGAAAAGTATTAATTTCAATAATATTATTTCAAAACAGACGACTAAAATACTCAAAGCTGACTCAGACAAACAATAAAATCTGTAACAATAAATGTCTACGACAAAGATTACGAGACGGTTCTACGTGAACAAATACTGAATACTACTACAATGCCTGCTCTAGAAACTTCAAATTACAAGGGTCTGTTTTAAACTAAGATTTAGATTAAGTCTAACACATAAGTCTGAGACTTTACAGCACTGCGTAACTTTAACAAGGAATGCTGGTAACCAAAGATCCCTGAGGACAGGGTTGATTTCATTTTACGATTTCTTATCTTACTTGCTTTTCAAGAGACTCCAAATACCGTCTCACACTGAAGTGAGATAAGTTACGTAAAATCTCAACTTTTTGAGCTTATATAATATCATAGAAAATTCTAGAGGCACATCTCTTACCTCTTCGTGTTAAAAGTTTTGAATATTTTTCTTCTCTAGTTATTTTAAGATAGTAAGATTCACATCTTTGCACACTGTATATTTTGGGTATAAAAAATAAAATAAATTGCTGCGAAACAAAAGACATTAGTCCATATACGAGTTATAGGTACAAATTATGACAAAATATAAGGATATCCTTGGAAAACAAAAACATTTTTCTTACTGTAACCTCGTGTTTACTGCCAAGTGTTTGCCGTCCTCGGGCCCAGATGTTATTCGCTATAAGCCTCCCTTATTAGGGATTCCGTATGTTCAGCGGTAAGGACAAGCTGAACTATATATTTTTATTTTACTGACATTATTAATATTTTTCTCTTAGAAAATTCTAAGGAATGAAAACAAAGGTCCTGATGTTTGTAAAAGGCGAAAAAAAAAATAGGTAAACACAATTTGACCAATGTCTGTGTGTTTTTGTATTCCACCACAGCTTCTAAATTATTCAACAATGTGGGATAAGGTTAGCATCAACTCGGGTTATATTTAAAAGTGACCTAATTTAAAAAAAAAAAGAAGATTATTTTTATCGCCAACATGTTTTTTATTTATCTCGATTAATCGTTCCATCTAAATCATTTGAGGCAAAAAGTTATGTCGAATAAAGAATACAGGAACCCTCAAAACATTAGAATGCTTATTATGGCCCTGTCATGTTAAAATTCACTTAGCTTCTATTAACTACGAATATACAGTACAACATATACATATGTATATACAAGCAGTATAACAGCATATATACAAGCAATATAGCAAAGTCTGACCTACACACACAAATAAAAAGGTGAGATTTCCTTAGATAAGACTAAGCTTCAAGAAACATAACTCTTCAGAATAAAATAAGATCTTAAGAAATTCATCATACCGTACTTCTACGGGTTAAACAACGAAACTAAGCTCTATGTAGGTAAGCTTAAACTTAACATAAAAATACGATTACCGACTCGTGTTTTCCTTCGTAAGATTATTTTACTAAGAAGCAGTATGTCAGAAACATTCCTTTCAAGATAATTACTAAAGGTATCAGATTTATCAAGACTTGCTTCATTGCATGTGATGGGTTTCCCGCTACCAACTATTAACATTTTATTAGCTATTAAGTTGCTTATATTCCTTTTATAATTTGTTTTCTGAGATTCCGTGCCAAATCATTGTAAAGAACTCATTCTCATCTTAGAAAACTATTTGCTATATGTATTACTAATAAAAAAAGCAGTAGTATTAACAATTAATTTATCATATCACACACAAAGTAATTTAATTTAAACTCTACTTTGATACGTGTAGCTGAAAATGAAGTAATTGGAGCATTTGATGTAAATCTCGCAAAGCTTTTCTACAATCAACAATTTCTTTTTTCTTATTTTTTGGTTTGTTTTTGCGAAATGGTGTTTATTTAGGTGTTTTACTTATATTATATTTTAGTCATGTATTGTTATACCGTTTTTAGATACGAGAACAAATTTTCAAGGTAATCGCAGGTGTGATATTTGGTAAAAAATAGATTTATTTATTCCGTTACATAGCTGATCCTATAGCCTATACATATCTAACCAATATAGAGCAAATAAAAAACGATTTTACGAAATAATTTGTAGTATGTTTCTCATTATAGTTCTTTATGGGAAGTGTATATATCTACTCTAAAGAGGTTGTAATAGAATACACCAACCTCCGTTCCTAAGTAGGTCAACAACAGACACATAATAAACAACACTCCGTATATACATATTTAACAAAATATCGAGCAGTCACTACTCGATATGTGAAAGCTAGATGTTAACATAACAAGAGGACAGCTATTGTATGCCGATTAAATTGAGTCTAGACATTTCTATTTAAATAGTTCATACGGAAGAAAGAACTATATATCATTTTAAACAAACTTGTCTATATAAAACATGAAACATTGCTTATATTGTCCTAATCCATCATTTCAGGAGTCGAAAAAATATGAAAATGTTATATATTATATTACATTCGGTCAGGTGTCGCGGCAGTCCTCGGGGAAATCTAACTTTCCCGGAGGCGTAGACACCAATCGATTCTATTCAAATTTATGACAGAGAGAAACGATTCATGTTAAAGTAACTTGGAGCTGATAGTACCCAAAATATAATAAAAAGTAATTTAAATTAGTAATGGATGTGAGTGGGTAAGTGGTCGCGAAATTTCTTAGGTATGTTAAAATTATAGAATTATAGTTTTTTATTTTTAGTATTAATTTTTTAATTAATTGAGAATATTTTTGATGTACTGTCAGGTGACGACAAACACATATGTAACATATGTGTTTGTCGTCACCTATGAACGCACGTGCTATGAATTAACTTTTCCACAAAGTATATATTGCTGTAGTAAGCTGTATTCATAATACTAGGAAGAAAATATCGAATATTTATATTTAGCTTCGATTTATTTTGCAAGGCATTGTTGATGTCCTGTTCATTACTTAACAAAATTTAACGTTAAAGTTAACTAGTAGTAACAATTTACCTCGATGCTCCCTAGATGGTGTTGTTAGATTTTGATAATCATAAAAGGTTTTTATTAATTTGTAGTAAATGTTAGTAAACCACACCCTCAACCACTCATTGGTACGATGAATTCTAAATAGTTCCATGCATACGTTAGCTCTCTTCTAAAGTTGAAACGGCGTCAACTCATGTGGCAAGCAAACTGAATATTTCCAGGTCTTTTCTAAAGCGTGGAGTTTTTTTTCTACTTCAGTATGAGAACACTGAAGCTGCTCTGCCAGACAACTTGAAGTGAACCTGGGATCCATTTCTATGAGTCTTTTTAAATGATCTACATCTATTGTAGGAGGTCGTTCTGGATGATGTTCATCAGAGAGGTCATAATTTCCATCTTTAAATCTTCTGAACCAATGTTTGGTGGTATCGTAAGAGAGCACGCCTTCGCCCATCGTTGCACATATATGGCGCACTGCTTCAGTCGCTTTTCGACCTAAGCGAAATTCGTGAAGTAAAAGCAGCCGAAGTTCTCCTCGAGAAATATCCATAATTTACTTTAGTTTTACTATTCGAGATCCACTTGTCAACTGATCTGACATACAACTCTTGCTTTCTTTATATATTACTCCATGAAATTCGAGATAGTTCTATAACGTTTTAGAAACTGATCGAAAAAAGAGGCGGGTTTATTAAATCCAACCTAATATTAACTAAACCTCAAATAAAACCTTTTAAAACATTGATCATTTGAAACATTGTGGAAAAAAATCTAATATCAGAATATTATTCAGAATCTAAATCTAAATAGAGATTGAATTTTTTTTAATGGATTGACAAAACATTTCATCTATATTTAGATGACATCTAAAGTATAATGGAATTTTTAGGACTTCCTTCCTACAGTATCTATCTATCGGTTCTCTACAAGGGTCTCTAAGTTTCATTTAAATGAGTCATAATTACAAACATAATGATATTTTATTTAAAATAATGATAATTATTCTTATATCTTACATACAATTGTAAAAATCATCATCATAAAAAATACATTGAGATATATTGGCGAAAGGTGGTTAAATAAAATTGATTACTATTCGGGACGAATTCGTAGTATTATTACAGAGTTTGAAACGTCAAGACCGTAAAATTGAATTTGAATTGAATGCCTATTATCAGAACAAATACAAAAATAACAATTTTCTTTAAGTTTCAAACACTGTGGGGTTTGCACTTTTATGATGATCTCCAAAGAGAAACAAGCAAAAAGCAGCACCTGATACGGAAGTTATACGAACGAATCGTTCTGCAGTAATTTGAATTGTAGTAAACGTTCTGGGTACGTGGTGTATTCTTACTTAAGATACCAAGTGACCTCTGAACATAAGATCCTAGGTCCTCCAAGTCAGAACATTTTTGAAGTCTGCTCGAGAATTCATTGTATAAGAAGGTGACATTTGTTCCTATGCTGCTAGCTTCCAAGAAAGCAACAACGTGGTTGACGGACCTGAGCGAAGCGGAACGGAGCTTGAGTGGAGCAATAAGGGAGGTGATTATAAAGTGTTAAATGAATGATACAGTAAGTACTGTATCATATAATACTGGAAAATAGGTCAACTATAAAATTAAGAGATTTGACGCATCAGCTAAGAGATCTTATGTTGTTACCTTAAATGACACTTGAAGGGTTGGCCACTCTTACAAGCTTACTTACGTTGTGCAGTAACGACAACATTCAGTGACTAGCAGCCGATATCATAATGATCTCGTGAACTATTAAACAGTTAAACAATCATGGACATCTATGGACTCCTATGGACTTCTATGGACTTTGATTGAAACTCATATTTCTAACTGTGTGCCGTGAATTGACAGTTGCCGTCATGCAGAGTGAGCCCCAGTAAGCCTTTTCTCAATTCAGGCGTCGATTACGCAGGTCCGATTCAGATTAAAATAGCTAAGGGTCGCGGGCATAAATCTTACAAAGGTTACATATGTTTTTATGTGCGCATATCAAGATGCACATAGATGCGGTCTCTGATTTGACATCTGAAGGCTTTTTTCAGCCTTTAAACGTTTTGTTGCCAGACGTAGTCACTGCAGTCAGCTCACAGTGATAATGGAACAAACTTCGTGGAAGTTTCCAAAGAGCTTTAGGCAATGTCCTTAAGGCTCTTCCTCAAGCAATTTCATCTATATTGGCCAATAATGGAACATAATATCATTTCATCCCGTTATATTCTCCTAAGTTATATTCTCGAGTTCTATGGAAGGCTGGGACAAAAAACACAAAATATCACCTCAAACGGGTCATTGGTGAATCTACTTTGGCTTTTGAATAGTTGAGTACTGTTTTATCGCAAATAGAAGCATGTCTGAACTTCAGACCTCTATCACAGACTAGTGCGAACTCAACAAATCCATACCCTTTGACACCAGGACATGGTAGGTAAGCCACTAGTGAGAGCACCAGATTATAATTATGAACATGTGACAATGAGTAGCTTGAGACGTTGGCAATTGACACCGAGAGTGATTCAATCATTCTGGAAACGTTGGTCTCAGGGGTATTAACTATGTTTTTTTCAACGACACAAGTTTGCTATACGTATCCGCGAGAACAATATCAATATCCAAAGGTTATTGATATTGTTCTCTTTAAAGAAGACAATTTACCCCTTGCCAAATGGTTATATGAGAAAGTAGTTCTTGCCTGTCAATGATGAATGATCATTATGTAAGTTTCTGCTATAATTCTAACTTTTTTTATATACAATCCCCTCAAATAGTAAGCTAGAAATAACACATATGTGAAATTGTGTGTCTACCTAATCTTGTGGGAAGTTAATCAAATCTACTGAACCTATATTTTTTAATTATGAATAATAAAAACGCCGATCACCAAGGATTATAGTAAAATTGAAGGTTGGTCATGCTTTTTTCATGTGGGTACTCTTGGCTACGTTATGAAGCGTGGATTGAAAGGACTAGGTCGTTTGGGGGGAATGATCATGTCTGTGTGTGTTAATTAGTAATAACAGTTTACCTCGACGGTTCTCTCCTAAGATGGTTTTGTTCGATTTCTTGAATCGTACTATGGGGTCATTAAAGAAATAATCATAAAAGGTGTTAATTAATTTGAATTAAATATTTACGTTCTGCGTACGTGCTATAACTTAGGATACCTGTACTACTAAGCAGTATAAATAAGTTTATACTGCTGTGTGTTGTAGGTTTCAATGGAAACTTGTAGGCCATTACGTTCTGAACCCAAGCATTTTTTTTATAAAAAGAAATAGGCAACATTATATCTAAATAAGGCAACGTGTCCTTATGTCAATAACTAAAAAATTATATATTTTGACGTATCAACACCTCTAGTTAGGTTACATTACATTCGGAACCCTATCGATAGCTGTCTGCAACTGGCAGGCGCCGACTTCTCACAAAATTCCCGCCCTTATTTTATTGCCTTCTGTCCAAGATTAAACTTTCCTTCAACGTTTTTTAACAAACCATTCACTCAAATACACGCTTGATTTAAAACTCGGAATAATACATGAGGATATAACTTTGCTGCTGCTATGTGCAGCGATAGATTAAAGCTGTCATATATTCGTAAGTGGTTTTGAGTGAATATTATGTCGTTTTTATAGAAGTATGTGTTTACGTTGAGTTACTGATAATAATGCTGAGAACTAAGATATTAAGCTTAGAAGTTAAACAATACACAAGTTTAAAATTATTATAGATAAATAATGGGCTCCTGTTTTATTTTTTAAGACACAATCTTTACGAACATCATTTTTAGTTGTAAAACAAAAAGTCTTACATAAACAACTTAAAAAAATATTACATTTTGCAAAAGAAAAACATTCGCTGTTATGAAATTAGATAATTGTTCGTATCGCCTATTGCATTACTTAAAAAACGAAAGTATATTCTTCACAAAGTTACAACCATAATTATTTAGATACTAGATGTCGATTGGACACGTCAATCCCAAATATTTTTGATTAATCCTCAATTTTCAGATGCACTTATCTTTGGTACCGCAGCTACAAGAAATTAGTAGAAAAGTGTTTGCTTCTTCAGGGTCTCTGAGAAGTTACGACCAAAATTGCGCTTGCAGAATCCCTTCTTCTTCCAATTCTTGATTACGGAGATGCCAGCTATTCTGATCTCACCGAATAATAAGCTAGAGCAACTTCAAAACGTTATAGTTAATTTATGGATTGCGCAAATTTTATCACGCGTCTGAATATCGGGAAAAACTCAACTGGTTACCTATACCTATATAATATCCATATTCTTTCACTACTATACAGTATTCTTTTCAATCCCAACACTCCTCTTTACCTCAAAAACGCTTTAAGTTCTTACACGACACACTTAAACTCCCTCAAAGATCGTCAGAGAATTTGATGGAGAAACACACACACAAATTTCATGGATAAATCATTTACAATACAAGCTATCCACTTGTGGAATGCGTTGCCACTCACCACCACTAAACACCTTGTAATTTAAAAAAAAAATGCTACTTCAGTTGCTGAGCGATGAGGCTCCTAATACTATGCAGCCTGTTTATGTACCTATCTCTTCATTTTACAGTTAAGTCTATATTTATATGTATGGTGGATACAAAATATCTATTATATTATATATGTTATTATATATTAATATTTCTCTCCATCCAATGGTTGCCTAGAAGATATCGCAAATAGCGATAAGGGCGCCAATCGCACAACATTTTTATTACCAGTTTTTGTTTTGAGGCTTAAACTTTAGTTTGTAAGTAATTTATAACGATAAAAATTAATGTTTTTTTATGTAGAATAGAGAGTACATCTATATATTTTTTCAACCTAGATTGAAGGCCTTAGTTTAAATTTAAGATACTCTTCAATTATAGAAATAGTAGATATAAGATAATTAATAAAATAAATAATAGATAGAAGAAGTAAATACTTTTTATGGGTCACTGTAACGGCTACTCTCCTGACAGGAGTTATACATATTTGGGTCCAAAATACAAGATACCTGAGGCCCCAAACCCCCCTTTAATCTTTCCGCTCCTCTCTCTCCTCAACCTAGAGTTGGATATATCCATGGGCAGCGGTTGTCTCTTACCATCAGGTGAACCGTCTGTTCATTTACCATCCGCTGCCCCGTATGTTATGAAAAAAAGGCATTCCTCAGTAATTACCGTCGAAGATGCGACTAAAACAAAACCGATAAAAAAGTTCAGTTAGCGACACGATTGTCAGGTCAGGGTATGTATGCTATGTACTCATTTTGTCGTATGTTTATTGTAAGGGAAAGATGGTTTGCTTTTTTTTCAAGTAGACAAGGTCACTAGATATGATTGATTTAGTCAATTATATCTAGTAACCTTGACAGTCTGGCCTTGCTGGATTAATAACGTTTCTTGACAATTATCTGTGAGGGACAACATGCTCTTCAACTTGAGTCAGTTCAATACTTAGACGGTCCTCTGTAGGACGTAAAATGAGAAAGATAATAGAATAGGTTATAGTATTCTTTTACATCATAAGGAATGTCAATAAATCTGAAATAAATTTAAAGATTTTATATTGCTGAAAGCTGTTAGAGCTTTAGGTGGATTTAGTGACAGGAGTGAGTAGCTGGGGTGTACTACATATGTTATAATAATTATATATAGATATATCAAAATGTTTAAAGTATGTAGTAAGTTTTTTTTTTATTTTTTTATTTTTTTTAAAGACAACGCCCGCACTAGCATTAATTCCTGTGTCTCTGGGGACTTTACAAACATTCAAACAACGGACACAAAGAACACCCAGACTCAAAACAACAATTTGAGGATTACACAAAGTGTCGTCCTGTGCGGGGATCGAACCCACAACACTCGGCGCGTCAGTGTAGTGGCGAGGTGACCACTTAAACCGCTACGCCATCCGTGCAGTTAAGTTTTTATGAACTAATCATATTTGTTGCTACAAAACAAGACATTGAGATGGATAATTCTGTATACAGATTAAGAGTCAACATGTAATGTAGCATGCATAAAATAATATTTCTTGTAGTTGCACGTCTTAGATGCGATGCACTGAATTGCATTCTGCATGACACTATGCTACTTGACAAATAACTAGCCACAGCACATCCCCAACGTGAACATTAATGATACCGAAAAAGAATTCTGAAAAACGAATTGCTTTTCGTCTATGATAAATAAATGATTAAGCCCGATACAAAAGAGACTTTATTGGAATAGATTTTATTGATACCGTGTCGACATGTGGCAACGGCTAGAATTTGATATTGCCGAATCTCCAACAGTGTGATGGAAGATATTAAACATCGAGCCCTGTGGAGATTATTTCAGAACATTATTACATGGCATTTTCTTTGTGGATTAACATTTTCATGATACGGGAAATAATTTGCATATCTGATGTGATATTGCAAATAATTTTACATATTTTTATATACATAGTCATACAAAATATTTATAAAGGGAAGAAAGGTGAAAGAGAGTGAATAAAGAGAACATGAGTGTAGAGAGGTCAGTTAACAGAAGTTTAGATTTTCACATCTTAAAACAATTTTAATAACCGAAATAGGTATTGAAGTAACCGCCCTTTTTTACTAAGACTTAAAAAGACTTAGTAAAACAGGGCGGTTACAGATCAACACAGGCAGATGTTTAATTATTTTATCCTTTTAAAATAAATTTCACATTTGACAAGGCAACCTATAGTTGACGCTGTGTGTAGCAATCTATATGTTTAAATAAAACAAATTTCAAAGTTTCAAATAATTGTTGATTGGTTTTATGAAATAAAGAAGTTTAATTTGAAATCTGTATTTGAATTAACAAACAAGTAATTAAAGTTAACAGAATGAATATTGCATTAAGATGCAAGTGTTGGTAGAGAAACACGGCCCGAGTAACCAGAAAATTAACAACAAACTGACGAACTTGAAGTTACAAACTCCTTCCATAATTCCTTTTGAAGTTGCATTCTCTTTGTATTTATGGTTAAAATTAAAAACTTGGAGACTTGAGGTTAGAAAAAGTTATTTAAATTAAGAACTTTGTAAAGCTTGAAATAATGTTGCAGAGTACAGTTTAATGAGTAGTGCGTTACTTTTAAAGGACTTATTTAGCTTTATCTAAAGTACCTATAACTTTTTTAACATCCACTAAAACGAACGAAACATGAGACTGAGAAGGCGTTAGAATTAATATTAGAGCAGAATACGATAAATAATAACTTTACCTATTATTTACGTAAAGATCACTTAAAGTAATGGTTTACAAAGGTCTGAAAACCTTATTTGGCAAATTAATTAGTAAATAAGCAAGGTGGAATTTATGTATTTCATCCTGAAGTGCTCACACAAAATAGTAGTAAAATTTATTTGCATATTTTTTATAATTATAATTTGTGTTCTTAAATATGTGTGCAACTTGTTCTAAGTTTCTGTGAGAAAACCATACCCAGGTACGAATGGGCTGGTTGGACCGTAATAATACCACGGCGTCACCCGCCTCACAGAAAACCGGTTGTGAAACAATGCTTGCTTAGTTTTTCACCCAATTTTTATTTAATTTTTTGATTGAGTGTTGCGGAGGGCCAACTTCCCCGAACTTCTCACCCAACTGAAAAAGAAAGGTTATGTTTTTCGAGTATATATCATATGTATGTACATATCTACGTATGATGTTTCTCTGTTAGCCTGCTCTAGAGCCTAAAGGACTTAATAAATTTCTACTTGTATCATTTAAATCGTTTGGACGGAGCAAGTATTACCGCCATCGCAACCTTCTGCGGCGCAGCGCGTCTCATGCCGCCCTGTGTAAGACTGCGGGTACTCTGGCTAATTGAGAGTTTATTTGAGACCCAAAAGAAGTGGCCGCGGTTTGGCGGGCAACAGGTGCTAGAATGGGTTTAGATGTCTTAGTATTACAGGTGCAGTATTCTCACCGTGTGGTTTTATTCAGTCCGATTCTAACATCCCGTTCCGCCGAAAACCCAAGCGGGAAGACGGCTCGAGGAGGATTACACACGTAAAAAAGAGATTTTATCCTAAGCTACGGGTTCGTTGATTCCTACATTAATTCAATTTAATTTAGCCCTAAAAATAATGAGCAGTACTTCCAGTGTTATTTTAGTATCGAAATATAATTTAAACATGAAACCATAAACTAAACTAAAAACTGACATTAAAACTAATTAATTTAATTTAATATTTCACTATTTATGGTTCTACACAGTAATAGCAGTTTTGAAAATTACAAAATCAAATGGTTTTCAGTAGAGTTATTATTCAAAATTTTACATAAATAATTATACTAAAAATATAACAGCTTTCGTTAGCAATTTTGAAATTAAACACAACCTCATTCCAATAACTAACTCAATTGTAATTCAATGTTATCGTTCCATATCCAAACACTACAAATTCAAATTTGAAATCAGTATTGGAATAGACAAACTATCAACATAATCATATTCGAAAACATTATAACAATATATGAGCGGCTCCAATTTACCCAATTTACTTTCAACTTACCTCATAACCGAATACAAACGTTGGCAAACACTGATATTAGTTTTCTATACAAGCAATTTTCGTAAGTGTCCCCTGTTATTTGTTCGTAATACCTCTCTGTATTGATCCCATACTTGCCCCTCCGTACTCTGTATCACATGTCACATACTATTAAATAGTAATAAAAGTCTACAGAATATAAATAAATATTTATTGTTATGCCACATCCGACTACGTAGTTGGTATAGAGGTGCTTTATCAAAAAAAGGCCGTGTGCTGCCTAAGATCGCAATTAATTTTCTTTTTTCTAAGACATTACGAAATTAAAATGCTTTTAGGGTTTTTTTTATAATATAGGTAGACAGGCGAACAGACTAGTCAGCTGATGATGTTAAATAAGGTAAGATAAGTTCTGTGAGGCCGTGGTAATACTCCGGTCGTTGGCCTTTGGCCCATTAGTGCCTAAGTAGGGTTTTAAATGGTGTATTATTTTGTGAGAGACTGCTTATTTAAATTAAATTCTTCATTTTCAGAACAAAGGACAAAAATGTGATCATCAGAATATTTCTTAATCTTGGAATACACGTTGATCTTGGAACAAAATAAGAGAAAACATTTAAATACACTGTAGAAAAGAGCGGCTTACTTGCTTACTTACATAAATAGGAAAAAATTATGAACTAATTTCCCAGAGACAACATTCCTTATATGCGAAAGAGACGCCTCGGGCTGAGTAGGCATTTTTTGGACAAAAACCGAGCGCAATGTTTAATGAAAACTGTGTACCCACAATATGCCTCAGGGGGCCGCTTTCACTGATTGTAGATTTTTTTCATATTTCGTATGAATATTTTTATGGCATGAAATCGCGCTTCGCACGGACTCGGTGACGTTAACGTCGACTGGTCGATGATGAAAAGGTTAACAGCTTTTATTTTTTTAAAGCTTAATGACAACGTGAATGTGTTTCTTGATTGTTGTGTCAATTATATAAATTTAGAGACGGGTGTAACAAATTATCTTAAAATTAGTTAAACCAAAACTTGTAATATTTTTTATTATTTACTATTACTATTTGAGGAAGGTACGATATGTAGTCTTATGATGTTATAAGCTTCTTACGTGAACGCTTTATTGTAGAATCAAAAGCACTTGACAATTTGTATCTTAGGAGGCACAAACAGGGGTACACAATCTAAGCGTGCACCATCTCACCTTCATTGTCACGTCATATCAGGTAAGTTGGAATATATAAGAAACCTATCTCACACTGCAAGAAACCTAGTTGCTGATATAGTCTGTTAGATTAGTTCCACTTGCACTATGACGTTCAGGGGACAGGAATTGGTTTCCAATGTTAACCTATGGGATATAACATAACCAGTTCTCTATTACAATTCAGAAGTTAATACAAGCATATAGTCTGAAATTCGCACCCGCATCGGTTATATTACCTCCACTAGAACCCTGATACATGCATATTAAAAAAAAAGAATGAACAACCGCCGGATGTAATAGGGACGTGCATGTTACAATTTGTTGGTCACAGTCACAGATTTAATCCCGTGCAGTTATTGAATTTTTATGCTTTTATTTGTACGCGCTCTGAAAGCTTGGATTGTGAATATTTGTTGCCACTTGACTGAGGATGAGATAGTTAACTAAAACTTACAACTTTTATTTTATATCATGCGTGTGTGTCACAAGCTTTAGACGTGAAACAGACATAAAAAATGTAGAATACCATGGTAAACATTAATGTTGAACATACATCATTATGTATCACAAACAATACAGATAGGTGTAAATAACGTTTAAAAACCATATAATAAACCATTAAAAACACGAAATTTATCGCTTTCATCATCACTTCATCACCGACTTAGATTTATGACTGAAATAAGATGATATTATCTTAATAGATATTGTTTACATACCCACCCTTAAGTACGGGGTGTTAATACACCCAAGGGAAATTAAAGGGTGAGATAGGTATATTCGCCATGAAAATGGAATGACTCTTTGTATGTTTTGAAAAGCAATTGTTTCATTTGTTGTATGTTATCTTCATTGGCAAATAACAGTCCTAAACTGAGCGACAATAAAAGACAATACGCAACGAACAAAGAAGATTGATTAGGCAAAACTGAAGTGCTCGTGTGTTCGCACGAGAGAGATTTACAAACATTATATTGTAGTATCGCAAAGGAGGTTTAATAGCGACGCAAGGTGAGCGTAGGAATTTGCAATAAGCTCCACCTTTGTCTCGCCAAGCAGCCCCTTTATTTCCCAAGTTCCCTGAATTTCATTCACTATGTACATAGTGTAGCAACACCAAATTGTTCAAACACATTTTTCTTCCACCTTGACATTTTCTCGTTTTGTCGCCAAAAGTTCTAGATATCTAGTGATAAACCTGATGCACTGGCTGTTGTAAATATACTCTTAGCTAGCTATTTTATGTACTTAGGACGATTTACGAGACGACTTTGAACAATAACTTCCGTACCTTTCCGTTCACTATCGAACTCACTGCCAAAAGGAGTTCTGTAAAAATTTCGAAGGATGCAGCTTGAAAACTATGAAATTAAAGCGCAATATACACATTGAAATGAACATGAATTAATAAATAATATGAATTTAGCTCGTTTATTGGATAGTTGGGCCTGCATTCGTCAAGTGAATGTATTCATTACTGATCGAGGGTCGCTACGAAACATACAAATATTTAATTTTAATACTTTTCATAAATAAATTCTTTATTCATTTTATTCCAGTACTCAATTCATGAATAAAACGATAAAATAAAAGATGCGAAATAGAGTATGTTTTCGAAAGCATAGATTTGTATCTGAGGACTCCTTAAATTCTCTGACGTTCAAACAATTTTTATCATTCATCATGGGTAGTAAAATGCTCTTATAACTGGGTAAAATGTAAATGTTTGTATCGTACCTAAAAAAATAATCAAATGTACACTAAGTATTATAAAAAGGGGAATTCTTATTCACTTGATTACTTATTTACTGTCCGTATATGTTACTTGAGATAGCACTGTCCGCAACAGTTATTTACAAAAATGTTATAAAAGAATTAATTAAATAAAAATTATTTATAGCCGTTATCGAATGATAATGTCTTATATTCTGCAGTAAAAACTATACAGATACAAACATACGTCATGTTTGCAAAATAATAGAAGGGAATAAACCTAAATTAAACATCTCCCTTTACGACTGAGTACAATTTACAAAAGAGTTATGAAAGCAAACGAAATTTATATAGAGAATAATTGTATGATCCATGCCAAACTCTGATTGTCTTCTTAACAAAATAAAACCTTTTTTTAAATAGCTCAAATTAAAAGTAATGTTGAAAGCTCGCCACTATAAACTCCAATTGCCAATTCAATTTAGTATTATGTATTTATAAGAACTACGATAGTATATGTGATTATAATAAGGAATGAATAATTTAAAAAAAACAGTCCTTTAAAAACATGCAATCCATGTAAATATAGAAAATGAGTTTAGGTTATAACATATGTATATAACAATGAAAAACAAAACAAATAATCAAGAATTTTCAAGCATGAAAAGGAGAATATTTCATTTTCTAACGATGAAAATAAAATAAAGAAAGTAGTAATTTTAATAAAATTAGTAGTATAAACTATGCCTATGCTAATCTAATTACGTCTGATGTTCCGTTGCTGTGTAAAATAAAGACAAGTCAAAAAACATAGAACAGCACAAAGACACTGCGTAGTTGCTGCAAACGGCTACCAGTGCCTATAAAAGTTCCCTTTAACTAAAGCAATTATAGTAAATAAAACGTACTAAAACGAACATTTTTACATATTTAATTAAATCATTAAAACGTTTTAATCTAATTGACTATACAGTTAAATGATAGCGTACAACACATTTATTACTTTGAGCTTTTGATTACTTTGCCTCAAATTGCTTTATCATTCTAGAGTAACTACTTATTGCCCACGGCGAGGCTGATTCATTGCTCCCCCAATGGTTTTACGCTTCGTTAGAAGTATAAAAACTTCTCTCTTCTGGATCAATATTGGGGGTAAGATTAAACTCTGACGCACGAGTCCTATTCAAATTAACCAAATTTTGAAAACCAACGTTACAAATTCACTGAAGTTTCTGGTCAAAGTTACACTTTGTGTCCGCTCAGAATACTGATCACATTCCGTGAAGTTATTCCTGCAATGAAAACCGATATTTTTTCTCATTTACCTGGAAGTGCTAACAAGGTTCAAGTGGGTCAACTGCTGGCGACATTTCTAACGATCATATTGCTCACAATGCAGAGTTGGATCGTAAAAAAATGTAATTAGAACTTGGAGTACTTTGAACGGCAATGATGTTTTACACGGCAACACTGCAGAAAATATTTTCGAGGCACCGTTTATCATTTTAAATATGTAGTTTTAAATACATCACAACAGTTGATTTTCTCTGTAATATAATCGCACTCACAATTTCGTACTTATGCAGTGACTTTAAATTCCTAAGTTATATCCCATAAGCATCAATGGCTCGACCACATACATCCAATATCGTTTTCCGATAAGAAGGGAAACTTTAGTCGATATTACACGAGTAAATCTTTTCAGGGTTTAGAAAAATAATTGGATTGCTACATTGAAGGAAAGCAATTACATTCGGCAATAGAAGCAATTTCGATTCACTCAACAACGACGATTTAGGTAAACTTCCCGTATTAAATTGTACTACCCCATTTTATATATATTATTTCGTTCATAAATCCCGTTTAAGGGTTCGATTATAATTTTCCCTATACATATTTAAATTAGGCCGAAATTCGTAAATATGTTGCTAGAACTTTTAAAAAACCTTAAAATGAAGAACGTTACAAATCAGTATTCCAATACCTATACATAGGGCGTTCATAATTATTTCTATAATTTAAAATAATTATACGCTTCGTTGGCAACGCTGTAGGATAGAAGTTATTCACTAATCGTACAGTTTCAATTTAAGAAAATTTCAGGTATCGGTACTTCATGAAGGTGTACCAACACAAATAAAATAGAACGCATATTGCACAGCTTTGGCCTCATTTAATATCAAATCTAATTACATTCTGTCACTCTCGAAGACTGTAGTCAATCCAATAGTGTGAGAGTGACAGTTAGTTATCGGTTACTAAACATGAAATGCTTATGCGAGCAGTATAAATACTCCCAATATGATTATACTTCGAGGCGGAGATACCTTATCTCGAATTATAATTTTTGAAAGGATTGATTGATTGAGGACTTTTAAGTAGAATGTTACAATGCACGAACGCCATTCTATACACCCTAATCTATGTACGAATATGTCTCTTAATGAGATGAAAAGTACTACTGTGCTCTCTCTTGTATATTATACAAGACTAGGAAGAGTGAGACTAGAACCTAGTATTTATTGTAGTAAAAAGTAATCAAATTATATTTCTACACAAATATTCATTAAATATAAATCTCGCCTATGGTATAAAAATATACATACATACATGCATACACCCGCTCACGCCTGTATCCCCTAAGGTGAGGCAGGGGTGTATTAAACAGCACTTTTTTTGCAAGTAGTACTTACTCAGAATAAGAGGCAAGCCCACTGCCGTCAACCGAGCACTATATGGGATGAAAATATCAAAATCAATTCACATTTTTTTAGATTCTTTGAACTAAAAGATAAAGTTGCTCTCAGTTCCAATCAAGCCGCAGGGCCTGTATAATAAAATCAGAAACAAGTTCTTTGAAATACACTCGTCGCTAAGTTTAGATACATACTGTTGTCTGATATCTTTCTATGGACATGATCCACTATGTTTATGAATTAAATGTAGGGTGTTTTATTGGTTTTGTGCTCATAGCATGGAGTTTAACAAAATGACACGAACATAAAAAATGTTCATAAGCAACGTTTTCTCCTTTAGAGTTCCTTAAAAATTATGTGACAGTTTGTCGGTTAACGGTCGGGTCGGGTAACGGACGGTTAAAGTTAGAGTTTTTGAACTAATTAGAATTTAGCTTATATTGATGATTCACTCGCGTAAAAGTTATTACCTCGGGAACAAAGATAATCAAAATAGATATTTTGACAAGGAAAGTATTTTACAAGCATTACGTTTCGATAAACACAAACATCAAATCCAATAATAATTCTTTCCATCGAAGCTTTCAAGTCCATCATCATGGGATCGTTTGCTTTTGTTATTACATTTAATTTTACAAGTACTTTCATATTATTGGTTTAATGTTAATGTGGATTTCAAGATTAGGACATTAACACTTAACCCAAAATCTCTAGGACTTTGATACGCTCTAGATGCGAACAGGCAATAAAATCGAGTAGTCAATTAACTTTTAAGACAGCTTTTAAGGAATATAATCGTCTGCCACGTTAAAAGTGGCTCTTATAACAATACTTGCAAAAAGAGTATTTTACTTTTGGAAGTTAGCAGATTCCTATTTTATTTTATAATAGCAATTAAAATGATACAGGAAACTTCTACTGATTTGACGGTCCAATCTTTTAATTATCTGCTAGGAGTAGAAGTTATTTAAGTGTGATATAAGTTAAAAAAAAAACAATTTGATTCTTAGTAATAAAGTTTATGTCATTGCCACACTAAGCAAACCTTAAACAGCGAACCGAAATTGTATTTGAAGGTTTTCAGAAACTTAGACATTAGTGAGCAACTTTTTCTTGTAATGCACATGGGTGGGTTGCCACTAATGGAGGACAATCTTACCAACTTTCAGCCGAGACGGTGGTAGAAAAAACTTTCCTCTGACTGAAAATTGCTAAAGATCGCTCTTATCCCTGCTCTAAACTTTCCGTTTTACAAAAAAAAGAGCTAACCACTCAAGTTTGATGTAGCGTTCGTAAAAGAAAATTAACTAATAAACAACTAAAGAATTGCTTTTTAATAGCTTACTGATACTTTTTACAGTTTTGTTACAATAACTTACCTGGTACAAACCGACTCCGAGTTTTTTGTGCAATGTGAATAAAATTGACAGCTAAAATATAGCTTTTGTTTATTTTTCTCATTTACTATCAGGTTCTGACGATCTATAACATCGATGGTTCAGGTAGTAAGTATTTTAAGATCATGACAAACATCTAGCTCTCTATATATTATGTATACATATATATAAATTGTATAAAGAATTAGATGTTGAATGTATTGGTATACCAATTACATACTGTGAAATTAAAAAAATATATACCTTTTTGGTTGTCACCTATCTCGATGGCTTACGTGCGTAATAAAATGTGCATACAACGAAATGTACATTCACATACTGCAAAGAGTTGCGGCAGACACACGATGTTGAGCCAATATTAACTTGCCGACGCTAGTTCGTGGACGATTGCGGAATAACAATATTTAGGGTTCCCGAAATTACGATGCAGAGCCCAATTCGGGTTCAGGGATTAGACTTTTGTTCATCACTGTACTATTGGCGTCATCCGGGCACTTTTAGCATTAGATATTGAGAATAGTAGAGAAAGGAAAGAGATATTACTTATCCAGATGGATTGGGAAGTATAAGTTATCACTTATACTAGCTTAAGCAAGTCAGGGTCGCATACTTATAAGTTGAACTGGCTAGTGCCGGGAAGTCGGAGCCCTCTAAGTAACTGTACTAATTTCAGGAGCTGTTCACTATTTCAGATCCCTCGTCCTTCTTACTGACTGGGTCTGAAGTCTTAAGTAGTGGGAGCGATAGATATTATTGGTTATCAATTTTCACATTGCTGGACAAAAGCATTTTTGCAATGTGAAAGGTTTTAGTTACAAACGCTAGCCTAGTGAGAGTTGGCAAACTTCAAAAACCTTCGAGAATAACTGTTCAAAAAAACTAATATCAAATCGCTTCAATAATAATATATCATATAGGCAATATATGTATATATAAGACTAAAACATCTATTACCATATGCGAGTAAATACTAAAAGTCCTTCTTTTCATTGTTTAAAAAAATAAAGAACTTCTTAGTAGTACACAATTGCTACAGATGATAGTAATACCCAAAAAAAAACTACAAAATAAAAGTATAACAATGCTTTTTTCGAGGTCGATAACATTAGACTCAGACTGGGATCAGATTGTATGTCGGGGAGCACGTCTGACATTCAAACAAGCTCTAATTTAACAACGTGCACTTTACACGTGTCCTGTTGTTTTCATATTTACATTATTTGCAGCATACATTTTTTCAGCTTCTATTTTCTACTATCGTACCAAATTGTTTGTTTTAGTTGAAACAATACCATTTTTTATATTTATTGTGTTTTTTTTTTATATTTTCTTTGTCTATTGATGGCATTAAATTCATTCCAGTTCTAAGAGTGAGTAAGTATATCCTAGTTGTAGTATACATCATTTATTATAAGTCAGTGACTATTTTATATAATAATTTCTTTCATTACAGTATTCTGTAATGAAAGAAATTAAAATATGTAATGTATATAATATATGTACCAGAAAATATAGCTTTCATGAATTTAGGTATTAACTACAGACAAATTTTTATTTAATATTATCATTGCGGCATATTTCACATCGAAAGCAACAAAAATAATAAAAGTTATTAAATTAAAACGTAAACCTATTTCTTACAAATCTTATCTTCTAATCATACCTCTATACACGTTCCTACCTAGTGGGGTTAATTTCAATAACTCAATTATTTCGTGTACACAGTGGGATTGAGTTGTGACAGGTAACGAGATTACAAGCCTAAGGACTCACGCGTTCAATCGCGCATTAACTACAAAGCGCGAAATACTTCTCTTATAAGTCACTTTCTAGATTTTACATGCGAATTACAAAACCGAAAGTTTGAATGGATTTCACACACTAGAATTATATTCCTATCTTATTTTCGAATAGAAATAAAAAAATGCAAGAGCATACTCTTACTCTACTCTACTGATTGGATGGTCCAAACTCTTAATTCTCTTCAAGGAATGAAACTTATTTAAGTAGGATACATTATAAGATTAGAAAATAAAAAAATGTTTGGATCTTAATAATAGTCTTAACGTCATTGTACCTTTTTAGTTTAATTAGTTTAATGCAGGTACATTATGAATCACAACGGGAGGCGACTTTGACACGGTGCAAAAGTTCTTGCCTTGGCGAGTGTGTACACACGAACAAGGTTTTTATTTAATGACTGTCATTAGTACTTGTAACTAAGTAAATAACGTAGTGAACCCCAGGGGCGAGCGTATCAATTTAGGTTCGAGATAGGACTTTAGAATTTGCAATAACGTGTATCCTAGGTATAGACGACCTATTTTTCTCTTGACGTTGAATCAACTGAAGAAAGTATTAATATTATAGCTAACAAAACTTCTTATTAAACTAAGATAATACAAAGTGAAACAGTAATGCCAAACGAAACATAAAATTTTGTAAACGCAAAATACATTGTATGTTAGGAGTCAAATTCAAGTGGCCTAAAGGTATAATTGTGTTCAAACCTGTAGAGAAGGGTAGACTTGGGTCAATTAGGCATTAATATATTAAGAAAGGTACCAGTTGTAGTTTTAATGATAGTTTTTATTTGGTTTACGTACTTCTAATTTAAATTTCCATTAAATGTTTGAAACATTAACTTTTAATTCAAGTAGAAGATACCAGTTGTAGCCTTTGACATCGGTCGTATCAGCAAAAGTAACTTAAAGAAGTTTATAAATTGTTAATGTACTTGAGAGCTATATAAAGATTAAAGTGTTCTTAATGGCTTACAAGCAAAAATAAGTAAATTTTCATGTGCATTTAGGATATTAAGTAATTTGAAGGGTTGAACCTACCCTGAGACTTTCATCCATCACGGGTGCTGCTCAATTGACATTGACGTCAACGCTTAACCCCCAGTTGTTTCACCTTGGCTCACATGCCTCTAAGAATCTCGAGATTACTCTCCACAATCTTGAAAGTGTAGGAAAATACAACTTGATTTCCTATTCAATTTGGTCCAGTTCTGACAATGGCATCCATGACAAAACCATATGTCTTTTTTAATTTTATGATAGGACTAGACGTATTGAAGTCGGTTGTCTACCTTTTTTAAAGTGAACTATTGAAACTCCTATTAGATCAATCATATTTTAAAATTACCTATAATAATAAATAATATATTAATAATTTATGTAATTAATAATTATTAACATACCAAAATGTTTAACTTTAAATGTTTAACTATTCTTTACTGCTGCTGCTACTGCTAAATAATTTGCTATTCTTTACATCTACACATATGTATGTAGATAAGTACTCTCTACAAATTTTCTATTTTAAATATTTAATCGGAACTAAAACTCCTTTCAGAAATAGTGCCAAAGGTGATTAATACATGTTAAAAGAATCTTTAAAGACATGTAAGCCCAGCCTATATTAAGATTTATGAGCGAATTCTGCTCTTACGTACTCGTACGTCAAGCGTGATAGCTCCTGTCAATCAATTCTGAAATCGTCATTCAAAACAACGGCTTTGAGCATTCCCGGGATCCCATTAAAAATTGCATACTATCGAAAGTCACTATACTCAATATAACCATAGGTAACCTACGAAGGAAGAAAACTAAAACGTACACATACTGACTACCCCATCAACTTTTTGCTGTGCGTTGCAAGTCTAAAGTCATGACACCTTCCAATTATAGAGTAGCAAAATAATTCAAAGTTTTATATTTTACATTATGCTTATTACAAATAACACAGTTACAAATAACTAAGATAGTAGATAGTGTCTACTAATAACTAATAATGCTATCTACTAGATAGAATCATCCGTTATGCAGTATATATAGTAATGTTGACATATTTTAGGAGATAATACTATGTATATTATGTCCATGCTTATCCAATGACTGAAAGACACAGTCACACTTAGAAGAGGAAGAAATAATAAACTTAGAATATTTGCTATTTGACAGTAATACGATACGTATAAACGAGTAGTGAAATGGTGACGCTGTTGTAACTAAAAGTTAAATATGTGAAATTCTTATAAAGATAGAGATAACAGATAACAACTTTATTTGTACAACATTGGTAGAATTAGAATTATACACATTTTAAGTTTAACACACATATTGTACAAAGGGCGGCCTTATTGCTAAATGGAATCTCTTCCAGGATTTCTCTCCTTAGGATGGAATAAAATGATTCGGAGAGACGTTGGTAGTTTGAAGTCCATTTCAAAGGAAATCTTACCTAATAAATATAGAAATATACAGATATTTTGTAGATTCAGTTCTTTAGTATACTTAAATATATAAGTACAAAATATATATTAACAATATAGAAATATACATATTCCTACTTAAATATATTAAATAAAATATATACGTATATACACATAGATACTACTATATTCATACATATATCTACATGCGGCATACGGAAAGTATCAAACTAATATGATTAAAAATAATCATGAACCATTTTCTAAAAATTGGTAATTTGTTTATAGACATATTGGCTGCTTTGATAGAACCTATAAGAACTGGATATTAAAAAAAAAATTCTGTAGATTCTACACTCATTTCGAATTTACAAAGTAAATCATAATCATCATCATTATATCATAATTAAATGAAGTACTACCGGGGTACACAAAAATATCCTCAGATATTAAAATTATAGAACATTTGTTGTTTGAACTTCAAAATCAATCATAACAATGTTTGATTTTGAACAGCGAAAACTCGTGCTAGGTGTACATTATCGTCTATACTGTAGATGTTGCGGATCGCCTTTATGATAAAATGATATATACGAAATACAAAAATAAACCCTTAAATGATTTAAGCAAGAAAAACTTTTGATTCAAAATTCGACTGCATTCAATCGTTACATAATACGTTACATACTTAGATACAAATTTGCGCTGCAAATATTCAGAAGATGGCTTGGTTCCCTAAAGTACCCTAACTTGAAGCGATAAAATTAGTAAATAAAGAACTACAGCAGCTCCTAGAGAGGCTAGATCCCCTATTCATTTAAGGAGTAAACCCCAAGTTGCTCTCTCGAAACTCATTAAAAGTAAATCTAGGTGCATTTTCTAAAGACGTTGAATTAAAGCTTCTTTAAAGAAATTTTCTTAAAACTGCAAGCGGTGAGCGTGCCTCATTTGCCACTATTGAGGCGTTTCCTCATAGTCCGATGCTCCGGGTTCCGTTTAAATGAAGCTAAGAATGAATCGTTCCGGATTCGTCTCTTTGAAAAACTCTGCTTCACCCGTCGACTATGCATTTCATATAACTTAAGAATCCTTTTGGCTGCATCACTCGTAATTTCTTTTCGAAAAACTGAATTCGCTCATTACACTCTTGTTTGGTAAAGCTGACTGTGCTTTTATTTTTGTGAAGCGCCTGAAAATAATCTTTTTGTTTAGTTGGTACTTTCTATCGCCACAGAGCACCTAGCGCCCAGAAGCGTTAGTGAGTTTAATTTTAATTTTGCAATCTATATTTTTGACTGCAGTACTATTTTAATAGAAAACCAAACACTGAATACTGATAGTGTATATGTCCTTTCTAAAAAAGGTTTCAGAAAATTTTAATATAGACAAAGTATATAACTTAATACTTATATACTAGAATGTAATTCCATATACTTGTAACTCATGTTAAAATATCAAATATATGACAAGAAAATAAAACAATATCGATCAGTAATAACATCTCTAATTAATGCAGTGTCTCAATATAACTATTTCAGCAGGCTAAGCGACAAATCTTTACAATAATGTTACAACATCTGCAGCTATCGAGAAATTTCATTAATTTATCGAAGCGTCTTCAGATCACAGACAAGATGAGACTTGTTATGCAAGTTTATGTTTATTTAATAACGCTACTTGTTTCGACTTTGAGGCTCTTCTTGTGTGTTAATTTCGTATAATATATTATACATACACAAACATACGCTCATACCCATATTCCATATGAGATAGGCAGAGGTGTATTAAACACCCATATTTTTTCGTAGAATTTGGTCCCACTAACATAATAGGGGGCAGGGCTATTGCCGACTTTTTTTTTTCTTTTTTAATGCGATAGGGGGCTAACGAGCAGACGTGTCACCTGATGGTAAGTGACTACCGCCGCCCATGGACACCTGCAACTCAAGAGTCACAAGTGCGTTGCAGGCCTTTTATGTAGGAGTACGCTATTTTCTTGAAGGTTTTTAGGTCGTATCGATCCTGAAATACGGCAGTCTACTGGGAACCACACGGCTATGTATATATATACACGGAATATATTATATGCAAGGCATTACTACACGTTGTGTACACGTTTTCAAATAAGACTAACTGATACTTAAACCAACGGGTAATTTTAAAGTACCTATTCGCTTTAGACAAACATCTAATATGGTGTACTTAACTATTGGATGTTTTATTTACTTAATATTAAAATAAAATTAAAACAGCATTGCTCTGAAAGAATTTATTATTAATATTTAGTAGTACTCTAAACTTAATGTCATGCATAAAGCACAGAATATAAATAAGTATTAATAAATAACTTACAGTAAGTAGAAAGTGCAATCTTTGTAAATTTTATTGATATCTATCTACGTTGTTCGGTTTAGCATGGGATATATTGATGGTCCTTTACTTAGTTATTTATTGCGTCCAATTTGGAGACCAAAATGGGGTGCATAACAATCACGCGAATAAACCAACGGTAATTTATGCAGTCCAAACTTCTAGCACTATTTTATAAGTCCTTTTTGTAAATTCTTTTCAAAATTGAGAGTTATACATTTCACACATACAAACAATCTGTATCCCCAGAGGGGTAATTATCGAATCTAATATCAGCATTTTATTGGCAATTACTCACGTATTATATATACGTCATTCGAAAGGAAGTTATTACATATATACATACATACAGGCACTCCTGTAAAAGGTAGGCAGAGGCGTTTAAAACTGGCTTGACATATTTAAAATGAGCAAATTTAATGTATTGAAAGAGAAATGGAGGAAAAAAGGATATTGCTTATTTGTATCAATCAGGTCAAGGTCGCGTACCATGGATCTTGAACTGACTGATGCCGGGAAGTCCGATCCTTGTACCAAAATACGAGAAATATTGTGTTCATTAACAGTAATAGTATATTCTAATATTCTAAAATAAGCATGCTGCAATAACATTGTACGTAAATAGTAATGTCCAATTAGGTGTAAGTAAAATAATTCCGCAATATATTTTAGCGGGAAGTTTTGTGCCAAATTTCTGCTTGAATCAAATATACCCTACTAGACGATGGCTAGACTTCAGAAAATCACAGCTTTACAGATCTTATAGCATATCCCTGTTTGTCAGTCAATGCTTACAACTAACCATAAACCCGGGTTCTTGTTCACAATCTTGGCTTTAAAAAGAAATACACGGTGACCATATCTCTTTAGTATTTTATTGGTGATCTCAAATTGTGATCTCCCACCATCCCCCGCTCACTTTTTCCCAAAACAAATTCACATAATTTTTTTAAAAACATTAATCTTCAGCCTCAGAATAAAAAAAAAACCTTGATGTCTAAATATAGGTTTAACTGACATACATATTTTATATAGACTTGTATTTAACTGTAAATCAAAAAAATCTTCCTATTTCCGCTGCCCTAACACAGTAAAGTAGGTAGAATTCACCTAACCTTTTTCTTTTTTTTTTTTTTTTTTCGTGTGGAAACCCCCTCGGGCCGTCATCCCACCGGGGTTTTCGGTGGAACAGTGTGTCGGAATCGAACCGACTAAAACCACACGGTGTGCCATACTACGCTTAAAATAGGAGGAATCCGGGAAGAGCTTTATTAAGACATCCGGACCCCTCCTAGCGCCTGCCCACACTATGCGGGCACCACCTACGGGTAACCTATCAATAAGGCGGCGTCCAGACACACGCGGACGTCACCCCCTCGCGGCAGGCCACTAAAGCGGGTGGAGGGGAAAACCCGTCCCGACCACCCGCGGCCACACTCAGGGCGGCATGAGGCGCTGGTAGGTGCGCCTCCGCCGCCCGGTTCGCCGGCGGCGGATTAGGTCCGAATGGAGATCGTCCTCCCGGGCCCACTCCGCCGCTTCCTTCCGCGAGATAACGTCCTCGCAGAAGGTTGCAACCGCGGTAAAATTACTGTCGCTACTAGCCATGGAGCGTATAACAGCCAGTAGCGACAGATCCTCTCCGATGACTGCAGTGAGGGCCCGACGCTGCGACGCCCAAGAGGGGCAAACCGCAAGCGTGTGCTGAGTCGAGTCCTCACTACAGTCGCAGTGGTGACAGACGGGGCTCATTTCCCTCCTAGCGACCGAGTGCAGGTACTTACCGAAGCAGCCGTGCCCGGAAAGAACCTGCGTCAGTCGGAAGGAAAGAGTCCCGTGCTGCCGCCCTGCGTATTCGACAATGACCGGCTGGAGTGCCTCCACGGCGGCAAAGCCAGCACGTGGAGAATTCACCTAACCTAACCTAACCTAAAGCGCCCATAGCGTGATGGCTGAGGCGTCGGACTTGCGATCAAGTGGTTGAGGGTTCAAACCCCGCCCAGTACACTCTCGTCGTAAACCCACCCCTTTTTTTTTTTTTTTTTTTTAACGTGTGGAAATCCCCTCGGACCGTCACCCCGCCGGGGTTTGCGGCGGGGCGGTGTATCGGAATCGAACCGACTAAAACCACACGGTGTGCCACTCTGCGCCTGAGACGGAAGGGATCCGGGAACTGCTGATATTAAGACATCCGGACCCCTCCCAGCGCTTGCCCGCACTGAAGCGGGCACCGTCTGCTGTTAAACTCTCTTATTAGGCGACGCACGGCACACGCGTACGTCACCCCCTCGCGGGTGGCTACTAGAGCGGATGGAGGGGAAAACCCGTCCCGACCATCCGCGGCCACACTCAGGGCGGCATGAGGCGCTGATAGGCGCGCCTACGCCGCCCAGTTCGCCGGCGGCGGATTGGGTCCGAGTGGATATCGTCCTCCCGGGCCTTCTCCGCCGCCTCCTTCTGCGAGATGACATCTTCACAGAAGGTTGCGACCGCGGTAAAACTGCTATCGCTACCGGCCATGGAGCGTATGACGGCCGGTAGCGAGAGATCTCCTCCGATGACTGCAGTGAGGGCCCGGCGCTGCGACTCCCAAGCGGGGCAGATCGCCAGCGTGTGCTGGGCCGAGTCTTCACTGCAGTCGCAGTGGTGGCAGGCGGGACTCAGTTCCCTCCTGGCGACCGAGTGCAGGTACTTCCCGAAGCAACCATGCCCGGAAAGCACCTGCGTCAGCCGGAAGGAAAGGGTCCCGTGCTGCCGCCCTGCCCACTCGAGGATGACCGGCTGGAGAGCCTCCACGGCGGCAAAGCCAGCGCGCGGAGTCTCCAGCCGGAACGACCAACTAGCCATCGTGGCTCGACGGGCGGCTTCACGCCACTCGCGTACCTCTTCGGGCGGAGGGCGAAAGCCATACTCCGCCCGATATTCAGCCACCCGTCGATAAACTTCGGCGAGCACCTCCGCCTCCAAATCCCACGGGGGTGTTCCAGCCAAGGCGCACGCCGCCTCGGTGGACACCGTGCGGTATCCGCGTATGGCTCTGACCGCCAATACCCTTTGAGGCCGCCAGAGGCGCGCCTTATTCTGGGCGGTCAGAGCCGCCACCCACACTGGTGCCCCATACAGCGCCATCGACCGGACCACCCCCGTGTAGAGGTGTCGCGTTGCGACGCTGGCTCCACCCAAGTTGGGCAAAAGTCGCCCAAGGGCAGAGGCAGCGTCGACCAGCTTCGGACCAAGCTGTCGGAAGTGCTCGTCGAAGAGCCACCTACCGTCGAGTGTCAGGCCCAGATACCTCATCTGGGCCCGAACCGGGACGAGGACCGAGTTGACCTCGATGGAGGCACCGGCGGGTGGACCACGACGGGGCCCATGGAACAAAAGGGCCTCCGTCTTGTCCAGGGCCACCCGTAAGCCCAGTGCCTCGATGCGCCCGACCACCAAAGAAACACCCCTGGTGGCCAGGCGCGCCGCCTCTTGGAAGTTCGCCCCCTGGGCTGTGACCAATGTGTCATCAGCGTAGCAAATTACGCCCAGCCCGGGGGGGAGGCGACCTCGTAGAACCCAGTCGTACCCCACGTTCCACAGGAGTGGTCCAAGGACAGACCCCTGCGGAACGCCGCACGACATGGGTCGCCGTCTCAAGACGCCCTCTCGGTCCTCGTACACGACGGTACGCTCCTCTAAATAGTCTGCCACCAGCCGCCTCAGGTACTCTGGCACCCCGTGGTATTGGAGTGCTTCCCTGATGCAGCTGAATGGCAGACTATTAAATGCGTTGGCGATGTACAGAGACACCGCCAACAGCACGCCGCCACAGCTCACTGCCTCTCCGGTCACGGCCCTAAGGCGCATCACGGCATCGACCGTCGAACGCCCCTCCCGGAACCCGAATTGGGCGTCCGACAGGTCGGGGCCCACCTCGCTGAGGTGCCGGACGATGCGGGCAGAGAGTATCCTCTCAAAAAGTTTACCCACCTCGTCCAGCAACACGATGGGCCTATAGGCCGCGGCCGAATCGGCAGACCGTCCCGGCTTCCTCAACAGGACCAGCTTCCCGCATTTCCAGCACTCTGGGAAGCGTCCGGACGCCAGGCTAGCGTCTAATACTTCCCTGAGGCGGTCCGACATATGGTCGAGGGCTCGGGCCATCACTCGGGCTGGTACCCCGTCCGGCCCGGGGGCGGTGTTCTTGGAACGGATCCGTAGAACAGCCGCCCCAACCTCCGATTCCCTAACGGGCGCAACATCGTCCTCTCTACCCCCGTCGTCTCCGACCGCGTAGGCCATCGACGGGGGTGGTCGTAAACCCACCCCTAACACAAGCATTTAGCTTACCTGGGGGGGCTAGCAAGAATACTACTAGTACTAGTAATGTGTGACCCACGTTGCTAGTATTCTTTTAAAAAAAAAAAAAAAAAAACTTTACCTAAACCTAGGTTTAGGTAAGGTTTTTTTTTATTTCTTTTTTGCGTTGTTACGACTGCCTGCCTAGATAACGTTATTTATGATTTGCGTTGTTTTACAATTTTTTTATTATTTATTAGGTGCGCATTAGTTATTATTGATGTACAGTTAGTATTTTTGTTGAAATAAAAATGGATATGTAAATAGTAATAACTATTGGTACTTGTTTTGTATGCAATTAATTCATTCGTTTTATAATCATTTATTTAACGTACATATAGATTAAGGAACGTTATTTTACTGGAGTGGTTTTCAGTATTCCCCTATCATAGATAGCCACCACCCAATATTTACCGAAACATAATAAATACTTGATCTTTGAATAAACCAAATAAGTATTTCAAATAATACTCTCTACTCTATGAGTTAAATTGTCTTTGCTGTCACCCCTACTTCCGAAATGCGAACAGGCTCGCAAACACTGATATTAGTTTTCTGCAAAAGTACTTATCTTAAGTATTTCCTTGTATATATATATATCAGATATATAACTTAGAACATAACATTGTTATAACTTATACAATATTATTTATATTCATATCGTTAAGTCTATTTCAATGCATGTCGAATAAAAAATTGTCTTAGAATTCTGCACAAGTTTTTCTTTTTTCTTGACACCCTTTTTGATTAAAGAGAAAGCTTTTATAGTTTAAGTTAACTAGTTACATAGTGCGATAAGATATTATATTGACAGGGTTTTTTCTGTTTTTTCTATCTGTAAATACAGAAACGACGTTTTGGTGCACCAGCGGCCTCCTTTCATCTACATAATAACCATTAAGCGGTTTTAATTGTAACCTTTTGCTACTTCAAATTTCTGAAGAAACTGAAAACTTGAACTGTTTAATCTGTATTCTTAAGATTGAGATAAACTTCTCATCAGAGGATCGCTGCACTTTGAAAATCGATTGTACATTTTTGTAGGCCAAAATAGGTGACTTCTTTTTAAATCGATACACTGAGTAAGTACTTCCACTCTAAAGAACACTGTAGGTAAAATAACTGTTAATGTTATGTTGTTTCTGATAAAAATGAATTAAGTAGATTGGTACCGCTTATGTAGGCACCTATTATAAGCGTCGATAACCCGGCAGGCTCGTTGTCCACATTATAAGTATTATAATAACAGATATAAACATCACTTTCATTATCAATTTATCGCAACAACAAAATGCGATCCTGAATTAGACCAATATCTCGGTTCTAAATAAAAAATTAGCTTAAAGTAAAATCATAAAGTCACATTTACCTCTCCGAATGACAAGTTGAACTCAAATCCAACGTTAATGTTCATCCCACCGGAAAATGGTCGTCTTGGAATGTTTAATGGATGTTTTATTACATTAGAAGTTAAATCATGCTTGGACGAAAATAATCTGTCAAATATATTCCAAATATCTTTTATACCGTCTTGCCCATTTGCATCGTAACCAAAATAATACAGGAGACGATCGCTTCGATCGTATTCAATAAGCCACAACTACACTAAGGGATTTTCCAACACATTTTTCACGAGCGAAATTGATTCTGACGTTATGTTTCACAGATAAAATTGAAATGCTTTTTAAGACCTCGTACCTTTCTGTTACGATAACAATCAAATCAAGAATGAAATACTTTAACGTTAAAGTAAAATATGTTTGTATTACAAAAAAAAGCCTTCTTTCTTTAAGAAATCACTTCATATTAGAAACAGATTTACTTAAGACCAATTTTTGAGTACCATTCTTATAAGGGACACACTTTGTGTCCCTTATCAGAAAATGTGACTATGGCGTATTTTCTCTGCTGTGGGAAAAATATAAATGTATATACATATATCCAATTGAAAGCCTCTTAAAATACGGTAATGTGTAATGGCAAAGAGCTCTGTTTTACACATTTAGATTCATGCGGCCTCACGCCACTCGCGTACCTCTTCGGGCGGGGACCGATTACAACTACCCGCCCGGAAATCTGTCGTCCGCCGACAGACTTCGGCGAGCACTTCCGAATCCAAGTCCCACGGGGGAGTTCCGGCCAACGCGCACGCCGCCTCCGTCGACACGGTGCGGTAACGGCGTATTGCTCTAACCGCCATGACCCTCTGCGGGCGCCAAAAGGGCGCCTTTTCTGGGCGGTCAGAGCTTCCGCCCACACCGGTACACCGTATAGTGCCAATGATCGGACAACCCTCGTGTACAGCCGTCTTGTTGCGACGCTGGGTCCACCCATGTTGGGCTAAAGTCGCCCAAGGGCAGACGAAGTGCTCGTCGAAGCGCCATCTTCCGTCGAGGATCAGGCCCAGATATCGTATGTGGGCCTGAACCGGTACAAGTATCGAGTTGACCATTATGGAGGCGCCAGGGGGTGGACCTCGACGGGGCCCATGGAATAAAAGAGCCTCCGTTTTATCCAAAGCCACGCGCAACCCTAGCGCCTCGATGCGCCCGACCCCCAGTGAGGCTCCTCTGGTGGCCAGGCGTGCAGCCTCTTGAAAGTTCGACCCCCGGGCTGTGCCTGAAGCCCCGAACTCACCACCTACGCTATCCCTGAACTTCTTGAACACGGCCGCGTAGGATATGCCGACATGCTGCAGGTGGGAGTCCGGAGTTTGGAATGGAGAGGGAGAGGCAGCCTGCTGCTGAACCTGACTTAGTCGCTCAGGGCATTCTGCCTGCACCCGAAATTGGGCGAACTGGGTATTGAGCTCTGCCACCTGCACCGTAAGATGATCATTCGCAGCTTGAAGTCGTGCTACATCCCCGATGAGGGTTTCGACGATCCCAGAGATAGCGGAGAAGGAATCCTTCAGGGCTCTGACAAAAGAGCCCTTTAAGTTCGTTGACTTGGTGGCCACTTTGTTAATAGTGGCCACTGCCACTCTTGTTCTTTCCTTCAACGTCGACGGTGTTTGGGGGACAGAACCCCCCGAACTTATTTTTAGTAGGAGATCAGCGATCTCCTCCTCCGCAACTATTTCACCTTCCGCACGAGCCCGAGTATACACCCCCACCCTGGAGAAGACAGAACCTGGCAAAGGCGGAACAGGCGTCCGCGACCTCGATCTTTTTCTTTGACTAGTGGTCAACTTTGGAGGAAGCATCCGTTGATGTTTCGGTGTCGTCGTCCTTCGAGCGGCCTCGCTTTCGCTTATCGAAGTCGTGGGGCTCAAGCTCTATGTTCTCGACCGTATCAGTTGCTGCCCTGGTCGTCCTAGAGTGTCCTTGCTCCAAAATTGTACTACTCCCAGGAGTCAGATTGACGTCTGGGAGCTCCACCGAGAGATTAGTTGGGCGCGATACTTCCTCGTCGGTCGACAAGGCTTCTGCCGCCGACTTTTTACTTTTTCTCCTTCCTTGCTTAGCTTGTAACTCCTTATTTTGTTCTTCAGTGTTTTTATTATTTTAGTGTTGAAATCCATAATAAATCCCACGAGTAGGGGAGAACTAAAGGTCCACCCGGGCAGAGATCCCCCAATACCCGGGTAAGCGTAGATTTATGCCCAACCGAGGGGTCCGCAGGTGCCCCGGCTGGGAGTACGTTCGCGACTAAACCACCCATCAGCCATGCATCCCATGGTCACGCACCAGAACACGGGATTCGGGTTAATTTTTTATAGAGGTTTTCTTCCTCGCAGTCTGGGCGGCTAAGCCAAGACCCAATCGGAGCCGCGAGACTTAACCGCGACACTCCTTTCGGGATTACGATATGCCGATGGCGGCTTGGAAAGTGAATCATCCCATGCCTGCTCGGTGGCAGTGTAAGTGCACGCCGAGCTCGTCCACCTTCTCCACCGTGAACACTGGAGAGGCTCTGACCCATAGAAGGGTCCCACCACGGTGATTTTTTAGAGGTTCCCTTCCTCACAGCTCCGAGGAGCGAAGAGCTAACAGAGGAATCTGCATACCCCGCCCGCTCTGTTGGGCCAAGCCACGACCGAATGGCCAAAAGAAGTCGGCTACCTCTTTTCGCCAGAAGATTAGCCGTTGGCGACGACGCACTCCTCAAAAGCGAAAGAGGGTGAGAAGGCTGCGTCATCGCCAACGTTGTAGAGGGTACACACGTGGAGGTTTTTTAGCCCGCACCCAATGACTATTTGATCCAACCTAGTTCCAGTGTGGGTTGACACTCTAACGGCCACTCTAGCATCGCGGCGATGTTGCCAGATGCCAGATGCCAGATGCTGCATAGGTAGGAAACCGGACAGCCCGTTGTCATCAGTGCATTGTTTGCCAGGAGGAAACGAAGCGGCATGTAGTGGTGGAGTGTACTGCTTTCGTCGAGGAATCGGAGGAGATCTCTCGCTGCCAACCATAAGGGCTGGCAGCGAGAGTTGATGAAATCCTTCGGTAAAACAGTAATGTCACTGAAGGAGACTGCGGAAAAGGAAATGTCAACTACCCTCCCCATCCGCAGCAGACGCACCGGGCGTCACAGAAGGGCTGACTACTGACTAAATGACCCGTGAGCGACTGGTCCGAGATGATAGCGCGACATGTTCCACGTTCACCACCCCTCTACGAGGACGAACGAAGTGACCTCGCTTATGCCTGCCCTCGCTCGCGAGGGGGGTTAAATGTAATCCCACGAGAAATGATGATGAGATGGAGTTCACTGGAACTTTTAGCCAATAGGATTTCGGCACACCCCTCTGACGCAACCCAGGTATTGTCAGTCTATGATGGATTTCTGCCCGTTGTGTAGCCACTCACTTGCATTCCAGGATAACGTGGGCAGCCGTTTCTTCCGCGCTCAAGCATCCCCTGCACAGAGGGCTGTCGGTCGTATTTATGATGAATAAGTGTCGGTTCAGAAAGTCACTGTTCGTTGAGTTTAAATTGTTTGCAAGATGTTTGTGTCGGTTTAGAACCAGATGGCCTCTAATACTTTCGACCACTGTTCGGATGTCGCACTCTTAGTACCGCCATACTATCTGACAGTTTACGGTATTTTACTCCTTGATGTCTCTTGACATAACCGCGTAGATTAGTACAACACATTCGCATTGTTAGCGCCAGGGATATGTTTATGTTTAGTTATAGTCAGAGAACACTCCGGCTGCAGTACCTGCCCCCATCTTGGAACCATCCGGGCATATCCGGACTTCGTATAAAATATCTTCTTTTCTCTCGAAGATATGTTTTTGTGGAATCCTATCGCATGTGCCAGATGTGTCAGTCTGACAGTTGCAATAGCTGCCTGCTGTTGTATATACAGATCTAGTGGTGTTAGGTCGAGAGACACTTTAAAAGCGGCAGTAGGGGTTGTTCATATTGACAAGTCTCTGGAGTTACTGCACCTTGTTTCTAACCGTGCTAAGTTCAGTCCTCTGCCATCAAGATTATTGATCTTATCACCGCTTTATAAATATATAGTGATTTTCAATGAGAGCTTTTCCCGGATAATGCTGGCTTTGTATTTGGATTTAATTTTGCGTATATATGTATTCCAAATGAGTTTGCTGTCAAGTATGACTCCTAAATTTCTTGACCTATGTAGTTAGAACTAGACGTGTGCCGAAGTAACTTGAAACAGGCTGACTTAAACGATATTAGTTGGCTCAGTAGCCGTAAGGAAAAAAGAAGAGAAAGACTCAAACGAAAAGTGATGCAGTATTGGGATCCCAAAGTACGAACTTAAGCAGGAGGCGATATATTGAGCGCTATCCGGCATTCATAAACCACAACATGTTTAGTATGCTCACTACTCGGCTTGGTCGGAGAATCATCCCTTTGCGGCTGGACATCACATCCCATTCCTCTACAAAAAGTATCTAGGTACACATTTCTTGAGAACTTTACATAACATTAAGACTGTAATATAAATGTTTATTATCTCCTTCTGAATTGAAAATTGTTCAAAATTTAAGAACTAACGTAGTTTTTATTTCATTGCAGCTTGAATAGAGAATAATGAAAGAAAGTTCGATTTTATGACACATAGATAATATACTTAACGCTCGCTTTTGTCTACAAAGTATGTGAATTGTGCAGAAAATAAAATTTAATGAAAGTAGATATTAAATGATGTCTGGATTAACTTATAGATCACTTTTAAATGAAGATTGATTCATGCCTTAAAATTGTGTAATCACATGCCATGCATGCCTCAAGTGTAGTGTATCAAATTAATTTGTTTTATTATGAATCGATAATAATAAAGTTTAGAAGGGAGCATTCGATTCGATAACAAATTACCACACCTTTGAGTCGAATGCAAAACCTCGCAAGAAAGAATAAGCTCAAATTTATATAATGGGACCAACGAGGTAGGTAAAAAAACTCAACAGCGTCAATAAAAATATGTAAGAAGGAACTGGAACTCAAAACTACAAATGTACATAGATTCAAAACTATCCAATGGCTTTAATCCCCAGTCTCATTGTCAGACAGCCAAACCGTTCAAACAGAATTAAATTTCCCACTACATGTTTACTCAAGCAAAATTCAAATGCCATTATTCGCAACACCATTACAATTCCATAGCACTTTTCCAGCTGAATGGGACGAAATGGGACGAAATCGTCCTCGCTCTGTAATGGTTCCACTGGTTCAAATTTGTGCAAGTAAGTGCACTTTGCGTAAGAATGGGTGAATAGAACTCACAGAATACTTCATGGTACAACTTGGCTCATAGTCAAATGACTTAGTGCTTTGCTATTGTAACGGCACCTGATTGGTTATTTATTAGCGAAGTTCTTTAATGTAATATATTTCCGAGTTTGAACGGTTATAGTTCCTGATATTAACAAAACGGTTCCGTCCCATTTATACATATATACTTTAAGATTTTACACGAAAACAGTAGATAGCAATAAATTTGAAAACATTTTTATGTTGTCTAATGTCATAACCAACAACGCTGTACTTTGATATATCTAAGGGATCTCTTTTAAACTACTTCAAATAAAAAAAGATTATATTATAGAATGCCCTAGTGCCACAAGGCCGGCTTCAGGCTAAGACAAAAAACTACTATTGTATATAGTAGTTTACATATGTATGTAAATGGTCACCTAAACAAGCAGTTGTACAAATAATACAAACAATTGTCATTGAAATGTGGAAATCAGGCTCGCTTTTTTCTTTTATACAATAGAGGGACAGATGAATAGACAAGTCATTTGATGGTAAGTGACAATCGGTGTCCATGGATACTTGCAACTCAAGAGACAACCGGTTTTATATCGAGCCGCCCGATTCGCGCCCAAGGATAGTTCTACCACTGTCAAATTTTCGTTCTCGTTTAAAGTTCAAAGTTCTTTAACCAACCTTTTATAGGGTGAAGATGGTTTCCCGGTAGTATACTTTCAGTACGAACAACAATCTCCTCATACATACCTCCCTTAGTTAAAACATGACGAATATTACTACAGTTAAAACTAAACTAATTACCTTACTCAAAATAGTCATTTCATTAATTTTGAAAGGTATAGAACCTACGAAGCACGGTATTGTGTCCGCAGATATATTAGCAATCTGTTTACTCGACGGGGCGTTACACGATCTCGTTAGTATACGTCGTGGTGCCGACAAAATATTGCCTCAGAAATATAATAAAAGCGATTTGTAGTACGAGTCTGCTCAGCTGGTTTTACGACAATAAAGGTTGTCGTACGGAAAATTGCTAGTTGATACTTTTTGAGTAACAAGATAGTATGACTTTTATCTGACAGTCGAAAAAATATATATAAAACAAATATTTTTGTAGTTCACTAATGCGTAATGAAAAACTTCACTTCTGAACGCGTACCTTATGTTTTATTTAAATTTGTAATGCTTTGTGTGACGGTAGATTGACAACGGATTGTTTATTTTTTTAAATCACTCGTAACTAGATAATAAACATATGTTCCTTGTGCTATCGAGCTTAAGTATACAACATTTCTTTCTTCTGAAATCTATATATAACTATAAGATATTATATTATGCTTGCTATTACAGGATATTGTAATGAGTTCTACTTAGTTCTCTTCTACTATTTAGTTTACAATTTATTTGATGTACACCTATATATAATCTAACAATATGTTACATTTTATAAAAAAGCTAATTGTAACTTCATTGCTAATTTAGAAACTGTATAAACTGACTTTTAAGTTACAGGTATCTATAGGTGGAGGTGGTCACTTACCATCAGATGCTCCATTACGACTGCTTGTCTGCCAACCTCCATCATAAAAAAAATAATTAAAACCAACTTCAATGGAATTGATTATTAAAATGTACAATAAAAGTACATATGTTCGTAACTATAGCGATTCTTTGGTTTTAGTTATTAAAGAGCTCCTCCGTCTATCTTCGAAGGTCTTCATCCAATGCTAATAAATTATAAACCTACTAAAACCTTTCCTGAAAAATATGCATTTAACTATCGAAAACCCCATCCAAATCGGATCAACAGCTTTTAAGGAAATCGTACAAACATAATCGTAGATATATTGCATACATAATGAGTGACTTTGCAAGATACTTTGTACGCATTTAATTTAGAATCAAGACGCTATATTTTTATTTATGCGGAGACCCGGTAAAATGAAGCGTATATTTTAAGTTAGACCTCTAACAATAAATTTGTGATAGTTTACTTTTGAAAAAGTAGATTCCATTATGATTCTTAGTTGACGTAAAAAAATATACATACTGTGGAAGCCAGAACCTCCTCCTTATTTGAAGTCGGTTAAAATCTGCAGTCAAATCCATGCAATGGGCGTGCATGCAAAGGGCTGCCAGGCACTGGATGTCCCACGAGCTAATGGACCTGCACGCAGTGTGCACTCGTGCCCGGAGGTCCTACATCCGCAGCCGTCGCCATCGCCGTGGAGAGGGGGAAGAAGACCGAATTTATGAGGAGTACCGAGAGGCACCCAAAGTTTTGAAGTGAGCCATTAGTAGAGAAGAGAAAGGAGATACTGGAGGGTACCGATCGTGACCCCATGTACTTACCTTAGTCTTATCCCAATTTTATTTGTAGTCGGTGCAATGTGTGTTGATTTTCAATTCCACTCTATCATTCGTAATCCACCGCTTACTGCCTTTTTCGTCATGTCCTCTGTCACGCAGTCCATCTTTTCTTTGGGCGTGCTATTTTTTCATTCCAACCTTCGTTCTTAAAACTTTCTTCACCACATTTTGTTTCTCTCTTCGCATCACATGTCCATACCACGATGATCTATTGCTCCTGAACTTTTCGTCATTATTACCTCACCTAGTCACCTACCTACACATTCCAGTCACACCGCACATCCATATCAACATTAGCATTGAGACTTAAAGCTACAGTCTAGAACCTGTAGCCATAGCAAATACATAGGTATTTAAAGGTAATAACCTACTACTTATGAAACGTTTCAGCTCCTCAATGTAATAAATCTCGTCTTAATCTTATCGTAATGTTATTTTTCCTATAGCAAGAAAGTAGAAAAAAAAGTCAAGCTACTAAAGTATTTCATTAGGACTCATACATACTATTCACAAACATCATGTATATAGGTACGTACGTGATATGAGAAACACTGCGTTTCACGAACCAAGTAGCAGATTACCATGTCAAAAGAATTTACGAGCATGTCCCTGTTTACACGTTTTTGTCAGTCGCGTCATAACACCGAAAAACCTTAGCGAACTTTATTATCGCGAAATCCTCTGCTCAAGTGCGGCGCGGAGCTGGCATTTTCTAAGTAGGAAGTTACCTACCAACGTACTCGTAGTTTATAGCAATTTTTTCAATGGCCTAAGTAGAATAAATTTATTTATTGTAGTGTTTTTTGTGGTTAATTCCTTTACTTCTAAATGATATTCTCCACTTGCTGCATGAAAGGAATATGAAAGTATGTTAAAAAATTACGATATTAAAAAAATATTTTACGGGTGAATTTCTTAATAGTAAATGCGCTATATAACGTATATCCATAGTGCTTCTGTCCAGGTAGTAACGCACTAAGTATTATTTGAATAAGTAGGTATGTGTATTTTAGTGTTCTTTTCACATTTTTAAAGGATAAAAAAGGAGGTTCTGTATTTGACCAGTATACATGTTGGGATGTTTGCGATTTTAAATGCCCATCATGCTTCATGGTCCCGATGAAGATGAATTCTTCAATAACTAACAGCTAATGTCTCGCGCTTTCTGTGATCGTATGTATTGTTCACAAACAGTTTCGTTGTAGTTGGTTTATTTTTTGTTAACAAGCTTTATTAAACACAAACAATAATAGCAGTTCCATCGCAACAACACCTATCTAATATTATCACAAATACTCAAACAGGGTGATGTTTAAATATCCCCCATCCTTATTTATGTATTAAGTGTAAATCTTCGGATCTTTAAACACCAAATAGATACTATACCAAAATCCATTCTTCTCAAACCACTCCGATTGTTTGTTTCAACCATGATAATTGCCTACGTTCCCGTTTCTTCACTCCCACTATCTAGTACAGTTGTTCTCAAAGTAAAGATCACAAATAAATAATTATTAACAGTTAATATACACCTACAGACGTAGATGAGTTGTTAAAAGATATAAAATACAACAGTTTTTTATTATCATTATATGCGTATATGTAAAATTTGCTAATGACAAGCTTCCACATACATAGGTTAAATTAAATGCTCGTCGCACAAAGATGAATATATTAAATAGGAATTGTAAATAATATAAGATACATATTTTATGGTCACTTCTACTTACAATGTACTCCTACAACCGACGCAGTATAAAGTTTAGTAAAATTTGCTGCTGAGATCTTGTGCTCGGTAACTTAAGGCTATGTGTGTTGTGTGCAGTGCTAAACTGTTAGGTCATCCTTAATCATCTAAATCTGAAGAAGTACTCAGACCGTGGTATCATCTACACTTTGCCAACCCTATAAAATATTTGTTTTTTTTTTAAACTTCTGTATACTTTTTTTATACACAATTATTTCCCAAACAGGGATAAGTCAAAAGTTTGGAACTCGCTGAACTATAGCGAAATGTAAGTAAACACAGCACCCTTGAAAGGGTTCGGGCGTTCCCTTAGAGTGGTGGAATAAAACGAAATGAGCTTTTCTATTGATCCTGAACGAGCGTGCAGTTTATGCTTAGTGAACCTAGGAATATCAATGAGGTACCACATAATACAAAAATCGAATAACTATTCTAATATACTTTTTCTCATGGATAATTTATAGAAGATAATTAAGCAAAAAGTAATATTCCACAGTTGTTTCACTGTCTGTATTCTATTTAGATATAACCAACATAAAGCACGATAGGACACTCTTCTTCTCTTCTCTTGAAAGTAGTTCATTCTTAATTTCTATTCTTTCTCTAATATCTCTATTAATATAGAGACACAAGACGGAAGTACAGAAACACAAAATGGAATATAAACTGTAGCACTCTTTGTATCCAGGGCTGCATGCGTTAAAATAATTTAACAGTTTAAGATAACTACTAAATATGTTAAGTGAACCACTACATATGACCGTATAGGAGGTATTTATTACTTTAATAACGCCAACCTGTGTATAATAATGTTGGCTTAAAAACCCTGTCATGCATGTTTTCCGTAGGGCAATGGGCCCGGCCCACATTAAGGAAGTATTCATGTAATTGCGTTGTCTAAAAAATGCGATGATAAATTTTTTTGGTCGAGAGCTGGAGCCGCATACGAAATGAGCCACACACTGGGATTATTATTTGCGTAGCTGACATCCTAATTAACGTGACTTTTTTTCTTTGTCTGCTGGGCAGAATTCTCCTGGCACGGATAATGGAGGAACAATACGATGTGAGTAAAGAATAATATAATAAGATTTTATATTACAGAAAAATAAAAATGGAAGGGAAAATATAACTTTATACTCCATATTTAAAGCAAATTGCACTTTTAGTATTTTGAGTTTCAAAGAAGTGAAGTGATAATTTTGAAACAAATTTTGAACTCGTGAACAATTAAACCGCTTGAATGTCAAATGGAAAAGCTGGACAAAGTTTGAGAGCAAAAGTCTTAAAATTTGAAGACAGACTTTCACTGGCTTCATTTACGTAGAACGGTGTAGTCCGTTGAACTTTGTAGGTGAGATTATGAACACTAAGTAATAATATTCTACCCTTATTTACGTAAGACATAAGAGGCTTTGGAATGAACGTTTGATGTATGTATGTGTAGAATGGCAGCTCTATTACTGAATTGTGTTCGTTTGTAAGTTTAAATAATCTAATAGGATTACTTACAAAATTGTTGTGTACAATTTCTACGGTAATTTGAAGAACATATTATTTAACATTTTTTGATCATTTTTTCTGTCTAGGTGTAATTTCTGTATAATATATTTGTATATAGAAATATATTAGTATGTTTGTCAACAGTCTGGTTACCATAATACCAACTCTGCTAAAATCGCACCTCCCAGAAAATAAGTTATAAAGCCTAATAAGTTGCAAACCAGTTCGTTTACCCCAAACAATGTTGATATTAATTGAAAGTACATTTAATATGCTTTTATTAAACAACAACTTATTATATTACTTATTATTATACGTATTATAGACACAATAAAGTACGTAAACATGAGCACAGAGCTCAGTGGGAGCAAGACATTATAAATATAACTAGTAATCTCTTTCCACCAAGCGACTCGTGCGATTGTTTTAAAACAAGTATACATAATAATATGTTTATGAACATATGTCCTTATCACCGAACCAAATCGAAACGACAACATCGCTACGCTATCAGTAACGTTCTTAAACTTTTGTCTTTGAACTCTTCATCATGTTTCTTCTGCATTTGAACGGCTGCACTATCGAAGTGCCTAGTGTAAAATAAGGAGTGAAGTAGCTAGCTGCTTAAATTTAAAATGTTATATGGGTAAACCTCGCGCTACATCTTCTAGGTAACGCATGTATTGACCCATACTAATTTCTAGCTGTTACTTCCGTAAGAAAGAAAAACTGCAAAAAATCTACAATATTCTCTGGCATTATTAACTGCAGGACTAGTTCATTAATCAACGTCAGCCGCGCCGAATAATACTTTTATTAAATGCTAAGTGACCGTTCTACTGTGCAGAGACTGATTACCTAGTGTTCATCTTAGGCTAAGTTGTAACCTGTAGAAGGAAACATGTACATACTTGATGGTATATCTAACAAATAACATATTAATATATGTATCGTGTACTACAAACTGTATCTGGCCTATATTTTTTTACAATTGAGTTTAGTAATAACATTATTAATTTATGGGTAGTTATACAGTTATAGTAATAGCTAACTATTGCCCGCGACTTCGTTCTTGTAGAAATTTCGATTCGCACATTTTCCGGGATAAAAAGAAGCCTATGTGTTACGTAACCTATGATTTATATTTTATCATTTAGTAACAAACATTCACCCAAGCTATTGCATTTATAATATAATAGTATTAATATAACCACATGTTATTATATGTACATATATAATAACATTATAATAGTAATAATAATGTGATGTGGTGGCAGTTTATAACGGACTTACTCTGCTTAGTCTAGGTAAAGAGAACTGACACAAACCTGCAGTACTTGATGTACAGATCGTAGGGAGATATGATATGGAAGAGCAGAGCTGCATGAATTTTTTTATCGAGTTTTCAACAGGCCCGATGCAGATCTATTATCTGTCTTTTCGCGTGATCTCTTTGGAGAAACTGAATGTTTTGTCTGTGTAATTACAGATGAAGTTGTAATGAAGAATAACTATCGGATACATATCCTGAAGGATCCACAAAACCCTCAGGCTTTATAATTTTACTACTTTTTTTACTAATGTAACCAGACTGCTGCTTTTTTTTGCTTTAAAGGTACTTATATATGTAGTTCTATTATATTATTCCTCAAGCCAAGTGACTCGACTCGAAGAAATGCAAAAGTTGGTTGTCCATTGCGATTGCTATAATATTAACTATTAATGGCCCACCCACACACATGTACGTAGAAAGGTTAGCTGTAAGTAAAACTTTGTAAAGATAAAGAGTTCGAAAAATAAGAAAGGGTTAAAGTTAAAGGCTACAATTCAATATGTTCTTTAAAACCGACTTTAAAATAGGTTTTGCTGTCGACCCATGTATGTGTGTATATCGTTGTGTGTACATATAAAAAAGTGTTTTTCGCGTTTAAAAATTCTGTATTCCAATTCCAGCTTAAACTTCTAATGAAATTGTTATTATGTAAGTTATAAATGTGAAATTTCGTATATTTGTTCTTTGATAACTACACTATAAATACCAACAAAAAATGAATATTAATAACTTCCATATATTATACCATTAGTTATAATTTATGGAAGTTATTAATATTATTATTTGGGGAATTTGAATACAAAAACATTTTAAAGTTAGGCCCATATAGTACAAAAAAGCATACCATAAATGTGAAGCTATTTGAGTTTGATCTGGTTTATTATTAATGTGCCTGTCACTGTTTACTTTTTAATCATAGCTGGTACTCTATATCGCATAACAAACCCGACAGTCTGAACTGACCGTTTCCATTTTATAAATAAAATATCAGACAATATGAAAGTAATACTTTAATAATAAGTACATATCAAAAGTAGAATAACGAAAATTTTAATGTCGATCAACGAGACGTTAAGTGAATTTTTGTACTATTACAAATAAATCAACATAGTAATTATTATAACATTATAATTATAAACTTTTATATGGAGGACTTTTTTATAGTGACTCCCACATACTATTTTCTATATCACAATATCCCCATTTTAAAATTAGAAAATTATCCATAATATTACATAATCTAATTAACTAATTAGAAAAAATAACTAGGTAAGCAGTCTAAACTAAAAACATATAAATCTGAATGAACATTACGATATTTATTACCATTAATAATCCCATAAATTTAAAACATATTATAATAGGAAGCATAGTATGAATCTATTAACTGTTTATTAATAAGATCCTTGAAATCATTCTTTATAGCAGAACTGTGTTCCAGTACCTGGAAGTATGTTTTTGCTTGGTTATTATCCCCGGCATCCTTTCTCTTATTGCGTACATTAACTTTTTTTAAATCACCTTGTATGAACATATGTAATAAAAAGAAAGGGGTATTCATTGGTAAATTTTATTACTTTAATACTATTCCATACTTACTACATCATTTTCTGTTCATTGGTATTCAAATTATGGAAATAATTTTCTTGCAATTGCTGAAGATCGTAAAAAATATATGTGTTAAACTGTGAACTACAACTAGAGCGCCAGTCTTCGTTGTCCTTTTGATTGCTGCTATGTATTGAACTGGGGAGTATATTGGTCCAGTTTTAATCCTTTAGCTATCTGTTTTTGTATCTAACTGTGTACGTCATCAGCTTCATTCTGTGTTTGATAAGACATGTGTGAGTTATAGATGTCAATTCTTTGCTAAGTCACAAAAAGAAGAAACATGTATTTAGAGCTTTTTGACTTCACTTGATTCCTCAGACTTCTTCGAAGTTTAAAAATGCGCACTGTACATTTAAAAGTAATTTCAAAGGCATCGCGCGCCTAGACAAACGAGAGAGATAGACAGTAACGCCATCTCTTAGCAGGAAGCAAAAATACCCTATTATTATTGTTGATAACAAAAGAATCTTCCACACGCTTCGAGTCTAGACTAGAAACTTGCTTATCGATACAAAAGGTGTGCGTCGGAGCGACGTGAGTGACCGGCATGGCGCACTATTCACCCAACCTTCGACTGATGGGGGGAAGATATCCCTGGTCGCCGAAAATTAGATACCTGGGAGTGACCATCGACAGAAACCTGTAGATGGCCTATCACGTCGACACCGTCATAATGAAGGCACAGCTCGTTCGAACAAAGCTGCGCCCTCTGCTGTCCTCTAGACTACCGATCTAAGCAAAGCTCCTAATCTACAAAACTTATATCAGGTCACGTCTCACATTCGCGGGGCCGGCCTCGTATAACCTCACAGCAGAGTCACAACGCAAGCGTCTCCAAGCTGCGGAAAACAGATGCCTACGAATGGCGGTCGGCGCGCCCAGGTATCTGAGGAATACCACCATCTACCGTGATCTCAAGTGGGAACCAATCAACAAATTTATAATCAAGCTCGCCACAGGCATATTCGAGTGGGCCGACCGCTCAGCAATGCCACATTTTGAAAACATTACCCACTACCTCACCCAGACACGACTCTGCTAATCCGGAGGCGTCTAAAACGCCCCCCAGCACGGGAGCTAATATCGGCTTCTTTGAGCGGGACTGCATCGGACAGGGAAGCCGAACCACCGGGTCTCTCGCAGGCGGATTACTGGTCCCCTCTTCGGAAGGACGACCAGCGGTACAGCCTCGAGACCGGGGAATTAACCCCAACGACCAGTTCATAGTGATGAACCGCGACGAAAATCACTATAAGGGGCCCAAAGCTCCCAATAGTTTCCCCATCACCTATAAAGGGATGAGATGAGTACTTCTAATACGACGTGAGTCAGTTGAGTCGAGTAATCGAAGCGATACTCGGATTTTAGTTGTACTGCGAAGTAGTGATTGTGAAGGTATTGTGCATTTGTTTGTGTCGTGCATATGCGATATCCATTATTGTTGTGTAGAGAGTGTCACAAAAACGTAAACTTGATAGTAAGTGCAGTTTTTCAGTCTAAATGGGAAATTGCATATTTTTTCATAGAATAGAAAGGTAAATAGAAACTACTGTGTTTGATTTGCAATCAAACAGTTGCTATTTGTAAGGAGTTTAACTTGAAGAGACACTATGATACGAATCATAAATCAAAATTGGATTCTTACACTGAAAAAATAAAAATCAACACATGTGATGTGATGGACAATCGATGTTTACTAAAGCTAATACTGAGAGCGAAGATGCTCTGAAATCGTTTTAACCTTTCACTGATGGTGATTTTATTAAGGGGGGAGCTTGCTTTAGGTTATCCAAGAATATGTCCCTAAAATTTCAGAAGCAAATTCAAAATATTTTCGGAGTTACAGAGGTATGTATAGTAATTACATTGGCGACACCAAAACATTTCTTGCCATCCTGAACAGTCATCCATACGGCGACGAGTGCACAGTGACCAAAAACGAGTGCGTGGGTCATGTACAAAAGCGCATATCAGGGCGAAAACCAGTTTTTTGAAGAGTCTGAAGGGCAATTCTATATTATTGCGGTAAGTATACGAAAACATTGACGCGCGAATTCTCGGTTTTTCATTTTTACGAGTTTTCCTAATTGGCGGGAAAGATAGGGAAAAAACTAAACGTCCTATCGAAACGAGACAAAATTTATTGTATTCGGGATTAAATTCTCTTCTAGTTGAACCTATAAACCTTAAGAGGGGAAATACGTGTAGAGGCTTAAAAAAATTCAACTTTTTTTTTTCATAAATCGCTTGTAAAACTATTGAAAAATATACAGTAAAAATTTCAGGTGAAAATTATTCATCGTTCAAAAGTTACAAGTAGTTTAGTAAGTGCGCTCGGTACAGCGCCCGAGAACACAATTTGCTGAACGGAGCGGTCGACTAGGGTCGAGTAGGTAGTCATTCATATACCACCAGGTATATATTTTTAAGAGAGAAAAGGAACATTCGCAGATGTTCTTTTATTTTATTCGTATAGAAGCTACTAAAAGCATTAGTGTCCTTATAACAAACCATAGTGTAATATTAGTTCACAGCCGACCTTGGTAGCGTGCGTTTGCAGTATCAGTAAATAATATATGGCTCCTAAACATTTGCATAGTGGTATAAAAACTATCGAAGTTGCTGCATACTTGGCTGCTTGCTTTTTCAATGAATTCAGTTCAAGTATTTATTAGTCATGAACGAGTTAGGTCTCATAGTTGGTAGCAACAGCTTCAGTCACGCACAACAATCCGAATGTCAGCGCGTAGCCCGGTAACAGTAAAGAATCCCGAAAAGCACGAAAAGAAAAGTTACAAGCTCAAAATGAAGCATGTGAAGATGAAGAAGGTTTACAATACGGTGCTGGAATAGCTGATTAATTGGGAAGTTGTTTCAATTCGTTTAATAAGACTTTATATTAACTTTTTTTATCACTTATTTTTTAAACGTGTTTTTCTCGAAACTAGTTTTTTCGAACTAGTGTACACTCTAGCTTAAAAAGTTTTTAACCAATCATCTTGAAATTTAGTATATAATTTCTTTACATAATTGTGCTGAATATGAACCTCAATCAGAAGCGATATTTTCATTTTAACTATTTTTTTATATAAAACAATATACAAAAATGGTAAAAAAAACATGACTTACTTTCACAGCCCTCTAAAAAATGCAATTTTTTATTTTGTTCTTTAAAATGAGGTTTATATAGAAGATAGATATCTAAAAAAAAGTAATAATTTTGTGTCATTGATTTCAGATAAAAAATTATGGCCTCCATCATGTACACCAGCTGCGAAGTCGGACGACAACCTACGAGATGTATCAGCTGATATCTTTACTACTTTTTAAGTTTTATTCTTGTTAATATAAATTTTTATTCTTCAATATATGTATAAAATAACCTAAAAGTTTAAATAAATAATATTAATTTTTTATACCTTAAAATAATTGATTAAAATGTGCTCGTACCATCGGCCATCTACACGTATTTTCCCCCCTTAAGAAAGTTATGATTAACCCACTTTTTAAACAATCTAAAGTGAACTTTTTTTCCAAAAAATGTTATTTTTTTTAATTTGCGAAAAATTGTTGAATTTCTCACTTTTTGTTGAATTTTCTTGGTTTAACTTGTAGCTACATTATTGAAAATATTTTTTTTTTTGGGTTTTTGTTTTCAGATGGAAATTGCGACCTGCATCTTTCCCGCCGCACGACACATGCACACTCGAGGCGCCTCGGCGAAATGCTTGTACCAGGCATAATATGACATATATTTTAATGAAAAAATTTGAGAAGACTGTTGAAATACATATATAACAATAAAACCTGAAAGTTTCGTTTCAATCGAATATTTCTTTCCTTCCCAAAAAAGTCCTCAAAAAAATCTATTTTTTGAAGCCTCTAAAGCAGGCTCCCCCTTAAAGACTGTGTTGAAAGTTGCCGATGTTTCATTTCCATTTCAAAAGTCAATAATTCAAAATATTTCACTGTCAAGAAACACTATTGCTTCAAGAATAAATGATGTATCTCAAAATTTGTATCTCAAAGAGCCGAACGAAAGAGAAAGAAACGAAAGAAGAAAAAGAGAAACGAAAAGAGTTTGCCAGAAGATCGGCTTTTTCTTTAGCGTCGTGGGCCAATGAATTATCTCCTATGCGCAGAGGTGGAAGGGATGGCTTACAAAAGTTCCCCTGGACAGCTTTGGCAAGAGACCAGAATGCACGAGTTCCGGAGGGGAGACTCACTAGTCTCTCGCCAATTCTGCCGATGTGAGCCGACTTCGCCCCAGCAATTAATCTTTTGAGGAACCTGGAGGCAAAGTTAAATTGCTTCTTTAATGTGCTGGTCTTTACATCCCGTGCTGTCACTGCATTAGCCCATGGTTGGTAACATTGCTGCTTTCGGCGGGACGCCGCTTTGCAGCTTCGACCAAACCAAGGCTGGGACTTGCCACCTGTGGGAATCAGGGAGAATGGAATGAAAAGTTCCATACCCTGAAGCACAACATCCGCGACAGAGTCGACAACGACATTGGGATCATCCCGCGAGAAGCAAACCTGCCTGCATGGGTAGGATGCAAAGAATGTTCGCATTCCCTCCTAGTCTGCTGACCTATAGTGCCATACGCGGCGACTGCCTGTAACTCGCGACCGCAGCGAGTGAACGAGTGGCACCATACTCCTAATCAGGCAATGGTCCGAAGAGCCAAGAGGGGCCTCAACGGATACTTTGTAGCCGTCAGGATGTGAGGTCAGCAGAAGATCCAACAGTGAAGGCACGTGGCTTTCTGCATCTGGGATTCGCGTAGGCGTTGCTACCAGCTGCGTCAAGCCATATGCCAAGGCGCAATCGTGAACAGATCTTCCCACATGATCGGTTTACCCCATTTACTTTTAAATCTACCGAAGAGTGTGTTATTTGCAGATGACACATCATTGATATTTAAAATAGACTGACAGTCACAAAATTTTGACGACGTGAATAACTTAATTCTTCAGGTCCAAGATTGGTTTAGATTTCAATTACCTAATGTTAGAAGTAGTGAATGTGTCATCATATTCAATGGAGTAAAACTGGAATTTGTTAATCAAGCGGTGTACCTAGGAATCACGCTAGACGCGAAATTACAATGGGGACCTCATATAACATCTCTTGCGGGGCGGCTAAGCTCGGCTGCTATTTATGCTGTCAGAAAAATCAGTCAGTTAACAGATGTAGAAACTGCGCGTTTGGTCTATTTTAGCTACTTCCACAGCATTATGATCTTATAGTGGTAGAGCCATGCTTAGGCACGAATGGGCCGGCTCGACCAGTGCGATACCACGGCCTCACAGAAAACCGGTTGTGAAGTAACGCTTGCGTTGCATTTCCCCGAATTGAGTGAGGTGTCCGGAGGCCCATTTCCCCCTCCCCCCTTTTCTCTCCCCTCATCTCCTTCCTCCTCTTTCTCATCTCCTCATCCCTCCTCTCTTCTTTCCGCTCCCTGCATCCCCCATATCTCATCACCCTCAAAGGCGGGCAGCACACTTGCGACTCTCGAGTTGCAAGTGTCAATGGACGGCGGTGTCACTTACCATCAGGTGACCCGTCTGTTCGTCTGTCCCTCTATAGCATTAAAAAAAAAAATGTCTTATGGCGTTATACTGTGGGATGGACATCGAATCCATCTTTATCTTGCAAAAGAGGGCTGTCAGAGCCATTTATAATCTACGTCGCCGCGAATCCCTTAGGGAACTATTTGAAAGGGTTAATATTATGACGGTACCTGGCCAATTTATTTATGAAAATATCATGTATGTAAGAAAAAATCTACATCTTTTTTTATAACATAAGTGATAGACATAATTTTAATACTAGAAACAAAGACAAATTAGATCCTACTCCATAGGACAATTTAGAGTCTAGACAAAATCAAACTGTTTGCTAATTGTATTGTATAAGGAATTATATTTTTTGTGACATTGATTTACACACAGTGATTATTTTAACACACACACTGACTTATTACTTGTTAATATTTTATGTAAATTGTATACTTACTTTTACTATTTTTGCAAATGTGTAAGCACCATGAATCTATCATAAAATTAATTTATCTGTCGTTGCTTCGCTTTAATTCTTTTACCTATTTCGGTATAGTGATTTTGCTCTGGGTGCATTGTTTTCACACAAAGTTATAATTATATATAATGATTGTATTTAAACAAAACATTTTAAAAGTAACGGTGGAGTTTCTTGCCCATTCTTCTCCATAGGAAACTACATTTTGGAAGGGGCGACTAGAATCAGTTCTATTTCAATGTAAATGTTGACGTTCAAAAGTGCCTTTTGGGGATATTAGAAATAAATGCTTTGACTTTGACTTTTGAAAGTTAATTATTATGAGTGATGCATAATATTCCAAACTAATTTGTTACAATATTTTTGATTGTATTTTATTGAAGCCATTTGTTAGTTTAATACGCTAAACCCAAGAAATGGATTAAAAAACCTATGTTAGATAGGAAAACTTGGATCAGGATTGATTATTAATTTCGGTCGTAAATAGCAGATGTTGCCTTATGCCTTCTTTCACCTTCCTGGAACAAGTTATATATACATATATAACAAATGTTTTAACTTAACTACTTTCAATTAGAAAGTTGTTTTTTCTATCACTAATCTTATTTTACAAACTTTCTTTGTGGAGTAGTACCTTGATATTCTGCATCACTTTCAAAGTCAGTATCCCAAAATGTTTTGGCTGATCTCTGCACCATGTTCTTAGTTATACCTGAAATAATGACATATTCAGGAATTTTTGTAAATAAAATACAGTTAAGATATATACATGAAAATATAGTAAAGTTTTGATTACCATGATTATTCCTAGTAATCGAGGATCCAGATAATTGATCAATTATAGAGATCGAAGGAAGATCGGAGAATAATTATGAGGAAGCAATATAATAATTTAATAATCACTTTGAAATTTGAATTCTTAATAAATGGCAGATAACACCTACAAAGTACAGTTGAATTTTAAGAACTCAAGCATTTGACCTAGTACCCAAACTGTAACTTTATAAAAATGACCTTCACCAAATAGATATAAAATATAGCTATTTTATAAAGACTGAAATAATAACTACTTACTAGTATTATGTATGGAATTAGTCTTCTGAATGATTTCAGGTTTTAGAGCAACTCTGCCCATAGGCATTTTACCAATAAGCACTCTACATTCTTGGAATACATTTAAATTTTCTTCGACATTTTTTATTGCTTTTGTTTTTAAATTGCTATTTCTTGATTTTGGATGATAATTGATACTGTTATTTTTTTTACCCTTTCTTTTATCTTCAGGTAGATTTTTCTTAACATCCATGCTTTTTGTTTCTTTAATTTTTACATTACTATTATTTCTCGTTATTCTATGTGGTATCAAATTATTAGTTAGTTTCGTTTTTTCTTTGTCTCTCTTACTAGTAGCTATTCTACGATCGCAGGGCATGTTCATATTTTCATCAACACTTTTTGACACTTTTAAAATGCTATTACTTCTTGTTTGTGGACGTGAATTAGAATTATTACTTTTTTCTTCATTTTGAGATGAACTGAAACTTTGATTAATACTTTTTGTTTCTTTTAGTTTAATAAAGCTATTGTTTCTTGTTATTCTATAGGGATTAATATTATTAACTTTTTTACTTCTTTCTTTATCTGTCTTATTGGTATTTATATTAAACAATTGAGGTGAATTTATATTTTTATCTATGCTATATGTTGGTTTTGGTTTATCTTTTGTTTTGCTATTGCTTCGTGTAATTGGACGTGAATAGGCACTTTTAGTTTTTTTACCTGTCTCTTTATCTGTCTTATTATTAACTTTTCTAGACTCATGATGTAGACTTACGTCGGAATTCACATTTTTTTTTGTATTTATAATGTTTCTGTTTCTTGTTTTGGGATGGTGATTAGTGTTTTTCGTAATTTTATTTTTATCTTTCTTTCTATCATCTCCATTAATTATTTCTTCATCAGTGAATGTGTCACTTGCATCATTTTCATTGCACATAGATATTACAGAAGTTACATCCCATGTGTCTTCATCCTTTTGTTTATTGGAATTACTTGCATCCATTTTTATTTGACTACTATTATTAATACTGTCAGGGGGCACAATTTTGTGAATTAAGGCTAATAGATTATCATCTCCTTGTACTTCTCTATTCATACATGATTGTGTTGGAACCAATTTTCTTGTTTTATTCTTCTCTTTTTGGAATGCACTGTATAGACTTTGTGGGCTGCTTATAGCATCACTGCTTATATTTGTTTTTTCTGTTACATCAAGTTTCTGGGTAAATAATTTTCTCTTTATGAAGCTGGGACGCATAAAAACGTCACAGTCTCGGGATGATTCAGACTGTACAATTTGAGGTTGACTTGTACCAGGTTCCTCTGGACTTAATATAGGCTGGGGCTTTTTAACTTTATTGAAGATTTCTTTTGAATTTGATTCTACAAATTCTGTGATGGGCTGTTTTGATTTAGCAATAACCTTTTCTTGCATTTTGGATTTAAATTTTCTGACTGGTAATCTGGGCTTAGCAAACTCAAAACTGTTAATATTAGCACAATTTATCACACTATTCTTAGGTCCACCATACTCACACGATTTAGGACTAACATTCTGAGGAGATTTTTTACTTCTCTTTCTATCAGGAAATATTGAATCTTCCTCACTGACTAAACGCCTCTTTTGCACTACTTTTTTTTCGCAGGCAGTATTTGCTCCAGCTGTTCCTGGAAATATTTCCTCCTCACTTCCACTTAAAGAACCTCTGTTTTCCATACACCTATTATTTTGTTTATAATTGCTTTCACAACTTTTGCGATTCCTGTAAATATTTCTTGGAATAATAGTAGAAGCAACTGACTTATTAAACCTTTGTGATGGCAAAACAAATCCAGTTTTAAATCTTTCTTTTTGCGAAGGCATTGTATAATTGTTAGAAAGGGAAATACTATTAAAATTTTTACTTATATTACTGTTAGTGCGAACTGAAAAGATGTTTTTAAAAGTATTTTGTGTGAAACTTTCTGTGCTGTCTTTTAGCATATTGTCCATCCTTGTCATCCTACTACTTGACATATTTTCTTTGCAAGAGGTCTTTACAGACCTGCAGTCATCACTGCTTATAGAGGAATCACTGGCTTGATCCCCCGAGTCATCTCTAGATTGGTTTCTAAAACCCTTCAGAAACATTCTTGTGTTACGTCTCTTTTCAATCGTTTTTCTGTGATGTTTCATTAATTTCTGGTATGCTTCTTTAATTACTTTTAAATCATATTTATTGTATTTAACATTTTTGAATGCAAAAACTATTTCAGCAGCACTTACACTTGCAGTAGAATCTGTAAAGACAATAATAGTTATAATTAGAAAATAGACTCACTGTTAGCATATAAATAATGGCGATAAATGTGTAATTTAAACTATATTATGTATAAATAACAAGTAAAAAAGTACCCATGCCAAAACAGAATATAAAAACATATATACATATACAAAACCTACCAATACTAGGAGAAACACCTCTACCACTGAAGACAGACTGCTGTGAACTAATCCCATTGTAACGTTGTTGGAAATTACGTGGCTGTATATCATAGGCACTGTATATTGACATTGGCGATCTCTCTCTTCTGTAATATATACTTCTCTGATCCGATAGAGATTCAGCATATCTCTGTCGCTCAAAATTCCGAGGCATATTATACATTGCAGAAGTAGGTTGATTGCGAAAACTGAAGTTTGATATATTTGTATAGGGACCTCTCGCACTCACGGTCTGAAAGTAAGATGTGCTTTATAATATTTTCGAAATAAATTATCTGAAAATAATTTGGAATATCAAAATAAGAGTTAGTTGCCGATATTAAACGTGCGCTGAGATGTGTTCTGAACTGAATCTCATTGGAATTTTACTTATTTTCTGTAGATCTGTTTGCCAGTCGACGAAGGCCTCCAACCTTTTCATTCTTCATTCATTTCTTCATTCATTCTTCATTCTTGAGCCACTCTGTTCCATGGGATGTTTGCCACTTGTCTTATGTCGTCATCCCATTTTTTTTTGCGATCTACTTCTTTTCCTTTTACCTTCTCTAGGATTTTATTTTTTTTTTATTTGTAAGCCTACCATAATGACTCCACTTTGCCTGATGGTAAGCAATAAATGGAGTCCAAGAGTGGTGGTCACCATCCTCATTGCATGTCTAGTCATTGCAGCATGGTGACCCACACTATGGCGGCCTGGTGAGATGCTTTTTCACGCCTCGCTTAAAAGACCCGGGATCAAATTGGGAAGGAAACACGTGCGCTGGTAGGGAATTGCAGGCTTTCACTGATCGGCACAGGAAAGAAGAGCCAAACCGTTTCGTTCGGGATCGCATATCTTCGACTCGCAAACGGCCTCAGGCCAGCACGTGTAGTCCTGTAGAGAAAGGGAGAAGGTGGGACCAATTGGAAGAGCTCGTCAGAACACTCCCCGTGATGTAGGCGATAGAGAACTGCCATAGAGGCGACATCTCTTCGCAACTGCAGGGGCTCAAGAGACAGGGTGACCTCAGGACAGTCTATAATACGGACTGCGCGTCGCTGCAACCGATCGAGAGCGTCAAGCAGATACTGTGCATAGCCATCCCAAAGACGAGAGCAGTACTCCACGCAGGAGCGAACCTGGGTCTTATATAAAAGACACAGATGCTCGGGCGAGAAGAACCGTCTCACCTTGTTCAATACACCGAGCTTCCGCGAGGCCGCCTTAGTGACGCTCTCGATGTAATCACGCGGATTGAGATCCCGACAGATGTCCATACCCAGTATACTAAGCCTATCCTGTAGTGGCAGTTGAGTGTTCTGAAGAGTAGGAAGGGGAAGGAATGGAGACTTTTTGTTTGAAAACGTGCACGCCTGTGTTTTCTTGGCGCTGAACTCGACCAGATTCTCACAACCCCATTGAGAGATGCGGCTCAAGACCCGGTCGAGCTCAGCAACAAGCTCCTGTCGTATTCCCTCAACGTCTGCTAGCTTGGCAGCAGGATGTGCAAAGTATCGCCCGTGTACTGTGCTGTCGTCTGCATAACAATGTATGTTGCCAAGAGCCAACATATCATTGATATGCAGAAGGAACAGCGTGGGCGATAGGACGGAGCCCTGAGGTACACCAGCGCTAACCTCCTGGAAGTCTGAGGCCGCGCCATCACGGAGAACCCTAATTCGGCACTTGTGGAGGAAGGCAGCAACCCAGTTGCATAGCTTAGATGGCAGACCAAATGCAGGAAGTTTGGAGAGAAGCGAGCGATGCCAGACCCTATCGAAGGCCTTGGCAATGTCGAGGCTGATGGCCAAGGACTCCCCATGCCTATCCATAGCCTCACCCCAAAGGTGTGTGACGTACGCTAGAAGATCACCCGTGGATCGGTTCGGCCTAAAACCATATTGCCGATCATTTAACAAGGAGTGATCCTCTAGGTGGCGGATTAATTGGGTGTTGATTATCCGCTCGAGCACCTTACAGAGTATGGAGGTGACGGCTATAGGACAGTAATTAGCTGGATCGGAGCAGTCGCCTTTTTTGGGAATGGGTTGGACGTTCGCCTCTCTCCAGGCCTCCGGAACAATTCCCGAGGAAAAGGACAGGCGATACAAGCGCGTCAGTACAGGAGACAACTCTGGTGCACAGTTTTTAAGAACCACCGCCGGAATACCGTCGGGTCCACTGGCTTTCCGAACATCCAGTGACCGAAGCTCCGCACGGACATCCCTCTGCCGGATGCGAATATCCCACATTGCGGAGTCGCAAGATGCAAGGGTGGGCGGGTGAGCGCCACGGTCGTCGATTCGGGAGTTAGCCGCAAAGAGTTCACATCAGCAAGTAGTTTCACTTTCTCTTGCGGCTCGTGGGCCAGTGATCCGTCAGGGTACTTCAGCGGTGGCAGCGAAGGCTGGCAGTAGTTGGACTGCACGGCTTTGGCCAATCGCCAAAACTTACGGCTACCCGTAGGGTATGCGACGAGTTCTTGACCAAACCGTGCAATGCGCTGGGCATCAGCTCTGATGTAAGCCCTCTTGCATTCCTTAGTGGCTTTGTTAAACGCTGCTTTTAGGCGATCTGTCTGGGTCACAATGAGCGCGGGCTCTGATCCATGCGCGGTAGGCTGACTGCTTTTGAGCGACAGCACGGGTGCACTCGCGATTGAACCAGGGACGGGTCTTTGTGCTGGCGACTTCACTGTAGGGGATATAGTACTCCATACCGACAGTGATTTCGTCAGCCACGGAAGACGCACTTTGCGACAGATCCCTGTCTTTAAAGCAGCGTTGAGCCCATGGGATGGATACAAAATAATCCCGCATTCCATCCCAGTCTGCTGACGAGTAGTGCCATAACCGTCGCCTTGTTACCAGGGCACAGGCCGTGGTGGGGCAACAAGAGGCACCGAGGTGGACACCAGGCAGTGGTCGGAGGATCCCAGAGGGGCGTGAACCGTTACTGCGCTGGGTGACTCGTCAGCAGAAGGTCTAGCAAAGAGGGCGCTTGACCCGATATGTCTGGTATCCTGGTGGGCTGGAGTACCAGTTGGGTAAGGTCATGCGTGAGAGCGAATGCGTGGGCAGTTCGACCAGCGTGGTCCGTTCTGGAAGATCCCAGCCAGAAGTCATGGTGGCAGGGCGGCGTATTTGTGTCTCCGTAAGAAAAAGCATGGCCGGCCGAGCCGTCTCAAGGTGCTGGTGTACGGCGCTAAGGTTGGCATGGAGTCCATGTATGTTGGTGAACTCCACCTCAAAAAGCGGGTTGGTGGGAGAGGAGAATGCCGCTGTTGGACCATTTTTCTTTCTTTGTACTGCCATGATAAGAGTTGGGAAAGGGGGGCGTAAAAGGCATGACAGTCATCGTGACCGTGAACTAAGACTGAAAATACTGTATCATCATGTAACGGTGAGGCATGGCGGAGACCGAACCGCCGGACGGAAGGGCCCCCGTACCCTCCCGGAAATGGACGCCGGGTCCCACCGTCCGGTCACCAACCGGCACGACGAGCCACTCCGTGGATTATGTGCGACCTGACGGGGCAGCCTCCCAGGGTGGTTAGCCGTGGTTGGGCCCCTCTCTATGTCGCGGGTGGCCAGCGCCACCGCCGTTTCTACGGGTCTCCCTGGCCGACGGTTCGATCCACGCCACCCTCACAATGATTCTACGAGCACTCCACTGCTCACACACATACCACGATAACTGTTACCCCTGCATCATTGGGCCTCCGGCGCACTCACTCACCAGCGAAAGACGACAGCACGAATGTTGTCGCTTTAGACTGGTTTTCTGTGAGAGGGTAGTACTGCCCCGGTCGAGCCGGCCCATTCCTGCTGAAATCAGCGTGGCTCTACTACCTACTGAATTTGCTCCATTTGTCTTTTCCTCTTACTATATGCCCTACCCATCGCCATTTAATCCTTTTAATTTTGCACGTTACATCTATAACTCTTCTTATTTTCTTTCTATAATCTATTCTTACATCTCATATTATACACGGTTTCTCAGGCGGTCTGACTTTTTTTTCACATTCATCATGCTCCTTTCCATTGCGTATTGACATGATGCAAGTTTGCTAGTCGTGTTTTGTGATAAGGCCCATGTTTGGCTGCCGTACATGAGAACTGGTAGTATGCAAGTGTTAAACATATTAAGGTTTTTTCTCTTTCATAATCTCTTTCAAACCCCAGTACCTTCTCCAGCCATTGGTTATTCGTCTTTCAACTTCTTTGCTCATCAGATTATCATCTGTTATTAGCTGTCCCAGGTTTCCTAAGTTTATGGTAATTCTCTCTCCGTTTGCCATTACTCTTTCCGGGTTCAGTTTTAGCCCTATCTTCTCGCTTTCCGTTGCCAGTTAATTTATTATTTCTGTTATTTCTTCCGGGGATTTTGCAAATAACACAATATCATCTGCGAATCTCAAGTGAGTCAATGAGACAACGTCTACATTGATACTGAGATTTTTCCAATACCTCTGAATATTAATTCTAATACCGCCGAGAATATTTTTGGTGACAGGGGATCTCCTTTTACGCCTTTGCCTACTCTGAAAGGTTTACCTTTCTTTTCTAATTGGATTCTAGCAGTACTCTGGCTGTAAACATTCTTCTAAGCGGATGTATTTGTGTTCAATTCCTTATTCTTTTAATGACTTCCACATCTTTTCATTTCAAGCGTTCAAGCATTTCGGTTCTTTGTTTCAAGGATCGAATGCTTTGCTATAATCGATAAATGCGATGTAGTAGGTACATCGGTATTCTTTATACTTCTCCATAATTTGGCGTACTACATGAATGTGGTCGATCGTTGAATAGTCTTTACGAAACCCCGCCTGATCGATGGGTAGGTGTTCGTATATTTTTTATCCGATTAAGTATGATCTTGGCAAATACGAGGCATGCCTTTTAAGTTTTGTCGTTTGAAGAGAAAAACACAACTAGAACCTTATAGTACTTTTTATTGTTTTTCAAAGTATTCCCCACGTAGCTTAATACACTTTTCCATTCGCTCAAACCAGTTATTATAACATTTATTCCACTCTAAAGTGGGGGTGTTCAAAATGGCTGACTTGAAAGCGTCGACTGCTTCTTCACCGGACTGGAACCTTTGACCACAATGGATTTTAGGAAATGTAAAGAAATCGTTAGGGCTTAGGTCAGGACTGTATGGAGGATGGTCAAAAATTTCTACTTCTTCCTACTTCAAATACTCAACCGTTTGACGAGCGCTGTGTGAGCTTGCGTTGTCGTGGTGCAGGATGATGTGTCGCTTTGAGTTAGATTTTCGAAGTTCGGCGATGACTTGTGGTAAACAAACTGTGGTATACCACTCTGCGTTAACCGTTCTAAGATCTTTAAGTGCAATAGTCGCAACATGGCCGGTTTTCCAACGAATGTGGCCACCATCTTCCTTGAGAACGAACAACTTTAGTCGGCTTTGGCTCGTCTTGAAAGACCCAGATTGTAGATTGTTGTATGGAATCAGGATCGTAGGCATAGATCCAAGATTCGTCACCACTGATGATGTCGTAGACGTGATTTGACTCTCCTCGTGATCGTCGGAAAGCAGATGCGGTATCCAACGGCAAAATAGCTTTCTCACACCAAGAGCTTAATGCAAGAGCTTCTGAATGGTTATCCCTGAGATGCCTAATAGAGCCTCTATCTCTCGATACGTCACTTGACGATCTTCGAGAATTAGTCGTCTCACAGCAATGATGTTATCTTCAGTGAAGGCGGATTTTGGGCGTCCTTCGCGAGATTTGTCACTAACACTAGTATGTCCACGCTGGAATTCTAAAGACCAGCGTTCGACAGTCCGCAGACATGGGGCTTCATCACTGAACACAGATGTTAGCTCTTTAAAACACTGAAGCCGTGTCAAGCCTCTTCTCTAGTTGTAGAAAATTATAGCACGAACATTTTCCTTAGAAAGATTCGTTTTCGAATGTAACCTGACAGATTCCAATGTACGCTGTGACTAAACAATAGCATTAACCCTAATACTTTCAACTGTTTTGAGATTCAAATTTTATACACATTTGAATATAGAACAGTTCCAAATTCAAAATTGCCGGGAAATATTGAAACGACAGAACTTAAAAGGCATGCCTCGTACCTTGTATATGTTGGACAAAAGGCTGATATCTTTTTTTTGTCCATATTATACTTTCTTAGATGTCTCGACAAATTTTCGCTAAATGCCTTCTTCTGTCTTTTACTTCTTTTGCGTTGACAAGCTGGTTTCTTTGCTCTAGTAATTTCATAGCATTAGTTGTTAGCCTTTAACTCAACTTTAATAGTATTCTCTATTGAGTTGTATTTTTCCTGAGTTCCCACGGTCTTTCTGTTCTCTTTAAAGTCTATGAATTTATCTCTTAGGGTGACTATTAGTAAGTGAACATTTTAAAATCAATTTCATTCCTTGTTTTCCCATCTGGTGAAATCCATGTCCACATTTTCTGTGTTTTTTCTTTTGTATACTGAGTTTAAAATGGTTAAGTTATTTTCTAGTGTAAAGTTTATAATTTTTTCTCCATTTCTACTTCTCTAATTTTATTACTGTAGGTGAATGGTCCTAGTACTGTCTCTCTCCAATATGGCCATTGAAGTCTCCCATGATGATTAGGTTTTTGTGGGCTGTTGTGGATAGTGTTATTTAAGTCAAGGTATAATTTCTTAATTGTTTACAGATTTCTGTGGTGACTATATTTGTAAAATATACTGTGAATCTTTATATCCCGGTAACTTTAAATTCATCATTGCTATGCACTCCGAGATTCCAATAAACTCTTCTATAGATTTTTCAAGGTATTTTTTTAAAGATGAAACCGACGCCATGGTGGCCTGGCGTCGTTACGTTAGAAACGGACATTAGTTCAGTAAAACAAAAAAAAATTGTTTGATGCAAATCATGTTTTGGGGTTAGTACACTGAAACAAATAAAACAAAAAACATAAACAGTATTGTCAAGTCATTACGTGTAAAGTCTGTGTAGTAAGATCAGTCTGATATTGTTACAGCAGATGAAGATATAAGGATGAAAAGAAGGGGGCGGGAAAAATAGGTTAAGAGGGAAGCAAAGTTTATAGGTAACATACCCCTTATGTTCCATTTAAGTAGTTGACTGTAAAAGTTGGGAAGTGAATTATTTATGGGGCAACTAAAGAAGATATGTTCTAGTGTGCCTTCATCAAGGCCACCTACACATAAGAAAGAGTCATGTTTACGAATTTTCCGTAAAAACACTGGAGACCAACAATGGCCCAATCGAAGTCAGCAGACTGCTGATATTATTTGTGTTTGTACTGCATAGTAATGCTTGCCTTTCTTTTTGCTTGTTTCAGTCCACTGAGATTGGAATACAGAGGATTCCCTGGGGCATTTGAATGTTAGAATCATTCTGGAGGTTTTCAGAATAAACTGCAGCACCCCTAACATCTTCCTGTGACAATTTTGAGGCATCAGTAAAAAAATCTTTGAAAGCCATGCCATTCTACATTCTAAGGTATTCAAGACTGAACCAGCAGAAGAGCTTCCTTTGGATATTCCAATATTAAACAAAATACTTGGTTTAAAACATATTTATCAAAAGTTTCAGATTGGGGTCGACTTAACCTAGTCCAGTTCAACCCCACGATGACACAGGTTTGCGCGTTCACCGCTAAAAAGATGCCATTGGTCGTATCACCTCAATTTGAGAGCACTTCCCTAACTGCACCAGCTAGTGTCGGAATCCTTGGCGTCGATATATCAAGCGAAGTCCAGTTTCGCGGTCACTTAGAGAGTAAACCCATATTAGCTTTGAAGAAGCTTGGTGTGCTAAACAGATCGAGACAGTATTTTAATCCGGCCCACCGCCTGCAACTTTATAAGGCGCAGGTTCAGCCGCACATGGAATACTGTTCTCATCTCTATGCAGGTGCACCCCAGTACCAGCTTCTCCCTCTTGACCGCATTCAACGGAGAGCGACTCGCATCATCGACTGCCAAGATATCTCTGATCGACTTGACACCTTGGCGTTGCATAGAGATGTAGCTTCACTCTGCATCCTCTATCGCTTGTATCATGGGGAGTGTTCAGAGGAATTCTTCGGACTTATACCGGCTGCAGGTTTCCGCCATTGTCCTACGCGACAAAATATCTATCCCCATCACCTGGACGATTGGCACTCCACCACTGTGCGCTTCTCCAGAAGCTTTTTGCCTCGCACAACCAGCTTATGGAACAAATTGTCGCCTGCCGTATTTCCGAACCGATACGACCTTCAAACTTTCAAGAAAAGAGCATACTCCTAACAGGCCAGCAACGAACTTGTGACTCTTGAGTTGCGGGTGTCCATGGGCGGCGGTAGTCACTTACCATCAGGTGACCCGTCTGCTCGTTTGCCCCCTATCGCATAAAAAAAATATTACTTGAAATTCATACTGAAACAGTGGAAGTCTACCAAAGCTAAGGGACACTCTAAATTTTCAAAGGAGTTCTAAGCTTTAGTGTTAAAGGTCCTTATGTCTCCAGTATTGAGCAGAATTAATATGTGAATTTAAAAGCTTTAATTTTTAATAAGGATCCCTTTACTACATAACAAATGATATATGAAAGGAGCTGCAATATATTGCCTTCTTAGTTCTAAAGGGGGCATTAATTGCAAAATTTGATGCACCCAGTAATGATCTGGAGGCATCTGTATTGCACCCTGTCAAGGCTTATAAGTGCCCCTTTCTTGCAAGGAGCTAATAGGAAAGTGCCATAGTCCATTGTAATGGACTCTACGCAACACCCGGGTGTTATAGATAAACTTTATAGTGTAAGGATGTGCTTCCCACCATACACCAGCAATAGCTTTCAAAATAGGAATAAACCATTCACATCTCTTAACTAAATAATTGATGTGGTAGGTGCCTGACATTTTGCAATCTAAAGATATACCTAAAAACTTAGCTTTAATTTCTACCGGGATGTTATTTATAAGAGATAAATTTTATACCCCCTACTTTGGATTCAACTATATTTATGTCATCTATTATATAGGGCAAGGCTACAGAGGATTGTGGGACTTTATTGTTTATGAGGAGAGTGGCTCCTCCATAGCTGTCTTGTCTATCACATCTTAAGATATTTAAGTGAGGTATAGGAAAGTTAAGACATGGTGGTAACCAAGGTCCTCACATTCCACTGAAGAAAAGTCAACTGTCAAGCCATTTTTAGTAAATATAGGAAGGAGATTAACATTTTTTCAGCAGTTGGATTGTGAATTAGGGTGGGAGAGGGCAAGAAAGTTTTTTAAATTTGCATTAGAAATTCAGTAATTAGTGATGGTAATAAATTGACCAATGAGGATTGAGAGAACTGATTAGCAAGCCCACAGCCATTTGGTTGTGTAGATAAGGGAGTGCAGGTAATGTTGTTGTGAGCAGTTCTATCACAAGAAGGAGATAGAGGAATTTTGAGGTTGGGGCTTCAGAATCACTGTTTTTTTGTTAGACTCAGTGGATGTCTTTTTAATAGCATTAGCATAACTGCAAGAGGCTGCAGGTATTCTCTTACTAGCTTTTGCATAAGAGCCCTTTCTGCAATGGAAGTCATAATTAATAACTGGACAATCCATGCTGTTTGCAAAGTGATTCCCCGAGCATAGAACAAAGAAGGCATCTGCTATCATCACTGACCACCCATTGAATGGGTGGTCAAGCTCACACTTAAGACAATGGGGTTTAGACCTGCAGATTGCTTTTACATAGCTTACAAACTTACAGCTTTTGCAACATTGGATTGTTGGGTATATGTATTGCTGTATGGGAAGAGATGTATAGCAGCAATACACTTGCTTAGGTAATGTCTGGCCATCACAAGTTATTACACAGGTTTCAATGGGTTTCCATAGTGTGGTTTCATCTGTTGAAGCTCTGCTATTTATTCTTCTAATTTTGAGGATGCGACCACAGCCTGAGGGTACAAATATGTAATCCATTGCCTCTTCCTCAGTCATGTCAACAGGCACTCCGCTAATAATTCCTCGGAAATAAGTATGATGTTGAAAGATGGTATAAAAGTTACAAATTTATTTTTAGGCAAGATGGAATTGATTAAAATGGAATTGATTATAATTTGCGTTTTGGGGGACTGAAATTCAAGACACTATTACAACCAACTCTCTTAATGCCATCTTTACAAAGAATAACAATATTACTTATGTTGATTTGTGCAGGAATATACCCAATGCGGCTGGGTGGAGGGTGATGCCCGAGTTGGGTTGTGGTTCTATCCTTAAGACATGGACCATAAATGAGGCCTTATTATCTGATGTATAATATTCTTGAGCAACTTGGCTCTTAGGTTGTTTAGTTGGAGGCGTTTCCTTGTTTGAGCATCAGGGATGCTGCAGACTACTTCTGCAAATTGAGTAAGAGGAGAAGGTAACGTCGTAGAAAAGATAGAGGCTGAGGAGAACGTAGGAGTAAGAGGGCTAGAGTGATCAAGAGGATCGGAGGGTTTTATCCTATCCATTACGCATGGATATATTCATATAATGAATTGCATACAATAACAAAACGGCACAATACCTTACACCAGTTATTATACAATATATAAACACACACAAGAAGTCACAAATTTGTATTATTATCACAATCACAGAAACACTAAATATCAGTACACTTTTAAGACACCCGTGAGAAACACGGTTTAAAGTTAAACACGCTTGTCTGTATAACGGTCCAGTTTGTTTATATAGTTTGTTTGAATCACAAACTACCAACAGCACAGTGTTGCCATTTTACAAGTCGCTAAATTACTTTCGTAAATAATTTAGAGGAAATGATCAAGAAGTGTACTAGACAAGTAAAGAATTAACTGTAATATTATTATTGTATGCCTTCCGTCCGTCCATGGACACTTGCAACTGAAGAGTCGTAAGTGTGCTGGCCGCCTTTGAGGGTGATGAGTGATGGGGGGATGCGAGGAGGGAAAGAAGAAAGGGGGAGGAGGACATAGGAAAGAAGAGTGGAGTATGTGGGGAGAGGAAAGGGGAGAGAGGGAGTTGGGCCTCCGGAAACCTCACTCAATTGCATTACTCAATTTCTGCAACAGAAGCGTTGCTTCATAATCGTTTATAAATTTAAGATTCTGTTTAAGAAAAGACACGGCCCAAGAAAGCAGAAATACTTTTCAGATTTAAGAAGAATTTAGAATTTTTACATGTTAGAAGATACTATTTTAGGATCATAATTGACTAGTTCATGTTGTTTAAAAGTAGTGTAAAATATAAAATATTGCTGGACTCTCAATTCTTCACAATTCTGGTATAACTGCTGAGTATGATATGAGTAGCGGACAAAAGGTACACACCTTAAGAACTGCTCTTGGAGCTCTCACTAATGGCATGAGAATATATTTAGAGGTTCGTACATAAACCGTTGTACAGTAGGGTAGTAGATTCACCGATAGCAGTAGAATGGCTTTAATAACGTCGAGCCACTAGCATGTCTGAGATTTTTCAATACGTATATCAGCTTTCTAATATGCGAACGTTAGTATGTAAGTTTATAAAATCTATGGAAGCTTTTTCTTACCCCTTGTACGACGATGCATGATAGGTAACAGAATAGTAAGTTACTTGATATGTATTTGGTTTTATTATGTATGATTAAACTTTTCTACTTCTTTAATAACTAAATCGAAATGTATATAAAATATACATAAATAAAGTTAAAATTTGAATGGTTTACAATTAGATATTGTTCGAGCCAGCAAATTAATAATGTATCTCCAATTCAAGATTGAATTCATTCTTGGATTGATGCATATCCGTAGATCGATATCCAGCTTCATACTTCTATCTCTGCTATCTGCTTGCCAATAACTCAACTCTTCTATCCTGTGGGGGCTTCCACAGGATAAAAAAAAAGATAGTGTACATATACACTTAGTCAAATACTTGAAGGCACAATCCTCTATGGCTATTTATAACATTACAACTTTCAACAATACAATAATGTAATACATAATAATAATAAATAACAATATAATAATGTTAATTTAAAAGGCCCAATCAAAAAAAGTTTTAATGTAAGTAAGGGTCTATCACAAAGTGACAAAACAATTTAAGAGCACAACTACAATAGTTTCTATATATAATACAAAATGTTCAAACACGAATTACACAACTTTTCAAATAACCGCCTTCGACGAGAGACGAGAAAGAACGGGAGCCGGACGGGAGAACTGTGAGAGAGACACTAATGTAGTTACCGACTCATTTTTGTTCTTTTTCTCCCTCTGTCAGCGCTAACCGGTAGAGAATTTCGTGTTGTGCCCTTAGCATTTGAAATCACACATTATTTTTACTTGAGCCCTTATATTATTGTCGGAGCTATATGATTACTCATTTTTATAAGGCGCCATCTAACGGACTCCGGCGCCATCTAACGACTTGCATACCATAGGCAAATAATTAAGAATGGCTTGTCAAGTCCACAAGTTCGTTTTCTTTGTACCGTTTGCTCGTTATTTGATTGGGCCATTTACTTTACGTTCCTCTATAAGCATTTTATTTAACAATATTATTTTTGTTCTTGTAGTTTTTGAAAATTTCTTGCAAAATAACAGTGAATGAAGAATGTTTTGTAGCTTAATATCAGAAAAGCGTAATCATTATGTTTCGGTTTTTCAAAACCTATTCTCTATTACGTCTATAGTACATAATATGTATGGCAAGTTTGAACTGGTATATAAATGTAACTGAAATGGAACGCAATCTATTGCGTTGGGTCAAACTCCAAATGCTGTAAAATAAAACAGGCCAATGACAAAGTAAACTGACCGATTTGCTTGTCATCGCCGGGACAAACTAAAAAATATTGTTACGTTATAAATGATAAACTGATAAAATTGCTTTTGGATTCTGCATTTAGAAAATAAATACCTTTAAACATGAGTTCTATTGGGACAGGAGTAAGTAATTTTTTGATAGTAATTGACCGCATAGGTTATATTGTAATGTTAGTATCATCTTTTGACTATGTACAATATCAACTAAGGTTTCGCTGGTTAGTTGCTAGTAAAGTAGTTAAACATGAATTATAGGGTTGTAAAATTCTCCAAACCTAATGACGTTTTATGTACAATTTCAGTACGACCTTTCTGCTTCACAATTCTCCCCCGATGGTCGGGTATTCCAAGTAGAGTATGCTGCCAAAGCCGTAGAGAACTCTGGCACCGTCATTGGCCTTCGAGGTAAGGATGGTGTAGTGTTTGCCGTGGAGAAACTCGTCACTTCCAAACTTTATGAACCGGGTGCTAACAAGAGGATATTCCATGTTGATGAACATGTTGGCATGGTAAGAATTTGCTTGTACGTTTTCTATTACTATAAGTGTTATTTTGTTTTAAAACACCATATACACTCATGCCTGTGTCCACAACACTCAAAGGCAGTGACTTATGGAACACCTACACTTTGCATAGATATTATTGAGCAAGGTATTGCTGTCCTTGCATTGCAGTGGCAACTTGAGAATTAAGAATTTAGAAATTGGTATTATATCAAAATTGAGAAGTAAACAGGAAGGGAAGATGTATGTGGAAAGTCTTATTGCTTACACAAATTGATTAGGGAGTATATGCTAATGACTCTAACTACCTGTCCCATGAAACCCTTAAACACATTTTTTACTTCCAAAATGGTACTACTCTACTAAAACTACTGTACAAGAACTACTCTGTATCTGTCTTATTTAAAATAAGAACATTTCTGTTATTCATTTGATACTAACTTGTTATTAATTACCAATAATTAACTTATTACAGGCAGTGGCTGGTCTCATATCTGATGCAAGACAAATAGTAGAAACAGCCCGTTCTGAAGCCTCTAACTACAGATCTCAATATGGTGCCCCAGTACCTCTGAAGTACCTTAATGAGCGTGTCTCGATGTACATGCACGCATATACTTTGTACAGTGCTGTCCGTCCTTATGGATGTTCATTAGTTATGGGAACATGGAACAGCTATGATGGCCCCCAAATGTATATGCTGGATCCCAGTGGTGTATCATTTGTAAGTTATTTCAGTATCTATAATTTATTTAATAAGATTAAAATCCAATACCAGTTTTTAAGTATATTTTAGGCGTTTTAAGTTATATTTTATGACAAGTGTGTTTTAACTTACATTTTTAATTATATGTCAATCATTCATCAGCTTATTGCCATCCATCCTGGCCTTTAAGGACTCCCCACTGCATGGAATTATGTGTACATATTTATACTTCTCTTTTTTATGTATGCATAAATAATCTATTTTCTTATAATCACATCTGTTTTTGTATAATTTATAAACAAACCAATGAAATAGACACTCATGTTATATTCAAGTCTCTAAAAGGCTTTTGATTAAAATTTCCAAAAATTGACAGGGTAATGATAAAGACACAACTTCCTTTCTAGGGCACTGACAGCCGCACTCAGAAAGCTTCATTAAATTAGTCCTAATGAGTACTTAACTAATGAACATTAAATTTGCTAATGAACGGTACCTCCCAGAGACATAATTTAAGGGTTACTTAGCTATTGACAGTTTTAAGTATCCGTAGGGCGAAGCATCGTCAAATCATCTTATCGATTGCATATCGATTAAGCTTTGGTGTAGCCACATTTAAAAACTGTTGATTTTAAATATCATAAAAGTTAATTTAAACACGTTGAAAACTATTAATCACAGTAATATAAATAAAGAACAGTTATTTTACTGTAAGATTTTACTAAAATGCAAAGCGAAACAGCTATTTTCATTTAAGAAACATCAAGCGAGTGCGACCTTTTTCCTATGGCATCACTCACTGGTAACTGTCAATGCCAAATCAGGGAATCAGGGAATATTTTGTTGTTTTGTTTGTTTCATTCACCGGGTGAGAAAGTTTCATGTTGAGAGTTTTAAGTTTATCTCTATTAAAATTCAAATAGCTTTGGTGTAGCCACATTTAAAAACTGATTTTAAATATCAAAAAAGTAAATTTAAAAATGCAGCATTATTAGAGGAAAAGAGAAACAAAGCATTGTCAGAAAAAACTGAAATAGAATTAGAGGAACTAAAAAAATCTGTTGTAAAACAGTCATCCTGATTTGAGCTATGAAACGGTATTTCAAAATAAAAGTATTGTTAGAAGATTGATTTATGATTTTTATTTATAAAACCAATATTACATATTTTAAGAAAAAACCTATCAACCAAATCTTGTCGCACTGTAGAACCATTGCTGTTGGAGTTATCATTAATTTGTGCCACATCAACAACGTCGTTATAAATATCAATGTCATCCCAGTTCAATGGCACCAAGTCATCTATCAATAATGCCACCTAATGTATAAAATATAACCTCAAACTGGCTCAAACGTAAGTGTCAAAATCGGTCCTTAAAAAGTTAAGTAAAGGTGTTGCTACACTTAACTTTAATTGTCATTAAGGGACGCTAATGACACGTTAACTGACTCTGAGTGTGAACTTTTTTAAATTTTTACTAAGGAGCCCTTTAAGTAACCGTTAGACGTCTCTGAGTGCGGCCGTGAGAGAGGTTCCGGCCTTAAGATCCAACAATGGAACACTGTATTTACTTACAAAACATTCCAAGTATTTTCTTACACATTCACCATTTAACCTTTAATCTTCCAATCTACTTATCACTAAATAAAAATATGTTATGTTTTCAATATTTATTTTTTAATTCCAGTCATATTTTGGGTGTGCAGTTGGCAAAGCAAAACAAGCTGCTAAAACAGAGATTGAAAAGCTCAAGCTTGCTGATATGACAGTTAAGGAACTTGTAAAGGAGGCTGCTAGGATGTAAGTAGTAGTATATATTTGTTTCAAAGATTTGTAAAGACAGGTGACAGCATGGACACTCTGCCACTAGGCAACCAACATTGTCGAAAAAAGAGGGCAACTTGTCACTCTGGTCTGTCTCCAATCTCAATATACTTGGAATAGATGTCCGCTGCAAACTAAATAATAACAACTGCTTCAAAAGCATCATAAAAGTTTGCATTGCAGAAACTATGACTCTTCACCCGGAGCAGCATTATCTTTTTTACAAGACATTGATCTATTCCTGCGTGCTCTGCACAGTATTAGACGCTCTTGACAGTTTGCAGGGGCGTGATGTGTGCATCATTGGGAGTCCTAAGGTCACCAACACCCCTTAACCCTTACAGTTACGTCAAACAAAGCCTCTTTGGCAATATTCTATCGCCTCTCATGGCGAGTGTTCAGATGAACTCTTTAATTTATCCCACCTTCTCCTTTCCTACTCGGAACAACATGAAGCCATCTAAGGTGTCACCCTTATTCAGTACATAATTTTCCATCAAGAATCTAAGGTTCAGCTCCTTTCTTTGCCGCACCATTAACCCCCATCGACTAACTATTCCAGGACTTTTAAGCAAGACGTGAAAATACATCTTTCTAGGCTGCATCATTAAGGAGCACCATTATGATTTCCACAGTATCTAGAATGATGCCCCCAATCCTTTTACCTAAATTTTGCTGATTGTAGATGGTACCGTCAGGCAAGTTGAGGTCATACTGACGTGCTTCCTACCTATCATTAAATATGTAACCTTAAAAGAATCATTTGTTTTTTCAGCATCTACCTCGTACACGACGAGTTAAAAGACAAGCAGTTTGAGCTGGAACTGTCCTGGGTATCAAAGGACACCAAAGGTCGTCATCAATTGGTACCAAAAGAAATCGCAACAGAATCTGAGAATTTAGCACAACAAGCTCTCGCAGATATCGAAGATTCCGATGAGGGAGACATGTGAATGTGCGTAGATAATAAATTTTTATAATATTACTCAGATATTGGTTTTATTTTAGGATAATTATCCATCCATTCTATATGACTATTAGCTCAATCGAAGCTATACGGGAGTAACCGGACAAGTTTTCGAGCCCAAAAACACTACAGTAGTCAAGTTACAAAAAATAAACAATTATCTAATCCAATATTCAATCTATTATGATAATCATGTATGTGTCGCAGTCGGATTGTATAATCCGCCATAGTACATTACGGCTAGCCGTTATCAAAAACAGGGCCGTTTTGAAATGCGGCGGTTCAACGATTAGCCAGATTAAATGCAGCTCAATAAAAAACCGCCGGAATGTATTCGCCGACATACGTTATTCAACACGGCTAGCCACAATGTAATACAGCGAGACATTAGCCGCCTCTTTGACAGGTTTTAAGGTAGGTAAATGAAACTCAATATGAATTCCTTCATAATTATTTGTATTGTCAGTTTATGTGTTCACAACATTTGCAGAACTAAGATATACAAATTTTATGACCATTAATATCGGTGATGACTCAAAATATTTATAAAATGTACAATATAATCTCATTCATTTGACTTACGCAGTTAAATATTTACAAAATATTATAGATTTGATAAAATTGTATACAGCGTCGTTACTTTTAGATTACAGTGACATAAATACATAAAAAATAAAAGTAACTAATATTTACAAATTAATCAGGTCATATTTGAAGCCTTCATTCTTGCTGTGTGGTTACTCTTGGGTATAACTGAAACACAGAAAAAAACCGTTATTTTAATTTTATTGTTGCCTGTTGGTGCCAAGTTGCTGGAAGGTCTGCTTATAATTTTTGTGGGAGTTATTAAAGTGCTCCGGTCGAACTATTACCTCAGGGAAATTTAATGCATTAGAGTACTTTTAAATTAGATTTAATGGAAAAGGGAGTTCCTGAGCAGGAGCTCTACAGTTTAATTTATTTCTGGCTACTAATTGCTAACTTTTAATGAATACTTCGTGAAATTCCCTGCTTCATGGAGTTCGTCAAAGATCCTGCTGCTTTAAGTAATACATACATACGCTCACGCCTGTATCCATCAAAGATGTATTAAACATCCACAATAACTTCATACTATTCTATTCAAGAAACTTTAGTTAATTATTCCTAGACTTATTACGTATATATTTATTCGTATGCAATATAGCTTAATGTATTGTTTATTTTTTTTTGTTAATACACTCTGTGAAAATATATTTTAAAACTTCTTTATTAAACTTTCTTACAAACCAATCCAAACAATCTCAGCGTCTACTGAAGAAAAATAGTTTTTCTGTAACTCACCCCAAGCAAGTTCCTGGGCACATATCCCTCATTCCCGGCGTCGTCTCTACACCACCACCACTCGCGCTCGCTGTCGTCGCCCTTCCTCAATACTTGCAGCCTCGCGCCCGTCTCGAACGACAGCTCGTCGTTCCGCGACGCCGAGTACGAGAACACCGCGTAAACCAGACCGTTGTTCATTATACCGAGCTTCTCTTGAACACCTGCCCATTATGAAGGATTATGTTTAGTTCTGGCAACATTTTTAATTGTATTGTATAAGAAATACTCACAGGGTGTCCACATATTAAACATAATATTAATACCTCATAATGCCTTATCAGGTACAATTAAATCCATTAAGGGTGTTAAAATTTAAAATCTTTCATATGATTTCTAGTGGGCCCTTCGATTTTACTGACTTTCCCTGACCACTTTGAGCTGACTGACTGACTTTCCTTGGACTGATGGACTTCTTGGACGCTTTCTCTACCGTAGACATTATTAAAACTACCTTCTTAATTTATTAGAATAGATTTATAGACAGATGGGATAATTTTTTTGCGTTTAGGGTTATTATAAGTTAGTTATTCTTGCTAAATTGGGATTATTAAATGTATGTGTATCATCTTTATTATAGTATAGGGGGGCAACCTCATGGTAACTAGTGATAACACTATGAAATTCGGTTGAGATTGGAGTTTAACTAGAACCTGAATGTTTCAATGTTAATAAAAAAGCTTACTGTAGAGGTACTCCGAGCATCCATCGAATCCTTCCTCATCTTCTTCGCACTTCTCAGCCGCCGTCTCGTGATCAGACAGCGTCGTTGCGAATATACACGCACCTGGACATTGTTGAGGAAAAAGGCCGTTAGATGGCGTTCAATTACATTCCTTTTTAAAGAACGTCAGCATAATATATATTGCTTACCATTGTCAACAAGGAAACGGACCATGGCCAAGTTGTTACATGACGCGGCGCAATGCAACGGCGTCCAACCGTCGGAATCTTGCGCGTTCACGTCACATCCCAATTCCACTAGAAATCTGGAAATAGAGTAAAATATATAATTATAATTATTTTAATAGGAAACTAATGCGGTAGCATAGGTCTGTGTGGTAGTAGTGATAGTAAGTATGACAAATGATTTTGTTAAATAAATAGTGTAGTCAAGTTATAAAAAAAAAAAAACTCCCTAATGCTTCACTGAATTATAAGACATTATTTTTGTAAGTAATAACAATGTTTTTTTTTTGTATTAGGTTATTATATAGGTATTAAGTTACAAACACAGCATAAACGAATACATCTGAATTATTCATTTATTTTTATTTAACACTTTTCTCATTTTATTGTTAATGATGAGTAATAACTCTTAATTTTACGACAGCTATTTTTGTAACTAAAACACAATTTGTTTACAATGAAGACTTACTTAACAATTTCAAAGTGTCCTGCACAAATTGCGTTGTGTAGGGCAGTGATCCCTTCGTCATTTGCAGCGCTTGCATTCTGCACCTGAAATAGAAAATATATATTTTTAATAATTATTTGCTGATCCACATTAACTGCCTTTGGCTGAAATGACTATGGCAATAAAATTCGGCAGAAGTCATCTTGAAATCTTATACCATATGTCACTTCGACTAGTAAGAGTATTCACAAGCAAAACATATGGCTAAGGCTTGACAAAGAAATATCATACATCATATACATACATACATTTTAAAAAATAATCCACCTCGCATGAAAGTAATTTTAAAGAGATTTATGTATGCAACCAGTGCTGGCACAATATGACTATAATTTACGCGGTTACGTGTTACGTATTTATTAGCTTAATTTAAAACAATTTTCTAAAAAAGTATTACATTGACATAGACAAACTATTGTTGAGGTATGTATATATAAAATATTTATTAATCATTATATTACCTGTGTTGCTGTTTTCTTGACGAGTTCTAACTCTCCTTCTAAACTAGCATCCAACAGAAGCGCGAGGGGATCGAAGCTAACTCGCCTAGTCAGCGGCGCTTTACCACCTTGCTTCAAATTGCCCTTCTTTGTCCGCCTCAGAACATTCTCAGATCCCTGAGAATCCTGACCGTTCAAGTCCACAGAACTGATCTGCTCTGCGATATCTGACACTACATTATCCTTGCTATCGTCCTGTCTATCTATTGATATGTTATTATTATTCAAAGCCCTATCAACTTCGTCTTTTTGTTTCTTCTCTTTAAGGCCATTTTCATTAGGCATGTTTTCTAAATGATCCATTTCAGGGAATAAAAATGCTGGAGGCATTTCTATACGTCTATTTATACTGACGCTTATGCCATTCTTGGTATTGCTAACATTTCTTAGTTTAGGTTGTTCACTCATTGGTGGTTTTCTGATTGTCAGTGGGCGAGCTTTAATTATCATTTCATTGCTACTAGCACTGCTGACCGAATCTTTCTGCTGTTGTTCGCTGTCATTGGATGTGTCTGTAGGTAAAGGTATGGTGGGCATTGGTGTAATGTTATCAGAAGATTGATTGAAGCCCACGTCATTGTTAGCTGATTGTCTAGGTGGTGTCTGTAATGAAAGGCAAAAACATATTAATTTAGATGAATAAACATGTGACACTTCAATATTGAAACCTATCAATAGACTATAAATCATTATTATTTACTAAAGTTCTTTAAATCTGGGATCACTATATACTGTGTTTGAAATTGTTGGCAATAATTGTCTCAAAGGAGTGGGCTATAATTACATCCTTTCAAAATGAAGTAGTGGAAATGTCCAGTGAGTTATATTGCTAGTCAACAGGGAAGCAGTCATGCCACTTCCAAAGCTGATAATGTTCCCATTGTTAGACTGCCTTATTCTCAGATGAAACTTTATTACTACAGAACTATACACCCATACAACTTATGAAAGAGTTGTAAAACCATTACAGTTGTTAGTGAATAATTTCAATACCTATTTTAATCATTTGTTCAATAATTATGAATCTTAACATAAGTAAACATTAGAGAAAAATGATGATACAACTAGATAATAACTATACCTTGATAGTGGGTTTTGGAGGTAGGGCTGGTTTAGGAGATTTGTCTGTACTGACATCAGGAGTAGACAATGGTGTGCTGGCACTTTGTGGTGGAGATAACAGGATACTCAGTGATGATGCATTCTGTCCAGCTAATGTTGAACTTCCAGTAGTACTAGTTGACAGCCCTGATGCCGTGTTCCTAATGATCTGGGGTTGGGAGGTCACCATATTACTAGCTACATGATTTGAGGATGATACAGTGATGCTTTGGGTCTGAACGGTCTGCGGTTGAACTGGTTGGATCTTTGTGGAGGATGTCTGATAAATGGGTGATGGTTTCCCACTTGATACCTGAACTGATGTGGGTGCTACACTCGATACAGGTTTCTGTAATGAATGAATGATGGTGATATTTATGACATTTACAAGTGTAATGGTGTGAGGTGAAACATCTGTTTTGTGAAAATTGGTTACCACGAAAATGATTTAATGATCAAATAAGAGATGAGTTTGTTTTAGTTAAAAATGTGTGGTAATGATAGTTAATCATGAGCACAAAATATAAACAAAATTTTAATAGTCTGTAAATGAATTATAACTTATTGTTCTGATATTGCTTAGTTTATAAAAAGCTTTGTAGCATTTGAGTATGCACCAATAAAAGGCTTACTAAAATAAATACATGTCTTATTAAGTTGATAGTTGACTGTCTGGTATTGTAGTTATGGTGGTTAATAAGTAAATGTATAAAATTATTACTAAAATACTTACTTTAGTTACATAAATAATAAAACCTTGCATATTTTGCACTGTATGATTTGAATTTAGCTTTTTTTTTACAAACACATGACAAAGATAGTAATTATCAAACTTAGTTTTTTAATTTTAGTATGGCATAACTCACCCCAAATCCAATAGAACTGCTGGCAGAAGTAGTGTTAGAACTTAAGCTTGGTGAACTGCCTTTAAGTACTGCCTGCTTCCCATTCCCTTTTGAACCTTCATTGTTCTGACTATTATTTTGACTAAGCCTATTCTGTGGATATGCATGATTCTCCTTTCCTTCTTGATTAAATCTACTAGAAGACTCGGATTTTTGCAACTGATATGTATTCTCTTGCTGATATGTAGATTCTGTTTGACTTAGAGGTGTAGCTAAACTTTTATTCACAATTGAGAGTGGTGTAGAATGCACTGTCATATGATTGACATTAATGGCATTCTTCTCCAGGTTTTCACTGCTTTTCCCGTTTACTTCAGGTTTTAGCTTCGTGCTTTGAGGGAACTTCGTGTTATATGGCAAAGTTTGATATTTCGGGTCTGATTTACTTGCTGCAAATTCAGGCGGGAATTCCTGCTCATTTATCTTCAATTCTTTCCCAGTTTGGTTGCTATTTGAACTGCTCGTACTGTTTGGACTGTATTGCGACTGTTTCAAATAGTCCATATATTTGTTTTGATCGAGCATTGGTTTCTGATCGTAAGAGTTGCTGATCCCCTGTTGAACATGACTGAAATTGTCATGTTTGTTAGGGTATTGTCCCTGATACTGATTGTCTTGTATCTGATTGTGGGGGTATCCATTGAACAACGGGTTTATCATTTGTTTTTGTTGTAAATAATGTGCCTCCTGTTGACTCAAATGACTTTGAATGTTATCGCTTTGAGTAAGCTGTTTTAATGGCACATTGTTTTGTATTACATTCTGTTTATTGGATGCCTGTAAAACAAAAAATAAATGTTAAATGAAATACAACACAGCACTTCGCAATAACCATAGAAATATGTATAGCGACTTCAGTTGTATTATTTCAATTGCCGCCAATTCGCCAGAATTTTAAGTTTTGACGGATAACGATTCGTTTAGGTGCTGCTAATCTTTCAGTATAGTCAGTCATTTATACGAATAATCAAATAATAATAATAATCAAAAGGAGGTGCACTTTTTGTTAAAATTTCAACTATTTACAATATTTCTACTTTCTAGTACATATTAGGTCCTTAAATACGAAATTCGCGTTATATATAGAAAAAGTAAAACAAAAAAATATGTATATTGAAAGTGTATATTTATTCAATCAAGTATTTGCCATTATTATCTATGCACTTTTTTTCCATTTTACTAGGTAGTTCATTGATTCCATTAAAAATTTTGGGAGGAGCGAGAATCGATAAAAACTTTGAAGGTAAAAATGTCTTCGTTGCAAGAAATTGTCCAATTCCTAAAAAAGTGGTAATCAGTTGGAGCAAGGTCCGGAGAGAGAAGTTGGTGTCGGAAACATTCCAATCGCAATTAACCAGCCTTGGTTGCTTAACGGCTAGACACAGAGAGAGGATGACACCTTACTGGTCCATCAAACACTTACCAGTACTCTCATTATATGATATAAGTAGACAAACAAACAGACGGATCATGTGATGGTAAGTGACAACTGCCGCCCATGGACACCTGCTACTCAAGAGTCGTAAGTGCGCCGTCCGCCTTTAAGGTGATGAATGGTGGGAAGGGAGGGGAAAGAGGAGAGTGGGGATGTGGGGAAGAGAAGGAAGAGGGGAATGAGGGATGGGAAATATAAAAGGGAAATGAGGGAGGGGAAGGAGTAGAGGGGGAGTTGGGCCTAGGGTACCCTCCCTCGGCAATACAATGCATTGTTTGTCTATTACTTTTTTCTGAGTAAATTTTCGCTTGGGACAGAATTTGGACGGTTCTCCAAGGGTTAACCACTGTGATGAGCATTTTCAATTGTCGTACAGGATCATTCATCATCACAGTAACGATACAACATTCTCTCGTTATTGTGACGGTTGAGTATTGTAACGCAGCATCCAGCGCGTGATTCTTGCTGTTCTTTACTTAATTCATGCGGTACCTATTTCCAGAGCTTTTTCACTTTCCAATGTGTTTCATGTGAATTAAAATTGTTTTATCACTAATACCGAAGCGACGCTAACTGTGACGTAGTTTGCGATGTATCCACTTTCAGGATCACCTTTAATTATTCATTGTCAATTAAGGTCTCCAGCCGTCCACGGGGTTTGTTCTGTATGGTCAAAATTTCCAGAACGAAAACATTTGAATCAAAAACAACGTACGGTGCTTTCTTCTACAGTAGCTTCCCCATACACAATTAATTCGAGCTGTTCCAGCCAAGCCTAATTTGTAATAAATTTGGATATGGAATTCCTAACCAAACGCCACATATTTGAGATCAGAGTGGCCAGTTCGACAAAACGCTTTCACATGTAAGGACCTAATATTTAGCATTTGTCAGATTTTTATATCAATCAAATAATTATGCTTACTCGATTTAGTAAAACAAAGATTACTACATTTTATTTTTATAGTCTATTGAGGAAAAAAAGCTTTGCCATGTTACGGTGATCAAATCTACCTAATGTCTTGTAATGCCAATATTAATTAAAATGTCAAAATTGTTTGCTGTTGATTGGGTCAGTTTGACTTTGTGAGTATAGTGTAGTGAGTGAGATATACATGAGTAAAAATGCCAAAAAATGAAAAAAAAAATGATATAAAATGAGATAAAAATGAAAATTTAAAATAATTGATTTAGCTCAAGGAATGGGTTCTGTCGTTTTAAAATAAAACTGAAAAAAAAATCCTAGTGTGGAAACCTACACATTTCCAAACAAAATACTATGAATTTGCTTGTTTTCAAAGAATAAAATTTTTATATTTCGGAAAAAAACGGATTTGTCACCGATATCCTGGGTATGAAATGCCTGTAGTTTCATTCATGTCAGCCCTCACTCTTTTAAATATTAGCTTTAAAGATATGTTTTAAGGATTAATTGTCAGTTTCAAAGAAGTAACTTGTTTGTATATCCAAAGATACAAAATACTTTTACTTCGTAATGTTATGTCTCACCAGCCATACCTACGAAATATTCAACCCCAATTCGACAAAGGGTATTATTAGTTTAACGTGTATCTATGTCACGTTTGTCAATTCACACGGGTATGAGTATGAATATACTTAGTATCATAGATAATAAACTTAGTGCAATAAAAATGCAATTAAGGCACCACTCAGGTTTTTTATTTTCCTGCTCATGATTCTATAAAATGAGATATAGTAAGTACTTACTAATATTTACTAAAAAGTAAACGTTAGTATGGTGTATAGGTACGATAGGTAAAATCTACATTTTAATAATTATAAGATATAAATTACCTGGAAATTAGAGTTGTGACTGACGCTCTGAGCATGCGGCACATGATTATAAGGTTCAACAGCAGCGACATTGCCTCGGGCTTGTTGGTTCTTTGGTTGACTGCTAACCCCAGTGCTACCGGAAGAATAATTAGGTAACTGTTGCATGGGAGCAGGATTTGTTGTTCTGAAAAGTAAAAAAAAACTGAAGGTAAGTCAAAATTGAACGAGCTACATAGCTTTCAAATTGTGTGTTTATGAATGCTTGAAAGCAGTGCACTTACTTAACTATAGACATTCCTATTGAATATCATATACACTCTCTTATCCAGTTAAAAAAAAGAGAGTTCAAACGCAAAATTAGGAACAGTAGTCTATATTCTTGATACAAGACAATTTTCCTTTTGATTTATTTAATACGCTATAGATGTATAGCGAAGTTTATCTAACTATTTATTTTATCTACAGACTCATATATTATGATATTAAATATGCATACTGAAACCAAATTTTTAAAACTACAAACCTTTGTTGTTGCTGTGGTTGCCGATGTGCTGCAGCGAGTTGTCGATTTAGCGCTCTCTTTCTGAGCAGCCTTGCTTGTAGCTCGGACACGCGGCGGTCTATACTCCTCATTTCCTCCTGCCGCGCGCCCAGCGCTGCCCGCTGTGCCGACAGCCGGCCGTTCTGTTGCTCGTTCAGTTTGTTGCGGTACTGAAGTTTATAAAAAGATAAAATTTACATTTTTATTCTTGTTAAAAGGATTTTACAACTATCTACCTAAGGAAGCGGACAGTTACTGTATGACGATATATAAAAAAAAAGCATTCCGCACTTGCATGCAAAAAAACATTTGCCTATCGTTAGCATGCGTAACGTATGTATTTTTATTAGCTTTTGGTGTTTGTAACCGATCTAATCCGACTTTATTAATATCTTTAAGTACTTACACTATTTTATGTATACTACTCGTTGTATCTGGTGTGTTATGCACATGGAAAAGATAAAGAGCTTTCTACAGCTAATTCTTAATAATTTAGCTATATGCCATGACGTTAGATTATTTACTAAGAAAGGTTTGTGGTAAATGACCTTAGTAGTAATAAAATCTACTAAAATAAGCCTAATAAGTTAACCGATTTAGAAAACAATATCCAAGTATGTAAAACAAAATCCATAAATTATAAAAGCTAAAGTTGGTATAAAATAGTAGTCGCCATGTTTCGTAGATAAGTAACATACCCAATTAAGCTTCTAAAACTACTTTATAAATGAACTAATACACTAGCGTATTTTTGATATAAGCAAGTTTTCCCAAATGACTGTCGACTGCAGTGCAATTTGCCTGCATTTAAAATGAGCTTGAATATTTTTGTATGTAGCTCGTTTTATTAATGCTAACTTTAGATGTACATACATATGTGCTTAATGTAACCTTGTGTCTATTAATACTAGAGATTGCCTAATGTTCGAATTGCGAAGATAATTTATTCAATTTATCAATGTAGCTTGAACTCTCATTGTACATATATATATATATATATATAGTCGATGCGTATACGGTGTAGCGTGATGGACATGTCTTCCCTTTGCACAATATTAAATCGTAAAAACGTGCAATTTAAAAACTTATTCTCAATTTCCCTGGTATCCAATGTTCGAACCTAAGCAAGGTTACAAGGTTAGCAGGAGAATACCTTTGCGAATGAAAAAAAATGGAAATTCTATGGACAATTGGCTTAGAAATCATTTAACATACATAAAAAAACGATACATACAGTCAAACAAGAACTTCCTCCTTTTTTTTAAATCGGTTAAAAATCAAAACTTATAGGTATTTTTAAATTGTCAAGAGATATCAGTCACATTATAAAGAAACGGGCAAGAAACTCCAAGGACACTTTTTTTCAACTTCTTTTAACAATATTTTTGTTATATTGTAAGTGTAAATGGAATATGAGGTCAACGTTAGTTAGTGCATTTCATTCTCTGTATATATGTATTACTGTTATTTTTTTTTTCACATGTAAGTTCCTGTTAGTAAAATCTTTTAACACACTAGAGAGTAACAATGTCATTTGCTACGGCTAATTAGACTACTTCTGTTACGCTCATGCCCTTACTTCGCACAAGTCGTAAAAGTGACCAGTGAGAATCGTCAGTTGTGTGTCCTATAAACATTTATAAGGCCATTTACAACGTGGGATCGCTAACAGCTGAACGTGGAAGCTGTTTTTCTTGTATAATTTACGCTATAGGAAAATTACATGAAATTTATACACGTAGGTCGTATATAATATTATGGTTATGTATTATTTTTTATTATATCAAACAGTTTTTAGAGGTAATATATGAACAATATTTTTACCCAACGGAAAATATTCTGGGAAATATTAAAATAGCAATGTTAATGTTTTTATTTATTCGTTCCTCTACAATGTTAAAATACCAATTACTACAGATTTTTACGCTTACTACTGCTAGTAAGCGTAAAAATCAGGGAATCATTCATCATTAGGGAAAGTTTACCTATATTAAAATAATGTAATTAATATTATATGAATGGCCTGTTGGTCTAGCGGTTAGCGATCCTGACAGTTAAGCCGAGGTCGTGGGTTCGATTCCCACCCAAGACAAATATTTGTGTGATGAACACGATCATTTATTCTGTGTCTGGGTGTAATTTATCTATAGTATGTATACATTTAGAAATATATAAGTGTGTTTATCAGCAGTCTGGTTACCATAGTACAAGCTATGCTTAATTTGGAATCAGACGGTCGTGTGTGAGATGTGTGGAGTATGTGGAGTATTTTTTTATTTTCTTTGAAAAAACATGTTTATTTTTCATTTACCTACTCATCAAGTCTCATCATTGGTGTATCTATTTTTGAATAAAAAGCCTTTTTATAGTTATTGAAACAAATATATAGGTACTAAAAGTAGAAAAGTGAATATTGTCAACACAGTTCCAACACATTTATACATTTTCATCGAATAATTATCTTTCTGATTTATCTGACCTCGACTTCACTCTTGATCAAAAATGGATTCCATGTGAATGAATTTTTCTACGTCACTGACATTTTGGTCAACATTTATATACCTATGTGTAAGTATTTCTTTTTTGTTTTATACACGGATAAATGATCACTAAATCGCAAATAACTGCAACAGATAAAAAAATATCTTTAAGATATATGTCAAAACAGTTGTGAGCTGTTATCCTTTTTGTTCTTTATGTTTTTCCTACGGTGAATAAACGATTATTTCGTCTGAGGATTTCAATCATCGGTAAAAGTGAGTACGGGGAACATATTTTTTAAGGCCATTTAAAAACGCTCACAAAATTGAAATAGATTGTTTATATTTTTTGGTACTTTTTTTAGTAAAATAACGTATCGCACAAAGTTTATTATAGGCTGGATGCTTTCGAACGTTTATTGAAATAAATACGATATAGCCCGACCGATATTTTCACGTTACATGGTAAAAATATAATTATAGTTACCATGGATAACTATTTTTGTTATACTTGCAAGACTACTACCAGAAAATCATGTTGTTTCTTTTTTTAAGTTTTCTAGAGATCCAACGTGACCCGTGTTCAAGACTCCCAACGTGCGAGAAGACCTTAGATATTAAGTGTAGCTTAAAGTAACGTGTAGCATTCCAACATCGTACTGATATAGCCGACGAATTGCTCTCTAAATAAGTGTATTATGAAAATTAAGGCTGAGTAGGCTAGAGGCATTCCGCATCCCAAGAGGCTCAATATATGTACATATGTCTGAGGAACTTAGGTCGTTTCATTAAAAAGGTTACTTTTAACTACTAAGGTAGAAGAGAGGTTTATATTATACGCAATTTTTACTGAAAAGTGTTTTTGATTTGCATTTAACTGTGTTCCCAGGGTTTTAAATGAGACGATAGATTTTTCTCACTAAATTCAGATAGTAGCTTGGAGGCTTCGTTGAACTTAATTTGAATTGTTTTCTCAAGGTATATATGTATGTATAATCACCTTTTATATTTAATGTCTAAAAATATTATGATCCGGACATTACTGTCATGATTTTTCATAATTTCAAACAATTAAGGACCCTTGAGGAGCTGTTTTAATAGTATTGAGTCCTTGTGATTGTAAATAATATTGCATAACGACAGTATAAAATATAAACTATTTAAATTAAAGTAAGAAATAGAAAATAATATTTCAGATAGCACTTCCTAGACTAAGAATGAAAATTCTAATATTTTTTAACAATTATCTGCCATCAAATTTTGTCTCTCATCTCCGTAACTCAGAGCTATTCTACAGCTTATGTTCAGGTAGTCTGACACTCTTAACAAGTTCCATTTTGAAAATACTATAGTAGATGACACCATCAATTTACACGACGAGGGAATTAAACAGCTAAGATCCAAAGTAATGACATTAATTTGATGTTGGCAGATGGTCTGGGGCATATCAATACCCAGACCATCTGTACGTAATTACAGCAAAGGGACATTGGGAATAGTCCCACGTATCAGACAGTAATACAATTTTGTCATATCATTTTGTTTGTGTGCTTTGTTGCTCTAGGATGAAGAGTTAAAGTTTAATATACAGTTTATATAGGCAAAAATTTCTACTTCTTATAACTGAAACTAATAACTAGGTGTTTGCCTTTAAGAACGTTTTCATTAGGAACTTTAACCCAATTATTCTTGCATATGTAACGCGAATAGTCAAAAAAAGACAGAAAAGGGACAAAATAAATGACATAAATCGTAACGAGCAAAGGCAAGCTAACTTGATTTAACTTACATACGGACGTAATGGCCTGGACGCACTCAGTATTTTAAGTCACTGAACACGTAAAAGTAAATTATAGAAATACTTTCGCTGTTGGTGCACACTTTTTATACAAAGGTCAATGGAAGGTACATTAGATCGGTTGAATGTCGCGTCGGTAACTAAATAGTCAAATTGGAGCTTGAATCAAAATGTTGGCAATAGACGCACTAACGAAATTAGTAGCGTCACGTGGGCTTCATAGTAGTAGCCGGTTACAGGGTTGGTGAATCTTAGAAGTGCAGTTATATAAACAGACTTAAGAAAGTAATTTATATGAACATAATATAGATCGTAACAATGTAGAATCAGTTCATACATTCAAATGTATTTAACTGAATGCAACTACTAAACAGAACAGGTTGTTAAACGTATTAGTACAAATTTTCCATAAAAATAAAATATACGGGTAGTCTCTGGGGACTGCCGATAGAAGTGAAATCTAAGTAACTTGTGAATTGTATCGTCGAGCTATTAGATTGTACAAGTATGTACACCTATATAGCTCATGGGAAGCGTGCGGTGACGATGACGTAAATTTCAACCCAAAAAGTGCTCAATGCGCCTTAAGAAGTTTTCACTACTAAAACATTGAATAATTTTATTTTGTATGATGTCTTTCATATATTATCAAGCCAGCTAGATTATATAGAGAAATTTGAGATTTTTTTTCAGTTAAAAAATTCAGATATTTCTTTGAAGAATTCTCGTGTAAGACTGTTAGTTAGTATTGCTATCCTAGGTCGAAAGTGTGGTAGTCGCTATTCGGTCCCAGTCAACTGGGCCATACACGCGCCCGTTAAGTTCTGGGAACAATACACATCAAACATCACTACTTTCTATACCTACAAACTAGTAAACTAAACGACAGTAGGTACACTCTTCTTGTTGGTGGCAGGTATATGTATGGTAAACTAAATGAATCATCCTTTCCCCCAATCCAACGATATTGTTATTCCGTACACGTCCCATGTAAAACATCTGGGGGTTTTCATAGATTGCAATTTGTCGTGGTCCATTCATGTTACTGAGGTCAGCAAGAAGGTTTTTGCACCTTATCATTCGTTTAAGCGTCTTCAAAATTTTCTCCCTTTTTAGACTAAGACCTGTCTCTCTCAATCTCTTCTCCTTCCTCTTCTTGACTATGCTGATGTTTCCTTAACAATATTACAACACAAAAAAAACCATTTTGGACAATTTTTGGGATTTAAAAAAAAAATTTAAGAGGTCACTCCAATTTTTTTTAAATTCCAAAAATTGACCAAAATCGTTTTTTATTGTTGTAATATTGTTTAAGCTATTATGTATTATATATGTATTTTCATAGAGTATGAAATCGTTCTTCTAGTATACATGAAGGTATACTTTATATATTCTTGCCTTAGGTTTATGTATATACTCGTATGTTTATTACTACTCCTATGTACACACTTTGACTCTTTATCGAGCTCGCCTTTGTACATACTATTTTCCTTCTTAAGTATAATTTGTTATTTCTGTATTATATGTGTACAATAAAGAATATGAATACACCGGCAGGTAGTACTATCTCAAACATCTCGTTTGTAAGCTGCTTTAAATAAAAACAATTCTGTTAGAAGTATGATTTCCCGTACAATTTCACTTTTATATTAACTTTAAAAAAATAATTATTAATTGTTTTTTTATTATTTTGTTAAATTTTATATTGACTTATCTTAGAGGCACACGCCACTTTTACTTATTACACTGGCTCATCTAAGATTAGAGCACCTAGAGCGTAGATTTTATATGTAATTTACAACTCTCCAGAGAATACTGCATGTACCATATACGCCCATTTTTGTTCACCTACCCTATATTCAGATTTACGAATGTTTCTTAAATTGTACACATTCCTATCTATATACACCTATTGTATATTAGACGTAGGTATTTAAATAAAGAAGTTGTTGGTTACGTTAAGATTATTGTAATTGAATGTTTAAACATTAAAAGTAATATTAAATATTAAACCTAACTGAATTATTGTGGGACTAGTGAGTAGTGTATTCGATTTTCTCAGAATATATTAAAGCGTAAATGTTTGAAATTTTAGTTGCTTAAATAAGCAATATTTACTTGTAAATGTTATTAACTTAAATAAATAAATAAAAAATCAGTTCATCTATTATGAATATCTCAAAATATGATCAATATACAACATACACAGCAGGTCTTATTGTTTACATAAGGACGTTCTATATATACGGCATAGCAATTTTTTTATTATTATTACATATTTTTAATATCAAGACAAAGACTGAAGGAACAGCTGTGTAGGTTGGTGATTATCGCACCGTGGCAATCTTTTACAGGCAACAATGGGTGAAGAGAAATTTCAGAAACCGATATAAGGCTGTCAGGTACGCTCAGTGCAGTATTATTTAGTTTTTTGAAAATACTAAGTTCTTAACTCCTTTGAATTGTTCTAGTCATGTGAAGAACGGGGTTTTAAACTTGAATTACAAAAAAAAAAATGTAAATTTACTAAAATATATTTTCATTAATATAGACGCCATTAGTTTACATTTAAATAGGATATATTATAGCGTTAAATCATAACGTTCAACCGGTTTAAATTTTAGAAGGTATTTCTGCCCAAATTACAATAAGCCATATCGTTTCTCATACAACCCTAGCGCCTTACCTACATAATTACGTATTGTACGAACGTTCACACTCTATTCTACCTCATAAATTCGTATCATGTTTGTATTTTATTGGTGCCTAATAATTCTGTTTGATATTATTATTTATTTATTAAGCTCGACTCTAAAATCTTGTAAGGTTTGTTTGTATTAAGCACTGTTTTTATAGAATTATATGTATAACTAAACTACAAAACTAATTACTCAGCTCGATTGACTCGAGTCGCACTTGCGACACAAGATGACCCTTTTTTTTCTGCGGTAGGGGGCAAACGAGCAGACGGATCACCCGATGGTAAGTTTTTCTTGACTCAGGTAATTTACTCTACTACTTTAAGGTCCTCAAGTTTTCTGACTCTCAGTAAGAAGGTGGCACTCGTGTCTCAATGACCAACACATACCGGAGATTTAATGATCATTTTTTTTTTAATTTATTAAATTAGGACAACCAACAAGATATACATCGTAACATTTTCATATGGCTAGTACTAACAGCTAGTGTTTAGTGCTACCTTACTTAAAGGAATTTATAAAAAAGTATATATTATTATTTTTCATCCTTGTTGTAAGCCAGAACTGTGGCCTTAAATTTATTTATGTTTTGTTAAAGTCTATCTACGTGGCTATTAGTTACTGGAGAATAGTGACCTAAATTGTTTCTCGCTTTTTTGGAACCAACATCGTATATCTAGATCCGCGGGGCAACTTCAGTGGCGTGTTAATGTTGTATGTTTTAGGAGTTGAGGGCAATCTAGGACACCGTTCACAAGCCGAATTAGAGACACTTCGTCCAGAAGGTGTCTGCGAACTACAAGACTATGAAGTTTAAAAAAATCATCATAAATTTTCATTAGTCAGCGATTCTCTTGAAATAGATAGCTTTATTTTGCCACCGCACTTAATCAGGTTTTTTACACAGAAATTAATCCATAATAATATAAGTAAAGAGAGATTGAAAAAAAAAACTTTGTTTTTTGCCTGTGGAGGATGAGGTGGACTACAGCAGTTTGCTTTATAGTCTAAACCCCGTGATAGATAAACAAATTAATTATACTTTCATAGCGGTGGAATTAAACACAAGGCTACTGCGTTGAAGTATTTACGATTAGCTGTTGACAACAAAGCGGTACAGATACATAAATATGCTACTAACGCAAAGGATTTGCGAATCACAAAGGTGAAATTATATTTGTTTATACATATGTATGCGTGTGCAAATACACGTAACGTTTAATAGTTAACGTATTTTACTTCACATTAACTATGAAAGAGCTGTCCGTTCCTCAAGATTACCAGTTGTTTATATATAAGTCAAGTCTAGTCTAGTAATACTATACTATACGAGTACTATAGAGCAGAGGGAACTGTTAACATGAACACATACTCAACAATTTAAGAAGGTATATTTTTGCTTATTAATGTAATACAATACTAATATACAAATTAATATTTGTAATAACAATATAATACAATCATAACGTTTTTCATATCTACTTTAAAATAAGACTTTATGATAAAAGAAACCAAAAAAATGTTTTCACCGCTGTTACCTATTCATCTTGTTATTCTATCTCAGGGCAATGTTTCTTTATTATATCTGTATTGGATACACTAGGCGTCGGATTTGTACATATAAAGGAAAACATAGGTAGTCCGAGTGTCTTGTTACACGTACATATGTCTTATTATTCCAGGTCGACGAATTCAATATTGTGTCTTTGGCAATGGATCCCGGACGACCGTGAGAGTTTTATATCCATGAAACAGGAAGTATTCTGAAATTCTGTGGTACTAATTTATCCTTTTTTTTTGTATTATACAAAAAATAGAAATCTGTATTATGATTAGGTACATGCATATAAAACTGATATACATACGTATGTATATTTAATCAGCTAATATTTTTCTGTTATAGTGTCTTTTAATAAACTAGTACTCAGTCAAAACAGCATTGACCTTTAAATTGCCTAATTTGTAAACAGTTACACCTTTTGGAATTAATGTTAATGACGTAAACAAATACTTTTATAGCTCAAAATATTAAAACAAAAAGGAGACCTGCTATCACCCATGCGGGCAGGTGGTATTTAACCATTGATCCTGTCTTTAACCTAAATAATATAATGTGTTCGAAAGTTATAAGGCTCGGACTTGCCGGTATCAGCCAGTTCGAGTTTTAAGTATGCGACCCTGACTTGTTTCAGCTGTTGCTTATACTCTCCATTCCATGTGTATAAGTAATATGCTTCTCTTTCTATTCTTCTTATCCTGTCAATATACCCAAAATAAGTCCTATCTAATCCCGTAAGTTTTTTTAATCACTGGATAGTAATTGAAATGAGATGGCATGACATAACATTGATGGTAAGTGACAACGAAGTGCCTGGATGACGGCAATCCCCATTACATAAGTGGGAATGTGGCAAAATGTGGGGCTTTATTACGCCTCTGCCTACGCCTTCGGGGACAGACGTGAGAGTATGTACTCGAAAGATTTCTTGTATACGCTTGCGACTGTAATACAATTTTCGACTTATATTTAACGTTATAGCAGTGATACAAACTATGACAAATTACGCTTGTAGAATAGCCCCCGGTCATCTAGTCCAAGATACGTGTTCTAACGGCCGTGTGTCCGCAACCTAGTTGGCGTACGACTCTCTCTACAAATATTACTGCTTCATGTGTTAACAAACTCGTTTAGTAATCTATCGTTGTTCTTTTTTATCGTATACGGTAATTTATATTTACGGAAAAAAACTGACACAGTCATTAAGGGAAGTGAAGTAGCAGCAGAGGATAATTAAAGTTTTCCCAAATTCAAACATTTGAAGATATTTTTACACAATTTGTTTACGTATGTTTTCAGTTAGATGTAATTATTTAAAACAGTGTCTTCGGTATTGAATGAATAGAATACATTCTTCTATTGAAAAGTTTTAAATAAACTTTTATACGAGTACGTAACATACCTGACGTCAGTGGTGAAAAACTTATTCTCTCTGACGACGCTGTCACCGTGCCAGCAGTAGCCGTCAATAGTAAATAGAACTCGATAGATACATACATATTGAACAGAACTTATCTACTTCTGCTAAACTCTACATAGTACGGTAGTGGATATTATTAAGGGACAAAAGTCATATAGAAGATGATGAGATGATGACTAATGTATTCTGTGCTCCACAATCTTCTGTACATTTTTTGGAATGCACTCATTAACAATTATTTCCACTTATATTATATAATTTGTCGAAATAAGTAATTTCAACTGAATATGTAGCTAGGACTTTTAATAATCTTTCATGCCATTATTCCTAACTAGATAAAGAACATATTTCTAGGTTAATAACATAAAGCTTCGAAAGACATCTCAGAAAAATAATGCAGAACTTGATAAAGTTGCATTAGGTATTAACTCTTTAATATAAGTACGAGTACATATGAGCGCTGCGTCAAAAATCATATACCACTTAGCCAAAGTAACCGAACTCTATTGCTTTATGAAATAGTAATAAAAGCCATTACCGGCTTATTTAATTTTATATAAAATTACCATGTTCAGACGTTCTATAAATTAAAACTATAAAGTCAGCTTCAACTAAGCTTAGAATTTTAACAAAATTAGTCACTAATTAAGAGAGATGTTACTATAGCAGTTTCAGTGTTTAGCATGTCTGGAGTTAGAGTTTAAATTGAGACATTACCTCCCTGGTTATAGAAGAGTATTGAAAACACGGTTTCTTTCTTTGTAAGGTATTCATCAGCCTTCACAATTGTTTGCCATTTTATTGTATGAAAAAATAATTCCTTTATGCATAGACTTTTACATTTTTTAAACTATCTAGATATTATATTAAACTATTTCCAATTGTTTAACTCTTTTCGTTTAAAACTTTAAAACCCTTTTCTTATAAGTTACCTAAAAGGTCATCTAATTAGTATTTATAATCACTATTACAATTTTGATGTCTTATCTGTTAGACAGGTTACGTTTCTTTTTTTAGTTTTTATAAACCTGATTAGAGCCCTTTCAAATCTAGATTTTTCGTTGTCGTCGTGGCAACGATCGATTTTAATTATTCCCTAATTACTGTCAATGATTTCGTTTTAGACATTGACAAGGATCTGATTTGTGGCGAGGGGTCACAACTTATGTTATTTCCAATAATTACAAAACCTAGGGTAGTTCAATGAGTTCAGAAACGATAAAACTACGACAGCAAAATCTGTATTCGTTGTCTTATCGTATTCTTATCCCATGTTTTCTAAAAGTGCCCTTAATTTACCAGCCGGCTATTGTAAAAAAAAATGAAATATGACAACAACACCTGGTCGTCTCCTCTTTAAATACGACCTTACCATCTCCTTAAAGTTCTGTTAGCTTATCTCATATTTAAACATGCGGTTATCATCTCAATTTAATTAATTAAGATAAAGTAAACCGCTGTCGGAAGTTTCAACCCTCTCCCTTTAAACGAGACGGGGAAGCAATAAGTCAACTTTAGAACCCTATAAATAGGTCATTGTCATCTAAATTATTTTGTTGAAGTTGTTTCAGAGTCGAATGAACTAGCGGAGTTAAATGAAAAATGTTATGCCATAAGTATTTCGAATTAAAATAGCGTCTTTGGTTTGATGTAATTCATTACTATACGATACAATCTTATTAAAAATATTTTTTTAATAAGAAAGTATATTTTTAGTAGTAAATATGTAAAACTAAAAAAAAATATTTTAATTTTGTTCGGAGATTCACGCAACTTTTGTTACTTATTGTATGTTTGTTTGTTTACATGCGCTTAGTCGGATTTGAATTATTGTCATTGTATCGGATAGTCTTTATTTGGGTTTTAAAACATGCTACACCTTTAGAAGTGGCGCAGTGATCATAAACGCAATTGGAACTGCGGGGAACGGCTAGTTATAGTTATATTTTGTATTGGAAAAATTTATACTTGATTTGGTCAATTGCAAGTTTATTTATTTCTTTAGTGTACACCTTTCAGAATAGTGTAAAAAAAATTAAATTACTTTAATGCCTTCTGGATGAAATATTATGTATTTCTCCTTACCGCTACTATATAAAAAGTATACACATAGACGTGTCAAGAATATTCAATTCAAACCTCACCTCACCAAATATCACTTTGAGTGTAATAACATAGAATAAGTAGTATTTTTAGACCTTGCAACATGTTATGGTTTCCTCTATAAAGAAATATATTAACTTATTCATTCAATGGTTAATGTTTACACAGCAGTTGCTTCTACTTTTATGTTTATCAGGTAATTGACGCGAGAATATTCCCTTACGTTTTAGACCAAAAGGCAGGTCGTTTAGATAGCCTAAATGCTAAAATGAAATTTCTTTAGTGGCCATTAAGGTTGTTATTGATATGTACATCATGTTTGCTTTTAAACGACTGTATTCAAAAGCATAACAAAATAAGGATAATATAAACATCCTATTCTATATTTTCAGTATCCCATGCTTTCTTTTACCTCTAACTTTCTACGTGAATAATAAATATTCACTATAAAACTTATTGGCACTAAATTATAACCTTATATCAAAATGGATTGAACAATACCTTTCAACTACAGTACAACTATATTCGACTCACGTTCTATGACTAGATGTAAAAAATAAATGAAGGGGAGGACGGGAGTGAGACTTGGACATCCGTCTGATAAGTGCCAGAAGTATTTTCTGTACTATCAGACAAAGAATGAATGTCATGTCAAGTATCGCACAAACCATTTCTTCGTGTATTTTACTGGTATATTATATTCTATTTTATGTACTAAATATTTTTTCTCTAAAAACTTTTGGTCTATGGTCACTTTCGTGTTTTATTGACCTGTAAAATACTAGGTTACGGGTCAATACTACATAAAGGCTTGATATTTTGCAACCAGAAGCGTTTTCCAGTTGGCATGAAATTTAAATTGCATAGTCAGTAAATTGCTACAAAGATTTTCACTCAAGTTTTTTTGTTTCCTTGTTCTGTATAGATACTCAGTTCCTTGTAAAAGTAACAAAAGTTTTTTCAATATATTTAAGCTAGTTACTAGCACTAGTTATCACTCACCATCAATTCTCTTCTAAGCTTATCAAGCTCGTGCGCTGATGGCGGCGCGGGTTGCACTCTTCCTCTTCTCAGCTCCTCGAGCTGCCTAGTCAGCTCCTCCACCTTGGCCACCGCCACAGACAGCTCCTTCTCTTTTTCATTGAATAAAGCTCGTATTGACTCAAGGTCACTTGCTGCGGACAAAAACATTCAATGAGTATAAAAATAACAATAAGACTCCCAACTCCTAACAATCACTATCGCAATTTTTTTTGTTAATTATAAATCGGGTACATGGACAAAGATTTGCATGGGCCAAAACGTAGGTATATACCTGTATTCCAGCATGATGCTATATGACATAGCTACGTAATCCGAGTTTAAGAATGAAAGGATAGGAAACCACTTCTAAGAAATCATTTGGCTTGGTTGGAAGGGTCAACGAGAATATTAGTAATGTACGCCCGTAAAACTGATAGTAAAACTTTATATGCTGAAAATTTATATAAAATGATCTGCGTTTATGCCTCTGGTCGTAATTAAATAGAATATTTTAAGTACATAAGTATCGGTGAAATTATATTTTATTAGTAGGCTCTTATACTTTCTATCGAATAGACTAGAAATTATACTGATTCAGTTTGAAATTAAATGATGGAGTGGCCAAATAGCTGTATTTTTGAATAAAACAATTTTATATCCCACCTGTACAAAATCGACAATACAATAGAAAAAAACGACGCGAATTGTGCAGTGAAGGTCAGCAATATGATTTTCATCTGTCAAGTTAAAATAATATGAAAGACCTTGTACTGCGGGTAGTTGTAGGTTTCGAAGGTTAAATATTATATAAACCAGCGATTGTTGACACTTCCCACCAAACGTCCTTTGCGAAAATGATTATTTTGAAATATTAACGAAATGTGGCACGAACAGCGATTAAGCACCAAGTAAAGTCGTTTGATCAAAGTCAAATAATTTATGTTAAGAATGAATGCAAACGATAATTTGTCTATTTTGGGGTCTAAGTACTAGGTGTTACTTAAATATTTTGTCCAACATTAACTTACAAAGTCAATAATATTTTGAGACAAAAAAACTTTTGAGTATGGTTTTTATTTTTGTACTTTTGACACATTGACTGAATAATTAAAATAAATGCAAGAGTCCTACAATAATTAGTTTAGTATACCTTTATTTAATATACCAAGTCACACACCTTGGACACCTGTCGTTAGCTATAATTGATATAGTGTTTTCTTTATATTTGTTGTTAAGGTACATGAAGCTAAACAGTTTAGTTTTAAGCAGGTTCTCTGATCCTTATTTTAAATTTAAGAGTAAAACTTTTCAAATATTCAAAAAGATATTCAGTTGAATTAATATCTATCTCATACTACTTACATATAAAACTAATCTTTTTTATACTATTATAAAGTTAAAATCTGCGAAATTATAAGTATAGAAACACAAAAGTGCTATTTTGCAGAGAACCTACCTAGGTCCAGGAGAGGCATATTTAAGGGTTCAAGAGGGAAATATGTCCAACCTTTCAATTACTGTACAGTAAAGAGGATTTATCTGTCAAAGGAGATCTCCTATTGTACACGGCGCCGACGTCTCGACGGAGCGCTGTAACGGTTACCCGTATTGTACCCGTTTAAGGACTGAAGAGATACGATATTCTTAAAATATAGACCGAGAAGATAGCAATAGAAGACTTAAAAAAGAATTGATAATAAACGAAAGACTACAGTTAATATAGTAAAGTATTTTCAATCAAAACCATACAACAATAGACAAAAGATTACGTTTACAAATGATGAATGTTTTCTTGCTCACAATTCATAGCACACATTTTTTCAATGTTATTACTTATTATAAATACTAATTGTGTTTATATAGGTTTGTTCCAAAGCTTTAACGTTATAAAGTTAACTCCAAATTAGATTTATTCACTCGGCCTAGCGGTGAAAACGGTAACGACGGGTTACGGTTTTGAAATTCATAGTAAATATGTATATCGAATAAAGTGTAATTTAAAGGTGTCTTGCGTAAGGTATTTATGGATCAAATTTAAGCTTTACCGACACAAACAGATTATAACCTGTTAAGTGACAACCTCGGGATAAAATCAAAACAGCTATGGATCATTTAGGCGCATTTTGCGTATTCCTGAATAAATTATGTTATATTATATTATATTTATATATGCTAAGTCTTATAAGAAAGTAATTCCTTTAAAGACTTAGCGCATTTGAATGAACAATCTTCAATCCTATGAAAAATCTTTTAAGTTCGTATAATATATATTTGATTGTTACCCCCTTTATGTAAGTACCTACACATTAATTACACCTTTACCTATATATCTACCTAAACCAGCAGGTACATGACATTTAAAAATGGAACTTACTAAAAAATTGGCAAGCGGAGATATTTTTGAAATAGGTTCGGTTTCCACTCAACAAACCTTTCATTTCCAAAAAAAAAATTGGACGGTGGCGTAGGTGGTTGAATCGGTCAGTCCTATCAGTGATTTTTTTCACGCGTCACTACACCGCAATGGTTCGACGACTAAAGGTTCCGTATCGAACCGTGAAATAAAGAGTGCGAATAATGTTATCAGCGAGCACACAAGCTGTTTCCGACACAATAGGATATTCGGGTGTTAAAGTTCAAGTTAAAGCTATTGGATGCTTCAAGACGACATATGCCACATTTTTTCTACATTTAAAGGTGTCTTGTGTAATGTAATTATGGATCAGATTTAAGCTTTACCGACACAAACAGATTATAACCTGTTAAGTGACGACCTCGGGATAAAATCAAAACAGCTATTATATGTATAATACATTTAGGCGCATTTTCCTGAATAAATTATATTATATTCTTATTATTACTTATTATAAATACGAATTGTGTTTATATTAATGGTTTTACTCGTATGTAGAATTACCAGGGAAAGTACTTAATTAACAGCTTTAGTGAAATACTTTTCCTTGGTAAATTCATGCTAACACAAAAAAATAAACAATTTATATACCAGCATATAGCAGAACATAGCGGAAGACTATGAATAATTTATTCTTTCACGCACTTAGGATTTAATTTGTTGAATGATCTTTATTATTTCTAGATAAAACACTGGAAGGGTTCGTAATAGTAATATTTTGCAAACGAAGACTTGGTATTATTCTTACCAGTTCACTTGGGTGTAAATATCAAGTTATCCTATTAAATTATAGTTCTAAATCGTAGTTTACTACACCTTTTAACACACCAATTCATTCTTACCAACCAGGAGATTTGCATACAGGAAATCAATCTGTGTCTGCCTCATAAAAATTCATTCACCCTATCCGCTATTACTTGGATAATTAAAGGCTTATGAGGCAGGTACTGCTTAATTGACTGTGTGCATTGCACAAGGCTGCTACAAGCCTGGGACTGTAATGTTAAATCACTATAAATTACCGGCATGCTCATATATCTTATATCTTTAAATGAGCAATTCTTGTATATATATATATATATATATGTATATATAATTGGAATCTCGGAATCGACTCCAACGATTTTCATGAAATTTAGTATATAGTGGCCTCGGGGGCGATAAATCGATCTAGCTAGGTTTCAGTTTTAGAAAACGTATTTTTATCCGTGTCTTCAGGCAATGAAAAACTGCTACAATATCATTAGTATACGAAGGTAAATTTCGCCACCATCTATAAGGTTGTAATAGGTCAGGTGCGAAATAAGGCGGTCCCGTAACCAGATTACCCCGGTTCGAATCCTGATGATTATTTTATTTAACTTTTTTTTTCGTTGTTTTACACGATTTACCAAAAAATACAGAGCAAAGCTCGGTTATCCAGGTACTAATGTTTTATGTGAGTATCAAATTTGAATAGAAGTTGTTTAAAACATGATATGGAGAGAGAGAGACAAATTGATTGTGTTAGCAGTAATGTTTTAATAAATGTTCCTAACAATGTTACCAGACAGGTACAGTATACTAGTGGTTATTGAATTTATATGGTCCTAATTTAATAACGCCGTATCTGCGTCATAGACGCAATATAAGTAAAAAAGAAAAGCAACCAAAATCTCAAGGTCAAACAAATCTTCAAAGACCGAATGTATAGCGATCTGATCGACCCTCCCAAATTGATTTAACTACGCGCTTCTAAGAGAACGTATTCCACTGTTAGTATCTGATATACGAATATAAGGGACTTTTTCTTACTTTTTCTTTTTTTTTTGTAGCAATTTACGTGCAAAGGGTTGTTTCACTCGTTATCTCCCATCAAATATAATGTGCTTAACTTCAGGAAATAGCTACTTCACTATATATATACACAAAGGACTTCCCTGTTATTTTGCCTAAAAGAAGTTAGTCAACCATTTCACAGAGCTTACGTTTATTTTATTGTGAACCCTTTTGGAAGGATCGTTTCAAGAATTGCTGTTAGAAAACCTCTTTTAAAAAGGCGTTACTCGGCCTTATTCTTATAGTGAATGTTAATAGCATGTTGAATCAATCAAATAGGACGTTTTACTATACAAATAGGCAATATACACAAAATGTGTTACATTGTCCTCACGTTTCATTTGCATACATATATCGTAATATATGGTAAAATAATTTTGAAAAAGAGTGTCCAAAGACTTTTTGGCCAGTTCTTTTCAATAAAATATACATACGTATTAGCTTTAGTCTGATTGACTTGTACTTCTAAAATTACCTATATAAACATGGTTTATTGAAATGAATGATTCTAATTTTTGGAAAATTGTCTCTTTAGCCTTTACACGGTATAAAAAATACAAGTGGAATAAAATAATGATGTGATTGCGAATTTCTGTAGAGCTAATCTCGTGGTAGAATATAAGCAGTACTACCAGACTTCCGTTGCTTACGTTTGCTTTAACTTAAGTGAAACTGAATTATAAATTTGTCACACCCTGCATTTACACCCAGAAATGTAACAAATTTATAAAATTCAGTTCATCAAAAATTTCTTGAAGAAACCGCTTTTCAAACTATATAAAAAACACAGTTTCATGCTAGTTAGATCCACCCCCCTTCTTTTTAAATTTAATTATAAATACATGTTTGTACATTTATAATACTTGATTATAAAGCCTCCAGTTGTGTTAGTTGTTTGATTGGCTGTACAGAACTATGAACTACAGCAGCCACAATCAGCTTAATGAGGCAAAACTTGTAAAAGTGATTAGCCTCAACAGAGTGTTAGACCGCTACACTAAAACCGACATTTGTAGGAGCGTAGCTAATGTAGGTGCGACCGCAAAAACCTCCGCGCTGACGCAGACTGATGTCAAGGGACGGAAACAAATGGAACTTTCAACTTTAACAACGATTAGGTAGAATGAAATATCGCAACATGTAAATATGAGGATCATTTTTATTGAACAATTTTTACAAAGTTCAGTTCCAATTCAATATTTCACAGCTACCAGCGTATCATGAAATGCTCGGTGGAAATAAAACTAAAAATAATCTGTGTGCAGTCTCGTGATACACAATAAAATTATGTTATGATAAAAAGAATATGTATATGTGAGGCGATAAGTAGCAGCAGGCTTTCTTTCATTAGAGTACTATAATTATTTAAAACCAAACCTTTATCAAAGGGTTGAAATATAAAATAACAAATTATACCCTTTTGGAGTTCCGTATCACAAAAGAACAATGAAAAGAAAAAGCCGTATATGACGAATCTGTAGCCCATCTGTCAAGGAGACTTAAGTCTGTCAAGACCCTTTTTTGGAAAATACGTACGTTGAAGGTAAAGAAAACATTTCGAAGTTATAGCAACAGATATAGACACTAACTCATTCCTAAAACCCTATTAAGCGCCGTTGTACAGGTACTTCTCATTTACCTAAAAGCGGTTCTTATCCAGTGCTGGTTTTTTCAAAAATATCTTTTGTTGATGACTACGTAAAGCTTTCTATAATAAAATCTAAGTTAATAAAGTGATATCGATTTTCTAATTTTAGTGAACGCGTCACTCACCATGGTGTCATTTGAAGGGGGACATTAGTAAACAGGCACAACATTTCATTTTTATGAGGATCGATAAGCAACTAAGTCGACATACATTCGCAGTAATATTATAATTTATATATTCCGAAAATATATTTATTACTGACGGAAAATGCTTGGTGTTGAAGTCTGAGAAATGTAATATAACGCTTTTTTTTCTAACTTACTAACATTTCAGTATTGCCTTGTTTCGTATTCAGCAGAGGTGCTACTTTCTCAGAATAATTTTGTTAGTTTGTCCTGAACTGTGCTATTTTCCTGTAAAAACACTAACGTTGAAAATTGATCATGTAAGCCAATTATCCTTTCTCAGAAGTAAAACACAATGAACACGTTATGTTAATAGAAACTAGTGTTATTCTCTCCTAATTTTATTTATGTTTTGTCTGTGATTTAGGAAGGAGGTGCGTAGATTACGGTGTCAAGTATGTTTGTTTTAACATTTACTATTTAATTTGATTAAATGTTTATAAGGGCCAGATACTGAGGGAATATTTACATAAAAATGCATCAGGGACTTCGTTAGTGTTAAATAACAATACGAAATAATAAATGCACAAATAAAATTTAGAAACAAATTACAGTTCCTTCCACTTTTCCATGGCAAAAGAGCAGACGGGTCAACTGATGGTAAGTGACTACCAACGCCCGTAGACACCCGCAACTCAAGAGTCACATGTGCGTTACCTTTACCTTTAGGGTAAGGAGTAAGCTCTTTTCATGAAGGTATGAAGGTCGTATCTTGTATGTGGGAGGCAAAATTCTTCTGGACAAGCTGACAGTGGTAGAGTGCCAATCATCCAGGTGACACACAGGTGGATAGAACTGGGATGGATCAGGTAGGACGATGGCGGAAACATACGACCGGTATAAGTCCCAACAATTCCTCTGAACACTCCCCAGGATACAAGTGATAGAGAATGCAGATTGAAGCCTCTACGAAATGCCAAAGTGTCAAGCTGATCAGAAATATCCTGGCAGTCCGTGGCAGATAACGCGGGACGCTCTCCGTTGAATGCAGTCAAGAGGAAGAAGCTGGTATTGGCCGTATTATGTTTCATTCTGTTCTATAGCATTATGAGGATAAAATGGGTACCCGAAAGTATTAATTCTAAATTTTAGAATACAAATCACGCGGCTCGGCAACTAGCAACCCTTATTACCAGTACAGTATAATTTATCTGCTATCATTATGAATGATAAGTTTTCAGTCAGGCGGCTTATACATGTGTGCTTTCTGTAAAAAACTTACGGACGCTCCAAATGTCAACTTAAAGTCAAACTTATGTATCTCTTACTGATACCGTCACAGATTAACTATTAGCATAGCCACTTAAATTAATTATTTAATCGAAGTTGACCATGGAAGATAATTATAATTGTCTTCCATGGTCAACTTCGATAAATAGCGAGAAAACTCGTCTCCATTTTCTTTATTTGTTCTCATGCTTTTAAAAGATACACTTGACGAGCATACAATGTCTTAAGTAACCACTTAAGTTGTGCAATATTCTAATTTAATATTGTCCTGGTAATAAAAATAGTTTAATTTTATTATGTTGTTGTAGCAAAAACTATTTGCGTTAATGGTGAGGTCACAGCTGAGGTAACGCTTGCGTTGCAGTTTTCCGAAATAAGTGAGGTTTCCGGAGGAAAACCCACCTTGCCCTCTTTCCTTTCCCCTCCCCGCATCCCCCCATGTCTCATCACCCTCAAAGGTGGGCAGCCCATCTACGACTCTTGAGTTACAGGTGTCCATAGACTGGATACGGAAGGCGGGCCCCGTTGCTATGGCGCACATTGGGGAAGGACTATGTCTAGCAGTGGAAAGCAGTAGGCTAAGCTATTGATTGATTAAGATCTGAAAATACGCTATCCCACTCTAACAATAATTTACTCCGTGTCTACTCACGTCGCCACAGAGATTATTTTTTAAATTCTTTACAGGCAGCGTTTAAAAAGACTTGTTACATTTTTTTCTGACTATAGTTTGCAAATAAAAAAATCTATTTAATGGCTCATATAACTTAATGCGCAATATACATATAACTTAAGTCACACTTGAGAAACCACAACGTCCTTATAATATTATCAATCAAAAGATAAACAGATAACGTTTTATTATCATTCTAACGAGTTTCATTCACACAGGAGAAAACTCAATTTCTTAAGTAATTGGATATCTGCTTGAATGCGGGATAAAATCGAATGTCTACTCGATATAAACCTTCTAAATCCAACAATCTGTGCTAAGAGACTTTACTTATACCAATTGTAAGGAAATAGCCCAATTCTTAATACGCCTTTGTTCTTTTTATTGGGTCAGATATAGGTAATTATTGTACTCGTAGGCAAGTTTTCTTACGTCTGATTCAATGGAATATAAGATTTTATATATTATTGCCTCTTTATCGATATAAATTTCCTTTTCACGTGAAATACTATAAGTTCTGTAATTTTGTTAAAAAAAGGACAGACTATTTAATGATCGGTTATCGCATTTCGAATTTTCCAGCTATTATAGATATGAGCACAATAATTATGAGACATCTATGATCTAATTCGTCACTGTATAAATCGTTATAAATTATGTTGTTAACATGTTAGGTCCAATTGTATCACTTTACTTTTAGTGAATCATTTAAATATAAAGAATGATACGATTTCACAAGTAGGTAGTCTAATTAACTAACGTACATTCTTTAGGTCAATATTTTTGACTAGACAATTATCGTTGTCATCAATTATTTGTTTCATATGCTGTCTACTTATTGTCAATTGAGACAGAGACTTTCACTAAAGACAATGAAAGTGTATCCCAATCACTTGATTTTCAGTGGTAATCTATCTTTAGCACGTCACGCTGTAACATAAAAGTAAATGAAAATGTATCCGTTTCCATTATAACCCCACAAAATGTATGAATGTTTAATGTTACTTTATTATTAGACTGATAAAAACATATATTTTTTTCCGTTTAATATCGAGTTTTTTTTATACAATATACTCACGGCCTATTTCCGTCAAGGGTCAGTCAGTCAGTCAGGTCAAGAGATGGTAGAACGCCACTGCCACGATCCTGACACACAACTTAGGCCTTTTCGACATTCATCAGTCCTTTCATACATGCTCGTCGGTTGCGGGTGCTTAAATTGGCCTTCTTTAGTACACTGCCGATCTAGTTAGTAGACGTCTTTTCGGCCTACCGGCACCATCTTGTTCCGTCACAGAAGCCTTATAAAAATGCCTTTACACAGTCGCTCTCCACTCATCCTTTCAACGTAAGTTTAAGATTATGATTAGTTTATTTTAAGATAAGTACAACACAATCAACGTTTGTTTAGCAAGGATAATTCTACACTGTTGAAGAAGTGTTTATTTGGTGGCTTGTTCATACACTCTGTAACCTGACTCCTAATTCTTGTAGAAATATCTATTTGAACACAAATTGTGGCTGCAACGCAAATTTCGCGCTCCACCGCCTAATCAATGGCCCATAAAATGTTGTCATTATTTATTTAGAAACTCGTACTTGCCATCCTTAGGTCTCTTGATTAGTACTTATAAAGACAAAGAAGACAAATGAAATATTTTAAAATATTATAATGTATTGGAATGATCTATTCTTTTAGGTAAATTAATTGTATAGACCGGATGATAAGATCGACTTACACTTACGTTTTTTTTTATTATACACATAATGTATGTACTGTTGTAATGTATCGTAATGGCTTCTTAGCAATTACGAGGCTATCGTCGGACTTGCGATCAAGTGGTTGCGTGTTCCACGCACTAACGTCGTGAACGTCGTTGCTAGTAATCTTTGATATTATTTTATGATATAGAGACGAAAAGGTAATCTTCATATGATTAATAGTAGATAACCCAGTTATTGGTAACCTTACCACCCAGGCTCACCAATAATTATATATTCAACATAGTCAAATGAACATTGGGTATACAATTTTAATTATAATTACATATATTACCAACGTCGGCGTCGAATGTCACGCTAGATTGGTAGTAATCATAAAATACACGCCAGGTTTGAGTTGTGGGGTAGGTATGTAACATATTAAAATCATATTACTATTTTACTGTATAGTAAAATTTTACTTACATATTCCTTCATTGTTTTATCAAAAGTCTTAGTTCCGAATTTGGCACTAATAAATGTAAGAACGTACGTACGTGATTCAAATTATACGACTGGACTGTTGCTCAATAAAGTGGTTAGTGCCTCCTGACTGCTGAGCCAGAGGCTGCTTCAATTCCCACATGGGCAAAGATTTCGGTTAAAGGGAAAAAAAATATAAATTATTACATATTATTATTATTATTAATAATTAAATAACGCTAAAAAATACTCTGCTGAGATCAATTAAAGTTTCTGGAGCCATAAATAACAAAATGATCCAGGTCAATAAAAATCCAGATGAAATTTTTACTTTATGACATGTTCTGAATTTTATGGATATTGGCACGCAAAATGGATCATAAAATTTGTAAAATTAGATTAAAAAGGATTTAAAATTCAAAGGGGTTTTTGTACCAGCGGCCATTAGACGCACCTGAGCTTATATAGTTTACCTTGACAAACACTCGAACATTAAACCATCTTATTTACGCAACGGGTCTTTTGTGTATAAAAACAGAAAGTTAATTAAATTTTCAAGTTATAAAATACTTTTTAGAGGTAACCGATTTTAGAAAATGTGAGCGTCATGAAAGTACTTCAATATTACAATGACAAAGATTAAAAAGTTGTGATGATAAAGAGGTTATTGTTAGTTTTCAACGTAAGATGCCTTTTCTTTAACATCATAATATTAGCAAATATTATATACTAATTTGGTATAATTAATTATGTACTATAATAACTTTTGCTTTTAAAAGAAAATTAATGGAATTTGTAACTATAATGGATTTAAAGTTATTCCTATAATAATATGTATATTGGTATAATGGCAGTTCCAGTCCAATCCATCCTGATATATTTTACTGTGCTGTGTAATCATTATATTTACTCCTTCAGGTTCTATTACATAGTCCCCAGCATTATCACCTCTTTTTTATTTCTTTCTTTTTAAGACGTGCGAAGGTAGCGAGAAGCAGAAGAACACCTTTACACAATACACTTTAAATAAAGTTAAACCCTAATAAAACGTTACTTCCAAAGTTCGTATTTAATTCTCATCACAGACAGAAATATGTATATTCAATTAATATTTGACACATGCACTCTAATTTTATTATTTCCGATGAAGTGCTAATTCTCTTGACTCCAATAATTTAAGCTTAATTGGCAAATAAATACAAGTCTGCATTGTAGTGCAGTTATGATTACCTGGCGAACCGAACTGTATTTGAATGAGCCGGAGTGCTTTTAATTATCGGCGATCCATTTCTAGAACATTCTATCACTATTAGTTACAGTCAAGAGTTTCTGGATTATGCATATAATGCATTGTTTGAACTAGATTTGAGCTTCGTCAAATGGGATGAATAGCTTTAACGAACTTTGAGTTGTACTGGTTATCTGCGATAGTATGTCAAAACTGTCAAATTTAAATATAAAGTAAACAGTAGTAAGATATTTCTTTCATTGAAGAGTAACGATATTGATTGTCATTAGAAAAAGTATCTGTCTGCCTACTTGCTAGTAACAAGTCTAAATACTTTATAGATATATAAACGTTGTAACGAATCTTAGTGCATTGAATGTTCGACAAAAACATTATTACGTTTGCATGACATGTGCCAATGATCTATATGCAAAGACAAGAGGGCTCTTTGAATTCGTTATGAGCCTTTGTGATTTAGTCTCGTAAGTTAAAAAAATATAGAAAATTAGCTTAGATAATCCCGTGGTGAGTTCTATAATTGATAGACAAATAGTGATAATATGTTGTTATACTAACACTCGAAATCGTTCAATACCAACAACCATCTAATCTACTCGTATCGATTTTTAATACCGTAGTTTCTACAGACAGGTACTTTGATAAGTTCCGAAATTCTATCAAATTTTATGAACGTTCATATTGAGACGTAAGTATGTACGTATCTCTAAAAGTATAATCTTTTTTCTGATTGATGAAATTTGTAGGAGGAAGCTCTGTAATAGCTTTCATCGAGTTCTCGAGTAGCGCTACAGATATTTTTTTCAAATAATTTTATGAGTGCCTTCTTAAGCCTGTATTAGATACTCGAGTATCAAATACCTACTAATTTATTTTGCGTGTACACTCAGAGACATTAATATTTTAGGTCAATATTTTAGGTATGTTTTATTGAACTTTAGATTTGTCTTAACACTTTTCAACTTACAGTATTTTTAAGTCTGGTGTTATATGTTTGTAGTGTGTATCCATGCATCTGTCTGTTTGTTTATGGCGTCAAAGCTCCAGAACGGATAACCCGATTCTGATTATGTTTTATTCGTTTGAAAGACTTAATCGAGAGGATTATTACCTATAATATCATTACAACCTGCTAAGCCTTGTGAAATTCAGATTTTTTAACTAAAATTGTAATTATTTTTATATAAGAGGCACGAATGTGTTTATCAGTTGTACTTTAACAATATTTATTTACAACGTAAGAAAATTTTAACTTCAGACAAATTTGGGCAACAATATACAGCCCTGATTTTGTTCTAAAGATCAGGAACCAATCTTCACTTCGAAATCAAAATTGCCTTTATATAGACTCTAGGCACGAGAGCTTGAAACAGATAAGTAAATTATATTACAACGTTTCTCGAAATAGAAAGCTGTTGACTTAACCCTGTTGATTCAGAAGGGAACAATTGGACCGATTGCGCCTGGTCACTAAGCGATAAAACGACTAGACGTCCCACTTGGACTGTGGTGCTGCGATACTGTCGGCTAGGCACTTCTATTAACAGTTATGATTTTTGAAAATGGAAAATAGTTTTAGGGCTTGACTTATTGTCGAAGTAATAAAGGTGAAATGAGATAGTTTAAAAATATATTTCTGTAACAGCAATGATTTCATATACACGGATATGAGAAAAGCAAGCTTTCATTTTATTATGCGAGCTTATTATTGGTGTTTGAAACTGTGGTACTGCGATTCTTTTTTTATACTATAGAGGGACAGACGAGCAGACGGGTAACCTGATAGTAAGTGACAAACTGTCCATGGACACCTGTAACTCAAGAGTAACTGCGCTGTCCGCCTTTGAGGGTGATGAGTTATAGGAGGATAGAAGAGAGGGGGATGAGGAGATGGGAAAGAGGAGAGGCGGATGTGCTCGCCGAAGTTTATCGTTGGACGGCTGAGTTCCGGGCGGGCAGTGGCAGTCGATCGCCGCCCGAAGAAGTGCGCAAGTGGCGTGAGGCCGCCCGCCGAGCCAAAATGGCACGTTGTCGTCCCGGCTGGAGGCTCCACGTGCTGGCTTTGCCACCGTCGAGGCACTCCAGCCGGTCATTATCGAGTGGGCAGGGACCCTTTCCTTCCGACTAACGCAGGTGCTTTCCGGGCACGGTTGCTTCGGGAAGTACCTGCACTCGGTTGTTAGTAGGGAATTGAGTCCCGCCTGCCATCACTGCGACTGCAGTGAGGACTCCGCGCAGCATACGCTCGCGGATTGTCCCGTCTGGGCGCTGCAGCGTCGGGCCCTTACTGCAGTCATCGGAAAGGATCTCTTGCTACCGGCTATCATACACTCCATGGCTGGTAGCGACAGAAGTTTTAACGCGGTCGCAACCTTCTGCGAGGAGGTCATCTCGCAGGAGGCGGCGGAGCGGGCCCGGGAGGATGACCTCCACTCGGACCCAACCGGGCGACGGAGGCGCGCCTACCAGCGCCTCATGCCGCCCTGAGGGTGGTCGGGACGGGTTTTCCCCTCCACCCGCTTTAGTGGCCAACCGTGAGGGGGTGACGTCCACGTGTGTCTGGACGCCGCCTTATTGATAGGTTACCCGTAGGTGGTGCCCGCATAGTGCGGGCAGGCGCTAGGAGGGGTCTGAATGTCTTAATAAAGCTGTTCCCGGATCCCTCCTATTTTAAGCGCAGCATGGCACACCGTGTGGTTTTAGTCGGTTCGATTCCGACACACCCTTCCACCGAAAACCTCGGTGGAATAACGGCCCGAGGGGGTTTCCACACGAGAAAAAAATAAATAAAAAAAATGCTGTAACTTATTATTATTAGAGACCGCGGCTTCGAACACATAAAACTCTTATTCCTTGGGAACCGTATTATACGAGATGATAGGTTAGATTCTGCTTGTATGCATTTGTATGTAAAAAGTGTAAGCGTAAACATCTGAGTCACAGTTGTATTTGTTATATAACTATAACAATCTACTATTCATAATATCTATGCACTTACATTACAGGCCACCATAAGGCCTAAAAGTTGGGTGAATTTATGTTAGCCAATTCTTACCTAAGGTTTACACCATAAATTGTCTTTCTTATTATCTACTAAAACATAACCTAATTAATTTTAAATCTTGATTAAAAATAAATTTTGAACAAAAAATTTACAAAAGAATTAATGAAAAGTCCTGAATAGAAGAAACGGTTTTATAACCATTGACACCGGCGGATTTTCATTATATTAAATATACCTTCTTTCGGACATTTTCAAGTAAATGAGAGGTTTGATATTACAGAAATAATCTGATTATAGCAAGCTCTTTAGTACAAAATCTCTAATCTCATTTACTGTTAATGAATGTTTATTAAATTATACGTAGACTTCATTAAATATTGTTTATGTATAAGGTTGGTTAAGCACTATCTTATTTCTATAGCTACCAAATAATTTTATGAAATGTTATTTGATTTTAACAAAGTGTTTTTTAATTATAGCTCAAAGTACATAAACGAAAAAAATACCGATGTAAAATATATGGCTTCTAAGATATACGCAATGTAATAGACTGACTTCCTTCCCAAGATCACCATCATCACCAGCCCATCATCGTCCACTGCTGAATATAGGTCTCTCCCAATGTATGCCACTGAGCTTGATAATCAGCTTTTCGCATCCAGATTTTTCCCGCTGTTACCACAGATCGCCACTTCACAGATAGCCACAGGGCATCCTTTCTTCCTAGACGTGGTCTCCACTTTAGAACTCGTCAGTTCTCCGGCCAATGTGGCCAGCCTATTGCGACTTCAACTTCCTACTTCTTTGGACTACGTCAGTTCTGTGTCGAATCACTTCACGAATTACGAATACAACTACTACGAATTACGAATTTTATCCCGCAGGGATAATATGAATCAAGGAAATTTCTATATTTAGGTTCTTCTTGCAATTAATTGTTTCATGTAGGTTTAGGCTTTTGCTTAAAGATACTAGGACAAAGTCACAAGGGTTCAAAGATCACAAATTTTTAATGGGATATTATATTTTTTAGAGTATTAAAAGGCCTTTTTTATGTTAACCTACTTTTTTTTAAACGTACACATGAACATATGTTCATACTATGCTTACAAAATATCTTAAAAACAAGCTTCTCAAAATAAACAGATTTAATAATATCAGATTTAAAGATTTTATTGAACTATACTTAATGTAGTTAATCATACCCGTTACCCGAACTAAACGGTTTGGCTCTTCTTTCTTGTGCCGATCGGTAAAAGCCTGGAATTCTCTACCAGCGCACGTGTTTCCTTCCCACTATGATCCCGGGTCTTTTAAGCGGGGCGTGAAAAAGCATCTCACCAGGCCGCCATAGTGTGGGTCACCATGCTGCATTGACTAGACATGCAATGAGGATGGTGACCACCACTCTTTGACTCCACCTATTGCTTTCCATCAGGCAAAGTGGAGTCACTATGGTAGGCTAATATAAAAAAAAAAAAAACATAAAAATAACATTTATGCCATATAATCTTCATATAAACCGGGGAATTAATGGAATCCCCCGAAATTTCCTCATATTGCGTTATCCTCAAATTTTTAATTCAATATTCACATTGCTGACTTTTTTGAGTTCTTTCGCGTAGTTCATTTGTATGTTATGTAAATCTCTGCTTGATACCGTGTAATGCTATAGAGATATGTACAAATATATAGGTAGCGTACCTACATATATGTACATATCTCTATAGTATATTTATCTCGTGCTACATATTATTCGCGTTTGGAATATGATTTCATTATTATTTATATTAGCATTTTACTGATATCTGGGATGGCCAAAGCGGCCTAGCGCGGATAGTAGTCATGTTTATTATGTTATTGTAAAATAAAAGTGTACAATTTAACTACCGAATAATTTATAATAGATGATAATAAAAATAGTCTGTGAAACGCACAGTAAATAGTAATAGGTTTTAGCGTTTTGAATGCTGCCTTATGCATAATATATATAATTAGTTTTAAGTATATATGGAAGTGAAAATATTCACAGTTGTTTTTATATTAAAAACTATTATGACTGCTATTATATTTTTATATAAACTATCGAATGTTATTACTGTAATTAATCAAAACTGAGATGTTTAAAATCAGTACATTTTTTAAGTAAAAATGAGGTATAAGTTCCGACAGTTCAAGATTAATGAAACAATTATTGAGGTGATTAGCTAATTGTAGTAAAGTATTCAGATTCTAGCTTCTATTACGACTCGATATTAAGGACATCTATAAATATTAAATATGAATATTATTTAATTAACATTCAATGCTAAAGGTGCAATGCCAGAATTGTCGTCTGCACTACGAATAGAATGTTCTTGATCTAGTACTGTGACCTATTTACTGTTTATAGTTAGGTAAATATAACTTTATCGATCTTAAATATTCACTCAGATTACATGATTAGCTAAAACATAAATAAGATAATAAGTATGTACTGCTTAAAGAAGCACAAAATAATAACAAATAGATTAAAAATATATTTAGTATTATATATTCGAATTACAGCATAGGTGTTTACGGGAATAAATTGGCAGGAGTAGGTTAGCGGTAGCAAAATCATTACAAAAATAGACTGAAATGGACAAACGAACAGACAGGTCACCTGATGGTAAGGAACAATCGCCGTCCATTGACCTTTGAGAGTGATCACCGTTCGGGGGATGCTGGGAGGGAAAGAAGAGGTAGGATGAGAAGATGGGAAACAGGAGAGAGGTATAAGGGGAGGAAAAAAGGGGAAAATTTGGGCTTGGACTCACTAATTTCGGGGAAATGCAACGTAAGCGTTGGTTCACAACCAGTTTGCTGTAAGGCCGTGGTATTGCACCGGTCCAGCCGGCCCATTCGTGCATAAGCATAGCTCTATCACTGGTAATTCTATTTTTGTATTGATTTTTAGCATACATATAACATTTCCGCTACAGTTTCACCCGAGAAATTTTGGGGAGTTTTGAATTCGGTGATTTTAAGTAAAAATGCAGGAGAGATCAATCTATTATACATATCACCAATTATCATCATCACCAATTATCAATGTTGAAGTAACCTCTTGTTTTGATCACTTAATGACAATAAGAAAGTTATGACTGTCCCTTTTTATATTTAAATTTTGCGTTTTGTTTTTGACGCAATTAAGTGTCATTAAAAGTCTCAAAATAGTGTTTTAATCGAAAACAATGTAAATTGCAATCATGAGCATTTTCATTCGTAATTAAGGCGTGCTTCATTTATTTCTATCAGAGCCATGTTAAATGAAAACCGTTCAGTTTCAATGAAATGACACAATTCGGCGAACACAATAATACCTACTATAGTTTTATTTTAAGAGGAAAATCTTTTGCGTTTATCGGACTTTTAAATACACCATTTGTAACTGTTAAATATAGGTATTTGTTTTACAGATTCAGATATCATTTAGGTTTTTATTATTTACGTTTATTTTTTCCATTATACTCGTAAATCAGTAATCATTATTTAATATCTATACTTGTATGTATTATAAAGTGGCAGAGTTTGTTTATTTGTTGGTAGAACGAATCCTAAAAATTACTGATTCGATTCGATTTTTTTTATTTGCCTAATGTTAACATATAGCCCGTTAACTGAGTAAGGCTGTAGACAACAACAAAACATCACGCAGTGACCTTTAGAAGTAGAGGAGTGAGCATAAACGAGCAAAGCTGCAGGGCATAATAACAGTGTTGCAACCCATGCTTAGGCACAAATGGGCCGTCTCGACCGGTGCGATACCAGGGCCTAACAGAAAACCGGTTGTGAAGTAACGCTTGCGTTGCATTTCCCCGAAATGAGCAAGGTTTCCGGAGGCCTTACTTTCCCTCTCCCCCCTTTCCACTCCCCTCAACTTCCCTGTACTCTTTCCTATCTCCTCACCCCCCACTCTTTTTTCCCACATCCCCCCATCCCTCATCACCCTCAAAGGCAGGCGGCGCACCGACGACTCTTGAGTTGCAGGTGTCCATGGACGGAAATTGTCACTTACCATCAGGTAACCCATCTGTTCGTTTGTCCCCTTATAGTATGAAAAAAAGAATAGCTTGAACTTCTTAACCACTGGTTTAGAAATATGAAATTGCATCAGATGTTTTTTTAAATGATAGTTATCACATGTATTAAACAGAACAGTATATCAATGCCTTTAATATAAAAAACAGAAGACAAATTTATGTACTGTATATGTGGGTTAATTTATACGAGATCCATAGCATAGCCATTCTATATAGAACAGAATTGTGTAAGAACAAGAATAAAATATACCGAAGATAAACACTGAAGTTACATTCCTTAATAAAATAACTTTCACAAGAAATTCAAATTTACTCCATTTAAACTAAGAGTTCACCTTGTTCCTTAATCACAGTACTTTTAAATCCTTTCTTTCTTTACTCGTGCCCTTTATCGAAGATTCTTATTAAGTTTGCACGAAAGTTTTCTAGTTAACCCTAACAAGCAACCCCTTCAATCGATCGCTGTCCGGCTCATAATGTATTAACACTTATCGATTATATGCCAGATACAGTGTTCGACTTCACTACCTGTAAAATGAACTTGTTTCTATTATAAGGATTAGTTGTAAAATTTAGGTGTTTCAATATTTTATAACAAGTTATGATGTAACCATTACAAACAAATATAAATTTTGTGTTTTGTTTTTGGCAGTTAAATATTATTTTAACGCTATAAATGTGTACATGAATTTTCAAATATTTGTTTACAGTAAAAGTATAAACATATATATGAAAATAGATACGAAGTCTCTCATTGTATGTTTACATACTAGCATATGAATAACACTAAACGTAATATATTTGTATATGTTACATGTGTGTATATATATATATATATGTATATATTTTTATATTAGCCTACCATAGTGACTCCACTTTGCCTGATGAAAAGCAATAGGTAGAGTCAAAGAGTGGTGGTCACCATCCTCATTGCATGTCTAGTCAATGCAGCATGGTGACCCACACTATGACGGCCTGCTTTTTCACGCCCCGCTTAAAAGACCCGGGATCAAAGTGGGAAGGAAACACGTGCGCTGGTAGAGAATTCCAGGCTTTTACCGATCGCCACAGGAAAGAAGAGCCAAACCGTTTAGTTCGGGTACGTATATTTTCGACGCTCAAACGGTGACTCCTCAGGCCAGCACGTGTAGTCCTGTAGAGGAAGGGAGAAGGTGGGACCAAGTGGAAGAGCTCATCAGAACACTCCCCGTGATGTAGGCGATAGAGGACTGCCATAGAGGCGACATCTCTTCGCAACTGCAGAGGCTCAAGAGACTGGGTGATCTCAGGACAGTCGATAATGCGGACTGCGCACCGTTGCAACCGAACGAGAGCGTCAAGCAAATACTGCGCATAGCCGTCCCAGAGATGAGAGCAGTACTCCACGCAGGAGCGAACCTGGGTCTTGTATAAAAGACACAGTTGCTCGGGTGAGAAGAACCGTCTCACCTTGTTCAAAACACCGAGCTTTCGCGAGGCCGCCTTGGTGACACTCTCGATGTAATCGCGCGGATTGAGATCCCGGCAAATATCCATACCCAGGATACTAAGCCTATCCTGCAGTGGCAGTTGAGTGCTCTGAAGAGTAGGAAGGGGAAGGAATGGACACTTTTTGGTAGAGAACGCACACGCCTGTGTTTTCTTGGCGCTGAACTGACAAGATTCTCACAGCCCCATTGGGAAATGCGACTCAAGACCCGGTCGAGCTCAGCGACAAGCTCCTGTCGTTTTCCCTCAACGTCTGCCAGCTTGGCTGCATGATGTCAAAAATATCGCCCATGTACTGTGCTGTCGTCTTCATAACAATGTATATTGCCAAGAGCCAACATGTCATTGATATGCAGAAGAAACAGCGTAGGCGATAGGACGGAGCCCTGAGGTACACCAGGTAATAAACAGGTACTGTTATGCCAATATACACATAGCGTAGTTTTAAGGTCTGCTATGTATCTACTAGCGTGTCGATTTCCAAAATTCATCTTCTATGTGTCATATTAATTTAAAATTTGGTTTGAATATGGTCATATTAGTATGTACTTAAAAGGGTAGGTTACCAATTACATTTCCCTATTATTGAGTCGCAATTTATCTACTCCGAATTGCCTAGTTAATTTTGGCTAAATATCCAATTTAATCAGAACAGGAACAAAACGTTGCAGTTTATTATTAGGTAACATAATTCAATCTTTTATCTCTTTTAATATAATTATTTTATATAATTTTTTTCTTGTGTTTCCTAGCCCGCAAATAAATAAATGATGCTGTAGAAAACCTTCGTCAGCACTACATAGATATTCTAGGATTGGAAGAAGAAGAGAGTTAGCAAGTGCAATTTTGGTGGCAGTTGGGAGAAAATTCCGTTTCAAGGATCCTGCAGATGCAAACATTCGTTGACTTATTTCCTGAATCTGTGCAATCCAAGTTAATTCCCTGTTGATAAGTATACCCCAGTTTTTCACTACTTGACTGATATTGATGACAGTGCCATCAAATAGGACCTGTGGAAGTAGTGTCCACTCAACCTTTGAAACCTTTCTTGAACTTCCGACAATAATTAACTGAGTCCTCGAAGGATTCACCTAAAGACCATGCGATTTACTCCAACAACTAATCTGTTCCAAATCCTTGTTAATGATATTAAGGGCTTCAGATAATTTCTCCAATGGTGCATGAGTGTATATCTGTAGGTCATCAGCATACAAGTGGTAGGAAGAACGAAGTTTGTTTGAGATAGAGTTTATAAAGATTGCGAAGAGTAAAGGAGAGAGAACGCCACTCTACGGCACACCAACTGACGTTTTATACCAAGAAGATAGAGTATCTTCGACGCGGAAACGTTGTTGGCGGTTACACAGGTAGTTACGAAACTAATCAATTACCGTTGGAGATATGTTAGGTGAGCTAAGTATACCGAGCAGAATATCGTAATCCACTGTATTAAACGCATTGGAAAAATCCAGGAGCGTGGGTACAGTCAGATTGCCTTTTCCATTTCGACTCTGACATCGTCTGTAATATTGACTAAGGCTGTTACTGTACTAAGGCCACGTCAAAAGCCAGATTGAAAAGGATTGAGAAGGTTATTTCGATTAGTAAAGAGTGAAGTTGGGTATGGACAAGGCGTTCAATGACTTTGGAAAGAAATAGTAGGATAGAAATGGAAATGGAAACGATAGCCACAACAGGAAGAGAAGTTAGATTTTTTGGGTAAGGGAGTTATTTGGGTTTCTTTCCATGCTGATGGGAAGGTGCCACTAGCAAGGGAGTAGTTTAGGATAAAGGAAATTGAATGAAGGATTTCATCCAGGATAGGCATTGTCATTTTGGGACCTACGCAATCACTGCCAACAGCGTTAGAAGTGATAGACAGTATACTCTTCTTAACATCACAAGCCAATAAATGATTAAAAACGAATTGCGGAAAGCCAGGAGTTGGCAAAGATTAAAGATATTTTAAAGTATTTGCCTTTTTAGTCCTATCGAAAGTGGACACGGCCGAGAAGTGTTGATTTAGTGAATCAATATTTAAACCTTTGGAATTTACATCATGTTTTGATTTGCCAACACCTAATGAACTTAGAAATTTCCAGACCTTTGTTGGATCTTCTTTATTGATTGATTTATTAATGTATTGGAGTTGCGCATCCCTACTCTCTTGCAATGGTTACGGATTACGATATATCTCTCACGATTGTCAGGGTTTTGTTGTCTTTTAAGTTTTAGCTTTGCCACAGATTTTCTATTAATAATTTTCCGAATGTCCTCTGTCAGCCATGGCGATGGAGTATGTTTTAACTTTACAGGTCACTCTTTTGAATGTTTGCCATACAGCTTGATAACTTTGGCGTTAAAGTACTCAACTTGTTGATCAATCAAGTCATAGGCAAACAAAGGCAACCAATAAATTTCACTTGCATCTTTTCGCAACTCGTTAAGGTTTATGCGTCCGAAATTGCGTAGAAGTAGAGTTTTAGGTTTGGCCTTAGGAGGACGAATTTTGTAGAAAAGGTAAAGTAGATCACGATAGGAGAACGCGTCGGCAGTGCACTGACCATGCTTTGCGACGTGCTCTTCAGAAGAAACCAATATAAGGTCTAAGAGCGAAGTAGCTGATTTCGGAGAGTGATGTGTAGAGTGGAGAGGAAGAATGGACAGGTTGAAGGAGTCAGAGAGGGCACGAAACGTGGAGGAGCGAGAGTCACGCTTTAGAAGGCAAGTATTAAAGTCACCCATTACAATAGTGTGAGAATAAGATGGGATCAGTTTTTCAAGATGACATTCAAAGGCGGAAAAGAAGTTAATGTGTAGAGAAGGACAGTAGTAGACACCGAGTAGGACTTTGGTATGGTGGAGCTCAACTTTCAGAAAGAGATGCTCACCGGCATCGGTGGGTGGTGGATGCGCTGACATATCAATGATTTTGTAAGGAATATAAGCACGAAGATATATGGCAACTCCACCACCTCCGCCAACCGCGTGATCGTTTCTGATAAGCTTAAATCCAGGAAGGGAATACGAGGTGGAAGAAAGGCATGGTTTGAACTTTGATTCCGATATTAGTATACCATGTAGGTTAATACAATCAAAACTCACCAGCATATCCGGGAAATATGCTGGAAGACTTTGGGCATTGATATGCACAACATTGAAATTTCCAGGTTCATCAGAAAACTGCGTTTCAAGGTTTTCAGACAGTGAAGGAATACTAGTAAAGCTGCTTTCATCGCTGCTAACAGAATAACTGTCGGTATCGCTACTGTAGTCGGGGAATATCATTTAATTATATATGGGATAATGGATAAAGAAGGTATAAATAGGTATATAAAATATTAAAAAGCAAATTAAATAATAATAATAAAAAGTTCAGCTAGTTTCCACTGAGCTTCCATCTGCCAGTTGTATCGAAGACTATACAAACTGAAAATAAATATAACTACAATACAGTAACTTAAGCCAACTAAATTAGATTAGATTAATTAAGTTGTTTACAATAAAATCCATATATACGATAATACATATATACGATGTTATTCTCACGAAGTGCAATAGTCTAAAGACGTCATCAGAAATTATGCCACGAAAGGCGCTACATAAATTATTGATGCGAACGACGCCGCGGGTGGAAAACAAGCCACTCATAGTTATGTCACGTTTATATTAAACACCAGTTCACGAACTCAGATCCATGTGCAATATTAATTGGGCCTAAATACCCATTAATACTTATGTCAATATTGTATAGTCACGTTCAAATTGTAGCAGTAATTGAATAAGGCACGATTGTTGACACAATATCGCCTGTATCAATCCTGAACGAGACATATCAGTGGCGAATCTGTATACGGTTACTGTTATTTGTAGTGTAGGTACATGCTACACAATATGGGTTAAAACATAAATGTATGACAGAATAGTATGTAGTATCTGTAAACGAATATACTACCGCATATAACGATTAATTAGAAAACGGAAGATGTTGTATCTCAATGTAATACATTTTTATGGTGTTCACCGATAAAAGCATATAAAATGACTCCTTCAAGAGCAATTGTTGCGGTGGACCTACCGAACATTCAAACAATAGCTAAAGTACAGTCAGTATGATATATTTAGTAGAATTAGCGTGAAGTTTACAGTACTTAGTTGTTTTGTATAGCATAGGTACCTTAAAGGAAAAGTTAAAGTCGCTGCGTCCGTATTGTACTTACTAAGAGCGATATTCGCTTGCTTGTTTCTGTCAAGCTGCCCCCGTAGCGCCCGTAGACGCCGTAACTTCAACTCCTGCGCCTCTACGCGCTCACGTAACCGTCGTAGACGCTCGCCTTCCACCGCAACCTACAAACAAGAATATTCAAGTTATTGAATTAGGAATGCATACCTACGTCACCACGGATAATTGTGTGGTTATAATTAAAAACTAAATGCTTATGAAAATACCAAGCATTAATGCTTTTTACACCAAATATGTGTTTTTTTATTTGCAAATATAAAAAAAACAGTTTGGAAAACCCTTTTCAGAGTAGTTGTGATTGCCCCTTTTACAAAACGTGAGACTCAAGGTCGGAAATAATCAAATGCCTATTCCACTCATCATCATCATCCGTTAGATCGCAGCTTCACCAGGAATATAATAGCTACTTTAATTCCTATCTACTTCGACTTCTATAACGCTAAACATTTCAATAATTCATTCCATTCTAAAGTAAGTCAATAAAAGCGAGAAATTTTATAAATATAAAATTAAATTTAATAGAGTTGGCGGTTGATATATTTTTGTTTATTTTTTTGGGTACTAATTGAGATTAGAGGAGTTTATTTCTTCAAGGAGCGCGATAAATATCGCATCAGGCTAACGCTCGTCCGGTCTAACCCAAGACATTTATGAATACCGGAGAGAATTTTATTTTTTCCGCTTTATCTATTCACAATTTCTTAAAAAGATTCTGAATTCGTTCGTGATAAAAAAAAAACTTTGTATCGCAACGGATGACTTAATTAGTTGCAGGAGTAAGAAACTTTTTTCATTTGGTCGATACTAGCCGGAGGTCCCTGTTACATATTACGGGCAGAAATTGCTTTTTATCGATAAGGCTCCTTTTTTGCCTGTTATTTTTGAATAATTCGGTACTACAAGTTACATTGTAACCGTGTACAGTTCATTCTAAAGAGAACATTAATATTTTTGAGGGTTCATGTACGTTTGTATGAGAGTCAGCCCATATCATAATTTTTAAATTTCTAAATATTTTTCATGTATACTATTGTTCTAATCATTTAAAAGAAAATACAATAAATTATCGCATCAGGCCACTTCAGTTCGTTTTTTGGCAGGTATTCGTATTTATTTTTATTTATAGCCTTTTGCTGTTAATTTTGAGCTGTAACATGGAAGCGCTACACTGTGAACTATATCGATTTTTAGATGCCAAAAAATATCTAAGTTATAATAAAGCAATACGTGTTGCTATAATCCCTTAGATATAAATTAATTAGTGTAATATATGGTTGTAGTAATTGCTAGGCCCTTCTAATTAATTATTAAAAATAAAGTTGTGCTATAGTTTTCTGAATGTATAAATTAAACCGGAAAGGCCAATGAGAGAAAACGATACATTAAAATGGATTTTTTTTATATAAAATGTAAAAGAAAAACCAGCCCAGAAAGTTTGAAACTATGTGTTTATACATATACTTCTATTATTATCATTGTTATTACATCAGAAATCGTCGACAGATAATTTAGGCAAAATAATTGGTCTGCCATTATTTTGATTAAATAACAAAATTTCAAATTTTAACGTTAAGTTAACAATTTGTAGGAACATAGTAATATTGAATTTCATAACAAAACTATAACTGTCTAAGTCAATTAGGAACTGAAAACAACGCAGTCTTGAATTTTGAATAAAACAGTTATGATATTACAAAAGCAATCCAAAAACTTCGATATTAAAGTCGTAATTGCGAACAAAGAATTTTGGTTTTGTTTTACTTTGGAGCCTTTCTACTTGGTTATAAATCCTTTGTTTTCTATTACGAATTCGTAAAACCCTTTTTTAAATTTCACATATTCCATTTCATGAATGTAGCATTTCATTGTGTAAATAGCGAACAACATTGTGAGAATTTTTATTTGATTTGTGTTCATAGCAAAATTATGAAAAAAAAATCGTATGTAAATATATTGTACCGGTTTATTACGTAATAAAGCAGTGAATATTATAAATTCATAATACCTGTAGCAACCTCTTAAAATGAGTTTACAACAGCTCCAAATAATTATTTACTAAGTAAGTATTAATATTTTATCAAAAAGCAAGTGTCTTTGAATTTCTTCTAATAACGATACTAAAAGTTTTCTAAACTTGGCTCACATGTTTGCAAAATTTTGATGATTTGATGATTGTGCACCACATACGAAAAAATACTTCCCTTACTTTAGGTTATAATCTAAAGTGTGTGACGCAATATTTTTATATTGTTTTTGTAAAATATATTTATTTACACACTTGACCAGTTTTACAATATTAGGCTTTGCTTGAAGGATAGTAAGGCAGATCCTTTCTCCGACTTTTTACTCTATATTCTCTTTCAGTCTTTTGTTTTTTTTTTTTTTTGTGTGGAAACTCCCTCGGGCCGTTATTCCACCCGGGTTTTCGGTGGAACGGTGTGTCGGAATCGCACCGCCTCCTTCTGTGAGATGACCTCCTCACAGAAGGCTGCGACCGCGGTAAAATTCCTGTCACTGCCGACTATGGAGCGTATGATGGCCGGCAGTGACAGCTGCGACGCTGCGTCGCCCAAGCGGGGCAATCCGCGAGCGTATGCTGGGCCGAGTCCTCACTACAGTCGCAGTGGTGACAGACGGGACTCAATTCTCTCCTAGCGACTGATCTCTTTCAGAGTCTGTCTCAAGGTTGTTCAGATTTTTATATTAATGAGTAAGTTGGTTTAAAATATAAAGGGACAGTTACGAGTAATAACGGCATTTTAAAAGTGCAAGTAAGACTAAATATTAAATTACCTAATAACAAGTACAAGCTGATATAATCGGACTTTAAAAAAGTAGACAACCGACTTCAATGCGTCTATCATATAATTTAAGACTCATATGGTTTTCTCATGGATGCCATTTTCACAACTGGACCAAACTCTCATCTAACTACGCTTGAAGTACCTCTTTTCCAATAAAAAAACAATCATCAAAATCGGTGGGCGTGATATTGAGTTATTCCTCCATTTGTTGCGCACATACCTAATGCAAATTTAAGACTTAACATGGTTTTCTCATGCATGCCATTGTGAGAACTGAACAGAATGGGACCACATGGGAAGCACCAGCTTTCAAATAAAAAAAGAATCGTCGAAATCGGTTCACGCAGTCGAAAGTTCTGAGGTAACAAACATAAAAAAAATACAGTCGAATTGAGAACCTCCTCGTTTTTGAAGTTGGTTGAAAATACTTACAAATTGTTCCCTAAAACAGTTATTTTACAGAAACCATAAACCAAATCAATTTTGTGTGTGATTAAATATGTAAAGAATCGGCAAAATAAAAAGAAATTTAAAATTTTTCATGTAATTTAAGAAAAATGATTGTTTTTGATCCGCTAGAAGTTGATTGATCCACAAAATAAGAATCTACAAACACTCTTTTATTTTAACCTTAGAATATTTTATGCGCAAGCTTTTTGTTAGCTCTAAGGTTAAGTAATTAAATGAACAGTTAGTTTACTTACCTTCTGTTTGTTCTACAATAAAGGGTATATTGGGTAATTTGGTGCTTTCTCCAAGGATATTAAAATGGGCGCAATAGAGCGGCAATATTAGAGCGGCAATAGTAGAGTACATGCGGGTGGATGTTTTATTTTGTTACCTCTTGTACCCTTGGAATCCTATATTTAGTAGTACGTCTAAATGTTATTAGTTTTTTTTTATAATATTGTGACGTATTTGAGATTGACTAAACTAAATATAATGGTATCAAAGAACATTACGATTAAGTGGGTCCCTGTGTTACTCATAATTATACAAAATCAACGGAGTGAACAAACGAAATGATATTTACACATGCATTGAATATGAAATCAAAATACAGACGGAAAAGGATTGTTACTGAAGTGTGTTTCGTATATTCAATAAACTGCCGAGCTGTTCGTGAGATAACGCTCTACTCTAGTAATGACGTCCTCGGAGACTATTAAATTTCTCTACTACTGAGTCTTACTTTAACAAATTGAATCCATCAAACATTGAGTACAAAGCAGCCTTAAATTGTCTGACGTAACTTTCCAAGAGATGTAGGAAGTATTAATATACTATATATTAATAAACTTCCTACATATTTTAAAAAGTTATAACGTAATATGTTAGACTATTGTAGATTATGACGAGGTAGCCCTGTCCACTTATAACTAACAATAGAACAGTTTGACTCGTAGAGAATGAAAGATGATTTGACAGATTAAAAAATCAATTACTATATATTATTGTGACAGAGAGTGATATCTTTTAGTTGATAGTTAGAGACCTACCACAACCGGGCTTAGTTAGTCCCCATCTAATGTAAACTAAAGTAGATATATTAGAGCGACTTGTCAAAATGTAAGACTGATTAATGTAAATATGTACTATCTGGTTCTTCAATACTGGTTCTTTAGCTTTAAGGTCACATATTTTTAAAATATGAAAAAAAAGGCGAGCTGCAATTAAATTATAAAATGCTTATTTCCTTACAACGATTATCTTGTCAAGACTTTTCCGAATTTCGAAAGCAACTAAAATGGCTTCCTATTCGGCGTCGAGACGTCGATATACTTTCTTTATTCTATTCCGTTCTTCACAATTCTAATTTTCCTCTTTATCTGCGTGAGCGCTTTGAATATCTTGTCCCCAGGAATAAACCTTGTAGTTCTTCAACCTCTCTTTTGTTAAAAATTCCACCTCATAATTCCACTCGCTACGACAAATCTTTCACTGTTTCTGCGGTACGGCAGTGGAATTCCTATCGTTTTGAAGAGAAGAATCAAGGATTTTTATCTCTCTCAGCAATGAGTATTGCTACAGAAATTATGTATGTTTATAATTGTGTATTTATGTGTGTAGGTTTGTGTATATGTTTAACATATTGTTTACTCTAGAATATGTATTATATATGTATGTATTTTCATAGAGTATGTACGTACCTACGTACGTACATGTGGGTATACTTTATATATTCTTGCTTTAGGTTTATGGTATATATATACATATATGTGTGTGTGTTTATTACATGCTACTATGTACTCTTCATTATTATCCTCTTTTCACTCGAAAGGTTCGCTGGAAGGAAACTCAGCTATGGGTTAAGCTCGCCTTTGTAAGTACTATTTTTCTTCTGTGTAGTACACACATATTATAACAAATTATACATAATAATTTGTTATAATATGTGTGTACTATAAATAATATGAATATGGACTTTATCCATACCTCTTATGTGATTAGATATCATAAAAGTAGATATAATACGGAGGTGCATAGTACCGTCATTTTGATCTAAGAATATTCCTTGCTTTTATCCGAATTTTACGTCATATATCTTATTTTGGTCTTCAGTGGTAGAGCCATGCTTAGGCACGAATGGGCCGGCTCGACCGGTGCGATACCACGGCCTCACAGAAAGCCGGTTGTGAAGTAACGCTTGCGTTGTATTTCCCCGAATTGAGTGAGGTTTCCGGAGGCCCAATTCCCCCTCCTCCCTTTTCTCTCCCCTCATCTCCTTTCTCCTTTTTTCCATCTCCTCATCCCTCCTCTCTTCTTTCCGCTCCCTGCATCCCCCATCCCTCATCATCCTCAAAGGTGGACAGCGCACTTGCGACTCTTGAGTTGAAGTGTCCATGGACGACGGTGTCACTTACCATCAGGTGACCCGTCTGTTCGTCTGTCCCCCTATAGTATAAAAAAAAAAAAAAATTAAGAATCTTGAGTAAAATCACTTGTACTGTTCCACAATATTTATTTATTAACTTGACCGATTTCAATTTATTTGTACTGCATTAACTTCCAAACCAATAAGAAACCTTTGAAAATGCCGTAAGCCGAAACCGGTCAGGTTTATTAAATAAATATTGTGGAACAGTACAAGTGAGTTTACTCAAGATGTGTAGCAAGTTCCACATAGTGCCAACAATGAACAGTATAAATAGTCATGTATTATTAGATTAAAGACATAAGAGCAACTTTGTCAACTACATGCTATATAATTAATTGTACAGAGTAATAATCCAAATTTTGTACCACGCCGCTAGTATTTGGTAATGAATCTAAACACTACAATTTAACTTCATTTTTGCAGCAACTTCATTTGTAGATCACGCAGCACATTAGCTTTGTACAAATATTATTTTTGTGTAAATTTACTTATTTTCAGTACTTTTACCATAACATAATTGTACATGATGAATATCATAATATATAAACATTTTTATCTGTTTTCAAAAATGGTTGAGGTGTGTAGTTTGGGAAACAGTTTTCAGTATAGCTCGATGAAATTTCCGACGCTACTGAATATCACTGCAACTCATAAATTTAGATAAATCTGCGTGTATGTGGCTGTGTTTACGAACGTGTGTTATCATTTTCATACTTAATATTCTCTGTTATGGTGTACTAATAAATACTTAGATCTCCTTGATCATAGGTAAGTTTGTCGTTTTATATATACTTTTACCTTTGTAATTTACCTCGCTAGAGAAAAACATACCGTAAAAGTCTTCAACTAATTAGACCAGTAATCCCTTGGGAACTTAACTGAAGCTGCTGTCGAGATTTTGTTTTAGATTTTTAGTAATATTCTCCTACCATGTTCATAGAATGTCCCTTATGAAAAAAAGAGGTCCTTTAACACTTTCACAAACTAATTAGAATTGAACTAGTCCTAAAACAAGATATGTTCTTATTCTTCTTAATTTCCTTTTTGGTTTCAGAATTTTCTAAATAAATTCTGTGCTTGATAAAAATATGCAGTTTGACTTTAATTAAAAAGACACGGCATTCTATAAAAATACATGTTCACAGTCATACATAACGTTTTACCTGTCTTCACAAAATACTAAAAGCTCATTTTTTATTTAAGCTAATAACCCTATAAAGCCAGGACGTAACAGCAAGAAAAAATATTCATTTGACTGTGAAATCTTAGCTCAAGACTGAGATCAAGATGTTTTTTAAAAGGCAAATCAGTACTCTTTGCACATTGAATAATACAGTACTTTGTACGGAGTAAGTTTCATCCTCTTATATAATCAAAGTGGATGTAGAAAATTGGGTCTGAGAATAAAAATAAAAGTCTTAAATTGATATTAAGTATCAGTACATCTTATAATATACATATGTATGTAGAACCGGGACAGTTAGCGCATTTTGGGAGAGGCCTTCGTCCAGTAGCGTAAGGCAATATGCTGATACTGATGATTATTCTATAGGATCTACTTTACAATTAGTAAGTCCAATTACCAGCGCCAGCGACCCCTGCTGTGTGCAAAAAAACCTCATTACAGTGTCGTGTATTAGACCAGTTTTTATAAACATTATATGGGACACTAGATAGTCTTCGACCAATGCTTAATTACGAACTCGGGCACGAACTTCAGTTGTACAGAAACCGACAAGAAAGAAGATTGGTTCGTAGAATTACCTGGTGTTGCCTAGCCTCCTGCTGTTTGAGGTACCGCAGCCGCTGCTCCTTAGCACAGAGCAGCTGGTGCTGTGTGTCGATCTGCTGCTGCTGGCGTAATGCCATGGCGCGCAGCTCGCCCAACGTCAGCTCCACCCCTTCCCCCAACTGAGGACAAAGGAGAACATAGTAATAAATATCAGCATGTTATGTCAGAAATTTTGAAATCTGAAAATATTCGTGCGAATATAAACCTGCGGGTACGATACCTAAATGTATATAAATACGTACATACTATGCATATATAGATATTATCTTTCCTTGCATATTGTTGTTCTTTTATATCATTTAACTTTCTCCGTACCTAATGAACGCAACGTTTTTCACTGCTTAGCATTGTCATTTTTTGTTGCGTAAACATATGATTCAGCTTTGTTTTCAAATGATATACATATTTTATAACTACATATTTATAAGCTTATTCCATACATTGTTTAAATATATTTAACTGATGAAATGAAAAAACATTTTTCAAAGCGCCTGAATAATTTTCACTTTCAGCCATTATATAAATTCAGAACCGTGACAAACGCTCCTATAAACTGAAAGTATAAGGAGAATATTATCATGAACCTAATCTTCATAACACCGATTTAATGACACTGGAGGATACGAGAGACTTGGAAAAAATTCGCTGCCCCACCCCATTCGTATTTTGTTTTGATGAAAAAGACATTGTAAATTCACCGCAATACTGGTAAAAGGGAAAAGTTTAACAATTTTTTTTTTTTGGCACACACAATTGAAACTTTGCCGTGGCTTGTGCGTGAACGACTTTTAGTTAAATGAAGATAGGATTGGGATGTGAACTGATTTATTGTGCCAGAGATTTAGATGTTTTGAATGCTGTCAACAGTTTAAATTAATTTTGTGTGCTGAAACATGTTTTGATCAGGAAGAAGGTGTCCGTATTGTTTAATTTATTGTTATTTTCTGTAATAATGTTATCCTGGTGGGAATTTTATCTTCCTTGGGGTATATTTATAAGTCAATGTGAGATAAATAGTATATAAATATCAACTGGTCGTTTATTTCAACTAAACCAATCACAGGTATTTTTGAATTGTCAAGAGAGGACGTCGGTCAGACTAAGTCAGTAATGAAGCTAGTTGCCTGTTCTAATACGTAGATCCTATGGAGAAGAACAAGCAAGAAACTCCAAGGATATTCTTTTTCAAATATTTTACACAAGTTTTTTGAAACATAAATGTACTTTCATAAGTGTATATAAAATAAAATAAGATAAGATATGTAAGGACCATGCAATACATCATTATAAAATAAAGTTTATACTATGTTAAGTAATAGCAGTCCGGAGATGACCAGCCGCGACCAACGGCACTCGTTCATGAGCATGGCCAGCCATCATCCATCTCAACCATATCAAAGGGAGCCGAACGACCCGACACATACGCCACCATAGGCAGGACTTTTAGGCGGGCATGACACTCAGAACTGCCAGGAGACACAAAACATAAACCTAAATAATTGACTACACAGTTGTCAGATGTAAAACTCAAAAATTTATATTATATCGATATCGTATAAATAGTATATTTGTCAGTAGTAATAATAGCATATTTGTCAGTAATAATAAACATCCACAACTGATTATATGTCAAATGTTAAAACCAAGAATATAAAAAAAAACGAATACACCAGTGAAACTTCTTATGTAGAGTGTGGCTGTGGAGCAGGACCAGCAAGTTGTCAAGCATTTTTGTTAGCCAAATAACTACCCTAATAAATGTATAGACACGTATGGTATTTAGCTACTGACAAAATGTTCACTCTGTTGGCTAAATCTCTTAAATAATTATTCTCAAATATACAATGTAATCTGCGTGAACTACTACGCTCTACCAATGCGCTAATCGATCAATCTCGATATGCACGGTACTTCTATAAAGATTCGAATAATACACAAATCCGATCCGATTATGTGAAACCTTTATCGAGTAGGTAATTCATTGGTTCAAGTGTTTAGAGCCCCATTAAGCAATCTACGCCTACTTAATGGAAGTAAGGAAATAAACATCTTGTTTTTTTTTTATAAAAAGTACACAGAGCACTACAGTTGAATAAGATTTTCATTTTTATAAAAAATTGTAGAACTAAATGTATATATTTATGTAGTATATTATAAGAATTAATATATTAAATGAGATAATAGACCATTTACAAATACATACGTCTATTATAATTATGTTCCATTTTAATAAACAACGCTTGAAATGAACTTCAGTAACAAAAAGGTTATACATAAAAGTAATCCGTTCATAATTAATCATTTATTTTCCTTTCATATTACTCACGGCTAAATAGAGGCCTTCTTTTTCATAGCACTTTGGTACAAAAATAACTAGACTGTAGTTGAGAGGAGATTATATGTATTATATTTCTTTAAAGGTTTCATAAGCGCTAGAGACCACTTTATTTGTATTTTTGTGTACACCAGAAATACCTTCTGCTCATGGGTCGGATTAACCAGTAGATTCATAGTGCTAATACACGAGTGTCTTTGAAAGATACCAGTAGGTCAGCGGATGAAGAGGTTTATCCACCCAATGGGCTTGGCTTTTAATACGGCATTAGCGGCCTGCGATTGTTTGAAATTGTCTTCATAACTCAGTCCGGTCGACCTTTCATAACTCAAACGTAATGTATTGTAGTGGGAGGGCGCGCCGCGAATATCTCGTATTTATTATTTTTATCATTGTCTGTTATGAGTGTTAAAGTTAGACTTATGTCGTGTTTAAATAACAATATTGTACCTAGGTCCACGCTGTCGTTTAATTTAATGAGATACCATTAAATTGAAATGTTAAGTTACTATGTAAGTTATATTAAAAATATTCTAGTATGTACCGAAGAAAAATATATGTACATTTTTCACTTATTATTTTTACTCACAAGTCTTCAGCTCAAGCTCTGCTACTGTCAAGCTAAAACCGCAATCATAGTTTTCGGTGTAGCCAGACGGGAGACTCTAAAGCTATTTTTTTAATACAGCTACTAAGTAATCATTCGAATTTTATTTATCCCTGCAATAAGTTCCCCCTATTACTTTAGTGGGACCCAATTCTAATTGGCGAAGTGTGGGTGTTACCTACCTACTGCCTACTCCTTAGGATATACAGGCGTGACCTTATGTATGCACTTCAACTGTTTAAGTTTTAGAGAGACAGACATTTGAAATGACTTGGCAAATCAAATGCCTTTATCGTTATTCTAAGTAACTACTATAGTTTGAGTCACTAAAGATAAGTCAGCACCATTCTAAAGATAAGTATTTAAAGCGATAACGTCAATTGATAATATTTCAATAAACAGAAGTTTTGACTGCGATGTCTTGGAGGAAAATTAAAGGAAATTCTTGGATTTGGCCAGAGAAATTAAGGGCGTTTGCGGGCACAATTTATATATATCTCGACACTTGTTGATAGCCGACCCTGCCTGAGCTCTGATGTATCGGCGGCAAGATAAATTGTAATTCTGCCAGCCCGTGAATGAGTGTAATGACGTTCAGCGTTTGTATTGAAATGCTGAATGAATGGAATCGGATATCGGGGGATAAAAAGTATGAAGCTCATAACTATTAATCTTTAATATAGACGAATAAACAAAACGAAAAATGAAATAATAATGTAACAATAACATACTTTTTGCGTATTTATTAGTTCATAAATCTTTAAACACAACCAGGTTAAGCAGTGAAAGCTCGTACTGAAGAGTCGTTTTGTTTTATTTAGCTTTCCTTTATTCTATATGCTTTTTCTTTATGTTTTTATTACTAAGTGCATCCGCAATAAAAACATAAAGAAAAAGCCTCCTTCGTTTATAAGTAGTCCGAAAAATCACATAAACTCTTTAATAAAAACTTTGTCTACCCAATCACCAACCTCAGCATGGGGCTCGAATGCAATGTCAAATAGACGGGTATTTGAGTCTTATATAAAGCTGAAGGTGTTCTGTTATTTGTATTAAATCTGAAATTACGCTCTATATAGTTTTAAACGAGTTCATTTAAGTGTAACATAATGTGCAAATTACTGAAAGTCGTATAAACAACATAACGGTATTCGTTAATATGCGGGAGCGGCTATAAAAAGTGTGCCTCGTTCGACCTTTTAATATATTATATAATTACACTTTTATGTACGGCAATATTTTCTGTTCAATGTAAGTTAACTTCCAGGGGATTTTAAAACGTATGTAGTTTATTAAAAGTGTACCTAATAATGCTATAGATGTTGTGTAGCGTCCCACGAATCTGTCTTAGAAATGAGGAGATACAAATTAAATACATCTTAAGAACGAGAAAATAATAAAAAATTACAAAAAGCCAACGTTCAGTCAAATCGTTAGTAGTATAATTTGCGGCATTTGATGTCGCAATATGGTTACTGTGACTGATTTATCACGTAAGCGCTATTGCCTACTGAAATATTTGTTAAAAAGAAAAATATATTATATAAATTCACTACATCTAGACTAAATAAATACACATTTAAGGTATTTATTAAAAAAAAATACCTTTCGTGAAATACCTTTATGAAAAAATACTGGCCTTTGGGTTGGCATTTAACAAAAATAAACCCTTTTGCTCCTCAAAAACATTTGCTATTGTACGCTCGTTACAGGAAGGTACGCAAATATAAGTTCGTAACATAGAGAATTCGAAATTCGTTTTCCATATAATATAAGCTAGAATAGTTTAGTACGGTATACTTAAACGTAAGTGAATTTCTGTGTCGTGCCGTTGTAAAAATGTGGATACGCCACGTTCGCGCTTCCATGCCGATGAATAATGTATACGAGATGATCACTAATGGTGCCCACCAATCGCTTGTTATTTCAACTTTACATTTGTTATTTTTGGTAACAAATTTATGTCTCAGTTTGTTCTGAAAATATTTGAGTAGTGGAATGGTTTGTAAATAATAGTGCAAAAAAACAGTATGCTCGGGCTAAGTTCGGTTATTACGAATGGCCGACAAAACTTTGTATAAGTACAAATTTACCAATATTTTTTGTTAACCGTTTTATACTATGCAATAACCAAGTGCTAAGTCTCGGTTTATTAGTTTATATTGTGACTTGTGAGTATACTGCGGTAGGATTCAAACTCGCAACCGTCTGGAAGTCCTGGCACTTAGCCATCAAGCGATGATTATATTATCTAATAGAATAAATAATAATAAGTAGTCATGTAGCATCTTGGTAGAATTTCCGGTTCCCGCAAATGTATAGAATATACATATACTATCGTAGACGTTGAGTATTTACCTTTGCCAAGGATTCAGAATGAAAATAAATCCTTCCGCAATGTCCGGGGTAAGTGCAATCTTGCCCTAAAGCTATCACTCAACTCAAGCAGAAAAACGGTGGTAATTTTTAAATGAGCCAGTTATCGTATATTGAATGCGATCTGTAAATTTTAACAAAAACGGAGGTAAAAACAAAGCGAATATTATATTTTTAGTGAATTTACTTGCAGGATTTTTGTAGCAGTAGAATGCGTGTTTTCGGTTTGTTGAGTGTTTTAGTACGTTTTATTACTATTTTTTTTTGTTCGGACAAGAGCTCTTTTTATTGATGTTTGTGGCTTCCGAATTTATAACATTATTTGACAGAATTGAAAAGATATGCCGCTCCCTACAATGCTTTTTTCGCCTCTCAATTAGTGACAGAAAATATAAGTTACACAAAACCAGGGTATAGTATAGCCACCTCTCCGCTTGCTGTGTCTACTGTGTAGATTTAAACGCACAAGCATTACAAGGAATATAGTGTTAAAACCGTTGATATTTTAATTCTTAGGGACCTGAATGGGCCTAAGATGAAATTACATATAAATACGATGATTTATTTAACCGTGCATAGAATATTTATTAATAACATATAGGGTAATGACTGCAGTTGTAGATGTCTCTCTTACATAAACAAGAGGACAAGGTGCCTGAAGACTCTTCCTAGCCTCGTAGCTTTGCGTTCACGTTAATAATAATCCAAGAGCATTCTAAATGCGTTTCGCGTTCAGTTCAGAAGTTGTTAACAGCTTTCCTTGCTCCACGAGTGTCGTTTCAAAGGCAGTGTTAGCTCTCAGAAATTAATTACTGAGCAAAATTACTGGTTTGCGCAGTCAATAATTCAGTCGAGAAATGTCCTCCGTGTTCTGCTTACGCTATAGAACTTTGTAAATCTCACACATGTTTTAATTATAGAGTTATTACAAAAATGAATACCGAGGTGAGGTACAAATATGACGTCGATGTATTGTTCGCAGACTTAAAAGTTAAAGTTGTTTTCTTGTGTTTCTCTTAAGTAGACAGAAGTCGATTTTTTTTATATATGTATCTATCTTGATATCTATATGAATACATAAATTAATATCATCAGCATCATCAGCATCATCAGCATCATCATCATCAGCTTATAGCGGTCCACTGCTGGACGAAGGCCTCATTCCCCAGCGCCAACTATCCCGGTCAATAGCAAAAATATTAAATAAATTAAAACATTGTTATCCTCTAAGTGAAAAGAACGCATGAAATACACAATAACTCATAATTTATTGTATGTAATATTACTAATACCGCTCTGAGCAATAACACATATGTAATAAGAATAACTCGAACTATAAAACCTTTACAAAACAGATTAACAGCTATATATAGGTATCTGTACTTTATTACATTTAATAATTTATTTTAACTATAACAAGAAAGACGAACGGAATTGATTTCTAACAACAATGACAGTTGCTTGTAAAGGTGTTTTGTACCCTTTTAAACTTTGACGACGAAAGATGATGTCATAAAGTAACCTTTTACAATATTTTGGGTGCGTCATTTCTGACACGGCATATATAATTTTATTTTCATTGAGTGTTGATTCAGCTATAGAAGCTACGCTCTATTAAAACCACTCTTGGCACCTTTGGTACATAAAGAGCAGTTGACTTTTCAAAGAAGGCATTAAGAAATTGGTATTAAAACTTAAACTGTTAATGTTCCCACGAACTACATACCTTCGTTTTTGTTGTTGGATCTATACTTTATTATTGGATCAAAAAGTTTTCGAAGTTGTGAATACGTAATTGCGACGTACGTTATTAAACGGTGTTTTTGACACCAATTAATCTTTCGGCGGAAAAACAATTGGTGTCAAAAACACAAATCACCGTTATTATAAGTACACATTTAATTTGTAAATTACATAACTAATTAATCTAAAGAGCAGTTAAAGTGAACGACCAAAAAACTTGTTCAGAAAGGTAATTAAATCTATCAAGTGGGCGGACGAGTTTTGAGAAGGTAGAGGACCTTCTATCGGTCGTTGAATAATACATGGGACCGTGTTAGTCCATCCCTTAGGCGTAAAAATAGTGTGGTGCAAATTATAAGCTTGCGTTGTCGCTACTGTTCGTTAAGTAGCTGTTTATGTCATCAATCTTAATCTGTTGCACACATTTATGTGTACATGAAGTAAGTGACTGCAAGGATGGCGTAGCGGTTTAAGTGGTCACCTCTGCCGGCGAGTGTTGTGGGATCGATCCCCGCACGGGACAACACTTTGTCTAATTCTCAAATTGTTGTTTTGAGTCTGGGTGTTCTTTGTGTCCGTTGTTTGAATGTTTGTAAAGTCCCCCGCGACACAGGAATTAATCCTAGTGCGGGAGTTGTCTTTTTATTTAAAAAATAAAATAAAAAGTGAGAACTAAATAAAAAAAAAATGAAAAATAGAAAAAAATTGAGAAATTTTAAAATGTCTTGGTACCACCACCTTTACACTCATTTCTAACAAATAATGACGTCATTAAAGAGGAATATTGGGGGTTGCATCTCCTTTATTGTGTCGTAGATCAATTCAATCAATGTATTCTTGAAAGTAGCAATGAAAAGTTTTACATCTAATATGTAAAATTCTTGTGTCGCGGTGCCTGTAACCAAACTCCTCCGAAACTGATGGACCGATTATTATGAAATTTTTTGAGCATATCGTTTAGGTCTGAGACTCGGCCAATATCAATTTTGCATACCCCTTAATGATAAGGGTGACCCTATACAGATTTTATATGGAAGAACAACGTTTGAAGGGTCAGCTAGTAAAGCTATAAGTATAATTTATAGTTTCCTAACCCTTGTCTCTTTCTCTACAATAATATTATCTATATTCGCTTTTATATGGGTTCTAAAACCTACGTAGACGCATTATACGTCATAATCAAAACATAGAAACATAAGTTAATTCTGTCTAACCTTAATTATGGAGTAATTTGTATCTTGTTTTATATTTCACTTTTTTTTAATTGACATTTTGAACTGAAATGTGGCTCTTTTACTACAATAAAATATGTATCCAGGACTACAAATCAAATCTCTTAAATGTTAAAAACGCTTAAACATTTTTGGTAATTCGCCTTAGCGTATAACTTGATCTATTCAGTTTCGAATATATTACAATGGGAAATTTGCAAGGTTCATTGATCTCATAAATTTGTTTGTGGTTTACGTGAGTTTAAAAAAGTAAATAGTTGTACTTTCAAGTCTAGCAATGTTTCAAAATTTTTCGGACAAATAAAAGTATGGAAGAGTCAATGCTGTAACATACAATTGTTTATGGCGTAAGGAGATAACTACTTTAAATTAATATTCTATTTACTATAATGAGATATTTTTTAAATTTAGTTCTTAGCTAAACTTGTGCCCCGAATATAATACATAGCATTACCGAGACCGCTGCTTGTACTATTATATTTGCCTTTGGAAATAATGTGAACTGTCCTTCATGGTGTAAAATATTGTATTGTGTTGTCGATACTGCCGTTAGTTGCTTTTACAAAACCCCCGGGAAGAGATGGGGTGATCCTATTCTACTCTATCATGAGCTACACGGCACCTACATTAGATGTATCAAATATCATAATACTTTTGAACCACAAGGATTACAAATCTTCATCTTCTTATGTAACCTGAACCCGTAATAAATGCTATTATAGTGTTATATTAACAATTTTAGTTAGTAATCTTTTTTTTAGCAAGTTAGTACGGAATAAAATGTGTATAACATCAGGCTGATTTTATAGTAATGCTAGGTGTTGTCGGAAACATTATCAATTAATTTTCTCACCCGCTTTACAAAATATGCACAAACTCTATTGAGTTTAATAATCTATTAATTACTGGAACATAGATCTTTTAAGTGTCTTTGTTTCCGTCTTCTTGAGAAGAGATCGAACGTATGATGTAACGAATAATTATGCACAGTTGATAAAATTATGTTGGTGTTGCTGTTAGGTTCATATGTGTAATAATTGTATTATATAGCACCAATATAATATCCATCACTTTTGTTCTAATCAATTATTGGAATTTGGATATCGATTTGAGTAGTTGTAGTGGCAATAACTGCTTGTATGCGGTAAGCCAAAAAGTAACAGAATAGATACACCAACGTATGAACTACTAGACACTTTCAGCGTAGGGTTGACTATTATGGGGTTCTACAATATATTATATTATTTTTATAGATGTAAGAATAGAACTAAGAAATAGCAAATGGAAGAATGTTGGAAATAAGATGATAAGTAAAAATATATACTAATGTAAGATCTATAGATGTAAGAATAGAACTAAGAAATAAGAAATGTTAGAATGTTAGAAATATAATGATAAGTACAATAGTTAAAAGAACCCATGTAAGTCAATAGATATATAAACCTAAGGAAATTGTAAACTAAAATAAGTACGTTAAATCTGTATGTATGTATGTTAGCCAAGATATGTAAAGCATAAATATTATTGCAGACAACCAGAAATTAAAATCAAACTGCAATTTTTCCCAAATAAAAGAAAAATATATATAGGCATAGAGTAGCGGGAGTCCCACCCGGCAAAGATTGTCAGTGGATGGGATACAAGAAAGACCAAGTATGCGGCTTAAAAGTGCGAGCGGTATACATGCGAGAACTTGAATGTATGAGTAATATAGACAAATAAGGTCCCGATGTTCTCATGATCAGGGAAAAGCAGAAATATATATATATATATATATATATATATATATATATATATATATAATATTTTGCTCCCCCTTGCCAAGAGTTTAAAAACCCTTGTATGATTAAATAGACAGTCTACTTAGGAAGGTAAGGTTAATATCGGCTTGAATCCCCCCTGGGCTAGGCATAATCTGTTACGCCGATAACGCTCTGTTACGCTTGGCCACCAGAGGAGGAGGCCACTAGTGGTCGTGCGCATCGAGCCGCTAGGGTTGTGGATGGCTTTGGATAAGACGGAGGCCCTTTTATTCCATGGGCCCCGTCAACATCCCCCCTGGCGCCTTCATAATGGTCAACTCGATCCTCGTACCGGTTCAGGCCCACATATGATATATGGGCCTGATCCTCGACGGAAGATGGCGTTTAGACGAGCCCTTTCTGCAGCTGGCTCCAAGGTTGGTCGACGCTGCGTCTGCCCTTGGGCGACTTTTGCCCGGCTTGAGCGGCATAGCGTCGGACATTACTGCAATAATTGGAGAGGATCTGTCGCTACCGGCCGTCATACGCTCCATGGCAGGTAGTGATAGGAATTTTTCGGTTAAAGGTACTTTTGACCTGGCCTTTGCTTAGGTTTTCTTGGACTTGGTCCAAGAACATTCGCCTAGGTCTTCCTCGTCCGACAGCTCCATTTACCTCTGCCATATAAATACCTTTTGTCAACCTTCTTTCATTCATCCTTTCGATATGCCCGAACCAGTACAGCATACTTTTTTCTGTTTTAGTCACTACATCCTCTTTCACACCACACTGATCCCTTATCACACTATTCCTCACTCTGTCACTCATTTCACATCAGCTATACTCCGCAATGCTCTCATTTCTACCGCATTAATTCTACTTTCGTGCTTCTTTTGCCATACCTATCTTTCGCTACCATACACACACACCTCTATGCACAGCCATGCGAGCCTTCATTGAGACTCTGTGGCTGGTCATAAAAGTATGCAATGCGCCATTGATCGCATTACCCGCACTTACTCTTCGTTCTATATCACCATCACACTTTCCGTCCCTAGTGAACTTTGATCCCAGATATACAAATTCATCCACTTGTTCCACTTTTTGACCATCTATTATAATTTCACAAAACGTTCTATTTTCATCTCTTTCAAAAACCATCGTTTTCGTCTTGCTCACATTAATTTTCATACTCTTTCTTTCTAGTGCCCCATGCAAGCTTGTTACCATCTCCTGTAACTCCTCAGCTGATGACGCAAGTATTACTTGGTCATCCGCAGATAGTAGACATTTTACGAGTAATCCCTTCATTCTCAAACCACATTCTTTCCCTTTCATTTCCCTTAGACAATCATCAATGAATAAGTTTAACAGCCATGGCGAAGCTACACATCCCTGTCTAAGACCTTTCTCAATCTAAAACCATTCAGTGTAGGCACTGTTCACCCTGACACAAGCACTGGAGTTCTCATAGAGAGATTTCAGTGCTCGGACCAGCTCGCTGTTCACCCCATTCACCGATAAAACCCTCCACAATTCATTGCTCTCCACTCGATCGTAAGCTTTCTCCAAATCCACGAATACGCAGTGAACTTTTTGACTTTTCGCCAAAAACTTTTCGGCTATGCCTCGCAAGGAGAAAACCTGGTCCGTACATCCCATTCCTTAGCTGCATGATTAATGACGATAATGGTTGTGCATGTCAATCGCATCTTGGACACATATATGTATGTTCCAGCGTTCATCTAATGCCTATTTAATTAGGTTTTTATATCAAGTAGAAAGTGATGAAGGAATAATATGAATTCAAACTTTTGTAGTTCACTGTATTAATGTATGTGCATATGTTAGGAAACTTTGGCCGATGTTCTGTTCGACTGGGTTTTCTTTTGGTAAAAAAAAAATATTATAATCTTATTTAGCTATTAGCAAATGATGTCGTTGCGGAGTATTGTGATCTGCAGAGTTCCATATGAGAGCAATGTTTTATAAAAAGGATTCGCCTATATATCCTGCATCGCAAGAGCATATATAGTCATACTTAGGTTATACTTTTTCATCAACGTTACACTCGTATACCTAAGAAACACATTCAGTAAACGTTTTAAATCAAAAAAACCTTTAAAACGAAAGTAACAAATAAATAAAACCGATTTCATTTCACAATATAAATATTTGTTGATCGTTTCGTGTTACTTGCGTCACACACGAGGAATGAAAATATCGATCAGGCTTTTCAGTTACCATTGAAATGTTTGTAGGAATATAAATTAAACAAGTCGGTCAAGGTCCTTATAAAGGAGTTGTAACTACGAAAGGTCATAACGTGTGGCATAACAGTTTACTATTTTTGTGCCGCATTCGTAGGAAACTATACATACATATTCGTACATATATATTTGTTGCTGAAGTCCTCAATACAAATTAGTTAACATACGAAACACAATTATGATTTATCACTTTCAAGCTTATAATGTCGTTTAATAATAATAATAACCAAGTAGCCAGCGTAGTCTATCAGCAAATTGGTTTTTGATATAACCTCGTGGCTGTCGAGTTACCGTACTACCCGATCCCCGGGTATCTGCCCGATCCAGTTCTTAATATTATATTCATGCAACATTATACTTGGATCGATCTACCATTGAAGGTAGATCGATCACACTACAGGACTATTGTTGCCAATAAACTTGACATAGGCGTGATAGACCGACCAGAGGGCCGAGCAATGATTGTTGACTTTACCGTTCCCCATGACGATACTCTCAGAAAGGCTGAAAAAGATAAATAAAATATTTGTATTTTGCCCATGAGGTGGTCGACATGTGGGATTCTGAAATCATTGTACTAATGTCATATCAGCTCATGGGTTGTTTGCTAAGAGACAAACACTTACAGAGGCTTACGGTACACAGCTGGGTTACGGGCCTGATGAAGAAGACAGTCCTTCTTGATACAGCATGCATTGTGAGACAAGTAACTTAACAATATACATACAAGTAGACCACAAACATATAAACACATAATATATGTATATACAAACAAATAAATACATACATAGAAATATGTATATGTACAGCAAAACGGAAACGGTGGCAAAGAAACAATGAAAGAGCAAAGGGATAATGAATACTTTTTAACATCTCGTCGACCTTCTTATAGTTCTATCTATTTATAGTTAATACTAGCTGTTACCCGCGACTTCGTCCGCGTGGTATTTAACAAATAAGTTATTGTTCAGTTCGCAGAGTTTACTATAACTTATTAATTCTGTATTTAAGAAATACCTATACTAATTTTAATGAAATTCTTTTAATCAAATATTATTATATTTTAATTGGTTTTATTTTTTTCCAGAGGTCCTATTTTTTTTTCTAAATTAAAAGTAGCCTAAGTTACTCCTTGTTACATCAGCTACCTGCCAGTGAAAGTCCCGCCAAAATCGGTCCAGCCATTTCAGAGATTAACCGGAACAAACAGACAGACAGACAGACAAATATGTTTTGTTGTAAATGTTGTTTTGGTATATGCAATTAGTAAAAAACGGTTATTTTAATATTATAAACAGACACTCTAATTTTATTTATTTGTATAGATGTATAGATAAATACAACGACCATGGTCAAAGATGATAAAAAATATTGTTTCAACACAATAAATTTTGTTGTAAATAATAAATAATGACTTATGATTACTCTCTTGTTCTTGTGTAAGATATAATAATATAACATAGTTATTTAATATAATAAATTAAATAAACCTTTTGCGGTAGTCAATAATATTTAGTAACTTCAGTGCTTGATATAGCTAGTACGGTTATATAAAATTATTGTTACAGAATAAATTTTCTTATAAATATAAAACAATCAACATACATACACGCGTGACCTTAAAAATGAAACCTTTGTTTTAACCACAGAAAATATATAAATCTAAGATGCAGTTGCAAGAACTACCTATTTATGATATTTAAAAAGTTTTTAAAGATAGTTTTTGTGGATTTCCTCAGTAGCGAATTGAACGATTTGCTGAATCAAAAACGATAGATATTAAAATCTTCAACATTACACATCCCACCTGCATTACGAGAAACGGAGGTCATAAAACCTGAAAGTTAAATATATCATACACTTATATCATACACGGTCATAACTTTTTACGTGGTAGAGCCATGCTTAGGTACCAATGGGCCGGCTCGACCGGTGCGATACCACGGCCTCACAGAAAAGGTGACCCGTCTGTTCGTCTGCCCCCTATAATATAAAAGGTAACTTTTACCGTGTAAAAGTTACTTTTTTCACATATTCTTTTGTGTGTCAAGTGTTTCATTTTCACGGTAGCATTATCTTAAAAAAGAAAGAAGATGTAATGTAAATATTGAATTTCCTAAGAAAGTTACGGTTTTGCTCAAATTAAAATCGATATCGCCTTAAACTTTTTTGGGTATTCATACTACCATACATATGATACCAATACAAACAGTTTATTAAATTTATTTGGTAGGTATACCGCGACAAAGCATCCTTTATATTCAATGATATGTAGGAGGAATATTTTGATTATTGGATATCGCTTCAGTGAAACTGTTAATTAGTGCGCGTCTTTTGTTAATTTGACTGATTAATATTAATTTCTTTATTAGACGAATATAGCTATTCTTACTTATTATTTTTTGTTTCATTACTTTAGGGTGCTCATAAATAAATGTACATTTCAAGATTTAAAAAAAAAAAAACTTAAATGACGTCAGCAAGCTAAAATAACATCATAGAAGATATAATCCATCCACATCGTTATATCAGACTATAGCAGCCGGTCAAATACTGGGTGTTATGAAATTTTAATTGAATTTTTAATTAGGGTGCCTCACTTATCTGGTGACTGAAAATTCATTATTTTCGGCGCATGCCTTCGATAAGTTAAAATATATGGCTTTGACCAGGATAATAACTTTAATAATGATCAAGGTTCGACAAGCGTAAAGTGTTATTAATATAAGCCTTAAAAAGGGAGAATATTATTTATAGATATTTACAATTTACTACATGAATGTGTAGAAGAAAAGGCGGAAAAAATACGAAAACTCATTTCCTAGACGAACTTGATCTCGATCAGCTGTCAAGAAACTCCCTTCGTATGATATACTGTATATATTTTTTTTCATATTTCGTGTTACCCGAACAAATGTACGAGTACAATATGAAATTTGTAATTGAATTTATATTGTTTTAGATTGGTTACACGGAACCGAGGCGACTGTGATTTACTGTGTCGGTCGCACCTGTATCCCGTTACGTTTGCGCATAATAAACTTGTTTACTTATACAAAAAAGAATGTTATTTTAGGGATATGGTTTATATTTTTGTTTATGGCCGACGAGAAATGTATTAGAATAAAATATGGTGAAAGTTTGAAGGTATGCTCGGTCAGATAATATATGTAGTATCATGATAATATATGTGTATTTCAATATTTTTAATATTGAAATTTTATTGTTACAGGTTATCGAAGCTTATAAAATACTATTTTATGAAAAAGAAAGCTCGATTTTGTAAATTGTACCTACGTAAGACCGATCTTTAAACCGTAGACACATAACGGCTGTGACAAATTCAAGATTCATTTAAAATATTTCAAACGAATTACAAAAGTGACAATTATTTTACGATTACCTAATCTGCACTAATATTATAAAGAGGTAAATTCTGGATCCACAGATACGATTCTAAAACTTCACTGATAGGAAGCTAGAGCTAGAACTTCTGAGTGGCAGGCTATATTTTATTATGATATGTATATATACCTTATTACAATGTAAAATGACAGCATTTGTGAACCCTGCGGAGCATGTTTGTGAAGCATGTTAAAAGAAAAATCATTATTCTAAAATGTTTTAGGTGAATTAATAACATACATTATATGCTTTACTACATTTAATTTGGGCGGATAGTTGAGAAGATAACTTGAGATAGGTAACTAAAAACGCAAGATATAGTCGGCCCGCTCGACTTTTATTAGCATTTTGTTGAAATATACATATTATTATTTCGTGTGTTTATATATATTTATAATATTAGTGCAGATTACCCAGCAGACACATTTATTTAGTTTATTTCCACAAATACAATTTTATTTTATTTTATTGATCTCCACTAATGTTATTTACTCCCAGCAAAGCGGGTCGGGTTTGCTAGTGCCTTAAATAAAATTAATAGCAATAAATGAATTAAAACATTCATACTAAAAAAAGTGTTTAGTATCGGAGTCAGGCCATGCTTAATACAGAGACGGTCGGAACTGAAGCTGCATCAAAAATCGGACACTGGGCAGAGGGTCAAATTTAACGTTCAAGATTTGAACGGCCCATACATCGCAAGTTAAAAATACTCGTAAGGTTGAAAAAGAGGGAATTCGCATATTCGCTTCATGATTGCCTTTGAATGTACGTAAATTTCCGACTCATTCCTGTTAGTTTATAAATTCACGTGACCCGAAAGCCAACTAGTAACATTGAATTCCCAAAAGAGAACGACACTGACTATCAGGGGAAATGTATTTCGCATTACTCGAGGAACAGGATTGCCGAAAGCACTGTCCATTTATTAATTCACAAGTGGTCAAAGGTTTTCCTTCAGTGATGTGTGTCCAGTCCCGTGGCTACCTCTAATGATACCTGTGGGAAAGTCCGCCCGGCATTTACAACCTATAACTGCAAGACCCAAATTGGTGTAATAAAAAATATGTAGACCAATTTTCGTTTATTACACAAACAATTTGGGTCACCAAGTAAAAGAATGTCACCGCATATGTAACATAAAAGCCGAATGTGGTACGGAACACCAGTTAATTTCCGTTGCTAAAAATGTAATGATGTTAAACATGCATTGCATAACACGTTTTTCAATAAATGTGAAACATCTTATGCAGAAATAGAATTACACGAATATAAAATAAAATGTAAGAAGTTTAATTAAAAAAAGGACTAAGAAATCAATTTACGATACATTTTTTTTTATGATATAGATGGACAGACGAACAGACGGGTCACCTAGTGGTATGTGACAACCGCCGCCCATAAACATCTACAACTCAAGATTTGCTAAGACTTCGCGTTCAACCCTCAAACGCGAATTCTTAGCAAATACCTGAATGAGGGGACGCGGGGGAGGAGGAGAGGAAAGAGTAGAGAGGGAGTTTGGCCTCCGGTACCCTCACTAACTTGGCAATGCAATGCTAGCATTGTTTGTCTAGCGCTTTTTGGTGTATTACTCTTAGCCGATTCATTCGTGCCTGAGTATGCCTATTCCAAGGTTTGAAGTTTAGTTTAAAGAAACTGACCTTTCAGTCAAATACAGTAATGTATAGGGTATGAATACTCAAGGCAAAAATGTATACCAGGTGATATGTAAGCAGATATAAAACATTATTTTTCATTTTGATTAATTCTCAACAATACATAAAAATCACCAAGAGTGCCAATATTCCGCATCTGTAGTCTGCTTAAACATGTTTCGGGCCATTTGCTGGGGCCATAACTTTACTCGCACCAGTGCTCGCAATTTGAACTTACTACCTCAAGAAATATTTTCAAGAGTCAATGAACTAATGTAATACTTAATGGTTAAAATGTTTGTGGATATCAATTGAAGTATATAAACTATTTGCCTCATAAATAACATGCACATACTTCTACTTCATACATACATACATACATACTCGTACATACACACACTCACGATTGTATCCCTGAAGAGATAGGTTTTATATTTATTATTAGGAAAATAAATTACAGTTTACGTTATTAAATTACAGTGTAAAGTAGAGATCAAGCTCGTTTATGCATTAATATAATAATTAGACATATATGTATGTTCAAATTTCAATTTCTAGGTATTTTTAATCTTGGACGTATAAGGTCAAAGTTAACTTAGAAAACATCCTCCATCATAATCATAGTGTCTAGTGTAGATAACATGCTTTAAATATATAAACATATATAAACATGCTTTATATATACACTTGGAGTTAGGATTTTGTATGTATTAAATAAATGCAATTCATTTAAAAGGAGAAAGTTTGTAAAGTTTTATTAGTATGTAATGAGTATGGCACAATTTTTATTTCACTTCTGTCTCAGTTGCTGTCAATATCTCGAGCAACAATAGATCGACCCTGCCGCGCCACTTCAGCCCGTTTTGTTCTACCCTATTCTCCTATTTGACGTTATTACTTGCCCTCCTCTTTTGTCTTCCAACTTTACCTACATGTGAAAAATAAAGGCATAGTAAGGTTGTAACAATGTGAGACGTAGCTGTTATTTAATTTTCTTTTCTGTAATCTTTGCTGTGAAATGGCAGACTTCGACGATTAAATTTTACAAGGTCCTCCACAAAAGCCAAGAAGCGTTCAATAAAAAGCGACATTTAAAACCCCTTTTGCGGACATTCTTGGGCCGCGAGTAGCCGAGGCATCTTGACACTCTTCTGCACTTAGCTTCGTGGGTACATACGTCTCAGTACAAAGCGCTATGTGACCGCAATACGTTTCTAGAAAAATGGAAACGCTTTTATTGTCAACGATATAAACTGCTATAAAAGTGCATCTTTATATTGCTATTACAATTGTTGAAACAAATCCTCGGGGAACCTTATTACAGTTACAATTACAAAACCATAGTTTGGCGCAAAACTGCAAAAGAATTTATGGCCACCTTGTGTTTCGCAACCATTAAGCTTGGGTTCAACGAAAATTTAATTGACGATATCATAAATATATTGTTGCATAAAAAATAAAACTTTAGTTTTTTATCGGGTAAGATTACATAACTTTTAAAACCACGTCGGGCTCTACCGGTGATTCTAATAAATTATTTTAGTGGGGTAAGGCAAGTTTCTAACTTAATTCTGACGTTGTCTTTGCCGTGTCTAAGAATTACGGATTATTGTTTTAAGTAATACAGTTTTTAACAAACTGATATTGATGATTACTGATGATACTGATGATATTGATGATATTTGATGATAATGATGATTGATGATATGAAATCTTTATTTTTGGAGAGATTTCTACTGTGTCTTTAAAACATAATGCACAATTTATTGAAATTGTTAACACAGGCGTTGTATTAGTTAATAGAGCGTCAAATCATTGCGGTATGTAGTACTCGGCCACTATTACAGTATACAGAAGACTATTACGGTACAGTATAAATATTTATATTATCAAATGTGATGTCAATAAATGAATGCAACTATGAATAGGAAACGGTCTATCAAAGAGATCGTGAGCTAAAATACTTAAATGTGGTATCGAGTAGTAGTTTACTAAATGTGCAGCAAATAAAATTTATTGGCCGTCTTGCAGAACCCCTTGCTTTGTGTGTAAATAACTAATAGACCGAGGCTCTACTTAGCAAACCATTCTGTTTGAGATGTTCAGGAGAGTGCGCTATTTATTGATGTTCAGGAGAGTGTGCTATATATTTATTTAAGGCTTTATATTGATTAACGTTGAAGTACCGTACAAAGCAATGCATTTCATCGTTTTACTGTTGAGTACATCAAATTGATTTATGATTAACACGTAATCGCCTTTTAGGAGGATAAAGCTTGATACTTTTTAATTAGGTAGTAGTTTAATTACACTATCAATTCGACGTTCACGATCTTCCTCTCTATCGTCACTTTCCATCAGGTGAGTTGGAAGACAAGCGCCTAATCCGATAATAGAGAGGCTACTGACTATTGATATTTTTAGGAATAATAACAAATATAGAAATCGGTTTCCTTTGTGTTACTGTGATTTCGTTTTCTGATAATTCTATAATTTAATATCTAAAAGCAATTTTCGGCTAAGCTGGGAATCATACTTAGGACCTGATTACAATAGCCTAGTCTAGTTGGTTAAATGAATATGTAAGAATAAGAATTTTATGTTATTTTACTATTATAACTTTATGAATATTAAATCATAAATCCAAGTGTTTTAAACCAATCAAAGTGTAAGTTCGTTATTTTCAGTTCCCTAATTGGTATCCATTAAGGCCGACTATTGGATTTCATCAGACCATTAGTACTTTATCTTCATAAAAGGGGAGAGAATAAACAAAATATAGTACAGTAACCAGTTGACAAGTCACGTACAATGTTCCCTAAGGAGCGAACTGAAGCAAGAACGGCGTCTGCATTCGTAAGCCGAGAACTTGAAAACTAGCAACTTCTATACAGCAACAAAAAGTTACCAAAATACGATGATCTTAGAGAGAGCTTTTGGTTTCTGTATACTGCATAATCTGATTATGCATTATGGCAGATATGGTTGTTAAAAAATCTTACTATTATTATTTAGATATTCCACAAAGGTATCAGAACACCACACATTGTTCTTTCAGAGTAAATTCGTCGGGGTTATCTGCCTTTGAGTCCTTTACCGTTATACTCCAGATTTGTGCAATAGCAGCAATTGATTATCAGACTGAACTCATTTCGATTCGACGCGCTAATAGGAAAGACTTACTATCGTTTTATTTATGTGATTGTGTGATTATTTTTGTACTCTTTCTCTTATAGTACAATGTTACTCAATTACATTTCACTATCCTCTGAGGGCTTAGTATACTTAAAAAGGGGCACAGACTTTTTTCTTAACTTCTTTATTATTCATTTCGATATGAAATGATTATGAAATGAAATATATAGAACAGACAAAGGGTAAGCTTTATAGAAATTCAGAAACCGTAAAATACAAACGGAATCAGGGGATCATAATTGTTCAATCATCTACAATTTTGTTCAGTCATTGTAAATAATTGGCTCATTGAACATAATCGAAAAGCAAAAGTTGGTGATGATTCAGACGTAAAGTTTTAAAGGTAAAAGTTAGAATGAGATTTACTATTAATTGTATACTACTAATATTTATATGTACATATATTCCTAATTTTGATCTTTGTACTTTTTAACCTAAATAGATATATTTTAACGTTCTGTTTTCGACCTACACTATTATTGAAATTAGTAAGACGGTGACATGGCATGACATTTCTAGTAGGTCAAACATTTATTAACATTTTGACCTAACTGAAGGGTCGCTGTTCCCTTTTTTAAATAGTAAAAATGCAATTGCATGCAATACATATTTGTGAGAAAATTTGTATTTGTGTTTTATTCAAATAGTACTACAATTAACAGAAATATGTATATAAAAAATGATTGTTTTCGTTTTCCACCAAACTATCTATTATGTCTTTTATTAAATTGTAGTTGGTGTGCAACAAAGTTTATTTTTATTCTATCGAAAGTTTAACCTTGCAGGCATCAGGTAATGAAAATTTATCAAAAGAAATTTGTCATATGTACCTTTTTGAGCAATAAATTGATATGACAAGGGGAGTTATAGAATTGTATGAGCTTTTTGACGGACCCAACTCAAAGTCAGTGATTTAAGCTACATTCGATAATAAACAAATTTACCTACATATTGTGACATTATGATTATTGCATTATTATGGCTATCTAAGATATTGAGAATTCTCAGAAGTATTTACCTGCCTGGTTAATCATTTGTCACTGTTATTCAACATTAGATTGGTCAAAATCTACTATATTGTAGGGATATTATATATTGTCGTGTTTATGAAGTTAATAAATAGGGGCCGAACAGGCCAATTTTTTTAATAATTCCAAATTAATACCCAACCTATGCAATATTTTCCACCCAAGTTCTATTTTAACAACGAATAATGTTGATTAAGCACGAAAAATATATTATTCTCGTTAGCATTAATCATTGAGGGTATCCATTTGTTTTCAGTAGCATGACATTGGCTGAATTTATTTGTGGGTTTTAGGAGAAAGCTACGACTTAATTAAAATAAACAAAGAAAGATATAGACCACAATCTACTAATTGATTCTTGAATGTTTTTTCAACGGATATGTTTTTTGTAAACACTTGCAAAATACTGCCCCGCACATATACCTACTAAGGTAATTATAGACTAAGGACGATATAAGGCCCAACATATTAAGAAAGGTCCAGCCGTTAAATGCGCACTCTTATCGAGTTTAGATGAAAACACATTTCAAGAGTGTGGTGGAGAAGGCTCATGTACAAAGGCATGTATAGGATATGTGTCCCCATCATATAAGGATATCCTTCTTAAAATTATAAGAATGGAGGTTTTTTCGTCGTTTCGTGTTAGGACAAATTGTAGTAAGTCAAAAAGTTAAATGATGTGATGAGAAGTAAAAGCCCAAAATTAGAAGTTGTTATTTCATACAATTTTCTACAAAACATTACACTTTATTGCTGATCTGTATTTATAGCAAAGATAAATTATTAAACTATCAATTAATTATATCAAAATTTAAAATAATAAAATAAAAATAGGGACTATTTACATCATCGTAAAATACTCTCGCATCGTTGCTTACTGGTAGCGTTCCTACAGCTTTCTGGTCACGTGAAGTGTCGATCAGTCGTTTAGCTAGTTCCTTGTAAATGAAACGAGCTCTCGGACCCCGTAACCCTAGCGTCTCCATCCCAAAGGGCTCAATAACATAACTACCAAATAATTTACTGTATTTACGCCGTTTGAGATTTTGCGGATGCAGCAGCAGCGCCAGCATACCACGTTTCAACGTTTAGTTAGGATGTTCAACAACGAGAAAAATGATATCTAACATTTAACTACCGCATTTCCAATCCGTAGTATTGTAGGCCACGTAATGGTTAGTGGATACATATAACAAAGCATAAAAAATACAATTTGAAGGAAAATATTGTCACCAGCTTTGGATCACCTTCAATTTAGCAATTCAATGTCAGTCCAAAATGACTCATAGAATTATACAAGACTGCTCCGACTATACCCTAACATTAATTTTAGTTGCTGATTTATTTGTTAACGAATTCACAAATATGTGCGTGCCGCATTAAATTTTATTTGACCAATTTATTACACTTGCCCATCCAATTTATTAAACTTTTTTCTTGACTAAATCAATTTTAAACTGATGGTCGGCACTATAGATTAATATCGATACTTTTCAGTGGAGTAACTTTCAAAAGCTACCACAAACGATATGAAAGAATTCACTATATATAAAATCTAATACAAATGATTGAAGTATTGAAAACAATAAAGCCCTATGAAAGGAAAAAACTAAAAATAGAAATACCTACTTAAAAAATATATATACGGATAAAAGCAAAACAGGGAACTTTTTCGAATTTTCGTCTTTAACCTACTTAGACGTATTATATGTTTATATGCTATCAATACTCCTATTATTTAATTTTGACTAATCGAATTAAACATCAAAATCTACATTTAGTATTAGTAAGATTAAGTATTAAGTTGTAAGCTTTGATTTAGTTGTTAGCATAATATTATGTCTCCACCGTTAGATATTTATAATTTTTAAAACATGTCCTTGTAGAACATTATAGAGTAAATGGTAGCACACTTAAGATTAAAACAGCAAGATAAGGTGCGTAATATTTTATAACGTCGCTATCTATTAAAACGCCATTACCAGGTGCTTTACTTAAAAGTAAAGTGCTGGCCTTTCAAACGACAATCGCGTCATAAATTTTTACAACTTCTACTTAACTACCAAATGCGCGTTTGTCATATACATACGAACCAAAACTACCTAAGTAAACCTAAATTATTTTGCAGCTTCGATTCTCCGTAATTAAATTACCCATTAGTTATTATGATATCGTTAATTCACCGGTATGTAGAATGTTTGATAGGGAAGTGGAAATAAAAGAATAGAGCCACACTATATCTCCCAACGGGTGTTGTAAAATATCAGTAGCGCCCGGTTGACGGAAGAAGACTTGTCACTTATTACGTTACTAGGACCGAGAAGTGTCGTCGTTCAATATACCTCTGCCTACCCCCTATAAGCTGTTCAGAGTTCAGGCATTACAAACTCTTTTAGTACTGCCATACACTGCTGCTGTACAGTTCTACTTACCTGATCTGTAAATTATGCATTCATATGTTCAACGGGTATTGTGACAACCATATTATCTTTAATTACTTAAAAAAAAAAAACAGAGAAAAGTATGCATAGCAGCAGATAAGATTTACAGTCGAAATAATTAAGTTCCACGGATTCCAAGTGTCTGTGTCTTTTAATCAGCTGATATTTTCGCGAATCCTTGCAAGTAAGTTGAAGTTTTTTTTTTATGCGATAGGGGGCAAACGAGCAGACGGGTCACCTGATGGTAAGTGACTACCGCCGCCCATGGACACCCGCAACTCAAGGGTCACAAGTGCGTTGCCGGCCTTTTAAGTAGGAGTACGCTCTTTTCTTGAAGGTTGGAAGGTCGTATCGGTTCGGAAATACGGCAGGGGACAATTTGTTCCATAAGCTGGTTGTGCGAGGCAAAAAACTTATGGAGAAACGCACAGTGGTGAAGTGCCAATCGTCCAGGTGATGGGGATGGATACTTTGTCGCGTAGGACGATGGCGGAAACCAGCAGCCGGTATAAGTCCGAACAATTCCCCTGAACAATCCCCATGATACAAGCGATAGAGGATGCAGAGTGAAGCTACATCTCTACGCAACGCCAAGGTGTCAAGCCGATCAGAAATATCTTGGCAGTCGATGATGCGAGTCGCTCTCCGTTGAATGCGGTCAAGAGAGAGAAGTTGGTGCACCTGCATAGAGATGAGAACAGTATTCCATGTGCGGCCGAACCTGCGTCTTATAAAGTGCGGTGGGCCGGGGTAAAATACTGTCTCGATCTGTTTAGCACACCAAGCTTCTTCGAGGCTAATATGGCCTTACTCTCTAAGTGACCGCGAAACTGGACTTCGCTTGATATATCGACGCCAAGAATTCCGATTTTTTACTATAGACAGACTTTTTTTAGATTTTTCTCTAATAATTAAGTTTCTATAATTAAGCTCGAACTTGGAATTTCCGTATCTTTGAAATGGGTTATTTTTTTTAATATAGTGGGACCGACGAACAAACGGTTTATATGATGTTAAGTATGCGGACAGGGGAAAGAAGACGGGGAGTTGTTCCCCGTTTTTTTCCCTCCCCGGGGGGAGTCCGGAAGCCTCACCAATTTCGGAGAAATGCAACGAAACAACTGGTTTTCTGTGAGGCCGTGTTATCGCATAGGTCGAGCCGGCCCATTCCTGACTAAGCATAAGCTGTACCACTAACTAAATTAGTGGGAATTAGTTTATAACTGAGTAACTCTTAGCTGTATTCAATTTACACAAATCGTACTTAAATTACTTCTTTAACTTTAAGTATATAAGTTTAACTCGAACTTAATTTAACTATTAATGAAACGGCGCTTTTTGTAAAAGTGATGTTGTAATAGTTGATTCTACCATTCATTGGATCAAAATAGAGTTTTTTACTTTATCGTTAACTATTAAGAAGTCACCTGATCACGCAACAATATGACTCATATGATATTACATTGAACCAATATTCCCGATTGACTCAAGATATTTGATTAGAACCAAAGTTTTTTTTTATCGTGTGGAAACCCCCATGGGTGATCACCTCATCGGAGCTGACTGTGAAGTGGTATGTAGGACTCGAACCACAAGGTCTTCCGTCACAAGTGGGTCTATTGTGAGGGACCTTGGTGTAGCAAGAAACAAGGATGCCATTAAACACACCTTACCGTTAATTACAGCTGTATTTAAACAGTATACATTTACACGTATAGAATACAAATGAAATATTTTAATTAGATTGGTATTAGGCGATTATTATTTTTTGTTTCCTTATGGGGGTTAGTAAAGTTAAGTCTATTGGCGTCAGCCAGGATTTTAAGGAGTTCAATGGTAAAAGTAATTCACTCTTACAAAATTCACCTAAGATAAGAAAGAATAAGAGACAGGAGAAGAAATGAATAAAGATAAGGATCGTAATAAAAACTTTTCTTTGCTTTTTTTGACAAGTGAATAACAAAAATATAATTTAATTCATCAGTAATATATTAACTACGCATTAACTTTATATATATATCACGTATCAACGTTATAAGTAAAATTTCTCCAAGCAGTAGTCGTTTTAATATATATATCTACATACATATGTATATGGTCTTGATCAATACTGCACCTAGCATAATAATAATTATTATATGTTTTTATCGAATTAGGCTTATAAGCAGTCTAGCTACTATACTCAATATAGATCTTTACAACTTAAGACTATAATGAATGTACTCGTAGATGAATAATAAAATCAATGTTTCCTTATAACTCCGTATTTCATACGTATTTAACAATTTGTTGCTGACTGTACTAATAAAATGAACCATAATAGGTTCGCAATTTAAAATATTACCATAACTTATTGACAAATGTCGATGTAATGATGCTGTTCATACCATTGTTAAAAGGAAGTCAAAAACTAGACTCTTCATATTTACACAAAGGGTAGTGAGAACAGAATTATTCACATGACTCGTATTAGAACAGTTAAAAATAACATGGGCTTTATGGAATGGTTCTAGAATAAATTAAATTATAATACCTACGTATGAAATAATTTATTTAATAAAAAGCAAAAGGGTTGCGTTAAATGTTTCATAATTGAACTGAAAACTTTATAAATAACTTTGTATTTCCCTTTTCAAACCACCACATTTATATACATACATATATACACTTACGACCGTGGGGGACGAAGCCACCCGTGGAAGGGGTGGGGACTAGCCTATTGACGTCATCGAGCACTTTTGGGAATTAGACAGTTCAATTTCAAGTATATTGACAGGAAAGAGAAGAACAGATTGGTAAGTATGATGGAACGGAGCCCTCTAACGTAAACAATTACATTGACTTCATGGAATGTTCGTAGAATAAATTAAATTATAATAAGTTTGAAAAAAGTTATTTAATAAAAGGCATGCCTGATAAGTTTCAGAATGAAATTGAATACCTTATAAGGAACTTCGTATATCCGTAAACCGACAGAGCCACATTTAATCAGAGTGATAGATCATATTACAGTGCTGAGTGTCTCGTCATTTGAGGCGAAGCTTGGTTTACTGTTTAGGTTTATCTATGTATATATACAATATGTACATACATATATACGCTCAAGCCTGTATCCCTGAAGGAGCAGGCAGATAAGTATTTAATACCTACATTTCGCCAAGTAGAGTTTGGTCCCTAACGTAATAGGGGCAAGACTATTGCCGTCACATGAGCCTAGAAATTAAAGAGGGGTAAATTAGGAGTATATGGCAAAGGGAAAAATAGAAGGAAAGAGAAAGGAGAAGAGAAAGGATATTGTTTGTACGGATATATTGGGAAATAAATAGGTTGTCTGGAAGAGACCGATAAGACCGCCGATTGTACCAGTTGCTCGTATATTATTTGTTTCATATTGTTTTTTTTTTGGTGTGTGTACAATAAATAATATTGTATTGTATTGTATTGTGTAAATATATATAGAGACATTTAAAAAAATGGCTTTTATGTGAAATATATTTTTTATCGTAACAATATAAGATAAATAAATGGTTTAAGACATAAGACAACATTCAAGGTACTGATCTTCTATAAAACGAATAAATACACTTCGAAATTTTGTTCATAGAAAATACATACTAGCTGTCTAACGTAGTTTCACCTGCGTTTATGCTCACTGTTCAGCTCATGACGGCTACTGCGCGATGGTGCATCAACAAACAAAGCAAAAAGCTTTTTCACCTTATTAATACAGATAAACATATAGGAACCTTTATCAAGGATCACTTCAGTTTACATAAGAAAAGAAAGAAGAAGGATCTTGAAGGTTTAGTCACGATTCGATACGTTCGAGCATAAGTATCAGTTTCAGATGTTGTCGGTAGCATTCATCTTAATGCGTTTTTTCACAATCTAGTCAACCCTTTACTTAAATGGATGCCCGCCTAATAACCCAACTCAGATAAGTTATGTTATCTGATGTGAACTTCTTTAAGACCTCACGCAAAAGAAAAGTTTAATACCGTGTCCACACGAAGCGTTTTATGAGCGTATGAATAAATAGGTAATAATTATTTCTAACTTTCACGGCTTGTATTGTATATTTGAAATACAACGGAATTTAACTGCAGTAATAATTATAAGCTATAATGAGATTGGATAATTATAGATTCAATCTAAAAAAATTATCTCATTAGTAAATTTCACTGATATTGTCTAATTGCGGTTCCCCGTTTCACCTGCGTCTATAGTCACTAATCTACTGAAAAGTCACTTATCTAATAAAAAGAGTCACAGGGTGTTGTGTTATAGCCTTCATTATTTATATAATATTTATATAATATTATAATTATTCAACCCACAACCCCCAGAGTTAAAAGAAACAAACAAACACAACCTCTTGAGCTCTACCTATTAGTATAAATATATCCCTAAAACATATAGATATAAACATATTTTATCTATTTTCGAGTCTTATATTAAACCTATGTAGCGTCATTGAGTTTTTACCTATGAGAGTTGCGCCGAAAGATAAATTCATTACATAGGCATGATAGTAGACTCTCTACTTAAACGAAATCCAACTCACTCAGACTAAAAACGGTGCTTGTTTAGTTATAGTTTAGTTATATTCAAAAACATACTTTAGGTGCTCACTTTTACAGCTGGAGATCTACCATCCAGTAAATAGTATTGTACATTACAGTAATAAAAACTGTTTTAGCTAAACATAACCTTTACGACTTCACCCTTATAAAATTAGTACGAATATCCGCTATGGTAATAACGTGTCTCCGCTCTTCATCGGGTGACGAAACGAATAATACGAATCCCTCACATCACGTAATCCTATTTGTAAGGGACACGGATGCTAAGGAAGGGTATCCTTGTATTTTACAGATGGGACGCGTTCGTGCTAATCCGCCTAATAATAATTACATATATAGAAGTGTCAAAGGATATTATTTTTAATTCAAGAACTGTGTTTAGTCACGCTAGTTATTAACACTGTATGTATAAAAGTTGATAACGCACTAAGTAGAGAGTTTCGTATGTGTAGGTATTGATATACATTACTGAAACATACCGATAAAAGGTGCACCATATTAGTATAGGACTATAATAGTATTTATAGGTGCAATATTGAATCTGACTGTACAATAAATAGTTAATCAATCAATAAATCATTAATGATTAATGATTCAAATACAACATTATAACACAAATAACTTATAGTTCAAAATTACAAACTTATAATATTTTTAAATATAGGTATTTACAGTATAGACATTAGGTTGTATATAACACAATTTTGACTATATAATAGTAAACTTAGTAGCACTTATTAAGATTTTGGCAGCAGCCCAAAGCCTAAGAACCCATTATTCTAAGAGTTTTCTTTATGATTACTTTTTGATAGACGTATGAAAACAGGTGTCGATAGGGTTATATAAAAATATTGTTTAACTAGAACAATTATGTTTATGAAATAAAACATTTCTATTTGTTGTAAAATCCCATCCAATGCAAACGTATTATACAATAGGTTATCCGCATAAAGTAGTATATGTATGTTTAGTGACACGACCACTATTATTAATTTTATAAATTGCACTACACCGGCCCCAACATACAGTCACGAATCGCATTCCGTAACGACTTTAAAAACTATTGCAATTATCAATAGACGTCACATCAGTGTAAGCGTTTAAGGGAAAAGGCTTGCCAACTTTGCCCTTACACGACATTGTTACAAATTTAATTAAATACATTGGTACAACAAGTTGGCATTTAAAGATATGTATCGAATAATCGTAGAAGGCGATTGAAAGGGGGTCAGCAAGAGCGTGTAGGTGGTTTTAGGACTTATATAATATTTTTTACAATCAAATCGAGTTGTCTTATTCTGTCTATTCAGACAATAGTTATAATTTCAGTTTGAATATAATTTCGTGTGTGTGTGCATGTTATAAATTAGTGACTCTTAAGGCGACAATTTGTGACTGTTAAGTTGCGTGTGCCCATGGGCTGCTTTAGTCACTTACCATCAGGTGACCCATCTGCTCGTTTGCCCCCCTATCGCATAAAAAAACATATAGTACTTAAATTTTTTCTTAGCGATAATTTCTAAAAGTTCTTTGACAATGTCTTGGTCTTCTGTCGTTGTTATTTTGTACAGGTTTTAAATTATTCTAAGTTAATAAGTATTATATAAACTAAATATTGCAAGTAAACAGAAAATAAATATTCACTACACAGCAAGTTTGTTTTCCTTAAACGAATGGAATAAATAAATAGCTATTAAACTTCAGTCGTAAAAATAAGATTAAAGAAAGCCGCCAACTTTGCACTCCTCTTTATAAAGGTATGGAAATGGTAAGTAAGAAAGTACACACCCTAAGTAGAAAACATTTGATAACCAACTTATCCCTCGATTTTAAGTTCGGAATGTTGGTAAACTATATAAACGATTCTCCAGATATTAACCGGTCAGATTAGAGAGTTTTATATCTAATCTCTTTATGAATAGCTTTTAAAGTTACATGTGTGGGATTCAAAATCATAAAATAGTTTAACATTTAAAATACCAGTAAAATGCGAGTTTGCATAATTTATACTATATCATAGTAAAAAATAGTACATGTATCTAGTAGTCTTCTTGAGGTATTTTTTTAAGCATAAACCGAAAATCAGAATGTTTTTTAAATCAGGCATTTCTTCTCCTCTGTTCTCATCTATCTCAAAGTTACCATTAAACAGCGTCATTAGTATACTTCGGCTGCTTCAGTTTATTCGGTTTGTTTCTAACCATAGTTTTTTATTTCGAACCTATGGCTCTTACATATTTCTATAATCTACCACATAAGACGGCCTTTCGGTTTCAAAAATCATTACAAATGACTTCGGTACCTTAGTTCAATGAGGATTTTTGCGATAGTAAAAATTAAATAAAACCCATAACTCTACAAAAGATAAAGCAAATTGGACATTTACCCACATAAATGAAAAGATTCCTTAATTTTGTTGAGTGTACAACTTTTAACATATTAACATATACATATAAATATACGAAAAACTTCAAAACATTTAAATGTAGAACAGTCCCATTAAAATTCCCGTCAAGTTTGTTTAGGCGTATAGGTGTAGGTTCCCACAATCGTTTCGTTAACAGTGTACTGTCTATCGGGAAAAGGCCTAATACCGTGAATAAGTAAGTAGATGTTGGGTGAGCCTGTTAATGTCCTTACCCGAACATCCCGACTGCCCGTGAATAAGGTACAAGGCTGGCTTTGTAGTATGAGATAAACACTTATCTACATAAACGTAAATAGTGATTTCGTTTCGGAAGTTGGGTAGGTTTTGTTTTTGTACTTATAACAAATGAATTTGGGTTGCTATACTTAAGTGTTTTTGGGCATTTGTAAGGTAAGCAACTCTTTCAACAACGGTTGAATGCTAAGGAGATGAAAGTAGCGAATGACTCAGCTAATATTAAACAGTGCGAAACCACTTTCGGTAAAATTACATATTCTGATTTATAATATTATATAACGTTGTAAATTAATGAAATTGTGTAACACGCTTTTAAAATAACTTAAAATAGTTTTAGCATATAATTATTAATTAAAATCACTCTTACTTTTAAATTTATTTCCGGACTTAGAATGATATAATAGAAAGCAATATGTTAAAATAATGTAATATAAAATAACTTTATCTTATCATTGATGCTATCAAATAGTTTACCTTCCTTAGTAATTAGCATGTTCAGGTTCTTCGATACCCGCAACGAACGACAGCAAAAGTTTTTGGGTTCTATCAGGAATTGACTCTTGTGATATAAAGTAAGCCAACAAATTTAGGACAAAATTGGCTATCTTTCGAAAAAGAATATTTTTTAATCCGAGTTTGGATGTAGCTATGGCAATCTATGACATATTTTTTATAATATTAATGTTTTTTTTTTAATATGACATTTATTAAAACAATTTCTAATATTAAATAGTTCTTAGTTCAGAAATATATCGTCGCGTCCAGGGCACGGTTCAAAGTGCCTATCAATTAGAAGTTTCCATCATATAGGCTCATAAATGTTCACTATCGTGGATAATCCCTCGGGTTTTAGAGGAATAATGGGACAATCACTACGCCCTCCGGATTACAGCTCGTAGTCCCCAGGGCAACATTGCCTAGTTCATGAAACTGACATAGTGTCTTATAGTAGCATATTGCACGGTGTTGATGAATTGAAAAAAATAATATCAAATTGCTTTTGCGAAGCCTTATATATAAAACTTTCAATTGGCGAGTTTGATACATCCAAAGGTTTAAGTCGCTTTTCGTTAAAAAGTTTCTATCGTACGGAAGCCATTTACATATATACTTGTATTACGCGTTTTGTGAATCATCTTAAAATAGAAGGAGTCATTGTTAGTATATACGTTTCACTTTGATTAAGAACTTTATTTACCTTTTTTAATGCACACAAAAAAAATATTATTGTAGTTCATAAAAGTGTAACGAAATTATAAAAAGGTCATCGATGTCACCCATTTGTTAGTCTTTTTTATAGTCATAATTATTCAGCCTATTTTTATAGTAAGAAGTCCAAAATGGGAACAAGATTAATTAAATGACGACTCGACTGGTTATCTTTACTGGTAAACTAGATCAAATAATAAAGTTGCCTATCAGCCCAAGGGCCTATACTCCGTATTATAATAATCTTATACGTTACGTTCCAATTTCTTTATCTAAGAACAAAATCTAATTTATAACGTATATCGAAGACAATCATGACCTCAAGTTAATATTCAAAAGTGTATTATTTTGTCAAAGACGTCAAAGACTACGTCAAAGACTTATTACTTTCTTTAAAGAGTTCAGGTATTTTAGGACAGGCTGCTATGACTAGATGTCTTAGCTTTAGGTAAAATAATAACTTTAAAAATCATTTTTTTTTGTTTTATATTACGCTTTATATTTTTTCAATAATAGTAAAAAACAACTTCAATACAAATAAAAAAACAAGTCATTTTTTTTAACTGATTAACCACTTCACTAATGACAAAACCTTTTCTATATGGTGGATACTTCATTCTCTTGTAAAACACCTTGATGTGAAAATGGTATTCTAAGGTATAGGTAGCACAACTTTTTAAATTTAACAATTGGACGCGATAAAAGATTAGAGTATACAACATTGGAAACTACAGGCCACCTTTATAATACAACTTTAGAAAATTCGAAAATAATTACACCAACTCCACAGATTATTTATTTATATTCTTAGTAGAATACAGCACTGGCTAAACGAATTTGTGTGTAGCAATTTAGCCGGTGGTGGTAGCGAGATGCCGAGGTAACTTCATCGAAGTGTAAATTCGAATGAACTAAAGCCCCTGTACAATGCATAATAATGTTCAGGGATGTAAATTTACATCAAAAAATCCACACAGAACTGACATAGCAATTAATTCTCAATCTCATAACTCATAAAAGTAGATATATTCTAGGTACTGTGGTTTATTAGTTTACCACAATAAAGATGTGATGAAGTGAGATCATTAGTCTTTATCGCACTTAATCATAAGGTTTTCTTTCTGAACTAAACCTTCTACCTCACGAATTCTTCGACGGAGGTAGTACACCCCTGAGCTAGTCAACGCATGACCACGGCCGGTGCAACCTGGTCGAAACGCAAATTAAGAGGTAAGTATGTTGTTAATACCTGTTATCGCATTAATTCTCGATGTAGCAATTTTATTATACATATATTATTAAAAGAAAGATAAAAATTTACTTTATATTAGAAAGGTAAAAATAGTTGACGAGTAAAACATTCCAGTTTTGATATTATTTTACTATTTATTAAAATAAGGTTGACACTATTGACGAATAAAAGACATACGGAGAAGGTATAAGAAATACCTATCACGAACATTTTCGATCCATGAGCTGGCATTAATTATTGAACTTAATAATAACCAAACCCACAATAGACCAGAACGTCAAGCAAATGTTAATGTTCAGATTCTTCTTCCCTAAGTATTTCAGGCAGAAACCGTAAAAATATTATTCCCTGAGCGGTTACTCAAATTTCAATAGAATCACGGGAACTTTGTGAGAAAAAAGAAAGTTCGTTTGACAAACAAGTGGAAAGTTCTAATTGAAAAACAAAACTGTCGGAGGAAAAGCTTCATTTATGAGGTTTTCTTAAATGAAGTTGCGAAGTTAATATCTAATTGTCTGAGATTTTTTATAAAGTTTAAGAACCAGGTAAGGGTTAACAACGCTGAAGAAAACTTTTATTATATAGAACTTTACGTTTTTACTTTTCGTCTTTATTTTTAATCTTAATTTCCTGTATTTGTCTCTTCTGATTTCAAAAAGTTGATTTAAGTTCCGTATATAATGTTTGGTAGAATAGAGTAGGGGAAAAGTCTATGACGGGAAATAAATTAAAGAAGCTCTTCTTTCAAATCAGTTTAATTTTTTAGTATAATAAATTATTCAGTATAATTCATTATAAATTATTAATGTAGGAGAGCCATATTTCAGCATGTATGGGCCGGCTCGGTCGGAGTATTACCACGGCCTCACAGAAAACCGGCTTTTAAACAATGTTTGCAATTTGTGACCGAGTGAGTGAGGTTGCCCGAGGCCCAACCTCCTTTCCCTTTTTCCCTACCCTTTTTTTTTTTTTTTTTTTTTTTTTTTTTTTTTTTTTTTTTTTTTTGTTGACGGGGTGAAAAATCCTTCGGATCTCCAGCTCCTCGGGGACACAGGAGCCAGGAGTATGTGGTGTTTCCACTAAAAAAACACCCCGACGGCCGGCCTCTGGCGCCCTACTCGGTGAGGACCCGGACCATGTTATTTCAGGTCCTCCCCGAATTGACGCCGTGCCTTATTATGCCCTGTCCCGGGGGAAAATTATTGTCCCCCCTCGTTCCCAGCGATGTAGGCTGTTTGCATATCTATGCAATCATGCCGCCATTCCGACCGCAGTAATCAATCTGCCTCCAGAGGTCCCCATCCTCTGGCGACCCGCGGTCCCGTCGACGGTTTTTATCGCCGACGTCTCCTTCGCTCGGGATCGGCTCTCTCCCGATCCCGTTCAGCGGTCTCTTTCAGGAGCATAACAGCTTCGCAGAAAGAGACCACTGCGTCCCAGCCCTCCTCATCCGCCAGCATGGCAGCAATAATTGCTGGCGGAGACAGGTCTCGTCCAATTTGGTCAACCAGGGCTTCGCGGTTAGATGCCCATGCAGGGCAGTCCTCCAGCGTGTGCTGGGCGGAGTCCCGGTCAGCTGCGCAGTGGTGGCATTGTGCCGTCTCTTCCCGTCCGATCTTATTCAGATACTCACCGAAGCAACCATGTCCGGTGAGTATCTGCGTCAGTCGGTAGGTAATGTGACCTCCCTCCCTTCCTACCCAAGCTTCGAGGTTAGGCAGAACGGCACCAACAGCGCGTTGGCGCGCATTCTGCGGCTGTTCCAGCCGCGCGCGCCACTGTGCCAATGCCCGTTGGTGAGCGTTCCGCCGCATTTCGAGCTCGTCCTGGTCTTCCCCGCTTTCACCCCGGCGGACAGCACGAATCTGGTCATAGACCTTCGCGTCCATATCCGCCAGGATATCAAAAGGCGGGAAACGAGCCAGGACTGTCGCCGCCTCTGACGAGATGGTGCGGTATCCTCGTACGATCCGAATGGCCGCTACCCGCTGCGCTTGATTGAGCTTAGCTCGGCAGCGGGAGGAGGCCGATAGGCGCTTGGCCCATATCGGCGCTCCATAGAGGGCCATGGATCGTATCACCGCACCGTAGAGGCGGCGAACTTCTTCCTGCGGACCCCCTAAATTAGCCTCTGCAGGGAGCCCGCCACCCCCCGAACTCGGGGGATCATCCGCTCGAAATGCTCCTCGAAGCTCCAGCGGCTGTCTAGGGTGAGGCCGAGGTACTTCATATGTCGCCCAACCTCGACCTCCGTTCCTCCCACTCTAATAAGTGAACGAGTAGGAACGGCACCTCCACGTTTCCTGTGAAACCACAGGGCTTCCGTCTTATGAGGTGCTACCCGTAGACCTAGGCCGCTGATCTCCTGGACGACACAGGCCACCCCTGATTCGGCGAGCTCCAGAACTTGCTGGAAGCCATCTCCCCTGGCCAGTACTAGAGTGTCATCCGCGTAGCAGACGACACTCACTCCAGGGGGTAAACTGGTCCTCAGGACCGCATCATACGCGAGGTTCCACAGAAGGGGTCCTAAGACCGACCCCTGGGGAACCCCGCACGTGACCTCCCTGTGATGTTCTTCGCCGTCCCGACCCATATATGATATGGACCTATCGCGAAGATAAGCCCCGATGATGTCCTGTAGGTAGAGGGGCAACTGGTGGTACACCAGTGCCTCTCTAATCACCCACCACGGGAGGGAGTTAAAAGCGTTGACTATGTCGAGACTGACGGCCAGCGCTACTCCCCCCCGACAGACGACCTCTTCCGACAGGGAGCGGACACGTTCGATCGCGTCCAACGTTGAACGTCCCTGTCGGAACCCAAATTGGCTGTCTGATAGATCAGGGCCCACTCGCGACAGGTGCTGGTTGATACGGGTGGCGATGACTCTTTCAAAAAGTTTCGCCACCTCGTCCAGCAGACATATCGGTCGGAACGCCGAGGGAGAGTCTGCAGCCCTTCCAGGTTTCTGGATGAGGACCAGCCTGGCTTCCTTCCAGCCGGAAGGGAATACGCTATTACGGAGGCAGCTAGAAAATAGCCGCCTCAGCCTATCCCCTAGGATCACCAAAGCGTGCACCCATATTCGGCCCGGGATACCATCAGGTCCCGGGGCGGTATTACGGGCGGCGAGTCGTTTCACGGCTCGGTCCAGCTCGTCCTCCGTCACGTCAAAGTCATCGGACCATGAAACCATTGTAACCGATTCCAACGGTGACGGAGGGTGTGAGGGACTACCCTGGCCCCTGGGGAAGAGTGTGTCTACCACTCTTCCCACAAACTCGGGGTCCAGGGTCTGTGTTAGTGGTGGGACCCACGGTCTGAGCTTGCTCAGTACAAGTTTGTACGGGCGCCCCCATGGGTCCCTGTCCAGTCCCTCTATTAGCTCCTTCCAAGACCGAGCCTTGGCTTCCGCAATCGCGAGGCTTACAGCCTTCGCTGCGACGTTGTACTCCCGTCTCGCTTCGGTGATCTCCTCGGCTGTGGCTCGCCTTCTTATTCGGGTTCTCTGAAACCGGCGACGGGCTCTTGAGCAGGCTGTGCGCAGCTGCTCAAGTTCCGGCGTCCACCAGTACACAGAGCCCCTCGAACCTCTCGGCCTGATCCGTGGCATCGACGCGTCACAGACGTCAATCATGATATCACGAAACCAGACCGCCTGTGCTTCCGGACTGGACGAGACCTGTTCTTCCCCTTCCTCTGGCCAATCCGCGACGATGGCTGCGGCGACGAGCATGTCCCGGTTCATCCGTTTGAGGGCCCATCGTCGCGGTGGGCAGCCACTGCGACGGTCCGAACCTGCGTCCGGGCGGCGGATGGTCACATCGAAAACGATATGACGATGGTCCGATAGAGTGACCATCTCCACCGCCACTCTCCATCCTGACACTAGGTCAATAGCAGAGGGTGTCGCCCACGTTAGGTCGACGATCGACTCCCCCTGCCATCGCACGCAGGTACTCACCGAACCCCGGTTCGCAATGCTAAGGTTCAGTCCCGCCGCCCACTCAATGAGTGTATCTCCTCTTACGTTGTCTAGGCGATCTCCCCACTGTGTGGAGCGGGCGTTGAAATCGCCCAAGACAAGTACCGGACGGGTTAGGATGGTGCAGATGCAACTCCTAAGTCCGTCCAGGTACGCCTCAAATGCTGGGAGGCCGCAATTTGGAGATATGTAGCAGCCCACAACGACCATGGGGCCCCACTCTACTGCCACAAACCCTAGCCCCCTCTGTAGAAGGGTGCAGTGGAGACCATTCTCCACCCCTGCCCAGTATATGGCGGCAGTACTGTCATCTGATCCAAACCACCGAGGGTGATCGGGGACGCAGTACGGCTCCGCCACAATCGCTAGAGCAACCGACTGCTCAGCGAGCGTCTGCATTAGCAGATCTTGCGCTGCGCGGCAGTGGTTTAGGTTGCCCTGCAGTATTTTCTGGTATGGGGTGAATTTTAGGCCTCCATTGCCTCCTCTGCCGGACGGTATTCCGGCCGTGGCCCTCTCGCAGTTGGCGGGTTTTGACTAACGTCAATATTCGCCGAGGCTGAGGCGGGGTTGGTTTGTGGTCCCCTTTTCTTTTTCTTAGGCGGGGAGCACTTCTTGCTACCCATCCGGTGGTCCGCGGGACGACCAAGGTCTGAGCAGATCGGGCACCTCGGCGCTTTTGCGGTGCATGTGCGTGCTACGTGGCCTGTGCCACCGCACGCGTAGCACCGCGCGCCACGGTCTGTCTCGTTAAGGCACTTCGCCTTCACATGTCCCAATTCGAGGCACCGATAGCACTGCAACGGACGTGCTACCAATGCCTCTACCCTGGCCGAAATCCAACCCACCTGCATTCGTTTGGCAGCCGCAATTTTGCGGACTGCCGTAAGCGGGCAGCGGATCCAGGCCGTGCCAAGCCGTGACGGAGAAGTACGGATGTCCCCGACTTTTACGTCGGTAATGGAACATCCCCCTAATGTAGCTACCGCTTTGGCGACCTCGTCAGGGGTGATGGACTCATCTAAGTCCATCACACGTAAGTCCCCTGTTCTACACGGACGCGCAATAATGGCATCCGTGCCGGACAGAACCTCTCGCAGGCGCATTGCAAGTTTGTCCGCCAAAGCGGCGCTACCTTCACCGGGGACCTGTAGAATCAGGGCCCCGGTCATGGCTCGCCTGGTGCGGACCCCGCCTGCGATACCGAGATCACCCAGGTTAATGTTAGCCTTTGCGGCCATCATTAGCTCGGCCATCCGTGTCTCCGAGCCATGGGGTACAGAGATAGTGACAACCGCAGTTGTAGGGGGCCGTGGCACAGCTTTCTTTTTAGTCGGTAGGGGAGCAGAACGCCCCGTTGACTGTGTTGTGGTTGCCGTCTTTTTCGCGGCCTTGGCTTTGGTTTTCCGTCTAAGAACCAAAGCCCAGGTTTCCCCCGTCGACGTCGACGGTGCCGCAGTTTGCTGCTGCTCCACGGTCACAGGATAAACCAGTGCTGGTGACACCTGGGTTGCCCGTTTCTTCCTTCCCTTCTTCTTGGCCGTTGGCAATCCTGTATTAGAGGCCGAGTTTGGGAGTGGCAAGGTGCTTCCTTCTGGGCTTTGTTTCTCTAGAATCTTGGAACGGACCTCGGCCAGCACACGATCCACCATGGCCTCGTACTGCCCACGACCCGTAGCTAAGTTTAGCTCGGGCTGAGTTGCTGGCTCTACCCTCTTCTTTGGGGGTTCAGCGCCCTCGTACCTAGTTTTGGGTCTCGCCGGAGTTTTTGGGTGGGGCTTGGGGCCCCCACAGCGAAGCTTTTCCATCTCTTTATGTAGGGAGGCTATCTGGGAGCGGAGCACCTCATTCTCTCGCTGTAGCCTCCCTACTGCGTCTGTTAGGACTGTTGTATCAGCTATCCTGAGAAGTTCCGACACACCAGCCCTGATGGTAGTCATGGCCTCTTTGACGGCATTCTTTTTGCCCCCTCTGAGGCCCTTCGTCCCTTGGAATGCTTTCTCAACCGCCGCTAAGGACTCCTGGATTTTGGAGTCTACGATGGCAGCGGGTTGGCCTTTCAACTCCACCGCAACCTCGTTTGTGTGGGTCTGCTCTGCACCTGAAACAGCCGGGGAAGTAAAAGGAGCTGCCGCTCCTTCACACTCAGTCTCCGTGCCTGTTTCAGTTTCATTCCCTCCGCTGTTCCTGCCACTTGCTGTACCCCTCCTTGGCCTTGCAACCTTAGGGGGCCGACTCTCCTCAGCTGGTCCTTTCGGTTTGCGTTTGCGAGCTTGGGTCGACCGCGAGGATACAGAGACCAACGACGAAGCGTCGCTATCCCCTGAGTCCCCCCGCTGCGATCGCATATTCTTCCCTTTATTTAATCGCTCTCCCGAAAGAGTGCGAGAAGTCGCCGAATTTGGCGTTATCGGTCGCACAAAACTGGGCGTGTGCGCTCCGATTGATGTGCCCGGGCTCGGACACCGCTGCGCACGTAACTGTGCCCCCCCAGAATACGGTGGGCAGGACACTTCGGTGTCAACCACTGAGGTTGACACCGGAGTGCCGAGGGATTCTCCGACCGCTGAGCGATCGGTACCCTCCTGGGGTAGTTTGTCTTTTATAGTTACGTTCATGATTTTTTTTTTTCTTTTTTGCTCTTATACGTGAGCTAACGTGGTGTTGCCCTAGCGACTGGGATACCCCCCCAGCCGTTAACCTCTTCACCGGGCTCCCTCAGCTTGGGTTAGGGGTGATTTTTAAAGAGGTTTTCTACCTCGCGGCCTTCTCTACCCTCCTCCCCGTCGAGAAGGCCCCCGCTCCCGATTGCTCGGCGTTTACGGGTCGGGCCGATCGGTTGCCGGAGTTCGGCAGCGACCACCGCCAGTTTCTCCTAAAGAAACTTCCGACGGCAGTCTCGTCGCCCCCATGAGATGTCGTCCTCCGACATAACCCTCGCACCTGCCCTCTGCGTAACAGAGGGACATGTAGAGGGATGACTCATGGCATGCGGCCTAAGCCATCTCTGCCCTTGTGATTTTTATGGAGGTTTTCTCCTCTTGGCCGTTCTCCAAACTAAAAGAAAGCCCCCGCTCCCAATAAATCGGCGTCTGCGGGTCGGGCCGTCCGGTCGCCGGTGTTCGGCATTGACCGCTGCCAGTAATTTTGCTGATCGCTGAATGTCTGACAGCTGTCCCGTCGCCCCTCTAATAGCCGTTAGGCTACACTCCTTCTGCCAGGGACCACATTGGCCGCGCCAGTAGCATAAGATCGCGTGTACCACCTTCCGCGTGCAACAGATGGTCGTCGCATTGGACGCCGTGGTTTGGTCTTTAGAAGGCTCCCTTTTTTCCCTACCCTAAAGGCGAACAGCACTGTTGTTACTCTTGAGTTGGAAGTGTTCCTGGGCGCGGAAGTCACTTACCAACAAATGACACGTCTGCTCCTTTGTCCCCCTATACTTTAAAAAAAATTGATATGACTAAATATATATTATGATTTACGGTGTTCTTCAGGAAAACTTAATTCATACGAAAGTTACGGATATTCATTCCGGCTGCGGCTGCGCCAAAAAGCTACAAGGCTACATTTGACCAACTGTAAATAGACAAGGCCACGACCCATATACAACCTGAACAACACCGCTTATTACTTGACCTGTTTCTTTTCACATACAAAAAGAGATGCCATTGCAATTCCCTTTAAAACACTCGTCATTCCAGCTCACATTATAAAAACGAAACGTTTACTAGCATTCTTGAACACACTGAAACTTAAAAACGCACAAAGCGTTATACTAACCGTAAAAGTTAATCAAACACAACTATCAAGGATTCAATATCAGTTTGCTAAGTACAGAGTTCGTACAGTTTGTATCTTATATTACGGAAGGATAACTGAAATTAATTATGAACTTTTGAAGTCTCTTAAAAGATCTCGTAGCATGTTTACAAAGATCAGGGAAAAAATACTTCCAGATTTTATAGCAAGTTTGAATTTGCAAGGGCTTTTTAGAACCAACCTTATTCAATGGATGTTAAAGCATAACCCAATGTTACAAGACTAAGAGAAGAAAGAGCTATATTATTCAATAATAATTTTAGCCACGACAGAATAGGGAGTGTAAACAATTTCAGTGCCTATTTCAGCGGTGAAAACTGAGTTTATGTTACTCGCCACACGGTAACTTTATTATCTCGCTCACAGCCAACGCGACACCTAGAATTTGAAAACGTTTAAATTTATCAACTATGTGCATATTTTTAATCTGCTCTTAACTTAAATAATTGACGTCACTTATATCTTATTATTTATAGATACCTATTTAGAAATATCAACATATTTAACAGTACGAATGTTGTGTTTAATAAATATTAAAACAAGTTTTTTTAGTTAAAGTTTTTATTGTATGGTTTCGATACTTTAGGTAGTAAGTTTAATATTTTAAATATTTGTGTGATGAGCACGATCATATGTTCTTTTTCTTTTTTCTTATTTCTTATTTCAAGTAGGGCTGAGGGAGAGATGGTATGTCGGACTTGAACCGACTAAAACCACATGGTGTTCCGTCACAGTGGCTATATCGCAGGGGACCCTAACAAGGAAGCCTTCGGGAACCCAGGCAAGCCTTGGCCACCTGATTAGCAGGAATATGGTTGGCTTACCACCCCTCCGAATCGAAAAGGAGCGACCTGTTACCCCCAGGCCAGCGCTCAACTCATCAGGCCGGAGATCATTTCGTTGATTTCCTGGTGCCTGGAGCGTCCTCTTCTTTCGCATACATTAGTGTCTCCCTTTGTTTATTTACGATTGTTTATTTACGAAAACGATTTTAATAGCATCCGTACAGTTTGTCTCTCCGGAGGGTTTTTTTTTAAGTTGTATATATATGAGGTTTATTTACAATAACGAAACCAATTATGTTGTTATAGAGGTCCCTTTGTACAAGCTTTTAGTTATTCCAGTTAATCCACACACTTCAGTTAATCCACATATATTTTTACGCTTACAATTAAAGAACAGATTATTATTATGATATAAATTCAAAGCTATATATGATATATGTATACCTTAGTATAATGTAGAAGAGCACAATGACCCTTATTAAATACCTCTTCACCTGTCGTTCTCTGGGGTAACATTTAAATCCTTACCTGAAACAATTCAACAAACACATTTAGTTATTGTCAACTACTAATGTACAATACATGTTTAAGCACATTTTCATTGACCATGGTTTCCAACGAGTAGATATATTATAAGGACCATGGTATTAATGAGTATCTAATTTATAATGAAAAAAATATTACTATCACTTAAGTTTTAAGGTTCTTGATATTTAGATATATAGATAGATAATAATATTTTATTCGTACACTATATTTACAGTATAATACAAAGGTACAAAGGGTTGTTAAATGAAATCTCCAAATAATAATTGAAAATATTTAAATAAAACGTAAACTGAGATAAACATAATTGCAACATGTACAAATGTGTAAATTTTTTAGAACTATATATCACTGAGGTGTAAATATGAATCAATGAAACTCTATCCATTCAAGACTCATATATGCCCAATCGCCAGTATGTCAACTTGAGCCTTGAGGGTTATCGACGATCAAATATTCATAAGCGGTATGCCTAAGAGATTTAATACCAGACTCTCCAGATGCTTTTATACGTCGATCTTAGTACACATATTAAAATTATTTACGTAGTGAAATTGTGTGCTTATTACTGGAATGTATTTATTAATAAATAGTATAATTACTCCCTTTTCTATTTGCTTTTGACATTTCCATGTAGCCATGGTGCACTCATGAATGTTTGTGATGACACCATGACACTAGCAAACGAATGATTTCACTTTACACCTCAATTTACTTATTTATACTAAGATAAAAAAGCTTTGCGACTTTACATCACTGTGAGTATACAAATAAGTTTTAATTGAATGAACTACAGTCATGGGTTCAAATTTTATGTTGCTTATGTATCGATTTTTGTGATGTATCATGTATTAGGTACATAAACAACAGGATACTTCAGTTATTAATGCATGTGAAAGTAAGTATTAAATATGTGCCTATTAACTTACAGTATAATATGCATATACAACATATCCTAGTCATTCCCAATACCCTAAAACTTAAACATGAAAATAAGTCTTCTCATAATTAGAAAAAATGCATTCAGTAATTGTTATTGGACTGAACAACAGACATACAATACTACCAATTTACAGAGCTCGTATTTCTGCCGATTGTAACTCTCTAGGCGGATACACCCACAAGAGGATTTATCAATTGCGAGCCTTCCATAAATCCAGCTTCTACATCGGAAAATTCAGAATGGCTCGAACATCTGTTGCTCCAATAGCGCTATATAGAATATGCATTAACTATGACACTTAACTACTCTATTCTATAGCATGTATTATGATTTAGAGTACATATATTATATAGGTACTTCGCCGACATACCTATATACATATGGTTAAAACACAAGTAAGGAGACAGTCTGTATGGTATCAGATAATGATATAGATAATCAAGAAAATAAAGTAACAAACTGAAAAAGTAGTAATTGTCTTCTTTTTTAATTTTAATCTGGTTGTCTGGTCTGACGTCAGACATCACTAGTGGCCACAGACAATATAAGAACAGTGGTAGGGCCATGCTTAGGCACGAATGGGCCCGGCTCGACCGGTGCGATACCACGTCCTCACAGTAAACCGTTTGTGTTGCATTACCCCGCAATTACCGCCATTAGGAGGTTTCCAGAGGGCTAACTCACCATCTCTTCTTTTCTCTCCTCATCCCCCCTCTCCTCTTTCCCATGTCCTCATCCCCCTCTCTTATTTCCCCTTTCCGTATCCCCCATCCCTAGTCAGTCTCAAAGGAGGGCAGCACACTTACGATTATAGAGGTGCACTCTGCAGGTGTCCATGGACGGCGGTTGTCACTTACCATCAGGTGATCTGTCTGTTTGTCTGTCCCCGTATATTCCAAATAAAAGAACGCTATTATTCTTCTTTCATCATGTCCTAACAACTATATTCACTAACAAAAACACAATACCATATAGGATCGTTATTTGAAAATAATAGAATTCAATAATAATATGTTGTTAAGGCGATCCTATGAATTGATAAAACCACTATATACAAGGAGGCAAGCAAGCTTATTATTTAAATTAGATAACTGTAAAACTTTTTTATAATGGTAGCTTGCCAATGCGGTTTTACTAATTAACACCCAGTTTTGCTCATTTATTTTTATTTGATTACGAGATTTATCTTCGTTCAAGAAAACTTTTTTTGCATAAACCATATTTCCTTTAACATGAAAATCTTATTAGAAGCTCTCTGATTAGAAGCCTTTGCTGCGTACATAAACTATGCCTTATGAGTGTAGTTTCGATAAAATAATATAATATTAATAATATTAGACATAATTATTATTAGTCCCTTTGTAACGTCTAATTTGGATAGAATATTAATATTTATGCAAATGTGAATAATAAAATAATTCGCAAAACAGAAAGGAATATCAATGAAGCCTCAAATTTGCTGAGGTAGCTTTTTCGACACAAAATCGACACAATCGATTTGTAATGAGTTTTGGCGAAGCCACAATGAAATTACCAGGAGTCCGAGCACCGGATATTAAACACAGATGGGCAACGGACAATCATGCAGCAAATGATTTCAATAGTGCAACGATATAAACTGTATATCCAGTAACACTTGAATTGATTATAAACTAGTGGTAATTTTATTAAATATTAATTATATTTAGAGAACGTGACTGTTCATGTGTAGTTTCGTACAATGTACTTATATAAATTAGATAATTTACAAACGAAACTGGAATGAGTGTAATGTTATTCAATATTATTATTCAAAGTTAAACTTTGCTAAAATTTCATAAGCATACAAACCTCTCCCATTGCTAGAGAGAATAATTGAGTTTTGATAATGACAATTATTGTCCTCAGTTCATTTGAGTGGGTCGTAATGAAAAGCGGAGAGATAAGTGCAATCCGAGAATGTTCCATCGTCATTAGCATACAGATTGAGCCACACGCCGGAGACGATAGAAATGCTGGTAATGAACCTAATTCCATATACAATTGAGTGAATGTGTTTCTAGTTCTACTGGCGTGATTTAAACAAACAAAGATGCAATTACCTTAATTTTTATATTAAATTTGAGTCCACTTGAAAATAGTCCTTTTCAAAAACACTCAAGTTGCATTATATTTACATATACATGTATATATAAAACTAATTGTATTAGTTACCTACATCCCAATGTAACTTACCTTCATTTCCTGAAATGCTATAGTACTATCAGTCTTACCCGTGTCCAATTGGTAATTTTTTAACAACATCTGATCGGTCATAGTACTTTCATCTATTAATGTCGCTTTGTTGTTTTTCCTAGAATGGTTAATAATATCGGGTTTCTCGGTGCTCATCAGATTACTTGCGTTTTCATTAGTACAGTTTTCTTTACCCAAGTTTTGGTCATCGTCCGAACGTGATTTATCTTCGGAATTTTTTATTTTGAAACAAGATGTCGATTTCTTATCTTCTTTACCATTGCTTCTGCTAATTGGATCATTCTTGTCACTTTTGCGTTCGTCTTTCTTATGACTTTTTGATCCACTTTCTACCTTGAGACGTTTTTTCTTACCATTCCACTTGGAGATGACATTTATAGATCGATTGCTATCATCGCTAGTGCCGACGCTGTCAGAGCAGACGGGGTTTACTAAGATTTTAGTGGATTTTGCTTTTCTTGCAATTTTTCTCAGATTCAGTAAACTTCCTGCAGAATTTATGAGAATTGGTGATGAATTATGGGAAAGTGAACTATCTTTTGTTTCATTGCTAGACCGTCCCACAGAAGATGGTATTAATTTTATAGCTTTCATGGCCTCCGATGTGTTATGTCGTAATTTGTGTGTACCAAGTGGCCCCATAGCAACAGGTGGTCCTCCTTTAAACAATAACGCTGTCTCCGTTGGTTGACACACACAAGCTAACATTTTCAACAGTCATCGATTTATTTACTTAACACTATTATCACTCACATAATGTTGATCTTATCTAATGGTGTAAATTTATGTATCTGCACAAGAATAGTACGTAAGTAAGTTATGGTTGGAAATCTAGTTTTATTAATATACGAAAGAAGGATCACAATGTTAAAGAACTTAATAAAATAAAAAAACACTTTCAATTTATGACGTTGTCTGACTATGAGTTATTACATGAGCCAGTTACAATGTAATTATTCTGTGGTCATAAGATATTATCTAGTATTTTGCCCACACTCAGCCCACAGTTTGTGAAGCTTATATTAGGTTCCCGTGACACGAAGTCATGCTATTTCTTTCTGAAAAGTTATAATGATCACCATAATTTGAAGCATCGCGTTATTATTTTGAACTGACTTCTTCATTTCATAATATTTTAAAAATATATCATGTTGAACAAACCCTTTGACTCGCAATTCTTACAGTAATTCGCTTTAAAACGCTAACCGAAACAAAAGGTCATTTGAATAAAAATATATTCAAAAGTCATTTATTGAGTATATAAAACAAAAACGCCAACTATTTGTTACCGAGTACTTGCTCGGTAGAAGAAAAGTTCAAAATCCAGTTACAGCTTTATCTCGCATATACGTAAGTACGTGCGTCATGAGTGAAAAGTTGACGTTATCGGATTTTGTGTGAGAGTTCACACGAAGCTAGTGTTTTGTATTATAGTGATATAGATCCATTACAAAGTTTTACTCTGGTCTGTATTATCAAAATCTTTATTTAAAAGTTTGTTTCTACTCATTTTAAATTATTGAGTTACTTACTTCTGTCTTTCTTAGCACTAATTCTGATTAAAATATGTGAATTATCAAAAAACTTAAGGAAAGTATTAAACACGTCACATTTGAAGACATCAGTTATAAAAATCAAACCTGCTTTCCCTTTAGTTAGTTCGGTTGGCTGTCAGTAGTTAGTTTTAGTAAGAGAAATAACCAGCCTTTTTTAAATCGTAAGAACGTTAACGTTAACTTTATAATATGTTTGAGTTTAATTTCCAAAAATATCATAAAATGTATATAAGTGATTTTACAAAAGCAAAAGAAGGTACTAAAGTCAAGACATTAAAATAAATGGAAATGTCAGTTCACTGACATAGGTCTTGGATACTTCAGTTAGTAGAGAACAATGGCGAACTGGGGGACTGGAAATTGACTAATGTATTGTATGTATTTAAATATTGTAGTGATGACTGTTATCGACAATGAGTTTTATCTACCGCATAACATTTTTTCTTTTTTGTTTACGGGGTGGAAGATCCTCATGGATGTCCTTCACCCTTTGGGGAGAGCGAAGGCGGTCTGTCGGACTCTTACCGACTAAAAACCACCCCGGTTTTCCTCTTCTTGCCAATGATGGGGGGCGGGGGGGCGAGAATCACATTTGTATTCTTCCGCCACACCCAAGTTATTGACCCGTCTCACCCAAGACGGGTCTCGTCACCCGATGCGACCGTCACCCGACGGACGGACGACGAATGTGCTAAAATCGTCGCCCGCAGGCAACTTTCTAGGGTGGCCGGAGATCGACGAATGCCCTCCGGCACCCGGTGCCCCTTTTGCGGGTAGAGAGAGCTGAATGAGCCATGCGTTCTCTCACCCGTTCTACCGCTTCCTTTGAGGATATCACCTCCTCGCAGAAGGAAGTGACGGCGCTCCAAGCGCTCTCGTTCCGAACCATGGACAGAACTAAGGTCGGAAGCGAGAGACTACCCGCAGAACCAATTGCCGCGACAAGATCACAACGCTGGCTGTCCCAAGCTGGGCATTCCGCCAGCGTGTGAAGCGCCGTGTCGTTAGGGCAGTTATCACAGTGATGGCACCGTGACGTCGGCTCCCGGCCGATCCGACACAGGTACTTGCCGAAGCAACCGTGTCCAGAAAGTATCTGCGTCATCCGAAAGGTGAGGAGTCCGTCTTTCCTCTCCAGCCACTCTTGTAGGATGGGTCTTATCGCCGAAATGGCAGCGTGCCTTGCACTGGGTTGCGCAAGCCGCTGCTCCCACTCCTTCACCAAGATCTGGTGGAGCTCAGCCCGGTGTGCCTCTACTTCTCGAGGCACTGGCAGCTTACGCCGATCCAGAGCATCCCTGCGACACCGATACTGTATCTCAAGGAGTACTGCATCTAGATCCCAGGGCGCGGATCCAGCAAATAGGGTATATATATTTCTGGTTATTATCTATATCATAACAACTTATTTTTAACACATACAATACTTCATCTTTAGTATTGTATTTTGAAAGCTATTAAACCGAACTAAATTACGAAATATGCACGTAAAAATAATAAACGAAATATAACGTTTTTCAGACGCGGCCTTCCTAAAAGCTCGCAACTCGCATAATTCTAGGAATAATCAATCAGATAAGGCAATAAAACTGAATCATTTGAAAAATCAACCGCTACTTTGATTTTCCACAATTTAAGTACTTATAAAAAATAACTATTGAGTACTCTATCGGTATGAAATATTGATACCCAAGATTATAGAAAATGTAGCCTGATAAGAATTAAATTTGATTTTGTTTATTTTTAGAACTGATAGTATTTGTATATTAAAAATCTCAAAAAATATATAGGTAGATATCCAACATATCATTTAAATCTATTTTTTTTTTCGTCTTTACCATTTCAACCTTTAGCAGGGCTAGGCTAGGCTAGGCTAGGGCTCTTCGGCCATACACCCCTATCATCTCCCTCTATTGTAGCCCTAACAACTGTACTGTATTGTTCCTACCTATCTATATTGTAACTCAACTCCTGTTCATATCCAGTCGTGGGATGTCGGTCAGTCGGATGAAAGACCCGAGGTACTTTAATTTTAATTTAAAACTGAACAGACTGCTAGGCATACACCGGCTATGGAAGTAAAATCAGCGGAATTCCAAAATCACAAAAACTTAATACCTTCTAACAAAGCATATCTTAACTTAGTAAGATCGGTGTTGTATCATATAGTATATTATCCCAAAAAACAAGAGGTGCAGCTTGCATGGGGATGCATTGGTTCTGATAGGAACTACTTATCAATATTTTACTAGTTTTGGAATCGTCGAGTGTGTCTCAAGATGACATGTCCTAATAATGTACATTTATGAATATGGAAAATTTTAATAATTAATTATTTATGATGTATATTGTTACTTTATCTATAATTATATATTTATAATAGTCATTTTATGTTATTTAAAACATTATTTAAAATTAACCATGAACCTTAAAGTAGTAATAAGTCTTTTAATTTCTCTTAAGGTTTAATAGAACCTAACTAAAAGTTATAAACGTTGATAACCTAGTTTAAAGTAAGTAATTGTGAACATTAAGAGCACACGACAGTGCCACATCGGAAGTGGGCTCGGAAGCTGACGTGAACCAACTCACTCCACTTTCCCCCCACCCGCTTCCTATTCACTCCTATCAACTTTCACATAGCTCGCCTGGCAAGTTTTAGACATTTCGCTAGGAAATGACAAAGCAAACGTACTAAATGCCGAAAATGGAGATAGATTAAAACACTCCCCTAATTTGTAATGAACTCCAGTTATGTTTTAAAAATCTATTCTTTGAAGGCCACTGATTCATTCCCAGAAACACTTAATTTTCAAATGAAAGGCCAGAAAAACACCATTAAATCAGCGTTATAATTCAACTCAACGCGCCAGCGGAAAATTAAGAAGAATTTCCCACACAATGCTTAGCGAAATTGCTTGTAACTTCGCACACCGTTTTTACTGTTTCATCAATCACGAAAAGTTAGGGCGAAGCTGCTGCTGTTAATTGAAAGTAATTGCAAACAGTACAATTATTTCTAATTCACTGAAAATGAAAAAAAAAAGTCTGGTATCTAGTAAATTGTCTGTACATAAACAGTTTCGCATTTTTTTCATTGCAGGGTAGAAAGAAGAAACAACACTCGTTTAGCATCTGTCCTTATCTACCTTTACTGTCTTCAGACCTTTCATACTGGCTCAACGGTTTCCGGGGCTTCTGACCTCTTTCTGTAATACCATTTTATTAATTTGAACTCTTTATGTCTACGTACCTAATCGATTCTGGCCATAATATTTAAGGTTAAGTAATATTTCTTAAATAATTTACAAATATAAAATGGTGTTATATTTCAGTTACAGTATATTTTAGGTATTGTAAAACACATTTTTATAAAAACGGTGCAAGATCCGTACCTACAAAATGTAATCTTAAAGCAAAATCCAACACCCTCATGTCATGTTATGCTACATGCAAATTAATATTTCTTAGAAATTCTATAGATTAGAATATCTCGTTAATATAATTTTAATTCAATAGGCTCATAAGTATCAAGAAATGTGGGAGAAAAAATACTTGGTCTAAAAATTAGGTTTTGTAATTAAATGTTTTTGGAGGTCGTTAACACTTATTATTTAGTACAATTACAGATTTTAAGAAAGGAATAATTTCAAATTTCTTAAATTTTGATGAATCAGCAGAAACACAAACGTGACTGGCATTAAAGTATGTACAATACATAGTTTACATACTTTATGTTTATGAAATCTACATGAGTATATTCTTTATTTTATTGGGCCCTTTTAAATTAAAGCGGGATTTAAAGTAATGAAAATAAAATCCTTTATGAAGGACTATTTTATAATTTCAAAGTTAATTGCGCCATTAATGGGAACTTACCATTGGCAGTTGCAACAAAATTACTTTGGTAAGTTCAATAACAACAACTCATACTTAATACCGCTTTGTAATTATTATTTCATACTTCATTAAAATTATTGCAATAATCTCTGTTTTATGAAACAGAGGGAACCTATGAACTCTATCTATGTAGAAATTTTATATTTTTACTGTGGTAAAATTCATGGGACATTCTGAAATTACAGTTCTTTAGTTACTTTTATCAGCTTCAATATATAAGTTTAAAGTGGACATGTACTTCGGTTTATAAAACAATAAGAATAACACATTTATTCCATCTCAAATTGAGTTACATAAGTAATACTTTTTTTAGGCTACCAAACTTCGGTCTAGAACAGTTTTTTTTTTCAAAGAGTGAAAGTAATTGGAATATTTCATAAATTAATCAGATTAAAAAACTTTTGAAGTGAATAAATTCTGTTCGCGACACCAGTGAATTTCGATAGCTTCGAATTTACGTCGGCTTTCACTAAAAGTAAAATTTCGTAGGTACCCTGAATGGATAAAGATGAATCTTGAATACCATTAATTAATTAATTCTAACATTAATTCTAATCAGGTGGCTAAGCACCAATTAAAATGGCAGAAGAAAGTTTTTTGTTAAATTTATATTTTTCAAGAATAATAATCGATAGAGAACTAGTACTTCTACGCCCCGCAGTAGACGCACCAGGCGCCGGATATCAAAATGATCCCCGGCGACAATGCGCGCTAGCCTGGTTGCAACAGACAGGACCTTTACCCTAGACAGGTCGTTCAGGAGATCAGGTGGGCCAAGTCTGCTGGAATTCACAGAGATTTCGATGACGAATCACTGAGTGCTTATAGTCGGTTCGAGTCTGACATACCATCTCACCATGGGGCCGTGGTGATATGATAACCTGTGGGGGTTTCCAAACTAAAATAAAGTCCTGGTTTGTACTTTGAACTGAAATATTATTAGTATTAGGTAAAGCTTATTGAGTTATTGAACTTTTTGTTATTTTTACTAATATTATAATTAACTTAAAAAAAATAGGCAAGTAGTGCGTGTCTAACTGGAGCAAACAAAATAAACTAAAGAGGCAACTTATTGTAGTTGGTAGTCCCAGGATAGCTTGGGCTCACCTACCGGACATCATGTTCAATGGCACTCCAATACTATTAAGCACATGTGTTAGAAATTTTTGTAACACATGTGGTTTGTGTGGTTTGTTGGGTCATTCTATTGATAGTACAGTCGAAAGTTATTTGCATCGGTGGGTAAGACTACGAAATTTTCTGCTAACAGCCACAAAAATTACTCTTGCGCAATGCCTTCTTCTTCCTCTACTTGACTATGCTGATGACAGTCATTGACAGACAGTCGATATCACTGAGGAGAGAGAAATTCTATCTGCTTTATTATACCTACAGTCTCATCAATTACCGTCACTCTTCAATCATCATTTTATATTTATGTATATACACGTATGTATGAGTATATGATATCTTTATATGTATAATTCTACTGTACGTGTGTATGTCACTGAACTCCTCCTAAAGGGTTGGACCAATTTGAATGATTTTGTATGGGTGGCGCCCTGGATGGTTTAGATTCACAAATCAGCCTGGCAGGTGGCGCTAGGTTATTTATCTATATGGTCCTAATCGCTTGAAATGTCATGTAGAACAATGTCTGTCGGGTCCGCTAGTATAATATATAATATGCAGGCAGGCATTGCTAGGAATGACAGCATATATGTATGTATACAATATTTGTAGCTCTCATAACATATACAAAACATATCTCACGTAATATTACTATTGACACGAAGACTATCCTTAATAACATCGAAATTCTTTGTCCATCCAAAGGTTGCCTATAAGAAATCGCTTTTAGCGATAAGGCCGCCGTTTGTACATACATGTTTATCTATTTTATCTTTTGTGAACAATTTCTTATGGTGGTTTCAAGTTTTGAGTGCGAAAAAGAAATAGAACACCTAAATTTACAGTAGTTTAAGGATGTATGACTTCCAATGTCATCACCGCCATTGTGTTCAAGCCTTGTTAGGAATACTTGTAACAATAAGATACCATTGTCATTCTAATTTACCCTGCAGTAGTCATTTATTATTAAACTGTAATCTCTATCAATTTTAATGAGATGAATCTATATAGAGTTGCTGACTCATCTGATTTTATTATTTGCCTAAATTTCTTAATCAAATAAACGAAAAAAAATATTTTTTTAAGTTCTTAGTAAAAAAAATATTAACCAAAATGTATTTTCGGTGTTATCTTGAAAAGTTATTTCCTTTATCGTTTATTTTATTTATATTTTATATATTACAAATATGTATATATTTGAATGAAATAAACGTGTTGTAAGCGTTACCAATGTTTTTATTGCATCTAATAAATTATTGTATATATATAATTGTATGCTGTGTATATATAAAATTAAGTTTATTTTATTTATTTTATAAATATTTAAAACAACACTCAAAGTTTATTAGGTATAAACTGCCATTAAAACTACCTTGAAGGTTTAAACTTTAGAGACTTTGCTGCTTTCCAAAGGTTTAGATACTTAACTATAATGTTTAAAAAAAAATTGTAAAGAATATCTACAATGAATCAATAATAGATTTCTAAATCAGATATCAATTTGAATGGATATATAGATTTGCAGTAATGAACCGCCATAAATTACGCATTTTCCATCTTCAAACAATTCTAAGAGCTAAATTAATGAACATTTAGCGTCTCTCTAATAGGCTCTAAATAATTCACTCCTCACATATTATTCTGGGCGAACTATAGATAATTTAACGACTATTAATACCAAATAATCTAATAGAGAACGGCTCTAGTATTAAACAGAAGTAAATCAACTCTACGCTGTAATTAAATTATATGAACAATACAGTTGAAAGGAATTCCTTAAAATTAGACCTGTTTAAAGTACCTTCTGTATACATTCAGATGAAGCTCTGAAAGAAATGAACCTTTCTTATAATGCAAAAAATAAAGCAGAAGCCCTTTGATTCATTACAGAATATTAATTTTCTTCAATCTGAATAAGGTAATGGCGCGTGATTTATTTTATAAAGATACGGAAGATTGCTCAATAGAAAATGTGAAACAGCTAGAGAGCTTCGTTTTTATTTGACGTCTTGGAAGCTCTTGAATTTATGAGCGGTCCTAGGGTTAAAGTTGCTCCGCTCAAAGTAAATGCTAATTTGAATAGTAATTTTTCATTTGTATGCTCTACGTAGAGAATTGGTTTTTAATGGTTTGTAGAAAGCGGAAACGTATGCATACGCTTTACTTCATCACATCATTACAATCAGGTGATTGACATTGACTGCACCATTGGTATAGTGGCAAGTGACCCTGACTGCTAAGCCAGAGATCGTGGGTTCGATTGCCACCTAGAACAAATATTTGTGTGATGAGCAACGATTATTTTTCTGTGTGTTCGATTAATTTATCTATAACATGTATGTATGTTGAAATATTTAATCATTTTTATCATCGGTCTGGTTCTCATAGTACAAGCTCTGCTTAGTTTAGGATCCACCGACCGTGTTTAAGATGACTCAATTTATTATTATTATTGGTTAAAGACTGTCTTATGCTCAAATTCGAGATTCGAGACTGAGAGAATTCCTCCCAGCTGAAGTCCATAGCCAGGCAAGGCAACTAATAATGCACTTGCTGGTGTATAAAGCAAATAATAAAAAATGCAGTACCTATTGGTTCGTTACGCTTATAAAGCATCGGCAACGCATTAGTAATACGATACCGTAACAGCGTTTCATACGTTTTATTTTCTTTTGTAAAATGCTTTTAATAAAATATGTTAAAATAAATGAAGAATGTAACAAAAAGTCCTATACGATAATTGTTGCAAAGAATCGACTCATGTTTAGTATAAAATTAGCTTAAAGATTACTTCAATGGTAAGCTTGACTGACGCCTTATGAAGATTTAAAGCTTTTCCGGATAAATTTATTGATATTTAGATTTAAGCATTTTACTTTTTTTAATTTTTAAGGTCTTTGTTTACACTTTACGTTCATCTTATAAAAAACATTTTTACTATGTGTTTTATATTCTAAATTGGTAGAGCCATGCTTAGGCACGAATGGGTCGGCTCGACCGCTGCGATACCACGGCATCACAGAAAAACGCTTGCGTTGCATTTCCCCGAACTGAGTGAGGTTTCCGGAGGCCCACTTCCCCCTCCCCTCATCTCCTTTCTCCTCTTTCCCATCTCCTCATCCCTCCTCTCTTCTTTCCGCTCCCTGCATCCCCCATCCCTCATCACCCTCAAAGGTGGGCAGCGCACTTGCGACACTTGAGTTGCAAGTGTCCATGGACGGCGGTGTCACTTACCATCAGGTGACCCGTCTGTTCGTCTGTTCCCTTAATAGTATAAAATAAAATATATATATAAACTTCTGCAGTGTCTTTCAATTCTGTATTGCTATGTACGACATGTTTTGTTTTGTGAATTTACTTTATAGTTATAATAAGGACCGTTATGTTAAAATAACATACATTAAATAAATTAGAATATTTTAAATATTCTCTTTTAAAATAAACTTTATCTCCATAAAGCGGCCAAACTTTTAAATACGTCAATTTCAGACAATTAAGTTCTCGGCCTATGCAACGCAACATTCGTCACTTTTAAAAAACTCTTTGTTCGAAATCATGATTAAGTGTAAAATTGTATATTGAATTGGAATTGTGATATACTTCTAAAATTATAGAATGAAAATTGCTTTAGAACATTTAAAGTTAAGACTTTTCATTATGCAGCAATATTAACCAGCTATCTCATTCTGAGTTAGATAAAATCCCCAATTATAATCAGCAGCGGATATCGGCAAAGCTTAGATTGAGATTGATTTACATTTAGACCCTAGTGGTCTATATGTAATGTAATGTGTCATCATCACCCATACATGTAGGCCTACATTTTATGTTACGTTACACGCCATGCAACTCATGACAATTTGTATAAGATGCCTCATTAATGATGAGAGTCGTTTATGATAGAGTAGAATGAGAGAAAAGAGAGTTTTGAATTTTGATTGTAGTATTTGCAATACCCGAAAATGGAATTTATGCAATAAACAAATGTATGTCTTTATTAAAAACTGCTCAAAGTTATCTGGATAAACTATTAGCAATAATACTATAGCATGGAATTTTTTGGGGTCGTATTTCGTGGGGTAGGGTCACTACATTTCTTCCCGTATGTACGAAAGCAAGTGCTCAGTCTGTGCCCTGTTGACGGCAATGGGCTTACAATGTAAAAATATGGTTGCCTAAATGTGGGCGTGTAATATGCCTCTCCCTACCCCCTGGGGGATATAGGTGTGAGTGCATGAGGGTTTGTGATAAACTAAAAGCAGCCGCGTGGCAAGCGACTGCACCGAGTTTGATGTAAGCCAGTGGTTATTAAAATAGGAAAAAGTTAAGATCATGTTAGAGCTAGTGAGAGAGAAACAAGCAAAAAATAATAGTAATTGTTATTTGGATAGAAATAACTAGAAACTTATTTAGTATGTTTTATTGTCTTAACGTCAAGAAACCTTTTGCAGAATTATGCAAAACATCGTTTTTAAGGGATTTGTTCCTTAAAAAAAAGACCTCACTTTATTGTCCATCAGTTTGTCTGCTTTTTAGTGTGAGCAGTTTTTTTACCTTTTTTATTGTTTTCTAGAATAAGCGTTTGTCTCACAACTCACCCGATGGGAAGTGAGAATGAAGAACTGATTTCTTGACTCAACTTATATTTATTCAGTGTCAAGCAAATCTCGTCATCAGGTAAAAAGTATTTCAATTTATGAAGATTTATGTATAATCGCAATGTTCATTCACCACATAATATCATTATTCTGTATGATGGGTACATAAGAACGTAAGGAGATTTGAGGATGTAAATGGGTTAAGCGTGAATGTAATAGGACGCTTAACAATCCGCTTTTACCATACCGAATAAAACCTCCTTAAAAATGCATAAATACTTTTTGTTATTCGTTTATTACTTTTTAGAACTCCATTAGAGCTTTATTCCTTTGTATTATATACTATAATGAGTAAATGTGTTTACAAAATATCATATTACAGGTTCAAAAGTAAAAAGCTACACAAACAATACATTCACAATAAAAGGAACTCTTTTATATATACATATCCTGTGAAGAAGGGAATTTGTTACTTTGAACGAGCAGAAAGAGACTTACATACAAAAGAATAAGAATATATCAGCTATAGCACTTCGATATAGAAATATTCACAACATACCTAGGACATTTCTCTACAGACGCGATTGCAAGACGATAATGAAATGGAACATCCTGACCTAAATACCGATACCGACCACATGCCTTCTAGCTCAAGTCGCAATTTGTGAATTAAGTCTTTAGGCTATTGTTGAACCTATTTGAAACTTTATATGCGGGTGCTGTTATCTAGACAACTACGGGATACCTTGTTAATTTTACTATCATAAATTTTATTTTGTATTGTGTATACATTTATAACTTATATATAACTTTTCCTTTTACTGAATCAAAATATTTTATTTCTGTACTTGCACACAAATGCAAAATCCTGAGATTTGTGAGCATTATTGAGCACAGAAGCTTTGCTTTGCCAGCGGCAAAGTATTTAGTACACAGTAAAAAAAAAGTAAATAATTTTATAGATACATACATAAATATATATTTGTAAAAAAAGTATGATGTGATGATTTAATCAAAGGTGTATTAAGCACTGGCTGTTTCATTTTTTTTATACAAATAAAGTGAATTTAAAATTTCTGATTTACTGAGTGTATGTTAAGGATAAACACAGTAATGTAAAACACTGAAATAGTAAGATTCTGAGATTATTCTACCTGTTGGATGCGGTCGGATCATTAAGTTAATGCTTGCTTTTGCTTGGCTTACGGCAGCCTCCAAAAGCGTTTAGATGTTTACATGACGCAGTTTTGTTCCCTACTTTTCCTCTTTCATTCAGGAGATTTATTATCTTGTCAGAAGAACAAGTGAATGGATTTAAGGGAAACGTGGTATTATTATTTACAAGAAATGCCTATTACATGGGTCTTTGAGGTAATTTGGCACGTACTAAATTATAATACTCGGTGGGATTCGAATTTGGAACTCGATTCATAAGATTCGCAGAGTAAATTTCTATGAGACTTAATGATTCATACAAAGGAAAAGATTTTCCTTATGTAGGTTTATACAAAACAAATATTCTTATTTACCAAGTTTGTTAAAAGATAAAACGAATAAATAAAGTTTAAAAGACACAACCTGTTTAAAAATTACACTAACGAGAAAAGTTACAAGAAAGGTCGACCGAGGAGATAATATTTAAGTAGTTGCCTGTATTCAAGTTACTCCATTTTTAATTTAAACACCTCTTTCCACTTTTGTCCGACTGACACATTTAAAAGCAAATACTAAGTAAATACACAAACAGAATATTAGAAGTATTCGGCTATATGTTTGTTGTTTAACGAAGTCAAACAAATAACTTGTACACAATTAAGTACTTTTCTTTGGCTTATTATATGCTTAACTCTAATGAAGTTGTAACCCGCTATGAACTATTGATGCATGTGACATGCATGTTTGCACTGTAAGGGTTTACGCATTTGTGATTTACCTAGTACTTCGACGCAGTAAAACATGTGAAAACACACAGCACACAGTTAAGGTTTTAGTCATTGCACTATTCAGATATTTACTTATTACTTGTAAAGGAACTGGAGGAAGAAGAGTGTCAAAGTGTGGGGAATTTGACAAAACGTCGTACATGTCGTGGTCAATATTACGTAAAGTGCATGTTAAATTTTGGTTTAACACACTGATGCCATTAAAAGTTACACCCTCGTGCTCGTTTGCTTCCTATGCCATAAATAAACAATGTAGAAATTCGCAGATAACTTTACATTTTGTGTATAAATTTTTGGCACTTTCTAAGGACTTACATGTACTTCTAGGTAGCCCTACTAGTGTCGAAGCCGACGGCGGTGGTCCTTTGTCAAACAGTGAAGCGTCCTGCCGCGACGGTATCAGGCGTCATTGTGGTTGTGAACAATATGAACCATATAAGTATTTAACTCATTACGTCATTAAGCCTTAAAGATCAGCAAATCTCTTATTGTTTTATTTGTTGTGTAATTTTCTAAAACAGTAAGTATATGCCGTTATTGTTCATGCTGTTTGATAAGTTATGGTAAAATTTATATAATTATGCAAGTAAGTGAATATTTGAGTCAGATAGATACATATTTAGATGAACCTTGAAACATTACACTACGCGTTTGAGCAGCCGTTTAAAAAAAAACCCTTGGGACCTCACATCAGGTATATTTAAAAGCTAACCTATATGTATTTAAATGATTAGATTGAAAATTATAGCATAATTAAAGTTCCACACGCACTAAAATTTGAATTTTGAATGTTTTGATAGATTGAGTTCAAGGATACTTTTCAGACCAGTCGAATGTAAAGTAAACTGTTCACTCAAAAAGTTAGGGCGTTTAGGTAATCAAGAACTCTAAGAGCTTTTTCATATTAAAAGATTAGTACTTCTGTGCTGACTACGCCTGTAGTCTCTGAACTGCTATTGTTTTTAACAACCATATGTGACTAGGTCGTTAATTTCATTTAGCATAGGAAAAGTTTAACATAGTAGAAATACGAATAGTAGTAGACGGTTAATATCACTAAGTATCATTTAAAAGCTAATAAGTTAAAAATATAGAATAGAATAAAATGAACTTTACAGTTCAATTTTTTATTTTACCTAATTTTAAAATATTAATATTTTGAAGGTTTCTGGGAAAATAAAAGAAAGAAAAAATGATAAACAAAGAAAAAGAAACTTGTCAACGCTAATATGAGCTTGTTGCGAATTCGTTCAACCCTTTATGTAAATCCAATAGGTCTCGCTGCGCGTTTCCCAGCGGGGGAATATCACAAATATAGTACGTAAAAGGAAGTCTTCCATATCTGTACGGAGAACGACGACGACGAACTGTCAACTGTAAGGAATTGTTCTAAAACTTTAAGGTTATATATTTGCGTACTGATGTTACGTAGACATAAATTGTTGGAGTGATTTCCGTACACGGATATTGTCTGATAATGAGGTTTGGAGTCAGCAAATTATGTCTTTGGTATTTTCATATTTTAATTTTAATTTATTAAATTAAAGAAAGAATTGTAATTGTGGATAAGCAGAATTTTATATCTTATAGACTGACTATGTGTACTTATTTCAGGTGTTGGTGGGAGACAAGTATAAAATATTTATAACTCAAGTTTTATTTTACAATATCATTTGGTGGTCTTTTGTATATCATTATTAGTTAGAACAGGAGGTGGATGAGATACGAGAATAAGGATTACAGGACAAAATACCGTTTATATATGCATACTACGTAGTTTAGTGAGCAAAGTATTTTATTTTATTATATATACATATATTTTTTAATATACTTTATGAAATTGAGGTCATCGCAACTTACGATCTACACATCTCGATAATATTTTGTATTAATACATTATGCCTAGATTAAGTGAAAATAAAGGAAATGGTACTAAAAGACTAGCTGTAAAATCATCAAGCAGTCAACTTTATGCCACATTAACAGACTGTTTAGTACACAATATAATTCTAAGAAGGATACGGTTTGTAGTTAACAAAAAAGGATAAGGACTAAGCATAAACGTAATAAATCAGTGACTACAAAAATGGTCGGTTTTGCTTGACACGACACTGCATGTGGCAGGCTTTTGTGCTATAGTAAATTTCAATATAAAAGTGTTAAGGCGCCTTTTTATCATATGAGGAGCTACCCCGAAACAATTTTCGGCTACAAAATTTATTTTTCGCATGAAAGAACTTTTTCAAGAATCACTAAGGAAATCTCTTTTTAATAATGTTAAGTCATGGTAGGTGACATGGCTTAAAAATTGTCATGATATTAATTTTAGTATTAATTACTCAGTGTACATTTAATGTATGTGTAGTATTAAATTGTGTATAAACGTATGTTTATACATAACAATGTAATAAATTGCGATTAATATTGTAAATAGTAAAATATAATTGTTTTACTTATAGTTGTTAATTTTGGATTTTGGATTAATATTAATTTTGGACACCAAAGATCAAATTAGCTAATCTTTCCCGAGTAGCGGTTGTCTCGAGAATTTTTAAATAAAGATAAAAGAGCTATTATATGGCAACCGAAGTGAATAACAAAACGTTTATGGAAATAAATAATCCGTAGACATCCCTTCACATATATTTATTATACGACGATTAATGGCTATTCTTTATAACTAGTTTAATCGCTCCAGTAGGACGATATAAAACATGTTATTTTCTTCGTAAAATATATCAAAGCTAAAATTTATATCATTTGATATTTTCCACACTAGAAAATCACTATTAAATCAGTCATAAAACCACTCTCTATACGTCGAAGTGAGTTCATGCTTATGCTCTATAACCATGAACTCACCCTCTATTTCTATGAACGTGGACTAACACGCAACACTCACATTTAACATACTTTTTTACAGAGATTCCATTTTTTATTAACATTTCCATTGCCAAGACAACGTTCTTGGTTGTTCGATAACCCTACACTAGCGACGCAATACCAACATTATATACCCACTAAGGGTTGTCACGCGATCTTTGCGATATGACCGAATAAAATTTTATTAAAGTTTGGTGTCTCAAGCCAAAAACTAAAGTCGTTTTAAGCGATATAGTAGATGACTATCCCAGTAAAAGTTAAGTAATAGCTTACAGAAAAATAAAATATGACTTTATAAATTTAGCTATTACATTTATACGATTTTAATAAAACTTTCAGGACCTCTGTGTTCGAAAACATAATAATGTATTCATAGTTTTTCCATATTGATCGATAGAGCAAACAACTCCCGAATAATAGTTATTGTAAATAATACATTAGGGTAAAAGAAACTTTTAGAGTAATTTTTATTTGTTTCTATGATTTAGAAAACATTTTAAGGCGAAATGAGTTTCTAGATATACTCTAGTAAAGTAGGCCGACTGGCAGCGAATGCCGAAGGCATTAAGTCCGTCTATGTACTAAATGTGAAATAAGTTTATAAATAAATAAAGGTAAGCTATAAAATTCCTATGTCCAATTATAGGATCGTTATTGCGTGGTATATTTTCTAGTATATTGCTCAATTACCGAAACTGCCTAAGTAATTGAAATAAAACATTTATGTTGTTAACCTAAATTGTCTATAAAAAGTAATGATTCTTACATTACCTGTGAAAAACCAAAGGTTTATGATAAAGTCCGCATCATTGAGACTTTTTGTTGTTATATGTTTGGTGTCTAAGCTAGTTATATATACACATATATGTCTTATTCAGTTTAGGTATGTTCTTTAGTAGCTTATTCTGTGTAGTGATTAATATTTAGAATATAACGATGTAGCCATTACTATACAGTATTGTCCATCAACGGTTGTCTGTAAGAGATCGAAAGCGAAAAGACTGCCCACTGTATCATTTTGTAACCGTGTGGTTTTCCTATAAGTCCTAACTTTTGATACGCAATAAATTATTATATATCTGAGCTATCTATCACACACACACACAACTCAGAAAGTTCCTTTTTGGCTGCAGCTGGTAATTATTTTATTCGGAACATCAGATGCATTACTATTGCGTTGCCACTTTGATTTTCTTTGGTATACAATCTGACACTAAAGGAAAGTAGGAAAAAAGAGTGCTAAAAGTGATAGGTGCATTTTGAAATTCATCGATGTGCAGGTCACCCATATACATAATTTCCTGTACGATAAATTAACCCTATTTACGATATATCTACGAAGTCGTTAGACGGTCAAGTACATCATAATTTCCATACATATAATTCCTTTATTTCCTCTGAACGTCGAGGAAACTAACTCTATTTCAGGAACAACTAGCTTTCTTGATTCAACAATGACATTGACTATTCAGATAAAGGGATCAATACGGTACCGATTTCTCATGTTATGATATAATAATACGTTTCTACTATTTTCATGGATATAGAATCAAGGACTATTAGGTATTATATCACACAAGAAATTATATGAAAGTGAATGATGTTTCTATTGTGGCCTTTAATAGTAGCGGTCAAAAATACATATGTATATGTATATATATATTTAATTTTTCAGCTGTCCTTTAAACAAAGTAAATGTCATGGGGTCGGAGTGCTCGTACGAGGTCGCAGGCGACAACGCAGAGGAATTTTAAGATGCTTGGTGTAAATATGTAGTTATTTTTTCTAATGTTTTTTTTTTTTTAATTTTAGTTATACATAAATGAAAACATTTGGAATCTTCAAGTAAAGTATAAAAAACCGTAATGTGGAAGGAGTATATTATCATATCTCAGGTATATTTTTTGAAAACCTTATGAAGTAAATAACTAACATTTGTCTGTAAATAAAATAAAGAAAAACATAATAAAATAAAAATAGGGTTTGTTCAAAAACATGCATCATTAAATTCCTCCTCATCGTCGCCTGCTCGTAGCGTTCACAGGAGAATGGCAATGTTTATTCAACTACAACGAATAACTAACTAGTAAAGAATAAAAAAAACTAACAAGCTTACTGATAAAATAACACGAGATAAACTAAATCATTAAGATGTATGTGCTGTATGATGTGTAAAAATAGATATATAAACGAATACATGTTTTTTACTTTACATGTTGTGTGTGTGTTTTATACACTACGCTATGTTGCTATATGATAGAAAATAAAGTATTATAAAATATTATGTATAAAAATCTTTGCCTGTTTTCATAAAGTTCTCTAAAATACAAAAAGATCTCTGTTGGACAATCATTATTTTACTCAACAGGAAAATTGTTGTGACTAATTAAAAAACAAATAACTTTGGCCCCTTTCCGCTCAAATAAACACCTAAACAAGATAGGATCGCAATAATTTAGGCAACATTAAACTCTATTGAAACGACATAAGTACTTCCCTGTATTTAATTGCGTAGAAGTAATTATTCAGTCGACAAAACATCAGTCTACTACGCAGCTATTGAAAAAAGAGATGATAAAAATTTAATTAAATAGTGTATTCTTAATTGTTACGCAAGTACATATAAATATGTATTTACCCGATGTTGTATTTTATCGTTATATTGAATTGTACGTTTAATAAATTAACATTTAATTAACCTTTAAGTTTTTTTTTATCTTATTGGGGAGGGGAAGGGAACAGAAGGAGGGTAAAGAGGGGAGGTGAAAGGGGGTTGGACCTCCGGTTTCCTATTATTATATCATATATTAAGTTTATTATTATGCCTAGATTTTATATGTATTATGAATTTGAAAGAATTGTACTGTTTAACTATTTATTTATACCATACTAAATGCAAGGGGATTGATATTGTGTAATTCTAAATAATATTCTTATTTTTTATTATTTGCAACAATGTTGAGACGTCACTCTTTGAAATTAAGTGCAATCAAATTTCATCCTAGGAATGTTAGTGCTGTGTAGTGGATGGCTAGGAATCTTGCGTTATCACTTCTAGCCTAATATTTTGCTGCTGTCACTGAAAATAAATCCAAGAGTAATTCTCTTTAAAGTACCTTACGTATAATTTAACAGATCAGAATTTTCGATTATATCAAGGCATGCAATTATGAAACTAACTTTAGTCTTGGGCTGTAGGTAGGCTTTATAGATCTAAACGCTAAAAGCAATATAACTACATACCAAAACGACTCTAAAATGTTTTAAGATTATTATATATAATTATATTTATGTATGTAAAACTTTTTTTTATTCAGTGTACATACATATTCATTACTTATTTTAATAATTAAGAAGACTAGCGGTGATGGACAGGATAAAACTATAATACCTACTAACTACTAACTTACAGTAATTGAACTGAGAATCCCAAGAAAAAGCAATCATAATTTTACTCATTTCTACATAAGCCTGCCAAGTAAAGCGAGATCACATGATATGTGCGTAATGAGTTTTGAATGCCAATAAACTGTAGTTCGGCTAAATAACTCTTATATTATAAAAAGAAAACGCTTTTTATTTGCGTAAATGAAATAGTTCATTAGCAACTTTTTTTCAACAGGTTTTGTCTCTTATTAAAATGAGAAGAGATATAATATGACAATAGACCGGCGCCTGTTCCGGGAGGTCCTTGTCCAATAGTGAACAGCGATTGGTTGATGACGATGATGATATAATGATTTAATATAAAAAGTGTGAAGCAAGCATACAGAAAATAAGTAAAGGTACGTTTCATTTCTACGACGACGGAAGCTTCAGTTAAGTATATATGTATATATGTATGTAATAGATCAGCTGTCTTACTCTTCCTTAAATTATAAAGTAACAAATTAAAATGATGAACGTATATAATAACGTAACGTCTTCAATACTAGGTAATAAAGTATTTGTAAGAAACTTAAAAAATAATGTGATTCTAAATTTGTGTTTCTTTTTATATATGCTACTCGATATCATCGCCATTTCTGAACTGATTTCAATCATTCGCTTAAATTAATTGAAAGTTTTATATTAAAGGTTAGTGCCATTTGAATGACTAATGATGAATATATAATATATATGTAATAATTAATGATTCATTATAGTTTTTCATTACGTAGGCGGCGTGCGATTGAATCCTACAAACCTATCTGAACAATATTGAATTATGCTCTCCTTTCGTCACCTTGTCAAACCCGATAGGTATGTCAAATATAAGTAATACATGATGTATTCTTTGTGCCACCTTGCCTCCAAAGCTCAGAGAGGTTGCTTATCAGAATATAGAAAATCGATACGCTACAAGCTACAATAACACCAAGTATACCGTAAAAATATGAGGAGACGTGTAGATTCTCAGTACTATTACGCATATGTATCTGACAAAAGAGCTAATTCGCGGTAATGTACTCGTATCTACATGAATAGATGCATAAATTGACTAGAATTAGTCTTTTGATTTTTTTAATAGTTTCAGTGGTCTTTAAGGGTAAGTTTTAGGTCGATTACTATCTATTTAAAATATCGTGGTGTGAAAAAGTTGAGAAAAATACAACGAGCATAATAAAATTGGTTACTTATTTGGTATTATAAAATAAATCTAAATGCATGCTAATACATACTATATATAAGTATATTTTATTTATTAAAAATATTTTTATCACATTACTACACGAATGGGCCGGCTCTTTCGGAGTAATGCCGTTGCCTCACAGAAAACCAGTAGGAAAACAATGCTTTCGTTGTGAGTGAGTGAACTGAGGCTTTCGTGGGCCTCCTCACCTTTTCCCGACCACAAATTACGATTTAGTTCTTACTAAATTTGAGTTTTTACTATTTTAGTTCAGATCACAATATTTGAAATTAATATTCAATAATATATATATATATATATACAATGTATTTGCAACTCCATAGCTATTTGCTATGAAAATGGAAAGCTAGGTCAGCGATACATTTCAGTAAAGTAAATACAGTCCTAAATAAATAATAAGAGAACATTAATGTACCGGAGCTGTTTGAAAATGTTTTTCTAAGAGTCCTTTATCAAAACTACTGGTTTACATCTGGTAAGGGATCTATATTATTACTTTGTCATTGTTCCGAAACAGTCAAGTAGAAGTAATGAAAAAAATTGATTTACGAGTAAAATCTACCAAAAAGGTAAGAACTTAATATTTTAAGCTTGTTAATTTATTTTAAGAGTTATACCTTATTCTCAAGTGTATCCAAGCAAACGATATGTTCAACCATAAGTCGTGACCATAATATATAAGATACGTAAAGTAAAGGAATTTTGTTTGATTAGATGAAGAAAATCAGAGTCCGAACCGATCAGTACTGATATGGCGGTTCTTGCTTTCATGTCTATTCTTTGCATAATATATCTAATTTTAAGAAACTATAAGTATTAATACAATAAGTTTATACTTAATAAATCATTTATATACATATATACGTTCACCCAATTTTCGTCCGATTTAGGCAAAGATAGATAGAGGGTGACTTTTGGCAATATTCAAATATTCTTGGGCCTTTTCCACATTTAATAGACCTTTATAAATACAAAATTATACATTTTAGTCATAATCTTGCCTTATCGTGGTTAGTGTCGATATAATTATATATATTCACAAACAACTCGTCTTACGAGAGACAGGAATTAGATATTGTACAAACTTCAACTGTTAATTAATTAATTTTAAATTAAAAGTTGGGAGAGGCAGTGTACCATGAAAGGCTGAATGTTAACATGTACGTCTAATTTCTTTTTTATTTTTGTGTGGAAATCTCCAAGGGTCGTCACCTCGAACAACTCGACCGACTCGAACCAACTATAAACCACACGGTGTTCCGTCACGAGAGCGTCTATTGCCAGGGATTCGGGATATCTTCAGAAGGAAGCATCCGGGAACCCCAGCAGACCTTGGCCACCTACCTAGCAGGCGACCACACATTGGAGTATGGGGCCTTATGCCTCCCCCATCGGATAGGCGCGTGTGGAACACGTACGTCACTCCACCGTCTTAGGCGTGTACGTCTAATTAACTGTGTTGATCACATCTAGGATCACTAGTTGGTATGTTAATGCTTAATTACAGTACTGTATAACCAGCCTATATATAATGATAAATTTGCTATTACACACTAGCACGGTAATGCTTCACACAGAATATATATTGAAGGCAATGCATGACATCTGGTTCACAGACTCGTGTGAATTCTAAAACATATTATTATATTCACTGTGATTGTAACTCATTACATGATGGTTATGACAAGTATTAGTATAACATAAGTTTTTGTTTTTGCCATTTGATTGTCATATTGTTTCAATTATTACAATATAAGTATATAAATTTTATATGCCAAAGTTTTTTCAAGTTTGTTCAGTATCGATGGGTGACGATTAGGTTTAAGACAGCTGCGAGGCGTAGAAATTAGGGTATAGGCACAGGATAAAACGGAAATAATCTCAGTGAAAAAATGTTTAGGAATGAGTCATGTCGTGGGTTGATAAAATCATTTTATTTATTAATAAAAGGTTAGAGGGCCCGGACTTCCCGGCACCAGCCAGTTCGAGTTATAGGTGTGCGATCCTGACTTGCTTGAGATATTGCTTAAACTCCCCTGGCCACCTGGCAGATGGCTTACTTACTTTCCGTTCTGCTGTCCCTTTCTTGCAACATACTCTCAATTTTCCCATATAGCCCAAAAGTGCCCGGGTTATGGCAATAGGTGTATGTAAAATCTATCTGTACCACTTTACAAACACAATTTTATCTCTCTTAGAAAAATAATCATTATTATATATTTAACTGTTTTGTCTAGCAGTATATATTTTAAGAAGCCTTAGGTTCTTTATTTTTATTTCACGAAATGGTAATAAAAATAGATGCCAAGGAAAATTAATATTAACTTAATCTCCAATATAAAGCGCTCTACCAACCACTCTGTACTTACCTACCTACTATTAAACACAGTGAACTAAAAACTTGAAGTCGAGATTGGTACTATAAATTGCAATCACAAGTCTTAGCCCCCTTAGTCTTAGCTTGGTCAGCCATTAATAAACTCTGTTTACTAATTAAGTTTAGCATAGACCATTTATCTTGAACTCTATAATGGATCACGGTTGTTGAAGTTGTGGCCTGAGGCATTTCAACCGAACAAAATTTAATAGTTTATGCTATTTACTGGTTTATTAATATGAATTATTATAATCAGAAAAAAAAAACAGAAAAAAAACTGCATTGAATATAGTAATAAATAATAATATTTAACAGTTTAAACATTAAAAATCCCCTTAAAATTACAAATCATCATAAAAAATATATTATCGGAGGTCTACATCGGTATGAGAGTTTTGAAAGTGGTTAACTAATGTCGGGCTGCTTATTGTACAGACTACTGCAATGGTAACTGAACGGAAAAACAGATTTTTTATAATGATGGACTTTGTTAATTCTACAGTAAAGGAGTAATCAGTTGGCAGATGTCATCGCGTCGCTACAGCGGAATGGTTATATTTTTATACTTAAAATATTTTGGGTTGGCTTACCCTTACCCCTTTCCGTTATCAAACCACAGAGCACTCGGGGTACTCGCAGTCATCAAGAGACCTCTTAAACTATTATATTCAGCATAACTGGAGGAAATACCTGAATGTGTAGATGTGAAAATGGTTTTATGATGATGATAGATTTAATTGAGATACCGCTACCGCTAAGTAAATTTACTAGAAATTAAAACATATTACTGACCGACAAAAAGAAAGCTTTCCTTATCTAATTTTTTAAGGTGCTTTTTGACTTTTAATTTTAATTATCTCCTATAAACATTTGTAATCATTTAAAGATGTATAAACTATTTCATTATTTAGTACTAGTATTGTATTGTCGTTATACCCAGAATTTGAATAACCAATAGTAATTAATATTGCTGACTTATTAAAAAAAAACTAAAAAGCACAGTCTAAAAATGTACATCGCGATAAATATTTTATAAGACAAGGGCACATAACAGGTTGCTTGACCCGAGTCCCAGGTGTGACTCGCGGTCGACCCAATAAACGCTGGTTTGACACAAGGGAGGACAAAGTTCCTCCAACTATACTAAAGCCATCCCGAAAAATTTTGATGAATGTTTGAAAAGGCCATTTGTAAATCTATTTTCAAACATATTATGGTTATGTGCCTGACGTTTAAAGGCTTTGTGTGAGTGATATATTGTTTAATTTTACCATAATTGATAAAAAAAATGAAAAATGTGGTGCTTTAGCATTACTAAGAATATGATTTTGATTATATGGGAAACGTTAATTCTTAAGCGTTAGTAACATTGAGCGAATTGCTTAATCTATACAAAAAATTAATAATATACATGCAATTGCTATGTTTAAAATAATTGAACAAAATGTCTTCATTTTATCAAAATAAGACGTCAGTTGAAAAAACTAAGTTATAATTAATTTAGATTTTTTTTATTTACTAGATTTCCTTTAGTATTCCAAAATATATGACAAACAAAAATAAAGTGTTTTATATACATTTTAACTTCCGTTCTATAAAGATTGTTTTTATTCCAGAAGTAAATAGATTTTTAATATTATTCATTGGTTTAAGAAAATGTTATCTATATATGGGCTGTTTTTTAAACAATAAAATGAATCAACGGTTTGAAAAAAAGAGTAATTATTTATTGTCCCTGAATCCACCCCTGATCACGGTCGCTGCAATTCGATGGAAACGTCGGGTAAACAAAGGCAATACCCCTTATACATAAATGAATTATCGCGAATAAGTCCCGATTTATACATATAATAAATAACAGTTATATTAAATACCTTAATAGTATGCTAAAATTATTCACACAAAACTCCTCACTTCCGAGGCAAGTGTCTGAAGATAAATTAGACTCTTTGCCAGCTATTCAACATAATAATGCAGGTAGCACACAGAATACAGGCTAAAATAATGTATTATAGAAATATACAATATTAAACATAATTGAAAGTGCCTTTGCTATTTGATATTGTTTGAGTACATTCAGGGCCTTTTGAATTGAATAGGAAACTTATGGTAGGCTTACAATTCCGAATTCAAAACACAAAAGAAAACGAGAGTAGCATGTAATCGATCGATGTGGTACAATTTTATAGCTTTTGTATTGACTTTAGTTGAATCGTAAGACTTTGGAATGTAATACAGATGTTCTTAACTGACTACAGAGGTGGCTGCTACACGACAATTATATACAAACTTGTTTGTAGTGATGTTGTTCTAAGCTTCGTATATTAATAATACTGCATGTAAAATGGCTGTGATAAGTTTTAAAGCTTTGTCCGAAAATCGGCTATTTCCTTTGTTTAATTAATACAATGCATGTACATACGTAATTCAAATGTGCATCTTACATCGTCTATAAAGTGAATATGGTAGAGATAATATCTTTATATAATCATTTTGTAGTATCTTTTTTTTTCTTATTGCGGTTCAGATTCAAATCACAAAAAAAACAGTGCCAAGTAACTAATCACCGATTATTGCTTTTTTACAATTTACTAATATATAATATATATTTTTTATCATATGAATCCAGTTACCTACTTGTCAAAATAATATAGTATAAGACAAGGGTATTTATGACAATGTTGAGGTACTTGACTATCCCCAGTTTCTAAATAAGCAGTCACATGTGGTCGCAACATGAATAAGCTCTTTGATTTTAGGTAACTTTAAAAAACTCTCCCATTCAAGAGTTTAACTGAAATGAATCGCCACTTATGTACGGTGTTCTGTTTGGTATATTCATATGATGTTAATATATAGCAATGAACATCAAATTAGGACTAAGTTATTCTGTATACTTATGTAAATATATTTTTTTATATTACAGTGAAAAGTTGATAAAAACTATAACTAAAGTAAATAATTTATTTTTAATGGCTAACAAACGTAAATACTAAAGATTTTTATCCAATTTCTTTAACCGACAAATAACTTCATTAAAGTGAGTAAAAAAAAGTTTTAATAAAAAGGATTCTCTCTGCGAAAATGTCGTATAAGATTTCCAACCATTTATAAACTCACACATAATCCGAATAACATAAAATCGTCTTTAAAAAACTTCACTAAAATACACTGATGTATCGAAAGAGGCCGTACTGCGGCATCGCGGGAGAGCGCACAACCATCCCTTACCAAGGGCTCAAAGCTACTGAACTAACGCAGACGGACACGTTGGAGGCCGACGACAGAATGAAAGCTAGTGTGGATCCCCCCAACCCTCTTCCCTCGACACCTCATTTCAAAAATGCACACATAAAAAAGAAATAGCCCCCTAAAGAATGCGAGAAGTGTTGCACGTTCATAATTACTTGTGCCTTAGATTTTGACCTTTGTTTCAAAACAGTAAAAACGAGGCTGCGAGCCGGAATGTGCTACCTGTATTGTACTGTAGCAATTGTCGGAATTCATTTAGCTACAACCCCTATAATTATCTTTTGTTTTTTTTTAATGTTGAAGGTGGAAAGCCGTGATAATTAAATGTTATCTATCATAAGTTCATAACAAATAACACTCATTGTCATCGTGCTGTTAACAGTGAAACTGCCACAAAATATATTCACAATATTTAATTGTCGATTCAAAGACAAAGTATTTGGTCTAAAGAAAAACTGCTTTTTCCTACCTAAATCCAAAAGTGCATTTCCGGTGATTTTCAATTTCCAATAAAATTCTTCAGAAGTCGTTTGATTGCTGCTGGCGGTTGCTCAACTTCACACTGAATACTGAATTCGTATGACGCTGAGTTGACTGGATAGGTACGAGAAACGAAAGGAAGTTTTCATATCTGTTTAAATAATACTGAACGTCAATGTGTTGTTGGAATTCAAACTGACGTTTTAGTTTATGCATAAAGAGCTGTGTTATGAGTATGACTTATAAAACGATAATTTTGACTGTTTTATAACACAAGATTACCTTCTGTATCATTCGATGTTTAACAAAATCTATAACTTATTACTTTATTTTATTCATATGACGCAAGACATATTTGTGACATAACATTGAAAGGATATTCATTGTAAACCGCTAATCTAAAGGTATCCCACTTCGTCCAGGCTCTGAATGGTAGAGTGGCTAGCGACGACAGTCCACACCTGGTACTGAATCAGATTCCTTAACACAAAGTCGAACGTGAAATAAGAACCCTAAAAAAACAAAAAGAAGGTCTAAATTTCCAAAGATGATTTTACACTTTGTATCTTTATACGATCGAGAATGTGTATTGAGAAAAGGACGCTCCCAGAAAAGAGCTTTATCGATGCATAAAATATGTTATTATGAAGTTGGTCCGATGCCTCTAAGTCAAAAAGAAGGTGCCTTTTATTCATTTAGGAATTCGTGGCATCGTCTTTATTTCCACCTGTCGTAAATTTGCAACCTCAGACATTTTTATACAAAATATTGCAGGAATAAAATATTAGATTACGGAATTTAATTTTAGTATTACCCTCTAGACTCTAGATACTATTACTTATACGTAAGAATTTAAATAAAATTCTACAGAAGAAACTCAATTAAAACATCAACTTACATTATCCATTGTAAACGGCTAATGTAATTTCTAAATAATGCTATTACTAGAAGAAATTAATTCCGTACTAAACAAATCCCTCTGCTGTGATAAAGAACAGAGTACCTCCTAGTAATCATGATCTTGCAAAGTGCTAAGTTATAGTTAAACTGAGATCTTATTAATAACTATAAGTAATGTACAGTTTAAACATTGCATTGATTTTGTTTAAGAACAGCATTTCCACTTCTTGAATTTATTGTTTTCACATGATATATGAACCGGTTGTCATATTTTCAAAAAAGTAAGTTACTTTTTTAATAGTGCACTGCACGGATGGCGCAGTGGTTAAAGTGGTCACCTTGGTTGTAATTCTTGTTCTGAGTCTGGGTATTCTTTGCAACTGTTATTTGAATGTTTTTAGGAATTAATCCTAGTTGGGGAGTTGTCTTTAAAAAAAAAAAGGATTCTAGCCGTTGACCGTAGTTTATGCTTACTGCTCCGCTCTTAAAGATTATCGACAGAAATACTCTATTGAATACAAGAATCGGTGACATCTGACCGGCTGTTCCATATATTAGACAAACATACTAATAAACCAGAGATAATAGGTTCGGTGTAACCAAGTCACGGGACTGTTTGTGACATGTAAACATATTAGGATTTTTTCAGTCATGTTTTACTTCAGTCTTGAGTCACACTCGAATTCATGTTCATTCCATTCAAATAATTTACATTCATGTTATAGAAAAAAAAATTGCGTATGTTACTTAAATACATACTCGCCGTAATTATTCAGTCACTATATGTGTCGATCAGCAGATCCGTCTTCTTTATAATTGACTTTTAAAAATCTGGATAACCACCTTCAATGCGCTTTTGCAATTAGTTTGCGCAATACTTTCCATCGTAAAAACATTCAAATTAAAAACTTATTCGTAATCTTATTGATATATCCCATGGTCAAATTCTGATTTAGATACAATGGAACAGTGCAGGTATAAATTATTATTTTGTTTTCTCATGGATGCCATTATCAGAACTGCGGGAAGCACCAGCTTTCAAATAAAAAAAACATCAAAATAGGTTCACCCAGTCGAAAGTTCTGAGGTAACAAACAATGAAAAAAAAAAACATTCGAATTGAGAACCTCCTCATTATATGAAGTCGTTTAAAAATAGCTTTCTAACGAACTATACCATACAAGACATACTATTTATTCATTCATACTCTAATTTCGGCAAAATGTGATAAGAAGAGAAAGATAAGTAATATCTACTATTACAAAATCTTTCGCAATTTTTAACCTCTGACAAAAGAAGAATATTTTTAAATTTTGTACTGTATCTGTGTATATGTGTGTTTCTCTGGCATCCCAATCTCCCAAAAGTGTTTAAGTAAAACTGCCAAGCCCAGATGTTTACTGATCATCAGTTGTTTTCTAATCGTGTGAGAGGTTTCCAAGTCATGGGTATTTTTAATTTATTCCTGTTTACATCTTCCGTTTTCATCTACATTTGGAAGTATTTGATATGAGACAGCCTAATTCTCTCAAGATAGCTAAATACCGAATAAGCAGTATAACATGTTTAATATCATACAAGTAATGTTCAGTAAATAGTTAAGACAAAATTAAGCGTAACCTAATAATTTAATTTTAATTACATATCTCAATCAAGGTTATGGATGTAGTAGTGAAACTTCATATGTACTAATTGCTGATTGTTAACTAAAACTTTGTTGTTAGCGTTATTACTGAAGATTCCAAATTACTTTATGAGTTAAAAATCAAGATAGTTGATATTAAAAATCTGTACATACTATCTTACTTGGAATTCTCAATCCTGTGTATTGAGAATTCCAAGTAGCTCTCATAGTTCAAGAGCTTGTCACACAAGTATGCTATTCGACTAGACATTTATTTTTGGCATGTTGCCAAGAATGTGTCACTGAATATTGTTATTAATACAACCCTCATTTGGTAATAATAAGATTTAATTTAACATTTTAGCTTAAAAGAAAGAATCAAGCTTTAAAGCATATATTTTATAATGTCATACAAAACAAACTCATTTAACGAACTGTTTACACATTGCAATTCCACACACCTACATACAATATTCATGCCTTTTACGATAGCAGGACGTTTAATGAGTGTCAGCTCAAAGATATGTAAAGTCAACAGTGATCAGTACAAATTGAAATCGTCTTTTTAATCCGAACATTTACTTAAACATAAAACGCGTGATATTTACGTAACGATGTGTTTACACGCTCAAGGGATAATTTATCGGCATCAAAAGGGCGAGAAAGCAATGTCGTGAAAATGTAAAGGATCGAGCCTTGCGTCATCTAATGACCTGCAAACATCAGGATATCACAGCCGATTTACTAGGGGACCTTTTGCTCTGCTAGGCTGAGTAATTGATAACAAATAGGTGGAGATAAAGCAAGGGTTTCAGGAGAAAACTCAGCTAATACTATGGTAACCCTGAGTATCGATAAAAGGTGTGTTAAACTTGAAAATAAACAATTCGAAGCGGTTAATGAATTCTGACTAATGAATTCAAAGAAAATCTATTGATATTTGGTGTTCATATTTTTGAATGTTGAAATGCCACTGATGTTTTGGAATAACAAGTCACAAAAGTTAATGGCAGGTAGAATATAGTTAAAATATTATCAGATGTGTTAAAGAAAAACGACTATATTTTTCTATTTGTAACTGTAGTGTCTGAGTAACTGTTTTTGTAACGGACTTCAAAATAAGGGAAGCACTATAACAATGTTGTGAATAATATCGTTTTGTCTACATCTGAAACTTAACTGATTTGTGAATATCGTATCATACTATTGGATAATGTATATATTTAGATTCAATTGCACAAGACTTACTTGAATATTGTGGATTTAGAAGAGTGTAAACAGGAATTCAAATGGTTCTCGTCATATTCTTGTATATGTTTTATTGCATTTATGTACCACACAATAAATAAATACATTACGACCTAAGGTTATACTGTACATTGATGAAATTAGAAACAAGTTTTACGTATGTATTAACTACAAAGTTTTATGTGTAGCTGTAAATTCGAGTACCATTGATCCCTTGTTAATAGTTATACCATTTTATTTCCTACCATTTACGTTTGAGACCCTGTAAGGTGCTGTTTGTGTTTAACATTAAATACTAATAGAATTAAAGATGAGGCTGGACGATTGATTTGAAATTTATTTTTATTCAAAAAGTTCCAATACAAATGTAAATTTCTCAATAATATGTACATATACAATATTAAACTGCTGGTCTTTATAAATGTATAGTACTTTAATAGACTTGACCCCTGATGGGATAATGCGTTAAGGCATTGAAATTCCCGCATCGTATTACCTAAGTAATAATAATAATACTTTTTTAATTAACTGACTGCCTATTAATAAACATTGATTATCCTTGACAGAGTTTCAATATTTAAATAAGAAAGTTTCCAGATGCAAACAATTATGATACACGTTTTAGCTATTATATGTACAGGCGGCTAAGAGAAGAAAGCTAAAGTAAAAGTACAACACGCATTAGCGAAGCCACGCCCCCGATGACCCACGACTGTTTCCTTTGCTATTTTTTGTCCTTCACAAAAAAGATAATAAGCTGGCGTTTCGAACAAAAAATATTCTCAGGTTTTGCATCAGATAGTACTACATATTTTGTTAGGGTCGTTTTGGTTCAGTCAAGTTGTCTGCATACAATGTTTATAGATTACAAATACAGCTTTACATTTATCTGGTTTACTAGACGAATATAATATTTAAGAGTCTAAAAAGACAATTACGCTTAATGCTATTATTAAATTCAAAAGAAATATTTTTTATAATATCCATTTATGTGCCGTGTGGTTCACGGTGGAGTAGAATAGGGCCTCCATAATCCCTATTTCTTCCCGGTGGTGTCGTAAAAGGGGATTAAGGGACCGGAATGTTATCTATCAGACAGTATCTGTACAGTCATACAGTGCACGGTTGACGCCAATAGGCCCCCTTACGTAAGTAAGACCCAATTCTAATTAGCAAACTGTAGGTGTTTAATACACCTCTGCCTACCTACCTGCCTACTGCTTGCCTTTACAGGCGTAACAATATGTATGTATGTGTATACATTTATATTTTTTTAACGCGCCATCTATAATAGGAGAGCCATGCTTAGGCACGAATGGGCCGTCTCGACCGGTGAGATACCACGGCTTTGCAGAGAGCCTCGGTTGTGGAGCAACGCTTGTTGAATTTCGCTTGCTTGTCAGGTTTCCATAGGACCGACTTCTACTCTCCTTTTTCAGTTCCCCTAGTCTTAAATCTTCTTATTCCCACTCTTCTATTTCTCCTCCCCCTCATCCCTTCCTTCATCCCCCTCAAAGATGAGTAGCGTACTTGCGACTCGAATTGCAGGTGTCCATTGACGGCGAGTCTGTCGCCCTATATTATATTTAAAAAAAACTTGTATATATAAAGAAATACATATTTTCTGCTATTACCTTACTGTAAACAGACTACAAAATTACAGTCAAGTATTAGGCAACCGCTTTACTAAGGCGGCTTAATAAAACAGGTAATGCATAACAGAACTTTTTTCTAAACACTTTAAATCCCATTCGCGTTGGAATTCCAAAAACCTGACGAAGTCCTTGACATACATCCCTTATCACGAATTTTATGGTAAGCAGACGTCTCCGACACCACTTAAAGAATTCCTTGATAATACATAGCACTCGGCTTTAAAAGGGTTTCGAGGGTCGTAAAAGCCTTTCTCAAATATGTTTTAGAATATTTCTGTAAAATATTGTCGACATTTCTGTTATTTCCTGTGATACTATTCACTGTCATATAAGGTATATTAATAATAATGATTCATGCATTCACATTTCCTTAGACTATTATGCAAGTAGATATATCACAAAATCCACAACATAGAAGCCTTTTTTTAGATGGAATTTTAATTCCATAATGCAAAGCCTTTGTAGGGATTGACAGCGAGGCGAGGAATTTCACGCCCAGCTAATTTATACTTCCTCGTTTTGACTCAAAAGCTTTGCTTAGCCGACAACCCATTCAACCTAAGGATGTTTTGTTTAAATAGCCATTAAATCTGGTGGACCAAAAAGAATGAGTCTCTGACAACGTAAATTTATAAATATGTATGTACATAAAGTCAACTTTAAACCAAGGAAACTTTTACGCATTTAAGATTAAACATTTAATCCGAAAAAAAGCTAGTATGTTTTTAAAACAAGCTTTTTGAAAAAGAGTTAGGTCATGCTCGGTGAAGGTCTATACAAAATTTGAGCCCTATCGGATATCGGGAAGCAGGTCAAATTTAACGTGCAAGATTTCACTACATCGTTGAGTAAACAAACAAATGACTAGAAATCATTCTGTTTAACTATAAAATAACCTAACTATAAATAAACCTTGTAACCTACATAATTAATACCCCTATACTACAAAACCCATCTACAGTTTTGAACTTGGCAATTGAAACTATTAATGAACATAGCAAAATGCCTGTCAGAAATGAATTAAACAGCCGTGGGCCTTTATACCCAATTATTACACATTGTGTACTTTTTTAGGGGTTGTTTATCAGAGTAGGCTGTTATCACTGTTATATTAATATTTTCGGGGCCTTGATGTATTATTATAAGATGGTGTATATATATATGTATATTTTTGTACTACAAAATGTTTCAGGTAAGGTTCCGTTAATGTCTTGTAAAAAAGCTAAGGTTTTACTGGCATATTCACTATTAGATAAAGATTAGAAGGGTCTCTAGATTTAAAGCTCTTATTGTTGTTTATTAAAAAAAACTCTTTTTTTTTAATGTATAACTCATCTATTATACTTAATTTTCATCTCTTCATTCAACACGTTCTACTTAAAAGCAGTAAGTTGCATTATTATCAATACTTTTATACCGAAATAAATTTTGCTAAATTAATTTCAGTATTAAGAGTAACCTTTTTCGTAAAAAGACTATCTAATAACATGTAGCAGTATCATAGATATAAGTATATGTAGATCTATAAGAGCAGGCGCTTAGCGGCACTAGTTTTAACAAAATAGCGTGGCATGACGCTAAACCATTCCATTGTCATGTAATGCATTGTAAAACTTAATGCATGTACATGAAATTATTTATTAAGTTATAATTCTGAAATTAATTACATTTCATTAACTTCGTTATGAAAATTAGGCTCAACAATAACATAAATTATTAGTTTAGATGGTGTAGAGGGGTTTAGTCATATACGAGTGAACTTAAACCTAAAAAATTAGGTTTAAGTTGGCTCTACACCATCTGAAGTGTTAACAAAACATGTTTTGTTAACACTTCTATAATAATGTTGTGTTTATGCCGACTTTTATTCGATACGGAACAAAGACTAGTAACATAAACTTATGAAGTATTAAAAGATATACAATATCGATTTAACAAAAATTCTTAATTTTATTAGAGCGCTGGTTACGGTAGGAGCTTTCGACGACAGATACATATGTATATGAATTCTCCATTTACAAATAACGTTGAATGAACGACTAAAGCTTGTTCATTCACAAGTTACGTTTAGGAGGAAAGCTGCTCTGTGTGTTCTGAATCTCTTAATAATTAATTAACAATAATGTACGGTAAGTAGTCCAGTAACGGCGTGTTTTGTTAAATTAATTCAGAAACAGGAATGTACGAATATCAAACTTGTATTTATCACTACTATATGTATTAGTGTTTCCTGAACTACTATTAAAATGTCATTAGCGCACCATTTTGGATGTTATCGAAAGGTTCTCGTGGTAATGTTGCCACGAAACACATTAAAATACACATGTATTAGTAATTACGAAGTATACATACATTTCGTATTTGCAAATTGAATAGATCTGGCAAAATAACAACAGTAACTGTGTTCGTTGAACTGAAATAACTTCTATAAATTGATCACATTCACAACATTGAGAAGGTATTGATATCACGGTACAAGGAATATTAGTTTTGTAGTATATTCATCCAAGTAGCTAAATACTGTTATCATATTGTGCCTACCTGTTTTGACTATGTTGTTTAGCATTCTTAACAGCCCAACTTCCCCTTCCTATCTCACTTCACAGATTCATAGGCTGTCATCTAACCACAGTAGAGATCTTCGGTCTTCAAACAACCTCTTACTCCTTTGTCCTACACATAGCTCTTCCCTTGTTCATTCTTCATTTTCTGTTTAGTCTATTCTATTATGGAATGCGCTTCCTCTTGAGAATATGATGTCCACGAGTCGAGATACTTTCAAAGCTAACGTTCGCAAGTTTTATTTGAAGCAATTAGCAGAAATATCTTCTTGACTTCACCTCAAACATTTTTATTTATTGAATATTTTTTTTTGTATTTATATATCTCTCTCTCTATAATTTATATATATATTTCTGTCTATAGTTTCATGTGTAATAATTAATTATGTACATAACCTTCAGTCAGCTCCCTATTAATTTTTTTTTTCTATGCACCTGCCTTGAACCTCTCTGCACCACCAAAAGTTTGACAGGAAGATAATGCCTCTTGGCATTAAGTAAGTAATGTATAATATAATAAAGCCTTTATTATTCCATTGGCAATACACTCCTATGGATAGTAATTAGTATGGATATTGTTAGTCGAATACACATGCCATCTGGACCCCTCTTCGGGTGAAGGCCTCCTCCAGAGACTGCCACTCGTCGCGATTTCTTGCGAGGTTTGACCAATTTAGTGTTCCAACGGTCTCTATCTCATCCTTCCACCTCGCCTTTGGTCTTCCTCTGCTTCTATGCCCATGTGGTCCTCTCCACTTAGTCACAGTTTTCGTCCATCTGTTGTCTGTGTAGCGTGCCACATGACCCGCCCACCTCCATTTTAGACCTCGTGCGAAGAACAAGGCATCTAACACGCCAGTCTGCTTTCTTATTGCCCTATGATTCACTTTGTCCTTCAATTTTATGTTTAGTGAGCTGCGTTCTAAGGCTCTTTGACATGATATTAGCTTTCTGTTGGTTGTTGAGTCAAATATCCACGTTTGAAAGCCATATGTGAGACAGGGTAAGAGGCATGAATCCATTACTTTCTTTTTTAATTTTAAGTCCATGTTAGACTTCATAACTTCTTTATAGCCCCAGAACTTTTTCCATGTGATTGATATACGCCTGTCTATTTCTTCTATGTTGTTACTTTTGCGAAAGGATACCTGTTTGCCTAAGTAGATATATTCATCAACATAATTTATGATGTTATTATTTATTTGAATTGGAGTTCTGTGGTGGTTAGACATGACCTTCGTTTTCGAAATGTTCATTTCCAGGCCGACGCTTTTGTTTGCGTTATCAAGTTCTGACATCTTGGATTGGAGCTCTGCGGGGCTTTCTGAGAACAGTACAATGTCGTCATAGGTGGTGAAGAAGAGTAGTAGAGAGTAAGTAATGTAGGAAGTGTTAAATAAATAAATAAAAAATATTATCCTAATACATGACCATGCATGATATGTGGAATAAGTCACCATAAGGACATATTCGAGTTTTCATGTATCGCCTGCCTCATATGAGTTTTTACTCCATCATACTGATAATAAAACGATTTTATGAAATCAACAACAACGCCAGTCATCAAATGGAATTATTTTTATAATAAAGTTAGTACCGATTCTGACTCATGTAGAAATAATAAAATAATGTTGTTTATTTCATTATTTTTAAATAAAATCATAAGGTAGGAGAGATAGACACCTACGTACAAGATTCGTTCATTAAGAAATAAATTGATATTGGAAGTAGGTACTTAGGAGCAATTAACATCAGCGACCAGTATTTAGTACTGTCTTGCAACTACTCACCAAAAGTATTGATAACATACCACTATTCTGACCTCCAACGAGTCAGAATATAGCTCGAAAATTACTTGTCATACATATGTATCACGTGAGTTGCATTAGGTCACGAGTATGACGTATATGCAATTTACAGAATACAGATTTGATGTAAACCAAAGTGCTATGGCAAACAGCATCTTGAGTTAAATTTGCTATCTAATCTCTGAACTTTGATCAACTTAGTATTTACTTATACAAGCAAGATTGCAATGAACACGTACACTTTATTATAACGAAACATTGGTTAAATGTCATATATACTATAAATTAAATAAAAAGTCTGTACTGTAAAATAGTCTATATAATTCAATAAAAAATACTCAAATAAAATCATCTTTCTGTATCAAACGGCAACAGAACTGTAATTAATAAAAATTTTACACGTTTATTTCGCTGCCAAATCAGTCATTTCCATTGTAAATATTCCAACACGCAAAATACAACATAGCACATTATTCGTGATTTCCAACACAGCATTAGGGTGTAGCTATATTTACATACATGAATAAGGCAGACGCAGAATATAGGCTTTTACGCAACGGAGGCGCCGCTCGTCGACCTCAAAAGGATGTTACATGACCATTTCCTGATGGAAGTGAGTTATTATCTGAGGGCGTACATTGACCTACTTTTCTCAGAATGTATTGTCAAAATGCAAAGTATTTTTCGATGGATAAGAGGACATTGTTGGCAATACTGTAAGCCCCTTATAAAGTTTATTTAGAATTAAGTAATATGTATAACTTTAGTTAATTTTGATAAGCGTACAATTGTACCCACACTCGTACATATCTGTGGACTTAATAATGAACTATTACTGTTATTTATACGTAATAATTGATCCGTTCATTATATGTACAAATATCGTATGTTGTAAATTGACCTTCAGCATTCAATATATCAGGAAAACAAAAATATAATTATTTAAAAAAATGGAAATTAAACTATGGCACACAATATAATAAATAACGTTAGTCAGTAAATATTTATATTTATATATGTTTTTGTTAATAAGTAAGTCTAAATAGTCGAGTGACGAGTGCCGACCCTATAAGAGTTTGTACAATTAGGCAGAATCTAATATCTTATTTACATTCCGATACAGGTGACAAAAGTTATAAAACAGTCAAGAGTCATTTATGCACGCCCATAAAAAATCTATTTATTTAAGTACTAAGAACAATTTATCTATCAATGTTTTTGCAAGTACCCAAATAAAGAATAAATATCCCTGAATGTAGTAAGCCTTCGATATATCTTCTTATACGGAGCTTAAAGTAATCTTAGCTAAGTGTGATATATTATTTCGTAAACAAACTCACGCATTTAGAGAGAAGGGATTTCAAGTGAATTTTTGAGAAGAAAAGAATACAAGACTTAACCATCAGTAGATGAGAATGTTTTAGCGTCTATGTTTTTGTTGGATTTTAAATCAATATTAACGAAAAATATTACGTTAGGTCAGTGTCGTCGGTATTTAGTTTTATTTTATTAGATATTGTGACCGTGATATAATTTATTACACCACTTTAATAGATGTTTGACATTATTGGGGTGTTAGATATTCTATTCGTAGTTTATACTGGTATCAAAATTGACGTCTCTTATCTCGTTCTATTGACAAACGTTTTCAGTATATAACAATAACAATTAGGTAGGCAGTCTGTCGTTTAAGTGTTATAAAAATTATAATATTTTATAGCTAGTTCCATCCACTAGAAAAAAAACAGTACACACAGTGTACAACAGTACAACGACTACTATGTCGTCAACTCTATCGAATATTTTAGACTACGACGTTTACTCTCAAACTAATGTCCACATTCAATAAAAGTTCCACTCTACAAGGTTTATCTATTTAGATGTTAAAATGTGGGAATATTTATCTCAGTGTTCTTAAGTTTGTTATCCCTATCCATATATATTTTCCTTTACAATGTTATTATAGCTTGACCCTGGCAACCAGCCAGTGCCATACATTATACGGCGCCGCTTATACGAGATAACTTTCTTGTTGCATTTACAGAATATCCACTGTATATAGTTCAACTATTTTAGTAACATATTCATAGAATTAAAGTTAAAATATTTTCTTATTATATTAAGTGACTAATTAATTGTATTATGATACTGTTCTATTGGTTTACTTTTCACATTGCAAATAAATGTAAATGTTAGTAATTACCCACTGTTTTCTTTATTTTCTTTCGCACGGTTCCTTTTACCATCTCGGCTCCACAAAAAATACATACATACAATATATGTAGGTACGAGTTCTAAATTTAATAAAGGTTGCAGTGCAAGTATTTTGGGTAATGGTTTCACTTTCACAATGTAGAGCTGGACAGTAGGTGGACAGTTAATCTAACTATTATTTGGCGACACTTTAGTCATTAAACCAATTGCTATTTGTGTAATTAAGGCATTTTTGGAATATAGCTATTTGATGTTTAAGGATGTTGAAGTTAAATATAGCCCTTTCTGCTATCTAGTTCAGAAATTAATAAAACAGTCAATATAATAAAAAAATAAATAAAAGTCTCTCTTATAAAGTCCGTACAATTTTCTTATATACGAGCATGTGTCTCATATTTAAGCAGCATAGCCATTCAAGTAATTCCACTAAAACATGTTTGAGACGTTCTCAAACGTTACATACATTTATTTTTACTAGCAAACTTATTCTAAATAAGTGCGATATTTTGTTGCAAGCAGTCTATACCACAAGGTTATTTCTCTTAAGTTTATTTTTTTAAGAGTTAATAAATAAAATACATTAAGAAACTTAATTATATTTCTAATGAATATAATTTGAGTCAATAATATAAATATATAATATATACAAAAAAAATATAGGGAAATTGCGTCAAAGTAAAGTGTTTGAGTGGAATAGGGCCACCCCATTCTTTCCGTAAAAGGCTACTTTGGGATCGGACTGTTAGGTAAGTGAGACCTAATTATGGTCAGCCAAAAGTGGGCGTTTAAGACGACTCTGGCTACCTTTTCTAGGATATAGGAGTGTATGGATATCTTAGAAAATATGTCATACCTAAATAAAGCTATGTGTAGATATACCTCAACGAATGCACTGAAAAAATAAATTTATTTCTTAAGCAAACTCAAAGAGATCTGATATCAATAGAACCTTTGAACTATCTTTTCCTTTCTTGTTAAGATACTCGCAAAGCATTTTATTTGTATTTTTTATTTGCTTACACGCCGTATTACATTTCTGTTGGATGTATTACAAAACCACGTTGGCTTAATATCCGTTTTCCATTTTCTATGGACCACCAGATAATAAGCAGTTTTCATTTTCTTATTGCTGTATTATAAGTGCTCAAAAACTGTTTTGGAATGAGCTAAATACATTTTGTACTTTACTAAGTGTAATGGAATTTTTGTTAACAGTTTTATGTTTCCAAAGCTGTGTCTACTATGTCGGTTCAATGAGCTTGACCTGTTTGAGCTATTTCTTACACAGATCAATCCAGTACTGACTTCCCGTGTTTGTAACTCTTCCGTTCATTGTATCCCCTATTTTCCCATTTCTAGTTCTTCAAGCGGCCGATATACAAATAAGTCTTGCTCACTTAGTGGGACAAAATTATAATAAGCAAAACGTGGGTGTTTTATATGCATCTTAAAATTTGTATTGTTTAACAGATGAACAAAGGATGTTCAGACAGTTTTTTTTTTTTTTTTCACCTTTCACAATATTGTGTTACGTAGGTGACATCACAATACGTGAAAATCCTATAGTACTGCAACTGAGTATTTGTAATAAACAACGGCAAAGATAAATATGTAGTACAATTTATACTAGGACTTGAACATGCAGATGGTAAATATGTATGTGTAAAGGAGTTGTTATACGAGTATATATGACTCAAGATAAATATTTTATCTCATATGTTTTTAAATACCAGTGATAAATTTAATTCGTTTTTATTTAATTATAATATTATAACACATACTTAGGACCTTACATAAATAAGACCACTTTATAACTTTACTATCTGCTGTATTTAAAAATTAGAGTCTAGAATCAAACAAATTTAGACTATGAATTAGCTCATTATGCCAAGTCAAAACGAGCTTAAAGAAAAGTAACATGAAAATTATGTGTCACTAAATTAATCCGAGATCTATTATTCTGTACGAGTTCAGTCAAAGGCATATTACCTGCATGTAATTAAGCGTTTTATAGCAAAAGTAACGACATTCTTAAGCACCCTTTCCTATTTATCTCAGTGGGATGTCTCTGTTCGTTTAGATCCGTAAATCAATCCTGCTGTAACTATAAATAAACAATTAATTAACTGAAATGAATCTCGTAATACGATTTATAAACCACATGTCAGTCACGTATATAATATTTTATGAAACTACTTTATTTTACTGCTGATATCAGAAGGATTGACATTAGTTTATCCTAGGTAAAATAAATATTTAATTCACTTTAAGAAAACGAGTAGAGACTAACAAAAATACATAAATCACTCATGACAAAGCAAAGGTACTCAATAAATCTTCCACTTTTAATTCACTTAAACAAACATCATATTTATTTTTGGATTACCCAGTAATAATAGATACATCACCAGTTGTCTGAAGTTCAGTTTGAAAAATGGCATTTCTAACGTGATCACGATCAAAGGCTAGAGGCAAAATTCGGTTATAAATATGAATAACTCCGAGAAAACTTTACACACGAGGATTCACGATATATGCGAGCGTGTCGTGTTTCCAAACAAATTTATATCGCGGCATCGCGTATTCGCGGCAATATTTATAAAGGTTTATTCTTCTTCACATCCGTCTTCACAGCAGTACATTCAAATATTTATTATGAACCAGAACGCGATTTCTAAGTATTTAACCATGTGCAGAACAAGTACAAACATTAGCATAAACATGATTAAAAGCGACGAATATGTATGAGGTGGCTTATAAATGACAGGGATGGAATGGGTGCGCCATACTTCGTAATGGGACCGAGTGCCCTCTCTCTATTCTCTGTTTGAACTAGGACACAATACGCAAATATTTGAACATTGCTTCATGTATGTGTAGGCCATCGGCTCCTAACATACGAATACTGGATAAATTCTAATTTAGGACTGATAAAGGGAAAGGCGTAAAGCTAATGAAAATTGACGTTTTTTCGGGGATTCATTGTTGCCACATGGAGTTTATAGAAATTGATAGTGATGGGATAAAAAAAGTTTGATTATATAAAAATATAATGAAACTCTTTTTGCCAATATATTCGATTATTCAAGTTTGAGCAGATTCTAAATAGAGGAACAAGATGTCTATGAGAAGTCTGTTGTAAGATAATATCAGAAGATTTCGAGTACAATCAATTCGAATAATCCTTCAGATTATTAGTTAAGTTCAGCTAATTTTACAATAAGTTCAGACATTTTCGTCGTTATTCATTTATGTAACAAAGTAGAGGTTGAGTCGGACCGACTTCAACTAAAATTCAGATTAACTCTTTATTTCTGTACTTGAATTTAATGCATGTTGAATATTTTTTTGTAACATTAAATAAATAAACAAAAGAGGTATTAAATATTAGTTTAAAGTTTGGCAAACTTTTAGCATACTACGAGCACTGAAAATAATAATATCATCTGTTTTCTCAACACAACAGGAGATTGTCATAGATGGTTAAGTTCCACATACAAACTTCACTAACAAAATACACGTATACTTGTTGAAATTGAACATTGTTCTTGTTGTTGGAATTTACGTTAGTTTTTTACTTGATGAGTATTGTACATTGATCAGTGGAACTATTTGGTGTGAGTTCTACGATATTTTGTGAAAAAGTTATAATAAAATTTGTTTTACAGGGAGTGTTGAATTTCTGATACACGTTATGCAGCTATGCAGCTGTTCTGCATTGCAAAGGTGGCCCGCTTACAAAAACGGAAATTCTACGAACGTAAATATTTAGATAAAGAAACTTAGATCTATAACTTAATAGTGTGTTATCTAATTATCGAATTCCCTGCCGTGTATAGGGATCATAAAGGTTTAGAAAAGCTGACCTAAAAGCCGGCCTCGTATAAACCGAGAGAGTACTAATTTAGACGTCTGACATCGCAAGGTATTATATTCCCTAAGGAAATATGTTAAGTGCTATAATCTAAGTTGTCACTTTCACAAACTAGTTTAGTGCTTCGACACAGCCATAACTTAGGTTAAGATATTATATTGACCCTACATACATACACATGAGGTCTGAATTATTTTGACAATCAATAAGTGATTTGATTGTATAACAATACTATTTCCCTAAAAGAGTCTTAGAAAGTAAAACATGAAAAAAAGTACAAGATCATAAATTGTTAATGATTAAATAGATATTTACTAAAATAAAATTATGTTTGTTTAAATAGTTTTAAAGTGAATAGTATTCATTATAGGTAAACTTCAAACTATTAGTTATTGCAGCATGATTTCGACTTCTTTAATTAAGAAAAAATAAATGTCATCACTTTATATCTAAAGGTAACGTTTCAGTCGCGAGAAAGCCATGAATATAAACGTTTAATATGTAGTATTAAAGCTTAAACTATACCGGCATACCACATATGTTTTAGAACTAGGTATTGTAATTCTTCAAACCTTTAACAAAATGTATTAGAATACCACATCAAAGTTAAACGCATATCGTAATCAGCCGGAGGCAATGAGTTTTCTTCAGCATATGTACAAGTACTTGATAACAAAGTCAGCACATAACCCTTTTCTGAATATTTAACAGTTGGAAAGCCTCAGGAGTACACTCCCACATTAATTTAGAAACATAAATACAAGAACTTTCACAAAGACTTAATGTGATTTAGGAATAAAACTTTCCTATTCCTCAAATCTCTCTCGGTTATTTGCTCGTTATTTTGTTCATTTACTTTGTATTTATATGTTTGTATGATATGATTGCTATACATGGACAAAAAACCAAAAAATATTAAATTGTCTAACCAGAGACGATGGTTAAATATTTTATGTTGTATTCTTCAGTATTAAATTGTTGCTATCTTGTAGTCATATCATTACGTATGTTGGTCACCATTGTGAGTGCTTGCTGTTAGCTCGTATTTGTGAAATGAATCAACTTGCTTACGAGAATATATTTATATACAATATGTTTTTGTTAAACAAAAGAAAAATAATACTCTTAAATATGTTCTAAAGTTTGCAAGTGGCGTAACGTAAGAAGAAGGCTATGATATGGTAACTGGCGGAAGGTACATAGATAATAAAAAAGTTTTAGAACCTTAACTCAATTTAGTAGAAAAAAGCAAATCACCGAATTCAAAGTGCTGTAATAATTATTTGGTCGCTTTGAGGTCGTTTTTTCTTATTTATCTATAAAAAAACTATTTCTTAAGTGAAGATTTTTTTATCTAACTTTTCTTGGGAATACGTATTACTTCCAACCACTTTTTATTCAACTAAGATGGTAAAAGCTACATGATCAGTTTTAGTACAAAATATGACGTTATTACACTTTTTGAATTTATCGTCTTTAATCACAAAAAAAAAAACTCTTTTTCAAAAACGCCACAGTTGAAACAATCAATCAACCATAAAATATAAAGAAAAGTATTCCTATAAGTCTAAAAAGAGTATCTACATTTTAACCCTCAATATAGAATCATTTCGTATTGGATCAGGTAATCTGGGTGATTTACACGCCACATCAAAACGTCGCACGACTATAAATACGATGAATTGCCTGTTTTTGAGCACAATCACATCTCGTTTGGACGGATGGCGGTTGGCTGACGACAAGTTACGACAGCCTTTATAGACTTTCAGCGATATGTTTTCAAAATAGAGATGTTTCGTATGGACTACCAAGAGCTTTAGCTGCGTGAAATATGTGTAGAAATTTCTTGGGAAATAGATATTTATAATAACAATGACAATGTTTTTAACACCTGCAATATACTTTCATATGTTTTATGGAATAAAAACTTTCAAATTATCATCAAAACATCTTGTACAGAAATGAACAATGATAAGAAAACCTTGCCAAAAGCATTGACATTATTCCACTGGGTACAAGTTACTTTCGCCGGCAAGATAGAAATAATTATATCAAGACCAAATACAAGCGATCAGTACATCTCACCTCCTTATTTAATATTAAATTAAATTTACGAAATCCTTACTCATCCTCTTAAATCTACAAGGTTATAAAGGATTAAACGGACTTAAGAACAGATTAACATAACATACTGTAAAGGGTCTGCTTACATTCAGTAAATGATCGTGTCAATGTGCGAAATTAACTTTTTAAAGGCCAGAATGGTTTTCTAATAGTGAGCAAAGAGATGTAGAACTACAGACTTCCATGCTCATTATTATATACGAGTATCATTTATTCAATGACTACTTATTTTTTTAACAATCCATCTTCAATGTGAATGGAACCCGTTTTAAAAATATTGTGGGTTACATATTATATTACTCATATTTATTTCAATTAAGAAACATTTAAACTACTAATATACTAATAATCAATACAAATATTATACAGGTACAAATATTATAAACCCACACTGACAGAATAAAATGTATATATCTCAACAAAATTGTTTTCTATGCACAATTTGAATTGTGATTCAATAAACAGAGTTATGCATACAGTTTTTGGTCTGAGAATTTCGGTCATAACTGGAACGTTAGGTCAAATGGTTGGCTTGGCGCACACACCCACAACATACATGAGAAATTTATTTAAATAACTTATCTATTTTTTTCAGGTAAACATGAATACTTGTTTATAATGAGCCATTGGGGGACTGTTAGTGTACTTGTTAATGACCCTTACTGCTGAGCCAGAGGTCATGGGTTCAATTTGTGTGATCGACAAAATGTTGTCACGAGTCTGGGTGTGCTTTGTATCCGTCAAAGTTTGTGTCCTCCGCGACACAGGGATAATTCCTGATATACTTAGTTGAAAACATTGCATTGTAATAAGAAAGTGGGACTACTTTATGATTGGCAAGAAGTTGGCGTTTAAGACGCCACTACTTAATACTTCGGTGATTTAGGCAAGAGTGTATTTATGTATGTACAAACTTATGCTTGGCGTACGAAGCAGTAACTATCAGTAAATTTGTAGTTTTGTATTCCTTAAAATTTTAACAAAAAATTGTGAGATGTATAGGGAGGTAAATGTAGGTTTAATATCTATCATTAAATTAAAAAAAACAAAAATATTTTTATTTCATTCTAAAGCTCACTTCCTTTGTTTACCCAAGAAAGCTAACGTTAAATGCAAGTTACGTAATTATATACTGTCAATTTAGTACCAAATCGAGTTTTCGTATGTACTATGTACGAAACTTCTCAATTCACGAACGTCGTGCACGCTCTATTTCAATTAAAACTCAGTCACCGAGCACTTCAAAATTGCGCCTCATTTAATGCGTTACTTGCTTTAATTCGCGCATTTAAGTTTCTGTACGTCACTTAAGTCTAAAGTTAAAATAAAACTATGCAGACGTAAGCTACGTCTGCATAGTTTTATGCTGTCAAGTTTTACAGTTGCTGGTAATTTATTTGGTTTGTTTCAAGTCTACTTTATGCCGCGTATTCGTTAAAAGTGGAGCTATCAAAATTTTCCTATTAATTATATATTAGAAAAATCTCCAATGAATTTTTATAAAGAGAAATGACTGAGGCGTCGAACTTGCGATCAAGTGGTTGCTGGTTCAAACCCCGCCCAGTACACTACCGTCGTAAACCCACCCCTAACACAAGCATTTAGCTTAGCTGGGGGGGTTAATAAGAATACTAGTGACCCACGTTGCTAAAACTATGACAGCCTGTTTATTATGCAATGAAAAAAAACGAAGAATAAGAAGAAAGTATATATCTGTGATAATACAATATTAGTTATAATAAATAACGTTTGAATGTTTGTTTCCAACAAAAAACTTTGAAGTGAAAAGAGTACGGGTACGGGTACGTTGCTTTCTTCTGGTAAACAAAAAGGCATACTTTCTTAGTGCAAGCAGTAGGATTTCCATCTAAAAAGGTCTTAAGAAATATCGCATCCAATATAACTTCGGATGTTAAACCAGAGGCCCATAATAAGATACACTCGACGGAAACATTATTTAATCTTTATGTTACAAGAGCTATTATAAAATACCTGGATTTGATTGCTTATCAGTGGGAAGTAAAGCACGAATATAACTTATTCTGATATGTGGACTCGTAATATGTATGTAACCAAATTGTAAACCTACACTACGGTTTTGTAGAATATAACAGCCAAAGTAACAACTAAAACTTTATACATTACTTCATATCATGTTATTGTTCATGAGAATACACTACGATCATACAAAGTGGAAGTTCTTAACTCAAGTACCATCACTATTACGTATGTCCCGAGATGCCACGCCACGTTTGGATTCGGCGGTCGACGACCCTAAAACCTTCGATAGTCTTCGTTAAGATTCCGCAGCAGGTACAGCCTAAAGCCCTTAAAATTAACCGACTGTAATGTCCTCAACTAAAGATATAACCATGACCCATTCAAATACACATAGATCGTTGTAACTTAGCTAGTCAAAGTATAAAACTTGGACAAGTAGTTACAAATTGCAACCGAAACTCTGCTTTGCTTTGTACTAATAGTTACTCAAATATTTCAGAAAGTTTACATTAGGCTAATGAACGTTACATTAGGGACACAATAGTTGGATAGTGCGGCTTTGGAGTCTTTCTTCATTTATGTATTTATATTGTAACACTGGGAATCAATAAGTAACAAAATACACGTGTAAACACTATGTACAGCAAAATTCAATGTCACGACACTATGAGAATCGCCTTTAATGATATTGTGAGTAGGCTCATAGGTAGAGCATTACAACTGCAGTCAATTCCTTGCTGCACTTTTGATTCAATATATACAAAGCCTACAGGTACAGGTAAAGGTCTACTTCTAGAATACTAACCACTTTTCTGGGTAAAAATTAATGATCCTGACTACGGAGCCTTAGGTCACGGGTTCGATTCCCACATGTTCGTAAAGTACCCAATAACACAGGAATAATTACTAGAACTAACATATATGAGTATCTTTTTACCATTTACAAGCAAATAGTATTTTGAATAGAATGTGTTTAAAAAAAGGTACATGAAGGAATTAAACATTAAAAATAAAGAGATGATAATAATTGCTTGATCTTTCTTCAGTATGTTATTATCTTCGTCGAGTGATGTACAATTATCATGTAATTGCGCAGATAGTTGAAATTAAAATATAAATGGCTAAGTCTCCATTACCTGTCACCTTCACTTGCCATCATGGTCATATCACTGAGATTCTAATTACATACCTGTAACAAAATAAAAGTCATAATTAAATTTATAATTACGGATATTATTTTGTATATACATTTTTTTTTTGCAATTATTCAATGCCATTCAAAGAGTGCTTAAAATAAACGACTTTTGAATGAGTAGATAATGATTAGTTCGTTCTTTTTTGCAGTTCGTTGGTGGTGACGTTAGAAAGAGAGACGAAGATAATTAGTACAGATAAAATTGGAAAGGTCAGATTGATGCTTTTGACATTAAGCATGTAATTTATTTGTAACAAAATTAACTGTACAAATATTTATACTAGTATTTTATTACTGAGATTGAAATAGAGACACGACGCATTTATATTTTGTGAATTAACATACATACATAAACTCACGCCTATATAGGGGGAAGTATAATTTAGCCTCACTTATATAATAGGTTCGAGAACCCCATCATCATATACGGCTTACCAACTGACTTAGTCAAAGAGTACACTTACTTAGCCTAACAAATTTCAACGACTGATAAAATGTCAAAGGAAATATAGTTTTAGTAGTTTTAGTAGCCATATATTAGCAGTTCCAACATATGGCTGCCAAACCTGAGCTCTCAACAAAGCGAGAAATAAAAAAATTAAACTTGCTAGACAGCAATGGAGAGAAGCATACTGAATTTAAGAAAATCATATAGAGTATGAAACAAAACGATCAGAAATCGCACTAAAATACAAAATGTTACAACTAGAATACGGAAACTTAAATGGCAATGGACAATACAATAAGAGGCATCGAAAAGCGTAACAGAAGCATAGTGTTTTGGTATCATAGAAATAGGAAAAGGAATCGAGGCAGACAGATTCGAAGGTGGGAAGATGGGATAAAGGCGATGACAGGAGAACTACGAATAAGGAAAGCTCTAAAACGAGTAAAATGGAACCAAAACGGAGGAGGCCTTTGCCGAAGTTGGGCAAACAGATGAAGTTGTCGATGTCATCGTCTCTGCAGACCCATTTTTGTGTCTGAATAAAGGCTATTCTTATAATTATTATATAATAGGTGGCAAACCTATTGCCGTCATCTAAGCAATGTATAACTGTATATATATACATACTGCCTGGTGAATAACATTCCGATTCCTTAGTCGCTTACCCACAAATGTAATCTACGAGTCTTTTTGTATGTATACTAGCTCATCAATCATTCCATTGATGTCAGTATCCTTTGGTAACAGGTCATATTATGTGTGTGAAAGTTATCCTAGGTATACCATGTCCTTGCCAGTGCTCCTAACAACCTGCAATAGTTAATGCGTAAAAGCGTATTAAACCTACCGTGATTCGCATTAATAATAAAAGACATGATTCTCCAATTACCCTTATGATTTACTACAACTTTTAAATGAATATGATAACTTTAATTACAAGGCAGTGAAATATATTTCGTGACATACTTTATGCTCGTAAATTGCACTACAGGGAAGTGTGAAAGTATGACGCAGGTAATTTATTTCATGCTGAAACGCTATGTCGTATCTCCTGGGGCAAAGTTTCACAGTAGTCTAAAATTACTGTAATAAGTCGAGTTCTTGAAAATATAAAAAAATCGACGTTTCCACAGTATATTAAACTTGTCATACAGCTAACATAAGCTAGTAGTTAAAATAAATAAATAAGAGGCAAGAGGGCGGAAGCGTAGTAGCGGAATAACTAAAAATAGCGAACTTGAGATCAAGTGATTTAGAGTTCAGCTATCACGTAAGATAATATCAACGTAAACCACTGCGTAACTAAAGACCATACTTAGTAATTGTGAGGCATACTTAGTTGTGTGTGTCTTTAGTCGATTTTAAACTATATATATCTATATATTAAACTATATAATATCTTAAAATCTTAAAAATATTTTTTTTAAATACGTAAATAATTGAATTACAATACTTGATCCCATAGCGGCAAGTGTACATTTATATTTTTTACGTAGTAGTGGTAGAGCCATGCTTAGACATAAATGGGCCCGGCTCGACCGGTGCGATACCACGGAAAACCGGTTATCAAGCAACACTTACGTTGCATTTCCCCGAAATTAGTGAGGTTTCTCCCCCGCCTCTTTTCCCATCTCCTCATTCCTCTCTCTTTCCGCTCCCCGCATAACCTTATCCCTCATCACCCTCAAAGGGGGGCAGCGCACTTACGTCTTTCGAGTTGCAGGTGTCCATGGACGGCGGTTGTCACTTACCATCAGGTAACCCGTCTCTTCGTCTGTACGCCTATAATATATATATATATATATGTATATGTATATATATTGTTGAAATATTTAAAGTCTGATCCATTTCAAATAAAAAACGGACTCCATCCCGCGAGGCCGCCTTGACGTTAAAGATTATGTGGATAATAAAATTATAATGAAACGTCTTTGTAAGGACATTTAGGCTTTGTGATACCATACTAAAGTATATTACTTAAAAGGTTTATATACTATGAATTCGTTCTTTTGCTATGTTTTTACATCAGGTAACTTTTTTATTTTAGTAATAATTTTATTTCTTAACAGGAAGAAAAAAGGCTGAGTACTTTAAATAAAAAGAGAGAGTTGAGACTTTTCGTTTTGCCTCTGTTGTGAATGTGTGCCCTATTTGAGCAGTAGCATTGTTATGTTATGTTTTTGGTTGTTTGACAATTAAGTATAATTGAAAGATCTATCATGGCGATAAATGTAAGCCATACGACACCTTGTTTCTATCCTTACTTAGCTTACTTCTACCTTTTCATTGCCTGTAAACATGTGGAAATCTACTTTGAACTTAATTTGTCACATTTTTTGACGCTAACTTATTTTCGACAATTTTCACAAGAATATAGGAAATTTCTCTGTATGATATAACGGTTCAATATAAACAAGTGTCGTCCTTTTATGAAGCGCTAATTTTTCCTCTGTCGTTGATGGATGATGCTGGGGGAGACTTGAGAGAAAGTACATTAACATTGAGATTGCCTACATAGACGTATAGCGAACATATTCATAAGTACAATTCTTTCATTAGCAGCATCTATTGAACAAAGTGTGCTGTGTTTTTGGGTTTAGATTAATTACGTTCTTACTAACTGTCAATTAAGTCTACAACATACCTTTCAAATATAAGCAAACCTAATATTAAATACTTAAAGTAGATTCAAACGAGTAAAAAAAAAACCAAAAAAATATTAGGTATACTCCACCAGTATATTGCTTTGTATAACTCACTTTAGTTTGGACTGACAACTCACCAATACATACAAGAATTATCATCCGCTTTGATAAGACCCCGAAACACTAAGTTAGATAACAGATACTTTCGCAAAGTGAACTTACTGTTATCGCTAAGGGACATAATGAAAGGATAGTAAATGCTGACAATCGTGTAAATCGTCTGTCGATATCCATGAAGGAACTGCGAAGTGTGTGCGAAGTAAGACTGGTTGACAGAACGAACAATATAGATATTTGGAGCGTGGCTTGAAAGTGATGTAAGTGGATGTAGGGACAAAAATTTATAAGGCTAAGATAAATTTGGACACGTGCAAAAATTGAGTTCTGAATGAATGAAGAACCAAATATATAAGGCGAACGTTAGTGGGAATGCAGGAACGAGACGACCACGAACTTAGATAAAATTTAAGTGGGAGAGCCATGCTTCGGCACGTATGGGTCAGCTCGACCGGTGTATTACCACGGCCTTACAGAAACCGGCTGTTAAGCAATGCTTGCATAGTGCGACTGATTTAATGAAGTTACCGGAGGCCCAATTCCCTTTCCCTTTCTCTTCCCCTCTGTCCCCTCCCCATTTGCATAATCCCATGTTTCCCTCCCTCAGTTTCCCCTACCCTAAAAGGCGGACAGCACTCTTGTGACTCTTGAGTTGCAAGTGTTCATCAAGTGTCGCTTACCATCAAGTGACCTGTCTGCATGTTTGTCCGCCTATGCCATAAAAAAAAAATTGCTGATATTCTGAAAAAGGAAATCGGAAGTTGGTGCCTAAATCCAGTGCCCTAAGTGTCTAAGCCAGTGCCTAAGCCTTAAAAACATTCGAATGAGTGAGCTCCAGCTATGTAAAGATAGAAAAAAAATGGCGACAGCTATTATCTCTGTCGAACCCAAAGCAAGAAAAATATTAAATTAAACACACAAATATCTATTTTAAAACGTTTTAACAATTATTTCTTATCTTTATTTATTTCATACATGGAAAACTTAACCTGAAAAGAAAAATCTGAAAAATCTATTTCTCGTCGATTACAAAGTGGTAAAAGGTGAAATATTTTGCGCAATTTAAAATATCCCTAGTTTTGTAAGGAATCTTTTGGTGAAAACATAAATACCTAATGAACCGTTTTTGCATGTTTTTAATTCGATCGATATACTGAAAATAGCATGGATTCCAAATTTGAAAAGCTATTCAAAGTGACTCCTAACAAATTTGCAATAGAGTATTTTAAGAGTTTTGATTTCGGTCAAAGTTTTACATAAACACAATAAATCCAAGTGATTTAGAAACTTTCTCCACTATAGAGTCAATGTGTGTCAAATAATGCGCTTGCTATTGTGATATACTCCTAAATCCCTTATAGTGAGAGATCTTGGTATTACATATGTATGTGGCCGCTGATAATATATGAATAATAAGTGTATATATTACACAGTATTAATAACGTCTTACTTCCACGTAAATTATATTATGGATTACATGCATTTAGTAGGATTAAGGTCAAGTTTATTTAAATGGCAGTAGTCCTGTAATCGATCGCGATGCTTTAGTGTCATGGATGGTCGATATACTTGTGTAAATTTTCATGCGAAACGACTGCAGGTAATGATCAATGTCGTTATATAGACCACAAATAGTAGCGGACCAAGCAAACAGCCTTAGGGTAACCCACTACCAACCGATACTCGGTTAGACATAATTAACATACTATAAAGTTCCTTATTAAATTAAATGTCAATCATTTATCAAAACACTTTAACATCAGGTTTAATGTTAAATTTTCACAGAAATTAAATAAAACATCAAAGATGAAATAAAGTACATTGACGGGTATTTTGTTCGCCCTTCTTAACTTTTGAGATGTTGCCAGCACCAGGAACAAAATTTAAATGAATTTCTTAGAATATCAATACTCAACTTGACAAATGAAAAATAAACTCAATTGTGCTAAAAAAGTGGTTATAACAGAATAGTCAATTGGAACAAATTACTTTTTTTCATACATGCTGCTCAATATTTATGAACTAAATCATCATTCTATCAGCAATCACGACTGACCTCTTGATCTAGTGGTGATGATCATGACTGCTAGAGCCAGAGGTCGTGGTTTATTTGTTTGTATGTGTATATATGCGAGTTGTATGATGTAGACCAGGTTTATTTTATTTAAATTAAAATGTTTTTAATGCACATACATCCTCTATTGTCTATATCACCCAAATATTGACTGTCAGAAAATGACTTAAACAAATGATTGTGTGATAACCACGACAGATGGGGTGACCCATCTGTCGTGATGGTGATGGTGATGGTAAGAAACAACCGCAGCTTATGAACACTTGCATCTCACGATGTAAGTGCGCTGCCGTTGAGGGGGATGAGGCGAGGGGAAAGAAGAAAGTGGAGATGAGGGAAGGGGAAAGAGGACAGGGAGGGGGGAAGAGGAGAGGGGGTAAGCATTGTTTGTATAACGGTTTTCTGTGAGGCCGTGGTATTATTCCGGTCCAGCGTACCCATTCGTGACAAAACATGGCTCTCCCAAGGTACACAATAATTTATCTATGTGTGTATATAGAAACATAAGGAAATTTATTAGCAGTCTGGGTACCAGAGTACGAGCTCCGATTAGTTTGTGAATAGAGGACTAGTCGGAGAGGACTGAAGTTAAAAAAAAACAAGTAACAAAAAGAGGATTCGACTGCAAGCAACTAAAATGAATTTAAGAGGTATTAAAATCAATGTTTTCAAGTGTGTACAAATGTCTATGCAGTTAGAGAAAGTGTATAGTAAAAGCAACTTATCTCCTATAAAACAAGTTGCCTAAGCAGTAATATATTTCTACTTCAATAATAGCTTTGCGTACTCATAAACGTGTGTCTAGTTAAGAAGTATTATGCAATAAGGCGATAATTATTGCTACATGCTTTGTAGGAACACCAGAACTTTGGGGCAGGGTTAATCTGCGTAAGCTGTTAGTGACGATAACTTGCTGCTATTATAATGAAATAAATAAATAAATACACTTTCCAAGCCTGTTAAATATTGTAACATCGATAAAAAATATTTATTAAAATGAATAAAGGAATATTAACATTACAAAGTATTTATAAAATAATAAAAACAAAAAAAATGCCGTATATAACCGTACCGTACATAAACATATTCAGGTAACAATTGTTTTAATCCTATGCCTTTTTTTTAGGTAGGGAAATCCTCATGGAGTATCCTCCGCGGTGGCATCGGCGGAGGAGTGTGCCGGACTGGACCGGCTAAAACCACCTCTGTGTTCCTTCGAACACGACATTATTCCGCGGCTAGCAGGTGGCCGTCCGGAGTGGACCCCATCTCGTTTTGAAGCGGGGAAACATTCCCTCAACAATCACTACAACCTCAACCTCGGACCTGCTAAACGATTGGGGCGGTGGACTGTACCCCACGTACACCGCCCTCGGGTCCAAATAATAATTCAATTTAATCCTATCCTATCTTTTCAGGATGTAAAGGCATTTTCTTTATTTTGTTATCTGTTGTATTAGTGAAGTAGAGTTGGAAACTTTACTTTTATCCTATTTCATGTGGACCAATGGTTAGTAAGAGAGTGCCTCCAGAGAGCCATCTACTTAAAAATTTATTTGCTTAGCTTAGGGAAACTAAGGTGTCTTTTTTTTTAAGAGTTTTTGTATAAGAGCTTATTTTAATGCGGCTGCCATATCGTTAGGGTTTTTTTTTCAATCACTCCAGATATCTGATTTTGTGTTTATGAATTTTTTCATGGACTGTATCAATCTATATTTTTGTATTTATGTGTTAGGTATACCTGACCATTCAGGTTTTGTATCGGTGTTAAGTAAAACTATGACATATATATATATATTATATGTCATAGTAAATATATTTACAGAAAATAATCTTTGGTTGTATCTATAGCATAAGGACTTCAATATTATTTAATGGTTGAACACCGACGGAAATTAGTATTGGTATGACGTATTTTTTTGTAAAGGAATATGATAGAAGTATTAAACTGTCTGATTGTCTTGAAAATAAATGTTTTTCTGACGAGGAGCTCTGAATAGTCTCCATGTCAAAAGCAGTGTATATCCGACCTAGATACGCAACCAATATCCGGTTCATAATGACTTAGTATCATTAGTCAGTGGCATGGCAACTTCTTTTTGTTATATCATGATTTCTCCGTAAATTTAAGATCTCACAAAACCAAAAAATAATTTTGATAAAATTTGTAGTCGAATATGAAAGTTAATAACTGCTGATTTTATAATAAATAATAAGAAGATGATATATTAAACCGTTATTTTTTTTCTAAAAATAAAAATGACTTTTATGTTGCACTGTCCCTTATTACTTTGACGCAAGTGTAATATAACAAAGACAAACAACAAGCACGTGTATCTCGCCTCTGTATAGAGTCCAATTAGGCGTTGATCCACCTGGGCCCCCCTTTTGTTCTCAGAGTGGCGGGTTGTTATGACAAAAATGCTGCACTGCACACACGGACATTGTTTGTACTGTATTTTCTGCCTAGACAGTTTGATATTGCAAATAAAATGGTCGTCTATTTGTTGTCTTGCTCATAGCGTTTGTGTAATGTAATGATCCACGGATTTAATTTGAAATATCTTAAAATTGATTGTTAATATTACAGTGGTACCTTACACGTCTAAGTCAACTGAAATACTAAGAATATCAAAAACATTATATATAACTAGAAGGCTAAATTTTATTAATAATATAGAATAAGTGTTGCCCTGATCTGGGGTAGAGCATAACAAATTCTAAAGGCCTTTGGATATAACAAAAGTTTTAAAGAAATCACGTTTTATTATTTTTCCAGTTAACTGTTTTTTTTCCAGAAAAACAAAACATATACTTAATTTTTTTTTTGCCAAAATTTTATACGATGGCAAGTAGTTCGGGCACTATCATTACTTTTTGATATCTCATTATACGTATGTAAAATATTGAAATAATGTTTAATACTAACTAAAATAAATTACATTCTTGATAATAAGATTGCTCGTTCTCAAATTGGCTTATCCTCTAACAAGATGTTGTTAGACTTCTCAATTTTTTTTTTTAAGAAACTTAATGTTAATTTTGCAAAAATACTCTTTAGCCTTATCACCCAAATTAAAGTCTAACGCATTCCGTGAATAGTAACTTTGGCAGATACACTTCAAAGATTATAATGCTTTTGCTCTCTAAAGTTTTAGAGCGGGATGTTAAGGTATTTTCGTTTCAGAACATTAGGACAAAAGTTGAACGAGGCTAGAGTTGTGAGCTCGCTCGTCTTCATCATAAAGTTCACATTGTTCAAGTGTTCCTTAAGGCGTCTATTGCCAAACTCATATTAGTTTTCCTTTCAAAGTTTTCACCTGAAATTTATAGCAACGCACCTCGCCTCTTCTGAATGTTAGTGCCTGCTTAGATAAGGGTGAAATATCTCATTCAACATAATATAGCTTATTTTGTACCTAGTTTACTTTTAACACTTGGATACATGAAAAGTTATTTGTAAAAGAAGAAGCATTTGTAAAATACTTATTTTTTCTTCTATTTCAACACTAGGATTTATACTGGAGTGGCAACATTTCAATCACAGTTATTGTTTTGTTACACAATACTAAAATATCTTTGAAGCAAACAAATCAATATACATACATTCGTACATTTAAACTCTCATGTTTGGGGCTTATTTAAACGTTGGTTTGCTCTTTTGCAAAGTTTAAATTAATATTTAAACTTAATTTATTGTATAATTGTATATATTTATTTAGTATTTGTTTTATAAAAAATAAAACTATAAAACTAGGGGTCACACATTATTAGTATTCCTCTTAACCCCTCCAGCTAAGCTAAACAATGTAATATATATAAGGCCGGCAATGCACTTGTGCCTCTTGAATTGCGGGTGTCCATCAGCGGCGGTTGTCACTTACTATGAGGTGACCCTTCTGCTCGTTTGCATAAAAAAGTAAATTAAGGTTTACCGAATCTAGAACTAAAGACATCACTGATATATTGTTAAAAAACTAATGTGACTTATATGCTTTCACTGGTGTATATCTGTTATAAAGAGACTCAGCATGTGACAATATCCATATATTTTCTTGTACTTAACTTATATTTTGCAGGCCGTTTGATCTGAACTTGGTCGGATATTATAAAGTTCTTATCTATGTTTTTATTTTTACTCTTACGATTTTATCATAGTACAAGTATTACAGCTAAGAGATGTATGTAATACCTACCTCTATTTCTTTATACTGTTTTCACATTGTCGACTAGAGTGCTCAATAAATCACACCATTGTTGTTTCTTGTAATAATTCGATAAGCTATCAAGTTATTTATGATCCAAGCTATAGAAATTTGGCAGAGGTGAACGTGATAAAAAACAGTGATCATCTATCTACACGCGGAAAAAGTTATGGTTATATTGACACTAGCACATCTTTTTTATTGAAAAAGATCAAAGGCACATACAAAGTATTTTAAGTAGATATTTGATTACACCTAACATGAGCCCTTGTCAAGATTGACAGTAGATTTTATAGCATATTATTTATAATAGTCAACTTGTATAATGTATTTTCAATATTTTCATTAGTACAACTTTTTTTTTACATTAACGGAACTAGATGTTATTCAGACGGTGTAAAGTTAGAAAGCTTTTTCCTTAACATTTTGAAGTCGTTGTATGTGCGAATGAACCTCAGACGTCCTATGAAAATTTGAGGATACTAAAACGTTTTAGTATATCTTTTTATGTTTTACGATTCTACGTCACCAATATTAAAAAAATGTAGCAAACATTTATCTTATTTAATTGCATTTGCTCCACTTTCATTTTAGTATTATATACAGTGCGTACTGCATCACAGTGGAACATACAGACAAAGCGCATTATAAAGAGCTACACCTTCATCCATCAAATCAAATAATAAGCGAGAGGACAAACGGGTTGAATGGTAAATCGTGAGGAGGAATAAGCTCGGCAGGCAATAGTGTAAATGTGTCATAACAAAAAAATATTTTGCATTTTATACAATGATTTTAAAAACAGTATTTTCTATATTGTTTTCTCTGATGAAGTCCTTATAATATTTAAATTGCGTATAAGTGTTATAATAACAGGTAAGGAGGGACGAGGTCTTGGTACGGAAATACACACCTCCGAAATAATAATCAAGCATGTTAATATTGTATTAAATTAAAATTAATTTGTCTGTAATGCGTGAAAATGAAAATTTAATTTATTAAATAATTTGTTATTATGTAATTATCAAATGTATTATATAACATTATATTATTATTGTCTTTATTCGATTGTATATATGTACATATCAAATACATTTTCAAATATATTCGCCGCATCGCTGCATCGGTATCGGGTACAGGCAGACCAGGCTACAGGTGGTTAGGGCTCTAGATGCAGGAACCTCCTGATAATACGTGCCCGACAATGGCTTAGTAGAATTGGTAGAGGGGCTTGAAGAACCTAGTTTGCATTGTGGATATGAAACTCCGGAGACAGCAAGTATATTTACCACAGCGATAAATGTCGCAGCGAAAGCATCGATTACTAGGAAATTGACCGGGAATTGACCGCCCAAGTTTCGCTTAAAGCGTTGCCAGATCAACACACTGAAAGTCTGAACATAGAGACCAAGTATGGCAAAAACTTGAAAAATAGTATGACTTTTTTTAGGAAGTAATCACTCATTAAATGCTCATAAAATAGACACATACTGAAAATACTGCTTCAGTTTCAAATATATATTTATTTGTGTGTGCATGTTTTACGGTTAATATTTTCTTTACTTAGAGTGCTATGTATAGTCTTTTAATATTCACGGCAAATGGACGCGCGTGGAACTGAGCCTAGCGTCTACGAGTAAGTATATACACAAAAAATATAGGTATTTATTAAAGTGATCCACGGAGACAGCCGTGTCTACCACTGTAAAACAAGGGTCATTGACTCTTCTAACTAGTTTCTTTTTCATACTTAAATAAATATTTTTGGAGACTAGAAAACATGTTTATGAATGAAAATACCGTTAAAGCCTCAAGGTGCCAATAACTCTGGTAAAACTACAATCATTTGCCAATTAGTACAGTTTAACTGCAGTCAACTACAGAATGTAGATCCTTTCCTAGTTCTAGAAAAGGTACGATTCGAGAAGATTTCAAGTTAAAGCTACTAGGAATTACTCAGTGGTACAAGCGATTACTTACAAAACTGTTACTTTATTTGCAACTCGTGAGTAACAAATAGGGGACAAATAGTTTGGCTCTATATGATCTCTACTAGTATTAGATATAAAGAACTTGTTACTTAGTTATCTAATTGGATTCCAGTTAGTCCGGTAGGAGGACAATATTATAATAGGAGGGCAATATTATGCAAGTAGCGTAGTTTTTATAAACAGCTGCAAAAAAGAGTAAGTGTTTACTGAAACTAGAATGTTAAATAAAGATAAACAAGCTATTAATAGAAAGTAATGTTTCTCCAATTAGATATGCATGAAAATTCTTCAACCGGGACCGTAATCGGGAAAAGAGACAAGACAAGATTATTGAAGTCTTGTGACAAATGCCGTGTAAAGGATAATTAACAGTAATTAATGAATGTGCAACACTTAAAAAATTCTTAAATGAAAAACGGGTTTACTAATCGGTATTTTTTTAATATAAGTCGCATTATCACTAGGTTACTTTAATGGTATCAATGCGTACAGTAATCAAAATTGATAAATCATAGCATTAACATAAGTAATCAAGGAACCCTTTTAAATAATAGCCGTAGTCGGAATGTAGTTAAATATGTCGTAGAACAGAATATCTTCTACAGCAAAAAATAATTGAGCTTCCGCACTTTGATATAAAATACTTATCATTTTATAATTTAGATAACTTGCCAGCTTTGTTAAACGTAATAAGAAAAATCTACGAACATAACAGCGTTTTCGTCGTTCAGTTTTCGTTTCATTAACTTATTTAATAGGCAGCAAAAAACTGTTATTAAAAATATTATTTCATATTCCAATAATCAAATCTGGCGAGGAACGCACGATGTATTTTTTTAATTAACCCAGATTTCTGATGTTTCCCCAAAGCGAGGATATTAAATTAATAACGAAGTCCAATAATATTGAATAGTCGGGATTAAACCTATTGCTTCTAATTACAGCAAGGACAAGTGTACATTTAAAATTAAGTTTTAGATTTAAGATTTAGTAAATCCACGAGTGCAAATATCTTCCTTAGAATCTCGGCATGTTCTTAGCTAATCCCTAAAAAAATGTATAAACTTAAACACATTTATACAAAAATATACATATGTACATACAAAAATCCAACATACAGTATTCAACACATTGCATGAAAGTATTAAAAGGCAGGATTCTTGGTCTGGAGGTGTGCATTACGCTTGCAAGGATTCTTATATTCATTTAATCAAAAGAGCCGCCGACTTTCTGCGTTCATATTGAAGTCCTTGCCTTTCAAAGTGCTCAGGTAATATGAATGGGGAATAACTAGTGAGGCTTTGGTCGTTTCAAACGAGCTGTGATGCCTTTGAGCGCTTTACAAGATTGTTGTTACAACATTAAACTATGTGAGTAACAGTAGGCGAGTTCAAGGTGAGAAACTTTTGCTAGAATCTTTATGTCAAAGAAGTATGGAATATGCTTTATACTGTTAATGTTACTAAGAGCACATTCTGTACTTTTTTTGCAATTATGAAAGATAACTCATCCCATTAGGAATACAAACATAGCAAAAGCGGACACGAAGACAACATACCAAGATTCAAATTTAATCACATAAACGTGTACTACTAGATATACTGAGTGTTTCGTCATATATATATGATAATAATATACGATAAGACGTATAGGAATATATAGATAATAGACATGAATTTAATACTCTTGATATTTTAAAATAACTTGAAGTGCAAGAAATTTCCTGGAGCAATTTTCACACTATGCGTTTAGAAGAAAAGAGTTGGCTTAAACTGGAAAATTATATGAAAACTTATTTCATATGTTCATTTGAATAGTGATAGAATACAGGTTTAGTTAGTAATAATGTCATTGTGAACATTTGTTTTCAGAGGCCCATGCATTGCTGATGTATAATTTAAAGATGACGTCCAACTGCGAAAACTTAATGTAAGCCAACTTTTCTCATAATTTCATAACTTACTCTAATTGGAGTCGGCAAGATAGCTTGAGACACTTTAGACACATATCTGGCCTTGAGACACACTGAGTGTCAAGTAAAGTTTGTTTGTTTGCTGAAACGCGCTAAACTCAATAATTATAAGTATGATTTCAGAGAATGATCTACTGTCGATTTTACTGTTGGTAGAGCACTCACTGTCGAATGGTACACGCTAAAAGTCACGTTGGGACTTAGGAGCAATAAAATACGCAGGTGAAACTACAGGTAGCCTATAATTATTTTTTCTATGTACCTACTTTTTAGTAAGTTAGCATTCATGAACAAGAAGTAGCTTAGAGTTTGGAAATTAGGAATATTTCTTCGAGCAAGGCATTGTTGTTTCCATTTATACAACATTTCTGATATTTTTTTGTTTATTTATAGCAATGTTCTTGTTCTGTAATATTATAAATAACATAACAGAATAATACAAACACAGGTATACAATTGCTGGACTATGTTTAGAACAAATAGATATTAGGCTAGTAAAACATTTGTGGTATAGCCTTCAGCGTACTTACACTTACAATAGTAAATATACGAATTATCAGTTATTAACTAACTACCTGTAATAAAGACTTGATTTTGTGTTGGAGTTGTAATTGACTCCTCATAAATACCTACATAAATGTAATAAGTAGAGTACTTATTAAATGTATGTAGAAGAAGAATATTGAATTACTGCTAGAGAGTACGGGTTTAACGGACGAAATAAGGCTTTAGGATAAGGATACTGGAAATCGCTTCTCGATTTATTATCTGTGCTTGTTTGTAACCAGTATTGATCGGTGTTACTTTTTTACTTCCATTGTATTGCCTACTCCTAATTTAATTTTCTTTATAAGACATGCGATGGACGAAAGTAAAAGGTCACAAATTATCTAGGTATGTATATGCAAACACTATAAACGACACATGTATATAGTATGATATAAAGAAATTACAATGATCTGTTACTTCTTTATATTATTATATATTTGGAACATAGTCTCTTAGAGATTATAGAGACAAATTGCCTAATTGTTGATGAGCCGATAGTTTGATCGTTCTGGCACTCAGAATGAAGCTGTATGAGAGTGCGATTTAAAATCGACAAAAGTACTAAACTGTATGCTAAAAAAACAGATAAGAGGTGACTCAAAAACTATTTAACTAAATAAATGTATACTCGTAAATCAATTTATATAATAAATAAGGATTTAATATATTTTACCTAAATAATATCGTAAAGGATGCTATTTGACAAACAGTTTAAATTTTCCATTCACAGGCGAATAGTTACGAAAATTAGTTTTACATTCGCCATGTCATGTCATGTCTAAACTTATTGGAAATATTGAGAGTCAAATTTCTAAGAGCAGTACAGATCCGTATACGTATAAAAGGTGAACTTGCATGTAAACTTGTTTGTTTTTAGTAGTTAAAAACGTGTTTGTATAACACAGTCGCAGTAAAATACACATATAAGCAAGTAACACGCATATATGAAGTAGCTAGAATTAAAATTAATCTCGTAAATTTCAAATTATCAAATTAATGAATATAAGACAAAAACAAATACACCGACTTTAGCAAAGTCAAACAGAATTGTCTTAACACTCAACAGGTAGGTAATTGACATTTGTACGATGAGTGTTTTTTTTTTTTTTTTTTTTTATACTATAGGGGGACAGACGAACAGACGAGTCACCCGATGGTAAGTGACACCGCCGTCCCCTTGCGTGACCCTTGCAACTCCAGTGCGCTGCCCGCCTTTGAGGGTGATGAGGGATGGGGAATGCAGGGAGTGGAAAGAAGAGAGGAGGGATGAGGAGATGGTAAAAAGGAGAAAGGAGAAGAGGGGAGAGAAAAGGGGGGAGGGGGAATTGGGCCTCCGGAAACCTCACTCAATACGGGGAAATGCAACGCAAGCGTTACTTCACAACCGGTTTTGTGTGAGGCCGTGGTATCGCACCGGTCGAGCCGGCCCATTCGTGCCTAAGCATGACTCTACCACAAGCTAAACATTCTTCTAAACAGTTTCATTTCATTTTTTGATTGAAGTATTACCACCTCCCATATTACAATAGTAATAGCAAGCAGTCTGATTCAAACATCGATCAAATATAGATAATTTAAATCATTTAAGGAGATGGACATGAAATAATAAATGGAGACATAACGAACATTTCCTCCGATAGTGAAGTGTTATAAAGACTTGTACCTGCGTGAATTAGAACTAACTTGGATACATTTTCTACACTCCACAAGTTTATTTGTAAGATATACTCTTAAACTATATATTGTAATAGCAATTATGAGTACGAGTTCTATGCAAAAACAAAAGAAAAACACATGGTAAAACTATATACATATGTATGTCTACGTTCGATAAGGTGATTGCGATTTATTTGCAACTCCGTAGAGACCTATTCCAGTCATTCCCGTTTTAGTTCACATCGGTCGTTCACAGGCTAGTTAGTTACGCAACTCTTTCCCACCCAAGCTACGTTTTTATAAGATCTTTTAAAACAAGCTTATAAGGATTTAAGGAATGAAAGATGGATATTGGATGTAAAGTAGGCTTTACAAACTGATTGAATGAAGTAAAAAGAAACTGGGGTTGATATTGCAAAATGGCTTACCTATTTGATTTCTATTAAATCCTACCATACATTACATTGTTCCTGTTTTCTGAACGTACAAATGATGTTGGATTTTTGCAGTTGCAGTATATATTTCACCGAGAATGCTAATTAAAATTGTACAGTATACCGTGAATTTGTGGCATACGCTTGTTGGCGTGAATAACAAGAGACCTGTGTTCGCGCAAGTTGTTTTCGAGTTTTATTTGTCCAATTTAAAGCTAAAACTTCAAATGAAATTCATTTAGTTATTGAAAATTTCACCAAAATATAAATCAACGTTCCCAGTTTGTCTAATGTCACGTATAGAAAAATGTCAAGGCAGAGCCTCTATTTAAAATTTGATGAAAATAATGTATATCGGGCCGCGACTGTCACGACTAGAAAGGATAATTCTTATAAGTCATACGAAACGAACAAAACAAAACTAGACTTGATGACGTAAGTCACGAAACAATATCATAAACGCCTGAATCTGGAACTTGTCAGAAACGAGTAGTGACTCCATCATGCCTAACAAAAAGAAGGTACAATACCCAACAATTAACTATAATTATTGGGTATTACACCATCTTTTTCAATTTACTTTCTTTCTTTTTAATTTACCTACTAATGTAAGTTGGTAAGTTGAATGGTTAATTTGCTATTGAAACTAGAAGGTGAAGAAGAAGAAGGTGCATAATGTTGCCTAAATATGTCAATATATTTTTTTTTGTGTCCAGTCTTAGTGATATACATTACTTATAGTGTTGTGTTTTAATTAAGAAGGCGTCCTTGGTACATCACAGTATAGTAAATAACCAAAAGTTATCGCCCATCGCACTGACCCCATAGTACTCTTTGTAAGTCTTTACTCGGTCAAAGCGTTGTATTTATTATATGCTTGTTTTATTTGTGTTAGATATTCATACTTATATATTCTGCTTTTAGTTAAGAATATACGATGAACAAGTTAAGAGTTCTATTTTATTTGGTTTTTATTCATGACCTTTTGATAAACAAAAAGAGTTTATACATTTTATAGCCGCCCATGTCGAAAAGCGGACGATTGCTGCCTTATTAAAAAATCTAATTAACCTGAAATGAAATTAACTGAATAATAATTTAAAACTTTTCATAGCAGTTTGCTTTAGCGCTTATTTTTGTGACATTTCAATTTCATCCTGTCGAACAGACAAAAAATTTTACTGTACGTATGACAACGGTTATAACAAAAACAACAAAAGGAATCTTAATTAACTGTCATGAACTTTGATTTTAATAATAACGAGAAAAGGCATCTAAAATATTTTCATCAAAGAACAGTAGCGATATTAATAAAAAGAGAAATGAAGCTCACCTTTTTGTATCCGGCGAGTCGCAGTGCTCTCTGAAGGCGCGCGGCCCGCGTTGTCGCCAGGTACACTATAGGCACCGCCTCCCCCGCTTCCAAGTCTATGTCGAAGTCGTTAACTGCCTCGCAGAACTTATAATCCTCAAACTTTTTTGCTTCACTCTTCATTAGTTTCTCACTGTCCCCGCCATCACTTATCTCGTCTCTTAAAACTCCGCAGGACGGGATGAAAAGAGGGTTTTCGTAACAACGATTAAAAAGTTTAGGAGCTGCGTTTGTGACATCTGCTTCTTTGGAAATCGCATTTTTTATATCATTTAAGGATTCGGGATCGCTTTCCGGAAAACTTATTAGATAATTGTCACTGCTCGCATAGTTTTCGTCACCAGAAAAGTCCTCAATCACAATGGGCGACATGTTAACATCTGACAACTCAGGCGTGTATGCGCGCCACCTCAGCCCATTTGTGAGACGTCCACACTCCATTGTTCACGGATATATTTTTGCACTGATTTAATAACTTTGTTTATTATGATTCAATCTTTACTGATGTATGTGTTACATGCTTACAGAGTGAAATTAAAAATTAAATGACAAATAGCGTGTGTCAGGTAGTGGGCGTACTGGATATCAGATTTCAATCTAATATCCCTGTTCACAACATGCCTACGCGTTGCTAATTTTTATATTTACTATTTAACTTTCACATCAAATACACAAGTTTTTTTTTTAAACTCCCCACCCCAATGAAAAGAAAAGTATTGTTCTAAAAACTCGTAAAATAATGTTGAACTTAGTAAAACGCTAATGTTCCACGTACATAACATATGTCAGTGCCAGGCACTTTATTTTTCATCTGTCAGTTTCATAAGTAATAATGTGAAGGTAGCTTCAACGTAGGATATGAAAATGTTTTTATGTTTTTTTAAACAGGTACCTACTAAAATGTTGGACAGCCCGTGTCCACAAGTGTTGAGAGGCAGCTGATAAGGGTCGCCAGGAGATCCTACACCCTGTTTCTGCTCAGCCTTATGGCTGGCTCATTTAAAACGATGGAAACAGGGTACTTACCCTGTTTCCATCGTTTTAAATGATACGATGTTTGATTCAAAATTGTTTTTGCTTCAAATATTTAAAAGCATTTTGTATAATTTATGCTATGCTATTATTATTAAAAAAATTTAATATAATTTATGCTTGGTTTAGCAAGCACATATTTTGAAAGTGCTGTATTCGTTGCTGCTTATGGCGTCTGAAATAAATCAGACTGAATCCAGACGGGACAAGCCAAAACGTAAATGTCATGCAACAAAACTCTGTACGGTGTCATCGCTCCCGACCGTCTATTTAGATTACATGTACTAAAACTGGAATATTATTCTGTTCACCTTCAGACTTGGTCCATGTACTTACATGGACTTTACAGTTTAAAAAGTAGTTATCCAGCTCGGTAATGGAAAATAATGTCTAAAGTTAATAACATAATCTGTGATGATTTAATTATACTTCAATAACGTGTTATTTCTTTTATAAATACTAAATACTGTCAGGTTCTAAAGATCTGTAAGAGGGTCCCACTAATTAGAGTGTGACGAAAGGAATACTTCGAATAAAGTTATTTGGTTATGGTACATTTTTTGGTAGTGCCCCGACGAACACATTCCGGGCCGTCTGATCACAAACTAAGCAGAGCTATATATGAGCTAAGTACTATGGTAACTAAGCTGCTGTAAACATCCTTACATATTTCTAAATTCATACATATTAGAGATAAATTATTCCATGACGCAGAATAAATGATCATGCTCATCACACGTTCATTTATTAGGGATATTGAAAACATGTAGTCCACGTTTAGCTTAAACGTCTGGTAAGGACCTCTCAAAAAAACTTTTAATTGTATTGTATAATAAGAACCAGATATTCATAAATTCTTATGAATGCCAGCTTTTCATGAATTTATCAAAGGGAAGTTTACTACACAACGGTCTATTTTAAAAAGAAAGGAATCTATTGCTGACATATGAATGGACTCTAACAAACTTATAATGTATATGTAAATGGATTTTTTATAGTTACTTAACAATAAATATATAGAAATACATATAAAGCAAGTGTTATAAAAAAAATTCGTCATTATCAATTTTAATTGATTGGCAAAATGAACGCTACATGCTCGTTACCTCGTTAATGCGATGAAATAATGAGTCCGTCCATCCATCAATCTTCAATTCGATAGAACAAAATTGTATACGGTCTATTTCTATTTTGAATAGGCAGAGATACCCAAATTCTTTAGCATAATATCGGGCTCTTTGATTGACTGCAATTTTAAAGACATAAAAGTGATTTACGGTCGGCACCTCTCATGATTTTACTGAAAACCTTAAACAGGTCGACGCAAAACATCGTATACTTTTAGTCATAACTACTCTGTCATACTGTTCTGTCTCATTCTAAACGTTTCAATGAATACGATCGTTCAATACGTAACGTAGCTACAACAGCATAACACAAAGCTGACAATAAGAGATTACATGTGGCAATATTGTTTTACAAACATATCACACAATTTCATTAAATGTTATCGAACAGTACACGATACGCGTTGAAGCTCATATCGTTATTGACATTTCATCACACCTCCACGATAGGCAAGGTTAGAGTAGTTGTGCAAAACGAGTAGAGGGGTCGCCTGATGATAAGTGTCTACTGCCACCGATGGACACGCACATGAAACTCAAGAGTCGCAAGTACGCTACCCGTATTTAAGAGAAAGGGAAAGTTATTACTAATTATAAATAATATTTTGAATAAGGGCCCTAATAAAAATTACTAGAAAATTTATTAGATTCTTATCTTTGACAGACATGTAGATACATCATATATGTATGTACGTGTCTGCGCATGAGCATGAATATTTTATACATGTAAAAAAAATAATATTTATACAATGCAGGTGGGGAGGGTTTGAATTTTTGGTTCTACTTGGAACAAAAATGGAACGTCTTTGCTTTAATTCTTTCAACATTAATAGGTTAACACAGACTAAAGTAAACAGCAACAGAGATCATAAATATCCAGACAAAAACAATTTTATTCCAATAAGTAAATATGGAATAATTAATGATGGATACCACTGCAGAAACATGTTTATATTTCTACTATTTTGTTATTTTAATGGCCGTCACACTTTTTAAACCTACAAAGTAACTTGTCACATTCTCTTCATATTTTTACAATATATTATGTCCTTGACGAGTATATATAATATTATTTCCGATGTATACGTCAAACTCGCGACTTCGGCGCACGCGCTGCGCGGGATGAATCGAGACTGAACCGTTCTAAATTTGAAATGAAGTGGGCTTAATAACATTGCGTATATTTTCCCGTTTTCACAGCCGGTGACATCCGTGATGAGTCATAGTTTCGAATGTTTGCGTTTCATTTAGAGTGAGTTTAATATATTTTGGCACACACTGATATCCAGGGAATATTAGGAACAGCCGAACAATGAATTGTGCAAACAAAAAAAAATACATGCCGATTTGTTTTTTTTTTTTTGCATATAAAACTTGATGTCTAATAGAAATTATAGTATATTATTTTTCTTAAATTTTCCTCGAGACATCTCCCGCACTAGGATTTATACCTGTGTCACGGGGATCTTACACACATACATATGAAGGATACAAAGAATACCCAAACTCGAACAACAATGGGAATCAAACCCACGAACACTAACCACCGGGCTAACCGGCAAGTCAAATTTTCAATTCAGAATTATAAACATAAATTAGTTGATAATCTGTAATCTGCCGAACTAACTCTAACAACATACATATGCCTATCTCTATATACCCTAAAGTTATTTTCGCCGGTCGTTATTATTGGACATATACCTGGAACTCATCCAAAGTTCTGCCAACTAAAGGATAAAACCTTTTGATGCCTATATTGTGTGATCGTCATAAAACACACAGACAACCTTGACTGTGACGTTGTTGTTGTTTATAAAAACTACATTGGGTTTACGTGCAGACCAGCAGATTTATTAGTTGTTAACGGCGTCCTTGCATCGTCCGTAGTATGTTTTGAGCGTTTGCCAGATCTAGGTTTGCATTAAATAGAAACATTGTTATCAAAATGCAACTTCTCTCCTATTTCCATAACATTTAAATTTTTTACAGATATTATCTCAATTTAAATTTAAAGATTCTAATGCCACATTTGTTCTTTCTTCCATACCAGTAATGTAGGTATGTTTGTATGTATTTATTTGTGCTGAAAATTGCCTATTAGCGTTTGCAAGCCGATACTACTAGTTAATTTACTATGCCGGAATAGTTTTCATTCATACGGAGGAAAATGGTCTATTTTTATTAAAGTTTCATATAGTGAACAATTTTCTTTTATGGTGTACGATAGTGTTTGTATTGTATTGTACCAATTCAATAAAAATAAATATAGAAATCGTTTCTCACATGACGAAGATATGGCTTTACATGTACTTTTCATTTGATCACTTTTCAATGCATCTTTTTTTTAAATTGAAATTGTGAAAAATGTTAGACAAAAGACATAAAATTACTAATTTAATTTATTCATAGTGACAACCTTGAGTCCATGAGATTTTACAACAGACTATGATTTAATTTCACACTCATTATAATGACTTAAATATATAGAGAGGGTACATACTGTTTATATTTTCTCTAGGGATAATGAAGTCTGGACCACAAACAGTTGCCAACTTAAGTTTCCTTCATATATGCGAAACTGTGGTTTAGTTTCGCTTACTTTAATGAGAAAATGGCTAAACTATTAGGCTAAAACAACGCTGAGCCAAAGTATATATGAGTACTATTGTACGTTGCATGCAAATTTCGACTTCATTTAAGTTACTAAAAAGTACATTTTTCATTCTAAGTACATACGTCTTGTACATGTTTTATAGATAAGTACAATATTTATGATAATGCCTTTATTCATATCGGAGTCGATAAAAAACTTTCACAGAATGCTTTCTATCTGTGCTGTGTTATATGGACGTTATGTAAACAGAAAAAAAAGAAAGAATACTAGATTATTAGTATTTTGAATTTTTACTGACATAGGTAGGTGTATGCAACAGTGAGTTGAAATGATGCGTGTATACAACAAAAACTTTTTGTCCTGTTTTACACCAAACGATACTCTTTACATAAAAAGTGGTGTTCCTTCTTACGTAGCCATCTAGTAATACGGATACGGACTATATATACATATATACAGCTATAAGAGACGTTAACATAAGAGGAAACTTTGTAGATATTTTGCAAATAGTAGTAATTCTCTTTATTTGTAAATAAAATAATATACGTCTATGTTTCTATCATTTCTTATTCAAAATGGTAATATGTTCTTTCTTTTGTCATTTCCAATCTAACTTTCCTTTGAGGTACGAATTTGAGTTGTTTTTCTTTTCAATCAGTTAACATTCAATTGAAGGCTCAAAGATACGCGTCTTACTCAATGCCTTTAACCTTCGGCGAATCCTATATAATGCCAATCTATTTATCTTCATGAAAGCCTAAGTCCTCTAATAAGTCCAAAGAATTATCCTCAAACTGTGTAAATTATTCACTACCGTCACATTCATTAGCATTAAAAAATGGGACAGAAAAGAAACGATAATGGAGCCTCCATTATTGAAATTTCATACTTGCGAAGGGCTCCGAAAGTGGATAATGAACCTTGATCTAAATAGTCACTTCTGCTGGAGATCGTAGGGCGTTGTTTTTATTTTTAACAAAAGCTAGGCTTTTTTTGTTACCCTGCTGTCTGTTCAAATGTTTGGGGTGACAACAGTAACGAAATCCCGGCTCAGGCGACAGGCACACATGTTGTGGAAATACATAAATAAGCTTATTGTAGATTTACATAATATATTACGTGAAATTGTAATGTTAATTTAAAATATATTTTCACAGTTGTGGCTGTTTTCAAAAGATATATACTCGTATAAATAAGAGCTATAGAAACAGGAAACGATGTCTATATTTCCATATTTATGATAGTTTTGGGTTTAGTTAGTACAATGCATCTTTTCTTTGTTTAAAAGGTAAACTGAGTGAACTTTAAATATAGAATATTGGGCCTATTTACTATGAAATGCAGAAAATATTCATAACAACATATTCTAAAATGTCAACGTAAACAAAAAGCAATTTATTAAAACTCTAGTTCTGTCGAGCCATAAGAGCCCTAATGCCAACCTCATAAACTCATAACTCATATAACGAGGCAAGATAATTACTGAAAGTGTGAAGGAGAGCCGGCTTCTAATTCTCTCTAATTAAATCCCTATTTCACCAGAGAGTCCCTATTTATGTTATGAAAACAAATGTATCATAGCAGTACTATGTATGTAATTGCTGGAAAATACACAAAGTACAGAGTTGTGTGCGCATAAGATAACATAAGAAATTAGTGCATTACGGCATTCCTATAAATATTAAAGAGAAAATTATTCAGTAATCAGTAATTTTTTGATTCATCTTTTGAACGCAAGATTCTATTCCCACTTAGTGTTAACATTGTTTTTTTTTTTGTATTATACCTATTTACAACAGTTGACTTGTTGCGTATACTAGAATGAGAAGTAGAAGCTAAATATTGCCAGTTTGTTTCATCCATTCTAAATATAATAAGTAGTTAGTTAGTTAGTTAAGTTAGTTAGTCCCAGAATAGAATTAAACTTGTATCTAAAGTATATAAATAAAAGCTAATATAAATCTAATCTATATATTGATAAGTTACTTGTCCCAGCTGTGTGTGTGGTATTTGATATAATGGTATTAAACTTGTATCAAAAGTATTTATAATGATTTTGAAAAGTGAAGCTAAATTGCAGCAAGAAAAAGCGTGTGATAAAAATAATTTATTTATCACGCCGATTTATCGAATATTCGATGCAATATTCTCTCCTATCAATTAACCTTATATTTTAAACACTTGGCACCCAGATTATTTCTTAACAAATTATACACCTTACCATAAAACGCTAAATTGGATCGATGGCAATTACACTGAAACTGAAAGCGCATTAATTCTTCACGTTACGTCGCATACTTGTAAATAAATTATCAGTTGTGTTTTCATTAAAAACCAGCTACTGTAAAATAGGAATCGATAGTGGTTCGAGCGAAATAATAATAAAATTTATTTCATTTACACTTTGGCACTTACAGTTGTATATCGAATTTTCCGTTTTACTATTATTTATTAAATCCATTATACATTGTCTTTATGTGCTCTACTTTCATCAAAAATATAGTTTCAGAAATTTGCCTTTGAACACACTTTGATAAAGCCTTAATCGTATCGTTTATCATATTCCTTAGTACCATTTTGAAAAATGTATATAATGTTAACTCGATTAAGCTTTTATTAATTATGAATAATCATAATGTACTGCTAATAAAAAATTGTCGTGGCATTAGATACATAAAGGGTATAAGTATATATATACAGTTTTTATGAGCGATTTAGTAAAAAATACTGTTCCCGAGAAATAGGGAAATAAGTTTAGGCATTGTTGTCTACAGATAGCGTGAGCGAAGCCCCCTGGTATGGCATATCGCAAATAATAAAAAAAATCAAAATGCGCTTGTTATATGTATCTGTTCATATTACGAAGTTTATGAGAAAACTCAGCACATTATATAATATATTGTCCTTCATTATTTGGGTCAATTTGCCGTAATTTTCCCTCTATATTGAAAGATCGATCAATATTGACAATATATCATTTAATATCTACGTAGTATATCAATTTTACACGTGTAAAGGGTAATTATATATGTAAAAGAAGGCTTATTCATAGAGAAGAGCCTATTTCTTAATCCTCCAAAGTCATCTAAAGTAATGCCAGGTCACGATCAGTGTCGAAACCTTGTTCTCAATAAATCTAATTTGAATAGAATAGCTTATTCTGTGAATGAACAGTAATCTGATTGTAGAGAACTTGCTTATTAATACTTCAGATGACTATCACAAAAATATGTAACTTTGTTCGTATTTTTACTAAAACATCCAAGGCCAAAATATAGACGTCTGGTAGATGAGAACATCGCGTGCGTTTTCCAATCGAGGCTCCCAATTTGAATGTTCGCCCATCAGCTTCCAGACAGTAGCTTGTAGAAATTAGGATGTCTTGCCAAATACTTAATCTCCCTTGGGCACGCAACAGGATAACACGAAATTCGAATTTAACACGCTCCAAGAAAAATTCTAAGTTTGGATCTCAAAAAAAAAACAACAATACCAAATTGTCAATTTTCGAGCGGTTTTGCCTAATGAGTTTGTTAACAACACGCATAACACTCGAATCTAGTGAATCAATAAACTCGTCGTCGGATTCCCGATCATCAATCATACGCGAGCGGGTCCTTTTGAGGTCATAAAAAGTGATGCCACCCTATCGTGTACATATTTATGAAGCGTCCAAGTGATCTGCTATTGATGGCCTGTCTGTCCCATTCATCAGTCAGAGGAGCCGTCGACTAATAAAAACTTGTTCGTAACAAGATTTTTGTGGGTGGACAGCGATAGACGGAAATGCTTTTGCGAACAAGATTATATTACGGATGTTTCATGACTTGGCATTGCCCACATTTTTTCTTAAATAACGGCAACTTGTAATCTAGCTATTTCTATAAATGTGCAAGTCAGTTAAACGTTTTCAAACATTCTTATTACCATAAAAGGCTCTTTTGATATACATATGTATATCGTGTTTGGAAGAATTAAGAGGAATGAGTGGTCAATAGAATAATTTTGCTACAATGATATTTTGTAGACTTATCCACGTGTGACAAAGTTAAAGCGGCATAATCAATCAAAAAGCATCTGATCAATTAGGCATCAGATCAAAATCACTTATGTACACGAATATAAAAGCAACTAATTGAATTACATTTAAAAGTTATTGTTTTTATATATCTACCACCTTAAGCTCTGAATACAACAGTGATTGTAAGTACAAGTACAGACGTATGTATTTGTACGTTCGTATTGACGATTGGTTAAGTCTCATTGAACTTTGTAGTGAAAACTGTCGCTGTCTGAGTTATTGATGGACACGGAGATAAGATTTGTAATTGCCATTTGCATATTTATATATGAAATTTGTGATCATCTTTACGCAAGTTAACGCTTCGCTAAAAAGTTTCCAGGCACGAAGTTTACTTAGCGTTACTAATTAGATGAGCGATTACAAATTTAATCGATCAATCTAAGACTTATACATTTTTATTCAATTAAATATTTAAAAAAATATATAGTACGGCGGTTTCCGTCCGTCCACTAAAACTAAATATTTTTATTGTTGAAGTTGAATTTGGAAAAGCGGCCGCAACTCCGAATACAAATAGAACAAATTTTAATCCAGAGTGTGTACGAATAGGTGTTCTATTTCATAATAGGATTAGTATTTGTTGGACTATGCAAATCTGAATGAACAATCGTCCTAGGCGCGCCTGAGCTACTACGATGCGGTGGTAATCGTATACCAATCATTTAAACGGATCTAGTTATGTTCTTATTTATACTATTCTTTTTGGGTCCATCTTTTAATTCTTCTCTTCAAGTTCTATTAACGTACATAGTTTGTGCTATTACGGTTATTACAGAACCAAATTTATAAAACTCTATCCAGTAATTCAAAACTATTTTTATTACATGGAATATATTGATTTTGTAATAAAATTACATATGTGTAAAATGAACTTTTTCTTTTTTAAGACACTAATTGACTTTAGGCTTCGTAGCTTGCAGTATATTTGACTGTTAAACTCCATCTCAAATACAGCTGTAGCAACTGAGCTGTCAGCTGATGAAGTGGAGCTGTTGTATAGTAACCTTGTTAGTGATACATGAATACAAACATAGTCACAGCCTCGTGAAAGCTTGTAATCTGGTTCGACCGACATGCGAATCCTGTTAACGATAACAAGTATTAAAATGTTGAATATATCTCGCGTAGGAGTGGATTTGTGGGAGTCTGTTAAATGAATAAATAATCACTTCGTATGTGCTAAAAGATGTAATGTGATGTTGGTAACTTCATTTATTCTTACTGTATAATTATTTTGCCACCTAGGCATCTACAAATTTTCGTGAATTATTTTTAAATATCCATGCAGCCTCGATCGGTATCAGTCAAGGTTTCAAGGGTTATCTGGTTTGTGCGGTGGTTTAAATCAGCAAAAACTTCTTCAAAGAAAAGAGAATAGGTGTCACTTGGTCATGCAAGTTCTCCCCTTCTACGTAGTATATTACTTCAACGATATTATTGAAATTAGCTATTACTTTTTACATACTGCATACATACAATCACACTTGTATACTCGAAGGGGTCAGCAGAAACGTAATTAACGCCCCTATTTTGCTGATTACAATTTAGTTCCATTTAAGTTTTAGGGGCAATCTAATAACAATCAAGTCATTTTGGGCAATCTAGTAATTTTGGGAATAGGAATGGAAAATTTAGGGTATGTTCCTACAAAAGAAAAACGCAGAGATAGTTTGTCACGTCTACGTATTTATAACATTCAAAATAAAATCATTTTAATACAAAACCATTAAACTACAGTCCAATATAGCACAAATTAAACTTCCTACAAATACGCATTCAGAATTACTAACATTTTAGAGCAATGTGTGTTCAAATTGTGTTCAGAGCAATTTTATCTCTAACCTATGAAAGCATACCCATTACATGAAAACTATTACGAATTCAAAATGCAATCTCGTCCCTTCCTCTTCCTCCTAATGGACCAACAAAATTTAAGAGAATCACATAATTATACGTACTGGGATATACATACTTTCGGCTTCTTGAGGTTTATGTACATACCCAGAAATTGCGAAATCGGGTCGCGAATGATATAGATACACTCACAGGCACAATTAACCGCCCACCTATATTTTTCGTCACCCTGTTTGTTTATGTTAACTGTGGCTTATCTACTGTTTTGTTTTTAGTTAAGTGGGTACTTTAGCAATAAACTAAACACTTAAAAACCCTTATTTCGACACGTCCTAAATATTTTATTAGATTTATTCATAATAAAAGTTAGGTTAGAAATAGAAGCTAGAGTTTTGTAAACTCATATTACAAGTAACGGGATTATATTTCTATAGTTATAAAGTTTTTTAAATAAATTCGGTTTCGGTAAAGTTTTAGGCTTGGTTTTTCTTTTTTTAGAATATTTATTCCTTAATTAGGTAAATATTTATTTCAAGAAAGGTTATAATTTTTTTTAATAGCGAAACTCAACTTTGTAAAATATTGTTTAATTAAGAAATTTCACCTAGGTCTGGGTCTTTATTACGTTCGCAGAGTCCAATGTTCAGTATCGAATACGTATTCTAATTACAATTTTGATGTTCGACTTTGGTAATAAGAACCCTATACATAATTTCAGTCAATTTCATTCATAAATACAGATAATACTCGTACATACACGTATAATTATACTTTAAATACTCAAGAATTGAAATGATTTCAAATTCTATCCTATCAGTTGTAATGATATTTATATCAATGTTGATACTCTTTTCATAATTGATTACATCATACATACATTCGTTCATGCCTATATCTCATTTTCTCCTAAATAATTTAATCATGATCACCATCATTAACCTATCCCCACAACCCGAGGAGCGCTAACTATCCCATTTTTTTTAACGTGTGGAAACCCCCTCGGGCCGTCATCCCACCGGGGCTTTCAGTGGAACGGTGTGTCGGAATCGGACCGACTAAAACCACTCGGTGTGCCATGCTGCGCTTAAAATAGGAAGAATCCGGGAACAGCTTTAGTAAGACATCCGGACCCCTCGGGCACCACCTGGTAACTCTCAACTAGGCAACCTCCAGGCACACCAGGCGGCTGGCCTTTATAGCGGGTGGAGGGGAAAACCCGTCCCGACCACCCACAGCCACACTCAGGGCGGCATGAGGCGCAAGTAAGCGCGCCTCCGCCGCCCGGAGCCTTCCCGAATTGGGTCCGAGTGGAGATCGTCCTCCCGGGCCCGTTCCGCCGCCTCCTTCTGCGAGATGACCTCCTCGCAGAAGGTTGCGACCGCGGTAAAATTCCTGTCGCTACCGGCCATGGAGCGTATGACGGCCGGTAGCAAGAGATACTCTCCGATGACTGCAGTGAGGACCCGATGCTGCGCCGCCCAAGCCGGGCAATCCGCAATCGTATGTTGGGCCGAGTCCTCACTGCAGTCGCAATGGTGGCAGACGGGACTCAATTCCCTCCTAGCGACTGAGTACAGGTACTTTCCGAAGCAGCCGTGCCCGGAAAGAACCTGCGTCAGTCTAAAGGAAAGGGTCCCGTGCTGCCGCCCTGCCCACTCGACGATGACCAACGAGCCATATTGCGCCAACTATCCCAGTCTTAGGCAGTCTGCATACATCTTGAAGACATCGGACCGTCGTGCCGCGGAGCGCCCTACATTACGTTTGCCTAATCGCGGTCTCCACTTTAACATAATTATGTCGGCTCCAGCGACCATCAGACAATTTTGTCCCACTTACGTAATAGGGGCAAGCCTATGCATTGTATACATAAACACCAATCCTAATCCAATCTATAAAGACGCCTTTTACGACCTCCACGGGATGAAATACCTGAGTCTTCAACAAAAAAAAAAGGCGAAATTAAGTTTCAGTTAATCAGAACTGTATCTTCAGTTCTCATGAACAAAGTTTATTGAAAGAATTAACCATTGTTAATGATGTCTGAGTTACTTTTTAATTACACAGCAACATCGAATTCTCATGCTAACTGTACATCTTAAGAACGTATAAGTACGTTGCGTATCTTGTATAACGCTTGAACGGTGTCAGTCAGTCCGTTACGATGGAACCCATTTGCGGGGGCCGGCCAACGCCACAAACGGGTTAACCTCAATGCAGCTTCTTGTGACTTCTCTGAAATTGACCTGAATCGTCTTTTTCGAGTTTCGCAAGTAAACTAGTGCAAAGAGAAAAGTTGTAAGACATTTGAAATTGACATAGATCTGCCGATATAACAATGAGTTCCAGAAAAATACTGTATTTGCTTGCATCCAGTTATGTTATACATGTATAACACGTAATGCCTCTCTTAGTTGTATATTTAACATATTTATTTCTTATTTTTTTTTTATATGAAAGTCATCTACCGCATTAGGAATTATTCCTGTGTCGCGGGGGACTACAAACAACAGATAAAAGGACCACCCAGACTAGGAACATTTACTTGTGGATCACACAAGTATTGGTCCCGTATGGGAATAGAATCCACTACCTCCGGGTTAGCGGTCACTAAATACTAGACCAACTGGTCATATCATATTTACCTAATTTCAGTTTAATTTTATGTTTTTGGTGTTTATTTGCTGACATTAAATTAAAACGACAAATCAAAAACGTAAATAATGAATTTAGACGTGTAACAATACATTACGAAGTCAAATAAGCATCCTTTACTAACTTATATATAGTTAAGGTTTAAACCCGTTTCTCAATTTATTATTTGGAAAATAGATACACCTATTATGCACGGTTTTTCGAAAACTTACGGAAAATACATAATATGCATAACCTTAGAGCGTCGTTTAAAACCAGGTTTAAAGGAATGTTGAAGTATTTTTGATTCCCTAACACTAACAAAAGATATTTTAGAGTAGAGTTTTTAGAATATCCTAAAAGGGCTTCCGAGACCCCTATAGACCTAGACCTAGACCAGACCAAGGTCTGCAGGAAACGACAAAAAAAAACCATGAGTTGGTTTACTTTAATTTTTATAAAGGTTGGTTTAGTTTAATTTTTATAAAGTAGTAATGTGTAGTGGCTTTCTACATTATATATTTTTGGGACCAATGGTTTTCCACTAGATAATGAACGACTATTTCTCGTTTCTATTTATACTCGTCGCGTTCGTCGTGCGCCGTTCGTGTGTCGCCATCGCGGTGAACTTTGGCGATCATCCAACGCACATTTTTTAAGGAATGTATGTAAATTCTTGCATTTTGGTTTCTTTTATCGCGTGTCTTTTAAATAATTGATAAAAATGAATAGTGGCTGCTGGTAAGTGACAACCTCCACCCATGGACACTTGCAACTCAAGAGTCGTAAGTGCGCGTTTTTTCTTAGGCCGCCTGAAAAAAGTATGGAGAAGTATTTTGGTGGGCGGCAGTAGATACATATATACATATACAATATCACGCCTCTTTCCCATAGGTGTAGGCAGAAACCACTTCATTCCATTTGCTACGATTCTGACATACCTTTCTCGCTTCTTCAACTTTCATTCCGTTCCGCATACAGACTCGTCGGTTAAAGGTAAGGCAGTGAGGTGCGGTAATATATAACATATAATGGTTTAATGTAACCTACTCCGTTCGCATACTTCGATGAACTCAGAAGGAATTGGACGCCCTGGATAGAAGAGTCCGTACACTGCTAACCACGAACCGAATGCACGCTCCACGTTTATCAGTAATGAGATTGTATATCCCGCGGAAATGTGGGAGTCGTTGTATCTAAAATGCAAGGGCGTTACATAATCTCCAGGTATGCAGTCTTGCAGATTACTGTCTCTCTGTTAACCTGGTGGTATACCGGGATGTGGTGGCAGTTGATAATGGACTCAATCCAGGTAAAGAGAACTGGCGCAATCGTGCAGTATTTATGTTACAGACTGAAGGGAGATATGGAAGAGTAAAGAACTGCATGGACGTTTTCATCGGGCCTTATTCGGACCCAATGTAGCCATGCTTGCTTAAGCACGAATGGGCCGGCTCGACCGGTGCGATACCACAGCCTCACAGAAAACCGGTTGTGAAGTAACGCTTGCGTTGCATTTCCCCGAAATGAGTGAGGTCTCCGGAGGCCCAAAATCCCCCACCCCCCTAATGATAGCGCTGTTAACGAAAAGGATACCCCAGGGGGGTACCAGCGCTAGCGTAGGAGAATCCCCCCCTGGACGTCCACCCTCAGTACGGATTATGCCTGAGCGTGGACGCCCAGGCTGCCCCTCGTACTCTGGGGGGGGCTCAACTGCGCTCTCAAAATCTGCTCGGGGCAAGAGAAGGCATACCATGGCACCCCCTGTCACGTTTACCGTGGATTTTTGCAACATTAGGGGCTTACATTCGAACCTCGACACTGTCCACCACCACCTTGAGACAGCAAAGCCGGCCTTGCTCTTTTTAACCGAGACGCAGATATCATCTCCAGCGGACACATCCTACCTCTGCTACCCTGGGTACGGACTGGAACACTCCTTTGTTCCTAAGGCTGGTGTATGCGTGTACGTTAGAGATGATATCACTTCTCGCCGCCTCGGCAATCTTGAAGGTAGGGACCTCTCCATCTTATGGCTACGTGTAGACTGCGACGACCATCCCCGCATCTACCTATGCCTCTACAGGTCCCATAGCGGTGATGCCGAAACGGACCGACTCATCGACCACGTCCAAATGGCTACAGACTCAGTGCTCCAGCAGGTCCCATCCGCAGAGATCGTGATTCTTGGCGACTTTAACGCCCATCACGCCGAATGGCTTGGTTCGCGCAAAACCGATCATGCAGGAAGATCTGTTCACGATTTCGCCTTGGCATATGGCTTGACGCAGCTGGTAGCAACGCCTACGCGAATCCCAGATGCAGAAAGCCACGTGCCTTCACTGTTGGATCTTCTGCTGACCTCACATCCTGACGGCTACGAAGTATCCGTTGAGGCCCCTCTTGGCTCTTCGGACCATTGCCTGATTAGGAGTATGGTGCCACTCGTTCAATCGCTGCGGCCGCGTGTTACAGGCAGTCGCCGCGTATGGCACTATAGGTCAGCAGACTGGGATGGAATGAGAACATTCTTTGCATCCTACCCATGGAGGCAGGTTTGCTTCTCGCCGGATGATCCCAATGTCGTTGCTGACTCTGTCGCGGATGTTGTGCTTCAGGGTATGGAACTTTTCATTCCATTCTCCCTGATTCCCACAGGTGGCAAGTCCCAGCCTTGGTTTGGTCGAACCTGCAAAGTGGCGTCCCGCCGAAAGCAGGAATGTTACCAAGCATGGGCTAATGCAGCGACAGCACGAGATGTAAAGACCAGCACATTAAAGAAGCAATTTAACTTTGCCTCCAGGTCCCTCAAAAGAGTAATTGCTGGGGCGAAGTCGGCTCACATCGGGAGAATTGGCGAGAGACTAGTTAGTCTCCCCTCCGGAACTCGTGCATTCTGGTCTCTTGCCAAAGCTGTCCAGGGGAACTTTTGTAAGCCATCCCTTCCACCTCTGCGCATAGAAGATAATTCGTTGGCCCACGACGCTAAAGAAAAAGCCGATCTTCTGGGCAAACTCTTTGCGTCCAACTCGACCCTGGACGACGGGGGAAACGCACCGCCGACCATACCGCAGTGCGAGACCCGCATGCCGGAAGTCCGGTTTACACAAAGGGCAGTGCGTAAAGCGCTTCTTTCCCTCGACGTTCATAAGTCGAGTGGGCCCGATAGAATCTCTCCTATCGTGATGAAGACGTGTGCTCCAGAGTTAGCACCGGTTTTAACTCGCCTTTATCGGCTTTCCTACTCTTTTGGCGTAGTCCCGAACTCATGGAAGACAGCTCTAGTGCACCCAATCCCTAAAAAAGGAGATCGCTCGGATCCGTCCAACTACAGACCCATAGCCATCACCTCCTTGTTCTCCAAGATAATGGAATCCATTGTTAACTGCCAGCTCCTCCGGTACTTAGAAGACCACCAGCTCCTCAATGATCGACAATACGGCTTCCGTCAGGGTCGTTCAGCTGGTGATCTTCTCGTATACTTGACTCACCGGTGGGCACAGGCGATCGAGACCAAGGGGGAAGCGTTGGCCGTTAGTTTGGACGTGGCGAAGGCCTTCGATCGGGTCTGGCACAAAGCGCTCCTTGCGAAGCTTCCTTCCTATGGGCTTCCCGAGAAACTGTGCAATTGGCTCACCAGTTTTCTTACAGACAGAAGCATCAAGGTCGTTGTTGACGGTGCATGCTCCGACTCGAAGTCTGTTAATTCTGGTGTCCCACAAGGCTGTGTGCTATCACCCACGCTGTTTCTTCTGCATATCAACGACATGCTGCAGATTAGCAGCATCCATTGCTATGCAGACGATAGCACGAGTGATGCCCTTTACACCGGCCGCGCTAACATTTCTCGGGTAAACGTCATCGAAAGCCGATCCAAACTTGTGTCTGAAATCGAAACTTCTTTATCAAAAGTTTCAGATTGGGGTCGACTTAACCTAGTCCAATTTAACCCCACGAAGACACAGGTTTGCGCGTTCACCGCTAAAAAGATGCCATTGGTCGTATCACCTCAATTTGAGAGCACTTCCCTAACTGCATCAGCCAGTATCGGAATCCTTGGCGTCGATATATCAAGCGAAGTCCAGTTTCGCGGTCACTTAGTGTGCTAAACAGATCGAGACAGTATTTTACTCCGGCCCACCGCCTGCAACTTTATAAGGCGCAGGTTCGGCCGCACATGGAATACTGTTCTCATCTCTATGCAGGTGCACCCCAGTACCAACTTTTGCCTCTTGACCGCATTCAACGGAGAGCGACTCGCATCATCGACTGCCAAGATATTTCTGATCGACTTGACACCTTGGCGTTGCGTAGAGATGCAGCTTCACTCTGCATCCTCTATCGCTTGTATCATGGGGAGTGTTCAGAGGAATTGTTCGGACTTATACCGGCTGCTGGTTTCCGCCATCGTCCTACGCGACAAAATATCCATCCCCATCACCTGGACGATTGGCACTCCACCACTGTGCGCTGCTCCAGAAGCTTTTTGCCTCGCACAACCAGCTTATGGAACAAATTGTCGCCTGCCGTATTTCCGAACCGATACGACCTTCAAACCTTCAAGAAGAGAGCGTACCGCTACCTAAAAGGCCGGCAACGCACTTGTGACTCTTGAGTTGCGGGTGTCCATGGGCGGCGGTAGTCACTTACCATCAGGTGACCCGTGTGCTCGTTTGCCCCCTATCGAATAAAAAAAAAAAAAAAAACGTCGGCCTTGTGAACAGGCTTCTGTGTCTGGAGCTTTAACTACCGGTAGCCCTGTACCCGATAACGGTGGTGCATTTTATATATTTAAAAATGTAATTTGTATGTTGAATAATGTGAATAAAGAGAATAATAATAAAGATAAACAATTAAAATATTTGGATTTGTCTCACGAGATTGTCGATATGTGGAATATCGATTTGGCTATCATTGTTCCGATAGTCATATCTGCTCACGGATTAATAGCTAAGAGCCTCGACCAACACCTAAAGAGGCTCTCGTTAGATGGTTGGATCAAGGGTCTGATGCAGACTGAGGGCCGTGACCGAAGAGGCGGTGAGCTGTGGCGGCGTGCTGTTGGTGGTGTCGTTGGACATCGCCAACGCATTCAATAGTCTGCCATTCAGTTGCATCAGGGCTCCAGCAGCTCAGTTGCAGACCGCTCCTGTGGAACATGGGGTACGACTGGGCCCTTCGAGGTGACTTCCCCCCAGGGCTGGGCATAATCTGTTACGCAGATGACACTTTAGTCACGGCCCAGGGGGCGAACTTTCAGGAGGCGGTGCGTTTGGCCACCAGAGGAGCCTCACTGGTGGTCAGGCGCATCGAGGCGCTGGGCTTGCGGGTGGCCCTGGACAAGACGGAGGCCCTTTTATTCCATGGGCCCCGTCGTGGTCCACCCCCTGGCGCTTCCATCATGGTCAACTCGGTTCTCGTACCGGTTCGGGCCCACATAAGATATCTGGGCTTGATCCTAGACGGCAGGTGGCTCTTCGACGAGCACTTTCGGCAGCTTGCTCCAAAGTTGGTGGGCGCTGCGTCCGCCCTTGGGCGGCTTTTGCCCAACTTGGGAGGGCCCAGCGTCGCAACAAGGCGGCTGTACACGGGGGTTGTCCGGTCAATGGCAGTTATGGCGGTTAGAGCCATACGCGGTTACCGCACCGTATCGACGGAAGCGGCATGCGCGTTGGCCGGAACACCCCCGTGGGATTTGGAGGCGGAAGTGCTCGCCGAAGTTTATCGGCGAACGGCTGACTTCCAGGCGGTTGGCGGCAGACGGCCCCCGCCCGAAGAGGTACGCGAGTGGCGTGAAGCCGCACGCCGAGCCACAATGGCTCGTTGGTCGTCCCGGCTGGAGGCTCCACGCGCTGGCTTTGCCGCCGTGGAGGCGCTCCAGCCGGTCATTGTTGAATGGACAGGGCGGCAGCACGGGGCTCTTTCCTTCCGACTGACGCAGGTTCTTTCCGGACACGGCTGCTTCGGGAAGTACCTGCACTCGGTCGCTAGGAGGGAAATGAGCCCCGCCTGTCACCACTGCGACTGTGGTGAGGACTCGGCTCAGCACACGCTTGCGGTTTGCCCCTCTTGGGCGTGGCAGCGTCAGGCCCTCACTACAGTCATCAGAGAGGATCTGTCGCTACTGGCTGTTATACGCTCCATGGCCAGTAGCGACAGGAAGTTTAACGCGGTTGCAAACTTCTGCGAGGACGTTATCTCGCAGAAGGAGGCGGCGGAGCGGGCCCGGGAGGACGATCTCCATTCGGACCTAATCCGCCGCCGGCGAACCGGCCTGAGTGTGGCCGCGGGTGGTCGGGACGGGTTTTCCCCTCCACCCGCTTTAGTGGCCAGCCGCGAGGGGGTGACGTCCGCGTGTATCTGGACGCCGCCTTATTGATAGGTTACCCGTAGGTGGTGCCCGCATAGTGCGGGCAGGCGCTAGGAGGGGTCGGATGTCTTAATAAAGCTGTTCCCGGATTCCTCCTATTTTAAGCGCAGTATGGCACACCGTGTGGTTTTAGTCGGTTCGATTCCGACACACTGTTCCACCGAAAACCCCGGTGGGATGACGGCCCGAGGGGGTTTCCACACGAAAAAAAAAAAAAAAAAAAAAAAAAGGGTCTGATGCAGAAGGCAGTTCTCCTTGACACGGCACGTATTGTGAGGAGGTTCCTGTCTCTGGAGCCCTAACCACCGATACCGGTGGGACACTATTTTTTATATTTTCAAATATATTTTGTTTTTATTTTATATGTAAAAATGTAATTTATATGTTTATTAATTTGAATAAAGAGAATAATAATAATAAATTCATTTGTAAGAATATTATTGTTACAAAGATATTACACATATATGAGTTTTAGAATATTCTACTGTTTCCAGAGTACAAATAATTCAAAGAAAATAAAATCAAATGTATTATAACAATATTTAAATCAAATTTAGTTGTTTAAGTGGTTTAATTAAAGAGTGTTTTACAAGAAAAACATAAATGTATATTTAGCCTATATCAATGCTCAATAAAAAGTTTATTCAACACAAGTTTTTCAAGAATCTATTAATTAAACATATGTTTGTCTGTTGTAAAAGAAATAAAAATCTCTACTATATTAACAAACAGATATACTAGACAACTTTAATTTTACAACCTAAACCAGTTTAGTTTAATGTATTCACAATACGAAAGGTCTGCTAATACCAAATTGAATTAAAGTGTCTTTAAGAAAGGTTAAGTAAGAAAATACCAAGAACAGTTAAAAATCTACATAATGCTCTCGAGGTACAGGAGGTGTTCAGTTGTCCACGTAAATTGTTATTAACTGGATACTATAATAAAAACCCGAATAATAACAATTTAAATATGATTTCAATTTCATTCAAAAAACATGACTGTTTTTGACAGCACGACAACAAATATTTATTTATGAATGTATATAGAGGTATATTAGAACTACGAAGACACGGCAGCAGTTAAATCAATATTTACAAGACAACTGAAGCGTCAAAGCGGCACAATTACATGTGAATATGAAAAGGACAACCGCAAAGGGCCAAGTGTCATCTATCATCGGCTGGACTGGACAGGTCATCTGTTCAATAATACCCGACCCCAACGTTCTAATCGAATCTTGTTTGATTGGCATGTGTGATAGCCGCTAATCGCATATAAACTTTAGATTTGATTGAGATTTCAGTACCTATCGTACGCACACTATTCGCGTGTATATCGAGACATTAAAAATTATATGTTTATTGTACTAATTTAAAAATATCAATATGTACAACAAAGCTAGAAGTTGCACGTGTAAAATGTATAATATAAATGTTATTTACAATGTTATATTCATAACAAGCATTTAAGCCTTGGTATCCATCATCATAATGTATTGTATTGTGGTGGTACTTTTTTTGGGACCTCCTCCGAAGTTGTGGCTTGGCTATCTTTCTCGCAAGCTAATTCCAATCTGCATTAGAACCCCCAAATATCCTGTATATAATCAAATGACTTATAAATGAGTAAAAGTGAAATTGATTGAATATCGCTTACAAAGTAAAAAAATATATTCATTGTAATAATACCCGAGCTCTACAGGAATATAAAGGTCGCAAAAGAATATAACTTGAAACTTCAAGGAGATTGTGCCGACTCAAACACGACGACAAACGAATTGAAAGAGCCTGATTTTGGATACCTCATAGTTTCTTTGCGGAGTTCAATCCGATTGGCACTTTGGAAGATGGTACATTTTTGTATCTTTTGTAAGCATATATTTAAAATAGGATATAGTTCGAAGCCTGGCTTCGAACTATATCTGAATTGGTAAACTTTACATGCAAAAGAATTGAATACCATTTATTCGTATATACATCTCTATGGTTTAATATTATTTGTATCGGCTTCGGGAATAATCTATCTCTGAGTTCAATAACTTGCTTATCTGTACTTAAGTTGAAAGTGTATCTACACTAATATTACAGATGCGAAAGTAACGCCATCTATCTGTCAGTCCTTTACCTTTATACGGCTTCACCTAATTTGATGAATTATTTATAGTGATACTTTGATATACTGGGGCAGGACTTAGGCTAAAAGCCTATCTCCCTGCGCATCGACATATTATACAATTAATTTTTGATTAAAAACTTACCAATTCCTCAGGTGATCCCGGTTCCTTCATACCATTGCTCTTATCCGAACTCCCCGTCTCTGTAATTAAATAATGGCCTCAGTTATATATATAATGTTATTATTTCCTAATGCAGTCATAAATTACAAACTAACATTTTAATTTAACCAAAATTAAATTTGCGAATAAAGACCATTTCGATATGATAATGATATATAGAATATGAGAACTACAATTAGACAACCTCGTCCACTAATAACATTTAGAATTAATAATTAATACTATTATCGAATCCAGAGGTTGCACTTAAATAAATCACTCAATCGAATAAGCGTGAGTGTTTCTGAATGGTGTAACCTGCGTTGAATAGACCGCATTATCCGGTTTTAGTTAACCTTATTAGTATCTACTTAATAAATGACAAATTCAAAACATAGACTTATTGCTATACGTTAAAAGTAGCGCATTTTGCTCCGTTTGAAGATATCTCTGATCTTCATATGTTTTATTTTTTAATGTTATCGTAAATCGCCTTCCTCATATCATAGTTGACTAACTAGGTTAATGTTATTTATATTAAAGAGTGTAAATACATATAATGACCAAAAGTTGAAGGAATAAAATAAAAGCTAAAACATTCATATTACACATTCAACATAAATACATTTCAACTTATGGACTACGGTAGATCCTGAAATTAGTGTTATTTTTTATAGTTAAGATGAAATTCTGTTATCTATGATAAGCAGAATCACCACAAATAACACATTGAATTTTTCAAACACGCCTTAGTAAATTTGTGTTAAATAATTTTCCTGATATTACAAATGTCACCTGCTCAATAAGCTACGGCTCTAAATGTTGACTGAAATTAATTATTTCGCAAAATTATGGTTTTCTGCCAAAACTTGCTTATGATATACAGTTTTTTAAGCTTTCATTGTGAACAGATGTTTTTATAAACTGCAGCTTAAAATTTTATAATATTTAAACAGTCTCCAGTTCTACAGTGTACAAAAGTTTGGCTTTATGTGATATTTTTGTATACCACATTAGTATGAGTATCTAAGTTACAGAAAGAAGCATAACCAAACCTTGTTCTTGAAAGCATTACAATTTCCATACCTTAAGCTCTACCTACCTACTACGCCTACAGTCCTACGCATACTAAAACTGTACAAAGAAAAAAATGACTTATAACATCAGCCATATATTTTACTCTTTCCTTGGATAATGTACTGTTACTAAAATAACGTACACGTATGTATGTAAACTACTCTGATACAACTTTATATATATACATACATATATAAAAGTAAACATTTTCCTCAAAACATAGTATACAACCAACTCAAAATGAAAGTAATTTATAAGTGTGTTATGTAGATTTATTGATATATTCATTTACTTTACTTTAGTGAGATATAGAAATGATTTCAGCTTCAAAACACGTACGATGTACATCCCAGTTAAGGGTCTTCAATTAGAGAATCTAAGAATCTAAAAAAGGCTCTTGATAAAAAAAATTGCAAATTTCTCATAAAGCTAAAAAATGTGATGTCTTATTACATCTTTAACGACCTCCGCAAATAGGTTAGAAGTAGATCTAAATTTCATAAATAAATGCCTCAAATATATAATACGTTAACATTTTTGAGGACTCGGCGGCGTCGCAAATACGAAATACGAAATTTTCTCCTGTCATCATCATGAACAAAATTAAATTCCTGATTACCTTATTAAACAGGTTTACTGTTATAAGTTTATTTTTCGTTCTCATTAAGAGCTACATGTTTATTATGTTATATGTATAGTAAAAATAGGTTTTAGGAAAGTTTCAGAACTTGCCATACTTACAAATTTTGAACACGTAAAAACTAAATCAATCAAAATTATGGAATGGTTGAATAATAATATATATAATAATTAATTATTAATTGAAAAAACATAATAAGAAATCAAGAACACATGAGAAATTCATGCACTTAATGTACATAAGTAACCTATGATTTTCTGATCAGACTTGTATAAATATACCTATCCGTAATGTGCAAAGGTAATGTGAGGTTGACCGTGATCAATTTTCATGCAATGTAAACATAAATAAAAAAATAAGCGTCAAACTGATAATTATAATCCAACGCTTCTTACAAATAATAATATTGATGTTAAAGGATCTAGTGAGTGTATAGCTTTACGATTAAAATTAGTTACGTAAAATTAAAATTAATGTTACTAACAAGCGGGGGTTAATTTGTTTCGATTCAGCGCCTCTGAAGCGACATTGATTGCGTCATATTCAGGCTCAATCAACCCTTTTGTACACTAACAAATTATAAACGATTTTACATAAAATAATTATATTTCAGTTTTGCATTTCATATATTTAAAAGCTTTATTTATGAAGGTTTATAATGAAAGCGCTGATACCCAGTGGTATTCGAGCGAAAATTCCTCAGTTGACTTTTCATTAAGGAAAGCGGCCTCGCATGACATCCTTATCATTTGTCAGTTTAGGTGAGGCTTTCCTTATTCACAATAATCCTAAACTGCTTGGCTTATTTAAGAGTCAAAATTTGATATCATTAAATATTTTTAATCTAAAAATATTCCAAATGTAGCTATCAACTAACAGGCCGCGATTGTGTCGGTACGAGCAGACTACCGGTCCACCACATTTATTAAAGTGGATCGATGGTGGTACAATCATGTATTTTATAAGTTAATGAGCTTTGGGAAATTTCCAAATACGTAATAAATCATGATAGTCCGTCACTTAATTTGAATATGTAAATTTGTAGCCGATAATTAGTGTAACCGATTGTAGCCTGCAATAAAATGAACCTACTTATAAAAAATCATCGAAATCGACTGTAAAAGCATTATGGTTGGTTATAAAGCTCATCTTTAAACTTTTAAGTGTATACCACTGATTAAGTACCTATATTTTGAATGGAAGCGTTTGCCAGCTTCTGTGATTAAACTATAATACAGCCCACGTCCAAAAAAGAGCATAAGTTAAACCTTCTACTATAACATTATTTTAATAATGTTATAGTAACAAGCCGATAAGTTTTAGAATAAAATAAATCGTGAATTCCATTCATATTTATTAAAATATACGGTTTAACTTACGTGTGTATTTCAGGGATGCCCGACTAGTTTCGGTCTCGACAGGAGACCTGTCCAAGGAGTAACTCGTCCAGCCGCGACGGCACCGGACGTCACGCACTGTTTGTGTAGTGTGACGTGCGGTAAAAAAAATCCTAATTAAGGCCAATAAGTATTCATTTAAAATACTTCGGCGTACTTAGTGCAAACAAGGTCTATAATAATCGGTGTTCTGATCAAACCCAACTAAAGAATCCCCCACAAGTAAAATGGTCTGCCTCGGTTTGTTTTTATATTTTTGTACTTTTAGATTGTACTCGGTCAAATTATAATTTTGTACTTTTAGGAAATAAGAACAATACATATTTGATGTTGGGACAGCCAAAATAACTAACAGACATCAATGCAAAATAGGAAGAATAAAAGCTTAAAAGCATTGAAAAATACTTAAGTGTACATACATTACCTTTATAAAAATAATTCTAATTTAAAATATAAACTTAAGCCTTCTTTTTAATTAATCTAGTGAAGATGTCATTTCAAACAATTTTATTATGGGCATATATATACATTATATACATATACATAATTTAGTGAATATGACTTGAAGTAAAAAAATATGTTTGTGTAAACATAGTCGTACTAGACTGCTGGCAGAATCTAATTAAAATGAAATGCTATTAAATGTTACTAATTTACTTCCTCATAATAATTTAGTATCGAAAACTGCAGTGTAGCTTTTAGTAGAACACTTAGATTTGTGCAGAGTCTATATAAATGTTATATCCGACTGTCTCGGTTATTGGTAAGACAAGCATAATGCCATCAACTGAATGCCATCTGATGTTCTCGATCTTTGGATCGTAATCTAGTTTCAGTTCTGTTCTCTTAAGACTGAAGTTCAAATTTCTATAGCAGAATAAATAAATGGTCGTTGAGAGCTACGATGAAATGAATGATAACATTAATCTGAAACCAATATTAACCCATTCGCAATACACAATGTTAGTAACAAATAAACGGATACAATTTTAAAAAGATTCATGAAGTAAATTAAACTATGTTTCTGCACAATATTTCCTCGGTTGAATATATCCACTTTACAAAACTGATTTCGTCTATTATGTCAAACATCATATCATTCAATCAAATTAGCCACAGATACTGAACCATATTTGAGGTTCTTAAACGTACCCATTTTTAAGTATAATTAAAAGAACTAGTTATAGTAAAACATAAAACATAAATTGAGCATAAATAAACTTTTATTCGTCTCACGATTATACTGAGCTACTTCAGATACCTACTAATTTCACCGTTTCATGGTTTGTCTCGCCGCAACAGTAACGTCCGGTTACGTGCGTACACGCAAATTATATCATTTTAACGGTTTCTATTGACCATTCTAAACCATACTTTATACCATTGCAATAGAGTGTAGCTGTTACACCATGAATACGTACCCTCGGTTTTATAACAGTTAACCGCAGAAAGTAAATCGTAAATCTAATACCGACGTGAACATTATGTCACTAAGCAGAAATATTTTTAGACTCTTTATTATTATTATTTAGAATAATGTAACAAATCAGGGGTCAAACGTTTCAACGGTCGTCTCGGCCGTATATATTACAATATAAAACAAGTGTAGTTTATGCAACTGATGATAGTATCACGCTTTCAAAACTTTCGCCGTCAATTAAAAGGTGGCTACCGTGTTTGGTAGTCACGTTTTAATCCGTGACCGATGACTTTCAGTTACGTAAACGACTATTGTTTCCAATTTCAGCATCTGTCAAAGCTAGACTATTATGGTGCGGAATCACCATCATGTCATGACACGCTCATCAATCAATTTATGTTGGACATATTGTATTAATCAAAACGACAATTATCTTGGTCCTAATGTTACCTGGCTTCATCTACATCAATATTGTAATGAATGAGATAAATTTTAATACAGTTCTGCGAAATTGGAAAGGCTTATTGTTTGGGGTTGAACTAAAATAACTTGGCTCCTAAAATATAAGGAGAGCCATGCTTAAACTAACTTAATCAATACTTCCTAGTAATGTTTATTAATTGCTTTGGGTGTTCGACTGTTCAATATTTATTACTAACGAGAAACCGAAACCAGAAGTTGAAATGTAGAATAAAATTATTTTTAATCTAAATATTAAGTTCCTTTTTATATAAAATGTGTAAAATATAGTTAGGAAGTCCGAATAATCAGAATTTTTTTAATACGCTGAACGATTTCTGGTGTCCATAAGCGCTGGACTGGGAGATACGGGCGAAACTGTCCATTACCTTAGCAGAACCAGGCCCGAGACAGTGATGTGAAGTGTTCTGCGCGTGCCTCGCGATACTGTAGGCCCTACTGTTGATGCTACTTGCCAGAGCAAGTAGCATCAACAGTAGGGCCCCCGTAGAAGAAGAGGCGACTAAGGCCTGTAGGGCATCTCGGAAGCTTCCAACATAGGGTATACTCCTGGGTAGGGTATACCCTATGTTGGAAGCTTCCGAGATGCCCTGGTTCCCTTGCTATAGACCCATATGTGACGGAATACCGTGTGGTTTTACTTGTTGATAGGTCTTGTCTCGGTTGAGTTATCATTTCCATTGCGACCTCACTGCGATCTCCGGTGCGGTAATGAAGCGTGGGGGTTTCCACACGAATAAAAAGGATTATTTGAAGTAGTTTCTTAACAAATTACTTCTGATACTTTGCTTACTATATAATTGGGTTATATATAATACGAACATCTCGAGATCAGATTCCAGTTTTAAAACAATTTGTAATGCCAATCGAAACCTTATAATTAAATAAAGTTGTGACTCGTTACATACCGTAAGACATTCTCGTTCGGCTAAAAATAATTTCGTATTACATGTAACGTTGCTTTATTTATAATATCGATAATATCTTGTTAAAAGGCTATTTTAATCAATAAACTGATCGACATGATTATGTCTAAAACATATAAAGATTAAAAATCTGACTTTATTTTTGACATAACGTTCCTGTACACCCTTTGAACATCAGCCGTCCCATTCATCAGACACATTTATTTTTAATGCAAAACCTAGGTATTTCCATAAATTTTTATTTAAAAAACACTAACATATTACATATTATTAAAAAAAACACTCGGACATCAACACTTTCGAAGAGCTTTATAGTAAATGTTTTATTATCTTTCTACGTTTAAATAATAGTCTCAAATACAATTCGCGAAGACGCGCGACGTCTCGTGTTAGTGGAAGTGAAACAGGTCAGTCGTGAGTCGTAGCGAAGCCACCATTTCGGCTTTTACCTCACCTCTTATGCCCAGAAGTGCACGTATAAACTAATAGGAGCAAAGAATATTCCGCGCAGCTTCAGCAAAAAATATTCCTGACATTTTATGACATTTGAGATTTAATTTTTAAATTGTATTTTTTTAAGTCATTTTTTTATTAGTTAAACTATATATAGGATCTAAAAACTCTTAAATATATTTGTATAATAAAACACTTTGTTGCCTTTTTCGATAACAGTACTTGTTACTGCTTTCAGGTTCTCAATGAAACAGAATAGGGCCCCCCCATCTCTCGCTCTGGGTGTCGTAAAAGGTCACTAAGGCATCAGACTACCATCTATCAAAATGGGCATTTGAGACCCCTGTACCCTTCGGGGATATAGGCGTGTGCCTATACATATGTATACATATATATATATATATATGTATATATATATCAGACATACATATATACATATATACATATATACATATATGTATATATGTATGTCTGTATGTATGTATTACCTGTCAGTTTCAACGAACCAAGAACTTTACTTAATGTTCCCTTTGAAAAAAGATATAAAGCTTTTATTTTCTTTTCAATCAGACTTTATATGTTTGCAGTATACCATGTCGTGACTAAAAAATTGAAAAAGTAAGTATATTAAGTACAAGTAAGCAAAGCATAACTAGGTTATAATCAAGTACCAAAACATCTATTTAGCTTTTCATATTATTTAGCTTCGATTCACACAGGATTATATTATATATAAGCGAAACAAGAATTTAAAGCACTGCCACAACTCAATATTTGGTAACAAATTTTATGAGTGATTTTCACCATTCAGATATATTTTCTGAATATATATTCATAAGGAGATTACGTCGTTTGATCTCATCAATAAACCGTTTAGCAAGTTCCCACCGTTTACGACTTATTAATTGAATTCCTGTGGATAATTGAATACATACAACAGTGTTGTACTTCATGTTCAATTATCACCTCAAATGCCATTCCAGTCTCACAGTTAGACGCAAGAATAATGAGCTCGTCTTGCTAGCCCAATGCGGTACTAGCGTGTTTGACAAAGCTTTCGCTTAGGGAGCTTTTACAATAGAGCTCTTGTATAAAATTAATGTATCTTGGTATACGAATGCCTCATATTTTAAACAGTAGTTCTAGTTACACTAGCTTTAATTACAGTGTTATATGTTAAAACTGAGTATTGTAGGGTTTTTAATACACAAAAGAAATACAACGTTTTGTGACATGATTTGTAGTAAGTAGTTAAAAAAATCATTATCGCAATAAACGATCAGAGTTTAAAGTACTTCAACTAGTAATGGTTAGATAATCTCTTTATGTTTGTAAGCTCTACATTCAACATAATTATTAATGAAATTGTTTTAAATGGGTATGACGTGGGTATATAGCATAGGTTGAAATTCTATGATAAGGTACAAATAATAAAACTCATAACATTGTAACCACAATAGACAAAAAAAATGTATGATAAATTTGGATGTACACACATTTTACTCAGACACAAGATGCAGAATAGGTAAAACTTGTGGTTTCGTGTTGATACACCGGGTACTAAGAAAGAAACATATATAATGTATATACTGAATTTGTAAATAGCCAATGCATCTTTACAGTTGAGAAAAAAAGTTTAAAATTATTAAATTTACTTGAATTAAATTGCAGAAACAATAAACAAGTTACCAAAGATCCTAGTAGAGTTAGTAGACTATACTACGAACCTAACAAGTTATATTAAATATATTCTAATAATTAAGAAAAAAAAAAAAATAGTAGCCAAGACTAGCATATTCTGTGGCGATATAATATATGACGAAATGAGATCAAGTCGGCTTTTATTTTTCTACTTTGTTCAATATAATATGTTTTTATCCTAACTATACGAGTATACAGCTGACTTCTGAAGAAATTACAAATTATATATAGATATAATAATAAATTTTGAGAAAAACCAGAAGCACAATAATACTGTTTTGCTGTAACTATGTATTAAGAGCTAATAACAGGAACATGTACAGACGCTTTTATACAGGCAATGAACCTGTATTTAAGCTGAGTTTTTCCATTTTTATAAACTTTAACAACTTGAACTATGTTAAACCCTGTTTGTAAGGGGCCGACAGACGGTTAGGAATTTCTGAAGGGTGGTTTAATTAAGTTTTCGAGTTTCTTATACTAGTAGTAGTCAGATACGTATGTATATGGAGGGTTCTCTCCTAGTTTTGCTACAATTGGCTTAAGTTTTAATTAAAATAACTTAGCTTATTTGCAGTCATAAATCTGTATCTCCGTTCCCAGACGTGTCGTACATGAGGTAGTAAAATATTGCAACCAGTTACAAAATTTAAGTTATTCGAAATATTTATGAACAATATACATATTAGTAATATACATATTTTATGAATACTCTTCAAGAAATTAACTAACAGTATACGATACGATAAAGTTCAACTTTATTAACTTCACTCTTTAAATTCAACAGTTTAATTAAAGCGTTAAATAATTCCCCAACACCAAAGTTAAAATATCTCTCTATGTTTATATATTGACCAATAAATATCACAGAATCATAGCTTTATAGTCAATACTTGTAAGCAACCAATAGATGGGGGTTAATAATTCGCTTAATGTGCTTGCCATTGCTCCACGCTTCAATGATCATCCCTCAATTCAAAATCCCTCAAATCCATCAAAGACATAACCACGAATTGTCAGAACAATAAGGTTTATCAACAAATAAATATGTCAAACCTAAACAGAGTTGGTTTTGTTAGATTTCATTCATTTTGTGATTTCTAATTGCAGTTTATTTTCTGTTGAGTAAATATTTGTAAAACTATATTTCGTAACAAATAGACGTTTTGTTAATAATATGACTTTAGAGTGTGTTTTTTTATCAGAAACTTTAGAATGCTGTGTACTTTTTTCTCATTTTTAATTTCGAAGAAAAAAATCAGAAATTGTTTGTTAAGCGTTTAGTATATGTATAGTTAATACATAATTATTAATAACTTACTGTATACAGTAATTCAGTTAGTTTAGTACATTTTTATCGGTATATCTACACGATCGCTCCAGTATATTTAAATACCTTTAAAGATTAGGTACTTTCAAATAAGTGCGACAATCAACGTGGGTTCCGGGAACTGCTCATTTTTATACTTATTAAGTATTTATAACTGTCTACTTTTATCAAAAATAAATTCCAATCTTTAAAAATAATATAATAAAGCGTTCTTACGTTTTCTTTGATAGAGAGGAATCTGTAATTATCTTACTGAACGGTATACTTCATCTTAAATATCATTGATGTTTGAAACATAAAAGAAAATTTATTTATAATTAAGTGTCACATAATCTCATCATCAAATTACATAACATCATCACAAAATCACTCAATCATAAAAGCATCGGTATAAATAACTCCGTTCAGGCATTCCGCCCACCCACGTGCGAGGCCTTAATCACAGATTACATACCTAATAGGCTTAATCGTTGACATTTGTTTGAAACGAAGTGACTCTCGAGACTTATCACTTCTTTTATGTAGGGTTTGTTTCACACTTGGACTATCGTTTATAGGGTCGGAATATGTCCAACTTAGCGAATATCATAATGTGTGTGTAATACATAATAGTCTAAACAATATTAGATAACAGAAACATATACATACAAAACATTTTGTACGTAAAGTATTGATTTGCAAAGTTGCATGAGGATGATCATAGATAAATAAATAAAAAAATTAAGAGTACTTTGTATCTGATAAAGTAAGATTTTTAGATATTACAAACGTTTTCATGCCTAACTCTTATTTCAAACATTTACTCAGTCAGCTTAACGAATTCCAACGTTTTACACTTTGATTGCTATTAATTGATTCGGTTAAGATAATATTATGATGTAATGGACCAGTTAGCCCAAAGAAGATCAGAGAAAAGCTCACCACAGTTGTTTGTTTTTATAGTAAATTTAAAGTATCTAAAACTTGTAACCTCAAGCAGATCTGAAGATGGAACGACTTCTAAACGGATATACATTATCTGCTGTGATGTAAGAGATATCCAACTTACTTAATATAGTTGCGACAAAGGGAACTACTGAATTGGGCCAGTTGTTCATATTTTTAAGAAATGCTCAGCACTTTATAATTTTATTGTAATACGTATCAAACCGTGAAATTTTATGATGAATGATATTTGCTTTAGTTATTTACTAATTATTTATCATACGCATACATAGTATGAAGGGACCTTAATGTTACTCTACTTTAAACCTAATATTAGTTTATATATAACAAAGAAATATGTCCACGAATTAAAAACGTATTTTAACGTATAGTGTAGCCTTTTATATCCTTAAGAATATGGTATTAGTAGGTTTGACATTAATATAAGTGCAAAATATTCTGTCATGTAATTCATGGAAATATATTTAAACGGTTATACAGGTAGGTGTACATGTGTTTATGATAACAATACATAAATATAAAAATGTCACTAGATTAATTAGGGTAAGGTGTCAAGAAATTATATTAATTATTAAGTGAGTGTCAGTAATCAATTAGAATACCAAATAAATCAGAATCGCGTAACGTATAAATAAATCTGAAAAGTGAATGTCAGTAAGCAATTAGATTTAGAATATGGGATAAATCAAAATTGCAGATAATTTCATACTTAAATGGATTAAAATATTACATTTCACAGATTATTTTATCTTTCAAATAGTCATTAACATTATAGTTGTTTTTTTTTTCACTTCCATACAATTTCTTACGGAACAATGATCCTTCTAGTTCCTTTATGCAATCTTGCAGGTGATTAAATAGTGTTATGCACATACAATACGAGTTTCTCTTCCACACCCCAGAGTTACCTTTGGGACTTGGAGCCTATTTTTATGCCTTGTTCAAATGTTTGTCATGTCTCCCAATTTTTTAACAAATGAGGATGTTTTTTTATAAAGACGCATATTTCTAGGATGTATAAATATGTTAAGTGTAAGATTTTGTGTTCTTTAAAGAGTGACTTGCGACTGGTTAAACCATCGACCCCACACATTGCACGGATACATTTTTTTGGGCTATGAAAGCATTATCGCCGCATCCATTATAATTTAATTGAAATCATAAGCAAATTTTCGAGAGCTTCGGTTTTTGGTATCATTGTGAGTATAGTATCTGACAGTATTCCAATAACTTATATTTACAGACGATATTTACAGAGATGTAATTAGTTTCAGACTTTATTGTGTGGAAATTTGTATAGGTCAACTAAATTATCATCACTGCCAGAAAGTGAAATGTAAATAAATACGTTATCGCTTATAAATTGTCGCGACTACACGACTACACTTTGTTATAATTACAATTCGATCAGAGAAATTTGATCAAAATGTTGAGTGATCAAAGGCAGTATTATAGCTTGTAGTTTTTATCAGGCATAAGACCGATTTACACTTCTTACATGTGCACCCTACATAGATTTACACTCCACATGAGTACCTATATACATATATCTTATTTGTTGTATCACATCTATTCTGTAATTGTCCAGCATGATACGTTTTTAAATCGTTGTGAAACGCCTTTTTTTCTAAATTGCCATGAATCTAATATTTGAATACGAATTAACGAGTCCATCACGGATTTTAACAAATAAACAAACCGTCCTGGCGAAGTTGGCTAAAAAAACTGTGTCATAATAGTAATATTCATCTTTCTTAATGCTTAATTTTACGTATAATATGCTCCTGTAACCTTGATTAATTTAATTGTCTACTTAAGCATAACTCGTTGCTAGACGGCTAAATACTAAGTCGAGACAATAAAGAATAGCTTAGTAGCCTACAACATACCTACCTGTATTTGAATAGTGAAATAAATGATAAAAGAACACATTATAATATTCAACTCACGAATTCCCATCACTGGACATGTTTCCTTAAGTTGGGAACTTACTCGCATGAAACATACTCGTAATATATATAGTCTTTCGAACTAAGCATTCGAGAAGTAAAAAAATATTAAAAATAAATGAAACCCGACTGAATTACTAACATTCCCTCTATGGTTTTTTATAGAGACGTTGCCTTAAAATATGTCCTTTGTAATGCCCATTAATCAATTAGAATCAAATGAAACCTCACATATCGAACTTTGTCAAGATGTCTAAGCCCTAGAACCGGTCAGGAAATCATCATACAAAAAACATAACATAACATTGTTGCACTGTTTTGTAAATAGCACAATCTCTTATCAAATGCATTGTAGGACTTAGTTATTATGGATTCAAGCACAAGAATTCAGAATCTTTCTATTTCGAACACAACAAAGAACTACAGTACAAAGAATTTCTCGGAAATTGTATCTGAGCTCGGCAAATAAGCAGAACATTGCAGAGTCATTAGCGACGATACAATACTTTAATTAAATGTGATTTTTATTATTTTTAAAGCAGCATGTACTAGTCAGTAAGAACGAGATATTCAAACAGAAAGTAATATAAAAAGTTATTAGTAATCTCAGTTAGCCAAGTATCCATAGAGTCAGTCGCTCGGCCAGGCAGACTCTAAGAATGTCGCCAGTCTTGCCACACCGCTTCATAAATATGGAGTTGGTGATTAAACGGCGTACTCACAGTTTTTGTACGCCTCCCCCTCCCCTTGCCGGCAGCAGCCGACCCTTGAATTAAATCATGAGCTATGATGCTATGCACTTGGCATCTCAAGTTCTTTTTTTTTTCACTGACTGAATACACCCTTGGCTTCTTTTATTTTTACTTGGAGACAACTAGTTAAATATAATAAACAGTTTTGTTTGAAGAAATGGAAAAGTTGATTCTACAGGTTAATATTTTAAACTTAATAAACCCTACATAAAAATGTTATATATGTCAATAATGTTATAATAATTGTCGTAAAGAAACACGCCAGTTCTTGAAGGCCTATCTATATAGGCTTCCAAGTACTAGTAAGTTTTACTAGATTTTTTCAAATAAAACACCAACATGATAATTACAGTTACAAGAAATATTAAAACCAATATTTGTAAGTTCTGATATAGCTTTCGTAAGTACATATGTATTTATGTTATGTAAAGATATGTAAAATAGAACATTAAATGAAAAATATAGAATGTTGTATTACGATTGTAAATAATGAAAATCGCCGAGTATTTTAACTTTTCAATTATTCTTTAATACTTACAAAAACGACTTCGTACCTAAGTTGAATATATATGAAATGTATTAATATTCTTAAAAATTCTGAAACATGAGACAAAAACCAAATAATTTAGATGATTACTTACAAAATACAATACGTGCTCGCTAAACTCTTGTCTCCTAAACCACACCTCTAATAGCACCCTTTAAGACTGAATCGTAGGTCCCTAGAGCGATATGAGAAGGCGTGCGCGAGCGGCGAAGATCCAAGACACGATCAACGCACGACCATTTTGCAGATACATACATACTGTAAGTACAGGTATTTTGCGCAAATGCTTCAAACCAGACATTAGTGGTTACCGTAATAGTCAGCAATGAAACCGATCTTGAAACGAATTGTAGTCTATAATGCCTAACCAGCTTCGAGCCAGCTTTTACAAGGAGCTAGTTTAATATAACAACATTTGAGTTTAATATCTACCATCTCGTTCTGTGTAACCACATAAACTTACTGGAAATTAGTACCGCTTTGTTTGAGTAAAGCCAGTCAATGATTTCGATATCTTGATCGAGCATATTTTTATATAAAACATCTGTTAAAAACGAACTAATATCAACCGATCTGTTTGATACATCCGTAGTTCCTGCCTACACAGGTTGTTTGGCGTCGAATAAAATAAACATTCCGATTCATCGCATCAGCATCGTTCCCTAAAGGTTTTTAGTATAGGCTGAAACCGCGGAACAGGCGCCCCGGGCTGGGAAGCAATCTATTGCGGGACCTGGAGACTTAAGCCTCGTTTAAACTACTCACTATATGTAAGATGGATCTTTAAATTGTGATCTCGAGTTTAGCGTCTTTGTCAACTTATCAAGCGTTGATAATATTGTTTTAGAAATAAATATAAAGAATATATATGTGACATGTTTTATAAATTTAGACCGAAATACTGATCAAATATCGTCGAAAGACCTTAGTAATTAATACCTTCTTATTTAATTTAAAACATAAAATTGTTAACACTATTATAAATATTGATCATCCTATTTCGAAAAATAAGTTTATATAATACACTTCCTTTATCAATCCGATATTAACTCAACATTAATTATATAAAACATCGTATAAAAAACTGAGGCATCAGACTGGATACTGCTGCATAATGATATTCAGCAGTGGCCACTCTGGTGCCTCAACTTGTCGTTAAAATTTTAAGAATTTAATTGTCTTACTTTCAATTATCGTGATAGATAAAATTTAAATCAGTATTTCTTACAAACTCTCCTACTGATCTTCTTAGGAGGAGAGTTTGGAGAGGAGTAAGATCATGTTTAACACGCTTATTTAGGAAAAGAATGCTTCACAACGCCTTTAAGAAAAACTTGTACGGATTATTACGGAGAGCTGTATGTGCTGGGTGTGTATGTGTGTATGTGTGTGTGCTGTGCCTTTTCTTCTCTTTTAAATGAGGAAATAGGTATATAATTATTAAAACGTTCTTTAACTTCATAAAGTCGTTGGTGCGCGATTGAGGCTGTAAGCAATGGACCACTTGAATGGCATTGTTATCATTTTGTTGTTTACTATAGTTATGGACAGATACATAATACCTATACTGGTGAAATTGAATATCAAATTATCTAATACTTAATAAACTAATACTGTACTAGATTCAAGTAGTGAACAAAGCTTGTCAATGAACTTGTGTATACAAAGCTGCTTGTAACGATTCCCTTGTCTTATTACGAGCCGCTGATTGGCAAAGTTCGGTTGAATCTATCCCACATTTTGTTTCTTTGTATACATATTCGAATTTTGATTTTGTGTGTAATAATTTATATCATTAATATTACATACGTAATATACCAAATTTGCAGTTATGCAGTCGGCATATGACAACTATATGTGTATAATAGAGTCTTCTTCATAGTCTTCACAGTAGTCACCTAGACTATAAATCCATCAGTACTATCTTCGTACTGGAATATCTGCAGCTGAATGTTACAATGATATCACTGTAACATTCCAGATATTACAGTGCAAACCATGCAATGCATGTATATGCATTGTATTCAATTCAAGCCTTTTAAATTTCAATGGAATTAATATCTCGAGCTTTGCATTTCATTTATTATTATAACAGACGTATTTAATACGTATATATGACATATCATAAAAATGATTCCACAAAATGGGTAATTAAGTCAAATGAAAGAGTTCGATCACACGTTACCCATGTAACGTTATGAGAAAATTACTAAAAGTAGGCGCGTGGTATCATCATAGCCCCATTCTATGCAAGAGGCGTGCGAGCTAAACTAGGCAAGCCGTATAAGGAAACCTACCAACGCCGACGGTTACAGAGGGCATTCGTTGACGTGCAGTCACTCCTCACAATCCTTTCCTTATCAGGGTAAAAAGCTGTTTCTTGCTTTTGTTTGCAGAGACTTTATAAATATATAGGCTATTGTTCTGCTACTGTGAAAATCGTAGTAGGAAGTAATGGGAACTGATAGGTTGTGAGATTATATAGATAAATATAACAGTATCGATATAAACATAAAAAAAGACATGTACAGTGTAAATTAGTAAATACACTAGTGCCAAATATGATCTCAATCAAATAATGACTGATTGTCCTGATAAGAGTATCTAGTTGCTAAATGTCTTTGTTTAGGACGAATGGTTTGTGTCAGAATTGTGTGGGATCAAATTATAGTTTTCAAAATGCTGTAATGGTAAATGTGTGCTTAATATACCTTCCCCTACCCTATAAAAGGTTTATAAAAAGAAAATATGGATATATAATAAAACAAAGACTACTTGTTTTAATAGCGATATTTAATTAATTATTTATAACTATCTCTGTAGATTTATTTTATAATGAACATACACATCTATCAATTCGTTGCAGCAAAAAATATCAATTCACACCTCAATAAGTGTAAACTTCGTGTAAACATATTATCGCAATTCAAAATTCGTTAAAATAAGTAAATCTTAGTACATATCTTTCAAAGCGATGAAGTCATCCAATCTGAACGAATCGAATAACCAAAGGTCTGTCCTATGAAATGCGATTTGAGCCTTCATCGGCATAACAAGTCACAAAAATCTAACAACAATTATTCTATTTTCTTGTAAAGATTCTCGAGAATTTCTTCATATATGTATACATATCTTTTATTATATTAATTACCATTAAGCCCAGTTGCTTTTAAGCGAACGGTAGCTTTTGTCAAAAAATATCGGTATATCGGTATCGGTAATAATCGGTAAGTCTTCGTCGTCACAACAGATCATATCAGGCACTATTGGTCTTGAGGGGTTAACTATTACCAATTAAAGAGTTCCACTGTCCAACTTCTGGCTCCATCATCACATTTGATTAGTACTGTCATCCAAATAACATAAGAATATTAATTTTTATAAGTACCTACATCAATTAGAAGGTTAAAATTAACTTCCAAAATTTGTTTAACTAGCAAGTTTAGTTTTAGTTTTATTTAAAGCTAATTCAAGCGCGTTGAAAATGTATATTTATACTGACAATGTAAGAAACAAAGGAAGCACTCCAGAGACATTTCAATTATAATACAAGTTTATATTGATTGCTACAATCTCTATGTTATAATAAATATAAAAATAAATTCATAAAATGGTTGCAGGCATTTCTTACTGCTAACGCAATATAACTGAATAAAATTATTTAACGATGAAAGTATTAATTGCACATAAATTACAGTAAATTATTAGCAAGTTAGTTAAAATGTTACTATAGTAAATTTGAGTTAGACAGTAAATTTTCTTCAACCTAAACACAACTTTTACTTTCTTAGTTTTAGAGTAAAAGTTCAACGTTTAAAGTAACATCTTGTATAATTTACGATAAAGCATCATGGCCTTGGCTGTACCATACTGAGGCGACCTTGTACTTTATTGAAAGCATGGTTAATATGCAATGCGCCCGCGCCCTGCCATGTCTTTGCGCCAGGAATGCTAGACTGAGACAATGCAAGAAACCAGTTTCAAAACGCCGGAAGCCTTTCTCTCGTATCCATATGAACGAAGTATTCAATGTTCCACTCCAGACCTAATGGGTGCTATAAGTTCTTACTACATATTTTAAATAAGTGTACACATTCAAACAATTTCTTAGATAATTAAATTACTATTTTAGAGTATGGTATATATTATTAGCAAGAAATTAGTCGAAAAACATAAAACCCGTGGCTTTTACAGTAAAAGGTTTCAGATAAAGAATAATTGTAAACTACTTGCGATTTTGCAAATAATACAATTAAATACAAATACCAAAATTGTAATAAAACTTGTAAATAATATAAAGAAATAAATAAAAAATAAAATTAAGGTAAAAATGTTATAAAAGAAATAACTTGTCCACAGCGCCCTGCTCAATCACGTCACTCAAACATTAACTAAATTGCTTGAGTAATCTCTAATGTACTTATTGAAACTGATTTATTTATTTCCCGGTGACTGTTGAATTTATTTATTGGGTGCTTTATAAACCCTTTTGACAAATCTTTATCTTCCAATCAATTATTCCGCAAGAATAATCTGGTGAAACGATATATAAGTGATTTACCGAAACATTCAAGGACATCAATTTCAAATTGGATTCCTTTACGATAGCTTAAGTTATTTTTTACTTGCTGATCTTTTCAATATTACATTTTTATAAAAATACGAAAAATCTAACATATTTATCATGTAGATCAATATCATGAAAATTATATTTGACTTACAATATATTATAATTATCTAGCTTCAATAACTGCTGTGCATAAATAAAACAATGATATAACTAAATTAGAAATATTCGGTTGTTAATACAAATTGCTTTTTTGTGAGTTGTTTCGCAATTTAATCGTGTTAACTAAAGAAAAAGTGGTTCTATCTAATATACAAAAAAAAATCATTCAATGAACGTTTTGATGTTCAACTACTTTTGAAGACTATTTATAATATATGAAGACTATTTATAATATACGACTAGTAAGAATAGTTCTTTTACACATGTGACGACCTTAACATAACAAAAGAACATAAAATACCTATATGCCCATGCCCACATAATAAGCGAACGAAGCGGCGTACTTCTGCTTGTTATTGACATATAAAGACGGTCGTAGACTACACAACCGGAACTGACGACTTAACTTGCTCTCCGAGGCACGTAGGGGTCTACATGTAGGTAGAGATTACCGTATAGGCTCGGCCACACGCACGGTTGTTTAATCACTTAGATTGAAGGATCTGCGTAATAGTCAGCTGATAAGTCGAGTTAACTCAGATAATCTTATTTTTTTTTTTTGTAGCAATTCAGTTTGCAATACGTCTGGCTACATTTTTGAAACTTTTGACCTTCTTAGGTAAGCTTGTAGAATCTGGAAGTTGTACCCTCATTGAGTAAGACTGAAATAATAATAACACTAAAATATAGGGATGGAAATAGAGTAACAATATGAATGGATTATTTTAATACAAAAAAGACGTTGCCTTATGGTAATTTAGAAGGGAGATTAACATCTCCGGGAGTCTTACATTAATCTATTCACAAGAATACATACTACATGATGTTGAGAATATCGCACAAAAAATGTAATTTTTTAACTAAACATGAGCTTTACAGAAACCTAGTAACAGTTGTATTTCTTACTTATTTGCAATCTGTTAGCCTTAATATATTTTTGCGTAATCTAAATTCTAACTTATAAAACACATTAATAAGTCAAACTAAAAAGAAACTCACCATATTAGTGAGTTAACGAACGTTTAAGTAAATAAATGAAAAACGTTTCTAGCTATGAACATATTCACAAGTTCAAAGTGTCGAAAAAGCATACACAATGCGTCTATCCATAGCATGATAATCTGTCTCTGTCCGAAAGTGCCAAATTGCAGCCAACCAATACATAACATCAATCAAAATTCTATATCACCTAGATGACGCATAATCTGGAGTTTATTGCTCTCTGAATCATGACTATTGAACTACAAATGCATACGCATAGGTAGGTATGTAATAGGGTAAAGCAACGTATTGTGTGCCCAACCTAACTGTGATTGCTGTGACATAATTAATGCTTGCGCAATGAAGTTAAGCTTTGAACAATGACAGGTAATGATAGCTAATGGTTGACTCTCACACTTCAATAATTAGCACGATTTAAACATTGATAACATTTTTGGTGCTTACTCCACATTTAGTTACAAATAATTTTTGAATGTAAGGTATTTATCATTTTGGATAAAATCGCTAGGATTTTTAGTTACAGGAGCTAAAAAGGTTTCATTATTCAATATTGCTATTATGTACATTTTTTCTTTTTTTTTTTGGTAATGTTTAAAGATTTTCATGATTAATCACGTGACGTCATAACTTTCAAAATTGTCTTTTCTACCGGTAGGATTTTAAAAATATAAAAATATAGCATTCAATTCATTTATGCTCTGATCTGACTTCGGAAGGTTTTATTAATAAAACATTACATGATATTTTAGCACGTGTGTAAAAAGAAGCTTATTCGTTATTACCAATTTAAACTCTCTGTAAATCTTTTACAAATTACTCATGTTTTGGATAGAGTATTTATTGACAAATAATATAAAATATTAAAAAAGGCAGGTGAAACTACAGAGAACTGCTAGTAATTTATAAAAGAGGTATAAATAAAAACCCTTAAAAGTCATAATAAAATATTTCTTATCAAACAATTTAATAGTCTATAATAAGTTTCTATAGTCTATAATAAGTATCTCCACCCTACAAGCGTATAATGGTGACTGTTGTGCAAGCACCCACGTATTCAAATAAATACGCCGGTAATAACTTTCCTATAGAAACTAAATCATCTAGTCACGAGTAAACACGACTCATTCCAAAGTGTATCGAGGGGCCAGACATAACTGTCATTATCTATATGTAATAATCCGAGATGGAATGGAGACGCCTGGATAAATACAAATTATACGACCTGATTGATAATCTTGGTATACACACATGATAGGTCAATAACAAACTAAATGTATGTCTACAAAACAATTATATTAATATACAGAATATCTGTATATTTTCATATTTATTAGGTAGCCATAGATTTCCCTTGAGATTGACTTCAAACTACCATCGTCTCTCCGAATCATTTTGTTCCATCCTAAGGTTGCCTGGAAGAGATTGCATATCAAAGTCAAAGTCATATAGCAATAAGGCCGCCCTATGTACAATATGAGTGTTAAATTTCTACATTTAATTCTAATTCTATCAATGTTGTACAAATAAAGTTGTTATCTACATATCTATCTATCTATTTATCTATCTATCTATCTATATTATTGTAAAATGCAATATTTAAAACATGAGATATTGTGAGTTTGGGTTAAAATTTAGTCAGAAGACAACCATTGCACGACATCAGACAAACTTGAAATGTGAAAAAATACTATATTCCTTTAAACAAAATGTGATATTATGTGTGTTTAGGTTTCTGGCATTAAAAAAATTGGTATAACATAGGGGCCTTTACGCCTTTGTTTACTTTATTTATTTTAATTATTATCTTGGTACAGACATGTAGATTACATATATCTACTGGGCAAAAATAAACAGCTAGAGAATATAACATTATACAGATCCCGTAATTTTATTGAGTTATGGGAATTTATATTCATTCTGTAGATAAAAAGTGCACGACTTTTATCTGTACATACACATGTGCAGTTTGCAAAAGGAGCCATTAACTTCAATGGATATTATAGATTAAAGCATCTTTTAAAATAAAATATGCATTTATATAAACCTTATCTAATATTCCACTACTAGCGTTCTTAATAGGAATCTTCTCGACCAAAACAAACAAGAATTAACATATTATTATAGACTAGGTACACTAGTAGGCAATGTTTTAACATAGTCGTAAGACTGCAATATTTGTATAATCGCTTCATTAGTACAGCGGCAAGGCACAAGGCACATAGTCGAGTGTGCAAATTGACTAGCTAGACTCACTCGTACTACATTCTCAATTAAACTGTCACTGCTTACTGAGTGCTTAGTTCAGATTATGCGCACTTTATTCTACTAATAGTTTGCGTCTACCAGGAACTGCTTTTATAAGAAGCAGTTTTACGCAATAGGACGCACTGATAGTTATTCTAACCTGAAAAGTTTAAATAATAATACTGTAAACATTGAAAACACGTTCACGAAAGCACAGGTCTGAGACATGCATCTGAAATGGGAGGAATCCGAAAATAGCTTTAGCAAGACATCCGGACCCCTCATAGAACCTGTTGGTAGCTTGGGTAACACCCTTGGGTAACTCTCAACATCGTCCAGGCATACCAGGCCGTCACCTCCACGCGGTTCCTCATTCAGACCCCCTGTGGCAGGGTTGCATGAGGCACTAATAACCGTGCCTCTTAGCCACACGGTGCGACGAATTAGGTCCGAGTGGAGGGCCCTCCCTGGCCCGCTCCCCCGTCTCCGTCTGTGAGATAACGTTCTCGAAGAAGGTTGCGTCCGTGTTACAACTTCAGCCTCTACCGGCCAAGGAGCGTCTTTACCGAGATATCCTCTCCAATAACTGCAGGGAAGATCCGACGCTGCGCCGCCCAAGCGGGGCAACCCGCTATCGTATATCCAGTCCTCACTTCAGTCGCAGTGGTGGTAGGCAGACTCAATTCCCTTCTAGAAACCGACTGCAGGTACTTTCCGCAATAGCCGTGCCAGGAAAGAACCTGCGTCAGTCGGATAGAAAGGGTCCCGTGCTGCCGCTCGGCTCACTCGACGATGACCGGCGTAAGACAGAAGAATCTTTTTTTTTTCCAATCCTTTAATTATATTCAAGCACAAGTCATGCGAATATGTCACGAATGATATGATGTAACGCCCAGAAATAATAGAGATAGGTTTAATTAAAGGGTTCGAAATTTTTGGCATCAGAAAGTTGGAGTTACACTATATGCGACCCTGATCGTTAGAGCTATTGCTAACACTCTCAATATCCAAACAATATCCCTTTCAATATCTACCTAATATTCCCATTTAATTGCCAAAGCACTCAAATAACGTCTGTTACGTAAATTTGACTAAATTAGGTATAGTGGGCAATGTGGTAAGTTTCATTCACCTTTACGTATAGGTCTAACCCTTTGGGTGGGTGGGTTGGTTCAAGTTTCCACCCTTCTTCCTCTAATGTCCACGACATCTGACGATCTTTGACTATAATTATAAAGTAATTTCCGGTTTCTTTTTTTACAAGCATGTCGGGCATCTTCGTAACATTTTGTTTTCAATTCGGTTCAATAAGGTACTTTTACGTACCTATCTATATCGCATAACCGTAACCGGTAATATAAATGCATTTAAAACATTAAGACAGTTTGAACATCAGTCAGAACAATGATGACATTGTGACATTATTTGACAGTAAGAGAACTAGACTGAAATAGGGGTGTACCCGAGAAATCAGTAACAGCTTTTTATTTTATTTAGTGGAATTGGCCTTTGTCTTTTATTTTGATTATTTAGTCACAGTTTTTCCTTTATATTTACTTAACTCACCAAGTATTTCAATTGTGTAACATTTACTTTGTCGCATAAAATATTCGTGGTATTAAACTAATAGTTTTGTTGGTATACATTTGTATTGAATAAAGCCATTTGAAATACTTTCGTGTTGTAGACAATGTCGAACCTAGTTTTAATTTTCAAGCTTACACGATTTCAACACTAAGCAACACCTGGAAATTTACACGAACAAAACGTGGTTTAGATCAAAAATAGCTATGACTATGTTTCGGTTTCACAATAATATCCAACTCATTAAACCTATAAAAAGTCAATAAAAGAAAATCTTTCTACCAATCGTCATTTATAATTTATAAATGAAAAGAAAATACATTGGAAAATTTAAAAAGAGCATAAATATCCAATGATCGCATACGGCTTGAAATTACGGCTAATTATGCTAACTGTACACAGTTTATCAGCGACCGGTGTCGTGGGGTGCTATGTAATACGCCATCATACCGACAGTGCGTACAAACTTGTACCCATGTACTATCTGACACATCTACCCTTCTAGTACAAAAAAGCATCGCACTTTAAAATACTTTTAGGATAACAAGAGGTTTGTCTAAGAATGAATCAAATTTAACCATCTTACTCTTAACTAAAAAACCGCGCTTTTGCACATTAACAATATAGGAAGGATTGACAGATATAGATTTCTGTCGTCGCGGACATAATCTGCAATAAAACAGACTATAATTATAGAAATCACAAAGAAAATATTAAAAATAAAGATAATACATGTGTAATAAATACATGTTTTCAATACGAAGTTATCTATAATTAAATTAAATCTTTCTTAACTTGCTCGTCATGTCAGTGTCAGTCAGTCACCGACATGACAGTCAGTCAGTGAAATACCCACACACCACCCTTGCCAAACACAAACACCTCCACTATCATTTAGTAGACGATTAAAAGAAAAAATGTATAAGCAGGGGGCAGGTGCCTCACGTCACCGCATAGCATACCATTAACGTTTGTAGCCGTTACAAAAGTGCGATATAACCGGTTTACAAACCCTACCGCAAAGGGTACTAGGTATGGGAGAATAGGCACCATAATAAGAGCTGTACATGTAGTTATATGTACATACATATTTGAACTCCAAGTTACAAAAGATTCTATCAATTTGTCAAAGTTTTTATTTTGAAATACACGTTGGTAATGGGCCGTTATATTGTAATTAATTATATTATCTATGGATTATTATGTATTCCTGTAATAGCTGTAAGTTTCTCTTAAATAATAAAATAAATTGATAATCTTATGCTAATATGGGTGCCATATAAAGTAAATACCGTATTGAATAACGGTTACAGTTTGTATTACTCAATAGCGATTTTTTCTTAAAACTTTTAAAGATTGTATATTATATTATACAGATGACGATATACTGATAATGATAATGAAAACAGACTGCATTATATACTTCCACATTTTTTCGTTAACGTTATCTCGAAATTTAATAATATTATTATATTTAAAAAATGCAGGAGCCTCATAATGTTATTCTGCAGCAGGAATACATTAGCTAGTATTGCACGGTTTTACATTTGTTTAGTTGTTTTAATATTCCTCAGGACCCTTCACTTCCTGCACTGTGAGTTTACCTATTTATAATAGTCATGGAGCCTTAGAAACACCAGAAGTGTATAAACATATAAACTTCAAACCACGCGATCTTCCATTGATTTAAAAGGGCCCTGGCTTATATAATGTCGAATTGATAAATTTTGGAAAAAAAAAATATTATTATTTCTGTTCCAGTTTCATTATTACGCGTTAACTATATGATGTATTTCATTTAAATGGAAAGAAAACAGATGAAAGATAAAGTAAATATGTACAATATACAGATGGAATAAAGGGCATTAACTGTACATGTCTCACCAGCGGCTCATAAATGAGGTATTCCTCTACTTATTTAACTAACAAAACAATTGCAGGAAACGTTAATAAGGCTCTTCTATATCGGCTGATAAATTGAATTGAAGGAATTTAAATGAATTACCGTTTCCACCATATGAATATGGTTAGTAGGAGGCAACTTGATTTAATGAAGGGAAGATTTCCATAGTATTAAAACCTTACGGATTAATATACTTACCCATAATTATGTATATGGATAATACCCTATACTTATAGCTATATACTTTATCATAAATTTTAATACGTATGTTACGTACCTGCATAATATGTGCATGTAGAAATGTTATGTCCATGTTAAAAATCATTGGAAATTTTAGACCATTGCCTACTACAGATGCTGGTGGACAAGGAGGTGTTTTGCTTGCCTAGTTGTTATCTTACGTCCTTTTGTGGTCTTAAGCATCACGACATTACTCATTTTCAAAAACCTCTGCATAAGGTAAACTTTCTGTTTTATTTTATCAATTTCGCCTTCATCGGATATCTCACTTACACACCAGCATTTTTAAAAAGTGAATTTGTCAAGCTGGTTTAATCCAACCATATAGGTTAGCGACATTTCGAATCATTATCGAATCGGTCAAGAAACTTTTTGAATTTCGATATTTAAATATTTTGTTGTGAATACATAAATTATGATGGCCACTAGGACAGTAGGTGTATTAAAACACAATGCTCTACACGGCTCTCGACAGAACGTCTCGTGCTAGATGGAGGGCACTTGTGAGGCTCAAGTAGGTTGAGAGTAGCCTGTCTTCACTATGTTACCTTATTGCGTATGGACATGTGAGCAATAAGAACAATACACTCCTACATACACTACCGTCCAAAAGTTTGGAAGCACACCTGATTTCAAACAAAATAAAAGATTGCCGACTCCCTGCGGTAAATAATAGCAATAAAATAAAGTTTTATGACCTTTTGTGATTTTTTAACACAAAACAAAAGGATTACTAGTGCATATTCCTTGAGTTTTAACAAATTCCTGGATTTTGACGAAACACGTGTTTTATTACTTCATCCGCCGGGGACTTTCTTTCATGCATTGATGCGGTTTTATTGAAAATATTTTGTAGTTTTATCTTTTTTGGACCTTATTTAGTCACACTTGAGCATTAGAACGCGAAGGTTGTGATATTAACATCGTCTGTATTCAAAAGATTTCGACTACTTCCTTGACCGTCTTTTTTTATTGAAAATGGCAAAACGCAAGCAAATCACACTTGAACAGCGAAGCGCCATTTGTACTCTGCGTGAGGAAGGCTACAGTGAACGCCAAATCGCAAAAAAACTCGGAATTTCTTGTAAAGGTGTCCACTACACCCTCGCTAGAAAAAAAGAAACTGGCAAAAATGAAGATAGAAAAAGGTCTGGTAGGCCCAAATCCACTACAAGTCAAGAGGATAACTTCATCAGAGTTCTTTCTAAACGGAATCGTCGCTTAACTGCACCACAAATTACCGCATCTCTGAATGAAACGCGAGGAACACCCGTGTCAATAACAACAGTTAAAAGACGACTACTGTCTGCGGGGCTAAGAGGTTGTGTTGCAGTTAAAAAACCAAAACTAACAATTCGGCATAAGAAAAACAGACTAGAATGGGCAAAGGAACATAAAAACTGGACAATAAACCAATGGAAAAAAGTTCTTTGGAGTGACGAATCGAAGTTTCAGATTTTCGGGTCCAATAGACGTGTTTTTGTGCGCCGATCTAAAGGAGAGAGAGCTTCAGAAGCTTGTACAGTGCCTACTATCAAACATGGTGGTGGTAATGTCATGGTTTGGGGGTGTTTCGGCAACAATAAACTCGGAAGTCTTGTGAGGATAACCGAAAAACTAAACAAGGAACGCTATTTGAAAATTCTTAAGGATTTCGCCATACCTAGTGGACTGAATCTTATTGGTCCTGGGTTCGTTTTTCAGCAAGATAACGACCCGAAACATTCGTCCAAACTGTGCCAGAACTTTTTAAGGAAGAAAAAAGATGTGAAAATCATGCAGTGGCCGTCTCAATCACCTGACCTTCCTCCCATTGAACTTGTTTGGGATGAACTAGATAGAAGGGTGAAAAATCAATCTCCTACGAGCTCAGAACATTTGTGGCAACTATTACAGAGCGAATGGAAGAAGTTAGATGAACAGTATTTTATGAAATTAATTAGTAGGATGCCTAGAATATGCGAGAAGGTAATTAAAGAGAGGGGTGGACACTTCGATGAAGCTAAAATTTAATTTAATTTTTATATTACTTATTTAATTTCATTGTTGTAGAAGTGTGTTTTGTCTATTTTTTTAATTCTGTATCAATAAAAAAAATTTAAGATGGCTTACTTTTATTTTATTTGATTTTATCTTGTTGCTTCCAAACTTTTGGACGGTAGTGTACATAAGACGAGTAAGTAATACTAATGTAGATACAAGGCATGATTATTATTCTATATTTTACATGAAGTTTGTTCCAAGAGAACTTCAGGGCGATAAAACTATATAATAGGCACTCATACTTAAATATTTTTTATTTGAATTGCAATGAAAGTTTTTTAGGGTCAAATCTTGCACGTAAAGTTTTATACGCTTCCCGGTGTTCGATTAAGCTGAAATTTTAAATACCAATCATGACTCTTATTCAAAAAGATGTTTCAAATTTTTTAAACTGATCCACCTTCTTAGTTTCTATTAAAAATTGAAAACTGTTAACATTGTTGGCAATGTTTAGCTTTTATTTCTATATGTGGCAATACATATCTTTGATATCACATGAACCTAAACTCCTGAGAACGTCATATCCATTTTTTTTAAAGACTACTCCCGCACTACTATTAATTCCTGTGTCGCGGGGGACTTTACAAACATTGAAACAACGGACACCAAAGAACACCCAGACTTTAGCAATCAAATCTGCAATGATCATTGAGGTGGAATATCATTGACGTCTTACAACAATAATCTGTCGGCAACAATCATTAATAATCTGAATTTTAATAACATTCATAAGACCGGTGGTACTTTATTAAAAGTATATAATCAAATTTAATTAAGAAAGTTATGAAAAGAAAGATATTATAATAACTAACGCAGGACGCCATAAGTTGTTACATGGTTATGCAGACCATGGTGAATCCCTCTTTAGACGGATGACCAGGCACACAGCTCAACCATACTTTTATACGCTATTCTGCACATATTCGCAGACTTGCTACTCTTCACTTATACCCTTATCACATACATAGTCATGGAACTTCTTTTTCAAAAAATCACCTACACACTGTTTAAAAAATGAACATATAATTATCTCATCTAATTATTGATTAAACTCAATCAAAAAACTGATGAAAAAAAAAACCTTTCATCACAGGGCTCGAGTTCACTCGAGCCTCACGTTATTTATCCACTTGAGCTATACGCAGTGGCTGTTAATATTTCACTACGAGCAAATCCCGTTTGCAAGTCAGGAATAGTAAACAAAGGCGTTTGTGTAATGTGATCCAACTAAGCACAATTAACATTCTAAGTGTTACGTTTACTGCGTACGGACAATGCTCATCGTAATCCGTGGGTACCTGCCACCTTTTGTATGCTTATTGTAGATGTCCCTGTCTGTGAGCAACATAGAAAATATAACAGTAAGTAATGCAACGACTTATGCATTGCTTGCATTTTTAAACAACATGAAAGTACAATACTGTACAACAAGTAAGTAAAAGATTGGTATTGTACTTTATAAAGTACAATATCAATGTTTGTACCGCTGCAATGAATTAGTATACATTCGTGTCTGTAATGTTCTCTTTGCTCCAAAACAAATTGATATCAAACTGTTACTACAATGGATTAGGTAGAGCACTAGTGATTGAAAATTAAATAGTAACAAAAGCGATTCGTAGCGGAAAACAATTTCCTCGACATGAAAAAAATAAAGTGCACCCGTATAGCGAAGTTATAGGTATAAATGAAATGTATTAGAAGCTGCATCAGAATGATAGTTTTTATCAACTGCAAACATTTACTTTTGATATCTATTAATGTGAAACGATAGTTCCTGTGGGTCTTTTTGTTTAATATCTTTATACATAATAGGTAACTAACAGAGTCGTCGACCTGAAATGGTATGCATATACATATAAATATGGATACCCTAAGGAAATAAAATAACGAATCCATTGTCTAATTTTGAGTTTATTTATAATGTTCCGATCTGTGACAGGGCGGATAAGGGAAGATGAAAGGGTAGAGGGGGAGCTGGGACGGAAACATATCTCATTTTGCCAAAATGCAAAGCAAACGTTGCTTCATAACCGGTTTTCTGTATGGTTTCAGTTAGTTTCTTCTAATATATTTAAAACATTACTACACAAGTCAAAACGTTTTATAACATTTATTTCATAACATTTATTATCAATAAAATGCGGTGCGATTAAAATTGTATTAAATATTCGAATGCCAAAAGTTTACGAAAAAAATAAGCACGTTAGGGAGAATTAATACACCATAAAATTCGCGTTAAAATTCTTGAACTGAATTCTTAATACGTCCGGCTGGACATAATAATATGTACTCTACATTCTTTGTGGTTTTTTATCTACATCGCGAAACATATCCGCTACAAAAGCTATGCGGCTCGAATTCGTTCAAACTGGCCACTAATCCGACACATCAACTTTTTTTTTAAATCGAACGTACGGTATGGGGCCTCTAGGCAGCAATTTTATGCGTATGTGCCGTTTGTTTACGTTTTATTGAACGTCGGATAGCACCACAAAACCTGTTTCCTACCATTTAGCAATCCGCTGAGGTCAATCCACGCACGCACTACTATCCATCGATTATTATCAATGCAATATTCCTATATTGTGTATGTATACGTAATTAGAGTAAAATTTATATCATGCATATAATTTAATAACATTTTTTAATAACATTACTTTTTTTAATAACATTACTACTGGATGTATTATTTAATAAATAGGTTAACTTGCATTGTAATTAAAATAATATAAACTTTAATTCTTATTTTTACTTGAATCACGATATTTATAATCTTGATCACTATCATAAAACCTTTTTTGTGAAGGTAAGATAGTTTAATTAATTAAAGTAAAGAGATTGTTTAAAAGCTCTTGAAGATCAGCTAGATTTAAATACGTTTTTAAAAAATATAAGGTGATGAAAATATATATTTGTTACATCCAAATATAAACTTGATGGTATAAAAAGATTATGACAATACTTTCTAGACTTTTATGACGCTATATTGCGTAACGTGACGAATGTAAACGCAAACACATTAGGCGTCGTATTACTATCAGAACTATAATTAATTATAATATCTACAGCATTTTATGTATACGCAATAGCCATAGTGAACATGCCTATTTTCTATTCATAACAAAGATTTGGACGATACTGGCCTAACTTGATACTGACGTTTTAAAAATAGGCAATCTAACGTTATAAGACGGATTAAATTGTCTTTCGTTTCTTACACTTTTTTTTCTTCAACTGAAGACCGTGAAGGTGTAAATGTTCTTCAAACAAAGGGAGGATCAATTCAAGTTTACGCCTGGTAATACGCCACCCATCTGAAGATGACAGGAAATTGTATACAAATAATAATCAATATGGGATAAAAGATTTATCATCTTGAACAGGTTGGTTTCGAAAGTTTCAATGTAAACTGACATATATTAAGTGCAATGGCGACTCACATTGAAACACTGTTATTTTAGCTTACCAAGCTATATCTGTAAAGATTAATTAATTATTGAGGGATATTCGATACAGTTTTGAAAAGAAACAACAAAATTGTAATAGAATACATATTTAATAGTAAATATACAAATCTTCTTTGAACTTTCGAACTGCGGCGCGTGTGCTGTAAGTCAGCTGCAAACTATATGCGAAGTTGGCGATCGTTCTTAATGTAGTGTTTATGGTGCAGTCGTCCTCAGTGCAGTCTATATAGTAATACCTAAGGCAGTAGCCCCAACTCGTGACGCACAGCTTTTGTCGTCCCGAGAGAGACAGGTAAATGCGCGCTGAGATGATACACGTCACTCACTGTCGCAGAGACTCGCTTTACCCTTGCTTAAGTAACTAAATTATCAATTTCTGCAAGTAAACAAACTAGCTGATAATGATATCTAAATTATAGCCAAACTTAATTATGTATTTTTGTTCCACGAGTTCAACTAGACCTCAAGACTATCACGCATTCACCATTCATTGAAAAGTTATTCGTTCAATTACTGTTTTACATAGAACCCAAAGAGATGGGAGTTAAGCGTTTGGAATGAAAATCTGATACTTGCGATGGAACTATGCCCCGTCAGATATATTTTTTTTAAAGGACCTTGGCATCCTCTTAACAATAATGAAGATAGCGTGGCGCGGCGATGGAAGTAGATATAAATATGTAATTGCACCTACGAAATCAATTCTGACGTTTCAACCCATTTAGTTTCACAGCTTAAGAAAACTTGGGTTTTTCTACCAGATAGAAACAAATGCGCGGTAAGTAGAAATTCATAATAAATAACAAAGAATTTGCTATCTCTGGTTATACGAGGGTGTAAATGTTATTTCCAAAGGGTTCATAATTCTCATTCCGTTAGGTGGTCGACTCAGACGGCGACCACGGTCGACCTCATGGTGCACTAATAAAATATATTATATTTTCAATATTAGACTAAAAACAATATGAGATTTATCTTTACATTAGTATTTTATACTTGTTATTCTTCCATTTTTAGAACAGAGAATTTAATAAGTTATTATTATTAATATCTGTAAAGGTTTAAAGCGTAAAAGTAACATAGCTAGTCCATGAAAGTCAGTAGTTCATGAAAGTCCATGAAATTCGAAATAATAATCTCCATATAATGCACAGTTTATTATTTCGAACCATGAAAAGATAAGTTCCTTCTCGCGATCATTCAGTGTTAATCGCAACATGCGAATAATTATAATAAGAAACTTGAATTAATAAGTAGCACAAAACTTTGACCTTAAACTTTTTACGTCAGAGAGTGTAAGCCACTATAAATACAAACATCAGAAGATTAGACAGACCACTTACGACGAAAACTAGAGCAGGACTATATTAAGTCCCCGAGGAGACTTAAAATAACTATAGGTAACACTAAAGTGCTTCCATTGTTCTATGCCAAAACACAATAGGCAGTTAAGGGCGTAGCTCGTCCATAAATTTAGACATACTTTCTACCTTCCGCCCACAAAGTTGTCACAGTTGCCGTCGAGAGGCTGAGTGACAACTGTGACAAGTGCAGGCACCGCTAGATCTGAACTACATATTTACGAACTTTGAAACCAGTTCTTTCTTTTTAAACTAAAATATAGATAATATGAATACTTTAATAAATATTGTTCTTAAGACATCTCATGTATATTAGATAAAATCTTGGATACATTTACAACGTCTATGATTCTTCCAGTTTATTTAAAGAATTATGATTTTTGATAAGGTCTGTTGCTATTGAAGAATTTAGAAATTTTAGAAGGTAGTAGTGTATTACTATGTGTGGATATAGTTGACAATATGCGCGTGACTTTGTTACTTGTATGGACGGCGGAACTATTTAACATCTTTCGGGTAATAGATGTGACTACACTCAATGCAGTGTGAAATATCCTCTTTATAAGTTTATACATAGCTTGCGTTACATTGATACCTTCTGAATTGCAAGTCTGCAAGTCGTTGCTTATCCATTACCCTAAACCGCTTTAAATCATTTTATTTATTGCGTGCATCCCGAGGAAGAATGCGATCGTTCATTATTTATTTAAAGTAGCGATCAGAATCAGCTCATTATTCAATCTCAATAGTCAATAGTCAAGTAAGTCAATCTTCCATAACTTTTATGCTAAATGAAATTTACATTTTGTAGTGGTTATATACCTGTTAACATTTATGTTTTTTGATACTTGCATATTAGTATTGTAAGTATATTTATAACAATAAAAATGTAATTATTTTGATGTACAATAAAGAGTATATTCATCTATCTGTAACATTTTATACCAGCAGCAGTAGCAGTTTATTGCATTAAAGTATGAATAAATGTAGGTACGACGGTACTACACATCTGTAGGCGTTTTATAGATTGTATAGATTGATTTTGATCTCGGTTGTTTGATAATATTTAAGTTTTACCTACTAACCTCAGTCGAGAAGTGATAACATGATAAGATAAACGAGACAGGAACACATTCATGACTTCGTAATCGCTTGTAGCTCTCAAATCTCGACAAACATAATGTTGTTATTTGAGATTTGTGTTCCGACTAAAACGGTTGACATTTTTCTTCTTTATATTTCTTGAGATGTTCATATTTATCTTATGTTTCCACGACATGTATGCCTTTGTGGTTTTTAATATTCCTTTCATATGATATTGCGTATCGTGACAATATATATATTTACAAATTATATAAGGAAATAAATAAGTATGTAAATATCTTATAAACCCACTCTTCTCAACTATTTTTTACGTTTAATACTTCAGATTTAGATAAATAATGCTATCAATTCTTACGTTTTCAAAAAATTCTTTTTACTTGAAAATATTCAAATTTGAATTTGATATTTAAAAATATTCGCACTCTAAGGTGAGAAAAAAGCGGATAAAATATGTTATGCGAAATCTCCGTAATTTTTGAACTGATTTAAATCATTCTTATTTTAATTATAAAGGTTGATTCAAGATTGGTGCATTTTAAATTTGTTCCGGGTGGAAAATTAAAAGATGAAAATGATATGCGAATTGAGTCGGTATTGTTCAATACTGAATGAAAGTATTGAACTGCTTTAAAAGTTACTCATATTGTGAGTATTTGGTATTTCTGCACACTATACCAATTGCATTTTTGAAACTTTACTGCAGGTTAGAAAAAATAAACATAACTCCAAATACTTCTTCTTACACTCATGCGCAAGTACAAGAGTCTAAAATGTTCATTGTAAACATTTAGTTAAACACAACGCTATATTATAATAAAATCACATTAGTCGAACGTCCAATATCCCATGAGAACCTGATATATTCCGCTAGACCTAGTGTGGTCTTTTATAAATGGTTATTAAAACTGTTAATTGATGTTTATGTATCCAATTGCTTTATAATCAACTTTTCGCCACACACAATAGCTCAAAACAAACACAGTTGAAAAGTATTTATCCGATTTGATAAGCAAATAAAGTTTTTTTTATTTAATAACAGTTTTCATAATCCGCGCTTTCATGCTAACGAAGTGTCGCAGCACAAATTGAACATTTATTTATCTATATTTGTTTTTTTTATTTTAATAAGTGTGTCCGCAAGCTGTAAGCCAATCAGGCCATGTTTACTGTTTTAAATTAAATTCAATTCCAAACATTCATTCAAAATATCGTTTTAGTTTCGCACTTGTGTCACGTGAAAGAGCTACACATTTATTATAAAATATTATCAGTATATCCATTGCCACGATATTTCTGATCAGATTCACACCTTGGCGTTGCGTAGGGACTAAGCTTCACTCTGCATTATCTATCGCTTATATAATGGACAGTGTTCAGAGGAATTGTTCGGACTTATACCGTCGCAGGGTTCCGACGCGACAAAATTTCTATCCCCATCACCTTGATGATTGGACCTCCACTGTGAACTTCTCTAGATGATTTTTGCTTCGCCTGTGAAACAAATTGTCGCCTGCCGAATTTCCCAATCGATATGACCTTCAAACCTTCATGAAAAGAGCGTAGTCCCACCTAAAAGGCGGGCAACACACTTTTGGCAGGTGTCGATTGGCGGCGGTGGTCACTTACCATCAGGTGACCCGTCTGCTCGTTTGCCCCCTATCCCATAAAAATAAAACTCACAAATAATTGAGCATTGGATGGCGATAGGCTCATGATGATTATCATGATGATCATTGTATTTATTATATCGTTATAAATTTAAAACAAAGAAATATAAATTCGGTATACTCCCAACAGAAGATATGGTAGATCGGTATTATCAGACACTTCCACTAAGGTTATCGACCTCAGTGTCACAGCTCCTCGTTGCCCACAGTACTTGTTTAAAAAATACATCATCAGTTCAGTTACGGTGTCTACGCTTCAATCATGTTAATTTAAACGTGCGTTAGAAGCGGAGTGCGTTACGATGCACTAGACGATAACGTGATACTGAATGTCGTTTCCGAATGCAAGGCGATTGCTCTCATATATGTATATACATATGTCATTTCTGGTAAACATGACGTAAAAGCTGGGGATGTTTCTCGCGGCCCTCAAACTGTGTTGATAATTATAATAATAAACGACTCCCTCTCTTTGAACTTGTTTTGTGACTGTCACAATACCCCTCGTGAACCAAGCCTACGAGTATGTATGATAACATACAAATATGGACTACAAGGTTTATTGAAAGTACTAATATTATGAGCACGTAAAACCATTGACTTACGTGAGCTGAATGTTAGTAGTGATGTTAGATGTCTGTATTTGTGAACGTATATTTCACTTCACGTGTAGTATTTTGATTTGTTTGTAATTGAACTATATTGACTTGCGTTCTAAAATAGTGAGGAACTTTGATACATACATGAAAGTAAGGACACAGAAGATCACAATTTTTATTCTGTGAATATTAAAAAAAATAAATAAAAAAGCTTACGTTGTTCAGTTATGTTTAACTTTAATGAAAGTTGCTTGCAAGGAATATAGAAAAATATTACTGCTAAAAGTATTACTTTATATGCAACCTTTGGATGAACAAACACAATAATTCAGACTCATTATAACTGACGCGTCTTTAACAACAAATAGAAGTTACTAGAAAAACAAAATCCGAACGAAACTTGTCCCATTGGTTCCCCGTTAATCAGAATCTCGTGAGCAACTATAGCAGGAGTTTAGAATGTCCAATCTGTTAAGGCATGCGCCATCCGACGAGTCACGGTCTGTCTACGAACTAAAAATGCTAAAACTAGATAACAAATACATAAAAGTTGCATTTAGTTAATTAATGCAGCCACCGTTTATAATTTTGTGCAAAATAAAGTGCAAATTGTAATAAAACAAAAAGTATTTTTTTAATAGTTCAATATTAAATGCTGTATGATTATGCTAGAAAGTAGTACAACTTTCATTTTTAACTTACCTACATAGTGAGCTAACTGTTTATTAAATACCAAAAACGCAACAGTTACATAAACATTTTAAAATTCATATAAAAATATTCGAAAGTGGTAACTGTCTAGTCGCGGTAATTATACTGTTCAGTGAAATGCAACAAAACCGGAAACAGGAAACTGGGTGCTGCTATAACGGATATTAATATGACGTCATTGAATCCCCCGACGCCAAGAGGCATATTTCCGGCTGAGGACTGGAACAATACACCTACATTCCATATTTTATGAGCATTATTAATCTGCCAACCATCGGAGCCAATACATATTTTAAGAAGCTTATTTTATATTCCCTAAAAAGGTTTATTAAATTCATACCCTTTTAATATTCAGTACCAATAATTGCAAAAAGGTCCTTTATCTCTTATGTCAGTTGTAAAGAACAAGGACAAGAAAAGAAAATGGACTTACTAAGACCCGAAACCTGCGCGCTTCTATGGGAGTGGGGAATTAAAGCTGCTGTCTCTGCTAGGTCCGAAGGATAAATGTAGATGTGCTTACAATATAATATCATTATATAAGTTGGATATACCAGAAAAGCAAGCCAAAAAGTGTTTTCAAAATTTCTACAAGCCATTCCCATCACTTCCATCCTCTTAGTAATCTGTCCACAGAAATTTTAAGGTGATTCCTATTAAACCAAGGCTTCATAAATGCACTTTAGATATACAGGAGACTGCTTTCAATTTGATGACGATGAGTCCAAACAAGTTTCCGTATGGTAACCTAGTAATAAAGCCGGCTTTTAACTTCAGGGACGCGGAGCTAACACGCCAATATTAAAGAAAAAAATGCTGTGTAACACAATTTCACACTTTGCAGGCATTACAGGGGTGAGCAGTGAACCTCAAAGGATGGGCTTAAAAATGGAAAAGTTTCAATATTGCTTCCCCCGACATTTTGGATAAACGTGAATGATAAGTTAAAGAAGAAACGTTGTCATTTCGCCGTCCTACGTGGAATAACACTGATGACACAAACATAGCAAATTCGACATTAAACATGTCGAATTTAAATTTAAGATTTAAATTTAAGTTGTATGTGCTCTGTAACTATGTATGTATGTGTATGTAACTATGTCTGTCTATTTGTATATTGCCTTTTGACTTTATCCCTGACTTCGTTGTAGAAATTGGTGTTCCCGTAACTGATTGGTATACATATCTTTTGATTTAAAAAACAAATCTAGTCGCCTGTAAAAACAATGCACTAGAATAATTATATTAGAATAATTATAGCAGAGTAAGTTGGGAGCTCTTTTACAAAATTTGTGAACTAAAACTTCATTAGTTTGGAAGATGTGACTGCTAACCGATATATATGCCAAAAAGAATGTTAAAAGTTTTTATATCTTCAATATCCATGCAGTCCATTAGCGGATAGTGGACATTATTCACAAAACATTAAGGTTTCATGCGGTTTGTTGTTTTTTCGTGTGCAGCCAAACGTGAGAGTCAATTAGGATAGCGAAAGACACGAAAAATGAAAGTTTTCGACGCTAGAAATGAAAGTTTTCAACAAAATAGCATACACCGGGAAATAAAATAATACGACTAATACGATTCTCACACTGGAGTTTTTTAAATGCGTTCATTGGTAGCACTCATTAAATTGGGTGCACATCGGGCAGCTATACAAACCCTTAGAGAAACTAGTAAAATGCTACTCAAAAACATAAGTGTAGGCTTTGGCTTTTTTTATCTAACATGAGTATATGTACGGTCATGCATAAACTACATAAAACTTAATCTTTTTATTCTCTGTGCGCTACTTACATTTTAAATTCATGCGTTCCCAGTACAAGTAGCTGGCAAGAATAACATTTCATCACATGGGTACCAAGTTGAGCGGCTGACTATTTAATAATGTATCTAAGCGAGTGCGGTTACTCTTATAAAGGCTTTCAACGTGAAGGCATTTCTTGAGGCCGCGTAAGCCGTAAAACCTACATTTTATACTTAGCAATGACAATATTAACGTCATTAAACGAAGATTTAATAAGGTAACCTCTCCCTTTTATTTTCGTACTTCCACATTATATCTCTATACTTTATATACTATCTTGACTATTTCTTTTAATCTAAATATGACATATACGTGATGACGCCAACTGACTTGTTGTCAATAAAACAGATTTAAAAAGTAGAATTTCTGTGCAAATTAAAGGTATCAAACGTTTAAAAGTTTAATAAGAAAATCAATCAACGAAGACTTAAACCTAGGTAAATGACAGCCGTGAGCAAGTTTGAACATGTTATTATAATTATGACAGACTCAGGACCACGGCATTAATTAGGTTGGCTGCACGTATCCTTGTTAAAAGTATTAAACATCATAAAACTGACGTCCGAATATACCAGCGTCTGTAAAAAAATGGCTTTACAAATGGCAAAAACACGTTAAAGGGCTGCATTCTGTTTCTGAATAAGGCTATGGGAGGCTCGTGACTCGCACGAGCGATCCCGCCGAACATTACGGCGGCGTGACCGAGCTCTCGGTTTAGTAATAACTCTCCGGACAACTTAAGCGTAATTGCATAAAATCGTTTTTGTTGGAATTTCGCTTGCTCAATCCACTGAGGGTGGTATTTCTGTTGTTTCCTCGAAAATTTTGCAATTTCTTCGCCGAATAGAGCCCGACGATCATCTTTGCACGATTGTTCATTGTTAAACGTCAATTTACACGTCACGCTCAAATGGTTACTTAACACAACTTAAATTCATACTAACTACTAACTTATATAACTTGCGTGATGGCAAATCTAAGGTCTGGACTAATCAGTGGAAGGAAAAGTATGCAAGCTTTTAAAAATATTCGATTTATTATTTAATTTGTTCAGTGCGTAATGTTAATCAAAAATCAAAATAAAATTACATCGATAGGTTTAAAAATTTAACTTCATAACTGTGAGGACATCGATAGGTTAAAAAATTTAACCTATCGATGTCATCACAGTTTTCAATGCAAGTTTACTATAATGATATGTTATTTTTTGGTTTTGATAGTAATATATACATACCATAAACTCACTCTTAAAAATTGTACATTACATACGTACATACACTAACGCCTATATGCTCAAAGGGATAGGCAGAGGTGTAATTAACACCCACATTTTGCCGAATATAACTTAGCCCACTTTCCATAATAGGGGGCAAGCCTATTGCCGTCCTTCGGGCACTTTGGTAATGAGATACCAAATTTGAATAGAAACAATACTCTATAAAAAAATAATAACTTTTAAAGTTCTAATATAAAGGATAATACATATGTACATATATATCTATTGAAAACCTGATTCAATATTTGAGTAACTTATTGACGCTCGCCGACATAAAAAATTTAATTCAATCGTTATACGCTGCGTGTGCGGTCATAAATTCTTATCTAGAGATAAGCTCCTATTTCAAACTACCTAGGTAGATAAGAATGCAACACGAGCACGTGCGTCTATTGTTTGTCTATTGCTTCAATAGACGCCTCCATACCTATTAATTAAGAATTTACCGTATTTTAATACAAACACTGAGTTAAATAATTTTTTTTTAGTTCATAATCTTGATCTGAACTATTTAAGACTTATACTTATTTACAAGGAAGAAAAATAATATTTTACAATGAGATGGACAAATGCGTTTAGGCAAATAAAGGTTAACATTTCAGGTTTCAATTAGACAAAACAAATGTTATGTATTTTGTGTTAAGATTCTACTTTTACAGGCCACTAATGATGATTGGTTTCGAAAAAGCACACTAGTGCTGGGTGGCATTGTAATTTTTTGTTGGCTTAATATAACACATATTTTAAAGAAAATATAGATCATCATCTCATCCTCTTCCTACCCTTGTACAAAATTTATTTGAGGTCAGTACAATGTATGCATTGCAAGACTGTTTGGCTAGTTCCTTTTTACGGCCGGCTACTTGAAAAAAGGAAGAAAGGTGGATTTGTAAAAGAAAATATTTTGAACACGACCTTGTGATAAGGAAACGGGGTTGAGACTGCATTTGCTCAAAGGAACCAGTGTACCCAAATGACCTTGAACTGTCCCTTAACTTTCTATGACTTGAGATGCATCTAGGACAAGAATAAGCTAGAGAAAATATACATGTTTAACGATGGCTATTAATTTAAAAGTTTTTTTTCGTTGCAAATGAAATAGATTATAACAGCCTTATTAATACGATACCCATATTATACATATCTGTACAATATGGGAATAACCGCATAGTCCCGAAACGAAATAATAAAAAATTTCATTCCAAGAAAACTGCTTTTCTATAAAGGTTTTTAACATAAGCATGGTAAAAAGTTTAAGTCAGTTGTCAATAACTTATCAATCACAAACTTAACCCATCACATCACACTCCACACAACGATATGCGTTACGGTAATGATTCTCGGAAAATAAGTACTATTCATTAATTCAGAGGAGATATAAAGCGATGTACTCATTGGTGGATTGACGCCATTGTAGAAGGGTAAACGTCACGATATCGTATGAGTCACGTACGACCGCACGCGACGGAAATGTCAATGGATATGCAAGTCCACATCGCATGCAGTGGTTGACTTACACTGCAGTGAGTATTATGCTACAGTAACTAGAGGGTATACAGTACAAGAATGTAAATGAACATGACAGGCAAAAAAGCCGTTCTAGTAACTATAAGGAGGCGAGATATTTTCTCCCTATATTGTGTGCATCCTTATTGCATTCTTACAGCTCCTAGTTTTAAAAGGAGTCAGATGAGTGTAAACGTCATGAGTAATAAAAAACGGTTCGCAGTTCTATATAAAACCCGGAAATTTATAATAAGCAATAACCATAACAAATTAAACAAAATGAAAGCCAACTAAGTTCCACGCTATCACAGTAGGAAAAGTCAGGAATCTGTACAAAACTGGTACAAACCGCACTAAATATGTATATGCATATATAATATATACCGCATTTACATACATAAGTTGTTACACTTTTCCACTGATGTTTTAACAGAGCACCACGAATCACATCAAATTCAAAATTAAATGCTTACATTTGATAAAATGAATACTATTACACTATTGCATGAATAGTCAATAACGTGTAAGTATAAAAAAAATATTACGAGATAGAATATAAATTTCAAATTGACATACAATGTTTATTTTACAGTGCATTGTACACCTAACAATTTCATTGCTTTTTTAATGTTGGCACGTGTCTCCTTTGAAACGTGTTATCACCTGTTGAAATCCATAAAAAGTGCAGCTGCACGCTACAAGCACGCTTCTTGACAAACTGTCACTTACAACTTTGACTTTAAAGGTTACTTGTGTAACAGGCTCTTAAATGGACCTGTCGAGGATGGTACTTAATTGATTGTTATTTTAAGCCTATTACACCTTTCGACAGACTATAACACCAAGAATAAGGGGACACTTAAAATAATTTGCTTACAAATAGTCAATTTACATTTATGAGTAAGTTTGAATAATTAAATGGTTTAAGTCTTAATATTATTTGGACCACAAATTACAAACCTAATCTTCATCTGTACTCAGATAAAAATATTTTTTTATTAAACTCAAATTAATATACTTACCAACTCCCTTATTAGAATGTAAATTAAATGAAAAAGACGAGTATCGCTGCGTATTTCTACGGGGTAAAGGAGGGCGTTCCCCAGCCGGGTGACAGTGGTTCAAGCTTCTAACGATTATTTACATATTAACCCGACAGGGTCCATAATGAACTGAAATACATTACACCAAACCACTTTGTAACATTATGGTGTACAATAATCGTATTGAGTATTATTTACTTAATCATAGAAGTAATTTCCAATGTGGGGATGATAAATCACCATGTGAAGCAGTTTCATTTGAAATTCATTTGGCATCCTTAGAGGCAGTTATCGAAATATTGTTATAAAAGTTAGTTTAAATAAAATAATTTGTTTGAGTTATATTTTATTATACGTATGTATGTATATGCACTATTATACATATATATGTACTATATGTTAGTACATATATATGTATAATAGTGCATTACGCATGAATTAGTTGGCAAGTAAATAATGTAAGCACTAACCACCCCTTGGTGGTGGTGGCGGTGGTACCCCTACCGAACCAACCGTATCAAAGTTTTCCTTTAAGTTGCCACTAATCAAGTTTTATACCTCACAACTACCAATAGTTGCATAAATATAATTATTATTAACAGAAATTTAAAGTTTTGTAAAGATTTAATAGCTTTATATTTTATTTATTTGTAACTAAAACTGCAATAAAATTGTACTCAATTAAGTTACATATTATAAGCTTGGGGAGTATCAAAACATATTATTACCAAGATTTTAACAATCGGCTAGTACCTTGTAGATAAAATTCCTTCGTCGCGGCCATAGTAATCCCCAACAGCATATAATAGTGTGTTGTATACAATTTATGATGGTGTCTCAATGACCTTATTAATTTTATAGGACCACTTGGTCGACTTCGAAACAAGTTTACAAATAACCATGAAACAAGACGAAGATGTACTTTTTAAGCTTCTTATAAAATATCGGTTAGTATACTGTGTACTACAGATCTTAATTTATTGACTAGGTTACGGCATAACCCCAATAATAAAAGATTTAAAAGTCGTTTAACTATGTTTGAAACAAGAAATATATTGAATATTTCTTCGATAATATTTCTTTATCATACAGTCTTATATTTAAACGAGGGTTTGAAAACTCTTTGAGTCTTATTTTCTAATGGACTGACTGTTTCACCATTTTGTGGTTTTATTTCCCTTAAGAGGCATTTTTTTTGCTAATTGATTTCTACTTCGCATCCTTCACTAGCACATGTCTAAACATGTCACTATACACTTCAGTTCTGGAGTAATTATTAACAATAATACACTATATATTTAAATAAACTAAAAAGGGACTATGATATGATCCTATTACAGTTATTAATTAGTATCTACATAAAAAAAACACAGACTGGAGTCAAAGTCTCTTAAGCCGATTATACTTATAAATTAAAAATTAGATGTTTGTGAGTAGCAGGTCACGTCTTATCCTAGTTAGTTGTTGGTAGTTGATCTTATTTTCCGAAAAGTTAAATTATTGAGGCTTTATTATAATTTTATAGATATCTTTTAGTTGTTAAAATGTATTAACGTCATGTGGTTTCAACAATTTTTAACTATAGTATTTTCACTGTAATAAGTAGATTTAGTAGTAGAATGTATACTCAGAGAGAGAGTCTTAAACCCCAATTTTTAGCCAACCATAATTTATTACCACCTACATGCGTAATGGGGGGCAAGCCATCTGTAGGACTGTATACCTACATATGTACTGTCTGATAGATAACAGTCTGATCCCTTAGTCGACTCATACAGCCAGAAACACACATTGAGTACACGCGCAATTACACGCTTCACACATTCAATGGGTTATGGGGGTGGTACGCAGCCGCCACCTCTCCATCAAAATATTTCGTTCATGTTGGTTTTTCTGAAGTCGGAAATGCTTTATGACACATGCGGTAGTCGGTGATATTTACAAATAATAATTATTACACAAATATTAGAAAGAATAATAATTTCTGCACTTAAAGGTAAAGCGCTAATCAACACAATAGTTTCTACTCCCACATTGCTCAATATAATTAGACATTCGATAAGATCTACAGAAACAGTAACCAATAGCCATTTAAATGTAAATATTTGAGATAAGCTGGGTAAGCATTCGCACCTTTGTTTATTGAACCGCAACTAACAAACTAATACTATAGAGTTTAGTTCACACATACGTAACGTAGGTTTGTGTGTGAATCTAAGCTAGTCCCCTTTGTTGTTTATTTCTATAAACAATAGTTATTACTAATTGAATCAGTCAAAAGCTATGTATAAAAAAAATACGATGAGAGAATTCTACGAGTCACCCAAGTGTTTAAAAAGTTAAAACAAATAGAGTAGAAAGATAAATAATGTGTTTCACATACCTACTGCTTTCTATGAAAGGCTAATGCGATTTCATCGATCTCATTTACTAAGGTATGGCCTTCGACTAATATAAAGACGTTACAGTGTTTATGTGCTGATTTAAATGTTTGCTAAAAGGTTAACACAAGAGAGTAATAACAATTTTCTTATACTCTCTTCCATTGAAATACTAAAAGACACCATTTATTAATACATTGGCACTTTTAAATACTTTGTGCTGGTTTTCACACTGATTAGACACAAAACAAATTGTACATATTCAAAGGTCTTAGAATATTGCAATTCCACTGCTGTGAGATCATAGATATCAGTGACAATGAGACCACAACAATTAAACCTCGGCAGTTAGCATTTAGATAGCTGAAACAATTCACAATGGCACGTGAGAGGAATCGCCTGGGAGATTTTTTCCTTCTATTCATTTGAATATGTGGATAGAACTCAGTTGTTCACGGCTGCGGATATGGTGCATTAATAGCGTCGGCTGTGCCAGAACTAATTATACTGGACCGAAACGACATGACACCGTAACAATTACGTTTTCTTTATAAATGTACAAAGTAGTAATAGTATTTCCGAGCACCTAGTGTTCTTATAATATTAAAATAAAGCTTTAATAAGCAATGCGTATGCAATTACCACAACTTTATGTTGAAAAGCTGGTACAGGTATTTTTTTTTGAAATACACTTGATTTACACGTAATAAAATAAAATATAAAAGAGGCTTTCATTCCATGGATTTACAAAATATATTTCCATAATATTAGTATCTAAATGACATGCATGATTTTTAAATATTATTATAATGAGGTGTATGTCTTTATTCTATTTTATTATATTACGACAGCTTTACATGTTAAAGCTGTCGTAATAATTACAGAAACACAAGATAACTTCTCCGTGTTAGTTTTTAATTTAATATTGCCTACCTAGAACCAAGATAAAAACTGTAGACGTCATCACCTGGGTGTGGTTATTATGTGATTTTCTAAATACCGTTTTGTTTCTATTAGTGTAAATAACACGTTGACATTTTGAAATCAACTAACAAATAACATAGAAGTGTTTTTGCTTTCGTAAAAAAGTGCGATTTTATCTCAAGCAAGAATAATTTAAATCTCGTTTTCTAGTTCCATAAATATTTTTATTAATGATCTATTTCCTCAGCTGGACCAGTTAGCAGTTGTTTATCAAGGCAACCCGTTTCGGCGTAGATTCCTAAGTCATCGTTGCCTACACTTGCCGATTCACAAAACTGGTTGTGGCGACCCATCGACTTGATCTTGAGCGAGTGTTGGCCAACTTTCACGAGATTCCACTTGGGGCCCGCGCCCGCACGGCGTGTGAACATCTGACGTCGACACTGCGTCCGAGGGTTATGCGGTCGACGTGCCAACACAGTTTTGATGCCCCCTTTCCCGTTTCCGCGATCTTTACTCACTTTCATCGCCGCAAGTGCTTTAAAAGTGCTTTTCAAACATAAGAGAAGCTTTCATTACATTTCTGCACTACGGTCTAGTCTTTATAATTACGACCACAAGGCAACAAAGCGTACCCATTATTCGTCTTGCTTATGATTTTTATTGTGTGTATACATATACTTTCGTAGTATTGAAAATTCTTTATGAAGTAATAAGTTTGCATAACTTGTAACAGCTCCAATTACTCGTATCCGTGGTAATATTAAACGTACTATTTATCTATAACGAACCGGTAACTAAATGAATATAATTATAAACGAATCTGGCAATTTATAAAGGAGGTAATAAGTTTTTGCTATCCGATGACCGAAGCCTGTTTTTCAACTTTTCTGATGAATGTTAATACTAGACGACCATTTTGAAGTCATACATAATATCCTCGACTTACTTACTCACTAAATTTTGCCGAGATACAATCATTGTTACTTTTGCGTGGGAAGCTCTTACCATTTATTTTGAGAGTTCAACATTCTTAGGAAACAACCGTGTATTGTTATGTATTCAAAATGCAAAGCATGCAATGACTTTAATGAGCACACCTTTTTTTAAAATGAACGACTATAATGTGGTTTTAATTTTAAAATATTCTCATTACTTCCTTATTTAGCTCTGATATACACATCCAACAACGGAATAACAAATAATTATTTATTCCTTTTAAGAACTATAATTCTTCATTGTTCTCTAGATTTCAAAATACCGTCACCTTATTCAAGAAAACACGTTTCTTCTAAAAATTTGGGGTATTTAAGCTGATTATTACATTATTATTGATTCCTTTAAAACCTGTAAACAAAAGAAGAAGGAAATTTAACTATGTATTTTCGTTTCTATCACCAATAGTGTATAATTAAGTTGCTTAGATTTTGTCTCCAAAATTAAGTGGAATAATTTTTCATAAAATTTGCCAACGATTTTTATATATATTATATATACCTACAATATGAAAAAAAAAATCATTCTAAGGTCACGAAACATTGCTAAATACTTAAATGAAATAGACCGAACTCGTCAATAGGTCAGGGTATTTGAGTCAGCTGTCTTGCAAATGCTTAAGAGACTGATCAAATAAAATATAAACTGATAGTTGTTAGTTTCTTTCTAATAAAATATTATTTTAGGCTTAAAACTATTTTAAAATAAAAGTCTCGAATTTATGTCACATTAATATCTACAGTAATTACATCAAGCGGATCTCAGCTTTAATCTCTATCGGTAAAGAGTTAACAACCCTATAAGTAAAGATGTTAATGTCACGGTACAACGCCGCACCTTCGAAGTTACCTGCTTCTCTAATTAAAGGCATTCCTGGAATGTGCTGCGTTGGCATTTTTTATACATTCAAATTTCCGTTTAATTCCACTCTCGACTCTAATGGTTGCTAATAAAGTCCATATTACTGTGAAAGTGCTTGATGGATTTATAATTGAAAACTGAACAATAGTGATTTGTTAAAGTTCGTTGAAAATCTTAGTGTTGTTGACACTGTCTTTTAAGTGGTTTCGGTTTAATTGTCTACAAGATTGATGCTGATTATGTTAATTTCAAACGTGGTTACTAACTATACGGTTTGTAAGTGTTTGATCGGATGGTCGGTGTGATAATAACCAAATATGCTTTTCGTATAGTTTGCATAAAAGAAGTAAGACTAATCCTTACTTACTGACTTAGTATATTAATAAAGCAGAAGAGCTTGTTGTTGTATTCTTAACTCTAATAATAATTAATCGATCAATTGCCAATCTCTTTAACTATTAGTCAGATTAAATAATTATTTTTGTTTAAGATAAATATAGTATTTACAGAGGAATAATATAGACCATGAAACTTCACGATGCGACCCTCCGGCGCAAGGTTTGGCTTTGGTTTGTTTGTTTGCATACTTAACCACTTAAACCATCATACTAAGGTCTAAGGACATAATCGTGATCAGCTTGAGGAATCCAATCCACTGAAGGCATTCTACCAAAAAAGTTGATGGATTGATATACACACCCTGATGGCTTTATATAGACACTAGTTTTACCAGAGAAGTTACTAAACTTGCTTAACAAATTTTTTGATAGAAGGGCTTATTTCTATGGATTAAAGTCACCACCAGATGAGAAAACACTAATAAAATGTTCAAAGTTATACACATGTATAACTTTGAACATTTTATTAGTGTTTTCTCATCTGGTCTCTAGAAAATCAAAATCTAGCTCGATAACTTGTTTTCAAGAATTTATGTGCAGTTCTTTATCTTGTTAAAAATATATTTAGAAAGAGACTTATTGAATAACGGTGCTACACGATTTTGTAGTATGTACTCTGAATACGAATCGTATATAAATATAACACCCCGATTGTAATCACAAACTGTTAATTAGCGACGCGATCGATCTTTAGACGATAAACAAATGTCGCCTAGACTAGAAGGTTCTACAGACACAGGATATTGTCACTGCTTGAGTATTATGTAAAAACTAACTTATCAAAGAACGGTTCCGAATATTTCAATACATATATTTTGTAGGAAAGATAATTTTGATTGCATTATTCATTTTATTTTCCATTAAACATTTTCCTTTCAGTATAACGAGAAGTAAAAGCAAGCATTTGCAATTATCTTTTGAACCTCTAACATCATAAACTGACAGCCAGTTTCCGGACCTCGTAGACATTGCAAGATATTATATAATATTGTTACTCTTACAGCTTACTAACTGAAGAAAATAGAGTCAAGGGATGTATGTAGATGAATCATAATGAAATATTACATTATTGTCTTACATATACACCAAAAAATACTACTTCTTGGAGTACATACGCATACTTTCTAGTTTGTAGTACAGGCATCACTTTAATAATTATTTTATTGTTAGTAACATGTTATCAATAGTTAACATATTACTAGTACTAATAATGGAACACATTTTTACTCGGTTTGGAATCACGCGACCGGGAAAGTGTATCTACATATGTTATAAAAGATCGTGGCTAACTAACCCTTTCAGCTAGTTAGCCACGATCTTTTCGGTCTTCATATTTACAGTATTGGTATTATGTCTATATTTTCATTGGTAGACGAGCTGAATTAGATCGGTATCGTATTGTGTAGCCGTGTGAAATATGCTGATGAGTATTAGACGATTATAGATTCAGACCCTTTTATGTGTATGAACCCATATATATACATATAGCTGACACAGGGTACATTAGTAATAAACCCCTGCCTATGTGTTTGACGATATACATGCAGGTGTACAAAAAACATTATTAATCTTTCTACATTTAAAGGATGAAATACGTTAGACATTTTAAAAATGTGGGTAGATATAACTAGCTTAACGAACACCCTATTGTTTAACATTTAATGAAAAAATAAATCTATATAGGGAGAATTCTTCAATATTTTTGGTAGCGTTTTTCGTTTTCACTTTACAGGCGAAAGATCAATCAACCGTTTATTTTATTTGATATACTACGAGTATAAAAGACACGTATAATTTACTAAAATAAACTTGACATTAGAATTTTACCATTTGATGTATAATGTCACGAGAAGATATTTTATTTAGATTTTCTACTTGACCCTACACAATTGGCGCGGCCATGATAGTATATACTGATGTCAAGGTTCGAACCCGACACACGACTTCTCGTGCCATTCCAAACGACAGCCATGCAGGTTTTAACATTAATGAATAACACTATCATTCAATAACTTATACAATATAAAACAGTAAATATTAATATACGGTTTACAAAACGGGACATTCCGTCATATATGAAGAATCTATTTCACAGTTTATACTATTTAAAATCACACCTAACTAGTATAATATTATATGTGTTTTGGCATATTGATACCGGTAGTAGACAGACATAAATCGATTTTGTAGAAAGTAACAGTACATTCGTACATACCCTGTTTTACTTTGAAGCTTATCTCAATCCTTTAACTGTGCACTTATCCAGAAAACTGACACAAAATAAACGTGTTAAACCTTTTTATATCTGAACCACAAATTCGAATTTTAACTTTGCACTGGCACTTTTAACGAACCTACATAGCACTGTGGTACATGGCGTGATTTAAGCATTCACTAAGCGAAGGCTGTATCAGCACCAGACCGGTCACAAACGACACTTTAAACGCACTTTTGCCGTCACAAAAATCACACAAACGGTTCTCTAATTCAAATTGTGACGTGTTGAACACAACATTGCTGAAAACTGACCGTTAAATCGAATAAAACAAACGCTGTGTTACAACGTTAAGTTAAAACTAAGTTAGGTCTGCTACGCGAGAAAGACCGTTGATCCAGTCCAGCGGTCGGTACAACAGGTCGAGCTGCTTTACCGACGGTGAAAAGTTAAACGTGCCGTCTCATTCTAATACGACCAAAAAGAACGAAACAGAAATACTTCTAAGGTAGTGTAGAGGGAGAACGTACAACCTGCGCCTGCGCAAAGCCTCTCAATACAACCATAGCAACAGGTGAATCGTGCGCTTGTGTGCGTATGTACTCCTAACGTCGTGTGTGTGCTTTCTTGATTGTAGTTTAATGATAACGTAGTATTTTGTTCAGTGTTATTTTATCAGTTCCTCACCTGTAATGACCCAGCTAGCATGCAATTAGTGTTATTTATCATGGTTTAAGATTATTGAAATTCTTCTAGTTTTAATTTAGGCAAGATAATAAAAATAAACACTCAGATATTTTTTTTAAGCCAATATAACCCGTTTTAACGCACTAATGGCGCTGTTGATTGCACGAAGGGCGCAGTAGTTTAAGTGGTCACCTCCCCAATACACAGTCGCGCCAGTGTCGTGGGTTCGATCCTCACACAGGACAATGCTTTGTGTAAACCTTAAATTATTGTTCTGAGTCTGGGTGTTCTTTGTGTCCGTTATTGAATGTTTGTAAAGTCCCCCGATATGATTGATGATACACAGCTACACACATTGCTTTGCTCCTTTAACATTTGGTGATATGATTCTAAACAATCCGGATTTCTTATACAACTTACTATCTTTTCAATCTTTTCCTGATGTGGATGTAAATACACATCCATACATACATATTACATGTGTATATAAAATGCTATGAATTCGTAAACATTCTTGTTGCGGAAGCAGTAACATACTTTGTTACATATTATTGTTTTGTTCTGACTTTTTGTTCCAATCTAAATAATACATGTACCTGTCTGTTAAATAACATATCGAACAAGTCTATCATTTATTCTCTTTATTTCTGTTTTAAAGGCTTCAGATAGTTCAGCCAGACTCACTGTGAATTCACAGCCGTTTGAGTACAAATTTGAAGAAACAAATATTTTTAAAAAGGTACCTGCTAGTAGATCCAGTGACTGAATAAACTGCTCATAAGCCATTAATCTACTAAGTTCTACTAATATAATATGATCGCATTGTTGGTTGTGTGAGTGTTTATTTTGTACTAAATTGCCTATCATCGGCAACTGATTTATTATCAAGGGAAGGAATTTCGGTTTTTTCAATATATATATTTTCTTCTTCCCCGCTTTAAGTGATCGGTACAGTATGTACTCATCCGAAATACATCCCTACCATACGCTGTTGTAACCCCCTCTTCTCACGAGGCAACGATGCCTCGCAGACGAACTAGCTAGAAAAGGAACAGTCAAGTCCTGAACCCATAGTTACCTTTCCTTTTGGACTGCCTACATTAGTCATACGGTGTCATACTAAGGTAATTCTCAGAGCGGATGCAGACAGCCAAAGAGGCTTTCCCTCGCATAGACCGGAGATTTTCCCGCAAGCTGCTAAAACTCCCACTTCCAAAACTACGAATACTAACCCAGGTAATAACTGGTCATGGTCCTTTTAGCAAACATCTGTTTAATATAGGTTGTATGTGTAGTGGAGTGGTCTGGAGTGCACAGGAGTGGCCACATACTGGGCCAAAAACCTGGGATCGCCAAGGACTCTCCCCGAGGACATCGGCGACACTAGAGGTTTGCTAAATTAATTTGAGTCGGGATGTCAATAGCAGCCATTCACCCTGTCACGCAAAACAGAAGTCGTCGAGTTGCGGATATTAGCCCGCGTAGACCAATACCAATACCAATACCAACCTCCCTCGTGGGTCGTTCCCCTTCCAACTCGACCATTCACTTCCATGCACATCATCTTTTTGTTTACGTGAGCATCATCTCGCCGCATAATGTGTCCATACCACGACAGTCTTCTCCTTTGTATCTTTTTTATCTTTAATATTGGGGGACAGACGAACAGATGGGTCATCTGATGGGAAGTGAAAACCGCCGAATGGACACCTGCGCCTCAGGGTGATAAGGGATGGTGGGATGCAGGGAGGGAAAAGAGGAGAGCGGGGCATGAGAGGAGGGGAAAAAGAAGAGGAGATAGGCCTCCGGAAAACTCACTAATGTTGGCAAACCATGCGTTGCTTCACAACCGGTCTTCTGTGGGGCCGTGGTATCGTCCCGGTCCAGCTGGCCCATTCGTGCCGAAGCATGGCTCTACCCCGATAGATATATACTATATATCTTCTCCCTAATAGGCTTTCTAGCCAAACATTCCGATCAGTAAAGCACAAGAGGTCTTATGATGCTTTTGCATATTTGCACCTTAAGCCTAAGGGGGCTATCGGCGGTGGCTACGGCAATTCCTTATTTCCTACTTCCTAACTTTCTTGTCTTTCAAAATAAGTCTTCGAGCGATCTTTAATCTCTTCCTCATCTGTCAAATATTTTTTAATGCACTTTATGTAGTTAATATTTCTTCCTGTCTTTTTATATTTTTTTCTGACCATTTGGGCTTGCCAGTGATCGGTAAAGGTCATGTGCCTTGGCCCATTCTACACCTACCGGTTTTTTAGCTTTCTTCCTGTATTAATTATAAACTATTCTTTTCACCTGTTCCGTATTGTAGTTGTTTCTTTATCAACATCGTAATAAAAAACAAAAACTGTTAAACCTTGGTAACAAAAAACACTTTCTTCATCATAGAAACATACGCTCACGCTTGTATTTGGGTAATAAGGTCCCACTAACGTATTAGGGAACAAGCCTCTTGCCGTCAATGGGGCACTTTTTCTTAACCAATTATAATAAATGTGTAAACAGCTCCTGTTCGTTTTAATATTGTTTCGTAGTATCACATTTTTAATAGTGTAACTTATTTATCAAGATCAATATGTTCTTATATATTTTATTTTCATATTTCTTGTGAGGACAAGTACTTGCCTTAATACTTTTTAAAATAAATAATAATAACCAGGGAAACATACAGACAATTGAAACAGAGTAGAAGAATACATCTTCAGTAAATAAATGAGACTTATCTATCTTGATGGACGCAGGCACTCTGTCACTTGTCGCAACGCTCAAATCAAAAAATAAATTAACTCAGTTTGTTTGTAAGGCCGTTTTCGTAAAATAATTGGATGACAAATATTTGTTAGATTTCTTTTTGAATAAATTTGAAGTTATTTAAGGTGTTACCTCTTGCCTTTACGGGGTTGTTGCTACCTTTTATTAACATAGAAGCTTTTATTTACAGGGATTAAATGGCGCCGCGTCTTTAGTTTTTTTAATTATTTCGTTATCATTCGTGTATCTTTGATTTATTCATAACTGTATGTATTATTATTCTTTTTATACTATAGGGGGACAGACAAACAGACAGGTCACCTGATGTTAAGTGACAACCGCCGTTCAAGAACACCTGCAACTCAAGAGTCGTAAGTGCGCTGCACGCCTTTGAGGGTGATAAGGGATAGGGGGATGCGGGGAGGGGAAAGAAGAGAGGTTGATGAGGAGATGTGAAAGAGGAGAGGGGGGATGAGGGAAGAGGAACGATGGGAGTTGGGCCTCCGGACGTAAGCGTTACTTCACAACCTGTTTTCTGTGAGGCCGTGGTATCGCACCGGTCGAGCCGGCCCATTCGTGCCTAAGCATGGCTCTACTACTGTTAAAAGTCTAACTAAAGCTCTACCACTATTTCCGGCTGATCAAATAATGGTTGACAAACAATGAACAAAGATACAATTCTTTTTTTTTAGTATTATGTAGATTGTAAGATTTTATTAATTAAATATGTATGTCATTGTTAATCGATAATATCATGGTAAATAAGCAGCTAGCGTATTGGCAATCACGTTATTATTAGTTCAAAAAAAGTTTCACGCTAATAAAAAGGGTTTATTTACCTCAAATTCGTTGTTCATACCTATCGTTATATATATGTATGTAATAACATTTGTAAATGAAATTAAAAAGAATTTTAACTATTCTATAATAACAATGGACAGAGGCACAGTTATATTATTACATAATATTTATATGATCAATTAATATAAATATTCTGCTATTGTAGGCGCTAAATATTTTTTGCTTGAAACTTTAATAATCAACCGACTTCAAAAAGGAGGAGGATGAGAAAACCATATACAGAGGGTGTCTCATAAATAATGTCGGTTTTTAATATTCACTTTGATTAATAATTAATCATACGAAAAGAAAACCTTAGTATTCTTAGTCCTAACCCAACGTTCAGCCAGCTCTTTGAGTCCTTGGTAAAACCATTCCTTGGGCTTAGATGCAAAGAATTGCCGCACTGCATTTTCAACATCTTCTCTTGACTCGAATTTTTTTCCACGCAGGAACTTCGCCATGGATCTGAATAAATAGTAATCAGATGGTGCAAGGTTTGGACTAAATGCTGGATGTGGTAGGAGTTCAATTCCATCAAGTTCTTTAATCTTATCCCGTGTAACTTTCGCCGTATGCGGTCTAGCATTATCCTGTTGTAAGAGCACTCGTTTTCGATTGACTAAGCCTGGATATTTTTGTGATAAAACCTCATACATTCGTGTCAGCTGTCCACAATATAACTCAGCATTAATAGTTCGACCATCCGGAACTATCTCAAAGTACACTAAACCTACATAATTCCACCAGACACATAACAAGACTCTCAGAGACAGACAGACGACCTCTTTTCACGACAGGTTCAGGTAATTGTCTTATGTCTAACCACTGTTTTGACATGTCTGGGTTGTTTAGATAAATTCATTTTTCGTCGCAAGTAACAATGCGTTTAATAAAACGATCACCTTTCGGCAGAGCAAGGAGCTCTGTTTACACACCTCTACTCGACGTTTCGCCTGAATCTCGTCTAATTCATGGGGCACTATACGACAACTTTTATAACTCTTACCTAATGATTTTAAGTGGCGATGTATAGTGTCTTTAGAAGGTCCCAACGAGTCCGATAATCGACGAGTGCTGGTACTGGGTTGGTTTTCTACTGCTTCCTTTGTAGCCTCAACATCCCACACAGGTGGACGACCACAATGCGATCGATCTTAAAGTGTCAAATCTCTACTGTTAAAACGATTAAACCAACGCTGTGCCGTTCGCTCATTAACCATGTCTTCCCCTTCAATTTCACATATTTTCCTTGCTGCCGCGGCTGCTTTGAGCTTTTGTTTCCAATAATGTCTTAACAGTACACGAATTTCATATTTATCACACTCCATACTTTTTAGTATCAAAACGACCTACGACGTCAATAAACAAAGACAGTACGATTCAATTAAAGTGAATCAATTGCACTCTCCACAGGACTAGAGAATATCTTAACAAGTTGCGACATGTATAAAATGAGGCGTAGTAAATTTTTAGTTATGAAACCCGACATTACTTATGAGACACCCTCTGTAAGTCTTAAATTTTATGATAGACGCATTGAAATCGGTGGTCTACTTTTCAACCGACTTCAAAAAGGAGGAGGTTCTCAATTCGACTGTATTTTTTAATAAGATTGTTACCTCAGAACTTTCGACGGCGTGAACCGATTTCGAAGATTTTTTTTTATAAAGCCGGTGCTTCCCGCATTTTAATTAATTCCAGTTCTGGCAATAGCATCCATGAGAAAACCATTAAAGTCTTAAATTTTGCATTAAGTATGTGCATGACAAATGGACGAATAACTCAATATCACGCCAAACGATTTCGATGATTCTTTTTTATTGGAAAGGGTGTACTCCAAGGGTAGTTAGATAAGAGTTTGGTCCAGTTGTGACAATGGCATCCATGAGAATACCATGTTAGTCTTAAATTTTATGATAGACGCATTGAAGTCGGTTGTCTACTTTTTTAAAGTCCGACTATTATTAAAAATTAAAAAAAATGGTTTTGCTGTTACCTTCAAGTTTTCAAAACCTTTTAAATCTACAATTTCATTTCAGTTAAAAAAAAATGTTTTATAAACGTTACCATAAAACAATGAAATTATTAATCAATTTTTAGAAGGAAGTTTAGTGTTCTTTTATTTTACTTCTACTATTATTTTCAAATATTACAGACTTAAAATTGATACACTTACATATATGTGTGTGTACATTTCTTTCAAAAATAATACTTTCTATTGCATATGCTGATTTTTTTCTCTGAGGTTGTGGTAAGTATTTAAACCATTACTTACACTTATCTAAGTGGATCCATTAGAGGCTGATAGCTTTATGTGGACTAATACCGATAAGCTTTTTTGTTGTGTATCTGTACTTCCATAATAGACAACATTTTTTATTTTTCAAGAACTGGTTACTTAAAACAATTCATATATTTATTTATATTTAAAACGCGTATATATAAGTTCGTTTTTTTTAAAGTTATTTGCGCAAGCGCAGGTTATTTGAAACAGTAGAAAAATAGAGTAATAAGTCTTTGGCCCCTGAGCTTCTAAACTTCTTTACATTTTTTAACTAGAATTCAGCTTCTATATACCGGGTGTTTCCCGGTGGGTGTGCTAATAGTATTTGAATTATTTTATTTATAATACATAATCCCTGGTTAATTAGCAGACATGCTCAAGCTCTAAGCTGAAAAAGCTAATAGCTATAATAATAATAAAATATAATATACCATGATGGTTTGCCACAGGCTAAGTGTATTTGTTTTGTAGCTTTGTTGCTTCTTTGTTTGTAGATTTTGTTGTCCTTTTACTGTCCTTTTTTTTCTAATTTTCTAATCTTCTTTTGATAAATCAATAGGTATTGTTGGGTAATGTCGCCCGACGACGCCAAGCGACACAAGGCTGGCACTGAAAATCAGTACTGGGGTGGGTTATGCCCCTCTTAGTGTATGCTGAGTGTCCATCCAAGTTTCTGAAGCACGACGTATCTTTCGCTAACGACATTTACAATTTTGTTCTTAGGGTTACTACTAACATTAATAAGTTAGGAGGATGTTCTATAATATTGTATTTTTAATTGTTATGTAGTGCTCTAAAAAAAATATTATTTATATGAATTTATGTGTTTTTTAAACAAATGTATGTAAATTATTGTATGTGAATGCCGTCGTGTTTTTGGAAATAAATATGTTTTTCTTTCTTTTTTCCTTTTCTTTTCTTCTAATTAATTTTGCAGTTTTATATTATGTGTATTCGTGCCTACCGGTCGAGTCGGCCCATTCGTGCCTAAGCATGGCTCTACCGCTAAATTTGAAATTTGAAAACATTTTGAATTTTTTTCTAGTCAAAATGGTTGTCATATTGTATGTTTTTTAATTATTTAGGAAGACAGACGAACAAACGGATTTCCTTGTATTAAGGTACAACCGCCGTCTATGGACTCAACAGAGTGAAGGGAAGAGGAAAGAGGAGAGGGGGAGTTACTCCTCCAGAATAGATTAGTATGGATAAGCAAGGCAAACAAACTAGATTATAAAATATGGTGGTGTGAAGGGACGGGTGTTATGTCCCTCCAACACAAAGGGAGGATCCTCCAACCAGACGAGGTGATCATACCTGACGGACCACGGCCCAACGGTTGACGTTGTCGTCGTATACTTCTACTTAGCCGTATATATACTTATCGCTGGGAGGACTTTATTTTCGTGATTCAGGATCGTACTACGTCATCAATGTCGTTGCTACGTAGATCGGCTTATCTTCGCTAGATGGAGTTAAACATATGTTTTTCTGTATGTGGAGGTCGCCACAGTGGTCTCAGCTAAAGTAACATATGCCTTACTGCTATTTCTCAGATTTATAAAAATTTTACTGAAATGCCAGACGCTATTTCAATTTCAAAGCCAAATAAATATTCTCATGGCACTAGCGCTTAACCGTACAGATGTCAGACTTAAATTCATATCCTTCATCCAAAACATAAATTCACATTATAGTAATTGTTTTCTAATGATAGTCCTTTCGCCTTATGAATAAATATTGTAATTAGGTGTTTCACCATCTGTTGCTAAACGTAAGACACTGAAGGAATAACTAATAATCTATTCCAATGGAGTCATGCCAATTTAGAAAACGGCTCCCTCCATTAATCCTTATCCGTCCATCATTCAAGAGAATATTGCGGAAAAATAAGAAAGCAATTTGTTGGAAACGCTGTGAGAAGGTATTGAATGACGTAAGTGACAATAATCTTTAGCCGATGGGTAAGGGTCTATTAACAGATGGATTGCCTTTACCGATGAACGATTACTGGATCTCTTGCTGGACAAGTTTTGTGTAACTAAAACTACAAAGTTATAAGGTAAAAATGAACTTAAAAAATGAACATATCTTAGACAATATTTAGATAAATTGCTTTACGTGATTCTAAGCAAGTTGAACACTATTGATCACAGCCACCAAAGTTCAAAGTATGTATTAAGAGGTTTCTAAGAAGTTGTCGTACGATTGAGGGTATGTTTTCGACTCTCAAACGGTGACTCCTCATGCCAGCACGTGTTGTCGCGTAGAGAAAGAGAGAACGTGGGACCAATTGGAAGAGCTCGTCAGAACACTCTCCATGATATAGACGATAGACGACTGTTATAGAGGCGACATCTCTTCGCAACTGCAGAGGCTCGAGGGACTCGGTGACCTCAGGACTGTAGATAATACGGACTGCGCGCCGCTGCAATCGATCGACAGCGTCAAGGAATTATTGCACATAGCCGTCCCAAAGACAAGAGCAGTACTCTAGGCAGTAGTGAACCTGGGTCTTGTATAAAAGACACAGATGCTCGGGCGAGAAGAACTGTTTCACTATGTTCAATACACTGAGCTTCCACAAGGCCGCTCTCTTAGTGACGCTCTCGATGTAATCACGCGAATTGAGATCCCGGCAAATGTCCGTATCCAGGATACTAAGCCTATCCTGCAGTGGCAGTTGAGCGTTTTGAAGAGTAAGAAGGGGAAGGAATCGAGACTTTTTGTGTTTTGTTAGTAGCCTATTGCGGCACTTGTTCAGCAAGGCAGCGTTAAAATTTCACCTAAAACCCTTTATTTCCTTTGTAAATTATATGAAAAAACTGATTACCAGCGATTTTTTAACATGCTCTAATTATGAATAATGTAAATCACCATTCTGTATTTCTAAGCTACAAATACTCATATTAAAAAAAAGTGTGATTTAAAAGACAATTTTAAATCGTAAGCACACAGAACATCTACAAGCTTCTAGGCCAGTAATAGATAAACACAATTATTACTCTCGCTATCAATCTACACTGGCAATAAAAATCCCATTCTGGACAATCAACCTTTACAATAAAGGACCAATAGCGGATAATCAAGGATCCAGTACGAATCGTTGTTTATTCAGTATAATAAGCGCTTGCGTCTGTATTCATGTTTCATTTTAAATTATCGGTAGCAGTAGTAGTATACGTGCACCACTTCTATAAAATAACAGAAGTTATTAAAAGGAAGAATTTATTTATTTGGTTTTTTACTATAATTAACACATGTATTTTACAAGGACCGAACAAGTGACTTTGATTGCCTAATTGACATTTTTTTAGTATTTAGAAAGTAACTCTTCATTTTCAATATTGCGTAGCACTATCCTATTGTGTGTAGTACCATGAGACCGGCTCCTTGGTACAGGTAATAACACTTTTTTATTGAACTATTCTATATACTTATTATTGTTGAACGATTCCACATTGACTTTGACATAATAATTTATATTTACGGTGCAGAGTTGATTCTAATGAATGGCTTACTAAATTTCAATACAGTGTTTTTTTTTTTATACTATAGGGGGACAGACGAACAGACGGGTCACCTGATGGTAAGTGACACCGCTGTCCATGGGCATGGCTCTGCCCGCCTTTGAGGGTGATGAGGGATAGGGGACGCAGGAGATGCAAAAAAGGAGAAAGGAGATGAGGGGAGAGAAAAGGGGGAGTGGGAATTGGACCTCCGGAAACCTCACTCAATTCGGGGAAATGCAACGCAAGCGTTACTTCACAACCGGTTTTCTGTGAGGTCGTGGTATCGCACCGGTCGAGCCGGCCCATTCGTGCCTAAGCATGGCTCTACCACTGAAATGCAAATAAATTTAAGTGCAAGATGAAAGAAGATCTTAAGGATACATACTTTTATTAACGATTTTTCGATTTTTCTTCCTAAATCGACGTTCTATAAACGTACTAAATTATAAATTATTTTCTAATGCACACACAAACGATTTCTTTTGTAGTATTCTTCATACTTAAACGTTCTATTATCGAGGTGGAATAATTTCTTCAAATTTAAATTGGACCAAACGGAAACCATACTATTCCATATTTATTTAAATACATATATGGTTTTACTCACGTGTGTATTTCGGGGATGCCCCACGGTCTCAACAGGAGACCTTTTTCAAGGATTAAGTCGTCCAACGGCGACGGTACCGGACGATCTTTTTCACGAAAGTTTTTATTCTAACGTACCATTCCACATATCTTTTTTATCATTTAGTACATGATGGAAAAACTAACTAACTTAATTGAGACCTCCTTCTTACTGAAGTCAATTCAATTCGTCGTTAATAGATATACACATGTAGATGTGCATTGTTTTTTTAATTTAAGCATAGTCACAAGAGAGTATCTGTGTACGAAATATGTTAAATATTGATTTTTAAAACTTAAGTATTTAAAATTCATCAAAACTTTCTCAGAAGGATAAATTTGTGTTTAAGATTGTAAATATTTACTACCGAGCAATAAACAAGGTGTCCAGTTCAGGTCCCACATACAAACTGAAGGCAATGTCTGACTGTACATGTACTTATCATTTACTACTCATCCTATCCGATCCTAATAAACTCTCCACTGGATAATTCGATTAATACTTCTGTACTGAGAACATTACGAGATACATGTATGGTGTCAATTAGCGAGGAATTTAAATGCACAAAGTGTTTACGAGTCAGGTTTGGTGTAAATAAACGCTTATTTGTCGAAATATGTTGCTAAATTAAATGCATGTCTGGTGTTTGTAGGTAATTGATCAGTTTTTATAATTCTGCTAATGTGGTAATGAGTTATCTCGGATATTTCGATTTCCAGTTCTAACTATATACAAATAAAAACAATTATAATAAGCATTTGAATACTAAAACTTCACGGTACTTTTGTTTCATGTACCTAATAACTACATATATTCCTCATTAACCAAAGGTCCTTCTATCAACCGATAGTTGTTGTCATGATTACGGTGTCCTGTCAAATGCGAATGGAATCAATGTCATCGGTGTACTTTGTAAGTTAAAAAAATACAGAAAAAAATATCAGTATTATTCTAAAATCTGAATACTCACCCTCGATATATTTCAGCACAAACTGTACGTCAGGCCCTAAAGCCGACGCCACTTCCAAGGGTAGTTCGGTATCTCGCAACACGTGAACTGTAAATAAAAGATATATTATGTTTCGATTAAGAAATACGTTAAAATAGGCGCAGTTTGTGCGTTATCGATACATTACCGAACAGAGAATGGCAATACGCCACGGCTGAAAAGGTATGCGACAATGGAGAGCCTTGGGTGGGTGTGAACTAGGCTTCGGTTCGGGGGATTGTTTAGGTCATAGTATCAAATCAGAGTGCTTCATCCGATTATCCAGTTAGAAGCCAAGGACCCTTACCTTTGGTTTCGCTTAAGTGGACCCCGCTCAGTTATAGTCATATAGATAGAAGATTTTTTTTTTTCAAAACAGGGGGCTATCGAGCTGATGGGTCACCTGATGGTAAAAGTGACAACCGCCGCCCATAGTCACCTTTAACTCAAAAGTTATAGGAAAGCGGAGAGAAATGGTTGGGGTCTCCGGTATCCTCACTCACTCGGTAAGCACAAGCATTGTTTTACTACCGGTTTTCTGTAAGGCTGTGCTAATATGCTCATGGCTCTCCCACGGTAATCGGATATTTAATATTGGTATCATAATTGATATGTCATCAACAAACATACACAATACAATGACAATTATGCTTATCTCACATCAATTGCAAAATATAACACACCTCACAGTATCAGATCTTTTGATATACCAGTCCACCCACATACGAGGTTGCCTGGAACAAATTGCTTTATGCGATAACCAGCTCTTTCTACAGTATCGATACCATACAATCTGTAAAACCTAGTAGCAAAGAAATAGATAATACTTTGATCTATCTATGTATACATACATATGTATATACAATTATACACTCCCGCCTGTGTCCTCGATTCTTAGGCACAGGCGATGTCTATATAATAATATATATATCATTTCAAATAAAAATATTATATCATTTAACTTTGGAGAATAACTAATTAGGTTTGTAAATTGGAAAATTATATTGTAAGAATTTATTTAATTAGGTATGTCAACACCAAAATCCACAAAAGAAAAAGAAAGATTTTTAGATTCCATTTAACTAATTAAGTCTCAAGAGGAACCGTGCCCTACTTAAAACATAATCCTCTTATTGTATAATTTAACAGCCATAAGAACGTACATACGTAATTCTACAAATATTTGATTACTTAGAAACCATGTCATTTTGAGAATGATGCACTTGTTAATACTTAATTTACAAGTTAATACTTAAAACTCTGTGTTTCTTATCTGATATACATAAATCTAAAATAATATTATAAACCTGAAGAGTTTATTTGTTGGTTTAACGCGTTAGTCTCAGGACCTACTGGTTCGATACAGTTTGGGACATCTCAGGCTCCACAGGGAAACAGACATACCATCTCAAACACATGTACATATTTCATGCTTTTAAACCTCACCATTAGGTATGCGTAGGTGTCTGTTACTTACTTACAGAACAGTATAGAATTTCAATACTATTATTTCAACAATAATTAGCTATCAACTAGGCCTGTAACATATAATAATAATAATAATAAGCCATGGATCCTAAGAATTATAGACCTATAACATTTTTTACCAACTGTCTATAAGCTTCTTACATCTATTCTGAGAGTAAAAATTACAACTCATTTAAACAAAAATTCGATCATTTCTGTTTCTCAGAATGGATGTAGGAGTGGGACTCGTGGCACCAAAGAGCTCTTTATCGTGGATATAGCCATTAGCCAACAAGTACGTCGTAATCGCAAGAATCTGGCGACATGTTGGATAGATTACAAGAAGGCCTATGAATCTGTTCCACATACATGGCTGTTGAGGGTGCTGGAGTTGTATAAAATTGATGCAACTCTATCCACTTTCTTGAAGTCATGTATGGGGCAATGGAGAACGGTTCTTCATTATCCAGGATGTCGGCAGATTATAGCCAATGATGTACCATTAGAGATCGAGCGAGGCATATTTCAAGGGGATAGTTTGAGTCCCTTGTGGTTCTGTCTAGCTTTGAATCCTCTCAGCACTCTATTAGAGAGACTCTATTATCTCAATTTCTATATATGGATGATTTGAAACTATTTGCCCCCAGTAAATTGCAACTGACAGCGTTACTAAAGGTGACTAAAAACTTTAGTAACTCTATCAAGATGGAATTTGGTGGAATATCGATTCGGCGATCATTGTTCCTATAATAATAGGTAAGGGGAGAAGCGGAGATAAGCGGAGGGGACAAAGGAGAGGGGGGATGATGGGTGGCTGGATACATTAGAAAACAATTTTCAAGAAGAAAGAATAATAAATAGAAGATAAGATAGAAAACAAAGAGATGAAAGAAATGTATCCACTCTCCAAAACTTAAAAGGTAACTTATAACTTAATATATCAAAGAAAAGAAATACTTATAATTAGACTTGTACTAAGTAAATAAAACCCTTTCCGAAGAACCAATTTTACTGATTTATACAACGAAGTTGGAGATGTAACTAACCATTGTTCTCTCCATTAAACAACGCGGAAGTTCTTGATTGTTTGAACAAGGCCCAAAGACGGCCCAGACTAAACCAATTGCTTGAGTTCTCAAGTTATGAGATAATTTATGAACTAGCATAAAATATTAGTTATACTGCTACGATGAAACTCGAGTTGGTACTGAGTACAAAGACTACACACAGACTACTGTTTGATTTGTATTAGGTACTAGCTGTTACCCGCGACTTGGTCCGCGAGGAATTTAACAAAAAAGTTATTGTTCAGTTTGCAGATATTACGATAACTTATTAACTCGGTATTCCGCGTATAGAAATACCTATGCTAAATTTTAACGAAATTCTTCTACTTTATGAATTGATATTTTGTTTTTGTACATATTTTTGTACTGTGACTTGTATGAATGTTTTTTGTACAGATATAAAATTTTTCATTGGTTTTACTTTTTTGTGTGGGACCCTATTTTTTTCTAAAATAAAAGTAGGCTAAGTTACTCTTCATTACATCTGAATCTCAATCATTATCTGCCAGTGAAAGTCCCGTAAAAAACTATTATACATATTATATATATGTACATATATATACGATACGATACCTATTCAATGCTCTAAATAACTTACGAATAAGTAAAATTAATATTAAGATAATGATTTCTTAATAATACTAACTATTTAGTGTATTTAAAACATCATTTAGAATAAAACAATATTATATCTTGACTTATCGTATAATAACTTACAGTTATTATACAAAGGAAAGCCTATAAACAGTTATTAGTTGGGAAGCGCCTACGAAACTTCTGTCAGCAACAATTACAAGGTTGCCCAAAGGTTGCGTAGGCTGGTGATTAAGGCGCCTTTTAATATATGTTTAGTTGTTTACTCACTTTATTCAGAAAACAGATAAAAGCAAAGAAGGTCAAAAGTTATAACAAAGGCAAGTTAACAAGCATGTATGCAGTGGTTCTCACAGTGTTAATAGACTTCTATATGTCGTCGTGAGCCAGTCTTACGAGTATTTTTTTTTATGCGATAGGGGGCAAACGAGCAGACGGGTCACCTGATGGTAAGTGACTACCGCCGCCCATGGACACCCGCATTTAAGGGTCACAAGTGCGTTGCCGGCCTTTTAGGTCGCAAACCTGTGTCTTCGTGAGGTTAAACTGGACTAGGTAAAGTCGACCCCAATCTGAAACTTTTGATACAGAAGTTTCGATTTCAGACACAGTATCTCGACCATTCTGATATTATAAATAATTATGCTCTTTATTCCGTAATTCTAGAATCTCGCACAGTCTCAAAGTGATTGAATTCCTGATGGCTTTCGATTACATACTTATATAAGTAAAAGCCACCAGAACAGAGCAAAATTATCAACTTAAGCATTTACTAACTTATTTACTAATTTACTCGGGCTCTTGTCGCGAGTTTATCGGTAGGATGTAGGATTTTCTTGTTGTAATTCCTAATGAATACTTTTATATCATGTACATTTGATATATTTTAGTTGATCTCTCAATTCTAACGTAAACGAAATTGTATCTTATTCCGAGCATATTAACTTCCTAGAAAAAGCCTGTATCTGCATAACAACACGTTTTCAAAAGAGTAACATCCCAATATGGGTATAAAACCTTATTAAGTGGGGTGTCAATAAAATTTTCTTAGACATGCTTCGTTTAATTTTCCATATAAAACTAACCTTCGGCTCGCAAAGGTTAGGGATGTGGCGACATTGGTACTATGACAAATTCTCACTAGGCCGACCTTTTCTGTCAAGTTATTTTTTATTTCATACGTGCGTAATATATAACGTAGCTTAGAAAATGGAACACTTAATTAATATTAAAAAAATATATTTCTCCTTTTTTTTTTGTGTTGCAAAATTATTCAATGGACAATTGAGAAAATCCATAAAACTAACTTTAAAAACGTTTTTAAGTTAGCCTTTATGGTCTCAATAGCGTAGGATTTGAATTCTTTAAATTAACTCCCACCTGCATTTATAAGAAAGGGTGGTGACAATACCTGAAATTAAAAAGTTTTTTTTTTTTTTTAATTTTTCGCAACTGCATGCTAGAGATGTATGTATATGTTCAGAAGTTAAAACAAGTGTTCTGTTTACTAGGTCATTTTGTAGGGAAATCACATAATAATAAAAAATATCTTTACTCTCATACATGGCTCCAAATTAACGAGAGGTTGTTCTGAAAAACAAAAATTAATTAGATTAGATGTAATCTAAGTATAGATTACATCTAATCTAATTAATTTTCGTTTTCTGGAATGAGGAGAAGAAAATAAACAATAGATACCGATTTAAATAAAATATCAGATGACATTTCCAACATACTGACTGGAGGCCTTGCGAAAAGTACAGTTTAATATAATGTGTAGTACCGCACTTAGACATACAAGCATATTTCCGTCCACTGCTGGACGAAGTCCTCCTCTAAGGAAATAGAAGAAAAATATAATAATGTAATTTTAGAAGGGATAGTCACCCTAACTGTTCACCACACCACTAATTAAAGTTAGCCTTCCGTTTGATTCAACGTTGAGAAAATGAGCTGCAAAATGTTAGCCCAATGCATACGCGTACTAGGACGGCTCTTTGCACCATTACACTGAATGTGGACACGGCGACTAAATATTTATGAGGTTATTGTAGACGGAGCTTGTTCCACGATAACATCTGCGCAGTTGTTTGTAATTATGCTTTAAATACACTTTCACTTGTCCAAATTCACATACGAAAATGTACGATATCGTCGAATCTTCACTGTCAATTAAATTGGCACTTATATTGTTATGTTAATTTCTTTAATGATCGTTTCACTTAATGATTATTTGATTGTCAACCTTCATATACTTTTAAAAATATTTTGAGTAATAAAATAATTAAGTATAAAATGACTTTAATAAAGATAGACAAATATATTGAAAATGTGTTTGAAACAAGAAACAATAAACTTAGAACTTTATTGTAAAAGCTTGTAAACTGAAACATAGAATAAAAATTATCTCGTAACACATTGCGCCATAAGAGAAGTTACTTATAAATTATCTCAAGAAATGGCAGTAGCACAAATTGTAATTTAATTAAAGGACGTAATAATTACGCGTTTCCTCTAAATGCAACGCCATCAACTTCTCGTTACGCAGAAAGCATTTAAAAATAAATAAAAGTGTTTATCATTTATCCTAAGGTCAAATCGATTTCGACGGGCGCTTTCTGAATGAATATGACATTTCGGGCATATCTTTCTCACGGTCTGCCTGATAGGGATGCAATTACGTCTCAGTTTTTGCATCGAAGCAAATCAAGGAACCCTTTCTTCCGAGACGTACAACCGCGCTCGATCATCGATTCTGCACAGTGACATAGTGCCTAACGGTTACATAATATGCAAATTACAACAAGCAATAATGCGGATGATACATAAACAAGAAATATATCTATCGTCGCTCGTCAAAATAATTATTTGATTTTTGATACAATTTGTTTTATCTTATACGTCAATCATTCCTAACTCTACTGTACTTGGTTATAAAAGACTACGAAAAAGTTTATAATTTGCAAGTTATGTGTTTTTATAAACAATACTTCTACTATCTTATATACATGCATATATATATGTGTATGTGTATATATATATATATATATATATATATAAACAGCAATTAATGTAATTAGATAATTCTTTGTTTGTTGTTTGTTTTGTCAGGATAAGGTTTATGTATAAAATAAGTTATATTTATAATGCTATAAAGAGAGAGCCAGTTCGTGTTACTTACATATATGAATGTACATAAGTATACTGCTTGGACTCCTCAATTCATCCGCATAAGCAGTATTGTTTTCTGTCTGTTATGTCCCTTTCCATTTCCATTTCAACATTTGTTGACTACCAATTTTCAAATTTAATACCGGGAGTGTCAGAGTGCGAGTTGTCGTCCATAGGCTTGTTGCCTGTTACATATCTATGTGGGACTAAACTATAGTCGGCAAAATGCGCTCAATAAATAAGGCTCCGCCTACCCTTTCGGGGATACAGGCGTGGGTATGTACATAATGTATGTATATATGCTATATTTTTTTGTATTAAAATTTAAATGATATTTTTTTATTTAATTCATTGGTGTGATATAGTAGTGAATAAAAAATAATAATAATAATTCTATTAATAACAAAAGATCCCATAACGGCTCACATTAACTGTAGAAATATACATATATGCATGGCAAGTAGGTCTTAATGCAACTACAACTATTAGGTACTAAGATTAAGGTAAATAACGTAGTAGTACGAGAAGTAACAATACATATAACCTGTTAATATCAAGTAGGACAAGTACCTCCGTATCCCACAGGGTTAGACGCTTGGGCCCATCAAGTACTGTTAAGGGGAATTAAAGTGACATCTTGCCGTAACGGGCTAACGTTTTTCTAGCCGCATCGCAAGCGTCGTGGTTCGATTCCAAATACCGCGAATCTAACAGGACGTACTTATGTATGTTTTTCTCTTCAGTACGAGAGATAAGGACAAATTAGACGTTCCAACACCACTTTATTTATTGAGTAATCCTTATGAGATATCCCTACTTAGATATAATTATGTCCTGACATAGTCTGATAGAAAATACCAACAACAAAATAACAGTTTTAACATATATCAATGTTTTGAAATTTCGTTACAACAAAAGTATGATGATAGTGACACTTAGTCTGAAAAAATGGTTTATATAAATACATACGTTTATACCCTAGTATACCACTAAATATATATATGTATGTATATATACATATATATTATAAACTATGGTAGGTAAGCAGACAAAGGCCTTTTTTTTGTGTGGAAACTGCGATGCGTCATCACCTCACTGGAGGTGACGATGAGGTGGTATGTGGGAATCGAACCGACTAAAACGACACGGTCTTCAGTCACGAATGGGTCTATTGCAAGGGACCCGGCGAAAAACCTGAAAGCTTTTTCATCTGATCAAGTAAGTAAGTTTTTTTTTAATCTTAGCATGATTCAATATATGTATGTACGTATATATTTATTCTCTTCTGCCATAAAACCGAAAGATCCTACATATGTGTAGATTATATTACAAACAAACATTATTATCATTGTATGCTTGTCAAGACCTTTCCAGTTGATAACCATGTCAAGACGTTAATCTCAATCAGATTTATTGAATATGTACCTACCAGTGATTGAAAACGTATTCAAGCTCAGGTGTTTTACAAAATTGAATTGTGTCTGACCTATTTTTAGCAAGCAAATTGAATTCTTATCCTGACGAAGCAATGATTAGAACGTACGTACCTTGTTCGCATAAAGATATATTGTTTTGGCTGTTCCTTCATATCAACAACAAATGAGGGAGATTACAGAAATTCTACATAACTGATGAGGAGTATATAATGAAATGTTACGTACACGATCGCTCATCACAATTATCTCTGTCACGAACATGAGATTTTGTATTTCTCGTTTAGTAACAATCTGGCTAACGAGCTAACTTACAAAGAAATTACGGGCCAGCAAGCATAAGTATATAAATGACCATGAAGTCTTTGTAGTGATCTGAGGATTTATCAAAACGCATTTGTAGATTTTGTAGTTTTAAGTATGGGTGGCTAAAGCTTTAACATTTATTTCAGTTCAATATTTGATATCTATATATAGAAATTACGGTATACTTATTGATAAAGTTGAAAAAAAAATAATTTAAAAGATCAATAACTACAGATGTTAAGACTAGTCGGTAAAGTCACTTTTGTAGTCAGCGATTAGTCGGCGACTAATCCGGACAAAGCAGGATAGTCAGCAAAAAATAAGGAGTTTTCTGTCTGTGGAGCCCTAACTACCGGTAGCTTGGTCCCTGTGTCAGTTACAGTTTGGTCACAATTTCTTCATATTTTTAAATACATATATTATGCTTGACAAATTGGTTGAGGCTTTCGCGGCCGAATGATGACTCGTTGGCTTTATTCGGGTCTAAAGGCCGTCGTATGTTGGAATTGCTTCCTAACGTTTCGCTAGCACGAGTGGCCAGCTTCTTTAGAGGTCCTTCCATCTCCGATACTGGATGCAGACTGACGATTCCTCCTGCGCGTGTTGTATTTATCACAGCAGACTAGTCAGGGAGGCAATTGAGATCCACAAACATCCATATAATTTCAACAGGAAGGAGGAGACCCTTAGGCTCAACCAGATTTGGAACCCGATCCTTAGGAGCACCCGAATCATGCCGAACGATACCCCGAGAACAGCCGAAGCGAAACAAGCCACGCCGCAACCCCCACGACAAGTCCCGCCCCCACCCCCACCACCTACCCACCGGTATAAATACAACACGCGCAGGAGGAATCGTCCACAAGGAGACAACCAATAAAAGCATATCCGTGCTCGCACCAGCAGACCCGGATGCATCTTCTTCGCAGAAGTGGAGAAGAGCCCGACCGCAGCCAAGGCCTACAACATTGATGAGGTCCTGCTCATGCCAGGCGTCTAGCCTGTGTGCGATGCGGTGGCGAGCACCAGGCGCACAACTGCCCTCGACCAAAGGAGGAGCCACCCACGTGCGCCAACTGCCAAGGCCCGCATCCAGCCTGCAGTGCGGCGTGCCAGTCTACAAGCGGGAAGCCCGCAACAAGAAGGCGGGACTCACGCCGAGGAGTGGCCCGCCCAAGGTCATCGACCAACCAAACGTGGTCGTCGACTCGGCACCCACCACGCTGATGGCCGAAGCAAACCCGGGGTCAAGCTCCACAAAAAAGAGGAGAAGGCACCCAAGAAAGAAGGCGGCCCAGGAAAAGCCACCCACACCTGCGGCGGCACCCAAAAATTACAGCCCAGCAGCCAAGGACCCGGAGAGAGACCAACTCGCTGCCTTGCTCATGCTGTTCGCACAGCGTGTTAAGGCAGGCGAGATTAACACGACAGAACTGCTGCAAAACCTCACTACCAATGGATAAGCCGCTCAGGGTGGTTCATTGGAACGCGGAGACGCTGAAATGCAAGATAGGCCCACTACGCCTATTTCTCAAGGAACAGCGGGTCGATATCATGCTAATAAGCGAGACCCACCTGAAGGCCAACAGGCCACTCAAGATCCCAGGGTTCATTGTGTACCGCCAAGATGAGGTCTCGCCAGGAGGCGAAGCATATCGTGGACTCGCTGTCCTAGTGAAGAGGACAGTAGTGCATCAACCCGTCGAACCGAAGAGACTCGATACCATGTATGCGCTTGGTATCGATGTCCAAATCGGCAGGCGGGAGATGCGCCTCTACGCGGCCTATCGAGCTCCGAATCAGAGAACCCGCGTCCATGAACTTCGGAGCCTTCTCCAACATACAACGCCGACCATAATCGCAGGTGACCTGAACGCAAAGCACCAAGCATGGCACAACACCACCAACAACGCAATGGGAAATCTCCTTATGCAAGACTCCGATATGCATAATTATGAAATCGCTGGCCCCAGAGAACCCACTAGATTGGACCCAGCGGGCTATAGTGATAGCGTACTGGACATCATAGTGTTCAAAGGACTAAGAGCACCTCCAGTACAGGAAGTGCTCGAGGACCTACCATCGGACCACAGGCCGGTGCTACTCGTGTTCAGGGAGCCCGCAGCTACGGTCGGCCCACCGAAGCCCACAGTCCACATAGACTGGAGGGCTTATCAAGAATCCCTAGCGGGTTACAGCCGCCCTACGGTTGTAAAAACGCCAGTGGAAGTCGATGAAGCCGCCGAAGAAATCACCGGAGCTATCCAAGCCGCACTTCGAGTCTCCTCGAGCACTAGACCGAGCATCGAGCGATAGAACCCTCTGCCCGCTCGACTCCGTAAAATGCTCGAGGAGAAGCGAGAGGCTAAGAAGCTCTGGCAGAGAACTCGGCACCCCCGAGACAAGACCCGATACAACCGCCTTACCAACTCGTTCAAGGCTGCTCTTTGGGAGCACAGAGGTGACGCATGGGAGAACTTCCTTATAGATATCGAGGACGAACAGCCCTCGGTACACCGACTCTGCAGGCAACTGACTGCAGAACCAAACCCCACGCGCCCCCTGTTCGCTGAGGACGGGCAAATACGCTACAAAGCGCAAGACCGTGCCGAGATCATCGCGAACAGCCTCGAAAAACAGTTCACACCTCACGACAATCAAGACGAGGACCACACTCGGGAGATAGAGGCGGCAACCCATCTCTACCTCTCGAGGCCCCTCGCCCAGTCTGAGGGTGAACTGCTCGTAACACCGAGCGAGGTTGCTGCGATGATCCGGAAAACCAACCCACGGAAAGCACCTGGTGAAGACGGAATACCGAACACTGCACTGCAGCGGCTTCCACTGAAATCACTCATAGCGTTGACACAACTGTTCAACGGTATCCTGAGGACCGGCCACTTCCCTAACATCTGGAAGCGGGTCGGGTTACCGTACTTCCGAAGCCCGGCAAGGACCTCAGAAAACCGGAGAACTACCGGCCCATCACACTCCTCTCGACGACGTCCAAGGTGTTCGAGCGCTTACTGCTAGTAAGGGCTCAACCCCACATCCGGCTGAGGCCCGAGCAATTTGGATTTCGTCAGGAGCACTCCACCACGCTCCAGCTGACACGTGTCCTAGACGAGATGGCTACGTGGCTGAACAAGGGCGGGAGCACGGTGACCGTGATGCACATGGAGAAGGCGTTCGACAGAGTGTGGCATGAAGGTCTCATCCACAAGCTGTCGACATCGTCTCTACCACGAAAAGTAGTCGCGATCATCGCATCGTTCCTGACCCAGAGAACCTTCCGTGTGGCTATAGAGGATACCACATCGGAAATCAAAACCATCAATGCCGGAGTCCCGCAAGGGAGCTGTCTGTCACCGGCCTTGTACACCCACTACACGGATGACATCCCTGTAGTCGGAGACGTCAAGCTGGCACTGTTTGCAGACGATGCCGCGTACTTGTCAAGTTCACGCAACGCCGCACACGCTGCACGGAAATTGCGCCCCACACTCGAAGCCCTTCCGGGCTGGCTGAAGCGATGGAGGCTCAAGTGCAACGTGTCGAAGACCCAGGCGATTATAACCGGTATGGCACACTACCCGCCAAACCTACGTCTGATGGAAGAGGACATCCCATGGTCCCCAAAGGTCAAGTACCTGGGAATCACCATCGACAGATCACTGTCGATGAACCACAACGTCGAGACCATCACAGCGAAGGCCAGAGCTGCGCGGACGAAGCTGCGTCCCCTGCTATCCTCCAGACTACCAGTAAGTGCCAAACTAGGCATTTACAAAACATATATCAGGTCGCGCCTCACCTACGGTGGGCCGGCCTGGTACAACTTGATAGCAGGGACATCGCGCCAACGTTTGCAGGCTGTAGAGAACAGCTGCCTTCGCATGGTGGTCGACGCCCCCAGGTACCTCAGGAATGCAACAATCCACCGAGACCTCAAGTGGGAACCTATAAAGGAGTTTGTGAGCAGACTCGCCACGGGGATGTTTGAGCGGGCTGACCGCTCGAAACTTCCCCACCTGGTAGATACAACACTCATCCGGAGGCGACTCAAACGCCCCGCTCGGGAGCTCATATCAGTTCCTTCGAGCGGGGCACTGGCTTCACCATCGGATGCAGATAGCCAACCACCGACCTCTCGCAGGCGGCTCGCTGGACCCCTCTTCAGAGGAGCGATCGGCGAGCAAACCTCGAGGCCGGTGAGCTAACTCCAATGACCGGCTCACAATGGTGAGCTGCGAGGAAAATCACTATAAGGAGCCCAGAGCTCCAAATAGTCTCCTCACCCCCCTCAACAGGGGTGAGATGATTACACTTATAGGAATCGTCAGTCTGGATCCAGTATCGGAGATGGAAGGACCTCTGAAGAAGCTGGCCACTCGTGCTAGCGAAACGTTAGGAAGCAATTCCAACATACGACGGCCTTTAGACCCGAATAAAGCCAACGAGTTATATTATGCTTGCTTTTTATATATTTAAAAATGTAATTTATATGTTGTTGAGGTTAACAAAAGGAAATAATAACTTTTGATATCTCACACATAATAATATCTTTTAAAAAAAAATATATTTTAAACACATTGAAAAATGCAGGCGAACTAATTAAAATAAGTATGCGCTCTTCGAAAGCGAAAATAATTTTCCAGAGCTGTAGAGAACAATCGAAAAGGATTTATAGCTCAACTAGATACAATATCAGTAAATATTTTTAACACTTACATTAATTAGTTTTAGAGAGTTTTAAAGCAGCCAAAACTTTCAAAATCCTATACTGCACATACGTACGTAGTATATTAGAATATAATAGTCAGGTTTGGAAACCGAGATATAACATATACGTCTCTCGTATAGAAGGTATCCAACAAAAATTCATAAAATTTTTATGTTACAAACTACACATTAAGTACGAGTCTGACAACTACTTAAATCTTTGCAGCAGATTCCATATCCTTCCCTTAACTAATCGCCGCGTAATAGCCGACGTGACTTACCTAGTGAGTATAATATCTGGTTCGATTGATTGCCCTGATCTTCTTAACAAAATAAATTTTAATATACCGACTAAAAGTGTAAGACAATATACGCCTATTCACCTTCCCTTTGCATCCACAAATTATCGTCAAAACGCGTTTCTTAGGCGAGCGGGTAAAACGTTAAATGAACAAACCAAAATACATAACTGTGACGTATTCAATTCTAAACCCGATTCCTTAAGGGCGGATGCTCAGCCTTGATTTTTTTCAAAGACACAACCAGCAATAACCAACAACTTCTCAATTTTTTATTCACTGATGCCTCTTCCACACTTACGCTGGTCAATGAAACTCGCTGTGTTCACGCATCGTCTTCCATACAGTAGCTAAGCGTGGGGACCTATAATTGGCTATCTGTTACACATTATACATCGCTAGAATATTATTATCTGCTGTTGGTCTTCCTAAGATTAATTAAATAAATAAATAAATAAATTACTAACAATTGAACTTTAATACCCAATCCAAATTATTTTAAAAAGGTTATTTGTTAAGAAAGAAAAATAAGCTGATTCGTTGCCTTCAGTAAGTAAAGTTTCTTTTCTAAGTAACAAGACTGTGAGGCCTTGCAGTCAAATAGTATAGTCAATCTTTTACAAATTTAATACTATTGTGAACTGGTGTGATAAGAATGATATGTCTTTAAATTTAAAGAATGCCAGGCAAATTTACTAAAAACAAAAGTCCATTAAACTTTACGTATAATGTTAAAGAAAAGAGTAAAGGGAATTCGTGACCAGGGGGTAATGTTTGGCTTTATTATGTGATTTAGAGTGCACTATGATTATATCTGCAATTAGGCCCAATGTATGCTATACTTTATTGTATGCCAATCGGCTTCGTAATTCACAACCTTTTAAACAATCATATTCACTGATCACACTCTATTACTGCTTAGTACGCACTCTATAACTCTATTACTCCATAATTCAATCGTCATGATCAAATGGAGTCGATACAGAGACGATTCTCTGAAGCACTATGTACTAGGAGCGTCTGAGGCGTAAACTACGTCAATACGAGGATTGACTCCAAAAGTTTGAGTGTGATCAGTTTCGAGAACAGGAGATGGGTGAGCGACCTGAGTACTTTACATAACTACTATATTTTTTTTACCATACCAACGTGTAACGACAATGTATCCCAGAACAGTCCACTGGTTCTAACCACGCATTCTGATGTATAAACTTTGTATCAACTTGAGAGAATACACAGTTATATTAACTGTGTATTCTCTTAAGTTGATACAAAGTTTGAGGAATAAGCTTAGTTTTGAATAACTATTTGAAAACACTTTATATGATAGTAAAAAAAAAGTCTCTGTTTTTGTGTGATTGTCGTACCTCCAAGATGCGGATGTACACTGAATAACAGACAGGGCTCGTCGCCGGGTTCCCGGCAGCAGTCGAGCACGTCGCGGCAAGTCGTGTCAGGAGTCACCGGTACGTGAGTCGGCGCCCAACCAGCGCCGCTCTCGCACCACACTCGCACTATCATCTGTATAAAAAAGTAACAATATAACCAAAACCATGATGCACTGACCACCTACATACATGAACTTTAAATAAACCTTGACTAAAATAAAAAGAGCGTGGCAACATCCAAATATAGCAAAAACTTACTTCAGTGTCATCTAACAAATACCAGCCGGACTAAGTGGTAACTATCGATCCTGCATCGTCCAATGAAAGCTCTTGCACTGATTAGATATATAGTCTTTATAGTTAGATATAAGTCTACCACTTTGATAAGTAGCATCGGCTATATTCATTTGAAATAGAATATTTATACATATATGAAATAGAATAGATACACGACCAACTGAGACTCTCGCTATCTCGCTCTTCTATATTGACTCGGCTATGGTTCGTGCCAGTAAAAATTATGAGTTTTGCGCAGGTACATCGGCGTAACATATAAAAGTAGAAGACCTGTAGATACGTATACAAGAATATGTTCAATTCTAATTTGAATTCAAATTCATAATCATTTTCTTCAATGAAATCAATTACATGTATCTATGAGTTGTCAAAAATAGTAGTGTGTTACGGGTTCTTGGTGGAGTAAAATAGGGCCACCCCATCGATTCCCCTGGGGTCATAAAATGCGACCAAGGCACCGGACTGTTATCTATCTGACAGTATATCTACATTCATACAGTACCCGGATGACGGTAATAGGGTTCCCCCCTATTACGTACGTGGAACTACATGTTATATTGTTATGTTATGGTGGTTTAAAAGTTGGCATTTGGGAAAATTGTACGTGTTAACAGATATTTTACATAAAACGTCATTATATATTAACGTTTACGATACGATATACACATGTACCAATTGAGTAACTTTTTGAACACCTCTATGGTCTTATACATGGGAATTTTTCATTTTTGCAAAGCTTGAATTCAACTATGCTATAGTGACATATCAAAAAACAAAATGCCTTTTCAGATGACGCGTTTCATGTTCAGCTGACCTCGCGCATATTTCACATACCAATACGGCAAAGAGCTTCTACAATTTTTGAGCAGCTAGTATCATCATGGAGTATCGTACAATCAGCCCTGATACACGTGAATAACATAACTAAATTGTTAACTTTAAACAGCAGCAACTGTAACGTCAGTTATAAAACAAAAAATATTTTATAGTTAATTAATTATCTGTAATAATAATAATTGGTAATTTATTTACGACACCCTATTTAAACACAACAAGTTATAATTTTGATAAAAATTACTTAACCAGTGAGCACTTTCAAGTCAGTGGAGGCAAAAAGAACTTTTAATAAGGGAAGGCAACTTTATAATTCGCTGAATATTTCAATTAGTTATTTACTTTTTATATTTTAGGGAATTAATATTATTTTATTAATAGGATATTGCTGGAATCGCCACGACTCTTCATTACTACCCTATTGATACTGTGAATACAGAATACCTGCGGGAGCACTCTGTTCGTGATTCTGATAACAATATTATGTAGTAATGCGGGCCAATACCCGCTGAGACTAGATTCCTGGAATATAGTAGTAGAATAATGAATTACATGAATATTCATTAGAAACAACATATCCCCTTAGAATCTATTGGTGGGTATTCTCAAATTTTAAAGAAACTTCTGTCTCTCTCTCTCTCTTATTGTTTTACCCCCTAATCAACAAATGAATATTGAATGTTTGTAGCTATTCAATTTTAACTATATTATAGTAGTCTCAGAAGCCGCAAAATACGCAATCCGGATCCGAACATACAAATCTGTTATATAATTTTAAACATAGAAAAATAAAATAAATATACAACAACAATATATTCTTCATACAAAAAATATCGAAAATATTAGCATATTAATACATACATTGTATAAAATAACAAAAAACTCATTCATATATTAATTTACTCCAAAATATGTATTATAATTTCTAATAGTATAATTTAAGATATTTATTAGTCCTTAAAAAAATATCAACAATAAGTTCTTAATTGTTAATATAATAATAATACTGATATATAGTTACCTCCCCTCTTCTACGTTGCCATGCCCTAGTCCAGTATAAGGTCCATAATATACTGGATTAAAGTAGTATCGATAGAAGTCAACTTATTACGTAACTGTAACTGTCAATAGACACTTGTAAATGAAAGCAGAAGAGTTTCTATGCACTTTAGAAATAATCCACTTTAGGAACGATTTGTAGGTAATTTAACTAGGTCTGTCTATCTTGTGGGTGGTGGCCGCGAGAACGTTCACCCTCTACTCTTCCTTGTACTACTAGTTGCTCCAGTGAGCTTTCGTTGCGGCCGACATGTCCAAACATCTTCAAGATTCGTACTTACATGCACAATGCACAAACAACTAAATTCTTTATTCGATGTCAAGTTCTTTGAGGATTGAAACGTTTGTACGATGGGTGGTACGAGTAGTTTCATTACGTTTTATGGTGAGGCAGAATGAAATCTAGACTAATTGTTTCCAGAAGCGACAGAAGTCTTTCTGTATTGGTTTTTGACGTCGCTAGAAGTTCACCACATTTCTAGCGACCACGACCCGACCTCCGATTGATACATCTTGGTCAAACTCTTCCAGAGCTATTAGCATTATGTATTCGATGTAGATATTAATGAAAGGAGGGGAGAGAATACAGACCTATCAAACTCCAGCCAGAGTTTTGAAATTCCTGGAATCGATTCCATCGACGCGAACTGCAGCGTACCGTACCGCGTCCTTGTAAAGTTTCTTAATGAGTATGAGTATAACTAATCTCAAAACAGTACACGTTAAGCTTTAGTCAACTTTAACACAGTTTTAGTCATTCAAAATTGTGTAAAATTTATTAGAAAAGAAGTAAACATATATTTAAATTTAAGGGCTGCTGCATTACATGTACATTCACGCTTTTGACACAAAAATATTTATAACATGAAACGAAACGCTCCAAGAAATCTTGGGACTGTGGATATGTACACTGAATCACAGAACACGGAAAATAAACACGTTTAGGCATGGTACTTACTAAGTATAACAGTTTTATAGACACAATCCAGATTTTGTGTTTGTATCGTTTTCTTTTTTTAATAATTTTCGAATGGTTGCTTCTCGCCAGATGACAGGAAATTTTAGTATGCGTTTTTTATGTACTAATTGGTTTAACCTTATCTATCAACACAAATATTCTATAGTTATGAGACATGTAAATGTTTGTTAAGAGTAAGTCGTTTACATTGTTAAGATTCTGTAATTAACTCAATCTTATTAAATTTAACCAAATCCTCTAAAAAAACTGGGATAAGTCGAAAAATCTATAAACTTTATTAAGACGCGGAACAATAGTCACTGAGGTCTACTAATATAATGTACTGGTGTAATGTAGTAATAAACTAGAGTTTCTCCGAACCTCTGGTTTATTTACTCTCACAATATTTCATAATACAAACGGCACCAGGATTAATTACCGGCATTTGGTACCGCCCGTAGATAAAAGACGACCACTATGGTCATATATTAAGAGCTAAATTAAGAGGACAATGGACTTCGACAGGTATTTGAAAGCATATCTAGCAATAGGCTAGTGCTACGATAAGGTGCCTGTAAAGGCCACCGCATACACGATACTCGATCTATTGAAACTGTTTTAAAAAATTCACATTTCATCCACCTACTAGGGTAGATGGATGAAATGAATTTGGACTCAAAATTGAATCTTTTCTGTTTTTATTTTGTGCACTTCGTATTAAATTTATGCTCAAGTGAAACTACACACCAAAAGTTTAAAGGACGCTCTACTTTTTGCGATGGGGACATTGGAAACTAAAGTTGGTAAATAAGCTCGCATGTACCAACTAGTTTATATATGTACGGAACAACAAAATGATTTCGGTACATTTCTCAATAGCAGATAATAGTAAAAAGACGTAAGTATCAATGCATTAATTAGCTGCAAAAATACCTTTACTTTTAACAAGAATACATATTCATTTATAACCGCACAGAAAACTGGTTGTGAAGCAACGCTTGCGTTGCATTTCCTCGAAATTAGTGAGGTTTCCGGAAGCCCAACTCCTCCTGTCCTCGTTCCACTTCCCTCATCCCCCTCTCCTCTTTCCCATCTCTTCATCCCTCCTCTCGTTTATCCCTCCCCGCAAACCCCATCCCTCATCAATTTTAAAGGCGGGTAGCGCACTTGCTACTCTTGGGTTGCAGGTGTCCATGGACGGTGGTTGTCACTTACCATCAGGTGACCCGTCTGTTTGTCTGTCCCCCTATAGCATAAAAAATACTAAGTACTTACTTACTAGTTTAAAAGCTATAAATACTGAACATATTTCACAAAACAAATAATGTACTAACATTCGCTTAAGGAAATGTAAAATACTAAATTCACTATAAATCGTGTGGTTCATGCACCAATTTAAGGGTGTTACAAATGCTATCGAGAAGAGGGCCTACTCCTTCTCGCGACATATACTTTGATTTAACGACCTCACAAACTTCTGGTATGGAGGACGAAGGAGGAGGTATGCTGGGTTCGAGATCAAACTCTAACCGACTTGACCTGAATCATTGACGATTTAACTTACTCGGATCTCTGGAAACAAAAACAGCGCAGCGGCATTAAACATTTCCACCCTCGATATTAAAAGTAGCATGAATGCGGTGATCATTAATAATGCCAAACAAATACAAACCTAACTTCTATCAACCAAGACTACCTAATACGGACTGTCCTTATTACAAACACCATTTGCCGCAAAAGCATTAATTCGCAAATTTCAACATTCACTCAAACAACTTAGGTTTAAGAATGAGTAAATTACGGAGGTGTTACTTTAGCAAAATATAGTAGTAGTACAGTAAACTGTTCAAGTGGTTTACCCTTTTGTCTACTTCAAGCTGAATTTCTATCTCACTTAGATTCGAACCGCGACTGGTACACAAATAGTTACAAAACAAGAATAAATGTATACAATGCCTAAAATCGATAAGAAAATAGTAAAATACATTGTATTATACACGATATATGTATAATACCCAAACATCATCGAAATTGTGCACACCGTACCAAGCGACATCAAATATGACCCATTGAATCTTGGTTGTTATTCAGTTATTTAAGTATAACTTTTGCTAACTTTGTAATGTTTTTACGGGAACACCGTAGTCCAAGTGTCCTCTCTAAAACCTATTTTTATTTGTTTACATACATACATACACTCACACCTATATCCCCGAAGAGGTAAGCAGGGGCGTCTCAAACGACCAGTTTTTGCTAACAGTAATTTAGTGTCACTTATCCGTTACCCTCATCCGGTCACTGTAAGACTGTTATACTATCTGATAGAAAACATTCCGAATGCCTAAGTCACTTTTTACGACACAAAGAGGTGGGGATGGTAAGATACATAGTATGTAAATACAATGTTAACTTTATACACTTTCCTGTAATTACCATTTTTTTTTACACTTACATAAATTATTATTATGACAAAATACATTACCTAGCAATTATATTTTTACGATTACTACTTTTCAAACAATTCCGGTTTCATTACAGGTTTTATGTCGGTTACTTCAAAATGCTACCTTTGAAATTAATTTTAACTACAACATAATATTGATTATAATTATAATCAAGGAAGAGATAGCTATATTCACCACACGTTGAACCAATTAGTGCGTAACACCATGACCATGACATTGCTAGTCACTATACTGCTACCATGATATCTATTTAGCAATAAAGAATATTATAGTTATTCGTATTTTTTTAAAGTATCTTCAAGAAATATTTATAAACAAACATGTATAAATCAATCATAACGAGTATTATGTATGCATATTCGAAAGTTCCCCACTTTCGAATATGCATACATACTCGTATGTTGATTTATTTAAACTTACTAGGATACTGTTCGCAGATGATACTTTATTTAAAAAATCATTATAAAGTACAAGTCTCTAAGATACTAAACCCACCTAAAAATTGTATGAAAAATTATTACCTACCATAAACAATCAAATGATTTCATCAGTTCAAGATAACTGTTCTACTATTTTCATCGTTTAAGTAGAGTAAATTATCATAACCCTCCAACAACCAACAAGCCTGCTGCCCAGGCCGCCCCAATATGCACTATAGCATCCGGGTAGGCCCCATTCCGCATGTAGTCTATCCCAGCTCAACCTCTTTTGGTTGTTCGTCCATTTAACTGGAGGGCTTCCTACCTTTTCTACCTACCGATTCATTGCAAGGAACTTTGAAGAATATATTTATTACAAGAACATAATTACTATATATGACCTGATTAACATAAAGTACACGTCTATTTCAAATGTTAAGCATTCTGCTTCAGAATTCAGAAGCTTTCCCTTTTAGGTTTGTGATAAGTAACGTTATTATAGAGATTCAAAGAACCATTTTCTATTTGAACGAGTCTTATTATACAGCTTATGGGATACAGTGTGCTGCGGAAGCAACTCATTTACATTCCAACGATAATTTGTGAGATTTTTTTCTAATTAGCACTGCTGCTCACTTTTTGTGTTGCGAGGTCATGGCTATTACAAAGATACGTGTGAACTTAGTGTTATCGTATAAAAATTAACTCACAAAATCAATTTGTAATTTGAAGATTACCTTTTTTAATTGATCCAACAAAGAAGAATATAATAATTGTGAAACTACATTGAAATTTCAAACTTACGTAATGAATTAATTGAATTTATAATATTAAAGCATTAAAGTACAAGGTAGGTAGTATCGGTTCTTTATGTTAGTTTAATTTCTTGTTTAACTATTTAGGAGTATGTAATCACGCTTGAACGGATCTGGATGAAATTTGTCAGAGTTAGAATATAGTCACGCACTTAGACTAGGCACTTTTACCCGAAAAATTAGATCGGTTAATTTTTTTTTAAGTATTAGTTTAATCTTAAATAAGCTTTCATATAAAATAAGCAGGGTAAATATAACAATCTGTGGCTATAGTCAATTTAACAAATTAAAAATTTCTCAAATTCAAGAACAGCATAAGATATTTTAAAGTATATTGTGACGTGGGGAAAATCAGTTAAAGCTCGATGTGCAAATAGTTAAAATCGCAATAAATACACATTAAAATAATCAGCATTGAGTAACTATAAATCTGCCTATTCAATGGGTATGTGTTTGATAGGTTATCCATTGCTTTTTAGATAGGTAATAAATACGGCCCTAGTTGGTTAGGAGGCAACTCAATTTGTAATAAGAAATTAGATAGGTTCGTTATTGATCATTCGGGTTGTTGTCACTTTCCAATGATACGCAAAGTAACTTCGTTTTCCTGAGCATAAAGGTACAGGCCTCTATTCAGTATTTGCAGTATGCATGTAGGTACTACTTCTACCTAATTCTAGTAATATTATAATATAATAACCACACTTAATTGAACTTGAACAAACAAAAAAACTTGCATGTATTTGTATTAGGTGTCATGTAAGTGTCTTGATTCATGCTGAAACGGCGAAACGGAAATTAAAAATGAAGCTTAACCCTTTATATCCTTAACAGTCACTCACTCACTCACTCATATCCACATTCACTAGCAGTTATCAACTTGTTATTTGATCTGGTCAGAAGATAATTATTGGACATTACTTTCTTATAAACATGTGATACCCTTAAAATGTCAGGCTTAATAAACAGATCCTAGTATGATTCCTTCTTTAATGGTATTACTGACTCACCTAATAGATTACAACATCTTAAAGCTCCGTGATATAATATGTTATTACTGAAATACAAATATAAAATACTTTAAGCATACATTTTAACATTGCTACAGCATTCAATATTCTTTCACGCCACGTGTAGGCCATTTGAAAACTTTTTCTATAATACAAGTCCTCGAGGAAATTTTATACATGAGGGTAGAGCTGAAGAAAACTATGGAAGACAGGTAATTTAAAAGGAGCGCGAGATATGTAGGCAGTGCTAACGCGTTGGGAACTAGAGCGCACACTACCACCAACTGCTAGTGAGCTAACGGCAAATCACATTATTGAAACACATAACCATAGTGCAGCGGTACACTTTAATATTAATGACAATAAATTTAATAAATAAAGTATGAGTATACTTTGTGTGAGTTTTTTGAAAATATTAGTAAATTGAAAGCAAGAGGCATTTCGGTTTCGTAAGCATTTTGTGTAGACTTACATAGGCAGAGGTGCGATTAACCGGGTACTTTTGGGAATTAGGTTTGAAAATGTTGAGTAGGTATATTGACGGGAAAGGGATTATAAAAAGGGAAGGAAAGGAATATTACTTATAGAAATGGATTGAGACGTATAAGCAATAAATGATGTTTGAAACGTTGCACTTGCTTTGTGGTATAATTGAATTTATTTTTGTATTGTATTGGCTGCCTGCACGAATGGCGGCGGACTCACCAATACGCTACCACGCAGAGTGTCGTGGGTTCGATCCCCGGACGGGACAACACTTTGTGTGAGGATTACAAAATTGTTGTTCTGAGTCTGGGTGTTCTTTGTGACCGTTGTTTCAATGTTTGTAAACACCCCGCGACGTAGGAATTGATCCTAGTGCGGGAGTAGACTTTTCTAAATATATATATATGTATATATATGTATATATAGTAGCATACAACTGGCGACGAGTATTATTTAAATTGCTAACGCGGAGGATAGCTATTAATCTGTCATTTTTTTTTCTGAAGGGCCACCGGCCATTGAAGCAAACGAGACCTAGACTAGGTACCAGGGGGTCTATGTCCAGCAGTCGACTGCAGTAGGCTCATTGATAGATTGATTGATTGAAAGCGGTCATGCAATGTGAAGCAATTAGGGAAAGCTCAATAGACAAGTTTTGCCTCCACAGTATAAAACAGCCCCTGTGTGAGGAAAGATGGGTATTCTCATCTGGCCAAGGATCTTGACCTTATATCTTCATACCTGGTACCAAGGTACTCTTAAAAATTTCATATGTGTAAAAAAATGTTTAAAAACAACATCCGTCTGCTTTTGCAGATTATATGAGTTCTCAGAATGATGTGTAGGTGATGATTGGCAAGGATTCTACAAAAACGTACATTAATATAACTCACAGGGGTGTCTTCTTTTAATAAAATATAAAAAATAGTGCCTTTTTAAGTTACCACTAGCATGTTCACGTAGCCTGTCGATACATACTTATTTACCATTCGAGATGCTAGATTTGGACATTACCTAATAAACGGTAATAGCATCCAATGTTGTGTGATAACACTGGCTTTTGTACAAAAATTACAATAAAAGTAAATGATGAAGCGTCGGCGTCACGACCATAATACAACATAAAACTAACGTTAACGCTAACGAACAAAACTCACAAATGACCACGTTCTTCACGTACGTTGTGACAAGGTTGCAGTTACTTCTAATTAAAAAATACCTTCAGCATTGCAACACACATTTTAACACAAATAGTTATGACGGTATTTTTGTCACCATTTAGAAGGTAAGAGCCAAGTGTAAAGTACCACAAGAATAAAAAATATACAACGGCCCTCCGTTTCCGGCGACCTTTAATATAAGTCTGGCATTTTTCTTTAATAAATAATTTGCTCAGGAAACTATGAAAAGGGTTTACGACAGATTATGTGACCGTGACTCACCTTTTAGTGTATTTTTAATTCAATAAAGCAGGAAAGGTAAGATTAAAGGCTATTTATTTTAATCTTTGTCGGTGACTCTTTATGTTTTAACGCAACCTCGACATGTAAGACTTACGAAGGGATTAAAATGAACTTTGTTATTCACATATAAAGCAAAGCAAATATCGTAATATAAGTTTATTTTAAATTCTGTTTCGTGTATCGGGTCTTAATAAAGTGATTGCTTTCACTTCGCAACTCATACAGATGGATTGAGTAAGAGAACAAGAAAGAAGGAAAGAGATATAACTGATCTTTATATATAATTGCTCCTTCAGTACAATCTTAATTTTCCCATCTTTCATTCCTAAAGTACCCTTCTTAACAGCGATAGGGCTGCTTCTTATTACGTTAGTGGGACCAAATTATAATTGGCAAAATGTAAATGTTTAATACACCTCTGCGTACCCCTTTAAGAATACAGTCGTGGGCGTATGTATATATGTAGAAGAGTTTATTAAAATTTACATCGCACATCATGACATCGTCTAAGTTTATTATTTAAGTGATATATAATTATATATAATAGATTTCATTAAGAAAATGCAATGATTAATTTTTATTAATTGTGTACTTGCTGAAAATGCTATTACCTCGTATTTTTCCCCTAACACGGTGAAAGTATACTATAACGGAAAATAGGGTGTGTCTATTTTTACACTGAAACAGCGGGACTCAACTCAAGTCAATTTCCTTATTTCCCTTTGAGCGTCAACGGAAACTCTACAAAAGACTCCATGTTTACGGAATAAATACATACTAGGAATGTTAACAGCCAAATGAGTAGGTGGTATGTGGGAAGTGAACATTCCAAAAAGTCAGAGGTTCTTCGACAAGTTATACCAAACATTTGTAGGCGAAGCAATGAAAGATGCAATAAAACGACTGTCAAATATCTATAAATAAATAATACTTAGTGCAGAAACACGTCGTACAAGTGACACTAAAGGTAATCTATAGAATATACAAGCCCTTCCAAAGCCATAAACCGCCTATGGTTTCATTTAAGCTTATTTTGTAAATTAATCAAAAGTAATTTGCTTGGAAAGTTAATAATATAATAATTGAAAACTAAAAGATCTTTCAAACCTGAGTGAACACTTATAAATTATAATATGTATTAGCCGAAGATAGTGATCATATTGGATTCGTAATAAACACTTTTTCTATGATTCTGTTAAAGACATATTCGGATAGATAAGTGTCACTTAAATTGTAACATCGCTAAAACCATTTAAAAAAGGCTTTTTCTCATATGACTTCTTACTTACTATTTATTACTACTTTTTTTTTTTTTTTTTCGTGTATGTCGGACTCGAACCGACTAAAACCACACTTTGTTCCGGCACAAGTGGGTCTATTGCAAGGGACCTGGGTATACCCTAGGAGGGATTCTTCCAGGAACCGTTTATTACTACTTAATTAACTAATTATTATTTAATTTATTACTACTTAATTAATTAACTTAATTTACTACTTAATTAACTATTTAAAATTTAATTATCTTTTGAATAACTATATAACCACATACAATGATAGATTTGTAATAAGCTGCATTTTCATCCCTTAATTTTCTAGATTAGTGGTGGATATTTTCGTGACTAACCTCGAATGCTTAATTTTACCCTTTAAAGTGATCTAAAAGTAATATTAAAATAAAACATTATAAATGTAATTGATATGATGATTATTTACAGCGGCTCGAAACAGTTATCGCGTGCTGATATTCCCTTAGGTTTGATATTCCTCAGCCAATGCAAACGTGAATGAGTATGCCGTCACGGGTTTACCATGCAGAACATACACAGATCAAATTGGTGATGTGCCGAAGAAAGGACAGGTCAGAAGCTCTCGAAACCGACGGGCTTGTATGAAAGGTTTATGTATCGACAGTAGAGGGAGCTCGTGATGTATTTAAGGATAGAAGCAGGTGGCAGTCTGTTGTTTCTGCCTACCCCGATGGGAAAATATATGTAAAATATGTTTGTATGTGTTTTGCGTCTGCCAGGTTTGTTGGTTTTTTATTTTTCCCCAAATGATAAACTGCAGCAAGACATATTATCATTACGCATTATGTGTTTGAAATATTCTAATTTGTCTTTTTTAATGTATTTAGATCCTCAGCTTCTTGTTCATTCTTTGCAATACCTCTTATGTACTTTATAACTTGACACTGGCACGGTATATAAATACCCATCTTGACTGCTTTTGCTTGAAACCATGAGCAAGAGGTTACTCTTGCTCATGGTTTCTGTAAGAGTCCACGTCATAGGGTGGGATAGAGAACAGGTAGCATCGGACCAAGCGTATTCGGGTAGAGAACTGATAGAACGGTTACAGAGAAGGTGGCATCTACGTGAAAGCAGATCGCGCCTGTTAATTATTTTAGAATAATTCGTCGCACTCCATATAACACATTCAGTCGCATTGAGAACCGCCTCCATTTTTAGTTCAGTTAAAAAAAAATGGTTGTCTGTAAAGTCGGTTTATATTAATATATAGTTTAACGTGACAACGTCATAACAAAACATGTGTGTCTTTCTTCTCCTCGGACGCATAGGCCAATCGAGTGGAAGAGAGATAGATGCGGCGCAAGCGTACAATGAGCGTAACGGGACAATGAGTCATCCTTTTTCATGCTTGCAGCCGGCGTTCATCGATTTATTAGACATTGTCACGTGAACAGAATATAAGAAAATAGGACAGATTACAGCATGATTTCATTGAAAGCAAAATTTTTTTAACAGTTTTTAATTTTTAACAGTAGTAGAGCCATGCTTAGGCACGAATGGGCCGGCTCGACCGGTGCGATACCACGGCCTCACAGAAAACCGGTTGTGAAGTAACGCTTGCGTTGCATTTCCCCGAAATTAGTGAGGCTTCCGGAGGCCCAACTCCCCCTTACCCCTCATCTCCTTTCCCTCCTCATCCCCCATCCCTCATCACCCTCAAAGGCGGGCAGCGCACTTGCGACTCTTGAGATGCGGGTGTCCATGGACGGCGGTTGTAACTTACCATCAGGTGACCCGTCTGTTCGTCTGTCCCCCTATAGTATAAAAAAAATGATAATACACTTAAATAAATATGATAATACAACATTATTTACTATATTTTATAATTGTATAATATAAATATATGAATGTGTATAAAAGGTTCCTGTTACAAAAAATAAATAGCGGTATAATATATTCTACAAACGTCAAAAATGACAAATGTTTATATAACGTATGGTGTCTCCGTTCAATGCTTTGAAGCGCTCCCTATATTGCAAGATCATCAATAAATAATGTTTACATAACAATTCTGACTTTATACCGTAAAGCTACTGTATTATGTATTCTAGCAAACAATCACTGTCAAGTATCGACTACTTTCTATCTATCATTTATTGTGTAGAGGTAATTCATTACAATACTGCTTTATAATAGAAGGATTCAGTTTTAAGGCGATGAAATATAGCTTTTAACATCAAAATGCACTGCTGCGTTTTTCCATAACGTCATCAGTTGAAAACAAGGGCTAACTTCATCTTACTAATTATTGAGTAACTCAACGTTCGAAATTGAAGTTGCAATTTTATTGATACTTAACATTTACTGCACTTACCAATTAAAAGCCTCAAATGTTAAACTTTAAAGTCAAATGTTTGTAATGAGACTTCAGGAACTGCCTGACTTTATAAGTCTCAGAATTACATGACAATAATAGTAACCGCTAAAACTACTTACTTCTTATTACTTACTACTTACGTTTTGCCAGGGTTCTCTTACAGAGGAAATAGAGTCGACAAGGGATAGTAGATTAAAATAACGAAGTAGACCAAGCGTATGAATCGTGTACTAATATACATTTTTACAACCTTAGTACTATACTTAGAAACCATATACGAATCTTTGAATCTTCTATGCATACTACAATTAATAATTTATATAAAAATAGTTGATAACTTTATCGAATAGGAATAATGATAATTATGACGGCCATGGGCAGAATGTAGTTTATAGCTGTAAATTTAACATTTAAATCATTATCTTAATAATCTGATAATCTTTAAACGGCTGAGCAGATTTTCCTGAAACATAGCTAAGAACACTCTCAATCACGTCCTAACGTGATCGAAGATGTTCAAATTCAAATAAAAATAACCACTTTAAAATCGGTTCCTTCGTTAAGGAGTTACGATGCCACAAACAGACACAATTATGCATGCACCCTTCTTTTCCACCGACTTCAAAAAAGAAGGAGGGGGTCAATTCGATTGTTTTTTTTTATGTTTGTTACCTCAAACTTTCGACTGGGTGAACCAATTTTGATGCTTTTTTTATTTGAAAGTTATTGCTTCCCGTGTGGTCCCATTTGAATTTGGTCCATTTCTGACAGTGGCATCCATGAGAAAACCATGTAAGGCTTTTGTATGAAGTATGTGCGCGACATATTAAAAAATAACCGATTTCGATGATTCTTATTGATTGGAAAGGATGTCCTTACTTCAAGGGTAGTCAGATGAGAGTTTGGCTAGGTTCTGACAATGGCATCCACGAGAAAACCATGTAAGTCTTAAATACAATGATAGACGCATTGAAGTCGTTTATATTTGAAAGTGAATTATTATAGGATAAAAATAGGAAACGAATATTATTGTAACATAAGCAGGTAAGGAAATATTATTTCATTTACTGCCAATACATTCATGACGATGCATCGCGAAATACTTATTCGTCTATCTGCTGAGGAATCTCCTTACTAATGAAGTTTTGTTTGCTGTCGGTTAGGTAAAGGAGGACTTTTTCAAGTATATATATAGTACCATCGAATGAAATGTTAAAAACCCAGTTAATTTAGTTCAATTCGTATCTGTCAAGTTCAGCATTAATCAGGTAGCCCCAGTCTGGAACTAGTCATCAACTATAAAGTTTACGGTTTCTTTCGAAAGAACGTCAAACAAACATACTACCATATAAATAGTTACATTGATAGGTAGGTAAGAACACACAGAATTATTTTATTTTTTTCATAAAAGTACTAAGTGTAAGTCTTTTACTAAGTACGCTTATTTAAATTATTTTGTCATTTTCTTAATAAAGCCTTCTAGGACCTAGAATACATATTAATTTATCGACATAAGATTAATAAATTCTATCTCAAGTTCATAAAGCAGCTCAGAAATTACAACTTCGTATATCCAGCTAACGACTAAATACCTAGTAGGGTGAAGTAAATACGCAGAAAAACGCTAGTCCGCCGGCATTCAATAATGGTCTTGCTTCCTTTATTGCGATCGCAATAAGTCTGCCAGCTGCCCGGGCAGATGTTGACGTAATTATTCCTAAAGGGTAAACCGTTGTTAAGTAAATTTCTTACTATTTAATATAATCGTATTAATAAGTTTAGCACTGGTTTAGTGTTGGTATAGTTGATATAATAGTGCTTAAAAACTTCTTACTAACAGCCCCTCTTTTATTGTTTGTTTTTTCTTTCTTTTTTTCATGATATTATAATGATTAAATTTATTATATCAATAATAGTAACGATATCTGTTGTTGCTATTTAAAGTACTAAGTCAAGTTTACGTACACGTTGGTCTACGAGTAGACCTACGCAGTTTAGGCATAGCACTTACCGGTATCATTTTTGGGGGACATGTGTGTTTCCCCCTTATTCAACCGTCACACCTGAAACAGACAAAATAGCATATTACATTGTGACACAACAAGGATCTCCATACTTTTATGTGTTTCTACCCACAATGTTGTTTACAGCTGATGGAGCCTTTATCAGTATTAGCTAACACTTAGTGTAGCAATTTTAACGAACAGCGCACTGTTCGTTAAAATTGATTGTATGCACGGGTTATGGAAATAGTGCTCCGTACATATTTTATACACTAATAGTGAGCTAAGATGAATATTGGCTTTGCTTACTTGTTTTAATGCAAATGAAAGGTTTTTCTAGTCATTTGTAAAATCGTTTTTGTGTGAAATAGCTTACTGAGCAATGTTTATGTCAGTAACATTGTATTGTATTAGGTGTGTACTTTTAGCTTATGAAACTTGACCTTGTATAAAATAAACCGCGGTGAACAAATAGTTTAATATAATATTATCTGATAGAATCTACACTCGTTTCGTGTAAAACGCACCTATATGTACAAAAAAAGTGTTTGTACAAAGTGGAGTAGAAGCTACTGCGGCTGCATAAATCGTTTTAAGTTATATGCGTTAAATTTATGAAGCAACTTGAAGAGGTCTTGTATACTGGCTCTTAGTCTCTTATAACATGTATGGTGAATACCTGAAAGGCTAATATCAAAAAGAAGGTGGATGTATGCCTAGTTAGTATTATTGCCATAATAGTAATCTGTACCGATAGATTAACGGACTAATAAAAATATATTTCTCAAGTTCAATTATCTACTATAACTCTGTAACATTCCCATTCCGAATATCTTAAGGCTTTAATCTCTCGGATAATATCTATGAAAGTCAAATAAATGTTTAGATACAATATGCCGTGTGGAGCAGCAACCGGTTGTAGACTCGTGGCCCGATCTTGATCTATAATGATAGGAAGCTGGGTGGCTACCGTTGAGCTACTTTCTTTCGACGAACCATACCTACTTATCCTAACTACCTAACAGCTATCATTAGCAATATTCAGTACTTGAAAAATTGCCACGAACTTGTAAATACTGTTAATTTATTTTTATATAAGCAACAGATTGTATAACCCAACAGCATTCTTAACTTATTCAGCAGTTCTATCTTTGGCCCGTTTATTTTCTACATAAATCGCGTTTAGGTACTTATAATTGTTTGGATATTGAATTATTGGATATGAATAAGGTTTGAATATAATAGGGACAAAGCTGAACTACACAATACACTGAAAAGTTTTAAACTTAGAGTGTTCTTATAAATAATAGACATATAAAAATAATTAGTCTCATATTAATATGTACAACTTTAAAATAATCTTGCTTCTAATACAATTAAAGAGAATAAAGGAATATTAAAATTTTACTAAGACTAAAAAGAAAACTATAATAAAATAAAAATATGGACTATACACAAACATGCATCTTAAAATTCCTCCGCAGCATTACCACGTTGAATGGCAATGCTTATCCGATGTGCAAGGAATAGGTCAGCCTTCTGGTGGCCAGGTCATGAGAAGTGTCGATAAGTCGTTTAGCTAGTTCCTTATAAATGAAACGAGCACTCGAACCCCATGACCCAACCGGATCAAAACATAATTAACCATTCAATTACTGTATTTACGCCGTTTGAGGCTTTCTGAGGATGCAGCATTAGTCTTATTATTTTATATTATTTTTATTTTTATATCCTTTACATTTTTCTCACCGCTTTACGGGTGCGAACAAAGTTAATGTGGAGTGTGGTGTGTTGTGTTTTTTTTTATGTTCGTTTTGTGATGGGAGCCTGTTTCATTTTTATCAATGTGCATTAATTTTCCAACTATTGTACGTGTGTTTAGGATTACAGCTTTTGTAAGGTTGTATTTAGTTTTTATAACATAGGGGGACAGACGAACAGAAGGTTCACCTGATTGCAAGTGACAACCACCATACATGGAAACCTGCAACTCAACAGTCGTAAGTTCGCTGCCCGTCTTTGAGGGCGATAAGGGATGCGGGAATGATAAAGAGGATAGGGGAAAGAGGAGAGGGGGATGAGGGGAGGGGAAAGAGGGAAGGGGGAGGTAGGCATCCGGAACCCTCACAAATTTCGGGGAAATACAACGCAAGGGTTGCTTTTTTAACCGGTTTTCTGTGAGGCCGTGGTATCGAACCGATCGAGTCGGCCCATTCGTGCCTAAGCATGTCTCTACCACGATAATAAAAAAAATATTTTCCAAGGTCCTAAGTTCTAGTTTTAAGCTATTGAGGAGATAGTTTGGAATAACACGAGCTGTTGAGATGTCCATAGGAACAATATATACTTTTTGTTGTTCCCAAATTCTAGTAACTTCATCTTTAAGATCTGCGTATTTGTTTATTTTATCAGTTATTGTCTTCTGTAACTTGTGTGTGTTTTGGGGACTGCAATATCTATTAAGTTTGTAATTTCCTTTATTTATATTGTAGGGTGATATTGCTTATATCGGGTCCATTGTAATGAACTGTTTTGTCTGTGAGCATAGCGCGGTCGTAATAGAGCTTTCCAAGACCATCTGTGGTGTGCATTTATAAAAGGGTTTTATTTTGTCCAGTATGACTGTATATATCTGATAAAGTTTCGTACTTGGTTATGTCTATGAGTCTGTTTGTGTGAGTGCGTTATGTGCTTGATGGTTTCGACTGTGGCGCCTGCAACAATTGTCATCTGTTGTTGTTGGGTCTTTTATTATAAATTTCTTGTAGTTTTTGGTGTTAATAATCTGGTCTTGTATAGCTATAATCAATACTTTAGTTTCTGCAAACAAATTACCCGTTTTCAGCCACTTACGTAAAGCTATTTTCTTTTTTATGCGATAGGGGGCAATCGAGCAGACGGGTCACCTACTACCGCCGCCCATGGACACCCGCAACTCAAGAGTCACAAGTGCGTTGAGACTTTTAGGTAGGAGTACGCTCTTTTCTTGAAGGTTTGAAGGTCGTATCGGTTCGGAATTACGGCAGGCGACAATTTGTTCCATAAACTGGTTGTGCGAGGCAAAAAAGATTCTGGAGAAGCGCACAGTGGTGGAGTGCCAATCGTCCAGGTGACGGGGATGGATATTTTGTCGCGTAGGACGATGGTGGAAACCTGCAGCTGGTATAAGTCCGAACAATTAATCTGAACACTCCCCATGATACAAGCGATAGAGGATGCAGAGTGAAGCTACATCTCTACGCAACGCCAAGGTGTCAAGTCGATCAGAAATATCTTGGCAGTCGATGATGCGAGTCGCTCTCCGTTGAATGCGGTCAAGAGAGAGAAGCTGGTACTGGGGTGCACCTGCATAGAGATGAGAAAAGTAATCCATGTGCGGCCGAACCTGCACCTTACAAAGTTGCAGGCGGTGGGCCGGAGTAAAATACTGTCTCGATCTGTTTAGCACACCAAGCTTCTTCGAGGCTAATATGGCTTTACTCTCTAAGTAACCGCGAAACTGGACTTCGCTTGATATATCGACGCCAAGGATTCCGATACTGGCTGATGCAGTTATGGAAGTGCTTTCAAAAAGCCTGTGTTTTCGTGGGGTTAAACTGGACTAGGTTAAGTCGACCCCAATCTGAAACTTTTGATAAAGAAGTTTCGATTTCAGACACAAGTTTGGATCGGCTTTCGATGACGTTTACACGAGAAATGTTAGCGCGGCCGGTGTAAAGGGCATCACTCGTGCTATCGTCAATCGGCAATGGATGCTGCTTATCTGCAGCATGTCATTGATATGCAGAAGAAACAGCTTGGGTGATAGCACACAGCCTTGTGGGACACCAGAATTAACAGACTTGAAGTCGGAGCATGCACCGTCAACAACGACCTTGATTGACTTTCTGTCTGTAAGAAAACTGGTGAGCCAATTGCACAGTTTCTCGGGAAGCCCATAGGAAGGAGCGCTTTGTGCCAGACCCGATCGAAGGCCTTCGCCACCATTTCGCTCCTTTTCCACACTAACGGCCAACGCTTCCCCCTTGGTCTCGATCGCCTGTGCCCACCGGTGAGTCAAGTAAACGAGAAGATCACCAGCTGAACGACCCCGATGGAAGCCGTATTGTCGATCATTGAGGAGCTGGTGGTCTTCTAAGTACCGGAGGAGCTGGCAGTTAACAATGGATTCCATTATCTTGGAGAACAAGGAGGTGATGGCTATGGGTCTGTAGTCGGACGGATCTGAGCAATCTCCTTTTTTAGGGATTGGGTGCGCTAGAGCTGTCTTCCATGAGTTCGGGACTACGAGAGACCAAGAGAGTAGGAAAGCCGATATAGGCGCGTTAAAACCGGTGCCAACTCTGGAGCACACGTCTTCAGCATGATAGGAGAGATTCTATCTGGCCTACTCGACTTAAGAACGTCGAGGGAAAGGAGCGCTTTATGCACTGCCCTTTGTGTAAACCGGACTTCAGGCATGCGGCTGTCGCACTGCGGCATGGTCGACGGTGTGTTTCCCCAGTCGTCCAGGGTCGAGTTGGACGCAAAGAGTTTGCCCAGAAGATCGGCTTTTCTTTAGCGTCGTGGGCAAACGAATTATCCCCTATGTGCAGAGGTGGAAGGTATGCCTTACAAAAGTTCCCTTGGACAGCTTTGGCAAGAGACCAGAATGCACGAGTTCCGGAAGGGAGACTCACTAGTCTCTCGCCAATTCTGCCGATGTGAGCCGACTTCGCACCAGCAATTACTCTTTTAAGGGGCCTGGAGGCAAAGTTAAATTGTTTATTATTATTATTATTATATATATTATTATTATTAAGATAAATCAAAATTATGAGATTCAAAGTCTTCGAGGTACAAAGAAAGCCGATAATATTCGATCTCAACAAATCATATTCGCTTATTTCCAAGACGGGCGTGGGCCGGCTAGTCATTGTTTGTCCCCGACCTAGCCCCTGTATAATAACCATATTACAATCTTAACTAGTTTATTGTGTATTCATATACCGGCCTCACCTTTTCCACGACGAATACTCCAACATTCAATGTTGTTACATTGTTGTTAGGTGGTGTATAACCTTAGTTTAATTTAATGATCGTTCTATTTCTATCTTAAAGATGGCGTCACGCTACACGCCTGATGGATATCGGTTACCGTCTATAGAACCACCATTACGGGTAACACCAACCGCATACTATAAACATAATTATTATTTTTTTGTTCCTAGTAAGTGATTGTAATTATATAGTATGAATTTTACTTTACTAAGATGCCGATATGGAAAAGCCCTTACCGATAAGCCCTTACCCTTATGATAGTCGTACCTTTATCTATAAAAACTTCAAAAAAGTCATGTCTGTTGTATGGGACCCCCCTTCAAATATTTGTTTTATTTTAATTCAATTATTTATTTTTATAGCTCAATATTCTGTGAATATTTCAAGCTTTTACCTGTTGCCGTTATCAATGCCATGTTTGTTGTATGGGAGCACTGCTAAATAATGATTTTATTCTGTTTTTTATTATTTGTTATTATAGCGGCAACAGAAATACATTATCTGTGAAAATCTCAACTGTCCAACTATAACGGTTCATGAGATACAGCCTGGTGACGGACGGACAGCGGAGTCTTAGTAATAGGGTCCCGTTTTACCCTTTGGGTACGGAACCCTAAAAAGTATCGACCGACTTCAAAGAGCCGTTTTATGAGATTTAACCCACCTTGAATACATTTTTTTTAAATATAAAGAATTATAGAAATCAGTTAACAACGAACAATATCGACGATATCGCCTAACACAATGAAAAACCTATTAAAAATAGGCTTATTAACCTTTTCACGACTGTTAACAATCTTATATTTAAAATCTAGCATTTTATTAACAAAAGTTCTAAATACAAACCACAACCTCGACATACGAACGTGCAGGACGAAATTAAACATGTTATTAAGATTTCAATTCATAAGACAAATCGTCAAAATAGAAACAGTACTGTGACGTAGGCGTGGTGAAAACAGCTACAGTTATCATAATAAAACTGTACAACAGCGGGGAGAGAGTAGTAGAATACAATATGAAACGCCTTCTCAATTGAAATTTATATGAGATATAATCAATTCGATGATATGACATACTTGCAAAGTAGTTTCAAAGATTCTTATTCATTTTCTATTGCTACTCTTAAGCGTTATAAACATATAACAGAAGTTTATGATTCGAAAGCCATGAATTATTGTATATACCTCTTGGGGTTGTATTGTATATCCCTTTAATGTATGTTAGGGATAGCTGTTATGATACCCCGACCAGGCATATATGGATTGCGATAGACTGTGTCGTGTATACTAATTTGGTGGATTACGGTTACAATTTATATAATGAAGGTCGCTGTTTACAGAGCCAACTCTAAGTATGCCGTGAGTGTGTTATATGTAGTAGTAGAATATTTAGATATAAGTGTACTTATTTATTTGTATGCAATGGTGATTATGTTTATGGCGAACGATTTTTATATAGTATATTGTACAGTGTTCTTATATTTATAGAACACTATCTGTGTCCGCGATTATGTTGTTGTTATTTGCGTTTATGTCGCAGAAATACAATATTTATTATGCTTATAAAACAATAGGTTCGATCCTGATTTTTTATACTGTATTTATTAAACACCGAGAGCGTATTCACAAAAATATTGTTATAATAGCTTACATGCGAAATAACAAAATACTTAAAGTTATCTGTAAAAAAAGTAAATTTCTTGTTGAAACTCTCACTTGTGACCTCAAGTAACCAAACGGCTCGCCTAAAATCGTCTGTAGTGAATGAATCGTCGATACTGAAACGTTATGCCTTTAAAGGCTGACCAAGCAATTTAGTACAGAGCCCCGAAGGCTGCAATCAGGCTGTGTAATAACTGGACGATGTCCAGACACTCGCTACATGGGAGGCTACACTGTAACTGAAGAATATAAAAAACGACTCAACCACCCGCGACGGCGCGGCTCACGCTCGCTCCAGTGCCTGTGGTCTTTTTTTTTAAGACATCTGCTCTAGGATTAATTCCTGTATTGCGGAGAACTTTACAAACATTCAAGCATTCAATCATTATATATACATATATACCATAGCCAAATTACATACGAACTTACTTACAAAGGTAAATAATCTCAGCACTACTGATTTGCTTCGTATGAGGAAAGTTAAAACCTACTTTTCAGCCTATCGCATTCTTCTGCTGGACATAAGCATCTCCTAACGTGCGGCATAGCACCTGGTCCATGGCCGTCATTCTGTCATATTTGGATATATTGATATCTTTCTCAGGTTGTCAGTCACCTGGGGCCTTCATTTTATCTATTTTCCTGGAAAACTGAATATAATAGATTCATAGAAAATGGGTAGATACATATGTGCTCTTTTAAAAAGTATGAAACGGGATTTCCACTTTTTGTATGGGCTTTCTATTCAGGGTAAAATCTAACGCTTGATTCGTGGTAGAACCATGTTTAGGGACAAATGGGCCAGCTCGACCGTTGCGATACCACGGCCTCACAGAAAACCGGTTGTGAAGCAACGCTTGTGTTGCATTTCCCCGAAATTGGTGAGGTTTCAACAACTCCCACTATCCTCTTTTCCCTTCCTCTGATCCTCCACACCTCATCCCCCTTAAAAGGCGGGCAGCGCACTTACGACTTTTGAGTTGCAGATGTCCTTGACGGCGATTGTCACTTACCATCAGGTGACCCATCTGTTCGTCTGTCCCCTTATATTATAAAAAAAAACTTGAATCAAATTACACTAATTGACGGAGTGACAACACACACAAACAAAAACACTTAACGCATGAGTGCATGAGGGATATCAAATTATATCTTAGATATCCAAATATAGTTTAATAATACATTTTCTTTAAGTATTTTTCGAAATCGGATCATGACGCTCCATCAGTGTATTTTAATATTTGAGGCATATTTAAAAAAAAAACCATTACATGGTTCGTCCCCTCCTTCACCCCCAAATCTTGTAAACGGCTGAACCGATTTAGATTAAATAAATATAATTATGAACACTTTTAAACAAAAAAGCTGCATCAAAAGATTCTGTCATTTGATATGGTGCCACAAGCACCAAACTTGCATTGTGAGGCCCAACCCCTTTTAACTTCCCCTCTTTCCCCTCCTTCCTTATCCCTACCCTAAAAGGTGGACAGCAGTGTGCCTCTTGAGTTACAAGTGCTTATGGGCGGAGGAAGTCACTTACCAACAGGTGACCTGTCTACTCTTTTGTCCCCTTATATCATAAAAAGAAAACCCTCTTTTTGCGTCTACGGTTAAAAAAATATGATTCCTAACTGCATTTTTTATTCTCCCTTACTTTGGAAAAGCATTTATACCTGAGTGCAGTAATAAACTATTTGTTCAAATACAGAAAAAAATTACATTGTTGTTACAGAAAAAAAAATACAATCAAGGCTATTGCTTACCATGGCCTTATAACATCATCGTATTGAGATCTACAGGACTAAAGTAATACTAATTAAATTGCCCTAAGCCTAAAACCCAAAAGCGTATAATAGCAAAAGTATCGATCGAACTACGATTATTTCAGTCATATATTATTATTATTATTCACAACGTATTATTTATTTGCCAGGGAAATTTTGTGTTTTTGTGTTAATTTATGTAAGTATTTTTAGTTTTCTTTTTTTTAATTGCTTCTTCGCAATCGCAAATTTGTTTGTTTCTGTAAAAATATTGCTTATGTAAGTACATATCTTATGAGGAAATGACGTTCTTTCATACCCAAACTTAATTTTACTGTAATTATTTTTATCCCAATTAGAGAGAGAGTGAATATATACGTATTCCACGTCTAGTATCTGTATAAATGTTGTTATTATAAAATGCAGGAATAAATATCTTCAATATAAATGATACCAATGTGGTAGTCATACATTTTTACTTCGTGATGCTCGTACAAACAATTCCGGTATACTGATTTATTATTCTATCCAGATATACAGATAAAAGTAATTAATTTGTATATTGATTATGATTGGTTGTCACAGATCAGGCTATTCTAAGATATTTGATGGAATATATTAACAATAGAGGGGAAGCTAGTCGGGCTTGGATGTTAAAATTAATTTTGTCTTGAATACTGGGTGAAGCTGAGCAGACGTATAAGTAAAGATTAAATAATAAAACCTTTTTCTGCTGTAAACTTGTAAGGGATCATTCTTTAAAACCTTAAATCCTATGATTGTAACATTATAGTCATTTGAAGGTTTTGTTAAAGTGAGAACCTAACTCTAATGAAAACATGATTAGGTACCGAAAGCTAGAATATATTGGCGCTAACCAAAATATACAGAGCTGTGAAAAAATATAGACTCAACAATATTTTCAATTTTTATTTTAAAATAAGTACCAATTATTAAATATCGTTTTATTAAGTAAATGCTACAAAGTCATTACTCTCTTCATATAAATAGAACGTTATTATATTACTGTGTGATGAAGAAAAAACCTGATGATAAAAAAAAATAATGTATGTTTGTTGTGAAAAATTATAAACTCAGCGTACATAATGCATGTTATATTTAGCTAATATTTTGTCCATTTACCCTTATTTTTAATAATGTCTATTAATCTGTTAGGTACGCTATCAGTTAACTCCTTAACTACAGTGGGCAAAACTTCAGATCAAGAAGATTGCAGTCTCTGTTTGAGTTGTTGAATATTATTTATAGGAGGCTTTTCTGTGTCGTAAACTTTCCTTGCTAGAATCCCCCACATATTCTCTATCGGATTTAAGTCCGGACTACACGCTGGCCATTGTAATGTCGATATACCAAAATCATGCAACCACTTTTTTGTACTTTCGGCAACATGTATAGGAGCGTTATCTTGTTGAAAAATAACGTTTTCGTCTTCAGTCAGGGTTATGAAAGGTAAAAGGTAATCATGTAGCAGATCTTGATATTTAGCAGCGTTCATTCAACCAATACAAAACGCCAATTCTGTCTTTAGATGGCCATAGATGCCACCCCATACCATGACTGATCCACCTCCGCGTGCTCGACGTGACATTATCTTTGTGTCGTGTCTTAAATCATGCCAGTAATATTTGAAACCGTCGGGACCATCAAAATTAAACTTCATCACAGAATATAACGTGTTGCCAAAAATCTTGCCCTTTTTTAAATATTTTTAAGCGAATCTAAGTCGGTCTGCAATGTGATGCTTAGTCAAAGCAGGTTTACTGAGATATTTCCGATATTTCAAATGTCCGGATGCTTTTGCCCACTTCCTAATAAGACTCGGATCACAGTCCAAGTTATATCTGTTCACCAGCGCCGATGACGATGCTCCAGTGTTCGACAATTCCCTTAGAATGGCGCGTTTCACGGTAGAAGAAAATTTAGGTGGTCGGCCAGATCGTTTACTTTTGCCATAATTCTCAATTCCAAGCTTCAAAAAGTTCTTTACTACACTCTGTGATCTATCAATAATGTTGGCTATTTGTCTTTGAGTTTTACCACAGCTTCTTAAATCGATAATTCTTTGTTTTTCTACATCACTTAATTGTTTACCGCGAGGCATCATCAAAGGTAATTAAAATATAATGACCACAAAAAACACAAACATATGACTACAAACTTCTAAAATAACAAATAAAAGATGCAAGCACTTTCCCTTATCACGTTCTAATTGCGACTGAGTTTATAATTATTCACAGTGCAAGTCGATACGTGTGACAACAAGCGTTGCGCTCGACGTCAAAGTCACGCAGAGACAAACTGTATTATACGTACCATGCATGTCAACATATTTAGTATTAGATGACTTTGTTAGAGCTTAAGTTTGATTAGTTTAATCTTTAAAACATTGAAAAAATTAATTGAGTCTATATTTTTTCACAGCACTGTATATATATTCTATAATAAATCATTGGATTGTTAATTTCTATACTTATTTATATATAACAACTAATCGGTTACCCAATTGACGCTTCAACTTTGTTCCTTTTTAAAAAGATATACAGAAAAGTATTAGCTATCAAGGGATAAAAAATATTATAAACGCAACGATATATTATACTTGAGTACTCAGCCATGAAAACTTACCTATCCTCCACAACGTATAAAAAAAAGTAGTAAATTTTTACTAAGACGAAGGTGCTACATATTTATAAAACTAAAATGGCGCTAAACTGTTTTCTAAACTGGCAATTCAAACAAAAATATGTGTATATATGACTTTTCTTACCACATTATAGTGGTATATTTGAATGTCAATACTACAGAGCCCAATAATGCTCATTTTTCTTTATTGTAAAAATATTTAATGATATGAGGTTTTGCGTATTAATATTAAAACAGGTTTGAGGAAGGTGAACGGGCACTCCAGTTAGCGGCACAGTGCTGACACGCGATGAGATGGTAACTCCACAAATTACATTTAACATCTGCATTACAATAACGTTACATTATTTATAGAAGTATATTTTGTCTTTTATGGATCCCAACTGTATGCCAAAAGCAACATTCTATTTTAGAAATAATTAATAGTACATTTTAACTACAATTTTAACATTCGATTAAGACAACTAGTCTGGAGTTGAAGTAGATAGTTCCGAAAGAGCGATATTTCAACACTGGAACCCGTAACTGGGCTTGCAGACAGATAAAATTAATTAGATATCTCCAATATTCAGTAGGACACCGAGATTCAATCCCTTATAGAGGAAATCTATTTCCACAGAACCGGTCGTACTAGTGGGCACGGGTATCACTTTATTAGTGCGATGACTACGGGAATGACAAAATCACTGGAACGGAAGGGACAAATTGGTGGTCGCGCGGTTACTGAAATGCTTATAGGACCGTTCAATAGTTGGGAGTCGCGTAATTTGGGCATCCCACGCGTCGTTCGCAGGCCGCGCGCCGTCAACGTGAAATATTTGGTAGCAGACGGGCGCGGTGGCCGTAGAGCGATTTGCATACAATGAAATATACAGATACAATCGAGGGTGGGTCTCCGGTTGGAAAGCTTAGCCTTCTTATAAACGCTTAGGAAGTACCGTTGTAGTGGCATCCGATATTCTATTACTGTTATTTGGATCGTGATCTACTGAAATTATCAGACGCTTATATCGGTACAGCGCAATTTAAAATGCCCGTGTCGTCATCGCTGTCTAAATACCATTATATTTTGACAATATAGTCGTAAGATATCGGCAATGAGAGCATCGATGTCAATGCTTATGTTATGAATATTCGTATTGTGAACGTTTTTGTAGATGTTAAAGTCATCTTGCATCCAAGAATTTGCTACACCCGTCTTATACAGATCCTCTATGCCGAACGGATGTGTACCTACACTTTTAGAAGATAAACTCTTTATTGTCCAAATATTAGACATTTTTTTATTTATTTTTTTTATGCTATACCGGGTCACCTAATGGTGACAACCGCAGTCCATGGACACCTGCAACTCAAGACTCATGAGTGCGCTGACAACCTTTGAGGGAAGAGAGGGGGGATGAGGTGATAGGAAAGAGGGGAGAGGGGGACTAGGGCCTCCGGAAACCTCACTCATTTCGGGGAAATGCAACACAAGCTTACTTCATAACCGGTTTTCTGTGAGGCCTTGGTATCGCACTGGTCGAGCCGACCCATTCGTGCCTAAGCATGGCTCTACCACTGTTCATTGCAATTACATACAATTGCACTACAAAATTGTAATTAAATATTCTTAAATACCCGACAATGAACCGATGGACCTTAAAGTATGTTTTGTTTTCAAATCAGTAATAGTTGCTATTTTCTTATTGCAATGCATTGTTTAGTCTTTAACGCAAATGTGTGCTCTTCGATCATTTAATTAAACATAAATTATATGACAATGACCATATGCTAACACAAACTTGTGACAGAATTTTAAGTAATGGACTGAGCCAGTGAAAAGCAGGTAGTACATACTTCCACAAATTTCAATATTTTTTCTTCTACCTTCTAAACCCAAGTGGGGAACTAACTAAGTCCGGTCGCGGTAGTTTAAGCGATACTCATGTATGACAAGTATAAAATCAGAAGAGATCCTCAGAAGTATTTTAATAAATCTGCTATTTGAATATTGTAAACTATACTAAGTACTTTTTTGCTTTATTTTAAAATTTAACAATGATAATAAAATTCTTGTAATTCGAAGTCAAAGCATTTATTTAAAATAAAGGCCAAATAGGATAAAAAGGCACTTTTGAATGTCAACATTTACCTTGAAATAGTGATGCTAGTCGCCCCTTCCAAAATGTAGTTTCATATGGAGAAGAATGGGCAAGAAACTCCACCGTTACTCTTTTAAAATGTTTTGTTTAAATACAATCATTATATATAATTATGTGTGAAAACGATGCACCCAGAATAAAATGACTATACCAAAATAGGTAAAAATAAATGAAATTTAAATATCTTATTTTTAACAGTGTGACAAAGTAATAAATAAACATATTTTAATTCACGAGCTTAGTCAGTCCCCGTCTAAAATACATTTAATCGTGTTATCGTTGAAATATATATTGTTCTGTAACTATAAATTATTATAAAAGCGCTGTGAGGAACGACTTGTCAACAAACATTTCAAGGATAAACCGCTACATTATTAACCGTACGAAGCAAACACATCAATCGTGATAGAGAAACATTTTTCCTGTATCCTTGTAATAGTTCACGGATATTGGTCATCCGGGGGGTAAGTTCGTGAGCGAATGCCAAATGTAATTGGTGGAAGTAGCATTTAGCATGTGCAGTGGAGGCGAGGGATTCCGATACTTACGACCAATCATTCTGTCAATCCGTCTGTCCGTGCAACGCCGCTCTTCGTGGGAATACTACCAATCGATACAAGATAATACTATTTTAAACGTTTTAAAAATACGTACAAGTACATCGCTCTTACGTAGCATTCACATAGCGGAATTACCACGGGATCTCAACTCGGACCTAATTTGTTTTTTTTGTAATGAAACAGTTTTGAATACATTATACGTATTTACAGTACAAAAACTACAAAGACTTTTGACCACAAAAGGCTGCTAGTACACGTGACTTCTAAATATAAATCGCTGGCGTCCCGCTATAGTGTTGTAGGGCGCGCCCGTAGCACCACCAGTAAATGATCCTTCAAGAAAAGAGCGTACTCCTACCTAAAAGGCCGGCAACGCACTTGTGACTCATGAGTTGCGGGTGTCCATGGGCGGCGGTAGTCACTAACCATCAGGTGACCCGTCTCCTCGTTTGCCCCCTATCGCATAAAAAAAAAGAAACAAGAAATGAAGCCAACAATAGCTGAAAACTGACTAAATCTGTTCTTGAGTTGTGTAGGTTTGAATTAAAACTATAATACTTATGTTCCAATGTGCAGGACTCAGAGCTGGAAGGTTAATCACTGCGTTGAGTTTTTAAAGGAAAAGCGGACAGCGCATTTGCAACTCTTGGGTTGTTGATATCTATAGGCGGCGGTTGTCGCGTGCCATTAGGTGACCCGTCTGTTCGCCTGCCCACCCATATCATTAAAAAACTGTTTTAGAACAATAACAGCGTGTGTACCGTGGATATCGATGTCGATGTATGTAGTTTTTGTTTAAGTTATAATGCTTTGTTTGTCATCGATCTTGTCACTAAAGTTGGATGGATTCGGATTTCAGAGTTATTGATTTCTAGAAATACTACAATAATGTAAGATATTTGGTATTGGCTCCTTCACACATACGGGAAAATTATATAATGATTCTAGGCTATAGAACATATTATATATATTTATAAAATTAGAATCACTGCTTATCTAGAATATTTAATTTAAATAAAAATTGATCTACTTCGGTGACAAGCCTAATTAACATTTTAATGAAATGGACAGCAGTCAATGATGATGTCTCCTATTATTGGACCGCGACTTGTTAAATTAGTATGCATAACATTGTAATTATTTTTAGTAACATGACAACTCATGAATATTTTGTACATGGCTCTATGTAACGAACTCTATAAAATGGCTGGTGTCTTAGGAAGATTAATGATTATTCCTCGGACAAAACTTTAACTCTGTTATACTATTACTACTCTATATCATCTCAACTGTATGTACAATGAAATGATACTTTATATAAGAAATCACATTGAACAAATAAAATTTAGAATGCCATCATTGGTGCATTCTCTATTTTTTTGTTCAATAATTCAACTTCAAGGTACGTAAGACACATAGTCTCCTTGAACACGAGACAGTGTGTAAAAATAATAACTAGGCCACAATAATAATACATCAAAACATTTATTATATCCATCATTGCACTTCCATTCATGAACTCGCTCCTAAAGACATTCACAAAGAGTTATCTTGCGCCGAATTCATCAAATAACTCTCGGTCAGATTAACAGAACCAAAAGATCTGGTAGTTCAGATGTCAGGTACACCAGTTTGCCGCTCCAAATATGTACATGTGTAGTGAGATAGTGATGAAGTGATGAAGCAGTTAGTCCATTGCTGATGTCCATTTTTAATAAATGGTCCATATTTATCTCGTAGATTCCTCCTTAATATTCTCTTTACAACTTTTGTAGTAGTTTGCCTAATCGAACTACACATGCTTACTCATTATATAGGTAGCTTATCTTTTTTATCCTTAGTCTACCTACATTAATCTCAACAATTAAGGAACTTAAAGGAGTAAAACGATGTTTTTAAATAAGTGAAAACATACTTGTTTAAAAACGATTTAAAACTAATTAGTAAGACAAGTTATCTACAGCGATAGTTTGGCAAACAAATTTAAACATATTCTACGTAACTCGTTAAAAAGTGATCAGGCCAATTCTTGAAAGCATCGACTTTAAGTAGCAGACCTAGATAGATAATAACATTACATACCAAGTCACTAGCAAATATCTTTGCATAAAATGATAGGACATTCAAGTAACAAAATTACTAGAAAGGAGTTCTCTTGTAAGATGAGCCTCACGTTAGGGTTATTAAAAACGTCAACATATACATATATTACATTTATCTTACTACTATTATAAATGCGAAAGTGTGAATGGATATTTCTTTCTCAATCACGTCAAACCAAGTAAGGATCCAGATGAAATTTGGCACAGAGAAAGATTATAGTGTGGAATAGCACATGAGGTTCTATCACACATCTTTTTATGCCAGGAAAATCAACGATTCCAAATAAACTACATATATTATATATATAATATATATATAATAAGGAGTTATTCACTATTGACCCTCATCAATTTTAGCTTAGTGAGTTACTTAGTTTTTACATGTTTAAGTAATATTAGGGATTAAAGTATGAAGTTTTCCCAAAGCTAAAAACAGCCCCGCTGCTAGAGAAATAAGACTTATCCAAGAGTTCTTTGATAAGTCTCCTTCTCTAAAACATAACCTATTTATATTTATCTAAACGTAAGGGTAATTTTAAAGTTTCTGAGTTGATATAAGGTTGTTTTTGTTTACAAATGTTATCCTATTTCTTTTTTGTTAATCTAACTTGTGTTAACATTGTAATAGTATGTAATTTATTTAGTATAATTAGCATGGATGTAAGCGATTTGGTATACACTGTAATGCTCCTATTTTATGAATGAATGAAGAAAGAAATATATTATTTTATACTGAAAAATAAATACTTTTTTTTATAAATTAAGACATATTTATTTAGTCAGTATATGTTTCAAATCGATTAGATAAAAACCAGAGCAACATTGTGGGCACGCTAACATCAAAACTTGCGGTTAATTCCTTGGTAGTTTGATGCAGATCGGCATCCACCATCGTATATAATTTATCGTGATTTACCTAAGTCTTCCTCGGGGTTTATACTTAAAGTGAAATGTAGAATGAAAGAAAAGTCGCAGGGTACGTTTATAAGCAGTTCTCTAAATATAAAAATAATTGAAATTCAATCAACCAGATGTTTGTTATCGTGTGAAGAAAGTTTTACTCTGAAATCTCATACCATGCAGGTTTAATTTTTGATCAAAATTGCCATTACGTAAAACGGAAATTTCATATTTAAACCCCTATTATATATTTAACTGATATTGGTTGACAGTTAGTGAGTAACTGATGTTATTTACACGCGCATATTTTGTTTTTGTTGTATAGTTAAATATTTGGTAGGTACATTAAAATGTTTAATTAAAATCCTATTCCAAAGTCGGAGAAAATTTAACGGTAAAAGTATAGATTTTATTTTTACACCTCAACTTCAACAACTTTTGTCGCAAAATTCTTTAAAGATTTAAGAAACAGTATTTTTAGCCTCAACGTATAATAAAAGATATGTATTTTCCTCAGTCACCTTATGATCGTAAATTAATTCATTAACGAGTACAAATCTGAATAGCAAATCCTCTTAAAACGTAAATCATGCTAAAGCTCCTGACATCCCTAAAATAATTTCGCAAAACACAAACGAACAGAAACTCATCATCACACTTTTTCAATGCCACGTAACGTGTTATTATTTTCAAGGCTGTAAATAATACTGTTCCGTTTTTGTGCTCGTTTAATTCGTAAATAACTTAATGTTATCGTGCGAACTTTGAGGTTATTCAACATTTAAAACAATTGAATCAATTAAATGAGTTACACGAGGTTATAATTCACAACGACGTTGATTTAGTTGATTGTAATTTGTTTTTGAGATTAGAACTGTTCTCACAAATATTTAGTATATGATGTATATGATGTAAAAGTGACGACGAAGTCAGGCCAGGAGAATTAATTGAATAATTAATTTATTCTTCTATTATAAGCCAAGTATTAGTTTTATAGCTTCATAAAAATTTTAAAAGCCATAATATGAATGAAAAATTAGAATGCTTATAAACATTTTCAACTATCTACTACTGATCATGACTTGTACACCCATTGACTCCTTTTATTCATTTCATTTCATTTTGCATTTACATTATGGTCGTCCATTACCCTTTTACACACAACGGACAACGGAAGACCTTTCAAAGAACACAGATGTACTTTTTTCCGTGTAGTTTGATATAAGCTATATTATTACGTATTTATTGTATTGTCTCACTGCTGAGCCTACTCTTACTTCAAATGTCTGAGGATATAACCGACTACGTTAGGATAGTGCAGTGTGGCTGGAGTTGCCAATCTATGTTTAAAAACGAGTACTAAGCTTGTTAACTCATATTCAGTAGCCATAGCCATAAGGAGTAAGTACACATTTTGTAATCATTGTTATGTATACAAAGCAATGATTGCAAAATTTATTCAACACGCTGCAATACTTTACCGTAGTGATCGATTGGTCTACGTGGTGTAACCTAATCCTATTAACTTTTGAGATAAAAGTCTTATCACAACTGCAAGAGGCAACCGATTGAATATGTTATAAACATATAAATACATATGTATATTATAAAGTATACGAAGGTGAACAACACCAACTACTTAAAATAATATAATTTAAATTGAAATTAATACTAATATTCACAAGAACAATACCAACTACTTGTAACACAGTATCATGTAGAAATGACATATTTTCTAAACTTTGAGTTACATATTTAAGTATGTAAACAGACTCATGCATAATCCTAGCCACCAGGTAGTTATAGATTATCGGTCTCTCTGCGACTAACCATAAAAATAAGTAGACCATATCGAGTTCCTACGGTTATACAACTCTATTTACTCCAAAGATCACGGACTGACATAAAAATTTATGATCACACTGATTTAAGAAATATTTTATAAATAGGCACATAAATTAAACATAACAACAGGGTACATCGTATCGCTAATTGAGGAAATATCAGAACTTGCCCAAGGCCAATAAATAGCCAAATGGGTGCAAAAACTATGAGTTCAAGGCACTCTGCATGACTAAGAACTGTAACTAAAAACAAGAACAAAGAAACATTTTTAAGTCAGAGTTCCATATCAATCATGGTAACGCACCGGTTATATTGAAAAGATAATTATTTACACCAAATACTTTATTTCTTTTGACTTGACGCAAAAGCAAGGCCACAAATTTTATTAAACTTGCTCTGCAGTAAAACTTCCACCAGTTCGCAGCACGTATCAGTCGCTCTCGAAACTCACAAAGCGCTGATTGTTCAGAATCCTTGAATGGAGCACAAAAACTGACATTATTAATTTTATTGTATTCGAAACGAGATGTCGCCTTGAAGACAAGATCATTACACACACTATGACCACCAACAGTTGATCTCTCGTGAACGGTAATAAATTGCACGTATAAACTATAGGCTTAATATAAAAGAAGTTAAGAAAGGTCACAGTAAATTGGTGGCGCTACCCGAACTTCACTCTCCCACAAACCAATGTAGAAACCGGTTACAAAGAATCCGCCCTGCCTCATTTAGCCACGTGTAAACATTTTAATTGATGACATGCGGAAGCAAAAAACCTAGATAGAGATCGGCATTTTGATACTAGTCTAAGTATGTAGCTAGCTGTTCTGGGTCGTTATAAAAATACTTCAGTTTACCATTGTATTATACCGACAGCTTAAAGTGATATCAGACAGGAGGAGATATTACAAAAAAAAATAAACATTTTTACTAGTTTTCGCCGTTTTCAAAAGTTAAAAAAAAAACGATTTTCAACTTTCTTCAGAATAAAAAACAGATTCATTCAAGTTCCACTAAAAGTATAGTTTTATTTTTGTTTCAGAAATGTATATACCTATTTATGTACGAGTATAATGCTGTGGTAAATATCCTATAATGCTGTGGCTAGCTAAAGGTGTTAATGCGGCTTGTTGTTATTGTTAAGTTTTTAGACTGCATAGAATTAAGAGTTGTATCAAACTACTTTCTAATAGTTGTTATTCGAAAAATACTTTGATACAGCTTACCTTACAAACAATTTATTAACGATAAGCTATTTTAATTTGTTGCGGAAGAGAATCATGCTGTAGAGATATAAATTAACATTAAATAAGCAGTAGCAAATTGATATTAACGGGATTTTCTTACAAATGTATTCGTGAATAATACATATGTAAGTGTCTACAGTTTGTCTAATATAAAGGTAACGTTCGTCCGCCTATTTGCAACCAATCGAAAACTACAGAACGGACACTTCTGATTTTTTCGTCTCTGAATTATTGTGCTTAAAGAATACTATATTCACTTTTGTATAGTTCATATACTTCTGGTAGTTTAGTAAAGGGCAACAAAATTTACAGCCACTAAAGTTATAAAATGCCGCATGTACCGAGACGTTGTAACAAAACTCTCATCAAGTACTACAAAATGTAAGGGTCTGATACGCTTCTGCCTACGCATGAACTAAAATTATCATTCCCTAGATTTCTACGCTTTTCGCTGACTTTGAGTAAATTGGGTGAATTAGTGAAGATTAGTAAAGTAATTCACACGCATTTCATTCGTTTGCACTTGATCAAACGTTTGTACATATCATGCACACGATGAATCTTTCTCTTTTAATGGCCTTCATCACATATTTTTACATACTTAAATCACATTTTTTAACTGGAATAATTTAATGGGTAATTATGTTTATAATAAAAATAAATCCCGCTTCCATTTATAAAGAACTAGCTAAACGACTGATCGACACTTCTCGTGACCAGAAGGCTGGCCTATTCTTTGCACAGCGTATAAGCATTTCGATTTAACATGGTAATGCTGCCAGCCTCCTGGAAACGCTACCAGTAGGCGACGATGTGAAGGAATTGTACGATTCATGTTTTTGAATAGTCCCTATTTTTATTTTATTATATTTTTCTTTTTAGTCAAAGTCAAATGTAAATATTCCTTTATTCTTTTTAATTGTACGAAAGAATATGTTTATTTAATTAAATAATACTTACTATCTATGGATATGGTAAACAATTTCATTTAAAACAAATAGCATGTTTCACAGCTTTAATTTTGAGACCATAGATTTCATATTTTTTTAGTGAAATCTTTAAAGTGAAGTTACGTAATGACTGCTAAGATTTAATATAAAATACAAATTTATGCAAAAGCTTACATTACTTAGTAATATTACTATTACCTATTTAAAAAAGTACACTTTTCATCAAAGCTCTTGTAGCGATTTCACTTATATGCGTCATAAGTGTTTTACCGGTAATATTAGAAAGGATATAAATAATCTACATAAATTAACATTAAATTTCGGTCCCGACGGGAGACCTTTCTAAAGGAGTAAGTCCTCCAGCCGCGACGGTACGTATGACGTCCGGTGTATATATTCGAAGTCTTCTGCCTCACCTCGGGGGTATAAAGAGAACACACCTATATTTTGCTACATTTAGCGTATTTCACTTTACTGAATAGCAAGCACAAAAATAATATAACAATTTGTTCAAGTAACAATCCAGGTACTCAAAGCCTTATTGAGGGGGTAAACATATGACGACGTCAACTAGACAATTGCTTTTAAGTGTACCGAAATAAAGTTATTTATGTAATCGTCACATTTTAGCAAATCTGAATAATAACACGTATGTACTGTTGAAAGACTTGTGGGTTATCAGTCCGCGTTAAAAAAAGTTCTTGTTCGAGTAGACTAAACACGACATGTCCGTAGTGAGTACAATTTCCTCACTAATATCCCTTGTGTATTTTATTATTAATAGTGAAGTCTCTGCACCATTTATGCCCATAACGTGATTATTGCGCCATGTGTTTATTGAGGATAATAAGATTCACTATAAGATAAATACTTTGGCTGTTTTGTCACTCAAAGGCAGATGTAACTACATATATTAGACAAAAACTAATAAGTACAGTAAAAAAGTCACACTGATAATTTCAGATCTTCAGTGATCAAATTCATATAATTTTATGGTTAAACATAAATGATTTAACAATTCTATAGGGCTTTTAATGCGTCTCTACCACCGTCTTGGGGAGTATAGGCGTGCGCATATATGTATCTATTTTTCTAATAAACTTGTACTACATGTATCAATAACGGCTTACACGGCAATTATCAGGCCTTGTATCTTTACGATATTCATTTTTTTTATTTAACACAATATTAAACAAGGCTAATCCAGATAATGATTAGTGTTTAATTAGTAATGTATTAATAAGAATTTAATTGTATGACGTATTAATATTAACTTTTGTTAGGCATCAGCATAGAGCGGACGATGAATATTTTAATAAAATCAATTATCATCCCAACGTGCTCAAAAGTGACACGAAAGAGGCAAATCTGAGAATCTTAGTGGAATAAATAATTTGCTCCTATGCTCGTATAGAAGAAAAGCTAATATGTAAAATTTGGGACAGTATATGGTGAGTATCCAATGGATTAATAAAAAATAATCATGTAATTTTTTAAAAATTATGATTGGTGGTTTTTAAGTAAACAGTGTGGTAAATTTCAAAAGAAAATTTATTATGTACCTTAGTCTTTTTTTATCGTGTGGAAACCGCCAGGGGTCAGTGAACTGGTATGTCGGACTCGAAACGCTTAAATCATCGAGTTCCGTCACGAGTGGGTCTATTGCAGAGGACCCGGTTATAACCCTAAGAAGGAACCTTCCGAGAACTCCTACAGACCTTATTATGTTCGTTAGATAGTATTATCACGTTATTTCATTTATATGCCTCGATGTCATTTCAAGAGTTCCTATTTTTTTTAATTGTGTCTATTTATATTTATTGTCGAAAATAAGTAATATTGTTATGTAAAAACTAGTAAACGAACAAAAAATATTAATTTAATATTATATGTACGTACATATATACGCTCACGCCCATATCCCCTGAATGGTAGACAGAGGTATATTAAACACCCACATTTTGTCAATTAGAATTTGGTACCACTAGCGTAATTGCCGTCAACCTTGCGCTTTATGACTGTATACACACTGTCTGATAAAACAGTCTGATCCAAACGTGAAGAAATTCGGTGGCTCTATTCTACTCCACGGAGACCCACGCGGCAAATTTTTAAAATTATGTTTGTAACAATTACTAAACTGATTCATTTTAATAATTAAGTGAATTTTCATGTAAGGTTTTCGCATTTACTTAAACACCTTTCATATGTGTCATTATATAAAACTTAAGTTAATCTAAATATAGTGTTATTAGTTAGCAATACGTATTGAACCGAATAGACTGCACAGATGGTGTAGAGGTTTAAGTGGTCACCTTGCCACCACGCTGCCACGCCGACAGTTGTGGTTGTCCTCAAGTTGTTGTTCTGAGTCTGGGTGTTCTTTGTGTTCGTGGTTGGAATGTTTGTTAAGTCCCCCGCTTGTCGCGGGGGACTTAAATTATATAATTAAACCTAACGCGGTAGTTGTCTTTACAAAAAGAAAAAAATATATTTAACTAGAACATTTTTGAGCAAAAACAACAATGAACGAAAAGACAAAATCGGAACAAATAGCGTTAGCTCATATTTTTACGAATTTCTCTAGAATTTATACTGTTCTAGTTTTAAAAGCACAAACATTCAACCTAAATAGTAACGGTCATCGGATATCATTCGATGGGTATCGGCCCATTATAAAGGTGCGATCGATCGATATCTCAAGGATGTCAAGCCTCGCGCCGTAATAAGTGTCTAAAGACGATTGATGATTTCGAAACGTCATCAATTTTGAGTTTCGAGTATTATAACACAATCTTATCACAATCTGTGTCTGTCACACATGTGTTTTGTGATTTTGCTTCATTCGTATATATATATATCGAAAAGGGAATTAGATTATAATTCCCGATAGCCTATTAAATTGCTATAATGAAATTAATTTTAGAACTACAATTTTTAGAGGAATAATTTTGAATTAAGAAACTAAATTTTATTGTGTTAAGCAATTCGTAATTACCTCTTTGCGACTTGTTATTTACTGTTGGATCTAATACCATTTCCTTTTTTCGTTATTTATTTAATTCTACATTCCAGGTATATACATATATATATATATATATATATATATATATATATATATGTATATATATATATACCTGGAATGTATATATATATATATATGTATATATATATATTTAAATAAGAATACTAAAACGTGGGTTACACACTACTAGATTTCTTGTTAATCCCAAGCTAAGCTGTGTACTTGTGTTAGGGGTGGTTTCACCGCCGCTTTGCAGTCATGTGCAACAGCGTTATGGTGATTATACCAGGACTGAAGCCTTTGAAAATGGTAAAAAGTTAAAAAAAAATAGTAGGATTAAACCCATTGGAAAATGGGTCAATCAGATACTATGGCGGTACTAAGGGCCCTAATGGGCAACACCGTGAACTCCGGTCTCATTTATGAATGCCACCTATCGCTAGAATGGGGTAACTCTTCAATGAATCAGGGGGCACACCAACTCACTCAGTATCGATGCCGCCGATGAGCTAGCAAGGAAGGGATCCACAACACCAGTGGCAGGCCCTACCACACTCCTGCCACTACCCTTCAACCTATATCGCTCCTGGGTAAGCCAAAGGACTCGCGAAGCACACAATAGCTGATGGATTAATAGGCTTTTGCGCTTCTGGAAGGAGCTAGGCTGGCTCAACTAGTCAGTCTCCTGAATGCATAATGGACCGAACATGAGTCTAAATGCGGAAACTGAGCCGTTTACCTATTTATATATTACCCATTCGAAAAGGAAGAGAATATAATAAAAATGAAAGGAAGAATAATTTACAGGTGATCTGAGGTCGGGAAGGGGAATGGGGTAAGTTTTTAAGGATAACAAAAGGTTCATCTCGATTTCCGCCAAAACTACAAGGCCTATGGAAAAAAATAAAAAGGCAAAGTTGTAGGAAATAAAAAGATCTACAACTCTTGTATTTACACTTTTTCACATTGGTTACGCTTACACCATCAGAAAATAGAGATTTAAACGAACAAAAAGCTATGTTTTTTTGGTTTCAAAAACTGACTCGAATCGAAATCGAATTTATCCACCCCGGTCTTAATTTGAAAACATTAAATTTCGTTTATTATTTATAGTCATAGCGGCAATAAACCACAGATCGATTGTGCTTGTTCATGTTAAGCGGGGCCCGGTGACAACTTGCACTTACAATGATTAATGTGATGCCACAAATCAAAGGAAAACATTTTAAAAGGCAAATTTAACTATTCAGGCCAAGTTTCTATGGATTGCATAATGTTTTAGGTACAAGTTCCAGTGTGGTTACTGCATCGACCAGCATTGCTGGATTGCTGACGCCACCTCACCGGGTTTTGGGCAGCGCCTTATTATCATGGCAATAAATTAAAAGAAATATTTTAAAGAATCACTTATTAAAACAAAACCGGTATCATATGATTGTCAATCTACTTTGATTGGGTAAAAAATGTTTGGTCTGTATACTTATATTCTTATTACGACATACCTAAGTATATCAACAATTTCATTTAAAATGCAACCTATCTTACAATGCACAGTCAATTCGATCAACGGTTCACAGCAGCGTTGGTCACGCTTCTCGTAAAATGTGACGACGATCTAGTGACTTTATTGATGCGGTGTTGACCGCATTTGATACGTTCGTTCGACTTGCTGTTGAAAGATGGAGCTTGTAAATCTGTCAACATCCAAATTACAGCCACGCGAGGGCTTCACAAAGGGCTTTCATGAAGTCATGTGTGTGTGTAACACCCATTCGTGACGGTGCGGCGGCAGTAAAACAAAATTGCAAATATATTTCTTATTCCGTACTTAGCTAAAACCAATTTGTGATAAAGATTCCAAGATTTTGAATAAATAAATTTCTATTTTCCTAAAAATATATTTTTCACTTATTTATTTTTTCATATAAAGATAACTTCCGGACTAGATATTACTCTTATGTCACGGCGGTCTTTGCAAACATACAGCCAGACTCGAAATTACTCAGAATAACATAGACAGAAAATAGCTAACTGAAATTTCAGTAAACGATATTTATCTTTCAGCAAAAGTATGATACGAACGCGTTTGTAAAGTGACTGGTGCCCAGTTACTTTACAGACGCGTTTCCCTCAAACAAAGTAGCATTTACAAATTTCAAATTGCTGTGGCATTATTGTATTGAAAGGTCCAACGTAAATCAAAATGTTCCTAATTCTGTAATGTTTATATACCTTCGAGTTTCTAAGCGAAATTATTACACAAGTAATAGTCTAATGGTGTGAGTATCACACAACAACTTTTATTATGACTTCAAAGAGTCATTAATAAAAAGGAAAGAATGTCGGAACACACAATCAGTAGTGACGTAACAAATCTAATCATTTAGCTCGTTCACAGTAGTTAAGTGAAAGTTAAATATAATATAAAAGATTAAAACTTGTAAGGGATTTTCAGCTTCTCACAATTATTGTTATAATGGATTAATTAAATAAAATTGAATGTATTAATTTCCTATTATTTACTTTGTGGAAAGTGTTTGGAAGTCTTTTTTGTTTTATTTTATTAGTCAAGTTATTAGTTAAACATTGTACGCAATGTTTACTAATTGATAATTAGGCAACCTACACTGTTTGCATGTCAAACATAAACCTTATCAGTGGATATAAATAAATATCCATTTCTTGTACTTTAATAGCCACAGAAGTCATGTGTTTGTCATGTACTTTTATGTGTCAGACTATTTACTAAACTGTTGATGATATTTGGAACTCTATGATATTCTGTATCAATGGTTTAAGGAGTTACATAGTTGCATATATTACTCGATAGCTACAATATATGTAGCTAGATCCCATTGATCCTGTTTTGAGATTCCGTCACTTAAAATTGATATAGCGTTCTGGAATGTATTGAGTAAATTTCTCGAACAACGTAAGTTTACATGCGGTAACTATGGAACACTCCTGTTCTTCGTGAGTTATGTTAAACTTAATCCTAAGAACCTGTAGTTTTGAAATATGTTTGAAGCTAACCCACAGGGTTTAGGTGGCAATCTCAAAAATGTGCATACCTCTGTTGAGTGACCACTGAGTACGTGCGTATCCCTGAACGTGGTTATACCGAAAATAAAAACCGTAGATATCAGGTAAATTCTGATCCTTAAATTCTATAAAACAATCGATTGGCAAGAATTGCTCTTATTAAACAATACAGTTAGTATTGTTTGATAATCACAGGTTAATAGGTGAATGAGGACTAAAGGACTAAAGGGAGGCCACGCTGACAGATCTCATTACTCAGTCTATCATTATACTTACATGGCCATACACCGGTATAACTAGAACCCTATCCTCACACATTTCGTATGTACAAGATATGTCTTCAATATATCACTTGTCACCATGCCAGGAGAACAATAGCGGACGGATTTCTCAGCTTATCCGTGTCACACGTTTTGTTTCCATTTATCTCGAGTAATACCGTTGTAAATGTATAAATTGTGTGATACAATCGCCTAATGCCATTGCATAAATTGTAAATGGAAATATGTAAATAAGAACGTCTAATAAACATGCTAAATTATGTTGGGTATGTACGTGAAACTTTAGTCTGCCAAACATCTGATTCGGATAGTGTAATTAATATTGCAATAACTGGCAGATTCTTTAAGGCTTTCGATTGAAATCTTTAAAAATAATTTGATTGACACCATTTATTAGATAAGACCATCCTAACATTTCCACTAAAACTTTTTTAATTAAAGCATTTCAAACAGACATTAATTTATTCAAGTTTACAGCCAAACCTATAACAAACTTTTCTTTTTAACCTTAAAATCATAACCAAGAGACGCATAACAGTCAGGCGCATAGTTAAGTTTGTTATGGCGTAAAACATGATTTGTCAATACAAGCAAAACGTTGTTGAAATGGAGTTAACAAGACAGCGGACGGTCCGCATGGAGGCCACTGGAGCGACGGTCGACGCCCGGATCGCTTACAGCAAATCCACTGAAGATCAGATTACTGCACGTTCCAGTTCACAATACTGCAAAACCGTTTAAAACAACATTAAGTTCGTTGATACGTAATTAAAACGTAAGTATTGCCATCAAGGCAAACAGCATGAGTTTTCGCAAGCCGCTCATAAAAATATCATCGTGAGACCAAACCGAACCAGTTTGGGCAACAATAGGACCATTAACATTTTGGAAGTAAGTATTTAAATTGTCTTCAAGTATCCAAATGTTTTTTTGCAAAAAAAAACGCATTTATATAAAACAGACACTCTCGAATGTCCATATTGAAACATTTTTTTAATATTTTTCTAACTTTTAGACTATTTATAAATTACCATACCGATCAATATGAATTTTGTTCGGTAATCTTAGACTAGGCGACCAAAGTTATTAACATTTGACACAAATAATAGTAATAATTGAATACTGACGGATGTTTTGATAATGACCTGGGTTTCGTAAAGCCCAGTAGTATAGGTACAATAACCAAATAGAGAACTATGTAAATTTAGTTTGACGTTTTGTCATTGTAAATTTTAACACTTGGTTACTTAAATAAAATTAAGCTGTACAGATGTATTAACTTACTTTTAACTTTGCTTCTAAGAAGTTTTGTTTGGAAAATACCTACTTCAAAATATTCATAATCATTCATAGCAATGAACATGAAGTTGAGAAACTAGTGCTACTAAATCCATGTGCAAAATTTTGAACTGACGATAAATGAAATTGAAACAAAACATGTTTTATTCGCTTCGTCAAGCAGAAGCACTTTACAATTATTAACTGAATACTCATTCTGAAATCCCATATTAACAGGTGTGCTTGTAAATAATACTTTTTTTTTAATTAAATAAAGTTTCAGGTAATCAATTAAATTAGTAATCAATAACTTATTACATATGTAGGTATTAATAGTTATTAAAATATACAAATATAAAAAAATTACTCATGCTCAATTGTGAACACACGATATTCAGTGAAGAAATTAAAGTCTTTACTGAAATTATATAAGAATGCGAATAACATAAAAGTTTAACCCATGGTTTAAACCCTATGAACACTTCCTGTTATATATATAGAATATACGTATTGATAAAAATCCCACTGAAACAAATATATGCTTAAATTAAATGGAAACACTTATAAACCCTTTTTTTTATTTTTTTTTTTTCGTGTGGAAACCCCTTCGGGCCGTCATCCCACCGGGGTTTTCGGTGGAACAGTGTGTCGGAATCGAACCAACTAAAACCACACGGTGTGCCATACTGCGCTTAAAATAGGAGAAATCCGGGAACAGCTTTATTAAGACATCCGGACCCCGTACATCCGACCCGACATCCGGATCCGTAGGTGGTGCCTCACGCCACTCGCGTACCCTTTCGGGCGGGGGCCGACTGCCACCAACCGCCCGGAAATCAGCCGTTCGCCGATAGACTTAGATAGATATAGATTTTACAGGTAGTAGAGCCACGCTGATTTATTCAGCAGGAATGGGCCGGCTCGACCGGGGCAGTACTACCCTCTCACAGAAAACCAGCCTAAAGTGACAACATTCGTGGTGTCGCCTTTCGCTGGTGAGTGAGAGACCGGAGGCCCATCGATGCAGGGGTGACAGTTATCGTGGTATGTGTGTGAGCAGTGGAGTGCTGTAGAGTCATTGTGAGGGTGGCGTGGATCGAACCGTCGGCCAGGGAGACCCGTAGAAACGGTGGCTCGGAGTGGCTCGTCGTGCCGGTTGGTGACCGGATGGTGGGACCCGGCGACCACTTCCGGGAGGGTACGGGGGCCCATCCGTCCGGCGGTTCGGTCACCGTCATGCTTCACCGATACATGATGACACAGCATTTTTAGTCTCAATTTACATTGCCACGATGACTGTCATGCCTTTTACGCCCCCTTCCTCTTCTATCATGGCAGCAAAAACAGAAAAAGAAAAGTGGTCTTACAGCGGCAACCTCCTCTCCCACCAACCCGCTTTTTGAGGTGGAGTTCACTAACATACGTGGACTCCATGCAAACCTCAGCGCCGTACACCAACACCTCGAGACGGCTCGGCCGGCCATGCTCTTTCTTACGGAGACACAAATACGCCGCCCTGCCGACACGGCATATCTCCACTATCTCGGCTACGTGCTCGAGGAGTGCTTCCTCGCAAGGGCTGGAGTGTGCCTTTTCATCAGGGCGGATGTTTGTTGTCGCCGTATGCACTGCCTAGAAGACATATCCTTCTCCATCCTTTGGCTCCACGTGGATTTTGGCTCTACGAGCCGGATTTACGTGTGCCTCTATCGCTCCCATTCCGGAGACTCCGAGACAACTCGACTCTTTGACCACCTGAGTCAAGCAGCGGATAAAGCGCAGGAGCAGTTTCCGATCGCCGAACTGGTGTTTTTGGGAGATTTTAACGCCCACCAAGAGCCCTGGCTGGGATCTTCCAAAACTGACCACGCTGGTCGAACTGCCCACGCATTTGCTCTCAGGCATGACCTTACCCAACTGGTACTCCAGCCCACCAGGATACCAGACATAACGGGTCAAGCGCCCTCTTTGCTGGACCTACTGCTGACGAATCACCCAGCGCAGTACAGCGTATCGGTTCTCGCCCCTCTAGGATCCTCCGACCACTGCCTGGTGTCGACCTCAGTGCCTCTTGTTACGCCTCCACGACCTGTGGTAACAAGGCGGCGGTTATGGCACTACAGTCAGTAGTACGGTACGGTTATGGCAAACAGTCGCCCAGGTTTCGACACGACCCTAGGGGGTTTCGCCGATGCCGCCGCCGCGTAGAAAGCAGTGACGCGGCCTCCCGAGACGGGAAGTACTGTCGGAGCCAATGCCGCCTTCATCTTATCAGCGAGAGGAGGCCAAATGATGGGCGCGGGAGGCAGCCTTGACTCCAGACCCGCGAGTCGCCCGTCCATCATTCTCCACACTGCTTCAATAACTTGACGCAGGTGGGAATCAGGAACTTCCAGCACCTCTGGGGGTGATGAAGAGGCAGCAGGCTGCCCCCCAACCAAGCTCTGTTGCTCGGGACGAACCGCCTGTGCCCGAAATTTGGCGAACTGAGCGCTTAGATCAGCCACTTGCTCCGTCAGGCGATCATTCGCTGCCTGGAGGCGCGCTACATCTCCAATGAGGGACCCAACCACCTCAGAGACAGCAGACGAGGAGTCCTTAAGGGCTTTCACAAAGCAGCCCTTAAGGTTCGCGGACTTAGTGGCCACTTTGTGGATTATAGCCACCGCCGCGTTAGCTTTCTCCTGCATTGTTTCCGGAGTCTGGGAGACCGAACCCCCCTCCACCGAGTTCCGGATCTTTTGCAGGAGATCCGCAATCTCCTCCTCCGCTACCACTTCACCCTCCGCTCTAACCTGGGCATAGGCACCCCTTCTTGAGAAGGGAGACCTCCCTCTGTGGCTACTAGCCACTTTAGGGGGTAGCATCAAATGGGATGTCTCGCCATCTGACTCTGAGAAGAGTCCGCGCTTGCGACTCTCAGTGACACGGAGCTCCACACACGTCTTCTATTGAGCCAGCCACTGCACTCAAGGCCCTTGAGCGATTCTGTTTTGTAGTTATGTTGCTCCCAGGAGTCAGATTGCCTTCTCCATCGAACAAGTGGTCTCACATGAGACCTCGTCGTCGGTCGAGGAAGCCTCTGCCGCCAACCTCCTGCTCCTTCTTCGTCCTTGTATTATTTTCTCCTTCTTGTCATCGTTGTTGGTTTTATTATTGGTTAAATTTTCCAAAGCTATACCCACGAGTAGGGGAGAACTAAATGTCCACCAGGGCAGAGATCCCCATTACCCGGGCAAGCGTAGATTTATACCCAACCGAGGGGTCCGCAGTTACCCCGCCTGGGAGTGCGCTTGCGACTGAACCACCCATCAGCCATGCATCCCATGGTCACGCACCAGAACACGAGATTCGGGGTAATTTTTATAGAGGTTTTCTTCCTCGCAGTCCGGGCGGCTAAGCCAAGACCCTCGCCCCCGATCAAAGCCGCGAGACTCCTTTCGGGATTACGATATGCCGACGGTGGCATCGAGATCAAATGCCTGCTCGGTGGCAGTATGAGTACACGCCGAGCCCGTCCTCGCTCCTCCGCTAAAGATAGGATCCCACAGGGTATTCTGCTTAGTCTGGAGTCTCTCCCTGGGCCAATCCGGCATGAGTAGCTCTACCGGCACAGCCCCAGGGATCATTGACCCGCGCAAGCCCCCCCACGACGACAACGTGAGGATACAGTTGGGGGGGACACTTATAACCTCTAAGAAAACCCACAGCTTAATTTTATATTTTATAGTTTTATTAGCATTTAGTTAAGTGTTTCACGGAAAGCCTACTAGAAAGGAAATTCAGACAAATTATGATGAAGTTTAGATTTATGTTTTAAAAGAGCTCATTAATCAAAATTCAATGATTAATAAGGTATGCGGCTAATGATTCTGGATTGATAACGGGTATTTAATTTTTTAATAATAATTTAAAATAAAGCACCTGTCACTGCCACCGGTGAAATTAAACTTAGTTTATTAGTTTAGAGATATTTCTTTCTCTGGTTCTTCTATCTCTGCATTTTTAGAGAGTAGAGAATGATTGTAATTTTATTGCCCCTCGTGCGATCACGCTTAAAAAGATGAGCACCTCCTTTAACAAAATATTCTAGATTTCTAAACGCTAAAAGTATCTATCAAGCCGGATCTAGACGATTCGAAAATTATCTAAAAGAAGAAGAATTCTAAAAGATCTATGAATAAGATTTTTTTTTCAATTCAATTCATGGATTAGTTTACTCAAGCATTTAAAGGAATATTTAAACTTGACCGTTGTTCGGACTTATACCGAATGCAGGTTTCCATCCATCTCCATCACTTGGATGATTGGCACTCCACTATTGTGCGCTTCTCAGAAGTTTTTGCCTCGCACAACCAGCCTATTGAAAAAATTGTCGCCTGCCGTATTTCCGGATCGATACGACCTTCAAACCTTCAAGAAAAGAGCGTAATCCTACCTAAAAGGCCGGCAACGCACTTGTGACTCTTGAGTTGTGGGTGTCCATGGGCGGCGGTAGTCCCTTACCATCAGGTGACCCGTCTGCTCGTTTGCCCCCATCGCATAAAAAAAAATCAAAAATCAAAAAATCAAGTGTTGTCTGCTGCGATTGTTGAATGATGATGATGAAGTGAAAAAGTACCGACCGAATGATATTTATCTTAGTAACTGGTAACACACTCTTGTATAGTAAGATTTTAAAAGCAATGCCCTAAACGTATTTCTTTTTATAGTAAATGTATATATATATAAATGTTAACTTTTATATGAAAATTAAAATCGAGAATTAACTCGAGAAAATTACATCAAATAATTATTTAATTACATATTTTCTATTACATACAATAATTAGTATGATCGTGGCGTTCCTTTGAGTACATTTAAAATTCTAATTTTATGATACAAAATTAATGGTACCAGTCACTTAAATTCAAAAGGCGTGTCCACAGTTTGCTCAGTTGCATCCAATAAGGTATTCCTTCCCCACATTAAAGGGATGTCGTTGTTTTTCATACTAGGGTGCACTGAAAAAAATTGCTGTTGCAAATACATACTGTAACCCTGACTTTTTCTTCGTAGTCATACTTTTACGTATTGTGCATCTTTTAAGATAACCTCATGGCATAAACCGCAGTATCGTTCTGGTATGCCATATTTGTATGTGGGTCGTGTAACTAAAGACCGAAGTAATACAAAACGTAATTTAAAACCTGATGTTTTGCGGATCAACACCGCATTGACGCATCACCTCGACGTGCGGTTTTGTCATTCGACACATGTGACATGACACAGGTAAGTTGAGATAGTATAAAACTACAGTATTTACCGTCGGAGGTACACCAGCCTTTTGTCACGCAATGTTTTGTCTATGTGCATATCCTGAACAGTCGCAGGCCGTTGACCTCCGATGAAAAGCCGATTTCTAACAGCTCTTTTGTGCGAGATGTGAACGTCCGATGGAGCTATTTAACATGCCATTCGCAATTACACTTTGGGCCCCGGAATCGTGTTTACAAAGGCTTACTCCCTGCTTAATTTTAATATCATACTTTATAGTAAATGCCGATATACATCAGAATGAGACCCATTAGTTTAGGTTTTAATACATTATTCATAATATACATATATGATGAATATATACATATATATTCATTAAAATTCGGGATAATGGAGAAAGAGTCTACTAAATTACTGTTCCAACGTTGTAGTTATAGTTGTACAAAGTCTGCTAAGTAAATATTCATAAATATAATTCATACTGCAATCTTAAGTGAAACAGTTCTTTACTGTGCAGGAGTTTACAATAAATGGACAAGTAACCAGTAAGATGGAGTCAAGAACGATAGTTAACTATTAATTTTACTACATTTCGATAAGTGAAATGTGGCGCGTACATTTCAAGAACACTTACAATCATCCATGTAGATATCAAAGTAGCTCTTACTTTAAGTGAATGTTGCTTATATAGTCGGTAATGGACTGGGAGCTAACGCAAGTGAAAATGTATTGGATTTAGTCTCTATTATTCAGTTAAAATGTCGTTTTTATTAATCTTTATTATTATTTTAAAAAATAAGGGTCAAGTGTATACTGCTATGTAATGTTTTATCTTACTTGTTCACAACATTATCTAAAATAACAACGTCAAATAATAATACTAACGTCTCCCCTTACCTTACATCATACAATGAGAATAAAACCGAATTGGTTCTAATCTTTGTAAATCCTTATCTTTGTAATTATAAATTTGCTTAAACTCGTTCTATTCATACGAACATCCATTCCAGGATCTGAATTCTGCTAGAAAATACGGTTATTGACTCATATTTAGATCTAAAGATTGATTACTTCCCTGAAACTTGTTTACTGGTAACTATTCATCTTGAGTTTTAATATTTTACTAAGTAAGTTTAAAAGTGATTCGACTATGGCGTGAACGTCATTAACTTGCAAAACAAATTACAAAAGCTAATAAACGAAGCAAAGCATTGCGTGTCAGACAGCAATGCGCAAAATGGATATAAATATACCCCAACAAATTTCCATACGAACAAGCTGCTCAAATCCAAACAAGTTTTAAACAAAATACAAATTAAGTACAACATGTATAAGATTTAATACGATATTTACGAACTAAGGGAAACTCATCAACTGTTTCACCAAATACATAAGGTTCGGTTTTTGTGCCGTCAACGTAATTACGACGTATATTTAATTTAATTCTATTATTGCAGTAATTGACGTGATTTTATTTCACTGTTTGTACTATTTGTAACTGGCTGGTTTTAATACTAAAAAAAAAAATATATTAAGAAGAGGACTGACAAAACTACTTGTCGCATTTTTTTGTTTAAAAATCCCAATATTTCTACAGTGACATGATTATGTCACCTACAAGACGGCAACAAGTTAGCGAACAAAATGGCATATGAATATTATAATCAAATTAAATTAAATTAAATAGATTCAATGTGTGTATTAAATACGAAGAAACATTTTCCCCAACCTTACACAATAATTTACAATAACAATTGCTTTGAACAAATGTCAGAGAGGAAATGTCGTTGTTATGAGCATAAGGTAGGTAAGTGATCTCTGTGATATTCTGTTTTCGTTTGACGAATACTTCCAAACTGAATGTAGCTAAAGCTAAATGCTAGAGCCCAACGATAACTGTACCAACCATTAGATATATATACATATATACATAGCAATATCTGTCTAGTTATATTTGTCTAGGAACTTGATTCTCATTCGACCATTTTATTATGAACGGTTGATAGGCGCGTGCCGAGAAATTGATAGGGCGTGCTCTCACGTACCTGACAAATTGATATTGCATTGCCTCTTTATCCTATAGTCGAACGATAGCTAGAGTCGTGGTCTTTAGATTTACTTAGCGATCATAATAAATAGCAAGTCAGCCTTAGTTAAAGTTGGTATTACGTAAACCATATAAAATTATCTTAAACGTAGTCGTACATCTCTAACAAAGCCGGAGAAAGATTAACTTTAGACTTTCTCTTAATGAGTAATATAATCCTATTCTATTCTTTCATTTGAAGGGTAATATTGCCAGGTTTTTTTTATTTATTTTTTTTTTTGGCTAGGAATTTGAGTCAGTCGGTACTCATATTTAGGCTATTAAAATATAATGTGATAAAGTAAAAAGATAGGTAAAATTAAATAAAAAAACTATATATTTTTTCCTGCAACTTAATCTTATTTTTTTTGCATGTTTGAACTTTAATGTACCACAATATAAGACAAAATACTGTAGGACTGATCAATTTTGACGAAACTAGATAAAATAAGAAAATGACATATGCTTCACCTATGGAAAATAATGTCTCAATACAGCTTTCAATAAGAACTAAATGAAATATGACTGGCCTGTTGGTCTAGCGGTTTGTTACCTGTTCGCCTGTTACCTGTTCGCTGATCCGGAGGCCGGGTTCGATTCCTACATTTGACAAAAAATTGTGTGATCTACAAATAGTTGTCCAGAGTCTAGGTGTTCTTTGTGTTCGTTGTTTGTGGGTTTGCAGCCCCCTGCGACACTGAAATTCATAGTGCAGGTCTTGTATCAAATATTTCTTAAAATCCGCCATATATAAATTAAAGATATAATATAAGATAAAAGCGCGTCGTAAGATGTCATTCTCTTTTAGTGGTATAAAACAGATTTCAATACTGTTTCAAAACATTTAATATAAAATATGCTGTTTTACGATCCATTCACAACGTAGATTATAAGAATACAATATTAAATTTACTAAAGACCTCATCAATTCCATGTTAAAATGAAAATCTTAAGACCATCTCACCTATGCTTCTTTTAGATGCATTAAATACAAATTGTCCACGCATTAATGAAATAAAAAGGGTATGTCAACTGCAATATAAAATTATCGACCGAATCGAATTTTTCAAAAGTGATACTGGATTTTTATGATATTGCAAGCTCTCAGCGAGTTTAAAAGCAGTATAAATGTATCTTTATTGGTCACTTACTTTGTATTTATCTCCTCTAATGTAATAAAGTGCCATTTAGATAATGTTTTAGTGACAAACATTAAAAGGAATGTCGTAACAACTTATTTATGGTTAGTTAGAAAAATACTGATATGGATAGGAATCATTAAGCCCGTGCCATACTAACCGTAGCGGCTGTTTATTTTATTTATGCCTACCAAAATGACTCACTCGACTCTATCTGAATGAAAGCAGTAATTGAATTCCAAGAGTTGTTGTTATCGTCCTCATTACAAATGAAGTCAATGCAGTATGGTGACTCGCCCTATAGCGGCCTAGTTCGTAGGCACAGGAAGAAAGAGTCAACCGTTAACCACTCTAAAACGGTGACACCTCAGGCCAGCACGTGTTGTAGAGATAGAGAGAAGGTGTTACTAATAGGAAGAGCTTGTCAGAATCCCCTCCATGATGTAGGCGATAGAGAACTGCTATATCTCTGCTGCGACATCTCTTCGCAACTGCAGAGACTCCAGGGACTCGGTGGCCTCGTTACTATCGATATGCGAACCTTGGTCTTGTATGAAGGACACAGACGCTCGGGCAAGAAGAACCTTCTTTCTAGAATATGTAGACCTACTATTTTAATATGGTTAAGATAAATTTATGATTTATCGTTTTACTTCAGAATCTAAATGGGGAATATAGCCGATGCTACAATTTTCGACTCAACGTAAAACTGAGATATCTTCTCAAATCATTGTGTTAGAAGTTATTAACTTATTGTTATTAGTTATATTATTCTTTAGCATTTAGAGCAACGATCCGACAACTACTACTTATAATTTTTTACTGTGTGACGCGCGACGTTTCGGCCATAAAAAGCCAAGTGACTTTTTAGGTAAATAGCTGTTTTTTAAGTCTATTCTCGTCGACAGACGATAATGAAAAACTAATTGCGATAATTGCGGAAGCAGATTTATCGAACTAAATTAAAAGAATCTGTAGCGTAAGTAATAGTACTACATGATGATGACATTGATGCATTAATGTCAAAATGGAAAATTTTAGATGTTTCTTACGAACTCATTTGAAAACAACAATGGAAGTTGGTTTATGTAAATCCGTCTCTGTAATCTGAAAAATACCAAGCCTTGCATTTCTTAGAGTATTAATGTCAGAAATATAAGTTGTATTAGTATTGTGTTCATGCCAAAGGCCACGAACGACAGCGTTACCCCAAGCAGACGGATTATATGGACATTGCAGGGCTTCCACAGCGGGGCTTCGTACTTTTGATGCTCTTCATATTACTATTTTATGTTTACGACTGAAAGACGTACGTACGACTGAAATAATTTCAAACATTTTTTTTATTACTTTATTCAAGAACATGAAAATATATACATATATTAGAAATAAGAATAACTTGGGGATTCTAAGTAATTCTAAGTAAAAAATCAATTGTTATAAACAGTTTTATATTACATATATTGTATGAAAAAAGACAACTCCCGCATTTGTATATATATATGTATCTGTGTCGCGGGGGGTTTTACAAACATTCCACCAACGGACACAAAGAACGCCCAGACTCAGGACAAATTTTTGCTCCGTGTGGGAATCGAACCCACGACCTCCGAATCAGCAGTCAAAGTCACCAGCCGGCCCGTTTCTTTTAGGATTCATAAAGAATAACAATATTCTTACCTAAAGCTAGTGTGGGTATTTCCCGTAGTTGCTCATGTATACGTATACATACAAAATAAAGCCAGTACACCTTCTCCCACATTCCAGTAACCCTAAGCAACGCCAGCATTGTCTTTCTTTCTGTGAGTCTGTTTAGTTTTTCAGCTTTTAATAGGTTTAGTAGTAGGCTAATGCAATGATAGTGACTCACGTATCACGAAACTCAGTTTTGCTTAATAGAAATAAAAAGACAGGGGGAATAAGCGTAATCAGGTGCACAGCACAGCCTCTGGATGATCTTAGATTGCCATCTATAACTATAATAATTATAATACACTTCTCATAAAAAAAAGAAACACTTCTACAGTTTGGTTTTGTATGAGCTTTATATATTGTCTTACATTAAACAAAAAATAATAATAATCCCAGTTAATTGCGCATATTACAAGTTATCGTTCAACTAATATTAATATTTCAAATTAAAATTAAAGTTATTTAGCTATCATGTTTTGTTCAATAGGTATGAATACCCATTAAGAAGAATTTGTAAAATGTTAGAAACAAAGACGTAAAGCAATATAAGTTGTAAAAAAAAGATTATTCAGTATATCGTATTTCCTGCCCGGGCCCTAATGACTGCTTCCATGCGGTTCCTCATATAACGGATAAGAGTCACAGTCTAGAGGTGTAATCCCACTCTTCTTTTATAGCTGTTTTAAACTGTCCAAACGACTCCGGAGTAGGATCTCTCACTCTGACTCGTCTCTTCAACTCATCCCATAGGTGTTCTATGGGATTCATAACCGGGCTTCTTGTTGGCCAGCCCATAACCGTAATACCGACTTCACTCAGGTATTCATTTACAATGCCTGCGGCGCTGTGTAATAAAGTAAGAAGTCATTAAGACGTCAGTAAGAAGTATTTAATTACATTTACATCTTTTTACTGTCCACCATAATAAGAAAAGTAAAATACACACAAAATTGCATATATATTTATATGTTTAGACACAAATTTCTTATTGGGAATAAAGTATCTTGGGTCTTAATTTTATTCTATAACTATATTTCATAAAAATGTATATAATATAAATTAAACATAAAAACTTATATTTAAAATTAAATTATAATAATGCGTCCCCTCGACCAAACGTACCCATGACGCTGGCGCGTTTCCCCGTTGTACGGATATAGCGATGTTTTGGATCAGGTATTGAGAAGAGCGTGGGTCCCGTCCCCTACTCCGCAGTCGGCGCCCCAAATCAGGTTTTGGCCTCAGAGCCCCATGGACCTGCCGTCTCCACGGCAAACGGGACGAAGTCATACCCCGCGTCCTCCAGGGCTGCGTATTTTCTGTGTTTGCCCAATGCCGCTGACTCGGCCGCCGAACCGGCCGCCCTCCGAGTAGCAGCGAGGTGACAGGACGCGTAGGTACAGACGCAAGTAGCGTCCCATATCAGAGAGCGACCTCTCCGCCATGGGACGAGGGTGAGTCCGTCAGGCCGTTTCCCGTCGGAGCGCGACAGGCCAGGGGGCTCCAAGGCGCAGTCGATATCCGCGGAAACGAGCGCCCTTCTTAATAAGTCGTTAATGGAGTAGTGTCGCGGACCTCGTCCGGCGCTTCGGGTACAACTTAGCCCATCATTTATATGTTTTATATCTATTTACATATGACATGTTTATATATTTAAATTCCAAAAAATTAAAATAGTAACTAACTACATAGGTGCTATTATATATTATACGAATAGAAGGCTTTGAAGATTTGTTATTTATAGGAGGTATATAAATAAATTTGAAAGGTTGTAAGGCGTGCTTAACTCGATTAAAGAGTTAATACTGGTACTGATACATACCAAATTTTCCTGCAAAATGTTCGGATTCATAAGCACATCTTTACGGCCTCCGTGGTAAGTGTCCATTTCCTCTTTCAATATATCAGTTAATCAAGTACTATATGTTAAATGGAAGTTAGTTTAGACACCGCTGAGTTTATTAACTACCGATAATTCTAATATTTGGCAATACTACCTACTCAGCACATATTTGGTAATCAGATAGGTAGATATTAGACAATACAACAACGGTGGCGCGCACTATCGTGACATACTCAAGCGATTATTCAGACGTACTCAAATCACCATCTGTCACTGATCGGCGATACACAGGATTAATTTGCATCGCAAACGGCTTTGCATTAATCCCAACCAACTGTATGAGCAACACGACTAATTGCAGGCAGATCATAGAGGACCATTTTGAGTTCATTATTCAGAAAACCCACGCAACAAAACCACGTTTATCAAACAATTACAAAAGATTTCTTGTAACTTACAACTAACCTACTTTTATTTGAGGAATGTGGATACAGATGTACGCATAAGTTACCCAATTTGGTTAAGTAAATGTACTTTTAGAAGTTTATGACTATTTATCTTTCACGGCATATTAAATTAGAATTTTCAAAAGAAAACGATACTAAATACTCACAGTTAATGTCTTCGTTTCCGGTTTGAAAAACGATAAATTAAAGTTTGTTCTTTTAATTACTCTATCGCCTGCAGAGTTATTAATAAAAAAAAAATTAAGGCGCCTAATGAAGTCACGAAGCTTAGAAGTCAGCAGCAATGTATCTATTAATTTAAAAGCAGCAACTCGAGGGTATGAAGTTTATGGTCAATAAATTAAATTTAAATGCTCAAATCAATAAGCTATAGCTGCTATACGATAATCATATGCGACCACACTTAAAAGTTCTTTATATTTTTGAATATTTTAATTATATTATTCCTTTTCAAATGTCGATTTCACTTCTCGCTATGGATTTTATTTACGATCATATCTGATATATGAGTTCCTAGATAGTTTACACTGTTTCGTATAGCAAATTTAAATGCCTCACGGCTAAGTTTCATTGTCAAGTTGTATATTTATTGTAATTTATTCCGACACTAACAAAGTTTCTCGGGTCTGCATTATGTTCTTACAATAAGTATGTACACACACATAACTCGTGCTTGCTATTTTCCAATTTGCATAATACAGTTCAAGTTAGCAAGTAACATTACACAGTCGATCACTTTCGGTACAATATTTTACTGCAACAAGACCCACCGTGTTGTAAATATAATTTTATGATACCAGGCAATTTCAAATCCCATTATTTTTTGCCTCCCTTCTTTTAAAGTTTTGAATACAATGTTTATACTTTAATTGCTTTTTAACTGAATATCAATTCATTTTAATCAAGTTCATGCCATATGTTCGTATACGTTATTAGTTTAGTTGTCTTATGTTATTAATACATATAAATGTATTCTAGAATACCTATACATACATATATGCATTATTAACATAATGTCAGTAACTTTATACATACAAATTCGGATACATAACACTATAAAAGTTAAATGATAAATTTACAATCGAACTGGGAACATATCTATTTACATTGTAAATTCAAAAAAGACAATCACCATATTTCATAAGAAATTACCCATATTCCGTCGCTGTAGGAATTTATCTGAAGTTGGTGTATGTGTAGATATAAACAGAAGTATTTGACCTATGCCAACTTTGATGAAATTGTCCTTGAACGTATTTTTATATGAAAATTTTACTCTACGATAAAAGCAAAGGTTCAGTTTAAGTTCACAATTTTTTTACCAAAGATTTCACAACGATCAGGTAAGGTTTAACTTCTAATTTGCGAAGCGTTATGATATCTCTCTAAGTCCTAAATCCGAAATAGTTCTTATTTTAAAACAAATAGGAGTGTATCATCAGCAATCAGACAATACATAAATCGAGCAATAATATGTTAATATTTCCAATATGTTTTCCTAATTACAGTTTTTTCTGAAGAATATTTAATTTAAAAGCAGAACGTAGTAGGAGTAAAAAATAACTTTAACGTAGCAGCCGAGATATAAGGATGCTAATATACCACTGTGTACTATTTTAATTTCTTCCATCTGATAGAACACACTCACAACTCCCGCACTAGGATTAATTCCTCTATCGCGGGGAACTTTACAAACATTCAAATAAAGAATACAAAAAACACCCAGAAACTGTTTAAAGTTTACAAAATTGTTGTCCCATACGGGATCGAACCCACAACACTCGGCGCGGCAGCGTGGTGTCGAGGTGATGTGACTCAAACCGTTGCACCTTCCGCGGAGTCATTTGACATGACAGATATTTGGCTATAAATCGCACAAGTAGGTATCGAAAAAAAGCTTGGACATTGGACAGAATGTCATATTCATAACAATTGTTGAGGACCTCTACACGGGTACATATGAGAGGTGAGTAACAGCTACGGGTGGACTTGGAAAACCATATGAAACCATCGACATGCTTCTATCCGTTCGACTTTCAAATATTGATAAACCCGCACACGCCCACCAAGCCCCGTGTGGGTGCGAATTGTGATTGGTTCTCACCTGAAAAATAATGGTTAACTACTGCAGTGTACCTATGCTTAACAATTTTTGTATCGTATGGTATCCACAATATTGTAAAACAGGCGTATATACCTAGGTACAATATTCTGGTTCCCAAATAATTATGTAAAGTGTAGCTTATTATCTAAATCTGTTTTGTAAGATTTTAACACAAATATAATAACTACTCACGTTTTGAAAAGATAGCGTATCGTAAACTTTTTATGGTAGTGAAAATATTATGTTGATCCTATAAACAATTGTGGTAGTGGTAGTGGCCTCTTAAGAATACGCGTTTACTGTCTAAGCTCGACTTAACGCGCATGCAGTAAAGGCACTCTGGGCGGTAGGCAATATTTAACTTAAAAAAAGTATATAACCAACTTCAATGCGCTTCATGATGAAATGTAATAAGCCGTATTGCTCTTCATCCCTACATTTTTCCATCTTAGAGGTGAACTACAGGGTTATCACATTTTATCATGTAGCCGAAGAGGCGGTTAAAACTTTCAATGGGTTTTTGAAATCGGTTCACAAATGTCAAAGATATATATATAGATACCGCTCAAAATATGATACACAATGATATTAATGTATTAGTCAAATCACTAGCGTATTTTTAAACGACTTAAAAAAGGAGGGGTTCTTCATTCAGTGGTATTTTTTTTTCATGTTTGTAACCGCATTAGTGTATCATCATTAACGGATTTAGTGTTTTTATATTATGAATAGTATGCTTATCGTTTCATCCCATTCAAATATTAGACCTCTAAGGTAAAAAGATAAGAATACATCATGTTAAGCGATATCTTCGTCATTTGTGAACCGATTTCTTATTTCGTTTCCAAGTTGGTTAGTCTTGAGATTAGGCAGGTTTTAATTTGAAGACATAAGCTTTGTCAAATGGCTTGCGGATAGGCACTAGGAGGGCTCCGGATGTCTTAATAGAGCTGTTTCTGGATTTCTCCTATTCTAGGCTCAGTGCCCGTGGTGATACCGTGTGGTTTTAGTAGGTCCGATTCCGACACGACGACACGTCATCCCACCGAAAACCCTGTTTCCACACGTTAAAAAAGGCTTTAATTTGAAGTAAATATTTGATCCCTTTTTCCCAGCATTTACGATTTATCATGATAATTGTTTATCATCTAAACTTTTTTAAAATCAATTATCTGTAAAAGCTTGTTGTATAGACGCGTAGGTTCGTTTATCGTTCGTAGCATTAAGTCCGTAGCAATAGAAAAACAAGTTTTTAAATTAGGAACAACGATATACATTTATGAGAGTACTGGTCGTATAAATAACTAATTATGGCTTTGCAATAAAGCGAGTTTTATGAGTTGTTTAAACAGCAGCAGGCTATGTTCACATGTTAGTTCAGACCCGTGGTTCATACTAACTTGTGCTCGTGAAATTACCACAAGTTACAACGCAATATAATTAGCGTAATGGCTTAGGAGTCAGACTTACGATCAAGTGGTTACGGGTTCGAACCCCACCCACGTCGGGAACCCACCCCTAAACACAAGCATTTAGGTTAGCTGGGGAGGTTCACAAAGATACTAGTAGGTAATGTGTGATCCACGTTGCTAGTATTCTTTAAAAAATATTTATACTATTTTAATCGTTTGCTGGACATGTGTCATGAGGTCATGACTTCACAGAACAGAACTCTTTGGCTGTGACCGATATTTTATGAAAACATCGTTGCGACACAAAATTCGCCTTCATTTATGCGTCTGCGTATCTATCTGCATTAAATACTAATTATATATACTAATATTATCAAGAGAAATGCCATCCATTTGTCTACTATGCTACTTTTTATCGGCATACCAAGAGAGCAAATCCACGGGCCAAATCCAAATCCAAAAGTTAGTCCTAATATAATATTTTCAAAACAATTTACACTCTAACCAGTCTAACCATAAATAGGTTTCCACCGCAGCTCCGCGCGGGTTATGGTTATCTAGTCTATCCTTTTTCGGGGATGAAATTATCATGTCTTTTCTGTACCCCTGGTAGCGTGTATGAAAAACTTCATAATTATCGTTTCAGTCGGCAGTTAAAACATGAAACAGACTCACTTCTGCGTTATAATATTAGCAAGGATTGATAGTTTCCGGTACATTCAATCTTTTAAGTCCACTTCAAGTCATTACAACTAATGATAGGAGTCGTCAATCTTTTAAAACAAAAAAAAACACATTACGATAGCGCTGACTAACACCATTCAGCACGAAACAATTACGTGTTATATATATTATAACAACAAAGTATTCTAAACAACTCACAAAAAACTCGACCTTAATCGAGGCCTAACGTACTCGTTAATGTTATTATGAATTGATACAAGATATGCAAACAGAACAATAACCTCCCACGGAAGTAGAGACTCGTCAATTGTAGGCGGGAAGCATATAAAGCGATTGCGATGCTTTGTACTCCATCTAGATTGGAGGCACTTTCAAGGGGCTTATTAGTAGTAACAAAGTAATTTTACTTATAAAGTATGCAGATTTCTAGTGATTGATAGATGAGTGAGTCGGGTCGTTTGCTAAAAGTTGTTAAAGTGTGTAATTGATATATGTAGATAATAGTACTAAATGACTAACTATGGCCGCTTCCGCTTCGCTTTTGTTTGTCTGATAAAGCGTATTTATATGCTATAAAAGTATGGAAGCGGCCATAGTGTAAAGAGAGTCATAGATATTAACGCGTTCACACAATAAGGTTATTTTTCTTATTCTCCATTTAAATATAGATTATTATAAAAAATAAAGAGGACACGCTTACTCAACAGAGTGAACGCTCACAACACACTAACAATTTGACCTATATACTCATATTTTTAATAACATAATTGTATTGGATCAATAATTACTAATATTTATATGCAAGATTATACAGACATTTTAAAACGTAGGTATTTAAATTACCGTCTAACAGGCTGTGTAAACGTGTTTTTAAACCATTTTTTGTACATGTTTACGGAAGACGAAGACCTTGGCCTCTGTACATATATCTATCAGTAATACAGTTTAATAATATCGCAACGCACAGAATTTAACGTATACAGATGAGGGTTCTAGAGGCGAAGCGAAGCTCAACATATGGGACTGAAGCCAATCGTAAACATCAGTTCAGACATGTCTGCTTAGGCACTGTTAAACTGTCTGATATACGAGTAAGTAACGTATTGACGCGATTATTTATGTACACATCTTATTTATAGGGTACTTTATAATTAAAGTAAAATAGCTATTCGTAATTTCGATGCTTTCGCAATTATCATATTAAATGATTTCTAAAATGTAATTTACTGTCAATAATTACTCCAAGATCTTGTCTACCTCCTTCAGAGGAATACTGTTAATGGCATAGCCAATCAGACCAGACTCTTTCCTTCTACTAAATTTAATAAAGTAGCACTTATCTTGGTTTAATGCCATATCATTCTGTACACACCAATTATATACCTCATATATGTCAATTTTCAGTTGATGTATATCTGATACACCATTTGTAGTTCTGTATATTTTAAGGTCATCGGCGAAAAATTTTAAGTTAGAATTAATGTTGTTCCCTAAATCATTAATAAATACTGAATAAAAGAGTGGCACCAGATGTGAACCTTGCGTTACCCCTGAAGGGATAATGCATTAATTTGACTTAAAACGTTTAAGTAAACAAGTTGTGATATATTTCTTAAATACGATTCCACCATGGTAATAAGGAGACATGGATGCCCATGCTCTCCAGTTTAACTATTAGCAAATCATGATTAACTAAGTCAAATGCCTTCCTAAAATCTGTATAGATGGCGTGCACTTCTTTGCCAGCATCTAGAGCAGTTGATATGTCAAAATAATATTCGACCAGGTTGGTCGTAGTATTTTTTGGATCTAAAGCCCTGTTGATTGTCATTCAACAATGCCTTGAAGTTATAATACAGCTTTTTTTGGACTAACGATTCTATGACCTTTAAGTTAGATAACATTTCAAAGTTGCACTCAAAGAGCTCTAATTAAGGCAACTCGAGTAACTCCACTAACTCCAAACCCACACCACAGAAGACGGCGGTTAGACAATAAAACTGGCCTGTATCGTGCTGGATTTCTATCAGTGGGTAAGGTCCGTGTGAGAAAGCAATACTTTAGAAACTATTATGGCAATATACGACATTTTCCTTTTCTACACGTTTTTACTGCAAATACAATGTACATTTAAACTTGCACATATATTATTTATTTTTATTTTTTGGAATTTGGGACATATAAAACAAGTTCTTTATAGTAGTCAACAGTGAAGATAATGTACAAATATAAGATATAACGCATTCACCACTGAAAACATACGAGAAAACAATGATAATCGTTACTATGATCGAAAGCGAGTTAAACCGGCGACTAACTTCAAGGTAATATAAAAGGGAAAACGGCTCGTTTGACGAAATAATAACAGTAAAATTGTGTATCTATAGCTCGTTAAAGGACACTTATAAATACATCTATATAAATAAAAATGAATAGCCAAATGTGGCTCGACCAGTTCGGCAATTCTTGAAGGGAAAACTTCTTTAGGCGCGATGAGTACTTTTTGGGTGAACAAAAATCATAGAACTCGCGTCATCGTCACCGAACGCTTTCCATGAGCTATATGTATACTGTTTATATATGTGTATTTTTTGGGTGAACAAAAAGCGTAAAACTCGCGTAATCGTCACCGCACGCTTTCCATGAGCTATATGTATACTATGTATAATGTAATAGCTCCACGGAGATGACTTTAATCCTTTTGTTTAATCAAGGTTCTAGCTGTCACACATTTAACGTAAATCAGAACAAAAGAAAGGAGTGTTTCGGATAATATTCAGTACGTTATCATTCATTAAGCTGTTCAAAAAGGTTTTTTGAATGAAAAGACACACATTTCACCATTTCTTTGTGTCAAAAAGCTTGTGTTTAGTTGTAAGTAATCCTTGTTTATAATTAAGCCGTAACTCAATAAATAAAGTGATTGCTGTGAAATATTTTTTATTTTATTTTTTCTATTGGACTACGACTGGCCAATAACTTTACACAGTAGGAAGTCTATCGGGGCAGCTACTATTATACATATAAGAAAATGACCAGAATTCAGCCTGTTTCTGTCGTCATGAAAATAAGTGTGCAAAAATGTGCATAAAAAAAAAGAAGATGCCTTTGTGGTTCAGATGTTTTTAGAATGTGCAGATAGTGTAATTCATTCCTATAGTTATGACCGACATCAAGATTCTATACTAGTATTTTTGATAAACACAACCCAAAATGACTACCATTTAACAAAGTCAAACATATACATATTGAAGTGGGAGAGCCATGCTTAGTCATGTCACATTGGCTCACTCAACCGTTGTTATACAACGGCCTTACAGAAAACCAGTTCTTAAGCAATGCGTGCGTTGTGTTTCATCGAATAAGTGAGGTTACCGGAGACTCAACCCACTTCTCTCCTCTTTCTCTAACCCTCTTTCCCCCTTTTTATCTCCTTTCCATCTCTCTTTCTCACCCCTAACGTCAAAGGCGATCACTAAAGATTGTACACTAAACATAAACAAACATTTTTTTTTTATTAAATATCATTTTTTTTATTTATTCTTCAGGAAACATTTACTTTCAATACAAACATCGCTTAACCGTTTACCGTTACTGTTACATATTATTGTTAATATAAATTATATGCAAATTAAACATTTTTAAACCACTAAACTAAATAATATGAAAAAGAAAGCACAGACAAGCATTGCTATAAGTTAGATTCGACACTACTAGAGGCAACACCTTGGAGTAGAATTCAACGCCCACAACTATAAATTCCAATCCAATGATTAGAAAAAACTGTTGATGTTCACACGGCTGAGCAGATGTTCTTGTAGTATAGCTAAGAACACTTTCGTATAAGACGCCTTTAAATACAAAAAAGATTTAATGAAAATAGGTTCATCCCTTCAGGAGTTATGATGCAACAGATAGACACACAAATACACTGACGGAATCGTCTTTTCACTTTCACACCCCATTTATGGCGAATTTTAAAAACAAAGGAGCATTTAACATTTTTTAGTAAATCTCTAGGGGTCTCTATCTATTGGCTGATTTTTCTAACAAAAAACATATCGATCTAAGGTTTGTTTAGCTGCTAACATTTGGCCTATCTCTAGCTTTACAGGGAGTTTTCACAGGCTCACTCGTCAAGCCTACGCGCTGTAACTGTATGTTTGATTTTATTTTCAACTTAAAGAGAATATCGCTAGTTGTTTAAGAGCCGACAATAAATATCGCTCATCGTTGCTTAAGTGTTGAAGCGAAAGATGTTGCATTTATTGGAAGATGCGTGAAAACTATTACGAGTACTAGTCCTAGTCTAGGAGTCTAGGCTTCCAATATTCCACGGAGCAAGTTGCTTTATTTGCTCCGTACAATAGTCTTTATTTACGTTATGATTACAACAGCTAGTGATGAGAAAGATGTTCAAGAGTCGATTTAACTTCAAATGGTGTATATACAGGAGTAGAATCGAAGGCAGTATTAAAAAAATGGTCAAAGAGTATTATTTATTTGCCTGATTTCTCTTTTCCTCTCATTGCTGAATTTTTACGAATTTTAATTAATAAATGCTTATTTTATATGTATAGATATTTATTCTATGTGTCTGTATATGTGGATTTGTTTGTATTTACATATATAATAATGTATATGTATAGTAGTTGCAATGGCAATGTAGTTTATACAACCAATTTTCCTTTGTATACTTAATTTGCGTTTGATACGCTTCTCCTACACCCTCGGGAATATGGGCACCTCGCAAAACCATTTAACATTCATAGAAAAGCAAATACACCTTCGAAGTAAGTATGTCCTTTCTGCAAAAATATTCTTAATCAATAAGTTGCTATTTGAATTAAATATGGTTTCCCTCATTCTTTCTTTCTTATTACGCAAAGCACTGGAAGAGAGAAAGCCAGCATTGTGTTAATACAAATACTGTTCTACAAACACGGTGTTATTTCTGTTAGTAAGTATGACAAGGTACATTATGTTGTTAAGGGTATTGGTGAAGATTTCTTTAACTGCGTAATACATTACAATACTACAAAACTACTTTGAACTTCAAAAAGTAGACAACCGACTTCAATGCCTCTATCATAAAATTTAAGACTAATATGGTTTTCTCATGGATGCCATTGTTAGAACTGGACCAAATTAAAATGGGACCACACGGGAAGCACCAGCTTTCAAATTAAAAAAATCGTCGAAATCAAAAACAAACATAAAAAAATACAGTCGAATGAGAACCTCCTCCTTTTTGAAGTCGGTTGAAAAGAAAAAACATCGAAACCTACAGACCAGAGTTATAAAAGTAAACCGAGTACGTGAACAAACCAGCTTAATGCTTTTTTTTCTCAATTACTTAATCTAATAATAAAACATAAAACATTAATATGAATAAGACTGTCTGTGTTTGATGGACTTGAGCGTTTTATAATATAAGTATAAGCATAGGTATAATTTTTATGTACCTATACCTTTTTTACCTTATCTTTTTGTTCTTTATTTTTAACTATACGCTGAAATAATTAGTTCTAACATGTATTATTTTATATTTAGATTACTTTTGTGAAGTGCAAAACAAATATATTTTCTGTCTTTCATTCTTCTTCCTAAAGAACCATCTTTATACGCGTACAAAAGAGCTCGTGTACACTGGAGTACACAAGACAATAAGTCATTCTATGATCGTACTAAAAGTACAGTATTTTACGTCTCTTACTCAAATAACTGTTAGCAACGTATATTATAATGAATTGATGATTAATTTATCCTACAACTATATGTCTAAAGTACACACAATTCGTATATCTCCGTACTATTTATTTAGTTCACACATACCTATACCGGCCATCGCACTATACCAGTTGGTAAAGAAAATTAAAAAGTTTGCTAAAACATTGAGGGTACTCTAGTGACCACTGTCGTGCCAGTTTTTTGTTCTAGCGACACGTGATGTATTTAACTGGTGTGAGATAATAAATATTTCCTATTTCTTAATAACTACGATGTATTTGTTTTAAACTTCAGTACGTAATTATCCTACCATAGTGACTCCACTTTGCTTGATGGAAAGCAATAAGTGGAGTCAATCCTCATTGCATGTCTAGTCAATGCAACATTATGACTATGGCGGCCTGGTGGGATGCTTTTTCAAGCCCCGCTTAAAAGTCCCGGGAGCAAGTACGTTTATATATGCTTCGTCGCAAGACGACACTAATTACACTCATATACTATGTATCTCATGTAAGTGAACTGTTTATATTCTTATTAGAATAAAGTTTCTATAAACCTAAAGTACATATAAATTATTATTTCTTTCTCAAAATTTGGATAACTTATTATTAGTTATTATATGATGGATAGCAAAACCGGCAATTATAGTACAGTAACTCGTTTCCCACAGCTGGCATTATAAACACCCGATACGATCTTTGTTCCCTTTCATTGAGATCGGCATGGGTATAAATCTTTCACTCCACAGTTCATATGCGGAGTAACCTACTTATACATATGTACACACGCCACGCACTTTCTCTAGTTACAGAACTGCATTAACGAGGGCCGACTATAGTTTTATTTGAAAGTGATGCATATTAACTTCTAACACAGAAACATTTAGCATTTTACATTGCAAGAAATTATAGGGCATCGATGAGAGACAGCGGCTACCGCAATTAAAAATAATACTTATACTTGTAGTACGGGAAGGAACGTTAATTTCGGGTGATCATTTCAGGTCGCAAAATTGTAAAATGTAGCCCATAGTCCAGCGATAAATAGCAATCGTCAGCTATCAGAGTCGTGTTGGAGGTGGCTGTAATTAAATATCAGATATGCAAATCCCTCAGTGAATGGTATTATCCCCGTTAAAATAATATTTGACTATTCTTTTAATTATATTATTAACATAAAAAGTTCAATATTTATATTTCATTGAACCTTAATTTTTTTACATTAATTATTTTTCATACAGGGTTACATGAGTAACTGACGAATAATTAAACATTATCTTTTTAGTTGTTTTTTTTATTATTAAATATGGTATTATCATTATATGAACATGTGTTACTCAAATTTTCGATAGGGACCATAATGATGGCGCTCGTTTCTATTACTAGCAATCTCTATTCTATCGACTACATAATTATATAAAATGTTGAAACCTGAAATCACCATCCGAAATAAAGGTTGCCTCCCGAACTATATAGTCCGGGAGGTAGCGTTGCAAATACAAAAGTCATAGTATGCCGGCTTATATTAACAGCGATAGTTGACCTTATTTGACTTATAAGTAAACCGACCGTCAGCTGATCATGTCGCGGTGGGTTTGGCTGTGGGGGGCTGCGAAAGAGGTACAAAAAACACAATTTAAGTGATAGTACGTCGGCTGAAACTTTTTCCAGAAATAGTTGTTACCATACTGAGCTGAAAAAAAATCGTCATCTGCATCGTGGAGGGGGGAATATGCATCAGCTGCTCACATGAACTTGTAAAAAATAACGTGAAATAAAGTTATATTACGCCGAATGAAATTTAACTACGTGATTCTTCAAATAATTAAGAGTAAAAAAAAAATATGTCGACAATTAAACCGTTTTGTGTTTTCTGTGGCAAAAAAGAAAAGTTAATATTATTTTCTGACAAAACGATTGAAAAATGTTTTTTTTTTTTTATATATTGGCCTGCCATTATCACTCCACTCTGCCGGATGGAAAGCAACAAGTGGAGTCTAGGAGTGGTGGTCACCATCTTCATTGCAAGTGTAGTCAATGTAGCATGGTGAGCCACACTATGGCGGCCTGGTGAGATGCTTTTTCACGCCCCGCTTAAAAGACCCGGGATCAAAGTGGGAGGGAAACTGGCGCGCCGGTAGTGAGTTCCAGGCTTTAACCGATCGGCACAGAAACAAAGAGCCGAACCGTTGTACTTCTATATTGTAGATTCGTCAGAAAAATAATCTCTCAATGAAAAGTGCATTTAGAATTGAAACCATGCGAAGTGTTATCGACAGTTCACCGCTTTACCGCCAAAATACAGAGCAGCCGTTGAAAATCCTTCGACATCTGCAGCGTCGAGGTAAGTTATACTTTATTAATTTTTAACTGTTATTTGTATTGATATTAATTTTGATTTTTACTATTTTATTGTACTAGTAATGAAGATCGTAGAATTTTTTTTTTTAATTTTCAATTCATTATTTTTCCATTTTTTTTCTGTCTAATTTTTCTAGCAGATTTTGCCCTCAAGTCTTGAAAAAGCTAGTCTAGCCCGAAGGTCGTGTTATGGGTTCGAGGAAGGCCAGAACCATTCTCGAAATATGTGTTTAAAAGGAAACAGCATAATAGCAATGCTCCAATATTTTAAATCTTCACTGGGTCAGCTGACGGTCTTTCCACCGCTATACAAACAGCTGATTGTTGTTTTCGTAATTTTAATAATCACGTAATTCTTCGAATCACTTAATTATTTGAAGAATCACGTAGTCAAATTTCATTCGGCGTAATATAACTTTATTTTAGGTGTTTTTTTACAAGTTCATGTGAGCAGCTGACGCATATTCCCCCCTCCACGATACAGCTGACGATTTTTTTCAGCTCAGTATGGTAACAACTATTTATCGAAAAAGTTTCAGCCGGCGTACTATCACTTTTTTTTTCGACCACTTCCGCAACCTCCCAATTCCACACCCACCGCGGGTGCGCCAGCTGACTCCTGGTTCAGTTGTATGTCATTTGAGATCTATCGAAAAAGATGGCAAGCAATCGGCGTAAAATGACTGCCCAAATGCAACGCTACCTCCCGGACCAATACTTTAAATAAGCCACCACGCTCTGGTGATTTTTAATCGGTATTACGATAGTTTATACATTATCGACTATATGACAAAACGATCGTGCCGCGGTTGCCATAAGAATTCTTACCTTGTAGGTTCGTAACATCATAACACACATTCAGACACTGGTTTCTTATCTTAAATATTTCGCATGTTACAGGTGGATATACAGCCATACAAATATACGATATTCACTACTTGTAGAAAACCGCTTTAACTTACGAGTATCTTCTGCGTACTAAAAGTTCAAAGTCAACAAAAACAATAATTAATCACCACCCTTCAATATCAGTAAATTGTCATAAATAGTCATAATTTATGCATGTGTCAGTAAATTATCAAAATACTTATTATTATTCATAACATTAATGTATAAGAGTACAAGACCCCGTTTTAGAAGACCACATGTCTTATTACACATACACGTATTTGTTAATTGTTGTTACAATTGTTATTCACGGGATATTGGACGTGTGACGACGTTAAATAAGAGTGATTGACTATACCAAATGCATCATTCGCTTTACTCCCCAATTAGCAATCAATTCTTCACTGAACTGACCGTTACATGTGTAGCACACACGCGTCATGTGTGAAATTCTTTCTTTTATGTTATATTGGGTAAACGAGTAGACGCGTCATGATGGTAAGTGCCTACCGCCGTCCATGGACATCTGAATTCAGAAGTCGTAAGTGTATTGGCGGCCTTTGGGGCTATATGAAGGCTTGAAGGTCGTATTGGTCCGGAAATACGGCACTCAAAATTTCGTTACACAAATTGTATGGTTGGTTCTTTCAATAATTTGGTCATTCTGCTCAGTAATGTACGATCTATTGGTAGTCTTTCTTAAATACAGGATTAAGGGCCACTGCTCTAGACCACTGTCACTTTTTATGTTGGAACCTGCATACACTTGATCGCAAGTCTGACAAACAGAATAATCAAGTAGGCAAATCATAAAACAGGTAGGCTAAATATACACTACAATCATAGTAAAACGCGTATGGATCGAGTTTGATTAATAAATATGAGAAATATCTTAAAAATAAAGTAAATTTACATTTTCAAAAACAATAATATAGATTTCTGGAACACTCATACAATCAAGATCCCAACATTCTAAATGAAAGCATGCAGGAATGTAATAATCGTATGAGATAATAAAAGTTTTGACTTGAAAACATGTAATTGTTGGACTTTGCAGAATCAATTGGTTACACATAAAATGTAATAGCTAGGTACACAAGCCTGAGTCGTTGACTTCTAAACTACTCCAGTTTAGTACACACACAGAGTTACAGTTAATTATTAATAAAACAACGGTATATAGCACAGCTATTGAACTTTGAGCACGCGATGACTGATGACTTTGATAAACAAAATGAAAATACACAAAACTCGATTTGTTACTATTTATATCAATTGCGGAAGCCTTTAAATCAAAACGGTAATATTTATTATTCCATATTTCTACCATAATTTACATGCCTGAATGGCAATGTTTTTTAGAACGACAGATTATCATGGCTATTTCTATAAACACGGAAGAAAGTACACCCGGAAAATTCATAAACATAAACACCCGTCAAGTATACGATCTCCTCGAGCACACATTAATATTATATTCAGTCGTCATGTGCATGCATGCATCGTCGGTCAGTGCAGCGAATATAGAATTTTATTGAGGGAAGTATCAAAACGTCCGCGTAGCTAGCTATTCATGAACATGCACTATGAATAAAGATAAAGAACATCTTATCTGATAAATAATTGTTAAATTTTCTAACTTACTATCCAATAAGAAATCTTTCAGAAATCAGAATATTTCTTCGTATAACCTAGCATATGCTTGAAAATCCCAGCCTGCCAGTTAACCGATCATGACCACCTTTAAAAACCACAACTATATCAACGGTGCCCGTGGTCATCGAAGCAGGTAATTAAACACTCAAGCGAGTCAAAGTGCAACAATGGGTGTTTCGTGCCAAGGCGCGAAGTGTCGCGATGCTCATTAGATCGAGCGTGAGGACATTAATGAGACTAGATGGTATCACATCTAGCCGTAGCCGTCGCATACTTTCACTTTGTAAAGGCAGACAGCGGCTCTGTGCTAAGACGAAGCGACGAATGTTAACTTTACATGTATGAGCTCTGCTTGTTTAAAAGACTCTTGCTAAAAAAATTTTTGGAGTTTTTGTCTTGTGGTGTGTACCGTGATAAAAACCTTACATTTTCATTTTTCTGTAGTTCCTTATCTGATATATCTCTTCAACAAAGCTCAATGTTGTTGTTGTGTAAATAGAACATTTTTTATTCATTTTAGGATACACATACCTACTATAAAACACTGAGTACAATATAATAAGTCCATTAAAATATATCTATGCAATTATCAATTATAGACATGAATATAATGAATCTTACTTGCATAATACATCTTGAAGTAACTATTTCTTGAAGTACACAACACACATGGAAGCAGCATAAGCCATTTCAACAAAAATCTCTAAAAATTAACGAGTGTTGGATACTCGGTAGATTATATTTTTGTGTTTGGCCACATTCTATTTGAAAAAAATATATAAAAAAGGAAGTATAACTGCCTACCTAATAACAAGGTGTTAACGTTCCTGTTTTATTTTCTATTTCTTATTGGTCCTGGGTACACCACTGTTCAATCCGCTACCACTAGTAAACATATTTTTTTGAATCAAAGTTGAAACACATTCGATCGAGGCACCTTTGAACCAGGATTATAAGTCAAATTTGGTAAGCCACCTTTGTAGATACAAGTATTATTTTTAACATGACTATATGTTTTTGCAGTTAGGGTTAAATAAACTCCTCCACCACTTTCTCTTTCTCTCTTTCCCCTAGCCTAATAGGCAGACAGAACTCTGTGACGGCGAACAATTTGTCTCCTATGCTATAAAAAAAACTAATTTTACTACTTAACGTAAATGTAAACGAAAAATGTATTTATGAAAATTAATAGCGTTTTTCCTCAAACCTTTGAATAGACCCATGCAAATTTGTTGTGCTAAATCAATATTTACAAGAGCGCAGATACGGACGTAAACTAGTATGTAAATAAAATACCATCTATATACATATACCATTGGTGCGTGTTCATAGGTCATTGATTTCATATTTGTTTTGTAGTTAAAGGCATCTTGCGTGTCAAACATGATCATAATTCTTTGTAGATATGCTAATTTTACAATTAGCAACACAAATATGATAAAACACTACCATATAGCTATATCGTTAACGATATGTCATTAGTATGCATTGAATTTTAAATGCATATCAAACTTATAGATTGAGGTATGTCGGACACTTAGACTTGTGAAAAATTAAGACACCTCTCGGTTAAGAAACAAAATAGACTAAGGTAAATAGATGGTGATATCTAACTACCTTCATCTTATAGAATATTTTCTTTTCTTCTTTAAAAGTTTCAAATTCCTGCCAGTTTAACATAGATCAGATCTCCTTGTACTTCTGCAGACAGCTGTGTTTCGTCTTGTCAGTTTTCTCTTCCTTGAAGGTAGTTAAGGCCTGTTTTGTAGGGTATGACTACCCTACCCTGTCATGTCTCAGAACGTGTCCGTTCCAGTACCGTCGATACGCTTAGAATTTTTCTGCGATTAGGTCTACCTTGAATGACCCCTGGCATACTCATCTTAACTTTGCCCAGGCGGGTTGCTCCCCGGCCTTTTTAAGACCGTTTTATACAGCCGTATTCCTTTTTAAAAAAACTGGAGCCACTGCGGTGATCTAAATCTTTGTCGACATTTGCATCAGGAGCATGCCATGGCAGCTTAAAAATTTTTTTTGATTGATTACAGCGCCATCACAAGGAGAGATAGACAAACTAAAATCCTTGTGTTGTAGTATTTGACACATGATTTGATGAAGGTAAATGGTTTATTATCTGGATTTGTAAATAAGACATATAAAAAAATATATTTTAAATATAAAAAAATAACTTTTAAAATTTTATAGAAAACTACATTGTTCCCGAATCGATAATAAAATGTATTCAAAATAACGTTTTTTTAATAGTTGAATTTACAACATTAAATCGGCAAAACTTTTATGGCTGCGTAAGAACATGGCGAAAACAACGTCAAAAACAAAAGAATTTATTTTCGATTTTCGTCTGTACAACTTAAGGGTTCCATGTCAATGAAATATAAGTCACGCGTTCTAAATGAAAAATTATTACTTCACGTACCTAAAACTTTTCGCTACTTAAATAAAGAAACCGGAAGACAGAACAGAACCGGAGACAAGTTACAACCAGCAAAATAATACACAAACATAAATATACACCACATTTAAGTGAGTAGGTGGCTTCGGGTATATATTACACTGTAATGTATGCTCGTAAATAATATATATTATGTATCTATAGTTATGCATATTATATTGATATTGCATATCTGGTGTGTTGTCAATAAGAAATACAGAGTTGCCTTTCTATATCCAATATACTATTGTACTCTTTGATCAGGAGTAACTCAACCAAGGTATTTGAATTTGTGTGCTTTGGGTAATACATGGTTGCCATGGTTGTTTGTAAAAAATACGTAACCGATGGATAATAAATTGATTGTAATAAAATCATAAAAGTTATTTCTCAGCAATCTTAGCAATCTTAGGCATTTTAACCAGAACACAACTAACACGCCTTTCTTAATTCTCCTCATAAAATTCCATATCTGTCCCACTGGAGTGAAAAAGGTTGCACGTTTGCCGAGACGTAGGTATTGATAGTTCCACTGCTACGCCTCTGTACTCTGCACTACAAGTCGTGAAATACGAGCAGCTAGGTAACTAGGTAAAAGGTGAGTGCTCTCACACAACGCGCTTGTGCGTATTTACACTTTCCCAGCATATTTATACCTCCTATTATACTTATTAACTACAAATCTGTTTGTTACTCACAGCTTTTGAAGTATTATTAATAGTAATATTGAAGCAAAAGACTACGAAAAGCTTGGGTAACTTAAGTATTATTTAGTAGTATAGTATAATAGTTTGTTTTTTAATTATTGACCTTCTTATATTGCCTTAAATAATAAACATAATGAATAAAAAAAAATGTAGGTACTGTACTGTGTTCACCTTGCCACCGACAAAGATACGATGAAGAACTCGATGCCTGTGAAGATTTCCATTGGTTGTTTTTATTGTTTATGCAACATGCACCTTTGTGCATGTTGCATGTCTCTGTGTAATTTCTATTTACTCTTTAGTAAATAGAACCTACACAGAGACATGTATGTACCTACTTACATAAGCATAGCGGGCTCATAAAAAAAATGTGTGTATAGAATAAAGGTACAAACACGTAACAAAAATAAATGGTGATTATATCAGACCAGTAGCCGTGGTACATAATTGGTTGCGATGAGCGGGCATTCATTAAGAGTAAAATTATTCTAAGACAGGCGCTGACGCGGCAGGTGCGTAGACTAGTCTGGTCTGTGTAACCATCGATCGATGGGCAAATACAGAAAAACAGTCAGCGGTGAGCGGTCAATCTCGAATACCAAGATGTCTATGCACTTTAAAGGCTAGTAAACAGTCAAGTGTGAGGCATATTATTCATATTATAAAAAATAACTTAACTTAAAAAAGAAGGCCTGGTCCTCAGTTTATCGTTTTATTAAGTATGGACATAATTGTTTACATTTACAAAACTTTAGTTTATCACGAAATAGAAGCCATATTATACCATATTACGTAGAGCTTTAATTGTAATATACATATGTAGGTAGTTACTAACTTATGCGATCAGACTAGTAAACAAACCAATAACCAAAATTTAAATGAATATTTAATACCAGTATTAGGACAATATGTAAATTATATTCGTTTACATTATAAGGGTTGTTAAATAATTAAGACAGAATTGCACCTTTCTAACTTTGATCTCACGGAACGGAACCCTACAACAGAGCTTAATATTATGGCATAATTGCCGAGGGATCTCTCGAATAAATTACTAAGGATTACTTACTTGGCAGAAATCTTGCTCAAAGCTGAGAGTATCGGGGTTCTGACTTTACGCGTATCATTATATACAGTAGATATACTATACGATGCATATAATTTTAAGCAGCATTCTACGCTAATTTATGTTCTGTCTGAGGGAAGGACGAGGGTGAGGAAAAAGGAGAGGGGCCCTCGGACACCTCACTAATTTCGGGAAAATGCAACGCAAGCGTAGATTCACAACCGGTTTTCTGTTAGGCCGTGGTATAGCACCGGTTGAGCCGGCCCATTCGTGCCTAAGCATGGGTCTACCACGGTTTAAATATCCTCAAGTTTATTTTGTCAATATCCTCTTCCTAGTTAAAAATATAGATGCTTTTAGAGAAAATAACTTATCAGAACAGATAAGAGATCAGATAGATAGAGAAACTATCAGAAGAGATAAGAATATGATGGAATAATTTTTGTGCTACATAGCTCGTTTCGCGACAAGTCCTCCGTTTGGTTAGGTAAGGCACCGTTAGGAAGTTGTATGTATATTGAATTATTTTCACCATAATCTGCATTCAAGATAACTGTGTTGACGTCATAACTCTATAACATGCCAAAGATGGGTACAACAATGCTGGATGTATACTCATACATTCAGCATTGTTTTAGATTTTTAGTTCTGTGCGTTTAGATCTGTCCGTAAGTGCTATGTATCCGAAAATTATGTTTCGCGAAAGGCAATACGGTGACACAAAATCACTCTACTTAAAGTGCGCAAATATGGGTTGTATGAGCTTTAAGAAGCACGTAGCACTTACAGGCCAATTTAAACAGCTGACTAGTAGAAATTTCCTTAAAATATGTATCTGTACCTTATCATACTATTATCTTTTTATTATTTTGTAAAAAAAATAAAAAAGAAGTTTACAAAAGCGAAAGTTTGAATGAATACTCAATTACCCACACCAGAACGTCTTAATGGATCAAGATGAAATGGGGAACAGAGTTATATAAAAGTCTGGAAAAGTCAGAGTTATATAGAAGTCTGGCTGTCCCAGATTTCCTTTTTCAAATTTTCTACAAGAACGAAGTCGTGGGTAAGACCTGGTTTTTTAAATTGTGAAATTATAACACTGTTAGGTTAGGTTAGTTAACGCAGAAAACTCATGACCTTATACATCTACATATTGGTATAACGAAGTAATAAATAATAAAATAAAAAGCAAATAAGAATAGTGTGATTTAGGCTCTATGTCAGTGGCGCCTGTACGTAACTTGTGTGCATAATGTTCTACAGTTCATTGAAACCTGTTTTACATAATAGGGTCGTAATATGTACGTGGTAATGAAAACGTCTGCTTAAATGGTTACATAATTTATTTGACTAGTAGAAAACGTTTATTGACATATTTGATTTTTGAATTATTAATTACAAAATTGACTTAGAAAAGTGGTAAAAAATTGGAGATGGAAATTAAGCCATCTGACTAAAATTGATAACATTTTCTTGGAAAACCCAATGCTTTATTAACTTTTTAACGCTATCATCAAAAATGTCGCAAATCATAGCATATGCTTAGATAAGAGGTACTCGTACAACATTACAAGCGCAAAACCTACTTATTGTTCAAACATTTCTCAAATGGCCGCCAGTTGAGGCGTAAACACCCGATATAGCGCTCTCGTCTCGTGAATAGTATATTTACATGTACAGACAAACAGGCACCGATATAATGGTTCTGTTGCACAGACATGAGTGACACGACTATATCATCGTTGGGAAACAAACAGTGATAGACAACGTCGAGATAGACGAGCTTAAAATAATTGACATAATGATGTTATATTTACGAGATGTTTATGGTTGACAAGCTCTGAATCTCAGATAGCTATACTACAATACAATATTATTTATTAAACATCATAGAAAACATCATCATCATCATCATGATAACAAAAAAAAAATATAAAAAGAATATTATACAGATTGCTGGTACCATCGGCGTTCTTACTCTGATACGATAGTAAAAAGGGCAGTTTGTAGGTGCAAAAATTAAATTAAGGAATTAAACTACATGAACAAAAATAAATACTAACATAATAATATAATAAAAATATTAATGCATGGACAACTTTATATACATACACAAGATACATCTATAAAATACATACATACATTATAATATATACGAGTATACACAACATAGATACTATCGTTAAGGTTTTCACCATCATCCTATGCGACAAAATTTCCACCCCCATTACCTGGATGATCGGCATTCTATCACTGTGCGCTTTTCCAGAACCTTCTCCTGCCCTTCTGCGTGTTGAACAAATTGTCGCCTACCGTATTTCCGGACCGATACGACCTTTAAACCTACAAGAAAAGAGCGTACGCGACGGCGGTAGTCACTTACTATCAGGTGACCCGTCTGTTCATTTGCCCCCTATTCAATATATGTATATATCATCTATATATATATACATATATATATTGTCATACAAAAATAATACCCATGATTATATACATATAAGACAAGTAATATACTATTAATGTCACAATAAATTAATAACGTTGTATCCATTTCTGTATTTTATAAGAAATATTTATTGATTATATTTTATATATTTAACAGTGTAGAGCCATGCTTAGGCACGAATGGGCCGGCTCGACCGGTGCGATAAAAAAATATATATATTTTCCCTAGATCGACGGGGCCCATTCGTCAGTGATCCTGACTGCTGAGTCAGAAGTCGTGGGTTCGATACCTACACGAGACAAAAAGAATTGTGATGTCCACTGATCGTTGACCGAAGTCTTGGCGTTCTTTGTTTATGTATTTGTAAAGTCCACCGGTATACAGCATTGAGTCCTGATGCGGAGTCTTCATAAAAAAAAAAACAACTAATATCGGTTTGTTTATGAAGATGACATATATATTGGTTATTCATTATCATGTCCAAGTAATATAAGCTAATTATATGTAGTATGTCGGTACTTACTGCCTACCTATTTACATATTTCCACTCACAACTAGTTTAACATATAAAGTGACTTTTAATTAATTGGTTACATTCGGTTCACTCAAACGGTGTGCATGCATTAAAATCATCGATTGGTATTCGTCCTCCTTTCTTAATTAGGTTAATAATTACCAGTAGTATGCCGGTTTTTATTAAACAACTAAATAAGCAAAACTAATAAACACTGAGATTTAATTCACAAAGGATGGAAATTGATACAATTATTTAGCAATCAAGGGCGTAAACAGAAGCTTAAAATTACTAACTTTTGTGCCACTTACAAAGTTTCAAAATTGCCTTGAATATCGAGGCTGAACTTTATATTCCATATTGAAAACTGTACGATATATTGTCAAACGCGGTGTACCTAAACACGAGTTTTGCAAAATAATGTATGTACATAATAATTACATTTAGAAGGTTTATTTTACAGTTTTTATAATCGTAATGTACTAAAACAAATATTGCTGATACTTCTGTTTATTCAAAGAACTTCTAAACTTGACTCATGTTAATCGCATTAAGTTTGTAATAAACACCCCTTCAGAAACGGCAACTGCAAAAATATGTAGGTATATGGTATTAAGTTGAGTTTAATTACTCCTAAATTTTGCTCCGCCTGATTGATTCTTTGACGAATAGGTTTTGTCTAAAGGCAGGAAAAACGCTTTAATAAAATGACATTTGTTGTAATAAGGGAATTGCCGCATAATTGGGTTTTGGTGACCCACGTCTCTCAAAGGTAGCACACTTGTCCGTCTTCTGTCAAATGAGTGATAAATACTATTTGTACGCCCATACACTTGACCTACAATGTAGGAAGCATTAATAGAATAAGTAGCTAAGAAGTACCACCTGTTCGGAAAAATGTATTTGATGATTGGTAGAGATATAACAGGGCGTTAAAATTATATGACAATTTAAGTCACAAAATTAACTTGAGTGCCATGAGCCTAAAAACTTTAAAAATACAAACAATACATTATTTTTGTTCTCTGCGGGTAGAAATATGTCGTGTTAAATAGCTCTAGAATAACACGTCTAACTTAAATCTATATTAACTTCGTTTAGATACTGAGGTTATATACAGTACAAACCTCGGTGTTCAAAGCGCTTCAACTTAGAAGGAACTAGGTATGATATACCCACAGGTAAGTTTTTTATTTTCGCCAAACGATTTTTCATGCGCCGCCAACGAGTATCGTCAATATCCAGCCGTAAGTACATACATCCTACATAGCAGTTTACCTAAAAATGAACTTAAAAGGAGCCCACCATTAAACGCCCACAACACATCGTATATACTTCTTATGGAAAAACTTAAATCCTCAATTAATAATACATTATCATAATATTATTACGAAACACATAGTGGCTAACAAATCTAGTAGGTAGTTAAAGTCACAGTTTAAATTGCGGGTCGATAAAACATAATTAATTATAACCAAGAAAATATAATTGACGACTTAACTGTACTTACAAAAAAAAAAACTGACTACTACTATTAAAAAGGCACTTATGTTACTGATATTTCCATTTTACAAGATAAGAAAAACCAGATTCAATACCCAATACGTATAATCTTGTTAACATGTTTCTTTTTAGAAAATAACCATGCATTGCATTGCAATAGGACAAAAATGATGATATCGATTCATCGCACTCCGTTCCTATTAGACGGGCGGAGTAATGTGCTAAGAAGTACTTACACATTTTGTAGGTGTTTTGTGTAACTTGAAGGGTTTGTTTAACTCTAGTATAGTTCCTATTAGATACATATATTACTTGTGTATTAATACAACTACACCATTAAAAAAGAAATGTATAAAAAGAGGCTGCAGAAGCTAATTATACTTCTACGTATTAATTATTACTAAACTATTTTTTACTTGATCGGAAAGTTACTCGTGAGTGGCATTAGGTATGGTTCATATTATTATCTGATAACAGCCAACCGTAACTTAAGCCGCAGGTGCCACTTATGTGTACCTACGTACACGCTGGAAGAAATAGTGAAATTTGTATTGACTGCTATTTAACACTAATTCTTTCCATATTTTTGTGTCTTTATAAGCATACAAAAAGTGTAAAACATTACAGAATGGTAAGAATTAGTCAATATGTAAAAAAAAAAATTAGTAGAACTTAGTCCAACAGATGTTCCTGGTCCAGTGGCAAAATTTTATGAATAAAAAACACCTACATAAGAATGTATTCATGTATCTAGGAGAAAGACGTGCTGTTTTCTTTAATATGCGTGATAAATGGTGCCTTTAGTTAAAATTTCTTAAAAAAAAAAAGAAGGAAATCATCAAGCAACCTAATTCAGAAGAGATCAGCCTAGAACACACCCACTAAGCCACTTACCTTCTTATGTCAAGGATCCAATGAGGTCGTCCAAAAACAATGAAGAATACAGTTGCCTCCCGTATCACAGGACGTACAAGTATGCAATCCCGGGGGCTGAGGTCTACTGCAGGCTTAGTCACGTTTACTCATCCGAATCCGAATCTTATTCCAGCTTACGCGCCTTTTCCTGACTCAAACTAAAATTACTCATTTACACAACAATCCCAAATTGAAAACAAAAAGTTAAAAATATTAAGGGAGAAAATCTAGTTCTCGTAGCCTCCGCATGAACTTTAATCTTTAGAGCGGAGCATATATTTTTCGTAATATCAGACGAAATTGAAGTTACAAGAGCATGTTCTTATGTATATGTATATAGGTATACAGAACTTTTAGGTATGTACACATATGTATACGCATTATGCGAATGGATACAAAATTAAAATAAAAAGCTACTAAAAGAAACGTAGAGTGGATGGCGCTTGAAAAATTGAATCCATTCTACAAGAACATATACATAACGTGCTATTCATTTCTATACGTAATAGTTTTAGAAAAAGTATATAAAAAGTATCGACTGCGGAACGCGTCCGATCTTATTAGAGAAACGGCCGACAGCCAAACTAGTTTTACAGTTACCACGAGACGATTCGGTGCTGCAACGATACCTAGTCGAAGGTCGAGGGATATCGAGTGGGACCAATTTCAAATTAGTTCTAAAACTTGACATCAACTCTGGATATCTAGAAAATATTCTATCTCACGATCCAGTTTGTGAAAAAAAATTCGATGCACAAACGTTGTCTACCTTCGACAAAGTCAAGTTTAAAATTGAGTTATCCACATTTACCTCAGTTTTATCGAAAAGCATTATAGCAAAACGTAATAAACTTAAATATATCAAGTAATCGGATTAACGTTGTAAGCTTGAAATGCTACACTAGCTGTAAAATGTATTTCTTTTTTATATCTACTTATAAAAGGGAACGAATTGGTCTAAGCTATATTATAATTATAGCTCGGACTGATCTTAGAACAAATATATTATTAAACAGCAAGTTCCTAAATATTTTAGAAATAATTTATTTTCAAACAAAGGTTATTTATTATGTAACTTTGTGATTTACGCACAGTTTTACATCAAAATAAATATGGAAATATGTTCATCAGGCTCATTACAAATGACAGAATAATTTAAATAGCTCAAGGTCGTGCCGTGGTTAATCAAAGTATTATTGGATCATCGAATCCGATGTATTATATCAGTAGGTACAAAATTACCTACGAGATCAAAATAAAACTCAAGAAAGTATATACAGTACGTAATTATATGTATAAGAACATACTGTATATGCTTTATGCACTATAAATATGTATACGTTCTGTTTTGTATATATACATCAGTTATTTCAGTTCTCACGGCACATTGTTCTCAAATGTTTTTTAATGAGTAATTCAATTTAAAATTCACTGCCTTCCTCTCCGGCCTCACTATCGTAAGTTAAACTTACAACCAAGTTTTTGTTACCTTTATATTTCACGTCAAAAATAAAGTATCCCTTACGATATATGTGTATATATTGTTTAATAATGTGTACTGTTAAATTATTTTCATGTAATACTGGAATTTATACGTGCTTATTGACAAATGCACCTACAGTGTAGTAAGACATAGATTTCTTATTTTTTTTAGGCTTTCATACCAAGGTTCCTATAGACTTGTTCTAGATTTTACACATTTACTATATCCATTCAATAACACGATACCGTAAACTCACCTTCGTCGGCCAGAACACGTTTATCGTCCACATCCACACTTCCGTTTATCCACTCAACACTTTTGACACAGATCTGCTAATTAGTGCTTACGATTGCGCACGCATGACTCTATTAATTGACACATATACTTGTAGTTTAACAGCACAATCACTTAGATAATTAAACAATTACACATGACAATTCACACTTACATCCAAAGCTCACATAACACATTAATATTAACCCTCACGTTACATACATCCAAATAATTTATTATTTAACTGCAAAGAAACAAAGTCGTTCGATATTAATTCGTAGCGCGCGAAAATTCTGGCGAAAGCTAAGAGCTGCGCGCGCGACGCGCGTGCTTTGCTCGCATGTGCCGACAGCTGACTGAATCGCAATTCAAAACAACGCTGCAAGCCTTCAATTTTTCGCTAACGGCCTTCAATAGACGCAAACTCTTCACAAACTGGTGATAGATTTTAAACAGCAAACAACGACCACAAAGGTTTATTGATCGCGATTTGTCGTGAAATCTTAGATCCTTTTAAAGATTAGAACCAAATATTTTTCTCAGTGATATTACAAGTTACAAGACGAAACTCTAACTGATTTCTCTACATCTCACTGGTAACTAAGAAGCAAATAGAAAACAGATTATCATCTAATTATAGTTTGTAAAACACCAATATTATTCAACAATCCATTTAGAACTCGCACTAGACTTGTATAACGCTAATGACATTGAAATTGCGATCTAAAATCGCTTCCTGTGTATTTAATACTACGGAAAGGAGTCTAGGCATGTTCTGTACGTAAATTTAGTTCGTATACATAGACAGGCTGGTAATGTATAATAAATTGTAGAGATTCGCTTCTCTCACTGCAAGTAGATGTGATTTATGTACAGAACTGTGTCGAATTAACAATTACCGCTTGTATGGTAAGGTTAACCAAACGAGACCGTTATTGTACTCTTACGTAGGATTTGAACAAAGACATGTGGGTCTCTTATATGTATTGTAGTCTGTAGTTTATTACTGTTAATGACTTCTCAGAAGATTAGTTTACACACTATAATTTTTGCCATCAGTAGTATGTCAGATGTCATTAGAAAACTCAATGACCGCTGACTATTGGTATGTGTGCACTGCATATACTCGTAGTACACTCCATCTGGGGTTTAGTAATTCAGTAATGTAGGTAAAATTACTCAAACATATTACAAAACTATGACCGCTGAAATAAAATTTCTGAACGATTTTAAGTACAGAACACTCATTGAGTAAAAGGTCATACAATAATCATCAGCTATTTATTAGTATATAATAATACTGTCGCTCATCAATTATTGTATAACATTACTCAAGCTTCCACTTACTATTGCCTTTTTAGTAGCCCCGGATCGTAATCTCTATTTAATCATCGTTTTATTTGATTGGAATTTTAGGGCAGTTATATTATCAATTAAATGCTTAGGTTAACTATTTTACCTGTAATATTAATTACTTACGAACAACCATATAGGTACATATTATGTATGATGTAGATATAAAAGAGTTGAATTTTATTTAGGCTAGTTTATTTAAAACTAGCGTGAATGTTGATTTTGTTAAGCAATTCTAACAAAACAATGCTTACACTGTACTGCCAAGTGAGTGAATGTACCGTACCCAACAGCCCCTATCCTTATTACTCCCCCCCCCCTCATCACCCTCAATGGAGAGAAGAGCAGCCCTCGAGTTGCGGTAAATTTTAAAAACGTAACTAATAAAGAAACTTACTGACGCTTTGATATTACTAGTTAGGGTTCAGGAGTTGAATATACTTACCTATTTTACAATTTTTTTTTTATACTATAGGGGGACAGACGAACAGACGGGTCACCTGATGGTAAGTGACACCGCCGTCCATGGACACTTGCAACTCAAGAGTCGCAAGTGCGCTGCCCGCCTTTGAGGGTGATGAGAGATGGGGGATGCAGGGAGCGGAAAGAAGAGAGGAGGGATGAGGAGATGGAAAAAAGGAGAAAGGAGATGAATGGGAGAGAAAAGGGGGGAGGAGGAATTGGGCCTCCGGAAACCTCACTCAATTCGGGGAAATGCAACGCAAGCGTTACTTCACAACCGGTTTTCTGTGAGGCCGTGGTATCGCACCGGTCGAGCCGGCCCATTCGTGCAAAAGCATGGCTCTACCACTGAAAAAGAATGGGCTTGTTTTTGAAAGAGAATGGGCTTGAGACTTATCCAGCTACCGCAGGTGCTTATCGGAAGGACACTGCACTCTACATTCTATCTGAGAGCTCAGTGTGGAATATACTATATTACAAAGTAAATATCTAAATGGCAGATTTATGGAAATACAGTTTGAAATTTATCTGATTTTCATAACTGTCAAACCTTAGTACACTACCTACTAATACTTAGTTAACGTACTGCGACAGGGTTTAGTCATCTCTTCTATTTCCCCTGAGGGTAGGCAGAGGTGTATAAAACACCCTAATTTTGTCAATAGGAACTTCCCAGGTCCCACTAACGTAATAGAGGGCAAAACTATTGCCGTCAATCGGGCACCTTATGACTGTATACATACTGTCTGATAGATAACAGTCCGATCCATTAGTCGCCTTTTACAACACCTACGGGAAGAAATGTGGTAGCTCTTTTATACTCCACAGAGAACCACACAACAATCTTCTAATTTATAGTTATAAATAGTGACAAGACAAAATGTAAGATTAGTGTAAAATAATGTTATCTGCCTTCAACTAGCTCTTTTTTTTAAAGAGAGGGCTGCGAACGACGAATTGAAACTATTGGTTAATATCACCGAAGATATCTGAGATTATAAATTATTTACTACTACATGCGTTTTGCGAGCATGGTGGGGCTGTGACTTTATTCATCATTCAGTCACGACAAAGATTAAAGATTAAGTTTTCAATTACTCAAAGTAAAATAAAGGTAGATAAAGTTAGAAAAAAGTATTGAATGTTTTTGTATCGTAAGCCATGTATTAAAATTAGGTTTTGTTGAAGTATTTGTTTTCAAAAGCTTCACGCGCAAAATGTTACAATATATGTAAAAATTGGTTGTTGAGTAATTAGGTTGTTACTTCCGACGTATTTGTTTGCATATCATTAATTTTTAATCAATATCATTAGTATTGCCATTCATAATAATTTCATTGTAACTGTTAAAATATCATACACAATTATATAAGTTAAGAACCTACGTGGTTTAATTAATACTACTACTAATATACTTACTCTCGGTGATTAGTTGAACTCTTCGACTACCCCGTTCTTAATGTTGTTTCTTATTGTTTCTAGTTTTTTTTTTTGCATTACTCCTACCATAGTTCGCGAAATCTGACGAACTAACCATAAGGTGTGTAGGAGACAAGCAAGGGGTCAAATTACGCGCGTGTTTTATTACATAAACAAGTAGTGCTGTCGCCGCAAAATTATAAAATCAGTTGGAATACAGCTTATTGAGATATTATTTGTAATAACGCTGATTTCGATAAACAGTTTTTAAATGTAATCAACATTAGTGTTTAAATGTAAGCAACGACTAAAAGCGTAAAACATATAAGACAATAGTTAACTCTAGTTCCCGCAATCTGTGGTTCGTATCAGGTTGTGTCACTCAACTCTCCCGAATCGAACCTTTATAGGTCCTTTCACGAAAACATTACGGTACGACTACTTTTGCGGTTCGGTTTACTTATTCGTACTAGTTATGTATCGAACCTAAAGACTTGTACAATTGCATTAATTAAACCACGTAGGTACTTAACTTATATATATATATATATATATATATATATATATATATATATATGTATAACTTATTTTGTCCAGTTATACCATTTTAATAAGTTAAACTATCAACGTTAGCTTCAGTGATTAAACAATAATTGATGATGATCATTAAAACAATTTATCCAATAATTTGAGATATCATTGCTAGGTAGTACAAGTGACGAAGTCTATTCTCCTAACTTGGTGAATAAGAACATAAATTAAAGGAATCGGATTTAGATTAAACTTATTTTTTTACTAATATTTTGCCTGAGGGTAGGAATTACCCTCATCATCGTGATAATTTCAGCCATAGAACGTCCACGGTCGGACATAGCCTCCCCCAATAAATACCAAGAAGACAAAATTAGGATTACCTTGAGATCTTAAAATGTATCGCTCAATCTCTGGTTATGGTTATTTTATTACACAGTCAATCACCATTTAGTTTTAACGAAATAATACATACGAACTTTTGTTATACAATAAATTGTTTATTATATAACAAGTCCGTATGTATTATTACACTACATTCATCACCATCTCCAGCCTTTCATCATCCACTGTTGAGCATAGACCTCTCCGAAGGCCACGGAACCCTAGCGTCAGCTCTCCTCATACAGTTTTTTAAATCAGATCACTCCACTTGGCCGCTGGGCGTTCTATACTATCCTATGGAGGTTAGGGTTACTACAACAGTAGACCTTACAGTGCCATCGACTATTAATATTTGACGTATTTCGATTAGCTCTCTTGCGAGGTGTCTTGTCTTCACCTCTTGGAACTGACTATGCTTTATTCAGCCAGTTTATTGTTTAAAAAATGTCTTCTATAAGTCGACTAGTACTACCTAGTAACTACGAGCTACACTTAATCGAAATAGTCGTTGTATTTTGACTAAAATATAACAATATTTACTGATAATCTCGCCTTACCCTCCTCGGTATATGATACTACACCTTACGTCCATCCACCGTTGAAGGTTCTTCTAAAGATACTTTGACGTAAGTAAAATCTAATTAGCCGACGCATAGATATCAAGCAGTAGTCCACCATTCCAAGAATATAAGGATAATATAATAATAATAAGTTGATAATCTGAAATATGTAATATTGGGTGTTGGAGTTGACCAACATGGCGATTATATTTTTTAGACTATTATTTGTCTCCAGAAATATACATTGGCGGAATCTCTGCGTTGAATTTACATGCGAGAGAGTCCATATCCTTATAAACAACTAGTAATAATAAGTCGCGGAAAAATGAGCGGTCTTCCTGGTGCTGCCATCTACATTTTCTATAACGGTGGCACTAAACGTTGACATAATTCAGTAATATAATTTTAGATCAATTAGTCGAAATATATGCGAATGTAAAGCAGTTCCTTGATTCTTCCGTTATGGTCATAAAAAAATTGATTTCGTTTAAGTTGCAAAATATTTTGTAACCATTCCTGCCTATCACATGTACGATTTCTCGCCTATAGCATGGTACAAGTGTATTTAAATCATATCGTGTCGTTTTAACACATCGGTGGGGATCTCTAAGTAGGTAAGCAGTAAAACAAATACTCGGTAAATCTAAGACAGAAGGTGAATTGAAAATCTAGAAAATTTTTGTTTTAGTAGTTATAATTTTTACAAACATATATTAAGTAACTAGAGAATACAAATATGCATATTCCCTACTGTTGAGGGTCAGACTATAATTATCGCATTAGTATCTTATATACACAGCGAAAAAGACAACCCTAAAAGCAATAAAATCATCACAAATTAAATTGTATGGAAGGCCTATATACGTTAGCTATAGTTGTCCTTTTTTAAATTCTATATAGGTATATTTTCAAAAGTGAAAAATCCTAGTAGATGGAGGTAGGTAGGTACATATTTTTATTATAAATACTGTGAAATTACCAATCCCGTAGATTAAACGTCTGTATGTAATATTCATTCACTCAGTTACTGAGTACTAACATTTTTATATTTATTATATCAGTCTTTAGCCATACGCCGACCACCATCACAGTTTTCAGATAAGTTTACAATGCTTGTACATAGATGGATGTAGCAGAACAAGTTATACAAAAGTGTACGTAGTGTTTTAAATGAGAAGATAACGACCTCTCTATTGGTATACAGCCATTAATCATTAAAAAAGAATCATCATCATATAATCTGGTGTGTCGTTTACTGCGGACAAGCTTACCTACACTTTTAGGACAGACTAGATCAACTTTATAATGTTTTTCAGATTTTGGTTTACATATAAATGTCACGTTTAGAATTTTAGAATTCAAAATGTGATAGGCGGGGAGCCGGTAACACTGAAAGTCCCGTCATAGCGGAATCAATTTTTTTTTATTTAAATAAATAGAACATAAGTATAGGAATAAAATAAGCTCGGTATGCGTGGATTTCTATTGCCGAAACAATGTAATAAAAAAAATATTTCAAAAATTGAAAATGTTTTACCGTCATCGCGGATATTTTTTTTTTTTATGTATTCGACAGTAAATTTTATTGGCTTTTAGAAAAAAATCACGCAAACCACTTTTTCTTGCCGGAAGGGTCTGGCATACCTATTTGAATCGATAAATAAGAAAAGAAGATATTTTTAAAAATTACATAAGAATGAATAAAATAAAAAAAAAAAGTTTCCGGCATGATGGAGAAATTTTAGCCCTCATCACAAACTTCAAATAGTATAAAAAATTGATTCCGCTATGACGGGACTTTCAGTGTTACCGGCTCCTGGACCATGAAGTTACAAAACTTTTTTGATAATTATATTTATGCATGAACAGATGATACAGGTTATATGTATGAACAATGACATTCACAGAATATAACATAGTATTTTGGAAACAGTAGATCTGTATCATTTATTTGAGTAAGGTCAATCAAAACCTTGTTTGTTGATAGATGGGTTTACTTCATACTACAGCTAGGTACTATAATTGGAGCCCTTATAAGCAACATTTAAGAAATCAAACTTCCTATCCATCAATCTGAAAGAGATCTATTATTTATTTCTTTATTATTAGAAATGTATTTTGGAACTATCTGAAAACTGTAACGATGGTTGATGTTGCATTTCCGTGCATAGCAAAAACTGCTTTACAAGCTTGCAAATGAATGATAACCGATAGTGCCACTAACTATGAGAAAACTTTCAATAGCATGATGAGTTTCTTCTTTGTTACCAGATTGATGCATACGTAATAAACCTATAACCTACCTATTATAATTACATTTTAGAATATAAAGTAAATTGTAGCACAAATTCCTTTATAACATACGTATAATATAAATCGTCTTACTATCGCAAATACAAATTATATAGTTCAATAAACATATAATCTAAGGTTGCTTATATCCTTACTAATATACAATAATTTATGATACGTTATACATTTTTGAGCTTTTTTTTAAGAAAAAATATGTGTAGAAAAAAAACATATAGTTTGTCTCAATTTTTGTTATTTTTCGCAGAATCGACCAAGAGCCATACATTAAAACTAAACCATATAATTAATTAAATATATAGCGAAAAGCTACATACATTTTAAACATGTTGTAGTTAAAGTTAATTTTTTAATGGAATGAAATTTAATACTCAGGACGATAAATCAGAACCCTGTACTCCTTCGGGACAGAGTTATGCAGAAATGCCGTCTACGCCTTTAAGGCTACTTAGATGATATTTATAATATTTCTTATAATTTAATATTGGAAGAAGTAGGCTCTCAGGCTGGTTGTTCTGTGACTATTAGCCTTCCTAGAACCCATTTTTAGTTTGTTAGTAGTTTTTAAAATTAAAGTTGGCAATGAGATGAACGTACATAAATACATTTAAAACCTTGTTTTATTGCTATGTTACTTTAATAATAAATTTATATTGCTAAATACGTACATAGTGGGTATACTTATTTTTATCAGGCACAAATTGTTATGGCCTATTTAGTTAGACGTTTTTGTTGTGTACTAGTTGTTATATAACAATTTAACAGCAGTTAGCATCGATAGCCATTTTCTTGTCACTTTGTCTATTTGTCTCACAAACAACAAACTATTATACATTCCATAGTACCTTTTTCTTTTAATATTCCCATATTTAATTGCTAAAGTGCCCGTTCGTCAGCAATAGGCTTGCCCTACTACGTTGGTGGACAGTCGTAATCGGAAAAGTGGATGTTCAATAAACCTCTGCCTACCATAGGATGTTTAGGGATACAGGTATGAGCATATGTATGTATTAAAGATGTGTATGTCATAGACGATATTTGCATAAACACAAAATATGAACTAACAAAGTGGTACTAGATTTCAATCGCCATAAAACTTTGAAAAATATAATTAAACGTTAATGTATTCTAAAAGTATCAGGTAATTAGTATGTATGAAAAAAAACAAAAAGCTAAATGCACACAATGCAAATAAAAAGAAAAATAAAAGCACTGAATATAAAATACAAAGAATAGAAAATAACTATGTATTAGAACTAAATTGAGGGAATGAAAAAACTATTGTATACAACCAGTATAATAACTTTTAGTGTTGATTTACATTATATTTTTCTAAAGGAATCTAACGTTTTAACGGACTAAAGCTTTTATTGCATTTTAATATGCAATATTTCAGTTTTTTAGCAAAATTGCCTCGATTTTAGTGTTATACTGCGCGTATACAAAACTCAGTTATAAAATGAAAACCTAAAAAAATATATCATAACTACTAAATAAGTATGTCAACATTTTTTTTCCTTTCTCATCTCACATTACAATAAAAATAGAGACTAATAGAGATTACATAACAAAAATATATGATTTAATGAGGATGGAACATTTGTTTACAACAGTTTTACTACTGGTAGATAAACTATTGAAGCTTGTTACTTTTTGGTGAACTACTTTGTTAGTTAAACATGACACATTGAAACTTGCACCAGTAACTTTTTTCTTTTTAAAAGTCGCGGGGGACTTTACAAACATTTAAATAACGGACGCAAAGAACAAGAATTTAAGGTTTACACAAAATGTTGTCGAGTGTGGAGATTGCAGTCATTACATACAACCATCCCCATGTTAGTTACATGCGAGAGATACGTTTACACATACATTTTTCTGACACTTAATCTATAATCCTATACCTCTAAAATAAAATAATACCTAATAAATACAAGTGTACTCTGAGAGTGCATAACATAATAACACACGGAGTCTAAAAATAACTTTTTCTATAACATTAAACAAAAGATAACATATTTACCAAAAGTATTGATTTAAATGGAGAAATTCCTGTTTGAATACTTTATCTTTAGATAATTATAATATTTAATGGCAATGCTAGGATATTTATTTAGTTAGTTAAGGGTTTAGTATAAACATTATTGTATGAAATAGAAGAGATCAATAGCAAGTTATGTATTTGGCTAACACATTAAGTAATTTAAAGGCTTATGCACATTATGAGAAAATTCGTTCGAAAAATGATGTATAAGTTCATTCGGTCGCTAATATTTCTAGGTATAATAATTATTATAAACTTTATAAAAGTATACAAACCGACTTCAATCGTCTATAGTGAAAAATTTTAATAAGCCGTAGTTTTTATAATATATTATTTAAATTTTAAACCCGACCAACCTTGAGTAAAATAATTATTGAAATCAATTCACCACAAAGATATTGCGTAACATGTATTTTTCATTCCTTTATTAATTTCCCAAATATTTTCTTTAAATATAAATGGAATGAAACTGAAATACCCACCCATATGAAGAATATGAGGTAACAAACATACAACCGATTTGAACGGAAACCTTTTTAAACTACATTAAAAATTTCAACGCAACCAAGGAACTTGTAAATTTAAAGTAACTTTACGTCTAGTTTTTATTTTTATATTATATGTAATGAAAGGCGCATGCCATCAAATGCTTACATACAAACAGAATACATGTATTAATTTACATTCTAGTAAAGGAATACAAGTTGAATAGCGAGGACCGACGCCGAAGAAAGATTTTATCAAAATCAACATTACTGAGGTATTAAAATAGCGTTAAGAGTCTAAAGAATCAGTCATTAACAGTATTGGTGAAATTCTATTTTAATTACTAAAAACGTTAGCCGTTTAAAACAATACTAATGGTCCTAGCTACACATCAAGAATATAGTAATTACTTAACAATAACGATAATATCAGATACAAGTATTTAACAAAAGTTATTAGTTAATATTCATTCCAGTTACACCATACTTAATAGGATCTAGACCAACATTTATTAAACCATTCATTTTATATCCACAATCATCATCATGTATGCCATTATATTTTCCATTAGTGTACACTTTATCAAATTTTCTATTAACTACTTCGTCAATGGAATCTAAGAAGTGCTCAAAGAAATTAGGAAAACTGTCATAACCTGGATATACATTAATATCTATAACTGCATGGCTACCCGTGATATTGTCTATGACGACATCAAAGCCCGCCAAAAGTAATCCGATCTTTTTTCTCAGTGTCCTTATTATAGTTTTAATCTTATCTTCGTTTAATGTCATGGTGATATCCGCCTTGTCGTGTGGGTCAAGAATAGATAAAGTGGACTGACTATCAGCTTTACACACCTCCCCTGTGCTGTAGTAGATAGGTTCTAAATCTTCTGACGCGTAGAAATTTTTGAGACTAGGCCTTTCGCTAATATGATACCTGAAATAAGATAAAAGTATTTTATAATTAATGGTGGACATGAAAGCTAGATACAAATTTAGGAAATTCTTTTTGGATTTGTTGATAGTCTACTTTTCTAGATTATATACGGACACTGGAGTTAATAAGTATATACAAATTTGATGACTATATCATAATATACTGGTTAGCCTTGCTATGACGCAAAAATAAAGGTGATAAATAATTTGGACATAGTGACTTGTCTGTATGTCGAATGGTTACTTGTGGTAAACAAATTCCCTTGATTTTCCGACTTTTCCGACCTCGAAGAGTACTTGTAATGTCGTAACCATGTGGCCTCTATAACGCAGTGAGTCACATATTTGTGACAATTTACCTCAAATATAAATAAAATATAAACAAAACCTACTTGCCTCGCAGTTTTACGTAATATAAAGACTGCATATTCCGAATAACATTGTTTTTTTTTTATAAGTAATATATTCACAGGGTCAGACTTATAATATTATAAACTTACTTTAGTTTCATTATATTGCGATTATTCTACACCAGTAGTTATACCTACTTTTGAGCTTTCGCATTCCATTATGTATAATAAAATTACTACACCAGAAATTAATGCGATATACAGGTATTACAACGTGAGGTAGAAGGTTCGTCATTTCGATTACTCACGATTTCGACCACGCGACGTAGGTCGTGCACTAATTAAAAGTATGTAGTGTATATCGCATTAATAGTACTTATTTTATTAGCAGTTATGTTATTATATAGTGTTTATACCTATTTTTCAGCTTGCATAACAACTTTAAACGTTACTAGGGCCAACCTAACCTTTTATTTTAATTAACAGGTTAGATTGCCCCACAATTTTTTAAGCTGGTTTTTAGTGAAATACGAAGACGATAAAATAATGGTTAAGATATTGTACTTGCGATCAAGTATGCGGGTTCGTACCGAATCCAGTAAATGCCTACCCGACACAGGAAAATTAAATTTTAGGACTCACAAAGAAAACTAGTATATGAGTCAGCTTGACTACGGCCTCACAGAAAACCGGTTGTGGATCAATTTTTGGGTTGGATTTCACTGAGTGAATAAGGTTAATTGGGGCCTTAACCTCCCGATCTCCTCTTTCCCCTACTCCTCCGCCACTTTACCTCTGCCCTCTCGAAGGCGGGCAGCGCAAATGCGACTCTTGAGTTACCTCATTAACTCCACACACATTAACTTTAGTATGTGTGTACGTTCGTTATGTACCACATTAATTTATCTACCATCAGGTGACCCGTCTGCTCGTCTACCCAAAATACAATAAAAAAAATATTATGTGTATGTCATAAAACATATGTAGGTACATATTTTGCGACGACATATTGAATATAAATAACACAATGTGCCAATAAGATATGTTTTTGTTGATTGAAACTACAATTTAAGTATGATTAAAATTAATAATTACAGTAACAGAAACTAGATTTTAATATAATTGGGGCTTTATACATAGCAAAATATAAAAAATATATACAGTCGTGGTCAACTAATTAGGGACACTCTCTAGTTAATCCAAATTGTGAATTTATTTTTTATTTTCCAACGAGTCTAAACAATATTCCACATCTTTTACATGTAAGTATAATTAGTCATTTATGTGCCTAATTATACAAACAATAACAACTTCTTAAACATTAAACCTCTTTACAGTACAGCTGATAGATGATCACAGTGCTATTTGTTCAAAGAATGCTGGCTGGCCATTTAATTAGGGACACTGAGATATTGCGTTCTAGTTTAAAAATCTGAATCTCAATTATTATTTTCTATCTTCTCCTATTCTTTGTGGTAGTTTTGGCGGCAATCTAGATTTGTAATTTCAAGTTTTGAGAGTTATTTTGAAGAACAATGGGCAAAAATAAAAGTTGCGATGCAACACTACGAAAAATTATCATGAAGTTTGTCGAGCGTGGTTGGTCATACCGAAGGATAGCAGGATATTTAAATTGTTCAAAAACTATGGTATGCAATGCAGTGCAACATTTCAGGCGCAATAACACAACTTTAAATGTGCCCAGAAAAAAAAGATCGAGAAAAACAACTCCGCAAGAAGATAGAATGATAACCAGGTTAGCTAAGAAAGATCCGTTTCTAGGCTCTATTTTAATTAAACATGAAGTGTTTGGGGCAGACGAAAGAGTCAGTGTATCAGCGAGGACAGTTCGACGACGTCTGGTAGAAGCAGGGTTGTTCGGAAGAGTGGCTCGCAAAGTACCGTTGTTAAAGAAAGAGCATAGACATGCACGTTTGGCGTTTGCACGTAAATATGGACATTGGACCTACGACCAATGGCAACATGTATTATTCTCTGACGAGACCAAGGTTAATTTGATTTCTTCAGATGCCTTCCATCTGTATGCAATACGTACGGCGTCCTGTAAAAGCGGAAATGAATCCCAAGATTCACAAAAAAGCAGGTGAAACATGGCGGAGGAAACATTAAAATGTGGGGATCATTTTCTGGACGTGGAGTGGGACCTATGAGGAAAGTTCAGGGTAACTTAGACCAACATCAATACAAGGCAATATTAGAAGAAACTATGCTTCCCTATGCTGAGGAACATCTTCCTATTATATGGACTTTTCAGCATGATAACGACCCAAAACATACAGCCCGTTCAGTCAAGTCGTTTCTTAACAGACAGTCGGTATCAGTGCTAGATTGGCCAGCAAATAGCCCCGACCTCAACCCAATCGAGCACCTTTGGCACGAAATTAAGAAAAAAGTTGCCATTTATCGTACCACAACTTTAGATGAACTTAATGAAGCTTTTTGTGAGGCATGGGCAAACATTCCTGTTGAAATATGTCAGAAACTGATAATGTCTATGCCACATCGGTGTCAAGCGGTAATTACTAACAAAGGTTTTGCTACTGGGTACTGATTTTACCCGTAATAAAATTAAGTTGTTAAAGAAATTAAAATACTGCAGATTATTAGTTCTGTTTAACTCTATTTTTCATTTTACTTTACTGTTCTTAATTAAATGTCCAGCTACAGAATTGTACCTTAAATTGAATACATGGTTAACCTTTGATATTAAACACTTTTTTATATTTATTTAATCTTTTATTTACAGCCATTTATAGTATAATAATCGGATCAAATTATGCAAATAATAGTTACTGGGAAATCAACAGGGTTTTATATTTATATGTACATAGCCGGTTATTGCTGTCCACTATCTTGAATGTCCTTAATTAGTTGACCACGACTGTATATTCCCGTATAACGCGTTACATATAAATTATTCAACACATTTAACTTTTCTCGCTGCAGGGGGTTTAAATCGAATATTAAGAAAAAACTATGTTATGAACGACATATGTGCGTTTTATCAAACCTACACCTTTTAACATACAAATTTAATAAAATAATTTTATAATAACACAATTGACACACGTGCAAAGGAATGCGAAGCAAATTATGAACTGTACAAATCATTATAAATTTCACAGTACAGAAATATGTATGTGAGAAATCCCCGTTATAAGGGTACCGCGTTATACGAGGGATTACTGTATATGGTTTAATAAATACAAATATACTTAAGTGTCAATTGTTTCAGTTAGCGCTGGTTCAGGTATATGTATGTAGAATAGATAAACTTCCAATTAAAATACTATTATAAATAATTTATTTTAAGCAATTTGTGAAATAAATTACTTATCACAATTAAATGTAAATTTATAATTTGTATATGCTATTTACTTTTCATTTACTTATCACCCCTTATTAACATGCACATACGAGCACTGGTAAACGAAATAATTAGTGACTACAATTTGGCGTTTGAATTGTCATTTTGGTTGATAAGTCACGTAGACAGCATGACGTAAATAGGGTAGATAACATACACACATAAATAAACTGACATAGATACCCCCTAAGGGGTCGGCGTAGGCGTCCTAAATTTACATGTTTTGCGAACTAAAAGTTAGTTAACTTACGTAATAGGGGGCAAGGGGGGCAAGGCTATTGCCGGCATCCGGGCCCTGTATGACTGTATATATACTGCCCGATAGATAACAGTCGCCTTTTACGACACCCATGGAAAGAGATGGGAGTGGCTCTTTTCAACTCCACTGAGAACCACACGGTGGCGGCGCAGCGTGCTATTGGACAACACTTCCAACAGTCCTGTTTAACTTTAGCGTTTTAAATTTATGTTACACAAATTTATACGTGACGTCATACCTAAGTATTTTATACGAAAACGTACTGAACCTCCCGTTTATATATTTACTAAAAAGGTGCTGTGACAAAATGTGTTTCTTAGTTTTTTAAACTATTATAATTATTTCAACTTAAAAACTAGTGTTCGGTGACTGATTCGTGAACTTGGGTCTCGGTTGACACTTTCTACAAGGATATAATCTACTAAGTATCTTCATTATCTTTTAATTTATAGATAAAATTAAGAGTACTAAAAAAATATAAAAAAGAACACTAAAAATATTAAATAAAATGAATTACAAAAACTAAGCACCAACTTGCTTGCTCAAAACTGATTATGAACATATATAAATAGGCTTACAAGGTTAACAACTTATCCTAATTTATAAATATTTAAAAGAAATTAAATCAAGCCAAGTAAGCAGTCGGGCAGATGACTATGCTAAAATTTTATTACCGATAAAGTTAAACTTAGTCGGGAAATAACATTACTAAAAATAGTTTACAATTGTCACTCTGTTTTATTATAACACTTTTAAATGATTTTTTATTCATTATATTAATATTAAAATATTAACAACATATACCCGTGACGTCACGACTATGTATTTCATACAAAAATTTACCGAACCTACCGATTTGACGTTTACTAAAAAGATGCTGATTTGACTTGACAGTCATCAAGCCAATAGGCTTGCAATAGGTTACTTAACTGCCGTTAAAAGGGCGGTCGCGGCGTACCTACCTAATTACAAATGTAATATAATACAACACTTTGAAAATACCTCTATTTTCATGAAGTAACATTTTATCTAGCCGTCTAAAATGTTTGTCTTATTATCAAGGCGTAAATAAACATCTAAAGAGGCATTTAGTGTAAATTAACTGATTTGGTTTAGGACTGTCGGAATAAAGTCTACTCAAGTTGATAAGCAAAGACGTGATTTCTGCCATCGACTATGTTTCGGCAAAACTACGTGAACTTTTTTTTTTTTTAACGTGTGGAAACCCCCTCGGGCCGTCACCCCACTGGGGTTTCGGTAAAATAGGAGGAATCCGGGAACAGCTTTGGTTTGTGCCCGCGCCTGTTGCCCACAACAGCGCGGGCACCACCTTCGGGTAACTCTCAATTAGGCAACGTCCAGGCACACCAAGACGTCGCCTCCTCGCGGCTGGCCATATGGCGGATGGAGGGGAAAACCCGTCCCGACCACCCGCGGCCACACTCAGGGCGGCATGAGGCGCTGGTAAGCGCACCTACGCCACCCGGTTCGCCGGCGGCGAGTTGGGTCCGAGTGGAGATCGTCCTCCCGGGCCCGCTCCGCCGCCTCCTTCTGCGAGATAACCCCCTCACAGAACGTTGCGACCGCGGTGAAATTCCTGTCGCTACCGGCCATGGAGCGTGTGACGACCGGTAGCGAGAGATCCTCTCCGATGACTGCAGTGAGGACCCGACGCTGCGCCGCCCAAGCGGAGCAGTCTGCGAGCGTATGTTGAGCCGAGTCCTCACTGCAGTCGCAGTGGTGGCAGCGGGACTCAATTCTCTCCTAGCGACCGAGTGCAGGTACTTTCCGAAGCAGCCATGCCCGGAAAGAACCTGCGTCAATCGGAAAGAAAGAGTCCCGTGCTGCCGCTTTGCCCATTCGACGATACCGGCTGGAGCGCTTCCACAGCGGCAAAGCCAGCAAGTGAAGCCTCCAGCCAGAACGACCAATGAGCCATCGTGACTCGACGAGCGGCTTCACGCCACTCGCGTATCTCTTTGGGCGGGGGCCGTCCGCCGATAAACTTTGGCGAGCACTTCCGCCTCCAAATCCCACGGGGGAGTTTTGGCCAACGCGCACACCGCCTCCGTCGACACGGTGCGGTAACCACGTGTGGCTCTAACCGCCATAACCCTCTGAGGGTGCCAAAGGCGGGCCCTATTCTGGGCGGTTAGAGCCTGCACCCACACCGGTGCACCGTAAAGTGCCATTGACCGGACAACCCCAGTGTACAGCCGTCTTGTAGCGACGCTGGGTCCACCCAAATTGGGCAAAAGGCGCCCAAGAGCGGACGCAGCGCCGACCAGCATTGGAGCAAGCTGCCGAAAGTGCTCGTGGAAAAGCCACCTCCCATCAAGGGTCAGGCCCAGATATTTAATGTGGGCCCAAACCGGGAGGTCACTACGAAGGGCCCAGTCGTACCCCATGTTCCACAGGAGTGGTCCAAGGACAGACCCCTGCGGAACACCGCCGACTCAGATTTCCATCTCGGTCCTCGTACATGACGGTACGCTCCTCTAAATAGTCTGCCACTAGTCGCACTAGGTACTGTGGCACTCCGTGAACTTGGAGCGCTTCCCTTATGCTACTAAATGACAGACTATTTAATGCGTTGGCGATGTCCAACGACACCGCCAACAGCACGCCGCCACAGCTCACAACCTCTTCGGTCACGGCTCTCAGATGCAATACAGCTCCGATTGTCGAACGACCCGCTCGGAAACTGAATTGGGCGTCCGACAAATCAGGGCCGACCTCGTCCAGGTGCCGGACGCTGCGAGCAGAGAGTACCCTCTCAAACAGTTTACCCGCCTCGTCCAGTAGCACAATGGGTCTCTAGGCCGCGACCGAGTCGTTAGGCCGTCCCGGCTTCCTTAAAAGCACCAGCTTCAAGTTTTTCGAGCAGTCAGGAAAGCGCCCGGAAACTAGACTAGCGTCGAACACCTCCCTAAGGCGGTCTGCCATGTGATCAAGGGCCAAGGCCAACACTCGGGCAGGAATCCCGTCTGGCCCTGGGGCGGTGTTCTTTGAGCGGATCCGTAGAACAGCCGCCCCTATCTCCGCCTCCGTGACGGGTGGAGCATCCTCCTCTCTAAACTCCCCATCGTGTCTAGCCAAAGGGGCCATCGACGGGGGTGAGTGCTCCACTCGTCGCGGAAAAAGACCCTCAACCACTGCCTGCAGGAAGCTGGGCTGGAGAGTCTCAGTAGGGGGGGGGGGGGCATCGCACGGAGCTTTTGTTGCGCCGCACGATAAGGGCGACCCCAGGGGTCACGATTGAGACCCTCCAGCATCTCCTTTCTTTTCTCCTCTGTGGCGCGGCAAATAGCCAGCTTCAGAGTTTTCCGGGCCTCACGGTACTCCTCTTGAAGCCGGTCCTCTTCCCCTTCTTCGCGGTGACGCCGCCGGCTGCGGGTGTAGGATCTCCGGGCACGAATACAAGCCGCGCGGAGATCCGCCAACTCCTGGGACCAGTAGACCTCCTTCCTTGGAGGCCGCCGACCTAGAACGCGGGGCATGGCCGCATCACAGTTCTGCGTGATCGCATCACGAAAGCGGCCTGCCCCCATGTCTACCTCCTCAGTCGGAGGTTGCAGAGACAGCCAAGAGCAAATGATGGCTGCCTCCTCCAGTAGATCCCGGTCTAGTTTCAGTAGTCCATCGCGGAAAGCGAGAAGGGCGAGAAGGCTATGTGACCCCTTCTGGGGTCCTGGGTCCGGGAGAGCTCAAATCGGATGTAAAGGTGATCCGAAAGCGTCTCAACCTCTTCCAGGACACGCCAGTTCCTTACTCGTGCGGCGAGAGCAGTGGTAGAGAACGAAAAACTACGGAAACTTGTAACAACCACTTTGCAGAGCAATTGCACCGTCAAAGACATACATTTAAAAGTTAATGTATTGAAATCGTAACAAATTGTGAATTCCAAAACGTCTGAAACTAAGAAGAAATATCGGCAGTACAATATTGAGTATTTGATTTGCACAATCTCTAACAAACCAATTATTACCTATATATTTAATTTGCCAAAATATTTGTTTAATGAAGCCACGAAGCCTTCTAGCCTAGAAAGCTTCATGGCTTCATTTTTTTTTTTTATGTGTAAGCCTAACATAATGGCTCCACTTTGCCTGATGGTAAGCAATAAATGGAGACCAAGAGTGGTGGTCACCATCCTCATTGACCGTGACAGTGACCCACACTAAGGCGGCCTGGTGAGATGCTTTATTACGGCCCGCTTAAAATACCCAGGATCAAAGTGGGAAGGAAAAACGTGAGCTGGTAGTGAATTCCAATCTTTCACCGATCGGCACAGGAAAGAAGATCCAAACCATTTCGTTCGGGATCGCATACCTTCGACTCGCAAACGGTGACTCCTCAGGCCAGCACGTGTAGTCCTATAGAGGAAGGGAGAGGGTGGGTCCAATTGGAAGAGCTCGTCAAAACACTCTTCGTGATGTAGGCGATAGAGAACTGCCATAGAGGCGACATCTCTTCGCAACTGCAGGGGTTCAAGAGACTGGGTGACCTCAGGACAGTCTATAATGCCGACTGCGCGTCGCTGCCACCGATCGAGAGCGTCAAGCAGATACTGCGCATAGCCATGAGCAGTACTCCACGCAGTGGCGGATTAATTGTATGTTGATTATCCGCTCGAGCACCTTACAGAGTATGGAGGTGGCGGCTATAGGACGGTAATTAGCTGGATCGGAGCAGTCGCCTTTTTTGGGAATGGGTTGGACGTTCGCTTCTCTCCAGGCCTCCGGAACAATATCCGACTAATAGGACAGGCGATACAAGGAGTACAGGAGACAACTCTGGTGCACAGTTTTTCAGAACCACCGCCGGAATACTGTTGGGTCCACTGGCTTTCCGGACATCCAGTGACCGTAGCTCCGCACAGACATCCCTCTGACGGATGCGAATATCTCGCATTGCGGAGTCGCAAGTCACAATGGTGGGCGGGTGAGCGCCACGGTCGTCGATTCGGGAGTTAGCCGCAAAGAGGTCAGCAAGTAGTTTCGCTTTCTCTTGCGGCTCGTGGGCCAGTGATCCGTCAGGGTACTTCAGCGGTGGCAGCGAAGGCTGGCAGTAGTTGGACTGTACGGCTTTGGCCAAGCGCCAAAACTTACGGCTACCCGTAGGGTATGCGACGAGTTCTTGACCAAACCGTGCAATGCGCTGAGCATCTGCTCTGATGTAAGCCCTCTTGCATTCCCTAGTGGCTTTGTTAAACGCTGCTTTTAGGCGATCAACGTCTGGGTCACAATGAGCGCGGGCCCTAATCCATGCGCAGTAGGCTGACTGCTTTTGAGCGACAGCACGGGTGCACTCGCGATTGAACCAGGGACGGGTCTTTGTGCTAGCGACGTCACTGTAGGGGATATAGTACTCCATTCCGACAGTGATTTCGTCAGCCACGGCAAACGCACTTTGCGACAGATCCCTGTCTATAAAGCAGCGATGAGCCCACGGGATGGATGCAAAATAATCCCGCATTCCATCCCAGTCTGCTGACGAGTAGTGCCATAACCGTCGCCTTGTTACCACAGGCCGTGGTGGGGCAACAAGAGGCACCGAGGTGGACACCAGGCAGTGGTCGGAGGATCCCAGAGGGGCGTGAACCGTTACACTGTACTGCGCTGGGTGACTCGTCAGCAGAAGGTCTAGCAAAGAGTGCGCTTGAACCGATATGTCTGGTATCCTGGTGGGCTGGAGTACCAGTTGGGTAAGGTCATGCGTGAGAGCGAATGCGTGGGCAGTTCGACCAGCGTGGTCCGTTCTGGAAGATCCCAGCCAGATGTCATGGTAAAACACCAGTTCGGCGGTCGGGAACTGCTCCTGCGCTTTGTCCGTTGCGTGACTCATGTAGTCAAAGAGTCGAGTTGTCTCGGAGTCTCCGGAATGGGACCGATAAAGACAAACGTAGATCCGGCTCATAGAGCCAAAATCCACGTGAAGCCAAAGGATGGAGAAGGACGCGTCTTCTAGGCAGTGCAGACGGCGACAACAAACATCCGCCCTGACGAAAAGAGATACCCCAGCCCTCGCGAGGAAACACTCCTCTAGTACGTAGCCGGGATACTAGAGATATGCCGTGTCGGCAGGGCGGCGTATTTGTGTCTCCGTAAGAAAAAGCATGGCCGGCCAAGCCGTCTCAAGGTGCTGGTGTACGGCGCTGAGGTTTGCATGGAGTTCAGGTATGTTAGTGAACTCCACCTCAAAAAGCGGGTTGGTGGGAGAGGAGGATGCCGCTGTTGGACCGTTTTTCTTTCTTTGTACTGCCATGATAAGAGATGGGAAAGGGGGCGTAAAAGGCATGAGAGTCATCGTGACAGTGTAAACTGAGACTGAAAATACTGTGTCATCATGTAACGGTGAGGCATGGCGGAGACCGAACCGCAGGGCCCTCCCGGAAATGGTTTCACCGTCCGGTCACCAACCGGCACGACGAGCCACTCCGTGGATTATGCGCGACCTGACGGGGCAGCCTCTCAGGGTGGTTAGCCGTGGTTGGGCCCCTCTCTATGCCGCGGGCGGCCAGCGACACCACCGTTTCTACGGGTCTTCCTGGCCGACGGTTCGATCCACGCCACCCTCACAATGATTCTACGAGCACTCCACTGCTCACACACATACCACGATAACTGTTACCCCTGCATCATTGGGCCTCCGGCGCACTCACTCACCAGCGAAAGACAGCACGAATGTTGTCGATTTAGCCTGGTTTTCTGTGAGAGGGTAGTACTGCCCCGGTCGAGCCGGCCCATTCCTGCTGAAATCAGCGTGGCTCTACTACCTATAGAGCCTACCTAAAGAGCTAAGAGCATTTAAATAATATACATGCTGATAAAAAGTTAAACTTGTTATTCATCATAAGACGCCATTAGATATCATAAACAACCATTCAAATCAATGAATGAACTTTACTAAATAACGTAGCACTACTTTAGCTTAGGTACGTCTCATACATAAAAGAACAAAAAAAAAATGACTTATTATTTGCATAGAAAAATTGCACAGAGGGGGAATCCGTATTTAATACCATGCACGTTTTTATTCAATAGAAAGAAAAAAATCCTACTCGAAATATTTTCGGCAACATCAAGCACCGCCAAATGTACATTATGTTATTCATCACAAGCACTTGGTCGCAAAAATCTCAATGAAGGCTTGCATATATCGCTCCATTACGTTATTAGAGCAGTCAAAAATATAAGAAGCAAGTCATTCAATGAAAGATTATTTGGGCAACTTCGTAGAGAAAACGATGAAGACTATAATGGCTTGCACACAGAAGTACAATCGCTTTTGAAAAGTGTCTGAATCACTTTTTCAATCTATTTGACTCAACAAGGGACTTTTTTGAAAACAGGGGAGTGCACGGATTAACTTGACATCGCTTATTTGATAAACCTTTTTGAAATATTTAATGACGTTAATTTACAATTGAAAGGTGATGAGTAAAATTTAATAAAAACAATAAACGTTACAGCAGATTTTATGTGCAAACTTCTTCGTAAAAGTCAGCGTTGGCTTTTTTTCTTGTAAAAGGGCGGTAGTCGATAAAAGGTTGGGCAACTATGATGTAGCCTATTATACGTGTAAAATCAAATATCAATATTATGCAAACAAAAAAGAACAAACTGATATACTCTGAATCAAAGTATTCTAAGCGTACATTGTTTAATATTAGCCTGGCAAGAAGATTCTCTACCTAATTGGACCTAATTGGACAATTTTATATTTGATCACCAATGTCCAATACATTGGTGATCAAATATAAAATTGTCATATATTTATTTATTAGAAACACCTAACAAACAACAATCCACGAAGACATAAGAGTATAGTAAATTAATTATAGATATAAATTATTAATTAATATTAAACACCTTTAAGTTGCTTTTTTATAGGTTCGGTCAGTTTATATAAGCAAGTATTTCGAAGGCCACAACACAGATCACCTTTTATGAACGAAATTGGCCGAACAAGTAAATACATAAGGAGACACTTTAAAACTAAAATGGTCTATCTATCAAATAGTACTTCGAAACAAGAAAAAGTTCCTGTGTCATCTAGTGCCATATTAATGCAAGGTTTTAAAAAATGCTGGATACCAAGCAATAACAAGCCCTTGTGGCTTGACGTAATTTCCTTTTATAATCAGAGCAATCAGGCGAAGATAATTAAAATATTCTGCATCCCAGTATTATCAAATGGAAAGAATTTATGATATTAACATATACAAAGATAACAGATGGCTGTCAGTCTTTATATTTTTACAAGTGTAAGAGATTTTTGTTTGTTTCTTTACTTGCGCTAATAGTGATAACTGCCAGTAGGATTGGAAAAAAAATTTAGAGGATATAGTTTTTACAGATGAATAATATAAAACATGATGATACGATCATAAGCGCAGGTGGCGCTGCGAGGAACGGCTTTAATTAATAAACTAGGTAAATCGCTTACTCACCGGTCGCCTATTAAAAAAACTTTGTGGAGTACTGCATTATGGTTGACAAATGTTTGAACTACACACGGCGGTTTACAGACGTGTAGACCTTTTTTATTGAATATAACAATCATATCGTGAGCAGATTTAGAACCATGAGCGATAGTGGGCTTGCAAATAACTGGAAATTTTACACCTCTTTGTCTCATAATTTCTATATTCTTCTCTATGTTATTGGTTGTGAACTCCGCAAATGACGGTGTAAATATTCCCTGCTTATGAAATGATGGTTCATCTTGTAGTATAGAGTAGTAGCAATACCTGAAATAAAGACATTTTATTAATAATTGTTTTATTTAGTTTGTTTACCGATAATGTAAAGAAAAGAAAAAGAAAAAACAACTCTTGTTATTTACTGTTGTTAATCTTCTCGCGTCTCGTACGATTATCTCAGTTTGAGTCTACTACTATTGCAATAATTTTCCAAATCAATACAAGTAAAGGCACCACTTTATAGGTTTTACTTTATTGTATTTAACTACAATTGTAAATATCAATAATGTTTACATAAGATACTAGGGGAGAAAATTTTATATCGAATCTGGTGATGACAATAGTATTTTTTTTTAACAATACCAATATGAAGGCAAAACGTCACGTCAATATTTCTAACACCGTAATGGAATAGGTTCAATAAAATATTTAACAGTGTCATTTAATGATGTTAGCACTTTGAAAATTATATTTGTTATTCTTTTCGATTTGATTGTAATTCTTTAATGACTATAAAACCAAAAATTAAAAATAAATAAATAATTTTGGCGTAGCGAAGTGTAGTTAATGTTTTTAGTTTCTTACAGAACTAAACGTTGTCATGTTTAATATATAATATACCTTTCAATATAATGATTTATTTTGAAAGTCAACTATAATATGACGTGTTGTTGAGCATAGATTAACAGTTTTATAACACGATGCCTCGTGTAAAAAACGAAAATGATTTCTTAGTTCATAGTTTCCCATAGTTGTTTTACTTAACTCTCCAGTCAACTTAACTCACGTGGAGCATTTTCCAGATTGAAATAATATTTCCTCACCTCTAAATGGTAGATCAGGGGTCCTCAAACTTATTTTGTCTACTGCCCAATTTTAGAATAAATTATTTTTAGCGCCCCCATTTTTTTACCTACTTAAAACTAAACCATCGTAATTTCAAATTAAATTAATTATTGTGAGCTACATTCGATTAGATTAGCTTATAAAATTAGTTTGAGACCTGGCCGCAGTTGGAAGTACACAACGGCGCTCAGGTCTCAAGTTAACTTTTATGGGCTACACCTGCCAATGAGAGTGATTATTGAAACGCAACTTTATAGTTTTCAGACAGAGTATCTTTGATTAAAATAAACAAATATAATAGATTCTAATATAAAAACTAATGTGAAGGATGAATCTGATGCTGTTGTGAATAAGTTTGTTGATATCAGGTTCAAATTTACTCAAGAACAGCAGCACGTCACGACGTTCGGTAACATGCAAACGATTTCTCTTTTTAGTAGGCAGCGTTGCCACAACACTACGAAGGGAGGTCAAAAAGTTCGATGAATGACAGGTAAGGATAACGAAATGAAACACTAAACTATTTTCCTTTTCAATGTATTCCCCCTAACCCTAATAAATTTATTAGATCTGTCAAATAAGTTATTAATACCGTCGAGAAAAAAGATTTGTCTTGGGCGTAAAAATAGGCCGAAATTGACGACTTCGCTTCATCATCGTCTCCAAAGTTTTTACCAAGCAGTTCTTTCTTCAGTTTTACAAATCATAGTCACTCGGGGCCAGGTCTAAGCTGTAGGGAGCAATAGCAGCAATCGCAACATGGCTTTTGTGCACAGGCGCATTGTCGTGCAAAGGAGTACGCCTTTTGTAAACTTTCCTCGCCTTTTTCTGAAATAGCTTCTTTTAATTGATCTAGTAAAGAAGCGTAGTATTCTCCCGTTATGGAAACACCACGGTCCTTATAATCAATCAAAAGGATACCTTGTGTATCCCAAAAGATCGTCGCCCTGATCTTTCCGGCCGATTGAGACACCTTATACTTCTTAGGAGGGGGTGTGCCTTTTTTATGCCACTGCATCGACTCTTGCTTGACTCAGGTTCATAATGGTGAACCCAGTTTCATCGCCAGTTACAATTCAGGCCATATCTTTCCCCCTTTGCTCTCCAAAGCGGTCCAAAAGCTCGCGACAACTTTCAAAACTCTCGCGTTTTTCATGCGTAGAAACCATTCTCGGAACCCCTCTTGCACAGACTTTAGTCATGCCAAGGTGTTGATTTAGGATGTTTAAAATGGTTGTTTCTGATACTCCAAATGCTGCAAGCTGTTTTTTTCTTTAGCCGGGCATCTTCCAATACAAGTTTTTAAACTTTTTCGATTATTTCTGGCGTGGTAGCCTCAATCTGCCGTCCAGGTCGGGGGGTCGTCTTTGGTTTCCCCAGGAGCGGAGTCCCCATAAACAAATGACACCTCTTGAAAAATGGTTTGAGATGTATTTACTTATTCGGTGAGGTGACTTACGATATTAAATTTTCTCAATACTAGCTAGTTTCTTCCCGATTGACTTGTTTACTCGTTGATAACTCAAAAGCAAATGACCCGATTAACTTCGTATATATATATATATATCGTATATAATAATGAATCACTCAATTAGCGCCTACCTGCATGAGTAAACTCACCCTCGCCAACCCCGCCATTTCGCGAACTTTTTGATTACCCCTCGTAAATCCACGTATACACAAATATGACGATGGGAATGCTATCAAGAATCGTTGAACGATCGACGAAACAATCCAGGGTACAATTGCGGCATCGGTTTTTATAGCCAAAACTCTTGGTAGCAATTTTTTAACTTGATTTTTATTTCCTCGTTCGTTGTCAATTCTATAAGTTCTTCTTCCAGCTGAGGTGATATTGCTGTTGACATTTGAAAACGGATCTAACACCCAGTCTGGTATTTCAGAATGTCCTGGTATCATTCGGTGAAGTCAATGTTCAGGTTTTCCAAATGTTGGCAGTAGGCAAACAAGTCGTCGTTACTGCAGGATACTGATAAATTCGGAAAATCGCGACACTCACGTCTGCCCATATTCTTTTTATGTAGAAGCAGTTCGGCTACGAAAGCAGCAACGACACTTTTTGTTTTAATTAAATTTAGTTCATCGCTTTGCAGTCGTTGAACAATTTATACAGGTCTGTCATGTAAGCTATATCATTTTTTGATGTAATGAACTTGTTCAACAATTCTGCATCTTTAGTTTCCAAGAACTCTATCACAGAGTCAAACAGGTTGTAAAATCGATCCGATATTCGATCGAACTTCAGTAGGAAACAACAAACGGTTGAAATCTTCGTCATTAGTAGTCAAAGCCGATGAAATAATTGATCATTCAAAGAGCTGTTCGGATTTTATTGACTGCTTCGATGACATCTTGCAGTGATTGAAATAGTCGTTTACTTAAATCTATAGCAACCAAATGTTGTCTATGAATAACGCAATGTACAGCAATGACATCTGGAGTGATATATGTACACTATGAATCCTTTATGGCACCCTGTCATAGCCGGAACGCCATCCGTAGCAACTGATATAATATTTTTCAAGGGAATCTCTTTTCCATCTCAAAACTTTTCCAATGTATTGAATATGTTTTCGCCTTTTGTATCGGCCTCTAAATTACATACTCTCATCTTTAATAAACCTCACCTAAGATAGCAACAATGCTTCATTAGTTGGTGAAGTGGATTCATCAAGCTGAATTGAGAATTAACTAGTCCTTAGGTGATTGCACAATGATTCCAGCCATTTCATCAATTCGTCTTCGCACAGAATTATTACTCAAAGGAAATTTTCGGATAATATCTGCGGTTGGTTTATGAAGCACAGTAGTTATGATTTCCTTTATTGCTGGCAAAATTAACTCTTCTCCGATGTTGTGTAGTTTGCCTTAACAAAGAGATATTGCACGAAGCTCGAAGTCCGTCGTCATCTTGCTTAGCAGCCACCGAAAAGAGATTTAGTACACTTTGCTGAGTATTATGCTTCTTCTCTAGGTCTTGAAAATATGCTACATTCTTGTCTATCTTATCTGGATGCATTTTATTCTAATGACCTTGCAGGCTTCAGGGCTTCATTGCTTCATTCAACAATGTTTTTAGACATAGAAGGCACAAAGGCGATGAAAGGTTTGTGGGTTTTTCAATGAATCCGAATTTAATATATTCCGAACAGTATTGTCTCTTAATTTTTAGTTCCGACATTATTTAGTTTTGAGAAATACGTAAGTAAGTGTAAGTAAATGAAAATAAAATAAATATAACGTTGTTTATATAGGATTGCATAAGCAGCACGCACCAACAGGAATAAGACAAACATGCAAAAATTCGTTTATCTAATACGACGCTCAATCGTACTCAACAAGTAAGAACAAGTATTTTATGAACCAGCCGATTGATACAGGAATGCACAAATCGGGTTATTTAACAAAAACTTGTTAAAACATGATTCCCCACGGTCCATTATCTACAAAAATAACCTATCTAGGAATAGTAATAACTATTAAAATGCGAGAGTGTCTGTTGTCCTTTTATTTGTTTGTTTGTGTCTACTTTCGTTTCGAAATAGAGCAACCGATTGACATGATTTTATTTTACTTATTCAATAAAACAGGACAGATATATGAACTACACGGAGAGGAATATCGAACCTAGTTTGAGCTTAATCTTTTAATTAATATTTGTTGATGTTCACAAGCTGTAGTCGAGAGTCGGAAATTCCTCCTAGATAAAATTACAAATCACCCCCTAAGCCTCTACACAGCGCCCCCATTTTTTTTTTCTGGGTCTCTTACCGCCGCTTTAGGCCTACAGCGCCCACAAGGGGGCGTTATCGCCCACTTTGGGAAAGACTGTAGAAGATCATGATTGACAATATTTTTTTTCTTTGTGATTAGTAAAGACTTTGAAATAATTAAGCGGACTTCTAAATGACTATATCATTTAGAAGTCCGCTTAATTATTTCGGTGGGAAATGTTTTAATACGACATTTCGTTTCATGTTTCGGTTTTAAAAGTTGCTCTTACCGTTGGTATCTATTAATAAATAACGCGAAGGATACACAGATTCTAATTTATGAGTTTTTTCTGTCTACATATCAATCAAGGCCAGCCTCTCCCTGCATAGGTACCTATATTATTTCAAATTGTCACCGTTTTCTCGAGAAGCGCTGTCGTTTTGTCTATAAAGGCTTATTTAACTCCTGTCAAGGGCACTCTGTTCGATTGAGTGTAATACTAAGATATCCTCGTCGTTGACATTATGCAACCATTCAAGCGTAACACTTCCATTATGTTTTATTAGGGTTTTTGTTCACGTAATTATGATAACATCTTTGCATTCCTTATGCAATACGTCATCGAAGTAAAAGCATATCGTATTGAGAGAATATATAGAAACCTGTAAACACTTCTCTCTCTCTTTAACTATTTTTTTTATACAACTAAGTAGCTAAAAACATAGTGTAATATAGTCATTTGTACATTTTAATGCTATTACCCGGGAATACTTCACACATCTTTAAAAAGTTAAAAGTACACGTAGATTAAGATTCTGTCACTTACCTATTTAAAAGAATCCTCACGTTGTCCAATGGATCAATAACTATAATGTTTGGATGGTTGGACAAGTACTGTTCCACGCTATTCACGATTGCTGATGCCTGATAACAAAAATGTGTGTGACGTGATGTGTAGAAGATACATACATACACACATAAGCTCATTCCTTTCTTCAATCGGGGTAGGCAAGACAACACTTGCTTCTAGCCCATTACTTGCTTATATCCTACATTCATTATGCAGCCATTACTCCTCAAGTAAAGATACAATATGATACAATATAATATGGTTGCATAACAAGATAAAGTGATGCATAGCAATCCATTCATACAATGGCGTTATTTGAAAAGAACTAGAGAATTTAATGTCATTGAATTTATATTATAATGTTTCAAGTTAAGGTGTCAAGTAATCTTAAAAAATAACTGAAATGCATTCAACTGTGACTAAACATACAGTTTACTTTTGCTAAACTAGCAAAGACTTGGATTATAGTGTACTAAGAAACAATACTAACACTATTAAAAGAAAAGAGAGAAGACTAGACAATCATCAAAGACAAAAACAGGCTTTTTAATGTTTTTCTATTCCACTTCATACAAGTGTCCACAGATAAGTAGTCTAAATTACAGTGCCAGAATTTATTAAAGTGAAGATCTAAAAGACATTTTTTACTAGCTTATTTACTCTGCTCTGTTATAGGAATGTATTAGGGCAGACTTAAAAAAAAGCTTAAATTTTTTTGAATTGAGATTTTTCAAGTTTATTGAAAATTGCACATTTTTTATGATTCATAAAAAAAAATATTTATAAAAAAATTGTTGTTGTTTATGGACTCTCTCTCGCGTATATATTCATCGAAGAGATTCTGCCAATTTCATGTGTTTCGAGACACTTTTAGAAATAAAAAATATATTTAATATTCATTTTCTTTTCATTTGTTATTTTAAAAGTCAAAAAAACATAATAAAACGATTTATAATTTAGTGTTATAAACATGAATATAATTACATAAATATTTAATGTATTTAAAATTATATTTAAATACAGAGGATGTTGTTATTACTATTTTACTATTTTGTGTCAATATATGTTTGTGCATGTGTATAAAATTTCTGTAACAGACAATATTAAAAGATATGGCATACTATATAGTTTGTCTATTTGACCTTAAGTTTTGAAATAAAAATAAAAGCATGGAAAAATATATTCTCTTTCAACTCCTTATAAGTAATTGCATGAAACTGCATACACAAACTCCTATAAACATTAATATGTTATTTAAGTATAATAATAATCATGTTATAAGTAGCATTAAATTGAGCACAGAGAATTACTAGATTTAACAATAATATTAAAGGTGATGTTATTCTATAGGTATTTCATGAATATTTTATTACACTTAACATATGACTCATATATTATATATACATAACTTACTAAATATTCTGCTATAGATAATAAATTTTGGTAAATAGGTATATTTGTAAGAAAAACCATTAGACTACCTTATGATCTCCTTGATCAGCTGCAGCAATGATGTCTGTTAATTTGTGAAGAAAAACATCTATTTGTCCTTGTTCTTCTAAAGGTTTCTCCAAATCCAACTATAAATCAAATTTAATTATTCCAAGGTCTATCAAATACTTTCATAAATTATAAACAAACATCTTTTATAATCTTAACACAATGTGTTTTTTAATAACTGGTGATTATGTATAAACAATGAAACAAACTTACTTTCATGAGATTGTATCCATGAGAAACACAGGCATTTATTAACTCTTTCCAATTTACTTTTTGGCTTTTTTTTTCTGACATCCATATTCCAATAGTTTTGCTATAGGGTAAACAACTTTCCATGGTAAACAATGAAAAAAAAATAAAAAAAAAACAAATAACTACACAAAAGAGTGTCAAATAGAAGTACAACTAATAAAAATGAGCTTAATGCGTATTTAACAACTTAGTTTTTAACTTTGTTGCTTTGTTTGTAACTGATATTAAAAACAAGCATATTCGATCATTACGAGAAAATTCCAATTAGCCAGCAAGCAAACAATAACACGCTCAAACGGCGCGGCTAATGTCACTGCAGCAACTGTCAATGCATAGATACGTAATATGGAGAGTTAGTCAGGTAGAGTGCTTCCCACAGATTACGTGCTTCCAGCAATAGATACTAAAATACTTTTCCAAAATTAATTTTTAAAAACTACCAAAAGGCCAAAATGACAGGGTCACAACTAAAATTACTGGAATCTCTTTACAAATTGGAAATTAAAAAGCTTAGTGTAAAATATCAGAGAAATGGACTGTACTTTCTGGACACTGATTGTTATTTTATATCAACCTGCATCCCCGAAGGGGTTTGCAGAGGTGTATTGAATACCCACATTTTGCCCATATGAATTCGGTCCCACTAAAGTAATAAGCCTATTGCCGTCATCCAGGCACTGCATCTATATCTGATAGACAACAGTAAGATCCCCTAGTTGCATTTTACCAGACCTACTAGAAGAGTTGGTGTGACCTTACACTATTGCACCAAGAACCGTGCGTCCAGCTATTCATTCAATCAAGTATTTATCAATGAGTAGCGTTTCATATTTAGTTTCTGTAAATGACATATTTTTACATTTTTTTATGTGCCATATGGACATACTAGAAAAACGCTTGATTATAATCTATAAGTCATATTATGTTATTAACAGTAAATATGCTATAGGAACTTTGTTACCTTTTCATGGCAAAACTACCAAAGATTTCAATAATATTTATCCCATCACACGTTACCGTCTATTGTATTATACATAGGAGGACAAAGAACGTTTTACATTTAATAAAGAGAAACTCTCCTAAAACACACAATCCTCGATGGACATCCCTCCAGAAGACGATCGTATTTGTTGAGGAGATCTCTAAAAAAAAAAGTTTCAGCACCAGAAAGGGATCTCAGTTTAGTCAATCAATCCGAAAGTTGAACTTCAACAGATTCTATTTCTATGCCTTTCTTTACATCCATGACTGCATACTTCTATATACCCAATTCCATCTTAATAGAATTACTAAAGTCTTCTTTAGTAAGGCTGTCAATAAATAATTGCGATTTACTGTTTGTAAATAGTTTCAAACCATCCATAATAATATATATAAAGTGAAACATAACTTGATCACCAGTACGCAACTTAAAGCCAGCCCTGAACCCTCTAACAGAGTACTGAGAGGATTCAAAGATTCCTTGAAATATGCCTTTCTCGATTTTTAAGAGTACATTGTTTCCAGTAATCTGCCAACATTTTTTATAGGGAAGAACCGTTCTCCAACTTCAACAAAGTGCATTAACTTGTATCAGTTTTATACTCAGCACTATTAATATTATTATAACCGTAGTTTAGATAATTTTTAAGCGGCAACACTATCTCGTACTCTTGGTAGGCATGGGCGAAATCGATTTTTAGGGACATCTGTTGTCCAACTGATATATAGATTACACATCGATATTGACGTCCGAATTCAGATGTCGATTTCTACGACTTCCAAAATCTGCTAAGAAAACTAATAGAAATGTACGATTACGTTTGTTTGGTTGGCACTTTAGATTTGGATATTAAATATACTATTATTATATACAGTTAAAATTACAATGTGAAAATACGATTATTAGTATTTTTCTTTAGGCTTACCTTAGGCTTAGGACTAGCCAAACATGTTCATCGTAAATATTCTGTATTCACATATTTCAGTTAAAATAAATTAGTTGGTGATGTTTGAGTTAAAAAAATTGGGGTGCATTTAAAAATCACCATATTAATATTGATGCTATGTACAAACTATTAACAATTATTTACATATTTTACATTGTACTGTAATTCTCGAAGCGCTTTGGCTTTTTTTAAGGGATAGGAGCAAACGCGTAGACTGGTCACCCGATGGCAAGGGAGTCCCTTGCCATCGGGTGACCAGTCTACGGGTTGCGGGTTGCGGGTATCCGGCGGCAGTAGTCCCTTGAAGGGAGTTTTTAGAGAAAATTATTTACTTAAAATGATTTGTTTGTAAATTTTAAGTGTGAAAAAGATGAAGCGAAGAACCGATATCCCGATGTACATCTGTGTGCTGTACGTGTAAGTTAGATTTTTCGACAGCAAACCTATAACTATAATCTATGTTAATTACTTTTTTAGATGTGATGAAAATGGATTCGTGACATCCAAACGATGTCATCCGATGATCGACATCAGATTTTAGATATGGTTTGATACATCTGACCATGACCCTTGGCAAGTGACTGTAATAACTATATTATAATTCTCTAATCTATAGTATATATCTAATTTGTCTATGATTATAATCTCCTCTACTCGCTAGGAGTGGGTTATACGTGTTGAATGTGTGACTATGATACTGTAAACTTGTCAATGACAGAGTATCCAATTGTTATTAACTAGTACTACATATTTAATTTTTATTTTCCATTCAACAAGGCAGAAGCCAATATTCAAAATAATGACTGCCGACAGTGTTCTTAATACTAAAAGCCGCTTGTTAGAATTATTTTCAAAAATAGACGATGCTGAAATGGATACTATAGAGAAATGGATTAGCAGTCTTTCATATAGAAAAGGTTATGTATCATGTTATGTTTTGTGCTTTGGCTGTTTCCGTTTAGTTTCGCCTAATTGGTCTAAACATATTCTTACAGATTTGCAAAAGAAAAAGTTACTTCAACGCTCTGAGAAAATATTAATACAAATAGGTAATACAATTAAAAAAATCGTGCCTCTTGAGGCAGAAATGCAGTCAGAAACTATTTTGTTGCCAACAGTTGACCAAGCTGACTGCAACAAAACAAATACCTGTCATGTGGACGAATTTCTATATGACGAAAATGAGGTTGAAAATTTGGTCAAAATTGGGAAATTAAAAAGGCGTTATTGTTTAGATTGCAGTTCTCGTAATATTCAGGTTATATATATATAGTCTTTTCATAATTTTTATTGTTATTTTCAGTTACTTTTAAATTTAATATAAAGTGTTTACTTACATTTTTCAGGATCTGACATATATTTCTCATTCAATGTCAAGAGAACATCTACAATACATTTTTAAGGTTCTACTTCCAAGTGACTTAGAAGAAAAACAAATAATGGATGTTGGTTCTAGACTTGGTTCTGTACTTTATGGAGTGAGTAGATGTTTACCTGCATTATTTTATGTGCAAATAGCTATACAAATGATCAGTCACTGTTGTTTCAAAAAGATAAAAATGTGTGAAGTTAAAGTTCAGTTGATTTTTTACATTTGAAAGAGCTTTTAGTTTGGATTTTATTTGCTACCTATTTACTAAACACATTTCTAGATTATTCCTACTGGTTTTTCTACTTAAACTTTACAACTTTACACAAATAATTAAACATCCATGCATATATTAGATGTGCTGATGTGATCTTACAATATTTAGATATTATTAAACCATTACAATTAAAATATTCTGTTTAAAAAAATTATTACATTAAAATTACCTAGCCTTGATCCTCATATTTAATAATAAGTTCTTTATGGGTGAGGAAACTAAAAGTTTTAAAACTGTAAATGTGACAAAAGTCTATAAAAATGTTAAAGTCAAGTAGAAAACACTGTTAACTTTTTAACTTATCTTACACAGTGTTAAAAAAAGGTTTATAACTTCATAGTATAAAAAAAAATCTAATAATTCGGATCAGATCATAATAATATGATTTTTTATATAATTTCTTTTTATATACAGGGTGTCTCAAAATTCAACGATAAGCAGGCGCCTAAAGGTAGACCTGCTAATGAGTACATAAGAAAAAATAATAAAAAAAATATAACTAGTTTTTTTTTAGTTACAAGAAAAATTTAGAATTTCTTTGAAAATTTATACCTTTCATGATACTTTGAACGACCACGATGACAATTTCTCAAATATGCTTAAGATTTTTTTTTATCTTGTACCTAAATAGTGCTACTATTCACCACAACTCTTAAAAACACCAAATTGCCCGCAGTTTTTACACAAAAAACAACGACAAACAAACAAGAACAATTAAGAAATTTGGGTCTTGTTTACAAATGGTAGACATATTTTTTTTTGTGGCTAGTTATTTTAGAGTATTATACCATTTTAGAATCTTGATTAGTTGCGCCAATTTTAAAAACAACTTGCCGCAGTGGTGTCCATACTTTTTTTTTACAAGACCATGAGTCAAAGTACACTAAGAGTAAAAATATTTCAAAATTGTAGGGAAAAAAAATGATTTTAAAAACTGCGGGCAATTTGGTGTTTTTAAGAGTTGTGGTGAATAGTAGCACTATTTAGGTATAAGAAAAAAAAAAATCTTAAGCATATTTGAGAAATTGTCATCTTGGTCCTTCAAAATATCATGAAGGGTGTAAATTTTCAAAGAAATTCTAAATTTTTCTTGTAACTTAAAAAAAACTAGGTATATTTTTTTTATTTATTTTTCCTTATGTACTCATAAGCAGGTCTACCTTTTGGCATCCGCTTATCGTTGAATTTTGGGACACATTGTATATTTGTAAATTATGCCTTTGATTAAATCCAAATAGTATTGTCTCACCTCCTGGCAGCAGTGTGTATAATATATTTATGAACTTAACTGATATACTAGTGTTTTTCAGGCATATCATTTTTCCAATGCAGGAACAATTATTGGGATAGAAATGAATAAGAATTGGTGTGATATTCAGCAAAGAATAATTGAACAATATGCAATGGATTCTAACCGAATTAAAGTTGTCCATTCTAATATATTGGCAAGAAGTGATCTTGTAGCAAACTCAGACATTATAATTGTAAATGTACTAGACTTTTTTCTGGATCATGAGAAACATAAAGAAATATGGTACTTTTTTAAAAAATACATAAAAAAAGGAACATATTTAGTCCTCAATAGAAGTATTGCGGAAACCTTGGATAGTTTAGACATGGTTGAGGAACTAATGGATTGGTTAAGCATTTGTAAAACACACCAATTAGAAAATGAAGCATTGTTTGATATGGAAAATTGTAGTGAATTGTTTTTGTATACAGTTAATTAAAATAAAATAAATATATACAGGGTTATGAGTTAAATCAACCTAATCCATCAAAGGGTTGTAGTTTCCATAATTATTGACTGATTTGTCCATGAAACACCATATCCTAGACCCAGTTAGGTTTAGGTCGCAGGGGCTGATATTCTTGCTCGAATACGTCTTTTTAGGTTGTCCCAAATGTGCTCAATTGGGTTAAGATCGGGACTGCGTGACGGCTATGGCAAAACTTGAATCCCGACCTCATCGAGGTATTGAGTGACGGATCTTGCAGTATGGCATCGAGCATTGTCGTGCATTAATTTAAAGTTTTCACCAATAAATGGTGCGAAAGGTATGACGTGGTCTTGTAAGACTTCCTCCACGTATCTTTGAGCAGTCACACTGCCTCTATCAAACACCACTAGATCGGTGCGAGCCTCGTAAGAGATACCTCCCCAAACCATTATGGATCCTCCCTGATAACCCACGGTTTCGATTATTGCACATGGAGCAAACCGTTCATTTTGGCGCCTATAAACAAGCTGACGTCCATCTGGACCCCTTAAGGCTATTCTGCTCTCATCTGAGAACAGTACGTTCTTCCATTGTTCCGTAGTCCAGTCAGCATATTCTCGTGCAAAGGCAAGTCTTGCTCTACGATGCTGTGGAAGCAGCTTTGGACCGCGAGCTGGACGAAAAGCTCTCAGATTCCTTTCAGCCAGTCTTCTTCTTACCGTACGTTCACTTACAGTGACATTTTTCACCTCAAACAGACGTGTGCGCGCTTCAGTAGCGGTGCAAAAGCGATTTCTTAGCACGTTACTGACAACAAAGCGGTCATCCAGAGCCGAGGTGCACCGATGTCGGTCTTGACCTGGCCTTCTCGTGTATGAACCAGTCTCCAGAAAGCGTCTGATGGCATCCCGCACTGTAGTTCGAGGTACACCAAGCGTACTGTTATACGGGGTTTCGAGGTTCACTTTTTAAAAAAGAAACACTGACCTTGAGGCACTAAACCTTTAATTCAGAACTTTGGGATCGATTAAGATTGGGACCCTTTAGCAACCGCGCAAACCGGAGGATGAAAACAGACTGACTCGTCTCCCAGTCACTGCTCAGAGCAAGGGACTGATAAAGAGGAGTCAGCATAAAAGTTGTGTGGACAGCAGTAACGCTAGCATAGTATGGATATAACACCTCCCCCTTTGAGAGGAGACTTTGGGGTTGGATTAGACAAAGTCTCTGTTAGATTCTAGTTCTAATGGGAGTAACTGACGTGGCTACGTGTTGGTCATGGTTCGTGTCTGTCAGTCATGGTTATTGTCTCTGGTGTAGGTTGAGGTGATCTACTAAAGTCTGGTTTAAACTGACATTGTAGGTTGCTGCCGGGTTTACATGTTTTTTTCAAGATCAAGTAGCTTATAACTAATAACATAAGGATTACAATAATAATTACTGTAACAGAATAATGTGTCCCATATTTAACAATGTGTGGGGATTGTAGATTTTTAATATCATTAAAGAGAGATAGCAGTTTGATTTTATTTTCTTTGTTAAAATCATCTAAGTCTATGTCATTTAGGTGAATAGGAGGCACATCTTCCATTACATTACTTAATCTTACAGTGTTACAACAAGAGTCGTTGATTAAATTAAAGTCTGGTATATAATTAATAGGCGAAGTAACATTTAGAACATCATATTTTGGTATTAATGTAGTGCTTTTACAATATCCAATACAGTCATTGGGGATGTGTAATATACCAGTACCTAATATAGTAGTCTCGTACAGGTTAGAATTTAGACAATCAATAGAAATCTTGTTAATTTCTGATTGTATGTAAATCCACTTATTACTTATCAATGGTTTCCAAATGTCTACTTTTCCCAAATAGGTTTTAGTTTCACACTGCGGCGGTTTTTTATTGATCACTTTCGCTAATAATTCACTCTCACACGTAAGTTTTGCATCCGTGGAATACACATTTTCAATATCACAAATATAATTTCCGGGTCTTATAATTTTGCAATGTTCTAAATCGTCTAAAACACAATAATGAGATTTGTCTTTGGTCATTGCTATGTATCTGGAATTCGGAATGATCAAACTGAATGAATTTGGTTCTTTGGTGTTATGTGGTATTTGTAAAGCAATATTATGAAACAGTACATATTCCCTGGTATTTACCAATGGCACTTGTAGAACAAACATTAACTTATGACTAATATAGTAACACGCTAGCTTAGAAATACTTAAAATAAAATGAACAGAATTAATATCTAGTGTTACAGGAAGCTCGAGGTCACTTGATAAATGCCGGTAGTTATTGGTAAGCTCTCTGTAAATTTGTGTTGGGGTAATAATTGAGGGATGCAATAACTTTTGACCGCTAAATAGAATAGCGTTAACTATATCCTCTAGTTGGAAGGACAAGGTGAGTATGGAAGTCTCTAGAGCGTTTAAGATTTCGTTAACGTTTGAAAATATTAGAAATCCATTCGTAATTTCTGAGATGTTTCTTACTCTGACAGAGAGTTTATCAATAGCTCCGTTTAAATTAATTTCATTGTCCATTATTTTGTTCAGGGTGTTATTGAAACATGTTATCACAGAGCTTGTGACCAAAATATTCTCTTTCATCAGTGAAGTCAACCGATCCTCGTTATATTGTATAGAATTAATAGCTTCGTTATACTTAATGGCGTCGTTTTCATCTAGGGTTCCAAAAATTTGTTTTAATACTGTTCCTATACCTCCAATCCATGCGCCACGCTTGGCTCGATTGTCTACTAGATGTGAAATGGACTTGAATTCATTGTTCATATCCTCGAATCGAGCTGTCAGTGGTTGTAACACGTTGTAGCATTCTACGTGAATTTGTATAATTCGAGTTTGATTACATAGGTGTCTTGTGGTATTTAGGGCAAATTCTATATTTTGTATGTGCGGTCCGAAATGTGATATGTCGATTGGTACCAAGATTTTTAGTTGTACATTATTAATTTTAAGTTTACCTAGGTAGTCAAAATAGATGCCAGAACTTGTTGTGATCGGCTGGATGATATCTTGAGAGGGTTGACCTCGAACTGGACTGTAATTAATAACTAATGTTAACTTTAAGGTAATTATTAACATAAATTATTTATATATATACGTATTTTAATTATATTTTATTAAGTTAAAGTACTTTTACTTTTAGTTATTTTTAGTTTAGGTCTTACTACTAGTATTACATTTACATGTCCGCAGTGACATCACCGGGTTTTAATTGGTCGTAATGATGCGTGATGTGGCGTCGATTAATAAGTAAGGTAAGTGTGTTGTTACCATTTATTTTTACTACTTTGTACGGCCCTTTCCAGACAGGAGAGAGTGCTTTACGCAGTCTTAAATGGGTTTTTACGTAAACGTAATCGCCCACCTTGTAGCTAGTTGGACGAGTACAGGCGTCATAATAATTTTTGGAGGATTCTTTGGATTTCCTTATAAATTCAAGGGCCTTTTCCTTTGAATATTTAAGTCTATTTTGTAACATACGGACATAGTCAGGATAAGTTGCGCCTGGGGCTTCATTGTAAATGGAGTTAGGAATGAATGGTTTGATTCCAAATGTTAGTTCATAAGGTGTGTAATGAGTAGTGGAATGAACGGTTGAGTTGTAGACAAGCATCGCTGTGTAGACGTATCGGGGCCAATTCGTCTGTTCTTCGTTGATATAGGATTTAAGGTATTCTTTGTAGAATGACTACGTTCTAAAGCACCTTGTGTTTGTGGGTGATACGGGGAAGACCACAGGTTTTTTATCTTCAGGAACTCACAAGTCTTTTTGAAGAGGTCTGACGTAAAATTGGTGCCTTGGTCTGTAAGGATTGTTTTCGGGATGCCAAAGATAGATATATAATGAAGAAGGCATTCGCATGTTTCTTCTGCTGTGGTGCTGCGGATAGGATATGCCGAAGAGAATTTAGTGAGGTCATCCTGTACGGTTAAAATATACTTTAGTTTGGCAGGGCCAGCTTCTGGTAGGGGACCGACAACATCAAGGGATATCCTTTGAAAAGCTTCTGTTGATGTGCTGGTTATTGTCATTGGGGCACGATTTATTTTCCTGAGTGTTTTATTTTCTTGGCAGGACTTACATTGTTTTACGTAGGATTCTATATCACCCCGCATTCCTTTCCAGTAATATAGTTCCTTGATCCTATTATACATTCGATTGGAACCAAGATGACCTGCGATGAGGATGTCGTGATTGTCGGATAGTATTTTCTTAATTTCGGATGGAGTTGGGTATAGAATGTTATTATGATAAATTCCAATTTTAATATTGGTGTTGTGAAAGAGGTATGAAAGGATATTGTAAATTCTAATAAATGAGTGTTTTTCGAAAGGGTTTCTTAGGTCTGATATACCTACTACAGTAGTGTCTTCAAGGATAATCAATTGGTTTCTAACCGACCTTAAAGTGACAAAAATTTCAGAATAAGAGGCTTCCTCGAAATTATGCACCTTAGTGAATAATAAGTAGATTATTTTATTGTTACGTTCTATCCTTAGGAAGGAAAAGAGTTCTTTTTCAGAATTAGATACCAGAGTATTAATTTCAGGATCACTTAGAATATCTTGGATATAGGGGTTAGATTCGTCTAAGTCAATAGAAGTAGGCACTAAGATGACTTTTAGTGGGCATTTAATTAGGCTTCCATTATGTTCTTCTATGTAAGTGTTAAAAGATCGGTTTTTATCCGCTATTACTTTCAGGAATGAACTATAATCATCACTTGTTAAGTAAGAGCTTGTCGATGGTTGAGGAGAGTAGTCAGGTTGGGTGTCAAGAATTTGAGGTTCTTCATGTACGTGGGGTGTTTCGCATCTTTGGGTATCTGGGACGCCAAATGGTAAGTCTAGTTCGGGTAGTGGCAACACGTCTTCTGGGTTGATGTCGATATTTTCCGGGTCTGGATGAGGTAAAGGTAAGTCTTCTAAGGTTAAGGAGGATGGAGAAATTAGTGGATCTATTAAGTCACTGTCTAACTCTTGAGTGGATTCTGTATGGTTTTCAAGTTGAACCGGGTTAACAGGGAATCTGGATAGAGCGTCGGCGTTAGAGTTGATTTTACCTTTCTTGTATTGGATATCGTATTCAAATTCTTCTAATTTCAAACGCCAACGAATTAGGCGGGATCCCGGATCCTTACAATTGAACAACCATTGTAATGGTTTGTGATCAGTGAGGATTTTAAAGCGGTGACCGTATAGGTAAGGTCTAAATGTTTTTGTGCCAAACACTATGGCAAGACATTCCTTTTCAGTGACACTGTAATTGCATTCTGCCTTGTTTAGTGTCCTTGATGCGTATGCAATAGGGCGATCCTGTCCAACAGAACCTTGGGACAAAATTGCTGATATTGCGTAGTTAGACGCATCGCACGTTAGAAGGAACGGTTGGGTAAAATCTGGATATGCAAGGATTGGGGCAGAGACAAGTTTTGTTTTCAGGGATTCGAAGGCAAGCTGTTGTTCATTCTGCCATTTAAAAGCGGTGTCTTTTTTCAGTAGAGATGTAAGAGGTTTGGCCAATTTGTCGAAGTCAGAGACGAACCTCCTGTAGTAGGAAACTAGGCCCAAGAACGATTTGACGTCTTTGGGTGATTTTGGAATGGTAAATTCGGTTACAGCCTTTGTTTTTTCTGGATTTGGTTGAACCCCATTTTCGCTAATGATGTGTCCTAAGTAGACAACTTCCTTACGGAGAAATTGACATTTTTCTGGTTGTAATTTTAAATTAAACTGGCGAAGACGGTCGAAGACAGCTTTTAGATTCCTGATTTGGGAAATAAGGTCATGGGAATATATGACAATGTCATCTAAATAAACAAAACATCTAGTTCCTTGGAGGCCAGAGAGACAGTTATTCATTAGCTTTTGGAATGTGCTGGGCGCATTCTTAAGTCCAAACGGCATTCTATTAAATTGGAAATGGCCTTGAGGTACAGAGAAAGCTGTTTTAGGGGCGTCCTCTGAGGATATTAAGATTTGATGAAACCCGGAAGTGAGATCTAATGATGAAAAATATTTGCTGTTTCCTAATTGGTCAAGGATTTCTGATATCTGTGGGATAGGATAGGTTTCCCCTATAGTTATGTTATTTAATTTGCGATAGTCTATCACTATCCGCCACTTACGTTTCCCTTCAGAGTCTGCCTTTTTAGGGACTATCCATATTGGCGAGCTCCAGGGTGAAATTGAAGGTTCTATGATGTTTTCTTCCAACATTTTACTTATTTGTGTCTCAACTTCCTGTTTGTGACACTCTGGGAATCTATATGGTTTGTATGGACGGGCGTATTGGTTGTAGTTTTAATTTGATGATTAATAGCTGGGGTATAGCTTAGTTGATCGTCAGGTAAATGGAAAATATCGGAGTAATGGCTACAAAGTTCCATAAGGGCATCGGATTCTTCCCGATTCAGGTGATCGAATCTCAACAGATTCATCACCTCATTGGTTCGTGTCCATGTGTTTTTGGGTTCGTTAATTAGTTGGTATGCATTGGAATATAAGGGTGTGATAGGTAGGTTCAAATTAGATTTAATAGTCACAGGATATTCAGAGATATTGGCAACAGTAAGATTAACGCGATTGTTATCTTTGACTTTAACGATACAATTGGATATTAGTAAGTTGTCTGAAAGGCATTGGTCTGTGATGACACCTTCTGTGAGATTAGTTTTTTGGACTGAGCATTCGATGACAGATTCCGTGCGAGGTGGGATAATATAAAAAGGTTCGGCGAAATGCAGCTTAATTTCTAGATTCTCTATCTTCAAAGAGTCGTGAGTGTAGTCGATTTTGCAGCCGAATGCGGTTAAGATATCGGTACCTAATATACCGTCGTAAGGTAAGCTAATATTTTTGACAACATGAAATTTAAATAAAGTGGATTTATTTCTAGCTAGGTTTAACTTAAGCTGGAAATGGCCTTCCATCGAAGTTGGTTCGTCCCCAGGGTCTATGCCTTTCAGCTTGATTGGTTCTTTAACTAAGGTTGGATATTTACAGATACTTGATTCTTTTAAAAGGGAAATGGCAGAACCGGAGTCTACTAATAGGGATAGAGGGACATCTGATACTTGCGATCCCAACATTACGTGTGGTAACAACCTTTTCGTTGTGTCGAGGTTTATTTCGTATACCTTTTTTGTTTCAAGGGACTTGTATTTGGAATTGCAATTAGAGTTACATTTTGAAATGGATTTGGAATTGGAATTAGATTTTGAATTGGAATAGGAGTTGTTATATGAATGGGTGCTTGTTTGGGGCTGATTACCCGTGTAGTCCCTAATGGATTTGGTATATGAATGGGCGCTTATTTGGGGCTGGTTAGCCATGTGTTCCCTAATGGAATTGGAATTGGAATGGGCGCTTATTTGGGGCTGATTACCCGTGTGGTCCCTAATAGAATTGGTATTAGGATGGGCGCTTATTTGGGGCTGGTTACCCATGCGGTCCCTAATGGAATTGGAATTGGAATGGGCGCTTATTTGGGGCTGGTTACCCGTGTGGTCCCTGATAAAATTGGAATTGGAATGGGCGCTTATTTGGGGCTGGTTACCCGTGTGGTCCCTAATGGAATTGTTATTGGAATGGGCGTCGACTTTTAGGACTGGTCTCGCGCGACACCGAGTCGAGACTTTTATTCGTTTAAATTATCAACGGCTAGTTCAGAGTATCTGCGTCGACGGGTTCATCAGACTGTTCGAGGAAATTCACTCGCTTAAATGGCATTAGGTCTCGGTTAGTTACCGGGTTTTGTTGGATTTTGTAGCGGTTATTGTTGTATTCTCTTTTCTTGCACACAGATATGTCATGTCCAGGTGTTTTGCAATAACGACAGATGACGTTGGAAGAACTTTGGGAAAGTAAAATTAAAAGGTTTAGGTTTATTTTGTTTTTGGTCCACTTGTGGACGCTTATACAGTGTCTGTTGAATGCGCTCTTCTGAGACGGCTAAGTTAATGGCTTCATTTAGAATTTTGGGGGATCTACATCTCACAATATTCGAAATTCGGGGTTGTAACCCCATGAGGAAATGATGAAGGGCAAGGTCTTCCATGGCCGCGGTACGACCTGGTAATTCTTTTACTTTAGTGTTAGACAAGGATGTCTCCGTTAGGAGTTGTGAGAGGTAGGTCTCCACGCGTAATGAGTACTGGCTAACGTTTTCTTGCGGACTCTGCTTGCTCTCCTGGAGATCGGTAAGAAGATGTGAATAATGTTTTCGTTCACTGAATTGAGTCTTTAAAAACTCCTTAAGCTGTTCCCAAGATATAAATTCTTTGATGTAGCAAGCAATTTCCGCCCTTCCGTTTAATTGGCTAAGTATGAATTTGAACAGGATAGGCCTTTGGGTCTCTGACGCGAGGTTATAAGCACTGTCGCAATTCACTAAGAATGAATTAAGTGTTTCTCGTTTACCGTCGTATGATTTAATAAATTTAAATAAGGTATTTAATTCGATTTCAGTCATTGCTAGGGTTGAAGTGGTTTTTCTAGTAACACGGGGAGAACAGAGGGGTGACTTCACTGATTCGTTTACACTTGTGACTTTTTCAGGTTCTGGTATAGTTAATTGTAATTTATTATCTTAGCTTAGCTCTAGACTAAACAATGACCAAAGACTCACGATAGTGTGTGGACGACGGAAACAAGTACGACGAACACAAGCATTCCGATTGCTAAGATGGTGCTAATGCGCGCTGGGAAGAGACGAAATAATTGCACGTTGTAAAAACTTGATGACTTCGGGTAACTTCAATTTCGGGATGTAGGATATCTTCTGTATAAGATGCAGTACTCTTCTTCTAGAACGATTGTAAAGTTCACATATAGAACACGACGTGTGCGAGTTTTACTGCGAGTATGGAGTTATGTATTATAAGATTACACTGATAGCACTAGGTACACTGGACCACTTTTACTTATTTGGTTATAAAGGATTTAAACACTAAATTTGGATTCAAGAAGGGATACGGTGCGAGTCTATTTAACGGTTGCCGGCACTGGACATTTCCGGATCCCACCGCTGCCACCAAAATGTTATACGCGGTTTCGAGGTTCACTTTTTAAAAAAGAAACACTGACCTTGAGGCACTAAACCTTTAATTCAGAACTTTGGGATCGATTAAGATTGGGACCCTTTAGCAACCGCGCAAACCGGAGGATGAAAACAGACTGACTCGTCTCCCAGTCACTGCTCAGAGCAAGGGACTGATAAAGAGGAGTCAGCATAAAAGTTGTGTGGACAGCAGTAACGCTAGCATATTATGGATATAACAGTACGAGCGATGCGACGTTGGCTATACCCAGCGTCAGCTAAAGTCACTGCCCTAGCAGCACCAGTTGCATCCAGTGGCATTTTTTTCAGTCACAAACAATAATCGTACACTAAAAACTCAAATTAAACAATGTTCGTACACGATAGCAGACAAGAACAAGAAATGTAATCAATGTGACGTTACTGCAACAATGTCAAACAGACTAAATTCTAAAAACGCTTCGGCGATACAAGTTTAAGGGTCGAAATAAGGGTTTTTAAGTGTTTAGTTTATTGCTAAAGTACCCACTTAACTAAAAACAAAACAGTAGATAAGCCACAGTTAACATAAATAAACAGGGTGAAAAATATAGGTGGGCGGTTAATTGTGCCTGTGAGTGTAGTTTCAATGTTTTTACTATTTTTGTGTAGTATATAAGTTGCTTAATGTTTTTTGTTTGTTTATTCGAAAATTGCAGGTAAATAACTAGTAGAAAACAATTGAAGGTACATAGACCTTTTTCTTAAAGGAATATTTAAATAAAATGTATGGCAGTTGATAAATTATCTTTTAAAAAAGAAATAAATTAGTAGTAGCTATGTTGTATATGTATTTAAAAATTCTTTAGCTATCCTACGATATAAAAGTCTAGGGTATAGTCAGAATTCACAGATAAAAGTCATATGAAAGGGTCACAGGTAGTCTTAAAAAGTACACACAACAGTACTGGTGATATGTTATCTGCGGTGCCTATTCTCCTTAAAGGAATGCAATATGTGCTACCGAGATATTACCCTAAATCAGAGGTGTCGAACTCAATTTTGCAGAGGGCCATATATTAAATTTAGAATAAATGTAAGCGGGCCAGATTGAAATAAAAAAAATACTGAATAATTATAACATTTTATTTTTTTAATTTTATAGTATTATATACAGTTGTTAAAAATCATATCAGTTGTAAAAGAGGGTAATTATTTTGAGCTGGAGGATCCAGATACATGACTTCTCTCGACAAGCTCATTGATGGCGGGTATCATATTCGTTGTAATTATTTTAAGGATCGATTGGAGATGTTCATTTGTAAGTCTTGTGCAAACATCGGCAACTTTCTACATATTGTCTTAAATAAAATCACCATCAGTGAAAGGTTTTGATCTCTTAGCTATTTCTAATGCAATAATAAAACTAGATATCAGGGCACCTTCGCTCTCAGTATTAGCTTTAGTAAACATCGATTGTTGACCTTGAAATTTAGATTTTAAAGGTGTCCATGCTTATTTTTTCAGTGTAACAATCAAATTTTGATTTATGATTCGTATCATAGTGTCTCTTCATCTTAAACTCCTTACAAACAACAACTGTTTGATTGCAAATCAAACACAGTGGTTTATCTTTCCATTCTATGAAAAAATATGCAATTTCCCATTTAGTCTGAAAAGGTCTGTACACACTATCAAGTTTTCGTTTATGTGCTTATGTGGAACTTGACACAACAATTATAGAGGATTGTCATGTCGGTTTTCGACCAACATGGCGATCATATTTTTATAGACTGTTTTTTTCTCTAGAAATACTTGACATTGGCAGAATCTCTACGTTGAATATACACGCGAGAAAGAGTCCATAAATAAATAATAATAATAAAAACTTGACATTGGCAAAATTGTGGTGACATCTCCACAAAGGCCACAAAAAATAAGAATAAGAAGAACAATTATGGAAATGGCATGCGCATGACACAAAAAAAATGCATAATTCCTTCACAATCACTATTTCGCAGTACAACTAAAATCGTTCTCCGACCGTATAGCTTCTATTACTTCACTCAACTGAATCAAACTCAAACAGAAACAATCAAAAAGTATTTACAATTGTTAATTTGGCGAATATGTTATAAAGCCTGATAAACTGCATATGCCTCTGCAGTTAATATAGTTCATGTATTGTGTAGAAGAAAGCTTCGAGAGAATTTTGTATGTGGATCATAAACACCAGAACATACATAATCACTCCCCTTACTGCCATCAGTGTAAATAACATAATGATTATTATTTTCTGCCAAAAACTGTAACATATCTAAATTATTATTAATTAAATTTTGAAAATTTTTGATGGGATGTGAAATACATTGATAAGAAAAGGAATAACATGGTCATGAGCAGTGTTTTCTAATATGAGTACAATAATTCTCTATTTCTAGCAATATTTTGGACAATGTTGGAGATTTGCCATTTTCTTGAATGGCAAATTTCCAACATTATCCAAAATATTGACTGAATAATTTTCTCCTGTTGTTAGAGGCCAAGGAGTTCTACTTACAGAATATACAATTTTGTTGATAATTTTCCTGTAATTTGCAGCAATTAATTTAAGACAGAATCTCTCTCCAAGTAGAATGCGTCTCAAAATTAAGGGCATCAATTTAGTCTCTACTGCCATGGCCCATATGGGAGTAGAGCACATTGCACCAGAAATAATTCACAAAGCCCTATTCTGCAATTGATCTAGTTTATTTACATGAGTACTGTTTATGGGTCTGCTCCCCATGAGACACCTGCAAGACATTTAACTATATTTAAACCTTTTAGAGCATTCTTTGATATATATTTAATATGTTCCTGAAAAGTTAGTTTCCTATCTATTACTATGCCTCAAAATTTCATTGAATTTACCGGGTTTATAAATTCTCCATTATAAACTACTTTTGAATTTGAATTCTTATTTCCAAATATCATGATACTGCTTTTGGAGGGGTTAATTGTTAGATTGTAACATCATTATAATAGTGAAATAGTTGGGACAAGGCTTTGTTAACATTGTTAATTGCAATTTCTACATTATAATTACTACTGTACAAAACAATATTATCAGCAAACTGCAAAATATCTACATTACTATTTACAAATTTACAGATTTCACTTGTATAAATATTGTATAGCAAAGGAGATTGTGTAGCATCCTGCGTTGTACATTGAGATGCACATTTTGGACCATGTAGTGTATTGTTATATCTTACATAGAGTGTTCTATTATTCAAAAAAATATATATCGTTTTACATACTTGGCCAGGCACGCCAAGCCTAGACATAACTTGTACTAGTATCGCAAGATCTAGACTGTCAAATGTACCTTGAACATCTAAAAATACACAAGCAGTGTGTAACTTTTTATTCCTTGCACGTTTCAGGTCCAAGAAGTGAAGCCTACGAAATCCATATTGTTCATGTGGAATTATGCCACTTGATTCTATATACCAATCCAAACGATTTTTAATCACGTTTTCAAATATTTTACCTAGACATGAGGAGTGATATTGGTCTATAAGAGCTGGCTAGCTCTGTAGGTTTATCTTGTTTGAGTATCGGAATAACACATTGTGTTTTCCATCATTGCGGAATACGTTTGCAATGCCAAAGTAGATTAAGAATATTAAGAAACAGTTTTTGTGCAGATTGGGCTAATTTTTTAATAATACAATAGGGGAAATCATCTAATCCATGTGTAGTGTCTTTCCGAGATAACAAACTAATTTTAAATTCGGACCATGCAAAAGGATCTAGCAAAAATTTTGAATTTAGACTATCATTATTTAATTCGAAAATAATGCCAATTGCCAGCTCTTATACCTTTAAACATTTTAAGAAGATTCCAAATCTTTCTAATAGGAGTAGCTCTATTGAAAGAGTTACATAAGTTATCCCAACCTATTCTTTTTAAGTGCATCTTTTCTTTTGTAAACTAAATAGTTCTCTTTTTTCACAAAGGTCATTCCACCAGGGAACTGGAGGTCTGCTTTTAAAATTATTTGGTTTAGTAGCTTGAGGGATTGTCATATCCTTTAAAGTATTTAATCAAGAGCAAAAATCATTATAGGTTGAAATAGGATCATATAATTTTAATACTAAGTAATTAAATATTGTTTTGGAAATAATTTTATACTTTGTCCAATCTGATTTTTTAATATATAAACCTATCAACGCGGGGATTATTATGATATTTATCTATATGTAGTGAAATCTCTATTATTGTAGGGAAGTGGTAGCTGCCAATGGCATCATCATGCACAGACCATTCGCATATTGATGGCGCACTAATGCACTAATAAAGCTAACATCAATTCCAGATGGGTTTCATCTTGGGTTATTACAAGTTGTAAAACTAACTTCATTTAAAATATATAAATTCAAGTCGTCAATGTTATTAAATAAATCCCGATCCTCTACTCTTCGTGGATAGACAACCAAATGCAATGTGGTGAGCATTCAAATCACCACTGACAAAGATAGGTTTTGGCAGATCATTAATTATATTATGGGCGGTTTACACGGGCTTCGTAGCTAAGCGCTTAGTACTTGTCACTAATACTAAGTCCTCATGTGTAAACACGCTGATTAGTGCTTAGTATTAGTATTTGTGAATAGTGCAAGTGAATAGAAAACGATCCTTTTTACTAAGCGACAAGTCGATACCCCCACCACGATTTACTAAGCACTTGTCGCTTGCTGACCGTGTGTAAACAGCTCGACAAGTTAGTTAGTGACAACTTGTCACTGACAAGTTGTACCGGGAAGTGAAAACACGTGTTTACTTACGTATTTTATGTGATCATGGCTGCGGAAAGGTGGAATTCGGAAACAACAATGAAGTTCATTCAAGAATTTGAATCCTATGAATGTTTATGGAACCACAAATCGGTTTTATATAAAAATAAACTCGCAAAAGATGCTGCTTATCAGAAAATCGTTGAAGAGATGAATATTGCTGGAGTGCCTGAGGCGAAAAAGAAAATGAGAACACTTCGGTCAACCAACCAGGAAAAGAAAAAAAATCAAAATTCAATGCGAACAGGAAGTGGGACTGATACTGTCTATGTGCCAAATCTGCATTGGTACAAAGGAATGGATAGTTTGTTGAAAGATATAGACGAAAGGCGCACAACTATAGAAAATGTAAGTAATAAAACAACATTTTTCATAGGGTAGGTACTAGATTTATATCGAAGTAGGTAGGTATTATGTTTACTTTAAACTAATGGATCATTCTAGATTGCCATGATACGGCACCTTCGTTTACGAAGTAATTCGTATATCTTTCTCTCAATTGTCGGGTCATTCTTGACGAGTACTAGTAGTAGTAGAGACTACCTACTGGCTGAATATTTTGCAAATCAAAGTTGGCGTCCCTCCATAATCCTGGAATAATTTCCCCAGTTTCCAAATTTTCATAGTCAACACATCTCGTGGTTAGGTATGTCCTTGAAGTTTTTCTGAGCCAGTTATGTATAGTGCATGTTGTACGAACAATGCGACCAGTAACAGTGAGATTAGTGGATATAGATGTTCTAAAAATTCTAAAGCGACTGGCTAAGATGCCTAAAGTATTCTCGACGATTCTTCGGGCCCTTGACAATCTATAATTAAGTAGTAGTTCGTAGGTCAAAGGACTATGCTTGTAAGGTTTTAGTAAATATGATTTCAGGGGAAATGCGTCATCTCCAACAAGAAATCCATTGTTTGGCAGCATATTGTTTTCGAGATCACGAAAAATCGAACTGTTCTGAAAAATCCCACCATCTGAGCACCGGCCGTTTGCGCCAATATTAGTATATATAAAACAGTAATCATCATCTACGATGGCTATTAGCACGATGCTGTTGCTTCCTTTATAATTAAAATAATCACTGCCACAGTCAGGAGGTGCGTGAATAAATATATGCTTGCCATCTATAGCACCATGAGCCCCAGGAAAGTTCGAACGTGTATTGAAACCTCTTTCTATTTTCTTCCATTCATCCTCTGTAGCTGGAACCTTAAATGCAGTTTTATTCTTCAGGTTAACGGATCTACATGCAGCGATCAACATAATCCTACAAGTAGCGAGCAAGATATCTCTGTGGCTTCCACTTCAGAGGGTGAATCTATTTCGGAACCAAGGGGGGAACAACGTCAAAGTACCTCCAGTAAAAATGTGTCACACCGGAAAGGAATATTTCGTGCAATTGGAGAACTAAAAAAAATACAAGAAGTTGTCAATAGGGATGTACCTGAAAAAGAAGACAGATTCGATGTGTTTGCAAGGAACGTAGCAGTGCAGTTAAGAGAATTGTCATTCGAGAGAAGTATGATTGCACAAACGAGAATACAAAATATTTTGAGTGAACTAGCGATCGAGAACTACATGTACAATAATATATCTGCTTCCAATGAAACATTGGAAAGCATCTCATCTGCGGGATCGTTACGTAATCCATCCACACCTGATTTGATTTCTGATGAAAATATCCTATCACAGGCCATAGCAATGACACTTGACTGTGAAGAGCACACACAATAATTTTCCGGGTACTTATGTTATTTGAAATGATTACACTAATGATTACAATAAACAAACATATTGTTTTTTTTTTTACCTTCAAGTAATCCGAAAGTTGATTGTAAATTTCATCCAAGACTTCGGGGATGAATTTTGAAATCGCTTGTTTAGAAACTCTGAACACGTGTGATAACATGCGGTAGCTGCTTCCTGTTGCCAAAAATGACAAAGTAACCTCCAATTTTATTTTAGCTGGTATGGGACTTCTCATATTTGTGTCTTGTCGTTGAATTGCTGGTGCAACTTTTTCTAATAAAATATCAAATTGTGTTGTTGACATTCTCATAGTTACTCTATATTCTCCTGGATCTTCGGTTGCTAGTTCTTTTAATAGAAGAGCAGAATGGCCCGTTCATCTCTGCGCAGTAACCACTGTCTTGTCAACAAACGTTTTCTTTTTAATATTTGTCTTTCAAGCTCTTCGATCATGCTTGAAATAACAGTGTTTGAATATTGCTTAAAAACTCTGAGCAAAATCAGGCGGCGTCGCTCCATTTTGAATGTCTGGTTACTAATAACCTTTACTGGCTCCAACGTGTAAACGGTTACTTTTCACTTGTCATATTGAGGCTTAGTATTGTGACAAGTACTAAGCACTTAGCTACAAAGCCCGTGTAAACCGGACATTACGTAGTCTGTTGAGATGTATGTGTTTACTAGAAGGATGACAGTATACACAAAGAATAGTCAAGCTACCATGCACAGTAGATAAGGGCAGATCAACAGTTTGAATGTCTTCATAAAATCTAGTGTTTAATACTTTGTACTTTAAGTATGGCTACACCATTATGAGCATTATTAGAATTTATATTGTAAATATTATATCCAGGTATTCTAATTTTATTGTTTTTAAACCATGTTTCGTTAAGCAAGCAAATGTCAATATTTTGTTTTCATAAGGATTGAATCAATAAAGGTTTCTTACTATTAGCACTTTGAATGTTATACTGAGCAATACTGTGTAGTAGCTTAGACTGTGTATGACTTGGATCCATTACTTTAGATTTTTAAGTAGAGTTTCCTTGATACTTACTATTTATGGTACTTCCCACCGTTTTCACTAATTAGTCCACCTAGTAGTTGCTTTTTATAAAAAAAATAGCGAATATTTAATAAAAATTAAATTTAAAAATTTTCACGCTCGCCCTTTCTGGAAGTTCCCGCCAGTCCAATCTTTTTCTTCCTCTTTTAAAGTTTGTCGCGACTAGCGCTGTGCACTCACGATATACATACCAACTGGTAATACATTTATAGTGATGAATTTGTATCCCAATTTCTAAACAAACTAACAGAAAGTGGGCTAAAAGAATCGGTCAATGTACACATATTTTTAGATCTACATAATGACACTTAAAATTCTTAATAAATTCGTTTACTTGGTCTGGATTGACAACGAGTTTACAATCAAGACGAAATATAACTCCAGGTGTGGAAGAATATCTTTACATTATTTTTAAACATTTATATAAATATGCCAAAAAGATATTTTTATGTATTCTTCACCACCTTTGGCAACTTAAATTTAGCCCACAATCTTGGAAAACCCAATTTGTCATTCCTGTCCTGAAACCAGACAAATCCAAACTTCCCAGTTCATATAAAAATATCTCTTTTTTATCATGCTTATGGAAAATATTTGGGATTATGATAAAAGTTCGCCTTGATTGGTATGTTGTGTATAGTGGTATCATCCCAGATGTCCTATAGATTCAGATGGTATAAATTCCGTCCGTATTGAAAAAAAGAAATGCATTTTGAGTGATGTTGGGGCTACCCCGCTTCTCAAATGCGTCCGGGATGTTCGCTGAGGAGCGAGTGGACTGCTTTCACACCACTGTGCTAAGATGGTGTGCATCCCTTTTCCGCAGCGTGCGGACAAGCTCCAATATCATCCAACATAGTTATGATTGCAGAGAGGACAGATTGTAGGTAAAGTAGCCATTGCTGCGCGATCTCTCATGCAGTAGTGAGGCGGAAAAAATGTAAATGGTGCATAAATAATATATTGCAAATTGTCACTACTAACATAGGGTAAGTTTTATGTATATAATATGTATGTGTTTTATGTAACATAGGGTAAGTTTTGTGTACTAACAAAAAATAGTCATGGTACTTGAAATAAAATGATATTATGAATACACCCTTTATTCATATTAAATAGCTTAAAAATGCACGTTTCAATATATCTAGATATAAAAACAAAATATGTTTAAAAATATAAAATATGGTAGACCGCCAACATCAGTCTACATATAAATTGAATTCAACTGGTCAGCGTATTAAGTGACATGAAATTAGTTCATTCATTGTCCGTCACTGGAATTATTTATTATTATTCAGTGGTTTTAATAACTAGAACAAAAAACAAAATTTAAAAGTTTATCAAATAAATAAATATTTCCTTAATTAATGAGCGATAAAAAATGCATTCAAGGTCATTAAAAATTATTGTGGACAAACTGTAGTATGTTAAATTTGAAGTGATTAGAATTTGTGAAAGAAGACTACTAACTTTAAGGTTGTAGTAACCAAGTTACCAAAACAAATAAAAAGATTTCTACCATTTTTTTTACAATTTTGGCAGCACTGGTCTAAAAAATCATTCAACTTTTGGCCAAGATACGCCAAGAGATACGCCAAGATGGCGTATCTAGGACTTGAAATTTCACATCGGTCGTAGGGAGGGAGTGTTGAGTGGATTCATTGTTTAGTGCTTGATGTATCATTTAGATATTTATTAAAAGTATTTATGTCTTATTAGTTTAGTAGTTCACGTATTGTTCAACTAACAATTACAATGTGGCACGAAGCTAGGAAGCAAGAGCGGTTGATTCGCGGTATGATTGTTGACTATCGGCGAAGGGCGGAGCGCCGCAAAGATTTCTACGAAAAAATTGTGAGCTGTTTGTTTTTTTTTTTTAATATAAAGTAATAAAAGCAACCCAGAAATCAGTTACAAATAAGTCTTTTTTTATTTCTATGATCTTATAGAAAGCAGAACCTACTCAATTTTTGCAACTCCACGGCCGACCATGTAAGGTTCATTTGGACCCAGCTATCGCAGCTGCAGGAGAGGGGCCCGCTATTATGTGAGTGCTAACATTTTATTTTATATTCTAATGTATTGCTGTTTAGTATAAAATGATTATTTACACTTATATTGTGCTCAGGATGCCATGGCAAGGTGATACTAAGAATATGATAGATCGTTTTGATGTCAGAGCTCACTTGGATTACATCCCTGAATTGAAGTATCCAGATATTCCACCTGAAGATTTAAGTCCAGAAGAAAGGCAATGTAACTATGAAAGATACAGGATCCTTGCTCAGAATGTCTTTCTGGGAATAAGTAAGTGTTATAGTTGTTTATTACAAATAATAGTCAAGTTATAAATCAATAAAAGTAATGATATAATTCAGTTAATGATATCACTACTCTTACTGGTTCATAACTCTATATTTTGTAATGTAACAAAGATCTAATGATTGATGGATCTAACAATCATAGGGTATTTCTCTAAAATTGAATGTAATTAATCTATATAAAATAGTTTGTAATATGATATAAACCCTTGTACCAAGGCTCAAATGGGTATTCAATGGGATTAAACAATTGTAATAAAATGGTTGTAATGTTTGAAAATTCAACCATTTAAATTCAATCAATTCATTACTGTAGTCCACGATAGGACAAAGGCCTTTCCTAACTTAGATTGAGATTGATCAAAATCTCAATAGATCTATTTAGTATAGGGCTTTTTTGTTTTATAAATCATGGCTAATCTTTTAGGTGAAGACAAGTTTCTACAGCAGTTAGCTATAGAAGAACAGTTTGGAGTAACAATTGAAGAAAAAGAAACACAAAAGGAGAAACTGCATGAAAAGAAAGGAACAGGCGCTGCTATAGGATACAATTATAGTGATCCAGGAGTCCAACCCTCTAGTTCTAACGGTAGATTCAGCTTTACTATACAATCTACTGTGATGTTTGACAATTACCTATGTTTGGTAGCAGGGTAATAAACACTAGGGAGTATAAGTGGGTATTCTTATGGCATGAGTGTTAAATTACAGGCCCTGAGACTAAAAAAGATGAACAAAAGGATGAACAAAAAGATTCTGATGATGATTCAGATTTGGAGATCATTGATGTGGACTTAAGCATTGATGTAAACAAAATGGAAGCATCCCAGGTTAGTTATCATGACATTATCTTGATATCATCTAATTATCATTTATTTCATATAAATCAATAAAAAATGTTGTTTATAGATACACACATTACATAATTATATACACACACAATAATATACACATTACATAAAGAATGATCTAAGTCATTTTAATGGATTTCTATTGAATACCAAATCTATAAAATCATATAAAACACCTTTGCAAACAATGGTTTGATTACCTATATGACTATAAAAATGCCCATATATTGATTATATTATTTATAAGCACCTCTTTTCATTCTCTCTTGTACATTTTATATACATTTAGGTACACTTTACTATGAAAAATGTCTAAGATTTATTTGTTCTATATCATTTGTTGAGAGTATTATTTTGACAGCTTATCTAGTGCCAACACAATTTGGTAGATACAACAAATTTTCATGGTTATTCTGTGTCATATCTAGACAGTGGTATTTTCTAATCAAACAATTAATAATAGTTCAAATTACTGACACAGTAACTTATTTTAATCAATTCTGTCTTCATGAATGAAGAACATATTTACTATATTCAATTCCACAAATGGTTTTCATGAATATTGAATTATGGAGGAAATTATTTTTGAAACTTCTATAAAGCTAGTTATTGTTGATAACAATAGGGCATCCATTATTTGTAGTATAATTTTAGCCCTCGCCTTAGGTTATGTAGATTCTGTTGAACAATTTTGGTCTAAATCAGGAATAGTACTATTTCACAATGAAAAATACTCTACTACATTGTGGTATAGTCACCAACTGGTGCACTATTTTTTATCCTCACCTTTTTTTTGACTTCAGATATGATGACTACCTACTTCTGTATTATTGTTTAGATAGTGGGTTTTAGTTATGTTTTTACTTGAATACTTTGCTTATCAGCCTTTTTAATCAACTAAGCATGAAGAAAAAAATTTATTAGTTTTAATATAACTTTAATATTGTAATTAATAGAATGTAAATATTTTCTTCAATTGAACTTTTATGAGAACAGGCTCATGAGTTGAATGCAGTGGGGCCACAGTTTGGAATGGCAGGCTGTGATTTGTTTTCTTTCCTGACCGGTGATGCTGATGATGCTGAACACCAAAAACAATTATTAAGAGAGGAAAAAGAAAAAGCTATGTTTTCTGGAAGAAAAAGTAGGAGAGAAAGGCGTGCACATAGGTTTGTGAGATTTGTTTATGATCATAAGTTAAAAGATCATGTTTAAACACTTAATGGTCTTTCAGGATTTCATATATAATAAAAATATTTTACAATGTGGGTGAGCCATGCTTATGCAAGCCAGGCTTGACCAGAGTGATACCAAGGCCTCACAATAAACCAGTTATTAAACAATGCTTGTGTTGTATTTACTGAATAAGTGAGGGTACTGGAGGTCCGAACCAACCCCTTCTTTCCCCTCCCTTCATCTTTTCCTCAAAGGTGGGTAAGACCTGTAGAGGTGTCCAGGGTCAGCAGTTGTCACTTACCATTTGACATGTCTACTTGTTGCCCCCCCCCCCCATTGCTATACAAAAAAAAAACTTAGAATTATTATTATTATACTTATTATCATAAGATAATAAAACAGATAATGGCATACTTCGGCATTGGCCTATATTGCTATTTTTTTTCTTATAGAACTAAAACGAATATAGTTAGCTGTGGGTATAATTTTCTTTAAACTCGCCTTCCAGAGACAAAAAGTTGGCAACCCGAGTTGTTAGTCCACCGAGTTATGCTGCTCCGTCGTCTTTGCCGATTCGGTCACCAAGTCGATCACCAAGCAGAAGTCCTTCACCAGAAACTGGCGAAAAAATTGAATTCATTACATCCTTTGGGGGTGAAGAAGAAGAGGTCAAACCACGTAAGTTCAAAGAATAATATTTTTAGAAAGATATGTTCGCTGGCTAGTGTAATTATATTTTTTTTATGTATTTTTAGCACAATCAGAAAAGCCTTTATATGCAGACAAAGTAAAACAGAATTTGAAGATGTTGTATGCTGATGTAGCTCGGAAACCTCGTGGACGGTACGTTTATATATATATATATATATATTTGAAATAAATAATATTCATTTAATTATATGATTGATATAAATTAATTATAAGGTTTTTATTTAGATATCCACATTTCAGAACGCCACAAACCCGTGATAGGCGGTCTCGGCCTCAAATTGGACCTCGCGGGCCGCACTCAAGGTCAAGGTCATTTTCACGTTCCCGTTCAAGATCTCGCTCAAAATCAAGATCTAGATCGCGCTCGTGGAAGAAGTCACGGTCTCCAAGATCGCGTTCAGTCTCATCTAGATCGCGATCCAGGTCCTACAGCCCCGTTTATAGAAAGACTCGGTCGAGGTCACGTAACCGTAGAAACAAATATTCTCGAAGCCCTGCAAAGTTTGTATACAAAATTTACTATTCAGTATTTAAGAAGAAATTGGTCTGTGTGACTTGAAATTAATAATGTTTGTATTTTGCAGTCATGCTAGTGCCTATGCAAAGCATAATAACTCCAGATCGATGTCTTTTGAAAGGTAAGCGTGTTTTAAAATTAATTATAATATTTAGAGGCTGAGGTGAGTTCATATGGTTGACTTTACTTGGGCTATCATTTGTTATTTTCGATTGATATTCTATGTGTTCTATATGTTTATTTTAACAGCAGTGACAAACATCGCGACAACAAACCGTCTGTGCCACGATACTACGGGAGACGCAAAGAGGATCATTCTTCTAGTGAACTTTCTATAGACTCCGAGTCTAGTGATTCGGCCGAAGACCCTAAAAACAAGTGAGTTGCTCATTATTTCCTCATAATTTGTTGTTTTTTTTATATTGTAGGGGGACAGACGATCAGACGGGTTACACCTGATGGTAAGTGACAATCGCCGTCCATGGACACCTGCAAGTCGAGAGTCGTAAGTGCGCGGCCCGCCTTTGAGGGTGATGACAGATGATTGTATGCGGGGAGGGGAAAGAGAAAGTTATGAGGTGATGGGTAAAAGGGGAGGGGGGGCTCAGGAGAGAAAAAAATAGAGGGGGAGTAGGGCCTCCAGAAACCTCACAAATTTCACGGTAATGCAATGCAAGTGTTGCTTCACAACCTGTTTTCTGTGAGGCCGTGGTATCGCAGCTGTGGAGTCGGCCAATTCGAGCCTAAGTGTCTCTACCACGTAAATAGTAAACGTTATGAAAAAAGAAAGTAAACACTTCTTGGTGATGGTATTTTTAATTTAAAAAAAAACAAATCATGTTTCCACCACGAGTAAGTATATGTTCGATGGCGTGGTTTTGGCGTTCCATTTTCCAAGTTATTCATAAAACGAAACATAAAATAAAACAGAAGCTTCTATCTTTTATGGTACACAAATGATAAAATATTAATAAAATGCATAGACGCAACTTACACTTGGTAGTAAAAATTTACTTCCTACATTTTATTTCTATGAATATTCACATTACTGGACCTACATAAGTATTACATATAAATTGTATCTAATTATACAAGATTATTAACTTCCACAACTAGGATTCTCATACTGTAGTTCCTAAGCAGCACCTTAAGTGTTACAGATTGCAAGATCCAGTTTCACCTTATATAACACTGACTTTACAGTATATCATCGTTTTTAAACAAACTACTAACATTACCAACATTTCTCAATTACTTTATAAAGCATCCAATTGTTTTACTTTTCCAGAACGGCGGTTGGCAATAAATCCAATACAAACCAGAATCAGTTACGATTGTCTGGATCCAGCTCCAAAGTCAGTAAGAATCATTTGCTTTTATAAATTTGTTCTGCTTTCATTTTAGCACCTTACAAAATGACTGGCTAGTAGTTTTTATAACTGATTATTTCGCTTTTGGCTCACTCGACTGTTTCTAGCCGAATTGGGGAACTTAAACAATCAACTTTCCACAATGCTAGATATTCTAAATATGTTGTTAGGTAAAATTACTAAAACTGCTCATATGAATGGAAGATTAGATACATAATAGATAAATTACGACATCTACTATTCCTAAAAATTTACCACACGTATTGTGCGAGGGAGGGAGTTGACTAATCACATCCAAAAAATATAGTTTTTGTTTTTACCGAGAAATCCACAATGAAATGGAATTTATTGTTCTCAAATTTCTTAGCATTCTCTTTAAAATTCTTGAACAAATAAAAGTTGAAATTTGGTTTTGCAACCAGTTATTATTTCATTACATCAACATTATACCTATGTATTTTAGATGTTATTTGTCTTCAACAAAGCTGTTTTTTGTAATACTTGTTTAATAATATGTTGACAATTGGTAAGGTTATATGATTTTATAGTTTGTTTGAAAAGTTTTCTAATTAATTTCAAAACATTAAAGGAATGTGGAATGATTCTCCAAATGAGAAAAAGTGATTCTACTTAGTCATCTGTTCCCGAAATTAATTAGTGTTGGAAACAGGTAGCTGAGTAATGAGGGTTAGCTATATTTGTGAGGAAATTACGTACTGCAATACGATTAATTTTTGTTCTAAGGTGCGTAAGAATGTCTCAATTCAGATCGCATTGACTGATGAAATCCTATATTCAACACATTTTATTTCGTTTGACTCGGGCACAAAAACCTATACAGAACGGCAGTTACCCGATGCGAGTTATGTTTCATTAAAAATGGACAAAACTCCAATGCAACATAGTATATCACGAAATCGGCTAATTTTATACGAATGGTTATTTGAACTCGATCGTTTTTCCTTCCTTCATATCTCCATAACATCATTACTGATAATAGCTCAAATTGAGGTTGACAGATTTGTTTAGTTTTTTCCGAGTTATAGCCCTTCGTATATATATAAAGTATGCGATGAAAAATATTAGTATATGTATTGTTATATTTTATTGCTTTATAAACTTTAAACGAGATACATGTACAATAATTTTTATATTTATTTTGGGGCTCTTAGAATGGACTAACGAATTGGATCACTTTTTGTATAATGATAATGATTTGCTTTTTATTTACACTGCGTATAAAGTCGTTCCACAAAAGTAAACGCAATTTTCTAAAACAGAAAGAAACTGGTAGCGAGGAGATTTGGGTCTCCCAGGTATCTGAGAGAGCTCATAACTATTTTGAGAGAATATGTCCTTATTTTTAATTAAGCCAATTTACGTACGAGATGGTTTGCTATCACATTAACATGTATATTTTTGCAGGGACCGTCGCGTGAAACAATATCTCTAAAAGAAAAACTGAAGAGAAAAATGCAGGCACAGTTATCAAGGCAGCGTGAGTTTCCTATGTTGATAAGGAAGGAAATGAATGCCATGCAGTGAATCATCATGTTATCAGTCTCATTGTCCAATGTTGGATAAAGGCATTTTCTAATATGTGCTATTGTGCAATATACAGCACACAGACAAACTATTAGCATCTTTCATGCTTATTAACTTTTCACAATACTCTATTTTGTGTATGTGAATAACGAACTATTCTCTTAAATGGTTATATATATATATATAGAATGTGCATTGCATCTTATTATTATCATTATAAATGCGAAAGTTATAATATTTGGAAGGATGGATGTTTATTAATCAGTCACGCCAGAACTAAACGGATATGGATGAAATTTTAGGTTATAGTGTATGGGCTACTTTTTATCCCAGAAAAATCTAAACTTTTTAATGCAGTCGCGGCTAATGGTTAGGTTAACATATAAAGTGGGTTCGGATGTCTCGACAAAGCTGTTCTCGGGTTCCTCCTATTTTAAGCGCAGCATGGCACACCGTGTGTTTTAGTCGGTTCGATTCCGACACACCGTTCCACCAAAAAGCCCGGAGTGACGGCCCGAGGGGTTTACACACGAACAAAAAATGGTTACTTATAACGTGAATTAAGTTACATTTGTTATTATGATGAACAAACAGTACCTACTTTATATATTATTTTTATTCGTAGATGGCGAAACTGCACTCTTTACAGGGGGGCTAATTAATAAATAAAAGTAGAAAATATATGTAAAGCTACTGAATATTATTATTGTGTTGGAGTTCATTGAGAAAGGCATATGTCCAGCAGTGGAAGTCTTATGGGTGAGATGATGATGATGATATGTATTGCAGTGCGAGCGGACAAGCGAGCTGAGGCAGAGCGGCTGGAGCGCGAGAGCCGGCGCCAGGCGCGACGGGACGAGGAGATGCGGGAGTTGGCCATCAAACTACGCCGCAAGTCCGTATCACTTTCTATACATACATTACATGGATCCTCTGATTTATTAAACTCGTATATTTTGGCTATCATAATTTTGTCCCACTTACGTAATAAGCTATTTTAGTCAAACGGGTACTTTTAGAATTAAAGATTGAAAATTGGGAGACACATTGAAAGGGAAAAATATGAACTCTGAGTACATCGAAAAGATCTAGAAGTGTAAGCAATAGCTTGAGCGCGTGAGGTTTGCATACCTGTATCTCGAACCGGCTATAGCCCATTTTATAAGCTCTCTGCTAAAATTCTTGATTAGTAATTAATTTTTGATTAGTTAATACTTTTTAATCCCCTTGACAGCGATATCTTGTGTATGTTAAAAATTTTCTCTATAACACTGAAATGTACAACATTTTATCGCGATCGTTAAAATTATGTTGAGTTTTACTAATCCCAGTATTTATCTATACACGGTGATTTTGAAAGCGTTTTGGAACCGAAAATTTTGAATTATTTTTCAATAACAGAAGCTATATACAACGTCAATTTAATAAAATATATATATATTTTTTTCATCATAGTCGATATTCATATCGTTTATAGAGAAAAAGTGAGAACCAGTAGTAGCGGTATTCGATCACACGTAGGTACATACTACAAATAGAAATAATATCGAGTCACATAAAAACGTATTCCCCCAAAAAAACAAAGCTACCGAGTTGCGCCGGAGTCGTCCAACCAATGACGGCATTGCACTGAGGCGTATGTCTCGTAAGCGCATGCGCGGGACTCACCTGTAATCATCAGGCGTCCTTGGCTTTCAGTAGGTCAGTAATACCATAACATCGTGACGGCACGTTACATTGATTAGCGCTAAAATGAGTCGACGAATGTTCAAACGTGGAGTACTTGGCAATGGTACAGCTGTACGCTACTGCCAACTACAACTTTGAAGAGGCTCGGCGTTTGTATTCCCAGCCGGAGCATTTAAATGCACTACGGCTACGTGAAATTGGAAGCCCTCAAATTCCCTCCACACCTACCATCTTGGCTGTAACCCAACGTCTTCTCGACCACGGACAATTTCGTGCGCCTACTCATGCGCAAGGTCAAGGACTTTAAATTTTTATTCGCCGGAGTTTGAAGAAGATGTTCTTGAGTACTTTGAGCGCGATTCCCGGCGGAGTACAAGGATTACATCCGTATCATTTTCGTAAGGCTCACGTAATAACAACACTGACGCACCGGCAAGAATCGCCTTTTGCCAGTGGTTGTTAAATAATACAAACGCCAACATACTCTGGACGGACGAGTCACTGTTTATTCGAGTGGGACTATACAATGTGCACAATGAGCATTACTGGGCTCTAATTAACCCCCACTTGATACGAGAAAACCAGCACCAGGTTCGTTTCAGTGTGAACGTTTGGGCCGGTATTATTAACGACCAATTAATAGTGCCTATTTTTATTAAAGGTCATCTAACCGGCAACTCGTACTTAGAGATGCTAAGGACAGTAATATCTGAGTTAGTAGACGCTGTGCCGTTAGCTTACTCGAGAGGTATGTACTACCAACACGACGGCTGTCCCGCTCATTACGCGAGTGTAGTACGTGCACCTGGACAATGAGTTTAGTGATCGGTGGATAGGTCGAGGTGGGCCTGTGCCTTGGCCACCTAGAAGCCCGGACTTAACGGCCCTGGATTTTTTCTTATGGTCGGAAATAAAAAGACTTGTTTAGAGAAGTGAATATGAAAGCCGTGATGATTTACGCATTGCGATAGTGGACGCTTTTGATAAAGTGAAAAGTGATAGAGACACATTAAGAAAATTAAAAGACAATTGTATTAAACGTGGACGTTTGTGTATTAACGCAGCGGACTCCATTTTGCTTCGATACAGAGAAGTGTAAATAGTGTTAATAAACTGTAAATAGGTATGTTAGTTAATTATTCTGTAGATAGTTCCGATTTTTTAAATACGCCTGTAATATTTATACCTACAGTCCGTTGATAAATTGATTTGTTGTGAAAAGAACAATCGTGGTTAATAATCGAAAAGAAGTTTAAAGAAAATAGGTATTTCCGACAATCCTAAGCCCGTGTAAAGTATGAAGGACAAACTGGAGTCTATTTACGTAAGTACTCGCTAGCTCGCGCCTATAGGTATACTTTTATCAGCTGCTGTTAGCATCAGCAGCGCGCGGCGGCCGCCGAAACGCGCACGGACGTGTTTCATTCATACAAGATAATTAACGAATAATCAGTGCATTACTACTTTCCAAGTCGATCGAGTAAAAATGAATATTGAAACTGAAACTTTTTTTTAGTCAACAATACAATTGATTTATCCATTTTTATTGGTACTATAGATGATTCCAAATTAAAATCTTTCGTTTCCAAAACGCCTATAAAATCACCGTGTATATATATTTTATTCACTTCTATGAAATATTACGTTAAAAGAACACCTGCCTATTTATCATGTCATTTTATTTCTTAAGTAACTTTTATGATGGCAATATATTAAAACACCCATTCAATAGTCATGTTTTCTTTTAGGCAGCGGGAAATGCGACACCAGCAGAATAGAAGATCCAGTGAGGACGACTCCGATAGAAGCAATAGCCGCTCTTCTTCTAGGTATACAATTTTATGGTTAATAATTTAAGGTAACGCCAATTCAAATGGCCACTATAGTCTAATAAAACTTGATTATATTATAATAACTTTGTTATGTGATCTTGGTTCGAAAGTTTTTTATTGGTTAATTTTAGTATAGCTTTGTTTTGGTATGGTTAAACCTGAATGTGTTCCATTTTTATGTTGTTACTATGTTGACTTAGAAAATAATGCCATAAAAACACATATTGACAATTTTATTTGTTGAAGGGATACCTATCTTCGGGTTTGGATATATTTCCTGTGGATTTTGGGGTATTATTTTTTTAGGATATTTTGTACTAAGCAAATTTCTTTATTTACAGGGATTCACAATCACAAGAGAGGAAACGAAATGATAAGAGTAGATCTCGAAGCGCTTCTCCTCCAGAGAAGAGAATACCAGTATGGGAAAATCATCGGGAGCCATCAACATCACACAGACCGCCTAGACTTGCGGAGCATGGAGAAAATTTGCACTCCTCAGAATCTAGAAGACGTTTTCAAGATAAAGAAGTCAAAGATGAAAGAAGAAATGAAGAGGAGAGGCCTCAGAATCATCCAAACAGATATGATAAGTATCCAATTCGTGAACAAAGTAATCGCTACGAAAGTTACAATAGGTTTGAGAGTCAAAGCTATGATAGTAGGATGAAAGAGGACAACTATAATCCGGGCCGTAGAAGACCTTTTGGCCAAAGAGGAGGTCACAAAAGCCATGGGTTCAGACATTCAGAGCAAAATAGTAGCCCATCACACGATCACGAAAGAGATTCGCAAGAACCATATTCCAGAAACAAAGTGAAACTTGTAGACTACTAGATAGATATACATTAAACTTATTAATGCCAAAATAGGTGGTCTAGCTATTTAAATGTTATATGTTTGTATGTAGTATGTTTTATCTAGTTGTATGATTATGTAAAACGTATCTTGGAATTAAACGTATTGAACTTTGATTCTTGTTTTACAGTTAAGTAATATGTTGTCTTTTTTGTGTCATTTAATGAACTTTGTGTCTAAATTATTATAATCTTGGTGACCTGATTAACAGAGCAAAGAACGTTTTTGTATGTGTGATATTTTGTTTGAGCTTTAAGGTTAGATTATAAAAATTGTCATTTTTATTAGACAGTATGAAAGAGAGCAACGTATGCGTGGCCTATCTACATATACTATGTCGTTGACAAATCTCGCCTTACAAAAATGTTCTTTACCCCTTATAGTGATAAGACAGAGGACTTATTTCATTCATATTTGTCCCTGTGGTTCTTTAGTTCAAGTGGATTTTGTTTGGTTTTAATCAGCAGTTTACAATATGAGTCTCGAATATGTTGTATTTTCTTACTGATTTATGTGGCAGTTCCGTTTCCCTTGTAAATTAATTATAATGTAATAAAAGAGATGTATAAAAGCAGTTGTAGTATTCTTTTACTCAAATCTAGCCTAAAACCTTGTAATAAACAGGTGGAATATGCTGAAAAATTGCTTGTCTTTCTATTATCATTTCTATATATTGAGAAAAAAACATTAAGCTGTAAAATAAAACATCGATGCTCATTACCCTAAATACATATATATTACCCACTTCATACTTACATTTTATCTTTTTTTTATATTTTGGGGGACAGACGAACAGACTGGTCACCTGATGGCAAGTGACAACCTCCGTCCATGGACAGCTGTAACTCAAGAGTCGTAAGTGAGCTGCCCGCCTTTGAAGGTGATGAGGCATGAGGGTATGCGGGGAGGTTAAAGTGGGGGATGAGGAGATGGGAAAAGGGGCGGGGGGTCAGGGGAAAAAAAAAGGAGAGGGGGAGTTGGGCCTCGGGGAACCTCGCTAACTTTGGGGAAATGTAACGCAAGCTTTGATTCACAATCTGTTTTCTGTGAGGCCGTGGTATTGCACCAATCAAGCATGGCTATACCACATCTCTTTCTAAATCGTACTTAAATTATAAATTACTCTTCTAGGTACGTCAAATATAGGTATTTAATAATGTATTATACCTAGTTACAATTAGGTATCACCTAATTGTAGCCATAGTGTACCAATAGAAGTGCTAAGTATAGTGCTGGTTTATCTATGATGGGACGACACTGATAAAAGCAAAAGGTGTGGTTTTAGAATAAGAGTGGTTGGTGTCGTCATTTAGAATTAGCGTCTGTCAATCAGGAGAAATTGCTTTTAATAGGGGTGTATTATTACATCTAGATACCTAGTAGGTATTGATGCGTATGAAAATGGATAAAATAGCAGCGCAGTTATTGTAAAATCTGAAGATGTACTGTGAAAGTTGCTAAGCAAGCTTCGGGATAGGATCATTTTGTTACAACTTTTTGTAAATGGTTGGCACTAAATAGGTTAATAGGTAATTACTAGTATTTGTCCATGAATATTTACGCTTACTTATACTTAACTTATTTAAACAAAAATGTAAGTAAACGAAGTTTAATAACATGTATGTAAGTTTATTAAATATTATAAAACATGTGTATCTATCTAATATATATGAAGTTGAGAGTTGAAATAACCTTAAATAAGTTATTGCCCAATACATATAAGACATGAAAATATTTTTAAACTTTCTCTTAGTAATATTTCCTTAATAGAATATATGTATATAATAATCTTTAAGTATAACGCTTGGCTAATGGAAGACCATTTTATTAAGTAATTTGCCTTAGGTATAAAGGAGATAATAATAATAATGAGCAATCATAATGTAAAGCTATGTTTGCTGCTGTTAGATACCTATTCTTAACCCTCCATGCCTTTCTACTAGCTTAGTTTATTAGCAATTCTTTTCGTACATTTGATACTTTATTACAACAATTTACGTGGTAAGTTCTTCTCACATCACATTCATTGTAAGTTTTTCTCGGAAAATACTTAAAAACTCACGATCTGTACCGAACAAGGACTGACGGTTTACGGACAGGCCTGATCACTGATAACATTAAAATGAAACAGGGTTCATTAAACCTTTGTTTTCAATCGCTTAACGTATCAACGTCGATGTCTTCATTATCATCTATGGTGGGAGAGTCGGGGTCCCGACCAGGTATACCAGTAGCGCTGACGATCCCTCCGCGACCTTCTTTGGTGTGTCGCCATTTCATCCGACGGTTTTGAAACCATACTTTTACCTGTAAACAAGGAATACGTAAGTACATTAATTAATTTAAACATAAAATTAGATGTTTTGTTGTGTAAATCATTTTATCTGATAATGAGGACTGTCAAATAATTTACTATGGTAAAGTAGTTAGAGGGCTCAGACCTCCAGACTGTGTTCGAGTGACAGGTATGCGATTTCCACGTCCTTGAGCTATTGCTCCCACTTCCAAAGCCATCCGTATAAGCAAAATACCATTCCTTCTATTGACATCCCTTTACGTAACTTGTCCTTTACCAAATTCTAATTGGCAACATATAAGTGTTTGATACACCTCTGCCTACCTCTTCAGCCATACAGTCGTTAAAGTATGTAGGTATGTAGAGAAATACGAAATCTGTTGATTTTACCTAGTATTTTGTAAGTCACTTTATGGCAGCATCGAAAGCCTGCACTGAAAAGTGTATTATCTGTTTTAGCAAACCTTCTATTTAGACTTTATTGTTAAAAATGATTGAACTTGTTAGTGTTATTCATGCGAAAAGTGCATTTGGACAGCTACTACGGTTCTAGAAATGATTATAAGTTATGGCGGAGACTTGTCAAGCTTGTCCAACTAATTGGTTGGTTCTATTTATTATTTCTGTGTTTGTATGGCGTCGGCATAACGTTCCCTTATAAGTAGGTACATATTAATGAGGTGCCAAATGTTTCCATAACTACACAAAAAAAAATTCAAAGCATAATGCATCTGCTCGTTGCCCCCCCATCCCATAAAAACATGTTAGAAATTCTACAAATGATGTTAATTAATTATCATAGATTACCTTACCAGAGGTAGGAAGGTATGTAACCTTTTTTGTTCCCGATAACATACTGGCTGGTTGAAAAAAAAAACCTTTTCGATTGCTCGGTTTTTTTAAATAAAATTACTTTACGAGAGAGAGTCCATAAACAACTCCATAATATTTTAATAAAATGAAAAGCCGATGCATGCTAAATGAGATTTGATATTTAGTCTAAATTTTAAAATTTTGTAAATTACTTGTTTGAGTTTTCGACGTCATTTGACCGCAGATAAAATGCAAAGAGCTGTAGGGATGTTGCAAGAGAGGTTGCCTTTGCCGCCGTCGAGGCGCTCCAGCCGGCCATCGTCGAGTGGGCAGGGAGGCAGCATGGGACCCTTTCCTTTCGGCTGACGCTTTGGCAAGTACCTGCACTCGGTTGCCAGCAAGGAATTGAGTCCCTCCGAACCGGGCGGCGGAGGCGCATTTTCCAGCGTCTAATGCCGCCCTGAGTGTGGCCGCGGGTGGGATCAATCTCAGATATCCATTCAATTTGGTGTCAACGGAATAGTTATTTGTCGTCTTACGCATCGTTACCCTAATAGAGGAGATTCATTCGATACATACAACTAACTGCAAAACGTCAGCCGATGTCAACCGCCCGAGAGATAGGTTTAAGGTTACAAAATTCAATTCCAGTGGTGTGTGTCGAAATGAATGGTGTAAGAAACGCATCGGGGACTCAGGAGCAATAAGATATTGGGACAGGTTCGGGCTTGATACAAAAAGCGTAAGAGTGGACCTTCGTTCCGGAAATACGGAAAGGCTAAGGTGCATCCAGGAAGTTCATCCATACTACGGCTCAAAAGTTATGGTATCATCGATTCTATGAATATTCGGTGCTGACAAGTTTGTATTAAATTATTCAGTTCTATTAAAATCATTTAATTTTGTTAATCAATTTAATTTCGTTTTAAATAAGTTAAGTTATACATTATACATAATATTGTTACTTTATGTTAAAAGAGAACAACTGAAGAAAATATTATTTTTACATCAACATAAACATTTGAATGTGCCATTATAAAATTCACGTTAGTACATGTTAGACATTTTTGATGTGTGTATGTATGTATTTATATACACTGGGAACGGAGACCAAGATTCACGATTCACGATCAGATTGTTGATCGAGGTTCTTGGCTATCAAATATTGGTACTGTATAGAACTACAGAAAAACGATAGTGATCACTCTGGCATAAATGAAGTCCGGATATACACGGACGGCTCCAAGATGGGGTCAGGTACTGGTGCCAGGGTGTACTCACTAGACCTAAACATAAAAATATCGCTGGCACTGGGCGAACACAGTTCGATTTTTCAATGCGAATGTGTTGCGCTAACATACGCAGCCCACGCGGCTATGTCAAGTGGCATCAAGAAGTACAACATCCGCATACTGTCAGATAGTATGGCGGTACTAAGGGCCCTAATGGGCAACACCATTAACTCCGGTCTCATCTATGAATGCCACCAATGGCTAGAACGCCTAGCCTCGGCGAACGGGGTAATTCTACAATGGATCAGGGGGCACAGCAACTCACTCGGTAACGATGCCGCCGACGAGCTAGCAAGGAATAAGGGATCCACAACACCAGTGGCAGGCCCTCCCACACTCCTGCCGATGGATTAACACACCTGGCTGCTGGCAATCCAAACTGGTATTAGCAGAAATTTCACCACGTTTATCACGTAGACTCATCAGTCTTCACAGAACGGACATCCGAATAGTGTTCGGTAGCATTACTGGCCATTTGGCTCTGAACCGACACCTATTCGTCATTAACGCGACCGATAGCCTCCAATGCAGGGGTTGTCCAAGCGCGGAGGAAACGGCCGCCCACGTCATCCTGGAATGCTAGGGCGTGGCTGCACAACGGGCAGAAATCCTCGCTCGAGGACGTTCCTAGAAGCCTGTGAACGCCCCAGGAGGCTTCTGCGTTTCTGGAAGGAGCTAGGCTGGCTCAACTAGTCAGCCTCCTGAACGCATGATGGACCGAACATGAGTCTAAATGCGGAAACTGAGCCTTTTACCATTACCATTACCATTGGCTATCAATCTGTGAGAAGATATGGGAGTCGGAACAATGGTCACCGAATCTACTTTCAGCATGTCGGCAATCTCGTGAAACAAATCCAAATATTTTATTTGCTTATCTTTTTCAACTTTCCGAAGATTCTCGTCATGATTAACAGCAATATGGACAATCATTGCGCGGTGCTCTAATCGGTCTATCAAATACACTATATGATTATTATTTCCTTTTTAAATTGTATTCTATTTCAAGTATATTTTGACGGGAACTTTGCTTGGAGTTTATAGTTCTAGTGGTCACTTTGTAGCTAGAGTTGTCAAGATAACAATGAAAACATGAAAACCTTAAGCAGATAAAATTATTTTTATGAAATTCTTTTAAATTACTCAAAGAGGGTTGTAAGCCTACATTTTATTATATTTCTTTGCTCATAATAGTTTTTTTTTTTTTTTGTATTGGGTCACGTACAAAATATTTTGTTCTCTTATTTTTAAAGTTCCCAATTGACGGCAATAGCCTTGCCCCCCGTTACGTTGACACGTTAGTAAGGCCAATTTTCAATTGGCATAATAATTATATACATGCACTCACGTCTATATCCCCGAAGTGGGCGAAGTGGTAGACAGATGAGTCTCACACGCCCATTTTGTCATCCTCCAGGTCAAATATGACTGTGTATATACTGGTCAATACATATGTATCTGCCTCATAGAGATACAGGCGTTAGGTATGGCTTTGGCAAGCATTGTCGGATTCTTTTCAGTGAAATATTCATATTTTGTTATTAAGGTAAAATTTGGGAGGTATAATCTTTCCACTACAGCCCAGTTCATATCAGCTCGATCGAAGAAAGATTAACATATGGATGTTGCTCATTAACCAATCAAAGTTTACCATTATCAAGACTCCATGTTTACATTTTTATAGCTTGAGAGCTAAATCTGGATATAAAATATTTCAATTAGTAATATTCTTGTATTCTCTTTATATTTACTGATTAAGTTAAATGTTTATTTTTAAAGTTTCACAGCAAGTCATCGCGTCCAGTTACACCACCTACGGTGCTGTCCATTGTGGAACGCAGATGTATTTTACCTCACACACAAGCCATATTATTATATTTTTATTTTATCGATTCCAAGATGTCAAAATTAAGAGGAACTTAATCCGTAAGAAGGCGATTAAACAGCTCAAGATCTGGTTATGAGCCTGTTTTCTTATGTTCTTGTTTAGAAGTGGATATCCGCTCATGAAGTAATATGTATCTCATCTATCCTATACAAAGCTATCATATATCTTATTACTACTTACTTTTATTTAATACTTTATTAACGCCACATCAACTGTTTTTTGAAATATGTTCGCTTTTTTGCGATCGAAAACTACGTTAAAGTTTAGTTTTTTCTTAGAAAAACGGTAAAAAAATGAGATCGATTACCAAGATACGTAAATTATTAAAATAAATAGAAATTTGCTTACGGAAACCTTGGTGTGCAAGGTATGTTTTTTTTTCTGTTATAAGTATAATAATAAATGGCGCCATTTGGTGGTGGTTCTGGTGGGCCTACCGCTGGTCCCATCGGTTCACACCATCTCTTCCCGTAGGTGCCATAAAAGGAGACTAATAGCTCGCACTATCTAGCTATCAGACAGTATATATACGTTCAGTGCCCGATTGCCGGTGACTACAAGACTGGGCCAGCCCCTATAACGTAAGTGGGACTAAACTGTTTTCAGCAAAAAGTGGACGTTTGAGACGCTTCTGGCTACCCCGTCGGGGAAATAAGCATGAGTGTACGTATGTATATATTCAATCAATCAATTAGCCTAGTGCAGTCCACTGCTGGACACAAGGCTTCCCCTATGTGCGCCATAGCACTCGGTGCATGCATGCCCGATGCATTCCGCATCTATTATATCCCAGCTACAGTACAATCCGGCTGGGGGGCAGATATATATATTAGGGGCAGATGTTTATATTAGTACTAGATAATTAAAATACAAACCTGAGCATCAGTCAGTCCTAAAGTAGCAGCTAGTTGTCGCCTGTCTGGCTTCGTAATATATTTTTGTATTTGAAACCGTCGCTCTAGGCCTTTTCGCTGGAGGTTGCTGAACACTGCTCGAGACCACGACCTCTTTCTCTTACCACTTGATGTGACGTCACATCGAGGTGCAGACGACTGTTGAGGGGGGGATGACGAAGGAATGGGAAGACGATACACTGGAAATAAGAATAATTGTAAAAATTAGAATTTTGTCAAACACTAACGATGCAATTAAATTGTCGTATTAGGTCTAATTATTTTCATCAGCTAAATATTTTTTGTAAGGGACGTCACAACATCTTACATCTAACGATTATAGTTCATTCGGAATATTGTATGTATATAAACTTTTAAATAGGTTAAGGAATAAATACAGACGGTAATTGGCTCGAAAGTTATACCTCGAATTTTTGTGATAGAATATTTATCGAGGAATAACATATAAGGTCAGGGGAAAAGTTTTTCGTGTTTTATATGCAAATTCAAGACATATTTTTTAAAGTTTAATTAGAAATCTTACGCAAAGAATTCTGAAGAGATCGAAACAGGTAAAAATCTAAGGATGCAAAGACTAGACTAGATGGATCTATTAACACATCCCAACCAAGCTCTCTCAATTTTTGCTGAGTGGCCAAAGATGTGTGTGGTCTGGTGTTATCATGATGAAAGACCACTCCTTTTTTTTGATCTATTTCAGCCGTTTTTTTCTCGATTTCTTGCTTGAGCCTACTTAGTTGCTGGCAGTAGAGCTTCGAATCGTTGGTTTTTCCGGGCGCTACAAGACTAATAATGAACGATGCTCTCCACTCCCACCATACACACAGCATTATTGCGTGTTAATCCGGTTCGGTTACATTACGTTTCAATAGAGTATAGCAAATGAGTACACGATTTATACGGTTTCTTTCAGTGAGCTCGTGTGGCACCCAAATATCAAGTTTTTTTTGTATTGACAGACTTTTTCAAATGGGTCAAAACTATTTTGTGGTCCTCAGTTCCTCGGCTATTTCGAGCCCAGACTAATGTGCCCATCTTGCTCCACTTTCCCAAAAATGGCATGGACTTTATACGTATGAGGCATCCAGAGTGCACTGCATCTTTGAAACCTAAATTCTATAAAAACTTTGTCCTACTCTTACTGACACTGCATTAGGTCCATAAACATCACAAATTCAATTTGATTCTATTCACTCATTTAGGTGTATAGAAAACAAATGATGATTGGCGGGAAAGTGTCGAAACGTATATAAAGATTTTAATCAATCTTATACATACAAATAAACGAAAACACTTTTTCCCCTACCTATTATGTAGATTATTATTAAAAATAATCTAAAATTAATTTCCCTTATAGGTTTTGTTTTGTTGTCCGTATGTCTCATAAAGATATCTAGTTAAATTAACATCTATCATGGCAGCAGTCCCTTGAAGCTGTATCAAATCAAGTTTCTAAGTCCATCAAATGATACGGTCAGTTATGCCTTAATGTTGATGATGTTGAATATTGTCCACAATATAGGATAATTCCCATTGACCTAAAATCATGTCACAGAATTAAAGAATAAAAACTTAAAGTAAACAGTTTGTTGTTATATAACAGGAGACAGCTGCACAGTTAAGTTTGTCTTTAGGGAAAACCTGTAAAAAAATTTCGAGGATCGATTCCCGAGATAGTTGAAATATTACGCGGCTGGGCAAGAAGGAGTTTATGTGTTTAAGGAGGTATGTAGATATACGGTGTCCATGAATGTGTTTTTTATTTTATACACGAATAAATATACTTTTGAGTCATCAGGTATAGTTGTTTGGCCTGATATGTCGGACTCAGATATTCTAATATCGACTGAAAACTCCACCGTCTCCAGCTCTGTTTACCCCGCTGAATCGTCGTTAGTATTAGTTATTAATTATCGATCCCTGCTTAACGCCCATTACTTTACGGGGGAGGATCTAGCTGTCACTCTTCCTTCAGATAGCTGAAACCACTGCTTCCTGTCTTCTAAGACTTATTTCCGTTACCTCTCTTCCTCTCGATAGAATGGAGATCATGGAGTACTTTGTTGCATAACTAGGTACTGTCCGGGCCGTCTTCGATGAGAGCATTGCGTCGACTAATGTCTATGGTTGATTGGTCTGTTCATAAATGTTTGTATGTATGTATTTTTTAAATGTATGATGTTTCTTTATCATGTCTTAGGAGCTTAAACGCCTTAATGGATTTCGATATGCGAGGGTTCATCTGAATCAGCTTAATAGAGTGATTCACATAGAGTCTAAGAGTGATAGTGATAGAGCTCAAGATTAATGGCGTCTCCAAAAAAATAGTCAATTTATACAATGCAGTCGGGTTTTAAATATTTTTTACCGCCTTTAAAAAGGTGGAAGTTTAAATATATTTTTTTATTTTGGTAAATTAAGTCGGTTATATACGTTTTTACAGTTAATTATATTTCTTATAGGATACTCATAGAAGATTGTTTGCTTCGTCGTCAATTGGTACATCAAGTATTTGCTAAACTTATATGTTTGATAAACGGTCAATTTTCAAAATAATGACCGAAAAATGTTAACGTTAAAGTAATTTACGTTCTAAAACGAAAGAGTTTAATTTAAGTAACAACTACATTTTTAACACTTTTTTAATATTATATCTAGTAAGTGACAGAAACATTGCGTTGCCAAGGGTTCATAGAATAGTTTGCCAAGAAATATATATTTGGATAAGCTGTAATTCAAACTATCAGTTAAATAAACTTTATGAGCGCATCTCTTAACGCGTATAATATGTGCTCAGTAAGTACATAATTGAAGCAAGAACAAACATATAAATCCACTGTTATCGTGATCTCATTCTGGAACTCATTGAAATATTTTGTAAAATTAACGATTGGGTTAGAATAGTTAAAGCCTATTATATATTAGAAAGTGTAAATTCCTAAGATGGTGAATTCGGAATAGCTGATGTTTGTGTAATAGGAGCTAGAAGTTATTTTTATACATCTTACGTAGGTGTGGGACCTTTAACTTAATCAATAAAGTAAATGTAAATGTTAATGAACACAAATACTTATATTTATATTCAGAAATTCAACTATGTATATTGTAAACAAAAAATATTTGACTCCATAATATATTTTACAAGATTATTATTATTACAAGACCCTTCGTCTTTAGTATAGTAATGTTTTAAAACCAATGGAAAATGTATACATTTATGAACTAAAATAGAATGATTGTTCTTTAAGACTTTAAGTATATCATTGAATATCCCTTTATATCTTAACATGACAAAGTACTTTGAGAATATCGTTCTGTATGAAGTTGAAAATGTATATTGTTAAAACTTTATTATAAAAGTTATTGAGCCATGCTTAGGCACAAATGGGCCGGCTCGACCGGTGCGATACTACGGCCCCACATAAAACTGTTTGTGAAGTAACGCTTGCGTTGCATTTCCCCGAAACGAGTGAGGTTTATGGAGGCCCACCTCCCCCTCTCCCTTGCTACTCCCCTCACCCCCCCTCTACTCTTTCCCATCTCTTCAACCACACACTCCTCTTTCCCATCTCCCCATCCCTCATCGTCCTCAAAGGCGAGCAGCGCACCTACGACTCACCAGTTGCAGTTGCAGTTGCCGACTGGCAGTTGTCACTTACCATCAGGTAACCCGTTTGTTCGTCTGCCCCTATAGTATAAAAAAAAACCATTCAGGGTTTTGATCGTTAGGGAAATTTTTGTTCGCCTTCTGGAAAAATAAGATATCAAACGAAACACTTAGGAGATAAGTAACTATTTTATGAGATTTCTTCGTATCAAAATCAAAATTCTATATTTCAATTAAACCAATAATAGGTGTTTTTAAATTGTCAACATCAACTGTCAGAAAGAAAGTTGGTTTGAGTAATGCAGTCGTGAAGCTAGTTGCCTGTTTCAATACGAAGATCCTATGAGAAGAACAGTACCGTATTTTATTATATAATTAAACATACCCCATGAAAGATGTTTGTACTTTTGCTAATCTAAATATTGGTTGAACATCGTCAAAATCCTAATTTACTTAAATAGGTCGTGATGCTGTGGATATTACTAAAGTAAACTAGTTTTGCAGAATCCATGTCTGTTAATTAGCTGAATTTTCCTGCAGCATATGCAGAACTGAGCCTCTTTGAAAGGGATATTAAGCGAGGGCCCCATTATAATCTAGAATCTGGCGTTATCTCAAAGAAAACCATTTCATTTACAAACTCTAATTTGTGGTTATTCAGTAAGACTTTACATACACTATTGCTGACGTTAGGCTAAATAACTAAATTGAGCACTAAATTATTGTATTATTACTTTAAAAATTACTGAAATGTCAACAGAAAATAGTACTAGTTTGGGTTGGCTACAGTCACTGGGGGAGATTATTAATATATACTAGAAAGAAGGAAAGGACATAATATCGATCCCTGCTTAACGCCCATTTTTATGTTTGATCCCAACGATTTTACAAAATTAATCTGAACTTGCTTTTGCTTATCACTCAGGTATGATTTAAGCAAACAGGGAGCCTGTTTACAAAGTGTAGGACTGACTAATGCTAAAAGATACATTGTTACTCATAAGTCTGTTGGTGTTGTTAAACTTTGAAATTGGTGTATCTTCTGATGTATTCGTAAGTTTAAATTTATATCCGAATTGTGATCCACCTGATCCCGTGGTTGCCATCTGGTGTTGACATAGTTCATCAACACCAGGTGGCAAAAGACACTGCCTGCACCTGTATCCATAGTTTGAGGACCCTCCTTTATCCTATAACTACTATTTCTAACCTACCATAGTACATATACTAATATTTGTAAATATAGCAAATGAGTTACATTATTTATGACAGAGTTAAGTAATAGTATAAGATAGAATAACCAAGCTATTTTGTCATTAACTGCATATTTATCCTATTCAATTTTGAGTTTCTTATAAAACTGCTAGTCTCAAAAAATAACAGTAAGTCACTATTACGCCTTACTATGAAATTCATATGTTATAGTTTATGTATATAAAGTTGTTTGTGCGACAGATTGTCAAATTAGGGAATGCACATAATAATTAAATTTTATGACAATTTAAAGCAATTTAACGAAATTGAGCAACACTGTCAGTTATATCCTTTTTTACATTTAATGTACTGCTTACAATTATTGTTAAGTTTGTACATTTATCATATAATTATCATTATTTAAATTCGAAATGATTTGCTTATATGATGCACCAGGCATATAGATTAGGATAGAGTGGCAAAGACCGTTGCTCAAAAATTCTCCAAAATGTTTTCCCACTATTATCAGAAAATAGTCTTGATTTATATTGGATTTTATTTAAACTACTTATACTCTACATGATTATACTGAGCACTGGTAGCTGCTTGTTTGTCCTCAGCAATTAAGCAATGATATATTGAATTACATTTAATATTATGTGTACAAGGATCCCCTACCTTATGAGAGTCTGCGGTCAACGGCGGCTACGAATTCAATGGCAGCAAGAGTATGTTCATCTATTTGTTTCTGTGAACTAACTTCGGTCATCAAAATCGGTACAGTCTTTTCGGAATCTATAGGGAACATATTTAGGGAGATACCCACACACATATGTACATCGCCTATGTAATAATATGTATATTGCAACGGTTATAAAATGGGATGCCTCCAGGAAACCCTCTTTTGCAAGAGGCGGCCACACCGTGAAGTGCGGGGGACCTCACCCACTTTCAATTTCATTTGAAATTGGTGCGCGCGGAACACGTTGCACCACCGTCTCTGGCCGACACCGGCCGGCTTCTGCTAGGGTAGCGAGCAGCCCAACTCTTTGCCCCCAGGCCAGTAGGCCGGAGACTGTTTCGCGGCGCCTGGTGCGTCTTCTGCGGGACGGGAGAGTACTTGTCCTCCCCCGTGTCCTCTCCGCCGCCTCTTTGGTCAGCATGATCTCCTCGCAAAATGAGGCGGCGGAGAGGATACTCTCGCTTTGGACCATGGACAGAACCTTGGTCTCCAGCCAGAGACTTCCAACACCGATAGCCGTCGCTAGATAGAGGCGCTGGTGCGCCCACGCTGTGCACTCCTTTAAGGTGTGGAGTGCAGTATCCTCACGACTGACTATGTTAAATTATCTAAGCTATCACTTAAATTTCTGCGGTAACAGATAAAAATAGATAAACTCAAACACATGAGAATTTATATACCGGAATAGTTAACTACTTGATATAACAGTATATAAAAAACCAAGGTTAGTTATATAAATGTTATTGTACATTTTGTATCATCCATACAAACTTGGAGGGCTCTTGCCACATATATAAACACAACAGACAAAATGACTTATTAGTGGCGCTATTATAAAAATATATAATAAGATATTCTTAAAACAAAACAATGTTAAATTTAGCGGAATTTTAGCTTAAAATAAGACCATAATTAGTATAAAAATTAGTCTTCAAAAACAATAAAAAAGAAAATAGCTCTAGTGATCTGCATTAATATAACATAAAGTGCCATAAACCTTTGGCAACAAAAAAATAAAACATCCTTACAGATAACAGCAACATTATCACTTTTATACATAATTTTTAGGGTACAAATAATAAAATGTCTGTTGTCTCCAAAAATATCAAAATGTCTTCAGACCTCGTTTCAAAATGTACCAAATTGAAGCGTTACATTCACTGCTATCTTCAATATCAGATTCCGGTAGACAGTCTTTGACGTTTGTTGCACGTGAAACGCTTACCAATTCATGTTTGAAGCAATTAGGAATGACTTTATCAGTCCAAAGTTTGACTAGGTCTTCATATTTTGCTTTTGATATGGGCAGCTGAGATTTAAAACATGCTAAAAATGATTCATTGATATTTTATATTTAATAACTTGCTTGTCCTCTCTGAAAGTAATAACACGTATCTTGCTTATTTTTCCTGTTAGATAAAATATTTGTCACTAGTACTATCCCATTAGACACAGATCCATATTTCTTGCCATAACAAGGATCAGCTAATAGTTTTTCCTTGTTGTATATTCTAGGTAAGAAGTTTTAGTTTCAGATCGCTTTTTCTTGAATAAGACTTTTTTGTAATATTAGCTGATTCTCCGAGTGTTTCATCATGGGTATCGCTTTCAACTTGTTGACTTTTTTTGTATTTTTCTGGGTGTACTTTTTATTTCTTTTAGTTTTCTATTTACCGGTCTGCAAACTATCTTTTGACTATACTTCTTGCCCTTCTGACTAATTATGTGAATCAGCTACATCACCATAGAACGTAGACAAGTCTTTTAAATCTGATATGTAATCTATACATATTTACCATAAGCATTTCTTGGCTTTTCTCATACCAACTTTTATTGATTAATTATAAATATCTAATTATGTTAGATACATTATGTAGATTGGACCTGGTGATTTAAAGCTGGTTCTTCAGTTTTTGTCTCAACGGTTAAGCTGATAAAATCACAATCAGAAGATGTAACAATATTAACCACTTGCTCACTAAAAGTGTTTCAAGATCAGTAGTTACATTGTAATCCGTGGCGGTGCATAAGTCAGTAAGAGCAGGAAAAGCAAATTAATTTGAATAATTATTTTTTGAGTAATCTAGCGTTAATATTTGGTTTGTGATATTACTTTTAGTATACGATGCCGTAGACTGGTTAATGTAAATCTGGAATATTATCAGATGTAGCTATATTTTTGGGTATTATTATATAATTAATATAATTACTTCTCCTTAATGTATTGTACCATCAATATTCCGTACTCATGCGACATATTTTGATCTAGCGTCGTATCTTAGTGACAAGAAATAATGTTTTGTGAACCGGAAATAAAATAGATAAGCACCATTATTAATAGAAATATATATACTTAATAGGAAAAGTTATCAAGTAAAAATATCTAGAGTTGAAAAAGTTACATTTTGTTAAACTAGAAAAAGTATTTAATCACGAATAACATTCCAGTTTATTACTGGTAAAATTATACAAGTGACAGATTTACAAAAAAATGGTATCAAGTTGTGTGCACAATTCACTAATACTTCTTATAGGAACAATCTACTAAGGGTTTACGAAGAGAAATTTCATTCATCAAACCCAAACAAATTAAAAAGTAAATACATGAAAAATAGACTTAGTTGATATTGCCAGTCCTTACATTTTCCTAAGTGTAGAATTGCCGGCACGCAATAACTCTGGCGGTGAGACCCGTCCTAGAAGAATGGCTTTAGCGCTGTGTCGCATAGCCCGAGAGCCAACACCTGCGTGCCATCACTGTGGAAGCTGTCCCGAGGATACTGCCCTACACGCCAGTGGGGCGGCCTGTCCAGCATGGGGCCAACAACGGCAATTCCTCGAGACAGATATAGTTCCCGTGAGTGACTTAAAAGCTACTAAGGGATCGGGCTGTTGTCTATCGGACAGTATATATAGAGTCATACGGTGCTCGCAGGACGTCAAAAGACTTGCTCCTTATTATCTAAGTGATACTAAATCACGGTTTACTAAAAGTGGCCGTTCGAGACGCCTCTGACTATCCCTTCGGGGATTTAGGCGTGAAGGTATGTGTGATGCAGATTTAAATGAGACGAAGTAAACAGAAGTAAACATAGTTGCCAAATTGGTAAATTTAAGTAATTGCAGAAAGTCGGTGTAGATTAGATAGACAGCAGTTGATAAACTGCCATTATTATACAACAAAATAATAAGGCCATAAGAAAAGTATACAGCGTGTTCCAGAAAGTACACATCTCTAACAAGCAGTTGCAAAAAGAAAATAGTGAAAGAACCATACCGTGCAAAAGTTATGACCGTTTTAATTTCTAGGTATTACCTCCGTGTCAAGTGCACTATGTAAAGTTAAAGTATTTAAATATAACGTATTTTATCCATAAGAACTAAGTTTAAAAACTTTTAAAGTGTAAACAGTTTTATTGGAAACAGTCCGCATGCATTTATAAGAAACGGAGGTGATATATAATATACCTGGAAATTGAAACATTTATTACTTACATACGGGGTGGTTTTGATTTCACCACTTTTTCTTGCACCTGCATGATAGATATATATTTTCAGTTGTTAAAATAAGTGTTCCATTTGCTGGGACACGCTGTACATAAATTTGTATCCCTTTAACACAAATCATAACCCGTTTGTTGAAACTTTAATCACTTAGATATTACAAAAAAGTGTAGGCATTAGTGTAATGTGGTTTCTCAGTAGTATTATATGCAACGATGAAAATAATATAAGTTTGATGTGTGAACTATAGTTACAATTTTGTCAGAGTACATTTTCACGTTTATATGCGTTTATTGCGACGACCAAAGACATTCTGTAAATGTATAATTCATAAATAAATTAGTTTCATTTGTTTATCTGAAACTATTATAGTTATTACACTACACGTAACAAAAGATATAAACGTGTGCGATATTTACTACAGAGCGCGTTAAACTCCTGTCGACGGAAGTTACTCCTGGGAGTAAATACAAATGATTCTCTTTTTCAAATGTGATACGCAAAGGTTTAATAAAATATTAGCAAAATTTTTTTCGTCTATTACCATATAATCGAATGTTTTATAAATTAAGGATTATATTTCCACTTGTTCCTCCCTCCCTCTTCCGAATTTATAGGATAGGAATATTTATAGTTGATATTTAAATAAATTTCATAGAACATACACGTGGTGGATGTTGTCAATTTAATATTATACATTATTGTTGTTATAAACAGATATAAAGATTATATATGTATATATATATAACAAAGTAAGATCAATTATCGATTATCAATGTATCAAATGAAATTATGAGTGAAATTTTAAGTACCTACATGAACAGAGTAGTTAATTGATCGAGATCCAATAAACAAACGAAGCCCTATACAAAAAGATGCCTATTTTTGTACTGTTGCATGTGATTGTAGCTTGTTATGTTTACACAATATCATTAAAAATGTGTGACAGACATCAATACAGAATTCCTAGAAATAGCAAAAGAATAAAACGATGTGTGTACGACATACATATACCATATTTTACACCCTCGATTTACTTAATTGAAAATACGTTTCTATTCAAATAAACATACATACATCATGCCTCTATCCCCGAAGAGGGAGGCAGAGGCGTTATTAACGCTCACATTTTGCCGATTACAATTTAGCCCATTTACGTAATGAGACTAAGCTTATTGCTGTCATCCGGGCACTTTTGGGAATTAGATGGAATATTGGGAATATATTGACAGGAAAGGGAGCATATATAGGGAAGGATAGGGAAGTTGTTTTTGCAGATAGATCGGAGAGTATAGCTCAAGCAAGTCAGGGTCGCATACCTATATAAGTATAACCCGAACTGGTTGATGCCGGGAAGTCCAAGCCCTCCGACTATATAATATATCACAATAAAATACAATCACTGAAGGTTACAAAACTCACAAACCGTGAAATAAATGGTAATAAATCGATGAGCATGAGCATGTAATAAAGAACAAGTCATTACTGACCTGTGCATGTCGGGATTAGTGTAAATAACAGTAAGTGTTGATTAACATCAAAATTATTGTAATTAAAATCTTATTTGAGGAATATTTCAGAAAATATCAACATATTATGTAATAGAAATATGTGTTTTGGTCTTAGTACAAAAACCTGTATTCTCAAACTCAATATAATAATACTAATCTAAACGTACCGGTGGTAGGCCTTAAAGCTGGGTGTAAATGTGTATAAGGAAGTGGCATTGGCAACTGCAGGAGGGGGGGTTCATCCCTGCAGCAGCGGTACAGGGCAGCCACGCACCCTGCGCAAGGAGGCTCCTGACTCCTCGGCACCTCTGCCAATGATGCACTCGAATGTGAATGAGACGTATCAATATTCCCCAGAATACTGTCTACACTGAACTTTAGTTTACTCGTCGTATTCATTTCACCATTCAAAGAAGTCATTGTCACTAAAACTTCACAAACAAACCATTAAACGAACCTTCTGGTATGAAAGCAACTGAAAAACTGACAAGCGTCGCATCTCGTTATCGGCGCGGGAGCAAGTCTTGGGCGTGGCGTGTTTAATGGACCGTTCGGATTGGCCGATGGATGCTGGGCGTTGCGACCATATTATGGAGTGAGCCAGCATTGACTGATCATGATGGTACAACTGCACTTGTTTACAATAAACTTCTGGTTAATGTGTTTTATATTGTTTCGCAATTTAGATTGAATTTTATTGGTTACAGCTTACGTCTTCAAAAAATACTGTAAACCTAAATAGATTTAGGATGGTTAACAGAAACTACAGATTAAATGATCTAAGTTCGTAAATCGATTAAATGATCTAATTTCGTAAATCTAATTACCATACCTTATACCTATATATTGTAATAGTCAGTCTAATAACTTAGTATTTCATGAACCATCTTCGAATAGGGTAGGTACCTCCGGATGACTCAATATAACTGTTCCCGGATTCCTCCTGTTTTAGGCGCAGTATAGCGCTTTTATTTATGTAGGCATGAGAGTCTTAGTTATTACATTATGCTAAGCTGATATAGCTTACGAATATTTTTAATAAGTACAGTATATCAGAAAATCATGCGGTTCCTGATTGGTGTTTAAAATTCTTAAAATTCACTGACAACTTTTCTAATGATTACTGTAATTTTATTTTATTTTATTTATGTTCTTGTATTTTTTTTATACGCTGTCGTGTTAAAGAAACATTACAAGATTAACTAAAATATAAATTATTTTTATTTCTTATTGCCATATCTTTAAATATGCACAACAGAATAGTAATATAAATCAAATAATGCATCCAATATTATATATTTATATAATATTTTGTGTATTAGGGTCCCATGCCTTTAAAAACAGCACTATTGTAGGAATCGCTTTGTTGGTCTTCTATCAGCAATACTTCCCAAGGGAACATCAAGTTGGAAATTAGGTCTACAGATCCTTCGAACTGAACAAACCATGATACCCATTCAAATTATGTACATAGAAGAGCCTAGAATGTACATATGTTAGGATCGTTAAATAGCATTCTACCGTCTCTGCCTAACCTGGGTGGTATTAAGGCGTGAAGATATGTATGTATATATATATAATACCTAGAGACTATAAATAATCATCGTCACGTCATATATCTAACATCATAATCATAATCACTACACAATATTTCTAGGTATTTTTTTCCTTGATCTTTCATGAATAAAAAATAATTTAAAGTAATAAAGTAAAATAATTTAATAATTTAAGTAGTAAAATTATATTGTATCGCAGAAGAACTCTACAGCCTCGCTTCTTGTAAGCATTAAAATGACTGTTAAATGTCCTATCAACATCGAAGTAGTCTTTCGAAAGCTGATTGTCTGGCCGAATTTTCGTATAGACTTAACAGATAACCTGTTAAGTCTATACGAAAATTGAATCGAAGTCGCTGTACTAACAATTAAATAACTAGGTATTAATTAATTGCACTTTTGTCACTTAACAAATCATAGTACATTTTTTTAGGTAACCTTGTTATGACGTGGGAAAATGGGAAAATACGTGTGTATATGTATGTATGTATTTATATGTTTTTTAAACCGTACGTAAGTCAAAAATATAGAAAACGACCGAATCGAGAGAAACGACCAGAATCCAGACAAATGATAACAAACGAGTGCAGAAAGTGGCTTATATGATGTTAAATTAATATTATTTAAATACATACGCTCATCTCCTAAGGGATACCTACACGCCTGAGTAAAAGTGAGTAATAGGCAGAGGTGTATACAACACCTACATTTCGTCCATTAGACTTTGGTCCCACTAACGTAATAGGGTACAAGCCTAATTGTCGTCAAGCGTCAATTTTAAATATTTTTTAAGTTTATATGTATATGTTACGAGTTATGATCCAACATTGAATAGAACATTAACTTGCCACAAATTGTTGAAACTAGTTGACAAATTAAGTAATTCGAGTAACATATGTGTATGTAAAAACAATAAAAAAATAAAAAACAAAAAAGTCGAATTGAGAACCATCTCCTTATTGGAGTGTGTTAAATATTCCGCAGTCAGTTGAACACCAAAAGAAGAAATAATAAATTAAATAGTGTACCATACCTATGTAACTGTTACAAATTCGTATCCTAACAAGAACCTACTTATAATATAAAGGATGGATCGAAGTGTAGTGAGGCCTTTGCAAATAGGTAAGTATTTGCAGTACCTACCTTGAGCCGTGTCCTCCCGTCCTTAAATTTATATATTTGTTGGTACAAAATAGCTCATCTCATAAAGCTCATTATCTTCTCTATCTTTAAGACGAGTTAGTCTCAAAATCAAAAGCTTGGCAGTGACATTTCATCAAAATTAAGAAATAAAAAATCTTGTGACGAGGTTTTCGTTTTTATAATTCGTCAAATAGACTATGTTAAAGGAATGGCCATGTCAGTTTACCTGTTCTGCTGCTACAGTAAATATAAACTTAAAAAAAAAAAAAAAAACACTAATATTGTCATGGCTAATAGCGGTGCCATGCAACGATGGCTGCAAAAAAAAGCTAAAGGCAATAAATTTTGATTAAATCGAACAGGTACAAGAAAGTAGGTTGCTACTTGCACAAAACAGATCCAAGAATAAAATTGAATATCGAAGCACACTCGATTATAGCGTAACCTAAACATAATACAAAATGAATCGATATAAGAACAACTGTTGGCTCTAAAACTCTCAAATCGATTACGGTTGAGTTTATTTTGCTTGTCAGAGAGCACCTGTGCTACATCCGCGGCAACAGATATAGATCCCATCATTACTGAGCATCGGCATGCGTGTGCGCAAATGTTTACTCGATAAGTATCAATGATCTGTGGCCAACCAAATTATTATGCATGTAAGTAGCTATACTTACGCACTAATTATAGACGCCAGATGTGGATTTGTTAACTTTACTTTTTAAATATTCTCATGGACAATGCCGCCATTTTTATTATTTTTGACCGTTTCTTAGTAATTTTTATCAAAAATTTAACGGGTTCAATTTATTGAATTTATTGAAGGTTTATGTGTACTTAGTTATAACAAGCCAAACACAAACACTAAACTGGTTTTTGTATATATGAAAGAAAGAAACATACAATAAAAGAGACGCTACACAGAATGATACACTTAATGAACTAATTCTAAACATACGGCTGGGTTTTAACAGATTACAGCTCAAACTTACAAAACTAGGAGTAAGTATCTCGCGGTCACACCAAAATGGGAGCCCAGTTCAGCTTTGTGCCTGGCACTGGTTTGTGCCTGAGCCCTGTTTTCAACCAGGCCCTTTTTTTAATGTGGGAGTGTTATTATATTATGTTTAAATGTACAAAGTACAGCTAAATATATAACTATAATTTACATGCTAATTTAATAGATATAAAACTTTCAAACAGCTACGTTCATTTGTTGTTGTTCGCGAGCGCGCGAGCGAGTCGTGCTTGTGCGGATGTATAGATGTATATTCTACATACACGTACGGGAGCGAGAATGTCGCGCGTAGCGTTGGCAAACCGCACCACATAATGTTTTGTTATCAAAACATGAAAATAAATAAGAATATGCATGAAAGTATTGGTAATAAAGAGGGAAAACAATCGGTTGTTAGACAAGGAAATTGTGTTCGGATTGGATTTGCAATGCTGTATTAGCATTAAAAAAACATGTTTACTTTATAAATATTAGTCAATCTTATATATTAAATGAGCAATCGGACATGAAATACCTACTAATGAAAATCACAAGAAGGGTTTACTTTTAATTTAAGCAGGCGACCATAGTAAATAAATCATATGTTATAATTAACATGTAGCTATCCTGATTCTGTTAATAGCTTTTGTCTTTGTATATCAAATTCTTTAGTATTTACCTAATTGTAGTATTTACCTAATGCTACGTGCACATATTTTTTTTTTTATGTGATAGGGGACAAACGAGCAGACGGGTCACCTGATGGTAATTGACTACCGCCGCCCATGGACACCCGCAACTCAAGAGTCACAAGTGCGTTGCCGGCCTTTTAGGTAGAGGTACGCTCTCTTCTTGAAGGTTTGAAGGTCGTATCGGTTCGGAAATACGGCAGGCGACAATTTGTTCCATAAGCTGGTTGTGCGAGGCAAAAAGCTTCTGGAGAAGCGCACAGTGGTGGAGTGCCACTCGTCCAGGTGATAGGGATGGATATTTTGTCGCGTAGGACGATGGCGGAAAATACACATCCAGTGGTAGCACTTTTAGCTCACATTTTCTCGTCATGCTTAAATAAATTTTAAATCCTTTAATAAATAATGTTTTCTTTTTTAATTAAAATATTATTGCTACGTTTAACTTATTTTACACTCGTGTGATGTTGGTATATATATTTTGACTGGCCGGATGGCGCAGTGGTTTCAGTGGTCACCTCGCAGCTACGCGGCCGCGCCGTGTTGTAAACCCCGTTTTGTAAACCTTAAATTACACAACCTTACCAAAAAAAAAAACCTTTTACCCCAAGACAATTAATACTGAAACTGGTTTTTATCTACCCTCTTATTAAATAAATATGTCTTATTTTTTTAAATACACCCTCATTTACTTATTTCGCTAACTTGTTACTGGTGCTGAGTTAATATTCGCTTTTGTTGTATTAATCTTATAATTAAACATTTTGATTGGTTTTAAAATGTGTTCAAGACTGTGTAAAATAAATCTAAATAACTTTTGCTATGTTTGTGGTCAAATTATCGTGTCAAAAAACAAGAGATATATTACTGAAGAAATTGGGTTCCTCGAGTGGTATGTGAAAATTGTAGAAGTATATTACATAATTATACACGATTTTTGAGTCTGAGTTTTGTGGTGCTGATTTAGATTAATATTTCTAAATAAACAAAAAAAAAACATTTTTTTATCTAATAAAGTTTGCTTTTGTAGCAACCAGAACAAAATTTCAAATTTTAAGTAAATCATATATTTTTTTAATTCAGTAGAATACAAAAGTAAGAAAAAAGACTTTAATTTCACTTTTATTTACAAAGAACAATGAAGGTAAATGTCTAAATACATAAAAAAAAAAACAAAAAAAGCTTTAAAATGATCATTTTTTGTTTTTCTTCGGTGTAAGTAGGAACTTTCTCGTATTAAGCTCCAAATGTAGTCACCCATCATGTTCCCATTGTATTGTCCTTGATAACAATGTTCAAAGTTCATCACATCTTGGTGAAAGTCATCCCCTTGCTCTTCTGAATATGTCCCCAAGTTATCTTTAAACTGGTCGAAGTGAGTATATAGCATATACACTTTAAGGGACATTCTGCAACCCATGAGTTTGAAATTATCAAGCACAATAGAAATGAGCTTATTACATTTTGCAGCTTTTTTATTGCCAAGAAAGCCATGGATCACTGCTTTAAGGCTTAGCCACGCTTGTTTTTCGTGGGTGTTTAGTAACTCTGGGAATACTTATTGGCCATTATTTTCTTTATTTTCTTTTAAAAAACTCTTTAAGTATTCAAAGTCTGGTGAGTCTTGACGAAGAGCCTTCACAAGTTGCTTCATGAGCCCTAATTTTATATGCAACGGGGGTATCAAAATATCATCCGCCTTCACAATCGGTTCATTCTTGACATTATGTTTTCCTATCTGAAATTCGATCCGTTTAGGCCACTTCTGCTTGTAGTGAAGTGTGTCGGCTCGACTGTCCCATAATCATAGATAGCATTTATAATTCGTGTATCCACCTTGCATTCCCACCAGAAAACCCACCATCTTAAAATTCCCTATCACTGGCCAGGCATACTTTACATAGTTTAAAGTTTAAAGCGCCATTTTAACGCTTTCGTAATTGTCTTTTAGCATCACAGAATGAGCCAGAGGTAGAGATGGTTTTTTTTCCATTATGGAGCAGGACTGCTTTTAAACTTTTTGTAGAGCTGTCGATGAAAAGACGCCACTCAGAAGAAACGCAAGGGATTCCGGTTTCCGCCGCCTTATTTTGCGAAGAGGTCATGTTGGCTAAAGAGGCGGCGGAGAGGATACGGGAGAGGGCAAGTACTCTCTCATCCCGTAGAACACGCAGCAGGCGCCGGAGAGCACAAAACGATCTCCGGCCTCCATGAGCGCTGGCCTGGGGGTAACGGGTAGGGCTGCCCTTACCCCAGCAGAAGCAGGCCTTTGACGGTGGTGTGACGTGTTCCACGCTCGCCTCTCAAACTGGTGGGGGGCTAGGCCCCTCGTACTCAATGGTGGTGGTACCTCTTGCAAAAGAGGTGGCCAAGGTCTGCAGGGTTCCTGAAAGAATCCCTCCTAGGGTATACCCAGGTCCCTTGCAATAGACCCACTTGTGCCGGAACACCGTGTGGTTTTAGTCGGTTCGAGTCCGACATACCACTTCACCGTCAGCTCCGGTGAGGTGATGACCCGTGGGGGTTTCCACACGAAAAAAAAAAAAAAAAAAAAAAAAAAGGGATTCCGGCTTCCGGTTCAGAGTTAAAAAAAAATCGTAAAAGTACAACCTACATGCATGCATGAGTGTGTGTGAGTGCGTGAGTGTGTGTGCGTAATATGTGCCTATGAATTATGAAGTTATATAAGGCTTTTTGATATCATGAAATTTTCTGTTACTATGTAGTTTTTCCTGGAGAGACGCACAAGAAGATTTGTGTATAGGAAAGGTTTAGTCGACTTTATTGTACAGAAATGGTCCTAGGTAGTATAAGAATCGTTTTGTCAAAGTAAAGTAATTGTGAGGTGTGATATACATTCTCATTCTTCGTTTAGGTACAGTGCGATCGTGTGTGAGTTGAGCTTGCTTGTGCTGCTGGAGGATAAAGCTTATTATGAATAGTTGTCGAACCGTAAGAACGTTGCAGTTTTGATATAATTAGAAAGTGGGATATCGTATTGGGTGGAAAGTAGCAAATTTAAGCACGGCTCTCTGAACTACCTCCAGTGATTTTTTAAAAGCATTTTAGCTGCACCACCCCAACAACTATTGTTATACAATACAATAGCAAATTATTTACTGACACATGGTGACATGACACATAGCGTAATAGACGGTACGGATGATGTGAGTAATGGCAATGTTTCCAAGTATTCTAAAAATGTAGATAAGTTTTCATACTCGATTTGTTACGTGTATGATGTGTGTTTTAAAATTGAGGTACTCGTCAAGTATGATCCCAAGGTATTTGATAGTATCGGTAGAAGTTATCGATGAACAGTTACAGTTAGACGTTCCGTTGTAGCATGCATGTGACTTATGTATCTAGGATACGGATTTAAGGACTTTGCTAATGTTATTTTTAACAGTGGTAGAGCCATGCTCAGGCACGAATGGGCCGCCTCGATCAGTGCGATACCACGGCTTCACAGAAAACCGGTTGTGAAGCAACTCTTGTGTTGCATTTCCCCAAAATGAGTGAGGTTTCCGGAGGCCCAACTCCCTCTCTCCTTTTTCCTCATCGTTGTCCTCCCTTCCCACATTCCTCATCACCCTTAAAGGCGGGCAACGCGCTTACAACTCTCGAGTTGCAGGTGTTCATGGACGGCGGATGTCACTTACCATCAGGTGACCCGTCTGTTCACCTGTCCCCCTATAAACAAAAAAAAACAATTTATTCCAAATTATGTCTCTTTTCTGCATACGTGTTTCACAGCATATTAAACCTCTATCTTCTACAAATGTGTTTTAAAGAATTGATCATATCTTATCGTTAAAGTCGATAAAATCGTTGCTTTTGTAATACATGTTTACGATATACAAGCACAAGTGATACGATAAGAGGCTAACTTTAATTTCACTTTTAATATTTTATTGCTATCGTGTAATCAGAACCGCAGCCACTTTAAATATAAATGTAGCTAGAAAACGAACAACGTAGCTCGGTAGCATGTTGGTTGTGCACATATATATGTTTATATGGACTTTAATTTGAGTTAATTTCGTGTAGAAACTGACTTCGAATAGACCGAACGGGTGTTTCGAATAGCTTCCTTATACGATTGCCGTTCTAATCTGAACGGGTTTCAGGAAATCACAACTTAAGAGAGATTTATTAAGTCTGCTGTTGTTTGTGTAATAATAAAATCACCATTAATGTCTAAAAACGGCTACTGAGTTACATTGATATACAATTAGGCCATCGAAATCGAAATAAGTGAGTCAACAAACATCCTTTCGGGACTTCGGGAGCGTTGGCCGTTCATTGTATCCTTTTATTTTTAGATTTTTGATTGTTATAGAATTTTTGTTAGTTTATGATTGTGTATTCTTTTATGATTATTTAGCTGAAAAATATACACAGGTGTTAAATTCCATTGTTATAATAACTTATTTAGAACTATTATCCGATTTGTTGCTTACAAAGTAAGTTCTAAATTAGATACATATAAAACAAAGGTAAAGGCACAGCAGAAAAAACATGACTGGTGATGTGTCACATATTGTGTTACTTGCGACGTACCTGGAGTGTGTGAGTACTTATGTATGTACATATATCAAAACATGAGATCGGAAATACCTTCAATCGGTTATCTTTCTCTTCGCACCTGCACGACGACCTTTGTATTTGATATTAATTACAACTTTTTACCTCGACTCGTTACAGAGAATAAATGTATTTAATTACTTACAGAGGAAAAGACAGATGAACAAACAGAATTTAAAAAAGTTTAGATCGTTGAGATACCTACATAAAAAAGTATAAAAGATACGTAACCTTTTTAGGGTAGGGTTTTGTGCCTTACCATTTGCAGTAGCATATTTTGGGGTGATGAGAGGGAGGGATGAAGGGAGGGGAAAGAGAAGAGGGAGAGGTATGAGGAGAGGGGGCATTACTGCGGTCGAGGCAGCCTATTCGTGCTTAAGTATTGCTCTCCCAAGGTAAAAAAACATGATCAGAGGACATAAATGGTGAGATTTGACATGAATTTATTTACCAGACAGAAACAAGCTGGTTATACATTATGACAGAGTAGGCTCTACCTGAATAACAAAAGGGCTTATAGAAAGTAATATTATTATTCATAAGCATACTAAAATCATAATTCATAATGCCTCTTCTCAGTGTGCTTTGGGACCTCAAATCTTATAATATCAATGCGTACCTAATAAACATGAATAACATCAGTATTTTACTAAGAATCCAAGATTCAATATCGTAAGTATCGATATGAGATAATTATTTATACAAATGGCTTTCATATTGGGTGTCTGTGTCGCAATAAATATTAAATATCTACAGTTAAAAATATCCCCTTACAGTTTACGAGAGCGGTCGACGACATGTTTACGTACGGGAAAGGGTCATATATTCAGTTTTTTCTTTCGACCAGAAGCAACTTACAATGTAGGCACTTTCCTCGCACGCAAGCTTTCACTGAACAGATAAAAGTTCTTATTAGTTTTTTAACATTAATAAATTCTTGTTTGCATAAATCTGAATATGACTCTAGTAGATGTTATAAATTAAACACTTATTTATGACTATTTAACTTGTGTGACATAATTTTTTTTTTTACGATTGGTCCCTTAAAAAGTCGCGTCGCCAAAAAAAAATTTCTGGACGCAAGTACCTATATTTTGTATTACATTGATAGCGACTGCAATCCAATGTGTGGGATCTGATTTGACTTCACTCTCACTACATAAATGAATCGATATATTTTATGTGAAATCATATTTTCGAAAAACCATTTATGTGTATTTAAATGTACTTCGTGTGTCAATAAATTTCATATTCAAAGACCAATTGGCAGCTTTGTTTGTAAACGTATAAATTCTACTTAAGTTATATTTGAAATTTAATGTTGTTGGCTTTATTATAAGCTTTATTTGTCAGTGTACTATCTACTATTAAGTACTAAAGACTTAACGCCTACTTTAGTTATCTTGTACTTTATAGAAGACAGTGTTTTGAATACTTTCTACAAAGTGACATTCGACAATAACTTGTACCTAGTCACTAAAGTAGAACAAATAAAGATGTACTTAAAACCTATCAAAGTTTTATTACTATAATACCATCCGCATTACTGATCAAGAGTGTTATTTGGAGATATTTTTAAACTTATTAATTAGTTTGTGCCAAAATAAATGACAAAACACTGTATTTGTCCCAACACGCTACTTTAATTAGAGATATAGTATACTAGTACTGTATTTTGTCATGGCATAGCAGAACTTTTATGCATATTTTAAGAATTTCTGAATAAATCGGAAGGACATGAACAAGACTTTGGAATTACGGCGGGGAGCTGCTTTCATTTTATGCTTAATTTACTAGATATTTAACAGCTACGATCACAGATTTTTCTGAAGCCTTTATAGTTTGTTTACTGTAAGTGTAAAATAGATATATTGATTATTAACCTCAAATATTGACACCGTTACCTTCTATTGACATTATACCAAAATTCTTGCAAGTTGCATGAATGTTGCACTTCTTATGTATTACGTTCTATTCCAAATTTAAATCATGTATTTGAAACGCAAGTACCGGATACGAAAAAGTTATAGTTATAATAGGTATAGTTCGATTTTTAACTGGCTTATTCAGATTCTTGCAGATATATTCGAAGAGCTCAGTAATTCCTGTCAACAGGATCGAAAGCTAATCTTCAAAACAATTCTCCAATAAATCTAGACTCTCGTGACATATGCATTGTAACGAAGACTAGAGAGACATATAAGCAGCTGATAAATCGTGTTGGCTCGCCCACGACCTTTCGAACACATATTAATATTTAATTGTAGGCGCAATATCATCACGTCGCATATAACTAACTGTTAATAAAGTGTATTGTTGACTTGAATTATTCTCATAAGTCTGCCGAATAAGAGGGATATCGTAGGGGGCTATTATGAAATATTCAGATTTAAACCTTAAAATATTTATAATATATGTATTCGAATCTTACAGCTCACCTGGAAATAATCTTGATTTTGTAGACTCCGTGCCACCTCATTAATTCCTAATGATATAAATTGGCCTAAGGCTGAAACTAAAACTAACTGTATTGTAACGAAATATTTATTAGTAAACAATAGCAATAACTTAAGCTTAGCCATTGTTTAGGCATTCTTTATCACGTGGTTTGATGGTGTTATACGAATTAAAATTCTTATGTGCATGGTGATAGATTAATTAATTTATACAAATGAAAACTAGTTAATATGTTATGTTATATAGCAGTATATAACCAGTTTATAAACAGTTGTAACTTGTAACCATTTCTTACATGTGATTCGAATACCTCACGATTTGTTCTACACAAACGAAAAAGTAATTAAAATGCTAAAATTTTTATGTCTGTCGCATTTTTGATATTCACTATGATTCAACATTTCGGCTTCCGGTTCAGAGTTAAAAAAAAATCGTAAAAGTACAACCTACATGCATGCATGAGTGTGTGTGAGTGCGTGAGTGTGTGTGCGTAATATGTGCCTATGAATTATGAAGTTATATAAGGCTTTTTGATATCATGAAATTTTCTGTTACTATGTAGTTTTTCCTGGAGAGACGCACAAGAAGATTTGTGTATAGGAAAGGTTTAGTCGACTTTATTGTACAGAAATGGTCCTAGGTAGTATAAGAATCGTTTTGTCAAAGTAAAGTAATTGTGAGGTGTGATATACATTCTCATTCTTCGTTTAGGTACAGTGCGATCGTGTGTGAGTTGAGCTTGCTTGTGCTGCTGGAGGATAAAGCTTATTATGAATAGTTGTCGAACCGTAAGAACGTTGCAGTTTTGATATAATTAGAAAGTGGGATATCGTATTGGGTGGAAAGTAGCAAATTTAAGCACGGCTCTCTGAACTACCTCCAGTGATTTTTTAAAAGCATTTTAGCTGCACCACCCCAACAACTATTGTTATACAATACAATAGCAAATTATTTACTGACACATGGTGACATGACACATAGCGTAATAGACGGTACGGATGATGTGAGTAATGGCAATGTTTCCAAGTATTCTAAAAATGTAGATAAGTTTTCATACTCGATTTGTTACGTGTATGATGTGTGTTTTAAAATTGAGGTACTCGTCAAGTATGATCCCAAGGTATTTGATAGTATCGGTAGAAGTTATCGATGAACAGTTACAGTTAGACGTTCCGTTGTAGCATGCATGTGACTTATGTATCTAGGATACGGATTTAAGGACTTTGCTAATGTTATTTTTAACAGTGGTAGAGCCATGCTCAGGCACGAATGGGCCGCCTCGATCAGTGCGATACCACGGCTTCACAGAAAACCGGTTGTGAAGCAACTCTTGTGTTGCATTTCCCCAAAATGAGTGAGGTTTCCGGAGGCCCAACTCCCTCTCTCCTTTTTCCTCATCGTTGTCCTCCCTTCCCACATTCCTCATCACCCTTAAAGGCGGGCAACGCGCTTACAACTCTCGAGTTGCAGGTGTTCATGGACGGCGGATGTCACTTACCATCAGGTGACCCGTCTGTTCACCTGTCCCCCTATAAACAAAAAAGAACAATTTATTCCAAATTATGTCTCTTTTCTGCATACGTGTTTCACAGCATATTAAACCTCTATCTTCTACAAATGTGTTTTAAAGAATTGATCATATCTTATCGTTAAAGTCGATAAAATCGTTGCTTTTGTAATACATGTTTACGATATACAAGCACAAGTGATACGATAAGAGGCTAACTTTAATTTCACTTTTAATATTTTATTGCTATCGTGTAATCAGAACCGCAGCCACTTTAAATATAAATGTAGCTAGAAAACGAACAACGTAGCTCGGTAGCATGTTGGTTGTGCACATATATATGTTTATATGGACTTTAATTTGAGTTAATTTCGTGTAGAAACTGACTTCGAATAGACCGAACGGGTGTTTCGAATAGCTTCCTTATACGATTGCCGTTCTAATCTGAACGGGTTTCAGGAAATCACAACTTAAGAGAGATTTATTAAGTCTGCTGTTGTTTGTGTAATAATAAAATCACCATTAATGTCTAAAAACGGCTACTGAGTTACATTGATATACAATTAGGCCATCGAAATCGAAATAAGTGAGTCAACAAACATCCTTTCGGGACTTCGGGAGCGTTGGCCGTTCATCTGAATATGACTCTAGTAGATGTTATAAATTAAACACTTATTTATGACTATTTAACTTGTGTGACATAATTTTTTTTTTTACGATTGGTCCCTTAAAAAGTCGCGTCGCCAAAAAAAAATTTCTGGACGCAAGTACCTATATTTTGTATTACATTGATAGCGACTGCAATCCAATGTGTGGGATCTGATTTGACTTCACTCTCACTACATAAATGAATCGATATATTTTATGTGAAATCATATTTTCGAAAAACCATTTATGTGTATTTAAATGTACTTCGTGTGTCAATAAATTTCATATTCAAAGACCAATTGGCAGCTTTGTTTGTAAACGTATAAATTCTACTTAAGTTATATTTGAAATTTAATGTTGTTGGCTTTATTATAAGCTTTATTTGTCAGTGTACTATCTACTATTAAGTACTAAAGACTTAACGCCTACTTTAGTTATCTTGTACTTTATAGAAGACAGTGTTTTGAATACTTTCTACAAAGTGACATTCGACAATAACTTGTACCTAGTCACTAAAGTAGAACAAATAAAGATGTACTTAAAACCTATCAAAGTTTTATTACTATAATACCATCCGCATTACTGATCAAGAGTGTTATTTGGAGATATTTTTAAACTTATTAATTAGTTTGTGCCAAAATAAATGACAAAACACTGTATTTGTCCCAACACGCTACTTTAATTAGAGATATAGTATACTAGTACTGTATTTTGTCATGGCATAGCAGAACTTTTATGCATATTTTAAGAATTTCTGAATAAATCGGAAGGACATGAACAAGACTTTGGAATTACGGCGGGGAGCTGCTTTCATTTTATGCTTAATTTACTAGATATTTAACAGCTACGATCACAGATTTTTCTGAAGCCTTTATAGTTTGTTTACTGTAAGTGTAAAATAGATATATTGATTATTAACCTCAAATATTGACACCGTTACCTTCTATTGACATTATACCAAAATTCTTGCAAGTTGCATGAATGTTGCACTTCTTATGTATTACGTTCTATTCCAAATTTAAATCATGTATTTGAAACGCAAGTACCGGATACGAAAAAGTTATAGTTATAATAGGTATAGTTCGATTTTTAACTGGCTTATTCAGATTCTTGCAGATATATTCGAAGAGCTCAGTAATTCCTGTCAACAGGATCGAAAGCTAATCTTCAAAACAATTCTCCAATAAATCTAGACTCTCGTGACATATGCATTGTAACGAAGACTAGAGAGACATATAAGCAGCTGATAAATCGTGTTGGCTCGCCCACGACCTTTCGAACACATATTAATATTTAATTGTAGGCGCAATATCATCACGTCGCATATAACTAACTGTTAATAAAGTGTATTGTTGACTTGAATTATTCTCATAAGTCTGCCGAATAAGAGGGATATCGTAGGGGGCTATTATGAAATATTCAGATTTAAACCTTAAAATATTTATAATATATGTATTCGAATCTTACAGCTCACCTGGAAATAATCTTGATTTTGTAGACTCCGTGCCACCTCATTAATTCCTAATGATATAAATTGGCCTAAGGCTGAAACTAAAACTAACTGTATTGTAACGAAATATTTATTAGTAAACAATAGCAATAACTTAAGCTTAGCCATTGTTTAGGCATTCTTTATCACGTGGTTTGATGGTGTTATACGAATTAAAATTCTTATGTGCATGGTGATAGATTAATTAATTTATACAAATGAAAACTAGTTAATATGTTATGTTATATAGCAGTATATAACCAGTTTATAAACAGTTGTAACTTGTAACCATTTCTTACATGTGATTCGAATACCTCACGATTTGTTCTACACAAACGAAAAAGTAATTAAAATGCTAAAATTTTTATGTCTGTCGCATTTTTGATATTCACTATGATTCAACATTTCGGCTTCCGGTTCAGAGTTAAAAAAAAATCGTAAAAGTACAACCTACATGCATGCATGAGTGTGTGTGAGTGCGTGAGTGTGTGTGCGTAATATGTGCCTATGAATTATGAAGTTATATAAGGCTTTTTGATATCATGAAATTTTCTGTTACTATGTAGTTTTTCCTGGAGAGACGCACAAGAAGATTTGTGTATAGGAAAGGTTTAGTCGACTTTATTGTACAGAAATGGTCCTAGGTAGTATAAGAATCGTTTTGTCAAAGTAAAGTAATTGTGAGGTGTGATATACATTCTCATTCTTCGTTTAGGTACAGTGCGATCGTGTGTGAGTTGAGCTTGCTTGTGCTGCTGGAGGATAAAGCTTATTATGAATAGTTGTCGAACCGTAAGAACGTTGCAGTTTTGATATAATTAGAAAGTGGGATATCGTATTGGGTGGAAAGTAGCAAATTTAAGCACGGCTCTCTGAACTACCTCCAGTGATTTTTTAAAAGCATTTTAGCTGCACCACCCCAACAACTATTGTTATACAATACAATAGCAAATTATTTACTGACACATGGTGACATGACACATAGCGTAATAGACGGTACGGATGATGTGAGTAATGGCAATGTTTCCAAGTATTCTAAAAATGTAGATAAGTTTTCATACTCGATTTGTTACGTGTATGATGTGTGTTTTAAAATTGAGGTACTCGTCAAGTATGATCCCAAGGTATTTGATAGTATCGGTAGAAGTTATCGATGAACAGTTACAGTTAGACGTTCCGTTGTAGCATGCATGTGACTTATGTATCTAGGATACGGATTTAAGGACTTTGCTAATGTTATTTTTAACAGTGGTAGAGCCATGCTCAGGCACGAATGGGCCGCCTCGATCAGTGCGATACCACGGCTTCACAGAAAACCGGTTGTGAAGCAACTCTTGTGTTGCATTTCCCCAAAATGAGTGAGGTTTCCGGAGGCCCAACTCCCTCTCTCCTTTTTCCTCATCGTTGTCCTCCCTTCCCACATTCCTCATCACCCTTAAAGGCGGGCAACGCGCTTACAACTCTCGAGTTGCAGGTGTTCATGGACGGCGGATGTCACTTACCATCAGGTGACCCGTCTGTTCACCTGTCCCCCTATAAACAAAAAAGAACAATTTATTCCAAATTATGTCTCTTTTCTGCATACGTGTTTCACAGCATATTAAACCTCTATCTTCTACAAATGTGTTTTAAAGAATTGATCATATCTTATCGTTAAAGTCGATAAAATCGTTGCTTTTGTAATACATGTTTACGATATACAAGCACAAGTGATACGATAAGAGGCTAACTTTAATTTCACTTTTAATATTTTATTGCTATCGTGTAATCAGAACCGCAGCCACTTTAAATATAAATGTAGCTAGAAAACGAACAACGTAGCTCGGTAGCATGTTGGTTGTGCACATATATATGTTTATATGGACTTTAATTTGAGTTAATTTCGTGTAGAAACTGACTTCGAATAGACCGAACGGGTGTTTCGAATAGCTTCCTTATACGATTGCCGTTCTAATCTGAACGGGTTTCAGGAAATCACAACTTAAGAGAGATTTATTAAGTCTGCTGTTGTTTGTGTAATAATAAAATCACCATTAATGTCTAAAAACGGCTACTGAGTTACATTGATATACAATTAGGCCATCGAAATCGAAATAAGTGAGTCAACAAACATCCTTTCGGGACTTCGGGAGCGTTGGCCGTTCATCTGAATATGACTCTAGTAGATGTTATAAATTAAACACTTATTTATGACTATTTAACTTGTGTGACATAATTTTTTTTTTTACGATTGGTCCCTTAAAAAGTCGCGTCGCCAAAAAAAAATTTCTGGACGCAAGTACCTATATTTTGTATTACATTGATAGCGACTGCAATCCAATGTGTGGGATCTGATTTGACTTCACTCTCACTACATAAATGAATCGATATATTTTATGTGAAATCATATTTTCGAAAAACCATTTATGTGTATTTAAATGTACTTCGTGTGTCAATAAATTTCATATTCAAAGACCAATTGGCAGCTTTGTTTGTAAACGTATAAATTCTACTTAAGTTATATTTGAAATTTAATGTTGTTGGCTTTATTATAAGCTTTATTTGTCAGTGTACTATCTACTATTAAGTACTAAAGACTTAACGCCTACTTTAGTTATCTTGTACTTTATAGAAGACAGTGTTTTGAATACTTTCTACAAAGTGACATTCGACAATAACTTGTACCTAGTCACTAAAGTAGAACAAATAAAGATGTACTTAAAACCTATCAAAGTTTTATTACTATAATACCATCCGCATTACTGATCAAGAGTGTTATTTGGAGATATTTTTAAACTTATTAATTAGTTTGTGCCAAAATAAATGACAAAACACTGTATTTGTCCCAACACGCTACTTTAATTAGAGATATAGTATACTAGTACTGTATTTTGTCATGGCATAGCAGAACTTTTATGCATATTTTAAGAATTTCTGAATAAATCGGAAGGACATGAACAAGACTTTGGAATTACGGCGGGGAGCTGCTTTCATTTTATGCTTAATTTACTAGATATTTAACAGCTACGATCACAGATTTTTCTGAAGCCTTTATAGTTTGTTTACTGTAAGTGTAAAATAGATATATTGATTATTAACCTCAAATATTGACACCGTTACCTTCTATTGACATTATACCAAAATTCTTGCAAGTTGCATGAATGTTGCACTTCTTATGTATTACGTTCTATTCCAAATTTAAATCATGTATTTGAAACGCAAGTACCGGATACGAAAAAGTTATAGTTATAATAGGTATAGTTCGATTTTTAACTGGCTTATTCAGATTCTTGCAGATATATTCGAAGAGCTCAGTAATTCCTGTCAACAGGATCGAAAGCTAATCTTCAAAACAATTCTCCAATAAATCTAGACTCTCGTGACATATGCATTGTAACGAAGACTAGAGAGACATATAAGCAGCTGATAAATCGTGTTGGCTCGCCCACGACCTTTCGAACACATATTAATATTTAATTGTAGGCGCAATATCATCACGTCGCATATAACTAACTGTTAATAAAGTGTATTGTTGACTTGAATTATTCTCATAAGTCTGCCGAATAAGAGGGATATCGTAGGGGGCTATTATGAAATATTCAGATTTAAACCTTAAAATATTTATAATATATGTATTCGAATCTTACAGCTCACCTGGAAATAATCTTGATTTTGTAGACTCCGTGCCACCTCATTAATTCCTAATGATATAAATTGGCCTAAGGCTGAAACTAAAACTAACTGTATTGTAACGAAATATTTATTAGTAAACAATAGCAATAACTTAAGCTTAGCCATTGTTTAGGCATTCTTTATCACGTGGTTTGATGGTGTTATACGAATTAAAATTCTTATGTGCATGGTGATAGATTAATTAATTTATACAAATGAAAACTAGTTAATATGTTATGTTATATAGCAGTATATAACCAGTTTATAAACAGTTGTAACTTGTAACCATTTCTTACATGTGATTCGAATACCTCACGATTTGTTCTACACAAACGAAAAAGTAATTAAAATGCTAAAATTTTTATGTCTGTCGCATTTTTGATATTCACTATGATTCAACATGCCAATAAAATAAGTATATGGTTTATTGATTTTAATATTTAAAGCATTAACATATTATAAGATATACGTATATTAATTAACATGTGATCCTGTATTATATTGTACAATTCTCATAACATTGTTAAAGGCCTAAAGCAAACAACGAATTGCTCTTAGTTAAATTGATATACCTACCCGTTTTTAAGAAGACTTTTTTCTAGTTTTTTAAATTAAAATTACTGTTTATTACATTCCTATGGTGGTGGGCAAATAGATAAAAAAATCAAAAAGAGTAGGTAGGTGATGATCTAATTCCTTTTAGGTGCATAACTATTTTCTTAGAGGACTGCGACCGAAGAGTGACGATCGCACGGGGTGACTAGACCCGTCTTGGGTGAGACGGGTCAATGCCTAGGGGGTGGCGGAAGAATACAGTTGTGATTCTCACCTCCCCTCCCCCCCCCCCCCTAAACATTGGCAAGAAGAGGAACACATGGGTGGTTTTTAGTCGGTAAGAGTCGGACAGATCCCTTCGCCCTCCCCGATGGGCGAAGGATATGCATGAGGATCTTCCACCCCGTAAACAAAAAAGAAAAGGTGCATAACTATTTACCTAAAATACCTATATTACCTAATCTTGATATCACAATATTTATACGACTTTTAAAATAAGTTGTGGCACAATTATATCGCTATATCCGATATCTGATAAGAACTAAACAATAAAAATCTCTACAAGGCAGTCACAGTTGAGAATATAGCCCCTCCAGGTCGGCGGGTATGTCGCCCGAGGAAATGGTTTATATCGACGTACAGGCTCGCGCCCAATAAACGCAATAAATAATACCGGATCGTGTGAGACTCGCCACGGATCCTATAACAACTGCCTTAAATAGCTGTTCCTACATGCAATAAAACAAACCTGACAAAACATGATGCATTTTAATTGTATGTGGTTCAGTATGAGGTGTTTTGTGTTATTTTTTATTAGTAATTAGTGTTCCTGTTCTTTTTATTAGTAATTAGTGTTTTTTTTTATACTATAGGGGGATAGACGAACAGACGGGTCACCTGATGGAAAGTGACAACCTCCATCCATGGACATCCATCGACGGCGGTTGTCACTTACCATCAGATGACCCGTCTGTTTGTAAAACAGAAACTAAAGAAAACTCCAACATATGTCTACCTGCTGTTCAACAGGCGCGGAAGTTCTGACATGGTTCTCGAGAACTTAATAATTACATAATAACCGGGCCCCTGCAATACGCCTATATATGACAGAGAATTGTGTAGTGTCAGTAGGTTTGATTTCGACTTACCACATTACATAGCCCCGGTGAGGGTATCATCCATAGAGTTTTCCATACACCAAAAGATAGAGAGAGATAGTATGAGAAATAGGGAGAATGGAGGCCACCCATCTCTGTAATTGCAATCTCTTTTATCGTAATAAAATATAAAATCAAAGTCTGTTATGTTAAAAAAATTACGGAACTGGTACGTCTATAACAGTATTTGTTTGTTAATATTTAATTTATTTCTGATGGTATGGAAAACATTTCAAACAACCCTCATAGGAAAAATAATGAAATATAAAAAACCGTGAAATTAAAAAAAAATTGAGACTACCTGTATTGCTAAGGCAACAGTTATGGGGTCAACCAGATTTGTTGAACCATGAACCGCAGCTATTATGTAGTTTGTATCTTAAGATTTGGTCTTGTAACTGATTGATTTCCAATGTTGCCAACAATAAGGAAATGCGTCATTTAAAAGCAATCGAAAACAATTCAAAGGTACAATATAACTAAAAGAATACATTTAAGTTAATAAGAACTTACAATAAGCTACATTAGGCAGAGCCGTATCAAGCACCAACGTTTTGCAAATGATAATTTTGTCGCACTTAAGTAATATGTAGTATGATTGTATATACATATATATAGTACTGTCTGATAGACAACAGTTCGATCTGCAAAATATGTGTGTTCAATACACATCTGCGTCCCCTTCAGGAGCAAGGGGAGACAAGCCCATTATTGTGAATCGGGCACTGTATACTGTCTGATGTGAACATTTCAATCCCTTGTCTTTTACACAACCCATGACAAGATAGGAGACAACTCTATGCTATTCCCGTACGATACAATTTCAGTAGTTCCATCATACAATTTCACACTTGTTTAATATTGTTTGTGTCACTTCTACTTTACTTAAATTGTGATGATGAATGATGATGAATATTATTTATATAGTAATCTAAACTTCAAATTGTTTAAATGAACAGCTACTCTTAACACCGAACAGTAATACATAAAAATTCTACAAATACTATAATTTTACATCGATTTGAATTCGATATCCATTTAAAATACGATCAAGATTTGAGATTAAAATTACTGTCGTCGAATTTTAAATCTTAAGCAGGTAAAAGACACATAGTTAAATAAAATGCGATCAGAACTAGACTCTTACGCAGATCTACATTTTTGTTCCAAGTTTGAATAAGTTAACAGTAGAACCCTAAAAATATATATAACCCGATAACCGTTCATCACTTTTATTAGTTCCGATAAATAACTCGAATAACTTTCCGATGTGATCGATTCTAATGTGTTGTTGTATTTATTGTAATTAGGAGCGGCCGCGGGCGGCCGCCGCGCGAGCCGCCGCATCACCGTTCCACTCGTGTGGCGCGCCCATCAGATGGATAAACTGTTTATTAAGAACTAATAATATTTGCATAATCGTATTTTAATACAATATTCTATATGAAATTCAATATTAATAGGCCATTAATAATGAAAATTAGCTCAATATACATGTTTTAAAATATTTTTGTAATAGTAAATGCACAAAATCATTAAATCCAATCAATAAAATGTTATGAATAGCAGTTGGGAATGATAGACATTGAATTAACTGAGTGGGAAAAGGAAATTGTATTTTTATTGCTATTCTAATTTCTAAGAATACGATATATTATATTTCAAATTTCAACACAGCTTTTGATTTTATTTTTGTTATTTTTAATTTTATACATAGTCATTAATTTTATAGTTATTAATTTTATTGTGGTCTTCGATTTCTATTAGCTTTTTTGATGATCCTATGTCGAAGTTGTTCACTAATAACAGGGACATTTGTCAGATTCAGATAGATGTAATACGTGGAACAATCAATTTCCTGTTCAAAGGTTAGGCTCTATAGCAACAGTTTAGTTAGACCTATCAGTGTACACATATTTATTATCGTAATACATTAGTTACAGTTTTTACATATTTGGTCTTCTAGCGTATATTCATTTATTAGTGTGATATAAAATTTTGTAACAGGGCTGTCTTTTGGCATGGTCCAATTGAAAATATTAATAACTCTAACTTCCTACAGAAAGCGAGGTGTCTCTTTAACAATCTTCATTAGGACAAAAATCTGGTAACTTGCATGTTGATAGCATATTAAACATCGATTCAAGAAAGCATTGGACCTGACTTGGACCCTGGACTCAGATTACAGATACGTTATTTCACCCAAGGTACAGTACTTTACTTTACCCGTGGTGAAACAATCGTATCATTATTTTTTTATCATCTTAGGAAGCTTATTTCTTACATTACAGCTTTTTATAAAACTATTTTATGAAATAATATAATAGTAGTGAGGTTTAACCTTCATAGAGAGTATGAAATATAAAGGTTTTAGTAGTTTTAAGACAAAAAAAAAAATACTGCAGCAATCCCAGCCAGTTTACTTCAGATCCATAAATATGATAGTAAGTAACCACTACAGATACCTTTATATATCTATCACTTGCTATTTTAATCCTTCTTTACTATCCTTATACTATTCTATAGGATCACTGTCCAGGGAATCGCCATTTAACCGCGTAAATTCAGATCGTGCTTGCGCAAAAAAGGTACACAAAGAGTAACAAAGCCTGCGCTGGTGTAAATCACAATAAAAGTCTGGCGAGACGCCTGGGAGGCCGCAGACGACGAATTATGATTGCCCCGGGACGCTCGTAAAGCACTGAGGTAGCGGTCTTGTACGGTGCACTCAATTTCGTACTGTGTATTTAATTAATTAGTCTTTAAACGCTTCCATATTAGTCAATGACAGAAATATGAGCTGGTCATTGACTTGTCAGCTCGTACATCTATAAATCCGATGTTTTTAAATTTGGAAACGTATACAACAGATGTTTATTACAAAAAGGTAATCATTAATCATAATTGTAATTTACATGTTAGGAATTTTATTTTATAAGTAATAGAGTGATGGAGAATATTGCTTATCGATGTGTCTTGCTATGTTTATGCTCATAAATACGTTAATAAGTATAAGATTAAACAAAATAAGTTTGCGTGTATAACCTTAGATTTTCTAGATTATCAGATAGGTTTTTATCATTAAAATTGCAATAATACTAATAATTGTAGTAGTCAGAAGCAACATAACTCCTTTAAACATATGTCTTAGCTTCGGATGATACTTCAAATCGAACTGTTCGAGTGTTGGAAAGAGTAACAGTTTGACGGAACGCATAAATGGAAAATAAATTGTCAATAAGTCTATCCTAGTATCATAATTCGTGGAGGCGATAATTGGCATGTGTAGACGAGGTGTGCGTGTTGTCGCATCACTAGTCACGATTCAGGAAGTGATTAGCCGTAAACATGATTTACTAACGTGAAGTTTTACCTGTGTACAAAGTTATAAACAAAACAAAACCCGCTTCTCGCAGTCGAATTTCTCGAAGACTAAAATAATCAACTCTGTTTTTTTATGTAAAAGGCTTTTGACTCTATATATGTCTGTATATTCCATGTATTCGACAAAGAACAAATGCTTTTAATAACATTTATTTCAAGACACGTTACGTAATCTTGTCAATTGTCATTTAATGTATAATTTATAGAAAGATAATAGGCGCTTGACTTGAACTCAGAGAGATCAAGTCAAGCCCCTATTACGATACAGATCCTGTATATAGACATTTCCCAGATCAGAATTCAGAGATTAGCACAACATCAAACTTCGTGGTCAGATTGCCATTGGTATTTTATTTAGTGCTTTTGTAGAAAGATGATAGTAGATGGCTTTATTGTTAAAAAATATAAAAAAATAATATGTCAAACAAAAATAATACTGCCTGAGTAGAAAAGTCCATACATTATGTTTTATGTCAACACAAAGCCAACTAAAGTAAGTTTAATGCATATGTTTACAAATTTCATTGTAGATCCCAGAAAGTCGTATAATTCAAACGAGCACTTTAACAAATAGAACATTACCAAAAACGGCACGTAAACGATGAGCCCTTCCTCAACTTATGTTCGTAGGCGTTTACACGATATAGAACATTTGGCTCTGTAAGTGCGTGAATTTGATGGTGACCCTACACGGTAAGGGGACGTGAGGTGTCCGGCGCGGGCGCAGCGTGCGATAAAGCAAGGCGCCGCGGGGTCCCCAGACCTCCAGCATGGCGGAATTGATGTGTGGATAACGTGGACCTTACTGGGTCATTGACTTGACGAATGTAATGGCACCTTTTAACTTAAATAACAAAATTGTTCAAATGATGAATTTGAATTTCGTGAACTTGTAACGTTTCCCAATGGATTAAAGAAGAGTGCTAATTCTAGCAATAATATTATGTTTGTTATATTTGCTAAACATAAAAAAGTAATTTTTACTAATACCTACTCAAATATTTCGCAACTAAAATAACATTTCATATACATACTTACTTAAGACTTAAGAATTGAAAAAGATTTGTTATACTTTGATAATTAATTAATTACGGTCGTATCCCCTATACTTCATCTTCAGGTCTCGCGCCCACCGCACCGTGTAAATAATAATTAATTTTATTGTAAATGCTTATATTTTATTGCAGGATTTGTCAACAGAGTGTGCGATGTATTTTGTTGCTTGAGATATTTATTGTTAGTTACCTTAATGTAATGCCTAAGTGGGCATGTGGCCATACATGAGTGTTGCAACTAGTGAGTTTCTATGCCGGCTGTATGCGCATCCTGCCATTTTAAATAGTATTTTGTTGGGCCTATGTTCATAACAATAATTGACAGTTCGATTGGCGTATTTATACGATGTTCAGTTTGTAGTTGTACATTCATATCTATAATCAGAGCTTTAAAATTCAGGTTTTTGTATAAAAGTGAATGTTTTAAGTGTCGATTCAGAATTGATTAGGTAAATTACTTAAATTAATGTTGTAATTACTGTTTTATTCAATTTATTGTTTTATTAAATTATTGTTTTATTAAGTTATATTACTTATATTGTTTTATGTCATATTAGTTATATAAAGTTTAGTATTAAAATAGTATATAACACGTAAGCGTCATGGTTAAAAAAATAAATATAAGTAAATTTATGACGTAACCAATTACATGCTAAATAAATATTTCGGGTATTAAACTCTGTAATCGTATTTTTAAAAACATACTTTAAAATACCTGATCGATATAACGTACATATATGTCTGTACGTGAATAAGGGGCATAGACTGCTTATATAAGTATAAACATTATATAATAGTTTAATGTAGTCCATTACTACTTACCTTAGCAACAGGCCCCCCCTTAAGTACTTAAGTATATACGGCTTCACGTCAAAGCTCACATAAGTAAACATAAGCATACGACAGCTATGGCTATCATTCAACTGTATGATTTAAAACACCAACAATGTATAGGTAATGTGTTTTTTTGTTTTCAAATCTTTGACAATGTTTTCTTTCAGTAATTTTATTGATAAAATAATAACTTGTATGTACTTAAAGCAGAAGTTTATGTTAGAATAAATATACTTATTTTAGGGCCTGGTCACCCTTCTTTTAGTTTTATCGTTCCCGTGTAATTCCTTAGTATCCATAGTCAGTTTCGATTTATAAAGGTATTTATCAGACATATCTCTCCTATTTCATGGTGGTTATACGACTTCTATTCAATCTTGTTATCCATTTGTTACTATTAGCTCTCACGCATTACTATGTCACAAATACACCTACCCTCGTATACCTAAACTCGCCCGAGCGGCGTTAGCATACGATTTAAGCTTAAAAGGAAAAGGAACTAACTTGAAAATGTCATAACAATTTTCAAAGAGACTTTGCAGACAGATTTATTAGATCTACCAAAAAACTTCACGTTCTTCCTAAAATGCTAATATTCATATTTAAAATAATACATAGTTTATTAAGAAAAAATATATAAATCATTTAGCTACTAACAAAAAATAGCCATTTGTTCGAATAGGAAGACGCATCGTCGCCTACTCATAGTTTAAAGAAGACTGGCAGCATTGCCACGTTGAATGGTAATGTTTATTCTCTGTCCAAGAACGGTTACCAGAACATCGATCAGCCGTTTAGCTAAAGATTTACAAATAAGAACTATCTACTCATAACATACTATGTAGTACAAGTCTTAATTATTTACATACATATATGTATGTATGTACTTGCGACTTACAGTAGTAGTACATAATAAGTATTACCGCAGACAGCTGTCAATACCTTACAAATATTTGTATTTATTTATTTATTTTCAAAGAGTGCGTTGTATCTAATAGAAAGGCTTGATAGTCCAGGAGCCGGTAACACTGAAAGTCCCGTCATAGGGGAATCAAAAAATTTTCATTCCAATAAATAGAACATAAGTATTTAATAAATTAAGCTCGGTATGCGTGGATTTCTATTGCCGAAACAATGTAAAAAAAAAAAATGGAAAAAAGCATTTACACCAAAATAAATGTATTGAACATCGTACATTTTGGAGTAGATGCTAATATAGTTTATGCACTTCAAGATAATATGCGGGATTTTTCCGGCAGTTTTTGAGCGCGCATACCAAGATATTTTTAAAAATTACATAAAAAAAATAAAAATGTTTCCGGCATGATGGCGAAATTTTAGCCCTCGTCACACACTTCAAATAGGTACCAGATCCTTCCGGCAAAAAAAAAAGTGGATTGCGTGTTTCTTTTCTAAAAGCCAATAAAATTTACTGTCGAATACATAAAAAAAAAATATCCGCGATGACGGTAAAACATTTTTCCATTTTTTTTTTCTTTTTTTACATTGTTTCGGCAATAGAAATCCACGCATACCGAGCTTAATTTATTCAATACTTATGTTCTATTTATTTATATATTTTTTTTTGATTCCGCTATGACGGGACTTTCAGTGTTACCGGCTCCCCCGCTATGAGGGCTCTACCCCAGTCGAAACAAAGTTCATACACGGTAAGTCTTATTACACTTTCTTCGGTCTCACTTCCATCCGGCCCATAGAGCGTGTAATAGGCGATAAGGAACTTCGTTCCAAAAAGACGGGAATACATGTTTTCAATTTCACCGACACCTCATAGCCGCTTAAACCACTTCGGTTGATTAGAATATATGTTTAAAGAACGGGCAAAGTGTAATATTAATCAGGTAGCCTAGCAATGGTCGACCATTAAACATCGATCGATGGTCGAGATTGCCGTGAAGGTGTAACCTATAAAAGAAAAGAAAGAAACATCATACAAATAGTCGAGTTAGAAAGAGTTCAATTCGTTTAGAAACTTGCACTTACCTCCCTTTTTGTTGAGATTCTTCAGATATAGCTAGTGTCTAACTTTATTTTGTATGGATATAGGTATTACAAATAAACTTTTTGTTGAGATTCTTCAAATATAGCTGGTGTCTAACTTTATTTTGTACGGATATAGGTATTACACATAAACTTTTTGTTGAGATTCTTCAAATATAGCTGGTGTCTAACTTTATTTTGTACGGATATAGGTATTACACATAAACTTTTTGTTGAGATTCTTCAGATATAGCTGGTGTCTAACTTTATTTTGTACGGATATAGGTATTACAAATAAACTTTTTGTTGAGATTCTTCAGATATAGCTAGTGTCTAACTTTATTTTGTACGGATATAGATATTACAAATAAACTTTTTGTTGAGATTCTTCAGATATAGCTGGTGTCTAACTTTATTTTGTACGGATATAGGTATTACACATAAACTTTTTGTTGAGATTCTTCAGATATAGCTGGTGTCTAACTTTATTTTGTACGGATATAGGTATTACAAATAAACTTTTTGTTGAGATTCTTCAGATATAGCTGGTGTCTAACTTTATTTTGTACGGATATAGGTATTACAAATAAACTTTTTGTTGAGATTCTTCAGATATAGCTGGTGTCTAACTTTATTTTGTACGGATATAGGTATTACAAATAAACTTTTTGTTGAGATTCTTCAGATATAGCTAGTGTCTAACTTTATTTTGTACGGATATAGGTATTACAAATAAACTTTTTGTTGAGATTCTTCAGATATAGCTGGTGTCTAACTTTATTTTGTACGGATATAGGTATTACACATAAACTTTTTGTTGAGATTCTTCAGATATAGCTAGTGTCTAACTTTATTTTGTACGGATATAGGTATTACAAATAAACTTTTTGTTGAGATTCTTCAGATATAGCTAGTGTCTAACTTTATTTTGTACGGATATAGGTATTACACATAAACTTTTTGTTGAGATTCTTCAGATATAGCTGGTGTCTAACTTTATTTTGTACGGATATAGGTATTACACATAAACTTTTTGTTGAGATTCTTCAGATATAGCTGGTGTCTAACTTTATTTTGTACGGATATAGGTATTACACATAAACTTTTTGTTGAGATTCTTCAGATATAGCTGGTGTCTAACTTTATTTTGTACGGATATAGGTATTACACATAAACTTTTTGTTGAGATTCTTCAGATATAGCTGGTGTCTAACTTTATTTTGTACGGATATAGGTATTACACATAAACTTTTTGTTGAGATTCTTCAGATATAGCTAGTGTCTAACTTTATTTTGTACGGATATAGGTATTACAAATAAACTTTTTGTTGAGATTCTTCAGATATAGCTGGTGTCTAACTTTATTTTATACGGATATAGGTATTACAAATAAACTTTTTGTTGAGATTCTTCAGATATAGCTAGTGTCTAACTTTATTTTGTACGGATATAGGTATTACAAATAAACTTTTTGTTGAGATTCTTCAGATATAGCTAGTGTCTAACTTTATTTTGTACGGATATAGGTATTACACATAAACTTTTTGTTGAGATTCTTCAGATATAGCTGGTGTCTAACTTTATTTTGTACGGATATAGGTATTACACATAAACTTTTTGTTGAGATTCTTCAGATATAGCTGGTGTCTAACTTTATTTTGTACGGATATAGGTATTACACATAAACTTTTTGTTGAGATTCTTCAGATATAGCTAGTGTCTAACTTTATTTTGTACGGATATAGGTATTACACATAAACTTTTTGTTGAGATTCTTCAGATATAGCTGGTGTCTAACTTTATTTTGTACGGATATAGGTATTACACATAAACTTTTTGTTGAGATTCTTCAGATATAGCTGGTGTCTAACTTTATTTTGTACGGATATAGGTATTACACATAAACTTTTTGTTGAGATTCTTCAGATATAGCTGGTGTCTAACTTTATTTTGTACGGATATAGGTACTTTCATGATACTAGTATACATTTATTTGGTATAAATTACTGAGATAATTATATGTGTAATTACTAATATGTATACATGACACAAGAATATTCATTTTAGTTATCAGCATAAGTGATATCAACAACTTATACTTCACACATTGTGTGAGAACTAACTGGTAATCTCCATAATCATTTCTTATGATGTAGCAGGACTGTCAACTTGTCTTAGGGTTAGTTATTGCAACATTCCTAATAGTTTAGTATCTAAAGTAAGCTGGTTATAAACCATTACTGACAGAGTATGAATGTGTGTAAATAGTGTAGTGCCTTTTTTTATATTATAGGGGAGAGACAAACAGACGGGTCACCTGATAGTAAGCGAAAACCGCCGCCCATGGACACCTGCAACTCGAGAGTGGTAAGTGCGCTGTCCACCTTTGAGGGTGATGAGGGATGGGAAAAGGGGAGGGGGGACAAGGGTGACAAAAAATTAGAGGGGTAGTTGGGCCTCCGGAAACCTCACTAGCGTTGCTTCACAGTCGGTTTTCTGTGAAGTCGTTGTATCCCACCTGTCGAGCCGGCCCATTGTGCCTAAGCATGGCTCTACCACTGTTAAATATGTATAGTGTTCCGCGCATCTGAAACAAGTAAAGCTGTTACATGTTTTATTTTTCACAGCAAATAAAATTTATGAGGAATCTTGTCCATTTTATTTGCGTAAAAAAGATACATACATATCATCTCATACTTTTTTGAAATCGGTGCAAGAGGGTTAGAAGGGTAGTTACTTTTTTGTACAGCTAAGAAACTGAACGATTAACGAGAACCTGTCGGTTTAGTAATCGTAATATGTGTACGAGCACAAGGAAAGGTATAGGAAAGTAATAGGCAATAGGCTTGTTCGTCTATTGCGTTATTAGGACTCAACTGTAATTGGCAAAATGTGAGTGTTTAATACCTACACCCGTATCCCCGAAGGGGTGGGCACCCCTTCGGGGATACGGGTGTTAAATATTACCTATTATATGTATGCATGCACTAAATAGAAACGTTTATGTAATGGTATCTACTTAAAATTATGCAGTTTGATCCTCCCCTTTAAAGTTGCTATATTTGACTTACGTGGTGTTAGAACATACCATACACACTTGATACTTGTAATTTATTTTGGTTGATTGGTTCGTGCAAGTCTCAAAATAGCAGGGGATGAAAAAGTTTAACTTAAAATAAGTTTTTCCATTGTACAATCACACTGTAAAAATAACTAGTATTGCAAGACTCATTGCGTACCTTTTTCCAAACAAAAAAAAACGATTGGATATTAAGTTGTTTATTATTATTGTCTGTCTCTCGTTGCGATGTGTGAGGTTAATGGTTAGTATATTTTGTAGTGTTTAACATAAAAAAATATGGCTGTATAATTATAATTACAATAATTATCCGATAATTAAAACAACTACTGTTGTTTTAATTGTAGGAGGAGAAGCAGCAATCGATCCAACACTATTACGTACGGACAATAATATATACATCCTTGGCAAAATTATTTGCCACCCCAAAAATACACATAAAACATGACAGTACTTCAAGGAATAACAATCGAATTACAACAAAGGTTTTACCGGCAACATCAAACGTTTACAAAACCCGTTAGTATAAGATAATCCGTTTTGAAGGGTTAAGTATAATAATAAGAAATGTAATAGTTTAAATATTTTGTCAGTCTTTATTTGCTATTAATAGTGGCCCTAATTTAATATAACTTTACGCGTTTATTTAACATTATTTTCTGTTAACTAAACCTAAAAAAAAAAACTTTCAATTGAAAAACAAGTGAGAATTCGGGTCGTGTATAACCATTGCTAATCTCAAGTTGAGATACGCAAATTAGTGAAATGTATATCTATAAGGTTTGAATTTCAGCAGAATGAGTGTAGGCTTTTGTGCCAATGTCTTCCAGTGTTCATCTACTTCATTAATTTATTTCTAAAACTCTGTGGTGTGCGTTTACCCCTATTTCAATCTGAAGAATTTGAACATTGCCGTAATCGGCCATCAAAGACTTCATGTTCACCTATGAGCTTTCCGACTGCTCATCGGAATAAAATTGCAAATGTTGCCTAGCTTAATAGAACCTCATAAAATTAATCAGACAATGAACATTAAACACAAATAAAACGTACCGCCAGGTTTGATTGGTGATGAATTACTAAGGGGTACTAGGTGGGCGGTACGGAATAGTGATATATAATAGTAATATTAAGTATTTATGATCAGCTCTCCAAATGAATCTTGACCATTTGCCATTCTAAGAACACCCAATATAAGAACTTACATTTTATGTGAAATTGTTAGTAAGAGCTAAGTCTTTTGACGTTAAGAAAGGAACTCTGACAAGTATGTCATCTCACTTTTGTACAAAGCCAATAAAACTACCATTAAGAAGATTCCTTAATGTTAGAAAGACGATAAGGAACTAAAACAAAAACCTGGTGCCATTATCGAAATTAGAGAGCAATTAAAATCAGTTACATTCTTCAACAGAGAAAACATTGTTCATGATTAATCATGATATATGGAAGAAGTACCTACTTATTTTTAAACCTTTAAGACTTTTATCTGACTGAGAATATATTAGCAATATCAGATTGACCATAATGCAATAGATACTGTCCAAGTAATGTTCTTGATAATATCTTATACATATATTTTATTCTTAATACGAAGAGAATGTATGTTTACAACGAAAACTGTAGAAAATCTCCAAGGAGTACAAAAGTAAAGGCGTTATTCTTGTACTTAAATTTCTATACTATTAATTTCGACAGATTGCTATACCGGTGCCTCGCGATTTGAGGTACAGTTGCATTCCTATGTTTTATTTTACAACTCTTTGCCGAATGTCTCCCATAACATTTGTGATCGATTGTAAAGTCTTGCAATGAGTTATTTTACGATGTGATTCCGAGTCAAATTCAATTTAGTTTAGAGGGTCCTCAATCGTAAACCTTTGACCTAAACACACTCCATTATGTGTCTGCCATTCGAGTCATATTAACACGAATGAAACGAGCATTGAAATAAAATGTTAAATTATTCAATCGATTATGGTTTTAGTCAATATTATATCTTATCATCGTTATATTTTATATTCACCAAACTAATATATTTTTATCATACGTAGATAAATAAAAGACAACGAAAAAAATATTTTAGATTTATTCATAGAGAAATATTTTAATGTGAATGGTAGCAAAATTTAGTAGATAAAATATAGAAGTTGACCCCATTACGTATGTATGTATGTGTAATACATACATACGTAATGGGGTCAACCCTATTACCGGCTTCACCCGGGAGCTTTTGGCAATTGCATGGGAAAATTTATAGTTTATTGTAAGTAAAGGGAGGATTTAAAGAGAAGGAACGGGATATTGTTTGTACAGATTGTAGGAGAATAAACAATAGCTCAAGCAAGTCAGGGTCGCATACCTATACCTCGAACTGGCTGGTGCCGGGAACTCCGAGTCCTCTAACTAATACTGATGTGTATGAGAGATGAGATACAGTAGAGAATATGTATAAAAAAAATGAGCATTGTGAGTGGGACACACTCTCATTTTTTTTTGTGTATGTAATGTAGTGTGATAAATTATTTATTTAGATAACTCTTCGCAGTCTGGCCCCATCAGTTTTATATTGCTAGTAGGGTTTATGGGAAGTCACCTAACTCTTTAGCCTAGTGCAACATGCAGCTAATTATTATTTAATACAATTTTTTATTAATAGTTATATAGATATAGCACATTTCGTATATCCCTCTTAAAGCCCGTCGTGATTACTTTTCTCCCGACTATGCCAGAAGGAGGATCGTTTTTTCGAGTTTATGTGCATATGTATGTAAGTTTATACATATGTTTGTTTGATGTTACTTGTCATAGCTTTATGGATTTCGACATGTGAGGTATAATTATAATCACCTTAATGGTGGGAGGAACTTTAGGTAACAGACTTTGAGATGCGGTCGGTTTTTAAGCATTTAATAATAATTTCGTATATTGGAATACTAAACAAGGAGGTTGGTATCGTCTAAAAGTGTGCGAGTCAGAGTTGCATAATTTTAATGTTCAGTCAAATTGTAAATTAGTCTTATCAGCCTTTTTAATTCTCGCTAAGCATGATCTTTTCCTAACTAACACTGTCACATTTAGCGTACCGTTGTTCATCGCTTTTAAACTCGTAGATATAATTTATTAATCATCTAAACATAAAACTCGTGTAATTCTAGAACAGTACCTAATCATTATTTATGTTACATTTTTATTACTAACCAATAAAATATATTGAGTTAGGACAGTAGACAGGGCTTGGGATAATTATTTGAGATGCAAGAGGAGCCTGTCTTTAAACATCATTTAAAAGACATGTGGTGTGTATAGACCCTTATCTGAAACCACCGTTAAACGTTGGTTGCACCACTTATGGTTAAATACAGATTTACGTTAACTGCGATAGCGCATTGGCGTAAGTAGTTACTTCGCCAACTCCCGTTGCGTCGTCTGGAGTACTGCCGATTTGAACCCCAAATTGGACAAATATTTGTGTGATTCACAAATGCTTGCATGCGATGCTTGCACTCATATTTTTTTAACTTCGAGAAGTATATCTATGTATACATACTATAATAAAAAACACAACATATGCTTGTGTTAATAATAGTACCCGTGTACTCATGAATTTTCGTTGCCTTAACAAAATTGTTAAATTGTTTAGTGTTCAAAATAACTATAATGAGTATAAAACAGTCTTGGATATGCAACAGTTTTATAACTGGTAGATAAATAACATATTTATTTTTATATGCGGCGTTAAAGCTATTTCACATCATGCTAATCTTTTATGTGGGCACCCGCCTGTAAACACTAGAGCACGCGCGATGACAGACCGAATACAGCCCACTCATTACCAGCTCCTACAAACAAAACTCAACAATTGCAGCATGCTAAAAAATCATAAAAATCTTACGAGCTCTACACAAATTTAAACCGTAGCTAATTGAGTTTAAATATGATTTTGATTGAATAGGAGAAGCAGCGAATCTACACTGTGTTTGAATTTACAACAGAATCTTTAAAACGCAGATGCAGCTATTATTAGGTGTTAGCGTGATTATTTGACAGTTTGAAAACGTTTACAGATTGTAGGTATATTGGTAGGCAATCTGGTTTCCTGCTTTTAATGTAAACAATGCTTTGGTGGTACTTTGGTTTAAAAGGAAAAATAATAATTCTTTGTAGATTTTATGTGCTGCTTCATTGGAATAGGTGTGTAAAGAAAACTACCAATTTAAGATTATTTTATGTACACAGAACTCTTACATGCATATACCAAAATTTTGCATAGACACTTAGAATGGCTGATACCTACTATGCAAATATTGCGTATAAATATAAATTACTAATAATAAACATAAATTACTTGAGAGCTTTTTGGTTTCCAATTATATAATATTGACATAATATCTCAAATAGTTATTACAAGGTAGAAGTAAGATCTACTTAGGACAGCAAGTCCATAACTTATTCATGCACGTATATTCGATATCATTCAATTCGAACCTATATCTTCATAAAGTTTCTATACTCTCATGTTGCTCACTCCATTTAGCAAAACCCTCACACACTTGCAGTAGAGCTGAAAACAGTTTCTCTGGAGGTACGTCTAACATTTTCAAGTTTCTTTTCAGCCTGTTATCTCTTCGTTTTCTTCCATAAGACGCGAATTGTGACTGCGGCTTCTTTTTGATACCTGCTGCATTGACGAAGAATGTAGGCTGTGTAGGAGACGTCATTACACCGTTCTGTTTTGCTTTCACTGCTTGCACTATTAAACACAGAAGATAGCCACCGAATGCTAAGAAAGCCAGCGTTGTAACTGACATAGAAAATATGTTACTAATCTTGCTCTCTCCTTTCTTATATATTGCATCTTCATAATCTCCCCGTTTGATAGGAGGCTGTGCCTGAATAGCCATAGCTTGAGCTCCGAACCTTTGCAAATATGATGGCGTGGTTACCGTCACATTTTCATATTCAGTCGTTACGAGCTCCTTTAATGAATGTTTCATACTTAAAAGCTTGTCTATAGGTAACTCATTAAGATATTCTACGTCATTTGAAACACTGTCGGCCGTCGTAACTCCAACTATGATAACAAATAGAAACATGTTTCAACAATGTGTCTCCTGAGACGTGATGTGTTGAAATAAAGTTGCTCTGTCATTCACGATCATGATCATTATGGTCTGCTAAGCGCAAAAATTGCGTAGCGGTCATGATAAATAGAACAGTGTTATTTTATATCTAAACACTGGGTAATTGTCACTTATTTCAAACAACACATAGTGATTGTCTTGATAGTTTAAAAGTCTGAAAATTAGGAAACCATGCTACGAACTTAGTTAATAGAAAGTAACAACAACAGAACACCAGCCTCAGCCTTTGGCGTAAAGCGTAGAAGACAGATAAAAATAAATTTATTAATTTAGATTTCTCAATAAATTTCAATCCTTATTCGACTCAATTCAAAAATAAGTTAACATCTTGTAACTTCTTATTTTTTATTAAAATTTACACGTTATTCTACAAGAGCCTTATTAGAAAGAAGCGCTTAACATCTCTGCAATAATCGCTTGTGCAGGACCACATGTTAAATTGCATCATCGTTTAGTTCGGTTTTTTTGCTGTTTCCTAAAGATAATAGAGAAACAATTTTTAACAAATGCGACCAGTTCCCAAGTTTACCTTTTTATTCAAATGGAGTTAACTAAAATTCAGTTAACTGTTGACTTGTAGTGGAATTAAATAAATTACTCTCCTATATTCAGCATTCATGTTTCTGCTTAACAACATTTTATTATTATAATATTTTTACAAACGAGCATATGACTTAATAACCTTAACAGAATCATATTTCCTAAAAACGCTGAAAAGAACTTTACTTTATTATTGTTTGGGTTTGAATAACATGCAAAATAAAAATTATATATTTAGGACATAATTAGTGAGGTAAGTTATATATATAGGTATAGGTAACCTTAAAGAGAAAGAGAACTAGAAAAGATAAAAATAGGCAAACTATCAAAAGTAAGAATTTAAAAACTATAGCATAAAACTAAAAAAAAACATAAAACATAATTTGTATAAAAGAAGGTTAAACAAATATAAGCTTTCAGAATATCGATATAGTATAGTATCAGTATAGTACGAAAAAGGCTTTAGTAGACGAATTCCTTAGTATCATTTTTTGAATGAAATTGCTTTCACAAAGCGCGGAGAGCTCTACTTGCGTTCCCTGATATAATCTACTAGCCTATCTTTCTTCAATATTAAGAGATTGCTATACCTTTCTTAGAATTTCCATTGAAATAGAAAAGTAAAAAAATGAATTTAAGACTGAAACTATTTACTTTTTTATTTAAATGCGATGAAAGTTGTCTACACTGCCAACATTATTAACGTTTCCGTATACATTGTCTCCATCAAAGTGAAGATTTTCCGAATACAGTATGATGTTTTAATATAGTAGGTTCTAAATAAATCAAATCGAATAAAACATGTGGTGAATGATAAACATGAAATATTGCTTCCTTAGATAAAAAATCTAGTGGCGTCATCTTTTAGAACGTAACAGAAACATTGATTTTTTAAATAAGGCATTGATATATGTAGTAATTGCTAATATTATATTAGCGGTTGAATACCAAAGTATATCTTCAATTTCATCATCCTGTATATATTGACAAAGTCGCAATTATTTTATAATGTTATGCTCTAGTACGACAATTGCGCCTGCGCAGCCATTACAGGAAGAACCCAACCATGGCACGCCCCAACGTCGCACAATCTCTTTGTAGTTCAACTTGTGACTTCAAGATGGCGACACATATGCTCTATGTTTTACTCGTTACATCCCAAGTGGTATATGGAAATGAACAATACAGGAATGACGGGATCATGAACCGAATAAGCAGCGGGATGAAATTCGCACAAGATTTTCTTGGTAAGTGAGATTGGTGTTTGTGTGTTTATTACCCACGAAAAATACAATATAACAATAATTTTCATGTAAAACTCCGTGTACATACATGACTTTTCATACACATATCTTACGGAAAATCTCTTTCTTACTCTTTTTAGAGCAAGCTTTAATAAAAAGGTGATTCGCGTGATTGAAACCAAAATGATCTATACCTTAACTTGCTGGTTTTAAATCACAGAAAAACTAGTTGAATGCGGCAGTCATGCTCGAATGTACGCACATAATAATATTTCTTCAAGGTACCCAAATTTTCTTTCCAAAAAAAATAGGAGACTAAGTTACTTCTTACAACATCAGCTATCGCCCAGTACTGGTCCGGTGAAAATCGGTCTATCCATTCCGGAGATTAGCCGAAACAATCTGACAGACTGACAGCAATATTGAAACTAGTTTTGTATTACAAGGAAGTGTTAACAACATTTACATAATTATTTTCTAATTTCAGGTTCCGAATCAGTAGCCCTAAAAGTAGCGGAATTCGTAGTGAGAGCCTTTCAAACGGGAAATAAGCCTCAAACACTCAACCGAAAATGGCCACAGTCCGATCATCAAAGCGCGGAATCAGCTCCATCATCAAGTGAAAGTGAATCTTACACGCATGATAAAGAGTCCGTCTATGACGTCAGTGAAACTCAAAGTCCTTTGACGCCCATACGACAATTAGTAAGACTTTTTGGACTACAACCGAATCAAATAAGCGCCGTTGCCATAAACGCTATAGTTTTTGTCGCACAGCTGGTAAGTCTTTCTTTATTTTCATACCTACTACCAAACAAGCGTGCGCATTTTTGTAGAGGAAGAGCTATATCATACGCACAAATGAGCCGGCTCGACCGGCCTCACAGTAAACCGATTGAGTGAGGGTACCCAAAGCCCCGTCTCCTCTTACTCAACCTCATCATGTGATTTGAGTTTAAATGGCAGTGAGCGGCGGTTGTCACTTACCCTTAGGTGACCTGTCTGCTCGTTTGCCCCCTCATGTGAAAAAAAATAGCCCTGTTTTATGGAGTTAACTTACCTGTAGCTTGTCCCCTATTCCGTAAATAGAACTAAATGATAATCTTCAAAACATGGGTTTTAATTACGCCTCTGCCTACCCTTTCAGGCATACGGGCATGAGAGTATGTATATGTACTTATGTTATATGGTATTACGATTTAAGATGACTTCCGTCACCACACACTAGGTACTGTTTGTCAGGTGCATCAAGATATTTATGTTACTGAAATTATTATTATTAGTTATTCAAACTGAAATACTAAGGGTTTCCATCGTATTCTACTCTATCTCTGTTTACAATAAAGATGAGCATCGAATATACTCACCTCTTTGTATTGAGGATAGGATGTACCGTATTACTTTTGGCTGCAACTGCATATCCCCGATCATTCTAGAATTAATGTAAAGATTGTGGTGGATATCTGTCTTGCATAGTAGGCTATTCATATTTTTATTTACTGCACTAATGGCGTAGCGGTTTGAGTGGTCACCTCGCCACCAAGCTGCCGCAGCTAGTGTTGTGGGTTCGACCCCCACGGGACAACACTTTGTGTAATCCTCAAATTGTTGTTCTGAGTCTGGGTGTTCTTTGTGTCCGTTGTTTGAAATAATTAGTTATTATATGAGGAATTGATAAATATAAATAATATAATATATGAATTATAAATTAAAAACTTCAAAACTTTCTACTGTATCTGTAACTTTGTTGTTTTTCTTTTCAGATATCTACGTTCTTAGCAGGACCTAAGCACCAGTCAAACCCGTACAGATCAGATGATCCTGCAACATGGATCCTGAATAAGAATTCAAGAAGACTTCAAGACATCCTCACTACTGCTAAAAACGCGTCTTTGCCAGACGCTATAGACGAATTAATTCAAGAACAAGGCTCTGACGAAGAAACAAGTTGTATTCGTCTTTTAGTTTGTAAAGTCACTCCGTTTATTTATAGAATGCAAAAAACTGTATTTGGTAACAAAGACGAAGTAAACGATCAAAGGTCTGGTAAAGAGCTCCGCGGCTCAGCGGTGATGTACCGCCATCTACCGACAGCTGAAGAAATTAATGCTCGGAACGACATCTGTGAACAGCAACATAAAGATTGCAATCTTAATGAATTATAGTTTAAATATCTTTTTTATTAATTACAGTGAGCCTAGATATAATGTTGCTTTATTGCAGTTTATATTGAAAGTGTAAAATAAAGTATTTTACTCCATATTTTTTATATAAAGATAGTTTTTGTAATTTCTAACTTTTTTGTCTTCTTTCTACAAAAATATACCATGGAACGGTATTGTAAAAGTTCGTAGTATGTATCTACGATTTTTTTACACTTTCATGGTTACTTTAAGTGTCGAATCCATCAACGAATATTTTTTTATGATCAGTTGTGAAGCTGTTGCCAAACATGTAGAGAATTCGACGAGACTCATCGATTTAAAACTTTTATTAGGGCTACTGCATCTATGGTACGATTTTAAAACATTGTACGTATACTTCAAAACTGTGACAAATGCATGAGCTGTAAAGAGAGTCGATAATATTGACCGCGTCAAGCCTGTCGACTTTCGCCTAGTGCTACTAGCTCACCTCACTTCTTCACTTTTTTTTGCTCTTATCTTATAAAGTTCACGTTTTTTAGGGCTAGCCTTATGTATCAGTCTTCTGTTTAAAATTCTACCACTCACAGTCAAGCTATTGTCAAAACTTTAGGGTTTAGACTAGAAGCATAAGGTCTAAACGCTTTCTTAAGAAATAAACAAACAGGTAGAGTTTATATATGTATATTCAGACGCTTTGATATTTTATTATTATACATATATTATCATCATTAAAAACTTTAGACATTATCTAATAAAAAAGTTTAAGATTCCTGTAGCGTTTAACAATAGACTACAGTATTCGTAAGCAAATAAATATTATTAGTATGTAGATATGCTTACGTCAGCATCCGTTATTTTTCTGGTAACTGCCTGCGATGAAGTGATTCAACGTACTTTCCAACATACATTATATAAGCTATCTTAAAACTACATACTCAGCTACACATGTAGGTACTTATTCATTACTTATTATGTAAAGCGTCTGTAGATACAGACTGCGTGGCGTAGATGTGGCTGTTGAGCAAGTTTTTGAGCCTAACCTCTATGACGTGAAATAAGAAAAGCTTTCAACGATTCGTAATCATTCGTAAATGTGTTTCTACACACTTTCCTGGTTACAAATTTGAATTTAGTGACCAATGAATGTTTACAAACAGATAATAAATTTGTCATTATTTTTCACCAGTTCATAAAATATTTGTTAACTATATCTGATTGGCTATGTATTGTTTTAAATACTTGATAAGAAAGGTGGAAATAAATAGGTTTTTAAATATAAACAGTGACAAAAATTTCCCTTAAAGTGGCTAGTGATGAAGTGGTTGCAAAGTTAGACCCATAAGCCTCTCTTTATTATGTTACATACCATTTGAGATTATATTATTTTAACATCAATTACGATTTTTGTAATATTTATATTAGACTTTTTATATACATACTTGATTGACTAGATTATAAAGCATTAATTTAGCTTTCAAGAATTTCAAGAAGAAGCTCAGAATATCTACTGTCACCGAAATAGACCAGATTGTCGACACCTGTTTCAAAAGACCACTTGTGATGCTATAGTATATTTTGATAAAATCAATCAATTAATTAGCTTGCTGAAGTCTACTATTGGACATCTCCTTCTCCCACTGATGACTAACCAAACATTTTTATTTCTTTTGACTTACGAAAATTCTTTCAGATACCCACGACCTTGCCGAGTCTAGCGACGAAAGTCTACGTTTTTATTGAACTGACTGAAACCATTCCGAATTTTACAACAGTATTTTAAATTATCAATACACTGTCAGCAGTATACTGTTATTATAATTGCTATCTTTTGTAAGGTAGAGTTAATTGCTGAGTTAAGTATTTAGTTTTAAGTGGAATTTATTATTTGAGAATAATAATATGATAATATTGTGAAAGTAGGGTTTTAGCCATTAAGTATACTAGTTATTAACTGGGATATTTAGGTTCCAAGAAAGTCACCTTGTAACGGCTATAGAGGTTAATATAATAAGAATTAGGATAACTCGAGTTATTTACGTGGTAGAGGCATGCTTCGGCACGAATGGGCCCGCTCGACCGGTGCGATACCACCGCCTCACAGAAAACCAGTTGTGAAGCATTTCCCCGAAATGAGTGACTAATGATAGCGCTGTTAACAAAAAGGATACCCCAGGGGGGTACCAGCGCTAGCGTTGGAGAATCTCCCCTTGGACGTCCACCCTCAGTACGAAATATACCTGAGCGTGGACGCCCAGGCTGCCCCTCGTACTCCTGGGGGGCTCAACCGCGCCCTCAAAATCTGCTCGGGGCAAGAGTGGATTTTTGTAACATCAGGGACTTACATTCTAACCGATTTTTAACCGAGACGTAGATATCATCTCCAGCGGACACATCCTACCTCTGCTACCCTGGGTACGGACTGGAACACTCCTTTGTTCCTAAGGCTGGTGTATGCGTGTACGTTAGAGATGATATCACTTCTTGCCGCCTCGGCAATCTTGAAGGTACGGACCTCTTCATCTTATGGCTACGTGTAGACTGCGGCGACCATCCTCGCATCTACGTATGCCTCTAAGGTCCCATACCGGTGATGCCGAAACGGACCGACTCATCGACCACGTCCAAATGGCTACAGACTCAGTGCTCTAGCAGGTCCCATCCGCAGAGATCGTGATTCTTGGCGACTTTAACGCCCATCACGCCGAATGGCTTGGTCCGATCTTCTGGGCAAACTCTTTGCGTCCAACTCGACCCTGGACGACGGGGGAAACGCACCACCGACCATGCCGCAGTGCGAGAGCCGCATGCCGGAAGTCCAGTTTACACAAAGGGCAGTGCGTAAAGCGCTTCTTTCCCTTGACGTTCTTAAGTCGAGTGGGCCCGATAGATTCTCTCCTATCGTGCTGAAGACATGTGCTCTAGAGTTAGCAGCGGTTTTAACGCACCTTTATCGGCTTTCCTACTCTCTTGGCGTAGTCCCGAACTCATGGAAGACAGCTCTAGTGCACCCAATCCCTAAAAAAGGAGATCACTCGGATCCGTCCAACTGCAGACCCATAGCCATCAACTCCTTGTTCTCCAAGATAATGGAATTCATTGTTAACTGCCAGCTCCTCCAGTACTTAGAAGACTACCAGCTCCTCAATGATCGACAATACGGTTTCCGTCGGGGTCGTTCAGCTGGTGATCTTCTCGTTTACTTGACTCACCGGTGGGCACAGGCGATCGAGACCAAGGGGGAAGCGTTGGCCGTTAGTGTGGAAAAGGTGCGAAATGGTGGCGAAGGCCTTCGATCGGGTCTGGCACAAAGTGCTCCTTGCGAAGCTTCCTTCCTATGGGCTTCCCGAGAAACTGTGCAATTGGCTCACTAGTTTTCTTACAGACAGAAGCATCAAGGTCGTAGTTGACGGTGCATGCTCCAACTCCAAGTCTGTTAATTCTGGTGTCCCACAAGGCTGTGTGCTATCACCCACGCTGTTTCTTCTGCATATCAATGACATGCTGCAAATTAGCAGCATCCATTGCTATGCGGATGCGCTATGCTAGCACGAGTGATGCCCTTTACACCGGCCGCGCTAACATTTCTCGGGTAAACGTCATCGAAAGCCGATCCAAACTTGTGCCTGAAATAGAAACTTCTTTATCAAAAGTTTCAGATTGTGGTCAACTTAACCTAGTTCAGTTTAACCCCACGAAAAGATGCCATTGGTCGTATCACCTCAATTTGAGAGCACTCCCTAACTGCATCAGCCAGTATCGGAATCCTTGGCGTCGATATATCAAGCGAAGTCCAGTTTCGCCGTCACTTAAGGCCATATTAGCCTCGAAGAAGCTTGGTGTGCTAAACAGATCGAGACAGTATTTTACTCCGGCCCACTGGCTGCAACTTTATAAGACGCAGGTTCGGCCACACATGGAATACTGTTCTCATCTCTATGCAGGTGCACCCCAGTACCAGCTTCTCCCTCTCGACTCGACTTCCAAGATATTTCTTATCGATTTTACACCTTGGCGTTGCGTAGGGATGTAGCTTCACTCTGCATCCTCTATCGCTTGTATCATGGGGAGTATTCAGAGGAATTGTTCGCACTTATACCGTCTGCAGGTTTCCGCCATCGTCCTACGCGACAAAATATCCATCCCCATCACCTGGACGATTGGCACTCCACAACTGTGCGCTTAACTTATGGAACAAATTGTCGCCTGCCGTATTTCCGAACCGATACGACCTTCAAACCTTCAAGAAAAGAGCGTACTCCTACCTAAAAAGCCGGCAACGCACTTGTGAGTCTTGAGTTGCGGGTGTCCATGGGCGGCGGTAGTCACTTACCATCAGGTGACCCGTCTGCTCGTTATCCCCCTATCGCATAAAAAGAAAACCTCAAACAGTATAGAAACATTATATACATGTATCTATATAATGTTTCTATATTCTCTCTATATATATATATATATATATATGTAAGTATTTCTAGTATATGTATGTAGAACTACCTATGCAACATTCTTTTTTTCTATTTAATCATTCAAAACACCTGCCACAAACATCTCTGCATCACCCAAAGGTTGGCTGGTAGAAAATGCCTACGGCATTAAGTCCGCCTTGAGCAATATTGAAATTGCAGGAAGTGTAATAAATAAATAAATATATATATATATATATGTATTGCATATCAAGAGAATTAGTGTGGTATTTATACATTGTATACTTAGTTTATGAACACACAAACTTAGTACGTTTTCTAGTAGCTCATTATACCTACTATAACCATACAAATAAACATATATTAATCCACTAGCTGTGAAAAAATACAATACTTATTACTTACTTATAAAACAATAGGAGGTTCGATCAGGCTTTTTATACTGTACCTATAAAAATCCAAAGCGTATCCATCATAAAATATTGCACTCGCAGACAGGACTGGTACATCCAAAATACTGGTCGACGGAATCGTACCATGACCACCATGATGTTGGCTACGATGCTCCACAGCTCTTGCTTGCTTCTGATAAGCGACTAAACCATCCGAAATCGTTTATGTGATTTGGGTCTGCTTTCCCGAAGGCCGCTAACAGCTCCACCTCCCAAGTATCCCGCAGTCGTAGGACCATTTGCAATGGGCTCGCGAACACAGAGATTGGAGGAAGAAGACTAGCATGGTGTTAGTTTTCCGATGAACCTCTTTACAGTATGAAGTCGGACAGACAAAGTACTTGAGTTTGAAGGAGGTCTGGACGTCATGAACGTTTGAAATGTTGTCAGGAAGTTCATTCATATGGAGGAGGAACAACAATGTAGTTTAGGCTGTTTTTTGGATCGGTGGAAGAACCGATCTCATTTGGATTAGGGGCAACCTCAGTGCTCAGATTTATACGGAGACATATGTATCTTACGGAATCATCTAATCACTAATGCGCGACAATGCACGTTCACACAGCGCTAGAGTTTTAATTCTTGCCGATGCTCGCATCAACGTTCTGCAGTGGCCTGCTCAATAGCCAGACTCCAACCTAATTGAGCACGCATGGGATAGGGTCCAAAGAAGAGCACTGCCGAATATGGATGCCGTGCATACCGCACAATATTTTCTTGACTTGTTAGACAGAACTTGGGGGGCCATTCCTCGAAGTGATGTTCAGCATGCTAAATCACTGTGATTGTGTAATTTTTTTAAAGTTAAAAATGTACCTGATCTCTAGACACTTTTGATGTGTGTAAAATAGAATATCATATACAAGTTAATTTAAAGAAATACGTTCGGAATGATCTTTATTTTGCAAAGAATCTAAGTAGTCCACTGCTGGACACATAGGCATCTCCCAACATGCGCATTTCTTAGGTCGTCAGTCCATCTCTTGTGTTATTATATTATTATTTGATAAAGGAAAATTTAATATAATTGATCCCTAGTGCACCCCTGTGCACTTTCAGAAAGTATGAAAGAGGATGTCAACTTTATGTATATATTTGTATTGGTTTTCAGTTCATAGTAAAATATAACAGGGATCAAATTAGACTAACAAAAACACCTAACACACATACACTTTGATATCGAAATAATACATTTTCTTCGAGTTCCTAAAGCAATTATACCCGTATATGTGGGAATCGGATCATAACGCTAATCAGAACTCAAAAGAGTTCTGCCTTAATTAAATGTTAAACGCTACAACTTCTCCATTTAACTATCTATTCATTAAAATAATAGCATGACATTACAATTGCCTAGTACATGTGTTCTACACGCATGAATATTTGAATTGATTTGTAAATAAGTAACATTGTATCTTTGGTTGGCGTCAGTAGTCACTACAGGCACCGGTCATTGGGAGAAAGTAAACGCGGGGCGATGACCTCACCGCCCAATTCCTCCCTCTGTTCGCCTAGCACAATAATACAAGAAATATGTATGTACATATGTTACTGAATAGCGTCTGAAATGCCTCTCAAAACTGTAAACAAATAGGAGTATAAAGTAAGAGTTGCGCTTGTGGTAACAATGACTCTTCTGCCATAATCTTTTTAATAAGAAAATCTGAATAAATTATAAATATGAACTTTATTATTTAGAAATTTGCCCTGCAATTGCCCCTCCCCTCCACCCCCACCTCAGAGAGGGTACTATATTTGGCGACACACAACCATACCTAACAACCACAGAATATACGAAAGTTTTAAATCAAGTAGTAAATAAAAACCTTATAACTGTATTGCTTTAAATAAGTCAATAAAAAGTAAGTTCATATTCTGAGTTAGTAGGGTATTATGGATCAATATTCGTAAACTCTCATTTAATTTTATTAAATCTTCAGGCACAAATTGTAAAAAGGCGGTCTTTATGCTTAAAGGTCAACCATGGTGTGTTGCAGAGACAAATAGTGGTAGGTGAAAAGTCACGTGACAGATAGAACAGAAAGAAAGAGAGAGAGATATATATATGAGGTTTTAAAAGAGTTAGGTTACTATTTGTCTATTTTACTTTGTGCTAGGTCTTTTGTAATGTACACCTCGGACAGCTGCGTGACGTAACATTACACGTGTTTCAAACCCATTCATAATCAGTTTCGATACTTACATTTTTGTTAATTATGTCGTTTACTATATTTCACGGTTATTGTAATTTTCGGTAGATTCTTATTTGTTCTAGAAAATTTCGGGTTGGTGAAATAAAATAGCTATAGAATAATAAAAATAAATAAATAGATTCCGGAGGCTTCCTTCTTAGAGTACCCCGGGTCTCATGCAATAGATAATTTAGTGACGGAAGACCGTGTGGTTTTAGTCACGACCGGTGAAGGTTCCACACGAAAAAAAGTTCACATTACAAAAACACAAAAAAAATAAAAATAAAAAACGTTGTATTTGTGTTATTAAGTATTTCGTTGATTGTTTCTTTTACGACTATGCTTAAATTCGACAAACTGTGTTGTAAATAATCCAACAAAAACATATTTTTAGAAATCCGATTAGAAGTGCTAGAGCTTAGCGCGTTTAAGCAATCTTAAAAAATAATTAGCTTTATTATTTTTCGTTTAGATGTTATAGAACTAGTTAATCAAAACATTGACTTTAGTGACTAATTGTGACTACCGGCAGACTAAATCTTATGACTCCTAAACAAGGTTCAAAATGTTGAAAACTCTTAAGTACATATACTGCAAAACAAAAAACTAAATGTTTATACATGTCTCAATGGGGTTTAATGGTCTGAGAATGAAATCGACCGTATCAGTGCCAATCAACGCTGCCATGCCATTTTATATGAACAACAGCACGTACAGTAATTACTTATTGTTAAAATATTCCTTACATATATTAAGATCTCTTATGTTACTGCGACGCAGTTAACGTTTATCTTTTAATTTACGCGGCCGTTTCAATTGTAATTTTATTTTTCATATAAAAGACTTAAACGCGATAGGTTGTAAAAATTATTTAATTGATACAGTGTTATATATTACATTAGTTGTTAATGTTGCCACTATTTTAACCACTCACCATGTTAACAGTGATAGAGCCATGCTTAGACACGAATGGGCCGGCTCGACCGGTGCGATACCACGGCCTCACAGAAAATCGGTTGTGAAGTAACGCTTGCGTTGCATTTCCCCGAAATGAGTGAGGTTTCCGGCGGCCCAAATCCCCCTCTCCCCTCATCTCCTTTCTCTTCATCCCCCCTCTCTTCTTTCCGCTCCCTGTATCCCCCATCTCTCATCACCCTCAAAGGCGGGCAGCGCACTTGCGACTCTTGAGAAGCGGGTGTCCATGGACGGCAGTTGTCACTTACCATCAGGTGACCCGTCTGTTCGTCTGTCCCCCTATAGTATAAAAAAAAAAAAAAGAAAAAAAAAAAGGTGTCCACGGACGGTGGTTGTCACTTACCATCCGGTGATCTGTCTATTCGCCTGTCCCACTATAATATAAAAAAAAGAATTATTGAAGTCTGCTAATTGTCATTTATTTGTTTTACTAAAAAATAAACGGAAATGTAATATTTTTCACAGCATCTGACTTAAAACATATTAAAAGCCCTTGAAAATAAGCAGCAGTTTTTGTTCTGAAGAGTCCTTATGAAAAAAAAAAAGCTTTTGTATGTACATGGCATGTCCCCGAAATGGTAGGCAAAGACTAATTCAATTTGGTAGTGTAGTATAATTCTGAAACATGTTTACAACTACTTTGTTTTCTTTCACTTTAGATAAACCGCAATGCACAGTCACATCACGACATGTTCACTTTATACTACAGAATGAATACCGCATCCTCAACATTCATTAAACGCTGTAAAAAATTGACACAGGACTGCAAATACACAAATTATACGTTTGGTACGAGGCAACGAGTGTCAATATTTAAATTAGTCGTTTCATAATCAAGTGATTACGTAACAATTAGATAATATCAAGGAGATCGATGACCGCTGCAGTGAGCGGTGTTACGCAACCACTCTTTGGGTAATTTTGCTACTTATATGAAGAAAGTTTGGAGGTAAAAAGACCTAGCTCTTTGTGTTCCAGTCTATTGACGTGTGTATCGCTATTGTGATAGTTTCGCTGCACTAGAAACATGTAAACATGTGCGCATTGTGTACGTCGACGCTGAACTCTCGCGTAAAAACCACTGGTAACATCATTCTTCCAGTAACGCTACACAATTATTGTTATCAGTTCTTAAAGTGAAATTCTCGAACTATGATGTATTGTAGCGCTGCAAAGACAGTCAGATCATGGTGGTTGAGCATTGTTGCGTTGGACCAATCTATGATCTGATGAGTGATGAATGCTATAAGGTTTAAACTCTCCGCAAACCTCCTCTTCCCCCGCTTTTACCTGATCTACAATTACATAAACAATAAATATACATACATATATAAACTAGATCAAGAAGACTCATTAAAGTGAGAATATCACTCCTATACTGAAATAACTAGTTTCATTGCTCTAAACGGAAATAAATAAATAATAAATATGAATACACACTTCACGCCTGTGAGTTTGGCAATGTAGAAATGATATGCAGGCAGCATAACGCTTGTTTACTATGTTATAAAAAACTGATCACCAAATGAAAGTTAGATGCCATAACTAGAAAGCCCGAGCCAGGAGGTTTCCTCACAATATTTTATTCAGCAATAAAGTACGTAAGTATGTTTAGTTGCATACAAGTTGTATTATGATTAATTCTCTACCTACTCCTATAGTGGAAAGTACTGCGTCAATGTGAGTTTAGAACCTGTATAATATCGATTTTTTGAGGCCGGTGCTCAACTAAATAGGAGATTTTGCTTTCAATAATAGAACCCGGCGGGTATTGTTGTTGTAAAAATATAAGTGTTTGTTTTTAAAGGCGATAGTCATCTAAATAATTCTGTTTGTTCTCCTTTATAATATTTATTTATTTTATATAATAATAATAATAATAATAATAATAATAATTTAATGCGAATATAGGTATGGTACATTGATGTTACATAATATTTAGTTCTTCTATATTCAGCCATTCAGCATAGAACGTTTTTACAATTCTCCTATTTAAACTTTTTAATAACCTAGTTAAGTATCAAGTGAAATTAATATATGTATAGATTATAATTATATCTTAATGTCAAAATAACGTAAAGAAATGTCGAGTGCATAAAATAAGCATCAGAGAAATGTCAAGTATTTATTATTTGGTATAAAATGAATTAATGAGATTACGTCAAAATTTATAAAAACTGTTTGTGATATCGGAGGCTGTCGTAGATTATATTTTGTCTTTAAAATATTCAGTAACATTATAATACGCTTTTCTTAGAAGGAGTTTGAGTAACATTTTTAGTTTATTTCTATTATTACAATTTCATATGTCTTTAGGTAGATGATTATTTAGGTAGATAGTAGATGCGAGGAGTCATACAAAAAAACACTTTTACTGAACGCAACAAATACAGCAATTTCATATATATAAATACATGGCAGGGTCAAATGTCAGATCAATGAACATGGATTTACAGCTATCAATGGCATTAAGCTTGCAAATTGCTCTCACGCATTTCTTCTGTGTCTTAAATACCATATCCTTGTCAACCGAGTTTCCCCAGAAGATAACGCCCTATCTTAACAAAGACTCAACATACCCATAATCATGGGCATCACTGCTAATCAGCAGTAATAACAAATGTCTGATTCACTATCCTACTGAGCATGTACAGTGCGTAAGAAAATTGATTTATGGTGGTACATATACTCTCAACTTGATGTTTCCAACTTATATTACAATCAAGATATGTTTTAAGTTTCAAGATAAGTAAACATGCGGGCTTAATGCCTAAGGCATTCTCTGCCTGTTAAATTTACGGGTGATTCTGAGAAAAGAAGTAGGTGCTCTGTGTATTATCTTGACATATAAACAAACTAAATATTAAAAATAGAATACACATATGTTTATACTTAAATATAAATTTAAACATATAATTTCGTTAAAATATCGAATACGAATTACTAGACTCGGCCATTCTTGGAATAAGAGTTCTTTGTTTTTTAGCTTGAATGAGTTATGATTTGTGGTGATCCTGATTTAGAGGAAGCAAGGAAGCGCATTCCATAGAAGGATAGGTTGTTAGTAAGATGTTGACTTCTTTTTTTCATTAGGTTACTTCAGCGCTATTAAAAGTTGTTTACGCTCTTTCTTAGGCCACTATCTATTTAAATAAAACCTAGTAGGGATTTGTGATACCTAATTGGAAATAGGCTCATGTAGTATGGCTTTCTTACAAAAATAATTTCACGTAAGTACGTGCAAACTCTGATATTTATTGTAGTAACAGTGGTTTTATTGGAGTCACCGTTTGCGAGTCGAAGGTATGCGATCCCGAACGAATCGGTTTGGCTCTTCTTTCCTGTGCCGATCGGTGAAAGATTGGAATTCACTACCAGGGCACATTTTTCCTTCCCACTTTGATCCTGGGTCTTTAAAGCGGGGAAAAGAATCTCACCAGGCCGCCATACTACATTGACTAGACAAGCAATGAGGATGGTGACCACCACTCTTGCACTTCATTTATTGCTTACCATCAGGCAAAGTAGAGTCATTATGGTAGGTTTACACATAAAAAAAAAATCAATTTACTTTCTTTCTTCACAATAAAAAAAAATTCTTACACTTTTTACATAAGATGAGTTAATCACTAAGACGGCGACTCAACCTATGTCAATTAAGTATAATATTTTTGCAACAAATCGTTTTACGTCTTACGTGAAAGGTAAGAAGATATTTGTATTTTTTAAATATCGCAAGATGAAATTTACTTAAAACCAAATAATTACAAATACACCTATGTATGTATATCAAGCTTTTGGTAAATCAATATGTACTTTGGACAATTAAACTGTAGCTGAAAGATTTGACTGAGTACATGCACATATGTTCTATATTACATCATCATCAACCGCGATCCTTCTTGCAATTGAGTGAGTGTTATTAAAGATAATATTCACCGACATTCTACTTTGGACCGAGATGTAGTATAAAGTATTTACTCTGTGTAATTTATATGCTGTCTTTGACAATAAGAATAACTTTAGGTGTTGAATGTATAACTAATCAACATATAAGACATTACGATAACAGTCTCCATACAGTCAACGTACAGTTTTCCTACGAGTATTATTTAGAAAATATTAAGAATAAATCTTATACTGTTTAGGGTCGACACCTTCGATAATGAATCACGTTTAATTTATATTAATTAGTTCTTTTCTTTTTGGTTTGAATCATTTTAATTATATGTATTAACTCAAGACGTTCGGATATTACTTTCGTTAAAAAAATATCAATTATAATAATATAATGGTATAAATTAACAACAGTTAGTTGGTCCAAAAGCCCCATTTAAAAAGTTGGGAAAAGGAATAATTCAGGTCGATACAGACATGTGTAGGAACATTTTATACGCATTATGTGCAGACGAGCTATCGATTTTATATTTATTTAGCTTGAAAAAATGGGGTTGATTTTCCGTTTTGCTATAAATTTCAATGTTTTTGAAAAAAACACAAGATATTCCACCAACGTACTTTGTATTAAAAACGCATAGTTCCATTCATGACAGTCTCTTTAAACCTCTTACAGCTTTATAGACAACATTTAAGTTTAAATCATAATATAATATTAAAAGTATATAATATTAAAAATAACACATAATATTAAAAATTTAAATTGTTGGCACTGTAAGTTTTTTCATGTGTTTATATTATAAAAGACGCTAAAATATGTGCCCATCCTTCTTCAACAGCCGGTATAAGATGCAGCTACCAGACCTTGAACTACAACATCAAACAAGTATAGTTATTTCAGTGATAATAATTTACTATACGAAACCTCTACATCTAATAAAACATGTATTAAGCTAAGCTAAATAACATAAATTAATTTGTAGCATTTCCAATGCATCCAGGCTACCAAACTCGTTATGATGCAGCTTTTGGGGTCAATAAGTTCTCACTAGTAAGTTGTTCAAATATACATATTTTATGGTTTGTCAAAGCGAGTTGCGAGAGAAAGTGAGGCGACGAGGCCGGTGGGGGCCGACGTCAGTAAAAAGCGCCCAAATTATGTTCAAAACAAAAAATACCCACCAAACAACACGGACGTTCACCTTTTACGAGCAAATTGTTCGATAATTGTTTTAAATTTTACTAAACACTTTTAGGAAAGTGACCTATTTGTGTTGTTGTTCAGCTTGCTACGTACATATGGGTATCTTACGTACCTACTATATGAAATACCATAATAAAACAATATAAAAGATGTATGTGAGATAGAGATATGTAGTGTGTTTTTGTTTGTTTATTTGTGTATAGGGGCTAACCTCTGGAAGTACGTCCAAATCGAAAAAAAAAAGTGTAAAATAGATTATTTATTTAGAAAACAGGGGCTTTATCTGTAGTCAAGGTATCCTACTTTACATTTGAAGGGCAGTCTGACAATAAAAGAATAGGTAGGTAGCAAGAGAATTAAAAACATAACCATTTATTTTGTTTATGAAAAAATTCCTTATTTTGAACCAAAATCATCATAAATCAAAATTGTTTATTTCAATTCAACCAATCATAGGTATTTTTGAATTGTCAAAAGCGGAGAGAAAGGAGGAGAGTTAGGCTAATTTCATGTTCTTATTTCATCCTATAACTTCTTTGGGATCTTCTGAGTAACTACTGAAAATAGTTTTTATGCGATGTCAGACAAAAGAAAGTGAAATATTAAATTACTACAAAGGTTAATTTAATAGTTAGTAGTTAATCACCTTAAAAAATATGAGTAGATAATAAACAGACAAGTGACTAAGTTAGTCAAAGGACTACTTATCATTTTTTTAAGCTAATATTGAGGAAAAAGGTTTTATGCTAAATAACCTGTACCTAACTTATGCAGGAACATCAATGAAGTATGTATAAATATGTATTTGTGCGGGTAGAACTTGAAACCTACTAGCACTTGTCTACATTATAGCCGTAAGGTATACTTAAACTCCATTACATGTACCTCATCGTTATCAGGTCATCGTGTCAGGATGCACTTTCACGCAAAGCTTAATCTTATTGCAATTTGATTTGAATGAACAAGCAATTTCATATGTTACACCTACATATTTTGTGATTAAATTGGCTATACATATTTTTATTATCTCGTTTGGTTTGTGATTGTTAAATGAAACTCGTCTTAGTGCTTCATATAGTGCGTGCTATATATTCGAATTAAGGTTGTTCATTCAAACTTACTATGGGTATCTACCTCTCTAGTTACAATCAATTTGTTACAAATATATGCACTATTAGAACCGTTGTTATAACATACCTTCATAAGTTCATACATAAACTCACGCTTCTTTCGCATTGGGCTGGCAGTGACAACAGCCCGTTACTTACTTCTATCATTATATATGTACCTCACGAGTTTCCTCTACTGTACGTTTCAAACAAGCGCACTGATTTCAGGTATCTTTATCCTTATTGATAATAAGTTCATGATACAGTTATTTCAAGAACCTGGCCCCTGAGCTAGTAAAAAATCTGTATCACAGGAGCTGATATAAATCAGTGAGTAATCTTAGATTAGAAAATTTAGTTTAAATTTTACCTCAACTCATAAATTGATAACATGCAACCTTCACACTTATGTATATATCAACACGATATACATAATAGCTAATATGTTCCATTTATAATACAAATATTTGATATACCTAAATACACTACGCATTTGTTTAAGGCTATACTGTATTCGAAATACATTAGTAAGTAAATATATTTTACTAAGACCTACTTAGAAGTAGCTTATTTTTTAATATGAGAAACTTCTAAGTAGCTCTTAGTAAAATAAAAAAAGAGAAAACAATTTACTTTAATTTTACTTTTTGTCATATATGTATGTCGATTAGTTTTAGTAGTAATGAGCGCAGTTCTACTACCTTTAAAAATATCAACCCAACTGTAAAACATTTGAAACCATAACGGCTTTCGGTGGACGTTGACTAATCACTTAAGTTCTTACACTTAGTAGGTGCTAAAGAAGAGGACGGATTATTGCAGTATAACAAGCATTATTTTGAACACAAATTAAAATCAGTTAATCAACGTCAAGCTGCCGGCAGCGAAACGTTCTTTCAAAAAAAGAAAGTAGTAATTTAAACTGTGGGAAATCCACAACACAATGCCTATTGGTATTAGAAGCCTATATTCTAATAAATGAAAGAGGGAAAGACAATTACTATGGGTTTACGAACTTTCATGAATGTCCAATTGAGAGGCAGAGTTAGTTAATTTACAACAGGCACAACAAGAAAACGTCAAAATTCGTTCAAATAAATTCCAATAGTATTCGTTCAGTGTAACTAAATCAACCTGTATATAATTAGTGAGGCACATACATTTATGCAATAGAATTGTCAGCTATGCTTATGCTAACAATGTCATTTTAGATATCCGTCTTTTCGCGTTAGCGGCAGCGTGCTTATTTAAAACTGTTTGAGTAACTCGCGCACTGAGGGTTCCGTTAGCAAAACAAAATAATATTTGCAACGTAATAGTTTATCTATTACGGGAATCGAGTCTCGATGATTTATGGTCATTTTTGCCGAGTAAAGAACATAACTTTGCAATTTATCTCATACATCCATACAAGTTTGGTTGAGTCATAATTAAGTTTAAGACACAGGAATGCGTAAGGGAATCTCATTAACACAAGATTCTCATGTAAGAAAAGGGTAATAAAGAGACACAGTAGAGACGCCGAGGTACTGATGCCACTTTATAATTAGGGACGGTCTACAATCGTAATAGTAACCCATTGTTGTTTTGTACAAATGATCCGTTCTGCTTCACATCGGGAGCAGTCTTCACTTTCTATGACTGTGACATTGCCTTGCTGTTTATATCAAAACCTTCGCTTTGTCTATTTATTGTTATTACAAGTGAAAACAATGATTGCATATGCATTGCGTTAAAATACCTGTAACATTGTTCTAGTTCTTTTTATTAATTTCTAAGTATAGGTCGATAACAGTAGTACTTATTTCAACTTGAATTGGATGACCCCTGGTGAAACATGATTATTGAAATAAGATTTGTACCGAATCTCCGTCAAATCTGTTTTTTTATATACTATAGGGGGACAGACGAACAGACGGGTCACCTTATGGTAAGTGACAACCGCCGTCCATGGACACCATGAGGGATGGGGGATGCTAGGAGGGGAAAGCAGAGAGGGGGGATGAGGATCTCCTCTCACCCCCTATCCTCTTTCTCATCTGAGAAAGAGGATAGGGGGTGAGAGGGGATAGGTGGAGTAGGGCCTCCGGAAACCTCACTCACTTCGGGAAAATGCCTGCCCATTCGTGCCTAAGCATGGCTCTACCACTAGACAGATCTCTCCATAAATTATATTTTGCTACCCATCGTTTCCAACAACACTGGGCTCTCTATAAAGAAGTCGAGGGCACGCGTACAAGACGTAATCTGACTGAAAAATGATTTACGTCTTGTAAGCGTAAGTATAAGTCATACGTGTAAATCTAAATATTACAATCCTAACCCACTATTTTAATTGCTATTGTGACCCGGCCTTGCACGAACCTTATGATGGCTAATAACATGTCATATACCTTCTAAGTAGTGCAAGTTAGGTATACAATTATCGCTTAATGCTTAATGTTAACTGTCATCGACAATTAGTTTGGTAAAAAAAGTTTTTTTTTATGCGTAGATGAAATAATGAGGCTCATCAAATTTATAAATCGTTTCGCTATTTTTCTAGAAGCCCGTGACCTTCAACAGTACATTTTCATAGACGGTGCAACAGTTGACTATTATTTATTTACTAGCTTTCTCCCATGTGAATTTTGGTCCCGTGTATATACATAGGTACGAGTAGGAATAAGCTATTTTACGCATCTACTCATACTCTGTAGCGCAAGGAAGCACACGCACTCACATACTCTAATAATATATAAACACTCTAATATAAGAATATTTTTTCAAAGCAGATACTATTATAGAGCACCTTCATAATGTTAGATAGTACACAGTGAGTCAGTGTGAACAATAAAATTAAGGTACGTACGTTGTTTTATATCCTTTAAAGACTTTATTAATAAAATAGGTAGGTAGTGTCCTAAGTGCAACAGACGTGCCATTAGCACCCAAACGTCGACCAGTACCAAAAGATAATCGCGGTGATAAGCCGCCCGAACGTGTTTACCTATGCAACGATAGGAATGCGGCGTGTCCTTCTAGGTCACACTGGCTCGATAATCGGTTGTCATTGACAGTAAGAACGAAAGCTAACATTTCGCTGATGACCTACTGGCCCACTGGGAGTGGGCAACGTGTTTATCGCATTATATTTGTTTACCTAAAGCATTATTCTTTATTATATATTTATTTGTGTGTTTTCACATTCGAATGTCAGTAAATAACGTTTGGTAAGTGAGATTAAATATAAATATTACTAATATATACTGCACTTCTTGCTACTTTTATTAAATGGAAACAAAATGAAAAGTGCAGGAAGCAGGAGGTAACCGGTAGTAACTAGATGTTGATAAAGAGCAATCCGAGATATACATATGTACATCGCTATTCATAAATTATATTTGTATATAACACATTATTTTTTAGTTCTAGTTAACCTAGTAAACCTAATCTAAGTAATCTAGAGAATAAATCTCATTGGACAACTACGAGTAACTAGAATAGTATAAAAAAACCTTTTATTGCTAACAAATAAGTATTTTATTTAATGTTAGATTGCAAATTGTGATAGGACTTACCGATTGCCGCTTTTGGGCGGAACTGCAACAAGTTTTTCTTATTGTAACCCGTTAATTGCAATTATATTTAGTGTCAAACTAATTAGTCTTAACTTTTTTGACTACATGAATGACGTAGCGGTTTAATTGGTCACCTCGCCACCATGCTGCCGCGGCTAGTGTTGTGGATTCGATCACCGCACGGGACAATACTTTTAGTAATCCTCCTCATTGGTGTTCTGAGTCCTGGTGTTCTTTGTTTGTTGTTTTAATGTTTGTAAAGGCTCCATCAACACAGGAATTAATCCTAGTGCTGAAGTTATCTTTTTATAAAACGAAAATTATGACTATACCCATGATAATACAAAAGGAGTAATGGTTTCATAAGCCACAGAATGAACTACGTGTATCTATACAATGTGAGAATATAACTATGTACTTATTAAAACTCCTAGAATCATATATATCATCATAATCATCATCATCATAGAATCGTCCTAGAATCCAAGATTTAAGACATCCGCTGAGATGACCGTCATAGACACCTGCTGAAAACTTCACAAACACAGGTCATACATTGCCTTGATTTAGAGACCCCATTGTTTAATTTGTAGTACAACGCAGTTCAAAAACCTAATAAATTATCCACCATCATGTCATCATCATCATCAATTATAGGTCAATTAATGAAAGTCCCTTTTCTATGAATTGGAACTGAATACATCTATTTTCAGTTATGTATCTACCACAAGTATAATAATACAATACTCCAAACCAAATGTACTGTAGTAGCATCACGTGTAACATTCATTTCATGACTAATAGTTTCGCATGTAAATTGCTAAATTGTCAAATTATTCACAACATTTTCTACAAAATTAAGAACTATGACTATTACCATCATTTTATTGGTATATTATACGATTACAAAAAGTTACTTTTACATTGTTGACCTCATACTTCAGTGATGAGTTGATTCAACACAAATAAGTTGGCTCTGGTACCGGATCCGCCCTCTGCGGTTGATATAATACCACTACTGGGACGACAATGATAGTGTCCCAGTTTCAAAGTTCCGGGTACAGTGAATAGGTACTAAAAACTTAAGACTGATAGTCTATAATTCGAAATATCTCCTAAAAATCGGATTTGCTTGCCCTAAATTTGAGTGACGTAAACTAAAATTTTCGTATTTATTATATTTTATCGGAATAGGTGTTTGTCCTACAACTTACCTGATGGGAAGTGGCGATGAAAACGAGAATAGTACACGACAATCAATGGAAAACCTATTCACTCTACTCTTGAAGGTTCCAGGATTATAGTTATCTGGAAAAATAGTCGTCAAGGTTTGGAATGAACTCCAAACCTTGCCGACTCGAAAAATACTTCAGACCTTACCTATTTAAGACTTTCAAGTTTTGCTACTAATGTAAAATCACCGTAAACTGTTGTGACTCCTTTCTAGATGCTGCAAAATCCAATGCCTGGATTTTTCCTGTTAGTAAAGATTGAGTCAGGATTCAGGCTTTAGTCCATCAGGCTCGTCACGGCTTGACAGAAGTAGAAGTTATACATAAATTATTTACACGCACTTAAGAACATAATTTGAGTTTTGTAGTACATAGATACAAAGGACATTGACAATAACTAGAAATTATACAAAACAAGTTGTTATCAACTGTTTTATCAAATATTTTAAATGAGCCTGATTTATATAAATCATCAAGTTATTGCGTGTTCAATTTTAAACAGCTTCTCAATTTGGTTCAGTGGAGAAGAGAAGTAGGCAGACAAGTCGAGCTCACATTCCGACTTTACAGTTAACTCGTGGCCGAGTACATGCAAATTGACAAATATTACCGGACATTAGCAGCTACGATGACAATTTAGGTCTAACTTAACAATGAACTATTTTTACGTCCGCTTTACATGTTATTGTTGAGGTGGAAGTTGTAGTTAAAAGTTATATAAACTAAACAATAGAAACATAAACATGAAATAAATCAGAACAGCACCAGAATCACGGAGTTTTGAATGGCCATATTTGTTTAGGATTTATTAGGTCCTTGAACGTTGAGTAAATTTAATAAAAAATAGGATTGTAATACATGTAAATAGGAAAATCTATAAAAAATCTAAGTTTACGTTACATATTAGACCCTCTACTTATTCCGACGTCACTTTCTATGCATTGAGAAAGTTATCCATCTACTATAACCTCATGGAATATGTTACTAAAAACTACCATAAATCTATTCCTTAGATGCGTTACGAATGTTTATTCTAGAAGGATTCACTATAGTAGATGCGCTTCTTGATAGGTGGCATTTCCCGAATAAGAAAGTGAAATGCAATCAAATGAGTCACAGCGCAGGCCAATGAACTGACGACCGAGTCCACTGTTTATTACGATTTTGCGACCTGTCAGTAATTTTTCAAGGAACCTACCGAAAGTGAATATATTTTTCCTTATATTTCAACTTTCTTTTTTACACTTTTTTATTTAATTTTCCGTTTACCATACTTTACATTCATATGAGCACAATAACAAAACTTATTAGCCTCAATAAGTTCATTTCGAATTGACCTCTTTACCAACTCTAATGAGATAGCGAAAGTAAATTATTTTATACTCTTATTTCAACTTTCATTTTTAATTTTTTCACTTATTATAAAATGAGAAGAGAATATCTTATTTTTACGTGCGCTAACTGTATCTAGAGTAAAACGTACCATATACGTATATCACCATCTTAATTAACGTGTGCATAAATCAGCTGAATAATCTACATAATATGTATAAGATAATTAATTATGAAGATGCAAAATAAATCTTTAATTTTGTTAATTGCTATTTAGGTAACCATTTAGGATAAGGAACAATTAAAACGCGATATATTCAAAGTTTATTTATTTCATTATTTCTCAAGCATAAAAATAGACAGAGCGTGAGTGCTCCACTATCCTACAAGCGGACCATGCAACATATCATAGTTCCAGATCAACGCATATTATCGGATATAACAAGAAAAGTGTTACAGCATCTATAACATTTCTGTATCTACAACGTGATCAAAGATTCAGGGCTGCCAGTAATTAAATTTGAGTTTGCATAAGACTACACTAAGGGGTTCTAGCAAAGCATCGAGTATAAACCTGTATGAGAGTGCGACCATTCATACTATAGAAAATAGTCATTGTCTACAGTTTCATAAAAAAGCTCAACAATTATTCGAAATCGTTATACGCAATGTCATCGCAACTATAAGTTGCTTCGTCAAATGTAAAAATATTAACAAAAATATTAAATAATGAAGTATTTACGATATTTTCAAACAAATGTCACAAAAAACATACTGCATGAATTTTAAGGAGAGCAGGATATTACATAAACTCACCCACTAATTGACTTCAAAGTGTTGAGTCGTAAACTAGCAACGTGTACCTGAAATTATTTTAGATTTAATTTAGTTAACTTATACGTATGAACGTTAATTACGTAGACTGACATAATACTTATTGATAATTACAAAAAATAATTATAAGATAAAAAGTAACAAATATATTAGCGTCCGTATATATATAAATATCATATAGTGCATGGTTGACGGCAATAGGCTTGCCCCCTATTACGTTAGTGGGACCAAATTCTGATTGACAAAATGTGGTTATTTAAATAAATTTTAATATCGAAAATAACTTTTATTGACATTAACAGTGATGAATTCGTATTAATTTCTTTAAAAAAATCGACTAACAGCGCACGGCCGCCAGACCTTCGTAATTTAAAGTTTTAGTTATAACTGGAGGGATAGCTGAGTATGAAGTTTGGATCATGGTTTTTTTATGTAAACATCAACAAACGTCTATATAACAGTACAAGTACCCTATATACAAAAAAAAAACATATTAACTTACAATTTTTTGTTCAGCGCTTGGACCTCGTACCTACCTTAATTCGGTCTGCCATGTCATTCGAACTAACAAAGTGTCTAATCTTTTATTGATCACCCGAGTAATACACAAATATTAAATTCAACTTTTGTACTATAACGAAAGTAGACTCTCAATTCATCACACTTTAATTTTGTCAGGCGGGGGGTTGCCACCATACATCAATCAGGCAATTAGTGACGTAACTTCTGAATCATCCGCAAGATAGTCTACAAAAATTATGCTTTACACTATGACGCAAGTGGGTCCTAATATTTTGTACCTTTAATGCTTGACAGCTGCAAAAGCCACCATGATCCAAACTTCACACTAGGCCACCGTTCCTGCCTCGGTTAGGACCGTTATCAGAGAAATTTTCAGCTTTTATATGTTTCATTTAACACTAGCCTGGTAGCGCTGGTTAATCGCGGTATATATAAAACCAGTGTGTTTTTTTTTTATGCGAAACCTGTAGCCGGTATAAGTCCGAACAATTCCTCTGAACATTCCCCATGATATCTCTACGCAACGCCAAGGTGTCAAGCCGATCAGAATATCTTGGCAGTCGATGATGCGAGTCGCTCTCCGTTGAATGCGGTCAAGAGGGAAAAGCTGGTACTGGGGTGCACCTGCATAGAGATGAGAACAGTATTCCTTGTGCGGCCGAACCTGCGCCTTATAAAGTTGCAGGCGTAGGCCGGAGTAAAATACTGTCTCGATCTGTTTAGCACACCAAGCTTCTGAGGCTAATATGGCCTAACCCTCTAAGTGACCGCGAAACTGGACTTCGCTTGATATATCGACGCCAAGGATTCCGATACTGGCTGATGCAGTTAGGGAAGTGCTCTCAAATTGAGGTGATACGACCAATGGCATCTTTTTAGCGGCGCAAACCTGTGTCTTCGTGGGGTTAAATTGGACTAGGTTAAGTCGACCCCAATCGGAAACTTTTGATAAAGAAGTTTCGATTTCAGACACAAGTTTTGATCGGCTTTCGATGACGTTAACCCGGGAAATGTTAGCGCGGCCGGTATAAAGGGCATCACTCGTGCTATCGTCCGCATAGCAATGGATGCTGCTAATCTGCAGCATGTCATTGATACGCAGAAGAAACAGCGTGGGTGACAGCACACAGACTTGTAGGACACCAGAATTAACAGACTTGGGGCCGGAGCATGCACCGTCAACAACGACCTTGATGCTTCTGTCTGTAAGAAAACTGGAGAGCCAATTGCACAGCTTCTCGGGAAGCCCATAGGAAGGAAGCTTCGCAATTAGCGCTTTGTGCCAGACCCGATCGAAGGCCTTCGCGTCCAAACTAACGGCCAACGCTTCCCCCTTGGTCTCGATCGCCTGTGCCCACCGGTGAGTCAAGTAAACGAGAAGATCACCAGCTGAACGACCCCGACGGAGGTCTTCTAAGTACCGGAGGAGCTGGCAATTAATAATGGATTTCATTATCTTGGAGAACAAGGAGGTGATGGCTATGGGTCTGTAGTTGGACGGATCCGAGCGATCTCCTTTTTTAGGGATTGGGTGCACTAGAGCTGTCTTCTGAGTTTGAGACTACGCTAAGAGAGTAGGAAAGCCGATAAAGGCGAGTTAAAACCGGTGCCAACTCTGGAGCACACGTTTTCAGCACGATGGGAGAGATTCTATCGGGCCCACTCGACTTATGAACGTCGAGGGAAAGAAGCGCGTTACGCACTGCCCTTTGTGTAAACCGGACTTCCAGCATACGGCTCTCGCACTGCGGCATGGTCGGCGGTGCGTTTCCCACGTCGTCCAGGGTCGAGTTGGACGCAAAGAGTTTGCCCAGAAGATCGGCTTTTTCTTTAGCGTCGTGGGCCAACGAATTATCTCTTGTGTGCAGAGGTGGAAGGGATGGCTTACAAAAGTTCCCCTGGACAGCTTTGGCAAGAGACCGGAATGCACGAGTTCCGGAAGGGAGACCGACTAGTCTCTCGCCAATTCTGCCGATGTGAGCCGACTTCGCCCCAGCAATTACTCTTTTGAGGGACCTGGAGGCAAAGTTAACTTGCTTCTTTAATGTGCTGGTCTTTACATCCCGTGCTGTCGCTGCATTAGCCCATTTTGGTAACATTCCTGCTATCGGCGGGACGCCGCTTTGCAGGTTCGACCAAACTAAGGCTGGGACTTGCCACCTGTGGGAACCAGGGAGAATGGAATGAAAAGTGCGTACCCTGAAGCACAACATCAGCGACAGAGTCGGCAACGACAATGGGATCATCCGGCGAGAAGCAAACCTGCAGCAAAAGATAAAAGCTATAGTGCCATAAGCGGCAACTGCCTGTAACTCGCTGCCGCAGCCGCAGCGAGTGAACGAGTGGCACTATACTCCTAATCAGGCAATGGTCCGGATTGCCAAGAGGGGCCTCAACGGATACTTTGTAGCCGTCAGGATGTGAGGTCAGCAGAAGATCCAGTGAAGGCACGTGGCTTTCTGCATCTGGGATTCGCGTAGGCGTTGTTACCAGCTGCGTCAAGCCATATGCAAAGGCGAAATCGTGAACAGATCTTCCCGCATGATCGGTTTTGCGTGAACAAAGCCATTCGGCGTGATGGGCGTTAAAGTCGCCAAGAATCACGATCTCTGGTGTGGTGAATGGTGCATTTACACAATTAGCCCACATATACTATGTTGAATTTATAGCACCTATTAATATTCTTATTTGTAATCATTCAAATCAGTTTCAATAAGTAAAATCGCCAAATCTTTTACAACGACTTAGTTATGTATATAAATTGGTTTATAAGTTTTATACCGAGAACTGCACACCTATTACAATTTCCTGTTTGCATAAATGAAAAATCTTATAGTGTATATTAATAATTTATACGATACATACTTTTGCGCCGCAGCATGTGTATTTCTAGACCATAAGGTCTAGAAATACACAATTATGTCCAATTTATACATAGTATAAATTACTTAGGTATACCTAGTATAGGCTATATTTAGTTTTACGGAATTTACTGAAAGTTATAGAATTTTAATTACGTATTTTATAATCCAATAGTTCTGAACTTAAAAATCGACACTCACTGGCGCCTGGTAAATTAAACTTAGAAGTTATTCGGTGCATACGGACACTATTTGTACAAATAGAATAAGTTTATATTTTAACAGTCCGTGTTGGTAATTATATTATAATACTATATCGTTTTATAGTATAACATTCATCAAGTCATTTCTTCTTTATAGTAAAATAAGTGGTAATCTTATTCTAATGGAATACTATTTAGCAATACTATACTTAAACTGAACGTTACTTACCTTTAAAATGAACACTGCACATAGTCGAGTGCTGCACAACAGGACCGTGGATATAGTGTGACCGTGCCTATGTTATTATTAATTAGGTCATTAGTGACTGCAGAGTGTAAGTACCATAGACGGCGTGAGAATAAATGCCAGAATCTAGCTCATTCAATTGAGGTGGTACTCGCTTCTGTTTCCACGAGACACATGAAGTTTACTGGGAAATAAATGCCACAACTCAGTTAAAAAAGTTCTGGGAATCATGTGATGCTATATCTTTATACAACATTGGGGCTTTCTAGCTTAGTTAATTTTTTATTATTTAATAGACATTTGCATAAACACTTTTTGAGTATTAAAAATAACTTGTTATATACATGAGTATAAATGATCAAATGAAAATTTAAAAAAATTAAAGATCTATAAATTTGACAAACAGACGTTAAATGCCTTTTGAAGACTCACATTTAATGTATGTTATTATTATTATTTTATTTCAATTACTAATATATATTTTAAAATTCACAAGTTTAACAGCCATGAATTATTAATTAATATTAAACCCAAAAACTATTACTCTTGGAATAGGATGGATTGCATCAATTAATTTAGGAATTCATCTTTGGCAACGAAGGCATCCATTTTTTCCTTTTTCCAATCATGACTCACTTATTTCCTTCATGTATCACGTGCACCCTGAGACTCCACATGCTGGTTTTGCAACCAGAGAAGACTTAATTTACGGAAGGCATAGGCGCTCTTACCAGTGCTTTACTGTAGCGGTAGGTGGTCTGCACAATTTTTTCTCTAAACCCGCTGTAGTGGTCAGTCGTGAGGAGCCGTTTCACTGAGGGCCGAGGACACTGCTCTCACAAATTTCCGGTTAAATTGTTTATAAACGCAAACGAAATGTGATAACATTATAACGTTTTGTTTTTAAATAAAACAGACGCTTAAATTATAAAAGTATAGAACAGATGATCAACCCTGATCAACGACCTTCGTTCATGTAAACACAGCATTGGTGTGCTTTAAGTTCTAGATATTGCTTTCACAATCCCGTGCTCATGAAAAGACTTGATATGCAATGAGTATTTATATCCGAGAAAGAGTAAAAATTATCTTGAAGCTAAAAGTTGTACTAAGTACAGATAGAAGGGCTGTGTAAAGTAAGTTTGTGCTGACTCCCTTTGTAGCCATGGAAGGGCCTTTGTGGCCATCTTATAATGGAAGATAGAAAAACTTGGAGGCAAGAATATTGTTCCAATCCTAAATAATATAGGTAGGAAATACGTGAAGTTATACTAAAGATTACCAGCGGTATGTAGGTTGTAAATTTCTTCATTTACAGTGAAATGAGTATAGGTCATAAGTTATATACAGTAATAAATCTATGGAGATGCAATAACTTCTTCTTGACTAAAAATGCAAATGAAACGACGAACAGCTAAAATTCGTAGGTTCATATTGATGACACTGCAAGTTTATATATATATTATTTTATAATTTATTATATAATTCTACTAGTTGAAGTAGCTGCTACTTGTTGTCCTGTTCTTAATACGTAGTTACTCCTGGTTCTGCAAGCTTCTTTAAGACTATACTTACTACTTCTGCCTACTGCCTCTCACTGCTGCTACTACTTCTTTGGAGCGTATTAATATTAAAATTGACCAACGAATCTATGTAGGTACTTTTCAAAATGTGTTCACTTACCATTGTAGAAATATTACCTCACTAAGGACTGATTTTGTCATTGCCATAAAATTGTTAAACAAGGATTTTTATTTTATTATTTATGATACTTTTGAGAACAATTTTTTTTTTACCAAATATGTAAGTCCAATGCAAAATCAGTCCTAAGAAACTCTTTCTAGTTGATACTTCTTGTAGTACCTGTAACAAACATAGAAATAAATTAGATTACTATTGAACTCTCTAGGTAAAAAAACGTTCCTATTATATGGACTATGAAATAAAAAAAAACACCACAATCAGTTCCATAACCGAATGTCCTTTTCAAGACTTAGCCAGGACTGATCGCTACACAACAGTGCAACTGGATGAAAACAGGTTGGACAAACGGACAGACGGACCGACTAGCACAGTTAGACCGCTGCTTCTACAACTGGGTCATTATATATATATAGTGAAGTTCAAGGCGCAACACTCATTGCAAGTTAAACTCTCGCACAAGCAACACGCACTTTCACCGGTGACAATAAAGCTACATCGTTGGAAGATAACGTGAATCAGTGTTACAGTGATATTCCTCCAAAATCCAGATAAGGTAAGCGGTTTTTTGAAGGGCTATCCCATATCCCAGTGGAATATTCTTAAGTGATCGTGACAATCGTGTGAAAGTTGGACAGGACGTTGATAACTGCCAGTGATAAGTAAATTATAGTTACTGTGTTTCACAAGTGATTTGGTGATACAACATGTTTGTTTATGTCAGTTGTTTTTGAATTTTTTTTTTTTCACCTCAAGTTAATAAACAAACTTGTATCGAAATTGCTGTTAAATGTTTTTTTATTTATGAATTATATTTCATTGTGTTGATATTCTTTATTTATTCAGTCAAATTATTTAACAATTAAGTATGTATCATGGGTCTGAAACAGGAAACTGTAAAGTATGATTTTTTATTAGTAATGAAAGAATTTAAATTTAAGCATGTGATGCTTTATGATGTGAATGGATAACATGTGTGTATTTGTGTTCCCATAGCCAACTTCAACATAGGTGTCCGTTTAATATCTTAAAGCTATAAATATTAAAACAATTATATTCAAAAATAAGTATTATTAACAATAGATTCGTAATATATCTTAGGAGTAGGTCATGCCGGTATCAAAAAAATAATATTAATTTAAACCTAACGAGATTTTAATATCTTAAAACAGTAAACCGAAGAAAATTGCTAACATTTCTGGATTCTGGTTGCAAAAACAAATATATATATAATATTAGAAGAATAGGAAATGGATTATCGATAACATTAAAAGAAAAAAAGACGCATTAGTTACACAAATTTCACGGCTACTGTGTGTGTTTCACACAACATATCGGTTGTCCGTCTTACTCATGTATATTTACATCATATGAACCTTTACTTTCTAAAATGTGAAAATTTTCACATAATACTAAACCAACATCTTTACTTTGAATTAGTCACGGGTAATATACTGAATACAAACGCAAAATATTTTTGAGTAACTATTTTTATGTAATAAGTCGATTTACAAATGGTTTACAAGTCGCGTTATAATTTTTTTACAACACAAGATATTTATTAAAAGTTCTTCGTAGTTGTTTTTAATTGCTCTATTATTTAAATAGAGCGAAGCAATCAATTTTTACTGCAACAATATTGAAGTTCATTTTATTAACAAATAGAAAGTAGAAGAAAAGAAAAATCGCATATCTTAGGAAACAGGTAGGTTTTATCTAATTTTTATTGGCAACATACGCGTCAATAGAAACAAGCTAGCTTAAATCATAATTTTTGTCAACAAAATCGTAGTAAGCAACACGAAACCAGATAGATTAGACAATGCAAGAGTTCAGTAAAGGCAACATAATGCGGGTATATAGCGTTCTCTGGAAGAATCTTTAACCAGTAGTTCTTTAATTATAAAAATAACTAAAATTCAGTGCTGGATTATTCGGATCCATGATAATATTATGATTTATATCCTAATGTTTGTAAGCAAAATATTAAATCTTGAAGATTCTTATATATGATGCTTGGTGACAGTTTCCTAAGTACTTAAAAATCTTTAAACGTGCGTCGGAGCTGTGTTGAAAGTGGCGAGGAAAGCTGCTGCGATCGGAATGGCCAATAATCTTGCGTGCCGACCGCCGCCCGCGCCGCGCCGGGCCCGAGTTTCTCGCAAACTCTAATAGGTAGAATGTAGTAGATGCAACGTATTTCTAGTATTTTCCAGACATCTATATAATTTATAATCATCATACCAATACTCTAATAACTTGATAAGTCTCAGAGACTATGTTAGCTATGTATAAATTGGTAAAAGGAACGTGAAATCTAGGAAATTGAGAAATTTATCAAACCTCAGACAAGCTGGACTCTACTTACACTCTTGATATAGATGATTCAAAAAACAAATCTAAGATAAGTCTGTTATTTTACTCTAATAAAACATTTGAATTTCCGTCATAAAATATTTATGCGCCTAGAGGTTAAACAATGAGATAAAAAAATATAAAACAATTTCAATTTCAATGCAAATTATGGTACTTTTGTATGAGTGCTGCTAGTAGTCAAAATATATCTTTATCTTTTATTCAACGCAAAATCTTAGACACAAACAAATAAAACCTAGTGACTTCATAGTAATGATTAATCTTCATCTGAGTCGCCATATCACTAAGAAACGCTTGATACACTCATGCCCAAAAAAACTTTAAAGTGAAAGTTGTTGACCGACGTGAGAGGCAATCTCGTCATTCACCGGCATCGTTGGGCAATCGAAATCATTTTAAAACGAAAACTACATACCGGCACATCAACTAAGGCGCGACTAATTTAAAAATGTACCTGTAGTGAATTTGTTTCCTTTCGCTTACAATATTGTATATATATACATATATATGTTTACTAATTAAGCTTAAATTAATTGTTATAAAGTTTTCGTTCGTTATACAATCACAATCTTAGAGCTAATAATTTTATGTTAAATACCCTAAGTTGGGCTAAGACCCAAAAAATAAGTTGAAATCGATACTGTAAAAACAAATCCGAAAAAAGAAAATATTATGTTTCGAGGTAGCAACTTTTGTGATATTACCGTTTCCCTTTGTACTTACCTTGTAATCTGCTGTTAAACATGACTGGCGCTATTTGTACTAGTAAGTAGGTGTCGACCCGAATCCAATATGTGCATCTGAAATCAAGTGTACCGTACGATTGATCCGCATCAAGAACACAGTAACGGTGTTCGATGCACACTGCACGCAAGCGTCTACAAAGCACTGCTTATGGAACATTAATATAACTCATCATTAGAACGATACAGCTGCAAAAAGTTGAAGGAATGAAGCGTGGATATTTATTTTAATCGTACAGGAAGCTTAAATTCGCTAAAATTCCATTGCATGCGGTTCAGCATGGGATATGGCTTCACAAAATTCATAAACATTTTTAATAGCAAAATTTAAATTATTTTAATAGCCTCCAGTGTGACAATTGTTCACGATAAGTTATTTAGAATAACTGTATATATTTAGTGTCACTTTATAACGATGTACGTTTATTACGAATAAATAATTTTTATCCACGCTCATATCCGTGTGTCGAGCACGCACGCTTACAGACTTACGGGTGGTTTTAGAAAGCGCATTGCACGCTGGACCGGTCAGCGAGCGGGGAAAAAGCCAAAAAAATGCGGAAAAGATCAACTAAGAATATATTGTTTTGTTCAAACTTATATCGTACTCATTTTCTTCATGTTTACACTAAAAACAAACTCTGAAGAGCTCGTTTGAACGCTAATACTGATTTAAAATAGCTCGTTTATTGGTAAAGGTTATCATAGGTTACATAACGTCACAAGTTAACAAAAATCTGAACCACTGCATACACTACAACGTTACAAAAATTAAACCTTGGGGCACGTCTTGCCCTTAAATATTATACATAAATATATTGAGTTGACAATAACGTAACGCACAATGTATCCAATGCTAGACCTACTCGTTCGCGTGTAACACCTACTCATACTCTACTGCAGAATTAAGAAAATCGCATCATAAAAGAAAAACTGGTAAATGAATGGTGAAATTTGCCTTCTATCTCATTTATCTACTGTGAATTTCCGATGAAAGTTGGGAGCTGGTCACAACGTAATAGCTGGTCTGAGTCCTCACTCCGAAATTAGAGAAACGTTAACCTTGCACGGCAATAGCATACACGCGACCGGATCGTGTAGCTTTCACTTAACGCCATGTTTGTTAGCGGAGTCACCTTCGCGTCGCGATGTTCTGCGTTACTAGATAATGTAATTACGCTTACCATAATTATGTCCGTCAACAAAATTGACAAATAGCATATGTTTTTTTGAATCTACTAGCAAATATGCATACAGTTTTTTAGAGTAAAGCCATCGCAGACCTATGACTTTTACGGTTGAAACTCCAGAGATGTAAAAAATTAACAATTAGTATATTATTGATGCTTGCAGCCATGCATATATAAAATAAAAATAATAAAGATGTATCCTCTTCTGTATTACTAAGGAGTACAATTTAAACATATGTTTTTCTTACACCGATAGAAATATAAAAGTCAATGGGTAATCAAAGATTTCATATAACTCGTATAAATGTAGGCCATATCGGACGTGAAGATCCGCAACGAAAGTGAGCTTAGTTTCTCGTTGCAGCCGTAAGTTCAGTCACCTGCGCCAGCAAAGGGTTACTAGGTCATGGGGACGTGGTCACCTTAAAATCGACCAGATTTCTATTTTTAATCGATTCACTCTGTAAAATATAAATGTAAATACCCGTTACAGAAGAGACAAAACAAGTTTATGTAACATATTAATTAGCTTTTATAAATGCGACTTCTTTGTCAAAAGTAAACCCATGCCCGTATAGGTAATATATTTATAAATAGAAATGAATAAATACGCTGCTAGGCGCAATACTAGAACCTAATGAATTAAATTGGGATTTATTTTTTCTAATATGCGTAGCAATCCGCGAAGAAAAAGTTAAGGATTATTTTTGAGGGACTGTCAAAATCCAATAGCTTTTGGCAGAACGATGTCAGCTAGTTGTAAATATAAATAGCTTAGTACCTAGCGGTTTACCAGTAATTTAAGAAATTTCTACTAAGAGAATCTTGATGGACTGCTTGCTGTCACCAACGACTCGTATAGCTCTGTGGTGTCTCTCTATAACATTGAATATTACTCGTTTCTAGACTTGTTAGATAAATGTTTAATAAATAGATATATACATATAAACCAATATAAAAACGAATAAAAATAAACTAAACGTTACCACGCCCGTGTTCCCATACGTGTACAAATATTCTGTGTAAGACGTATAGCGACTGTAAATAAAACGCATTTATCGGTAGAAGAAAGTAGACCATTCGTGGAAGTTTCGTGACTAGCGGATGGTTAAAATTTGCGTCAATTCATACAACTAGCACCTTATTAAGTCTGGTAAGAGGTGACATCCGAACAACAGTTACCAAAGACCGGGTCACCTGCATTTGAGGGCATGCATGTAACATACTTCTATGCCGGATAGCAACATGCCCAAAACCCTGTTACGATTATGCACTACTGCTGTAAACGAATAAAGCGATGAATACTATAAATAAAGCGATGTGATAGTAATTATTAACCTTAAAGAAATTTAAGTAGGTTGCATATTCTTTATTATAAATATATTATTCCAGTCTTTCAAGTTATGTACATATGCACTGTCCGGTAAAGGTATCGAAACTGTGAACAAACGGATCTAAAGGGCTTAATTAGGGAATTTATGTATATAAATAAATAAGAATTGCATGCATAACATTTGTAAATAAATGCTGTCCAGTTGAGAAGAGAATCCTTCAAAGTGAACTAATAAAAAAGTAGAAAACCATTTCCGGTGTATGCACCAATTATTGTTATTAGAAATAACAATTTCAAGTATCTCTAAACAAAACATATGGAAATGAAACTAACAAGTTATTCAATTCATAAATAGATGATTTATTCAGATTAGTAGTTAGTTGTTTTTTTTTTTATTATTTTATGATTTCCGAGATCAGAATGTAGGAAAACAGCGCCTGTAAGTATATAAAAAGTAATGTCTATCAGGTGCTTAGAATTCTATGTAAACACTTATTTGTTACTTGAATAGATAAACAATGCAGGAAATCAAGTACTCGACACTTCGAAACTGCAATGTATATCGTCAACTTTATACTACACCTGAAAAAGCATCTCACCAGGATGCCGCAGTGTTGGTCACCATGCTGCAATGACTACACTGCAATGAGGATGGTGACCACCACTCTTGGACTAAAGTTATTGCTTTCCATCAAGCAGAGTGGAGACATTATGGTATACATAATAAAAACACGTGTATGTAGTTTTTTTAAATACCTTTATTCCAAATAAGGACTAGTAAATATACCACACTTAATGACCGAGATTATTAAAATAGATAAGAAAAGGCGTAAGGAATGTTGTACCTACACAAACATCCTCTAATTAAAGACTGACATCCTCGTAAAAATACAGAGAAGGCGTCAGCGACGTTAGGAGCCACTTTCTAAGCAACTCTTAAAGCAGGCAATAATTTCGCGGGAATCACTCATCAGAACACTTTCTAATCGACGTTCATTGCGCGAGAGTACAATTAAATTATTTTTATTCTGTACTTAAATTGCAATCATATACCAAATATGCCTCGGTTTTGGGCAAATGATTATATTGAAAAACAGATAATGAAGCTCAATTAAGACTTATATAAACAAGTTGTGGTTTTCTTTGTTACAGATGCATCACAAGGTGGCGGGATGGGCACTTCTGGCGTTAATCAGCTCTTCAACGATCCTCCACACACTAGCGTACCCACAGCATGTTCCGCTCATTTCACAGGTATTTATTTACCATTATATACTTACGATCATGGATGTATAAAACTTAATACCTAATTGTCAATCAAAGCACTGAGATGAATATGCAGTAGTTTTATAAATAGGTACTTATAGAGGCAATTTAGTCCAACACATAACAGCAAATCGGTCTAGATCTAGATTTATACCTATGACATGTTTTGTATGGAACATTCTTGGGAGAACTTGAGCTAAAATTATATAGAGAAATTATGTTCATAATTCAATCATTAAGATTATATTTTCTTCGAAATATTTCAATTTTACTTACGTTAGTTGGACCAAAATTTGAAATAATAATCAGTGAAAGCTGACCTCACTAACTGAATCATCTTAGTCTAATGGACTGATATCACGTCTAGCCCATGAGTGTTTATGAGGGAACTTTGAAATGTCTATTTTTGATGGAATTAAATAAATAATTATTTGTGAATATTTCAAGTTTTTCTTTTTTCGTGTCTTTATGTAATATTTAAATCTGTAAGATATACTAAGAGAAATATACTCCTTTAGGCGACAAGTAATGTACGAACACACAGTCCCCAGTATTACAGCAATTCGTTGCCACTGCCTGCCCATGAACAAGTAGCTCAGGAACGAAAATTTGCGGAAAAACCTAATGCGTTGAAAAAGGTTGCTCTGGATGACATCGATGAAATACAAACTAATTCAATTTCTGATGGTGGATTCTCTTGGTCAAACATGCTCGGTATGTATCAACATAAATCTAACAGCAAATTTAACAACACCAAGCTTGCTTACCTATTATACAAATTATTACATACCTGTTAAATATTGTTATTTCAGGTATGCTAATGCAAATGATTTTTAACCCCGCCACAACTGGGCCTAACAAGAGTGACAACCTAGATACGGACTCCGTGTCGCCTTCTCCTTGGGCTAACCTATTCTCAATGGGCCTCAAAATTTTAACAGCCATTCTAGGAGGAGGGGCAGCAAGCGACGGTATCGACAAAGTAGACAACGGTTCGTCGCCGATGCAGGTACTTGCTTTGCATTTTTTTTTTATTAAACTTGGAATACTTTCTTATATATATTTACCTATCTAAATAACATGACATCCCGTATACACTGCATATAAGCTTGAATTCATTATAATATGTACAAAAGCAAAGATACATATCTATTTATCCATACTGATACACTAACATCTTTATGTAGATACTCATTGATATTTAGAAATTCTAGAATTACTCAAGTGTAAAAAGCACCACGTAACTTGATCCTCACCTGTAGCAGGCTGCAAGGCATCATCCACTCAGTAGTCAATAGATTGCCTGAATTCACTTCAAATAACTAGTACATTCACATCCGGGATCACCTCAGAGGAAGTTACCACACAATACTACTTACTTACTCATATATTGTAAAGTGCATTTACATTTGTTTTCCCTTGAGGTTTTTCCTACAACTGTAATGTAAATAGTAAGATTTGGTTACGGAGACGGTATTGCTTCTCGCTTGCTTCAGGGTATTTTGGCTGCGGTTCTGTCGACGGTGCTCGGTGCAAAAGATCCCGACCAGGTCGCCTCCATGGCAAAGCAGGCTGGAGAGGTACGCTGTCCACCCTTCCTTATCCTTTTAGTTTATGCAGAAAATCACTATTTTCTATCATATCGATGTCATTTATTTTTCTGTAAGCCTGAATGCAGTCTACGTTTCGAAACCTTGATATAGCTTCTACTAAGATAACTTATTTTTCACAGTTCATCAACATCGTAGTAAACCTTCTGGATGCTCTGAAGACTTCGTTCTCTCACAGATCGCTTACCGCGCGGTCAATGGGTCGTAAAGATTCAGTCAGTGACGCTGCACTCGCCGGTATTGCAATGCTTAAAACATATGTAAGGTCTTTTGGTACCAATGATGACAAATGTCTGCAGAAGTATGTATGCGACGCCAATACTGAGTGTTCTGATGACATCGGTCCGAAGAGTGTCTTCTGTCAATTTGGAACGTAAGTATAACCAAATTAAATTTTATTGTTTTTACGGCAAAACTTATATCAAAAATGTTATCATTTTTGTTATAGATATGCAGCAAGTTTCGTTTTGGAACGACAGTCTGGTGGCACATTTAATGATTTCTATGAAGCGGGTCGTAGGGGGCGCTCAGGAGTTGATTGTCGCCAGATGTATTTGCAGTGCAATGAAGTTTAATACCAACAGAAAAATCAGCCAAAATATTCTTTAGTGCGATTTCAAAATTAGTGGTAACATATCTTCAGAGTTGCTTTTTCCAAAGTTTTGCTTCCTAGATTATTTCGGAGAATCTTTATTTTCAGTTTCTAGTAATAGTAACAGTAAGATCATCAATACATAACACATGCAAAATGTGGAAAAATAGTCAAAAGCAGTTATGATCAATTAAGGTGGGTGCATGAGTATTAGTAGTGAGGCCATGAATTATTTTGGCATACATTTTGCTCAAAAAGAATCCCATCGCACTGATAAAACAGCGTCAGCTAGTGTTTAATAATAATTTAAATTATTTATTTATTTAACTTATTTAAGATGTTAAAGAGTAAACGTTTTACAAGTTTAAAAGTATCTTACAGTTTTATAACAGTCTATTCTATGAACCCTTGGAGATGAATAATTTATTTAATAATAAATTAATATTTAGTGTAATTGGCACATTGTTTATTGTATAAATAATGAAATACCGCCAGTTTCCCGATAATTGACGACTGATGTAAAAAGTTATATGTGATATAAATAAATATTTATATCATCAATAGTTAGAATTTATGTGTATTTTGTGTGATTGAGCGATTGAGGACGTCCTTGTGTGTTTGTGATGTAAATTATTAAAACGTAATAAATATCTTTTTGTTTTATTTATTGTTACAAGAAAAACTGTCAAAGGGTATTTTATTTTGAAAATAAGTAAAGTAGAATTGCTAGACAATGACACAGAATACCGCTATAATAATTTCACATATTAGAGCAAGCAAAACTAAGTAGAGCATACTATGCACTCATGAGCCAGCGCATCTCTCTCAGTTAATCCTTGACATTCGTTGACAGTGTGCCTGGCTCTGAGTTGACAGCAGAAATGACTTTAGAAGATCTGCTTTCTCAGGTAGGAACAGGAACAAAGCATCTCACGGACAGGTCAGTACTTAATCTTATTACCATGACGTAGAGTGAGATTATAAGCAGTGTATTTTTAGTAATAGGACAACTTTTTAACTACTTTTTTTACAATTAAATTTAGTTTTGACTTACAAAATTTATGCTATTTGCACATAAATCTTAGTAAGTAACCTTAATTAACAATTCTCAACTACTCAACTTTATGGTGATACAGAGAATTACAAATGTAAGGTAGCTTTTCTTAGAGGGGGGTTAAAAGTAAATATTAAAATTTAAATGAAAAAAGCCTTTGAACTCCAAAGCAAAAGAATTGACGTACCCCTACGCCAAACAACAATTTTAGAGGACCTCTAAAGATAATTATTTTTGTTTAGGCTATATCTATAAAAATATCACTTACCGAATAGTCTTATTTCCTAAATAATGAATGACGATTACACAGTAGTACTTACTGATTTATATATTGTATGTCGTACGTACATATGTAAGTAGTATGTTGTATGTATGTGGTTTCTTTGTCACGATAACATTTCGAAATAACACTAGGAAAAAAATATGAGGAGTTTAATAATGCTGTCAGTTTTTTTTATATAATATTTATTTCTTACGTTCAATTTAGAGCACGTTATGAACTTGGTAACGTGTTTTATACGAAAAATACCGAACAATAATTTTTAGGGTTTCGTTTCGTTCGTAGGAAAAAGGTACCCTTATAAGATCACTCAGGTGTCCATCTATGTCTGTTAGACGCGTGGAAGTACGAAGCATGCCTTTTAAGTTTTGTCGTTTGAAGAAAAAAACAACTAGAACCTTATACTCGTAGTACTTTTTATTGTTTGTCAAAGTATTTACCACGCAACTTAATACACTCGTCCATTCGCTCAAACCAGTTATTGTAACATTTATTCCACTCTAAAGTGGGGGTGTTCAAAATGGCTGACTTGAAAGCGTCGACTGCTTCTTCACCGGACTGGAACCTTTGACCACGAAGACTTTTCTTAATTTTAGCAAATGTAAAGAAATCGTTAGGGCTTAGGTAAGGACTGTATGGAGGATGGTCAAGAATTTTTTTCTGCTTCAAATACTCAATCGTTTGACGAGCGCTGTGTGAGCTTGCGTTGTCGTGGTGCAGGATGATGCGTCGCTTTGAGTTAGATTTCGGTTTGAAAGTTGACGATGTCTTGTGGTAAACAAACTATGGTATACCACTCTGCGTTAACCGTTCTACGATCTTCAAGTGCAATAGTTGCGACTATTGCACTTGAAGACATGGCCGGTTTTTCCAACGAACGGGGCCACCATCTTCTTTGAAGTGCTTCGAGAACGAACAACTTTAGTCGGCTTTGGCTCGTCTTGAAAGACCCAAATTGTAGATTGTGGTTTGGAAACAGGATCGTAGGCATAGATCCAAGATTTCATCACCACTGATGATGTAGTAGACGTGATTTGACTCTCCTCGGTTGAAGCTTTGTAGAGTTTTCTTACACAATCTGACGCGGGCCGGCTTGTGATCGTTGGAAAGCATATGTGGTATCCAATTTTCCTTAGAAAGATTCATTTTCGTACGTAACCTGACAGATTCCAATCGACACTGTGACTAAACAATAGCATTAATCCTAATACTTTCAACTGCTTTGAGATTCAAAATTGAAACACATTCGAATATAGAACAGTTCCAAATTCAAAATTGCCGATAAATATGGAAACGACAGAACTTAAAAGACATGCCTCGTATCGTGTTGAAACGAACGTCCCTTGAAGCTGTACAAAAATAAAGTATGTAGATAGATCAAAACATTACTCACTAGAGGTTCTTCCCATTGACCTCGAAATTTTCTTGCAAGGAGCAAGATTTTACAGCAGTTATTAGTTTATTACACATAATTAATGTAAGGGCTCTCCCTTAAACTGCGAAATTAAGTTTGTCTAACGAATAAAACCGTCAAAAATCTTTAAGGCTCGATTTCCTAATTAGACGAACTATTACCCGACTGCGCAAGAAGGAGAGTTTTTTTTGGGTATATGTACATATGTAAGTATGTATGATATTTCTTTGTCAAGCCCTAGAGCCTAGAGCACTTGATAGATTTCGAAATGTGCGGTATAATTTGAATCGACTTAATAGTGGGATTTTTATGGTATAACATTTCAAGATAACGTCAGCACAAGAGAGAGGAAGTTAATAATGCAGTCGGGTTGAATACATCTTTTTTTCTTCTATTTATTTATTAAATCCTTAACAATTACATTTGCAGGTCTTAAACCTAGTGTAATAGTAACGCAAATTGGTAAGTGTTTTATGTGATAAAATAATACTGCCAATGAGAAGTTTTCAAACAAAAATTCAATTCGCGGAAATTATGTTGTATGAGATACTACTAACTTATACATACACACACGACCATATTTCCAAAGGGAAAGACAGAGGCGTATATTCTATTTTTTTTTAAAACATCTCCCCATTATATCAAAGGACCCCATTTTGACAACAATAACTTAGTCCCACTTAGAAGAAATTGTATTGTTAATTTAATGATAGTCGTTGAAAGTGCATTACTGAAAGATTTATTACCAGATTATTAATTTGCCAAAAGCACTTCTCATCAAAAAAAATCGAAACACTTCGGAAAGTTTGGTTTGGTATGAGTTTTATGTATTTTATTACATTAAACTAAAAATAATAATAATGCCAGTAAACTAACAGGATATTATAAGGTATGGTTCAATAAATATTAATGTTTGAAATTATAATTAAATTTATTTAGCTATCGTGTTTTGTTAAACAGGTATGTTTTTCCCTTTAAGAAGAATTTGTAAAATGTAAGATACAAGAACTTAAAACAAAAACTATTTTTTGAGCTCGCAAAGAGTCTCCGGAGCAGGATCTCTCACTCTAACTCTCCTTAACTCATCCCATAGCTGTTGTTCTATGGGATTTATATATTTGCTTCTTGCTGGCTAGATCATAACCGTAATATGCATACCGTATAAGTAATGCACCATATGCGGCTCCATACACTCTTTGATGTAACGTGACCCATTTAATGATGACGGTTTTTCATCGGCGGCGCTTATGCCTGCCTCCTCAAACCGTCTTTGAACCACCACCGTAATTGACTCTTTCTTCAATGTAGCAACTTGCAAAACGCTCTCCCTCTCTTCGATACACCTTCTTTCTTCCGTCGTCACCATAAAGCATGATCTTACTCTCACATCAAGAGAACTTTGCGCCATTCAAGGTATGATCAATTTAAGTGCTCGCGTGCAAAGCTGAGACGCGCTGTTCTGTGGTCTACCGTCAATTTTGGACTATTAGCTGGTTTATGAGGTTTCAGGCCACGCTCAGCTAATCTTCTTCTAATAATTGAATCGCTCATAGTTGTTCCTTGAACCACACTGAACCGCTGCTGCAGTTAAATAGCGTTAAAGTATCGATTTCTTAGAGAAACTGACGCAGTATACTGGTCATCTTGCTTAGACGTGATTATGGACGGCGAGTAAACATACCAGTTTCCCAATAACGCTGATTCACTCTATTGACAGCAAACAGGCTAAGATGCAATCGAGCAGCCGCTACATGCTGACTATACCCAGAATCCAGCAACGCCAAGACTTGGGCGGCTTTCGTGGACGAGGTATCCATATTTGTTAGGAAAAAATCTCTTTGCTAGGAGGTCACAGAGCTTAGTTAAACACTTAGTTAACAATCACTATTAAAAAAAGGTATATTTTTTGCAAAGAAAATGTGATTAAATGCATCTCTACAATCATTTATTGGATGCAAATTCGAAAATTTTAATTCAAATTTAGAATTGTGGTACATCATTGTGACTATAGACTAAAACTACCAGCTATTAATTGGCGTATTTTTTTAATGATATTTTTCCACTTTTTTATTTGTAAGCCGCCCATTTATGTTTTTTTTTTGTTTTTATGTGTATTTAAATTATAAGTAACATAAATTAAAGCATAATCTGAAACACTTATCAACTCGAAGTGATGTAATTAAATATTTTTTTAAAGACAAATTCATACTTTTTAATATATATGGATATGGGTTGAAGTGAGATCATATTGCTAAGAATCTATTTATTTATGAAGAAAACAACATTTATTTTTATTTTGAGTTAAATTTGGCATAATATATAAGGTGTCAGGTAAACACTCCTGAAAACGAAGACTAATAATACCTTTGATTATGGTTTAGAAAAAAAAAAGATCCCGATAAAAAAAAATAAGAAAGCAACAAAATGAATCAGCTATTTTAACTCGAAGTCGAAGAACGCGCAGATACTGAACTGGCGATCGTAAAGCACGCTTACCCTACCCGTCCCATTCACACACGTTGTCGTATGTAAGATAAAAACAAAATATTTTATATAACCCGTCCTGATAATTTATGTATTATGGTACCAAATTCTGCCAAAAGATGGCGTTGTATAATATTGGTCATTCGTAGAACTCGCTATCAAGGTCTACGGAGAGTAGTACATAAGCATTATATTGTATTATTTATTTGTCCATTAAATAGACTTGGAGCGTTCCTCCAAGTGGGAAACCTGTTTATTTTTGATTTAATTATCCAATTAACCCCATAGTTTCCCGGTGGTTAAACACACGTGCAGCAGCAGTCGCTAGGTATTGGTGTGATCGCCCGCTTGTCATTTGACCCGAGCGTCAGATGGCTTAATGTATTTGAATTTGCGTTTCCACTGTTGGCAGGTTTTTGAAAGTAATGTATTTTTTGTGAAATTATCCTTTTATTTACACTGTACTAACATGATGGAATGTAAATAATGCTAATAAAACCTTTTAAAAATGTGTATATTTCTTGCCTTTTACGTTTTAAAATAACAGATCTACGTTTTAATCTGTGCTTTCTTTGTTGACCGTTGTAAATATGGAGATCACCACTATCATCTTGTCATAAATAAATTTAGGATAAAGAAGGAAGAAAAGTAGATTTATAGAAAGTGCGTAGAGATAAGAACCTATGATACTGTACGTCTTAGACGAGGAAACGGGGCTGAAGCTGCAGTAGCTCGTAGAAGCCAAAGTCGCGTAAATGAGTTTCCCGTACATCGCGTGTCTGGAGAACACTCCACTAAAACGGAAACACGTGCTAGCTAAATCCTTCTTTACTATTAAATTGCCATCTACAAGTTTTAGGTATATGTCATCAAGTTTTGGTTTTGGTTTCAATTGGTGTTTTTTCTATTTTATTTTGTATACAATGGTATTACATGCGAGCAAAGCAAAGCTGTCTTTTTAAGTTTTAAATTTTTTTATTTCGTTATTTGGGTAAGTTTATGTTTTATTTAATAGGTGTGAAATGACATTTTGTGTTTAGTGTTGGTTTTGGAGTGCAGGTAAGTGAAATGTTATTGGAATATTATCAAGTTTCCAAAAATGTCTTCAGTGGTCGGCTTTTGCATTAATTTCAATAAATTCTTATCAAACTTTCTTGTACAATTGATTTTTTGTTCTTAATGACTTTACTGCTTTTATATGTATCTAAAATATTTCGAAACCTTTAATGCTATATTGTATGTATTAATTTAGTGTCACTTTATTGATATATAATTATATCATTACGTAAAAATATGTATTATTAGTTTTAATTATTTTTTAGAGTTAGCTGCAATGTAATGAAGAGATAAAATCTTAAAACTTGCTTTACATGATAATGGAAATGAAGTCCCTGGTCATGAAAACCCCACGAATGTATTAGTCCGAGGATTAGCTCTTTTTTTTAAAGGCAGGAAACGCATTTGCGACTCTTGAATCGTAGGTATCCATGGGCGGCGGTAGTCGCAAACCATCAAGTGACCAGTCTGCTCCTTTGCCTCCTATCCTATAAAAAAAAGGAAACCTATTCACTCTATTCCTGAAGGATCATAGTTTTCTGGTAATGGACTTTTTATTACATGTAAAGCCACAGCAAGCCATTTATATATATACTTGTTCCAAATGACCTTGCAGCCTATATATGTATATATATATTACGAAACGCAGGTGCAGAATATATAACATATTGTAAAAATGCAAACATGAATTTATATCCAGCTGCTTTGTTCTCCTTATCATCATCGTTATCAATATAAGACGATCAAAGTTAGGCAAAACAAGCGTTTTGTTTAACAATTAAGGAAAATAAATTAATATTATAACTCAAAACTACCTTATGTTTTCCTATTTTAACAAAATGTGACATTTATGAAGTACATAATAATAGATAAATTAATCCGATATATTTTTTCTTGAATTAAATAATAAGAAGACTTTTTATTACGTTCCCTTAATTGACGACACGTTCAATGCATGATCGCGAAGTCACAAAATGACAAAAGCTTTTCCTACAGGTAACTAATTTCAGTCTGAAAGAAACCTGAAATGTATAAATGGCAACTTTATTTTGAGATGAAATTTCATCAAATATCATAAAGTAGTAAACTATGCTAAACATAAACTTATAACGAAACAAATTATTTTGACGAAAGGTACTTCAAGTACCACACTTTTAAAATCTTTAAATAAGATTATCTAAGATTACATGATAATAGAGAACACACTTAGTGCATGTATTCGAATAATTAAAAAAAAATAGTAAGAATAATTAAGAAAAGAAAAAGAAAATCTGCTAAAATTTCTCATAAATAACCGTGACATTATCAAAATAATATGGATGGTGGCCTGCTTGCTCCCTTTATTGACTGAGGTCATCTGATTGTAAGTGGCATGGACCCACCGTCCATGGGCACCTCTAACTCAAGAGTCGTAAGTGCGTTCTCGACCTTTGAGGGCGATGAAGGGTGCGGGGTGCGGGGAGGGGAAAGAAGAGAAGGGGATGAGGGGAGGGGAAAGAGAAAAAGGGGAGAAGAAAGAGAAAAGAGGGGAGGAGAAAGAGAAAAGAGGGGAGGGGAAAGAGAAAAGAGGGTAGGGGAAAGAGAAAAGGGGGGTGGAGCTACCGGAAACATCTCTAATTTCGGCGAAATGCCACGCAAGCGTTGCTTCACAACCGGTACCGCAAAGGTCGATTCGTGCATAAGCAAAAGCATCTTCGACAGTAAAACATAAGTAACTTAAGAATAATTTTTAAAACTTGCTCTTGTCATTATTTCGTCTACACAAGTTCCAGCATCAGCAACATATCTATAGAACATATTCTGCCTTTATGTTGAAACATTAATAGATAAACATGATACGGGCATTATTTTGTTAGGATGGACATTTTCTTTAAAATCATTCGCAGTGGACGTATCAGCACCCATATCTCGTTCTGGATTACGACGTTTCAGTAAGTCATAAGATCTTTATCTTCAGAAGTAGATACGCTGTACGCATCATAATATACGTTAAATTCCTTTTTTTTAAACGAGAGCAATGCATTTGAACTCCTCCCAATTACTACATTTTTTTTAAATAAATGAATTTAATTCAATTATTCAGTTAAAGTAAATTCACGAATAAAAGTACTTGAAGGCAAAATGCTGAAAGGTACTGGTCATTACTCGACAACGTTCCCGCAATTATTTTTAACGCTTAGTTATTACTTTAAATAGTCGTTGGCCATCTTGGCCGCCAATATATAACACTGGCTGAAACATAACAGCATTATTTAATGGAATTAAGTATAAATATCTTCACTAATCGTTATGTTAATGATTTTGAGGTATTCCCGTTATAATATTCTATCGATGTACGATACCAAAATACATAAGTGATATAACCTAACCAACAAAATTTATAAACTCCATAAAACAACCAAACGCTCTGTGAACTCTGAGAATTCAGTGCGACCGCACAGATAAGATAACTTTTATTTTATTTATAATTGTGATTATGCCACTATAGTACAAGAGTTTAAATTAGTATTTCATTGTTTTATAAACATTTCCATATACGGAAATCGGTGTTTGGACGCGTTCCCAATTTGAGTCACTAGTTTTATGAGTAAAAAAATGTGTTAACATCATTTTGCAAAAACAATGGAGGGTTTATATGAAATAAACTTTTTAACATTAAACAAAAAACAATAATAATGCCAGTTAATTGCAATTCAACGAATACTAATGTTTCAATTCAAAATTAAATTTATTTAGATACCGTGTCTTGTTCTACAGGTATGTTTTTACCTTATAAGAAGGATATAAAAAATGTTTAAAAAAGAGTTTAGTCAGTATCTCGTATTTCCTTCCCGGGCCCCGATGAGTGCTTCCATGCGGTTCCTCATGGAATGGATGAAAGTCACAATCTTGTGTTGTGGGATGTAATCCTACTCTTCTGGTATAATCTGTTTAAAGCTGGCCAAGTGTCTCTGGAGCTGGATCTCAGGTGTGTAGGGTACCACATACGGCTCCAGACACTCTTCGATGGAACGTGATCCATTTTTTATTTAAGGACAGCAAACAAAACATACATCAAGATACATATTAACGTGACCATATTTTTACATTATATAGTGTAAGCTTAATTAAAGGCATGCATTAAACATAGTAGTAGGAAGTGCAGTAACAAAACAGATTTTTATCTAGATAGATTATTACATAAATACAGCTACTAATTAAAAAAGAAACGTATCGTATTTACAAATACAAATAAAAGCTTACTAACTTATGACATGTTTGTTTTTACAGTTTTAAATATAATAACGTATTGTAAATTAATAAATATATTTACATTTTGTTCTACGTTTTGCCAAATAATAACAAAAGGGAATAAATAGCTTTGCTCTATTCAAGGTATGACCAATTTAAGTGCTGACCAAGTGAATGTGCAAAGTTAAGGCGCGTCTTCTTTGGTGTACCGTCAATTTTAGTTCATTAGCTGGTTATGAAGTTTCAGGCCAAGGTCCGCTGATCTTCTTCTAATAGAAAAATCGCTCACAGTCAATTCTCGAACCTGTGCTGCTTTAGTCGAATAGAGTTAGTGACGATTTATTAGAGAAACTGACACAATATACCGGTAATCTTGCTCAGACGTGACTCGATATCTACCAGATAATGGACGGCGAGTAAACACACCAGTTTCCTGATAACATTGATACACTCTTTTGACAGCGAGGCTAAGATGCAATCGCTCAGCCACAGTACACTGACTATAACTTGAACAACTCAACTTGTCCAGCAACGCCACGACTTATAGGCGGCTCCCGTGGGCGAAGTATCCATGTTTGTTAGGCTAAAATCTCTTTGCTAGGATGTCACAGAGCTTAGTTAACCGCTCAGTTAACAATCACACACAAAAATTAAAAATCAGATGGAATACGCATTGAAAACAATCTCCACTATCATTTATTGGATGAAAATTAGAAAACTTTAATTCTAATATACCTAAACTACCAGCTACTTATTAGCGTATTTTTTTTGTGTCATCAGTCCTCTTTTTTATTTAAATGCCGCCTCTCTATTCTCTTAGTTTCGATTCGATTCGATTCGATTTCTTTGATGAGAAGTGTATATATTATCTATCACGAAATAAAAAATACAAATAATTTTCTGCTGTCAGTAAATATTCGTAAATATGTATATCACACGGCCCTTGATGGAAGATAATTGCATACGCTTGTGAATACAAACAAACAAACTGCGGCACAGGTGATGTCAATTTTACGTTGCCAACCTAAATCAGCACTACGCTGAAAGTTTGTTCACCACGATCATTTATAAAAATAAGTGTAGAAAATAATAGGTAGGTACGATTTGTCACAGTCTTTTTTGTTTTTTAAATCGTTACAGCAACCCCAATGAAACCAAACTCGAAGAGCTTACAAGTAATGACATCAGGTGACCCGTCTGCTCGTTTGCCCCCCAAAACTTGAAAAGATAACAGTTAAAAGTTCATCTATCTAACTCCTGACTCCATTCATATTCTTTATTGTACACATAGAATACAGAAATTAAAGATTATAGAGAAGGAAAATAGTCTGTACAAAGGCGAGTGTAACCGGTAATTACGATAATAGAAGTAGGTCAAAATTAATTACCGAGATTTGTATAGCTACATAGTAAAAAAATAAAAGCATGCTAAAACATGAGGAGATGTTTCATACATTTTCAAATATACAAATACATTTGTCAATTGGATAAGTTACAAAGGTCGGCCTTATTACTTAATGCAATATTTTCCAGTCAACCTTATGTTAGGATGGATTAAAATGATTCGGACATATAGTGGTAAGTGTATATCAAATGTGTATATCGAGTGTAGGGATGGCGTAGCGGTCTAAGTGGTCATCTCGCCACTACACTTTTTAATACAATTGATCCTAGTGCGGGCGTTGCCTTTTTTTAAGAAAAAAAATATATAATAAAAACTATTATTAAGTATTAATTGTTCACTATTCTACAAATAATAATAATTGTTCACTATTCCATGTGCGGCCGAACCTGCGCCTTATAAAGTTGCAGGCGGTGGGCCGGAGTAAAATACTGTCTCGATCTGTTTAGTACACCAAGCTTCTTCGAGGCTAATATGGCCTTACTCTCTAAGTGACCGCGAAACTGGACTTCGCTTGATATATCGACGCCAAGGATTCCGATACTGGCTGATGCAGTTAGGGAAGTGCTCTCAAATTGAGATGATACGACCAATGGCAACTTTTTAGCGGTGAACGCGCAAATCTGTGTCTTCTTGGGGTTAAACTGGAATATTTTAAGTAGACCCCAATCTGAAACTTTTGATAAAGAAGTTTCGATTTCAGACACAAGTTTGGATCGGCTTCCGATGACGTTTACCCGAGAAATGTTAGCGCGGCCGGTATATAGGGCATCACTCGTGCTATCGTCCGCATAGCAATGGATGCTGCTAATCTGCAGCATGTCGTTGATATGCAGAAGAAACAGCGTGGGTGATAGCACACAGCCTTGTGGGACACCAGAATTAACAGACTTTGAGTCGGAGCATGCACCGTCAACAACGACCTTGATGCTTCTGTCTGTAAAAAAACTGGTGAGCCAATTGCACAGTTTTTCGGGAAGCCCATAGGAAGGAAGCTTCGCAAGGAGCGCTTTGTGCCAGACCCGATCGAAGGCCTTCGCCACGTCCAAACTAACGGCCAACGCTTCCCCCTTGGTCTCGATCGCCTGTGCCCACCGGTGAGTCAAGTATACGAGAAGATCACCAGCTGAACGACCCTGACGGAAGCCGTATTGTCGATCATTGAGGAGCTGGTGGTCTTCTAAGTACCGGAGGAGCTGGCAGTTAACAATGGATTCCATTATCTTGGAGAACAAGGAGGTGATGGCTATGGGTCTGTAGTTGGACGGATCCGAGCGATCTCCTTTTTTAGGGATTGGGTGCACTAGAGCTGTCTTCCATGAGTTCGGTAATACGCCAAGAGAGTAGGAAAAGGCGCGTTAAAACCGGTGCTAACTCTAGAGCACACGTCTTCAGCACGATAGGAGAGATTCTATCGGGCCCACTCGACTTATGAACGTCGAGGGAAAGAAGCGCTTTACGCACTGCCCTTTGTGTAAACCGGACTTCCGGCATGCGGGTCTCGCACTGCGGTATGGTCGGCGGTGCGTTTCCCCCGTCGTCCAGGGTCGAGTTGGACGCAAAGAGTTTGCCCAGAAGATCGGATTTTTCTTTAGCGTCGTGAGCCAACGAATTATCTCCTATGCGCAGAGGTGGAAGGGATGGCTTACAAAAGTTCCGCTGGACAGCTTTGGCAAGAGACCAGAATGCACGAGTTCCGGAGGGGAGACTCACTAGTCTCTCGCTAATTCTGCCGATGTGAGCCGACTACGCCCCAGCAATGACTCTTTTGAGGGACCTGGAGGCAAAGTTAAATTGCTTCTTTAATGTGCTGGTCTTTACATCCCGTGCTGTCGCTGCATTAGCCCATGCTTGGTAACATTCCTGCTTTCGGCGGGACGCCGCTTTGCAGGTTCGACCAAACCAAGGCTGGGACTTGCCACCTGTGGGAATCAGGGAGAATGGAATGAAGAGTTCCATACCCTGAAGCACAACATCCGCGACAGAGTCAGCAACGACATTGGGATCATCCGGCGAGAAGCAAACCTGCCTCCATGGGTAGGATGCAAAGAATGTTCTCATTCCATCCCAGTCTGCTGACCTTAGTGCCATACGCGGCGACTGCCTGTAACTCGCGGCCGCAGCGAGTGAGCGAGTGGCACCATACTCCTAATCAGGCAATGGTCCGAAGAGCGAGGTCCAGCTGCGTCAAGTCATATGCCAAGGCGAAATCGTGAACAGATCTTCCCGCATGATCGGTTTTGCGCAAACCAAGCCATTCGGCGTGATGGGCGTTAAAGTCGCCAAGAATCACAATCTCTGCGGATGGGACCTGCTGGAGCACTGAGTCTGTAGCCATTTGGACGTGGTCGATGAGTCGGTCCGTTTCGGCATCACCGCTATGGGACCTGTAGAGGCATAGGTAGATGCGGGGATGGTCGTCGCAGTCTACACGTAGCCATAAGATGGAGAGGTCCCTACCTTCAAGATTGCCGAGGCGGCGAGAAGTGATATCATCTCTAACGTACACGCATACACCAGCCTTAGGAACAAAGGAGTGTTCCAGTCCGTACCCAGGGTAGCAGAGGTAGGATGTGTTCGCTGGAGATGATATCTGCGTCTCGGTTAAAAAGAGCAAGGTCGGCTTTGCTGTCTCAAGGTGGGGGGGGACAGTGTCGAGGTTAGAATGTAAGCCCCTGATGTTACACAAATCCACAGTAAACGTGACAGGGGGTGCCATGGTATGCCTTCTCTTGCCCTGAGCAGATTTTGAGAGCGCAGTTGAGCCCCCCCAGACTACGAGGGGCAGCCTGGGCGTCCACGCTCAGGTATTCCGTACTGAGGGTGGACGTCCAGGGGGGGATTCTCCAACGCTAGCGCTGGTACCCCCCTTGGGTATCATTTTTGTTAACAGCGCTATCATTAGGGGGGGTGGGGGATTTTGGGCCTCCGGAGACCTCACTCATTTCGGGGAAATGCAACGCAAACGTTACTTCACAACCGGTTTTCTGTGAGGCCGTGGTATAGCACCGGTCGAGCCGGCCCATTCGTGCCTAAGCATGGCTCTACCACGTAAACTGATAACGTAACTGATTGTAACTACTGGTTGTAACTTACAGGTACTCGGAATACGCCGGACCAATCCACGATCACGATCACCATGTGTTTTACTCATACGAACCGTCTGCTCAGGCACACGAACACGTGGCTACATCCAAGCAGTAAGTTTAGCTTTGTTACTTTCAGCAAAAACCCAACCTTATAGACCAATTTACAATAGTTATAGAACTATGGGTATATAAGGGTTGTGGCATTAGTAGTTGACCATGTACTAGTAGTTGACCGCTTTGTATGAAAATTTAAATAATAAGCGTTGTATTTATTGTATCTAATAAAAAAACTAATTTACAAGTAGCTGGTGCCATCTATTAACAACTGCAGAAAGCTCAGAACTAAAGCGCGTTGTGTGTAGCAATGGCCGACAGTTGTTGTTGACAGGTACAACTGTGTGGCACGTTTCTTGACTGTATTATCTAATTTAACTAGAGAACAAGTGTTTTTGTGGAGATAAATAAGTAACACAAATAAATTCTTCAGGTAAGATTTACATTTAAATATTTTTAAAAGTGTTTTCTTTTAAGTTCAAAAGTTTTTAACAATATAACCTCACATCTCGAGTGATTGTTTGGGGTGGTCATCTACTGAATGGTATTTTTTGGAAAGTTCAGTAATTGACCGTGGTGGTCAACTACTGATTCAATTGTCTTAACATAGTTATTGTATTATACATGTATTTTCATAATCAACTTAGCCACTTAACATTACAGCTCTTATCCAGATTTATAAAACATGATGGGTTTTAGTAGTGGACCACGTGGTCAATAACTAAAGCATGATGTGGTCAACTTTTAACACAATTTATAAAATGTTGACAAGTTGTTTTTATTGCAGGGTATTTAAATATTATTTTCAAGATGCCTGGAAACAAGAACACATTTCTAAAGTACAGTGAAGATGCTATGAAAGCTGCAGTTGAAGAGGTTCGCCTGCACAAAATATCTATCCGAGCCGCTGCAAAAAAATTTGCAGTTCCCAGAACCACATTAAAATATAAATTAGAGGGTAAATCCCCAATGGACAGAAAAATGGGCCCTCCTTCAATTCTAACAAGCAAAGAGGAGGCTGAGATAAGCAAGTGGGTAGAGAACATGGCACATGCTGGTTTTCCAGTTACCGTTGAGCAGCTGTGCATGAGTGTGGAGAAGTACATAAAAGACGTGAAACGTGATACCCCTTTTAAAGATGGAAGACCAGGCAGGACGTGGGTTATAGGTTTTCTGCGGAGAAATCCTTCGATTTCAAAAAGAGTTTCTCAAAACTTAACTGCCTCACGGGCAGCAGTCACTAAGGCAAACATACTGAATTGGTTTTCAGAAGTGAAGTCCTACATTGGAAAAGAGTATGGTGATGAGATCTTGGAAGATCCATCTCGAATATTCAATTGTGACGAGTCTGTTTTTTTTTAAATCCTAAGGGCCCCAAAGTTCTTGCTAGAAAAGGAGATAAAACAGTTTATCAAAAAGTTAATGTTGATGAGAAGGAGTGCGTTACAGTTTTGGTAACTGGTAGTGCAAGTGGTGAAGTAGCTCCCACAACTTGCGTTTACAAATATAAGCGTATTCCTCAAGATATAGCAGAAAATTTTCCTAAGGAATGGGGGCTAGGAAAAACGGATTCAGGATGGATGACATGTAAGGCATTTTTTGAATTTATTGCCGATATTTTTCATCCCTGGTTACTACAAAAACAAATAACTTTTCCAGTCATTCTTTTCGTGGATGGCCACGCGTCCCATTTATGTTTGCAAACAAGCCAATTTTGTGAAAAAAATGGGATAATTTTGGTAGCTTTGTTACCGAACGCCACCCATATTTTACAGCCTATGGATGTTGCAGTGTTCAGAAGCCTCAAAGAAGCATGGAGGAAAAAAACCCATCAATGGAGGATGGATTGTTCAAGGAGGTTCTCATATCCTAAAAAAGAAAGATTTCGCAAAGTTACTGCAAGAAGTGATACTTCAAAATATTACAAAATCTATGTTGTCCAATGGATTCAAATAATGTGGATTGTTCCCGTGGAATCCGCAAGCTGTTGTGGTACCAGACCAAGGATTATCCCAAGAACAAGAACGTAATTCAACCGTGATGAAAACGCAATACCTAAAGCGGGGTTTGGATTTTCTTAACGACATGATGGAAGCAGAAAAAGTAGCTATTTTTAAGGCATCTGAAGGTACTTGGAATGGAGATCCACTGGACACTTCTTTATTTAAATTGTGGAAGAAAATAAAAATAGAGAAACTTTCTTCAGAGGCTGAAGAAAGTTTAAACTGTGTTGATGGGGAAAATATTTCTGACGGGCCGGTCAGAAATGATGATTTCCCACAAGCAACAGAGGCCTCTACTAGGATTGCTGATAATTTATTAGCACACCTCGATTCTTCAGAGATTCTTTCTGATGGAAGAAATATAGAAGAAGCTTCTGTAATGGACTTAGATGTCATTACTGCCTTGGATCCAAATGCTTCGGATTCAGTTTCAGTAATAGAGGCATTTAGCAGTCTAAACAAAGAGAACGTGGCAGGTCCGTCACACAAGGAAATACCAAGTCCATTTAAGAGGCACTTCTTTTATCCTGCGTTTGAAGAAAACAAGAAAAAAAGGATAATGAGGGAAAGAATGCCAACGATTGTGTCCGGAGAATAGTGCCAAAAATATTTCGAAACCAAAAAGAAGAAGAAAGAGGATCTTGAGCAATTGAAGATAGAACGAGCCACTGAAAGGCAACGAAAGAAGGAAGAGAATGAAAGACTAAAGAAAAATAGGGTTAAATTGGTGAAAAATAAACACATTAAAAGTGTATCAAAGATTCTTTCAGATAGCTCTGACTCGAGTGTCGATGTTTTTCTGGAGATAGTGTGGTTTCAGAATCCTCGGGAGATGAAAACTTAAGCAACCTAAACCCTTCTAGAAAACCGTTATTAAAACAAATTAATGAATATGTTATTTTCACATACGATAATAAGTATTACCCTGGCAAAATAATTAATGTTACTGAATATACTGCAACAATTTCATCCATGATACAGTGTGGTCGCTTATGGAAATGGCCCGAGAGACCTGATGTTCTTGAATATCAATGGAAAAATGTGACATCCCATATAAATGAACCCAAAAAGACCAGTAAAACGCGTAATGTTTACTCTGTTCCTGAGCTAGATTTCATGTGGGATTAAGTTTCCAAAAGACCTATCTGCCCTTCCAGTTCTAGCGTTCGTCACTGAATATTATATTTTTTCTATATTATAATTAAAATGTTTTTTGACATATCTGTGGTCTTATTTACCATAAAAGTAGCTTATATTCATATGTCCAACTACTGATGCTAAATACGGTCAACTACTAATTTTTTCAGATTTTTATTGGTCAACTACTGGAGCAAAAACTTAAATTGGTTCAAATTTTTTTGAAGTGTGTATGTTTTGTTCAATTGAAAATTTATTAGCAAAACTTAATCTGAAGGGTATAATGATTTCTTTTAAGTACCCACTGAAATTTTAAAATTTAAATGTGTGTGGTCAATAAAAAAACATTTTAGCAGCGATCTTAAGTGGTCAATTACTGGTGCCTCTACCTTATTATGTTTACATTTGGACTGCAAAACAAGACGACCAGACCAGACTCGTCGTCTGGGCCGAAGTCTGGTGTACATAAAAAGCTGATAAGGTTAGGTATAGATTGAACAGATACATTTCATTGCTACATACAAGTAGGTAGTATTATTCTTTCCTAGAAGAAGGAAAAGACAAACTATTGATTAAACATTTAAAACAAATGTTTCCGGTGAAGCAGGATACATTCGTAAATGGTCGAATCATGCACTTTTTGCTTACTTCACGTTTTGTATTATCTTCGTTTCTAACTACACTAACTTTTACCAAGTGGTATTCGAGACCTTCACATTCTGACAGGTACGGTAATTGAACTAAATTACGGTAATTTAATGACTTAATTAACAGGTACGGGTATACATTTCTATTAATTAGAAAATTGAAATAGTGTCCTTAACAATTAGACAAACTTCTTTATAGAATATTTTTATTAGAATAAAAGGATTAGTGTACCTACTTACATCATTACTGTGATTATTAAGGTGTATGACATTAATGCCTTACTGGTTTCAAAGTAAAAGAGGGTCGTTATCACGAAACTGCGTTTTTCACTGTTTCGCTCCTATGGGTCGTAGCGGGCGGGCGGCGGGATGTGTAGTCTATATTATTCCTCAATCAATACTCTATCCAACACAAAATTTTTTTTTTTCTTCAAATCCGACTTATAAAAAACTCTTCGGTACTTTTCAAAAACTCTTCAGCTTTATTTTATTGAGATTAAGGGATATTAAGATTTACCATTTGTAACTTCTTTGTTGTGGTCGAATACTTCAAATATTTACAAGAAATTAAAGCTTTTCTTTTGTGGAAAACGTCAAAAATAGGTTACATTTGTAGTGTGTGTGTGTGTTTTTCCTTATTGAAACTATCATTTGTTTTATTATTTCTTGTCTTGTCATGGCTGAACTCAGTTAAACTTGATGAAAACTATCTTTTATCGAAAAAAAAAACCGTTACATGGGTAGATAGATACGGGTCGCTCTAATATAAAGCGGGCGGTGCATACTGTTGTCTGTATTCAAGTCGCTATTTAAAAAATAACTGCAATAATAATAAATATGACGACAAGTAATACGGTTTTAAAAGCGTCGAAGTACTCCTTCGGATCAATATATTTATATACCATAATAACGCTATATTTCGTTTGTTCCAGCAGCTATGGAGGTGGATATAATAAAAGTGGAGCGTCTATGTCAGCACTGACCCTGCTAGCGTTTCTGTTCTTCCTTCACATTCTACAACAATGCATCAAAGACCACATGACTGACATGAGTGCAACGCAACCTGTAGTGGTTATGACAGCCGGCAGAGAAAGTGACGAAACCATATCTAAATCTGTTGTTAACAAAATTGATAAAACTGGCATTACCAAAATTGACGATAAACTCAATTCCGAAAATGAAAAATTAAATCCAAACGATGTAAAGAATTCTTATGACTACGATGATTCGATAAACAGAAAACAGTTTATGAAAGTGCATACGACTAATTACGAAAAATCTCATGAGCAGAAATACAAACATGCCTTTAGTATTGCAAATCGAAGTTCACATATCCCCGGATTCGTAAGTGCGATGGATGACGAGAAGCAGTATTCAAATGGACCGCTTAAATAAATTAAACAAACTTTTTTTATGTTCATATTTATTATTATATAAGAAAAAATACATTTTTCACTGTTGGAAAAGAATTATTAAATGCTAAAAAAAACATGTATGTTCCCTATTTTTTCAAGCAAACTTTAGCAGCATCAAAGCGGTTTCCTCATACGTTAAATTTTCATATTTTTTTCTAAAATAAGTAGTATTAACACCTTACATTCAAAAAAAATACAGAACTGTCGTTTGGTACACATTTGGAAAGTACATGTTCATTCAAAGTGGTCTGTATTTTTATGCATTGATACTAAAGCCTGTATTAATAGACTGAACTTATCTCTGGGATACATATATATCAAGCTTGTATTGGCAGTGTGGATGTTGTGTAAATTATTAATACGAATCTAGGCAGCAATAATAAATCGTAGTCCAAACCGCAGTCAAGAGCCATCACAGCTGATACTCTCTCAAAGCATGAAAGCATGAAAAAATTGTCGTTAATTAATAAAGTAGTGTTGAGTCGTTGAGAGGTATCACTTAATATTATCTAAGTATATCAAAAACTTAGTTCTGTTTTAAGTCATTGTCTGAGGAATAAATTTACGTTTTGTAAAGCTAGTACATTTTCTGGTATTTCTTTGAAATAGCAATACTGTATATGAATTCGACATTGAATATTATACATATTTTCACCATCATTTTCATCATGCATTCTTGGATATAACGTACCTATAAATTATTACGTAAAGCGTGTAATGTTGGCACAAAGACATTTTTATTTTTTAAATAAATGCATAAAGTAGCAAACATTTCATGGCCTGCCAAAGCTACTTTTACCATGATTGTATCTGGAACAGCAATGATCAAACAACATATATTTATATACATACACACATACATTCAAACATATATTTATTTAAATATACGGTTTTACTCAAGTGTGTATTTCGGGGATGCCCTACTAGTTTCTAGTAGACTAGCCCGATGTAATACATCCAACTGTGCGTTTATATTATCTGTCTGTCTGTGTCTGCCTGTCAAGACCCATTTTCTACGGAAGGCGTGAAAGTATCAAGTTGACCAACTGGCCCGTTGGTCTAGTGGTTAGTGACCTTGACCTGACCTGACCTGACCTGACCAGGGCTGAGTCTGGGTGTTATTTGTATTCGTTGTATGAATATTTGTCAAGTCCTTCGCGACACAGGAATTATCCCAAATGCGGAAGCTCTTCTTTAAACAAAAAAGTTTAATGATTATTTAAATTCTTACTATAAATACTTTCTTCTAATTGAATCCGGTTTAATTTAAAGTTAAATATACTTGTAGCTAGTTCGTTTGCTTACGGAACCCTCGGTACACGGGTCAGACAGATAGGTGAAGACCACCTTTTCTTTTTGGACGTTGATATCGATTTTCATATTTTTATATAATAGACTGAGCAGATTAAAAGCTTAGCTTAGGCTAGAAGCTAAACTAGAATAATAGAGAGCTTTATTTTTATTTGTCAATATGGAACATTTTATTCCGTCTTTCCGACCGCCAGACTTCCGACTCCGACTGTCAGAATAATAAAGCAATTTAGGTTTAGGTATATTCAATACCTGTCCATGAAATGAAGTTATACTGGTCAATGAAATGAAACAAAACATTCAACACTTAATGAATTATGGTCGAATTATCAACAAATAGTCAATCTCTAGAATAAACAAATATAATACATAAAAAAAAATGTACCGACCGAACAGAATAGTTTGTCCTCTCACCAATTAATAAATACAATTTTTTTTCATCATTTCTTTATGCACTCATACTGTGTAATTTGGAGTAACATTTAGGCATTTTTTTATCTTAATCGGTTTACTTTCCAGTTTAAAAATAATCAAATTAAAATTAAAAAAAAAGAATTATCACACATTTATGTCATTTATTCCTGCATTTCATTACCTAGAGTAAAATTCAGTTGGGATCTGAGAACTTTATTCAATCATAAGAATACAATAATTTACTTACATGACTTTTACAGGATCATAAAAACTATTTGACGATTTGCACTAAATAAAAACTAAAACAAAAAAATTAACACACAAACACCAACTACATTCCACAGACGAATAAATAATGTTAAGGTAATGTGAAATATCGTTAGTTGGAAACTTTCACTCGAATACAATTTTACACCAATACTGCGTAATAGACGTGTCTTACGTCATTCATTTTAACTTTGAGCCTTTAATGCTTTTAGGTTTGCGGCTTTGGGCAATTTAATTAGGTAATATTACTTTAGTCCTGTAGATCTCAATATGATGATGCTATAAGGTCATATTAATATTAAGGATGCTTGATTATATTTTTTTAGTGTATCAACAATGTTCAATTTTGCTCTATTTTGTAAAAATATTAATTATTGAATTCAGGAATAAATATTTTTTCGAAGAAAGCAAGAAAATTATATTGCAGTAATTAATTATATATTCTTAACGACCGGCGCAAAAAGATGCGTGTAGGTTTGACGAGTCAGTTTGTATGATTGTGTTTGTGGGTCTGTCTGTGTCATGTGTGTAATGCAATGTTTGTTTTGATAGATATTTCAACAAGTGTTCTTTCATATATATTTAAACGACATCGGTACAGCCGTTTACAAGAATCAGGGTATGAACAACATCGAATGTTTTCAAATAGACCCAAGGGTATCAAATGCAAGAACATGAAGTGTATATTAAAAAAAGTGTAAGTGACATATAAAACGATAAAGCTATCTTTATGTTATGTGAAGTGAAAGTGATAATGATAAAAGCAAATATGATGGCTGTTTGGAGGAATTAAAAAAAATAACAATTGTCTGTGGTTGTCTGTATGCTCAGTGGGTAGGTAGGTATATTGGGGTTTTATTCTGTTGGTACAATTAGTCAAACAAATATAACCGGAATTGTGAAATATCAATAAATATAAAAAGAAACTGACGAGAGGATTATCTTCCGATTCCGAAATAATTATGTATATTTAAAATTGCTTTGGACTTGAAGAAAAAGTATTATGAAACTACATTTGTATATGAGGCTGCTAGAACCAGAGTAGCCTAACTACATTTTAGCGACTTTTGACCTATTTGCATTTTCGTAATTTAGAAATGTTAATCTTTATGACCAAAGCGGCCTAAAGTTGTTTACACAATCTTGACATAGATGACAATACAAATCAATTTCGGCTTTCATTCGAATCAACCAAAATCAAAGTGTTGCACTTTGAGGGTTAGGCTAATATTACACTGGCAACAATTGAAAATCTTGACTAGTTTTTGACAACTTAGGTCAATTGTCAATATGACTGCTGTCACGATGATTGTCAAAACGTCCACAAAAGGCGCGAAAATTGTTACAATTGCGAATGTTGTAGATTATTTATTTATTAAAACGTAAACAAGAAGAAACAAATGTGGAGTCACAAATGGAAGGTAATTATTCAACAATCAATCAAAAAACATTTTTTTTTAAATCATTCTTCTCATTTTTTTTTTGTTGTAGGTATATTTCACGACAGTGACGAGCCATTTCAAGACTCGGGTTCTCAGTATTTAAAAAACCCGTCGCCATCCTTACTCCATCCTTACTAGAATTGGCCGAGCTTCTTGGTGACGACAACATCACTCTAGCACCAGAAAATGAGCAAGAAGCGGTACCTCAGAAAAAGACTAGGAAACATAAACGTGAACTAAAGAAATGGAAGAAGAATGTACGGAAAGACAACAGACCTAAAGGTAAACAATACATAAATACCAAAGGAAATATAGTTCCTCAAAAATAAATCAATGTTGAGCAAACCATATCTTTCTTTTTCTCTCTTCATCATTTTCTCTCTTTTCATCTTTTGTGTACAAAAATGCCACATCAAAATAAGTCCTCAACAAAAAGGCTTATTTGAAAAATTCTATGAACTTGGAACATTTCGATTTACAGACATTATACCTACTTTCTCAAATTCATGTTGCTCCAAAGACGACACAATCACAGTCAATTAATCAAATAGAACCTCCTATGTCTCGGCGGTCTGCTAGCGGAGTATACAAAGTTGCAAATTCTGATGGTGTACCAACAAACCTGTGTAAATATTTTTTAAAAAGTTTTTCAAATAAGTGATGGTAGAATCACTAAGTTACTAATAATAGATAAACTGTCTATTTCTACTCCACCACAAGACCGAAGAGGAAGACATATACCAAAAAATCGAACAAGTGATGATCAAGTACAAAATGTTAAGTCATTTATAGAAAAATATCCAATGTATGAATCCCATTAAACTTTACATAAAAGTTCAGATAGAGACTTGAACATAAGCAAAATGTACTCCTTATACTGTGAACAGATTGCTACAACTGTATCTTACTTCATGTTAAGTAAGATTTTAATCTATCATTTCATGTACCAATCAGTGACTCATGCCAAAGGTGTGACATGTTGAACATAAAAATTCAAGCTTGTGATAATGAGGAAGAGAAAAGCCAGCTTGAGACTCAGAAAGCCCCACTTATTAAAAGCAGATTCTACCAGAAATAATTATAATAAAGACAAAAAAGACAACTATAGACATATTATCGATTGCATCATGCTGCCACTGATAAAGCCACTATGTGTACATAAGGTGAAACAAGGAGATAGGATCTTGTTTGCCAAGATATATTAAAGAAAATGTGACTAAAATACTTATTGTTTACTCTGATCAATGTGGTGGACAAAACTGCAACATAAAACTGGCTCTTTTTTGTCAATATATTACAGCCCAGGTTTTATAGATAAAAGTATTGACCACAAGTTCTTTCCAAGTGGTCATTCTTACTTAGCTTGTGACTAAGACTGTGGGCTTATTGAGAAGAAAAAGAAACTATTTAAAAATATATTTGTTCCTGATGATTAACATGAAGTTATTAAAGCTGCAAGGAAGAAACAGCCTTTTATTGTGATGAAAATGAAAAAAGAACACTTCTTTTCTACAAAAAACTAAATGAATATCATTAATAGAAAAATAACTAGTGAGGGCTCCAAAGTTAAATGGTTAGCCATTCAGTGGCTAAAATATCACCAATATAAATAAATATGTAATTTTTTTTTTAAGTACTCACATAATGAAGATTTTTTAGTCTTTTGATTTAACCCATTCCTCCCCACTGTCCTATTTTTAGGACACCATATACAACATTTTTTTTTACATGTTGGGTCGTTTATTTTTATTGTTTCTGACAAAATTCGTATTCTTGCACTGTTTTTCTCAAAATATTTTTTTTGTGAAAAAACACTGCAGTGATTGTTTTATACCTTACCATACAAAATAAGTTAGTAGAACTTTATGTTTAAAACTGTTAATGGTCAAATTTTCAAATACAGCTAATATTCTTATAATTGTTTACTTTTATTATTTCTGATCACATACAGGCTGACACAGCATTAAAAGTTTTTTTTTCGTATTATTTTTTCTTAGCGTATTATGAACTTAGTTTCAAGATTTGATAAAAAAATTCCAAAGTTTTCGATGCTTGGGAAGTAATGGGTTAAGCGAGAGGAATACTATTGACATACTTGAACTAGAGCTTTTATATCCTGGTGAAAAAGCAATCAGTAAGGAAAAAAAGAAATATTTACTTTACTGGATTTACTTGATTATATTCCACCAATTCATCATCAGTTTTATACTTCTATTCCAGTCAGCCCCACTATTAGGAATACTTTACATCTCGCTGAAGATAATGACTACAGTGATAGTAATTAAATTTAAGATAGTAATAGTTACTTGATATGAATAAATACAGACAGTTCTGGCCTAAGTTTCAATTTTGATTTAAAACATTTATACTCCTTGTTGCCATAGTGGCCTATCTGTAAAAAAAAACAAATTCCATTAGATATAAAAATTTTAGGTACATAATAAATAAATACATAAGTTTATTAATCATAATATGTAATAAAAAATATACCTTCATTAAACTATTTTATTAAAAACAAATTTGAAAATTACACATTTTTATTTTTTCTTCATATTGTAAATCACTGTTTTTGTAATTAGGCTATTCTGGTTCTGGCAGCCTATTATCAAAGTATGAATGTTAGGTGTTTGTTATTTTCTTTAGAGGTATTTGGTAAATAATAAGTTTATATCAGTATAATTTGATTGCTGTTATATTTAAATCTGAATAAAAACCAATACCCATACAGGTGGACTGACGACCTGCGAAAGGTAGCTGGGACATGACTGGATGCGAAAGGTGCTAGACCTGGTGCAATTCCTCACGTTGGGTTATGCCCATGTCCAGCAGTGGACTGCGATAGGATGAATGATGATGATGTACAATGTTTATGCTTGAATGCAAGAAAAAAGTAGGTACATATTAAGTTTCCTCCAGTGAAACATCTCTGTTAGATCTGTTTAGATTCTTAGCAAAATAATGACTTTTGGTTTAATTATAAACTTGTATAGGGTATTCTATTGTATGTGCTGTTTATTGGGTTGCAAAATTTGTTGGACCTATAGAGTTGCAAAAAAACTAAATTACTTCTGTTCTGGCAGATTTTCATATATAAACGAAAAGCGTTTTTATTTGCAGACCGGGAGCGTCACTCACTGTAACGTAAGATCTGGTGAGAACGACTCACTGAAATGCAGTACTAAGTATAAAATATAAAGTATTATTAGTAGTATAATTCATTCCAGTCAGTGTGACTACATTTCAGTATTATACTTAGCCAAACAATGTTAACTGACTGAGACTACTCCGGCCACACACGAGTCCGAACCCTAGTGTGCGATGGCATACAGCAATGTATGACCGACTGATAGAAGAAATTACGGTGCTTTTGAGGGTATATTGTGAAAACATCGGTAATATTCCGAAAGTAAGGCACGTGAGCGCACCCTAAAGTGGTCCACGTGATACCCTAAAAGTGACGGGTTTTTTTATTCTTTAGTTGCAGGTGAGAGTCTCGTGTAGCGAGTGACTGGACATCGCCCAGTTATTCCGCAGCCTGCTTGAAGCCTACCCCCGAGTCCACCATTAAAGGCATAACGTTTCAATACCAACGATTTACTACCAACAGAGAGTTTTCGGCAAGCCGTTTGGTCACTTAAAGTCACAAATGAATTTCAATAAGAAAAAAATGCTTTTTCACAGATAACTAAGTAGGAATGTCGTTATTACGCGTGTTAACAATTATAACAATATTTTTGTGGATAAGCTCAGCTACTGTATACATAAATATTTAAATATAGTTAAACAATGGAAAAAAAGGACCCCTCTTTTTAAGAAGTGGGGTACACTTTACTATCAGTTTCCCGTCTTTTTTTTTAAGAGAAACATTATTGATTTCTATAATTATTTATACTAAGAATTGGAAAAAAATGAAACTAAAAAGACTTAACTTTATTGACAAATACATAAGGTACAGTATTCCCAAATTAATAATGCGCATGCAGATCTTCGCTAATGGTCGTATTCCCGGAAACACCCGAATCATTGAATCGTAAGAGCCCTAAACAACGCACTTGCATTTTCCACTTTGTTCGAAAGGAATAGGAGTCAATATCATGAGTACACAATCGAAAACAATTCTAGCGGTCGGCGGCGGTCGCTGGTCAGTTAAAGGTCCGTCATATAGAGCTGCTACTACACACCCTTCTTGGTTTTGTTTTCAAAGGTAAATTTAATTTCAACTTTAATTATTTTATTCAAATTTAAATAGTTTATTTTGTAAAATAGGTAAATATACTAAAAAAACTTATATTAAAAAATTAAAAATACCTTCGTTAAATACATATTAAGATTTAGGCTTATATAAATTTAATAAATAAACACATGCATAAATAAACAAATAGATATAGGAATAAATAATATTAAAAAGTATATTAGTACATAATGCAATAATACAACAAATAAATAAAAATATGCCTAACTCTGCCCATACCATTTTCTTTCAGACGAATTCTTCCAGAATGGATCAATTTAAACGTGGAAAGCCGCTTAAGTCACAAGCACGACAAATGGTATTTCATGTGTACCTTTATTTCTTAAATGAAGCCAATGTTTTCAAAAGAGACCATGATGATTATTTAAAAAAAAATTCAGGACCATGTTTCAAAAGCTACAGGAATTTCACGACGAACTTTAAGTAATATCTTAAACGAAAAAAAACAGAATCAATCAATGAATTTTTTTTTTCCACACCGAAAAAGGAAAACCTAAAAATAGATTTCGGCTAGGGCTTGATGATTTCGACTACTGTGTGATTCGTAATATGATATACAATTTTCAGTTGACGCTCAAAGAACTCCCAACTGTAATTAATTTGAGAAAAAAGTTGATCGAAGCTATTAATTTCAAAGGCTGTGCAGTCTTTAAGACTGATCTTGAAAGATATGGGGTTTAGGTTTCTGAAAACTGATAATAACAGACGGTTACTTATGGAAAATCATGATATTCGTTTAAAAAAGATCAAATATCTCAGAGAAATACAACAGCTGAGGAATTCTGGTAGAAACATAGTGTTTATGGACGAGTAATACGTGCATACATCACATACTAAGGGTAAAACTTGGCAAGATAGCAGAAAAAAAGGTATCAAACAACCTATTTCCAAAGGAGAGCGAATAATTATTGTACACGCAGGCAATGAAAAAGGCTTCGTCCCAGGGGCTCTAATGTTACATAAATGTGTCGACACAGAAGGTGACTATCATAAAGAAATAAACGCGGAACGTTATCAAACTTGGCTACGCAATCAATTGATTCCCAACTTGCCTCCTAATAGTGTGTTGGTAATTGACAACGCCCCGTATCATAATAACCACAAATGATAGCTTGGTTATAACAACACAACATTCCGCATGACCCAAAGAAACTGAAACCCGATTTGTATGAAATTATAAAAAGGTATAAAGAAAAATACACAGAATTTGCCATTGACCGTATAATGGAGGAACATGGGCATAAAATTATACGATTGCCACCATATCATCCAGATTTTAACCCCATTGAAAATATTTGGTCCCAAATAAAGCAACACGTAGCCAAAAAAGATAATGGTATGACTGTCACGTCAGTTAAAGATGCTATATTAGAAAAAATCAATAATATAGGACCAAAATGGAAAAAAATGAAAAATGGAAAAAAGTCTGTGATCATGCTGTTAAATGCGAAGATGAATATAGAAAATTTGAGCCAACAATCGATAGTTTTTCCGATGAAATGATTATTTACACAGGTGATAGCAGTGGGGAAAGTGTAAATGAACAAGAGCATAATGAAAGTTCTGATGAATCTACGATGTCAGGAATAGAGATCCTACCTGATTCTGATTATTTTTTTGTAATTGTAATATTATTCTAGAATGATCAGTGCTGTAAATACTTTTGAACTGAGACTTTAATGATTACATTTCTAAGATTTTAATGTAAACCTGTGTTTGAAAACCATTTTTTTTTTCTTCTAATATAAAACTTGTGTTAATTAAACCTTCTTTTCTTCCATCACTACACCAGCTTCAGTAAGACATTTGAAAACTACTATAACATCTTCGAATTGAATCAATCCAACAAAGATTGTAGCATATTCGCAATCGTGTGGTTTTCCTCACTATTTACTTACATGGAATTATCGAATCAAATTTCGTTACTGATAAATCAATATTTATCTCTTTTAGAACAAAACACATAATTCTACTAAATTATGCATGAATGCACCACTCTATATATATATCGTCTTCCGACGCTCGGGACATACGACCGTTGCCGAACAGTGACGAAGATTTCTATGCGCATTATTACTTTGGGAGACCTGTACATACTCTTTTGTTTCTGATCAATACGTTCATTATTTTTAATACCACATTTACTAAGAAATACCAAAAAAGAGCCTGACAAAAGTATAATGAAACGTAAATTCATTTGACTTAAAACAGTCCGAACTGAAGTTTTTTGTATCAATGCTAGTTTATTGAGTAGCATCAATCTTAAGATGCTATCACTTTCTTTAGAGCGTATCAGATTATATAATATAGGCGTCAGACGAACAGACGAGTCACCTGACGCCCGAACTCGAGTCGCAAGTGCGCTGCCCGCGTTGCATCACAACCGGTTTTCTGTGCGGCCGGTGATATCGCACCGGTCGAGCAGGCATATTCTTGCCTAAACATGGCTCTACCACTGTTAAATGTGCTCTCTTCCTAAAACCGCTTGTCGGAGGCCTGCTGCCTGCCAATCTTCTATTGGTAATTACAGTCGACTCTCAATAATTTGACATTTCTTGTTAAATTGAACACGTAAATGCCCTCTAACGTATTTTACGTTAGAGGGCTCGGACTTTCCGGCACCAATCTGTTAAGAGTTACAGGTATGCTACCCACGACTTGCTTGAACCATTGTTTATACTCCAATTCATCCCCTATCCATCTGTATAAGCAATAGGCCTTACCTTCCCTTTCTATCCTCCTTTTCCTGTCAACATATTCCAAATTTTCCCATTTCATTCCAAAAAATGACCAAATAACGGCAATAGGGCGGCACCCTATTACGTATATAGGGCTAAACTACGACCGGCAAAATGTGGGAGTTACTTACACCTCTGCCTACCCCTGCAGGGTACGCTCTTGAGAACTTTTTTTATTAGAATAAGGGTAAGCGAGTCACAAAAGTAATTTATAAAAGAAAACCTTATTTCGGCTCTGTATCAGTTTTTGTTTAATATATTTTTTTACAAAAATATAGTACCTACTTATTTATGCCAACAATAGAATGTGTTTTTTTTTTTTGCATGTTTTTGTGTAACTGTATGGTACCTGGCACTTGAAGTGTCATCCTACGTGAAGTAGAACTCATTGGGAGTTATTTACAATACTTTAAGTTCAAAATAAAATTATATTATGATTTTTTTAACAAAATAAGAGAAAAACACATTACTTTTAAACCGGTCATAGGCATTTATTTCGTCACGTGCGAAAAATATATTCACATAGTGTTCAAAAATATAAGCTAACTCTAACCGTGTCATCTGCGTTTTGATATTCGTAAACAAAACTATGTTGAAAGCTTTTAAGGTAAACATAAGAAACTAATGACGTCTCACTCGCTCAATATATTTTGTTTGAGTGAGTGCGCTGGAACCCATGGTTGGGTCAGTCATTCGGTTCCAGTCAGTTTGGCCTACTACAAATCCGATGGCGCGCATCTTTTCTTGTTGTCTGCTTTCTTCAATGTCCGCCCAGCGTACCTGTTTTAATATTAGATGATGAAATCCACTTTCGCACGACGGAAAATGCTTAAAACAAAACTCACCTTTATACTTAATATTATTAAGTCAAAAAAGATTAACTTGCTTGGAAAATAAACGTTCCAAAAGTTTTAAAGACAATAATTCAATCAATGAAAATATGTCATTAAGTCAGACGCTTAATTAGATAAAAGTAAATAAATAATCAGTAAAAATACCGTTGGAATAATATAAATGCTAAGTTTTGGCCTAATTATGGTTTGCAATTCCCGTTTAAAAAAATTACAAACATTTTAAAATTCTAAATATAATAATATTGTAGTTATTATATAAGTATTAAATGTAAAAATTAACACCAAATCAAAATCTATACAAAGGTGATGTATGTTTTAAAAATAAATCTTATTTATTTAACACAACAATCAAATTGTAGGCAAATAAACAGATTTTTTTCTTAGAAAATAAATTATTGCTGAATTTGTAACAATCAATAAAAAATGTTCTAAATAAAATTAAATTAAATAGCTTTGCTTAAGAATAAAAAATACCATTTCTCTTAAGAAAAATATTTTATTTTTGTAGCAGATATGTCTTCTAAGCACTTTCAATAGTCAGCAACTTTTTAAGCTGGTAGGTAAGACCTGGCTAAGGTATTCTCATATATACCAATACATATTTTCAGTGATACTAAGTTCAGTCACTGAAGGGTCACATAATTTCCAGTAGTGTGTCAAAATAACACAAACATCAAGAAACAAACATTCCGAAAACCATGCTAAAAACACAGAATAAGAGTAGCAGCAGTACCACGCTGCGTTTAAGTAAAAATAAACGTAATAAGAAACAGTGGACTTCCCGTAATAAGAAATTGTATCACAGACCATCAAAAACAATGGCTATTTCGAAAAGGAAACTGTCTTTAGTTGAGATATGAACATCAAAAGTCGATTCACTCCCTTGCCACATATATATTTTAGAGACAGGTCGCGACAGGATTTGTTTAAATCATGTAAGTATCATCAAGTAATTATCATAATGGTTGTCATTATACTCACAGTTTTCTTTCCTGGCTTGGCTGTTGTTGGCTTCCAGTCATCTAGTTGTAGGTAGTCTTCCATTGAGAGCTGCGAGGGCCGGAGAGGTTTGCTGGTGCCGTCGAGTCGAGCTGAAACAACACACATATACATTTAGAAGGCAATAATAAGCATATTATGATGGAACCAAGAAGGAGGGGAAAACTGAACATCGCAAGTAGATTGCCGAAAAACACCGGTAATATTAAATTTTAGATTAAATTTAAGTATAAATAAGCTTAACCAGCAACCTACCTAGTTGAGCAGCGTCGTCCATTTTCTCCCACTTCGATGTAAAAACGCTTTCAACCTGTAGTGTGGCAGCACCTTACAACTTTAGTTACAATGCTGTAATAAAAATTGTTAATCCTAACCTAGCCAAAAATATAGCATGGGACAATAAGTCACAGTACATATGTATATATATAGATACTGAAATTAATAAAAATTAATCAGTATAAACGCAACAACAACCATAATTTGTTCAGTGACAAGCCTGTGCTGATGAACTGTCCATTAGAAGCTACCATACATTTAATTTAATAATCCCTTCCCCCATTCTCTTCTAAGTATGTCTGTCCCAAAGATTGAACAGGACTGAACAACAGAACAAAAGTAATATTCCCAAATGCCGACAACTTGTGTGTTTATGGTTGTTTATTTGGTTATGTTGCAGAATATCCATAATTGTTGGAGCTCGGTAATGAGGCCTCACCTCAGGTTCTTGTGCATCCTCCATAATAACTTCATCATCTGCATCTTCCATTTGTACTTCAGTTATAGCTCCACTCTGTAGTAATGTTGTGGCATCCAGTTGTATGTGATGAGGTGGAGTAGGGTGGAAATGGGCGCATATTGCTTCAATATCCCCTCCTGACCGGTTGTGAATGTTTCTCTTATAACATAGTTGAGGGTCTAATTCCATAGTACAAATGTACACCTACAAAATGATTTATAAAATATGTATAATATACACAGACATATATACAAAGACACCTGGATAATACAGAGGGTGTCTCATAAGTAATGTCGAGTTTCATAACTAAAAATTTACTACGCCTCATTTTATACATGTCGCAACTTGTTAAGATATTCTCTAGTCCTGTGGAGAGTGCAATTGATTCACTTTAATTTAATCGTACTGTCTTTGTTTATTGACGTCGTAGGTCCTTTTGATACTAAAAAGTATGGAGTGTGATAAATATGAAATTCGTGTACTGTTAAGACATTATTGGAAACAAAAGTTCAAAGCAGCAACGGCAGCAAGGAAAATATGTGAAACTGAAGGGGAAGACATGGTTAATGAGCGAACGGCACAGCGTTGGTTTAATCGTTCTAACAGTGGAGATTTGACACTTGAAGATCGATCGCGTTCTGGTCGTCCACCTATGTGGGATGTTGAGGCTACAAAGGAAGCAGTAGAAAACCAACCCAGTACCAGCACTCGTCGATTATCGGACTCGTTGGGACCTTCTAAAGACACTATACATCGCCACTTAAAATCATTAGGTAAGACTTATAAAAGTTGTCGTATAGTGCCCCATGAATTAGACGAGATTCAGGCGAAACGTCGAGTAGAGGTGTGTAAACAGCTCCTTGCTCTGCCGAAAGGTGATCGTTTTATTAAACGCATTGTTACTTGCGACGAAAAATGGATTTATCTAAACAACCCAGACATGTCAAAACAGTGGTTAGACATAAGACAATTACCTGAACCTGTCGTGAAAAGAGGTCGTTTCGAGTCGAAAGTCTTGTTGTGTCTGGTGGAATTATGAAGGTTTAGTGTACGTTGAGAGTTACGGATTGTCGAACTATTAATGCTAAGTTATATTGTGGACAACTGACCCGAATGTATGAGGTTTTATCACAAAAATATCCAGGCTTAGTCAATCGAAAACGAGTGCTCTTACAACAGGATAATGCTAGACCGCATACGGCGAAAGTTACACGGGATAAGATTAAAGAACTTGATGGAATTGAACTCCTACCACATCCAGCATTTAGTCCAGACCTTGCACCATCTGATTACTATTTATTCAGATCCATGGCGAAGTTCCTGCGTGGAAAAAAAATCGAGTCAAGAGAAGATATTGAAAATGCAGTGCGGCAATCCTTTGCATCTAAGCCCAAGGAATGGTTTTACCAAGGACTCAAAGAGCTGGCTGAACGTTGGGTTAGAACTGTAGAATATGATGGGCTATACTTTGAATACTAAGGTTTTCTTTTTGTATGATTAATTATTAATCAAAGTGAATATTAAAAACCGACATTATTTATGAGACACCCTCTGTATTATAAACCGGCTGTTTACATACCTGGAAGTCGTTTTGTCTAGACAAGTTCCATACATCTGCATAACTCTTCAAAGTGTCATTTACAGCATCATATATTATAAATGAAAAATAACCATCTGTTAAACTTCTCTTGAAAGCCCTCTTTAGTGAATTTATATATGACTCTTCACTGCTCCCATCATATTCATATTTCAGTGTGGGTTTCTTAATCTACAAGAAAATAATGAATAAAGTTAATTTTATATATAAATTACATTAGGATACATTTTGGTAAAAAGAAAGGTTATGAAAATATTTTAAAATTTACTGTAAACCAGTCATAACATGCACTGTCAATTTTAGTAGAACATATTTAGTATGCTGCCATTAAAACTGTTGTCAAGATTTATAAATTAATAATAACCATCTTTCCAGTAGAGGGATCCTTTTCTTCAATTTCACCTTCTTGCATAAAATAGTCATCAATTGACATGATTCTGACAGTTCCACCATGTTCTGCTTCTTTGTCTCTTATTAATTTTGCTAAATATGATTTCCCACTGCCTGGGGGACCTAAAACAGTGTATTATGACAAACAAATATTACAATATTTGCCCTTATAACTCTTTAACGAAGAGGCGAATAAAGAAGGCTTATGTGAAAACCCACAAGGATTTTATTTTGTTACTACACTACTACACATTCTGATAAATTCCTAAATATAAATATTACCCTCTGTATAAATAAACCTCTCAGCATTCAACAACTAACCTCTCAGAATGATGACAATCTTTTCAGGTCTCATTTCACGTCCTGGAGGTTCTAACAAATCATCAATCATCACTACATGTTTTGCTTGATCAAAGTTAGCTGCAGAAAGAGTGTCTTTTTCTCTAGGCTTTTTTGCCAATGAATCACTTAAATCACTATCTTTACTTATTTCTCTTTTACGTGTATCCCTTTCGCGACTTCTACTATGGTGCCTTATGTCATCCCTTCGACTCTCTCTGCCTCGATCCCGGTCTCGATGTAAATCTCTGTCCCGTTCCCTGTACAAATCTTCACGTCTATTGTATTTATCGCGGTCGTCCCTTCTTCTATCATCAAATCTGCTATCAAGACGTCGTCTATCTTCTTCTAGCCTTTTTCTCTCCTCCTCTAATCGTCTCCTTTCCTCATCTAATCGCCTTCTATCATCATACTCATCTCTAAATGGAGGTCTAGACCGAAAATCTTCACGTAGATCCTCTCGTGGTGCTCGTCTTTCAAATTCTCTATAATAGTGATCACGACTATATCTCTCACCACCATAGTCAATATCCTTTTCAGATCTTCTAGGTTTTCGTATAAATAAATCATCTGCTTCTTTTCCAAAATCTTTTTTCTTGTTATCCTCATCTTTTGACTTATGATTATAATCAAACATGTGAACAGGTTCAATAAAGTCACGTGCTAAAGAAAAAAAATTGAAAACATGTTATTTTCTATATATGAAAACATGTTATTTTCTATCTATCTATGTTATTGGTTCTGTTGATTAAGCTAACAAGGTTCTGGACTGTTACTTTTCAGACAGTTAATACACATCGTCATACAATGTCAGGATGACTGACATATATATTTTTTTCTTTTTCATTATTTAACTAAATTAAATACAGAGGATTTAAATAAATTGATTATAATAACAAATTGATTTCATTATAATACACCTATGAACAATTGATTAATAAATTTTGAAACAGGAAAGTCTAATCAGTGATATATACATATGAAAATTTCAAAAAGCAAATTAAGTAGAACTAATCATACCTTTTAATCTTAGTGGTTTGTGCTCATATTCTACAATTATGGAAGGAAAAAACATTGGTTCATCAATCCATTTAGGAAGAGATGCTTGGGATGTAACAGTATTTGTATTGCTATCATGTAATGGTCTCCTTTCCGTTGCACCTAGTTGACCTGAATATCCTCTTGGATAATCATTAACACCATGATTGTCAGGGTGTGGTAGTCCTCTGGTGTAAATATTTTCATTTTGTTGGCCAGGCATATTAGATCTGCCATGGGGTAGAACTCTAGTTTGGACATTTTTATATGCAGGCCCCATTTCCTGTTCATATTGGGGATTTCCATCATAATTGTACTGGTCTGCTTGTGAATGATCTTGCCTCCCATCCATAAATATTTTTGGTACATGTTGGGTGGCTTCCTGATTTTGTTGCATTTGGTAATTTCCACTCTGTCTATTGTATGGCATATTAATTTGTCTATTATCATACTGTTGGTTGTTTAAATGCTGATTTATATTACTGTACTCTGTGTATGATGGCTTATTCTGAATGTTACTATCAATTTGTCGACCTTGATTAGATGCTGGCAATTTGTTATTGAAAGAATCTGAGTCAACTTGTCCTCTAACCATTGAAAGGATATTCATAATTTTTTCATCCCCTAAAATGTTATTTATTCCCTTTGAAATTGTTGAATAGTCTGGGCCTGAATTTAATGGTTTTCCTACAGGTTTTTCATCAGTAATGTCAATAACATCCTTATTTGCATTTGAACCAAAGGTCCTTTCACTATCAAGAACTAAATCCAGGCCTGGTATACCTTTTTTATTAGATTCACTAGCAAGTAAAAAACTAGAATTTGTGGGAGGAGCAGTGAAATTATCTTTTGAGGGAAATTTCTCAATATTAGAATCATGCTTGTCTTGAGGTCCTAAATTGTTATTATTGCTGCCTGCTTTAAAAGTATTTGGATTTTGCAACATATAGTGCTGATATTGATAATGGCTATTACTTTGATCCTTGTGATTTTGAGGTGTATGCATCCCATAACTCGGGTGTTGCTTATTATTATTTGGAACAGAGTTATTACCATAATTTTGCTGCTGTTTTGTTATTTGAATTGAATTATTCTCATGTTTAAAGTTACTTTGGACAACAGTTATACCATAGTTTGGCTGTTGAATATTTGCCTTTTGAGATGAATTATTTCCATAATTTTGCTGTTGAACACTTGTTTGAACTGGATTATCAGCATAATTTTGCTGTTTAATGGCATATACATTACTGAGTGTATTTACAACAGGAGGTGGAGTATTTTTTATTAGAGTGGGTGCTAGAGTGTTAATATTCCCTTGTGCAGAAGTAGCTGGCTGGGGAGGAGGCGGAGGTGGAGCAGTACCTAAAAGGCGAGCTTTCTTTTTGTTCATCTGTTGTCGTCTCTCTAGAAGTTGTGCACGACAGGACTCAAACTTTTCCTCATACTCCTTGTATGCTTGTTTATCAGGATGATTTAAATTGTCTTTTTTCCATTTCTCAATTTCTTCCTCCCATTTCAGAAACTGAATATCAAAGAGCCTTTCTTCCTCAGCTAGTTTCTTCAGTGCTTCTGCATTAACAGAAGTCAATGAAGGTTCTTGAACATAAGGCCAATTAGAATTATTAACTGCTTGGTTTAATATATTATTTCCAGACTTCACATGCCGATTTTGGCTACTTGTAGGAGCTGGGACCGGACCAGGTTGATTAGGCTTATGAGCATAAAGCGGTTGGTTGTTTTCGTGAGGAGGTGGAGGTGGCTTATCTGGAGGTGGTGGGGCTGGCGGTGGAGCGGTGGTAGGCGGCGGTAGCGGCGGCATTCCACCCATCGCTTGAAGAGCCTGCATTTGCTCTGCATACTGCAAACAAAAGTTTGTATTTATTTTTAGCATAAACAACTTGTGCGTGGTTCTGGTTTATTTAATGATTCTAACCTTTTCTCCGTATTGAGTTTGCCATTGCGCATATTGCTGTTGCCATTGAGTCCACTGTTGCCAATTTTGCTGCTGCATAGCAGCCCATTGCTCGGGTGTGTAAGATCCCATATTCATATCGGGTGCCATAGCCATACCCTGGTTCCATTGTCCAGGGTTCTGCATTGGCCAAGACATATTCATAAATTTATGCTGTTCTTATCTCACATAAATATGTTATAATATTGATTTTTGTAGCTACGTATTATTCAACAAATTAAAACGATCGATATTATTCTACAGAACATGGCAGCCATTTTGATTCCACATTTATCTAGATTTTTTTGATTTGACGTTGACTTTTGCCATGATCTAGTGATGTCTTGATAACAACATAAGACATACAAATCGATAGCTAGAATAGATATATATTTATTAGTGACCTTCTTTCATTATTTTTACTCTTAATACTAATTATTAGGATCATTTAAAAGAATGATTTAGGTATCATTAATAATTTCAATGAAAATTCATCAAACCTAACCTTTTATTTCTGTGTATCTAAAAAATCATACTAAAACCACTCATTATCCCGACACCGGATCTTGTGGCTGGGGCCTCATAGTACATCTATGAGGCCCCTTAGTGTAGTAGTAATCTCCTCAGGAACATAAGTCCTATTAATCACTCCAGGATAATTCCGCTTATTGCGAGTAGGGAACATACCTATGGTTAGTAAGTCAATTATGTTTTTCTTTTAAATAAAACTAAGTTTAAAAAATAAATTTGCAATTTCAGTTCACTTTAGTAGGTCACCTGGTTCAGTCAACGAAAAGGTCTGCTGGGTACATTCCTGTATAGAGTCCCGTAAAACCCGTTGACGGAATGCTGTCTGGTTTTAGTCAGTTCAAGTACGACATCCCTCTAATCATTGGTGCCGGTAAGGTAACACCCGTGGGGGATTCCACACAAAAAAAACAGTTGTGTTACTCCCTCTAATCTCAAATCTAATGTCTTTCTTGTGGAGTTCTTTTGACCTTACTTATCAGAACAAATATAGCAAAAAAAATCTCATAAGCTCGAAAAACCAATGTAATAGCAACGTGAGTAAACTTTCTCATACCTCCTCCTCCAAGCCTCATGCAAAGCTAAAATAAATGTAAGATATGAGATATGTAATGATGTGATATTTTATTTTACGTGTCTTTTATTACAAATTGAAAATAATTAATAAAAAGAAAAGGTACACACTAAACCTTACTTTTTTTTTAACAGTGATTAGTTTCGTTCTTTGTTATTGTGAAATATTTATTATTAAAGTTAAATACTATTGTAAAGCACAGGATATGTGCCTAATTACTTATCTAGAATCTTCATAAGTACCTACTTGTATAAATTTGTAATCGATAAATAACAGTATTTTAACATTTGTTCTAATCGAAAAATTTGGGTACAACCCTAGGACGACGCCATTTTCGCGTTGGATTTGAGTCTGCTATGTGTAGGATTGTCGAAGTTATTATAATTTTATAAACAAATACAGTTTCCACTTCTATTAAATAGTTCTAAACCAGAATGCTCTTTAGTTATGAAGTTCAGAAAATGTTATTGTGACTATATCAGATAAATATACTACACGATATTGTCTGCGCGGGAAATGTGACTACGTCCAATATCATTTTAGCCTATATGACATAGCTGCTTAAATCAAGAAATTAAGGATTTTATCACTATGATTCCCAATAAAATACGTGAAAGTCGAAGAGTGAAAGCATTGAAATTACCAAAAACCCTAGAACGCTTATATAAAAAAGGAAAATGTCGCGAGTGTGCAGTTGTAGTTACCAGAATGGACTTTGCCAAGATTTTGGGTAAATTTACCAAAGTAAAGATTCAATACGAGAGCAGTACAACACCTAAAACGAAACAAAATTCAAAAGTTACTTCGCCTAATTCAAATACCAGATTAAAAAAGAATGAAAATGGAATGGTACTTATTCGCAGAAATGCATATAATCAACACCCTGTCAAGGAGCTTACAGCTTCTAAAAAGAATAAGAGTGAGTCTCCTCGCGCTACTCCTAACGTTTTGAAAGAAAATAATAGATTTAAAAAATCAACAGCAGCAGCATTAATGAAAGACAAAAATTCTAATTATGATGATAAAAAGGTTACTGACAATAATCAGAAACAATATGTTATCGTATTTGAAGACCCTATTCCACATAATAATAATAACGATGATGTGAATAGCAAAGTATCATTATCTGACTTAATATCTCATATAAATGATGGCATACTTCCTTCAGAAGACTGGTGTATAGACTTTTTTCCAAAAAAAGGTGAACTTAAAGATGATAAAGTGTATGATAGGATAGCTGCGGAATTGGAAGACTTGATGTATAGTGAGAAACCTACAAAGCTTAATGAGAAAACAGACACTGTTGATACCAAAGTGGATGATTTTCCTTCCATTATGGACATTCTTAATGATAATAGTAGCGATAATAAAACAAATGACCAAAGTAGTGCTCTAGAATTTAAATCTAATTTAGAATCCAGTGATGTTGAAGCTATGCTCCTTGGTAAGACAAATTCTATGAGTACTCCCCTTCCTCCTACACCCATGGATGTGGATAATGCAGATATGGGAAATTTAATTGAAGATGTAAATCAATTAACTGTAATTCCAGACAATATTATAATTCCAGAGCAGGCCCCTAAATTACCTGCTTCAGAAGTAGTTGAAGAAGTTGATAATCCTCAGAGCCCCTCTATACTTGATGAAGCATTGCAAAAAGGTATTGAGGAACACTTACCGTGCAATCCTGACAAGAAAGCTGACACATCTGAAGCTAGCAATGATAAAGTAGACGGAACAGTTAGCAACAACAAAGATAAAAAAGAAGATACTGAGATGAAGCCAATTGATGCACACATCAATCAGGAAATGACAGAATCTAAACCTGTCAAACAAAAAGAAACAATTTCTCTGGCTTCCATTGAAGGCATCACACATCTTGTATTCAAAAAGACTAAAGATGGTGCCTGTTTTAAAAGTGTAACTTGTCCAAAGAATTTAAAATATGATATTGAAATTGAAGGGAAATCTGTTGAATTCATTGGTGCACCCAAGCTTATATCCAATTCTGATGATTTGCAGGTTTTATTGGAAATTGTTAATGAAAGTGAACTAAGTAATTTGCATGTGTTTCATTGATATGTCAAGTGACTTTCACAAATAACATTTTAATGGTACATAAAATACATATAAAATAATAAAGTTTCTACTACTGTTAAATGTATGGCCTGGACTTACTACATTGGGGTATGGAATGCCTTCAAATTTTTGTTGAAAGTTGTATTCAAGACAATGAAATGGCTATTTGTTGCAACTAATGTGACATCACTGTTTAAATGTGTCTATAATCAAATGATGTAAAATTAACATTATGTTAATGACTGAGATATTATGTAAAATGAACATTAGTTACATATAAATATATGTATTGTTATGTATTATTTTGAAAATATAAAGATATTGCAATTTAGTAATTAGCTATTTTTAATAAGCTTAGAAATAAAACGTATTTGATAACAATTATTTGGTTTATATACTATGTATTTGGTTGGGGTCATTCCTGTTTGAGGACATGTAGAAAAATCCATTGCAAAAATTATTGTTGGGAATTGTCTTTATGTCTTCGCGGGTATTATAGTGTTAAATTAATTTTGGTATGGCCTATACTTATATATATCTTTTTCTGTATCAGCTAGTTATTTTCAAGTCAAGTCATTGCATTTTTTATTTTTTATAGTAGTACTATAAAGTTCTACAATGACTTTGAGGATATCACAGCCATAACATAAAGTTTAGTGGATGTAGTTCTTTGAAAGTAACAAAAATAATATCAAAGTAGATCCCCACCAATGTCGTATATGTTGCTACAATAAATTGGATCACAATGTTTATCGTTTTTATTAAGGCAACACTGAAGGAAAAAAAACGTATCTGTAGTCTCCGTAAGTTATATTTAGGTACGTCAAAGCAAAATTATAAGAATAGATGCGTCTTAAAATATTACTTAGGTGTAGGAATAGTAAAATAGTTCTCTTCGTGTAGTTAAATACAATAATGTAGTTTCACTGTTTGTTATCTCTTTGTCTATAAATTATGCATTCTCGTTTATCAATTGACGTCAAATACTTTTACTTTTCCAGTTCTATCGCTATTATGTATGCATTAATTGTGTCTAGATAATTTTGTTATTATCCGTTCTGTAGCGAAACATTGATCGCAACAGCTTGTAATACATGCTTATAATTTATTAACTGGCAACAACATTAAGATGCCCTTGGATCAAATACGATGTCTTTAATAACAGATGAAAAATCTTAAGTGTTAATGTTGCATTACAATAATAAGATTATATTTGCTGATTTCTTTCTAATAAAACTTGATAACAAAATCGTGTCGCTTTATTTTCACCAGACCATAAACTAACCAAATGAAAACTTTTTGTACAATTTGTCCTTTCTACTATTACTAATCATTATCATCTAGTGGTATGGTATATCACAAATCTAGTGATATTATATGACATATCAACTAAACTTATAAAACAACTTAGTCAACCATCCAAGAAATTAGATTTTGCCCTAAAAAAAATTGTACTAAGCCAATAATGATTTGGTAAATTACGTATTTTGAATAGGTTTTTGCTATAAAGAACAGTAAAACTACATACATTACCTGAGCATGCAATGAAACTGGACTACTCTTTTTGTCTCTTTGATAAGTCCTTTGATTAGTGGATGATATTAAAGGCACGATGATACATATTGAAGTTCTGGATTATTCCAGAAAATACGAAAGACATGGTCTATTACAAACCTTGCTCAGACTATAAACATTAATTAATATTATTGAGGACTCAAGTGATAAAGTGTGTATCATAGTCGTTTATCCTTTTAAGTTTAAACTTGAATTTCAACACTTTGATTTTATTTATTGCAAAAGGTTTAGGTACAATAAAATACTTCTTTTGTTCATTGCTCGAAAGGTCTTAAATATCGATGTAGACAAAGTCGATTATTATTTAATAATCGACACGTAGTGACGTACAATCAATAGCTCTACGATTATTTAATTCGTAGAAATATTGTTTACGTCACTACCTACTAATAGATAGAAACTTTTTAATCGCGTGGAATTATAATCATTCCAAACTTTTGAAACATATTGTTTAATAATTTTAAAAAAATTGTTACAATATATAAGTATAAATAAAATGTAAGGACAATCCAATACATCACTCTGAAATAGAGATAGAAGTCATCTCTATTTCAGAGTGATTCAGAGTAATAGTTACTAACAAATATATTTTAAGTAAAAGCAATCCGAGAATTAGAGCAACTTTTGTCAAACTAACTGTTTATAAAATTTTGCCTGTTTGTACACGCATCACGCAAAAACTGCTGAATGAAAATGAATGCAGTTTACACAAATGTATTGCTAGAGCTCTCACATAAAATATAGGCTCCGTTGTATTACGGTAAATTGGAGTCCATATTTTAAGTTATTCCAGAAATTTACTCTAAATTCCAAGCGTACGTATTTGTGGACACGAACTAGTGTGTTATAAATTAAAAAATCACGAGAAAACTACAACGTGCACTGGATAAAATTTTATACCGCTCTACTCTTTGGTCTGTACTAGCTATAACACTTCAAGTCATACAGGCTAACGAAGGAAACTGCCGAGATTGCTTAATATCATGTTTTTTTTTTAATCTAAAGAAATAAAAAATACATACCTATATCAAATGAAATGGATATTATTTTAGTAACTGAGCTTTTTTAAGTTTATTTTACAAATTCTGACACGGTTACGTTCACAAGCAACCGTTAGCATAGTGACGTTTACTTAGTCTTTGAAATGCCATGCCAATTTGTTTTTTTAAGCTTTTCTACTTTAGCAAGGTACCTATTTAAACGAGAACCGTTCATCGTGTTCGCGAGGGATAAAAAAATCACTAAAATGCTCAATAAGCTATCTTTTAGAAGCTAGGGTATCCATATAAATAACAGAAAACTGTAGAATAAATCAATATTAAAATCAAATTTTACCATTGTTTTTACATCTTTGTCATGTTTCAGACAAAAAGTTCCGGTGTAGACAGGTTAGGAATCCTAGATTAAACTTAATATGGATTGGCCAGGAATGAATAAATCCTAACCCTACATGGATGGTAAAACATAATTTCGTTGTGAACTTTGTTATTGAATATTCAAACCAAAATATTTTTGATTCTGGATATATTTAACAAAGCAATATTTCCGTGTCATTTGTAGAATGTATTATAATAATAAATATAATTTTAGCATAGTGAACTGAATTTTGTGTTTTTTTTTTTTACAAAAAAACAGCCTTATTGTCATTACTTGATAAATAACCTTCACAGCCTTATTTCGTATGGTAACCCCCTCACCTCACCGGTGCCTAAGTTGAAGCGGTATGTCGGACTCGAACACGCTAAAAGCACACGGACAGTCAGTTCAGTCACAAGTGGGTATATTGCAGGGATCCTGGTATACCCTAAGAAGGAAGCCTCTTAGAATTGCTGCATACCTTGGCCCCCTGATTAGCAGCAATCACACGTTGAACTTTCACCGCCTTTAACAAAAATAATATTTTTAATAATTTCGGTTTAACCTTAGGCTCTTAGTCTTTTATTTTTGTTCTACAATTTTATTCCCTTTTTATGTATTCGCAGCAGCTATTTTATAATTCATAAAGAACAGTTTGGTACATCCCTAGTCTCCTTGCATATTACTAACATTATTTTATAGCTGTCTCGCTCTTTCTCCAATGATGGCCGTACGGGTGTTCACAAATACTGAAATAAGAATTACCAATATTTCTTATATCTGTAAACACAAGACTACCCAATACTACACAATAAAATATGAAGATCTAATGAAAGCTGACAGCCTTTCTTTTACGACTACTATTTGAAGTACGAAATTGAAGAACGCTATGTATACCTGTTAGGATTTCTTCTCAAAAAAAGTCTTATAGGTACTTGCTTCAAAACGACGTTGTGCATGTTTTAGGAAGTTTAGTGCATGTTTAGTACTGTTATTGATATAAACTCTAGACTATTCTTAGTAGTATTTTTTAGGTTCCTAGAATCATTACGTTTGTCTCACTACTCGATCAAAGATTTATATTTTTTGGTCGAATATGATGTCTGTGTATAACCAATTGTAAAGACAAGTTTTTATTTTTCAAAAGCCGGTAAAAATCTTAGAGTATCAATTCCCGGATAGTCAAACTATTACCCAAATGGGCAAGAAGGATTATTGCTCTGCGGGTGAGTGTACATATATGTATGTAGATGTAAGTGTGTATGCTCGTATTAGTGATGTGCCGGTTATCCAAGGGAGTATCCCTTGAGATCCGTACCTATTCGTATCCGTATTTGTAACTTTTTTTATGGATCTTTTACGAATCTTTTACCTTATTACTTATCAATACATAGATGATATTCTATTTAAAATTGATTAGTCATTATTGAATAACTATTAAATTTATCTGTAGACGGTTTTTGAAAGAAATTGAGTAAGAAAGTTAAGATGTGGTGGCGTATCCGTATCGGCGGATCTTAACACCATATATGAGTATTAGGATCTGTATCCGCGGTTGTACACTACCGGCACATAACTAGTTCATATCTTTCTTTTCTTTTCTTGATGGATTTCGACATGTGAAGACAAGTGTCATTTTAATCGTCTTAATAGTCTTAATAGTGGGACCGACCTAGGGAACGAGATTTCAAGATGACGTCCAGAAAAGAACACAGAGAGACAATTAATGTAATACAGTCAGGTTTTTTAGTTTTTTAATTGAATCGCTTTTTCTGAGGGTCGGTTCCTTTAAATTTTAAATCTCCGCCGAATACTCCACTTCTAAGCTTCTAAGGTCGTAAATTAAGGAATGAATAAAGGCCTGTTCAAACCTCAGCGGTATTCGCTGCCACTGTGAGTATAGGTACATACACAATTAGTATGAAGTTCCGCGGCTAGAAAGAAATAGATGATACCTTTTCACCGCGCCTCGTCGACCGGCGAAATCTGTTCTGCCAAATAACCGAAACTCCACCTCACCCCACAAGTTGGACGTGCAACATGGCATCATAGAAACGAACTAGTAACGATACATTTATTGAGACGGTGAAGTGGAATCCTGTTTTAAATGACATGTCACAAAATTTAATATAAAGATATATTTTTGAATACTAAAATATCAGATGACATAGGAGAAAACTGCAATATAAGGGGTAAGCATAATTTCATTACTAAATTCAACAACCGCTTTGCAAAGTTAAAGAAATTGTCAAATTGATTTAGTACGCTATCGCTTGAAAGTAGAACGTTTCAAAATTATAATTTTCATTGTTAATTTCATTATTTTGTTGAGGAGTAAAATATATATTTTGCAAGTATGGGGTATTGCGAGTCTTAGAGCGTAAATAATTATGCAGAACGCATGTTTCTTTTATCCCCTTTTCAGCTGCATTGCAATATCGCTCAGGTTTGAATAGGCCTTAATACAATACGATAACTCCGTCTTTTTCTGAATTTATTTCAATATATTTTTTATTGAATTGTTTAGGTAGTCAAGGTATATCCGGTTTAAAGTAAAATAAAATATCTCGCCTCTTAAATATAAAATTATGAGACAAAAAATACAGCTGATTTCAATGATGTATGAAAAGTCAGCATCAGCGCAGAGTATACTTATATTACGTAGTATAAGTACCTAATACATTACATGCATAAAGTGCGCGAGTCAGAATCTTCTCATCTCATCATTTATACATATTTTTCTTTTATTGGCTACTCAATAATATAATTTCATTTTTGGTTTAAGGTTACTTAGCTTTAAATGCCTATTTCTCAAAATATCATTGTTAAATGATATTTGGGCAAATAGAAAATTAACGCTGTGCATAATATTATATGTTCTTTATAGACAAATTGACAACTAAATCTTTAAAGTTATTTAGAGAAATATAGTCCAATCCCCCAAACTTTCTCCCAACAATGAATAGTTTTACTCTTGTTATTAAAAGATATTAGTTTCATTTTTTTGCCGCAATATGAACTGCCGCACGGGTCATTGTCTAACCTGAGCCGACCCGCTACCCCCAGGCCACTATCTCTGTGGTCCGGAAAGCTTCACAAATATTTAAACAACGCATACAGAGAAGACCCAGGCTCGAGACAACACTGATGGGTCATATAAATTATTGTCCCGTATAGGATTTGAACCCACAACACTTGGCAAAGGCAAAGGCTTTCGACTGTCAATCAGTGCTGCAGTAGTTTGAGCGTTTCAGTAACAATTTCATTTGGTGCGTCGAACTGTAAGTAAGTCGAGTAAGTTATAAATAAACGTTTATGTTCACTGAGTAGTAACTTTTAAAAGAATTATAACGCTTCGTACTGGAGTGCGCGACTCGAGCGTTAAAATTCTAAACATTAACTCGCCAGTCTTAAAGGCTCAGCGCTTATTTTTACAACACTAGGCCATATAGTTGTCATGTCATGACAAAAGTGAGCAAAGGTCGCTTCACTCCTCGGGTGCGCTGGCAGCGCGGTGGCGGCGCCCCATATACAAAATATAAAAATTTATTATTTATGACACCTTTTGTGTATGGTATATCATTAAGCAGAAGCCAGATTATTTAATGGCAACACCAAAGTACTGTTTTTAGGGTAGGTATTCAAACCATTATATCAAAGTACCTTCGAATTTCTTACTTTCGAATCATTTACTAGACGTTAAAATAATTTCGCTGTCAAAGTGGCTTACTGTGCACTCTTCTGTGCTTGCACGTTATAAGTGCCGCAATTTATCAACATTGTAATATTATTGCCCAGTGCCAAGATCTAGTTATTAATTAAATTACTGTTACCATGGGAATATAAATCATTTAGAACATGTAATTGTAACTTTATCAAGGATTAAGAAAAAACACCTCATTATACCTTTCTACTTTTTTTATACGTGTACAATGACTGTCGAATATTTATATAGTATTACTCTTATTTGCCGGTTCTGGCCGTTTTTGTGCAAATATAGTAAAAAGTGACTTATAAAACTTGTTTCCGATTCAAGTGAATTAATATATCTTGAAAATTATAATAGGTATTACATAACTGTAAGCTTGCATAAAATACTAATTCATGGCTCTGATATCGTTGCATCATTACTCGGGCCTCGGCATTTTATCAGAAAATGCTTTGGATTACAGGATAAAGGTTTTAGACGTATACGTAAACATTACAGGTAAAAAACTTCACGATGGAATACCAAAAAGGTCATCATGATGAAACTCTTACTTACATCTGATCCGGGTATCGCTAAGGATACTTAGCGATACCCGGATCAGACCTATACCAGACCGTATACGTCTAAAACCTTTACTGATAGGTAAATAACTTCTTATAACAGGAAATTCAGTGATAAGGTCTAGGCCTTTATTGAGACTGATAAGGTTAGAGATAATTTTAATATATCGTTATGAGGTAGTTCGTCGAACGCAGAATCTTACTCTGCTAGTGAATTATTTTTATTTTATTTAGTGCTTACAAACACATCGATATATAAGTCGGAATAATTCCTCTGAACTGAACTGAACACTCCCCATAAAAACAAACGATAGAGAACGCAGAGTGAAGCTACATCTCTACGCAACGCCAAGGTATCAAATAGCCAATCAAATATATCTTGGCAATCGATGATGCGAGTCGCTCTCCGTTTAATGCGATCCAGGGAAAGAAGTTGTACTGGAGTCCAGCGCCAACTACACAAAGTACTCGAACGTTTAAACCACTACGGTATCACTCTCAACATCGACAAATGCAAATTCGAAATAAAACAAAATCCAGCCATACTAAAGTATCAGAAACCAACTACAGTACAAGAATTAAGACGATTTTTAGGCATGGTTAACTTTTACCGCAGTTGTTTACCTCATCAAGCTGAACATCAATACCTACTTAATAAATATTTACATAACGCTAAGAAGAACGACAAGTCACCGATACAATGGACAACCTAGCCACCAGTATGCCTACTCACCGACGCTTCCGACACTGCATACCAAGCGCCGAATGAACGTGATTGGCGCGACACCGTGTTACTATCTGGTATCATCTCACCCCTGTTGAGGGGGGGGGGACTATTTGAAGCACTGGGCTCCTTATAGTGGTTTTCCTCGCAGCTCACCACTGTGAGCCGGTCATTGGAGTTAGCTCACCGGCCCCGAGGTTTGCTCGCCGATCGCTCCTCTCAAGAGGGGTCCAGCGAGCCGCCTGCGAGAGGTTGGTGGTTGGCTATCTGCATCCGATGGCGAAGCCAATGCCCCGCTCGAAGGAACTGATATAAGCTCCCGAGCGGGGCGTTTGAGTCGCCTCCGGATGAGTGTTGTATCGTCTGGATGTGGGAGCGGAGCAATACCTACAAGTTTCGAGCAGTCAGCCCGCTCAAAAATCCCCGTGGCGAGTCTGCTCACAAACTCCTTTATAGGTTCCCACTTGAGGTCTCGGTGGATTGTTGCATTCCTGAGGTACCTGGTCGCGTCGACCACCATGCGAAGGCAGCTGTTCTCTACAGCCTGCAAACGTTGGCGCGATGTCCCTGCTATCAAGTTGTACCAGGCCGGCCCACCGTAGGTGAGGCGCGACCTGATATATGTTTTGTAAATGCCTAGTTTGGCACTTACTGCTAGTCTTGAGGATAGCAGGGGTCGCAGCTTCGTCCGCGCAGCTCTGGCCTTCGCTGTGATGTCTCGACGTGGTGATTCATCGACAGTGATCTGTCGATGGTGATTCCCAGGTACTTGACCTTTGGGGACCATGGGATGTCCTCTTCCATCAGACGCAGGTTTGGCGGGTGGTGTGCCATACCAGTTATCATCGCCTGGGTCTTCGACACGTTGCACTTGAGCTTCCATCGCTTCAGCCAGCCCGGAAAGGCTTCGAGTGTGAGGCGCAATTTCCGTGCAGCGTGTACGGCGTTGCGTGAACTTGACAAGTACGCGGCATCGTCTGCAAACAGTGCCAGCTTGACGTCTCCGACTACAGGGATGTCATCCGTGTAGTGGGCGTACAAGGCCGGTGACAGACAGCTCCCTTGCGGGACTCCGGCACTGATGGTTTTGATTTCCGATGTGGTATCCTCTATAGCCACACGGAAGGTTCTCTGGGTCAGGAACGATGCGATGATCGCGACTACTTTTCGTGGTAGAGACGATGTCGACAGCTTGTGGATGAGACCTTCATGCCACACTCTGTCGAACGCCTTCTCCATGTCGAGCATCACGGTCACCGTGCTCCCGCCCTTGTTCAACCACGTAGCCATCTCGTCTAGGACACGAGTCAGCTGCAGCGTGGTGGTTTAGTGCTCCTGACGAAATCCAAATTGCTCGGGCCTCAGCCGGATGTGGGGTTGAGCCCTTACTAGCAGTAAGCGCTCGAACACCTTGGACGTCGTCGAGAGGAGTGTGATGGGCCGGTAGTTCTCCGGTTTTCTGAGGTCCTTGCCGGGCTTCGGAAGTACGATAACCCGACCCCGCTTCCAGATGTTAGGGAAATGGCCGGTTCTCAGGATACCGTTGAACAGTTGTGTCAACGCTATGAGTGATTTCAGTGGAAGTCGCTGCAGTGCAGTGTTCGGTATTCCGTCTTCACCAGGTGCTTTCCGTGGGTTGGTTTTCCTGATCACGCAGCAACCTCGCTCGGTGTTACGAGCAGTTCACCCTTAGACTGGGCGAGGGGCCTCGAGAGGTAGAGGTGGATTGCCGCCTCTATCTCCCGAGTGTGGTCCTCGTCTTGATTGTCGTGAGGTGTGAACTGTTTTTCGAGGCTGTTCGCGATGATCTCGGCACGGTCTTGCGCTTTGTAGCGTATTTGCCCGTCCTCAGCGAACAGGGGGCGCGTGGGGTTTGGTTCTGCAGTCAGTTGCCTGCAGAGTCGGTGTACCGAGGGCTGTTCGTCCTCGATATCTATAAGGAAGTTCTCCCATGCGTCACCTCTGTGCTCCCAAAGAGCAGCCTTGAACGAGTTTTTAAGGTGGTTGTATCGGGTCTTGTCTCGGGGGTGCCGAGTTCTCTGTCATTTTACGGAGCCGAGCGGGCAGAGGGTTCTGTCGCTCGCTGCTCGGTTTAGTGCTCGAGGAGACCCGAAGTGCGGCTTGGATAGCTCCGGTGATTTCTTCGGCGGCTTCATCGACTTCCACTGGCGTTTTTACAACCGTAGGGCGGCTGTAACCCGCTAAGGATTCTTGGTAAGCCCTCCAGTCTGTGTGGACTGTGGGCTTCGGTGGGCCGACCGTAGCCGCGGGCTCCCTGAACACAAGTAGAACCGGCCTGTGGTCCGATGGTAGGTCCTCGAGCACTTGCTGTGCCGGAGGTGCTCTTAGTCCTTTGAACACTATGATGTCCAGTACGCTATCACTATAGCCCGCTGGGTCCAATCTAGTGGGTTCTCTGGGGCCAGCGATTTCATAGTTATGCATACCGGAGTCTTGCATAAGGAGATTTCCCATTGCGTTGTTGGTGGTGTTGTGCCATGCTTGGTGCTTTGCGTTCAGGTCTCCCGCGATTATGGTCGGCGTCGTATGTTGGAGAAGGCTCCGGAGTTCATCGACGCGGGCTCTCTGATTCGGAGCTCGATAGGCCGCGTAGAGGCGCATCTCCCGTCTGCCGATTTGGACATCGATACCATACATGCGCATCTCTTCGGTTCGACGGGTTGATGCACTACTGTCCTCTTCACTAGGATAGCGAGTCCACGATATGCTTCGCCTCTTGGCGAGACCTGATCTTGGCGGTACACAATGTACCCTGGGATCTTGAGTGGCCTGTTGGCCTTCAGGTGGGTCTCACTTATCAGCATAATATCGACCCGCTATTCCTTGAGAAATAGGCGTAGTAGGCCTATCTTGGATTTCAGCGTCTCCGCGTTTCAATGAACCACCCTGAGCGGCTTATCCATTGGTAATGAGGTTTTGCAGCAGTCCTGTCGTATTAATCTCGCCTGCCTTAACACGCTGTGCGAACAGCATGAGCAAGGCAGCGAGTTGGTCCCTCTCCGGGTCCTTGGCTGCTGGGCTGCAGTTTTTGGGTGCCGCCGCAGGTGTGGGTGGCTTTTCCTGGGCCGCCTTCTTTCTTCAGTGCCTTCTCCTCTTTTTTGTGGAGCTTGACCCCGGGTTTGCCTCAGCCATCAGCGTGGTGGGTGCCGAGTCGACGACCACGTTTGGTTGGTCCTTGGGCGGGCCAGTCCTCGGCGTGAGTCCCACCTTCTTGTTGCGGGCTTCCCGCTTGTAGATTGGGCACGCCGCATTGCAGGCTGGATGCGGGCCTTGGTAGTTGGCACGTGGGTGCTCCTCCTTTGGTCGAGGGCAGTTGTGCGCCTGGTGCTCGCCACCGCATCGCACACAGGCTAGTCGCCTGTGACAGTTCTGGGAACTGTGGCGGAAGCCTTGGCAGCGGTGGCATTGAGAGGGCCCTTTCTTGCCCCTCCAGGCCTCTATGACGACGCCTGGCATGAGCAAGATCTCGTCAATGTTGTAGGCCTTGGTTGCGGTCGGGCGCTTCTCCACTTCTGCGAAGAAGATGCATCCGGGTCTGCTGGTGCGAGCACGGATATGCTTCGCGAACTTGACTGGCACTCCCTTGCTAGTTAGGTCCTCTACTATTTCTTCTGTGGGAGTGTCAGTGGGTAAGCCCCGGATAGCCATTTTCTGGGGCTTCTGGTGCGGTGGGGCGATGGTGTAATAAGGCGCCTTGTGGTGTCCGAGGTCATCCAGGTGAGCCTGAATGACTCGGAATTCGGTGTCTTCTTTGGGAGTGAATTTAAATCCCTTCCTAAAGGGCCTCACGCTGGGTGGGTGACCGATTTTGGCGGTCAACTCCTTCATGTAGGTCGTCCAGTTCTCCAGACGGTCCACTACAAGGATTGGTTGTCTCCTTGTGGACGTCTGGGTAGTGGGCGCCTTGGAAGGGCCTCGTGTTGTTATGGGCCTTTTTGTTATTATGGGCCTCTGAGTTGTTATGGGGCGACACCGTGTTTTTATACGATGCATAATTTATACTCACGGACACAGACAAAGAAAACAGCAACGTAACCTGATTGGTTGCCTACACATCGATTATTGTAAATATAGCATTAGAAATCTATTGTGTGTGTTGTGCGGTTAACTACGATACTTAATGGTAAAAAATGTACGTATAACTGCCATACATTAAATGTAAATAAAAGTAGATTCCAACCATTCCCTGGTGTTTCACTTCAATAGCTACGGTTCAAGGACTAAGCAGTCTGGCCAGCTAACATAGGCACCTTTCCCTACTCCTAGTATTTTAGCTGCGGTTCGACGGCTTATACAGCCTGGTCGGCTAAGTAGGTATTCGCACCTCGATCAGCCACACGTCTGGCACAGACGTAAAAAAGTTCTTTTAAAAACTTATCGGGTCAGCTACCCCAAGCCGATCCCGAAAAATGTATTGTTTTTTTTTTTTTTTTGTTTATTAAGTTATATTAGTTATATTGTGGTATGTCATAATAGTTGTTAAAAAAATAGTATATGTTTAACAGGTAAGCGATTTGGTTAAGCTTACTTGTTTCAATAAATAAATAAACTAATAAAAAATTAATCGAATGATTATGAAATTGAAGATGGTGCAATATCATTTAATCCAATAGGTGTCCATAGGTATTTATTAACTAAACCCTATTATTTATTCTGTTAAAAATAGTGAAACTGTAATAAATAAAATTAGTTAACAGACATTATCATAACAAGCTACAACGGAAGCGCTTTGCCTACGCCCGGCAAGTGACGGCGCATTGTGGGATTTTGAGACGTGGCTGGCTTGATAAGTTTTATATCGGACTTGAGTTCGGATGAGCAACATCGCGGTTACTGTTATTTATTGAATTTGATAGTTTATAGCAATAGTCGTGTGGTTATTTCTTACAGTTTATTGATTGGAAATGTTTTGTCATTAAATTACATATTTCTCGGCAACCCCTGGCAAAAATTGTGTTATTAAAGGGCACTTTATTTGGTATACCTATCATTGTCACCTGTTCGTTTACTTTTCAAATATCGCCAAACGTATCTTCGTATATCTATCTGGTATAACCTGACAGCAGATACCTAAAGAACTCCACCATCTATCGCGATCTCAAATGGGAACCAATCCATGGTTTCATAAGCAGACTCGCCACGGGCATGTTTGAGCGGGCCGACTGCTCAGCAATGCCGCATCTCCAAAACATTGGCCAAACCAGGCAGGACCCGAAAATGTGAGGCGTGACCTGATATAGGTTTTATAGATACCGAGTTTTGCCCGGATCGGTAGTCTGGAGGACAGCAGAGGGCGCAGCTTTGTTCTCACGAGCTGTGCCTTTGTAATGACGGTGTCGACGTGTTGGGACATCGACAGGTTCCTGTCGATGGTCACAACATAGATTTAACTTTCGGCGACCAGGGGATGTCTTCACCTTGGGCCAGCACGGAAGTGCGTCAAGAGTGGGACTCAGTTTGCGTGCAGCATGTTTGGCGTTGCGGGAGCCGGATGTGTATGCGGCGTCGTCGGCAAATAGCGCCAACTTGACGTCACCGACTACCGGGATGTCGTCCATGTAGTGGGCGTACAAGATTGGCGATAGGCAGCTACCTTGCGGGACGCCGGCACTTATGGGCTTCTCTTCTGACATGGTATCACCTATGGAAACGTGGAATTTTCTATGTGAAAGAAATGATGCTATGACCGCCACAATTCTCCGTGGTAGAGAAGTCTTCGACAGTTTGTGGATGAGACCATCATGCCACACCCTTTCGAAGGCCTTCTCCATGTCTAGCATTACGGTCACCGTGTGTCCACCTTTGTTTAACCACGTGGCCATCTCGTCCAAAACGCGAGTCAGCTGCAACGTGGTAGAGTGTCCTTGGCGGAAACCAAATTGTTCCGGCCTTGGTTGAATATGCGGGTGCACTCTCGCCAGTAGCAGCCGCTCGAACACTTTGGACGTTGTTTAGAGAAGAGTGATGGGCCGATAGTTTTCTGGCTTCCTGAGGTCCTTCCCGGGTTTCGGTAGTGTAATTACCCGTCCCCGCTTCCAGGTGGTAGGGAAGTGTCCGGTTCTCAGGATGCCATTAAACAACTGGGTTACGGCTACCAGAGCCTCTAAAGGAAGTCTGTGCAGCGCGGAGTTAGGTATACCATCCTCGCCAGGTGCTTTCTTGGGGTTGGTTTTCTTTATTGCCGCGGTAACTTCTGCCGGGCTTACAAGCATTTCGCCCTCCAGTTGGCCGATTGGGGTAGAGAGGTAAGATCTTACTGCCTCTTCTACCTGGCGTGTGTGGAAATTATCGTGCTCCTCATGAGGTGTAAATTGCCCTTCGAGGTTGCATGCGATAATTTCGACGCGATCCTGGAAGCGGTAACGGAGATAGCCGTCCCGTCCGAAGAGAGGACTCGTGGGGTTTGATTCAGTGGTGAGCTTTTGGCAAAGTCGGTGAATCGAGGGTGTATCGTCCTCGATGTTAATGAGGAAATCTTCCCACGCATTACCTCTATGCTCCCATAGGGCGGCGGGCGGTCTTAAGTTGGTTGGTGAGGTGATTATACCTGGTTTTATTCTGAGGGTGGCGAGTTCTCTGCCAGAGCTTCTTGGCCTCGCGCTTCTCCTCAAGCAACCTCCGAAGCCGGGCAGGCAGCGGGTCGTGTCGCTCGGAGTTCGGTCGGGTGCTTGTGGAGGCGCGCAGTGAGGCTTGGATAGCTCTGGACAGTTCCTCAGCGGCTGCGTCGACTTCCTGTGGTGTTTGGAGTAACCCTGGACGCTCGTAACCTGAATGTACTTCCAGGTACTTACTCCAGTTCCTATGGACTAGGGATTTTGGTGGGTTGACCATCGCCGCGGGTTCCCTGAACACCAGTAGCATAGGTCTATGGTCTGAGGGGAGGTCTTGGAGAACCTCCTGTGTCGGGGTTGCTCTCAGGCCTCTGTACACTATGATGTCTAGGATATTGTCCCGGCTTGAGTCTATGCGGTCTATCCTGGTTGGCTCCCGGGGGCCAGAGACTTCGTAGCCGTGGATTTCAGCGTTTTGTACCAGGAGTTGTCCTGCTCTGTTGCTGTTGGGGCTGTGCCAAGCTGAGTGTTTGGCGTTTAAGTCTCCCGCGATGATGGTCGGTGTTGGATGACTTAGAAGACTGCGTAGTTCGTCAGTCTTGAAAGTTTGGTGCGGTGCGCGGTATGCTGCATACAGGCGCATCTCCCGCCCGCCAACCTGGATGTCGACACCAAGTGCGTGCATGTTGTCGAGTCCTATCGGCTCGACGGGTTGGTGCACAACTGTTCTTTTTACCAGGACAGCAAGTCCACGGTAGGCTTCACCTCTCGGCGAGACCTCATCTTGGCGGTAGATAAAGTATCCCGGGACCCTTAGCGGGATACTGGCCTTAAGATGGGTCTCGCTTATCAACATAACGTCGACCTGCTGTTCTGTCAAGAAGACGCGTAGGAGTGCTACTTTGTTTTTTAAGGACTGAGTTCCAGTGAACCACCCTCAACGGCTTATCCATTGGTGGGAAGAGACTGGAGAATTCCTATTATATTGACATCGCCGGCCTTTACTCGCTGTGCAAACAGCATAAGGAGGGCGGCGAGTTGATCCCTCTCTGGGTCTGCGGTCTTCTCCCCACCTGTTGAGGTTGTAGGTAGGGGTGGCTTCGCGGGTTCATTCTTTTTTTCCGGCGTTTCCTCTTTAATTTGGCGTGAGGTGCTGAGTTAGCCTCTGCCACGAGGGTGGCTGGTGCCGAGTCACTAACCATGTTTGGTTGTGAGATAATTTTAGGTGGACCAGTCTTTGGGGTTAGGCCCGGCTTCTTATTTCGTGCCTCGCGCTTGTAGACGGGGCACAAGGCGCTGCTTGCAGGGTGTGGGCCCTTGCGATTTGCACAGGTTGGAGGCTGGTCTCTCGGGCGAGTGCAGTCATGTGCCGGATGCTCTCCCCCGCAACGAACACAGGCAAGAGGCCTGTGGCAGTTGAGGGAGCTGTGGCGAAAGCCCTGGCAGCGATGGCATTGTGAGGGCCCCTTCTTCCCCCTCCAGGCCTCTATCACAACGCCAGGCATCAGCAGGATCTCGTTGATATTGTATGCTTTAGTGGCTGCTGGTGTCTTCTCCATCTCTGCGAAGAAGATACACCCAGGTCGTCCCGTACGAGCCCGGATGTGCTTGGCGTACTTGACGGGCACACCTTTGCCGGCCAAGTCTTCGACAATCTCTTCCGCAGGAGTGTCGGCTGGTAGTCCACGAATGGCCATTTTGAGTGGCCTTTGGTGTGGTGGAGCTATGGCATAATATGGGGCCAGGTCTTGGCGGAGTTTATCGAGATGGGACTGGATAGCTCGGAATTCCGCATCGTCCTTAGGGGTAAATTTGAACCCCTTGCCGAACGGTCTTACGTTTGGCGGATGGCCTACGGGCTGGGGGTTGTGGTGGGGCTGTGGTAACGGGCACAGGTGATTGGTGGCTCGTTTTTGGCGGTGGTGGTGCAGCCAATATGGCTGCCATCGTCCGAGGCGTGGGTGTGGGGGTAGGAGATTTCTCTCCAGCCGGTTTGTGCGCGGGTGGTTGCACAGTCACATCGCGTGAGCGTTGGGGCAGGGGGCAAGGGACCTGTAGGAGGAGGAAGAATCCTCCCGCAGATAGCCCTTTTCCCCCTGTTCCGGTGTCGAGTCGAGGGTAGAGGGTATCCTCGTCCCGGGTTCTCTTTCCTGAGGCTTCGACTTCGATCCGTTTGTCCTGTAGTGACAGCTTTGAGAATTTGGAGGTCACATGATGTCACCTCCTCCTTCTTTCGGATGCCGAGCTGGACTTCCATCACCCGGAAGTAGGCTCCTACCCAGCGCTGCAGTCCCTGCGATAACTCACCTTGCTCACGAAGGGAGTTGTAGATGCGCAGGTCGCCCTGGTATCCACGTCGCTGGTCCTGCAGCACTGCGTCGTCCGTAGACCCACCTCCAACGGGTGACGGTGATCGGGTCCATGATGGTGCAGATACGTCGGTGGCGCTGAAACGTAACCGGAGGTTACCACTCACCGTATGGTTGGGGTCGGTGTAACCCCCCTACGGCGTGGGCCCCGGTACGTCGGTTAATCTGGGGGAAGGCTATCCCCGCACGAGTGTACACAGTACAACTCGGGCGCAAATTTTTAATTTATTATAATAATAAATATAAATTTTGCAACTTACCCGTAAGCGCCCGTACGTTAAGCTAGCGGAGCACAGAGACGTCCGCTCGCTACGACGATCCGATGCACTCTCGACTAAAGGTGAGGCGTATATACTGTAACAGGGTTCAACACTAGGTTTTATATAAGACGTCTCGCGTACGAGTACGTACTGGGAACACAAACACGTATTAAGCGTATTTAGAAGTACCGAGGAATCCGCGGATGACGATTCCACTAAACGTATACGCGTAGGTACTCAATAGACAATACGATACGTACGAGAAGCCAAACTTTAAAATACTCCAACCATAGCAAGATGCGTTCGCATACGCGTTCGTTTATGAATGTGTGAGTAAAAACAATGCTGAAAGTACATTGCTTTGTAATCTTAGAAATAAGACCGATTTTTCAATGCGTTAAAAGGTACGTCCTAACTTTGCAAAGCATATATGGAAGTATTTGTGAGTGAAAGAGTGAGTCCTGATTTCGAACAGCAATAGACTAAAAAAAATTTTTAAGTTTATTTTTATAGATCATGCAGTTGAAGTGGCCATAAGACAGTTGAATTGATTTGAATTTTTAATTTACCAAAATGTTCAAATTAAACCTCAGTGTCGTCAATTGATTGCTAGTTCCGCGAATCGTTTGACTGCTGTGATTGTTATTTTTGTCAGTCAGTGTTTTTTCGGTTTCCATCAGGCAAAGTGGAGTCACTCTGGTAGGCTAATATAAAAAATAAAAAAAAATCAAAACTGCATGACTGGTGGTGGTGTAAATAAACTAAACTTGTACTGTAAATATTTTTGATTATCCTATATCTTCATGAATACCTAGAGATACCTAATAATATCAATAACTTTTCTTTATTGATAATTGTCGTGAAAATAAAACTGCATAATTGGTGTTAATATAAATAAATAGGTATATATTTTTAGACATTATAAATATTTTTGACCTACGTATATCTTGGTACATAGTTAAACCTAATAATGGTTACTTATTGGTAAAAGTGATAAATGAGGGTGTGAGGTTATAGTTTTAATAGATCGTGTATGTATTAGTGAATTAGGTATAAAAACTTTTCTTTTTATTAGTTTCATCATGGCTCCTAGAAACACTTGTTTTTAATTGTTAGGAAAAAGTTTGTTTATACACACATTTTTGGAGAATACATCGGGAAGATAAAAAAACGTAAACGTGTGAAAACGGAATCAGTCGCTATCAATACTAGTTTTAATCTACACACATATACTGTTTGGAATATTCCGTTCTTAGGCATACTCTGACGCGTACTTCTACATACTCGTGGAACTAGTCTTTGGAACGCGTATCTTAGCGTACTCGTACTCGTAAAACTCAGTACGTGTTTTAGCAAGTACGACTCACCTCTACTCTCGACACCGCGTTTTTATACGATGCATAAATTTGTACTCACGCACACATACAACGACAACAGCAACGTAAGCTGATTGGTTGCGTACACAGTAAATATTGTAAATATAGAATAAGAAATGTGATTGGTTAATCCATATAATGTGCGGTAAACTAACTCCATTACTTAATGGTCAAAAATGTAAATATAACTAGCATACTTTTAATCAAATACAAGTCGCCCCGCTCGGGAGCTCATATCAGTTCCTTCGAGCGGGGCATTGGCTTCGCCATCGGATGCAGATAGCCAACCACCGACCTCTCGCAGGCGGCTCGCTGGACCCCTCTTCAGAGGAGCGATCGGCGAGCAAACCTCGAGGCCGGTGAGCTAACTCCAATGACCGGCTCACAGTGGTGAGCTGCGAGGAAAATCACTATAAGGAGCCCAGTGCTTCAAATAGTCTCCCCACCCCCCTCAACAGGGATGAGAGGATACCAGATAGGTTCAAATACAAGTCGATTCCAACCATTCTCTGGTGTTTCACTTCAGCTACGGTTCAAGGACTAACCAGTCTGGCCGGCTAATATAGACACCTTTCCTTGCTCCTAGTATTATCCACTTAGCTACGGTTCGACGGCTTATACAGCCTGGCCGGCTAAGTAGATGCCCTCACTCCTGAAATTACTCGTCGATACCGGAGCCGACATATCAGTCCTAGCCGCAAAAAAGAATAAATACTCGAAACCAATAGAAAGCTCATACAAGCTTTACGCAGCCAACGGAACAGAAATTCGTACCTACGGACAGCGCACACTAGAGCTTAACCTAGGCCTACGTAGAAGTTTCAAATGGACATTCACGGTCACCGATGTGAAGACGTCAATACTGGGTGCAGACTTTCTAGCTAAACACAAGTTATTAGTAGACTTACATCAGAAAAAACTTATCGACCGAGTGACAGATCTCAGCGTAAACGCAATCAAAGTATGCAGTACCGAACAATCCATCTATACAGTTAATCACAATCACGCTTACTACGATATTCTAAAACAATACCCCGATGTTCTACGACCAATGTCATTAAAAACTACAGCGAAGCATGACGTCACGCATCATATTGAAACCACCGGACAACCCATATATTCACGACCGCGACCTCTACCGCCTGACAAGTACAAAGCTGCGAAGTTAGAATTCGAAAGAATGATGGACATGGGTATCTGCAAACCATCAAACAGCCCCTGGGCAAGTCCACTGCACGTCGTCAAAAAGAAAGATGGCTCACTACGTGTTTGTGGCGACTACAGACGACTTAACGCCGCAACAATACCCGATAGGTACCCTATACCGAGAATCCAAGATTTTACCTACCAGTTACACGGCAAGGCAATCTTTTCTAAGTTAGATATGAATATGGCTTATTATGGCAAAAGAAAATGCCGCGAAAACCGCAATTATCACCCTGTTTGGCCTCTTTGAATTCAACTGCATGACATTTGGCCTACGAAACTCTGGTCAAACATTTCAGCGATTTATGCACGAAGTACTACGCGGTCTCGACGACATATGCTACTGTTTTGTCGATGATTTATTAATATATTCTGAAAATAACGAAAAAGTACACAAGCGCCATCTTCACACAGTACTCGATCGTTTAAACCAGGGGTGCTCAAACTTGAACTGCTGGAGATCTACCTCAATATTTTTAGACTACTTACGATCGACTTGAGAGGCTGCAAGTATGTGTGATGCAGGGTTGTCGTACATACACGATACACCCTACCTACCTAGGTAGGGTGTACCGTAGCATATATAGATATTAGCTTTCCGCACAATTTACATTATCTTAGTCAAGGTTTGGGTTAGGTTTACTTAAGTTCTTCTCTACAATATCAATGAAAAAACTCCTAGTTATTCAAAATTGCGAGTTTATTCGTTGTTACAAAACAAAAGAGTTACATATGGTGTTAAACTCAACTAAGGAGTGACTTTGGATCTTGAAGCGTGGCACTGCATGTCCTCAGCATACTTTTCATAAGATGGTGCGTAACCACTGAGTGCCAATCGCAAGCATGATGACATATGATCGTCAGTTAGTCGATTGCGATATTTTGACTTAATTATCTTCATTTCAGAAAATGCAGACTCGCACAAGTAAGTTGACCCAAACATTGCCGTCAGTTGAAGGGCGATTTGCCTTAGATTCGGATATTTATCTTCAGATATAAAACACCAGAAATTTGTATCAGATGCTGTAGCTTTGAGATGTACATATATCTGATATAATCTGCACCAACTCATTTTCAACAGAACATGAGTTCATATTAAACTGACTTGCTACTTCAGTGGTTAATTCCTCAATGTTTTTACATGAAAAAGGATAACTCATAAATGATGCTACATTTGCCAATTTACTGCAATCATAAAATGCATTTCGAATTGTCCCAAAATATTTGATAATTCAGCCTCATACGTATCATAATTCAACTGAGGAATCCTTGCTTTCAAAGACGGAAAATGTTTCAGATCCTTTCTTTTCAGTTGATCTATCATAAGTTGCAATTTACTTTTTAATGCGTTTACTGCGCTAATCATCTCAATAATAGTTTTTCCTTTACCTTGAAGCTCCAAGTTAATGGTGTTTAAGTGCATTGTGATGTCAGTCAAAAATGCCAAATCAGTCAGCCATTTTTCGTTTTTCAACATCTCAGTGTCATCACCTCTTTCGTCTAGACAAGCTGTTATTTCGGGCAATAATTCTTGAAACCTTTCTAGGAATTTTTCGCGACTCAACCACCTGACGTCCGTGTGAAGAACTAAATCAGTGTGTTCAGCTGACTCCCTATCTTCCAACTGCAACTTAAAGAGCCGCCGTTGCAAGCTACGTGCACGGATGGAATTCACAATTTTTGTTGCAATGCCCATAATTTCCTCCGTGTTTAAAACTTTTGAACACAAAATTTGTTGATGTATAATGCAATGGAATGAAAAAATTTAAGGGAATTCTTCATTAGCTCGACACAATGCCACAAAACCGTTCTTGTTTCCAGTCATTGCTAGTGCTCCATCGGTTGTAATGCACACTAATTTATATATTGGTAGCTTGTAGTTTTTTACAAAATTGATGAAAACGTCATATATATCTTCGTCACGGGTCTTCCCCTTCAGAGGAATGATTGTCAAAAATTCTTCCTTAGCCAACATGTCATTGAATACCATCCGAATAAAAATACACAGCTGGGCAGTGTCTGTCATATCGGTGGATTCGTCGAACTGTAAAGAAAAGTATGTACATTCCATGATATCATGTTTTAGTTTATCTGCGATGTCCTGACTCATGACTTCAATACGCCTTGTGACAGTCGGACGAGATAACTGAAGTTCTCTAATAGCAGACATGATTTCTGTTTTATTTTTAAAATCTCTAAATAAAGTCTCACCCGCTTCAATAAATGCTTCCTTCACAACCGATCCATCTTCGAATGGTTTCTTGTGTTTCGCCACTATATGAGATATTTTAAATGACGCGATCGTAGCAGCTTTTGATTGTTTGGCTGGTCTTGTGAACATGGTTTGTTCTTTTTTCAAACAAGATATCAAATTACTTACTTTTCGTTTTCTTAATTCACTCTGTGGCGGAAAATCCTTTTCATAGTTTTTATGAACCGTTTTATGATGCCTCTCTAAGTTACCACGCTTAGGTATTGCAACTGACGCACGACAAATAACACAAATGCATTTATCCCTCACCATACAAAAGAAAAATTCTTCCTCCCAATCGTTATTAAAATAATACGTTTTAGATTTCTTCACTGCACTCATTTCGCACTATTTAATAATAAACTTTGTATCGACGTAGTATCGCCTTCAAGTTACAATTCAGAATGACTCCAATTCCTGCAGGCGCAACATTTATATCGGCGTGAACGAAAGTCTCGAATGTTCCCGTCAAACGCGCCGCCCAAAATGGTCTAGTACAGTCTAGTCTAGAAACAACGCGGCTTTTCTTTGACAAGTACCGCGCGTTCCTTTGATAAAGCCGCCTTTTGCCGCAACCAGTGTTATTACGTAATAAATTTTTGTAGTTTAGTTACCTACTTATTAAAAATTTTTCTCTTCTCAAGATCTACTCAAAAAGCACTCGCGATCGACTGGTCGATCGCGATCGACCGTTTGAGCACCCCTGGTTTAAACCATTACGGTATCACTCTCAACATCGACAAATGCGAGTTCGGAAAAAACAAAATTCAATTTCTCGGCTACGAAGTTACACCGGACGGAATCAAACCTACTGAAGAACGCAACCAAACCATACTAAAGTATTCCAAACCAACTACAGTACAAGAAATAAGACGATTTTTAGGCATGATTAACTTTTACCGCAGTTGTTTACCTCATCAAGCTGAACATCAATACCTACTTAATAAATATTTACATAATTCTAAGAAGAACGACAAGTCACCGATACAATGGACAACCGAGGCAGAAAAATCCTTTGAGCAATGCCGACAAAGCATACTCGAAGCCACTACGCTCACGCACCTGTTATCTAACACACCACTATGCCTTCTCACCGACGCTTCCGACACTACATTAGGCGCCGTGTTGCAACAAAAAGTTAACGATATTAGGAAACCACTCGCTTTCTACTCAAAGACTATGAGCGACACACAACGAAGATATATGTGTACGACCGCGAATTATTGGCAATATACACCGCTATCAAAAGTTTACGTCGACTTATCGAGGGCAACGAACTCACCGTATGTACTGATCACAAGTCACTTACCTACGCACTTACGAGAACTCAAAGCAACAGCGACACACCGAGAAGAGAGCGCCAGTTACACTACATAAGTCAATTCTGTTCAAACATTAAGTACATTCACGGCGAACGAAATGCAGCTGCCGACGCGTAATCACGTATTGCAGATATCGAGATTCTAAACAGCACAATCGACTATAACCAGTTAGCAATAGACCAAGAATCTAAACGACACAGAGTTACAAGCCTGCAAGAAACAATCCAATCTCAAATTCACTCGGATTAATCTACAACCGTTCAACAACCGATATGGTGCGAAATATCAACATCGAACATTCGACCATATCTACCACTGACTTATCGTCTTTTAGCCTTCAAAGCTCAACACGATCTAAGTCACCCCGGCGTACGAACAAGAAGAAAAATCATAACTTCAAAATTCTTTTGGCCTTCTATTAACAAAGACGTAACAACTTGGTCAAGGTCATGCATCGGATGCCAGCGCGCGAAAATTCAAAAACACGTTATCAGCCCTCGGGGAGTTTCCATTATCTCCGTCAAACGAATATAGGTATTTAGTTACAATGATCGATAGCTGCACAAAGTGGCCAGAAGCGATACCTACTCGCGACATCACCGCCGAGACAATCGCTAAAGCCGTGTACGACGGATGGATCTCACGATTTGGTTGTCCGTTACGAATCACTACGGACCAAGGCAGACAGTTCGAGTCACCACTATTTCATGCACTAATGAAAAACTCGGCATCACTCGTATACGAACAACTGCATTCCACCCTCAATCAAACGGACAGATAGAACGCTGGCATCGAACTCTCAAGGCAGCATTGATGGCAAGAATAACGAGTATTAAATGGAGCGAAGAACTACCTACTGTTTTACTCGGACTACGTACAGCATTATGTCAGGATACCTCTGTAAGCCCCTTGTTAATGACCTACGGATCAACAATACGCATCCCGTCAGATTTCTTCGTGCCTACAAAGCCGAAGATGGATGACGTGGAATTTGTACGCCATCTGACCGAAACCATGACGTCACTATCACCGAAAAAAAGATCGCATTCATCAGATCAGCACACACTCTGTACAAGTTGCAAATGTAAACTAGTTTTAGTTCAGAGTTTATGACTAGATGGCGTTGTACCATTGGTTCTGAATCACGTTATAGTTTGGTTACATGATGCTCATATAGTCAACGCAAAATTTTTGTTTTGTGTACTTGATCTGTCCTAATAAAGTATATTGATTGTTACTAAAGACGGAGTTTCATTGAGACCAGTGTGAAATGTGTAAATGAACCTTATCGAGTCGGATTAGTATCAGTGAGTGAGTGTTTTTGTGAATCTTGGCGTGGAAACCAGGGTGGATTGCCCTGAAGCGCCGCACACCCAAGCTGGTGGTGACTGGACAGCATCAGCAGAGCGGAGGTGACGCAGGGCAGAACGGATGAGTTTGCCAGTGCGACAGCAAAGTTAGCCCGCAGCAACGGAGTCAGTGTTAGTGAAGTGCGGTTTGTTGAAGGGAAAATCGTGAGTACATTTTATTTGTTATTAGCAAGTCTAGTTTTCTCAAGATAGAAGAAAGTTACCTCAATAAAAATATAATTGGACTTTAGTAAAATTTCTTCATAAGTTATTATAATTAATTACCTAGATAAATTTATTGTGCATATGATTTATTGTATATGCAATACCCGTACTGATAACTTGTCTTTGGTATCAATTTTGTGAAAGTGGTTAACATTTTATTACTTATGAAATTTTGTCTTGGCTAGAAGTTCTATTCTATTAGCAACTGCTTGCAACGTGGTTATTTAATTTGTAAAGCTTTTCTTATAATTTGCTGTCATAAACATATAAAAATATGGAGGCTATGTATAAGTTGCAATATAATAAAAGAGTTCTTATCGAAAAGGCTCAGATCAACTTTAAAAAGGCGCCTAAAGACAGAATTACTAAAATATACGTAGAGACTAGATTGGAATCTCTTGAAACTTTGGAAGGAATTCTCGTTGACTCATAATAGCATAATACAGAATACTACCGATGCTCAGCAAGATTCCGATAGGTATTTCGTAGATGATGTTTATGATATTACTGAAGAAGTTTACTTTTTTCACAAAATTCAGCTGAAAGAAGTTTTAAATAATTTAAGCAATTACAGTTCTGAACAAAAACCAAAGACAAGTGACCACACAAATAGTGTCAAATTACCAAAGATTAGCATTCCAAGGTTTTCTGGCAACTATGCGGAGTGGACAACCTTCAAAGATTTATTTACGTCTTTAATACATAAGAATGATAGTTTAGAAGATGTGCAAAAGATGCATTATTTGAAGGGTTTATTAACGGGAGAAGCAGATCAACTTGTCAGACACATTGCAGTCACATATATTCAACTAATTATAAAGAATGTTGGTCGTTGCTATACAGTAGATATTATAATAAAAAGCGATTTCTCTCAAATAGTTTATTGAAGCGTTTATTAAGTCAGGCTAATGTGACAGAATGCTCTAGTCGCCTTAAGAGTTTACTAGACACAACAATGGAATGTCTAAATGGTCTGGGAAATCTCGGAATCGATGTTAGCACATGGGATGTTATAGTTATTTATATCATTAGTTCTAAAATAGATTCTGAATCACGAAAACAATGGGAGATGAAAATTAGTTCTAAAGACGAGTTACCAGTGCTCTCGGAATTCAGAGATTTCTTGCAAGCCAGATTTCGCGCGCTTGATTTTGTAGAAACTACGTCAAATAGACCTAAATCTAATGTTAGCTTATTTTGACACGGGTCATTTTCAAATGATATTAAAATAGTTTAAGTATTCAATTAGCTAATGGATAAAAAATATATGAACTTGTAATAAGTTTAAAAAAATATTCTTTATTTATATTTTATAAACATAAATACTTATATGTCCTATTGAATGCATTTATGTTATCTGGATAACTTGTCTGTGTTCCTTCTTTTGTTACAGATTGAGTAGCAACATAGCAAGCAGCACCAATAATTTGATGCAATGGTTGGCCTTTGTGTGTCACCAAGTATGTGGCCAAAGCTCCAACAAATGCATCACCAGCTCCCTGCAAAGAAGTTGGTATAATAATAATATAATCTTTAATCTTGAAAGTATCATATTCAATTATACTAGAAGTCAACTTACAGTAGTATCCACAGCTACAACTTTATCACATAAAACATGTATTGGTTGCTGATCTTGATTAGTCATATAAACTGCCCCTTCAGAACCCAATGTGATAATCACAGTGTCACATCCAGATTCAAGCAATTTTTTTAAAGCAATAACAACATTCCTAAAAAGAAAAGCCAATTATTTTAAGTAGGTATCGCAAAGATTATGTCTTAAGATACTGTTACTCACGTAACATCAACTTGAATATTAGTGAGTAATGTGGCTTCAGGTTCATTTACACAAAGTATTGTACAATGTGGTAATATTTCATCTATATCAACTTTGGCAGGGGCAGCATTAAGTAATTTTATCTGTATAACAAAAAATAAATTTATTTAATTATTTATTATCAAATTAAAAACTAATCTAAAACTATATTAAACACTTACACCAGTCCCTATTTTAAAAGCTTCCAATGTAGACTCAAAGGGTGTCTCTAATTGACCTATAATAACGTCTGCATTTTTTATATGCTCTGCTGAATTTATAACATCTTCTACAGTAAGAAAACTATTAGCACCTGGGACTATCACTATTTGGTTTTCACCACTTTCAGCAACTGATATCTGAGCAATACCAGTTGTTGCATTGTGTGTAATATTAGCATAGGTAACATCTATGCTGTGGTTGACTAAATGTTCCTTATACTTTTTCCCCCATTGGTCATCACCAAGCTGTAAAAAAAAAATATATCATCATCATTAGAGAACTGTATTTACCTAATCTGTGTAAGACTTTTAGTAATAATAATAAAAAAGTTATGTAAAATACTTTAAAATTTTCATGTAAAACATAAACAGGTAGGTATTACAACATATTCATTACATATTTTAATAATGCATGCATGGTGTACATGTACATACTTTGCATATCATGGAAGTTTTTCCTCCCAATTTTGCAGCAGCCACACACTGGTTAGCACCTTTACCACCATAACTGGTTGTAAATTTTGTTCCAATAAGTGTTTCTCCAGGTAAAGGTAGCCTTGGTGCATATCTAAATAAATGAGAAACATCATATACATGAAAATTGATCCCAGTCTTTGAATAAACCTATATTATTAAAAGAGAAAGTGTACGTACGTGGTAAAATCTACACTGCATGATCCGATAACAACAATTTTAGACATCATTGATAGTTTTTAATTTAAATAAAAAAAAAAATGGGGCTACAAAGGAACACAAAACGGGCCTAAACGTCACCTCGAAAGATTATACTATTAATTACGTACTCAACAGTAAAGTAGTTTATTATTCAGCTCTTTGATAAAAACTGATAAAACCCAATGTGATGTATTGCTATCAAAATAAAAAAACTTCTGTCACGTAAACATGATCATGTTGAAATTTTAGAGGCAGTTGAGAGGGGTTATGCCAGAATTCTTTTTTTTAACATTGCTAGTAGAAGTACTTTTTGACATCAATAATTATATTTAACTACCTACTACCCAGTACCCGGAGTATTGCAACAGACTACCTGGCTGGCATGAAATTGACAAAATGCCAGCTGTCAGGCATGTTTCACTGTTTGATGATGTTTGGAATACAGAAATGCACACAGAACACTAATACCAGAACCAGAATATGAATAAGGATACGGAATGGGAAATATGTATAAAATTACACCGGACATCTGTAAATTACGCAGATTCTGATTAAGTAAAAATACAAATGGTATTGATTAGGCTTTATAGTAAGCCTTATAATTTGTAATATGCAAAAATGTATCTATCTGCTTTATGATTTCTGAAATGGTTAAATAGTGGTATTTTCGGAATTACCTTAATAATTAAAGTTTTGTAATATTGAAAACTGAAAGAAAATATACTGAGACGTAATAAATGTTACGTCATGTCTCATTTCTATCACATAATATTGTAACAATAAAACTGACATGGGAGAGTGGCGAGGTGCATATAACACTGTGAAGCGGAGAGGTGCATTTGGCAACACTGAGGGGCGGAGAGGTGCGACTGGCAACATTGAGATGTGGAGGGGCGAGTCGTGGAGAGGAGGGATGAAGTCTATAAAAGCGGTGTGAAGTGATTATGTGGGTCTCTTTAAGTTTAGAAGTCGAATTGTAATAATAAAATAAAGTGTTTTAAGTATTTTATTCATTGCATTTAGTTTTTTATTTGTTACTCTTCTACTCTTGTTATAATGTAATATTATGGCATTGCTTTCCGTTTCAGAACTGTAAGAGCGCAGTTCTATAAGAATTTTCTATTGCAAATGTGCTGGCGGGAACCTTAAAAAGCGCGTTCGTGAAAATGTTTAAATTTCGTTTATAATAAATATTCGCTATTTTCTTGATAAAAAGTCAATTAAAAGAAGCAGTACTAGGTGGACAAACCAGTGAAAATGGTGGGAAACGAGGGGGGCGGGAATATAACCCACCCACCGCACATAAATGTCCTCGGCCTGAGACTAAGATGGACTGTGGTGATGGCGGCGGTGCTGGTGAGCATTTTGACTATTCACCATATATTAAACCTAACTACAAAAGACTATACGCAGAAAATGGGACTATAAAAGTGTTTATTGAAGATACCAACAATACGGATAGAGTAGGCAATAAGAGCCCTATTTATCTCAACAATATATTTTCTAATGAAATAAAAGGGGTGACCGCGATACAACGCATTAATGCAAAGTAAATAGCAGTAATATTTAAACAGTGTAATACAGCCAATAATTTCATCAAGACCACCGCTTTTCTCAACAAACATGGCTTGAAAGCATTTATTCCAGCTGTGCAAATAGAAAAAACAGGTATAATTAGATTTATACCAGCAAACATTTCGAACAAAGAACTATACACAAGACTATCATCAATCTATGAAATAGTAGCTATAAGAGGATTCACAAAGAAGGTTGGGCAATAGCGAAAACCACTACAAACAGTTAGCATTACTTTTCTTTCGAATAAACTTGAGTTTTTGAATATACATATACCACCATTGCAGCAATGTTTCCGTTGCTTCAAATTTAACAACTAACAACTCCGCTAAAATATGCAAAGGTAAACAAAGATGTTCCATTTGTAGAGATGAAAATTTGTATAAAGAATGTGATAAACCAACAGAGATCTACTGTGTCAATTGCAGTGGGCCTTACAATTTCTAGATTATGTCCAATTAAGTTAAATAGAATATTGGAAAAGAAAAATAAAATAACTTATGCAAGTGCTACATTAAGGAAACAACACGTTAACAATAGTAATACACAATCTCCACCTCTTTCACCTCCAAATATGAAAATTTCTACTGTAAATAAGCCTGTAAATACATCTATAAATAGGCCTGTACATTTATATTTAAATAAACCTGTATCTGTAAATAATCCTGTACATAATGTAAATAAATCTAAAGATATCACTAAAAGGAAGACAGCCAAGTAGGTAAGAAACCTTTATTGATTAAATTCTTAGGAAAACAAAATATTGACATTTGATTAAAAAAAAAACATTAATGCTCATAATGGTGTAGCAATTATAATTAAGCTATACTTAAAGAACAAAGTATTAAACACTAGATTTTACGAAGACATTCAGACTGTTGCTCTGTCTTTATCTACTGTGCATGGTAGATTGACTATTCTTTGTGTATAGTGTCCTCCTTCTAGTGGACACATACATCTCAACAGACTACGTAATATAATTAATGATCTGCAAAGACCTATCTTTATCAGTGGGGATTTTAATGCTTACCACATTGCATTTTGATTGTCTATCCACTAAGAGTAGAGGTCAGGATTTATTTAATATCATTGACGATTTGGATTTATGTATTTTAAACGATGGTAGTTTTACAACTTGTAATAACCCGAGACGAAACCCATCTGCAATTGATGTTAGCTTTATTAGTGCTAAACTCGCATCAATATGTGAGTGGTCTGTGCATGATGATGCCATGGGCAGCTACAACTACCCTACAATAACAGAGATTTCACTACAAATAGATTAGTATCATATTAATCCCCCTGTTGATAGGTTTATATATAAAAAATCAGATTGGAAAAAGTATAAAATTATTTCCAAAACAATATTTAATGATTTAGTCTTAAAATGATATGATCCTATTTCAACATATAATGATTTTTGTTCTCTATTAAATACTTTAAAAGATATGACAATCCCTAAACTCACTGAACCAAATAATTTTAAAAGCAGACCTCTAGTTCAATGATGGAATGACATTTAAGTAAGAACTATTTAGTTAACTAAAGAAAAGATGCACTTAAGAAAAGGAGAAAAGGAGACTATATCAGAGCAAGAATAGGTTGGGATAACTTAGGATCCCCCCCAACTGTATCCTAACGTTGCTGTCGTGGGGGGGCTTGCTTGGGTCAATGATCCCTGGGGCTATACCGGTAGAGCTACTCATGCCGGATTAGCCCAGGGAGAGACTCCAGACTCAACAGGATACACTGCGGGACCCTTCCAAGGGTCAATAAGCGTTGCTCAGATTTCAAAAGTGGAGGAACGTGGACGGGCTCGGTGTGCACTCGCACTGTCACAGAGTTCAGCAGGCAACTGGGCCTTCGCCTGCCTGCCTCCGTCGGTACATCGTAATCCCGAAAGGAGTTTCGTGGCTAATTCGCGCAGCTCCAATTGGGGGCGAGGGTCTTGGCTTAGCCGCCCGGACTGCAAGGAAGAAAACCTCTATAAAAAATGGCCCTTTGCGCTCTCTCCAATTCTAGTAAGTGTGTTACAGCAGCTCCACCCCACACCGATAAACAATATGTTATGACAGATTGGGCAAGAGCAAAATAAATCTTTGTAATGAGATTAGAGTCCGCATTTTCTCTAAGGTTTTTAAAAGTGTGTAGAAGCCGACGAACTCGTTTACTGACCAATGCAATGTGCGGTCTCCAATTAAGGTTGTCATCAATTAGAATTCCTAATTATTTGTGGGTTTTTGTTTGGATAAGATTAGGGAAATTGCAAAATGTGTAAAGATTTATATCTTTCGTACAATGAAGAGAATGGGCTTTAATATTAAAATCTGTGGGTGGTTTATTGGCCGCAGAAATTCTAAAGCAGATGTATTTCGTTTTTGGAACATTGATGGTTAGGAGATTGTCTTCAAGCCTTTTCGTAACTGTTGTTAGGCCGGCTTCGGCTGCTTCACTGACTTGCATCCAGGATTTACCCCGAAAAATGAGAGCCGCATCGTCGGCGCAAGCTAATATACTGCCGCCATCAATCCTAAGTTTACATAGACCATTGACATACGTCAGGAAAAGAGTAGGGCTAACGTGCTTTCCTGTGGTATGTCATAGTTGACGGGGAGGCTGGAACTAAGCACATTAGATACTCTAACGACTCGACTTCTATTTGTCAAGTAGTCACGGAACCACTCGAGGGCATTTCCACTTATCCCTAGATCCTCCAACTTTCGTAAGAGTAAAGGAATGGACACGGTATCGAATGCTTTTTTAAGATCTATAAAGATAGCAATGCAACACTCTCCACTGTCCAGAGCTTTTGTGACTATCCTACATAGATTAGCGACAGCATCTTCTGTGTTCCTTCCCGAGCGAAATCCTTATTCGTTATCTGCTAACAGTTGCTTTTTTTCCAAAAAGCAGGCGTATGTTAATAACCTTTTCAATAATTTTGCTGATTGCACTTAATAACGAAATTGGCCGGTAGTTTGAGACCACCTCTTCCCCTCCACCTTTGTATACTGGAACAACTACAGCTTTCTTAAAAATTGCTGGAAAAATCCCAGTAGAAATACTGAGGTTGCAAAGGTGTGCTATAATTGTACATAAAACAGCGTGGGAATTTTTAAGAATAGTGCTAGTGATGCTGTCTGCTCCTGGCGCACAATGAGTTTTAAGGTTGATAATAATTTTATCTATTTCAATATAGTCAGTAGGATACAACCACATTGACTCTACATTTTCAGTAGAAGTACTGTTGGATTGAGTGGTATTAATAAGTTTTGTGGCCTTATGGAACTTGGAACTGGGATAAGCTCCTCTATTTATTATAAAATTATCGATTCGATCTCTATCGCGGTGAAAAGTGTGTATGATGTAGTGATGCTAAAGGCTGTTAGAGAAGAGAAACTCTTGAATGTTCAGCACGGAGAACCAGAAGATATTTTAACCGTTTCGGGAGACGGTTCCTGGCAAAAAAGAGGATTTTGTTCTCTTATTGGCATAATTTCTTTGATATATAAACGCAGTAAAAAAATCGCGAACGTCGCTATCAGATCAAGTTACTGCAAAGCATGCGAGAAAAAGAAAGGAACTGAGAAAACGATTGAATATGCAGCGTGGTACGAAACGCACAAAAGAGACTGTAGTGCTAATCACTCTGGTAGTGCTGGAAAAATGGAAGTTGACGGTGTATGTGAAATGTTTTTGCAATCTTTAGAAAAATTTTCTGTGGGTTATGGTTTTTACATCGGAGACGGCGACACGAAGACTTTCAAAATGCTGCTCAATACACAACCGGATGGCAAAGATTTTATAGTAAAAAAGTTGGAGTGCGTCTTACATGTCGCAAAAAGAGTCTTCAAGCGCGCTAGTGAGGCTAAAAAAATTCTTACACAGGCAAGGAAAGCTGCAAAGAAGGACGAGCAAAAACAGTTGTCGTGAAAAAAAGAAGAATCGTCGTAAAAAAAATTCCTGCTGTAAAAACTTAGGATTTAACGATAAAATTGATGAAAGAACTATCAAGAAACTATGGTTTAGCGATTCGAAGACATCCCGATTCCGTGGAAGAAATGCGCAAAGAGATCTGGGCAGGATTTTATCATAAGATTTCAACTGACAGCAATCCACAGCATTCATACTGTTCTGAATCCTGGTGTAAATACAAGATAGCTGTAAAAAATAACTCCGTTCATAAATTCAAACATCCTCCTGCCCTTGCTCAAGATGTTCAAGAAGTTTTAAAACCGATCTACGACGATTTGACAAAACAAGAACTGCTTAAAAGATGCCTCGGTGGCAACACGCAGAATAATAACGAATCTTTCAACAACTGTGTCTGGTCAATGGCTCCCAAACACATCTTTTGCTGAAAAAAAATTGTTGAAATAGCTTGTCAAACAACTGCTTGTATTTTTAACGAGGGATTTCATCCAGTATTAAAAATCTTGGAAGTAATGGGCGTCAAAATCGGCCCGATCGCCCCACAGTTTGCTGCTGACTGTGACAGAACGCGCATACGAGTTGCAAACCGCCGCAGCACCGATGCCTCTAAGGAAGCCAGAACGAAACGAAGGCAGGCTATTTTGGATGAAAATGTGCACTATGAAGTAGATGAAGGCATAATGTATGGTGCAGGCATCGCTGATTAGACGTAAGTAAGATTTTTTCACGATTTTTCGTTACAGAAAACTTTAAACGCGTATTTCTCGGAATGACGTTTTTGGACGGCTTGTTGATAAAATCTCCGAAACTATTCAACCGAACCTTACCAAAATTTAACCACATGTTCTTGATGACTATAGCTATCGCGCATATCATACGATTTTTGAAATTTTGAGTTTAACTATTTATTTTTGGCAAAGAACGACAAAAAACGTGATTTTTCGTACTTTTTCGAAAAATGGCTGCCATTTTGTCATTTTTGAAAAAAAATAAAATCGTATGATATGCGCTATAGCCATTTACTTACTGAATCTAAAACTATTTTTTTTTTCAGATCATCCATTCCAGATATTTCATCAACAGCGCACACTCATCTTTTTTTTTGGACCAGTCTTCGTCAGTATAAAAACTGATTAAAATAAATATAAAAAAAAATTCTTGTGTAATCAAATAGTGTATTTTTTAGGCCTAACACTTTTTATGTCCATATCTATGACGTATACCGGTCAAAAAAATTCGTGAAAATAGCCTTATCTTTGCCCGTCTAAAGAGGGTAGACCCCTTAACAAAGCAGTTGCTTGCGAGCGTTTGCTTTTAAAGTTCCTTACCTGTTACACAATTCCTTAACTGTCTCCCAAGTACCTTTGTTATTATTATAGTACTGACTGAATTTATTCTTGTTGTCTAATTATGTTGTTTTTATTTCTTACGTTTATAACTTTAGATACTTGAACTTTTACAATTGTCGATAGATGGCGTTGAACTCGTGTTTTTGAATCACGCTTTTAAGATGTACGAACGGGTATTCATATAGGTAAAATTTTAATTAAATTTGATCTTTATTCTGAGCGTGGTGTATTATTTCGAGAGACTTTTTAGACGTGTACATTTGGTCCTTTTTGAGCCGATAAAGGACTGGAATACATTGTCCCGTGGAGCTAGTTTTGCAGCAGTGCAGCAACAGTGAGAGTGGAGTAGCGCAAGTATCGTGCGTAAATTGGGGTGTCTTGTGTCATCGACGTCCCAGTAAGGTTGCAGCCTGCCCCTACGGTCAGCTACTTATAACGTGAGTGGACAGTGTATGAAGTGATTGAAGATAAACTGTGAGTACTTTTAATTATTTAGAACAGTGGAACAAATTCATTATTGAGATAAAAAATTAAGTAAATTAAAAAGTTAAAGTGTTAGTTTGATAGTTGAGTGCATGGACTTAGAATAATTTCTTAAAAAGTGATGTGACGGGGAACCTATGCCCGATTTTGGTTAGAATAACAATAAAAAGACTTGTAAAATTTTCAAAGAATTTACATCTACAGTGACTTAGTGCAATTAAACTTAGGGATTTGATGTTCGGCTATTAGTTTTGTACAACATGGAAGCGTTTGATAAAATTCAATTGGACTCAATTGGAGCTCGGGTAATAGCTGTACTTACAGCTGTTACCCGAGCTCGGTCTAACTTTAAAAATCTCCGAAGGAGAGAATTAAACAAAGTTATGTCGAGGTACAATTAGAGAATTTAGAGAAGCAGTGGACATTATTTAATGACGCACATTATAAGATCCTACAAGAAGTTGAGGAAACCGCATATGTCGCATCTAAGTATTATTCTATGAACCTATATCAGAATACAGAAGAAGTATATTTCGATTATAAAATAGAACTTAAGGAAATGTTTACTAAATGAAAACCACAAATGTCAATATTGCAGAGTACTACTAAGGCTTCAGATAAATCATGTGATATTAAATTACCAAAAATTAGTCTACCTCTTTTTTCTGGTAACTATTCTGAGTGGATAAGTTTTCGAGATATGTTTATATCCTTAATACATAGTAATAGCAAATTAGATGATGTACAAAAACTTCACTATTTAAAAACTCATTTGTCTGGGGAAGCTGAATGTCTTTTACGTTACATTCCTATTACTAGTAATAATACTAGTAGTAATTACTTAATTTGCTTGTCACGGACTGGACCATGGACTCCGTCACGAACGACGCTTGAGCTGGTTATTAGGTCTTGAACGGATACCTACCAGAGGACAAATTACAGGAATAGGGGGTGATCAAAGTCAATCCCTAACTTCTAATTCAATGGTTGTTATTAAGATTCAATCACGAGTTGACCCCAGCTTTGTCGTTACAGTCAAGGCATATGTTTTGAAAAATTAACCACTGTTTTACCACAGGAGAAAATTAGGACTCAAGTGTTAACCATAATCTCGTCTATGGAATTAGCTGATCCGTCATTTGCTACCCCTAGTAGGATAGATCTGCTTTTAGGTGCCGAAGTTTATGGCCAGATAATTTTGGAAGGATTAGTCAAAGGACCGCCAGGTTATGCAGTTGCGCAAAATACCAGACTTGGCTGGATCTTGTCTGGCCATAAAGGTAAATTCAACCATAACGAGACAAATCATAATTGTATTAGTATGCATTCTATACAACAGGAGGAAATTGAACTCCTAAAAAAGTTTTGGGAATTAGAGTCGGAGCCTACTTATGATTTAGAAAATAAGCTATTGAGTCCAGAGGAAACGCAATGTGAAACCCTTTTTGCAGCTACAACCAAACGAGATGACTCTGGTCGGTACGTGGTAAAATTACCATTTAGGTCTTCAGATCCTAGTTGTAAATATGGCAGTTCAAGGGATATAGCTTTGAAACGTTTCCTTATACTGGAAAGGCGTTTGATGAAAAATCCCGATTTGAAGAAACAGTATTCAGCTGTTATTAATGAGTATTTGTCTCTCAACCATATGGAGGTAGCGCAATATATCAACAAGGAGGATGCAGTTTATTTGCCCCACCACGCAGTCGTGCGTAATGATAAAGTTACGACTAAATTGCGTATTGTGTTAGACGCTTCTTGTGTTGGTACCAACGGAAAGTCTTTAAACAGCGACTTAATGGTAGGACCGTCATTGCAACCTGACCTGCGACACATCATTATGCGTTGGCGTTGCCATCCCATCTGTCTAGTGGCAGACATTATTAAAATGTACCGGCAGGTCAAAGTGTCGGATGAAGATATTGACTATCTTCGAATTCTGTGGCGAGAAAGTCCAGATTTACCAATTCAACATCTTCGGCATTTACGGGTTACATTTGGTACATCTTCGGCTCCTTATTTAGCAGTTCGATCGTTACAGCAGTTAGCCAGAGATGAAGGAGTAGATTTTCCATTAGTAAGAGATACGGTATTGACCGATTTCTACATGGATGATCTCATGTCCGGGTGCGAATCAGTGGCGGAAGGCTTAGAGATATATCAACAGTTAACCGATATGCTAAGCCGTGGTGGATTCCAACTTCAGAAGTGGTCTAGTAGTAGTGAACAATTATTAGAATCGATTAAAGATACAACATTAGAGTCAGAATGTAATTTAGAAATAAAGGTAGATACAATTTCAAAAATTTTAGGTCTTATGTGGAACAAGAAGACTGATGAATTTGAGTATAAAGTTCATCTTCGTGAATTGGAACCACCTATAACCAAACGCAAGGTCATATCGGACATAGCACGTCTGTTTGATCCTCTGGGATGGATCGCTCCCGTTATTACTACAGCTAAGGTTTTTATTCAAAGACTGTGGTTAGCAGGAATTGAATGGGATGAAGAACTCCCTTCCACCTTACTCAAAGACTGGATTGCTTACAGAAATGATCTAAGTAAGCTCACTAAGTTTCGAATACCTCGTTGGATTCATTTATGTAGTAACAGTCAACTTTTGGAACTGCATGGCTTTTCCGATGCCTCTAATGTAGCATATTCTGCGGTCGTATATTCACGCGCAATAGCTGCTGATGGAAATATATATGTAAATTTAGTAACTTCGAAGACAAAAATTGCGCCTATAAAACAAGTATCAATACCCCGGTTGGAACTTTGTGGTGGGCTTTTGCTGGCCAAACTACTTCAAGAAACATGTACGATTCTAAAGGTTCCAAAGCAACATTTACATGCCTGGACAGATTCCGAAATAGTCTTAGCTTGGCTAGCAAGTCACCATAGTCGTTGGAAAGTATTTGTTGCAAACCGAGTTTCTGAAATACTTAATATTGTAGATCGAAGTCAATGGTCGTACGTCTCGTCCAAGGAAAACCCGGCAGATTGCGCTTCACGTGGAACCAAACCTTCAGAGTTAGATAGTCTGCAACTTTGGAAGACAGGTCCTGTGAGGCTTCAAAAAGAAAATATAAATTATACAAGGAGAAAGTTACAAGAGACTATTTTGGAAGAAAGAAAAATAAAGATAAAATGTCATGCAACTGAAACCAAAGAAATAGACGACAGTATAATGACTAGATTTCCGAAATTTAACAGATTAGCAAGAGTAATAGCATACTGCAAAAGATTCGTTAGGACATTGAAATCAGGAAAAAAAAGAACCTAAAACTATCTGGCTTACTACTAGGGAACTAAATGAATCTATACTTACTTGTGTGAAACTCTGCCAGTATCAGTGCGTTAGTGAAGACATCAATTTATTGAAATATAAAGGAAGCGTAAGCAAAGCAAGCAAACTTACCTCTTTAAATCCTTTTCTTGACGAACAGGGCATTTTGAGAGTAGGTGGACGCTTACAACAAGCTAATTTTAATGATGACATGAAGCATCCCATTTTTATTTTTTACAAATCTCACCTGTTAATTCACCTCAAACCTGTTAATTGCACAAGCTCACGAGAGAACCTTGCACGGAGGGCCACAATTAATGCTCAATTATTTGCGCTCCAAATATTGGGTTATAAATGCAAGGACGCTCATGAGGCATTATGTGCATAAGTGCATAAATTGCATCCGGTATTCTGCGAAACCAAATCAGCAGTTGATGGGTCAATTACCTAAATCTAGAGTCACAGCTGGGAGACCTTTCCAGAGTAGTGGTGTAGACTATGCAGGGCCAATAAATATACGCGCAACTAAGGGTCGCGGTTGGCATTCTACAAAGGGGTATATGTATATGCCTCTTCGTTTGCATGGCCACTCGGGCCGTCCACCTTGAAGTTGTTAGCGACATGACCGCTCAAGGTTTTTTAGCAGCTTTCAAGCGATTTGTGGCCAGACGCGGTAGAGTGCTCGATTTGTGGAGTGACAACGGTACAACATTCGTCGGCAGTGCGAAGGAATTGAAAACCTTGTTCAATGCCGAAAAATCGAAAATTGCTCCAGAGATAGCGGACTTCCTTAGCACCAATGGAACCAATTGGCATTTCATACCCCCCCCCCCCCCCACGCTCCAAATTTTGGAGGGTTATGGGAGGCAGGTATTAAATCCACCAAACACCACTAAAAGGGAGTGATAGGCAACAGCACGTTAACGTAACATTTGAAGAAATGATAACTGTGCTAAGCCAAATTGAGGCATGTCTAAACTCCCGGCCAATATCACAATTGCCTAATAATGTGGAGGATGGGTGTCCATTGACACCAGGGCATTTTCTAGTGGGTGAACCGTTGGTAACTGTCCCGGATTTCAATTACGAAAATGAAAATATTAGTAGTCTTAAACGGTGGCATCTCGCTCAGAGGATGGTGCAATACTTTTGGCGCAGATGGTCTCTTGAATATCTTACTCAAATGCAACATAGATATAAATGGACTGACCGTACCCCTGAACCTAATGTCGGAGATGTCGTTCTCGTACTGCCACCTGCTAGGTGGTTATATGGACTAGTCATTAAAAAGCACCCAGGTTTGGATAAAGTCACTCGTGTAGTTTCCATTAAATGCAATAATAATGAATTGAAAAGATCTTTGTCGAAACTAATTCTCTTACCTGTAACCACATAAGTATTCATGAACTATTTTTCTACAACTAATGTTCAAAACAGTGTACAAGCAGTACCTATTTATGCATAACACTATTGAGTTAATTACATTTGTTTTGTTCGTCACGTTATATTTTATTGCATGCCAACCTGTATGTTTTATTGTAAGTTGCAATTGTTAACCCCTTTGTTATTTTTATGGGTAGATAGCATAGAGAGCTTTGTATAATTAGCTGCTACTTTTATGTTTAGTAATTTAATGGACATTACTGTCCATAGTGGGCAGGATGTCTAATTATGTTGTTTTTATGTCTTACGTTTATAACTTTAGATACTTGAACTTTTACAATTGTCGATAGATGGCGTTGAACTCGTGTTTTTGAATCACGCTTTTAAGATGTACGAACAGGTATTCATATAAGTAAAATTTTAATTATATTTGATCTCTATTCTGAGCGTGGTGTTTTATTTCGAGATACTTTTTGGACGTGTACACTTGTAATAGTTAATTTTTAAAAGCTGTCTGGTTACAGATATTTCGATACTTTATATAGGTTCCTCTTATTATGGCATCATTCGGATTCTTTTTCACTAGTTGGTGTAAACGGTTTCTCTTTTGGAAGCATTTCACCTATTGTAATCCATGGTTTAATGGGTCTTTTTCTTTTGGTAAAGGTATTAAAAGTAGTCTTGTGTGTAGTTATTAATTGTTGAAGTATTTTCTTCAGAATCTTCAGTTGCTAGAAAGCATGTAAGTTTTAAATTGCCCGACAAGTTTGCACATGAAATGGTCCAAGCAGGTTAGCCCGTGTGTAGGTATATCTATAACGTTTTGCAAGCCATGTGAACCAAGCATTTCTAGATAATCTCTTACATAACAGTTGTTAGTATTCAGTGTATCAATATTTATGTCACCTGTGAAAACTATATTTCGGGACTTGGTTGCGAGTAAAACTGTATCTAAGGAATTAAGAAAGGTGCTGGGTTTAAATGCGTGCGGGCGATAGATACGAAAAATAGTCAGATTACCAATCCTAGCAGCAAGACATTTTACTTCGTTTAATTCGAATTCCTGGACAGTAGCTGAGATAGCATCGGTAATATACATCATTACACCATCGTTTTGATTATAACTTATTTTAGTATAGTATAGAGAGCAGCCATTAAGTAAAGGGGGGATAGAGTTTTCATTACACCAGCATTCACATAAGACTATAACGTGAATATTCGTTTTAAAATTAGTGAGATATACCAGAAGATTATCCATATTTTTGTAGACACTTCTTATGTTAATAGTAATTATGTTTAGTCTATTTTTACTTGTTGTTGCAAAATTGTTCAAATCAGCAACAAGGTCAGTAGGATTTTCTATAGTCGTGCAGGAAGGGGTAATAGCGAAATCTATTTCCTCAAACAAGTCTCGGCTATTCATTAATTTATTTGATTTATTGTAAGAATTGTCTCAACGAGGTAAGGCTCCTGAGAAATCACACATATTACGTGTAAGACCTCAATAGTAATTGAGCTGAGTATTGCATATTTGAGTATATTAGAATTAAAAATAGTTTTTGTGTAAGTATTAGTGCATGAGGTTGGTGATTGTTGTATAGTTGTGTAAATAGTATGTAGAGTAGTCTTAGTAGTTTTGTGGTCACTGTTATGTAAATATATATAATAAGTTAAGAGTTTAAAACTTTAAAATGCCCTAGTATAGCTTGTAGATAGTTATACATTATCAAAACAATTAATGATTTTACTAGTCATTTGGTTCTTCTTAAAAGTTGAAGTTGAGATTCATTCATTGAGGTCCAGCAGTAGTCAAATTCCATGGTTTTACGGAAGTCCCGTGCGAGGAAATGTAGGCGTGCTGCACGCGGTGTGAGGTGTTCACAAATATATACTTCCACTTTAGGCCCTTCCAGACCCTTGTGTGATGAATTTTAATTTAGAATTTATTTTTATTAAAACTTACTTCAACCCGTCTTGTATCGGGTTGAAGTAAGTTTGTGGTTTTCAGCTGCAGTAAGAATATTTGTTTTTAAGAGGGTCGAGGAGAACTCAGCGACTATTACTGTGTTGTTTTGTTCGGATTTAGAAGGCATCCGATATACGTCACGAATTTCACTTCCTTCTCTCTTTATTCCGAGGGCGATAGATAGTTTTTTTACCATATCAAAAAGTTTTTCTTTTCTTTCAGCCACCTGTTTTGGTACATTTCGGATTTGTAGGCTGGTTTTACGAGATACCCTTTCGAGTGTTTCACATTTTTCTTCAATAATTGTCATTTGAGAGACAAGTTGCTTCCGTTGCTCTTCCAAATTGTTTATTGTGAGTTGAACATCGTCCAACTTTGAAGTAACAAGTTTAATGGAATTTTCAATGTCCAGGTGCTTCTTGTGCGTGGTGACATTTTGGGTTTTGATATACGATATATGTTTTTTTAATACATCCATCCGTAAATTCTGTTCAGATTGTAAGGCACATAACATATCGCGCAGTTCTTCTCGTATAATAGCCCGTAGATCATTTGGTTCAGTGTTTGTTGCGGTCGCCTCATCTGCAAGCCGCCGGCGCTTATGATCTCTTTGGGTAACATGCATACTTTCTTCTAAGGGTGCGGAGTAGGGTACCATCTTGTCCACATCAGATTCTGACATCCCATGGGATTTATTCAAGGGTGGGGAGCGTTGCAGATTGGGCATTGTATAATAAGCCAATAATAATAATAGCGCTTTGTATCTACTTGTATGCACCAGAATGTCGCGTATAGCGTATAGTGTATAACGCAGATTGAAACTTGTGTTATGATGTCGCTGTCGCAACCGCTCATGGAATGGGCCAAGCACTAATATATGTACGTACTTACTCCCGACTCACTATGACTCACTCGAAGCGGGGTGTTCGCAGCGTAGCTCGCAGGGATGTAGTTGTCTTTTTCTCTTGTGCAGCGTCCACTTGCTCGGGGGTTATGTTTTTCGCGGTACGGGGGAGAATGGGGAATAATAATAACACAAAACATAAATAATGAAGAAAAAAAGACGGAGAAAAGAAAGGGTAAGAAAAAATAGAACGGACCAAGAAGTTGAACGCCGAAGCGTCGTCAACCGATGATGGAACGCTACGTCAAAATACTCGTACGCAGGAGTCCTTAGACTTCAATCGGACTGCACAAGACGCCAGTGTCGCATCGATAGTGGTGGAATCGGCAAAGGAGATGGAAGTTCAACTTCTCGATGCAAGTTGCAAGACGCAGACGGTCTGGAAACTCGGATGGCAGCACATCGCAGGAAATGTTGCCACCGAAAGTTGCGAGCAACCAACGAGGAAGGCCGCGTACCCGGACTTCGGTCTCGTCCGGCCGGGTAATTCCGGGTAATTAGCCCAATTTCAGGCGCAGGCGGATTACCCTGAGCGGCCAAAGTCGGTAGCACAGCAACCTGCTACTTCCAAACTCCTCCCGAAGTCTTAGATCCCCACCTTCATCCAATTATTGATGCAGTCTGGAGAATGCTAGACGGACGCCTTGCGGGACTAGAGGTAAGGCTCCCTCCTACGCCCATAAGTCGGCCAAAGCTTGCTGCAGACAAATCCAAGGCTGCATCGGCTCCATCCAAGACTGCATCAGCTCCGAGGGCTGCCCCACTCCTTATGAGGCAGTGGCATCGGCACGAGCGTCTGCGACCACCCCGAGGACCCGAGGCTCGAATTCCCTCAAGAGCGGCAGCTGTGCCTGACCCTCAATCATCTGTCCCATCCACGTCTGACCCCTCCCACAATGAGTGGCAGAAAGTTGATGGAAACAAAAAGAGGTCCCTAAGGCGGAATAAAAAAGTCGCAAACAGAATAGCCCAAAACGGCGGCCGTGGTGGTCACCAGAGGCAGCGAATACTGGCGTATCCTATGCGGCCGTGTTCAGGGACAGTCTGGGCAGCGAATTCAAAGCCGTAGGTGTGAGGCTGCGCCTCGCCCAGACGGGAGCCCGAGTTTTAGAGTTCCCCGGGGCTGAAGGAGAAAAAATTGCGGAACAACTTTGCGGAAAAGCTGCGGGGTTAGCCGCGGAGCCATATTATGTTCCTCCCCGTCCAACTGTGTGACCGGGACGGCTTCGTAGCAGTCGTCAGCTCCAAGGCGGCTCATTCCCCGTCCTTGTCACTGAGAGGCAAGGGCACTGGATATGTTGCTGCCGAATGGGGGGGAATCACCGTATACGGTGTCGGTACTTCTCCCCCAATCGCAGTCTGAGTGACTTCGAGGTTTTTCTCAATAACCTGGAGACCTCGATACGGCGATTAGCGTCTGGGCACGTCCTAGTCCTGGGAGACTTTAAAGCCAAGTCCGTTGCTTGGGGTTCCCCACTACGGACGCCAGGAGTGATGCGGTAGAGGAGTGGGCGGCATCGGTGGGCCTCTGTCTAGTAAACAGAGGCTCCACCAACACGTGCGTGCGGCAGCAGGGGGGGTCGATAGTGGATCTTTCGTTCGCTGCCCCTGTTCTCGCCGCACGAATAAGGAACTGGCGCGTCCTGGAGGAGGTTGAGACGCTCTCGGACCATCTTTATATCCGATTTGAGCTCTCCCGGATCCAGGACCCCGGTAGGGGTCACACGGCGCGTCGTACATCCTGCTTTCCGCGGTGGGGTGTCACTAAATTGAATAGGGACCTACTAGAGGAGGTAGCCATAACGCCGACGCACATTTGCGATGCAGCCATGCCCCGAGCCCTAGGTCGTCGGCCTCCGAGGAAGGAGGTCTACTGGTGGTCCCAGGTCTACTGTGTTCATGCCCGGAGGTCCTACACACGAAGCCGACGACGTCACCGCGAAGAAGGGGAGGTGGACCAGCTTCATGAGGAGTACCGAGAAAACTCTGAAGCTGTCCATTAGCCGCGCCAAGGAATTAAAGAGGAAAGAAATGCTGGAGGGGCTAGATCTTGACCCCTGGGGTCGTCCCTATCGTGCGGCGTAACAATAGCTCCGTGCGATGGGCACCCCCCTTACGGAGACTCTCCAGCCCAGCTTCCTTATGGAAGCCCCCATCAATGGCCCCGACGGCCGAAGTTGATGGTTATGTTGTGGAGGAGGCTGTTCCGCCCGTCACGGAGGCAGAGCTAGGGGCGGCCGTTCTACGGATCCGGTCCAAGAACACCGCCCCTGGGAAAGACGGGATCGCCGCAAGAGTGTTGGCACTGGCCCTTAACCACATGTCGGATAGCCTCAGGGAAGTATTTGACTCGAGCTTGATGTCTGGACGCTTGCTTGACTGCTGGAAGAGCGGGAAGCTAGTGCTCCTAAAGAAGCCACGGACGGCCTACTGACTCGGTCTCAGCCTACAGGCCCATCGTGCTGGTGGACGAGGCGGGTAAATTGTTTGAGAGGGTCATCTTTGGCCGCATCGTCCTGCACCTTTGCGAGTATGGCCCGGATTTGTCGGACGCCCAATTTGGCATTCAGGCGGGGCGTTCGACCATCGGCGCTATAATGCGCCTGTGGGCCGGGTCCGAAGAGTCGGTAGGCTGTGGCGGCGTAATGTTGGCGGTATCATTAGACATCGCCAACGCATTCAATAGTCTGCCTTTCACTGATCGGCACAGGAAAGAAGAGCCAAACCGTTTGGTTCGGGATCGTATATCTTCGACTCGCAAACGGTGACTCCTCAGGCCAGCACGTGTAGTCCTGTAGAGGAAGGGAGAAGGTGGGACCAATTGGAAGAGCTCGTCAATTGGAACACTCCCCGTGATGTAGGCGATAGAGAACTGCCATAGAGGCGACATCTCTTCGCAACTGCAGGGGCTCAAGAGACTGGGTGATCTCAGGACAGTCTATAATACGGACTGCGCGTCGCTACAACCGATCGAGAGCGTCAAGCAGATACTGCGCATAGCCATCCCAAAGATGAGAGCAGTACTCCACGCAGGAGCGAACCTGGGTCTTATATAAAAGACACAGATGCTCGGGCGAGACGAACCGTCTCACCTTGTTCAATACACCGAGCTTCCGCGAGGCTGCCTTAGTGACGCTCTCAATGTAATCACGCGGATTGAGATCCCGACAGATGTCCATTCCCAGTATACTAAGCCTATCCTGTAGTTGCAGTTGAGTGTTCTGAAGAGTAAGAAGGGGAAGGAATGAATCGTCTGTTATCGTCAATAAACTGCTTGCACCTAAGCAACAAGTGTAAGAATATTAATTCGTGTATGTTATGTAAATTTTAAATGTCAGTTATATTAAAGAAAAATCAAAAATTAGTAGTTTACTACATATTTGTTTTTCATATTACCTGTAACAGAATTGTTTCTTTCTATTTTTTTATTACTTTATTAATGCCACTTTATGTTTACAAATCTATATGTGTAAGCCTCTACTACATACACATACACTTTCTCAAGGTCAAACAAATGAAAACCATAATGCTTACAATACTCAGTTTTTTATTTCTATTTATACAATTAATAGAATGCGTTTCTTACTCAAAATCATCAGACTCTCTCTCATTTTTCCAATTACACTTACAAAAAAAATGTTCTTTTATGTGTAACACTTAACATTAACAGTACATTTATCGTTTTATGCCTATAAATGTGGGTTCTTTGCCATAATTCTGGCCCATTATTACGGTTTTCACATTATGGTTGCATACAATGTGCATTTACCATTATTATTTAATGTTCGACATCGATAGTTTAGAAGACTTTGATTCCTTTGGAAATAGATATTCATGTATTTGTGAACCGGAGACATGCAAGAGTTTGATTGAAAACAATTCAAAGTCCCACAACATAATTTTAACTGCTTTCAAGCGTTCCTCGTCAATATTGATATTTCTTTTGATGTTTTAATTTTATCCGAATGTTGGTTAAGTGCTTCAGTAGTTCCGTTATTGGATGGGTGCGTGTCTTATCATACTACTAAAATTAAAAACCAAAATAACGGAATTATTATGTACATAAAATCAGATTTGCCTCATTGTGTCACAGAACCTTAGATGGCTGATGCCAGCTGTTTATTATGTAATTTAAAGTTTCATAATACTTTGCTCATAGCTCTATATCGTTCTCCCTCTTAAAGAAGCGTTGATAATTTTATTGATAGATTGGGCTGCATTCTTACTCAAATATCAACTCTAAAAAATATAGTAACTATGGGGGACATTAATATCGACATTACTCCAAATGATATGCAAACATGCCAATCAGTACTTAAACATTAATGCTACGTATGGCCTTGACCATGTGATGATTAAGTCTAATCTTTTTAAAAATTACGACTGATCGTCGACATTTATATCACCAACCATAGGCCTACGATTATTAACATTCAACACGTAAAGTCTTTACCTGCATCTAAAGGTAGACGTAACATTGTTGATTACTCGGCTGTAGTGGCTGAGGTTTTGTCATTCGATTTTAGTTATATAGGCATAATATGGCACGTACTCTGAAAAAGAACCCTGACAAATATACTATTAAAGTTACTTATATAAGATATCGAAACTTTTGTAATAAGCTCCTCAAATACATTAAAACAGCTTACGAAAAAGAACAGTTCCACAAGGCTAAAAATAACCCTAAAGCTACATGGAAGATCATTAGGAGTGTAACTGGGACTAGTGTCTATACTATCTCTCCTAATGAATTATTAAAGTCGTCCTATAGTGAAAAGTCTTCGGTTAATGCTGTCAACGAGTTTTTTGGACCCGCAAAAAACTCATTGACAGTATTAACCGAAGACTTTGGACAAGACATTAGCTGAAATAATCCACGACACGAACAGCACGAACAACCCTGAAAGTTGTTATGATGCGGTGACATGTAACTCACTAGTTCTCCTTCCCACTGATGAAGTGGAAGTCACTAATTTGATCCTTGCATTGAAACCAGATGCTGCTGTTGGCTGGGATGGTATATCACCGAGGCTGTTAAAGTCTTGTGTACCTGCTCTTGTGCCGGTCATTGTTCACATTTGCAATCGCTCACTTTCAACGGGCTGTTTCCCTAGAGCCTTTAAAAAGGCAATTGTCCATCGCATATTTAAGAGTGGGGACAGACACAGCGTCAATAACTATAGGCCTATCTCAGTCCTGCCTGCAATTTCAAAGATACTGGAAAAAAAAATCCTAACAACTGATTAATTAACTTTCTTGAGGCTTATAAAATCCTAAGTAACAATCAGTATGGTTTTAGATGTAGCAAATCAACTGAGGATGCAGTTGCCGCCTTGGTAAATGATGTTGTAGGAAATTTAAATAGCAAACTGAAATGTCTTGCTATCTTTCCGGACCTTTCTAAGGCATTTGACACTGTGTCTGTTCCACTTCTCTTATCTTCCAAGACTATCTATATGACAGAACTCAGTGCGTAAAAATTAATGGCGTTATTAGTGACACTTTAACGTAAAATTATGGCGTTCCTCAAGGTTCAATCTTGGGCCCAACTCATTTCCAATTTATATTAATAATCTATGTAATATGTACATACTTCATTGCTCAATATTTACTTATGCAGATGATACAGCACTTGTCCTTCATGGTAAAAACTGGCCTGCAACTATGAAACACGCAGAGAATGCTCTCAGATCACTGATGAAATGGCTATCAGATAATGTTCTAACTCTAAACATTAATAAAACGGTTTACCTTTCTCGTTGCGCTCCAATAATCTTGTTCCCGCTGATGCTATGACGCTCAAAGCCCATACTTGCTCTCTCGATCTATCCTCTACACAATGAGAGTGTCCACAAATAACTGTCTCAAAGTGACACTGTGTTTGTCTTACGAGTACTGCTGACGTTATATGTTTACAGTGTGCGCGAGTACGCTGGTACCCTTAACACAAGTTGAATCTTAGTCTGGGTGCCAGAGTTTATCGTAAAAACTATATATCGTGTTTGTGACGCTGTTGATGTACTTTTGTGCCAAATTAATGAAAATAAATCTTTATCTTATCTATGGAACACTTTCAATAGAACTACACCTATTGGTAAGATTTGGAATCTTCTAAAAATGTTCAAAGGTATAAGAGTTGGCAATAAATCACATAAAGATGAGTTTATTTCTCCATTTCTAGACAAATTATCTGATAATTAGCAACTTAAATGATGTTGATAGTTTAGGCAATATTTTCGAATTACATAATGATAGTCTAAATTCAAAACTTTTGCTAGATCCTTTTACATGATCCGAATTTAAAATGTGTTTGTTATCTAGGAAAGACACTACATGTGGATTAGATGATTTCACCTATTGCATTATCAAAAATTTAGATGAATCTGCACAAAAAATGTTTCTTAATAATCTAAATTTACAAAATAAATTCTTAATATTCTAAATTTACTTTGGCATAAATTGGTATTCCGCTATCATGCAAAACACAATGTGTCATTCCGATACTCAAACCAGATTACCCACACAGGTCTTATAGACCAATATCACTCTCTTCATGTCTAGCTAAAATATTTGAAAACATAATTAAAAATCGTTTAGATTGGTATATAGAATCTAATGCCATGATTCCACATGTACAATATGGATTTCTTTGAGGGTGAAGTAGTACAGACAGCTTCACTTCTTTAATTTCGGACCTGAAACATGCAAAGCATAAAAAGTTACACAATATTTGTGTATTACTAGTTTTTTTTTATGCGATAGGGGGGCAAACGAGCAGACGGGTCACTTGATGGTGATGGTAAATGACTACCGCCGCCCATGGACACCCGCAACTCAAGAGTCACAAGTGCGTTGCCGGCCTTTTAGGTAGAAGTACGCTCTTGAAGGTTTGAAGGTCGTATCGGTTCGGAAATACGGCAGGCGACAGTTTGTTCCATAAGCTGGTTGTGCGAGGCAAAAAGCTTCTGGAGAAGCGCACAGTGGTGGAGTGCCAATCGTCCAGGTGATGGGGATGGATATTTTGTCGCGTAGGACGATGACGGAAACCAGCAGCCGGTATAAGTCCGAACAATTCCTCTGAACACTCCCCATGATACAAGCGATAGAGGATGCAGAGTGAAGCTACATCTCTACGCAACGCCAAGGTGTCAAGTCGATCAGAAATATCTTGGCAGTCGATGATGCGAGTCGCTCCCGTTGAATGCGGTCAAGAGGGAGAAGTTGGTACTGGGGTGCACCTGCATAGAGATGAGAACAGTATTCCATGTGCGGCCGAACCTGCGCCTTATAAAGTTGCAGGCGGTGGGCCGGAGTAAAATACTGTCTCGATCTGTTTAGCACAACAAGCTTCTTCGAGGCTAATATAGCCTTACTCTCTAAGTGACCGCGAAACTGGACTTCGCTTGATATATCGACGCCAAGGATTCCGATACTGGCTGATGTAGTTAGGGAAGTGCTCTCAAATTGAGGTGATACGACCAATGGCATCTTTTTAGCGGTGAACGCGCAAACTTGTGTCTTCGTGGGGTTAAACTGGACTAGGTTAAGTCGACCCCAATCTGAAACTTTTGATAAAGAAGTTTCGATTTCAGACACAAGTTTGGATCGGCTTTCGATGACGTTTACCCGAGAAATGTTAGCGCGGCCGGTGTAAAGGGCATCACTCGTGCTATCGTCTGCATAGCAATGGCTGCTGCTAATCTGCAGCATGTCATTGATATGCAGAAGAAACAGCGTGGGTGATAGCACACAGCCTTGTGGGACACCAGAATTAACAGACTTGGAGTCGGAGCATGCACCGTCAACAACGACCTTGATGCTTCTGTCTGTAAGAAAACTGGTGAGCCAATTGCACAGTTTCTCGGGAAGCCCATAGGAAGGAAGCTTCGCAATGAGCGCTTTGTGCCAGACCCGATCGAAGGCCTTCGCCACGTCCAAACTAACGGCCAACGCTTCCCCCTTGGTTTCGATCGCCTGTGCCCACCGGTGAGTCAAGTAAACAAGAAGATCACCAGCTGAACAACCCCGACGGAAGCCGTATTGTCGATCATTGAGGAGCTGGTGGTCTTCTAAGTACCGGAGGAGCTGGCAGTTAACAATGGATTCCATTATCTTGGAGAACAAGGAGGTGATGGCTATGGGTCTGTAGTTGGACGGATCCGAGTGATCTCCTTTTTTAGGGATTGGGTGCACTAGAGCTGTCTTCCATGAGTTCGGGACTACGCCAAGAGAATAGGAAAGCCGATAAAGGCGCGTTAAAACCGGTGCCAACTCTGGAGCACACGTCTTCAGCACGATAGGAGAGATTCTATCGGGCCCACTCGACTTAAGAACGTCGAGGGAAAGAAGCGCTTTACGCACTGCCCTTTGTGTAAACCGGACTTCCGGCATGCAGCTCTCGCACTGCGGTATGGTCGGCGGTGCGTTTCCCCCGTCGTCCAGGGTCGAATTGAACGCAAAGAGTTTGCCCAGAAGATCGGCTTTTTCTTTAGCGTCGTGGGCCAACGAATTATCTCCTATGCGCAGAGGTGGAAGGGATGGCTTACAAAAGTTCCCCTGGACAGCTTTGGCAAGAGACCAGAATGCACGAGTTCCGGAAGGGAGACTCACTAGTCTCTCGCCAATTCTGCCGATGTGAGCCGACTTCGCCCCAGCAATTACTCTTTTGAGGGACCTGGAGGCAAAGTTAAATTACTTCTTTAATGTGCTGGTCTTTACATCCCGTGCTGTCGCTGCATTAGCCCATGCTTTGTAACATTCCTGCTTTCGGCGGGACGCCGCTTTGCAGGTTCGACCAAACCAGGGCTGGGACTTGCCACCTGTGACAGTGTCGAGGTTAGAATGTAAGCCCCTGATGTAAAAGTCCACGGTAAACGTGACAGGGCGTGCCATGGTATGCCTTCTCTTGCCCTAAGCAGATTTTGAGAGCGCAGTTGAGCCCCCCCTAGAGTACGAGGGGCAGCCTGGGCGTCCACGCTCAGGTATAATCCGTACTGAGGGTGGACGTTCAGGGGGGGATTCTCCAATGCTAGCGCTGGTACCCCCCTGGGGTATCCTTTTTGTTAACAGCGCTATCATTAGGGGGGGTGGGGGATTTTGGGCCTCCGGAGACCTCACTCATTTCGGGGAAATGCAACGCAAGCGTTACTTCACAACCGGTTTTCTGTGAGGCCGTGGTATCGCACCAGTCGAGCCGGCCCATTCGTGCCTAAGCATGGCTCTACCACGTAAAAAACATCTACTAGATGTTCAAGGTGCATTTGACAGTCTAGATCCTGCTATACTAGTACAAGTTACGTCTAGGCCTGGCGGGCCTGGCCAAGTATATAAATGGATATATAATTTTTTGAATAATAGAACACTATGTAAGATATAACAATACACTACATGGTCCAAAGGTGCATCTAAAGGTACAATGCTCCTCCCCTATCTCCTTTGCTATACAATATTTATACAAGTGAAGTGAAGTGATTTGTAAATAGTAATAAAGATATTTTGAAGTTTGCTGATGATATTGTTTTGTACAGTAGTAATTATAATGTAGAAATTGCAATTAGCAATATTAACAGAGCCTTGTCCCAAAACTTTAACTATAATAATGATGTACTACATTTAAAAATTAACCCCTCCAAAAGCAGGAGAATTTATAAATCCAATAAATAGATAGGAAATTAACTTTTCAGGAACATATTAAATGTATATCAAAGAATGCTCTAAAAGGTTTAAATATAGTTAAATGTCTTGCAGGTGTCTCATGGGGAGCAGACCCGAAAATATTGCCAAATTGATATAAAAGTATAGTTTTTTCATTATTGTTCACTAGTGTATATAAACAGTACTATTAATTGCTGCAAATCACAGGAAAATTATCAACAAAATTGTACCTTCTGTAAGTAGAACTCCTGGGTCTCTAACAACAGGCAAATCTCCAACATTGTCCAAAATATTGCTAGAAATAGAGAATACTTTTACTCATATTAGAAAACAGTGCCCATGGCCATGTTACTCCTTCTCTTATCAGTGTATTTCACATCCTATCAAAGATTTACTAAATTTAATTAATAATAATTTAGATGTTAGTTTTCGGCAGAAAATAATTATCATTATGTTATTTATAAGGGGAGTGATTATGTTTGTTCTGCTATTTATCATCCACATACAAAATTCTCTCAAAGCTTTGTTTTGCACAATACATGTACTATATTCACTGCAGAGGCATATGGGGTTTATCAGGCATTATTACATATTCACCAAATTAACAATTGTAAATACTTTTTGATTGTTTTGATTCAATGAGTTTGATAAAAGCCTTAATTAACTTTATACTTTCATTAAAGTCAAATTATATTCTGTATTTTATCATAGAAATAATTTATCAATATTACCTTAAGCACTTTAAAATTTCTTTCCTATGGGTACCTTCTTACCGAGGTATCTCAGGCAATGAAATAGTTGATAAAGCCGCATATGAAGGTAATAATCCTGTTCATGTTAGAAATGCAATGGATATTCCTATGACGGATTTTATGCAATGCATAAATGAAAATATAAGTAAGTTATGGAAATGTGGAAGAAAGATCAAGACATCAAAGGAAAGTGGTATGGAAGTAATCAAGAAAGATTGTTTAGACACACACAGTAGATTGAAAGATGAGAGCCCAGACTTTACAATTACGATAAATAGATTGCGCTTTGGCCATAATACTGCACCGTCACAACTTTCTAGACTTGGCATTATTACAAACAATTCATGCCCATATTGGGAATCCCAAGAAAGAACCATAGAACATCTGATTTCTTTAACTGTCAAAAATTCTTGCTTGACAGATTAGTGTTAGCTAGTGAACTCCGAGATGTGAAAATTAAGTGTGATTCTTCATCCCGCCCGCTGCTACTAGAACAGTTATTAAAAGACAAAAACACTTAAAAGCCAATATATAAAAAATACTATTACAACAATTTAATAATGAAGTAATGTGAAAGTGCAGTGTTTGTTCAAATAAAATAAGACTTGACGTAAAGGTCTTAGTTACCAGGTCAATAAATTCCAAAAAAAATAAAAAAGCTATTGCAAGTGTCATGTCAAATGTCTAGTGTCAAACGAATATAACCTAAATTAGTTGGGATGGAATAAGTGTTCTGTGGCTGGAATAGTTTGGTTTCTCATCAAGTGGACCTGAGTAAAATCTTTATTTTTAAAAGAAGTATTGAATTCACTAAATTATGAATCAAGCCGAAGTTTCGAAGTTGGTTTCAAAACTTCGCATACATGTACCACCAAGACATCGCAATCTAAAAAATCCCAAGGGCCCTGAAGGTAGACTTGATAAGTTACGTAAAACTGTGACTGGATTGATAAAATATGAAAGAATTGAACTCAATGCTAACAGGGCTGATGAGGCCCGGCAGTATGCTGAAAGGGTAAGACCAAAAACTAGCCTAAAATTCCCGATTATCTAATCGCTAATTGTTTGATTATAATCAACATATTCTTATATCCTATGGTATTTTTATATTTCAGTTAATATCAGAAGCAATAAGGCATGGAGACTGTCACAAACCAACAATGGAAACAGCTGATTTCTGGCTTCTTGAAAAACAACTTGTTCACAAACTTTTCAAGGTTTTAGTGCCACGATATGAACATAGTAATTTATCATTTACAAAAATGTACAGGGCACCTAAGCCACAATATGCTCGAGTTTTAGACAAGGCTGTGTTAGAGCTAAGAGGAAATCCATATCCATATCTGACAAATAGATTGGCTAATAACAAGTTTTTAATTCAGAATGTGTTACTTGATGCAGCTAAACATGATTATCGACAATCTAAATATACAGATATTGCTAAAGAAATTGGCATGGATTCAAAAAGGACCCATGAACAGAGTAATACAGATGAACTAACTACTGAAAAACCTGAGCACCATTGAATTTTAGTTTGAAAATAATCAATTACTAATCCTTAATTTTAATTAACTGTGACATAGGAAAGTAGAAATATACACTATAGTTACACCAAGTTTATGTTCTTGATTTATGTTAATGATGATAACAAGCATTTATTTCATGCAACCGGAGTAGTATTTTCACATTAACACGTTGACAGTCCAAGCAGAATTTACTATGTATTATGAGAGGTCTGATATTTTTTTCTAATACAAGTCTTGGATATAATTTATTTACAATAGGAAGAATCACGTATTATAAGGGTATTCATGAAATTTTTGAAGATTTCATGTGTGCCTTATATATAATGCATAGACATCATATTTTATTTACATGTAATGCATGAACGTCATAGCTGTTTCGGGAATGCATTACATATAATGCACAGACGTGTTAAACTTAAAAAGGTGAAATTTAAGCATTTTATGTAACATATACCTCTTAGTATATACAAAAATTCAAAGATGTTTTTGATTTTTATTAAAGTTTAAAAAAAATATATAACAATGGATTAAATGTGATGGTTTGATCATCTTTTTTTTTTTTTTTTTTTTATAAAAAAAAAAAATCTAGATGATGATTTTAATGATGTCAGATTGTGTGTAGTTTGTAGTCGGACTATGTCAATCTCAGTATCATTCAATCCTATTTAATTCTAGTTCTATCTTCTATCTTATTCTAAAATATATATTAACCTACATATGATTTATCTTAGAACATGCCTTTTTGCTCTCAGATTTGAGTCAGAAATGTCATCAGTTGTAGGTATTAATAATATATTAATAGATAATTCAGGTATTCTATACAACATCTAGTCTATATACATATGTATAGACTATATCCGGGCCATAGTCTATACATTGCCTAGGTTACAAATATGAATATTATTGTATTTTATATATAATAATAATAAAGCCTTTATTATTCCATTGGCAATACACTCTCTTGATAGTAATTAGTATGGATATTGTTAGTCTAATACACATGCCATCTGGACCCCTCTTCGGGTGAAGGCCTCCTCCAGAGACTGCCACTCGTCGCGATTTCTTGCCAGGTTTGACCAATTTAGTGTTCCAACTGTCTCTTTCTCATCCTTCCACCTCGCCTTTGGTCTTCCTCTGCTTCTATTGTATTTGTATTGTATTGTATTTTATATACTACTAGCCAACCACCCCGGGTTCGCATGGGTGCAATGTAGATGCTGATATGGAGCCAGTGTGGAGTGATCAATAATATTATTATAGGAAATAAGACATATACCATACCGGATTTAAATTTTAAAGATATACTATTCCGTAGTACATTATTTTGATCTACTTGTAATTAAACATGAGGCCAGCAGTGTTTACAATGTACAACAAAAATATTATATTACGACATCACATTACAAATATTTTAGATTTTCGGCTTTTCGCTACTAAAATATGAAATTATTGTATTCATATACAATGTGTCCCAAAATTCAACGATAAGCGGGCGCCAAAAGGTAGACCTGCTCATGAGTACATAAGGAAAAAAAAATAAAAAAAATATACCTAGTTTTTTTTTAGTTACAAGAAAAATTTAGAATTTCTTTGAAAATTTACACCCTTCATGATATTTTGAACGACCACGATGACAATTTCTCAAATATGCTTAATATTTTTTTTATCTTATACCTAAATAGTGCTTCTATTCACCACAACTCTTAAAAACACCAAATTGCCCGCAGTTTTTACACAAAAAATTGAAATTATTGTATTCATAAACAATGTGTCCCAAAATTCAACGATAAGCGGGCGCCAAAAGGTAGACCTGCTCATGAGTACATAAGGAAAAAAAAATAAAAAAAATATACCTAGTTTTTTTTAGTTACAAGAAAAATTTAGAATTTCTTTGAAAATTTACACCCTTCATGATATTTTGAACGACCACGATGACAATTTCTCAAATATGCTTAATATTTTTTTTATCTTATACCTAAATAGTGCTTCTATTCACCACAACTCTTAAAAACACCAAATTGCCCGCAGTTTTTACACAAAAAACTGTTCAAAATAATTTTTTTCCCTACAATTTTGAAATATTTTTACTCTTAGTGTACTTTGACTCATGGTCTTGTAAAAAAAAAGTATGGACACCACTACGGCAAGTTGATTTTAAAATTAGCGCAACTAATCAAGATTCTAAAATGGTATAATACTCAAATAACTAGCCACATAAAAAAAATATGTCTACCATTTGTAAACAAGACCCAAATTTCTTAATTGTTCTTGTTCGTTTGTCGTTGTTTTTTGTGTAAAAACTGCGGACAATTTGGTGTTTTTAAGAGTTGTGGTGAATAGTAGCACTATTTAGGTACAAAATAAAAAAAAAATCTTTAGCATATTTGAGAAATTGTCATCGTGGTCGTTCAAAATATCATGAAAGGTATAAATTTTCAAAGAAATTCTAAATTTTTCTTGTAACTAAAAAAAACTAGTTATATTTTTTTTATTATTTTTTCTTATGTACTCATTAGCAGGTCTACCTTTAGGCGCCCGCTTATCGTTGAATTTTGGGACACCCTGTATATATATATATATGTATATATATATATACATATATAACCTTCCTCTTGAATCATTGTGTCTATTGATGAAAACCGCATTAAAATCCGTTGCGTAGTTTGCAAGATCCAAGTGTACAGACAGTGGGAAGCAAGATTGTATTATACTATGTACTATGTAGAAATATGTTGCATTGAAACATGGTGTTGTTAAGAGCCTTAACCACCTACTCAAGAATCGTATCTTGATACACTATTACCAATGTTTTGACACTTTTTTCACCAGGCTGTTACTCCTTGATGGCTTACATCCCAGCAGTCTCGTGGATAAAACTGCATACCTAGGACACTACCAGCCATGAGTAGTTTCATAATGATTTCCCGTGGCCCTACTGATTATCTAACTTTTATATACATATATATATGTTATATTATATATGTATATATGTATATATAATATAACATATATATAACTATATGTTATATATATATATATATATATATATAACTATATGTTATATATATATATATATATATATATATATATATGTATATATAACAAAGATTTCGAAAAGCAAATACCTACAAAAAGAGCAATGGCAGCAATTATGAGGATAAATTAGTGCGTCTTTAAATAAAAAAAAAATTAAAACAGCGTGATCTCCTAAGCTAGTACGCGCTACAATTTCAGTTTGAGAAGGCCGAGAATAATATTTCCAGCTTTGAACTTTTGTAGGTATCTTAGGTATATCTTTAGATCACTTTTGATACATATATAAATGCATATATTTATTTATCCAATAAATATATTCCTTTTCCTTAACTGCCTATTTCAACATGTAACGAATTGTAAATTCTTAACCTAACAACCGGCGGTGTTCTGAAGCAGTAAAATTATCTACTCATATTTAGTCAGGCGCGCGTGGAGCACGTCGTGCCGCCGTCTCGGGCCTGCTTCTGCTAGGGCGATAGATAGCCCAGTCTGTCGCATAGATCATACACTATATACTAGAGATAGATAAGTCACTCTCAGACCGATACCAAATTTTGTTTGCAACCCTTCCCGACAGATCGAGTCTCTTGTGTTAGAATTTACCGAAAACGCTCACTAGATGGCGTTAATGTAAAAATAAATATTCTTGAAAAACTTTACTGTAACTGAAATATGTTGAAAATACTTACTTAAAAATCTCAATTGAGATTTATTATGTTTTTTTAACATGAAATCCTCAATTGAGATTTTTAAGTTAGTATTTTCAACATATTTCAGTTACAGTAACAGCTCTGTGGTAATAGGTACAATTAAGAATGGATACTAAATTAAACGAAACATTTCAAAATAAAAAATATATTTAAACATCATTTTTTTATGCTTGTGCGTATTATAATAAGCCAAAGCTGCTTTCTTTATACAATCTCTTTCATCGAAAGTTTGATTTTTTCCATTCAAAATACAATTAACTCCCCTACACCAACTGTGAACAATAATATTTATTGATAGATCAATTATATATTTTACTAAGTCTTTTTTATGATTTTGACAAGTAAATATACTGAAATTACAATTTATATCAATATATAAACTAATTTTTTGATGTAAATTATGCTGTTGGGGTATTTTACGAAGACAAGTTACAATAATACTATAAATTTCATTCATCAAACTTTTAAATTCATTTGACGGATAGCATAATGTTGGGTGACATCTCTTTCCTTTACATAATCATTTTTAACACTTCCATTTTGGGCAAACATAAAATATAGACATGTACTGCATTTTTTGAATATTTTTAGTCTACATTTCTTTGCAACATACCCCGTAACATAACTTTTGGCCTCAGTATGTAGATTATTATCTGTTCTACATTCTTGTGTGAACGTTACCAAATCCATATCAACTTCTAAAGCATCTTGTAAATTTTGTTGACTACTGTCCTTTTTATTAAATAACAATTTAACTGTTTTTAAACTCTTATTTTGATCTTCCTCGCAGTTGGCGTTAACAGAGTGGGGTGAACTAAAATTATTAATTAACAATGTTTTATAAGCATTTGCAAATTGATTTGTTGAAGGATTAACATTTCTGATTCCATTGCTTCTTATCTGGCAAAAATGCCTACCTATACCTACAATATAAATTAGGGTAAGTTATTTAAATAACATGAATGATAGATTGTAACTGTAAAACATAGTGGTAAAGGAAAACATAGTGAGAACCATCACAAGTGGTAGTTTGTAGTACCCACCTGGCTAGCTACCACCCTCATATTGAAAATTCGTCTCCAAGTACCTACTATTAGTGTGTAATAGCAGCTCAAAGTGAAATAAAAAATGTTATAATATTTTCTAGAAACCTATAAACTTTATCGGTGTAATTATGTAAACTTGCTGATATGTTTTAAATATATTTATGCGAGACAAGTTAATACCTGGCACGCTTTCAAATGCCTTTGTAATTTCTAGCCAGCAGCATCTCTAGTAGGTATTGAGTGCATTTCTAATATTCACTATTACAAGTAAAGAATGCAACTTTATTATACTAATACTTACAAGTTCTAGCAGTATTAGAACTTTGTAGTTTAGGTTCAGAAACCATAACAACTGGTGGAAATTTTCTGGATGTTTCAATTGTTAAAGGAATCTCAATAATTTCCGGCATTATAACTGGTTCTTCTATTTGCTGTGAGTGCAATGTTGATCCTGAAATCAATATTTTTAGTTTAAAATAATGTCTAAGCCTTTAAGCTATAATTATAATTATAATTTAATTCATATGTAACTTAATACCTTACCTATATTTAATGTTGGGATAGCATTCCTTGTAAGTAGCTTACTCGGTAAGCAATAGCATGACTGAAAGTGTCTATGGCATAATCGGACTTGATTGAATAAGAAGTTATCTCCCTTTGCTTGAGTGTCTTGTCTCAAAACAGATTTCCAAGCATTAAACCTTTCCATGTGTGGCCATAGAGGCTTAGGGAAAAGATGGAGTGGACCTGTAATTATCAATCAAGCAATTAGCATAGCTAATTTTATTTTATAACCTCTCTGTGCGATAGTTCCTTATGGTACTTTGCAGGTACCTAAGTGTGTACATTGTTTCAAACTTACCATCAATAATACATCCAAAGTAGCACTTTAAATCCTGTTTTTTAGGCATTTTCGAAACGAAAATCACAGCACAGGCACCAAATCGTTTTGCAAAATCAAAGTCCGTTTTAAATCGCCAATTCACAATGAAGGAGGCGTTCAGATCCAAAGTAAAGCCAAGTCGTTAATATTCGAAGATTCCACAATAGTCCAGAAGCAAGCCAATTCGTTATTTTTCTCAAAATACAGAATAGAACACGGAAACAAAGTTAAAAAGTAACGATCACTCTACGAAACTTTTGCACTTTGATTGACGTATGCAACTGTTGCCTAGGGAGGGATGATCTGAAATCGATTAATTGAATAATTGATGATTTTGCTCCAAAAAAACCATGAATCGGTCTGAGACACTTGAAAATCGAAATTCGATTTTTACTGTTGAGAATGCCACTAAACAAATTATTGAAGTGAAAACTTCTTTAGGCGCGGTACGCATATTTTTAGATGAAATAAAATCTCTGGATTCGCTACACCGCGAGACGCAGCTATAGTGTGTGCATATATGCATTAAAGACAGATTCCAAATTCAAATGTAATATTTTGTTTATATTTAATTGTAACAGTATTTATGGCCAGACTAAGTGTATCTATATTCTCTCTGCTTATGAATTTTGAAGTTTTCACTTCTGTCGGCACTCCCGGAGTGCAACCCGTATTTTTTTTTATGGTAGTTGAACGTACGGCAGCAAAATTGTAGTTTCCAGTACTTGGTATCCAAACTTTTTACTGTCCAAGCTTGATGTTCACTTTGACTTATATCTTTTAGGGCTGATTTTTCAATAGTCAGATAAACAATATCTAGCTGTTAATTTAAAATTAGAACAGTTTTTGTATAGACTTATCAGAGGAATAGCGTATCCGAGGTTTATCTAGCGATTGAAAAATCGGACCTTAAAGTAAAAAACGATAAAAGTTTTTCTTTTGATTATTGTGATGTATTTTTAATTTCTCATATAAATAAAAGCTAAAATAAAAAAGAAAGATTTTTGGATAATCGATCTTTTAGACCTTGGTTTTTATGTTAATTGATTCACCAGGTTTCAATTCGAATTATTTAAAAATCGTCATTTTTCGGAGAGAATCGCAACACTAATGTTGCCAATTGTAATAAAGGTAATTGTTATTAATTAAATATGAAATATAAAATTTTCTTAGTTAAATACATTCTAAATTAGATACAAAAATATCTACTCTATTTTATATATTTTCAGAATTATCTTGATTTTATTTAAAATATTCAATTATTGCACTGACATCTAACGACAATAGTAATTACTATTTCATTTGTGTTTCCCAACCCTTCCCGCTAGGGAGAGCTAGTTTCCATACATTTAATTTATAACGAGCTTTATTTGCGAGTGCCTCTGGCATGGTCTGTCGCCAGCACTCATGGAGGCCGGAGGTCATTTTGCACTCTCCGGCGCCTTGTGCGTCTTCTGTGGGACAGAGAGTACTAACTCTCTCCCGTTCCCTTTCCGCCGCTTCTTTTGCAAGCATCACTGCCACGCAGTACGAAGCGGCGGAATCCCATGCACTCTCGCTCTTGACCATAGCAATAACGAGACGAAGTCAGCACGCTTCTGCACCCACGCATAGCACTCCACTAATGTGTGGAGTGAGGTATCCTCGTGACGGCTCCCGCAGTGTTGGAAACCTTTTCTTCCTACTCAAGCCGGTGTTACCCATTGTTTTTGCAGCGTTTTGCTAGGTTCAACTTTCGGTATTGTTATATCTAATACATACCTGGTGGTACACCAGCAATTTGTTACTATAAATATTGTACCTTTCAAGAGTACATAAATGATTTCAGTACCTACTCCCCAGCTCCAGTTGCAAAGCATCATGATCATCATCATATATCAAGATCGGGTTTCAGTTTATAGGTCATACATTTTCTTCAAACTTAAAGTGGACCAGCCTTTGAGGACAAGCAATTCAATCAAATCAAAGCAAATATTAATTTTTTTTTTACTATAGGGGGACAGACGAACAGACGGGTCACCTGATCGTAAGTGACACCGCCGTCCATGGACACTTGCAACTCAAGAGTCGCAAGTGCGCTGCCCGCCTTTGAGGGTGATGAGGGATGAGAATGCAGGGAACGGAAAGAAGAGAGGAGGGATGAGGAGATGGAAAAAAGGAGAAAGGAGATGAGGGGAGAGAAAAGGGAGGAGGGGGAATTGGGTCTCCGGAAACCTCACTCAATTCGGGGAAATGCAACGCAATCGTTACTTCACAAACGGTTTTCTGTGAGGCCGTGGTATCGCCCCGGTCGAGGCCGCCCATTCGTGCCTAAGCATGGCTCTACCACTGAATATATTTTTTTAATTTTTAAATTAATTCTTTATTGTGGATATATATATACAGTACCTTTTATACATATAGAATACAGAACAGGCTACTTGACTTATATCAAATACGTATACTACGCTATTTGTTCTTGGAAACCGAAATATATCCACGTTTGAATGAAATTGAACAAAAGTTGAAGATTTCTTTACAAATTGAATTAAAATTTCCGTTATTTCTTTTTCTTCTATTTTTCTTTATGAAACGTTGATAACGCTGTTGGTCATGATGTTCCGTTGCACGATTGGTAAACAAATAAACGTCATTCATTTTTATTTCTAAAACTTTCAATTCACTTTAAAAATCGCTGCGGCTCAAAAAAAAAAAATATTTTTTTGGTTTCGCAGAACAATTATATATCTTATTATAAGATATCATTAAAAAAGTGACAATTAGCCTATTGATTGATTGATTGGAGTAACCTGCGGTATACCAATATATATGCGGTATACCAGTAAAAAAAGTATAAAGTTATTACAATAGTTATAATAAATAATTAATACACATGATTATTTGAGTTAATTTATATATGACTAAGATTTTGCGTAAGGTAAGTCACAGCTAAAATATTTTAGCATAATGTTATCCTGCAAATATTCCTCAAAAATATTTCATTCAATGCAATATATTTTTTTTAAATCAAGCTGGTAATTGCAGAGATCAACTTTTTAATGTTTGTATAAATCGACTGCCCATTGGATAATGAATAGAATACCTATGCAAAGTATAAAGAATAGTAACATTTTTTTTTTAGACATCTATTTTACTTTTGCATTTTTTTTTAGTATATTAGATAGAACTTTCTACATAGAAATGATGGTCACATTACATTATATATGAATTTGTTTTTTGTTTTCAACTGAAATACTGTATCTGTGGTCATGAATATAAACTCCAATTTTCTTGTCAAGTCAACAAACATTCGCATTTCGCATGGCAACCTCAATTTATAACTTATAGGTTTATGATGATTGATGAATGACAAGTATTTACGTTCTTGTCAAAATATATTCAGTGCCAAATTAAAAATCTTATATTTTGTACTATAAATAAATATATTATGGTTCATTAAGAGTTTGTAGTAGGCTCTTAAATTATATTTTACTTATAAATGTGGGGAAATAATAGTATAGTAGAATAAGTATTAGAATTCTCCAACCATGACGCACATTTATACCAATACCAATCCCGAAGATGTCGGAGTATTTAAGCTGCTCAGCGAGTTATGTGCTAAAACTGCAAATAAATACAGTAACCAAAGCCGAATATCTCAAAGGCACCTTACTGCTAAAATGCGTTCAAATGCTTACGAGATTATATTAAAAAAGTCACAAACAAGCTCTGGTATAAGTAAAGGAGAGCCAATTATTGATCTGTTATCATATTATCTTGTTTACCAACAAAATATTAGAAATATAGCTGAATACAAAAGATGTCTAGAGCTGAAGAAAATTGTTAGTACTCTTCGTCAAACAGATTTTGGTGATAATAAAGAAAATATTTATAGTATCATACGATTTCTGATTGGATTAAAGAACACTGTCAAAGAAGATTTGTCACCAGAAATATTTCAGGTAACTTATGGTTGCTAGGGTATATTCTATTGATTTAATATGTACCAATGCTACATTGATCAACTTAAAGCAATATCCCCTTAGTTGTTTTTAAACTTATTAATTTTCTATAAATGTAAGTGTTTTCAAAGTTTAAATACTTTTTCTGGTTTCTCTTACCTAACAGTGTTCCATTCACACACACTTTTAAAAATAAATTGTTTGGTGTACCAATTTTTTTTTTAAATAAGTTATTATTTTCAGAATCCCTTTACATTTGGTCTTTTTGATGAAATGTTACCAAAACCGAAAAGAGAGCCCTTTGGCTCTCCTCAGCCCTACTCTTACTATCCTTCTTATGTATTTGAGCTGCCATTTTCATTGAAGCATCAGGATGCAGCATTGGACTTCCAGAAATCTCAATCTCATTTTGACTACACTGTAGACAGTTTTGATTCTAGATCATGTAAGTGCCACTGTTAAGTCTTAAAGTTTGTATAGAATGTGTATATAGTATCACACACAAGCTAATACACACATGTATGCATCCTGGCAAGCTTTCCTAAATTTCTTTTTGTTAACTTTAGATATCATTTAGTTATATTTGATTTAATGTAATGCTATTGTCACTATAGCATTGGGGATGACACTGACATCTGCAACATAGTCTTTACTAGTGCCGGTTTGTATCAATAAAGATTATTATTTGTTTTAATAACACAATGTTTGTGAATAGACCAGAATAAATATAGTAAGTATAGGGCTAAGGTTATGTTGTGCTCGTCTTGCTTAGTATAAAAAATAAAGAAGCTTTTAATTCTAATGCTCGCATAAAAACCAGGTTTTTATTTTTTCTACTTAAGAATGCTTACCTGGCCAATACATTATTACTTTGAATAGCATTAAAATAAACCTAATATTATATAAACATATATAGCCAAAGAACACTAACTTACAACTTTCATCAGTAACCATTCAAAATAGACAGGAGAGTGGCAATTATTTCACTCGTAAGACATCCACTCTTCTATATAACCACTACATAGCCACCAACAATAATTAATTAGTAAAACAATATCTTTTCTTGAACAGATCTTTCAACAGTGTCCCAAAGGCAAGAACAAATCAAATTGAAGAGCTTTCTTAGTCCAATGTCACTACCTTCTATGACGTCAACACATGTGTCGCCATATTCACAATCTAGCATGTATAATTATCCTAGATTAACAGCTCCTAGGGATTTACAGATCCCTACTTCATTGTCAGCTGATGTTAATGTTAAGGTATGTTCATATTATGTTAGTGGTAAATGGATTTTTAGTAAAATTAAGTATGTATGTGTATTTTCACTTGATACTTTGCTAGAGTTCCCTTATCTTTATTATTTACCTGTACTAGTTAGCTCAACTCATTGCAAATTATCATTCCCTTTTTAAGAGTCATCCATGGTTTTATCAAAAGAGAACCACCACAAATGCATTATAATAATTAGTTATTTCTTTTTAAATAGTGAAAGTGGAATTAGGCTTGGATATACATGCGCATGTCCATAATTCATATACATGTCCATTAAATAGTGCACTAAAAACAAATGTGTTTTTCAGATATCATTGCCTAGTACAAAACTGAAGTCTGTTATTAAGGAAGAGTTCTCAACTAATGATGAGGAGTCAGTGGATATTTGGGAACTGGCTACTCAAATTGATAAAGACATTCCAGATGATATTTGGGATATTGTTTGTAAGTATTGTAGTATGGCAACCAATTGGGATATATTTGTGGTAATTGTAATAGGCATGCTCAATAGTGTGCCTACACTAGTCTATTTGAATAAATTTGCCTTAATTTGTAAGGCGTATTTAAGTTTAGTGGTTAGTTATCTTGAAGAAATTAAGAAAGCATGGCCAAGACAAAAGTTTGTATGATCCCGAATAGTTGTACCAAATCCAGGTGTTCTAGTTGTGTTAATGCTTGTTGAATTTAAAAATAAATTATGTAAAAAATTAAACTTATATGTATAAAATGTATGCATGTAACATATAGATAAATGAATTAAATTGGTAGGTTAGCTTGCAACGTAATTAATTGTAGTTCCAGTAGTATAGAAAACGTCTAGTATACGGTGAAGAGGTTGCGTTCTCAGTCACAATAATGTGGAACTTCTGTTACCAGTTCCAATTCTCTTATAAATGCATACTCGGATTTTGTAATGTTAGTTTTCGTGTTCCATAAATACTCGTAACTTCTATAAAGTTCAATGAACTTAATATTGGCAGCTCTCAACTTAAACGATTTTTGTTTAATTTTTGAGAACAATACTGTAGAAACCACTAAACTCGAAAGACAAATTTCCCACTCAAAACGGTTTAAACCGATTTGTACAATACTCATACATATAAGTTGGAAAAAATGTCATACGAGATCCTATTTATACAAGTTGAGATACTCCTTGGCTAGAATCTTCTTATCATATCTTCGCTGTGTGAACAGACTCAGGAAGTTATCGCCTTGCTTGACTTGCGTATCTCGTATAACATAATTGTAGGTGAGAATTTAGTTCTTGCCTGTATGTACAGTTTGATACGATAATGTTATGACAATTATTGCTTGTGATAGGGGCGTACGCTTTCTTGAACCGAAACTCTCCGTCTAAAGCGGGCTTGTCTGTTTGTTTGGCGGTGTGGGCAATAAAATCATGAGAATGAGGCAACTCCAATGCCTGATTCTTCATTTACTAGAACCGATAGCGACATACAGATGCAGAATTCAGACATGCGAGATGACATTCAAAACGATTCTATGACTGCCACAAAAGTCTATATTATTATTATAAAGCTGAGGTTTGTTTGGTTGGTTGAACGCGCTAATCTCAGGAAGTACTGGTTCGAATTGAAGAAGTATTTTAGTGGTGGATAACCCATTTAGAAAGCAATAACCGCATGAGTGCAGTACGCGAAAGGGTTTTAATTTATATCTTCTCTTCTAAGACAAGAATTAATCAAACGGAAATGGAAAAAAAAAATGTTTTAAAAAACATTGATAGCGAGAAGAAATCATTTTACAGCATCTAACGTGTTGTGCCTTGAGATACAATTGAAAGATGAAGAGAAAAACATGTTTTAAAGGAATAAATTTTCCTCGTTTTTGCAACATTTTTCATTAATTCTCCGCTCCTATTGATCGGCCTACTTTCCAGAATATACTATATATTATCAGAACAGGCAGTTTAAAAGTGTCTTGCTCTAGGAAGTCGTTCTTGTAGTTGCAACTCTTCTGAGACATGAGATGTTTTTTTTTTGTTATTTTCTGGATTTACCGGCTTCTCACGTTTTTTATTTCGATCTCTATTAGGTAATCCCTAGCATTTCTATTTTTATGATCTTTATTTTGTTGATCCCAGAGGCACTCATAATTTCCCCCGCGACAGTTTTCTTAAAGAGGTTTCCCAGATGTAGACGTTAAGCCGAAATTGGGTGTTTGGATAAGTCAAAATAATCATGTATCAGAAAAATATTTAAAAAAATCCAACTTATGTATTTTAAAAATTATAGCCATTTAAAAGGAACAAAAAAATCTATACCCTGTGACGGTCTTATCACTCCTGTTGCTACAAATCTTTACCTTTCTGAATTTGTTTTTAATGTTATGAAATTATGTATACTCTGTGTTATGTTGTAATAGTGGGTATCTAGAAATAAGTAGATATATATATATACACATGAATGTGTGTTGTGTGTGTGTGTATGTTACGTGAAGTGTTGTGTGTTACGTGAAGGTGTCCTTTAATTGCTTGATTATCCCGGTATCCACTACATATTTTTCACTCTATACTAAAATTTAAAATCGACTGCTCCGGTTTTGAAGAAAAAGTTACTTTTTGCGCAACCGAATATTCAAATTTAATACTTTAACTCAAATCTGATTTTACACTACTCCCAGCTTTAACTGACTGTATTAAAAAAAGAATGTACTGTGCTAAGCGGCCGTCCATTAATTACGTGAGGCTGGATGGGGGGGAGGGGTTTGCCAAAAATCACAGAAAATCACAAGGGGAGGAGGGTGTACTAAGATGTCATGTGTATTTATTTTTTCGTCAAACGCGCGATTTCTAAACCGAAAAGTGGCGTGTGGTGTGACTTTGACCTCGCCGTTGCCAGGCAACAAACGAAGACCCCTAAAAGAGTCTTGCTAATGCGTGGTCCGAGGACAATGTACATTAAATATGTTCATGTACTAGTAGAATATATGTTTTTCGCATGATTACACCATTCCTTTCATATTATTTCTATGCCAGTCAAAAACAGCCTGCACCCTTACTGTCTAGACATTTTTATAATGGTCCTTAATTTCAGAATAAAATTAGATTATACTTTATGCCTGTATTTAAAGATAATATTCTAAAAATATTAAGATTCTTTGTAGGTATTAAAAAATACACGTGATTTTTGGTTTGTCTTTAAACCTCACCACGTATCACCGAGGGTCAGGGGGGGGGGGGGTTAAAAATGTCAAAAAATCATCAAGTGATTAATGGGCGGCCCCTAAGTATTAGATTCAAAATCTCGTTCAAAATCAGTACAGGGTGATATGTTCGAGACTCGCATCAACTTGCGAATCTCGCCAAAGCAGTGTAAACAATTTAATAGGAGCGAGTCTCGCTTTTGACACTCGAATACGAGTATCGCTTTAATGCTACGAATTTTTATCGTTATGATAAAAAATCGTAGCATTTAAGCGATCGCAAGCAACCACACAAGAGAAGCGCATGGAGAGTTCTCGCACAGGATCGCTTACGATTTTTTGCCGCTGGCGTTTGAGAAACTCTTTTAGTGTAAATGAAGCTTAAAAAATTAGTGTTATGTATTAGATAGCCTATATGGTGGATGGCAATATGCTTTCACCTATAATGAAAGTGGGACTAGTTTAATGCGCCTCTGCTTATCCCTTAGCGGATATATTCGTGAGTGTACTTGTGTATGTGTTCTTGGACTTGGAATCCTGTTCTATGTGCTTGATAATTCACCAAAAGATGGTTGCCTCAACTAATCACTGACGCAGTTATGTGTATTTTCGGGTGTGTCTTCTTCGCTGAACATAAACGTGGTAGGATCTCTATATTTCGTTATTTTTTGTTACAAAACTAAGCTTTATAAAATTTCAGGTAAATTACCCCCAATCGAAGAACGACAATTGATAGCCTCTTCCTCAAGAGAAGTGTGTTTGTGGCGAGCAACTTATAATGATAGGATTAGTCAACTGGAGGTTATCACTGAGAAACAGTTTATTAGACATATCATGTATTTAACAAGTAAGTAAAGAAAAAAGGACTCTGTTGAAACGACGGTTACTGGCCATGACAATACTGTCATCCTAACTATATATTATAATTGCGAACATGAGGTTTTTTGTTTGTCTTGTTTTTTTTGTTTGAATTTTTTAAATTTGATTTTAATAACAAGTATCTACCAACAAGGAATGGATGTTCTTGAAGTTAATTTAGGTAAGATATTAACCTGGGAAGCCAGGACGGCCTACGGATTCGGTCGCGGCCTACAGGCCCATCGTGCTGCTGCACGAGGCGGGTAAACTGTTTGAGAGGGTCCTCTCTGCCCTCATCGTCCGGCACCTGAGCGAGATCGGCCCCGATTTGTCAGACGCCCAATTTGGTTTCCGAGCGGGGCGTTCGACGATCGGTGCTGTAATGCGCCTGAAGGCCGTGACCGAAGAGGTAGTGAGCTGTAGTGGCGTGCTGTTGGCGGTGTCATTGGACATCGCCAACGCTTTTAATAGTCTGCCATTCAGTTGCATCAGGGAAGCGCTCCATTATCACGGGGTGCCACAGTACCTGAGCCGGCTCGTGGCAGACTATTTAGAGGAGCGTACCGTCGTGTACGAGGATCGAGAGGGAAATTTGAGTCGTCGGCCCATGTCGTGCGGTGTTCCGCAGGGGTCTGTTCTTGGGCCACTCCTGTGGAACATGGGGTACGACTGGGCCCTTCGAGGTACCTTTCTCCCCGGGCTGGGCGTAATCTGTTACGCTGATGACACATTGGTCACAGCCCGGGGGGCGAACTATCAAGAGGCGTCGCGTTTGGCTACCAGGGGAGTATCTCTGGTAGTCAGCCGATCGAGGCGCTGGGTTTGCGGGTGGCCCTGGATAAGACGGAGGCCCTTTTATTCCATGGGCCCCGTCGTGGTCCACCCCCTGGCGCCTCTATAATGGTCAACTCGATCCTCGTACCCGTTCAGGCCCACATCAAATATCTGGGCCTGATCGTCGACGGAAGGTGGCGCTTTGACGAGCACTTTCTGCAGGCAACACTTTCTACTTTCTTGGGCGACTTTTGCCCAACTTGGGTGGACCCAGCGTCGCAACAAGACGGCTGTACACGGGGGTTGTCCGGTCAATGGCACTATACGGTGCACCGGTGTGGGCGGAAGCTCTGACCACCCAGAATAGGGCACGTCTCTGGCGCCCTCAAAGGGTCATGGCGGTTAGAGCCATACGTGGTTACCGCACCGTGTCGACAGAGGCGGCATACGCGCTGACCGGAACTCCCCCGTGGGACTTGCAGGCGGAAATGCTCGCCGAAGTCTATCAGCAGACGACTGATTTCCGGGCGGGTAGCGGCAATCGGCCCCCGCCCGAAGAGGTACGCGAGTCCCGGCTGGAGGCTCCACGTGCTGGCTTTGCCACCGTGGAAGCGCTCCAGCCGGTCATTGTCGAGTGGGCAGGGCGGCAGCATGGAACCCTTTCCTTCCGACTGACGCAGGTTCTTTCAAAGTACCTGCACTCGGTCTCGGGCTAGGAGGGAATCGAGTCCCGTCTGCCACCACTGCGACTGCAGTGAGGACTCGGCTCAGCATACGCTCGCGGTTTGCCCGGCTTGGGCGGCGCAGTGTCGGGTCCTCATTGCAGTAATTGGAGAGGATCTCTCGCTACCGGCCATCATACGCTCCATGGCCGGTAGTGACAGGAACGACCTCCACTCGGACTCAATTCGCCGCTGGCGAACCGGGCGGCGAAGGTGCGATTACCAGCGCCTCATGCCGCCCTGATTGTAGCCTCGGGTGGTCGGGACGGGTTCTCCCCTCCACCCGCTATAGTGGCCAACCGCGAGGAGGCGACGTTCTGGTGTGCCTGGACGTTGCCTAATTGAGAGTTATCCAAAGGTGGTGCCCGCGCTTTTGCGGGCAACAAGCGCTAGGAGGGGTCCGGATGTCTTACTAAAGCTGTTCCCGGATTCCTCCTATTTTAAGCGCAGCATGGCACACCGTGTGGTTTTAGTTGGTCCGATTCCGCCACACCGTTCCACTGAGAACCCTGGTGGGATGACGGCCCTAAGGGGGTTACCACACGTTAATAAAAAAAAAAAAAGGTAAGATATTAACCAACCTCTATTGTTTCAGTTGGCATAGAAACAAAATCGTTTACATTTAACCGGGAGACAAATTGTTTTTATATGAAAGAAAATCTGGTATTAGAAGGAATTTCAGAAGAACATATCAAAGGATACGTATCTGAATTGTTGCTTATAGGAACATATTACAAACGTCTATATAAGTTCGCATTTAGTGAAACGTTAGAGGAACATTTTCATAGTAATGGATTGGTCTATGAGGTAACTTTATGAGCTTATATTATTTATTCTCCTATCTGCGGTAACGGGTGATCTTAACACACTCGCAAGAACAACAAACAAAGAATGCACAAACGCATCCAAACATACCGAATCAGCATAGAAGCAATCAAATCATCATTTTCATCACAGTGACTTTAATGCTTTAAGATAAAAATCAGCGACTGTCTTTCAGGGGATATCTTTAAGTTATTATAATATCAATCAAAGTAATCTATCAAATGTCCTCTGGTTTAGCATTCAGGAGCCGTCACTAATCAATACCTACAGTAAAGATACAGTCTCCACTAGTTTGAGTTTTAACACCTCGAATAACTTTAAATGAAACAAATATAAGCCAAATTATGACACTTGGTATCTTGTTGCTATTGAAGTTTATTGAAAAGTAAACACTTTTTTACAGGCAGCAAGAGAAGTGGTGCGAAGATATCTACTTCAATTTCGCCTCGCCGCCACTGAGATATACGAAAAATGTTTTAAATCAACCAATGAAGATTTAAATTGTATGCCGACATTATTGCAAATACTTTACCACATGGAGCCACTCAAATATGAGATTGAAACCGTTGCTTCTATCTATAAAGTTATAAATGCAGGTAATTAGTTTTACAAATATAATAGGAATATGATAAAGATTTGTAAATATTGCGTAGATTGGGAATGGGAATGAACCAATGAATCGGAATGTTTTTTTTATGGTATAGACGGGTCGTCTGTTGTATTGACTTCCGCCGCCCATGAATACTTGCAATTCAAGAGTCATAAGAGTGCTGTCCGCCTTTTAGGATCGGGGAAAGGGTGGAGGCGAAGGGAAAAGAAGGAGGGCTAAGAGGGGAAGGGGGTTGGACCTCCGGTAACCTCACTCATTCGATCACACAATGCAAGCATTGTTTAACAGTCGATTTTCTGAGAGGCCGGGTTATACTCCGGTCGAGCCGGGCCCATACGTGCCGAAGCATGGCTCTCCAAATAAATATTGTTGTAATTTTTTGTAGTATTAGGATATAATTGCTCATCTTATCATCACTCATTGAGATGATTTATATTGGTTTTGGTAAAATACAAATATTATATTAATCTATCTCTTAGGATATGTTTCTCTCTTATCCGAAGGTTTTGATTTGAAATAATGTAACTTATATCTGCAGATGCCAGGACTACAATTCCTCACGGAGCCGAATTGATGTCATATTTGTTTAATGAAACTTCTGTTATCACACACAAACAAACTACTTTCACGGTGTACAAATCGTTGTATACTGTCTGCAAAATTTACTTCAAGTAAGACTATTTTAACTTTACTAATTAATATAAAATAATCATCGAAACTTGTTCATGACATTGTTTTCAACTATGTCTTTTGTTCAAAATAAAGTCGATGGACAACATCGACTTTATTTTCAACTCCTTTATAATTATATTTTATGATTTTTTACTGAATACAAATACAACCTTAAGACTCCCTTTCCCACAGAGATGTTCATTTCTAATATACGAAGTTATCTCAAACACAACTTACGGACGATACACGTCCGTAAGTTGTGTTTTATTTATTACTAGCCGTAGTAGCAGTTTGCCTTGTGTTTATGCTCTCTCACTTCTAAGGATCGCAGCGTAATGTTTTAAAACCTGTATTACTGCGGAATAAGTACTCTACCTAATCCAAAAGATCATTAAAATCTGACTGTTAGTTCCAGAGATTATCGCGGTTATATAAACATATAAAAATATTTTTGCTTTAATAATATTGATATGGATAATAAGCAAGCAATGTTACTGAATTGATAAGTTAGCTAGCCTAGCCACTAAGTAGTAAATGTGCAGTCTTCCCTCAAAACCTAATAAAATTTGCTTTAGAGTTACCCGTAATTAATATTATTGTAATTCTATCGATCTTCAAATAATGGTCACATTCTAACGATTTTAAAACCCGTCTTATGCAAATTAACTAATTAAATATTTTTTGTAATATTTTTCAGATTTATTGAAAGATATATATTTGAGGGTGAATTGGAGGACAGGTACAATGAATTTTTCATTCGCAAAGACAACCAGTACGTGAACTGTCGTTCTAAGAGATATTGGGATAAAGGGTTCCACATCACTCAAGCTGTGGCTGTTCCAGAGTTTTTGAAGTCAGTCGCTAAATTTATATTATTGTGTGGGAAATCATTGAGGCTTTTAAAACTATGTAATCCAAGTGTAAGTATGTTTCGGCAATACTTTTTATAGAAATGTTTTTTTAATCAATTATCTGTTTTTACTTATCTGACTATTTTAAATGAAGTGTATCATATTAATCATATTTATATTATTAAATGTCTTTTTTTGAAGTAAAGAAACAAAACATTTGTTGGTCAAGTGATAGAATAACAGTTTTAAAAATTTTACATGTTTCACTTCAAATAAAAGTAATACTATGTTATTAGTTATAGTGAATGTAAACATTTTATCTAAAGTTATTTAAGAATATTTTATGAAATAGATACGCAAAAACTATGTTGAACCAATATAATATAAAATATAAAACCTTAACCTTGTTATGGCCATGCTTAGGCACGATTGGGCCGGCTCGACCGGTGCAATACCACGGCTTCACAGAAAACCGGTTGTGAACCAACGCTTCTGTAGCACTTTGTGAGGTGTCCAGAGGCCCAACTCCCCCTATCTCCTTTCCCCTCCCTACATCCCCATCCCTCATCACCTTCAAAGGCGTGCAGCGCACTTACGACTCTTGAGTTACAGATGTCCATGTTTGGCGGTTGTCACTTACCATCAGGTGACCCAGGTACCCAGGTATCATTACATTTGTATACAAAATATTTGTTTTAAAACTTCTAACATTATTGAGAGGATTTTTAAGGAACCCCACTAAGAGGCCCCTTTCGCGTGGTACTTTCTGCCACGTTAAGCGTTTTCTGTAGTCAACTGTGGTGTACTTTGCAGGATCCTTTGGTCCAGTTAATATCCTCAGATCATCCATCAGTAAAATGTTGCGTAAGTTTCGAAGACCTTAAGCGTCAACAGCAAGTGATGGACGTCTACCGAACGAGATGTTTGTTTGTTAGCGGCGAATTAGTCACCTTCGATCAAATACTATTGAAGAGGGAAGCTGAGAGGAAAGCATTCACGGAAATGGCGTCATTGAAACAAGCTGAGACTATGGAGAAAATTGTTGGTATGAAAAAGTAATATTACTTGCTTATTCACCACAGTTGTTACATCAAGAGAGTTTTGTGTATATTCAGATATAGTTTACTTCCAGTTGAATTGGATTAAATACAAATAATAAAATGTCATCATACATCTACCAAATATTTCACTATTCCGGATAACATAGATAGATAGATTACACTTTATTTGTACAACTTTATCGCTTATTGCAATTTATTATAGTTCTACATACATACACTCACGCCTATTTCGTAGAAGGGGTAGGTAGACGTGCGTCAAATGTCCATTTTTTGCTAACCATTATTTAGTCCTACTGCACTGTATGACCTAGACAGTCATACAGTAGATATCAGTCCAATTGTTCAATCGCTTTTTACGACACCCACGAGAAGAGATGTGGTCTACTTAGAACCACACGGCAAATAGTCAATTATACAGGATTCTGTGTAAATAAATAATTATACTAAATTCTGTATAAATAAAAGATAATTTCATTCGTTCCTGTAAGTTCGTGTAGAACAATTAACGTACTAAGAAAAGCTTACAATTAAACATGATATGGCACAGTTCATTCTAATTCATTTTTAGCCGAACGCAAAAGATTAGCACAATTAATAATAGCAGAGAAACAACATTCCTTGCGAGTGTTAGAAGCAGCTATGGCAGAAGCTAAAGCTGCTAAGACCAGAGCTAAGCAACGGGAACGGATGCGGTACGAACTAGAACATGCCGCAGAAAAAGCAACCGAGGAAGTCGACTCAAAACTTAGGAACGATGAGAGGTATGTTAAAAATGCTAGTTCACGTGTAACTTAACGTAAATAGTCTCTTCATGTGAAACCTCTTGGCATAATAATTTCATCCATAGAAGAAATATATCATAATCCAATAGTTGCTACTTAATTTTAATATACTGGGCGTTTCATAAAGGTTGGGTATAATTTTAGTAGCGCTCTACAAATTTTTGTAGTGTATAGTGTATTTTACCTGGTGTATCTTTCTAAACAATATACTATGAATTTTCATGTTATTTTTGAAGATTTATTGTTTTTCTTTTATTCATACATAATTGAAAACAATACGTACATGCCACTGACTTCCTTTGTATTAAATATATATAGTTTAATTTATGTTATATCTACCAAATTATTATTTTGTACTCATTTTAGGAATCAATAGTTAGTTTGAAAATATGCCTTTGTCTTCGAAACTTATTTGACCCTTTAAAGGGCAACCACTGACTTCAACAAATTTCGTATTTTTTATGGTCTATTTAGGTTTAAAGAAAAAGTAAAAATAGCCCCCTTTTATATATTTTAGGAACAAAATAATGGAATACTATTCAAAATTGAATATGGAAGTTGAAAAAAGTAAAATGCACACCGAATGGAAAATCAAACGTCTACAGCTAGACCAAAGTAGAATGCAACTGCTATCAACCGAAGAACGAAATCTGAAAAGGGAAAAATTGGAACTCGAACATCAGAAAAACGAAGAAGTTATGGCAATGTCTACTCAAAGCACCGATTATAATAAATTTGACGGAAAAAATTATTATAAAGATGATGAGACTAATTCTAACGTGGATACAGAAGACAATATGTCCGAATCAGTTCAATCAATTGTAATGGAGGATGTAGAAGAAATTAATAGTCAACTACAAAGTGACAAAAGTAGATCTATCGGACAAACCTCTTCTACTGTTATTAGTGCTATATGCAATGTAGCTAAAAGTTTTTTCGGTGTCACCAAAGCTCAAGACGGTCACTGCGATAATAATAGACAGGTCGATGAACAAGGGAATATTGTTCAAAGTAGAAGTGACGGCTTTATACAACATACACAATCGTCAAGTGATATAGGTAGTAAATTGAACGAAGTTAATGATAATCTTCAGTTTCAAAATAATAAAGAAATTGCTTTACGTAATAAACAGAAAGTAATGGCTCATGATTTTAATCAAATTGATGAAGAAAACAATCCCGTTCCTTCATTAGTGCAATTTACAGTCGACGAAGAGAATAATTTTCATGACCAGAATTTACCATTTTATGAAGCCAAACGGAATAGACGTAAAGTGCTTGGCACAGAAATTGATGTTGTCAAATCAGAGTCAAAGCTTGTATTTCAAGAACCAAGGACAGATGCTCAAAAAGAAGCATTGCTGAACAAGCTAAAAGTTCTAGGAGTCGAGTACAATCTTCCTCCCGAAAATGTTATTTTTCGAGTACCCTTAAACAATGCACAAGAAGAAGCGGTACGAAATAAGAAAAAGATTATGAGTTCAGACCATGAGATGAAGTCCTTTCAAGGAAGTTCTAGAAGTGAAAGCGCTAAGCGGTTAGGATTAACATTGAATTTAAAGCCTTACGGTGAAGTTTCTGTACGTGATAGAAGCCCTGCAATGACGCCTAACGCAGGTTCTGTCACTCCTGGAGACATTTTCCCAAGGGTACGTATTATGACTTATTCTGTTACTAGAATAAGTAATATTGCACTTGCCTTCGCTGTTCTTCTCCTAAGGGTCGTAGTTGTATATCTTATACTTTCCTCAATAAATAATCTGTCGAGATCAAAAATAATTGTTAAAATCTGATTAATAGTTACAGCGACTAGAGGGTGTAAACAAACAAAAACTTTTTAGCTTTAATATATTACAGTATCGATATTAACCCGCACCAGCTTCGCACATGTATTATTAAATGTCATTGAATTCGCTCCAGTCGTTTTGAAGTCCATTTGAAAACATATAAGTATTTTATATATAATATTTTTTATGTTTATTATACAAATTTGCTATTTATTTGCAGCTCGACCTTGAAACGCCAACAACAGCTGAGATACCCCTGGAGGAAGCTATGACTGCAGACATATTTACACCGAGAAGCGAGGCCAGTAAAGACTTAGAATCTGCTAAAACAAGAGAATTTCTTACAACAGACGGTTTTAATTTTCCAATTATCGTTGATGATGAAAATGTAGAATCAGAATTAACAAACACAAGTCAAACTGGTGACACGCCGGATAGTTCGCCATCGAAAAACTTAGAATCTAAAATACCAAACAATACAAATTACTCATTCTTCAACTTATTGGATGGCTCATATACTCTTAAAGATTTCGATCCGTTTGGAATTAAAGACTTAAAAAACTTTACAAAAGATCATTTTACGAGTAAAATGAATGCAGATATGGCAACATCTTGTTACACACATCCATCTCTTATTATGGAGGAAGTTAAAAAACGGCCTTACGAGAACATTTTCGCTTCACAATATGTACCCGAAGAAGATGACGAGAAGAAAATAACTTGTGATAACATAGCCACTCTCACAGCTTGCCTGCAGAGGTCTGTGATGTTGCCTCTTACATATCAACTTGAAGTCGTCAACAACTCGATTCTAACCTACTTCCTTGTAAATCTTGACATGTATGAACATTTGAGAAGTTTAAAAGATTACTTTTTTTTAATGGATGGAGAATTTTCTAGAAGCATATGTCACAATTTGTTTACTAAGTTGGTGAAGACATTAAATCCTCAAGAGTTGTTGAATTTTGCAACATTGCATAATATTTTAGATAAAGCTTTGGGCTCTTCCATTTCACGTAAGTTCATAAATAATAGCCATTTAATGTTTTATATGATAAGGGAACGTACATCTTTGATATAAATAATTTGCTAATGTTGGTGAGTTGGTTCATGTACACATTAACAATTCCTAGTGAGGGAGTTGTCTTTTAAAAAAGAAAAAAAATATTGACCAGTTTAATGGCATAAGTCGCTTAACGGACAATACAGTTAACTGTTTTCTTTTATCATTATCCGTGACACTATTAATAACTACTTTAATATTTCAGATGTTCACAAATTCTCTGAGAACTTATCATTTACAATAACAGAATCGCCGTTGAGTTTCCAACACAGTTCTCCAGACGTATTACAATGTCTGTCCCTCACGTACGCTGTCAGTTGGCCGCTGAACATCATACTGTCACAAGAAGCCTTGTTGCGATATGCGAAGGTGTTCCAGTTTTTGGTCAAGATGAGAAGGATATTTTGGGTATTGGGTGAAGATTTTGAAGTAAGTACTTCTATTTTATCTGTATATATTTTATTGTATATAACAGAACGGTTTTCTAAAGGTACGATTCGTTTCTAAAGGTACATTTATGCAACTGCAAGTCATGGAAGAAAAATAATAAAAAAAACATGTTTATAGTTCTATAAAAATATTGGTTTCTTTATCTAGGATGCTGTTCGTTTCGATATCTAACCTATTATTATACTAACTAAACTGTCAAGAATGAATAAGTAAATTAGTTATTATAATCATCTGTTTTCAGGCTCTTAAGTTATCAGCGAAATTATCAAAACAGCATTCTCGTAAGCTAGTCAAATCACCGCAGTACATTTCTGTACAAATATATCGTCACATTATGGCTTCCATGATTCGAGCTCTCGACAACTACATAGTGACAACTTGCATTCTCACATCCTGGACTGAGTTTGAGAACGATTTGAAGAAAGCTAGAACACTGGATGATCTTTACGAATGTCATGTGGTCTATATAAAGAAGGTTCTGTTCAGGTGCCTTTTGAACAATAGATCTACACCCGTAATGAAATTGCTGAATGATATATTTACCGTTATATTGAAGTTTAGTCGAGTTTTAAAAGCTGGGTAAGTTAAACTTGCTTTTTGATAACTACTTATTAGAGAGTGGTCATACTTGAAAATTGTTTCAAATTGAATTTGTAAAGTGATTAGTCTATCAGCGCAACTGAACTACTACTGAAGAACTAGCGGCCTCTTTACCTACATATATAACAAAGTCAGAAATCACAGATTCGATTCCGGTTCACTGTAAATATTTTGATGCATATATTTTGTTTAGTATGTCATCATATGATTGTTTACAATCCTTGTCACGATGTTATAGCCATTGTGTTGCTTTGTTAATAATTTTAATTGTTAATTTGGGTTTAAATGTCATAAAGGCTAGTTGTAGGTATATTCATAGTTCAACAGGTAATTAACTAGAAAAAACATTTACTTCCAGGGAATGGCATCAAGTAGAAAGAAACGGACCTTTCACACATACAAGTTTTATACAATTGCAAGAGCTGTTTCACTTATTCGAGAAAATTGCTAAATATCTACACAAAGTCGTCACAAAACTTATGGAATGTGGCTATCAGAGGCACTTGGTCGAACTATTGACCATGGTCAACTTGAATGGATACTACAATCCGGAGAAAACTAAAACAGAACGCAATTGCAGTGTGTTATCTACGACATGAATATTTAATTTTTACAGTATTTGGATTCGTACCGTAGCCGTTTTACTTTCATAGTCATTACTTGGGGCGGGTTGTTTCAAACAGTTGGTGAACGTAACATACGTACGCTAAAAAGTAACGATTACGAAAGGTTTATAATTTGCGTTCAATATATAACTGCTGTTCCATTGCATGATAAACAGGCAGGTTGTCATAGTTTTGGGGGCGAGGGCCTTCCAAGCTCCACGGTGTAGTTGCCTGCTAATCAGATGGCCAAGATCACCCTCCCTTTCGACCCTTTAGGGATTCGTTGCCAAAAAATAGGGCTGTCATAGTTACAAGGCCTGTCGGTAGAGTTTTTCTAATATACATATAAAGAACAGGCAACATTTGACAGGTCCATTATTAACGAATACGCGTAACCTTAGATATGATGTTATCTAGTGTTGTCTTTAGGCATCTAATAAGTCATCGTTCTTCCACCTTCTGTCTAGGTTATGTCTTGCCAGTTATACTATACATATGGATATACCAGCTGTGTCCTGCACTTAAACCTATATAGAACTTGTATTTTTTTGTCTAGATAAATTATTATGACAACTTGAAATTAGGAAGCGAGTAATAAAAATTTTGAAAATCGAGGGAGTTGCTTACATTCAAAACTTTAAATATTTTTTCTGTGTGTGTTAATAGTGTTGTGTATGGATGCCAGGTCATTATCATCTTATTGTTGTTACAGGCTAATTTAATATCAGTTAGATACATTATATATGCCGCATTTTATAAATTCCTATTGATATAGTATACGCTTAGGCATACCTATTTACAATAATTATAATTGATTCATTATTTTTTATTATTTAATATGGATTTCTACGTGAATAGGCTAATAGCGCCAGTTCTCGTACTCCTGTTACCTAACTTTTATTTTAAAATAGTATTAAATGATGATCAAAAGATTTACCACTCAACAACTCATGTTGTTATCCATTTGACAAACCTTTATGTTTATGTGGGTGGCCTGAATACGATGACGAATAAGATAGTTATAAAAATCTTTGTTATGTAATAAGTTAAGGCATTTATCCAGTTCTATAGGTGTAATCTCATAAAATGTGGTAGTATGTTAACAAAACAAGTAAATATCTCTACTGTTTTTTTTGTTTCTGTAACATTCAATTATATACATCTTTATACCTAAGGTAGTTTAATATAATATTGAGTACGGACCATGGCATTAGTGTTATTGATTCTAAAGTCGATTTACAGTTTTCCCACCTAATCATGTGATATATTTTATGTTGTAATGGACAGTTTATTTATATTTAATGTCTAAGAGTGAATGTTGTTTACCTAACTATTGTTGATTGTGGGTTATGACAGTTGTGTAATGTTGGTGCCGAATATATCTGCTTAAGTTTTATTTTATTAAATAGTTATTCTAAATACATTTTTTTATTTGCCTGTTTTATAATCTATAATCTTATCGGTATTTAAGCGCGTACTTTATTCCAGTGATATCTAGTAAGTTTCTGAAGACTTACTCGTAATGATGGTTCTATAGATTTTACCATCATTACCGTACTACAGATATTTGTAATACCGCCATCTGTTGTTGGATAGCTAAAGGCATATTAAGCGCCATCTTTTATGTAATAGACCAATCAATTGAAAATATCATATGAGTTTTTATTTTTAATATTATACTACATTAACCTTTGTTTCACTATTCAATTTAGTTCACTGGTTTATGTTCCTATTTATTTTATATTTTCAAGACATTTCATTTTGAATTAGATAACTAGTAATCAACAAAACATAAGTTTCTAATTGTGACCGCTGCGATACTAGCGCCAATATTTTCCTTATAATCAGGGTGTGTTTTCACGAATACTTCATTCTACAACAATTCGTCCTAGGGTTAACATCCTATTCTAATCAAGCTAGTGTGTGACATTGAAGTGAAAGCCGGCGTTTTCTCAAATCGGCCATCGTTTTTCCAGGAAAACTTTATCTCTGATACAGTTTTAATAGAAAAAAAAACATTTTCGTGAAAGTCAATACATAAGTGAAAATTTTTATTGACGACTATCTATTCGAAAAGTGTTTACCACAAACTCTGTTTTTCACGGCGATAGAGTTATATATTACCAAAAACGTTAACACGCAAGAGTCACCGTCACCGCCGCCGAGATGGCGTTCATGATGCCAGTAGTAAAGAACGATTGGGACATCTACAACTCGCAGCGGTCACGGCGGACCTTGGAGTCTGCGGAGAAGGCCGGGTTGGGCGGAGGCCGCGTCCGAAAGGTGTCGGAGTCGCGGTCGGAGGGCCCGGCGCTGTCGCCGCGCTCGCACACGCTGAGCCCGCACCGCAGCACGCCCGCCATGCGCTCGCTGTCGTATTGCCGCGCGCCGCCCTCGCGCGCCTCGCTGCGCGTCGCCATCGACAGCCCCAGCAAGGGTTCGGCTAGTCCCAAGGGTGGGCCGCGGGAGGACAAGTTCCACAGCAGGTTGGTGGAGAAGCTGAAACGAGCGCTCGGCCGCTCTGATTCGCGTCGCGAGGAGAGGAGCTCGTGAGTTAACGAGTGCTTGTGTGCAGGGCGCGTGCCGAGTCCCCCGAGCGGCACTCGCGGTGCGGGGCCTGCGTGCCCTACCTGTGACACGAGCCGGCAGCGGCGCCACACTATCTGTGATATGTTCCCGATAGTGAACGTGCAGAGATGAGTAGACAATTAATGAATGTGCTAACTAACCGCCTATGGTGTTTCGGACGCTCAGAACCTAACGTTTGAACGTTCCACATCGACACAATGCAATAGTTTTAGTTGTCATCACTTACACTCTATCGATTTGCTTTCCTTAACTGTTGCATGTTCGTTAGTCGTTTACCGATCACCTTACCGTTAATCATAGTGATCAGGTTGTCAGATTTAGATTGTAATGAAAAGTACGTTGTATGGATTTTTAAGACTGCGTTTAGTTTAAGCACACCCTGGGGTTCGATGAGTTTTATTTAAAAATCACCCTCGAGGTCATTAGAGGTTACTGTTAGTTCGGCAGTTCGCAAAAGGTATCTGTGATTTGTTATTTGTAAGTGGTTTAATTTACTTAAGCTAAAAGATAACATACGTATTCAAGTTTGTTTTGGATTCATTCATTCATAAAATGCAGCTTCCATTTTGATTAAATTTTGATTTAAGAGTTTCTATCAGTTTGAGAGATAATAATTAAATTAGAAACATTTGGAATTAATACCACGATGAAGGAGGATCTTTGTAATGAATACTTGTCTTATATTCCAAGTTCCTCATCTTATATTAATGAAAATGTACACATAGTGCAAACTGTCGATATTGATAATTGTAAGCCGTGTTGTATGTATTGTAGTCATCGATGTAATAATACGATTATAGGTTTATTTACTAAAGGAGTTTAACCTCCAACAACATATTGTTATGATTTTCGCTTAATTTTATATGGTGTTAACTGATGACTGTAATTGGACCAGCTTTGTTATATAGTTATCTATCAGTAAAACTGAGACCGATAATAGTGATATATAGTAAGATGTATAAATAAATTCTAAAATTAAGGCATATCGCGATGAGATTTTGATGTGAGCAAATAGGAGAGATTTTGACGTCTTTAATTTGTTCGCTTAAGTTCCTTGTCTATTGAGCTGCCAGTTGGTAGTTATGTAGGCCTACTTAAATGCTATACATTTCAGTACCTTTGTATGTTATCAAATTCAGAATTTTAAGTGAGTCTTTGTTTGCAAATATATTCAATATGCATGTAGTATTCAACAATGTCTGATGAGTTTTTAAAATATTGAACATTTAAATAAACAGCTTATTCTGATGTACCTGTACCTTTTATTTTCCTTCATCTGCCATTTCATCAGTTCAAGTTAACGCAGCACTGAAGTGAGGTAATAAAAATTACTTATAAGTAATACTTGGCCTGTACCGTGTCAGTATTTTTAGTTTTACGTTACAATCAGTATCTTATCTTTGCATAGGCTTGACGGCAAACTTTTAAAACAGTATAAGTAAAATAATATAAGATTCGACATTCCACAGTGTACCTAAACTTAAAGCGTAATAACTCGCACTAGGGGCACTGAATGACATGTTGGCACATGCACATTTTGGCGCACACCTCGGTGCACAGCCGATGTATCGCAATTTATTAAGAATAATTGCCCATCCACAGTGACACTACTTTGTAATATTAATACACCTACACGTCATGCGACTTGCGATTGCAACTGTCAAATAAGACGATGATTTCTAAAAATTGTTCAGTTCAGTCAGTCTGAAAATAAAGTATTGTCGTAGGTGGAAAATACGAAATGCTAATACGTAAACAAAATATTAGCCGGGTTTTTATTGCTGAAAAATTCTTATCGAAAGAATAACACTAACAAATATGCAAATGAAAAAATATTTCGTGATTAGATTTTTAAAATACAAAATTTTGGTATGTTATAAGCACATACTCGTTCTCTCTAAGGTTGTTTGTTTTACTACCAGCTCGGACTACTATTAATTATTAAAAAAAACATATTAGGTAGGCATGTACCTGTGTGTAGGTATTGCAAGTTTCCTTCATTTGACATGACAGTATAGGTTATATGGTACGATATTTTCATTTCACTCACACTCTTCATTCCTAATTAAATTATTATTTCAAACAGTTTAAGTTGGCCCTATCCCCACAAAGTGTAATAAGTAATAAGATTAAAGTGCATTTGTAGGCTGCGTCGCGATTGATGGCCGGTAGTCGTCGCGTCGTTTCTCCAGCCTTCTCGAAACTTCGGTTCTTTGGTATCGCATACAATATTTATGTAGCTGAAGAGTCGCATGCGGGTCACACAACGGTTCGTTTAGAATCCACAAATAACACATATTATTATGTCTTGAACTTTAATATGCGTTCGAGTTCGTTCAATGTACGAAAGACACTATTTGTTTTAATAAAACTGCTCTCACTGACTTACGAGATGTTATGTTTAGAATATCTATAAAGCTTTGAATATTTACATGTCAATACATATCAAAATTATATGTATGTAATATAAATATATAAATATAATGGCCAAATAAAATATAAAACACATAATATGTATTTTGACATACATATTATATATGTATTTTCATACATACAGATTTGGTATGTAAAACTTTTTATAAGCTTAACCTGAGTACTTACTGGATACATCAATCAATATAACAAGATTAACAAGCTAATTAAAGAAAACAATTCTACGCAAGTTTCGCAGATGGACATTCAACTAAATAGTACTGTTTTGTTGGTAATATTGTATGTAAGCAAGAATAAATATTATTCAAACTTCTTAGAGCAATTATAATTTGAAAGTAATATCATGTAAAAAGACGAATAACAAGTATTTATTTAACTGGGTTTTAAATAATAATAATACTGCCAACCTGATGTTAAGTGCCTACCGCCTTCTTCTAAAGTTACTTACCCATAAATAATGTAGAGCCAATGTAGAGTTCAGAAGGTTCTCTTTAAACACTTGTCAGAAATTCAAACTTTTTGTTTTCTTTTTTGTGGAATTTTAATTAACATCAGTAAGTAAGTACTCTCATATTATGTTTGTTGTTTTTAACTAAATTAGTCAGTCGCTATCAGTGCCTAAATACAATCTCGGCCTAGGTCTCTCTCTTTTACTATCACGGAGTACAGGCGTTCTGCCTCGTTAACAGAAACTTACCTCAGGACACCTAAAGTACTATCTAACCATAGCGCTCTGCATTGTGATGGTACATACTTGACTAATGAGGCGCTTTCAGCTGGAATAAAAATATACTGTGCTCTAACCTTCTTGAAGTATAATAGTGTTCGAGTGCTTCTCAGCTATTATTAACTAGAGATGTACAAGAGAGATGGATATAGAGCAAGAAGTTCTGGTAGTGCGAGAGTTTACATCTGTGTGCATCTTAAACTTTTATTTGAGTATTTAAATTTATTGCAATCAATGATGACAGATGATGTAAGAGTATCGAAATTTAGTCGAACTTCGAATTACAGATTATCTTTTAACGACAAATTACTTCGAGGTACATATATTGCGAAGTTAGTTATTTTATCATAACTGAAGTAGACGCACCTCAAAATATACTTAGTATTTTCTGATAACAGAAAAACATTTAGCTCATGTAATATAACATTCAACTTCAATAGAATGCCAATCAGTCTTCATAACCTTAGCATTGCGAAAACAGTGGAAATTTCCACACGATCAGCGCAAAGAATCAAGTAACGTACGTACCGTACGTATGAATTAGTCTTGAGATTCGAGACGTTGTTGATTGGTTGAAGAGAACGCAGGGTTAAATGTGGAAATTGTAAGGATATATTCTAACATTATTTATGTAAAAATTGGATTTTTAGTTAGATATTTTTATATAACGGTCGATTATGATTTAAGTGTATCGTTTATATTTATGATAACTAATATAGAAAATTGTATGTTATTTATCTGCGATGTATGAAGTTGAAATAAAGAAAATATATGTACACAAAATGAAAACAAGGGAATAAAAGGCAATATTTTTTTTTACGAATAATATATTTTTATTAAAATATTAAAAAAACAAGATCCTCATGTTTGTTTAATAAATTATAGTTATGTGTCTAGTAATGACAGGAACGAAAAGGCTATTATTCATCAAAAATATTTTCGAGGCTTTATGTTTATTACAAATTTTATTAGAAATTGATGCGCAACTTTTGAAATTCATTCATCTGATGTCGGAGTTTAATTTTGTCATTGTAAAATGTTATTAATGCTAAGCCATCCTCCAAAAGTATATGATGGCAATAAAATTTATAGGGTGCAATAAACTTACTGACTGAATAGTAAACGCTGTAGCTATAATTGCTTTCATAATTTGATAAACCTTGATTAGGTGCATTGAAAAAGCGGTGAATATGAAATAAACTAGCGATTAAGGTCTTGGAATTTATCAACTTACAAATATGTTTGTGTAATATTTTTTTAACAATACTACCCATGGCTGGTTTTCTAGTAATATATACATTTACCTCGATGACAGTTGTCGTTACGCAGCCTTAGATAAATATGATATTGCAAGCTTAACTTCCTCGAAAAAGTTATTTGTGCAGGATTTGATCACATATCGGAAATTGTCACTCTCAGATAGAACAGCCGGTTTTACTTTTGCGTAAGCCTTTTACATCTCTGCAGAGCCTACTCTATCTCCTGTATTATAGGCCAAATGTTCAATAGCGTTACAGATAGCGCACCGTGACAATTTATAATTAAGTTTAATTTTGTTCTGGTTTTTTACTTCTGGGAATTTCGTTATAATTATGAATGCTATAATTAGTAAAAGAAAATACAGGCAGTCTTTGGGGACTGCGATAGAAGTAAAAATTAAGTAACTTGTGAATTGTATCGTCGAGCTATTAGATTATACACAGATTATACCTATACATATAGCTCATGGCAAGTGTGCGGTGACGATGACGCGAGTTTCACGTTTTTTGTTCACCCAAAAAAGTACACATATATACACAGTATACATGTAGCTCATGGAAAGCTTTCGGCGACGATGACGCGACTTCCATGATTTTTTAAAAAGTGCTCAACGCGCCTAAAGAAGTTTTCACTTCAAAGATCTTGACAGCAGACATTAACAGGATAAATAGGTATTTTGTACCTTTTAGTTTGCTTGACGTTTTGACCAGGTTGCACTGGCCGTGGTTACAGGTTGACTCAGAGGTCACAGGCTGACTAAATTATGAATGATCTCAAAACTATTTTCAAGCGATAATATAAAGAGGATGTTCGAAATATCTTAATTTTAAACGTTTTTTGTAAAATGAAATGAAACGATAAATATACTACAACCATCATTATAGCACGAGAGGCAAAGTTGATTTGGGATGGTGATAGTGATTTGAAATAATTATGGGTTTCATGAAACTTATACAACATGAAACTTCTTCAGTGGGATTACTCCCAGCCGTCAGCAGTAATTTAAGATTAAATTATTCGACAATTTAATTTAACAACTCTACAGTACAATACATACACTATAAATAAATTGTGTACACGTGGGAATTGTTTAATGGGTGGTAACGTAATCACTTAATGCTTTCCAATCAAAGCAACCCTTGTTTTATTAATTGAGCCTTACCCGTGTAAAGTAAATATGACGCGTCAGGGTTTAATTAACTCAAGTGTCAGTTTTAATAACTCAATGGAATTGTATAATTGAGAGGCTTCGAATTCAATTTTTTCTTTCTATCGACGATATGTAAGGTTTAGGTATAGGAACTAAAATTAATACAAAAGTATGTTCTGATTCTGAAGAAAGAACAGGTTAGAAGTACCCGAAACAGACGGGCTTATATGGAAGTTTTAATGACAGTATCGTAATGTATGTGAAGATATAAGTAAGTGTCGGGCTGTTGTCTCTCTGTGAGAAAAGCGTGAGCTTATGTATGTATTACGATTACAATTTATCGATTATACTACTCATACATGTATATGCTTAGATGATTTTTTTTATACTAATTCCATATTTCAGTGGTGTAGGAAACTTTAAAATAGTACATTCCAGCAGTTTATGCATGCAAATTCGTGAGTTCTGCGTAATTTGTTGATTGTGTGATGCGTGAGCAGGTGGCTTCTAAGGTTTCAATAGCTGGTAATGTAATTAAACTTATCCAATATTGCTAAGGTTGCAAGTTGCGGCGGTAATAGAATGAAATAGGCTATAATTGTTATAAAAATGGCATGTTAATGGGTGCAGGACGTGCTCTTGGGACTTTGCTTTGCTAAGTGAAGTTTGTATTGACGACTGCCTCATTACGAAAATAAAGGGAACGCGTTGTCCCAACTTTCTTCTTTCACTTCTTCTTCTGAAAGAATCTTTAGCGAAGAATAAGTTTTCTAGTTAGTTATTTTTTTTTATTGCCGTTTTGTTGAAGTTGTTAAGAAACCTGTGGAGCGTTTCTTGTCTGTTTTATTATTCCCAGTGTCTGTGTTTTATTTATTTATTTATGAATTAGGGATTTACAAATAGTAACACATTGTGAAAATTGACAAAGTTTGAGTAAAAATAGGTATAAACTAGCTGTTACCCGCGGCTTCGTCCGCGTGGTATTTAACAAAAAAGTTATTGTTCAGTTCGCAGAGTTTACCATAACTTATTAATTCTGTTTTTCGCGTAAAGAAATACCTATGCTAATTTTAATGAGATTCTTCTTTGAATCGAGTCTAAAAAAAAATAATACTCTAAAATATTAATACCAATTAAAAATTTTATAACAATAAAATGTTTAATTGGTATTATTTTTTTTTCGTGAGGTCCTATATTTTTTTCTAAAATAAAAGTAGCCTAAGCCACTAATTGTTACTTCAGCTATCTGCTAGTGAAAGTCCCATTAAAATCGGTCTAGCCATTTCAGAGATTAGCCGGAACAAACAGACAGACGGACAGACAGACAAAAATTGTAAAACATGTTGTTTTGGTATATTTCCCGCGTATACAATTTTATTTAGTTGTATAGATGTGTACCAACTACGTTATCCACGAAATATAATAATAGTGTTGACAATAACGACAATTCAAAGATGCATATTATATTATTTATTTAAACTAATATTACTATAAGTATGCTATCAAATATTAAAATCCATACTTATTTATAATTTTATTATATTTCCATTTTTTTGCAGGTATCTTAAATATGTCTAAGACAGTTAAGAAATTATTACAAATTTTACAAATGCGTCGTAGAGGTCGCGGACTCCAGCGTTAGTTTTACAAGATGATACAGCAAAAGGGGGACCTCTCACCTAATTACAGTTCTCGGAACAATATAAAACAAGTCATTTGTTAGATCACTACAGTTGTATCTGTGTTATGTATATAAAAATGTAGGACAAATATTATCAGGATGTGTTAAGTATTCTTAGACCGCTTTTTTTAGTTCTTAACTATGAATATTTGAGTCACACAGAAGGTGAGGTCTGATACAGAGTGAGTCATGCCATAGGAAGAGTGTGTGCACTAGTTCAATATGCACCCATAGCTCTGGCTGTATTTAAACAAAAAAAAAGGATGCTAAAGGCTATATATATATATATATATATTCAAATGGTGTACAGTATGCATTCTATATTGATTGCAGTCTTCCTACATTTTTTTCGGTTTTTTAAATACGGCGGTGCAAGCGGCAAAGATAACCGAAGACGATAAGTAGAAATTTGGAAAGAGCACGTCGTAAGGGTGCCCTTTGACAATTGACTTTGACAGCAGACTACCTACATAAAATTACCAAAGTAAAAAATAGGCTGCTGTCCATATAATCAAAGGTACCACTGAAATCCCGTACCAATATTGGATCAATGAATGAATGATGAAACAATCAGGAAATATACTTCAACTAAGCATAGTTATAGTAAGTTTGAAATAATGATGTGTGACCGATCAAGGCCACGGCTACACGTAGGCGTCTCATGCATTGCATTGTGGCTGGATTTAAAGTAATTATATTTAGGTCTTTTTAGAACTTAACAAACACAACTAGTGGTCACCAAGTAACATAAAAATAAATAAAACATACTGTACCAATAGGTGACATGGTACCATTCATGTGGTACCATGTCGCCCATTGGTACAGTATGTTGAGTTGTACCATGTCCTCCAGTTTAAGTGATCACCTTATTATTTGTTGTTAACGATAACAGCAAATAAGCTGATCACTTAAACTTAAACTATTGCATCATCTGCTAGTGAGTGTAATTTTATAAAAGAAGAAATTTGGATATCTTGATAGAGAATAATCCCTGACCTAATTAATTGTATATCGGAGTAGAAAGTAAATTGAAGCTGTTTTATACTGCTCCGACTCACTAGTTTTAAAAAGTATATAATTATAGTTAAGTAGGTTAAATTTTGACAATTTTAGAAATAGGTCAATAAACGCAGAAATAAATTATAAAGCTACATCGTTAAAATTAGATTCTCGAGTACATGTGTTATGTTAATGAGTCTGTTGTGTTGTGTTCATTACATATTTTTATATTCGTGAGAACTTTCATTAGATATTGCTTAATTTGGAACGTATGTAGTATATATATTATAATAGTAATTTAGTGAAATTGACGAAATATTGTTTTCTAAATATATCGTTATGCTATTGTTATATCAGAAAGATGTTGTCATAGACTGCTAACCGGGCACTAAATAAATAAAGTAAATGGAAAACAGAAGTGAAAAAAAGGGATTTTGTATATAGTTATACTTATTTACTATCCCCAATCCATACACGAGCAAGTATGTAGGTCAGGATCGCATACCTGTAACTCGAACTAACTGATGCCGTATAGTAACAACTATATCAAAGTTAATCACCCAATCCTGGTATGCTTATCTACCTGTACACTCCTTTAAACTTAGCTGGAAAAAATAAATATGTATATAATATATTACCACCTACCACATTCTTATAATAACAGCTTTCGTGAGTGTTATTCATAATTATTAAGGAACATAAGTAAAAAAAACTAGTCAACCATCCCTGAAATGCTTGCTTAGTTTCGGACTAGACAGGGAACCTTTATCAAGGGGTGAAGCGACCTTTCGAGTCGGTGTCAGGCATCAGTGAAATCATATAACTTGTATTATATTTAGTAAAATAACTTTGTTTGTTATGTTTTTGCGGTAGCTGACCAAATCCTGAAGCAATCCTAAGTTAATACAGGCTACGAATATAATATATGTATTACAAACTTGTAACACTAAAGCCTAAGTAGGTAATTCATAAACAAAAGGAATATTCCACAGTGAGTAACTGGTGTACTATTGTTACAGCAACTGGTTTAATGAAGTTCGTAATCAATTTATTGTTTTCAGTTGGTACTGGGTTGGAAACTAAAGCAGATTGTACTGGGTATGTTTAATAACTAAGTGTAAACATTAAAGGAAATATCAAACACTTTTTTCATTTCTCTAGGCTATTCGCGTCTCGTGGTAAGATTACGATAGGACAGATTCCACAGAATAATTAATAGTTCATAATCCTACGGTGTCGGTGAAAATGGTTGTCATAGTAACATCGTAAAAGTCAGATCAAATGTTTAATTTATGAATATACGAGTAGTAGAAAAATCCTTTAATGTAGTCTGAAAACCGCTTGTGAAGCTGCGCATGCGTGGCATTTTCCCGGTAAATTAGTAAGGTTTCCGGAGGCTCAACTCCCCTCCTCTCATCTTTCTCATCTCCTCATCCCCCTTCTCTTCTTTCTCCTCCCCGCAACTCCCATCTCTCAACACCCTCAAAGGTGAGCAGCGCACTTATGGCTCTTGAGTTGCAGGTGCCCATGGACGGCGGTTGTTACTTACCATCAGGTGAGCCGTCTGTTCGTCTGGGGGATATTATATAAAACAAAAAGTCATGTCTGTATTTTCTCTTGGAGTCTTCAGATTCTCATAGCGTTAAATTCCCTATTGTATATCCATACATATGTACATACGCTCACGCCTATACAATATGTGGTGGCAGAGGCGCCTCAAATCTTATTTTTTTTTTTAATATTTCAATTTCTTTATAATTTTCTTATATTTTTGAAATTATTAACAGTTATGGACAGATATGGATAATCGGTTTTTGTTGAAAAAAGTAGAAAGTGATCTAGCTAAACTTTAGGAGTTTAGCTAGATCACTTTATGAAATTTATTACTTATATGAAGTGTTTAAAGAGTTAAAAAGGTATCTTTTAAAGTTTTTAATGAATATACACTAAGGAATTAAGCGGAAAGGTGTAACTCGACGGTCGTCTGGATAATTTTAGATGTCAACATTCCGCTTTTGCGCATAACTTCCACGAGAATTTATGTCAATGTAATTTCCGTAATTCCTTTAGATGTGTGATGGCCCTGGTGTACGTTTGTGGTGAATCAATTATCTCGGCTTATTTTAGTTACGTTAGAAATTTGTTTTAAGGCGACACTTGACATTCCATAAAAGAAAAACAACAGCTCTGACTAGTTAGTTTCTGTTAACAAACAATTGGTGTGGCAGATGCATGTTGGACGTTATTTACAATGTCGTACACTTTTATTTTAAGGTATGAATGATCGTCAAAGAGTACGAACTACGAAGGTATGTCAAAATGTCATGGCATTATGAAGGTTACATCTGAACTATTGAACCTGAAATCAAGTCTTATGTGTAGTTAATGGCACAAAGTATAGTACTATGTAGCAAGAACATATAACAAGATGTTTAATCAACAATATCTATATTTTTTTTTTTATTTTACTGCGTATTAATCAAGACATTATTTTACTTTTGTGAAAAACATTCATAAATTGTATGTATATCCCACACAATTTGTGAATATTTTTACACTCAGACTATGTATATAAGTAGTGCAATACGACATACTGACATATTTATATGACAAAATATAAGAATATTTTTAAAGACTATAAAATGAGTTGTGTGTTTGGTTAGCCATTAGCCTGGTTTTCGGTACAGTACAATATAGACACCCCCACTCTTCCCAGGGGTGTCGTAAAACGCGACCTTGATCGGACTGTTTTCTATCAAACATTATGTATACAGTCATATGTATAGTGGCCGTTTGGCGGCAATATGGTTGCGCCTATTACGTTAGCGGGACTAAATTCTATGTTTAATAGACCTATGCCTACCCCTTACATAGCGATATAGGCGTGAATGTATTTATGTTTATGTATATATATGAAATAAGTGATATGTATCATCGGGCAACATTTATTCCCTGCCTTAGATTCATATAAGACTAAATACTATATATGGCAAAAGGTCTCTGTAAATGGCAGCAGTAGTTGTTAATACGCATGCCCACGTGTAAAACAGGTAGGTATGGTTCTGTTGATTAGCAATAAGACAAAGACGATTCTAATCTAATAAAGCGGCTGTAGAGCAATCGCGATCAAAGTGCTTGCAAGTTCGAACCCTACCCACTTTTCCGATGAGAAAAAACTACTAACATAAGTGGTTATCTCAGCTGAAAGAGTTAAGATGAATGATGATGCTATTACTTAAAAAAAGGTAAAAATAAATGAGTGGTGACTAATTTCACTGGATTTCAAAGATTAAAGGACTATGTAATGCAAATGCAGTTAGTTAATGCGGTTTTGTAGGTTTCTGTATTACGGCGGCATACTAAAAGGTGACGTTCAAGTACCTCTTTGCTTCGTACTTGGGCTATCCGAGATTCAGAAGAATAATAAATAATAATGTCTATTAGGAAAGGAGTATTTTAAGAAGAGATCTGACTGCTTTTCTAGTAGTTAAAATAAAAATATATAATTTAAATTTTACCAATAATTGGGCGTTCTTTACATTTGGGAATAAGAGCTTCCCGTTTTCGTAAACTTGTCGTCGTAAATAAAAAAAATGGCATTAAGCAGTTGATTTGCGCAGAAAAATCCAGATAGAGCAAGTTTGGATCACTTATTGAAACCGGATTAGCAGGCCTTATGTCACTAATGTTGAAGTACCGTGCTATAGCAAGAGGGGGGAGGGGTTGGGGAGTTACGGGTGGGTGTATGTATGTACGATGTTTCTTTAACATCCTAGAGCCTAAAAGGCTTTATGGATTTTGAAATGTGAGGTGTGTGAGTGACATAGGATAGAAACGTTTAAAGCGGACGCCATAATAACAGATGAAATAATAATGCAGTCGGTTTTTACATTTTTTTAAATAACATTACTTGTTTTAAGTAACGTGTTTGTTTATTATATAGTTCATTTAATAAATTCAACTTCACCAGTGCGAAATGTACATATTGTTTTACTGTGTGTGAGGTAGTACCGTATCGGCAAAAAAATAATAATCAACGTCATTCCATACAATTAGATGAACGTGCACATATAGCGACATAAAATGAATTGCTTTAATAAATTCTTAATCTATTTATCGTCCATGTCGGTAAATTTGAAAAGCGTCAACGTAAGTACAAGCCCCTTTAATCAATAGTGACGCACAACTAACAATATGTATGTTAGTACATACATATATACGACGAGAGTGTTCTGCAAAGTGCTATCTTAAATCGATCGTTAATCAAATTAAATTGTTGTTTGCATTCCTTCCACGAAAGAAATGTATCTCTTTTACGCGTGTTTTTTTCTCAATTTAGTGACACCTATCAGTTTTGCTACACGGAACGACCATTAAACATACTTGGGATTGGGGCATAAACAAAATGGCATGAGTATACTGAAACTTGGATATACGAGTGGTGTTGTCATTCGGATTTAATAAACTGGCGGTTTGTTAATTACTTTAGAATTTTGAAACTATTAACAGCAAACACAATTTTACTGTAGGTAACATATTTAATCTTCAATAATCTGGCATCACAACTGTTCTCCACGCACCCAAACATGACTGACAAAAAACAGGTTGGTCAAATACATTGTATCGAGAGAGAGTAGAGCGGTTCATTTTACGGTATCATAGAACATGGGAATACAATTTACAACATATCCACCACCAGTTGTCTTTACACAGCCAGCATGACCATTAGGTCCTAGATACAAACGATGTTTTCCTTCTTTAAGCTTCTTTCAATTAACCGACCCCTTCATGTATGAATGTACCCCAGTAATGGGGTATATTCAACTATTTGCCTTTACTTTTCAAATGGTTATGGAATCTCTCGCACGTGTCTTTTTAGTAATGGTATGCTTCTACCATATATCATAAAATATGTAGTTTAAATATCAAGTGTCATATTTTTATTTTTAAAACAATTCCTGCCCTAGGAATAATTCCTGTTTTTCGGAGGACTTTAAAACATTGAAACAACGGACACAAATAACACCCAGACTCAGAACAACAATTTGAGGATCACACAAAGTGTTGTCCCGTGCGGGGATGCTATTGCTGATAATTGCTGCAAAAGCTAGGTATAAAAATCACAGAGTATAAAATGATAGGAAAATCCGGTCTTTAGCCACTAGTCTTCTAGATACTGATAAACACATTATAAATAATTATGCATCTGTAAATAGAGTTACTTGTAGAACTCCTTTGTAACCCGAGGTGGGTTACTTCTCAAAAGGAGAAAGAATGAGAATATTAAACACTGAGTTATTTTAGATCTATGTAAAACATTGTATTGACATGAATTATACGAGTACCTATATCTACGGAACTAAACGCCAACATAAATAGTTGTGAAGTTTAATGCCAAGCTATGCGACAAAATGCTTGTATGACTACATTAGTCATCAAAGCTGATACTATTTATCAGGTTCACACGTAGGGAGGGTGTGATATAAGTATTTGTTACGGTATACACACATCTTGACGTATGTGAATATGAATGTGTCATTGGTTCCACGCCCACTGTTGAAACTTGCGATTATAGAGCATAGGTCCTTCTGAATGTTGCTCATGATTTTAAGTAACATTTATTCTATAGATAAAAAAGATTTAACCATCTAGACTCTTGTGCTGTTACAGCTTTCTCGACCCAGCTTGATAAGTTCGGAGAGACAACGCGTCGTCGGCGTTAGAATACTCTGAAATATATTTTCATATGAGGTAATAAATCTAGTGATTGAATTGTAATAATTCTAATGGTTTAAATGAGGCTTCGGTCTAGTTATTAGCTTTCCTTAACTCAACAGTGGTAGAGTCAACAGTGCGATACCACGGCCTCCATTTCCAGGCCTGCATTTCCCCGAAATTAGTGAGGTTTCGGCGCCCAAACTCCCCCTCTCCTATGTTCTCTCCCCTTATCCAGCTCTCCTTTCGCATCTCCTCATCCCTTAGTACCCTCAAAGTAGGGAACGACTCTGAAGTTGCAAGTGTTCATGGATGTGGCGGTTGTCACTTACCATCAGGTGAGCTGTCTGTTCGTCTGTCGCCCATATTAAAATAAAAAAAAACTTATGGTCTGTCGTTACAGATTGGATCCTACCAATTTTTTTTTTAAAGAAGCCAACACCCACATTGCAAACATTGAATCAACGGATACAAAAAATACCCAGACTTGTGACAGGTATTTGTGGATCACCCAAATTTTGTTCCGTTGTTTACTCGAACCCACGACCTCCGATTCAGCAGTTAGGGTCACTAACCACTAGAACAACAGGCCTGTCGATTTTATTAAACTCTGTCTTGTTGTTATTCGTATTAAAATTTTCTTTCATTCATTCTTCAAATAAGCTGATATTTTTCTATTGATGCTCATTACCGCGTGTTTATAAACATATGCTCTACATTGCTCTGTAAATGTTATAAAGATGCTACAGTTTTTTTTATCCTTTTAAGTCATTTGACAAATATGTCGTTGCAGATATGAAATGCAGGTAACTCTGCAGACGGTATGATTGTTGGTCAAGACCTCTTATGCTTTGTTTTTCTGCGTTCTATGTTCTCGGTGACGAACACATACGCTGGATGTAGAATTATTACAAGATTTTTTAACGATTATTTTTTACAATGGGGCCGTTTATATCGACTTACACAGGTACATACATATATTGTTACTATAGATGTGTTTCGTAACTATTTTTGTACTAGAAGTATGCATGTCAATCAATTTATTATTATTAATGACGTGTTTCTTCCTCACTTACAAACATTTCAATTTATTTCCGGTTGAATTCCGATCCGATTGGCATAAATTGTGATCTGCACCTTACGCATCATAGATCATAATTTATGATGACATTAAATATAAATTATATGAAGTAGTTTTTATCAATACACACGTAGAAAATAGAAATAGAAACCTAAATATATAACAGGAGCTGAAGTCATGGTGTTTTTTTCTAACGTCTTCGAAATGGATTCGAAACATTTTAAATGATAATAGTAATCCAATTATTTGAACTTGTTAGTACAAAAAATATCATCACATCAATCACGGACGCAGATGAAATTTGACAGACAGGTTTAAACCTTGATTAAACTCAAAAGATTTAAGAAGACCTTGATTAATCTCTCATTTAAAATCGTTTCATCGGCGCATATATGAAAGACACTCTTTGGCGGAAAAGTATTATACAGGAATCAACAATTAACTAGAAACCCTTTTAAAAGTACCTTTTAGTATATTTGTCCAGCAGTGGACGGCGACAGGCGGATAATAACATTTAATACAGTCTAGTCATACAGTCTCTTGAGTAAAACCGTTCAGAAGTTTTTGGAAACACATTTGTAGTGTCTATATCATATAATATCTGTTGCTGTCTGTACTGCTATAATACTGTTACTGCAATGACCATACTAATCACACGAACTTAATTATTTTCGTGTCAACTGAATTTGAAATAAATGGTATGTGACGAACTCAAAAGATTTTATGTATGTCTTTAGTGGCATGGGAAATGCCAGACTTTGGTCCTATTCCAAATAATTTGCAGCGCCATGTGCCCTTACTCTGACACATGTAAAATCACCAACAACACGTCGTGACGGCGTTGCTGCGTCATGTGCGGACACTCTGAAGTTGCGCGCGGATATACATATGCTGTAGGGCGCTTGTCCACCGGGGCCATGAGCTAGACGTCAATAGCTACGGACGGTACAAGCTAAGTTGAAAAAAATGTGGTCAGTGTACAATTCGCCTTGCATTTGGCCGGTATGAAGACCACCGGTTGACGGGAGTTTCAATGGACCAAAGGTATATATATAGTAAATGTACGTATCTGCTAATTCGGTATATATACAGTCATCGAGGTCTCCATGACGTCCTGGTTATGTCGATGGTGGACAAGCTCTCTACAGAAGACTTAATTTTAAGATCCGCTGAGGGTGGAAATCATAGCATCGATGTATTAATGCTGAAAATGAAGAGTAATGATGGACATGCTAACGAACGAACGAAATTTGTTGGCATAAAAGTTAAGGCATGTCATTCAACGTGAGATATCATATAATAATTGTTTGTGATATTAATTGTAGCATAGACAATAAAGTATGCGGACGTCATGAAGTGAGAGTTATATTTGGAACCACCACTAGTGATTTTACATCTCAGTAAACAATCTATACTAATATATTAAAACAATAAAAAAGCTGAATAGTTCTTTGTGTGATTGTTTGTTTGTGTGTCCCTTATGAACGGAATAGCTAGTATTCAATAGTTTACATTAATTTTTTTACTTAATCGTACCGTCAACAAGCCATTTAGGAAGAAAGGGGAAATTGTCATTATCAACCCTTTCAATTTATCCACTAGGGAAAGGGAAGTTGTTTATACGAAGTAGCTCGAACTGGCTGGTACAGGGTGGTCTGAATCCTCTAAACATTTAAACAGTTTCCATGTGCGTGATATATGTACACACGTGGGTCACACTGAAAGCTTTTAGAATAGGCCAGTAAGAAAAGCAGGCATTGGCGTAGCTAGGAATTTTTCCATGGCCCCAGCCATGAATCGGCCGGCCACGGCAAGGTGGTAACTGACTATCAGCGCATTCGCAACTATGTAGGTATCAAGTATGGATTTCAGTTATCCTATCCTATTATACTATTCTTTTTCTTTTTTTTTAATCTGTGTCCAGACCAAAACTATGTAGTTTAAGTCGCTAATATAGCTAGGTATACACCGTCAAGAGCTCTACTCTTAAATTAGCTACAACAAGGTAAAGCAAATAGATGGCATATTATTATTAGGTATAATGTTATTTATTTGTTACAAATAAAAAAACAAAGCAACCAAACATATACATAACTAAAGTCCGTGACACTGAAATAAGAAAAAAATGTTTTCAAACAATTTTAGGTTTTATGTGTTTTTCGCTAAATCAGTTCAAGATGATGTTTTTGTATTTTTCACGAATTCGCTTTCTATATTTATCAAAGATACTTGAGAGTAACGATTCTGGAGCATAGTTGTCCTCAGCCAAGTTTTTATTCGCTTATTGCAGTAAAACTCCTTTCGCAACTGTCGGAGCTTACAGGGAGCGTTAGTGCTGAATGAAGCAGTTTATATAAATTTGGGCAGTAGTCCTTATTTATAAAATGATCCCGGCCCATCCTGCTACGCCTATGAAAGCAGCCGATGAAAAGCTTATTAAACTTTTTTAATTAGGACCTCTTTGGGAATATGTACGGTGTAATGAATTCATATATCATTTGTTTTACACTTTGGCGGCAATTTTAAAAGTGTCTGTCGTGCATCGAAATGGATTTGACTACAGAAAATGTTAGCTCAATGATTTATTACGACTTTCGTTGCGGTTTACTAAACAACAATATTACGATAGACTTCGATTGGCATTTCAATACGAAGCCCCCTCTCGTGCTGCTACTGTCTACAACTGGTTTAATGAGGTTAAACGTGGTCGAATCAAACTCACTGATTATTCGCGACGGATGGGCTTTTACGGCGACTACTGATAGATAACGTGAGTGCTGTGCGGCTAATAATAGAAGCTAATAGAAGGGTGACATACCTACAGATTCGGGAAGCTGTAGGCATTAGTATGAGTCAAGTACAAAAGGATCTTACATGAACATTTAGACATCAGAAAGCTTTGTACTACATGTATGTACACCTCATAAAGATGACGGATGATCAACAATGAAAAAACAAACAAAAAGTTTTGATTGTTGCCACTCAATGCTTGAAAAGTATGACGTAGGTGACTCGAATGCTGTATATGACATGTTTGAAGGTGATAAAAGCTGGATGCATTGTTACAAACTCGAAACCAAAAGACAATCTGGATGTTTCTATTCGAAGATTTGGAAAAGGCGTGGAAGAGATCTCTAAAGAAGAGTGGGTTCACTGCTTCAGTCAATGGTGTCATCGCATGCGACGGTGCTTAGAATGGGACGGAGACTACTTTTTTTATGTGTATATATAATATAATATATGACTATTTAGTCATATATTATATTATATATACACTCTCACTCAATCAACACTCAATGACTCCACTTTGCCTGATGGTAAGCAATAAATGGAATCCAAGAGTGGTGGTCACCATCCTCATTGCATGTCTAGTCAATGTAGTATAGTGACCCATACTATGGCGGCCTGGTGAGATGCTTTTACACGCCCCGCTTAAAAGACTCAGGATCGAAGTGGGAAGGAAAAAGTGGGATCGCATACCTTCGACTGTCAAACTTAGAAAAACAATAAAAATACTAAGATGAACTTATATGTTTAAGACGAACCACTTTTATCAGAAATTTCACCATTTATCGTAGTTATTAGCTATCGCAGTCAGCAGGTCTTCGTGGACCTGTGGCCTATCCAGTCGCACGAAGTACGAAGTATTTTTGTCTCTGTTCATTTTCCGTCTAAAAATCTTTTTTCTTTCTTCTTTTCTCAAATCTTTGCAATATACATATTGCACTGACCCTCAAATAAATTTTGAACAAAGGGTAGAAAAAAGATGACGATAATGATTATGTTAGCTGTCTAATCAAGGTTTCATAGTCTACCCGCTGTTCTTCGTCTTTTAAGTGTAACAAGTATTAGAAATTTTTTTATTCACCAATCAAATTGTAAACGAGTGTTCAATTCGTGCAATATTCTTGTTCAATTACCGGTTAGAGGCGGTTCTGTCGGACGTCGTCAATTGTTGCGGCGTTTTTAGACTACTAGTCCGTGAAGTATCCACGCTTACTTAATATGTAGGATAGTAGCATAATTTTATTTTTGTTTAAAACTTAGATAATGGACTAAGGCTTAGGTGTAACTACCTACTACGTTAAATCTTAACTCATTAATGAGACTTTAATAAACAAGTAATGCCAAAGCGGTAATGCAAGTGATATACCTTAACAGGCTTATTTATATGTTTTGTTTCTTCAGTTGCATTTAGAACGGAAATCAATACACATGTAAGTGGCATTAAGGTTATATTAATATTTTTTTATTTTTTTTTAAACCTAAAAAAAAATAATTAAATTTCAACTTATTTTGATTTATTTTTACGAAATGATATTCGGATATCAATGTCGAGAACATTTTTATGTTTAATAATAACTAGCATTTGTACTTTAATAATTACTTTTATTAACATCAAATTACGATTGAAACAGTATTCAAATTCAAATAGTTACAGGTAATAGTTAAAAGTTCAATACCTCTTTCGGATTTTGACTATATGGTATAATATTTGTCATAAGAATAATAAATTTCAAATATATTATAATAAATTTCATCATCATCAAGAATTTTGTGTTAATTTTTTTGAGTAGTATGTACATACATACCTGGAGTATTAGCCAAGCGCATTCCAAGATTTCAACAACGCGACAAATGAATTGAGTTTAAGCGTGTTCGCTAATCGTCAGCAAGCACGTGCTCGTAGTATAAACTTGGCCTTCTATCATATTTTCATTGACAACTTGGCCGGTAACCCTTCAACCTTACACTGCGCTTTTGACAATTTATTGAAACAACATAAAAAAGAAAATTTGCTTGTGGAAGATCACTGTCTTCCACAAGCTGTTTTCTTTATCTTTATGTCCGCGCAGTCTTAAAGCTTATTCGGTACATATGTATGCGTGGGAGGTCAAACCATCCAACCATTGACTGCACTGATGGCGCAGTGGTTTTTAGTTCTCATTGGTGTGATATTTAAAAACAAAATTTGTTCTTGTGGTATGCGAGCCTAAGAAGGCATTACTTTATTTTAAAATCTCGTTTTAACTATTTCCTTTATAAATAATATCAGTTTTTTTCTTTGCTTTGATAGTAACTGTTATCTGTGACAATTTATATTTAATCTGTCGATAAAATATCGTTAAGAATCATGGTAAACATAATCATTGTTATTGTTGACACTGACTGTGGTTGCAATAATGCACCGATGCGGTCGTCACTCACTATATGTATAACATATCGATACGTTTTACGAGTATAACTTGATTGATATGTATCGCCTAACTAGAATATGCAATGTTAATAAGTTTAGGATTTGTATATGATTTTACATATTATACGACAACGGAAATATAATATTATACGTATTTATTTATTTGAAATTCTATTTTCATATATATATTTTGGGTTGCATGTATATTGTATATGTATGCTTATATATCGGTATATGTAGTGGTATGTATATTTAGTGTTTGTATATAAACATGTCAACACATGTACTTCTTCATTTGTACATCTACAAACTGCCCTATGTACTAATCCATTGCACTTGTCCATTACAAAGGTTGTCTGGAAGAGATCGCATTGTACAAGACGCCCGTATATTATTTGTTTTATATTGGTTTTTTTTCTGTGGTGTACAATAAAGAATATTGTATTGTATTGTGTATTATATAGGGATTGGTCAATTGGTCAATTTTTCTAATGACAAGCTTCAAGGGATAGCATATACATATATGTACGTATTTCATGACACATATTTCCTTTAGTAATACAGACAGAGAATATTCTGTGTTATTTAGATTATATCATTAAGACACATGTGTGCTAGAACAAAATACTGATAATTTATGAGACTGAAGAGTACAACAAGAACCGGCAAGTTTTCAGCTATTGAAACGATAAATAAACATAACCAGCGTATTGTTTATTGACAAGCCTTATCTAATTAGAGTAAGTAAGGTGACCCATTTCTTCACTTTGTGTTACTACTACAATAAGACACCGATAACTTATTGTTTTTCTGGACATGAGCTTGATATTGTGCTAATAAGATTTTTTTCAAATAATAAAAATATTTTTTACTAAGCCGAATCGAGAGCCCTAAAAAACTAAAAGCCAGTGAGGATCCATATCAACGACTGTCATAACGATAAATGCTAAAATACATTTTTGATTATGAAGGAGTTTCTAAATTATAATCTGATTTATTCTTATCTCCTAAGATTAATAAGGTTAACCAAGCGATGAAAATATTTTAGATACTAGCTAACAGTGGCCTTCTTAAGGAATGAAGACTTTACCCCCTTCATTTGAATTCATTTGAATAGAGATGTGAAATCATCTGTTTATGAATGCTACTGATGACAGACTGAACATGAAAATAAAAAAAAACATAAAAATGACAACAAAACTAAACCGTTAATTGAAAACCACCACCAGTAAAGTTTATCTCAAACGATGTCGCATCTATTAATGAAAACCTACTCAATAAAGTCGCCACAAACACATGACATAACACGTGCTTGTCATGGCTCTGGCCACAAGGATCCTTCAAGGATCAAATAACAGATAAATTAATATTGAGATATTTTTAGATCTCGATCAGATTATATATCTGATGAAGGTTGTTTACATAAAAGTACAAAAAGCTCTATTTTTGTTCGTCATCCAAACAAACGGTTTTATTTTTATTTTTTAATAGTGGGAAACATAAGACGCAATACTATATTACAGTACATGTATCTACCTGATATAGAAACAATTTTTTTCACACGGCCATTTAGGCTGCTAATGTCATAGTGTTATAAAAACAGCATTAACTTTAATATATCGTTGATAAAGCCTTAGCAGCCTTAGCATTAGCATTAGTAAGGTAAACGAGGTACATTTTTTTCACTTTTGTTAAGTATATAATTTTATAAAAGCATAATCTTTCTAAGCATTGCTAACAATTATGTCAGCGCTTTTCATGGGGGTTGTTTTTAGTTTTTTTTGCAAATGCATAGTCCAGGAAAGTTATTGTTTCCGGGATAGTGAAATAAGCCAATGCTTATTTTGCAAACAATAACACAACAATAACAATTGCACGAGTATATATACCAAGCCAGCGTACTTTTATATTTAAATTTTATATTTTTATATGCTTTAAAAGTAAATTCTATTATAGTTTTATTGTCTGACAAACATTTTATGTGTATGAAATGAATTTGTGTTTTTATTTATTCCTCTTATTTACTGCTTCTTTTTTAAGGTTATAATTTTATCATACATAGAGGTCGAGTTCTGTTCCTTATTTGATACTTTTTCATTCATCTTCTTATATGAGGTTAGAAGACGAAGAAAAAGAATCTACTAGATCTATACACGAAGACAATGACATGACATGACAATTGGCTATTGGCTAGATAAATGATGAGGTTAAGGTTTTCATCTTCATCGGCTGAACAAATATCTTACGTCGGTTTAGATATTTAATACGTCAATTGTCATGTTACAAAACAGGTTAATTATAACTAACTCGGTCTACAAACATTTGTTAGCAAGGAATAGCGAAAAGCAACGCAAATGTCATCGTCCGCAGCCATCAAAAGTGCTAATCGTTATCAATATTGGTTATTGACTTGAATCATATTTTATAGTACTGTGACGTCGGAATCGGTACAATTATGTGCTTAGGTGGCGATTATTTATTATTATGAAGTGTTGATAACTGATTGTATAAATTTAAAAAACTAGTCATAAGCGTTTAAAAGGGATACTTTTAGGTATCATTTGGTATAAATTTTAAAATGCCACATGCGGCCTATTTTTATTTTTGGTTTATAACATCATGTTAGTTAGTAGTTTGTAACTAAACTGAGTTTGTAAATTATTAATAAATGAATGTATGTTTATACTTTGTAATTATTCGTAGTTTGGACTAATTAACGGGATTAGACGCCACGTGGCGGAAATCCATTGTTAATTATTCGTTCGTTTCTCACTTTTAAAATTCATATTTTCAAAATAATACTGAATCGATTACTACGGTTACAACACTATTTTAATGCCTAATAATTTTGATAACGAAAGTAAGTAACTATTAGTACCTTATTTATTAGATTTAAGAACCTACCTCCCTTAAGTTACAGATCAAGGTAATAATATAGTTTTATACACAAAGATACACATCATATACTATTAAAAAAAAACACAGATTTTCCTGCTAATCCTTATTTAATTCCGAATTACTTTAACTGGTTACAGAAGAAGCTCCGTGCAGTGTTCATCTCCTCTTTCATTCCTCTTCTTGCCCTTCCCAAGTATTTTTAGGGTCGTAATATGTTTTCCTTCTTCACATTTCACTGCTTAGTCCCCTTACTAGCTTCTAGTAGTATCTAGTTGCACACAGTTCATTAATCTTTATATAAACCTCTCTTCTTCATATTTTGCTCATCTCAAAATCACATACACATACCATGATATGCTTTAGATAGATATTGCTTTAGTATTTTTAGTACTGTCACTAGGTCCATTCCTCAAAACCGAAATGGGAGCACTTTGGAGCCTGTTTGTTTGTTTGTCGGATATTAGCAAAAAGGAAACCGCGATATTAGCATATATACACATGTATCCGTGTTACATAAAGCTCCTAAGTCAAGCTCCCAATCCAAACAGGCTTAAATAAAAAACTTTACTTCCCATTGACCTAAAATCATGAAATTTTGCAGGAAGCAATATTAGGACACGTAAAGGAATTATCGAATGTCGTTAATTTGTTCATATATCACGTAAAAATAATAATAAAGATACATTGCGATTATAATCTAAAATTCTTTTGGAAGTTTACTGTGAGCTGCATCGATGTATGGGTAGTATGTTTTTATTAGCAAATTTAAAATTTAGTCTTAAAATTCACATGGACCGATTTCCGAGATGGAATAGCTATTAATATAACTACAAGTTTGTGTGATTACGGAACCCTCGGTGCGCGAGTCATACTCGCACCTGTTCTGTTTTTTATTATTTTATTGCCTGTCAGCATCTAAAAAGGTAAAGTAATTTTCTGTTTATCACCAATATTAAGCCACTCTATCTTTATAGTCAATTGTGTTATTATTACAATAGCACAATATTAAAAGCTGGTTCAAGGTTATTTTTTTCTATTAACAGCAACTATTACGGCAACATGTTCTGTAGAGACTAGTATCATGCGGTGTAGTGTAGTAAACTCTGTTGTGTTCAGTCGGTGACATAGTGACTAATTTTATATTTTAAAGATGATATATATATAAGCTTCTTCTGATGAAAGACGAAGCTAATATTATCATCTTTTGTATGGGAATGTAGAGAGATCATTTTGTCTCCGTTCTTCTCATGGCCAATTACATAAAATGCTCTGAGCGGATGCAACTGCATGTTAAGGTAATTTTGCCACTTACTCCATTTATCGAATCAAAAGGAAAGGTCGGTGTGGCCTTTACCGCACATGATTACATAATGTGTTCCATAGGGGACTACCAAATGCTGCCGTTATTGAATTATCTAAAAAGATTCATTATAATTAGGTAATACATACGTAAAATACGTTTGCTTTTACATTCAAAAAGCATCACCTGCTAAGACCTCTTCAGAGCCCTGCTGACTGCACAACGCAACAATACGCTGGTAGTCTTAGTCACTTCTCTAATGTACACGAGCACCGGTGACACTAGTGACTACGTGTTCTAGTGAGTGTAGTTGACTTCTAGTGTGAGTCCCAGATCTAATGGCTTATGATAGAAACCTATTCTGAAATGCCATTTATAAATTGGTGGCAAAGAATTTCAGAATATAGCTATTTGACATTTTTTACAGTTATCACGGTCAGGATGATGTGTATGGAGTTTTCTTTATAGGTTTTGTAATGTGAATGTTAGGCCCTTCACTAACATTAGGCCTTGATTGGATTGATAATTAGTAGTTACCTTTAAAAGCAGATTACTATACAATTTCAATGCACCTTTACACATACCTCATATAGACATAACAGATAAAAAGATCACAAGCATTGATATCACCTCTTTTTTCATTTACACATAAGAAGAATACGAAAGTGTGTTAATTTCAAATGATTCATTTGAACTCATTTATTTTATACCTATTTAACTTATATACTGGACATGTCTCACCGAAACTAAGCTTCAAAGTAATAATATTATATACGGTTCTAAAAATCTTTGAAACTCTTAAATTTCAAATAAGTCGTGTTTCTTGCAAATGTCACTTAGTTTTAACGAGCGCCGTTTATAGCTTGCTAGTCATTTGTATCACTAATGCACTGGTGTTCACTTAAATCGTTGTACTATAATCATTAGTGATTAATACACTAATGAGACTTTAAGAACATAACCCTTTAATCATTAGTGTATTAATATTTAAGGAACATAATAGAAAAACATTTGTATAAAAAATAATGTCAATGAGTAATTAGGAATAATATTAAATTCAGTACAAAGTACCTTGTTTTTTAACTTGGTTCTAAATAAGTGAACGTGCATATGACAGGTGAACACGTTACATGGATACATTATTAACATAGTCCAGAATTCCGACACCGAATAATCACGGCATTAGATAAGAGAGAATATATTAGGTTATCACATCAAAATAAAATGGCCTTCTTTTGTTTTGTGTAAAGGTATTTCTTACAGCTTCATAATTAGTTTCCTACTTTTTCATTTAATTTATGCACCAAGGTTCCCAGGCGGGAAGTCTTTGCTGGCTCGTAAGCAAGGCAAGTGTCTAACTTTATTACTCTGATTGCTTCCCTTCACTTAAATTATTTTTATCTACTACATTTTTAATATTCTCACTGGTTAATTAATTAATTATCTAATTTTTATTTTATTTGACTCATAATTATACTCAGTGTAAATACTTCTGTGTGTAGTACACACCGAAAATTTATGTGTGTGTTGTATGGGTTACATTGTTTCATTCGTCACTTAGCTTGTATATTAGTAAACTTAAATAAATATGTAGTAAAAATATAGTGCGTACCTACTCACATAATTAATTACACTTTTTACTACGCGTAAATGGTATAGCTTCACCGCAAATAATAACTATTGCACGTAACATCTATTTTACGAAAGTCTTTCGCGTAAAGACGTCAAATGCTGACACGACGCAAATAGTCCATGAATATCTGTATAGAGTATTTGAGGGAGAGAGTCGCTATTACAAGGGACAATGAGTTTCGAAGGAATTTTTGGCATATGAAAGCTAATGGTACTGAGGGTTGAAATTAAAGATCTTTTGCAATATTATTCACAAAGTTTTAAAGTAAACGAAGTAATGTCTGTCAAGTTGCTTTATCTAAAACGTAACAGGTTTACAAAAAAACTTATATGTTACGATTCAAAACGGTAATATTAAAGAATTAACCTTTAGTGATATTAAATAAAAATCATGAATGCCAGTAAACTAGATGAAGTAATATAAATCACAATATGGCAGATGATCTTGTGTATATGTACATATATACGATATATATTATTTTGTCCCACTTACGTAATAGGGGCAAAGCTATTGCCGTCACCCATGCGCCCATGCCTTATGTCCAGGCCCAGGTCTATAAGACACTGTTTGACAATGGGTAGTAGATACAATGTTGTTTTTAGGTATTATGTTATATATATTTTTTTATAATATAGAAGGACAGACGAACAGACGGGTCACCCTATGGTAAGTGACAACCGCCGTCTACGGACACCTGCAGTTCAAGAGTCGTAAGTGTTTGCGGTAGATAAGGAATGGATGAGGGCAGGTTAAAGAGAAGAGGTTGAGTTGGGCTTTAGAAAACCTCACTAATTTCGGTGAAATGCAACGTAAGTGTTGCTTCACATTCAATTTTCTGTTAGGTCGTGGTATCGAACGGGTCGAGCGGCCCATTCGTACCTAAGCATGGCTTTACAACGATACAACGCTTTTTTTATTTTTAATTTATAGTTTTATTATATGGGGGGACAGAGGAACAGACGGGTTACCTGATTGCAAGTGACACTCAAGAGTCGTAAGTGCGTTGCCCGGCTTTCAGGGTGATGATGATGAGACTGATATGTATACATTTTCGGTGTACTGTGTTCCACTAGTTCTATGATAGGTGCAATGTTAATTTTATATACTTCCTAGTATTATTAAGGAATTGCATAAAATAAGTAATATGTAAATTGTCTAGGAATATTAATTAATATATATTTTTGGTTTCAAAATTATTACTATCACCACCCCTTTGGATTACCGAAGTAGTGTTTTTTTACTGAATTACCGATTGACCTGGGGAGTGTTATTTTGTTTTTTTTTTCGTATTTTCTGGTTTGAATCAGAGCCATGATAGGTAATATGGATACAGTCGTAGTATAAATTCCTGGAAAATGGTTTGTGAGAAAGTCAATTCATCTTTGTGGTTCTATAAATAAAATTCACACACCTAAAATAAGGAGTTTATTAAATGCAGTCGCGCATTCGAATGATGCGATAAGGCTATTTATGTCCGCACTATTGTTTCCTACGTCATGAAACCATGAGACGGCAGCTAACATTTTTTACTGTCGGAAATTTCCATGCGAAATACTTCGAACATTCGTGTATCAGAATGATTTCGTTGATGTATTGTTATATTACTAAGCACCGTTCTTACAAATGGAATAGGAATATTACATACATATACTCCCAGGCCTATATCTTCGAAGGGGTAAGCAGAGGAGTCTGTCTGTCCCTGTATGACTGTTTTGATACTGTCTTACAGATAACAGTCCATTAATATTGAGGGCGCTTTGTTTCAAAAGTAAGTACTTATGTTTGTTTAGTCTACAACATCTAGACATAATACTCAGTTTGTATGTCTATTGGTAGTTATTACATATTACTACAGTGTTATTCTCGTATTTTTCTGCAATTCTATTTACTGCACTCATTGTCTTACTTACCTAATTACCCTCCTAGAAAATACATATAATGAATAAGTTTTACCTTTTTACTTTTTACATTTTACGTACTTTAAGTACGTGGATTTTAGGTTTTTATTTTATATTGTTACTATAATTTATATATCCCCGGATATTCATGTATGACTGTATAGATACTGTCTGAAAGATAACAGATAACCTCTATCAATAATATTCAGTTTGTATACATTATAATTAAGGACCAATTAGGCAACAGGGAGCAAGCCTACTGCCATTATCCAAGGACATCGGGAAGTAGACTGGAAGTCGTAGAGTAAGTGTTTGTTTTTTTTTTATGTAAACGGATCTTAATTTTTTATTATAGCTATGCTTAACTGTTAGCTGAACACATAGATGAGTATTGTGTAGACAGTTAATTAATAAGTATTGAATGATGCAGTATCTGTTATATAACACTGTAATAAAACGAACATAAAACGTTCAGTTTACGACTGAAGCTTTTCCTTTTCTTTTATGTTCTGTATCTATGACTACAGAATGTCTTGGGTCATAAAGTGTTTCTAGGAGATGAAGTTAACGAAGCGCACTTTCTCGTGAGATGTGAAGAACTTAGCATCTTTGTGTCTCTGTTTGTCCGACCGGACCAGACTGGTCAGACCATTTCTAAGTCAAAATATCATGAGTTAGAAATGGTCTGAAACTATATTAGTAAGAAACACTGACATAATTAACACATAACATTAATTCTTGCACCCCAATATAATGAAGACATCACAGAGGATTGCTTTCAAGAACTAAGTTGTAGAGCTTATTCAAATACATGTTAATAACTTCTCTTGTAACAAGTGGTTTCTTGCAGTTTCACCTAGATTACAATTAGTAAGTTGATCAAAACGGACACCAAATTCATATTAAATAAAATTTCTTTATTTCATAAAACTGATCAACAATTACTTTAAAACGTCCTATTAAAAAAAAGTTAATTTATATATCAATACACATATAGCGTCACCGCAAATATATGTTGCTTTGTCAAATATACAATTTATATTTAAAAGATAAGATAGTTAAATACCTGCCTGTGTTGATCTATAACCGCCCGTTTCCAGAGGGTTGAGGGTTTCATGAAAAGAAATTGGGCAAACAAACTTATGGCCACTCTATTAAATTCCCTGATAGACATAACAATATTGCGTGTACAACACGAATACAATACTATTTTGTCGTGTGCTATTTTGTATGTTGCTAAAAGTAAATTGAAATTAGGCTATTAAAATAAGCTAACTAATAAGCATGGAAAAGAAGTTAAATAGGAAGAAGAAACACATTTTCGTTTTACTGTTGATTTAAATTTATACTTTACATTTGCATGGTATCATACTTAATTTTTTAGGTTTAGGTCATCAACATTAACATAGGTTAAATAGAGATCTAGCGTTTCCTACGCAAAAGTGAATGTCTGTTTTCCTGATAACATGTATACAAATTTCATGATCGGTTGAGTAGTTAAGGCATGTCTTAAAAACGTAACATATAAACAATACCTAAGATACACACCTATAAACTATCTATATATGTCTTTTTTATGGTATAAGGGGACAAACGAGCAGACGGGTCTACCCCTTTTAGGATATTAGAAAGGGAGGAGGCCCAAAGATGGCTCTCCCACGTTAAAATATGTACATAGATAACGACGTGATCGATGTCACCAATTAGTAATTTCAGAGGTTAGCAAGATGCTGTAAAGTGCAATTATCGACAACTCTCAAATAAGTTATTTAGCTTGATGATATTGAAGTAAATAGTGACGTATTTTAATTATCATAGACGTGTAATACACCTGCTATATTTGATGATAAGAAATATGTATATTTGATGATAAGAACATGACAAAATAATAATCACATTAGTGACGCAATGAAAATGTGACATTGTGTTTTTCCAGGATGTAAAGTGGCTGAACACACGAGAGATTGAAATATATGTTAAACGGTAATTTCACGAGAGTTTGCAAAATTTTAGAACATAATTACAGACAACGCTTACGTTTTTATCTCAGATGGGGTAGGCAGAGGTGTATTAAACATCCACATTTACTTTTTAACACGCTTTTATTAGCTCAATGTATGTATGTTAGTATGTAATGGAAACTTTGAAACTAATTTTGACCCCCTTCAAAACGTTGGATTGACTCGAAATTTGGCATACTTATTAAGGACCGATGACAATTTAATATTTTAGTTAGATCCGTTATCCTTACTAGGATATTCAGTATTAGCTATTTTTGTTTCCCTAAAACTTTAGCTTTTTGCGCCATGACCAAGAAAGGAAACTACCCGGCGCGCCCATCACTAGATTCTCGGATAAGTTACCGACTTTGAATAAGATAAAAAAAACTCTTAAAAATACGGTTCATGAATATTACTACTACTCAACAGTGTGAAGACCTCAGTGAGGATGTCAATATTCCTACAGCGTTCCAGCAGCTGTAAAATACTATTGTAGTCGTAGGTTCTAAAGTCAGCTGGCATAACAATGTTATTTTACGTATGTCTGTTTGGCACTAACTTAAAATTGTTTACTTATTTACTAACATTATTTTAGGATTTTATATTAGGCCAACACGTTTGTTTTTGTTTCATTTCAGCTCTTATCTTCTTTCGAATCGGTTTTATATTTTGTTAAAAGTTAAATTTTAATGATATTTGCGACTCTTCTTCAAATGATTAAAGATTAGTAGTAGTTGGAAAATACGGTATCAAGGTTATTATATATATATATGTTATATTATTCGGATAGAGCAAAGAAAGTACCCAATAAGTCAAATATCACATAAGTGACATACATGCACTCCATGGACTCAAGCAGCAAGCAAAGGCCAATCCTACTTTTGTAAAATTAGGCAACGAAAGAAGAAGATAGGCCAAAGAAGGAAAAGGATGTTACTTATAGAGATCGATTGGGGAGTGTAAGCATTAGCTTGTGCAGGTTAGGGTCGCAGACAGGCGTAACTCGAACTGGCTGTTACCAGGAGTCCGAGCCCGAAGTTGTTATCAAAGTCCCAAGAAAATAAATAACTTAGCAAAACTTTAGGCGACTATTATTAACGGTTTCATATTTTTATATCTCAATGTTAATAACAAGACGTGTCTGTTTACTTTTAGTGTTAATCATTTTGTTTTGTTCAAACCTTGTTAACAGCTTCCAATAAATTTCTTCAATTAGATCTCATCTTCGTTGTATGTACGCGAAGAAGTACGCATTACTTTTTTATAATGAATCACTTCATTGCGTCTGTCTGTAAAATTTACCACAATGTGAATAAACGGATTTTACCTGTAAACTATACCTATGTTATTGTGTTTTATTATAGAAAAGTTTATTGATCCTTATTATAATATTCTTAAATGTCCCTTATTACCCTCAAAGGCGGGCAGCGCATTACGACTCTTGAATAGCAGGTGTCCATGGACGGTGGTTATCACTTACCATCAGGTGACCCGTCGGTTCTGTCCCCCTATAGTATAAAAATGACATATAAATATTTACATTTACCTATAAGTAAAGTAAGAACACAAAGATATCCTCTGCATCGTCACTTACTGATAGCCTTCCCAGGAGTCTCACAGTATATCATCGTTGAATGGCGATGCTAATTAGAAGTGTAAAAAATAGATAATGAGAAGATACGATCAGCCGCTTCGGTAGTTCCTTATAAATAAAGCAAGCACTCGTTATAATTACCGACTCAATTACTGTATTTACGCTGTTGTAGACATTGCATGTATATTTATAACACGAGCTGTGTGCTGTCTATTCCAATCCTTACATATATAATTCCGTAAAAGCAAGTGACTCATCGTTACTCAAGATGACGATATAAACAACTGAAGATAAGGAACAATGTTAGGTAATCGGTGGGTGTGTTTAGAGTTCTATTGGATGTGTTTCCTTAAATGAACACATTGACCACTGTCCACATACGTAAAACGGCTACAAATAAAACCACCACATAGTATAAACGAAAAGAGTCATAGTATTCAAGATATTTTAGTTAGATAATTTTCATATTAAATTGATAAAAAATCTTTACTACTGTCTATCTTATCAATTAATAGAACATGAAACGACATTTCAAGATTATCTACAGACTTTGTTTACGTGCAATATTTACCCTTTCATCTACGTGACCAAGCCCACGTTCAATCGCTTTTTCCCTAGCAGGGCTTGATAATTTTAAATTTGATGCCCAAAACCTGCGTGAAAATAAATATTTAATTTGAAAAAAAAAAAACTATTTTATATGATTGTTCTATTTATTGTTTAATTATTTGTTGTTGCATCAACAAACTCCTCAAAAATGTTTACGATTATAACAAATAAAGCTTCAAGCAAATGTAAACAATATTAATACCTCGATTGGTTATACTAATTTAAAGTTTATAAAAAATGTTTATTAGTACCATAAAATAGCAGCATAATATTTAGCAACAATTTATTTATTTTTCTCGTTCTTTTAAACACAATGCCGCCGATGTATGCTGGTGGCGCTTTCAACATACTGAAACTGTTATGAAATCTGGTAATAGGTATATGATTTACTGACAAAAAAACTTCTGTCATTTCCTACTAAAAACTGTTATAGCATACAATACGCAACTAGTGTGTGCAGGCGTGTCATCTGGCGCCCATGCGCGTGTCCTAGGACAATCTTACGTCACAACTTTACTAGTCGATCGGGGTCGACGACCTCTGCTGACTTGCGCAATTTTTACAGATTCAACGGAAAATAACCAGGTGAACGGGGAAAATTTATGCGTCGTTGGTTTTATTGATGAGTGTGATGGACATTCTATGAGTATATTCTATAAGTACTTGAAAGTATATGTTTAAGTCCTAATAAGGTTGATACTGAGTTTGTACTACCACATATAAGTATACATGTATACATATATATATGTTGCAACCGTTGTAGGCTTGGTTGCCCAGTATACTATACGTTTTGATCAAACAATATATATGTATGTATACTGTATACTTGCTACATTTTCAGGTTTCCTGAATGTTAAATGGACACCAGCTATATCATTAAGAGAATGGAACCACCAAAATTGTACATAGCAGCTGAATTTACACTGTTGCTGACGTTATATATACTAGGTCTAAGTATATAAATACCGGTTCTTTTTGTTTTCTGATAGTTTAAGGCCAAGGTTATTTATTATATGTATATTTATTATTTAAGCTGATCTGACAGGTTGTTGCTATGTATATTATTGATATTAAAGTGTCTTTAACCCCATTAAGACCCAGTTTTGTATTTTTAGTAAATACATACGCTCACACCTTCATCCGCTAAGGGGTAGCAGAGGTGTATTAAATATTAAAACTAATATTTTTAGTATAGTGTGGTATTGAGCTTCACATGTGCAGAACAGGTAGTGAGGTGAAGTGTGTAGGATAAATTTGTTGTTGTCTTGTATTCATTCTAGTTGTTTTATTAAAGACTATTCATGTTTACAGTTTACGTACCTATTTTTTAGATAAATAAAAAACAATACGATTAATTCAAGGTACATTATTCTCAATATCTATAAAAATTATAGATGAGTTTCTGTTTGTAATGTCGCACTTGAGGTAAAACTTATTAATGGTTCGTTGTCTGTATGATATCTGAATAGAAAGTAAAGAAGTGAAGGAGCTCAGATAGATTAGTTACCCAATATCGGTTTAAACAGAGAATAGTCAATTCGAAGTCAGAGAGAAACACCTGTATAAACTGTAAGTACCAATTCAAAATTTCTGATTCCTCTATTCGAGATTTTTTCTTAAAAGAGTACAGTACAGTACGTACAGAGTAATTCTTTTCACGTATTAATTACCTAGCCGTATGCCGCGAATTCGTTCTCTACAACATTTGGAACCGCATATTTTTTCGCATTAAAAAGTAGCCTGAGCTATATATCTCTGTGTCAAAATTATATCCAGATTCGTTCAGTTCTTCTGATGTAAATTAAAAAAAAATCATCAAACAACTGTATAAGCTATATCCCTTTTTTATGTTACGAGAATATGGGTCACCTGATGGTAAGTGAACTCCGCCGCCCATGAACATTTGCAACTCGAGAGTCACAAGAGTGCTGTCCGGCTTTTCGAGTAGGGGAAACGGAGGAGGGGAAAGAGGGGAAGGGAAAGGCGGTAAGGCCTCTAATAACTTCACTCACTCGGTCACACAATGCAAGCATTGTTTAATAACCGATTTTTTGTGAGGCCGTGGTAATACTCCATCAAAGTGGCCGGATAACGGCAAAAGGTTTGCCCTGATTTATGTAAATGGGACTATATTATAAATGGCAAGATGTGGACGTCCATTACGCCTCTGACTGCCTTCGGGGATACAGGCGTGAGTGTATGATGCATCTTTGTATGTGTATATATAGATACGTCGTGGAAATCTACTTATTGTTATCGAACATGACTAATCATTTTTAGAACCTAACTGTTTTCTGCAATTTCTAATTAAATATTTTATCTCATGATGAAAAAAAAAAAAAAACGACACATATCAGATAAGATATGGTTCTTTGGTGCGAATATACGTACATATATCGATATGCGATACAAACGAAGACATCGCTTGACAATCAGATTTTAAAACCATATTAACAATGTGTTGCTCTTTTATCTCATCCCCTTACATAGTGATGTAAATGATTACCGATTAAAACATAAACTACTCCCAGAAAGCGAGACCAAGCGTTATGTATTGGAAAACCTAATTAACGTCTTAGTCAATTAGATGATAATCTAGAAGACCTATCGCGTATTAAACATGCTAGGTCTCCTAGATTTAATTATTTAGATGGAATCTTACAAGAATTGATTAGCATGATAATTAACCTTAATGCTGTGTGTAAATGTGTGGCGGAAAAACTTGAAAATGGGATTTGAAACAAGTATAATATCTACTTTAGAATCGATGACTCAGATAAGTTTAAACTATTATAATGCTCTACAATATTGCCAATTCAGATCTGTATGCTACTAAGGAATAAAAAGAAGGCAAAAATTTATGAATAAATGTTAAAAAGTAAGTCATGTCATGAAAAATATTTTCATTAACTATCTTTTGTTATGTATATTTTATATATAATTGAAATACACTCGGCGTCAAAAAATCGCACCTTCCAGAAAATAAGTTATAAAGCCTAATAAGTTGCAAACCAGTACGTTTACCCCAAACAATGTTGATATTTATTGAACGAACATTTAATATGCTTTTATTAAACAACAACTTAATGAATAAAAGCCTTAAACTGCCGCATGTACTGTATGTTGAAGAAAATTATATCCAAATACTCGTTACATAGACCACAACTTGCCGCACTTTCGTGGGCAGTGAGCATCAAAATTAGGTCATTCGACATCCAGTCGTTGCAAAAAACACATGAAAACACAGAACACAAGAAAACAGCCCCACAAAATGGATACCACTGCAGATCAAGCCGCTCAAGTGATAGCACTACTGCAAACAGGGATGCGACAGTGTGATGTTGCTCGGCAACTGAACTTGAGCCGTTTTGCCATTCGTCGAGTGCTCCAACGATTTCAAAAGACTGGGGGTAGCCCCCAGAGACGAGGATCAGGAAGACGGAGCTGTACATCTGAGAGAGATGACCGTTTCATTGTGACGACGTCATTGCCTTGCCTGTTTTTGTTTGAATATTTCTTTCCTAATAAAGATATTTTTTTCACTTTACACATGCACCTTGTTTTGTATTGTATTGAATGTATTGGATTGTATTGTAATTGAATGCATATTTCTGTATTTGACTGTTATTATACCTACCAACCTTTCAAATAAATAGCATAAAACAACCATACAAAGGATTAACCACGACATAAACCGAATTGGATTGAATTTTTGCAAAGGTGCGATTTTTTTGACGCCGATTGTATATTAACAGCATATTTTAAAATGTGCATCTATATACAGAAAATATATTGCGAAATCCATCAAGCCATTTAGGCCGCAGAGCCTGACAAAGAATCGCACATCACGCGCAGTCGAGTAAAAAGCCGATACCGCATTCCTTTATACCTCCTGCTTTAAAAGCTAGCTAGTATTTTAGGCTTTTAGCAAGACTAGTTGTTCCCCGCAGTTTCACCGGCGTTTAGGCTCACTGCTCCATTTCTAAAGATCCCACCGTGATTCTTTACAGCCTGTAGCCTTCCTCAATGAACGAACTATCTAAAGCAAAAATATTTCTTGAAACCGGGTCAGTAGTTCAACCTGACTTCAAACTGTTCAACTTTATCACACTATTATAGATTTAAACTCCGACGTAACCTTTTAAGGAGGATCCAAGCAATTTAGACAATTGAGAAATTGCAAAGATGACCCTGTTACAACATTTAAAATTTATTGTAATGTTGTTATTTGAACAACAACATTTTGAAAACAACTGAAACAAAATGGACTATCAAGAAAAGTGTTTTCATTCATTAGTTGTCACGTCATATAAGTACTAAGCCGATAAAATAATGAATAATAATCGATGCTATTCACTTGTTATGAATAAGGGGTTAGCAAGTCTTTTGACAGTCAATCAAAAGAATTGCTTACCGTCACAGATGACACAATGAAGCGTATTGCTTTTATTATCATAACAAATCATGAGATAGGTATCGGTGGCCGAGAAAACGAACGACATAACCACTGTAATAAATGCTTTTGTATTGTTTCTCATCGATTTTAGGACATGAACTATTCGAGAATTTGAATTGGAATAATTTTGTGCACATCGATAAAGTTTGATCTAAATAACCGTAGTGAACTTAACGAAACAGGGAGCGAAACTTTACGGTGTTTTATGGTCACAGAGGGCTGCGTACCCTATTATTGATCTACATAAATATCTTCATAAATTCCAGCATCTAACAGGTAAATTTGATAAAAATATATAAAAATAGACTGCATTATAAACTGTCTAACTGTTTTGCTATAGTTATGTCGAAATGAGGACCCTACTTCTACCCTAGGGACCCTTCAACTTGTCACCAATTAACTAATTCAAATGATACCTCCCTTTTTGGAAGCCTACAATAAGTCTAGGCTCGTGATAAAGAAGCATTAAACATATAATACATACATATACATACATACACAAATACACACATAACACTAGACCCACTGGCCAGTCAAATGTCATGTCATTCTTTATCAATCAAAAGATGTGTACCATTATAATTTATAACTGCGAATTACATAGTGAAGTTATTTATATAGAACACAGAGGCTTGAATAGCCTCTGTACATATGTATTAAATAATAAATGTTAACATGTTATTCTCACGGGTTTGGTTCAAATTTATTATATTCCCCGTTGATAATTATGCTGTTGCAAAAAAGTAACGGTTGGTTTAAGGTTCTCCGTTACACAATTTGTAGATCCTTTAGGCTCTGCGGTAACTAATAACAACAAAGCTATCAGAACATTTAACTGAGTCAGTAGAGTAATTCATTCAAAGTTAAAAAGAAGATAAACATATGTATTAAACACCCACATTTAGCCTAATAGAATTCGGTACCACTAACGTAACAGGGGAAAAGCCTATTTATTGCCGCCAACCGGGCGCTATATAACTGTATACAATCTTACTATATGGGCCATATTACTATAATAGCTTTTTAAAGGAAAATATTTGCAACACACGTCATACAAGTTGACTATAGCTTGAGAGAGTAATATAGGATGTTATAACATATATAATAATTTTGAACATAGGACACATTCAGTTTTTAATGTCTAAACCATGTCGACCGCACGGTTTTTGACGTAATATATATAATTTTTATTTTTCCTTCACGAATCAATAAAATATATATACAACAAAAGGGATCGGAAAATCTACTGCATTTATTTTTATGAAAAACCAATTAAAGCCAAAAATATTGTGGCGCAGGTTAGTGTATTTGTATAGATATATGTCATGTATAAATTTGTGAGGATATATCATATGTGTACTCCTTCTGAATATCTTATCTCCTGCTTATCAATGATATGTTGCAGATCAGCAGTAGGGTAAACATCATCGAGAGCCGATCCAAACTTGTGTCTGAAATCGAAACTTCTTAGAGTTTCAGATTTCGGTCGTCTTAACTTAGTCCAATTTAACCCCACAAACACAGCATTTACTGCTAAAAAGGTACCATTGGTCGTATGACCGTGCTTTGAGAGCACTTCACTAAGTGCATCAGCCAGCATCGGAATCCCTGGCCTCGATATATCGAGAGAAGTCCAGTTTCGCGGTCACTAAAGCGCAAGGCCAAATTAGACTCAAAGAAAGTTGGTGTGCTAAACAGATCGGGACAGTATTTCACTCCAGCAACTCTATAAGGCGCAGGTTTCCGCACATGGAATACTGTTCTCTTATCTATGCAGGGGCACCCCAGTACCAGCTTCTACGTCTTGACCGCATTCAATTGGCGTTGCGTAGAGATGTAGCTTCACCCTGCATTCTTTGATTCTTGTATCATGGGGAGTATCGTCATCCACCATCGTCTCACGCGACAAAATTTCCATGCCCATCAACTGGATAATTGGCATTCCACTACTGTGCTCTTCTTCAGAAGCTATGTGCCTCGCACAACCAGCCTGTGGAACAAATTGTCGCCTGCCGTATTTCCGGACCGTAGGACCTTCAAACCTTCAAGAAAAGAGCGTACTTCTCTCTAAAATTCTGACAATGCACTTGTGGCTTTTGAGTTGCGGGTGTTCATGGGCGGCGGTAGTCACTTACCATCAGGTGATCCGTCTGCTCCTTTACCCCATTAATATCATAAAAAAATGTCTTTTTACAAATTTATGGTTATATTTTTATTATATTAGCTTAAGGTTTACAAAGTAACAAGTGAGAGCTCAATGATATTATTGTACCTAAATCAAGTGGCGTCTTTAATGACTGAATTTATGTAGAGTTATGTTAAGCTACATATGTGGACTACTAGCTTCACATTGATTACATTTCTAATCAAAATTGACTCAGCCGTTTATTAATGAAAACTAACAGACATATACATTTATGGCATTACTTTAGCATTTATAATATTCGTATAGACGACATCTTACGATTAGTCATTTTGTATCGAACCTTTTGTTCAGTTCTATTTAGAAGAACTGGAGATAGTTGAATTATAGTGGTATAAATTGTGTAAAGTGCTATCCTGAGCTGAAATCAAGGTAGCAACTGTACAATAGAATTAGGTATACATTTCCACGGCCGACAGCGGCGGGCGCGGCGCCCTGAGTTATGACGTGGGCATACTTCGTGCCAAAATAAACACATTAGGAAATTGCGTCAAGTAAATTATGATCCTTTATTTTAATAACTTTTAAAAATAAAGAAAAAATGTTCTTAAACATTTGACAATTGTTTGGTAGGAAACGCTAGGTTGTAAAAGAACTCTCGCCTTGTTATCTGAGATTTAATGACTAAAAATATATAGGAATGAAAGCAAACTACACATACACAACAGAATGTCACCTTGACAGTGAATCTTCCATTTATATCTTGAACCTTTTTTATATTGTTGTCGCTGAATTATTAAAGCGTGGTGTTGTGCGTGACTTGAAACAGCGCCAACTACTCATTTTTCGTGACGGCTAAAAGGAAACACGCCCACTCCGTTTTTATTAGTGGATAATATTAACAAACAAATGCGGATATACGCAGTAAATATGGCACATGTATGCATGTATGGAGTCAGTTGTTTATTATATGCTGATGAAACTACTGAATAAAGTTTTAACATGCTCATATAAAAATAAAAAAAGCATCTAAATATTACGTTGAGGTATAGTTTTTATATAAGATATATTGATACAGCTGCTGTTTGCATTTTGTCTGATGCGTTAGGCATTTTTTGCGATTTGTCTAAGGCTTTTGATTGCGTTCTCCATGATACATTGATCAGGAAGCTGCGCTACTATGGAATCCGGGGCACCTCTCTGGATCTTCTTACTTCATATTTAAGTAATAGGATTCAGAGAGTTGATGTGAACGGTAAAAGATCTCCCGGATCTGTAGTCAGAATGGGGGTTCCCCAAGGCTCTATTCTAGGTCCCTTTTTATTTATAATTTATATTAATGACCTGCCGTACCTCATAAAGGATAAACATGATATAGTGTTGTTTGCAGATGACACTTCACTTGTATTTAAACTCAAACGTCAGCAGGTGGTTATTGATGACGTAAATAGTGCCCTTTCAACAGTAGTTAACTGGTTTAATATCAATAATCTTCTCCTTAACGAGAAAAAAACTAAATGTATAAAGTTTACATTGCCTAATGTAACACAGGTGAACACTAGTGTGTCAATAAAGGGCGAAGTGTTAAAACCCGAAGATTCCACAGTGTTCTTAGGCTTAACTTTAGATGCAAAGCTTCAGTGGAGCCCCCATATAGATAAACTGTCCAAAAAGCTTAGTTCTGCAGCGTACGCCGTTAGGAAAATTCGTGGTTTAACAGATTTAGAGACAGCCCGTTTAGTATACTTTAGCTATTTTCATAGTGTAATGTCGTACGGTATTCTGTTGTGGGGAAATGCCGCCGATATTCAATCTATTTTCGTTTTACAAAAAAGAGCTATACGTGCAATTTATAAATTAAGTCCCAGACACTCCCTCAGAGATAAATTTAAAGAGATTAATATTATGACTGTGCCCTCTCAGTATATTTATGAAAATCTCATGTACGCACATAAAAATATTAATCTGTTTAAAAAATACAGTGATATCCATAGTGTAAATACTAGGAACAAAAACAAATTTGTTGTTCCTAAAACCAGGCTCAAGAAAATAGGTGGTTCGTTTAGATGCCAAAGTATACATTTCTATAATAAGCTTCCTAGCCAAATACAAGAACTAAGCAATAATAAATTTAAATCATTTATAAAAAAAAAACTAAGTCAAAAAGCTTTTTACACAATTAAAGATTATATTGAAGATAAAAAGGCTTGGGAATGAGCTGCTTCATTAATGTACATGAGCCTTTGTTTTTTGTTTATAATTTAATTTTTTTTTTTTTTTTTATACACATTGACATTTTATATTTTACTTTTTGACATGAATACTTACTTTGTTAAGTATTATATTGTTTTTTTTATTGTTTAATCTTTGTACCTTTTGACATGAATACTTTGTTAAGTATAATATATTATATATTTGTTTCTTTTTTTTTAATTTATAAATTTAATTATTGTAAATGTGAGGACTATGTAGGTTATTTATTTATTTATTTTTTTCTCTTTTCTCCTGTAGTTTGTTTTATAACGATGTCTGACAGTTTGAGTACTTTTGCGGCCTACCCAAATGTCCTTGCTTTGGTACTGTTCGTCGGTCCGTTGAGCTCCTTAAAGTTCTAAGTTGAGCTACACGATAACTGACAAATGCTTGCACTGTTTGGACGGGTCCACTCAAATGAGCGTGGTGCTTTCTTCAAAAGCTCATCTCAGACGTTAGCGTGCATGGTTCTCATATGTTTTTACATCTGTATGGACTTTAAAACAGACTTTGACCTCTGAGTTTGTTTCGGTGTTTCTTCTCAGGGTAGTCAGCTAGGAAACACCGGCCTCATCTAGCATAAACTAACAGAAAAAAATAATATATTGACGTGTAAAAGTGTTGTTGTAACCTATTTACAAAATAAAGATCATTTATCATTTATCATTTATCATTTATCATTTAAATAGCGCTATGTAATACCTATTAGAAAGTATTAGTATTGCCTATTAATATCGGCCACTACGGATCCTCTACATATAAGAAAATACCAAAAATATTTTTTTAAGAAATCCATTTTGGATATACTCTAATCCAAAATTGATTTCTTAAAAAATATTTTTCATCTATCATCCATCATTACATACTTAGATTTTAAATGTGTATACATGTACAATAGACTACTTAAACACTTACACAATACGCGATTACTTTATAGTTAACTATTCCAAAAAAATGTAAACACCTGATTAAACATTATCTACATCCTCAAAAAAGTGACGGCGTTCATGATTAACTATAATTAAATAAATGAGCCCCATACCGCGTCATGACAGTCTATGGAAACAAAATAGTACCTAATTGCTTATAGATATACGAAAGTTTCTAAAGCGTTTATAAATTCTCTTGCGACCCTGAAGTCGTAGCACATCAAGCCCACTTGCCTAGTATAACTATAAATACATAAAACGTAATTTAATAAAAGAATTGTTCTTCCTAATCGGATGTTAAAAAAAATCCATCGAATAAGTAGGCAAACTAATATGTTTATCTTTATAATCATTATCATTAAGTCATCTTGAATGAGGAGACAATTTTGAATCACCGTTAACTAAAATAGACATGCTATAAAGACCTTTGTTGAGCTAACTGTAAGAACTTTGTTTCTTAAATTAGTCGCTTATCAAGAACGTTACACATTCCTACTATGTGAGTGTGTTCTTATCTATTTATCCTATTGAATCATATTTTATTAGATTACATACCTCACGTGATTCAGAACGTAAAATTCTTTATAACGCATAAATCCTTACCTTTGTTTTGTAGTGTACAAGTGTGCAGATATACTTATGTAGCAAATAAATGTTTACAGGTTAGGCATGACGGATTTATGAGTTATATACATACATACATACGTAAACTCTCCCATCAGGGTAGGCAGAGACAGCAGACCGCCACCTGCTTCTATGCTTACATACATCACGAGCTTCCTCTAAAGTCATTAAATCTTTACTGCCTGGTAAATAAAAGCCCGTCGGTTTCGGGTACTTTTGACCTGTCCTTTCTTCAGATATTCCACCATTCCCATCCACGTTGGCCCTATATACTTGATTGGTCATTCGTTCCGCATTAATTCTTTCAATGTTGGGCACATTGAAAGACCACCTCAGAATACAGTTTTAAATTTTCGTCTACTACTACGACTACGTCTTTCAAACCACATTTCATGAGAATATCTATGTACATTCATCTTTCTGTCAACCAGTCGTACCCCACACATACTTCGCAGTGATCTCACCACAAGAGTATTTACTCTACTTTCATCATTTTTCTGCCATTAAACATTAAAGTGGGCACCAGGATGCTATTACGAACTACCAATCGAATATGAATTGTGTCGTTGAATTATTAGATTCTTTTACAAAGATGCGAAGAGACGCAGTGTCAGCAATTAATAGCATGAATATTATTCGTTCTACCCTTTTTGTTAAATACAACACGTGCATTGCTGGTGTGTAAACCTTATACGGGGCATATTAACTTACGTAACACTTAGTGTTCTCTACAACAATAGATATCATTTGATGGCATCCCATTCCCATAGGGATATTATTTTATAAGTCAATCTTGAGTAAGATTTACTAAAACAATGGTTCAGTTGCAGGCCAGGGGCGGCGTGACTTACTATCAGGTGATCTGTCTACTCGTGTGCCCCTATAGTTAAAAAAATAGTGTTTTTAGTAATATACATTTTATTAATTTGAGTTTTAGATTGATGATTTAATGATTCGGTCATTACCAGTTGTGAAAGTATTCATAGTATTCCAAATAAATATTTTTTTTTCTACAGACTGACAAAAAATAAATATGTGCTCCCAGCTCTGCCCCACATTTTTTAATCTTATGTTATGTTATGTTATGTTATATAACTTGCTCTCCTCTATTGATTACTGGCAATTGTAAGGTTTGGCGTAAGGGTACTCAGAAATGCAAACAATAAAAATAATGTTGGTAATTATAAAACATAATGTTGGTTTTGAACCATTTCCGTCCAAAACATCACTGCTACTTCTAGTTAATCAGCTCAGCTAACATTTGAACCTTTCGATAAAGTTACATCTTCAGCGTTAGACAGACCCCTCAGAGCCAGAGACAGTAACTTATTTTTTATCTGCAAACATATCATTACACGAACTACACTACGAACGTTACAGAATACATAACAGTATATTTAGTGTGTAAGTATTAACTGTCAATCCCTTTGCTACAATTGTTCTTTGCCAAATAATATCAACTAGAGATCCCGTAGTGGTCCGAGTATTTACCATAATTCATTGCTTTAATACTTTACTGACCAGAGCGTGCTTGGACTATCAGCGTACGACTTTCCGTCCATTACAGGTACCACACCACAATGTACCTCGTGACCCTGACAAATCTAGCCTACCCGGTCATAGTACGACTACCTCCCTCATCAATACGTACGTAATTAATATGCATTTTTTTCTATGTGTCCAATATTTTGGTGTGCAAAAAAGTATACTCTATCTATATATCCATCAAATCTTACAGAGGAAAATTTATCATTATTTAAAATTGTGCAATATCTATAATCCATATCGCTATTACAACATGTAATACGTTGTAATATGTAATTATAAGAAATATCATTAAATTAAAATTAACAGCATCGTAAATTGTATAATACCTGTATATGCACAGTTGTATAAGATTTAGTTAAGTTTTATATGTACATGTATACCTTTAAAATCTCTGTTCTTTCTGTCTCTCTCTCTACCTCTGTTCTGTTTGTTTTCGTTATTTCAGTCTTACATTTACAATCTTATTTATATTCTCTTACGCAACAGTATACATATATATACAGTATACCCTAGCGTCACTGACGATCTTAGAGAGTGACCCTGGTGAACTTAACCCGGTATTCTGCAAACCACCTGACAGTCAGTCAGTATATATGCTGCATACATAAAATATATTACATGCATTATTAATGCTATATACATATCATTATTACGCTACAAACTCACGAGTCAGCCTGCGTTGTAGAAGTATCATGGCTACTAACGCTTCTTCTTGGAAGTGGTGGCCATGCACTTCTTAGATGAAAGATTAGAATGAAAATGGAGAAAGAACTAGCCGGAACTTCATCGCTGGACTTGTTCTATTACAGACCTTTGATTTGCGCTCGAGAAACAACAGAGGTAAAGGTCCTCCCCCCCAAGTTTGATTTTTTGGTGCCATCTTTCTTGCTTCTGAAGCATTACTCGTGGTGTCTTATGCATTGCCATTCCCAATTTAGTTACAATTGCGTAATAGGGGGCCAGCCTTTTGTCGACATCTGGAAACTGTATGTCTGTATAAACATTATCTGATGATCACAGACGGCAAGAGGAAGAGGGGTATACCTGTGCTTCTCCACCGATAACGATATGAAAATGCAATAACAACACTATTATCCTGATTTTATCTGCTCATATAAGTTTTATACTTTTATGTTTCATATTATTACGTAGATATCCCGGTATCTTTCGATAATACAGAGCGTGGGAAAACCGGCCCATGAGTACTTGTGAAGGGCGCTGTATTTGGGTCAGCCGGGCAAGGGCACTTAAACTTGTTTACAAGGATAACTTTTCTTTGCCCTTGAAATTAAGTGTTCAAATTACATTTAATTAATAGTTGTGTTTTGTTAGTTTCAGTCATCATAGTTTTAGGATAGAAAGTGCAGGTAAGGTGTAGGACATACTTTTCTTTACCTTAGGTTTTATTAAATATCTCGCTATGTATTTACTTACAATTATAAATGTTTGGTAGGGAAGACATACGCCGCACATACATCATCCCTTCGCAGGGCATGAACACTCAAAGCGGTCAACAAGAATAGTACCACAGTAAGTCGCTGTGTGTGTGTTTATGTATCGATTAGAGCAAAATATATTTATTTCTGTTTTAGAATTTGTGTTGCTGTCTATACAAGTATATATACCTGAGTAAGTAGTAAAGTGGTTTAATGTAATATAGCAAATGAGCCCTTCTTCTGGAACTTTTAAGTTAAACATGAGTTTTGCTATTACTAACGTTAACAAAGTTGTAGGTGACCGTGTAATTACATGGGACGACTCGTATAAATATATTTTTAATAAACTCATGACTGTATGTAACTTATTAGACTATAAATGTTTACTTTCGTCTTGTTACTGCTATAATAATAATAAAAAAACTATAAATAATCTTTATGATACTTTTAGATGATTACTTTATTTGTAACCATTATAGATTTGACAGCTGCAAAAAAATACATAATAAGTTTTAGTTACATTTTTAAATAGCTTAAAAGTAAGTAAGTAAGTATCGATCTTTAATTACATATACATACATATTTAATAGAAACTATTTTCTCAACTGACGAATAGTTAAAGCATCTTTTTTTGCATAGTAATTAATAGAATAAAATCGTACTTTAAAGTATGTAGATCCTTGAACAGAGTGTTCAAGTAATATCTTCAAGTTATATACTTGATAAAATATTGAATAGTAGAACATCGATCGCAATATAATGAAAGTTTCCTTGTCCTACTTACATACATACGTTTTGCTCCTAAACGGCATATTATAGTTGAAGGTTTATATTGATTGATTTTACAATTCTTACAATTTTCTATTTAAGCCCTATAAACGGCACGCGGTTCTTCTGGTGTTCGCAACCCTATTCCTCTTAAAATTAGTTGCAGTGCAAAATTCAGCCTCATGTGGGATTAGGGCCGTTTAATGTGATTTTCTTAAGTGGTTCAAGTATTTCCACAGTCTGTAATGTCACCAAGCTCAGTCTTAAATGCATTTAAGACATTTGTTTTTCAGTAGACAACGGAAACGGAAATAACGTAGCCATGCCAATAGATTGTACACGACTTCCTTAATGTTTTACTAGTACATGTCATTCAAGGATAATTTGTTAGTTTTGTTAGACATAACCGTCACAAATATTAGGTTGGCAGCTAATAAACCCGCCATATTTGTACACAAATTTACTTAATTTTTAAGAAACCAAATTAAAATTATTTCTCTACTATATAAGCACCGTCGTTCTCTACCACCTGTCACCTGCCAACACGCTGGCAGAGACATAATGCCTCGTACAAGTTTTTAGATCAGGCTTTAGATCAAAAAAGGTGGTATGGTCACTTTTAAGCTGGTCTTTATCTGCTAATTAGTGGGCTAGAGAACGAAATAGATGATAATCTGAGGGCATAATGTCTGGAGAGTACGGTGGGTGAGGAAGAACAGCTCAGCCAAGCAAAAGTAATTTATCACGAGTCGCTTGTGCTACATGTGGTCGAGCATTATCGTGCAAAAAGTATACTTTATTTTGATTTTTCGGTAGTCTCGCTGCTACTTTATCCAGTTGGGCACAATAAATATATAATCCTCCCTAAGCTCCCAGTATACATATAATTCCGTTTATTCTCCACAACACACTTAAAAAAAAGAACTTTTTTACTCGTGTCAGATTTTGGCGTCGGTACTCCTGCTTCTCCAGGTCCGAGCCACTGGCGCTTACGAGCAAAGTTAATGTACCTTCACGTCTACTTTTCATCCCTTGTAATTACATCTTTCAGCCACTCATTGGTACGATGATAACTAAGTAGTTCCATGCACCCGTTAGCTCTGTTCTGAAGTTGAAACGGCGTCAACTCATGGGGCAACCAAACTGAATATTTCCAGGTCTTTTCTATAGCGTGGAGTTGTTTTTCTACTGCTGTATGAGAACACTGAACTTGCTCTGCCAGACAACGTGAAGTGAACCTGGGATCCATTTCTATGAGTCTTTTTAACTCATCTACATCTATTTTCCTGGATGAGGTTAATCAGATAGGTCATAATTTTCATCCTTAAATCTTCTAAACCAATATTTGGTGGTATCGTAAGAGAGCACGCCTTCGCCCATCGTTGCACATATATTGCGCACTGCTATAATTTACTGTAGTTTTACTATTCGAAATCCAGTTGTCAACTGATCTGACATACAACTCTTGCTTTATTTATATACGACTCCAAGAAATTCGTGACAGTTCTATAACGTTTTAGAAACTGATCGAAAAAAGTGGCTGGTTTATTAGTTGCCTACCTAATATTATATATACTTTTTTTAAATACCCAATTCCCGAATTAGGAATCATTCCTGTGGCGCGGGGACTTTACAAACATTTAATGAACGGTCTCAAATAACACCTAGACTTGAAACAACTATATCACACAAATACATACATCAGTGACCCTGATGTATGTATTTGTGTAACCACTAGACCAACAGGCCTGTCAATAATTGACTTATGGAGCCTTTTTTTACTTTTTGTAAGAAAACGAATCCGCAGGCTACTACTACTATGTATGGCTACGTATGACGGTATGATGAACTCACAACTAGGGGACATAAATTTCGGCAATAGTGCATCAAATAATAATGAAGGTTGGGTCTCTTTATTGGTTTACAAGTGTGTGAAAGTACGCAAATTTCATGTCATAGAACTTTTATAAGCCTTTTGAGTTCTCCGTGTTGACCCGATAGCCTTATCAGGCTAATTACTGCACACCTCTAAATATTTAGTAGTAGAGCCATACTTAGGCACGCAAACGAAAAACCGGTTGTGAAGCAAAGCTTGCATTACATTTTCCCGAAATTAGTGAGGTTTCCGGAGGCCTAATTCCCCCCTCTCCTCTTTCGTCTCCCTTCATCCCCCTCTTCTTTGTCCCAACTCTTGAGTATTCTCTTACCATCAGATGACTCGTGTGTTCATCTATCCCCGTATGTTATTAATAGAAAAGAAAAGCATATCTACAATCACGTACCTAAACACACTGAACACTCTGAATCGATCTTTTAAACCCAACTAAATGATGTACTTCCGCCTTTTTTCTGACGTTATTACAAATCCATAAACCTTATCTCACTTCCAATGTTAAGGTGATTCAAATGACAAGTAACATTTGGACATGTTACGTGCCATTTGAATCGCCTTAATTTTAATTCATCAATCCGTCCTCTATTCCGTGACAAAGAAACATCACATATACATACAAACATATGTACATGCATACATAAAAACACTCGAAAAACATAACCCTTCTGCTATCGCAATTTTTTTTATAAACGGAAAAGTCGAAAGCCAATACTACGATGAAATTGTAATGTTAGCATAAACTGAGGAAGACCTTCAAACGTAAGAAAGGTATGATAGTTTAAAGTCATTTATACCAATAATCCTTGGTGCAAACACATCGTCATACCACTAATGTCTCACTAACAGCACAAGTGCTGTTTATTATTATCCAAGGATAGTAATGATTACACGTGGCTGCAAATAAACGAAATAACATGTGTATAAAATTATGTTAGAGCGTCTGAAATAAACTTTCTTAGATTTCTTAATATATTTTGTGGTCTTATGTTTTTCTTAATACTAATTTATAAAATTAACTTCAAATAAAATGACATTGATTTCGCCAGGGACACTGTCAGGATATAGTAGTTATATCATTCAGCCATATTGTAGAACGCCGAAGCCAATAAGTGACTTTAAAAAAAAGAAGTTACCTCCTTCAATACGCCTATCAATCGTATAACGTGCTATTTAAGGACTCATTCGTAACGTAAAGTAATTTAAAAGAATTATCCCCTAACTCCTAACTGCACTTGTACCTTTTACCATCAGCTCACACAAAAGACGCAAATATCTATATAGCTTCAGAAAGTATATATAAAAAACAATGCTAGTACCAATAAAATTTAAAGGTTTTCCTTTATTTCAGTGGGATATAATCAACAAATCCTAATTTGTTTATATGTTTTAACGAAACTTATTTAAGAGACCGCTTAGGCTAAACCTAAAAACTAGCTAAGACAATAAAACGGAAAAGAATTTTTATCATTACTACATTGTTACTTTCGAACGTTAAATCTAATTCTGAGTCGCATATTAAGGTCAGTCCTTGAAAGGAATCAGGAATCAGGAATTAATCTATTTTACATTATACAGGTGAAAAAAAAAACGTGAAGGTTACAAGCTATCAATCAAAGCCTGATAACGGAATAATAGAGCAACGTCTTTTGGAAAATGGCCAAATACTCGTATGTTGACAAACACTACCTTATCTAATAGAAAATAAACTTGTGATTCACCATTTATACACTCACTCGTTCTAGATATTACAGTAGCAACATGATTGAAACTTGAAAACACATCTTTGATCATGTTTGCGAGTGTTTATAAATACTGGTTATCAGCTTTAGAAAATCTATTTATTTGAAGTTCTATTTTTGGAATAAAAAATATGAACCTCAGCGTCAAGAATGATGTTATTAATATTTTTTATATAAAATTTGACGATTTCTTGCCAAACACATGCCGAGCGACCGACAATGCAAAAATATTTTTTCAACTAAAGGGGCACAGTAGCCGACTTGGCTATTTTGTAAAAAAAAAATACTTTTTGGCTAACTTTTTTTGGACTATTCACGACCTACTCAAATAAAATTAAAACGCTGTTTAATTACCTAGCGTTTGCTTAAATTATCAAGTTGATTTAACTTATTTAGAAATACGGTGTCTGGAATATTATATTTTCTTAAAATTTTTTTTTTTTTGTGTAACTTTTGATAAATAGATAGATTGTGTTCTGGAATCACACGTAAGTTTTGTGGACCCTGTCCCCCTTTATTATAAATTATAAACATAATAAAGCAGATGACGTGAATAAAGACTTATGTAAGAGTTGCCATCTTACAGACGCAATGTTTTCATATATTTAAATGTTTAGGTACGGTAAAAACAATATATAATTTTCGGTAGGTCGTTAGTGTCAGTCATCATCTTAACAGCGAATAGTGAGATGAAAACCGGACTATGACATTGAAACTGGTTTGCTCTTGTGCGAACTGACCGTCATCCTGTTGTGACGCTTATTTATATCTCCATAATTGATCGTGACGATCATGATGGCTTCAATAAGTTTATTTACTAAATAGAACCTTATTATATCAATTCCTAATAAGGTTATTAATATAATATATATAGTTAATACAATAAAAATAATTATATGTTAATAAAATGGTTCTCATATATCATTAATATTAGGTGTTTTCTAGGCTATTGTGGCTATTGCGTTATGACGGTCACTAGCAAAAGTCAACAGTTAGGAGCAGAAGGTAATAAATTACACTTCTGCTCCTAGTGAATGTCCAATCTAATGCAATATGCAATGTCCTGTTGGTCTAGTGGTTCCTGACTGCTCAGACAGATGTCGTAGGTTCGATTCTCACCCAGGACAATTGATAGTGTTATTAGCGGGATTATTGGTACTGTGTTTGTGTGTAATTTATCTATAATATGTATTTATTTAAAAATATTTAAGTGTCTGGTTACCATTGTACAAGCTCTGCTTAGTTTGGGCTCAGACGTCCGTATGTGAGGTATAGATATCTTCAGACTAGAAAAGAGCCGATGATCTTCTGAGCAGATTTCCTTGAAATATAGCTTTAACACAATATTAAGACACTGGGTTGATAATAAATTATGATGTAGATGTGTGTAAATATATTTATTATTCGGTTGTCGGTGTTTGGATTGTCGGTGTATTGAGCGAGAGTCCATCACACATCCTTGTTTTAATACAATACTTTGTTATAGAGAATATTGCTAATCGTCATGACCATTTATTGTCTCTTCGTTCAATTTTCACAAAACTTAACTTTCTTGTAAGTAAATATTCTTTATCAACTGCTGCTGATACTATTACGTCAAGTTTATCCTATTATCAACTGTTTAATATATTTTATTACAATAGAGTATAGGGTGGTAAACAATATGTTTACCACCCTATATTCTATTGTAATATTCTATTTGTGTGTCGTATACTACTTTATACCGACTAAAGGAAAAAGGATTACCATACATACAGATCAGTACCCTATAGTGAAGACAAGCTGAACTTCGTAGCAACCAGACAAATGAAGTAGTAGGAATAATGAAGATCTCGCGCCATTCGTATTCTAAACATCAGACACAGATGGGTCACGGTCCGCCAGGCATGAGAAATCCTCGCTGGTTGGAGGATACTCCCTTTGTGTTGAAAAGATATAACAAACAGTTGGCATGTTTGAGGATGTGGAGGAACACATACTCAAACACACCCTACATACGCGTTCTTTGTGTCCTAACAGGACTCGGGTGTCTCTACACTCAAACAGAAGAGATACTTTGTATGAACTTCTCCAGGTAAGTCGTCCAGATAAGTTTAGACTAAAAATGGAAGGAACATCAAGATTGAGGGACCTATTTCGAAACTAAGTCTGTTAAAGGTATGTACGACTTAAATTAATCTCCAAAATTCTTCAAACTCATTTAAAATATGGTAAAGAAGTATAGACGTACCTATGTACATCATATGAATATATCGTTATGAAATTGTAACTGTAATATGAACCATAATCGGATTATGTGATGTTTGCTCTACCCGAATAAAATTAATTGTAATCCTCGTAAAGAAAACATACGTGAGTATATTTAAAACTAGAGTAAAAACTCGTGTGGCCTGGGTTCCGATTTTTTGGTATATTTTTAAATAACTATGTTATCTCTAGCTGTACATCCAACATAAATATTGTTTTTGCGTCTTACTCTCTTTTATTACTCTACTATTTCTTGACAAATATTTTTTTATACGTGGATTTTAAATGCCAAACTCGTAAATATATTTTATTATGATACTACAGACAGTTTTCTTGAAGAATTTACTACTATGTTTTAAACATCGTGCTAAATTGAGTCAGTGCATTTTCTGTTTAATACATATACCTGTATCCCTTAAGGGGTAGGCAGACATGGATTAAACATTTAGTACCACTACGGTAATAGGGGGCTAGCCTATTTTATTGCAGTCAATCGGGCACTGTGTGACTGTATTCATACAGTCTGATAGATAACAGTCAGATCCCTGTCGCCGTAAACCACCGTGAACCACATGGATATTAGTGTTTTGCAGTATTGAATGGGTATTGTAAATGGTCCTAGAGAAGAAATCTAAATTTTAAATGTACACTAAGGAATAGATACTTTTAATCTACAAGACAGCCCGACGGCATTCAGACGATGCAATACTGAAATCAAGTAATGAGAATAAGTACATTTTAAAATAGATCTTTAATTTGTTATCTGCATTTCAATAGTTTTTGGTACATGGTTTTCTTTTATATAAAATTTATTATAAGTCTAGTATGTAGTATAAGTATAAATTTATTATATTATAATTTATCTATAATTTTATGAGGAAGTTTGTGAAATTAGATGTACTTATTACTGATATTATTCCCCCAAGCCGACTGGTCCTCGTGGGGGAGACCATAACAAATCAGGAAAATAATTGGGAAAACAGTCATAGTAAATTAAATCTCTGTGTTACAGCCCTCAATGTACCGACATAACATGGAGTAGAGTAGCCAGAGACAGATCAGAATGGAGTAACATACTCCATTCTGATCTGAACTTGCACACCATTATCTAAGCCACGATATTCAAAACGAATTGATCACATTGATGTCACAAACAGTTACTGATGAAGTGATGCGTAGAGTAAAAGAGGCAAAATATAATTCCATTTTACTTGACTGCAATAGAGATTCTAGTCGAGTTGAACAAATGTCAGCAATCTTAAGATTTTGTGATACGTCAACCGGCACAATAGAAGAAATTTTTATTGGATTTTGTGCTGTCACTGAGACAACTGGAGAATATCTAACTAATGCAATACTGAAGGAGTTAGAAAAAAATGGACTAGATATTCAAAATTGTCGTGGGCAAGGATACGACACTGGTGCAAATATGATAGGCATAAACAGTGGAGTTAAAACTCGAATATTAATTTATTTGCTATTTTCAAGATCCAGAAAACGCTGGGAGTTAATAAAATACAAATTAAAGCTTTTATCAGACACAAGGTAGGAAAGCGGAATCGAAGTTGTGAAGGCCTTATTATTGCAAGTTGATGATGTTGTTGAATGCATTGAAACCTTAAAAAAGAACACGGAAGACTCTGAAACTCTCAGTGATTGTAATTCAGTTTTGAATGAAATGTTCAGTATTGGATTCATCATATGGTATGAGATAGTATCGCGTTTTAATATTATAAACAAATTATGGCAATCTGTACAAGTCTATTTAAGCCTAAATCTTGAACACTTGCGTACTTTTTGTGACTGGATTAAAGAATATCGACAAACTGGGCTTGAACAATGCTTGTCTGATGCTCATCAATTTATTGACAAAAGCAGTTATGATCTGCCAAAAGACTTTAAAAACAAAAGAGTCGCCAAAAAGAAAAGAATGTTCTGTTATGAAAAAAGCGATGAATCAATACAGTCTCCGAAAAACAGGTACGAAATAGATTTTTTTAAAACCATGATTGATTCCATAGTGAGCAATATGGATTCAAGACTTAAATCTTTGAATAAAAATGTTGAGTATTTTGGTTTTCTCTACGATATAAGAAAGTTGAAAAATGTTTCAAAAGAGTATATATTAAAAAAAGTTCTGCGAGTGGGTGAGAGCAGTGACTTCCGACCTTTCGAATTAAATGAAGAATTACAAACAATGGTCCCAAATTTACCCGACTTCATGAGAGATGTGTAACAGCTTCTTCAATACATAAGTGTTAATATTTAAAAAGTAAAATGGGTCAGGAAAGACTTTCAGCGTTGGCAGTTTTATCTATCGAGGCAAATATAGCATTTAATCTGGATCACGACACAGTTATTAGGGAGTTCAGTAAAGCTAAAAGCAGAAAATTTCCGTTCTTTAATTGTTTACTTTACTATTAGTTGAGGTATATTTAATAATATAAAATAATTACAGTGAAGAAGTTTGCATTTTTATGAATAAAAATTTGAGTATCAAAAATTTTTTACTCTCAACAAAATAAGTCCTCTTGCGTCTTATCCCGCCACTGGACGTATTTACTATTTTATTGGTTTATACATATTTACAAGAAGAGAAGACTACCTAATAATGCCTATAAATGCTAATTAATGTCGTAGTTGATTATTACACTAATTGTGAAAGTTAAGAATCAGGTCTTGGTTTGAAAAAATATATAAATACAATAGGAGGCATTGTACGTGCGATGAAATACAGACGTTAAAAATACTTGAGTGTTATTGTACGCAGTGTGTAATATAATACTCGTATAGGCATAAGCACACGCTAGTGCCACGGTGTGGTTCTCGATAGAATAGAGTCAACCCCTCTCGAGTAAGTAAAGGTAAAAGGCGAATAAGGGATCGGACTGTTTTAGCGCGTATGTATGTATGTATCACTCGCTCCATGTTATTATATTTGCAACACTAGATATTGGCCGACCCTTAAAAATGGCGGTGGCAATATCATATTGTCAATTGAAATGGGCCCGGGCGGCACCATATTAGAGCTGTGAGTTACAGACCATACCAAGCTAAGTCTACTACACACAATATTATATAAAATACGTATAATATATAATATTAAATACGTATATTGGATAAGTGATAATTAATTATTTTAAAAACAACTACTTTATGAGAAATAAAATTAGGAATTATTATTTTTTACTTGTCGAAAGGACGGCAGCTTTCAAACAAAACATATAAAGCAAGACACACCTGTTTACTTAGTAAACAGTTTTGTCAGGCATTATATCTTAAATTTTATTCTTCTGATTGTTGGCTGACATCACACTAATCAGGTAGGATTCGAAAGTGAAAATGTATTTGATTGTCAAGCCCTCAAGTCTTAAAACGATTATCATACAATTTTGCATAACTACACTATTAAAATAATAATACGTCAGTTAAAATTTAATTTAACATTATTTTAATTATGGTACTTTTTATTAATATTTTAGAGTAAAGAGTCTTATCGCTATACTTGCCGTGTCTAAAACAATAAATTTTGCTTCAAGGAAACATCCCACACACTAAAATTAATTGAAAAGAGAAACCACATCTTAAAAATGCAAGTTGTATACGTACATATGTATGTTATCAATGCTAAGCAGCAATAATGCGCTTTAGACAGATCGCAGACAATTTACATAACAATATGTGTGCAGCCGAATTTAAACTCTAAAGCTAATCGTTTACACTAATGTTAAGGTTCAAAATGAAATTTTATTTATTCGACAGTTGAGTACAGGCTGCACAGGTAAAGCGAAGTGGGGCATGCCGCATGCTATGACGACGCGACCTTGATTACCACGTGCTCACTTCGTGTCAGCGCGCGTATGTATTTCAACGTACATATTATATTCAGAATTGAAATGCTTCAACTCTGATTGTGATTCACTAATTTGCTTTATTAGACAAGTCTACTATTACATAGTTACTTTATCGAATTGATTTAAGGTTTGTTTGGTTGGGGGATTTCTATTATGAAATAAAATAAAATGAAAGCTACATTGCATTTTGCATCATGAAAAATTGAAAACTAAGTTTTAAGTAGGTACTTAGATTCTTAGTTTAGTTTTAGTTTGTTACTAATCTAAAAAATCAGTTCCTTACGGTTCAAGACTTTAAGTTTGTTACTAGACCTTGAGTAGGTAGCTATAAGTAAGATCGATTTGTATGTGAGAAGATAATATACCCTTTGGTAATTTAAGAAAAAAAATTACACACACAAATTTACACAGACGGGTCGGAACGGACGGACGGATAGAAAGGACATGTCTTATAAGAAAGTACGTAATGAAATTTTATCAGCTAATGCTGTTACAATTAATACGCATCAAAGAAACGCTTCGTAATTAACATCAGTCCTTTCCATACTATGCTTTTGTATCTTATGAACTATCTGTATTTCAAAGTGTCCGACACTTGTGAAGTCGACTAGTTCTTTATTATGACTTAGTAGTAAATGCAGAAAGGAATTGCCATCTCCGCAAAAGTAAGAACAAAAACGTGCCAAATAATTACTTATTACAATATATTAAAAAAAAATCGGGAACAACTATTTTACGTGTATTTATAAGCGGTTGTGAAGGCTACAGAGCCCTACAAAAGGGAAAGAGGGAGCCCAGCCATAGATCGTCCTAAGCTCTGGCCCTGGCCTTTAATGGACTGAATCTGGGACTCGTTGGGCTATACCTACCTATATGCTTCTATAAGAAATTAACTATTAAAGCAACCTATAGCGTAGTAGTTACCTTCGATTTATCGAAGCCAAGGCTTATTATTTTGTATAAGTCCAGGGTGTGGGCAAACATTCTTAGGGCGGTCCAGATGAGACAAAAAATTACTAAAATAAATACTAGAGAATATGTATAATATAACCCTATAAATCTTTTGATTAACCTTTTTGTATTACTGAAAACAAAATACCGACACGGGACTGATTGAAACTGAGCCCCTTTGAAAGAGTGAAATACATTCATAGATATTATAAAATGCTTGAGTATAATTACAAAACATGTGCAACGAGCTAAAATTTATTTTTGTGAAGGTCGTTTGTATAATGTATAGGATAAGGGTTAAAGTCTTATGTATATATATCTATAGATATGAAATTTTCTAACTTTATTTTTGTATAGATAGGTATCTAATGTATTTTAAAGGTTATTATTAATTATAAAGACCATTCTCGAGGAGTACTTTATTTTTTTTTTGTAAAAGCTTGTAACCCAAGACCTCTACATAGTTATTTGTATTTATTAGTACGAGTTGTCATTATTTCTAGTGCAAATAAAAGTTACATAAATTCGCGTGTGTGAGCAACGAAACACAAGCCGAGGTGCCAGCGCGAAATAGAAAGCAACTTGTAGGTCAATGACCCCACGACCGTTCAGTCCACCGCATGCCGCATCTCCTAAGTTTAGCTCATTTATCTCTCCATAAAAAAAATATATTGTAATGTCACTGATGTAGACAACAACGAACGAATGGTTAATTATTGTTTTTTATGATAAGTATTTGTAGCCTTCAAGTCTGATTTAATAAATATTATATATACATATATATCATAAATAGTTTCTAATATAAATAAATAAATTTGTAAAATGCTTCCTGATAGACAACTCAATTCTAAGAAAAAATATATTAAAAATGTAATAAATACCTATTAAATAGTACTAAAATAATTTACTCTGTACTAAATACTTTAAATACTGCACGGATGGTGTAGCGGTTTAAGTGGTCACCTCCCCACTACGCAGCCGCGCCTAATGTTGTGGGTTCGATCCCCGTACGGGACAACACCTCAAATTGTTGTTCTGAGTCTGGGTGTTCTTTGTGTCCGTTGCTTAATTGTTTGTAAAGCCCCCCATGACACAGGAATTAATCCTAGTCCGGGATTGTCCTTAAAAAAACAGAGCTTTTTCTATTGTATTCTATTTAACTAAGTACATATTTAAATACAAGACTTCACTATAATTCTATCCAAATTCAAAGCTATTTATTTAAAACAAACTACTTACAGACAGTTTTCAATTTTCAGTTCTCAGTATATGTACCTATAATAAAAAAATACATATAGGTATATTAAAGTCAATATTTTCAATATATGACTAATGCTCCCTAGGAGCATTAGTCATATATTGAAAAAAAAAAAGGTGCAATGTCAATCTGTGGTATAGACAAAACTTAAAAGGCAAGGGCGCTGCTGTGGCTCGATAAATATACACTAACGTGTAAAATAAAACTATAATTATAATTTTAAGCGAAAGTGAAAATAGAAATATAATTTGTAAAACTATTTAAGAAATAAATAGTGGAGCATATCTGCAGAGGAAACTGCCCGTGCCACTGTGTTGAAAAAGTCTTAAGTACTCCAAATTAATTCAACAACTACATCAGCCCGGTCTTGGGTACTGGTACATCACTTTCTTCAAGTGACAAAATAGATAAATTGTGTTATAAAAAATAAACCAGGAACTGAACAAGAAGTATATTTTCCCGGATAGAAAAGCAAGATAGAATAACGGGATAGATAAACTATAATCTATCTCTATGTAAATTTCATGCAGATCGTTTCAGTCGTTCTGGCGTGACTGACTAACAAAAATATCAATTCAAACTTTCCTATATTCACATGAGTGTTTGTTTTTTACTGCTTTGTAAATACTATCGTTTGAATGGTATTTATTTTTCAATGTTTTTTTTTTCTGTTGATCGTGCTATCCTTACGATAACGATGTTATTTACATCAGAAACTAACATGAAGTACATTGCAACGACTTGGATAAATATTTAAGTACACTACACTACCTCCAAAACTGAAAATATATCAATTTCTAAAACGAGGAATTTAAAATTTATGTATACTAACAGTACAGTTAAAGATAATGATAGTATGACATCTTAATGACGGTTTGAAGCATTCTCAATTCAATGGTACCTTAATTTTATTTATGTTTGTTATGACACTATTTGATAAGAGTTTCGATATTTAAACATCCGTGGCCTCTACTCGCATAGAAAACGTTAATACAACATTTATTTTTAATTCGTATTGTTTACTCTGCTTACAGAAATATCCTGACCTATAATTACCAGGATTTATGTAGCTATAGGCAAGTCTAATTTTGTATATCAATGTCAGTAATGTGTAAGTTTAACATGACACGTTTTCCTTCTGTTCGTAGTGGAAGTAAACAATCTCTATTTATTATATAATATCCAATAATCGGTATACGTTTATAATATTAATAAGACTACTATTATGTTAATTATATATATCTATGTATCGGAATTGTCCCGAAAGTTTTTAAAATCACTTACTTTGCAGAGTGAAAAGTGAGAGGTACACAAGGGTGTGGGAGATCTTGAACATTTTGACAAAATATTTACAGATTTAGCTACATATCTCGTCGAAGCCGGTGCGGGGAAGCTAGTTTTGAATGTTAAAGCCAGTAGGGAACAAGAATAATAGGAAATCATCCCTTGTAATAATATAAGTCCCTCTGGATCGCCACTCAGAAACCTAGGAACCAGATATAACCTACATTTCTCGCTATTGTGAAAAGAAAGAGTGTACATTCAGTTTCATGTATATTCTTCTCAATAGGATCCACGTATTATAACAAGCAACTAGCTTCACGACTGACTTAGTCTCAGACTCCGTCTCCTGGCAACTGACAATAAAAAATACAATACAATACGAAATAAATTGATGTTGTACTTGAATTTGTACTTGCAGATATTCAGTAGGTCTACTACAAAATTCAGGCCCTGGTATTTAAATTTTCTGTCGTGTCTAGTATCATTTTTAACATCACCTTTTAATCTGGAAAGAAAGTGTGAAAGGTATAATAATTCTTATCATCTTACTGGATAGGTAAGTACATAGTCTTACTTGAAAGTGTGAAAAACATATCTTCAGTTTGAATTGAGGGTGAGTGGGTGTTACACCCGTTGCCTCGGTTGTCATGAACACCGATGACAGTCGATATTGGGGAGTCAGTACCCTCAAATATCCTGACAACTAGTCCAATTATCGAATTCAGTTAGCCCTCAAGGTTGTGGAGGTCAGATGCCAGTCGTTCCGTGGAAAAACTGATTTCAGGCAATAACTGGTTTTACTAGAAGCCAACCCCAATAGAAATGGGAATAATAAGGCTAGGAAGAAAAACAAAAGATAGATTCTTCAAAGTTTAATAGTAATATATAGATGGAAGGAATATAATGACCGTTAAAATAATTATGCAAGCAAACCTGCGAGTTGCAAGTCGGCGAATAGACGTCCAAGCACGCGCGAACGAGGGCTCTGACAGTAGTAACGTACGCTTCGAGGTCATTGTTATATCGATATCGATTAAAATAATGTACACTTATTATAAGTGGGAAACTATGTGGGAAAGTATATAAGGTATACTTTCCCACATTGCTGTTGGGCTTGCTTGCTGTTATAAATTATTTTTCTTGTACCTATATATAATATTGTTATGGATATCATACTTGTCTAGCAAACTATCTAACCTATGGGAGTGGGAGTCCTCTCAGAATAAAATATATTTTGCATAGTTCAAAACGTTACTCAGATGGAGATTTGCAGACATCAAAAACTATATGAAGAACTTTCTAATATGTGGGTTTACATATTTTTAGCGGCAATGCATAGTCAATTGACCATCATTCAATTTAGACTGTTTCATATCTGAACTATATAAGACAAGTGTCAGTGAATAGACTTTTGTACATGATATATGTTTGGGATTAAAATATATAATTATATACAACAATTTTCCTTGCATAGCCGAAGTTTTCACAACAATACTATACCTCTACATTATTTTAGAAAAAACATAGGCTGATAAAGATAAGAAAAGTTGGTCTTCAGCTGTACAAAGTAAGTAAGTTTTCTCTTGCCTGTTTATAAATATTTATAGATATAATATGAACTTATTGTTTTGATGTATTGACATATTATAGAACAATAATTTCTAAGATGAAACCAGGTACAGGAAGGTCAAATACTCTCTGTTACTATAGGGAATATATTTTCCGGCACTTTGTTAGTACCTGTTAAAAATATCACATAGTTTTACATTAATACAAACATGGAAATTATAGTAGTGTAGTTTAGATGCTTTTTATACTTTGTGATTTTTACCACACATGTATGGCTATTAATGGGACCAGATTCTAAATGGCAAAATGTGGGTGTTTAATACAGCTACCAATTAAGGGATAATAATAATGTAGCCACTATATGTAAAGATATTGTTAGTAACAGATATTTTTATAAAAAATGCAATTTTGAAACGTAAATAAACATCAATATTGGCCCCTTGCCAATAAACTCTAGACAAAACTTATTAACTGTTAACACAAGTGTTGACCCGTGCGTTGTTTATGACAATTAAATTACTGTCACTATCAATGTTTACCTGAAAAGATAAATATCTAATAATATCTTAATTAACTTGTCTGTTTAATATATTTTTATTGAATGTTAATATGTAAAATAAACAGATAAATGGTACTTTTCAACCAACGTCCTAAGAAGTACGAAGTTGAAGGCGTTATCTCAGAGTTAAATCGCTTACTTAATACTTATAACTCTTTATTATATTTCTAGTTTTTGCTGCTGTGGTAAGCTTCACAAACTTTTTTTACGTGTTAAAGTGTATTAATATAAATCATCAGAAATCTGTAAATAAAAATTATTAAAATAAGTTCGACATTCAAAAAAACATCACTAACTCTCCCATACGTTCATGTTTCAATTGTCTGCAGTGGAAATTTCCACGGCAATATATGTAACCTTCGATTGTACTGCTCTAACACAGCTCACTTAATGTATTTATATTTCAGTCACACGGAATTAACGCAGACGCTCTGACCTAACCGGTTTATACTGCTTCAACATATAACACCGCTTATAAGTCTGTCTCTTTCGATTCGGGCAACTTATCGTTCTATTTTACGAATAGCTCTGTGCTATGTATACTTCTCGGTCGTCGGCCAGATGATTTCTGTTACCTGTCTTTCTCTAGAGCTTGAATGAAGCAAAAATGGATTTCTTGATGCAGAGCTACAGCTTCAAATCCAACAAAATACTATAGTTACTACGTCCACGTGCTCTGGAGGTTAACGACTGATATAACAGATAACATTGAAAATAAATAAACAATAATTGAGTCATCATGAGAGCAATAATGCGACCACGAAAGTGTAGCTTTCTCCCTTTTTTATATATTTTTTTCTCTATAAAGTATCTATGTATATTGGCAGGCTTATATAATTGTTATCACGAGAAATTAATTGGCAGATAGGTGTGTATCAGTACATACTTAAGTCTACTTAAGATACATTTTTATCTATTGCTAAAACAACAAACAAAATGATTAGGTGACCTACATGAATACTGTAAAATTTAATGTAGGTACATATCTACCATACCTACTTATATGAATGTATTGTTCCAATTCCCAGTAGATAGTTGCAATTACTGTTTGTATCGTTGTGGAGTACCAATATCTAGAGAAAGTGAATATTTTGTAATAAAAAAAATATATAGTTGTAAATAACTGGAACATAAGCATTATGGCACGAGTAGCTTTCGGTACATAACGCATTGTAGGGCATCCGTCAAGTACCTATTTCTATTCATTACATTAGGCTATATATTTATAAACAGAACGTCCTCAAGGAATATATATCTACATTTTGATCTCATAATAATTTACACTACCAACGTGAAAATATTTTGTTTATAAATCACATGTATAGACTCCCTTCATATATGCAGATTAAAATCTACTTATATATTCAATCCCTATCATTTCTTTTACTTGAATACTCAGCTGTAGGTGGCTCAAAAGTAAAAGTAATCACGCCACATTACAATACTGCTACATCATGGAATATTTCCAACGGCTTTCAAACGAAAGATGCAATGCTATGAAAAATTATCTACGTTTCGTAATTTCTAATCAGAGATTAAGTAACTGTTTAGACAAATTGTTGATTATTGCCAAAATCTTCAGAGTAAGTAGGTACTTAGTTCATGCGACATTGAACGTCACGGGTGTCGACGGGACTCAGCGGTTTAAATTAATTTTGTTTTGGAACGGAATGTGCCCGATACAAACGTGAGATCACGCTAAAAAATTGTAAGTTTTATTTAAATAAACCGAATACCTACTTACACATTTTTTAAATATTGTTCATTTTATTTAATTGGGGATGTGTTTATTCAGTAGGTATTCTAATTATATGGTGGATTTGTAGGACAGGTATTAAAATACAACATGTAATAGGTAATATTGGACACAATACACGCCTTGTGACGACATTAAATGCCATAACGTCATATTTTGGCAATAGATTTGTTTATCCCGGCGTCGTGCCCGTGAATTTCATCTGTGTAGATTGATAGAGTTCATTGCTAGAGATACGGGCTACATTTCTATTTAATAAACAGGTAAAGCACTAAATACATTAAAAGGTACTACTCATTCTAGCCCCAACGTTTAAAAATGAACATGTTGCTGCCCTCAAAGAATGCTCTAGAAAATGAGTAGGTACCTTAGTCTGGCCCAATCGTACTGAAAGCGTTTCTGTAAACGTTTAAAATTCAAGTTAGTATACTAAGAAAAAATGCGTGCCAAATGCCTATTGATTTTGAAATTATATCGTAACTATTCAATAATTTTTATGGTAAATTATTTTTACACGAAAATATTATAAATATTGCATTTTTCATCATAATGGAAAATTTAGTTCCTTGAGTTAGTGGCGATAACACTATCTAGTGGTAAATAGCAAGAAAATACTTGTAAAATAATTTTCCTACTGCACAATAGAGAGCAGCACAAACAGTAAATCATTTGTGCTGCCATCTAGTACTCGAGTTTATATATTTATTCGGAGTAGGAAACATAACAGTTAGTGATGAATCTAAGTTAAAGAGTTAAGGTATTAACGATAGACAGCAGCACCAAGACATATCCGTTTAAAAAGATATATATAACTGCATAGTGAGAATATTATTTGTTCTCTCTTTAGTTATTTTATATGGAATGAACATAAAGTTTTTTATTTTGATTCTTAACCACAACTTTGCAAGACTCAGAACAGGATATAGATACATCATAGCTTCACGCAAGTAGTGTTGGTCACACATAAACAAAGTATAACATAAAATCGGTGTGTTAAATTTGTACTTATTTGGATGGGATTCAAACTCGTTACGCTCTGACTGACGTGTTAGAGTGGAGGTTGCGACTCGGTTGCAATCGTTGTGTAGGGCGCCCTGCGGCATGATGGACTGACCGGACCGTGACGTCTTGAAGAAGATGGCAGGAACGGATGGATATGGACTGCCTAGGACCGGGATAGTTGGCACTCTTTGGGAGAGGCTAGGAGAGGGCGCTAGGCTGATGATGACTATAATGCTAGTTATAGTGGTACTAGCCTACTATCCACTCAATCCGTTTTATCTTATTTTTTTTATCGGTAATTTGAATTCTTGATATACAGAAAAGGCTATCGGGATGGAATGCAATATAGATAAGACATTATTGAGATATGTATACTAATGCCAATTATTAAGAATAATTAAATTATCATGACATTTGAAATTGCGTTGAAGCATAAATGTGGCTTTCGAAGCGTTCCTGGCTATCTTTATCCACCGTGACCGCGGCGGAAGCACAGACACAAGTCGAATATTATCTTATTTGATTTCAGTACGATTTTACATAAACTACATAAACTGTATAATCACCTACAGACAGATTTCATTCGATTAACAGCTAATAGGTCGCAATAGTAGTTGTCAAACGAATGACAGATACTGCGTTTGGCTCAGTGTGACCAGATTAAATTTTACAAGAAAACCGAAGCTACTTAAAAAAATACTGAAAATATACCAACTTGCACAGGGAAAATAAATATTTTTATTTATTAATTATTAGAATTATATTTTAACATTCTGTTTGATGGGTTAAAATTCACAACTATATCTTTTATACCTTGTTTGGTTTTTAAAATTGCAGATACATTTTTGGTTATGAATCTGTTTCTTTGTTCCGTTTTTATTAAATTAATCTGTGAAAATATGCGCTCGCATGCAGCATTCGACACTGGTATACATAACAGAGATTTACCGAAACTAGATATATTCTTGTATTTTAATGTACCATCACTGTTAGAAATTTTCCCAACTTCCAACCAAAATTGTTCACAAGAAAAGGGTGAGCCAGTACTCGAAGATTGTAATAAATTACTTACTTCGCGATCAAGTTTGAGTGTTCTACATTCTTCGTCAATTATCTGCATTTGTTCTGGCTGTACTTCGTATGGGAAAGATTCCATAACATTTCTTAAACCACTAAATTCTTTATTCACGGCAGTGTGTGGGTCAAGAAATTTCAGTTCTCGGAAAATTTGATCTTCAAAAGGCAAACGTGAATTCAATTGCGTGCTCAATTCAATTAAAAAGGATTGGCACTTTCTGAAAAAATCAGCAATTTTTTTCTTTCATGTTTATGTTTCCCCTATGTTTAATTAATTCCTGACCCACTTGAATCCCTAAGTACATATTATTCAATGGCAAATAATTCACACTAGATTTTGGGTCTAATGTAAATACGTTGTCCGTGCTTTTTATATAATTAGTTTTCATATAGCAACCCAAAATCGACAAGTACATACTAGAAGCATCATCATATAATCTTTAAATGCACGGGTAGTCGCCTTGAAAAATTATATGATTTTTTTTTACAATCGGTAAAATGTAGTCTAAAAAGTAGAAGTATAATTTGTTTATATCATTATTAAAAGAATGATACAAAAATTCTGATGACATAATGCGATCACTCAAATATTGGTCTTGAAAAAACAACTGCAGTGCCCTCCATTGCTCAATTATTCTATTAACACAAGCATGAAGCGATAGCCATCTTATATCATAATGACGCAGTAGTCTATGTTTTTCAGTGTCAGTGAAATTTTGGAGTTCAACAAATTTTCTTTGACGCTTGCTGCTTTGAGAAAAATATCCATATACTTCTTTTACTATCTGTTCTAAATTTCTAGGTAGTATTTTGCAAGCATGAACAACACTTAATGCTACAGAATGACAAACACATTTTATGAATAAGCACTTTGGGTTCACTTCTTTAATTTTTGTTACAATGCCAGAGTGTTGACCAAACATCACATTTGTAGTATCAGCAGCGAAACCCATCACGTCTTTTATATCTAAACCTAACTCGGATAACTTTGATGACAAAGCATCTAATAAATGATGTGCAGTCTCACCACTTAAATCAACGAAATCAAAGAATTTGGTTTGTAATTTACATTTGGTTTCAGAGAAGTATTTGATTACAATCGCCAACACTTTGATTGTGGTAACATCTGTACTTTCATCGATTACAATTGAATATACTGGTTTACCTGACGGAGATACAGTACGAAGTATATCTTCAATCATAACTTTTTCAAATTCAGGTCCTAAAACGTTATTGGTTCTCTTGCAGGAAAATTCTTTTGCAATTTCGGAGTCAGGAAAACATTTCACTAGAACATCACTAAGATGATCCATAGCTCTAAAAGAGATGTTGTGTTCTGAAAGAAAACCGCATAAACGCAGCTCCGCTTTCTTGACTTCATCTTTCAGTGGTGCCTTTTTGAAAAATGTGTCAACCTGGAAACAAGTAAAAACATAAAGTTTTACATTATGATCATACACCAAATAAAGTACTTCCGAACTTCTCGACTTTAGGTACAGTAATTCTAATTTTACTAAAAACTAAAAACAAGTTAAGCTTACCTTTGACTGTCTTTTATATTTGTTCAAGTTCGATTTATGCTTTTCAGTATTTGCATGTTGTTTTATAGATGCTAATCTACTTTGTAGTTTCGCACTGCACGCTTTACAAAAAGCAGCATAATCGTCATCTTTATAACGTGAAAGCCACGAAGAAAACTCCGGAATTTGTTCCCATTTAGCCAAATAACTTTGCTGAAAACTAGACGTGTTTTCTGGATTCTGAATTGCGTATCAGATAACAGCGTAATAGCATGAAGTAAAATGACAACTAAAATCGCGCGCTCTATTTATATTACGACGAACACGTACAATATCAATTTAGGGAAAATCCCGAATTATTGAAACTTTCAATAATTCGGGAATTTCCCTAAGTTTCAATTTGAAAGTTTGAAACCAAACCTTCAAAGATTAAGCCAAGTGCAGAACAGAAAATCATTTTGTGACTAGATGATTCGATACTATTTGTAATTCTAGGGGGCCCACCTGTCATGTCCTATCTGTAACTTACTGATCTTTGCTCCAAAATGAAATATAGACTAAATCCGGAAATTCCCCTAAACATCAATGTACGCAGTTTTTTTTTAATAATTTTATGACATGGCTATGGTATTCCATAACTTTTTTCCAAAATATACCAAAAAATACTGGCTTCGGCCAATATACCTTTAAAAACCTCTTGGAAAACTTACTAAAATATACTCAAAAGGTATTAAAATACTGAATCTGGTCACACTGGTTTGGCTCCACTCCTATTGGGGACTCCTGGGATTGCCCACTCTTATTTAAAATTAACCTATAATCGATTTACAAAATAATCAATATTGAATTGAATTAAACAATAATTCTAAACGAAACTTTCATAGGAAGCATTCAATTCGCATACAATCCACTCAACTCATTTAGTGGTACTTATAACCCATAACTACCTCGTACTAGTGTCGATAGTATTGACGGTAACACATGTTAATTTTTTTAGCGATTATTAAAAAGTGACTTGCTTTTTTTTCCTTATACTCGAGGATTGCACAATTGACATTTGTCGGGTATGCCATCGTTCCGGAGAAACCCTCAGGCATATAATTTACGGTTGTTCTCGTCTTGTCCGTTGTATGTATGGAATGGTATATTACCATTCCCCATGACGACAATCTCATGAAGGCTGAAAAAGAAAAAAACTAAAGTTTTTGGATTGGGCCAATGAAGTTTTCGATATATGGGATGTGGATTCAGTAATAATTGTGCCGATAGTCATATCAGCCTACGGGTAGATTGCTAAGAGCCTTTTTTTTTCGTGTCCTAACCCCCCCCCCCTCGGGCCGTCAGTCCACCCGGGTTTTTGGTGGAACGATGTGTCGGAATCGAACCGACTAAAACCACACGGTGTGCCATACTGCACTTAAAATAGAAGGAATCCGGGAGCAGCTTTATTAAGACATCCGGACCCCTCCTAGCGCCGCCACCTACGGGTAACCTATCAATAAGGCGGTGTCCAGACACAAGCGGACGTCAACCCCCTCGCGGCTAGCCATATGGCGGATGGAGGGGAAAACCCGTCCCGACCACCCGCAGCCACACTCAGGGCGGCATGAGGCGCTGGTAAGTGCGTCTCCGCCGCCTGGTTCGCCCGCGGTGAATTGGGTCCCAGTGGAGATTATCCTCCCGGGCCCACTCCGCCGCCTCCTTGTGTGAGATGACCTCCTCACAGAAGGCTGTGACCGCGGTAAAATTCCCGTCACTGACGACCAGGGAGCGTATGATGGCCGGCAGTGGCAGATCCTCTCCAATGACTGCAGTGAGGGCCCGACGCTGCGTCGCCCAAGCGGGGCAATCCGTGTGCGTGTGTGCTGGGCCGCGTCCTCACTACAGTCGCAGTGGTGACAGTCGGGACGCAATTCTCTCCTAGCGACCGAGTGCAGGTACTTTCCGAAGCAACCGTGCCCGTGCAAAGAACCTGCGTTAGTCGGAAAGAAAGGGTCCCGTGCTGCCGCCCTGCCCACTCGACGATGACCGGCTGGAGCGCCTCCACGGTGGCTAAGCCAGCACGTGGAGCCTCCAGGCGGGACGACCAACGAGCCATAGTGACTCGGCGAGCGGCCTCACGCCACTCGCGTACGTCTTCGGGCGGGGTCGATTGCCACTACCCGCCCGGAAATCAGTCGTCCGCCGATATACTTCGGCGAGCACTTCCGCCTCCAAGTCCCACGGTGGAGTTCCGGCCAACGCGCACGCCGCCTCCGGCGACACGGTAACCGCGTATGGCTCTGACCGCCATGACCCTCTGAGGGTGCCAGAGGCGTGCCCTATTCTGGGCGATCAGAGCTTCTGCCCACACCGGTGCACAGCCATTGACTGGACAACCCCCGTGTACAGCCGTCTGGGTCCGCGCAAGTTGGGCAAAAGTCGCCCAAAGGCAGACGCAGCGGCGACCAGCTTTGGAGGAAGCTGCCGGAAGTGCTAGTTGAAGAACCACCTCCCGTCAAGGGTCAGGCCCAGATATTTAATGTGGGTAATATCGGTATGAGAACCGAGTTGACCATGATGGCGGCGCCAGCAGGTGAACCACGATGGGACCATGAAATAAAAGGGCCTCCGTCTTGTCCAGGGCCACCCGCAAGCCCAGCGCCTCGATGCGCTGGACCACCAGTGAGGCTCCCCTGGTGGCCAGGCGCGCCGCCTCCTGATAGTTCAACCCCCGGGCTGTGACCAGAGTGTCATCGGCGTAACAGATTACGCCCAGCCCAGGGGGGAAGTCACCACAAAGGGCCCAGTCGTACCCCATGTTCCACAGGAGTAGTCCAAGGACAGACCCCTGCGATTGCTAAGAGCCTCCACCAACACCTTCAGAGGCTCACGTTAGGTAGCTAGGTTAAGGCCCAATGCAAACTCAGTCCTTCTTAATACGGCACTTTATTTTATAACCTTTATTATGAGATGGTTCTTGTTTCTGGAGCCCTAACCATTGGTAGCTTGGTTCCCGTACCCGATACCGGTGGGACACATTTTTTTATATTTAAAAATGTGATTTATGTTTGTTTAATTAAATAAACAGTATAATAATAATAAAAAAAAAATTGCACAACTTTTATTGCTTAAAGTTTGTAGTCCAATTTATATGTATGTGGGTCACACTAAAAGTTTTTAGAATACGAGTAGGCCAGTAAGAAAAGCAGCCGATGAAAAATTTATTTAAATTTCGAATTGTAAACTCTTTGGGAATCTGTAGATATGTAATGAATTCATGAGTAATTTGTTCTTACAAATATTGCGGCATTTTAAAAAGTAGACATTTTTTAAAATGCCGCAAATTTGTCAAATCAAATCCGCACGACAGACGTCGTGCATCGAAATGGATTTGACTAGAGAAAATTTTTGTTCAATGATTTATTACGACATTCGTTGCAGTTTTACTCAAAAACAATGTTACGTTACTTTGATTGTCAATTCATTACGAAGCCCCATTTTGACTTAGTCAGAAAGCTTTGTTCTATATACCGCCTAACGCTTGAAAAGTAAAACGGAGGTGACTCTTATACTGTAAATGAAAGCTGGATATTGTTAAAAACCGGAAAGCAAAAGACAATCTGCGATGGATGTTTCCCTTCAAAGATTTGCGGACAAAAGTAAAGAAGGGCATAAGTTACGGGAAATTGATGATTATTTGGTTAGGCGGGTCTTTTTTTTATATACAAGCCTTTCAGAGTTACTCATCTCTGCCTGATGGAAATCAATAAGTGAAGTCTAAGTGTGAACTTATTTTGCAACAATCATTTTAGACGATAAAAGGACTGTTATTGCAGATTGGTTGACAGTCATTGTCTGCCAGTTGTCTTGGAAAATGTTAGACAGCAGCGCACCAGACGGACTATCGCATATTTGTCTATCGCAGATGTAAAGTTAAGAATCATCCTATTTACAGACCCTACCTGGCACCTTGTGACTTTTATTTATTTCAGAAAATAAAAGATAAACTTAGAGAAATTTGTTTTATGAAACCTGAAGAGGCTGTACCTGAGTTTGAAAAAGGCGTAGAAGAGATACCCAAAGAAGAGTTTGCTTACTGATTCAGTCAATGGTTGCATCGCATGAGACGGTGCTTAGATAGAAACGAAGACTACTTCGAAAAGCAATAAAAAATTAATTGGCTTGTTTATCATTCCGTTTTTTATTCTTTAATAACTTTTAGTATAAACTCCGGATAATATTGTACACGCTTTGATGTATTAATAATATAGAGTGATCCATGAGGATGTTGGTCTATACATCGCCTGGATGTTAATGAAAACACAATGAAATAATTGACTGCTTTTCCAAAATAATTTTATTCGTTAAACCGTTCAACCCTAAAAAAAATGAGAACCGACGATGAAATCAGTTAAAAATGACAACAATTATAGATTCTAATTTAGAACCTAATCTTTTAAAGTACATATAAAACCGTGGCCTACAGTCACAAGCATTGTTCTGACCAAATTTTGATAAATATTAATTTAAGGAATGAGTTATCCAGTGTTATAGTTTAATATTTAAATTGATTTTCTCATTTTTATGTATGTATTTTTATGACCAGTCAAGTTACACTAAGCAGAAATCAGACCAGCCGTTCTAAAGTGATGCGATTAAACGTAACATAGCAGCTCTTATAATACTGTAACTCTAGTTAGCAAAAAACTAACTTGATGTCTATTATCTTTGAGAACTGGCCATAGCTTCACAGTCTCCCCTCGCATAACGAGTATCAATTACATCACAATTACGATTATTTCACGCATAGCGTCCTAACGTCTGATTTCCCCAGACATTAATTCCTTGGTGATCAATCTAATGCACGTGACTTGTCACCAGCTACTTACACCTTATTGTTAACATAGAATTATTCGTCTGCTCGATTAGAATTAATTTGTATAACAAAACATAAGAATTTCTGTAGGCTTTACTTGTAACGAATGTTGTATATTTAAAAAAAGTCGTATAAATAGTGTTTCTTTTTATAGCTTGTCTCAAGATAAGTGTGTCGCTTAGAATTAGCTAAAAGTACGTTAGTCCGTTTACCATTTGGTCGCGGCAGGTACATGAAATTATTAAACTTTTAATAATAAGGGAAAACATACAGTTTATTACAAATTTTCATGATAAGCGATTGAAGTCGGTTGATATACTTTTCAATTGTTAATATCTTGCTAAACACGATAAAACACTGCTTTGAGCCTACTATTTTAGAACTATGCTATGCCAGTGCAACGTTACAAGCTCTAAAGTAGGGCCAATTTAATAAGTGAGATATGACACCTCTTAGTCTTAGCTTCGTAGTGAGGTTTATCACTTAGAGTAAATTGTAAAATTGCCTTCTTTTGTCATTTTCACGATAAATCTGTATTTTTAACTGAAAATAGTTTGGAAATTGCGTTGAAAAAATAAGGAACGTTGAATGCACTCCATTACAAGGTTACGAGTTACAAGTCTGTATAGTTTAGTAGTTTGAGATTTGTCGAATATACTTATTAAAATGTCAAAACTTTAGGTATGCAGTTTGTTTTTTTATTAATTAGAATGAAATAATAAGCATTATTTAATAAATCTTCGTAATTTCCAACAATTGTCTCTATAACAAATATTGACATTAGGTATAATAAACTATGTACATATGTTAATTAACCGACACTGTTTTATTTTTTTGAATGTAGGTGTTATTGTGACTCATCGGCCACAGCCGTGTCTTAACTACTGCAAATATAGAGATCAAGAAATAACAGCATTACACAAATACAAACCAATAGCTTGGTTAGCATTCGGTATCAAACTGAACGAATTGTTCACAGTAAGCGAACAAAATTAATTATCACATAGTTTTTGCCGGAGTTACTGTTACTACCTAACACTCGGCAGATCTGTTACACCAAGGCCGCCATCAAGCTACTAAACCTGGTTAAGCGTGAAACGGATTTGTTCTCAGTTTCTGAAGAACCCAATATGTAAACGTTAAATAATTTTAAAGTAGTGATTATCTCTTGTGGATTCGAAACAGGAGAGAATAGTTTCTTATCATATAGTATATACATTTATTAAGCTATGATGTGTTGTAAATGTTACTGTTAAAATTATTTTACTGTTAAAAGTTTATTGGTAGGCAGACATCGTATTCCCTCTGGGAAGCTGTCCTACCGCCTTACACTGTATTGGACTACTATTTTTATGGCATTAGATTTTTTACATTTTTTTTACAAAGATTGGCGTATGTCAAAATTAGTCCATAGCTATTTTTAAACGTCTTCATAAATGACTAGTTTAAATTTCACGCGAGAGAGAGTAAATAAACACCAATAACAATTTTAAAAGAATAACGGTGGAGTTTCTTGCCCATTCTTCTCCATACGAAACTACATTTTGGAATGGGCGACTAAAATTAATTATATTTAAATGTAAATGTAGACGTTCGAAAGTGCCTTTTGGGCCTATGCAATAAATGCTTTTACTTTGACTTTGAACTAACTAACTAGTTTAATGACACTAGAGGAAGCTCGTGATGTACTTATGTAAAGATAGAAACAAGTGATGGGTTGTAGCCTCAGCCAACCCTTATGTGGTTTACACTTCGATATCATGTTTGCAAAAAGGGTAAGCTTTTAGACATAAAGCTTTCAGCTTTCAGTTTGGTCACATTTAAATTTGAAGAAAATATTGAACCTCTCAATTAACGTCTTCGTCTTTTGTGAATTGGTTAAAATAATTATATTTTTGTTTCCCACTCAAGGTTTAAATTTCAAGAAAATAGCCAGTTGTAAGGCGAATTGTTAAAGTGGACATTACAGATTATAACAATTTTTCATGATAAGCGATTGCGCGACAAGGCGGTTTGTTACTATTACAAGTTAAATATTTATTTATATATTATATATATTATTGGAAACGTCAATCTGTTTAAGAAAGACTAATATTACATGCATTTTGTTGACGGTTTCACAAATTATTAGCTTATAATAAAAGGATGGAAACTTGAACGAACGTGACGGAGTGGAGTGCAGCTGCATAAGTCAGGGGACGGCCTTTCCCTCTCTAGGGACACTTCGGACCTACCCACACCTGCGTACCTCTCTCACCCGATTTTATTTTATTGATGTGCTGATGTCAAAATGGTCATGTAAAATAAAAATACGGGTAAATAAAGGTTTTACAGAAAGATGGACTTTCTCGATCGTATGGCACGACACAAAGCGCTGACAATTTCAGGTTTTTCTTTATAAATAAGTATGAAATAGGATTTTGGTGAAATTAATGAACTGAAAAATATTGACAATAGCAACATAATTAATAACGTTATGTGTAAATAAGAGCACTTGATTATTGCATAGAAACTACTGAACCAAGAATTTGTTATTTTTTTTTTGAAAATAGTGGTTAATAATGCTAATACATACATATATTGTTTACGCACTAGAAATAATAACACATAAATAGAAAGAAAGAAGATTAACTGTAAACAATAACATGAATATATAATATCTATATATGCAATGCAACATATACATACACACACACACAGACATATAGTTCTGCCGCCTTGTGCACTATGTGAGCTCGTACTTTCGCCTTGATAGAGAGGCGACTAGGTGCTATTCTACTTTCAGGAGGTAGGGCACTCCAGAGTTTTTATATTATAAAACTGCAAGAAGTATAGATATCAGTAATATACGATACATATATAGCAATAACATTAGTATAACACCAAGGACCTATCAACGCCAACACATAGACTAACTTTAATTTTTGAGCTTGAGCTAGTGCTTATATTACTCCCCAATCCATCTGTATAGGCAATCATCTTTATTTTTTTTTGATAAAATAAAATATCTTAGTCTAAGTCCAATATACATTGGTCGCTTATGAATAAGTACCGGATTATGTGCAACATGAAAAGCTTGAAATGGCAGCATGAATAATGCGTAAAATATGCATGAATTTTTTTACAATATGCATTAAAGTTTTAGAAAACGATAAAAAAAAATGTGGTAGGTTTTAATTTTTTTTATTTCTAAATCAGCATAAATTTAGTGAATTATTCCACCATAAATTATTAATACCAAGTGTAAAAGAGAAAGTTGTGTATTTGGCGAAATTTTTGGTATTTAGTTGTTGTTAAACCTATCAATAGGGTAACCGGAAAATATAATAAATAGTAGTAAACATATAATAAAAAATAAATGTAGTAAATCATACGGATTAAAAGTTAATCCACGGAAGACACAGGCCATTGCAATTGGCAGCCCAGACTTATATCGACTGGTCCCCATTGCCTTTAGTCTCCTGTAATGATGCAGATATCGATTGATATTTATTTTTTTATTATTAACTTTCATGTATCCTTGACATGTATGTATATTCCTTTTGTTCCCATTTTACACTGCACTTACACTGAAACTGCCCCACTAATCTTCTCTTTGACATATTCCCTCCAACCTATGGTTGCCTGTAAGAGATCGCCTCGTGCGATAAACCTGCCAATTGAATAATTTAACCACTAATGTACAATAAAGACAACGATATACTAGTAAAATAAGTAATAACTATGCCTGCGAAGTGAGAAAAAAATATCAAAACATATAGAAATAAAATAACAGTAAATCCATATTGCGAAAATGATGAGACATGACGTTTCAAACGAGGTACGAAATTATAGTTTTAAATTATGTTAAAACTAATCTAAATCTAAAATAATATGAATTTTCTTTTTGCTGTCGCTATCAAAAACAAAACTTGTCAAATGTAGGGAAAGTGACTGCTCGCGAGCAATCAATTCGCTTCTTTCCCTTACAAAACGAGGTAAGGGCCACCGCATACAGGAGATTTTTAGTGAACTCATAGTTTGATCGTTCTGGCATTCAATATGAAACTGTATTGGAGTGCGCGCATTTAAAGAATTAAATTCGGGCTATAAAACCATTGAATATGTCTGCCTGACGATACTGATTAAATATCCGGCTAATTAAAAATAAGCGGTGAGCGGTACAAGTGAGCGGGGGTTTTAAGAGAGAGTTGGTTTTTTGAGACTTAGGGATCTTTTTTTTGTATTACCATTCTGATGATAAAATAATAAGTAAAATAAAGCCACAAAGTTGCAATTATATTATTATCACACACCTGCGTTATATTTGATACGTTATCGACAGACTTAGATGGCAGATTAAAATCGATCGTAAGTCTTAAAGTTCATTTAGTCAATTTCGGTAACCTCCGAAGCGCGTATTTGACGAGTGCGGCAATGAATAACTGGTAACAATACGTGTATACCGATCATAATGAAGTTTTGTAGACTACTGTTATTATTTTTTAATCTGTGGTATGGTGCGTTAGCAGACTGTCGTATGCGGGATAATTGCGCTGTTGTGGACGGATTCCAGAAAACATGTCCCGTAAATATAGAAGCTCCAGTACTAATAGATGACTTATCGGATGAGGAAGCCAGACGTGCCATAAATATTCTTGAACACAGATGCCCAACCCTTACTCAAGACTCCGCAGGTAACAGATTACCAGATAATGAAATCCGTACATGTTGTTCACTGGCACAGTTAACAGAGATGACAGAATCTTTACAATTAGCTGAAGGTATTCTCGGCCGCTGTCCAGCATGTTTCAGAAATTTCGCGAGGCAGATTTGTGAAATGAACTGTTCTCCAGACCAGTCACGGTTTGTTGAAGTAAATACATCAATCACGATTGATAATATACCTTATGTTAATGAAATTCACTACAGATTACACGAAGACTTCATGATAAATGCTCACGCATCTTGTGCCGGTGTTATTATGCCTCAGACTGGCATGCCTGCCATAAATATTATGTGTGGTTCCGCTGTAGTGTGTGACGCTGATGCTTGGTTTGGATTCACTGGAGACACAACAATTAACCCATTAGCTCCAATACATGTTAACTTTTTGAGATGGCCGACAACAGAGGATTCTATGAGTGAAAGTGCTTTGTCGTGTAATACTACGTACGGCGACGATCTACCGTGTAGTTGTCCAGATTGTTCAGTATCATGTCCAATAGGTACCGAACCTGTTGTTTCAGAACGATGTACTATACTTTCCGTAAACTGTATTGGATTTGGTGTAGGATTAGCATTTTTCGTTATAAGTGTAACAGTATTTATAATTATAGGTTTGTTTGAATATAGATCAAATAGAAATGTTAGTTCAAAGCTACCGAATGATAATTTCGACTTGAATGAAAAGTCTATTGTAAAATTATTTCAAATCATATTTTCAAAAATAGGTGGAATATCTGCAAGCAATCCACTTTTAATGATTATGTTCACAACTTGGCTTGTATTTGCTATGGCGGGAGGTTTATTAAACTTAAACCTTACAGCCAATCCAATAGAACTTTGGTCGGCCCCGTATTCGCGAAGTCGTGCAGAACTGAATTATTTCAACTCAAGATTTGGTCCGTTTTATCGTGCTGCTCAAGTCTTCTTAACATTTGATTTAGATCCATTTGAAGTCGGCAATGTTACTTATGGACCAGCATTTAGATTTGAGGCCATTCAAGATTTAATTAAATTAGAAGATGCTATTTTAAACATAGGACGACAAGACGGTGGCGTTACTTTAGAACAAGTATGCTACGCCCCTTCCCGGTCTCGCGGTGCTGAGCAGAAACTAGACGAATGTGTTTCTATGTCTGTATCAGTTTATTTAGGCAGTAGTAGGGATAATCCAGATAATTCGACGTATCTCAATACGATCCAAGGTTGTTTAAACAATCATTATGGCCTAAATTGTTTAGCATCATGGGGTGGCGGTGCAGAACCTGAAATTACATTTGGAGGATATGAAGGCAATGACATTTTAAGTGCAAATACTCTGCTCATTAATTTTCCTATTACAAATTTTAATTTAGAGGAAGACCTTCGACCTGTTCTAGAGTGGGAACTAAGTTTTATAAATTTATTACACGACTATATCAAGAATGTGAAACCTGACTATATTACTGTAGCGTTTGGAGCAGAACGGTCTATTGAAGACGAAATTCAGAGAGTGTCTGTTGCAGAAGTTGTACCTATTGCCATCAGTTATGTTCTCATGTTTATTTATGTCACAGTAGCATTGGGAAATATTAGGTCTTGTAAAACTTGGTTTCTTGACAGTAAAATTGCTGTAGCATTGAGCAGTATTCTCGTAGTTCTTGCTGCCATTGCTTGTGCTATGGGAACGATGGGTTATGCTGGTATTACATTAACTTTGTTAGCTATTAACGTAATACCGTTTTTTGTTTTATCTATTGGCATTGATAACGTCTTTCTCATGGTCAATACACTTTCTGATATAGAGTCTAACATAAAATCACATGAAGAGTATAAAGAGGATATGAGTTTTGAGAAGAAAAGAAGATTGGTCTTCGAGCAAATGTTTAAAACTGTTGGTCCCTCTATATTTGTATCTTCAATTACTCAAATAACCTGTTTTGCTATAGGTAGTCTTGCTAATTTTCCGGCCGTTGTAACATTTGCTATATTTGCATCTCTTTCTTTAGCCTACCTTTTTATTTTCCAAATAACTACAGTTGTGGCAATTTTATCTATTGACTATAAACGAGCTTCTCAAAATAGATATGATTTGTTCTGCTGTATTCAAAAGAAAATATTAGATGACGAAAATCCTTTGCACTCTGAAACACCGCACAAGGGTGTAACAAAAAGATTAATGGAACCTTATTCCAAATTCATTCTTAACTGGAGGGTAAAAAATGTAGTAGTAATTCTGTTTATGTTGATAGCTTCTTTGAGCGTCGTTTTGATACCACAAATTGAAATTGGTTTGGATCAACAACTAGCACTACCTAAAGATTCTTATATTTATTCATATTTAGAAGCAGTTAATTATTTGATGAAAATTGGGCCACCGGTTTATTTCGTTCTTAAAGATGGTTTAAATATGACTAACCCACTTCACCAAAATGTTATTTGTGGAGGTCAATTGTGTAACGATGATTCTTTATTTACTCAAGTATTTTTAGCAGCGCAACACAGCAATATAACATATATCTCTAGAAGTTCAAACTCTTGGTTAGATGATTTTGTGGATTGGACAAATTTGCAGGGTGCTTGTTGTAAATATAATACCACAGACGGTGGGTTTTGTCAGAGTACAGATAACTCCCCCGAATGTGCATACTGTGAAATAAATAGGTATGAAGATTATGGTAATGGTCTAAGACCTAGTAAGGAAGCTTTTCAAAAGTATATACCATTCTTTTTACAAGATGCACCCTCAGATATTTGTAACAGAGGTGGATTAGCCAGTTATTCCAATGCTGTTAACTACGTTTTAGATTCTGAAGGAGTAGCTACTATATATGATACGAATTTTATGGCTTATCATAATACATTGGTTACTTCTAAAGATTACATCACCGCCATCAAGTATGGATATGAAGTTAGCGCTAATATAAGTGCGGCAATTTTAGAACGTACAGGTGTCGAAGTAGAAGTGTTCCCTTACTCCGTCTTTTACATATATTATGAGCAATATTTGTACATGTGGGGTGACACGTTTGCCTCTCTAGGATATTGTTTTATTGGTGCAGTTGTTTTTAAACTCTTAGCCTCTGGATTTAATTGGTTGACGACATTTTCTGTAATTTTTACTTCCATTCTCGTCGTTGTAGATATGATGGGAGTGATGTATATTTGGAGTATTCCACTAAATGCAGTGTCTCTTGTTAACCTAATCGTATCAATTGGTGTAGCTGTTGAATTCTGCACTCATATAGCCTATGCCTTTGCTATCAGCAAGTGTCCTCCTGGAGGTAGAGTAGAGGATGCTCTTCATGCAGTGGGACCCACTATTATTACCGGTATAACCTTCACTAATATACCTGTCATAGTTTTAGCGTTCTCCTATACGGAAATAATTGAGATATTTTTCTTCAGAATGTTCTTTAGTTTAGTTATTATTTCGTTTTTACATGGAATGGTTTTCTTTCCAGTGTTATTAAGTTACTTGGAATATTTATTTATTAAAAAGAAATGACCTTGTTAATTGTATAGTAACCAATGTGTAAGTAGATTAACAGAAAGAAAATGTGTCTGATTACTTAATTGTGTACTAACATTACTGATATAGATAGATAACATAATATCACCGTAATTGAGGCCAGATAAGTTAAAAATAAATACATACGTTTAATACTGTTTTTTGTTTCTTTTTTTCGGTTTTCACCTAACTTATATACAGCACAACAGACATAGGTAGTTATAACTCATTTCATATAATAAGAAAATGAGCGGTTCTCTTTAAATTATAAATATAATTAGTTAACTACATAATATAATAAATCCTACATCTAAGTAACCTAATATCAATTTGGACAATAAAAACACTGTACTGATATCTGTAAAGTAGCTATTGCTCTAAATAAACCACTGGAAAATGCTTTTCATAATTCCAAAGTGAGTTATTAAAGTTTTTCGTGGACTGTAAGTCATTGATGGTCAAGTGAAATGGTCACAAGATTATCATTGTTTGGATATAATATCTAACTAAATATAATAGGCAAATCATGCAAAAAAAAAACTTTACGGTAAAACTAAACAATACATGTATTCAAATTCTCGACAGAGAAATTAATGGCAACAAGGAAAACTTCAATAATGATAGTAATAATAGTAGTTACGCATCTAACACGTGATTGAGATAAGCGATGTAACAAATAGCTAATCGAAGTATTTCAATTTTCGACAGTTTTTTATCGGGTGGCAGAGTTGGTAGCAACCTCCTCAAAGATCCGAATGCTGCGTTAAAGGCTTCAACCCGAATTCTTTCCCTTGTGGCGTGGGCCGTTCGGTATTTGAGAGTGGCTCTTCGTCTTCTGCGCCGTTCTTCACGGGAGAGTCCAGCGCATGGAGATCCAGTTCCGCTCGAGAGATATGCTTCTTCAGAAATTGCGCATGGCTCTAGTGTTCTGTCCCTATGAACAAAAAATAAATAGATGAACACATGTTGAGAATCCTTGTTTTCTGTGTTATTTGATAATTTTATTAGATATAATAACATAAATAGGTTTTTACTTATGTATTAACTTACACGCACAGACTAAAGAGGATTTCTTAACGGGAGCACACTTTTAAAGGCCTTATCGATCACAGAAACCCTGGTATTCAGGATACGAGGCTTTTTACAACAAAAGATGTTGCATTCCGAGTAGAGCGATTGGCTCTCGCTATATAGGCATATATTTTTTATTATACTAACACAGTCCCTTATCTATTTCTACTAATAACTCACTATCAGTAGAATCGCGCTTCATTTTAACTTTTGATATAATCGCATGTGTAATAATTTCTTTTCGTCATCGTCATCAGCCTATCGACGTCTCCTTTAATAAGTACATAGCACACATTTTTTTGTAGTTATTTGCAATAAAAACACTTACATATCATAGTGGTACAATAAATTAAATTTCTATGTTGGTAAACATTTAGCCCATACCATTGTTCGCATATTAACAGTATAAAAATAAGGAGATGGTCGGATTATGATAACAAGAGAGTGGTCTAAGGGTACCCCTCCGGTACCATTTGAACAACAGACAATAGTTGGATAAACTATCTCTTAAATATTAGTTTTTTTTTTTTTTTTTTTTTATGCGATAGGGGGCAAACGAGCAGACGGGTCACCTGATGGTAAGTGACTACCGCCGCCCATGAACACCCGCAACTCAAAAGCCACAAGTGCATTGTCAGAATTTTAGAGAGAAGTACGCTCTTTTCTTGAAGGTTTGAAGGTCCTACGGTCCGGAAATACGGCAGACGACAATTTGTTCCACAGGCTGGTTGTGCGAGGCAAAAAGCTTCTGGAGAAGCGCACAGTGGTGGAGTGCCAATCGTCCAGGTGATGGGGATGGATAGTTTGTCGCGTAGGACGATGGCAGAAACCAGCAGCCGGTATAAGTCCGAACAATTCCTCTGAACACTCCCCATGATACAAGCGATAGAGGATGCAGAGTGAAGCTACATCTCTACGCAACGCCAAGGTGTCAAGTCGATCAGAAATATCTTGGCAGTCGATGATGCGAGTCGCTCTCCGTTGAATGCGGTCAAGAGGCAGAAGTTGGTACTGGGGTGCACCTGCATAGAGATGAGAACATTATTCCATGTGCGGCCGAACCTGCGCCTTATAAAGTTGCAGGCGGTGGGCCGGAGTAAAATACTGTCTCGATCTGTTTAGCACACCAAGCTTCTTCGAGGCTAATATGGCCTTACTCTCTAAGTGACCGCGAAACTGGACTTCGCTTGATATATCGACGCCAAGGATTCCGATACTGGCTGATGCAGTTAGGGAAGTGCTCTCAAATTGAGGTGATACGACCAATGGCATCTTTTTAGCGGTGAACGCGCAAACCTGTGTCTTCGTGGGGTTAAATTGGACTAGGTTAAGTCGACCCCAATCTGAAACTTTTGATAAAGAAGTTTCGATTTCAGACACAAGTTTGGATCGGCTTTCGATGACGTTTACCCGAGAAATGTTAGCGCGGCCGGTGTAAAGGGCATCACTCGTGCTATCGTCTGCATAGCAATGGATGCTGCTAATCTGCAGCATGTCGTTGATATGCAGAAGTAACAGCGTGGGTGATAGCACACAGCCTTGCGGGACACCAGAATTAACAGACTTGGAGTCGGAGCATGCACCGTCAACAACGACCTTGATGCTTCTGTCTGTAAGAAAAGTTTCTCGGGAAGCCCATAGGAAGGAAGCTTCCCAAGGAGCGCTTTGTGCCAGACCCGATCGAATGCCTTCGCCACGTCCAAACTAATGGCCAACGCTTCCCCCTTGGTCTCGATCGCCTGTGCCCACCGGTGAGTCAAGTATATGAGAAGATCACCAGCTGAACGACCCTGACGGAAGCCGTATTGTCGATCATTGAGGAGCTGGTGGTCTTCTAAGTACAGGAGGAGCTGGCAGTTAACAAGGGATTCCATTATCTTGGAGAACAAGGAGGTGATGGCTATGGGTCTGTAGTTGGACGGATCCGAGCGATCTCCTTTTTTAGGGATTGGGTGCACTAGAGCTGTCATCCATGAGTTCGGGACTACGCCAAGAGAGTAGGAAAGCCGATAAAGGCGCGTTAAAACCGGTGCCAACTCTGGAGCACACGTCTTCAGCACGATAGGAGAGATTCTATCGGGCCCACTCGACTTATGAACGTCGAGGGAAAGAAGCGCTTTACGCACTGCCCTTTGTGTAAACCGGACTTCCGGCATGCGGGTCTCGCACTGCGGTATGGTCGGCGGTGCGTTTCCCCCGTCGTCCAGGGTCGAGTTGGAAGCAAAGAGTTTGCCCAGAAGATCGGCTTTTTCTTTAGCGTCGTGGGCCAACGAATTATCTCCTATGCGCAGAGGTGGAAGGGATGGCTTACAAAAGTTCCCCTGGACAGCTTTGGCAAGAGACCAGAATGCACGAGTTCCGGAGGGGAGACTAACTAGTCTCTCGCCAATTCTGCCGATGTCAGCCGACTTCGCCCCAGCAATTACTCTTTTGAGGGACCTGGAGGCAAAGTTAAATTGCTTCTTTAATGTGCTGGTCTTTACATCCCGTGCTGTCGCTGTATTAGCCCATGCTTGGTAACATTCCTGCTTTCGGCGGGACGCCGCTTTGCAGGTTCGACCAAACCAAGGCTGGGACCTGCCACCTGTGGGAATCAGGGAGAATGGAATGAAAAGTTCCATACCCTGAAGCACAACATCCGCGACAGAGTCAGCAACGACATTGGGATCATCCGGCGAGAAGCAAACCTGCCTCCATGGGTAGGATGCAAAGAATGTTCTCATTCCATCCCAGTCTGCTGACCTATAGTGCCATACGCGGCGACTGCCTGTAACTCGCACCCGCCGCGAGTGAACGAGTGGCACCATACTCCTAATCAGGCAATGGTCCGAAGAGCCAAGAGGAGCCTCAACGGATACTTTGTAGCCGTCAGGATGTGAGGTCAGCAGAAGATCCAACAGTGAAGGCACGTGGCTTTCTGCATCTGGGATTCGCGTAGGCGTTGCTACCAGCTGCGTCAAGCCATATGCCAAGGCGAAATCGTGAACAGATCTTCCCGCATGATCGGTTTTGCGCGAACCAAGCCATTCGGCGTGATGGGTGTTAAAGTCGCCAAGAATCACGATCTCTGCGGATGGGACCTGCTGGAGCACTGAGTCTGTAGCCATTTGGACGTGGTCGATGAGTCGGTCCGTTTCGGCATCACCGCTATGGGACCTGTAGAGGCATATGTAGATGCGGGGATGGTCGTCGCAGTCTACACGTAGCCATAAGATGGAGAGGTCCCTACCTTCAAGATTGCCGAGGCGGCGAGAAGTGATATCATCTCTAACGTACACGCATACACCAGCCTTAGGAACAAAGGAGTGTTCCAGTCCGTACCCAGGGTAGCAGAGGTAGGATGTGTCCGCTGGAGATGATATCTGCGTCTCGGTTAAAAAGAGCAAGGCCGGCTTTACTGTCTCAAGGTGGTGGTGGACAGTGTCGAGGTTCGAATGTAAGCCCCTGATGTTACAAAAATCCACGGTAAACGTGACAGGGGGTGCCATGGTATGCCTTCTCTTGCCCCGAGCAGATTTTGAGAGCGCAGTTGAGCCCCCCCCCAGAGTACGAGGGGCAGCCTGGGCGTCCACGCTTAGGCATAATCCGTACTGAGGGTGGATGTCCAGGGGGGGATTCTCCAACGCTAGCGCTGGTACCCCCCTGGGGTATCCTTTTCGTTAACAGCGCTATCATTAGGGGGGTGGGGGATTTTGGGCCTCCGGAGACCTCACTCATTTCGGGGAAATGCAACGCAAGCGTTACTTCACAACCGGTTTTCTGTGAGTTCGTTCGTTTCATTCGTGCTTAAGCATGGCTCTACCACTATGATAATACAAAAATACCGATATCAATAAAATGTGTTTCAAATCTCCACGAGGCGATGAGGTCCTCTGATTTTGTACGTACCTGTGAGAAATAGGCGGGGCGCTCGCACCTTCGACAGAAGAATGGACAGTTTTAAGAACTACATACGTGGGTCCCACTGAAAGCTTTTATAATAGGCCAGTAGGAAATACAGTACAATTTCGATTTAGGAATGTTTATATGTGTTCGTTTTTACAAATTTGAGGCAGTAAAAAGTGACTGTCTTGCATCGAAATGGATTTGACTAGAGAGAATTTTCACTCGATGTTTTATTGCTTATTACTCAACAACAATATACCGATTGACTTCGATTAACATTTCTAAAAAAAATTAATAGGTTTCTACGAGGTCGACGCAAACTCGATATTCGACTCGAAAACTGATGATTCTCGAGAAAGACGTCCTTCTACGGCGCCTACTAAAGATAACGTGAGTGCTATGCGGCTAATGATAGAAGCTGATTAAAGCTTGAGAAGGGTGTTTTATCAACAGACTGGGGCAGTTTTAGGCATTGGTATGAGTCAAGTTCAAAAATTCTGACATTTAGGCGTCAGAAAGCTTTGTACTAGATGGATACCTCACAATTTGACGGAAAATGAAAAACGGCGTCGTTTGGATTAGTGCAAAAGAAAGTGCTTGAAAAGTATGACAGGGATGACTCGCAAGCTGTATATGACATCGCTACAGGTGATATATTGTTACGAATCTGAAACCAAAAGACAATCTGTGCGATGGATCTTCCATTCGAAGATTTGCCGACTAAAGTAAAGAATGGCAGAAGTCAACTGAAAAAGATGATTGCCTCAATATTTGGACGGACGGGTCATTTCATACCAATCATTCTAGAAAATAACAGGACTGTTACTGCAGATTGGTATGTCAGTCATTGTTTACCAGTTGTTTTGGAAAATATTAGACAGCAGCGACCCAGAAGCAGGATCCTCCTCTACCACTACAACTACAACTATATTTTTATAATGACTGCTCTTAAGAAAGTATAGAGAGGATTCTGATAAAGGTTATGTATAGAAAAATTAAATATCTGGATCTACAGAATTCAATTTTCGTTCGAAACAAAAAAATCATAATTAACACTAGGTAACCAACAAAGTCAATGTGCATTTATAATTATTATTACAAATATTACGTACACAGGGACGGGTGGTTAAAATTAGACAATGTCCTAATGTCGGCATTTTAATATTTTGACTATGACCATTTTGCATCCTGGTATTTTATGTATCACTAGCCGTTCCCCGTACTTTCACTCGCATTTATGCTAAAGGTTAGCAACGTGATGTTTAATAGCCGTTATTATTCCTCAGAAAATACTCTATCGAATCCAACAAGAATGTTTTAATCTGACTGATAGTTTTAGAGATTTGTGAGGTTAAATAAACAAATAAATAAACCTTCTAAGGTTTATATCAGGTTTGAACCGGACAGATTGTATATTACTTTTCTATCTCTGAAATATATAAATATTTGGGCATGTGTGCGTATTGTATTTTTAATTACCTTTTCCTAGGTGCCAAGTTTTCCCTGCCGGTGATGGGTAACAGTGCTTCCCGCGGCTCGGCCAGCATGCATGGGAGAGAGCCATCCTCCATGCCGCTTGTGGTTTCCAGCCAACTCTTCATTGTACTGGTTGAGATAACAATAACACTTTTAGCATTCGTATTGAAAAACATTTCTTACTTTAATTTAGTAGCAGTTCAAAATAGCTGCAGACATGACATGATGAGGTCTGATCTATAGCTATTTCCATTTATGACAATACTCTGAAAATACCCAGGTAACAGTGGTCTAGAGATTTTTCATGTTCCAAGACAAAAAAACACTTTCAAAAAAGAATTGAAAGTAATTATTTTATCTAATGTGATTATAGTTCATTTATATATGTGTATGTATATTATAATGATTATATTTATATTATAAAATAATCACGTTCAAAAAAGAGAGGCAACGGAAAGTGCTATCTAGTGACAGCATTAGGTACGTAACGATATACATATTTTCGTCTCTCGATAAAAATAAAAATGGCCTATAAATATTGAAATACAATTATATCGCTATGAGATGATAATTAAATATGAATAGTTTTATGAAAGCACATTGTTTTATAAATACAAGGGTTCTGAAACCCCATGGAAATCGAAAGAACTGGCAAGTGCACATGTTATGTGTTATAGATATTTATAATCAGTTAGTTGTTTGTAAGTAAGTTGTTGTTTGTAAGTAATTTTGAGTGTGTTATAATGTGCCTTTGTACAACTTATTTCTACTTAGAAGTAAAAATGTTTTATATTGCCAGTCAAGAATATACATTCAATTTTTCATGAACAAGTTGACTTTTCTGGTTTAAAAATAAGAATGATTTCTTGTGATATTTAAAGTAATAATAACAAATGTAAATAGTTACAGGAGAAGTTAAAGTAGGAAAATAAAAATATCTCTAAGACATATATACCAACCACTGTTTCTTTTAATACCCTTGAGATACGTATGTTTTGATTCCCGATCAAATCAAATTTACTGGCCGCAAGGGTGAACTATGGATAAATAATACAACAAGCGTTCACACTTCACACTAAGCGAGCTCTTTAGGGGATAATAAATCCGTATTTATTCTTTTTATATCGCCCCCAATAGTGCAACCCTTTTGGTACTCCTGGTAATCGAATCATGCCCTTTAACCGTATCGAATCGATCCGTCTGGTGGCAAAGAATTTGTAGAAAATTACTTGATTTATTTTGTAAAGGAATGGGAATCGATCATGAATGTTATATTTATAAAAAGTAACATAATCGCAACGCGAGCTCGATCACAAAGATAGAAGATATTCAATGAAATACTTACAAAAAACAAATACTTCGCTGAAATTCTTAAGCTATTCTAGGTTTCTGTTACTACTAAAATTCACCTGTAGTTTACCATAGGCACTGAAATGCCATCTTGATCCTTTACAAACTACATAAAATTCACATTGTTTTTCAATTAAATTTTAATCTTTTTTTTTTTAGCTACTCTTTCTTCATTAGACTAAAAAACTTTCCTCCAATCACTAAATAATAGAACTGGTTACTGATATGTATAGTAAGGTGTAATAACTAATTAAAGGCTAGCTGCGTATCATAGCGCATCCAAAAATTATATTTTCCGCTGTATTTTCTTTTTGGTGCCCCTTGTTCATAGCGACCGCTCCACTAGGTGTAAATATGGCCGGGCGCTGAGTTTATATGATGTATTATGATTTTTTTTTATCAAATGTGAAAGTATAAGATACATAGATAAACAATAAACTTTTGCGACCTAAAATTTTAAGGATTAAATTTTATTGGTTGTATGTGGAAACACCTACGATTCCCACGTGTCATTTGAATGAGCTGACTCGTAGGAATTGTAGGATTCGTTGCAATCTTTCAGTCTAAAACTCTTCGATGCTTAACGGAGGATAGATGTCGAAGCTAGCTTTTATGTTATCTTTTTCACATCATTATTTTAAAATACATGTTCCCTAAATTTTAATCAAACATCAACTGCCTTTGTAAAGGGTCATATTATGTATTTATGGCAATAATGATAACCGAACAGGGAGTCTCCTATTGCTGTTTTAAAGTGATTCATTATTCTTATACATCCATACACTCACTCCCGTTTCCTCAAAGGGGTAGCAAAGCCATATTAAACGATATTGCTTTATTTTGTCTATCATCGACAAGGCTCTTGGCATTAAAGATTGGGAAATTGTAAGTATATTGGGTAAAAAGGGAAGGCATGGATGGAAAGGGATATTGCTTATGTTGAAACCGTTAGGGTCGCACGCCTATAATTCGGACTGACTCTTGTCGGGTTAGATTAATAGCTATTATTAGTATTTATTAACCGACTTCTTTATTTATATTTTTATAATTTTATTTTTTGAACGTTTTTTACGCTATTTTTGTCCGTCAATTTTAAACCGACTTTAAAAACACTTTATATAATCGAAAGGGTATATTCCCGAAGTGTTCCCACTGTCACTAAGTCAGGATCTGATGATGAGATCTTAGGGTACAACGTGTTTCATCTTTTTTATCCAGCCATACTGAAAGAAAGATTAGAGCGTACAAAAAAGATAAAAACATTAATAAAAACTCTTTCACTCGTATGTAGTAAATTGTTTAAATACTATAGTTGATTTCTAGAGATGTAACTGTAACTTAATAAAACAGTGCTTCGCATAGAGCAGCCTTTTCCAAAGTGGGCGATAACGCCCTCTTGTGGGCGCTGCAGGCCTAAAGGGGGGCGATTAAAAAACCAAAAAAAAAAGGGGGCGTAGAGACTTAGGGGGCGATTTGTAATTTCATCTAGGAGGACTCTTAGACACCGACTGAGCTCTCGACTCTCGACTACAGCTTGTGAACATCAACTAATATTAATTAAGAGATTGCTCAAACTAACTCGGTTCGATATTTCTCTCCGTGTAGTTCATATATCTGTCTTGTTTTATTGAATAAATGAAATAAAAATCATGTCAATCAGTAGCTCCGTTTCGAAGCGAAAGTAGACACAAACAAACAAATAAAAAGGCAACAGACACACTTTTACATTTTAATAGTTATTACTATTCCTAGAAAGGTACTTTTTGTAGATAATAGACCGCGGGCAATCATGTTTTAGCAAGTTTTTGTTAAATAACCCGATTTGTGCATTCCTGTATCAATCGGCTGGTTCATAGGATACTTGTTCTTACGTGAGTACGATTGAGCGTCGAATGAGATAAACGAGTTTATGCATGTTTGTATTATTCCTGTCGGTGCGTGAAATATTACGTTGCTTATATTGGATTGCATAAGCAATGCAATCCTATATAAATTTCGCGTGTAATAGATAAGCAGTACTTAAGTTTAACACTTACTTACAGGTCTCCTAAAGTAATAATGCGCATAGAAATCTTCGTCACTGTTCGGCAACAGTCGTATGTCCCGAGTGTCGGAAGACGATATATATATAGAGTGGTTAAGTGCATTCATGCATAATATAGTAGAATTATGTGTTTTGTTCTAAAAGAGATAAATATTGATTTATCAGTAACGAAATTAGATTCGATAATTCCATGTAAGTAAATAGTGAGGAAAACCACACGATTGCGAATATGCTACAATCTTTGTTGGATTGATTCACTTCGAAGATGTTATAGTACTTTTCAAGTGTCTTACTGAAGCTGGTGTAGTGATGGAAGAAAAGAAGGTTTAAATAACACAAGTTTTATATTAGAAGAAGAAAAAATGTTTTTCAAACACAGGTTTACATTAAAATCTTAGAAATCTAATCATTAAAGTCTCATTTCAAAAGTATTTACAGCACTGATCATTCTAGAATAATATTACAATTACAAAAAATTAATCAGAATCAGGGAGGATCTCTATTCCTGACATCGTAGATTCATCAGAACTTTCATTATGCTCTTGTTCATTTACACTTTCCCCACTGCTATCACCTGTGTAAATAATCATTTCATCGGAAAAACTATCGATTCTTGGCTCAAATTTTTTATATTCATCTTTGCATTTAACAGCATGATCACAAACTTTTTTCCATTCTTCTGGTCCTATATTATTGATTTTTTTTTCTAATATAATATAATATAATTAATATAATTTTTCTAATATCTTTAACTGACGTGACAGTCATTGCAATATTTTTTTTGGCTACGTGTTGCTTTATTTGAGACCAAATATTTTCAATGGGGTTAAAATCTGGATGATATGGTGGCAATTGTATTATTTGTTGCCCATGTTCCTCCATTATACGGTCAATGGCTAATTCTGTGTATTTTTCTTTATATCTTTTTATAATTTCATACAAATCGGGTTTCAGTTTCTTTGGGTCATGCGGAATGTTGTGTTGTTGTAACCAAGCTATCATTTGTGGTTTAGGTGTGTTTGAGTTTGGTGGTTTCACAGACAGCTTATTATGATATGGGGCGTTGTCAATTACCAACACACTATTAGGAGGCAAGTTGGGAATCAATTGATTGCGTAGCCAAGTTTGATAACGTTCCGCGTTTATTTCTTTATGATAGTCACCTTCTGTGTCGACACATTTATGTAACATTAGAGCCCCTGGGACGAAGCCTTTTTCATTGCCTGCGTGTACAATAATTATTCGCTCTCCTTTGGAAATGGGTTGTTTGATATCTTTTTTTCTGCTATCTTGCCAAGTTTTACCCTTAGTATGTGATGTATGCACGTATGACTCGTCCATAAACACTATGTTTCTACCAGAATTCCTCAGCTGTTGTATTTCTCTGAGATATTTGATCCTTTTTAAACGTATATCATGCTTTTCCTAAGTAACCGTCTGTTATTATCAGTTTTCAGAAACCTAAACCCCATATCTTTCAAGATCAGACTTAAAGACTCTGCACAGCCTTTGAAATTAATAGCTTCGATCAATTTTTTTCTTAAAATATTAACAGTTGGGAGTTCTTTGAGCATCAACTGAAAATTGTATATCATATTACGAATCACACAGTAGTCGAAATCATCAAGCCCTAGCCGAAATCTACTTTTAGGTTTTCCTTTTTTCGGTGTGGAAAATTTCATTGATTGATTCTGGTTTTTTTCGTTTAAGATATTACTTAAAGTTCGTCGTAAAATTCCTGTAGCTTTTGTAACACGGTCCTGAACTTTTTTAAAATAATCATCATGGTCTCTTTTGAAAACATTGGTTTTATTTAAGAAATAAAGGTACACATTAAATACCATTTGTCGTGCTTGTGACTTAAGCGGCTTTCCACGTTTAAATTGATCCATTCTGGAAGAATTCGTCTGAAAGAAAATGGTATGGGCAGAGTTAGGCATATTTTTATTTATTTGTTGTATTATTGCATGATGTACTAATATACTTTTTAATATTATTTATTCCTATATCTATTTGTTTATTTATGCATGTGTTTATTTATTTGTTTATTAAATTTATATAAGCCTAAATCTTAATATGTATTTAACGAAGGTATTTTTAATTTTTTAATATAAAAAACCGTGAAAATTTTTATTTATATTTACCTATTTTACAAAATAAACTATTTAAATTTGAATAAAATAATTAAAGTTGAAATTAAATTTACCTTTGAAAACAAAACCAATAATTATTATATATTAATAATTCCACACAGAAAGAACACGTGCAGTCACCACCAATATATAAAGACGACTTACGGACCTTTAACTGACCGGCGACCGCCGCCGACCGCTAGAATTGTTTTTGATTGTGCACTAATGATATTGACTACTATTCCTTTCGAACAAAGTGGAAAATGCAAGTGCGTTGTTTAGGGCTCTTACGATTCAATGATTTGGGTGTTTCCGGGAATACGACCATTAGCGAAGATCTGCATGCGCATTATTAATTTGGGAATACTGTACGTATTCCTCAAAACAGAACAATGTCGGACGTAAAAAAGAAGAGCCGGCAATACTGTGCTGAATATATATTATATTCGGATTCATTGAAAATCTCACAAACCCATCCTCGCCTTTGTGCCTTCTATGTCTAAAAACATCATCGAATGAAGCGATGAAGCCTTGAAGACTATAAGATCATTTGAACAAAATGCATCCAGATCCAGACAAGAATGTGGCAAATTTTTTCAAGAGAAGAAGCATAATGCTCAGTCATGTGTAGCAAAACTCTTTTCGGCGGCTGCTAAGCAAGATGACGACGGATGATATCTCTTTGTTAATTGCTTAAAAAGGCAAACCACACAACATCGGAGAAGAGTTAATTTTACCAGCAATAAAGGAAGTAATAACTACTGTGCTTCATAAACCGGCAGCAGATATTATCCGAAAAAATCCTTTGATTAATAATTCTGTGCAGAGACGAATTGATGAAATGGCTGAAAACATTGAAGAATTATGGTGCAATCATCTGAGGACTAGTCAATTATCAATTCACCTCGATGAGTTAACTTTACCAACTAATGAAGCATTGTTGCTCTCTTACGTGAGGTTTATTAAATATGTGAAGAACTATTCTTTGCTACAAATTTAGAGACCGATACAAAAGGCGAAACCATATTCAATACATTGGAAAAGTTTTGTGATGAGAAAGAGATTCCCTAGAAAAATATTATATCAGTTGCTACGGGTGGCGCTCCGGCTATGACAGGGTGCCATAAAGGCTTCATAGCGTACTTAAATAAATGAAATTCTAGATGTCCTTGCTGTACATTATTCATAGACAACATATGGTTGCTAGAAATTTAACTGAACGACTATTTCAATCACTGCAATATGTCATCAAAGTAGTCAATAAATTCCGTAACAGCTCTTTGAATGATAGATTATTTCATCGGCTTTGTGTTACTAATGAGGAAGATTTCAACCGTTTGCTGTTTCATACTGAATTTCGTTGGCTATAAAGAGGCAATTATCTGACTCGATTTTAGACCATCACACACACACACACACCACCTCAACTGGAAGAAGAACTTATAGAAAAACTCTGGATTGTGGTCAATCGTTCAACGATTCTTCATAGCAGAACGTGGATTTAGTGCTATGGCAACGCTACTTATTAAAAAGAGAAATCGTTTACATGTTACCCAACGTGGTGACTTGCGGCTGTTCTTCAGTAAATTGGAACCTGATATCAAAAAACTTATAAAACAGCATCAGATTTATAATTCACATTCGTTTTTATATTAGGATCGATTATGTTTGTTTTATTTTGAAGAAAAGATACTCTGTCTGAATACTATAAAGGTGCGTTTTAATAATCATTTAACTTGAAACCTGAGCGTCGTTGTGTACTACCTACTGCGTTCAGGTCTCAAGTTAACTCTTGCGGGTTACAGCAAAAGTCTCCTTTAGAATGAATGTTTAATCTCCGCTAATATAGCTCACAATAATTTATTTAATTTGAAGTTATAGTGGTTTTTAAGTAGGTAAACAATTGTGGGCGCTGAAAAAGAATTTATTCTCAAAGTGGACAGTAGACAAAATAAGTTTGGGAACCCCTGGTATAGAGCATAGATATAATATGGACTCAACTGTCCTGTTGGTTTAGTGGTTAGCGATCCTGACTGCTAAGCCGGAGGTCGCGGGTTCGATCACCATATCAGACAACAATTTTTTTACCTTAGTTGGTGCTCTTTGTGTCCCGTGTGATTCTAAATATCCTCCGTGAAACTGGAAGTAAAAATACTTCGTGCGGGAGTCAAAAAACAAAATTCACCTCACCATCACTTCATGAATTAAATTTCTCTTTATAGACTGCGGCAATCACGGGAACCCTTAAGGCAATTGAATATATGCGCGAAGATAAAGGTGGACGTGGGGGTACTGTGATAAACATTTCATCTCTTGCTGCTCTCACCCAAACGCCATTACTGCCCATATACTTTGCAACCAAAAGCGCCATTCTACAATTCAGTAACTGTATTGGGGTAAGTTCACAGTTCAGCACCTCTAAATTCACAACATTGCATTTGAGACCAAGAGCAAGTTGTTGATGTACTATTCTGGCGACTTGGTTACGACTATGCAAATACTCACCGTTTGCAAGACGAGAACAACCAGAAATAATATGAGTGATAGATTCACCGACATATGTCGGTCATGCCACCGTCCCGTCTTTCAGAATAAACTTCAAATAGTTATTCGTCATAACAACTTCATCCATAATTGCAAAGACACAACCTTCAGTTTCTCCAATAAGATCACCACACCGCAGCCAGAATGTAGAAGCTTTTACGTCTACATCAGGCCTATTTAGGGCCCGATAGAACCGACAATGGAGCTCTTTGCCCTTCCATACCGCCCTGCGATCATTAGTATACTACACAACATACTACAGGTATGCGCCAGTTCTCTTTAGCCAGACCGAGCGGAGTAAGTCCATTGTCCACTGCTACTACATTACGATGCACTTCTACATCGGTGTGAAGAAAATATTCTCTGAGGTTGTATATTTCGCGATTGTGTAGGGTCTTAATATTTAAAAGACCACGACCTCTAAACTTTCGCGGGATATACAATGTCATTATCGATGACCGTGGATGGTGCATTCTAAATGCAGTCACCTGTGTATGGACTCTTCTATCAAGAACATTTAGTTCAGTCTGAGTCCATCTGAGCATATCAAAGGAATACCTGAGAACTGGTATAATCCAACTATTGCAGGCGAGTATCGTATTACCGCCTGACAAAAGACTTTTAAGTACTGTTTTCAGGCGGCCAAAAAATCGGTCCTGCAATGCCTGTTTCATACTAGACTTAGGTATTCCTAATGACTGTGACATACCCAGATACTTGTAGGTTTCAGTAGCAGAAAGAGATCTAGGTTTAGTTGAATCTGAAAGTTCAACTCCTCCAGATTCTACTACTATGCCTTTGAATTTGAATGATTGATGAAATTGCATGACTGCACACTTGTCTACACCAAATTCCATCTTGATAGAGTTACCAAAGTTTTCAGTCACCTTTAGTATCGCTGTCAGGTAATTTATTGGGGGCAAATAGTTTCAAATCATCCATATACAGAAAGTGATATTCATATATTATTGTTATTATATTAATATTCAACTTAGAGTAAAATCTTATACTCACGATTTCCAACGTAAACTGTTTCAATGATTTCACTAACACATCGTAAATAAATAAAGTGGACAGTTTTCAATTATGAACAATAAGTATTGCTTACATATCCTTTTTGATTTTGCAAACACCACACAATACGTATACAATCTTAATACTGTTGCGTAGCGCAGCATCCCTCTGCTTTTATCTCCTCCAGAAGGGGATGGTCCACCCCTCTCGTAGCTGGAGGGCGGTGCCAAATTTCTCTTGAATATACAAACAATAAAACTCAATCAATTTAATGTGGACACGAAACATAATAAAATGTATATTTTTAATGCTCCATTCAAAATTTATTTTTTCTTATGTATGACAATACCACCCCCGTCTTTAACATGACAAAATGATTAACAAGATAAAACATGATTACTTCGACTATCGACTATCAATCTACTGCAAAAAGGAGGAGGTTTTCAATGCGACTGTACATTTTTTTTTATGTTTGTTACCTCAGAACTTTCTACAGCGTGAACCGATTTCTACGATTTTTATTTGAAAGCTGGAGCTTCCCGTGTGGTACCATTTTAATTTGGTCCAGTTCTGACAATGACATCCGTGAGAAAACCATATAAGTCTTAAATTTGCATTAAGCATGTGCGCAATAAATGGAGAATAACTCAATATCACGCCAACCGATTTCGATGTTTTTTTTTTTGGAAAGGATGTACTTCAAGGGTAGTTAAATGAGAGTTTGGTCCAGTTGTGACAATGGCATCCATGAGAAAACCACATTAGTCTTAAATTTGATGATAAACGCATTGAAGTCGGTTGTCTACTTTTTTAAAGTCCGATTATTATTTAGAAATAGGTAAGGAAAGTTACTTGGATGACCATGACTAGGCCACCCCATGTCAGAGAGCTTTTAAAAGGTATTATCCATAGTATGTAGTCTTGAAGAATATTTTTAACGGAAATATTAGTGAAACATGATACACATTCAAGAATAATGAATCCAAATTATACTCTAGTCAATACGTATTTGGATTTGTAGTACACAGTCTTAATCAGTACGCTTTGAAATAAATTTAATGTTTTTTTTTGTATATATCGAAACTTGTTCTTATTAATAAGGATAATTTGGTCAATAAATAAATGTACAATTGGTAAAATAACACCAGAACAAACAATACATCACATCTGTAAAACATATATATATATATATGTATATGTTGAAGATATATGTATGTGTTTTATTAAAAAAAAACATAATTGACTAAAATGAAGAGTGAATTCGTTTTTCTGCTATGATTTCAATATGGTTTGTCACATCCATGCAAATCTTTCGTCGCAGCATCTATTTGGTCCCGCCCAATGATGCCTGTACCAATCCCAGCCGACTCCGCCTATCGATCCCGGGACACAGGTGTTCCTGGATAATTGACAACACAAAATAGATCCTAAACTCAACTCCGCATTCAAATGTTTTAGCAGTTTTTAAGTCCGATAGCGATTTACGATTTTTTTGACGAACCTTCTACGAGTTAAGAAAACTATTTCTATATTTCATTCGAGGTCATAAGAAATCACTTTTAACATCTTATAGTAAAGTACTACCTGTTATCGTCCTCACTTTGGTCCTCTTGCAAAATCACACTTACACTTGTGAAACAAGTGTACATTCAATGAACCACCTCCGTCGAACTGCCAGCATAAGAGGCGGCCAATGCCTGCAGCGGTTCCTGGGACCATCCCTTCTAGGGTATACCCAGGTCCCTTGCAATAGATAGACTTACTTGATGCGGGCACACGGGGTAGGTTTAATCGGTTCGAGTCCGGCTACGGTTAACTATTGTCATAGCAAACATTGGGATAAAGTTCAGCATAATGATCATTGCGCATAATATGTATTATTTGGCATTAATGTTTTGCCTTAATGTTTACTGCATTAATTACTTTTTCATAATAATAATGAAGCATAATGTTATCAATGCATAATTATATTTTTATAAGCATAATTTCTTCAATCAGAATAATGTATAATATTATTCTAAGGTTTATAATCAGGCTTTCTGTCAACAAGTCTTAAAAAAACACAGAGTGAAAACAATTTTTTATGAACAGGTTGAAGTCCTGTTTTTGTTACATACGCTTTCATTCTGAAAAGTTTAATTGTTTTTTCTACGTAATATATAACTACTACTTCTTGCTTAGTTTTTTAGTCCTTTTTACTGTTAGGTGGAAAATTCTACGTACCACTCGCGACTCAATAACTTAGTTTATCAATTCAGTCTTCCAAATACACTTTATAATATATCTAGACCTATATTCAAAACATTTTGATAGTTGTCCCCTTGCTATAAGACCGGTCAAATTGTCGTGAGAGATCAGGATCGTCACGGAAAGAACATTGGTTTTTATCGGAAAAGACTATAAGCTCTTCTACTTTTTAAAAGTGACTGATCGGGTTATCTGATTATATATCTCTCTAGAAAAATATTCTTCAACAGCGTTGAATTAGATGCGATCCGAAAAGTATTATAATAACACTTAAGAAGAGTTTAGTAAACGCTGTTGAAGAAAATTAAGAAAAAAAATTGGAATTAGGAAAGAAATTATCAAAAAAAAGGTGATTTAGAACATGAAGTTCCTATGCCTTATGTAAATGGCCCTGTAGCATTAGCTTCAAACAACCGTAGTTACTCGTATAAAAGTTTAATAGAAGAGAGAGCCAATTTATATGTAAAGACCTACCGTTTACGTTAGTGTACCTTTAAAATTTGTTTCACGAAATGACAATGGTCTGTTCATTTGTTGTATAACGGGACTAACAGAAAAATTGTTTACTGAATATATGTAAACAGTTATGTAGAGATAACTCATTGTTGTTTTTCATTTTTGTGGCATACATTACTTGACTAGATGGTGCCTGCATACGTGGGTCTACAGAAACGTAGTTGAAAGATTGTTTGTTTTGACTGTTAATGATTCGTCGTTTAGCATTACCTTTGATAACACTGCTTGCTAGTTATCGTGAAAACATTTGAAACCGTTTTTATATTTGGAAAAAACCTAATAACGACATTTTTTATTTATGTTTGGGAGATTTACGACCAAATGAAAGGAAAATGGAATAACTAAAATAATAAGGCAGTAGAAAATTATCATGTAGCTTTTGATCATTATTTTGTATTTTGTTTTGTTATTGTATTTATAAATACTACCTTACTAAATTAAGTTAACTCTAACAATAGACGGAACTCCACTACCGATTATCAGCTAATTATCTGTTAGTCATAATTTAGGTCTTCAGGTGCCATGGCAAAAGGAAGACAGTGAATGAACACTTTCTGGAGGAGCATTTTGTAGTGTGTATTTCCTTACACCAATAACATACGTTATTGGTGTAAGGAAGGTTTTAAAGCGGCGGTATCGTAATGGCTAAGGCGTTGGTGCTGCGACCAAGAGGTTGCACCCCTTAAACAAGCATTTAGCTTAGCTTTTATCAATAATACTGGTAATGTGTGATCCACGTTGCTAGTATTCTTTATAAGAAAAGCCCCATAACAGAAATCGCAAACCACTCTCTAAACACTATCTACATATTTCACAATCTTGCAACAACCGTTGTAAGCTGGACTGCAGTTGTTGGAAATAAATTCTAAATTTGAACATGTTATCTGAATTTAGATCGTTGTTCATTTCCATGAAACCGCCCAGAAATTGATTTACTCGGTCACAAAGTAAGATAATTTATGCAAAGAAACATGTACCGCTCGGCGACGTCCTCGGTCTAATGTCAGTTCGCAATTCTGTATTAATACTATAATAAACAGTTATACGTAACAAATACAATATACTGACAACATATTTCACGAAGGTCAGGGCAAACGCTAATTTTCTTTATTGCGACATCACAATACAGCACGCAATGTTAATAAAGCAATCATTTTTGTTTTGTTATCATGAACATGCAATAAGAAAGTATTTCTCATTTATTTTGATAAATTATAAATAGGTTAAAATATTGGATAATATTTATGAATATACATACATATATAATTTGTAGGTACGTTTCTAGAAAGATTAATTAAATGTGCTAAGGTTCTAAATTTTTTATTGGTTTACACTACAGCATTGTCTGAAGCATGAGTTTAGTAAAGCCATAAATAAGGCGACATACACAAGATAAAAATGTATATAAATTTGAAATATAAAATAAAAGGAAAGCATTCTAACAGAAATATTGCAAGTTAATTGTAAGTAAACATCGAATTCAACCTTCTCAGCGATCTGCCATCATCATCGCAAAGGCAACATAAACAAACAATTTTTTTTTAAAAACTAAAACTTTAAAATAAGATAGAAATAGTCACAGACCTATTTAATAGTGTTATTGTTTTTTTTTTCATGTGGAAACTCCCACGGGTCATCACCTTGCCAGAGCTGACGGTGAGGTGGTATGCCGGACTCAAACCGACTAAAACCACACGGTGTTCCGTCATGAGAGCGTCTACTGCTAGGGACCCGGGATACCCTCAGAAGGAAACATCCGGGAACCCCAGCAGACCTTGGCCACCTGCAAACTAGCAGGCGTCCACACTTTGGAATATGGGGCCTAACGCCGTCCACATCAAATGGAACACGTACGTCACGCCACCGTCGCAGGCCTGCTTCTGCTGGGGTAACGGTCAGCCCAGCCCGATATCCCCAGGCCAGCGCTTATGGAGGTCGGAGAAAGCCCCATAAGAAAGACATAGACTCATATGCCATTACATTCACAGACAGTATTAGATTACAAGGCACTCTTGTTTATATTATTATTTATTTTTTATGCGATAGGGGGAGAAAGAAAAACAACAACAAACAAGAAGAGAAGTCACCTGATGGTAAGCGACTACCGCCGCCCATGGATTGCAACTCAACTCAAGAGTCATAAGTGCATTGCCGGCCTTTTAGGTAGGAGTACGCTATTTTCTTGAAGGTTTAAAGGTCGTATCGGTCCAGTAATATGGCAGGCGACAATTTGTTATTATTATTATTTTGTTGGTCTCATGATTCTGAGTGTATAGTGTAGTGTTTTAGGTATGTAATAATAAAAAAATAATAGGTTTCTATTTACCAGCGAAATATTTGAAATTGTTCAAATTTAGGGCTTAGGAAGTTAGGACCATGTCTTTTGATTGTGTTGATTTAGATGTTTTGCATAGCTTTTTTACAGCGTCAAGGGATCGCATCGCGTTTCGGAGCAAGAGGGTCTGGACAGGCTCTTATAAAGGTTCCTTTTTCATTTTGAGGAACGCATCTCTAAAAAAAGAAAAATGGATCACACCTTGCGAGAGGCAAGCTGTAACGTACTACAATATTGGAAAATAAAAGTTGGTAAGGGCAAACTATTATCTTAGCTGTGGTCAAAGTTAGCAAGGCTGCTGCTGCATATCGATGGCTATGGCTCGATTTCTGACAGCGTCAAGGGATCGCAGACATAAGTATTTGATATTAATTTCAACTTGCTACCTCTGGGCTTTTCCGAAGAAGGGATATTAACAGTCTGTTAATACCGAGGAACAACAGATTCTCTAAAAGTTATTTTTTTCCTTTTGAGAAACTGAACTATAAAAAAGGTCGATATACACGCATACTTGAACAAGATTTTAATACATTTGGCTATGAACGCCCAATTTTTATAAATGGATATGTTGTCGGTATTGCACGAGTATATATGTATATCATATAAAAGTGATGTCTTTTAGTAAATACTAACACAATACTTACTAACAGTCACACATACGTCAATATTAAAACAGTTTGTAATCAAAAGAGCTTTTAAAACATTAGATCAAATTAACGTAATGTTATTCAATACTAACAATTAAAAAATATATAGAAAAAGATACATACAAATATAAATTCACGCCTTCTTCCCTTAGGGGCAAGCAGCAGCTGGTTGATGGTAAAAACATCAATTAAAAATAAAAACGAAATAATGTTAACTGCGAAGAAACAATGTAATTTCCTAGAAGACTTATCACCTTTTTAAAATTTAGTTTATACATTTAGTTAATTACATTAAACCTTCATGTTTACAGGGCGCTTGCAAGAATTTTCTATTCATTGGAGGCATTGAACCTTTCTATTCAGCCTACGCATTCAGCTGACACGTGGAAAGTTTACGCGTCGCCATGCCGACCACGCAGTTAGGCCAATAGACTTTTCCATTTTCCATCAAACAAATTGTAAGGCTTCCTCTCGTTTTGACTGAATTTTGTCAGTTTATTCTCTTTTTCAACATTCAAGACGTAGTTTACAAGTCTGTGATATTTTTTATGAAGTAATATTTTACGTTGAGGTATTACGTGTTGATTTTGTGTCAAGAATGGCCTTCAACTTCGACAGCGGTCAAGTAAGTGTTCAAAACTTATATAGAGTATATAGTCTTGCCATAAATATTACTAAGGAAAGATCTTTTTTTGTCTCTATTACATGAAACATTATTACTGTAATGTGTGTTAGTTTATACGTTAATATAATAGCATTTAAATATATGAAGCTCATTCAAAATTATCGCCTTTGGCTTTAACAGTCCTTTAAATGTTGAGGCCAGCTATCAATAGAAAAACGCACTCTCCACGGGAAAATATTTCACTTCCAATCTTATGGATTGTTTTATTGCCTTCAAATTATCACGACGTTTAGAGCATGCCACGCTCTCTAAAATTGACCATAAATCATAATACAGCGGATTAAGATCAAGACTAGATGACGAAACGTTCGTTTCCAACCACGCTTGGGTGGATCGGGCTTTGTGACCCTGTTCTGAGTCTTGCAGGAAGGACCATTCTTGGTTATGGAACACTTGGCTTAACCATTTTACCACCCTAATAAGCTTTAAATTATCAGTTAAATAGTGACCAGTGCGTTTCTTAGGCTTCAAGGATTAGCCATCTTTTAAAATACGCGACATGGTTCTAGCTACGGTGCTATATTCATTTCCCGAGATAAATCTTTTACTTTCAGGATTCAGGATTTCCAATTCTCTGAATTTTTTTTCGTTAACTGCTTTGATCACCTTTTTTGTACAAATAGGACACAGATCTTACCGTCCACGTAGGCAAGATCGTTTTCTGTGACAGATTCCAAATTCAAATCTAATATTTTTTTTTTATTGTAACAGTATTTATGGCCAGACTAAGTATGTATAGAGACTACTTTATATGATTTTAGTCGACTTAGTTTTAAGTTTATTAATTATTTATCCTTTAGTTTTAATTAATTAATTATCCTTAAATATTTATATTTTGCCTGTCATCTAAACTTGTAAACAGTATTTAGGGATTCTAACTTTGTGCTCTGCTCGTATGTAGTAAATATCACAGTACAGGAAAATCCATTATATGCACTATTAATATTGTCGACATTACCGATAGGGATAAGCTATTAACATGTATATTATGACTTCTAATAATAATAAGTACCTGGATGACCAAGCTTTGCTCGTTTTTTTTTTGGTATATCGTGTAAAAGAAGGAACTTGAAAAAAATAATCTTCTAGCCCCGAAGCGGGGTCTTTTGGTAATGGCGAAATTTATCTTCGTGTTCTAATGATATTGTAGCAGTTTTTCATTGCAATACGGATAAAACTACGTTTTCTAAAGAAACCTAGCTCGATCGATTTATCGCCACCGAAACCCCCTGCATACTAAATTTCATGAAAATTGTTGGAGCTGTTTCGAAGATTCAGATTATATTTATACAAGAATTGCTCGTTTAAAGATATTAGATTACGTGATTCGAGATTAAAATCCTTATTTACGTATGAAATTAACTATCAAGACTAAGATACTTCACATAGATACCTATTTAGTTTTTATCGGCAGGTGTACGATACCCATACGTAATAATTACTGTAAGCTAGCAAATTTAGCTGACAACGATAATTTCCTGAATATAATATACTAGATGTAATATATTACTAACGTACAAACTTGTTCTAAATATATGGGCAGTAATATACATATATTTAATTTATGCAGAAGTAACAACCTGATATACATACCTACATATTTGCAACGAACTACAGCGTGCCAATTGTTCTGGCCTTTCATTATGAAGCCACTGCAATTTCTCAAGTAAAGTGACTGATTGTGCCACAAATCTATATGTCCAGTTGATTTAACGTAGTAATCCCATACATTCTATTACTACTGCACCTGCAACACCCATTACACTCCCCCAGTATTGGATAACGCAGAACGTTTTTTACTTACTTACAAATTGTAATTCCTTTAATCCAAGTTAGATACATCCAATTACATCGTAAATATCCTTAGACCACTACGCGTGTGGTCTAAAAAAAGCTTTATTTGTTTAATTGTAGAGTTCAAACTCTAACGTATTTTAAGAGTCGTGGTCGAGGGTCATAGAAAGAGAGGGTGATTTTTTATTTGCGAGAGAATGACAATTTTTTACGCCATTGTATTCTATGTTAATCCGTGTTTGACACATCGTGCTGGTAGTCCTTAGTTAATAGCTCTTGTGTGTTTGCGATAAACAGTTCTTTTGTATTGTTTCCTCCTACAATATATTTCTAAAATACAATGATTAATATTTTGGCGGCACAAGTAAAATAATAAGCATGAATATAGTTTTCTTTACAAGTTTGTCTATACACCAATCCAATACAATATGGCTTTTACATTAAATGCAATACTGATTAAATACAGTCTAAGGACTATTCCTTAAGAGTATCTATATATATGCTTATTTACATAAGTATATAAAATAAACATAACTACAAGGTTAAGAAAGTATTCAAAATTCCTTGTTCCTTCGACAGGTAAAATATTAAAAAAATATACAAAATTGGGTTCAGCCATATTCACATATGGCTAAAACATTATTAAATAGTAAGGTTCAGCTTTTACTAGAAACATACATAGATAACAAATTTTGAACGATGCACGATTTTCATATGAGTTGGACAACTAGGCAAAGTCGGTACTTAGGAATATGGATTGGATATATGTATCTATATATATATATATATTAAATCTGTAAGTGATCGCTGTCTGTACATGAAAGTTATTTAGTATACATTACTAGGGGTTTTTAGCAAAGAGTAGAAGCCAAAACAGTGATTTTTAACTTTGTCTGTGTAAATTCAAAAAGCCGTTAGTTTACTGCGATACGATTTAAATGCGGTTTTCAATGGTATATCGTGGTAAGCTTGACTTAACATTTAGTGTTTGTTTTATATAAATCCGTTCATAAATAAAAAAGTTGTGTCTATTTGTAAATTACGCCGCACCTTTCTTCTTTGTTCGATAAATTAAGTAACTGTTTAGTTGATTTGGTTGAATGATAACCTACTAAATATATTATGGTCTGTATAACTACCACGATTAAAAGATTATAAATTGACATTTTTGGAAATTTAGACATTCCATTTAAATTGAGATCAAATCTGTATGATCTATTATAATTATATTACCAACTAATATCATGTACAGAGAGGGTTTACTGTAAATTATTAGATAATAAATTAAATGGTAATTGTTTATGTCACCTTCTACGTTATATGTTCCTAAAAAATTAAGATACATGATAAGTTTTGCTATATATATATATATTAATTATTGTGTTACTTTTAATATCATGCATAGTATAATACAATATACACTACCCCACTACTCAATATACAATATATAGTATAATATACATATATTCATATGAAACCCAAAACATTTTGGTTAACAATTCTGTAGCCTACCGAAAAGACAAATTCCGCGCGAACGGAGTCGAGGGCACGGCTAGTATGTATAATATGCGGATTCTATAGATTATTTACTGAGAAATGTTTACTAGATGCGTGACGCTCAGCGGAAGCCTGTCAAGCTTCGTGTATAGCCCCTGATGTACAAACAGAAGCCACCCCTTCAACAACCTTAAGTTTTAAAACTTAAAATGGTTGTCTATTTCTGTAGAAAACGTTTATCAAAGTCACGAAGTTTGAAGGAAAGAGCGGAGATTTATTTATGTATCTACTCGACTAAAAATAGATGATTGGTAAAGAAAATTTTATGGTCACCCGATATACTCAATTTTGGAAATAAGAAAATGCTTAATTTAATAGAGGTAAATCTACCAAGGCAATACACAATGACAAAATGTATTAAAAAGTATTGAGAAGCTATTTACATGCTTTGTATTGAAAAAAAGAAAAAAAGATCTATACGTCATTGCGTGCTAAAATTATAAGAAGATAAGATAAGAATAATCTTATACCAAAGATATATTGCTTTAAATGAAGTATAGAAGGATATGCACAATGGGTGGCCTTATCGCTAAGAACGATCTCTTACAGGCAACCTTTGGATGGACAAAAATGATAGTTGATTTAAGAATGATGGGAAGCTTGGTGCCATATAGAGGTATAGAGGAATACAAAATGAAATTTTGTTACATCCTACCTACTCATATACAGATAAAGAGATACATATACATACATTACTACATACATAAATTTGTATATACCTACAGACTAATAAACACACATGCATACATACAGACGCACATATGCACATCTGGATTTATTATGGTAAATTAGTTTACATTCAGCAGAAAAGAGAAATCAGGAGGATAAATAATATTTTTCAACCATTTTTTTAAATACTGCCAGTGATTAACCACGTCTTATGGGTGCAGGCAGAGCATTCCATAGCCGAACAGCCTGCACAGTAAAGGATTTGTTATAGAAACTGGTAGAATGCGTAGGTACTGCCAATTCCAGCGTTTCCGACGACCTCAAGCTGCTCCTCGGTGATATCGAAATAGCTGACATTGTCATAGTCGAGTATAGGTAGAAAACGATATTGTGGAAGCGCAATTTTCGTGGCTGTCGGTAGGAAATTACGCAGCCTACGCAAGGATCCCGCCAACGCAAACAATTTCCTACTAACTTCGCGTATCTTCGTGGACTCCATGAGGTGTTATCAATCAAAATCCTAAGATTCTTGACACAGGAACTTATTTGTAACACAGTACCATTAAACACGATGTTTGGTAGTGCCGACCAGTCAATACGTGTTATCATCCCAAGTGAATCCCACCAAAACACAGGTCATAGTTGTTGAGAGCCTTGGGCTGGATTCACTTCTAACCCATATTGTCAAATGACTAAATGGTTCTTGCGTGTAGATCTGAAGATCATCTGCATAAAGGTGGTAAGATGAAACCAAAGATTTAGAGATGGAATTTATGAAAATTGCGAAGAGTAAGGCAGATAAAACGCCACCCTGTGGTACACCCACAAATGTATTGTGCCAGGAAGAAAAATACACACGCTGTCAGCGACTAAACAGGTAACTTTGAAACCAATCAACCACTCTTGAAGTTAATAGAGCCCAATATACAGAGTAGGATGTGGAAGTCTACTGTATTAAAGGCATTGCTAAAGTCTAGCAAGGAAAGTACTGTAACATTTCCATTCTCCTAACATTTGTCAACGCAATAACCGTGTTGTGTCCTGGACGGGAGCCTGATTGAAGAGGAGCCTGGTTGTTTGCATACCAGGCGTTCCAAATCTTTTGATAAAAATTGGAGTATGGATATGGGACGATACTCGGAGGGGGTTGCGGGATTGGACTTCTTAGGTATAGGCATAATTTGGGCTTCTTTCCAAGACTCTGGGAATATGCTGCAAGAGAGGAAGTGATTTAACAGGTGACATAAAAAAGGCAGGATTTCGTATACAATTGGCTGAATCATGTTGCGGTTGATGCAATCACAATGCACTCTTCAACATAACAAGATCACAATTGATTATAATTGAACGGTGGATAACAGGTTGTTGGTATTGATGAAAGATACTGTAGAGTTCTAGTTTTGCAGGTCTGATCATATTTAGACGAAGTGGAGAAGTGTTGATTTAGTAAACCCATGTCAATTTTTTTAGGCATACAATGAGACTGGAACTTGCCAACCCCCAATGTTCTGAGAAATCTCCAGATTCTTCCAGGGTCTCCGTTCTCGACCGTGATATGAATATATTGGCGTTGTGCTTTCCTACACCACTTACTGCAGAGATTTTGTATGGCAATGTATTTATCTAGATTATGAGTTGTAGGTCTAGTTTTAAACTTACCCTTAGCTGCAGCTTTTTTTAATATAAGTGTTTTGATATCTGATGTAAACCATGGTGCAGGAAGATGTTTGATCTTTACTGCACGGATTAGCGCATGTACATTGGTCAGTTAATTTGCAATTAAGGATGCTTACTTTATTATCTATGGAGTCAGTTGCTGTAAGTGTGCTGCAATCAATATTGGTCGCATCCTTACAAGCCCATTGAGGTTCATACCACTGAAATTGCGCTGCAGAAGCATTTTTGGTTTAGGTTTGGGAGGACGAAGTTGGTGAGACAGGAAGATCAGGTCATGATGTGAAAATTCGTTAGCTGCGCACTGGCCTTGCTTAGCGACTAGGTTAGTGGAGGACACGAGAATAAGATCTAAAAGAGAAGGGACAGAATTAGGGAAATTATGTGTAGCATTCAGAGGAAGGATCGACATATTGCATGACTCGATAGTATCAGAAAAAGCAGAGGATCGGAAGTCCTTTTTTTATAAGCAAGTATTAAAATCTCACATTACGATACTGTGGCTATAAGCGATAGACAGTCGTTCTAGAAGACTTTCGAAGGAGGAAAAAAATTGATTCGTAACAAGGGAGAGTAGTAAAATTATTATAGAGCATAATAATATACGAAAACCTAAGGAGCTGACAGCGTTACATATGTACTTGCAATCTTCTATGATATAAGAATAAACACGTGCACGAGTAGCCGTTATAAGAAATACAAATCATAAATTATCAATTGTTCCGTGTCTGGTTGTAAAATACCTAGTAGGCATGGATCGATCAATAATTATCAATATAATATGTATACGTTTATAAGCAGTCTGGTTGTCATAGTACAAGCTCTGATTAGTTTGTGATCAGGCCGTGTGTGAGATGTCTGAAGTTATTATTATTATAGAAGTGTGAATCTATAGGCTATGTTAACGATAGCCTTGGCTCCAGAGAAATGTCCCCACAATATGTAACTTGTTGAGAACTTTCTAAATGATACGTAATTTCCTTAAAAGGCGGTCTCGGTGATGGTATTCTTGACAATATCAATGATGATTTAATATTTATGACCTGTAATTAAGTACAATTTAAAAAAGTACTTTAGAAAACAATAATCCTTTTTTCTGAACCAATTTGTGGAAACATTGTCCTTGAAATGATAGGCACAGCGAAATCTTTCGTGTCTTTTAAAATTGATACATATTTACTTGGCAGTAAAACGACCCATTTATATAATAATAAAAGAAAGATTATCTGATTACCAGTAAGCATGCTATTAAGTTCAAGTTTGTAATTTAATATTCATAAGAATAATAAATCAATCGAAACGGGTTATAATAAATCCCAGTAAGGGATCGACAAGGTACAAGTTCGTATCTTGAAAATGTTATTGTTTATAACCAATGACATTTTTTGTAGCCGATATTATTTTAAATGTGAATATGATGGAAATCACTCCTTATTATTAAACTCTATGTTTTGTGTCACATCACACGTTGTTCGACCACTCATTTTTTCTTAGTACCCACTGGTCAGGGCATTATTTAATTACTTCATCCTACAGTGAACGCCGCCCTGATAGGCTAATAAAATCATTGAAGACATTGTGTAAGCATAAAGATGCTTGATTAGTACTAATAATACACAAAATTAATTACGAACACAACCTTAAGTACACTTTGAATTAGGTATTCTTTAACATTTAATTCTGAATATAGTTAAAGTATTTTAGCTATTCAGTTATCGTTAATATTGAACTAAAGCGCAAGTTTCATATTAATAAAAATATTTCCTTGATGGTATTTCATGAAAATTTTGATGAGTATTATCAATATGATACGACAGCGAGTTCGAATTATGGATATCTTATGTACATATGTAAAAATGCACTCCGTATTTATTTAAAACAAATAAAGCTTACACACATGATTTTTCGCCCTCGACTCTTTCGCTTTCTATTTAGATGCTTTGGTACATATTTCTGTTGGTTTCATTCAAATGAACCATTTGAGTATGGGGAGGTAAACCTCCATTCAACAAAAAAAATCCTAGTGCAATTTGTACTCTTTAAAAATATTACTTATTCAATAGATAATAATACATAATACAAAAAAAAAACTATAATTAACTATGACTTAGAACTACGTCAGTCGATTTCAACTATAGAGGTTCTATATTTAAACTACTATGTATGATAACAATGTTAAATAACATCAATTAGGTAACGTTAGTGAATAGGTCTGTGTACGTGGGTGGGTGACTTTGGACTTGACTAATGATCAAGCTCAGGGACGCTTTGAATTAATGGATATCATCATGTAGCATGCAATCCCTCTCACTCAATCTATTAAATTTGGACTACATTTCTATTTCTAAATTTAATGTAGGTAGTACATACGTTACATTTATGGTATCGCAAGCAGAAATCCAACGTAGGTACTACCTACACTACTACACAAATTAAGTTACAATACCTACTAGCTGTATATGTATAGATTGATATGTTAATCCAACACAAAATCTTTATGCGGTACGTAACATAAGTAACTTGTTTCTTGCACAAATGGAAAAGCCGAATGCAGTACTAAGATACTTCTTATCTCGAAAATAAACTTAGGTACCACTATACTGCAGTCGGCTATAAACTTGACAAGATAATTCTAAATTATGGCGAGCATTTATAATTTAGTCAAATGGGTGTGATGTATGGGGTAAATAACAATTTGCAACCCTTTGTTGAAGGGATGATTATTATAACGCCCTGGTCGACGGGGGGTGATTTGACACCTGATCAATGGGACACTAGTGCAACCCTATTGTTATACTTTATAAATCGTAGTTTTTAATATTTTGAATGTCTCCTATTATAATTTAATGACATATTTTACACAAAAGCACTTATCTTTGATGTGAAGTAGAATTGAGGATAGTAGAAAGAGTCAAGAATAATTATAAAATTTATATTAAAATGTGGTTGGACACGTGCCTACTCGTCAACGGCACGTGTCATACGTCATCAGAGGATCAAAGTTACGTTGCAACATAAAATATTGCTTTACTTCCCTATAATGTTAACAAATAACGTTAATGATTTAATTGCTTTTGTATTTATGACATTCGTAAGGTAGACACAATTATTCATAAGTATGCGCTAAAGCTAATAAATATTATTACAGTTTTTCAGAGAATCAACACCAAAACGGTTGGGCAACTGGGAGGTCCCTCGGTGGTCACCTACACGCGCTCGACCGTTAGAATACCGACCAGACCCCAAACCAATATGTGATTTAAATGGACACTTCCTACCTGGGGCTCCTAGAGGATCCTCCCGATGTTTCGGTCACTACACCGGGACTTGGGATCTACCAAAGAAAATAACCAGAAAAGTAGGTAAGTAGATGCGTACTGCAGACTAATAAAACATCATAGCTACTTTGATTAATTGTGTCGTTGTTGTTCGTCCTTGCAGAAACTCATAAAGCTCCCTCATTTATTTGACAACAAACACGCAAAACACTTCCTACCTTTCAAAAATATCGTGTTGCGCAGTAGTTAGGGGTAATGTTTTTTTGGAATATTTGGAAACTTATGATTCGCTCAATGACTGCATAAGTATGGATTTTTGTTAAAATCGATGACCTATTATTCCTATTAATACTTGTGCACGCGATTTGATGAATAGTATGTGAGCGCAGTCAGGACATGTATCACACGCTATTAACGTGAGCTGTAGATCTATATTTTGCGAGATATGCAGAGCGATGTTGACGGAATATGTCTTTGTCTCGTTTTAGCCGAGGAACTAGCGAAAGAACCGCCAGATGGGAGATTTCCAGATTGGTTAAATCTTCGTGTACAAAGACCTAAAGCTGTGACGGCAGCACGCATGCGCGGTGGTAAACGCGGCAAAGCTAAGAAAGAAGCACGAGTTGAATCGCAGGCAGGACAGACGTTCCAAGTGAGTGAATGAAGTCTCATGTGTTGTGGTCGCGACACTGCTGCGCGCCAAACGTGTTCTTGTTTGTTTGTAATAACGTGTCGTGAATCGACGAGATAGTTACTATATCGTTTAGGTACTTTCAGATACTGTGTAGGGCTATTTTAAGATAATCTTAGTCGCTTTGTAACTTTCAATGGATTATTCTTTTAAGATATACATTTTTAGAATTGGTTAGTAGTGGTCACCTATTCCTGCCTAGTCTTGCCATAAATATTGTGACAAGGAAAATTCATTTTTTTTCTATTGCATAAAATATTTTACACTGTAATGTGTTAGTTCATATATTCATACAATAGCATTAAACATAAAAATGATGATATGCTCGTGTCACACCCAGCTTCACCATCGACAACTATTTCGGAGTTTACTGAAACGATATAGTCAACGGCCATGCATTTCTCTAGTGCATAAAACATTTACTACAGTAATGTGTGTTAGTTCAAACATTAATATAATAGCACTAAAATATATGAAGCTCATTCAAAATTATCTCCATATTGGCTTTCATACAGCCCTTTCGAGTTAGGCCAGTTATCAATAGAAACACGCACTCTTTTCGAGGGAAAATTCATCACTGCCAATCTTATGGATTGTTTTAGGGACTCCAAATTATCATGGCGGTAAAAAGCATGTCATACTCTCCAACACTGACCATAAATCATAATCCAGCGGATAAGTTAATAAATCTTGGTTACGGGGAATGGTGTCGTTGAGAGGGTTAACCACCTTCTCAATGTTTTGACACTTTTTCACAAAAATATGGCTCAGGGCACTCTTTGGTAGCTAAAACTCCACTAAACATTTTTTTAAATCTGATAACACCCTCGTTGTACGCTGCTAACTACTTGGGAAACTTCTATAGATATTTGAGCACAAACTAGGTCATTCTGCTTGTTAAAATATTGTGAAATAGTAAATATTTTTATTCGTCAGTATATAAAATGTTTCTGTGACCTCCCTTTGCATACCGCTTAAGAAGTTGTTTTTATTTTTCCATCCTATTCATTTTGAAATTATTAGTTCAATAATGACCAGTGCGTCTCTTATAGGCTACGCTAGTCCTAAGTCATCTTTTAAAGCACGCGACATTGTTTTAGGTGATATATTCATATATTAATTTCCCGAATTTCTTCGAATTCTTTGCTTCACTGCTTTGCCTTTTCGTACGAATACTACATGGGCGGCCAGATCTTTTTCTGTCACAAACAGAATTTTACATTGTGCCTATTAATAGCCCGGTACACAAGCAATCGATTAATACCAAGCGGATTGAGAGTTTCAAAATTTGAATTTAGCTACATACCTACTTTGTGTAATGGCATCACAGCTATTCTCTTTATCATCTCACTTCATTTTTACATCATAAAAATCTTTAACACTGATTGGCGCGAAAATAAAAAATCACAATATTATCATTGTGTGTGTGTACAGACACACACACACACACACACAATACACACATAAGAATAACAGATTCGAAATTCAAATGTAATATTATGGTTTCTTTAATTGTAACAGTATTTCTGGCCAGACTATGTATTTTATGAAAGTTTATGTGTAGGTATTAGCGCTTTCACATTTACTTGTGCGTTCTCTTTTTTTTATGTAATAAAGGGGGACAGACGAAGTGGGTCACCTGATGGTAGTAACAACCGCCGTCCATGGACACCTGCAACTCAAGAGTTGTAAGTGTGCTGCTCGTCTTTGAAGGTGATGACTGATGGGGGAATGGAATGAGGGGAGGGGAAAGAGGATTTGGGGAAGTGGACCTCCGGAGACCCTAACTTAGTTCGGGGAAAACGCAAACGTTGTTTCACAACCGGATTTCTGTGAGGCCGTGGTATCGCACTGTTCGAGCCGGCCTATTCGTGCCTAAGCATAGCTCTACAATGTTACAAGCTGTAGCTCTTTCAATGTTACAGCTTTTGTGTACCTATCAACCACTGTAAGCGTCACCGGTTAATATCTAGATACCTTTTTTTAATGTTACAAGTGTATGCCTAATGCATACATATGCATCTTTATTTTTTGTGCATATTTATTCTTATTCATACGTTTTCGTTTTTTTTTATTTCAGTCACGCCTGTGTCCGCTTCACAATAAGCCAAAGAAAAAACTTACATATAGCCTTATAGATCACGCTTAGTAGCTTTATCACATACTTTAGAGAAGTAGAAAATATTAATTTCTACAGTTGTACAAATTTATTGTTTTCATTGTTTACATGTCTGTGCAATTAAGGGAGCTATAAATAACTCTTGTAAGGACAAAGAAGAAACCGAGAAAGAAGAATTGCAAAATAGTTACGATCACAAAAGTGAACAACGAAATGAGGATAGTGATCCTTTAGACATAAATGTGAAGAAAGAACCTATAGACGCAGACGGACACAGTCCTTACATCCCAGGTACATTGACCGATCCTGATAAAAGACATGACACTCATGAAATTTTAGTAAAAGACGCTGTAGAAAAGTTACACGGTCCACAAGAGGAAGACACAGATAAATTTTGGAGAAAAGTAGCAGAAAACGCGGATAAAAATGATCAAATTCGACGACAGAATATGAGAGACGTTAGAACTAGTGGAACACCAAAATTACCTTACGTAAATGTCGTTCACAACTTTCAGTTTGCTAAAAAAATGCATGTCGGGAATCTGGAACATCAGCCTTTACCTGATACTTTAGGATACCGGAATATGACAAAGATTGCAGAACATCGAGATTCTGACATCATTGTTAAACCGTATGCTATCGGTTGGAAAGGTTACGGCGCATCTGGTCCTACGTGTTGCACGAAGATGCGCGTTCACCGACCAAAGACTTGTGACCCGAAAAAACCTGATGGTGATAAAGATAATACTCACAGGCCTGCTACGTCTGCTCCAGATTTAGGTGGACAATCTAAAAAGCCCATGACTTTAATGGACTTAGCAATTTGTTGGGACTTTAGGCCAGACGATCCTAAGAGGGAACCGCGACCACCAAAACATATAGACGGTTCAAACGGTTCGAAGGCTCCAGCTGTCTTTACCATGGTACATACGCCAAAAGAAGAAGTAGATAGCAGCCCCATCGGTCACACAAATCCTATATTTAATCAAAATCGCATGGTTGGAGATTCCGGTCACCATCCTGTACCGTATTTTGAAAAAGATTTGAAAAAGGATAAAAGACGGGATTCTTGTGATGTTCAGTATTGTCCTCAACATACGAGTGAGAAGGGGAAACTTGTGTCTGGATCGTCCAGCAGAAAGAGTTCAAGTCATTCAATAAAGAAGCCAGAGTGTGATGGTATTCATGGGTGCGGCACACCAAGTGAGATAAGCCGTAAATCGAATCAAGACGAAACAAGGCCGGACAAGATACAGCCAATAAAGGATGTATGGAGTAACAAAAACAAGGATAATGGCAATCACAATAGAAGTCGTACTCGGAATAGCATAGAATCTTATGTGAAGACTCCACTGGCTCAAGGGAAACTACACCACAGCTCGCCCAACGAATCTCAGCAGCTTTCAAGACATTCGACTAAGGACAGCGATTCATCAAATATTAAACACAAGAATTGCGTGTCTTGCAATGGCACAAAAATACCACAAGACACGAAACAAAAAGAGGAATACAAATTTGCTTTTAAAGCCGGTAATCCTAATTCGGTGCAAAGCGTGACTGGTTCTACTGATTCAAAAGGAGTAAAGATGCCAAAAATGCGGCATCCTTATACCAAGAAGTCTTATACTATACCGACATTGGCGCCTCCTTTCAGTATTTGGCGGGACGCGAACGCAACTGGTTACCCTGAACACTGGCGTTTAGCAAGCGTGTATCAGCACGCTTATAAACCACCTGAACAAAGGCGAAAGCCCTTAATAGACAGTGTTTATCAATGATGATTAATATACAACAACTTTGTATTGACAACGTTTATTGCCCAGTTACCAATAACAATATATAAATTATTCAGCAGAATTAAATATCTCTGTGATTAATCGTTTTATCATTAGATAACGCGCAGGTGTGAGTTATCTGTTCATGCGTTTAAAGATTACTAGTCTTAGTCTTTATCATGTTAATTATTTATTATTAACGATTCACGTGTTCAAGGTAAGAACCTCTCGTACTCCATAAAGAAGGTGCACTTTCTTATTGTCTCCCAGGCCTTGCTGCAGTAGTGGAACCACCCTCTTTCTGATAAATTGGGCACATTAGTGATTTGATGTCTATTGACACCGAGTATCATCCATCTTAGACGTTTTGCTAGTTCTTGAAATGGGGGATGTCCACGGTAGATTTCACGATTTTCTGTGGACAGATACTGAATTAGTAACAGATATAATTTAAACTTTTATAAATCACAATACGCTACACAATAACTGGTATTAGAACGAAATTAGTAATCCTAACATTTAAATACCAATAGTACTTTAGTCGGCGATAACGTGCATTGATATACCGTCGTCACTTCGTATTTTTCTCATAATATCACAGTGAGCTGTGACCGAAACGCAAACACGAGTGAATTATATTAACTCGAGTGCGCAAGACGAAGGGTTATGATGTGTCAATCAACCGGATCAATTAGCCCACTACAGTCCACTGCTGGACATAAGCCTCTCTCAATGTGTGCTATACTACCCGGTCCTACGCTTTCGGCATCCAGTCGTATGTATGTAGTTATGATGTTTCTTTATCAGGTCCCTAGAGCCTGGATTTCGACATGTTAGGTGTCATTCGAATTGCTTCAATGGTGAGTCACATGTGGTATAACCTTTCAAGATGGCATCCGCAAAAAAAAGTTTTAACTATTATTTTATTATTTTAATGTAATGCAGTCGGGCTTTATATTTTTTGTTCGTCGTTACCAAATATCAATATAACTATATTTATTTTACTTCAGTAAGTCATTTGGTTCATAGAGGAGTGGAATAGAACCCATCTATTCCATCAGGCTTCGTAAAAGACAACTAAGGGATCGGATTGTTATCTATCAAACTGTATATATATAGTCCAGTTTGACAGAAATAGGCTTGCCCCTGTTACCTTAGTGGCACCAAAATATCATTAGCAAGAAGTGGGTGTTTAAATGTAACAGGGTGAGCGTATGAATGTATTCCTGATTATTTCCTATGTGAGAAAAATCATTTCTAAAAATGAGAAAACTGGAATAAAGCACTAGCATTTTGGTACACCCCTAACATACTTATGCGATTCTTCTGAAGAGATTTCAAGTCAGAAGCTTAACCCGTAATTTACTGCTAATCCATGTTCATAGGCGTGATTGCTAATATATTTGTATTAAACGTTTTTTATCTATTAATGATAAGTGAGCGAGTAGATAATTGTTTAAAATTCACATGGAGTTGTTGAGTTATATAGTGAATAACAATAATTTAAATTAGATCACGGCCTAAAGCCGATTGTTATAAATACCAGACTCTATGGTAGAGGTAGGCAGAGTCGTCTCAAACGTCCACTTTTATTATACAGCCCTCCTTTTCTAATGCTATAGTTAAAAACTAATTGATCCTCGGAAACAGTTCTACTTTTCATCAATTCAAACTCTTGTGAAGTATACAAGAGTTTGAATGATGATGATTGACTTTTTTTTTCAAACATCGCTTTACCAGGTGTTTCAAAAAGATGTGGTCAAATTTATAGCATTCAAATAGTTGATTTAGCTTTAAATATGTATTAAAAAAGCTGGGTAATATTTTTGTGATGTGGGTGTAAACATTTCTAAACAACTTATTACAGTTTTTTCGGTTAATATTTCTAAAATGCTCTTTATAACTGTTTCAAATAAAACCCTTACTCACCAAAATCACTATATATTTCCGGCAGAAGGAATAAATTAATTGGCATGCCACAACTGTCCACATTATAACTCTTGCAAACGCTGTCCACATTTAGACAATTCTTATTTGTGTCGCTGTACATGTACATTCCTGAATTTAGTTGTAGATTCGATTTTTGAAATGCTTGCCTGAAAATGAACAAATCTATAGGTATTTGTGATCGACGTTTACTAAAAAGATGTTGATTTGAAAGGAATCTAGCCTATTTAAGGGGTCTTAAATATATTGCTTATAATTTTCTCTATTTAAAAATGGCCCTGTACTCGCTTTGGGTAAGTTGTATCGGATTAAACTGATGTTTAATGTGGCCTCTATTTTTCCTTCATGTTTTTTTAGTGACGGGAACAGAAAATGATTTATAAATTATCAAATAAATATAGACGGAAAAGCGATATCAGACAAGATGAACTTTGGACAAAAAATTATCAATAGTAACAATAGAATATACTAATAACACATACATACATATTCCAGCCTCTATTCCCAAATGGGTAGGCAGAAGCCTATTAAACGCTTATATTTTGCCGACTAGGAATACGAGTATATTGAAAGGAAATGAGGTATATATGTAATAAAATACATCAATTAGAAAGGGAAGGAAAGAGATAGAAGATCAGGGTTGCGTGTCCTGTAGCATGAAGCCTGCAAGCCTATTACTGACAACCGTGCGTACATTGAAAGGAAAACGTAAGAGGCTTTTGGCTTTTTTATTACATAGGGAGACAAACGTACAGACGGGTCACCCGATGGTAAGTGACAACCGCCGCCCATGGACACATGCAACTCAAAGTCATAAGTGCGTTGCCCGCCGTTGACGGTAATGAGGGGGGAAGGAGAGGTGGAAAATGAGGGGAGGTGAAAGAGGAGTTGGGGGATGAGGCCACCAGTACCCTTAAGCATTGTTTACCGGTTTTCTGTGAAGCTGTGGTAATACTCCGGTTGAGGCAGCCTATTAGTGCCTAAGCATGGTTCTCGAACGGCATAAAACAATAATCTCTGATAAAGGTTCCTTCCTTACAACGATAAGAAATGTTTAAAACGGTTTACATACCTATAAAGATCTTGCATAGTCGCAACAGCCTCAGGAGTAAAGTCCTCAAGCTGACATCTATTGTGTAGCAGCAATAAGTGCGGGTGACTCTCCCCCCCACCTGTGGACTCCGAACCTTCCTGACTACTCGCTATAGTGTTAGAGGCTGACAACGACGGCTTCAACATTTCTGCTGCTTGAATGTACCTACGGGAAAGTGACATCCTCAAAAAATATTCCACTTATCGTATAAGTCACTCTCGCCTATATCTCCGAAGGGGTAAGCAAAGGCGTCACAAACGCCAACTTGTTGCTAACCATAATTAAGTCAAACTTACGCAATAGGAGGCAAGCCTATTGCCGTCACCTGGACATTGTACGACTGTATATATACTGTCTGAGAAATAACATTCCGATTTCATTTTTTTCCCCTACAATTGCTCCATCGTTTACCGATGATTCTGCTAACGTCAAGGTGGAAAGTTGAATTCTTATTCTTCAAAGTAGGGCTATTGTTATTTATTTATGGACTCTCTCTCGCGTGTATATTAAACGCAGAGATTCTGCCAATGTCAAGTATTTCTAGAGAAAAAAACAGTCTATAAAAATATGATCGCCATGTTGGTCAAAAACCTTCGATCAAAGTAGGGCTAATTTAATAGGTGTCATATTTGACATCTGTCAGTCCGTTGGCTTTAATAGCCTTCTTTTGACATTATTACGATAAAAATGTATTTTTAATTAAAAACAGTTAAGGAATTGCTTTAAAAAAATATATAACATTGTATGCTCTTCGTTACAAGATTACGTTGTCGAATTTTGAAGAAAGTCAGTATTTTATATATCAATAAAAGACTGACAGATATCAAATGTGACCTATGAATAATAATTGCCATTTCCTCATAGTCCTACTAGTTTGTCCTACCAGTATGACAACGAGGATATACTAGTCTTCAATCATACTGTAACTCCTCCTCCCGTATATATTATTTACGTACAAAGAAATATGAGATAAGAATAATCTTTATTGTACACCAAAGACATATTGCTTAAAATTAAATATATAAGGTTATACACACCAATGGGAGGCCTAATCGCTAAGAGCGATCTCTTACAGGCAACCTTTGGATAGACAAAATTGATAGTGGATAAAAAGAATAATGGGTAGGTGCATGATAGGAGTAAAGAGGAGGAGAAAATGCAATGTCAAAATAGATCATAGATATTAAGGAATATATTATGTTAATGATACATTAATTCTTCAAAAAATTGAAAGTTCAATTCAGGTACACTACGATGACGTAAATTGTCGGACATAGTATTTGCTTCTCCCGAAGTTAAAATAAAAAAATATATTAACACTTTTTACGAAAATTTAATTCTAAAGTTGAAAGAATAGTTCGGCTATGCACGGCGTTGGCTTTGCTGCCTGAAATCAAATTGCAGATGAAATAGCGTACGTAAAGAACAACTGTCCTAAGACTCAGAAATTAACAAAGTTCCTGAAATGTACGAGCACGAAATGGTTTAATACATATTATATACAGACATACTAGGACACAGTGGTCTACATTATGGTGTACGCCACAGGACCAATGATGAGGTAGATAAAGAAGTAAACAAAGCGATCTCCAGTATCAATTCTAATTCTAGGTTAACTTAACTTTTTAAATGAAAAAGAGAAAGATTTCATTAAAATTGACAAATGGAGCTCATACACGGAGAAATTTGTAATGGTTATGTTCTAGAAAAATTACGATAAAGGTCTCCTAATTTTAAGTTTTATATTTTCATTTTCTTTTATTTTTTTTTAGAGGAGGTGCCAAATTGATAGTATGCCTACAAGGACACATATCCTCGTGGTCATACTTATATGACAAACTAGTATGACTATGAGGAAACATGGTTAAATTGGCCCTACTTTAGTCACCTTTTAAGACAAAACAGCCTATGTCCTGCTTAGTCTGAACCACAACCACCTGAAGGTTGACTGGCAGAGGCATTAAATAGGCATACGAGAGTACTCTGCATAAAGCTTAAATAAATAAATAAATGTGTTATACTTTTTATATGGAACAGTCTCAAAAAAATTAGTGCTAAGTACTAATTACCGTAGGAAATTATAATCCGTAAACCAATCCTGGACTGCAACCAGCACATGGCAAATAGTCATAAGATACGAGGCTATCTGAAGACAGTCAACAGTGACTACATTAGCACTGCGGGCAGTAATAGTTGTATTTGATTCTTCTATCAATGACGGCGACCACAACGCTTGACAATCAAGCAGTATTACTCGATCGTTTGTGATGTACATGTCAATACCTGAAAAGTTTTGCAAAAGAAAGTTAGGTCTAAGGTTGTTTGTTTTAAAGTATTTTTTGAAAAAATTGGTTTTATTTTATGACTTGATACCTACGTATTTAAAAAAATTTACATTAGAAAGCCCATTTCTTGAGGAAGGCTATAAGCCATGAAGTTCACATTAGTTTAGTGTTAATAATGATTGTTGTTGTGGAAAACCCTCAGGTAAAACACATTAAATGAATGAGGGAGTTGGTTAGTGTTGATGGCAGTTAGTAGTGAGTTGAACTGCATAGGTTGAAACTACAGGTTCATACAGGCACACATCATTAAAGTTTTGTATGAATGTTATTGCAGTCTGGCCGTATGTGAGATGTGTGAAGTTGTTATTGTTATTATTATTATATTAAATTAATTTTGTAGGGAGTGTATTATTTGGTTAACACCTTTCGGTTAGCCACGCCCACGCCCAGCGCGCTAATATCGACACGTATTTATCCATTTCTGCTGCCCCTCACATCTAACAGACCTGTTAAGTAGTTTTTATATATTGTAGTTAGCTGTATTTTTTTTTTATTATTTGTGTTATTTTTATTTGAATAAACATTATTCTATAAATCAACTACAATATTATATTAAAATTTAATATAACAATATCAATTTACTTTGTTAATTTATGTATAACATAAAGACAAAACTTTCCCTGTAGAGGGCTCGGACCTTGCAGCAACAACCAGTTTGAGTAACAGGTTTGAAACCCAACATTGAGCTATTCCCGTCATTGATCTAACCTAGCAGTATAACCAATATGTTTTTTTCCTCTTTTCTATAGCCTTCCCTTGTTCCTTTCCTTTCAATATACACCTAATTTATCAATCCTTAATTCCTAGTATCTGTTTGATGGCTGGCTACCTAATACATTACTTGTACCAAATTCTAATTGGTAGAATGTGGGTGTTTAATAGACCTCTGCCTACGCCAGGGATATAAATGAATAAAATATGAAGTTACAAGTGATTAATACCTTTTGTGCAATGTACACCTCTTTCAATTTGCTCAATGTCCTGCATTTTAAACTTAAAAATGCCATTATTGGCAGTGGCTTGTGGCTTAGGCTCAGGCACTCCAGCAAAGTCCAGTGCTTCTAATTGGTTTTCTAATACAGCTACATCATTGCCTTCATATATGTTGTCAGATATTATTTCATGAGAATTCAGTATTTGGGAGCATAGATTTTGATCATGAATATTACTTGCAATCAAATTTAAAATCATGGACTTCCCTACTCCCTGAGTCCCTGAAAATATTATTATAAAATAAATTAATAATGTAAGAAATTAAAAGCAACTACCCTGACAAATCAACTTATGTATACACAAAAGGTGGTAGTGGATGGGCTTGATTTTTTCATACAATTTTGTGCTAGTCTCATTCCAAAAAAAGGTACTGGATGTTGACTTTACTGGTACATAATACATCTAAATCTATAGACAAAATTTAGATTTTTTATTTTACTATAGGGGGGCAGACAAGCAGACAAGTTTTGTCACAAGTGCACTGCCCACCCTTGAGGGTAATGAAGGAAAGAAGAGAGGTGGATTTGAGGAGTCTCTAATGGAGGGGAAATGGTTTTCTTTGAGGTTATGGAATTACACCGGTTTTACCCCATATGTGCCTAAGCATGGTTGGGTGAAAGGTGATGCATGATTTCTTCATTTTAGCTAAAGAAACATTACATGTGTAGAACACATGTAATGTTTCTTTAACTTGCATTAAAAGTTTAAAAGCAAAAGCCCCGGTAGCATAATGGCTAAGGTGTTGGACTTGTGTGAAGTGGTTTCAGGTTTGAAACCCAAACAGTGTACCACCGTCATGAACCCATGAAAGCTTTTAGCTTAGCTGGGGGGAGTAAATGAGAATACTAGTAATGTGTGACCCACATTGCTAGAATTCTTTCATAAGAATATTTCTCATTTTTTTTTCTCTCGCATGTCTCTTTTATTTATTTTTTTATATTTATGAACAAATGAAGAATATTTAAATGTAAGTAATTCAAGACATCTAAAGAAGGCATTGTCCTACATTTGGTAATTTAGATCTTTATTAAAATAGATGGCAAATGATTGAATGACTAAACATGAATGTATGTATATGTGGATTTTACAAAATCTACTATGAAATTTTCATATTCTTATGGCTGGTTAGAGAGAATAGGTTTAGATAATAGGCACACCCCCTTCAAAACAGTGGGACTGACAAAAAATATTAGGCTTTCTGTAATGATGTAAATTATTTACCAATTATTCCAACTACTAAGTAGTAAGTGCTAGAGTCATGAAGGAATTCCAAAGCTGCAGTATTAAGTTCCAGATTCTCATCTAACAGCTTTACAGGTTCTGTCATAAATTTTAATGGTGGTGCTGATTTGTGTTCTGCAATAAGAGTAAAACATATTTTGAAAACTAACCTGTGGAAATCTGTTAGTGCCAAAAAAAATTAAATCATGCTAGGTGCTGAACTTAGCTGATTATCTACTATACAATTGATCTGAATAAATAAGGAGGCATCTTTTGAGGCAGTCAAACTCAGAACTTCTAATATGAGTAGTGATAATGTTACTAATTACACAAGTTTGTACAAGTTGCAATACACCACCTATGAGGGAAATCCAAGTTGGTAAAATTTTGTACAAGTTTTTTGACATTTACTTACACTATTATATACAACTACACACTATTATACATAATGAATAAAGTTTGTGTAACAAGTAAAATTTAGCTTTTAAATAACTAGACCTACTTATTATACATTTCTATTAACATCTCTTGGCAATGATGTTACAGAAAATATTACAAAATTCTAGGATCATTTTAACAGTTTATTCTATCTTGTTTTCTTCATCTGAATGATACAACAAGCATGTTATACTTGTAGGTCACATATAAAAAGTCAAAGTCTTAACAAAGGTTGTACCTATGGTTTTCTTTTCTTTGTTTTCATTTTGAGCAATTTTACATGGATGCCCTTCAGGTTCAGATGCGGTAGTTTTTAATGATTTAGGGCTCTGTGGTCGTTCTTCTTTAGGAGTGCTTTGTTCCCTTGTTTTTAATATAATAGTTGGCTGTTTTTCTTTTTCTTGCTTATCTTTAGTTTGATCTTTGACGATTTCACGATCTGATTTCAATATGACTGGTCGCCTTGGTGTGGCCTCCTGTATATAGAATATGTCGTTAGAACACAAACTAACTACATAAGATATTGAATAAGTAGGTTTAGTTAAGATTAATTAAAATATTCGTTATACCTTGATAGCAAACACTTTTTTCTTTTTATCTGCCATACTCTGTTCAGTGATGAAAATCAAGTGTTTAAAGTATTGTGTATTAAGACACGGTACATAACATCATATAATGTTTATTATTCAATTCAATTCTTCATTGTGGCCTTTGTGGAGATGTCACCACAATTTCGCCAAATGTTTATTATTCTCATTTTTGTCAAACTTAATAATAGCGGTGGGCCATTTTGAGATTTACTAATGAAAATCGAGTGATTATGACTATGTCTCGAAATATCTCGATTATGGCAGATTATACTACACTATTGAAGTCTTTGGATAAAGTAGTAAATTTAGCAACGTCATTCAATGATAAATATAAAAAGTTATTAATATAAATAATAAATCTTATAATCGAATATGAGTATTATTCCATTGTTTTCATCATTGAGATGGTGATATAGAACGAAGAGAGGTGCGGGTAATGCGATCAATGGCGCAATGCATACTTTTATGACCAGCCACAGAGTCTCAATGAAGGCTCGCGTGGCTGTGCATAGAGGTGTGATGGTGCCAACACTGATATGTATGGTAGCGAAATTTGGATATGGCAGAAGAAGCACGAAAGCAGAATTAATGTGGTAGAAAGGAGTGCATTGCGAAGTATAGATAATGTGAAATTGAGCGACAGAGCGAGGAATAGTGTGATAAGAGACCAGTTTAGTGTGAAAGATGATGTAGTGACTAAAATAGAAAAAGTATGCTGTACTGGTTCGGTCATATCGAAAGGATGAATGAAAGAAGATTGACAAAAGGTATTTATATGGCAGAGGTAAATGGAGTTGACAGAAGAGGAAGACTGAGTTTAAGACAATCTAAGCAAAGGCCAGGTCAAAAGTACCTTTGTCCGACGAGGCGAGAAAGGTATGTCAGAATGGTGGCCGTTTGGTTAATATACATATATAGTGTGCATCCCTAAATTTTCATATATGAACTGTCATAGATCGCGTACCCTTCTTTTAAATATAAAGCGATTAGTGGACATCCTGATTTCGAGTGGGAGAGCATTCCAGAGAAGAACTGACTGCACGTAGAACGAAGAGTTCACGAAGTCTGAGTAATGAGGGGGACACAAGAGAAGTTTATTGTTTAAGTTTATTGTTTATGGAACGAAGGTTTCTATCATGATTAGAGCACAAGAAACGAAGGTAGGGAGTTAAATAGGAAGGGGGAGATGGGGAGTTAAGAAACGAGAAAAGAGTTAGTGCTCGCAGATTACGACGCTGGCGAATAGGAAGCCATTTTATTTCAGAACGTAAAGCAGTCACGTGGACATACTTGCGAAGATTGAAAATAAATCGAATGCAGTTATTGTAGTTATGTACTGACATAAAGTGTTGCGAGATTTACCCACTTTTCTGTTCTTAGGTCCATTTGGTCAACACTCAAATCAAATCATTTAATTTCTTGAACGGTAATAGGTAATTACAAATATGACAGTACAAAAAACCATTTTAAAGTTATTCGAATAAATTGTAATCGTAAATAATTACTACTGTTTGTTCAATAAAATAAGCCAGTTTTGTAAAATTGTAACCAAAAAGTATTTTTTTGTGAATGTCGACAGCATAAAGAATAGAAAGTACAGTCTTGTACAGTATCACACCGATACTATCCCTAGAGTTCTTAAGGTATTTTTAACACTTTTCCTTTGGATACTACATTACATTTCTGTCAGATCTAATAAAGATATAAATGATTTGGACGTCGCTAACTCATAATTAAAAACAACACAATACTTTTTCAAACAAAATATTCAAGGACGTAACGTGTTGATGTTGAATGATGGAAATAATTCCTGTCACTAGTGTATACACCATTGTGTATTATATCGCTTATCGATATGAGTATTTCAAATAAAATCTTTGTTTTTCGTAGGTTGTGCCCCACCATATTTGAGAACATTTTGGCTTCAAGTAACGTGACTAAATTAGGCCAGTAAAACAATTCTTGCTGGCAACACCACTTGCATTGCATTAAATATAAGTTGTCATTGTGTTGAATTGGGCAATAATTCCAATATTCGTAAAGAATAGTACTCTGTACAGGGAAACGAAAAATAGACGTAAAAAGGTGTTTAAACTGTAATAATGGTATATTTGCGCTTCTACAGTTTTCTTATTATCAGTTTCATATCTGTGTTGTCTGTTTACGCAAATGATGAGTGTATAATGAAAAGTCCCTGTGTGTGTGTTTTCCCAAACGGTACTGGAATCGACTTAACGCCAGCGGTTTCATCAATGTTTTATTCGGCCCAAGTATACGACGAAAAGTTGAAAACAACACCTAATTCAACGTATATGGAACTGACCACATTCTACTATCATCCTTGTATTGATACTCCATATAATACTACCATACCGCCACAAGCGCAGACGACTTGCAATCAGTCTCTATCTGTAAGTGCCAAAAATAAATTATTTTCTTTATTAGTCACTTTCAAGTCTGAAAGACAACTTAAAGCACATTTAATGTCTAAGGTTGAATATCAAATAAATTTTATGCCATTAGGAACATTTGAAAAAACTAGTTATTGCCAAGTTACACCTACCTAACCAGTTTAAATATGTAAATTATTGTAATAGAAAAATGTGTAAACTTAGACAACTATGCCTTTGTAGATATCATTTTACTAGTTTACATTTCTATGTTAGAAATTAAATTAAGTGTCCACACGAAAAGTTTATGGGTTGCTAATAATAAAATCTGAATACTAAGAATTTTAAAGGTTGTTCATTGTTAACCAGCACCTAGGTAATCACCCATCATTATATTTTGTTCTCAGCTCAAGCAAAATTATTGATAAGTTTAAAATAAAATGTTTACTAACTAATTTGGAATCAAATCATTCTTGACATATCTGTGACAGGAGTGCGAAGAATTCACAGTCCCTGATGACCTGACAACACCTGTAACACTGTATATTTGCAATCATTATTTGTTCAAAGAAATTACGAGTCTATGTATTGTTACTATTTACACATGTGTGTGTTTGTACAGGTCTGTCTGTGTATGTATGAGACTACTCAATGCAGAGTGAATTCTGTTGATTTACCCTCAAGTAGGCATGTGTGTGTGGGTTCAGGGGATATTTCATTATCTCAGTGCTCCCAATTTCTCTTTCTATAACCTTTAGCATGAAATATGTGAGGCTGATCAGTCTGAGTGATTTAGTTTGTGTGTAGTTTCCTTTGCCAGGCTTAGGCAGGAATACTATTTTCACATATTTCCAGTTCAGCTTCTAGATAGATGGACCATAGATGATCCACAGTGCAGTGTTACATTATTTTATCAGAACTGGGAAAATACTGTCCAGTTTTGCCACTTTGAATGGAAGGAAGCTTTTGATTGTCCACTTTATCAATTTACATATATTTATTATCATACTATTTCCATTTCCTCACACTGGGCCAGTTTAGGAATGGCAATGTCCGAGTCAAGTAGGCAGATGCCTTCATCACGCTGGCCTGGGGAAGGTTCACTAAGCCTGATGGTATTTATGTCCATGGAGCAGAACTTAGCAATTAAGGTGGTGTTTGTGTCTTGGGTGTCACAATAAAAGTATGCTGGTTAACAATGGAAATGTTTAGAAGTAGTTTACCTCAAGTTGTTAAGGCCGCAAATCCTGCCATTGCTAATCCAAGTCTCCTGCATTAGGGCCACGGCCTTGGTGTTGATCTACAGCATTCTGCATAGGTTAACCATGAAGTCTGGCTCTGCTGGAGGTCAGTTTGTATGATGGTGAGGTTAGTGATTGGAAGAGCTGGCAGTGCCATCATTACTGCTCAGCATGAAGGCCTTGTCCTCATCCTGGTCACTCTCCATCTGTGGTTCTTCCTCTCGACTGACTCTGAAGTTGGTCCTTTACTTTATTGGCCTGGTTTTGGTTGGGTTTTCCCTATGGTCCGCTGCCTAGGTCACCGCTGGAGACTATAATTATTCTCTTCAAGATTAAATTATAAATGTTCTAGTAATGTTTATAATATGTATAGACATTGTTAAGTATGGTCACCATTTCAAAAATTGCAATGTTTTATTTTGCAGATTTGTCGTCATGTAAATATTATGAGGCTGGACAATGAAACCACACAAACATTTACACTTAGTAACAACAGTTATGACTATCTTGGAAAGACTAGCAATTCGAAGTTCTCTGCCCAAGGAGATTCTATCATATATCCAAATGGGCCATCGTAAGTATTTTTTTATTTATAGTACTATTAATTTTACAGCCTATGGTACTACTTGTATTATCATCTATACCATAGTTTCTTAACCTTATTTTGCTCACTGCCCAATTTGTGATTTTGTTTTAAAACATCTATAGCCACTAAAATATTTGTAAAATATTATAGTCCTGAGATAGGATATAGCCACTATCCTCTTTCTGAGTTTAAAATGAAGAATGAAGTTTTAATGTGAGCAATTAAAACACATACTTAGTTATATTGATTGAGAAGGTTGGATTTGATGCATTTTAATCAGTTTGTTAAAATCAGGCTTGATTTTACTTAAAAAAAACCGCAAGTAAAGTACCATGAAGCCGATTTCTCTTTTTAGTTACCAACTTTGCTATAGCACTTAGTCCATGTTCAGCTAAATAGGAAGATGGGAAGATATTGCTAACCATTCTTGAATTTAATTTTTAATTCCTCATTTGTCGTTAGTTCTATTGGTTTTTCTTATAAATGGGATGATCCTGCTGTGTTAACATTTGAAAAAGGACCTTAAACCCAGTCTGGTATGCCTGTTTAAAATCCCTGTGAAGGTTGATATCATTAAACAATTAATGTAGGTCTGCAGGAACCCGCATCACAGATCCATTTTTGTCATTTGCAGCACCCATCAATTTTACCTAATCATAGTTAACTGTTATTAACGTTTCAAAAGCATTTCTAAACCTTTTGGTTACAAATGTTATATAATTCAAGTTATTCATTTATGTTTGCCCATGAGTCATTAAATTTTTTGTTTCCTCTCAAATATGACTAAAAATATGGTTAAGTTGTTTGCAGATTGAATGCTCATAAATCAATAATACAGCAATTTGTTAAAAAAAAAAACTCGATTTTCAGAGAAACAACAGTTCTACTGCAATGTGTTCAATCATACAATCAGCTTCAAGTGTATTCAACAAGTGAACCATCTAAACTTGTAAGTCATCTCTGTTTGCTTATCATACAAATTATAATAAGTATTGTTAATAAGAAACATGTGTGTTTTGTCAAGGCCGTAATATATAACAAAATAATAGTAGGTAATTATTGGTAGGTATATAAAATTGAATTAAATAAGTGTATAATTTGGAAATTAGTTGTTGCTACAGGCATTTTAGCCCCTTGACTTCTAAGGGCCCACAGGCTCTTTGTTGCATAATTGTACTAAGTGTAAATGGAAATAGTGAAGAATTTACTATTTTTCTATTTCTTTTAAAATGTAATTATTTTTACATCATTTCAATTACCCCTGTCGTTGTGTAGAACTAGTGACTGGTTACTGACAAGACTCATTTTAAAGTGTTACAATTAGCTAACACTTAAAATCAGTCTTGTCTATAACCAGTTAGACATTGCAACTACGTATGTCGCCAATTGCAGAATGAACTAACCACACAAAAATATTCTTCCCCTGTTTCTCTTACAAAGATCGCATGGGCTGTCAACTTTCAACGTCTGGAAAAAAATAAAATTGCACCTATTTATATTTCAACAATGTTTATTTATATCGCGCACTGAAAAGATATTCTCATACTTGTTTCGTTACTTAAGACTATAGACATTTTATTGTTGTCATATCCGACTTACAGGGTTATCTAAATATTTTTTTAAGTAACATATGTATTTACATTACTCTACTGACTGTTGGGACCCTTGATTAGTTTCAGTTACCCATAAATATCTTTTTTTTTCTCTATTTGATTCTTACTGGTGTACAATAAAGAGGTATATTATTATTCTCTTTATTTAACTTAACAAACATATAAATTACACTTTTTTATATAAAAAACATATATACTTTTAAAAAAAATAAAAAATGTGTTCCACCGGCATCGAGTGTAGGGACCAAGCTACTGGTAGTTAGGGCTCCGGAAACAGGAACCTCCTCACAATACGAGACGTATTTTTGCATCAGGGCCCTTTATTATTACTGTTTTTATTATTATTAGGCACTTTGCTCCTATTAATCTGCAGTTTCGTAAACAAAAAACAAACATCATTTCAATGAAACTATTAAAGGGACGCTTGCAAATATATTGCCTTTTAAAAAACTTGTTTACTTTTGCTTGAAAACCCCTGTAGTGTAGTCGAAAACTTCATCAAGAAGCTGATAGGCGTAGCGTTTGCCTTAAGTTATTCCTCTGAATCCGAACCATACGCAACCATTTAGTTCCCGAGGTGTGTGAACACTGGTGGTGGGAGCGACGCTGTGTTATCATCTCATCACCCTGTATTTCGATGTATTTTGCAAAGTCTCTTTAGGCTTAAATGTTAAATATCGCTTGTGAGTTCATTTTAGGATCGTCAACTACATAAAGCCCACGCTCGCATCTAGCTGCACATGACAATAGTAGATCGATACTGTGTCTTAAAAAAAAAAAATCAAGAATATAACTTGAAACTCATATCCTCCCCATGTAACATGGCAGCTGGATTCAACCACGATTCGCTGTTGTTAATTGGTGAGTCGGTTGACCAAAAATCTTATATAAAATATGTTTTTAAATTACAGGTGTTAGCATTCTATTCAAAAGAAGCTTGTTTAAAGCAGATTGAAGATGTAGGAAGATCAGCTGGTTCAACCCTTTTGATTATATTCTTCTCTTTCGTCATATTCTACCTCGTCCTTGGCATCTGTACCAAGAAATTCCTAATGGGTGCGACAGGTATTGAAGTCATACCCAACCTTGGATTCTGGTCAGAATTACCAAATCTCGTTAAGGTTAGTAGTATTTTTATTCTTCAAGATATTATAAACAAATTTAAAGTAGATACTAGGAGAGATCACTTATATACAAATCACATTAATTGCATTTTTTTTTGCAGTTTTATAAAATTCCAGATAATCTGTACTTTTTTTTAATAGACAACTCCCGCACTAGGAGTTATTCCTGTGTCGCGGGGGACTTTACAAACATTCAAACAACGGACACAAATAACACCCTTTTTCCATACTATAATTTTTAACATACTAATTACAGTTATTCAATAATTTTAGTTAGGTGATCTCTAGTTCAACAAGTACATAATAGCGTTTATGCTATCCATAATATTGGCTCCATCCATAATGTTGCGACTGTAGAAATATTAGTTAAGAGTGCTCGGACTTCCTGGTACCGGCCACTTTGAGTTATAGGCATGCGACCCTGACTTGCTTATACTACCAATAGCATACCATACCATAAGCAATATCCCTTTCTTTTCTATAATATTGAAACTAAAATTGCTCGGATGTCCTCAATAGTTTTGCCCCCCTCCCCCTATTACCTAAATAGGACTAAATTAAAATCAATAAAATGTGGACGTTGGTTACGCATTTGCCTACCTATACTGTCAGTGTATTTATGTATGTAGAAATATCGTTAAGTCTATAAAAAACACTGTTAATCGTCTTCAAAATATTAGTAATATACTTCTTAAAAGTATGTGTCGGTTATATTTTTCAGGATGGTTGGCTATTTATGTCAAATGGCTTCAGATTGCCAGCTCGGGCTTCAGGACAAACAGTGTCACCCGACCCTAACAGCTACGACAGTATATAACATCAGGGGGAAGAGACCCTCTCTGAAGGTCAACTTGTCTTGCTGGAATAGACAATCCTACTACTTTTATTTTATTGTCTGTATGGTTACATCTGCGTCAAGTTTTTAAATATCTAATATTCATTTTTAATAGTTCTTATTTTAAATATTGCTTAATTTTGTCATAGCAGTAAACTTAGATTAGGACAGCGACGTTTTCTTAGACGTTCTTGGACCATCTGCGTCCGTCATCCGATGCGCGCTGCTGTGACGTCACTTTCGAACGGTCTTTAAGAGCGTGCACCCACTCCTGGCTTGCGTGTATGAACTTTTAGTCAGAAACGGGATAAAATATTGATGCCACAAACTTTAAACGATATTGTGCTGATAAACATAGGGAATATTCTTTAACAATGAATAAGTGAAATATTACAATGAGAGTGGCGAGTGTTGTTAAGTGACGTCAAGCGTGGATTTAAAAAAGTGAATCTTGAGATTTTCATAATGTCAAAACTACTTGCTAACGCCTTCACGGTTCGGAGTCTCAGTAGATTACGTTGTATGTTCACGTTCTCATATATCTTAGGCATTTCGTTTTCTTTAAGTTGTACCCTTGAATTTTAGATTTCTATGGTAACCTTATAAGTTTATCTCATTCTCTTTATCTTTTATTTACATAAATGATAAAGAATTTTATGAATTTTGTTTGACTTTGTTGCACGACTGACGCTTATGTCGAAGTAGTCTGCTATTATTTGTTCATGTCTAAATAGCTTATGAGATATGTGGTATTCAGTGGTGAGATTTACGATTTACAGACACAACACCATCTACCGCATATAAGTCGCTAAATAAATGTTATTAAACTCACTGGGGTCAAATGGCGCTGTTGCAAGCAATTTTTCCTATGCCAGCCAGGAAAAGTTGGGTATCTCATTACAGGTATAAGAAATCTTAAATTTAACTAGTTAGGTGTAGCTCGAAAAAAAAACTTGAAATTTCTGTGCCATTGTTCTCTTGCTTGCTCTTGGAAATTGTCCTAAAATACATTATTTAAATCAACATATGATGATCACAAGGATTTAATTGTTTAGGGTATGTTTTAATAGATTTACTATATTTTTGAATATTTTTGTGTAGCGAGCAACGAGCTGAACGAGCCGAAGATTCTCTCCCGCGTGTCGCTACTGGTTTTTAAAAGCCTTCTATGCCCTTTGAACGCAAATGTAATCAGATAAAGTGTAGGATGTACTGAGGTAGTATTTTAATGCCATTAATTTGCTACATGATAAGTATAGGTTTATTATATTTAATTTCAATACATTAATGATGAAGAAGAACAACTATAAATGCAATGGTAAATGTCGATAATAAAATATATGTATATAAAAGAATGGCATACTAAAGAAACTTAAATCAATAGAGGCTTAATGAAAATGTTAAAAAGAAGTCTTGCCATTGAAAATATATATATAACATAAAAAGTGTAATAATTAAAAAAAAACTTCTTCAGTTTTCTATTACAAAAGTTTTGTAAAAAGACTTCGTGATATCCGTTTGAAGTGCTTTCTTTAATCAATTCAATCTTCTAAATTGTATATTATATTGATTTCGTATGTAATTGTAACATAAAAGTATTTCAATTGTGCCAATAAACTCATTGAAGCAAGATTACTTATGTCTAAAATATATTTCCACTTATGTTCTTGTTAACTTCTGTTTATAAGGATACTTTAATAATGGCTGTATAAAAATGATATGTAGTTTAGTACAGTATGGTTTAATTCCTTTTCCAACTTTGTAAGAAAAGTAAAACCATAATAATCCAATGATTTATAATGTATATCTTAGGTCTAGAATCTCTGAAACCTATGTCTACGGGTACTATTTTTGTATATATTTTGTTTAGAAAAATAAAAACATTTCGATTCTGTCTTTCTATCTTGAAAATCTTGACCAATATATTAAATATTTTCAAACAAGTCGTCCTTCATATATCTATTAATGGTTCATATTTGCATACAGTATAATAAATAATATATGTATGTACATCTACTGGCTAGGTTTAATTACATGCACTATTTTGTTAGAAAATATCTGAAATAAATAAAGAATTTCGAAAGTGTGATTGTAGAGTATTTGGAATTTCTGAATTAAATTGGGAATGACTAATCATAGACCGTGACTAATCTTAGATGGCATACTATCTGTTACTTATTTGTATCCTCTAAAAACAGTTTATACTAGGGCTACATCATATACACTTTGTTATGGTAATGGGATATGTTTTGAGTTCAACTGGCTACTGACTTTGAGTAATTAAGATTATAATCAACCATTATGCACAAAATGTATACAATCATTTATCAGAATGTATATTGACAATATGTTTTGTAGAATACATAGAATCTCTATATTTAATTTTTGAATAGTGTGATTGTGTAAGCACTAGTCATTGTTAGTTACACTACTGCGCACTGTTAGCAAGCTTGTTAAGTTTTTTACTGTTGCATGTGTATTCCATTTAATATTAGTAAATAGTCATAGCTACTACTTCTGATATCGCACGTTTCTTTTAAGAGATAGCTGTACATTTTTGCATAAATAGAGGGTCAAATAAAAAAATATGGTTCAAAAAATGCAAAAGGGAAGAAAAGATAATGTATAAGTAAGCTATAAATATAAAATAATACATTAGTTTCATTTCAAACAGACGACACAATATCGAGAAGTGCACTAATAGTTGGCCTCTTTTATCATTATCAACTGTACAGTTTTTTCGCTTTCATCCCAATAATGTTAATATACTCCAACCTTTTTTTTTATGTTCAATGTACAGGCAAACTCTTGGTATACTTCTCGATATTGTGTCGACAATTTGCACAACACTAAAACACATAGATTTTCATACAAAAGTTATGTTATTAAAATAAATTTGAAATACAATTAGCAACACTTATTGTTATTGAAGAAATTGGCCACACTATTTTACATGTAGAATTTGCAAGCTAAATACAATTTATCATCCCATGTTTTTATTTTAGTGGAAACGGTACATATAAATATAGCAACATCATCAGTCAATGCATAGACATTTCATCATCATCAATAAATATATATAAAGGAATATAATATAATGGGTAAGAAGACGTATTTTACATAACGTTAACTATGCTATTTAATATTCAACAGGTTATAGGTAAGTTCTAATGAAAGCATTTGTTATATACATGAAGTTCAAATACCCCCAACTTGATAAATGCACAATATTCTTATCTATATTTTATAATCATCATGTTTTCCTCTGTCACATTTTACTGATGTAATGTCTATATTGTAATATGGTTGTATAGCTATATTGTAGAAGTGTGATATCAATATATCAGTATATCAATATATCATATTATTCTGAAGAATTGCATAATACATACGTACCTATATAAATATTTTGTATTCTGTATTTTAGAATCCCTGTTGTTTAAAGTGTTTTCTAATGTAAATTAATAAATAAAATTACTGTTGCTCATAAATGTTATTTTATTTGAATACTATGCAATTGCAATCTTATGTATGTATGTGGAGCGTCTCGTAACATATATTATTATTTTTATGGTTTTGCGTACATCGTGAATCCAAGCTGAAAAAAACATTTCATGAAATCATTGACACAAGGTTAACGTATTTTTTTATGGTATAAAAAAGGAAATCACTGTCACTTACAAAGTGTATGATATTTGAAAGTCCTTTTAGTGTCGCTTATGCATTTTTTTAGTAGCCCTTATATAATAAGCAAATTATGAGCTAAATGTATTATGTACCTGAGGTGCGTTTTCATTGAAGCATTTGAAAAGAAGATATGCTCTGTCACACCCAGCTTCACCATCGGCAACTGTTTTGGAATTTACTGAAACGAAATAGTCAACGGCCATGCATATATTAATAATGGTTGGCAAAATGTGGTCTGCTTTACCCTTCGTATATATATACCAGCAGAGGCATGTTAAACGAGGTATATATACATATATATATATATAGATATATATCTATATATATATATAGATATATATATATATATAAATATTGTTATAAAGAAATATATATATATATATATATAAATATTGTTATAAAGAAATATTTTTTTCTCTAGTGCATAAAACATTTATTACAGTAATGTGTGTTAGTAATATATTAAAATATATGAAGCTCATTCAAAATTATCTGCATTGGCTTTAAGACAATCCTTTAAACGTTGAGGCCCGTTATAAATAGAAACGCGCTCTCTTCATGGGAAAATTCATGACTGCCAATCTTCATGTCTGCAAATCGATTGTTTTAGGGTCTCCGAATTACCATGGCGTTTAGACATTGCCATACTCTCTAAAGCTGACCATAAATCATAATCTAGTGGATTTAGGGGTATCGGGATTCGTCAGAAACGTGCGTTTCGTACTTCAGCTTTATTCCCGGTACTAAGTCTTGCTGAAAGATCCATTCTTGGTTATTTAACATGGTGTTACTAAGAGGCTTAACCACCTTTTTAAGACCAAAAAATTGCTGTCACTTGTTAAAATATTTCTCATTAGTAAAAAAATTCTCTTCAATAAATAGTTTTTTCTGTGACTTTCCTTTGCATAATGCGCCTAAAAAGTTTTGATTGTATGACCCTTTTCATTTTTAAATTATCAGTTAAATAATGACAAGTGCGTCTCTTATAGGCTGCATGTTTCATTGTACCTATTCTAGTACACAAACATTTAACTAATACCAAGCTAATGTTTTGTGTAATGTGAAATGCTGTAAATGGTCTCGAACCTAGTGCGGACTCGAGTTATTATTAGTATGTTGTCAATATGTAGAATATATTAATGTTGTCCTTTTTTGATAGAAAGAAATATACTTTAAAGATGCTATAACAGCATTTCGGTTCTCTTTATCACCCCACTTCATTTTAATATACATATATTTAAAAAAAAACCGACGACAGGTGACATGGACAGGTTCCTAATTCAAATATAATTTTTTTTTATTGTAACAGTATTTATGGCCAGACTAAGTAGACATGAGTCTAGTATGTATGTGTTATTTAAGTCACGAGCCTAAATTAAAATAACAAAAATCAAAATCAGCTAAATCTCTTTATAGATAAAACATACTTCTAGTACCATGGAATAATGTAGGTATAATAATAGGTCTAAAAATGTGGAAGAGGCAGCTGTATGTAAGGATTACTTCAAATGACATTCTTCAGTCTCTGTCTGATACGGGACTTACACGGACGGGATTTAAACGTATATATATAAACAATTTAAAATATATATACAATATTTAAAGGTGTATATAATTATTGTGTATGTATGTATCATTTGCAAAATATACAATATACCTAATTAAAACGAAGACACATTGTTTGAATAAAAAATCTGTCGTGAGGTTTTCGTGATCTCAGATTTCCGCTCGTTCTGCTTAGAACCTTTATATATTTTAAGTTCAAGTACTTAAATTCTTACAAGTAACTTACCTTTACTGCAGATTTCCATTAGTTTCTTAGAGTTTTCAACCTTTGTGGCATCACCCTCGTAATCTTTTGCAGCGTATGCTGTTGCACCTTCCACGTTAAACATACCTTTGTTATCCATCTAAGAGATAATAATTATAATAGTTAAAAATTAAAAAAAAAAATACACTGGCGCCAAATACATTCGACGACCCAAATTTGAAGGGTTTACTTTTTCTGTTTTGAAGGCTCCCGCCCTTCACGGTGTGGCCACCCCTTGCAAAATATCTGCAGGGTCAAGGTCTGCAGGGGTTCCTGGAAGCATCCCTCCTAAGGTATTCCCAGGTCCCTTGCAATAGACCCAGTTGTGACGGAACACCGTGTGGTTTTAGTCGGTTCGAGTCCGACATACGTTACATATTTCACGTTTATAATGTTTATTTTGTTACTCTTCAGTTTTTTATTACTATATAAACCTATTTGAATAACACTAAATAAGATATAACATTCATACATTTTGCTGCATTTGGAACTGTTTAGTTTATATGAAATATGTTAGTGATCAACCATACAGTAATACCATTTTTTGTTTTACCTTTATTTTGTTTCAGGTTAAGATTACGAAGATTAACTTAGAGCAATCTATTTTTCCGCCAATTGCCGACCGATTTGAAAACCCGAGAAAAACCGTCACTCCACAAAAATATTTGTGTCTAATATTGCTGAGCTGATAGTGGCAGGTATGTTTTTAGCGGTTAGGAGTTAGGGGATAATTCTTTAAATTACTGTTACGACTGAGTCTTTAACTTGCACTTCGGCACGTTTTACAATTAGATGATGACATTGAAGTGTTAAAAGCAAATTATTTAACATTTTATGCTAGTCTCGACCAGGTAAAACAGTATTTAGTAGTAAACAGGTGAACTGTTTTGCAGTGAAGCTGAGTATAAGACCATGACATAACTTTACTTACAAAATTCGTTTTTTGGAACACGCATCCCATCAAACATTTACAATTTTTTGTGTCTGGTACTTTGTACTCATGAAGCATTTGCATTTCTTCCGATGTGACTGGGTGGTCTTTGTTGCACTCCAAAGCTTGGCGGAAGAACCATACTCTTATTTCTTCATCTGTTTTTCCCTGTTCGAAAAAATATTTATCTATATGTATATATTTATATACAAAAAAATATCTATGTACGCTATAGACTTTAAAACCATCCACCTGATGTTGGCACATTTCTTATTTCCCATTGGTGATGATTAGGACTTTTCTTTTTTTAGTAGCACACGCCGGGTATGCGCTAATTTAATATAATATTTTACATAATTTTAGATATACTATTTTACATTCACCATGAATAAAATAGAAATACATAATCAAAATGAACTTCACAACCTTTTCTTTTTTGTAAAAAGATATTATTGCTAGATATTGTGATGTTATTGAGTAAGAAACTGACTGTTTTTGTTCGTTAAAAAAAAAGAAAAAAACGCAAATATGATCACTCGGTTGTCTGTCTGTCTGTCTGTCTTTTTAAAAAATCAAGCTTATATACGGTCATTAAAGCCTCTTTTTTTGTTGTGTGGAAACCTCACCGCCCGGGCCCTCGCTTTTAATTTTAAAAAACTTCAAAAAACGTGAGGTTCTCAAGTCCCAAGGGCCCATTTTTCTAGCACTTTAAATTGGTGAAGAGGTCGGTATGTATGTTTACGGGATACAGCACAGGTCACAGTACAAGTCTTTAATATGTATAGCGGAATTGTAGAATTTATGGTTGGCATCTGCGGAACATAAAAGGTTAGGTTCCTACGTTACATTTCTGACTGCAACTGCTTCCCATACAATAGTTATCGTGATAAATATCTTTAGCGTATAACTGTCTGTAATTCCCTTATAAATACACAAATCACATTCCTTGACGTTAGGAGAGGTGAAGCAAGGAGAGACAGACAGACAGGACACGCCTGAACACACCTAGTAACCAATTTTTCCTCACGCTCCTAAGTTTAAAAGAATAGTGAGAAGTCTTACTTACATGAATAATTTGTGCCGTCAAACACATAAACAATAATAATCGAACAAGCATGATCATTCAGTTGATAATTCTTCAGGAACACTATACTTGTTATCAAAAAAAGCTTCAATCCTTTTATACGTTCGCCAAACTCTCCGGACAACATAATACATGATAATGACCATTATAATTGGAATAGGAATTTGTATTGTATTCTATATCATCATTGATTTTATCTACACGATACGATATTATCTATACCAGATTTACAAAAAAATCTTGTTACGAGGTCAAATATATCTATGTATTCCTTTTGCACTGAAAATGATGGAGACGAATAAAAAAATAGTTAGTATTTTCATAACTGTCTGTATTTTTATAAATCAATCAACAGAGAGAACGAGAGCAACAGGAGACTGAAGATATCTGTTATTCTTCTGTCCCTTAGGATACTCATCAGGCGTTTGAGAATGTAAAAGGATCTCCGGCCTGCAAGATGAGCTTGCATGCCTGAGGGCGGTAGTTACTCGTCGCTCCAGGACCTTAAATTAAGTAGCCCAGGTAGTTTGAAAGGAGTTCCTTTCTAGATTGTATCAGAATTTTGGTAAAAATATTAACAGCCCATATGGTATATTGTGGGCTTTTAGTAGATTGCAGCACATAACACGTCACTAAGGGTAACATTGGTATGTCCAATAAGTCAGACAGTCAAGTGATGGATCGTGGAGATTTCCGCATGTCACAAAAAGTAGGTCCACATTGGTTGGCAGACTGTATAAAAACTTAGGTTCATATGAAATAGTTTTAGTACATTAGTGTTTTAGAAAATTGCATACAATAATGGAGCATTTGTTAAAACACTAAATATTTTCTGAAAAATATATACATGCACATCATTAGCTACGGTTCGTTCGTTATCTTCGTGGAAGGTCAAAAAATAATATTGTATGTATAATTTGATGTTGATGATATGTGTCTAAAATTGATGTAGATAAATATAACTTGTTTGCCGTACCATATAGCATTATGTATTTGGGTCGATAACAACATTTGAGCTGTTCTAACAACATATATATATATTATGTACATAAACATATGAATGAAATAAATATAAACAAATCGGATATGTACCTTTGATGAAAATAAACTAAATTTATTCCTAATTTTATTTGTCTACCCTTTTTTAGTTTTCTTATTTTCTGTCCGACGAATATTTGAAATATATTAATATTGAAATAGCGTTTTATGCTATTGTTATATTATTAAGTGTTAATATACAACCTAATACTTATTTCTGCTAAAGATTTTCTTGTATACGTGAATCCACTGAATAATAAAGTAACGCACGTAAATTTAATTTTCCAAAACGAAATTTATATTTCAAATCAAATAAATCTTAAGATGTTCGAGATTCAAAACCCTATCATTTTTGTAAAAGAAATGCGAAATATTGTGATGATGTACTTTGCATACTGATCTCTATAATCTTGTATTCCTCCTGTGCCTTAAAAGGAAAAAAAAGAAACGCATATAGGATCACTCGGATATCCGTCTGTCTGTCTGCTTTAAAAAAAAAACATTTTTTGAGGAGGTAGGAAAATGTTAATTATTTATTATCTTTTTTTGTTGTTACTTAAATGTGCATAAGACTTTTATAATTATTATACACACAAATAAAACATTATTTTTCTTGTCAATATACCTGTGACGCAATATGGTACTGGGTATAGGCATGGCAAGGGCACACTACAATTGTGGCGGCAAGGCCCGTCATGGAGGATTGGCTGGAAGCATTGTACTCTCTCTTACCGGCTAGTGCATGTACTACCGGACACAGATCTTTCGGTAAGTACCTGTGTCGCATAGGTCGGGAGCCAACGCATGATTGCTACCACTACGGGCAGCTGTCGCGAGGATACTGCACTCCACACGTTAGTTCCGTACCGTACTCTACCGTATACGGGTCGCCTTGCTCTAGACAACCTTTTGTATTTGATGGATATTACCAAATCTAGATTTGGGTAATTTTTAGTGTCCTAGGGGGTTCACAATAGATGTGATTTATATTTTGCTGTCTAAAACCACGTCTATGTATGCGAAAGAAATGCAAAGATAACTTAATCCTACTGAAATTAAAAAAAATTCGAGGAATGATTCCCTGGTCAAACATCTTTGAGGATTGATTCCCTAGATAGACAAAGTTATTATCCCACTGCACTAGACGGAGAGTTATATTTTCCGGTGTTTGTATAACTGTGTGTACGTATGTAGAGTATGTGTGTTGTCATTTCAATCATCTTAAATCTAAGTTTAGACGGTACACTCAGTGTATATACAAAGTGTCTCTGTATGAACGCGAGTGTCTTTAATTGCGAAATTTATGTTGCCAGGATAATTAGTATCGCATCAGCGTCTGTGTGAATACGTTGTGTCTAAGTGTCTAAAGTTTCTTGTCCACTCTTTTTTTTTTACCTTTATTACTTCATTATTGACTAGTCTCCTTAATTTGTGATTTTTTCTGCTTATTTCCACCGCACTAACATATCAAAGCTCTGGAAGCCCTTATACGAAAACGATAAGGCTCTTTACAGACTGATATATTCCTGTTTATGTGTTTATATGCAAGCAAAAACAATCACAAATTAAGGACACAACTCAATAATGGAATAAAAAAAAGAGTGAACAAGATAATTTTCATCACTTATGAAAATTATGCTATTACTTGGGAATATTTAGAGGCTTTAAAATTTATACATCATCATCATCATCAGCCTATCGCAGTCCACTGATGGACATAGGCCTCTCCCATTGCACGCCACCTCGATCTATTTTCGGCTTCTCGCATCCAGCTCCTGCCATCCATTTTGCGCAAATCGTCACTCCACCTGGCCTGTGGGCGTCCTACGCTACGTTTGCCGAGACGCGGTCTCCACTCAAGAACTCGTTTTCCAAAACGGTCGTCAGTTCTGCGGCTAATATGGCCAGCCCATTGGCACTTCAGCCTGCTGATCCGGTGGGCTATGTCGATTACTCTGGTTTTCTGCCGGATCACCTCATTTCTGATGCGATCCCTTAAAGAAACACCGAGCATAGCCCTTTCCATAGCACGCTGAGCAACTTTAAGCTTGTGGACCAGCCGTACCGTAAGTGTCCACATTTCGGCTCCGTATGTCATGACGGGTAGGACACACTCATTGAAGACTTTCGTCTTAAGGCACTGTGGGATCGACGATGAGAAGACTCGGCGTAGCTTCCCAAAGGCTGCCCAACCCAGCTGAATTCTTCTGTTCACCTCGTCCTTAAAGTTGTTTCTACCTAACTGCAATGTCTGCCCGAGGTATACATATTTTTGAACAGCTTCCAGAACGGCCCCGTGTACCGCAATCGGTTCCGGTAGTACATGTTTATTGAACATGATCTTGGTTTTATCCAAGTTTATCCGTAGGCCGATGCGCCCAGAAGAGTCAGCTAGGTCATTCAGCATCTGCTGTAGGTCCTGCAGCGTCTCTGCCATGATGAAGATATCGTAATAACGGCTTCCGCTGTTTTTGGGCGTCTGTTGAACTACAAGCTTGCCGTGTCCTCCGAAGTGCTTCGATAGCATTTGGAAAATGCCGCTGTAGTTCTTGGGAAATACTTTTCCATACGTCTGGTGCGCTGGATATCTGTAACATAAATAATTGACACACAGCTAATTTAAAATTCTCATTATAGATATATTGTATTTACACAATACCTATAATTTTCTTGTCATTAGAAATTGCTTTAGGATTTTACATCAAATTCCAATTCAGAAGAGTTGAAGAATGAAGAGAAGAAGGAAAGGAGCAGGAAGTAGATGAAATTTTGGAAGAGACATTTAAAATAAAGAGTGAAACAAAAGATGATTCTGTTATTTTTTATAAATGCTTTGTTTCTGCTTTAAGAAATTTAAATAAAGGCGAATTTAAAGAGAAAATAAAACAAAAATCCAGCGTATTATTTTAGAAATGGAGGAACAATAATAGTTGCTAGAAAATTTACTACCTTCAATAAAAATACAAATGTGCCAATACTCACGATAACGAAGGAAAAATTTCATTTAATCCTATGTGATTTGTTTATTTCATAATTAATAAATCCCATTTCAGGCTGTTAATTTAAGCAAAGTCAGTTTTTTAAGTCAGGTTAAGATTGAATACATAAATGCTTAAGAAAACATGTTTGGTCACATTTACCTTACAAAAATGTCCTTTAATACGGTAAATATTGCTTTACAGCAATTCGGAATTATTGACGAAATTGTTGATTCTGCCTCATTAATTATAACTGTGTCCTGAAAATAAATAACATAATAAAAATAATAATGAACAATAAACGCATTACATTATTGCAACTCATTTATTTATTTACCTGATGCTTAAAATCTCAATGTTGGTGATAATCGTTCACCTGGAGTGAGGACGACGAGTGATAGACGATCTCATTCCAGTATCTTGTTTTTGTATTATAGGAGTAACTTTTTTGTAATAAATATTCAAATAATATTTCATTTTACAAGTCTTTTTTTTTATACTATAGGGCAGGGGTCGGCAACCGGCGGCGCGCGGGCCGCATGCGGCCCGTGGACTATCTCGGTGCGGCCCGCAATACGTCCGCGCGGTCCGTAAGAAAAAAATACATTAGCAAAAGGCCATATAAATTCACTAGAATTTATACGGCCATGTTGCTGGGCCATGAAAGTATTCTTAAAAGCTCGCTCAGACGCGGGGTGATGAAAATGTACCTATTCCATTTCTTAAGAACTGTTTATCTAGACTGTGATGTTATGTATTGTTTCTACCAAAAATAAATATTTGCTGTACTTATTCAATTCCTGGCAATTTCTTTTGCGTTTATCCGCCGCACGTGGCCGTCGGCGGCGGGTGGCTACTTTGAGACAATAGGCGGCGGCAGTCTTTCTCTCTCGCCTCATTCGGTTGTGGAAATTCGCCGGAAACTCACGTCTCATCTGGTTGCTAGCTACGCGTTTCGTTTCACCTTTCTTCCCTTCGCTGATAGCTTCTCACGCATGACGTATGAGGTAAGTACGTTGTATGTACTCGCGAGCAATTTGTTTTATTTTATTTGTTTTTTTTTCATTATTGTAACAGAATAATTATATAAACATGGCTACAAGAAAAAGGAAGATAGAATAAGAAAAAAGAGTTTATAACGAATTATGGACAGAATTATACTTTTTTATCGAGTTTAAAGGAAAACCGTTATGCTTGATTTGTCAAAAGAGTATTTCTGTAGTAAAGGAATATAACCTGAAGCGACATTACGACACTGAGCACAAAGCTAAATTTGACTGCCTTGAAGGAGAAATACGAAAACGGAAAATTTCCACTTTGAAATCGTCATTACAAAATCAACAAAACATATTTAAGGTTGTGGCAGACAACAGCGAATCGAATGTTCGTGCCAGTTACAGGGCAGCAGAGATTCTAGCAAAAAATGGACGTCCGTTTACCGATAGTGAATTAGTAAAAGAGTGTGTCTTAGCTATCGCAGAAGAAATATGCCCAGAGCAGAAAAAAATTTTTGAAAGTCTTAGTTTCTCTGCGAGAACTTGCACCCGACGTACTGAAGACTTGGGTGCTAATTTGTGTGAACAACTCAGGGATAAGGCGCAGTCTTTTGACTGCTTCTCTTTAGCGATGGATGAAAGTACGAACGTGTCGGATACAGCACAGCTACTCATATTTGTACGCGGCATTGACAAAAACTTTACTGTTTACGAAGAGCTTGTGAAAATGTGTAGTTTGAAAGGTACAACTACGGGAGAAGATTTATTTCAATATGTGGAACAAGCTCTGGATTCATTGCAATTAAACTGGGAAAAGTTAACAAGTGTCACTACCGATGGAGGCAAGAACATGAGCGGTCATGAACAAGATAGGTGTTGTTGGGAGAATCATCAGCAAAGTGAAAGATTCTGGATCTACTGTGCCATTGATTATTCACTGTATTGTCCATCAAGAGGCATTGTGCTCCAAGGTTATATCCTGGAAAGAAATAATGGATACTGTAACATCCACTGTTAATTTTATAAGAAGAAATGGGCTCACACACCGTCAGTTCCAAAAGTTTTTGGAAGATCTGGAAGCTGATCATGGTGACGTAGTTTACTACTGTGAAGTTAGGTGGCTCAGTCAAGGTGCCGTTTTGGAACGGTTTTTTGATTTGAGGAAAGAAATTGGCAACTTCATGGAGATGAAAGGAAAGCCAGTGGAAGAGCTTACTAACAAACAGTGGATTATCGATCTTGGTTTTTTGACTGATTTGACTAAGGAACTGAATCAGCTCAACAAACGCTTGCAGGGAAGAAATAAATTATATATTCATATGTAAAGTCATTTGAGATGAAACTGAAACTGTTTATCAAGCATATTGATGAAAAAAAGCTTGACCATTTTTCTAATTGCAAGAAAGCCGTGGAAAAAGCTGGAGATAATTTTGTGTGGCAAAATATTACAATGAGAAACGTGTTAACATAACTACAAACTGAGTTTGTAAATCGATTCACCGACTTTAAAAAGAGCTCCCTTAACATGGAAATATTCCAAAACCCTTTTGCAATTGATATTAGTGAGGTACCAAGCAATTTGCAAATGAACATAGTAGATTTGCAAAGTAATAGCACACTTAAAACGGCATTTAAGGAAAGCACTGACTTGATACAGTTCTACGGAAGTTTGAGTAATGTACATATTTGTGTGAGCAGACTTTTTCAATTCTCAACTACCACAAAACTAAGAATTGTTCGCGGTTAACGGATGAAAATCTATCATCACTACATCTACTACTAAAATGAAAGCAGACGCTAAAAAACTTGCAAGTCAAATGTAGCCGCAAAAATCTCATTCATCTTATGTTAGTATAGTAATTCAATTAAAATATATATGATAGTATGAATACATATGCGTTTTATTTCAAATATTAAAAATACATGCCCGAACATATAAATATAAAAATAAGTGCGGCCCGCACTGAAAAAGGTTGCCGACCCCTGCTATAGGGGGACAGACGAACAGACGGGTCACCTGATGGTAAGTGACACTGACGTCCATGGACACTTGCAACTCAAGAGTCGCAAGTGCGTTGCCCGTCTTTGAGGTTGATGAGGGATGGGGGATGCAGGGAGCGGAAAGAGGAGAGGAGGGATGAGGAGATGGAAAAAAGGAGAAAGAAGAAGAGGGGAGAGAAAAGGGGGGAGGGGGAATTGGGCCTACGGAAACCTCACTCAATTCGGGGAAATGCAACGCAAGCGTTACTTCACAACCGGTTTTCTGTGAGGCCGTGGTATCGCACCGGTCGAGCCGGCCCATTCGTGCCTAAGCATGGCTCTACCACTGAAATAAGTCTTAAAATAAGTATAAGTCTTCACTAGCTTGATGATTTTCTGTGCAGCAATCTATGGTGAACTTCTAATTATTGCCTTTTTTTAATCCACTGGCGTACAAATTACTTATTTTGTGTTTTCGTCGTTTTTTTAAACAATATAGTGCAATATAGTATATGAATGCTCGTAGTTTAAACCTAGCTTAAGGACACTGACACTGGGTAGAAGATTTAAAGATAAAGACCTTGAAAACAAAAATAGACTGACAATTAATGTATTACAGTCGGGTTTTCAATATTATTTAACGGATTTTAAAAAGGGTGAGGAGAACCTAGCCTTCCCTTAATTTGTAAAAATTAAACTTAGTTTGAAAATATAAATATGGATAAAATATGACAATGTTTCTGAGAGGCATAAAAATAAATATTAGACGGTCGTCCTACTTGATAAAATCTATCATTAAAGCAAAAGAATTCGTGGTGGAAAGCTAGAGTAAATAACTTTGATAAAGCAATCATCAGGAAAGGAATTTATTAGGTAAAGTTTTGAATAGACTCTTCTTTATCTATCAATATAATAAATAGTTATCTTTAAGGCAATACCAGGACAATCCACCTGTATACCTACTAATTAAATTATAGGTTACTTTTTTGTTTTACTTGTTTTGCTTCTCTCGCATTAGGAGTACTTCCTGTGTCGCGGGCTTTACAACAGTTTAATCAACGGACACAAAGAACATCAAGACTCGGGACAACTATTTGTGGATTACAAAAATTTTTGTCCCGTGTGGGAATCGAACCCACGGGCCGGTCAAACGTTACCTGAACTTGATGAGTTTAGGTAATAAATGATTAAAACTTAAACTTAACCTTTTTTAAACTTCATCAATGCAACAAACGTTTTAATTGCAATAACATTTTAATTATTACAAACAAGTTTAAACTAAATTTATTCATCTTTCATTTTCAGACTCTTTTTAGACTTTTAAGAATTTTTTTTTTTGTTTTTAATTGTGCAAATAAAACACAAATATATCCTAAATATACTCTGTTATAGAAAACCAAATCCTGCTAAAGGTCTAATTTGTAATGTGATATATTATCAATCTATAAGCATCTTATTTTTTTCTTTAAACACGCCTCGGTGAAAATGAAACTAACCCCGGCGCTCTCCGGACGCCCTTAAACAAGGGAGAAATCCGCACGAATGACAGCCCTAACAACATTGGTAATGTAGTATACATGTAGGTACTTTAGGTACTGTAGGTACTTACGTATGCAGATATATATGTATGTACATATGTCTACTAATATAATAGAGCTGAACAGTTTTTGTCTGTTTTAACAGGCTAGTCTTTGTTAATGCCTGGAGAATTAAAAAACATAATTGGAAAAGCTGCAAAGGGCTACAAAACAGCATTAGCCTTAGGAGACCAGCAGTCAACATGAACGCAGTTCGAACTGCGGGGAACGGCTAGTTGCATATACGAGTGTATCTGAACTGATATCAATGCTGTATGAAAGGTATTCTAAGGAAATGAAAAAAAAGAAAAATACTTGCTTCGAAATGTAATTTATTTAAAAACTATGTTATTTATTTGAAAACGATATATTTTGTACGTAGGCATGTGGAGCATCTTAAAACATAAACTATTTTGATTTTATTGTGTGTATCGAGAATCCCAGCTGTAAAGAAAAGTGCTTTCAGAAAATTACAGAAACAGGAGCTGGTTCGGTATTACGTAATCTGTAAATGTTATCCTACTCCCCTCCCCCTCGTCAGAAAAAGATCTTATCCCGCCCGCATTCTCCTATACTGACGTAAACATTAGTAAATGTGTGTATGTATGCAAAGGCAACAAAAAGATAAAACTATTTTTTTTGTTGCTTTATTGATTTATCAGTATAGAAATAAGGAGTATGAAGGCTATGAAGGAACATAACTCATATTTTATATTTATTCAATTAACAAAACTACTTACATAGTTTCCTAATAAATCAATAAGATTACAATCTCAATATATAACCGATTAAACGTTAATTTATGTATTTTGTATTATACAATTTTTCGTATATTTAGTCAATATGTAAATAGTAACAATTACGGTAAAACGGTTAGTTTTCCGTAATTTTACTTCAACTCTCGGTCAATTCTTGATTTTTGCAGAAAATCCAAATAAACTAAAAGTAAATAAATACATACATACACACACAAATCGCGTATATAACGAAAGGATAAGCGGAAGCATAGGGGCCGAGCCTATTGCCGTCTAGCCGGTCCTGGCTGTTCAATTTTAGTTTCATGTCGTTCGTTATTTATACATATATTGAAATTACCCGTTTAACGTCTAAGAGTGAGTCTAACATAATATTTCACATTTAAGCATTACCTGACGTGCGTTTTCATGGAAGCATTTGAGAAGAAGCTGTGCTCTATCACAGCCTGCTTCACCGTCCTCCACTGGCTCCGAGTTTACTGAAAATTTAATTTATTCTTACATTCCTTAAAATGTGGGGTTTAACTAAACCCCATATTTTACGGAAATTATTAGAAAAGAATATAATGCACCATGATTTAATATATGCCTTTGATTACAGTAAATCTCTATTCATCTGTATCTATATACATAAATAATAGTAGCCAAGATGTTCATGTTTGTTATTAAAAAAAATTGCCGAGTTTTAAAATTAATTTATTGGAATAAATCTTCAAGCGACTTATAAGAGTTTTTTTGACTTAGCAATGTTTGCTTGTAGAATATTTTTCAATGTCTCTCTTCTTCATCATTACACCTATCTAACCTTTTCTGCAGGCTTCCATGAGCTTTTTAGAATTTTCGATCCTCGTCGCATCACCTTCATGAAATTTAGCACAATGAGCTGTAGCACCTTCCACATCCAACATTCCTTTGTCATCCATCTGTTAAATAGATAAATATACTTAGTTAACTTCTTCTCATTTTTATCTGACGTTATCTCGAAATGTTATACCCGATGTCACTCCTACTATTAGTATACGAATTTCGTAAAGCCGCTTAAGTTATAGGGTGAGAAAAAAAAAAACATCATACATTCAAGGTTGTTATCTAATGTAACCTGAAGTGTTATTGCAGGCTAACAGAATGAATTCTTTTCTGTACTCTCTTTCGTACAGAAAATAATTCATTCTGTTAGAGGAGAATAGAAGTTCGTGAAGATCAAAAATTTCGTAAAAAGAACAAAAATTTCTTGAAGATCAGTTCAGGGGTTACATCTTTAAAGCGTAACACGCAAACAAACACACACTTTCGCACTTATAATATTAGTCAAGATAAATATGAGACTAACAACTACATTAGTTGTTAGTTTTATCTTTATTGGTTCTTGCACATATTTTGGTAAGCTGAGTGTATAACTAAGCACTAACTTTCAGAAACAAGAAAAACAAATACATTGAGTGACCTTAATCTGTTTTAAAATTGTGCCTGCGTTATCAGTTTCACTTGTAAGCTATGTCTGACAGTGTGATGTAGTAGTAAAGAACTTCCAAATGCTACTTACAAATTTAGCCTTTTTAAAGACGCACCCGATCAAACATTTGGCATTTTTGGTGTTTGGTATTTTTTGTTTTTGAAGCATTTGCATTTCTTCCGCTGTGACGGGATGTTCTTTGTTGCACTCCAAGGCTTTGCGGAATAACCATGACGTTATTTCTTCATCGGTCTTACCCTGGTTAAAAGAAACGATAGAAAAAAGGAATGTTTTATGTAGACAGCACTATGACAGGACTTGCATCAGATATTGTACTGCGGGTCTGTACTAATTTATAGAAATTTCGATACTATATAGAAACACTAGTGTGAAAAACAAAACAAATTGTTTTCGAAAACTTAGCAACTGTAGCAATTCAACAGGAGGCTAAATAAAAAGAAACAAGTTGAAACATTTGTGTATAGGTAATAAAGTTGTAACATGTATAGGTAATTAATGATTTTTGCGTTCATTAAATTCGCGTGGTTTTAGAATAGGGCCAATATGACGGTCATCTATCAGATCCGTAAGTGGGACTTAGCTATATAAACTATATAATGGTTAGCAAAATTTGGGTGTCCGATGCGTCTTTGCCTACCCTTTCGGAGATATAGCGTGAGCACAAATTTGTATGAATGAATTCACTCTTTTTAACATAGGTTTGCTACTTGGTAGGAAGCGACAACTTACATATCTTATAGTAATACAAAAAATCTTACTTACATGTATTATTTGCAAAGTCAAACACATACATAATATAAAACGAACAAGCATTATCACTGACTTGATTTTTGTTTAAAAACATTATGTCACTGCACAATATCATAATCCTTTTATACCTAATCCCGGGCCTCATTTTCATAATTATTATGTTCAGCATTTGGCATTGATAAAATCATTGATTTTATCTTAATAATATTATTTGCTGATGTGTGTGGATATATGTTAATGTGTTCTAACTGCCCAGCAACAGGCAGATCGAGTAACAGGTATGCGAGCTATTGCTTATGCTCTAACAACAATATCCCTTTCCTTAAATCTTTATCTGCGTTTCCTTCTTAGACACTTTTTCCTTTCCTATATGGAGTGTATTGAAAGGGAAAAAATTAAATATTCTTAACTCTTAATTTCAAAACTCACGTTCCGAAATGTTTGTAGGTAATAACCCCCACTTACGTAATAGATAACATTAAAGATTTGTATTTAATACATCCTTGTTTGTCCCTTTAGGAATATAGTCTTTTTTTTATATTAGCCTATCATAGTCAAAAGTCAAAGAGTGGTGGTCACCATCCTGATTGCATGTCTAGTCAATGCAGCATGGTGACCTACTCTATGGCGGCCTGGTGAGATGCTTTTTCACGCCCCGTTTAAAAGACCCGGGATCAAAGTGGGAAGGAAACACGTGCGCTGGTAGTGAATTCCACGCTTTCACCGATCGGCACAGGAAAGAAGAGCCAAACCGTTTAGTTCGGGTACGTATATTTCCGACTCTCCAACGGTGACTCCTCAGGCCAGCACGTGTAGTCCTGTAGAGGAAGGGAGAAGGTGGGACTAATTGGAAGAGCTCGTTAGAACACCCTCCGTGATGGAGGCGATAGAGGACATGTTTGATATTTATCTGTCTTACACAGAAAATAGTTAGCACTGACTAACAATTTTCTGTGATCTTAAGGTTTCTATAAAAAACGTTGCAAAATATAATAAGTATTCAATAATTCGTATAGCAAGTTATTGACTATAAACATCATAGTTTTGAAAAAGACAACGATTTAAAAAAATATATCTCCAACGTCGTTAGCTATGGTTGGCTGGTTCTATTTGTAGAAGGTCAATAAATAACATTGTACCTATAGTTTCAATAAATTGATGTAAGCAGGTGTAAAAAGCGACTAGCTATAAAACAGAAACTATTGTGAATAATGCCTAAGTCTTTTTTTTATGGTAGAAACGAGTAGACGGGTCACCTGAGGGTAATTGGCCAAAACCCATGAACACCTGCAACTCAAGTCGCAAATGCGTTGCAGGCCGTTGAAGGGAGGAGAAAGAAGAGAAGAGGAGATAGAGGAGATGCGGGGTTAGGCTTCGACTAACCTCTCTCACTTGGTGAAGCATAACGCAAGTATTGCTTTACTCCGGTCGACGCTGCACGTACTTGCCTAAACATGGCTATCCCACGTATAAAACTAATAAATAAATGCTTAATACGATTTAAAGTTCGACTTTAATTAATTTTTTTTTGACAGGTGCTTTATATTATCTGTTGAAATTACACTTGATATTCTGTTTTCTTTGATAAAATATCGAAAACTTTCCGTGTCCATTTTTTCTCTCTGAACAAAAAATCTGAATCCAAAATAAGTTATATCAAAATCTTCAGTTTCTTCTTAATGTGACTAGTTTCTTGAAACTGAAAACCTCTAATATTATTTACAAAATACCTTTTTTTTTTTGGTTTTCTTAACTTCCAATTAGGTTATTTCATACCATAGCTGTATAATGTCTTAGAAAGAAGAAACCAACTCCAGAGTTTATTTTGCAGAAGCTCCCAGTCTCTTATTTTGGTAACCGATACAAAACTTAGATGGTCTCTGGTCTGCATGGAATTGAACAACATCACAGATTCTTTAATTGGTTTACAGAGTACAACAACAACAAGCTCCTGAATCTTGACATGCCACGCTACTACATATAATTACTCTATCCATCATGCGCATTATATAATTTGAAGGGCGTCATTATTCCAACACACACGTAACCGCGTATAATTAAGTGCTGGAAAAATGCAACCTAATTGGTAATTATGTTGAAAATTGGCGGTATTCGTTCATATCAGGCGGAAGTACATAAATACAACACGGTAAACTTGTTTCCTTTTGCAAGACAATATTTTTACAGCGTTGTTTTATTGTTCAATGAGTATGCGGGTACTAAATGTTGTAAAGGTATAAAAATTTCGTCATAACTACCTATGTTAGTATGTATGCCTTTAAATATCATATATATGTATGTTATTGAAAATAGGTATTTGAATCTTTTGTAAATATAATTGTGTGAAGAGAGCCGTCTTTTAAAAGGGTAACCAACCCTTTAATGTGTATTTTACATAGAACAATTTATTTGTGTACTTTATAGACATTTCGTCTCATGGAATCTGATGTATGTGTATGCTTCTTTTATATTGTGTTAAAAGTCCCGCGATGAGGGACCGCCAATGCAGTTTGTTGCGGTCGTTGCAGGGGAATGCAATAATTGTATCTCATCAAGAGTTGATATCCTTTACAAGAGGTGTTTGTGCAAGTATTAAACAATTCGAAAACACTATTAACTTAGATTTTATACCAACCACTTGTAAAGCATAACTATAATATGTTCCAACATAGAATTAAACCGAAAAATCTTCCCTTCTAACCTACAAAATATGCCTCCGTTACTTTAATGACAACGTAAAACTGTTTCGGGGTGGCCCTGTTCTACTCCGCCGTGAAACACATGGCGGAGTAGAACAGGGCCACCCCATTTCTTTCCAGTGGTGTCGTGATAGGCGAGTAGGGGATCGGACTTTTATCTATCAGACAGTATGTATGTAGTCATACAGTGACCGGTGGATTAAAAGAGGCTTGACCCCTGTTACCTTAGTGGGACCCTAATTGACAAAATGTGGGTACCTAATACGCCTCTGCCTACCCTTTGGGGATGCGGGCGTGAGCGTTTGTATGTGGAATTTTTTTTTGGAGCATTAGTAGAGACTATCTCATACGGATATAAGATATAAAAAATAGTTGTACTGACCGTTATGATATATTATATGATGAAAATTATTTATAATTTAGCTTAAAAGTAAAAATATTGGTTTTCAAGGAATAAGATGGACGTTAACAACTTTAATAACTATGTATGGCATCGAGAGTTGGTTGTGGGAGAAGAAATACGAGAGTAGAGTCAATGAAGTAGAAATACTTTGTCTGTTAAATAATTTCTTACTCTGTCAATCGATCTAATATTACACATACTTCGTGTAATATTAGATCGATTGACAGAGTAAGAAATTATGTGATTAGAAAACGGACGTGGTTGAAAGAGGATGTAGTCAAAAAATCGAGAGAGAAATGCTGCAATTATTTGGAATAGTTGAAAGAATGAGTGAAAAGAGACTTTATAAAGAAACTTATAATTAAGATTCCTCTGATTGGGCGATTTGGTGTGGGTAGGCCCCAAAAATAATGAATACTGACCAGATCGGCAGTGTTCTGAAGAAGGGTTGAGTTAAAACCTGTAACCAGTGAGCGTATATAAAAAGTCAGATGAACGCAGCAGAGCCTCAAGTTGTATATCAGGATCGTGGCAAATGATGTTGTACCGGCTCTATTCGACCTAGGGTAGGGTGTGGATGGGAATAAAGCGTAAGCGTAAGTATATATAAGACTAGGGGCTTAACTTAGTTATAAGATTTGGTAATTATGGTTAGTGGCGACTAACCAGAATTACCAAATTGTATAACGAACTTTCGCGTCTATTATATTTGGACATTTTTGGCGATAATCTGCCTAATTTTAAGAAAAAAGTCACGGAATATCTTGAGATTGGGATTTAAAGAGTCCGTGGTATGTTATCACCGTTAAATACTTAAACTATATTTAATATTATTTTACAGTTTTACCTTAAACTCGCAACGTGTTTTATCTGAATATAATTTACAATACTACAAGTTCTACTCATGTGGTTAACTATAATTAAAAGAGTACAATCGTATTCGTATTTTTGTATATATATATACAAAAATACGAATATATTTGCATCATTTATTGGCGATCCATAAATAAATAAAAGTAAAATAAAAGAAAATATAGATATATTTTATGGACGAACTTATATATGTATCTTGAAACAGCTTGAAATCGGATGATCCATGTTCTTATTTGCCTCATTAATTCCGTACAAACTAGCTACCTAAACACCGTTTATAGAAAACATATTAGTACTTAATGTCTTATCAAAAATGTTAGTCAGAATTAATTTTCTTTTTTCGTTACCTTTGACATACAAATAAAATATAACAAAGATGTTGTTCTACTAATAAAAATAAACCATAAATATTTGTTTTTTTTTTACATCCGAAGCAGTATTATTTTAAGGAAAATAAAAAACAGCTGGATTATGTTCATAGATGCACTTGGTAATGTGAAACGATCCATCACAGATGTCCTTATAGGGGTCCGCTGAAAATAAAAACATGCGCGGTTTAACTTATTCAATAGCCATTGGTTTTTGGTTAAAATGAATCAGTTCTGACCTGACCTGAGACCAGAAAGTTGTGTAAGACCAACAAATTTAATTTAATTGAATTTAACTGTCAAATAGTCAACATTTTTTTTTATAAATTGCTTGAAAAATAATAATAATTGTTCAAGGCATTATAAATTATGGTATTTTCTTATGAATAGATACAATACAATATTCTTTATTGTACACCAAACGGCGGTCTTATCGTTAGCTGCGATCTCTGACAGGCAACCTTTACATGAACAGATGCTATGGATTCGTATATTGGGCAGTTAGGTGTACTTACAAGTAAAGCTAACAAATAAATTATGTGATTATAAAAAGACTAAAATGTATAACAAATATCTATGCATACCTTACCCTCATATATACAGATACAAACACATATGTATATAGTTGTTGCTACTGCTTTGCAAGCAAGTGAAATATTATTATGACAAATAGTGACACACACACACACATATCTATATACACTTATGCCTGTATCCCCAAAGGGGTAGGCAGAGACTGAATTAACGCCCATATTTTGCTGATTATAATTAAGTCCCACTTATGTAAAACACATATGTATATATACATATATACAATTATACACTTTTGGCGATTGGATAAAGAAATTTGGAGTATATTGCCGGAAAGGTAGGATAGAAAGGGACGGAAAGGATAATACCTATTTATACACATTTTATTATATATGAGGAGTATAAGCAATAGCTCAAACAAGTCAAGATCGCATACCTATAACTCGAACTGGCTGGTGAACAATCTAAATAGTGATTAGAGGCAAATTTTTTTAAATTTTAATTTTTTTAGAGTATTAAATTCTCATAGGTATATTATAAATAGGTACATTAAACGAAATTTAGACATGATGCTCAAATACAGTTTGCATTAAAATTATTCTTTGTTGTAAATATATTGTATGATGTTGTATGTATGAGAAGACTGTTTATACTAACCAACTTTTCTACAGGCTGTGATAGCTTCCTTTGCTGGTTCCTTGATCTCATCCGGTAGCAGTAAGTCGGCTTGTTTAATCGCCGCTTCATAATTAAATTTGCCATTTTTCAACTATACCGTGTAAAACGACAGTTAAAAATGTAATATTAAGAAACTTAAAAAAAAAGCTATATTCTATACAGTCTAGCACAGTCTGGCATAGCTGTGATTTGTGAATGGAGATAAACTAAGAAGATATAGGCAGTTCATAAGCCTCCCCAAATGAGCTCCAAAGAAAGCGGCGCACAAACTACAAAACAGAAACTATTACAAAAAGTAGATAACCGTCTTGAATGCACCTTTCCAATTCCTGTGCGTCACCCTTCGTTCAAATTTAAAAACTTATTCGTAATTTCTCTGGTACCCCATCATCAAATACTGATATGGTTACAAAGGGACCACCGCAGGAGTTACACTCTTTCAAATAAAAAATAATCTTAAGAAACCGGTCGACTGTTGGTGGAGATATCGACTAACAATAACATACATAAAAAAATGATACATGGAGTCGAACATAGAACCCTATCCCTTTTGAAGTCGGTTAAAACAGAGAAGTATGCCACCTACCGTGTTAGCCATTTTCATGATGCACGCCATGTAGCACTTTACATCTTTCTCGTCGATGAAGACACCGTCATTGATTGGATCAATTTTCTCTAAACAAAATCTTGAGTTAATACTTTACATGGAAACTGGACTGAAGAAAGGCTGTTCATCGATTTCTATATAATCATTAGTAGCGAATATGGAGTGGGTGTTGAAAAATGTTATGAAATTCTAATTTTTATATTTTATATACTAAAAAATACTTTATGTACAATTGAGTAGACAATTGGTTTTATTCAATATTTTATTTTTTAAGATGTACCTTTAAAGAATAAAAGAAAAAGGAATAAGTGTGTTTAATATATATGTATATACGAGTATATATTATATATTCTTAAGATTATTTTTTAATATATATATACGAGTATATATATATATATATATTGCCGGATATATATATATATATACTCGTATATATATACGATATACGAGTAAAATTCATATAGATAGATAAATTTGGCTTATTTCTCTACCTACTGTAGTTGGACCCTGACGTCAGGGCATCCGTAAGCATTCGCAGTCCTTACTTCGACTACTGTAGTAACACCATCCTTGCCCGACAAGAATTCGGTAATTATAACAAAAAACCACTCAAAAGCAATGCGTTTTCAACATTAATTAATAGTACAGACAGCTATAGACAGTTTATCGGAGGTACCGTTCCTTTTTTGACGGGTTTATAAACTGTGAAGTTATTCGAATTTAAACGTTTCCAGAACAATTGTACAAGAGAATCCATTGATATGAAGCGAGTTTCAAGCCGTTCCTTTACATTTTAGTTAGGTGCAGGAAGAAAATGAAGAGGTCCAGTATGAAAAAATGTGAAGGAGTCAGAGCTGAAGGCTCTGACCGATCACTGCTAAGAACGCTAAGTGGACGAGTCATCAATACAGCTTCATTTTGATAAAGAACAGTTAACATTTTGTTTACAGATTTAATATTAGATTCCAAAAGTCTAACAATGTGACTAGCGGGACTATACTAGACTAGTTGGAGGGATCATTCGCCAAGGTCCTTCACAGTGGTAGATTCATGTTTATATACGAATGGGCCGGCCTCACAGAAAACCGGTTGTGAAGTAACGCTTGCGTTGCATTTCCCCGAAATGAGTGAGTTTCCCGGAAGCCCAACTCCCATTTTCATCTTTCCTCTACCCTCATCCATCCTCTCCTCTTTCATATCCCCTAATCCGCCCTCTCTTCTTTCCCCTCCCCGCATCCCCTTATCACTCATCCCCCTTAAAGGCGGGCAGCGCACTTACGACAAGAGTTGCAAGTGTCCATGGACGGCGGTTGTCACTTACCATCAGTGACCAGTCTGTTCGTCTGTCCCCCTATAGTATAAAAAAAAGGTCCTTGAAAATTCCTGATAATACTCAAATTTTAATAAGAATATCCATAGTTAGTTTAAATACCATTTTGAAGATGTAAAATTTGTACCGTTATAACTATACCAAAATTTGCAAGGACTTCGCCTTGATATAAATAGTTCAAAAGCGTCAAGAAATGTAGCAGAGATGAGATCAGAAGCTGTTTCCGAAAAAAATTGCCTTGGTTACCAAGCATATAAATATGCATATATATGCCTTTTGACTTTTTTAAATTAACGTTACAGACCGCGGACCGGCATAATCGATGCCAGTATGAATAAGTATAATTTACATATTTATCCACACTACATAAAACAGCTAAGACCTTAAGTTGTCCCGTAAACTAAAAAAATATTTCGCCTATTCAAAAGAAAGTACTACCAAAGTTTAGAATATTTAAAAATATAAATATATATAGATCTGAATTTAGCTTCCAATGATTTTTTTACCTAGTTTTGTCTTCTAAGTTATACTTTCCTATAAACTAAAAGATATCTAAGCAATTGTACTTTCTATCATGAGGACTTAAAGTTGGTTGAAAGAATAAAAGAGACCTGCGTTATAAATATTATTCTACAAAATTTAGCAAGGACTAAAATTGGTACTTGAACTATACCAAGCTATAAATGTAAAGCTACTTGCAAACTACAACTAAAAGTGGCTACAAGCCAAAAACATCACGAATAGAGCAAACATCAGAAACCTGAAGATATTAGTTTTGGACCTAACCCCAAAACAGGTACACTGCAAAACAATTGTCATATAATGTGTTAAACAGTTTATAATACGATTCCTGGACAAATAAAACAATTGTATGTATATTAAATATGTCTTTTAGAAAACACTTTTTAATCAATGAAATAGTAAAGTAAGTAAGAGTAAATAAAATAATGTATTTATTTATATTGTATGTATAATAAAGGAAAGCAATGGTTAATCACTACCAATATAAATTAATTACCTATAGTAAGCTGTAATAGGTAGGAACAATAGAGATACTAATTAGAAAAATAATGAAGATGATCAATGTAATGTAACAACTAAATATAAAAATTTAATAACGTGCATGCTATTGATTGTAGCAAATTAGAAATGTATGCTACGCTATTTTAAAAAAAAACCCTATTTACTGCAAATAAAATTTATTATTATAAATATGTAGTGGGGCTAATCGGCCATTAGTTGAAATAATTGTCTAGGTCTAAGTCTGAAGCAGGTCAAAAAGTATATACAATACGTTTTTAATAGCTCTCAAACTGAACAATAACCTATATTTTTTCCTTATATTAGAAAATGAACAAGAGAAACGAAAAAACAAAAATCAGGTTGTATTGATTTGGATTGCAAAGAAAATGAAAAACTTAAAACTAAGGGTCAACTTATAGTTGACCATTTTTCAGGGTATATGAGAGTGGTAAGAACAGTTAACCACCTTCTAAGACTCGGCATTCTAAGGAGGTGATGACGATATGACCTGTTTGATCCCGGGCCAACGCAGGTAAAAAAATGGTACTGATATTATAAATTTGAAAACTATAAAAACAACTGCCTGACTACTTCGTGGTTTTAAAAATAATTAACAGTTCTATAAATTTGTAATTATTACGGATTTAAAGATATGATAATAATTTCCTACACCCGATATACTAAACTCACCTCGAATGAAAGGAGAAATATTATATTAAAAACAAATACTTTTTAATGAGATTGGCAGTTAAAGATTTTCACATGGAGAGAGTTGCGTGTTTCTTTTGATAACTGGGCTCACCGTTTAAAGGATTGCATTAAAGCCAATGGAGATCATTATAAATGTGCTTCATATATTTTTAATGCTTTTATATTAACGTATAAACTAACACACGTTACAATAATAAATGTCTAAAACAATAGAAAAAAAATATTTTTTTCTTTGTAACAATATTTATGGCAAGACTAGGTAAATATGAGCACCAGAAGACTCCATGTCTGTTCACTGTGTGGTTTTAGTCGGTTCGTGTCCGACATACCATCTTACCGAAAGGCCACGGTGAGGTGATGACCCGTGGGGGTTTCCACACAAAAAAAAATATGAGCATCAATTATTTAGGTTTATTGGAACTCAGAAACTTTTCCGTTCTTTAACAGTCGACCGTGAGTAAAGTCTGGATAGATGCATACATTTTGTTCAACGTGTTTACCGATAGAATGAGTTTTGGTTTGAGAAGTATTAATTTTTTATATAGGTATAGCCAAACTAAGATATTCTAAGTACTATGTAATTTAGATTCGTCTTACCATCTTCGACATTATTCTTCGGCTGACAAGACTTTCTCATCATTTTCCCGGTATTTCGAATTTGCTTCATCGTCATCTGCAAGATTAGAGACACAGAGAGACGATGTAGTCTTTGAGTTTTAAATTAATATTTAATTGAAGGTAACATCATGTGTGTCAAGTATCCATCAAAACTGAGCACTGAGCAGTGAATAAAAAATAATACGGATGACAAATTTATTTAATTAGGTATAAGAGAGAAGTACAGTATTTTTAATTATGATTCATTTATTAAAATAAAAAAATACTCACCGCTTCAGAGACAGCAACTAATATTAAAAAGTTTAGAAGAACCGTTAGGAGCATTTTAGATAAGTTCTTGTTGTGATCTGATGGCGTAGCATGGCCTTTAATTTTTACTCCGAATCTTGAGTGACAGCTTTATATGAACAGTAATTGGTTAATTATACTTTTATTGTTTTCAATACCTAATGATAAAACAGGTGTCCATGAATCATGGCTTTAGACATAAAAATGTTTAGATTACATTCTAGTAGAGCCTTTGTTCTCAAATGAACGACAGTACAATTTTTTATCACGCTGGGTGCCGCAAAACCTCACCGATGCTCAGAAGCATGCCCGGGTGGAATGATGCCGTGATATAATAAATAAATTTGAAGCAGGCTCGCCTCTTTGTGTTTACAACATCATTACAGGTGATGAGTCCTGGATTTATCAATACGATCCAGAAACGAAGCGCCAGTCGACGGTTTGGGTGTTTCAAAACGAATCAACGCCTTTTTTTTTTTCTCGTCTGGAAACCCCCTCGGGCCGTCATTCCACCGGGGTTTTCGGTGGAACGGTGTGTCGGAATCGAACCGACTAAAACCACATGGTGTGCCATGCTGCGCTTAAAATAGGAGGAATCCGGGAACAGCTTTATTAAGACATCCGGACCCTCCTAGCGCCTGCCCGCACTATGCGGGCACCACCTACGGGTAACCTATCAATAAGGCGACGTCCAGGCACACGCAGACGTCACCTACTCGCGGCTGGCCAAACGACGGATAGAGGGGAAAATCCGTCCCGACCACCCGCGGGCCACACTCAGGGCGGCATGAGGCGGGACAATCTGCTAGTGTATGCTGTGCAGAGTCCTCACTGCAGTCGCAGTGATGGCAGGCGGAACTCAATTCCCTCCTAACAACCGAATGAAGGTACTTCTCGAAGCTGCCGTGCTCGGAAACAACCGGCGTCAGTCGGAAGGAAAGGGTCCCGTGCTGCCTCTCTGCCCTCGATAATGACCGGCTGGAGTGCCTCCACGGTGGCAAAACCAGCACGTGGAGCCTCCAGCCGGGACGAACAATGAACCATCCAGAGGCGCACCATACAGTGCCATTGACCGGACAATCCCCGTGTATAGCCGCCTTGTTGCTACACTGGGTCCACTCAAGTTGGGTAAAAGTCGCCCAAGGGTGGACGCAGTGCCGACCAGCTTCGGTGCAAGCTGTTGGAAGTGCTCGTCGAAGCGCCACCTACAGTCAATTATCAGGCCCAGATATTTTATATGGGCCCGAATCGGTACGAGGACCAAGTTGACGACAATTGAGGAACCTGGGGGTGGACCACGACGGGGCCCATGGAATAAAAGGGCCTCCGTCTTGTCCAGAGCCACCCGCAAACCCAGCGGTTCGATGCGGCTGACTACCAGAGATACTCCCCTGGTAGCCAAGCGCGACACCTCTTGATAGTTCGCCCCCTAGGCTGTGACCAATGTGTCATCAGCGTAACAGATTACGCCCAGCCCGGTGAGAAAGGTACCTCGAAGGGCCCAGTCGTACCCCATGTACCACAGGAGTGGTCCAAGAACAGACTCCTGTGGAACACCGCACGACATAGGCCGACGTCTCAAGTTTCCGTCTCGGTCCTCGTACATGACGGTACGCTTCCTTAAATAATCTGCCACCAGCCGCCTCAGGTACAGTGGCACCCCATGATAATGGAGCGCTTCCCTGATGCAGCTGAATGGCAGACTGTTGAATGCGTTGGCGATGTCATGCGATACCGCCAACAGCACGCCGCCACAGCTGACTACCTCCTCGGTTACGGCTCTCAGGCGCATAATAGCACCGATAGTCGAACGCCCCGCTCGGCATCCAAATTGGGCGTCCGACAAATCGGGGCCAACTTCGCTCAGGTGCCAACGATGCGGGCAGAGAGGACCCTCTCAAACAGTTTACCCGCCTCGTCCAGCAACACGATGGGCCTGTATGCCGAGACCGAGTCAGCAGGACGTCCCGGCTTCTTTAGAAGGACCAGCTTCCCGCTCTTCCAACACTCAGGAAAGCGTCCAGACGCCAGGCTGGCATCAAACACCTCCCTGAGGCGTTCCGACATGTGGTTGAGAGCCAGGGCGATCCCGTCTGGCCCTGGGGCGGTGTTCTTGGAACGAATCCGTAGAACAGCCGCCCCTTTTTCTGCCTCCGTGGCGGGTAAACGAATCAACGCCTACGCCAACTAAAGTGAAGCGATCTAGAAGCGGGGGGAAGATTTTTATTGCGAGCTTTTTTAACTTTCTTTTCTGGCTACTTGGTGTCAATCCCTTTACGGAACCAATAAAGCGTCAAAGCCGAATGATATACTACCAAATGCTTGGCAGAAGTTTTCAATACCACGTAATACCACTCTGCTTTCTGTCTTGTCTTATGTTAACAAAACTGAGTAGTCTAAGTTCAAGTCATAAAAATTATAATGCTTTCCTGAAGCAGTGTTAATCCAAGCATAAGTATAAAACAAAAATAAATTGGTTCGCAGAAACCATAATGCATAATGTTATCTTAAAAATACATATATATTAAAAACTTAGGAAAATTATAAACAAAGTAAAAAAAAATCGTGAGTGAAATTTTTTCCCTTTTCAAGATAAATTTTGAAAATCAAAGTAGTTTGTTTGGTGTTGTCGTTGCGTTCATATTACACCTAAAATAGAAAAGGAAATGTCCCGTATATCAAAATTAGAATTGCTGCGCTAGTCCATTTGTGTGTGATAACTGATAACACGGTTAGTATTTTTTAATTGTCACTTATGCTTCCATGTTGGCAGGTTGGAAATTAATGCAACGTGTGATACATTATTAAAAACTTTGTATTCATATTTTTACCAATGACTTAGGGTTACTTAATACATGAGGTAAAACACCTGCTCATAGTAGAAATGAATATTAGTTTGCTGTTTGTTATTAAATGAATTTATTAACATCCTGAACTACTACGCATACTTTTCTAGCGTCGCCGTCGGTCGTTTAAAAGCGACAATGAAATAACAAGTAATTTATTTGTCTTAACAACCACACCTTCCATCAATCATTTAAATAACTTGTAATCAGCTAAACGTTTTTATATAAATACCACAAACAGTTTTTTTCTGCACATTGCCGAGGCCGACACTATGAATACTCAAAAAGTACAACAAGCCGTTTATATTATATTATGGTTTTTCGCCAGTTGTGATGCGGTGAGATTTAAAATATTTGTTTTCGGTCGTTGTGCATGCAATCACCCATATTCATTTGGATTCGTAAGAAAAATGAAGAAACTAAATTTTGAGACTGATTTGTCTATTCTTGTGTTACGTGTATTCTGTTTATTTTGTCCTAGTGTCTATCTACAAATGGCTAGTTTTATTCTTTTTTATTTACTTTTGTTTTTCTTTGATTAACAAAACATTTCTTTTACTGACGGTGTAAAATACTACATTATGGGACGGTGTATGGGTCTTCTTTCACTACGGGTCTTTTTGTTGTTAAAACAGAATACTTCATGAACTTGTCCATTCTATGTGAAGAAAAGACCACCAAAGTACGACTGCTTTATATTTTTAGTATAAACTGTACTATTTAACTGCGCACTTCGCCTTATGACGTCGCGGCGTCGCACTGAGGGAACTGTTTGCAAAAAAGTTTATAAAAATATTTATTACAGTTTTAAATTATTAAATATTTATTACAAAGTAAGTTACATGAGTTGTACAGTGCAATTATATCATACATCATCATCATCATCATTGGTAAAAATAGTTTATAACCAAATGACTACATCATACGGCAGTTTAGGGACCGTTTACTTAACCTGTTATTATTTTATATCAAATTAGTAGTCTCTTCCAACTAAACATATGCTTTGTTTTGGGCTCTAAACATAAAATGTGCGATATTCGGACAAAGTTTTTAGTTTTCATTGGATTTGAACGCATAACATGGCGTAGTAAAACTATATTATAAAATGTATCGCTATATCATGATTGTTTCTTTACTAGGTTGCGCTCACGGGGTACGTAATTTTTTATGTAAATTTTGCTACTCTAAGTTTCATTTATTTACAATCAATATAAAATTGTGTTGAAATTGTATTACATAAAACTATTATATGATATGCTTACTTAAATAATAATAATAATGCAGAGGACAGTCCCTCTTATTGTGAGTCCTTGTACCCGACGCCAGTGGGACACTATTTTTATGTATTTAAAAATGTAATTGTGTAAATGAAGAGAACAATAATAATTTATAAACATGCAATAATAAAGCAAATTAAGCCATTTTGAAAAAAAAAAAAAGAAAAAAGACATCTTTTTCTTTTTTTTTGCACATGTGTTGGCGTGCTTTCAAACTCAAATATTTTTTTATAGATGTCCATCTGTAATTTTTGACCAACTTCCAAGGAGGAGGATGTTTGACTGAATGTTATCTTTTTCGACTGTTTTTAATTTTCTATTAAAGATGATACTCCCGTGGGGCCTATAGTAAGCAAGTAATTATTTGATGATAAGATTAAAGGGAAATCGTTGGAACCCCTAAAACTTTACGGGCACCACCAATGTTTTTTCATATACTTTCTGAAGCTTCTGTAGTTGAGTACCTACCCTTTCTATAGTCAATTATAACATATCCTCTCCACTGTCGTCAGTATAATGCCCTGTGGAATAATCTCCTGTGCCACGAGGTCCATGGTGGAGTAGAATAATATGTATAGTCATATAGTGCCAGGTTGACCGCAATAGGCCTGCCCCCTATTACGTGGGTGTTTAACATACCTCTGCCTAGCTCTTAGGGGATACAGGCGTGAGCGTATGTGTATGTGTGATGTATGCATAATCTCCCATTCCCATTTCTATAATTTATATAATTGGTCAAACCAAGTCCTAATGATTGATACATTTTACCTTACTCAATTTATGTAATAATCCACTACAATATTACGTATAATTTCTAGACATTATTAGTAAGCCTTCTCTACTGATCAATATATTAAATACCTATATACCAATAAAATAGTGGATGGGTCACAATTGCAAGGCAATTTTCGTTATATGATTGAGAGCAACAAACATTTAAAATATACAAAGTTCAAAATATCAATATTGTAACAATTAATGAGACGTTGATATTAAATTTTAAAATTAAAAATTACTACATACATCCAATCCCCGAATTGGTAGGCTGTGACGTCTCAAAACGCCAACTTTTTTGACACTCACAATTTAGTCCACTAACCTAATAGCAATTACCTATTGCCACTATCCGGCACTATATGGCTGTATATATACTGTCTGGTAGATAACAGTCTGATTTACGACACCCACGGCAGAAGATAGGGTGGCCCCATTCTACTCCAACAAGAACCACACGGCTGAAACATATTACCGTTAATATCCATAATAGATGTTTATTTAGATATTTTGTAGGGTTAAATATAGACATATCATTTGCCTACATTTTTTTACCCACGTATACATATATTGATATCTTTTCAGATGACAAGGGTGCAAGTGAAGAAAACAATGGGGCTTTTGAAAAATCAATGTATGTCGAAGAGTTCAGTTACCGAAGGTACATGTAAACCTGTGTATAATTTAATATAATCTTATTATGCGATAAAGGGTTTATATCGGTTGAAGTGAGTCAATGATATTTTTATTGTTGCTTTGAGTGGTTGAAATTGATGTATTTTAAATTTATATAAATATTTTTAATTTATCAGGAGGAGTCAGTCATGAGTCATTTGCCTCTTTAGATACGTAGAACCTATAGAAAGGAACACGCCAGTCACGCAATAACTCTGTAACAGAACTCTATAATACAAACACACTCCGGCAGGATAAAAATTGAGCCCAAAAATCGGACACCTACGCCACAATTGGCAGAAGGCCAGCATGATATACTCAGAACCACCAGGCATTATAGAACAACCATATATATAAATATGCAATTATATTTATCTGTATGCGGCAACATTGACTGACTGAAAAACAACTAATAGAAATATTTTCTGACTTTATACTTATTAGTATTATTAATAAAGCTTTAAATCTATTGAACTTTAACTATATATTAAATAATTTATTATATCAATGTGCTGTATTTTTTTTAGATCAGGTGGCAAAAATAGGGGAGGGTGTTTTCCCTGACGACAAAAATATTAAGTGCTATGTTACCTGCATCTACAAGAATATGCAAGTGGTGAGACTTCGATGCATTATATCTGACACATTTCTGCTCAATATAATGAGCTTCTACAATTTATAAATTCCGTTTTAGATGAGAGAGAGACATTTAAAGAATTTTAATTTTAATTTTTATTCCATTTAAACTTTCGTTTTTATAGAAGTGTTTAAATTTTTTGTTACGATCACAAGAAAACTTTAAAATTGTAACATTTTTGGTGTCATCACCTCACTGAAACATTGTAGTCTTTGAGTGAAACTATCGTTAAAGTAATTCGTCGGAGATATCTGCCAGAGACTAAAAAGGCACGTTGGGTCCGGTCGTAACTCCCCTAGTGGGAGGAAATAGTTTTTTTTATTTTAAATGAGGTGGGAAAGACGAATAGACGTGTCACCTGATGGTAAGTCACAATCGCCGTCCATGGACACCTGCAACTCAAGAGTCATAAGTGTGCTGCTCGCTTTGAGGGTGATGAGGGATGGGGATGCGGGGATGAGAAAGAAGAGAGGTTGGGTGAGGAGATGGGAAAGTGAAGAGGGGTGATGAGGGGAAGAAAGAGTTGATTGGGAGTAGGGCCTTCGGAAACCTAACTAATTTCGGGAAAAAGCAACGTTTCACATAACAGGATGTGAAACGTTGCTTTGCAAGGCTGCGCTATGGTACCGCACCGGTCAAGCCATGGTATGGTACTTCTACCACTGTACAAATTCAAGTTATTATACTACTGTAATATTATATTTTAATATTATAATTTTTACTTTTTAAAGATAAAGAATGACAGACTGGATCAGGCAATGATAACAAAACAAGTAGACATACTCTATCCCCCAGATTTGAAAGAACCAACCAAGAAAGTTGTTGCAGCATGCATACAAGAACGTAAGTATCTATTATTGTTAAAGAAAATACACTTGATATTTTTAATTTCATTTATTAAATTAAAAGTAATGCATCTCCTTTATATGTATTATTACTTAATATATACCAAGACTCTGATGGTATACAGGGACTGTGAATACAGTTGCAGCTCAGATAAAAAAGAAAACCGACATTTTGCGCGGTTAACACTCAAACGATTGCGAAAGTACTCTATTTTGATACATACACTTTGTAGAATTCAGATTGGACTATCTACAAATATAAGCTTGTGTAAAGTGGTAGGAAGATTTGTATAAACACCTATTTTAACTTTAATTTAGACTTCGGTCTCACTAACGTACCTAATAAGGGACAGCTTATGGACCTCAGTCGTGCACTTTAGGAACTGAAGATGGGATAACATCGAGTACATTTAAAGGGAAAGGTAGGAAACAAGAAAAAGGGAAGGTCATGGAACGTAAACGGTATTGATTACATAGCTGGAATTGGGAAGTATATGTAATAGCTCGAGCAGATCAGCATAGTTATAACTCAAACTGGCTATTGCCGGGAGTGTTGAGCCCTCTAACCAATAAGATTACTTATTTTAACTAGTCTTAAGAAAGGAAAAACCTCTCTTTTTCTATTGCAAAAACATTTATTACTCTAATGTATGTTAGGTTATACTACACAATAATTGTACAATAATATAATAGCATTAAAATACATGAAGCTCATTCAAAATTTCTGCATTGGCTTTAATACACTCCTTTAAATGTTGAGGCCAGTTATCAATAGAAACACTCACTCTCTCCATGGGAAAATACTTCACTGCCAATCTTATGGATTGTTATAGTAACTCCAAATTATCATGGCATTTACAGCATGCCATAGTCTCTAAAACTGAACATAAATTATAATATAGCGGATTAAATTATAATTAGCGGAACTAGATGACGGCCAGTCTTCAGCTCTGATGGAGTCAGAAACGTTCGTTTAAATCAGCGCTTGTGTGGATGGAGCTTTATGACCCGGTACTGAGACTTGCTGAAAGGTTCTTAGCAACTTGGGAAAGGCATTCTTGGTTGTGGAACGTGGTGTTGTTAAGAAGCTTAACCACCTTCTCAAGAATCGTATCTTGATATACTTGTGCCGATGTTTTGACACCACATTCACAAAAATATAGCTCAGTCAGTCAGTTTATACAGAAGTTTGAGGATAAAATTTTGCTTGTTAATCATCATCAATAGTAAAAAAAATCGCGTCAGTAAACAACATTTTTCTGTGGCTTCCCTTTTGCTTACCTAAGAAGTGGTTTTGATTTTACCACCCTATTCATGTTTAAATTATCGGTTAAATAATGAGCTGAGCTACATGTCCTATGTCATCTTTTAAAATACGCGACATGGCTCTAGTTTGATCGTCTTCATTGTATGAATACAACGTTGACGTCCAGATCTTTTTCTGGCCCAAACAGGGGAGGTTTCATTGTACCTATCAATAGCTCGATACACAAATATCCAAGCGGATGGAAAGTTTCAAAATTGCATTTGCCCCCATACCTACTATGCGAAATACTATCAGCTACACTATTCGGATGTCTTTATTATCGGATGATTGACACGAAAATGAGAAAATACAATGCATATTCATACCTATAAGAATGACAAATTCCAAAGTCTAATGTAAGATTATGTTTTTTTTTAGTTGTAAAAGTATTTATGACTATACTTAGTATTAATTAAGATTACCACTTAGAGTATACCTAAACTTTGGCTCGAATCAGTGAAACGGGCAATCGAGGAGACGTGTCACCTAATGCTAAGTGACTACCGCCGTCTATGGACACCCGCAACTCAAAAGTCACCAGTCAAGTCGTATTGCGTGTAATAAAGGATATTGAACAAATATGTTTCTTACAAGTTTATATTTTGTACTTTTGTTGTGTAATAGCAATTCTCGATTTTCAGAGGACAAGTTCAACGATTTGTGCGAGGCGGTATATGCTGCAGTAAAATGTTTGTATGAAAAGGACCCAAAAGCTTTTATTTTCCCGTGATATATGTATGAGTATTGTTTACTTAATTATTTAAAAGTAAAGACTTGGTTCACGAGTTTCTTATTATTTCTATTTTGGGTATTATTATTAGTACACTTAAGTAATATAGGTATTTGTCAAATAAAAATCGCCTATATCTTGCTGACACTTTCTATTTTAATAACTTAGGTAGGTGTAAGTAGTTTTTTAAAATGTTTTAAAACATTTATAAAATAATGAGTAACTTGAATTATAATAATCTACTATTTACTTTTGTTGATTTTAATAATAAATTATTCTTCAATTTCTTGTTACTTCATTTAAATTGACAGATGTTTTTAATCTTCCACGCTATTCCTAACATTATACATATGTCAGTTCTAGTATAGCGGTGACTGTGCTATATCTGAATTTTTTTTAAATTAATAGTTGAATATATTTTTGATTATATAACTCCCAATTGTGTTTTTGTGGATTTTTTTTATTGTTTAAGTTATTATTTTTTTTTTACTATTTTATTTTTACTATTCTTTTCTTCCAATAATTTTAGTGTGTCCTTTTGTGTGCCAAATAAAGCTTTTTCCTTTCTGTCTTTCTTCTTCTTTCTTTCATAGGTGAATTTGGAGAGCTATTTCTCTCGGTCGGTAATGATTAGGAAGAGAAGGTAGTCCTTGCGTCATGTGACGCATCGTCGGGCCTGTTGGTTAGTGACCCTGACTACTGAACTGGTCGTGGGTTTTATTTCAACATGGGTAAAAAAAATGTGTGACCCACAAATGGTTGCCCCGAGTCTGTGTGTTCTTTGTGTCCTTTGATTAAATGTTCTTGACCCCCCGCTATACAGGAATCATTCTTAGTAAAAAAATACTTCAGGGAAAAATCCGGATATAAAGGAGAAGTTAATAATATGTGATATTGCGAGTAGCGGCTGACGGTAATGCGCCGATCTATACCATCACAGCCCACAGGTTTGGATTTTATGGATATCCATTAATTATAAAATACATATAAAAGACACTACGGTCCTTTTAATTTCGTCCGAGGTTGCAGTAGAAAAGAAATCAGCATCGATGTTTCGCCGAGGAAACCCGGTTACGTAATCGAGTGTATGACTGTTGGTGTCTGATGCCATTGATGTAGTTGTAAAGAAATGGTGGTACGTGTCAACCGGGTTGCTGAAATATCGAAGGTCCTGAGTAATTTTACATAGACAGAATTAGGTTAATGAGTTAACGGGATCAGAGGTCGTTGGGTTCAAGACGATTAGTGTTTGATTAGTTAGTTCACAACCGGCTTGCACAGAAAACTGGTTGTGAAGCAACGCAGCGCTCCATTTCAAAATTAGTGAGGTATCCGGAGGCCCAACTCCCCATCCCCTTTTTACTCTCCCCTGTCCCGCTCCCCTTTTCCCATACCTTCATCTCCCTCTCTTCTTTCCCCTCCCTGCATCCCCTCATGCCTCATCACCCTCTAAGGCGGGCTGCGCACTTACGACTCTCGCGTTGCACGTGTCCATGGACGGAGGTTGTCACTTACCATCAGGTGACCCATCTGTTCGTCTGTCCCCCTATAATATAAAAAAAAAAAAATTGCTTTTGAGTGCCGAATGTGTATGATTATGTCATACACATTCGGCACTCTCTTATGAGAGCATTTCTTAATTACTGCTTATACTTAGCCTCATCGTCCTTGAACATGTGCAGCTCTACAGTAATAATGCAGTTTCGATGTGCATCCAAGATTAGAAATCGAATACCTAAGAAAAGCATGTCCGCTACTAAATTTGAAACACTTGTTAATAACAGTATGCATGTTTTCTCCCTCTATAATTATATGTTACTATTAAGTAATTAAATGTCTTCTGCATAAACATAGATTTCTCGTTAATTTGTGTGTTCACATAGCTAATGATACTGCCGATCGTACTGAATAAGTAGTTTAGTTGTATAATCAAGAAGTAGGTAATTTATATATATGTCTTTCCCTTGATAAAACAATGGCATTGCGTTCACTACTATCAATACTTGGCGACTATAAGCGTGGAGATGGATCGAAAGGATTTTTGTGCAGTGATAGTATTTATTTTTCTTATAAGTGGAACTGATGCTGTAAGTACAAAGAAATGACAATAGTACTGATCTACTTTAAGTGACAGTTGAATTAATTTTATTATTTTTGTTTCGCCAATGGTGGCTTATGTGTCGGGTCATTCGGCTCCCTTCAACATAGTTGAGTTGGACGATGCCTTTTGCGTGTTACATGCTCACGATGAAGCAGTTCAAGGCTGATCACTTCATGACAGCTATTACTTTAATATTGTCATAATTTGCTCGTATGTTATATTTAAGAGTTAATGTTACATTGCCCTCACATATTCGTTGCGACTATAAACGATGTAACTATCTTGAAAAGAGTGTCCTTGGAGTTTCTTGTCTGTGCTTCTCTATAGGGTTTGCGTATTCAAACAGGCAACTACTCTCGACAATTCAAAAATAGTTGTAATTAGTTTTATTAAAATAATTCACTTCGATTATGCTTGTTACTAGGTTTTATCGGTATAGTAAACATAGTAATAACCTAAATAAAGTATTGTTAGTGGACTAACAATTCAAAATAATAAATTAACTGACATATTTTATGGTTACTTTAAAAAAATCATAGAAATGATTTATACGACTGTGACGATAATATTATAACTTGGCATCTTAGAACTGATGATGGAACTAGGTGTTTGTTTTTCGGTTTTAGATGTCAAGACAACAAATGAAAAAAACAGGAAAGATGTTAAGAAACAGTTGCATGAAAAAAATACAAGTGACTGAAGGTAGAGTATTAAAACATATTCAGTATTTGCCATCCTTGAAAGTATTTTATTTCTTTAGTGGTATAAATGTAATGTACGAGTACTTCTATGGCAACAATCAAAACTCTTGAAGTGATGCAAGATTTCATTTTAATTTCTTTTATTATATTTATTGCCGAGTGGTTCACGCTGGAGTAGTACAGGGCCCCATTTCTATCCGATTGTATTGTAAAAAGCGACTATGGAATTGGAATTTCATCGGATTATGATCATTTCATCAGATAGTATGTATACAGTCATACAGTGCCCAGTTTAGCAATAGCCTTGCCCCCTATTACGTTAGTGGGACCAAATTGTAAGGCAAAACGTGGGTGTTTAATACACCTCTGCCTACCCCTTAGGGGATACAGCGCATGTCTGTATACATGATTTTCTTTATTTTTGACTACATATCGTCCCTGGCTCTGCTCACGCAAAAGTTATTTAGTCATTTTTTCTATAACTCGCGATCAGCATATTTAATGCTGTTCTAACTGACTAATAAAGGCTTTTCTAATTAAGACTAAGTCCTTTTCTGTAACCCCTGGCAACGTGTATGCAAAGTTTCTTCTTGATCCCTTCAGTGGATACGTGAAAGCGTAACAAACAAACACCTACACACACTTGTAATATTATGTATTGATTAAGGATAAAGGCTGGAGCCGTACCAATACTGCATTGGGAGGCAAATTGTATTCCTTCTAACAACACAGGAATAACTGTTTTTACTTTAGTCCTAATTGTATTTACAAAAGGTTTTCTTTACAGATATGATTGGCGACATAGAACAAGGAAAGTTCATAGAAGATAAAAAGGTCATGTGTTATATAGCTTGTATCTTTGAAATGACTAATGTCGTAAGTTTTCCTCGGAACTTTGACCATAAAATTGATATACTATTACAATAAGTACCTATTCCAACAAAACATCCTTAACTTAAACACTTGTTATTTGTGAATGTTGCATCGTTATAGTGATCAGCCTGTGTGTCAGCCATACCTAAAGACATCTTGACACATTATGCGATCAGTATAATAATGCCTTAGAATGCTGTTAAAGTTGCCCTATTACTGTAGCGCTTCTACAATGTTTATGGACACGAGAGTTGATGGATTATTTGCCATCATTCGCAAGTGCAATGCCTCTTTGTTTAGAAGAGTGCAGGACAGCAGAAATAGCATTTTAAGGGACATAACCGATAAATATGACTCCGTTACAATGAAAAGTCTTGTCAGAACGTTACTTCCCAAAAAAACATCATCCCTCTCCTCACCCCCCTCTCTTCTTTTGAATTCCCGCATTCCCCCATCCCTCATCACCCACAAGTTGGGCAGTACACTTACGACTCTTGAGTTGCAGGTGTCCATGGACGTAGGTTGTCACTTACCATCAGGTGACCCCGTCTGTTCATCTGTCCCACTATCTTATAAAAAAAAAAACATAAACGACTAACGTACGTTAAGAAAAACTGTCTCTCTGAAACTCTGTCTGTATAAATAAATTTATTATTATTAAATTGGAATTTAAAAATTTGGCACTTTAATACTTAAGTTAAATATATAATTAGCTATGCTTCCTTCTCACTAATAAGACGATTCAAATGACCCCTCATATGTCAAAATCCTAAGAGGCATTAAGGCTCTAGGACTTCACAAAGAAACATTCTGCATACATGTACATATGTACATACATACACACATATGTTATATATGTACATTCGAAAAAAAAATAAGAAATAATAAAAAAAAGTCTAGTTCTTGCTCAATGAGACAAAAGTAGTTGATTATTACGTGCTATAGGTGTTTGGAACTTAAATTGCAAAGGTTTCTTTTTTAGGTAAAGAATAATAAGTTGAATTTCGAAGCGTCTTTGAAACAAATTGACATGATGTATCCGCCAGAACTAAAGGAGTCTGCTAAAGCCGCCGCTACTAATTGCAAAGATATTCGTAAGTATCTATTTTTACCTTAGTTTATGGTCACTAGGGGTCGTAGATTGATGTTTTATAGCCAATATTACTTCTCTGTAAGCACTGTAGTTCTATAGATTAGCCTGTTGTTTTAGTAACTATATATTATTCTATTCCACCGGGTTTTTTAATTAAGTCCAGGTTTTAGACATAATTATGTCTTAAATATATATATATATTTAAGATAAGAGATATATTATATAATGAATATAATCATTTATCTGAAATCATATCATATCATTTTCTGAATCAGATTTAGCGGTTTTCTATGCTAGTTCTCGAACAAGAACAAAACCGATCACCATTAAACGCTCAATTAAATTTAGTTTGTTTCAGATACGTATTATTATTTTTTAACAAACATAAACACTAATAATTTAATTTAATCTTTTTTATATCACTAAAGCACGACCATACACATTAAACATAAAAAAAAACAGTTCTCAAACATACAAAATGTTTTTTCTTTTTACTTACTTAGATTTTAATTTATTTTATGACACACCAAAAATTAGTTCTCTAAAGAAGGCATAGTAAAATAATGATGGCAACCATTTCTTTGTTCTATTTTTTACAGACGATATATATATATATATTTTTTTTTAACAGAAAAGAAGTATAAAGACATCTGTGAGGCCTCTTTCTGGACAGCAAAATGTATGTATGACTTCAAACCCGAAGACTTTGTTTTTGCATAAGAAATGTACCTACTCATTCATATTGCAATAATAAATATATTCGATGAGATTTTCTTTTAACAATTTTATTTCTTTATATATAGTAATTCTCCACCTATCCCATTTTTATATAGTCGCATGTGTATGTTGTTCTGTACATGTAAATTATGTGAGCGTTTCATACTCCTCTGACTACCACGTTTAGGGATATGAGCGTGAGTGTCTGTTTTTATTGTATGCGTGTGGTTTTATCAATGATATGTTAATAATATATTTTATGTGATTCATACTTAAACATTTTAGGAATGAACAACGTTTAGTCTATTTCAATTATTGTGTGGTTCAAAAAAAAAAATTTGGATCGAGATCTCAGATGTGTGCATAAACGTACACTATTTGAAAGGAATGTACTAAAATATATATATATATATATTTGTTTGAAAGCTGCAGTCACAACTTCACTAATGTTTTACTTCAAATACAAGAAAGTTCCGAGTTTAAGAAGGCAAGAGGCTTATTCTCGCATTTAAGGTTTCATGCATATAAGTAAGTATCAATGCAAATAGCGATTATGGTTAACACGAAATCTAGCATTAGAAAAATACTGATATGGCGTGGAAGAGCTATGGTCTTATAAAAAACCGGTAGAAAAACAATGCATTGTATTGCCGTGTGAGTCAGGATACCGAAGGCCCAACTGCCAATCTCCTTTTATACCACCCCCCACCCCCCATCTCAAGGCGGCCAGAGCACTTACGATTCTTGAGTTGCAGTTATCTATCGTCGGCGTTTGACAGTTACCATGAGGCGACTTGAAAAAAACTCTTAAACCTATTTATGATGTTGGTAAAGGAAGACACAATGGAAGTATATAAATTTGTTATGATGTTAAATCGACTGAAACCACTCTAATTGACCTATTTATACACTTATTTTATATTACTGCCACTGATAATTATACTTAGGGCGGGATTACATCTGGCTGAGCAGGTTATTGAATGGCAAAGAAGATTTCTATGCGTTTAACGTATTTGTACTCAACAAGCCTTAAATAAGAACATGATTGTATGAATTATTAGCAAATGTTGATGAAACCGGTGCAGAAAAGAGTCACAGCATTAGGCCTGCATTACTCTGTGCAGCCGACTGCAGGCGTTGCGTACGGGTTGGCAAAATTGCGTCGCCATGTGCGCATCGTCCCTTAGGTCTAAAGAAAAATATAAAAACGAAAAACATATTCTAGTGTCAATTTATTTACTTGAAAATGCTTTACCATAAGATTGTGACTTATACTTTTTTTATAGTCTGTTTCCAAAGCACCAAAGTGTATTCGGTAAGTGCATACATATATTGAAAATAATTATTATGTTATTATTACGCCCGCACGCAAAAAAAAAGGGTTGTTTTAAGCTTGTCGTAATCGTTACTTTGTATCTGCACCTTCGCTCCCAAATAGCTGAAACTATTTTGATGCAGTTTATTTTTGTTTGAAAGGCAATTCCATCGAGAGGTTTCTTAGCTATATTTGATCGAAATCGGTTCAGCTTTTTACAAGATTTTGGGTTCTTAACGAGGGGATGAAGAGAGTCGAATCTTTTCAAATATACCCCAAGTGGGTATATTTTGTCATATCACAAAACTGTAAGTTACATGAAATCGTTGAACCGTCTGAAAATTATGGAAAGTGGTAATGATCCACCTAGTGTAAGCTAATATTATACCTCAGTGTGGTACACAATATTAAATTAATGGCCAAGAGTTAACCCACGACGTAAACGAGGGTTGTCATATGTTTGACGTGTCGGTCTGTGTAAGTATGTATGTGGAATCGTAGATTGCTAGCGAACAGACCGCTAAAAATCATCGTATCTTATCATTATCACCTTGGTATTTTACAAGAAAACAAATAATCAATTTCAATAATTTAAAGTTGTAAATTTATCTAAGCTGAACAAGAAGAAGCTGTTGTCTCTCTCTTAAAATATGTATGTATTTAGAAATATATGAGAATATTTATAAGCAATCTGCTTAGTTTGGGATCAGACGAAGTTTTTTTTATAATATTATTGAGAAAACTCTTTTTCAACAATTTAGTTAATATATGAATTAGGTTTACTTACTTGAAGTGTTATTTATTACTATAGTGTGAAACTGTAGTATAATGCTATATATATAATGCTATATTCACTAATTATGCGTTTCCACGTCAGGCTTTGAGTGAAAAGGAATCTGATGATATGATCGGAGCTTTAAGAGACGCATTTGAGGACTGCGTGAATGAATTTGAAATTATTTCTTCAGAAGTGGAAAAGATGTACACTGATCAAGATTATAAATATGATCCATTCTTCGTTAATTGTTTTTTCACTAAATACGGCATGGTAAATATTTTTTTTAATTTTCGTTTTTATATTTACGTAATACTTTTAGGCATCTTTAAGTCATGTTATTTTGTAACAATAGCACAAATACATGCATTGCACAACAATTACGAGGTAAGAGTTACATTCAATTATAAGCAAAAACAGCATGCACTTAAAATCGATACACAATAAAGGTAACTTGTTTGTAGTTTGTTGTCAAAAACATCAAAAGAATAACAAGAAAAAGAAATTAGTTATTAATTTAAATAAACTAGTAGTTAGTTTACTTGTAACTAGTTCGGATTGGAATTATAGCGTGTTTAGCACTATAAGTTATTTTGTTATTTTTTTATTTTATGGTATAGGGGGACAAACGACCAGACAGGTCACCTGTTAGTAAGTGGCTTCCGCTGTAAATGAACATTTACAACTCCATAGTCACAAGAGTGCTGTCCGCCGTTTAGGGTAGGGGAAACAGGGAAGGAAAAGAAGTGGAGGAAAGAGGGGAAGGGGAAGGGGGTTAGGCCTCTTATAATCTCACTTGTCATGAAAGTATGGTTTAACAGCCCGTATTCGGAGAGGCCGAGTCCGGTTGAGCCGGCCCATACGTGCCGAAGCCTGGCACTCCAACGTTTGGATAACGTATGTTTACATATGTGTCTACTTTAACAGCTTTAACAGCTTACATATGTGTCTACTTTAAGGTAAAAATGTATTAGTTAACAGTATTTTTTACTTTTATTCTTTATAATATGTATTAATTTTGCAATAATTTAGATGGATGAAGGCATATTCGACGTAGAAAAGTTTATGGCCTTAACTAAGATTTACGTGCAGCGCGAGGATGAATTGGCAAGATTGTTTAAAATTAGACAGAAATGTTTAAAAGGTTTGGACTTAATTTGCATTTAAGCACTAAAACACCTACAAATTGTTTAATTGCAATAAATGACTTTGATAAGTTCTTAACAACTTAGTGATTGTTGAGTTGTTTGCGAAGCCCCTAGTTTTAGTAGATTTCCTTTCTAATTTCAGTAAACGAAGCTGGAGTCAGTGATGGCGAGGACGGTTATGCTGAGAGAGCCATGTTGTTATATGAGTGTTTAAAGGAAAACGGCGATGATGTAAGTTGACAAAATGACACAGAGCACCAATTGGCTTATATCAAAGCAGTTTAAAAACTAATGAAATGCTAAAGATTCTATGCAGATTTTTTACACCGATTGATATTTCAATATATTTTAAACATATACGTTTTTGCTTTCTTTCAGTTTGTACTTGTACAAGAAAAATACCGGGATTCTTAACTTAACTTCCTATTAGGAAGTAAATTGAGTACATACCTAACTTGTAATAATATAATAAATACATTTTATAGATATTTTTATTTTATTGACATGATTGAATGAATGGCAGGCATCAGGGCGGACAGATCTAATAGTTACGTGAAGCATGGAATATCTATTACTCACGCCTGCATCTCATCTTAATTTTATTTTATAAGAGATAGTATATATTTATCGGTCCATATCTCTAATCAGAACCATTAATGTTTGACGTTATGTCCAGTTCATAATTGCAAAAGAGAATTAAAAGAGTTTGTCTTATAATAGTTTATTTTTTTGTAAAATACACTTTTTTATTACCACCGCCTGTTCGATTCTCACTCAGTGCAACATATTAGCATTCATGAATATGTCTATTTGTACTCTTCTAGGTGTTTTTAAGTATAAGTTTATTCGTGTTTTATGTGTAGGCATTTACAAAGAAAACTTCATAAGTATATCTACGATAAACGTAGGTATTTTTTATTTAAATTACTTGTTAGTAATTTTTCATATTCAAATAATGGATACAAAGAACTAACAATTAGACAACAGACTCAGAATGATTTTAGATTAGACGAAGATTATTTATTAATTATATTTTTATTTTAGCTGTCTCTGTACATCTACTACACACACACATATATTCCATTCCATTCACATTCCATTTTGTTCTTTAACTTAGTTCGTTGTTTTTTATTTAAGTTTAAGCTGAATAATCGCATAAAAATTATCATCATTTACAAAAAAAGAGATGTTCGTGTCTGATACGCACACCGTTTTTTCCGTAAGCCATCAAACGTATCAAAGTATCTATGTATCTTATAAGAAGTCTGTTTGATTGAAAAAAAAAAATATTTGACCAAAAAATAAACGAACAACAATAACGCCAAATGTATGAACAGTTTGTTTATGCCCTATGTAGCAACTGCTGCGTCTCTTACACCTTGCTTACTATATTTGCCTAATATTACAGAATAATATCTCGGCCACCATGTGATCGAGATATTATTCTGTAAAATTAGGCAAATATAGTATACAATACAATGTTGCATAAAATATACTCAATAAGGAGGTGTTAGTTGTAGTTAACATTAGAGTATACATACAAGCACATAAAAAACGTAAAAATACATATTATGTATAGAAATGTGTATAGGTACAATAACACGGAGACGGTGGCTTAAAACATCTTCGTGCTCCTTAACTTGATTTTTAAAAACGAGCAGCGATTTTGGGCGTCTAATTTCTACCGGTAGTATTCTAAAGCCGAACAGCTTGAAGCGAAAAGGAATTATAGAGGAACTTTGTAAAATGTCCAGATATTTTTAGGCTTAGGGTCTCCGACGATCTTAAAGATCTAGAATGCGTATCGTATAAGAAAGTCAATTGTTGTTTAAGATAATGTTTATATAGGGAATTAAAGAAAACATTAAATAAGCTGGAATAATATGACTATTTCGGAGAAGGTGTATAGGTAACCACCGGAGCGTTTTTCGCTTTTCAGAGACATGATTGTATTTGCGTAGTCCAAATATGAATCGCATACACAGATTTTGAATTCTCTCAAGGTTATTAAGTTGCTCTTCGGTGAGATCAAGTTAGCTGATATCGTTATAATCAAGGGTGAGGGGGGGGGGGAATAGAATGTTAGTAGAGGTGGATAAAAAGTTGTAAAGCTTCAAAAAAATTACAATTCTAATCTTGGAGCTGTTTAGCCCAGGACAAACAGGTAGCTATATACATATATTGCCAAGTTTTCAACCTTGTCACTATAAGAAATGTTAGTGTCTTTGCAAGTGACTTGTGGTATAAGTGAACAATCAATTTTGGGTATCAGTCTGGAGCTTCCCACGATAATGGCTTGCGTCTTGATTGGGTTTACCCTTAGGCCTTCGGAATGACTAAACTTATATATAAGTTCTAAGTCCGAGATCAAAGTCGTAGCCTCCGTCAGTTAATCCGTTTTAGCCCGAAAATAAATCTGGAGATCATCAGCATAGAGGGGGCAGGAAGAAGGGAGAATATTTGTGATGTTATTAATAAAGACAGAAAAAAAAGAAGTGTTTTTCATAGCTAATCTGATGTCCTCCGTAATATAAACCAGGGTATCCGAAGTGTTACCAACAGGTTGAAATCCGGATAAGAAAGCATTTATTAGTTTTATGGAAAGAATGTCAGTAAGTTGAGAGTGAATAAGTTTTTCGAGGACCTTTGACAACAAAAGGCAGGATAGAGATAGGGCAATAGTCACAAAAGGATGAGGGGTTTTCTTTTTAAAAATTTGAATAATATGAGCTTCTATCCAAGATTTTGACAACACGCTGAAGCTAGTTGAAAAGTTTTTTTTTTAATTAAAATTTAATTTATTGCCTTAAAGACATATAAAAGTACAGGGTTTCATCCTTAGATCCCACTCTAGGATTCCCAGTGTTTGGAATCTAGTCTTTTCATTCCACTTAATTTACAAGATATTCACAAAATATAAAAATAAAATAATTACCATATGTATCCAGCTTAACGTTGATTTTCCTGTAAATGTAGGTTATCGTAAAATTGTATGCTCTCCTTCTAATTGATTTGCGGCACCTCACAGTGCCAATACCAACCTACATCTGGAATAGCTGAGTGTGGCATTGCTCAAGGCAGTTTTGTGAAAACGCAGAGTGATAGAGATTATATTTTACTCTGAGCAATCCCAGCTCTGAATAAGTTAAGTTAAAGGGGATCTGTAAGGTCGGCCGTATGCAGTTTTTAGGAGGGCCCGTTGTGCTCTTTTAACTTTCATCATATGGGTTTAACTAACATTAGCTCCCCGAGCAGTAATGTAATAGCTAATAATTGTATGGTAGAGAGAAAAATAAAAAAAAATTATGGTTTTCTCCTTTAAAGTTTGGCAAATGACAGTAAGGATTTTAGCAATGATAGGAAGTATCATATTACGGCTTAGACAGTCAAATCCCTAGCTAGAATTTAATGACATATTCTTGACATCACTCAGAGAATTAACTAAAGAAGAATAGAGAACAGTCAGGAGCTATGACGGATGAAAGATGTTTTAAAGTAGTTTATTTTGTCTCTTTATCAAAATTTGACCTGAAAAGGGTTGATTTTAAAAATTTACATTTTAAGGAATTTACCCCTGACCCGATTTGTTTAAATTTCCAGAGCTCAGCTGGATCTCCGTTTTCAACAGAACCATGGACATATCAGCATTGCGTATTGTTGCACACCTTAATGAAATGATTTCTGATTTATATTTATTACTCCAGATTAATATCAATCGTTTTTTATATTTTGACTTTGCTCATGCTGCTTTAGATAGAAGAACTTTAATGTCAGCTCTAATTAATAAAAAGGCAAGGTGTTTCACTTTAATTTTACCGATAGGAACATGCAGCTTGTACAAGTTTTAAATAGGTAGATTAAGTTGTCATAGGAGAACTCATCAGCAGAGAATTGTTCATGTATAGCCACAAGATGGAAAGAAGATACAATGCTGAGATTCAGTAGAGAAGGAATACAGTGTGGAAAAGTAATAAGTAGCATAGGAAGAGAGAGAAGATAAATTATTTTTTATATATTTTTTAAGGAGGCAGGTATTGAAGTCACTCATGATTATCGTTTGACTGTACGAAAGAATAAAGTTATCCAGGACTAGCTCAAACGAGGACAAATCCATCTGTGAAGATGGAAAGTAATAAATACCAAGAAGAACTTTGGAGGGTTGGAGCTCAACTTTCAGGAAAAGATGCTCACCAGCATATGACAGCTGCGGCTGTGACAACAAACTTACAATAGTGTATGGTTTCGGAGCGTAAATAAATGGCTACAACATCGTCACCACCCACAGCCCGTACATTCCTAATTAGCTTGAACCCTGTCAAAGCATATGCGGTAGAGCCTAAACATGGCTTTAGCCATAATTCGGAAATAAGTATAGCGTCTATATGAGTACAGTCGAAACAGGCCAGCATATCTAGGAAAATAAGCCGCAATACTTTAGGCGTTAATATGTACAACATTAAGATTCCTAGGAACTTCGGACAACTGAGCGAAGAGTCTCTCTAAAAGATGCTGTAGACAGAAGATAGCGAGTAATGTGTATACTATAAGCTCAATACAGGTTGGAGCCCTCTTGTTTATGTTTAATAATATGACAAAATTAGTAATAAGCACTCAACTCCATCTGCCGGTTACGAGTTATAAAATGTTACAGAAAAACATCAGAGTAAAATATACAAAATTACCACGTATTTAGTTATAATTCAGCTACTCGCTGTAGTTTATGCTTTTGAGATAAAAGTAAAAAGTCGATAAAAGAACCAGAAAAAGAGAGAATCCTTGCTCTTCAATAAATGTTTTGTTGGAAATTAGTATATTTGTGTATGAACTATTTTCTCAAAAAAATTCGCAAATATTGCTTTCTGTTTATGAATTGGTGATATATGTATATCCTGACTGGCATTTGACCGATCTCTAAGGATCGTGTAAACAGGATTGCGAGAAGGAACGTGCGGCTTTCAGCACAGTTGGCAGCTAAAATTGGTGGATATCTTGCATTAGTGGATTTGTGGCCCGATTAAACAGAAGTGTTTCATAAACAGTTAATCTAAAGAACGAATAAAAAAGAAACATTAAATGGAAAAATAAAATATGTCATTTATTCACATTCAAATAAATTAAGTATATGATGATTACATTTCTAAATTCCTTTTTAAAATTGCACATAAGCACTGATTAACTTCTAAAGTATAATATTATTGCATTTATTTCACACAGGAAATAAATTGTACCTATTTTATATAAATGAAACGTGTTATACATTGTAAATTTACTTCCGCAGATAGAGATCCAAAGAACAAACGTAAAAGAGATACATCAATTATTTGGAAATGTTTAGTAAAATGGGTTTTTATTGGCCTTTTTTAGCTGTATTGGTGTACTTGGAAAGATCCGATGTGAACGCGGTGTGAATATTAGTTAAATTGTTGTTGGTCTTTTGAACAGCAAAAATTTAATACACTATTGGCAATAGGAACATATTTTTTTGTTTGTAACATGTTTTTGACAATGACAAAGTGAATAATTCAATTTTTTATTGGTAGGAAACATTATTAAACAGCATTTGTGTTTTCGCAATGTTTTTAGGTACAAACTTCGTATCATCCTGCTTTCAATGAAAAAAATATAAAGCCCTAGCAAAGCACCACTTTTTTTATTGACGTTATCTTGAAATCCCTATATCAGTACCATATTGTATATGCAAATAACACCAGTTATACATTTCAAAATCCATCAAACCATACACCAAACCAAACCATACAGGCATTCATACATACCTTAAATCGAAAAACATTACTTTTCTTCTTGAGCAGTAGGGTAAAAGGATAGGTAGGTACTTATATGCTACCGTATGTTTTCGCTGTTTAAAAATAAACGCAACTATGTTGTCACGTTGCCAACCATTACTTACCAAAACAGAAAATATGGGAGGAAAAGTAAAAAAAAAAAACAATAGTCGGGCAGCCATTACTGTAGCAGAAATCTCTACTCCCGTGATTGAAGTACAGAAATTAGAAAAAAAAAATGCATTAATTAAGCTCATATGTGTTCAATGTAAATCTTTTACGCTTTTACCATGTCAGGTAATTTACTTTTTTAACTTAGCTATTAAATTGTTAATTTTAAAGTTCAAGCGTTTTACAGGATTACCAAAGTTGCATGCTGATGAGATCCTGCGCGCTCGTATCGTTTAATTAACGTTGTGATTTTATTAATATTGTTAAAGATTTATACGGTTATTCATTCCTGTCACAGGCACTTAGTTCTGATGAAATAGACGCAATGTTGGAGGTTGAACTACCGATGCTCATGGAGTGTCTTGAAACGTATGGTTTGAGTCTTGACAAGCTGGAAGAAATTATGGACAACCCTCCGGACGGTTACTATTGCTTTGTTGATTGTTTCTTCAAGAAAATTAAAATTGTGAGTATTTTTTTAAAATTTTATACTTGAGTTTATTCGGACAATGAATATGTCTTCTTTTTAATAAAGAAGAACAACATACCTTTCTCGCTTCTTCAACTTTCATTTCGTTCCGCATGCAGGCTCGTCGGTTAAAGGTACTTTTGACCTGGCCTTTGCTTATATTGTCTTGAGCTTGGTCCAAGAACACTCGCCTAGGTCTTTCTCTTCCGACAACTCCATTTACCTCTGCTATATAAATACCTTTTCTCAATCTTCTTTCATTCATCTTTTCGATATGACCGAACCAGTTCAGCTTATTTTTTTCTATTTTAGTCACTACATCCTCTTTCACACCACATTGATTCCCTATCACACTATTCCTCACTCTGTCACTCAAGAATTGTATAGTAAAAAAGTTTAACTTTAAGAATTGTATCATAAAAAAGTTTAGTAATTAAAGGTCACTCGTCAATGAAGGGTCTCTTGGCAGGGCTAAGACAATATATCGCAATTACTCGTGAGTTGGACTGGACCTCAAGTAGTACCTTCAGAGCATCATTCACACTATTGCAACATTTATGGATTCCCAGATGATCCTATATAGGCCTTTATAGGCGAATGTGGGATATAAATGTTACGGCATTCAGCTTATGACGGGTTTTTTTATGCGAAATGGGGCAAACGAGCAGACGGGTCACCTGATGGTAAGTGAGTGCCGCTGCCCATGGACACCCGCAACTTAAGAGTCACAAGTGCGTTGCCGACCTTTAAGGTAGGAGTACGCTCTTTTCTTGAAGGTTTGAAGGTCGTATCAGTCCGGAAATACGGCAGGCGACAATTTGTTCCACAGGCTGATTGTGCGAGGCAAAAAGCTTCTGGAGAAGCGCACAGTGGAGTGCCAATCAACCAGGTGATGGAGATGGATATTTTGTCGCGTAGGACAATGGCGGAAAACTACGGCCAGTATAAGTCCGAACAATTCCTCTGAATACTCCCCATGCCGCCGACGAGCTAGCAAGGAAGGGATCCAAAACACCAGTGGCAGGCCCTACCACACTCCTGCCACTACCCTTCAACCTTTATAGCTCCTGGGTAAGGCAAATGACTCGAGAAGCACACAATAGCAGATGGATTAACACACCTGGCTGCAGGCAATCCAAACTGGTATTAATAGAATTATCACCACGTTTATCGCGTAGACTCATCAGTCTTCACACAACGGACATCCGAATAGTGGTCGGTAGCATTACAGGTCATTTGGCTCTGAACCGACACCTATTCGTCATTAACGCGACCGATAGCCCCCAATGCAGGGGTTGTCTAAGCGCGGAGGAAACGGCCGCCCACGTCATCCTGGAATGCGAGGGCGTGGCTGCACAACGGGCAGAAATCCTTGCAGGCGCGAGGACGCTCCTAGAAGCCTGTGAACGCCCCAGGATTGCCATTACCCCATGATACAAGCGATAGAGAATGCAGAGTGAAGCTACATCTCTACGCAACGCCAAGGTGTCAAGGCGATCAGAAATATCTTGGCAATCGATGATGCGAGTCGCTCTCCGTTAAATGGGGTCAAGAGGGAGAAGCTGGTACTGGGGTGCACCAGTGGCCCAACCTGTGCCTTATAAAGTTGCAGGCGGTGGGCTGGAGTGAAATACTGTCTCGATCTGTTTAGCACACCAAGCTTCTTCGATTCTGATTTGGCCTTACTCTCTAAGTGACCGCGAAACTGGACTTCGCTTGATATATCGACGCCACGGATTCCGGTGCTGGCTGGTGCAGTTAGGGAAGTGCTGATACGACCAATGGCGTCTTTATAGCGGTGAATCCGCAAACCTGTGCCTTCGTGGGGTTAAACTGGACTAGCCTGGCATTGGCCCTGGAATTCGCCTTTTTTATTCATATCTAAGAAACCGGATCTTTTATTAGTCTGTATGAGCATACAGAGTACGAAAAGAACCGTTTTCTGACTAACAATATTAGTATATTATATTATTATATAGTCCTTCATTACTAGAACGGACTTGATGAGGGTCACCAAATTCTTTGTATAAAAATTATCACCGCTTTTCTATCGCATATGACAGCTGTTGGGCGTTTGCTCCACCGCAGTGAGATACATGTCTTTCACACAACCTCGTCAAAACAGTCTGTGTGGGCCTCTGTAAACATAGTCGTAGTTAATGCGCGGAAGCTCTACAACCAACCAACCGATTTTGGAAACCTGAGCTTTCATTTTAACACATACAACAATTCAACACTTTTCACTGTTCAACAGTTTTGTTCCGCAATAAGTTAAGGAGGAATACAGAAATATTATGTAAGAAAAAATATACTTGAATTTCAGGTCGATGAACATGGGATGTTTAATCCTGACAAAGTGTTAGACAATGTGAAACGTTTTGTAAAGAACGAAGAAACCATATCGAAGATAGAGGAAGCTGCAAAGGACTGCTCCAAAGGTTCGTATAATTTTGCTTATTTGGGATAAGATAAATAAAAATAATACCTTTCTTTTGTAGATATTACATAATTATGTTTGAATTCTTTTGTCTATATAGATATTTTTCTTTGACACCATAACTGGCTCTTTCACATCATAACTGGCTATAAGTATAGAAAGCAATAGTCAGCTAAACGTTTTTGATATTATTTATTCATTGGTTAAAATGCACTATAATTAACAATTGTAAATGGTTTTGTAAAATTGTAAATAAATAAATATGTAAATTAATATTATTAAGTTTAGGATAGGATGTAATAATAAGGATTTAAAAGTTTGGTCAAGGTAACGTTTAAATGAATTTCATAATTTCAGTGAATGAAATGAAAATTGAAGATGGAGATGAAAAATGTGAAAGAGCCAGGTTTCTCAGTGAATGTTTAGAAGATTTCAAAGATGTAAGTGGTGCAATGAAAACTTGTTACTTTTATGTTAACAAACAAAGCCAATAAGTAGTTACGTAAATACATTATTATTTTATACATATCATGCGTGTAAGAAATCAAATAGTAACTTATTTTTAAAGACATAACGTTACTATTTACAAATACAGTTTAAAAAATAGATAATTACAATGTTCGATTATGTTTTTCAGATTTTCGAGTAATAGATTATCCAGCAATACAAAGAAGAAAAGTAATTAGTGAACAAACAACTAACGTTATAAACAACTATTATTAAATTAAATGGGAAAGTTCTACTAATTTAATTTGTTTTTATTTATCTGCATATAAACTTTACATACCTGTTCGTAAAGTCGTCCTTTGAAGAACTTTTAACTGCTTAACAGTAGTTCATCAAACTGCTGATAAATATACTTAGAAATTACTTAATACCAACATAAACTATTATAATTGCGTAAGTTTGGATGGATATTCGTAACGCCTGGAGAAGCATATAGGCCACTATTTATCCCAGAATAAAAAAATACGTTACAGCGGGTTGTAAGGAAGGTATTTGAGAAATAATACCAATCAATGCTCTAATAATGCTCTTTATATTATTAAATGATATACGATTATATAGGTTTGGTTACACATACATAGATATTCTAACATTATTACACTACACCTGCCACGGTAAGGTAAAATAAAATAAAATTTTGTGTATGATGTCTACCTTAACCGTCTACAATATTTTGTCATTTGGTGACTCATCAGAAATAACTCAGTATGGTCATGAATACATGCTACTTAACTTATTACAGATAATATTTTTAACTAAAAGTCAATCATCAGGATAGCATGTAACATGATTGATATTACAATCATATCGATCTTTTTATACTAATTTGCTTTTGAGTAAGTTGTCTCGTGCATCTTTCAGAGATTTATTATTAATCTAAATTTTAATTCTAACGGGAAAAAATCATGATTATACAGTGCACTTTTTGCCGAAAGCTACCTCATAAGGAGCGTATTTGGTAGCTGAATGAACTAAAGTATTATAGGAAAATGACCAAAATGGGAGCCATGTTCTCCATGACTTAGGATGATTCTATATTTGGATACGAACTCAATGTACGTGGTTTTTTTTTTTTTTTTCTCCGTGCGGAAATCCCCTCGGATACCACCTTCTGGAGGCATGTCGGACTCGAACCGACTAAAACCGCACGCCATCTTGGGTACTAGATGCCGGGGAACCAGGTACACCCTGGAAAGGAAAACCCTGGAACCCCGACGTACCTCGGGCCACCTACGGTTTGTAGATGACCCCCTCCTGTGTGGGAACCCCAATGTTCCCGTAACTATCCCTCAAGGGCGCGCACGCTCCGCAGCGTCCGCGCCGCCACCCAAGCCTGCTTCTGCTAGGGTGACAGATCAGGCCTGCGCTTATGGAGGACGGAGATCATTCTCCGATCACCGGCGCCTGAGTCGCCTGTGGTACCTGGCCCGTTCCCGGGCCTGGTCCGCTCCCGATCCCGCTCCGCTGTCTCCTTGGCAAGCATAACTTGCTCGCAGAAAGAGACGGCGGAGTTCCACGCGTTCTCGATCTCCGATGGCCGCCACGAGATCACGCCTCGGCTCCTCCCACGCCGGACATTCTGCCAGCGTGTGGAGCGCCGTGTCCACGGTCTGGCTATCGCAATGATGGCACTCAGGCGTTGGCTCCTTGCGGATCAGACAACGTGGAGCCTACCAGTAGTTATCGACTTTGTTCCGTGAGCGTTCGAAACAAGCGATAAATTGTGTTCACGATTGCTGTGTTGGTTCATCATCAGTATTATTAATTACTAAAACTATATCATTTGTAAATATTCTGTACGGGATTTAATATCCAGTGCATAACATACAGTGCGTTTGAAAAAATATATATTCACTTGTCGTAGTTTATAGTTATATTCTGACGCTACAATGTGAACTCACTAAGTATGTTGAAGCATATCCCTTAGTTACAAAAAGAACGTATCAAGAAGCGAAAGCATTACTACGTAATGTTTTAGGAGTGTATGTATGCACGTATGTATTTTTATGTGAGTGGTGTCAATAGATTCGTCTTAGTCGTGAGAGTTACACTGACTTCATCAAAATAAAATATAAATAAAAAAGAAAATACTAAAAAAAAAGAGTCGACTGCGTTAACATTCGCCATCTTTATTAAATTCATTGAAGAACTGAAAAGGTAGAAACAAGATTTTAATTTGAATATTTTATTTTAGTTTTAAATAATCTTAGTTGAAAGTGTTCACAAACGCTGTCGGAGGCATCTGCTCACTCCGAGATTTTGTTGATCTACCTATATCACCACCAAAATTATGAGAAGTGAGCGTGTTATGTTATATTATGTTATACAAAACCAAAAATAAAATATTCAAATTAAAATCTTATTTCTATCTTTTCAGTTCTACATTGAATTTAATAAAGATGGCAGTTATTGACACAGTCGGGATTTTTGTTTTTCTTTTAATATTTTTACTATATTAATGTATGACGTTCCACAGGTTATAGCAACGGACCGTGTGACAGAGTTCCTCTCATCAACATTTCGTACGGAGAGTTCGTATCCACACAGAAAATCATCCTGAGTCATGTAGTGGCTTCCATTTTGGTTTTTTTTCTTATAATACTTCCGTTCATTCTTATCCCTTGCACTTCTTTACTTTTGTCGGCAAATAAAAATGGAAACATCCATTGCGCAGATTCTCTTTTACGAAAGTATGGGTTCATAACAAAATATCCAACTTTCATCACCCGTGACGATGTTGAATACTGCATTTGAGGTACCACCGTCATATTCTTCAAGTATTGAGTGCTAACACTAATTCGACGGCGACGACGAGACGCCCAAATGCTCATGTAAGACTTTTTGTAATAGTCTCATACCAATGCCTAAAGCTGCCTGAATCTGTTGATATGTCTCCCTTCTATCAGCTTCTATTATTAGCCATAAAGTACTCACGTTATTTTCAGTAGTCGTCGTAGAAGGACGTCCTTTTCGAGAATCATTACGTTTGCTTCGACCACGTTTAAACTCATTAAACCCATACGGCCAAACGACGTCTGTCGTAACGTTGTTGTTGGGTAAGACCACAACGAAAGTCCTTTTTTTTTCTAAGTCCTAATAAATCATTGAGCAAAAATTTTATCTAGTCAAATTCATTTCGATACACGATAGACTTTTTTTAATTGCCACCAATTTGTAAAAACATATGAATTCATTACACACGTACAGTTTCCTAAAGAGTTCCTAATTGTAAATAGATTGATAGCCAATGATCCACTTATTGTACTAATTACTAATCAGTATATCTCTAATATATGTACATGAAGGTATAATAAAGTCAGCGCACGCTTTCTGGTCCTATGTCAAGCCTAAAAGGCAAGTTAATACTTACTCTACTGTATTAAACAATGTTCAGTATCACCAATGAAACCAATTAAAAAAAAAAACAATGAAAAAACATATTTAGCGACTACTTTTACACCAAATTTTTAGAACGATCAGTCGAACACAATCCTCATTTGTTGGATCGGGATCTCATGAAGTTGCATCGGGCATGTCTTCTATTGAGGTAAGCGATGATAAGATAGATAGACAGATAGAAAATTCTATATTGTACACCACGAAATTAAACAGACGCAAAGTTAAAAAAAGTTGATACAAGGCGGCATGCATGTACAATGGGCGGTCTTATCGCTAAAAGCGATGTCTTCCAGACAACCTTTGTATGGAAACTACGGAAAGAAAAAAAGCGGTAGATGGTGGCGTACTATAGATGTTAGGAGATTGGGCGATAATACAACATGTATGGAGATACACAGAGTATTTAAATACACATACATAAACATACCAGTATGTATAAATACACACGAAAATATATACAAATATATATTTATGTAGATACATACATATACATACATATATAGTTATAACAAGCTACCATAAGTCAAAGTAGCGGAGCGGACTTACAGTGCTAGGTAGTGCTTTTTCACTAGTGATTTAAAAGTGCATATACTTTGAGCTAATTTCCAATTTGATCTATCACTGTATAGACTTTTTATTTGATTTGAAAGGTTATCTTATGAAGGCGAAAAAAAACGTTAAATTATTTCTCGCTGTACAATAACATCCATCTTAATAAAAAAAGCCAAATCTGATTCACCAAAAGTAAGAAAAAGGTTTTATCCACATACATAAAACAATTAAAAAAAAATGTCTTTTCAGATGTGTAAAAACATTACTAGTATATATTACTAACATATAAAAAAATATTATATATATATATATATATATACATATATATACTGTATCATTGAGATTTCAATTTAGAAATTCAGTATTAGGATTCTAAGTTATGAATTCTATTAGTTCCAAAAAAATATCAGTTGACCGACACAGTAAAAAAAAGTTCTGAACTATAATCTATATCAGCTATCAACATTACCGTTTCATGCCCAAGGCTCATTTTGAACTCTTGAGAATGATATTTTCAAGTTCATTCTCAAACTCGTACTGATGCATCCCACAAACGGATTGCAGTAACCGTAAAGGATTTCTCTAGGAACGAAGTAGTATGAGCAGGTACTTTCAGTTGTACGTTTTCTGATGACCTTAAAGATCGTGAATGTGTACATTGAAGAAACTCGAATCGTTCTTTGAGGTAGGAGGGTTACGACCTGTTGAACAAAATATTATATAAAAGGGATAACATATGAGTGTTCCGGCGAAGGTAACCACTTGTGTTGTTTTCAAAATTCGTATGGTCATATTTACGCAACCCAAATACAATTCTGATGGAAATATGGTCGTATTTACGCAACCCAAATACAATTCTGATGCAGAAGCTTTGTAGTCTTTCAGGTTTATCTAGTTGGTTCTCGGTGAGATCAGGATAGCTGGCATCTGCATAGTCTAGGATTGGAAGAAGAAGAGAGTCAGCAAGTGCAATTTTGTGTTGTGTGTGCGGTTAGGAGAAAATTCCGTAGTCGTTTCAAGGATCATGCAGATGCAAACATTCGTCGACTTTTTTCTTGAAGCTGCCTTTTTGCATTACTGCATTTGCATTACTTAAGATATGTGTGCGTTTTTTGCCTTTTTTTCCATTATGTACCACTTATTTACTTCCTTTATTTCATACTGTAATTTTATATACTTTATATACTGTTTAATGACTCATATAATGGTTTATACAAAATTTATATGCAAAAACTTTTAATACGTCGTTTGAAACTAGTCATTTTCAATGTTCACTCTAGCTGTAAGTTTTCTATAAAGTTAAAATAAAAATTAATAAATAAAATAGACATTTACACGATCAAGCAGAATGATAAGATAATCCCTCCTCCTAATATAATCGATGATGTTTATCAGTACGAGTTTGAGAATGAACTTGAAAATATCATTCTCAAGAGTTCAAAATGAGCCTTGGGCATGAAACGGTAATGTTGATAGCTGATATAGATTATAGTTCAGAACTTTTTTTTACTGTGTCGGTCAACTGATATTTTTTTGGAACTAATAGAATTCATAACTTAGAATCCTAATACTGAATTTCTAAATTGAAATCTCAATGATACAGTATATATATGTATATATATATATATATATATATATATATATAATATTTTTTTATATGTTAGTAATATATACTAGTAATGTTTTTACACATCTGAAAAGACATTTTTTTTTAATTGTTTTATGTATGTGGATAAAACCTTTTTCTTACTTTTGGTGAATCAGATTTGGCTTTTTTTATTAAGATGGATGTTATTGTACAGCGAGAAATAATTTAACGTTTTTTTTCGCCTTCATAAGATAACCTTTCAAATCAAATAAAAAGTCTATACAGTGATAGATCAAATTTTACTGGCCAATTAAAGGAAACAAAACATTCAACACTTTAACAATTATGGTTGAATATCGACTAACAGGTGATCTTTAGTATTTATGATTCTATTGGTTTACATAAAATTAAAATTAAATGTAACGTTTAATTTATTAGTTCCTAACATATGCGAAATGCGGTTAAATTGCTAAGAGCGATCTCTACCGACAACCCTTGATTTTATATCATATCACTGAAAAGTACATGGGCACTGAAAAATACATCATTAATATAACTAGTCTATGACACGAAACAATTTAATTGAAGGTTATAAATTAAAATGTTTTCGTGTCATTAAAAAACGTGTGGTGTCACGATAATTGCTGTATTTTTAATAATAATACCTACTTCCGCTCTCTCATCCCGTGTTTAACGTCGTAGGAATGTTAAACATTCGCATAGAGCTACTAAAGCATAACAGTATCTGATAATTACTCGATATTCCTTAAGGGACAGAATTAAGGGATAGAGGTTCTTGGTAATGTAGTATATTCTACGACGAAATACAAGGACGAGGCCAATATTCAGGGAGCAACTCCACCCCAAAGATAAAAAATGAAGCCAAATGCAATTAAACTTTGGCAGTATTTGTGGTATGACAAACTTAACCTAACAAATATAACTGATGTTCATGGCCTATTTCTAATCGGCTTGACACCTTGGCGTTGCGTAGAGATGTAGCTTGACTCTGCATCCTCTATCGCTTGTATCATGGGGAGTGTTCAGAGGAATTGTTCTTACTTATACTGGCTGCAGGTTTTCGCCATCGTCCTAAGCGACAAAATATCCATTCCCATCACCTAGACGATTGGCACTCCACCACTGTGCGCTTCTCCACAAGTTTTTTGCCTCGCACAACCAGCCTATGGAACAAATTGTCGCCTGCCGTATTTCCGAACCGATACGATCTTCAAACCTTCAAGAAAAGAGCGTACTCCTACCTTAAAGGCCGGCAACGCACTTGTGACCCTTGAGTTGTTGAGGTGTCCATGGGCGGCGGGAGTCACTTACCATCAGGTGACCCGTCTGCACGATTGCCCCTATCGCATAAAAAAAAATCTTACATGAGTCGGTTACGGTCACTTAATAAATCAGGGTTATCATAATGACTCCGGGACAAAAGTCTCTCCTTATGTGCTTGATCGAGTTAGTGAGGTTATCGGAGGTCCAACCCCCCTCTCTACTCACTTACGAATGTTGAGTAGCAGGTGTCCATGGGTGGCGATAGTCGCTTATCAACAAGTGACCCGTCGTCTCGTTTGCCCCTTGATACCGTAAAAAAGCTACCCAATATAAGCACATGTAATAAAAAAAAGTGTATGATTAGTCTGTAGGTAAACGTTTTAAACATGCATTAAATGCGGAAAGTACGTGTAGGAATACATATCAGATCCAATTATAATGTGTAAATTATTGCAATTATCCGACCTAAGTTAACTGCGTGTATATTATATAAATGCTATGTGAGCATTGCTATCTAATATAAATTAAAAAAATATTGCCAAGAACTCACGTTTTATGCACTCTTGATTAATATCTTTTCAAAAATGAGCGGTGTAAAGTTTTGGACTTTGACGGTTTTTATAGTTTGTTTGAATAGATGGAGTGTTTACGCGGTTAGCATGGTTATTTTCGAGTATTAAAATAAAATATAAATATAAATGGACTATGGAGCTACGAATGAAATAAAGTTTATGATGATTGTGCAATTTATTGCTGTTATTTATGTTATATTCCTATAAATATGTGAAGTTTATGTAATTTTAATAATGCTTTAGGGTCTCACTAAGGAGGAATTAGCCACCATGAAGGGAATTAATATGCCGTATGTAGAAGAATGTTCTAAAGAACAAGACATATCATTAGATAATTTGAAAGAAACTTTGAAAAATACTGAAGGTTTCAACTGCTTCTTCGCTTGTTTCTTAAAAAAAATTGAAGGCGTAAGTGTGTTTTTATTTTTGTATTTATACCGAAATTTATTTTAAACAAATACCGCATTTACAACTGAAAAATAAAAAAAGTAACTATTGCAGTTCTATTTTAGGCCGATATCTGTCAAAGACGAGTTTATTTATTTTATTTAGTTATCTATCTCGTTATATTGTATTGCTGGTCTTTTAGTCTTTAAGTGAGACACAATACAGTGATATCCTAAACATATAGAGTTCTATCCAAAGGTATAGCAATCGGAGGTCTTATCACACATATCGATTTCCTACATCTCACAGCCTTGATACATACATCTATTTTCTTATATCATTTCAAGGTTAAATAGAAAAGAATAGATTAGATTACTACATTTCATTGGAATTTTCTTTTAGCTTAATGAGAATGGAATGGTAGAACCTGGCAAAATATCGGAATATATTCGGTCATTTATAAAGACCGAAGAAACATTAAATGCAATGGATAATGTCATAAATGATTGCTCCAAAGGTACGTATAGGTAAAACTCATGAGTACTCGTCGTTGGCCCTTATTTGCTCTTTTATTTATTATAGGCGGACAGGCCAACAAACGGGTCACCTGATGGTAAGTGACAATAATAGTGTAAGTCAAGTCTAATAATAGTATAACATAAGTCATATCCTACTACTAGAACATGCAAATGTTAGTTGGTTATGCTTTCACACTTTAACTACTCAAGCTGAAATTTACTATACATTGTCAGGGGTGCAGAGAAAGTCGTAGGATGAAATAAAAATAATTATGTCTTCGACTGAAAGAAAACTTACTATTCGTTTAGCGGTTCGCGGCGCTACGTGCTAAAGACAAAATAGAAGTTCTACAGTTAATTACTTATTTAGATGGAAATCGCTTTGATCGTATTAAATACATGTATAGTGTGTGTACGTATGTTACGTCAATACGCTTATGGGTTGCTATTTTTAGCATATAATGTATGGCAGGCAAAAATACAATACAAATATGAAGTAGTTTAATTTTGTGTTGTAATTTGTACTTGATATTCACATCAAGATAAACAATGTTTTAATACTGAACTTGAAAATTACTTTTGTCTTTGATAAATGATGTTGTCCTTTTAGTGAATGACGCAGAAGTCACTGATGGAAGCGAAGGATGTGACAGAGCCAAGCTGATGTTTGATTGTTTGCAGGAACACAAAGAAGAAGTAAAAAAAAAAACAATTTCTCATTAGTATCTAGCCTCTTCCTTTAGATCAGTTTTTACATATTTCACTATAGTAGTGTCTGAGAAGATCTGATTGGTCAAAGTTTGCTCACGATGGCTAATTTTAATTTGTATAGCTATCGTATAAGCCAATCTAGTTCAGAATTTGAATATTGGTAGTGAGGGAAAAGAGTAATTTTTCTTGCAATATTGAGTAGATATTTTTGAAGTTAACAGGTCAGCGACTTTTCTACTATTATATAGGATTTTAAGTTTAGCGCATCAAGATATTTTTCTTTTTTAAGATAATATGCCAATGTGATATTCAATTTAAAATCACCTTTACTTCTTAATTCATTAGAAATTACACGAATGAATATTTGAGATCGCAGGGAATAGAGAAGAATGGCGGTTGGCTCCACCCACAAGATTTTAGTTCTCAAGTAGAAGAAGAAAAATAAATATTTATTTTAAATCTGGGCTTATACTATGTCTGCTATTTCAAAGAATCATTCCTTATGCTAAACTATTCATGTCATAAATCAAATATTATCAACCTCCATGGCCTTAAGTTATGTAATGCGGTGTACATAGTTTTTTTTTAGTTTATAGATTTTTTAATATTATGTTTCTACTTTCAGATGATGTAGATGACATTTCATTATAAAATTACGGAAATATAAAAAGAAGAATTGAAAGAAAGGACTACTATTTTGAAGTTGTTATGATGTTTCTTTAATACAATAAACAGTTATATAATCTATTCTTATTCATTTTAATGAGTACAAGTATGCCGTTTAGTTCTCGGCTGAGTAGAATGCTCTTAATCCATATTGATTTGGTTCTAAGTTCACTTTTGTAAAAATTCTCAAGATGGGTGTTGACAAAGTTCTAAAAGACAAAATAGGCAGAATATATATTGGCTGTAATTATTATGCTATATATCTCTGTGTAAACTCATGAAAATGGGATGAACATAAAAAGCCTCTTTATAAGTTTAGGGAAAATGCTATTTGCCCTTAGATATATTGCAAGTGTGAGCTTAGTGTTAGTTGCGTCTTACCCAAGAGCAGAAATATTAAAACTGTTAATGAAAGTAGCTGTTCTGCCACAAAAAAATGAATACGGACACCCCAATCATCTATCGGTATGAAATTTACCTCCCAAATGTTCATAAAAAAAACATAACAATTGGTTGAGCCGACTCGGAGCATTTCGACCACAAACACTATGAACACTATGAGATTTATATATATATATATCATAAATACATAGAAGAATACGAAAGGTTGAACAGATATTGATAAAATTTTGCACAAAGATTATCTTCTGGAATAGCACATAAGCTTCTTCATACCCCGAAAAAGTGAAGTTGCATGTAATGTGAGCATTCAGGATCCAACAAAAAAAAATATAAGTACTGAGTAGTTATATATTTGTTATTTGGAACTTAGTTACCCGCTCTCTCTCCTCGGTCTACTTAATGTCGCAGATACTGTATGTGGTTCTCAGCTTCTATGGACTTCAAATTTATCAGTACTTATACTTCCTGTGAAAGCAGCGCTTTTCATATCGATTTTTGGGATAGAGTGTCAAAAACTTTGAAATAATTGATACAAATAGTGTTAGGCGGTCTTTTTAACTCCTGGTACTTCTCTATTAACATCTTCAGCGAGTGAACATGGTCTATTGTAAAGAAGCTTCGTCTGAAGTATGCTGCTCTGATATCCAGGCGAACATATTATACAAAGAAGGCAGGTAGGCTAATACGACCATGTAGACTTCATTTATAACTTGTTTTTCATCAACTATATCTCCTCTGCTCGACAGGTTGCCAGATAATTGTCCTGAAGTGGCATTTAGTTCTTTGTAGAAGTTGTTATTTTTAGTATTTATCTCGGGGTTAAGAAGAACTCATTTTAGGTAAGATAAAATAATTTGCCGAATGGCGTAACACTAATGCAAAAACAAAGTAAGTTTGTAAACAAAATTAACCCAAGATTTGTGTGTGAAAGTGTTGGCAACCCCCCCCCCCCCCAAAATAAAATTAACAGCTGACTGCAGCAGCTGGTTAGGGTTAGTAAAAATGGAGCGTTACATGTTATTTATATCTTCATTATTAAAGAATATCTTAAAAATAATGAAAGTTTGGCAGCCGCAGTTCGAAATTTTCTTAGTGAATAGTGAATAGTTTTGACTTCGTCAACTGTTACGAGATTACTTGAAAAATTCAGGGAGACTTAATCAGTTGGAGACGCTAAACACACTGATCATTCAAATGTCAATATCCAAGCAGTGCGTGAGACTGTTGCTGAAAATCCAGGATCATCAATTCGGCGTCGTGGCCAAGAATTGCAAATTTCAAGAAGCTCTCTACAGCGTATACTCACTAAATATCTGTCTTGTGTGTGTGTGTCTTCATGCTTACAAAATTCAATTAACACAACTGTCACTGTTTGGTGTGGATTTTGTTGTGTTCTGGGGGCATCATTGGGCCATACTTTTTTGAAAATGAGGCTGTTCAAACAGTGGCTGTTACTGATGCTCGATATCGCGACATGATAATACATTTATTTTTACCTCAGTTGAATAATATTGATGTAGACTACATGTGGTTTCAAAAAGATGATGCCACTTGCCATACAGCCCGTGAAACTATAATTTCGATAAAAGAGTGCGTATCCTTTATATATAAATAGCAAAGCAATTATATCAGTCGAAACACGGTAAATGTATTTCTCTCCTGTTTTGTGTATTATTTGTTGTACTTTTTAATTCTTCAATCCATGAACTGTTCGTTCTCTATTTTTTGTAAGCTCTCTTGTAAGTATAAGTTTCTTTGAGTAACTCCTTTGTCACAGCTCTTGTACACAGAAAACTTGTACAAAACGTAAAGCCTAAGCTTTACGTTTTGTACAAGTTTTCTTCTGTAAACTAAACTTCCTTGTGCGTTTAGATAATATACACGTTCCATTTAGAGACCAATAAGCAATTATCAACCTGGTATCTATTGCGTCCGTTATTTTATCGTAGCATTTCTGAACGTTGTTATCGTCTTTTTAGATATAAAGTAGATATTCCATACAGCTATTCAGAGTTTAAATATAGACTTGCATCTTTTCCTTACTCTCCAACCGGGTTCTGGGATTTTTACCAAAGTTTCTTCAATTTTTTTTCTTGTTTGCATATTAATGGCAACACTTACAGGCCTGTGATCTAAAGTTTAGGTGACATCTAAAACCTGTATGTTGTGTATGTTTCTTATATTAATAGCCAAGCTTTTCTCATAAATATTAGATATACAATACAAGAGATATAAAAAGTACATCACTCAAATGCACAATATTTAAAGATTAATGATAAAGTCTAAGTAAGGTTTTCATTCAAGTACTCAACCCTTATGCAATATACCTATTATTGGTCATAGTTTTTCTGCGGTAGTCATACAATATCTTAAAGGACAAGACTTGCTTATTCGACTTCTTTTCATTACTTCGGAGCAGTAAACAGTCTAAGAAACTTCGAACGAACAAACTAGTGTATCTGCGATGAACAGAACCACAAGACAGGAGGAAGCAAGTTTTACTGCTTTTATTCTATTCTTTTGGAGAAGTAGCAGTGTCCCTAAATTATTACTACGGAAAAAAAACTCCTAGACTTAAGAGGCTGCGTATCAATGACTCATATTACAAGAAGAGGTTTGATACATACAGACGTTTTAGCCTGTATCACTGAAGGGTAGAGAGAGGAGATGTATTATAAAACAAATCTTACCATTAAAAAAAATATCTAATGTAAGCCTATTACCGTCTACTGGGATCTTTAGTAATTAAATTTGAAGTATATTGAAGTCGATGGTCATAACCTGTCTGAAGTTGTTAGTTTAGTAGTTCCCAATAACAAGTCTGATGTCAAAAACACGGCGCTGATTTAATCGCCTTAATACAACACTTCATGTCCTTATCCAACAATGAGAAAAATGTTGTAAACAGGAAATCGTTTGCTACTGTACAATAAATGTTACAAAATGCCACCTTTGTATTATGTTGCTTTGGTTCGTAATAAAATGATTTTGATAATATGTATCAATTTGTGATATTTTAAATTATTATAATTTTCTTTCACTATAAGTATTCTGATCATATAAATGTGACAATAATATTTATTTTTATGCCATAAAAGCATAGGAAACCGGCAAACCAACAATAAAAGTATATATAACTATATATTTAACTTTAGTTTACATACACCTGGAAATGTTTTGGTTACTCACAATATTCATGGTTTCCTTTGGAACATCTTACGTGTTTTCGGTGAGTATATATTAGTATATTATGTTGTTATTAGTTTCAGGAAAACTTGTTGATTGATTTTTAAATAAGATGATTTCTTGTTTCATAAACTTGACCATCTTCTGAATAATTGCATTCGATTCATTTTCAATTTAAGGAAATATGATTACGTGTCTCAACACCGCTTTAACATGAAATGGCTTACAATTCGCCAACGTAACGTAGACGGACACGAGCCTTAACTGCTTTGCTAGCCTCTTAACTTTTCTCTCTAAGTCCTATTTCCTACCTAATTTCACAATACAAATATATAGGAGTATTGCTTACCTTCAAATACATGTTGCGGAATCATGCCTTATAAGATTCTTTTTAATGTTAAACTTAATTCTACACCATTTTATAATATATATTACATATATGTATACGTAGATGTGTATGTATTATATTAGCATGTAGATAATAAGGTACTGTGGTACTAATATAATATTCTATTTGACTTAAAAAAGGGCTCGAATGTATTGCAACCCATTTATGAAGGGAAGGCAAGATCGGTTTTTTGGCAATATATGTACATATGTGTAGGACATACGATCAACCATGGTGCCTTACAGTATCATTGATTTTACTTAATGCTGCGTATACATTTTAATTCAGGCTATAAGCTTAGAAGAAATGGAGGCCATGAAAAAAGGTCACGGACCTATGATAAATGAGTGTCTTCAAGAGATGAGCCTCACCAAAGAAGAAGCTGAAAAACTACACGAACAGCGTGACGATAAATTTTTCTGCATTGTAGGCTGTGTGTTTAAAAAAATTGAAATCGTGAGTATCTTTAGTCTTCATAAATTAACAGAATCCTCACCAATATAACCTATATTTTGTTATTTGTTTCTGAGTCTCTAATTTCCCTATTATATATATATATATATTCTACCTATAACAAGTTACTAATTCAAACAAAACACAATTGCTTGCTAAACAGTGTTGGTCGCCATATTGATATTCATAATATAAAATCTAGTCAGCGTTTGAAATTATGAAAGGATTAATCTGTTTAGTCATTAAGATGTTGTGGTGGAATCGAGACACATACTTAAATACACAAGCCCCGACTTTTTTTTGGAAATCGTGTAGAATACGAATCGTGTATAAACAGAATGCAAAAAGTAGAGTTTTTTAAATCTAATTTAATTTTGTGAATAATGTGCGACAAAGGATTTACTCTGATAAATTATAATCTAATCTGAATCTGTTCAGAATATGCACGCTCAAAGGGCGTGTATGTCCAGAACACATAGTTTGGAGGAACTATATTATCAACGAAAAATTTAGAAAAGTTAATATTGTTTGACAGTACTGCTTCAGCATTAAATAACATAATTTTATCAATTAAAAGTCAAAACACTATCTGTGTGCTACAACGAGTAGAAATTAATATTATGACGTCACAACCGCTTGGGTTTGTTTGTAAACTATCGGCGTGTTTTCGGCACTGAATTCAAAAAAATATTTTTATGTTGTACTGTTTTATCATAGCGAAAAATATACTAAAATAGTTTTGTGATAAAAACTTACATTTGATCTTTCCATTTATTAAAAAACAAAACATAAACCCATTTGTGAGGAGCTTAAAATAATAGTACTAAGGTACAACACACATAGCTGATATTATTTTAAAAAAATGAGAAGGGCAGAAAGACTATAAAGATAATTATGTAGTAAAACTTTCATTTGTGTAGATCTAATACTCGTATAAATATAATTTTAATAAAGTATAGCATTACATTTTATTTTATGCACGGTTGGGGGGGGGGGGGGGGGAGCCACTGAAGGTGGAGTTGATGTACACACACAATATATATATATATATTATTATTGTTTTACAGTTCGATAAACATGCAGTGCTCGATACCGAAAAATCATTAGAAGTCAGTAAAATGTTTATTAAAAATGAAGAAACTTTAGCAAATATTGATAAAGTTTTAAAACTGTGTTCCAAAGGTTTGTGCAATTATTGGTATTCTTATTAATATATTTAATATAGATATAAAAGCTGACAATGTATTTAATGATATTAATATATTAAACGTATTAAAATATATTGAAACCTTTTGTGTTCTCTACATTTTGTCATGTATAGATTTTACAAGGTAGTCGATATTGCAGTTTTCATTAATTACTTATGTCTAATAATAACTTAATCTAATTCAATATCGAGTGTAATATTAATTTAACATTCTATTATTTTTAAACGGATTTTATTTAATCAATTTACAAAATGAAAGTAAGTATTCTAAACTTCAGTTACTTTAGAACAGACAGTATATTTATATCAGTAAACATTAAATAGTTGTAAACTTTCAGTAAATGAAGAGAATACCAGCGACGGAGATAGAGGATGTGATAGAGCGAAGTTATTTATAGAATGCCTTCAAGAACACAAAAAAGATGTAAGTAGTACATGCAATTTTAATTCAGTAAGATGAATAAAAAAGCATAGAATAGCATAAAATACGTACATAATAGTGTTCTAATTGCCAGTTTAAGTTTTAGTTATGGGTATGGAGAAAAAAGAAGAGATTAGAATAAATGCTGTTGTGCTGAGATGACTGCGAAGTAGGTATGCGAGATGAAAGTTTCTTTGATAGAAATAGGAACATAGACATACCACTCAAATTCACTGACAAATCGTGCAATCAGTTAGGCTGTGGAATAATTTACCAGTGGAAATTCAACAAGCCGAATCCATACACATGTATATTTAAAAAGCAAGTGGTTAACTACTTCTTGTCATTATAAATACTATTTATGTTCCTATTTATATATACATATATGTATGTTTATATTCATTTATTTATATTTTAGTATTATATTTCATAATAAGTACATATATTCATGTTGTTAGAATCGTACACCTTAGTCTACCCCTAACTTTATGTAATAATATCCGTATAAAGGTTGTCTGGAAAAAAACACCGTGAGTGATAGTGATTATGATGAGGATGTAGTTTATCTATGATATGAACGTACCTTGTCCTCTTTAAGTCTATCTTGCACCAAACTATTACTATTATTATTCTTTAATTCACTATCAATTTTATCCATCCAAAGGTTGCCTGTAAGAGTTCGCCAACCTTGTATATTTAATTTTGAAGCAATATGTTATTAGTGTACAATATAGTTTATTATTAATATCTTATCTCATCTTCTTCTTATTGTAATTAGAAATTATATAAGTATGTTTATCAGCAGTCTGCTCACAATAGCACAAACTCGTCTTATTTTGGACTTTTAATATATATTATAGTTATACAAATGGAAGAGGATGTGCTGGTGGTTAAAGGTTGTTTGGGATCTAATTGGCAAGAATGAGTGTGGAACGATTGACAAAACAACTATAAAAAGTGAACGTAACTAGCATTCCGCACGAGACATCACTTTGTGTAACCCTGAAATTGTTGTTCTGAGTTTGGGTGTTCTTTGTGTCCGTTGTATGAATGTTTGTAAAGTCCCCCGCGACATAGGAGTTAATACTAGGGCGGGAGTTGTCTAAAACAAAAGTGATTGCGGGTTCGTCGTTCGTCGTCGTAGCCCACAAGTGGGGTTTAACAAGAATACTAGTCATATGTGACCTACGTTGTAAATATTCTCTTAATAAAAAAAATACCCTAATCAAATTTATGATATTTTCAAATTGGTAGTCTATTAAAAAGGAGAGGGTGGATAGTAGACAAGGGATATTGCTTTTACAGACAAATCAGGGAGTCTAAGCAATAGCTGAACAGGTTAGGATCGGATAATGGAGTTCGAGCTCTCTAACCGAATACAGATAAATGGGGTCCTAAACTTTGTTTTGCTTTTCAGGGTATTACAGATGATTAGAAGATATCCAACCTTTAAACCTGTTATTTTACTACAAGAAGACAAAAAAATATATTTAGTTTTAAGGTTTATTTTAATGGCAATAAACGATTTATTCGTTTTAATTTGTTTTTAGTTGTACTGCCTCAAAGGCACTGTGAGCGTCAATTCTGAAGTTGTTTGAGTGCTTAGAAAATAAAAAAGATCTTATTCCTAACGACGTTATTTATTTAGACGCGTGGCGTTATGGGTTTTGACCTATGACTGATGATGATGATGACTTAATATTGAGAGTGACATAAAGTATATACATTGGAGAATAAAGCAAATAGAAAAGTCAGCAAAAAAAGATGGGAAGCTAATAAAGAAGAGAATAGATGTTGCCGTGTGGTTCTCGGTACATTTGAAGTGGGTGTCGTAAAAGCAGTGGCCACTAAGAGATCGGACTTTTATCTATCAGACAGTATGTAGAGTCATAAAGTGCCTTATTGACGGCAATATTACGATAGTGGGACCAAATTATTATTTTCAAAACGTTGGTGTTTTATGTATGAAATCCCTTAGGAATACAGGCGTGAGTGTATTTATGTATATACATATAATAACATCAGGTTTCACATTTTTACAATTTTATTTGATCATGATTTGATGATTTGATGTCATTTGGCTGTCCCGTTACGTCAGTTTAAAATATTATTGGATACTTTCTGACGTATTGCTTTCTTCATCATTGAAGATATAAAATGATGGCCACAGAATAAAGTTCAATGTTTCCATGTTTTAGAACATAAATAATTTTGTATATCGGTTTATTACTTCATTATAGTATGCAAATAATAAAAAGTAGTGCACTTTAAATATGCTCACCGTTAAAGCATTTTAGCTTCCGATGTATCTCTCACAACGAAACCGTAAGTTTTGAAAAAACATTAAAAATTTAAAACAAAAAACATGAACCTACACTTCTTAACTTAATGGCTGTACTATAATTTATAATAACCATAAACTGATGTTTTTGAATAAAAGGATTGAGTTACAGTTATTGAGTTACATCGAATGCACAGATAGCGTAGCGGTTTAAGTGGTCACCTTCCCACCACCGCACGAGACAACTCTTTGTGTAATCCTCACATAGTCGAGTCTGGGTGTTCTTTGTTTCCGTTGTTTGAATGTTTGTAAAGTCCCCTGCGACAAAGGAATTAATCCTAATTCGGCAGTCTTTTTTATAAAAAAAAAAAATGATTGCTTTACCTACTTCATTACATCAGTAAAACATTTCATTATCACAAGATCTTAATGCGGAACATTCTACTACTGTCTCTGTAGATCACTAAAAAGGATTTTTATAAGCCTTGTTTCATTGTGATTAATAGAAACAGAATCTTCAAAAAGGAACTAGACTCCAAAGAGAAATGCGGGAGCGTCAGACAGAACGCACGCCTGTTAAAAAGCAAATGAAAACGATATATTTTATTACAATGCCTGATATATATTCATATTTTTTTTTATACTACATTGGGACAGACGAACAGACGGGTCACCTGATGGTGAGTGACACAGCCCTCCATGGACACTTGCAACTCAAGAGTCGCAAGTGCGCTGCCCGCCTTTGAGGGTGATGAGGGATGGGGGTTGCAGGGAGCGGAAAGGAGAGAGGAGGGATGAGGAGGTGGGAAAGAGGAGAAAGGAGATGAGGGGAGAGAAAAGGGGGGAGGGGGAATTGGGCCTCCGAAAACCTCACTCAATTCGGGGAACGCAACAAGCGTTACTTCACAACCGGTTTTCTGTGAGGTCGTGGTATCGCACCGGTCGAGCCGGCCTATTCGTGCCTAAGCATGGCTCTATTAGTATATGCATGGTATAGCCTGAATTATGCAGAAAGAAGTATGCAAAAAGAGAAATAATATCTAGTTTACAGGCCTGTCTGCTCAGCATTGTTGCTAGGAGTACGAGTATATTACATTTTTATTAGACTAATGTACGAAAGTGTTAAAAAAAGAAATGCTATTCTTATGTACATATGTAATTTATAGTGTTTGAAACTTACTTCTAGAAATACTGTATTTGATAAAAGTAAAAAGTATTACTTTGTTAAGACATGAAGGAAAACATTCATCACCTAGTCTAGCATCGTAATCGAAAAATAGATAAGGACGCTTTTATGTAAGAAGAAAAATAATTATCGTGGCCTCAAACCTAATCCAATTATTTGTTTTCATCCTCGTCATCATCATCGATGGCCTTTTGTTTTTTTGAAAGCCGTTCTTGCCGTTATCCCACTGGGATTATCATTGAAACAGTCTGTCGGAATCGAACCGACTAAAACCACATGGTGTTCCATACTACGCCTTAAATCGGAGGAATCCGAGAACAGCTTTACTAAGACATCCAGAGCTGTTTAATGGCATCCCCTGATGACCGTCAACTATTACTACAAATGTGTTGTGGTAAGGGATGAGGGAGAGGAAACAGGACTGTAACTTGCAGAAGATAGGGTTGCGGACCCAAATGAATTTAACTTTCTATGACAGGAGTGGCCATTAGGACAGGGAGACCTGCTGGCTACCTAGGTCCATAGCCTCTATTGAAAATAAACGATGAACGATAAAATAAGCGTCGGGGATAAGGTCTGTAAAGGGACCAAGCTGTTCTTATATAAATACATATATGTAAGTTTTATTTTTGTTACAATAATGAAGAATTATAAGCATAATAATTAAATGAAGTGTCATTCATTGTTGTTCCATAAGGCTTAAATATTTTTAAGCTGTCCAAGTAGTGAACGTCAGATATGCCATTACTGTTTCCCTGTACAAACCGAAATAAAATGATGTATTTGTATAGTATAACATAGAATCACTTTCGTTTTCGTAAGTAGAGCTCTAGCTATTCTAATTACTGACTTAATAAAGACTTTTGTATAAGTTTCCGAGTTATATATAGTTATAGCCTGCTCAGATGCAACTTGAAGGTCCGAGACCCATATTTTATAAAACTTTACGAGCAGGCTGCTATTTGAGTTGGAAATTATAATACATGTGAATTGATTCATAATTTTTAATTTAAGTATTTGGTTTACTAAAAGAACATTATTACGTGGCCCTTTCTGATGAAAAAACTGTTTTTTTTTAGTTTAATATAACTATAAAATGCTTTTTTCGATAAGTTAAAACAATGTACTATATATACTAGTTATAATTTCTTTTTTAATTTTAGTACACATCGCAAGCAAAGTTGAGTTTCTTTTTTATTTAGTTTCACCTGCCCTGTTGTATGTATGTGTGTAATCAAATCTTGCATGCAAAATAGACCCAGGTCCCATTATTTGATTGAGCTGAAACTTCACATACTTAGGTAAATTAGGTGTCAGTACAATATTATGACCTGATCTGACAAATATCACCATCTCATCATGTCTGTAAAAAAAAAATACCCATTAAGTTTTGGTTTGAGTTCGATTGATTGTCTTGATGAGTATTTTAATCCTAGTCATAGACATCCAGAATCTGATGATCAAGATGGAAGGTGGAGACAGCATATTTGTATTAAAAAAACGTAACTCCGACGAGTTTGGATTTTATGGATTCATCTCTATGAGCACTTTTCACTAAGATGATATCCAGGGTTTAATAAGGAGACAGATCTTTTAATAGTCAGACTAATCCTGAAGTACTTAGTGAAAGTAAAAAATAAATGAGAAGTAAAAAATATTAAGAAAAGCAACCTTTTTCTATCTAAAACAATGAACTGTATAATTTTTAGGAATAACGTATACTCTACGTTTAGCACAACCCCGTTTTTTGATTATTTACTGTACATAATAATATAAAAAAATACGAATCTATTTTAAATTTGTTGTTAAAATTTTGAGCTGGTTAGTATATTTTTTAAAGAAAAAGCAAATAAACTAACAAACAAACTAACAATAAGCAAACCTATTGTTTTAAAAAAAATACTTCAGGTGTGAAGGAAATCGTTAAGATTTTTTATAAAAAAGTTATCCACAACTAATTTTACACGAAATCATCTGTTTTTGCTAACGATTCTTTGATGCGGCAGCATCTTTGATTGTAATAGAAAAAAGAACAACTCGTTTCGACGTTTAAATCGTCATTTAGAATTCGGGGACGGTTTCGTAATGACGAGTCACAATAAGTGTATATATCTTTAAAAACAAAAAAAAAACAATGGTTAGGCAGGCATCGCAGACAGCGTCTCTACTCAGCTGTTACAAAATATACAATACACGACTAACACAATATACATATGTATTATTGTCGGGTTCGTACGGATTGCGCCCCCGAGAAAATTGGAATTGGTAAAGGAGCACAATATAAACTGTAATATTAACAAAGGCAATTTACAATTTTCTATCTGTTCTATTGTCTGTCTTGTTTCTAAACAAATTACAGCTTGCAGCAGTCACTGGGAATAAATATCAGTAAGCTGGTGTACAAAGAAAAGATTTAAGCCATGCATTAGGGAGCTCCCAAACTAGACACGCCGAGCGTCTCAGCTCGACCAGAGTATTACCACGGCCTCACAGAAAACCGCCTGTTAAACAAAGCTTGACTTGTGTGACAGAGTTTTTATTTATGTAGAGTCTATGGCTTGGGTCAAAAATCGGTTAAAATATTGATCCCACAAACTGGAAACGTTATTGTGATTATTACAGTGAGAGCAGCCAGTGTTGTAAAGTGACGTCAAACGTAAAACTGAAAAAGTAAAAATTGGAATTATCAAAATATTAATTCTGCCAACTCATTATACAGGAGGTCACGTAAATGGTCTCGTCTTAAAAATTAAGCGGTTAGTGGACTTCCTTATTTCGAGTGAAATTGCATTCCAGAGTAGAATTAGTTAGGACGTAGAAGGAAGGAAGTTTACTAAATCAAAGCTATGAAGGAATCCGAAGGTTATTGTGAGTGGAACAAAGATGACTATAATGATTTGACGATAAGAACCGAAGTTAGAGTGTTAAATAGTGGAGATGGAGAGTTAAGAGAAGATGAAAGTTATATTCTTGGATTTGGGTCTTAGCGAATAAGAAGCCATTTAAAGTTGGAACGTAAAGCAGACACGTTGACATACTAGCTAAGATTTTAAATAAATCGAATACAGTTATTGAGGAGACGGTCGATAGTCGATTATGGGATTGATTAGGATCTGCATTAGGGGTTTTGGTTTTAGTGGAAAAAATAAATTGTTATCGGTGTTATGTTCGGAGAGTTCCAGTAACTTTCTGACTCACGTGAGTTACTTGGGAATGCGAATCAAGTGTTGCGTCATTATGCAGTATGTAAAAAAACAGGAAAGATGGAAGTGGTATTGATCCTACACATAATCCGTTTGCTGCTTACAATGATCGCCTATCATTTGGTAGGGCTTACAGACTATAAGATGTGTTGATATGATTAAATGATTAAAGTGATACGCACACTGAAGGTCTTGAATAATGAGATTAATATACATACATTGAAAACAATAGTGGAGAAAAATTACCTCTTTAAGGGAACCAGTGTAAAGATCACACATATTGGATAATAAATCATCGACTTGTAAGCACTGTTTTAAGTGGAGAATTGATGACTTTGTGATGTCTTTAGAAGGCATTGGAGAAAATTTAAGTTGCCATTATTGGGTCTGGTTAAACCAGCAATATGATCCAAGGTCCGACATTTAGTTTGATGTTTAAGTTTAGTTAAAGGTAATAAGTGACGATTGATATCATTCAAACCAACTGTCATCTGAAACGCAGTGCGCTGTGTTCTGTCGATACCCGGCGTGTTAATAAACTCTCAGAGCCTGGAAGGAGGCGAAACCTCTATATTTTGTAGAACCTGGTTTAATCGATTCCTTATGGCCAAGATATTCCATTTGCCTTCGCATGGATCTTTTCTGAATTGTATAAATTTGGCAAGTTTAGTATTAGCAAAGAGTTGTATTTAAATAGTAATACTTGAGTTAAATGCTATAATCAAGTAGTTATATAAAAACTATTTTTAGTTCAAATAGAGTAACATTGTTATCAACATGTATTACGACGTAAAATACAAAATTGTCGTTATTATTCCATTTACCTGTAAATAGTATTTAAACTGTAAAGATTTTATATAAAAGCCACAGACAAATCTCTCACGCTCATATGAGTAAAGAAAATCGTTAAGTACTCTTAATCGTTTTGACCAAAAATGTTAAGCCATGAGTTTTTGCCGTTCGTTACTTTGTTGGTCTTAGGAACATTCAGTGTATATGCGGTGAGCAACCTATAAATATTACTTAATACATACATACTTATTTACGAGTACTCTTTCTTCTATTCCTAAATTAAGCAGAGAATATAGTATATAGTAGAAATGCCACACCAATGCACAGATACAGTTTAATTTGATGAAATATTTGAATATTACTCTCAATAGGTTTTGACCCGGAAGCCCTGATGTTGAATTTGTATGTACTACTGTTATAATCACAGATTTATTCCGAGCAGAGAATAAAAAAATATTTTTGTAATAATGTAGTAAAGAAAAGATTATGTATAAACACGCTGTTACATTTAACTTTGTAATATGTCTCAGAATGTTGTTACTATTATTGTTTCTTGTGAATTCATTATAATTATAGAACATTGATGAAGAACTTGAGGCCTTGACTGCAGCTATAAACCATTTGTCACAAGAGTGTGGCAAAGAACTAGGTATCGCTCCAGAAAAAGTTGAGAAATTCGTATGGGATGTTAACGCTGATTACGAACCTTGTCACTTAAATTGCCTTTATGCTAAGCCAGGAGTGGTAAGTTTCTTGGTTACAATCTTTGCAAAAAAATGCAATCCTTAAAAAAATTGTAGTCTATTTATTATATAAAAAATTAACAATCATCCAAAAGAAACTACATTTTCCACGGCCTCTTTCTATCCAATGATTGCCATTAAGCAGTTGCTACAGGTCTCCAATTATATTCACACTTTAGTTTTGTACGATTACTTAGGTATACAATTTGTTTTGAATTTGGTTTTTTATGCTATACAATGAAAAGTTTATCTATCTATTTATATTCACTTACTGTACTACCATCGATTAACACTTATCATAATACGTGTATACAATATTGGCAATTAACATATGTCTTTTGATGCAGTTGCTCACCCATTAGATATGACGGTACACAACAGGTTAGCAGTCTCATCACCTGCTTGTCTTCGATAGACGACCTTAAAATATTTTTTTGTGGAATGTTGCTACAATCTTCATTTACATTACACAATGATAACTCAGGATGATATTATATTTTTGTATGTCTCTTACAGATATATAAAGGTATATATGATAAAGAGAACGCTATGGCTTTTTTAAAGCTGTATATAAAAAATGAAGAAAGATTAGCAAAACTAGATGAAGGGAACGAAATTTGCAAGAAAGGTATGAGTTAAAATTCTTTTATTTTAAGTGCGGTCCTTAAGCGTGTTATTTTTATAATGAAATCTTAATTTAAATTTAAGTAAAATGAAATATCTTATAAACTGTACCTTAACGTATGAGGTGTAAGGGGGTTCGACCAACATCTTAGAGCCTCAAGCCAACTTCGCTTGCACGCAGTGAGTCCTACTTGTCAACGAAAGAGGCTTTGGTAAAACATCTTAAATAGCGGTCTCTTTTCTTCTAGGCTCAGGAAGGCGAAAATGAGTTAGTGCATCTGCGTTTACGCTAATATATCCAGCAGTCATACCGCTTTCGTATTATGTATGCGTCACCGGTAGTGATGTATAATGCCGTGGTTCGTGCTTCTTAATCCTGCATTTGGAGAGACAGGATTCAGCAGCACCTGACAAAACAGTGACAAAGCAATCCTATTTAGGGTGGCACTGCTTTCCCCGCTCTGCCGGGGAGGGGGCTAGAAAAGTTGCCCTAAAAATTGCTCACCTTTTTCTTTCAGGATTGTAGCAACCGTGCTGCCTCGGCATTTATCAACTCGCGGTCGATGTATTAAATATAAAAATATTAAAGCATAAGCTATGAACATCGGTGCCTTCAACGTGCGAAAACTCTTGGACAGACAGAAAAATGCCTGTTCAGAGTGGAAAAATACAATTGTAGCTCGAGAATTACAATACTACAACACCGTTATGGCTGCTCTCAGCAATACAGTAAATAATATAAAGGACTGACTGATCACGGTGGCGGATATACTTTTTTTTTTGATGAGTCGCTGCCTCAAAGCCACGAATGTCGAGAGCTGGCAAATCTGGAAAAGACAATTCCTTCAAAACATTTTTCACAATTCACTTTAAAAACGTAGATAACTGACTTCAATTCGTCTTTCATAAAATTTAAGACTTATGTGTTTTTCTCATGCATTCCAATGTCAGAACCTAACTAAACTCTCATCTAACTACCCTTGAAGTACATCCTTAATAAAAAAAGGATTAAAAAAGGAATAAAAAAATACACCAACTTTCAAATAAAAATTCATCATAATCGGTTCACCTAGTCGAAAGTTCTGATGTAACAAACATTAAAAAAAATATACAGTCAAATTGAGAACCTCCTCTTTTTTGAAGTCAGTTGAAAAGGTCCAGTTCACATCTCTGATATTGACATTGCGCCTACTTCAGATTATAACAATTGCATCAATGTTATCAGTACTTACGCACCAACGCAAGATAAATGTGATGACATTAAGGACCATTACGGTGTTGTCCTAACCATCAATTTACAGGAGCGGATGCTGTTGCTGGGTGACTTCCATGCCTAGGTTAGACAAGATTATGGTTGGTTTGGTCAATGGTAAGCTTTTAGGTAGACATTTGGTCGGTATTATGAATATAAACGGACAACTGCTGCTGCTGCCAGCTTAGCAGTAATAAAGCAGTAAGAGCACAGAAGCTTATGGATGCATCCGCGGTCTGAACATTGGAATCTTATTAACTATGCCATCGTCAGGTGAAAAAATGTTTCCCAATTACAAATTACACTGTTTGTCGGACCATAGCTGCGTCGTCTCGTGTTATGCTTTGTGGAAATTGAAAAGGCGTTTGACAGCTTTACCAACGGAGATGCTTTACGGGTGATGTGTAAAATTGGATGAATGGAGAAATCCGTGTGACTTCTTAGACTGCTACGTAACGACATGTAGTGTTAAATGTACAGACTTTCCCCGACAAACATCTCGTAAATAACAAACACAGAAACAATGTAAAATGATGATCTGTGTCTTGTGGTCGAAACCCCATAGGGCTTGGAACGTCTCATGACTAGTTATTACTAGACTTGACAAAAATTTGGTTTTAAGAATAGTATTAAGAAGACAGAGGACCGCCAATTTCCAGTGTGATATCACAACAACTTACCTATTTTAGTGGCTAGTGTGAATACTGCCTAGTCACATAGACAGTATTCACACTACTCACTAAACTAAGTGAGTTGAAGCAAGTGTAGCTGCAGCTTTTGCAGTTACACTTCTTTTAGGTCACGTGATCTTAATATCTTGCAGTCTAGTTTAGTTAAATCTCAGTGTATATGGCGGTTGTTCTCCCGAAAATGTTAAACTCCGCAGAGAAAGACAAAATGTTATCCCCTTATATATAGACACTTAAAACACAACAGTCTGATCGCGTGCGTACTACTAAAGTGCTACGTATAACAAATGTATGTGGAACAGAGCTATCTCATGCGCCGTCAACTGCGTTAGAGCGAACATGTCGCACGGATGTTCAGATAACCGGCATCTTTTGAACACCTTCTAAGGTTCCTTATTTATGAGTTGTGTATTCCTCTGATCTTGCACATTTAGCTGCCAAAAGAACCAAATGAAAAGCTATGGTGAAAAAAAGACTTCATGAGTTCGAGACGGAACACCGAGCTGCACTGGACGCGAGACGTGACGATTTGAAAGACCGACCACCCGCTGTAAGCGGTTTCCATTATCGAGACAATATGCTCAAATCCCCCCAATGTTCAAAAACCCTCTCAAAGTCAAGCTCAAGCGGTCACCGTGGTCTAAATTGGCCCGGACGCACACACACACACAAACTAAACTGGGTCCATTCAAGCAATTTTTATCAATTTTTAAAACTGTCTATATTGGAATTATTTTATTCGTTGTTAAAGATTTTTCATTTGTCAAATTATTATATCTAAATAGAATTTATGAGTTAAATGAACATACATACAAACCGGTTAAATCATAACCCTCCCTTTTGCCTCCTGCCGTAATCAGGTAGAAATTGCGCCACATTATCTAATACGAGTAGTACATACATAGGACGTGACAGCACAGATGACATTGAAAAATTTAATACTTGGTTAACTCAAGACTGGTTTGATCGCTTCTATCGTCATCATCGTGATGTTCCTACAATATCGCTTTAATTTTTGATATTTAGATCTATATTACTTGATGAGTTTCTGTAACTTAGCTTTTATAAAAAAAGCAGCTTCTCTTATATAGGAAAATACTGTGTGTATTAATCGTATAACCAATTGACACAATTCGTAACTCAAATATATTTGAAATATTTCTCTGTTGAATTTAATAATTTTAATTGTTTTATATGTTTTTAGTAAACGATGTAGATATCAGTGAAGAAGACACAAGTTGTAAAAGAGCAGCTTTGCTTTATAAGTGTATGGCTGAACAAGAAGAATAAGTAAGCATATTTTTGTATTCATTCATTCATATTTTTTTAGTACAGTGGGACAAACGACCAAACGTGCATAACAACCATACTGTTTGGTTTTTATAATGTCTATATCAGATATTTATTTATTTATTTAACTTCATGCACATATTTTACAATTCGGACTTAATGCCTTAGGCATTTTCTGCCAATCAACCTTCGGGTGTTCCAGAAATAAAAGACATCTTTGATAATCTGGATAAAAAAGGACAGATGAACGATAACTTGAACATTCAAGTACTCGTATAAAAACAAATTTGATATACGTGAACGTTTGAAAGTTACGAAATTGGTGAGGTTTCCGGATGCCCCACTTCAAAGAGAAGAACCTCTTTCCTCTCACCACACCCCCACCCTTAAAGGCGAGTAGACTGCAGATGTCCATGGAAGGCAATTAACACTTACCCGGTGACCAATCTTGTCTATCTGTACAATATAGGGGTTATTAAAAAGCAAAATAAAATAGATAATAATAAAACTTTTTAGTTTCATGATTATTTTAAATTGAAATACTAAAAAAATAATCCACTCAGGAAAAGGCGTGACATGGACTGAACGTATTTAGCTAGCTAGCATATTTTTAACGAATATCTTTTGATTTTCAGGTCAGGAATTCAGGTACCGTGTAGTAAATAATACAAGTTATGTAACATACGCAATAAAGTCGGCGTCGCTGCAGTTTTGGTCTATATGGTCATTAATTTAATTTATAATTTAAAATAAATGACTTTTTAGACTTGTTTCTTTTATTTTAAATGTTGAATTACTGATTTATTGAATTATGTATTCCTTGAAACTGCAAATAAAAAGTCTGTCACATCAAAGAAGATCATTAGGATTTCCTTAGGAAGCCATAAAAACAGCTTCAACGACGTCCGATTTCTACCTTGAATATTAAAGGCAACATAGAGTGGAGTCAACATTCTGATTCTTTGTATATTATGCAATGCTCATTTATAGAGACTTTAATAAAACATTAGCAGTTGTTCATTTATTTTAACTAATAAAACTAATTAATTACTCTTGCTTAGTTTATATACTCAACATGATATGTTCTAATACCTGATATAAGAAAAGATACAAGAAAAGAAAGATGGTTAAAAATCAGTATTAGATTACTGATTTTTAACCATCTTTCTTTTCTTGTATCTCTTTCTCTCTCTATAGTCGGCCCCTTATGTCTGAGGATCGTGGTCTACATTAGGTGTTTTTCACCTGGATAAGATTATTTACCGTATATAGTCATAAAGTCGAGTGTATTCAATGAAATAGTAATGTCTTTCTGTCTACTGTGTTTCGCGTTTCACATATGAATTGCCACTTTTGCTATAAAACCATTGATACATCTCAATCACAATAGGGTAATGTAGATTAGACAAATATCGAGCGATAATACTCCATACAGGGGAAGAGTTATACAACAGGAAAGACGGGTGATGTATCTCAGGCACATGTCTCACATAGTTTAACTACCTATTTTATTGCCAAACTGTTTTTTTTTACGTAGATTACCGTCAAATTACATGTTGTTACTTTGTTACTATTGGTAATGATCATAATAACAGTAGGTACACCTTGTGTTGAGTATAATTGCTAGAGGAAATAGCAAATAATAACAATGTAATGTAGTTGCACTGTATTATTAAGTGTATTTTATGGTTTAAAATAGAGATCCTTAGTGCAAGTTACAATAAGTCTTTTTACTATGCGGACTATATTATTTTTTTGTATTTTTGTCTTTTTAGAGCAATGGCAAAGAAAGCTGGCTTTACGAATTTAACTTTAAGTTAAAAAGGTTGAAAGATTTTTATTTTTGATATGGACTCTTTGTGTAGGTCACGTCCATTGGCTACATCTGGCGACAAGAACTAAGTACTGGTTTTACGTAGGTGGAATGGTACATATTGTGTATGCCTTTAAGAACATATTTTAAGACATAAGATTTTTAATCGAAATCAAATCAAATCTTATTTTTTTAGAATGTAGGACAATACAAATGTTATAATTTTTATAGCCAGGTTCTTTATACTTTAAGGCATACAAATATTGGTTCATAATGTGAGTGATTAGCACTTACTATTATTATTGTTTTTATTAGTTATATTAGTCACAGTATCATTATTATGTACTTCAAATAAATTTACACAATAATATCTTATACTTAATTGTAACTCGAGCATTTTCTGACAAAACTAAAATTCGGTTGAGTGAAACAGATGGCTACCGGAATTATTTTACAGTTTGCGATTCGATTACTTTAATATGGCTATTAATTAACGTTTTTAACTTATTTATAATTAACGTTCTTGGATCGGACCCCACTTAGTAGAATATTGTACTTCGTGAATGAATCTTTATTGAATTATTATTGCATTAGGCAGTAAAGAAATATTGTAGTATTATTTAGTCATTTGGTTTTGATTAATTCTAAGATTAATTCTTTGTCTTACATAGATTGCTATACGTTACGTTCCTATAAATAACCGTATACATTTAGATCTTTGTTTCATGACTAGGATAAACAATGGTTATAATTAAACAATACTCTGCAAATAATACATAAAAAACATCAAGAAAACACATTGTAGCTACGGAAATGTAAATGTATGTGAAACCTTGCAATTAAACAACGCGTTACGCCTTTATCTCCTGAGATAACACACCATATACATAAACATTTTGAAAATTAAAATTTGGTTCCACTAACGTAATAGTGAAATTGATGAACTTCTTAGATTATTGCTGAAGTACTTTTCTACCTACCTACTTTTTCTATGTATAGAAACAAAAAGTACCTTAAATTATAAAAATAATATTATATGACGGCGCGTGACTTAATAGGATTTTATTGTTATTTTTGATTTGTTTAAAATTGGATTTTTGTAATCGTATTTTGTAAAATGTTGTAATTTGTTTATTATTAATGTTTATAACTCGATTGGTATAAAATAAAATAAGAGCGGGTAACCCCGAATAGAGTGGCGGGTGGCGCCAAATGCGTTGACAATCGGTGATTCGACTGCCAGCTATCGCAGGAGACGCACACTTGCCAACCTATTGGCTCTTAATCAGGGTTAATCTTGCCAATTGTGATTATACAAGATAAGTGTTCGCTAGAAAATTAAACGAACCGCGTCCAACAGTGTGAACATTCTTTTATTTTGGAGTTCCCGCCATCAACACGCTCACGATGCAAAGTGGTAGCCAAGACCGCTTCGAAGGTCCTTCTGATGTTCCTGCATATATTATATAAATATTTGTAATATTTATATAATTAAATATAATATAAATATTACAAATATCTAGTTTTTTCATAATTCCTTTAGTTATGTATATTCAATGGATGTGCACTTCTGCTAAGTAAATCAAGTTACCTAATAGCAGTATCAAACTTTTACCATATGATTTACTACTGGTACCACATCGGCAGAATTGGCGAGAGACTAGTGAGTCTCCCCTCCGGAACTCGTGCATTCTGGTCTCTTGCCAAAGCTGTCCAGGGGAACTTTTGTAAGCAATCCCTTCCTCCTTTGCACATAGGAGATAATTCGTTGGCCCACGACGCTAAAGAAAAAGCCGATCTGGGCAAACTCTTTGCGTCCAATTCGACCCTGAACGACGGGGGAAACGCACCGCCGACCATACCGCAGTGCGAGAGCCGCATGCCGGAAGTCCAGTTTACACTACACTATTGTTTTTAACTTTATGGTCTCTAAACAGTAGTTTTTCATGAATCAGGTACAAAAAGTATATTTTTCTGTATGAAAGGTACCCTATGTCTTACAGTATCAGGTATACATGACCCGGATTTACTGCTCTCGAGTGTCAATCTTATGATCTGACAGCCACAGAGTATTAATATAGTATAATTAATTTAACACTAGCCTTTGCCCACAGCATGTTTCATGTAAATGTAGCTTTTTTGTCTTTTGATATTTGTTTTTTTTTTTGCTTATAAACTAGCCCTGTTATAAAGCGGTCATTTGTGGTTAATCTAATGTGTGACATTTAATTATTATTAAGATAATATCAATAGCATAAGCGAGACCACTTAAATATAAAGACAAAAAGTCATCTTCAGTTACAAATAATTAATCACGAAAACTATTACTTGTATAAATGTTTAACTTTACCTGAAAGTTGAAAAGAATAAAACCATTCTTTTCTAACTTGTTTTATTACTGCTTAGTCATACTCGTAACACATTTCATAGTAAAATGATAGTGAATTAAACTATTTATAGGTATTTATATATTTCATATCTATTAAAATTCCTACATAAAAAATTACAACCGCGTTTTTTTATACTATAGGCGGACAGATGCCGTCCACTGCCCCCCTTTGAGGGTAATGAGGGATAGGGGGATGAGGGGAGGGGAAGAATCGAGAGGGATGAGGAGATGGGAAAGAGGAGAGTGCGATGAGGGGAGAGGAAAGAGGGAGGGGGAGTTGGGCCCCCGTAAACCTTACTTATTTCGGGGAAATGCAACGTAAGCGTTACTTCACAACCGGTTTTCTGTGAGGCCATGTGATTTCCATAGTTACGTTGTTTCTATTTTGTAACTATTTTCGAATTATCACTTAAGCAATGGAAATATTGCTTATATGTACATACGCTCATGCCTGTACACTTTTTTTATAATATGAGAGGACAGACGTACCGTCGGGTCACCCGATCGTAAGTGACAACTGCCGTTCATGGACAACGCAATGCAACTTAAGAGTCATAAGTGCGCTGCTCGCCTTTGAGTGTGATGAGGGGCAAGGGGATGCGGGAAGGGGAAACAGGAGAGGGGGGATGAATGGAGGGGAAGGAAGGGGTGTTAGGCCTCCGAAAACCTCACTAATTTCAGGGAAATGCAACGCAAGCGTTAGTTTGCGCTTGTGGTTAATTTTGACATGGTCACGAAATTAAGAAACAAGCTTATTACTATTAACAGGTTAATACCGAATCTAAAGATGGCAAAGTCGGAAATATATTGAAAGGTAAAAGGTAAGAAAAAGGAAAACAAAGTTACTTACAAATACATATGTACGTCTTTTGAATTTGTAGAGTGTAAGCAATAGCTTGAGCTGAACACAGTCGCATAATCGCATACCTGTAACCCGAACTGGTTGTAGCCGGCACGAGTAAACAAACCTTTTTTTTAATTTTTATGTCTTAAACATAGACAAGGCCTGTAAAGGCAACCACGGCCACTAATATCTACGGCCACCATTCCGCACATCTTTTGTTAATTTCAAAAGTGGTTCTTTATACCTAACATTTTTTTTTGTATTGCATTATGTAGAAATAATATTTTTTTCTTTATATCTTTCTATATTGTTATTGCAAAATGAGTTAGGTTATTGCAAAATAACAAGATTTATATTTGACCTACTTCTGTCATTCACGTGACCCCACATAACTATGGCACCGGAAAATTACAAAACGACATGTAAATGATTGTTTCCTATCCTGCGCATATATATATATATATATATATATATATATATATATATGTACCTTAGTATAGCTGGTTAAACAATTATAACCGCAAAAATAACGAATTTCATTATGGTCAAATCTAGTTGTGTATTTTTGCATTTGGCAGTGGTTAGCGTCAGTGTATGGGGTTTTTATGTAAGAAATTTATAAAAACTTTATTTCAATATCCACGAGTCTTGTGTGTTATTTAGAAAAAGAAAAGAGATATTTGTTTTTTGACAAGTGTTGGAAAAACCCTCGAGGATGACATGATTAAATAGTTTGATACCGGGACCAACATTTTTAAATTACGTATGTATTAATAAAATCGTAACACGACGATGTCTGTACAATATAGATATTGAAGATTAAAAATATTAGAAAAAATGTTGAAAAAAAAAATCCCTCGTATATCGGGATCTTTTTTAGAGCAATAAAAGCCAAAACGCAAAAGTTTTTAGAATTATCTGTGTGTCTGCCTGCCTGTCTATACACACGTCACGCAAAAACAACTGCGTGGTATTGAACGCAGTTTTGACAGATGCATTGAGAGAGGTCTAGCTTACGGTTACATTTTACCGCATGACTTAATTCCACGCGTACGTAAGTCGTAAGCACAATAGGTAGTTTATATATTAAAAAATCTAAGGGTAGGCTCCAAATGGCTAATGGCTTAGCTATAATTTTACTTTTTACGGAAAAAACATTGTAGTAGTTTGAATAACCAGGTTATATAAAGATATAACTAAAAAAACCTTTTTCTTTTTTACAGTGTCTTAATCTAGTTGAAGAATCATTTGTAGCTAATGAATTGAAACCTCTAGTTTCCACTTGCATTCAAGATTGTAATATAACAGGAATAGATCTCAGCGCAGATAACATGCGCCCCTGTTTTAAGAAATGCTTTTAATTAAAATAGGTTTAGTAAGTATATGAGATATATATAATATTAATGTTATTCTGTATTTTATGTACGGAAAAACAATTAAAATAATATATCACCTAAAGGGTAGATAGAGGTACACCTCTATCAATACATTAAACACCCACATTTAAAGTAATACTTGTTGAAGTTAACACGGTACAAAGGTATTATTTGAAGATGTCAAGTGATATTTAAAAGCAATGGGAACAACATCAATTTGAATTCTGTCACATAATAACATGTTATAGTAATACTTAACTTATAATAGATTGGAGAAAATGGAATATATGACCGTGATGAAGTGAAGAGACAGATAAGTCATTATACAGAGAATACAAACGAGGCCAAGACGATTTTAGAAGCAGTGGATGAATGTTTTCAAGGTACAAATCTAAGCTTCACATTACACTAGACAAAAACAAAATGCAACACCAATGACAGATTCATAGATTTCGTTGTTTTAGTGACATAAAGCTCTATAAAATATAAAGGCATAATATTAAAGAACTCCCACTAATTTACAGGCAAAAGAGACATGCAAATTGACAACGATCGAATAAACGCTGTTTACGAATGTTTTATGAGCTTCTAAATAGTTAGTATACATAACCAAGTAATACAATTTTTTTATGATTATAACAGATAGCAATCTATAAAAATACATCTTTATATCGGTGTAAGTCCATTTTTACCGATTTATTAATTAATAAATAGCAATGAGATGATTGTTATCATTAGTCGTCATATATATTTTTTATTATTTTAATTTTCATTATTTATTTTGCATTTACCTTATATAAAAAAATGTTTCTTCTTGCAGTGACACTGAACTTTTGCTAACGAAGTAAGCTTTTCGAGAAGTCTAAAGAAGTATGACTAAAACTATTTAGCTATCTTCTGAATTACAATAAATTAATAAATGTCATGTTTGTTAAAAATATATTATTGGCATGCCGTTTTTATTTAACATCTACTAAAAATAATATAGTATTGGTATTTTGATGTTAATTTAAAACGATTACATTTTGAGCAACATGACGGTTCTGTGGGAAAGTGATAAATAGGATGTTACGGAATCGTTCCGAATAATCAACAAAAAAATATTTCCCTACTGGTGCATCTTGTTCAAAGTGGGTGATAACTTGGCACACCGTTTATAGTGTAGTTTGTGGTGATTTTGAAAGCAGTCAAATAATGTAAGTGTAAGTGAAAAGTGCTGCGCACAGCACACACAGCCCAGCAGCACAGTCACTAAAGGAGCTGCCGCCTAATAAAGTACTATTTTTCCAGCCATCTGTCAGGCAACACAGGACAGGAAAGACCCCTTTTTGGAGTTAGGGAATACAAAATCAAACGGCATTGGAAGGCGGCTATGCTGTCTCTCGTTTTTTTTATGGATGTATTATGAAAGGCAGAAAAAGTGTCTTGCTAGTACTATAAAGAATAAAATGTAATCAAACGAATCCAATTGGATCACAGGATCATTAAAAGCCGCAGGAACTGCATGGATGGCGTAGCGGTTTAAGTGGTGACCTCGCCACTACGCTGCCGCGTCGAGTGTTATGGGTTCGATCCCCGCACGGGACAACACTTTGTTTATTCCTCAAATTGTTGTTCTGAGTCTGGGTGTTATTTGTGTCCGTTGCTTGAATATTTGAGTTGTAATCCTAGGGAGTTGTCCTTTAAAAAAAAACTGCATGGGACTAATTGAATAATGCCTACGTATTTACCTCTCGTTTCTGTCAAAAGTCATAAGTATTTCATCCTTTTTCTTGACCTACGTTGAGTGTATCTGGTAGTATCAACACTTCACTTACCGGTGATTTGCTATGTACTAAAATATATTTGTTAAAAATTTGTGGTTTTTTTTTGCCATCTTTGTCAGACCGGACCGGTCTCTTTATCAAGTATGCTTTGTTAGTTACAAGTGCGAATAAAGTAACTGGTAATAATTACACTGATAACACTGCATCTACTTTGTCTTTGTTTACCGCAAATAATGTAATCGAAGAAGTCATAAATATTGTCAATGTATATACATTTCACTGTCTTAACAGGTTCGAAACTCCTGATATAAATACATGTATTGATAGTTTAGTATTCCTCAGTACTTGTAATATTATCAAGTATCGATCACTTACTTAGTATTACAGTCTACTTTAATTTAATAAAAAATGAAGGTATTTGCTTCTCTTGCATATTTATTACTCATCGGCATCATAGCAAGAAAAGTTGAGGTAAGTATTATGTATATTCCAAATATGAATAAAAAAAAACGAATTAGTAAACTCCTGATAACAAAATATTATATCTACTTGATATTATGTGTATGTAATAATCATAATATGTGCATATTTATGGTCATTAGTAGTTGGTTTTAAATAGAAATGCACCTTCAACTACCACTGTCTCGCATCATTTGGTCAATCTTAAAGGTTGCCTGTTAGAAATTGCTTTTAGCCACCCTTTATACATATTTTACAGACATGTACCTATGTATGATACTGTAAAGTGGTGTACAAATAAAGTATTATCTATATAATACAAAATATGAATACTACTAACATAATGAATATATTTAAATTCAATTTTATTACAGGCCATCACAGAGGTAGAAAAGTCTATAATAGAGGCAAAAATATTTTCATATGCATTGGAGTGTGTAAAGACTTATCCTCTAACAATATCTGAACTCATGTCTTTTAGAAATAAAGTCTTCCCGGATGGACAAAATCCGAAATGTTTCACTGCTTGTGTATTTAAGAAAATTGGAGTTGTAAGTATAATGAACTTAACTAAATAATTGTGTCAAATTGCATCTAGGCACTGCACTTGTGGAAGACCCCTGGTTTGTCTGGCTTGCGAGAGATGTAGGTGTCGTATATATGGGGGAGCTGGAATGAAAATAATTATTTTCTTTACATCACTGTATTGAAACTTTAATGTATAACAATAATAAAATATTATAGTTTCGACTCTTCTCTTTTTCTTGATCTTTAATAATACTTTTATTATACAATTTAAATTATATTCGACTTATCTCTAAACAGTTCAGCTTCCTCTTACGTACAATACAACATTTAAACTATAAATTTTTAAAAAGTAGAACAATATATTGGCAAAAGTGGCAAATTGTTTTATTTTTTTTCTGTAGATGGATGAGCATGGAATGTTATCACCAGAAACGGCCCGAAAGAATGCCGAGCTACTATTCCAAGGAAATGAAGAACAGCTAAAAAAGGAGCAGGAACTTATAAACATTTGTTCAGCAGGTAATATTAGTTTAAAAATTAAAGTTCCCGTCCCGTCCTTCCTAACTTTTTTTGTCGTAAGGTAGGTGCTAATATCATAATATGCGTAAACCATTCTTCATAGTAACTATTAGGATTTTAGGTTTAAACTTACACTGCCTATAAAAAAAGTTCTTTTTTTTTTAATTAAGGGAATCAAAACGATTCGATTAAATAATTAATTATTGAATCTGGAGCGAGATCAAGACATGTAATGGACGCCTTAATATGTTTGTGGATGTGTCCATATAATTTCGATAAAAGCATTATCTAATTAAACATTTCCATATTTCTGTAGCTAAAACCAGGTATATACTAAAAACTACGAAACCAATTAAAGGAAAAAATTGTTCTTAACTGTTTTATCCAGTATATTTTTATACAGATATTTATTTTTCAGTGACTGAACTTGTAACAGACGATGGTCATGAGGGTTGTGATAGAGCCAAGTGGATTTATAAATGTTTGATAGAAAATAGTCCGAAAGTAAGTAGTTCTTGGTAATACCTTCTTTAATTCTTTACCTTTTATATTTCAATCTTTTACAGTGTATAATTTTTCTTTTTTGTATTATATAATTGACAAAATAATTTGAAAGTCAATAAATGTACTACAATTTGGGTTAAAAACTAATTGGCAAGATTTAACCTAGAAATGAATACAATGGAATATTAATTTATTCAGCTTGGGTTTCATTTATGAAATTCTAACAAAGCTTGACTAGTCTCCGTCGCCTCCTTCTTAAATATCACTAAAGTTTAAATACGGACTAATCCGGGTTGATAAAATATGCATTCCTTAGAAGAGCGATATCTATGTTCGTTTTTAAGTTTTTTTAGGATTTTTGATTTAGAATTAATTAAACTTTTTCAGTATGGATTAAAACTGGATTTCAATTAAGGACTCATCTGACTAAGACCTTCTACGACTTTAGACGCATCTTTGAGGAGTTTAGTAACTGTTTATGTAATAAAATGATTGAATATTCTAATAAAAGATGTTTTTTTTTCTTAATAGAAATATATAAGTGTAAAATGACATTAAATTTAATTTATAGACTCACATATAGTATAATTGCGTCTAAGAGACAATAAAGGTACGTCTTCCTTACAATGATTATTTATTATTGGTATGGAGCTGCCATTCAGAACGATTCAAGAAAACTACATAAAAATATGTCCGAAAAGCTGCTTTAATTCAATGTTACAATTTATACTTATGCAATCATCAAGAAAATCCAATGAATTGACTGAAAATCTGCGGAAATTTGCATTACGAGCTAAAAATGATTGCTCGCTTTCCTAAAATAAATTCAGATTTTTTCAGATAATTTTTTTGATTGAACTTACTTAAAACCTCAATGTTCACGGTGGAGTTCGATCAATGCCCTCAGTCGCCTTTAAGACGCCTGAAAGCCGCCTAAGGGATCGAAATGTTTTCTGTCAGAGAGTATGTATACAGTCATACAGTGCCCGGGATAGCGGCAATAAGCTTCTCGCCTATTACGGTAGTGGGACCAATTTTTAATTTGCAAAATATAGGTGTTTGGTAGCGCTTGAACGCAACGAAATACAGGCGTTAGCGTATGTATGCGTGTATGTATATTTACCAAATAAAAAGATTAGGTAAAATTACCCAAAAATGTAAAGAAAAGTTACTATACTATTACTATAGCACACCCTTTATTTTAAGATTCAAAAATTCCACCCCGTGACGAAGAAACATCAAATACATACACATATAACTTAAAAAAATATCACAGTCCTTCTTGCGCAGTCGGGTTACAAGACAATCATGACAAACGAAGACGTGTAGGTAGATTAGTTTTCATAAAGTTTAGTGTGTTAACATAAAATGTATATAGTAATAAACCTGATAAAATTTACACTCGTTTAAGTAACAAATGGTAATCTACTTAGCTTCGTTTTATTGTTCTTTTACGGCGAACTTCCGTATCCATAATCGAAGGATTCTTTTATATTGTCAATTTCAACAAATTTTGATAAATGATTAGCTCTAAAAATGCTGTATAAATAAACGCAAAAAGCTATGTATATTTTATTCGTTTTTGTATTTCAAACAGGTATTCATCTCCGTTTTGTTGAAGAAATCATTCGATTATACTCAAAAATGAAAATGAAACTTTGTTTTGCTGGATTTTTATTAATCATCAGCTCCATATTTATAAACATTGAGGTATGAGTGCGTTTAAGGTTATTGTTTTATTTATTAAACAGTATTAAAATAATGCTAATATGATTTTTATCTACATAAGTAATGCTGAAGTTAAGTATCGAATAATAACCGCAGCAGTATATAACACTGAAATTGGAAGGACTCTGATTAGAGTTCTTCATATATTTTCTATCAGTTGCCTTATCAGTTGGTTTGATAGAATCACGCTTCAGATACATTAAGATGTAAACTAACTAAACAACGACAACAACAATAACAAAAAACAAATTGTCTGTAAATAAATTAAAATATTTTTATATTACATTTAATTGCAGGCCGTAACTCCGGTAGAGAAAGCTGTTATTAAAAGTAAAATATTTGCAGTCGCTATTGAGTGCATACAGTCCAATCCCCTCACATTAGCTGAAATGAAAGCTTTTAAGTATAAAGCCGTTCCAGAAGGACAAAACCCAAAATGCTTTACTGCTTGTTTGTACAAGAAAATTGGAATTGTAAGTATATCAACATTTTGTAAATTTCTTATGTAATTCTAATAACGAAATAAATTTTCAAGATTACAATAGTTTCGAGTCGTCACAGACGTGGTATGCGTATGATAATAGTTCACACTTTTTTAAAACCGACTTTATTACATTTTACATTAAAATCCAGTCTCTTCCGATTTTAAGACGATTCTAATGACACTTCACATAACACGGCGTATAGGATCCAAGGCATAGCAAATAAATATCATGCATATGTATACAGACACATAACAATCGAAAAACAAAACCCTTGCGCAGTCGGGTAAAATAGATTAAAAAAAACGAGGTATTCTCATAAATGTAAATTACATATTTACAAGTATTTTATTTATGTAGATGGACGACATGGGTATGCTATCACCAGCCGGTGCTCGAAAAAATGCAGAGATCGTGTTCAAAGGAAACGAAGAACAACTTAAAAATGTTGACGAACTTATGCAGAGCTGCTCATACGGTAACTATATAATTATGTATAAAAAGGCTAAGATTAATAGCACCGTTGATTTCTAGAACAAGTTAATTTCGCAAGCAAAAACTTGCAGTACCGAATACCTTACTTACCTAGTAATACAACCTTGGAGAAATAAATAATTAACGTAGTTTCCAGTTAAAGTTTTTTTGATAATTTCTTGTGGGTCGAGGGGCTTTTTCTGTCTGTAATTATTCATTTCCTTAATTACCTTTCTTGGCTAATTATGTAAAATATGTTTTAGTAAATGAACAAAAGACCGACGATGGCAGTAAAGGATGCGATCGAGCCAAACTAGCGTTCAAGTGCTTGTTAGAAAATGGCCAAAAAGTAAGTTTTTTGATTCTAAACAGTGTCTGGGTTATATAAAATTAAATTTTTCGATGTCGTAAAATGGTACAAATACTAATTATAATCTGAACCTATGGTATAGTGCCGAGGTATATTTTAATTTGCGACATAGAGTTCAAAACCAGTCATCATTGAATCGGCGAAGCGGCGGTAGCGTAATGGCTAAGGCGTCAGACTTGCGATCAAGTGGTTGCGGGTTCGAACCCCACCCAGTGCACCACCGACGTGAACCCACTCTTAATACAAGAATTTAGCTTAGCTAGGGGGGTTAAAGAGAATACTAGAAATGTGTGACCTACGTTACTAGAATTCTTAAAAAATGTAATATATAAAAGTAAAAAAAGGACGTTTTGTCTGTACCTTATAATACTTAATGATACTATGAGTAATAGGATAACTATATACATAATATGCACATTTTTAATATTCTTTTCAGTAACCTACAATTGTTTTAATAATAAGACTATTTTCTATTTTTCAGTATGGTTTTGACTTTGTCTAAGGACCAAAGCTGGAACAACTACGGCTATTTTGCACTTCTAATGTGTTCTATCATGATTGCGTATTTTGTGTGGATGTGCCAATAAAATATTACAATATTTAAAGGTTGTTTTATTCATGAGCTGTCAACGATGATCATATAACAGGAAAGTACTATATATAGATATATATAACTTAAGGGGAATGGTCAAGGGCTCCCGCAGTTCAAAAAGAATGGTAAACGCTGGAATTATGTAGGATAATGTATATGCAAAAACGTCAAAATAGTTTAAGTTACACAGGATTCAATCATAATTAGAATACATAAACACATAAGCCAAGAGCCTTATGTTAATTAACATTAGAAATATTTGGTAACACACTAATGTTACTGTAATTGTGTATTTATTCAAAGCTTCTATTATCGTTATAGCAATGACTTCTAATGACGAGATTAAAAGTGGCGACGCTAAATTGAAATGCTAATGATAGGTACTATTAAAAATAAAAACTGATGCTAATTACAGTTTTACGTGACAACGGTTTCTAAAAGAACGTTATATACATATATACACATAGATATATCTGTATATACAGACATTACATAATAAAGACGGGGGGTGTAATATTTACCATAAAATCGGTGTTTATAAAATACTGTTACATGATAAGCTAGGTCTGGCTAAGGAATCCCTCTAACAGCAACTTTTTCGTAAAGTCGTTACATAATTTGAACTTTTTAAAAAGGAAGTTCCCATAGCCATTATATATATATATATACATATACACTATCTACAAGTTACAAAATTATAAGTAGAGACATAGAAGTCGTATAGCTCTAAATGAGTTCTGTATTCGTATCCTCGTACCGTCAACTTCTGTTAACCATTTCATTCTCTAAACATTACAATCACTCTACTTTTCAATGTTAGGGGAATTAGTTATTGCAATTGTAATTGCAATTTAATATTTTTCTTTGACAAAGTTCATAAAATTAGTAAAAAAAAAGTTCATAATTTTAAGCAATTGTTAAATATTTTTGGCCTCACTAGGCACGCTAACTTCCAAAGCAAACAAAAGACTCGTAAAATCAGTAAGAGACAAAATCTAAGTCGAGCATGGTCCTTACACGATTCTAAGTAAGACGAGGTCCTTTTAAAAACAATGTAATTTATACGCACTACACATTTATAAATAGTAGTCTTAAAAAATATTTCCACAATACATGAATGTCAAAATAATATTTTATTAACTAGCATTCTAATCAAACACACTTGATTTGTTAAGTGGTACTTGCCGAAGTTGCACGGAGCATTTAAAAAGTAAAGTCGAAGTCGAACTGCAAAAAAAAAAAAAAAACTGTTATTACTATCTACTTTTTTACCAAAAGAATACTAACAAACAATGTATTACCCACTGGTTACACATTACTCTATTATTCTTGTTAATCCTCCAAGTAAGCTAAACATTTGTCGTAGGCCTTAGCCATTACGCTACCGCCGCTTTAATTAGCTTTTAACTAATAGAAAGTTTGATTTTTTTTTTACGTATGATATAGTTTAATTCTTCAAATTCAGTAAGCTTTGGTTAGTAAGACATGGCATTAAGTAATTTTCAACTCTACGTGCATTAGTAACGAGTAAATCAAGGCCCTAATTGAATATTTTGAATTTAAGAAATATAATCTGAAGAAGTCAAAACGCCCTTTTAGGGTGTTTAAGTCATGTTCTGTTATATTATTCTAGTCTGCACTATACATACATATAATTGTTTTACCTTTTTGTAATTCTTAACATAACAGTTGAACGCCAATTTCGCTCTTTCGCAGCCTTGTTCACCATCTTCAACTTCTTCATCGTTCACTAAAATAAGTGGGGCTTCCTTTTTTATATTTGACTTGCTCGCTGTTATTTATATACGTATATATACATTTATCGGAAGCGATAGTATACGTAGTAGAGCGAAACTGTTTTTTTTTTGTTCTTTGATATATAAAAACTCGTACCTGCATATAATAATAGTTGCTAATGCAGTTGAAAAATTATACATATTTGTATTTCATAGCGCATTCGCATATGCGAGTTTTTATCAGTCTTGAACACTTAGACTATTCTGCTGTATTTATTATTTATTTTTTATACATTGTTTCTCTACGGCTAACCTAAACTTTAGTAAGCTTCCAAAAGATCCATTCTCTATCTGTGACATCTGGCTACAAGTATAAACGAAAAACTCGCCTTGTGAACCACTCCTTTTTTTAATAAAGCAACTTTATCTGAACCCCTCAAAAAGGCCTAGGAAACAAAATCATTCTAAATGCGACATTATGCTGATTGTGGACAAAGGAGGTTAAGAAAATTACAACTCAGAATACGTTGACATACGAAGATAATGTTTGATGTCTTTCTTTTCCCAATAACCTTTCCGCTCACGCCACAGCTAATTGATACGAAACGGTCCTTCGAACATGTGGAATGAATCCGGGAATATGGAATATGGAATATTTAAGAATTTATTTGTATTTTTTTCCCTGAAAACATTTTAGAAATCTTATATCAGATTAAACTGTATTATTTACTAGTTATTTCCATCACCAACATAAATAGATATATCGTATATATGTACCTGTAGCGCAGGTAATGAGGAATTCTTCAATGCTTTTCAATTCCTTTTTTCTTCAAATATTTTTCTCGCATGTTCTAAGGCAGTTAAACTGGATAAGGCTCCTTTATCATCAAACTTTACAATAAAAAATATATAACTACTTTATAATTTAAAATATGATAAAAATAAGACAGAACTATCTGAAAAATTACTTTAAAAGTATATCACTGGGGATGAGATAAGGTGTCTCACGATAACCACTACATCCAGTGATATAAAAACATTTAGAAGTTATAGTGAAATAAAGAATCTCACGTATATACATGAACTCTTAAAACATTAAACCCCTTATCAATATTATTCTACAGTCTTCCTTATACAGACGTGTAAAAATGATGTATATATGTATTTGATTCAACATTAATAAAACACAGTAAAGCAGTGAACAAGCATAAATAAACGGAGTTACAATTTAATTGAACTAATCATTAGTCTAATCTTTTAGTAGATTATTTAGAATCATAATTAACGCAATAATTTGGAGTATTCATCAAGATTAAGATGATATTTTTCTTAATGTTTAGTGTTGGTTTTATTTGCAAGACATCTTCCGTATTAGGAGTAATTATTGTGTAGTGAGGGACTTTACAGACATTTAAAGTAATTACTAAAGTACAAAGGTTCACGTCTAACGTCGTTAATGTTAAGGTCTAAACGTTGTCTGCTCAAATACTCCAGCGGCCTTTGTATTCATAAAATATTTTGTTAAATTCTTTTTTTTTTTATTTATTGTAATGATATTTTCATCTCTAATTATTTTTGTAATCGATTTTACGTTATTGAGATATCAGGTTGTGTAGATTATACGATTGCATAAAGTAATGAACATAGAATATGTAGGTAGTAATAAATACATACTTATATATTTTATACAAGTCCAACAGGATACTGCCGATTATTTATGTATATCTATGTTTAGAACTGCTGTTATCAGTGAAACCGGTAAAGTGTTTATGCCGTTTAATGCTGGAATAGGCTTGCCCCATATGTAATATATATATACCCTTAAAAGGCAGACTAAATTATAGTTGGCAAAGCCTACCCCTTCGGGTGCATAGGCGTAAATTATGTGTGTAAGTGAGTGTAGTGTAGTAATTACGTCTACAATTTTGTTGTTTTTTTTTTTTTTTTTTTTATACTATAGGGGGACAGACGAATAGACGGGTCACCTGATGGTAAGTGAGCCGTCCATGGACACTTGCAACTCAAGTGCGCTGCCCGCCTTTGAGGGTGATGGGGGATGGGGAATGCAGGGAGTGGAAAGAAGAGAGGGGGGATGAGGAGATGGTAAAAAGGAGAAAGGAGAAGAGGGGAGAGAAAAGGGGGGAGGGGGAATTGGGCCTCCGGAAACCTCACTCAATTCGGGGAAATGCAACGCAAGCGTTACTTCACAACCGGTTTTCTGTGAGGCCGTGGTATCGCACCGGTCGAGCCGGCCCATTCGTGCCTAAGCATGGCTCTACCACTGAAAATTCTTTTATTAATGTAGTTTAAAAACGTTTCCCCCGTTAATTAAGTGTAAAAAACGACTTAATTTGAGGATTGGAAGTTGTATATTGCAAAAATTTCTAACGCACGATGCACGATTCTTATTAACTAGTTAGTTTGGTTAATATTCGGTAGATGGCGTTGAGTATTTTAGCTTCTCATATCGTTCTATCATAAATTATAGTACTTCTGTATATGAATATACATAAAGATATAAAAATAGCATGCATGTTCGTATGCGACGTATGTGAAGTGTGTACAGAACGTTAAAAATATACGATGAAGGAATGAAAAAATATATTTCCTGCTTCTATTCTCGTCAATTGTATACAATTAAATTTATTTGTCAATCATAATCAAGCGAAGCGTAACCCGTTAAAATGGCGGAAAATTTTATTTATTATTACCATGCTTCCGACAGGTAATTGTCGTGATCGTTATAGTTACTCACATACAATAAGTTCTATGTCATATACATAAGTTATAAATTGCAAATATTGCTAAGTTTTATAAAAACGTCTCGCAAGGTATTGTCATTTTTCGTCTCTATTTTGTATAATGTATTTTAAAGGATCAGTTTTTTTTTTAAGAAATCGTCCATATAATCAAAGGAAATTAAAATCCAAAAGTTCAGTTTTAGGTGTCTTTAACCTTTATCGCATATAATAGCCTTTTTACTGATAATTAAAAAAAAAGACAGTTAAACTCACGATTTCTTTGGCGTTTAAACTACCAACGTATACAAGATCTAATTTTATTAAAGTGGTTTAACACTTTATGTATGTATTTTCGACTAATTTATGTATTTTAGAGAATAACGACTTTAATAATATGATACCTTTAATTCAAGAATTAGTAGATTTGACATAGATAAATATCGGTAAAACTATGAAAAGACGGAAAAGAGCTCCCGATCATCAGACCATCTCTTTCTTCTTAAAGCCATGACGCTATCTAACCCTCACTATTTTTACTCTTCATTATTGAGATTAACAAAAATAGTGAGAAAAGTCCTCAATGCAGTTGTACTATCTTTGGATTACTCCTAATAATTGTCAAATTTAAGGCTGTTGTTAACCTTGAATTTGACAATTATGCATAATTTGCAACGAAGTGCAAAGTCTGATCTATAAAAAGATGGCAAGTTTTTACTTTTTTACGTTGTGTTGTAAAATTTAAAAAAACAACAGACGAGAAACGAAATGAAGCGTCATTTTATATGTCTCAAGGAACTTCTTTAACGTCAGCCTTTTAGTCCTTTCTAGTGACACTTTAACGTTTATGTTATAGTCATAATACATCCCTATATAATATATAAGGTATAAGGGATGGTCGGGTAGTACGGTTTGTGCGATTGATACCACAAACTTCTCATTATTCGACCTGATGAAAGCGTTTACTAACTTAATTCTATATCAATAACTTAGTCTCCCCGGAATACATGGAAAACAATCATCTATATCATTCATCATCATTGATTTAACAATAATCCTACTAAATCTTAACATTAATACTGAGAAGATGAAGCAAATATGTATTATATGTGTAATATATTACTACTTACTACTTAAAAGTAGTTTTTTTTTTGTATTTTAATGTTATATGCACACAAGTTGAAAAAACTTGTAGCTTTACTTACAAGTCCAATTTTTCTGAAAAAACAGGCCGTAAAACAAGCAGCAGTTCTGCCTTCTGGAAAAACTTTCTGCTTCAGCAATCAATAGTTCTGGTCTTCAATAGTTACTGGGTGATCTTTCATACATTCAGTACCAACTTTTAAAAACTTGGACTAAATTTGTGCTTGCTGTTCATCTGTTATTGCCTGAAAAATGTGGGTACGGAAAATCACTGTGCAAAAGTGAATGTGTGTATTAAGCTGTCACGTCTTAGCAAAACGACCGATGATCATGAAAATCAGAAGACTTTGCCAGGGATAGAGAAAAGGGTTTAATCCTATAAGAAAAATTCTGCTCCAGAGCAAAACACAAAATAACTTAGAAGGGAGCGAAACCGCGGCTAAATTTTTTTTTTTTTATGTATACTAAATGTACCTGTCCTGTACCTGTGCTTTGTATTGATTTTCAGAATTGTCATTGAAAGCTTGGTTTTGTTTTCTAATTCATTTCTTGTTGTGAGCATAGTCTACTCTTTCTTTGTTTTTTAGTATTAACAAGCCTGAATGTTATTAATACAACGTGGAAACAGTTTTCTTTCCTCCGATGGATTACAGAAAATAGAATGTTAATAACTTTAATTGTTGATCTGCAAATGAACAGTCTAAAGAAAAGTATTATTGTATAAATCTTGAGTCCAATAAAATATTAATGTATAACATAAAACTATGACAAAGGTACCAGTTCCAGCAGTAGTAATAGTCTAATTTGATTATACGTTCCAAAGAACTTACCATGACATTATTCAGGAATATTGCTATAATGCAAAGACAAGTCTCGAATTTAAACATTATACTATGTTTTTGAACTGTTGGTTCGTTGAAGTTATCTGACATTTGTTTTACATTTTCGCGAGTTTTATACAAAACAAAGAACGGTGACAAATCATATATACTGAATGACAAACAAGTCTTCAATTCAAGTTAATCGATTAGATTTACCTTAAGTAGTTACAATGGTAAGACAAATGCGAAACATCCGTTTCAATGAGACAATGGCTACCAATGGCTACTACGCCCGGATTCGTGTTCTCATATTAACCAAAAATATGGTATTAAAATAATATAAAAACAGAGATGATACAATATGATACAATGTCATTTATTGTACACACCACAAAACACTTTACAATAATCAAAGTAAAAAACAAATAACTCTAATGTGTCTCGTCTTATCGCAATATGCGATTTCTTACAGACAACCTATGTACATCCAAGGTCACTATAATAATAATAATATTTATTTATTCTTTCTCTACAATGGCTACAATTTGACTTATACAGTTAGTCCAAAAAAGACAGATGTGAACGTAACAATTGTGAGAAACTGGTGCCTGAGGTAGGTTTTGTAAAACCTGTATTACAGTTCACCAGGCCCCCGTTGCCAGCATTCAGATCATATAATATAGGTCTATTTCTTAGTAATTGTGCTGGAAGTATAAAGAACATATTTAATCAACATAAATTAAACTAAACCAAAGACAAGAATTGATAAGAATGAAATATATCTAGGATTTTAGCGTAAATATATGTGGTGTGTGAGGAAATGGAGTGAGTGTATCTGGAAACCAGTGAGTGAACGTGAGTATGAGAATGAGTTTGTGTTAGGGTGTGCGTATGTGAGTTTATAAGGTGCATAGGGTTTTTCAATATAGAGTCGCTAAGCAGTAGAGCAAACATAGGGATAGTTATAAATTACGTCAAGAGTTAAACTAGGTAAACAACAGTAATTTGCTATTTAGGAATAGTTAAGAGATCTTCGGTATCCTGATAATTCAACGTTTTGAGATAAGTAGTAACTGATATTTTACAACGAGATCGAGTTAAAGGATATATGTTCTGAGCTAGGTTTAGTTTTGTAAAGGTGAGCGCCAAGGAAACAACAGAAGTGCTGCTCATGTGAGGAGCGGAATCTTTCAGGTAGGCAGACCTTGTCTTTACGTCGCTTGTCTGTTATTAAATTTGGGTCATAATATAATTGAGAGTGTTTTATTAAGACTATTTGTAATATGAACGCCTGTCTTACTGTGAGAATATCCCACTCCTTATATAAGTCATTTGAAGGAAACTGGAACGGAAGTCCAGCACCAACTTTAAGAATGGCACGTTGGGCCCTTTCAACGTCTATAATGTGGGTTTTACTGACTCCTCCCCATGAGGTTATACAATAATCGATAATAGATTGACACAAACCGTAGTACACCATCTTTAGTGTTCGTCGATCTGCTGTATTCCTGAGGGTCTTAAAGATATAAATGAGCTTACGTAGTCTAGAAACCAGGATTTCCATATGAGGTTTAAAGGACAATGACTGATCAATAGTAATTCCAAGATATTTTATTTTGTCTGTTCTAATGAGGGTTGGGCATGAGCATGAGGGAAGTCTAGCTCTGCATACATGAGTTACTTAAAAGATAACTTATAATAGGTAACGTATAATAGATAACTGACGAGATCATGAGAATGTCTCACTAACTCCACACCTTCGACAGACAAATATTCGATACGAACAATAACTGACATACCAATCTGCAGTAACACTCCTTTTATCTTCTAGAATAATGTTTTCGAAATGACCCATCCGTCCGAAGAATCAGGCAATCATCCTTTTCCCTTAACTTCTGCCCTCCTTTACTATTGCTGTAAATTTTTAAATCAAATCAAGTTATGAGGAATCCATCTTTTACAAAGCTATCTGACCTCGAAATGTTCTTGTAAGGCTTTTTGTACTTAACTCAGGCCAATGTCTAAAGCTGCCCAAATCTATTGATACGTCATCTTAGAACACTTAACCTTACATCACTCGCGTTATCTTCAGTAGGCACCGTAGAAGAAAATCCTTCTCGAGCATCATCAGTGGGTTTGTTTAATAAATCATTGAGCGAATATTTTCTCTTGTCAAATGCATGTTGATGCATGATAAACGCCAATTTGTAAAAACAGATGACATAATATATATATACTATTATAGGGGATAGACGAATAGACGGGTCACCAGGTGGCAAGTGACAACTGCCGTCCATGGACACCTGCAAGTCAAGAGTCCTAAGTGCGCTGCCCGCCTTTGAGGTTGATGAGTAATGGGGGGATGCGGGAAAGAAGAGAGGGGAGATAAGGAGATACGAAAAAGGAGAGGAGAATGGGGGAGAGGAAAGGGGAGAGGGGAAGTTGGGCCTCCAAAAACCTCATTCAATTTGGGGAAATGCAACACTAGCGTTACATAGAGGCAAGGAGCCACTGGAACCGACGGTGAAGTGGTACTCGTATGTCGGACTCAAGCCAACTAAAACCACACGGTCTTCCGTCACAAGTGTGTCCATAACAAGGAACCTAGGTATATCCCAGCAGGGATGCGACCTGGGTCGCCTCTTTGAAAGGGCCTCTCAAACAAAAAGGGGTTGTAAATTCTTTCAAAAGAGGCCACCAAGGTCGACAGAGGTTCCCGGAAGCATCCCTGCTACATTTATATGCTTGCTGAGGCTTGGTAAGCGTCCACAGCCTACCTACCGCCTACGGAAAAGTTTAGCAGAGAAGTTTTTTATTTTTATACACTTTGAGAGTTTTCAAAGTGTATAAAAATAAAAAAGTCTATAAAAATAAATTGTTATAAGTATTTTGTATTTTATCACGTGCCGAACACAAATGAAAGTATTCGGACACCGACACCCACCAGAAGTCGGAAAAAAACTATATGTCCATTCAGCTAACTTTTAGCCACAATCATACATTAATCGATTGTAATTATTGTTAACTAACTTTAAAAACAGGTGATTTTTTTCAGGTTTGTTGCCTCATGAGTCCATATTTATGAACCGATTTGAAAAAATATTTTTTTAATATTACTTATTTTTAATATACTGATTCCCTGTCTGATGTCGGTTCCTCTAGTTCTCTGCCGCTACGTATTGTGATAAAACCTTTTATCAGAGATACACTTACTATGAAGGTCAATTGTCATACAATCGCCGAGAAGAGAGTTATCTATGATTTAAAAGAGTTGAGTTAGAGATTAGGACCTCACATTGCACAGAAGTAGAATAGCTATTTTAGTAGTATGAAAATATGTAATATAGGTTAGGTTATCATTTATTTACTTAGATACTTTAAATATGACATTTTAAATGATGACATATTTTAAATCAACAAATCAATTGAGAATTACAGCAAAAATACATAATCGATACTAAAAGAAATAGTTTAAATCTAGAGAATCAGCTCGAACTATAAAACTGTTCACCAAACCGATACAAACACGACCTTAAACTACAAGTTAATTTGCAAAATTAGACAGATGGGAACTCTAGTTTACCATGAAATAAAAAACAATACATGCAGACCCTAACTAATATGAAGAATCTTACGAAATATATTTTACTCGACAAATGAGAATAAGCTAACATTGACTGAAGTCTGCATGTTTTTTTATCCGCTTTAATAGCGTTATTAGAGACGCTGTGAGATACCATTTTAATTGAGGTGTGAGCATTGTTAACGTGAGTTTTATATAAATAGAAGAGGTTTCTGTGCAGATCATCATTCATATTTTTAGTTTCCTAGTGGCAAGTCGGGACTCAAATCAAAGCTTTTTAAATATGTCGAAGTTAACATTTATATTTGTGTGTGTGGTAGCTGTCATAAGTAACATTTACGTAAGTACTTCATTTTGAGATATATTAGAATGTGACCTTAGAGTTTCGGTTTAAAAAACTTCGGCTTTGTACTAAACACATAGTTGTTGCACTAAATTGTATGTTACATCTATATTTAACGTGTATTTAGTAATTCATTAAAAATAAACACAAGAGATCGATAAATAATTATATAGACTCACGCCTGTATCCCGAACGGGTAGGCAAAGCACAAACAACCAGATTTTGTCAATTACCAACAAAGGCAAGCCTAATGTTCCCTTCTTTAATTTCTAAAGTGCCCGGTTTTCAAAGTGTCAGCAAGGGCAAGCCTATTGCCGACACTTTGGAGACCAGGCACTTTAGAATTTATAGATGAGAAAGTAGGGAGTAGAGTAATATTGAAAGGAAGAGAAGGGACGGAAATAGAAAGAAATATATATTGCTTATATCAATTGATTGAGGAGCGTAAGCGTAACGCATACTAGGAAGAGGTGGAAATATAAACACACTGATGGTAATTGTGCTCTATTCACATTGCTCACACCTCTATTCACATAAAGAATTACTATTCATTTATCCGATATAAAACAGGAGAGGGTAATCATAATATGGATTGAAAATAACAATATTGTGTCATAGTCATTACACTATTTAAAAAAAATAGTCTAAGGTATAGTTATACAACAGGCGCTTTCCGACGAAGCAAAGGCGGCTTTCCAGGAAGCAATGAAACCTTTAATAGAGGAATGTTCTAAAGCACATGGAATCTCCGCCGATGAAATCAAAGCTGCCAAGGAGGCCGGCACTTCTACAGGCCTTAACCCATGTTTCCTTGGATGTGTGCTCAAGAAAGGTGAAATCGTAAGTATCAAGTATAGAACCAAATAAAAATATAGTTTTCGCTAGAAATATTCTTATTTCTATATATATATTTCTATATTAACTATATGAGTAATAGATAGATATGAATGAAAGTTAAGAAACATGAAATTAAATATATGATTAAAAATTATATTATGTTTACTGTTTAATAAAATCAAACGAGTGTATACAGCCTTGTATAAAATTTTGCCTCTAACTAAGTTTTAGTCGTTTTAGATAAGTACACGAGAAACTAATAGTAAAACAGTAACCATTCTAGTAAAAACTGTCTAGGAAGTCTGGAGATAGAAAATTTGTATACAGTAAAAATAGTAAAAACAATATTACATGGCAATGTTACCTTTCATTAGATCTTAACTAAACTCCTTTTTAAAATAATATAAATATATTAAGGTAAGCCTTAAATATAATTTAAAGCACCAAGTAACTCTTACAGGTTTCATTGGATACCTTAAATAAATAACGATGAGTAAAAAACACAGGGGCCTGTTTCACAAGTGTTTTTAAGTTTTTTTTTAAGTGTTTAAGTTCTCCTCAGTTTGGTATGAGACCCCTCTCTTCCTAAACTTAGCAGAACTTGTACTATGGTAAACGAACTGCTAATAATTATACTTATATATTTCTAAATACTTACACATTATTTATAAAATAAACCCAGACACAGAACAAATGATCGTGCTCATCACTAAATCTCACTCTCACCAGTCAAAGTCACTAACCACTAGGTCAGGCCAGTTATATAAAGTAAATAAAAATAATACGTCTATTTTAGTTAAATGATAAAGGAGAATACGACCTGGATGCGTCTTTAAACAAATTTAAGAAATACATAACTGATGAAGAGGAATTCAACAAGTTTGCAGAGGTTGGCAAAAAATGCACTTCAGGTAAGTTCATTTCACTTTAGACGACATTTCTTTATCATGCATCGTTCCTTAGAGGGTTTTCTTTTTGTTAATTTTTGACTTTCATCGCTGAGCTGTTAATAGCTTTATCATTTAGTAAAGTTACTATTTTTACGGCATGAATGGGCTGGCTTAATCGCAGTATTACAACGACCTCACAGAAAACCGGTAGATAAACAATGCTTGCTTTGTATTGTTGAGTGAGTGTCGGAGGCCAAAGTCCCCTTTTTCACTTTCCCCTCCCATCATTTCTCATCGTCTCATTCCTCTTCTAGTCTTTCTACTCCCTCATCACCCTCAAAGGCGGGCAGTGCACTTACAAATCTTGAGGTGGTTGTGTCCATCGGCGGTGGTTGTTATTTACCATCAGATGACCCGTCTGTTCATCTATATAATAAAAAAAAATGATCAAGGTCAGGGACACATACCGCGCTACTCATACGCATGCTCTAACCGTGCGTTCCTGAACATTTTTTTCGCCCGAAAAGATTATAATACATGGTACATTGACAACAACATATATAGACAACAGTATACAAAACATTGATTACAATTGATTGTGAGTTTGACAAATATGTACTTTGTATATTACAGTGAATGACGAGGCCGTCACTGATGGAACTGAAGGCTGCGAAAGGGCAAAGTTGTTGATGTCCTGCATTCAACAAAATAAGGCCGGGGTAAGTTTATATTATGTATATGTACAAGAAAAGCAATTAAACATTTAAAAGCAATAGTATTATATAGAAATAAAAAAAAAAATCTGATTATCAGTATTATATTATCAGTTCAATATTCCATGTATTGTAACTTCTTTTTAAGGGATAGGAATTTAGCAAAATAAGAATGGACGGGAAAATACCAGTTATAGCTATCCTATGAAACCACTCATTATTTTTGACCCCTTTTCAGTAACAGGCTGATCTAGCATAGCAACTATGACATACTCTATATTTTTTTCCAGCTTCCTGTGTAACTGAAGCAAAGCTATTCCAATAATCTTTGAAGTGATGTTTTTCTATACCTTTTTACTTAACTTTGAAATAAACTGTAAATGTAAATGTAATAATTTTTTGTTGAGAAATACGATGTAAATTTAAACCTTTTTGTGAAATAAAATAAATCTTAAATGTTGAAAATGGTTTTTAATATCCAACTATAGCAGACAGCAGTCAGCCTCCTTTTCCCTTTTTTCACACTACCCTCTACTCATACTTACGTAAGCTAGGGTGAACCATAGGTGTATAATCTACGTATGAACTGCTTACAACCTTTGAAAGAAGAAATTACGATATTTATCCACATATCTTTGATGTACGTTAAAAACAGTGGAATCTAAATCCGTGATTCCTTACATTTGCGCATACTTGTATATACGAACATAGATATATATCCCGGGCCGATTGCGGCTGAGGTGACTGCTCCTATCTGTTGAGGGGTTTCGATGGATAGCCTTGTTATGTTTCCTTATACGCCAATTTTAGTAACGAATGTTGACGAATATACGCGACATGTTAGGACATCATTTTTATAATTATGGCATTAAGCCATTGGTGTTCAGGCTTTTATTTTATTTAATATATGCAGTAGCATGGCAAAATATTCAATTACCTTTTTGTTGTGTTAAGAGGTCCATTTCATGAATTTGGTAGTCCAAGCCCGAGTTCTGACATGATTTTAGGGTGGCGTTTCTCAAAAAAAAAAAAAAAAACAACCTTTGTACGGTTACTCGTTTTTCTGTCGGTCTTTCTGTCGTAACACTTTCTTGTTTTAACTAATTTTAACATCAAATACATATCTCTACTGTCCCTTGAGGATAAACCATAAAAAATCTATAGGGTACTATAAGGCTATATGTATGCAGCAGTATGTTTAACAGTGGTAGATGCTTAGGTACGATTTCAAGATTGAATTTAACAAATAAAATACACCAAATATAATATAGTTTGGTTTTAAATGTTTTTTTATCATAGTACAAAAATAATTAGTTTACACCTTATTTTTTTGTAACTTAATTATCGTATATTTGTGAACTGAATTCTATTATTCTAGAAAAGTTATTTTTAATTGAATTAGTTCTGCAGAAGGTTGGTTGAATTTAAATTTGAAGACAATATTCCTTCTCTAAGCCTCTAAAGTGGCAATATAACGAACAAACAATACATATTAGGGATGCGATAACTGTCATTAGTAAATAAACTAAAATTAGGCTATTAAAGTAATGCAGTTAGGCAGGGAAAAAGAAGTTAAAAAGGAAGAACAAAGAAATACAATAAAAGAAGACTGAAAATGAGAATAAATTAGCTCACATCACATTGTACTGAATCAAGTGCTTCACCACTGAGCATGTTTTAAAGCTTAAATACAACAATACAACTTCAATTTATTTAGTCTTAAAAATTGTATATTATCAGGAATTTTATTATAAAATCGCACGCATTGACCTAAAAACGACTTGTTAGTTTTTTGGAGCTTGGGGGCAGGTACAACAAATTTATGTTTTCAACGTGTGTTATAAGAGAGTATATCACTTTTCTTAATAATCTGACCTTTGTTTTTAAGATTTTTATTATTATTGAAGTGTTTTTATAATATTGAATTGGTTGAACGGCTTATAAAAAAATATCACGATAAGCATGGTTAAATCTTTTATATACTTTTTTTAAGATAATTTGTCATTAGACACATATAAGTGCTTTTGCTTACAGGACCACCGGTGCGCGAGTCATAATTGCACTTGTCCGTTTTGTCGGGTAGTTCTGTGGGGACTTGACTTCACCATTCGCACTACAATAAATGTGCTCTATGCCATTCAATAATACTAACACCAAACTTCACATAACCGGTTAAAGTCGATATTATTCAATACTTATAAAACCGTATAATCAGTAAAAAAGCATTACAATATAATTAAACTGAAATAAAAAAGAGTGGGTAAATTTATTTTGGTATGTCGACGCGTGTATCGTTTTATTGTGAACATTAATATTTAATGGCCCGATTTGTATTTGTGTCTTTCAAATAAAATTTATTAGGTTCATACATAACTATTGAAAGTGGAAATTTAGGGTGGAAACTGAAAAGTAACTCGTTTATTACAGGAAGTAAGCACTAATGAACCTAATTTCTTTTTCTAACATACTGTATAATGCATAAATTGTTATACTTAAAACTATGACCAAAATTTAAACATATAAAAGTACGCTTTACCAGGAGGGAAACACATGCTCTTAGAGTCTCGAAGCAGGTGCAACATCAAGTGCAAACAAAACGAAAATGGCTAAGTTTACCTCTTTTCTTCTGTGCGTTGTTGCGGCAAGTCTGACTGTTGTTTATGTGAGTACAAAATTAAGTAATCCAAGAAAAATATTATGTTATTATTTTCATAGTATACCATCATCTTATTATCATAACATATTTGAAGTCGATGAAAGAAGTATCTGTTATAAACAAAAGAATATTAAGTAGAAGTTAAATAGAACTCCAATTGTGAATGGATGAACATCCAGGGACCTACTCAAATACACAAAAAAGGATTAGAAGTAGCTCAATGACGGTCTACCGGTCTGCAGAGCCTGAGGTCTTGAGTTCGATTCTCATAGGGGACAAAAATTTGCATAAACCACAAATACTATAGTTGTAGTGAGTCTGGTGTTTTTGTATCCGTTGCTTGTATGTTTGTACGACACAGGAATCCATCCCAGTGTGTTGGTTGTCTTTTAAAAATACTATATATACTCGTAAATATAATGCTGTGCACAAAAAGTTTCACAGTCTCAGAATCTGTCAGTCTAAAAATAAATTTAATAACTACACTAAAACTAACTAGAAATTGTTATTATCAGGCAGTTACCGATGATGAGATCTCTGACTTTCGTCAGGCAATAGCGCCAATCATAGCGGAGTGTTCCTCCGAATATGGCGTGAGTAGAAATGAGATTAAGGATGCTAAACAGAATAGCGATGCCGACGCTGTCCCACGCTGCTTCATTGCATGTGTCTTCAAGAAAATTGAAGTTGTAAGTATTATACTGCGTAAAATTTAAATGACATATATGTATATAAACGTTAAATTAAAATATTGGTTTATTTCAACGTACCTAATATAATAACTAAAATCATCACCATAACTTATTCTTAACAGCATTCTCAAAGGAGTAGGCAGAGGTGTATTATACACCCGCATTTCGCCAATTACCCCCCTCCCCCCCCCGACCCCCCCCCCGCTTGGACAGACGTGACCACCTGTTTATAAAACAGTACTTCGGGAAGTACAATTTGGGCCTACCAACGTACAAGAAGCAAGCCTAATGCCGTCAACTGGGCACTGTATTAATTTGTTAATTTTATTTTATGTTGTATATTAATTATTAGAATGAATAGATAATTAATTATAATACATTTAATCCTTTACGTTCTCAGTTGGATGCCAATGGCGTTTACAATGCGGACAAAGGTCTTAGCAAACTCCGACACTTTGTGCAAAGTGATGAAGATTTTATGAAATTCGAAAAAATTGCCAAGCAATGTACTAAAGGTTTGTTAGCGATTTGATTTTTTTTAATATTTAATAGTATGCTCAGTAACAAACACTATGCCTATAAACTATAACATACTGCTTGTTTATTCAACATACATGCAATTGTTTCATTTCAATACATTAAACAACAGGTTAACTGCCTCCGCAAAGCAATATGGCTTCTGTTTTTATATAGTGAAGTCGATCGAAATTATGACTGTTAATAACTTTACCGTCGACTTCGTATATTACAATTTATGTTATGAATTCTTAGAAAAGTGGTGCTATAATTTGTCTGCTGACTGTGGGAGTTGCTAGTTCGTGGTGTTAATTATCAGTCCCTATTTCGGATGATAAGATGTTCACAAAGCACACCTGTGTACTTTGAGAAATTCTTAGAACACTGCTATATATCATAAAAATTGGGATTTGTCGAGAGGCTTTTAACTTGACTGCTGAAACATTTTTACTATTTTATTTAACAGTTAACGACGAACCCGTCAGTGATGGTGCCGTTGGTTGCGATAGAGCCAAACTACTTTTGTCATGTGCTTTTAAAAATAGAGCTGAGGTAAATATAGTTTTTAATGTTCTAAAGTTTAAAGTTATGGGATGGACAAAACTATCAGACTGCGCGGTGGCGTAGAGGTTTGAGTACTACACTACCGCGCACTTTACCTAATCCTTAAATTGTTGTCCTGAGTCTGGGTGTTCTTTCTTAAAAATTCTAGGGGGGTAATCTTTTACACATCTTTTTAGCAGGTAACAGAAGGATGAAAAGGAAAAGGAACGCAATAGGTGTTTTATTAATATAAATTTGGAGAAATTCTTTGCTAAAAGTATTTTTTTTTTTAGTAAAATATTACTTTAATCTTTCACATATTTAAATATCCTTCTTTACTTACTGCACCGACCATCATGCATCATGTTACATGTTCACTTAGTAAGCTAGGGTACGGAAAATGAGGTGGAGTACATTTTTAATCGAAGAACGGAAGCTAGTTTTATATAAAGTAATTTAATGTCAGAGCAATAAGTGATTATTGTTTTTTTATTTCAGATGCCATTGTAATTGAAAAAATAACACCAACCACCTAACCACAATCCAGCTATCTTGATATTGTGTCATTTATTGTATTTAATAGTTATGTGCTGTATCTTGAAATAAAACCATCACAGATTTAATCTCTTTGGATGTATTATTTTAATTTTTACTAATTAAATTATTTCCTCTCCTCAAAATAATTATTGTTGTAGTGCATCACTATAGATATGAAACTGAACTAAAGTGCACTGCTTGTTTCATTGAAAGAAGGATTTGAACAACACGGATACTTACTTATCAGGTGTTACGATAGCTTGACGTAGATACATATATATAAATGGACGTACCCCTCCTCCGTGACTGGAGTGAGGGTATGGAGCCGTCGCGTTGAGGATGACGCAGGTGCTTTCTGGACATAGGTGCTTCGTCAAGCACCCGCGTCGGAGCGGGAGCCGCTGTCATGTTACGTCATTGATGGCATTCAAATGACTGACCGATGACATGGCGCTTCCCACACTAGCAGTATGCTAAGCTTGGGCCAGCCAGCGTCGTGATCTCGTCTCGGTAGTTACTGCCTTCTTACCGTAAATTTGTCTATTTTCCGGAGCTAGACCGCATCAAATACTATTACGTTATTAGGACCATTTCTGTAATCTGCGTAGTCACGAATCCCTTAGGGTACTATTTAAGAAGATTGACGGTGCCTTGTGTGTGGTGTGTGTACGTAAGAAAAAATGTGCATCTATTTACAAAACGATGTGAAAAACATAATTATATTACGAGACATAGAAATAAATTATTTCAACTAAAATAACATACATATAAACAACATAACCGAGACGCGCTTTGTAAGGTTGCATATTAATGAATATGATTACCTGTTTTGTGAATGTGAATATTTGCAGATAAATTAAAATGACAGCTAAGTGTATCTCAACACCTATTTACTTGATATCCTAAAATGTGTAACGCTGGAAGATCCCGTAACTAATGCACTAGTCTATGAGTTTTCCCTCGATATACTCGTACTGTTTGCTGATTTCTTATTACTTACATCATCATATTTGCTATTAAGCTCATTCGTTATCAATCAGTATATTGTACTAATTGAAATATATAATTTAATTGTAATGTTTAGATTAATCAATACATTATTTGCTATAAAGCTCATTCGTTATCAATCAGCATATTGTACTAATTGAAATATATAATTTAATTGTAATGTTTAGATTAATCAATACATTATTTGCTATTAAGCTCATTCGTTATCAATCAGTATATTGTACTAATTGAAATATATAATTTAATTGTAATGTTTCGACTAATCAATAGTCTTTCGTCTATAGTTAGATACTTTAAAATTATTACAAATAGAATAATAAATAAGTCAGTTAGGAGCAGGTGAACCGTATGTTCATCTGTTCTGCGGTTCTGTGCATTCTGTTTTGCGGCTACGTGTCTAAGAAAAAGTGTTTTTAATCCTTCAATACTATCCGAAAAACAATACATCAAACTGGGCTAGATTGATTTGTTAGTCGTATCAATCTATTTGGATAAAATATGAAACTCTTGTAAGTTAACCTGTATAAATATTCATAGATGATATAAAACAACTTTCACAATTATTTCGATTACTTTTTTGAGACAACCACCGTCTATGAACACCTTTGAGGGTGATGCGCGAAATGAGGGATGCATGGCAGGGAGAAAAGAGAGGAGGGATGAGGAGATGAATAAGTGGAGAGGGGAGAGGAAAAACCGCTTTTCTGTGAGGCCGTGGTATCGCACCGGTCGAGCCGGCCTATTCGTGTCAGCATAGCTTTAGAACATGAAAAGCATGGCTCTGCCACTTTTGATTTCAAGATTATTTGTTTTTCTAGTTTCTCGCATAAAGTACAATCATACTTGTCGATTATGGTGATAACTGACTAGACGACGACGAATTCGAAGATGCAATCGGACTTGATTTAAACTGTAAAGAGATAATTATAAAGACACAATTACTAAAATAATAAGTTTATTTAAAAGACACACTGTTTTGATTTTTATCATTAATCCACACAGTAAAATAGGTTTAGATCATTTATAGAAATACAACTTAAATTCATCAATAGGATCTAGAATCTTTCTGCTTATGAAAATGGAAAGATATTTGCACTAAGCATGAAGATTTTGTAGATAAGAAATATTTATAATATATGCAAACGGAGGTTTAATCAAATCCCTTAAATATTCATTTGGTTTTTAGTGATAATCTACAATTTCATTGATCGGAGCTAGTTGATTACAAACACATTATACTGACACCAACTCTATATTTTGTATTATGATTAAATATTATATGTTTGAATTGTCTTTGTTGATCGTATGTATTTTAATTTAAGTTAACTAACCTTAAATTAATTTAAATCGACTTAATTATCTCCACAGGCTCAGCGATTTTTTTGTTTAAAAGGTACGGTAAGCTATTACGCAGCTAGCAGCAAATACCACAACACGCTGGTTTTTTGGATCTTAGCCCCACCTTTGACCTGGTAAACTACGATATTTTGTGGCTAAAACTAGCACAATCACAAATACTCGGATGTATTGATGGTTTGTTGAGATATTGGCAAGACCATCAGAAAAATTGTATGAGGTGAGTTGATCGTTGGTTACCGAATATATGTAAACTTGAACGTAGCTTTAGGCAGGGTGGGTTGACGTGTCCGGATCTCTTTAATTTATATACGAACGATTTGTACTTGAAGCCGATGAAAACCAGGGTGGGTTGTAATGTTGGTGGAAACAGCGTGAATAATCCCAGTTGTGTTCGAAAAATACGTAGAGAGGCATGGTTTAAAATACAATGTCAAAAAATCACTTTTAGTTTTTAAGACTATAGGTGTGCAGTTTTTTTTTGCCATGAAAATAGTGATTTAAGATATAATTTGTAATATGTAAAGTGGGTGTTGTTGTCCGAATAAAGAATTATTACCATATTCTTATTGTTTGGACGCCTCTGCCTATCCCTTAGAGAGGATATAGGCGTAATGTAAAAATGTTTTTTTTTTTTTAATAATTTGTATTAAATGAAATTAACATGATGGGACATATACACTTTGAAGTTCCGTGCACACTTTTAAGTGGTTAATTCCATTAGAATAGAACTTCATGTTAGTATTAGTATTATATAATATATTTATCTATAAATTGTTTGTGTTTCGTAATTCAGATGAATAAATATTCAGTTTGTTTTTATGGAGCAAATGAAATGATCATGACTCGTTGGCTTTATTCGGGTCTAAAGGCCGTCGTATGTTGGAATTGCTTCCTAACGTTTCGCTAGCACGAGTGGCCAGCTTCTTCAGAGGTCCTTCCATCTCCGATACAGGAAGCAATTCCAACATACGACGGCCTTTCGACCCGAATAAAGCCAACGAGTCATCAATCGGCCGCGAAAGCCTCAACCAATTTGTGAAATGATCATGTTGATAATATTATAAAAGTAATCAATTATTAACAAATACCTATTAATCTTACTTCTTAGTATTTTAAATTCATGTCATCAGCACGGTGTGAAAATAAACCGATGAAAGCTTTAGACGCTGCTATCTAAGAAAACGCCTGATTTAATATAAATTTTGCCGTGTTCTTGCAAATTGCTCAAAACTTTAATAGAAAGAAAAATGTATAATAAATAATAAAAAATAATGGTAGAGAACAAATATATTATTCAACAAGATTTTTTTAAAAATAATTATACAAAGATCTTGGTTGTGAAAAAAAAAAAAAAAACTTTTGGCAATGTGTACCATAATGACTCCACTTTGCCTGATGGTAAGCAATAAACTGAGTCCAAGAGTGGTGATCACCATCCTCATTGCATGTCTAGTCAATGTAGCATGGTGCCCCACACTATGGCGGCCTGGTGAGATGCTTTTTCACGCCGCGCTCAAAAGACCCAGGATCAAAGTTTGAAGGAAACACGTGCGCTGGTAGTGAATTCCAATCTTTCACTGATTGGCATAGGAAAGAAGAGAATAAAAATTATCTTTATGTTTAACATTATACTGTATGAAATATAAAAAAAAAACAATTCAATATCATTAATACTATAGCGTAATAGTACTCTGCACTTTAAATCATCTTACCATACAGTTGTGAGGTTGTCTCACTAAGGACTACTAAGGTAGGGTGATACGTGACTATAGAGTGGACTACAATAAGAAACATTATTAAATAAGGCCAGGACATGGACGAGGACATATTTAAAATATAATGAAAAAAATTTAGGCTGAGTTATATAGCACAAATTAAATTTAACTGAATTCAATTAAATTTAAAATTAAATAAACTTTTGTATAGATTTCTTAAGTGGAGGTAGAATCAAGAGGCTGGTACGTGGTGTCTCTGTATCTTGTGTGTGGAACAGTGAACTCCTTATGTGCGGTAAATTCAACAAGTTTTGGCAAGTTATGGTTAAATTTGAACCAACATACGAAACTCATAGAGTTAAATTAAAATTGTTTATCGCAGGAAATAGATAAACATATATTGCAAATATACTGCAAACAGGAAACGTTTTATGACACTTTATAAGACTAGACTGATAATCAAATTAATACTATACTTTAAACTATTTTACGACCACATTTTAAGTATATAAAGTGGTTATGTTTCAAGAGTTAAATATACTTTACAGTGCTTCCAAGACGACGTAAAGCGCAAAATAACAATAATGGCCAAGATTACCCTCTTTCACCTATGCGTCATAGCTGCAAGTTTAACCATAGCTTCAGTAAGTATACGTTGTGTTAAAAAATATTATTATTGTACTAATAACATTTAGTGACCATATCCAACTGTCTAACTTTTAATATCAGCGTTACGAAAGTTTCTTCCAGACAACTTAAGATTATTAACCCATGCTTCCTAATTTAAGTCTCTTAGATGGAAAACCCTAGTTTTCATATGCAGTCTTTGAATGCTCGATATTCTAGAACATTGAACCTTATCATCTCATGTGAACTTATAAAACACATGAAATCGAAGTCTCCAATGAAATTTAATGTAAAAATGTATAACACTGTAGCTGCCATTTGTTGCAAGGTATACTTGTACATAACTGCCTTTCAAATAACTGCCACTTTATGTATTTTGTAATTATGTATGTTTTACAAACATTGTCACCAGGCTGTTACTAAAGAAGAAATGGAAGCCTTTCTGAAGGCTATAGGTCCAGTCGTCGAGGAATGTTCTGCGGAATACGGTGTCAGTAGAAGTGATATTGATGCTGCAAAGAAAACCAAAGATGCCAACGCTGTCAAACCCTGTTTCATTGAATGTGTTTTGAGGAAAACAGAAGTTGTAAGTATTTACATATAGATAAATGAGGTTACGCCTTATTTCTATTCGCGGGTTCAAAGACGTTACAACGGCATAGACCTCGATCTTGAAATATCTGATTCCATCTGATGATGGCAATGAATATACTTAAAATAATAAAATTATAAATAGTAAAAACAGAGAAGATAAATAAATATCCCTTTAACATAAAATTAGTATACATAACAAATATCAATTAGGAATTAATTATCAATTTAGTACATTTGGTATCTTCCAAGCATAACTGGTTGCGCTACTACTGCTTCTGCAGAAAGTAATAGTTTAATCAGTAATTATACTAATTAGGGCTAATTATGCTGTTTGGGGATGTGACGAGCGCTCGTTCTATATACATATAAGGAATTAAGAATAAGTCACTTATCGACATAATTGTAAATAGCTCCAGTTTTTATTTTATTTATTGTTTATTTTCTTTATAAAGTGATGTAAATATTTATTTGTTATATCCTCAGTATCATATATTTTCAATTTTAGTTGGATAACGATGGCTATTACGATGCAGATAAAGGTCTCGCTAAGCTGAGGAAGTTCGTTAATAATGATGAAGATTTTGCCAAATTCAAAATGGTTGCTAAGAAATGCTCTAGAGGTTCGTAAACAATTTTTAAGCTATATAAGCTATATAATTATTCAGATATTATTTGATGTTATTTAAGATAGCGCCTAAAGTCTCTATCACTTCAATCCAAAAATTTAATAGTTCTCTAATGAAATAAATCACATACCTATTTGGTATAGGTTTGCTGAAATTAAAAAATACATTGGAGTGTTTCTCTTTGAATATCAAACTCACCAAGGTCAGTAAATATTATGTTGAAAAGAATTATGACAAATAAATAATTAGTATCGGATAGAAAGGATTAAATTTACTTAAGATATCCTCAGAGATCATCAAAAGAAATTAAATAATAAACTAATAGCATAAGTTTAGGGCTTGACTGACTTACTTATCCATTAATCTAATAGTAGTTTTAAACATCTTACAAAAGCACTAAGCGAAGTATTATTTTTCATGCCCGTTATTCAATCTAAAAATATTATCATATATTGTATTTATATTTTGATTCAAAACATTAAAACTTTTCGCTTACTAATTTATCTTACTAAGTAATTAATTAAGCTACAACCTTCTTACAGTGAACAACATACCAGTCAGCAACGATATTACTCGTTGTGATAGAGCCCTGATGCTATTGGAATGTGCTTTTGAAAACATATCTGAGGTAATTAGATATTGAGATTTAATTATTTAAAGTGGTATGGTATATATCAAAAAAAAAGATTATATTCGATTAGACACCTACATAAAAAAAAGTAGTGTAAATGTGCCAGTAATGTAAGAAATAAATGAAGTGACTTGACTGGGTGGTGGTGGTGATGATAACGTTTTAAAAAAGCAATCTTTACTACGTTTCAAAGGTTGTGTTTGATGTGTTGCGATTCTAAAATATCAAATGAATAAGGATAGTGATAACTTAATACAAGGAGTCTCGAATGAAAATACTGGTATTCATATTATTTATTGGAGGTATTTAATACTTATGACGAGGCCGATCATTTTCTTCGTTCTTCGTTGTAGTACTAAAAAACGTAACATATATATACTGTACTACATAAATTGTTCATATTTTTAGTTAATGTACTCTCTAAGCTATAAGGCATTTAAGATATTTAGTGAACCCCTTATTTTTATAATTCTCAAATTACATAAAGGCTTTACACAAATAAGTACAACATTGTCTCATGTTTTTTAGGCAACAAGAAAAATTATTATCTGCATCTGTATTTAGATATAAGTGTGAATAAAGTTACAGACACACTGTCAAAACAATAATAATTGTATTTTACAGTTTCTAGAAAGTACTAAGGTAATTTGTAACTGATTTAATGATACACATATAGCCCCTAAACTTTTTTCCAATTACAGATGCCTTTCTAAGAAAATATATCCACAAAGATCACCAAAGACTATCCACAAAGTTCGATGAAAAGCTGAAATAAGATGTTATTCCTTTTAACTTATATCACATGTATTTATCGCAGTATCATGAAATAAATTATATTATGATTAAAATGAATTCCTTTTTTTATAGCCCAGGTAGCAACTTCCTATTTTATTATATTTACAGTAGAGATTTAGTTTTGTAGATCATGAGACTTTTATCTCGCAAAGTCGTGATAAGTATTTTTTGGATGTTTTATTTGGATAATTCATTTTAAAAAGTAGACAACTGATTTCAATGCATCTATCATAAAATTTAAGATTTATGTGGTTTTCTCATGGATGCCATTGTCAGAACCTATCCAACACTCATCTAAATACCCTTAAAGTACATTCTTTCCAATAAAACAAGAATCATCGAAATCGGTTAGCGTGTTATTCGTTCATTTGTCGCGCACAAACTTAATCCAAAAATTAACACTTATATGCTTTTCTCATGGGTGCTATTGTCAGAACTGGACCAAATCGATATAGTCATATATATCAATTTGGTCCAGTTCTGACACCATCATCAAAAGCGGTTCTCCTAGTCGAAAGTTCTGAGGTACTTTTTTGAAGTCCGTTGAAAAGGTACTGATGCCTGTACAAGCGAACATATACTGCGATAACTGTATTATTATTATAAAGAAACTGTATAACGGTATTGGAATAGGTAAACGTTTCCAAATATTTAATTTTTAATTCATTATTTTTATTGCAGCCTCACTTGCAGTGCACGTGCATAATGTGTATACACATATGTATATATAAAAAAGTAATATTATTTGCAGTGACAATTCAAATGTCTCGCTTTACTTTATTAAACCACTCACAAAGTAACAAACTGTCAAACCAAATTCCGCAAAAGTAGAAAGCTCGTAAATGTATGCGATTTTTTTTTTTTATATATTATAGGGGGACAGACGGGTCACCTGATGGTAAGTGACACCGCCGTTCATGGACACTTGCAACTCAAGAGTCGCAAGTGCGCTGCCCGCCTTTAAGGGTGATAAGGGATGGGGGATGCAGGGAGCGGAAAGAAGAGAGGAGGGATGAGGAGATGGAAAAAAGGAGAAAGGGGATGAGGGGAGAGAAAAGGGGGGAGGGGGAATTGGGCCTCCGGAAACCTCACTCAATTCGGGGAAATGCAACGCAAGCGTTACTTCACAACCGGTTTTCTGTGAGGCCGTGGTATCGCACCGGTCGAGCCGGCCCATTTTTCATTGAAACTGTTTGCTGACTAGCCTAACTTGAGTTAACTCTATTACTTGTGGATAAACCTTATAGAAAATCATATTATTAGATAATATTATTGGTCATTTCCAAGTAAATAGTATTTTGGTGAAGGTTTATACATATTATGAGAAGATATGATGATGATTACCTATTTAAAAACCTCCGAGCAATTTGCAGTAATTTCATGAAATACTACCTAGTCATTGTGAATCTATTTCTCATAGTTTGGTTTTGAAATCGCTATGCGTCATACACAAAAATACGTTGCAATAACATTAGAAGAAACAAAGATAATGAATTTCAGGAATGTATGAGGCGATCCAAATCAATCAACACCATTATGAAGAAGAAAACTATTTCGATACACACACACAAAAATATTCATCCACGATTTTACCGATTATAATTAATCATCCCTCATTTTTTTTATGTGTTAATGACTCCGCTTTGCCTGATGGTAAGCAATAAATGGAGTCCGAGAGTGATGGTCAACATCCTCATTGTATGTCTAGTCAATGTAGCATGGTGACCCACACTATGGCGGCCTGGTGAGATGCTTTTTCACGACCCGCTTAAAACCCATAATCAAAGTGGGAAGGAAGCACGTGCGCTGGTAGTGACTTCCAGGCTTTCACCGATCGGCACAGGAAAGAAGAGCCAAACCGTTTCGTTCGGGATCGCATACCTTCGACTCTCAAACGATGACTCCTCAGGCCAGCACGTGTAGTTCTGTAGAGGAAGGGAGAAGGTGGGACCCATTGGAAGATCTCGTCAGAACACTCATTTTGCTTATACAGATAGGTAAGAGAGTATAGCTCAAGCTAGTCAGGATCGCATAACTATAACTCGAATTGGTTGGTGCCGGGTGCCATAACGTAACGTATTATGATGTGAGACTAATTAATATTTGATTTTATAGAACAGTACATTAGCAGTGTAGTTTTTGCAATCTCATCTGTAAAAACAGATAATAATGAAAAAAGTGATCTTGTATCGGATAGTCGTACACAAATTTTTAAATAGAACTTATTTATGAGTGTTACTCACAACCCAACACTTTTAAACGTATCACTGCACTTCATCCTTTCATTTATATATTGGGTGTACTATATAAATATATTTATTGAATGTATCAAGTAAAAATAATTGTTCGTTTACAGAAAAAACTCATTGAAACCTTGTAATCGATTAGGACTACAAAAAAACACATATTAGCGTTTCAGTAATATCTTAGAATGTTTGGCAAAAAACTGTATTATTAAATGACCGCTAAGCAGCAAGTCATATTTTTTTTTTTTCATATGGATAAAAAGAACTAGAAATCGAAAAATCTATGATCAAAGTCCAGCCAGCTGAAAACAGTGTCTGATATATAATTATAAGTTTTTAATGAAAACTACACCCTTTCTAAAAAATAGTTTTAATGAGTGAAAGTTTCACATAATTTTTAAAAAGAGAATATTGTTATCTCAAAACTGATTTTTATGCAATGAAAACTAAATTTCTTTGTTTTAAGGAAGTAGGTAAATAATGTGACTAAATTACAAATGTTCTTGAATCAAGGACTGTCGTTGGTGAGATATTATGATAATTGCCTCACTTCAAACGACATAACGACCAAATTCTATGTATATAAATGGCCATTAGTTTCAAGTCGACAGCATATTCTCTTGGAAACTTGAAACGGCACAACACCAAAGATCCTGAACAAAAATGGCAAGGTTTACCTTCCTACTTTTGTGTATCGTAGCAGCGAGCCTAACCGCAGTTTCTGTAAGTAGCATCATATAGATTATTAAAAAAAATATAAGTTGTTTAGGAATTCATAACAATGTAACTCATATAATGAATACATTGAAATACGTCAGTATTGGATGCAAGTATGTTCTTTATATAATAATGCTTTGTATGGAAATCATTGAGTGAGTGTTACCTTACTGGCAGATCACACAACTGTATATTGCCAACTGAACATATTTTCAAAACCCCTTTTGTTGATTTAGACTAAAAATCATAACAAAATATGTTTTGTAGGCTATTACTGACGAAGAGAAAGCTGCCTTCCATAAAGCGCTGGAGCCGGTTATGGCCACGTGTTCTACGGAGCACGGAGTCAGCGAAGGAGATATTGAGGCCGCTAAAGAGTCCAACAATGCAGATGGCATCAAGCCCTGCTTCATTGCCTGCGTCATGAAAAAAACAGAACTAGTAAGTATTTGCGTATCTTTCTGAAATCAAATGATGTAGGAACATAACATTCTAAGAATTCTATAGTCTCATACAATATATTGAAGGAAAACTACATTTTATGTATTTAAATACATATTTTTATTAGTATTTTACTTATAAATACATTTTATTGCTTTATAAATAAATAAAAAGTGCCAAGTAATATGAAAACGAGATTCTAACAGTATTTGTATTGGTATAAGACTCTGTTTTCGCATTAAGACTCTCGAACGCTCCATTATCAATCCTCCTGGGGCATTTAAATTTCATAATATCCGTTCTGTAGCACTCCAGGCTAACGTGAGCAATTTACTCTGCGTTGAAACATCGAGAGCTGTCTATCGCATTGATTGTGTAAAGGTAGTAAAATGCATATGCCTATGTGCCTCACTCTGTCCTACCACTAATTGTATGTATTTTCGGTCAAGACTAAGTAGTCTGCAGGTTAAAGGTGATGAGACCTCTGTTAAAACCAGATTGGACTGCCTAAATCTAGGTGCGTTGGTACAGCGAGACCAGTGAGTGCTCCTTGAGTCCGTTTCCTCAACCAGTTCCCACACAAGATTCTATTAGTGCTTATACTGAGAATTTGTATTTTATTTCAGTTGGATAGCAACGGCCTGTATGATGCAGAAAAAGGCCTCAGCAATTTGAGAAAGTTTATAAACAGTGATGAAGATTTCGCCAAGATTGAAAGCGTTGCTAAGAAATGCCAGAAAGGTTTGTTAGCTAACTCACATTTTCTTACAGTTTCTATTGCTCACAGTCACACTCCTCCTTATTATATACATATGTACTTTAAACCTCTACCTCTCCTTGGAGGATTTTGCAATAATTTTATCACAAGTGCTTTGTGAATTGCAAAACAATCAATCTTCTCTATAAGCAATTCCATTACTTAGAATGAATATAAAGGCGGTAACATTGCTTATCCATAACGTAAAATCTCCACCGTATCAATCCAGTCAACACTAAAAGGACTACCCTAGACTAGACTTATAAAAAGTAAATCAGGGCTTTTACACGGGATTTTAAACATTTTTATAAAGTTTAAAAACTACTATTTCTTACAGTTAATGATGAACCCGTCAGCGATGGTGCTGCAGGTTGCGAGAGAGCCAAATTAGTGTTGGCATGTGCTGTTGAAAACAAATCTGAGGTAAACCCTAATATTTAAGTGCCTAGATCATTTTACTATTTAAAACAGATTTATAAATATACCTGTAACGTATATTTCTTTATTACAGATCTTCATGTAAATAGAATGAAGCCAGAAATATCCAATACGTCCAAATGAAGGCAGGCCAAATGAGTTAGATTATTCTGTAGCGTTTTTTTAAAGTTATGAAATAAAGCATATTAATGTTCGAACAATATATTTTTTATTAGAAAGGGTCATAATCATTAAGTGACACTACTTCGTCTACCCGTACCCTAACTTCAAACACGGGTTCGAAGGTTTACCACGAAAAACCATTATTTCCTACAATTACAGGAAATACTTGAAGCGGAGAAGATAATTTGCAAATTTGAAAAACATTAATCGCTTAGCTTATCATTAGAAAACAGCCTTTGTTTTAATTGAATATGTCAAAGGTATGTCACATTCAAACTAAAAAAATAATGCCATAAATCACATACTTGTAATATTTCAAAATAAATTACATACTCTTACCTTCTTAGCAAAACAAGTAATCTTATTCTTTATAGATTTTATTAACAACTATTTGTTCATTACATATTCGCAATGTAAAGTAGCCTCGGAGAGCTCGGTAAGCCGCCGTCATGAAAGTCGATATTGGGAAGTCAGTCCCCTAAAATATCGTGACTATGTGATAGATTTCGGATGCCGCTCTTACAATCAATTTTCTGTTGTGCGTATACACGTCAATGGAGAAGTTTCATGATGTTATTAATATTATATTTAACATAATGGTATTAAAATACAGATCAAAACTAATCGATCACTGAAAGAATTTTTAAAATCCATCTATAAATGACTTAGAAATAGATTATTGAAATTTACGTATTTTAATACGGAACGTCTGTGGTTTCTGATTCGCCTGTGACATCATTTGACCCTTTCGATATCACCGCACCACGAATCATTCAAGTATTAGTTTTAGAGTTGCGCTAGGGCTCTTGCTTCGTTTGTGTTTATTTACGTACAATCACTTGTTTCTTTTTTATTTAAGAGTATATACTGATATATTTAATTTATATAGTTTATATTGATGCTTTTGAAGGAGAACAGCTTGGAGAAGATATCGATATTCTTGATGGAGAGTGCTGAGGAGATTCATAAACCATTTGGGAGCACTTATTTCCTGTATCTTTTGCACTGTTCCTTCTTATGATTGTTTGCACTGCTTGATTTTTCTGTGAAAATTTGATATTTACTTAAACTGATATGTTTCTATTAGTTTACTTATGACTCTTGAGTTGTTGGTGTCTATAGACGGCGGTAGTCACCTACCCGGTGACCCATCCCCTCGTTTGCCCCCTATTGCATAAAAAAAATGGATAATTATCTGACTTGACTTGAAGTCAACGGTACTTCTTTTGTTAATATATTTTCATAAAATTCATTTCGACGTCTTTTTACATATGCTCCTCATCCTTTTTGAGATTTAACCGCCTTTTGACAATCAAATTTATGAGGACATATGTTGGGTTTTACCTTTAATGTTACCCCAACCAGTCGATGTTTGACAAAATTTTCTGTCATTTTCAACCTATAAATAAATTCGATTTTTACAATAGTAAATACAAATAATGTAATTAACAAATATGTTTACATAAAATATATACTGAATGAGTCATTATTGCGAACCTACTCAACACTGAAAAGATATATCAATCAGAAATAGGCAGCTATTATTTATAGTTAATTACACTTACAAATGATCTATACACACGTATTTAGTGTTTTTAACTTATTTTTTTTTAACTTTTGCCATGGGGTAATAAACAAAATAGCAATCAAACGGCGTAAGCAACTACACAACAATACATTCGTACGTACTCGTTGGAGTAACAAAATTATTCTTGCAATCGCAACTTTAAAGTCCCATAACTTTCTCATTTTTAAAGATATTTTAATCGATTCTTTTACGTGTTTGTTTTATTTTACTTATTTTTTTATACTTTATCAATAAAAACATATGGAAACTTCTTCATTTTATAGCAAACTTGAAAAGTAATATTTCTGCTTATTTGTATTTTTAAAAAGAAGAAAAAGAAACCTACCGCAATAGGAAATTCCCATGTAGCGGTGGATTTGACAAACATAGAATCAACATCCACAGAGGAACCCCAGACTCTGAAAAACCATTTGTGTATCACACGAATTTTGGTCCCGTGTGGGAATTGATCAGCATCACCAACCACTACTTCAACATTTGTAATCAAATAAATTAAATATAAGCACTATCTCGAAGCCTGCCTTATTAAAGTTTTGGCTACTTTTTTCCCTTATATTAATTACGTAACTTCTTCAAGAAACGACCTTTATAGATTCTAGTATTTTCGATATAATCTACAGCCTTGATAGCCGAGTAGGAGGCACATATTCAAGGGGGAGCTAAGAGTTGATGTATTGCGTAGTAAAAGGACTAAGAGACCAAATGGTTCCGTCGACCAATTTTAATCACCCTCCTTCCTTATTGCTAATGCTTTCTTTTTGCTTGAACCAATTATAACTTTAAAAAGTGTTTAACCAAATAGAATTCCTACATTATAACAAATTGTATAACTGGAAAGTAATCTAATATGGATATATGTATATACATAAACATACAGTAAAGAGACGAAAATAAGAGAGGTAGAGAGTGATAGAGGTGGTAGTAGTAGTAGTAGTAGAGGTAGTAGAGGTAGCATACACCTGCTGAATGTCAGGTCACCTGGGAGCCAATGACGAGAAGCGATATACTTTAACTTCCAATTAAACATCAATACCATTATAGTTCTATGTCATTAGTATGACTGGAAACCCTAATCCTAACTCACTAACTTAATCTTCCACCTATTATTATAAATGCGAAAGTTTGGATGAATGTTTTTTATTCAATCACGACAAAACGGCTAAACGAAAAATTTACCTGATGGCCTAACTAAAGCCAAATTAATTTTCTACTCATTGGAACTCCCTGGATCGTACTCCATTTTTCTGCCGAGTCCATATTCAATTATTAGTTTCTTATCAGAAGACCAAAATGAGTGAAAAGTTAGGTGTACGTTGTTAACTTATAAGAGCTTCAGTTCATTAAATTCTGTCAATAGCTGTTGTACATATTGAAAGATAGAAGTTTTAATGCAAGCACCTTGAACATATTTATGTTCATGAATATGCCTTGTTGAATTACAGTTGCATTAACATACATTACTTATATCCTAAAAGTTAGTCATTATTTTGGGAAGGATACAATCGTAAGCCGTAGAGCGATGCTTAGGCACGAATGCGCCGGCTCAACCGGTGCGATACCACGGCCTCACAGAAAACCGGTTATGAAGTAAAGCTTGAGTTACATTTCCCCGAAATGAGTGAGGTTTCCGGAGGCCCAACTCCCCCTCTCCTTTTTCCACTCCCTTCGTCCTTCTTCTATTCTTTCCCATCTCCTCAATCCCCATTCTTCTTTCCCCTCCCCGCATCCCCCCGTCCCTCATCCCCCTCAAAGGCGGGCAGCATGGTCCAGTCCATGGACGGCGGTTGTCACTTACCACCAGGTGACCCGTGTGTCTGTCCCCCTAAAGTATAAAAAAAAAGTTTTAAAAAGAGTATTTAAATAATAGGTGTAGATTACTGACTACTTCCTATGTTAGCAATAAATGTAAGAAAAAAACAGTTGTGCAACACCAAATCAATGAACATGTACATGCAAGTGCATTGAGGAAGTAGCGAAATAAAACTAACAAATGTTGTATTTGTTTTTTGTACCTTTAAAAAAGCAGTAGGTATCGTATGTGATAATATTAAATCATTACGTCATTCCAAACGGTTTTTCAGACAGGATTTGAGTATAAAAGCGAATGATCGAATTAGATTTAATTATAATCCTTCAGAAGTTCAAACGTAACTGTAGGAAGAGATCTGAAGAAGATGTCTAAAGTTGCTGGTTTTATTCTCAGTGTTGCAGTTGTGGCTGTTAGTTTACCTAACGTTTTTGTAAGTACACTGATTGTTAATTTCTAGTCTAGGATTAAAAGAGGAGCTTGTTATTTTATTAGATTAACGGTCACCTTCGTATACTTTCAAAACTCTGTAGGCTTTATTTATGAATAATAGTTTTGTCCATTTATAATATTATATCTATGATATATGAATATAATATTATATCTATGAATATATCCACGATTGAAAACAAAGGGCAATAATTTAATTCCTCATTTTGAATATGTGGAAATTCAGCCATTTAAGTATTATTTACAGTGTGTAAATAAACACAAAAGCACTTCTCTTAGGCTAAAAATGTAAGATGGTCTACATTGGGAGAGGCCTATTATATATATCCTCAATTTTCCTATGTTTACTACGCGACCCGTTGATTTCAATATGTTTACCTTTAAATGAGTCAGTGATTATTAATCCATTCCTTACCCAAATGAGGTTACAGGCGTGAGTGTATGTAGATATGGGTTTATTATAGTAACGCTATTTTATAATCTTATATATTCTGTCTATGTTCAATTTCTACACGGGACCAAAAATTTGTTCATTTTGTCCGTTTTTGTGTATTTGTAAAATCCCCCGATTCACAGGAATAATTCCTAGAGCGGGAGTTGTCTTTGTGATGAAAAACAGAAATAACAGAAAGTTCTCGATTCGTCTCAACGTCTGTACTTTTCTTTATGTGTATACTATATGTTACTTGAATTGATTGTACTCAAAGTGACCTATTTAAATTTGAAAAAAAAAAAAAAAAAACACGCAGCTTCTAACTTTGGAAAATGATTGGTGAAGTGATACTTTTATGAAAGATTATTGTTTATCAGGCTTTCACCGATGAAGACAAGGCTACTATAAGTCAGGTCATGGGGGCGATCATATCGGAGTGTTCTCCGAAGTATGGAGTAAGTGAGGGAGATATTTCAAAAGCAAGGGCATCTTTCAATATTGATGAAATAAACTCCTGCTTCTTAGGATGCATATTAAAGAAATTGGAATTTGTAAGTACATTTTTACCAAAATTCTGAATTTATGAAATGTAAATTATTATCAACTGAATCAACAATCAATTTTAATTGGATCAACCTTTTTCGTGGCATGACCTAGTAAAATTATTAAAATATCTGAACTGCTGATTTAAATGCATAAAAAAATTGTTTCATACAAAAAATATAAACATAATAATAATTACATTTGTAGATTGACAGTAAAGGTCTCCTTAATGTGGAAAATGGTCTCAACAAAGGAAGAAGTCTTCTAAAGAATCTTGACGATTTCGGCAAGCTCGAAGCGATTGGCAAATTATGCTCCAAAGGTTTATTTTACATTAATATTATTTGTGGTAGACATGAAGTAACCTTGAAATTCTGTACTTAAAATTATATATATATATATATAGTATTATGACAAAACTTTGCCTACTGTTTTGACCCCTGCAATAGTGACATTATAACGTTTTACAAGTAGTACAGTACATGAGTTACCTTAATATATATACATAACCTTTCATTCAAAGTCAATAACTGTATTGTGATTTATTTCAGTAAACGAGGTGCCCGTCAGCGATGGCGACGCTGGTTGTGAAAGGGCTAAACTTGCCTTTAAATGCGCTATTGAAAACAAAGTTGAGGTGAGTACCATTGCAAGTACTGTATTATTATTTTTTTCTTAATGTTATGTAATTATAAATTTTCGATAATATTTTCTAGAGATTTTAGTAACCAATTAACAAAATAAAACTAAATAAATAATACCAATAAATATCTCGAAAACAGATCTCACTTTAAAACACATTTTTTAATTACAAGCACTTTTTTATTATTTCAGATCCCGTTCTAATGACATACTGACACCCGAATACTATGTTTAAAATGATACTGATTGGATGAAGGATTTTTTGTAAAGAATATTTTTATAATAGATTATTTTCATAATAAATGATTTTCTTTAAGAGGTTTATTTTTTTCATGTATCAGTTTTATAACATACATCTTGTACAAAGGGGAACTAGAATAGAGCACTATAGTTCTAAATTAAAAACTACAAATGAAGTAGCATAATTCACAAACATTATTAAATATTTGCTTACTTTTAAATTTTCGCGTTCCATGATATAGGTATGATAAAATTAATACACCAGGACAGTATGTAAAAAATAAAACGTTACTTGTCGTGTCGGACCGATTACAGAACAGCGTTCTGAACTTATCGAATGTGAGTTTAGGTACAACTAAATAATAATAAAACATAAAAAAAAAACATCTTGGCTATAGGTATGAACTTCGCTACAATATATACATTAAATATACAATAAAGGGGTAATATTACTGAAATCGAAGATTGCAGCTTGTATTATCATTATGGCTTATATATTAGGAAGAGTCCCAAGTACTGAAAAGTATTAGGGTGAACCGAAATATTTTAGTGCTGGAGGCCGATAAGAGAAACGGCAGCGAAGTGATGAATACGAGTGATTACCAGTGTAAAATATTAAAACAGTTGAGTATTATTAAAGTTTAGACGTAAATAACAGAGTAATGACAGAGTAACGCGTAGATCCAAGATGACGAGGATATGTTTGCAGAAGACGAGTTTAAGAATCTGTATACGCCAAAGCAATTGAAACTAAAGGGTTTGCTAAAAATACATGCATGCGCTGCTGCGGCAAATTATAAGTCCAAATTGCTTTTCCTATGTATGATCCTACTAAGCATATGGCATCAGTATTGCAATCACTTGTAAGTAGAAAACCGTCTTATGTGAGAGAGTCACTACACTTTATACAAATTATAAAAGGTCTCACATTGGATTCTGGTGACATCTTAGTGAGCTTTCATGCGGAGTCGCTTTACACCAATGTGCTTTTAAAACAGTGTCTAAACATTGGTAAAGAGCTGCTGATGGACAACAAACATCCATTAAATTACATTAGACTACTTAAAACACTGCTTAGATGGTAACAATTTTCGTTTCCAAAGTCAACGCTACCTTCAGATTTATGGTGTCACAATGAGTAGCCCGGTAGCCCGGTAACATTTTGATAAGTAGGCTAGAAGACTTTTGAACTTTGACTCTGGCAGTGTTTTGAGGATGACATATTTAGTATCGTTAAAGGAAGCAAACAGGAAGTAGATCAATATTATTGCGTCTATAGTCTTCACCCCAAAATAAGGTTTATTAGGTGTGCAAGAAACTCGTTTTTTTTGTCGAATTCAACTTTATTAAACAATACTTCTTACAAAAACTATTAATCAAAATATTCACCATTATGATCTACTACTCAATAAATAGCAAAGGACTATCCTTTGCTATTTATTGGGTAGTAGATGAATGCCTTTACAATAGAAACATGGCAATTTTGAAACAAAATTGTCCAGCCATTTTCGGACAGCTTTGACATTGATGAATTGCTGCTCCTTTAAATATTACGACATTGATCTAAAGAAGTAATAATCAGAAGGAGCTAAGTCTGGTGAATATGCCGCATGATGTACAACTTCCCAGCCTAAATTAAAGATGAGTTCCTGAGTTGATTTTGCTGTATGTGGACGTGCATTATCATGCAGCAACATCACTTTTCGCCTTCCTTGTCCCGCAAATGATATTTTTTCCTCCAGAGCATCACTAATATAATTGTAATAATAGTTTGATCAGCTAGGCCTGGTAACGCTCAGCTGTAAAAGTTTGGCCAGGTTCGAGAAGCTCGTACTAAATGATTTCTTTCCAATCCTACCAGACACAGAATAAAACTTTTTTTGCATGAATATTCGGTTTTGGAACTGATGTGAATGGCTGGACTTTTTTTTTTCTTTTGAAACCCCCTCGGGTCGGGGTTTTCGGTTAATCGGTGTGTCGGAATCGAACCGACTAAAACCACACGGTGTGCCATTCTGCGCTTAAAATAGGAGGAATGCGGGAACAGCTTTATTAGGACATCCGGACCCTTCCTAGCGCCTGCCCGGGCACTATGCGGCCACCACCTGCTAGTATCCTATCAATAAAGTGGCATCCTCGCACCTGGTCACACAATAACTAACGCGCCTATTCACTGGGAAAACCCGTGGATGGCTGGCCTGGATCAACTCATGCTTTTCTACATTTAGGGTTATCGTACAAAATCCATTTTTTGACACCCGTAATGATTTTATGCAGAAAATTCTTTTTTTTTTTAACCGAGAAAGCAAATTCATGCAAAAATTCCTTCCTTCTGTAATTTTCCCAATGCAATCGAAGTGAAATTGCTTGGCGACAACTCCTAACTGTTCTGCAAGCTCTTCTTGAGTTCGACATGGATTTTCATTCAGTAAAACTTGAAGTTCTTCATCCCCAAATTTTTTGATTGGACCTGGGCCTGGACGTGGATCGTCCTCAAGACTAAAATATCCATCACGAAATCTTGCAAACCACTTTTTCACTGTTGAATGGCTCACAGAATGTTCACCCAATGTCGAATTAATCAATTCTATAGCTTGAGCAACATTTTTATTCATTTGAAAACAGAACAGAATGCAATGGCGTAAATGTTGCTTATCGAAATCCATCTCATATAATTGATACACAGGAAATGACTACTTGAAAACGATTGATTTAACTACTGCAATGACGAATTAGATGCGTTCAAGTATTTTGTTTCATGTAACCAACTTAAAGCCGAGTTTTTACTTGCACACCTATTACATATAAAGTGGAGACAGATAGGTCTTTGTCCTTCTTAGATGTTATAGGAACCATGAGAACAGATGGATCACTGTCAAGCTCTCCCACGAAGAGAGATACCTTCATGCCACGTCTCATCATCATCCCCCACATATGCAATCAGTTATGACTTCACTCAAGAACAGACCTTACTATTTGTGTGACCCTAAACAGTTTGAGTGCGAGCTCCATCATGTCCAAGAAGCGCTCAAAAGTAACGGATATCAGATTTATGGAAGACGAAAGCAACCAAATTGCTAGCCTACATGCCCTATGTTACTAAGGCTTATGTTATAAAGGATTAAGGCCTTAATTAAGGCAGATAAGCTGATGATGACGTTCATAAAAAAATATATATATTCTTCTATTGACTCCCTCGCATGCAGACTCAACGCAGAGATTCAACCTAAGTCAAATCTTTCAGGATAAAAATGTGTTAAAATAACGGTACGTCAATTATGTTTTGTCAATTTTAAGACAAATATATATTTTATTGTAATTTTTACGTAAAACGTATTCACCTTATTATAGAAAAAAATATAAAAAGTGAATCCTACTTAACATGGCACCCAGGGCAGCCACCTGGATAGTACTGAAATCAGGAACGTACATTATGAGCTACTTCGAAGCGAGTTAAAGAAGGTTGAATAGTCGCACACAAAATGCAATGTTCCAATGAAATACGAGTTTATTTTCAATGCATTTAAAAATGTAAACAACTGAGTTACATGCCTAAAATCATACACAATATATCCGAATGATCAAAATAGAGTAAAATTACCGTGCAATGACTACCAAATCACTTTTTTATAATACAAAAGTCCTTGCAACACGATTAGAATATATTATAAATACGCGTCATCAATTATACAAAGTTATAGAATTTAAAAGGGAATAGTTTGAATCCCTTGTGGTTCTGTCTAGATTTGAATCCTCTCAGCACTCCGTGAGAGGGTTCAGGGCTAGGCTTTAAGTTGCGGAAAGACGATCAAATTATATCTCACTGTATGGATTCTTCTTCTATATATGGATGATTTGAAACTATTTGCCCCCAGTAAATTGCAACTGACAGCGTTACTAAGCACTGGCAGGTTGAGCATAGCCCTGACGGCATTATTGTATTGTACACGCAGAGTGTGCTTAAACGCGTGTACTTATACCACAGTTGGTTTGTGTAGATCGACTGACAGTAGGACTTGAACAAGTTAAAAAAAAAGTTACTGAAGTTATTGTGTCTTAAAATTCGGATGCTCCTATGACCAATATTCTGCTATATCTATGAACATCAATTTTTTAAAACGGTTGCAAATACAAATTAAATAAGAACACTGCTTTAAATATAAACAAGTTTCATTATATGTTTTGTCCACATTTTTTTTGCTCCTTTATAGTCATTACGTTACTTCATCACGAACGACCTTTATAGATTCTAGTATTTCAGATATAACCTATAGCCTTGGTACTATAGCTGAGTAGCATTCACAATTTCAAGGTGGAGTCAATGTTGGTGTATTGCGTAGTAACACCACTAAAAGATCAACTGCTTCCGTTAAGAATTTTAAATCTTCCCTCCTTCATTTTTATTGTCCTCCTTAAAGCCGATATTTTTATTTTTCATACATAGAAATGTAATATTTTCTACAAGTTTGATTGGGATCAATCTTAAGTGCGGCCCTATAAATTAAAAATTATGAAAATCGAATTACAAATGGCGAAAATATCACGTAAAATACAAAAAAAAAGCATTTAAATTGAGAACCTCAATCTTTATAAAGTTAGTATAAAATATTTTCGTCACAAATCTATAACATCAAATGAACTCCGCTGAAGCCCATGAAGCAAAAATTAAAAGAAAATGAAGCAATAAGAAAAGAAAAAATCGGTAAAATGAAATAAATAGGAGTCGGATCAGGTTAAGCTAATAATAGAGATACTGTATGCGGAGGCTAATTGATTGATATCATACTTCAATTCTAACAATAGAAGAGTCTGCATTTTTTGTTTGAAAGAATTAGTGGTATACAGTAATTAACACGCCATTATTTATAAGTTTTGTACATAATTACTTCCATGTTAATTAACTTTGTTAGCGAAGATCATTATGATAAGGGCTTTTAATATATATCATATATACATATATAAATATATCTTCGAAGCATTCTGTTACGTAAAAAATACTGGAGTTGTTTCAAATTTTTTCCGGATGATAGGTTAGTGGCATGCCAACTTGGGGAAAATGTAGATGTGATTTCAAGGCAACCCAAAGTTTCGCATTAAACATTAATCTAAATTTGATAACTTTTATAAATGAGAATGTTTGAAATGATGTTTGTTACCTTATCAGGCCAGTACGGATAAATAAATCACAGTTAAAGGCATCGAGATAGACTATAGTCATAGTAACACTGCTATTTATGACTGAAAAAGAGAAAAGTATTTTTTTATGTGACAGACGAACAGAGACTCAAGAGTCGTAGTAATGAGAGGGGGAGAGGAGTGGTGGGATGAGGGAAGAGGAAAGATTGGCTTTCAAGACTTGATTACTTATGAAATTTTACGTACAACATGTATGAAGTACAGAAAAGGAATCAGGCTATGTTCACGTCAAGTTTTCGCTTGCAACTTGCTAAATAATTAAAATGAGACGTAAGGGATACTTGTATCATTTAAGTTTAAGAAAGCTACATAAATTAAAGTTGTTAATCGAACTAAACATTTTTTTTAAACGTAGAAGTCCCCTCGGGTCGACATCCCACAGGGGTTTTCGGTGAAACAGTGAGTTGGAATAGAACCGACTAAACCCACACGGTGTGCCACACTGCGCTTCTAATAAAAGGAATCCGTGAACAGCTTTATTGAAACGGTCCTCTTAATTATTGACGTATTATATAATAAAAATAATTTTAGGAAAAGGCTTGACATGGCAATAGATAATAATGATTTGACGCATGATGATAAATTTTATCGTTACTAAAAATGTATGCGTTTTACATCATAATATTGTGGTACTTATTAATAGATGTGATGCTATATTTACCTATAGTCTAGCTGCATGTAATAGTAGACAGAACAGTAAGCGGGGGGGGCCATGTATTCTCATTAAGCATGGTGTTCAATTTAAGAATCTAGCGAGCGTAGCAAAAATGTTCTCGCAAGGTGTATTTGAGTGTTTCGCAATTGAACTGATCGACTATTGTAGTATAATTGTCTGTGTTAACAGAGTTCCAAATTGATGAAATATCAATAAGTTACTTGACAGACTTTTTTTAAATACTTTTCAAAACATAGTTGAAAGACTATCGTTATAGCTGGCGATTACAACATTGACATTTTGAAGACAGGTAAGCTGTCAACTGAATTTAAATGTATTCTCTTAAGCTTTAAATTACAAGTAGCGCTAAGAGAAGCCCCTCGAATTGCAAACCGCATAGACAATTTTGCGCATAATTTTACCAAGAGTTGTAAAGCAGAAGTATGTAATAGAGTTAACGCTGTCCGACCATACAGCACAACTGCTGAAGTTTCCGGTTAAAAAAATGTATGAAATCAAATACTGGCGTAAAGAAAAACGAGAATATAGCCAGGAGAACAAAAAAAATCAAGACTTGTATAGGTAGTCTAACCTTTTTGGATATATACGAGACCGATGATCCTAATTTTCCTATAATCGTTTTCTTGAAACATTCCAATTATTTTGCAAAATATGTTTTCTCCATAAAATAACTACAACATACTAAAACAAAATCAAGTTAATAAAAGACAAATTAAAAAAAAAAACAAAATAGTTATAAAAAGAATAATAAAACAAACTCAAAGAGCACAAAACGATTATAATATTAAACGCTCAAATAATATATAAAAACCACTTGAAAAATTAATTATTATAAAATCTGAAAACGGAGACATTACAAGTCCGATAGACATAACTAATGCATTAAATAATTATTTTATAGATAAAATACAATCAACATTTTATGTACTAACTCAAGGTCATCAATTATAAACAGAACCCAGTGTATGTTTATGGCTCCATCTACACAGTTTGATATATTCAACACAATAATGCATTTAAAAAACATTAGCAGCGTTGGTTACGATAGCATCGTTGCGTTTATGATATGTACATACTTGAGTTTTATTATTAACCTTTGATAAACACCGGCGAATTTCCTGATGCAATAAAAAATCCATTGTAAAACCGCTATACAAAAAAGGTAACCACGATTTAATGGTAAATTATAGACCAATTGCACTCCTCTCAGTTAGAAATTAACAGTTACTTAGTAAAATATAAAATATTTGCAGAACAAAATTGATTTCGAAAAACAAAAATATACATTTAGCTTGTTATTCAGTCTTTTGACTGTGTCCACTATCTCTGTATTATAAATAAACTTGAGGCGTACGACATTAGGGGAAAGGTACTTGAACTAATAAAATACAGAGTTCCACAAAGTAGTGTACTGGGGCCATTGTTTAATTTCTATATTAACAATTTACTTAAAGCTACTGAACAACCAATGACACTTGGCGGATGACAGCAGTGTCACTATATCTTGTAATGACCGAAAAACATATGAGAATAACATAAATAATTCATTAACTTTTATCATAAATTGAATAAAAAAATTAACGTACACTTAAAAATGAAAATCTGAATGTTCAATTTTAATAATACTAATATAATCGAAAAAGTAGAATTGAACACTACAAAGAGACACTTGGATTAGTGATTGACAGTAAGTTGAACTGGATACCTCAAACTGCAGTGCTTAGTAAAAAATTAAGTAGCTCAAATTACTGCCTATTATATAGATTAGCGGAATCAATTATTAGGAATGGAATTATGTTTTGGGGAAATTGTACGGATGATGACGTTTTGGACTAAGAAAAGGTGCATTAGATTGATGTTAAACTTTAAGTAACAGAGAGTTGCAAACTGTATTTTGTAGAACATAACATATTGACGTTACATTCTTTATACATGTTGTCTCAAGGAATAGACGTGACAATTCCAAACTCTGCCTTCATGTACAAAAGGATATTCTGTATGGCTCCGATTATCTGTAATAAACTATCAAAATCATACAAATTACTGAGTACTTCTATTATAAAAAGTAAACTTAGATTTTTTTTTTAATTGAAAGGGCTTACTATGATATATCCGAATTTATAAAAAGGGCCTTTTGCTTCGTTTCTGAAGTGATGATGTTGCACGTATATTTTGTTAATCTGCAAAATACTTATGTAGCAGTATCTGATACTTACAATTAACGTTACCTACATTTTGTTTTATGTATACAAACTACACTATATACTATAGGGGTCTACTTTGACATCCAATTACAAATTGTGAATTTCAATACTATTGTAAATATAATTGACTGGATAGGAAAATATTTTTAATGAATATAATTTGTAAGGCTCTTGATGTATTACTATAAACACTAACGCGGCCTACGCGCCGTGTCCTGAAACCAATTTGTATGGCAGCAAATGCGGCTGAACACGACTGAAACTTTTTTTAACTAATTAATATCTTGATGCAATGTGTGTACACCATGTTTATACAAAAATATACTATCTTATCTTATCTTAGCGCCTGCCCGCAAAACACCTTTTGCCTCCTAGCGGCTGGCCATTCCGGATAGAAGGGAAAACCCATTCCAATCACCCGCGGCCACACTCAGTCTCAATAAACTCGCGCCATACACCAATATACGAGTAAATACCTCAACTTTTTAAAACTGACAAACATATGTTGTTTGTATGTTTCGTTTCTTCGTCGGTTTTTGTTTAAAAGCCTTTTTATAGCTAAACTAGAAAAAGCAGTAATCTTTTTTAAGATATAAAGTTCTTATTAAGATTAATGAATATGAGTAAACACGAAATCGACTACTGATTATATTTTTAAGTTCTGTGTTCCACTACGTACGTATATATATATATATATACTTATATGTTAGTATTATATATCAATATATATATATATATATATAACAATTATTATATAAGTACATATATTTATGTTGTTAGAATAGTACACCATAGACTACCCCTAACTTTATGTAATAATACCTGTATAAAGGTTGTCTGTGAGAAATCACTGTGAGTGATAAGACTCCCAAATTGTTATACCGTAATACATGCAATCATGTCTATATTTTTTTTCTATTACTTGTATTGTGTACAATAAAGAGATAAATAAATAACTCAATACTTACCATAAGCAAAGAACACAAACGTATAATATTCATACTGTAGTATGAATACTATACGCAATATAGGAATATACTATACGCAAAGGAAGACAAACGAGCATACCCAACCTGATGGTTAGTGACAACTGCTGATCGTGGCACTTGCAACTCAAGAGTCTAAGTATCGAAATCGTATTATTTGTATTGTTGTTATTATTGTAACATTTTATTTTTTTATTTAATTAAAATATGACCAATTTTGAAGGGGCTATAAAATATTGAAATCCCATTCTCCTATAGATAGTTCTGAGTAGTCATATATAGTATATATTTTATGAAACACTTTTCCTTTGAATATTCTCTCAAATTTGTTGTTTGTTGTCAAAGTTGACGACAATAGCTTTGCGTATTTTAATATTACATTAGAAAATACTAATGTACGTACATACGAATATGTATGTATGTATAAACAATTGCAGATTCCTTCATTAAGGAAGTAGCTTGATAAAATACTGTGTTGTTCCTTAAAACAAGTAGTATCGTATGTAATATAATATTAAATGATTACCTCATTCCAAACGACTTGTCAGCCAGGATTTTTATATATAAGCGGATGATTGTATTAGGTTTAATCATAATCTTTCGAAGGCTCAAACGTTACAGTGGAAGAGAGTTTAATAAGATGTCTAAAATTTCTTTCTTAATTCTGAGTATCGCGATGGTGGCTGTTACTTCATCTAACGTTTTTGTAAGTATAATAATTGTTTATTTCTATAAGTCTACGATTGTGAGAGTTTGTTGTTCTTTTGAACAGCTGCGAGCTTTTTTATTAATCTTGGTCATCTTAGTATATATCTAGTTTGAGAGTGTACATTATTATACGCTAACACTGTAAGAATAATTTTAACTCACCTATATTCATATATAATTTTTTTATTGATTTAGTTGGACTCTGACCTCTGGCACTATAGCTAGTTCCAATTATAGGTATACGCCCCTGACCCATTGATTACATTCCCCTTATCCGTCTGTATAAGCAAACCCCCTTTTCCTCCTTTTCTATCATCCCTTTCTTGTCAATGTACTGAAAATGTCTCGATGACGGACGGATGACGGCCATAGACCTATGACGTATACGTAAACCATAGATTTCTATTACGTATATATAATCATCAAAATATGGGCGTAAATTGTGTCTCTGCCTAATTTTTCGGGGACAAAAGCGTGAGTGTATGTCTGTGTATATGTTAGTTATAAATTTAATATTTCAAAATTTACAATTTTCTACTTTTGAACTTAAACCGAAATAACTTTATCAAGAAAATACGTAGAGTCCAACAGCCGAGTCTATATTGATGACAATGACAGAGTAACATCACCATCTTGTTCTCTTTTTAATTGAAACACGAGAACTAGTCGATAAAGCTAAAGTGAGCAAATTGATAATGTACCTAAGCCCCAACTACTCCTACCCCTCTCATCTTTACCCTCCCCTCCCTTCACTCCGGAGCAATGCAACAAGCCGAGAATTGATATGGCTCTCATCTTCACTAGTGCTCTAATCCAAAAGAAAGTGCTGTGACCATTTGTTCCGTCAATAACCAATTAATTATGTAACAAACCTATATCTAATTTAGCAAAAACATTAAATTTTCATTAAACATCCTCTCCCAACATTGTTACATAATTTATTCTTTCTCTCCTTTCACATATTTATTCGCACTAAGTTTTTGAAATAATCTAAAATAAAATAAAATAAAAATGACTTCTTTGCAGTTTCAGTGGATTCAGGCTTGAGTGTGTGTAGGGATCTGTGTGTAATAAAAATGATTAGTTACCCTGACTGATGATTTGGATATCGTGGTTTAAATTCCCATGTGGGAACAAAAATTATGTGCAACAAAAATACTTTTCCCTAGTCTGAGTGGTCTTTGTGATCGTTGTTCGTATGTTCGAAATTCGAAGAAAACATACATCTCCCTAAGTCTGGCAAATAAAAGGATAAAGTGATACTTTTTAAAAGTTTTATTATTTATCAGGCCTTCACCGATGAAGACAAGGTTACTATACGTGAGGTCATGGGGCCGATAATAGCAGAGTGTTCTTCTGCGCATGGAGTAAGTGATGGAGATATTTCGAAAGCAAGAGGATCTTTTAGTACTGATGGTTTAAACTCCTGCTTCTTAGGTTGTGTATTGAAGAAATTGGATTTTGTAAGTACCTTTTAGGTTCACTAAAATTATTTTAAACGTGTGCTATAAATTAAAACTTATTTTAAAACCATTCTATAAGATGAAACATTATCATAGCATTTCCTTATGCAATTTTTAAATTACCTGAATTGCTGATTGAACTGAATTAGAAAAGGTACCTTTAGAAAAACAAAAACCTAATAATATTTACATTTCCTATATTAACAGATTGACAATAAAGGCCTCCTTAATGTGGAAAATGGTCTCAATAAAGGAAAAGGCCTTTTAAAGAATCATGACGACTTCGGCAAGCTGGAAGCGATTGGCAAATTATGCTCCAAAGGTTTGTCTCATATTAATATTGCTTGTAGTATAACTGAAGTAAACTTTATATACCGTACCTGTGTTAGTATACATATATCTGCTAATATATAAAGTAGTCTGTTAGTAATAGTTTGGTACCAGTTAACCGTCATATGACTGCTATTGGACAGCAGAACTACGGTTTTTTCACTTGGTGAGCTATCACCAGAGTCAGGAATAGTAATAGCAACAATAGTAATATATTGTTGCTATTCCAATCCTGATCTTTCATTAGCGAAATTATATAAAATCTGTTTATTTGTTTTTATGAATTGGATAAAGTACCTTTATAATGATAAGGTTCTGTTTTAAAGTTAAACAGTGTTGTATTTGTATTATTTCAGTAAACGAGGCTCCCGTCAGCGATGGCGACGCTGGTTGTGAGAGGGCACAACTTGCGTTCAAATGCGCAATTGAGAACAAAGTTGAAGTGAGTAGCGTTACAAGTACTGTATTATTGTTATTGGTGTTTTGTTATTTTCATTTTAATTTTTACCAGAGTTCAAAAAAAGGAGCAGATTCTACTTTTTACTTCTACTCGTTCGATTATATGTTTTTTTTACACGTACATATCTTAACCTATTTCTCTTGCGGTGGTCCCATTGTAACCAAAACCAGGAGTTGATCATATGATACCAAAAATTTACGAACAAGTTTTTAAATTGCACGAATTTGCGATTTAAAGTATTTAGCAAGGGAATTGAAAAGGCTCATTATAGGCGATTGTCTCCATCTTTTGAAAGACAATTATTAATATTTTTTTTCTTATGATTTTAAACTTTTAAACCCAAATTTAACATTAATATAAAAATCTCGAACACACATCTTACCCTTAAGTTAAATTAACACTCACATTTTTGTTGTTTCAGATCCCTATCTAATGTCATAATACTGCACCCAAATGAGACACGTAAATTAATACTAGCCGGATAAATCACTTCTTATTTGTGTGTGATATATGAATGTTTTTATAATAAATGAATATTGTTAAACAGGTTTTTCATTTATCATCTTTACTTTAAACACCTTATGCTGGAGCTTCGCGTAAGTATGTATGTATGTATAAAAGTGAACAATAAAGGAAAACGATTATTCTGAATCAAAACCCACACACAAAAACTTCAAACTAGCGAAACAAGAATATTGCGATGGTCTGTGGGAGTTACAATGAAAGACAAAGTGTGAAATAACAAAATTATAAACGACTCGTTGGCTTTATTCGGGTCTAAAGGCCGTCGTATGTTGGAATTGCTTCCTAACGTTTCGCTAGCACGAGTGGCCAGCTTCTTCAGAGGTCCTTCCATCTCCGATGCAGACATCTGTCTGTCTGCATCCAGTATCGGAGATGGAAGGACATCTGTCATCTGTCTGTCTGCATCCAGTATCGGAGATGGAAGGACCTCTGAAGAAGCTGGCCACTCGTGCTAGCGAAACGTTATTCACGTTACACTTTGAGTCTGATATGCCTTTAGGTTTTAGGCTTAGGTCAATTTAATAAAGATTACTTTATTCCAGTAGATCTCAATATGATTATGTTATAAGCCCAAATAATATTCAGGACTATGTTGTATTTTTTTCATGTTACAACAATTTTATTTTTTTCTTTATTTTGTAAAAATGTTAAATATTGAATACAAGAATAAATATTATTTTAAAGTAAGCAAATAAATGCGATCATGGATCATATATTTATAACTCCCCACGCAAAAAGGCGTGTTATAAGTTGTTAACGAGTGACGCCACCTAAGGGCGATAGAGCACAACTCAACGGGCCGGCGCGGGCAACGACGGGGGGTGGAACCAGGCTCGGTGCAAGCAACAACTATGCGCTCGGTCACCACCGCGTTAAGTAGACCACACATTACTTTAAATCTTTGTCATTGAACTTAATGAAATATATTCAATTTCTCATTACAACAAAATAAACAATTTATTTCATACTGTTGAACCCTGTTTTTATCCTGGTAGGAAAAGACACAGACCGCTGTCACACAAAAAAGCAAATAAGACGAAGCTCAACAATATAAGTTTTACATGTCTGTTTGTATGTCTGTGTGTCTACCTGTGGCATCGTAGCTAGCAAACAGCTGATGATGATGATGCAATGTTTGTGTTTAAAAGGTAATTAAATTGGGAGGATTACTTTATATATGTTGGATCAATAGATGGAATGGAGGAACAATAGAATGTTTTCAAGTATACCTAGTGGGGTGACGAAATGTGTATTTAAGTGACATGAAAAGCGATTAACTGTCTGAAAGTAATGGAAAGTAAAAGTGATAAGCAGCCCACTAATGTAAGCAAATATTATTAAGCCTCAGTAAGGTAGGAAATATTAATATTTATAACCCCAGACTCAAAAAGGGATGTAACAAGTTTGATATGTCTGTCTGTGACATCGTAGCTCCTAAACAAATGGACCCAGTTTTTTTGTTCGAACGCGATAAGGTTGATTCTGAGCTGTCATTTATAAGTATCAGAAAAAAGAAACACCTCAATAATATTGACTTGTTGAATAATATTGATTGTCACTCACTGTAACGTGACACCGACGTACTAAAATTAACTCTTAAGTATGAAATATAGAGTATTATATAGGTGGGTGTTTAATATGTAGAGTAAAAAGCCTGAAACCTGTTGAATAAGCATTGTTTTTGACATAAACGTGAAAGAAGTCGCGGTCACAGCTAGTCACTAAAATAAATTTCTTATTTGTTTAAAATAAATAACAAAAATATTTGTTAATATCTTTATTATGTCAACATAAACTAATAAACAAACTAATAACAGTGTTGTTGATTACGTAAAGTATACTCAATCATGTCATATTCTAAGGTGATGATTCCATGTCTCTATTAGCTAAGGTTAGTTTTCAAAAAAAATGTCCGTTAAAGTTCTTGACAGTTGTTAGATATCCAGATCAAACTGTAAAAACAAAAATATTAATATAGCAATATATATAATAAATATTGGAGTTCTTACTCCAGTTTTTATTGCATCTTTGACATACAATCAGTAGAGTTTACGTTTCAAGTTATTTTAGTTTATCGTATGTAAGGGCGTAAGTATTCGAGATAGATTTCGATTGTATCGGAAGGACTCCTTCTCAGTCTTGTTGTAATTTGTTGTTACAGGCAGGTGTCGAAAAGGTAGCGTAGTAAATTTTTAAATTTTCACAGCCATTTTTTTTTTCGTGTGGAAGACCCACGCTTAAGCCCACTACACCAGAACTGACGGTGAAGTGGTATGTCGGAACCAACGAAAACCATGTGGTGTCCCATTACAAGCGGTCTATTGCAAGGGACCTGGTTAAACCAATGGGGAGACTGTCTCAGGACTGCTTTTGCTAGGGTAAGGGCAGCCTTACCCGTTACCCCCAGGTCAGCGCTCATGGAGGCCCGAGATCGTTCTGTGCTCTCCAGCGCAAGGTTCGTTTTCTCCGGGACGGGAGGGTACTTATCATCTCCCGTATCCTCTTCGCCGCCTCTTTAGGCAACATGACCTCCTCGCGCGCTCTCGCTTCGGACTATTGACAGAACCCTGTCTCTCTAGCGGACGTGCACAGCCATAGAATAAATAGAAGAGAATCGCGAACTAGGTGAACACTCTTTTTACTTGTTTCATATTGCTGTTGTATTTCCTATTTATTCTGGCACTGCCATAAGTAATGCCATAAGTAGAAAATCCAAGAGCAATATGAAAAAAGCAAAAAGAGTGTTCGGCTTGTTCTCGAAACTGACATTACAGTTGTGAATACTTTAAATTGTATTTAGTAAATCCATACTTTATCCCAAACTTCATACTCTGTAAACTTTTTGTTTAGAAGGTACATGTCAAAAATAAAATTATGCCTATGTTATAAAAAAAAATAACTAAAGTATTTGTACCTGGGGAGCATTTGTAACCATGCATTTGTAGGCCAGCATAGCGCGGTCGCAACCTTTCTCACCATCAGTAACTGTTTCTTGGTTAACTGCAAAACGAATAATTATTTTATTATAAGTATGACATTTCTCAGATGTAAAAATAAGTCCTATCAGAACAAAATATTTTTAAGTACAAATAATACATCACATTTGTATCAATAAAGTAAGAGCTCTTACTATGAGAACAAGAGTGAAGATAAGCTTCAATATTTTTTATTTCTTCTGGATCTTCGAAGACGGATTTTGCCAATTCTAGAGCTGTTTCTTTTTGTAGAATACCACTTTCGTCCATCTAAGAACAATAAAAGTTTATAAAGTTATTGTGAACTACGATATTTATAGAGAAGATACATTTTCAAGTAACATAACTTTTTAAATCTTTAAAAATATATTTTGCAGATCGGGCAATCAGAATAAGAATACATACAGCAAAATAGCCAAGATATACACAAAACAAATGTATCAATAAAACGAGTACTTGATGACTTTGATTCATGACACAGACAAATACTTATACATATAGAGTTGTACGCACAGTTTAACGGGTTTTCACAAGGGTAAGAAGAGAGTGGGAAAATGAGATAGGAAAACGGGCGGGGGACAAGGGTGAGGAAAAATAGGAGGGGGACTTGGGCCTCCGTAAACCGTACTAATTTCGTGAAAATGCAAAGCGAGCGTTGCCTTACAACCGGTTTTCTGTGAGACCGTGGTATTGCACCGGTCGAGCATGCCATTTCGTGACTAATCATGGCTCTACCACTGGAAACTTTTTTTAATTTCTTGGTTTTTATTTTGTAGCAATAATATTTATATTGATATTTACTAACCACGCCAATCTGTTTCATCATGCAAGCTAAAAAACAAGGAGCATTTGGTCCCGAAGGCACCGCACGACTTCTGAGGCTGGCTATGTCGTCTTCTGTTACGGCATTGTCTTTAATGCACGTCCTGCCAATAGTTTCAAAATGGGCATGGATTTGCGCTTTTTGTTCAGGAGTCATAGCCTATAAATCAAAGCAAAAAAGATTAAGAGGTCAAACAGCATACAAAAGGAGATTTTTATAGGTCCAAATTTGCAATGAAAACTTATTTGAAGGAGACATCAGTCAAAGTCAGTGTCGTCTGTCATCTTTATTTTGTGCAAGCTGCTATGTAATCTCTGTAATGACAGTTTTTTTTTCGACCAACATGGCGATCATACTTTTATAGACTGTTTTTTTCCTCTAAAAATACTTGACATTGGCAGAATCTCTGCGTTGAATATACACGCGAGAGAGAGTCCATAAAAAAATAATAATAATAATCTCTCTAATAATCGTCTAATATAATATGAAGTATTATCCAAGTCTTGACCCGCTTTGCCCAACGTTTTCCTGCCTTTCAGCAGGTCGTCTGCTCATCCCGTGGAGTCGGTTCATGTATACACTTACACTTCTTTATAATTTGCTAGTTACTTACTAATGTTAGTAATGGCGTAAAAGCACAAAAATATAGGCAAGACGAAAATGCAAACAACTTCAACATTTTTGAAATAAATAAATATTTAGGCCACCGCGTACACAGTTCCTGCCACAAGATCAGAGGCTTATGATGAAATTGCGAAAAGTACGGAGTTTATATGGTATGGATTCTAATAGAGCTTAATGAAATGTTGTTAACACTATTATTATTACTTATTAGAACCTTGAATTAAGAAGGTCATATTAAGTTAATGAGTGGGTTTTGACGACGAAATCTCCAAATTGATGGTGTGCACCTGGTAATACTACGAACGTATATTTTGCTTCGGTAGTGAATTTAGGAATGACTTGTAAATCTATGAATCGAAAAAAGTATTTTTGCTTTAAAGCTCTCCAATTAACCGAAATTTTGAAGATTTTCAATGAACGTTACTCCCCAAGGGCATTCATATTTACAGACAAGTTTAACTTAAATTGTTATGTCTTGCTATCCTATAAATAAATAATATGTATATATTTATTTCACTAAATATAGCAACTCAAAATGAATGATAATTAGGCATTCAGGACTGGAGAAAGTAGTAAAGTTGAGAAAGATGTAATACGAATCATAATTTTTGAATATTGTGAAGAAGCCTACATTAACTATTAGAGGCTAAAAATATTAATCAGTAAGTAGCGAGGGTAATAAAATAGTGTTAATATGAGGGTGCTTATTTATAAGGATTGGTTTGACGGCCGTGCTTTGTAGCAGAGCTGGGCAAAATACGTGCTAAACTATAATTCAAATATAAATTACAAAATAATATCTTATATGTACTTGAAATACAAAATACAAAGTACTTTTGAGTAGCGTATTTAAAATATAAAATACAGTAGTTTCAATATTTTGAAATGAAATACTAAGTAAAAGTTACAAAATACAGAATGTTTCTTTTTCCTGTAACTTCCTATGTTTGTATGTTTTTTTTTATATCATAGGGGGGCAGACGAACAGACGGGTCACCTGATGGTAAGTGACAAAAGGCGGGGAAAGGGAAAAGAGGTGGGGATGACGAGATGGGAAAAGGGCGGGAGGTCAGGGGAGAGGTATGAGGAGAGGGGAGTTGGGCTCCGGAAACCTCACTAATTTCGGGGAAATGCAACGCAAGTGTTGCTTCTTGGCTCTACCACGTAAGTTAGGCTCTACCATGTAAGTAACTAAGTGTAAGTAAATGTATTAATATTATCTGGTTTACACGTGATATATGCAAGCCTAAATTTGAGTATGGAATTTCTAACCAAATGCCAGATATTTGAGATCAAAGTGGCCAGTATGACAAATCGCCAATTTCATATGTAAGGTCCGCGATCTTATTAATGGGTGCGTTCTGTAGATTAAAGCATTCAGTCCACTGCTGGTTTTGTTCACGTTTCTGTTTTTTATTAAGTTTATATATAAATTGTGTAATATAATAAGTGGGTGAGTTTAATTAAGTTTAAAGTTTATTTTCTACTTTTCAGGTAAAAGCCTTTTATTTAATACCCACATTTTTAATATAAAAAAATATATAACAAGCCCATCATCTTACGCTGTTCGGCAGACTGGATTTGGAGTGAAGTAATCTTATTATTATCGTTGTCTATTCGTTGGACTGCACAAAAATAACTACTCCGCCATATTGAGATATAGAATGACGTCACTTAATTAACGATGCATGCACTTTCAATGTTTGTATGTAAGTATGTATGTATTAATGTTACACTTACACACAAGAAAAGTATTATACACTTTGTATAATACTCTTTCGACACTAAACAAAGCGTACTTTAAAATTCAGTTGCAAGATTTGACCATAGGTAAATAGATACTCTTTATTGAAAACGAAAAGTATTACATACGAAAAGTGTAATATTAATACATACATACTTACATACAAACATTGGAAGTTAGACAAAAAACTTCTAATAAAAAAGAAAAAATCTGTATTTTGTAATATGGTGTACAATAAAGAGATTCTACCTATCGGTGTGGTTCATCAATAAACTCACTATCCAATATTTATGGAGCTAACCAAGTTTCATTAAAAACAATTACATCGTAACAATTTGATAAAATATCAATGATTAGTTGTTATGCCCTTACAGTTTTGATAGTAAATTGTTATGCTATTTATGATTAATTAATCACTCACAAAACAATACGAAATAATAATAACTTACCAAAATGCATCCGACAAAAACCCAGTCTGTATAACAATATGATTCATATTTAATAATTTCATAAAAAAAGAATCAAAAATATAAGCGCACCGCGTAACAGAGCCTAATTTTTTTTTTTTGTAATGAAGCCAGCACCTTTACAGAAGAACTAAAAGAAAACGATCACAATACACACAATAAACAACTACAATAATAACAGATTTCAGAGCGAATACTAGTTTTTAGGACCAGGCTTGATCTTGCTAATGTCTTGCATCGAATATATTGCTATTGCTGGTTCACTATCAGCCTCCTGAATTAGAATAGTTGAGTGTCTGATCACACAATTTTATCGGACAGCCTCTCTAACTTGACGAAATAACTATTTCTTTTTATGTAAACTAGTTGCGATGTACCAGTAAATTCTAGTTGTTCAGTATTAAGACTCTTTACTAGTCGTAAGCTTAATAAATTGTTCCTTAATATACGGGGGGTTTATTTAATAATAATATTTATCGGCTTATTGTGTTTCTTGTGCATGTGGCACTTTATGTACCTCTTCAGCGTCTTTTTGGCACAGTGAAAATAGTTTATTATGGAAGTGATATTGTCCAATATAGTAAAAAGGTTTTCGTTCTGCTGACCCGAGCAGCATATTGCATTGCATTGCATGCATATTGCACAATTACTGAATACACGTTAAAACTAAACATTAGATTAAAACAAGTAGTTTTAAACAATCATGCATTATATTCAAATATTTCGGGGTCCATTGTTTTTAAGTAAGAGGTGTAGGTTGTTGTGTTAAACTTAGAAAATCTGTAAAATAAATAAAAAATACAAATTATTCGAATTACTTACGTGATGAAACAGCAAATGAACTACAAATGTGATGTATACTGTATATTTATTTGAATAATAGTTTTAAGTGTCAAAATCAAAAAGGAAAAGTAAAACAAAATTTTGGACAGTGAAACATTGAAAGTGAAAGAAAGGACTCGTCTAACATGCAATTACAAATATACTATTTACTATTTTTAAATAAGGATTTCATAATTGATTAAAGATAAAAAGTAAAACCTTTCGACCATTTTCCATAAGACATGTAAACAAAAGTAAGGCTCAATTACAACCTTTTTCTCCATCATTAACAGCTACCTTTTTTACTGGAATAAAATTATTTATTTGTTATAAAACTAAAAATATGTTCCATGAAACTCGTTATCAGAAATGATAAAAATGATATTGTACCATATGAGCAAGTTTCAATATAATCCTCAAGTGTTTTTATTTCTTCGGGGTTTTTAAGTAACTGTGTAGCCTTTTCTACGTCAATATTAGTTCTTATCAGACCAGAGTCGTCCATCTGAGAAATTAAGAATATGTTGAATATAAGGAGTAAAAAAAAATTTGCTAACAAAAATAATCATTTTTGTTAGCTATTGTCACAAATTTGCTAAAAAAATTGACATTAATAATTTTCTTTCAATGTGGCTTTGGTGTTTATTTCAACTTATAGTGTTGTTGCCATACACATATGCATATGTGTGTCAATGGTGACCAGAAGATCATATACAATTCCAACGTAGTTTTATACGTCAATATACTCACCACGCCAAACTGTTTCATAATGCAGGCTATGAAGCAAGGAGCGTTTGATCCTGTCGGTACCTTAAGTTCTTTTAATTTTGTAATATCATCCTCCGTCAAGATGTTTTCATTGCCACAAGCCTTTGCAAGTTCTACAAAGTCACTACGTTCAGAGTTTTGTTCTGTTGTTGCAGCCTATAAATTAAATACATAGAATCTCATAACATTGTTGTAAATTACTAAAATTGAAAAAGTGAACACCTAAAGTAGTTGTTGGTTTCACCCAGGTTAACAGTTTTATACCAGTTAATATACAAAATATTCTGCTCTGACCTTATTTGAATTTAACATATTGAAACAGAGAGTTTGACACAAAGATGGTGTCCTCTCTGTACTTGTGCTTCGCAAATGAAAATTATGATACCGAATTATATTTATTATTATTATTATAATTTTATTTTTATATTATTATTATTATTTTATTTTTACTCACGAAAATGGAGTATGAAAACATACTACACAATATTATACCACACAAAAATATTAAATTGAACATGATTGAATTAAATACAGAATTGCTTGCGAAACCTGCTACTTTTAGAATTTAATATTTAAAATTTGAGGGCATGGGTCTTATATAAATGTCAATTATTTAAAATGGGATCTAAACAGGCACTCGCTATTACTATTATTACTTTTGTCAACCTATAATTAGGGATATCAATTAGCATACCAGATTTTTTTTTAATGGTAAATAAATTACCATCGAAATTGCTTTATTATAAATATGTTAGCGTGCCACTGCCTGTTATGAAAGAATAGGTACTTACTATAATATATGGTGGTAATGGTGGTGGGTACTATAATATAATATATGGGTACTTTCCAAATAGAACATATAAATATTTTTTTTAATATTGTTTAAATATTTTGTGGATGTTTTTGGTCTTATAACTAATAGCACTAGACTTTTTATAGATAAAGGTGTATAAGGAATTAGGCTTATACTTGTCTTAAACAATTATATAGATACTTATATATTGTAATAAAGATAATCATCAATTTTTTTTATTTCTTCTGGATCTTCGGAGATGGATTTTGCCATTTCTAGAGCTCTTTTTTTTTTTGTAAAATTCCACTAGCATCCATCTAAGAAAAATATAGGACGAGTATATAACATTATCATGCACTACGGATATTACTCGTATAGAAAATATACATTAACATGTATTATAATATCAGATAATTAAAATTCCTTGTTAAGTTACTTCCTTTTATTAGGTTTAAAAATGACTTCTTCAGGTTACAAATTATGTCAAATATACAAAAAAAAATGTATTATAATTTCTAAATATATCTTGCAGATAGACAATTTATATTTACTAATCACACCAATCTATTTCAACATGCAAGGTAAAAGCAAGGAGCATTTGGTCCCGAAGGAACCACACGACTTCTGAGGCTGCCTATATCGTCTTCTATTACGACGTTGTACTTAATGTAACGTCTAGATAATTGGAAAGTGGGCATGAATTTGTGCCTTTTGTTCAGGAGTTAAAAATAATATTATTAGGAGATCAAACAGCACTAGAAAGGAGATGTTTGTAAGTTACGATAATTCGAAAATATGTAGATACGGAAGAGTGATTTGTAATACAGTCTTGTCTCCAAACGTAAGGTCCGTACATTTAGAGGAGTCGTATTATTTAGAAGAGCTAAGTGGAAGTATCTTTCCATGATGCGCTTTGGACTGCATGATCATCAAATTACTAAGACAGTACACTTCTTATCAGATAAGTCAGTCGGGAGTTAAAAGCGATAATATATCAAGTAGGAATCAAAATCAATCAAATCAAGATCATGATACAAGATCAAAGGATGAAATTTCGGGGAAAACGGAGTTTATATGGTATGGATTCTAATAATGTTAAATCGTATTGAAATGTCAAAATCAAAATCAAAACCAATTTCAATTGAAACAATCATAGGTATTTTTGAATTGTCAAGAGAAGTCGGTCAGACTAAGACAGTCATCAAACTAGTGGTTGTTTTTAATACTATTATTATTACTTATTAGAACCTCGAATTAACGACGTCACATTGAGCTAATGAGTTTAGGTTTGGATGACGAAATCTCCAAATTACTATTGTGCATACACCTTTTAATACTACGAACTAGTATTTATATTTGGTAGTTACTGAAATGTAAGAATAGAACTACTCAATAAAAAGTAAAACTTTACTCTGTATTAAACATAACTCAAGGCGTCCTTCACAGACAAAATTTCCTTTGCTGCCTCTGAGTATCTTATGCATATTTGTTGCACTGAATATAGCAATTTGAATTTAACGATAATCATTTATTTCATGGACAATAGGCTAGGTGAGATAGATGTTATACGTATTATCTTTTCAAAAAGCTTAGGCCTACGATACGTACATATACATATATTACCTTCTTTTATTGTGTGTTAATTTTTATCACCGTTTTTCTCTCTTCTTAGACGGCTTAATGGATTTCAATATGTGAGGTTTCAATTGAACTTCTTAATAGTGGGAGCAACATAGGGTGTGACGTTTAAAGTCGGGTTTTTATAAGGATTTTACTTATTTTATATCCACGTCCTTATAAAAACATATGTTTTACTTTTGTCATAAAACCATACGGGATGTGGTTATTTGTCAATAGGGCTTCTGGTTATTTATCAACATCGTTATTGAGAGTAATAAGCATGTTATGAAATGCGATAATTGCAAACATTGTCATTTGTCCTAAATTACCTACAAACAATTATGAATTCTATTACCACCAGTTAAGACTTAAATTAGTTTACTCGTATAAGTTGTTAATAACGTAAAATGGATTACTAACTGCGGCTATGTGATTCTTTTGTCGCTCTTCGATGATTGTTATTTACAATAGCACTTTGCCTTATATAAAGGTTAAATTATATCAATTCACACATTTACTTTGCAAAATTTGCGCGTACTACAGTTTGTGAAAATGTACAAATTATTTTATAGTATTTCTGTAGTATTTGTTTATTGGTCTAACGCTCAGGTGGGTGAATACCTATCTATTCATATTTAACTTAAGTTTTCTGATGTATTTTTTTTAAATAGTTAATTTAAATAAGACAACATAAACACAATTCCTGTGAAGCTTTTACAGCTTCGTAAGCATTTGGGTTTATGTTGTAAAATACATTTATTTCTTCATTGCGGTGGTTCAGTATACTTAATATTTCTTAATATTTAAATATTGCTGAGGCAGATGCTCTTTATTAGGTTAAATAATGTGTAGGTACTACTATTTGTAACCAGACACAACCGAATCGTAAATTACTTGCTAATAATAAAGATTTAAATCATGATAACATTCCTACCTAACTTTTTTATAAGCATGACTAAATTCGCACTTCAAACTTCTATGTCAGCTTAATGAATATAAGACGATTCTAGTGTTCATTTATAATAATAATAATAAAGCTTTATTTAATTCCATGCATAGTACATATTAAACGGTAACAATTGGTAACTTATTAACCTATAATATTCAATTACATTTATAACACTTAGATGAATTTGATTGCTAATTATAAATTCTATTTTGTAATTAGTTAATTATTATTTGCTTTAATTATCAACTACCTAATTATTTAATGCATGGACCCCTTTCGGGTAAAAGCCTCCCCCAAGAAATGCCATCCTTCTCTGTCATTAACTCTGTCCAGCCAACTTCCGCCCGCGCACGCTACAATTTCGTCTGCCCAGCTGGCCCTTGGTCGACCTCTTGATCTGGTGCCTTTTGGCCCAGACCACTTTACTGACCGTATAGTCCATCTATCGACCTTATAACGGGCTACGTGACCCGCCCACTTCCATTTAGCCTTCATTGCAAAAGTTAAGGCATCGCACACTTTTGTCTTCTTTCGAATGTCAATGTTCTTTACCTTATCCTTCAGTTTTATACCTAGGCAACTTCTTTCCATACTTCTCTGGGTAGTCTGAATTTTGTTCCTGGTTTTGAGATCGAAGGTCCAAGTTTGGCATCCATAGGTGAGGCATGGTAGGAGTCCTGTATCCATGACTATTTTCTTGGTCGGTAGCGGAAGTTGCGATTTTAGTATTTCCTTATGGTGCCAGAACTTGTTCCAGGTAATCGCCACTCTTCGGTTAAGTTCTTCAGTGTTTCTTTCCTTACTAAAGGAGATTTGTTTTCCTAAGTAAATGTAGTGGTTGACAAACTCGAGAGGTGTGTTATTTGTTAAGATGGGCGTTGCACTGCGGTTAGACATAATTTTAGTTTTTTCTAGATTCATTTCCAAACCAGTTTTTATACTAGCCTGGTTTAATTCATTTACCATTTTGTTTAATTGGTGAGGGGTTTCCGAAAATAAAATTATGTCATCGGCAAATCTGAGATGACTTAAAAAATTCCCATTTATATTAATACCTTGATTGGACCATGGCAGCTCTCCCATTACGTGTTGTAAGACGGCTATGAATAATTTTGGTGATATCGGGTCTCCCTGCCGGACACTTCTCTTTATGTTGATTACTTCGCCTACTCTATCCAGTTTGACTCTACTTGTGCTGTTAGAGTAAATATTTTTTAGGATATTGATATACTTTTCATTTGTGTTTAGTGCTTTCAGCGATTCCCAGATGCTTTCGTGTGAAATTGAATCAAAAGCTTTTTTTTAGTCGATGAAAGCTAAGTATAGGGGTTTATTAAATTCCAAATATTTTTCTATCACCTGGTCAACCACTTGGATATGATCCATCGTGCTGAAACCGCTTCTGAAACCGGTTTGTTCTGTGTGTGTGTGTGTGTTCATTTATTTCAATTTAAAAACTAAAACCATGTCAAAGTCAGTTTTGTAAATTTTAATTAAAAATCAAATTTTATATATTATCTTTACCTTTATTACGAAACACTGCTCTGCATACATTTGCCTTTCTATTTCTTATTATCATACCAAGGCTCATTCACATACCAAGTTGGGAAAATATAGATATCAAAGAAATTTTTATTTTTTACCTAATAATTGAAAATTATTCCCTTTGCAGACAGTAGAAATATATTTTAAATGCTCAGATACATGATATATTAAATTTTCCCTTAATTGGGTAAACATTCCAATATAAGTGTTTTGCTTTTCAGGTATCAAACATAGACGAGTTGAAGCAAAAATATGTAGAGATGATATTAAAATGTTCTGACGACTTTCCAATACCTGCCGCTGATTTGGAGCTCTTGAAGAACAAGATAATGCCTGACAACCAATCTGTTAAGTGTCTGTTCGCTTGCGTCTATAAGAAAGCTGGAATGGTAAGGTCTCTTATGGAATGATGATAAACTTCATTTTTATTTTTTTGCATCTATTTATCTATTCTTCACGCCTAACTTCCCGATTCATCAACTGATCATAATTAACTTTTGTGTAAGTACAATTTATCAAGAATACAGAAAATGACATGTCTTTTATTCAGAAAAAATAACTGATCACATTGGGTAGAAATTTAAATGATTAAAAAACCTTATTGAAGAAATATTAATGTCTATAAAGGGCCAGTACTGAGGCTAAAATGTACAATAAAAGTACTTTTTGAAAATTCCATTCTGAATAGTTTCTTTTTTATGAAATCACACATGGCCGTCTTATCATTAACCAAACAGAGATTTTACTGCGATGACCATAGTATATAATAAATAATAATATTATCATTTATTGCGTCGAATATGTTATTTGTTGTTAAACATTTGTGTACTCGTATATTAAGACACGGAAAAAAATTATCATGTTTATCACACATTTATCATCATTATTTGTAGTAGATGGAGAACGCACACATGACCGTTGACTCATAAGTCAGAATCACTAAACCAACCACGATTAAAAAATAAAAATTCGTAAACTATTGCTCAGTCAGTATCATTAGACGTGTGATTCTCGGTGAAGTAGAATAGGACGACGTAAAAGAGTTACAAGGGCTTGGACTATTATCTATCAGACAGTATAAATAGAATGCCCGGTTGATGGAAATAGGCCTGACCCCTTGCTATTATATAGGTAGAACTAGGTTATGGTTTGCAAAATTTGAGTGTTTAACATTACTCTGCCTACCCTTTCGGGGATAAACCCGTGAGTGTATGTATGTATATGTAATTATGTAAAACGTCTCACTTGTCGAAAAATGAGGTGTTAGTATTAATTTTTTGCAAACGTGTAACAATAAGCATCGTGATCAGTATATTTTCATATTCTACCTAAGAAATTCAAACTTGATTATTTTACTATGAAAGCTTTATCTCCAATGGGCCAAATAAACTTACCCAATCATTTAAAACGAATAACATAGAGAGATCCCATGTTAAAAAAAATATCATCCTTTTACCGAAACCAATATTAAAGTGTCCCAGATTATAAAATAGTATTTCACGATGACTGAGATTGCATATAAAAACACAAGGTCGCTGATGATTAATATAAGCAATTACACGCACCACGATTACTGTACAATGCTGTTGGTAGTCATAACAACTAATGCTTTTATGGCCGGAAACAGATTTTTCTATAAATTTGATGATGGCTTCCTCTGTAATTATGTATGACAATACGATATTTTTATTAATAACCGTGCTTTTTTGTAAACCTAAACCTTATAATTTTTACTTTAGTTGTGATACATATGTAATTAGTGAAATTTAATCTTGATTGAACGCTGGATATAAACAGCATGATCACAAAAATATTAATAATTATATGACTGCGCAAGAAGGGGTGTTCTGTTTCTTGAGTTTATATACTTATGTATTAGGCGCTATCGAGTTTATATGGATAGGTGTGTGCATATGTATCATGATGAAAAATAAACAGAAGAAATAATAATTATTATTATCATTATCATTTCATGACGACGTCTGCTAAAAATTATAAAGAAAGTTTATAAGTAAAATATTTATGCAATGCAGTAGGGGTTTATATACTTATAAAATAAATTTACTTGTTTTCCATTATACGAATATTTTTTTCCTATTTCGCCTTATAGTGAGAGGTTCGTTGAAGACAAAAGCAAAATTTAACAATCGACGTTTGTAACTGTGTGTAGTTCTTTATAAATAGCCTATAAATTCTGTCTCTCACATTCTGTTACTAGTTACGTATTTGTATAGATTTTTTTATTATTACGATTTTAAGAGATTTTTTCACTGATATTTTATTTATATCATCAATGTGTTAGCCTGTTGTTGAATTTATGTGTACTTGTTACCTTGGAAACTGGAGTGCGCTTTAACTTGTAGTCGCACACTTTTTATATTCATTATATCGGTCCATTAAATTAAATTGTATTAAACTTCTGCTATAGCATTAGACGGTAACTTAAGTAAAAAGAGATGGTATAAACTATTAATTAAAATTACAGATGAACGATAAAGGAGAACTTTGGATTGAAGGTGTAAATGAAATGACACGCAAATATTTGTCTAATGATCCTGTACGGATACAGAAGAGCGAAGAATTCACAGCAGCTTGTAAAAGCGGTACGGCTTCCAGATTTTTAAACATAGCTCAAAATGATAAAATAATATTGTTATATGTGCATACAGTTACAAAATTAAAAGTAGTAACCAAAAGAATTAGAAGTAATAACCTACAATTTATTTTTTTGAGATAGGTGCCAGCCTCCGTGTTTATGCAACTGATCCGGCTTTGAATCAGCCTTGTGATAGGTAAAAGATGGTGTAGGTATTAAAATTTACTTGTAGTAAAATGTTTTTATTTCACTCTGCAGTCAAGTCACTGGTACTATGCATACGTTACTAGTCTGCAGAGTGAGGTTTTGACCAGAAACTTATTTGGCTCTAGATTATCGGAGTATGGATTGTGATTTACATTGACATTTGATTAATAATACTTGAGTCTTATCGATGATTTCAATTTAATATTGTGTGTTGGTATGTTCGGCTGCTTCTATCTTTTTTATCTATTTTAATCTATTTCTCCGCTAATTGTTTAAAAGATTTTCAGCTAACCGATTTTCAAAAACACCGATTTTTTTGTTTGAATGAGTATACTTTTAGGGTGGCCCCATAATAACCCAGTCAGGATTTGATGATGAGATTCCAGAGAAATCGAGGGAAACTCTCAAACTATATAGGCACTCATATGTTAGTTTTCATACACTATGAACATTCTAAATTTATGAAGATATTTACATCTCACACCGAGGAGCTGATGGTGGAGAACTCCCTTCTAAGGGAGGGGATACTTTTTGAATTTGCTAATTTTTACAATTTATCATGGTAGGCATATTGAAGGCAGTTATCACTTGTTTTAAAAGTCGATTATTTTGTTTCTAGTCAACGATGTCCCCGTTAGCGATGGAGTTAAGGGATGCGATAGAGCAGCATTAATCTTTAAATGTACGGTGGAAAAGGCTCCAGAGGTTGGTATTCTTAAGATATTAAGTGTATACATAGTTAGTTTTAATCTAGAATATTCCAACATGAACAATGTTTATCAAGGAAATAACTAAAAATAAGATTAAAAATTATAAAAAAATGTAAAACAGAATAGTCATTATAGTTGCTTATATTAATGTTCAATCAAAAATCCACCTACAACATGTAAGATATTCCAAGGCCGAGTTGAATGAATTAATTTTACAAGATATCGTAGATATTGTTAGATATTTCAAAACGGTGACGGTATAAGAAGATAGTTTGGTTTTCAAATATTTTATGTATATATTTTTGCTTTAACAATTTGAGTGTGACTTCTAGTCACAGCAATCTTTAAGCCTATGCCTATCAAAATTTGGAGAAGAGGGATTTTACAGTGAGAGCAATATAGGGTATATTTTCTGTTGGTTTATACATAATTTTCAGTATTATTTCTTTTGTTTCAGTTCGATTTCGTTTGAATGCACAAAAAAAGAACCAGCGTAGAAGACACTTCCGGAAACATAGCTTTAAAACTGTTGTAGAAGTAGATAGTATGTGAGCAAAGCCTATCCATTATAAATTAGTTTTATTTATTCAGTAGGTAAGATACCAAATGCCATGTAAAAAATCTGACTATGAATATAACTCTTGATCAAAATGTTTTATTTCTTAGCTGCCCAGATTTTATTCAACAAAATTCATGTAACAATCGGATAGTATCCGATTGTCATATTCATTTATTATTTTATCATCATCATCTACTTGTCCATTTCACAAACTTAATTGTAGTCGGCACTATGTGTTTTTTCTTAATGATAATTTTCTGTTTTAATAAATCCCATTGTCACTCACAAACAATTATTAAATCGGAATTAATTAATTTACAAAATATCTCGTGACACAACAACGGAATTACGTCCTTCGTTTTTGAATTTGGTTAATGTTCCAGCCAGAATATCGACATCGACAAAAGTTTGCATATATATTTTAATTTCAAATATCCATTTATTTATTCTATCCATAAATAATAATAATTTATTATTAGTACGTGATGAATATAAGGATAGAACCAAGTGGCAGGCTGTTCTCTCTGCCTACCACGATGGGTGAAAGTCGTGTGTTTATATATGTATGTATGTATATATATTTGAAGAGTTCGATCAATTTTTCCAGTATCCCAGAATCAGATTTGATGGCAATAGGACTAGTTAAATAATTTTCCAAAACAGGCTAGCCGTCATTGAGTAATTCGGAAAAATAAATATATACTAAGTAAATATTGAGAAACTAACCTCTTTATTTGAAGTCTGTACAAACAAAATCTGTAATTTTAAAGTTGATTGGTTTGTATACATCTCCTTGCTATCATCGTCATTATCATCACCATCATCCCCTAATCGTCTACTGCTGGACACAGGATTCTCGATTTACGGCACTGAGTTCGCCAGCTCAATAACATGACACACCATGTATCTTCGATACTAAAATTACCTTATGATTAAAATGTATATTCTGTATATGCACACAATAAATAAAGGATTTTCAGAGATTATTTCAGACAAAACATAATAGACGTACGTAATCGCTTCAAAATTATATTTCTGTAATGTATATCCTATAGTTATTATACTTTATCCTTGGACATTTTTAATAGTTTTGTCGTAATTTTATTTGATATTTATAGCGCGACACAGCATAATATTATATTAAATAACCAAGAGCACGCGAGCCTATATTAAATAGAAATGTGGAAGTTTATATTCATTTTGTTGACAATATGTTCCAGTGTGTATGTGAGTATGATTGCATACCCATCAATAAATTGAAAATAGTGATAGTAAAATGTTAATGATAGTAAAAATCTGTACTTTTAAAAATTTTCGTAAATATTATTTGAAGGTACTGCATTGTTGTTTTTGTTTCTCTAATCCTAAATATTACGGAGTTATAATTATTAATGCATACCATTAATTGGCTGTAACGGACGAGTGGGGTTACTACACCTTTAATGTGATAATAATTTAATCATTGCCTTTTGCTATGTGCTGTTACTATACGAGGATTAGGATTTTAAGTTATTTATTGAATAAGTATTCAAACATTAGCCATTATAAGAGCCCGTTAGGCCTCGTCCTGTCACCGTAAGTTTCATAGTGACAATGGGCATGCAAATCCCTCTAAAGGTGCTTACGTCAATTCTGTCCTGGCGGCAGGGACTTCAGTTCCACGGGAATGCGGAATGACCATCTAAGAATTACTTACACGTAACCGTTCATCACCATCAATTTAAATATGTAATAATCGTTCTGATCGGCGTGCGTGCATTTATTACATTCTTACTATTATCATACGAGTATATTATACTTCACTTATGATATTATTGAAATTAATATCAAAACAGTAAAGCATACTAAGTTGAGCTATTATTAGTGATTGAGCTTGTTATTTATATACATTTTTTTATTAATAAAGGCCAAAACAGAAGAAGAATTAAAGGCAGAATTGACTAAATTCATTATGCAATGCAATAAAGATGGAGAGGTCGATGTGACAGAGTTGATGCAGTTACAACGTTTTATTACTCCAACCAAAACAAAAACAAAATGTGTGCTTGCATGTGCATACAAAGCTGCGGGGGTTGTAAGTATAAAACATGAGCATATAAAACTTCCGAGGTTGAAATTATATAAGTATATACAAGTAATAAAAACATTTATCTGTGATTTCAGCTAAATGTAGCCCAAGCTAGTAATATTTAACACACATAGTTTATATTTTCACCAGGTCTATACGTGTGCTGGGGTTAACAGGATTTTCAGCCCCAGGGGGTTTCCAGAAACAAAAAAAAAAGAACTATACTAATATTACTCACAAATATGTTTGGTCGATACCAACTTAAGCTCCATTCAGAAAACAATTGACAATGGTTATCTTTAAATGCATTAGGTATATTAATTATAAATCAGGTAAATAGTCCGTTATTGCAATTACAGATGACAAGTGATGGATTGTACAGTCTCGAATTTGCTTACAAGGTTGCTGAAGATGCCAAAAACGGTGACGAAAAGCGACTGGAAAATGGAAAAAAAATGGCTGATACTTGTGTCAAAGGTAACGTGTAAACCAAATTATTACCTATGACAAAACAAACAACATTACTAGGTTGTGCTATTAGTGAGGTTCTTCTTTGTTCGTCTCCTACAACATCCCAAAATTGAACACAAAATTGTTAACGTTTCAAATTCCAGGTACTAGCACCTCCGTTTTTCATAATTACAAGTTGAATTTGTAAAATGAAAGATTTTGTTTTTGCGGCGACATAGAGATGTAAATTTTCAGTGGTTAAAATAAGTATCCCAATTTATTGGACATACTGTATAAAGTCTTAGTGCTATCGTCGTCTACAGGCTCAAATTCAGATCTCATTTTGCAATGGCCTATCTTGTCCCAAAGTTTGTAAATTATGCATTGTTTATTGAAGACGGCGTTTGTCTTCCAAGTTACCTAATGGGACCTCTTGAATAGGCCTGTACTATTTTCGTTGTCATCGGTAGGACAACGAAGATAGTACAGGTCTATCCAAGAGAAACCTATTTAGACCACTCTTAAAGAATCTCAAATATACGCAGGCAATTAATTCCAAATCTTTGCGACTTGAACCAAAAAGGAGGTATCACAGCATTTTTTACACGACGAGAGGATGGAACCTCAGTTTGCGTCTAGTGGTCCGATGAAAGAATAGTGAGAGTAGGGTGAATTCGAAGACTTCTCAAAGAGTCCTCGCATTCTTAAAACCGTGGCTTTAAATATTATTTATAAACTTTTTTATTTGTTTTGCAATTGCTTGTTCTTTAAAAACTTGGGTTCGACATCATTAGTTAAACTTTCTTAATCTCTCTGGAATTCAAACGTGTTTTGAAATTCACACGTTTAGTGTGTCAGTTACGCAATCATTTATCAGAATGTACTGAAATAGGGTGTGGTACATAAATACATATATTCACGCCTTTATCACCAAAGGCGTAGGCAGAGGCCTAATCAGCATCCAAGTTTTGCCCATTACAATTTAGTCCCATTAACGTAACAGAGGGTATTATCCGGGAACTTTTGGGAATTGCATGGGAAAATTTGGAGTAAATTTGGAGTACAGGGAAGGTAGGATAAAATGAAAAGGAGAGGGATATTGCTTATATGCACCTGGATGGGAGAGTATAAGTCATAGCTCAAGCAAGTAAGGGTTCTGCAACTGTCACTTAACAACAATAACCGCTCTATTGCTCGTATCTCGTCTTCCACGTCTAATAACCATGCGTCATCACTTGTCGGGCAGATAAGTGATGACGAATGGTGATTGATAGTTAATAATGTCTATTAACAAATTTTATTAAATTTATACTGTTTTATGTGTGTATTATAATATCCCTATTTTTAACAGAATAAATTCTAGATTTTGATATGTCGATAACAGTTGTATAATTATTTTCTCTATAGTTTGTTACGGTCTTCCGAAAAATCACAGTTTATGTGTTTCTTAAGTGATACAGATTTTATAAAATAGAACATTTTTTTTATTTAACGTGACATTATTAAGCATGCCGATACCAGTTATTTCATAATAACATTTTCTCTGATTTGCAGTGAACGATGTCCAAGTGACAGATGGCAATAAAGGCTGTGACAGGGCAGCGTTAATCTTCAAATGCACCGTAGATAATGCTCCTAAGGTCAGTACCTCATAATTTATAATAGGTATTAAACGATAGTACCAATATTTCACGATAAGATTATCTTAAAATTATGTTACTAACTGCTTTTGACCTTCTGAGCTAAAAACTTTTTATGTTATTAATATAATAATGATTGTTGTTTTTGTTTCAGTTTGGATTCAAGTTATAAAACATGGGTTGAATTATGTAATGCTCCATTATAAACTTATTTTTTGTCTATTTCTTATTAAGTGACTTTTTCATATTAACTTTAACATAGGTATAAGTTGAAATAAAAGTAATAATTAAAAAATAAAGGGTACTTTATTTTTACAAGACTAGATCTAGGCATCATATCTTCTTCACTACTTGAAAGTAATTAGTGTTAGAAGCATTACATTTACATGAATAGTTAGATTTAATTGAATATGGTGATCACCAGTGGACATAAATTCTCACATCTCAGTAATAAATGTTTGTGCTATAGCAAAAAAAAAAAAAAAGATTTTAAGGAGTAACAATATTTATGGTAAGAAGTACAGCTGTCTGTTAACAGTCCTATCTCTTAGTCGCCTTTTACGACACTCACGGGACGAATTGGGTGGCTCTATTTTACCGTGTGGTCCATCGAGAACCACACGGCAGAACTGAGAACGACAAGGCAAAATTGACAAGACAAAGTTGGTAATAAAAAGGTCATCATAAATTACGAATTACTTGTCTGTGTGAAGTATCACACGTTAAGGGGAGGGGAGATTAACGCAGTGTGATAATAGGCAGGGGGTCATAATCAAGTCACATATCAGTGATAAAATCTTAAGTATCAGAATACGAAATATTATCTGACAACAAAAAAACGAATATATGTTTAAAGGAAAGTGACGAAAGGTTCTTCGTTAAACGGGTCATGCTTTCTTGTGAAATAACAAACTCATTTACTTTCGATGAGAGACCTCCTTTCTTCCTAAATTTCATAGTTTTAGATCAACCGTAAGAACAGGTTTTTATATATCTGATATTTGTATAAACCTGTTAAAATCAAAAGAAAGGAATCAGTAGGGAGATAGAGACATATACCTTATTCGAGCGCCCCCTTATACCAGCTAGTCAATGCTTATAATTTATACACATTTAATAATAACTTTAAGTGCAGTGAGTGAAGTTCAGGTTTTTAGGAGTACTTTTAAGACAGCAATCTCGAGCGTCACACTGAAAGATTTAGAATAGGTCAGAGAGAAAAGCAGCCTATGAATAATATTTTTAAATCGAATTAGTAACTCTTTGGGAAAATGTAGATATGTAATGAATTAATATGTAATATGTTTTTACAAAATGGCGGTAATTGAAAAAAGTGTCTGCATCGATATGGATTTAAATGGAGTACACTTTTGCTCAATGATTTATTACGACTTACGTGGCGGTATTACATACGAAGCACCATCTCGCGCCTCTATTTAAACTGGCTTAATGAGTTTAAACATGGTCGAAGTAAACTCACTGATGATTCTCTCCGTTTACAACGACTACAGAATAACAAGTAAGTGCTGTGCGGCTATGCGGCATACCAACAGATCTGGACAGTTTTAGGCATTGGTATGAGTCACCGCGATGTGTGTTGGTTTATATATTAACATAATATTATTAAAAATATATGGAGCTCATCCGAAATGTTCTCCATTTGACCTAATACAGTCCTTCAAACGTTAGGGCCATTAATCAATAGAAACATGCACTCTCTCTATGGGAAAGTTCTTCACTGCCAATCTTATGGATTGTTTTAGGAACTCCAAATTATCATATCATTTACAGCATGCCATACTCTCTACAACTGACCATAAATCGTTATCCATTGGATGAAGATCGCGCCTAGATAACGGCCAGTCTTCAGCTCCGATGAAGTCAGAAAAGTTAAATTATTCAACTTACACATAATATTATGTATTTAAACCTAATTTCCTATGCCATTTATTTATTTATGAATTAATGTTCTCTAATATGGTTTTAGTTTTTTTGTATGAGATCGACGCCAAACGAGCAAATGTTTCACCTGATTGTAAGCGACTATCACCACTACTGGACACCTGCAATTTCAGTCATTGTTTACCAGTTGTCCTGTTACGCATGTGTTACCCACCTTTCAGGAGCTCTTTAAACATTTTTTAATAATTTGAAGCTTGTAGATTGTATGTACCTACTGGCATTTATTTATAACGCCTACTAGTATAAGCTGTACTGTTTGCAGATATATAGATATTTGATGAATGCAACAATAACATTCTAAATTACTGGTATTTGTGTAAATGACAAATACGGGAGTCTGAAAAAATTGAAGATTAAAATCAGGTCCCATTAAAAAAGGTAAGAATGTTAGCTTGCAAGTTTATTTTAAAATTAATTTTGTTAATAGCTTTAATTAATTTAATTTCACGTCATAGTTTCTCTAAAACATTAAGCAATGTGTATAACATAGAACGGTATATAGTTTTAGCTCTCTTCTCGTGGATAAACGTTAAATTTACGCTACGTTCCATTTCGCTAAAATGTTGATATCAAAAGCATCTGACAAGTATTTTACGAGGTCGGATACAAAAGCTTAGTACTCTTAGTAATTATTATATTTTTACTTCTTATTGATGATGATTAGTTTATACCCTTTAATGTTCAACGTCCTCAATTTTTATCTTGTTTTTTTTTTTTCTTTTGTTACATTAGTTCTTTTTTTTTTCCTTTTTGTTGTTGTACCAATTTAAACAACAATTTAAACTTGTTATTTCTTCAATGTAGCACTCAACTGGTGGGTGAACAGGATATTGCGATGTTTTATAATATTAGTAAATTGTTGGTTTAAAATTTTATATTTTATACAGATATTTTATTATTTCTATTATTTATTTGTCTATATTGTATATTAACATCACATATCTTAGACAATGATAACGATACTTTTCTAACTGCGAATAGCCTAAATGACAGTTTCTCAAGCATCCCGTCACTTGCAAACATTCTTGAATCACAGTTTTCTGATGTTCCCAGAAATTTTAATATAGTCCACATTAACGCCCAGAGTGTTCCGGCCCATTACCCTGAGATACTGGCCAATTTTGACTGTAAGAATATCCAAGCTATTCTCATTTCAGAATCGTGGAATCTCATTTCGGAATTTTAAACCGTGTCTATCTTCTCTTTTGTATTCTCTACCTGATTTTCACCTAATAAAAAATGACCGAACGGTTGGTAGGGGTGGCAGTATTGCCATATATCTACGTAAACATATTCCTTTCTATATTATTTAAATATCATCACAGGCGCCGCCCTCGAATGCGGGGGAACATTTCTTTTGTAGGTGTGTATTACTGTCCTTCCTCACGAATCGATTTATTCAATTTTTTTTTAACACATCCTTGAACAGCTTACCCCGTCTTACAGTCATACCATTATAATGGGAGATTTTAATACATGCTTCTTAAGAAAAGACTTCAGGTCGACCTCTTCATGCAACATTATCGAATCTTGTAACCTTGTCACTCTTCCCCTAAATGCTACTCAAAATTTTCCTAACTGCACTACTTCCCTTCTCGACCTCATCTTTGTTACGTCGACTGCGCATGTGGTAAAACATGGTCAGTGCTCGGCAGACGTATTCTCCTATCACGATCTTATATATCTTTCTTACAAAATTCGTTTCCCCAAGGCTAAGTCCAAAATTTTAATGCAGCGTAATTTTTCTAGTATGGACGTTGAAAACACTACTGAAATTGACTGGGATCCCCTTTACAACTCTGACTCTGTTGATGAGAAGGTGAGCATGCTTACAGAGAACTTAAGGTCTTTATATGATGTACATGCACCTATACGCGCCGTGAAGATAAACATCTACCATACCCCTGGCTTACTAAAGAGATTAAAGATTTATTAAGTAAGAAAGCTAGAGCCAAAACAAAGTTTAAGTGCCAACCAAATCAATATAACCACGATAATTATGTAGCTAAACGAAATCTCTACAATAAAGCGTATAGGAAAGCGCACTGAAAACATTTCCAAAAATCTGTCGAGAATGAAAATCCTTCCAAAGTTTGGAAATTCATTAAAACCCTGGGAGTTGGTAAGTCAAAACAAGACATCAGTACCAAAAATATTGATCTCGATGCTTTAAACATGTACTTCTCTGCCTCGTCTAGTTTTTTTGCCACTACCAAAACTAATACTTTGCGTTATCTTTCACAGCTTCCATCTCCCCATTATCAACCTTTTGTCTTTAATCAATTTACTGATTGTGATGTTAGGGCAGAGAGCATACTAAACATTTCTTCTAATGCTGTCGGTAACGACTGTGTTAGCAGAAATATGGTCCTTCCGCTACAGCTCTTATTAATATTACCGACGACATAAAGATGGCCATGGAGAATGGAAATATTACACTACTTGCACTCCTTGACTTTAGTAACGCCTTTAATAGTGTAGATTTCGGTATCCTGCTTGGTATACTACGCTCAATTAACATACCTCCAATAGTCATTGTTTGGTCTCATAATTACCTGTCTGGTCGCCGCCAACGTATCCGCATTGAGGATTCGTTTTCCTCTTGTTGTGATATCTCACTTGGTATACCGCAGGGTAGCGTTTTATCCCCTTTACTTTTCGCAATATTTATTAATATAATTTCCAAAGAATTAGTTTTATCCTACCACCTTTATGCAGACGATCTCCAAATCTAAACACAAGATCCATAAAACAATTCACGCAGCTTTTCTAGTTTTCAATGGTGATTTGGACGACATATATTCAAGTAAACCCCTCAAAAACTCAAGTTATTAAGGTGGGAAGTCCCGGAATGATGTCCCTTATTAAACTGATACAACTGCCACAAATAAATTTAAATGGCAAGCCGTTACCGATCAGCGATAGCGTCAAAAATTTGGGGATATAATAGATAAATCTTTGTCATGGTGCCCACAACTCAAAGAGGTAAGTCGCAAGTTGTTTGCATCTGCGGGCTCCTTACGAAGATTGCGTAACTTTCTTCCGACTGCTACAAAGATTTCGCTTGCACAGACGCTCCTGCTCCCAATACTGGTATATATACGGGGTAGAGCCATGATTAGGCACGAATGGGCCGGCTCGACCGGTGCGATACCATGGACTCACAGAAAACCGGTTGTGAAGTAACGCTTGCGTTGCATTTCCCCGAAATGAGTAAGTTCTCCGGAGGCCCAAAATCCCCCACCCCCCCCCCTAATGATAGCGCTGTTAACAAAAACGGACGGACGGACGGACGGACACATCCTACCTCTGCTACCCTGGGTATGGACTGGAACACTCCTTTGTTCCTAAGGCTGGTGTATGCGTGTACGTAAGAGATGATATCACTTCTCGCCGCCTCGGCAATCTTGAAGGTAGGGACCATCAATCTTCGTCGTCGCAGGCTACGTGTAGACTGCGACGACGATCTACGTATGCCTCTATAGGTCCCATAGCGGTGATGCCGAAACGGACCGCCTCATCGACCACGTCCAATTGGCTACAGACTCAGTGCTCCAGCAGGTCCCATCCGCAGAGATCGTGATTCTTGGCGACTTTAACGCCCATCATGCCGAATGGCTTGGTTCGCGCAAAACGGATCATGCGGGAAGATCTGTTCACGATTTCGCCTTGGCATATGGCTTGACGCAGCCGGTAAGAACGCCTACGCGAATCCCAGATGCAGAAAGCCACGTGCCTTCACTGTTGGATCTTCTGCTGACCTCACATCCTGACGGCTACAAAGTATCCGTTGAGGCCCCTCTTGGCTCTTCGGACCATTCCCTGATTAGGAGTATAGTGCCACTCGTTCACTCGCTGCGGCCGCGAGTTACAGGCAGTCGCCGCGTATGGCACTATAGGTCAGCAGACTGGGATGGAATGCGAACATTCTTTGCATCCTACCCATGGAGGCAGGTTTGCTTCTCGCCGGATGATCCCAATGTCGTTGTCGACTCTGTCGCGGATGTTGTGTTTCAGGGTCTGGAACTTTTCATTCCATTCTCCCTGATTCCCACAGGTGGCAAGTCCCAGTCTTGGTTTGGTCGAACCTGCAAAGTGGCGTGCTATCACCCACGCTGTTTCTTCTGCATATCAACGACATGCTGCAGATTAGCAGCATCCATTTGGGTAAACGTCATCGAAAGCCGATCCAAACTTGTGTCTGAAATCGAAACTTCTTTATCAAAAGTTTCAGATTAGGGTCGACTTAACCTAGTCCAGTTTAACCCCACGAAGACACAGATTTGCGCGTTCACCGCTAAAAAGATGCCATTGGGCGTATCACCTCAATTGTGCCTCAGTGCTCTCAGCACTTCCCTAACTACATCAGCCAGTATCGAAATCCTGCACAACCATCTTATAACAATATATGTCGCCTGCCGTACTTCGGAACCGATACGACCTTTAAACCTTCACGAAAAGAGCGTACTCCTACCTAAAAGGCCGGCAACGCACTTGTGACTCTTGAGTTGCTGGTGTTCATGGGCGGCGGTAGTCACTTACCATCAGGTGACCCGTCTGCTCGTTTGCCCCTATCGCATAAAAAAAAAAGTTATCTTGATCTCACAGAAGAGCAACTCGATAAGGTTGAGCGCCTTAAAATTTTTGTATAAGGTTTATATTTGGAATACTCATATTCTTTATCTACTTTATAACATATTGTTCAATCCCCTTACTCCACCTTTTTTTTTTTTTTTGCCTATTCTGGGCGGTCAGAGCTTCCGCCCACACCGGTGCACCGTATAGTGCCATTGACCGGACAACCCCCGTGTACAGCCGTCTTGTTGCGACGCTGGGTCCACCCAAGTTGGGCAAAAGTCGTCCAAGGGCGGACGCAGCGGCGACCAGCTTTGGAGCAAACTGCCGGAAGTGCTCGTCGAAGAGCCACCTCCCGTCAAGGATCAGGCCCAGATATTTAATGTGGGCCTGAACCGGTACGAGGACCGAGTTGACCATGATGGCGGCGCCAGCGGGTGGACCACGACGGGGACCATGAAATAAAAGGGCCTCCGTCTTGTCCAGGGCCACCCGCAAGCCCAGCGCCTCGATGCGCCGGACTACCAGTGAGGCTCCTCTGGTGGCCAGGTGCGCCGCCTCTTGAAAGTTCATTCCCCGGGCCGTGAGTAACGTGTCATCAGCGTAACAAATTACACCCAGCCCAGGGGGAAATCGCCTCGAAGGGCCCAGTCGTACCCCATGTTCCACAAGAGTGGTCCAAGGACAGACCCCTGCGGAACACCGCACGACATGAGCCGACGACCCAGATTCCCCTCTCGATCCTCGTACATGACGGTACGCTCCTCTAAATAGTCTGCCACTAGCCGCACCAGGTACTGTAGAACTCCGTGATAGCGGAGTGCTTCCCTTATACAACTGAATGGCAGACTATTGAATGCGTTGGCGATGTCCAATGACACCGCCAACAGTACGCCACCACATCTCACGGCCTCTTCGGTCACGTCGAACGACCAGCTCGGAAACCGTATTGGGCGTCCGACAACTCGGGGCCGACCCCGGACGATACGGGCAGAGAGTACGCTCTCAAACAGTTTACCCGCCTCGTCCAGCAGCACAATGGGTCTGTAAGCCGCGACCAAGTCGCTAGGCCGTCCCGGCTTCCTTAAAAGTACCAGCTTCCCGCTTTTCCAGCAATCAGGAAAGCGCCCGGACGCTAGTGTCGAACACCTCCCTGAGGCGGTCTACCATGTGGTCGAGGGCCAGGGCCAACACTCGGGCAGGAATCCCGTCTGGCCCGGGGGCGGTGTTCTTGGAGCGGATCCGTGGAACAGCCGCCCCTATTTCCGCCTCCGTGACGGGAGGAGTATCCTCTTCCCCGAACTCCCCGTTGTCTCCAGCCACAGGGGCCATCGACGGGGGGAAGTGCTCCTCTCGTCGCGGAAAAAGACCCTCAAACACTTCCTGCAGGAAGCTGGGCTGGAGAGTCTCCGTAAAGGGGGGGGCCCAACGCGCGGAGCTTTTGTTGCGCTGCACGATATGGACGACCCCAGGGGTCACGATTGAGACCCTCCAGCATCTTCTTTCTTTTCTCTTCTTTGGCGCGGCAAATGGCCAGCTTCAGAGATTTCCGGGCCTCTCGGTACTCCTCTTGAAGCCGGTCCTCTTCCCCTTCTTCGCGATGACACCGACGACTGCGGGTGTACGATCTCCGGGCACGAATACAAGCCGCTCGGAGATCCGCCAACTCCTGGGTCCACCAGTACACCTCCTTCCTTGGAGGCCGACGACCTTGAATGCGGGGCATGGCCGCATCGCAAATCTGCGTGATCGCATCACGAAAGCGGACTGCCCCCATGTCTACCTCCTCGGTCGGAGGCTGCGGAGACAGCCAAGAGTGAATGATGGCTGCCTCCTCCAGTAGATCCCGGTCTAGCTTCGAAATAGCCCACCGCGGAAAGCGGGAAGAACGCCGCACCATGTGACCCCTTCTGGGGTCCTGGGTCCGGGAGAGCTCAAATCGGGTATATAAGTGATCCGAGAGCGTCTCAACCTCTTCCAGGACACGCCAGTTCCTTACTCGTGCGGCAAGAGCAGGGGTAGCGAACGAAAGGTCCACTATCGACCCCCCTGCTGTCACACGCACGTGTTGGTGGTGCCTCTGTTTAGGAGACAGAGGCCCACCGATGTTGCCCACTCTTGTACAGCGTCCGTTCTGGGGGAACCCCACGCAACGGACTTTGCGTTAAAGTCCCCCAGCACTAGAACGTGCCCAGACGCTAGTTGCCGTATCGAGGTTTCCAGGTTATTGAGAAAAACCTCGAAATTGCTCAGACTCCGGTTGGGGGAAAAGTAGACACCATAAATGCTGATTCCCCCCCATTTAGCAGCAACATATCCAGTACCCTTGTCACTTAGCGACAAGGGCGGGGAATGGGCCGCAGTGGAGCTGACAACTGCCACGGAGTCGTCCCGGTCACCCAGCCAGTTTGGACGGGGAGGTACGTAATAGGGCTCCGCAGCTACGGCAATACCAATTGACCACTCTGCCATGGTTTGCAGGAAAAGGTCCTGCGCACCGGCACAGTGGTTTAGGTTCGTCTGGACGAAGAGGCTGGAGACTTGGTCCATTACTGAACCGTCTCTACAGCCTCCTCCATGGGCGACGGCAACGACGCGCGGTTGACATTGGAGGCAGCCTGGGTCGACTGGCTAGCCCCGGATGTTTTCTGAGAAGCGCGGGATGGCCTGCAGCCCCATCTGGTGATTGGCGGGGAGATTTCCGGCGGCAGAACATTCCGCAGCCTTGTGCCCCGGTCGACCTCAGCGGAAACAGAGTCCGCTGCAGTCAAAACAACTTCCGCACTTGACGCGGGTGTGTGCCGACGCCAGGCACTTAAAACACCTCATCGGTCTCGCTGCCAAAACTGTCACTCTGGCATTCACGAAACCGACGAGGACCTTGCTGGCGTCGCCCAAAATCTTGGCTGACGCTACAGGACAGCTGACCCAAACCGCGCCAGGGCCTCCTGGACCGGGTCGGATGGTGCCGACTCTGATGCTGTCCGCATTGCATCCGGTCTTCTCCTGAATGGCAATGCGAACATCCTCCACCGTCACTGAGTCGTCCAGGCAAGAAAAGCGCCTGGGCCTGGTGATCTTGACACCATCCGTCGCATTAAATACATTCCGCAGCTTCTCAGCAACAGTGTCGGCTGCCTTAACACCTTCAACCCCGGGGAACTCGAGGACTCGAGCCCCCGTCTGGGCGAGGCGCAACCTCACACCCGAGGCCTCGAACTCAGTGCCTAGGCTATCCCGGACCTTCTTGAAGACGGACGCGTAGGATAGCCCCACGTTTTCCGCCTCCGACGACACTGTCACCACTACGGCTGCCGTTTTAGGCGCCTGTAATTTCCGCGGCTTATTCTTTGTGGGCACTCCCACCGACGGTGACTGCGGTACAGAGGCTGATTTCTTTGCAGCCTTCTTACCGCGCTTTTGGGTCTTCTTACCCCTCCCGACTACTTGCCACCCTTCATTGAGGGGGGCAGACGTGGATGGGCCAGGCACACTTTCGGCACCAGAAGAAGCTGTGCTCGTTCCTTTAGGCGCTGGAGTGGGGAGCGGAGGAAATTTATCCGTCGTCTTTGATGCCTTTGCTGGTCGTCCACCCTTCGATGCTGGGGCTGACGTAGCCTTAGCATAAGACATAGCCACGCGGTCACCCGGAACGGGAACGGGAACGGGTACTGGTGCCGTCCTTATGTTATCGGCGGCGAGAGGCGGCCGAATGACGGGGGCTGGAGGCAGCCTTGCCTCTAGGCCAGCCAGGCGACCATCCATCATCCTCCACACTGCGTCAATGACTCGACGCAGGTGAGAATCCGGGACTTCCGATGGAGAGGCCTCAACCTGGCTCACTCGCTCTGGGCAAGCCTGTGCCCGAAATTGGGCAAATTGCGCGCTAAGTTCTGCCACCTGCTCCGTGAGGCGGTCATTTGCCGCTTGCAAACGAGCTACGTCCCCAATGAGGGTTTCGACAACTCCAGAGACGGCGGAGGAGGACTCTTTAAGGGCTTTCACGAACCCACCCTTAAGGTTCGTGGACTTGGTGGCCACTTTCTGGATGATGGCCACCGCCGCCTTTGCACGCTCCTGCATTGTTGCCGGGGAGCCTGACTGGAGCAAGACCGGAGTACGCGACCTTCCTCGCTGACCACTGGGAACTTTGGGGGGCAACATATCCTGGTACGTGTCATCAGAATCCCCAGGGCGCCCGCGTTTGCGACTGTCGGTATCATTGTGCTCCACCTGCATTTCTTCGGATGAGTGAGCCCTTATGCTTGCTGATACACTAGAGGCCCTAGGACGCAATAGTTGCAACATGCTACTGCTCCCAGAAGTCAGAATGACTTCTGGGAGCTCCACCGAACGAGTAGTAGTAGACTCACTTAAGACTTCTTCGTTAATCGACAATGCTTCTGCCGCAAGCCTTTTGCTTTTCTCTGTTATTTAATTCTCCGTCTTTTTTTCCTGAAGTTGCTTAGATTTTATAATTGATTCCATAATTAAACCCACGATTGGGGGAGAAATAAAGGTCCACCCGGGCAGAGATCCCCCAATACCCGGGCAAGCGAAGATTTATGCCCAACCGAGGGGTCCGCAGGTGCCCCGGCTGGGAGTACGCTCGCGACTGAACTACCCATCAGCCATGCATCCCATGGTCACGCACCAGAACACGGGATTCGGGGTAATTTTTTATAGAGGTTTTCTACCTCGCAGTCCGGGCGGCTAAGCCAAGACCCTCGCCCCCGATCGGAGCCGCGAGACTTAACCACGACACTCCTTTCGGGATTACGATGTACCGACGGTGGCTATGAGATTGAATCTATCAAATACCTGCTCAGTGGCAGTGTGAGTGCACACCGAGCCCGTCCTCGTTCCTCCACTTTTGACAGCGGAGCGACTCTGAGTGACCCTTGAAAGGGTCCCACAGGGTATCCTGTTTAGTCTGGAGTCTCCCTCTGGGCCAATCCGGCATGAGTGGACCTACCGGCACAGCCCCAGAGATCATTGACCCGCGCAAGCAGCCCCCCACGACGACAACGTAAGGATACAGTTGGGGGGGATCCCCTTACTCCACCTTATCTCAAGCTATGTTTAAATTTCCTATGTGATATACATTCAAGGTTGTTGCGATCATCGGAAAAATTAAAACTGCAAATACTAGTGCATTCGACAAAATTTACTGACAAATCATAAACAGTTGAAGCAGCACGGCTCTGGAATGCCTTACCTTTATCTATGAGACGAGCTCAATCATTAGGATCCTAGAAAAAAAAAATTAAAAGACTACTATTTGCATGGTACTGTCTAAGATAACTATAGGTATATATTATGTATATATGTATGTTTATATATATATTAGGGTTTGCCAAAAAAAACTTAATTTTTTTTAGCTACTACGAAAATATCGTCCAGAATGACAAAAAAAAATCCTACAAGAATATGTATGTATTTATTTCCATGAGATATTTATTCCTTCGAGTGCGTCAGAAAACCAAACAAAAAAAAATGTCATGTTATTTAAATGGGAAATCAAAAATCACAATGAGCCACCTCTTAATATTAATATTAAGGGCTAAAACTTTACCAGAATTTTTTTTTGTCATCTTGGACGATATTTTCGTAGTAGCTAAAAAAAAATTAAAAGGTTTTTCTGGCCCACCCTATAATATATTAGTATTTATATCTCTATATCTCTATCTTTATATCTCTCTATATACTTACTACTATATTAGGTATTTATATATATTTGCGTTTAAACTAACACTCATTACATAACTGTACACCACAGCCACCCATACGAGATCATTAAAATCCTGTCCATCCAAAGGTTGCCTGTAATATATTGCTTATTGTGATAAGGCCGCCATTGTACATTTTATGTGAAAATATCAGATGTATTTTATATGTATATTTGGTGTACAATAAAAAGTACTTACATACTTACTTACCAACTATGTACACACAACTAGTTGGGCCATCAAAGAATGTGTTCCAAATTACACAACTAAGCACAACTGATACACTGTAGCAATTCCTTTTAGCACAACTACAGCCCTAGCCAGGTTAAGGTTAGGTTAATAATAATAATCATAATCATTCATTTATTTGGTAAACATAGGTAAAATAATTATTGAAGGTCTTCAATAAATCGATAGTCCACTATGTTTTGCCATTATGACATACAAAACAATTCAAATAATGAGCATAGGTACAATGAAATATATATTTAATTGTTATTATTAATTATGTCACATTTATCATTAGTTGGGTATTGAAATTAATATTAAGGCTTATATAATACTAAAATTAATAAGTTACATAGTTAGAACTGCGATCAGAACTCCATGGCAGAATCAATTTCCAAGCATAGCTAGTGGGAACATAATTCACTTTTAAAAAAGTGACATTGAGTTATTTGTCCATTTGTCGCGCACAAACTTAATGCAAATTTAAGACTAATATGGTTTTCTCATGGATTCCATTGTCAGAACAGGACCAAAATTGAACCACACGGGAAGCACCAGCTTTCAAATACAAAAAAAAAACATTCAAATCGGTTCACCCAGTCGACAGGTCTGAGGTAAGAAACATAAATAAAAATTAATAAAAAAAAATGCAGTCGAATTGAGAACCTCCTCCTTTTTGAAGTCGGTTGAAAATGTAGTGTTCGTCAACACTGTAAACGAAGAATTTTTTTTTTTACCCGGCCGTCAACAGTGTTGATTTTTAAATATCATTAACATATGTATTAAGTATAATATACCATATTAAATGTTTACGACAACCATAACGATTAGTATTTGTGCACCGATTGTAATAAGTTGTGTATCTAGGAACTAATATTAATTGAAAATAGGTTAGTTGTGCCAATGGTAATATCCTTTACGACACAACTAGTTGTGCAAACACAGTTGGTCCGTGAGGAAAACGGAAACGTTAGGTTGGTGGTGTAAACAAATATTATTATTATCAAAACTTTCGTAGCCTATTTTCTATCAATCTAATAGCAAATATAACAATAAAATACTCGACATTAAATATAGAGGGTTGAGGGCCAATAAACAACTAATAATACACACTACATACGAGTATATGTAATACTTTCAGTAGATTTCAAGCAAAAGACAAAACTGTGTTTAATGTAATTTTTATTTTTAATGTAATTTATATACTTCTTTTACTAATTTGATTTTCATTGAAGGCTTTTACGGAAGAAGATATAAATACTGAAATAACAAAGTTCTTTATGAAGTGCAACAACAATTCAGAGGTCAAGATAGAGGAGTTGATGCATCTACAGAATTACGTTACTCCTACCAAGACTGCTACGAAATGCGTCTTAGCGTGCTGTTACAAGGAGGTTCAGATAGTTACAATAAACATTTTCCATTATTCAAAGGAAGTATATATAACTTTATTTAGTTTGCAATGATTAAGTCATTCTAGAATAATACATTCAAAAGTGGTCATAAATATCCCAGTGATAAATGGAGACTGGTTAACGAAAAAAATGGCTGATCTGTGTGTGAAAGGTATTCACACAAAATGTTCATATGTAAAACAGACTGAGTCAGTAAATTAAACTTTATTTAGAGATCTTACGTACGTTAATTTTTTTTCAGTCGATGAACTAGTGTCGGATGGCGAAAAAGGTTGTGATAGAGCAGCGTTAATGTTTAAGTTCACCCTTGAAAATACTCGGAAGGTTAGTAATATTCCTGTTACTTACCTACTATATTAGTAGTCCTTAGTAGAAAAGTGTTTTTACATTTTTTTATTCATAATTCGTAACAAATGAATATAGTAAATAAGTTCAAAAACCACTCTGTGACTAATTTACCTATTTATTATTTCATTGTTTCAGTTCCGATTCAAATTATAAATCAAAAAATGTTTTGTTATGTTCCTCATTTAACTGTCACTATATCTAAATAGTGCAAAAAGAACATATAACGATGTCATCGTTTCTAATTACATACCTCTTTTATTGCATACACCTTTACACAATAAAAAGAAATGAACCTGTCCCGAGTTCATAAGGGACGGGTTCATATCCTTCCCCAACTCTTATTATCGTGTTTTTATATAATAAATAATTACAAAAATATATACATATTCAAATATGTACATATATGTATTATTACACTACTTAATATTTAAAGTTTTATGAATTATTGAGTTTTTGAAAGCATTTTTATAAAAGCGCCATCTAGGGACGAAGACTATTACTTCTATGTCAGTAACTTAGTTAAATAAGAAAGGCGCAATTACTACCTACCTACTTATCAGCCGCAGCATTGAGATTCGAGTTCGATATAGAAACACAAGAGTGCAGCGCAATGAGACCAAAGAAGGAGACTAGTTTATAACTGCAAAATATTAAACGTACATTATTATAATTTGGTGAAACTATTGAATGCAATTAAACAAAAACAGATTTGACGCATCAGCACAAAAATTACACATGTTTGTGTAGTGTGCAGTTACAATTACCATTTTATAGAGAAAGAAACACATGTACCAATTACAATTTTTTAAGAATATATGTACTTAAGTAATAAATGAGACGCCCTGTTTAGGGCTCTCCATCTACCTACCTAGTAGAGGCGGTCCTGCTCATACACACCAGACCCAAAGTGTCTGTCTCAACATGACTCACACATGGATATTTTTGAAGCGAGTTTTTTAAACACCCTTGCACTGCGAACACTCAGTCAGATGCGTGTGCGCACACATAGACAGTCCAGCAGGCAGGCAACTTCATTCAAAACTATCTCAAACGAACATCGTTGTTCGAACTTCACTCGTTTCGTAAGCCAAATACCGTATGATCGGTTCTTTGATGACGTTTAACCAAACAATTGTCGGTTTATATTTTGTTTTTGTCAATATTTTGTTGTTGGAGTGTATTGAACAAAACAGTGTGCAAGTGATCAGTGTCCCGTGTTAGTGTTATGAAAATTACAATTGTAGAATATTGAAATCATTTTATAATAAAAATCAATAAGTTCATCACTATCACAAACATGTTTTTTCAAGAATTTAATTTGTTATAAGTGTTAAGTTTGCATGTTTGGTGTTTATTACAACATTTTTTGAAACCATTTAATTGGTAAGTAAATCACTTACTATTTATTCAACTAGATACCTATACTTAAACCTTAGTAGTACCGTACCTAGTTTATGATTTTTATAGGTAAATAAAAGAAAAACAATATTCAACGTCTTTATAGTTAGGTTGAAACTTAAATTATTATTTATAGGGTCTAGATTCAAATGTTTTATGTGACCTTAACTTAAGCGGAATGGGAATAAATCGATCCTCTTCATAACTCTTGTCATACTGCCTTGGCGACTTAGACGATTGATTAATATTTGATTTCATCGAAGAATATAGCTCTTCTTTTTTTATTTTATTTTTAATATGATTAATTACTAAAACTCGCCTTTTAAATTTTTCACTCGCCATTTTTTCCAATTCTAAACTTTCATTTTTCATTATTCTTTTCCAATTGTGATATTTTTGACTTTCAATCTTGGGTTTCGGTTCAGCATCAAAGGGTTGATTTTTCTCTGTAAATTTTTGTACTGACTTCATAACAAAGTCGGGTCCAGTGACTTCTTCCGTATCTCGCTTTCGGCGTTTGCCAGAAACTACACCGAGTTGTAAGAGAACGGGATTACTGACTGCCAGGGCAGCCGCACCCAATAAAGCAATACCAGCCAAGGGCCAAAGTGCTGCCTTTGCCGCTAATGCCTAAAAATTATTATCAAAATTAAAAAACAAAAACAGTATTTGTTGTGCGTGTATGTTATGTACGGTTATAAAATGGTATGGACAGTATGTAAGAAGCATTCAATGTTTTTCTAAGTGACGGAGACAATTACTTATAAAACACGAATCATCAGAAAAATTATGCATTTTTAGTCAATTGTTGTTTTAACAGTGGTAGATCCATGCTTAGACACGAATGGGCCGGCTCGACCAGTGCGATACCACGGCCTCACAGAAAACCGGTTGTGAAGCAACGCTTACGTTGCATTTCCCCGAAATGAGTGAATTTTCCGGAGGCCCAACTCCCCCTCCCTTATCTCCCATCTCTTCTTTACCATCTCTTCATCCACCTCTCTTCTTTCCTCTCCCCGCATCCCCCTATCCCTCATCATCCTTACAGGCGGGCATCGCACTTACGACCCTCGAGTTGCAAGGGTTTATGGACGGCGGTTGTGACTTACCATCAGGTGACCCGTCTGTTCTTCTAGTATTAAAAAAATAAAGAATTAATTGTCAAGATAACGATAGTTACTTGCATGCCGCAGTTTAAATAAGTTTTGTAGAAGTAACGAAATAATCAATCAATTCTATTTATTTCTAAACACATGTTACAAAACCATGTTAGTTTTGTTATAAGTAAACTCTTTATCAATATTACAAAAAAAAAAGTTAGAATAGAAATGTCGAGAAACAAAAACTTTAATTGATAAATGAGGTAACATTAAAACATAAGTTTGTTCCTTAAAATAGCCTACCTACTAATCTTCAGACGTTACTAAAAGTGGAAAGGATATATGTACATATTATACATATATAGGGGTGTGTCATCCATCTTATAGGTATTTAACTAATAATGACTTAGCAAGTTAATATGGAGTACTATCTTTAGTTAGTACTACAGTAGTAACTAAAGATAGTATTCCAAATAGTTTTAAATAGTTTTAGTAGGCGCCTCTGACGCGCACACTGAACCCTCAACCTCCTTGCCGAAAAACTTCACTTATCTGTTGCCCTTTAGGTGAATTCACAAACATAACACTGTTTATAGTTAGTTACATTGCAAATAATTTATTTATTTACTGGCGCAGTTATTTCAGTAACATGATGACCACACTGTGGTCTTAGAGAAACCTGTACGGACAGTGATTTTGTAAAATAAATAAGTTAAATAAAAAGTAAATAATTAAACTCAAATTTAAGGAAATATAATATAAACTAGCTGTCGAAGTTTGACTATAATACATGAAATATATGATGTTTTGTTTTATTTCACTGATATTCATGATTTCAAGATTTCCAATATCTAAGTTAAACTATATATCGTTAACTATATAAACTGATCGGCTGTAACAGTATCATTGGAGAGATGTACATGTGATGTAACAGTATCAGAGTGTCATTGGAGTTCCTTGCCGGTTCTTCTCCATAGGATTTACGCATTGGTACAGCTTCACGACTGAATTAGTCTGACCGACTTCTTCACTTGACAATTCAAAAATACCTATGATTGGTTTAATTAAAATAAATGGTTTTGACTTTGATTTCGATTTTGATTTTATAACTGTAGACTTTCAAAATCATACCAGGTCATATAATATACTAGCTGTTTCACCTGCGTATATGCTCATGACTCCGCTCATAAGACTCGCAGCGTATAGCCTTATAGCCTTCCTCAGTAAACGGGCTATCTTAAGCAATAATAATATAACAACAATAATAATAAAACAAACACTCTTCAGCTTCTTTATATTAGTATATAGATTAGGAATCCATATCACAATGTTTAAATTTTTTAATTTGCTGCCCGAAGAATATTGTTATTATAATAAAAGAGGTAAAGTACTTACGTGTTTTTCGAATTTATAATGTCCGTGGTCGTAATTATGATACCCTGGGTAGTGATGCTGTTCATACCCATCATGTTCATAGATATGTGGGCTGTGGGGTTTCTTATGATGCTCCTGGTACTGATAGTCGTGTCCATATGAAAAATGAGAACCTTCGTCATAGTCGTTTAGGCCGTAACCTGGAAAGTCAATGAAACAAAACGGTTTGGAATAAAATAGGATTTACTTTCTTTTTAACCGACTACTACTACTAACTGTATGTATTTTTTTTTGTATTCGAAAGAGTATACTCCCATTCATGCCCAATCATGGCTCTACTACTGTTAAGACTATTAGGTAAAGATTAGGTAACTAAGTGGAAAGGTACATAGAAGGCAGTAATGGACTTTTACTGTAAAGACGTATTGTAATGTGAAGACAGATTTTTCGGAATTCTGATAAGACTATACACTTCTCTATGTATACAGTAAGAGTTGGGTTCTTTACTTAAATGAGTTTATCTCTGTGACTATCAGCCGATATGCTTCTTCTTTCATTTATTAGGCTCCTTGAATAGGGTCACTAGCAAGACTCGATCCTTGAACAAAAACTGTAGGGTTTCTTAAACTAGTAAGTTTACATTCTCGAAAATCAAACTCACATAGACAGAGGGCATGCGCTAAGCATGTTCCAGTGTCTGCAAGTTTTAAGTACGGTTTAAGAGTTTTAACGCAATGTGTTACATATTATCTTGTCGCATAATAGTGTAAGTAATTAGACAGATAATGTAACATTGTATAACATTAAAAGTTAAGAATGTATATTAGTTAACGCTAATTTTTAAGGTGCCTCAACTTTTTTTTGCATATTATTGGGGGACAGACAAACAGACGGGTCACCTGATGGTAAGTGACATTTCCGTCCGTAGATACCTGCAACTTGAGGGTCGAAAGTGCGCTGCCAGCCTTTGAGGGTGATGAGGGATGAATATATGCGGGGTGGGAGAGGAGAATGAGGAGATGGGAAAAGGGGCGGGGGGTCAGGGGAGACAAAAAAGGAGAGTAGCAGCTGGGCGTCCGGAAACCTCACTAATTTCGGGGAAATGCAACGCAAGTGTTTCTTCACAACCGGTTTTCTGTAAAGCCATCGTATCACACCGGTTGAGACGGCCCATTCGTGCCTAAGCACGGCTCTACTACTTAATATGTAAGTGTTACTTACTAGGATTGTCAGCCTTGTTACAATTGTACAGTATGGAACTAAAACTGTAGAGCGTGAAACTAAAATTCAATAGATAAGCTATCTACACCAAAAAATAATTAATTTTTACTTGTAGAGAAATTAAATTATTGGAAAAAGTCTAATGCAGGAGCTTCAAACGATCAAAGGTTTTAAATTAAATACCTATTTTTTTCTACAATAATTGTGGAACTTACCTTGATGTTCGTTGTACAACAAACCTCGACTATGGCTGTCACTTGTACCGGAGTGGGCACTGTCGGGGAATTCCTGAAAGAATAAATGATTCATAATATTTTCTAGAAACATGCTGGACCTCTCTCACTTGTTAAGTTAGCACCTGTGTCAGATATACAAGCAAAAGGTGACGAATTTAGATTCATCGACACAAAAATTTGTAGACTCGGCCATCTCAACACTATCATAGCAAGCTTATTATTATAAATAAAATAAAACATGAACAAACTATTGTCTATGAAGTTGTCGTTCTACATATTTGCCATTTGAAATAAGTATAATTTATGTAATGCTTTCAAATAAAATTAAATTCAAATAAATTTTATTTAAAAAATTACATTTTCTAAATCAGTCAATTGTGTATTGCTTAATAAGTGGTTATTCGATTGCGCCTCGATCGATAGTATAATATTCGCATCTTGCAACGTCTACGACAGTTTTTATAGAGGTACCTAGTGTTCGAGCGAAGTCCGTCACATCAAGCCTTGCGTGTGCCTGTATTAAGTAGGCTTGTAAGCACAAAGTTTGTATGGTAAATAATCATGACTTAATTGATAATTGGAGGCTCTAAGGTTTTTTTTTGGTATGCACATAGAGCCTTGGAATGCAAAACTTCCTTTGCAACACTTTTTTATTTAATAAAGACAAGAGACGTATACGATTTTACTTTACTTTCATTTCAAATTGCTATTAATTACATTTAATAAAGATCCACTTAGAATGCTGCTGCCGGTCAATGTTCATTAAAAGAGAAAAGGTGATATTCGATTTATAAAGATAAAATAATAAAATTCAATTAGTGGGGACATGCTCCGATGGTTCGATACGGCGGCCTCCGGTCTGAACATTTCTACAGCCCCTTTTCACATGGCACTTAATGGTTCTCAAGGAATTGATGGCGTTGCACGGAGTGTACGTACTTACTCTTGGTTTGAAAATGTCTACAAAGGTTTGTTATAGGCGAATTATTTTGTTGAAGTTTTTTTTTAGATGTAGGTATGTAATGCATATATGTATAAATATAATACCTATAATCAAAAATTTGTAAATGAAATCTAGAAATGTAAAATTCTATTTTTAAATTCTGATGCACATATTGACCAATTACTCTAATAAGCTTTTCTTTCTAAAAGTGTTTTTTTTTATATAATGTAATCCAACATCAAAAAATACAATTCTAATCATACATACATACGATCACGCCTGTTACCCTGAAATTGTGCGCAGAGTTGTAATAAATACCTACATTTGCGATATAGAATTTGGTCCCACTACAGCCGTCAATCGGGCACTTCATCAAAAAATATGGATATTATATAGTTTTAAAAGTAAAAGTATGATTAGTTATGTTTGACATATTTTAAAATATTTGTATGTGAAATATTAACAGTGACTATGATATATCTCATTAAACTCATTAATATCGTTATGTAGCTTTTAGAAAGATTTACTAATAACACATGCGTAATATTCTAAACTATTACATAGTTTTGTAAAGAGTTGTAAAGTGTTCATCCTTATCATAACCGCTTAAACTAAGACGCATTCTTAAATTATATATCGGACTATGAATAATACCAAGTGTGACTCACGTATATTTTACTTTTTTTCTCTCATCTGTATTGAGGTTTGAAGCATTATTCATTACTACGAGGAACCGATCTGATATCTGACTAACTGTAGCGTTGAGGTCGAGACCGTCACGGGAAAAAACTCTTAGTTATGCATCTTTAAATCCCTATTTCAATGGACTATTCTCTCATACGCTTTTGATGTGTCTAGTGATGGTGTAACGAACTTTCGATGGTAGGTTAGACTGCATAATACTATTGAATCGAACAGAAATTTCTAAAACGTCTTTACACATTAAAAGTTTTATTTAAAGTACAATATGTTTTTATTTAAACCTCAGTTGGCTCATTTAACCCCAAGTCATATATTTTATTTTTAGAACTTAACTAACCTAACTGACAAGGTAGCCTAATATTAAAGTTTCCATGTTCATTTTTACATTGACTTGCGCTACCGTAGCAGTCACGTGATCTTTGTTATCAACAAAGTAACATTTGTTTTGCATTAAAGGCATTACTACAACCGCCATAGTGTTTTATAGTCATGCATTCATATGCTTCGCGTTCTACTGAGCCTGTTCTACCTTTAGCCATTATCACTGTTTTAAATTATTCGTATACATTTATGTCAAACAAAGGATTATTCGAAAATAACCGAAAATTTTCTTCAGTTATACGTAACTAAGTTCATTGCCTATTAGAAAATTGTAAAAAACTGAACAGACCGACATTAATACCTTAAAAAATAATATGCGCGTAAGAACTTGTATAGAAATCGTATTCACCATGCACGGTAAGATATTGGTAGACCATGAAGGGGCAACCAACTGTGACGGAGCGATACAAAACTGTGCACGTAAAATTACCCTTCTCCCATACGTATGATCAAAATAAATTATTTTGCAGTAGTATTATTTCATATAAAAATAATCATAAATATATCCACAGCTTTTTTACGGGATTTGATTGTATACAGAAGTCATATATTTTTATTAGCTACATAAAAATTATGGTTCACTATTTTGCAGTCTCTGACTTCTATATATATATATATATTTGTATTATGATTGGACAGACGAATAGACGTGTCATCTGATGGTAAGTGACAACCGGCGTCCATGTACACCTGCAACTCGAGAGTCGTAAGTGCGCATGCCCTTTGAGGTATCGCACCGGGCGAGCCTGCCCATTCGTGCCCAAACATGGCTCTACCACTGTTATCTGCAAAGTATATCTTTCATATATATATATATATATACATATACATGTAATATGATTGAAATTGCTTCAACTCAGAATTTTTGGTTTTCTACTGCTTCCTTTGTAGCCTCAACATCCCACACAGGTGGACGACCAGAACGCGATCGATCTTCAAGTGTCAAATCTCCACTGTTAAAACGATTAAACCAACGCTGTGCCGTTCGCTCATTAACCATGTCTTCTCCTTCAATTTCACATATTTTCCTTGCTGCCGCGGCTGCTTTGAACTTTTGTTTCCAATAATGTCTTAACAGTACACGAATTTCATATTTATCACACTCCATACTTTTTAGTATCAAAACGACCTACGACGTCAATAAACAAAGACAGTACGATTAAATTAAAGTGAATCAATTGCACTCTCCACAGCACTAGAGAATATCTTAACAAGTTGCGACATGTATAAAATGAGGCGTAGTAAATTTTTAGTTATGAAACCCGACATTACTTATGAGACACCCTCTGTACCACCATCAAGAGTTTACCGACGGCAATGTGAGCCTTCTCTTTATAGAAGCGTTCACATCACTCAAACTGGTTGTTTAGGTTATTAGTTGTTTATATTAGTACCTTATTTAGAATAGTCGATATTTATCAAATAAAAGACGTCCAAATAATCATATAGCTACATACCACGAAAACATTAGCAAAACTTCTAAACTATAAAATCATAAGTGTTCAATTATTATTTTGGTCATACAAATCTTGTACACATTATTACCACACCTTTCTCTTTCAGAGCCTAAAAAGGGATTATTTAAGAAACACTATTTTATGCCTTATCTAAATCAATGAAAGCGATGTAAAGGTTCTGGTGTTGATGTAGATATCTATTTCTCGCTTGATTGGCAAAGTGCAAATATGGCGTTTATTGTTCCGCAAACTGGCTTAGGCGAAAACTAGTTTTTGGTAATCGCACTCTCTTGTCGCTGTTTCTTCTTTATGTCTACGTTAAATGAAAAAAATGTTTTTCTATGTTTGGTACCATTGGGTCATCGTAAAAAAGGGGACGTGTAAGTTTAATTATGGTTTTGTAACATTAATTCGCGAAAACAATGTATACAGTAAATATTAATAAAACCGGTTTACTTTAAAACTGTCAATGTAATTTTATATTGTATCGACTACCGGTTGAGTCACGCTTCCGTTCCAACAAGTTTATCAAGAATGTGGGCCATGTCACTGATATTCCCACAAACAACCTCGGTGTATTTCTGCATTTCAAATGCGTTAAATGTTGTTGGGTATGCAGCGAGGCAATTGCGCCCGGTACAACTTCTCTCGTTATAAATACAAGTTAGCCCTTAGAATATATTTACAGCAGCTTGGGTTAATTGCATACTAGCTGTCTTTGTTGCCATTCTGTGATCAGGGTAAATAGAGTTTAAACTTAAAGAAATTGAAACAAGCATATCTCTTTTTTGTTTTATCTATACCATGAATATTATTGTGTACTATTATGGATATTGCCAACATTATTTTAAGCATAAAGGTATTTGTACGTAATTATCCTTATCCACTTATATTTACTAGATGTGTAGAATTTTGACTTAAGGAAAAAGGTTGTATCTGAAGTAAATTACAATAATAATAAATGATTGCAATTAAATAAAGAATATAGAAATGTGTTACTTAATACACAGTTACACACACTAATGACATTGTCAATACTAGGAAATGTAAAAAAATTAGTAATCTCCTGCGGTGGTTTCATTGTTACCAAATCAGGCTTTAGCATTGGATACGAGGGAAATTACGAATAACTTTTTATTTTTAACGTATTGATAATTATATGAACGTATGAATATTAATTAAAATGATATGAATTAAAAAAGATTTTTTTTAATTGTTACCTTATAAGAAGCTGGGTTGCCAGCAGGTATAAAGAATGTGCGTTTACCCATTTCTTCCTTGTGTAAGGTTTTCACCTGTTTTAAATTCTGAAAAGATAAGATATTTGCTTTTAAATATCCTTCATTAATTTTAATAATTATTTAGTATACCAAATTTTTTGTTTTATTCACTCACACTGTCATTATTCAATGTATCAAGTCGATCACTGGCATTAAAACTTGTATTAGTAATAGCGTTGCATTTGGTAAGATAGTAACTTGAAATCAGTATTGAGAAGGCAAAGAAGACGCGCGGAGAATTATCACAAAACATGTTGATAGAGCAAATACAATCACATGTGTTAAGTAAACAATTGTTTAAGTTATGGAATCACAAGTAACTGTGTTGAGGTACCGGCTAACTCGGTAAACTTTATAAAAAGTGGCACACAGAATAAGGGGGGGTAGTATGGATGACAATTTGATAGGAGTTTGAACAATGGTGCAGTCCAAGACGTGTCACACCCTGTTGGCTCGATTGCGAAGCCGTTTCACCGCCTTTGTTCGTAATAAATTATAATGATGGTCATGTTTGCCAGCATTATTTCATGGTATCTGAACATTGCTACGGATGCTTTTGAATGCCAGTATGTGCTCACACTTTGTGCGAAATGTAGTAAGAAGTACTAAAAAGTTAACCTAATTCTTAGCAAAAGTTTAGGTTAACTTTTAACAGCGAAAATGTATTGATCGGCGATCATTATGATCTGTCGAGTAGAAGAAATTGGTGGTAATTATGTCATCAATGCCAACACAAAATGAATATATAGCATGGATATTATGTGGCTTACTGGAAGCCCTGTGTGGTTAATAACAAATAAATGATACGTAAAACAATAATACGTAAAAACCATTGTATTTATAGGGTGTATACGAGCAGACTAGTCACCTGATGGTAAGTGACTACGGCGATAGCCCATGGACTCAAGAGTCAAGTTTCTTTTATAAGTTTTTAAATATGTTTAAATTTTTTAAGGAAAAATAAATTAGAATAAATAATTTGTGTAAGTATCGATAGTATATAATAGAACAAAACCATATAGAACAGTTGTTCTAGACGTAAAACAATGTGTTAGAAATATCTCCCAGTCATAAGCGACTTGTCACAAAAAATGCGTTCAACAGCACAAACGTTTAGAAAGCTATGCATTTCCGTACTATGCAATGCATTTTCTGTGTATAATATAACAAATAAGCAGCTTGGTGTCATAATTCATCTTATGAGGCTGATATAAAGTCTGTTTTCGTTTAAAGGTAGTGTAAAATTTAATCTATGTTTATTTAGCGTTGTAGTTGTCTCATTGTGAACAATGTTAGGTATGCCTTATGCAAGACAGTGCTGCCGACTGCTGTTATTCTATAAAATTATTGCTATTTATTTCCGATTTAATTCAGTACATGTTCATTTCTTATTTTATTCTCATTGTTGGTTGGCTCAATGGCCAGTCTACAAACTCAGGGTCAATATAACCTGTGCTTTTGCTCAGTTATTTATAAATCTATTTAATCGACGTGCTTACCTTTACATTGAACAATTTTAAGAGATTTAAAATAACAGATGTGTTTCAAAATAGTTTTTTTTTACGTTTGTTGAAAATATGGATTAAAATTTTTGTTGTTGTTGTTGAAAATATGATTATAGAATAGAATATGAAAATATACATAATATAATAAAATGGTAAAACCAACTCTAAATGCAATATTACTTTAAATCTACGCATTTACAATTAAACAGTATTATTGTTGTACCATCTTAACCTTAGTAGTTCTCAACCATAGCCAAACTTGACTAGATCGTGGCAATACAAATTATACTTCATGTAATCAGTATATACGTATATTTACTAGTATATATAATATACTTCAGTACTTTGTACATCACTTATTTCCGCAAGTGAACCTGTACCAAATTACTAAGAAGAGAGTATAGGGCCCGTTTTATTAGTTTTAAATTATTTATTTCGCGGCAACAGATTTACGATTGGCACCGCGATATATCAGGCGCCCGCCAATAAAATTCACTGCACAATGAACTAAAGACACTGGAACTGTTAGTGACGCATATTATTTATTGAATTTGAATGTTGCTGTTTTTGACAGAAATGTAGTTTATAAGTAAAAGTTTCAATAATTGTCTTGGTATATTATGGTAGTGTATCCTGCTTAGATCCTCATAGAAAGAATTCTGTGCAATTATATTAACATTTTGCGTTATTTTTGTTGTAAAAAAATCCTTTAGTTGAATGCAGTGCGCGTCCGTGCGCTTGTATCGTATTCCATACTTACATTGTGAGAGAGCCGTTAGCTGGAATTTGATCAATTATGATGCAATATTTATCTTAGTTTCATAGGTCATAGGTCACATATTAAGGCGTTAAAAGGTTAAGGTACTCGTATGTGACATGAGCTATTTCCAGTTTCCCTAATTGCTTGTATTTACTTCTGAACATTGCCAGATATCTAACGGCAGGTAGCTCTAACCCCCTTTTATTTTACGATCTTAAATTCTTCAGGAGATATATACATAGGTGTAAAAAGTAAGGAATGCTTTTTCGCCGTGCGATGTAGTAGATAGAAATTGGAAAGAGGGTAGCTAATAAATGGCTTTACTAGAATTAATGGTTTATGTAGTTATGTGCAGTGTATTGTGCAATTCAATGGCGTTGTGGTTTCAATTATTGATCTTTATATCTATATTACATAGAGAAAGGCTTTTGAGATTCCTACGTTCTGTACATAGCCTATCCCATTTGGAGAGAGTGAGAGCGAGGGTTATAATATTTTTTATTACTAGTATTCTTGTTAAACCCCCTCCCCCCCAGTTAAGCTTAGTACTTTTGTTAAGGGTGGGTTCACGACCGTAGTATACTGGTTGTAGTTTGAACCCACAACTAATTGATCTCAAGTCTGACGCCGCATCCATCACGCTACAGTCGCTTTAATATTAGTTACTTATAACTAACATACAAAATTACCAAAAACTTCTATCTTAGTCTGCCTAAAGCTGTCACAATTTAGGATAGCAAAAAGTCGGGTAGTTCATGTGAATATTGATTAATTATAAACTATTATGATAGGCTTCCTTATTCTTTGATTGGACTCCTGATGAAAGCAAATATGTAGTTAAAAAACATTTCTCGTTTCAAAGTAGTTTTGCAAAAATTTAAATCACATCTATCAATGTTAACGTGAAGAGATTTTAAGTTGGATCGTCAACGATATCGAATTGAGGAACCTTGTTCGTAGGAATCTAATTTCTAAGCTTAGGAAAGCATCGATCAATGTCTGACGCCTTCAAAGAGCATATCGAAGATTGGAGGCAAAACAGAAGGTGTCACTGTGAATGGATCGACACATAAACGAGTATCAATAGAGTTTAGATATACGTGATTTGTAATTCTGAACCAAAGAGGCTTGGTATCATTTCTTAAGACTTCCTTTTGAAGTTATCGGGGAGATTTATTTTGTATTGCGTATTCTTAATATGGAATTTGCTTACACGGATATTGATTTGTGATTCTCAGCATTCTTCACGGTTCCTGTGAAAATGAGCATGAAGTTGTAATATTTTGCCAAGAGTTTGTTTATTATATATGTCGTTAAGTTATTAAATACTATTCGTATTACTGTATGAATATAGGCATAGTTATGTATGTAATAAATGCTCTTACGTTACTTGTATAATATTTAATTTAATAAAATGAGGTACTTGGTACTTGGTGGTACTTGGTGAGGTACACCACCCTGTAATAAAATTTGCAGATTTTTATGTCCATCCCTGCCTGTAAGAGATTTTTATAAAGCGATAATGCTGCCAATTATCTGAACCGCTGTTGTTACTTATTTAACTCTACCGTTTTACACTAACTGGTGTACAATAAAGAGATACATTATGTTTATTATCAAAGTTTTTGAAGTGATAACTTCTTATGGGAGGGTAAAACGCTTCGTTACGTAACGCGTTACGGCGCCAGTCTGTCTGGCTTCCCTTTCTCTCACTCATACGGCAGCGGTAGTTTAGTTTAACAATCACTTCTGTCGGGTGTCCCGAGACGCACACTTTTTTTTCGTTAATTAATCTGTTAGTACGTGTACATATACACTCAGCCTCGAAGTGATAGACTGACGCCTATGAACATCAACTTTGTCAACTGTAATTAAGTCCTACTTACGTAAATTTGGCAAGTCTAGTACCTACCGTGAATTTTGAGAATTAGTGTTAAAAAGAAAAAGCCGGAACAACGGAAACCACCGGATTGATTAGGATTTTTATGCGTGTTGTCTTTAGCGAAAAAGCTGAGTTCTCTAGTAGCTAATTTCTTGTCACTCTTAAAATGTGTTCACTGTTCAAGTGAAATATCATAGCATATGTTCAGATCAAACAACATTTTTCATTTATGTTTAGTTATGTGTCTTGTATTAAAGTGCAGGGACATTTGCTCCAAAGAACGCATCTGCTAGATGAGAGAGGCCCATTTGGCAATATGAGACTGACGTGTTATGAAAAATGCTGCAATACTGGTTGAGGTACCGCCATTAAAATATCTGAATATGCGAGGGGTTGTAAATGTCGTGTGGGTGACTGAAATAGAACTGGGGTGATTTTGAAGTGCCATTACCCAAAAAATTCTTATAGACATTTCTTGTAATTGGAAAGAGAGTTATTAAAAATATATGATTTACTTGTGTTGTAAAAGCAGAATATTACCAATTTTAGATAATCAATTTTTTAGATAAGCTACTTTCGGGGATATTATATTCATTAGTAAGGGGTACGATGCTCCGCTCCTGGCTTGCGTGTATGAACTTTTGGTCAAAAATGGGTTAAAATATTAATGCCACAAACGTGCAAACGGAGAAACGTTATTGTGATTGAACGTAGGGAATATTCTTTAACAATGAATGAGAACACAAAGAATGAAACATTACAGTGAGATCGGTAGTGAGTGTTGTAAAGTGACGTCACACGTGGATTTGAAAAAGTGAACATTGAAATTATCATAATATCCAAACTATTTGCTCCATTTAAATGAAAAAAAAAACAGTAATATTTCTAGACAATGAGGCTTCATGGGTACGGAGTTTTAATATATTGAACCAACATATTCACTTTCTCCATTATAAAGTTTACCAAAAATGTTAATTACGGCTTGATATATTATTAATTAGAAAGAAATATATTAGGGATATAGGGGACCTGTCTGTTCGTCTGTACAGTGTCCAGTGCATTTTTCATCATCATCATCATCATCAGCGCAAAAAAAAATGCGCTGTTGACGGTAACGGTGCTTTTTGTTTAGTTTTTATACTCCTTTCCCTATTTTATACTTGTATTCCATACGGTGGGAGTTTATATCAATGATCATTTTATTCTACTATTGTAGTGGTAGATAAAGTAAATTAGTAACAATTAGTGAATTAAAATAGTGGTAGGGCCATGCTTAGGAATGGGCCGGCTCGACCGGTGCGATACCTCGACCTCACAGAGAACCGGTTGTGAAGCAACGCTCTCGTTGCATTTCCCCGAGGTTAGTGAGGTTTCCGGAGGCCCAAATCCCGCTCTCCACTTTCCACTCCCCTCATCCCTCCTTTCCTTCCTCTTTTCCACCCCTCTCTTCTTTTCCCTCCCCGCATCCCACTTCCCTCATCGCCTTAAAGGCGGGCAGCGCACTTACGAATCTTGAGTTGCAGGTGTCCATGAATGGCGGTTGTCACTTACCATCAGGTCACCCGCCTGTTCGTCTGTACCCCTATAGTATTAAAAAAAAATGAATATTCATGTGCTCGGGTCCTACACAATCGAATACTTGAAAGCCAGTTGCACAGCCGTGGACGTTGTTTGGATGTTCTATTTAGTTTGGTCATTTTGTAATATATTTATTAACTTCATAAATGTTGTGTTAGAAATACTAATAAAGTTATAAATATTTGGAAAAAACTATCGTAGGTATATCATACTGTAAAATATGTATTATTATATTTGACCAAAGCCGACTTACCAAAGATCCTCTACTTAATACAAAAGTTATTCAGTTCAACTTCTAATTAAAGAACGCAAAGAACTAACCGTTCAACTAGTTTGCACAATGTAAATAATAGATCAATGATCTTACCAGAAGTAACTCGTAAAATAACAATTTTCAAAGAATGGGGATACCCCAGGAAAAATTACTGTCGTTACGGTACGAGGAATTGGTACGTTCATAAAAAAACGCACCGTAATTCGGCTAAGGGCGTTGACAAACGAGAGTAGAGCCCAACTAATGAGCCTACGCTTGTATCACCTGAGGACGACGAATAAAACTCCGATCTACGACACTTTAAGAGCGACTATTTGTTTTTCTTTTTAGGGGAATATAGAATAGTTAATACCTTTTTGTACATTATACACGAAGTTATGTAGGCCTTTAATAAATATATATAATTATTTTATACTTACCTACGTAACAATTTTGGTTTTTAATATTTATAGTAGGGGTGGTCTCTACACATAATGATATGCTTTTCATATTTTTCATATAATATTGCATTCGCACAATAAGAAAAGCCTCACGATAAACTTGACTAAATAAGTTTCAAAACTCAGGTTTTTCATTTTAATAATTTATTGTACCTTTTTTATGATGTATGTGCTACTCACCTTTGTGAGAGATGGGGGGGGGGGGCAAAGAGGAGTAGTTTCTTTGAGACCGTGGTATTAACCCGTACAAGCCGACCCAATATAATATTTATTAGAAAGGCAATAATGCCAAGACTTTTCCCATCTCCTCATCTCCCTCTCTTTCCCCTCCCCGCAAACCCTCATCCCTCATCAGCGCACTTACTACTCTTTCGTCTGTTTATAATATGAAAAATATATATATATATATCTTAGTCCTTTTTAACAAGGCAGACTTTCTTTTTTTACGTAGTAGCACATGTCGAGCATTATAGGTGATATTTGTAGTGTTATTAAGATAAAAGGTGGTTTAATGCACCTGCACATTTTACGGCACATGTCGCTTTCAGGTGGTGTTACTAAGTGGTATTACTAAACGTAGCAAATCATGCATTTGTAGTAAATACATTTAATAAACTACAATTAGTTTCAATAAGTAGTAATTTTTTTATTGTATTTTATTCACTGAACATAATGATGTATAAAATATTTATAAAAACACAAAATCAATAATTATAAAGATGTATTATGATGTTTTATGAATTATAATGTTATTAGACATACTTATAATGTTATTAAATTCGGTAGAGACAAAACATTTACATGATATGAAATAATTTAAATGTTGTCAGTTCTCACATGTAATCTTCACTAATCAACCTCTTTAAAATTGAAAAGCTGGCAAAGGATTGTAATGAGTTGAATTAATAGTAGCAAAAACTGCTCGGTTACAAACACAACTCACCCTTCGACGGTCCTACACAAAAACTACAAGATAACTTTCGGATCCAATGTAACTAACATCAAATATAAATATAAATCATTTCTGGCGGAGATCTCCTTGTGATCGATGGTCTACCATAATTTAATAAGTGTTAAAAGCTTTTTTATTCCATTGACCAGCATCACTTGAACTGTCGTTGCCATAGACTTTGAATTATCATTGTCTCTTGTAAAGAAAAACTGTAACTTCTTTCATTAAAATACAATAAAGCTTATCTATTCGGCCTACAAAAAACAAGGGTATCGGATGAACAACAGGTATTCGTCAAGTACTGAAGTGACTTTGTCACTCGTTTGACAAATATAGAAAACTGTTTTGTCTTCCTTATTTATGTATGTATAATGTACATACATAGATACTATAAAAGTTTAAAAAAGAATGCGTAGTAATAAAAAATTATTAACTGCACAGATCTTTCTTTATCAGTATAAATAAAAACATGAGTACACAGAATGAAACAAACTAAAAATTATAACGCTGTGCAAATAAATCGGAAACCAAAATGACGCCCTAACAGTCCCATAATCCCTACCTCGGACTGTATGTTCGGATTTGATACCGCGACGCGACGCTAAAATATTGCATAGTTAAAACTTCCATTTTGTAAATAAATTTTAATTTACTTTAAATTTAAATAAAATCTACGAATATCGAACAATAGATTAAAGGAACTGTTTACCAAAAAAAGAGAAAGATAATAAATTTATGAATATTCAATAACATCATTTTAAATTGAAATATCATGTATTTATTTTTATTGATTTTCATTACTTGAAGGCAAGTGGGATTACATGAGTTGGTGGCTATTTATAAGTAAATATATCTAATAAGAGTATATATATTAACACACTTACCTTGTTTTCGCATAAATATTATGTGTCTGATGAAAAAAATAATAACTAGAAGAAATCGACACAAAAATCTTCGAGGAATTGCATAATCTGTATAGAATTAAAATAATCTTGTATTTTTTAAGTCATTTGAGGTAAACAAATATAGCAATTCATCTTGAGGTTACAATTTAGCCACCCCAAAACACAGGTTGTTTAAATTTTAACGTAGGCGCAGGGATCAGAGTCCGCTACATCCAGTTCGGCACGATCCGTGTTATACTGATCTATGGACAAATATTACGCGTCATTGTGGAATTATAACTGATTATGTTTCTTAGCTACATCGTAGATATATCAATACTTCTTCCTGTGAGGTAGATATGGAAAACTTTTATTATATACCTTGTTATTGTACACCAGTATGAATCAAATGAAAGAGAAAAATAAATAACAAAAGCGGTTTATACAAGTGGCGGCCTTATTGCTCTATGGCAATATATTTCATCCACCAACTCCTACAGACAAATCAATGATTTTTCAATAATGAAAACAAAAATTAAAATATTGCATAGAATCTATCTTTAACATAGGTATCCTTAAAATTACAATTGCACATCCTTGTTAAGGTAAGCGACTTCTATTAGAAAATCAGACGTAAATGTAGCGATTTCCATAAAAGTAATCCCACGGTTCGAAGTCTCAAATTGCCAAATTTAAGTCGTGATAAGGTAACAGACAGATGGATGCGTTACTTCCTCATTTCTTATAAATAAACATCAATAAATTTAGCAAGATTTTTTCTGTGGTAAATAGTTGAACAATTACCTTGATATTATGTTTAATATAAACCTAAACTGACCTAATCCTAAACCGTTCAGATAGGGATAGAGTACGTTTTAGAGTATCGCCGCAGTTGACGATTATGCTATGGTAATGCATGTGCATACCGCACAACATCTTTTTGACTTAGTAAATATTAATTGGATATTTTTTTATAGTTTTATATTTGATCCCTCGACACTTTTGATGTGTGTATGTTTCAATCAATCAATAAGCCTAATGCAGTCCACTGCTGGACAGAGGCCCTCCCCAATGTACGCCATATCACCCGGTCTTCCGTTTTCCGCACCTAATCTATTTTCACAAACATCTTAATATTGTACAACTGTACAAAAAGTACTAAATTACTCTCATAGTTTTGCTTTCATTATATTACATATGTATATTATATACAAAAAATAAATTCTCATCTTATAGACAGAGGTACCTTATGGTAATTTAGTATGTATTGAGCAAGTATGTAAGGTTGTTACAATATATGCAACATCACTTTCCAACTAAAACAGCTATCTACTAATACCTCGATATAACCAATCCTGTTAGTTTGAGAACGATACATAGTTCGGGGAAACGGCCCGCATTCATGTTCCCACCTATCATAAACACTCATCTCGCAAATGCTTTTCATTCCCTTATGCAAATTGGGAACGTTTATGGTGTGACTACGTAACTCACGCACGAGTGACGACAACTTGTGAACCTACCCTTTTTGTGAGATGACACTGCCAGAAAGGAAATTACGAGGCTAACTGGAAAGGTTTGGGTAACTTGAGCGGTTTTGAATAAATGTTAGCGACATGAACATAAGTTTATTAGGATTAAATAAAATACATTTAAAATCTATAAAACGTATATGTACGTGTAAAATAAGAAGCGATTAGCATTTTATGAAAATTCAATTTAATTCAAATTCTTCATTGCGGAAGGAATACACGGTAGATTTGTGTTATAGTTTAAACCACAGGGAATGATACAAGAAGAACCAGAATGGCAGATACGATTTTCGTTCTACTTCCTAAACCTATTTTGTTGGCAGGAGTCTGTTGCCAGGCAACGGGGCATTGTGCCCACTATTGAGAAGTTTTGCATGCAAATGGCTGTGTCCTTATCTTAAGAACATCACTGACTAAGAAGTTTAATGCAATCAATTAGTTCTTTCTTATAAAATCTTTTTTGAAATGATGGACGTAAGTTACAGTATTCATAATTTGTCGTAAAGATCAAGCACCTACAGTGATAGAGTTTACCAACGTGGATGCCCCGTTCAATATAAAAAAAAGAGCAGCTCGTAAATCTAACTCTACAGTGCATCACATTCTACAAAAGTAAAATAAAACATAACAATTAAATAAAAAAAAACATATATTTTTTAAAGATATTCGTATTGGTGTTTAAAATAGTAACGATATTTAGTTCAGCATAGTGCTGTTCAGTGGAAAAAGCATAGCAGCATAGTGCTGTGCAGTGGCGCTGACATGCTAACAACAAAAGTAATGTGCACTTTATCTAAGCAGCATACATACAGTCACGCTTATATCCTCGAAGGGCTAGACAAGACAAAGGCATCTTAAATGCTCTCCTTTTGATAAGTCTAAGTACGTCTACGTTAGTTGGACTTAGTTATAGTTGACATTTAGGAGGCAAGCCTATTGCTGTCATATGACCACTGTATGACTGTATGTATACTATCTCAAAGATAACAGTCCGATTCCTCAGTCGCCCTTTAGGGGAGAGATGAGGTGGCCCTATTCTATTCCAGCTAGGACCACACGGCTGACACTGCAGCAGTAGATTGTAATACGACAGATGATAAAAAAATATCTTATTATTTTAAAGTTTTATGTCGCACCTACACTATCCACATAATATACTAGTTTTAAGTAAGTAGGTATTTATTTTGAATCATAAAAGGCATAAAATGTAACCTGAATATCCGTTCTCTAACATGACACATAATTTTATGTATTGACTGATATAAACAAAGTTTTGTGGTGAACTAGTAATAATCTTAGTGAGCGGCTACCTTTCTGTTGTAGGGGACATTTACTGAGGGTGCAAACAAATAAAACGAAATGTTTTCTGGTGTTTAGGAAACTTGTTCAGAAAAAATCTTTTGATTTGTCAATTGCTTTGTTTTTAGGCAACGGCCTTCAATTATCGACTTAGACATTTGGATTAGTATTTAATAAAGTGCATATGTAAGATTTTGCTCCCTTTTGCTTAGTATATGAAAATTAGTACTTGTTGAGAATTTATTAAGCTATAGAAGCGTAACAACTGAGGCACTACACTTGAAGTAAAAGACATTAAGACTATTAGAAATTAGATTTTTATGTCAGAATAAACAAAAATACACAATATTATGCATATTTTCTTCTTGTTATCTTTTAGTAGATTGTATCGCGAGGATGTTGTAAGAAAGTAACACCGTCTTAATTTATTCTATTAATAATTAATTTATATTAGAAGTCTATATTTATATAAATTAAACACACAAATAGATACTAGAGTATTACCCTTAGTAAAATCACTTGCGTCCTTATCTCTTTAAATAAGAACTCACTTTTAACGTGGGAGAGCCATGCTTCGGCACGTATGGTCCGGCCCGAACGGGTAATACCATGGCCTCACAGAAAGCAACACGGCTGTTAAGCAATGCTTGCATTGAGTGACCGAGTGAGTGAGGTGATCGGAGGCCCAACTATTTTTCCATTGTCCATCCCCTCTTTACAGTCCTCCCTTTCCTGTACCCGAACGATGACTTTGAGACTTTTTCATGGGCGGCGGAAGTCACTTACCACCCTATACCATAGAAAAAAAAAACTTCTTACTATATCTATCCTATTACTTACCTGACAGAGATGTTATGAAATACTATATGCTTGTACAAGGTACTAGCCAAGCCATCTGTTTACTAATAAAGACTATAATCTCATCCCGCTGCGTGATCGCACGTGCGACTACAGGATTTCCATATTTATTATCACTCGTCGTCAAGAACTTTGTATTTATTCAGTTGTCATCGTAGAGACGTGATAGGTTTTGATTTACTATTATATATTCACATAGCAAATACAAAGCTTGTATATTCGCATATTAGAATTTTAAGTACCTATTTCCTTTTAATTGAGACCTTGACATTCATTAGTGCACGGATCTTGTTTGGCAGGATAATAGATAAATTATGAGTATTTGTTACATACTATTATTAATAATAATACCTTCGGACATCGCACACATAGCCTTCTGATCTCAAACTAAACAGAGCTTGTACTATGGACCAAACTGCGGTAAATTCGAGAACGATAATTAGAGAAGAGTTCTTCTATTCACCAGCTGGTTCCATCATCAGTTTTTTTTTATGTGATAGGGGGCAAACGAGCAGACGGGTCACCTGATGGTAAGTGACTACCCGCGGCCTTTTAGGTAGGAGTACGCTCTTTTCTTGAAGGTTTCGAGGTCGTATCGGTCCGGAAATACGTCAGGCGACAATTTGTTCCATAGGCTGGTTGTGCGAGGCAAAAAGCTTCTGGAGAAGCGAACAGTGGTGGAGTGCCAATCGTCCAGGTGATGGGGATGGATAATTTTTCGCGTAGGACGATGGCGGAAACCTGCAGCCGGTGTAAGTCCGAACAATTCCTCTGAACCCTCCCCATGATACAAGCGATAGAGTATGCAGAGCGAAACTACATCTCTACGCAACGCCAAGGTGTCAAGCCGATCAGAAATATCTTGGCAGTCGAAGATGCGAGTCGCTCTCCGTTGAATGTGGTCAAGAGGGAGAAGCTGGTACTGGGGTACGCCTGCATAGAGATGAGAACAGTATTCCATGTACGGCCGAACCTGCGCCTTATAAAGTTGCAGGCGGTGGGCCGAAATGAAATACTGTCTCGATCTGTTTAGCACACCAACCTTCTTCGAGGCTAATTTGGCCTTCTCCTCTAAGTGACCGCGAAACTGGACTTCCGATACTGGCTGATGCAGTTAGGGAGGTGCTCTCAAAGCGAGGTGATACGACCAATGGCATCTTTTTTGCGGTGAACGTGCAAACCTGTGTCTTCATGGGGTTAAACTGGACTAAGTTAAGTCGACCCCAATCTGAAACTTTTGATAAAGAAGTTTCGATTTCAGACACAAGTTTGGATCGACTTTTTTCACAATCATAATCATAATCATTTATTTATTTGTTAAACATAGGTAAATACAATTATTGAAGTTCTTAAATAAATCGATAGTCCACTATGTTTTGCCATTATGACATACAAATACAATTCAAATAATTAGCATAGTTACATTGAAATATACATTAAATTGTTATTATTAATTATGTCACATTTATCATTAATTAGGTATTGAAATTAATATTAAGGCTTATACAATACTAAAATTAATTAGTTAAATATATTATATTCCATTCCATTACAATTACCACAATGTATCATTCAAGAATTCCTCTACCGTATAATTTTTCAATTAGTAGGCTATTAAATAATAGTATGTGAATATGTCATATTTTATCATTCAAGAAATCATTAATAGAATAGTAACATTTTTGAAATAATATGACTTTTAACTTTGTTTTTAATAAATTTGAATTCAGTTGTCTTATATTATTAGGAATCTTTCGATGACGTTTACCCGAGAAATGTTAGCACGGCCGGTGTAAAGGGCATCACTCGTGTTATTGTCCGCATAGCTGGATGCTGCTAATCTGCAGCATGTCATTGAAATGCAGAAGAAACAGCGTGGGTGATAGCACACAGCCTTGTGGGACACCAGAATTAACAGACTTGGAGTCGGAGCATGCACCGTCAACAACGACCTTGATGCTTCTGTCTGTTAGAAAACTAGTGAGCCAATTGCATAGTTTCTCGGGAAGCTCATAGGAAGGAAGCTAATTAATTATCTTAATTTAATTTTTTATCATAGGTATTATACTTACATAGGTACTTATTTCTAAATATTATAATTGGTATGGCACTAGCGGGTTTCCACATGAGAAAATAACACAAAAAGGGTGGCTAGGCTAGGTAATAACAATAATTAGTTCTTATTTGATATATGTAAGATAGCTAGTTAGTTTACAGGTGAAGCTAATAAAAGCATGTTAAAAATACACTATGGCTTAGGATTGTATAGACATTTAATATTTTTTTAACATGTTGGTATCCTATTAAATTCGTGATAGTAATAATATAAAAAAATGTACTAAGAAAATTATTAAACAAATATAAAACTCATTTTTAACATTATTAATTCCCTCTCAATATGTGTGTTGCCGTTATTTCGAAATGTTATACGGTATTTAATTTCGATGTTCGATATATTCTAATATGTATATTCGAATATTTTATATAAGTTCGTCAGTAAATAAAGTATTATAATACTTATATAAGATATATATAGAAGATTTGTAATCTATATGTTACGTCATGTCTAAATTTTTTTGAATATCTCTAAATTAATTAATCAATTAAGGCATGTTGTGTTATAATTATAACTAAGGACCTTTGTGATCATAACTTCAATATAATATTATATTCTCATCAAAGAAGGAGATTTAGAAATCGTTATGAATAGTGCAACTTTGAGCGTGTGGACCAGCCGTACCGTAAATGTCTACGTTTCGGCTCATTATGTCATGGGTAGGACACAGTCATTGAAGACTTTCGTCTTAAAGCACTGTGGGATCGACGATGAGAAGACTCGACGTAGCTTCCCGAACGCTGCCCAACCCAGCTGAATTCTACTGTTCACCTCGTCCTCGAAGTTCTTTCTACCTAACTGCAACTATCACTCAGCGTGCTATAGAAATATTATCTATGCTTGGAGTTTCTTTAAGGGATCGCATCAGGAATGAGGTGATGCGGCAGATAACCAGAGTAATCGACATAGCCCACCGGATCAGCAGGCTGAAGTGGCAATGGCCATATTAGTCGCAGACCGTGCCAGACCGTGCAATGGGAGAGGCCTATGTCCAGCAGTGGACTGCGATAGGCTGATGATGATGATGATGAAAAGTGATAAGACTGGCGTCATCCCAATCGCACACACGTTGCAATGCCAAATTGACCCCATCGATAATGGACTCTTTTGAAGGCTGTACCTCTCGATAGCTAGTAAATGTACCTCTGTACAGCAATGCTATCATCAGCGTGGCAAATAATGGTAGGCGTTAAGAGGTAATTGAAGTGGAGCAAGAACAAGGTGTTTTTTTTTTTAATATACGGTTTTACTCACGTGTGTATTTTGATGGCGCCCGACTAGTTTGCTTTCTCAAGGAGTAAGTCATACAGCCGCGACGATACCGAACGTGACACTGGTTAATTCTAATAAGGAACAAGGTTGCAGAGAGAACAGATCCATGAGATACCCCGGCATAGATTACCGTTAGGTCGGAAGAGCAGCCATCTAAGACGACTAGAATTGATCATTCCTTTATAAAATCAAATATGCAGATACAAGGTCAGTGGGTACGCTACACTGGAAGCTTACTTAAAAGAAACGATAGTTTTAACTTCCTTAAAAGTACAGACCATAATATTAAACTTATGTACCTAAAACTGTAACCATACAGCTATACTAATACTATAACAGTATTAAAATATCATAATAAAAATACATCGTACACTGATGGTGGCGGTTGTAGGTACAATGATGTATTTCAGTGAAGATCGTTAAACTTTATTTCTATTACAGTCTACGTTGTTAATACTAATAAGGACTGCGTCTCCCGTTCCATTAAGTTTAAAACCAGACGAACTCCTCTCAGACGTTACTATTATAACATTATTTAAACACAATACGTCCAAATACAATCCCAAACTTCCTACACATCTTCAATTACATGCCGGATGCGGTTCGAATTGTTTTAATTTGTCGGCGGAGGTAGCCAGCCACCCAATGGATTCCCTATATAGTTGAGAGATTTAGGAGATATACTGTCTGTCGATTAACTTTTTAACTTATAGTTACATGTGTTGAGTAACTTTGAATATAGTTTAATACAAATTAAAAGTAAAAAAAAACCTATTTAATTCAAGCTTTTATTTAAATGCACTACAAAATGAAAAACTTTCCTTTAAAACTTTTACTATCAACTTATAGTCATTACACAATTTATATGATGTAAAAGCTTGTCGTGAGCTGTTCCTGTGTATATAATCAAATAAATTATAATCAAATAATTATTATTAATTAAATCAAATATAACTTGAACTTATTGTTTTAATTTTTAAAATTTTCAAACTATGTAAATATGAGTATTTAATCTCGCAGCAAAGAGTTTCGAGGCTAAATATATAAAAGGCATGGTCGACAGTTCTACCCTGCAATATAATTGGCAGCATTCTCCGCCATCATTAGAAATCAGTATTGGATTTAGATTGACGTCACTTTCTTTTTTGAGTTATTGTCAGCAAGCTCTTTTATTTGATACCCATATGTGGTAGTGCATTAAAAATAACTAGTTCGCCATCTTGTGTGTTTCGCCATGATGGGTTAAGAATGACGTCACACAGCTAACTATGCATTGACATTCAAACTAAATGTTCAAAAATTTTAGCTCAATCGGTTAAAGTTATCTGGTTACATGCATCAAAATTAAGTTGCAAGATTCCTACCCAACAAACATAGTTACATACAGTGAAAGTTAATTAAAAGCTTGTAATAACATGAGAGATTTTCCAGCATTGATGGCTAAAAAGACATACATTATTTTGTGACGCTCTCATGATTTCATGATGATGAGAAGGCATATTTAAAGTTATATGTCTACTTTAATTACGCATTAAGAGTTAGGACCAATTTGTGTATTTGTCCCAAAATATGATATTTACTATTAACTAAGTAAATGTTCAGTTCAGATCCGTTTGATTTATAGATATGCGACACTGTCTTGCTTGAGCTATTACTTATACTCCCCAACCCATCTGTATTAGCAATATGCCTTTCCTTCCCTTTCTATCATGCCTTTCCTATCAATATACCCCAACTGTTTTTTTATTATTGCCAAAAATGCCTGAATAATGGCAACATTCTCACCCCCTATTACGTAAATGGGACAATTTAATTATCGGCAAAATGTAGGCATTAATTATGCCTCTACCTGCCCTTTCTGATGCACTTCGGGGCGTGAGTGCATGTAGTGTACAAGTCAGTACTTTCCAGAAACACTATGAAATTCATGCAATGAAAAAAAACCTGCACTACGTATAACAATATGTGTTGACTATAAACATATTTTAGTCGATTCCATATTATATATCTTATAGCAGCAAATAATTACGAAATTTTCAATTAAATTATAAGTAAAGCTCTGCATTCATTGACAGTGAAACCTGTAGGTGAACGTTATAACTTAAATGTAAAAACTAGCCCTTTAGTTGTTGTTGCCCACACCGGTGCACCGTATAGTGCCATTGACCGGACAACCCCCGTGTACAGCCGCCTTGTTGCGACGCTGGGTCCTCCCAAGTTGGGCAAAAGCCGTCCAAGGGCGGACGCAGCGCCCACCAACTTTGGAGCAAGCTGCCGAAAGTGCTCGTCGAAGAGCCAACTGCCGACAAGGATCAAGCCCAGATATCTTATGTGGGCTCGAACCGGTACGAGAACCGAGTTGACCATGATGGAAGCGCCAGGTGGTGGACCACGACGGGGCCCATGGAATAGAAGGGCCTCCGTCTTATCTAGGGCCACCCGCAAGCCCAGCGCCTCGATGCGCCTGACCACCAGTGAGGCTCCTCTGGTGGCCAAACGCACCGCCTCCTGAAAGTTCGCCCCCTGGGCCGTGACCAAAGTGTCATCTGCGTAACAGATTATGCCCAGCCCTGGGGGGAGGTCACCTCGAAGGGCCCAGTCGTACCCCATGTTCCACAGGAGCGGTCCAAGGACAGATCCCTGCGGAACACCGCACGACATGGGCCGACGACCTAGATATCCTTCTCGGTCCTCGTACATGACGGTACGCTCCTCTTAATAGTCTGCCACTAGCCGCCTCAGGTACAGTGGCACCCCGTGATAGCGGAGTGCTTCCCTGATGCAATTGAATGGCAGACTTCATTCTTCACACAGAACTTCATTGCTGCCTTTATACGGGGCTTAGTGGCTACTGCCACGTATGAAGCGCGTCCAACCGAAACCGTGAGCGGCTTTGCAGAAATTGTCCCTCTTGCCTTGTCCGCAGCGAGCGGTGGCCTTACGATGGGCGCCGGAGGCAGCCTAGTCTCTCGGCCCGCGAGGCGTCCATCTATCACCCTCATCACCGCGTCAATGACTCGACGCAGGTGGGAATCCTGTACATCAGACACCCCAGGGGGCGATGGAGGTGGACCTGGTTGCCGTACAACTGAGCTTTGGCGCTCAGAGCAATTTGCTTTCGCCGGAAATTGAGCGAACTGTGCCCCGAGTTCGGCCACCTGCTCTGTCAGACGGTCATTTGCCGCTTGGAGACGCCCGACGTCTGCAATCAACGTCCCAATGACCCCGGAGACGGCGGAGGAGGAGTCCTTAAGGGCCTTTACAAAAGAGCCCTTAAGATTTTTGGACTTGGTGGCCACTTTATGGATGATGGCCACCGCCGCGTTCGCTCTCTCCTGCATAACAGATGGTGTTTGGGGAACAGAACCCCCCACCTCGGGCTTATTAATTTTAAGCAGGAGATCTGAAATTTCCTCCTCCGCTACGTTTTCTCCGTCCTCTTTTGCACGGGCGTGAGCTCCCCTCCGAGAGAAGGGGGAACTAGACGGGGCCGATACCGGTCTACGCGACCTACCTCGCTGGCTGCTGGGAACCTTGGGTGGCAACATATCCTGGGACGTGTCGCCATCTGAATCTTTTGAGCGTCCGCGCTTGCGACTCTCGGTGTCGCGACGGTCCAACTCCATGTCTTCAACCAAATCCGCCGTTAAACTAGCTGTTGTGCTAGCGGCCCTGGAACGCACTCGCTCCGAAACTCTTCTGCTCCCAGAAGTAACATTGTCTTCTGGGAGCTCCTGCGAGATAGGCGTTCCTAATAAAATATCCTCGCCGTAAAACAAAGCGACGTCTGCCTTGTTCAACTCTTCTTTCCTATTCTCCTTCCTTTTTTTTTTCTTCACTGGTTTTGTTAATAAATTTATCAATATCCATAATTAAACCCACGATTAGGGGTCCACCCGGGCAGAGATCCCCAATACCCGGGCAAGCGAAGATTTATGCCCAACCGAGGGGTCCGCAGGTGCCCCGGCTAGGAGTGCGCTCGCGACTGAACCTCCCATCAGCCATGCATCCCATGGTCACGCACCAGAACACGAGATTCGGGGTAATTTTTTATAGAGGTTATTTTCCTCGTAGTCCGGGCAGCTAAGCCAAGACTCTCGCTCCCGATCGGAGCCGCGAGACTCCTTTCAGAATTACGATATGCCGACGGTGACATCGAGACAAATCTACAAATGTCTGCTCGGTGGCAGTGCAAGTGCACGCCGAGCCCGTCCTCGTTCCTCCGCTGTCCACAGCGGAGCAACTCTGAGTGACCCTTTCAAAGGTCCCAGAGGGTATCCTGTTTTGTCTGGAGCCTCCCCCTGGGCCAATCCGGCATGAGTAGCTCTATCGGCACAGCCCCAGGGATCATTGACCCGCGCAAGCCCCCCCACGACGACAACGTAAGGATACAGTTGGGGGGGGGGTCACACATTACCTGTATGTTAACCCCTCCAGCTAAGCTAAATGCTTGTAGTAGGAGTAGTAGTGTTGTTACAGAGAGAGTGTTACAGAGTAGAATTCGTACCTGCAACCACATGATCGCAAATCCTATCTCTTAGCTATTACGCTATCACCTCCTTCAGCAATGAAATTGATATTCAATTTTACTGTTTATGGCAGTGTAAAAGAAGCCTGCTAGGATTTTATTACATCGCAATGGACATTATTAGATCACCAAATTCTCTTTCGATATCTACCAACAGTCACCTTAGTCGTCATGGTAAATACTTGTTTATATAATATCGTAAACGTCACTTCATAAGAGATTTATAATATAAAATTGTACGAGTATATACGAGGACTACTTAATTATAATAACATTAATAGACGTAGATATTGTAAATATTGAACAACGGATATAAGTCGTCGGTATTGTAACTGTTAACAAACGTAGTGACTCATTAGCTGGTTTCCTAACTCTTGTATTGAATAACTGCAATTGTATCAGTTTGCATAGAGAAACTGCCACAATGGCAATATTTAAATATATATTAAACTAGGTATAGACTATAATTTATAGACTAAAATTTACGCTTATGTTTTGAGACTTTTTATTTTGCAGTATAACTAGAATTGAATTAATGTATTACTTAGTTATAAGTATTTATTTATAACTAAGTAATCTAGTAATCGGATTTTGGAGTAAAAGCGAAATATTATTGTTTTGTATCCAATTTCTAAAGAAAATATTTCAGCCCTCAAATTACAGCCTGAGTCAAGTTCTTCTTATTATGTCCCGTGGGAATGAAGGTGTCTCGTTACTTAGATAACCTTACGACGGTCTCGGTCTTTTCAGACACCTCATTACTTAAAGACATGCCCTGTAAACTCTAAATTGGACTGGATTAATGTTACTTTTCTTTCGAAAATACGGATGTGATACTAACACAGTCAGATTCCGTGTCGAATGAGTTCTAGTTTTGTAGATAACGAAAACGAAAATAATTAGATTGTTATAAACCCATTGTGTTTACTAACAAGGTCTTTATATTTTTCAGAGTGGAAAATGTCGGATATGTGCCAGCGCTACATCAGGCGTCATTGTGACGAAAAAAATGGAGGATCTTATATGAAGGTAAATACGCTTGGAAAAATATTATTCACTAAGAATAGTCTAGTCTCTAGCTATACGTAAAAGCTAGTAGCGGTGTAATAATAATAATAATAATTGGACACATCTCACACACGGCCGCCTGATCCCAAACTAAGCAGAGCTTGTACTATGTACATATGTAACCAGACAGCTGTTAAACATACTTATATACTTCTAAATACATACAAATTATAGATAAATTACACACAGACAGAACAAATGATCATCTTATCACACAAATATTTGTCCTGGGTGGGAATCGAACTCACGACCTCTGGCTTGGCAGTCAGGGTCACTAACTACTAGACCAACAGGCTAGTCAACATATACTCGTAATGTAATAGAAAATAATAATAATAAATAATAATAGAAAATGAATTGCGTGCCTATGATGATGATATGGCTAAACACGGTTATCAGTACTATAATTCTTGTTATCTTCTTGAATTTTGCCAATAATAATAATTAAATTTATGTTTGATAGGATTAGCTGGAATCGAACTCCGAGACTAAAACCGCTTCGTTGCCGTGTCCGCGTCGCCTCATTCAAAATTCCTGTTTCTTAACCATTACGCTACCGCCGCCGCTTAAAGTAAACTAGATGCCGATCTCCTCAGCATATTTGTTACTTACTTGTTGCGTGTTCAAAGGCTATTATGCTGTTCCCAATTCCATGATGATTAAGTATCTAGTTAGCTCCTAGGGATTTTTCATTTCAGAAGAGTGATTTATAAACTTGCGTGCTTATATTACGCAACATAATATTTCTATTGTAGGGTATTGAACATCTTAATAAGTCTTTTCAAAAAATCAATTATACTCATGCCTCACTTTGTCCAATAAGTGTAGCTATTGATACTGCAAAGTCTAATGTTAAGATTTAAATATACTTTACTTATTTATTTAGAAATAAGTACTGTGTTCGTTGTCAGTGGAAGGTATCAAAAAATCAAACAGCAATGGTTTTAACTACTTGATTAAAATTTGAATATTTTATTTAGGCCTCCGACAGCGTTTGTGAACACTATCAACTAAAATTATTCAAAGCCAAAATAAAATCTTCAAATTAAAATCTTGTTTCTATCTTTTCAGTTCTTCAATGAATTTAATAAACAAGGCAGATATTGACGGAGACAGGGTTTTTTTTATTTTTTTTTGTTTTATTTATTTTTTATTTTGGTGTACTCAGTGTCACTCTCACTACTAAGACGAATCTATTGACACTGCTCACATAAAAATACTACAATCCGTTTAGGCTCTAGGGCGTGCCAAAGAAATATACGTACATAATAACGTACATAATAACGTTTGATTTTGTATAAGTTTTATGTATTTTTTACATTAAACAAAGAATAATGATAATAAAAGTTAATTACGCATATTGTAAGGTATCGTTCAACGAATATTAATGACTCTTTCTTCAATAAAGCACCGTGCAAATCTTCCTCTCTTCGAAACACCTTCTTTCTGCCGTCGTTACCATACATTATGATCTCAGGTTGAGGTTTCAGGCCACGCTCCGCTCAACTTCTTTTAATAGTAGAATCGCTTACCGTCAATCCTAGAATCTCACGAAGCCGCTGCTGCAGTTGAATAGAGTTAAAGTGACGATCTTAGAGAAACTGACGCAATGTACATCTTGCTCAGACGTGACTCAATATCTACTAGTTCCGTCGAGTAAATATACCAGTTTCCCGATAATGCTGTTACACTCCATTGACAGTAGAGAGGCGAGGATACAATCGAGCAGCCACAACACACTGACTATATCTGAATCCAGAAACGCCACGACTTGGGCGGCTTCCGTGGGCGAGGTATCTATATTTGTAAGGAAAAATCTACTTACTTATATTCGTACTACTTACTACTAAGTTAATCACCATTAAAAAAAACATAGTATTTTGCAAAAAATCTTATTCAATGCAAAAATTCAGACAGAATTGAAAACAATCGCTACAATAATTTATTGGATGAAAATTTTAAAAATTTCAATTCAAATATGGAATTGTGGTATATTTTGTGAAGACTGAACTACCAGCAATTTATTAGTGAATTTTACTAATGATATCAGTCCTCTTGTTTATTTTAATGTCGCTTAAATAATCCTTGAGAAGTGTATGAGATCACTTAATAATATAACAACATTTTATATTAACCTTCTTCTTCCTTAATATGTTTAATAAGTACCACTATGACTGTTATCGACGGTCCACCTTCAGTAAACTATTTCTATATGCTAGGGCAGTTAACCTGACAAATACTTCTTCAAAATTATCTTCTTTCCCTATTAAAATAATGGTTATATTCGTGTAAGCGTAACACATCAACCTATTTGACATTGTTGACCACACAAGCGGAATCAATTTGCTGGATGGCATTTAATTTTCGAATTTCAGAACACTGAGATGTGTTTGACATTTTCCATTTCCTGATTTAAACTTCCCTCTGACCGCGTTGGCTTGGACGAAAATGGGATAGACGTCTATATCCAGGTACTATACATCAATGATCTGTTGTTTCTTATTTAAATCATTCATTTCATATTGCAATAGACACGGATGTTGTGTGAGACAATGAGAAGTTTTGAAATAATTAGGTTTTATGTTGACTCATTCCACTAACTCAGTGTGGTTTGGCTCTTATCAACTGTTTGATAAAATTCCACGTAAAGATCCCTGTATCCAAAGCACTATGTAGGTTCTAGTAATTTTCTAGGGTATACCCAGGTCATGGATGTTTTGGGAAGTACCTGCGGGACATTCGCAGGGAGCCCGGTGCTACCACTGCGTCAATTGCGAGGTAGACACGGCGTGGCATACGGTACAAGAGTGTACTGCTTAGGAAGAGCCGCGCCGTGCCTTAGTAACAGAGATAGGGACTGACCTCTCGCTCATGGCGCTTGTGCGCGCCATGGTCGGGAGCGAGCGGTAATGGGATGCAGTGGTCACCTTTTGTGAAACTGTTATGACACAGAAGGGGGCTGCGGAAAGGGAGAGGGAAAACACGGCTTCCCTCTCCATCCGCAGACGACGCACCGGACGTCGGAGGAGGGCCGACAATGCCCAATTCCGGCCTCCGTAAATAGACCCGAGGGCGTTGTACGTGGGGTACAGTCCACCGCAAAATCGTTTAAAAGGTCCGAGGTTGCAGGCGTGTAGTGTTCCGCCCGCCTCCCTCAGGGAGTAATGGTGGGGGGAGAGGCGCATTTCCCTCTCGAAACGAGATGGGGTCCGCTTCGGAAGGTCACCTGCTGGCCGCTTTATGTCGTGTTCCCGCGGCCCTCGGCAGCAGGTGCGAGGAAGGAACACCGTGGTGGTTTTAGCCGGCCAGGTCCGGCACACCCCTCCACTGATGCCCCCGGCGGAGGATAGTCCATGAGGATTTCCATACTTAAAAAAAAAAGAAAAAAAAAAAAGGGTATACCCGGGTCCTCTGCGATAGACCTCGTGACGGAACACCGTGTCGTTTTAGTCGGTTCGAGTTCGACATACCACTTCACTGTTGGCTATAGTGAGGTGATGACCCGTGGGGGTGTCCACACGAAAAAGAAAAAAAAAGGCGAAGTATGAGGTAACGGTACGAATAGATACCTACTGAAGCTATATAGCCTACATACCTGTTAGGTGAAAGTGTAGTGCTTGAAAGAAAAATCCTTTTAGTAAATCTATCTGTCTAGTAAACATACATAGTCAAGCTTTGGTCAAGCTTAGTTTTTTCATGTTTGAACAAGAGAAATTTATCAAAATCAAAACCATTTACTTAAATTAAGCCAATAATAAGTGTTTTTGAATTGTCAAGAGAAGAAGTCAGTAAGACTAAGTCAGTCGTGAAGCTAGTTGCCTGTTCCAATACGTAGATCCTACGGAGAAGAACAGGCAAGAAACTCCAAGGATAGTCTTTATCAAATATTTTCTATTGTTAAATGTACATGTTCATAAGTGTAAAATAGGACAATGCAAAACATCATTCTGAAATATACCCCACAATATATATGTATGTATTTTGAAACATGGAGGCATTAGGCACAAACGTCTAGCTAATCCTGAACTTAATCCTATTTAAAAGCACGTGGGATACCGCACCTATAGATACTGTTTTATTACTATCGTGTTATTTATTTTGTATTGCGTGTCTTCTTTGTGTTTGAATAAAGTTTTTTCTGTCATTTTTATTGACTTAAGTAACTAACGAAACGGCAGCATAGTTCTAAATGTAAAACTTGTGCTTGTCTAGTACAGTTTAGTAAATAGTATCTTAAATGGACATCAAATAAAGATATTCTGTACCACAATATGTGTTGGTCTTATTCTTATAACTGTGATGGCTTCAATTCTTCTGAATAAAATACCAATTCAAAATACAGTATTTTTCGTTATCTTTTACCTCATAATCAAGCAACAGTACTTTCACATACTCTTTGCTATGAAGAAAATGTTAGGCGTTTAAATATCGAAACAATATTAATTGAGGCTAACTTTGATTAAAAACATAATTAATAAACATATACACGTGTCGTAGAACTTTTTTTATTTATTTTTTTTAAATCCTTCTGCCGCATTAGGAATAATCCCTGTGCCACTGGGAGCTTTATAAATACGGACACAAAAAATACCCAGACTCGGGACACCTATTTGTGTATATCACAATTTCTTTTCCCATGAGGGAATCAAACCCACGACCTCCGGTTCAGCAGGCAAGGTCACTAACCACTACACCAACGGGCCTTTAAAAATGTCGCCCGTTTTTTAATAAGGTTCGCCTTTCGTTTCGTTGTACTTATCTAAGACTATCAAAATTAAAAACAAAATAGCATTGCAAATGCTTTCATCCACTAATAGTGATCTATACATTTATATTTCTATATTCGCTAGAGTATTTCTTTTTCAACGTGAAACATAAATCTTACACTTTTTCCGCATTCATGTGTACTTCTAGCGTAAGATTGTTTGCTAACTGTGCAAATGAAGAAAGTTGTGCATTGAAGCCAGCATTGAATTTTTTTTATTCCGGAAATCAACAGCATCTAGGGACCCGTAGATCATTTTTTTTTCGAGATCAAGACGATATATTCGACATATTATTCAATATCTGTTGAAAAACTTACACGTTTGAGTTTAAGAAATTTAAAGTTTATGAGAAAATTATTCAGGTTCCACGTTATTACAACTCATAGAAACATGTAAGAGTATATATATATATGTATAGTAACATATGTCTTTTTCTCCGTCTTGAGACATTCTGAATTAAGATATACATATGCCTCCTTCAGTTTATATTATTCTTTCTCTACCTAGTTTCTAAACAGTTTGTTTTCTTCACACTCTCCTCCGCTCTGTTGTAATAGCAACTCATCCGTAGTCTTCCTCTTTCGAGTTCTTTGCCCTACAGACTCCACCACCACTGCTTTGCACGTAGTCCTCGCTTACATAAAACATGGCATGTCCCTGTATGTGTAATATTACGAATTTAAAAGTTGAGGAAATGTTGTGGCACATAAAAACTCAAATATGACTTAAACGAATAAATAATATATTATTAGTTATTGTTAATTTTATATTATACTGTTAATTTTTTTATTTCTGAAAAACATACATGATCCAACAAAATAAGACTTTAACGATGGTTTTTGGAATTTCGATACTAAGTTAAAATAAAATCAATATTTACCAGCATTGTAACTTTCCTTAATCACTGGTAAAATAAACTTTAAGAACCATAAATCGAATAGTGATTAAAATTATGCTGAATGCTACGGAACCAAGTAATAAACGGTACTCATCACACTAAGCAGGCATTGTTTTTTTTTTTATTAAGCAAAGGTATAGTCACGTCTGATTTGTTCTGGTATTTGTTATTTTCCCCTGAAGCTTCGATTGTTCTTGAGGTCTTTCTGTTTTGTTTTCATTCGTTTCTGTAACAGCCACGAACTTGTAATTAATTAAAATCAATGTTTTAACTTTTCGAGTTCTAAAGAAGGAATGCATTATTTTATTCTTATATTTTTTTTTTTTTTTTTTTTTTTTTTATAATATAGGGGGACAGACGAACAGACGGGTCACCTGATGGTAAGTGACACCGCCGTCCATGGACACTTGCAACTCAAGAGTCGCAAGTGCGCTGCCCGCCTTTGAGGGTGATGAGGGATAGGGGATGCAGGGAGCGGAAAGAAGAGAGGAGGAATGAGGAGATGGAAAAAGGACAAAGGAGATGAGGAGAGAGAAAAGGGGGGCGGGGGAATTGGGCCTCCGGAAACCTCACTCAATTCGGGGAAATGCAACGCAAGCGTTACTTCACAACCGGTTTTCTGTGAGGCCGTGGTATCGCACCGGTCGAGCCGGCCCATTCGTGCCTAAGCATGGCTCTACCACTGAATAAAATATATACTTACATATGTCTGTGGTGTTTCAATTTATATTTGTAAGTTATTAATGTACTTAGTATCTACATATATCCTTATTCTAAAGCACATATTACGAACTATACATTCAATTTAGTCTGAGAGAGAACTCTATAGGTATAGAGCCTATGCAAATATGCAAACGATCCAAGTTGTGCTACTGAGATCACACCGAACTACTGTATTGTACTATCGAGTAAACAGAACACGTCAGCTATGCCTACTAGATAAGCGGCATGTCCAAAGGAAGAGGCACGACGCGCGGCGCCGTTTCGAAGCGGTATCGGAAATTGAACGGCATCAACTGGCACACCAACTTTAATCGAGAATCCTTTTGTTTGTGACCACTGTGTGAATGTTCTCATGTCGAAATACTGCTAAAGAACTACTCCGGGTTTTCAGTAGTGGCAATTACGTACCTAAGTTGTTTAGATATGTTGTTAATACTACAACGTTAGTCTATTAATCTCACTGTGTACTACGAATACGTAACAGCCGTTGAAATTACCTGCTTAATATGATATATATTTTTTAAGAACATATGTAATCCCTGACACGTTAGATCGTCTGATCATTTAATCTGATGATTTGCAGAGAGGGATAATTGTGCAAACGTCATCATCTTCCTACCCTTTTCCAAAATTTGTTTGGGATCGGTGCAATGTGTACATTGCAAGTAAGTTTTGGTCAGTATATTTCACGGCCGGCGACCTGACTAAGGACAATGCTTCTTCGAAAGGTAGTCGTTGTAAGACGTAAAAGGAAGGAAGGAAGGACGGAAGGAAGAAATGGAGATTTGTAAAAGTTTTATGACAGGAATTTTGGGACTACAACTGCAAACAGTGGCTTGCAGAAGCCGGGGTCGCGTAAATATTTGTCCTGATGTTCCTGTGTCTTGATATACCACTAGAGTAGGACGTATAGTTAACCATAGTCAAATGATAGATATTTCACAAAATAATTATATAGTTTTAATATAATTTTTAACTTCACCATGTTGGAGATTTAGTTTCATATGCCCTTAGACTGTGCATCAGATTTATGTTATTGAGAGAAGCAGTTCAACATTTAATATATAAAGAAATATACTTTTACATCATTGTTAATATCTAAAACTCCTCAAAGATATCACAATTTTTATCTGTCTTATTTTTTGTTTCGTATCAAGGACAGTAATTGACTTTGACAACTTTTTAATGAGATACCCAAAGCTATCAAAGCTTGGCCCTTGAGCATTTTTGTCCAATATTTTTTCTCCTTCCTATTTCATTCTTCTATTTAGTTATTTGTGTAGGACACCCTGAACTTTACTAATCATGAAATAAGTTTGAGTTCAGATTTCCATTCGCTTTGGTTCTGAGGAATTTTTATTATTCCAAAAAACTCTATAAAATCTTAAGGAGTATGCGTTTAATGAAAAAGACAGCCAGTTTAAGATAATCTTCACCATTTCACATTTCGGTTGATTTATGTGAGACATATGTTTTTAAAATTGGTAATGAAATGGAATCAATTTTTAAATGTTTAAGGCGTCATGTAAAGTGTATACAGTAAATTTAATACTAAGCATCCATTTTATGAAATAATAAATTCATTAAATTAATTTAGAAATACCCGAAAACATCAAAGCAACTCGTTCAGAAATTACTTGTGTGTCGTATAAAAAGTGTCGTTTAGAACGTCGCGGCGGCGTGAAGATATGCCATTATTCATAAACAGTCGCAGGGTGTAGAGCTGACACCCCAGGGACGCGAGTTTTAATGTCCAAATTTGCATACGTAGTACTAGCAAAACTTTGGGATAAATACAACAAATACCAGAATTGGAGTCAACATTGCAGCTCTGTCTCTATTACAATTTTTTTATAATACAAAGAGTTACTGATTTTAGATTTGCTTTTGATGAATTTTTAAAGGATTTTTTTGAGTTCTATGCAATCAAAGGCTACACTACAGTTATTTAAGAAAAACTATTCTTAACCAACACTACTCAATAAATCCGGGCTTGGAATAATCAACATTTCTATTTCTGAGCTAATGAAAGTATTAAAGTGTCTTGTTAGGTTTAACATTATTGTTTGTATGTTAGTTTCCTGTGCGTTTAAGCATATGTTAACCCACTGGTTTCCAACTTTATAGAATGGATACTTACGAGAACGTGTCACGCTAAATAACCAAATGCAATTATTCAGTAGTAATTAGTCGAGACATATATATTGTCTAAAATATTATATTTCCCTTCAATATACTCAAAGTCTTCTCATCTAATTCAATTAAGTACCTGGATTGTGGCAATACGCTTACCCGCTACGTAAATGGCACTAAAGTATGATCGACAAAATGTGTGCTTCGTTTACTCCTGCCTACCTCATCGGGGATACAGGCGTGAGTGTGTGTAAGAAGTTATTTTCACGCAATTCCTATTTCCTTGCGCTTTTTTCTGAAAATCTCACCACCAAACATATTCTATAATATGAAATATCATCAGTGTCATAACATTAAACGTTGGAAAGAAATAAAGAAGTTATAATAAGTCTCCCTCCATAACGAGACACTTCCAAACAATTAGAGCGGGCTCGTTAGCTTTACGAGATATTTAGCGTACTACGCCACTGCGTTTTATTAGTGCATGGTAATACAGTTTGTTCTGCTGACGAAGGGACCGTAGTGTGAGGGTTTCGTTGACAATGGTTTTTCAGAAGTATGATTGGTGGGTGGTTCAGACTATGGGTTTTTGATTAATGGTATGAATGACTACTTTAATATGAAGATTAACTACTAAATAATCTTAAGCGGGTCACAAATGCATGCTTAAACCGTTATCTAAATATCAAGTCAACAAGAAGGTGCTTTAAGCCATCTTACTAACAACAAAACGATCGCACTATATAGTAGTCGTTTGCCTTTTGCCCCATATTTTAAATAATTTACTTTTTATGAAAATGATTGGCCTAATCTACATATATCGAACAGAGATTGACCCAAAAAATTCCCAATCAATAATACATTACACCCTAACGACTCATTTAATGCAACTCTTGACCCGGTTACCAAAATTCTCTTTTACTTAGTAAATAAAAAACTGAACCTTATGTCCTTGTCATACAGGTGATTGCAATTTGACCAGGTTTGGATAGGTTTATGAATGTTTGTTTCTTTTTATTGCTTAGCAACGGTTTGTGTACCCACAAAACCGGTAGGACGATGACCTCCCGCGATACTTGAGAGACAGGAAAATGAATGAATTTTCCCAACTTTTAAGTAATGTTCCGTTTGAATGTGCAGTGTTTGTCAAATAACTTGTAGAGAAGTTTATGAAGGACGCAATGTTGATGAGTTGTTAAATAAATACAGTTGTTCTCCCTCACTCAAATACAAAGGTTCTTTCTATTTATTCTACTTTTAATAAAATCTTTTTAAAAAGATGTGTGGCGGATTTAGCTGTGAATTGTAGAAAATGAATGATATGTTTTCTCCTATTCAACCTATATATATATACATGTACATATAATTGGGAGTGTGTTCAGTAACGATATGAATTAATTTTATGTTTTTTTCGTTGAATATGTAATACTTAGGTCTAATAAATTATATTATTAATAAAATTAAAATTATTATTATTTATATAGGTGTACATTAAGGGAATATCTGTAAGTGTACTAATATTAGTGGAGGGATAAATTTATTTAATGGTTTTCGTGGATGACGTGAAATCAAAAAGCAGGCCTGAATGAGTTCCCCTCAACCGCTATGGCAATTGAATTTAAGTTGTAATACGATCCGACTAGGAGGTCAATCAATTTAAAATAAAAAACAAGTTGAAATTAAAGTTGTATATTGGAAAATCTTACTTCATTTCAATTAATACTAGTTAATTTAGGATTAATAAGTGGTCACGGCTTCACTGATACCACCGTCCAAATGGTGCCTGAACATGCGTACATACTCATGCGGCCTGCATGCCCTAAGGGGTAAGCAGAGGTGTATTAAACACTCTTGCCAATCAATTTGGTTCCCTACCGTTATAGGGGCAAGCGTATTGCCGTCAACCGGGCACTGTATGTGTGCATACCTACATACTATCTGATAGATAACAGTCTGATCCCCTATTCGCCTTTTACGACACCACCGGGAAGAGATGTCGTGGCTTTATTCTACTCCAGCGTCAACCACCAAGCACTTGAACATATTTTCAAAGTTTATTCTAGTCTATGAGGAAGTGTTAATATGGGAGTGTAGTATTATGCAGAAAACCAATATTTTGAATAGATGTGATATTTAAATCTATACTCATATTATAAATGCGAAATTAACTGTATCCGTCTCTCAGTTTTTTGCCTTTTAACGGATAAACGGTTGAACTGCATTTTCAGCCATCTAGTTCTATTAATAGTAACACGATTAACAATATTATAATATTGTTAATCGTGTTACTATCCTTCTGCTAGTTTTTTGTACAATAATACATTTTTCAGTATTGCTACTCATATTATTGTCGGAACCTACTTCGAAGGATGACGTGTGAACATAACAGGGTTATTCAATTATGGCCAAAATGTTAACATCAATTTATATGAACTAACGATTTTATTATACATGCTATACAGCATACGGGGATTACATACACCCAAATATTACATTCCCTTAATGTACAAAATCAGACAAAAGCTACCACAATTATAGACATCAAATGAAATATTCATTTACATAATGACATTATTTATTAATATTCATGTACCTATATTATGCAATTCGCCCTGGCAATTCCCCCCTGGCAATCATCAATACGTTGTCACGCGCGATAATAACGATAATTAACGCTTACATGATTTTAAAGAGAAAATTAAAAAAAAAAGAGATAACGGTAAGTAATTGTAGAAATAAATGATTGACGAATATATAAATAAGTAAATAAGACATGTTGGATCAGTTCTTATAAATTTATTTATGAAACAAGTTTTGAAAATTGGATTAGGTAAATGAGCTGATAGGTGAATTAGGGGACCAGTAATAACATTGAGATATAGAAATGTTTTTTTTTATGGTCAGACAGAGGAACGAGTACATGAAACATTTTTACACGCTTTTTATTAGCTTCACCTGTATGTTTGTATGTTTGTAACCGACGAATGCGTGCGTGTGCGCTACGGGTAAGAGTACAGAAATCCATGTATTTCAGTCCGAAGTCTTGTCCAGGGCCACCCGCAAGCCCAGCGCCTCGATGCGCCGGACCACCAGTGAGGCTCCTCTGGTGGCCAGGTGCGCCGCCTCTTGAAAGTTCATTCCCCGGGCCGTGAGTAACGTGTCATCAGCGTAACAAATTACGCCCAGCCCAGGGGGGAAATCGCCTCGAAGGGCCCAGTCGTACCCCATGTTCCACAAGTGTGGTCCGAGGACAGACCCCTGCAGAACACCGCACGACATGAGCCGACGACCCAGATTCCCCTCTCGATCCTCGTACATGACGGTACGCTTCTCTAGATAGTCTGCCACTAGCCGCACCAGGTACTGTGGCACTCCGTGATAGCGGAGTGCTTCCCTTATACAACTGAATGGCAGACTATTGAATGCGTTGGCGATGTCCAATGACACCGCCAACAGCACGCCGCCACATCTCACGGCCTCTTCGGTCACGGCTCTCAGACGCAATACAGCATCGATCGTCGAACGATCAGCTCGGAAACCGTATTGGGCGTCCGACAAATCGGGGCCGACCCCGTCCAGGTGCCGGACGATACGGGCAGAGAGTACCCTCTCAAACAGTTTACCCGCCTCGTTCAGAGCCTACCGAAGGCCTCACCCAAGGAATAACTATACCGATAGTAAAAGTTCGTGAATTAATAAAGCATAGGTTCCACATTAGTGGCAAGTTTTTGAACACGCAAGCAAAGTATTCCGAATCCTGTACCTTTTTCTTGTATGCTATCCTTACGAGTCCTTACCATTCAGTTATTTAAAGCCAATAATTTAAAATTATGATATAATGATCATGTGTCATTTCCAAATGTAATCGATAATATGATTCATTCATCTTTTTCATTTTTCTATTTTTCGTAAGAAACATTTAAAAATCTAGTAGACACGTTAAGTGATAGAATCCGTAGTTTGATAATAAAAGCCTGAGTCAGCATAACACGTAGGGTGTTACGCGTGGATGGTCGCGGTACCGCCAAGAGATTTTATTTGACAAACTTTTTTTCATAGCCACCCCGTCTGCGAACTAAGCAAATACCTAACTCGGTTACATACAGATATGTAGTTGGAGAAGCTTTACCCTTGTATCAAAACTTAAATTCAAACTAGGCGCATTTGTTCACCAGCTAACTGAATAATGGGATTAATTACTACAGTAATCATAGCCCCTATCTGTACATCATTTTCCGTAGTCAAATTATAAAATTCTTAAAATACAACAGGGAACTTTTCTCCAACATACGAGAACTGTTATTTAATGGCTGTATGAATATCTCCAGTTATATTTACTAGCTTGCATTCGATCTATATTTTCAATAGGTATTGCGAACTTTAATAATTGTAAAAATAAGCTTATAATGTTTACTATTATCATTGAAAGATTTGATTTTTGTATATGTTAATTAGGCTATTTGTCTATTCCTAATTCCTGCGATAAGTATCCGTATTTAAAAACAATATTTTACTTCTTATAAAGTAATCTACTAAGTAAGGTAGAAAAGTTCGTATACCTGAATGTCTGTGTGACACATTAGAGCAAATATCTAAACCTAGAGGCCGTCGTGAACAAGGTTTAACTCATTTTCCGTCCGTTCCACATGTGCTCCAGGGCCGAATACAAAATCGAACAAATCGAGATGTGGATAATGGAGACTAGGTGATATTACGATAAACGTGTTCAATTGAAATCTCGAATTGTAAAGTCTGGACTCTGTTATGATAAATTTAATAAAATAAGCGTAGAATACAACAATGCAGAATTCAAAAAATTGTGTTTTATTTTTACAGAGATTTAGGATCTTTGGTGTGTTCATAAATAAATATAGAAATATATTTTTAAGTATTTTCTACCTTTAGAACACTATTTATATACTAAATACATCATAACCACATCTATTCTCTGTTTTACAGTTGCTGAATACATTATCGACCGACCTAGAAGATATGCTATCGCAATTGTACGAAGAAAGGCACAGGTAAGAACGAGATTCTATGCATTCTATTGAAACGTTTATTAGCATTTATTTACTATCGTGATTGGTATCGTCAGAATAAGATTTAAAAGCAATACTTGGCTGCTAGATATTCAAGGGTTGAAGGGACTTTCCGCTATGGTATGCTCTTTAAAATCCTTTTATTCTTCATTAATAAATATGACAAAAACTCACGAACGTTTTCATCTGTATATCCGTAGAAACAATCAATCTGATCTGAAGAGAGTAATAGTTGTGCGTTGTTGTGCGTAGTTATTGTACGCGCATCACTTAAAACTAAAAGCTTAAATGCTCAAATTAAGCGCAGAAACTTTTTTATTCAGCTATACCCTGAGAAAAAAAAGTGTATCTTAAAAATCTATCTACGCAACACACGATGCCATCTGCTGATTAATAATATTTAAAAAAATATTTTACAGTACCCACAACGTATTAACTTGTGGGTACTGTAAAATAATTTTAGTTAGATCCTTTTGCGCTTTGCTGCAATTTTACAGACATTATGCATAGAACTACACGTGTCTTACGTTATTCAAGTTACAAAGTAATGGTTTCGTTACATAAACTTTTAGTCTTAAACTTAAGGACTGGATTTTCTCAAAAGCTGCTAAACTGGTTTTGATGCAATTTTTTTCTTTTTAAGGGAAGTTTTTTGTAAATAATATGTAAGAATCTGGTGAAGATCTCCTGAGATAGACGACGTAACGTGTGTCTATGTATTGTTTTCATAATTCCATAACAAAAACAAATCACCTTAGAACCTTCGTATTTTTTTTTATTTTGTTACATTGTGTTTACGTGTAAGCAAACTAAACATTATTATAGTACAAAAAAACCTGATTCCTTATTCAACCTTCCTAAGCCTTAATAAGCGTTGTGAAATTACATTATCGGCACAGTGGCGCGCTTCAGTGGTGAACAAATCGAATTACACGCGGTCCTGGATTTGACTCTTGACTTGAACAGCTTTCCTTTGATACTGAAACCTATTTGAAATGCTTATGAATACGTTGTTAAGTTAACATGAATTTTGGGATGAAATTTCGTGAGCCCGTGGAACTTGGAAATTAATTTAGTTGTAGGCACTTACTTTACATGTGATGTTATATTGTGTACGGTAATATGGACTTCAGAACGTTTTAAGATTAAATACAATTGTAATTTATATATTTTTTTGATTTGGTACTGGAAATGCAGCAATTTTGTTACTTGATTATGTATATAATAAAAAAAAACTGTTAAGAGTAAATTTTTTTGAGTGTTCGGCTATAAGTCCGTATCTCTTCATGTTAATAATAAGTTCTCTAACAGCAGACATACAGGAGGAGGCACCTTGGTGCATGCTCTTTCCAGCTTGCATGCTTTTTCTGTCCAGAACAGGCTTGAAAAATGGCAACAGACTGGAGAATGTTGGCTTGAAAATCAGCAGAGCCAAAACTGAAAATATGTTATGCGATTTCGGAGGTCTCTCTGGTGCGGAAACCATTTAACTGAATGAAATAGTGATACCCGTCTGCTCCGACTACAAGTACCTCGGCTTCCTCGTGTTGTGGACATGTGATTGATGCGAAGGGATGAACAAAATGTCGTGCAGAAAGTTTTATGTTGGCGGATACTGGAGTAGAGGACGGCCGAAGAAAAGATGGAAGGACTGCGTGAAAGAGGATATGGCTAGAAAAAGAATAACCAGTGAAATGACGAATGATAGAGTGGAATGGAAGAAGAGAAGGAAGAAGATGATGAGTAAATGTTTTCGAGTCATCTTGTCTTGTGTGTATATGTATGGCGACAATATTCTTAGTTCATATGAAGATAATTACAAGATTTAATTAAAAGCTAGGCACTCTTATGAGTATCACTAAGTAACACTACCGCAGCATATCAGAGGGTTCGCTTTCGCAGGTAGATGTACGTTACCAGAAACCGTATCCTGAAGATAACATAGAAAAGAAAGCGTATATAGCGTATACCTTTTCCTAGCATCTTTACCTAGTCTGTCGTATGAAACACCATGTGGTTTCGTCGTTTCGGCTGCATCGTAAGTATTAAACGCAATGAAAGTCAAAATCAAATTCAATATTTTTTCTTTTCTCTGCATCACCGTCCACTGGCAGAGAATGTCTTAAACGTGCAAAAAGTTTTTTTTTAAGTATTTTTTAAATATTTTTGAACTTGATTGTATAGAGTTAATGTTGTTAATAATGTGTGCATAATATTACATATAGCGTAAAATGTTGCACACAGGCAGCGGTGGAAGATGTTGCAGACAGCCCTTTCCTACCCATGTTTCTTACAATTTTTTGAATTGACTAATGATGAAGAGCTGTCTAAACTTGCCAATCTGAACAGACGATTTGTTTTAGTTTTACTTTCAAATATAATAATACAGTCACTAAACTCTATCTAGCAATTGAAATTGGTTTTAGCACAATTTCAATACAGTAGGTACTTTTAAATAAAACATGTTCGTTTAAAACTGACCGGGCAAAATTGATTAAATAAACTCATTTTTTTTCCCTTAAACTAATTCAATCAACTTTATGTTACCTTTCTAACGTAATATACACGACTACCGTACATTCAACTATGTCCATGTATGTCATACAGCTACAAAATAACCTAAAACCACACCAGACGGGCCTTTAGAAGAGACCACGTTACCGAAATTCAATTATTACAGTATGCTTTCAATTTCCACGCACAGTTCAATCTAAAGCCGGGTTAGGTTTCGCTTTTTTTTCCTTTTACAAAACAGACCAATGTGTTAGAGGCTTTTGTTTTCAGCGATCCTAATTTGAACTGTGCATAGGGTTGGTCTTGTTAAATAATATTGAGTGTTGTTCTTGTCAAATATAATGCCTGAATATAATACGGTTTAAAAAAAATATGAGATAAATGAGGTGCCCTTAACAAGATGTAACTTAATACGCAATTAAAATCCCATTGTTCCTTTATGATGGAGAAATTATTTTGGAATTTAAATATTTTTTTACAAATTTTATATCGAATATTAATTATTATTTGTCATTTTATAACTGTGAATTCCGAAGTGAATCAACATCTTTTAGGTTTAGTATCCCTAACTTGTTTTGTTCTACATAACAACATAATACAACTTTTTATCATGGAAAATTTAATATAAAACTGTTTTTACGGTACAATCCTATAAAGGTTGTCTGGAAGAAATTTCAGTTTTTTTTTATACTTTAGTGGACAGACGAACAGATGCATTACCTGATGGTAAGTGACAACCTCCATTCGTGGACACCTGCAACTCAAGAGTCGTAAGTGCGCTGCCCGCCTTTGAGGGTGATGAGGGATGGTTGCTGCGGTAAGGGGAAACAAGAGGGGGGATGAAGAGATGGGAAAGAGAAGAGGGGAATGAAAGGAAGAGGGGGAGTTGGACCTTCGGAAACCTCACTCATTTCGGGGAAATGCAAGCGTTACTTGACTACCGGTTTCCTGAGAGGCCGTGGCATCGCACCGGTCGAGCCTGCCCATTTGTGCCTCAGCATGGTTTTACCACTGTTACTCTACCACACGTGTGTGATAAAAGTGCCGATTGTCATACCTGTATAACATTACATGTCTGTAAAACTTTAATTTTTAAAGGTATACAATAGTAGAAATTAATAAATATATGTACTTTCCTACATCATATTTTATATATTCTCATTTTAATCTGCCTAACCCAAATAAAAATAATAACCATTCCTCCCAGTGTTGCCCATGTTTATCGCCACTGCCCCGTTCCTAAGGGTGGTTGCACGTTTTATACCATGTTACTAATTAGTAAATACTTTATCCAATACAAAAATGTGTGGAAACTAACATATACAGCAGGCCACATACATGCTCTAATGACGTAGTACAATCCTGAATCACGATAATAAAGTTGTTGCGCCGATTAGTATATATGTATATACCACTTCCCAACGTCAACCCTCGAGCCGCGGTCCATCAAGCGTGATCACCTCGCCACGTTCTATTACAAGCGCTTCTATCTTCCGTGTGATCAACCGTGTAAACGCTACTTTGGTTTTGCAGTGGACTTAAATTTATTTAGACTTAACGTTTGCATATTATCAGGGATCTTAGTGTAAAATCGCACACATTGACCTAGACACGATTTGCTAGTTTTTTGGAGCCCTGAGGCAAGTACAACAAATGAATGTTACTAGATAAGTTTTACTATAAACTAGTTGAGGTTGTTTTATATGAGAGTTTTAAGTGTTTTTTATTCTTTAATGTGTTTACGTTTGCAATTGTTCGAAATCGGCACTGAAAACAACACTTATTTTAAAAGTGAGTTCACAATATCCTGTATCGGTGTCGAACCCAGTAGTGAGCGAGCTATAAATCAAATCGTTGAAAAAGATGTGGACGGTATCGAAAGCACTACAAATCATCAGCCTCGCCCGTTGACGTTAACTGAACGTTATGGCTGTCGTTGTTACAATATTATTAAAGCCTTATCGGAGAGGTACCTTTGTTAAGTGCCTTATTTTAAGTTTTGATTAATTAGTACTCCTGTCCTGTCAGTGTTAGAAACTATGACAAATGTAGTAAATGTGAGAAATACAGACATATTATGTCTGTGTTAATTAAATGTTAATCTGATTACCGGTAGTTGCGGTTTTAGGTTTGTATAACAACAAATAGAAATAGAAAATATTTCAGAATGCACAAATGATATTACTTTATATACATATATTCTGCATATTTCAATAGAGTCAAACCCTATTTTTAGATGTTTTGTCCTGTTTTATCTTGATTAGAAAGAGGGTGCTTACATCCTCAGAAATAAATATATATTCGTTCACAGGCAGTGCATAGTCTTGTGGAATATCATCTGGTCATGCATACATGAGCCCAACTACTTTGTTTACCATTTTTATATAATGATCAAATTTTTGACAAACATCATTATCACAAACATAAATATTATACCGATATACAACAAAATATTCTTAAGAAAACATACTTCTATTAAATTTTATGAGCTCATAACTGTAAGCATTCCACCAAAACCGCATATTTTATATGCAACACCGCATATTTTATATGTACACCTCGAGTGACGCATGAAACCCACACACTACGCAGATTTATCACACAAAATCCGTGATAGTCGTTCCAACACCATTACATTATGCAACCGGTGTAAGATTATCATAAACGTATAATACAACCTCAACGCGTAGGTAAACTGAATCGTTTAGTTTCCCTACCTTGCGTTTTAAGCGATAATATATATATTTTTTTTACCAAGTAGAAACGCAGAATTAAAGCGCCTATTTAATAGTTTCATTACTTTATTAACTTTTTAAAACATATGTCCTGAACTTCAAAGAAATAAATACAATGTGTAATAAATATACTTAGAGCTAATATCAAGTTAATCATAAAATAAAATACGTATTTATTTATTTACATATTACAACGCTCAATGTAATTAATTCTTAAATTCGTTCAATGTTTGTTTAGGTCTCTTCAAACTTGTATTGTTTTTTTACTACACCTTTTAATCTTCTATCCTGCCCATCAGGCTGAAAGTGGTTCATATGTACTTCTTTATAGTCAAGAGGATTTCAATGAAAATATGAACCGTCAAAAACAACAAAACGTGCCTGAACCAGAAGTCCCAAGTTTCGAACAAAGCAATATGAATAATGAAACACCCTCTGTACAATGGTTCGCTACGATAGGTACTACATCTAGGGGTATAACCACAAAACTGGAAATTTAGCGGAGGGGTGTCGCAAGCTGAAAAAAAAAACGAGAGCGCAAAGTGTTTTTTACGGCTTTAATACGAGTTTATTAAAATATTTAAAGCGCAACTTTAGCGAGAATTTCCCCAAAGACATCTCAAAAAGGTCCCTCGTCTCACCGATATGAAACTTTAAGGCTAGGTGTCGGAATGATAAATTAAAACGAGTCGAAAGACCGCCGACACGTGTTAGTGTAATGAGATTTTGTTTCTAATAAATTGCAGACAAGTAAATGCGGGTTCATTTAAAAGATAATTTAACAACTTTTGTAGGTATTAGGAATCTATACTCCATAGGATAGTAATTTTCTTAAGTGACAACAGAGAAATACAACATTGCTCTTGATAGTTCATGAAATTCGTCAGATTTTACTCCATTTAAAATAAAGGTAATCCAATACATCTTAGCAACGTGACCTGTCAAGATTTATTGGATTAAACCACAAACAGATATACTGTATCGGGACACAATCTATCTGTTTGTTGGTCCAGTAATAAGAAATCTTTAGAGTCCCTTTCCATAAAGTTTTGCCATGCATGTCTTTCATAGCTTTAATGGTGCTTAAGAAGATTTAAAAAATGTCTCAAACATCCTATAATAGTAGTGATTTCTTATTAATTTATTATTTTCTTTTAAATACCTGTATATTAAACAGCGGCCTATACTAATTTACGTACTCTATGATATTAACGACGCCTTTCACGATTTAGCCTGAGCAATCGGTACTTATACTACAATCCACTCACTACTTTCATGTTGTGATTAAAAAGCTGTATTACACAACAACCATCCAACCAACGAATCATGATATGAGCCATTCCGGACTGGTGATTATCATTCGGCAAATTGTGTCTTGATCTGGTAGTCTTTCAGGATAGCTTTTTCAGTTAATAAATCAATTAATTTCCTCATCAGCCTCAAAGGCGGGGAGCGCATTTGCGACTCTTGACTTGCAGGTGTCCGTGGTCGTCCATGTGGCTTACGATCAGGTGACTCTCGCGATAGATGGCAAACGAGCAGACGGGTCACCTGATGGTAAGTGACTACCGCCGCCCATGGACACCCGCAACTCAAGAGTCACAAGTGCGTTACCGGCCTTTACTCTATTCAATTAATGACGTTGCAGCCTTAAATATGTACTTAGTGCATATGAGTTTATTAGGGAAGGCAAAAGTTAATTAATGAAAGTAATTACAAAAGTTCATTAAAAAGAAAAGGAGTCACTTCCAATTTATCGATAGAGAAATTTAACGATCAATGTAAAAAAACTGTTTTTTTAATCACGATTGGTTTCACACTGATTGTTACATATTACACATTGTTAATGGTATAGTTTATTTTAAATATTTGATTGACTACTTGTGGAGGAACAGGTGTTATGTCCCTCCAACATAAAGGGAGGATCCGCCAAGCAGGCGAGGTGATCACTGATGGACTGCGGCCCAATGGTTTATGTTGGGAAGTCGTATATACATATATTAATCAGTCTGAGAACTTTTTTAACGTAGTTCGACTTGTCTTCGCTAGACGGTATTGTATATGTTTGTTTTGTATGTGGGGGTCGCCACATAATTAAATTTTTAAGCAATTTTTGCTTTTATATACAGGTACTTTTTCATAAATTCGTTTTAAGTAGGTACTATGAATTTTCAGTGGTGTTTATCTTAATCTGTCGAGAAACGTAAACACATTAAAACATAAAAAATACTTAAAACTCTTTTGTAAAACAATCTCAACAAGTTTACAGTAAAAATCAGTAAAAATCTAGTAACACTCATTTGTTGTATCTGCTTCAGGGCTCCAAAAAACTAATAAATCGTGTCTAGGTCAATGTGAGCGATTTTAGAATAAGATCCTTGATAATATGCAAACGAGTTGAGTGAGTTTGAGAGAGAGAGTTTAAAAAAAATTAAGTCCATTGTAAAACGAAAGTTGCGCCTCTAAGCTTATTACTCAGTGGTGGATCACATGGCAGATATTGGAATTGAACTGTTAGAGATTCCCAGGCTATTTAAAATATGTTTCTCATTTTCTATCTTGTAGTATTATATTCATTTCTTCTTCCTTTTTAACTTATTTTTCCCTGCCTTTCAGTTACCTTGTTTAAATAGCCAAATCTTAGTTTATTTACTTTTAGCAACATAATCATCATCATTATCAGCCTATCGCAATCCACTGTATAGTCCTCTCCCATTGCACGCCACTTGGATCTATTTTCGACTTCTTCGCATCCAGCTCCTACCAGCCATCTTGCGCAAATCGTCACTCCACCTGGCTTGTGGGCGTCTTACGCTATGTTTGTCGAGACGCAACATAATAGCACACGACAAAATAGTGTTGTATTGTATACTACAATGTTTTGTACACGAAATATTTTAATATCTATCTGGGGATTTATAAGAGTGGCAATGGGTTTGTTTGCCTGATTTCTTCTCATAAGGTTCAACAATTCGAAAACGCGCGGTTATAGATCAACAAAGGTAGTTATTTAATTATTTTCTCTTTTTAATAGTAATTTCACATTTGACAAAGCAACCTACAGGTGCGGAGAGTGAGGAGTGTATTTATCTGTAATTTAAAAAAAAAACTTTTTTTTTTTAAATCGATTTCAAATAATTGTTGAACAATTTTATGAAATAAAGCAATTTAATTTTGATTAATTTTAATATTAATTTAGTGATTGTTATTCACGGTTAATTTAATTCAACAAATTTTTGTTTGCGTTTGCACCCTGTCAAGCCCCAAGTCGAAAAACAATAGAATCTGATTGGTGTTCGTGTTAAATCGTCTAGGACCCCTAAATCTACTATTGGGCACAGCCACTGTCTGATTTCGTCTCGCTTTCGGAACTGTGGAGCCGTGATTTGATGTAGGGTGTGCAGTGGAGATAGCAGCCAAGGTTCGCAGATTTTGTACAAATTTCCGTAAGGTGTAATCAATTATATAATGACATATAATAATGACTTGTAATGAATGTTCTCGTAAATAAGCCCTTGTAGGAATACAATATTTATTCTTTATGTAAAATAGAAAAGTTGTAGTTTCTTACATATAATAAGCTAAAATGAGTTATTTTTCATGCCAAATACTAATGGTTAATGGTCATTAAAGATCTTGATTTACGTGTATGATGCGGATATGCGACTGGTCTTGTATACGAATCTGTTTACCATCTCCAGATGTAGTAGAACTTTGTTCTTTCTAAGGATACAATTTAGTTACCATTGAAGAAAAATAAACAATAATAATAATAACTTGACACATGTCACACGGTTGATTTGATTTGCTTGTTTCATTGGTACTCAGTTCTCTAGTGATTGAATTTTAATAACCAGTTTTATATGAAAGCAATATCACGTTACAAAATAATTCAACAAAAAAATACAAAACAATATCTTTGTTGTATTTCCCTGGATATTACTCCAGCTAGATAATAAGCACACTTATTAGAGCGAATACCTTATTGTATGAATAAAAAGTGCAATGCGAAGTTTCTCATATTTTCCTTTGTAAGGTTAGACATTGTAGCGGAGGCCTTTTGTGGTTTTCAACTCGTCTGCACAGGTACTGTGCTTTTAGTTTCTGAAACCACCCCTTCATAGTATTATATAGACTGATCATAGTGGTGTTGTGTATCGATATTTTACTTGTAGTATGCTTTATCATAATTTTTTACTTTTCTTAAAAGATTTTTTTACGGAGTGAAATGATTTTATTAAACAATAAATGAGTTTATACATATGTATATACATATACCAATATCATATTATAAGTGTGTAGCCGATCACAAATAAATAAAAATACGCATTCTCTTGGTAAGGTAGATATGCCATAATTTAGAATATAAATATAAAGTAATTTTGGATGCATATCAGATTTCTGCTCTTATTGGAGTTATCCAATGGTACAAAACCTCAACCGAGAAAATTAAAAAGAATATGATTATTAGATCTAATTCTTGTTGTCGTCTAAGTAAGAATTCATTTACAAAATTTACATAATACCTTTGCCACTATTTCACACACTTCATATTTAACCTCGATATCGATGGTGCTAAAGCCGCAATCCCACCTCTTATCAAAATGGCAGTACTTTTGAGTGATTGCGAACGAACTCCACAAACAATGCCCACGCGGAGTCAATCTCGCAGTGAATACACTATAGTTACACACTACAACAGACTACTAGGGATGACAAATATTTGTATAGTACGTAAAAAATACCGACATAATTTTTGGTTTTTATGGGCTCAGTTTATTGGTGGCTAATCTTATCAACTATCACGCTTCAAGACTGATCTGAGCAACACAATATACACACACATACATATTTATAATACAACCTAAATAATAAATTTAAGAAGAAATCCAAATTCAATTGTAAATAAATACATACACAAATACAGAGGTTCTATATTCGACTGTGTATGTTTTTTTTAAGTATGTTTAGCGATTTTGCCGCTAATTGTCTACCGTTTTTCTTTTTTTTATACAAAAGAGTTTAAATCGTAAAAACGTGAAATTTTTAAATTGCACATTTTTACGATTTGAAGTATTGAGCAAAGGAAGTTTTAAGAATGATACACACACACACACACACGCTGGAATGGAAATGAAATTTGGCACAAAGGTAGATTATAGTCTGGCACTCAGGCTACTTTTTATAACGGAAAAATTACGATTTAAAAGTTCGTGCAACGGTCGTTGTCTAATAGGTAATAAACTACTTTCAACATTAATATTACTTAATAAACGTATACATTTGGGAACTGAAACGAAGACTCATGGGGGATAAAAGTGCTTGGGATTGAACTGTTAGAGATTTACAGGCTATTGCAAATAACTCTCGCGTTTCTCATTTCGTATCTTTTTATATTATGTTTCTTTATTCTTCCTTTTCTCTGCCTATCATTTACGTCATTTTAATAGCCTAATAAGCACACGATAAAATAGTGTTGTATTTTTAACTATGTGTTGTACATGTTTGTCCTCTCCTCTCATAACATAACTCATAACGCTTAACTATTTGGAATATTTATTATTATCGGTTATTAATATTAGATTAACACAGACAGGTATTTAACTTACTTATGTTTTTATTATTAAGTTTACAATTGACAAAGCAACCTACAGTTCGGTGATGTGAATCGGTGTAATAATTTTAAAATTTTACATTTTTACATTTTAAATTTCCTGTTTAAATTTAAAAAGTAAAATGATTTTAAAATATTTCTTAAACAGTTTTATGAAATAAGGAAATTTTGAATTTGAAAAGACTGGCTCATTTGAATAAGTATCACAACTATCACGTACCGATTAATACGAATCAATAGAAAAAAAGCTTTAACATTTTTGGGTAGTCATCAGTCAACTGTAAATAAATACATACAATTACGTTCTCAGACCAGCCAACCATTCTATGTAATTTTTTGAACAGAATAACGTGGGTCAAACATTGTTAGTATTCTTGTGAACCTCTTGAGCTAAACTCAATGTTGTATTTGGAGTGGGTTCACAACGGTAGTGCACTAGGTGGGGTTCGAACCTGCACTTCATTGCAAGTCCGACGCTTTATCTATTACGCTATCCTCATTTATCTATAACCTCAGAAACAATTTTTAACACTAATATAACTTACTAGACTGGTGGAGCGCCTAAGGGTAGATAGTGTCAACCCTATACGCTGCAACTTATGAATATAGCAATAGGCATGGCTATCATTGTCTGTATGGCACCGGACGGTGAATCAATAGTTACTCTTTCTGTTTACAGTGAACGCGTTACTGTTTTCAATGGAACATTGTTTTGTTTATTGCGGGACAAATACGCGACATAACATGCTGGTGATTGGCTTCAGTTCTATCGTATCTTTATTTTTTATTAGTTATTTGATCATTTTTTTTTATTAGTTATTTTAACACATTTACTGCTAATGACACAACGTGTGTACTGGTGTAACGCACACAGCAGTTGCGTTTTAGAAGCATGCTCGTAGGATAATTCGAAACAGCTTCCAGCATGCCAGTGCTGTAAACCCAATCTACGTACATTACGCGGCGGTCATAGGTAAATGTTGACATATTCAGGTAAACAGTTAATGTGTTAATACGCGTTTGTCTCCCAACACATCTGCTGCTCTTGCACCTTTGGCGGAGTTTAGAAATATCAACTTATTTATGTAGATTATAATTCGAACTTTACTAAATTAATTAATTTGTAATTTCCTTTAAACTATCTACAAACTGTTTGGAAAAATAAAATCTTTAAACAAATACATAAATACAGTGAGTAGGCAGAAGCCTAATTAATACCCACATTTTGCAAATTTTTATTTAGTCGAATTTACGTCATTGAGGGTAAGCCTAGAAGTTAGACGCAAAAATTATGAGTATGTTGACAGGAAATGGAGGATTGAAGGATATTGCTTTGAAAGATGGATTAGAGAGTATACACAACCGTGACTGAAGTAAGTCAGACTCTTCTTAACTTATGACAAAGCTTTTTTAGCCATAAAGAGTATTATAAAGTACTGTAATTTCTCTTATATCAAATAATTAATTAATTGGAAAAATTAATGACAGTGCATGGAAGTACATTTCCAATAAAATTATAATTAAGGTAGTTAATAAGCTGCCTTAAGTATCCATGGTTATTGGTATTTCATTTCGTAATTGCAAATAATTTGTCATTGGAGAAATCTTGTATTTTAGTTTAGAAATATCAACTTATTTATGTAGATTATAATTCGATTTTATAAAAAGCACATTTAATATACATATGTACACACATACATTCACGCCAATATCCCCGAAGGGGCGTCAGAGGTCTCTTAAACGTCCATTGAGTCAATCGTAATTTAGTCCAAATTACGGGGCCAAGGCTCTTGCCTTCAAATTCAAGTATAATAAATAGACGGGCCTGTTAGTCCAGTGGTTAGTGACTGCTGAGGGCCTGTTGGTCCAGTGGTTAGTGATCCTGACTGCTGGATCTGAGGTCGTGGACAAGCAATATAAACTACAAGAATGTATCTTTATGTCTGAGAAAGTAAAAACAGAAGAATAGCTGTGGAAGTGGCTCATCTGCAGATGAGTGGTTCTGTTTACAATGCATAACCATGCATTGTAAACAGATATACCTCCATTTCGTATTATCTTGAAAGCAATTAAGTTCAATTCGGAAATTTACATGCATAATTGATAATGAAAAGTGATTGCAGTTAGTTGAGATCATACAAGAGATTTTAATGAAATCCTTTTATACCTTTTTATGTTTTTAGTAGGTTATTTTTTCTTAATGCGGGTCCACTACATCATTTTCTATTCCTCATTTAGGCAGATCCTACATCGGATCCGGGCTAAAGCTATTTCAGATGACAAGTATCATGCCTGTCAGCCCTGTAAGGTGATTGTGTACTTGTTAACGCGTATTATCAAAACACGGTAACGACCGTCATCTGAACAGAGAACATCTGTAATAGATGGACGTGCAGGTCTAGGGAAAGAAAGAAAGAATGTAATCTCTCATTGGTAAGCTATAACTGACAGTACCTACTGCCATTCCTAGTAATGTGAATAATTTGGTTAGATGGTTCGAATTTTCTGGCATCATGCAGTTGAACTATATGGTATGCAACCCTGACCAGCTTGTGCTATTACTTAGATTCCGCAGTTCATCCCTTTCTTTCTACCTTTCCATTTCAAATAACTACATATTTTCTCATTAAATTCTTCAAATACCAGGTTGAGTGCAATAGGTTTGCCTCTATTACATAAGTTAATAAGTTGGTCTAGACGGCAAAATGTAATTTTCGGACTTAATTCGCTTTATTAAAATGAGATACATTACATATTACATGATAATAGTTTTATTCTGATACTTGCTTCATATAGGTAGTATTAGTGTGAAAGGTAATATTAGTGTGTGTATATATTATTACACATTAATATTACCTTAAGCTAACGTTTGGGGAAAGCAATAATTATATCCAAATTAAGTGTGGTGAACGCCGCGCCGCTCCACGCCGGCTGTGGCAAATTAAATCGAACGACAGCCCTACGATGGACAACCACTCGGCCGTTTACCCTACGTAATGGCGCCATCAAAATCTACAACAAAAATGTGTTCCAAACGCTGCTTGTGATGAGGTCATTAACTCTTGTTTATGTGTTTTATTACATTTAAATATTATTTATCTTACAACAAAATATGACAGATAAAATGCTACACCTTTTATGAATCTGTTGCTGGTTTTTAACGATCAGGGTTGAAATAATAGCTTAAAAACTTTTTCCTAATTTATTATTTTTTGAATTAAAATTCTCGTAACGGCTGAAGTAAACTAGCTGAATTCGTCTAATATGGAAACGAATATTTTGTACAAACATTTATGTGATTGAGATTGTTTTAACAGCAAAAAGAAGTAATAAAATAATGTCGTCCTACGCGACAAAATATCCATCCCCATCACCTGGTCGATTGGCACTCCACCACTGTGCGGTTCTGCCGTATTTCCGAACCGATACGACCTGCAAACCTTCAAGAAAAGAGCGTACTCCTAAAAGGCCGGCAACGCACTTGTGACTCTTGAGTTGCGGGTGTCCATGGGCGGCGGTAGTCATTTACCATCAGGTGACCCGTCTGCTCGTTTTAATTTTTTTATTTTAGCCATTCGAATTCACGTGTGCCGATTTGTGAACGCATATTTTGGTGATGATTCTGTTGCGCACCTCACTAAACTAAAATTGAGATTTAATTAAAATATATCGATATATGCAACTCTAGTGTTACATCGAACTTGATTTAGTTTTCACCAAGACAACACATCATTTGAATCTGACATTACTGAACATTGAGTAAGACAGTGTTGCCGCTCCTAAAAAAATAAGTATCAATGACAAAGATTGAATTGATAAAATCTCATGAAACACCTCTTTAAGTTTTTCAAAAGCCCATATAGTGTCGTAGTTCCCTCTCATAGCTAAGTAAATAATAAAACATCATAGCTACGTTTTATCAAGCAACCAATCGTATAGTCTTTTTTATCTGTATACACGTATAGAGTTTGTTTCAGTCAAGATGCTAAGTATTAATGTGTCGCATACATTTGTAGAAGAATTCTAGTCGATAAACTGTATTTAATACTGTTATGATGCTTTTATCTATTTGTATGTGAAATAATAAACGTATGACAGATAACATTTAGAGATTGAATAGTTTTTAATAAAGTGCCAGCTGTCGGAAGCATTAGTGTTGAAAATAACATACGGAACTCCTTTATGTTATAAAAAGAAACTTTATTAATACATTTTCATCCAAAAATATAACTTAGTAAATTTATATAACTAGAATTAGTCTGCATGCATTTCTATGATGTCTAACATTAGTCTGGCTTTTTTTTATATTAGTAAATTTGCGACTTTTAGAAAGTACAACGGAGTATCAAATTAGTAAATATGGACTAAGTTGAGCAACTTATCTAGTTTTCGTTCAGCAAAGCAAAAAAAAAAATCTTGAGTGGTAGAGCCATGCTTGCGCACGAATGGGCTCGACCGGTGGAATACCACGGCCTCACAGAAAACCGGTTGTAAAGCGACAACACAACACAAATGCAACACTTGAGTTGCATTTCCCCGAAATTAGTGAGGTTTCCGGAGGCCATACTCCTCCTCTCTTTTTTCCTCTCCCTGAACCCCCGCCCCATTTCCTTCTTCTCATCCCCTTCTTTTTCCCCTCCCCGCATACCCTCATCCCTCGAGAAAAGAGCGTACTCCTACCTAAAAGGCTGGCAACACATTTGTGACTCTCGAGTTGCAGGTGTCCATGGACAGCGGTTGTCACTTACCACCGGGTGACCCGTCAGTTTGTCTGTGTATCCCAACAATATAATATATAATATAAAAATGTTGCTGATCAGATCAGAATACGAAACATGGTGTTTGGTAAGACTTAACTTAATTTTAGTGATTTTTAGTCTACTTCAGTTGACCTTTGTATCAATAGAATTAGTAACATTATGTGACAAATTTAAAGTAATATGATAAGTGTAAGAGGGATAAGGTTTTCAATAGAAATACTCTCTTCTAGTTAAGGTTCTTCTAGTCAAACTCAGTAGTCTCTCAGTCTCTAGTCAATCATTGGTATATATAATATATAGTCGTGTAGATACTATATATTGTACCCCATATGAACATGTAACATAAGTATTTGTGCATTAAGCCATCCGGTCTTAGTACTAGTTAATATCTAGCCTTTATTGCGAAATATGAGATCGCTCTTCGCACTGGGTCGTATGCACATCACTATTATTTTTTAACCGACTTCAAAAAAGAAGGAAGTTTGATATTCGACTGTTATCTTTCTTTAGCTATGTATTTCTTCACCATTTGTCGAAAGACTTTCAATTATTTTTTATACGAAATTGTACCATAATGGAGGAGGGACCAGATACTCCTGCGGTGGTCCCATTGTAATCGAATCAGGATTTGATCGAGAGATAACAAGGAAATTACGAATAAGTTTTTAAATTGTACTTTGTTACGCAGTCTGTGTCCTATATTACTGACATCCATTCTTGAGAAAATATATTATTGTCACAGCAATATTTTAACTATATTTTGGATAAAAATATTAACAAATAACTCCTGTAGTGTGATTTCCTCTATTACGACCTTGATTATCGTTTCGACCCGGAAGAACAACAAAAACGTTTTCCACCCATTTCAAAGCTCCTAAGTGCTAGCAGCTATTACAACATCCAAAGAAACAATAACTATAACAATAATATTCGTCTAGCGTCGTTTCGTTATTGACTGAAGCCAATTGCGGATTACGAACTTTACTTCTCATCTTTCAACGAAACTTTCACTCAATATTAAGTCTTAATATAAACGTATTATGAGGTAATTCCGTTTGTGACCACACAATTTGGGTTTGTGGAAGATTATTAGTTGTTCTACAGGCTGTGGTTTTGCTATGCTTCAGTAAATAATGAAGTTTTTGTTCAATACAATTCAGCTCTTTGTTGACAAAAAAATCCGCACAAGAATGCTATATAACGTTGTCTTCAATTATTGCAAGATCAAAGGTAGAATTTGGGGTAAGAAAAACAAACAATGCCCAGGGTAACTTAAAAAAAGGCAGCTTTATTTTTTATGTAAAAGTAATGTTTCAATGAAAAGAAAAGGAGATAGAGTACCTTTAATACCTGTGAGTGTAGTGAGTGAAGCTGCACACAAAACTTAGTCTAAACTGAAATCCTCGTATCGCACGTACATAAACAAAAAAAAACAAGGCGACAATGTTTACACGTTCCAGTCTGTTAATACTAGCGAGCGCAATAAATTATAAGATGTTTTCCTATAGTAATCTTTACTTTATCTACTTCCTACAATGTGTAAGTATCTTGTTTCGTTTTTCGAGCAATTCTCGTTAGACAACCACATAATAAATAACAATGAATCAACATGTGTAAGTTATCTACGAACTTATGGTATATGGTATTACAAATTCTTTCTTCTTCGATGAGTAGTCACGTCTTTAATTTTTATACATTAATTCCCTTGAAAGTAATCGATGTAGACGTTCATCAATAAAGATTAAAAAATTCAAGTAATTGGTAGCAGGTATAAACAAAAATCTATAAGCATTATCGATGACCTAAATCAATTTAGAAACCTAAATATTATTCTTTTATATCTTTTCATTATGATACAAACATAATTTATATATATTATATAACAATAATTTTTTTGGCCGTTGATTGTTTTTACCAGGTTGGCAACTAATTAACCGCAATTTTTTTCGATCAGTTTCTAAAACGTTATACAACTATCTCCAATTTCTTGGAGTAGTATATAAATAAAGCAAGAGTTGTATGACAGATCAGTTGACAACTGGATCTTGAATAGTAAAACTACAGTAAATTATGGATATTTCTCGTAGAGAGCTTCGACTACTTTTACTTCACGAATTTCGCTTAGGTCGAAATGCGACAGAATCAGTGCGCAATATACATATGTGCGACGATGGGCAAAGGCGTGCTCTCTTACGATACCACCAAACATTAGTTCAGAAGATTTAAGGATTGTGACCTATCTGATGAACCTCATCCAGGACGACCTCCTACAATAAATGTAGATGAGTTAAAAAGACTCATAGAAATGGATCCCAAGTTCACTTCACGTTATCTGTCAGAGCAGCTTCAGTGTTCTCATACTGCAGTAGAAAAACAACTCCATGTTTTAGAAAAGACCTGGAAATATTCAGTTTGGTTGCCACATCAGTTGACACCGTTTCAACTTCAGAAGAGAGCTAACGTGTGCATGGAACTACTTAGTTATCAACGTACCAATGAGTGGCTGAGGGACGTAATTACGGGGGATGAAAAGTGGGCTACGTACATAAATTTTTCGTGTAAGTGCCAGTGGCTTGGATTTGGAGAAGTACCGACGCCAAAATCTGACACGAGTAAAAAAGTTCTTTTAAGTGTGTGGTGGGGAATAAACGGAATTATATACTGGGAGCTGTTGCCATCTAACACTACAATCACGGCCAATATTTATTGTGACCAACTGAATAAAGTAGTAGCGAGATTGCCGAAAAATCAAAATAAAGTATACTTTTTGCACGATAATGCTCGATCGTGAAAAATTACTTTCGCTTGGCTGGGCTGTCCTTCCTTACCCACCGTACTCTCCAGACATTATGCTCTCAGATTATCATCTATTTCGTTTTCTAGCCCACTACTTAGTAGATAAAAAAATGTAAAATGAAGACTAGCTTAAAAGTGAACTTACCACCTTTTTTGATCAAAAGCCCAAAAACTTCTACGAGGAAGGCATTATGTCTCTGCAGGCGACAGGTGATAAAAAATGACGGTGTCTATATAGTTGAGAAATAATTTGATTTTGTATACTTAAAAAAAGTAAATAAATATGTGTATAAAGATGGCGGGTTTATTAGTTGCCAACCTAATATTACATTTTCATTAGAGTAAAACATAATTCTTTTAAATCTAATTCAACTTACAATTTATTCTATATTAGTAGTCTATTTTAGTTTAATATATTTTGATTTCTATCAAACAGCAATTTTTACCTTATACCCGATTGATGACTAATTTGAAATGATTTATTGTAATTTTTATGAGACTGTAATTTTTAAATGTTAAATTTGTTTAAATTTGAGGTAGTTATTTTAATTTGATTTGATGCCATTGCCATAAGACTGTTATTTTTAAACGTTTAAGTTTATTTTAATGAAAGATAGGTATTTTGTGATGATTATTTTTTGATGATACTTATAATATACCCTTATTCTCCCATACATTGTGTTTAATTATATAAAACATATTATACACACTGACTTATTTATAATTTTACCTGAAAGATTCTTGCTGACTGCAAATTATTTCATGAAACCGGGAAAGAAAATAATAAATATTTAAAAGTCTGATAAAGCTGTTGAGATTTTATGGATGTACTAATAGAAATATGTACTTTTAAATAACTCTTGGAGTTGCTGGGAATAAATTTATAGAGACTTAAATCCATTACTTTTATATTTTTTGGAGCTAGTGGGAATTTAAGAACAATAGAATTTAGGAGCGCTGGGAACGACCCTTCTTAAATATGTTCATTCGCTTTTTTCCAAATAATTTTATACGACATTTAACAAAACAAAAGAAGAACAATCGACCTTTAAAGTTCGATTGCCTTTTTTGTACAGATGTGTCCTATTTACTGTAACAAAAGCAATATTAGTAAACTTGCATAAAAAATAACAACAAATAAGAATAAACCTGAGAATATCTTTATTGTGGAAGAAAATCCTTGAGAAATCTTGCCATCATTCGTGCGAGACTTATGACTATATAAGAATGTTGGCAAAAACATTTCCCCCGTAGGGAACCGACAGATGTGTTTGAATAATTACTTTCACATTAAGCTGTTCTCGCAAGACAGAATGCACTAAAAAAAACTGTTAATCGAATATCGTACAAATAAAATGTATTAGATTGTTTTTAAAGTCATGATTGATACCTGACTTTTGTGACTGATACTAAAAAAAAACTGATAGAATATTATTAGTTTTCTTGAAAGGAGAGGGAAAAGAGGAAGAAGAAAAGAGAAAGCTTGTGCGTATATTGTGTAATTCTGAATCAAGTCAAACCGATCGTTTGGAATTTTGTTCAACATTAAGAGAACTTTCAGTGAAGCGTTCAACTATGTATGTTATGTGTTGAAGTATAATTAATCGCCCCGGGACTTACAAAACACGACAAGAACAGAAGGATTTCGACCGATAGCCTGTCTGCAATATTTGACGCCGCGGGCAATACTAAATCGATTATCGTGATGGATATTCCGCGTTAACTACTCTCTGATGTAATTATATTGTACCTATGTATATACCTATGAGTAGATTATCTTGTGTCATTGAACAGTACTGATACAAATTAACCTACAAACTAGAAGTGAAGGTTATAAAATAGGCTGAACCCTAAAATGGCAATGAAATACCTAAGAGCATCTCTAGATAGACTAAAAGTCGCTTCAGTCCTTTAGAAAGGTCAGATTACAGACTTAAACACACACAGAAACCAGGACAAATCTTCATAAAGTTTAGCTAAGAACCATCTCGATCTCGTCAGCATTTAAAAAAAAACCGCTTTAAAATCGCTCCAATCGTTTAGGAAATATGATGCCACAGCCAACAAAAGATAGATTTTTTTTTAGGGATGTAAAACGCTCAGAAACAGTGTTACTAAGTTTGACAACACTCAAACCAATTCGCAACCCATAAGAATCCTTTCAATTCAGATTTTTTTTATTCCATCAGAAATTAACACTTTCTCCATTACCCCCGGTTGATCATGACCCATATTAAGGATTAACCCTAGCACGGTTTTACAATTAATTTAATATGATCTAACAGAGATTAATACATGTAGCGGAGCTCCTTGCCTGCGGCCTGAGACACGACACATGCATCACCCTCTAAACACAATTAACGAGCTGGAGAGTTACCATTCATCTATGTTAGTACAGTATTTGTCTTCATAACAATCATGACGAGCTGCTTAGTGGACGTTTGTCGCGATTTAGATTGAGTAATGGTACTTTTTTCTTACTGCTTTTTTCATTTGACATAGGTATGTGTGTGTATATGATATTTTGTATTTATGTGAAGGTGAATTTAATGTAAGTGTAGTTTGAAAAGTGGTTTTAGTGTCGTATTTCCTACTAGCTGTCGGACTACTTTGCACGCGACTTTGTATGTAAATTTTGAACCGTATATTTTCCGGTATAAAATGTAGCCTAAGTGTTATTCCAGACTATAGTTCTCTCTCTGTTCCAAATTTAATCCGTTCTGGTTTAATTATGTAAACATCTATTTAAAGTTTTTGTAATGAAAATAATAATAATTAAAAATAAATATAAAATAATTGACTTTTGTTGATTACCTTCGATACCATTAAGACCTGAGCTGTCCAGAGATGCCTAGTGGACTGTTGATATATCCAAGTCCTACAGTCGTCGATACAGTCATCCAACGTCATCCTTGCATGATCTGGAAGAAATTTTGAATGTTTAAGACGAGTGGGACTTAGGATGAACATTGATAAAACCAAAATCATGCATAACAGTCATGCATCCCAATGTCCCGTGGTTGTAAATGGTGCCACTCTCGAAACTATGCAAGAATTCTTCTATCATGGCCAAACTATCAGACTGGACGGTACAACTTCTATCAAGAAGCCGATAGAATTCATCTGGGCTGAGCAGCATACAGGAAGCTACGTGGTATTTTTGAGTCGTTGATCCTACAATTCCTAAAGATTAAAGAAACGTGGACATTTAGCGTTTGACTGATCCACAAGTTTAAGGTCGCTCAGCTTGCGATGGCCCTTACTAGGTTCAGTGTTTCTCTAGTTGATAGAATTCGAAATGAAGTCATTTGGCCGAGAATTAGAGTAACCGACATCGCGCAGAGTATCAGTACGCTGAAGTGGACATAGGCCCTCATGTCTCCAGGCGGACCGATGGTAGTAGCGTAGCGTAGGAAACCCTGCCGCATAATGGACCTTTTTAAGAAGGTTGTTGCCTATTGGTAATGAGTGGATGCGGACTGCCCAAGACCGGAATAGTTGGCGCTCCTTGGGGGCCTTGGTCCCGTAGTGTAGCGATAGGCTGATGATTAATTGATTTTTAGAAAATGTAGTTTGTCTATCTTTTCTAAAAGTCAATTCATTTTTATTTCACCTTTTCAATTCCTTTGCGCTATACTTCAGATCGTATTTATTATTAGTAATTTTCATCGTATCTCAGGATCAAATCCTGATTTGGTTATAATACTTATCATGGACCACCAAAAGTATACTTTTACGAATAAAAAAAAAATAGATACATACAGTCGAACACAGAAGCTCCTGCTTTTTGAAGTCCGTTAAAAATATAATATGACTAAATTAATAAGTAGAAATATAAAAACATTTCCTTTTAAAAACCTTTTCTTTTCTTTTTTTTTTAAATAATTTAGAGCAATAGTAGTTAAATAAATGTGGACGCTTGTAATTGGCATGTGCTACTACGTATTTCAATGTAATACTGTTTAAGCCGTAAGCTTCCCAAATAAAATAATTTATTACGAAAATACCACAGGCATGTACACAGATAAGGAAAAAAATCTCAAAAGTGTCAATAATTAATGAAACTTAAAAATGTAATACCGAACATACTCCGAAATATAGTCGTACTAAGTTTACAAAAACAAATGTGCGATATAAATTTCCTAAACGTTATGATTTTTATCTAAAGTTATCGTCTACTAATCAAGGTATGACATTTAAATATATTATCCAGCTTTATATGAAAATGTGAAAATGAAAAATAATTTATTGCCGAGTCATTACAAACAATATTGCCAGTGGCCCCACACTAGGCAAGCCTGTCCTGTGGGTGCCTGATACGCTTACAATTTTCGTCATACATTGCTCGGGCGACGACATAAAAGTCCAGTCCGGGAGTGATCCAAGGTACAATATATATATATATATATATATTTATATTCATTTTCATTTATTATATAAATGAAAATGAATATAAATATATATTTATATTTATATTCATATTTATATTCATATTACATATATATTTATATTCATTTATTATATAAAATCCTAAGAAAAACTATTTATTTTTGCTAAATGCGTTAGCCTAACTATTAAGTGTTTGAAAAAAGTAAGGAGGATTTAATGGCTATATACATATTTAATAACATATATTTTACTATACTTTTGTGTAATTTGATTTTCCAATGTCATTAAAAAGGTATCTTTGTATGGGGAATTGTCGCTGTAGGCGGTTTCTACATTGTACCTTTTTGTCGTGTCCTTTTGCAACGGTTTCAATAGGCTAGGCTGGCTAATGTAGAAAGCTCGTTAGCCCCGAGGTATAAACAATTTACTCGCTACTTAGACTTTAAATAATGCTATTTTGGTACATTGTATTTAATGGACTGGGGAAATAAAATCTGTATGTAATAAATTGGATTTAAATTCGACGTTGTTAAACGGATACCTATTTCTTCTCCTTTTTTTATGATTGCTCGAAGTTAGGGTATAGGGTTCTGTAGTTATCGACTCACTTCTTGTACCTATGTACCTCTTTTGGTGAAGGTATGTATGTTAAACTAATTAAAAAACAAATGGTAATTTAATAACCTGACAAATAGACAAAATTTACAAATTTTATGTATTATTAAATATCATTGATTAACATAGGTATGATGTTTATATTAAATAAAAATTATTAAAAGTTAAATAAAGGATCATAAAAAATTGTTAGCATCAATTTCCAGCTTTGTAAATTTTAGCTTCTTTGGTATTTCTACTCAGTATATTATAATATTGGTACTCAGTACAAATCCGATAGTCTTCTTTCGTTCAGATTTCAAATTCTTCAACTTTATTAATAACTATATCTATAAATACATTTTTTTGTATTTGAAAGTAAAGTGTTAATTACTACGTTTGATAAAATATTGCCTTTGACATGAAGTTATTTATTTACTCGAACATATGCAAGATAAGTCGACTGTATGATGAATGATTAAGTTTCGTGCTTGCTGTTTCTGTGACATTAGACGGTATAACTATTATATGTACTGACTTAAATTACAAATGTGTTATTTAACTGCACAGAAGTTACTTTGTTAATATCTGTTTTTTTTTAATGGTATATAAGACAAACGAGCAGACGGGTCATCTGACGGTAAGTGCCTAACTTCGCCCATGGGCATTACCAACTCAAGAGTCTCAAGTGTGTCTTATTCTTGTGCCTCAACGATCTTTGAGGGTTACCCCCCAAACACCATTTACACCCAGTTTGCTGTGAGGCCGTGGTATTACGCCTATACTTGCCTAAGCATGGCTTCGTCTGATCAGTTGGAACGCAACACTTACACTATTCAAGTGCTTCGTATTCCCCTAAAATTCTACGGAAACTCGGATAAGACAATTGTAGCGGACAAGGTCCCCCGTACTTCACAATATGGCTGCCTGTTGATAAAGTGGAGGCTAAGGTACTTGCAGGAAATTGGTTTTTGACAGAACACCGTTTGGATTTAGACGATTCTATTCGATTTCGGCGGGATCTCCACACAAAAAAAAAGTATCGATAAAATGTACCTACCAACTGATAAATGATAGAAGCTGTAGTATTTAACTATTAATCGAGGTTCGCGTCAGATATTATTTATTGATCGAATAACTCCACTGCGACTGTCTAGTAATAAATGTGAATAGGTTCAGATATTTATTGTAATGTTTGTACCAGAATAATAAAATCCGTGAAATATTCATTACTTATTGAGTGGTTGTTTACAATTACTAAGTTATCTTGTCCTTTGTTTGATGGATCTATTTAAGTACCAGTGATCAAGAAATACATTATCTTAAAATATATTCTTTTTAGTAATTTCCAATACTTATTTTATATATTAACGCCTATATATTTGGGGCCGACAGTTGTGTAATATTATACTACATATTAGAATAGATCTTCTTGTATTAGATTTATATTTATTTAAGTATACGGTTTTGCTGACGTGTGAATTTCGGGGATGCCCGACTAGTTTCGGTCTCGACAGGAGGCCAGCATCCCCGAAATACACACCTGAGTAATACCGTATATTTAAATAATTATACTACATACATATCATGTAGCTCGTAGCTGCAGATATACAATCAATTTTAATTTTACAAAAGAGAGCCATTAGAGCCATTTATAATGTACGTAGTCGAACGTATCCCTTAGGGACCTATTTCAGAAAATTAGCATCCTGACGGTGCCTTGTCAGTATATTTATGAAAACATTATGTACGTAAGAAAATATCTGCATCTATTTACAAAACGACGCGAAAGATATAACTAAATTACGAGAGAACGAAATAAATAAGTTGAGCCAAAATTCAGATTAGTCAAAGTACAAACATCTTTTATGGGGTACTGTATAATAAAATACCTTCTGATGTTGAATGATTATTTAGCTGACAAAAATGCTTGGCAACTTGCTTGTCCTGCTTTACAGCCACACACAATAAGAAGTTTCACTGGTGTATTAGTTTTTTTTTATACTATTATTATTTATTATTGTTTACATGTGAGAACTGTGTAGTCAATTATTTAGGTTTATCTTTTGTGTCTCCTGGCAGTTTTGAGTGTCACGTTCGGCTCCCTTTGGTATGGTTGAGATGGATGATGGCTGGCGCAGGCGCCATGCTCGTGAACGAGTGCCGTTGATCGGGTCTGGTCATCTCCGGACTGCTATTACTTAGAATAGTAATAAACTTCGTTTTAGAATGATATATTGCATTGTCCTCATATATCTTATTTTATTTTATGTACATCTATGAATGTACACTTATGTAAAATATTTGAAAAAAGAGTGACCTTGGAGTTTCTTGTTTGTTTTTTTTCCATAGGATCTACGTATTGGAACAGGCAACGACTACATGACTGACTTAGTCTGACCGACCTCCTATCTTGACAATTCAAAAATACATATGATTAGTTCAGTTGAAATAAACGATTTTGAGTTTGATTTGATTTTCTTACAAGTTTATTAACTGAATGTCAAAGAAGAAAACGTTGAGCTAAAAGTAGTGACAAATTAATTGCCAATTGAATTAAAGAACAGGGCGTTAAAAGGTATAAAAAATATATTTCTTAGCTATGCTCTTGATATTTGACTCTATGAAATCTCACAGTTAATGCTACCCGGTATGTCATTTTCTACCAAGAAGTTAACTCATTGGGAAATAAGGATGTAACTTCAAGCTCTTCTTAAAAGAGGTATATTTTTCATTGCAGAAAGATAAGAGCTGTTTATTTGAAATTTAATCTTTAAAACATAAAAGACAGCCAAGTACATTACAAAATCCAGAATCGACCTTCACCCAGCAACAAACATACATATACTATATCTACTTTTATAACGTAACTAAATTTGTAACTGCCATTAATGTTCGCATTTGCCAGTCCGAACACTTTCGTCGAAAAAAGTCCATTAAATATATGTTTAAAACAGATAAGTACAGGACTCATCGTGCTTCGTGAGATGTAAAGCTCCATGGAGCTCCATAAAGCGATTTTTTTGTATTTATTGTTTGTGTTATACAGAACTTTAAAAAATTAAAGAGAGATTTAAAAGTCTTATATGTGTAAATGTCTTCACATTTACACATATTAGACTTTTAAATATCATTTTTAGTTAAGTAACAGTAAAATATAGCAATAAACTGAAGAGGAAAATGTAAAGATAAAATAGAACTCCATACCTAATCTCTTAGTCGAAAGTGTAAGTAAGAGTCGAAAAATTGTTTGTTATTAAATCTCTCAGGAAGGGTCCATAAAACTGCCAGCATTACCGTTGCTGAATGTAATGTACACATATGTATATAGTAGATCTTTAATTAATTTAATGAGACACAAATAATCATTGGGTGATTTTGAAACTCCACGGTATATGCATTCTTAAGCGCTTTTGCACAACCAGACATTCTGTAACAAACTGTTAGGCTCAAAATTCCCGGACTCGGGTAGGTATTATTATTTCATACTGCGGATGGCTTATTAGCATAAAATATCTAAGTGTAAGCCACTCTCCAAATTGAAGTAGAAAATTTGTGGAGGTATCAGCTTCACCGTGGTCTACCTTTATTAAGTATGGAGGATGACGGCTTGGGTAGAATGATGATGTACCTTGAAAGATAGGGTTGTCGGAAATGTGGTCTTTCGGGCTTATAATTTACAGAAGGTACATTTATTTTCACAGGTATATCTTAAGTCGTTAGTAGATATATACTATACCTACTGAAAAAGATTTCATCTGTATTTTAATGGATTTTAAGATGCTGATTTAGTTGCAACAAGGAGAGCACAGCAACACTTAATGAAATATATACAATTACATATTCACATTCACATTATAAATAAAATTAATTACCTAAATAAAATGTGTGGTACAAAAGTACAAAAATCTACAGTATCTAACGCTTTTTGTAATTCTTTCTTTATCACTCTCTTCACTGAAGAAAAGCACGACTGCATGGATAGCGCGCTAAGTGGTCTCCTCGCCATTATGCTGCATCGTATAGTGTGGGGATCGAACCCACAACACTCGGTGTGGGTTCGATCCCCACACTAGACAACATTTTGTGTAGTCCTCAAATTGTTTTTTCTGTGTCTGGGTGTTCTTTGTGTCCGTTATTTGAATGTTTGTAAAGTGTACACAGGAATGCATCCAATAATTCTGCAATTGCATATTTCTCCCTTGTTACAATTGCGTATTTGGTTGTGCAGCACCGTGACAAAAAGATTCTTTCGAGAAAAACGGCTTCGGCTTTTATATACGGGCAATAAAATATCAGATCAGCAGTTAGTGTCCCTTCAGTAAACGACTCCTTCTTACTTGAAATAAATGTTGATTATCTATTAATAATATTAACGTTCTCTATTGTACACCAAAGACGCGGAAACAGACATTATAACAGGAAAAAGAAATGCACAATGGGCGGCCTTACCGCTAAGAAGCAATATCTTCCAGGTAACCTTAGGATGGACAGGAGCGTGATGAAATACGTGGGTTTTTTTGTTAAAAGATAAAGTGGAGCTTTATTTTAAGCTTTACTATTATTACTTTTATAATTTTTCTTACAACAACTGATAGTTATACTCGTACATACATAAACTCACATTTCAACGACTTTTATTGACATCTATTCAAGTAAATACATTCTTATCTCCTCCACTACTTCTGAAAACTAATGACGCTTCTACGATTACATATACACATACATTACAAACATATTTTATACGAAATTAAAACCTATAAAGAAAGGATAAACAAAAGAGCTTACTCCTACTTAAAAGATCGGCAACGCACTTGTGACTCTTGAGCTGCGGGTTTCCATGGGCGGCGGTAGTCACTTACCATCAGGTGACCCGTCTACTTGCTTGCCCCATCGCATAAAAAAAAAATAAACGACGTTCAAACTTCAACAAGTCAGAATAATGACAATTTATACGGCTTAACAATGACTTAACAAGTTTCATGCCATCAGTTACAAAATCAATTTCTCTTGCCATCTCCTGCTACTGCAGGTACAATACAATAAAACAAAGAAGAGAGCTTCAGGCCTATAAACCTAGAACCATTCGAAGTAAACTTAATAGATATCTCTTTGATCATCACGTAAAAGGTGAGTGGGAAGACAAAACAGAAATGTACAAGTAGAAAATCTTTAGTTTTTTCAACCTTATATGTAAAGAAATACAGATGAAGTGATATCACGTCTCTTCATTCATCAACCCACCGTTACTTTTCCTTCTGATACTATCTCATGTCTAAAAGGGGTGTTCGGAAACTTTGTATTCAAGTCAAAATAAGTTACAGAGTCTCATGTCAAACAAGGATATGCACTTACAAGGCCCGAGGGACGAGTCGCTCAACTAGAACTAATCTAATGCCGAAACTAACTTGCTAGTAAGGAATCTAATATAGACTTTGGAATTGTTCTGCTGCGGTTAAGTGATATTTAGAGACAGTAGGTACAGGCGGTGAATTTCAAATGAAATTGTAATCGGGTTGTGTGTGTTTTGTCTAGCGAGTAATTTACAAATCTATTTTGCGTAGTTTCTTATTTTATAAGTTTTTTTCACTCTTTGATAAGTGACCGAGACCGACCGGGTAAGTTCCTTCAACCCTTAACAATGAGGTCCTTCCATAACTTGGACAAAGGCTATAATCCCCACTAGACTGAGAACACTGTTAGTTATATTTTTAATCGCTTTTTATTTTATTACAATTTGTTTGTAATTGATTTACTTATATACGCTACATACACATATTCCACTTCAGAATTTGATACCCAATTAGCGAATGACTTAATATTTCATTTGCGCATTACACAGCTCGGCTATTTGAAGTCTAGCCTAGCAGTGTACCCTCGGTCTTAGGTGGCACACGCCCGAGGCGTCGCGGTAATTATTCAGCAGCATTCAGACGCATCTGCGCGCTCCCAGTACTCTCGCAGCCGCCGTTCTCTTTTTTTATTGTCTTGAAAAATATTTTCTTAAGCTGGGCGGTATTCACACTTCGGATTATATTCTATAAAAATATTTTAGGATTTACATTTTATTTCATTTAGATATAGAATTCTTGTCATCGTCATCGTCATCTTAATTTGCTTGGAGATAATCATACTTTGCATTAAAGTGTTTGCATACCTAGCAGTCAAATGCTCCTTCGGTGTGTTGACTGTAACTTATTAAACTGTTTTTATTTTCTGAAGTCTTTGTCCTTTGTTGTTGGCATGACATTATTATATGTAAACTTGTATAACACACATTAAGTCAAAAAATCACAACGAATCCTAAACAAATAATTGCTCAGTAAATCAACTCCATATGAACGAACCTTTAATTTTCTTTTACAAAAATCGCTAGCAATGCGTTGTATCCGGAGGGGATTTAATTAGACAGCAACCGCGACGTAATGTACTGTGAACATAGATATAAGGGAGATTTGTAATGACGCATGGGCAATGGGTAGGCTCCATTTCCACTTAATAAATATTTTTTTGCGGAGTGCTTGTATGACTGTATTGCGAAGTTTGTGTGATTCTGGTTGAAATGTTTGTAACGTGAGCTTATTTATATTTCGTTTTTTTTTTATTTACTTATAAGCGTCATCTTTTATATAAACATCAATTCTAGCTACTGTTAAACAGTTTACGATGTCCATAAAATCCGTAGAATTTCAATGTAATATCTAAAAAACTTGAATATTATAATTTAGTATATGCGTGATGTTACAAAAAGGTATTGTCATATTTTAGGTTTGTATAGAAGACAAAGTAAACAACATAAAAAGCAAAAAAAAATTTTGGAAAATTAGTAGAACCTTAGAAAAATTAGTAGACCTTTCATAGAAATTTTACTTTTAAACTGACAATAAAATATTTGAATTGATCGATAACTAAAGTATATGTTGTAAGAAAGAGTACACTAAATTAGAAAAAAAAATCAACCGACCTTTGAGGAAATTCTGTAATAATTGTCAAAAGTGTTATAATCATTTACATTTCATCCATCAGTTTGCAGATAGTGGTGTATTTTCGGATCCTATGAAATGTAGTAAAATCATTCAATTGTATAGATCTGGTACTACTTCAGACTCAACTAACTTTAGTCCGATTTCGGTACTACCAGTATTCAGTAAATTTTTTGTTAAAAATAATTTATAATACATAGTGACTTTAATAATAATAATTCATTACATAAAAGCAATTCGGTTTTACAAGGGGTGGCTCCACAACTGATGCCGGTGTAGAGCTTGTAAAACATATTTTTGATGCCTGGGAGGATTTTTATGCTCGATGCCCTAGGTATACGGTTAGGTTTGCGATTATCCAAAGCTTTTGATTGTGTTGTACATGAAACTTTGATCAGGAAATCATATCATTACGGTATTAGAGGCGCAGCGCTGGATCTTCTTAGTTCTTATCTAAGTAATAGGATTCAGAAACTTGATATTAATGGTACACTATCTCCAGGTTCTGTGGTTAACATGGGAGTTCTACCGTCTTCTGAAATGTATGTCTACTACAAACTTGTAAACCGCGCTGTTTCAAAAGTGGTTCACTGGTTTAACGTTAGCAATTTACTACTCAATGGGGAGAAAACTAAATATATATCAATACTACTCCAAATGTTAAACAGGTAAAAAGTACGATAACTATTAAAGAAGATGAATTGGAACTAGTGGATACCACAACATTGTTAAGCATTACTCTTGATTTAAAGCTTTAATGGGGCCCACATACTGATAAATTGTCGTATAGACTCAATTCTGCGGCATACGCAGTTAGAACAATTCGTGAATTTAATGATATTGAAATAGCCAGATGAGTCTACTTTTCTTATTTTCATAGTATAATGTCATATGGTATTTTACTGTGGAGCAATGCCTCCGATATTTAGTCTGTCATTTCACTGCAGAACACGACTTTTCAAGGAATTTATATTTAGATAATCGTTATTCGCTGAGGCAGAAATTCAAAGAAATAAACATATTGACAGTGACATGTTAGTATATCTATGAAAACTTATAAATACTTACGAAACGTGAAAATAAATGAAAAGATATATGTATTGTGACCAAAAAACTCATTTTTGTCTTCTTTAGAAACATTTTATTGTCCTCTATTATTTTGTGAAAATTTTGCAGCGCTCAGGGTGCCCGTCAGGGTTGACTATCTAGTAAACCTTGACTGATAATAAACAGGAACGGTGTGTTGGTTCACAGGATTTACAGGACTCTTAAGTAATACCTGCCCTGTATTACTTAAGAATAATTTTTCTTAAGTTAGGGACTTCACTGCCTGAATTATATTAGTTAATGTGGTCACACATTGCAAAAATAGACATAAATTCGTCTCAGGAAAATAAGTTTCCTTATTCCTATGCAGTCCACGTTTCAGACAGAACTAATGGAAACCACTTAATTTGTTGTCCAAAGTAAATCTGCAATTTTAGTATTCGCTTTAGTGGTTTCCTACAGAACAACGTCCTCAGAGTTAAAACCGATTGAGGCCCTCCTAAGAAACTGTTGTATTAAAAATTTATAGTTTTTATTGTTTAACTGCTGAAGCTGTATATTTTTTTATAGAACCTTATCTATTATTATTATTGGTACTTATTACTTCCCATATATTTTTTTGATTAAAAATAAACATGAAAGTAAAGATTAATGTTCAAAGTCAAGTAAGTTACACCGATTGTTATGATCATTGATTTGTTGGATTTGTCTCCTAAAGAAGAAAAAAATATTTTATTTTGAGAAAATAGATCCTGAGACGTTACAAACAGTGTTTCGGTCGTCAACATTACAAACGGTCACATTTGCAACTCATGAAAAAATATTTCCTACCCAAAAAAAATCTCGTTCTACCCAACATATATTCCGATTTCAACTTATTGAAATTTACTATAGTTTTGGTACAGGCAATGAAATAATCGTAAAGTACATATATCGCACTGCTATTAAAAGAGTGTATGAACTCAAAATGAAGCTTTTTTTCAGAAACGATAGGAAACTGATTAAGTTTTCTATCGTTTCACACACATACACATAAAAAATTGGGTAATGATGTTATATATTGAAATGTATATTTATATAAATATATATTTATAGAAAACTGATTGATAGAAAACTTAAGCAGTTTTGTATAGTTTTTGAAAAAAGCTTAATTTTGAGTTGATACACTCTTTTAATAGCAGTGCGATATATCTATTTAAAATAATATTTATAAATTCATGTTATGTTTTGGGTCGGTTTGTTCAAAGAATACCTTTGACATTAATGGGGATGGCACAGGTAAAGCATAAAAGATGATTATACTTTCTTTTTCTTTTGTTTTTTGAAGATTTGTAAGATTTTTTTTATATATTGTTCTTAAAAGTGTCATTAAAATAAAATTTTATATGCTAACATATTTACCTGACTAATATGTTATAACAATATAAGAACCTACTATGTATTTTGGTTGAAAACGGAACCGAATTCGGCAATGGGCAGATAACGGAATAATTATTATTATTTATCACTTGTTTTTTTTTTTTTTTTTTTATACTATAGGGGGACAGACGAACAGACGGGTCACCTGATGGTAAGTGACAACTGCCGTCCATGGACACCCGCTTCTCAAGAGTCGCAAGTGCGCTGCCCGCCTTTGAGGGTGATGAGGGATGGGGGATACAGGGAGCGGAAAGAAGAGAGGGGGGATGAAGAGAAAGGAGATGAGGGGAGAGGGGGATTTGGGCCGCCGGAAACCTCACTCATTTCAGGGAAATGCAACGCAAGCGTTACTTCACAACCGATTTTCTGTGAGGCCGTGGTATCGCACCGGTCGAGCCGGCCCATGTAAGTAGAATACGGATGAACCCTAAAAGTTATGCTGAAGTCACAATAAAAAATCCCACTGCCCGTTTAATTAGCATCATCCTAAATTAATCAAGTAATAAGGTTCACTATTTTCTTTACATAACATTAGGTACTCTATTATTTATTATAGTACAGTGACCGCCACAAAGCCCACTCAACTAGACTTTTATTGTTTTATAAAGTTTAATGTCCTGTTTGTTAAAATAATTACGTAACCTATCAAGCTACTATTAATTCAGACTATCCATAAATACAATTTCCTCAATAGAACTTTATAGGTCATTCAATGAAGTGTTGCAACAAATCGTCCGCAGCAAATGGTCAATCAGATGACACATCGCGTTTAATCATCGGGTGATTGTGAACTGATTGTTCAGTGTTTGTCGTCTAGCTGAACACATTACCACATAAACTGTGTGCTACTATGAGTTCTAATGTACTTCTTGTAGATTTGTACATGGTTAGTGTGTTCTAACTAGTTACATTTATTGCGGCAGAACAATTTTTCTAAACTACTACTAATGTGTACAATTCAACTAAAGTTTGTTATTTGAATAGCTATGTGATTAATATTTCTATTATATAAGAACCAATAAACGAAAATATTAGTCTCATAGGCGTATAATTAAAATCATTAATTATTATGTTTTCAATTATTTTGTGTTATGTATTCAATTATTTTCCACAAATGCATGAGGTACATTCCCTACCTAGTTTAAAATAGTTAAAAAGAAAAAACTTGTAATTCGTCGGATTTCCAGAATGGAATTTATTGGATTGGATATTGGAATTTAATTGGATTATTTAGCAAACACAACGATTTCAAGTAACAGACTAGGAAAGTATAGTTTTAAAACGGTAAGTATTAAAGGTAGTCTTTGTGTTAAAAGTTTATTTCAACCAACTATAAAAAGGATGAGGTTCTCATTTCGACAGTATTTTTTTTTCTTTTTTTTATGTTTGTTACCTCAGAACTTTCGACTGCGTAAACCGATTTCGTTGATTTTTTTATTTGAAAGGTGATGTTTCCCGTGAGTCCCATTTTAATTTGGTCCAGTTCTGACAATGGCATCCAGAAAACCATATTAGTCTTAAATTTTATGATAGACGCATTGAAGTCGGTTGTCTACTTTTTTAAAGTGAATTATCAACAATTTCATAAGTTTTATAGCATAACTTTTCAACCAAAAATAACCACACAATGGGTAGTAAAATTGAGAATTTGTACGAATAATCTACAATAGCTCAAATATTTTTCATGAGGAGTACTCTGCGAATAATGAGTAGCATCCCCTGCATAGGTGGGTAACGATGGGTCGTGATTGCGTGGCGCACTCTCCTGCGGTTTCACCCCTCGCCGCAGACGGAACCTCGTAATACACGAATATTTAATATAGCACCTGATTAAATCTGTATTAATTAAAGATTCCGCTGAGTGATGATGCCTGCCTGGTACAGCCTTACTTACTTGAAGTGCCGTTTTAATAATTCAGAATGTTGAAAGTGTGTGTAAGTTTTTATATATATATATATATATATTTTATTTGTAAGCCTACCATAATGACTCCACTTTGCTTGATGGTAAGCAATAAATGGAGTCCAAGAGTGGTGGTCACCATCCTCATTGCATGTCTAGTCAATGCAGCATGGTGACCCACACTATGGCGGCCTGGTGAGAAGCTTTTTCACGCCCCGCTTAAAAGACCCGGGATCAAAGTGGGAAGGAAACACGTGCGCTGGTAGGGAATTCCAGGCTTTCACTGATCGGCACAGGAAAGAAGAGCCAAACCGTCTCGTGGGGGTCGCATACCTTCGACTCGCAAACGGTGACTCCTCAGGCCAGCACATGTAGTCCTGTAGAGGAAGGGAGAAGGTGGGACCAATTGGAAGAGCTCGTCAGAACACTGCCCGTGATGTAGGCGATAGAGAACTGCTATAGAGGCGACATCTCTTCGCAACTGCAGGGGCTCAAGAGACTGGGTGACCTCAGGACAGTCTATAATACGGACTGCGCGTCGCTGCAACCGACCGAGAGCGTCAAGCAGATACTGCGCATAGCCATCCCAAAGATGAGAGCAGTACTCCACGCAGAAGCGAACCTGGGTCTTGTATAAAAGACACAGATGCTCGGGCGAGAAGAACTGTCTCACCTTGTTCAATACACTGAGTTTCCGCGAGGCCGCCTTAGTGACGCTCTCGATGTAATCACGCGGATTGAGATCCCGACAGATGTCCATACCCAGTATACTAAGCCTATCCTGTAGTGACAGTTGAGTGTTCTGAAGAGTAGGAAGGGGAATTAAATAATATTAACATTTGGTGACTTTTAGTGTCTCATGGGTCATGACCTTATTTGAACGCAAGCAGTCACATAATCTCGTCCATCTCCTATGGGAGTTTTAAAACAAAGAGTTACGGGATGCTTCACTCTTTCCCTGTTAACGGAAAGGATTGTAAATAGATAGAACAGGAAACATTATTATTTCTCCTTTTCCTTTTTACATTATTTTCATAAACATAGTAATATGATGAAGTGCACATTTTTAGAGAATTAGGCTTTGAAAGAAAACTGCCAAATATTTTTCTACTATAGATTTTTTTTTGTTACAGGTATTTTATATTTGCCGCTTCCGATAGCAAGTGACGTAGGCAATACTCAATAAACAAGTTAGTACTTTTAACATTTGATATTGTAAGAATTGGCCGAGTTTGAACCGTAAGAGACACCTACAAGAGAGACTACTTACTGATTTAAATGTGAAACCCCCTCCAGTTCCTAATTAAAACTTCTCAAAATATACAAGACAAAATCATTTTAACATAATAAGATTAATTTTGACAAAAAATAAGTAAACTAAAAATATCGTCCAATTATCTAAAAATGTACATTAAATTACATCTCATACTTATGTACGTATACGTACATATATACATATAGATTTAAGTTACATTGATAGGTACGCTTACCGTACCGTTGATTATACAAATGGCCAAAAATGATCGAAGTGTTGGTTTGAGTATTAGGTACTCAAACCAATAAGAATATTAATAATACCATTGATTACTTTATATGGCTCATGCAATGTTATAGTCCACCAATAATTGATAGTGTCTTTTGAGAAACTTAATCGATTGTTATGAATTAGGTTAACGCCTTTCCAATAAAATACAACTAAAACCTCTGTGATTACTTCTCAAAGTCGGGTGACGTCCAAGGAACGACTAGAAGGCTATTTTTATAGACGCAGAGATTGTGGGACTAGTAATTCAATTTATTGCGTCTACCCTCTAACAAGGGCGCTTCTCGGCGATAATGCAATGTGATTGAGCTACTTATTGGCCCTTTACCTCTTCATTACTGCGACTAAATTTCAATCGAAGAAAAAACCTTTTCATTCTGAAAAGGGTGGTGCCGAGTTCTTGCCAAGTATTTGTTAAGTGTGAAAATGTTTCCACAATGAGACTTTTAACAATAGGAACTTTTCACTTTTCCTCTTGACACCTGAGAAAGACGTAGATGAATGTGAAGTATAACATAATGTTGCAAAAGTTATATTTATGCTTTTGAAGCGACGGCGACGCCCCACGGTGGAGACTATACAGCCCTTTTTCAAGGCGATTAAAAAACTTCCGACCCCTTACAAAAGGCTTTAATATTTTCCTTTTATAAGAGCCTTTTACAACGCAAGACATTGAAAAATATTTGTTCAATGTCTTGCGTTTCTCGTGTGCGTAGTGTTTATTGTCAATCAAAATATTTCTCACTGAGATTTACAGTAAGGGAATAAGTATAAAGAAACATTGCATCTAAATAGAGTTTCACCCCTATTGAGGGGCTTAAAAAGAATAAGTCAATTTCAAATTCTTGTTCAACTTTATTGGTTTTTGAAATACTATTAGGACTCTTTGTGATATATTTTTATCATCGTTTTATAGATAAAATGTTAAAATGAAATGATAATATCTATTATTATTTGAGAGCTTTGAAGATTCTAAATTTTATGAAATACCTTTATGCGAATATCAAAATTCATAGCCACTGCTTATTGTGTTTATTCCATCAATTTACTTTATATAGTTAACCCAATTAACCACAAAAATGTTCTACCCATGGAACGAGGTTAAAAATTGTCCGAGGGGTTCCGCTCTCTTTATAAAATATTTATGTCGAACAAAGCTACATTGTAACGTTGCAGCCTGTTTGAAGGGTTGTCCAAAATTCCAAACAAACAGACAAAGGAAACGTGACCATATTTTATGACAGAGGCAATATAAGCGCTTAGCGTTCCTGAAAGGTGTGTAGTATTATATAAAGGTTAAAAACATAACTAGTGAAATGAAACGGCAATGACTATAAAGACCAGTTGTGTGGTAGAACACTGTGTGAAAACAATAAATTAGCCGATAGGAGACCACTGCCAGACGTATCCTCTCAAGGCTTTTTTTTTATCAATAGTATAAAATGTTTTTACCCAAATGAGCCAAGTTCTGAAGGAAGGAAAGTAAAAGTTTTTAAGATGAAAGAACTATTTTGAGATATCCCTTATAAAAAGCTTAGATGTTATTGGGCCAACTTGACCGATGAGATACGATAGATGACGGAAGACAAAATCTCCCTCTCCTCTTTCCTATCTCCTCATCCTCCCTTTCTTCTTTCCCCTCCCTGTATCATCCCATCCCTCATTATGCTCCAAGGTAGGCAGCGCATTTACGACTCTTGAGTTGTAGGTGTCCATGGACAGCAGTTGTCACTTACTATCAGGTGACCCATCAGTTCGCCTGTCAAATTATATCGTTAAAAAATCAGCGCTCTGCCTCATCCCCCTGCGGCACTGCAGGTATCTGCAGTAACCATTGCAAAAATAGAACGATTCAATTTTGTTTAACAAACTAGAACAGGCCGACTTAATGAACACACCTTAGATATTTGTGACAAGAATCAATAATAATATTTACTTGTAATGTAATATTTATTTTTACTTTTAACAGTGGTAGAGCAATGCTTAGTCATGAATGGCCCGGCTCGACAGGTGCGATACCACGGCCTCACAGAAAGCCGGCTATGAAGCAACGCTTGCGTTTTATTACCAAGAAATTAGTGAACTTTCCGGAAGCCCAACTCCTCTCCCCTGTCCCCCCTCCTCTTTTCCCATCTCCTCATCTTCCCCCTCATCCCTCACCATCCTCAAAGGCGAGCAGCGAACTTACGACTTTCGAGTTGCAGTTGTCCATGGAAGGGATTGTACTGTTATCTATCAGACAGTATATATGTATACGGTCATATAGTGCCTGGTTGACGGCAATACCTAGGCTTGCTCCTGTTACGTTAGTGGGACCAAATTCTAAATAAAAAATTATGGGTGTTTATTCTACTCCTGCCTACCCCTTCGGGGATACAGGCGTGATATGTATACATGTATGATGTAGAATTTTAGTATTTATTGGGTTTTGCATCGTTTTAAACCACACCTATAATTTTACAACATTTTTTTATAATAAACATAGGAAAATAAAGTTTTTCAAATTTAGATATCTCAAGTTCACTCGCTTCTTCTAATTACAAAATAACTCTTCAAAAGTGAATACATTATATTTTAAGAGTTTCGCTTAAAATATACCTAAAGTATGAGAAAATGTTCGTGTCTGGTAAAGGTAAGGCCGTCTGGTAGGCGAGACACAGCGGGGCTCTTGTAATTGAGTGCATAAATCATACGCCATCGAAATGAGATGTGATCCTTCATAACTTTACCATGAAATAGTTGAGAATGCCTATGAAAAACGAGGAAAGAATATAAAGTGTCTTACACTATAATCTCGACTGATAAAAAGTGTTTTTGATGGGTAACCGGACATGATAAAGTTCTGTGTTAGTTTAGTTGAGATTGTATTATGGCTTAGATTTTAGACTTATATTTTTGTGTTACATTTTATGTATAAAGAAAAGCGTAGGAGTAAGAAAATCTTGCAACGTTGGTGAGATATCGATGGCAGATAACGATATTTAGAGAGTGGGGAACTGTTATCAAGTCCAATTAGTCAATATTTGTAATATCGTGTATGTATGGTATTTTTTATTTCTAGTTAAGTCAGTAATATCTATTGATATCTACTTAAAAAGTTTATCACCGTATTTTTTATTTATATCAAATAAAACTAAGAGCAACCAAGCGGTTTAGTTTAGATATTAACATTTGAAAAAAATAGTTTCCGTTTTTTTATGTAATATATGTTTGATTCTACTTTCTATTTGCTCGTATCATATTGATATTTTAACATCGCTCACTCAAGTGTACTACCTAGATAAGCACTTGGATTACATTCCTTCTGTTAGTAAGTATACGTAAAGTAAAAGATATACCATTATCAGCTTACGTGCACTAACCACATTGATCGTATATATTATATGTTACTCTATATATGTAGGCTAATCATAAAACACTAGATTAATGCATACATAGATTGTACATATACATATATTTTAGAGGCACAAACATTCAAAGATAGTCGCCGTGAAACGTTTAAATCCTCTGAAACTAAACAACCTCTTTTGTTACAGTACAATTTTACGTTCAAATTCAATTTAAATATCCCTATTTTATAAACTTGCTCAACAATTATTTGAAATCGTCCTTTATAAAAAATATATAAATATAGATCAATACACACAGCGTCACCGCAATTATAGGTAACCTTGTCAAATGTGAAATTAATATTACGTTGAACTTATTTTGTGGTTCAATCCAGAGATAATATACTTTTTTTATTGCCCAATTCATATGTGGCTAAGATCGTAAATATTAAATAACAGCTTAACGAAAGTACGCGGTTGGATTTATATCTCAATATCGTCGACCCTTAGCTGTACTTGCCACCTGTATAGTTTCTTTATGGACGGGGTTTCCACGATGAAAATTTGAATCTACGGACAAAAAGCGTAATTTTTGTCTAGAATACTGAAGCACTCAACTAATATAATAACTGAGATAAGTAAAAACATATTTATATAAGTCTATAAATTTCTTTTTTAAGAGGTACTAAGCAAGAAAGTCGGTTTGATAGTTACACTCTCATTCTTTTTTTTTACTTCTTTAATGATGACTCTTCATCATTTAAGAATCATCTTTTTGGCGTCTCTACGCCAATACAAAGAAAATCCTACATTTTCATTTTCAAATAAATTTTACTTACACACTCATGTGGCATATTACAAGTAACAGTCCTTGATTATAATAAATAATAAAGACATACTCAGGCCTGCTCCTCGGAGGGGTAGTCAGAGGCGTCATTAATTACGACTAAACCCTGAACGTTGATTTTGCGTTTAAGCTGGTAGCATTTATTCTAGAAATAAAATAGTACTTCTAAGCATAGTAGTGTGGTTAATTAAATCATATACACTTTATATTTATAAATCGATAGTTAATAATGTACATACATATCCCGGCAAATGCGGATGTGTGGTAACCGTTTTATGATACTAATATTGTTTTCATATCACGCAAGGTATTAAGTAATAATTACTTTACTAAACGACTTTAGTACCGCCATCTTTAGGTTTATTTGTATTTAATGTTCAGTTTTTTTTCTTTTAAGAAATCATTTTTACTATTAGTTATTGAAAAAGGCATAATACATCAATTTAACTCATTGTAAGCATTTAACTTAATTATATAAGCAAAGCATACCGCGTTGATAAAAAAATATGTTCCTAAAATTAAATATATATAAATTTAAAAGAAGAGACATTGTTAAACAATATAAAATCCAACTGGCATATTAACTTTCATTTTTTTTATATAATATAGGGGGACAGACGAACAGACAGGTACCCTGACGGTAAAAGACCTTCAGAGTCGTAAGTGCGCTGCCCGCCTTTGAGGGTGATGAGGTTTGTTATACCTATGTCACTCCCCCTATTTAGACGATTCTAATAATACCCCACACGCGGAAATCCATCAAACCCTCTAGGCTTTAGGGCGGCAAAAGAAACAAAGAAACATCATACATATATACCTATGTTTATACATAAATCCGTACACACGTACCTAAAACTTTAAACAGTCCTACAAGTGGTAAAGTTAAACAGAGGTGATTGTACCGACAGATATAATGCTGCAATTAAGTATGCGTTATACTACCCTATGATTGTACAGAACCCTGGTGACCTCACTTATAATTTGAATAGACAATCTTCACACTTTTCAGAGACCTATTTTAAGAAATGTTCAGAATCTTTGTTAGTCGTAATAGTCTTAAGCCGCCGATCCAATATACAGAAAGAAGTTTCTATAACACGTGAGGCACTGTACCACTTAAGAAATAACGTCAAACGCTCCTATCATCATATATATCACGCCTTTAACGGGGTAAACAGAAGTGTTTCAAACGCAATTTTTAATTTCTAATTTAGTCCCACGACTTATAAGGGGGCAAGCCTATTGTCGTCATGGTATACCACCGTGATAGAATACAGACAACCTTGGTCGCCTTTAATTACATCCACGGGAAGAAATGGGGTAGCCCTATTCTCCTTCACCGGGAGCTACGTGGCTTACTATGGAAAATAAATATAAGATCACAATATTTCTTTCGTGTTATAGAGTATATTTTAATTTTAGGTATATTTGTTCCTCAAACAAGAAGGAGGACTTATCGATTTAGAGATATTTTTCATATATTAGCAAATCGGATAAAGCTAGATAAATCTGTACTATCAATGCCGAAAGTTTTTTCTATATCGTGATAGCGCGTTAAGATACATTTTCAAACAAAACCCCATTTATTGCCCGCGTCGTAACTGCGTTTGAGGTCTGACTGTTGCGACTGTTTTCAAGACTTAACCGCTGAAAACATGTCGTTACGTCTATAGGTGTAACAAAATAGTATGGTCTGTACATCTGCTTTTATATTTAAATATATTACAAAAATCGAGATCGCAATTTATTATGTAAACAATGTCTGGAAGTCGGTATTTATAAACAAAACTGTGCTAGCAATTGATATTCAGTTCGTTCAACATAGAGTTGGCTGTGGCGGAGACATTTACTTATCAGGAGTTGCACCGCTTGTTTGTTTGTTTATGTGGCACGTTTTTTTTTTGTGGCTGAAAGTATTTCTAGTTTAAGCTTTTGATTAATTGAATTGTTATAATAAGTACACTGAAATAACAAATGTAAGTAGTAAACCTGTAAACAGGTATTATTCATAAAAAGAACATTATATTATTACCTTTTGCATAATTTTACTGGTAAATAATGTCGTTTACCATACAATAGAGACATTTATTTGCCAACTTTGTTGATAGACTTGGCTTTGTTACTTCTGTGTATATTTGCTCGTTGTTCAATGTGTATGTGTACTTGAGGCATAAATTTACTTGTGAAATTCATTCTAACTTTTCCAGTTAACAATGAATGCGACACAGCTCTAACCTCTCCGCAAAAGCCGCGAAACAACTGTAAATAATGTCGCAGCAGTGTTTTGTTGGTTCCTTAATTAAAACAACAAAGTTTCAAGTATGTTTTTCTTGATAACAATGTCATACGTAATTAGATAGCACAGTAGAACAACGTAGTATTTCATTAAAGTTTAGTTTATGCAATGAAAATAAAGTGCATAACATTATTTGATCTTAACGGTATTCTACATTAAAAATCTACAGTTCATGCTTATAATGTCTTAATCAACTTCGTAGTATGAGGTTTATCAAGTAGCCCACCAGCTATTATGCTTGTACAGTAAAGTTATTGTAAAGCCAGATATACAGTGCAACCTTAATATAACTTACATCAATATAACGACTTCCTCGATTAAACAAATTCTTCGTAATCCCCTTAAATTGTCCATAAGAGTCAATGTAAAATATACCTTTACATTGCGAATTTTTATTGCTAACAACCCCTTTATAACGAATTTTAGAGTGTAAATACCTCTAATTACATAATTTTGTCAACCCAAAACCTTTATATAACGTCGCAATAAACAAACCTCAGTTTAACGAATTACTTGATATAACGAATATTTACTTGTTCCCTTCCGATTTGTTACATCGAGGTTGCACTGTATCTATTTATAGAAAATTAACAAACAGAAAAATTTATTTGTTTTATTTTGTTTATAGGTAATGATTCTAAAAAACATACATACACTTATGCCAATATCCTTGAAGGAGTAGGCAGAAGCGTAGTTAAAGCCCAGAATTAGACAGTTACAATTCAAACAACACTTGCGTTTCGGGGGCAAGCAACTTTTTGGAATTACATGGGTACTTTGACTGATTTGAAATCATGAAGCAATGCTGAAATGTTCCCTCAATATATGTACACATTATAAGTATACCTATATAATAATTAAGTAAAGATATCTTTTCGTAAAGAATTTAGAGATTCCAAAAGGATGTCGAAAGTAAATTACTGCAAGAAAGGAATCTACATCCAGAACGATTTTGTTGATGATAAAAACATGTCCACCAAGTTATTACATTACAAATTAATGTACTGTAATCTCCTTTAAAATTCAAAACAAAAAAATAAAAATTACATCGTAGTATTAGTTCTATTCCTAAACTTAGTTCTGTTGTTTAATACAGACAAAACTGCTCTATATCTCCAACTTCCACTACAACACCACAGATACCACAATTTATGTCGGGATAGTCTTTTCACGAGTCATTGCTCCAAACTTTCCAACGACAGCGATTAAGATTTACAACAGGACTGGTCCTAAATAACTTTAATTGTTGGGATACCTACAGGGATAAATTTATGGACTCAAAACTATTTGTTGGGTTTTTAAGCTTTAGCGTTACTTACCTGTTTTTGAACTCACCTAAAGTATTGATGTATTATTACGTAAAATGAGCCGACATTTTCTGAAAAATCAAAGCCCGTTACTATCGCTTTCTCCCCAGATTTGTTCTACGCTTTATTACCATGCAAAGTACACTGGTAAGCAGCCCCTGCTGCTCCTCCAGTGACTAAAAGATTAGGTTTTATTGGACCGTACTGTAAGTCACTTCCGCCGCCCAGGAACACTTGCAACTCAAGAGCCACAAGAGTGCTGGCCGCCTTCTAGGGTAGGGGAAATGAAGGAGGGGAAAGAGGGGAAGGGAACGGGGGGTAAGAAAAGAGGGTTGGGCCTTCGGTAACCTCACTCACTTGGTCACACAATGACCGCTATTTGTGAGGTCGTGGTAATTCTCCGATCGAGCTGGAACAAACGTGGAGATACCCCACTCTTCTCCAGTAAAGTCATGGCACTGTCATGACGCTAAACAGAAAATTCTTAGTTTTCCCATATCACTATGTACAGATGTATGTACGTATTTACGTATGTCTACAAGACATACATATATACGTACATACGCTCACGCCTGTAGGTATTAAACACCCACATTTTGAATATTTGAATTTTGTCTAACTAACGTAATAGGTGGCAAGCCTATTGCCGGGCACTGTATGACTGTATACATACTGTCTGATACATAGCTGTCCGTAAAACTTTTACGATACCACCGGGAAGAGATTTATTTTCCCTATACAATATACAAGATTTGCTAAAAAGAGTCATCTCTCAGGATAGGATAGGAGTGTCAACCTGCTTAGACACTAAGAACTGAATTTAAAATGAAACGGGCAAATAGTTAAATAATAAAATGCAAAAAAAAACATCACATAAAATTATTCATTCAAAGCATTCCCTAATTGATATTCATAAATACCTTCAAGGGAAAATGAAAGAACTGAGTATGAATTAAATAGCATGTCTTAGATTCCATGGCAATATGCCATTGCAGTGGTATTAATCCTGTACATACGAGTATTGAAAATATTTCTGTAAGAGCAAATAATACAATTCTTTTTATCTACGGAATTACGTGACATCAATGGTAAACCAATTAACAATTTGAATTAGTCAAGCACTAGGTCCGCTACAGGTCACAGATTTCAATGACTACCGCTTATTCGCTATTACCACTTTACAAGAAACGTATTGAACTGTGTTCGATGTACGAAGTTAAGAAAAAGGATAAACATATTTATACTTTGTTAACAACATGATGACATACAAGTTTAGTTGAAAGCCCGAACACATGTGTCTACAATGTGCATATTTAATTTATTATCATACTTTGTTGCCTATCTTAACTATTCTTGAATATTTAGCAAAACAGTGTGCTACTTGACTATTTATTGGCTGTTTCTCGTTGTTTGACATGAATTCAAAACTGCAAAACTATATATTTATGACAGTAATAAGAAAAATTTTGATGTTTTTAGATATGCGATACCTGCTTATTAGATAAGCGTTTATGTTTATTTCATCTCCACAAATTACTTTCTTTCTTTTCAACTGTATGTTGTATACATACAGTTGACAAGAAAGTAGTCAAGAAAATGGTAATTTGTGGGAAATCTAGAGTTTAAACTAAGCCAAGGCCTGTAATATGTAGGGAAATGTCTATATAATATTTTAGTTGTAAATAATTTTATTATATAACATATCGAGCTTTAATAACGTAAGTGCAACCCATCTGTATATACGTAAGTATACAGATATACATGTAACATTAATTTACATTGTTACATCTAGGATTTTTTCTGTTTCCGAATAACTATGTTTCAACAACCATTCACAAATTGTATTTTTGCATTAGGTTTTACTAAAGTTGGACAAGGGAACTTTTTTATATATTTTGTTGAACAGCATGCCTCCTCAGTATGGAAAAAACCTTTGTGCAAAAGAGGTGTTTACGGCAGTACTCTCAAGCTCACATACCTGCGTAGTTTGTTTAAGTCTGAGCTATGTGCTTTCTTCTGACTTCAGTTAAATAACTATATTTGTGAAGAATGAATGGCATTATATAAAGCTGGAGCACAGAAGCTTAGAAGTAGGAAATAGCTGACGTTTTGAAAGGCTTACTTTCAATATCATTATTTCAGGTCGTTCACGGGTTATCATTTTAGTGTTACAAGCTCCTCCCCAAGTAGTGATGCCGTAGGATATGATTGACTGCACCAAGGCCTCTTATAAAAACTTTATGGTATATTTGTCTGCGTCACGTAGTGCTTTGAATATGTATGTTAGTTTTGGTTTTCTATTGGATAGAGTTTGTATGTTGTTTTCAAAATTTAAATTAGTATCATTTTCGATTCCAAGGTATTTAATACATTTAGTAGGGGTCATTTAGGGACACTTACAGCTTAGAGAAGGCGAGAATTACATTTATGCGCATATATGTTATTTGTAACATTAGGTATTTTTTTTTATATTATAGGGGGCAGACGAACAGACGGGTCACCTGCTAGTAAGTGACAACCGCCGTCCATGGACACCTGCACCAGTGCAGAGTCGTAAATGCACTACCCACCTTTGAGAGTGATGAGGGATAGGGTGATCGGGGGAGGGGAAAAAAGAGAGGGGAGAAGAAAGAGAAGAGGGAGAGTTGGGTCTCGTTCATTCACTTGTTACTTAAATAGAATTAAACCGATCTTATTCTTTTCACTTGCTAGTTACACGTGACTGATTTAGCTATTTTTTTTTACTATCCTCTATTTACTAGGTTTGCATGAAAACAACTCAGTTTGGGTTAAGCACGCCTTTGTACATACCATTTCCTTATCTTAATAAAAAATGTTATTTTTGTACAATAATGAATAAATAATGAAATACATTTTTTTTTCCTATTTTCTAAATACATTGCTTTTCATCACAAATTGTGTAATAACGACAGTGCTAGACTTTAGGTAGAGTCAAGACAATGAAAAATGGTGGTTGACACCAGGTTCTATTGTTAGCCCGTGGCAGTAGTTTTATTTGGTAATAAGCTAATAAGGCAAAATGATGTTTCTTAACTCGTAATATCAATTCGTATAATGGATTTACCCTATATTCGACCTATCGCGAAAAAGTATAACGAGTAGAATGAAAGCGTTTGCTTTAATAAAGCAGCAAATAACTTAAATACTTTATCGAAGCATGATAAATCATAAAATTTAAATTGAATTGGAGTTGTATATATTGTTGGGGTAATCTCGTCGTTAACGGTACCCGGGTAGGTGTTGTTCATACCAAACCAGTATTAAAAAGAAGTTTATTTCTCAATAAAAGTTTATTTTTCTTTGTTGTTTACGGGGTGGAAGATCCTCGTGGATGTCCGTCGCACATTGGGGAGGGCGAATTGATCTGTCGGACTTTTACCGACTAAAAACCACCCCGGTGTTTCTCTTCTTGCCACTTATGGGATGGGGCGAGAATCACAAATGTATTCTTCCGCCATCCCCCAGGCATTGACCCGTCTCACCCAAGACCACTGCGTGCTGCCTCTTAGGCCTGTAACTGTTTGGACAACGAATTCCCTAAAATCGTCGCCCAGAGGCCACTTCCTAGGGTGGCCGGAGATCGACATATGCCCTCCGGCGTATTGTCATCAAGCAATTATCACAGTGATGGCACCGTGACGTCGGCTCCCGGCGGATCCGACACAGGTTCTTGACGTAGCAACCGTGTCCGGAAAGCACCTGCGTCATGCGGAAGGTGAGGACTCCGTGTTTCCTCTCCAGCCACTCTCGTAGGACGGGTTTATCGCCGCTATGACAGTAAAAGTTAGGCTATGTTTAGTTATCTGAGTCGCACTCTACTGTTATAAATTATCTAGTAGATTATATTAAGGTCATCGATGTAGATAGTCTTTCTTTTATCTGTTATTCCTGTTTATCAACTTGTTAACAGAAAGGCTTATATAATTTTACAATAAAAAATCAGTGAAGTATCCATATACATACTTCAAATAAATATTATGTATCTTTAAACATTTCAACAAGACCCTTATTATATTACTTGGCCTTTGTAAGCGAATGATATTCTTGTCAAAATAACAATAGAACGTATTAACGTTTCTCCCCTAGGCTTAGTAGGTTTTCAATTACACACGTCTCAGTACGAGAAAAGGGCGGGCCTTATAGAAGTGAACACGAAGCCAAATGAGAATGTTGATTAGATTAGAGTTTGTTGTTTTGTCAGCACATTTGTCATAATTAAGTTCCAAATAGATTATTATCAATTTAACTTGTTTTTTTTTGTAATTATTTTTACTGCATTTAAAACTGATATTGATACTGAAAAACTGATATTGAAAAATGTTAATGCTAAATTTAACTTTTGTCTGTCGTAATAACAAAATAACAGCTACCTATAATTGTTTGTACATTATACGAAAACATATATATTTATAAGTCTCTCTTAATATACGGAGCAGGTAAACCGATTTTCAGAAGAGATTTAACTGGCAGATAGTGCTATAAGGTTTATTTTTTTCAAAATAAAAGTTTATACTGGTGGATACAAATAAATGAAATTGAAGTGACTACACGGCAAGCTACCATTATCGTTCATGAGGCATTAAACCAATTGTCATTTGTTCGATGCAGAAACTTTTTTTTTCCTGCTAATGCATATCTTATATGCCAATATTTTCTGAGGTGCAATAAAGAAACTCGTATGCTGAAATATAGAAAGCGTAATATTAAACGAGGGCCACTTAGTTTTGCTAAGTTACGGCATTTGGCAGCTTTATAACAAGGCATCCGTGTAGTTGTGTTTTCATGTTATTGTATTGCAATTATTTTGTCATACACGACACACCTAATTTACAAGTGACAAAACATATCTTCCAGTGAACTCATTTCCTGATATATTGTGTTTACATTAATATAAAAATTGTTGAATTAAATGTAATTTTTTTATCGACGTAGTGCAGAAACGGTGCAGTAGACAAGGTATGCTAGCAGATTAGCAGCTCAGTGGCAAAATCTGCATCGCTTTACCTTTATAATTCCTACAAATAATTTACTGAAATGTGATTAAATTAATCTTTATTATGTTTCCAGCTACAGCTCCTATCTCCACTATAATTATACTAGTTGGCACTTATGTTTCATCCATTACCCTTGTTAGTCCCAAGCTGCCCAGTCCATTTGCAATACATTGTAACGGCGGGTACAGACTAGCCTTTATGCCTTATTCATACTTATAGCTCAGGGGTGTCCCAAAATAATAATAAACGCTACAGCTTGGTTAGTTAGTAAAGTTTAAATGTTATGTGCTTATTTAAATATTCATGACCTTGTATTATTTTATGTAGACTGCAAAACACTTTACAAAAAACTTGTACTCTCTCCTGTCTTGCAAAATATATAATACTTATGCAGAAATTAAGTAACATCTAGGGTTTGGGCCTCGGGACGTCTCGTGTCTCGAAGTCCCGGGACTTTCGGGTCGAGACTCAGGATGCAATCATTTTTATTTTGAAATAATTGAAGGAGCCTAGCGCCATCGCGTAGCGTTGTTAGTGTTTTTTACCTTTTACTAGGATTTTTTTACCTTTTTTAGTAAAACTGCAGTTCTTCAGCAAAGGCAATTAGGCTTTGCTGAAGAACTGTATTGTAGGCTTTTCAAAAATATCCCTGACATCCGGACACCAGATGTTGAAACAATGGGTGCTAAACCTAGTACCAGTAGCTCTCAAGTACACAACGATCCTGACAAGTCTTTTGTAAATCAAATGGAACATGCAATAAAAAATATTCCAAAAAATGTACCCGAGATTCAAGGAAAAAAAAAACAAGAGCAACATTAAAAAAGGAGTTTCAGTTGTTTGGAGCAACTTAAAAACGTAGAGCAAGTTTGGAACTACCGTATAAAGCCTTAAACAATAAAACCGAGATCTGTTGAAAACGAGAGTGTTCTTATTGTCCGGTGGCATTATTACAAAAATCAAAAACAGTTTGTCAGACAAAGCTGTTGACGCTCTAACTTTTTTAAAAGCCTATTTTACTAAATCAGCACAAAGGTATAATTAATGATTTATTAATCTGTTTTATTATTTATATCTAGATTATTGACATTAATATTTTAATGTAAAAAAAAAACTGTGATTATGAGAATTAACAATGTTATTATTATGACCAATGATTGGATACTAGAATTACTAGATAATAGTAAAGTTATTAAGAATTAGTATGGTTTTTACATAAGTTCGTTTCATAAATATAAGATTTACCTGTTTAAAAGCGAATCTGTATGAGAATAAAAGAAATATATAAAAAAAGCAATTATTAAGACTGAAATTAATATGAAACTTACTAAGATTTTTTTTTGTTTAATAAATGTTGACTTTTACAAAAACATGCATTTTTTAATACGTTTCACCAGAAAATAACCCAACTAATTCTTCTTCTTCTTCTTTTTCTTTTTCTTCTTAATCAAAAATGCTTGCCCCTCTTAAAGAAAAAAAAAAAGAAAAATTAAAAAGGTATTGAAGTCCCGGGACTTCAAAAATTGTCGGGAATTCCCAAACACATTATACATTAATACGTACATACAAACTAAAAAAATAACCCCTCGTCTTTTTAAGTCGTGTAAAAACTTTAAGAATTGTATTGATTGATAAAATGAATCTATTACTACCGCCCTTCCCTTCGCCGTATATATTAGTCTTCGTATAATCTAATCGTGATAGATTTCCTATTTTTTATTAGTGGAATTACATATATATTATATCTATATTGTTAATTGTGACAACCCTAAGTCTAAACCAAAGCAACGTCCATCAGGTGTCTACGCTGATTGCTGAGGAAATTAATCACAATAGCGGAGTACCCGTAGCGTACCTTTGTTAACCTTACTTTTTATTCCATCGTATCTAGGAACCCATATCTCATTGTTAGATTTACAATTACAGGTTGGTTTTCGACTCTTGGGTCACCTTGTAGTTGATATTACAATATTCACTAAAACGTTTATTAACACAAACGTTTTAGTGAATATTTATGTTGTGTATAATTATTGTTATGTATAATTGTTTGTTTAGTTTATGAAATGGCCCTTTTTAGATTTTTTTATTATTGTTATACCAAACACGATATACATAACACCTAGTTTCAGTTTTTGTATTTATAAAAGATCCTCGGTAAGGTGTTATAAAAACTGTCAAAATTGACAAACTCAAACTAAACTAAACATCCCACACTTTCTTCTCAAAAAACAGTGGCAAAAATTTGTTAAAAAAATCTGACGAACATAAACACGAAAGCTTAGTTTTATCAGACGCTTTAAGACTACTGTTAGTTCTTTAAAAGGTTATGTAGTTGTTAATTAAATCCTTCCCCGTTATATGTAATAAGTATCACAACTGTTTTTATTCATGCAATTTCACATACATGCCTATTTGCAATTTAGTACTCTAGAAATGCTCCTAACCTAAATCGACCTTCACCGAGTTTATAATATAATAACACTTATTTTATAATAAATTTAGTATATTAGAAAAAAAAAATGGGTTGCCAAAAAAAATCCTGGATTGAATATTTTTAATTATTTAAAAAAATATATATTTTCATTAGATGTTGCAACATCAAGATAATAAGAAAATTTTATACTGGACTTAAAGTATACCAGGTATAAACAGGTATGTCGATGCCAGTTACTTTCACTAGCTTGGATAATACAAAAAGTACCTTGATGTTGCAACATTTAATGAAATATCTTTTTTTTTAAAATCATTATAAATATTCTGTCCAGGATTTTTTTGGCAATTAATTTTTTTTATATATTTTCTAATATACTAAATTTATTATAAAATAAGTTTTATTCTATTATCAGCTCGGTGGAGATCGATTTAGGTTCGGATCTTCTACTATAGCAGTCATCGATTGTTATAATACTTCGCACTTAATTCTTGGTGAGAGAAGGAGGTCATATGTTAGTAGAGGTTACTGCCTAAGTAGCATGTATTGAACCTGTCCTTTATTTCGCATACATTTGTAAATTCAGTTCATATCATTCGTTTTTAAAACAAGGCATCGTTTAATATAAGGTAGGAACAAAAAATATACCAATATCAATATTTTTACTATCATTATTAATCTGTTCCAAATAAACAGAACTGATCACTACAAGCCCACTTTGGCCCTAAATTCCTTTGTAATTTTCTTCGTAATTTTGGTTATTTTTATCACAGTCAGGACTTCGCATTGCCACAATATGTTAAGATCGGGAATAGTTTTACTATCCCAAAGTTTAGTTGTGTAGTTAACTATTCTTATACCATAAAAACTTTCGTTATTTGTTTTGTACACGACAACGTTCTACGGTATTAGTTGTGAACATTTGTGTAAGTAACAATTAATTGTATACCAAATAGTTTTAGTTTGGTATCAATTAGTTAGAACACTGCCATTTTTGTACTTCGTGTATATTTATGAGATTTATTAAGATTAATGTCGGTACTTTTGATAAACTTTAATACTATTTAGTTTCGGGTTATCGCCATTCCCAACATGAAATGGATTTTAAACTATCAAACTCTGCAAAAAAGGTCGTATTGTTTTAGAACCTTTTTGACCCTTTTTATAAAGTTTTGAAACTATTCTTAAGCGGTAAGCCTTGTAAAAGACAAGGCTTACTTCTTAAAATAAGTTTTAGACTCCTATTGAGTAGCGACACGTAGATTATAAATCAGTTGAGTATTGTCATGGTATAGTTTATTACTCATTATTGACATTTATTTATTTAATTTAAATAAAATATTTACTGACTTGTTTATTTAATTATTGGGGGCCATTTTTCAATCAAATATATCAGAAATTGTTTTTCGGATGTTATCGTACCAACAGTTATCACGTGGGTGGTTACAAAACGATAAACGACCTGATTCGCCTATGTCGTCATAATACTTTTGTCAACTTGTCATACCTATTAGTAATGTGTTCTTGCCTTAACAAGACTATAAAGGTTTTATATGTAAAATACATACTGGTGGGCTTCTTAAAATATTATGACAGCTTTTAAGCCATCAACAATAATTAGAAATAATAATAACTTCAGATATCTCAAACACAGCATCTCACAACTGAGCAGAATAAAAACCAGATTGCTGATAATGTTTATCAGCAATATGGTTTATATATGTATATGCTCTATTACTTATATATTTCAAAATACATACATATAACATATAAATTAAATAGAATAAATACTCGTGTTCATCACATATGTATTTGTCCTGGGTGGGAATTAAACGGGGAGTAAACGCTAAAGTTTCGCTCTATCATCTTGTCCGGAAGTAAACTGACTTGTCTATAATATTTTTTGTACATACGATGGAAGAGAATAAAAGTGGTTGCAATTTCTACCTTTGTAAACAAATGTTTAATCTTATAAATATCTTACTGTTTTTTATTCATTGTTCCTGACTAAATCCTTTAAGTGTTTATAGCAAAATTAATTGCCCACGGCTACGCTTTTGTTAAAGTTACTTCGTCTGTCTCTAGGGCACAGTACTGGTTTTTAGATAAAATGTACTCTATGTCCTTAATGATGTTTGGCCGAGTACGTAAGACGTGAAAGCTTGTTAAATAAAAGAAACTAACTTTCGTATTTATAATATTAGTTAGAACTCGTTAGATTAGGATAAAGTATCTTTAACTGATTACTATCATCTAATCACCCGTAATGCCACGATTTTCACTTGCTTCAATATGTATAAGGTATTTGCTAGATGCCCTAGTTTTATGAAAACAACTTCTTATTTATCGTGGAATGTATGTTGAATATACATATATGTAGTGTTAATAAAAGATATAGCTGATTAAAATAGACTTCACAAATGCGGGAAGTGATTTTTATTATCAAACAATCACGATTGTTGATATATGTATAATACAAACAACATCACAATGTATTCCACAAACAATTTACACGACTATTGCTACACACAGTAGAACGCGATCATGATTTTAAAACAAGGTAACGATTAAAATGGTAATGTGCTGCTTCATTGACCCGGGGGCGATCACGACTTTGGGTAATTAATCGTTCGAAGCTCCTGTGGCTACTGAATCAACGAAATATTCATAGTTAAAGTTACCGCACTACACAATAGCCCTTACATCAATAGCGCAAATTTTAAAACTTGCAAAAGTGGAAAAATGAAAAATCCTCTCTCTTGAACTTTTTTCGGAAACAGGGTTTACTAATAAGCAAGGCACTAAGACCGAAACAAGATTCAGAATAGAAAACAAAAATTAAAATGAAGTAAACTCTACTTGGGTTTAGCAGATTATATCATAAGCTGAAAGACTGGAATTAAGTTTGGTACCAGGCGATACCCATTTTAAAATTATATACCGTTTACAAAATAAATGCGTAAAAAGTCTAACGAGAAATACTTTGAGAATTATGACCATGAGAATCTTATCCGTTAGGTACTATTATTTATACTTATGTTTGTACCCTTGGAACTTAAAATTATGTTATATTTTTTAATTAAATTATTGATTAGATTAGGTATCAACTGATTTACATGTTGACAGTTTTACAACATCCATGTCTACTCCAGTGTCCATAATAGTTCACAACGCCGCCGCTAGTAGTGAATCATCCACATATTTATAAAGGTCATTCTTTTTTCTAAACCTACTCATCTGATCGTTATTGTTATGTTATTTTAAATAAAAAAGCTTGTGGGTAAGAATATAGCAGTATGTTTATGAATAAACTGAATTAATTTTATTTATTTGTGCTACCTTTGTTGATGTGATAATATCGGGAATGATTTTAAAAGCCTAGAGGTATTTTAGATAGCTATTTAATACATATATACTAATGAGTATAATGAATATTGTATATGACGGTGTGTGACTTAAAACACGTTTATTATTATTTTGATTGTTCAAAATTAGATTTTGTAATCGATTTCTTTATGATTAATGTTTATGACTCGATTGGTATAAAATATAATAAGAGCGGGTAACCCTGAATAGAGTTGCGGGTGGCGCCAAATGCGGTTACAGTCGGTGACTCGACTGACAACTATCGTAGGAGACGCATACGTGTCAACCTATTGGCTCTTAATCGAGGTTAATCTTACCCTTTGGGTTTATACAAGACAAGTGTTCTCAAAAAAATTAAATCAAGCGCGTCCAACAGTGCAAACATTGTTTTATTTTGGAGTTTCCCGCCACTAATATGCTCACAATGGAATGTGGTAGCCAAGACCGCTTCGAAGGTCCTTCTAATGTTTCTGCATATATATAATATGTTAATACTATAAAGTGTATAAAGTTAGGTAAGTAAAACTTAAACAGATTGACTAGAAACGAAATTTCTCTGTAAAAGAAAACATTTGGCCATTTAGCCACGTGGTTCTCGGTACCTTTCACTCTGGTGGGTGTCGTAAAAGGTGGCTAAGTCTTCTTCCAATTATGGACTATGCCGATGTGAGCTATCTGAATCTCACTGTTTGAGACTCAGATAGCGACTTCCAAATGTTTGTATAAGATTTATTTTTGGGCTACGAAAATATGATCACGTTTCTGAGTTCCGTCAAAAGCTCAAATTCGTTTTCGCCGGAATACTCATACACATTCTAACTTTTCTTTATAGCATCTTATTCATCTTATTCAAGCCTAAAGCCCCTTTTTATCTCAAAGAACGGTTCAAGTTCCTTCATGACACACATGACAAATGTCTAAGGTCATCGGAAAATTTGAGACTGGAGATGCCATTGCATTCCACAAAATTTTATGACAAATCTTTCACTGTTGAAGCTGTACGCTTGTGGAATGCGTTGCCAAAGAACATTAGGCTAGCGGAGTAATTGAATATTTTTAAGAGAATGATTCATGACTATTATTTCTCAATTTAGTTCTGGTATCTAGTATCTATTATTTCCATATTAATGGTATGTATGTATTGTTGTATGTATTTTCATCTGTATGTGTGTTAGTATGTATGTATGTTTATCTGTATTTGTATCACAGTTATCTAATAAAATTTCACTTGCTTTGTTATTGTTGCATAATTCCAATAGCCTATCGCTATACCTAATTCTTCATACTGGCCTGTTCGCATCAAGTGAAGACAATGGTTTATGTTTTCGTGCAAATGCGGGCATGTCATACAACATTCTCATAAAAATATGTCAACAGCAACTGTAATCAACTTTGATTAGAAATTGAGTAATATCCTGGGAGTAAATATTTTATATTTAATTATATACATATATGTCTATTATTGACGGCAGCTAAAAATCGAATGGTTATAACTGTCATTTTAAATATTCCAATAACAAAAAACAACTAATCACGTTCAATGGCGGTTCAATTGGCGGTTTAAGTGGTCACCTCGCCACCACGCTGCCGCGTCGAGTGTTGTGGGTTCGACCCCTGCACGGGACAACACTTTGTGTAATCCTCAAATTGTTCTGCTGAGTTTGGGTATTCTTTGTGTCCGTTGTCTGAATGTTTGTAAAGTCCCCAGCAATACACGAATTAATCCTAATGAAAAAGTTGTCATTTTTTTTAAACAAAAAAAAATGCCAAATTGCAAATCGAACGTGAAAAATTTAGGTAGAGTACATCAAATTTTGATTTAAATTTGAACCGTTCGGCTCCAGAAGTTTCTCTACATTAAAGAAAACTGTTCTTTATCAGCACTACTTGCATAATTTAATAGGATTGAAATAGAGTTAGTAAAGAGTGTTTTAAAAGACAACTTAGTAAGCTCCAATTTTACATCATAGAAAATATGTTGAATGACTCCCAAAATGATATTATTTCTAGGCTGTAAATAAATGTGTGTATTAAGTATCACATACACAAGTTGTAACCAAACATCAAATCACCAAGTCACTAACTTCAACATAGAATTTGAAAGGTTTTACTAGTAACACGACCTTCTTTGTTAACCAAGTTAGGCAATTTACTTATATTTTGTTATGTAAAAATGAGCGTATATTATACAAGTTTTTGTCAATAAGAAATACTTAATACGTGTTGAATTTACAGCAGCTAAATATGTTTTAAAAGAACATGATAAAATAATCCAACTTCAACCACTGTAGAGCATATAGGTTAAATGTTATGTAATAGAATGGTAAATGTATATTTGTAATAAATACATAATTTTAAATTGCTGCCATCGCTGTTCTGTTCTTAATAAATTACATACTATAACATTCCCTAAAATATATATATTATCCCTATTATCATTTAGAAGTTTGTCTACTGGTAGAGGCATGGAATACATAATAAGAATCTGGTACTAAGTCCAATATGTGCTTTAAACAGTTTGCAATCCCACTCATGCGTTATTTCAACCCATCTATCAGCATTCACCGTACGTCTCAGTAGACACTCCATTAATTTCCAGCCTTCTAAGTTTATATCCTATGTTTATTTATACACCGTTAATTGCACCAGTTCTACGTACCTTCGGCCCACGTGTTGATGTCAGTTCGCAGTAATGTCAGTTCAGTAACGTTTATGTTGTAATGTAATAGCACTGTGATATGTATGTGCATATGCTTTAGAAGTCACCGTTTTAATGTTCTACGGATGGTAATTATTGAGTATTTTTTTTATATATTTTAAAGTAGTGATTGGTCAAGAACCATAAGGTAACGATATATTTTTTTTTTGCAATATTCTTTGATTTGACCAGTGTTTTTATAGTGGTGACCATACACTTCTAAAAAGCACTTATTTTCATGTTTTAACACCTTTGCTTTCCTTGTAATAAAAAACTAGTAGTTTCTATTCGTAATAACCGTTTCATGTAGTTTTTTTTGGGTTTCGCGTATTATATATATAATATATAATATAAATTAAAAAAAAACTGCCATGTGGCCATAACCAGCAGAGTTAGTAAAGATAATGAAAGTATATATTCGCACATCAAAAATCAATAATAAGGTAGTATTTTCTATGTTACTCTTTGTAACGCTGCTATAAAACCATAATGCAAGTTGTTGAAGGAAGCAAAACAGCTGTTTTACGTTAAGTAGACATTTCCCGTCCGTTCCGTTTTCCTTCATGCTTTCTTACTTGTAAATTACAATAATAATTACATGCAAAAATATACTGTTACTTAGACTCAGTATAAATAAGCTATTTTACCTATTAGTTTATATCTTCACATTGCAGTGCACAATACTATAGTTAAGCGAATTTGTTAGCCTACCTCCAATACGAAACTGGCAAACTACCAGGAAATACTTTGACATTGATACAAGCATAATATCATGTGAACACTCTTCAACTGTTGACAAAAGTTAATAACATAGAGATTGTGAGTCTCTCTGCCAACAGTTGTAAACACAACTCTTGGCACAATTTACAATTTTGTATGACAGTTAAATAGTTATATTCCTAGTATTATATATCTATTAAGTGTTTTTTAGAGATAATATATTTTATGGTATATTTTTTATGCTAAGTGTTACATGAACTGTCGCTCATATGTGAGGGTCGTATAGTAGACCCCGGGTAGAACACAATTTTTATAGTTTTATTTAAATTACTGATTTAAATACAGACATCCAATTTTAAACTACAAATTGACCCTTCAATTGTTGCGTGCGTTGCGTGTAGCAGAATGGCTGAGGCGTCGGACTTGCGATCAAGTGGTTGCGAGTCAAACCCGCCCAGTACACTACCGTCGTAAACCCACCTCCAACACAAACGTTTAGCTTAGCTGGGGGAGATAACAAGAGCACTAGTAATGTGCGACCCATGTTGCTAGTATTCTTTAAAAAAAAATGATCTATAACATTTAAAAGTCAGTAAAAGGTAACTGAGAGGGCTGACATGCAGGAAACTATAGGTATTTAATACTACTGTCGTCCACACCGTATCCGTAGCGGCGACTCCCTACTGTTCTGTTTGAACTCTATTTTTTCGGGAAGCCTAACCTCTTGGGTTATGACATACCAAGGAATAGATAGGAGGCGCTTACTTCTCTTAGACCGGAATGGCGACTAACTCAACACACAAATGACAGCAAATTAGAAATTGGGTATTTAATACTAAGGATTTATGTTACTTTTCGGGTAAATAAAACTAATATTCGGCTATATACATATACATACGTTAGACACATCTGAAAATTTGTAATACATAAACTTATTCGGTTAGCAGGTTCTTTATCTCGTATCAACTAAACCTGGAAATCATAACCCTAATGACCTTTGTTTAGTGTCTGACTATCTAGTTGGGCGTTCAAGAAACGTTCAGTGTAGTGACTATTCGAAACATAAATAAACATTGTGAGCGTCCGTTGTAAATAAATTTTACTTTCATATGAACGTTAGCAAACCATTCTATGTAATCACCAACTCGTTTCAACTGACCTTTTTTGCTATAAGACTCACGATTGCATCCCATAAAAGGCTATGTCCAGATAACTTTATTCCACATAATGCGTCCTCATCCCTTTGAAAAGGAAAGTTGTATAACATTTTTTTTTGAGATTGCTTCCCTTTTAAGGCTACTACCAGTTGAAATGGACGCAAAAAGAATGTTCCTGGACAATATCAAAGGGGTTCGCCGACATTATGGGTGCATATTTTTCGAATTTAAATGCTTGGAGCGAAGATCTAAATAACTAGAAAGAACTGTGTTTTATCTGATAACATGAAATACTACTTCGTATTTTAGAAAACATAATTGTGAATATTTTGTCTAACGTAGAGTTAAACATCGGAGCACATATGTACAAATGTATGTAGGTATGTTGATTTAAAGGGCATACACCTTTAGTGTGGTATTCCAAGCAATTATTGTCTGTCTCCGCGGTGACCGAATCGCAATAAAAACACGTCCCAAATCGCATCCCGCATGTAAGTTCCAAGTTCAAATTAAGCCCGATCGGTTATCCTGCAGTGCGCGCGCGCTCGCCACGATCCTCAACGCAGTACGCTGGCGCCGATGTTTCCGATCGGACGATTGGATAGCGACGCAAACGCGTGCGCATTGCGAAAATATTGCAATTTATTCGCGTTTGTGAAAAGTGTTCTGTGTCTTTACTCAAGTGTTGCTTTAACGTGAGATTTGAAAAATCTTATTTCTTTGCATGTGCAGTTTTTGTGTCAACCGAACAGTAGTGATAGCGTGCTGTAGAGAGACTAGTTTAGTACTCAATTGCTTTGTGTATCTAGGTATAGTGAGGCTATCTTGTTTAATTAAAGTTCGTTGACATATATCAAATGTAAACAAAACACCATCATAAAATTTGTCACTACAAAAATCAAATTGAGATCTTAGTAATACTTATAACTTTTATTTGATTCAGATTTAACTTTGAATATCAATCGAATACAATTTACATCTACTTAGGTATTAAGGTATAAATTTCCGCATTTATCATATTATCCTGAGATATTAATTCGTCGTTGTAGGTTGATCTACCCGTACTTTAAAGCTTTAAATATCTGCCTACTTTGCTTCCATCTGAGAATTAGATACGGGATGCAATGGACGTGTTTCGAGGAAGTCATTACCTCCTTGTGGCAATGACTTTATTTCATCAACCGCCTCTGTCTGCATCTGACCCTCATAATTAACTATAACTGCATTTTTATAAGCTGTCTAACTTATCCCTCCGATAGGTATTTTATTACGTTTAATGTTTAAATGTAATCACAATGCTTTAATTGTATATTGTCTGTTTGGTTTGTACCTAGTCGTTTACCGTTACCTACGCAGTATCTACATGATTACAGTCACTTTGTCAGCGTTAATCATCGATTACTACAATTGACGAAGACTGAAACTGTGATAGCCTGACTGATGATGAATGTTTACATTGAAATCTGGTTTATTAATTGATGACTTTATAGGATGCTAAGCAAAACATTTTTTTCTATTGTCTAAAACTAGACTGTGGTAGGTGTCAAGTTCAGATCTCATAATTAATCAAATATAATTTTAAGAATATGTAAAACCACACTGCATCTTTAAGTTTCTCTGTTTTTTTTTTGCTGACGATCTCGAAAGGTTTTGACATGTCACCTTATGTCAGTCCTACTATTAAGACGATCCAAATTATACCATACATGTCGAAATCCATAAAACCGTCTAGGCCTTTGGGCGCGACAAAGAAACATCATACATACATTCATAAATACACTCAAATGGGTGCGCAGTCGGGTAAGTATTATAAACAGCCAAGTTTAGTACCAGGGCCTGTTAATATATTGCGAAACCGCAGAAAAAAAATTATAAACGTATGCATTTTTTGTTTTGCGGTTCTCATTAAGCTTCTTGTAAGGATAGGCCAGGATCCTCGTCAAAAGTCTCGTCTCTGACGGAACACCATGTAGGTTTATTCAGTTTGAAACCAATACACAACTTACCGGCTACCTGAGGTGCGATGATGCACTATGTGCACTAGCCATTATTTTATGCAATAGGAGCAACGAGCAGACGGGTTATCTGATGGTAAGTTACTACGCCCATGGACACCCGCAACTCGAGCGTCACAAGTTCATTGCCGGCCTTTTAGGTAGCAGTTAGCTCTTTTATTTAAGGTTTGAAGGTCGCATCGGTCCGGAAATACGGCAGACGACGATTTGTTAAACATGCTGGTTGTGCGAGGCAAAAAGCTTAAGAAAAAGCCCACAACGGGTGAGTGCCCATCATCCAGGTGATGGGGATAGAAATGATATGATGATAATATTAAAAGTTTTGACATGATTTCTTATTATTTCTTCTCGTAAATATATTTAAAAGACTACAACCTATTATAACCAAATTCTTCTAAACTAGACTTAACTACTAACTTAATTACTACTAATTAAAATCTATATTGACTTATATGTTTGTAGAGGAACAAATGTTTAAAGTCCCAAACATTCAGTGGAGTCATGAGAACAAAATCCAATTATAACAAATCCTAACCTTTTTGCTTAGTCGCCTACACTTTATTGCTGTCCAAAATTGATGATGCCAATTAATTGATAAATGTCGTTTCTATTCGGGACATAAATTACTGAATAAAAGAAAATCTGGAATCGGCTCATGTTATTGAATAATGAAACCAATTGTTATATATATTTGCAATGCTCGAAAAAGTAAAACTTGTACGCTCAATAAAGCAATTTCTTAAAAATATATTTTGCACTGTCTTTATTCATTAAAGTGTTATATGATTGAAGATATTGACTATGGCCATTTTAACTCGTGACATCATCATAAATGTGAAAGTACTTTGTGCAATCGTCTGTCTGCCTGTTTGTAACTTCATCTGATCAATCCTTGGAACCGGTTGTAATGCAATTTGGCTAGTAAATTGCCCCGGATATTACCTTTATGCTTAATTATTTACTCGACGAAAATAACAAACATATCATCTGTATTCAAAAATGAATAAAGGCGGCTACGTCACGGGCAAGGTTTGCTACAAATGTAAACTATTTCATCTGTTTGGAACTACACGTCTGCAAAATTGCTGACAAGTGTTTATAAACTGCCTACTGTAGCTATTATACTTCCTTATATAAAAACAATTGACAACGTGAGTAAAATATTTATAGCGTGTTCTTAATACGTCAATGTAAATTGCAAGATACGAGCACCGTAAAATGTCAGTATCAAAATGACATTTACTCGACTAATAGCATCCAGTTACGGTGGCCATATATGGCCTAGGCGACATCGGTAGTAGCCTCGAACTTCAGCCTACTCATTCCATTTACAGTCTTGGAATTTGATAGTTAAAGAACTTGCAAAGTGTCATGGATGAAATTGTTTTCGTACTCGGAGAATACTGTGGTATTCTATAGATATACAAGTATGTATATACTTTGCGTGGGAGGCCAGGAATGTCTGGCTGATATCGTTGCAAGTGAATACATTTTTCTTTGCCGATATATTGCATTCTTAACCCAGTTATTGAATCAGTAAAAAGTTTGCCTGTGTATATTGGGTTACAATCATTCAAATAAAATTCAACATAAACACTAAAAATTAATCACAAACCATATCAGTTTTCTGTTTTAACAATAATTTAAGATTGTTAAAGTATGTAGATATTTAAATTGTTTTACATTCTGTTGAAGGCACAATGCATTGTTTACTTAGTGTTTAAGCGTTTAGAATGGGACTTAACTGATTAGGTCAAAAATGAATGCTCAAGTCATACATAAAATACATTTATTTTTATTGTAAGTCATAATAATCTTTTTAAGACAATTGCTCTAGTATTTCCTAAGATTCATTTAACCTTTATGCATGCCTCTTTTACTGTAAAACTACTTACGTTATACATTTTTTTTAGTAGGTAGGCAACGGTAACGCGATTAGAAACATTGTTCCCATATCAACTCAAAGTAAACCTCATCTATTGCAAATCTTATAGGTATAAATAGTAACATCGGCCATGTCAAATCAATACACCGTGCAAGGTACTTAAGGCGTCCTCATCGATTGCATCTCACGAGTTGAGGCAAATTTTCTAGAGTTATTAAAGCTAAAGATTTAAACTCTTAAGAATACTTTTAACATATTTTTTCAACACAAATTGCTTAACTGATTTTTTAATTATTATTTGCTTTAATTAAAAAAAAAAATCCAATGAACCACGGTATTCGATAAATTTATTTTTGATTCCGTTACGTACATTTTCCAGCATTTTGCTGCATGCTACATTCGCTGAATTCTATAAGATCTAATATAAATCTCTCTATAAGAGATAATAACACACTTCTATTATCTCGAATATATTTTTATTTAATTATTTTCATACAGATAAATATTTTGTTTCAATGTTCAATAATCCAGGAGTACAGAGGAACGAAATGAAAATGAATAGAACGAAATGAAAACAGGAGATGCTTGTGAAAAGTTTGTTAGGTTTTCTAAACATCAAGTAATTGTTTCTAAAACAAATGTATTCAGAAATGTTCAACTTTACGTGTGAGCGATAAGTTCAATGCATACCTATTTCCTCGGAGCCAAATTACGAAGTTTGTATAAACACGAACGTTGATAACTAATCCTTGAGCTAAAACGGTTTTGACGATGCTGTAAACACTTTCGACGCACAGTTTATATACTGCGTTCCAATGAACACTGGTTCACTGACATTTCATTTAGCAATTTGTTGTTGCATCCCTCTGACAATTGCCGGCAGTCTTTGTACATTCCTCGCCTTAAAGCATGTTTCCTTACTTGGGTCTGTCTTAATATTAGTTATTTGTTGGTAGGATTATTGAATTAACAAGGGTTCAATTGTGGATGATGTGACATCACAGTGAAATAATGAATGCTATAACTACACGGAGTTTATATTTTGTTCAGAAAAAAAATGGATCATTCTAAGAAAATTAATTCTGAAAATGTATTACGGAAAGCAAACTTTCTTAGGCGCAATTTTTATCTGCAAAACTTTAACATTTACAGTCTTTTATTTTTAAATGTTTTTTTTTAATTACTATCAAGTCATGGTAAACAACGATTCATCAAAATACTACTATTTAGTATTGTTTTAAATACATTCTTCAGATATAAACTTTTGTACATTTACTGTTTTCAGCTATAGATAAAAAGCTTCAAATATCAAAAGAGGTCAGCTAAACGTCACGTCGTTTGGCCAAAATATTTGGAAAGTGCAAAAACGACATACGGCATATATTTATTTATATAAAATGCCTTAATACAAGCATTGTGCGTTTGCATTGCATCCAAGATACATACATATACAACACTGTCTTCTACATTTTCTTTTGTTGACATCAAGTTATTTGTTGCGAAACGTGTTTTACTTGAAAGGTAATCCTAGTTTTGCTTCTTCTTATTCTTAACCTAGTTAATTACGAAACAGGTTTCGTCCTCAAACAATTTGATAAACGTTTTGTACATAGGTATCACGTTTTGAGTACCGTTATGAGTTTAAGTATTTCTCGTTCTAAGAGATTATTTTTTACAATCCACTATACACATGAAACGGCCACTCAACGGCAACGGTCAATATATCTGTCAGTTGCTTTTAAATATCTTGAGTTTTTATTTGAACACTGTCTAAAAATCGTAAATAAACCAACAGTTTAACTTTATCGATATATGTATGTACGAGTATATATGTATTAGGGAAAGATTTTTATCGACGCTCCTAATACCGCCTTTTTTGTGTGACTCAAAATTGTTTAGCATTTAAATTAAATTCGTAAATTCCTTGATTTGTCGTAAGTAAAACAGACGTAAGTCAGACTTGAACGAACTGACAGTCATACGAATAAACACAATTTGCCTCTGAAGTCGAGGTGTGCGATCTTCAGTAAAGCGATAGTAGTCTTCGTTACCACGCGAAGGTTTTACATGAGGATATGATATACATATATAATATATAATAAATATCTTTGGATCTCCAAATTTATTTATCTTTATGCCAGTTTATGTTCAGAACTTCTAAGTATACCGACTCAGCTTCCATGCAGACAAAAATAAATTGAGTAAAATAGTAACAATTTATTTTATATATACTTTTATATTAGCTATTTTCCAATAACTATAATATAGTGTACGTGTACGTGTACGAATATTTATGACTTCCTCATTGTGTATAGTGGTCTATTTGTCGCCAATGAATACCTGTTTTAATGCGCATTCATGTAAATTGTGGTTCTTATCGGAATGCTATATGGGCTTTTCTACTCATACATAGTTATTTACCTAAATCATGTTAACCCAAAACTTGTCGTTACCCAAACGACATTAAACTTACAAGAATTACTAATTCGCAGATAGTTTAAAATATTTATATATTTTGGTATTTAACCATAAAATGTAGCGTATATGCTTACACTAAACTTCAATTAATTTTTATAGGAATGTCTTTATGATCGTTTAGTAAAAATAAAAGACTCATTATTTTTGTATTTCTTAAACTTTTCTTAACCAAATTTCAACTTATTTGTAAGCAATGATAAGCTTTAATTTAGAAAAAAAAATATTATCAACCCAAACATGCAACATGCAATTAGTTTGTTTGAACACAGTTTGTAACCCGTTTCGTCTCAAAGTGTAAGTATGGTTACTTCAACAAACTGTTGGGTGTTCGGGTGGATTTATACGCAATATAATAATGAGTTAAATTTTCGTATGTATTTACCCGAATTCCAATGCAAAAAGTAGGTACGGTACACAAGCCATATTCTTAAATCCGACTCTTATATTTACATATGTGTTTTACCGGGTGACTTCAAAAAACATTTCTAAATCGGCGTTAGAAACGGCACAAAGCCTAGCCTAGCCCCCCATTAGTGAAATGAATTCTGAATTTTAGAAATCACAAAACAGGATGTGAGGGACTATAATTATACTACAGAAATAATATCAAAGTGGGTGTAATTATATAATCTTATGATTGTTTTACAAGCAGATTCCAACTGTTGTTTAAAGCGGATGAATAAACTAAAGCTAATTACTATGATTTGAAGGTGACTAATTCTAAAATCGTTGTGTGAAGTCCGACACTACTTAAAATGTTTAATACGAGCACCTTTCTTGTCATAGCCTATGTTGTGCGCTTGATACATTCGTTTGCCTATTGCCGATTAAATTGCGAAACGCAGCTTGCAAAATGTTTTTATATAATTATATAAATATGTTAACACGATATGAGATGTTACATCTATCCTTTATTTACATGATTTTTTAATCTATACTAATATTTAAAGACACAAGTAACCGTTTGTTGCCATGCCGTGTCCTGATCACTATTTATTTAATTGAAACAAAAAATAATTTCATACAAGGCAATAATGGCATAAACATTAGAAATCCGTTCTTATAACAAACTTTTACGCGTGGGTGTCACGCATAATTCACTATATCCCGTTGTTTAGTCAGAGGGATAATAACGTATGATGGTTGGTGGTCACTACACCATGACGGTGCGGATGTCGGCTGCTCTGTTCACTTGTTGCTTTCTGATGTTAGATGTTATACGATAATACGTGAAATTATTTATATATTGCAAATTTAACACTCAGTCACATACTGCAATACGACTTTTCTCTAGAGAACTATACCTTAATACACTAAGCTATTCGGTTCTTAAACGATATTCAAGATTTAAAAAGTGTGTAATGTAAACGAAGTGTAAGTTCTAATGAAAACAGTGTTGAATGTGTAAGGTGAGAAAGAGGAGTAACAGCATGTTAATAACGAAGTATACAGCGGTCCTGTTAGAAAGTGCACGTTCGACAGAGGCTCGGAATATGGCACTGTCTAGGTCCGGCGTTTGGTCCTCGTCTCTGGAGAGCACATCAAAACCATCAAGTCGCCAGCGGCATTTTAGAAGACGCCATTTTGTTTACAGGTTAGTTTTAACTGAGTAATCTTTTTAATTCATGATTATGCAGGTATAATCAGTAATTTTAATCCGGTATCAGCTTTGGTACTACAATGTTTGTTTTAAGTACAAACAACTCTATATATGTATATGTATATGATACCAACAGAATTCCGAACCATTTATCAAAAATTTAAAACATACAAACGAGAAGAAAAAGGTCGTAGCAAAACAAATAGCTCCCTACGCTTTTTTCAAAATAATTAATTCTACTCGTACACGGCTTTTGAGTGCGGTCAGAATCACCCAGACAGATCCAAGTTAGCACAAAACGACGACCAATCACAAAGGATATTAAGTATTCATCGTATGCATCGGTTCAGTGGCATTAAAGGTAGTAAATAGAGACAGGACATATTACGAGAATTGCATTTTTATTAGACTCAATTGCATTAAGCTGTTGCAGAGACGTTGCCCACGATTTTACAGCTTCTGTTAATTGGAGTGAGGTTTGTACGTAACCGTTTCACTACTATGATTTTAAAGAGTTCAAGTGCATTGAATGTTTGTATTTTTTTTTAACACACGATTCGTAATATACGTAATAAAAGTGTCACGGCAACATTTAGTAATCGCCAACTTGGACTAATGTTTATGGTTTGAGTTTTAGAAGAATCTTCTAGTCAGTAGATACACCTCAATGTTTTTAAATTATTTCATTTATTATATTTCAAAAGAAAATATAAATTAAATTTTAATTTTGTGATATTTAAAGTTCATGCCTAAAATTATAATAAGATATGAATATATATATACATAAATATTTTTTTACATTTAGACAAAATATGTACATAAATATTTTTTACATTTAAACCAAGCACCAGTTGTCAACCAGACCAAATCATTCTCAATCTTGTCTAGTAAGTATCAATTGAAGGAATTAGGTTACTCGTTCCATTGTCGTGACAGCTACTGTAAATTGAACTATTTGGAGAGTGTTTAAGCATACGCACCATGAAAGATATAGGCACATAATGTAAACATATTATGAACTTTAAAACATGATACCCAAAAAACAATTAATTTATTCAAATTAATTAATTTAATAAATCGTATAATAATTAATTTAATAATTCTTATTTAAATTAATTTAATCTTTTCTAACATCATACACACTACACGACACTACACGAAACACTACAACGGAAACTCTTAAGTATTTTTCGAAGGTGGTTAACAAATATAAATAAAGTTATATGTATATATAACAGTTAGACTAAAATTTATAGTAAGACCTTATAATTCAGTGACGATTTTTTATTGGGGTTATACTGCAGGGGACACCTGCAACTCAAGAGACGTAAGTGCGCTTCCCGCCTTTGAGGATGATTAGGGATGAGGGGATGCGGGGGAGTTGGTCCCCCGGAAACCTCGCTAATTTCGGAGAAATGCAACGTAAGCATTTCTTTACAACCGGTTTTATATGAGGCCATTGTATCGCACCGGTTGAGCAGGCCCATTCCTGCCTAAGCATGGCTCTACCTGTCTGTCAAAACTTGACTAAATACTTTTCTTTGTTTATACTAAACTAATTGATATAATGTTAATATTAAAAAAAAAAAAACGATGTTGTTAACTTGATTATAGCTCTTATAAGGATCTTCTTACTGTGTACATTGTGAATATCACTATAGCCCCTCTTTAATTGAGTCGTTGTATGCAAATTTCTGTAAAGGCCATGTTTGGCAAGGACTTTTTCTACAGAGTAATGCAAAATAATAGTTGTTTTTTTTAAAATGGGCTATATTTCTAGCTGTCTCTGTTTTATTTGGTATAGAAGAACGAACTACTATACATGATCCTACCATGTTAAACTATTTTTCTAATCATTGCTTTATACACGAATTGAACCTGTTACCTAGCCTTTATAACTTGGACTTTATAAGATAATAATAATACACGTTAATCGATTGAGGTGACATATTAATATCTACCTCTGCTTTAAGGTTGAAGGTTGGATTTTTTACCTAAATGTGATAAGGTAATTTAAATCTCATATATATATACATATCTTATATACATATATGTATATATATGTATATATATATATAAGAGATTTCCACCGATATATTGAATCATTACGATATCTCTGGAACCATAAGGCGTAGAGGTCAGGTCACAAGGGGTGTTGCGGGGATGTCAACAGGTGTGCTAGTAATATATATAAGGTAGGTAAAATGTGTCCTATGTAACTCGATCACAGATCTAGTATTGCCTGATCTAGTAATGAGTGATTTACAGATTAACATTTGTGGTTTCTATAAATGTACATATGTATGTGACCTTTAGTATCTCCGTAGTAGTTAGACACACATTTAGATATATAACAAAAAATTGCAACTATAACTAACTGATGTCGCCAGGGCACTTTCGGTATGAAACAAAGTTATAATGAGAGTATATATGTATGTTCATAGTGAAAGTAAGATGAGAAGCAAAATAATGGTGCTTATTCGGATGGATTATGGAGAGTAACCAATAGCTCGAGCAAGTCCGGGTCCCAAATTTTTTTTTTTTACATGTGGAAACCCCCCCGGGCCGTCATTCCACCGGGGTTTTCGGTGGAACGGTGTGTCGGAATCGAACCCACTAAAACCACACGGTGTGCCATCCTGCGCTTAAAATAGGAGGAATCCGGGATTATTCAGACATCCGGACCCCTCCTAGCGTCTGCCCGCACAATACGGGCACCACCTACGGGTAACTTATCAATAAGGCGGCGTTCAGGGGTTCCATACATATCCGAGCCTTCTACCAAAGTATTCACCTTTAGTATTGGACTGCATGGATTGCGTAGTGGTGGTGGTTGTAGGTTCGATCCCCACACGGGACAACACTTTGTGTAATCCTCAAATTGTTTTCTCGAGTCTGAGTGTTTTTTGTGTCCATTATTATAATGTTTGTAAAGTCATCGCGATACAGGAATGAATCCTAGTGCTGGAGTTGTCTTTAAAAAAAAAGTTACCATGAATATCGCAATTGACTCTTTACAAGAGCTTCTTAAATAAATAATTGAGTTCCTTTTATTCTTTCTTTACACTAAACATCTTTCGTATTTAAAATGAAAAGAGTAAAGGGCTGCAATTGAAGCCAACAAATAATAAATTGGTTGCATCCTGTTTAGATGACCATTAGTTTAAATTTACTTTGACAACATTGATAGCTCTCCATATATTTATCAAGAAAAAGTAAATTAATTTTGATTTATCTTCCCACCACTCTTATTCGTTTCATTACTGCATTTTAATGTGCAAAAATTAACTATTTCAGAATTCGATACATTATATATTGCTATAATTATCATTCTTGGTGTGGTTTAGCCTGCAGGACCCTGTTTAAAAGTTGCCATTTATAACGACAATTAAATAGTGACTCACTTTTCACAAACACTCACTGGGCTTTTCCATTTTTCAGCTGTTTAAGAGCCATCTCGATTTCGTCGGTGATGACTTCTGGCAGGTCTTCGGTGTAGTGGCGTGTTAATGCGGCTCTGGGGTCCTCATTTACGGGTTCCGGTCGACATGCATGCGAAGCGTACCGGCCGTAGAAGCTTTCTACTTCCGAAAAGAATGCCGGCTTCGAAGCAACGACTTCTCCGGTTGCTGTGGTCAACTTCGTCAGTTGGCTTCTTCCAAGAGATTGTACGAACACTTTTGACCCCTAATTTTGTTCGATCGCCCTTTCAATCGAAAGATCGTTAAAGCACCGGAGGTCGTATCGTACGAGCTTACTAATCTCTCGGTTTAGAGTCCGCTTTGCCAACGAAGTGACTGGTGGGTTTAAACGTTGTTCCTTCATTAACCCTAGGGTCCCTTCCGAAAGCTTTGACTTCCTGCCCTTACGCTGCAATTCACAAAATCTCATTAGTTCTTCCCTGAGGACCCGAACCACGTTTTAGAGGTTCTGGTTTACGTCTTTTGTGGTTTCCACGGCAGCGAATTGGTTTTCCAGCTTTGACTGGAAAGTTTCAGATCCTATCATGGCTTGAAGCAGAGTTGGTCGGAGCTTGGACTTCATCAAACGAACACGTTCAGCCTTAAAGTCGATATTCAGAGAGCCTCTTACAAGTCGGTGGTCACTACCGGTTTTAAACCTATTGATCCCTGAGACGTCTCTGAATATGTGCTTCCTGTCTGTCATGATGAAGTCGATCTCATTTTTGGTCATAGAGTCGGGGCTTTGCCACGTCCCCTTTCTCTGGGGCTGTTTCTTGTAAAATTAATTCATCAAGAAGAGCTCCTCCCGTTCGAGGAAGTTAACGAGCATTTGCCCACTATGATTCCTGCTTCCAAATCCATGGGATCCTACTACCGATTCGCTACAATTCTGTACTCATAACAACGTTGTAGTGGGTCTTAGTGGTACAGTGGAGGGCCCTCGATATGTCATCAAACATATCCTCCACCTCGACACCCGAGTGAGCCGAGGTCGGTGCGTACACTTGCAACCTTGAGGCTATACCTCTCGGTAACTTGACAATGAGGTACGCTACCCTGCTCGGCACACTGGATATTTCCACAACATTGTCGGAAAGGGACTTATTTACCAGAAACCCAACGCCACCTTGGGATTGTTGTTCCCCCTCGCGGAAGTACATTAGGTAGCCTGACTCAATTGTTATGGTGTCCTCCCCCTCTCTTCGGACTTCTTCACATAGCCCTAGGATATGCCACCTAAGACGACTCAAGAGAAGACTCAAGTTCCAACTCAAGTTGCGCCAAATGCGAGTCTAGCCGTAACGTGCGCCCGTTATACGTAGCCAGGGTCAGTGGGTTTTGGTGGCCTCTCGTAACCCGGAGATTCTTAGCACCCCCCGCCCAGCCGTAACCGTGGTCGCCACCATGACCAGGAATAGCGGGGCCACCGGGAACTGGGGCCGTGGCTTATGTTGCGTCTGCATTGGGAGGTAATTTGCCCATAATCGCCACGCTGGGCAGGTGGGTTGGCCATCGCAGGGCGTAGCTTCTCGCACCGGTGACGCTGTTGCCCGTCACCGGCCTGTCGAATTTAGCTACGCCTATTGGGATGGATATACCGCCATCGGTCGTTCGCAGAGCCTCGTTCGTCGTTTAGCGCGATGCAACACGTGCAGGTGAGGTTGGCTTGGGGCAAAAGATGGTGGTTCACCCCTCTCACCGTTTCACCTACTCAGGAATTAGATGGGAAACTTGGGAAGTTTAAGGGAAAGGAATTAAATGGATATTGCTTATACATACGGAATGTAAGGTATAAACAATAGCTCGAGCACGTCAGGGTCGCACCCCTGTAACCTGACAGGAAGGTCAAGCCCTCTACCGTAACCGTACCGTTTTTTTTAATTAATTATGTGCAATTGAAAATTGATTAAATTTGTAAAAGAATCACGTGTTTTTTGTATACTATAGGAGGACAGACGAAAAGACGGGTCACCTGAGGGTAAGAGGGTGGTAAGTGACAACCGCCGTAGATACCGGCAGCTCAAGAGTCACAAATGCGGGTTGCGGGGAGGGTGCGAAACTTGGGTGTTGGATGACATTTACGACTCATGAATTGCGGTTGTCCCTTACCATCAGGTGACCCGCCTGTTCGTCTGCCCTCCTATAACATACATATTAAAATAAATATATTCATAAAAAAAAACCCAGTTGCTGAAGTAGATTTTTTTTTCGTTACAGTATACATCTTCTAAAAATAACTATCTTTTGTAAGTCAAATAAATAAATTTTTGTTTCCGGCGTTTGTTTTTCTTTTATGGATTTTTTATCTGCCTCTCAAAACTAGTCTATACCACAATCTCCTATTTTGAAGTCGGTTAAAATGGAGTATGTTTGTACATACTACAATTAACAGCCTACTTTTTTATTGAAATAATATTTTCACCAACATCAGCTACAGTGACTTAATACTTCTTTTTTTACAATCATAAGTCATTTTCTACCATTCTGTTCAAAACTAAAAAGCAGTTTGCTAAAAAAATCCGATTTACAGAGTTTTTTTTTTTTTTGAAGAACACTTATTGGCATGAAGCACTCGGCCCAGTTGGTGCAGCAATAACCGGTACAAATAAGTATACGCCTAACACCAGTGAGAGTGACCAACTCACGTTTAGATCACCTCCGTCTTTCTCATACAGTTCTGACGACTATAAAAATCAAATAAACAGGAATATAAAGCTCTAAATCTATGAGACAACTTCTTTACCTTCTCGAATTTTGTCATTAAGGGTAAATTGTCTCCACAATTATAAGTATTTCACGAAAGTTTTGTAATGCATATCTGCGACCAAGAATTGTGTGTAATGCATATATAACTAACTAAACAAGCGGTTGTGCTATTTTAAAACAAGAATATTTAGAGGTGTTTCTACCCTGCTTGTCATTTAATTCCATATCTTTTTTTTTCTACGTGTCTGCATGATTGATTCGTATCTCTGGATACAGTTGGCTACCTTGACGTTCGTGTTAATAAGTAAATGTCTCTCATACTTCATATGTTCGGTTATTTAGTGCATAACTACGTAATACTCATCAGATCCGGATGCATCCAATGCTTTAAGTTTAATAATAGTTATGAGATGTGTGGTTATTAACTCGCCCTGCTTCATAAATCGTACGATTGATTGGTTCATTCGATTATGTTCTAAGTTAACTATTGTGTAACAAAATTATTAAAACTAAAAATCGTTTAAAATGCAGGTATAAAATATGTTTTATACCTGCATTTTAAACGATGATCCAGCGTCTGACAAATAAATGTCATTGCTATCTCGAAAAGGATAGATATCAATGCTGTAAAGACTACTACTACAAGATCACTTCAAAAGTCCTGAAGTAAAACTATACTTTTTCTGTTAAATAAAGCAACTAACCTGATCTAGAGTTCCTCTCAAGTTTATATGTGCATTTTACTTTATGTCTCTGATTCACATTAGGAGAAAATCATAGTTAAAAGTCCAAATCCAAAATATTTTATGATGTAGATATATACGAATATTCTCACTTAGGTATAGTCCAACAAAACGATGAGATCAGCCCTGTATCATCATTAGTAAATATAATTACTATTTTATAAGATGCAGGTTATAGCCATAGAACGTTTGTAGTAACTCTGTGTTTAAGTACTGTAAGAAAAACGTATCTCCATACCTTAAGAAACTATTTATAGTATAAAAAACTGCACATGTATTGTTTAAACGGATATTTTCGGATGGAAACCTGTGAGAAAGCAAAATGAAATAAAAAGTAATTCTCGAATAAAAGTTACTTAGACTATAAATAGCTTAGCGTAGTTAAATATTAAAGGATACAACACGTAGTAAAGGGACGAGAGAGAAAGCTATTAATACGCAACAATCACAACACTTATCACATTGTAACAAGATCTACAAAAGAAAAGAAAATACTTAAAAAAATAGGCGTCTTCGTTCGACAGGATACTTATATAAGTTTTAATAGCCGGCTTTAATTCTAAACATCAGCGCTACTCAATTTATATTATATAAAATAACAGTTCTTTTAGCTTCTATATTCAACCACGTCTCAGTAATCGGCTTGATTATAATCAAGATTGTTACTCATTAGGAATATAAAACATTTTGATCATCAATGGCACATAATATCATTGAACTTTGTTAATGATCAAAAATACTATTTCTTAATCTTATCTGCAATCGCAAGGCAAGAGCAATTCGCTGAACTTAATACAAAAGATCATTTTGTATGATATGATTACGCTATGATTACATTGGACAATTTGTACGAATATTTTCTTATCACTGAAATTTCTTCAAGTTTATAATACGCGAATGCCCTATTGTATGAGGTCAGCGAACTCAAGCAATTAGAATGAGTAGGTTTGAGATGTCATCATGTAAGAGTGAAGCAAGTTTACTTTCAAAATTTTCAGACTTCTTAAAGAACGTTTCTTTGTTGAACGTTATGTGAATATTGCTTGCAATTGCTATTATATTATTGATATTATTATTTTTACTGTGGCTGTAGGAGTATTTATTTTGCTAGCTGGTTTTTAAGAAGTAAAAAAAACGGGATTATTAGGAATCAGCCAAATTACAGGGAATTTACATTTATTGTAAACTTTCATATTTTTTACAAGCAAGTGATGGATTGGCTGAGAATAAAAACATTGACACAAACCAACACTTATTGCACGACATAATTCGGCAATTTCAAGTTCTGAACAGTGCTTAATTGGTACAGGGAGATGCGGCTTTCCTATCGGCATCCGGGAACCGCACGTTCAACCCTTTGATTTGTAATTCCAACATCGTAAAGTGCAATCACTAAGCCATTTGCTACAGTGAGTGATAAGAATTCCAACAAAACGTGATTAGTTGCACGGTTATCATCACTACGTGAAATGTTATCGTATGTTTGCTGTGCAATATTACTGATTTGGGTGCGTTGACATTGATTGTTATTTTTAGTCGGGCTCGAGAATGCAACTTGAAAGGGCAGCGGGCTAATTTTAGTATTATGTAATTTTGTTTATTTGCTTTGGGTTTTATAAGACTTGAGCCGATCTAAATTTGTATTTAGTTTGTGCAAGGTTTTTGGACAATATTTGTTCTAATTAGTTCTAAATACTTTAATGCTGTATTAGGTTGTGTATATTGATTATTATAAAGCTAATACAAAATCTAACAAGTCTAAATAATGATACTGCAAACTTTCCTTTTCTACTTATTTTTCCACTGTAGTGTAGTGTTGATTGTATTTAGTTTAAATAAAATCTTTATATCTAAGAAAAATCCTTTTCATTAAACATTAATTAAATTTACTACAACTGTTCAGGACAGAAAGTAATTTGATATATTTTCATCAAAATTTATAACTTTATGCCGCTAAAAGCATAAACTGTCAATTTCATTTACTTTCGTGAAGCTGTAAAGCTTTTGACAATCAAGTAGGGTCTCCAAGGCTTTCTAAAGGAGTGCTATCTATGTTTGCTGCTTATATGCATATTAGAATATTTTAACATCATTTTAGACATTGTTAAAAATATATTTCAAACCAGCTAAAAGATCCTCTATTGTATGACTTATGCTTTTCATAGCTGTGACATCCGTTTATGTTCATTCGGTAACTGATTAGTCCAGTGTTCTATGTTGTACCAGGTCCGTATATGCCAAGTTATAATAATTATACGGTACCAGCTCAATGTACATTACATATGTATTTATCACGAATAAGCAGTAGTAAAGAATTTTATAGCAGAAATTTGTAATTTAAGAAAGTTATTTTCTTTCCTAAAGTATAAATAAATAAATATTCGGATTGGTTTGTCCGTTGCGAAATCTTTAGTCAAACTCAAATCGACATCACAAACAACAAATATCACAAATATAAGTAGTTGTATAAGTCAGAGCACTGTCAACAAATATTATGCTTCCGTACAAATCCTTCTAATATTATATCAAGTAATATTTACTTATACAATGATTTGTAGGGTGCTATAGCACGATGAGGTTAAACTTTGGCTAAGCTTTGCCTCCACGTCCGACAATAATCCACCGAATTGCCAAACTTGTGGAGCATGAGTCACTCTATTGCAGTTATGGCCAAAACTTAATAAGAGCTACCTATTAAAATTAAGATTAGATAGTATATGATGGTATTGGGCAGTTAAAGTAACTTTCCTGTTTATTCTTTGACAGTTATAATGATTATAGGATGTTAAAGACGTAATTCGAGCAAATCCCTCGGCGATACTTGTTATCATTTATAACACACAGTATTAAATTACACTTACCCTGACCAGTAGGGTGGTATGTCGGACTCGTAGCGACTCATATTCCGTCACATAGTCATATAGTCCGTCACATAGTCTTATTGCCAGGGTCTCAGATGACCCTTCAAAGGAAATTCCTGTGCACCCCGGCAAACTTGTAACAAGACTGTGTGAACAGACGACCCCACTGTGGTGTAACTCTACTATACAAAGAGTTGTAAGTTTTGGAGCCACACTTCTTAAGTGAGGTCCGTAGTCCGATCGGCTGTCGAGTACGAGGCCCAGGTACCTCATCGAAGTTTCGACCACACCGCGCAGCACCCAGTCGTACCCGATCTTCCTAAGGGCCTAAGACCGAGCTCTGTGGAACACCGCACGAATCTCTTGCCTACCACATGCTGTCAGACTCGTTTGGAACACGGCTATAATAGTTAAATCTGTTTATTCATTAACTTTATACGAATAAAGTCTTATGTTGTAATCACATTGTTGTTGTTGTTTGCATTTGAGTAACGTAATACCTTCATAACTAAAACTAACTAACTAAATTATATTAATTTGAAATTTATAAGTCAACATATAAATTATTTAGTGTCAGAAATTTGGTCAAAAAATATTTTTCTACCTCTCTTTTAACTAACTATTCTACTTCTTTTTTTTCTTTTTTCGTCTCTCTATATCTACTCGATGTAGAAGTACTATTTGACTTACTGACTGGCCTGTTGGTGTAGTGGCCTCCGACTTGGCAGCCTTGCCAAGGGGGTTCGATTCCCACACAGGACAAAAATTTGTGAGATCCATAAATAGTTGTTCCGAGTCTGGATGTTCTTTGTGTCCGTTGTTTATGTTTGTAAAGACCCCGGGACACAGAAATAATTTCAAGAGCGACAGTTGTCTATTTTAAAAGAAATAACAAAACACAAACAAATATCGCAAAGTTTGTCTACGGTATGTTGTTACGATAATAATTTAAATCGAAGAACATTTTATTGCGAAAAAAAACGCGAGTAAACGAAGAGCTTTCAATCTAACCGTATATGTTATGGTCTCAACAAGTTACATTTGAGGTCAAATAATTTGTTTTAGGCTATTGATTTTGTATCAGTTTCTGTAAACATTTTAATTTTCGAAAATTGCAATCGGTTTTTTTTTTTTTTAAATCGTTTGTTCATGTAACCTTGTTATTTAGTTGCAATAAATTATTACTTCTTTCTTAACCGTCGTCCGTGCAATTCTATTAAAACGCAATATATATTTTTTATTTTATTTTTATTATAATATAGGGTCACAGATGAACTTACGGGTCACCCCATCGTAAGTGACAACCGCCGCCCATGGACACCTGCAACTCAAGAGTCGTAAGTGAGGTTGATGAGGGATGGGGGATGCGGGGAGGGGAAAGAATAGCTGAGACATGAGATTGGAAAAAGGAGAGGAGGATGAGGGGAGAGGAAAGAGGAGAGGAGGATGAGTTGAGAGGAAAGAGGAGAGGGGGAGTTAGAAAACCTTACCAATTTCGAATAAAAGCAACGATTTTCGGTGAGGTCGTGGTATCGCACCGGTTGAGCCGGCCCATTCGCCTTAGCATTGCTCTACCACTGTTTATACCACACTAAATCTATCTACCACAGTAAATAAATAAGTATTCTAGCCATCAGTAGAGGTACTTCGGGCTAGAAAACTTATTTTAGATTGACACGGCAGTTTTAGTATAATTCTGATCCATTTTGTCATTTTTTTTATTTACTTCATTGAGTTTTTTTACAGTGTCATGCCTGATAATTTGAGCACATGAAGTGTTAAGGCGATTGGCAAAACGCTAGTAAACCTATTATGTGCGCCAATATCTTGTTAAAATTCAATCTAAACGAAACGCTACAAACCTATTGGATAACTTGCTAATATTAACCAGACATAGCCTGGAATGAATATTAGCTATACAATATCAAACAGGCGGTTTTCTGTGCAATGAGAATGCCAACAATTTGCTGCATAAACTACGCATAGTTTTCGCAAGCGTTTCACATGTCATCGTATAATATGGGGTCGTATGCATCTTGCTGCGGTATGTAATAGCCAAGACTGCCAAGAGGAATTTATATTAGAGCATCGAGATCGGTAGGCCAGCGGTGCATTGTAATTTATGATATTGATAAATGCTGTAGTAGAGGTATGTGAATATCGTTAGTGCAATATGATGTCCACTCGACGTTGGTAATTTAAAATTAAATTATTATGTTGTCCTTAATTTAAGCTGAAGCTTAAAAATCAAAATTCAATGCGTATCATATACACGTAAATACAACTATAAAATAAACGTTTACCTAATTAGAGTAGCATTGAAGTATTGATTTTCTGTTTGAATTTAATATATAGAATATAAGTTTTATTTTCTTATTAATTTAGTGTGTGTTTCTTATTAAAGTGTTATAATATAAGGTACAGAACACTATCACAACATGTCTTATGCGGGTTATTCGTTATATTGAAATTACAGACATAATCATATTACCGTATTGAATATTAAATCGACCCCGTCGCAGGACGTGGCGTAACCTCACCCACGTATGAAGCAGGATCTTAATACCCACTGATTTGGCAATAGTTACTTGGCAATAGAAACTTGTAGTTTTATGACTGTATTAAATTCAAGTTTCATTCATGAAAGTTAAATAGGGTACTAAAATGTTTGTTTACAGTTATGTACCTACTTCTCTTCGCAGACATTGTTGAAATGTCCCATAGGTTGTGCAGTTGTAGTATATGGGTTTGCTTTAACTTTTGAACATATATTGATTTTCTGACGTCATCTTAATAGAATATACAAACGTTTATAATATCATGAGCAATAAGAAACTGTTTCTCGTTGATATAACAATGTATACAATACATTTTGTTTGATTGTGTATTAGTAAGAAATTATGCTGACTGAATATGTAAGCAGAGAGACGTACACATATTATATATAAAGTTTTCTTTTACATACCTTAAAAATGTTGTTACTAATAAAAAATACTAACTGAGGTGTCCAGAAATAGGCGACTACACTCATAATTGCTAAAGGTAGCAAAAACTCTACAAACATTGTAACTTAGTAGTACTGTATTGGGATACACCATATATGTATATATAGTATTTAGATGTCGTTATTCATTTATAATACACGAAAAAGTACAAATAAATACGAAACTTCTAGAAAATTTTGCTAATCATGCCTAAACACATCGTTATGCATTTTTCGTTTCTCAATAATATCTGTAGACTTTTGATTTCATAAACTCTGAGGTCGAATTTCGCTTAAATAATGAAATGCTTTCAAAGAATCTTTTGCCTAGATTTCAACTTAGTCATTCATTCATTAATCTCACCCGCTATAACTGCTCGAGTAAGTGAAGACCGAGCACTCGGATTAAGGAAGGTTTTTTTTTTTTAATTAATAGCGTTCCAAATCATTTTTGTCCTATTTTAATAGATAGTTTCTTTTATTTATTTGTAAAAAAACAACTCCCGCATTAAGATTGGTTGCTGTGTTGCATGAGGCATGTTGGTCTATCCCACCAGAGGAGCCTCACTGGTGGTCGGGCGCATCGAGGCGCTGGGGTTGCGGGTGGCCTTAGATAAGACGGAGGCCCTTTTATTCCATGGGCCCCGTCGAGGTCCGCCCCCTGGCGCCTCTATAATGGTCAACTCGATCCTCGTACCGGTTCGGGCCCACATACGATATCTGGGCCTGATCCTCGACGGAAGATGGCGATTCGACGAGCACTTCCTGCAGCTGGCTCCAAGGTTGGTCGGCGCTGCGTCCGCTCTTGGGCGACTTTTGCCCAACTTGGGTGGACCCAGCGTTGCTACAAGACGACTGTACACGGGGATTGTCCGGTCAATGGCACTATACGGTGCACCGGTGTGGGCGGGGGCTCTGACCGCCCAGAATAGGGCACGCCTCTGGCGCCCGCAAAGGGTCATGGCGGTTAGAGCCATACGCGGTTACCGCACCGTATCGACGGAAGCGGCGTGTGCGTTGGCCGGAACTCCCCCGTGGGACTTGGAGGCGGAAGTGCTCGCCGACGTCTATCGGCGGACGAATGATTTCCGGGCGTGTAGTGGCAATCGGCCCCCGCCCGAAGAGGTACGCGAGTGGCGTGACGCCGCTCGCCGAGCCACTATGGCTCGTTGGTCGTCCCGGCTGGAGGCTCCACGTGCTGGCTTAGCCACCGTGGAGGCGCTCCAGCCGGTCATCGTTGAATGGGCAGGGCGGCAGCACGGAACCCTTTCCTTTCGACTGACGCAGGTTCTTTCCGGGCACGGCTGCTTCGGAAAGTACCTGCATTCGGTCGCTAGGAGGGAATTGAGTCCCGTCTGCCACCACTGCGACTGCAGTGAGGACTCGGCACAGCATACGCTCGCGGTTTGCCCGGCTTGGGCGGCGCAGCGTCGGGTCCTCATTGCAGTAATTGGAGAGGATCTCTCGCTACCGGCCATCATACGCTCCATGGCCGGTAGTGAAAGGAATTTTACCGCGGTCGCAACCTTCTGCGAGGAGGTCATCTCGCAGAAGGAGGCGGCGGAACGGGCCCGGGAGGACGATCTCCACTCGGACCTAATTCGCCGCCGGCGAACCGGGCGGCGCAGGCGCGCTTACTTGCGCCTCATGCCGCCCTGAGTGTGGCTGTGGGTGGTCGGGACGGGTTTTCCCCTCCACCCGCTATAAAGGCCAGCCGCGAGGAGGCGACGTCCTGGTGTGCCTAGACGTTGCCTAATTGAGAGTTACCAGATGGTGGTGCCCGCGCTTTTGCGGGCAGAAGCGCTAGGAGGGGTCCGGATATCTTACTAAAGCTGTTCCCGGATTCCTCCTATTTTAAGCGCAGCATGGCACACCGTGTGGTTTTAGTCGGCCCGATTCCGACACACCGTTCCACTGAAAACCCCGGTGGGATGACGGCCCGAGGGGGTTTCCACACGTTAAAAAAAAAAAAAAAAAAAAAAAAAAAAAAAAAGGCATGTTGGTCTATCCGCTCTTGGGAACCTTTTACCCAACTTGGGTGGACCCAGCGTCGCAACAAGACAGCTGTACACGGGGGTCAGTCAATGGCACTGTACGGTGCACCGGTGTGGGCGGAGGCACTGAACGCCCAGAATAAGGCACGCCTTTGGCGCCCTCAGATGGTTATGGCGGTTCGAGCCATACGTGGTTACCGCACCGTGTCGACGGAGGCAGCTTGCACGTTGGCCTTAAGTCCCCCGTGGGACTTGGAGGCGGAAGTGCTCGCCGAAGTTTAGGGCGGGTAGCGGGCGGCAGGCTGACAGCTGAGTTTTGGGCGGGTAGCGGCAGACGGCCCTCAAACGAAAAGCCCAAGAGGCGTGAGGTCGCTCGTCGAGCCACGATGGCTCGTTGGCTGGAGGCTTCACGTGCTGGCTTTGCCGCCGTGGAGGCTTCCGGGAACGGCTGCTTCGGAAACTACCTGCACTTGGTCGCTAGGAAGGAATTGCGCCGGTAGCGACAGGAATTTTACCGCGGTCGCAACCTTCGGAGGTCATCTCGCAGAAGGAGGAGGTGGAGCGGGCCCAGGAGGACGATCTCTGTGTGTGGCCGCGGGTAGTCGGGACGAGTTTTCCCCTCCATCCGCTATATGGCCAGCCGCAAGGAGGTGACGTCCTTGTGTGCCTGGACGTTGCCCAATTGAGAGTTACCCAAAGGTGGTGCTCGCGCTTTTGTTGGCAACAGGCGCTAGGATGGGTCCGGATGTCTTACCAAAGCTGATCCCGGATTCCTCCTATGTCAGGCGCAAAGTGGCATACCGTGTGGTTTTGATTCGTGATTCCGGCACACCGTACCACCGAAAACCCCGGTAGGATGACGGCCCATTTTCTACACGAAAAAAAAAAAAACAAAAAAAAAAGCCATGTTGGTCTAGCAGACAGCTAAGCTTGAGATCGTGGGTGTGATGAGCACGAGTATTTGTTCTGTGTCTGAGTTTAATTTATCTATAACACGTATGCATTTAGAAATATACTATTATGTTTATCAGCAGTTTGGTTACCACGGTTCAAGTTCTACTTAGTTTAGGATTAGATGGCCGTGTTGAAGTTATTATTATATTATATGTAAATTTTAGGTACAATAAGTGCTTGCAATTAAATTACATTTCCTCCCTGTCCACCTTTATAATCCTAAAGGCAGAAAGGTACTTTCTATATCTACGTGCTTTCATATCGGTCAAAAAATTACCTATCTTATCATTATATATAAGTCACATTCATAATTCTAATATAGCATAATACATCAACCAAGAGTATTATTAATGTTAGAGAAATATTAATTTATCAGTAAAGTACTCTAGACGTACAGGAAAGCCACCTCCTTACTGCTTAAGTATTCAGAAAGTACTAAAGTTTAACAACTTTACCTTTGAACTGTGTGACTTTCAAGTTGTATCAAAACTTCGACCCTATCTTTCATTTTAGTGGTCTAACTTTATTTCTATATACGTATTGTCAAATAGATTTATATAAACATGTTATTATTATTAAAAAAAATAAAGTATTATTTTATCTTAGATCGTTACATGTAAATTGTATTACTATGGCATTTAAAGTAGTTGTATTATTGTACTTAGTACTAAATTTAATAACACAACATCAATATAAATCAGTTTTTTAAACCGATAACTTAAATAATAGATAGAGTTCTTTTAGAGAAGTTCGTTGTCAGAAGACCATGTAGGAATTTCATGTTGATATACCGATACATACCGTTGTGTAGTCGCTTTAACTAAAGTAATTAAAGACAGTAAATAGTTTAATGGAGAGGGGTCTGAGAGTCCGTTCAGACATGTTTAGGGACACTTCACACACCTGTCTCGTGCTTACGAAGTTAATTGTCTAAATAATTGAGTCGTTGGCCGCCAGCCTGAAAGTGCATGCTAGTTAGTGCTTCCATAAGGAATTTGTTGAAAACTAGGACAAAATTTGGGATATTTTGATCGTTCTGTCATAATTTTGTTCTCATTGCATTTCCATTCAGGAAATCGAATAGAAACTTTTTGTCCGAACGATAATCAGATTTTGTAGTGTCAAGAGAGAGTGGGTAGCTGAGGTGTACAATATTGTAGATTTTATATAACTATATAACTATATACTTATATTTATTTATATATATTTTATATAACTATATACTAATATATATATATATATATGTATATATATTTATGTGTGTGCGTATGTATTATTGTATATACTATATGTGTATTTGCATTCATTCAAATATGTATATTTATTTAGTTATATAAAATCTACAATATATATCTATATATATATATGAATAATAATAATATAATATTAGTTACATGATGTGATACAAATAGAATTTACCAAGTATACACTAAAATAAAATGAAAACAGTGTGACAGCTAGTTAGCTACATTATTCACATTATTCTGAATTTAAAAAGTGGCTCTTAACCATTGTTCTAAAGGCTTTTATGGTTTTTTCTTATGTCAAGAGGCAGTGCATTCCACAGTCGTGTTGCAACGACGGTAAAAGATTTATAAACAAATGTTGTGGAATGCAAGGGCATTTTTAACTCTAGGTTTTCTGACGATCTTAAGAATCTAGTATGTGAATCATGAAGGAACTCAAAGCGTCCCTTAAGATAGGAAGGTGCTAAAGGGTTAAACAATATATTTTACAATAAAGAAAGGACGGGAGTATTCCGGTGAAGACGTATTGGTAGCCATTTGAGTTTTTTGCAAAATTCTGAAACGTGATCATATTTGCGCAAACCAAATATGAATCTTATGCAAACATTTTGAAGACGCTCGAGTTTGTCCAGTTGGGCCTCGGTGAGATCTGGATAGCTGACGTCGGCGTAATCAAGGATAGGGAGTAGTAACGACTTTGCAAGTGCGATTTTGGTGGCAGTAGGAAGTTTTTAATTGAGCTTTAAGGACTAAGCATCGATTTGAACTGTTTTATTTATATATTACTTATTCTGATTAGGCAGGCGCTTCTATATAGTTATTCAGAGTTACAAATTTTAATGCGCTATAGATAAATGATTTAGTGCCAGTCTATGTATGCCTAGTACAGCAAACTAGTTGTTAAATTTCACTTTACTGTACCGAACTTTTTATATACATATTCACAAACATTAACAGTTCATATACTTTTTATCACTGGCACTAAATAGTTTGTTTAGCGCCTTACAATGTGTCTAAGAAGTTTGTTATGTTACTAACAATAGTGAAAATATTGAAAAATATCCTGAAACTACCAAAAACCTGGAAACTTTCTTGACAGGTGGGTGTGAAATAGTGCTCCTCAAGATGGCACTAGCCAGCCAGGTCGTTGTGTTGGTATTATAGGACATTATAATCTAATACAGTTGACCAGGAATGGAGGACCATTTAATTAATATTACTACATTTTACATAGTCAACTTTTGTAAGTATATGAATTTCTTAACGTGAAATTGAGATTGAGATTACAAATATTGCCTTCATACATTTATTTATGCTAATGAAACTCATAGAGTGTCCTTACCAATTTGAGTCTTATTGTAATTGTTTTGAAATATTCATGTTATTCAGTTCTTACGTTATTATCTTATCTTATCTTATTCTAAAACTTAACCTAGTTAATGATGAGCGTGTATGTAATAACCTTAACTTGCTTATTTTGCTGTCGCTCTCGATAACCAGCGTTTAAGAATGTTATATGCAATCCAAATTTGGTTACAGAACTAAAACTTTTAGTTCCAGAGTTCTATACTGATTAATTTAAAGGACCCATTATTGCCACCTGAATGTTATTAAATTAGTACATTTATAAAATAGTTTTCTGTATGTGCAACTCAATTGCTTTTTAACAATTAAAATTATGTAACGCGTTTGATTAGTTTGTATTGCGTGCGCTGATATTCTGCAATCATAACAGATTCCTTTCTTAATACTCAAAGAGCTTAGAATATTCCAGTGGTTTCAAATGCTATTACAACCTAAGGTCAACGAACCCTTGCTTAATAAATATAGGTAGTAATGAAAACCTCAAGGGATATGAAATAAACAATAGGCATTAAGTTTTACAGTCTAGTCGCCGTTAATTAAATGGCAAAACTTATCGTAGTAAAGTTGATGTTGCGAAATAACGGTATGAGATAATAAAGACATTATTGCTGGGGCTTGTTCAACTACCGCCTTAGTGTGGTTACCGCTGCCGAAGGTTTTATGACAAGCTTTTATATTAGAGAAGTTGGGAGGCCTTTGCAATCAATATAAAATATATCACATTATGTATGTCCTACTCTTTTGTAATATACAATATATCTATCGTACTCAAAGGAAACGATGCTATGCGGAGTCTGATACTATTGAAAATAGGTTTTATAAGCAATCTTAGAATACGTAAACATAATCAAAAACAAATGAATCAGAGAATTAAAAAGTAGTGTTATTTATTTATTTTTAATTTATAAAAAAAAATATAAAACGTAATAAACACCTAAATATACTAAGACAAGACAAAGGTTATTAAGGCTTGTGACCTATGTAACTTGTATTGAAAAATATGTATTGACAAAAGACTAAAGAGCGATATTGACCTGATTCGTGTCTTATTCAAGGATTTATTAAGAATTCCTCTTTGATCTGTTTATGGAACTGATATTTATTTTTCAAGATTTTATTTAGTTTCGCCTGTCCCGTTGTCTGTATGTCTGTAAATAAGTCTTGCAAGCTAAATTAGATACACTTCTCACTATTGGATTGAGCTTTAACTTTACATACTTATGTAAGTTGGGTGATAGTGCAATATGGTACCAATGACCTGATCTCATAATGAAACCGGAATGCGGAAACGGCATCTCTATGATAAAACAACAACCCCACCGAGTTTGGGCTCGATTGATTCGTCTTTAGGAGCTCGTTACTCCTCGATGATATTCAGGGTCTGGTGATAAAGCTGAAAGGTGACCACGGCATCTCTGTGATTAAACAACATAACCCCCATTTCACTTTCAGATGATGTCTTGGGTCTGATGATTAAGCTGGCAGGCTGCCACGGTATCTCTATGATAGAACAACATAACCCCACCGAGTTTCAGAAATAAAGTATTTTCACTTTTATACGAGTACCCATATTTACTTCATAATACCCGTTGAAATTTTTTTAAACATGTGATGACTACCTTTTATACTAAAACACTGACAAATATGTGTTAGTTTGTATGCTTAAAACAGGCCTTTAAACGTTGAGGCCAGTTATTAATAGAAACACGCTGGATACATGGGAAAATTCAATCTTATGGATTGTTTTTGGGATTCGAAATTATTATGGCCTTTAGAGCATGATATACTCTCTAGAACTGACGTTTAATCATATTATAGATTTCTTAGATTTTTTTCCTTCCTTGTTTCGATCGCCTTTTCGTAAGAATACTACGTGGACGGAAAGATATGAATCTGTCACAAACAGAGGAGGTTTCATTGTACTTATCAATAGCGCGGTACACAAACGTTCGACTAATATTAAGCGGATGGAGAGTTTCAAAAATTACTTTTGGCCCCATACCTGTCCCAAATATTTTTTGGACGGTATATGTTCGGTAAGTAGAGCTGAACATATTCCAATTTCAAATGTAATATTATGTTTCTTTTTAATTGTAACAGTATCTGTGGCCAGATTAAGTATAAATTCTACATTCAGCATAACCTATCTTTTTGTAATTTACTGCCATAGGCACGGAAGTATAGTAAGTACCTTACCTATAACCTGCAACGGGTAGAGCCTCAAGCTTTTAAATTACATAATTATGTTATGTGCTCATAATTTTACATTTTGAGTTGCGTATATTTTAAATATAATTATGATTCTAGAACTTATTCATATGTACTTACGCCTATTATGACAGCAAATTATCAAAGGAGGGTTTACGCTGAACGAAGAGCATACATACATACTTACAAGTGTACCTACATAGTACTGACACGCCAAATACTAGAATATATTTTTAACTTTTAATTTATTTTAGAATGTTGTTTATCTTATCAAATTTTAAATGTATCCGAGGTGTTTTTCGCTGTTGTTCTAAATAAAATACTTTAAATAATTTATACAAAAAACAATAAATTAAAAGAGTTGTATAGTTTATTATAATTATTTATTAATATTCTATTGAAAGCGGACAAAGCGCAATTATTCCAACATTTGAATCAAGTATAACCACTCACTGAGTAATGAATGAGAACAGTTTTGTCAATGTTCCGCAATAACGCCACGGAACGTACCACAAATTATTTTGCTTTATATCTACCACTTAATCTTAATAGATCCTGGCGCAGTTCTCGTATGTTGTGCAATATGAGAGCGCAAAACCTTGAAGAGAATGTTCAGCCAATTTGCTTAATCACTATACATATGATATGAGACTTACCATTATAATTAGGTAGTTAACTTTTGTAATAAGGTCTTTTACTACTTATTACAAAATGTCTCAAGTACTCGTAAATGTTTAATACATTACAGTAACAAAGCGTTTAGTCTGAAATACTCGTGGCCTTTAATGCCTACTTGTAAGTGTGTGAACTTCCCTAATGAGCTTAGTTCAAAGACTTTGATGCATTCGGAGCACTTAAAGTACATTTAAAAACTTTTAAACACTCCTCCTTCTTACAGCGTTCTTAAAAGATGTCTTCAGACGATTTTCTTATGGCTGTTACATCATAAGTTAAATTAATGAAAGTGTTACTTCTCGTGTCATTTTAACATTATTGCAAACGCTGAGGGGCAATTTTGTACTTTAATACACTCACCGTTTGACTAATGAACAAGTAAAACAATTTGTCTCTATGCCATCCGTCAATTAAGTTGACCATAAATGTCCTATCTCGTAAAACTTATTTAATGTCATGTCCTTTTGCACCGTTTTTATTTAATATTTTAAAAACACTACATGTGCAACCGTGACTTTGTAGGGCATCCATGCACTTACATTTATATTCACACACAACCTTACAGAAAATCGGCTGTTAAACAATGCTTGAATTGTGTGACCGAGTGAGTGAGGTTATCGGAGGCCCAACCCCCTTTACCTTCCCATATTTCCCCTTATCCCTTCCCCTACCCCTCTTTAGCATGCTTCCTTTCCATTCAACTCTTTCCCCTCCTCCCTTTCCCCTACCCTAAAAGGCGAACAGCACTCTTATGACTCTTGAGTTGCAATCGTTCATGGTAGGCTGAAGTCACTTACCATCAGGTAACCTGTCTGATAATTTGTCCCCCTTTAGTATAAAAAAAAAAATCCCCGAGGTAGTAGACAATGCCTACGTCTACATTTACACTACGCCTACATTTTACCAACAACAACTTATTAATTATTATATCAACCGTAAGTTTAATAGACATTATTTCATCATAAAATCCATTCGTGTAAACCGATATTGGCACAAGTAAAATTATTGAAAAATATGTAAAACAGACTGCATTACATAAACAGTTTAATGATCTCTCTCTAGATTTTTTCTATTTAATTAATCTTGAAATCCTATGTTACATTCACTATTAAGATGAATTAAATAATATCTCACTAGTCGAAATTCATCAAGCCGTGTAAGCTCTAGGGCGTGAGAACGTAACATCATACATACATATGTACATACATACTCTTGCTAATCATAACCCTCATTCTTGTAAAAATGTTTTTTCCACAACGGTAACGTAAATGTATGGTTGTCAATACTAACATAGTCAATATAGACGTTTAATTATTTACAATATGTTTAATATCATTTGCATTTCGTGTAAAATATGCAAGAAGCAGAGTAGAGCACAAAGGTCGAAATTAATAATTGACGCTAAGTAATAAACGATTTATTAAGAACGTAATGTTCTACAGAATAGAATATAAATCAGGAGTGCTGACGCTCCCGTTAGGCAAAGGACTTAAGGAATGTTTTGCTAAATTAAAGATCTGAGACGTTTTATAAAAAAAAATAAGTTAAAATGGTTTACTGAACTTACACTACAAAGATATACGTTAAAACAGTATTGAAGTTTGAAGGTATATCTTTGTAGTACTTGATGCTCTGACACTAAGTTCACTAAGCTTTTTAAGACCCTAAAATTCATAAAGGTAAGTAAGTTACAAGATATGTCTCAAATTGGAATGCGATACGACCTAACACTATTTTTTTCAAAATTTAATACTAGCTTTTTATATATGTATATGACTTATTAATATCCTTACTTTAATAAAACACGATGACTTTGGATATAATATAATTTGAACCATAAGTTATTATTAGGTAATTTATAAAAAGAATTTGTATTACGTTCACTGAATATCACAAAGAACATTCAGTAACATTGATTGAAAATGAAAGCGCTTTTAGATTCAATATGGAAGTAATATCGGTAGGCAGTGATGGAGTGCTTTCCTTTGCTTTATCGATAAGAGATGATGACGTGCCGAAATTAAGATTTAAGTTAGTATACATTATGTAAAATATAAAACTATAATTGACCTTAATTATGTTTAAAGGAGGTCAATTCTGAATAAAAGTTGTGTTGGTTTTGCGATGCGTAGATTGTTTAATCGTTTTTTTTTTATTTATTCAGAGATGCTGTAAAATGGAGTCTAAATTTTAAGTTAGCCGTTTGATAATACATCTGTGAAAACTGCATTCAATTCCATGTGGCAGTATTTGGTTGATGCATGTACAAACATAGAGACAGACAGTCAGACAAAAATGAAAAAACTGTTGTTTTTGCTTCTGTTGCGCAAATAAAAACAATATTTATTTTCTTCGATATAATAATACTCTTTACATTATTATCTATAATGTATAGACATTGGCCTGTTACAATTTAGATATTCATCTGTTCTTGAAAGGGAAATCTAATATTATTTAAATCATCTTTCAAATCATTTAAAATTTTGATAACCACCTAAATATTATCTACGTGACAATAAGAATACTTATCGATAAAGGCATTCAAAACTTATCGAAGTCAAATCAGTCTCAATCCCCTCGTATTCCTCGAACATTTCTCCGCAAATATTTGTTTCAATTAGGCGTCTCAGAGATCCCTCCTCGTCAAACAAATGATGATCAGTATATCACAAGTGGCGTACGAGTACGACGTATATTTGAAACATTTTACTTTGTTACTTGTATCTCACGGCAGATATTTGTTTTTTTGATGACACATTATTTTTTAAATGCTTAGTTGTATGTTTATAAGTTTTTGTTTAACTTTTTAAGTTAGGTTATATAACCAAAATAATTAAAAATATATATGTTTAATCAAAGAACTAAAAATATCTATGCAACCAATTGAGCTGAAATGTTGTTCAACTATGAGGCCTGTTGTTACTTAATTTTTAAGTTACAAAGCTATATTTTATACATATATTTTCCAAGTAAATAATTATGAATTAGATAAAGTATTATTAATTTACCTTATTTAGCTTTATATACAACAATACCAAAGTATTTTGAATTTATTGAATAAATTTCGGTCCGACAGAGCTCTTCGAACGGGTGAAGTATATCCATGACTATCATTCACTTAAAAAAATAGAAAATTTGACTTCCTTGAGCTTTTGTGTACACTCAACCCAATCCACCCTTTTAAGAAATTTTTGTTTCCTTCCCTTTTATCTTCTCCTTTAATTTCAATATACTCCCAATTTTCCCGATCAATTCCCAAAGTGCCCTCGTACCTACAAAAGGCTCACCCTCTATTACGTAAGTGAAACTTAATTATAGACGCTTAAATGTGGGCGTTTAATAAGTATACGTCGGGGCCACAAGTGTGAGTGTGTGTAAGTATATTCATATGTATTGCAAAATAACGTCTTCCTTACCGCATTTCAGTGAGTATTGTACTGTCAAGACATTTTGTTGAATTGCACTTCTGAACTCCGCATAGACGGGTTAATCGTTTCTTGAAATTCTTTAAATATGTATAAATTATTATTTATTTATTTATGTATTATATATATTTCATAAAAATATTACAACTACACACACTCATACTCAACGAACGTCTACGAGGACAAATCAACCTCATAGACAGTTATAAAACGTATTGATTTATTTTGAAATTAATCTTAATCTTATACTGTTTAATGATTTCTCGGAACATAAAGGTGACATATAGACATTTAAAAGTAGTCATTATAAATCAGAATAAGGTAGTACTATTAAGAGTAATTACTTCAAAAACTAAAGCAAGCTACAAATAAGTCGTAAACATCTTAAAACCCGATAAGTTGAAGTGAACCGTAAGATAGGAAAGGCTGCGCGAATTTTTTCTACGTACTTTTGCACTTGGCCATTATTATTTTTCTCTGATGTCTGCCTCCCCGGGAGTCGACCGTTAATTAAACGCGACTTAAGACTTAAATTACTTGGAGATGATTTTTTTAAATTCGTGCCTACTCTTAACCGCCTAACTGGGTTTAATAATGTCTGGGAAGTTTTTGGATGTTATAAGAATTTGTTTTATGAACTCTACGTAAGGTGAAACCAAAAGTTAGTGGCTAGTTGAAAGTATTTATAAAAGTGTTTATATGTGAAATTTGTTTAATGTGATAGAAAATAAAATGTGATTTTAAGAAATCTGTTAGAAGCCATTATTAAAAGTTTTGTGACTTTTATTTCAATGATTTTTAAAGTATAAGTTTTATCTCGTTTATTAATATAATAAAACAGACATATTTGCAGGTAATTTGCTTATAGCTTTGACTTTTATTCCATATTATAATGTACTGATTGGAATAGCAATTATTGCGACTAGAGTTTTGAATATCTAATGCAGCATATTATTATAGTGAGACAGGTAATGAAATATTAAGCAATATAAACGTTAAGGTCTGAGAAAATGTATTTTTGACGTGGTGTAAGTTTTTTTTATATCATACAAGTAAATAAAACCAGTTTTAAATTTTAGATGCCAAAAAGTTTGAATGTTTGAATAATATATAATGTAGTTATATATAATATACATATATGTATATGTAGTACCTAAACATAAAAAATAAAACATTCGTGTTAAAAAACTTAAACGAAACAATTATGATAGTTTATGTAGGCTGTTAATATGTTGCATACATCATTATGCAATTAGCAAAAGTTTTCAATGTAATAACGTCGGCTGACACGACTATGAGTAACGCCTAGTCATTGTTATAGAGTTAACTGTGACGCGTTCGTTGTTTTGTGCTCTAACTAAACCATCAGGCGTTCGGTACTAATAAAATTATTGTGTGATGTATGGTTTTGTTTCTATAAATCATTATAGTACCTAAGGTGTTGTCTCAGGTTTAGATAATTTGTCACAATGGATTATTTGTCTTAAGAGTTCATTTTGAAATAAATGTCATAGCTAGGTGTCATAGTGCTTTATTTATGTTTTTTTTTTATTTACAGGTAATACTCACATTAAATCTTCAAAATTAAGGTCAGGCGGTAATGGTGGTTAGTAAGTTACACTTTGAATCTGTGATTATAAGTTAAAGTCTATTATATAATCTATCTGTTTTAAACAATTAATTTTTATTTGTGTCAGGTAAAATATTGTATAGTACATCTTGAATCTATTAAGTACTAAACAGACAATTCTTTTACTACTAAGTTTTGCATGTTTATATATTTCTAGTAGATAACATAGCAAGTAAGTATTGATTTGTATACAAAATCTAACATAAATGTAAGTAATTCTTAATACAGCTTCATAAAACATTTTCCTATAACCGACTCAGAAATTCAACAATATAGTCATCACTATTAAACATAACGATGCTAATCCTTGTAATAATAGACATAAAAGCTAACGATACGACTATTAAATATTCTCCCCGAGGTAATTATTATGGCGTACATGTATAAATACGTATGATAATGTATTCTCTTCTGAGGTAACAAAAGACCGGTTGGAAGGAACCGTTCATGTCGTTCACTAAGTGAATATCGTGAAGGGGCACCCACTATAATTTACATTGAGATATAGCGACAACCTATTAAAGGAAGTGGCTTCGTACTTGTTTTGAGTCTGCTTATATTGATATGTAGATTAATAACTAAAGTGTAGTTGATATTGGGTATAAGTTGACGTTAGATTATATCCTGATAGTAATCTAAATAATCCACACAATTATTTAGTTTTAGTGTCGAATATAATTCTCTTAAAAATCCAATGCTTTTGTTATTGACTTGTTGTTTTAGGACCAATTCAAGTATTTGTTAAAAATACTTAAATTGTATATTACTTTAATTGGTTTAGTCCTCTCGCTTATGCTTCGAAACTATACACATTATTAGTGTATATGAACCAAGTGCTTTCGATGGTATTGCTTAATAATTATGTCTTTTGATGTCAAAATTACAAAAAGCGAACCAGTTCTTGTTGTGTACGACAGTAAACATTTTCAGTTCCAAAACCACAACAGTCCATGATGTTTTCGATCTCTCGGTCTATAGGGAAAAAGTATATTTTATATTTTTTATAAATATCTGAGAATTCTTTACCGTGGAAAAACATTTTATAATGGTTTTAAAGTAAGTATTCTTCCTTTTATTTTTTTTTTTCAAAGATTAATACTGAGATACAAGTAGAGCGCGAGCTCTTTCGTTTCACAATAACCCCGATTGTTGGTTTCTCAATCACATCTAGTTTGAAATATGCGTCAACTGCTTGTTAATACAATTTGTGCTAGCGGCGTCTACTTGGCACAATCAGAACTGGGCGGATTGCTAATTGCAGCTCTTCTTTGTACAACTCTGCAGCCCTACCGGCTAACAAGGGTAATCTAACTAAAATTAGTGAGTCTGGATAAGTTTGAGGGATACTACTGAAACCGTTATAAGAGAAACAGTAATCCTCAATTTGAATAATTTAATTTTTTAATTTGCTTATAACTTCAACTAATATTTATATTAAAGTAATAAGTAACTAATAATATAGAAGACGCAAATACAGATCGTCATGAGTGTATGATACACTCATGACGATCTGTATTTGCGTCTTCTTCTGTATTTGTAAAATTTAAAAAAATTACAAGTTATATTAAAAGTTGGCAGTAAGCAAGACATCTATAAAAGAACTCAGAATTAAACATTCTGTTATAGGCCACGCCACGGACACGCCTTATAACTTATTTGTTTCATTTGTCTGTGATAATTGGGTTCAATGTAGATGTCGACATTTCGTTCATGATTGAGAATTTTGTTTTTCGGATATCATGTTAAGCCGTCGGTCCCGATTGTCATATGAACATCTTTGGCATTCGTTACGGTTAGCCTGAAAGCTGACCCCTACTTCGTTAGGAAAAAAATTACAAAAATTTAAGGACTCCTTTTGCTTTATTGATTCCTTTAATACTAAACTTTATCATATCAAAAAAACAGCAGAGGAGGATCTGGGACTTTTGAAAGATTTTATATTGTATGTATATCATATTGTATGTGTATTATATCTCACATTCCAGAAAAAAACAATAGATATGAAGTTTGCATGCCAGATATATGCAGACTTTTTGGTCTGCTGAGTTTTTCAAAATGAAAAAAAAGTATCCTCTATATCTTCAGTTCGTATAGTGACGCTTAATATTTTCGCCCTCTGTTTATCTAAATGTTCTCTAATAGCCACTAAATTAAATCTGAATTAGTTAGGTACCGTGCAGACTGAGCACAATCCCAGTACCGATTAAAATCAATGAAGTACGGAAGCAGGGGCAGCCGCCACTTAAAAACAATTCATAGTCCCCCTTCATTACCCTCTTTAATTTATAGAAAATACTTCCCGAACGATATTCTTTGTAATTTAATTATGCCAAAATTTTCTATTGAATTTGGTAGGCTATCGATTTAGCACACTCTGGTGAAGTGTATGTTAATTAATTGCACTTTAAATTCCATGGTTGAAATTATATCTTGTATTGTTATGAGTAAAGTAAGTAAGTCATGCAATGATTAAATACTTAGTAATGCTTCAATGGTTAATGTTTAATAAACAAAATAGTTTTGATATGTTTATACTTATTAGAGTTTAAAGGATGTAGTAGATATGCGTTCTAGCCTTATTTCGTTCTTAGTTACACATGCATGAAAAACAGTACCAAAAAATAATATCAAAATATTGCAATTATTTTCACTGTATATCATTTACTGAACCCAGCAAGTGAAAGGTCATGCAACATTTTTAGAACTAAGACTTTTTCAAGGCTGAAGATAAATCCCACAGTGCATTTGAATTGTCATTTACTGCAACAGAGGAAATACTACCTTAATTTTGTGAAAAGATACAGTAAATGTAAAAGGTCACATGAAGGTAGAGAAAGAAAGAAAAAAAGGAACTAAACAATATTTTTTGTCATGAGCCGGGCATTTGATTTTGTACTTCATGATTTGTTCCTAGATAAATGCAAGTTCTATGGTAAATGTGGTACTACACATTATTGGTTAAAGAGTTATCTTTGAATAGAATTCAATTTGTAGAACTTGCAAATTTTAACTCAAATAGATAATTGAAATTCTAGTAAAATAGAAATTTAAATAATAACCTTGGTGTTCCACAAGGAAGCATTTTAGGGCCGCTCCTTTTTCTATGCTATATAAAAGACATTCCGTCTATAATAGAACATCAATGTATTCTTTATGTAGATGATATATCCATACTTATACCTAATAATAATACAACAAACGACTACAATTGTTTATTAGTTGAAACTGTCACGGACATAGTCGACTAAATATAAATAAAACTAAATCTGTACAATTCCAATATTAGGCCACTAAAAAACTGAACTTAAACTTAAATTACGATGGTCAAGATATCTCGGAAGTAAATGAAATCCCTTTTGTAGGCATCGCCTTACATGAGAAATGTAATTGGAAAGCGCATGTAGATAAAATTAGCAATCGTATTAATAGATTCGCCTATGCGTTATGGCGACTCACAAAGCATTCAGATATATATATAATATATAAGTAGACTGCATTAAAGCCTGTCATGGTTTTTTCTTTGTTTCTAACTGGAAATAAGACATTATATTATACTATGAAACAATTCAGTTAATATATAGATTATTAAAAGCCCAAAAAGTATTTGTTATTTGGGAGTCTGTCTTTGGGCTATAAATGGGTTAAATGCAGACCTTTATCTTGTAAGCTTAATTTGTTAACAGTGCCGTGACTCCATATAACTTTTTTGACCGCAACAGTTTTGACGTACATGAAATGCTATATATAAATAAAAAAACGACTTCGATGGCAGTGCAACTAAAGGACATAATTTAAAAGCAGGGGTTAATTAAATTATTTTGTAATAAGTTAGTAATGTGTTTGTGTTTATATAGTATGAAAATTCTGTTACATATAGATTTCCATAATTGTATGCCGTGAATATAAATGGTTAATATGCATGAACTAATTTCTAGATAACACCTGTATTCCACCACATTTCTAGAATAAAGATTTGTGATTATGATTTATGAAAGCAAGAACTCGGGAATCTAGAACATTGTGGTTTACGTTTCACTTTCTTCACGCTCTTTACTGTATCTTCCATTTTAGTGTTCTTAATAAACATAGATACATTAATAGAATACTGTCAAAATGTCTCGCTACAAGTAAAAAACAATAGATCAAGTTTCTTGTATAGTAACCAACAAAATCATATTAAACTTTCGCGATTTGTACATAATTAAAAAGTATTTAATGCTGGTCTTAAATGCATATGTATTAAGGTATAAATACCTGTTCATTGCTCGACATCGACTGAGATACGAGGATTTTGGCACCAACCCTCACTTAGTCTTCACAAAAAAAAATTTTTTGAGCTGTCTTTTATAGAGGGTTCTTAAAACATCAAAAACTAACATTTTTTTCATTCGAGATTAAAAAAAAATATTGTCGTTTTTTTTGCGCCACCCTAATGCGTATGTATAAGTTTTTCATGTTATTTCTGCTACTTACGTCATTTTTCAAATCCTTTTGTATCTGTCTATCTAGATACTATATTCCTTACTATCTCTCTTTTTAATCCCTTGAGTCCTTTTAAGTTGTCTCTAAGGATCCACTCACTGCCTTTAAAGTCCCAATGCGGGCTTTGTCTCTAACGAAACAGTACAGTTGGCATCCGCAATTTACCTAAATCAACCTAAGATTAATCTAGTTCATGTTGGACGATTTCGGGTACTAACAGAGCGTTACAAAGGTCATTCTAATTGGGCACAAACGTTTGACAAATTGGAACGGTACAGTAATAAATTTCGTTAGTTTTTATAACTAAATGTGTGCTGTTATTCACACACATATTACGATAAAGCTTTACTAGTTTTGAATTTAAGAGAAGTTTTTTAGTAAAGAGCGAAACTGCTTATCTTGTTAGTGACAAAAAAGACAGAAAAAAACAAATCAGGTCGTGGTGGACTTATTACTGTGAATAAATAAAAGTAATTATAATAATCATTCCTGTTCTAGATATTAATTTATACTCTTTGATGTAGCTCAACTATCCGGTTTTATACAAAGCTAACTAATTAATCACAACGTAACAACTATTAAATTCCTAATATAGTAAATAACTATATGTATTTAAAATTAATGGATTACCTCACAATCATAACATAATACAGCTAGTTATAAGCTTCATCAAAAAATAGCGAAGTGGTTCTACTAAAATGCAACACGGGTGTCTATACTCGTATCTATATATGAATAGTAGACTATAAACCTTGCGAATAGTAGACCGATGGTCGAAATACCGTTTGACAATCTGTAACTTGACTAGTGCGTTTTAAGCTGGATGAGAGACTACTAATGCTCGTATAAATCCTCCCGAATAATTAAGCTGACTACCCCATGAAGCCGATTGAAATTTTCTAGCGAATAACAGGAGTACGCAGTAGATAATATATGCATAGATAGATGGACTTTGTGTAGATATCACAATAACTAATATAATTGCCATCTGAAAACGCATAATTCAATTTAAGTTAATTATGATATGCGTGAGTCAGCGATTAATTATCGCGTATTAATTAATCCCTCGCATATCATATTGACTTAGTACGCAAGCGAGATTACCGGCGGTTAATAATTCAAGACGACGTATCAAACCTTCATAATGTCTTTAGCTATTGATCATTATTTAATTATTGTTTGAATTAATTAAATAATATTATATTTTATTACGTTTTAACGTGGCCCATGCCGAAGCAAGGCTCTCCGCCTCTCCCTGATTTGGTAGACAGTAGTGATTTATTATTTTAAAGTATTATACAAATAATAATATTATACACACACCAATCAAATAAGTGATGTTGAAGAGAGGACAGGTCAGAAGTAGTCGAAACCGCTTGAATAAAAGGTTTGATGTATGTAAGGGGAGAAGGCTGCGGCGGACCATGGTCTCTGCATACCTGGGAAGAAATTCCAGAGCTTATGTATGTATGTAAATATTCATAAAAACTAGTCGCATGTTTTATAATACAAGGAAGTGCTGTCCACTGAACCCTTCCGCATTCACTGGAATTGACAGCCGAAAGTGACAGCCTTCAACCCTTTTTAGCCACACTTTGACATATCACACACAAAAACTATAGTTCCCGTTGGCTTCAGTTCAACAAATTTAACACTACCACTTCTTCAGATATATTTTTATATGATATTGCTTTAAATAGAGTGGTCGAAAAACAAATAAAATGCTGTCAGTTGCTTGGCGTTACATCAAGTGTAAAATAACGGCAAAAAAGACCGTAACCGAATATTACTGAGTAACAAAACAGAGGAAACTACTTACATATACTATAACAGAGACCATGGTAATGGCGTAGCTATATTGTATTTTCGCGTCTCGTGACAAACGCACTTCACAGATGAAATATGAATAAATAAGGGGAAAAGGGGTGAAATTTTATGAGGCCTCTACAAGTATATATCATCACACTTGTAATATACTGCGGTAGAAACAAATAAAACATGTGCGAGATAAACATTTTCAGACAAAGAAGTAGTTTTAGAAACACCTACTCCGCAGTTCCTACGACGATAACGCTTATAATAATCATAAAGTATTCTGTTTTTATCTAACGAAGTATATATCTGTAAGTATAACTAACATATTATTATATAATTATTTATAACGGAAAGTTTTCTCGGTTTCCTAGTGCTATGCTCACACGATAACCAATATAACCATATCGCTCTTATTCTGACTGTAACTTTTCCAAAAGTAATTAAATATACATTATGCATAGACATACACACACTCACGCCTGTGTCCCCGAAGGGATAGGCAGAGGTTTATAAAACGCCCACCTTTTTGCCGATAGTAATTTAGTCCCATTTACGTAATGGGAATAAGATTGGAAAATTTGGGGTATATTGACTGGAAAGGGAGGATAGAAAGGGAAGGAAAGGGATATTGCTTATACAGATTGATTGTGTGCAATAAGAAATAGCCTAAGCAAGTTGGGGTCGCATATCTATAACTGGCTAGTGCCTAGGGATGCAAACGATACATCGATGTTATCTTATACGATGTTTTCACATCGATGTTTTGCCTGCCATCTAGATGAAATATTTTATACTTTTAGCTTTTCTGCTAAAAGTAACTAGTTATTTTTCTGTTCTAAATAACTCTGTTTCTAAATAACTTGTTTCTAAATAACTTGTTGCAGTTAACGTAAGCTTGTTAATAAAAAAGAATGCTGTTAAATGTAATTTTATTTCCTCTACTCTATACTTTTCTTATTCTAAAGACTTACCTATTTAATAGCAATAGATAATATTGTTATAAATAAAAGATAATATACAAAAGAAATACTATTTGAAAGACCATTAAAAAATAAATAAAAAAAAAAAACATGTTTTTAGGGCGATGGTTTGTGTACATTGATGTATCGATACACGATGTTTTTGGTTTCGATATTTACATCCACTAGTGTGCCCGAGTCCTCTAACTATGGATAACTAAGTACTATAGCTACAAGTATAACTAACTATAAATAAGTAAATATTTAAATAAATTACCGTATTCCTACAGTAAGCGTAGTATTGTTGTACATTATATACATATCATATGGTTTTGTACTTATTTTACTTTTTTCTTAAACTTTTGTGCAGTTTAACTAAAAACATTAAAAGTTAACACATGTAAAGTGGTTTATGTATCCCTTGGAGGTAGGCTGGGGTGTATAAAACACTCACGTTATGCCAATTATAATTTGGTCATACAAAGGTAACAGGGAACAAGCCTATTGTCGACAGAAGGGGCTCTCACTCGGACTGGTTGTTGCCGGAAGGATTGATTTCGAAACCTCTAATTGAAGTCTAGTAGTTAATATGCTTTGTAACCAATCATTTAAACTGAAAAAGTAGTGGTCCTAAGAGTAAACTTTCTTTTTTCGTTAGTGTGTAGGCTGGAAGATTCTTCCATCTTTAGTTTCTAAACATTCTTTCTTCCTCTAACTAACAGTAATTCTGAATACTTTATTATATTTTTTACCACAAGTATGAAAAACTTTAATGTATTTTGGGCGTTTACTAAATATTTTTATTGCTTTTATTGGCCCTATAAATCGCCACAACATAAAAAATATCCTATGGCCTGAAGCCGACAGTAGTGCAAAGTGCAAAGTGGGCCAATTCTACACAATTTATAATACGGCTCGTAGCTTCCGTTTATGGTTTTACAGCATATTTATCGCTTTATGACATAATGGGGGCGGTTTATGATAATTCCTTGGCAATTCTCCTTTATGTATACATTTTTGACGTTAAAATAATGTTAGAATATAATATATAACTAAATAAAATATAGTCTGGCATCCCCGAAATACACACGTGAGTAAAACCGTATATTTAAATAAATATGTTAAAATTATGACTGTTTTATAGGTAAACGTACATATATACATGAATGAGGCAACAAAATACCACATAGGTCTTATATTTCTAAATATCGGTGGTTAATCGACATTTTTAAAGACAGCCATTCGATTTCTGCAACTCTGAAACGATATTAATATAAAACTTTTACTACTTAATCCCACTATATAAGATGAAATATATATATTGCACTTGAAAATCTACATATTTAATGAAACCTACATGTTCAACTTTATAGACGTCTCAAAATCTTGGCGATCGGAAAGTGATTGTTGCTAACACTTTTATATATATATTTTATATCACTTTTGAATGAATATTAGACCCATAGTTTAATATTCATTCAAAAGTAAACAGTCATGTTTATGCACGGCTTAACTTAATATCCAAATCATTAGAATTTAACAAAACCAGGAGTTTGTTTCAAGTATCCCCTGTTACTACAATACAAATGTGTTATTACGCCCACAGTTTAGCTATCCCCTTTAGTTGTACCTCACGACCATTGCTGGTTATTAAGGCGAAAGCAGTTTTGGTCTGCAGAAGAATCAGCCAATGAACTTGAAAATTATTTGTTAATGTCAAATCTCCATGTTTTTGGTGGTACGTTAGTAGCGATGCTGAGTTGTAATAACGTTTCCGCTCTTTACCCGGTGTTTGTTCAGTAGTGCAAACACAAGAGATCGTATAGAGCCATGTTTATAGAATGTACAAATTTACGTATTATTTTGGTGGTGGTTTTAGGTTATGATAATTTTTTAGGCCGTGTGGTTCACGGTGGAGTAGAATAGGCCCACCCCATCTTTTCCCGGTAGTGTCGTAAAAGACGATAAAGGAACCGGACTGTTATCTATCAGACAGGATGAATACAAACATACAGTGCCCGTTACGTCAGCGGGACCAAGTTTTTTTTCGTCGGTATTAATAAGTTATTTGACAGATCTAATAAATGTATTAGGGTTAAGGGAGAATACATTGAAAAGGAAAAATTGTTGTTTGTTGTTTCATTTCATTATCCTTCCCTATGATTCCGCAAACTTATTTTGTTTTGTGACAGGGTGTAATTTATCTATAATATGTTTATCTTTACTTCTTGATATAATAATTACACCCGTACCCTATGCCTTTATTTTCTTTCATTTATTTGCTTATACTGTTTATTGCACCTACAGTACTGGGCAAGAAATAATGCACATCGACCTCTAGAAGAGACATTCGGCTTTGTAGAGCATTGTCCCTTTCGCACACTACGTGTGTTACGTTTTGTCAGTCGTTCGACAAATGCGGTGAAGTACGGTCGCGTTAACTTCAGAATATACAAAGTGTTGTTAACACCCCCAAATTTAAAGCATTTAGAATTGTACTATGGCATCTTGTGGAAAAAGAGGGAAGCCTTTACATGGTCAGTCACGCGCAACAAAGTGTATATTTTTTTTAACTGAAGCCAACAAATTTAAAAATCATGAAGATAAAGACGTATGTAACTATTTTAAGAAGGTACAAGAGCTAGTGGCGAATGCCAGTGGAATTTCAAAAAGAACTTTAAACAATATATTAAAGGAAGTCACTACTGAAATAGATTCTACTGCAATTAAGTTCAGTACCCCGAAAAAAGATAGACCAAAATAGCAATTTCGTTTAGATATGGACGATTTTGATTATGACGTTGTGCGAAGAATGGTGTATGATTTTCACTTAGGATTTAAACTGAACTGCCTACAGTAAAATCATTAAAGGCTAAACTATCGGAGTCTATTAATTAAAATGGATGTGAAAAGATGTTGAGAAAAATACTTCTTGAGGTTCACAATAGAAAAGTTCAGCACGAAGTCTCAAACGAACGAATTTCGCGAAACAGGAAAAAATATAATCCATATGGATGCGACTTACATACATACATCACGCACTAAGAGAAAATCTTGGAGTGATAATAAAAAAAATGTAAAAAAGCCAATTTCAAAAGGTCAACTATTGATAATAGTTCATTCATTCATTTCCCGAATGGAAAAGGCTTTGTTCCTGGAGCTTTTTTAATATATAAATCTACTATAGGTGATTATCACAATGAAATGAATAGCAATAACTATGAGAAATTGCTGGTTAATCAATTAATCCCAAACATACCCAGTGATCACAATAAATATATTGAAAGACCCCCTAATTCAAACACCATTAAACAGGAAATGATCAACTGGTTAAACAGGCATGAAATTCCAGTAGATCCAAAATTGACAAAACCCCAGATTTACGGTATTATATGTCGGTATAAGGAGAAGTATACAGAGTTTTCCGTGGACAAAATACTCGCTGAACATGGGCACACTGTATTGCGATTGCCACAGTATCATCCGGATTTTAATCCAATTGAAAATATATCCTCTCAACTGAAAGGTTATGTAGAAATGTGGGTATGAATTTAACTACAGTAAAAACAATATTGGCAGAAAAAGTATACATGATTGGGACTGAAGAGTGGAAAAAGGTTTGCGATCATGCAATTAAATGTGAGAATGAATTTCGAAGATTTCAACACGGTCTAGATAATTATGGATTGGTAATAAATACGGCTGATAGCGACAATGATATTGACTTCATTGAGAGCACTGATAGCGAATCGGAAGGAATTGAGTATTTATAATTGTTTTGTCAGAATGTATCACGTTTCAAAATCAATAAATCAATACGTAAACATGTATGTTTACGTATTGATTTATTTATTTTGAATTTTCTTTTTTTATTTTACTGTAATCTAAGGACAACACTTATAGAAAAAAAAATAGTTTTATAAAAAAATAAAGAAAAAGAATAATCAAAATAAGCAACTCACAATAATTGTTTTAACAGCTCTTAATAGATACCGGACTGTTAGTATTTCGTGCAAAAGGGACAGCGCTCTAAACTCAAAACGGAAATTAGCCGATTGTCTCGTTCTAGAGGTCGCTATGAATTATTTCTTGCCCAGTACTGTACTTCATTCATTTCGACATCACCCTAAGGTAGACTGGCAGAGAATGCCTTTGGCATTAAGTCCGCCTGTGTGCATTTTTGCATTACGTTTAAATAAATAAATAGATGTATAAGAATGTATGTTTATCAGCAACCTAGTTCCCACATAAGCTCTGCTTAGTTTGGGATCAGCCTGCTGTGTGTAAGATGTCTGACTATATTATTATATTTTATTTAAAAATATATATAATATTATGCAACTGAAACTAGACTGAAGTACTCGGAAATATTTTTTTATATGAGAAATTTAAAGAATGGAACATATTATTTTCTCTATTGTTTCAGCTTCCCATAAAAGTTAGATAATATAAAATTGTATATACTTCGTAATACATATATATTATTTTTATAATATTAATCGCCTTTTAAACACCGGGTAGACGTGGGGCGGCTCTATTCTACTCCACAGAGAACCAGAAGGATTTTTAATGTTATTTTTTTAAAGCCCCTATAGGGTACAAACGAGCAGACGGGTCACCTGATGGTACGTGAATTCTGAAGCCCATTAACACTTGCAACTCAAGAGTCACAAGAGGGCTGTCATCCTTTTAGGGTAGGGGAAAGGGAGGAGGGGAAAGGAAAGGAAGTAGTGGAACTAGGGGAAAGGGGGTTGGGCCTCCGGTAACCTCACTGACTCAGTTACACAATCCAACCATTATTTAATAGCCGGTTTTATGTGAGGCCGTGGTAATACTGCGGTCAATACGTGCCGAAGCATGGCTCTCCCACGTTAAAGTTATTACATATAACCTTTCAATAATTAGATAATATTAATAATCGTCTTTATCAATTTATGTTTTAGTCGTCGGTGGTCCCGCTTAATATTGTCATAAAAAAATAATATTATTAATACTTTTAAATTTGGAAACACTAAGAACTACTAAATAAGTAGACATGAATACTTTTCCATCGAGTTTCGCTTTTCTAAAAAAACCTGATCTACTTAAGATACTTTTAGAGCGTAATAAGAACCCTTATTACGCACGCTCTACAAAGCCTGAAAAAGGTCTGCGCTAAGCTATATTTTTTTAAAGTGAACATAATTTAATGCAGCTCTCAGATTCGCGAGGGAAACAGTTAATTTGCTAGAATAAATTATGTGTTTACTTGTGAAAACCGTGAAATTAGGTGTTGGTGACTAATGCTGTATTCAGTTTATACATATTTTGACATGCATACATACACTTAAGCTTATATCTCCGAAGGGGTAGGCATAGACGTCTCATACCCCCACTTTTTGGCCAACCCATTTTTTTTCCTGATGGCAAGTGACTTCCGCCACCCATGGACACCCGCAACTCAAGAGTCCTAAGTGTGTTGCCGGCCTTTTAGGTAGGAGCACGCTATTTTCTTAAAGATTTAAAGGTCGTATAAAGTCGTAGGCGACAATTACGTCCTACTGCCACTTACGTAGTAGGAGGCAAGTCTATTGCTGCCATCCGGATACTGTATGTCTAATAGATAATAGACCCTTAGTATATTTAAAAAGAGATGGGTTCGCCTTACTCCGCCGAGAACCATACGGCTATATGAGGAATCTTGTCGAAAACTAATACTACTAATATAAAAATTCTAGTAGAGCTAATAAATAACATATCCTATGCAATTCTCGAAGTGCATATGACAATATATTTTTTCATAAATTTAGATTTTTTATATTAGGTAGGTACTTCATTGTCACTCTAATGGAGACTAATATTATTAGAGTAACAGTTACCCATGACACAATTATCCTATGTTCTGGACCATGTTTTCTTTCTTACGAAGCACCGATTCAACTGATCGTTACTGATATTGTGTTTGTGCAACACGACAAGCTTATTTTGTTTGTTGCTAAGCATTCAGGAACAAATTAGTTTGTGTTGTAACACTATACACTCGAGGATGTTTGCGATATCATATAACAGATTGGTTTTGACATAGTTGTTGATTGAAATACTGTTTATTTACAAACAGAGTCAGTAACAGATCGTTACTTGAATATTTATTCAACCAAATTAGGATGTTGTCAAGTAAATAATAACGTTACAATTTCACTTTACAGCAATGAAGTCGTATTCAGTAGGACTCTTCAGAGCATTCCTGTATAGGCTCTGATTGCTGAGCCGGGTTCGATTAACACATGGAACAAAAATTTGTGTGATCCACAAATAGTTGTTCCGACTCAGGGTGTTCTTAGTGTCAGTCTTTGTATGTTTGTAAATTGTCCCCCACAATGCGCCACAGGAATACTTCTTAGTGCGGGAGTTGACGGGAGACGGGTCTCTCAGGTAAATACTTAAATTAGCACAACAATATCCTAGTTGTTTTGTAAGGGGGAAGTTAATCCTTTATGGAGCTTGAAATCTCTTATGAAATACCTCTTTTATAATTGGCATATTATATATATTCAAACCTATAACCATAGGAGAGCCATGCTTAGGCACGTGAGGGCCATTACGACAAGAGTTATTACTTTGCCTCGGCCGTGGCCTGGCCTTAGTATTCCATGGCCTCACAGAAAACCGGTTGTCAAGCAGTGTACGCGTTGTGTTTCACCAAGTGAGTTAAGGTGGCGGAGGGTCAAAGTGCCCCTCTCCACTTTATATTTCATATCCCGCTCTCATCATCTTCGATGGCGAGCAGCGCACTTACGACTCTTGAGTTGTAGGTGACCAGTCATCACTTAACGTGACACATTTATAAGAAACAGAATTGAGAAAATTCTCATATAGAGAGTCATATATGCAATGCTTTTAGTTATTGTTTATAACATTTACTAAAAAACTAAACCAGTAATAAATAATGAATGAAGAATGAGTTTTTGTAAAAAAACATTAGCAAATTAGAAATCAACAGCAGTACTTATACTTAAACGTTATTTAGAGGTTACTAGGTTCACCAAAAGTCACGCTCATCAAAAGTCTGAACTAAATTTTCGGACGGACGTAACTGTTGATTCAATGAGATAGTGGGACTTATTGTTCAACGCTCATTCCTTTACCGCCGTAGGTTATAATAGATAACATGTCTATCAATGTCGATGTTGTAAAGGTACCTTACATTTGACCTTATTACCTATAGTCTAGTCTAGACAGTGAGTCTCGCGTGTTCAGCTAAAATGAAAATTCACGACACAGCCGCGAAATGTAATTTCGCACCGTCACGATTAATGAAATGTGATGGGAAATTGTTACATTTTGCAGATATCATCAGCCGTGACATTACATTTTACTTATGCAGTATATTACATATATCTCTTTGTGGAAAGTTGAGTGGCAAAATTAAATGTATTATTTGTAGGTGCTAAAAGATTCACACGAGACTAACTGAAAGGCAGTGCTCACGGCAATTTCTGTATTTCATTACATTTTCATTTTATTGCAATTAATTTTATTTAATTGCTAATTAGACCTTACCCATAATTATTATCAATAAGTTAATTGCTGAACGGTCGAGTCTCTTGATGCCCCATATTTCTGATTTATTGATTTGAAAATCACATTATATGTATGTGTATAATTATGTTACATGTATGTATGTTAAGAGTTTTAATTACTAATATTTATAGAGTACAACTTCTCAAATATTCTATAACCGCTCTTGCAATCCTATGGTTGCCTGGAAGGAAGTTTTCCAATTTTAACGAAAATAAAGAAATTAATCCAAGGTGTATCAGGTCAGGTCACTTGCAAAATACTTACATACCCATTTATTTAATTTGCATCCTTCTTGAAGTAGGGACATTATACAAGGAAAAATATTCCTTATCAAAATAGTAATTACACTCAAAATCTCACATTACTAAGTTTGGGAGTGGAAATATTAAATAACCTTCGATGAAGTGAACAGCTAATTCAATGTAGAATTTAACGTGCGTGCCTTTTCTAGATAACCTCAATTGTGCTGAACACGCACTGATGTTCTTGTTAAATCATTATTGTATTGAAACATAGTTAGGTGAATTTTTGAATTTTGAATTGAACGTCAAAAAATGACTTTATTGTCAAAAAAGTTTTTGTCAATATAAAATACGTAAAGGTGTAGATTACGGGGGCCAGTGGTCATAAAGAAACTTACCTAACATATCTAACTAAATATTTTTTAGTACTTTAGAAGTGTAATTTTGCTTATTTATTATTTGCTTAGCTTATCATTACCATCTGGATTATCAGGGTTATCCGTGTGACTAGATTTTTAATCATTAAAGAGATACGTGCATAACTTAAAAATATACATACTTTGAAGTCAGGTAAACGAATGTAAACGAAGTTATCACATGACCTACACCCGACCGTCGGCGTCGTCGGGCCGCCGCCATGTCGATTACAAACGACACTAGTTATAGTTATTTAATTTTTATATATTTTCTCTTATTTATCTGTAAAATGTATTCTGTCTGTGTAGATTAGTAATAACCGAATCCAAATGAAGAGTCTCAGAGCCAAACATGAAACTTGTAGCTTTTTTCCATTTATTTTCTGCTACAGAGGTAAGAAAAGCCATGACAATTTTATAAACAGACAGTTTGAGTTTGAAATTCACACCTTACAATGTAATATTATACATACGTATTATTTACCTATAATAGAGAACATGAAGTTTCTTGATGTCTGTGTGCGTCTATATAAAAGTTAAAATAGTAAACATTGTTTCAATGACATTTTGAAAATGAACGTAACTTTTTACTTTACATTTTCTTGCTATAATAACATTTCTTGTGACACGATTAAGTTAATAGTGTTATATTTTTGTACTCTTGCACATTCATATGGTCAGGGCAGTCGGTAACAAGCTCTCTCGGTGACGATTGTACGTGTTCATACATACGTGACCTCCATTTGGCGACTAGTCATATGAACATACTACAGTAAATTTCTACATATATATTTAATTTTCGTACTAAAAGTGATGAAAACTTTGAAAATTTGTAATTTTTATAAAGGTTAGTAGTTAGTTAGTAAATTAGTTACAACAAGTATTCTATGTTCACCCTGGTTCGAAGTGTACTAAGTTTAATTAGCCTTCAAAAGACAGACCTGGTTTCTTTTGCATTTGTAATAATAGTATAAATATGTAATGAAAACAATGGTATTATGTAGAGAGAAAAAAACTTAAATTTGGTGGTGGATGTCACGAAGTGCAAGATCTTTCTCTTTATATAAATTACAAAAATTATAATAATATAATCAATAATGAAAATAGTTATTACATGCCACCTCTTTGAGTAGATACATTACGCGACGCGCGACTGAAATGGTTTTATGTATGTTTTTTTTCGTTGGTGGCTTGAAATTAATTTATATACATTAAATTAAGACAGTATTATATAATATATAATACTGTCTTAATTTAATGTTTTTTTCAAAACTGTGACTTCTCTCCTTTAGTAACTATATAAGCTTTATCTAACACACAAGTACTCTTGGTTCTGAACTACATTTTCTAAATATTTCCTCGTATGAGACGAAAGTGTAGACGAAATAGTTCTGAGAGCTATTGTGCATTGTGTCACTGTTGGCTTTCATTGCGACCCATATGTGTCATACAGTGAAAGTGAGGCACATAATAAGGTGATATAAAGACATCAGAATAATCTACTTTAACATTATTGTTAATTTTATCTTTGTTCCGCCATATTACCGTCCAAAAGTTAGTACCTATAAACGGAAATGGTGATAGAATCTACCAAACATTAATATTTATGGGCGGCTCGATCGGAGTATTACTACGGCCTCACAGAAAACCGGCTGTTATACAATGCTTGCATTGTGTGACCGAGTGAGTGAGGTTACCGAAGGCCCAACCCCCTTTCCCTTTCCCTCTTTCCCATCCCCATTGGCCCACCACTTCTTTTCTCTAATCCCTTTCTCCTATCCTAAAAGGCGGACAGCGCGACTCTTGGGTTGCAAGTTTGCGGCCCTATATTATAAAAAAAAAATCATTAATATAAATGCTTTAGAAGGCTCGGTCTTCCCGGCACAATGTGCATCCCGGAGGGCGACATACGTATAAGCAATATCCCTTTCCTTCCCTTTCTACCCTCCCCTTCCCTTTCAATATATGTATGTACTTCAATATACTATTTATATTTCCCATCTAATTCCCAAAGTGCCCGGATGTCGGCCATCGGCTTGGCCCTATTATATACGTAAACCGAATTATGATCGACAAAATGTGTTAAGTTCATTACGGCTCCGCCTACCCCTTCTGGTACAAAGGCGTGAGTTTATGTATGTATTAAAATAAAATACTATTAATTTCTTAAAATTGTTTGCAAATCTAAATAAAAATTAAACGACAGTTTAAAATGTATAAGAATTTTACATAGGGACTAAGAAGTGTCATGATTTTATAAGTCTCTAATTTGTTTTGTGACGGCACAACTTCAACGTAAACATTTCTGTGGGTGACATCGGAGATTAAAATGATTAAAAACCATTCCCCTCTTTCAGATTTAAAATCAGTCCGTATTTATAACTTGAGCCGATTTTAAATCTCCTTATCTTTACCAACCAGGTGTAAAACTCGAACTCATATAGCTTTTGCCATAGGTAGGCGATGCGATGTTGCAATACAATCACGATCGACCTTGTCTCTGTATTTATTGCTGTCCCTTTCTTTCTTGTTATACCTTCATCCGAACTGCTTTGCTTTTGTATTATTATAACGAAAGCTAATGCTTTTATAACAAATACTGGCGGGAAAATTGCATTATATTTAAAAAAAGGTTATGTATGAGGAAAGGATAAAGGGATGTGGTTCCGGACATGCGTACTGGAGAGGGACGGCGACAGACGGCCATTGAAACGTCAGTTGTTAGCCGGTCGCCGCGGCGTGCGTCGTGCCTCTGTCGCGCCTTTAAGACCGTTTCGAAAGAGTACACATATCAAATTTCACGCGAAAATTTGATATAGTTGTCGTTTTTTGTGAAGTGTTTTAAAAAAGTTCGCGCGTTGACCGGTAAATGTTTCAAGTTTATCCAACCTTAGTAGTTGATTAAAATTAGTGCTTGGAATTGTTTTATTTTGCGCTACTGTGTTTTTGTTACTACGTGATATGTTTTTGTAGTACGTATTTTTTGTTTGATCTATTTACCTTTTTTATTTTAACTTACCTGTATTGTTTCTTAGAGATATCACCAACAGAGTTGCTTTATCGTTACTGATAAGTCTTATCTTATAATTTACATTGTTGTATGTATGAACAAGAATGGCATTTTACGACATAAATATATATATTTTGACCAGTATATTTTTATTATTGTGTACCTAAACATTCCAAAGAAAGTTCATCGGACTGATACTCGCAACTTTGTAATCCTAACAACAATATATAATTATGAAATTATAATTCTTTGTTGACGCATCATTTCACTTGTATAGCATATCAAGCAAAGTTATACAGTCAAATGATATAACATTTACAAGTTTAGTTCTAATCCAACATTTTTTTTTTATGTAACCATTGATTAAAAGTGACCGTTGAAACAAGCATACACTCGTTTGAGATGACTGTCTTTATTGTGAATCACCAACTTTATGAAATGCAAAAGACAAAGAAGGGATTTGAAAATAAGGCAGGGGATCTCTTGAAATTGATCGTCGGTGTATCCCAGCCTCTGGTTAACCGAACCCTCGGTAAGGCGTAGGCACGCTTAATGTGGTACAAATTTGATTTTATAGGTTCCTCGGCTTCTGTAATGCTCGAAAGGGTACCGAAACTTGTTTATTCAGTCTCAAATGTTAATTAAATTAAGCTTGAAAAGTTACGAAGACTATCTGCAATTATTCTTACTAATACATATTATAATTAAGCTTCAATGCTAAAATTACAGACCAAAGGAATAAAATAGTCTTAATTAAAACTTGAGTGAGGCTTGTGTATTTGGAACTGTCAAATTTATTTTCGCCGTTACATAATGACAATAAAAATATCCGGCTTAGAGATTCAACGAAGGATTAACTATTCAATTCTCCTAATACTTACATACATATATAAACTTGTTTGACAAGAATTACAAAAAAATGGACGCGTTCCACATGTACTACAATATCTGCAGCATTTGTTAGCCCATTGAAGCGATAATTGTTACCCATAATGGTGTAAGACCCTTTTTTTGATGTTTCTCATTGTTGTCCAAAGGGTGTAGGTCGTTGACATTGGCCTTCCCCTTATATTTTGTATTTGCAACGATATTTTTCATCCCATGTCGGATTAACAATACATCATTTCTAATCACTTTTTCGATAACTGTTTCTGGTATTATATCATCGTGAATGGTCATCATAATCTCCTGTATTTGGCAGTTTTCACGTTCCTCGTTATCCTTCATTATATTACCTTTTGTTCTAATTTGAAAAGCCTATTGTACTTACATCGAGCAGTCCATATTGAATAAATAGATTAGGTTGGTTGTTTTTATTTATTATTTGAATAGGCTAATACCAATATAGAACGGAGTATACGTAACCATTTACAAAAACTCACCGGTTTTGTATTTTTTTCTAACATTCATCAATTTTTATTTTATATTAGATCTAATTTTAGTACTAGTCTTATAATGGTTTGGTTCTAGTAATTAATTCCTTGCTTTTAATTATCGCATTGTCATTCTATATTCTGCAAGTCTTAACGTAAAGCTTTTTACATTAGTTTACCTTGCGATATTATCGTGAGAACTATTCAGAAGGAATTGCAAACAGTACAAATGAATGATCAGTTGAATACAAAATACTGAAAAATATAGTGAATGAATAATATGATAGCATAAAACTGGTTGAACACGAGACAAGCACCACGCTCGAGGGGTAAACTTAACATCTAATGATAGACACATTTTTTTCACTACCCGCAATAATGTGAATTGACCAAAACAATGCGAACACAGCGGACCACGGAACACCGTTAGAGAGTGGCACGGGAGTTCACTACTTCAGATATCCGTTGCATTAAGTCGAGCAAGAATCTTTGATAACTTGCAGCAAATTGCGTAAGCGGTCCGATTGCCTTTTGCACGTGTTTAAGTTTGCAACATATACCGGTTTTTGAGAAGATTATACTCTTAAGTCTATACATAACTACTGAAGACGAACTGCTGCACTGGAAGTAAAAAAAAATGCTTAGATACTTTTTGTTATAGCATGGCGGTTGTATGGATCTCAAATCGTGAATTACCAGAAGTTTTTCTTATATTATTACTGGTAGTTCTGGTCACTTCCATAGTGACTGCAAGTGAAAGTTTGTAAATACGTTTGTACATTAAACATATATAATTTATATTTCAATATTAATAGTAATCTCCTGCGGCCCCCAAATCAGTATTAAAAATTACTTCAACTTCAATTTAAGGTTATATCATTTCTGATTTAAGCCAGACAAAAGTCATTGAAGAAGATAAATTGTTTGCACTACCTCGATTAACACCTTCGCCTATTTAGAGGTTCCCACACCTCAGTTTTTAGTTTTATTCTATTTGCTGTCTACCTACTATATCTGTCCGTATTCCTAAAAGACATTGGCGTAGGTAGTAGTTGAATTTAACTATATTTATTTACAATGTGCGTGCTACCATCATCAGTAAACGTCGCAGGTCTATCCCGTAGGGGCGTTGCACTGCGCTGCGATGGAATGCGCCCGATCGTGGTTACGAAATGCCGTGACTCGGCAATCGTGCTTCTCCACTGGAATACGCAAGAATATCTATCAAAATATTCTTCTATATTTGTACTAATTTTACGGGTGTATTATTAATTGACAGGTGGCCTGGATTTTAAGCATCTAAAATATATAACTTTTCTAACATTTAAGTAACTTTTCCGCTTGTAGGGCAGAATGCCATTGTCTTAATTGAGTTTCTTGAACCACGAACGGCCGCTATTCTTCTTCATAGGTTTTTAATTAGCCTTTTATATGGCTTTACATTCGCTAATGTGTACAGTTAAGGTCGTTCCGGAAAACACAACTGACTCCATTGTTCAATGCAGCTCCTTATATTGCAAGTAGCCGTCCAACTTCATAGGCCCGGTCTGCGAAGAGCCACTGCCATATGCCTACAATTCTTAGAATGTCTGCTGAATATAATCATCCTTTTATGTATCTTTCAAATAAATTTGGTTCAGTTTTTTAGGTTATCATTTTGCTTGTTCAGTTTTATTACTACTAGTTAAAGTTTGTAAACTTTTATGGGTAAAATATTTTTAAACCTATATTTAAAAAACTTTTAAACCCAAGAGTAGTAAAGTGTAAGCCTTATCTCATCTTCCCCACTTGCAGCAACATTAAAGAGTGATGGAAGCGATTCGTCATGTTCTTTGCTTAGTGACCCACTTACAAGCGGGCTTTGGGAGTCGGAAAGATTTTTTACCAAATCGAGTACTATTAGCGGCGGCCGACCGACCCCTATGAAAGAATCAATTGGTTTCACGGTGTCTCACATTTATTTTGTTTTATCGTCTTTGATCCGTTCGACACCAGTATTTTATCTCTGCATGGAGTACAAAGAATTTAAGTAGGAATTTAAAGAGCCTTGAAAAATATTTACTTAGGATAAATAGGAAAAAAAATCTATTCAACGTAAAAGAGACAATGAATATTGATTAGGGCGTGCTCGTGCCTCAAGCAGATAATAAAAGAGTTTTTGCGCCATCCTTATTTTTTAAACTCCTTCGCGTCAACGTTTTTGTACACTGATTAATGATGGCCTTATTTAAAGTTTGTTCAAGTGAATTGGTTCAAAAGATTTGCAGTTTATTGATTAGGTTAAGTGACTTTTACAAACTCATGTTTAATCAAATAAGGACTTGAGTGATTTCGCAGTAATGATTTTTTGTGTATGTGATGTAGTTGCCATAGTATATATTTTTATTTCATTGTCTACATTACATAGCTCTCTATCTAAAAATATGGTAGTTTCCGAACGTTCTATTACTATAATATTGTGATATTTTTTTGGAAGAAATTTTATTTTTTTCGTGAAATTTGAGATTTTGTACACCAAATAATGTTACTATTACATATAGTAAACTATATCGGTATAAAACTTGTACCACAGTTGCTCTGAAAGTAAAAATCTAGCGTCTAGATATATATAAAATACGTAAATTAAATAATATTATAATATAAATTGATACAATATGCAATAATATGTACAATAATAATATACGCTGTAACTGTTAATTTAATAAAGCGATGCTACATTGGTTAGTTTAAGTTCAGTTAAAATTTCATTATTCCCTGTCGCAGATATTCTACTATACTGTTCATAGATGATATATTATCAGTTTCCTGGCAGAGTTGATTATAGATTTTCTCAAAACATGTTCTGCAAATCTTAAGTGTACACAAACAAGTAACAAGATTAGAGCCTACAATTACATCAACTATATCAGTATTCACGACATCATGAACCAATTGGGTAGGTACCCGGTGACAAAGCCCGCATAGTTTGCTTGTGTCAACTCCAAGTGTTTGTTTGACCGACGACCTGAGGAGCATTGAAACTACCTCAGACAGTTAAATCGACCTCAGCGTGTCCTGTTTCGTTGATGTTTATATTGCTAGTTTAAGATAAGATATTACATATATATTTTATAGTTGGTATGACATAAACATAAAAAAATTATAACTTTTTGTTGCTTATGAAGTAAGTTTTAAATATAGAAGCAATTCGAGTGACACCCTAGTAGGAAGGTATCCAATAGAACACGTTGTTTAATCAGCTCGTGAAGTCTACTCACGAGCTGGCCTGTCAATGATACTTTTTTTGGTTTGATTTCGTGCAAATTTATAAACTTAGGTAAACACTTACTATCAGGCTAGTGTAAATTTTTGTTGTCTAAATTTGATTAAAAAAAAATCTATTACAGAAGATCGATCGATTTCGATTTCTTAGTTGCATCTTATGTAGGACGAGGACAAGATAGTGCTTAATTTTTTTATTGCTGGTACTAGTTTTGCATGCGATTAGGTAAGCACGAATGCTTACTGGCAGTACTATTATCATATTCAATAATATATTGAGATTCTTATACTCTGACAGCCGTTGTTAAAATTCCTTTCAAAAAAAATATCTAAGGCAACAATATAGTAACAAAAACTATCAACCTTGTAGTTTTTGTCCGATATAAATTCACGGTGTGGAAGTCTGAATACGTAATTTGGAAATTCATAAGAAAAAAGTCAACAAATTACTTCTGTAACTTTACTCATTTGGTAACTGATATACCTATCTAACTCTACGTTCAGAATACAAATAGCAGAATATATATATTTAACTTTAAACTTTCTTTAGGTGCCAATATATAACGTTTAGGCCTGATCCACTATCAATAATAGAAATATTGAACAAGAGTCGGAAGTCTCAAGACACATTGTGGCTTTTGCCTTCCTGTGCGGCGCGTGTTCTGAATACAGATGCCCTGTTATGATCCCCGCCGCATTCTGAAACCCTTCACTTATAAAGTGTTGTTTTTTCTTTAACACTTGGAATAGTTGTCACGTGTGGACCCTTCGCTGTGGGATACTTCGCTAAATGTTGACCTGTTTTTTTATTGTTTATCGTCAATAAATATTTTACTGGTATGTATTTTTTCCTATTTATTTTGTGGCGTGTTTAATAACCGACGCTACTAGTACGCTTTTGGACAGTAATAAAAAATGTAATGAAAAATTATTCATATAGTATATACGAATAGTTTCATTACTATTACATATTGTAATAGTATTGAATATATATATATATAGTAATAGTAATGAAACTGACTATTCATATTATAAACATTGCTTGTTTCTTTGTTAAGTCCTATACATAAATAGTTAATATAATATGTTCTGTAATGCGGAAATATTTTCTTCGTGATTTAGTTACTCTTCGAAAAGAAAAGAAAATTGCATTTATTAATTTAATAAATTATAAAATGACTAACTATTATTTATGTCTATTTAAATCTCAATTAAATGTCAAAATAGCAGTTTAAACATATGTTTTATGCAAACTCAATCTTTACACATTATGAAAAATATTTTAGAAATAGCTTAGTACGATATTGTTAAGTGTCGTTCGGCTTAAAAGGGTTGTATCAATCAAACGCGCATGTCAATGTCGTGCCAAGATTATACATCGGCTACGACAAGTTGTTGTTATAATATGACCTAATTTGAATCAATTTAAAGGCGAAGAGCACATCCTTTGAATAATGGTAAATATTCGCAAGACGCCCACAGTACGTACGCTTCCTACGATTGAGATGCAAGGTCTAACGCTGTCTGATTGCAATATTGCAATTACTTTTATCAATGATATGATAATGAATGTAATCGTCAAAATTAGTTCTACTAATAAATATAAGTCTATGCATTCTGATGACCATCCTTCACACACACATATGTTGTCTTGTCAATTTTTAAACTTTTGAAGTTAAACTTATCGGCCTTTAATAGAGTTTACATATTAAAAAAACTATGTCTGTGTCACCGCAATGGCGTACCTTTATATTTATATAGAACGCGTGTCTGACACTAAAAGAAACAGCCTATTTTACTTCTGCCTAAAGTTTATTTTTAATCATCTAGGTATTGCAATCCATATTTCTTCCTATAGAGGCTCCGGCGACTGCACTTGGAATAAAAAAGGTTCTGTTGGTTATATTCATATAAAAAGGAACTTATTTTCCGGTTCACTAAAAAGCCCTCTGAATTGTTAGTATAGGTTAGGATATCATGCCAACATTTGGTAACCCTATTTGTCCTTATCATGGTATGAAGATAACTTGTCCAACGTCTGTCGTTAATTAGTTTATGAATTGTCTAGCTACCCAATAACTAACCACAGCTAATGTTCCGGTCAGTGATCTCGTAATCGATTACCATTAGCTTGCCGGCCATTACCGACTTTTACTTCGGCTACCATTTGACCTCTCTGGACCTAAAAAAACATTAGGTTTACAATGACCAGTCCGTAAAATTTCAAACATACCAATATATTCACTAGCGACTCCATTTTTCATTCACAAAATAAGTAAAATATTTAAAAAATTGAAAATAGTACTAAAACACAATTTTGAACCTGAAGCATTTTCTATTGTGGCACACACCGCACTATAGAAAGTTAGTTAGCTAACTAACCCTAGTCTACAATAATATCCTTGTGCGTTTACGCTACCGTGTAAATATTACTATGAAACAATGTCCTTTTTACTAAAAATCGTAATCTTCAAATGTTTTTGTATACATACTATAATTTTATAGAATATGTATATAGGCTTATATTACATACTCGGTTGTTGGTGGTTGGTTGTTTGTAAATCTCGCTCTCGTTCTTTTATTTTATATTACAAAATATTGCCATTTTATAACAACATACTTATATAGTGGCATGAACACAAGTTTTGTGGCGCCTAGATTACCAATAATAAAGTGTTTAAAATTGATCATACATTCGTTTATCAGTTTATTGAGAGACTATAGACACAGACGGCTGCGACGGCTCGGGCGCACGTGCCATTGTTTACGATCCATATTACACGCTACCAACTGCCGCATTCCGTTTAAAGTGTGAATCATGTCGGTTGATGTAGAGGATATATCAGTAATTGAATAAATTATGTTATTATTAAGTTTAAATATAGATAGATACAGGACTCCTTGTTGCATTACTTTCGATCATTATAATGCGGTTAAACGTCGTTGAATCAGGCTAGTTTCAGCCTCTTTGTGTACTGAAGAACGATATAACACTATTAAATGTAAATAATGTCAATATTAAATATCTAATATTATATGCATATATATCTTTTGATTGCAAAGGTATATCTTTTGACTAACTAGCTGTAACTACCTAGGTAGTTACAGCTAGTAGTAAGTGTGTTGTATGTATACGCTATCGAAATGCATATATATTCTGTATGAAATTTATTGTATTATGACCAGCTTCTCATTTTACAGTGTGCTTTTACACACTGTTGTAACAGTTGCCAAAAGTTGCTTAATAGAATAAAAGCATTCTGGAGAGATAGAATTTCGCACAAAAATATACCAAAAAGCACACGGAAAATGAATTGTCATTTCTATTTTTTTTAATGAATCGATATTTCTTCATTCGATAGAAATTCTAATTTTAGTTATGGAAAGTCTTCATGTCTATGAATCAGACATTTTCAATGTTAAAATAATACGCGAATAAATGATAATTAATACATAATTCACAGCGATTCATTACTTATACATAAACATAATTAGAATTGTAAACTGTATATAATACGAGTTTTGCAGTCTCTAAGCCAAATACCGACAAGTTTACATTACCGAATATTCTAGGTATTGCTGACTCGCTTCCGTAACTGCGGCAGCTAAATTACTTTTGGTTACAAAGTCGGGATCAGTCAGTTTCTAAGTTTATACATTGTTGTAATGAAAACTATTTGGTTCTATTTTCCTTAAAGTGTATGTAATAAATTATGTAGTTGAGAATGTGTAACTCTTGTACTTTAGGATAATTAATGTCAGTTGGAACTAATCTCTTCTGTTTAGTGTAATAGTTATCTTTTCCGTGTGATTTTTGTACTAAATTTTAATAGTAAATGTCTTGGTGTAGCTTTAATTCGTCTGCTGTTAATAAGTAAAAGTTGAGCGTTACACCTGCCTAGCACCTTTTTTTCAGCGAATTCTTTTCTCTATTAATATTACATGAAATAACAGCCACATTTCTTGTGTACTGTACATATACGTGTATTGAATGCTTGATTGCCCTATGCCTAACAACCAAACTTAATTAATATATGATGATGTTCTAAATATCACTACATAAATTTGCTTCCTTTTAAGAGAGATGCTAAATCCAAATCCAAAAGTTACACTTGATAGATATTACAAATAACGAAAAAAGATACAAGTGCTAAAGAACGCTAAACGTGCCAATTGCGCCAATACTAATGTTGCATGGAGTCGTTAGCGTACGAGAAATGACAAATGGTATACGACGCTGGACAGAGACCAGAAAAACATAGTAGATATAAAATAGTGATAGTAAAAAAAACTGCAAGGAAAGTATATGTTCATCATAACATTTTCATATTCAAAAATTTAAGAATGAAACCAATACTAGATATTTAAATATAATAATAAACGTAATTAACAACAAGTAGCGAATGAATATCATTTCTAAGTTTAATAAAGTTGGACTGTTAAGACTTGTGTGTCGGTAAACGAATTTGCCCTACTCGATTGTAGAATTTGCTTCTTTTTTAGTTGTCTAAATATAATAAATATTCGGTAAGATTTTAACATCTTTTAAAACAAATGTGATAAGCAATATATTTGAATTTGATAAAACCACGTTTCATTTGAAAGTAAACAAGAAAAATGCTTCTGAAAAATGGTTCTACATTATTCACAGACGAAATATTTAGTAGGAACTGTCTCAAGAGCGATATAGCGAGTGAACAAAATTGATGATAGTTAATTAAACAACTTATGAAAGTGCGTAATATATGGTCTCATGTTTCATTTAGCAATTTAAGTTGAAGCAGCAGTAATAAGCGATATAAATTGCACTCACTACAAGGTTGTATTAATCAAAGTACAATGCAAAATAATCAAATATACATTTTAATGAGATATCTGTACGTCTCCATTTACTTTGTATAGCCATGAAATGGATTAGCGAATTTCAAAACATTTACTATTTAGCAGATTGCATTTTGTAATTAGAACTCTTAAATATTAAACTGTTATGAATGTTTCTTTATAATCAACTTTATTCATTTATCAGATATATTATTCTTGAATTTTGTTTTTTCAGTATTCTGTTTTTATCTTTCTATATTTTTATTGTTTCCTTAATTTTATCGTATGTTAAAATGTAACATTAAATGTAGTAATCCATAGTAAAAAAAATCATTTTAGCCCACCCAAATTGTCTAAAGAACAACCTATATATGCATAAAAACGTATTAAGTAATTGAATATAATTCTTAATTCTGAACCATCTGTTATCTGGAATAACTATTATCTTCTACTGTGATATAACTACATTATACAAAGCGGTTTTCAACAAAACGCGCACGATGAGCAAAACGTAATCTAATCACGTGTTACAAAATTTACATCAAAGTACGTAATAATGGTAACTGTAGTTTTGTAATCACCTATTGCATACTTTCAAAAGCATCAAATAAAAATACAAGAAGTGTTAGAAAGAAACGAGACGGGCTATTCAATGAATCATGACTAGCGGCTGCGCTAGCTAGAATTTCTATTTCGTACGGACACTGATCTGTGAGAAATATTGTTTTATGCAATATAAACATCAAGTTTACATTGCATAAAAGAAGCAATCAACCAGTGAAATTAATGGCTGTATATTAAATTTGATTCTTTCTTATTTCATGTTTAGAATAAATACATTATAGCATATAAACGATTCGAAATCTTATTTCTAACTTTCGAAAGTTAAAAATTCTAATTTAAACCCCTTTTTACTAAATTTGAATCTAAAAGGCTCAATAAGGCAATAACAGGTTTTATTATTTTATGATGATTTCAGATTAATAGAAAGGAAATTCACAAGACTTGCAGAAAAAAGTACATTTATGTAACATATAAGTAATAATTGAAAGGATTTTAAAATTACCATAAATAAATTAGACATATATTATGTATAATACTTTCCAAATTTATACATTCGAAGTGCAAGGAGATGATGTGTCAACAAAATGCCGTTAGAAAGTAGTCCATTTAAACGTAAATAACAAATTAGGTACATATTACAACATAGGAACATAATATGAATTGCAACTCATCACCGCAATTGGCTTATCGATGGTCATCAGTGTATATGACCGGTAAAGGCGGCACGAACGATGCAGTCGTGCAGTCCATTGGCCGTCTTACGCAATTCTTATATAACAACCATAACCGGAGATCGCGAGCGAACACTGACTGTGGCAAATGACCGGTGTCCGCACGTTACTGGGTCAAATGTTCCCAACGATTGACTTGACATTTTGTAAGACATAAATTGATGTCCTTTTTTGAACGTTTCCTTTTGAAATGAAAGTAGCAGATAAATAGCAGGTGACACGATAGTGCCGTTTTAGGTGAAAAGATCGAGGATTTCGAATTAGGCCAGTAACATTCCTCTTAATTCAAACTGAGATTTTTAATTTTTTTTTTGTCTGTTCATATTACATTAAAATAATGTTTAATGATTGAATGAATAGTCTTAAGTTGCAAATTATGTAATGAAAAAGTATACCCAAATATTTTTAAATCCAACTTGTTTCTACTGGCTGAAACTGTTCGTAGTTGTGTAAGTTTAATAAAAGGTTTCATATAATTGTACTTATGTTATACTTTAATAAGTAATACTATTTAAAAGAATAGTATCCATATATATATAATATTATCTACCCTTGAATAGATATTCACCCATATATATATTTTGTATGTGAATCATCAACACAGACTGATAAAATATTTTTCGAAACTCAAAATAATGTAAGGCTACTTTCAAACTTACTGGCAACACCTAAAATACTCCAGTGTACAGCTAGCAATTATCATACGATTACACTGCTAAAAGGTACATGAAACCGGGTCAAGGTAGTAAAACTAATAGAGAGTTTCCAGCATAAAGTGAGTTGGTGAACAATGAACAACGGGACGCGCCTTTACAATTATATGCAAGGTCAAGCGTAGTGATACAGGCTACAGGCGTATCTACTGACTCAATAAATATTAAAGATAAATGTTGAATTATGTTCCTACATTCAACTTAAAATCGTATAAACGATTCTGAAAATAGCCAGCTGCAAGGGAACATTTTACTTTAAAAAAAAAAGTAAAACTTAACATATAGTTTTTTTTACATGAGACAGCAAGTACTTCATTTCAATTATTATGTAAGGAAGTGGTACACAAAAACTTACACAATCCTGTATGCTATGAACTGAGCAATAGACGCCATTAACAGAATAACCAAATATTTCTAATAGTTATAGGCTTTATTACAAATAGCGTTATTTATATTTTCTGTCACACACACACAACAAATTAAACTCTAAATTCTTTGAAATTACTCGTCCTATGGTTATTACGAACTCGTTTACAATTCTGCCTAACTGGTCTGTTTGTTAGCTTGTATATAAGTGCAATGACTAGACCATTGTGGAACTCAAATGTCCATTAACCTAAATTGAAATCTATTGTTCAATGCCCTCTTCATTATGTCTTTGCTGCGACGTCACTTAACAACTACCTTGTTAATAAAGCCTTATACAAATTGACATTCGATGACTGCCCTAGTTCAGAATACGCTTGTGAGCAACTCTGTTGGTGCTGTAAAAATTAAAGCCTTGGTACATAATACGCCCCTAACATAGAAATTTCTTATCTTTACAGAAAAAAATGTAGATAGAATATAGTTAGGTAGCCCCTACATCTATAAAGGTACGATGTCCATTGACCAGGCGTCACCACTCGTGCCAATCAAACCTCAAGTGGCGCTACAGAACGGAGCTTTCATTAAAAACAGTCATAACCGAAGCAGTTTCTGCGGTGTAGCTCCATCGTCAAACAGTAATGGAACGTTCAAAACTTTCGCCGTTAATCGTAAGAGTTGGAGTGGAAACGTGACTCTTCCACTTCAACAGTTCACGCCTGATGTAGAACAAACTCCCCAGCTGGCAACTTTCCGCTCCGGGACTGGGACTTTCCCGAGAAACAGGGAGCGGAACAATAATATAACGAACGGAATATTAACACCTAACGGTAATTCTGTTCAGACGTTCAGAGGAAATGAAGTGAGGAGGTGCGGAAGCTCAAATGGCCGACGTTACGCTGAGATCGGGAACTGGAATAAAAGGTGAGTACGTCATATTCCTTTGTTTATTGTTGTTTTCTGTCGTCCTTAAGAAAAAAATATAAGGCACAATTCTACAAAAGGAAAACTTGGTGAGTATCATAGCTCAACAGCTATTCTTAGCTCTAACAGCTATTGAAGTCTGCAACTTTTAATTTTATTTTTATTTGTAAACAAAATGCAAGACATTTTTATATATTGTTGGCATTATTTTAACAGTAACTACTACTATTCAGATAACTTTTTGCTCCTATAAATATTACCAAGCTACAGATCAAACACAATCCCCCAGGTAAATAAAAACATCTAACCGTACCGTGTTCCACTAACTTTTAGTAGAGCTTTATTTTTTTCCTTTTTCATCTCGAGTAATTCTGTAACAAGTTTTCCAATTTCATTCTCTCGTCGCTTTCATTTCCTCTCGTATAGTATCTTCTCCTTCCCTTAATATTACTTTTATTAGCTCAAAACGTTTAACAAACATTGGTTGAAGAATCCAATAAAGATTAAGTTTCGTTTGCACAAAGGGACGATAGGAAAATCTGATCCATATTTAACTTTTTCCTTTTATTGTTGGAAACATAGAAAAACCTTTGTGTATTCAGTGTGATTGTAATTGATGGTAATAGATTTATCTAGCCTATCAGCATTAAATATATATAATATTTACACTTTTTTCTTACTCAAACAAAGAATTAGTCAAATCGGTCCAGTCATTCTAAAGTTAGCTATGCTGAAAACGATTCTACTAATTTATCAACGTATGAAGTTTTAAAGAACCCTATCATATTCATTATTGTAATGTTTACATACATTGGAACTATATATCTAAATGTGTAACGCTTTTATCTACTCGCAATACTCATTATCTTTTATTCCTAGCCCGTAGAAAGTTCGTCCATAATTCTCGCTCACTCAATTTAGGGTAGGCTAAGCGCTTGATAAGGAACGTCCAATAATCTGACCAGTACTTATACTATGTCTTTTTATTAGGGGTTTACTTTATCATGGGATGATTCCCCGTCAGTAGCGATGTTATCAACTTGGCTATTTAGCAGTTCTCTTTTCCAGGGGTATTTATTAGCAGTGTTTACTTCATTATGTCAATTGATCTGAGAATTTGTGTGAGAGAAATACAGCGTATTATTTTATTCCTTCTAAACACTTTTGCTTTTGTTTGTTTATCGTTCCATGACTTTTTGTGTTAGATTCAAGCACGATTGTTGAATTATCTTGTTTAAGAGCGGTAGTATACATAAGGTTTTGTGAGTTGACATTTTAATTAACGATAGGCTTTTAAATCGGAAGTTTTACTATTTTCCTTTAAAAATGTTTGGTTCCATCCTATGACCATATTTATCACTTTCGTTCCAAGGAGATTAAAATATTTTGTATAGAAATCCACATTTTTTTTGTCGCTAATACCACAGTCCACAATTATACACAGTATCGAACTGGCTGCCTGAACAAAAAGTGAATATTTTCTTATACAGTTACAAAGAAACAAAAACTGTCGCAGCTCAGAGCGAACGAGTGCTTGTTATTCTGTTTATTATTTCGTTGCGTAAGAGGAAAATAATATTATGTTATTTCTCTCCCTTTTCCTCTCGCGGCATTATTGAAGAATTGATATTGAGTATCATTCAATGTTACGCTTTGTTAGGAAGGCACATTAAAACAATAGCGCTATGTTAGGTACAATTAGTTTTTGTCATTACTTTTTTACCACTCAGTTGTCTACGGTATAAAACAATGATTTTATTAGATTTTATTTATGCAGATTCAATGTAGTTGCCGATGCCTCGATCGTTAAAGGCACCTAAAATATTCTACAGATACTATATACTTTAAAGAAGCTTCGTTTCTAACAGAAAAAGTGGCTGGTAGGCGGGCAGTCCTTCTAAGGAACCCTCGAAGAAGGTAGGAAGGTACGGTATGACTTTCACTTGGGGATCAGTGTTTGTAGCTCGTACTAAATCTCCCTTGACGAATTGTATTAAAACTAAGTCGGATTACGTTTCTCTATTTTCCTTGCCTACATTTATGAGTACCGCTGCTGATAACGTTTGTATTTATTTGTAACTATTCCAATTATGGCGGCTTGTCCTAGATCGTGTCTCGTGTTTTAATGATGACCAATTACAAAGTTACAGGTTAATTTTTATCGCGTAGTGTAAAAACATAAAAAATACAGTCGTGTACTAGGATTATTGGTAGTTTTAAAACTGTTATTGACTTTAAGATAACATTTGTAGACTAGATTATTAATGGAAGTTAAAACATCGTTCTTCGCGTCACTTGGTAACAGCCATATGACGAATGGACGTCGAGCCTCCAAGCCTCGTGAAAACTGACAGCCCGAGTAATTGAACGCCGATTAAGTGAAAGCACTGTTCAAGCTGTTATAGTGAGTGATTTTTATCGAATATTTACTTGTTAGGTGAAGATATTTCGTTGACTGATGTATAAAACCATGAAGAATGATTTCTGTAAATGCCAAAACGCGATCTTAGATCGGAGAACTTTTGGCAACGGATCATTTGATAAAATCACGCAAGTCATCATATCAAGTGCATCATCAAATATTATATGTTCTTGTTAAAAATGTTCATTATTTTTGAACGTGAAATTCATTATTTTCTATCAAGGATTTTCTTAAATACGAAACCTATAAAAGTGCCAATATCAGTAAGTCTTGCAATACTTGTGTCAGTAACAATGTTCTTGGACATTAACATTTTATTCCATGAGTATACTATAAATGTATAAATACAGCAATTAATATGTAAAATCTCATCATCATTATAACATAATGTAAAATCATGTTTATGCTTATGCATTAGGCATAACCAAAAAGTTGATTTTACGTTATGTGATGACAGTTTGTCTCAATTACTATCTCTTTTAGTAGATCGGTAGTACCCAGATCAGTATAACCCTAAATATTATTATCTACTTAACTAAAGGATTAAAAAAACCACTTGATTCTTTGGTTTTGTATAAACTTATAATTGTATAAGTTATATAGTATATATTAATCATATTTGCTGAGCGATTACTATATTGCTATCATAATGTACATCACAGTATGCAACAGTTATGTAATACTGAATAATGCCTTGTTAATTTCGATTGCGGATCTTTAGGATGAGCGCACACAGTCGTCACTCATCACTCACTAACAGAAAGAAGTTAATTAAGACTTTGATAGTATATCTAACTTGACAATTTTCATCTCTTGACAAATTTATTTGGCACTATGACCTCTTGTTACATTTGTAAAAAAGAATCGACAACAATGAACCACAAAAGTGGCGAACGTGACATATAACAGGTTTAGGTAAGATAGACTTTACATATAATTAAAAATAAGCGAGCTCAAAAATATTTTTTTGTAGAAATGTCAAAAGGCACTGTACTTTATTGTTCTGTACAGTGTAATACATTTCAGGTTTCGTATATGTTTTTCATAGCTTAAGTATATATTAAGAATTCACAATTGATGTTGTCAATTGATTGAATGACTAATTTACCTGAATTTATATTTCAAATTTTTGTGAAGTAAGATTAAGAAAGGGAAGAATGGAGGGAAAGTGTACATAAAGTACTAATCACTCTGATTGACCTAATCGCTATATTATTGCATTTTACATACACTTAAGCGGTCCTTTTTACCCTTAAAAGGTGCAATGCAAGTTTTTTTAAAACCAGTGTAATAGTATCAGTCGGTATCAAATATAGAGCATATTTAAAATTATTTGCATTATAGGGACTATCGATTAGCAATCGGAATAAACTATGAATTTTGAGTTGACAATGCCACGTAGTTAAGGTTTGATGTTTTGATGATATGATTTCGCATTAATTGTACAAAACCACCTTTGTCAGATTTTTGATGGAAAAGTTCAATATTATACCGTGCCGCTCTTGTTACGTCCACAGGTTGAATAGATTAATAAAGTGTAATTCGAATAAAGTACATATATGTTTAATTGATTGACATGAAGTTCCCGGATAACGGCAATCATACAGACCTGGAACAACCTAAATGAGACTAAATTATAATAAGCAAATGTGGGCATTACTTACGCCTCTGCCTTCCCTTAGCGGATACAGGTGTGAGGGTATGTTTGTATGTAATGTATACACCAAAACTATTCTTAAGAGATGGTCTCTCTCTCTCTCTCTTTTAGTTACATTTGGTTATATCCCCAGAACTGAATTAAGTCATGCTGTTCTGATATTTATCTGAAAGTGAATTATTGTACCGGTTGTTATACCGTATTTATTTAGTAATATAAACCCATAATTTTATAGATCGATATATATATGTATATCGATCTATAAAATTATGGGTTTATATTTTATCTGTTAAAATTTAAAATGTCATTAATATTTATTTCTTATTTACTATTAGTATTAGTTATTAAATATTCCGGTGTAAAACATAACGAACTAGTGCTCGTAATGTAGGAGCTAAATAGCACGATTTTATCAAAATCACACACGCTGAGTCAAAGTGGCTTAAGTTTTTCATGACACACTTATAAAGCTACGCAGAAGCATACTGCGTTACTTATACATTATTCATCTGCATCTTTGTTATATTTGATGCCACTTTATTTACCAATTATAGATAGATACAAAAACATAACCTGTACATTTAGCTAAAAAACTAACCTAAAATGTAAAAGGTCGTCAAATATTTGGTTAGATCTCAAAACATTTCGTGGTATATTTACTTATGGCAATTTACATTCTTAGAAACGTCTGTTACAAATCCTATATCAACACCTGTCTGTTTACAGTCTAAATGATTTCGCAAATATGAAAACTGTCCCTTATTTTCAATATCTAAATATGGTCCAAATTTGTATAAAAACTTTGGAGGTCCGAGTTGCGTCTTGCTATTTCATTCTTTACGTAAATTTTTCATCGGATCTCTCGTTCGCATGTGTTGCAAAATACAGAATTGAGGCTGGATCATCGGTTCTTCGTATATTTGTCGCGCTGTTGTCATTGCGTATTCGGGGCGCGTGGTAAGGCATAAATATCCCCTGTCGTTCTCATTACAATAACTTTGCGTGGACGTCCCTCGGCAGCAACGGATGCCGCCTCTCTTGGGATGACACTTACTTAGATAATGGAATTCTAGACCGATTGCCAGAGTAATTGTGGTTGGAGGTTATAGTTTTGATGTGCCCAGAAGTATAATTATTTGATACAAATTAGAGTACGCTTTGCATAAAGCTCTTTTCGAATTAGCCGATGTGATCAGCATGACATGCATGCATAGCACGCTCGTACAATGCTTAAAACATTTGCTATGCCTCTATTGATATCCTTTGCAATACATTGTTAAAAATAAATATAACAGTAGTTGCATTTTGCATGGTCGTCGGCTACCTTAAGTGTATACTAAAATGTTTTGAGTCTCCGTTATCATTTTATGTCAAATATCAGTGAAATGACATAGTGTAACTATGTCATCATGTTAATATGATTAATGATAGCTGAGACACTTTTCCCGCTATTGCCTTACGTCGATTCCACACATTCAACTGTGTAGCCTAAAATTCAGTTAGATGTGTTGGAAAGTCGATGCAGCTGAATGGCACGGTCTGGTGAGCACGACTGTTCCTACCATGGCGTGTGGACGTGGGCCCGATACCAAGTAACCCTGTATCAACTACCGCGCCGCACCGGCGTTGCAGTGAAACTGTTCGTGCGTACACCGCCCGTTTGTTATGCTAATTGAAGCTGGTAATTTGCACAATAAAACGAATTACATTGACCACTGAACGATTTTAATAAGGACTCTATGCATATGATACTCTCCAGAACATTTAAAATATACTCAATCTGATACAGTTTATTTAACCAATTCTTCTAATGTAGAATGCTCATATTGTTCAATTGCTCGCCTCGTCAGATACGAATGTGATAATTTGATGTAATTGTTCGGACGCTATATTAGATGTTAATTGTGTCGATGTTATACAGAGTACTGTTTACACGATTGCATGCACACGTGATTCAGAAACTGTTTGCTACAATTATGTGTTCGTGATACTTTCTACTTATGATCATTGTTAGAACGTTTAAAATGCCGTTATCAAGAAACATTTATAAATATTTATGTAAGAAGAATGCCCGAATACTATCACGAGTATTTATAATATTGTTGAAGATGGTTGTAACGTATTTTTTGTTCAGTAATGTTATCGAATCAAAAATAATAATGAGGTAATATCAAGAAATGTAATATAAATAGATTCAATATTTTTAATATTATTCTACGAATTTAAATTAATAAATGTATAGAATAGTGATCCCTTGTGCATAACAATTTCAATTATATTTTATGTGAAACTTAGTGAGCGACAGACAGATAATTACCATCTAAATATAGAATATATGTACATATGTACATAAATATGTATATACATATATAATACTCACTTATATTACATCTAAAATTATTTTAACGTAACAAAAAGTTTTTATCAACTATTACTGTTTGATAATAAACCAGATTCCACACATACCGTGTCCTATAAAAAAAACCCGATGTTTCAATTAAGGCCGCGGTCCACTGACACAATATTAGAAACCATATGACTTGCGTACATGACTTGTGGATATGTGATGCGGTCAAAAATTATGTGATAAGTGTAAGTATATACTACTTACACTCATCACATAATTTATATTTGAAAGATGACGGGTTCAAGATGAGAGAACATCAAATGGAAGGATGATTTAGAAAGGGACAAGAAATTACTGTGCAAACATTAAATGAAATGGCTAAGCAGATGACCGATGACGACTACGACAATACGACTTGTGTAGGAACACGTACGACATATGGTAAGATCGGTAGCCGATAGTAATTGTCCCAAAGTGGTCCTTCAAACTCAACTTATGAATGATCATTCAGTGAATCCAACGTGCGTGGCATTGCCGTTCTATTTCGTAAGCTACATTAACATTCTCAGCTTCATATTTTATGAATGTAATTTATGTCGATAGAGCGTGTAATTGCGGTGCTTAGTCTTGATTACCATGAATCCGAAACATGAAATTCAAGATAACATCTAGATATCTAAAAAATAACTCCGTCAATACTTACAAAATTCATTCATTCATTTTAATTGTTATGACAGTTTGTTATAGTTTTTTTATTGATTTAGAGAATTGAGGTTTTAAATCTATTTGAGGTCTAATGATCAGTTTTGCAAATATTTTTTATTTTATTAAAGTATTAATACTATAAATATATCAGAGGAAACAGCCTGGCATTGTTTCTATACTTGCATACCTCACGAAATTCTGCCACTGTATTTATTTCGGACCTGACTTTTTTCAAAACAGCACCAAAAAGAAACACTTTATTTTGTAAATCCATAGGTTAAACTTGCTTACATCAGTTGCCATAGACATTTTTTATACTATATTTAGCCTAAGTCTAAACACTTTTTAAAATAAAGAATATACCCAAGTAAAAACGAACGTTATTTAAAACATATAATATGTACTATGAGAATAAATTGTGTTTGGATAGAGTCATGTACAACTATCTTTTAATTTAGTTATTAATCAAATGTTACCGAGCCTGGGTCTCACGAACATTTTCACACAAGTTTACAACTGCAAAACATACATATATCGGTCATTGCCCAATTTGTAAAATGATTAAGACCGACCTACACTTAGTTACGAAAATGATTCGCCTGACTCACGTTAGCGGTTTGCATTCATACTGCTTCCTTAAAACTAAACCTAAAGCCGGCATAAAATGATTAGTTCAAAATCAATCGGGTGTAATGACTCATGAGCAGTTTAAAATAAATGAAATAAGTTTCACGTTGCGGTGATAAATCAGAATTTGTTTTCTAGACCAGCACGTTGAAAAATATAAGAAATGTTTCAAAGCTCTTAATTCGGCGGAATCGATGCGATGGTTTTATTTTATCACTATCAACAAATTCAGAGTACATCTGTTTACTACAGGTGAGATCGAGAAGCAATATTAAGTAACTAACTGCAATAAAATATTTCTACTATTACTTACACAACATTGGAAACGATCTAATTCAGTAGTTAACTGTGTCAAGTCGCCCTTATTTGATCTAATATTTCGTATTCGTCACTGAATCGTCATTACAACCTAAATTGTGCACGTAAGTATAGCAAGTATGTATATAGTAATCGATTTGATATAGTATATATTGTATGTATATATTTGATGAAGCTTAAAGTAGAAAAAGTCTGAGAGAACTAACTTATAAATTATTATGAATAATTTAAAATTGTTCTGAAACAGAAATATGATTAGAATTACATTTAATTACACAATATTTGTATACACATTGAATTAACTAATCTAATACTAATATTATAATAAAAGGGAAGGGTTTTTTGTTTGAATGGGAAAAATAATTTTATATTTAATAGAGTATTTACATAGACATAATATAGGTTATAAAACTTTATGCTGCGACCATTAGAAGAAGAGTAGCGACTATCTTTATATATATAATTCTTTTGTGAGTGTGTATGTCACTGAACTTCTCTCAAACGACTGGACGGATTTTGATGAAATGTTTTGTGTGTGTTCAAGGGGATCTGGGAATGGTTTAGATTCACAAATCAGCCCGGCAGATGGCGCTGCAGTCGGTATCTAGGTTATTTATCTATATTGATCCTAATCGCTTGAAATACCATGCAGGACAACGTCTGTCGGGTCCGCTAGTAAACACATATGAAACTACGGGGAACATATACTAAAAAATATTTACATACATATATTACATGAGTAGTACCTGGACTTGTACAATGGACTTTGAATGGTATTGAGTAGGTACATTGGGTACATATGGTATTTGAGTAAGCTTTGTCAGTGATTTTGCGAATGTTCAAGCCACCCAAGTGAAACGTTAAGGTCGCTTGCACTAACATGGCGCATACTAAGGAATACGATCTTCTTATTCATATAACCGTCTCGTTATTCACTGGTATCTTATCTACCCCGAAATACCTATCAAGTGATTGCTAGTATATGTCACAATGTCTGGCGATAGATTAAGCGGCATGTAGATAGGTTTATTATGTCAGTGCCTGTACGGCAGGTCAATCAAAAGATAAAGGCCTAACGCAACCGCTGCGGGCATTAATTAAGAGCGATCTAAGCGGATTGACGGTGCCAAGATTATGGTTTAGTGTGTGTATCAATGGTAGCGATTCTGCCGTTAACATCACTAAACTAAAATTTCACTAAAAATCTCTTATTTTAGTGAACAGATTACAAATATGCTATTCTGCTTTTACGTCGAATTAAATTTAGGTTTCAACATGACAGCTCTTAATTTGAAATTGACATCACTAAAAGTTGAGTACGAAGATGTTACCACTACTTTAAAATAAAGAATGAATGATAAAGAGTTTAATAACGAATTCTCCTTAAACTACATTTTAAATTTTCTTGCATGCCGGTGAATGTTTGTTTACGCATAATATAAAACATGTAGCAGAAAAAGTGTTAGTTTTGTTGCTCAAAGCTGAGAAAATACAGAGTTACGGTTCAAATACTAGCAACCCACCATTTAATATTTTTGTTATCTATGTAACTAACTGTCTATATCGAGGATGTACAAATCTATTAAGATCTGATATAAATCGGTCCGGAATAAATAAATACGTACCCAGTGCCTACATTAGTTTATTTGTAACCCCTAAAATATAAAACTACATGTGGAATGCCTTCACATTAATATGGAAATTGCGAGAGGTAAGAAAACATTCATTTGCTGAGTGATATTATTTATAACTCAATTTTGTTAAAGCTCCAATATAAAATAAAATATTTGTGTTTCCCAAGTGTTTCAAGTATTTTTTTATTAGGTAATCAGGCAGACAACTTAGGCTGTAATAGGACTATTCAGCAGCGGCAGCATATAAGTCTCTACAGTAAACAGCATTAAGCCATACAGTCTTAAGCATTATGATTAATAAATAATTTATTTTTACTTTTTAGGTTTGGAATGTATGTGTCTAAAGTGAAAACCAAAGCTCGTAAGGTGTGTGAATCAGTAAGGGCAACAGGAGTATGACCTAACTAATATAGAAAGAAACCTGCATTTGAATCGCTGCTCCCTGTACAGTCTCCTTGGAAGCATCAAGAGGTACAGGAGTCACAGTAATCTACAGATATCTTGGCAGAACATGGACCAATGTGCCAACAAATCTTGCCAAGACACCGCAGCATGACTAGACCTCATCAGCCTCCTGCTTATAATATATAGTGTTTGCTCCACAAGAAAGCAATCGTAGGTTACAAGACACACTTGTACATAGTGCTCACGGTATAGCAGCAGCTATCTCAAGCCATAGACATATAAATCAATAGCAAAATTCATAACTTTGATTAACATTATTTCTATGTTATTGTATATCTTGAAAACTGCTGCTGCTTCTTGTGAGCACTTCCTAAAGCTTGTCTGTTATCTTATCCAAACCATTTTGTTTTATTTGACATTTTCAGTTCATTAAATAAATATTTTTATGTTAAGAATTTAAATTATGTGATTGTTGATTATAAACTAATGTTTTAATGAAACTAAATTTGTTTACTAGCAGTTTAATTAAAGTGTGTTTGTATTATTTCTTCTCTAATATTCCTGCCTGACTTCTGTCAGAAAAACATGGCACTCTTCATTGATGAAGTCAAGATTTACATTCTCAGTATACAAATTATATTCATCATAATCTACATTATATAGATACAGTAGATATAATTTGAGATATAAACATTATAATTTGGTATTGATGAGAGACTTTTAAATCCTAATTTCAATAAAACATACACATATATTTCTAAATACACATACAGACTCGGAACAAAATTATGACGGTGCTGATTTCACACACATTTGTTGGGTGGGAATGAACCCACACCCAACCATCTGTCATGCCTAGACCACCTCTGCTGCCTACTTATAATAATTTATTGATTACTCTACAAGAAAGCAATTGTAGGTCACAAGACACACTTGATCACAATGCTCAGGATATAGCAGCAGCTATCTTAAGCCATAGATATATAAATCAATAATAAAATTCATAACTTTGATTAACATTATTTCTATTTTATTGTATATCTTGTAAACTGCTGCTGTTTCTTGTGAGCACTTCCTAAAGCTTGTCTGTTATCTTGCCCAAACCATTTTGTTTTATTTGACATTTTCAGTTCATTAAAAGAATATTTTTATGTTGAGATATGTGATTTTTTATTGTAGTAATAGTAAAACTAATGTTGTAATTAAAATAAATATGTTTATTAGCAGTTTAATTAAAGTGTGTTTGTATTATTTCTTCTCTAATATGCCTGCCTGGCCTCTGTCAGTAAATCATAGTACTCTTCCTTGATGAAATCAGGATTTACATTCTCCTCAGTATACACATTATATTCATCATAACCTGAAAAGATACAGTAGATATAATTTGAGATATAAACATTACAATTTGGTATTGATGAGAGTTTTTTAAATCCTAATTTCAATAAAACATCATACATTTATATATTTCTAAAAACATACAGACTCTGAACAAAATTATAATAGTACTCATCTCACATACATTTATGCTGGGTGGGAATTGAACCCGCACCAAACATGATAGAAGTTTGGCTGAGTGCAATAAATTACCTTGTTCTACAGCAGCCTAATAGCTAATTAGTTCTAGCTATAGCTATAGCCTCTGAGTTTATTTCGGTGTTTCTTCTCAGGGTAGTCAGCTAGGAAACACCGGCCTCATCTAGCATAAACTAACAGAAAAAAATAATATATTGACGTGTAAAAGTGTTGTTGTAACCTATTTACAAAATAAAGATCATTTACCATTTATCATTTATCAATTAGTAAGCAAAAATTCAAGTACAGATAAAACCTGTTAAAATAGCACATAGATCAACCAAATTACACCTCTACCTAATATAGAGAAGCACTAGATAGAGAATACTTTATTTGTGCACTTCTATTACATGAGAAGTATCACATACATACATTTTTTTTATTGTACTGTACTATACCATCATGTTTTATGAAGAAAATGCCATTTGCCATGGAAATTCAAGCACACCATTGAGTACTTTGAGATGTAGCCTTAATCCAAGATCATTAGAGCTTAAAAGTTTGCGAAACTATTCCTCCTTATTTCTGGAATTATCTCTTTAAGTTTTCCAATCTCAATCAATCTTAAAATTTTCTAAAAACAATGTATTTATTACTTCAGAGAAGAATGCCATGATTATATTTAATTGTAACATAAACAGTATACATACCTTTCCCCTGAAGCAGCCACAGTTCATATCAAGAATTCGTTGTTCAATTATACTAATTTGACGAAGTTATTTGGTCGATTTTGCCAAAAAAAGAACCTCAAATTTCTATCACTAAAATTAGTCGCTATGCATTTAAGTGATGTCTAATATTAGAGTGACGTTTTTAATTTTAGACAGTTTTTGACATTTAAAACGTGCGGGAGAATAGCGAATGACTAAATATGGACTAAGTTGAGTAACTTAGCGAATTTTGGTTCTGTCAAACCAAAATTAGTTTAGTCTTACGTTTTCAGAATACGAAACGTCGTTAGACAGCACTAAACTAAAATTTAGAGATTTTTAGTTTAGTTTAGTGAGTTTTGCAACAGCAGAATCGCCAGCAATAACTGATGTTTTCAAACTTTAGGTTATATTGTACCTATTGCGAATGTAGGTATTAAAATAGTTAAAAATATCATATTCTATAATTATATACAACATAAAAATAACTGAAAAACTGTCAGCTTTTTAGAATAAAAAAAAAATTATTATAAACTTTTTAGAATTAAAACTTTCGTGAGTTACATAAATATATTTAAATAAATATATGGTTTTACTCACGTATGTATTTCGGGGATACCTGACTAGTTTCGGTCTCGACAAGACCTTTTCAATGAGTTATTCGTCCAACCACGACGGTATCGTACATTTTCTTGAGAAAGAAAGGGTTATAAACTTCTCTAGTTTTCTTCTTTCGTGGAAGTCATCTTGTAATTGTATACCTATGAACTCCCACCCCATCATACATCGTACATGTCGAAATAACATGAAGCCATTCAAATGTTAGGACGTGACAAAGAACACTCGAAAAAAATGACCCTCCTTGTTGAAAAGTCGCTTATTAATAAAAAACCGTGTTGGTATTCAAATAGAAATGAAATATAATTATTAGTATTATTTATTCCTTTTCATTTTATTCAGTACGGACGCCATATATTATGTATCTCTACACACCTGTCTAACTGCAAAACCTCACCTATCCGTTTCGTAACGCGAATCGTAGTACCTCCATAAGCTAGCGTCTATCTTGTGTACTCGTACTGCGCCACTACCACCTGCGTTTCCTGGATTAACGCTGAGCAGTTTTGCAAGTAATATTAGTCATTTAAATGCTGGTTTGTGTTGAGTAAGTCTTGATAAGCAGATTTTTATGAGTAGGGCATTAGATTTCGTTATTATTTCTTTATTCATGCTTGGTTTTAAAAGGCTTACTTACTACTTTCTTTTTGTAAGTCCTTACCCTGTAAATATGTATTTTAGTCCAACCATACCATACCATATCATCATAATCATATCAGCCAATGGACGTCGACTGCTAGACATAGGCCTCCCACATTAACATTTCCGTCAATGGAACATTATTTAAACCTCATTTGAGTACTTTTGTTTTTTGGATAAAAATACAAAAAAAAATTAATGCAGTCCCTAATGTGATCCTAAAAGCATATGCCGAGTAAGTTTTTTTATTTTTTATTTATAACATTTTATGCACGTGTCTGGTACATAGTCGGACTTAATGCCTAGGGCATTCTCTACAAGTCAACTTTGGGTGATGCAGAGAAAACAGAAAGTAAAAGTTATTGACATTTTATTTATCTTATCAAAATTTACAAATTCGAATGCACATTTCACAATTTCACTCATTAACAAATTTTAAAATCATATGTACTAAGACACCGCATCTATCAAATCATCATATGGATAGGTACATTGCACATAATATTGCTGTCATTGCAAATAACAGTCAGATATGTATTCGGGCCGCAGTGCATCAAAATCAGCAATTATTGAATCAGGGCCTTGTTTGCATGCAATTCAATTTATCCTCAATGTTGTCACAATACTGTTACTTATTGTGAAGTCCTGAATCGTCTATTAATTTTTCATGCCAAAGTTTCCATATTTACTTCGTTGCCTGGTCACAACGGATATACACTCACAGGCACAAATAACCGCCCACCTTGTATTTCTTTTAATTTTCAGTAGTCGGAAAATTTTGACCACATTTGATGGAAGTTATGTTAAAAGCAGCCATTAAGGATAAATAAAATCACAAAAGTCTTTAAACAAAACCGTTTAATAAAAAAAAAATATGCCAAAAATCGATTTTGCAAAAAAATTGCATGAAAATGTGATGACTTTAATTTTGAAAAAAAATCGTCCGCTTTTTATTTAAATTTTAATAATGAGTATTACTACCTCGGGCCCTGATGATTTCTTGTAGTCAGTTTGGCAATCCATCTACGAGGTCTTGAATATCCGACTGAGGGATATTATGCCACTCCTCTATCGCAGCCGTCTTGAGCTCTTGTAAGGTCGCAGGGGCTGATATTCTTGCTCGAATACATCTTTTTAGGTTTTCCCAAATGTGATTAATTGGGTTAAGATCGGGACTGCGTGACGGCCATGGCAAAACTTGAATCCCGACCTCATCGAGGTATTGAGTGACGGATCTTGCGGTATGGCATCGAGCATTGTCGTGCATTAATTTAAAGTTTTCACCAATAAATGATGCGAAAGGTATGAAGTGGTCTTGTAAGACTTCCTCCACGTATCTTCGAGCAGTCACACTGCCTCTATCAAACACCACTAGATCGGTACGAGCCTCGTAAGAGATACCTCCCCAAACCATTATGGATCCTCCCTGATAACCCACGGTTTCGATTATTGCACATGGAGCAAACCGTTCATTTTGGCGCCTATAAACACGCTGACGTCCATCTGGACCCCTTAAGGCTATTCTGCTCTCATCTGAGAACAGTACGTTCTTCCATTGTTCCGTAGTCCAGTCAGCATATTCTCGTGCAAAGGCAAGTCTTGCTCTACGATGCTGTGCAAGCAGCTGTGGACCGCGAGCAGGACGAAAAGCTCTCAGATTCCTTTCAGCCAGTCTTCTTCTTATCGTACGTTCACTTACAGTGACATTTCTCACCTCAAACAGACGTGTGCGCGCTTCAGTAGCGGTGCAAAAGCGATTTCTTAGCACGTTACTGACAACAAAGCGGTCATCCAGAGCCGAGGTGCACCGATGTCGGCCTTGACCTGGCCTTCTCGTGTATGAACCAGTCTCCCGAAAGCGTCTGATGGCATCCCGCACTGTAGTTCGAGGTACACCAAGCGTACGAGCGATGCGACGTTGGCTATACCCAGCGTCAGCTAAAGTCACTGCCCTAGCAGCACCAGTTGCATCCAGTGGCATTTTTTTCAGTCACAAATAATAATCGTACACTAAAAACTCAAATTAAACAATGTTCGTATACGATAGCAGACAAGAACAAGAAATGTAATCAATGTAACGTTACTGCAACAATGTCAAACAGAGACTAAATTCTAAAAACGCTTCGGCGATACAAGTTTAAGGGTCGAAATAAGGGTTTTTAAGTGTTTAGTTTATTGCTAAAGTACCCACTTAACTAAAAACAAAACAGTAGATAAGCCACAGTTAACATAAACAAACAGGGTGACGAAAAATATAGGTGGGCGGTTAATTGTGCCTGTGAGTGTATTAAACAACTTCTCAAAAGTAATTTCATATTGAGGAGAAGTATATCCTAAAATGCCGGCGTACAGTGCACTGCACCTTTGTGTTGTGTGAATTTATTAAACGTAAAAATATTTAAACTAAAATGTAACCAATTATGGTCATTATCTATTTTTATATTTTAGAAAGTTTTAATGCAAATATATGTTTATCCATCCATGTTTAGATCCATGAAGACGTTTAAAAAGTCAATTTGTCATGGTCTTAACCGATATGTAATGAAAACTTCGCTTAATAGGCTCGCCTAATATATGACACTGTGATACGAACTATGGTATCACGGTGTCATTTCATCATAGTAATGATTGATGTTACTCTTAAGTGTGAAAAGTTAATACCAAACAGCCAATGAAATGTTTTCAATATTAAAACTGGTATTGACTACAAAGCCATAGCTGTATTGAGTGTGCTATTTTGTATTTATCTAAATTTTCCAGTCTAGTGAATTGACTGTAGTATGGTTTAACTATACGAATATAACACGTGTCTAACAATTACTATTATTCCTGATTACATGCCAAACGGTAAACATGATAAAAAAAATCTTAAATAAATTTCATTTCGGAATGGTTTCAGTGGAAAATGCTTCCAACATTGTTTTAATTTTAAGAAAAAACATAATCAATAATGTGAATGTCTTCGCAAAGGTACATAACCAAATACTGTAAAGATATCGTAACTGTAGTCGATTATCTATTGATATATCACAAGTAAAATAGACACATGCACTATTTTGTACATTGTACTATTATTAAATTCTATTATATTTTACTAAACATTTAGTGATGCCAGCTGATATTTAAGTGTAATAACAAGTATTTAAAGCACTGACAAGTACAAAGTACTGAAAGTCGTTCTAATTCACTGTATTAGGCATTTTTATTATCATAATTATATCATTTAGTGGGTTCCCTGTTCCTCTCAAATGTAAAAACTCTTCACCTTTATGAACTTAGTTTTATGTTCTTGTTCTTCTCCTAAATTCAAAGATGTGCGTGTCAAAACATACATATTCACACCACATTTTGCTGCATATTTGTTATGTTTAAAATAATAAGTCTGTTGTCTAGAAATAACTTAGGTAACTAATAACTTTCATATTAATTAAAATATAAGTAAGATAACAAAATGTATGAAATTAAAAGCAGAGAGTGAAGTTACCGAAGCATTTTACAATAAAAGCTTCGTGTTCCCTACGCTCGAGGCAAAGCCGATCCAGGTTGGGCTCTATAGTCCGTTCAATCTAAACGCCCACAACTTAGAGTCTAGTTTATTGTAGAATAGCGCTCCCTAGTTTCACAATCTGTATTAGGTTACCGTACGCCCCCGGCTATGCTACTGTTAAGCTTCATATTTTAGTATGTTTTTTGTAGACTGAAATTTAATCGGAAACCTATTTCATGCTGTTATTTGAATACCCGTTTATTTTACTTTACTTTAATCGGAATTTTTAATATTTTAGTAAAATTTTTAAGATGTAAGCTTAATCTCGGATATACTGTATTTTTCTAGTTATAAAATTTAATTCAAGTTACTTTACTAATACCAAAGCAGAACCGCACTCTCAACATCGAGCTCTCGAACATGATGGCATAATTAGTTACCGTCTACATAGACTCTTGTTTATTTATTTTTAATCTCTTTAAACAACGTTTTTGTAATTTGACCGTTGGAGTGCTGAATGAAGCCTAAGTGTCACACTTTACGCATAACTTTGTCACGCCCGCCGTCTCCCGCAAAGTTCGACAGATAAAACCTGTTCTAATTTCAATTTCTTTTAATTCCCGAATAGAGTCAGTCCAGTAACGTCACCGTTAACCCAATTTCGAAAATGTAGGAATCCTGTGGAATAGCCCGTTAGCGTATATTACTTAACAGATGTTTTCAGTTACATCACTTCCGACGGTTAACCCAAATTAGTAATAGAAATGAGCTTCTAATCTCAAATTAAGATTGTTATAATCAATATTGGAAGTTCTCTAAGGTGATTAACGGTTAACTATCTACAAGGGTTGCCACCCTATGTCCGGTCACTGATATCATATAACCGTTCGAGTGCTGTACTGATTGACGGCTATATTCCCTCGACAACCCTAATTGTCCGACCGCCCTCGTATTACGAGGAATTTAATAAACACAGCCCTGCAATGCATACACTTTAACAACACTGTTTGGATTATGCACATTGAATACCGAATAGTGATTGAAATTGTGATGTGGATTGAGTCGACGTACCTACAAGTATGTAAATACTAACAGGCAAATCGGTATTCGGCACTATAGATATGTAAACTATGCCTTGTAACGGAAAAACGATAGGTGTATATGGTACGATACTATATAGGTTCCCAAGATATTATATTTAAATTTATAGCTATATATAGCAATGATGAACAAGCATGTGTATCTTTCTTTTTATAGGTTTTATTAAAGTCGCCAACATCCAAACCCAACTGTTTGTTGATCACATAAATGTTTGTCCCGTGTGGGTAATTGTACCCACGACTTCGGCCAGTTTTACCTACATATCTGTGTTCGATGTTTAAGCAATAATAAAATCTTTAAAACACTACACATTTGGCAAGGTAAGTTTACTTTTTTAACGTGTTTATCATAACATACTGCATAATATGTCAATGGGTTTATAGACTACGATTTGTCTTAAAAGTAGTCTGAGGCGGAAAGATCTCAGTGGAGGTCAAGTAACCACTTACATATAATCTTCTATAAAGTTGTTTGCCAAAATTTGCATACTGAGCGGCAAGACAGGTGGTAAAAACACCAGGTGTTTCAATCTGGTCCAAAGTATATCTATACGTAAACCATATCCTTTTTATACATGATTATATATCAATATGATTTAGAATCTCGATCTCTTTATTATTTGGCCGAACTGCCTGTGGCAAACGAGTATGTGTAAACCACAAGGTTATTTGGCATGTTGCTAGGAAAGTTAATATGAATTTTAGTCACAGCGATGTATGTGGTTTAATATTGATTCCAAATGTTTTTTTTTTGTACATATACAGTTCTTTAATTTTAAAACTTCATTAAATTGCGAAAAGAATCAAGAATAGTTTAACCAAAACCACCTATACTCTGTGTTTTGTGCGTTAACCTCAAAAGATGAACATATGAAACTTTTGTAAATATGCATTCATGATAAAATATTGCTACAAAAGATTTTTAAATTCCAGTTTTTGGACAGTCTTATGATTTCTTATAATAAAAACTGAGTCTATTATGTATCCTGTTACTAAACAAATAACATTTTGTTAACTTTTAACGTGGAAGAGCCATGCTTCCGCATTTATGGGCCGGCTCGACCGGAGTGTTACCACGGCCCGACAGAAATCCGGCTGTTAAACAATGCTTGCATTGTGTGACCGAGTGAGAGAGGTTACACGAGGCAGGACCCCCTTTCCCTTCCCCGCTTTCCTCCCCTCCCCTTCCCCTACCTTAAAAGGGACAGCACTCTTATGACTCCTGAGTTGTAAGTGTTCATGGGCGGCAGAAGTCACTTACCGTCAGGTGAGCCGTCTGCTCGTGTCGCCCTATACTATATAAAAAAAAGATCTTATCTATCATATAAATATGATTAGATTATTTTATATTATATTACAGTGGCCTGTAGCAGAGGGTTTGGGTTGTCGCGTTACCCTCGAGTATGCAATAAGTTGGCAGAGATTCAATATTCTGTTTTCCAATAATGAAACTGCACTTCGAATGCAGCATGATTTTGATTATTAAATCAGAGTTCGTTTGCAAATTGATATTGGATTTTAAGCTCTTTCATGCCTGCTAATGTTCTCTTTTGTGGTATTTAGTACTGCAGTTTATTAATTTGTGTGTGAATTAACAATGTACACGATGACAAAACGACGTCATCAAGACATTAACTATGTATGTATGTATGTAAATACGGTAGTTTTTATGAAAATAGTTTTTACTTTATTAATTTAAAAAATGATAACTCCTTCCTACTCATTAGCAATGATTCCTATGTCGCAGGGGACTAGACGGACATAGAAATATTGGGTACAAGGAACACACAGACTATGTACGGGACAACTATGTAGTTGTGAATTACACAAATTGTTGTCTCGGGCGGGTGGGTAGACGAGTGCACATCTGGCTCTGTATGGTCAATCACTTATACCAATAGGCAAGTCAAGTAATAATTAGTATATTCAAATTAACTGTTATACCAAAAGAAGTATTAAATGTTAACTGTTTGTGTAAATGTAATATGTTTACGATTTCCCTAAAATGCGTCAAAAAACGAAATATCAGTACCCAAAACTACGTATAAAAAGTTAATTAGAAATTTGAAATATTGTGCAATAATCAGAAAGTTTTGTACCTTTCTAGGAATGTAAAATTCCTGTGTCATATTAACGGTAGATTCTTGTGAATTCAAAAATCGACATTGAAGTAATTTACATGTACCTAATCGTACAGTTAAATTTTGTTTTGAAGTATTGAACCCGGAACTGAAGTGGGCGGGCCCCGTTGTTAACTTTACACGTACACCCACGAAACCATAATTAGGAGCCGTTGTGGCGAGGTCATTTTTATACGAGGCCGTATATCAGCTGCCTTCACTTAACAGCTGTTTTGTATATCCTTAAGCAGGTTTATGTTTATGATGTGTATTGTCGGGATGTATAAAAATAGATTATTTCAAAGCAATAATTTTAAATTCTTTTAAAAATTTAGAGAATATTTTGTTTTATGCTTAACATTCTTTCTTTTCTGGCTTGTAGTTAGTAATCGTTTAGAATATACCAACTGTGAACGTTTCCAACCTAGTCGTTTTGCACTCGATGGAACTACCAGATTAGCATAGTGTCATAAAATTTGAAAAACAACACTACTTATTCCTAAAAAAAAGTAGCGAATACTTTAATTTAAATTATTTATGTATATACATATATATATCCTCTCATACATACTTACGTGCACGCTGAAAACATTACCCTCCGTTTTCACAGCATTTACGTAAAAGGGGAGAGCTCTATATATAAAGACAAAAAAAAAAAACAAAAAGTCGTTTGTTTGCAATCAATACAGATTAAAAATTAGTCAAGTTTTAATCCGGGTTTGTCTCATAGACTCATAACCATAGCAGTACAAACAAAGGTTCATGCATTTATCGATAAAGAATTGCAATTACTATTAGAATACTTGATTACTACTAATGCCGTCAACCTGACACTTTAGGAATTGAACATCTGAAAATGAGGTATATTAAATGCGGAAAGTAAGAACATGGGAGGGCAATGAATAGACACGGACATTGCTTACACGGAATTGGCATTTGAATATATTTCGGTAGAGGGTTCTGATCTCCCGGCTATAGCCAGATCGAGTAACAGGTAAGCGAGCTAGTGCTTAGACTTCCCAATCATCTCATATAAAATAGCACTTTTAATAAAACTTTTTCGAAATTTTTTTATTAACGTTATTTTGTTTAGAAAAAAAACTCGTAAGTTACATTCATATTTATTAAAATATTTCGGAGATGCCCGACTAGTTCCTATCCTGACGGAGGGCCTTTTTCAAGGAGTAAATCGTCCTTATGTTATTACGTATTAGTATAAAATAATGAAAACTTTATTTTATGATACTATTATAAAATATATATAATATAACTTGTCATTTAAGCAATCTGAATAGTTATATAATCAGTATCTTATTAAGATACAGGTTATAACATGTTTATGTTATACTTGTGTACATTTTTATTTTAGGCACCTATTAGATTGATTATATTATATAAGAAAATAGATAGATAGATAGAAACAAAATAGGCTACAAAATAATGGCAGTTTAAAAGATAGGCAATTATTTTTAAAGGAAGAAACGTTAGGTATTTTTTAATGGTTTAGGGTGCAAACGAGCAGATAGGTCACCTGACGGTATGAACTACCGGCGCCCATGGACACCTGTAATGCAAGAACCGCAAGTGCTTTGCCAGGCCTTACACACTATAAACCGCATTAACTTGTAAATCACATCATATCATCATAACTTTAACGGCCATTACAATCCCATTATGTTACTGCCGATTGATTAAAGTACTACAAGATAACCACATGAGTTACGTATCAATTAATTGTGATTGCCGTATCCTGGTACAATATAGCTATGCTATTAATATGCGCTTCATTGTGAACGTTGTTTGTTTGTATATGGATGCGAAAGAAAGTCTGGCGAGCGCCTATGTGGGACACAAAGGGACGGTGCGTCAAGGGTCTTTACATTTCTGAATAATTTCTGTGTAAACACACTCTACCTAGGATAACTAGTTATTTGAATACCTATAATTAAAACAGTAAATAGTAGGATAAGAAATAGTTTTTATGTTAAGGGAAGAAAAAAGTTTGAGTAGAATAGGGTCATTCCATCTCTACCAAGCGATTAATTGGTCCGACTGTTTTCTATCCGACAGAATATATGCAGTCATATGGGGACCGGTATAAACCGGTAGTAGGGGACGCAAGCGTATTGTCATAAGACAATACGCTTGCGTCCCCTACTACCGTACCTAAGGGGGACTAAGTTATGTTTCCCAAAAAGTGTGCAATTAAGATGCCTCTGCCTAGCCCTTAGGGAATATGGGCATGAGTGTATGTACATAGCTAACTGTTTTAAATTTACTATAGTCATATTTGTCTCAGTCGTATTGCTTGTATTGGCTTAGTGCCTAGTTAGGAGTAAAATCTATTGTAGCAAAGACATAGCCTCGTTGCCGTTAAGTTTAATACCCAGTAATTGGCTAGAGATTACTTTACTTTTCAAAATAATTAACTATTTTTTATTTAATTATATGTTCATATTTTTATAAACTCTACGTATAAAATGCATAAGGGTTTTATATTATTACTTATGTATATATGTTCATTGTTCCTTAGTAAGAACTTCTTTAGAGATCTTATGTCTTTGACTATGTTAAAAAGACAAAACTTCTTAGTCATTTTATTTATTCAAAGATTATATTTCGTTATCAGAAGGCAGTTATCTCAGTGATCAGTATAAAAACTTAAACTAGGGGAATTCCCTACGAAAACTTACTTAATCGTTAATGATACGTACCTACTTTAAATTGATATTGGTCACAGTTTGATTCCAAGAACTTGCCACTCAACGGCTCGCTATCATCATAATTTTTAGGTCAAACAGTTTTAGACTATAATGCTATCAAGTCTAAGACACACCCTTGCACGAAGTTGCATTTAATTGAAACTCGATGTCATAAGTTATTAACTTTCTCTAACAGCTGATAGTTAAGTTTTATAATTGAAAACTATCACGCTGAGTGCTTAGTGCAAGCTTATCTGAGAACGGACGGAATTAAAATACTCGTACAGTTCACTATAGTTAGTTCTTTAATCGAAAAGATTTATTTAACCAGTGATAAACTACTTTATACTATTTTTACAGTGATAAACTACTTTATACGATTACTGTGTAAGATGTACTGTGTAAAATACTTTCCATTTATTCTTGCCTCCGGTAATAAGATTGAACACCCAATAATCATATAATTTATCGATATAATATTCAGAGTAGCAATGAGATGCCTTCCGGCGTAGTTAATATCCTTAATTCGTACCCTCATCCAACCGGAAGTCACCATTCTAAATCAAACATGGCTGCGACTGCGAATTCGGGGGAGAGCGCATATTTTAATATCCATAATGGTGATCTGGAATCGAACGGGTTGAGGGAGGTGTAAGTCCCTTTGACTGTTCATAGTAAGCTTAGGTGTTTCAGTATAGATGGCTTTATTTATGCGTTTTGGTTTGCCAGTGATATATACGTGTTTGGTCAGTATTTTGGCGGTTGGTGTTGGTTTAGAGAATAACATCTTTACGATATTCCTAACATCTGATTCTGCATTCAGTATTTTGCAAGAACAAAAAATTATGAAAATTTCAGACAATTTCAAATCTATGACTGGCCTATTATTGGTTTATTGGTTAGTGATGGTTGAATGTTAAGCCAAATTTTCGTAGTTTCGATTCCTACCCAGGATTAATATTTGTGTGAAGATCACGATTGTTTGACAGTGTAACAACGGTAAGTGATTGGGAGTAACTTAGCTGTTATCGTATAGATACTTTTCTGCTACATCAACACTTACCATTTACTGACTTTAAGGCGCCACATGTTTCGCTGATAAGCACACTTCTTCATGTATGTATAAACAGATGTCATCCGAGAAGTAAGACGCCATTTCTGTCGTCATGTAGATACACTTTTGTATTTATATGGTCATCAGGAGTTCGTATTATGTGACCTTGCCAGCTTGGATTCTTTTTATAAATTTCGTATGTATTTAAACTTTTATAAGTATGTTTATAAGCATTCTAGACACCACAGTATTAGCTCTAATTAATTTGGGACGAGGCGGTCGTGTGTAAGATGTGTAAAGCTATTATAATAATCTATAAGAAGGGCAATCTTTATTTCGAAACTTAAGTCTTATATTTCTTAGTACACCAAGAGTACTAGTAGGAACACTCGATTGCGTTGTTAGTATAGTTGGTAACAAACAGCATATATATGCTGTTTGTTACCAACTATTACTACTTCTGTTTGTCTGGGGATATTCCCCAGACATACAGAAATAGTCAGAACGCTAACAAGATATCGCAAAGGTAGGACTTCCTATATACGATAAGAAGGGTTGAAGCATACAGAAACATAAGTGTATTAGTAGTACCTATTCAACTGTTTTCTCCGAAGAAAGATTCCGATTTTCTGGAAATATAGTATGTTTTACCCTCTTTACAATCATTTAGCCTATCGCAGCCTACTGCTGGACCTCTTCCAAAATGTATTCAATTGTAGTTAATCTTATTTCCCTACGTTTCAATCGTTCGCTTAGTTATATTAAAAACATTTATTTCACAGCCGAAAACTTGTCAAATTATACTTTTATTTATTCATCTGATACTCTGAGAATGTAACACTGATTCAATTCCTTCTCTTTTATAGAATATTTTAGCAAAGAAAGACTGGAGATAACCCGACACGATTTCTGCTCACTTTTATCCCATTTTATGATCTTAATACCATAAAAGGGATTGGAGTGGAACGAGTTATGATGATCAGATTTTGCACACACAATCCCTCCTCCATTTTACTAAAGGAATACTGTAACGAACCTTACTAGAACAACAGAGACTGCTGAATATATGTATATAGCAATTGAGGCTTATTCGATTAATTGTTTGAGTTCTAGGCGCGGCTATAATTAATACTTTTTATCTAGACAACTGATTTTTGTGTTACCAATCTTTGAAAGTTTTTTATATTGAAAATGCTTATAATGATATTGCATTAGATATTGAGTCACTATTAATAGTTTTCTCTTTATTGCTATATAATCCATAACAACATAATATATGTAAATAATACACGCCTAGACCACCTTGTAGCTTTAGGCTGTGTAGAAGGTAGGTGTATTTTAAAGCAGTGTTTGTTTTTTTATGGCAATTTCCATAGACTAAAGACTATAGCAAGGTTGTTATGATCATTCTTAGAATCTTAAAGTTATTGTCAAGCCATTTCCTTTCCCTTACTTCTTTATTCTTCATATGACTTCAACTTGTGTAATAAACTCATAGACTATTAAATCTTGAATAATTATTGAAAATAAACTATAAGTAGTTTTTAAACAGTTAATGTTGTTTTCTTCGAGCACTTGATTCTTTCAGTATTTATTATGTACTAAAGCATCCAAAACGTTATAGGATTTTATGAAACACAAAGAGGGAGTAAGAACCTCAGGGACACTCTGTCTCAGAGGTACGAAGACCGCTTACCGTCATATGCTCAGTATTTCTTTTGTTAAGTATTTCTTTCATTAGAATTATAACACATAGTTGTGGAGTTACTCCACAACAACGTGTTTTAATTCTAATGATTTATTATGTGTAATACAATGACTTAGTATTTAGCGGCAGTATAGACAATTTAGCAGACTGTAGCCAAGACGCCGAAAAAAGTTCTGAAAACAGGGACACTCTTTACCACTTTACCTTCTGAACTAAAAATATTGGCCATAAGCACACACCGATGAAACTACGCTTTATGAACCGCTACCGTTACTGAGGGTGCACTATATTTGCAAGTCCTGTAACGCTGTAATACTGACTTCCTAGATAGGCTACATAATAGCTCGTAGTTAGGAGACAGTGGCTGTAGGTGTTTAATACTGCTAAGCCGAACCATTCGGGGAAAACGGGATTGAGTGTATCAATGTATTATTTATTAATTTAATATTAAAAAATAGTAGTAGTAATATACTGTAAATAGTATAGTTGGAGGAATCGTACTTCCTGTAACTCGAACCGGCTGTTGGAGTTATTGTTTATGCTGCAACTGCACGGATAGCGTAGCGGTTTTGGTGGTCACCTCGCCACTACACTGCCGCGCCGAGTGATGTGGGTTCGATCCCCGCACGGGACAACACTGTGTAATCTTCAAATTGTTGTTCTGAGTCTGGGTGTTCTTTGTGTCCGTTATTTAAATGTTTGTAAAGTCCCCGTTTGACACGGGAATCAATTCTAGTGCGGGGATTGTCTTTTTAAAAGAAAAAAATAAAAAAAAAAATACTCCCCAATCCATCTGTATAAGCTATATCCCTTTCCTTCCCTTTCTATCCTCCCTTTCCTTTCAATATATATCAAATTTGCCCATCTAATTCCCAAAAGTGCCTAGATGACGACAATGGGCTTGTCCCTTATAATATAAATAGCCGATACACTAAGTTATTATCGGCTAAATGTGTGGGTTAATTACGTCTCTACTTACCCCTCCGGGACAAAGACGTGAGTATACTCGTATGTGTGTATGTATCTATTAAAACTACTTTTTTTCATCATATATGTGTTGAGTTAGTAATCAGTACAAGAAGATAGTTGAAATAACACTGTGGTAACCCGCGGTCGCTACAGTTAAATGTGTATTTAGGACCATGTTTGGGAGGTAAATTTGCATCCGCATTATAACTGTTTCTATACATATTTACATTCTGTATGATGAATCTGCCGGTCATTATGCAGTTTCCGATTTTTCGATCGTCGATCGTATTAAGGTTTGATTACTGTTACAGTAAAACATAGAAGTATCTGCTGTGTAAAATTGCATGAATTGTACGAACGTACGGTTTCATACTTACCTGTGTCACTTTTACCATTTTGTATTAACTTTTGTGTTTTAAGTGTGAATTTATTCTTAAACTACAACATACGACAACGATATTACTTTAAAAATATTATTTATATATCTTATTCTAAGCGACAGTCTCTCTTAGGGGAGTAACAGCGGTAGAGCCACGCTTAGGCACGAATGGGCCGGCTCAACCAGTGCGATACCACGGCCTCACAAAAAACCGCATGTGAAGCATTTCATCATTTTAATTTCATTGCATTTCTCCGAAATTAGTGGGGTCTTCTCTTCTCTTTCCTATCTTCTCACCCCTCTCTCCTTTTTCCCCTCCCCGCACCTTCAAAGACGGCAGATCAATAAAAACTCTTGAATAGCAGGTGTCCATGGATGGGTGCCACTTACCATCAGGTGACTCGTCTGTTCGTGTGTCCCCCTAAACTATAAAATAAAAGATCTTATCTATCATATTAAAAATTTGATGGAAAGACTTTTGGGTAATCTTCATTACCCAAATTCATTATTGAAGTCAATTTATTATTAGAGCATAGGCAAAATAGAGTTCTTGAAACTTCATAAATAAATATGTTATTTTTTTATTAGTGGCCTTCTAATTAATAGTTTCACTAACACAAAGCGCCGACGGCCATGACAGTATTATTCAGCAGGCAATTTGTTTAGTCGTCGATTTTAGTAACTTTGTCACACAATAGTTTGCGTCAAATGAATAAATCATGTTGTGTGGTGTACAGCAGACGATGAATAGATGTGAATATTGAGTACAGTATGCGAATGTGTTCAATAAAAACTAAATTGTATTTAAATTTTCATTTGTTTATTACCTTGGTATGCCCAATATGTTCGTTTAGTGTATCCTACCTTTCCGGATGTGTTACTAAAGCTGTTCCGTATTCTTCTTATTTTAGGTGTTATATGGCACACCGTTTGGTTTTAGTCGGTCCAATTCCGACACACCGTTCCACCGAAAACGCCGCTGGGAGGCCGCGAGACCCCTCGCGTTCCTAATGATAAAAAGAGTATCCTACCTTTTTCTGTTACTATGACTAAAATGCATATTATCAAAGACTAGAAAGTTTAACTTTGAACAATATTCAAAAAAAGATCTTACAAAGGCATTGACCTCAATACGTAACTTGTCCGTCAGTTTAAGCATAGTGGGATCAATCACTTGGTATGTGTTTTTTTTTTATATATATTTAGATTACATAAGTACTTTTGTGTACAATACATTTAAAATAACTCCGACTTGAAAACCCATCAAACGATTTCATAATTTTTATAGAATTTTTATAGAACTTACAGTTTTTATATACACATCATGCCCGTTCATTTGATACCCTCTTGGGTATATTTGAAATAGTTCAAATGTTCATCCCCTCTAGTAAATACTGAAAATAATCACTGCGTCAAAGTCTGTTTCGCCATTTGGAAGCTGTGGTGCCACAGACCAGACACACAAACATACAGACAGACAAGTCAAACTTGTAACACCCACATATATATTTTAATAGAAGCAAAAAATATTGTACATTTATTTAAAAGCTATATCGAAAAGGCAATTGAATTTTACACATTATAATTACATACGGTTTAAGTGGTCTTAATTTTTTATACTTGAAATAAATTACCATTTACAGTAGAACACAAAGTGCTGGTGAATTTGGAGCATTAAGTATTATACGAATACATTTGCATTTGAAGCCAACACTAAAGCTGCAATACAGCTGAAATAAATGGAACATCAGGTATATTCAAATTGCAGTAGGCAGTAAATATTTAAATCGGCCGAGTAATACCACGCTAGGGCCGGTGCCTACTCGTACCACTCCTACTATCATCTGATGCACGCTCAGTCCATTTCCATAAAAGCCTCTTCAATCTCGCAAAACGTTTCGGGAATTTCAATTCGCGCTTAGCGAATTTTTCCTGCTCACTGCACGTGGATTTTTTCTAGTAAATATTTATCGCCTTTAATTGTTTGCATTTCGTAAAACCGTTTCTTTTACTTTTACAATAAAGCACGAGGGTTTACTTATATTTTTAACAGCGAAACATTACTAAAGGCAATTGATGTAGAACCGCTTTTTATAAACAAGAGTGTTAAAAGTAAAAAAGTTTCTAAAATTTGATAACAAGTAAATATAAGCGAGTCAAAGCCAAGTTTCAAGTCTATAAAACACTATAAATTACTAATTTATTTCATTTTAAACCAGTTCTAATATCATGTAACTCTTGACTCTTATATAAACACTCACGAAAAATGTCACTGCTATAACATGTAAAGCTCAGTGCACACAAGTTTCAACTGGTTATATTCATTATATAATATTAGTAATAATTTATTTAACTTTAATATCTTTTCACAAAAATGTGCTCTTTTCCTTACGCAATACCCAAATTCCTCTATGATCGGTTTAGTAATCAGAGGGTGTAAGTGTAACAAACGAACTTACTTTGTTATTTATAACATCCAGTTATAAGATAGATATGACATTAAATTAAATAATGATTAGGCTGATTTTATTTACAGTAATTTAAGCTATGTATGTATAAGATTTTTTTTTTATTATATTATTTTATAGAACGTGCTAAGATCTACTCCCTGTTTCAAATTAAATATTTCAAATTATTCGTGTAATAGAAACTATGACTAAGCGCATTATGTAACGATAACGGTCATAGATGTATCGTTTAAATCTTGAAATTTGATACCGTGGTAGTAACAATGGCATCTCGTGCTATATGTTAATAGAAATGTTAATTTTTCTGCTACCCTTCATTTAAGAGACAATGATATTAGTGAATAATCCCTTGTTGCAACAGCATGAATAGGTAAAATGCATTAACTGCAAATTTAAAATACATTATTTTTTAATAAAATCATGAGCAAGGTCACTAAGCAAGTGGTCCAGAATCATAACTTTAATGGGAAAGTGTTTCTTTGTTAGCTAAGCCTTCACGTGCTTTCACGTGGATGCATGTTACCACAGAAAATGACATGAGCTACCTTTTATCAATGGATAGATACAATACTTTCTACGCGAGATAAGCGCCGAAGCTATTGTAACATTTAGTATATCAAACATTAAATCACTTATTCATTTTGCACCAAACACTCAAACGAGTATATCTAAATCAACATCGATATTGCAGATCAAAGTGTCAGTGTATACACGGCACGCGAGAGGTCATTGACCCCGCCCGATGCGGGCACCGATTTTCGGTAGTGAATGCCGTTGGGGACATTCTGCACTGCTTAAATCTTGGGAGAAGTGATGAAGCAAAAAAAAATTACTGTTTGTAAAAGCACTTATTAAATCGAACGGTTTTGTCACTTGCACTTCATTATTGTCATTGATATCATATAACTATTTTCCATAAACCGTTAATCCGTGATTCACAGAAACTGTTAATGTTGTGAACATTTAGACATTTCCTTTCTGTTTCAAAATGCTAACAAATTCGATACCTAGGGTGTCAAATTTTCTTCAAATATGGAAATCATCACAGTAATCCTCAAAACAAGCAATTTATGTACACCTTAGTCCTTGAACAAAGTTTTTTTTTATTCTCTTTTATTATTTAGTGAAAAGGACAACTCCCGCACTAGGATTAACTCCTGTGTCGCGGGGGACTTTACCTGCATCAAACAACGGACACAAAGAACCACGACTCAGAACAACAATTTGAGGATTACATAAAATATTGTCCAGTGCGGGATCGAACCCACAATACGGCGCGGCAGCGTAGCGGCGAGGTGACCACTTAAACCGCTACGCCATCCGTGCAGTCAAAATAAATAGTTTAGCAAATTTTCGCCGGCCGGTCAGTATGATAACATGTATTTATTGGTCACATCTGATCATTTAACAAGAATTGATTACACAACCGTAGAATCAGTCGATTGTAAGTAACAGAGTTGTATGATCCTACAGCTTGATCTAAGAGAAATTCTTCGAATCGTTATTTTACGCATGGGCGCAGCTCTCTGTTACGCCCTGTTGACTTTTATTTCGACATTAACGTTCTGTTGAAAATCTACGGTGAGTTTGTTTCCAGTTTTTACAACCAATAAATTCGCAATCAAAAGCAGAGTTAATGAGAAAAATTATATTAAGAAAGATTTTACATACAAAGAAACATTTTGGCAAAAGGAAATATTTGAATGAATAAATCTGTGCATGTTACGGTATACTCGTAAATATTTTAAATAGCGCTGATGGTTTGATATAGAATTTAATAACTATTAGGTTAGATAAGAATAATCTTTATTCTACACCAAATATGTAAATACAATTTTGCTTAAAACTAAATGTACAAAGTTGATATCTTACAGGCACATTTGGATTTATCAAATTGATAGTGGATTAAAAAAGAATGGGTAGTTTGGTGAAAGAAGAGGATGAGAAAAGGCAATTTAGTAGTAACGTTAAGGTTCAAAAGTAGGAAATTTATTACATTTTATAAATCTATCTGTTTCATTAAAGTAAGCTAGTTATATAAAAAGTATTGTGCTTTTTGTGCACCGTAAATTAACCCGTAGCAGTAGTCTATGAATTAATACAACCTTAATTAGATTACATCCTTGGCAAATAAGATATTAATGTACAAGTCTGCCTTACCGACAAATTTGCTTCGACCGCATTAATTCAAAAGCTATAAAGTTACCTGTTGAGAATCCCATGGGACCCTTCAAAGGGATTGAGGGCAGACTAAAATTTTCTTACTTAAATAGAGTAGAGACATCAAAGATAAAACGATTGTGTAGGTTTATCTATGTATTTAGAATAACACCTAATTGTTTATTGCATGCTTCGACTTGTTTACGGATCTTCTTTCGTTTACGACTTTTTAACGCCGAGCTCTCGCGATTATTACCTTGTGACGGAACATGGCTGTTCTACTTACGATGATATACTTAAATACAATCGAGTATATGGCTTTAAAGTCACTTTGATGAATATCCGTAGTAAGATTCTTATGTACGTTCATAGATGTATTTACAGAAAAAAAAATGTCTTTAAGCACAGTGCGGCAAATTTAATGTGTATGCGTCATAAATAATGTAAAACAAATAAAATATATTTAGATTTACTAATAATTTATATATTTTTTTTAATGCGATAGGGGGCAAACGAGTAGACTGATGGTAAGTGACTACCGCCGCCCATTTACACCCGCAACTCAAGAGTCACAAGTGCGTTGCCGGCCTTTTAGGTAGGAGTACGCTCTTTTCTTGAAGGTTTGAACGTCGTATCGGTTCGGAAATACAGCAGGCGACAATTTGTTCCATAGGATGGTAAATCACTTCTTATCGTGTCATATTGTATAATTTAGTCTGAAAGAAAGCTTGGTAAAACATGTTTCTCGTGGTGAATGTCTAAACTGCAAACTTATTATTGCACAGTGCTATTAGTATATAAAATTAAGTAGAATAGTGTGATCCGCGGTTCCATCCCTTTAGAGTTTTAGTTAAATTTTGTGTGGTCCTAGATGGCAATAGACGGTAATATACCTGTCTTACTTTTCTAAATTAACAAGCAAAAGCATATGTATATGTATTAATAAAGGTACTATTATATAACTATACTATCTTAAACGAAATTAAAATAAGTATTTTAATTTATCGGCTTTAATGTGGTATGAACCGTCCGATGGGCTATGCCCAATACCTAAGCTATTGATTCGAAAAAAGTATGGTCTGCCGATCACTATTCCTCTCTTGCTATACTTGATCTTGCTTAAGAAGGACACAAGATAACTGAAGATTAAGTTTACCCATGAAATTTAGTCCATATTCGTGTTTACCAACCCGTACCACATTCGAAGTTGTTTATTTGTTCATTACATTTATTTTCTAAGGTTTTATATTGAAAAAACGAGTGTCAAGCAATGTGCTTTGATACGATATTGTCGAATGAGTCCGTTTTATCGAAATCTTAAAGTCATTATCGCAAGAGCTATTAAGATAGACGCTAAGTAGAGCATGTTGATAACATACGATACGATAACATACTTTTGTTACATGGACTTTGTTTTGTTTTCAGGTAAAACGACTTCGGTATTTGGGTGATTCATCAACGCAAGGTAACAAAGTACCAAAAAAATAAATAAAGGTAGTAAATTTTTCACATTCATTATAAAATAATGGGAAAGTCGTATTTGATTTTAGGACTTAGAAAATATACATACGATCTGCAATGAATTTTAAAAAAAGCCTGTGTGCTAAGTTAGCAATAAAAAACAACGCATTTATTTAGAAAGTTTTTTTTTAAGGAAAATTTGAATCTTAATAAGTGAAATAACTAACTAAGTATTAAATTACTTCTTTCTAATTTTAACAATTTGCTAATTAAAATAAGTATTGAAAAACTACCCTCTTGCTCCATTCAACTTCCTTATATACATATATTGTAAACATATATAGCAAGTGTCACTTGGGATGATGTGAGTAATATCTACACATGTATTTCCAAATCTGTTCAAATATAAAGAAATTTTATTTTATAACTACACCATAAACATCACTTTTTTGGGGCACTCTTGTAAAAATTATTTTAAACATCAGCTTAAGGAGTTGTTTAATTCTAATCTTTATGCCATAACAATAAAGTTATTAACTGCAGACATGTTTGCAAAAGCAACACTGTCAATATATCGTCTCTATAAACAAACACTTTGCTTTGCTTTGCTTTGCCTACGAAACAATTTCAACCTTAATCATATGAACAAAGTGGTTATTTTTAATACGTTTAATGGAAAATTTTCAAAAGTAAGCGTTAAGTGCTGTCAGATAGGGTTGAAGTTTATTTCGTTAAGATGCAGTTCTTTCTCTGGTTCGAAAGTGTCGCAAGCCGTCCTATCGAATGTCACAAACATGTTCACATAAAATGGTTAAAATAAGTCCTCTAATGTCCCAACTTTGTAGGAAGTCTATTTATTTTATGAAGTCGTTATATGCAGAACTGACAATATTTTATCATTTTATTCTACCACTCATCAGTTTTATTAACTTTTATTTCCTATTGAACATTACGAGGATTGTGACTCGTGGCTATTTTGAAATTTTATTTCCTTCTAACTCCTGCTAATGTTATAATCATATTATTGTTATAAATTCAACTTTGTTATAAAAATAGTAAAAAAACACATGGACAACTTATGAATTTTATAAACATATAGTTATACATATAACATATGATACACGCTATACGAGTAGTGAAAATTTGTCTATGGTTGTTTAATGTCTATTGGTATTACTAGTAATAATAATTAATATGTAAGAATCAATTTTAGGTAGATAATATTTTTAAACGACTAATGGATACTGTATACATATATATATACATATATTAATATATATTATAATATAGGGGGACGGGTCACCTGATGGTAAGTAACAACCGACATCCATGGACACCTGCAATTCAAAAAAAAAAAAAAAGAGGGGGAGTTTGGTCTCCGGAAACCTCACTAATTTCGCGGAAATGCAACACAAGCGTTGCTTCACCAGCGCACCTATAAATATATAGATAAACGATATCTGATATAAGAAAATACTATAATCGGTAATCAAGTTTGAAACTTAGCAACACCTTTTAATTAGGATACAATACGCATTACTATTACAAATTGTCATTTTTATTAAGTTCATTCAAAATATTTCATACGGAGTGAAAGCATGCTTATTGTGCCTATGATAATTTTGAGATATATATCAAATATATATTCTATCCCCTTAAAGTCATGTTTCTCCTAACAACGTCTAATATATATCTTGCTTGGGTCCAGAATGTTGCTCGAGTAAAAACTAGTTTAATTATTCTCTGATTCTCGTAGCAAGTCTGGAGCTCGTTCCACTTGAAACACTTCTTTTATTCGAGCTATTTGTTCATGTTTTATTTAGCTTCTTTACAGACACAATATTTATTGTGCTAGAATATTACGTAATAAAATAAATACGTCTGCTCATTTCAGTAGTTCTTTATTTCACGTTATATGTTTATACATATGACGTGAAATACATTTAGAGTATCATTAAGTACTCTAAATGGAAAGAACAACCGGCGAGTAAATAAATTTCATTTCGCCTCACGAATCGGGTATGAAAACGCGTATAAATATTTCTTCACTTTATACAGGTAGACACAAAGTCTCTGCAGCTCAGGGCTCAGTCAGACTGCCTCGGGCTAGACATGTCACGTTGTGATATAACTGCCTTACGGCACATCTCGGTTAGCAGTAAATGAAGAAAACGAATCGTTATATTTCTTTAAAAAAAAATGCGGTATTCAAATGTGGAGTTATGGTTATTTATTGTTTCGTTTTGTTGTTTCAAGAATAGGCCGTAAGCAAATGTTTGTTACTACTTTGGGCTTAAGACAATACAAAAAAGTAATGAGAAAGAATAAAATAATATTTAGCGTTTAAAGCTAATTGAACTATTGAAGTTACTTATTACTAACGTCACTCACTGGAATTAATGTATCTGTTATGGAATTTAAATATATTGCACTCCATATTTTTGATTGTGATGTAGAATTATGTAATAATTTCACTGGAATTATTACATAATTCTATATCACAATCTTAAATATAATATCCTTAATGGAAAGCTAATAGAGTTTCAGTATGTAAACGATGTGTTATTAAATGTCCATAAATATAGGTCGATACACGCTTCTCATTATTATGTAAAATATCATTGTGTCCCAAATCCCAAGGGATGTCTCACTGGCCAAGTTTGAAATGAAGTTTTATTCTCTTGTAAGCCTCCCCTCAGCCGGACAGCTGACATATTGAGAAACGAACTTCAACCTTCGTTTAATATTTACTCCTCTTTTTTCATATAAATGGCAGAGTGAATATATACGAAATATATTACAGACAGAATACAATAATGTCGTTTTTGTATATTTTTACAATTTATTCGACGTAGCTAGCTTTCATTTTATGAAAATTATTAAAGCATTTTGTAAACTCAACCATCCTGAATTTTCATTTGTGATTTTGTCATTATCTGATACTGATATTACTAAATGCGTAATTTATTACTAGTGACTAGTATCAAATACCGAAAAAACAACATTAATGCACATTAGCTCAACATACCTCAAATAAATACCCAGTGGATCGCTTAAAGCTCCTGATCATTGCAAGACTCCTCTAGTATGCAACTGACCTACTATAGACTTGCAATAACCGTTTTAACTTACTCTAAAAATACATATATACATCTTCAAACATCGTATTCCTTTTAAAGTTAAATTAATGTTATATAACTCGCTCGCTGAAGCATATATTCAATACAGTGTCAGTAGTTATGGTCGTACTTATTACACTATTTATTTAATAGCATATGCAAACTACAACTAAAAATATTAAAACATATAGTTTCACCAGAAATTCAAAAATAGTGCAGAGACAATGAGATCGGGATATTTAAACACTGCAATATACTACCAGTACAATGTCAATACAAATTTAATATTCTTAAATAACTTTAAACCCATATTTTGAAAATAAATAACACTGTATTCACACGCGCTGTGGCTCGAGAATGTTTGTAAACCGTGCAAGCTCGAATGTTCACGGCGAAAGGACCGCGCATTACTTAGTTCCACTAAAAACTTATTTGACACATACATAAAAACTGAAATAAAAATATATTTTTCTGATGCATTAATCTAATATTTTATTTAACATCTTTCTTATTTATGTTTACGATCTTTTAAAAACGAGTATAATTAGACTAATTGTATTTTTGTAGCATTGTAGACAAACCTGAGTGGTTTATAGCAATTCATGTAATTAGTATAATTTTAAAAATGTAAAAATGATATTAAATGTGAAAAAATACTGTTGTGATTATAATATTCTGATAGCTTAAGCAATAAACAATTTATAAAAGCTTTAAAACAAATTTAAACATTAGGGACATACAAAATATGTATTTTATTTTCAAATATTATTTTCAATGCCCAAAATATTCTCACATCACTATGTTCAATGTAGAAAGCTGACATAAAACTAAACTAGAAGGCCTTCTCATCAAAAGATGTATTAGTTTCGGGCTGTCGATCCCGTCAGATTTCTTTGTAGCGTCCCCTATAGCCCGAAGGTTCCTATAACCCCTTGTATCTATTTGACGAGAGGTCTCTATACACATCTCGTGCCTTTACATTCTATTGGTAAGAAGATGAGTATATAATTCTCCCCTAATAAGCCACGTGGCGTTTTTTATTCCCCACAGAGCCACAGGAAAGAACGTGACGTTACGTTCCGATTTAATTATTGACATTTATTTCAATATAAATCAATTATTGAATAGTACAATACTGTCCATATGTAAAATATTCAAGGTATTGTAATTAAATAATTTACCTGAGTGTGGGTATCATTGCTATCACTGATTAATTTGTTTTCAAAAATTTGTTTCTTTTCCAAAAAATCCTTGTTAAACTATCGAGTGTAAAGAGAAGCCATTTGACGAAGTAAAAGACAACCCAACGTTTTCTAATAAAATTACAAGTTTCGTCACAGAAAAGTTGACTCTCGATAAGCTAATGAAGCGTCCGACATTTTAAAAGCATCATTAAGTTGCTGACTAGCTTGCATAACCTAATGAACGACGTCTAATAAATTTAAAATGTAAATGAGAGGCATTATGCAGTAGTTTAATTGCCGTTTTAATAAATATTTTTCAACGATCAATGACGCCACCACTGCGTCTTGGAAATTTGCATCCAATGGTGCCAGTTTGATTATCTACATTCAAAACGTCACCTACAGTTTGCATGTAGAATAATAAATAAAACTCACATATTTAAAACAGACCTAGACTTTAATCTAGTTGAAAATTAAAATGTTACTTAAGACCACTGTTGGTTTGCTGTAGCTGAATTTATTTATATTTTATCAAACGTAAGATGTGTAATAATAAAGAAACTATAACAAGAGATAGCTTTTCATTACAGGCTACTTCCATCAACGTTTATACATTGATGGAAATAGCCTGTAATAATATAAATAAACAAATGATAAGAAATAAGTAGATAACTTAACCTAACCTAAACTTTTAAGGACATCTGGTTCTCGCATAGACTAAATTATTTTGTACTCTTAGATTTTCGAAGTCATTCACTGAATTCAATGTTTTTCTGTTCTTTACTGTACTTTAAAATAATTTGATTACATAATATGTATCTTAGGAACCTTTCAATTATAACATAGTTTCACAATAGTTACATTGTATTTATAATATTCATATGATTTTCTGGTCACAAATTATAATCATAATAGCATAACAATGTTGTGTTAGTTATTGAGACTGTTTAAGTCATCCATTTTGTATTAAGATCTAAACAGCTAGTGATGTCTGCCATATTGCTAATAGCAGATAATGTAACTCTTTTTATTTTCATGTCATAACAGCAACTTCAGGTGTATTTAGTCGTGAATCACCATTTTAAGTCAACCTTCTACTTTTACGGGCTTATTGCTTGAGTATCTCGTGGGAAATTCTGTGACCTTACACGTTAAACATACCTACCCATATCATACACGCAAACATACAATTAAAACATACCCAAATGTATGTCAAATTATTTTCGCAGACATTATTTAACGTTAAACAGATAACAAAGGACCCATTGGACGGCAAGTGTAAACGAGTCAAGGGAGACACAAAGTTTATATTTACGGTCGTTTACATTGCAAGCAAGTCTACTAATGTGGGTCGATGGAGCTATGTCTGAACGACAAAAGTGTTAACATTTCCTTTGAAATCATCGTATCAAATCGAACTGCTTTCAATACGTTTTTATTATTCTGTCTTCTAAATTCAACCTATGATCATCTTCTTACCCTGATCCCAATTTTATTTGGTTTCGAAGCAGTGTGTTTTCTTTTTCTAGTTCACTCTGTCATTCGTAATTTTACTGCTTATGCCATACTTAAAGTTTTAACATAAATTTTTGAGATTTATTTTGATTATAGTGTCTTAATTTAAAAATAATTGCTGGCCCTGTCCAATAATTTTTATTCACTTTTATTGTTAGAGCTTTAATGGATCGGATACATACGTATAAACATGTGTTCATTGTGTGTCCAGCTTTTGTTGGGTTCTTGATGCTATAAAACTGCACCATTATACTCGACTATTTTTAAAACTCTTTGCGTTCAAAAATATTATCTAACACTTAGATAATGCCTATAAATCATATCAAATGCCTTAGTAGTTAAAGTATATTTTTACAAAATTATGTGTTTATATTATTTAATGGCCGGCTCGGAGGCGATTGAAAATAAGATAAACATACCGTATCGTCGATATAAATGGTGGATCGATTTATCCATTTTATTACAGAAATAACGATCGTTATTGTTGCGCAATTGACGGGCTTGTGCTAATTTATATTTCAAAAGTTATATGGAAGGCTTTAACAACGATATTATACAAACAATCTTAATCAAAAATATCTTATAGATGTGGGAAACCATTTTCGCAGAACTTAGTAGGGTAATAATAGGACATACGAGTATTCATCATGGTGTTATACATATGTACATATGTAGTTCTATGCAAAATTCTTTTAACCTGGCAATTTTCTCTTTCGTATAAAATTGTGACTTACCATTAAAACAGAAGTTGCAGAATATGTAATATATACTCTAAGATAAATTAAATCTAAGATACAAGAGTAAGGTGCCATCAAAGTCATATTATGTATTTCTTCTTATTTTCTTCGTCTTTTTTAAAAACAACTCCCCCGCATTAGAAACGATTCCTGTGTCGCGGTGAGCTTCACAAAAATTAAACAATGGACACAAAGACCACCCAGATTCCGGTCAACTATATGTGGATCATACAAATGTTTGTCCCGCGTGGGAAACAAACCCTCGACCTCTGGTTCAACGAACAGTAGACCAACAGGACGGTATATTTACATAAACTATTTGTAAATATTTATTTCATGAACAATGAATTCAATAGGTTTTGTCAAAGCACAAACAATCAACCTGTCAACATTGACAGTTGTAATTGTTATGTTATAATTGCTGTCACTCGAAAATCAACAGTGTGACACTGCTGATTTTCGATTTCTCTAAATTGCTTTACGTATTCATTGTGTAAGTACCACCCTAATTAGAATTTTAGATAAACTTTGAAATACTCTAATACTTCAGCCCTCAATAAAAACTTTTGACTATTCTCTCGGAGCTCTTTAGCAGCTTCTTGTACTAGGTCCTAAAAAAAAATCTCTTTGTTAAACTTTGAAATAAATATTACGTATCACAATTAATCCAATACTGAGAACCTTTCTAGTGTCCCATATATCGTTAATTTGTGTCACAGTATATTTCAACAAGCACAAAAATGTTTACATTGACTAACTACTTTGTGTCGTACTTTGTTTTGTACTTGGTGAAGTATTTTTTTTTTATGATTTAGAGGGACAGACGAACAGACGAGTCACCTGATAGTAGGTGACAACCCCGTCGATGGACACCTGCAACCTCAAGAGTCGTAAGTGCGCTACCTAACTAATTTCGGGGAAATGCAACTCAAGCACTGCTTCACCACTGGTTTTCTGTGAGGCCGTGGCATCGCACGGGTCAAGCCGGCCCATTCGTGCCTAAGCTTGGCTCTACCATTGTTAAGTATAAATTCACTTTTAGTTTTTCTGCGCCATTGGCTAGTTTGAAAATCATGACAGTATTATTTTCGTGCTAGATAAACGAAACACGTTTTTATGCAGATTTTATAATCGAAAATCATCTGAAACCTCAAAAAAAATGTCTGTAGCACTCACCATTTGTAGTCATATTTTTTTCCTTCAATATTTGTATATAATGGCGATATTATAAGTTGAATATCGACACATTTTATCCATATTTAATAATAACTACAAATATAATTGAATTATAAAGGAACGAACGTAAACATGAAATACATTTATATTGAATAACTATATATTTATACTACCATAAGGCTACGGTTGGTTTTGTTGCGAGCGCTTTAACACACGGCTTGTTCGGGTTCCTCAATTTATTAATAAAACTGCCTCCATTTTCATCTCAATGCTTAACAGTATTTATTTTATCTTTTTCGCTTTGCAAGAGAACTCAGAGATTTTTCCCACCTTCGGGTAATAAATTCAGCAACACATACATACATTTAAAATGGATGCATTTGCATATTGTATTAAAGTTGGTCTGACATAATATAGGCGGCAGCCAGGCCGGTCATTTCATTGGTTAGCGACTTTCTAGACACAATTACGTGAACGTTACAGTTAATAAAAGTTTTAGATTCAAAATTGTAGTGGTGGTGTCCTGTAATACGCACTACTTTTGTTGGTTTAATTGTAAGTACATTGTTTCTTATAACAGGACTTATAGTGTTATTTAATTTATAATAGAGAGAGCGATTATGTATATATTCCGTTGCATATTCCGTTTTATGAACTATATTATATTTATAAACTTTACTATTTTCACTCACACTCACAGATATAGATGTATTGCATTTTTGTATATGTACTATATTTAATTTAGGTATTAATCACAGTAAGTTTTAAAATCTGTAGCGGTAGGTACAATGCGGTAGGTACTACAGTTATGAAAATAATAGTTTCTGAATACCGTGATATTTCTTTTCGTTTGTTACCTTTCCATACTATTAATAATTTTTATGTAATAATTAAACCTGTGCGATTATGTGTGAGTGAGTAGACTGACAGTCACCAAAGGTTATGTAAGACAATAGTTCTATAAGACTGTAAGTTGACAGTACAACCAAAGGCTCAGTAAGTAATGTGCTTAAATTAAATTTCACATCAAAGTTACACAAAACTGGGAAGCGGAAAACAGTTTATTAATATTATTATCCATATTTTTTTATTAGTACATACTACTACTACATATCTGAATTCTAAGTACGTCCACCCTTTGTGACCGCAGTTGTCGCTGTTGGATTCCTGTGCGGTGACTGATTACTTGATTTCTATCTAGTTTTAAATTGAAGCTTTAGCATCAGCTTTCTCGGTATACGTAGGATTGCTATTTATCTGCCTTATGCTTACAAGATTTATAAAAACACCACGTACCGTTAATATTTATTCCGGTTTTCAGGAATATTTTTGACATGTTTGTCTACAATTTTATGATCACAGTATTGCTGATTGTTATAGCTTTTAGCTTCTTTTATATCCGCACATCAGTTAATTTCATAACAGTTGATTGTTTAAATCTCGTAAAAAAAAAACGCCCTTACTTACGAATGAATAGCCTTGGGTAAAGATTCTTTAAATTTCAAATAAATTTAGTTTGAACTCTAGTCTTGTAATAGTCTCAGGAGACGAGAGAGAGTAGCTAGCCTTATGAGTCAGTTAATGTAAAAGCTGTGCGAAGGTCCTCGCGCTTTCTGTCTTGTATAATTTAAATCGAATAAACATTTAGAGTTAACATTTGGGACAAGAACTTTTAATAAGTTGCTCAATTATATCACTCGACAATCGACAGAGGTAAAACCAATAAACGTTTAAGTAATGTAATTTCTCTTAAATGTCAATGTTAATGCACTACTGACAAATTGCCCTTTAATAGTATGTATTACAAATCTTTCCTTGACCTTTTTTCTTTAATATTTGAGTGAAATTTAAATTTGCTAAAGATTGTCTAGAAACTTTGTTTTTTTTTTCTATTCGCAAACCAGCAAATTGTAGTTGATTACTCAGAACTACGAATGATAAGATTAAATAATGTTTAATACAAGTCGCGGATATAGTTTACCAATTTCTCTATACACTTAACTATAGTAAAATAATCAAGGTAATTGTTTCAATGATCCCTCAACCACTCCTTGTCTAAAAACTATATTCCTATCCAATAAAACCAACATAACTTTGTCTCTTTGAACATCTAGTTACTATGGTTCTTTTAAGCTATGAATTATATTATATGATTATAAATCAGAATTATATATAGATGTTACAAACAAAATACATTGACATCCAATTCTAAGATTCCCACACATTTGACAGGTGGCTTCAACAGTTGCCAAACAACGTTTGCGGTCGCACTGCTCTACTTATTTTTAAGGTCTTCAGTAGATTGACTACAACCAGAGCACTCGTTGAGCCTATAATCACTCTCATTCATGTAGATAATATCACGTAATGATACCTGATACAGTAATTCAAAATGTGAATACCATTAAGCTTGTGTTCAATTCCATTGACACGATGCGATACATAATTTAAGTAAGTGAACAAAAATAAAAATGTACCATGGTTACAATTAGCACACAGGTGCTAATATTTAACTAATTTGCTTTGCTATACTTGAAATCTCTATTTTGAAAAACAAAAGTATACAAAAAACCTTTAAACATAATGTTCACTGTTTAGGATGTTAAAAACACGTTTCACGTGTTCAAAATACCTGGATTATTCCAGGTATTTAGCACACAGAAATACTTTAAATGGAACGAATTACGTAACGAGCAAGAATACTACAGTTAGCTAAGTTAAGTGTAAAAACATTTCGTCTTAAAAGGCGACTAATGAATTTGACTGCTATCTATCAGTCTGTAAATATAGTCATATAGTTGACAGCAATATGAGTATTACGTTAGTGAAACCAAATTCTAATTTGGGTGTTTAATACACCTCTGCATGAGGTGTGAGCGTCTGTATGTATGTATGTGTCTTGTAATAAAGCAGTGCTGCACTAAGTTATGTTATACAAAACAAAAATATATCACTGTGTATTTCTTTAATTTTATTATTTTTTTTTTCTTTTTTATGTATTACTTTATTTTGTACGTTAGCTGGCACATTGGCGCCGGTGCTTCTGCGCCGCTTTCCTTAAAGCAGTGTGTTGACAGCCGCCGTGACTATCATTTGTCTTGTGCTTATATATAAACCATGTATGGACTGGGAAAGGGGTGAACCTCTGTCCGCTTTGCAGTCATGTCGAATTTGGTTTTCTTATCCCTCTCTTACTCTAAGATGAAACCTGCTTGTGTGCCGTTAACACCTTGTACGGACGTGATTGAGTAACAGACATGTGAATTTAATCGCCATCACGTTATAAGTTAAAACGTCTATCGCTATCTAAAATACACTGTATGTGCTGCATATCGGCTGTTAGCCTTAGTTACTATTTCAACGAAATAAAAATGAAGCAAATAAATAAATCTGTATTTAGTTCGTTACTTAAAGGTACAGTATTATGGCAGCTAAACAGCTAACGTGTGTATTAAATTTAAATTTACAGTTGTATGACATACACAAATGTTGTAAACAGAGCTAAGAAAAAGTGTCTGAATTTAAAAATATACAGTTGTTTATAAATAAATCTGTCGAGTTCTCGCTGTATTTTCACCTTATCTACTACAAAGCCGTAAAACATTTGAACGAGAATACCTAAGGACTACAATATTTTAAAGCTTCTAAAGCTCTAGAGTAATATGTAGTTGAGATCAGCTTATTTACAAGCAAAGTTTTACGGTTAACGAAAACAAGTACCTAATAATAATTCAATCCTCTTGAAATCCGGATATTATACGCGATATATAACAATATTTACTATAACAACGACTGGACGATTTTCGAGTTAATAACTGTTTAAAAAAGTGTATCGGTAATTTACATCATTTAGATACAAGCAATTATACAAAGTGTTTCTGGTCATTAAGTGAACCAACTGGATTATGTAATAATTGAAATAACTAATTAATATAATGATGTTCAAATTTATTGATTATCTGCAATCGTTATAATGAAATTGGACTGTAACATAGTTAGTGGCTGTTTCTTATTTCGGTGGGTTTTAAATTAAAATTAAATTATTAATCTTAAACGGTGTTAAATAACAAATTTTCTCATCTTTTTCTGATCGACTTTCGGACATACAAAATAACTTTTAACTTTTTTGGATTTGACTTTTGTTTCTTTATTTTCATTCTTAACAATCAAATCAAATTAATTTTTGCTTCTTCTATTTGCAATATAACTAATAATTCCCTTTGTGATTCCCATAATGTGATGTGACTTGAAATAATGAAGTATTTATTTACAATAAATAAAAAACTAATTCAGTTCAGCAGCAATTTACTCAAACAAAGTGAAATCTTGACGCATTGTTTCATTCACAAGTTTTTTTCACATGTTCCGGTACAATAAAAACGTTTTAGTACAATGACCTCTCTACGCATTCCGTAATCCATTGTAATAACATTATTACTCTTCGCAAATACAGAAACTTGTTCTTTTAGTTTTATATTTATATACATATTATACTACTGCTATTATTGTACCAGCTGTTTCTCATTTTTTATAAGATACTTTAAATTTTATTTATGTAAGTATACAGTACGTTTTGTGTAAAACGTATGATAACAAAAAGTGTAACAACACGTGTTAGACACGAGCAGGTTCATAGTTAGGTCAAGCTACTAAATCACAATTAGTATTATTGCTTTGGAACGTTTAGAGCTACTGCGACCATTTCTGATAACGTGTAGCGCATTGCAGTTTTTTCTGCCTATTGACAAATCTGCATTTATGCATTCGCACAAATTTACTTTGAACATATATACATATACACATGTTGGTTTAATTTGCAGTGTCCATTGTTCAGGTTCTGTTTCTTTTAATAATACATATCGATGCTTTGTTATCATAGCCCACCAGTTTACAAGCTGTTTAGTAAACTGTGTAATTAATCTGAATATTCCGCAGACTTTCGAAATAGTAAGTTTTGAGCTTTTAGATGCTTAAAATTGTTAAAATGAATTTGATTAACGAAAGTATATCTAAAGATATTGAATTGTTCATATAATAATATATATAAAATATATTTATAGATATATTAAACTTGAATCTATTTGACAAATGCTTAATTTGTAAGTATGTTTCGTTTCTGCGATTTTGTGCTCTGTTGAACCAGATTTTCATTATAAAGATTATACAATCTCAAGCGCCCTTAAAACTCAATAAGCTTGTCATTGTTTTTAACATAAAAAACTAAATTCTTTCTTAGTTTTTCAATTACCAAGAAATAAAAAATAATTTGATTGTTTTTAGATAAGGCCTTACTTCTTAGAACGTAGATAGCGCAAGTAATAACATAGGAATTGACTTTCTATTGACCTAATAGTGGCGGCGGAGTTATTTAGCTACCGGTGGAAGTATCTTTATAATGATAATAATATCTGCATTTTTTTATCTACAGGGTAACCTTATCAAGTTGTATATTCAACTTATTTAGAATATCATCTCGAAAATTATTTCGGGTTTTGTTACAACTGAATAATATCAGTTTTTACAAAACCCTGAAAAAAACCTGATTTCTCATTAGTAACTACTGCTAAAATAAAAATAACAAATATAAAAAAAAAATCAAAACAGCAGCAACGCGATAAAAAAGGGCAAAGGCACTCGGAACGATGTAAGGATTGTAAACCAGCTATTTCAACACACAAGCTATGTACGGCTTGTAGTGTACGTTTTAAAACACGGAAAAACATGTCTAAATCCTATAATTGTAATGGGCCGATATCTGTACATAATGAATAAAAAGAAATATGGGGGTTTTTATTAGAGCAACAGAAGCCAAAAGAATTAAAGGTTTTCGAATTTTTGTCTGTCTGCTTGTTGTATGTTGTGTTCATGCACCATGCTAAACTACTGCTAGGAATTGAATGCAGTTTTCACAGATATATTAGAAGTCTGTCTAACTTAAAATAGAGGTTCCTTTTGAAGTTTATTTAATTGGTATTTAAGTCTCAACTGTCTCTGCAAAAATAAAAACATCAATACTCGATTTTAGATTTATCGCTTAGAAAGTCGCAGGCAAAAGTTAGTTCAATATATGTATATGGTGCCATATGCTGGATATTATATATATATAATATTCAGCATATAGCACCCACCCACCCATATGGGCATATTCTGGCATACAAATATTACTCTTAGCTTAAATCGAACATATACGAGTACAGTAAAGTCCAGTGCGGACTAGTATATTAACAAACACATGTTTTATTCAGCTTACCTAATGTAAGCTGATGTGCCAACTGTTTCCTTATAATCGAAAGCCACAGTCACGGGTGGCTGCCTAGGACAATATGAAGGGTGGCACCTGGCAGCGACGGTGCGTGCCGAGGTAACCATGAGTAGAGGAAGTTAGTGATCGATTGGTGTATAATCAAGAATATGTTGGAAGTACAGTAGAACACCATGGCTTTTATAATTGTGTGGTGGCTGTTCTAGTAAATCGTTGCTATGGGCAGTCATGCATACATCCTACATCCGATAAGTGTAACATGTGCTCATTTCTTTACGTAATTTGTTTAGTTATTAGTTTTACATGTTCATTTGCTTTAACAAGTGTCCTATATTCTAGTGGTTTTGAATATTTAAACCAATTTACTAAAGTAGTGTAAATATATTATTTGTAGGAATTAAGAAATAATTGTGAAGTTGATAGACAAATATGTGCAGCTTCTCAATTTATTCATCAACTTCTCAATTCTGTGTCCGTTTTGTTTAGGTCTTAGTCTTATTTTCTAAGACTACAATCTCGAATTGCTTATTTATATTTGATAATTCATTTCTTCGCCACATGCGATGTATCCAGTAGCAACATGTACAAAATGATACACAACGCTAATATTATTACTTTTGCACACTGGGATTCATTTGACCCATATATCTCTCATTATTTATAGTCTAATACTGATCGATCATTGCCACCCGGCCATTGGCATTTAGCTGTGTAGTATCATGTTTTCAAATACACCAGTTAGTACACTGGCAGACATTGCGTGAGTGCGACTCACTAGTCGCACGCTCTTAATTTCTTTTATAACCGTTAGTCGTTACGTTAAAAATGACCTAAGTGCGTTTATAACAAGGTGTATTATGACGGCAACGTTATGTTTGTTCCTAGTCTCGCCTAATTACTTGACGATGACGAATGGAAGCGACGTACCGTGCGAAATTCCTATGAAATCTTCAATGGCCACTGTTTCAGGGTATAGTCTAGTGTGACGCTTTCAACTTGCTTTACTGACAGTAATATTGAATTGTTCAGGTGTGTGCTAATTTTGTGGTGGATTTTGTACCGTGTATTGTTTCGTAATTGGATTTTCAGCTCCTATTCCCTCAGGTTAGTTGTTTTGTTTAAGACTGCTAAAAGTGGAATCATAAACTAAGTTTATTATTGACTTTATTGTGAATGTAATAAAATGATACGCTCTATTTGGTTTTGTAAACTCTATTATTCCGACATCTGACATATTATAATGAGATTCCAGTTTCTTTTAGTTACATTGGTAGTTAAACTACTGATTGTTAAGCAAAGAAAGGGAATAATTCATGTATACAAAAAGAGGCTTTCTATATTAAAGCGTAAGTACTATATGCACGATGGTTTAAGTGGTCACCTCGCTACTATGATGGCGCGCCGAGTGTTGTGGGTTCAAGACTGTGTAAACTTAAAATTATTGTTCTGAGTCTGAGTGTTCTTTGTGCCCGTTATTTGAATATTTGCAAAGTCCCACTCGATACAGAAATTAATTACAGTGTAAGAGTTTTCTTACAAAAAAAAAGAAAAAGAAAGCCTATATTAAAAAATGGATGTCCCTAGGAATAATATTGAATGAAACAGTAAATGTACATATATTTTTTTTATGCGATAGGGGGCAAACGAGTAGACTGACGGTAAGTGACTACCGCCGCCCACGGACACCCGCAACTCAAGAGTCACAAGTGCGTTGCCGGCCTTTTAGGTAGGAGTACGCTCTTTTCTTGAAGGTTTGACCTTACTCTCTAAGTGACCGCGAAACTGGACTTCGCTTGATATATCGACACCAAGGATTCCGATACTGACTGATGCAGTTAGGGAAGTGCTCTCAAATTGAGGTGATACGACCAATGGCATCCTTTTAGCGGTTAACGCGCAAACCTGTCTTCGTGGGGGTTAAACTAGACTAGGTTAAGTCCACGGGGGTTGTCCGGTCAATGGCACTATACGGTGCACCGGTGTGGGCGGAGGCTCTGACCGCCCAGAATAGGGCACGCCTCTGGCGTCCTCAGAGAGTTATGGCGGTTAGAGCCATACGCGGTTACCGCACCGTATCCACGGAGGCGGCATGCGCATTGGCCGGAACACCCCCGTGGGATTTGGAGGCGGAAGTGCTCGCCGAGGTCTATCGGCGAACGGCTGATTTCCGGGCGGTTGGTGGCAGTCGGCCCCCGCCCGAAGAGGTACGCGAGTGGCGTGAGGCCGCACGCCGAGCCACAATGGTTCGTTGGTCGTCCCGGCTGGGGGCTCCACGTGCTGGCTTTGCCGCCGTGGAGGCGCTCCAGCCGGTCATTGTCGAATGGGCAGGGCGGCAGCACGGGACTCTTTCCTTCCGACTGACGCAGGTTCTTTCCGGGCACGGCTGCTTCGGGAAGTACCTGCACTCGGTCGCTAGGAGGGAAATGAGCCCCGTCTGTCACCACTGCGACTGTAGTGAGGACTCGGCTCAGCACACGCTTGCGGTTTGCCCCTCTTGGGCGTCGCAGCGTCGGGCCCTCACTGCAGTCATCGGAGAGGACCTGTCGCTACTGGCTGTTATACGCTCCATGGCCAGTAGCGACAGTAATTTTACCGCGGTTGCAACCTTCTGCGAGGACGTTATCTCGCGGAAGGAGGCGGCGGAGCGGGCCCGGGAGGACGATCTCCATTCGGACCTAATCCGCCGCCGGCGAACCGGGCGGTGGAGGCGCGCCTACCAGCGCCTCATGCCGCCCTGAGTGTGGCCGCGGGTGGTCGGGACGGGTTATTTCCTCCACCCGCTTTAGTGGCCAGCCGCGAGGGGGTGACGTCCGCGTGTGTCTGGACGCCGCCTTATTGATAGGTTACCCGTAGGTGGTGCCCGCATAGTGGGCAGGCGCTAGGAGGGGTCCGGATGTCTTAATAAAGCTGTTCCCGGATTCCTCCTATTTTAAGCGCAGTATGGCACACCGTGTGGTTTTAGTCGGTTCGATTCCGACACACTGTTCCACCGAAAACCCCGGTGGGATGACGGCCCGAGGGGGTTTCCACACGAAAAAAAAAAAAAAAAAAAAAAAAAAAAAGACTAGGTTAAGTCGACCCCAATCTCAAACTTTTGATAAAGAAGTTTCGATTTCAGACACAAGTTTGGATCGGCTTTCGATGACGTTTACCCGAGAAATGTTAGCGCGGCCGGTGTGAAGGGTATCACTCGTGCTATCGTCTGCATAGCAATGGATGCTGCTAATCTGCAGCATGTCATTGATATGCAGAAGAAACAGCGTGGGTGATAGCACACAGCCTTGTGGGACACCAGAATTAACAGACTTGGAGTCGGAGCATGCACCGTCAACAACGACCTTGATGCTTCTGTCTGTAAGAAAACTGGTGAGCTAATTCTACAGTTTCTCGGGAAGCCCATAGGAAGGAAGCTTCGCAATTAGCGCTTTGTGCCAGACCCGATCGAAGGCCTTCGCCACGTCCAAACTAACGGCCAACGCCTCCCCCTTGGTCTCGATCGCCTGTGCCCACCGGTGAGTCAAGTAAACAAGAAGAACCACCAAGAAGAAACACCAGCTGAACGACCCCGACGGAAGCCGTACTGTCGATCATTGAGGAGCTGGTGGTCTTTTAAGTACCGGAGGAGCTGGCAGTTAACAATGGATTCCATTATCTTGGAGAACAAGGAGGTGATGGCTATGGGTCTGTAGTTGGACGGATCCGAGTGATCTCCTTTTTTAGGGATTGGGTGCACTAGAGCTGTCTTCCATGAGTTCGGGACTACGCCAAGAGAGTAGGAAAGCCGATAAAGGCGCGTTAAAACCAGTGCCAACTCTGGAGCACATGTCTTCAGGACTTAAGAACGTCGAGTTAAAGAAGCGCTTTACGCACTGCCCTTTGTGTAAACCGGACTTCCGCATGCGGGTCTCGTACTGCTGTACGGTCGGCGGTGCGTTTCCCCCGTCGTCCAGGGTCGAGTTGGACGCAAAGAGTTTGCCCAGAAGATCGGCTTTTTCTTTAGCGTCGTTGGCCAACGAATTATCTCCTATGCGCAAAGGTGGAAGGAATGGCTTAAAAAAATTCCCCTGGACAGCTTTGGCAAGAGACCAGAATGCACGAGGTTCAGAAGGGAGACTCACTAGTCTCTCGCCAATTCTGCCGATGTGAGCCGACTTCGCCCCAGCAATTACTCTTTAGAGGGACCTGGAGGCAAGGTTATATTGTTTCTTTTATGTGCTGGTCTTTACATACCGTGCTGTCGCTGCATTAACCCATGCTTGGTAACATTCCTGCTTTCGGCGGGACGCCGCTTTGCAGGTTCGACCAAACCAGGGCTGGGACTTCCCACCTGTGGGAATCAGGGAGAATGGAATGAAAAGTTCCATACCCTGAAGCACAACATCCGCGACAGAGTCGGCAACGACATTGGGATCATCCGGCGAGAAGCAAACCTGCCTCCATGGGTAGGATGCAAAGAATGTTCGCATTCCATCCCAGTCTGCTGACCTATAGTGCAATACGCGGCGACTGCCTGTAACTCGCGGCCGCAGCGAGTGAACGAGTGGCACTAAACTCCTAATCAGGCAATGGTCTGAAGAGCCAAGAGGGGCCCCAACGGATACTTTGTAGCCGTCGGGATGTGAGGTCAGCAGAAGACCCAACAGTAAAGGCACGTGGCTTACTGCATCTGGGATTCGCGTAGGCGTTGCTACCAGCTGCGTCAAGCCATATGCCAAGGCGAAATCGTGAACAGATCTTCCCGCATGATCGGTTTTGCGCGAACCAAGCCATTCGGCGTGATGGGCGTTAATGTCGCCAAGAATCACGATCTCTGCGGATGGGACCTGCTGGAGCACTGAGTCTGTAGCCACTTGGACGTGGTTGATGAGTCGGTCCGTTTCGGCATCACCGCTATGGGACTTGTAGAGGCATAGGTAGATGCGGGAATGGTCGTCGCAGTCTACACGTAGCCATAAGATGGAGAGGTGCCTACCTTCAAGATTGCCGAGGCGGCGAGAAGTGACATCATCTGTAACGTACACGCATACACCAGCCTTAGGAACAAAGGTAAAAAACTAGACATACATATACTAACGCCGGTATACCCAAAGGTATCTACTGCATAGGTGTAATTAACACCCTCATTATGCCGAATATAATTTAGTCCCACGTGATAGGGCGCAAACCTACTGCGGTCTTCTGGGCACTTTTGGAAATCGGATGTCAAAATTTGGAGTTAATTGACAGGACAGGGAGCATTGCCTATACATAACTATTGAGGAGTATAAGCAATAGCTCAAGCAAGTCAAGGTCTGATACTTATAACTCAAACTGGCTGGTGCCGAAAAACCGAGCACTCTAACTCAATCAATCCAACCATGAATGTGTTTGCATGTGATCTGTATTTTATTCAATCTCTTGACACACCATTATTTCATACTTAATTCACTCTTGTTTGTATATGTTGATGTTGAATTACCGGCATTCGCTCTCTGGGTAGTTCTTTCAAACGTAAGACTTTGAAAGGTTTCTTTAAATTTAATAACTATTTACCTGTACTTGTAGTTAAGTGGGATTATGCCTTCAAGGATTGTCAATAGACTTTGAGAATTACAAAAATAATAGCACTTAAAAATCGTTAAGGCTTCATATCGTTTGATACAATTATAAATGTGTGCCTTTGTATATATTTTTTAATTAAATTAAATACTAACAACTCTCGCATTATAAATGATTCCTGGGTCACGGAAGAATTCAAATATTCGAACAACAGACACAAAGAACACTCAGACTACTATTCGCTGACACAAAATTAGGTCGTCAAAAAACGTATGGGAATGAAATCCTACTACAACTACTACCTCTGACTCTTCAGTCAGAATCACGAATCACTAAACCAACATGCCAGTAACTCATAACAAAAACAACAAAATGGTAATTCAGGGTTCAAAAATTAGTATTGATTTAATTAAGTATATAAAAATTGAGTTGTTTTACATTTTTTTTTCTTTATTTACTGATGTCCCTGATTGTTCAAAATTCTTTGTTTCAAATAAAAAAATGGAAAATCGCTCTACAATTGGCGGGAAAATCACTTAACATAAATAACAAAACAAATAAGAATTATACATATTTTTTTTTTTGAAGTTGTTTAAAAAGTTAGTAATATACACTCTCAATTAATATTTTTGCACAACTGAATGAAGAGCATAGCATACATACAGCCTATTACTAACTATACATAGTGTACGCTGACCGTAGACAACGTGTATATTTAAACAAATATTGTGTTGCGGTAAAGTTATGTTTCTATAAAACTTGCTATGTCTCACAGTTTCATCCGTGTTTCTTATAAATGATTGCGTCTCAGACTCGCATAATGTTAAATGAATTTTTCGCATCCCATTGGTAGTTCATAAGTTCGGTGTCATCAAAAAAAAAAAAGGAAAAAACTGTCGACCTTTATTATATTACCTCTAAACCACATATAAAATTCTGTAGCTACATACCTAAAACCAATACGTATACTGTAGGGTGATTAAACTTTTGTAAAGGTTTATTTTGTATTATTACTTCTAAATCTATAAAGCTATTAGTCGTTCATGTAGTGTTATATCTATACACTCTTGAGCAACCCGTTCATTGTATTTAGCAAAGTGTTGCACCTTTAGACGGTCATTAAGGGCGGATCTTCTATCGCGTTATTGCAAGTGTCATTGTCCTAACTCGTTAGTCACAGCGTTGGTGTTGCTGTCGGCACCGGCTGACGGCTTGTTTTCAAGGACCATACATAGACTGCCTCGATATGGTATCTGCGAATGAAATTTATGAATTATTCTTTGTTATATGTAAGGATTGGACGAACTTCTGATATATATTTTTGTTTAATAGTGTTAGTGGTATATTTAGATTACATTATAAAATTGAGTAAATTTATCGGGTATTTTCTAAATCAAAAATTAATGCCGTGGGAATGCGTTCACTGAGAAGGATGTGGAATGTTAGATTAATTGAAAGAGTGAGGAATAATGTGGTTAGAAAGCAGTGCAGGCTGAAAGAAATTGTGTTGACACGAATCGAGAATGGAATGCTTTGCTGGTTCGGGCGCGTTGAAAAGATGAGTGAAGAGCGAATGTGTAAGAAAATATAAGACTATTAAGTAGGCATACAGAGCGCATAAGCCCCAAAAAACGTATACTGATCTGATCACCATTAACCGCCGAGCGTGTTAAGATCATGTACAGGAGGCTCGAGCTGTATATCAGGATTGTGGCAAATAACTTTCTACCGTCTCAACCTACCTCCGGTCGTGAATAAGGCTTGAAAATATATGTAAGTATATTTTTTATTTTAAAATATATGTAAGTATATTTTCTTGTGGAACAACTTAATCATAATTTTTTTATAGGCAAAATTATAATAAAATTATGCCCTTAACCTTTAACCCCTTAGGGGATACAGCGTATGGGATGTAGCGTATATACATATGTATATTTTCTCTTGGAACCGTCAAATCATTTATTCCATTTACCTTTCGTTAAACTCTATACGTGTCATTCAATGTGCATGTTTATTTAGAGACTTATTTTCTGAAATAACTCTGATACAAAATTTTATAAAGTAATCCATTGCATTTTTATTACATGTTATACCTAACTATATGCAATCATGTCTGTAGTTTTCAGTAGTTTTATGGTGTACAGTAAAGAGAGAATATAAATAATTTTATTTCCATGTCTTCTTTTCTTTTTCTTTTTAAAGACAACTCCCTTACTAGGATTAATTCCTCTGTCGCGGGGCCTTTACAAACATTCAAAAAAGGGACACAAAGAACACCCAGACTGAGAACAACAATTTAAGGATTACACAAACTGTTGTCCCGTGCGGGGATCGAACCCACAACACTAGGCGCGGCAGCGCGGTAGCGAGGTGACTACATAAACCGCTACGCCATCCGTGCAGTCAAATCATGTGCTTTGAAATTTACACTATTGGCTTAACCCCCCCCCCCTTCCTTTACCCCCTCGTACATTAGCTCCGGTAAGGCCCATTCTCATTTGTAGTATTGTAATTTATTACAATCGTATGTCAAAAAAGGAAAGCATTTGATCAATATAATAAATTATTTGATTTCATGTAATGCACAAGACGTTTTCATACAATATATCATACTTTGCAATATCCTAGAATGGCGTTTGCCGCCTCGGGGCTCGTTTAACATAAATATTTGCAATTAAAATTAAGCTTTACCACCCTATCCGTGCTATTATTCAAATTGCACGCCACAGGAGACCTCAGAAAGTTTCAAATTAATTAAGAGGGCCATAAGACGGCCCGTTAAGGAAATAACAATGAAGGTAGCCCCTTAACTTAGGTATTATTTATTGCAGGCCTGAGGACTGTTACACTTGGCCCCTATCATCGTCTTGCGGCATTTAAGCAAACCCCTTTGAACTCCGCATATTTTCGCACACAGCAAAACACGGGATGCATATCAATTACCGTACTCTTCTGCAAACGGTTCCAGGACGATTGCAGTATTTCGCTCTCTGTCTAATCTAATAGAGCAAAAGAGTGAAAGCACCGATCTTTGTTATGTTGTTGTGTCATGTTTCATACAAAATTTTACGTACACTAGCTATTATTAAAATATTATATCGATATCGATGGGTATATATATAACGAATATCGATATGCTTACAGAAGCATCATTGTTTTTATTAATAATAAAAAGTTAGTTGATAATTACTATAAACAAAAATAGTGTTCAACTACCGATACAAGGGGCTACATTAAAAATAACGTAATTTTATAAGCAAATTCGTTTGACCGATTAAACCTCATTTATATCAGGAACGGCACCTATGACAGTCAATTTTAATTAAAGAGTCTAAAAGAATTAAATTTGGTTCTAAGTTATTAACAAACAAGCATGTTCTACAAAATAAACTTGATCATAATCAAATTTCTTAGAACAAACGTTGTTAGAAGGAGCATGTTACGAGTAACACATAAACTTCATTTCAGTAGTTCCAATAATACTAATCTGAGATACTAGGAACACTCGTATTGCACATTTGCAATATATCTATAGAGAGTGATATTTTGTAGAGACATCCAACAAATCAGCCTTTACAATAGACGTTCTTGGTAAAACCTATTGTGCACCATGCACACTTTCACGCGACTTCGCAATCCACTTGAAAACTCTGTTAGTGGTCTAAAGTCTAAAGGAAGTTTGAGGTGCAAAGTTGTAAATTTGAGATAGGTCTTTATTGTGTTATTTTACTTAAAAACATTTAATAAAGAGTATTGCAAAGTTTAAAGTTTCCTTGTTCATCAAAATATAATTTATTTTTTAAAATGGAATTCTATTATTTTATCATCATAATCGTAATTTATCATTTTATATAGATAGAATCTTATTGTATGTAAAATGATCTCTTTTCTAGACAGCTCTTATAAAAACATGAAAATTAATTTCTCAAATATTCACTATTTAAGGTCATAATTTATTCAGTTGGCAGCTCTTGAAACAATATGCATAATTCGGCATGAGGACGCTGACGTATCACTTACACTTTTTCCTTGTCGACGCGTAGCCTCCGGGCCCGAGGCTCTGTACGTCGCAGAATGCATTCCTTCTCAGATTTCTGCCGTCTGGCAACTTTCATACATATAATTTCATAGAAAATTGCCTTTGAAACCTTTACATTAAGAGCTCATTGTCTGCAACTTTAACTTCCTCTCAACTTCCCTTTATTGAAGCTAAAGTACAGTATTATTATCTTTTGAAAACATTAACTGTATTTTCTGTAGATAAATATTCTTTTACAGATGCTGCATGGAACTTAATAAATTAGATTCTCGTGTTTATAATACGTATTTCTTAACCAAAAGTGAACGAACAAAGTTATGTATAAACGAATGGAGACAAAGAAAATGTATTTGTAGATATTTTTATTTTCATTCGAATAATTCATGCTCATACTTCGCTATGGAATATGAAAGTCAGAAGACACAGTTAATCAAATTGGTTTCATCACATTTATTTTTTTTGTTTTTCACCTTTTTTGCAATTGATACAAAGTTACCGGACAGTTCAAACATTTGCTGTTATTATGATTTAAAAATGTGATGGTACAACGTAATGCAACTAAATTTTAAACCTTGATAAATGAAATTTTGACAATATGAAAAAAAAAATCCAAATTTCTCTACAATACCATGTATAGTAAGTACAGAAGTTTTGAAGTGAAATCATTCCCGTCTGCCTACGATAATAGTTATGGTATTGGCTAATTGGTGATCTGCCCTGGATTAGGTATCCATCACTCAAAGCTAATCTGTAAAATTTTCAGGAAAAGCGCCTCTAACGGGAAGCCATTATTTTATTTTTGGTTGATTTATTACCAGTGTCTCTTGACTGTTTAAAAATTGCATGGGCCTAATAAAACACACCTTTACAAATAGTAAACATTTGTACACATATGATATCTTACGTTTTTCAATGCTTTATCTCTGCTATTGAACTTGTAAGTCGATGACCCTTTGATATCTAAATGTCAAATAATGCATACGCCGCTTATAGGGTGGCCCTGAGATCATTTTTTGGTGAAAGTTATTTATCAGATAGGAATAATAAAAAATACAACTCTACAGCTGAAATGTATACACATGACGAAACCTAATTAAACCTAGTTGCGATGTTGGGTTTATGAAAAGTAATTATAAGAAAGTTTAGTGAGGCGGCTCCATTTCAACGTTAATTTAACTTTCTTAATTGCCTTTCTAAATAGATCTCCATGGTGTCCTAATGTTGAAAGCTATTAATATACCTACAGAATATATAATATTATATACATAGCAGGCTTAGTGTATATATTACAACTAAGTGTAAGGTGGCAGCCCTAGTCATATGTCCGAGGCACTTATCTTCCTTTGAGAGTGATTGTGTCAATACTTGTCAGTCTGAACGAAGTCGGTCTATTTCACACTTTGTTGAACAAAACACTGTGGTATAAATTTGTATGCATAGGAAAATACAGGCTTCTTTTAAAAAAAAAGGTATTAAATAAATCTCCTAATTTTCCCATCCCTGATTGTTAAACTGTGATGTTGATGTGATGGTGATGGCAAAATGCAGGTGTAATTAATAATGAATACACTTCTGTCTAACTCTTCAGGAATACAGAGTTCAGCGTGTGTATGTATATGTCTTTAGTTTATTTTTAAGCTCTTGACTTAAAGGTTAAAAAGGAATACCTTAAACGGACAAAAGTTATTATAACATCAAAAGCTCAGTTACATATCAACAAATAATGTAATATTGACAAACTTTGAACAGGAAATATTCATGGAAATATGAATGAAGCAAGTATTGCAAAAGCTTGTAAAATATAGAAACAACTTTAAGCATAAAACATTTTAAAAGTCTTAAAAAGTTTTATGAAACTTAAACATAAAATTTCAGTACCCCCAGAGGTACCTCTAGAGACAATTCTCTGAATGAAGTAGTAGGTTGTTAAGACTGAGAGGACGAAATTATATACACTTATATTAAATCTGATACATGTTTAAAATATACCAAACAAGGTCATCCCGCGGTCAATCTGATATTCTATACTTACCATTAGTTTACTTGTTGTAGTCAACGTGACACATCGTATTAGAATTTAGATAATATTTTTACATCATAGATATATACTATCACGCCTATATTCACAAGTGGGTAGGTAGAGGTGTCTTAAACGTACGCTTTATGCCAGCCATAATTTGGTCCCTCATTAGGCCCATTGACCTTATCTGGGAACTGTATGACTGTATACATATAGGCTGATAGTCCATCGAGAACCACACGGCTACTGCTGGTTATAGAATGAGTTTTAATCTTAGTTATTTGCTAAGGTATGTGGACGATGGAAAAGTAACTATTATATAGTAGATATCTATTGCTAAGAATTCTAGTTTTAAAAACACAACACATAGAACAAAGAACAATGTTAAAAAAAAAATTGTTCATCTTTAACCTAAAAAGAAATTCAAGTGTTTTTTTTTTAATATGACACTACAAAAATGTCATCAAAAGAAAATTGAAGAAACCTTAAAAGAAAATGAAATGTTGGTTTCATGCCAACTAGCATGCGTTCCAAGCTATAATGCCGCTGATCCAAGAGATTGGAGAATGGCTTCGCTCCTGAATTACTGCTAATAGTTTTACGTACTGCTACCGTACAGTTCATATATTCTTAGCAACTAGTTACAATAAATGTTTCCCTCGGTTTAGACACTGTTTAAGCTGTTTGTTTTCGAATAAATTATGGCAACTTGGTAAGCTAATTCTTAATAACGGAGACGCCTAATTGATCCTCTGCAGTATTATATCAGGTGTACAAATTAATTCGGTGCTTACTTTAACAATTTTTTTTTTTTTTTTATTGAAATATTCATAACTAATCTTCTTAATAATCGCCATTGCTTTCAATCACTTTAGCCCATCTTAAGGGCAACTGACGAAAGCCATTGCGAAAAAAACTGGGCGGTTTTGAGTTGATAAACTCTTCGATGCTATTTCGGACTTCATCGAGCGTTTTAAAGTGTTCATCAGCCAAATGATTTTGAAGCGATCGAAATAGATGAAAATCTGAAGGAGCGAGATCTGGCGAATAAGCCGCGTGAGGGAGAATTTCCCAGCCCAAAATATAAATTACGTCCAGAGTCAATTTTGCGACATGTGGTTGCGCATTGTCTTGAAGCAAAATCACTTGCCGAATTCCACTGCCAGTAAAAGGCCTTTTTTGTTCTAATGCGTCACTTAAACGAATAAGCTAAGTTGTGAAGCAATTTCTTTTTGAGTTTATGCTTAATTTTCGTTTAAAAGTTGCTCGAGAACCATGTCATCGAATTTTTGAAGCTGACCAGGATGTTCTCTGTCCGAAAGATCAAAATCCCCGTCCTGAAATATTTGATACCACTTTTCACACGTTTTATGTGTTTCCATTTCCATTGCTTCAACTGCATTTTTATGCAATTGAAAAGCTAATAAAATGCAGTGTCTTAAATGTAGTTTATCAACAGCCATCGTTTACACTACTGTTTTAAAGTTATGTAACTTTTTAATAATAAAATATGAGGTGTCTTAAAAACTCAGTGTTGCCAATTTACAAAAATTAAAAAAGACATAACTTAATGTCAATCTGTAAATTAATTATAAAGCAAGATTTAAAAGGCACCAAATTTTCAAAAATAGCGGCATTTGTATTTATTCTCAGGTACAAAAGGTCTTCACGGTGTGGCCGCCACTTGCCAAAGAGGCGGCCCAGGTCTGCAGGGTTTACAAGAAGCGTCTCTCCTAGGGTATACCCAGGTCCCTTGTAATAGACCCACTTGTGATGGCACACCGTGTGGTTTGAGTCCGACGTACCATTCCACCGTAAGCTCCGGTGAGGCGATGATCCGTGGGGGTTTCTTCACTAAGGAAAAGATACAAAAGGTCTGAGTTTTCTGAAAAGTTGATAAAGTTGTGTAGTGTGAGTAGTTGTAAAAATTCATAGTAAAAAGAGAATTTAATAAATTGCTGCAGATGGAGAAAGCAACATTCCTTTATCATATTTTTTTGAATGAGGGATGAGGGGATACGGGGAGGGAGATGTGTTTTTGAAATGTTATTGTACATTAGAGTAAATTTATACTATTTCTTTTAACTATTTAACCATATAGATTTCACAAATTTATTTAAAAGTAAAAATCTCGGTTCTGTAGTTACATATACTATATTGACACATTACGTATTATGTATGTCTGTACTGTTTCTCAACGCGACACCTCCTAAAATGCTACTAGTCACTAAGAAAAATATATGTGTATGTAGCTTGATATAGCTTTAAAATGTCCAACGTTCATAAGTACTCAAAGAAATATTTCTGTCCACTGTGAAACTATGTGCGAATACTGCAGTAAATTATGTGGCCAGTATAAATTAGATAGTGCTGTTTAGTGTTGTCAACTGTACTCAGCTAGTTAATTTACTGTCCTTGTTCTTAATAAAGTTGTTTATTGTGTTGATAAACAGTTAAGACACTATGTAGCACTGTATCTCATTCGGTTTTTGTCCCATTCCGTCTTATTAAATTGGATCTACGTTTTCTCTTTCGTTACACAATTATTACAAGACAAATTGACAGTAAGTTACTAAGGGGGATTTTCTTAAGCAATATCAATTCCTGAGTCATAACGAGATTAGTTTATATAAATACTGCAATCTTATTGCTCTAACCTTAATAAAATCAGCTGATGTTTAAAAAAAAAAGAGACTCAAAGGCTTCAATATATTTTTTTTTTTATGCGATAAGGGGCAAGCGAGCAGACGGGTCACTTGATGGTAAGTGACTACCGCAAATTTGAAAGGAGGATGTCTAATTGCTACCTTTCCCCTTAAGGAAGTGGTATAGTATAAGGCCGGTAAACTAAGAATCGTCAGCGTTTTGAAGTCGATAAAATTATTTTGGGTGCAACATGATAAAATAATTTATCTGGACTAGATCTAGAAATGAAGCTGAGTACACTTATGTAAATCATTTAAGTTCATACCATTTAGCAAAACGAGGATTCCACACAACAAGTGAGTAACCAGGCGCTCCGCATACTTTCTGTATTCAGACTAAGCTCTATCTCTATCTAGTGCGCCGAAAGTGATCCGACTGGCACTGGGCCAACATCACGATAGACAAATATTTTGGAGCCAATTCATTTGGGCCCAGTGCGCTGAACCGCATGCCACCATGGACATAAATTCCACCTCTATTTATATAGAGCTAAATATAAACGTTTGACTTTATAGCCTGGACGCGATTGTAACAGTTATGCCACGGAAGTAGATAATGCCATAGGTTTGTTTGTAAAGACACATTTTAAATTTAATAACCGAATTTAAATTAAACCCAACGTTCTGATAGCATTTTTGTTAATTCCTAGTGAATCCTTAAAAGCTAGTTGATTTAGTGCGAATAAACAAGGCTGGAACAACACATTTTTGGACAAACCCCAACAAAAGGACTATTCTTATTAATTTAATTTTTTTTATTTCTTTTTATTAATATAAACTTACCTATGGGTTAAGCTCGTCTTTGTACATACTGTTTTCCTTCCTGTGTATGACTTTTTTGTGTAAAACAGAGAATAAAATAATGCAAATGAAGATCCAAAAACCCTAAAATAAAATTATTATACTTCCATACTTCGTTTTATATAAATTAATATCTCGTCAGCTCATGCAAGGAGTTTCTTACATTACATGCAAACTAATATAGGACCGCCTTATAGTAAGTAGTAGCAAGTTGTTTCAAATGAGAACTTCTCCGAAGCTTTGGAGAAGAATCTATCTATATTCGAAAGTAGAGGACCTCACATTTATCGTGTTGCAGTTTAGAAATGTTTTAAACAATATCACATCTTCAAAATAGGAGGAGTTTCTATGTTCGACTGTATTTTTTTAAAAGCAATTTTGCTGAGTTGTAATTTCTGAATTTAAATAAAATTGTTAATCTCTTGCACTTCTGAGTTTTAGTGATGTATTTTTTTATTTTTGTCCTTGAATACATGTAAATTATTACTTTAAAATTTAGATTAATGTTAATTTTTAGATAGCGAACCAAACTGATTTGTGTAAGCACAGACTAAAATAAATTAACCCAGACTTTTACATTGGTTTTAGTAAAAAAATAACAGACGCAGATTATTCAGAACGAACCAGCTACTAACTAGTAAGATATTCAGATTTTCTCTGCTTACAAAAGTGGGAACAAAACAAAGTTTTCACATATGCATTGCATATTCTGACTCGCGACCCATGAAAAGCCTAACGGGGAAAAGAGTAATGTATAGAGACGTGAATTTTTCACGCAACGAGCTCAGTGTATCCGTAGTACTGCACAGTGGGGAAACTGCGGGCATTACTGCAAAGTCACGTACCAGACTAAACTGTACCATATAATTTCTGTCTGTGTTTTGTTTTCGAGTTACTGTTTACTGTTTACTGTCAGATTAAGTATTCTCAAATTGAAATACATTGCTTACATTTTGAATTCATTTAATTAACATTTCAAAATATAATTATAAAACTAAAACATTCCATAAATCCCGTGACTTGACATGTCTTTCCGGACTCCTAGTAATTCAAATAACTTGTAAAAATTAAATATAGTTTTTGCGATTACCTTAAATTTATTTCATCATTGAAGTAAACCATTTAACAGCAGACAACCTTAGGTCTATAATTGTAATAGCTTTATTGGTTGAAAAATGTAAAGTGCCCTAATCCCCGCACTGGTATCGCATAAAAATTGTAAAATATAGTTAACAAAATATTTATTGTTTCCCTCCTACAATCACAGACGTCTGACCATTTATAATGACGTTCAGTCGCTGATTTGGCAATGAAATACAGATAATCCAAACTTCAATATTTACCTAAAGGCTAGCTTTAAATTTTGCTACTATGTAAGTCTTTTAAGATGGTGTGCTAATAGCTTTAAGCTCCTCTAGAATGGCTTTAGAACAGATTCTTGCCCACACCTAATACAAAGTAAACACATCTTGCAAATTACAATTTGGTCCCACTAAAGTACTAGGGGCAAGTATTTTGCCTATTTCTATTAACCGGGCACTTTAAGAATTCAGGATGGAAAAATTGATAATATATTACGACCTCAGGAAATCATTTTAGCGTATCTAAACAAATTGTTTCAATGAAAACTTACCTTGTTTTAGTGCATTATTTGCTTATCTGAGATTGAGAATTAGTTTTTGAGGAAATTATATATGACTGTTATTAATTAAGTGCTTAACATTTATATTTAATTCAAACGAAGACTAATACGATGTTTTATGATCATAATTTTTCCTACACACTGATTATTCGAGAGGCTTACAGAGAAGATTTTTTGTAAAATTCTACTAACAAATCCGTCTCAGTGCACGTTAGCAGAAAAAAGGTAAAACATTTCATTAAGTCACCGTCCGTAAAACCACTTGGAGCCACAATCCGCGCGGTCTATTCAGATAAAGCCTATTACCGTTCACCTTAAAACATGTGTGCCCTTTTCCTGCTACTTACTGAAACGATTCACGAAAAAGGTATAGGTTGGAGTTGATATGATTTAAACTAATACAAATCTTTACTTTAACCATCAATTTCATAAATTGGTATTTGGCAATACCAATTACCATATTTTCATATTCTTAACCAATGTTAAGAATCTCTCTCTTAACCAATCTTAAGAACATCTAAAAACTGTTATATATTACTTATATGTACTCGTATATATCTTATAACCAACAAATATATATACGGCTTATATTTTTCTATGCATATAGTAATATAAACATTTCCTGTTCACGATTATTTCGTAGCTCGCAGTACCCCCTCAAGAAAGCCGGGGATTTGTCGAGGGTTGATAATGAATCCCCGAGCAGTACATCTCGCAAAGGAAATGACTGCAAAGTGTTTTTCTATTCTCCTACTAACTATGGGGTGGAGTTTTTAGTTCAATGAACGATTTTACACGTATGTGCCTACGTATGAATGAAGCTTGTATGGTTCGAAAGATACTTTTTTGGTAAAAAAAAAACGATTTTACCACAAAGTACACCGAAACTAAAACTGTAGATCATTGATACTTTTTTCTGAATCTTATTTACACAGTAGAAAATATTTAAATTTAGGCTTTGCTTCGAAGCCGGAACTAGAGCACACAAACATGCGCTTACTGGTCAAATGGCCGTAAGATATCGATATTTCTTTTAATTATCTTTAAAATGTCTGACACTATTGTATTCTTGTTACAGGTAGGCATAATCTTATCTGGAAACTCAATCAAGAAGTAGCAGGTGATAAGTATTGTAATTGTAATCGTCAAATGTATCAAATTTCACTTAGAGTCTCTTAGTATGAACATATAATAGTAGCACTAGTAATGTAACAGACTATTAAATAGTACAACTAAATATATATATATCTTACTATATGATGAAATAGCAACTGTCATTAAATTTGAGTCCGATTTCGTACAAGCCGATTAACTGATTGACTGTTTGGCATTTATATACCATACCAGTTCCTCTATCGTTTATATAATGTTTTAAAACAAAATGTTTTTTATATATGATATAGGGAGACACCGAACAGTCGGGTCACCTGATGCTAAGTGACAACCGCTTCGTCTACCGGGTTTCTGTGACGCCGTACTATTACTCTGGTATATCTCTTTTTATTGCTATGAAATATTTAAGAATAATTTTAACTAGACGGTAACAATGGCTTATATTATCTATATAGCTCTTAGCTCCGCCTGGGTGAGAGCATCAGTCGCGGAAGACTTTACAAACATTCAAAAAACTGACACAAAGAACACCCAGACTCAGAAAAACAATTTGAAGATTACACATAGTGTTGTCCCGAGCGGGGATCGAACCCACAACACTTGACGCGGGAGTATGGTGGCGAGGTGACCTCTTAAACCACTACGCCATCCGTGCGGTCAACCTCGAGTAGAAACTTGACCTTAAGAAAGTTATATGAAATAATAATTACTATTCTTATAACATATACTATACTACAATGCCCAACCATCAGCAATGATTTTGTTCTAGAAACAAAAACATTGTAAACTCTAAAAGCAATTTGAAGTAGCATTTAAAATGTAAAGATTTAAACCCGCTTTTAAGAAACACCAGCAACACCTCCAAACATAAAATTACAAATCAATAAAGCTCCCAAACTTACGATTCAACAAATTTAAATTGTGTCCTTAATCCTTTACCACCGAATCTCTTCATTCCAGCAAGGTAGGATTGAGGAAGTGAGGACATTACAGCGGTGCAATGACGCACAACGCTTTATGTACTGTGAAACATTGACACAGGGGGTGAAAAACGCCCCTTTCAGACATCTGCCTTAGAAACGTATTAATCTTTGCCAGTCTCCTGACAAAGGTTTTATAACCTTAAAGTTCAAGGGTCAAATTGTTTTATCTACATCATTATCTTCTTTTTGTAGAGCTAGAAGCACTTGGGAGTTTTTTTTTCACACTCATATATCTTATGACAACCATAGTTATTCAGTCATTGTTTGTCACTAAATTTATAATAATGGTTTATGGCTCCGGCAAATGAAAATGAAACATGTTTTTCATCTTTGGAGGTCCGCCCATTTCCAATACTGTATCTAATTCTTACAAACATGTTAAATACATAAATATATTTAGTTCCTTCTCCTTCCTCTTAATTAATAAGAATCGTGACTCCCTTCCAGCTGATCAGTGGTCTGCCTCGGACTGATCCAGTCCTCCGCCTTGTGTATTTAACTTATCCCTTTTTTTTATCACCTGTGTGCAGTAACAATTAACCACAGACGACGCTAGTTAGGTTGTCTTAGGTAAAAATAAATACAGCTTGCCAACTAGTCTGAACGAAATTTTACAAATAATGCCATATCATAAAACTAGTAATGTATCTACATCAGATGTTATTAATCAATGTTATAATAGATAAAATCGAAAAACGAAAACTCGAAAGAGACACCAGAAACGAAATGTTACCACAACATCGTATCTATTCATCCTAAACCCATTGTAATTGATGCCTGCAGGTATTCAATACCATTATGACAGTAGACTTGATCAATCAAAATGGGCCGAGTTAATCCATTCTTTCTTTCGTTATCATGCTGACCTAGTTGGACAGTGGGTGCTTGTCCAAGTAACGCTTTCAGAAAATACATTCTGAGTCACCTTCTAGTAGAACGTCAATGTGTTCAATTGGCGTCTTTATGAAAAATAGCGATCTCTTACAGTCAACCAGTGGATGAAGATACAAATATAATTGAAATCCGAACACATTTAATTAAGTTATTCTTGTGAAGTAATATATGTGTCTTGGTTATTTTTACACCATATAAAAGAGGCAAAATAGTAAATAAAATATCAAATAGCACTTTCTAATCTTTGTTTAATTTGCAGTAGATTTATGAGTTTCACAACTCTTCTTTACATAAAATATAATGATTCATAGCCAGGAAACACAGACATTTGATCTTTACACCATAGACTTTAATTTGTCAATGCAAAAGGGTTACATGCAATGAAATCTGATATTCTGTGTTGGTAATATATTATCATAGTAGTTAATATATCATTATAACCTTTTTTTAAAAATAATAATATAGATATAGAATATGAAAGGAAAAGACAAATCTGTGTTAAAAATGTATTGTAGTAAAAACTATTTTTTTTTTTAAATTACCCTTTTAATTAATTTATTTTTGTTAGATAAATGAGATTTTTCATTTTATATCGATATATTTATAAAATTCTTAAAAATATTTATTGCGTGACGTTGTCCATGTCATGTCATGTTGCATCTTAAGATAAAAGAGTTTGTAAAGACGTATAGTATTGAAAATTTTATCGATTACGACGGCTCATGCAATAATAAAAATCCTTTTTTGTAAAAGCTTATAGATATTTTTCTAAAGCTATAAAATAAATTCAGTGTCATAAAATACTAGCCATAGACACATGGCCAACATTTCACTTCATGGCCATTTCTTTATTATTTTTATCCATCGATTTATTTTAAGATACAAGTACACATTGTATAGTGTATATTTTTCTATAACAGTATTACAGTACTAAATTCAGCCCCAATTGATTTAAAAATTTGAAATATTACTTTTTTAATATTTAATTTAATCTACCACTTCACTGCACTCAAATGTACTTACTTTTTTAAAAAAAAATATTTACATATGTCGTGATTACATGATTTATGTTCTTTAAACGGGTATTTCAGCACATAAATACTTACTTGACTATTAAATGCTCTTGTGTAAGTTTCTATTTCGCCTTTGACTATGTGTGCGGTAAATTCAGGCACCATATTATTTATATGATGTCACTAAATTGTGCTCGAGGCAATTCCCTGCGGCACTGAGAAAATATTTTCTTTATAATGGACACACAAGGTTTCGGTAACCGTCTGCTCGATACGGGCCGATAAATGTAAATTGTTTAAGAATTTTATATGTGGATGTAGTCAATTTTCACTCCTTTAACATATTGTATATCCTTAAATTTTTAATAGACTTTCGTTTTTCTATTCTTGACATGTAAAACTAGTCTTACCGTCAAGACATAAAAAGGTATGAATGCACCTTGGAAAATTAAATTTTAGAAGTTTACAGTAATATTGAAGGAAAGCCTACACGGAAGCAAAAATATACCCTGATATATACTAAAAATATAATGAAATCGTAGATATAATAATATATAATAATATTCAGTCGATTCCACAATTGTATATACGACGGCTAAAACCATGATTACATAAAGATGAAAGCATTATCACAAAAAAAAAACAATAATAAAAGGTTAATTAAATATAACAACATTGTCAACACGGATTCATTAACCATAGCGAAGTAACTAAAATAACTAACAAAAAGCTCTTAATGAAAATTTATGACTTCAAGTCAAAACACATTTTGGTTGTCCGTTAATAATTTCTAGAACATGTTTTAAGAGAGGAACACATGCTCTCCAAATGCTACTCAGTTTAGCTTCCTTACAAATGTGTAATAGACTCACATGTGTTTACTATCTAATCTAGGCCTCAAGTAGCTAACTCAGTTCCCAGAATGCACATATCTTCCTGGATTTTATTCGTGTTATTTGAACACGTATATGCATACATTAAGATAACTGTTTTCTATTTAAACGTTTTATATATTTGAGACTTGCTGTTACACAAATTACACTCATAGTTTGGTAGTTGTGCAAAAAGTTAAATTAAAAATGTTTTGTTTTTATTAATTGACTAATTGAAAAGTAACTGTAACTTTTGGCCGCAACTTCGTCTGTTTAGTCATTTTGAACTGTACATTTTCTTCGGTAAAAATTAGCCTACGTGTTATTCCAGACTGCAATCTATCTCTATACCAAACTTCATACAGATTTGATCGAGTAGCAAACATTCATCCAAACTTTATTTTTAGGTGTAATAGTATTAAGACAGTAAAGACCCATATCCATACCATATTTGGTAAGGAAAAAAAATATTAGAGTTTAGGCTTGCCTAGTTTTTTTTTAATTAAACGATGGCGGCATCACGTGCTGTTTAATGCATAAACATAATAAATAGCAAGCGATAAAAAGCACTGTGCGCCGAATTTTAATTGGGCCTCCAACGCTATATATTTTTTAAAACAAGAACGCGATAACTTAATGTCTTCCTTATTTTCCTTTAGCTATCTACTTAACAAAACGTGCTTTTTATTAAAGCAGGAAGTGGTTTCTTTTAGAAACTGTTATTGTAATGAATATAATTGCAACAATAGAATAATTCATGAGACTAAGAATAATTTATAGCAAAATACTGTCCGCGATTCCGCTCGCATGAAAGACTTTACCAATATAATATAGATGTTCCTCAGGTTCTCGCTGGAGACCATGCTTATGTCCATAGTCTCTAGCGAGGGTGCGTGGGATTCTGCCGCCTCGTTTTGCGAGGAGGTGATGCTCGCCAAGGAGGTGGCGGCAAGGGAACGGGAGAGGTCTAGCATTCTCCCATCCCCCAGAAGACGCACCAGGCGCCGGAGAGAGCTAAACGATCCATGCTTGACGGGGTTATCTGTCGCGCGCGCGCCTCTTTAAGTATGGGTAATACCATGGTGTGGTCGCCTTGCGGCCGAGTCTGCCGGGGTCACAGGGATTTCCTTTCTAGGGTATACCTGAGACCTCGGCTACATGACACGATGACGGAACACTGTGTGATTTTAGTCGGTTCGAGTCCGACATACCACCTTCCCGGCCCCTCTAAGGACGACCCATGGAGGTTCCCCACAAAAAAAATGTTTCTCAGGAAAAAATCTATTTTCGTGCTGAAAGGTGTAGGTAATTCAAATTTCAGTTGAGCCTGATTTACAATACGACGATAGTATCAAAATTATTTTCATGAGGTCCATTTCACAAACAATTTCACATGTAAACATCAAATTTCACAATGCATGCATTAATTTCATGACACTATGTATTAATTTGTATTAATGCTTAGATACCAATGCACTGGCTCGTTCGGTACAACACCACGGCCTCACAGACAACCGGTTATGATACATCGCTTTCGTTGAATTTCCCCGAAATTAATTAGGTTTCCAAAGGATCAACCCCCCTCTCCTTTTCCTCTCCCCTCACCCCCTCTTCTCTTTACCATCTCCTCTCCCCGTATCCCCCATCACTCATCACCCTCAAAGACAGGCAGCGCACTTAGGGCCCTTGAGTTGCCCGCCTGTTCATCTATCCCTCTATATTATGGAAAAAAAGTGTGATACTAAAAATAGTTTTATCTCATGCATACTATTTTGATAAATCTAGTGTCATGTCATTTTGACAGTGGTAGAGCCAGGCTTAGGCACGAATGGGCCGGCTCGACCGGTGCAATACCACGGCCTCACAGAAAACCGGTTGTGAAGTAACGCTAACGTTGCATTTCCCCGAAATGAGTGAGGTTTCCGGAGGCCCAACTCCCCATCCCCTCTTTCCCTCCCCCCTCTGCTATTTACCAGCTCCTCATCCACCTCTCTTCTGTCCCTTCTCCTTTTTCCCAGCTCCTCATTCAACTCTCTTCTTTCCCCTCCCCGCATCCCCTATAACTCATCACCTTCGAAGGCGGGCAGCGCACTTGCGACTCTTGAGTTGCAAGTGTCCATTGACGGCGGTTGTCACTTACCATCAGGTGACCCGTCTGTTCGTCTGTCCCCCTATAGTATATAAAAAAAATGCAACCAATTTCACGGCGTAATCGCAACAGAAAACTAGTGTCGCAAATGTTTGGTATATAATGTAATACTTTGTTTTTTTTTTATTATGCGATGGGGGCAAACGAGCAGACGGGTCACCTGATGGTAAGTGACTACCGCCGCCCATGGACACCCGCAACTTAAGAGTCACAAGTGCGTTGCCCGCCTTTTAGGTAGGAGTACGCTCTTTTCTTGAAGGTTTGAAGATCGTATCGGTCCGGAAATACTATTGATTTCACAACACTAGATAAGATACAAGTTACACTAATACTGCAATTGATTTGATCATACATTGACAGTAATTATGTAATGTTAGTTATGCTAAGAAGTGATCGCGTAAGAAGCTTATTTACATACAATTATAAAATATTCTACATACATACATTTGCACATGCCTGTATCCCTAAAGTGGTAGGCAAATGTGTAATGACCACCCACAGTTTGCCCAATTAGAATACGTACCATTGGACAAGAGTATTGCCCTTTACTCGATATTTCTAACCGATTAATGGCTTGTATATACTAACATATATTTTAATATTTATATTTAGATTAAGATATTAATCTATGGGTCGGTTGACTGAAAATGAAGAAGTTATTATTACATATTAGTATTAAAAGATATAAGAAGAGAGGAAGACAATAGAAGAAAAGCAATAGAGCTTATATGGGTGGATTGGGAACTACAATAACTCGAGGACATCATGCTAGTATATCAGTCCGAGCCATTAAATCTTTATATTATACATAGTAGTAGATATATAGCTGCTTTTAAAAATCTATTTTCTATACTTTATTACTGTAATTACATAGTATCGCTAGGAGCTGACCTGTATAAAATATTCCATTCTCTACATAAGATCTTGTATAAAAGAAAATACAATTTGAAATATATCGTTTATTTTCAAAAACCAACAAATATTATTCGTGCCACACGTGGATGTGGACTTACGATGCCATCTTTGAATGCAAAATGCAACGGACGCTCGTTCACGGTTCAAGTGTTTTATCTAAACTTTAGTAAAAAAATCTATTAAAGGAAGTGTTTTCCTAGATTTTTAGTATGTCGTAGTGGAGTTTTAATACGTATAAGCTGGAAGTTTTGCAGTCAGATTATAGGAGACGCTTAAAGTTAGTAGAGTATATTATACTTAGATAGTAGATTATCAATTTGTTAGTTTATTATATTATATGTATACTAACCGTGCGTTTATATTTAAATTGCTGAGGTTCAGGTCACCCAACAGAAATTCTTTTCAACCCTATCATGTTGGTATATTACTGGTAAGAATATTTATCAGTAATTAAATTAATTACATATTTCTAGACTGAAGACGAAAATTACATCACTTTTTCTGTTTTTTTTTTTATAAAGACAACATTAGGAACGATTTCTGAGGATATTGCCAAAACATTAAACAACGGACACAAAGAACACCACTCTACATTTACTTTCTTAAACACTAGATTCTTAATATATTTATTTATAATTACATCCTAAATTCCTAACAAAAGCAGATAAGCTTTTCAATAAAAAATATTCTGTATTCTTTTTTAATAATAAATGCAGTCTGCATAACAAAAATTTGTATGTACCTACGACAGTTCTTATTGAATAAGCCCAGACACTTCAAATCACTTTGATATCGTTTAGTTAAATATTGAGATGGGTCCGATTCAGTAAGGAGTGGTACCGAATAGTCGTAAAGTACTTATTGCATCAATAAAATTCGCTATAAACGCTTCAACCATATCCCAGACCGATTCTTGTGCACTTGTACCTTACCAAGTTATTGAAGTCATCTATATGATTTTTATGCTTCTCCAAATAGGGCTTAGGATTGTTTGGTTTAAATGCATAGGTATTTTAGCTGCAAAGCAATTGGTCTAGGCAAGGAAGCTTCGTTGTAAAGGAACTATTTTGTCGTAGTCAGTCTATAATTTTATATTTTATACGTAGTTGTAAGCTTTAGGCATGTTAAGGATTTAGACTTTGGATGTCTGTTGAAACATAACAACTAAGTATTAAGTCGCACTCGAAACATAGCGCAATAACACATTATCTGTGCCTTAGTAACGAAACGGAACAAAACTGGATCACATGTCTAATAATGAGTGTGGGGATATGAGAGATTTCAATATTAGTCTACTTTTTTGCTGTTAGATCACACATTAAGGAAGTTAAAGACAGATATAGGATCGAAAGTATGCTTTGCTAGAAAACCTCTAATATTCTGCCAAGGTGGAAGAAGACCAAATTTTGACTGGCATTGTAATTACGCTACATACTAGTTAAATCACTCGAGACCACGATAGGTGCAATTTATTCATATCGTCGGGTAACTTAAAAGATTGCGTTTCTTAAACAAATTTTATCCCTATTAAGTGATTCATAGATGCAATATGTGTGAAATAATAGACTGTATGTATTACCTGGCATTTTTATATTAAATATATTTCCAAGAATTGTTTAATACAATCTTTATGCGGTATTTTGTATTGATACAACACAGAAAACATACTTGCAATAACCAGTAATGAAAACCAGACAGTAGGCGGCAGTTCTAAACACTGTTGCAATAGTAACAGTACGATGCTAACGATCCATAGTGCCACTAAATATTTGTATTTATGTCACTTATGTCTTCAAGAAGACAAGTCAGTATGTGATGCTTATGCGCTTTAGAATGATCGGTGTAATCAATACGACTTATCTATAAGTTATATAAAGGTTGAACAATCAGCGAGTTCTTTTAAAATTATACATATTTACAGCTAAATGCATGCCGTTTATAGGAGTAAAAGACAACTGTATACACTCACCGAAGGAACCCTTCTATAATAGAAGAAGCAATTAACCGTAAAGAGAGCCATACTTAGGCACGAATGGGGGGGCGGACTAATGCCATGGCCTCATAGAAAACCGGTAGACAAACAATGGTTGAGTTTTATTTCCGAGTAAGTGAGGGTACCGGAGGCCCAACTCTTACTCATCTCTTTCCCTACTCCTGATCCCCCTTTTCCTCTTTCCTTCGCCCCTCTCACCACCCTTTAAGGAGGGCAGGCAAGCTGCGGGGTAGGGAAAGTGATCATCTTTCCGCCGATATCATGAAAACAAGTAACAATTTGGACTAGCCTGTAGGTTTAGTGGTTAGTAACTGGTACCTTGACTGCAGGGTACCATTTACTAACCACGGGCTCAGCAGTCTGAGCCAGAGGTCGTTGGTTCGGTTCCCACGTGAGACAAAAAAAAAGTACTTTGAAATATATACATATGTAAGTAGAAACCATTTTAATCCGTCAGTTTAAAAGGCAATCTTTAATATGTAAATAACGTTGTCGTCGTACAAATACACAGGCATTTTCAACCCAAAGCTTCCTAAAATTTTAAAAACAATTTACCAACATGAGATAACGTACGGACCAGTAAACATGCTTCAGCGTAGCGGTCGGCGGGTGCGACAGACAAATAGCTGTAATCAACTCGACGAGAGCCGAGCATTATGGAGCATCGTCTTAGTCGCCTTACTGCTACCACATATGCTATTATGCTGAAGTGTTATAACGTTTATAACTGTTGTTACTTCTTTTATAACGTTATTTCTGTTGTGACTTTGTCCCGTTGTAGAAGTGGGCCTTTATTGCACGTTCTTGCTTATTATATGAATTCGAGACTAATTAAAACTTTACTTACATACGGACGAACGTTAGCAACAAGACTTTCCACTTCAGGGAATACGCTTGAACTTTTTATTTAGAATAGTTGTTGATAATTACGAAAACCTTATTATGAACTTGTTTTGACTGTACAGTTAAATTCAGGCAAAATATTACTAAACATTTTTGGTAATTATTGGCATGTAGTTATTGATCCTGATTTCTAAGTCAGAGATCGTGAGTTTGATTTCAATCATTGGTTCTGTAATATGCATCTATTTTGAATTTTTTATCAGCAGCTAGTTATAGTAGTACAAGATTGGGATCATACAGAGGTGTGTGATGTATGTGGTTAAATAAAAAAAAAATATTAATTTAGAAATCATAAGTAACTATAAACTGCACTAATTGCGTTATGGAAAAATAATAATTTTACGACGTAATACTCCAAACGAAATCAGCTAACCAGCTTGAAACATGTTTCAACTCAATTGCCGTTGGCAGTGGCATATGACGTGATGAATAACGATATGGCAGCTGACATTATCACAACGCCAAATACAATTAATAACAGTACTGTTGATATGTAAATATATATAGTCTTGTACCTCTTTAAGGTAGGTTATAGGTCCTATGTTATATTTAATATAGCAGTACAGAAAAAATATATACCTAACCCGAATATAAAAAATAGTAATAAAGTAAATTAAATCAAACATGATCGGGATTTATTCAATAGTGATTCGTAATATCCGCATTCTCATGTGGTAATGGTGTGTAATGGTGAGTGTGTAAGCAATTTAAATTCCTAACAAAATCTTTCAACTAAAGTACTGTCGTACCATAAACAAATCCAAGAAACATTTATACTCACTAAATTAATGTAAACAAGAAGATTTAAACGAGACTCTCATTATATATTAACCAAAGGAGGGATGTTCAATTTGTATCCCTTTGATCATCCCTTCTTGACTGTAATCCTTAGGATTATATAACTTGGCAACACTGACGACGTCTCACTTTTGCATAATTATTCGCTTTATCAGCTGGAAAAAATCAATTTGTGCCGTCTAAGGGAGAACTGTTATTTAAATTAGTAGTAGCTAACAACATTTGAATTTTTTAAGTTAAAAAATAAGCAGAGAGAAAGTATAATCTAATAAAAGCTATTTACCGTATCCTTAAATGAAAGTGGATAATATCATTTGGTTATTTTATTTTACTCTATCTCTTGGTCATAATGTCTTATATTCTATAAAACACTTTGTTAGTTACACATACATAAATACACTCACGTCCGTATCCCTGCATGGGTGGGCAGAGCCCCTCGGCTTGGCTGAAACGCCACCTTTTTGCCCACCACAGTTTTGTACCACTTACGTACTAGGGACAAACCTAATGTCGTCATCAGGGTATTGTTGGACTGTACTGTACTGTATATATGCATGTATTCTGGTCGATAGATAAAGGTCCGATCCCTTAGTCGCCTTATACTACACGCACGGGAAACAATGGGGTTGAAACCTACAGAACGAAGATTATAAACATTACATGAGTGAGGTTTCCGGAGGCTCAACTCCCTATAACCTTTCCTCTCCCATACCCCCTCTCTTATTTCCAGCATCCCCCCAAGGGCGGCACTTATGACTCTTGAGTTGCAGGTGTCCATGGACGGCGGATGGTAAGTGACAAACATACCATAAGGTGACCCGTCTGTTCGTCTGTCCCCCTATATCATAAAAAAAAATACATAATAATCGATCGTTATATAAATAGTGTCAAAAGAAAAAATATTTAAAAGTGATTTATATATCAACAAAAGTAAACGACAGAAGCCTAAAATTATAAGGTAAAACAGTAGAGTACGCATTACATGTCATGTGCAAGCATCATGATTGATGACTACACATCGCGAAGAAATTAACTGCAATAGTTGTTGCGACAATTTATGTTAAATAATTACTTTATACTTTCACTAGATTATCAGCAGTAGGTATAAAAATATGAAATATAGGTATGAAAATTCACTTGAGTTGCGGGTGTCCATGGGCGGCGGTAGTCATTTACCACCAGGTGACCCGTCTGCTCGTTTGCCCCCTATAGCATAAAAAAAATGAACATATGCCGTACCACAGTAAAAATGTTGTTAAATGTGATAGAAAAAATAAAGGCTATAGGTAGTAACTCCTATGACGTTATTCTAACGTTTGATTTCAATTATTTGGCACCTTAGGTAGGTACCACATGAAAGTTTACCAGTCTTGAAACTATAACATAGTTTATAATTTGAAAAATTTAACTCCTTGACCTGGATTTTTGGCTTCGGTCAGGGGCGGTTAAATTTGTATTGAGCTTTTCTGCTCAGCTCTGTTTCGCATTCGCATTCGGTGTCAGACTTACGGGAGCTCATCCCTTCAAAAACAAATGAAGCGTTTTAAAATCTACTTATGTATATTTTATTTTAAATGCAGATAAAGATATTATTATCATTTATTTCTAAAACTACGTTTATTATTCTACATTATAACAGTCATTATATAGTTAATGCTAACTAAAGAAAATATTTGATTCTGTAAGCGATGAGTAGAAACTTTCCGCACAAACTTTCATTTGTATAACCGGATAACTATAAGCTATGATACTGCCTAATGCTCCCGGTAATACAAGTTGGAGTAGTTGTTAACTAGTAGTTTACCGAGCCGAGATTATACTTTGACATGAAATTACCTTATATCTTAACTTTTAGCAGATACATTGCATGGATTCTGTATTTTTACAAATATTAAACTTAAATAAAAAGCACTTCATAATTAATGAGAGGAATATCTTCTGAACTGAATCAATCATTTCGGAATAAACGATCTGAATTTTCGAATCTCTTAGAAAATAGTAGTTGACCTGCTGCTGTTGTGATTGGAACTTTTAACGAAATCCAGACAAAAACGTCAACGAGAGGCAAACGGTATCTCATTTTTAATATTTTGTTAGCTCTTACCACAGCTAATATATGCATCCAGCAGTTATTTCCGTTTATTAGCGCAAGCCTATAAATAAATTTACGACAGCAAAGAACTATTTGGAATTTAATGTCGTCCCACTATCTAAACCCTAAAATGCGTGTAGACATTTTGGGCCTTTAAGGTAAACATATTCGGAATTCTCGCTATCACGCAGGATGTTCCCGGGTCATTCCAGTTCGAGGCACATCGTTGATAGGGTTAACGTCGCCTTTTGTTTCGGTTTCGGACGACGAGTGGATGCCATATAAAGCTTGCATATTCAAGTGGAGCGCTGTGAGTGCTCTGTAAAAGGATTTTGACACGATTGGTAAATTATATATTCTGCTTTAAGTTTTCTTTCGTGGAATATAGGAAAAAATGTATTAATTTCGAAGGCGCTTGCTCCTAGGATTAAATGATGACAGAGGATAGTCATATATAACTAATTTGGATTGCAGCCTGGGTGGAGAAGCACTTACACTGTTACACACTAAAGGAGACTAAGCTTTCACAACTACAGTTTTTCAGAGTAGGAATAAAAGCTTACAATATAATATTAGGTGTAGGTACGGTATCCCCAAAACTCTTAAATCTATAAGAGATCAGTGTTTTACTTTTCGTATCGTTGCAACTTTGTTTCCATTTTATCCGCTTTCAATTTTCGTCGAAACTGTTCTCACAAATAATTTTAGAATACCTTCATAAAATTTCAAGCTGAAATATCTCGCACAAAGGGTAGCAAAATGTAGACTAAAAGCCATCAGCGTAACATAATGGCTCCGGTTTAGTTCGGTACAGTTATAATCGTATTAGGTGAGGCGTCGTCGCTCGTGACGTCACAACGTGCAACCTGCCTAAACATTATTCATGGTGCCGGTGGAGAAGACATTATGATTAATATTTTGATGTTGGCGATGTTCGTATGATAGACGTTGGAGAGTTTATGTAATATCTCTTTAAAGCTGATTTTTTTTAATAGTGTGTTTAATAATGCTTTGTGTGTTTGAAGAAGAAAACATAAAAGTGAAAATACAAAAAGAAATTTATTATAATGATCATCATCATCATTCAGCCTATCACAGTGCATTGCTGGACATAAACCTCTCAACGTGCCTCATAACACAGTTTATCTCAGGTACCTTCAAGCTGCTGGTCCATCTGGCTGGGGGGCGTCCCATAGAAAGATTACTAAAATCTAATTATTTAAGAAAAACTCAAACAAATAATACAATTATTGGATAGGTGGTCGGGTATAGGTTTCCGCTCATTCAAACAAAAAATTGTTTGTCAGAGCACTAGCAGTCATAATATTCCTGATTAATTTAAGCAACAAGTTTTTAATTATATGTCACTTAATTTTATTAATCGGGTTTTGTCTATTTATGAACATTTCCACCACCGTATTACAGTAATTTTGTATAGTTTAAGTTGAAATCTTCTACATAAAAAAATCATAGCCCCAATAACATAATATTACATAAAAAGATATACATATCAAAATGAAATAAATTTTACAAATTGACTACATTGTACTGGATTAATTACGGTGCCGTACACAGAACACAGATTAATACTAAAGTGTCAACGTCGGCTATCGAGTCACAGAGTGGCCGTTATCGTCACAAGTACCCTCTTCAACGTCACCCGCGACAAACGTAACTTTCGATATATTTACTTTGGAAACTCGGTGTTAACTCGAAAGATATTTACGTGAAATACTTTGTTTTTCTTATTTCATCCAACTTATTTGAACTTCACTACTGATTCCGGTCGCATTTTGTCAATAAAAATTGTTGCAATTGAATTAAAAGTTATTGCAACACTACTATATAAAAACTATTTAGTACATCCGAACGCTAAGTATGTAAAGGGCTTCTATTTTCCTGAATAAATTCCTGTTTTAAATATTTGTGTTTGTGTAATAAATTGTTGAAAGTTTTTTTTTTATGACAACTCGTTAGGAAAATAGTTCCTGTGTCGCGGGGGGCTTTACGAACATTTAATCAACGGACACAAAGAATACACAGACTTGGAACAACTAATTGTGTGGGTGGGAATCGAACCTACGACCTCCGATTCAGCAATCAGGATCACTAACGACTAGACCAACAGGCGCGTCATACTTGTTATATTGTTATTTACTTAATGTAAATAATTTAGTTTTAAATACAAGTATAGTTTTAAAAACATTAGTTTCGAAAACAAATAGTAATGGCCACTACTATTTAAACCGCGATCCATTGAGCATACGACACGCGGCACCCTGCCCTTTGTGACAGACGTGGTGCAATTCGCCTCACATTCAATAGACGTGGAAATGTGCTGCAATAAAACGTGAAACTTATTGCTGAAAAACTTTTTTGTATTTAATGTGAAAATTCACATGAAAGCTTTCAAAGGTTTTATAATACAAATTCAATGCCTAACTTATACAGAAATACATATAATCACGCCCGTATCCCCAAAGCGGTAGGTACGCTCACAATTTACCAAGAATATTGTACTCCCATTTATTCAAAAGGGGGTAAACCTATTGTCGTCATACAAGCACTTTTGAGAATTAGCTAGCGGGCTATATAGAGTAGATATATTAAAATGAAAGGGAAGGAAAGGTAAATTGCTTCTTCAGATTCATTAGGAAACATATGGAATAGCTTAAGAAAGTCAGAAGTAGGTATCGTAGATTATTGCTTAAATTTTATGCTATAGATGGTGCGATAAAACATTCGATTGCAATGTTGTTTGTCGAGGGTTTCATTTATTTCCTCCCGCTTATTAAAAATATTGGCATATATCTATTGGGCTCCATACCTACTTTGTGTACAGCACAGCAGTTCCGTTCTCTTTATCGCCCCGCTTTATTTCAATATCACAAAAATATTGAACACCAATTGGTGCGAAAATGAGAAAACAATGAATATCCATGTAAGAATAACAGATTCAAATGTAATATTATGTTTTTATAAAACTAACAGTAACTATAACATTTATTTCATAAGTGATGTCTCGTGAGGATTTCGACATGCAAAAAAAGGAGTTACACTAAATAGAATAAAACTCGGCAAAATAAAACAACTCCTGTTTAAAAGCAAATGTTTCTCTACGTACTAAGTCAGACAGATTACAGTGAATAGGGTTCTGTTTCTAATAAACTCTCGTTAGCTCTTGGTTCAATTTAGCGTTAGTCTCTGCTTATCCACACACTTTAGATAATGTTACTGGGTTTTAAGTAACTGAACCTTTTTACTTTAAATATACAGTATGTCTCTCTAAGACCGATGTCTAAAATGTATATTTTATAATATGTTTTACATATAACGGTGTTTACGGTAATCATTTATGTGTTCTATCATGCCCATCATAATTTAATGGGTACAGTTTTAATGTATATATGTGGGCTGTTCCAAAAATTGTTGATGCAAAATAGTTGGATTGTAAAAAAAAATATAGCTTTTCGAAGTATTTCTCTCCAATCCCAATGCACTTATGTATCCGATTGAAGTAGCTTTTGAAAGGAAGGGCATGCCACTATTTTGGCGGTAAGACCCATCATGGATGATTGGCTGGAGAGGCGACACGGCAGCCTCTCCTACCGCCTGACGCAGCTGCTCACCAGGCGCCGGAGGGCGCAGAATGACCTCCCACCTCCATGAGCGCTGGCCTGGGGGTAGCGGATCGGGCTACCCGCTACCCTAGCAGAAGCAGGCCTGAGACGGTAGCGCATCGTGTTCTGCGCGCGCCTCTCTAAGTTGGAGGGGGGCTAGGCTCCCCGCTTTCCACGGTGTGTTCGCCTGAGCATCAGGCGACCAAGGTCTGCAGGGGTCCTCGGAAGCTTCCTTCTTAGGGTATACCTGGGTCCTCTGCAATAGACCTCGTGACGGAACACCGTGTGGTTTTAGTCGGTTCGAGCCCGACATACCACTGGGGCTTTCCACACGAATAAAAAAAAAAATGTATCTTGCGATCATGAAGCAGTTTATTAGCGGGGTAAATAAAATAATCGATTGGAGCTAAATCTGGAATATTTGAAGGATGGCTGTATATGTATCCCCGAAGTATTGAAATGTCCATAGTTCTAGTTCTAGTAGCGGGCGTTTATGATGATAAAAAAGACTGCTACGGACACCGTTCCTTAGTCGCCCGCTATTCAACTTCCCGAAAGCTTGTGGCAGACAAACTCCGCAATACCATTTACTAGTAAGTGCTCTACGGTCTTCAAGTTACTGCCTACTAGTCCACTGCGTCAAAAAAAAAACCGTTATATTTTTTTATTAACGCTCCCACCGCTATTACAACAATTTTGTGTACAACTTATACATTCATATATACATTCAATTGTTCACTGTGTCCCTGAAGGGGTAGGCAGAAGCGTCGTTAACGCCCACATTTTGCTGATAATAATTTAGTCCCATTTACGTAATAAGGGGCAAGCCTATTGCCGTGACTCGGGCACATTTGGATCGGGAAATATGGCGTATATTTACAGGAAAGGGAAGGAAAGGGATATTGCTTATACAGATGGAATGGGGAGTATAACCAATAGCTGAAGGCAATAGCTCAAGGTCGCATACCTATAACTCGAAGTGGCTAGTGCCGGCAAGGTCGAGTCCTGTGACTACAACTCGTCTTCTTTAAACACCCATTGCTTGGATTACTGCTTAGTGATAGGGTGGTTACTGTAAATTTAAGTTTGATGTTTCGTATGTGAAGTTCCTCCTTTGCACTTTTCTAGCATAACTTTGCACCAATCAACACGACGGGAGTTGTTGTGCTCTTGGGTGAGAGCTCAAGGTCAAGCTTCCTAACTTCTAACTTTATGTAGGATGGTAAAAATTACTATCCTATCTTCTGTTCAGCCTGAATCACTCGTTGTGTAATGTTTCTATTCTCCCGCAAAAGGCACTCTACCCTGATGTGATTTTTATAAGTTACTGCAGTTGTAGGTCGTCCGGGTCTGGGGTCTTCGTTTAAGTTCTCCTACCACGTTTAAATTCACGAAACCAATAAGTAACTGTTGCTAACGCAGGAGCAAACTTCCAAAATGCAGCTTGTTAATTTTTTGAGATTCTTTGAAGGCTAACCCTCGTTTATAATCATAAAAATCATAGCATGAAAAACTTCCTATGAGACGTCTATTTATTCAAACAAAAGAGTGACAGATTTACATTTAAAAAAATATTTGAAGGCGATTTTCCAATGATTTTCAACAAAGAGATATCTGTATGGAAATCAGCCATCAATAAAGGTTTAATACATAATCCATAACGTATCGGGATGTTTAACTGATCAAACCATGTGTTGTGGTTTTGAGTTACTAAAAGTTCTCCCGAGTTCTACAAATTTTAAAATACATAAAGGAATAGCAGCCTGTTCCTGTTTGTGTTTCAGTATTTAAGCATCGATTGATTATGATACCTTATATAATATATTTTATAAAATAAATTCTTATCATTTAAAAAAGAGAGAAAAACCTATAAACCAACATTATTGCGCCTTGTTACTTTCTACTATTAATAATAAAGTAAAATACCGTTGACGTAGCTCACGATATGACCAAAAATAACGAATGATAACTCTTTCCTACATTAAATTAACCGAAGTGTTTTCAACACAAACATTAGGTGCTTTTGTATCCGAATAGCAGTACCCCAGAGACGGCCACTAAAGGAAGAAAAACAAAAGGGAACCATTAGGTCTGCTCCAGTTATAACAAACACTGCTTCGTAAATATTAACAGGGGTGTCAAAATATATTATTTATTTAAATACTTTGTATAGTATAATATTTTTTGTATATATTGTTAATATATTATGCAAACTCACGCGTACTGAATTAATTGCTATGACTAACTGACATTTTCTGTTTTATTTCTTCGATAGGACTTTGAATGATACAACTCTTAATTGACAACCGTCTGCAAAAAGGAGGAGGTCCTCAGAACTTTGACTGCGTGAACCGATTTCTATGATAATTTTTTTTATTTGAAAGCTGGTGCTTTCCCTGTGTTCCCATTTTAATTTGGTCCAGTTCTGACAATGGCATCCATGAGAAATCCATATAAGTCTTAAATTTGCATTAAGCACGTGCGCGACAAACGGACGAATAACTCAATATCACGCCAACCGATTTCGATCATTCTTTTTTTAGTAGGAAGGATGTACTTTAAGGGTAGTTAGATGAGAGTTAGGTCCAGTTGTGACAATGGCATCGTTAAGAAAACCATATTAGTCTTAAATTTGCATTAAGCATGTGCGCGACAAATGGACGAACAACTCAACATCACGCCAACTGATTAAGATCATTATTTTTTTAATGGAAAGGATTATACTTCAAGGGCACTTAGATAAGAGTTTGGTCCAGTTGTGACAATAGAATAGAATATATAAGAAAACCATATTTGTCTTAAATTTTATGATAGACGCATTGAAGTCGGATGTCTATTTTTTAAAGTCCGATTATATAAGATTATTCCGTAGATAAAAATCAATAGGCATTTACTTAGAGAGAACTTGAAAAGTCTTGCAACAACACTTACAAAGCACTCTTTTTACCGATTTGTAAGAAAGAAAACAATTGCTATCGCACCCACACATTCACATACTAATTTTCAGTACAGGCAATGGGTCAGTCCTGCAAGTCCTTACATTAATCTTACAGTTCTGCCGCTACCGACCTGTGTGTAAAAACCTTGGTACAAGCACAATTGACTGGAAATTTTGCTGAAAGATATTACGGGTAAATAATTCAGGTGACCATATTCTTCGTACACATATTTTCTCATTGACCGGGTATGTAATCAAACCGAGAGTCAGAGAAGGGAGGAGAGGAGGAGTTGAGCCTCCGGTACTCTCACTCACTCGGCAATACAACGCAAGCACTGTTTCTCTACCATGGAATACAGAAAACCGGAAACGGGAGTAACAAACATGGCCCTCCTACTGTAGCCCCATATTACTATTAAATTTAATTAAGGTTATCATCAGTGCACCTGTGATAAAGTTGGCGTCAAATATGATATTTTAATTAATCGTGGTGACGTCGGCCGTGCGTAATGACCACTGTGGGGTGACATGTGACGCGATGCTGATTTGTCACAGTAACGGAGGGGATCATGTGTGTTGGGGGGTCAAAGCAACAAAGTTGAGAGCTGTTGGTGACATAGAAAGACCAGACGAGTAAATAAGTTTATTTAAAATTATACACATATACCATACATCTACATACATTTTTTTTTTGTACATATGTTTGTTTGTATGTGCAAAGGATTTGCTATAGTGGACTGCGATAGGCTGATGATGATGATGATGATGATAGTTACTAGTGAAACTATTAATAAGTTAATTTCAATTTCTATAAGCTTAGTCATTAGCGATTACGTATTTAGATATATCTGAGAAATATATTTTTATTGTGTTCAATTGTACAGTTTTACTCTGGAAAATGAATCATTTTTTATATTTTTCCTCATTAAAACTCTAATGCAAAACGTGATTGGAAGCTACATACGTACGTAAGGGGTAAGCAGAGGTGTAATTAACGCCTACATTTTAGTGACTATAATTTAGTCCCATTTACGAAATAGGTCACTCTGGGAAATAGATATGAAAATTCTGAGTATATTGAAAGGGAAGAGGAGGCTAGAAAGGAAAAGAATGATTTGAAAGTCACAACAAAATATCGGATTTTAAATATTTATATCATAAAATGGACGCAGTGTGTTTGTTGCTCAATGTTTGTATAGAATTCGCGCATAATAAACATCTTAATCAGCCTCTTGTCTTACTTGAGAATTGATTAATAATGTATGTGCTTCGCGTCTAGCTTATTAACTATTTAGTGTATTAATTGACTAATCTCAAGAGGAATTCTCTCAACTAAACTACACAGACATATGTTTAGTTCCGTTTGAGTAGGCGACTTACATACGTAATGACTAAGATTAAGTGCAGTAAGATACATTTGTTTAAGTCAGAATACAAAATTAAAGGCGAAAAAAAAATAATGAATTTAAATAAATATTTATTTCTCGAATGAATTCTATATCATCCAAAATAATCCTGTACTTTATACAAAGAAATCATATAGCCTTTAGAGTAAATTAAAAAGTCATGAATTTCCGTACTTCCTTTGAAGTAACGCTTTTAATAGCTTAACAACCCAGGGTTGGTTATTGTGAGGTTTTGACACGTCATCTACCGACAACAAATTGGGTGTCGCCTCGCATCGGACCATCGACGAACGAGTGGTTATTATAAATTCTATGTTTTAACAGCAACTGGCGGAGACGGGTTTAATTGCCGGTTAGAGAGGGTGCATATAATGTATGGTATATTAAATATATTTATGCCACAACCAAATATTATTATTTATTAAAAACCGCACGGTACATGTCGTTTTGTAGACGAAAAGTCGAAGGTTACAGAGATTAAATTATACGAGTGTTATTATATTGTAGTATATATTCAGTACATATAAGAGTGGTATCACATGACTCTTCATCCAGACGGTGCCGAGGTTTTTTGTCAAACGATTCAACCGAATACTAACAATTTTGTAAATAGTGTAAGAGGGTTTTCCCCGTACTGTTATTTTATTTTCGAAAATAGTATACTTAAGCGTAATAATTAAAATGATAGTAAATAGTTCAAAGGGCAGCTGCTTGATGCCTAACAAAGTATTACTTTATTTAGCATAGTTGAAAAGTGATTCTGAAAACTGAGCATGATTTTGCATAAACTACTGTTGCGCCATAAATCATTCGTCCTGTTTTGTAGCCTTTAAACTTTGTACACCTATGTCATAAAAATAAATCTCAAATTTAACTTCTCAAATCAAGAGAAATTAAAATGTTATTAAGTATAAACTACATAAGTTCAGTGATTATATTAATATTAATAAGTACTGCTTGATTCGCAAACGTTGCCTGTTACAACTTTCTTAATTATAGCAATACCTCGAATTGGCCAAAACACGAGCGTAATTCTAAAGAATGTCCAGCGCACGCTGCGCCGTACCGCGTGCACAGTTTTTTAATTAATACCTACGCGCTGGGGCCCATGCTCGAGAATAAATCTTAGTTAATGTCCCTTTAGTCTGGTTACTACAGCCCCATGTGTTAGTAAGCTACCACTAAATGAAATCGCAATCGATTTTCTACCAAGTCAATTCTTATTGGCTTCTCGTAAGTCATGTATTAGCTGTCTAAAATTCAAATAGAATGCGATTTCAATTCTACTTAATATTCTATCTAAATGCCACAGTAAGTTTAACGGCTAAGGTATTGTTAGAACTTCAAGAAAAGACATAGGGTTTCATTCAATTCAAATTATTGCTCATAAGGTTTTAGTAGCCGCTAGTAATGATCTATGTCAGTTTAAATAAAGTATTCTTATCGTATCACTAATCTCTATCTTTTATTGTTACAGAAATGCAACCTTTCTTGAGCCTCATCTCCAGGGAGTAAGACGACGTGATAGCAGAAGCTCAGACTCAGATCACGATGAACGTTCCACGGAGGATGACGAGCGATGTTTACTGCGAAGCTCACCACGTACGAGAGTGCCGCCACCGCCTCCACCCCCGCCGGACGACGACCCACCTCCACTAAAGCCGAGAGAGTTTTTTGAAAGACTGCAGTCGCAAGCTATGAGGGAAGCCCAAGAAAAAAAAAGAACGAGAGAATTGACCACCAAAGACTCACTGTTTAGACCAGTCGACGCTGACGGCAGTTGTGGAGACAGCCTAAGTCAGGTAATAAACTTTTTTTTATTCTAACCCTAACTAATATTTTAAATATGGATGTGAGTGAGTTAGCATTGTATGTTATGCTTTCACGCTTTAACTACGTAACGATAATCGTGAAATGCATACTCAATGCCAAGCAACATGTACACAAAGGACATAGGACATATTAAAACCCTTGAAAAAACCTGGAAAAATGGACACTCACTGAGGTACAGGAATATAACTTTAATGCGGGCGAAACCGTACTTTGTAAACCGTAAAGCAATTGAAGGATAGACGTTTCTTACACAACATTGTGTCTCAAAATTATGTTTGTCATTTGTGCAAGCACTCTCGGAATGTGTCGCTTCCTCCTATTTTGCTGCCATTACCATGCGAATGAGTTGAGAGTAGTCACATGAAAGCAATATTTCTCAATAGTCAATATAGAATTAAATTTGTTGTAATGGAAGCTTTTCCTTTGATGTTCTATTTCGAAGTTATTGATGGTAGGGTAAGAACAATTTTATTGTTTTTAAAAAACATACAATGCAAGACTTATATTTTTAAATGTGTACATAACATGCCAATTAATTAATAAGAATATCTACAAGAAGTCACATAAGCATCCATGATAAAAAAATTGCCTTTTGCTGCAACCATTGATGTGTTAAACATATAGGTATTACTCTAGTTACTTCACGATAAGGTATTCTCAGGTGAAATTAGACAGATGTTCCCTCCCAATGTTTACGGGACCGCGTCTGCGGAAATACTCAGTCACACTAAACCATCCAGTGACAGAAGCCCACTCGAGGTGTAGAGCTTCACAGTGAATTGCTCGCGTTGCTTTGTGCATACTTCAAGCCCCACAATATTACTATTTTAGCGCAGAAAGGAGATTGTTGTATGTTTCATTGTAATTTTTATCAAAACATTTTTTATCCTTTAGTTAGAATTTCTTGGTGGCATTAAATGTAATTACATATTATACCCCTAAGCTAACAAACAACTTCTCAGCGTAAGTCTGGTAAGTATACCGGTGACTGTGAAAAATAGCGGCACCAAAAATATATGTCAAAAACGTTTTAACAATCTTAATGAAATAATGTAGATGTGTGGCACTTCGACATGTTAATCATTTTTTTTATTTGTATATTACATATCTTTCTATATTATCGTTATTATTGTTATTTTTTTTATGATATAGAGGGACAGACGAACAGACGGATCATCTGATAGTAAGTGACAACCGCCGCCCATGAACACCTGCAACTCAAGAGTCGCAAGTGCACTGTCCGCCTTTGAGGCTGATGAGAGTAGAGGGAATTATCAGTGGGGCAGAGGAAAAGGGGAATTCGGTCTCACTCACTCGCCAATACAACGCAAGGATTGTTTGTATATCGGTTCTCTGTGAGGCCGTGGTATTATGCGGTCAAGCCGGCTCATTCGGGTCTAAGCATGGCTCTCCCACTTTGATGAATTTATACCCGTAATATAAGATAGAATATTATTTGAAACCTATTTTACTGTTTATTAGTTAGGTTTGTTCTAGTGAAAGTAAAGCATAATAACAAGTTGCAACTGAAATAAATTAGTTAAACACTAACGCCACTTCTTTGAACCCATTCTGCACCCACAAGTGGCGTGCCAAAAAGTAAAGGGATACCCTGATAGCATAATATTCATTACACTACACTTACTGGTCCATCGGGTTGACGATTAACCCTCAAATTAGAGGGAGGGTCTAAAGCTAACTGCCTCTGCGGCACATAAATGACATGTGCGACTTAGAAATTGTGGACAGGAACTTGCCCTGTACCGTTTATGGGCTGTAATGGTGTTTTTAATTATTTTGCGGGTAATTACTGGCCTCATTTAGAATGTTGAGGGTTAAATACTTTGGACGATATTATCGAATCGATAGAGAATCAAAAAAATAATTGTAATAAGTATATGCAGTAAAAAAATAATTTGGACATATAAAAAATTATTCAAGTATGAATAAAATTCGTATTCATAACTTTCTGAAAGGCTCCTTTGCTGTGGAAATGAACAGATAACGTAATGAAACTCCACTCGGCCTAATTTATCAGCATTTTAGCGACAGGCGCAAAGTGGAGACGCTGTGATATTAAAGGGTATTTTCAAATATGCATACTCATTGTTTGAAGTGGCTTGAAAATTATATTATTACGCATTTGAATATCATTAAAACATTATAGTAATTAACTTCCTGAGTTAAGTATGTGTTTAAATGTATTCATTAGGAACATAGCAATTTGGTTTGACAATTTTCTAGTAGAACTGTTTAACTGGTGCTATTAGTTGTTAACAAACTGCGTATAGTTGTAGTGTTAGTTTCTAGTGCTAGTATTAGTTTCTTGTGTAAATAACATAGATCAAAATCAGGAAACAAACTAAATTTTCCATGTCTGATTTAATAAGATGGATTGTAAATAAGGTTGTTGTATTAGTAAAAACATTTTCTATCTTTTACTTATACATAGGCATATATACTAAAATCAAACACTTTATGTTATATCATGGGGAAACCTTACACTCACTCACAGCAGGTCAGATATAATTATGTAGATAATCAATGATCGATCAAAGCTTTTAAACTCAACGCCTAGACTTAGATAATTTTACTTAGAAATCGAGTCGCAAGGTTAAATCGGTCTTCTTTTAAAGGCAAAGTTTGTGTGGAAGTTGACGTTTTACGCGTGATAATTACTGCCATTGTGAACACGGAACGATTATCGGTTGGGCCGGAACTCTGTCTGCTCCCTTGCGCCCCTCATCCGTAGCAGACTTTAATGGTTGCCGATGAAAAAAGTATATAAAGCCATCCCTAGTTTAATTTGCATGCGGTGCAGCGAATCCATCGATTTAGTACAACAATAGGGCAGATAGATGCGTTGCTCGTTTTTTCACTTATTGCACTGTTCGGTCCCGCTTCTGAATTATTTGGCAATTATTTTGTGAATATGTTTGCAACTAGAATCTTAATGTAATTATTTTTCTGATTTCTTGAGGTTATTTGTAGTATTATACATCTATCATACAATACAGTTATGTAGTCAAAATTTGTATGTATGTATGTACAATTTTTAGTAAAGTAATTCTGAAAGAAGATGTGATGTGTAAGGTAAATCATAGTACAGTTATGTACCAAACAAATTTATTAGCCCAGAGCATTATTGCAACACTACAATAGGAGCGTCTTGAACTACATGTATCACACTCCTGCAAGGGACTAGACTTCACTAAGTCGAAAACTGATACGAACCATATTTTCTTAATTGCCTCATACCATTACACTGACTTCTAAACCTTAATTGGTCATTACGAATGTCCGAAACACAACATTCAAATTTAGGGGCCGTAACGATACATGAGTCAGCCGTCAACTGAATGGGCTCGAACGCGAAAGTCACCCCATTTGCTTTGTTAAATCCTCAACCAAGACCTGCCAGTCTGCGGGACACTTATCAGTACTTAATACATTTACTCTATTCATTATACTGTACTAGTAATCGCTGACCGCAACTTCTTTCTTCTTTTCTTGGAATGTGACGGGATAAAAATCTATGTCTCTACATACATATATATGTCATTCCAAATATTTAGATTCGTTCGAAAACTAATTAGTTGTTTTTATTACATTAGTACAGATCAGGCATCTAAAACTGAATATACCTAAAGGACAGGAGTATGCTAAAATAATAATAAGAAATAAATTGGAAGTTAAGTTTATTGTGATGGTTTTTAGTAAACAAAATAAATCAATCACAGAAATAGTAGATTCGTGGGTACGAAATTTCATGAACCCACGATACAATGCAGATATTCATATATTATATAATCAATTAATAGAAAAGCTTTAAGAAACACATACTAATAATTTCAGAGAACAATTAATTCTTTTCAGAAGTCCTTTCTCAAACTCTTAATTAATTACAGGAAAAACTTAATGAGGAACAAAGGAAATTAAATAAGCTTCACAGAAAAATGGTTATTACGGCAATCTGATGGGTACACACGAGCGAGTCCCGACTTATTGATTTTAACCCCGCGTGAGTCATCTGCCGTTGCAATGCACCCCTCCCTCTTGTACCACCCTATGCTGGACCACAAACGCTGTTTGCTCTCTTTGATTGAACTTGAAGAAACTAAAGGCGACCAAGTTTGTTTGTGAAGTAATAACTGATTTATTCTGAACCTGCTTTCTTTTTTTTTTCTTTTGAAGCTGGGTTCGAACGATTTTTTCGAGTCTGCATTCGATTGGTGCTCGTTAAAAGTTTGTCGCAACGTGGTCGCGTCGTCGTCTTTCTGTATCTATACATATATAATTACTTGCTTGTGATATACTAAGTTTTAGTTTTGTGGTCTTTAATGAAAATGAAATAAAAGGTCAATATAAAGTCATATTTGACCGTTAAAATTGGTTTTTGCTCATAAAACATGGTGTCTCTATCTTTTGATATAACAAGCGGTACTACACAATATCCACATCATTGTTTTAAACATGTCACGTATTGCATTGATGCCGCAGTGGTTTAAGTGGTCACCGCGCCATTACGCTGCTACGCCGAGTGTTGTGGGTTCAAACTCCACACGTACACAACACTTTGTATTATCTTCAATACGTTGTTCAGAGTCTGGGTGTGCTTAGTGTCCGTTATTTGAATGTTTGGAAATTCTCCCGTGATACAGGAATTATTCCTAGTGCGGTATCCTTTTAAAAATAATCATAGAAAGATAACCGAATACAATACATTTATAGAAATTAATACACACACATTTAAATTTACAAACATAATATGATATAGGTAGTTATTATACTCGGCAATGAAACGCTGAAATACAAATTGCATTTATTAAAATATACTAAACAAAATAACAGAAAGTGCATATTTAAATTTTCTTTCATTTACACATTTTCCCATATCTGACCTGAAGTATCAAAGTATCACTGAGATTATTTACACTATAAGCACAACTTTGCACACTATTCAACCCTATTACGTATTCTGTATAACTTTTTACCTAATTAGAAGTTTCTTTAAGTAGTTCGGACTACTTCGGTCGCAGGTGTGCGACGTCTGATCCTAAAACGTTTGGAACATTTACAACGCCACAGCACGTGCGCCCACTTGCCACTTACGAAACTCGTGTAAAAGTGAACTGTTATGCGATACTAACACCGCTTTGCTATATTTTCATGAGTCGCAGATGCCTTTAAGAGATTGCCATTGCTAAGTGTCTACGAAATAGGTGTCATGGCTTTGTAAGGTTTAACGATACTTAGTCATATCAAATAAGGTGTTAGAATATTCTATACAGGGGTTTATTTTAAAGCTTGCGGACATTGTAAGGTAAACATTATAACCATTAAATCTTGAAATGTTACAAACAACAATAACATTTGTTATTGGAAGAGTAACGCCTATTCTAATAAACAATAACAAGAAGATTACATATGTTCACATATGTACACTCCGCTTTATCATATGCAACTTTTTTGATTTTGTTTTTTTTTATCATACAATTATTTACATACATTACGACTATGACATTGTTCCGTTTCGATTTTATTGTTTAATCAAAATAATCAAAGCGGTCACCCATTTCTACTAATATAATAAACTTGAAAACTTTGTTTGTTGGTTTGAACGCGCTTATCTCAGGAACTACGGATTCGATTTGAAAAAATATTCTTGTTTTCGATAGCCCGTTTATTGAGAAAGGTTATAAGCTGAACTAGTGAGGTTTCCGGAGGCCCAACTCCCCCTCTCCTTTTTCCTCTGCCCTGACCCCCCGCTCCTTTTCCCATCTCCTCATCCCCTTCTCTTTCCCCTACCCAATACCCTCATCCCTCATCTTCCTAAAAGGTGGACAGCGCACTAACGACTCGACTTGCAGGTGGACGAGGAGGAGGTGTCCATGGACAGCTGTTGTCACTTCCCATCAGGTGACCTGTCTGTTCGTCTGTGTGTTATAATATTAAAAAACAAAAACTTTTTTTTAATATAAAATATTAGTTCTACTGCTACAAAGCAACTGTTACACTATTGCTATACGATTGTACAACACCCACCGAATCTAACACCAAAGAAATCTAATTGCAAACCAACTTTGAACATAAATTGCAACCGCATTCGGTGTGATATTTGTTACGGTAACATCTATTGTGTGGCAAAATTTAACACCTCGCGGCTGCTGTTGGGAAGGCATTGTCGCAAATGATTCATTGGTGCTGTTATTGTCACCGATCGTAGAATTAATTTCCCGTGTAGATTGTCGCGTTTACGGCTTGTAATATCCCCTGTTTAAATGCCATGGATGGTTGAGAAATTAATTTTGTGGTGATATTTGTTATTAAATTGTTAAGGTAAAATGATACATTTTAGAAAATAAAGTACTTAAGAAAATATATCCTGCATACATGATAAGTTGTAGCTTAATTTTGACAAATAGAAATTCAAAAAAGGACAGCTCCGTATCAGAATCTATTCGACCAGAGAACAGCAAACTACAGTGTCCTACTACGTTCTGCTTCTAGTTACAACAACTGTACGTAAAAGACCCATCTTAAAACATATGTACGTACATACATACTCACGCCTGTATCTCCTAAGGCATATGCAGAGCTGTATTAAACACCCATATTTTCCCAATTACGATTTGGACCCACTAACGTAATATGGGGAAGCCTATTGTCGTCAACCGCGCATTGAATGACTGTATACATACTGTTTGATAGATAACAGTCTGAGCCCTGGTCGCCTTTTACGACACCAGTTGCCCTATTTTACTCCAATGTGAACCACATCTAGTCTTAAAACGAACGTAATATTCTTTTACTTTGCCCCAGACTAGAAGTTTATTAAAAACATTAGCAGTGCTGAATCTTAAAAATATTAGCATGATTAAAAGTAGTAAAAATAAAAAGTAGCTAGCGAAATAATGTTAATAAATATACAATCCTCCGGGAGCTTATTTCCTATTCTTTGAGAGCAAATCTTCTTTAAGATACCTTTTGAGTTTCTGAAAGTGAATATCTGAAAGTAATTATCGTATATCGTATTGAGTAAGTACAGTTAGTGCTTGAAAAAAAGTATCGTATCCAATAGTAATGTTTTTATATATTATAATAATTTATTTATATTATAATATTAGTTTTTGACATCTCTTAGTGAGTAATGTTGCTAAAGTAATGTTGCAGGGCGATCATAATCGGACTTTAAAAAAGTAGACAACCGACTTCATGCGTCTATCATTAAATTTAAGACTAATGTGATGTTCTCATGGATGCCATTGCCAGAACTGGACCAAATTAAAATGGGACCACAGGGAAAGCACCAACTTTCAAATAAAAAAAATCGTCGAAATCGGTTCACGCAGTCGGAAACACACGCAGTCGCAACAAAAATAAAAAAAATACAGTCGAAATGAGAAGTCCTTTTTGAAGTCGGTTGAAAATAGTATTGGCAATGCGTATGGGCACCAGTAGAATTATAGTAAAATACATTAATGAAACAAATTATTCTCGTCCATTGCAATTAATATAGAACATTAAATTTATTGTATTATATATATTAAAGCTAACAATTTATGAATTGTAGCGTAGTATAATTGTATTATAAATAATATAAATTTGTCCACCAATGACATTGTTCTCAAGGTTGCATTACGAGGAGCTTTTTTAACCAGGAAGTTACGCCTAATATCCTATTTTACTTTATGCTAAATAAATACTTTTTCTTAGCTTTTGCTTTGCTTTTTTTAGCAAGCAGTTTAGAATTGCATCGAGGCGAAAATCCGTTAAACAAGTGTAAGTGACGCCTGACTTACTAACTCCTAATTGCAATGAGATATCTTTTAATAACAATTACCATTTGCATCCGTCCATACTTCATTTATTTACAATTGCTTTCTTAAGAATATTTTGACCATATTTCACATTATTATTATCATTATAAAGCATGAACTAACTACTCAACAAAAAAAAAAATTCTTCTTTGTTGTCAATCTACTCATATTTGTGATACCTAATACCAATTAGATTGCAACATTACCTGTTTATTCAGTAACATCTGTGTCTACTAATTATTCTTCAATGAATACTCTATCCAATGCAAAATATTTTTTTACTTTCGGACTTAAACGGACTTTTCACATAGTTCTACAAAAGGAAATTTAAATGAATTTAATAACAAACTACAACCGAAAACAAATAACCCCGCTGCAAAGGATTTTGTCTCAATTAACACACATCCCGTATGAATAATGAATGAATATATTATGTTGTAACGTAAGCTGTGCGACTGTTTTATTTAATATAAAGTGGTGTAACACCATAAAATATATTTTGCTATATTTTATTTGATACGTATGTAAGTATCTATTTGCAAAACAATTTCGAAGAATGTTAATTCCTCTTCTAAAACTTCATCTTATATAATTAACATTGTCTAAAAAACGCTGTTATGCATGTCCTAATACACTATTAATTTTTATTTTATTTATTGTGATAAAAACTATTTTATCGATACCCGGTTTCACTGGTTTCTTAGTGGTACTAAATAAAAGTTCTGTAGAGGAAACATGCAACTCAGGACACTGCAGTGGTAACCCTTACAAACGGAAAGTCAGATATGAGGTTTGAATTAAAAGCGTAACTTGATAGTGAATACGTACAATATCGTTACCGGTTATATTTTTAATATACTTTGCAAAGAGGCATCATGGCCGCCAGCTACTTGAAATTCATAAAAACATCAGAGGGAAAATTTTCATTTGGATAACGGATTTTACACAAAGATATCATCACAAAATCTTATCTGAACTCAACAGCCGGACGAAAAGGGTAGTACAAATTTACCATATAAACAACAGTACATACAAAACTAAAACGAGAATGGATGAACATCTATGATATTGCTAGTCCTCCTTTGTGGGAAGAACGAAACCTTTGGAGGAAATTGAGTAATAATATTTCCAACTTGGTGAACAAAGAGCGCCTTTCCTTTTGAAGTGACGTCCTGGGCAGTTACCCCTAAATATTGCACTCACTTTTTATAAAAGTGACATTTATATGAAGCCTCTCATATTGTTTTGGTTTAGCCTTGGTTTCCTCGACGATTGCGAATATCATATTTTTGTAGAACATGTCTGTCTCGTATATTTATTCTTATTACATTTTTGTGTTAAATATTACATTGCTAAAGTCTATCACGGTTACGCGATGTGTGTATTACCTTTAGTAACTAATAAATTACACACTCCGGTACAACTACATAAATTAGGGTTATATGACCGCAATTGATTATAATAAAAAGTTAAGAAATGTCAGCAATTTCTCTCCATATTGTACTATTTCAGTTTTCCACATTTATAGTGTACATGTCCTTTATGCTATCTGTCAAAATTATTACAATGTTCATAGTAGAAAAAAGAAAAAAAACCTTGGAAGGAGTACAATTAAAGTTAAATAGATATATACATTCATACAATTATAGCTTCGTGCTTCCCGTCGTCTTAAATTAATTTGACAACGTTATGTCTAATGTAATTTGCTAATTATTCCTTTGTGACTGACATAAGACATCATCATATAATTCACACCAAATTTAATACGTTGTGTACGGCTCTAAAGCCATAAAAGCTCCGGCATTAAGGCTACACTGAGCTCCTGAGCTCCCCCACATACGGCACTCATAAACATAAAGAGACTCACTAATATTTGCCTATTATGATTATTTTCACGTACCGAGCAAACCTCAATTAGCGATGCGTTTTCCCCAACTGTTTTAGTACTGATTAAAGCAATGAGTTAAAATTAGCATTCGTGCAGAGAAACGTATCTGCAATTTAAGCTGTTATTAAATTTTCAACGTATATTAGTAATGATAAGCACGTACAGGTTAAATTAACTTCAAGGAAATTTTCGATAAAATTAACAACTCAAAACTGAATTATTAAAACGCGCGTGGCGCTTGTGTACTTATCTGATCAATGCAATGCAAGTACAGATCATATGTTTCTCGTTAGGCTATAGCTTATTTTTACAATCACTTCTTATCTAGGATACAGTGTGTATAGAGTCACACAGCGCCCAGTTGACGACGTTAGGCTTGCCCCCCATTACGTTAGTGGGACCAAATTCCAATTGACAAAATATGGATGTTTACTACACCTCTGCCTACCCCTTAGGAAACATTCTAATTTGTATGTTCTGGATTTTTTTCCATAAGTTTCATTAGTGTGGCCGGTTTTTCGGTCTAGGATGTTAACAACTAAACACAAGCCGCACTGGGACCAATTTAACGAACGGTCGTTGCTTCTTATATTGAATTATTATACTAAGCCAAAATAAAACAAAACTAAAAACATATCCAAGAAAGCGTATGCTATGCTATGTATAAAGAAGATGATAAAATAAGAAATTAAAATCTTGAAATACTTACGTTTTTACTTTCAGAGTCGAGAGAGTCTATCATCAGACGGTGAAGGCGCTCGTGGCGACTGTTCCTCAGTGGATTCGTCAGGGTCTGGATCGGAGGAGCAACCACCATGTGACATAGGGATCCTGGAAAGACTGATCAGGACGCATCCGGTGTGGTTTCTGCCTGGTATTCAAAGAGCCGGCGCTTTCCATCTTCTTCAGGGAAAGGAAGAAGGGGTGAGCATTGTTTGAATATTCTACACTAAACTATTTAATTCATTCTGATTTTGTGTTAACAAAGTTGTACAAATCTTTTCATTATAAAAATCGGGCTTTAAACACTACTGCTGCTGTTATGAAAAGAATTTATTGCTGCTACCATTTTACTGAATACATATACAACAATGAGCTTCAACGCGACTGAGATTTAAAACCTTAGGCAATTTAAATAGGTATTCAAATGTCAGTAAGACAAATGACTTCAGTGAAATTTAATTACATGCTTTGCAAAAATTAAAACTTCAACACTTTAGGTTTGAAAATAGAGCTTATCTTATATTTCCTTAAAAAAAATATAATAATGAAACAAAAATATATTAAATTAATTTCATCCTTGCTGAACAGTTAAAATTTAAGTAATTCTGGTAACTCCAAGAAACTGTTATGTAGAGAACTAATACATTGTCGTTCTTATTATGATAAAATATGCTTTGGAAATAAAAGTCATAGGTACCGTAAATTAACAAAATTTGTTAAAAATAGAAAAGAGACGAGTTGAGAATACTTAGCGATTTGTTATCTGAACTAGGTTTTTAATGTAATGCAAATTGTTTCAAGCAGTACTCCTTCTACCCAAGACACTCGCACTTATAATACATGAAAAAAGAAGGGAAAGAGTATTGAGACCTTATCTATTTATCCTACAGTGAATGTTTGTTTCCAGGCTACCCTCTTTATTTTATAATCTGTGATAGTATGGATACATTATCTGATTTTTTACACTGTATTATTTTCAGAACTTCGTAGTACGTCAATCAAGCCAACCGGATACAATGGCTATAAGCGTACGTCTACCAGCAGACAAAGGACCCTACATTGAACATTACCTCATACAGGCGTCTGCAGGACGCATTGGACTCGAAACGTCACACAATCGCTTCGATAATATACCTGAACTGATTGCACATTACTCACAATGTTGGTAAGTTTTAGTAATTAGCTTTATCCTACAGTTAAACTTGCGATTATTATGTAGATTCATTTGTTCTCAAAAAAATATCAGTATGTCATAAACGTGTTTGTAACAGTTGTTATTAAAACTTCTCATATTGTTTAGTTTTAAATAATGGTGCAAATAATAATTAAAAAAATCCAAATTAATTGTATTTACAGTGATGAGCTACCAGTGCAACTACAATTGCCTCGTCCGCTTCGTGAAGCCAAGAGTCGACACCAACTCAGCTCGCTAGCTATGTTAGGCCAGGAGTTTTGGGGATATCCCATGGCAAACCCGAAGAACAACCCGAACAATCTTCTTTCTCCATGTCAGTTGGCCAATGGAATAGTACCAATGGCTGTTACTCCTTCTGACACAGGATCTAGTCTTAGCAGTTTTAATACTAGTACGTATTTTCTCTCTTAAAACAGTTAAAATATATCCTTATCCCAGTCCTTGTATATCACGCAAATAATTTTACGATTTTTAGGTACCCGGACAAACTCCCGTGAACATATTCTCATCCCGGACAATGATCAAAACGTAGTATTAAAAATGTCACCGATAGATACCTCAGGTTCCCCACCGATTCAAAACCAGAACCTCAGCACCTTTAAAGGAAAAACTGCTCCTTCACCACCTGCGAAACCCAACAGTGCATTTATCAGGGCGCCCAGACCTACCCCACCAAATACTTTAAGCCTCATGTCTAGTACTGTAAGTATAATTTTAATTGGTCATAGTTATAGCTGTGTTGTTGCTATCTAAAACTGTATTAATAGAGGCTTCACCTGTTTTCAGGCGCATATAACACAACCTCATTCATTTCCAACAACCAACACGCACCATTCTCCTACTCATTTAAACAACGTTAAAACTACCCCACCTCCCCCGCCTCCTAGATGGGCTAAACCACCCTTCTCTAAACCTTCTTTATCACCAAAATCCGATGCTGTAGCTTTCAATCCCATTAACAAGGCTTCACAGAATGGAAACATAACCGTTACAACAACAGTTACATTCTGTGTCAATAACACACAAATTCACAATCATCAAATCAATGAGAGCATCCAAAGCGACAAGTTGCAACTAACATTTGCGTCTAACGCCATGAATAATAACAACAGTACAGACTCTGTATTTGGTGCCATGGACACGACGAAAAACATGTCTGATTCTAATGGTGAAGCACAGGTAAGGATTTCTGGTATTTTGTATGGTTTGTGCTTTGTTAATCGCTTATCTGCACGTTCATTTGAGGTCTTACTAGAAGATTGTTTGTTTCTAACAATTTATATGTTTCTCTTCTATTTAAAAATTATGGTACTTACCTTATCTTAATGTTCCTATATAGAATATGATCCACCGTATGTCACCAGAGGGGGAGTGCATCAATGCCATGACGGCTAGTTTGCACGGGAGCTTCAAACGTCAGATGACTGAGCAGAATAACGTAGAGCCTGGATCGCCAGTAGAACAATCTCAAACCAATACATCCGATTCTGTGGATCCAATCGTAAACAGTTTAACTAAGTCCAGCACTTTTATCCCAAATCATTTGGTATCACCAAATGGAACAAACTCTGTTACTAGCGGTATTTTTTCTCCAACTAGTCAAATAAACTCTCCTGTATCTAATGACACAATTTCTTCTAAAAGCGGTGTTTTTTCTCCTCTAAGCCAAACTAACAAAAGTGAAATCTTTTCACCGGTATCTAGAAGTTCTCCTATATCTGGAAAAAATGTTTTCTCACCGTCTTCTAATCATTCGATTATTTCGCCTATGATGGGAAAAAACAGAGATAAAGTTCTGTCTCCAAATACAAATACAGCAAGTACTACACCATCTGGTAGATCAAGAAGGAGTAAACACTCCCACCGAAAGGAGTCAAGACATTATCAGGTAGAGTAAATATTTTCAGAGTGCATAAGTATGTTTTGTTTTGTATGAATATCACTAATCGCACGTAATAGTAATTGGTTGATTAGAAATATCTTGTCACATGATATAACTGATTTGAAAAAACAGTGGCTATTAAAAGATTATTTTTTAAGTTTATTTCATTTAATAGTTCTGGGTTAACTTTTATTATGTTATTATTTCAGGAATCAGATATACTTGAATCTCCAGGGGTGTATTGCAGAAGTTCGCTGATGGACAAAGTTTCAGATTACGAAGATATTTGGGGACCAGAAAGCAATAGCTGTTCTACATTTAAACCATTAAAACCAGAAAATGAAAACAATATACACAATGGCCTGATGAAAAGTAAGAGACCTGATCTTCTTCCGGATACATTACGTAAGTAAAATTGTTTTTTTTTTTAACATATTAGTTTCTGCTTATAAACTAGTACTTATATTATGTAATTAAAATAATATTACAGCAAAACTGAATGCTGCCAAAAGCACTCAATCAATAGTAGAAAAAGAAAATATGCATCTAATTAATTCAACAGAGAGTTTAAATAATAAGAAAAACCTTTCTGATGGTTCCCTCAAGAAGAGCTTCAGACGTTCTAATGAAATAATTGCTACAACAAATAGTAAAGGAGACACTGTACCAAAAAGGCCCGACAAACTTAATATACAAATGAATATGAATAAGAAACTGACTGAAGAAATTGAAGCTGTGATTAAAAACAAAGAAAATCACAATACAGAAAGTATGGAAACTATTAAATTGGAAGATGAATGTGTTAAAGTTTCTTTAGAAGAGGAATCTGAAAAAGATAATGCTGGTAGCCCTTTTTATGCGGATCCTGTTGATACATTGAAGGAAGTATGTATCTTACTCTACGTAACTTAATTTTGTAAATCTTTTAAAGAAGGATCTTTCATACTATGCGTTTTCGCAGGCTGCCTTATTAGCACCCGTGCAACGACGCAAACTACTAAAAGTTGGAGTAAATCTTTCTCAACGTTATTCTGAACCACCTACTCAAAACCATCCCTATTATCCGCTTCGTGATATGCATAGTATTGAAGAACTATCCCGTAAGTATTTATACAAGATTTAAAAAAAGTAAAATACGTTATATGTTTTTGAATAACTGGCCTTCATTTTTAATAACCGTCATTAAAAGGTGAAAATTCTCAATTGGATTAATATTTTTTGTGTATGTTTCATTAAGATAAGAAGATTTCGGTAAGAGTATAAAAAATATTTTTAATGAATCTGTTATTATATCATAATAGTCATCATTTACTTTTTATTTATAAGAAAAATAATAATATAAAAATAGGTGACGTGTTTTGAAAAGATACCATACGGTCTATGCTACCCAAAAGTATATTTTTATTATTATTATTAAATTTTTTTCGATGTTGTTTTATTACAAATGTTTTTGAATTTACAAAAATTTTAGCATCATCACCCAACACTTCGTCATCGGTAGACAACTTGATGTCATTGCGGAGCAAGCCGAAAATGAAACCAGTGCAGCCGCCGCGTATCGCAACCAAGCCACCCTCAGGCAAGAACGACCAGACTTGGACCGTTGATTCCAGTTGGGAGTTTATAAGTCAGTGTTACAATAACTTGACCAGTAGTTGCTTCAACAATTGCTATTGCACTCTCAGATCTACTGCAACTCCCAACTTTTAGTTCACCCCAATATTTAAAATGCTCATTTTTTTTATTATTTATTTAGATACTGGTCAGTAACTTTTTCTTCTGCAATTATATATATTTTTTTAATTTAATAGATAAAGTTAAGGTATATCAGTTTATTATTTGAGTACCACCAATTAACGGCTTAATAGAAACAAAAGGTTTCTTTAAATTTTAATTTTCTATTATCACAATAGTGAAATTTTTGTTTGCAGATAAAAATGACGATGGTTTAAACGAAAGTGGTACTTTCCCGTCCCTGGCTGAACAGGAATGTAGACTAAGTGGAGTAGATGACGTATCACAGCATTTGACTGTACACCAAATCGTGGCTCAAAGGTAACATACACACAGTGACATACACACTAACAGGTGGACGGAAGAGGCGGCCCGCCCCAGGCCTCTGGTCCAAGGGGGCCCCGAACGTCTCCATCACTTAAGGCTTTCTTTAGGATGTGATCAAGAGATGATCAAATCTTAAAAAAAAGACTAAGTGTGGATGTCCCATACAAATATGATAACATACTGATAAAATATGAATAAATAAATTCATTCTGAATCTTTAATTTACAATTTTTAATATAAAATTACTACTGCCAATATTTGCAATATAGATTTAGTGTGCCATCTAGACTTTTTGCACTGCCGTAATATTCTTTTATTCTTAACGCGTCCAATACACTTAGGATATTCTCGTCTTTGATTTTTGTAATTCCCCGGGTATTCCAAAAAGAGCGCTTTCATTCTAATTACTTAAGTTTAATTTAAATATCCCTTATAAGATTATGAATAATTATTTTTCAATTCCTTGGTTTTGGACACTTTCATATGGATTATATTTTGATTTGGTTAAATGAGACCACCGCAGAAGTATATTCACTCGCGTTGGGATAACATCAATTTATATTTATAAAAAAAAACATAGAATCGAACATAGAACGACCTCCTTTTTTAATTCTATTAATTAACACTAATACATTATACATACATCAAATTCTTAAACTAGTGGTCTCATTCATTCTTTGTCGCCCCGGGCCTCTGATGAACATTGTCCGCCACTGCATATAAGTACACAGTAACTGCAGATATTCTTTTTATAGACCCGATTATTATGTTTTTGAACAATATGTAACATTCTAACTTGGTTACAGATTCCCTGACTTACGTTTAAACTTAGAGCCAGCGACGTTACCCGAAGAAGTGAGATCTCCACCGCGAGCTTCATGTTACGACAATGTCCATGACCTGCGACCCTTATCTGAACAGGTGAGAGAATACGTATATATTGAAACAAACACTTCAGTAGACGGATTATTAAACCCGCTTTATAGAACTTAGAATATCTAGTGTATTTAACTTACGCTTTTACAGATTTTGTTATTTCAATACTGCTATCGACTTATACTATGACATTAATACTTCAATATGACTATTCAGTATTTATTACGTACTATAGCTATGTCAATCGTTTATTTACATATTCATACTTCTTAGCAAAATGAATTCTTACTTTAAAATTGATCAATAAAAATATGTTGATATGAAAATACAATATTAAAATGACGCTGGTCGTTATAATCGTCAGATTGTAATTAAAAACAGTAAATTGCAGCTACGAATATATTATTTCCAGGCTAGCGACGATGGAACTGTTTTTTCAGAGCCGTGGGATAGTTCACAATGGGACGGTCTCATACCTTCCGCAAACGGACAACAACTTTATGATAATGTAAGTATTCTCAATTGTAGGTAATAGTTATAAGTTATTGTCATTTCTCTACATTTTATCTTACTTTTCTTACTTTAAAAGAAAATTCTGAGGCACTAAAAATAGGGTTGCATTTAATGTTTTTTCACTACTGAGAAACATATATAAAAGGGGTGGTTTGTACACATCCTTAAACGGATTGAAATGTATAAACAAAATGATATCATAAACAACTTCTATCCAGTGTCCCATTTTGTGTCATAGCCTATCTTGTGAAATTTGTTTGCCGTTTCACGCTGTAACTAAATCAAAATAATACCAACTGCTATAGGTACATTATAAGTGATTTATTGTTCCTTTAAAATAATAGGAGTTCGTAGGAAGAAAAAAATGAAATAAAATGGTTCGTAAAATTTCTATGAACTGTTTAAGAAGCTAATCGATAAATCTACAGTTATTTCTTGTATTAACAAAAATAAGTACTTTGTTACTATCTATACAATATATAATAATCTTAACAACACCACCATTATCATATTTCTTAAACAATAGTTGTGTGTTCAATACTATATGAGCTGGATTTATCGCCAATATGTGTCGTATTACGTGAATATTTTATAAAATGCATATTAGGCAAATAAAATTATTTTGTATGTTCAGGAAGAGCCTTGTGAATGGGAATCTCCACTTCCAAGACGAGGAGCTGCTGTAGCGACAAGAGCTAAGAGTTTCCGAGATCGACTGGATCCTTTGCTTGGTAATCTTTAACTGTAAAAAATCATCATTTCACACACACAACATCAGCCTATCGCCTATGCTGCTAGCCACCTTCCGTCAGTCATTGGCCTATTCTAATAGTTGATATAACTACTTAAATATATGTCATTATTATCTCACTTCCAACTTACTATCCATCTTTGTAAATATTTACAAACACATTTCGTAGACTTTAAAAAATTGTGATTAAGCGTTTGGGTTTTAATTATGTGTTACAAAAAGACGAAAAAAAAACTCATCATCAATTAAGTTTTATAAATGGGGGAAGTACCTTATTAGCAATGAGAACACAGTATAATATCAAAATATTACAACAGATACTTTTTTCAAGGTTTGCAGAAAGTAAAATATAAGTACGTTATGAGACATGCGTTATGTGTAGATACATTTTATGCATCGTTTGTACAAATGTCATTGACACCGAGCATGTTATCGAAAGCAAAGCTTCTAAAGATAGCATATGAAACTGTATCTATTTACTAATGAAAATTAAATAGTAACGTCAGTGCACGTGTTCTACAGATGTTAACACATATTAAACATGGCTGTAATTAAGTAGGTAAATATATTTTAACACGGAACAAACTATAATAACTCACTTTTTTAGATAAGATTACATGGCACTTAAATATAACATAGACATCAAATTATACTAGATACTGTCATGACAATTTGAGTAGGTACTATCTGTTCATTTAAAATTCAGTACAGTGTGATATGTGTTGCATTCTGCTTCAGTTGCCAGAATATCACTGATGTCAGCTTCGTTAAATATATATGTTGCACTTAAGTAGATAAATAAACCAATTATGCTCATCATAATCATACTAATTAATTTAGTACAGCATACACAATGGAGCCGCAGCGCACATCTGTTATCTGTAACTACATTAACTGTGTAAATAAATTCATTATGGATAAAGGGCAAAGGTTTGCGCGTGCCGTGAGTAGTCTTAGTCATACTCAGTGCTCGCAGCTACACAGTGATAGTCGCTTGCTGGCACGTGTTGAACAAGCATTACACTAGACTCAACCCATTTGTGTGAATGAGAAACCATCGATTTAAATCATTCGTTCACGCGGGGAAAAACCGCCAAGCCATCAGTCATGAAGTGGTTCAAAAGGTTGTTCCGAGGAAAGTGCGGGAATCTGACTGAGGAGTCTGACAACAATAAGAACGAGTCTTGGCTTGACAAGTTTGATTCATTGAATTCTTTTACATCAGCTGATGAAGAATGCCCAATAGGAGTGGAGGCTTTAGAAGCTTTGGATGTGTTATTGTCAGTGTCAAGTGAAGTGTACGTGTTGACCACCATAAAGAACTTCAGAGTGGACTCTCTTGAAACATTTTCATTTGAAAGTGAGTGGGTGATCGTCTCCCGCGAGCAGCTGTACGAACCGAAGTTTCATCAACGATTGCAGAAAACGGATGCTCTGACGGATCTGTGTCGATCTTTGGCTGAGTCGAGTATGAATAAGAGAACGGCAGAAGTGGTGGCGAGACCGCCCAACTGCCACTGCCACGAATTGAGTTCGCGCGAAAGTGAGAAACCGTTACATTCAAGTTTTTTCAGTCGAATTGTTAACAGATTTAAGAAATTTTGGTGTCTCGTATATTCTAAACTAAAGTATCGCAAAACATATAAATCTGACGACATATTGGATACTTCGAAATCGAGAAAAAGTCCAATAGATTCCATGATGTCGACTAATACTTATCTATGTAGGTAGTAATTGTATTATTTCCCATATGATTACGTATAATTATTTTAAGGGTTAACTCTAGCCCTTTATACAATATTTAAAAAATAAAAACTGTTAAACAAGAAAAAAACAATAGTTTAACGTAATATCCCCATCATGTATATATATCATTTCTGAGAACTGTAAAACTAGAATATTGTATCAGACTCGTTATCTGGCCTTTAAACTTTTGTCTTAGAAAATTATTGAAATTACAGAAAAAAAGTAACAAGAAAATTGTCTTGTTTCTAACAGCAAAAAATGGTTTCTGTAACAGTATGTTTTGATCAATATATAAAATTACAATAGTCGACGAATATTTTCAGATAAAGAATTTATTATTTTTTATCTTTTGCTATTAATGCACGGGATCTCTAAAATCTAAAATAAATAATGATTTAATTTATATGGCATCCAGTTTTATACAAATTCCTACATTTTTACTATGTGGATAACTTGTTTATACAATTTCCTACATTTTGGCTATGAGGATAACTTATTGTTGCTTAGGTATTAATTTCACTTTCCTTTAGTATTTCATCATCTTCTTACCCACATCCAAATTTTATTTGGGATCGGTGCAATGTGTTCGCTTCTTTTATTCCTATTTCTAGCCATTTCCTCTTTCACGCAGTCTATCCATCTTTTCTTTGGTCGTCCACAACTTTCTTCACGACATTTTGTTCATACCTTCGCATCACAGGTCCATACCACGATAATCTAACTGCTCCTCAACTTTTCATTTTACTCATTTTTTTTTAATATTAAAGCAAAAATAATCTAGGACGCTCTGTACGGTTAGCACTAGTTGTATCCTGGTTTAGGGATAGATTTGCTGTATGACTTCGTATGGCCAATTAAAAAAGTCAAATCATACAATGTTTTAAAGTTTTTAAATTTCGAATGTTGTAGTTTTTTAGGCATTTTTAACATGCAGTAAATCTTTACGTAAATAGTTACTAAATATAATACTTTAAGCCCATTCGTTAAGCGGTCTACAATATTATCTTTGAAATGAGGTTGCGATAGTAAATATATCAGCTTTGTAATAATATATGCTAATTAAGACTAATTGCATAACAAATATTTATAAACGGTTTGCTTAAGTATAATAATAATAATACGTTATTATGCCAATATAACAATATTATTACTTATCTTGTTATATTTATTCAATTATCACAGAAATGAACTTAACTTCTGCATATGCATAATAATTAGAGCCTTATAGCCTTTCATTAATTGTAACAGTATTTTTCTGTTGACGTACAAAAACACAGTTGATGGGAAATGGTTACAACACAAATAACCCAATACCTCTGACGACCTAAGATCTCAGGGTGTTACGCATCTTCATTCGCGCTTCACACTCCGGCAATTCCTCACTATCTTTACTATCAGTCGGGTTTCACAAAGTAAAGAAAGCTCACAACCTTATTTACCTTATTAGGAAGGCCTTCGTGGCGTTGACACCAGAGACCATAATTCGGATACATAACAACAACATTTATTAGACCAATCCTAGAATATGCACTCTAAGTTGAGAGCTCTTATTTTGTTAAGGATATTGAACTTTTAGAGAAAGTGCAGCGTAGCTTTACCAAAATTCCACGACAGTTAAAACAGTGGTAGAGTCATGCTTAGGCACGAATTGGCCGGCTCGAACGGTGCGATACCACGGCATCACAGAAAACCGATTGTAAATTAACGCTTGCGTTGCATTTCCCCGAAATGAATGAGTTTTCCGGAGGCCCAACTCCTCTCTTCTTTCCTATCTCCTCATCCCAACTCTCTTCTTTTGCCTTTCCCGCATCCCCCTAACCCTCATCACCCTCAAAGGCGGGCAGCGCACTTACGACTCTGGAGTTGCAGGTGTTCATGGATGGCGGTTGTCACTTACCATCAGGTGACACGTCTGTTCGTCTGTCCCCTATAGATTAAAAAAAAAAACGACTACCATATGAGGCAGGATTGTTGGCTCTGAACCTCACAACCTTAAAAGAACGCAGAGACCGTGGAGACCTAATTAAAACATACAAGATCTTGAATAGGCATTATGATGAATATATTCTTACGCGTAATATTGATGTCCGTCTAAAAAGTCATTACCTTAAACTATGCACCCGCTAGTCAAACAATAACCCTCACAAACACTACCTATGCAATCAATCGGGTTGTAAGAGCATGGAACAAACTTCTAGCAGATACAGTCACAGATCAGAGTACAAACATATTTAGTAAAGTAAATACCAGTTAGTAGGTATTAAACAGGATACAGGCACATATCAGTTGCTTCAACTGAATGCCTGTTTATTAATAATAATAATTTTAAAAAAAGATTTGCTCCTTCCACCACTGCACTCAATGAATGTCTCTCACTTCGCTGACGATCGAGTTTAGTGGCGTATGTTATGAGAAGCCTATGTCTATCCGAGGACGATGAATGGATGAAAGGCTGATGATGATAATAATTGTGATTATGATGATTTTGTCAATAAGTTAGCATACTTTAAGGTTCTGAACCTTCTGCGCCTTATAATTAGAAAAGTCACTCCGTTCCCTTATCAAAATACGAAAAGCTTGTGACAAAACCATTTCGCTCTGTTTTATTATGAACTATGTATTTCCATATATTTTCACTATTGTTATATCATTGTAACATATTGCAAGCTCTATCAAAACATCTGCAGTTCTAGATTGTAAAAAGGTCATCGATTCCGACATATGACTAACACGTGCCATTGTGAATTACACAATGTATGTATTAAATATATGTATATTTTCATAGTTCTCAATTTACTAAATTTGATTAAAATCCAAGTCCAATTTTGACAACCATCATTTAGTCCCACTTACGTTACAGCTGACAAATCTATTGCCGTCAACCGGGACACTGTCAGGCAGCAGAGCAGCAATACCTTAGTCGACTTTTACGAGACACAGAAACTAATGGGTTGGCCAGGTCAGGCGGTCAGGCGTATTTAACTCGACCGAGAACCACACAATATTTGTAAACACTAAATATTTACGGCACAACAAAGAAACGCGCTTAGCAGTTAGTCTTTAAGAGAAAACAAATACATAACTCAATAATACGACCCACACACATGTTTTGCTACTCTCAGAAAAGTTAGGTTAAATATGTGCCTTATTAACTCTAATTTTCTTTTAATGCAGCTGCAGGCCGCGTGCGAGCATTGCGCGGTGGGCGTACAGTTCGTGGTGCTGGTGCAGCGCTTCGTGCATACGCGCTACATCTCGCGCAAGACAAAAGCACCACTTTTGCCCAAAACATAGACAACTTCATTTCATGTACTCTTGATTCGAAGGAGACCTGCCCACAGGTATAAATAAAAAAAAAATATATATAAAGTTTTAGTATGCGAGTTTCTTTAGAATTATATACCTATGTCATATTTACATTGTAAAATAACTACTATTCGTTTCTATTCTAGTATTAAATAATATTTTAAAGTCATTGTATATAAATACTGATTTCTTCTTTTATAGGTGATGATGCGCAATATGAGGCAGTTTATGTCTGGGATGAAAAACTACCTTGTCAAACACGGCGAAAGGGAATTTGAGAAAGAAGTTGAAAAAGAACGACTTAAGGTAACGAATCTAACTACACTACTAAAACACCACTTGAATAGTGTTAATGTCGCATAAAGTAAATACAAGAATAAAACATCTTCAAAATTATCAAAGCAGGGTTAGGTTAACTAAACTTATAAGTGGCAAAGCTCTTTTTATTAAGCACTTCTCGCCCTCCATAAATATCCCTGCACGAGTCCAGGGATATTAAAGGAGGGCGAGTGGAGGTCTGGGTGGTCTATAGCCAAATGATATACTTGCGACTTTACGTATATCCAACCCTGTAATATTTGTTCTCAAAATTCACGTCCCGGAACTCTGGGTATGTTTCTTGATGAGAGTTATTCAAGTCGGTTAGTGTTTATTGTACAACCTTCAGCTCAAACCAACGGAGTTCTTAAACTTGGACGCAATACTGGAAGGCGTGATGCATCGACTAGTGGTGCGACCTCTCCGAGCACGGTTGTACACGTTGCTAGCCGCGTGGCATTCCGCCGACGTGCGCAGGCTTCACGGCGCCATTGAACGCGCACAACATGCTACACCATTGCAGCTTGGCATCAAGGTACAACGTTGCTCAATATTCGTAGATTCTCACATTACCTCCAATAACTACTCTAATTGTAATTGTGATTAAGTACATAGGTAAAAGTGCAAAAGTAAAGGTAAAAACTCACGTTGGCATCGTTCAGTTCAATATTCAACTCACAAAAGAATATATAAGTATTTACATATTAGATTTCAATTGATTCTGTAATTATTAACGCATAATATAGAACTACTGTAATTTTTTTTTCTTTTTTGCATGTTTCTTGATGATTTAATTTTGCAATTTATTATACAGCGTATTTTTAATAACATATGACTGATATTCTTAGCAGACGCAGACTGTGAGTGGCGATAATATCGCTCTCGTTATTCTTCAATTAGTTAATCTTGTATGCACGTTTTTCAGGAATCTACAAGGGTGCCGTCATCATCAGTATTAGCTATGATATCGAAGAACTTCCTAAAGATGCAAGAGGCGGACTCACCTTTGGACAAGCTGGAGAACCTTCTAGCAGCCATATCTGTGATGTTTAACGCGGTAAGTTGGTTTTAAAACTTTGATTAAAAATGTATTAGTTTGAACCCTAGAGCTAACTCGTTATGAACGTTATACATTATATATACGAGTATTATAACGTTATATGTAGTAACTAGATATTTATCCAGTTGTTAATTAAAGGAAATAGTAAAATCAGTAATTATAATATATAGATTTGTGAATCAGATTCCGCAATTTTCCGTCGATTAATTTTTGAACTCTACTACTACTACTACTCCTAGAACACCTACGATTTAGCTCTTGGGAAAAAGCTTCTTGTCAGTTACTGAATTGTATTCGTGCCAAGTGCATACATCCCAATCATTTGTTTAGTTAGTTTTAAAATTCCTTACAGTAGTTATACATGATAAGTATAAAGTATACCTATCATAGAATATAATTACTACTTATTAATTATCCTATTTCATTGGATTCGGTTTTCTGACGTCAATAACGACTGTATCTACAGATTCGTGGTGAGCGGTCAGTGGGCGCAGATGATCTGTTGCCCGTATTAGCGTGGAGCGTAGCGCGCTGTCGGCTCGTCTGTGCAGAGCTAGAGGCCGAGCTCATGGCGGGACTGCTGCCTGCAGCGCTGCTGGCTGGCGAAGGCGGCTACTATCTCACCGCGCTCTTCTCTGCAGTCGCCGTACTCAAGAGACTGGCGCCTGAACCGCAGCCCGACAGCACTACCCCTGTTAGTATGGTATCATATCTCTTTGACCACATCTAACTGCTAATTAAATATAGGTCTCTCAGACCCCTTTAAGGAATCTGTTGAAAGACTTTTTAATTATAAATATGAAAATAGTTTGACTCTATATATTTTTTATAATCACATGGGATAACTTTTGGAAGGAAGTATCTTAACTCAACTGATCATGCATGGAAGTTTGATGTGGGTCTCCGTACCGTATACGTTTAATTTGAATTTATATAACAAAACAATCATTCGTGCTGCCGGATATTAAGCAGATATTAAAGCGTAATTATGCACTTCAAGTTACCCATCACTATACAGTGTAGTCCATCAATAGACCGCCCAGTGTATCACTATCTCATTATGTATATCTTCAATGTGCCGTATCTTTTGGTGTGCAATAAAGTATACTCTATGTACTATTACCGCTGAGGTTCTCGAATGATTAGGATAGGGCCACCCCATCTCTTCTCGTAAAAGGCGGCTAAGGGATCAATGGTTGGCATAATGTGGAGGTGTCTAACCTCTGCTTACCTCCTCGGGAATATAGGCGTGAGTGTATGTATGTATATCTATCTATAAGTAACATGTGTCGTTTGTGTGCAGTGGCGGCGCGGGTCGCTGGATGGCGGTGGCGCTGGTCGGTCGTCGGTGGCCGTGGCCGTGGTGCGCGTGGTGCTGCCTGACGAGTGCCGCGGCTCGATCCGCCGCGTGCCGGTGCCGTGCCGGCCCGGCGCACGCGCCCGCGACCTCTGCCGCGCGCTCGCGCACGCCGCAGCCATCACCAACCCGCAAGACTATGCACTCTTTGCCTTGCATGACGGACATGGTAAATATCATATTTTTTGTTTTTTATTAATATATATTTTTTAAATTGGTTCTTACCATCCAAACAAACACATATAGCTATCAACGTATATATGTATATGTTTTTTTTTAAATTACCAAGCTGAAATTTATTTACAAAAAATTTTATAATTTAATTCTTATTTCTAGAAACAATGTTGAACGAGAACGATTGTCCACAAGAAGTGATGTCAGAGAAGAGCGGCCAAAACTTCACGCTTGCCTACCGAAGAATAGATGCGAAGATCGCCTGGCCACAACAGGCCTTGCTTTCTTACCCGTAGAGGATATTTCTCAACTTATAATATATAGTCATTAGAACCGAAAATAATCTCTTAGGATTAGAAAACTTGCATAAAACATTCAACTTTAAGAAAAACTATTAAAATCGTGCTCATTAAATAAATACAAAAATATATTCGGAATCGTAAATTCACTATATTTTTATCACATAAACAATAATAAAGTGATATTTATTCAATGATCCTAAGTGCTAACGTTTTCTAAGCTTAATTTACATGTAAGTACATCGCTTAAACGCAGTATTTTTAAAGCGTCGCTACTCAACGAGCATACTAATGTCATATAATTGTAGCTTTTTTACTCAGTAATGTATAAGTAATATTATTATAAATTATAATATCTGACTGAGCTCTCGGGTATAATCCCTATTTTGTACATTTTGTATCTCGTGTGGAAGTTATCTTTTCAAGTTTGAGTGAAGTGGGATGTATGGATAAAAGTTTTACCATTTTTTTACTACAAATTAATTATTCAATACACCTAACTCGTTGCGCGCGGTTAGGGACTAAAAAACCTTTAAAAGGTACTATTTATTTATTCAAGTGTGCGTTTGTGTATGTTCCTAAATTTCGATACGTAGGCACATTAAATAACTCACCAAATTGTTGTTTAAGTTAAATTAAATTTAAGAATTTCTTTGAACATTTTCTAGTTCTAAAATTTACTTTTGAAGTATCTATACAAATATTTTAACTCTTACTTACTAACTTGTTTATGAACTGTGATGTTAATCGTATTAATTAGTAATACTGTAAGGTTTGTATTAATTTTTGTATATTCGTAGAGCTGTTTCTTAATATAATTTATTTATATGTAATTATAAGATAACCAACACAACGTTAATAGAATAATGGGTAAATTGTAGTGGACATGTGCGCGTGAGTGATGATTTTAAAAGTGTGAAAGCCTAAACTAATAACTTTCAGTAATATGCAACCTAATTTAGTTGTTACTACTATAACTGAACTTATATTCACTAACATTTACCCGTTATGCAAATGTATTTAGAAAAATGTATTAAGATATTCGGACAATCTTTTTGTAGCTTTCTAGGCAAACTTTTTAGAACATTTTTAAGAACAAAGCATTTCGAATGAGAATACCTACAATTGTTTCCTTCAGGTTTATTGTTATTAGTATCAGATGCAGTGTAAGATGAAATACGTCGTACGATTTAGAGAAATGGTAACTTGAATTAAATACCTAAAATCTATTGTTTAAAATTAGGTACTGCTTTGGTGAATTCACTATGTTACAGTCGACATTTTTATTGCAAGAATAATAAAGATATCGATCTTATCTTCTAACATTTTAATTTCATTCAATTCTCATTTCAAGTTGATTAATGAACAACTTTTATTTTTAATAAATAAAATTCTTGTCAAAATTAATAGGACGAATAATATTGTTTGACCACTAATTATATATAAAAACATAAAGAGCTAAGAGCACTTTCGACCTCAAATCAATTCATAAACATTTCTCTAATTAACGTGCATAGATATTTAACCCATATTTTTTTTTATTAGATGACGTAATAGAAAACAAGAACAAATTACAGGATTGCAAGTACTCGTCTTTAATCGTCTATCAATATTAACAATAATTAACTTGAGGAACTGAGTGTTTTTAATTACTAATAAGAGTGTAGAAATACCATGATTCTGAATGCGTGATTGTCGAAAGCGCAGTGTAAAGCGCGCCATTTAGTATTTATTGCGTTAATCTTATTAACGTTAGTCGTATAACACGTATATTGTGTTTTGATAAAGTTTCAGTCATATTGTGAAGGAGTAAATGGATTTTTACCAAATTTATACAATGACTTTTATTGAATTACATCATTGTTTAAATATCCCTATCCTTCTTCAGAACTATCTCCCTTTTTATCCGACGTCGCAAGAATGAGGGTATTGTTTTCGAGAGTATGTACATATTTATGATCTTTCTTTGTCACGGAGCCAAGAGCCTAAATGACAATGAATTTCGATATGGGACATAAATTTAAATTTTCAATGTTATGGGTTTGATATATCTATTTTTTTTTTTGTTTTTAAAGGCAATTATATATAACACTTAAAGAAAACGAACTCTTTTCATTAGAGCCCAACTCGTACTTAAGCAGTTTTAGTAAGGAACAGCTTAATTATTCTCGTGTTCTATTGTTCTCGTGTGTGCTTAATAGAGATGAATCATTCTTCAATATCTCCTCCAACTAATTGAATAACTATGTCGCAACCATAGCAACTATCTGTTATGCCAAAACATAATGTTTCGTAGCTACCATTAAATCGATGAATTGCATTCAGCAAGCTTTGATAAAACTCGCTTCTTTTACGCGTCTAGTAAGGGACATACCAATAGGGACGATTTGAAATAAATTCATGAAGAAACATTACACATCCATCTGGTTATTTCGCATACACAGTGGGCATTATCTTTATGTAAAAATGAACCGTATACCACATTATAATCTACGTTCAACTTTGTATCCCTTAGAAGACAGTTATGATGTGCAAGCTGTCTACCCTAAAAGGTTGCCCACGCCCCATTGGGACAGGGTACACTTAGAACAACCTGTAAAAAGGTACATCGGGACTGGCATATCTAGTGAAACTATTGGACGGCGATGGAGACTGCCTGGGGAGGTTCTGAGACAGCAGGTGAGTCTGCAAATCTAAGTCTCACTTATTTTGTGGGTGTAATTGTACTGAATTTAAAAATATGTCACTGCCAGCTCTCACCGTTATAATGAAAAAAGTATTTTTGTTAAAATTTGTCGCTGTTAAACAACGCTTGTGGGACCGAGTGAGTAAGGTACCGGTGGCCCACCCCGTTTTCCCTTACCCTTTTTCCCCTCCTCATTTTCCTTTTCCTTCTTTCCCGTCTTACATTTCTGTTCACATCTTTCCCTTCCTCCCTTTCCCCTACCCTAAAGGGAAAAGTTGTTCATGGGCGGTGGAAGTCACTTACCATCAAGTGAACCATCTGCTCGTTTGTCCCTCTATGCTACAAAAAAAAAAGTCTAATTTCAGTAATTAAAAATAGTTCCCTGCTTAGTGCCAAGTATATGTGTATATTTCAATTAGTGTCATTTGAAATCTTCATACAGGTACTATGCACCTTTTAACAACAAACATCTGTATCTTTAATAGAAAAACCCGATCGAAAAAATTAAGAATTATTTCCGAGATTACAACGTCACAAATCGACTGATGCAGTCACAGACGACCGTGGACTTTGGGAGAAAACAACCTGATACCAAGCGGTTCATCAAACATACAGCTTGTACCGAAAATGAATATATTTACCCTCAGAGTAGAAGGGTACGTATCCTTGAATTCGAATTGCCTTCAATAGAATGATTAAAATAGCCCCATATTGCCATGTTCTCGAACCTTTTAAGCGATTAGTAATCAATTAATTCTGGAACATAACTAAACAATTATTTTTTTTTTATCTTTACCTGCAATTTTTTAGGTCTCGTAAATAGATAATGTTTTAATTTTTAAATTATCTATAAATTCATTCTCATAAAAGAATTGAAATACAACGTTCGAAGAACTACTTATAATAATAATATTAATTTGTCTAAAGATTGCAGATCGAGTACCTCGGTTGACTGCTCATGGAACAACCGAGATGAGAAGTCAGTTCATCCCTCCAGTGACACCATCTAGGCTAATAACGAATAAAGACCAATACAAACATCCACCTACATTACCTCAAGTTTCAGTGAGTTACCAAATAATAATATAAGAATTTGAAGTCCAAATACACGATATTCTTTAATCAGAAAATTTGTTAACTTCTTCAAACGCACTTGAGCTGAACTAAATTCGTTTAACTTCAGTTCAGCTCAGCAGCTCAGCAGCAGCAACATATTTTACCATACTATACTTTAAATAAATCAATTAAACATGTATTCAGCCACCCCTGGAACCAAGTTATCGTAAGGACCTAGAGCCACTGGACACGACTTATGAAGGTTTCGAGAAGCTCTTAGATCCGTACTTGACGACCAATCGACTTCATCACCGACCATACACAGCGGATCAGTTGCAGAGACTCTCGTGTAACAAGGATATTGTTACGTATTACACTTTTAAGGACACAACATACGTAAGTGTAAATAATTGCTATTTTTAACTATGACCTAACATAACATAATAATATCTTCGAATCTAAAATAAGTCGTTTTGAAAGACTCAATAGTTGTTTTGTACAGTAGAGTTGGGATTTGTAACAGAATACAAGGGAAAGAGTTTTATTTCAGTAGTCGGGTTTTAGTTTGAAACTTACTTTTTATTTAATTTTACTTTAATGCTTAGGAGTCTTAAGAATGTGGAATCACTAAAAATATATATAAAAAAAATGTGAAAAGAACTACTTCGAGAGATATCCATAGCCATTTATTTAATTTATTACTTTTGTTATGAAAATGTAACGTGACGGAATTATACAACGAACAAACAAAGAGAAAAAAATGGTGGCTAAAAATAGCGATATAAATATTCCAATTTTCGATGGTACAGATGATGGTGATTTTGTGGGATACTCACAATTATTTTGTAATAGTAAGTATCCCACAATATATTATACATACATATAATGAAATATGCTTATCAAGCCCTTTCATTTGATACCCAACACGGAGTCCTTGAAAAACACCTCACAAAACCTCTTATTAAAAAGGAATCAGCTACTTAAAAGGCCGTTCTCTAAAGGTTTTGTGAGGTGTGCATGCCATATAGTCTTGTATCAGAGGACGATAAAGGAACTCCCAAAGATACCTCATTTGTGAAATGCTTATAATCATATCGCACATTCGTTGTAAATTTAAAAACAAAAGAGACATAAATGTTATTTGTGTTCTATTTACAGACTCGCACGCCTAAACCCATAACGGAATTGCGATTACCAGTAAGCAGACCAAAGTCTGTATACGACAGAGAAAAGTTTAAAGAAGGTTGTCGAGAAATAAGAACGCATAATAAACTGCAATTTGTTCCTGGGTAATGTTGTAACATGTTTATTTATATTTATTAAAATATATAATAGGTTATATTCTCCAGCAGGCCATACCCTGAAAACCAATCTACATCGTAAGCTCTATATCACCTCAATTCCCTCTAATCTTCCGTTTTTTTCTTCTTAATCATCTTTAAATGATAGTATTCATAAATTTATTTATTTTAAAAAAAAATACCTAGTTAAAACTCTCTTGCAATGTACCTACACATTGCACGAACCCAATATGATTTTGGGACGTGGTTAGGAAGTAATGATAGTTATCTGAATCGACTGGAACGAAAGACAACAAAATACAATGTGTTTCTAAGTTTCGGTAAAATTCTGAACCTCTATTTTTAATCCTTTAGCAGTTTTGAAAATAATGAACACATATCATATCGGCAACAGATCGAATAAAATCCGTTCAAAACCTTTTGCACCTTGATGATATTTTATGTTTTCTTCTTTTATAACCTCATATCTTGACTGATTTGTTTGTCTAGTGGTTAATGACCCTGACTGCTAAATCAGAGGTCAGTTTCAGATTCAGATTCGTTTATTGCGGAATTCACACAATAATGTGCAACACAGATATTAGGAAAACGCACAGTCATTATGTTCTACGCATGGACACGCAAAATAGAGAAAATATGTAAAAAAATAGCATAGAATTTATCATAATGACAATCAACCGTCGCCCTTTGGTCACAGTCTTCTAAGAAGCGCGTATGGAAAACTGCGCGCTGCCTTTCGGGCCTGCATCTGTGTGGACGACGAATTTCCCTTCCTAAGGTGGCCGGAGATAAACAATTGCCCTCCGGCGCCCGGTGCGTCTTCAGAAACCCATATTGTATCTTATTGAAAATCTAATCATTTTTAAAAATATGTACAAATAATTATAAATTACTTTTCTATTAACTTCGAGAAGATAGAAGTAAGGCAATTGGCAATAGGTCTATAGTTACCCATATCTCTCTTGTTACCTTTTTTATGAAGAGGTTTTATGATTGACACCATTAATATAGGAAAGACCCCCTCTATGCATAAGTTAATTATATAACTAAGTAGTGAAGCAATAATAATCTAGCGTGAAGGTTGTGGGTTCTATTCACACCCAGGACAAATTCTTGAGTGATGAGCTCATTTGTGAGTCATTTGTTCTGTGCTTGGGAGTAATTTATCTTTTACATGCATGTATTTACCATAACTGATCATGATTGCGTTATTTTCATATTGCAACAACATGTTCACTCCACGAAATCAACTGTTATTAAGAAAATAAATTATGATAATTTAAACAATGACGTTAAAAATCTATGTTAGCTTCTTCGAAACACATGACATTAACGTAGCCACATCTCGCCTAATTACGGAAATGAATTATAAAATAAACTCGAGTACTAGAATATACCGAATTCAAAATCGTAAACGGATCAGAAGCCTTGAATAACGACTGGCTTATTGAGATGTATGGAGAACCGTGACAAGCTTCACAAAAATCAAAGAAAAAACCGAATAACTAGACAATTAGGGTCACGTATATACAAGGTCTAATAAATAATGCTGCTGAGAATAGCACTAAAACCTTATGGGATGAAATAAAAACAAATAACACATACTAGTAAAAAGCATACCCCAGCTATAGACCCAAATGAGTTTAAGTTACCCGAGGTTATTCCTATCCATAAAAGTGGCGACAAGGACTGTATCAATAACTATAAACCTATATCTATTCTTACTGCAATATTAAACATAGCTGAAAAGCTTTTGGACAAGCGTCTATTGAACTACCTAGAGACCAAGCATCTTCTGTCGTGTTCTCAATTTGGGTTTAGGGCTGGTATGTCAATAAACAATGCCGTTTGATTAAATGGGTATCTGAGGTATCCAACTTCAGTTGTTTAAAGAGTACCTAACTGGCAGGCACCAAAGAATCAGGGTCGGTGATATTGTTAGCAATGATCTGCCGGCTGACTGCGGGGTGCCCCAGGGTAGCGTTTTGGGACCTACACTCTTTCTCACAAGTATCAATGAACTGTGTAATCTTCCCCTCAGAAACGGGAAGATAGTACATATGCTGACGACACCGCATTAATTTTTCATGGTGATTCTTTAGATGATGCTTTAATGTCCGCTCAGCTAGGCTTTAATAAGGTGACCACATGGCTTAAAGGAAATAGACTCACTATTAACGTGGGAAAAACACATTTTAGGCCTTTCACAATCAAGAGAAAACCATCACAAATAAATGACAGCCATAGTATAATTTACCACACATGTTCACTCAGTCATCCCTGCTCTTGCACTCATCTTAACGTAGCCTCCAACTTTAAGTACCTGGAAGTGGTATTAGATGCTTAACTAAATTTCAATCACTATCTGGACCTACTTTCTTCCAGAACGCGGAAATTAATGTTCATATTTAAAAACTTGCGACACATAGCGGACGCACAGGTTATCCCTTATTTGGTCCTCTTCCATATAGAGGTTATTGTATCACCGTGTGGGGTGGAGGTGTAAGAATAGCTTGATAGAATTAGAGAGAGCGCAAAGAGCAGTCATAAAGATTAGCCGGTTCTTGCCATTTCTTTTTCCCAAAGAAGACTTGTACCAGCTGACCGACGTCCTGATAATAAGGCAACTGTTTATGGATCGTTTAGGGATATGGATATTTTAGGGATCGTTCTGAAGCAGCATGCTATGCTAACTTTTGACCCCACTACTCTCTCAAACAAACGTCGAAAGCATTACATTTGTGTAACTCTAAATGTTTGGTGGAACACAGCATTCTCTGCGACATTTTTTGGTTTCCTGGGAGGTTACTTATATAACAAAATTAATAAAGAGTTAAGCATTTACTCACTTTCATGCTTCAATTGCAAAAAGGTGAGGAATGATGTACACACAGACACGCACGAACATAAACACTCTCACGTACACAAACATGCACACATACCTACAAACATACACAGACACACACATGCACACACACTCATTAATAAGCTTTATACAAATCCACTAAGATCAAGAATATACATTGAAGAATAGAAGAATAGATAGAAGAATAAGAATCTGTCAGGCAGGTTTCCTAGTACAGAAACCAGTGTCTCACATAGTGGCAACTGGTATCATATTCATGTCTACAATAGTTTTCATTTGTGCAATTTAATTTTCTAGCTACATATGTGAGAGAGAATCAATAAACTATTATTATTATATTATTATTATTATTTACAAGAACATATATAAGTATGTTTATTAGAAGTCTGTGATAACAATAGAACAAGTTTTGTTTAATTTGGAATCAGGCGGCCATGTGTGAAATGTATCAAGTTATAATTATAGTATTATTATCTTAAAACATACTTTGAATATTTTTTCCCAGAGCTTTCCGAACAGAGGCACGAGATAACTTTATACCGCCAAATTTACAACCAGCTTCACAAATTCACAACTTGGAAGAAGAAATCCTAGGTTTTTACGCAAAATGTTTGGCTAATATGAAAACTAATATACCAGAAGAGCACACTTCCTTCCAACAACAATATACAACAGAAAATTCTGGGGTAGGTTCACGAAAACCTATATGTGCTGTGTTGAACCAGTTTGCTGAAAAGAATAAGAGACTAGCAAGAAAGAGTATATTTAAAGGATAAATATGATTAAATACATATTTTCCAATAAATAAGTTATACGTAACTTTTTGTAGTTATTATCTGACACCTCTTAATCCGCTTCAATATCATATATACCTTAATACTCCTAGATACGTCATCCCAGTCCTTGCCTCGTTTTATCCACTTGTACCTATTTCTAATACAGAATAAGAGCGAGATAGACCAGTTAATACGTAGTATATACAAATTGTTGCCATGTTGGGCGATAAGTTAGTGCGTAAAGCACTTCCTTCTCTCGATGTTCATATGTCGAGTGAGAATCTCTCCTGTCATGCTGGAGACATGTGCTCCAGAGGTGGCACCGGTTTTAACGAGTCCGACAGGTTCGGATCCGACTACAGATCCATAGCCAGAACCTCCTTGTTCTCCATGATATCTGAGGGGGTCGCTCAGCTGGTGTGGGCGTTGGCAGTTAGTTTGGACATAGCGAAGTTCTTCGATCGAGTCTGCCACGAAGCGCTTCTTCCGAAACCTCCTTCCTATAGGCTTCCCAAGAAACTGTGTAACTTAATCAACAGTTTTCCCATAGACAGAATCATCACATTGTGTTTGAAATAATAAGATTTCCGACGTCGATAAATAATCAATCAAGGTCGTTGATCCAAGTCTGTTAATGCTAGTGACCCACAAGCCTGTGCGCTATCAAACTCGCTGTTTCTTCTACGAAAGCACAAGTGATGCCCATTATACCGGTTCGAGACAGTATTTCACTCACTGACGCCTACAACTTTATAAGGCGCATCGGCCAGACATCTTGGCGTTGCTTCACTCTGAATTCTCTACCGCTTGTATTATGGGGAGTGCTCAGAGGAATTATTTCGACTTATACCGACCTGCATCGTCCTACGCAATAAAAGAATGATTGGCACTTTACCAATGTGCGGTTGTTGGCTTAGAAATATTGTGTTGTACTTTTATAGAGAAAAATTATAAAAGCGCCCGTTGATATACGGATTATGTTCTCCTTTCTCTATATGCATAGTCTTTACTGGTTTGTATTGACAAATACTCGTTGACAATTGACATAAATCAATCACCATGGCACAATAGGAAATACAAAATAACAAGAAAAGTTACAAAAATGAATTTAATTACAAGAATCCAAAGAATATATCAAAATGTTCATATTTAAATGGAAATTGTTTATTTTATAATAGCAATCCTCTTATTAGTATACGGAGTTTACCTCATGCAGCCCTATTGGTTTGTTATAATAACCGCGGCGCTGGTCTACACTGTATACACACAAATATGTGCTGCATTAGGATGAGAAAAGAATTTTGTGAGTAAAATTGTATCTATCTAATATTTCTAATATTCAAACACACCTCTCTAGAATTCAGGAGTAACCTGACTGGTTTCTCTATATATATGTGGCTGCCCATACAGAGCTCCAAGTAAGGGATAGGGTTATTAATTTTTGAGACGAGAGAAAATACTTTGAAGCTGGATTACTTACTAGTCGCCTCCCAAAAAATACTTATAATACTTACCACATTATAAGCCTTATCAAAGCCAATACACAGACTTATAGTCCAGGTCTAGTTAAATCTATAGAAACACATAAACAAAGTAAACCTTTCGCCGTGTTTTATATAGACATAAATATACAAAAGTTAAATTACATACATAGCGTTTAAGTTGCGGTTTTTTTTACTTTAAAATAGTAGTTAGTTATTATAATCAGTCAATACGCCATTAACTTAAAAATACGTATTCTCATAAAATTACACTCAAATCGTTTATTACACGTTCATAGAAAACATATTAATGGCTTAAGTTGTCTGCTTTAAAACACATCGTATATTTATCATACGTGAGTGTCGTTGGGTACGGATCGGCCGTGGTTCGTTCGCAGATAGGTTGAAATAACCCAGTTCAGTTTTTATTATAAGTTTCGTATCAAGATGTGTCGGTTTACTTATTTGGTGCTTGTGCTTGTATTAGCGACGAAAACAATAGAAACAGATGTGCCCCAAAAGGTAAATTTTATGATTGTCTTTATTGATGAAATGAAGAATAAGAAGAGAATTATGAAGAATTCGTATTAAAAACATGACACTTATCTATTCCCTTTTGTAAGAAATTAGCCAACAAAATGTTATATCGAACCTACGAATAATTTTAAATAGTGAAGTATAGAATCGGTTTGAATTACCGTTCATGATCTGATTCATGATGTTCATTACAACTGTAATTAGGAGGCAATTTTATTGATGCACACGCTCGTTAAGCGGATGAAATAATAGTTTCACTTTTAATACAACGAAATTTACTTTGTTTTGTTGTTACATACTAAACTCATGAATAAATTACCAGTGTATTCATCATTCACACAATTAAAGTAGCTAAAGTAGCTAAAGTAGTTAAATCTAGATAGTGGATCATTTTTATTTCAAGAGAAAATATATGCTTTTGTTGCCCTTCTGCTGTTATTGGTCAATTATTCACGACTTTATATCTTACTACAATTACACACATACACATAACTAAGTATTTGTACTAAATTGAGATAAATTTTATCAATATTATAATTAAAGCGTTTGTAACAGCCAGATTAACAAACTTCCCACGACCTTTCGTTTTCGTAATACAAAGATTAGAAAATATAATACAACTTACTTATCCTGAGTGCTAGGTTTTTTCCATCGCATGGAGACTGCTGTGTTCTGATAAACTGCTTACCATATTTGCATTATGTACATACCTTATATAACAATATTTAATATTACATGTTTATAATTAAGTTTTAAAAATAAAATGCTATTCATTGGTAAGAGAGAAATTAGATACTGAGAGTACTTTTTAATAATAGTTCGAATAAGGTTTTTAGGAAACTAAGTTGCCCAGAAAGTGGAGGAATTTTAGAAAAGCTGGTAGAGTTTTTTTTAAGTCTGTTAGATGAAATGTTACAAAATTGGTAAACAATAACAGCCACGAGACAAAAGAGCAGTGATGTTCTTCTCTCAAAGAAGTTAACGAAGAGAAAACCATTATAACCATTGTTACTGCGACTTTTTGCTAAATTTCTGTTGTTAATTCTATAACAATACAATGGAAAATGGTGATTATAATTATTGTTAGCATAAAAACTTGAACAAACATTGTCTGCTTTGTGTATTAAAATTTTATATAAAACTGTTGTGCTCTTTAAATTTAAAGCCGCTTATTCTTTTTTGACTAATAGTCTACCAATTTATAACTAAGTTTTTAACTAAGGGGCATGCAGAGGCAAATTAAATTTCCAGATTATGCAGTTCAGTAAGTAGGGTAAGCCGTCAACCGAGAACAGATTGTATAAATACTGTCTGATAGATAACAGTACAATCCTTTAGTCGCCGTTTACGACACACTATGAATGAGATAGATTGGTCCACTTCTTCTCCAGCGAGAACCACACGGCTTATTATGCTAATATGTTTCTGGTTATAAATGTTATACTGTTTAAGTATAAATCCTCACAAGTGGATAGTGACTGCAAACGAAGTATGATATAAAACGTATAGTATACAAGTACACAAGTATTACAAAGTCACGTAGTTGTTGATACCGATTCCAAGTTAAATATATTTCTCATCAAAAACTTTACTGCCTCCTTATCTAAAATGAGCTGTTTAGCATACGACATTGCGACAAATTAGTTTGCAAATAATAAGCGTACATACGCAATTGTTGCATTTGCAATTCGCAATTGTGTGAAATTAATACGCTTAAAAACACATTTTCAATCTTTTATGACCTGCTATGTTTGCTATAGCTACGTCGTCAACTTATACCGTTTAATAGTAACATTTCACTTGGTTTTTTTAACAATAAACGATTAGACATTATGTCGGTAATGTGTGTATAAATCTAACGAAAGTAATTTAATTCCTCCGCGATTATGATGTCTCAATAAAAAGTGTTTCGTTATCCATCTACAACTTTTCTTATTGTGATTGAATGTCTTAATTACTGATCTCCATCTCATCTCAATATGTTACTTAAAATTTGGCGATTAATTAATGCTTATGTCAAGTCGGGTCCTGATTAGGTGAAATAGGTACTACTTATTAATACATACACTGTTGCCTCTATGCAGCCAGGGAATGTCAGAAAAATAGGTATTAAACCATATGTTGACATAAAGTTGTTTTATTTTGTGCTAGTTGTTTTTTTAAGTTTTTAGGCATAAATGTGTTTAAGGCCAATGTACAATAGTTATAATACCATGCGTCAATTGAGTTATGTTGCCGAACACATACCGGTCAGGGGCTGAGGCCAACTTCTCACATTATTTGGGGCAGTGAAAGTTGTCCTGCAACGCATGTCCTCTCTAGTGCTTATTTGTAAATGTATAAAAATGTGTACCTATGTGGTTCTGTATCGTAAACGGATACTATGAAGACGACTAATGGATTGCACTATTATAGACAGACTGCACTATTACAGATATTCCTTCATACATTGAAAAGCATAGTTCAACCCCTAACAGTTTACTAAGCATCTTTTCTTGTTCGCTTGTCAACAAATAGTTGGCATTCCAATATCTGTTTTCTGATATTATTATATTTTATTAGTTATCAGGCTGACGAGATAGGAATATTCATTTGTGTTAATAATTTGCATGATGCGAATACCAATTTTCCATAATGCGTGAGAACAATAACGCAGAGATAGACCTAGACTTATCTTTGGGCCCGAGGACTTTGACTATAACTAAGGGATTTTTTAGGATTAGACATAGTTCGCTAATCAATACAATAAATGCTAGATAGCTTTAATTGGTCATCGCAAGGATTTTAGTAAAGGTCGTCTCAGTAAGAGTGCACTTCTTCATTTTAAAATAAATCACTTATTGTATGAGAGAGTTGTGATATTTTACTGGATTGTAAAGAAGACATGTTCCGATTAAGTATAGAATAAAATATCTGGCAAATGGCCCCCACGTCTCTGATGACAAGCCATTACTCCTTTCATTAAATGTTCCATGACTTTTACACAGAGATATGGCTGTATCTCACTGATGACGCGCTGGATCTGTGATTTGAGCTCAGGAATTGTTTCTGCTTTATGCGCATAAACCCGTGATTTTACAAAAGCCTAAAGAAAAGAATCACACGGCGTTCAATCGCACGATCTTGGTGGCCAGTTGACATAAGAATTTCGTGAGATAATGTGTTCTGTAAATCATTGCTGCAATAAGTTGATTGTTTAATGCGTGGTGTGGCAGGTGGCGCCGTCCTGCTGAAAGCACATGTTGTCCAGATCCATGGCGTCCAGTTGAGGCCACAAGAACTCCGTTATCATATTCCTGTAACGAATGCCGTTCACAGTCACTGCAATTTTGGCCTCATCTTCGAAAAAGTAAGGCCCAATCATGCCGCCTGACCAAATCCACACCAGACAGTTGCTCCTTAGGGGTGCATTGGTTTCTCATGGATTGCATGAGGATTTTCTGAGCCGCAAATTCGACAATTTTGTGTATTCACGTAGCTATTCAGATGAAAATGCGCTTAATCGGAGAAGATGACTTTTGTTCTTTCGAAAAGTGCTCCATTTTTAATAATCGAAATAAACATAGATGGTGGCCACTAGTACGAAAAAAAAAAGATTCTAAATTTAAAAAGTGCTTTCTTACTGAGACACCTTATACAATCACTGACAATTTTATTTGATTATGTTATCATTTGCTCCCTCCACGTGGAGGTTCACGAAATACCTGCTAACAAAAGTATAATACCTTATTCTCGTAGGTCTGCTTTATATATATATATGTATATATTTAGAACGACCAGTCGACTGACCAAACGTACATACATACATATATACGTTTGGTCAATCGACTGGTCGTTCGAAGTCCCTTAAGCTTTAGCTGGTCTCGTAGCTGGCAAAGACGTGTATTTTTGCTTTATGCTCCTTAACGAAACACGCACTGCAACACGCTATGTAAACTTAATCGACAATCTTAAATTCCAGACACTCCTTACTGTATACTATGAGAGTCTGTGTCCAGACAGCAGAGACTTCATAATAGATGAACTGCAGCCAGCTTTAAGATTGTTGCATCGCTATTTTAAATTGGTATTAATACCATTTGGAAAAGCCCATGTAAGTTCTATTTATATAATAAGCATGAGAAATACACCCTAATGAAAGCAATAGTAGTATATAATAGGTCGGGGAAAGAGTCGTTACATATTTTGTATGTATAAAATTGAAGCAAAATATATTTGGGTGTACTGTTAGTATCTGGCTGGTTTTAATATTAATAAATATGGGAAAAATCGAAAAACAATTTCCTGCCAATTTTCTATTGTTTTTCTATCCGGCAAAATTCATTTTGAAGTTAAATTACAAAAAAAGGGAATAACTAAAAACAATTATTATTATTTATGGACCTAATGCAGTGTCAGTAAGAGTAGCAGAAAGTTGGTTCAAGCGTTTTCAGCCGGGGAATTTTGATGTCTAAGATGCAGCTCGCTCTGGTCACCCTTTTTTAAAAAGGGAGACAAAGTAAGACATTTTTAAAAAGGTGGGCAATATTGGCATATTAATAGTTACAACATAGAGATATACACTGAGGATTATATGACCATAAAACAGTTTTGACCATTTTGAAAAAGTCTGGCTAAACAAAAATCCTGATACTTGGGTGCCACACGAGCTCACTAAAAGAACCGAAATGAAATCAATATTTTCGAAGAGATTGGTTACTGGCGTTGAAAAGTGGATCACCCGTAGGTGATCGTAGACAAGAATGTGCAAAAAAGATCATGGTTAAAGGATAGTACAGACTGTAGCAAAACCCGAATTAACACGCAATGAGATGATGAAAGGAAGGAAGGTCTTTCATCATGATAACTAGGACGCGCACTCACTCACGCCAGACCACACACATTTTTGGCCACACAGCAAAAATTTTGAGAGCTTGGTTGGGAAGTGTTAATGCACCCACCATATAGTCCTGACCTTGTACCCTCAGATTTTCACCTGTTTCTGTCTCAACAGAATTCTTTGAGTAGTGTTAGGTAAACATCAAGACTGTCAAAACTATTTGTCACATTTTTTGATATAAGATCCTAAGCTTTATGTCACGGACATTTGTCACTACTTACAAGATGGCAACAACTTATCGAGCACAAGATCCCATGTATATAATAATTAAAAGTAATTAAACTTAAAGAAAATGTCTTTAATTTGTATATAATACGAAGAAACCTTTTGCATGACTTTATATTATCGAGTAACTTTAGCTCAGTTTAGGATGTTTGCCAAGGTCAAATAGCTAATAATGATTACATAATAACCCGATTTCAGAGTATAGACAATACTTACTTTGAATGTCAGCATGGGCCATCGGAATGTACCGGCAATATGGTGCAAAGCTGTGCATTACGTATCATGGAAGAAAGCGGGGCGAGCGATCTACAAATGTTGGACTATGTCGTCTGCGAGATGAAAACACAAGTAGGCACTAAGGGAAATTTATGGGTAAGAGAATAGATAATTTAAAATCATTTTGAAAATTGTCAATTAGAATTAGGAGTTCTGTCTTCTCGCACTAAACAGCTCAGAATTATTGGAGATCATGTATATGTTTTTTATGAAAATATCTATTTTTTTTTAAAGTCTGTATACAAACAAGTAAAAATAACCGATCTCCTACCTAAAAAAATATCCAGATGAGCTGACTATAGCGAAACGAAAATCAGCGGGTTGCTGTAGTTAGTCCTGCTTCTTTTATGTTTTAAAGCTATATTGAACTACTGATTTTAAAACACAGAATAAACATATCGCCATGTAACGAAATGCCGTAAGGATAAGATATGCAACATACCTGCAGTACGTGCCTTTCATAAAAATATTATTATTTGTCTAGAGCCATCACTATAACAATACATAAAAAACTACTTACTTAGACTGTATTTACATTCCTTCTTACACTACATGAACTATGATGTCTCTGAAACTTTCCTAAAAAAATGTAACACATACACACACTCGCACTCAAACTCAAACAAACTCGTACACACACACACACACACACACCCTTCACGCCATTAGTTTTAATTAATTTAGTATTTATTTTACTTTTTATTTTTGTTTGCTTTATCTTTCAAGTGTTATTAGAATCAGTAGAAAAATTCCCAAATTTCTCAATAACTGCAGATCTGGGCACAGCATGCCATCTATTGTGAGGGGATGGGTGCTGATATTTCTTATAACAGTTTCATACAACCTAGCTACGAATACAGGACCTTTAACGTGTGGATACCCCCTCGGGCCGTCATTTCACCGGGGTTTTCGTTGTGTCGGAATCGGACCGACCATAACCTCACGGTGTGCCATATTGCGCTTAAAATATGAGGAATCCGGAATCAGCTTTAGTAAAATATAAGTTTGCCTGTAAGAGATTTCTCTGAGCACTCGTTACCTTTACAATGTTATAAAATATTTAATATCCTGGTGTATGGTATACAAATAAATTATTGTCTTATCTTGTCTTATAGTAGTTTAAATAGTAAATATATTAAGATCCATTACGGACATGCAGTCTCCTCGAAGTACTGTGTACTGTATGTTTGATTAAATTATTTTAATATTATTTTTCTTTAAGTGTGTAAAAAAAGCACATGTTAATGAAAACCTGGTGGCTTCCTGTCTGTCATCTCGCACGGGAAGGGATCTGCTCCTGCAGAACGAATACTTAACGAATTTAGTGGGTCCTAAATTTATACCGACTATTACACTTGATCTCGTAAGTAATTTTGTACTTAACTTTTTATGATTAACTAGCTGACGCAACAGCCATCATTCTGTCAAAAGTAATTGCATGTTGAAAGTTCTATAAAATTTATTACATTAGAATTTCCTTCATAAGAACTTTTCTGGGACTTCTACGAATATTTAAAAAAAAGCTGAGTTGTTTCATGGGTTTTGCGTATAGCCATACATACATTTAGCCATTAATTTTTATTTACAATTACTGCAAACACGAGTGCGCAATGACAACGCGAACAGGTTTTTCTTAATATTTATTTAGAACATAAGATACAATAAAAGTATCATATTGTTGCATCACTTAAATCAATATTGTTGACACTGTGTAATACTTATATTCACAGCGTTTTGTCCCAATGAGTTTTTATTTGATATTACTTGTTATCTAGTATCCACTGCATTAATACATATGCTAAAAAATAAAGAGTATAATGACAGTGGGGGTTAATAGTTCTCATTATTGTTATTATTTTTATTACATGAGAAAAAATAATTAAATTTTTGAAATATTTTTGATAAATTACTCTCAAGAAGTAGTTACGATAATATTCTAAAAAAATGAATAGTAGAGTATCAGTGTGTATTACCTACCAATGAATACTATTTCAGTACCATATTTTGCATGTCAAATAAAAATCAAGTTTAGTATAATGATGACAAACTAAAAGCTCATAGCGATACTTACTGGTATTTGATATTGCTTTCAGACTTTCAACCAGCAAATTCAAGACTCTGCAATGCAAGATCTGATAGGGACATTATGTTCTTATCGAGAAGATATGTCGCCATGTGTAAAACATTATAACATTATAGCAATTGAATAAAGATTATGAACAATAAATAAACTCTTTCCACAACTAAATTAATTACTTTACTTTTCAAATTTATTTTTAGACTTCTACTAACTTTCTATTCTTTCTTACACTCAGTCACAAGTAAAAATCTTAATTAGTACTAAAAACTTTTTGATCATTGCCTGGATGACAGGGAAGAACTCTTTAAACAGAAACGAACTTATGTCACTTGTTTAACAATAAAATCTAGTCCTCGATACTCGTATATTACTTTCTCAAAGATCTAAAGATATTTGGCGCTGCGCTCTGCGCTGGCGGCATTACACACGATTAGGTAGAATGGATCTCAAGAAAGTGTTACAATGGCTTTCTTTTATTTTAAATGTATTGACACGATACATTAAAAATATTCAGTTTTACCAAAAGAGACAAGAAAAGAGCACTTGTCTTCCTGACTAGGCGACTGTAGTTTGTTCTTAAAAATTGAGTTTTATTTTTACGAAGGGGAATTATCTACAATCCAGCGGTAGTAGTTTGCAACGTTAGTGTAGACACTCGGGATTCCTTCACTGCCGCAGTTTTCAGCGCCAAATGATACGATCCCCAGCTGAAAATGTTTTTTTTCTTGATAAGGAAATAGTTACAACACTACTTTCGGTAGGAAAAGTACATAGCATATCAATGAATGACATATATAATATCAGAATGGTAAAATCATATCAGTCAATCTTTTTGACAGCAGTACCCGTAGGTATAGGTCCAATCTCACCTGCACGTGACGACCATCTCTGACTAATAGAAGAGGAGCTCCTCCGAATCCTGAGCATGCATCTTTACCTTCCTCGCCACCGGCGCATAGCTGGCCTTCGTTTACAGGAACGGATTCTCCAAATATTCGTTCACAGTTCTCGAGAGGTACCAGTGGCACATCCAATTGTTGCTGGCGGCCAACCTAAACATCAACGGAGAAAAGTTCTTAAAATTGAGGGAATCATTTTAATGCAAATTAAATCAAAATTCTCAAATCAAGATTCCTGTTTTTCAATTGTTAGGAAAAAGTCGGTTTTAACGAACATATTTGTTATTATGGGAATCCAAAATGAGTACCTTCTGTGTAATACATCTACCATCAAAATTGTGCGGTTTCCAATCGAAAAGTCAGTTTCATTATGTTAAATTTCAAAATCAAAACACTAAATAATTAACATATCAAAATTCACGGTCAGTCACAAGGCTGGACCAATTATCCCTATGACATGACTTCCACGCGATACGCATCAGACATCACACCGATGGCATCAACTGACCACATTGCTTTGTCCGGATAACTTCCCCCATCCAACAAGCGTAGCACGTTCATTGATCACGATTTCCGGCTTATCATTCAGGCAGATCGGTCCTGCTGTCACTGGAAATGAAATTTTGAAATGTTATTAGAATAATAGCACTCTAATTATGTGAACTGTAGAAGGACAGTTCAATGTCAGATTAATGAGTTCATATAATTAAAGTTGCAAATGAACCTTTATATGCTCTGTACAAATATACATACATACATGACAACTCATATATGTAAATGTGTCTTATATGTAGCTGTGGAATGGAAACGGGGAAAGGGTTGACTAATAAAAAGGTTGAATGAAGGTTAAATTCAACTGACTTAAAGGACGTCTCGTTGCGTTGTTAGAATTGTTATCGTGAAATTAATTAATGTAACTATTTAAAAAGTTGTAACACAAACATATAGTGGAGTGTTTTTAGTCTACTTATTAAACTACTGAAACGACGTATTGCCCGTAGATAAAAATAAAAATAGTAAGAGAAAAAGGTATATGTACCTGAATACTTAATTTCGTCCTTGAGCACAATAAGTGCTATATCGTGTCTAAATATCTTCTGTTCATACCCTGGATGGACAAAAACGTTCTCGACCTTGATAGATTGAGTAGGAGGGGCGCAGAAGTATTCGTTACAGTCAGACTTTCGACCGATATCCCATTCGCCTACCTCTACTGTAGATCTGCAAATTTAAACCAGTAATATTAACAAATCTTTCGTATGACCTTTGGTAGTTTTCGCTAGCGATGAACTCTCTTATAGCGTGCCTGGTGAATATGAAACGAGGACTGTATTAGTCAACTATAGAAGAGTTCTACTTCTACAACGACAGAGACTACATACGGGTCTACAATACGCCATTAAAAGACTAAAAAATAGCGTAAAATGTTTTTACTTCTATCTAAAAAGTATACTTAATAGTGTAAGAGAGAAAGAGAGAATAGAGCTTAGGCACGAATGGGCCGGCTCGACCGGTGCAATACCACGGCCCCACAGAAAATCGAAATCGAAAATCGGTTGTAAAGCAAAACTTGCGTTGCATTTCCCCGAAATGAGTGAGGTTTCCGGAGGCCCAAATCCTCCTCTTCTCTCATCCTACTCTCCTCATACATCCTTCTCCTTCACCTTCTCTTCTTGCCCCTCCCCCCTCTCATCACCCACAAAGGCGGGCAGCGCACTTACGTCTCTTAAGTTGCAGGTGTCCATGGACAGCGGTTGTCACTTATTATCAGATGACCCGTAGGTTCGTCTGTCCCCCTATAGAATAAAAAATATATATAGTATATACTCGAAGTATCCAAGATCTAGTCCGAGTGCACGTTCAATTTATCGTTATAATTTGTTTATACTTCTGTAAAGGACTACTTGCTTAGAGATCACACTAGTATACTTACTTAGAGAGATAGAGATCTTTATATATAAGAACAATAAAACTTACAGCTTATATCCCTCCGGTTTAGCTAGAGCGCAGTGAGCTGCAGTCAATACCACACGTTTGGCGATAATAGATCCACTGCAAGCAAACCTCACGTTGCCTGTATCTTTATCTAGAATAGTTTAATATAATTAGCAGTGTTAGGAAATTACGTTATATTGTAGCATTTAAGATACAATTTTTGCATCCTGATTTTAAGACTTTTACCCATAATAAAAGTTCTTTATTTACAATTGTGATTTTGGATTCGAATGGTTGAAATAAATTATAAAATAATGTTTTGAATTAAATCGATTACCGGTATGACTCTAGCTGTGATTGTGTAGACAATTTAAATCATAACATGTTAGGATTCATGTTTGCTGTATTTTGTATAAACGTCTACAAAAAGTAGACGTTTATACAAAATTATCAAATTATCGACTTTCGAGCACTACATAGTAGACTCTTTACTAGAATATCAAACATTCTTACTTTGTACTTGCCTCTTCACTGTCCAAAAGCTGTGACGAGATGCTCTATATTTATTTTTTGCAATTGTACCTATTATAAAAAAATAACTCACGTGTAAATCCAATTCTGGCGACCCAAGGATGTCTCCCTAGACCATTATAGTCGACTCCTCGTACCATGCTCTGTCCGCAGTGCTCGGTGCCTGCTTGGTAGACCCGCCCGCAGTCACAAGATGGACAACACACATAGTCTTCACCATTCACGTTGTTGCAAATCAACTGATTGAGTCGATGAAAATATCTGATAAGAAAATAAATAACTTCGGCGATGAGAAGATAACTTTGAGTATAAATGATATTTGTAAATGGAACAAACGAATTTGCGATCAGTTTATCAATATTTTGTAGTAGATATTTATTTGCGTCATTGTATTATAAAACTATAACCAATATTTATAAAAGTAAAGAATATTCAAAATGTATACGATAATAAGCTTAGAACATTATCAGGAAGGTGGAAATAAAAGAGAGTCAAGTATAGATCGTCATTAATCACACTTACTTATCAGAAGAGAAGCACGCAAAATCCATTAAGTCTTCTAACATAGGGCATGAACTGATAGGTATACATGAGGTGTGGGGTGGACACGGCGCCTATATAACATGAAAAAAACTAGTCATTTTTTAACTCCGAACTACTCATAATTATTGTACTGGGCTGTACGAGTTCAAATTTAAATTAAAGTAAAATCATTACATTGAATTTTATTATTCAGTCTACAACAACTGAAAATAATTTAGCTTGAAAGAGAGTCACCATTCTGAAGAATAACTTTGGCATAGTGTTGTCTTTCTGCTGATTTGTGGCTGACTTATGATGCGAAACAATAGCGAAGGTTATGAGGTGGATGTTAAAAACACAGAGCCGTAATAAACCATTCAATACCACAATCACAGATACTTTAATGGTAGACATGATGTGGGTAATTTGATCGAACCATCTTTAACTTATTTAACAAATAGTGAATCGAAAACAAAGGGTGTCAAGAAGTTGAAGAAGAAGAAATATACTCACTCTTACACTTAAATGTTGTTCATCATTCATGTCTCCTTTCATGCCTATGCTTAGCGATATGCCTGTAAAACGTTTTATCATCAGATAAATATGTAAAGTGTATAACTATTCACTAGCTCAGTATACTTTATAAGCGCAATACATGCAACTTCCCGTCGGCAATTTTTATCCGACGGGCCAGATAGCGGCTTTATTCATTGCAAGTCGGAAAACTTTGGCGGCGGTACGTCGGCGATTATTATTATTGTTTTGCAAGAAACTAAACGATTTAAATGCAAACCGTTTGCTCTGAATATGATAAATAGAATCTGTGCCGGTACCGAGTCACTTTTATTTTTTTCTATAAAACTTACTTGTCAAGGACTTAAAATTATACTTTCGATTTCTAAAACATTTGTGTTAAAATAGTCACCGGGCAACTCAGCGCTGCAGTGCGTATACAAGCCGACGAACTTGTGAACGCGCAATCGCCTGGCTATTTTCATTATAGACTATCGGGTTTTGTCCATGTGTATTGCGCTTTACACTAGTATACTAAGTTTGTGTTATTTGATGAAAGTTCATAATAATATATATAATCTTGTAGGTGAAACATGGTAGGTATAAAGAAGGTTAGTGAGGTAGAAAGTCATAACTAATGGACAAAATAACTGCTGAACTTTATTCAAAATATCTGGGAATAGCTCCTCAAGTTAATGTTATTATCCAGAAGTGAACTGGACTGGACTTTTGGTTGATTTAATCTTGTCTAGATGATGTCACTGATGATTTGATGACTCTGGTGTCACTCTTGCGGGATACAGTCATGAACGTACGTTTGTTTTATTGTTGCTTTCGTATCCATTAAATCATGGTGGGAAGGAAATAGCGCAAGAGTGAAGTCTTATCAGGCTGTACTAAACGTGCTCTTCGGATTAGAAAATGGTAGAGAGTAAAGAATGAAGCTCTTTAGACGACTAAAATATAAGGTTTTTATATTTTTGACTTTGGTATACATATTTTATCGGCTTTGTTCGGGTATAGGATATACATATGTAATAACAGGGTTAAATTGTATATATTCTATATTTGTATATAATACATATTACAAGTATCAATTGCTGCTTTGTAATACATAGCTCGCAAAATACCTTTAAGATCGATTTGATAGTGATGGCGGATGAGTGAGAAGTTTGTTTTAATAATTACTTAGTTTTAATAAATTAGACTTTCGACATCATCTGAGTCTGTAAAACAATCCTCAATTAAAAGAAAAACATATACACATTAGATAATATTTGTTGATATTTTGTAAACGTAAACACACAAAGATAAATAAACACGTAATACAGAAGACAACAATAGATGATGCTGTTAGATGTGTAATCACTCGTTCAATTTATTAAGCGCAACAACTAAAAACCTTAAATATATGAAAACGGTTTTAGATACATAATAACGATTTCATTTAATAAATAACTTTCGACCACGTTATTTAAGAAAAATCTGAGACGGGCCGATTGAAAAATAAACCTACAATTTTTTTCAGAGAACTCTCTACTACTTAACAAATCTAGCTGATCAGTCAGAGTCTTGCGATGCGTTTGGGTGAATAATGAGTAGGATCTTCAGATATACGATACATACAATTCACCCAACTGTCCGCATGGGAAGTCATTCCTTTTATGCCATAGGGAGGATCCGTTCATGTCATTAAAAGTAATTGCGAAATTATATTTGAAACAAATATAAGCTAAATAATGTTGTAACAGTCTTATAAACGTTTACATACATAAGAAGAATATTCTGGAATTGTCTAAGTCAGACCAATGTAATGACCATGTATGCATTTAGATATCTCTACAATTTAAATTTAGAACCACATAGGTATATTGTAAACACGATTCCTGATGGCATCACCCAGGTATATTGTAACTATAGTTGTAGAACTAACTATAATAGTAATAACAGCCTTCGGCAATGTTGCAGTAAATTGTTAGCTGTCATACACGACCTTGAGATCTGATGTTATCGCCTATAATTTTGCTCTCATTGGAGCTGTTGCCATGAAAGGTAATTATTGGATGCATTATTCGTATAAAGTGTATCTAAACGCTTCACTTTTTTATGTATAGAGTAAAACCCGTGAATCAGGAAAGTACACTATTTACGTCGTTTTATCATCAATAATACTTTATATTTGTGTATGCCCACGGCTTTTCTTGCGTATGTTTCATAATTCTATCACTGAAGAATTGAACTTTTTCTGCATTAAAGATACTCTATAAATAACAAAATTTCTGGACCATCGGTTGAATAGATAAAACCATAACATACGAATATTTAATTATATGGTGTATGTACACATAACAAAGTGGTTATAGAGTATTGTCACTTACTACTGGTTCAAACCGCCTCTCTTGCGATGTTTCTCCATTTGGTACGATTTATAGCGTTGCAAGAGCATGTCACCACAGATGTTTAGGTCACTGATTTTATAAGATCTGTCCAGCGAGTAGGTCATCGTACCTTTGGACATATCTATATGAACTAAAGTATTCCCAGTAGAAAAGCAGAGGAAAGAAAGTAGTCCCCATTAATAGAAATAAAATGGTAATTACATATCTCTCTGACTGCGAAGAACTGAGATAGGTAGCACAACTTTGGCAAAGCAGAACTTTTGCTGATAACTGGAGGAGATTCAAGTTTGCCACACTCAAGGGCTACTGTTCTTATATAGCATGTCTTTTTTATTTTGTGCCTTGTTCTTCTTGGTTCTTTTAAAAAGATATTTACCGCATTAGGAATAATATCTGTGTCGCAAGGGACCTCATAAATATTTACGAACCCACGACCTTTGGGTCAACAGTCAGAGTCACTAACCACTAGACCAACAGGCCAGTCGAACGTGAGTTAAAGAGTTAAACGTGACATAAATTTTCACGAATCTCCATAGTTTATTAGCCATTGTTTGTAGCGGCAATAAAACAGGTTCTCAAAAACGTGGAATAGAAACTTATTTCAGATTTTAAACTGAACTAGGTAACATAATTTTATTAACGTGTTTCAATGTAAACAATGCTAATAAAAAATATTCCTTTTTATCCGACTATTTAGTTTCTATTTATATACACATATTTATATACACATATTATATACACATATTTATATACACATATTATATACACATATTTATATACATATATATGGGTCTAATCACCGCACTCACTTCTTTGTCTTTGTCTCGCTCTAGAGCCTAGTCGAGTTGATGGATTTCTAAACGTAAGATACCAATTTGAATCGTCATAATAGCTGGAGTTATATAGAATATGAATTATCGAGATAACATCAGCAAAGGAAATTAATAAGTTAATAATACAGTCGGGTTTTATAGTTTCTGAAAAAAAAATCGTATCTGCAACAGTATTTAATATTTACAGGTCATTTATTTAATTATTTTTATCTTTTTACAATAGCTAATAACAATAATCATATTAGTATTTTTTAGTTTTGAAGTTAGTAGTTAAATTATAAAATAGTAATCACTATCGTTTCGACTATGGTTACTTGGAACTCCCAGCCTTAGTAATTCATAGTGCGTTAGTGTTTTACATATTAGTTACATTGACTTTACTAGTAGATACTATTGCACATGGCTGTAATTGATTTGACGTGGCCGTGAAAATTGTCGAATGTCAAACACTTAGTGTTCGAGCATAGTGAACAAATTAAGGGCACGACCGTCCGAACCCTTAATGGGTAGCTAAAATGTTTATCAATCCATCCATCATCCATCATTTGCATGACTATATATGAGACTCTTTTCCCCTTCCACCAAGGGCAGGACGGGTTTCGGATAGTCCCAAACCATTACACACTTTAAGACGCCCGGCTGTACCAGTATCCAATAAGACAATCATTCAGAACCCTAACGCGTATCCCGCGAAATAGAAACTAATGAATTTAGGTCACTCCTGCTTCGGTTGGACCTGACGAAACCAAAAATATTTTTTTATATGCATTATGCTTTAATTGCAATGAAGGAGAGTGAAGGATATAAATATTGTTGGTTACTAAAACATTGAATAGTTATCCTTAAAAAAAATAAGAACACTTTATAAGAAATATAAAAATAAAGAGGAGAATGCAGAAATTCCCAACAAAATATAAAATAATTATTAGCATACCCTTCTATGAGGTTGTTACACATAACACAAACAAAGGAACTTATTTATATATATATGTCAGACTACTTACTCCCAAATTCAGCATTACTCCATTTAAAAATACACAGAAACCACACACTCAAATACAGTTTATTACCAGTTTTCATTCTTAAGCCTGCTATTACACAGTATCTAGATACTTATAATATCACAAAATAATTAGTAGAATATGATGTCTATGTTACTAAAGGATGGGGCAGCCGGCATCGTTGGTGGGTTAACAACACAAATGATACGCTACAAAGCCTTCATTTCAATCGGCGTGTTTCAGAGGTAGTCAATCTGCGGTGGTACTATTCCCCGACATCATTCAGAATACATATTTATTCTATCTCTTTCTTTTTTATTTCGTCTGGGATAATATCAACAGCAAACAAAGGTATATAATTTATGAATTCCTTAAAATATACTGGAATTGTCAAAGCATAAGCAGCAGTGCAACGCCCGCTAATTAATAGAAATAAGTAATAATTATTATTTTACTCTAAACATGAGCCATTTTTCCTAAACACTAAATACCTATCTTATAGAAATACCAGCTGACCTGCCAAACGTTGTTCTGCCATAAAAAATCTGTATAGGGTCACCCTTATCATTTAGGAGTTTGCAAAATAGATGTTGGCCGATTCTCAGACCTACCCGATATGCATACAAAATTTCATAAAAATCCTGCCAGCCGTTTCGGAGGAGTTTGCTAACAAACACCGCGACACGAGATTTTTATATATTAGATATTCGGTCGTTTATGGAATAAATTGTCATGTGTTTTAATAACAAAAGTAATATATACATAACACTGAAATGAAAAGGACCGCGGCCATAAAAAGAAGAACTAGCTAAACTTGTAATAAAATTGGAGTTGTCTTTTATTTTAGATTACGTTATCCAACGGTTGTTGACCAATGTCGTACTGTGATTCACCCCGAGGATTCACAGATACACACGCTTACTCGTCTATACAGTGCTACCGTGGTAAATATCAAAATTAACTTATTAATAGGTACTTGAATTTATTTACTACTAGCTATTTCACACGGTTTCAACCGCATTAAACATAAATTGCAATTTTTTGCCATATGTTTTGGCAAGAGTCTGTTAAAAATTAAAGTTTATTCTCCTATACCTGAGTTGACCGTAGTGTGTGAAATACATTTAGTTTATAACATTCCTCAACAAATTGTCTTACTATGGCTAGTTAATTTACGAAATATTTTGATATTCGCAGTCTTAGACTCAACGGCAAGAAAACCAAATGAAAGTGTAACATTTTTTTTTTCTATACAGAACACAACAAATTTGTCAAAGTTTAAATATTTTAACGAATTTGTTTCAAAATTAGATAAAGGTAACGGAAAATATATAAATACTGCTATAACTTTTGATATCATCGTTATGTTCTTAGAAGCTTTTGTTTTTGATCACTATTCCATAACCCATACCATAATGTAAGCCATTTTCATAATGATTAAATATTTTAACGATATTGTTTTAAATATAGATAAAGGTAACGGAAAATATGGGATAATTCTGCTATAACTTTTGATATTATCGTTATGTTCTAGAAGCTTTTGTTATTGATCACTATTCCATAACCCATACCATAATGTAAACCATTTTCATAATGATTAAATATTTTTTTTCATAGACACTTGACTGATATAATATATATGTATGTATATATTTTGTTAAAAAAGATCCCGCCTTAGGAATAATTCCTGTGTCGCTTTGGGCTTTACAAACATTCAATCAAGTTACACAAAGAACATCCAGACTCGGGACACCTATTTGTGGACACCTATTTTTGGTCCCGTGTGGGAATCGAATCCGCGACCTCCGGTCGAGCAGTCAGCTTCATAGTAGAAAGACTTTTTATAATGTAATAACTAACATCTGTGTTACCAATTTAAACAATCTCAGAGTACTTACTTAACTAAGATGACAAATTGTTACATACTGGAGAAATATGCACTTATTTCGTTTTTCTTACCTTTTCCTAAAAATATTACATCTATTATGATAATTGCATAATTCTCGGGAGTCGGGAAAAGCTATGTTATGCTTCAAGACTTAAAAAAAATTAATTAGCTAGTTATTGTACTTTTTTAATTTTAAATGTTCTTCTGATGTCTAAACTTAATTTATGGTGTGTTGTATTCGCTAGAAAATCATCAAAGATTATAATATTCAACTAAAAGGAATGTTATTACTGTGTTACTTCTTTCTACAGATTATAAATGTGAAAGTTTGAATGGATGATTGTCGTTCAATCCAGTCAGAACGGCTGAATGGATATCTGAATGAAAGTTGACTCAGAGACAGGCTACTTTTAGCCCAGGAAAATGTACGATCCAAAATTTCCACCTGAAAGAAAGTCGCGGGCTACAGCTAGGAATATACACATAATAACAACATAATTTAGATAAATAGTAGTCTTTAAATAATAATATTTAAAAGAATATATTTATACCTTGCGTCTTAGTGAAATAATATTTGTTCTTTGCGAAAATTACATATCACGGTATATTTAAAAATTGCGGTTTTATTGTTAATTGTAAGTTTTTGTATAGTCTGATGTCGTTAACATCACTGGGTTACCGCGGACACTGTACTTTAACAATGACTGCTTATTTCCCAGACATACATAATTATATATGCTGCTCAGACCTAGTAAGAAGTATAAGTTAAAATAATATAGTAATTTAGTAGACTAAATTATACTTTTTGGATTCATGTGAAATATGAAATGGAAAGTTTGGTGTGACTTTCTTCGTTGTAGTTTTTTTATATCAATTTTTAAAACATGAGTACAAGTTCCTTTTTTAGAAATCATATACTAAGGTTACATCAAAAAGTATGATATTGTTATTTAAATTCACTTTCGTTTTATTGATTACATATTATGGAATTAATAGAATATGGTGAAACATTTATGCATGGCAGTTCATGGATACAGGAGTAGAGGACGATCGAAGAAAAGATGGATGCACTGCGTTTAAGAGGATATATGTAGCTAGAAAAGTAGCAGTATGGAATGGAAGATGAGAATACGTTGCACTGATCCCAAATAAAACTGGGATAAGGGTAATAAGATGAAGTAATTCACTTTGGTATATACATATTTCAATTACAATGAATTGTAATTTAAATATGTATATACAAAAGTGAATTACTTCATCTTTAATTTATTTTATCATTATCTGAAGATAACGATTAAATCTCCATTTATATTACTGAACTTACAAAACAAAAGATCAACATTATAAGCATTTATTTTAATTCAACCAACCATAGGTATTTTTGTCAACAGAAGAAGTCGGTCAGACTAAATCAGTCGTGAAGTTAGTTGCCTGTTCAAATGCGTAGATCCTACGGAGAAAAGAATCCACTCTTTTTCAAATATTTTTTACAATTTTCTTGTTGCAGTTTTTAAATTTAAAATAAAATTATAAAAAGATATTTAGTACCTGTACCCATAGCCAAGTCTGCCGTATCCTGCAGCGGCTACAGAGGTCGAAGCCCGCATGTTCACACCATACCAACAACATTGTTTAGACAACAACAAAAAATTACTTCCTAATCAGATAATGAAAAAAATCATACAATTACAACGCACGGAATTAGGAATGACAGCACCATTGTTAGCTGGCCTAAAATTTACAACATGAGCCTATTTAGCATATAATTCGGTTAGGTCTTCCATTGTTTAACGGGTTCCACGATATTTATGAGACCAAAGTGTTAATATGTGAGTGACCAAACACTTTATAGTGTTGTGGCGTACATATGCCACGTACTCTATAGCTCTGAAAATGCATCAAGACAGCACACATCCACTCGCACAGCATACCAAGCGGCGAATAAACGCGATCCGCGCGACACCGCGGTTTTATACGATGCATTAATTTATACTCACGCACACATACAACGACAACAGGAATGTAAGCTGATTGGTTGCTGTGCGAGTGGATGTGTGCTGTCTTGATGCATTTTCAGAGCTATAGAGTACGTGGCATATGTACGCCACAGTGTTTTAGTAGGCAGGTAAGTATAGCAACTTGTTGTACCAAACAACTAGGTGCTGGCTACATTTATAGATACAGATTCATAGAATGTTGAAGAACAGGAATGAAGAATGTTGCCGTGGCAACGTGAGGACTACTTAGAATTTTTAATCAGACTGAATAGTTGGATATGCTAACATTTTTATTTATTTATGCTTTGATGGACAAGTAAAAACAAAAAACCGAAAAGAAAAAATACATAGAACAACGTCTTTTTTTAAATCAGTGTCAATGTCAACATTTACTTACAATCATGGCATGATATATATTTTCTACAATATTTTCTCTTTCTTGAATTTATTCATAATGTCGTATACCTAAATTCTAATTTAATATAGTGTTTAAGCGTTCGATAAAGTGGAAGATTTTTCAAATGTTTTGTCAGTTTAACAATCTCGCTTAGTTGCTTAGAAGCAAAATGACAGACACACGTGACTGCCACCATCAACGACACACCAAAGTATTTTCAACAGACAAAATGAAACTAACAAGCAGTGCTTCTGAACAAAATGTTTTCTTCACATACGTGTGTCTTGTCGATGATCTCCGACCCACAGAAGCCATAACTCCGGAATGCCAACAGTTTGAATTATTGAACAAGCAGAGTAATGAGGTACTTACTACTAGTTAAACAATTAATACTTGAAAATAATATAAGTTATATAACTTTGACACAATTTCAGATAAATCAACAAGAAGGACCAACGATCCAAGTAGAAAGAACTAAAGCAGTCCATGAACTTGTTGAAACATTAAAAGCTGATTCATCTAATAGAACTGAAAATCGTGAAACGGATTCATCTTTAAATTACGTTAGGCAGTTTTTTTGTTTATTATGCAATCAAATCTAATGCAGTTATATTTGCTGTCTTAACAATATCAATTTTGTATTAGGTAACAACTTCTTCGGGAGAAAATAGCGAGTCTGAAAATGATAGTAATTTTATCAGCTGCGATAATCCAAACGTGCTAAAGTTAACTAAAATGAAATGGTTGACCGAAGATCATGAAAGTGGCGTTGATTCCAGGTTTGTATTTTATCATATAAATTCTTGATTAAAACACGAAATACACAAAAGTGATTTCGTTCCAGAAAAAAGAACGCACTGACAGGTGCAAGAATAAAAGACAAGAGAAGAAGAATCTATAAAATGGGGAGATGATGAATTAGGTGATTTCTTTGAAGTTTGAAATAGCGAAAACAAGTTTAAAATAATTACAACACAAATTATTTCAACTAATAATTATTACATTATTGTCAAAAGCAATTTTGATTTGCAGTTCACCGTCATTATCGCCTGCTACATCGAGCACAAGCTCGTGTAGTAAGAATTCCGACTGCGCTGTTAATAAACGTGACAGCTATGACGATAAATATCTATCTACCATTCTACGTTTGGACAAAGAACACAATATGTTTGGCCTTTCTAGTATAGCTATTATTGGATCTAGACCATCTAAACAAAAGCGTACTAATAAAGAAGATGAAAAAGCTGTATTTCATCAGACCGCAATAGTTCAAATATGTTGCGAAAAGCGATGTTGCCACCATATGGTAAGTTTTAATAACTTCATTAAAGGTTGAATGCTTAATGGAATAAATAATTTCATTTTTATATTTTTGGTTTCAGAGCAAAACAGATTTACCGCCGTCTTTGAAGGTATAATTGAGAATAATAGTTAAACTAAACTTAGGTTATAAAATCTTGAATATTTTAAACTTCTATTTGATTACAGTGCGGTGGATGTAAAAGTTGTTGTTTTGACATAAACTGTGCCTATTGTGCACGATCAGCAGTGTGTGCTCTCACCGTTTGCGTAAGTTATATTACTGCTCTATGCCTAGTCATAAATTTATATTATTTTTCATTCATTTCTTACACGCTGATTGAAGATGTTCCACGTGTTAAATAATTCGGATACTACCCTTCTGAGTGCTCTCGGCAGGATAGTTTTCGAAGGTACATTTTGAAGAATTTCTATAGGAGGCGACCCAACTCTCTTTTGCGCCCAATCCCAAAGATTAATCCTAAACATTTAGACAGACTCACAACTTGACACAGTATACATAAATTTTAATAAATCGTATTTTCAGCCACCAAAACCGAACAGAGACTGTAAACTTGACCTTAATGGGTAATTTTTGATAAAACAAATCTTTACAAACCTAAAACGAAGCAAATGTTAACAGCGAATACATGTAGATCCTGGCGACAGTGACACTTAATATATCTTATGCTAATCAGACAAGACCAACGAAAAAAAAAAGTGTACCCCTTCAGCCAGCCAACCTATGAGTCATATAATATGAAAATTTTGTTTTCAGGAACCCGATCCGCCTCCGTGCCCATCAATCGTAAGTAAATATTTTTAAAATAAATTAATATAAAGTTTATCGTGAGAGAGCCATGCTCAGGCATGAATGGGCCGGTACGATAGCACAGCCTCACAGAAAACCGCCCCTTTCCCCTCTCCTCTATCGTATCCTCTAAACTCTCCTCTTTCCCATCTCTTTATACCCCTCTTCTTTCCCCTCACTGCATCAACCGCCCCTCATCACCCTAATAGGTGGGCAGCTCCCTCAAAGGTCTTGAGTTACTGGTGTACATGGACGGCGGTTGTCACTTGCCATCAGGTGACCCGTCTGTCATGCCATGTTATGTTAAATAAAATAATTTAAATAATTTTAGTCATAATTAACAACTATAGGCAGGCCGCTTAATTGAGTCCTCATCTGTGGGGTTCAGGGCTCGGAGGTATGACGAGAATGGGGAACGGAAGAAGTACGAGCGGCAGGCGCATTCTTGTCAAAACTTAGTTCACTTACTACGCGGTTAACTAACGCACGTGTTGAAATTTGCGGACGCTTTGTGAGAGGTATACATAATATTAAATTCTCAATTCTTTAAACAAAACCGTAGCAAAAACAGATCAACAGAAAAATTGAGAATTGACAAAAGTCGTGGTAAGAAGAAAGGACAGCATTCAAAGTTTTCAGAGTTGGTATTTTTGACTAAGAGAAGAGAATTACTAGTATTACACTGCGGCGGGAAATATTTAAGACTATTATTGCATGATCTAGGTGTCAAATTTAAGAAATGCAAATCTAAACGGAAGCTTTTTATCGAACAGCCGAATATAAATAACATCGTGGAGGTGGAAATACCTAAGTTATATTAAAAAATATCGTAGAGAAGGAAGATATAATTTATATTTTGACGAAACTTACATTAATGCATCGTAATGATGAACACTGCGTGCGGTCTCATATTTGCAAAGGAGACCGTTTGATCATTCTACATTATGGAGGCCAAACTGGATATGTAGCGGTGTACTTGTTATAATCTTAATGTAAAACATGTGATTATCATGACTCCATGAATTTCTTTAATTTCAGTAAATGGATAAATATAAAACTCATGCCTAATATAGAATCAAATTCTGTGAGGATCATGGATAACGTGGGTATCAACCCAAGCTATACAAGATTGGCTACGATTACATCAAGTACCTTTGAGGATATATTTAGAAAGGATGACTTATTTAAATTAATTACAGTGTTGATCATGTAATTAAAGTAGAGGATGAATACTGCAAATATGACTGAGTTCTAAATGATGTTGTCGATTTTATTACTAATGTGCAAGATGATTCAGATGATTCTGATGATGGATGAAGAATCAAGTTCCAGTGATTATATTACATATATATATATATATATGATTAGACATAAGTCATTGATGTGTATGTATATAGTTTTGGTATGTATGATTGTATGACTTGTAATTTTGGTATATTTTTGCATATAATAAATAATAATACATATAATAAATACGTACGTTTATTACCAAATGTTTTATTTTGATACACATAGTTGTTTCATTCAAATTTTGTAATGTCATTCATTTAGTAATAAAAGATTCCTCGCCTGTTCACCGCTTAACCACTGTGAGGTCACACATCTAAGAACTGCACATCACGCCTCTTGCGTATCACTAAGAGCTCCCGCCACCCTCACCTCTGCCGGTCCCTGTTCTCGTCCTACCCCGCGCTCCTGTACCCTGCATGCGAGAAATCAATTTAGTGGTGTACCTCTAGTACCTCACTATATTCAAAAACTTGACTTAATTTTATTTTTCAGTGCTCGACATGTCCATCACCACCATGCGTTTGTGGGGTAAGTAAGTATTATTTCAAATCTAAAAATGAATTTATTTTCGTATCGAGTTATTATATATATATATATATATATATATATATACACACATATATATATATATATTGTCAGTAGCCAAGGTATCAAAACGAGTCATACATATTTGAATGATGTCGTGAAAAAACTTCTTAGATGTAAAAGTTAGAACCACTCTTTTTATTCCATTCATTTTTATTATGACGAATATCCCAAGCTATAGATGGCCCTTGATGGTCCACCTGATGCGCAACATACGCTTTGTGACATCTTTTCTTACCTGGCGCTGGCTTTACTCTAGAAGCACTGGGCTTGAGACAGGGTCGAGACGTGTTAGGGGGGCAAAGGCCCTTATTCCCCACGGTATTATTAATTGCAATTATTTCGACATACTATCTTCCCGTAAACTCTTGTGAAGTGTTGACCTATATTAACACGAAAAAAAGGATAACGATGGTGCGCAGGCAGGCGTACATGAGAATACATTATATTGAACGTTGTAATCATACCTACAAAGCTTTGGCGGTAACTTACTTAAATATAGTTTACGGTCTCCTCTCGACTTATTAATATTTTGTTTCATAACTTACTTATTTTTACAGATTATTCCTTCTCCGCCTGCAGGGGGTTGCAGAGTGGACTGCAGTAATTGCTTCGGTTTAAAGGTTACTGTTTAGTACCTACAGTTGTTTTTATTATTATACCTGTTATACAAGTTTAAAATATGTGAAAATAATGTGATTAATGATTATAGATAAAGTTGAACCGCAAACCACGTTACGATCCTGCACCGGCTGAGTTAACCCCGCGTTCGAGCTGTGTTCTAGTCAAAGTTAGTTTTGATTTCTGGCACGTATTTTTTATATATTTGATAACTGTAAGTACCATTCTAATAATCGACTGTAGAATTTTTAATTCCTGTACGACACCGTAATTCAAAGGCGTGTGCCTGTCTAGAGAACACATTGTTACAGTGAAATAATACCTTCTTTTGTTTCGTACTAAGCTAAATTTAAGAGAGCTATGCAGTCCTTGCGGCGACTACATGGGTGTTGTGAGGCGGTCGCTCAGTATTAGCGCGGGAACGTGATTAATAGTATGCCTATGATGGAATCATCAATCAGAAATGTGAAGAAAAAGAATATAAATATAAATAGCGGCGACCGCTTAGGCAAAACTGTTGCAGCGTCTATAATATAATATTGTATGTCTAACAGCCAGCCGTAGCAAGACCCTGTAGTCATTCACCGCATTGCCAACCGCCGTCGTCTTGTTTTCCCTACCTGATGCCATGTTATTGGCCCGCTCGTCCATCAGCTCCGTGCAGCCACCCATCTAGATGTTTTCATAACCCTCCGTGTCGTGCGCCAAGGATACGGCAAAAAGTGCCTCTGCCATCTCAATACAAATGTCCAAAGGTTAGTTTACTTCTCTTCCCATCTCTTCTTCTTAAGCAACGGTGCATGTTCCTACATGCATCCCCAAAAAGAGTGTCCCCGGTAATGAGAAGATACTGAATGTTATCCACTAGTGTAAGTGCTTCCTGCCGATCCTAATTTGTAAAAATCGTTTCACAGATGTTACATTTTAATCCTAAAAAATGTAGGTTGATATTAAAATTAGTGGCGCGACTAATTTACCAAAAAGTTACAAAAGCGAAAGAGTAAAAAATAACGTAACATACTTCTAGACATCTGATATGAGAGTGGAGAAAATAATATATACTTTCACTATGTGACTTTAGAAAATCTTAAAATGTGAACTCTTTGCAATGAAATTTATACTTAAATTTTCACCATTCATTTCAGAAATGTGAACAAAAAGATAAAAATACTAAATGTACGAATGAAGTGTGCCCCGGGGTAAGCAATATATTCTATTATTTTGTAATATGTATGTAAACTCAAGATGCAATTTTAGTAAATCTTTTCACTCTTGCAAAACGAACGACAGTAAAAGTAAATCTCATTAATAACAAATAGATGTGATTTTCAGTCAGACATGACATGAAAAAAGAAAAAGAAAAAAACAGTTTTCAATGTAGTCATCCGCTCGTTATACGATACGTGTGAAGTATTTAGAGAACCTTTTTATGTTTGTTTTATGTTTTTTACCACTTATTATTTATATATCTTTTTTTATTATTATTATAATTTAGGTAGAATTTTAAACTCTAAAACTGTTACGTGCAAATGTGCTCTATTTAATATGTTTTATTTCTTAAAGAATATTCCCGCCATGAAACAAGAACTTGAAGCTAGGTTTGGAAAGGCAAAGGTATAATGTTCACACATGATAACTCCTGTTGCTGTCACGATGTAAGTTTATTAATCACACCTTTTTTTTCTATGTACAACCTTTTTTTTATAATATTTTTGCATATAACATATATTCACAAAAATAATGAAACCACTTTTGAATATGGCTAGATATATTACAGATCATGAAAAACAAAATATACAACATGCAAATTTTCACTATTAAACACAATCAACCACAATTGTTGTTGCACTGATTACAACTTTTTTCCCCAAGCTAAAATGTTTATAAAGAGCTAAGTTAAACTTCATATAAAAGGCAAAGCTAAACCTTGTATAAAAAGCTAGGTTAAACTTTTTATGTCACGCTGTTACTTGTTATTCGAAAATTAAATTAAATTGATATTTACATAGTAAGAGTAAAATTACAATACAATATTGTTTAGTCTTCTTACTAAAAGGTAACTAAATTGTATCCCAGTATAGTCAATTATATCAATATTTCTATGTACAGAGTAAAGTAAATATTTGTATGTACAAATATTTTTTCAGCCAAAGCAGACCCATACTTAACAGCCTATTAACTATTTATTAAATACTTGTTTTTTTTTCAGCATGAGCATTTACCATGCTGTACAATTTCGAATACAAAAAAGAAAAAAGTGAGTACTTATTTTGAAACCATCTGTCAAATATAACAAATTTTTGATCTGTTAAGTTATTCGCCGAATACCCCTTAGACGTACTGGACCGATGCAACCTTCAAACCTTCAAGAATAAAGCATACGCATATCACTTTTCATCAGGTGACATTTTTTTATTATAACAATAAACTGATTATTATGTAGACTAAAAGACGTCTTGTCTTACGACCTACGACCTACGGCGTACGCGTACGCACGTATAGCATTAATTGATAATATCAATTAATTATGGTATAGTCATTATAATATACACATGGCTGATTGAATCAATTATATGGAGTTGTATATAAAACGATTTTAATTTCATTATGCCAACAATATAACATTTACATGCCCTTGAATGCAATTTGGCAGAAAGTGCGGACTTAACTTGTTATATTTATTAAGATCTATCCCATTTGACGCAAATAAACTTAACCTAACTAAGGCCCAAAGAGGACCACCGCATTAGAAGAACGAAGTTCTTTGCTATTAGTGACTACATGCATAATTAATGCCTTACCTTTGTGAGAAGAGATACTTTCTCAGATGGGATCCTTTAAAACCTCAGAGATTTCTACTTCACTATCAGACATCTTTGTTGTCTTGGAGTAAATTCCATAAAAATTACCAATAGTAATGTAGCCAATAGAAATTTTCTTCAAAGTTTATAACTAACCGACTACTAGTCGTGACAGCCTCTCTTAACAGACTCAACAGAGGATAATTATGTATATAAAATTATTGATTAAAGCTTTCTTTCAGAAACGGAGACATACCTGTGAATGCTATAAACCTACATGCGCAAGCTGCTTCGTGACGAGACCCCTGGTAAAATAGCATTAACCTTTAGCCGAAGTTTCTTACTTCTTGACAACGGGGTATATCCCCATTCGTTCACAATGTCTCACTTGTAACTCATTATTCACAATACTCATACGTGTTGACGGCAAGTTGATGAAAAACGTCGGTAACAGTTGGAAAACTGAAGTTTGAAAGAAAAATCTTTTTCTTTTGCATAAAACATTTAATACTGTAACGTGTCTTAGTTTATACATTAATATAACAGCATAACAAATATATGAAGCTCATAAAATGATCCCCATGGTCTTTAAACGCTGAAGTTAGTTATCAATAGAAACACGCACTCTCCATGGGAAAATTCTTCACTGCCAATCTGCCATCAGTGGTTTTAGGGACTACAAATTATCATGGCGTTTAGAACATGCCATACTCTCTAAAACTAACATTAAGTCTTAATTCGGCGGATTATGACTTAATGTCAGTTAAATAACGGCCGGTCTTCAGGTCTGATGAAACAATTCCAAGAAACGTTCGTTTCCAACCACGCTTGGGTGGATCGAGCTTCATGCACCCGGTGCTGCAAGGACCATGCTTGGTTATGGAATCTGGTGTTGTTAAGAGGGTTTGCAGGCTTCTCAAGAATCGTATCTTGATACAATTGTGCCCATGTTTTGACACCTTTTTTACAAAAATATGGCTCGGAGACTCCTCGATAGCTAACATTCACCCCAAAAATTATCTAGATGCTATATTCATTTCCCGAAATAAAATCTTTTGCTTTCACTCAGGGTTTCTTTGAATTCTTTCTTTAACTGCTTTGATCGCCTTTTTCGTACAAATACTATATACTAAGTATATATATAATATATACGACCAGATCCAACCTATCTATGAATAGCCCGATACACAAACATTCGACTAATAATCAGCGGATGGAGTTACTCCTTTTTTATATAACAGACGAACAGAGGGGTCAGCTGATGGTAAGTGACAACTGGCATCTATAAACACCTGCAACCCGTCGTCGAGTCTCGCTGCTCGCCTTTGAGGGTGATGAGGGACGGGGTATGCGGGAGGGGAAAGAAGAGAGGGGGGATGAGGAGATGGGTGATAAGGGGAGAGGTAAGAGGAGTTGGGCCTTCAGGAACCTCGCTAATTTCGGGGAAATGCAACGCAAGCTTTAGAGCTTTAGAACCGGTTTTCTGCGAGGCCGTGGTATCGCACCGGTCGAGAAGGCCCATTCATGCTTGAACATTACTCTAATACAATTGTGAAATGCTATCATAGCCTTTATCACCCCACACCATTTCAATGTCATAAAAATATTTAACACTGACTGGCGCGAAAATAAGAAAACAATGAATATTCATGTAGTAATAAGAGATTTTAAATTCAAATGTAATATTGTTTTTTTTTGTTACAATATTTATGGCCACACTAAGAACAGGACTATATTACAGGGATCGCTGTTTTTGCCTATTAAGTAAAAATAATTTTCTGGACTAAATATTCATTTTAGGTAGGTACTAAATAAGCAGTTTACGAGATTATGAAACTTGCTGTTTGACTAACATTTTTATAAATTTCAGCCGAGAGCGAAATCAACACTTTTAAAAATACACTGCGGTTCGGAAGTTGACATAGCAATAGAACCAAGCTGTTCAAAATGTACTCAAGGTAGTGGTAACTTACACCTTTAATTTAACTTTTGAACAAAAAAAAAATCAACCTTTCAACATGTTATGCTAATAGCAAACGTTATGCTAATAAATATTTAGCATTGATTGATTGCAAAATTAGTCAAAACAAAATATTATATTTAGTTGAGATTAGTAATATAAAACAGTTTTGTTTGTGAATTACCTACTTGAAGACCATCAATCTATACTATATTATAAATGTGAAAATAACTACATCTTTCCTTTCACCGAAAAAAAGCTGAAACGATTATGATCAAATTTGGTATATACATAAAACGCAAGCAAAACTGTGGGTAGCTAGTATGACGATCTATAAATTTAAAAAAACAATATTTTTATTTTCAGCACAAATTGGTTCCAGTACTAGTTTTAACAACTGGAAGTATTAACCGTATCAATACCTGCAATAGTTACATATGTACATATGTACTTAAAGTTGTTAATAAATGAAACATGCATTATTATAAGTCATTTTATTTCAAAAGTCTCTAGAAACTATAAATCTTTCCTTGCAATGCGGATGCGGTATCTTTTCTGGAGCCGTTTGGTCAATAACTATGGATGGTGATGTTCCTCTAGCAACATGGCAGTAATCACTGCAATACATGAAGGGCGCAATAGTGGTTTGATAGGGATTCGGTGGGAAAGGCGCCAAATGGAACGCTTCTCCATGGTTCCAAGATGCCAGCTCTGAGACAGCAAAGGGTATCTTGTATTTTTTATGTGCTTCAGACTCAAAGACTCTGAAAGTAAAAACAAGACTTTAGCAATAATTGTGGTCAACGCCCTAACCGTCTTATTTTTTTAAGACCATCCAGTCCATCGCAGTCTACTAACTACCAAGGCCATCCCTAAGTACCTACTAAATTTAACAAACATATCTGACGGATTAATGAATGACGGAAAAAAGAACAACAAAGAACAATATCACATTTGAATTTAAAAAGAAAGGCTCCATTATGTGTAAATCAGTGAATCATCACTTACCCTTTAATATTATTAACAGGATTATGACAAGCAGCAACTTCTTTAAATTCCTTCTTCACGTGGATGCGGTCATATACTCCTCTATGTACCTTGCTCGTCATAGGCATCCATATTTCTTTATGTCTTGGCCCGAACCCTTTTACCTATATTTAAGAACATATTTTAAATGGCATACTCATATTTATTATGATTATGTACGAAAGGTTAAAATAGGAAGTATGTAAACGGCTGATCGACATTTCTCATGACCAGAAGGCTGGCCTTTTCCTTGCAAAGCGCATAAGTATTGCCATTTAACGTGGTAATACTGCCAGCCTCCTGGGAACTGGGAATATGTTTGTGAATATTCCTTATTTTTATTTTATGATGTTTTTATATTTTGTTTTAGTCAAAAGTAAATATTCCTTTATTCTTTTTAATTGTACGAAATAAATATTCAGAGACGCACTAGGAGTTATTCATTACAAACATACAAAAAGAAAAAACACAAAGAGCCACTCTGAACCCGATCCCAGACTTGGGAAAACTAATTGTTGATCACACAATTTTTTCTCGTGCGGGAATCGAATCTGCAGCCTTTGACCCAGCAGTCACTAACCAATAGACAAACTAGTTTATCCAAAATTATTAAATAAAAATATTCATATATGTCAGCAAAAATCTATAACCATATACCGAAGCCGATTAGAGAATTAAAAGCAAACAAATTCAGAAACGAACTAACAAAATGGCTCATTGAGAAAAGTTATTATAGTGTCACAGAATTTCTTGAAGATAAATAGCATTAGTAAGTAGTAATAAATAGTAGATAATGTAATGATAATTAAATATTGATTGGACATAATAAATACTTGGTAATATTAATAGGGGTGCACATATTGTAAAATATAATATATATAGAATATATTTTCTGGTTTTATCGGTTAAATACACTTTTGTTCTTACATGCGTTCTTATCGGTGACTATTTAACATTTGACATTTCATATTTTTAATTCAGTTTTAATTTTATTTTTTACTGTTCTATTTTAATCATTAATTTTTAGTACTTTGTAAACTAAATATTGTAAACAAAAAATGTTGCATGCAGAGAATCTGCGAAACATGTTGACCATTAATTTAATGTCATTAACATCTTGTAAAAACCGTGTTTCAGGTAATAAATGATTTTATTATTATTATTATTCTCTATATTCACATTAATAAACATACAAATTACATTTTTAAATATAAAATAAAAACAAAATATATTTAAAAATATAAAAAATAGTGTCCCACCGGTATCGGGTACAGGGACCAAGCTACCGGTGGTTCGGGCTCCAGAGACAGGAACATCCTCACAATACGTGCCGTATCAAGAAGGACTGCCTTTTGCATTAGGCCCTTAATCCAGCTGTGTAACGTGAGCCTCTGCAGATTATTATTATGATTAAATTACAAAACTATTTTTTACACATAACTAACAGTGAAAACTACATGACTTGTGAAACCTTACTATTGTTAATTAATATACTACATATTAGGTTTTTTCAAAATTTCTAATGGCTTACCTTTGGCGTATTATTATCAGAGTACAATGTAATGTGGTCTTTAGCACCAATGTTGTACTGTTCATCAGGTGTAAAAGGCTTGTGGTACGTTCTGTACGTCGTCAAATATGGATCGAGTTGTTTTCTAAATCCTGTAGAATTGTCGTAAATAGCCGGTGCTTCGTTTCTTCCGGATGCAATGACCTAGTACATTAACTATATGTATAACTGTATTATAGGTACAGGAATAAAAATAAATTAATGGTAACGTTTTTGGGATAATAGTGTAAAGATACAATATATTATTTGTTTGTTTTTGTTTTGAAGTGCTAATTTAGAGTCTTCTCTCTCGAGTTCTTCGACAATGTAGTTTGTTCTTAGTAGTTGAGGCCATCCATTGTAACCGACTTATTTACTTACTTCAACTTTAAAGGAGGAGGTACTATTTTTGACCGTATGTATTGCTTTTTAGGGTTCCGTACCTCAAAAACAAAAAACGGAACCCTTATAGGATCACTTTGTTGTCCGTCTGTCTGTCAAGACCGTTTTTTCAGAAACGTTGGAGGTATCAAGCTGAAATTCATATCAAATACTCAGGTCTACTGTCCCTTGGAGTTGTGAAAAAATTAAACTTCTAAGCCAACGCAATCAAAAGATACAGCCGTTTGTGCTGCAAAATGTTCGACACTCAAGGAAATCAAAACCAACAGGGTACTTTCCATGAATTCAGAATCTTGAAATTTGGTACGAAGCAACATTTTATAACACAGATAAAAAAAAATTGTGAAGAGCGTAAATTTTTAGTTACATTATATAATAAAAACATTTTTAATAATTCTAAACTTATTACCCCTTTCCTCATGAACGTGTAAAGGTATTAAATTGAAATGATGGTTTTCGTTTAGCAATAAAAATACCATAACTTTTACTTATATACCTACAGGTTTGTACGGAACCCTCGATGCGCGAGTCCGACTAGCACTTGGCCAGTTTTTTATGTTTGTTAACCTATTTCCCTGCCAATCGTCAACTGATTTATTTCAAGTTTTCGAGAGAGAATTTTCCTGGTGTGGTCCTGGACCAAATCAGGATTTGATCATGGGATACCAGGGACCTAACAATTTTTTTTTTTAATTGCACGTCTATACCACTTAAAGTAAATACCGTGGGAAGTAATAGGAATAGCGCATTGACAGCGGTTACCTGCCTTTTTTAAAATCAATTATATAGTCACAAGTTATCGATATGCATATGAACAAAACTTACGTCAAATATATATTCAGAATCTGGAGGTCTCACTATGATGTCAGGGGGAGCTAGAGGCGATTTAGGCAAACCCCTAAATGTGTCCTTCATTTCTGATATAACTTTAGGCTGCACTATATTCTTCTTTTGTAACTGAAAACAAAAATGACTATATACAAGCAATTCTTGTACATTTATATAAATATTGTAAAATATTGTAAATATTGTATATTTCGTGTGTTTCTGAAATGTACGTATTTAGATGAGGTTTTTTTGATTTTATTTGTAAATTTATTTTTCCAGTAAAGCAGACAAGAACGAACGAAAGCTTCGAACGCCTAAACATATACATTTTTTTTATAGTGAAAACATACGTATACTTGTTATACAGAGAATAAATATTGATGCCAATAAACATTGATGATTATGTAACAAAATGTTCACCTTGACACATGGAAAATATTTTGTACTAAATTAATACACTCACTCTCTTGTCAACTCCAGTCATAAATATAACTCTTCGGCAGTTTATCCCACAATCTGCTCTTTCCATCGCTTTGTTAGGATTTGGTTTAACGCAGTACTCTCCTGTAGTAGTTCTGTATGACTCTTTTTCAACTACCATATCTCGGCCGGTGAGTCGCTCCGGTAGAGGGTCATTAATTTTCTTAAAATCAAGAAAACATATTAGGAAAACAAAGCAATGTATATAAATAATAACTGCGTCACCCATGGTCACAAAACGGTGTTCGTTGTCGCTGCTTTTAAACAAATGTTCTCATTCAAAGCACGAGAAGTAGTGGGAATTAAGGAACAGAAACAAGAACAAACCTAATAACATTTATTTAAGCAAGTCTAAAACCTCAAAAACCATATAATATCATTAGCATATAATATCCTATTCAATTTCTTTATATCATAAAACTGAAACTCAATTAATATTTCGAATCGATCTGTTTCAGAAAATATTTAAAATTATAGATCTATACACGAAGCGGCACCGGAGCCGTGACGGATGGAACATTCACCGCTTCGTCATCATTCGTCTTCTCCGGGCCGAGAAGGAGCAGTCTGGTTACAATAGTTCAAGCTCTGCTCAGTTTGAGATAAGACCGCCATGTGATAGACGTCTCAAGATTATTCTCATAATTCTTATTCATTCATTCATTCATCAATTTTTAAATATAAAATTACCTTTTAAATACATTTACATAAACAATACATTTAAAAAAAAATGCGCCATCGGTAGCGGGTACAGCATTACTGTAATGAGTGCTTTATCGTCAAATAATTTATGTCCAACGTCTGTGACATACCTAGATACTTTTACAATTCATTTGCAGAAAACGTGTAAGGTGTGTGGATTCTGAAAGTTTATTTCCCTCAGATTCCACAATCCTGCCTTTCTTTACATTCACGACTGCACATTTATCTACATCAAAATCCATCCTGATACATTAACTAAAGGTTTCAAGGTTACCTTAAGTAATCTTATCAATTAGAAATTGCTGCAGACAAACAGTTACAAACATCCATCTAATGGAGGTGGGTAATTATCACACCTTCCCTCCGCAAAACGATACCTTAACCCTGAATCCCCCAAAATAGTATGTACTGAGAGGTTTCAAGGCTAAGCAGAACCAACAAGGGCCTCAAGCTGTAACCCAGAAATATACATCGTCTGATCTCTATATACTCTCCATCACCTTGAGATTGTCGAAATCCTGGATAGCGAAGAACCGTTCTTCATTGCTGCATACATGCCTCCAAGAAAGTGCATAGAGTTGTGTCAATATTATACAACACCATCACTCTCAGAAGCCGCGTATGCGGCTCAGAGTCATAAGCTTTTTTGTAATTTATCCAACATGTCGCCAAATCCTTTTAATTACGGCGAACTTGTTAAATTATATTATTACTATTATCCTAATACAAAAGTTCATAAAAATTGATAATAGTCATAAAATGGCCAGAAATAATTATGATGCGACTAAGGGAATGCACTGTTATCTATCAGACAAATTAATTTAAGAGTCGTGCTTTGGAACGAATACTACTACTACTCGACCAGAGTTATATCGTGGCTTCACAGAATACCGGCAGACAACCAATGTAACATTGTATTGTCCAGTGAGTGAGGGTACCGGAGTCCAAATTCCTCCTCCTCGTCACCCAAAAAGGCGGGCAGCCCACTTACGACTGTTGAGTTGCAGGTATCCATAGGCGTCGGTTGACACTTACCATCAGGTGACCCGCCTGTTCCTCTGTCCCCCTATATCATAAAAAAAACCTTTAATACCCAAAGTGGTTGTTGTCAAAAGGCTTTCCCTCTATTACTTCTATTACCTGAGTGGGACCATTCGGTCAATTTCTTTAGGGATACGGTATGTACTTACACAATCCAAGCTATGGGATATGTCGGGGATATGTCGTAAGCCAATACTAGAAGCAGTTCTTGTCTCATTGTTGGACAGCCTTAAAGGGATGTTGTACTGCACATTACCCCATGTGTTCATGTTCTGTATAAGGAGTTCGTCCAATTGTAACGGTTTGCATGGTTTTATGGCCACCGGTGTCGTGTCCGCCGCTTCCGCCATGATTAATCAAACGTTTTAAATATAATTAACAAAAATATTGGGATTAAAAATAAAAAATATTATAAGAAATAATATTGACAGAAAATTGACAATGTATTGTCATTTTGTTACAATACAGGAAGTTAATGTATTATGGAATGGACTATTACATATAAACTTACTAAAGAGTATTCTCTAACTCCTTTTAAGTTCATTAAACAATGGTTTAGTCGAAGTCGTCTGACGATCTTTATCAAACTATGTTCAGTCAACGAAGAGATTTTAACAACTTAATAAGTATGCACACGTTCGTCAATGCATGCAATTTTATTCCAATGTGTGCGCTTGACCCTTAACGACATTTTTAAGTAATTCTGAAAAATAAGGAATTTCGAAAAAAAACTGGAAAAACTTTTTCGCATTAAAAATAAATAACAGGACAGCGTCTGCCGGCTCTGATATTAAAAATGGAAACACTTATGACAAAGTAGCTAGCCAAATAGTTTTCGCCCACAGCATCGGTCGCCCGCTTGTATTATATTAGTCGGGAACTGTAAAAGTGTAATGTAAATACCTACATATCCCTTTTTTGTTCCCCTTAGAAAGTCTTTGCAAAATTACATGATGATCGGTTGAGTAGTAAGGGCGTAAAAGCGTAACAAATAAAATAATGTATAACATTTTGGAGTTGGACGTGATTAGGATATTTATAAATATTCATAATATGATAATAGAAGGAGACAAAAACAACTGATTGTATTACATAGCTTAAATATAATTTATTTAAAATTCTAAACACTCCTATAATAATTTATTATTTCTAATATGCAAATGATAATACCAAACAATGACCAAAAACATTTATTTCCAAATAGACAACAATTCGTTAATGTTCTAGGATTTACCTTCACCGTCATAACCCTTTTTGACATTAAACAAAGGATTAGTAGATAGATCGTGGGTGAACTGGGCACGTTGGCTCGGCTGCAAGTACATCGGTAGAAGAATATCGTTGTGTGAGAGCCAGTCAATTACGTATTCGGTTATAACTTCCACGTATGGAGACTTCTTCAAGTTGTTATTTAATTTTACATCTTGAGAGTCTTTTAGTGACTGTAAGAAAACAATTGTATTAAATAAAATCGTATACAACGAAGGGCCATTTTAAAAGTAAGTAGATAGGTAAGGTGAACAGTTTTTAAAAGATAGTAAAATGCAGGTTCGACTTGATGCTAAGATATATTTGCTATGATATTAATGATTTTAATAACTGTAATTTTACTAACCTCACTCAAAGCTTCCTTAATAGTACGGCCTGAAGGCTGATTCTATAAATAACAAAAACAGACATTAACAGTACCTACTATAAACAAAACAATCAATTGTATTGAAAAGTATTCAGTTTGTTAACGGTACGTAAAAGTATTTTTTTTGGTTTATGTTTTTACATGAAGCAATTATACAAACATACCTAAATTTTGACGAAGAGAGAAAATGCGCTTTATGTCTATGTAATCATTTTTCTATTCTTGGCCCTTGTCTCAGAAGGGAGAGATAGAAGAAAGAGATATTTGTAGATGGAAAATGGGTAGGGTCAGGAACCTGCCTTAAGGTATACGGCACCACCGTACTTCCTGTGACTGACGAGGCCACTAAAACAGGAGCACCTTTCTCTTATGCGATAGGGGGCAAAACGGGTCATCAAGCAGCAAGCAGACGGGTCATCTGATGGTAAGTGACTACCTCTGCAAATAGACACCCGCAACTCAAGAGTCACAAGTGCGTTTCTGGCCTTTTAGGTAGGAGTACGCTCTTGAAGGTTTGTAGGTCGTATCGGTCCGGAAATACGGCAGGCGACAATTTGTTCCACAGGCTAACTGAGTTTTATGTTTAAAAATAAGATAAAGTAAAACTTTGAAAGGTTTACAAGAACTACAAATTTTCCTGCTCTTGTCTGCTCGATCAACTTCATACTAGAATGATCTAGTTAAGAATTTTAAAAAGAATAACGGTACCTTTGGAAACAGTTCCTTAGACATAGCAAACAAATCCTCTATTTGGTCGTGATACAAAAAGAACGCCCATGGTGCTCCGAAGAATTCGTAGAAGTCATCCAATTTGTTAGTCTAATAAAAAATTTATACAATTTACGATAGTGTATCATGAACCTGATAAAAGTAACGTAGTAGCAAAAAAATATACGAGTACAGTCGAAGGCAGTGAAGCGCTCGCGCTAGTTAGAAGAGAGGGTGACTTCAGTCACCATACATTTTATTATAATCTATAGTATAACTACAAATTCGCAACATATTTGATATCTAGATCGCCACTTCCTTAAATAACCCTATTATATATCATATATGATGTTCACATTGGATGCGATCGAAAATAAAAGCAATAAATATTGGTTAAAACTTATCTATTGCAATAATAATTTTGAATGATTTCTTTTTATTTTTTCCATTGAATTATGAAGCACGTAACGTCTATAATGTGATAAATGTTACAACATGGGAACGATTTAATGTTTCTAAATAAATTTACTTACAAACACTTTATTGTTATTGACTGTACACGTAAGATCATTAAACGCACAAAATTGTAACACACAGTTGACCGTTTCTATTTGTAAAAAAGTGCTTTATTGTAAATTTAACGGTCACTTTACATGTATTTATTGTAGTATATTGAAAGTTCTATGTAATTATCTTTCTATTCAAAACTTAAATAACATATAACGAGCTTTAAGCAAGGATAGCTTTTGCTTAGTGGAATCTATTTCGCATTTAGCTAACAACTTCGACATTAGCGTAATACTTATGAGACAGATTATGCTATTAACAACAACTTCTTAAAAGGCTTTTGCTTTTTGCTTTTGCTGGAGAATTACTTAATTTAATGATATAAATGTTAAAATTATAGACTATTACTTACACTAAATCTTAAGTGTACATTCTTTAGTACCTTTGAACATTGACCGTATAAATACTTGAATTTCTCCAAAGAAAAAGTGCCGGGACTAAGACACGTAATACCATTAACATAGAGGTCTTTTGATAGATGTAACTTGAAATAGCCTCTTTTGAAAGTTTCCATCACAATACCCTGATAAAGAACATGTTAAATTATATACATTTGATATAAAAGAATTATGTAAGCAAGTTACATTTAAAAGTAAATATAATATACATAAATATAAATATGCAGCATGTCCAGCACTGGACTGCAATATGGTAGTTGACTAATATAAACAGGTTGTTACAAACAATATTTTAATGGGTATTAATTAACTATGTAAAGCACTATTATACTTTTACACAGCGCTATTTGGACATAAACTAACCATTGATAAATAGAAAATATGCACAGCGGAAATCGAAACGGGGATTCCCTGACATGGCAATCAAATGCTTTAAAGTCACAATAAACTAAAGCCCGTCGAATCTCTCAAAACCGACACAACAATACACATTAAGCTTAATTATCTTCTATAAATAGCTTTTGCCAGCGACTTTGTTCGCATGGAAAGTTAGAACCGTACCGTATTCAAGACTACAACCTATTTCTGCGCCCAACTTCATATAGATCCGTTCAGTAAATAAGAGTAAAAAACCATTACATACATTATACCCCAAAGATTGTACATAATAATGCGGCAATTTCAACCCAGGCGCTCGAACCTCCAAGTACTTGAGGCCTCCAGGTAAAACACAATACTTGACCTTAGGTTTCTTTAGCTCTAAAAAATTAGGCTTTACGAAGACACTGTAAAATAAATATGTATACACATGTAGGTACAGTTATAATATCAGGTTAATGGACTAAGTATGTTTGTCAACTCATAATAACTTTTGCAAATTTAAGAGTAAAAGAAGGCTTACTACGTATTAGTACAAAGTTATACAAAAAAGATATCACATTTTCATTTAAAAACAATAGTTGTTTTGTTAACTTACAAACTTACTACAGAGAATCTGTCCATCAGAGAATCAAAATCTTATTTACCACACAAGTAGATAACGATAATTCACGGCAGTTTAAAAAAAAGATAATGTTTAAATTTATATGAATGTCTTATGTACGACTTAATACAGAAAAATCACTAACTACTAGTCTACGCTGTAAAGTGATCTTCAACATAAAAAATAGGAAAAACTGTAAACATTATATTTGGTCATTACTAAATGCCGCCATTTACTAAAAATAAGAATACATTTGCGAGATCAGAAGTGGGATAGACCAATTGTTAGATAGAAGTAAACAGTGTTACAAACCTCTCTTGAGCTTCGCAAAAAGAAACTTCGCGTAATCTCTGAGAAGGTCTTCTCAAATTGTTCTTTACATCTTCTGTCGTCTCTTTGAACAATGGATCTAATCGTTTTCTTATTCTTGTACCTAACTGAAAAGGCCATCATATGTAATGTTTTAAAATGACAACAGGCCCAACAGCTTACAGTAATTAGGGCATCAGGATTATATTGATTAAAAATAGCCTAACATACCGTTAACTTAATCAAGCACACTTCCCTGTCGGAAAATATTTTCCCTGTAGGATTTCCACTTATATCATTCGCCAGGACATCTTTTAAGTGTACAGCATTTCAAGACTGTATACTTGTATACATGTGCTACGCATTGAAGATTTTTTAATTGATTAAGTCAACGGTATGCTAGGTTATTTTCAATCAATATAAATCACCAATGATATTTTCGGGATCAGCTGTTGGGGTAACTGACCCGATAAGTTTTGGAAGTAGTACTTTTCCTTCGTCTGTGCCAGCTGGCTGAATGAGGTGAGGATATCTACTTAGCCGGCCAGGCTGTATAAGCCGTCGAACCGTAGCTAAGTAGATAATACTAGGAGCAAGGAAAGGTGTCTATGTTAGCCGGCCAAACTGGTTAGTCCTTGAACCGTAGCTGAAGTGAAACACCAGAGAATGGTTGGAATCGACTTATATTTGATTAAAAGTGTGCTAGTTATATTTACATTTTTGACTATTAAGTAATGGAGTTAATTTACCGCACATTATATGGATTAACCAATCACATTTCTTATTCTATATTTACAATATTTACTGTGCACGCAACCAATCAGCTTACGTTCCTGTTGTCGTTGTATGTGTGCGTGAGTATAAATTAATGCATCGTATAAAACCGCGGTGTCGCGCGGATCGCGTTTATTCGCCGCTTGGTATGCTGTGCGAGTGGATGCGTGCTGTCTTGATGCATTTTCAGAGCTATAGAGTACGTGGCATATGTACGCCACAATATAAATGGGATTTCCATTTATATCATTGGTAACAAAAGTAAATAGTCGCCCAGGAATAGAATATAAATCTCACCTTGTATCCAACTTCATATGAATCAAAATATTTGTGCGCACGTTCGTCCGCATAATAACGCCTAAGGTAACGCGTATGAGGTCCTGCCGCATATACCGATGGATCGCGTGTACAACACTCAGCGTCTATTACTATTCCACCATCGTAAGACAGACCACTTTTGTGTACAGCTAAATATTAATAATAACTATAAAGGTTAATAAAATAAGGTGTGTATAGGATAAAAGATGAAGGATACAAGCCAGCATCACCAATACTAATAGGGTAAGGTATGTTAGGTAATGAAGTACCTACATATTGTATATCTGCTATTATGACATTTCCTGCTTCCCTTCGTTGCTGTCTACAAACACTGTAACTAACTAAATGCTAATGTGTGCTATATAAAATTATGAGTCTCTTGGCTGGATTTTTGTAATTTGCACCGACTTATCAACTTCTAACTAGTAAGAAAGATACAGAGATCGTATTGTGATTGAAATAAATACTGTGTTTACAGCTCTGTGTAATGATCAAAATGTGTCAGAAGACCATGTGCGTGTGATTATTTTTATTATACTTCAACTGTTACTTATCAAAAGTCAGATAAATCTACTGTTATCTAAACATGTTATATGTGAGCTAATTAAAACTGTAGTGTTCTAAAGTTTTCCATACCAAAAATATCAGATATGAGTTTTCAATTACATTTTCTGTTTAGTAAAAATATGTACAAATGAATTTGGTTGCAGCACAAGGCAAAATCCAAATTTATGCAGTTACTAGGGTCACAAAAAACACCAACTATGACTAAGTAGAGAGCGTACAGGTACAAACAAACTTCACCTACCAACAAAGGCTCTCATATCAATTCCTATTTTTCCATAGTAAAATAACGCACAACATTTGAGCTGCAAATATTTAGTGTGCGACAAGAAATCAGCGTGAGTGATAAGGTTACACATTTCGTCACAAATCCAAGTTACGAAATAATAAGAACGATAGACGGTTATTTTCAAATTATTTAAGACCTCATTGATTGTACGATCCACCTGTAACGAATACAACCACTTTACTAAAATAATGATAAAACAGTATAGAATTGTTAAAGATTTATTTATCATAACAATTTCAAAATCATCATAAAAATGACTAGCTCTAAGTTGGGACTCCTCTAGCCTACACGGAGAGAAAGATGGTACGAAAGGTTGATATCTGCTGCAAGCAGGCACCGTACCACAGAATAAAAAAAAACACTTGTTCTGTGCACAGTAGGTAAAATATGTACATATCATAATATAACAAAGGCATTAATAGCTCCTAATATAAACTATTTTACAAGATTGTTTGTGTGCACGGGTGAGCTAATCTTAGAAACTACTACTCCTAGAGGCAGAGTAGTGACTACGAAAGTAATAAGTGTAAGCAACACACACTAAGCGAGACAAATATAATCCAAATACACAGGGCAGGGCTATTTTAATGATAACATTTCAATAGCCATCAGACCTAGTGGACACGAGTATGCCAAGAACTGACAGGTTTAGTAACTGTACAAGATGACAGCGTTACGGATCAGTCAATTCAATTACACAATGATGTAATCTACACTACTGTGTTGAATCATGTAGTTCTTTTTGTTTTTATAGTAGTTTAATAATTAGGCAGTCTGGTAAGGTTTTAACCATTTGAAGACTCACGAAGAGGTTAAGCGTGTTAAGTTAGCAACAGAAATTATAAACCAAATATTCGTTAGTTCGTAGACATCTAGTTATTTCGGTAACTTATAAAAGAGAAGTCGGTAGGAATCCTTTGATACTTACAATTTTTTTTTATTATTTATCAAATAGTATAATCAGTGCAATAGGCTTGCCCCGTATTGGGTAAAGAAAGAAGCCTCCGAGCCTACCCGTTTGGAGATATGGGTGTGAGTAAGATATGGGTATGAGTGAATAAATGTATTATATATATATATATATATATATATATATATATATATATAAAATACGTAAGGTAACTCCTCAATATACGTACATACATTATTTCTACAGAATATATGTACTGCCTTCAACTTACAAATTATAAATAAATCAACTAACATTCTCATTGCAAAACTCAGGCACTCTTGTTTTCTTGGGGTTCTCAGAGGGGAACGGCTCAATAAATATTATGTTCTCTGGTGGAACATTGATCGTCAAAAGTGCATGTATACATAGATAGGCGTGAACTGTAGCACCATAAACCAGAACTTTTGCTGAAAATATAAACATTATTATGATTAGACGATTTAAATTGAATGTTATGGACGTTGCGCTTGTTCAAAGTATTTTGGCGAATCCGAAGTCGGAAATTGCAATGCGGTTGTGTGTTTTAGTTGAAGTCTGCCATACCAATAATCGATAGTTCTCTTTATTTTTTTGATAAATAGTAAGTAAGTAGAGTGTATAACAGGTTTGAGTAATTATATCGTTAATATCTTCGTAAAGTAATACTTTTTCTGAAAGGAGATATCTCAAAGCAGCAATGTTTGATAATAATAGAATCAATTTATTAAATGGTTATAAATGAAGGTCTTAGAAACTATGTAACAGATCATCATATTAAAACATATCAATGACTTATAGTTTTACATGCCATTGATATGTTTTAATGTATAAGTAATACATGACAAGCACCAGAAACTTACCATCAGGATCCCAAGATAACTTTTTAACGTAGTTCAAAGCTCTCTGGGCTACTGTTACGTGGTTTATAATAAATACGTTATCGGGAGTATCGTCACATGTGATCTGAAGCTCAGTATCACTGTACCTTGGAACATCTAGAGGGAAGTACTCTGGCACCGATTTACTCCTAAAACAATTTAAAGTACCTTTATAAATTCTAAGACTAAATTCTAATTGGCATAATGTGGGTGTTATTGTATATACATATGTATGTGCAATACTCCGTAACTTAACATGTGCCGTGTAATACAGCTAACTGAAATTCTGTGCTGTGAAGTAAGCTCCTTACAGTCTGAAGGTTTTGAGCATATTTCACTCAGTAAGAATAAAATACATTTGAGATTGCTTATTTCCACTTTTATACGTTTTAAAATGTTCTCTTTTCTTCCAGGTGCCAAGTAAGGTTATGCATGCATGTTTGTGATAAAAAAATAAATATTCGTATAAATGGCACTACCGTTCGGTTAGTGGAACCGGGCAACTGTATTGCAAATGTGTAACAGATCTAACCCTTTATTGTCTGGTAGTACACACAGTTTTGATACCTTGAGTTTAGTTGAGGCAAGTTACTTACTGTCGATATTGGTTTCTTTCCAATAAGTGTTCCATATAATTCGGATGTTGATATTGTTTACCGAGAAATAAAAATAGGAGATCGTAGTGACATCGACTCCCACTTGTCAGCGTTACGAATTTCTCTTGCCTGTAATGATAAAATAAACACAGGAATGTAAATTTCTCCTGGTCTAAGACGTCCTGGCTACTTAACGTTATCCCATCGCCAAAAGTTGCTTATATGGTTTTTAATTACACAATGCTGGATTGAATGTATATTTTAAGTACTTGTATCATTTGACATCATAAGAATCTTAGTTTTTAATTACACAATGCTAGATTGAATGTATATTTTAAGTACTTGTATCATTTAACATCATAAGAATCTTACATCATCCTAGGTAACGTAACGTAACGTAATATAAGTCAGTTTAACGTCCCTCCTTAGTAATAGAGATAGGGACTGACCTCTCGCTCACAGCGCTTGTGCGCGCCATGGAGCGAGAGGTCATGGGAGGCAGTGGTCACCTTCCGTGAAACTGTTATGACACAGAAGGAGGCTGCGGTAAGGGAGAGGGAAAACACGACTACCCTTTACACCCTACCTTTCTGTTCGTACGAGTTGTGTAACATAAAGCTTAGATTTTATTTAAATAAAAGCCATATTTGCATTACAAATGACAAAATATTACGTTTCGTTTGTAAAACTTTCCGTTACGTTACTTAGATACAAAAACCGGAAATTAGTCACAAACATACTTTTTTAATATTTTCAAGAGAGGAACAGCAAACAATAAATAAAATATACACCGTATTTAAATGGGGAACTAGCTATAGTTATATACTGTACTACAATGTATACAAGTATCAATAGATATGCATTGCCTATATACTATAGTAGTCTGGTTTTTTCACCAGATCAAACTCTTTTATTCATTCTATTAAAGATTGGATTTTAAATTGTAGACATTTATAACTAATCCTATAACAAAATTTTCAAACTCACAAATTAATCTCAGCCATTTTTCCCTGTATCACATTTACATAATAAGTATATGGTACGCTCTTCAAGTATTTGTCACTACGGGTATAGCAGTACAGAAACATCGACTCTGCCACCGGATTTGCGTGCCGTATGTACGGCAGTCCATAGATTGATATAAGTGTAATGTTCGTGAATGTCATATACGTTGTGGGTTGGCTGCAATGTAATTAAATGCATTAGGTATAGAAGTGGTTTATCATATAGTGGTGATATTCCATAGCCTTGATTTAAGCAATGCAACGAATTGAACTTCAAAATCCTCATTTTGTGATAGTTGTGAGAGATTCAATTTAATATGAATGGCAAACTGACATAATGACACCGATGTTAATTAGGTTTGATGCCGTAAAACGTAGCCATGACGTCACGCCTACTTATTGTCAAATCACACCCTTTTAACGTAAATTTGATGATTAAAAAATAAAATGAAAAAATTACCGTAAATCAGAAAGGCAATCGTCAACTATTTTCTTCGAAATGTTATTGCTCAACTTAGTGAAATTATTTAATTTAAACATATTATTTTTTATCCAATTCTATCCATGTCATATGCACGGTGGAAATTCGTGTTAATAGATAAATAAAAATACAAACATGATATCATGAAAAAAAAGGGTTATCATACAGGAATCTGGGGACAGTTGTGAAAGGCGTAATGTTCTGTAGTTGTTTGAGTGTCAATAGTCAGAGAAAAACAATACCTCTGTTATTTTATAATTTAAGAGTAAGAGTTATCTTTTGTTTTATAGAAACTACTATCTTTTTAACATACTCAAATAAAAGGGCATTCAAAAATCCGAGTGAAGTAGTAGAAGCCCCTATAATAACAATACGTGTGGTGATATCAACTTTAGACAGACTTGTGTACTTCTTACTGATGAACCAAGCGCTGAATGGTACTCTGTAAACAGATAAAAGTAACAACCAATGTAATCAAATTATTTTCCTTTAGAAGATATTTTCATTTTTAATCAAGCGTTGTCCAAATTTTTTACCGAAAAAAGCTTTATGGTCCTGAACTTTTGAAAATGAGTAGGTACTTTGTAATCTGACAAATTAAATTTGATAAATTAGTAACATTAAATATATATTCTATTCGAGATTTCTCAGGATATTCTGATTTAAAAAAGGCAATATGTATGCATGGAGTTTATTATGAAATAAAGAGTAGTTAGGAATTTTAAAAATTGTAATTAACCAGCATCTACAAAAACACATTATATGTTATAAAATGATTTGATGTAGATTTGACTCTATCATAGGTATGTCGGATTACAAGGGTTACCGGATTAGCTAGGGGGCCCTACTGTGGTGGGTCTACTGTGTTATGAAAATACGAACATAGCATTAATCATGGCTTCTGTCCGCTTCAACTCAGGCACCGTCACGCTGTCTATCTCCATATTTCTTGGCATCAAAGGAATCATAGAAGATACTAACACGTTGCCTTTATGAACGGCCTGTAAATGAAAAATAGAACTTATCGAATATAAGGACTTACCCAACTTAAGCTTTAATTTAACCTACTTAGAACTTTGTTATGTACTACTAGATATACTACTCGTAGAACTTGAGCGTGATGTCTGTTTATATAAGTTGCGACGGCAGCAACTGGGTAAAAGTGAAAGGGCAGTAATCAAGAAGGAAAATCTAGGAAATTTTCTTCTCCTTCTCTTTCTCTATCTCTCTCTCTATAACCATTATCCGTTTTACCGATAAATACTATAATAAAGCAAAATTTAATAAAAAATGAAACAGCTGTATTATTAGTTACCTCCCTTTTGATGCTGACGTTATCCCATAATTTTATATCACTGACACTATTAAGATAATTTAAATGATACCTCACAAGTCAAAAGCCATCATGTCGTGTGGGCTGTAGGGTGTCATAAAAATAACGTCAAGCGGGTACGGGAAGATAAGCTAGGATGTACCAGTTCTGACAAAAATGAAAACAAAGTTCCATGTTAAGTGGTAATAAATAATCAACACTCTAGATCACAAATTTGGGTACTGTGATTACATTTTTTTTTTTTAGTTTTCATTGATTTTTTTAATATAATCCTAAATAACTATTGTTTCAATGGCAGTCACAAATCCAATTAATAATATGGTCAGTTTGGTACAAAAATGGTTAAAAAGGTTTTATATGCTAACTTTGACACCTAATAAAAAAATGGACTATACTACCCCAGGCAAGTCATTTAAAAAATGACCCAGTTACAACAAAAATATATTCAAGATTATCAACCACACAGAACAAATAATTAATAAATAACACGTGGTTATTGATGATTTCATTTTTGTTCTCATTTTTGCCACCTAACATATCGCCCCCTTCGCGCTTGAAGTTGAGTTTCAGGACACTATGTACATGTATACTTGTACTCAAATAACAAAATCCTTTATCTTGCGCACAAATAAGCATGTTAATGGTTTTAAAATAATAACTTATTACGAGGAGAATAAACTTACCCATTTGTTCCTATATGCTGAAACATACATCAAGGTATTACTCCCCGATAACCGCATTAGATCTCTAGTGAAAAACCTAAAATGTTGTTCAAATACGGGGTAAACTATGATTGTTTTTATATTCGAAAACCCAGCGTTTATTCCATTGCCTTCACAGTGGTATTTATGTAGTTGGTAAGAATCTAAGTTGAAGCGACATCGTAGAAAGTCAACTTCTTCTGGGTGCCTAAAAGCATAGAAAAACAGGAGTAGTACAACAACATGACATATTAGAACTGTCGTGGATACAGGGATCTAAAAGAGCTTTTTCTTTTACAAACACTAGAATTGTTAAGATTATAACAGAATTTGATGCACATCAACTTACCACACCTCTATTCTCTGTACTTCACAGAAAATTATATTTCCTGACTCTGCTATAATTAAAGAGAGCACCTACCTTAGGTAAGGAACTAATGTAAGTTCTTAGAAAGATATAATGAATAACTTTACACACTCTAATATCCCTATACCGATGACTGACGTTCCGCTAGTGAAAACATATGATTGATTCTCATTGTTATTTAATATCGTATTTTCTATAGCCTGTAGAGTTTCCTTCGCTTCCAAGGGGTGCAGTAAATTTGCTATATCAGGTATATCTATTATTTCTGCGTCACGAACTCGTAGCTTCCTGTAGAATAAATTTAACAACAGCATATTCATACTTTTCAAGAAGTTTAGGACAAAGACTAAAGTTTTATATATAAGTATATTTAGATTTGGTCATCTAAAATTTGGTCGCTTGTAATATATGGAGCGCCCATTTTTGTCTTAGTTCAACTAATACCTCAGAACCAACAAGGCATAAGATAGGTTTTAAGACAAATTGCCAGTAAGTTCAAATTAAAGTACATTAGTCACGGCACAATTGAAACGGACGTATTCTGTTGAGATAAATAAACATACCCCAATACTGAACTTCTATGTGCCACATACAGAGCGTAATCACAGCACACGCGGTTTCTTATAGGAACAAACTGTAATAAAAAATATTGCAATAATAATAAATTGAATTAAAAACGGTGTAAGGAGAAAAGTATGTACACGGCACGAAGGACTGTAGGTAACCAATGGCAAAGTGATATTTTTCCTTCAGCTCTCTTTTATTTAAAGGGGTAGAAGTTCTTCGTATACCATTCACATTTGCACTTAAACTAATTCAATCCTGTTGCAGTCACATAAATAAGGGGAAGTGACCAAAGTAGGAATAAAAACTAGTGAGTCCGCCAAAAAAGAGGTGTCTAATAAATTCATGATTGTATCGAACAAATTTAGATGTATCTATAAAACCTATAAAAACGAATTAAAAGAATGGTGACTTACGCAAAAATTTTGCAATAACGGGAAATGTTGATCAGAAGAGTGAATACGAATGATACAGTAATCATAATCCCTCATAACATCAAACGCTGCCTCTAACATATCGAAAGAAAGTCTGAAAAATTACTATACTATACTATAAAAATTATTTCAAAGAAATTTCAAATTAATAAACTTTTCCACAGAACCACCAAAACTTACAATAATGCTTACACGTTATACAATGTTGTTTAAACAATCAAACAACTTTGTGTATCGTGTAAGCAGCTAGTTGTTACAATTATGCTAGATTTTGATAGAACTAAATTATTAGCATTTTCGCGTTTAATCATATAGTAGTAGCAAAAGAATTTCTTCGACAATTGGATTCCCTTCCTTCGATATTTTTATTCCCATGGGAAATAACCAAATATACGTGACTTCACTAGATAGGGAGGGATTGACGAGCTCCGTTCAATAGTATATAAATAATATAGATTATTATTTAAATAGTATGACCAAACAATAAAGTAGAAAAAGGAGTACTTGAGTAAGTTTGCGAGTGATTGAGTGCGTTTTGTATGTTTGTGTGTGTGTGGGAGCGTTTTTGTGTGTAAATTTTAATAAGATTTGTTCTTTACCAGATCAAAGTAAAAAAATTATCGGTATCACTGTACCTGCGATTACGTATATTACAATTTAGTAACACGTCATTTACATTTGGTATGTGGATCTGGATAAATATTTAAGATTATATTTACTTTGTTGTAAAATGAGAGTAAAAAAAGTAGTGAAAATGTCGTTTTGCCCGCTCAGTCTCACCCAATTCGAATGTAAAGACTTTATCGATTCTACTTCTATTGGTATTGGGTTGATAAGAGAGCTCTATGTGTTAACGTAAGATTAAAGTTAATAAATATTATTATGGTATTTCCAGCTCATCATAGAACTAAGACGTAACGAATCAAATCGGCTTAAAATACAAAACCTTTAAAATGCTTCGGTGTGCTTTTTCTAGGGTCTATTGTCAGAAACTTGGTTTCACCCGTAGAGCCCCAAGCTAATATACAATACTCGGCTAACAGAACTGATCTAAGCCTTCTGGATACGGAAATAAGGTAAAGTAATAAAAAAATTAAAATAAACAATCATAAAATTATACCTACCTAGTTTACCTACCTGTCATCAATATCCTCACGGAACGCAAACAGCTCTATCATAAATGCATTCCGAGAGCCTTGATAGGTAGCCGACATTTTCTGATTCAATATTGCAACTGTTTTTATTGGAGTTTTAAACTCTATAACAAATATTCATTCGGGTACTATCAATATCTCTTATAAGTACAATTTACTTTTTTATACTGTGGTTCTTTGTAAAGAAAGATAGAGCCTTCCCATCTCTTTCTGTGGGTGTGTTGTAATAGGCGATTAAAAGATCGTATGGTTATATAACGACAGTATAAACATACATATATCGTGACTAGATTATAAAATTGTCCCATCTTTAACAATAAAAATATATATATAATGATGATAGACCATTTCATGAAACATGAACATTTCAAAAAATGGTTGGCCGCATCATAATTGATGTGATCAATTTTTATGATCTGGCCACGACATACATATATACTGTCCTAAACGAATCGAATAACGGCAATAGGCTTCCCCCTATTGAAACGCCTCTGCCCACCACTTCGAGTGTGTATACTACAAAACTTTATAAAAACTATCCGATGCGAATATTATAGAAACTGTAAAAAAATATTTATGAAAGCTGATTTATTAAAGCTTTAAAAAATCTAGGAACCCGGTGCGGTGTTTGTTAATCTACTTCAATTCAATCGTCGTTCATATGCGAACACATGAATACTTACTTTTTAAGGTCTTCTTTAATTTAAACGATGCGGGTTTTTTCAACGAAAAACTTGAATTCGCCGGCCTGGGTCAAATAAGCTATGTTAATATTTAAAGTAGTGTGGGTGACATGTAACGCGATGCTTATTTGTTACCATAACGGAGGGGATCATGTGTATCATCTGTCATGGAGAAAGTGACAACGAGTAAGAAAGCGGGTATAACTGGTTATTTCTACATAACCCCCCAGTTGGGAAAATTACTTGCGAACATCAACAACAACATTGCGATCTGTTGCAGGGTTGCTGTTGTTGCAAAAGGTGATAGAGAGAGGTAACGATTTATTTACACAAATTACAGCCTTTGTTAGCTTTGGCATTTTTAATTATTCCCACAAAGTTTTTTCCAGTGTTGGAATCGAACCCACGATCTTTGGCTTCACAGTCAGGATCACTAACCGCTAGACCCACAAGCCAGTCACTCACTAGCATAAATACAATATTAAACAAATAATATTGTTAAGTCAAGTTTTGTCATAAATGTGAGTAATATCAACATATGCATGTTATTATAAGTAGATACCTTATTTCACAGGACGGGTCGTCTTTCAGCCATTTTTGATCGATATTTACGATATCATAATCAAATGGATCATCATCCAGCATATTGGCTACAGAGAACATTGCATAATGTGATACATTGGGCGAGTAATTAAATATTCGGTCACTCAAATCATCAGAGTCATATTGCTTCACTATAATATGATCTAAACTCTGTCTCATTTTAGAAATTCTTGTAAAATTTACTTTACTCAACTTTTTCGTCGGTATTGGATGACTGTTTCTCTTTTTAGGAACATGCTCCTCCGGTATCTTCAAACAAAATATAAATCTTTTAAAGGACATTGCAAAATGCCCATTGGGTAGCGCCGTTGGCATTTTTGAAAATATGAAGTATGTACTAACCCATACTGACCCTGCTGAGCTGTCTGTATAGGGACAGTATCAGGGCAGAAGTTACGATATATTTTCGACACAAGTACCTGTGCACTACGCACTCTTTTTCACAAATAGTTTAATACTTAAATTACTTGTTACTTACGCTAAATGTGTGGCAAGAAGAGGACGTCTTTTGTACATTTTGAAATGGATGCCATTTTCCCTTTAGTATAGGCTCTCTACGAACAAAAATAGATCATGCACTTATTTTATTTGAACTACGTTGTTGCGACCATCAGATGTTCTTAATCTTGAATTCATATCCATTGATATTAAAGAAAATAGTTAGGTAGGTACTGTCATAAGGGTACTCGTATTTACGCGACAGATAGTTTTTTTTATATAGACATATATATGTTTAAGTCCTTATGGTTCAGTCATTGACATAATTGTGGTATAACTGCCAGCAAATTAAAAAGATAACTTACCCGAAAACTTTTAGCAGTTCATTCACTCGCTTGTTTTTCTCCTTTTCAAGAGGTGTAAATGAACTGAAACCATTGAAAGGTTTTAAATCGTATATTTTCTGAAGCTTCCTGTAATTAATATCTGTATTCAGACACATAACCGTTACGGCGCGTCCTTGGACCTAAAAGGAATGATTAAAATATTAACAGACAGAACTTAACGGAATTTCTCACTCGAATTAAGAGCCTCCCTACGAAGGAAGTATATATATGTGATACTTCGATCGAATAAAATACGATCGATGACTGTTATTTCTCCTAAAGAAGCTAGTGTCTCACCAAAAGCTTCATAAATAAGAGGTTGGTAGGATTGTTCGTTCCTAGCGATAGCGGGTAAAGTTAAGCAGAGATTATAGAAACACAATTTGTAGCGGAAATAAGTCGCATATATTGTTCACAAGCACTAGAAGAGTTAATACATACAAGGGAAGAAAATTCAGAATACAGAGCAGAAAAGCAAAGCGAGAAATACAAAGTTCTTTCGGAAATATAGATACGCGTCCTATTTAAATAACGGTCGCCGCCTCGGCGTCTGTAGTATGTAACGACTGGCGAGGCAGGGAAAACCGCCGCCGGCCGCATAATGGGATTCTTACATTTCTTCTTACTTTCATAAAAAGGCGTATGCGTTGTTACGTAAACGCCACAGGTTTAAAAGTAACATAAGCTCTGAATTGCTACTATTCAGAACTTATCAATAATAGCAAATTTATTAGGGATTAATAGGAATAGAACTGTCCCAATCCCCTTCTATGAAGCTTATGGTGAGAAGTAGCTTATTAAGCATTACCTAAAACTTAATAAAACCTTTGTCGGGTAGGTATACTGACACTACCACTGAGCAATCAGGCACTCACTTTTAAGCGTGGATTATATGTAGACGTACATATGTTATGTTCACGTGCCATTGTTGTGTTGTAATTAATTACTATTTAGGTTTAGTGCATTTGTTTTTGTGTATTAGGGAGTATCTTGTATTTTTTATATGTAAGGTTTATTTTTTTAAAATAAGATATATATACATATACATACAATACAAATTCTTCTTTCTTCTATTCCAATTTAAAAAATATTAAAATTAATTTTTATTTAACTTTTTAGCATGTCGTATTCCAGCAACCATTTGTATACCTAATTTGAGATGGTAAAAAATATATTTTAAAGCTTCCAAGGACAAAATATACTTACATCACCTACAAGAATTTTTCTTTGACTTTCTGGGTGACGTCCAATTAATTCACTAATATAATACTCTCCGTATAACTCCTTTAGACGCGGACATGTTTTATCTAATATGTCTACAATATCATCATTGTCTTCTTCCCTAAAAACGACAAACGACGAAAACAAAGAGTTCAAAATCGAGATAGACAAGAAGAGTCAGACGAATACCTTTTGTTTTTTTTAATTATATTTTTACTTTAATTATTCACATACAAACCTGGAAGGGGGGTCTCTTTTAATTATTTCGCAAAACTTCTATTATTGCTTTATATCCTTTCTTAGCCAGATGGAAAAAAGTAATTTTGTAACCTAACCTGTAACCTAATATACATATATAGACTAAGAAGTCCTTTGTGATTTTTACAATAGATGCTGCACACTTACACATAAACACACATGTACTCACACTTACTACATACTACTTATATACGATTATATATCTTCGTAAGCAAACTTACACTGCCCGACGTATCTTTAATTTTGGGCAAAAATCTTGCCTACCGGCTACAACCAAGTAATTGCCAAACCTGTCCTCCTTTGCTCTGGATAGGAACTTGTAACAGTTGTGTTTTTTAAATGCCCCGTGTCTTAATAACAGGTCTGAAAAAACATGCAATATATGCTAATTAACTAACACATAGTAAAAAATAATAATTTCTAGATTAAAAAAAATATAATGATGAGTTTGACTTTGCATATTTAACGCATAGGTGGGTATAATTGGTCTCCCTGAACCGTAAGTGTCGTGTAGTCAATTATTTTGTTGAAAAATTAAAATTAGTAGAAAACCAGTACAAGCAAACACTCTTTTTAGTTCTACTAATAGTTTCATTGTGTTATTGTTACTACTTTCTAGTAATCTCCTACAACAAGTTATGAATGTTTTACCTTCTGGACAAAACGTAGGTACGACAAACACAATGTGTGTGAGGTAGCAATCGTTTAAGAATACAGATATGAGAGCTTCTTCAAGGAAAATATCCGTAACTTTGTCAGTACAACACATAAAATGAACAAACAGCGTGTTTCGTGAAAGATAGTATATCCTAAAAGTAGAATATTTTTAATGGGTATCATACAAAATAAATTCGAACAATAACATCGAATAATCCCATCCTAGTCAACTTCTAAGAATACAGCATGGTCCAAGTTGACTTTGAAATCGACCACGAACGATAAATATTAGACCGACGAACGATATATTTTAAACACCTGCAATGCTGTATAAGCGTCTCATAATGTATGTACTTGACAATATACGGTTGCCTTTAAAAAAATAGTACGGGCGGCAATGTTGATTTCGGATGGTAATTCAGTTCAGAACGCAAAATGTTATATGTACTGTACAGCATTCTAATGATAGCTGGTTAACGATTGTCAGCTGTCCTGTCAATATTCGTTCTGTAAACAATCAGCTGATGGTTTTTAACACTCTCGACATGTTTTTAACACTCGCGACATGTTTTATGTAAATGGCTTTTTTGTACGGTTGCTTACCTTACTATTTTTGAGACTCTGGTGTACATAAATATTACAGAAATATGGATTGGATATGAATTGTTGATAACTAAAAACTACTGTGATCTGACTCCTATTAAAAAATGCGGATATTATGATGGATATTTATTACTCAATCACGCTAGAAAACCAATGTACAAAGATACATATATAGATTAAGATTCTGGATCGACATTTTATCCTGGAACAAATGTGCGGATCAAAATTTCCATTTGAACGTCGCTGCAACAACTATAATAAAATATGATTAGAACAAACAAAATCATGGGTAACAAGGTAGAATCATAGATGGATTGGAAGTTAACTCACTGATATAAATTTCTTATCCAATATTCCCAACCGGCGGGGTCAATGCTACTCACATTCGGGTGATCCGAGAGCGCTATAAAACCAACGACCATCTTCTGTTCATTTACCATACATATCGAAAGAGTAGACAGTTCACTGAAAAATCATGTTAACATAACTCATGTACATTTATTGAATTTTATCCAGTAACGAGAATGTATCAGGAAGTCTTTCTATTTATAGTAAATTATGAGACAGTTTTTAGGTCAGACAGTATACCCTTATACTGGGTATAAGTAAAAATATAAAGCCGGGGTGCGTTACAACTTTTCATATTTTTTCATTGGCGTTATTTAAAAATATTGAATCCGACAATTATTGTGGGAAAATTATATTTTCCCATAATAATTACCGGTGTTTTCGTTTTTTTAATGTCTGTATGGCACAGATGCTGCAATACTGTGAAGACAAAGTAATAATTCCTAGTATGGGAGTTGTCTTCATGTAATAAAGCTGAGGAGTTTCTCTGTTTGTTTATATAAATGGGCTAATCTTACAAACTATCAGTTAGATTTCGATGTTCATATTTATATTCCGTATAGTATTTACGAATAGCAAAGTGTAGAAAGCATCACGCCGCAACCTTACGTGACGGTACTATTATCAACAATTAATAAACTAAATTATGAGAAATATCAAACTCATGTAGTAGCAATTAATATTAAATTTAAACAAGGTATTTTAGCTTTATGTCCCGAATTGGGGATTGAAACAAAAGGGTAATTTGCTAAGTGTTGGTCATTGAGATATACTCAATAGGCCTGTATCTTAAAAAAGGGGTCGCTATTGAATATTAGGGGAAATTTGTGTACACGTGTGAGATAACAACGTAGGAGTGCATGTCTTGGGATGCTGGGGAGGACAATCAGTGTTAGAGCTTTGGGGAGGACGGTTGAGCTTGGGCTGTAGCAAGGCGGACAAGGTCGGAGTCACGAGAGTTGGTGTTGCAATTAGATCACGGAAATCTCAACATATATGTTCGTTGGGGTGTCTCGGTGAGACATAAACGATTTATTTTTAATAATTTTAGTACATATATTTATATTGAATATTAAATGTAATTGTGTCCCAGACTGTGTAATATAGTAATCATCAAGTAGTTAAAGGTACATATCAGTATAGCAGCGTCATGTTGTTGCCATTGCATTAGGTATTGGTTTAGGTACCTTTAAAAGAGATGAATGACTATTAGTCGTCTTGTGAAACTTCTAATTGTGGAATTCGAGTTCTCATTGCGGGTACGAGACACCCTGGTGCGCAACGGGCTGCTGTTGAAGTAAGATTTCTGGTAAACCATAGTTAGGGGTGGCTATAGGGTGACTAGCGATAAGAGTATTGTGTTTCGGTACGGAGCAGTCTAGTGCATTGAAACCTTAGCCTGCGGTCGTATACTGTTAATACAACCGTTAAAACTCGGGTGGAGAGCGGGGGTTCAAATCCCTAGTCGGTAATGAGTACCGATAGTATAGTTAATATTACAGTAGTGGGCAACAAATAATGCACATCGACCTCTAGAAAGAGACATTAGGATTTGTAGAGCATTGTCCCTTTCGCACACCTGTGTTACGTTTTGTCAGTCGTTCGACAAATGCGGTGGAGTAAGGTCGCGTGCAGCTCAGAATATATATAGAGAGTTGTCAACACCCGTATATTTAAATGATTTAGAATTGTACTATGGCATCTTTAGGAAAAAGAGGAAAGCCTTTACATGGCCAGTCACGCCAGATAGGATCGGGGGCTATTAATTATAATGGATCTGAAAAGAACTTGAGAAAAATACTTCATGAGTTGGGATTTCGGTTCACTAAAATGGAAGATAATAGAAAAGTTCTAATGGAAAAGCCCGATGTAAGTCTCAAACGAATGAAATACCTTGATAAAATAAAAAAACAGGAAAAAATAAAATCTATATGGATGAGTCTTACTTACATACATACATCACACACTAAAAGAAAATCTTGGAGTGATGATAAGAAAAAAGGTGTAAAAAAGACAATTTCAAAAGGTCAACGTTTGATAATATTGATGCGATTGCCACGGTATCATCCGGATTTTAATACAATTGAAAATATATGGTCTCAACTGAAAGGTTATGTAGCCTCTAGAAATGTGGGTATGAATTTCACTACAATAAAAAGATTGTTGGCTGAACTTGTAAACATGATTGGGACTGAAGAGTGTAAAAAGGTTTGCGATCATAAATGTGAGAATTAATATCGAAGATTTCAACATGGTCTAGATAATTACACTGATAGACTGGTAATAAATACGGCTGATAGCGACAATGTTATTGACTTCATTGAGAGCACTGATAGTGAATCGAAAGGAAAGTGAGGATTTATAATTATTTTGTCAGAATGTATCACTTTTCACTATAATCTAAGGACAACACTTATAGAAAAAAAGTTTATAAAAAAAAGAATAATCAAAATAATCACAATAATTGTTTTAACAGCTCTTAATATATACCGGACTGTTAGTATTTCGTGCGAAAGGGACAACGCTCTACAAAGCCGAAATTAGCCGATTGTCTCTTTCTAGACATTTTTTTTTTTCATTCTTTCTTTGCATTCCTTCTCGCCCAGTACTGTACACCCATGATGAGGCGGTAGGACGGGGCCTCCATCCCCGTTGCTTGATAATGTTCTAGAGGTAAACTTATATTGTAACCGTGTTTAAATATACGATGGAATAGATTTTATAATAAACCCTTGCTAAAGTAAGTTAATGTTAATTGCACAAGATACAGTTTTGAACTCTTCTTGTCGCGGTTTGTTATTTATTTTACTGGATCATCGAAAGCCTGTGGAAAGTTGTCGAGCAACTCGTCGAGTCTTACAGTCTAACACGGAATAAGGCGGTGCGTTAGACCTCCCCTACAGGGAGAGCTGGAGGGCTGTCTGGCTATCACGAAAAATACAGTTTAATAGGTAGATATCTACATTACTCAATCTAGGACTTCCGGGGTACCATCACACTTAGGATCTAAGCAGTATCTATAAACTCAAAAGAAGCTATGGGAACTGCTAGTAATAATATATACATTTGTATGTTTATCATAAATATTATTTTTTTGTTCGTTTTAGGCTATAAGTTATAAAATTACTATCTATGCATGCACCGCATATTAGTTGACAAATTTATCATGAACTTTACACTAGATACTGAAAAAGATATTCTTACATCAATGCACCGATATTTACGTCGCCGAAGAGCGCCTGTGTGTAAGGCACAAACATGAAGAGTTCAATATCGTGTCTATCGCCTTCAACCGCTCTCCGAAATCGATGACCTGATTTACCAACATCATAATCAAAATATATTGACATAACTCGCACTGCTACTTAAATGTACTGAAATAAATTTCTGAAATAATTGTCAGTCGTTGTTTATTTTATAGCTTTTATTAAACTAGTAGGTCGAGAAAATAAAATTAAAAAAAAAAACAAAATTTTAAACTATGCAAATATATTACAACCATAATTTACATTTTGAACTTATTAAAAAATTGTAAATTAATTTAAATTAAATGTCATCAATTAATTAGATTTAGACGCTAAGAGAGAACGCGTCATTTTCGAAATACTGATATTATTAAGTACGCTTTTTTGCGACATATTCCAACTTTTTAAAAATGTTCGTACTCATAAGCTGACTATTATTGAAAATGCATCAGAAAACTGGTTACAGGATGGTAATAAAATTTATTAGTCTGTATGATTTATTACATTTCCTTGCATAAAATGAATAATATTTGAGTGTTCATCCAACAAAGAGCCAAAATGTTAGTAAAACTAAATTATGCTAAAACAATGTTAGGCATTCTAATGCGAGAAAATTAAAAATGCTTCTAAGAACCTAAACAACTTACAAAACTATGAACTAATCAAAATACTATCAATCACATCTATAGACAAACAATAAATCTTAAACAATGCTTTATGTTAGCACATAATTATAGAGATTCAAATATACATGAAGTTAAAATATATTACCAACGAGAAAACAACTAATACGTCACAAAATTCAAGTCAAAGCCGCCAACACACATTAAAAATAAATTGTAATTTAAAAATCTGAATAATGTCTATAATTACACATTGGTTCCCTTGAGAAACCGCACTAATATTACCGTATGGCTTAGTACACACATCTTGATATTCTCGTGTTAGTGTAAAAAATAAGTCAATTCAAGATATATAAAGTATGTATGTGCTAATACTCAGTCTAGGTTTTTAAATTAAAGGCGGAAGGTTTTTAGCTCGCACTAAATGCGAGTGGGACTTAGACCTGCTAACATTATTATTAGGAGTAGTTTTAACGGTTAAACTTGCTACTGTGTTTTGTCTTTGAAGGTTGACTTTGTTTGCGCTGAGGGGAGCTCGTGGTGTAGCGAAGCCGTCGTTATTAAGTTTGATTGCGGACCGAGTAAGCCTGGTGGGAGTGTACAACAAATTGCTTTTAGGTGTCATATGCATGTTAACTTGTTGTATGTTTTCTTTTCCAACTTTAGGCGTCAATGGTGTTTTGACCCTTGGAGTTTTTTTTTGGGTGCCATTAGACTCTTCGATGTGGTGGAACACGATATTTGGGAGAACAGATTCGTGTTGCTTCGGATTCGCCATCGAGCTTCGACTGATTTGTTTCTCATTAATGCCGTCCTGAACAAAAAATAAAATATTAATAATATTTTTTTTTTTAACCTTCAAGTTCAGGCCTAACTATATTTCGTTATTGTTCAGGACTTAACACTAATGAATGGCTGTTTGATAGGCTAATGTTTATGTGAGCCAGTACAAAAGTTACTGTCATTTTGAGGATTTTAGTCTAGCATTGATCACAGACTGGCTATTATGCCTTTATGCTAGAGCGCTGACAATTCTGCGTATAGCGCCAGTGACAAATTAGTAAAAAATATCTTTTGTTTATTGCTTCATTACTTCATTGTTCAGGTACGTTTATATATAATATACTAACAGATTGACAGATATACAAGGTTTCGCGATAGGAACCAGGTACATTAGCAAAGAACTTACCTTGAAGTCGGTATAAGTGGTAAGAAGTGTAGTTTCCATTAAAGGGTTCGGCTTTGTAGAACGAGATTCTTCCTGTGACGCTGTGGAGCGAGTCGCGTTCATTGAAGGACGTCCAGTGCTGCGACGCTTACCATGTGACTGGAAGTAAAAAAAATACAGTTATTGACAGCATACATACATCTACGGCTTTTTCTCTTCATGATATGAAGGGACATCAGCCCGCATACCTTCTATCCTTGCATACTTCAGGAGCTTTTTGTTTTGTAATTAGACTTTTTAGATTATCCCGAAAGTTTCAAGATCTACAAAAATCACAATTTTTTAATGACAAATGCGATGGTAGAGTACTTGGATGAGGTGTAGAAGTTTTAAAAACATTTGCAATTTAAGATTAATGTAATAATCTTAAATAGCAAATTGGATTAAAACTTCAGTTATGTCTATAGGACTGTAATAAATACAGGTATGCCACCTTCAACATACATTTATGAGTTTATGCCTAAGTTGTTTTTAAATATGTTTGAATTTAACAAAATGCTCATGTTGCAATTAACATGTGAAGCTTCTTTCTATACATACCCACACCTAAAAAGTAATTAGTAATATGAATATTCATCTACATTTAACATTTTATTACGATTTTCAATAACAGTAACATTAAATAACATAAGATTATTTATACTGTGCATATACATAATTGTATATAAAACTTACAGTCCGCTTATGTTTCAGAATACTGCCATTGACAGTCTTTGGAGTCTTCTTAGGGTCACCACCATAGTCAAGTTTCCTCTTAGCTTCAGGACCAATCCTGCCCTCTGCGACTACCCTTGCTGCCAGTCGCCCGCTTATACGCCTATAGTACAAACACATTTTTTTTTTATTTCTAACTATTATCGTAAAGAAGTGAAAAAAAAGGGAAACCAGTACACAAAGAAGAATTTCATAATAGTAATTGTGATATCTCGATAAATAAGGGTTGAAATAATATTGTATCATGTCGGGAGTTGTTTAAACGCGTTGTTTTGTTGCTCTGAATTTTTTTAACTTTTTTGTCTATATACATATTTTCGATGGTTTTATATTATTTTAAATCCTAATTTGGACATTATTGAAAAAGAAACAAAAAATATATATTAGCGATTAGGTATTTTTGTTTTTTTCTTCTACTCTTTTAAACAGTAATGCTATTTGTGTTGGTTGATGTAGGTAGTGTATTGAATGTGTATCTGAGATAAGACTTTCGAAAGTAGATATATTATAAAGTGGAGATATTATGGAAGGCTTCTTACAAATAAAAAAATAAATAAAAAAAAAAAGTTTTATTTGCATACCTTATTAATTATTTATTATCCCAACTTTACGACCAAGGCAAAGCTAAAGTATTACTTTAAAGCTCTAAACTACAATACCACTACTGCTTCAATTACATGTTTCAATATTTGAAAATCTTTAAACAGTTCTAAACAATGTCTCTAAAATCACTATATACATCGACATGTTTCATAAACTTGTTGTGATACTATTACTACACATAACAAATAACATTCCTCATTCCTTCTACTTATACAACAAGTCATATATCAAAGTTGGATCTTTGGTTTGATCAATACGTAATAACTACAATCAAACGTAACTTGCCTCTATAATTATGACGTATTTGTGTTTTCACATCAATAATTTCACAATCTTGCACTGAAATAGCAAAGGAATGAAAAATATTATCTAAATGATCATTGTGTGTAAGGTTGTGAAGATGAATAGGATATAACTATATAATTATTAAGATGAGCTATTTATGAATTGAATTTAATTGATAACTTAAGTGTACCTTATCATGAATGTGTTAGTAAGTAATACCATACTTTAAAGTAGCCATTTCTTTATGTCAAATGGCAATTCATTTAATAATCTTTGATATTATAAGTAATAATGTTGATACTGTTTTATCAGGAATTCAGGATTTTAAAAATATAATAATATACATACAGAACACACATATTTAAATACGAGCATTATAACTTCACAACCTGATATTGTCAGACACTTCTTTATAAAATGTTTTATACGACATCTTATCAGCTATTACGCCTTTAGACTTTTTCTTTTTTCAAATTCATATGGAACCACAAACTAAAATAAATAATTAAAATTTAGAGAAAGAGAGAGAGAGATAGAGATACAGCTTTGAAGTCCGTTAAAGGACTTAGATGTTTCATTATCTATAATAGCCATTTAAAAAGAAAAAAACTTTTTATGGGGTAGGATCAGTCATCTCAAATATTTTACCAACAATTTTTGATAGGTGTTAACGCAATAATAAACCAAGTTGAAAATACTGTGTGACTATAACTAAGTTAAACGCACATGTTAAATAACTTACGTTTATAGTATGTACTGTGAACTCACCTCTTAACAGTGGATATAGCGGATCTCTTCAACGCCGACAAGTTGTTAGTAATGGTGGTCACAGCTTTGGTAGCGCTGCCCGTTATAAGTTGGCGCTTACTCGGCGGCCTGTCAATTAAAAGAACTGCTTAAAGTCAATGAGACTATGCCTAATTATAGATGATATGATCTTTATGTTAGCAAAAAAAAAAAGCGAGTTGTTCCGAAAAAGTATTCATAAAAACATTAGAAAATATTAGTATTTGTATATCGGATTTGTAATCAATGATGCAAGACAATCTAAACAAAGGTCAAAGTACCTTTAACCGACAAGCCTATATGCGGAACAGAATGAAAGTTGAAGAAGCGAGTTTATGTCAGAATCGTAGCAAATGGAAGGAAGTGGTCTCTGCCTACCCCTAGGGGTAAAAGGCGTGATATTATGTATGTATGCATGATGCATTACGAAGTATTCATATGATAGAGGCAAGTGTGATTAATGATCTTAATTAGTCATGCCTTGTCCATTCTAAAGATTCGTACTAATTGTGTCCTCTTATTCTTATTTTTTTTAATTATAATTAATAATTAATTCTTAGGGGCATTAAGCGGCTGCTACCTGTCCGGTAGATTGTCGTTAATGTATGGGTACGCGAACCCGACTTCCCGAGCTACTGTCTGTCTCATACTGTTCCTTCCGAGATGATAGTATCCTGTACCCTTTTCCTACCTACCCCCCCTAATATCCCATCTGTATTATCCCTGTTCCTTCCATTTCCTTTTCCTATCCTAATCCGCCAATCCATAGGTAAGCCGTGCCTAGGGATGCATGACTAGGGGCGAGCCTAGTTGTAAGCGTGCCGAATATGCCCTGGGACCTGGTGAACCCAGATTTATGGCTAGCCTTATCTCAGCATGCGGGGCTCTGTTGAGATGGACAAAAGCTTCCCTAGCTGCTCGTGGGAACGCTATGGTTTTACAAAAAAATAAAATTTATAAATATGGCGGCGATGTGGTTCGCAACCCATCACGTTTCGTTTCCAGTAGCGTCGGACAGTGGCCCACGGAGAGCCGCTTTGCTACGATGAATGTCAGAGGAGGGATTAAAGGTAAATTTTTTGATGTATATCAGTTGATGCAAGAAAAACAACTTGATGTCGGTCGTCGAGTGGGATGTGGCTCCATGAAACATGGAACCTATATGGCATACTGGGCTGGTGGTGTACCTGACACGAGTCGAGCCTGTCAAGGTGTTGGACTCCTCCTATCGGAAAGAATGACAGTGTGTGACTGAGTTTAAAAGTGTGAGTCCCAGACTTGTGTGGATAAGAATGAAAGTGGGACACACGTATTAAATGAGTGTAAGTATAATGAGAGAGTTGTAATGTTAGGGGATTTTAATGGTTGGGTAGGAATTGAGAGGGACGGTTTTGAAAATGTTTTAGGCAAATTTGGTGACGAAAGAGTGAATGGAAAATGGGCAGAGTTTGTTAGAAATTTGTGTAAATAGGAATCTTGTTGTGACAAATACAATGTTTAAACACAAAGAAATTCATATGTACACTAGAGAAGAAGGATGTTCGAGAAGTATGATAGATTTTGTAATTGTGGATGAAAGGCTAAGAAATAAAGATATGGATACCAGGGTATACCGGGGTGTTGATATCGACACAGATCACCATCTAGTCATCAGTCGAATACGAGGACTCTCTAATCGATGGCGACACCGAGTATCCAAACAGACTGTCTTAGAGCGAGTGAAAGTAGAAAACTTACAGAATGAAAGTGTTCAAGAAGAGTTTCGTATGAAGTTGAATGATCGGTTTGATGGTATAGATGAGATACATGAATTGGAAGGTTTGTTGGATACGTTTAAGGATAAAGTTGTGAATGTTGCTGTTGTATGTGGTATATCCAAAAGAAGGAGAGGAAGAATGCAAGAGTGAATGGTTTGATAAGGAAGTGCGTAAAGTTGTATCAGAAAAGAAAAAAGCATGGTTGGACTGGCTAGCAGCAAAAGCTAGCAAGAGAATAGGAAAGGTGACGGATGAATGCGTGCAGGATAAAAGAGAGCTTTACAGGCAGTTAAAAGGAAAAGTGAAAATAGTCGTGAATAAGAAGAAGAATTAATGGTCAGACGCGTTGGATCGAAAGTTAACTGATAACTTTAGGTCTAATTAAAAAATTGTTTTGGAAGTCCATAAGGACTGCTCGTAGAAAGTCAGCCAACTCGGAACTTGGCAAAATTAGGAGTGAAAGTGGTGATTTGATGAATGAAGAAGGAAGTGTGCTAAAGAGATGGAAGGAATATTTTAAAAAGTTTATTTGAAAAAGCACAGCACGCTGATTGCAATGGAGTTGAGCACGATGTGAGTGAAAGCGAAATTAGTGTAGATGAAATAATGGAAGCAATGAAGAGTTTGAAAGTAGGATAGGCTGCGGGGTGTGACCGAATTACAACCGAGATGCTCAAAGCTGGAAAAGGTGTAATTATGAACCAGCTGTACCGCCTTATCAACCTTTGTTGGAGGAACGGCCGAGTGCTTAGTGATTGGTGCAAGGCTGTAATAGTGCCGTTGTTTAAGGGAAAAGGGTCACAGCAGGATTGCAAAAACCACCGGGGTATCAGCCCCCTAAGCGTGGTAGGAAAATTGTATGCAAAGGTATTAATTGAAAGGGTAATGAAAGAAACTGATGAAAGGATATGGGATGTGCAAGGAGGATTTAGGAAAGGAAGGCATGACCGAAAAGTTTTTGGCGAAAAGTCAGAAAGTTCACTGCGTATTCGTGGATTTGGAGAAAGCTTACGATGTATGTCCTCTTATGCGTAACAGTTTAACGCAACTTATTGCTGTGACAAGAAAGATAGAAGAGAATAATAATGGAATTGGGAAAAATAATAATTAATAATGGCAGCCCCTTCTGTTTTATTATCTTTAATCGTGCTTCGGTATGCATGTGCCGGCTCCACCGGAGTAATACCACGGCCTCAAATGAAAGCGGCTGTTAAACAATTCTTGCATTGTGTGACCGAGTGAGTGAGATAAGAGCACTCTTGTGAATGGAGTCGCAAGTGTTCACTGGCAGCGGCAGTCACTTACCATCAGGTGACCCTGTCTGCTCGTTTGTCTCCTTATACTATAAATAAAAAATAAATCGCGTGATAGCAGTGGAAATATAGAAGATTGTCTGTTTCCTAGTTCGACAGAACTAAGCTTTCGAAGACTAGGTGCCAAATTATTAACAGTAAGTGTAGTAAGTTACAAAAATAAGAGTTACCTGTTCTTTTCAGCGGTGGCAGCAAATCCAGCGGCCGTTCGGTTCCGCTTGCCGAGCGGAGACGTGGCGAGAGAACGGAACAGCGGAGTTGTCGGCGTCTGCGCTTGCTTGCGCGCTGACAACTTGTTGTGACGCTCCTACAAACATTTTTTTTTTCAATTTTATAATAAACAAACTAGAACAATAATACAAAAAAAAAATATAAAGTAAAAGAAAAGAACATAGAAACAACACCCAGATTCAAGACAACTATTTGTAAATGACAAAAAACTCCAGTGTAAAAACTTTCTTTTCTTTCTTTTTCTTTTTATAAAAGACAACTCCCGCACTAGGATCAATTCCTGTGTCGCGGGGGACTTTACAACATTCAAGAAACGGACACAAAGAACACCCAGACTCAGAACAACAATTTGAAGATTACACAAAGTGTTGTCCCGTGCGGGGATCGAACCCACAACACTCGGCGCGGCAGCGTAGTAGTGAGGTGACCACTTAAACCGCTACACCATCCGTGCAGTCATGCTTTACTTTAACATTTATAAATTTATATTAATGCACTTTAAACATTTATATTCATTTTTAATATTGATCTGCCTCACATAGCTGTCTTTCACAAAGCAGTGAACATATCTTTCGATATATAGTATAGCATAATGGTAAAGCGGTGACTATAGCTTGTTTTACAACTGGCCCCTTGAAAATTGGGAGTCTTTACACATTACAGGTAATTCTGCCTACCCTTTCGAGTGTAAAGCTGTAAGTACATATACATATGTGTAAAACAAAAAATCTATCAAAAATATATAAAATCCAAAAAAAAGATAAGTGAATCATAATAGACTCACAGTTTTTCTAGTCTCCCATTCGTCCTCCATGAGCTGAAGTAGAGGTTTGCCATCAACAGTGAATGTGTTTCCAGTCTTAGCTTCATACTCAGTCACCAACTCACGGATTTGTGCTTCAATTTTGGGTAGCTTTAAACAAAAGTAAATACTTATACAGTAAGACACAGACTAACAGAGGAAGAATTAGGCAGTTGTACTTAAATTAATAAACAGTTTGGCTCATTGGGATTGGACTTAAAATATGTAGATCAATAATAAAGTACAGTAAATATGCAATGTATTGGTGTAAAATTCACTGTTTTTCCTTAGTAAACACAGGACTTCAAGAGTTAAGAATCCATGAAATAAATGAATATAAATATGTCATAAAGTATATGGCCAGTAACTTTCTGTACGGCAAGTATCTGACCGAGATCATATATTTTTCTCGTTAATATAAGTTTTAGATTGGTATAATACTTTATTGATATCAATCTATAACTGTAAGTGTGTAATGACTCACATTACTGGCAATAGCTTTCCTCTCCTTCTCCTCACGTAAGAGTTGTCCGCCGCGGTTATGGTAGCGGCCCGGCTCGGTCGCACGCGCTTCTAGCTCCGTCATCTTCAGCCACAAGTTTTTGCGTGTCATCACCAATTCGAATATATGCCTGTATAAAAAAAATCCCACTATTCATAAATCGCAGAACATTTCTTTTAAATATCCCGCCCAATGTCGATTTCCGTCCCCTTCCCTTCTGATTCACAAAATAAACTACGCCTCTGCCAACACGTTTGAGGATCCAGGCGCGAGTTTATGTATGCATGTGTATACAATACAGCCACAATCAGTAATACAATCTTATCCAAGATTTTTTTAACTCAGATACCATAGTCAATAAAAAGCTATAATAGTATAATATAATACCTGGATTTCCAAACTACATAAATTGGATAAAATAATATAAGCAATTCATTTTTTTTTTATTGATTTAATCATGAATAGATTACATTGTGTGCGATTATGTTAGCTACATGCAGTAATTATTAAACAATTTAGTAACCAAAACACCACATAAAAACCAGAAATCAAGTACATATAAAACTCAAAAATATCATTTAACCATATAATTATTTATATTACTATCACAGTTTAATCATTCAACTTTTAAACTCAAACTTAAAGCTCTACTCAGCCACTATTGGAATCTTTGCTATCCCGTGTAACATACATATACTTGACCAACTAACTCTATTTCATACAATGAACAATATTTGTACATTGCATGATTCTTGAGTTTCCAACACTCCAGACAAATCAAAGTACAAAATCTTTTAAAAAGATACAAGAGTTCAGTTAATTAATTTAAGGAATACTCACTTGTTTTCATTGTAGAACTTAGTAATCTTCTCCAGGTACAACTCATGAAGTGTTAACGTGTCTTCGGTAAATATATCTTGGTAGTAATGGACGAACTCTTCGCGCTCGCTAGTCGAATACATCACAGTGTCCCACATAAGCTTTATTTTAGTACGAACGTTAGCTACAAATACCTGTGTACAAATTAAGTACAATTTTTAAGTCATGTGGTTCTCAGTGCAGTAGAAAAGGGCCACCCCATATTTTACAGGATTAGACTGTTATCAAGATGTCCACTGCTAATATCCAAAAAAATCCCTATCTTAACCTGACCATTTTTTTAAATTATTTTTTCCAATCCACCACTTTGAGCTTTCCAACTTTACCTGGTTTTGAGACACCTCTACTTACCACTTCGGGGATATAAGCGTAAGTTTATGTATGTTATAACACGAACTGCAAGAACCATCAGCTTCCGGTGGCATGATCACGATCCGATCAGTTGGAGTGCATAAGATCTGATCAGAAATGCAGAACTCTACCTCCTTATATTGTAAAATAAAATTGTGATTTAGGCCAATAAAGTTGTCATCGTCAATACACATACAGAAGAATTGCTGATTTCTTATTCAGTCACAATCAGACAATTGACATAATACAAACAAGATATAATATACTATTCAATTGAAAGGAAGTATCTAAATGGTATTTAATATTTGTAATAAAAATACCATTAAAATGTTTGAAGTTTAATTTCCCACCTCAAGTTACCCATCACTATAAAGTATAGTCCAATTCAACCAGACCTGTTGTAAAGTGTGCATTCGATTTATTAAAATCGAAACTATTGATAACATTTTATTTTCTATGAGATATATACTTTATCATACGAAGTAAATATTTGTATACAATAGTACTCCTTTTCCCCTATTACGTTAGGGGGACTAAATTATAATTGGCAAAATGTGGGTGCTTAACACACCTCTGCCTTCCCCTTAGGGGTTACAAGACTGAATATATGTATGTAATATTGCTAATACTGCAGATTATTCTAGTAGCAATTAGTACATGCAGTGGCCAACCATTAGTTCAAAGGTTAACATAAAGAAAATCATGTGGTTTTTTTTTGCATGTACTGCATACTACTTTATTGCACTGGAATAGAATATTTTTTATTACCTGAATCTTCTGTCTCTTAATAAGATCACATCGCTTTATCTCCTCCTTAATGGCAGCTTCAGTTTGTGGGTGACAACCAGGATGTGCATGCAAGAAGTTTTCCCGATATATCTGGTCTTCATCTAAGCAGTCCCATAATTTGGCAAGGCGTTCGCGAAGTTCTAGTACCTGAAGAGATCATTTGAATGTTTTCAATGTTACAGAATTACAATACATATATACAATACAGAAATAGAATTACAGTTAAGAACAATTTCAACAACATATTAGTTGCTGAAATTGTTCTTATTCTAGGAAGATTTCTTATATTTCTTATATCAGGAATCAGAATGAGTCATTAATAGATGAAACTAGTAACATAAATCATCACTATAGGTTGTTGTTATTCAAAACCAGAAAAATATTTTCCTTACAATTTTAAATGGTACAATTATAAGTCAGTATAGATGGCAGGCAGGTTTTCTCACTGTCACTGTCCAGATACCAGGATACCAGGGTTGTTGCATATACACAACAACCCTCGTATCGATATAGCATCAACATCTGCAGATTATCAGTATTGTTTTTAATATTAGAATTAATAAGAATTGACGTTGTCTTTTAATGGTGACATTCAAGTTGTATAGAGTTCGTTGAATAATTTTATAAAGTATACATAAATACCTCATTAATAAAACACTTAAAGTTTAGGCTGATGAATATACCTGTTTTTTGAGTTGTGACTATACTAATATAATAAATGCGAAAGTAACGCCATCTATCTATCCATCTATCCAGAATCATCATGCTTAAACATTCAACTATATAATACTTCAAACCCTGGGAATGGACAGTTACTTTTTATTGACATACCAGCAGGCGAGCTGAGCAAGTTAGTAATACTATGCAAGCGTGCGCATTTTCAAACAAGAAGTCTCCATTCCTTCCTCTTCCTACTCCTTAGAACACTCAACTGTCCTGAGGTCACCTAGTCTCTTGAGCCTCTGCAGTTGCGAAGAGGTGTCGCCTCTAAGGCAGTTCTCTATCGCCAACATTACGGAGAGTATTCTGACGAGCTCTTCAAATTGGTCCCACCTTCTCCCTTCCTCTACAGGACTACACGTGCTGGCCTGAGGAGTCACCGTTTGGGAGTCGAAGGTATGCAATCCCGAACGAAACAGTTTGGCTCTTCTTTTCTGTGCCGATCGGTGAAAAATTGGAATTCACTACCAGAGCACGTTTTTCCTTCCCACTTTGATCCTGGTTCTTTGTAGCGGGGCATGAAAAAGCAACTCACCAGGCCGCCATAGTGTGGGTTACCATACTACATTGACTAGACTTGCAATGAGGATGGTGACCACCACTCTTGGACTTCATTTATTGCTGACCATTAGGCAAAATGGAGTCATCATGGTAGGCTTACAAATAAAAAACTATAGAAAGAAAGAACCACTATAGAAAGTGGAAATAGCTTTAAGTTGGTTAATAATGTGGTAATTAGCTGCTTTCAGTTAAAGAAACTGGATACAAACCCTGTTATTAGTTTGCTCATATTTCTCTTGGAGATCCTGTTGAAGTTTGGAAAGCCGGTCCATGTTGAGATCAGTAACCTTGAAGTCCACAGACAGCGATGAGGTCACAATATGTTCAAATTTGTTCTGTGGCTTGATTCTTAGCTTATCTGAAAATATTATTGTTTTGTAATTATCTTAGTGTTGCTATTATCACTCTCTTTGTAATAAATAATGTTAAAACTTACAGACACAAAAAAAAATGCTGCCAAATTTTAAAAGATGATTACAGAAGTAATAAAGGATGAGGAAATTTGTGATAAGTGACATTATAAAGCCAACTTCCAGGATTTAGAAATTGAATTTAAAACTAAAACATAACTAACTTAAGTATAAATAGTATAACATATGTATATGTGCAATATAAATATTATTAAGTGAAAATAAGTTTTGTTTTATTAGTAAAGGCAGACACCACACTCCAATTGTGGGGCTGTGTAAACTTCTGATTACTTCCTAGCTAGCCTATATATTAGCTACAGTTATCTATTTACAACTAACAGATTTTATAAACCATCATATACATATATAATGTTGAATAATTTATAATCTGTGCTGAAGCCTTTAATTTAGATCAAGGTCGGACATTACAGATAATACTTTTAAACCAAGACAATGAAAATACTAAACTACACTAAACTTATTAAAAATATATAGAACCTGACTGCATTATAAAGCCACGTTTTTGGTGTCAATTTCCTCAAAATTGATACCCTATATCAATCCAGTAATTTAGGTGATTGAAATGATATCTCAAACGTTGGAAAACATCAAGTTGTTTAGGCTCTAGGCAGTGACAAAGAAACATCATACATACACTGACATTCTATGCTGCTCATCCTGCTCCTTATATGTGATAATATAAATTGAAATTACCAGAGATAATTCTATATCTACAGTATTTTGAGACCTTCTGTAACATTTTAATTACAAAGACAAGAAAAAAAGCCCCATCTTCTGCAGTCAGGGAAAAAACAGTTGCTTACCCATAATATCCTTGATTTCTACTTGAATATTCAAGAAAACCTCAGCACGCTTATCTCTTTCAGCTTGCAGCATTTCAAGATGAGCTTTAAGCCTCTCCAGATCTTCTTCAGATGGAAGCGGTACTTCCTGCAGCTCCTGAATAGTGACGCCGAGTTTATCAGCTAGATCACGTTGCCATTCCAGAAGCCTCTCCATCTTCATTCTACGCTGCTCCACCTGCTCCCTATATCTAATGATATAAATTGTATTTCAATAACAAAATTTAAGTAATATTCGACATCCACAGGGTTTTGATAACTTTAAATTATTTTATTTCATTAAAATTTTATGAATTTAAAATATTTAAATCTTCATGAGATTTTAAAAAAGCATTTACTATTACTAAAATAAAACAATTTTATAAATTTATACATGTTTTTTATTATATATGAATTTAATTACTTTTCAGTACATTATTTATATTACAAATTCCTTTTGTGAGTCTTTTACTTTACCTACATAGTTCTGCTAAACAATAATTATAGATTCCAAAATAGATGCATGCCCTGATGCATGAAAATGACTATTCTATTAAAATGAAATAAAATACCAAGTTTCTTTCCATATGTTATAAGCATAACTATAATGCAAAAAAAGTTTTTCATCTCTAAAGTTACTTATAAGTACTAATGATTAGGACACATGCATTTACAGCCTGTGATGTGTTAAGGTGTGTGAGATGCAACTTCTCAACAATGTATCTAATAACAGTGCTTTTCTCATGAAACATAAAAGAAACTGATAATACATAATTTTCTTGAGAAAAAGCATGATTCTAGATTAGATGAGTAGAAGTATCTCAAGAAACTGGGTTCTCATGTTACACAACTTATTATGTACTTTTATAACATTACATAAAAAATGTTGCTTATTCACTAAAAAAAATAAGTACAAACTTTATTGAGTCAATAAAGTTTATTCTCAATTTTTGAAATTTAAATACCTCTTATGACTATAGTTGCAAATGGTATGTGGGGTAAAAGCTATTTTTAAAATCACAGAATAATAACATTACATTAAAGGACAAAGAGAAAGCAGATGAAAATCAAGAAAATGATAAATACTAAGGAATATCACTGAGTACTGTAGCAGCTTCATTGCTAGAGATATATAGATAATGATAACAGTAACAGACAGAGTGGTTGAATTCAAGCATGTATGATTTTATTAGTAGACCTATAGAACCATATTTCCAATTTTTCTTTTTTTTTTTGGTAATGTCATGATTATATTAATAAAATTATGAAATAACCTGGATAAGAGTCCAAGGTATGACAGTATGTTTTAGATGGACCACCATTGGTCAAAGTGTGAGACATTAAAAATGCTTACCCAGCAATCTGTTCTTCCAATTCTCTCTTATACTCTGCCAACATCATTTCTTCTTTAAAGTCTAGAATAGTGATGTCAACAGACAAACATCTGCTCAATTCTTCGGTTTCTTCTTTCAATTCTATAAAAATATATAACATGTAACTTGGTAAGGTTAAAGAAGTATATTGACTTAGAAGCATTAAAATTGGCTATATAATTAAACTATTTGTTGGAGCTTAAATATTATATGATGTTAAGAATTGTACAATCAAACTTAAATTTGGTTGACTGTAACCATTACAGTTTTAGTACAAATAAATACGATAAAAAACTATTTGCCCTATAATACAAAAATAGCCAGTAAAAATATACATCTAGAATTATCAATTTAATAGGTATCATACATACATGAAGTGACAATATGAAAATGCAAGTAATTAATCCACTAATAATAATAATAAAGAGTAATAAATTTATTTTGTATTTATATGGTATATTTAAAAATGTAATTTATATGTTTGTATTAATTTAAATAAAAAGAATAATAAATAGTACTCACTGTCAACTTGTCCCTGCATTGTCTTCAACTTCTGTCTGGTTTCAGAGATGACATCCCGATGTAGTTCCTTCTCAATCTGTACTAGTTTAGTGATGTTGTTCACTTTTGTCGTGTCATCCACACCAAGATGTGACCAGTTTAACCAGAGCTCCTCCATCATGGAACGGATGTTTTGAGAGATCTCCAAGAGAACTTCATTACTGCAACACAAATACATCTCTGTTCATTCATTGAACAAATACACACAATAAATGTATGCAAAGTCGCATAGAATTTCAGTTTTGCGAAGTAGCTAGATTACAAATGGACAAGTTTTACTTATTTCAATATGGTTATAGGTACAAGTGAATAATAAAAATGTCGTGTAGACTACTTAATAATCTATATATTGTACATATTATATGAATACAAGTACGTTTAGCAACAGTAATGTTATGTTAGAATATAATTAAAAATCCTAAGAACGTTCAAAACAAAAATGCCAGGTAACGGTGGGAATACTGAAGACGCCTTGCATTTCTACTTTCACAACGTAGATATTTTAGTTGAATTTGGATATTATAAATAATTGAAATCTAACTGAAACTATAATCGCAGCTTAAGTTGATGATAGTGGTGATTCTGAAAAAATCCCTGTTAGTTATTTATAGAAAATAATTGTAACTTACAATAGTTTGTTGACATCTTCAGTCGTAATCATTTTGTAAAATATTCACTTATCCTTCTATAATGTTAGTCACATATGATCACAATTTAATGTCTTGAGAAGCAATTTCACTAAAAAATCACTGATAAAACTAAGTAGTTTCAAATTATGCACCAACCCGTACCCGAAATCTAACGAGCGTAAACGTTTGTTTTCAAATTTTAATACGTTACGAATAAAAATGTCTTCCGCTGTGCTGTGATTGGCCTGAGACATACTCGTTTAGAAATTGTAAATTTCATTTAATTTACTGTTAAAAGATAAGTTAATTAATTTAATTTAAATTATGTAAATATTCCAACTAATCTTGTTACATTAAAATCAATGTATGTTTATCTCTCTCCACGGCCATTGTTTTGCATTATCAATGAAAGTCGATCTTTATCGATTAAAATCTATCTAAACTTCTCGATTTAAAATACAGTTAGGTTTATCGTTATTATTGTTTACTATAATACAATTTCTTGTTAATAGGTATTATAACTTCAAAATTTACCTCAATAAAAAGAATACATAGAGGCGAGACTGACTGACGATGACGCACCGAAGGTTCCGATGCAAACAAACTTTTACCTATATTTAAATAGGTCATTTATATATGCAATTCATCCTGGAAAGGCTTGCCCGTGTTTACGGAAATACAAACTAAGTTTGCTGTTCCCTGTCATACATCTATACCATGAACAATATTTAAGAAAGAAAAAGTCACCGTAGGTAGGTATCTATATTTTGATTGACTTAGAAGATTTATTTTTTAGAATAGACTAATTTTTTTGTCCACTTTTACAATTTTTTTTCGTTATTTATACAATATTACTATGTACAAAGGTGGCCTTATCGCTAAGAATCTAAATTGGATTTTTGATAGCTGCAAGAGACTGCAGTTATAAATATTGGGTACCTAGTGTATTTAAACGAGTGACTGTGAATTGTGTGTGAGTGACGGGGCTCCTATTTCTGAGTGGTCATAAGAAAATCAACTATATAATATAGTAGACCTAAGTATATTAACATTATATTATTAAAATATACATTAAATCGACACATACTGTACGTGATATGTGCTAAAAGTCAATTTGTGTTTGCGTAGATAATAAATTAATCGGCGCCGCCATTTTGAGCGCCGAGTTTTTTGTAGATTTGCTGTTAAACGGTGGTTCAATATATTTTTTTGTCGATTTCTTCACATTGTATTTTAATCAATCAAATTATTTAGTTGCAATGAATATAGGTACATATGTGGAATAAATATAGGTATTAGATATGAAGTCGTATATATTCTGCTCTAAAAGTAAAGCATAATAATTTAAAAATATAAATGAAATAGAGGACTAGAACTCGGTGCTCGAATGTCGCAAATACTCGTGCCCCTATTACGTAAACGAAATAATTATCAACAAAATATGTGAAATTTCGAAATGCTGTAATATGAATTTTCAATAAAAATGAATTTAGTCGCTTTTTGAAGTGATTAAAATTTATTTATACTGGGGTCACACGTTTTTATAAAAATAAAAACGGATTTATCTAGAAACACCGTTGCGTCTGGGGGAGTGAGGTTGAGTGTTGTTGTGGTGGATGAAGATTATAATTCTGGTGCGCTGTTGTCTAACATTTTCCAAGACAACTAGTAAACAATCACTGACATACCAATCTGCAACAGTCCTTTTGTCATCTAATTATTGTTGCGAAATGACCCGACCGTCAGAAGAGTGAGGCAATCATGTTTTTCCCTTGACTTCTGCCCTTCTTTGCTTTTGTCGGCAAATCTTGGACTGGAACTGGCCTATCCTAAAAACTTTGTGACGTACGTACATGTACAATGATTACATATAAATAGGTACGATTATATAGAATAATATTACTTAACTGTCCTTGATTTGCACCATGCAGAATACATTCTTATCCATGAATGTTGTATTAGATCTCCTAAAACACAGTCTATAGTCTCGTCGACTTTGGTAGTTAGATTTTTAATAATTTTGAAAAGAGTTTTGGGTTAGTAGCAGTGCGCGTGTGTGTGTAACGTGTAGTGAGTTAGTTTTACTAGAACCAACTTAATTAGAGAGCTCGGACTTCCCAGCACGAGCCAGTTCTTTATAGAACGTACGTAGTTACGTTTACGTTATAGGTATGCGACCCTGACTTGTTGAGCTAATTCCCCAATCCATCTATGTAAGCATTATTTCTTTCTTTCCCTTTCTGTACTTTTTATGTTAAAGATATAACAATTAACCCTTACGTGTATTATTAATATTTAAAAACAAAGTTTGATTATTTCTAAGTCAGTACAGTTTTTTTGTTTATTATAAACGTATTTAAGACAACTATTCCCCGAACGTCAAATTAGTAGCAGTAGTGAGAAGCCATTATTCGGTATTCCAGAATAACAAAAAAAAAAACAATAATGCCGAATACCCTGATAGAATAATAGCAAGTATTCGCAGCATCTCTACTTATTATGTTTTTCGGGATCAGCTGTTGGGGTAACTGACCCGATAAGTTTTGGAAGTAGTACTTTTCCTACGTCTGTGCCAGCTGGCTGAATGAGGTGAGGATATCTACTTAGCCGGCCAGGCTGTATAAGCCGTCGAACCGTAGCTAAGTAGATAATACTAGGAGCAAGGAAAGGTGTCTATGTTAGCCGGCCAAACTGGTTAGTCCTTGAACCGTAGCTGAAGTGAAACACCAGAGAATGGTTGGAATCGACTTATATTTGATTAAAAGTGTGCTAGTTATATTTACATTTTTGACTATTAAGTAATGGAGTTAATTTACCGCACATTATATGGATTAACCAATCACATTTCTTATTCTATATTTACAATATTTACTGTGCACGCAACCAATCAGCTTACGTTCCTGTTGTCGTTGTATGTGTGCGTGAGTATAAATTAATGCATCGTATAAAACCGCGGTGTCGCGCGGATCGCGTTTATTCGCCGCTTGGTATGCTGCGCGAGTGGATGCGTGCTGTCTTGATGCATTTTCAGAGCTATAGAGTACGTGGCATGTCATGTGACTGTTCTGCCGGTTCGGGTGATGTAGGCGTCGTGGTGAGTAGCGGGAATGGCTGCTGTACTCGGTATTGAGGTGGTTCCACTTGCGGGTGATGTACTTGCGTTCGTTGTTATGTTTGTAGTCGAAGTTTTTGTTTGTGAACCTGATTGTAATTTCTCGTCGTTATTCAGATGGGCTGGCTTCAATCGGTCTATGGATATGACTGTGGTACGGAGTGGTAGTTGGATTGTGAATTGTTTACCATTTGCACTTCGTTGAAACACTTTGTAGGGTCCGTCATATGGTGGTGTGAGTGGTGGTCGGACAGTGTAGTTCCGTTCGAACACGTGAGTGCATGTTTCGAGATCTTTATAAATGAATGTCTGCTGATTTGATGAATGTGATCTTTTTTTCGGTGATAGTGACGTCATGGTTTCGGTCAGATGGCGTACAAATTCCGCGTCATCCATCTTCGGCTTTGTAGGCACGAAGAAATCTGACGGGATGCGTAGTGTAGATCCGTAGGTCATTAATGAGGGGCTTACAGAGGTGTCCTGACATAATGCTGTACGTAGTCCGAGTAAAACAGTAGGTAGTTCTTCGCTCCATTTAATACTCGCTGTTCTTGCCATCAATGCTGCCTTGAGAGTTCGATGCCAGCGTTCTATCTGTCCGTTTGATTGAGGGTGGAATGCAGTTGTGCGTATACGAGTGACGCCGAGTTTTTTCATTAGTGCATGAAATAGTGATGACTCGAACTGTCTGCCTTGGTCCGTAGTGATTCGTAACGGACAACCAAATCGTGAGATCCATCCGTCGTACACGGCTTTAGCGATTGTCTCGGCGGTGATGTCGCGAGTAGGTATTGCTTCTGGCCACTTTGTGCAGCGATCGATCATTGTAACTAAATACCTATATTCGTTTGACGGAGGTAATGGTCCTACTATGTCGACGTGTAGATGCTCGAATCGCGATGACTGTTGAAACTCGCCGAGTGGGCTGATAACGTGTCTTTGAATTTTCGCGCGCTGGCATCCGATGCATGACCTTGACCAAGTTGTTACGTCTTTGTTAATAGAAGGCCAAAAGAATTTGGAAGTTATAATTTTTCTTGTCGTTCGTACGCCGGGGTGACTTAGATCGTGTTGAGCTTTGAAGGCTATAAGACGATAAGTCAGTGGTAGATATGGTCGAATGTTCGATGTTGATATTTCGCACCATATCGGTTGTTGAACTCCGGGTAGATTAATCTGAGTGAATTTGAGATTGGATTGTTTCTTGCAGGCTTGTAACTCTGTGTCGTTTTCTTGGTCTATTGCTAATTGGTTATAGTCGATTGTGCTGTTTAGAATCTCGATATCTGCAATACGTGATAACGCGTCGGCCGCTGCATTTCGTTCGCCGTGAATGTACTTAATGTTTGAACAGAATTGACTTATGTAGTGTAACTGGCGCTCTCTTCTCGGTGTGTCGCTGTTGCTTTGAGTTCTCGTAAGTGCGTAGGTAAGTGGCTTGTGATCGGTACATACGGTGAGTTCGTTGCCCTCGATAAGTCGACGTAAACTTTTGATAGCGGTGTATATAGCCAATAATTCGCGGTCGTACACGCTATATCTTCGTTGTGTGTCGCTCATAGTCTTCGAGTAGAAAGCGAGTGGTTTCCAAATATCGTTATTTTTTTGTTGCAACACGGCGCCTAATGTAGTGTCGGAAGCGTCGGTGAGTAGGCATAGTGGTGCGTTAGGTAACGGGTGCGTGAGCGTAGTGGCTTCGAGTATGCTTTGTCGGCATTGCTCAAAGGATTTTTCTGCCTCGGTTGTCCATTGTATCGGTGACTTGTCGTTCTTCTTAGAATTATGTAAATATTTATTAAGTAGGTATTGATGTTCAGCTTGATGAGGTAAACAACTGCGGTAAAAGTTAATCATGCCTAAAAATCGTCTTAATTCTTGTACTGTAGTTGGTTTGGGATACTTTAGTATGGCTTGGATGCGTTCTTCAGTAGGTTTGATTCCGTCCGGTGTAACTTCGTAGCCGAGAAATTGAATTTTGTTTTTTCCGAACTCGCATTTGTCGATGTTGAGAGTGATACCGTATTGGTTTAAACGTTCGAGGACTGTGTGTAGATGTCGCTTGTGTACTTCTTCGTTATTTTCAGAATATATTAATAAATCATCTACAAAACAGTAGCATATGTCGTCGAGTCCGCGTAGTACTTCGTGCATAAATCGCTGAAATGTTTGACCAGAGTTTCGTAGGCCAAATGTCATGCAGTTGAATTCAAAGAGGCCAAACGGGGTGATAATTGCGGTTTTCGCGGCATCTTCTTTTGCCATAGGTATACTATAATAAGCCATCTTCATATCTAACTTAGAAAAGATTGCCTTGCCGTGTAACTGGTAGGTAAAATCTTGGATTCTCGGTATAGGGTACCTATCGGGTATTGTTGCGGCGTTAAGTCGTCTGTAGTCGCCACAAACACGTAGTGAGCCATCTTTCTTTTTGACGACGTGCAGTGCCCAGGGGCTGTTTGATGGTTTGCAGATACCCATGTCCATCATTCTTTCGAATTCTAACTTCGCAGCTTTGTACTTGTCAGGCGGTAGAGGTCGCGATCGTGAATATATGGGTTGTCCGGTGGTTTCAATATGATGCGTGACGTCATGCTTCGCTGTAGTTTTTAATGACATTGGTCGTAGAACATCGGGGTATTGTTTTAGAATATCGTAGTAAGTGTGATTGTGATTAACTGTATAGATGGATTGTTCGGTACTGCATACTTTGATTGCGTTTACGCTGAGATCTGTCACTCGGTCGATAAGTTTTTTCTGATGTAAGTCTACTAATAACTTGTGTTTAGCTAGGAAGTCTGCACCCAGTATTGACGTCTTCACATCGGCGACCGTGAATGTCCATTTGAAACTTCTACGTAGGCCTAGGTTAAGCTCTAGTGTGCGCTGTCCGTAGGTACGAATTTCTGTTCCGTTGGCTGCGTAAAGCTTGTATGAGCTTTCTATTGGTTTCAAGTATCTATTCTTTGTTGCGGCTAGGACTGATATGTCGGCTCCGGTATCGACGAGAAACTTCTCTCGGTTATTGCTGTCTGTAACGCAAAGGCGGTGGCTACCTTGATTGACATCGACTCCCGCCACGGCCGGTGTCTTTATTAGTTTTCCTGATGCTTGCTGGTTTCAGTTGTATTAAACTTTGCTTTGGAACAAGGTAATTCACATTTGCGCGCGTCTTCTCCGAAGCGATAATGATAAAAACATAGCCTATCGTCGTCGCGACTACTTCGAGAGCGCGATCGCATACGGCCTTGAAAGTGCGGCGGGCGGTGTGGCGAGCGGTGCGGCGGGCGGCGGTTATCGTAATGTTTATTACAAAGTTCGGCTATTTCCATTGATAACTTTTCTATTTGTTTAGTTATTAAGTTAATTTGTAAGTTTTCGACTGTTGTATTTTTCGTTTCGTTAGGTACTTGAGAGCACGAGGAGCTGGGTATCGGAGTTGTTGTGATTGCGGCGGTTATAGCGGGTTCGGAATGTTCTATCATTTTATCAGCCATTGCAGCTAGGATTTCAAGTGACGATTCTGTGGTTATTGCAAGCACGCCGCGAATTTGTGGAGGTAATTGGTTTAACCACATGACTCGCAGTGCTTCGTCAGTTAGTAACCTACCGCTAAGGTCACGCATCTTTCGTAATAGTTGTCTAGGTTTTGAATCGCCGAGTTCTGGGCCGCTCAGTAGTTTTTGAAGTTGACGGTGATCAGATTCTTGATAGGTGCTTATGAGTCTGTCCTTGAGGATGTTGTATTTACCGGTGGCGGGCGGGTTGAGAATTATGTCCGCTATTTGTTCAAGGTCGCTGCAGCCGAGTAGTGGGATGACTAAGTTAAACTTCTGTTCTTCTCCTATCTTGCTAGCAGCGACGGCGGCTTCGAATTGTGCGAACCATAGACGAGGGTTTTGTCGCCAGAATGGTGGTAAGCGTGCCGGCAGAGATATGGTGGCTACGTCGCTCTTGACGGTTATGACTTCTTGGGTGTCTTCCTTGGACATGGTGTTTGTTTAACGTAAAAAGTTGAGCGGGGCGGCTGAAACGGTGCGGCGTAGGTACTAGCCGTCAGCTGTGCGGTGGTAGGTACTACGACACGGCGCTACTCGTAGGTACTTTGGTACGGTAATGTTCGTAGGTTTTTGCGGGGTCACCAATTTCGGGATCAGCTGTTGGGGTAACTGACCCGATAAGTTTTGGAAGTAGTACTTTTCCTACGTCTGTGCCATCTGGCTGAATGAGGTGAGGATATCTACTTAGCCGGCCAGGCTGTATAAGCCGTCGAACCGTAGCTAAGTAGATAATACTAGGAGCAAGGAAAGGTGTCTATGTTAGCCGGCCAAACTGGTTAGTCCTTGAACCGTAGCTGAAGTGAAACACCAGAGAATGGTTGGAATCGACTTATATTTGATTAAAAGTGTGCTAGTTATATTTACATTTTTGACTATTAAGTAATGGAGTTAATTTACCGCACATTATATGGATTAACCAATCACATTTCTTATTCTATATTTACAATATTTACTGTGCACGCAACCAATCAGCTTACGTTCCTGTTGTCGTTGTATGTGTGCGTGAGTATAAATTAATGCATCGTATAAAACCGCGGTGTCAGAGTGTTTCGGACTGTCGTGGCGAACGGACGTGCTTGCGCTCCGACCGCCATCGTACGGGCGCCCCTAACACTGCTTATTTTAATATTTAATATTTGTTAAATATTATTATTTGCACCCGAATTGTACTTGTACATTCGGAGGCGAATACCTTCCCCGAGAAAGCCAGCGTGTAAACCTTCGCCGCGGGGTGGGGTCTCCGACCCTAACCTCTACGGTGATGGCAAACATGCCAAGGCGCCACGAGGACGGATCCAGCAACATCAAGAACACCAGCAGCGAAGAGAAAGGCTCGACCGACGCAGCGCTGCAGGACCAGCGACAAAAATACCAGGGCGACCTGAGTATTTTCAACTCCCTTCGAGAGAAGGGAGAAATGTCGCAGAGTCTGCAGCGCTGGTTGGAGGCGTACTTCCGAGTGATGGAAGTTCACATCGGAGAGAAGAAGAAGGAGGATCTCACTGCGCAGGATGTTCACATCCTGACAGCGGTGGGATCATCACTGCCGCCTACCCCTTTGCCTATACCAGGTAAACGGAGGCGGGAAGAAGACCCGGAGCCACAAGCGGCAAAGCGGACGACCATAGAGGCTGCCCTAACCTCGGACTCCGAGGAAGGGGATAGCGAGGAGATGGACGTCCAAGTCCTCTCCACCTCGCCCGAACCGACTCCAGTAATACTGGAAGTCGAACGGGCCCCTACGCCTACACCCAGGCCAAGGACAGCAGCAGCTGTACTTGCCGCACCACCACCCCAGAAACCCACAACAACAACTCAGAGGCCCATAACAACAAAAACGAGGCCCATAACAACACCAGGCCCTTCCAAGGCGCCCAATACCCAGACGTCCACAAGGAGACAACCAATCCTTGTAGTGGATCGTCTGGAGAACTGGACGACCCACATGAAGGAGTTGACCGCCAAAATCGGTCACCCACCCAGCGTGAGGCCCTTTGGGAAGGGATTTAAATTCACTCCCAAAGAAGACGCTGAATTCCGAGTCATTCAGGCTCACCTGGATGACCTCGGACAGGACAAGGCGCCGTATTACGCCATCGCCCCACCGCACCAGAAGCCCTTGAAAATGGCTATCCGGGGCTTACCTGCGGATACTCCCACGGAAGAAATTGTGGAGGACTTGACTAGCAAGGGAGTGCCAGTCAAGTTTGCGAAGCATATCCGTGCTCGCACCAGCAGACCCGGATGCATCTTCTTCGCAGAAGTGGAGAAGAGCCCGACCGCAGCCAAGGCCTACAACATTGATGAGGTCTTGCTCATGCCAGGCGTCGTCATAGAGGCCTGGAGGGGCAAGAAAGGACCCTCTCAATGCCACCGCTGCCAAGGCTTCCGCCACAGTTCCCAGAACTGTCACAGGCGCCTAGCCTGTGTGCGATGCGGTGGCGAGCACCAGGCGCACAACTGCCCTCGACCAAAGGAGGAGCCACCCACGTGCGCCAACTGCCAAGGCCCGCATCCAGCCTGTAGTGCGGCGTGCCCCATCTACAAGCGGGAAGCCCGCAACAAGAAGGCGGGACTCACGCCGAGGACTGGCCCGCCCAAGGTCATCGACCAACCAAACGTGGTCGTCGACTCGGCACCCACCACGCTGATGGCCGAAGCAAATCCGGGGGCAAGCTCCACAAAAAAGAGGAGAAGGCACCGAAGAAAGAAGGCGGCCCAGGAAAAGCCAACCACACCTGCGGCGGCAACCAAAATCAGCAGCCCACCCGCCAAGGACCCGGAGAGGGACCAACTCGCCGCCTTACTCATGCTGTTCGCACAGCGTGTTAAGGCAGGCGAGATAAATACAACAGGACTGCTGCAAACACTCTCCACCAATGGATAAGCCGCTCAGGGTGGTTCATTGGAACGCGGAGACGCTGAAATCCAAGATAGGCCTACTACGCCTATTCCTCAAGGAACAGCGGGTCGATATCATGCTGATAAGCGAGACTCACCTGAAGGCCAACAGGCCACTCAAGATCCCAGGGTACATTGTGTACCGCCAAGATGAGGTCTCTCCAAGAGGCGAAGCATATCGTGGACTCGCTGTCCTAGTGAAGAGGACAGTAGTGCATCAACCCGTCGAACCGAAGAGATGCGCATGTATGCGCTTGGTATCGATGTCCAAATCGGCAGGCGGGAGATGCGCCTCTACGCGGCCTATCGAGCTCCGAATCAGAGAGCCCGCGTCGATGAACTCCGGAGCCTTCTCCAACATACGACGCCGACCATAATCGCGGGAGACCTGAACGCACAGCACCAAGCATGGCACAACACCACCAACAACGCAATGGGAAATCTCCTTATGCAAGACTCCGGTATGCATAACTATGAAATCGCTGGCCCCAGAGAACCCACTAGATTGGACCCAGCGGGCTATAGTGATAGCGTACTGGACATCATAGTGTTCAATGGACTAAGAGCACCTCCGGCACAGGAAGTGCTCGAGGACCTACCATCGGACCACAGGCCGGTTCTACTTGTGTTCAGGGAGCCCGCGGCTACGGTCGGCCCACCGAAGCCCACAGTCCACACAGACTGGAGGGCTTACCAAGAATCCCTAGCGGGTTACAGCCGCCCTACGGTTGTAAAAACGCCAGTGGAAGTCGATGAAGCCGCCGAAGAAATCACCGGAGCTATCCAAGCCGCACTTCGAGTCTCCTCGAGCACTAGACCGAGCAGCGAGCGGCAGAACCCTCTGCCCGCTCGGCTCCGTAAAATGCTCGAGGAGAAGCGAGAGGCTAAGAAGCTCTGGCAGAGAACTCGGCACCCCCGAGACAAGACCCGATACAACCGCCTTACCAACTCGTTCAAGGCTGCTCTTTGGGAGCACAGAGGTGACGCATGGGAGAACTTCCTTATAGATATCGAGGACGAACAGCCCTCGGTACACCGACTCTGCAGGCAACTGACTGCAGAACCAAACCCCACGCGCCCCCTGTTCGCTGAGGACGGGCAAATACGCTACAAAGCGCAAGACCGTGCCGAGATCATCGCGAACAGCCTCGAAAAACAGTTCACACCTCACGACAATCAAGACGAGGACCACACTCGGGAGATAGAGGCGGCAACCCATCTCTACCTCTCGAGGCCCCTCGCCCAGTCTGAGGGTGAACTGCTCGTAACACCGAGCGAGGTTGCTACGATGATCAGGAAAACCAACCCACGGAAAGCACCTGGTGAAGACGGAATACCGAACACTGCACTGCAGCGACTTCCACTGAAATCACTCATAGCGTTGACGCAACTATTCAACGGTATCCTGAGGACCGGCCACTTCCCTAACATCTGGAAGCGGGGTCGGGTTATCGTACTTCCGAAGCCCGGCAAGGACCTCAGAAAACCGGAGAACTACCGGCCCATCACACTCCTCTCGACGACGTCCAAGGTGTTCGAGCGCTTACTGCTAGTAAGGGCTCAACCCCACATCCGGCTGAGGCCCGAGCAATTTGGATTTCGTCAGGAGCACTCCACCACGCTCCAGCTGACTCGTGTCCTAGACGAGATGGCTACGTGGTTGAACAAGGGCGGGAGCACGGTGACCGTGATGCTCGACATGAAGAAGGCGTTCGACAGAGTGTGGCATGAAGGTCTCATCCACAAGCTGTCGACATCGTCTCTACCACGAAAAGTAGTCACGATCATCGCATCGTTCCTGACCCAGAGAACCTTCCGTGTGGCTATAGAGGATACCACATCGGAAATCAAAACCATCAGTGCCGGAGTCCCGCAAGGGAGCTGTCTGTCACCGGCCTTGTACGCCCACTACACGGATGACATCCCTGTAGTCGGAGACGTCAAGCTGGCACTGTTTGCAGACGATGCCGCGTACTTGTCAAGTTCACGCAACGCCGCACACGCTGCACGGAAATTGCGCCCCACACTCGAAGCCCTTCCGGGCTGGCTGAAGCAATGGAGGCTCAAGTGCAACGTGTCGAAGACCCAGGCGATGATAACCGGTATGGCACACTACCCGCCAAACCTACGTCTGATGGAAGAGGACATCCCATGGTCCAGAAAGGTCAAGTACCTGGGAATCACCATCGACAGATCACTGTCGATGAACCACCACGTCGAGACCATCACAGCGAAGGCCAGAGCTGCGCGGACGAAGCTGCGTCCCCTGCTATCCTCCAGACTACCAGTAAGTGCCAAACTAGGCATTTACAAAACATATATCAGGTCGCGCCTCACCTACGGTGGGCCGGCCTGGTACAACTTGATAGCAGGGACATCGCGCCAACGTTTGCAGGCTGTAGAGAACAGCTGCCTTCGCATGGTGGTCGACGCCCCCAGGTACCTCAGGAATGCAACAATCCACCGAGACCTGAAGTGGGAACCAATAAAGGAGTTTGTGAGCAGACTCGCCACGGGGATGTTTGAGCGGGCTGACCGCTCGAAACTTCCCCACCTGGTAGGTATCGCTCCGCTCCCACATCCAGACGACACAACACTCATCCGGAGGCGACTCAAACGCCCCGCTCGGGAGCTCATATCAGTTCCTTCGAGCGGGGCATTGGCTTTGCCATCGGATGCAGATAGCCAACCACCGACCTCTCGCAGGCGGCTCGCTGGACCCCTCTTCAGAGGAGCGATCGGCGAGCAAACCTCGAGGCCGGTGAGCTAACTCCAATGACCGGCTCACAGTGGTGAGCTGCGAGGAAAATCACTATAAGGAGCCCAGTGCTTCAAATAGTCTCCCCACCCCCCCCAACAGGGGTGAGATGATACCAGATGTGAACCGCGGTGTCGCGCGGATCGCGTTTATTCGCCGCTTGGTATGCTGTGCGAGTGGATGCGTGCTGTCTTGATGCATTTTCAGAGCTATAGAGTACGTGGCATATGTACGCCACATGTTAATATTTGCTTAGTTTGACTTTATCTTTTTTATATACGATTATGGGTAGTGATTGTTGGATTTTAAGGTATCGATAATTATATTTTTATACCGAAAATATGTTAACATGGTGTATTCTTTCTCAGATTTCGAAGCAGAGGAACACCGGTGTGGTTTTTAGTCGATAAGAGTCCGACAGGCCCCTTTACCCTCCCCAATGGGCGAAGGATTGTAAACAAAAAAAAACAAGGTTACTTGATAACTTCCTAGCAGACCACTAAAACTTAAATTATTGACACTAGATAGTTTATTATTATTTGAATATTTCTATAGAACCAGATATTACAAAAATAATAATCTAGATTCAGCAACAAATCAATAATCTTACCCGAAAAGTTTAATTTTCAGTAGCTGAAGTTGGTAGTTAAATGAAAAGGTCCGACACATGATAAAAAACTTGCACTGTTAATAAACTCTTAATACAATGATAACGAAAACATTGTTTATTTGTATACTGCTACTACAACATAAATACCGATTTTTAATTGTTGTGTCGAATGATACTACTCAAAAAATGTAATCAATAAATTAAGGACCGTTTTAATGTTTCTTACATCTCTTAAGTAAGTACATGGTTACATAATTCATCTATCTGCCAGGTACAGACCTCTACATACCTAATATATAAATACCTTAAATACCTCAGAAAATGAGCATTAATAAAATTATTGAATACAATCGATGATTTGTCAATTATTTTTACATGTATGTTTCAGTTAGATGTCGATATAAGCGATGTAAGGTGGTCCGTATAAGTGCAACCCTAAATGCAGCTATTTAATACGCCATTTTTTTTATTAGTAGCTTTTAGCTTTTTTGGTGTGCAATAAAGTATAGTCTATGTATCTGTCTTTCATCTATCTTTTAGTTACAACGCTTACTACTTACTTTAACAACTGAATAATAATAATTGAACGCAAAAAATCATTCTTATTTTTTATGTAATAGACAGGCCGGTCACCTGATGGTAAGTGACTACCGCTGACCATGGACACCCGCGAATCAATAGTCGTAAGTGCGTTGAAGGTCTTTTAGGTGGAAGTACGCTCTTTTCTTGAAGGTTTGAAGGTCGTATCGATCCGGAAATACGGCAGGGGACAATCTGTTTCACGGGCTGGTTGTGCGAGGCAAAAAGCTTCTGAAGAAGCGTACAGTGGTGGAGTGCTAATCATCTAGGTGATGGTAGTTGGTTTGTTGGTGATGGCGTTGGACGATGGCGGAAACCTACGATTGGTATAAGTCATAACAATTCCTCAGAGCCCTCCCCATGAAGGGATAGAGAATGCAGAATGAAGCTACATATCTACGCAACGCCTAGGAGCCAGTTTATCAGAAATATAGTGGCAATCATCGAGAAGCTGATATTGGAAACCAGTATTCCATATGCACACCAGTTTCTTTGAGGTTAATTTACCCCTTACTCTCCTTGAGGCCTTACCCTCTAAATTAACGTGAAACTAGGCTTAGTACATTATATCGAAGCCAAGGATTCCCAGAGTGGCTGATATAGTTTGGGAAGTGCTCTTAAAGCGAGGTGATACGGCTAATGGTATCTTTTAAGCGATAAACTCACGAACCTGGATTTTCCTGGGGTCAAAATGGACTAGATTACGTCGATCCTTAGCTGAATCTTTTTCTAGAGAAGTGTCGATTTTAGACACAAATTTGGATCAGCTCTCTAAAGGGCATTACTCGTGCTATCGTCCCCATAGCAATGGGTGCTGCAAATCTGCATTGATATGCAGAAGAAATAATGTGGGTGCATTGACAGGCTTGGAGTCAGAACATGCACCGTCGATAATGACTTTGATGCTTCTATCTATAAGGAAGCTGGTGATCAGGTTATACAGTTTCTCGGGAAGCCCATATAAAGGAAGCATTAGAGTGTTCTAATATGCAGAGATCAATAACATTCACTCATTCGCGATTCTCTATTTACAAAACTCATTATCACACATCAATTTACAGCTGGATATTTATTATGTTAGATTTCATAGGAAACAACAGTAATTATAAGGCCAACTGGCTTGCATTGGCAGAAATATACAATATTAGATTTTAATTACTGTACCACTTTTATATAAGTTTCAATAACTTATATAAAAGTGGTACATTAATTAAAATCTAATATATTTCACATGTCAATGTACTCCATAGCGAACAAATGAAAAAAGGCAATATTGTTGTATCGTGTGCATAATTACTTATCAGACTTCTGTGGTTTTTTTTTATAAAACAATTATGAAAGACTTCCTTACGGTGCATTCAAATTTAGATATTTTTACAATAATTTTTATGTTGCGGAGATGGTAACTAAGGTTGCAATAGCTTATTGTAAACAGAAAAGAGTTAAGAAAGTAGTATTACACTGTCATGTAAAAGTTATATTTCAAGATTATTTAAAGGCAAGGTGGATATGTGCTTGTTTTGAAAGAAAAAAAAAATGTAACAAAATATTCTAGCTTTTGCCCGTGGCAGACAAGTAGAATGTCAATTGAGAAAACAGAGCTAATTTCCCGATTAAATATTTTTCATCTGGTAAGATGAAAAATATTTAATCCTTCATGCAGTCTATGTTATTTTATGGCAGTTAGTTGATTTTTTAATTTATGAAGGCGTAACAAATGTCGAACTTGAATTCGTGTTTATAAAATACGTTGGGATAAAATAAATGGTAATTTACGCCAAGTTTAACTGGAAAAGTTGAATCAATAATCTTACCCGAAAAGTTTAATTTTCAGTAGCTGAAGTTGGTAGTTAAATGAAAAGGTCCGACACATGATAAAAAACTTGCACTGTTAATAAACTCTTAATACAATGATAACGAAAACATTGTTTATTTGTATACTGCTACTACAACATAAATACCGATTTTTAATTGTTGTGTCGAATGATACTACTCAAAAAATGTAATCAATAAATTAAGGACCGTTTTAATGTTTCTTACATCTCTTAAGTAAGTACATGGTTACATAATTCATCTATCTGCCAGGTACAGACCTCTACATACCTAATATATAAATACCTTAAATACCTCAGAAAATGAGCATTAATAAAATTATTGAATACAATCGATGATTTGTCAATTATTTTTACATGTATGTTTCAGTTAGATGTCGATATAAGCGATGTAAGGTGGTCCGTATAAGTGCAACCCTAAATGCAGCTATTTAATACGCCATTTTTTTTATTAGTAGCTTTTAGCTTTTTTGGTGTGCAATAAAGTATAGTCTATGTATCTGTCTTTCATCTATCTTTTAGTTACAACGCTTACTACTTACTTTAACAACTGAATAATAATAATTGAACGCAAAAAATCATTCTTATTTTTTATGTAATAGACAGGCCGGTCACCTGATGGTAAGTGACTACCGCTGACCATGGACACCCGCGAATCAATAGTCGTAAGTGCGTTGAAGGTCTTTTAGGTGGAAGTACGCTCTTTTCTTGAAGGTTTGAAGGTCGTATCGATCCGGAAATACGGCAGGGGACAATCTGTTTCACGGGCTGGTTGTGCGAGGCAAAAAGCTTCTGAAGAAGCGTACAGTGGTGGAGTGCTAATCATCTAGGTGATGGTAGTTGGTTTGTTGGTGATGGCGTTGGACGATGGCGGAAACCTACGATTGGTATAAGTCATAACAATTCCTCAGAGCCCTCCCCATGAAGGGATAGAGAATGCAGAATGAAGCTACATATCTACGCAACGCCTAGGAGCCAGTTTATCAGAAATATAGTGGCAATCATCGAGAAGCTGATATTGGAAACCAGTATTCCATATGCACACCAGTTTCTTTGAGGTTAATTTACCCCTTACTCTCCTTGAGGCCTTACCCTCTAAATTAACGTGAAACTAGGCTTAGTACATTATATCGAAGCCAAGGATTCCCAGAGTGGCTGATATAGTTTGGGAAGTGCTCTTAAAGCGAGGTGATACGGCTAATGGTATCTTTTAAGCGATAAACTCACGAACCTGGATTTTCCTGGGGTCAAAATGGACTAGATTACGTCGATCCTTAGCTGAATCTTTTTCTAGAGAAGTGTCGATTTTAGACACAAATTTGGATCAGCTCTCTAAAGGGCATTACTCGTGCTATCGTCCCCATAGCAATGGGTGCTGCAAATCTGCATTGATATGCAGAAGAAATAATGTGGGTGCATTGACAGGCTTGGAGTCAGAACATGCACCGTCGATAATGACTTTGATGCTTCTATCTATAAGGAAGCTGGTGATCAGGTTATACAGTTTCTCGGGAAGCCCATATAAAGGAAGCATTAGAGTGTTCTAATATGCAGAGATCAATAACATTCACTCATTCGCGATTCTCTATTTACAAAACTCATTATCACACATCAATTTACAGCTGGATATTTATTATGTTAGATTTCATAGGAAACAACAGTAATTATAAGGCCAACTGGCTTGCATTGGCAGAAATATACAATATTAGATTTTAATTACTGTACCACTTTTATATAAGTTTCAATAACTTATATAAAAGTGGTACATTAATTAAAATCTAATATATTTCACATGTCAATGTACTCCATAGCGAACAAATGAAAAAAGGCAATATTGTTGTATCGTGTGCATAATTACTTATCAGACTTCTGTGGTTTTTTTTTATAAAACAATTATGAAAGACTTCCTTACGGTGCATTCAAATTTAGATATTTTTACAATAATTTTTATGTTGCGGAGATGGTAACTAAGGTTGCAATAGCTTATTGTAAACAGAAAAGAGTTAAGAAAGTAGTATTACACTGTCATGTAAAAGTTATATTTCAAGATTATTTAAAGGCAAGGTGGATATGTGCTTGTTTTGAAAGAAAAAAAAAATGTAACAAAATATTCTAGCTTTTGCCCGTGGCAGACAAGTAGAATGTCAATTGAGAAAACAGAGCTAATTTCCCGATTAAATATTTTTCATCTGGTAAGATGAAAAATATTTAATCCTTCATGCAGTCTATGTTATTTTATGGCAGTTAGTTGATTTTTTAATTTATGAAGGCGTAACAAATGTCGAACTTGAATTCGTGTTTATAAAATACGTTGGGATAAAATAAATGGTAATTTACGCCAAGTTTAACTGGAAAAGCCTCTATAATATTGAAGAAAGTAGTTACTTCATAGATAGTGGCACTGTCATGTCTTGCATGAGCAGTGCTTTTAATAGATCAATTTGTGGTTAGCAACCCATAACATAATACTTGCTGTCGTACCGTCATTACATTACTTTGGGCTAAAAAAAGGATTACACACTAATCTGATTATATAATCGCACATTTGTGGGTGTATTTTATTGTTATATTTAAGTTAAAGTTTTCAATAAATAGTAAAAAAAACCGGTCTCACCGGAGTAATAGCATGGCCTCAGAATACCGGTAGACAAACAATACTTGCTTTGTATTGCCGAGTGAGTGAGGTACCAGAGACAAAATTCCCACTTTCCTCATTCCCTCCCCTGATCCCCTCTCTCATGACCCTGTTAGGCGGGCAGGGTACCTACGACTCTTGAGTTGGAAGCATCCATAGGCGGCGGTTGTCACTTACCATCAGGTGACCCGTTTGTTCATCTGTCCCACCATGTCATAAAAATAAAAACATGTATTTACCGTTAATAAAATGAAGTAATACTATAATATAATGGTAAGTGTACAAAATATACAAGTCTAGACTGCCTCAAGCTCTTTATGCTTCAAAAACTCTGTTGTACTATAGTATGCTCTGCCTCTGCCAAAGTGCTCCACAATTTTTTTTTAACTGTTCAAGGCAATTACTTGTTGCCTATTTCATACCATTCCACTACTTGAATAATTTATTGTAAATGACTGGAGTCATGCAGTGGACACTTTTATGTATTAGTTCTTTTTCATTCTGTCTTATGGGGCAATAAACAGTTTGGTGTTGTTACTTCTGTTACGTAGAATTACCTCCGCGACACGATGAAATTGGCTTATATTTGTCATAACAAACAGCTACCTCTAATATGTATAAACACGGCAATGTAAGGATACTATGCTATTTAAAATATGGAAGGGTTATCTGTCATTTGAGGCTTTAACATCACCCTCATGCAGCATTTTTGGGCCTTAAAAACAATCTATATTTGTTCAGATTTTTGGTTTACCTGCATTTATTATTGAAGATATTGAGAGATTAGATAGAGATGATACGATTATATAATGCGTATGCAGACTTACTCATTTCTTCACATATGGTATCGGTATGTGATTTCCAATTTAGTTGTTTATCTATTATAAGTCCTAACAATTTTGTTAATTCTACTTCTTCTAAAACATCACGGTTGAAGCGTACGTTCATGTTAATGCTTATAACTTTGGTTTATTTAATTTTAATTTTAAATTATTATTATTTTGCTAATTTATGACAGATTATAAAGAATGATTTATGTCAGTTTTGTAAGTCTTTACACTTTTACAAGGTATCGTCACTGTGCAAATCAAATCATCTGCAAATAAGGTCAATGGTTGTTCAATACCCTTAGGTAAGTCATTTATATACAATATAAATAACAAAGGGCCTAGATCTGAGCCTTGAGGAACTCCGTATGTTACTTCAAAATCGATATGTTCAGATATTAAATAGATTTTTTTTTATTTCAGTGATCTGTTTCGTATGCGTTAGGTAAGATTTAATTAAGTTTACTACATTACCACTAATCCCATAAGCTACAACTTTTTGTAAGAGTAGCATAACTTACATGGTCAAAGCTTAGGTCATATCCAGAATAGGCCACATATAGAAATTAGTTTATCAACGGTATTAATAATATTGTTTAAGTCATAATAGTCATAATAGGTGTTACTGATGGTTCCTTTTCTTTTAAATCCTTTCTAGTCATCACATAAAATAATAGTTTTTCAATGAATTGATACAGTTCATTGAAAACATACTTTTAATATTTTTTTATTATTATTTATTATTGGGATCAGTAATATAGGTCTGTAATATTCTAGCAATTCACAATTTTCTAAAAGTCACATGTTTAAAAAGGTCAAGAACCACATTATAGGCTATATTACTTACCAGCCGGTCCTCACTAAGCGTGATACCAACTTGTTAACATTTATAATCAAATACACATTTCTTGAATATGTGTCATAGTAGGTATGAAGCCGTATTTTTTATTTTCACAGCCTAAAATTCTGACGCTTTATATTTTTACTTGCTGAACAACGATACAAAACAAAACATTTTTAAAGTTAACAATTTATAGTCGAAATACGATCATGATTTAATCTATTATAATTATAACAATGCCCTTGTTTTTATAATATACGCAGTCAAATGTAGTTTTAATAATATTATTAAATATTTGTTCTCAATTGTACTTCTGCCTCTTACCAGTGCTTTGCAGAGCGTAACTTATTGTTTTTACCTAATAGCTAATGCAAACGTTTTATGTGCGTAGTGGCAAAGCTACACAATTTGTAATTCTCTAACGCTACATAATAAAGCGTAACAACACAAGAAGCATGAGTCGGATACGGATGAAACAATGAAAGCTACTTTTATGGGAGTTGACAAGAAACTCTCGGTTTACATAATTGTGTTGTGCTAGGTTTTATTTAACAGTGTTGCAAGCGCGTCTAGTTTTAAATTGCTTTCTTTCACATTTATCTTTTAAGTCAAGGCAATGTACCATTATTTTTCTCTATGCTTGATGACCGATTACTGTTATTTATCTACATGAGAGCTGAACATCAATATTTGTTAACAAACTGCTAAACATCAAAGACCGATATTTAAAGAAATTCAAGTTTAGGGAAAGCTTTTTTCTTTTTTCAAATTGTCTTTTACTCAAAATAACTTTGGAGGAAAATGAAGGCCTCGAAAAAAAGTGAACCGATTTTACAATAGGACTACGCACGTTCTGTAAGATTTTGTATTTAATTTGGTTCTAGTTGAGCTGTACTCTTACAATTACAGTACTGGACAAGAAATAATGCACATCGACCCCTAGAAAGTCCCTTTCGTACACTACACGTGTTACGTTTTGTCAGTCGTTCGACAAATGCGGTGGAGTACGGTCGTGTGCAGCTCAGATTATATAGAGAGTTGTTAACACCCCCAAATTTAAATGATTTAGAACTGTATTATGGCATCTTTAGGAAAAAGAGGGAAGCCTTTACATGGTCAGTCACGCGAAATTGTCTACAGTGTATAAATATTTTTTAACTGAAGTCGACAAATTTAAAAATCATTAAGATAAAGACGTATGTAACTATTTTAAGAAGTTACAAGAGCGAGTTGCGAATGCCAGTGGAATATCAATAAGAACTTTGTCAATATATTAAAGGAAGTCAGTACTCAATTCTACTGCAATTAAGTTCAGTACCCCGAAGCAACTTCGTTTAGGTATTTTGATTATGATGTGTGAAGAATGGTGTATGATTTTCACTTATGATTTAATGAACTGCCTACATTTAAATCATTAAAAGCTAAACTATAGGAGCCTATTAATTACAATGGATCTGAAAAGATGTTGACAAAAATACTTCATGAGATGGGATTTCGGTTCACTAAAATGGAAGATAATAGAAAAGTTCTAATTGAAAAGCACGATATAAGTCTCAAACGAATGGAATACCTTGATAAAATATTTAAATTTATTATTACTTTTACCTGTTTAACGAATTTTGTTAAACAGGTAAAAATTTAGTCTATATGGATCAGTCTTACATATATATATCACACACTAAAAGGAAATCTTAGAGTGACGATAAGAAAAAAGGGTGTAAAAAAGCCAATTGCAAAAGGTCAAAGTTTGATAATAGTTGATGCGGGTAATGAAAAAGGCTTTGTTCCTGAAGCCTTTTTAATGTTATGTAAATCCACGAACACTATAGGTGATTATAACAATGAAATTAATAACGATAACTACGAGAAATGGCTATCCATTAATCCCAAACATACCCGGTGATTTTGTTCTAGTTATCGGCAACGCACCCTACCACAATAAATATGTTGAAAGACCCCCCAATTCAAATACCATTAAACAGGAAATGATTAACTGGTTAAACAGGCATGAAATTCCAGTAGAGCCAAAATTTACAAAACCCCATATTTACAGTATTATATGACGGCATAAGGAGAGGTATATAGAGTTTTCCGTGGACAAAAATTTGCTGAAGAATGGCACACTGTTTTGCGATTGCCACGGTATCATCCGGATTTTAATAGAGAGAGAGAGAGAATTTAGAAAATTGATAAGCTTTTAGATTCCGCAAGGCCTTAATTTCCTTTCAAATTTTAAAACATCCTATTCTATAGTACCATGGATGTATAAACAATAAACACTTCGGACAGAAATTAAAGTCACCTTATTTATATAGCCAGATCATACTTTTTATGTTAATGTATTAATTCCATCAGTATGCAGTTATGAAGTCTCAGTTATTAATTAGTGATTGCTCAGTACCGACAGTAGTTTGTTACAGTAACAGGGGCACAGATTATAGACCAATAGCATACCAGTTACGTACTTACAATGTGAATCAAGTTGCTCAATATGTAAATTAATTGCACAGGTGCGAGTAAGAGCGGGTAGCGGGTAGGATAGGTAAATTTCATAAATTACATATTCTCTCAAATTAATTATGGACGCTATTCATTTGTATTTTGTTTACACATATAGGAGTACACTACATTGACACTAAGTTTTACTTTTTAATGTTTTTATTATATGTTAGCGGGTACTTAAATATTTCTAATTTGGCAATCTGTAGTTACCAAATTTTTTAGCTTTAGTTTATGATGAGTGCTTTTGCTCGCCATCGGATGGAAAAGAGCAGAACTGAAACCGGAATTATTTTTAAGGACTGGAACCGGATTTATTATTACTTCTAAAACCATCTGCCTTATAATTATTTATTACAAACTGACCCGCTCCGCTACACGTGTCACTCTCTGTCACACCGAAGTCAATAAATGCGCGACGAGATACGCTACGTAACTAAATTATCTATTTGTAATTAAGTTTGTTTAGTACAGAATACATTAAATAACAAAACGTTATATTAACAAGTTTTCAGACAAGGTTGTAAAAGTTATTGTGCTTATATTTAATTAGTCTCTGTAATATCTTGCCTATGCGGAGGCTACGTAATACATAATAATAAACTGAAATAATTTTTTCACAACATTTCATTTGAACTCTACTTGCCGATATGTTTTTAAATTAAGACTTTGTTGTTATAATCAAATGTTTTTTAAAGAAATTTAGGTTGTAATAATGTGATAATAGAGGCCGCCCTACAAAACATTGTATGTTTTTTGTATAATATCGGGGACAGACGAGCAGACGGGTCACTCGATAGTAAGTGACTACCGCCGTCCATAGACACCTGCCACTCAACGTCTATTCAAGAGTCGTAAGTGCGCTGCCCACGCACTGGGTGACGAGTAATAGGGGTTGTCAGAAGGAAAAAGAAGAGAGGGAGGATGATGAGATAGGAAAGAGAAGAGGTGGGATGAGGGAATAGGAAAAAGGAGAGGGGGGGTTGGGCCTTCTAACAATCACAATCAGCTTCCTCTGTGCCTAAGCCTGTGACTAAGCATGGCTCCACCACTGTTAAAATATATTCACTAAACATAAACAGTCATAGAATATCACTAAACTATTATCCCGTGAAAGTACTCTGGCTCTATACGCTATACATATAACTTTAAAAGTTATAGAGCAAAAATTATTACACTTATCGTAAAAATATTAAAGTAAAGCATTGACATAGTGACCTACTCGTTCTATTAAAATCATTAAAATTTCTTGAAAATATAAACACACGTGGTAACTGTAGCAATAGTTTCAAATATGGCTTTCTAAGTGCACGAATATATTAGATTACGTTACGCTATGCGCTATACAAAATATACAGAGCAAAAGATATAAACGCGTGCACGTTTCTGTGTAACTCTGTATTTCTTTGTTTTGTGACCACTATAAAACGTTTATTTGTTACCATTACTTATGAATTATAAAGGTATATTATTTAATATCTGTTTTAATATAATATTACAAGATTTTTAGAATATTATTTTCTTATGTGTTTTCTTATTAAAAATATATATTTTTTATTAATTGAATTTAATTAGTAAAATTAGTTGAATTTATATGTGCAAAACGTCTATAACGGTCGTATTGCAAGAGAAGGCTTCGCCGCTCAAAGCGCATCATGCAACTAGTTCTACATTCATAAACATCGGACATTAATCATAAATGTTTACTTGAATTTGCTCTTGCTCTTTCATATCTCCCAGTGGTCTGTAACATTACATACTGCAGGTTTGCATCAGTTCTCTTTTCCTAGACCAAGCGGAATGATTCCATAATCACCCCCCACATCCTGATGTACCTGCACTTTAGCAGAGAGAAAATAATCTCTAAGACTGTATACCTTTATTATTTGATCATGGAGGCAGGACACTTCAATATCATAATAATAACCATAATAAGCGCTTAAGAAACCACGACCCCCACATCTCCGCGATGATCCGTCTGAGTCTCTCTCTGAGAGATAGAAATAGAGTTTAAGTATGAGAGTTCATATGAGAGGTTTATATTATGATAGCTTTGTTTAAAACAAGGTTAGTAATTATCATTATTTTAAATTCAACAAAATTATGACCCGTTTGAAGGTCAATGCAGAGGAAGAGGAAGAAGTCACCGTTACCTATGAAGCTTAACGAAATTACGCATGTTTACTATGTTATTATTTTAACTCTTTTTTAAAGAACCATTGACTGAACCAAAACACCATTCTAAAAAAATATATTGCTATAATAATATAATGTTATCTGTCATGTCTAGTTCAATTGTTTAATTTTATTTTATTAATAAAATTCGTCTTAAATACAGTAAATATTTTTATTAACCTATATTTGCCGTTATGTCCTTTAACAGTTACTTGACTGATAGCTATTACACATTTTTTGAATGTTTCTTGTAAATGTTTAGAAGATGTATGCCTCATAAGAATTAGCTTATAAAATGTGTATTTATAAATGTTTTAAGTTAGTAATGCCTGTAACGACTGTGATTGTCTGCACGTGTACGTGTTCTTCTCGTAGTTGGTGATCCTGACTGCTGAGCCAGAGTAGGTTTAATTCCCTCACATTCCCTCCCTCAAAAATGTGTGGGATCTACAATAAGTTTAGCATCTTGAATACTGTTGTACTAACCCAATGCGATTGAAAATAGTAACATGGCAGATTTCATGAACTTTTATTTCAGCAACTAAGTATTTTATTGTCATTCGTAGTTTCTAACGACTTTGGAATTATCTCTAGTAGTTTTCCTTGCCAGAAATTCAAACAGTAAGATTATGTCTTCTTGACCACCATTCTAGAACCTGATCTAATTAAATACGATCAGAACGTAATCGTGTTTTTTACATATTAATGTGTACTGGAGACTGACAACAGAATATGCTAATTATAGTGACTAACTTGGTCTAAGTGGAAAAATAATCTTATAAATAAGCTTAACTCATAAAACGTCTGAACTACATGCAAGTGCATACCTACTCAAATTCTTAATTTATAAGTAAAAAGGAAAGTAAAACCAATTAAACATTTTTGTTCGAGAACGTAATTTTGTATTGCAGAATCAAGTCACGGACCCCAATTTGAAGAATTTTCAACAAAAAGTAATGAGTATTGTCCCCATTAGATTATGAAACAATAGTACCTTCTGTATCGAAAGTATGTTACTTATTGTTGTGTACGAACTTAACGTATCCGCATACCAACCTGTATAGGATGGTTAACTAAAAGAAACAACTAACAATCGCAAAATATAAAAAATCACTGTGTTGATTAGGGGCTTCAGTAAAGTAAATAAGAGCACTCGAACATATGTAACTATATATATATAACTCGAATATATTCACTCATAAACTGCTTATGTAATGTGTACTCATAATGAAGCTTAATTATCATTAAATTACTTTTATTGGTATAGATGATTTCTTTTAATTATTATGTTATTCGTAGAACATTCGATTGTAAACTTAATAGCATTATATTTATATTATAAGTATTTAATAGCAAGATTAGAATTAATTTCTAAACTTTTACATTTTCAAAATAATACAAAGTAATTCATGTGTTTGAAATTTCTTAATCATTTAAAGTGTTATTGTCTTATAAGAATAAGAAATATAAAAATTCTCTCTCTTAGCTTTTATGTAATATGCCACAGCATTAGGTCTTAATATTTAGAAATGGAATATTATATGAGTGAAAGAATAAATCAATCGCAGTTATCGATTAAATAGAACTAAATAAATTAGTAACAAAGTAAAAGTTGACGTTATCGTTTAACATTTAGTTACTTAATTTTATGTTTTTTTTTTTCATTACTGAATGTTACATACTTATATTAATTTCTTTAATTAACAATAGTTGTTGTGCGCGGCTCTGCTAGAGTAAAAGATTGTTCATATTTCATGTTTAAGACGGGAAACGAGCAGAAAGGTTACCTGATAGTAAGTGGCTGCCACAACCCATGGACACCTGAGACTCCAGCGTCGTCGAGTGCGTTGCCGAAATTTGAGGCAAGGGTTGATTTGAAGATCGGTTGGTACGTGTTCGGTAGCCTACTTACTTCACGAAACACAACACAAGTTTTGCTTTACAACCAGTTTTCTGGTAGGTCGTGATATTCCGGTAGAGCTGGCCCATACGTCAATATTAGATAGGATTAGGATATAACCACAGGAAATTTAGATATAATTATCTGAGCTCACTGTCTAAATTTTAAGGTACGTAAGAAGCCGTAGCTTTCCTATTGGAGATTTATTGACGTAATACTACATCTTGTTTAAAAAAACAATGGATTCATTGTTTTAAATGTAATATATACAGCTATGTATTGCATTGTTTCAATTGCAATCCATACAGGTATGTATTGTATTGTCGAAATGTATTTTGAATGAAAACTGTTTCAACTGTGCTGCACTTGCGTTGTTAGTACTTGAGACGATAAGATCTGGTTAGATCAGACGATTACGTCGTATGCAATGAAGAAACTAATTGTTAGTCTAGAATTAGAACACTAAAGAAAATTCGTTCATATTCACTCTAGAATATGAAAACATTTACAACTATTTTTACTTTCATTACGCTTCACGTGTGACTTGTATAACTCTCACGGAGCATTCTGAGATATTGAAGACTTGCAATGTATGAGTACGATTGCACTTGCATTTACTACACTGAATGGCTAAATGGTCATTATATTTTATAACCTATAGAGCTAGCTTTAACCATGTTTGTGTTCTTGCAATCGTACTTAAAGATTCCTGTCTTTAAGGATTGTTGAAAAAACATGATACATATGTACATACTAATTAAAATAGCAATATATCAAAAAGACACATCAGACGCTCCAAAAACTTGACAAAAAAACATATGGTATATTTTATCATACATCTGCAATAATAATAATGAAGTTTTGTTATCCACTCTGCCAACGCTTAAGAAAGTAAGAATTTTATGTGTGTATTACACGGTTTTCAAATTTAGTCTCAATTTGTTACTATGCTAAGTTAGGATTTTGTGTGCCAAGAAGTATGTCATGAATATTGGTATCTAGTATTGATTATAATAAAAAAAAGTAGTTCTTACATAAATTGATCGATTTCCTAATTTGTAGAATAAGAACAACTAAGCTTCTATAACGAAAATTAAATCATAGTTTAATGTTGATTAAATATTTTGCAACCTCTTGTTCGTCCACTCTTGTATTGTGAACTTGACGAAAATGAAACTCGGAAATCGCAGATATTTTAATAGCAGTTATAAATACTAACCATTACAATATTAATGAGGACTTCACTTAATAAAAATTATCTGTAATGCAAACATGATAATATCATTTAAATTTTATTATGCGGGCGGTTACGAAACCAGCTCTCATGTGATGCTTTTTTAAAGATTGTGTGAATTCGAAAATACATCTCGTCCTTGCTCTGAATCTTATGTCTCATTTTATTTCATTTGTTTTATAAAAGACAACTCCCGCATTAGGATCTATTCCTGTGTACTTACAAACATTCAAACAACGGACACAAAGAAAGCCCAAACTTAGAAAAACAATTTGATGGCAACGAAAGAAAATTGAAATAAGCAATATCAATTTCCTTTAATTGCCATCCCTTATTCATACCTTTCTCTTTCAATATTCTCCCAAATATACCAACTTTAATTCTGACTGAGCACTGAGCGTGCCCCCTATTACGTTACTGGGGCCAAATTCTTATTCGTAAAATGTTGGTGTTAAATACAGTTTTAGGACTTACATTACACTCAGATTTAGAGCAATTTAATTTCAATTTCAATCAAACAACACTAGACATTGAGTCTTTACTAGTGTCAATGGACTTGTAGACAATGTATCTGTTATATATTTTAAATTATACATATGTATGTTTATACACATACATGTTGATACATACCTACATGAAAGATTATTTCTAATGTCAATGTCCGTTGCTACAAATAATAAGTAGAGAAAATAATCACATAATCCCACACCTAATTACCTAACACCAAAATCATTAAATATTTACACATTTTATTATAATCGACTTTACATAATTAAATAATTTAAACTATATTGTATAACATAGTGTTTCTAAATTTATATTTAAATAATATCATTAAAATAAAATTGTTAATAAATAATATAAATTTTAAAACAAAAGTTTCGAAAACTTTCTTTTGAAAAGGGCGATTGCAATTTTAAAATTGTTTGTGTGTCAATGTCAACGATGATAAACATACATACAAGTTTACGCCGTCAGTTCTATTGATTATCGAACAATTGCGTAGACTATAGATGATATGTGATAATTATGGCAAAATATGTTAATAGTATTACCATTAAAGGGTTTTTTCATAAATCTCTCAACAAATTTCTATCTATTGTTCTAATTGAGACGGCTATCGACTGACAATGCGTTAGTCTGTGTACACGTAACTGCAAACAGAGCATTCGAACTCGCCGTCTATTGAGTGAAAACGAGTATAAAAGCGATGCAAATTACAAGTGCTGGCATTACCCACTACCCTCTCGTGGAGTACGGTGCACCACTCATCAGCTGCAGCAATGAAGTACCATGTGCGTAATTGTGTTTATACCATTGTGATAGTGTCATTATAAAGTTTATTCAGTGCACGCTAAGTTCCCTTATAGTTACTATTACTGCGGTTGAACTGTGTAAAATGCCTATGGTTTAGTTTATATGAAAATTAGATGATGATACCCATCATTTTAATTAACCGTATTCATCACTAATTCATTAACATATTCAGTGAAGCATCTATAACTCTTCCTGTTATGTTATCAACAAGTAGTGTAGTTTGTAGGAAGTTGTGTTACATAAATCTTTGCGAAATCGTAAACTGGTTTGGAGACATTAGGCCGATACTTTATGTTTATTAATTGACAGGCCAATATCCACTATGGCCCAATCTTAGATTAGGCTTATTGACGATTACATAAACTTACACAATTTATAAACTCCAGTTTTGTACACTGGCCTACATAACTCTTTCGACTCTTACTTTTTGAACACTTATTTTCTAATCTCTCCTGACAGATTTTCTTGGGATTCCTGACCGTGGTTGCAGCCTACCCGGGAGTCATTCATGACGAACCACAGTTGGAGGCGAAATATGATTATGCACCCGTCGGAGAGTCTGGTCACCATCATCAAATAGAACATGAACACGCCAAGTCACATCAGTCGATCAAATTCGAGCATTTCCACCCTGTCCCTGTATACGTCAAGAAAGAACACAGCCACTTGCTTAAGCATCCTCTTGAAAAAGGAAAGTCTGAGTCTAACCTGAAGCTCATCCACCCTGAGACTGAACACAAGCATGGGGGTGGTCTGGTCCTTGAAGACGACAGGCACAACACTGAGCATCTTGCCGCAGCTCTGGAGCATGGTCACGGTGGTTTTGAACACGGAGGATATGAGCACGGAGGTTTTGAACATCAGCTATCCAGTGGCTATGAAGGTTATCATGGTAGTGAGGGACTGAAGGGTTATGCTGAGTTGTCTCACCAGCCAGAAGCTCAGGGACACTACTACGCAGAGGCTGGCCAAGGGCTCGCTGACTCTGGAGAAGGCTATAAATATGAAAGCTATTAACTGCATTTAGTCTTAACTTAACCACGGGCATATAAGTGTGGAGCTCACTCCACTGTCTAAAGTTATTTTAGGTTTATCTCTTGCCTGTTAACACACATGTAAGTTTTAGCAAGAGGCTAATATGTATTCAGCCAACGTTATGCAGTTGCAATGCGTTATAGAATCAAAATGTACCTGATTTAGATTTAATTCTAAAAACGTTTTTTTTTTTAGGAAATTTGTGTTTTTTTAAGTGACGGGCTTTCGACATTTCACAGGAATAAATTATCAGATGTCAGAAGCTTGCAATAAGTGTTAGAAAGTGTTCGCTACGCGTTGTCCATGTTGATCGACTCCTCGTTTGTGCGACTGTTTTATTATAAATGCTCTCGCTTGATTTGCGTATTGGTGACTATTGTGACTGAGTCCCAGAGAAATTGTGATATTAATAAATGTTTGTTATTAAATGAAATTGTCTTTTATTTGAAAAAAAATCTTGATATTATAAATATAAGAACATAAAATTACATAAATTACATAGATATTAATCTACTTAGATCAGATGATCAGAGACTATATTCAAAGTTACATATATATATTTATATATTGATGTACTACCTACCTACACTAACTGATTATGAGCTATACTGACAAAGAGACGAAACAGGTAATTTATTATTTAACAGAATTAATCAACGAAATCTTATTTGCTATTATTTAACAGTATGTAGGACAAGCAATAAAACATTAACTTGGTTACGATATTGAAATTGACAGTTAACTCAATGTAGAATACTAATTACTTTTTTAATATGTAATAATCAGCTAGTTCAGCACCATTATGTAAGATAGTGACAACATGGAATAATTATGTATACTTTCCCATAGGCCAGTCTAATTAACGCGTTGCAAATAAAACACATGCTTGGTAAGAACAGATAAAAGTAAAGCAAAGAAATTGTGAAAGGAACTATTGGCGGTACGTATTTTATGATACTGTTTCTCGCAGTTAGATAGTCATGAGTCACGATATTGTAGTAGTCTCTAGGAAATAATACCAAACGATTACTGTTACTTATGGTGATGCAATCTATGTGAGAACTTTGCAACAATTTACCAATCTCATAAATAACATTATTTAGGCTTATAGAAATAGCACAGTTACATGTACAAGATTTAAGTAGCTGCACGAGGAAGAGGACTATTTGAGTGACACATACAAGTAAGTACAAGAAGTGAAAATATTTATCTGATAATTACGTATTAATATTTCAAATGTGAATAAAATCCGAGACGAAATACTTCACTTTAATTACAATATATTTTAGAGCAGATATGTGTGGTACTCACATTCAGTGTATATATTGAAACTCTGACACTCTAACTTTGTCAAGAATATATTAATGAATACTTAATAAAGCTACCTAATATAAAAATTACTAACATTGCACTACACACTATAGTACCCTACACTAAACTAAATACTTAATTAAACTTTTGTGTCTGGACGACGGAATGGAACGGTTTCAAATTCTTAATGTTTATATATCAAAAAGTAAAGAAATATAAAATTTAAGCCATATGTTACACATGATTTTTTTTTAAGAATTAGAACGTAAAGTGATATCAAAGTGAATACGGTCACTTAAAAAAACGTCGTACGTCACTTAGAATTGCTGTTAATATTTATTATTTATATAATTTAATTTACAATTACTATATACATTTGGGCGTAACGTTGGGGTTCGAAATTCGATCCCATATTTCCGTATATTTCGTTTGCGAAGGTTTTCCAAATATCTTTATCTACCCGCCGGTTTTTTAAGGCCATTTCATATATTCGGCCAACTAGTACTATTTAATTATAATTTATATTCTACTATATATTACATTTTAATTTTGTGTTACATTTTAAGTTTGTGTGTGTTTTGTGTTTTGTGTTACAACTGTTACATCATATAAGCTAATATTGACCGTAACTCGGTTCGGACTAGTGACACACTTAATTCTCAATTTGTATGTAAAGAGGTTTCTACTGATTTTTATAACTTCCTATAGAAAATGAAATTTTTGCGAAGATGACATTGTCATGATCTTAGATAATAGTATAAGAAAAAAACAAAAATGAACAATAATCCTTTTGATTTTTGTTTTTCTTTAAAACAAGAAAACTCTCGCATTAGGAATAACTGTGTCGCCGGAGGCTTTTACAAACATGCAATCTGTGGGCACAAAGATCACCCAGACTCGGGACAACTATTTGTGGATCACACAAAATTTTTGTGCCGTATGGGAATCGAACCCACAACCTCCGGATTTCGGCAATCAGGCTCACTAACCATGAGACCAATAGGCTCATTGAAATATAATTTGACATTTATTACTAGTCACTGGAGAAAGAAAGAAAGATGCTAATACGTGTTTATGATTTCACAGGATGTATTTCCATGTGTATATTTTTTTATTCTGTTTTTATTATTTGCAAGATTGCCGTTTATAAAACGTCAGTATCCTAATAATATCAAATAATAAATATAACACTTCATCACTTGATAACTTCGTGTAATACAATGACATAATGTAAGAGTTAACTTAAATACAGATTGTGAAGAAATACCCTGTCATTGTTTATTTATATGCAACACATGGTCACGACGATATATTACTAACTGGACGTAGGCTGCTCAAACACAAAATACAATCGTTTTAAATATCGTGATACGGCAAATTGTATTCAACATAATGATTGCGAGAAACCATTACGTACTCTTAGTGAGATGAAATCAGTTATGCGGTAGAAATAAATTGCTTATGTTTTCATCGATAACTTTACTTACTTTAATTTACTTACTTTAAGCAAATGGTGAACACATTTAGTGTGACATTTAGTGGCCAGCTTTCCAGTAAGAGTAATCGTAATGATGAACAATATCCTGAATTTATAGCGGAAGGAAGACCGAGAGAATGAAATGGAATGGACGGATCTCTTTTGATGGCTATAATAAAACGGTAGGGATATTTGTCAGAGAATAATTCAATCTCTGATTGTTAAACGTCGAATAACTTTTAACGACGTTGGCTTTACATTGTGTATGTTAAGATTTTTTTTTAAGAATTCTGATCCTTTTATCCTATTGATATTGTCATGAAACAGGAGACATTCAAATCAAAAGAGAGAAGTGTTTTATAACATAAAATATATTTTTTTTTGGTAAGTAGCATACACATGTCATACGATTGTACATACGATGTAGTTTTTACTACAGGCATTAAACAAAAGGACAAATGTCTCAACCGGACTAAACATAATGTCTTGAAATATCAGATGCGGATATATTAACAAGATTTTTTGCACTTATACAAATTAATAACTGGTCAATTATCAGAATACAATAATAAACGCCTACCAAAGATTAAGTGGCAAATGTACCGCCGTCGCTCTGCAAACAAATTTTCAAAGGCATTGCTGTATCGAGTCAAGGTAAACTACTTTTAACATGTTATCTTAAATTAATGTTCTATATAAACGACTTATGCTAAAACATTACTATACTAATATTGCACACGAATCACAACAAAGCCTCTTAAGCTTCATATCGATGCTACCGACTACAAGCGGTCCTTTGCAAGGTTCGCAATGAAACCACGCTTCAGCATTTCAAATCAGGATTCTTAGCAGACGTGAAATAATACTTCTTTTAGAAATCAGGAGAGTGTGTTTATCGCTTTAATTTATGTTATAGATATGTGATAAGCATTAAGATTTTCCTAATGTTCCCATATATCTCGTAGAATGGCTAAATTCTCCGGCTCGTGAATGTGGTATGCAAATGGTATATCATGTTTTACTTCACCGGTAGTTATTTCTTGTGCTAAATATGGCGTAGGCATTGTCGTATAAAAAGTTTTAGATCCGGGATTAGAAATATCCACGTCTATAGGCACATTTTCAACTTTTTCTGGTTGAAGTACTGGAACTGGTATAGGACGCTCAATTCCCCATGCTATGGGATATGGTCGAGGTATAATTACAGGTGAAGGGTCAAGATTATGCGCTAATTCTATAGGGTGACGTCTCTTTAAATCAAGTTCTTCCTTAACTAAACCTTGAGGTTTTTTTGAAATGCTCTGAGTCGCTAACTTCTGAGCTAGAATATTTTGTTTTCCCAAGTTTTTCTTTAAGTTTTCTACTTCAATGGCATATTTTTCTTCATTGTGAGTTCCTGATTCTTTAAGTTGTTGAAGTTTCATTTGTATGACGCGTTCATTATTGATGAGATCTTTTTGTTCGTTTTCACTTAATTTATCGTGCTGAACTACAGTTGAAGGTGATATATTTTCTTCTTTTTCCTTCAATGATGGTGTTGTAAGCTGCAAGGAAGTTTTATCTTTTTCTGATTCCTGATCATTGACTTGGTTTCTAGGTTTGTCATCAAAAGTCACTGGTCCCGTATGTGTCACAGATGTTTCATCAAGTTTAATAGGTTGTTGATTACGGATACGCTCTATCGTCAAGGAGCGTGTTGGAATCTGTATAACTGAATGAATTTCTTCAGGTCTTTGAATGTTTTCATTTTCTTTAATCTCAACCTCTCTTGGAAGACCTAATAGGGATGATTGAAGTACATCGTGTTCTGAAATTTCAAGTGGTCCTCTAATCTCTTCAGGTTTTTGAACGTCAAGGGGTGTTTGTATTTCTTTATTTTGAATGTCAAGATGTTTTTGACTTTTTTCTCGTTGCTGTGTGAGACTACGAATTTCTGTATTGCGTTGTATTTCAACTGGACTTTGACTGTTGGACGGTCTGTGAATACGAACATGTTTCTGAACATCTTCGTATCTTTGTATTGGCTCAAATTTTGGAACATTTTCAGAATTTTGAAGTCTAATAGATTTTATAATCTCATCAGGTTTCTGGATTTCTACTTGTCTTAGGTTTGCTTTTGTTTCACTATGCGAATATGTTTCAACCTTGGGATGGGTTTGAGAGTCTACAAAGTAATAACCTGGTAATGGTTGAGCATTATACGGTTTCATTTTCAAAATTTCAACTTCGTAATTAGGAAGGTACGAACTTACATATTCCATAGAATGACTATTTATTCTATAATTTTTTTTCGGTACGTACAACGATACATATTCTTGTCGTGGTTTATTAGAATATTTGTACTTACGTTGTAATTGAAGAAACAACCCTGTGTTTAGCTGTTTACCATTATTTTCCTCATAAAATTCTTTCAAATTTTTGTCTAACTGGAATCTTTTACTTGTAGATATATTTTGTTCCCGTGGTACCGTGTGGTCTCTAATATTTTGTTGAAACCGTTGTTGTTGAAATGAGGTTCCTAATTGAGGAAGGGGTCTGACAATGGCCCCCGTGGCTTGTAAAGCTTGAGCTTGATCGGGAGTCAGATATAAGACGTATTCTTCCGTTGCCGTCAAACGTTGGTTAGACTTTGGAGATGAAGAATCGGATTTATCATAAAATGATTTCGATATATTATCAAATATCTCTCCATTTGCTGAAACTAAAAGTAGTAGCAAATACCACACCTAAAAAGTTAAGTCATATTATATAAAATAATATTGTTTACTAGTTTCAATTATATACAAATTACTAATAAAATATTGCTCTTACCGACGTCCCCATGGCTATAGTATTAACTAAGGCAGCCGGACACTATGGGTGCACTTGCGCGTCTGCCCTGAAGTGTGAGAGATCAACATTTTTATACAAGAGAAGAGATACTATACAAGTTAAAATATTCTGAAACAGGCGTGCATAACATCTTGCGGTCAAACATGAGATGTTATCTATTTTCTTGTTAAAACATCATTAGTTAGTCAACTAACAGAATTGCATTTTAGTCAAAAAAAAATACTTACTGATTCTTAAAATGAAGCTAATAAAATCATGCATCATGCATCTAGGTCTAGTTAGTAAAATTTTTGCTTATTCAGGCATAATTTAAGTGCAGGCGCCACAGAAAATAGTAATAGAAAAACAAATATCCATTAAGGACAGCTGACCTCAATATAAGTTTTTTAAACTGATGCTCAATTAATGTCATTATTTTTTATTCTATAGACGAATCGAATAAACCACATTCTTCCGGCTACAGAATTCAATCGACTTCAACTTCAACTTTCCTCGTTATGTTAAACACAGTGAATAAATTAATGTTTGTAATAATTACTTTTGAAATTACTATTTGGGTTTTGTTAGTATTGTTTAATAGTTAATATTACTTTTTGCTTAAAAAATTTTTTTTTTTTTTTAATGTCGGTGGAACTCACAACTTACTAATATTCTTGCTAACACCTTCAAGTTACATAATAAAATTTCATTCTCTCATTACCTCGATATGTAGGTGTAGGTAACATTGTTTGACGCTTCGAAAAGCTTTCAATGGATATATAGGTGTGTAATACGTATATATCATAGGTCGAGTAGAATAGGGTCACCCCATCTTTTCCGCTAATATCATAAAAAAGAACTAAGGGATTAGATTGTCATCTATTAGACAGTACTTACATATGGGAACAATAGTGCATATGTATGAGGGACTAAATGATGGTTTGTAAAATGGGCGAGTGAGACGCCGCTTCTTACCCCCTCGATATAGGCGTATGTATATGTGTGTCTGTGTTTATGTATCGCAAGCTATTACCTACAAGTCAGCTAAGAGTGCAAGAGTCTTTAGTACGTATACTGGATGTCTGGGTTGTATTACAAACCCATTCAAAAATACAAATAATGCCAATGTTGCTTGAAGCTTACATTTAATAACAGGAATACTCATTTTTAATTAAAAAGAATAATAAATTATGAAACGCTGTTTTAACTAATTAATAAAAAACTTGATCATTTAAGGATTTGTATTGAATGCCATCTTCACCTGAAAGTTTACAAAATGCAATTAGAATAAAAATAATAACAGTATAATAAATTTACATCAATTACCTGAATTTGTATCACAGCATCACTAAATAATTCATAACTTTTACATTTGATAGTAACGATGCGCGAACGATCCGTCGTGTATGCAAAAAGATATTTATTAATGGCTCGTAACAACATACTTCTCTCCTTTTATACGTATCTTCATTTCGGATGATTACTGGTGATTTACTATTGATTGGTTAACACATTCTTGTTTGTTAGTCAGATACAGACTTGTGATGAAATATTTAAGATGTACATTTTTGTAAGGTTAGAACATCTCATTTCGATTAAAAAAATAAAGACAACTCTAGTACTATTAACAATTCCTGTTTCACGGGTTTTTTTTTTAAATACATAAACAAAATACGCAATGAACATCCAGACTCGTGACAACTATTTGAGGATCACACAAATTCTTGTCCCGTTCGGGAATCGAACCCACGACGCCCGGCTCAAAAGTCACTGTCACTAACTGCTAGACCATTTGCTCCTAGAGCTTTTTTCCTTGATTTTATATCCTAGTTTTACGCAAAGTGTAAAAGTTCTTTTAAAAATGTAAATAAATAAAATATTAAATTTATTATTTGTCACTATTTTCTACAGCTACTCGCTCAGTAGTCTCTAGGCCTATGCATTATAATTTAAAATTATATACTACATTCGATTGAGGTCTTCGTTTCTTGTTGATTAAGTCGCTACTTCACTTCCTAACTTATTAAAGTAAATTTTGAATTAAAAAGCTTTCATACAAGCAATATAATAGCAATACCGATAGATCTAACGGCGGGATGTAAAAACCCATATCTTTCAAGTGGAGTCTAATGATAAAATCCGAGTAGAAATCGTATTAGTAACATAAAAGTTGACCAGGAAATCTGAATAACAGATAAGTCGAAACCATAGCATCACTGCATCTTATAAACTAGGTTAATATAATATTAATGGAAATGCATAATCAAATGTATCTTAAAACAGAAGAAATGATCAACCGGTGACTGACCTGAATATTGTCATAGCATATAACATGTTACAACAGTGTTTCTACATAACACCTATAATTCATGTTAAACTTCAATATCGTTTTGGTAAGAGCAAAATGTAAAATAACATATTTTTTTAATTGAATGCGTTACTATGGATATTTAAATTCATATAATTTATAAATAATTTGATAAAAAATAATTTCACAGCGATTCAGATTAATAATACATACATATACTCACGCCTGTGTCCTTGAAGGGGATGCTATACGAAAATTAACGCCCAGTCATCCATGCACTTTGAATTAGTCATAATAAGTACTAATAACTAAGACTAGGAAGGGACACTTATGTAATTATCTCGCACAGGTAGGTCCTACCTAATCGATTTTGATTAAACTGGTAACAGTATTGAATTAGATGTTTCATCAATATGGTCTAAGCTTAACTTAACTAAACAGATAGACAGATTAAAAATAGTTAAACTTTCTTTAATTTTTTTACGAGTAGCTTTAAAAACTTTACTGTCCACAAGTTGGTAAAATAAAATCAGGCCATATCCATATGTCATCGAAAGAAAAAACTACTTAGATCTACTAATCCGCCTATAACTAGAGACGCTTTTGCTTTTATACGTATATTATATAGAGCTCAAGCAAATAAATAAAAAAAAATACTTTAAAACTACCTTTCGATTAAAAACCATTTATTAAACCTATGTCTCGGAAGTCATAAGTCAACAAAATACATTGTTTTAAAACAAAATTTTATAAATCTATTGATAAATACACTACGATGTCACTAACCAATAAATAATAATAAAATATCAAATACACTGTTATTTTTCATTTATAAGTTCTTCAATACCATAATTGCTTTTTGTTAAAATATATGCAAATATGTCTTTGATTGGGTTTTAAATACATTTACGGTACGTATGATCTTAAACGCTATGGGCAACTCGTTGTATAAAAAGACAGACTGAACTCTAGGTGTCTAATTACGTTTTTTTAGTTTGTATTGTGATAGTAAAGTCTTTTTACGAGTATTTTCTCTGATCTCTTTCCTCATCGACTCAAGTCTGCCTTTCTTGTATAGTAGTATGTAATGTAGTTAAAAGCAATGACAATCACAATCACATTCAATTTCAATTTCAGTCATAGTTATTTGTATTTGGCCAAAATCTCAATAACACTTACTAGTATTAAAATATTGCAGGTTGAACTGCAGTTATTTCTTAAAAGCCATTTTTACTACTAGAAAGCACATACATACATATATGTAGATAGTATTTTCTTAAAACTTACTAATTTATACTAATGTTTTTATATGGTGAGGGAAGTCTGTTTTTTTTATACCATAGGGGCACAGACGAACAGACGGGTCACCTGATGGTAAGTGACAACTGCCGTCCATGGACACTTGCATCTCAAGAGTCGTAAGTGCGCTGCCCGCCTGTGAGGATAGATTTATAAATGAGGGATAGGGGGATGCGGGGATGCACTCATTTCGGGGAAATGCAACGTGAGCGTCACTTCACAACCGGTTTTCTGTGAGGCCGTGGTATCGCACCGGTCGAGCCGGCACATTCGAAGTTTATTGTATATCTACTTATTGTAGCTTTTTTTAGTTTTCTTTTGCTCAGTCCACCCCTGGACACGGGCCGCTCCCAACATGCGCCATAGCATTCGGTCGGTTTCGGATCCTCTGGTCATAAATCCATATGATGACTACGAAAACTTTGTAAGTTAATCTTCAAAAATGATAGAGAAACGATTATTTTTGAATGTTAATATTTTTTAAACCAGCTTTCAGAATCAAAATCAGGTTAAACTCATCATAAAGATGCATGCATGTTGTTATATATAGTAGCTGAAATTTTGCATACTATTTCGACGACTTCGCATATGCAAAAATTCAGATAAATCGCAAACTCGAAAGTTGCTCAAATTTAATGTACATAATTTGACTCGGTTTTTTATACATACTGACATTGAAAGTTAAATAAAAGGTTTTAAGAACTAATTGAATCTACGCTGTAAATAAATGTGTAAAATTACCTATGTACATATACATAATCACTTGGTTAGGCGTCTTAAACTAACCAATCACAATATCTTATGTATATTATTGAAAATATGTTACAATATGTTCATATATGGTTCACTGTGGAGTGGAATAGGGCCACCCTATCTCTTCTCGGTGGTTTCGTAAAAGGCTCATAAGGGATCGCACTGTTATCCATCAGACAGTATGTATACAGTCATAGCGTGCCCGTTTGGCGGCAATAGGCTTGCCCCCGATTCTAATTGGCAAACATGTGGTTGTTTAATACACCGCTGCCTAGACCTCAAGGGCTACAGGCGTGAGCATATGTACATATGTATATTTTAAAATGTCAAGATTTTTAAATAAGACAAAAATATTTTACTGAACTTACATGTGTCATATATACTTCACATCAAATTCAAACGAGATTTAAAATTTTTAAACTTTGTAATCTAAACATATCAATCAGACATCGAAATCAATAAAATAAAATAAGTTATTTTGTTTGATACAGTGCAGTTATATTAATATCTTCTCTTCTCTTCTCTTCTCTTCTCTTCTCTTCTCTTCTCTTCTCTTCTCTTCTCTTCTCTTCTCTTCTCTTCTCTTCTCTTCTCTTCTCTTCTCTTCTCTTCTCTTCTCTTCTCTTCTCTTCTCTTCTCTTCTCTTCTCTATCTCTCAAGTAAAAATACTTCGCTACAGTACCAAATATAGTTAAAACATTTTCATTATTTCACCATAATTAGGGATTGCAATCCCGCAAAATGGGATCACGCATTTCCGCGGGATTATAGATAGAGATTGCAACCCCGCAGCTCATTCAATCCCGCGGGATTGAATGAGCTGCGGGGTTGCAATCTCTAACCGTAATGGTGTTCCTGTTCCTTAAGTTCTATTGGCCTGTTGATTTGTTTTAATAATGAAATTTTCATTAAAAAAAAAACAAGAATACCTAGTCACATATCCAATTCCTTTCAGCAGTTCTGGCGTATCTAACATTTCTCAATCCGAACTTTTGCATTTATAACAGTAGTAAGATTTCAGTTGCCATTGTTATAAAAAAGTACATTGAGTACTTTTAACTCATAATAAATACTGTTTCCGAGCGATAGACTGATTGACCGGGTTATTACAGTTAGACAATTAAACTTGTAATAACCTGTTGATCAACAGACTAAAGTTAGAAATAAAAAGCAGTCTAAGCTTTTTGCTTAGTTGAAATATTGTTCTAATAAGCTCAATATCGCCGTTAAAGACTCCTTTCAATTTTTATCAATATTTTTATTAATTACTAACCCACACTAAAAACGTTATAGTGAACGTTATAGTGCGCTAAGTGTAATAGCGCAATTCGCATTTGTGCAATTTAAGTTTGTGTGTAAATTGAATACCCCGATAGACAGGATAGAACAAATCTTCATTAACTGGAGCCAAGCCAAGGTATGGAGTCACAGCAACTTTTTTACAATTATGTTTCATAATATTATATTATAATAACAATAATATATTAAAGTGTAAAATACTTATACGAAAAAAGGCCTGATATACACTACATAGTATGTTTTGGCACCTAACTAACTAGCTTTAAAGAAAGTGATTTTCGTGAGAGATCCATGCTTAGACACGAAAAAACCGGTAGATACACAATGCTTGTTTACCGAATGATTTAGGATAAATGAGGTCCAACTTCCCCTCTCCTCTTTCCCCTGCCCTCCTCATCCTCAAAAGTGGGCAATGCATTTACGATTCTTGAGTAGCAGGTATCCGTGGTCGGAGTTTTATCACGTTTGGTAATTTGCATTATGTGATGTAAGCATAGACTTTATTACACACGTATCAATCACCTTGTCATTAAAATTGAACTAGATAATTGAACATACGATTTATTTTAGTTTAAGTGCTCGATTGATAAAAGCTGTTGTTTTTAATATTACGCGAAAATAATTTAATTATTTCAGCTATAATGTAGCGTAATTTCACTCTTGTTTATCGTAACATTATTAATGGCTCGAGACATACGCTGAATTATGCGATAGGCTTATTGTATAGCTTAAAGTTTCGAACAACTATCAACATATTAACATTTATTTACATTGTGAAGGAACACGTGTTGTGTCCGTTCAACACAAAGGGAGGATCCTCCAACCAGGCGAGGGAATCATGCCTAGCGGACCGCGTCCCAGCGGTTGATGTTGGGTAGTTGTATTATATATATACTTTTTTTTCTTTCTTTTTTAAAAAAGACAACTCCCGCGTTAAGATTAATTCCTGTGTCGCGTGGGACTTTACAAACATTCAAACAACGGACACAAAGAACACCCAAATTCAAAACAACAATTTGAGGATTACACAAAGTGTTGTCCCATGCGGGGATTGAACCTGCAACACTAGGCAGTGGCAGCGGCAGCTTGGTGACGAGGTGACCACTTAAACCGCTACGCCATCAGTGCAGTCAGAGATACTAATCAGTGGGAGGACTTTATTATCCTAATTCAGGACCGTACTACGTCATTAGTGTAGTATCTAAGTAGTTCGGCTTGTCTTCGCTAGATTATGCTGATATGACTCTACTGTAGGTGGCGGTCACAATATTATAAAGTTTTTTTTTAATGAGGTGCTATGCCATATAATATCAATATTTTGATTAGGATTATTACCAGACTCTAACTAGGAAATACGGATATCGCTAAAACAGGTTACAAATTTGACATTGGCTAAATTTTGGATAAACAAGATGGTATATTTATATAATCTTGTTATCTTCTACTACCAGCACTTACTTCTAATGAAATTACGAAATAAATTATTGCATATAAACGACGACGAACGATATATTAACCTAATGAAAACACAGATACAGTATGAACAAGTCAAATATAATAAAAACACTGTAAAACTATGTTTTATATTTCATTTATAATATGTACAAACTAATGACTACAAAAGTATTTACAATTCTATTGACTATTTGGTATGATCACGACTTGTGCTGGTATGGATCCAGCTGGTTTTGAAGGTCAGCAGTTGCCTTACCAGCAGCAACTCTTTTTCTTGTAGTGAGTGACGTGCTTGATGACGTGGACAGGGTACGGTTTCCAGACCGCTACTGGGACCTCAACGCGCTTTTCAACGGGTACATGGATCTTCTTAATCACTTCATACGGCCTCTCAACGGGCACATGTACCTTTCTGATCACTTCGAATGGAACTTCTTTCACAACTTCATATGGAACTGGTCTCTCTACTTCAACATGCTGAGTCTTGTACACGGGGTATGGAACATGTTTGACGACATCAACATGCACTGGGTACGGTTGGGGTACAGGTACTTTTACTTCCTGACGAACTGGCACAGGGACAGGCTGAGGTACAGCTACTTGAATATGCCGGATTACCTCAACTGGTATACGGCGGATGACATTCTGAACAACAGATTGAAGTTCGTATCTTGTAGCGGAAGCCTGTGGTCTGCCAACAGAAACAGTGGTACCAATTACCCTTGGCGCTCCAATAGTCGCTGTGTTACCAATGGCTTGTCCACCAGATCCGGGTAAAGTTGAGTCGAGAAGAAGGCTACCCTCTGAGTAGGGTCCACCGGATGCACTAGTATCAGATATGCTAGTAGAGGGCACCCCATATCCATATCCAGGTCCAGAGCCACCATAATAAGACCCAGGTCCAGAAGAGATGGAGCCTGATCCGCTTGGGTAAGAACCGGTGCCTCCATTAAGAGATTCACTTGAACTGCCATATGATCCACCAATGTTGTTATGATGGGTAATACCGGGTAGAGATGCACCAGCTAATACTGGTCCGTGGTCTTCAACTGTCTCTTCAACAGTCACTGCAGGTCCAGAATTGTGATGATGGATATGAGGGGGTCCATAAGTACGAGAGGGAGGTCCGAAAGAGGCCGACGGAGATTGTAAAGCTGACGACAAGAATGAGTCATGATGACCCGAATGGCTGTCATGACTGGAATGATGACCGGATATATATCCAGCGTGTGTACTATACACTAACGCTGTCACGAAGAGTAGCTTGAACTGTAACAAATTAATGGTCTTAGTACATTGTATTTTTAAGTGTGAAATGGATAGTGTTAGTTTGAGATCCTAGCATAAACTTACAACAAATGCCATGGCTTTTAGCTAACCGCTTTTAAGCCAAAATGTGGAAGTTGTTGACCCTTCCGAGTGTCGGTTGTTTATGCTGTTACATCGGGCGGCCCCACATATTTATACATCTCGCTCTATCCAACAAAATCTATGAATACATTACAGTTTATTTCGAACGGACATCGCTTCGTCCTATACGTCACAGATGGTAATAATAATATATATAATGTTAATGTGAGTGATCTCATTAAGATTCAGTTTTCTCTGATTATGCAAGGAAAATCTAAGGCTTTGAATGATACCGGCATAGAATCTGTCACAATTTCATTGCTACACATCAAGGCTGTAGTATATCATTCAGTAGTAATAAAATATTATAATGATATTATGATGGTGCAAAGGTTTCAATATTATCTGTTCTCTCAATAACTTTAAAATATGTCAATTAATTACATATAATGATGAATAATACATAAAACAGTAAAGGAAGATATACTTAAATTGATAGCTATGTTATCGGTGAGTAGGATGCCCTTAGCGCTATGGTGTGGAAAATAGTGTAGTACTTAGAATATATATTCAATAAATACCTTTCTCATTGCTCGTATAAGAAACATATTGTACACATTTATATGATTACGTTAATTGGAAAACAGAATGGTATTAACAGCTTTTATTTAGTTTCACCTGTCCCGATGTTTTTCATCAAATATTGCAAATTAAATTTGATCCATTTCCCGGTTACCGATTGAGCTGAAATTTTGCATACATGTGGAAGTCACGTGGCAATGCAATATTATGATATATGAACATGGTGCTGATCTGATGATGGAGCTGGAAGGTGGAAATAGGAAATTCGCAATGAAACGACATAACTTCATCGAGTTTGGGCTCGTTTGATTCGTCTTGATGAGTACTTTGGTGCTAGTTGGCAACCAGGGTCTGATAACGACACAACCACGTCGAATTTAATAATGACATAACTAACTGATATGTAAAGTTATTAAAATATAAAATAATACTAAAAATTTGAAAAAAAAATTTAAAGAAAAAATACTTTTTAAAAACAAGCTTTTATTTTGTTTCAAAATAGCATTATATAGGTACCTTACATTGTGATTGCAAAAGAAAAATAATGAAGGTGTAATTATAAATGTTCCTTTATGTTCCATCACAGTGTAACACGCTTCTATTCATAAAAAAAGTTGGGTATGTGATAAAAACGCAAAGATTTAATGCAAGGTATAAGGTTTTAGGGTTTAATAAAAATATCTAATAGGTATGTACCTACTTACGATATGGGATTCTTATGACGTAAACGAATATGGTTATTTATCATTAAAGGTTAAAATGTAGGTATTTTTCTTATCAGGATTAAATTATCATTTTTTATTTTTTTTTGTTTTTATTAACAAGAACATAATAAAAGCTTGTTTTAAAAAGTTTGTTTTTCTTATAATTTTATTTATAACAATATAGTTTACAAATAAGACACAAGACTAAGGCAGAATGATTGTTACAGTTTAGTTGTATACATACATACATACACTCACGTCTGCATCCTCGAAGTGGTAGGTAAAGATGTTATTAATGCCCACATTTAAGTTCAGGAACAAATTATAAAATATGAAGGTAATTAAATGAATCTTATGAATCCCCACTAGCATTATAAATGTGAATGTAAGTTTGTTTGTTACGCTTTTTTTATTATTTTTTTATTATAAAACGAACAGACAGGTCACCTGATCAACTGGAGAGTCGTAAGTGAGCTGCCCGCCTTTGAGGATGAAGAGGGATGAGGAGATGGGACAAGGGGTGGGAGGTCAGGGGAGAGGAATAAGGAGAGAGGAGTTGGGCCTCCGGAAACCTCACTAATTTCGGGGAAATGCAACGCAAATATTGCTTCACAACCGGTTTTCTGTGAGGCCGTGGTATCGCACCGGTCGAGCCGGCCCATTCGTGCCTAAGCATGGCTTCTACCATGTAAAAAGTTTTATGCCGAAACTACTCAACCGATTATCATGAAACTTTGTACATATATTCCATAAGATATAAGGAGAGACTAGGATATATTTTGTTAAAAAATATATATATTTTTACGAAGAGCAAACAATTTTTTTTTTTTTGGGCAGATGTGATCATTTGTTAAAAAATGTAAAAATCTAGAAACTTCAACACTATTTAATTCAATGCGAGCGTAGCCTCGTTAAAAAACTAGTAATAATATAAATTAAGTATATTTTTTAAATGCATTACAGCTACCGAAGTATTGGAAGACTGTAGATACAGAAAAAATAAATAGTTATTCTAGTTCAGGTTAAGAAATACAAACGTAGGTGTTTTAAACCTTTTAGCTTAGACAAGGGTCCGGCAGGTCAGCCATCATCCGCATCTGCACCAAGCATGAATGTAATGTTAAATATGATCATAAAATTCTATAAATGAAGATTAACTTTAGTCCTGTCCGAAACATACATACATAAGATACATACCCAATGTCTAAATTCCCGAAGAGACGGGCTAGACAAACAGAACATACCTTAGAAACAGATTTAACTGCATATTCTAGGAAAGGAAGTCGATTGAATCGAACATTAATTTGAACTTTCCTAAATAAAGGTATAAAAAAAAACCGTATATGATGGCAATATAAGATGATTAGGAACTGAAGTGTTTAAATCGCTGATTTCTGGAAGTAGTTTGTGTATGTACATTACAGTGTATGTATGTATGTATGTAAATATTTCAACACACATACAAATACATATTTTCTACCAAAAAGTGGAGATATTTATATAATCCAAACGGATATGACACAAGGATAATTTCCTTTCATATTATCAAGGTCGTGTGACTCGAGGCAATTCAAAATTTTCACCTTAAATCACTTTCGTCACTCAAAACCACATGCTATTGGTAATATGATTGCGATTAAATTAACATATAAAATATCGATAAAATCACACACACTAGACATATTACTTTGAAATATTTTAATTCTATATTGTTTTAATGGTAGTATTATATGATTAGTTAAGAAGTTTATTGATGAAACTCCTTACTTTTAGATAAATCCAGTACCCTATGATTTAGGATCACACCATAGTAGCGTGGTGACAACCCGTGAGGGTTTCCACACAAAAAAAAAGTACTCTATGATTATTTGAAACCTGGGTGATGAATAAAGTAACCCGAGATAAGTGGATAAGTTGATGACACAGAAGTATATAAATCATGCTTTAGTAAACTAATATTACAGCATTTAACCCAATTTTCTTGCTGAACTACCTCTCTCTTCTTGGTATTCCAATCTCACAAATCTCCATATTAAAGTACCCCTTATCCGGCCTCTGAGTTTTAGACCTGAAGAGCGATCGCCTTATTCATGGTTTCTCTATTATGCTCCATGATAATAACAGCTATCCCTCATTTAATCCAGAGTTGAATATAAATAATTGCCCCTTTACATTACCCTTATTTACTAACGCTTTATCCAGAACAAAAGAACGTGAGTAAAACTTTTGTTATATCCATTTTTCGATGCTTAAAAGTTAAATATGATGACCATTAGTTGAACATTCCATTATGAATTTTACATAGAACTAAACATTACGCAAGGTGATGGTCCCTATATTAGGCAATAATAGTTATCACATTGCAACAATTAATTTCTAATATATTCAACTGTTTAGTAGGAATGTCACGTTAAAATGTTAAAATGGACATACTTACCAAAGGCAGAGATCGATTTTAAACATCTGGTTCCGGTTTGACGCTTTACATAATTGTGACATAAAAACAAATGTCCCACTTTTCATAATTTTATAAGATGCCTAGTTTAGACAAAAAACGCAAACAGGTCTTGTTTATGAATTGATTATATTTATATTTTGATTTATTAGTGTACTTAATATTATATACATATATACACATACTTATGCAATAAATATGTGTATATATGTATGTATTTCACGTGTTTCCTTCATACTTTGATCCCGGGTCTTTTAAGCGGGGCGTGAAAAAGCATCTCAGCAGGCCGCCATAGTGTGGGTCACCATGCTGCATTGACTAGACATGCAATGAGGATGGTGACCACCACTCTTTGACTCCACATATTGTTTTCCATCAGGCAAAGTGGAGTCACTATGGTAGGCTAATATAAAAAAAAAATCGTCATAATGACATCATTGCATAAAAATGTAGTACGTGGAGAAACGAGAGTCATCGATTTTCGTTCCTGCAGCCAGTCATTGTGTTATCTTTATATATATAATTCTTCTGTGAGTGTGTATGTCACTGAACTACTCTCAAACGACTGGACGGATTTTGATGAAATTTTTTGTGTGTGTTCAAGGGGATCTGGGAATGGTTTAGATTCACAAATCAACCGGCAGATGGCGCTGCAGTCAGTATCTAGGTTATTTATCTATATTGATCCTAATCGCTTGAAATATGCAGGACAAGGTCTGTCGGGTCCGCTAGTATTTTTATATAACTATACTCTTCATAGCCTGAATTTAAAAAAAATCAAATTTGGAATTTGCATCACAATTTTAAACGTGAATTCTTATGGTGGTGAATAAAGAATTTCTGGTTACTGCAAATGTCTTGTATAGCTAACTCTGTTAGTTGTCAAAGAATCACTATTTCTAATTACTATACAAGGTACTACATTACACACTCTAGTTTTCTTCACAAATCAAGCCCAGTAGCTCAAAAGACATTTCAAATATATATTATAATCTCTATAGGCAACACTTTGACGTTTAATATTTAGGTTAGATTTCACTTTTAAGTTATTCACAGTAGATAATGATGTAATGGTGACAATTTATCAATTTCTTGGGTGCGTCGGAAACGAATGGAAACCCACGCTGGATATTCACCTAAATGTTACGGTGGTAAATATTTTATTTATATATAGTTATAACAAGCACAAAGCAACAAATATTTCCCACATTTTAATTAATCCTTAACATTTATAATCCAGAAGGTTCTCAGAAGCATCAACGATATTTATTTCTATCGGTTATTTGTCGTAGGAGTTTGTCTTCCGAATCACCTGGGAAGTGACGATGAAGACGAAGGTTTCTTCCTAGTACGCCTATCCAAGAGAAACCGACTATCAAATTTGTATAGTTGCTCCTGTGTAAGATCACGATAACTGGCGTTGGTATATTCCGGTAGGTATAGGTATCAAAAGAGGCAGTGCAAGCGAAATCTTTGTAAAAGTAGGTTAATTTATTTGAGTGTAGATATATATGTATGTATATGATTTTTCTTTTACTAGAACTTAAGCTACTTAATTGTTTTCGACACATGAATTATCATTTGAATAGTCTTAACAGTGAGAATGACTTAGATAATAAGTTTGCTATGTAATGTAGTCGGATTTTATATTTTTTTTATCATTTTATACATCAACTATATGGTAACATTTTCAAATATTTTTTATACCGCCAAAAAGAGTGGTTAAAACGATTTATTACAACATTTGTATAGAAAAGGTTTATTAAAATATTTGAAAATGTTTTTAAGTCTTGATTTTTTTTTTTTTTTTTATTCGTAAGCCTACCATAATGACTCCACTTTGCCTGATGATTTTTTTATGAGTAAACAATTTATTTCAAAAAGCTGAGCACTTGCAGGCATATACTCCTATATGATGCTGATTCATTGCTCCCGAGTGTTAATGGTTATATTTTAGATTATCGAATATAATTGAACAATTTATAATTTAAAATTTAATTCGATTTATCTGGACCTCTCTGCATCTAGGTACTAGTTACTCAGGCTAAAGATAGTACACAATATGAAACACTCTTATGCCTTGATTTCCAGTAATCTATACTAAACTACTGGACTACTACATTATTCACATTACCATGCTGCAAGATTTCTGGGTATAACTAAAAGATACAGAAAATGTTCACTTCAATAGACAAGACAAGAGTGTTCCTATAAAAGTTTTGTTGAATTAATTGCTTTCTTTAACCATTTTAATATCAATGCGGTTGAATTCTTTTAATACATAAATGCCACTTTGGAGCTACAACATATTCAATAAATCATTAAAATCTGACAAGAGTTGTTTGGCTCTCTATTAATTGCCATTGCACGCATATGCAGTGAACCTCTTTGTCTTTGAAGTCACTGCTTGTACATGGACTGTATATTTATGAGAGTGGTCATTTATAAATGAACCACTAATTCAAATTGATTTAATTACAGATAAATATTTAAGTAAGGTTTATGAAATTAAAAATATAGTTTTTTAAGTACTTGTTTTAATAAGTAATTAGCATTATATTACTATTTACAAAGCAGTATCAGAATATACACACAGTATATTTTACTTAAATTAATGACTTAGTTATCACCCTAGATTGCAGCCTCACGATGAGCGATGAAGATTGTACTTACAAAAGAGTGGACTAGGTGATGAATTCTATATGTACAGTATTTGAATTTCTTTGGTCACCACTCATTTTAACCGATTTACCAGCTAAACCAACCGTGGCTGTGGCTATGCCCATGACCGTGGCCATGTCCATGGTGGTCATGGCTCACAGCTTTGTGATGAACAGTCTTGATATGGTGTACCGGGTATTCTTTCACAACTGGAACGGGCACCTTCACCAGTTTCACTACCGGCACCTCAACAATCTTCTCAACTGGAACAGGGTGGTCGACGTGTACGTGGACAACTTTTTCAACTGGAACCTTGACGATTTTTTCGACGGGATATGGGACTGGCTTGTCTACTTTAACTTGTTGGATCTTGACGACTGGAACTGGTACATTCTTAACGACCGGTACCTGGACGGGATAAGGCTGTGGCACAGGGATTTGGACGGTCTGTGGTACTGGCACAGGCACAGGCTGAGGAACTCTGTGGGTTACTTCACGTACAACTTGATAGGGCTCGTCGCGGTAGCGGTACTGAGTTGGAGCGCCGTTACTGTTAGCAAGGGTGTGAATTTCATCAATGACGGGAGCTTTGGGTCCTGGAAGAGGAGCCCCACTACCTTGAGCAACAGGTCTATAACTGCCAACTCCAGACCCACCGAGGATAGGTCCACTAATAGAAGATCCACCAAGGGAAGATCCACCAAGAGAAGGTCCACCAAAAGAAAGTCCATCAAGAGAAGGTCCACTAAAAGAGGATCCACCAATAGACGGTCCACTTAGAGAAGATCCACCGAGTACAGGTCCGCCGATAGATGATCCCCCAAGAGATGGTCCAGGTAGAGAAGATCCACCGACGGTAGACCCCCCGAATACAGGTCCGCCAATAGATGATCCACCAAGAGATAGTCCACCTAGAGAAGATCCACCGAGGGCCGATCCTCCGAGTATTGGTCCACCGATAGATGATCCACTAAGCACCGAACCACCGATAGCAGGTCCTGTAATTTGCGCACCACCAAGGCTAGTACTTCCCAACCCAGTCAGGCCGTTATATCCATTATTGCTAATTAGTCCACCATTAGAGTGCCCGTAATCCAAAACATTACCATAACTGTGGGATGTGACTGGACCATGTGAAATGACAGATCCATGTGAACTGAAGGATCCGTGTGAGAGAGAAGACCCATGAGATATAGCTGGTCCATGCGAGATAGCTGGTCCATGTGAAATAGCTGGTCCATGTGATATTATGTCCCCATGAGATGATCCTCCGCTAATCAGACCAGATCCAGAATAAGTGGCTGAGGGCAGAGATCCACTTGGAAAGCTACTAGGCGAGAAGCTAGACGAGTGTAAAGAACTGGATGAGGAGGGAAGATGATGATGATGTCCATGAAGATATCCGGCATAGCTGTGACCCACTAGGATGGCTAAGGATATTAATTTTATCTGAAAAGATCAAAAAATATATTTTAGAGGTCTTTGTTCGTGTTCTATTACTTGTCGCTAAATATTTTTAAGAAGTTGATACTCACAAAAGCAGCCATTGTGATTAGCTAATCGCTGGCTACCGTGGTAAAGTTGTGTCTGGTTCAACAAGCGGCGCTTGTTTGTGTTGAGAAGTATACTTCCATCTTATTTATATCGGTGTCACCCGTGGGCCTCAGATAAGCTGGCTATCGAGATTGAGAGTAAATAAACCAGTTTTTAACATCATCTTTCCTTTTCTAACGGAAACGCTACGCATTAATTATGCTCATCGATTACTCAATGCTTACTTAAACTATGAAGGAACCTACATCCCATTGATAAATATAAATATTAACGCAATATACAACAGAATCGTTGGTCAAGTTTTAATATGGTAATCATATAACAAAAATACTATAAATTGTTTAAAATTAACTAAATTTGTATTGCAAGATCCCATATCGAAATGTTCATTATTGTTAACTTTAAGATTTAACTTTTCTCTAATTAATGGTAATTTCATAGTTAGTCATAAAATAAACCATTACTACCCAAGGCAGTTCTAAGACGTGTGTATATTAGTGATTTTGAGATAAGACTACTACTAAATAGTATGAGTAATAAGAATATGACACATACGGTAGTGGTTATTCTATAGACTGTAAATTTATTATCAGTATAATTATTGAACACCCTCCTTTCATCATCTACACTTTTTGATTACCCGAAAACGAGTAGTAGAGGAGGGTTAAGACTTTAAAATAAATAAAAGTATCAATTTACACTTTAGCTTTAGCTACATTTTTAATTTAATTCTAAATTTTAATTGCTATTCGGTTACAGGCTTGGACATCCTGTTGCATGATAATCGACACGACCCTTATCTTCTATCGCCTTTCCCATTGTCTCTACTGACAATTTTTCAATATACTCCTAAAGCATCTTATTTACGACAATATATTTGCCCAAATTACGTACCTAAGTAGGACTAAAATGCCTTCCACTGTCTACCCCTTCAGGGACACTAACGTGAGTGTATGTATGTATGTTTAATTTCATAGTGATTGAACAGAAAACTTCTAACGTATTTATGTACGTACTTAAATGATGAATTAAAATAAGCCTATTTAACATCCGTATACACGTTGCTGTAATTTAAGAAAATGAGACTGTAGTTTAGTAAGTTGTATAAGACTTTAGATATTTTTTCCATTTAAATATATATAGGCAAAGCATGAATATTGAAGGTTTTACTGTTTCTAGAACATTAAAACATAAACAATACTAACAGTATATGAATTACACATACTATATGAATTACAATTATTTTTTGGTGTTTTGTTATAAGTAAGTGAAGTAGATAATTAATGTCTTACCAGTAGCCTTAAAGTCTGTGTGCTTTTATTTTTACGGGTTACCTTTAAAATAGGGTCACTAAATATTACATAATTTGTTAGTAGCTTAAGTTGTATATTAAAGTATTCAAATATGCAGATAAATGACGATGATTTCATAATTTATTACATTTATATCAGATTATATAAACTTTCGTTTCTGGTTAATAATATGTTTAGTACTTATAGTGAATATATTATTTGAAGGCCATGGCTTAGATACCGATATATGCGGTGACAACTGGCGACGTGTCGTTAAACTGGACAGATTTTTGTATACCTACTAGGGATATTTTTAAAGACAGCGTGCCGTAGGCGTGGTATTAGTATGTACTCGTAAGTCGAAATTACGATTAATTTTTCCGAACGATCATCATAGTAATCTGTATTCCACGGAGACTGTGGTTTGAGTGCCAACAGCAACATCATTTTTAATAAAAAAAAATAGAAAGTAATGTGAGAGGGACTCGTGCTGCGTGAGGGATAGAGGGACCGGCTTGTATGTTGAAGGAACATATTACCCACTCACTATATCTCTTTTATATATTTCTCTTGCAGTCGTTACTTACCACACTAGTATTTGCGACTCTACATCTCGTGATAATTTTTCTAAATTACTAAATAATGCGAGCCGAACTTCTTAACCGAAAATAACAACATAACGATATCAAAATTAAGAGACAAGTTGTCAATTTTATTAGAGTATCCACTTGTTATGTAAATACAATACATAGTCTCCGAAATTTGAAACAGAAGTAGTAATAACGTGCATATATTGAAATCGTTCCACCGACGAGAATTTAAATTTAAAAAAGTAAAAACAGTATTAACTTTTAGTGCTTTTGTTCAAAAGTACATGTGTAGTAATGAAATGTATATACATAACTACTACTCTAACTGTAATCTGTTGTAATCTGTTAATTAATTAAATGTTAAACAGAGCGATGGCAGGTATCAACTCTTGGCGATAATTATGTTTTAAGTTTTGATTTTTTCTTAGTGTTCTAAAGATGTTAAAGAATCAAGATGAATAGGATCTTAGGGCCTTAGTTAATCGACAGACACAAGATATAAGAGATATAAAACACATTGCAGACCTTAATTTTAACTATGTATGCGAGAGCCACATTTCACATAGTATTTTCTTTATCAATAAGTCCATAAATACTAGGCGTCAGATGATATTGATTAGCCCCTAATAAAGAACACCTCGTTGCATGATAATTTGAATCGGACTATTCACGAAACTATGTACATATTATGTGTTGTCAGTCTCACTCAAGTATGAAACACAAGCAGAAAGCGAGACACACGCGACAACTACATTAAACGCATCACAAAAATCATATGTATATTTCTTTTTACTACAATGCGTCAAGGCAAGATTTATTTTGACCAAACATTTAAGGAGATTTCTTAAGAAAGCAAAACTACTTGAGAAGGGATAGTGGTGCCCGTTAGAGACATCATCACCAAGAAAAGCATAAATTTTAATTTTGTATCTCCCAAGAATTATATAAATATTTTTTTTTTATTTTGCTCAAAATGCTATTTAAACTCTAGCTTTAAATTTATGTATTGATAAAGGATTTGTACAGTACAGTTAACAGTGACTTTGAAGAGTGTAGGTATTATAGGGAAGTAAATGATGCAAATTAGTGATTTATACAATTTTTGTTTAACTTAAAAAAAACTTAGAATAATTCAACAATAACATCAACATTAATAAATTTAACTCATCACAATAAAAATAGAATACACTTTAAAACGATATTTACAATAAATACATTAACTTAATAAATGACGAAGCTCGTTTAACATATTAATCAAATTGTGTAGAAAAATACATAGTAATGTTTATCAATATGTTTTTAAATGCCAATTTATTTTTTCCAATTGGTACACAAGTACGCGTGTAAAAATAATCTATTTAAAACCTATCTTAAAATTAAATCTGACAAATCAACTTATATGTATATACTTATTTAAATTATACAAAATAAAACATTGTACATTAGGTCAAGGAATAGGATTAATAATTAAATAAAACTTTTGTATTCTATATATTCTGTATGACACTACGCAGTTAATTCCGTATCTATAGTATCAGACTTTGATTCAGCAACAGATGCGGGTGTACGCAATAGTACGGGCACAGAATTACTTAAGTTGTCAGGCTCCGTCCCGGCTTCAAACAAGGGTTCAGTCTTAATAACACGAAGCAGTTTAGGCTTATATACACGCCTTCTACGGTTATGTTTGCTTTCCATTTTCTTGTGACCCCCTCTAGATGAATGATGTGGTGGAGGAGGTTTTAAGAGAGGGTGAGGCTCACTCACGTCTGATTTGATATGTTTGTTCTGATAAGAATGTCGTCCTGACATAAGTAAATTTGGATGTCTGGGTCTATCACCCACCATCCTAGTTCCAGGCCTAAAACGTGTCTTTGGTCTATTTTCTTCAAAATTGTCTTGAAGAACATCGCTTTGCGCGGTAAAATCGTTAGCACTGTTAACTTCTCCCTCACTTGGGGAGTCTTCTGTTTCCATAACGGCTCCTATAGGGTGGGTGTTGGAGGCGGCAGCAATAGGTACTATACTCTCTTCCTCTTCTTGGCTTCGAGAATATTTTTGATAGGGATATCGACTATTGCTGTACATATCAATAAAAGAGCTACCTAGTGCACTTAACCCATCATGTATTGGAGCTAAGTTTCCATTATTATCGTTTTTTAAAAGAAGCTGTAATTGAGAATTAAGATCTAAGCTTAGTGGTGAAGGATTTGTGTATTGGCTCTCACCTAAAGAAGGTTTTCCTCTTAATAATTCTGCAACAAGTTTTAGATCTACGTTATAAGGATTTGCCACTTTAAAACCGTTTATAGTCGACATTAAACCACCGGTTTGGCTATCTACTTCTTGTTTATTTATATGTATAGGAGGTTGTTTATTAAATAATAACTTGTTAAGTAAATTGGTCGTAACATCAAGGTGATGGCTGCCGACATTTTGATTGATCTTCATTGGTAGAGATGATGGTATGCCTCCGTGGTCAAAATTGAGGTTATGAAATTTTAAAGCATCGCTGGATAATCCCTGGGTCAACTTGTACGGAATATCATTAAATTTTAGGATGCTTGCAATATCGGTCGGTAATTGGTTCTGGTTGCGATTGAATCCCGGCTGCTGCATACTTGATGACTGGAGGTTATCCTGATAATTATTTGATGATTGAGATAAATAACTAAGACCCTGTGATGATCCTTGATTATAATTAGATTCTTGAGATTGGGGTTTTTTTCCATAAACACCTTGTTCTGCTTGCTTAAAAGGATCTGCTGACGAGTACTCATCAGCTTTAGTTTTTATATTCAAGCCATAGATAGCATTTTTATCCTTATAGAAAGAGTCTGTTACTGGTCGTATGTATTGCCTTACATTTTGGTCGGATTGGTCTTTACCATAATTAGCTGAAAAAAACCTATTGCTATTTTCCAAATCTGTCTCTGGTTTTGATTGGGAGCTACTCACTACGTTTGAAACATCTATGGGAACTATATTTTTCAAGGCTTTGTCGTGGTCAAATGATTGTTTTGGTTTGTTATCTATATTATCTCGAGGGTTTGATAAGTAAAAAGGTGAAGCTGTTATAAGATCATTTTGCGAATATCCATAGGAATAATAGTTTGAAATTGAATCCGAGAGTTTATTCTTTTGTTTTTCAACATTATTATAATAAGAAATTCCTGGATGGTTTACGTCCTCAACACCATGATTACTTGTCCCAAAAGTATTGATATTTGAATATTGTTGTTGTTGTATTTGCTGCTGTTGTTTATATCGTTCGTGCGCTCTAGCAGCAGCTTCTGCAAATTCTTGCTCAATAGTATCCGAAGTTGATTTAGAAATTTGATTGTAGGGTTTAACAGTGCCCATGTGAAAATTCATCTGACTTACAGCTGCATTTTCAGAAGCTTCTATATTTAAGGGAGAATATCTGTTATAATTTGTTGAAGGATATGTCTCGGTCAAAGGCTTTTTACCCGTTAATTTCCATCCAAAATCACCATTAGAATAAGGACCGGTTTGACTTGCGTCATGATCTCTTGATCGAAGTTTTAAATGATTTAAAGCTTGACTATCGGGTTGGATGTAATTGACAAACATATTATTTGCTGAAGCCGTGCTGCCTATGCGATGTGTATCGCTATTTTCAGCATATGCATCTGACCTCATATCCTGTTGTTTATTTTGATATTGGTTATTTTGGTACTGCTTGTACACATTGTTTTGGATGGGCATGGACGCTGCATTATTATTGGAGTTTATGTTATTTTGCCACATGTGCCTTAATTGTTCGGAATATGATGAAGGATTTGGTGTTGTCGTAGTCGAAAATTCATTTTGATATTGATGCTGTACGTTTATTGAGTATCTGCCAGCAGAATAATCATTATTATCATAGTTCATCTGATTGTTACTAATCGTGGAAGTAGCTCTGTTATTATAGTCCGGACCAGGAGAACCAGATTGAATAACTGATAATGGAGAAGAAACAAACGAGTGCTGATTTGAGGCACTTGACACGTATATTGGTGAAGCACTGGACACATACGAATTTGATTGTCCATTATTTAAATCGGTCGATAAATGTGAGAAACCAGGACTGGGAGTACTTTGGGCGCTATCTAAGAACGTATTTGGTGTACTATACTGATAGGGACTAGGACTAGAGAGATATGTAGGTCCATAGGATGACTTGGGTTCTAAAGGTATTTGATTATTACTTTGCTGGTTACTGTTTTCGTACGTAGGTTGTGAATCCGATGAGTACTGGATTGTTGAGTATTGATATTGTTGCTGTGGTGCAGGAGTTACCGTATATCCCGAATTGGGTGTTGGTGTTGATAGTTGTGTTTGTTGATAATACTGGTTTTCGGCCCTCAATTGTTGGAGGAATTCATCGGGTGGTAATGAGTACTGCACTGATGCATACTGATTACTGGCCCCTGTGCCGATATCTTGTGGCTCAGTATTTTCTTGTTGCTTTTCCGACTCTTGGATCTGGTTTAGGAAGGGGTTTTTTATTCTGTAAACCTTTCTACTTCTAGCATACGGTGACCGCTGCCTAAAGTCATTGTTACTGTTTATCTGATCATTTTGTTGATACTGAAAATTGTTTGCACTTACAGACTGAGGGTTTGGATCTCTTTGAAATAAATTCGTATTGAATGAATAACCGTTGATTTCTTCGTTAGGGGTGAAATGTTGTAAGCGTAGGTCTTGTTCACTGAAACCATCCTCACAGCGGGTGGTTGTAAATATTTGAATTGTCACCAGTATCCGTATCTGTAACATAATACAAGTAAACCTTTAGTAATATTTACATACAGACATACATATGCTCACGCCACTCTATCAATCTGCCACTTCAAAGCTTCAACTTTCAAAGAAGAACCCGTCGACGCAAAGTTGCATCGTATCCACTCCTATCATGACTTATTAAACTCGTCCATCAAGTTTTTGTTTTAATACGAGATCTCCGAGTTTTACCTTTCAAGTAACACTTATGGTGGGTCAGCCCTATGATTGAATCTTTATAGTCCTACCCATCTATAAACATTACAAATTTGAGAACGCATTTGATACTTTCATAATTATTTTCAATTGCATTGATTTACTACAATTGCCGTTACTCAAAAAATACATTATTTTGTAAATCAATAAACATTTTAATAAATGGCCTATTTTCTTTAATTCTGGAATATGCAAAACAAAAGAGATAACAGCACTAAAACTTTTTTATGTCAAGCAATCATACTAGAGCGTAATTGATTGCATCTCGTGCATTTCATCAAGTTTAATTGAAACGCAACTAGAAAAGTGAAAGCAATTCACTGCAAAAAAGTAAACCGTATGAGTATTTGAAGCCAGATATATTTATAATGTACTAAACAAAAAATGTAATACAACAACAAAGCTTGCATTGAAGGGCCCGCTAGCCATACTAGTTCATAAATTCAAAGAATGCAGAACAAAAAAGTATGAGTATTAAAAAAATCTATTTGTGGAATTTATTTTAATTGCCCTCTACTGATCAAAAAACCTCTTAGGTTTAAAAAAAATGTTACATGTCTTTTTTTTCGTTACGTAATCACTTTTTCACCTATCGTGTGAATCTACTCTCCTTATAAGTAAAAGACATTCACATCTATAACATTTTTAAAAGAAATTAAAAACCTTAAGGACTTTTATAATACAATTCTGAATATACATACATAATTATATTGTGTCAAAATTTGGAAACACAAATAAGAATTTACTGCAGTAACTTTGCTTCATAAATCCATAAGGTTCTGATTCGTTAAATAAACAGTTCTGCTTAAAAGGCAATGTAATAAATCAGTCAAATGTAACATGTGTAGGTCGAATTAGTAGCGAGCTTGCGTGTGCAAGTAAATCAGCGAACGGGCGTTGACCGGATGGTATGCGCTCAAGAGCATTTCGCGAGCGCGCGATAGTGAGATGTGCCCTCTCAGCCGTGAATCGCTTTCCCACACACTGAGCTGGATTCTTTTAATCATATTACCTATGTTGCTTCTATATATGAATGGATATCTTAGTTTCTGTTGTTGGTAAGCGTTGACTTAGAAGTAATTAGTAATTAGAAGTATGCTCGATTTTAGAGGTACCTGTGTCATATGTGTAGGCGGTGATTGAAGCATGTACTTAAAGTAATAAAACTACATTGGAAAGGGACTACCAAAACTTTTAGGGCTCTAAATAGAAAGGACAGCACGAACTCTTGAAAATGCTCTTGTAACATTTAACAAATTAAGTACGACACTTAAAAGAATAAAATTATTTAAATATTAGATATATTCAAAGATCACAAAGGATAGTACTGGGATTAAGATATCCTCCGCGATACAGAAATTAGTCCTTGTCTTTATAAAGAAAAAAAAAGAAAAGAAAGAAAAAAATAGTTACTAAAGAAGCCCTACATTGGTAACACATGTTTTAAATTTTGTACACCACGGTTAAATGATAGAATGGCGTGACAGAGAAATGCGGAAATGAAACTTGCTGATTTCAGATCAAACGGAGATCAAAAAGTCAATGTCTTATATGTATAAACAAAAATATGTATAAATTTGACATAATAGAGCTGTTTCAATAGTGAGGATAATGACTTACGATAAAAGGGGTCGTAAGCAAGTTCACACAATAGAAAGTTTATACCTGTTAGAAGGCTTTCGATTCGTGATCATTATACAGTCAAGACAGGATAATGCCAACTAGTGTGAAAGGGCAAGCGCATAACTTAACGACTAATAGTTGAGGTCATGTGGCGACTTCGTAATATTGTATGATAATTGTATTACTGTTGATTAATTAGCTAAGCTAACGGGCTAGAGAGACTTTATGTCTATTAAATGTGCTTAAATGATAAATATCGTATTAATGGAATACTAATATCACTTAATATCAGGTGTATGGAATAATAAAATAAATAATTTAAAAAATCCAAAGTCCTAAAAAAAGCAATGCAATAAAAGACCGATTCAAGATTGAGAATAGAAAACAAAATTAAATTAAACTAAAAACAAAGTAAAACTTTGTTTTTAGTTTAATTTAAACATATGACTTATAGGTTCCCATGTAATTTCCTTCATTTTGATATAAAACAAAGTAAAACTTTGTTTTTAGTTTAATTTAAACATATGACTTATAGGTTCCCATGTAATTTCCTTCATTTTGATATACTATTCGACAGGTTTGGTTTAAAACAAAATTACCACAAGTTTAAAAAAACCACCTACATAAGAACACTTGAGTTTTTGAGTCGAATCTAACGATACTCTGTAACTAACCCTATACTAACCCTAATCTAACGATACTTTTGAAATGCATCCAGCCATTTGGAAGATACGAGGTAATTAAGAAATTTACAAATATATCATACAAGAAACGAGGGCAAAGCTTAAAAACAAACTAAAACTTTTACTTCTTAAAATGCCTCTTCTTGTCGGGTAAAAATATCATCTGTTTTATAGTTTAGTTGTATTGATATAATTTTCCCTTAATTTTGGGAAGAATACATTTTTTTTTATATGAGGCTCTTCTAAGCTGTATTTAAACTCTAATCAGTACTTAAATTTCTGTAATATGTGTAAAGAGTTAGACGATGATAATATTACCTTTAGACATTTAGCAGACCTAAGGTCAGTGTGGTAGTTAGTATGCTTTACATGCTAATTTTGATGAGATTGATAGCTTCATACAAGCTCACAACTCAAGGTCAGCTCTAAGTGTTATTAATTGAGTACAAAATGTCCTGTCAATAGTGTTATTAATCGCAGTCTGAGTTGACTTAAGATGACATGACATTTTAATTATAAAGGTTTAGCTTTATAATTAAAATGTAATATTTTCTACTTGTAAAAATACATTTTGTTTCATTTTATTGTAACGTAATAGTCTTTCTCTCCGTTCTTTAAAGAAAAGTCAAAAGTAATTATTTACAAACACTCAACATACAAACAACGGACACAAAGAACGCCAAAACTCGTCACCACTATTTGTGGTTCAAATCGAACCCACGCCCTCCGGCTCAGCAGGGTTCACTAACCAACAGGCCAGGCCAGTCCAGTATATTTAAACCTACTAAAATACAATGGTGTTGGCATATTTTTGATTGTGTCAAAGGGCAGGCCATAGAAGATGAAGAACACCGGGCTCAAGGGTATGGCTGTTTACTTATTTATCAACTTAATTAACAAAATAAATTAACGAAATAACAACACAAAATTAATTCCGTACATACTCAATTTACTGTTTCAATAACACTGAGAGACACAACTACTTTATTACAAAAGGAAACCTGCTTCAAACAAGATCCGAAAGACTATCCATTAAGTTCCCAGCGTCAAAGGTCGCCGAGACAGCGAGTTGTATTGGGATGTTCTCCGCATCTCTGCCCTCGATGGTCACGGTTTCACCTGCGGGCTCTGAGGGAAAGTGCGCTTCTGAACATACCTTGTCGTTTCCAGCACTAACTACCTGTATATACAAGCTCCGAGGTCTTTGACGTGCTGTGGGAATAACGACAGGGAAACTGATTGCTTAGAAATGTTGTTTTAATGAAAGTGCAAGTTTAACAAATTGAGACATGATTTGTTACCGTTTCATTGTACTTTATTGTTCAAAATAGACTTGTGCAGCCGTGAATAGATGTTTACTTGATTTTTGTAAACGTTAATTGAAATATACTGAACTACATTATTTATTAGAAAAAGTTTTAATTAAATTATAACTAACAGAGGTATCATAAAATGATTTACATTTTATTTATGCATCAATCTTTGTTGATTCATAAATAAAATATTGGCCTGTAACTTTTAATTACCTACCTTATTATTAACTAATCAGTTATCACAATTCTAATAGCAGTATTATTTTATTTTAAATGATGTTACCATGTCATTTTCAACATTATAGCGTCAGCTGTTGGGCTGTACATATTCTCCTGGTGAAGTTATTTCGGTTTAATTTCAAAGGTCGAAAAATGATAATATTGAGTTAATTCCGTTTTTGAATAAAGGATGGAATGAAAAACTATTTTTTCTGATATTTTTTTTTTTAAAGGTTTAAATTTGAAACAATAATTAGATTTAGGAATACTACACAAGAGCTACAATAAACCATCACTATAATGTACCGTGAAACGATATAAATCTTAAAGTTAATCGCTGTTATTACTTCGATAAGATCGCTTAGTGGCAAGACAATCAGTTTTTTTAGGAAAACATGATTATGTATCAGGTACATATTATCATGAAAAATAATAAATTAAATAAAGAGAAAAAGATTAAAATATTTTAAATGTATATATAAAATATATATAAATATAAAAAAGATTTCCACTTTAAAGCTAAACGATATGTAAGTATATGTATAATATTTCAACATCATTTATCAACATTCATCATTTCATTATTACCGTATTACACTTTTGTAGCCCATTAAATTAGATTGATAATTCCAGAGATTAGCTTTATTATATTAGTATAGATGGTGTAGGAACGCGATATTGTATTAAAAATATTCATATTATTATTAAAAATGAATAAACACAAACATTTTGAAAACCATTAAACTATGACACAATCGGAAAGGTTACTTTGTCAATCGCCATAAAATAAAGCATGGCATAGTAAAAGGGATTCCGTTGGCCTCGTTTTTTTTTACACAATTTATAACATATTTATGATATCTTAAGTTTTATAGCAGCAAAGTGGGACGAATCTAAACGGGACCGGATTATGTAAGTTAGATAATATCGTGGAGAAAGTGTTTAAAGAATTAGATATATAGATATATACTCTTTATTGTACACGTGAGGTATCAAACAAAGTACATAATAATAGGTGAGTACAAATGGCGGTCTTATCACAATCTGCGATCTCTTCCAGACAACCTGATGGACTATACTGCAAAGTATTATGTAATAGTGGTGGACATAGAGTAAAAAAAATAAAAAAAAAGATAAAAAGAAAAGGAAATAAAAAGTAAAACAATTATAAACAAAAATTAGAGATAGAAAAAGAAACTAAGTAAAAACAAATTACAATTAAAAACAGGTAATATATACATATGTATATATACACATACATACACATACACAAATACATATACACATACATAAATATATTCAATAAACAAGTATTACTGAGATAGGTAGTCCTTGTCCTTGTCCTTGACGAGTATCTGAAAGACAGCTAGTGATTGAGCCCGTCGGATATCCTCTGGCAATGCATTCCAAATACGTGCGGCTTGCACAGTGAACAATTTATCAGAAAACATTGTAGAGTGAGTTGGTATTTCCAACGTCAGATTTTCTGATGATCTCAAGCACCTATTGTGTGTGTCACGTATAAATGAGAAACGTTGTTTTAGGTAGATAGGGGTAGATGGGTGAAACAAGATATTATACAGTAAAGAAAGGATATGAGTATTTCGGCGAAGGCGAATCGGAAGCCACTTGAGTTTAGTGCGGAATTGTGAGATATGATCATATTTGCGTAATCCGTATATGAATCTTATACAGAAATTCTGAAGTCTCTCAAGTTTATCAAGTTGGTCTTCATTGAGATCTAGATAGCTGACCGACGTCAAGAATATCGTCATAGTCAAGAATGGGAAGAAGAATAGATTGCACTAGTTCAATTTTAGTAGATGTTGGAAGAAAATTACGTAACCTTCTTAGAGAAGCTGCAAAGGCAAAGATTTTACGGCTGACATTTTTGATCTGGACACTCCATGAGAGGGTTTTGTCGATGTATATCCCTAAGCTCTTTACGCTGTCGCTTACAGGAATGGTAACGCCTTCAAATGAGATTTGCCGAAGTGTTGAGTTGTTAATCTTAGCAATATATCTTGGGCTACCGACAATTACTGCTTGAGTCTTCTTAGGGTTAACTTTGAGTCCAAACATGGTGGCCCATTTGCTTATAGTAGATAAATCTTTATTGATTTTATCAATGCTATGGGGCACCATGTCAAAATTGGCTTGACAGTATATTTGCAAATCGTCTGCATAAAGGTGGTAGGAAGAGAAGAGATTGTTTGAGATTGTGTTAATAAATATTGAAAAAAGCAAAGGAGATAAAACGCCACCCTGTGGCACCCCAGCAGCAGTGTCAGACCAGGTGGAGAAGTTATCATCCAGTCTGACACGCTGCCGGCGGCCAAACAGGTAACTGCGAAACCAGTCAATAGCAGTTGGAGATATGTTGATAGAGTGAAGTATTGCAAGGAGAATGTCAAAGTAAACAGTGTTAAAAGCATTGCTGAAATCTAGGAGACATAAGACTGTGACCTTTCCATTCTCCATACCTGTCCTTATATCATCTGTAATGTTGACTAGAGAGGTAGTCGTACTATGGCCCGGACGGAAACCGGATTGGAAAGGGTTCAGTAGGTTGTTTCTGCAAAGAAATGTACTGAGCTGATGGTGGATATGGCGTTCTAGAACCTTTGACAGAAATGGTAAAATTGAGATGGGTCGATATTCTGAGAAGCAGAGAGGTTTGGGATTCTTTGGTAAAGGAATGAGTTGAGCATCTTTCCATGCTGATGGAAATACTCCGCTATCAATGGAAAAATTAAGGATATGTGTGATAACAGGTAAAATCTCACTAAGGATGGGAAGGATCATATTACGACTGATAGAATCAGTGCCAACTGCATTAGAGGTAATAGACCGAATACTTTTCTCAACATCACATGCAGACAATTGACTAAGAACAAAAGGAATATAGTCAGGGGTTGGAATTGTTGAAAGATAATTTAATGTATTAGTTTTAGTTGTCTCATTAAAGATAGACGAAGTAGAGAAGTGCCGATTAAGCTGATTGATATCAAGAGTAGGAGATGATTCTTGGCGCTGTTTTCCAACCCCTAGTGATCGCAGAAATTTCCAGACCTTAGCTGGGTCACCGTTTTCTACGGAGCTATGGATATGCTGGCGTTGTGCGTTCTTACACACCTTGTTGCAAAAATTTCGCAATTTTAGGTACTTCTCTTTGTTGAGATCGGTGGGCCTTGATTTATATCTAGACTTCGCAGCTGCTTTTAGAGCAATACTTTTTTTAATATCATCAATCAACCAAGGTGATGGCAAATGCTTTAATTTAATAGCTCGAACCGGTGCATGAATATCGTAGAGCGCTATGATATTGGTATTAAGTATGTCCACTTTCTTGTCGATAGATTCTGCTGTTAGAGGAGGGTCCCAGTTGATCTGCCTCGCCTCCTCTCCAAGGAGATCGACATCCATGCTACTAAAATTTCGTTGCAAGAGAACTCTTGACTTTGCCTTGGGAGGACGAATTTTGTAGGATAGATAGAGAAGATCATGATAGGAGAAATCGTGTGCTTCACATTGGCCATGCTTAACAACGATCTAGAGATGAGACAAGGATTAAGTCAAGAAGAGAAGGTATACAATTGGGAAAGTGGTGAGTGGCATTTAGAGGGAGAACATAGAAATTGCTAGATTCAACTGTGGAAAGAAAAGAAGAAGATCGCGAATCATTTCTTAGAAGACAGGTATTGAAGTCACCCATTATTATGGTATGGCTGTAAGATGGGGAAAGAGTTTGTAGAACATTTTCAAAGGAAGTTTACTGTTTGGTCGAAAACTAAGCCTAATGAAAAATGCTTTAATGTTTATTTACAAAATAAAGGGACACATTACATAGCACTATCTGCGTATAAATATATGTAGGAGTCTATTTGTGATCGGAAGGTACATACTACATTGTACTTGTTCTTTTATTAAACTGACTATAGATAAATTTTATGTGACATGACGGTCCTGTTGATTAACCCCTTTTTGAATACTTTACTTTCAAACAAACAAACATTTCAAATGTGTAATTCACTCATTAATTTAGAATTGATTTCCAAATATTGTTTCATTGAATTTATTGTACTCAAGTGGTGTAAATTAGTAAAAATATTTCACCTCTAAAGTGTAAAATATTTTTTTAAAAAGATAATATTATTTATTATCATGAAAGTTCGTTTGCTTTCAGATTTGATTGCTTGACAAATCATGACTAGTCAAATATCATTTTTATTTATTACCCGATTCCTGAAATGGTTCTCAAACATCTGCTTTATCTGGTGGTGGAGAGAGTAAATATTATGAAGTTACACATATGTACTTACTAAATAATGCCATTTAATCTAATGTACTTTTTACTTATTGATAGTAGACTCTTTAGTTTTATTAGTTGCGGATATTTACACATATAAAATATACATCACATATAGATAAGAATAATTTATAAAATGGATATATATATATTTGATATTATTAGTTTATATTATAGATTTTGAACAAACGACAGATTCTCAAGTTGACTGCACGGATGGCGCAGTGGTTTAAGTGATCGCCTCGCCACTACGCTGCCGCGCCGAGTGTTGTGAGTTCTATCAATACACTCAACACTTAGTTCAAACCTTAAATTGTTGTTCTGAGTCTAGGTGATTTTTATGTCCGTTATTTGAATATTTGTAAAAGCCCCCCGCGATGCAGGAACTAATTCTAGTGCGAGATTTATGTTTTATTAAGTATGATCAAACATATAGAAAATAATAAATGAATCTACAAACATTTATATGTTGTTGTCACTTGAGAATGTTTCTTGTACCGGACTATTTAATTTCCTCGGTTTTTATTTAGAGAACTTGTCGTTCATTCATGTTTGTTGAAACCCTTTAGCTCTAAAAGCTAAATACTTACTTACATGCTACATTAAGTATTGTTTTATCAGAATTTGACTTCGTTATTACAGTCAAATTCAATAAAACTGTCAAGTTTCTCGCCTTGTCATTAATCACAATTGAGTCACTTAAGCTCATAACTTGAACATGACAGATTGACAGAACGCACTAGCTCATTGACTATTTAATGCCTGTATATGATTGAATAGCATTTCCGTGGAAAGGTTCTTAGTAATTGATAGTTGATGCGAATATGGAAGCAATGTGGTAATGCTGTCTAATAGTGCGTTTCTTTGATACAGTCCATGATTTAGTTCTTTTGTAATAAGGGACAGAATATAATTAGCACGTAAGTAATTAGAAATAATCAAAGATGGTGTCTGTTTTTGTTAGTATTGTGTGTGCATTAGTTGTTGTGTTAATGTCCTCATTTTTCAACTCAATAACTAAACTCATATTAACATAGCAGCCTCGAGAACATAATTTTGCAATATCTGCTTAACTTATACCAAAAGTAAACAGCTCCAGGTAAGCAGTCACTGAAATATATAGCGTCATTTGACTGCACATTGATTTTATAGATGTATCAATATTTATTGAACAAAATTAATTGTTTTCAACTACAATATAAATGTACTATGTGAGAAATGCAGTGTATATAGTACCCCTATATTATTCATGGGTATATTAGTACTAATAAGTTTTTATTTATTTAAGAAATAAGTAAAAGTATCTAATAAATATTTATTAGATACTTTACTACTCTATTACTCGTACTAAACGTTTGGGACGCATACCAAGCGTCCCAAACGTTTAGTACGAGTTATTTATAACTTACAGTATGTTAAACAGAATTCTTTTTAATAGTCTGTAGCATAATTTCAATACAATGGGGCGGTTTTTTAATCTTTAATATTAAAAAAAAAATTTAATATATACTTTCTAGGTTGCAAATAATGATGGTTAGATACGCACGGCCACTGTTAGATATACATACATGCTTAGAGTATAATTGAATGCCGATAAGCAATAATGTATCAACTTACACGAACTTAATTTTGAGAAAATGGCATCAAAAATTATTATCGCTTTTTATTTGTTATTGTTACATTATTACTTAACAGTACTCAATATTTTTTAAAAGTCAAATGCAAGAAGCAACACAAACTGGACACTGAAATAAAATCATAAGTAAATATTTAAAGTATCTATATTTAAAGGAAACTTTACCTTCTATAAAAATATTACTTCTCATTAGCCTTATTTCTCAAAATTTAAATTGTTAAGCGTATATTTACTTTTTTTAAGATCAATAATCTTTTGACATTGCATTAGAAATCGGACAGACATTGAATGAAGAAAACGGTTAGTTTAAACTCAAAAGTGAGATTTTTATCACCAGCTATATAAATAAACGACTATCAATAATATTTTATGCTTATATGGCTTCCTAACAATTTTATGAACACGTACAATTTTCACAAATAATCAATTGATCATTTATTTATGATACCAAAGATTCTTTGTAGTCGTTGTCGCTGTTGAAGGATAAAAAAACATTTCAAAATCTTTAATAATAACTTGAGTTCAAGATAAAAAGGTTCTAAGTTTTGCCTATTTAATATATAATTAGATTTATTTAACACTATATAAATAGTAACTAAACATAGCTGCTTCATCTGTTTATTCAATAGAGATTATATTAAAGATTAGCTAGTCGTCAAATTTAATATATACTCTCAAAAGAATATAAAGTATTATTCGTAATAAATAGTCTTAAAAAATGACTGACTGACATTGGGTGAATTCGATGATGTAAATCGAAGTTAAGTGATATTTTGTATACCATCTTTCAGTCTTAATTAAATAAGTCTACTACGTTTAAACTAATATCACCTTATGTCATTTTAGTCAAGGGACGTTGACTAAACGAGAACGAATTGATTTGAATAATTTATTCACACTAAACGACTGTTTGAATAAAATATTCATAAAACACATGCACTACAAGGTTTCAGAGAAAAGGTATGTGAAAGATTTTAAGTTTGATTGCAAAACTTACGGTTCGTAGCACGACCATCATTTTCACGGGAATAAGTTTCGACACCATTCAACACAGTTCAACACAGTTTATTCACTGACACCGTAGTCCAAACTTTTTTATTCGTAAGGGTTGCGATCGGGGTAGTAAGTATACGGTCGTGTAGTGGATCTGGCAGTTGTGAAATGAAGTTCAAGGCTAGTCTGTGTGAGGTTTATATACGGGGGTAGCGGACCGTGGAAGCTTACTAGTGTGAGTTGTGCATTGCTGCAGTGGGCACTATGACCATACGGGATTCTAAGTGCGCACACTTACAAATACTGTCGCTTCTCAAACTGTATGCCTTGAAACGTAAACAATTTTGCTGTGACGTCATCAGCAACTATTTTCGTTTTCATTTGAACTGAGAATACTGAGTAATTACTGTAATTGTTTTATTAATTACTTTTTTACTTAATCACTTACTTTTTATTTTACTTCTATGTTGGCTAGCTCTAGAAAGTGATTACCGTAGTCTTATTACTAAGTCCGATCGTTGTCTTATTTATCAAAATGTTTTGAGTTTAACGTAAAACTGGATGTGGCTTAACCTCCATCCTGAGGGTAACCGATTACCAGATCCTATTAATACGACACACGGCCATCGAGCCAAACTTGAGTAAATCCATAGCAAGTGGTATACGACAGGTTGCTATATCATTATTTTTATTCAACGTTATTATAACTAACAATGGTTTGCTATTGTTGTTGCTATTACTTATTCCTATCATCATTTTTGTTCGATTGTTGCACAAAAAGAAAATACAATATTCTTTATGCAATAAGCATGTCAAGTGTTTAAAATTAATTTTGCCTGCGGGTGGATATATTGATGGATGTGAATACAGAGTCTTAAACATCTCATATGTAACGACATCGGCCTATCCGTATACAACGTTGCGATATAATCAGAATATTTAATAGAGATAATCATAAATAAATCATTTGGAATTAGTTTAAATGCGGTTAAAGGGTTAATTAGAAGCTTACGAGATAAGAATAATATATAACAATATTAAGTTATAGCTTTTTCATATTCTGTTAATTTTGATGAAGAGAAACGTGTGACGAACTTTACGCATATATCAAGGTATCTGTGACACAGAATCATGTTTAGATTGGATGCTGATTTCAAAAACAATTGCACATTGTCTATTCTATTTACCAGTGGAGCGCAAAAAAGGTAAAGAAAATCAATAACTTATACATTTATACAATATTTAACTATCCAAATACGATACTTTGATTTATGATAATAGCTTTTATGTACTTCAAAAACTGACGTTTGTATGTCAGGGAGCCCCTCTAGTCGAACTTGACGTAAACCGTATATAATTAATTAATACGGCTACCACTCACGGCACTTTTAACTTTAATAGTACAAACATGCATTTATTTAGTTGTAATTTATGCTTAGTCCTACTCGTCCGTTTCGTTGTTTAATAAATTTAATCTTTCAACACCTATGTGTGGTTTCATGGCGCATTAACATTTCCCCGCCTAGAGCAAAACTAAATGCATTAAGGAATAACATTTACATTTACTTGGATGTTACGTAATGAAGACTTTTACACTAACCGGTGTCATCTTAACATTTATAGAATATTCTTGAAAATCTCTTAGTGGATGCACTTTGAACTCTACACATCTGTCTTATTGATTCTATAAGGAAATATGACGTAGTGTAATATTCTCAAAGCACATAGACATTCTGGGGCTATAACAGAATTAAAAAAAGGAAGAGGTTATATCGTTCGACTTAATGTATGTCTTTTATATATATGGTTTTAATGGTGTGGTTGTGCAGTTGTGGGCCGAATTTCAATTTTTATTTTGTTCGAATATAGGAATCCACTCCGCCAAAATCCTCTAATTTTAAAGGCACTTACAAGCATGCTACTATATTATACTACCTGCATATACCGGCGTCATCATCAGCTTATTACAGTTTTTATATTAACAATATACTTTGATGATATACATATATATATATCATCAATATATATATGTATATCATCAAAGTATGTTGATACTACTAGTACTAGATTAAAATGACTTGCAACATGCATTCATCTAGTCTAGTCTCTTTTACTCGGGAGAGGCCTGACACACCCGTTTTAGAGACTAAAGTAGATATAATACAAAATATCGTTTTGTATTACCATAACGCTGAGTTTCGTAACCGGCGAACAACTGTCTGCCCCACCCTATTCAAATTAGGAGATAAATCTAGTGTTCGATAACGGCGAAACGTTTCTATTTTTATTGCAGGCACACCTACCTCGGAATATTAAAATTCTGAATAAAAACCATTGATAGTTTTCAAATATCGGTATATTAAATTCGCAGTGGAAGACTATCTCGATTTTTAACTGCATTGAAACACATCTTCACATTAGACATTGGACTTCTTTTTGAATCGAAGAACAACACACAAGTATTGAGCTAGTAGCATAGTCATGTTCGGCTCTACTCGTAGGAAATCTGAAGAAGCTCTATCTTTGAGGTTGGCACTACGTAGGAGATACATACATGTAAATCACCTTCAACCGCTTACTGAATACTGTTGCGTCCAAGACACCGACAAAGAAGAAAATTTTATATTATTAAAGGATTTTTGATACTATTATTTATATGTACATACACAAATACTTATAAAAAAATATCTTTTTGTTGTCTGACATAAGCACTTAATTTTCCTTCCTTAAGGTAGACTTGTAGACAATGCATATCTGATTAAGACGGCGATTGTTATTTTTTTTTTGTTCATAAAGTATTAAAGTAAATTCCAATATATAAACTTCTGTGAGAGGCTTCTAGGGTTATATTATTTTTTTCTATGCCTGCCTCGGTAACGCTATTAAAGGTAGCCTGTGATTTTTTTACCCAAACAACGGGTATGCAAAATGATAATTAAATTACCAAAGAAAAAAAAGTATTATAGAAAGTAAGTACTTAGACGTGAAAGTATAAAAAACAATCCATCAATACAAATATATCTCTTCACGCTTGTGTGGTAAAAACCGCGAAAGGGGTTGGACACTCTATCAGACAGCACATAGACTGTATATGGGCTTGCCCTATTACGTTAGTGGGACCAAATACTAATTTAAAAAACGTGGGTATTTAATACACCTCCGCCCACCACTTCGGGGATACAAGCGTATTTACGTATATTTTTTATATATGTTAAGATTAGGATACTTTTCTTTTAACTGGTACCCACTGTTGGTTCAGAGTGGCAATTAATTTTTGACTATTTGTATTTACGCGAGTTGTAAATGACGTTTCAAAGTTTCTTATTACATTAATATAGGACGATCGTGACGGTCGTATGGAGTAAAGAAGCTCCTCAGACTTCCTGCTATTTGCTAGCACTTCCCGACATATAAGTCAACAAAGCTATCGGCGCATCTAGAAAGGGTGACTATTGTTTATTACAATGATTTCCAGATATATTGCTCATATTATATCTATTGTCACCGTTGTTAGAGTATTGTTCTTGCAAGTTTCTTTCATCCAAGTGACCATTAATTCACCAACCTAGTACCTATTATTTGCAATTCAGAGCCATTTATCAAATAGGTGCGGGCTAGAAAACCTCCACGTGGTGTACCCTGGGCAACGTTGGCGATGCCGCAGCCTTCTCCTCCTCTACTTTTGAGGAGGGCGTCATCGCAAACGGCTAATATTCTGGCAAGAAGAGGTGGCCATTGTCATCAGCGACTAGGTAGAGGCTCGGCCCAACAGAGCGGGCTTGTATGCCGATCCCTTTGTTGGCTCTTCGCTTCTCGGAGCTGTGAGGAAGAAAACCTCAATAAAAAATCATCAAAGTGGCACCCTTTCATAGGTCGGTGTCTATCCGAACACCACTGTCTACAGCGGAGAAAGAGGACGGGCTCGGCGTGCACTCGCACTGCCACCGAACAGGCACGAGATTTGTCTCGATGCCACCGTCGGCATATCGTGATCACGAAAGGAGTGTCGTGATTAACTCACGTCTCACGGCTCTGATCGGGAACGAGGGTCTTGGCTTAACCGCCCGGACTGCGAGGAAGAATACTTCTATAAAAAAATTACCGAAAAACAGAGTGTAGCGCGGACAACATCAGGGTCGGCACAATTCGCCCCGGTCCAGGCGACCTTGGTGCGGTGTGGGCCAGCTGTCCTTTGGCAGCTGCCAAGATATTAGACGACGCCGGGAGGATCCTCATCGGTTTTGCAAACGCCAAAGTTACTTCGCCAAATGTTTGGCATCAGGACACACCCGCGCCACAGTTGTTTTTGTCGACAGTTGTTTTGACTGCAGCGGTCTGTGCTTCCGCTGTGGTCAACCAGGGCATAAAGTAGCAGAATGCTCTTCAGCCCCCCACTGTCCAGCGTGTGCGGCGGGTAACCTGCCCGCCAATCACCAGATGGGGCAGGGCGGCTGCAAGCCTCCTCGCACTTTCCTGCAAACATCGGTGGCTACCCAGTCGACTCAGGGTGCCCCCGATGCAAATCATGCGTCGCCAACGCCCATGGAAGAGGCTGTAGAAACGGTTCAATAATGGACAACGTTTCCAGCCTCTTTATCCAGACGAACCTAAACCACTCTGCCGGTACACAGGACCTCTTCCTGCAAACCATGGCGGTGTGGTCGATCGGCGTGGCCGTAGCCGCGGAGCCATATTATGTTCCTCCCCGTCCAAATTGGGTGGGTTACTGGGACTGCTCCGTAGCAGTCGTCAGCTCCACGGCGGCTCATTCCCCGCCCTGGTCACTAAGAGACAAGGGTACTGGATATGTTGTTGGGGGGGGAATCACCGTATATGGTGTCTACTTCTCCCCCAATCGGAGTCTGAATCACTTCGAGGTTTATCTTAATAATCTGGAGACCTCGATACGGCGACTAGCGTCTGGGCACGTCCTAGTCCTGGGAGACTTTAACGCCAAGTCCGCTGCTTGGGGTTCCCCCAGGACGGACGCCAGGGGTGATGCAGTAGAGGAGTGGGCGGCATCGGTGGGCCTCTGTCTCCTAAACAGAGGCTCCACCAACACGTGCGTGCGACAGCAGGGGGGGTCGATAGTGGACCTTTCGTTCGCTACCCCTGTTCTTGCCGCACGAATAAGAAACTGGCGCGTCCTGGAGGAGGTTGAGACGCTCTCGGACCATCTTTATATCCGATTTGAGCTCTCCCGGATCCAAGACCCCGGTAGAGGTCACACGGCGCGGCGTACATCCCACTTTCCGCGGTGGACTGTCACTAAATTGAATAGGGACCTACTAGAGGAGGCAGCCATAATTCATTCTTGGATGTCTCCGCTGCCTCCAACCGAGGAGGTGGACATGGGAGCGGGCCGCTTTTGCTATGCGATGACGCACATTTGCAACGCAGCCATGCCCCGAGCCCTAGGTCGTCGGTCTCCGAGGAAGGAGGTCTACTGGTGGTCCCAGGAGCTGGCGGACCTCCGACTCCTGCCTGTGTTGTGCCACCGAGAAGAAGGGGAGGAGGACCAGCTTCATGTGGAGTACCGAGAAGCGCGGAAAACTCTGAAGCTGGCCATTAGCCGCGCCAAGGAATTAAAGAGGAAGGAGATGCTGGAGGGCATCGTCCGGCACCTTTGCGAGTATGGCCCAGATTTGTCGGACGCCCAATTTGGCTTTCGGGCGGGGCGTTCGACCATTGGCGCTATAATGCGCCTGAGGGCTGAGTCCGAAGAGGCTTTGGGCTGTGGCGGCGTAATGTTGGCGGTGTCATTAGAAATCTCCAACGCATTCAATAGTCTGCCATTCAGCTGCATCAGGCAAGCACTCCATTATCACGGGGTGCCACAGTACCTGAGGCGACTAGTAAGTAGCAGACTATTTAGAGAATCGTACCGTCAAGTATGAGGACCGAGACGGAACTTTGAGATGTCGGTCCATGTCGTGCGGTGTTACACAGGGGTCTGTTCTCGGACCACTCCTGTGGAACATTGGGTATGACTGGACTCTTCGAGGGACCTTCCCCCCAGGGCTGGGCGTAATCTGTTAAGCTGATGACACATTAGTCACAGCCCGGGGAGTGAATTTTCAAGAGGCGTCGCGCCTAACTACCAGGGGAGTCTCTCTGGTAGTCGGGCGCATCGAGGCGCTTTGCTTACGGGTGGCCCTTGATAAGACCGAGGCTCTCTTATTCCATGGGCCTCGTCATGGTCCGCCTCCAGGCGCCTCAGTTGTGGTCAACTCGGTCCTCACACCAGTTTGGGCCCATATAAAATATTTAGGCCTGATAATTGACGGTAGGTGGCGCTTCGACGGGCACTTCCTACAGCTGGCTCCGAAATTGGTCGGCGCTTGCCTTGGGCGTCTTTTGCCCAACCTGGGTGGACCCAGCGTCGCCACAAGACGGCTGTACACGGGGGTTGTCCGGTCAATGGCACTGTATGGTGCTCCGGTGTGGGCGGAGGCTCTGTCCGCCCAGAATAGAGCTCGCCTCTGGCGGCCTCAGAGGGTCATGGCGGTCAGAGCCATACGCGGTTACCGCACCGTATCCACGGAGGCGGCGTGCACGTTGGCTGGAACTCCCCCGTGGGATTTGGAGGCGGAAGTGTTCGTCGAAGTTTATCGGCGGACGATTGAGTTTCGGGTGGGTAGTGGCGGCCGGCCCCCGCCTGAAGAGGTTAGCGAGTGGCGAGAGACCGCCCGCCGAGCCACGATGGCTCGTTAGTCGTGCCGGCTGGAGGCTCCACGTGCTGGCTTTGCCACCGTGAAGGCGCTCCAGCCGGTCATCGTCGAGTGGGCAGGGCGCCAGCACGGGGCTCTTTCCTTCCGACTGACGCAGGTTCTTTCCGGAAACGGCTGTTTCGGGAAGTACCTGCACTCGGTCGCAAGGAGGGAATTGAGTCCCGCCTGCCACCACTGCGACTGCAGTGAGGACTCAGCCCAGCACACGCTTGCGTATTGCCCCGCTTGGGAACTGGCGGCACGGGCCCGGGAGGACGATCTCCATTCGGACCTAATCCGCCGCCGGCGAACCGAGTGCAGGAGGCGCGCCTACCAGCGCATCATGGAAAATCTTACTAAAATTAAATTATGTTTGCTACTCGTTTAGTATTGTAAGATTTTATTACATATTTTTACTTTTTTTACGAGCGCTCGATAGATGGCGTTGTTTAGTACGTCTGAATCATGCCATGTTTTGTTACCGGCCAGACTATATAAGCTGGCCTATATTTTGTTGAAATGAGAGACCTATTTATATTGAAATATATTCGAATTAGTTTCCTGAGCAGTCCGAAGTTTCATTTCTCACGTCCAAGGACCCTTGAATTTTGTACACTATGTTTCTCTGTTTTAGAAATTAGTCGATAACCCTCCAAACTGTCCTCAAATTAAGTTATGCCAGGTTAAGGATGTCTTAAGGATTTCACCATCCAGAATGAGTGACATAGTATACGACCCTGACCAGCTTAAGCTTACACTCCTCAATCCACCCGTATAAACACTATAATAAAAAACCCTTACCTTCTCTTCTAGAATCAATTTACTTAATATACTTTAAATTTTTCAGTTTCATTCTTAAACTACCTGGTTAACTTCAATAGTATATTCTAGGAATATACTAACCTAAGAGATAGGCTTTTCTATTTAAAATAATATAAAAAGTAACAAAGCGCCTACTCAATAAAAGTTTACAAAGAGTGCAACACAAGAAATAATTTAACTTGATCAAATAGCTTCTTATAGACAACTTGCATAATTATTACCAACTGTCTGGACTGCAACAGCTTGCCGCAATCTTTAGCTTTTCATAGATCTCTCTCATCGCGCGCCTGTTTATCCCAATCGTGTTTCTCAAGTCGTCAGTCCATCTTTCTAAAAATGGTTAAATGGTGTTAACATACTAAATCACAGACTAAATGATCGTAACCCTGTTACAAAAAGTTTATTTATCAAAGAGATATATTCAATTAATTTATACACTTACATATAAGCGCCTTCATTAATGCATGTAGCAAAATCATTATATTATTACGCTAACATACGTTTTAAGTCCCAGAAATAGTGACGCTTTCAATGTTCTGAAAATCAACGGACGTCGATTTTTCTTAGTGTACTCTAGCAATTAAATTAAGATGGACTTATCATGAATGTTGTTCAGGCCAAGCTTTTTAATACAATCAATTGAACAGCAACATCTCTAAGGAAGACAAATATAGAAATGTGATTTACTGGAAATTAGACGTGTCCAGAATATACATACGCGAGTAGGATCAGAACGTAATCTATAGTTAGTATGACCTGTGTAACATCATCAATAGGAGACAATATATGTATAAAAAATAGTATGTATTATTATTTAACAGTCTTCAAGTGAAAGTTTTAAATGTAATTAAATCTATTAAAGACGATCGCGTCGCTGCCGTGACAAATGGTAAAGTATGATAAAATGGTAATGTTTAGTAAGGTTTTCAATTGCCTAAAATTTATTGATAATAAGTAAGAATTTGTATATATAATACACTTACAGTCAAATCAGTAGGTTTCAAACAAGTTCGTTGGGATTTCGGAATTCATTTCCGGAATCTGGCTCTGCGCTCTCACGGCTGCTGCCCAACTTGAGAGGGCCTGGCCTGATCGGTTGCGCTATATAGGGCCCCTATTTGGGCGGAGTCCTTGAAGGCCTGTAATGCCGCCATATTGTGGCGTCCACAAAAGGCAATGACAATCAGAGTCATAAGGGGATACCGCACGGTTTCCTTCGTAGCAGCGACGTGCTCTGCCCGGGTGCAGCAGCATGCCGATCTCGTGGCGGCTATCGGTATGGGTAGCCTCTCGCTTGAGACCATGGTTCTGTCCATGGTCCAAAGCAAGAGCGCGTGCCTCTCTCAACTGAAAAGGGGGCCAGGCCCCCTACACGGTGTGGCCACCTGTTGAAGTGGCCAAGGTCTGCAGGGGTTCCCGGAGGCTTCCTTGTTAGAGTATTCCCGGTTCCCTTGCAATAGACCCTTTGTGACGGAGCACCGAGAGATTTTAGTCGCTCCGAGTCCGACATACCACCTCCGACATACCACCTCAAAGTGTTCATGTAGGTACATATAAATTAATGTAACTTGTTTGTTTTTCTTTATTTTATCTATCTGACTGATTACAAACTAGTGTGATGTGCTCTACAGTGTACACTGTTTGACACACATATGCCTTTTACCTAGTTTTTGTAAAATACTATTACTAAACATTCACCATACATAGATCTTACTAATAATATACTCCTTAAACTATCAATGCTAAAATCTAAATTGTTCCATCTGTTACTTTTCACTACTAAACTTCTAAACTCATTTTGATGAAATACGGTATGGTGATACTTGGAACAATACACAACGCGGATAAAGCTGCGCGTGGAAGCTAGTTCTCCTATAAAGTACAAATTACTTTGCAACTTTCCTCACTTTTCGAGCATAAATAAAACCTACAGACAGATAAATCGATGTCATTTTTAGATTATTCAAACAGTAAAGTTCCGACCGTTCAATTTCACAACAGCCTACGCGGTGTCTAATGATAGGTTATCTACGCTTGGCCTTTTCCTGATTCCTCAAACGAGTACTTCAATACCGGAAAAAGCGGAATCAAGTCGGGAAATGAGAGTGAAATGAGCACGCCCAGCTGACCAACCCCCGAGCAAGACTATAGCAGTACAACTTTTTATAACACGTATGAAGTAGCAATTAGCTAGATTTTCCTGGTTAAGCTTCTTTATCCAATTACAGAATACTGGTGTGGAATGACAAGAAAGTATCTGCTCGTCATACAGTTATGTTTAATGCCCTCTAAATACTGCAGCTGTTAAGGGCACATGCTAAGTAAATAATTTTCAATCGTAATATCAATAATGTTACGTAATTCTATTTGTGAACTGATTTGAATTATGTATTCTTTTTAATTTGAATTCAAGTGCACAAGGATAGTCCCATTTAAATGTTTGTAAAATACTTCACCTCTAAGAGTGTTCAATTAACAAAAGTGCATATATGTATATTGTTTCATTATTTTAGTTTAATGATTGAATGATATTTTCATTCTTATATACTTATGAACGTTTTGTGCAATTTTAATAATTACGTAAAATAAAAATAGTCGAAATAGGTTAAGCTCCTCCTCCCCTCACTCTTTCACGTATGAAAGAGTGAGGATACCGCAGACCCTACCCCTCCCCACCCCTTCTGGGGGTGCAACTCTTGAGTTGCAGTAACTAACCATCAGGTGTTCCGTATTTTCGTTTGCCCAAGATGTCATAAAATAAAGGTATATTTAATTAGAGTACAAGGTAATTTTTTTTATTCATTTTTCATTTTCAAGCAGATGTTAACGGAGAAGTTAGGTTTATGTGTAGGCCAGTTTTGTACCGTAATAAATAGTTTCTTTAACTAAATATACAGTAATTTTAACGATAGGTATGATACAATATTTTCGTGCCTAGTGCCTAGTAATATGTTTTAATATATTAAATTATATTTATAAGGTACAACATGTATAAGCAGAAATAAGCGAGCTGGCACATAATGTTAAATCTGATTTAATGTCTAATGTGTCTTAAATTATTAAACTAACCAGCTACGATTTTTGTTGAAATTAATATTTATATAAAATTTTAACTTCATTTTTAATACATTCTTTATCCGGCAAGTAGACGTGTCAATGAACTAATTTAAACTCCCTCTCTTTTTTGCTAATCTTATTTAGAACGCTTTAACTAATGCCTCACAAGTCCAAATCGGTTCTAAGAGTTCAGTCCGCCTTTTAGGGTAGGGGAAAGGAAGGATTGGAAAGAGAGGAAACTAAAGGGAGGAGGTGAAAGAAGGGAAGGGAAAGGGAGTTGGGCCTCCGGTAACCTCACTCACCCGGTCACACAATGCAAGCATTGTTTAACAGCCGATTTTCTGTGAGACCGTAGTAATACTCCGGTTGAGCCGCCCCATACGTGCCGGAATATGCCTCAATTCTCCTCCAATACGTTTATATACACTTTGCCCTTCCTTTTACCAATGTTATTACTATTACGCATCTTCCACTTACACACAGTCTGCAGACTGCAGCTACCTAATTATAAATAGAATGTCCAACAGATACATTATACTTACCTCGAACATCACACGTCTCATCTTACGAGCAACACTTTTTGTAACAACACACAAAATTGCTTTAAAATTTGTATCAGGGGTCTGTATATATGTACTTCGCACTACATAGTTTTCTGGCTAACTAAACAACTGAACTACGATACCTATTCTATGTATTTTAAAAAAAATACTAGACTTACAGAAAAGAAAACCAAATGTAACTTTTGTGTATAATTAAGAGACGCATTAAACAGGCAGGAGCGCCTGAATACTAAGACAACTTATAGACGATCCTACACTCACAAATCGTACTAAAACGACAGGAGCTGGTCAAGAAAACACCAAGTGACTTGTAGATTTAAGATTTGTATGTGAAATATATGTAATCAAAATATTATCGTGAGCTGCAATTTATAGATCTTTGTCGTGTTACGAATTCCTCTAAAGAGTAGACAGGGAAAGAAGAATACCTTTTTACTATATCATGTTTTATTTACCGGTATCCCCACTAATTGCAGCTATCAGGCCCCTGTCACTCGATAAAAATCTCTATAAAGTTAAAAAGCCGCTCTACAAAGCCGAGGAGTCTATCGTTAATCCTGTAGTAAATGTTTTCGTTGAGTTTGTTTATGGTCATTAAAAGATACGTTAAATTGCAAGATTGGATAATCGTACTTATATCTTTACACACATATGTGACTCACGCCAGTATTCTCAAAGGAGTAGGTAAAAGTGTGATTAGAGCCCACGTTTTGCCGAATATATTATAATTTAGTCCCATTTACGTAGTAGGTGGAAAGTCGTCCTTCATACACATTGGGAATAAGATGGGAAAGTTTGGAGTATATTGAAAAGAAAAGGGAGGATTTAAAGGGAAAGAAGAAGATATTGATTAGACAGTTTGAATTGGGCAACAGTTAAAGCAAATGTGGGTTACATACATATAACTCGAACAGGCAGGTACCGCGAAGACCTTTTAACTATACACATGATATAAGAAAATTTACAGATAGCTTCAAATTCTTATAGACGGCATTTTCTTAGCCTCCATTTTCCTCTACATCGTCCCCAATTTCGAGGGTTATTTAATCTTGCTTATACACGGCACTTCTTTTGATCCAGGACCTGTAGTAATTAATGCGAAAATTGGATGTTAGTGGAAATTAAGGTTGGTAAGAAGCAAAAGCTTTAAAAAAGTTTTGAAGTGTACCAGGTTCGTATCGCATATCTGTATCTTGAACTGGATGAGGCCGGAATGCCTAGACCCTATACCGTTTGGGTTACAAAGTAATATATTGAACATCTCTTCTAATGCTGTTGGTAATGACTGTATTAGTCGGATAATGATAATTCCCATTCTCGACCTAATTCTACCAGTCATATGTAACATCCTAAACCATTCCTTGTCTAGCGGCAAATTTAGAAAGAAGCTCAAATTATACCTCTACCTAAGCTACCTACCATCTTTCACCCAATACCGTCCCATTTCTATGCTACCGCAAATGTTTTAGAACTCATAGCGTATTTTCAAGTTAACTCCTAAAAACAACCTTTTAAATTCCTTTCAATCTGGTTTCCGTCACGGGCATAGCACTGTGATGGCTCTAATCAAGATCACTGATAATATTAGATGGCCATGGAAAATGGTATTCTGACCCTACTTACACTTCTGGATTTTAGCAATGCTTTCAATACAGGTGATTTTCATATCCTACTTGGTATACTACGCTCGATTAACATATCTCCAACAGTGATTTAATGGCTATTACCTGTCTGATCGCCGATAACGAATTCGTATTGATAATTCGGTTTCTTGTTGTTGTGAGATCTCGGTCGGCATACCGCATGGCGGCGTTTTATCTGTTTTACTCTTCGCTATATTTATTAACACAATATCCAAAATAATAGTTTCATTGCACCACCTTTACGCAGACGATCTTCAAATTCATACTCACATGCCAAATATTAGAATACACGAGGCCTTTTCTATTGTAAATTGTGATTTTGAAAGATTTTGTGAATGGAGGGTTAACTACGGTCTCCTGGTGAACGCTGCTAAAACTCAGGTCATCATGCTGGGTAGTTTTAGGATGAATTCTCAAATCGATTTCACTTAATTGCCTCAAACAATTTTCAATGGTACGCCGCTGTGTATTAGTGATAGTGTAAGAAATCTGGGTATATTAATTGACAGAACTTTATCCTGGAGTCTATAACTACAAGAGGTTAGTCGCAAATTGTTTGCTGCAGCTGGCTCTTTACGAAACTTTCTTCCAACCGCTACAAAGATTTCGCTTGCCAGTCACCCTTACTTCCAATTCTAGACTATGCTAATGCTAGTTATCTCGATCTCACTAAGGAGCAACTCAATAGCTTGAAAGGCTTAAAAACTTTTGCATAAGGTTTATATTTGGCTTACGCAAATATGATAATATTTCAGAATATCACAATTAGCTCAAGTGGCTCTCGATTCGCCTTCGGTGGAATACTCACATCGTTCGTTTTAGGTTCCTCTGTAACACACTCAAGGTTCTTGAGATCATCTGAAAACTTGTAACTGCAAATTCTAGTGCATTCTACAAAGTTCGCCAACAATCCTTTACTGTTGAAGCAGAACGCCTTTGGAATCCACTACCACTGTCTTTTTTTTTTTTTTTTTTTTTTTTTTTTTTATATATTAGCCTACCATAGTGACTCCACTTTGCCTGATGGAAAGCAATAGGTGGAGTCAAAGAGTGGTGGTCACCATCCTCATTGCATGTGTAGTCAATGCAGCATGGTGACCCACACTATGGCGGCCTGGTGAGATGCTTTTTCACGCCCCGCTTAAAAGACCCGGGATCATAGTGGGAAGGAAACACGTGCGCTGGTAGAGAATTCCAGGCTTTTACCGATCGGCACAAGAAAGAAGAGCCAAACCGTTTAGTTCGGGTACGTATATTTTCGACGCACAAACGGTGACTCCTCAGGCCAGCACGTGTAGTCCTGTAGAGGAAGGGAGAAGGTGGGACCAATTGGAAGAGCTCATCAGAACACTCCCCGTGATGTAGGCGATAGAGGACTGCCATAGAGGCGACATCTCTTCGCAACTGCAGAGGCTCAAGAGACTGGGTGATCTCAGGACAGTCGATAATGCGGACTGCGCGCCGCTGCAACCGATCGAGAGCGTCAAGCAAATACTGCGCATAGCCGTCCCAGAGATGAGAGCAGTACTCCACGCAGGAGCGAACCTGGGTCTTGTACAAAAGACACAGTTGCTCGGGCGAGAAGAACCGTCTCACCTTGTTCAAAACGCCGAGCTTACGCGAGGCCGCCTTAGTGACACTCTCGATGTAATCGCGCGGATTGAGATCCCGGCAAATATCCATACCCAGAATACTAAGCCTATCCTGCAGTGGCAGTTGAGTGCTCTGAAGAGTAGGAAGGGGAAGGAATGGAGACTTTTTGTTAGAGAACACACACGCTTGTGTTTTCTTGGCGCCGAACTCGACCAGATTCTCACAGCCCCATTGGGAAATGCGGCTCAAGACCCGGTCGAGCTCAGCGACAAGCTCCTGTCGTTTTTCCTCAACGTCTGCCAGCTTGGCAGTAGGATGCCCGAAATATCGCCCGTGCACTGTACTGTCGTCTGCATAACAATGTATATTGCCAAGGGCCAACATGTCATTGATATGCAGAAGAAACAGCGTGGGCGATAGGACGGAGCCCTGAGGTACACCAGCGCTTACCTCGTGGAAGTCTGAGGCCGCGCCGTCGCAGAGAACCCTAATGCGGCGCTTTTCGAGGAAGGCAGCAACCCAGTTGCAGAGTTTAGGTGGCAGACCAAATGCAGGAAGTTTGGAGAGAAGCGAGCGGTGCCACACCCTATCGAAGGCCTTGGCAATGTCGAGGCTGATGGCCAAGGACTCCCCATGCCTATCCATAGCCTCACCCCAAAGGTGTGTGACGTACGCTAGAAGATCACCCGTGGATCGGTTCGGCCTAAAACCATATTGCCGATCATTTAACAAGGAGTGATCCTCTAGGTGGCGGATTAGTTGGGTGTTGATGATCCGCTCGAACACCTTACAGAGTATGGAAGTGACGGCTATAGGTCGGTAATTGGCTGGATCGGAGCGGTCGCCTTTTTTGGGAATGGGTTGAACATTCGCTTCTCTCCAGGCCTCCGGAACAATTCCTGAGGAATAGGACAGGCGATACAAGCGCGTTAGTACGGGAGACAACTCAGGTGCACAGTTCTTAAGAACCACCGCCGGAATACCATCGGGTCCACTGGCTTTCCGGACATCGAGTGACCGAAGCTCCGCACGGACATCCCTCTGCCGGATGCGAATATCCCGCATTGCGGAGTCGCAGGACGCAATGGTGGGCGTGTGCGCGCAACGGTCATCGATTCGGGAGTTAGCCGCAAAGAGGTCAGCTAGTAGATTCGCTTTCTCTTGCGGCTCGTGGGCCAGTGATCCGTCAGGGTAGTTCAACGGCGGCAGCGAAGGTTGGCAATAGTTGGACTGCACGGCTTTGGCCAATCGCCAAAACTTACGGCTACCCGTAGGGTACGCGACGAGTTCTTGACCAAACCGTGCAATGCGCTGGGCATCTGCTCTGATGTAAGCCCTCGTGCATTCCCTAGTGGCTCTGTTTAGTGCTGCTTTTAGGCGATCAATGTCTGGGTCACAATGTGCGCGGGCCCTGATCCATGCGCGGTAGGCCGACTGCTTTTGAGCAACGGCCCGGATGCACTCGCGATTGAACCAGGGACGGGTCTTCGTGCTGGCGACTTCACTGTAGGGGATATAATACTCCATACCGACAGTGATTTCGTCAGTCACGGCAGACACACTTTGCGACAGATCCCTATCTTTAAAGCAGCGTTGAGCCCACGGGATGGATGCAAAATATTCCCGCATTCCATCCCAGTCTGCTGACGAGTAGTGCCATAACCGCCGCCTTGTTACCACAGGTCGTGGAGGCGTAACTAGAGGCACTGAGGTCGACACCAGGCAGTGGTCGGAGGATCCCAGAGGGGCGAGAACCGATACGCTGTACTGCGCTGGGTGATTCGTCAGCAGTAGGTCCAGCAAAGAGGGCGCTTGACCCGTTATGTCTGGTATCCTGGTGGGCTGGAGTACCAGTTGGGTAAGGTCATGCGTGAGAGCAAATGCGTGGGCAGTTCGACCAGCGTGGTCAGTTTTGGAAGATCCCAGCCAGGACTCATGGTGGGCGTTAAAATCTCCCAAAAACACCAGTTCGGCGGTCGGAAACTGCTCCTGCGCTTTATCCGCTGCTTGACTCAGGTGGTCAAAGAGTCGAGTTGTCTCGGAGTCTCCGGAATGGGAGCGATAGAGGCACACGTAAATCCGGCTCGTAGAGCCAAAATCCACGTGGAGCCAAAGGATGGAGAAGGATGTGTCTTCTAGGCAGTGCAGACGGCGACAACAAACATCCGCCCTGATGAAAAGGCACACTCCAGCCCTTGCGAGGAAGCACTCCTCAAGCACGTAGCCGGGATAGTGGAGATATGCCGTGTCGGCAGGGCGGCGTATTTGTGTCTCCGTGAGAAAGAGCATGGCCGGCCGAGCCGTCTCGAGGTGTTGGTGTACGGCGCTGAGGTTTGCATGGAGTCCACGTATGTTAGTGAACTCCACCTCAAAAAGCGGGTTGGTGGGAGAGGAGGATGCCGCTGTAGGACCACTTTTCTTTTTTTGAGCTGCCATGATAGAAGAGGAAGGGGGCGTAAAAGGCATGACAGTCATCGTGGCAATGTAAACTGAGACTAAAAATGCTGTGTCATCATGTATCGGTGAAGCATAACGGTGACCGAACCGCCGGACGGAAGGGCCCCCGTACCCTCCCGGAAGTGGTCGCCGGGTCCCACCATCCGGTCACCAACCGGCACGACGAGCCACTCCGTGGATTATGCGCGACCTGACGGGGCAGCCTCCCAGGGTGGTTAGCCGTGGTTGGGCCCCTCTCTATGCCGCGGGCGACCAGCGGCACCACCGTTTCTACGGGTCTCCCTGGCCGACGGTTCGATCCACGCCACCCTCACAATGACTCTACAGCACTCCACTGCTCACACACATACCACGATAACTGTCACCCCTGCATCGATGTGGGCCTCCGGTCTCTCACTCACCAGCGAAAGGCGACACCACGAATGTTGTCACTTTAGGCTGGTATTCTGTGAGAGGGTAGTACTGCCCGGTGAATAAATCAGCGTGGCTCTACTACCTGTTGAATGTCTATTAGACAACGCAAACTTCATAAAAGTGGTAAAGCAATAATATCTGTTAAAATAATATAGCCAATCAGTCATACGTACATATTTAATTTATTATATTTAAAAATTAGTAATATATGTAAATGATTAAGTATGTATGTATATCTTTTATATGCATATATATATGTATGTGGAAACCCCAGAGCTGACGGTGGAGTGGTATGTCGGACTCGAACCGACTAAAACCACACGGTGTTCCGTCACAACTAGACCACAAAATAGACTTACTATTGCAAGGGACCTGGGAATGTCCTAGGAGGGATGCATCCAGGAAGCAATTGTAATTGGAAAACACCAAAATATACAAAAGCATTAATATTTATGCAATCCATTTACAGATAGAACAAGAGCTAAAAATTAAGCTCCACTTTATATTTTAACATCAAAACCCACGTAATCGTCACGCTCCTGTCCATTCTAAGGTTGTCTACAGAGAGGAACCTCCTCACAATGCGAGCAGTATCAAGAAAGACTGCCTTTTGCATTAGGCCCTTAACCCAGCTGTGCCAATTTACACAAAAGTTATGTAGTCCATCCTTTCCGGCTGATTTCCAGTTTGAACGGACCAAACAAGCTATATCTGTACTTGATATTGATACTGGCTCCATAGTACTAATCGACTCATGTTCACAACGTTTAACATCTCGCATCCATTCACCCTCAGTATGAGCAACAGGCATCGACCGATATCCATGTAACTGAGTATATCGGTCTACTTGGATTGTAAATCTACGTATGCGGTTTGCCCATGCATAAACTTTCTTCTTTTTCCTTTCTTCCAGAAAGTCAATGCGCTCTGTGACATAATCCCGCATAATCACAGGAACTTATAATTTCTGAAAAAGCTCGATACACAAAACGCCTTACTGTCGGGCGTGTTTTACCCGATCTGAAACAGATAAGCTTGCCAATGAGTGCCCTCGCCTCAGTAATACGTTGCTCAATCCTGTATTGTCACGTCGGAACACAAATATTTGTCAAGGAGTAGTGTTAACTCGTGGGAAATTAAGCAAGCTATAACCGCCGCACAATAAAGAATAGAATGCGTATCCCTGAGGTTTTAACTATTTTCTAAATAAGTAGATAGTAAAGAGTCTAGAGCACACACTAGCGCTTTATTTCGTTTGCCTAAAACGCGTAAACGTGTTCTACCATCAAAACTCACGTGCCGATATTCACGAATAGCACCTTCCAAAGTGTTCCTTACCTTATCATTATATTGGGTACTCACAGTTAAAGCAGTATTATCCTCTCCCCCTATCCTATACGGTCAGTAAAGTAGTCTGGGCCAAAAGGCACCAGATCAAGAGGTCGACCAAGGGCCAGATGGGCAGACGAAATTGTAGCCTGCGCGGGCGGAAGTTGGCTGGATGGCTAATGACAGAGAAGGATGGCATTCCTTGGGGGAGGCTTTTACCCGAAAGGGGTCCATGCATTAAATAATTAGGTAGTTGATAATTAAAGCAAATAATAATTAAACTAATTACAAAATAGAATTTATAATTAGCAATCAAATTCATCTAAGTGTTATAAATGTACAGTATTCCCAAATTAATAATGCGCATGCAGATCTTCGCTAATGGTCGTATTTCCGGAAACACCCGAATCATTGAATCGTAAGAGCCCTAAACAACGCACTTGCATTTTCCACTTTGTTCGAAAGGAATAGTAGTCAATATCATGAGTACACAATCAAAAACAATTCTAGCGGTCGGCGGCGGTCGCCGGTCAGTTAAAGGTCCGTCAGTCGTCTTTATATATTGGTGGTGACTGCACGTGTTCTTTCTGTGTGGAAATATATAGAGCTGCTACTACGCACCCTTCTTGGTTTTGTTTTCAAAGGTAAATTTAATTTCAACTTTAATTATTTTATTCAAATTTAAATAGTTTATTTTGTAAAATAGGTAAATATACATAAAAAATTTCACGGTTTTTTATATTAAAAAAAATAAAAATACCTTCGTTAAATACATATTAAGATTTAGGCTTATATAAATTTAATAAATAAATAAATATACATGCATAAATAAACAAATAGATATAGGAATAAATAATATTAAGAAGTATATTAGTACATAATGCAATACTACAACAAATAAATAAAAATATGCCTAACTCTGCCCATACCATTTTCTTTCAGACGAATTCTTCCAGAATGAATCAATTTAAACGTGGAAAGCCGCTTAAGTCACAAGCACGACAAACGGTATTTAATGTTTTTTTTTTTTTTTTTTTTTTTATGCGATAGGGGGCAAACGAGCAGACGGGTCACCTGATGGTAAGTGACTACCGCCGCCCATGGACACCCGCAACTCAAGAGTCACAAGTGCGTTGCCGGCCTTTTAGGTAGAGGTACGCTCTCTTCTTGAAGGTTTGAAGGTCGTATCGGTTCAGAAATACGGCAGGCGACAATTTGTTCCATAAGCTGGTTGTGCGAGGCAAAAAGCTTCTGGAGAAGCGCACAGTGGTGGAGTGCCAATCGTCCAGGTGATGGGGATGGATATTTTGTCGCGTAGGACGATGGCGGAAACCAGCAGCCGGTATAAGTCCGAACAATTCCTCTGAACACTCCCCATGATACAAGCGATAGAGGATGCAGAGTGAAGCTACATCTCTACGCAACGCCAAGGTGTCAAGTCGATCAGAAATATCTTGGCAGTCGATGATGCGAGTCGCTCTCCGTTGAATGCGGTCAAGAGGCAGAAGTTGTTACTGGGGTGCACCTGCATAGAGATGAGAACAGTATTCCATGTGCGGCCGAACCTGCGCCTTATAAAGTTGCAGGCGGTGGGCCGGAGTAAAATACTGTCTCGATCTGTTTAGCACACCAAGCTTCTTCAAGGCTAATATGGCCTTACTCTCTAAGTGACCGCGAAACTGGACTTCGCTTGATATATCGACGCCAAGGATTCCGATACTGGCTGATGCAGTTAGGGAAGTGCTCTCAAATTGAGGTGATACGACCAATGGCATCTTTTTAGCGGTGAACGCGCAAACCTGTGTCTTCGTGGGGTTAAATTGGACTAGGTTAAGTCGACCCCAATCTGAAACTTTTCATAAAGAAGTTTCGATTTCAGACACAAGTTTGGATCGGCTTTCGATGACGTTTACCCGAGAAATGTTAGCGCGGCCGGTGTAAAGGGCATCACTCGTGCTATCGTCTGCATAGCAATGGATGCTGCTAATCTGCAGCATGTCGTTGATATGCAGAAGAAACAGCGTGAGTGATAGCACACAGCCTTGTGGGACACCAGAATTAACAGACTTCGAGTAGGAGCATGCACCGTCAACAACGACCTTGATGCTTCTGTCTGTAAGAAAACTGGTGAGCCAATTGCACAGTTTCTCGGGAAGCCCATAGGAAGGAAGCTGCGCAAGGAGCGCTTTGTGCCAGACCCGATCGAAGGCCTTCGCCACGTCCAAACTAACGGCCAACGCTTCCCCTTGGTCTCGATCGCCTGTGCCCACCGGTGAGCCAAGTATACGAGATGATCACCAGCTGAACGACCCTGACGGAAGCCGTATTGTCGATCATTGAGGAGCTGGTGGTCTTCTAAGTACCGGAGGAGCTGGCAGTTAACAATGGATTCCATTATCTTGGAGAACAAGGAGGTGATGGCTATGGGTCTGTAGTTGCACGGATCCGAGCGATCTCCTTTTTTTAGGGATTGGGTGCACTAGAGCTGTCTTCCATGAGTTCGGGACTACGCCAAGAGAGTAGGAAAGCCGATAAAGGCGCGTTAAAACCGGTGCTAACTCTGGAGCACACGTCTTCAGCACGATAGGAGAGATTCTATCGGGCCCACTCGACTTATGAACGTCGAGGGAAAGAAGGGCTTTACGCACTGCCCTTTGTGTAAACCGGACTTCCGGCATGCGGGTCTCGCACTGCGGTATGGTCGGCGGTGCGTTTCCCCCGTCGTCCAGGGTCGAGTTGGACGCAAAGAGTTTGCCCAGAAGATCGGCTTTTTCTTTAGCGTCGTGGGCCAACGAATTATCTTCTATGCGCAGAGGTGGAAGGGATGGCTTACAAAAGTTCCCCTGGACAGCTTTGGCAAGAGACCAGAATGCACGAGTTCCGGAGGGGAGACTAACTAGTCTCTCGCCAATTCTGCCGATGTGAGCCGACTTCGCCCCAGCAATTACTCTTTTGAGGGACCTGGAGGCAAAGTTAAATTGCTTCTTTAATGTGCTGGTCTTTACATCCCGTGCTGTCGCTGCATTAGCCCATGCTTGGTAACATTCCTGCTTTCGGCGGGACGCTGCTTTGCAGGTTCGACCAAACCAAGGCTGGGACTTGCCACCTGTGGGAATCAGGGAGAATGGAATGAAAAGTTCCATACCCTGAAGCACAACATCCGCGACAGAGTCAGCAACGACATTGGGATCATCCGGCGAGAAGCAAACCTGCCTCCATGGGTAGGATGCAAAGATTGTTCTCATTTCATCCCAGTCTGCTGACCTATAGTGCCATACGCGGCGACTGCCTGTAACACGCGGCCGCAGCGAGTGAACGAGTGGCACCATACTCCTAATCAGGCAATGGTCCGAAGAGCCAAGAGGGGCTTCAACGGATACTTCGTAGCCGTCAGGATGTGAGGTCAGCAGAAGATCCAACAGTGAAGGCACGGGGCTTTCTGCATCTGGGATTCGCGTAGGCGTTGCTACCAGCTGCGTCAAGCCATATGCCAAGGCGAAATCGTGAACAGATCTTCCCGCATGATCGATTTTGCGCGAACCAAGCCATTCGGCGTGATGGGCGTTAAAGTCGCCAAGAATCGCGATCTCTGCGGATGGGACCTGCTGGAGCACTGAGTCTGTAGCCATTTGGACGTGGTCGATGAGTCGGTCCGTTTCGGCATCACCGCTATGGGACCTGTAGAGGCATATGTAGATGCGGGGATGGTCGTCGCAGTCTACACGTAGCCATAAGATGGAGAGGTCCCTACCTTCAAGATTGCCGAGGCGGCGAGAAGTGATATCATCTCTAACGTACACGCATACACCAGCCTTAGGAACAAAGGAGTGTTCCAGTCCGTACCCAGGGTAGCAGAGGTAGGATGTGTCCGCTGGAGATGATATCTGCGTCTCGGTTAAAAAGAGCAAGGCCGGCTTTGCTGTCTCAAGGTGGTGGTGGACAGTGTCGAGGTTCGAATGTAAGCCCCTGATGTTACAAAAATCCACGGTAAACGTGACAGGGGGTGCCATGGTGTGCCTTCTCTTGCCCCGAGCAGATTTTGAGAGCGCAGTTGAGCCCCCCCCAGAGTACGAGGGGCAGCCTGGGCGTCCACGCTCACGCATAATCCGTACTGAGGGTGGACGTCCAGGGGGGGATTCTCCAACGCTAGCGCTGGTACCCCCCTGGGGTATCCTTTTCGTTAACAGCGCTATCATTAGGGGGTGGGGGATTTTGGGCCTCCGGAGACCTCACTCATTTCGGGGAAATGCAACGCAAGCGTTACTTCACAACCGGTTTTCTGTGAGGCCGTGGTATCGCACCGGTCGAGCCGGCCCATTCGTGCTTAAGCAAGCATGGCTCTACCACTACAAAATGTGTACCTTTATTTCTTAAATGAAGCCAATGTTTTCAAAAGAGACCATGATGATTATTTTTTAAAGTTCAGGACCGTGTTACAAAAACTACAGGAATTTCACGACGAACTTTAAGTAATATCTTAAACGAAAAAAAAAACAGAATCAATCAATCAAATTTTCCACACCGAAAAGAGGAAAACCGAAAAGTAGATTTCGGCTAGGGCTTGATGATTTCGACTACTGTGTGATTCGTAATATGATATACAATTTTCAGTTGATGCTCAAAGAACCCAACTGCAATAATAAAAAGCCCAACTGTAAATAATTTGAGAAAAAAGTTGATCGAAGCTATTAATTTCAAAGGCTGTGCAGAGTCTTTAAGGGTGATCTTGAAAGATATGGGGTTTAGGTTTCTGAAAACTGATAATAACAGACGTTTACTTATGGATATACGTTTAAAATCAAAATCAAATAGCATGATATACGTTTAAAAAGGATCAAATATCTCAGAAAAATACAACAGCTGAGGAATTCTGGTAGAAACATAGTGTTTTTGGACGAGTCATACGTGCATACATCACATACTAAGGGTAAAACTTGTCAAGATAGCAGCAAAAAAGGTATCAAACAACCCATTTCTAAAGGAGAGCGAATAATTATTGTACACGCAGGCAATGAAAAATGCTTCGTCCCAGGGGCTCTAATGTTACATAAATGTTTCGACACAGAAGGTGACTATCATAAAGAAATAAACGCGGAACGTTATCAAACTTGGCTACGCAATCAATTGATTCCCAACTTGCCTCCTAATAGTGTGTTGGTAATTGACAACGCCCCATATCATAATAAGCTGTCTGTGAAACCACCAAACTCAAACACACCTAAACCACAAATGATAGCTTGGTTACAACAACACAACAATCTACATGACCCAAAGAAACTGAAACCCGATTTGTATAAAATTATAAAAAGATATAAAGAAAAATACACAGAATTTGCCATTGAAGAATGGTGGAACATGAAATTATACGATTGCCACCATATCATCCAGATTTTAACCCCATTGAAAATATTTGGTCCCAAATAAAGCAACACGTAGCCAAAAAAAAATATTGCAATGACTGTCACGTCAGTTAAAGATGCTATATTAGAAAAAATCAATAATATAGGACCAGAAGAATGGAAAAAAGTTTGTGATCATGATGTTAAATGCGAAGATGAATATAGAAAATTTGAGCCAAGAATCGATAGTTTTTCCGATGAAATGATTATTTACACAGGTGATAGCAGTGGGGAAAGTGTAAATGAACAAGAGCATAATGAAAGTTCTGATGAATCTACGATGTCAGGAATAGAGATCCTCCCTGATTCTGATTATTTTTTTGTAATTGTAATATTATTCTAGAATGATCAGTGCTGTAAATACTTTTGAACTGAGACTTTAATGATTAGATTTCTAAGATTTTAATGTAAACCTGTGTTTGAAAACCATTTTTTATTCTTCTAATATAAAACTTGTGTTATTTAAACCTTCTTTTCTTCCATCACTACACCAGCTTCAGTAAGACACTTGAAAAGTACTATAACATCTTCGAAGTGAATCAATCCAACAAAGATTGTAGCATATTCGCAATCGTGTGGTTTTCCTCACTATTTAGTTACATGGAATTATCGAATCAAATTTCGTTACTGATAAATCAATATTTATCTCTTTTAGAACAAAACACATAATTCTACTATATTATGCATGAATGCACTTAACCACTCTATATATATATCGTCTTCCGACGCTCGGGACATACGACCGTTGCCGAACAGTGACGAAGATTTCTATGCGCATTATTACTTTGGGAGAACTGTAATTGAATATTATAGGTTAATTAGTTACCAATTGTTACCGTTTAATATGTACTATGCATGGAATTAAATAAAGCTTTATTATTATTATTATCCTCTCCCCCTTCCCTCAACAAGACTAGGTGGCAGTAGTCCAGAGTCAACAAGAGTCTCTACTTGTAATAGAGGGGTGAGAGGTGGGGGGAGGGTAGCAGAGCTATTTAGTAAGTCCAAGCGTAGCCTCTCAAGTATGGAGTTATCCAGCAGATGACATCGCTGAATGGCCCGTACTTGATCCGATAGTCTTTGCGCCGAAACATTGACAGCTGTGTAGTGCGTTGAGAGCTTACTCCCAACCCACTTACAGAAGTTTGTCGTTGTGATGGTAATTACAATAATGTATCGTAATTTTATTGTTGCTAATGTATGCGACCGAAGACGAAGGTCAACTCTTCAGAACTGACTTAAAATAGATTGACACCGTTCTTTTATACTAGAGTCCAGTGTTGTTATCGCTCGCTGCATTCCTGATGTTATCGCTTCGCCGCATTCCTGTTGTTATCACTCGCCGCATTCCTGACCTAGGTTCAGCTTACAAGAGGATGATAAGATTGGCGGGTTACTTTACAACACTACATTACGTTCGCTACAGCTGGTTCAAGTTCCTGAAACAAATCCAGCATACGAATACGATACGCCGTGAGGTTGATTCCTCCCTCTGTAGCCACAAAATATGCTAGCATGACATTCTCGTTTATGGATGTCGTCCATCTCACGCGATGCACATTACCACCGGTAGCCCTATTCGAAGCCGGCTGGCCTCGGGGTCCCAAGCAGGTCGGTGGCCGCCCTGTACCCTGCCGACGTACAGGTGTTGGCGACGTCAGCAGTGAAAAAACTCGTCGCTTAAAGTCGAGCTCAACACCTCAGCAACAGCCGGAATGCTTGATGCTTGGTTTCCGGAGACAGCGAGGCGGAGCTAAGTGACGAGTCCGGAGATGGTATGGGTGCATTTCGTGCCCTGGATCTCGTTAACATTGAACAGCTGCTTTATTGTATTTATTCATTTTTGATAAATGATGACATGACGCCTGAAACGTCATGCCTCACATTTTAGATTGCGTATTTATTGATGGTTTTCCTTGTAGTTTTGCTCTTTGTTATATTTTTCCTTCTTATAAATGTTGTTTTTGATGTATATGTGGTCGTAATTTGTTATATAAAAGGTGGAAAATGTTATTTACACGAACGGAATGAAAAAATTACAACTACCATAGAGTGTTGCCAGGTTATAATTACAGACCTCTTAACCAAGAACTTTAAGATTTTATTATAATTTAATTATCTTATTCAAAACAGCGCCATCTCTTGTCATAAATAAGAAGTACATAATCTACATTTCGCATTACAATGAGAAGATGGTATTACTGGTTTAGTGGTATTACTTATATTCTATCCTATCTTCCCATTGTAATGCAAAATGTAGATTATTAACTACTTTTTAATAGCAAGAGATGGCGCTGTTTTGAATAAGATAATTAAATTAATAATTAATAAATAGTATAATGTCTAAATAAGACATAGTGATAAGCTTAAATAAGTTCGAAGTTTACCTTAAGTCTCATACAATTAAATATATCCTGTATCCTGTATAATTTGTTTCAAAGTTTAACAACTCGGTGAAAGTAACACTTATTATTCCTCGACGAAATAGAGGAGTGATATATAATTGTAGGGTGTGTCTGTATACAGATACACACTATAAAGTATTAGCGAATGTGTTTGTGGCATCATAGTTCCGAACGGATGAACTTATTTTGATTCAGATTCTTTCGTTTGAAACGTACACATACATAACTGCATTTTTTTTATGAGATTGAGGGCAAATGAGCAGACGGTTCACCTGGTACCTGTTCACCATGGTAAGCACTACCGCCGCATATGGACAAGTACAATTCAAGAGTCTCTTATCTTGAATATTTAAAGGTTGCATCGGCCAATCATGCAGGTGATGGTATTATATTATATTTTGTCTAATTAAAAATCATCATCGCCATCGGCCTATAACCGTTCACTGCTAATTGAAGGCCTCCCCCAAGCCAAGCTGTGTAAGTTCCTTATTGTAAATTCCTTATCTCTGAATATTTTTCTCTCGAGGGAGCACTTAATATCCTTGTGGAAAGTTATCGTTACAGAGTATTTTTCTAAATGGTAGCAGCAGTAGATTGTCTTAGTTCTACACGTCTTCGACTGTCATTTTTCTTTTAACCTTATTCAATCGCACATCATCGCACATGTAATTGAGAATAACTTTTAAAGTCATTCTCAATCACAAGTAGAGACTCTTGTTGACTCTGGACTACTGCCACCTAGTCTTGTTGAGGGAAGGGGGACAGGATAATACTGCTTTAACTGTGAGTAGCAGCAATAGATTGACTTAGTTCTACACGTCTTCGACTGTCATTTTTTTTTAACCTTTTTCAATCGCACATAATACATAAACTATTTTCAACATCATAACGTTTTTCTTTCGCTTGCCATGATAAAACAGTCCTAAAGTTGGTTTACGGTAGTCTGTTTAGTTTAAGACCGTAATTTCCTAGACAGAGTAGACAAGACAATACAAACTAAGATTAATGCTTGTGGTTATGGCAATTAACAACAATCAAGGTGGCTGTTTACGACCTCAGAATTTTGCGGATATCAAAGCTTTGATCGTCATAATTTGTAAGCTGAGGTCATAAAAAATAATTCAGCTAATAAATATTTAGTATGTCTATAATAATGTAATTGAGAATGACTTTTAAAGTCATTCTCACTTACATTATTATAGACATACTGTAAAGAGCTATAAAGGGCTATAAAGAGTTTATCAGTATGAGTTTTAAGCTGAACTAAGCAAATTGTGCTAATTTCAACATTATAGAGTTTACCCTTTAAAAAGAATAACGTTATACACAGTGTACGCTATAAACATACATGTATAGTCTAAATCTATACATTTATTATCTCTTTTGGTTACTACGTTGTTGTTGTTAGACATTTTTAGACAAGCCTTAAGAATTGTGTCTAAAGATGGTGGAAACTGTAAAGAGTAAGGCTTTGAGGCTTACGGATAGGAGTAAGCAGTACCATCACGAGCATAATGTACTTCGGGCATAATCCGCAAATGCTTTTGCCACATTCTACTTAGAGTGTCTCAGAAACATTAAAAGACCGGTATCGAGGCACTTTATTAGGGTAATTTATTTATAACATTAAATAACCTATTCCAAATTTATTGCACATCAATAAGGAAGAATACACGGCAAAGTCTTTTAATAAATAAAGATATTTTAAAAGTAGAATCATTTCTTTAACAGCCATTCACCCTTAAATCACATTTATAAATTTCTAATTTACAAAATATATACATATATAGACTTTATCTTCATATATACTTTAATTAAATTTCATTTAAAACGTAAACATGATTGGCTAGCAGCAGAATACTATTTCAAATCTTAGAAAAAACACATTTCAAATCTGAATTAAAATGAAAACAAATTGCAAAATTTAAACTGTTTGCCATACAGTATTAACTAATTTGTACATTTACTTTAAAAGGTATATCGATGCCTATATTTACATTACCTTAGATTTTTATTAACAATTTATATAATTTACTTATTATAAAAATAAATTATGATAATTTCTTCTTTTCATTCTTATCACTTTTGTTCTTGGAGTCTGACTTCTCGTGTCTGTGAGTCATACGCTTTGGATGTAAGTGGTGATTTCTAGACTTTTGTTTAGTCGCTTGTGTATAATGGTACCCCGTTGTGTATTCCACTCCAGAATTTAAATCTTGATGAACTCCACTTTCGATGTAGGACAACGCAGACATTGGCTGAGAATGCACGTAAGATACCTTTTCAGAGGTTGGATTATGAAGGTATGTCTGTGGCACCATCACCTGATATGGAATTTTATATTTTGGATGCGGCAATGGCGTCACATAACTAACTGATTGAACCGTTTGTGACTTCGGTTTACTAGCTTTATACTGTGTAGGGTAAACGGTAGCTATCGTGTGGTCCTTGCTAGGATAATTTTCAGTGAGGAGCAATCCATGATCTATCGATTCCTGTGGTTGGTGCTGATATACGTACTTTTCATTACCACTAGAATCAACCTCTGAGATTTGAGTTTCGGTCGCTTGGGAAGGATAAGCAGAATGAGCCCCTTGTTCAGATTGTTGATTATGCTGAATGTAGTACTCTTGAGAAACTATATGTGAGTTATCCGTTACTCCATAAGGTGAAGGAGATGCCGTCACCGACGACTCGTATCCAGCTGGCAAGGACTGTGAATTTTCATCTTTTGGAATACTATACTCTGAAGGACCTGCATTCGAACTTTCGTATTCTGTTTGATAACGAGTCTGAGAAGTGTCATACTCAGCCCCAAGTTGAGAATGAGATGCCGCATATTCGCCTCCTAGTTGTACTTGAGGTGTTGCATAATTATTTCCTACATGCTCTTCAGATGCCGCATATTCAGCTGCTGATTTTGCTGCTACTGCTGTGTAATCAGTTGCTACATTTGCCTGGGGAGACGCATATCCGTCATGAGTGACTGAAGTTTCATATCCGCTTGTAACATGCCCCGGAGTTTCATACTGAATATGGGTATTAGCATTTTGAATATCTTCACTGTGACCTAGCGACGCGTGTCCACTTTGTAATTGATCATATACTGCTTGTTCCGTTTGTTGTTGATAATGAGAAGGTAAGTAGTATTTTTGCGCAGATACAGGTGAATGCGGAACGTATTGATACTGATATTCATATTTTTGAGAGATTGATGGATGATTATAAATTGAGTGTCCCTTTGAATTGGAATAATGATGCCTTGTGTAACTAGATGGATATTTGGCCATTACTGGTTGAACTGCTGAATACTGAACTCCAGAAGTATGGGAATGAGTATATGAGGGTTGAACATATGGATGTGCATAATGTTGTGGTTCATACTGGGACACCGAAGATCCAGCTGATGTTAAGGGACTGGAATAAGTCATTACTTGGGGTGCAAAGCTGTAACCGCTTTTCTTAAAGTATTGATTGACTAATTCTTGCAAATTTAAGTTATTCAAATAATTAGACAAAGGATAATTTTGTGGTAAGTTAGCATAAAGTTCAGCTGTAGGATTGGTTAGGACTGAACTTGGTATTCTTAATACTAAGACTGGTACCACTTTCTGTTCAATATGAGAGCTGCGTAAATAATCTTGAGTCAATCCGACATTTTGGTATTCAGGGTTTTTAATTAGTTGTGATGGATCGACTAAGTAATTTTGCTTTACCGTCGGAAATTGTCCACTTAGGGTTGAAAATTGTTCTCCATTGTATGTAGTATACAATGTCGATGGATGTGATGTATAGGAACTACTAGCATGAGCATGTGTGGAAGGAGTTTTGAACTCTATCGCTGGTTTTTCATAATTATAACCAGATTGTTCATCTTTGACCTTCACTAGTTCAAAAGCCTGGGAGGGTTGAATTTCAACACTTGTTTTGACATTCTTTCCATTTGGATTTTCATAATGATGTACGGTGTGATAGGATTGCACTTTTCCAGCTGGCATTTCTGCTTGAGAGTACGGGTATATCATAAATTTACCTTTTTCTTGAGAAGGTCTACCGAAGTAAGAATACGTATACCCATTATTAGTTTTGTATCCATATCCAAGATTTGCATCGATAGTTCTTTTGCCTTTAGTCTTTGTGTCTGTATCGTTTACAATCTCAATTGCTATGACTGCAGGAAAATGACCCGGTTGAGCCGATGACGTCGTAGCTGTTTCAGAAGTGTTATTTTTCTTTTCTTCTTTACTGGCATCATTTTGTATTCCAAACTTTGCTTCTACTTCTCTTAAAAATTTCTTCTCATCTGCAGTTAATGTTGTATTTGAATGTTTATTTTTGTCTTTAATCTGTGATTTATATTTTTTTGGATCTGGTTCAGCACATATAGTTACCAGGAACCCACAGAACAGTATCTGAAATTGATATAATGCTTCCATTAAAAACAATTACTGAAAGTCGATAGTGAACATGAGTAGTGATAGGAGAGTATAGCAAAAATGTTTTAAATTAAAAAAAAAATGTGAATAAACGTTAAGCAGAATCTAAAAATGTTGGTTTACATTTCTTTTCCATCTATTAAGTTGTTGCAGAGACTAATTATAATAGCGTGTTTATAAGAATTGACGGTCTGCACAGTATACCATTGCATGTTAAACTCCTAACACACAAGTATTCACTCTCCGATTGAACACTGCAATTTGCTTACATAACTTAACATCTATCTATCATCATTTTGCTATTCAATCAACACTTGTGAAATTTTACAAGCAGCCGTTCCATTCAGCTATTCTATTTAAATGTTATTCTTTCTATGAAAATTAAAGGTAAAAGTTATTTTGTGTATTAGACACAAAATTCCAATTTATCTTAGTCTATAGTTATATAGTTTTCATTAAATTTTATGTAATTGGCTTAATAAGTGCTGTCGTTCCTTGTTATCCGTTCCGTGCATAACCACATTTTCTAGCGTATATATAAGAACGCGCGACCCGTGTTGCCTGCTGCTTTCCACGACCCCGAGACATCATGAGCTAGATGATTAATTACTGACATGCTAACATGTGGAAGTGTAATTAAAAACTTATGCAACACTTAATCTTTACGCTAATTTATTATATTGCTTCCTGCTCTTTATTGTCGATTCGCTGCTTCGGAATTAAGTTATTAGTTATTTCTAGAGACGTTTTGGGTGAATAGCCTGTCTAATTTATCACACGCTAACATTGATGTGCTTATTTGCATGTCAAGTTTTCATACTTTAAAGTGTAACTGCTCAGCCATTCATTTTGCAAAAAGAGATATCTATAATATTGAACCAATAAAAACTGATGGCTCGTTAAACATCCATAACTAGAAATTACATAATCACCACAAAAGCACCGATGCCGTGGTCAAAGCTATTTAGGAATAACATAATGCTAATACGGAAGGAGGTGGAATAAAAATCGATGCCACTTTATATATGTATATGTAGGTAGATAGGAACTCACTAAATGGCAACATAATTATAAATAATCGGGCACGTGCGAATTTAGTAATAACATCGAAGCAGACGTGTGCGTGCAGTCGTCGATGCAATATGTGATGAAAGTAATCGGTTTATAGTTGCAGTGTGCATGTAGTATATACAAACGTTGAGAGAAAGTTTTGCGAACCGTGGTCCAGCTCACTTAGGATTGCAAAATTAACAATACATTTCCTCATTACAACTTCAGTCCTGTCCAAACTAGATCACTGTAATTTAGGATCGATTGATACTTGTGTTCGTAACCGCTTTGTCTCAAATCTTGTTCTCTTCGAAATATTGCCATAAATTAAGTACGTTAAGTAATCGACAACAACAGACTATGATTGGCCAAATTTGTTACGACAAAACATAAACCTACCAAACATCATAAGCGCTGTTTGAAAGATTCAAAACAACTTTTTAGTAAAATTAAGGCTCAGTGTCATTATTCAATCTTACATTAATGATTCAAACGAATAGACATGAAATAACCACAGATACTGTTAAAGCACTTTTTAATTTACTGAAGTAATACATCTTTATTATTTACCTCTTAATGTCATTACTATATGTAATGAAAGGAAGGTCTGGCGATACAGAGGCTCATGCGTAATCACGATCGTGATGATATTACTATTGACGAAATACTATGAAGCTGACACATGTGACAATCATGACTGTCCGCGTTCTTTTATACTACAGTAATTTCAATAATATAAAGCTTACAACACTGCACGGGAGGATTACACCTTTTGATATTCTCTATTAACTTATTCACTTTAAATGGTTTCTTATTGATTGAAGATTACAATTCAGAAATATATATCATGTTTTTTTGTTTTGCGGGGGGCTTGACAAACCTATAAAAAACTGACACGGTGAATACCCGGACTAGGGACAAGTATTTGTGATCATTCAAAAGGTTGTCCTGTGTCTGAATTCAGTCCACGACCTCTAACTCAGCAGTTAGGATCAATAACGATTAGACCAACAGGCCAGTCATATGAAATATATGTATATTGTTTCAAATAAATGCTTATGTATCCGCACGCACACGTCTTGTAAAGGTGTACATATATACATATATAAGCTCACGCCCATGTCAACTAAGAAGTAGGCAGAGATGTATATAACACAAACATTTTGTCAATTAGAATTTGATCCTACTAACGTAATAGCGGGCAATCCTATTGCCGAGCCCTAGCCTATTGTGGAGCCTCTCGTTGGAGACCATGATTATGTCCATGGTCTCTAGCGAGAGAGCGCAAACTGATTTCCGGCCTCCATAAGTGCTGGCCTGAGGGCGACGGATAGGGCTATCCTCCGCTCTAGCAGAAGCAGGCCCAAGACGGCGGCGCCGTGTTCCCTCTTTGAATAGTGATGCTACACCACAGCGGGGTCGTCTGTTGTTCAATAGGCGACCAAGTCTGCCGTGGTGCACAGAGATTTCCTTTCAAGGGTACACCTAAGATCCCGGCAATAGGACTATGTGACGGAACACCGTGTGGTCATAGTCGGTTCGAGTCCGACATACCACCCTACCGGTAGAGAGATGACTCGTGGGGGTTTCCACACGACAAAACAAAAGGATTAATTCCTGTGCTGCGGGGAACTTTCTAAACATTCAAGCAACGGACACAAAGAACACTCAGACCAACAATGAGGATTATACAGGGTTGTCCCGCGCGAGCATCGAACCCGCAACACTCGACGCGGCGGCGCAACATGTTCCGCGAGCGCCTCTCTAATACAAAGGGAGACCACACCATAGCGGACAAGTCTGACAGAGTTTACAGGGATTTCCTTTCTAGGGTGCAAATGAGGCCCGAACCAAAAGACTCCTTGACGGGATAGTGTGTGATTTTAGTCGCTTCGAGTCTGACATACCCTCTCACCGTGCGGCCCCGATGAGGTGATAACCCGTGGCGGTTTCCACACAAAAAAAAACTAGTTTTCGCAAACAAGCTTCTAACCTGGCAATGATGAATAATAAATTTATTTTAGCTACACGAATGTTAGCAGTACAGTAGTATATTATGATGCGATGCAGAATACTATGAATCAGTATGTTTAATTACTAATAATCCATTTTTCTAGGCTAAGTAAAAACATTTACAAGAAAAATCAAGATCATAATTCATATTACCACTACTATTATTTAAAGTAATTTACAATACCTACTGATTGCCTTTGCATCATATGGTCTAATTACTAAACCCACGCCAAGTGGTCTGTGATTGGCATTCATACTAATAATTGCGCCATTTACTATCATATCGTGCTATCACACATAAATGCCTACATTCTAATTCAAGATACATTTCAATTGTTCATAATTAAGTTACTTAGATGATATGTTGTGATCATGATTATGGACTTGTCGAACATGGCAAAGAATAATAAGAAATATGCACTTGACTGTCGGAATTAAAACCAAAATATTACAAAAATATAAGAATATATTTAAAATCTCTTCAAATACTTTTTTAAATATTAGCGGAGTCTCTTCTTTAATATAAAAGAGTAGGTACTCGTTATGTAACTGTAGTCTACAGAGACATTCTTGACACGCTTTTTTATATGCGAACTTCAGGTCAGCTTTAACAAAACTTGGACGTAAATTTTAACCTATTTCTTCCCTATCGAAATAAAACTTTAAATATCGAAGCGAAAGTTTGTATGACAATACAATAATTTGGCATCGGAGCTGATCTGACGATGAAGCCAGGGGGTGGATAGTGGAACTTTTCGTTGGTTAGCTGTACCCCTGTGAGTTTTGGCTAGTTGGTTTCTTTTACACAATCCGAACGCATTACAGATATTTTACATTATTATAGATATTTTACAACAATAAAACCTTAAACTCTCTCGTTTCCAATTCCATACCACTTTAGCTTTCGTTTCGCTTTGCGCTTTCGGAATACAGGGAATAGTACCTTTGTTCGTGATAAAGCTATGCTAGCTATAAACACTGTTCTGTAATTCTGGAACGTCTTGAAAATTTTCAGTCATTTTTGTAGTTAAGATGTGAAAACGTAAAATAATAATTGAACACACTTTTAAATTTCTATATATTAATATTAAACTTAATACGTGTATTTTGTAAATGATTAAGCTTCTAGTGTCACATTGTTTATCATATATTTATAATACAAACGGGCTCATCACTAGTCTTTTAAGCCTTATGAGTATATAAGGGGAAAGAAGAAATATCACGGAACTTACGCAACGAACTAATAAAATAGCTTAATACTCAAAATATGCGCATATTTCTATTTAATTCCGCGAAATGGAAACGCAAATTATAATATGCGCATGCATTCATCTCCAGTTACGTTAGCAATTAGATAGGAAATTATTTATGTTTATCATTAATTATGTTTGTTTGTCAGTTTAATAGATTATCGTTGACAGAAAGAGTGACGTAATATGGATATTTCAAGCCATAATATCATTATGACATAATCAAAATGTTTCATATTACCATGTGGAAAGTCTGTCCTAATTGCATTACATTTTCGGCAATAAAGTTATTTGTCTTTGAACCGAAGTCGTTTACTAGCATTAAAAAATGTGATATATGACAAAAATGTTTTCCAATCAATAAACTTTGTCCAGAAAGTTTTATTAAAACTATGCTACTTCCTACAAACTGTAAAACATCGAGTAAGCCATCTTTAGTGTACAGATTTCTAGAAGTAAAAAAATAATGGCTACGACAAAAACGTGAGAAATAAAATGGGTATCTGTTAACAGCCAATAACGTAAATATATGTTTAAACAGTTTTCGAAAGCATGACATATAACTGGGGAAAAGAGCTGAACGTACTCGTCTTAAATAAAAAAGAATTTGAGTCTTTTATATGTATAGAATAATCCTTCTGTGAAGAATGTGTAAATTATATTGCATTAACTACTTTTTCAAATTACTTGGAGCTAGCGTATGCTGTCAGCGGCAATATTTATGCTAACTCTGTTTCTAGCTACTAGCTATAAATTTCACACAGTCAACACATATCATCTCTGATCTTCAGCTACCCAGTACGGATTATACGTCGTATAATGAGCCTAGGAGCAGAAGGCTATAGTCTGTTTCTACTGCAGAGGGGAAACCAGGACAATAATAACGTTCTATTATATTAACGATAAGAGAAAATCTGTCTCTAAAAATACTTTCTGTATAATTAGTATTGTTGGTGGCTTGATAGCGCGTTTTGTGATAGGTACAATATAGCACAGAAGTTCAACGCGCGGTGATGTAACAAAAGCAACGTTTAAAAAAATAATTAAAAGCCCTTTGATGTGCACTAAAGTTATTTTCCGTGATTATACTAAACAGATTACATATCTTGTTGGTATGTACTCTAACAAGCATGTCATTTTATTATATATATTTAATTGATAATTTCACGACCGCATAATTAATAAAAAACCAGCCAGAGGCCAACCAACTTCAACCACCAACCAACCTAACCAACTCAAAATACATTGCTTATAATATACTAGCTTATAATTTTCTATTTCTTTCAACAACCGCATTAGGAATGATGCATGTGTCGCGATATACTGGACAAAATAATAAACCACGGATGCAAAGAACACCCACAATCGGGACAACCATTTTTGACATAAATTTTTGTTCAGTGTGGAAATCGAACCCACGACCCAGTCACTAACCACTAGACCAAGAGGCTAGATATAAAATTATTCAAAATCCAGAAATACACTTAATCATAATGTTTATTACATAGTTTTGACATTTAGTTACGTAACGTAAATTATATTCGTATACGGATGTTGTCTCAATATCCTATCAAAAACAAAATTAAAAATGAAATGATTTAAACTTTTAATGTTATTGCAAGATAACATGCAAATTGCAAATAGAGCATAGGTTTTTATTAACCCAAAATTGGTTTCTTTCTAAAACGACGACGAAAACTAGGTTTTGGTAAAATAGTTTTTATAAGGTAGCGAATTTAAACCCTAAAGTCTCCAAAAATAAAATAATATAAGTAATAACAATATCTAAAATCATTGTCACGAGGTTTTTTATAAATGTTTAAATGAATTATATATTTATAAATAATATAAATTATATTATATATAAATATATAATTTAATTTATCATTGTTTGTAATTTTTAAAAACACAAGGATAAATTTAAAAATAAGCTATACTTGCAAGATCAGTTAAACATGTATAGCAGGTATAAGAATGTTTTATATAATATTAGTTTCACTCGGCTATGTTATGAATTCCTATGAAATAATGTGTATTATATTGGAGTCTAGTGTAACATATTTACTGCTATCAAATAAATTGTAGAACTCTTATGAAAAGTAAAACCAAACAAAATAAAAAAAAAACAGTAAACAAAGTCAAATAGGAAAATTTCGCCGAGACTTCGATACCTATTATATTAACTTTGCAAATATTTTAATCTATTGTTCGTTTACAAAGGACATCTCCGCATTCATGAGAAATTGTTACTGTCCATATCTTGCGCAGATATTATTCAACAACATTACACCATACTCGACATTGCGAAAATGATTGTAATTGACGTAACATGTTAAATGATTTGATCTCGTCTTCAAAACTACTACCACCTATTATATTCTTTTCTATGCCTTCAGCATTATCATTATGTTCGTGATTTGGGCAGCCAGTTTTTATGCTTAATATAATAATGTTTTACGTCTATTTTTTAAGTCAAATTCAAATAGTGAAAACAAAGGATGGGTTAAGTTATATATGTTAGTTTATAGTAGTTATACATGTTAGTTATATATATGGTCTGCCATTAACTTTTATTATAAGCATTCGTGGTACAAATGTTTGTAAAGTTTTGGATTGAACTGTTAAAAAATCTGTTGCGAGATAATAAGTAAAATATGTTAATATAAGTATACCTGACATAATATATCAATTAATTATATAGGTCCTAATTTCCTTCAGTGGTAGAGCCATGCTTAGGCACGAATGGGCCGGCTCAACCGGTGCGATACCAAGGGCCTCACAGAAAACCGGTTGTGAAGTAACGCTTGCGTTGCATTTCCCCGAATTGAGTGAGGTTTCCGGAGGCCCAATTCCCCCTCCCCCTTTTATCTCCCTCATCTCCTTTCTCCTCTTTCCCATCTCCATCTCCAGACATGACCCGTCTGTTCGTCTGTCCTCCAATAGTATAAAAAAAATTGAGTACAAATAAGACAGGTGAATATCAAAGTAAAGTTTACATATTTTCAATGTTGGATACGGCTTTCATGGATACATTCTCTAGGTGTACTTATTGTTATTGTGAGACAGTGCTACTAAGTAAGGGAATTGATATTTTTTTTAATTCAATAACTGTCATAAACCTGAACTATGTTATTAAGTCATTTGGTTTGGTCCCACTAATGTAATAGGGGATAAGCCTATTGCCGTCAATCGGGCACTTTTTATTGTATACATACTGTCTGATTGATAACGGTCCGATCCCTTAGTCGCCTTTTACGACACCCGTGGGAATAAATGGGGTGGCCCTAATCTACTCCACCGAATACCAAACGACAGTCCTTCCTTCCTACTATCATGAAAAATATAGTGAAATTATACTGTTAATATGTTACTGTAATAAGACATGATATCAAGTAACCTTATTAGTTCTGATAAGAATCTTCATTAGAAGATATTGCAAGGTCCGCAACATGAAAATAATACTGCTGGCTAACATACCGACCATTTGCGACCTGCTTGATGTTACGTATTTAGGTTTTAAAGATTTATATTTATTATTTTAAATTTTAATGAATGTCAGGTATAAATTTAAACATTACGTAAATTTTGATACTGTTCTAAATATAATATTATTATATGCATGATTATATTACAAAAACAACATTTACCAGTGCGTATAACCGCATCTTGAAGATGATGTCTCTGGCCGCCGCACTTTCTGTCAAAAGAAAACAAACTTATCAAATCACGGCACTACACATCACACCACTAATCACAATCACATCACTAGTAAGGAGGAGTACCTGTGTGTTGTCTATAGAGAGTATATGGTCCGAACGAGTATATGCAAAGCAATGGTTCAGCGAACGACAACGTTACCTTCTTTTATACCTCGGAAACATTCTCACAAGATGCGCACGAGGCTTCGCTTGACCGAAAGCGCTCACTTCACAGTTCACAGCTGCGGTACAGCCGCCGCGTCACGCGTGCAGTCGTCTCGACAAACTTGACTGCACGCTTTCACTCTTGGGTGCGACATCACCGACTTTTTAATACGTAATTGACCTTTTCTGCAATAGCGCTTTCACAATTTTCAGTTACTGATATAGCCCAGCGGCTTAGCAAACTGAAGTGGCGGTAGGCAGGGCACATAGCTAGGAGAACAGATGGCCGATGGAGCTGTTCTCAAATAGAGACCACGAGCCGGAAAGTGCAGTGTAGTATGTCCATTAACAAAGAGGACTGACGACCTCATAAAAATTAGAAGTGGATAGTGCAGAATGCTTTCAAATAGTTTTCTTTTAATTAATTTAGGAAGGAATTATTTCGTTATCCTCTGACCCCTATATAATAAAAAAAAATGTTTTAATGATGATACTAATATTTATTTATATGTGCTGAATTTATGTACGTAGGTATGTAGTGTATGAATAGTGTTTATCCCGTTAACCAAGACTTATTGACAGATAAGAAGTCATTTAAATCGCCTTAATAGATGACATAAGGAAAAAAATATGAGATAGCGTCAGCAAAAAAAGTCAAAGTTAGACATGTAGTCGGATTTTATATTTTTTACTTTCAAAAATTTTACAGAATCCTCTTAATAGTGGGCTGCCATTAATATGTTGATGGATATATAAACTTTTCATTTACATCCAATGGGAGTTTTTGACCAGAAAAAAAAAATACTTCTTTACATACCTACTTTAAGGATATATCATGAAGTTTAATCAGTACACTCATTAAACGTACTGGATAATGCTATAACTTGATGCTTAGTTTAAGATGCATGGTTTAGCTAATTATTGGGGATTTTAACAATTAAATCTAACATTTATGCATATGCCTCAACAAATCAAAAACATCTCTCAAAATTTAAAATCCTATGAAGTTTGTGTATACAGTATAAAGTAGTACTCTTTTCAAGTCAGTAATGTACAATAAAATAACCGTTAATTTAAGAGAATACAAAATTACTGCAGTAGGTATTAGAAAAGACGCACATTTATTTAGAGAACGTATTGTAAGATGCGGACCGTGGCGCTTTCGATTTATTTGCATACATCAAGCTGCTGGCTAAATTCGTGACGTATTCTTTGCCTAAAAATATTTTTAACCAGTAAAAGAAAAAGTATATTATACAAGTTCAAGTCACAGTAATATAAATAATGACTATGAATAGAACCAGATTTACTTGACTAAGTACAATAGACCAAGTTCCTTTTATTACAGTCTTAACTTCTGTAAAACAAAACATTTTGCTATGTGTTTAGTTCCAGTTTCAGCTTTAACATAGTGTGTCTAAAAGTTAGGTCGGGTCATAAGTTCTGTCGAAGACATCTTGTTTAAATTTACAATACTGGCCAGAAATGTTGGTACCTATTTCGAAAAAAGAACTTGCGTAGGATTAAAAAAAATGTACTAGATACAAAACTGGAAAGGAAAAAAGGAAGACAGATTCGCACCTATTGTATAATTATTTAAGGAATTGTAACTGTTGTATATAGAATTAGTTATTTGTACAGTTTGTGTGGAGGTTGAGAAGAGGCTTCGCAATAGGTTGAGGTTCGATACTGATTAAAATTGAAAGTAATGAAATCTCGCCCTCGCCGAAAAAATATAAAAACTACGATCACAAGACTGTTAAATAAAGCTCAAGGACTCCGAGCTTATAAGCGATGAACAGGCATTTTTATTTCGCAAGCGGCTAAAATAAATTAACTCGAGATATGAATAGTAAGTACGCTAAGTAAAGTGTATCTGCAGATACTGCATGTAAAAGTACCTTTAGAAAACCGCACTAAATATGAGCTTTAGTACGTTTTTTTTAATTACACCAAAATATTAGATATTATAAAGATGAGATTGTTAGTTCTACTACCCCCTGAGATATTGCACTTTTTTATTGTGATTTTATGTAAAATTTTCTCACGACTTATGACCATACTTCTTCATGTTTTATGACCATATCAATGTTACATTGCACTGTTGTCGAAAAAAAATGTTAACACGGGATTGGACTGTTATGTATCAGAGAGTATATGTGTTATAGGCTTGTCCCTTTTATGTAAGTGGGACTAAATTATAATTGGTTACATGTGGGCATTCCGTACGCCTCTGCCTACTCCTATTTACTTCGAAAAGAGCAGGACAGTATACACGTATGTTCGCTTAAAACCCGGGGAAATAGTTACAAATATGCAATATACTTTATGGAGATAATAACTAATAAATAACTAAGATTAATATTTTATATTCATATAAAACTGAATAACTACATAGGAAACTGTGCAATCTCTCGTTTGTAGTATAAACGTGAATATCGTCTAAAATGTCAATATGTCATTAATTACATACAGTGAATATGATGTGTACACAATTATCGTAAGAAATAAAAAATAATGAAATGTGTTCTTAAAACTTTAATAGTAAGACTTAATATAAGACTGTTACTAAACATCCCACCAGTCGTTATAAAACTTTAATAGTAAGACTTAATATAAGACTGTTACTAAACATCCCACCAGTCGTTATAAAACCTCTATACAATTACAAACAAACCAATTCCATACTTTTATCTCTTCTGTTTACATTTTCATTTATTTTTCTTCAGTATCTTTGATGTTGTCAATAAAAAAACTTGGAGGCCTATTTGGTTTCCCTGGTCGGGACTGTATGGTCTCTGATGTACCTTATGTGTTATGAACACATTAATGAAATGTTAATTATTGTGTCATTATGGTCTAATTCCGATCACCGGGACAACACTGAAATTAAAAAAAAAAAAACTTGAATATTCTTTACTGGCAAAAATGATGATGAGAAACTATGTCGTTTTGAAAACCTTCGTCATTATTATAGTTCAATAAATTAGCAAGTAAGTAGCAGGTAAGAAACCAGTTCCCAAAATTATATATTTATTAAATTTTTGTCATTACGGAAGTAATTACTTAAATAAAATCTTTCGGAACAAATGTCTTTATCTTATACCCGATGAAGTTTTAATTCAATAACTAATACTACTAAAATAACACTAAATTGCAAAATCCTGCAATATAAACGATTTAAACAACTTTTTGAATATTCAGGATATTGTTTGTCATGTATTCGACTCGTAAACTCGTAAAGTCTTCAGATGTGGAGTGAAAAGAAATTCAGTTCAATTAAACGAAATTGAATATAAATTAATTTAACACAAATAATTACCTAAGCAGTTTAAATAAACTTGTACCCAAAACCATTATCTTTTAACGGCGTGCGGCATCTCGTCTTTTCGCATAATGATTTTTTCCTTATATACTTTTTGGTGTAATAATATTTTGACACTATTGTTTTCTTTTTTTTTTCTTTTTTCTTTTAGGCTTATTTGTTTTTGTATAATATTGAAAAGTGTACCATGTTATATTGTCTTAAAACTTTAAGGAAATAGATAGGGCAATGACTTGGATAGATTAGGTTATATATATGTATTTTAGTAAAAATAGATGTAAAATTGTTGATTCTACAATTAATTTGTAGTTTTCAGACATTATTTTTATGAAATGCACAAAGCTGCTGAAAGTGAATGCCAATTTTTACATGTAAGTATGATGTACACATGTTATTCAAATATAACAGCGGAGGTTATGTATCCAGCAGGTATTACAGCAATCTTCCCGCGATTTCCGCAAACATAATCACGCGTAATTGTTTTAATTCGATTTTCGTAATGTCTTACACTATTAATTACTGAATTAATTCATAATAGGTGATTTATATTTTCCGTGTTAATATATAACGCCAATTTTGTAACATCTCAAATCATTAGGTGCAAGATATAATGTGTTCAGAGTTCACCATCATACCTTTTTTTTTTTATACTGGGGAAATCCATCATGGACTGCCCTCCACCTGGGGAGCGGCGGAGGGGTATGCCGGACTCCTACCGGCTAAAAACGCATGTGAGGTCCTCTTCGCACCTTCTGCCGGGGATACGGGAGTCACATTCGTCCGCGTCCCAGGCAGTGCTGGCCCGCATGTGCAGGTCCTCGTCTCGGGGGGGTTGTATGTTATCCTCCCTGGTTTCGTCGGTCCTCCATAAAGGGGCGCCCGTGGGAAGATGGCGCTGTCTCCTCGGACCCATTTACAGACGACGGATTTCCCCAAATCCGTCGCTCACGGGTCATTTAGGGGGGCCGAAGGAAGGCATTGTCAGCCCTTCTGCGACGCCCGGTGCGCCTGCTGCGGATAGGGAGGGTAGTTGATATTTTCCCCTACCTTTCCGCAGCCTCCTTCTGTGACATCACTGTTTCGCAGAAGGATATCACTGCCTCCCAACAACTCTCACTACCAACCATTTTTTTTTTGTACAATAGCCGGCAGCGAGAGGTCTCCGCCTATTTCTGCGACTAATGTACGGCGCAGTTCCTCCCAAGCAGTACACTTGTGCCACGTGCCACGCCGTTTCCTCAAGGCAAACGATGCAGTGATGACACCGGGCGTCCGGCTCCCTACCTATGCGGTGCAGGTATTTTCCTAAGCACCCATGGCCGGAAAACACCTGCGTCGCCCGAAATGTTACGACGGATGTAAAAGGCGCTTCTGCCACTCCACAACCAGTGCTTGTCGCAACTCCGACCGGTACCTCTCTATTTCACGTAGCACCGGTCGTTCTCCTTCCTCGGACATACTGCTGCACCACCGTCGTAGAGATGCGACGGCCCTCGCCTCAAGGTCCCAGGGTGGTGACCCAGCCAGTACGCATGCTGCCTCGAAGGAGATCGTGCGATATCCTCTGATGACTCTAATGGCCATCACCCGTTGTGGTCTGCGCAAGATCGCGATGTTGTTTGCCGTTAGGGTGTCTATCCACACTGGGGCCCCATAAAGAGCCATAGATCGCACGATCCCCAAGTATAGCCGTCGACTGGCGGCGTTCGGCCCCCCTATATTCGGTAGCAGCGATGAAAGTGCTCCCGCGGTACCCATCAATTTTGGAACCAACCACCGAAAGTGAGGCTCGAATTTCCATCGGCTGTCAAGGACCAATCCTAGATACTTCATGGTCGACCCGACAGCTATCCGGACCCCACCGACCACGATATGTAAATCCGGCGGCGGCTTATTCCGTGGTCCATGAAAAGCCATAGCCTCGGATTTGTTGAGGGCGAGATCCAGGCCTAAGCTTCGGATGCGGTCGACCACTTGCGCTACCGCAGTCGTGGCCAGCAACGCTGCCTCCATGTGGGTTTTTTCCCCGACCGTGACCAGTGTGTCATCTGCGTAGCACGTCAGGCGCACGCGCCGGGGTAGGACACCCCTTAAAACCCAGTCGTAACCGATGTTCCACAGGAGTGGCCCGAGGACCGATCCCTGTGGAACACCGCACGACATCTGTCGCCTACCTGCACCGCCGCGTACCGCATAAGTGTGACGCACCTCCCCGACAAATACGCCCCCACGATGCACCGAAGGTAAGGGGGTACACGGTGATATATGAGCGCCTCCATTATACAAATCCAGGGCAGGGTGTTGAAGGCGTTGGAGATGTCAAGCGACAAAGCCAGCAACACGCCCCCTCGGGACACCATCATACCTACCTCAAGCGTGAACAGCCATGTGGATTTTCACTCTTGGTGACGAGAAAAAAAGGATATGTTTCTGTTAAAATCTGTTGGTACGCATAAGAGACACACATAAGCATTTTAACCTATGAATTGTCAGGTTTTGAACTCTTTTTTGTCTATACATAATTACATGTAATTTTATTAGAGAGATTTAAAACTAATATGAAACTACTCGATTATCAGCTGGTACCATACGTACCTTTTTTTTTTTATGCGATAGGGGGAAAATCAGCAGACGGGTCACCTGATGGTAAATGACTACCGCCGCCCATGGACACCCGCGTCTCAAGAGTCACAAGTGCGTTGTCGGCCTTTTAGGTAGGAGTACGCTCTTTTCTTGAAGGTTTGAAGGTCGTATCGGTTCGGAAATACGGCAAGCGACAATTTGTTTCATAAGCTGGTTGTGCGAGGCAAAAAGCTTCTGGAGAAGCGCACAGTGGTGGAGTGCCAATCGTCCAGGTGATGGGGATGGATATTTTGTCGCGTAGGACGATGGCGGAAACCAGCAGCCGGTATAAGTCCGAACAATTCCTCTGAACACTCCCCATGATACAAGCGATAGAGGATGCAGAGTGAAGCTACATCTCTACGCAACGCCAAGGTGTCAAGTCGATCAGAAATATCTTGGCAGTCGATGATGCGAGTCGCTCTCCGTTGAATGCGGTCAAGAGGGAGAAGTTGGTACTGGGGTGCACCTGCATAGAGATGAGAACAGTATTCCATGTGCGGCCGAACCTGCGCCTTATAAAGTTGCAGGCGGTGGGCCGGAGTAAAATACTGTCTCGATCTGTTTAGCACACCAAGCTTCTTCGAGGCTAATATGGCCTTACTCTCTAAGTGACCGCGAAACTGGACTTCGCTTGATATATCTACGCCAAGGATTCCGATACTGGCTGATGCAGTTAGGGAAGTGCTCTCAAATTGAGGTGATACGACCAATGGCATCTTTTTAGCGGTGAACGCGCAAACCTGTGTCTTTGTGGGGTTAAACTGGACTAGGTTAAGTCGACCCCAATCTGAAACTTTTGATAAAGAAGTTTCGATTTCAGAAACAAGTTTGGATCGGCATTCGATGACGTTGACGTCTGCATAGCAATGGATGCTGCTAATCTGCAGCATGTCATTGATATGCAGAAGAAACAGCGTGGGTGATAGCACACAGCCTTGTGGGACACCAGAATTAACAGACTTGGTCAACAACGACCTTGATGCCTCTCTCTGTAAGAAAACTGGTGAGCCAATTGCACAGTTTCTCGGGAAGCCCATAGGAAGGAAGCTTCGGAAGGAGCGCTTTGTGCCAGACCCGATCGAAGGCCTTCGCCACGTCCAAACTAACGGCCAACGCTTCACCCTTGGTCTCGATCGTCTGTGCCCACCGGTGAGTCAAGTAAACAAGAAGATCACCAGCTAAACGACCCCGACGGAAGCCATATCGATCATTGAGGAGCTGGTGGTCTTCTAAGTACCGGAGGAGCTGGCAGTTAATAATGGATTCCATTATCTTGGACAACAAGGAGGTGATAGCTATGGGTCTGTAGTTGGACGGATCCGAGTGATCTCCTTTTTTAGGGATTGGGTGCACTAGAGCTGTCTTCCATGAGTTCGGGACTACGCCAAGAGAATAGGAAAGCCGATAAAGGCGCGTTAAAACCGGTGCCAACTCTGGAGCACACGTCTTCAGCACGATAGGAGAGATTCTATCGGGCCCACTCGACTTGAGAACGTCGAGGGAAAGAAGTGCTTTACGCAATGCCCTTTGTGTAAACTGCGGTATGGTCGGCGGTGCGTTTCCCCCGTCGTCCAGGGTCGAGTTGGACGCAAAGAGTTTTCCCAGAAGATCGGCTTTTTCTTTAGCGTCGTGGGCCAATGAATTATCTCCTATGTGCAGAGGTGGAAGGGATGGCTTACAAAAGTTCCCCTGTACAGCTTTGTCAAGAGACCAGAATGCACGAGTTCCAGAAGGGAGACTCACTAGTTTCTCGCCAATTCTGCCGATGTGAGCCGACTTCGCCCCAGCAATAACTCTTTTCAGGGACCTGGAGGCAAAGTTAAATTGCTTATTTAATGTGCTGGTCTTTACTGGCAACGACATTGGGATCATCCAGCGAGAAGCAAACCTGCCTCCATGGGTAGGATGCAAAGAATGTTCGCATTCCATCCCAGTCTGCTGACCTATTGTGCTATACGCGGCGACTGTCTGTAACTCGCGGCCGCAGCGAGTGAACGAGTGGCACCATACTCCTAATCAGGCAATGGTCCGAGGAGCCAAGAGGGGCCTCAACGGATACTTTGTAGCCGTCAGGATGTGAGGTCAGCAGAAGATCCAACAGTGAAGGCACGTGGCTTTCTGCGTCTGAGATTCGCGTAGGCATTGCTACCAGCTGCGTCAAGCCATATGCCAAGGCGAAATCGTGAACAGATCTTCCCGCATGATCGGTTTTGCGCGAACCAAGCCATTCAGCGTGATGGGCGTTAAAGTCGCACTGGAGCACTGAGTCTGTAGCCATTTGGACGTGGTCGATGAGTCGGTCCGTTTCGGCATCACCGCTATGGGACCTGTAGAGGCATACGTAGATGCGGGGAAAGTCGTCGCAGTCTACACGTAGCCATAAGATGGAGGAACCTTCAAGATTGCCGAGGCGGCGAGAAGTTATATCATCTCTAACGTACACGCATACACCAGCCTTAGGAAAAAGGAGTGTTCCAGTCCGTACCCAGGGTAGCAGAGGTAGGATATGTCCGCTGGAGAAGATATCTGCGTCTCGGTTAAAAAGAGCAAGGCCGGCTTTGCTGTCTCAAGGTGTCTCAGTGTCGAGGTTAGAATGTAAGCCCCTGATGTTACAAAAATCCACGGTAAACGTGACAGGGGGTGCCATGGTATGCCTTCTCTTGCCCCGAGCAGATTTTGAGAGCGCAGTTGAGCCCCCCCCAGAGTACGAAGGGCAGCCTGGGCGTCCACGCTCAGGTATAATCCGTACCGAGGGTGGACGTCCAGGAGGGGATTCTCCAACGCTGGTACCCCCCTGGGGTATCCTTTTTGTTAACAGCGCTATCATTAGGGGGGGTGGGGGATTTTGGGCCTCCGGAGACCTCACTCATTTCGGGGAAATGCAACGCAAGCGTTACTTCACAACCGGTTTTCTGTGAGGCCGTGGTATCGCACCGGTCGAGCCGGCCCATTCGTGCCTAAGCATGGCTCTACCACGTAAAAGTAAAAAATTACCTATAGTTAAAAATCAGATGTATTTTATAATTATAATGATTTTACAATCACACTTCAAAAAAACATGAGCATGATAAAGCTTGCCACAGAGCCGATCGCGTTTATTTCTTCTTCACGTACTTTCTGCAACCCTTTAAATGGCATCTTCCTACCAACAAAAAAAAAAAAGCTAATGAGACATCGTTGCCTCGGTATGAAATGATCAATAATGACATATTTGAACAACCATTGACGGCTATATAGCTGCTTAGTAAATGTGAAGTAGTTACGGCATTTCAATATATTTCAAGATGTACCTATTTCAAAAATCAACACTTATACTTTAAGAATTTATAGAGCATTATTATACAAATATATATCTAAAAAGTAGGAGCTTATTCATATTTTATACAGAACTTGAAATTGCACAGAATTTTTTGTGATTTGATTTTAAATAAAAATTTAATGATTTGATTTTAATGATTTGAATTTTTTTGCGCATTCAAAGTACTAGTTAGAAATGCACGGTCTATCTTATACATACACAAACACGACGCCTTTTTGATCGAATTGGATTTGTGAGTGTTTGAAAGCTTAAATATCTCTGACAAGATTATTAAATTACCTAAACAAACTAGTGTTATAAACAAACAAGTCTAATTAAGTTTTCTTCGGATATACCTATTGTAATATCAAATCTCAAACACCATTTTTTCTAATTGGTATATATGAAAAGTAAATTCGGTAGTGTTCTTTGGGTTTCACAAATAGAGATACAAATTTACTACGCGTTTCAAATAAGTCATATAAGAAGATAATCGGTAACTTCACTAACTTTACAAAACTTTATGAATATGTATAAACCCTCAAAACTGTGTTGGTTTGAGATTTAATATTAAAGATATAAGTAATTGTATTTTAACATATTTTTACTACTTTAACATATTTTTGTTAAGAACTAAACACTTCGAAGTGAAGTTGCATTCTAATTGCCAGGCTATATGACGGTTGACAGTTGCCTTTTTATTTGAAATGCATAACACGTACGTATGTATACGACATAACATGTGTAATCACAGTCGAATCTCAGTAGGTGCAGTGTCGTCATTTGTCTTGTTGCGTTATTATGAAGTGACTAAAGAGTTTCTCAACGTGGGGTTAACGAATTCTGTTTTGTACGTCAATAGCTAATCCAAAAAAAAAACTTTATCAATTGCTTTTACAAGTCTAAGAGTTTTATTCACACAGCTCTTCATTCTCACACCAAGGCACTATATTTTTAAAGTAATTACGTATCACACAATAGATTTGTCTGATTAAAGGCATCAAAACTTAAATCATAAAATGAATCCGTATATGCTGTGAAACATTACTATATAGATGGAAGATAATAGCACTGCATTCATCTTTTACATAATATTAAATAATATCAGGTTAATTGTGAGTTCTACAACAAAAGCTACACTACCTGAGTACATATTTAAGTTTTGAGATTATTTTTAATTAAATGTATTTACGATATGATTAACATTTCAACCTTTGTGTTTATATTTATATAGGTATACATATTTTGTAGTAAAATAAATCATACATCAAACTGTTATTTTTACTACCACTAAATAAGCAGCCAAAGCTAAACAAAAGGTTAAGGTTCGTCCAAAACGATCAAAAGACATACCTACACTAATACATTAATTTAATATCGCTCATTTTCTATTAAGTTCCCAACAGATTCCGCTCACCAGTGGTTTTGACTTCGTAAATAAAGCAATAACATAATAATGGTTTTACTACTGTTTAAGTACCTACGCTTCACGTTGTAAAAAAGTTCATAACTTGCGGGTTTTGATTGCGTCTATTATATTTGAGTTTGTGGTAAAAAGATAGTTTTGACACAGACAGAACACATTTGTCTATATTGCGTAAGAGTTAGTTCCGCTATAACGCGTTCAATCGTAATTTAGATTCGGAAACAATTGGGGGAATTTGTCTACTTGCAGTTATCATGATCTCGATATAAATGTATTAGGTCTTCCGGTTAGTTTTGAGGGATTTATTAAAAATGAAATAATCTTGTATTATAAAAAATATAATTTATATTGTAATCAAAATATACTCCATTACTAGCTACAACCTTTTGACATTTTACTTGCAACAATTGGATTCCATCATAAAAAAACTGATCATCTTTTGAAGCGATCCATTCATCGATCCATTTCTTGATACATTCGTAAGGTTTAAAGGGCTGATCTGCAAGGCTATGTTACATAGATCGAAATAGGTAGTAAGCAGAAGGAGCACAATCTGGTGAATATGCGGGATGCGGTAACACTTCCCACTGAAGATCTGAAAGTGTATCTCTTACAGCTTTTGCGGCGTGGCGAGCATTGTCATGCAGTAAGATGACCTTTTGTTTACTGTGTGCAATTCTTGGACGTTTTTGGTTCAATGCATGACTCAGTTCGATTAATTGGTGTTGATAACGCTCAGCTGTGATAGTTTCATTTGGTTTAAAGAATTCATAATAAAGAACACCTTTCATATCCCACCGAACGCATTACAATACCTTATTTACGTGGATGTCACGCTTCGGAGTCGATGTGGACGGTTGACCAGGATCTACCCATGATTCTTACGTGTTGGAATATCATAATAGATCCATTTTTCATGGCCGGTAACGATTTACCTACATTTAATTCTTCAGCCAACTTTTGTAGTGTGCTGGCAGGGTTTTCGTCCAATAACGCCTGCAATTCACCGTCTTCAAACTTTTTTGGTTTTCCAATACGTTTTTTATCCTCTAAATCAAAATGACAACTTTTAAATCGTCAAAACCAGTATTCACATTCAGATGGTGCAGATTCATACGTATCTACAATAAATCTGCTTCTGCTTCTGCTGTTGTTATTCTTGAATCGAAGAAGTATAGTAGTAAATGACGAAAATGATATTTATCACGTTCCATATTTAATCACGCTAAAAACTTGCCTGCGTTTACTGTAAGTGAGTTACGTCGAATAATTAAAGTGCAAGCTAAAACACGCCGCATCAAATATCTAAGTAATTTATACCCACGACAGCGACTTGACTCGTTCCCTCAAAACTAACTGGAAGAACTAATATTATATACGTATTGTATTAAAACCCAACGAAATATTCTACGTTCATCAGCGGCATAACAATGAGAATATGTTGAATTAACCAGAATGAGGACGGACACGGTTTTGGTCGCCAGTAGTCATTTTTTATTTTATTTTATAATAAAGGGGGACAGACGAACACATGGGTCACCTGATGGTAAGTGACAACAGCCGTCCTGCCGACACCTACAACTCAAGAGTCGTGTGCGCTGCCCGCTTTTGAGGGTGATGAAGGATGGGTGGATGCGGGGAGGGAAAAGAAGAGAGAAGGAGGAAGGGAGAGGAAAGAAGAGAGGGGGAGTTGGAGGCGGAAACCTTACTAATTTCAAAGCTCTTAAACTGTCCCTAAGAAAAAAAAATTGTAGTCCCATCAACCAAAATGTAATTACCCATAAGGTAAGTTACTAAGAACCAACAAGAGCATTTTCCTTTATATTTTTTTATGAACGACCATCACACCTGGCTATTGAACTGTCTCAGTGTCTTTGAACGACTTAAAAAAGGAATTATTAATTCGACACATATGGTATATGTAATACTAGCCGTTACCTGCAATTTCAGGTGTCTGTGCTCTCAAAGGCATGACGTTTTATAGCATTTATTATTCTTCAGTGAGTACTCTATGCACCACAAATATTTTCATTATGAAATTAAGGCGTTCAAACGAAATAAAATCTGTATCAGTTCTGAGAGAATTGATTTAAATATAATGTAAATTTGTAAAACAATGGTGGGAATTTTGTGGTTGTTATTATGGTATGCAAAGGAAAAGTGACAGTTTCGCTTTAGAAATTAAGTGAAGTTATGCAACAGTGAAACAATTAGCTCGTTAGTGTCTTTATAATTACATGAAATTGTGAGTAAAATTGCTTTTTTTGTGTATATTATAGAGTAAAAACGTGATTACGAAGATTAACTCGATAAGTTGTGTTATCAAATGTATGTAATGTAATGTAATCCATATCTTTATATATATAATTCTTCTGTGAGTGTGTATGTCACTGAACTACTCTCAAACGACTGGACGGATTTTGATGAAATTTTTTGTGTGTGTTCAAGGGGATCTGGGAATGGTTTAGATTCACAAATCAGCCCGGCAGATGGCGCTGCAGTCGGTATCTAGGTTATTTATCTATATTGATCCTAATCGCTTAAAATATCATGCAGGACAACGTCTGTCTTGAAATATAACTTGTAAAGATTTAAACACATTCGAAAAAGTGGACTCAACATAAACAACTTACATATGCATATGAAAAAAAAATCTTATGAACATCCGCTAAATATAACTGATAGATACTTAGTATGATTGTTTTGAAAAAAAAACAGTAGAAAACATACTTAACTGCAGAAATATATGAATAAAAAGCTGCATCCTTCATATCTAGTTTCTTACTTCTGAGGCAGAATATTTTCATAAAATTTCATGGAATGCAAGAGACCAAACGGGAAGAGATATACTCTAAATTGGTTAATTAATTGTAGTCTATACAATAGCAACAATATATGGTCAGTCCGTTTTTTTTTTTAACAATATCGATGTAAAGTGTTATTTGATGTAATAGACTTCAAAAAAAGTAGATAACCGTCTTTAATGCTCCTTTCTACTTCTTTTGCAATAGTAAAAATGTGCTATCTAAATTGTTATTCATAAGGCGGTTAAAACCTGTAAAGTTTTATTTATTGCTGCCTACCAAAATTTCTTCACTATACCAGCCCACACTGTGGCGGCCTAGTGAGATGCTGCCCCGATTAAAGCAAAGTGGGACGCATGGCTACTTCACTGGTAGGGTGTTTGTGTCTCCGTAAGAAAATGGAGCCCAAGCCAAAGGAAATAGCCCAAGGAAACCAGGTCGCCAGGTCCCACCCTCTGGTCACCAATTGGCACTGACACGACGAATCACTCCGTGGATTCTCTCTATGCCGCCAAAGGCCAGAGGTTCCATCGTTTCTACGTCTCCCTGGCCGACGTTTCGATCAATACCGTCCTAACAATGATTTCACGAGCCCTCCACTGCTCACACACATACCACGGTATCTGTCACCCCTGCATCATTGAGCCTAGGATGGTTCTCTGTGAGTGGGTAGTAGTCTGCCCATTCCTCAAGATAAATATGTAACTTCATACTGCATGCTCACTTTTATAAACAATGAAACACACCGAAGCTTTAATAACTCTCATTCCAAAACTTTCAGGCTTAAGCCTGGAAAACCGTTTCAAAGGTTGCTAACCACATAAATGAGCTCATTAAATAGTTTAGTAGCATAATATACTCAAACTGATTTTACTGCTGAATGTGATATCCTTATAGAAGATTAGAAAAAAGTTCTATAGTTGGTATGTGCTTCAAATGCGAGGTTGCAAGACGTCAATATGTCTTATCCGCATTAATCTCAATGTTCTCCGTTTTTGTAACATTTCCCTAGCTTACGTAATATTGCATGATGATGTTTTTTCTAGTGTACAGCAAAACATCTTCGTGTAATACTTACGAGAGCTGCCTACTTCTCTATGATTTGAAATACAGACATACAAATAACCGAGATTGCTGACACCAAATCCATAGCATATAATTGATGCAGCCTCTTATGTTTCGTAACACAGTCTATTTTAGCTGACGGTCGTTACTAATGCATATTTAAAAATAGAAGATAAGACTGGTGTTTAAAAATGAAATCAGTTGTGAAGGATCTGTTCTGATCCGATATGATCTATTATTATAATATATTATAACTAATTAAATATGTAACCTTGGCCTACTTAGGCAGCTCCTTTCCTTGCAAAAGTGTTAATAGGTATAGGTTAGGTGCAAATACTAAAAATTAATTTTTATTCTACTAAATTAGAAATGATCGATCGAACATAAAATATTACAAACAACATCCTGAAATCGGTCACCAAACGGATATAAAAATATAAAAAAATTATTTGTATGAAATTGGCCACCTTCTTTGAAGCCTAACGAAAACTAAAAAACGTAAATTTCATATATCACTACTAATAACATAACTTCAAACATAATTTAGTTTAAAAATAGGGTATTTTTTTTCTTTAAATAACGTGGAATATACAGTTAATTATTATTAGTTAAAAACATAGTCAATAATATTATTTAAATTTCTTCTCATTTTATACCATGACAGAACGTTTTCGTCTGAAATAAATACGAATCTCCTCCTTCTTCATCGTTACAACTATAATATATACTGAATTCACCAACGTAGTCATAAAAGAAAACTAATGACAAAACTTGAAGCAATTATTTTAAGACATAGGTATAGTTATTCATCTAAAAGTAATATTAAAAAATACTAAGAAGATAACATGTTAAAACATATATGAAATAAATTTTAAGGTATAAAACGGTTCAGGAATGTTGCTTTTGAAATGAAAAAACTTGCGGGTGAGTAACGGTTGACAGACCCGAATACCGTATCACTATACGTGACTAAGATTATTTAGCGAAATCATTGTTTAATGATGTTTCAACACGTCTACACGTTAATATACATAACAAGTGTAATGCTAGTGACTAAAGTTAGCAAAGGCAGGTGTTAAAACCAAACATTTGGGCAACAAAAAAAGCAATTAATTTAACTTAACAAATTACTACTATTTGTGAAGTTTTTCTGTTATTCTGCAAGAAAACTTGGTTACAAAGCTACGCCTATGATTATTATATTACTTTTAATATTTAAACGTTGATACAGCAGTGTATCTATTAACAAAGTATAGGAAAAGTAAAACTGTTTGTAAGTCATCATGAAGAAACCTCGGAGTGTCTATGTATATGTAAGAGACACCGACATAATCTGATTTCCTCTTTTTTAAAACAACTTACGCATTAGAATTGACTTGACAAACATGCAAACAACGAACACAAAAAACACAAACAAGTTTTCGTCCCATATAAGGGAATCGAGCCCTTAACCTCTAGCTTAGCAGTCAGCATCACTAACCCCTAGAGTCACTAGACAAACAGGCCCGTCATTTTTTAAATCAATGCATATCAAAACAAAATCATTTAGTTGTAAGTTTACGTAATACAAAACCGATTACGTATAGAGTTCCGTAAAGTACCAAATGGCCTCCCTTGACCGTTGAAACGAAAAGTTCGCCTCGCCTGTCCGTACATTAAACGTCACTTTTTAGCAATTTTGCAGTAGATAGGATAGTTATAACTCTTAGGGTTCTTTCTGAGTTGTGTGAAGCTTATTTTACTGGAAGCTGTTACTGCACTAGCCATTCCCCGCGGTTTCACTTATGATTATGGCTACACTGCTCGTTCTTAAGGGTCGTAGCATGATATTGTGTGACCTATATTATTCCTCAATAATTACTCTATCCAACACAAAAAGTTTTTTTTTTTCATTCAACGAGAACTTCCAGAGATTAGCCCGTTTAAACAGACAAACAATTTGTTATAATATCATGAGACTTGCCTTCAGCTAAAGAAACATGCTGCATTATTCGGAATGCAAAAATGAGACACACACTACCTTAGTTTAACACAGGAACTCAGTTGAACTTTGAGCTGAACAATTTAAACAACATAAAATGTTACGATATAACTGTATAAATACATATTTTTGAAACATTAATAGACTTATTATACTTTGATGGCATTTTCAAGACAGATAGATATGTACTTGAGATTAATTATATGATTATTATTTGAGATATCAAAATGTCCATCTAATTTTATGTCCTCGAAGCTAAAAGGCTGTTGTAAGACTAGCAATAAATTAACTATTTACATTGATTTTAGCGTTTGCAATTATTTGCACGAACTCGTTAATCTTTTGGAGTACAAAGGAATAATTAAGTATGTACTCGTATAAGTTATTTTATAGAACGTATCTCTATCCCAATTAAATATCGCTGAAGTATAAAAGAAAGATATATTTGTTTCCTTGGAGAACCATGCTTAGGAACGAACTTCCCCCCCTCTCCTCTTTCCGCTCTTGAAGGTGAATAGAATAGAGGGAGGGTAGGAACCCTCCCTAGCTTAGGTAGTAAAAAGCTGTCCTAAACTCATAACTTGTCTTGCACTGTAAAGACAATTATATTTGTGATATTTATAAATAATGTACTATACAGGTAGGTATTTATATAAGTCATAATTATTAGCCACAAAAATAACGCGCAATACTCACTTTTCACTTTTTGTTCAAATTACTTAATCAAAACACAGGTAGAATAAAAAGATAAAGACCAAGGTATCAAGTTATACACACATACATACGCTCACGCCTGTATACCCTAAGAGGTAGGTAAAGGTGTAATAAACACTTGCATTATGCAAATTACAATTTGGTCCCACTAACGTAATAGCTGGCAAACGGACACTGTATGACTATACCCATACTGTCTGATAGATAAAAATCAAATCGTTATAAATTGTATGATGCTGTATATTAAATTCCTAATTTTGCACAGTTAGTGGTGCAATATTTTCTTCAAACTAAAAGGAGACTAAACTTTTTTTTTTTTTTTTTTTTTTTATGCGATAGGGGGCAAACGAGCAGACGGGTCACCTGATGGTAAGTGACTACCGCCGCCCATGGACACCCGCAACTCAAGAGTCACAAGTGCGTTGCCGGCCTTTTAGGTAGAGGTACGCTCTCTTCTTGAAGGTTTGAAGGTCGTATCGGTTCGGAAATACGGCAGGCGACAATTTGTTCCATAAGCTGGTTGTGCGAGGCAAAAAGCTTCTGGAGAAGCGCACAGTGGTGGAGTGCCAATCGTCCAGGTGATGGGGATGGATATTTTGTCGCGTAGGACGATGGCGGAAACCAGCAGCCGGTATAAGTCCGAACAATTCCTCTGAACACTCCCCATGATACAAGCGATAGAGGATGCAGAGTGAAGCTACATCTCTACGCAACGCCAAGGTGTCAAGTCGATCAGAAATATCTTGGCAGTCGATGATGCGAGTCGCTCTCCGTTGAATGCGGTCAAGAGGCAGAAGTTGGTACCGGGGTGCACCTGCATAGAGATGAGAACAGTATTCCATGTGCGGCCGAACCTGCGCCTTATAAAGTTGTAGGCGGTGGGCCGGAGTAAAATACTGTCTCGATCTGTTTAGCACACCAAGCTTCTTCGAGGCTAATATGGCCTTACTCTCTAAGTGACCGCGAAACTGGACTTCGCTTGATATATCGACGCCAAGGATTCCGATACTGGCTGATGCAGTTAGGGAAGTGCTCTCAAATTGAGGTGATACGACCAATGGCATCTTTTTAGCGGTGAACGCGCAAACCTGTGTCTTCGTGGGGTTAAATTGGACTAGGTTAAGTCGACCCCAATCTGAAACTTTTGATAAAGAAGTTTCGATTTCAGACACAAGTTTGGATCGGCTTTCGATGACGTTTACCCGAGAAATGTTAGCGCGGCCGGTGTAAAGGGTATCACTCGTGCTATCGTCTGCATAGCAATGGATGCTGCTAATCTGCAGCATGTCGTTGATATGCAGAAGAAACAGCGTGGGTGATATCACACAGCCTTGTGGGACACCAGAATTAACAGACTTCGAGTCGGAGCATGCACCGTCAACAACGACCTTGATGCTTCTGTCTGTAAGAAAACTGGTGAGCCAATTGCACAGTTTCTCGGGAAGCCCATAGGAAGGAAGCTTCGCAAGGAGCGCTTTGTGCCAGACCCGATCGAAGGCCTTTGCCACGTCCAAACTAACGGCCAACGCTTCCCCCTTGGTCTCGATCGCCTGTGCCCACCGGTGAGTCAAGTATACGAGAAGATCACCAGCTGAACGACCCGGACGGAAGCCGTATTGTCGATCATTGAGGAGCTGGTGGTCTTCTAAGTACCGGAGGAGCTGGCAGTTAACAATGGATTCCATTATCTTGGAGAACAAGGAGGTGATGGCTATGGGTCTGTAGTTGGACGGATCCGAGCGATCTCCTTTTTTAGGGATTGGGTGCACTAGAGCTGTCTTCCATGAGTTCGGGACTACGCCAAGAGAGTAGGAAAGCCGATAAAGGCGCGTTAAAACCGGTGCTAACTCTGGAGCACACGTCTTCAGCACGATAGGAGAGATTCTATCGGGCCCACTCGACTTATGAACGTCGAGGGAAAGAAGCGCTTTACGCACTGCCTTTTGTGTAAACCGGACTTCCGGCATGCGGGTCTCGCACTGCGGTATGGTCGGCGGTGCGTTTCCCCCGTCGTCCAGGGTCGAGTTGGACGCAAAGAGTTTGCCCAGAAGATCGGCTTTTTCTTTAGCGTCGTGGGCCAACGAATTATCTCCTATGCGCAGAGGTGGAAGGGATGGCTTACAAAAGTTCCCCTGGACAGCTTTAGCAAGAGACCAGAATGCACGAGTTCCGGAGGGGAGACTCACTAGTCTCTCGCCAATTCTGCCGATGTGAGCCGACTTCGCCCCAGCAATTACTCTTTTGAGGGACCTGGAGGCAAAGTTAAATTGCTTCTTTAATGTGCTGGTCTTTACATCCCGTGCTGTCGCTGCATTAGCCCATGCTTGGTAACATTCCTGCTTTCGGCGGGACGCCGCTTTGCAGGTTCGACCAAACCAAGGCTGGGACTTGCCACCTGTGGGAATCAGGGAGAATGGAATGAAAAGTTCCATACCCTGAAGCACAACATCCGCGACAGAGTCAGCAACGACATTGGGATCATCCGGCGAGAAGCAAACCTGCCTCCATGGGTAGGATGCAAAGAATGTTCTCATTCCATCCCAGTCTGCTGACCTATAGTGCCATACGCGGCGACTGCCTGTAACACGCGGCCGCAGCGAGTGAACGAGTGGCACCATACTCCTAATCAGGCAATGGTCCGAAGAGCCAAGAGGGGCCTCAACGGATACTTTGTAGCCGTCAGGATGTGAGGTTAGCAGAAGATCCAACAGTGAAGGCACGTGGCTTTCTGCATCTGGGATTCGCGTAGGCGTTGCTACCAGCTGCGTCAAGCCATATGCCAAGGCGAAATCGTAAACAGATCTTCCCGCATGATCGGTTTTGCGCGAACCAAGCCATTCGGCGTGATGGGCGTTAAAGTCGCCAAGAATCACGATCTCTGCGGATGGGACCTGCTGGAGCACTGAGTCTGTAGCCATTTGGACGTGGTCGATGAGTCGGTCCGTTTCGGCATCACCGCTATGGGACCTGTAGAGGCATATGTAGATGCGGGGATGGTCGTTGCAGTCTACACGTAGCCATAAGATGGAGAGGTCCCTACTTTCAAGATTGCCGAGGCGGCGAGAAGTGATATCATCTCTAACGTACACGCATACACCAGCCTTAGGAACAAAGGAGTGTTCCAGTCCGTACCCAGGGTAGCAGAGGTAGGATGTGTCCGCTGGAGATGATATCTGCGTCTCGGTTAAAAAGAGCAAGGCCGGCTTTGCTGTCTCAAGGTGGTGGTGGACAGTGTCGAGGTTCGAATGTAAGCCCCTAATGTTGCAAAAATCCACGGTAAACGTGACAGGGGGTGCCATGGTATGCCTTCTCTTGCCCCGAGCAGATTTTGAGAGCGCAGTTGAGCCCCCCCCAGAGTACGAGGGGCAGCCTGGGCGTCCACGCTCAGGCATAATCCGTACTGAGGGTGGACGTCCAGGGGGGGATTCTCCAACGCTAGCGCTGGTACCCCCCTTGGGGTATCCTTTTCGTTAACAGCGCTATCATTAGGGGGGTGGGGGATTTTGGGCCTCCGGAGACCTCACTCATTTCGGGGAAATGCAACGCAAGCGTTACTTCACAACCGTTTTTCTGTGAGGCCGTGGTATCGCACCGGTCGAGCCGGCCCATTCGTGCTTAAGCAAGCATGGCTCTACCACTGTAAGACAAGGGTTGCAAGTTTTTAAGGGACAAATGCATAAATGAGCAAACAATGCGGGAAGTCAATTTTAACAAACAAAAAACTTAATTTAACGTGGGAGAGCCGTGCACGTATAGGGCCGGCTCGACTGGAGTATTACCACGGCCTCAAAGAAAATCGGCTGTTAAACAATGCTTGCATTGTATGACCGAGTTAGTGAGGTTACCGGAGGCCCAACCCACTTTCCCTTTTCCACTTTCCCCTCCTTACTTTCCCTCCCCCTCCTTCCTTTCTCTTCAACTCCTGCCTGTCCCCTACCATAAACAGCGTACAGCACTATTGTGACTCTTCGAGTTGCAAGCGCGACCCGATGGAGCCGAGCAGACTGGTCGCTTGTTTGTCCCCCTATGCCATTAAAAAGAAATGTTGGCGTGAACTATCGAAAATTTCTTTTTATTGCTTTTTGTTTCATTTCTTAATATACCTTTCGATCAAAATAATTTTAATAAATAGCGTAATAATGATCATATTTTCTGATTCAATTAGACCTCTACTTTGATTAGATCTTACAAGCTAACATAGTTCTAACATTTATTTATAATAATTTTGATTATGACGAATTAACCTATTGCGTGAAAGAATTTCTAAATAACATAAAGTTTTAAAATGCATGATGAGTTGTCGGAAGAATACCGAAGACATAAGATGGACATCAATAGCTTTTTATTTAATTCATGCGTAGACTACTAGCATCGGCTAACATATAAAAACATCAATTTATTTGGAGTAGGTATCAAGTAGTTAAGTATATTACGTTATTATTAACCCACAAACGTCAAAGATGTTCATAATAGTTCATATCATAAATCTGTCAGTTAACAAAAAACACGATAGGTAAATAATTTAACCAGTGAAAATATTTTAATGCTGGTCATGAAACAATAAATATAAAAATATAATTGGTAATTAATTTACTCGGTGATTTACCGAAATGTGAATCTCGTTGCAGAAGTAATAAAAAAGACTATATAAGATTCTGCTGGGTAGGCGCAATACTTTATCAGCTCAGACAATGATTTGTGTATAGCCTACTTTATTGTTGTAATAATTCATATGAACAGTTTAAGAGCAGGCTTCCTAAAATTTATGTTAGTTTACATTAATATTCTGCAACAGACACACATACAATCAAAATGGAACTTTAGTATATGATTTATTGGTTCTTTTTCTATCCATTAACAAGATAGTTACGTAATTGTAACATTTTGGCTCGATTCATTTTTTATTCCAAAATCATGTCTTTTTCTGAAGATAATTCAAATAAAACTAAAAAAAATTGGGCTCTTACGTCTAAAGTAAATATTCACAGTAAGAAAATATAGTTTATTATCCAGTCACAACTTATTTTTTCTCTAAATCTATTATTGCTGTACTTATAAGCAAAATAAGATTTGAGACTTAAGCCATTTAGTTTCGTGATCGAACATGATCAAAGACTGCACACGATATTCAACTTAATTGACGAAATTTTAACGTTTAGTACAAAACGGCCCGAATTGAAACACACACGCACATACACACAGGGTTTGTTTTGCTCGCGCGCACGTTCAATAGGTACTTTATTTAGGAGTTATTTTATTCTTATTTCAATTATATTTAGAGTTATTATCAATTATAAGGAGAACAGCTAATGAAAATCGTATAATAATATTATAAGTAGGTATATCAGTTGTAACACCACTCCTATCCATCCAACGGTTGAAGGAAAAAATTGCTGTTGGCGCTAAGGCCGCCCCCATTGTGCATTTTCCTGATTATGTATACTTGTTCCGATATTTTCTTTATTTTATTGCATGACAAAGAGTATTTATTATTATTTTTCTTTATTATTATTAGTGCAAGATGAGAATAGCTTGGAAACTGCATATATATCAGATGCGCCAGTATCAAAGCCAAGGAGGCTATATTTTAATAAATTCGAGAGTTGAGAAATCGTATATTTTTTTTGTTTTGACTCGTTTAGATATCGATACCGATCACACCTGTACGGCTTATACACAAATAAAAAAAAACAATCTGATATTTCGAGTACACTTCGGTTGATGACCTCAAATAAAACAAATTACCTAATTTATTTTTTTCTTAATTATGTTTGGAATAATATCGATACCCATCACGTCTGCTGGGTGAAATCTTAAATCTAAGAAAGTTCTTCAACGACGATCTTCTTCGAAATTGCTTTGAAATTTCGACTTATCATTGTATTCGAATAAGATAAGATTTAATTTTCAAACTTTATGATTCGGACGAATTAATGTAGGTACAAACTTATGGTTTAATCTTCAATTAAATTGAATAAATAAAATTATAAAACACCAATTTGAACCTAGTTTCTAAAAATGCCTGTATCTCCCATAGTTTCAGATTACTGCTCTAGTAAGAAAAATTATATATATAATGTGTATGTGTAGTAACTAGCTGTATATATAGTATGTTTATATACAGCTAGTTTTTATATAACATTAACTACTGTTACATAAAAACTCATATTTTTATTGAAAAAAAAAATCATATAATGAATAAAGAAGAAGGCCTCTACTCCATCTTGTTCGCTACTCTAAAATCAATATGCAATTAGAATTTTTGCGTCGACGCTCGGGTTGCTCGCGGCACATGATGCGCGGAGCGGCGAGTGCATGGGGCCAAGCTTGCGTGGAAAAGATTTTAAAGTGCCAGCTCTTAAGCAGCAATACAACAGATTCAATATTGGCTGAGACGCTTTTGTATGTTCGCAAAATTAAATAAGTAGTTGTGTAAAATTTAAGTTTACAAACAAAACAAAAAAATCGAAAACAAACAAGTTTACACTCGTGAGATTACGTACTATAAAACAATATAAAACTATCAAGCTATCCAACTATCTGTTTCTGTTAAATAGAGTATTTTAACACCTTACAATAAGAAGCGTAAAGATACACATCTGTTTGCAACCATTCATGAAATGGCTCTTTTTGAGCAATGTTACGGTCTTGAGAATTCCACGCACGTGAGCACGCGTGCACGTGCGACTGGATTCGTCTGTGAGATGAGTTTTTTATTTTTAATAGTAGATAAAAAAAGTTGTGTAACATTTCTTGATAATTAAAAACCCTCCATTGCTCTCTTGCAATCTACAAATGCTGTTAGTGCGAGTAACGTCATACTTAGTTCATAATAAGTATTTTTTTTAAACCCCTTCAACAACGTTCCCTTTAGCCATTGGGTATTTTAGGTTTATAACTAAAACCTATCAATATTTATCATTAGTTACAGTGGCTTATGTGTCGGATCATTCGTCTCCCCTTGGTATGGTTGAGTTGATGAATAGCTGGCCTGTAGTCATCTCCTGAGTGCTATAACACTAATCTGCCAATAATTTGCAAGTACGTTTGTTTTTGTATAAGAAAAGATGTACAATGTCCTCGCACTTCATTTGCTCTTTCTTCTAAACAAAGTAACCAGTAAGGATAATGACCTCGTGCATATAGAATTCTGTCTTAAGTTGTAGCACAACCAATCTTTATTTATCATAGACTACGCTTTATATATTTTCAAATAAAACTGTTCACTTTCCCAGAACTACCTGACTTTTTAAGTAATTAGACAAAAACGGAGATAAGCTACACATTTTGTTTAACCTACTGGCAACTTATAAAATACCCACGGATCTCTCATGTTCAAAACAAGTCATCAGCTGCTATTTGTAAAGCTAATGTATATAAAGCCGCACTTACGACTCTTGAGTTACAGGTGTCCAGTGACGGCAGTTGTTACTTACCATCAGGTGTCCCGTCTGTTCGTCTGTGCCCCTATATTATTAAAAATAAAAAATGATTTTGAATTTGAACAGTAAATTATAAGAAACAATGTTTCTCTCAATTGATTGCATAGGATAACCAAGCCCATACAATTAATACAAACGAGTATGACATTATTTGATATTTTGTTGCATTGACTTACTGCATTAGTATTCAAATAAATTCCCGGATGCTTCCTTCTGAGGGTACCCCGGGTCCCTAGCAATAGACGCTCTCGTGACGGAACACCGGTTTCAGTCGGTTCGAGTCCGACATACCACGTCACCAGGTCAGCTCCAGCGGTGTGACGACCCGTGATTCCACAAGAAAAAAAGTAGCATTCAAATAAAGAAATGAAACTAAGAGATTAGAACTAGAAGATGTTAATTCAATAAAGACGACGATAGCTTTTTATTCAATGCATTCGAATTTAAATGAACTTTCCTTTTATCAACTTAACATATACTGCATTAAAATGACTAGGCCAATTCATTTCTTACGTCACGAAGTTAGTCAGAATGTATGTTCAATATACCTTCAACATACTCTGAACTCTCATATAACTTTAGTTCCTTCGAATGTAGAGATACATGTTATTAATGATAAATTCGAATATATCGTCCTCCCATATATGATCAAGAAGAGATTCTCTTTTAAGTATTGTTGCCTATTTTTTGTTAAATAATGTGGTTGTAATAAAACATTAAGGATTTTATGTCAATTGGCTTTCTCTTGATCATACATACTGTATTAAACACCAATGTTGCGTTTTAGTACTTATATATTATGCATATTTCCTGATAGATAACAGTTCGAACCAAGTAATTCCGTTTTATTAATATGTATTCATTTTGTTAGTATGTTTGTTTAGTTAGAGGACTCGGACTTCGAGGCACCAGCAAGTTCGAGTAACAGATATGCGACCCCGACTTGCTTGAGCTATTGCTCACATTCCCCAATCCATCTGTGTAAGAACTTTCTCTTTCCTTCCCTTTCTAATCTCCCTTCCCTGATAATATACTCCAAATTTTCTCATCTTATACCCATCTGTACCCGGAGGACAGCAATAGGCTTGCCCCTTAAAACGTAAATAGGACTAAATTATTGTTGACAAAATATGGGCGTTACTTACGCCTCTGCCTACCCCTTCGGGGATACAGACGTGATTGTATCTATGTATTCATTTTGTTGGAAGCTTCTTACGCTTCCTTAAACTTGGTTTTTAATATACATACATATATGCACCAAGACTTAAAGAGGTATTTACAAATCAAGATTCGGTTTTTGCATCTTAAACATAGGTGTCGGTAGAGGCATGATTGGATGTAATGTAAATAAATTAAAATAATATAAAGTATAAATTATAAAGTATCCCCACAGAGCGTAGTGTTTTACATATCTTACGGTCTAATTAGTCAATTAAGAGTTATTGCATAACTTATAAATAGAGAAACTATTGTGATCACATTTGATTTTTAAATTTTAGTAATACGAAATAAAATCAGCATCATGAAAGATTTTTTTTATATCAATTCACCTTATATTAAAGCAGTATTTATTCGTAGCAGTCATGCATAAGAAAAAAATCCAGTAGAGTACAGGTTCTCTGACTTCCCGTCCATCTCCAACCTGACATGCTTGAACTATTGCTTACATTCCGAAATCCGTCCGTGAAAGCATTATTCCTTTTATTTTTATACCCTACCTGTACTTCCAGTATATTCAAATATTTTCATCTCTCAATCTCTCCTCTCAAAGTGCCAAGTTACACAGATCGAGATATTATTTCACTCCATCCCACCACCAATACTGTTCTCATCTCTATACAGGTGCACCCCAGTACCAGCTTCTCCCCCTTGACCTCACTTTGCATTCTCCATCGCTTGTAGTATGGCGAGTGTTCAGAGGAATTGTTTGAACTTATACCGGCCGCAGGTTTCCGCCATCGTCCTCCGTGACAAAATATCAATCCCCATCGTCTGGACGATTGTCATTCCACCATTGTGCGCTTCGCAGAGCACTTGAAGCTTTTTGCTTCGCAGAACCAGCCTGTGGAACAAATTGTCATTTGGCGTATTTCAAACCTTCAAGAAAAGAGCGTACTCGTGACTTTTGAGTTGCGGTTGGCCATAGGCGGCGTTAGTCACTTACCATCAGGTGACCCGTTAGCTCCTTTGCGTATCGCATAAAACAAAAAGTTTACGGCAATATGTTTGCAAACTATTACTTGCGAGAGTGGTGAGTATAACCATTTTTTTTTTATTATATTTATTAAATGTGTAATTTTAATGAACTTCTGCAAAGGTTAACGTTCTGTTGTAGGGTTTTGCCAGAACTGTATTGATGTAGGATGTTTAAGTTTAGCTCCTTCATATGCAAGTACGGTTACCACTGAACATCAGCAGAAAAATCACATATTTTTGCAACTAAGTTTTATCGTTTAGCAGCTCATTGGCAGTAAACGCCTTTAACTCATAAAAATGAGAAATTAGCTCTTGACACGCTTAGTATAGATTATAGACGAAGTTTTTGTTGATATTTATGTTTTAAGCGATTTATTAAAAGAAATCTAGGTGAGAGTGCTGAGATGTTTTGCCACAGTTATCGTAAAGTGTGAGCACATTTTACAATGGATTGATTTATCTGAAATAATCTTAAAAAATCCAATTCAGAATAAATTAAAGTTTCGTTTACTGTGGATAAACTTTTTAAATACATAACTATAAATTAGAAATTTGAAAACCCCCTAAAGGCCCTCCAACTCTAAGAAAAGAGCCATCATGTCAGCTTTAAAAAAAACCGCATCAAAATCTATTCACTAAATAAGGAGCTACGGTTCCTCAGACAGACAGGCACAGGAATACACAGACAGACAAGTCGAACTTATAAGTTTCAGTATATAGAAATTTAATACATTTTTTAAAAATATATTCATTTGACATTTAGACCGCTTGTGTAACGGAAAATACATGAATAAAAATCATTTAATCTAGATGATAATCAAAATAGAAAGTTAATGTTTATTGTTGCTTATATGACATTTAACTTAATTATTTAAATGCAATACATAATAAATAAAACACTCTTCGGTTTCTTTCCACCTTTTATTAGGTGCACAGTATTAGTTTAAAGTCTCGTTTCTAAGGGAAATTGGAAAATCTTGTGTTGGTAAGAGGTTTTCTAAGACTGTCGCCTTTTCTCCCTTTTTATCAACAAAATAAGAAAGATTCTATAATAATATTTTTGATTTTTTTTTATCCCTAAACATTGCGTCATGTACAGTTTACTACATAATTTTAAAATAATGGGAGGCCCCGGTAGTAAATATTATCTTTTTTGTTTCATTGGTCGGCCAGTAATAAAATATAAAGGAATATAAATATGTGCAGTATGAGCGTACCTGCAAACGTCTCTTAAGAAGTCTGAAATCAAAAATTATAGATATTTGCCATCAGAGACATACTTTTTAAACCAGTCCCGGGCAGTGTTTTGACAGGTTTTTTGAAAGCTTTTAATAAAAAACGTACAAGCTCGTCTTTAATAGTAAACACTAAGGCAGCAGTTGGTACAGCCAGGACGCTACCCGATAATTATTGTATAACTACATACTTTTTATCTCCCAATTGCCTAATAATTACTCTATCCTATACAAAAAATATTATTTGAATCTGAGTGCCACTTCCAGAGCTAAGCACATTGATACAAACAGCTATCTCTTCAGCTTTATTAGTATAGATATGAAACTATTCAATCAACTTATTAGTTTAAGTCACGTTTTTATTAATAGGTTTATGCATTTCATTAAAGTTGTGAACAGAATGTATTAATTAATTATTATAAATATTCTTAAATAAGAGAAACTGCTTAACCACGTGACAAATATAGTTATGTGTTGTTGCTTTCAATATTCAGGGTGAGCAATTAGAGTAGGCGGCCGCCTTTGTTGCCTGGAAGAAGAGCCATGTGCTGTTTTAACTGTATAAGACAAATATTTGTATGTATAACATAATAATACTTTATTTAATATTAAATTAAATGTCATATTATCTATTCTATAAAATTTAAGCCTGGCTCGACCTTGGCTGACTGCAATATAATTTAATTACCTGCGTTATAAAAGATAATGGAAAGTGATTTCTTTTAGAGCCCATTATGTAACGTAGATAAAGATATGAACTAAAATTAAACAGTGGTAGAGCCTTAAGCACGGAATGGGGCGGCTCGACCGGTGCAATACAACGACCTCACAGAAAACCAGTTAAGAAGCAATCTTCTTCTTCTCTTCTTTCCCCTCCCCGCATCAATCATCAGCCTCAAAGGCGGGTAGCGCACTAACGACTTTTGAGTTGCAGGTGTTCATGGACCACCATGAAATGACCCCTCTGTTCTCTGTTCTGTGTAGAATTTAAAAAAAAAACTTTTTCGCGGATATTGATCATTAGATACAGATTAATGTGATCTTTGTCAGTACATGTTTTTTTTAGCACTACCTTTTATGTTTATAACTATTAAAGCCTGAACAAATAAAATAAACATACATGGAGCATAATGGTTTAAAATAATTAAATTTAATAAACCTTATACAACGTCTCTTTTATCAGGTGAAGAGTCACGCGATTTAAGATACAACGAATGTTTTGACATAAAGATTAGCATATTTGTACCGAACAAGTTGAGGTTCACGGTGTGTTATATAATACCCAATTAGTTCCTCATTCTTTCTATGATACTCTCTATGCCATTATATAATCCTAAAAGGTATCTGGCTGCGTAGAACTATATAATTAATGATTATAATTTGTATACCTACATATATTTGTTACTTAAATTAATTACAAAGGCTCTTTCGTAATTTATATCAATTCACAGCGGTTGTTAAATTGTTGACCTGTAAACTTTTAACACTAAAATCAGTCTGTACTTACTATACTATATTATTAATCTTACGCCTTTTTTTTAAACGTACTTATCTCACGTTCTACTTTTTCAATATGTGATTGATGGCGTTTTAGATATCTTGTTTATCAAGACCACATATAGAGCCACTTAGGTACAGCTTTGCACACACACGTTTCTTAAACGCGCTTATGACGCTCGTTTAACGCAAACAGGACGCTCAGCACACGCAAGGTGCATATGGTTGTATAGTTACAAGCTTGGATATGCATCGCTACAAAAACGCGCACTTACACACCAGCATTACGATAGCAATGACAACTCTTTTTCTGCTAGCCTTCGTGCTGTTTTTACAACGACTATCAAGAAGAAATCCAGCATAAATATAAGGTACAGATCGATATGTATCGATACAAAAACGAGGCGCGTTTCACCTGCATTGTTTCGATACAAACAAAAAAGAGTTGCCATTTGCATGAATTTGTTTTCTCGATACAAAAAAAAGAATTTCTGAATAAAATCATTACGGATGCTGAAAAATTGATTTTGTACGACAATCCTAAAATTTTTACTCTGTGTGTGGTGGGATTGGAAAGGAATCATTTACTACGAGTCCAACTCCAACCAAATTAAGTGATGCTTTGGAGGAAAAAAGACCATTTACGGGACAAGGAAGGCGAAAAGTGATGTTGCTGCATGATAATGCACGTCCAAATACAGCAAAATCAACACAGGAACTCACCTCAATTTAGGCTGGGAAGTTGTACATCATGCGGCATATTCAGCCAGACTTAGCTCCTTCTGATTATTACTTATTTAGATCAATGTCGTCATATTTAAAGGAGAAGCGATTCATTAATGTCGAAGATGTCCTAAAATGGCTGTATAAATATTTTGTTTCAAAACTGCCAAGTTTCTATCGTGAAGGCATTTATCTACTACCCAATAAATGGCAAAGGATTATAGATCATAACGGCGAATATTTTGATTAATAATTCTTGCAAGAAGTATTTTTTAATCAAGTTGAATTTGACAAAAAAAAAACGAGTTTCTACTTGCACAGCTAATATTATCGTGCTCTTGAATTTTTCGCCATTCGAATTCCAACTGCATTACGAATGTAGTTAATAACATAATACATTATGTTGATGTCCTAACGAAGACTCTCGGTAATCGCCCTAGCTTTTACTTTTTCTCATCTCATTTTATTTAACATGCATGAATTCAGGTGTAATAACCGCGGTGCGTTTGGTATGAAATATTTATGAGCGTGCGTTTGTTCGTTCTCACTTTATTGTCACACCACACGAGTTATGTAATGCTGTTCCATTTTTAATAATGAACACATACGTATTTTTTCATAACGTAATCACTTGTAATGGGAAATATGCGTGTACGCATCAAATACGCACACGTCATCTGGTGAGGTGAGTATGGTGACAGCTATAGTATGATAAGATATTTTTGTGTTAGTAACTTGGAGCCTGATTTACAGTTCTATGCTTTTCTATTTCATTGGACCGTATTCCCGACCACGAACACTTTATTTAAGACTTGACAAAAAAAAACATATTTTGAGTTTAAGTCTGAGATTTAAAATAATTTCTCAACATTATTCTAGTAAATAAATTACATGATTAGGATTTACAAAATGTTACATACGATTACATTTTTAATTTGAATTGTATGTTATTTACACCATTTTTTTTTACACCATTGCACCTACTCATTTTTGTTTCTATGCACTTAAGTTTCTTTTTAAAGTTGTACGACAATTATCATATTTTAATTGCATAATACACCAAAACATGATTTTGTTTTAATGCACTTAGCTGTATTTAGTTGATCTTTTATCTGCTGATCGTAACTTTTATCGGCTCGACCTGTGTGATACCACGGCCTCACAGAAAACCGGTTGTGAAGAAACGCTTGCTTTGTATTTTTCGAAAACTAGTGATGTTTCCAGAAGCCCATCTCTTCTTCACCCCTCTCCTCACTCTCATCCCCACTCACCTATTTCCCATCTCCTCATCACCTCACTCTTCTTCTTCATAGTAGCACACTTACGACTCTTTAGTTGCAGGTGTCCATGGACGGCTGTTGTCACTTACCTTGAGGATTAGTGAAGATATATACCCTATGTGACGGGTCATCGCTGTGACTTTTACACATCCTTTTTGCCTAGTAGATTTTTGTTCATGTTTGCATTTACTTTTAGAGACTGTATCCGATTAACGAGCATTTCTTAATAGAAAACAAAACATGATTTAACAGGATCTAGTTTAGGGTGCCAGGCACTATGCCAAAGGCTTAAAGATTCAGTTTTTTATGGTATTGTTAGGAATATTATAAATGTATGTTTGGTTATTCGTGCTTTTTAAAAGTAAAAACGAATCAGCGAATTGAGGTATCAACGTAATTTCTTGCGTAACTGCAGCTTAATCATAGATAAAAAAGGTAACCTCTTTAATCTTAGAACTTAATATTTTACATCCTGGTAAAATACTTAGGCTTACAATGTCAAATCAAGTGCAGTAAATTACAGTGATTACAATGGCTGATTTGGCCATAATAAGGCTAGCTACCTACTGAGTTTATATGTATCGAACGGTTTTATAATCGTGTGCAAGGTAAGATAAGGTTTCAACACTTACGTATTTTATCAATTGATATCTTTTTAGAGATATTTTTTACATATGACCGCTTGCTTGCTTGTTTTGAAAAAGATGATGGTCTGTTTAGTCAAGCTCCACATATCCACAGTAAGGTTATGTTGTGTGTACGATGGGATTGGAAGGGCATTGTTCATTATAAGCTTTTACCGCCAGGCAAAACCATCGATTCGGATATCTACTGCCAACAACTAATTAGACTCAAGAAGCAAGAAAATGAGAAAAAAAGGGGCGGAATTGACCAATAGAAAATGAGTGGTTTCTCATCACGATAACAGCCATCACAGGGGGAGCCTGACCACACACATCTTTGGCCAGTGAGCAAAACTAGAGAGATCTTGTTTAGGAAGTGTTAATGCATCCACCATATAGTCCCCATCTTGCACCCTCAGATTTTCACCTGCTTAGGTCTCTATAGAATTCTTACTTATTCGTAAGTTAAGTTAACAAAAAGAGAGGAATGGCACTATTGATGAAAAATAACAAGATTTCTACAGTGACAGGGTTATGTCAATTCGAACATGATCCCAACAAGTTATCGAACACAATGGCATCTTTAAAAAAGAATGTTATGAATTTGTATATAAAATATCTAAGAGAAAACTTTTTAACCGACCTTATTCATAATTATTTAGAAGTGCATTTTATGGTTTAGACACGAAACATGTGCATGAAACGCACTCTTCTGTAAAGTGAGAAGGAAAGTGCAATTATTGTAGATTGATCTGATCTATCGCAAGAAGTAATCATTAAGTTGGGATCTTACAACCAAAAGTGTAGTGTTTTTCTAAAATATTCTTTTTTAGCCCAGGTTATGTGTAATTTTATATAATTAAGAAACCTAACACCTCACAAAATACTTAAAACTGTCTGTCCTTTTTCATGCACAGAGAATTAGCGTTCATAGTGGCAATGCTGTCAGTAGGAGACGATGCAGAGGAATTTTATGTCTCGTGCTTGCAAATTGTCTCCATTACGGACCCCAAACTTGGTTCTCTCAACAAACCGGTACCTGTTCTTTGTAAAGTTATAGGTTTAATAAAAGAAACCCATGAATTGTAACAACTGTATCTATGGCTATTATACCATATCATAATATCCCTCACGGCAGAATCACCTACTTATATTTCCGACTTAAATTTAATATACACTCTTTCCGTCCGTAAACCAGTTTCGTCCACTACAGTTCTCCATGAAGTCCACTCTTGCCGCTCGTAAACTACTTTCCTGTACATCCGTACCACATGTAGATTTAAAGTCTATGTAAACTCTTAAAAGAGTTCACAATTTTTTAACGCTACGCTTAATATATTTCCAAACGTCGTGTTGCACGTGTCTATTAAAAAATAGCGGCATGGATAGTTGAACTTACAATAAGCTTTTATTCCTAAGCTTTAAGCTTCTTAGCTTAAAATAAAGTTTAATTATCGTATGTACATATCTTTAATTAATTAATGATTTACGAAATAAAAATAATTTGACGAAAAAAAAAATATAATGTTCAGCTATTTTTATTTTACGACATACAGCATAGACGAAGTAGATGCAACAAAATATTACAAACAGGAAAAGCAGTGTTCCTCCTAGGGAGTATAGCTGACTGTTCAGCGGAGCACACTGAACACCACAGACGGCTGTACCGTATTCTTAGGTGACTAGTTTAACAAATAACAAAGTGTATTTTTGACGAAGTTATAATTACAAGGTGGCATGTTTTTTCATTGAAGCAACTACAGACGAAAGTATAGTTTACGAAACCGAGATTGTTACTTGGGACACAACGCCAGGCTCCTGCGCGAAATGCATTTGTTACCTTTAAAAAGTGGGAACTTGCCAGGGTCCATAATAAACAGACCCACTAATAGTACACATTAAGTAATTGATTTTATAATATGCTAGCAGTTACCCGCAACTTCGTCCACGTGGAATTTAACAAAAAAGTTATATTTTCCTACTGTTACTTACATATTTTTTGTTAGATGTATAGATATAAAATTTTTCATTGGTTTTTTTTTAAGATTTAATTAAACTAAAATAACACATTACACTAAAATAAAAGTAGAAAAGTTATTATCTCCTAATTACATCATCTATCTGCCAGTGAAAGTCCCGTCAAAATCGGTTCAGCCATTTCAGAGATTAGCCGAAACAAACAGACAGACGGACAGACAGACAAAAATTGTAAAAAATGTTGTTTTAGTATATTTACCGTGTATACATCCATATGCATTTTGTAAAAAGTGGTTATTTTACTTTTACAAACAGACATTCAAATTTTATTTATTTTTAGACTAGTAGTAGTATTTATAGACAGAAATAAAAGATTTAATAGTGTAAGCACTAGCCATGTCGTTATTTACCAACTTTGATGTATAAAAGAAACAACCAGTCCATATAATCCGCTTGCCAAAAGCAAAATTTCAAAATGCATGACAGTGTGTAATATCATTATCACATCATACTAATAGATCCACAGAAATGGAATTTGGATCAACTATTACATGCTCGAAATAATCCCATTTTTTACGTCCGCTATGGCAGTTTTTTATGACCACAGTTGCATAATATCCGTCGTCCGTTGTCTTTAGTTTCAAAATATTAAAAAGTAAAGTAATTGCGATGAGACTACGATGCTAAATGTGGATTACGAGTATATACAGTATACCTAACTTTAATAATTATACTTAGTTTTAATATCCTCCAGCGCATATTATTAGCGATTCAGTATGATGTACAGCTCATTAATCTGACGATTCTGAACATTCTTTTTATATAGTTTTATTCTCTACAAGTATCTGTTTTAAGTGATTACCGTAGGTTATTCATACAATTCCATTTCTAAGCTATGCATCTAAGCACCTCGGTTATAATGAAATCGTTATGTTCATAGTTTTACTGTTTAGAGAATGTCAAGTCTCGCAGAAGAATTGCATTAAACAAAACCCTATTGTATCGTTTGGTCCCATATTATAAACATAAATCCATATTGTTAAGATTAGACTATGCACTTCAAAAATATGGAACGAACTCCTCATCGGATCAAAGGAAAATTGACAAATAACTTATAACTGTATTGCTTTGTTTATATGTCTTGTTGGTAACTTGACTACTGGAAAAGAGACTACATACTACGTGGCATGCCTTTTAAGTTCTTCGTTTCCATATTTCCCGGCAATTTTGAATTTGGAACTGTTCTATATTCGAATGTGTTTAAATTTTGAATCTCAAAACAGTTAAAAGTATTAGGATAAATGCTATTGTTTAGTCATTGGAATCTGTCAGGTTACGTACGAAACGTTTCAGCTTGGACATACTAGTGTTAGTGACAAATGTCACGAAGAACGCCCAAAATCCGCCTTGACTGAAGATAACATCATTGCTGTGAGACAACTAATTCTCGAAGATCGTCATGTTACGTATCGAGAGATAGAGGCTCTATTAGGCATCTCAGGGGTAACCATTCAGAAGATCTTGCATGAAGCGCTTGGTGCGAGAAAGCTAGTTTGCCGTTGGATACCGCATCTGCTTTCCGACGATCACAAGGCCGCCCGCGTCAGATAGTGTAAGAAAACTCTGCAAAGGTTCAACCGAGGAGAGTCAAATCACGTCTACGACATCATCAGTGGTGACGAATCTTGGATCTATGCCTACGATACTGATTCCAAACAACAATCTACAATCTGGGTCTTTCAAGACGAGCCAAAGCCGACTAAAGTTGTTCATCTCGAAGCACTTAAAAGAAGATGGTGGCCACGTTCGTTGGAAAAACCGGACATGTTGCGACTATTGCACTTGAAGGTCGTAGAACGGTTAACGCAGAGTGGTATACCACAGTTTGTTTACCACAATTCATCGCCGAACTTCGAAAATCTAACTCAAAGCGACGCATCATCCTGCACCACGACAACGCAAGCTCACCATATTAAGCCGATTGCAATTTAGTCCCTTTTAAATTTATTTTTAATGAGATGTTAAAATTGGGAGTATATTTGGAGGATAGAAGAATTAGGAATGGGATATTGCTTATACAGATGGCATTAGAGAGTATAAGCAATAGCTCTTACATAGTTTGTCAAATAACTTAAAGTATGTCGTGTGGTTCATGGTGGAGTAGAACAGGGCCATGCCATCTCTTCCCGGTGGTGTCGTAAAAGTCAACTAAGGGATCAGACGGTTATCTATCAGACAGTATGTATACAGTCATACAGTGCCCAGTTGACATAAATAGGCTTACCCCCTATTACGTTAGTGGGACCAAAATCTAATTGACCAAATGTAGGTATTTAATACACCTCTGCCTACTCCTTAGTTGATAGAGGCGTGAGCGTATGTATCTTAAAGTAATTTGTAACTTTTTTTTTTTTAGAAACAACTCTCGCACTATGATTAATTCCCGTGTCGTATACTGTGACTTTATAAACTTTTTACTGACTTTACACATGACCTTAATACTTTTTCTAATCTTCTTTCATCACTTTGCAAGATACGCCATCAAGTAGTTAAGTAACGAACTTCTACAATGCCAATCTCACAGATAAAGAAAATGAAATTTTGATACTTTCACAAGCCAAAGATATAACGTTACTGCCATCTAGTAAATAATATACAAAACTTTTCGAAAGGTTTTTGCAACCTCGAAGAGATGTTGGTTAGGAAAATTTATAAACAAACATTGTTGATGTAAATATTCGTTAGATGGCAGTGTCATAAAAATTATTGATGTGAATATCTCTAGTCGCAACAATTATGTATATCAATTATATATTACATATTTCCTATATACTCAGAAAGTAGAATGAACTTTTTCTTAAATGTGACCAAATAATTTCATACTGTTCGACTCTATTTAACTTATGTTTATAAGATTATCATAGCGAACATAGACGCCTTTTATACCTATCGAGTTAAAAGTCTTCATAATAACTAGGAAATATTATTTTATCATATTTTGATACTTTCTTGAGTTTAATGTTAAGATTAATGTAAAGTCTTTATATATACATACATATGCTCATGCCTGTATCAACTAAGGGGTAGTCAGAGGTGTATAAACACCCACATTTTGAAAATTAGAATGGCGTCCCACCAACGTAATAGAAAGCGAACCTATTGTTTTTTGTTTTGTTTTCTACATTATACTTTCAGATTCCTTTGATTACACAGACTATTCGTTGCGTTTTATTGTCTATTTACTTCTGTTCTACGAGCACCTACCACCTTCTGTTATACATAAATCAAATATTTTATTACCAAGTTTGTAACCATTCTATTTTTAAATAATAGCAAATATTAAAAGTGGGTTAATATGAATGCTTCGTTCATTATGATTTGTTACAAAATAGAAATTTCATACATATGTTTCAAGAAAAAAGGGGTATTTTGTTACTTAAATAGGGAAACATACACCTTTAAGATTTACATAAGGTAGTTCGTGATCTTTTACTTATTGTGCTATATACCTTTTTAATAAGTTCGATAACGACCAATAGATTATCTTGTCATTGAGGGAGATGTTCCTTAAGGTATTATGACATCCTGATGCCCGTCTTGAGATTTAACCTTGAAACAATAATAATAACAAGCATTAGAGATATATTACTATATGATGTTACTACATACCTATAATTTTTTCATAGAGGCAAAAAAAAGTAAAAATGAATTACTTTTTTTTGCCTCTATGAAAAAATTATAGGTATGTAGTAACAAAACTGGCGCAAAAAGAGCTATGTTATAACTTTATATTGTGTATTTTTATTGTTGGAAAGGTAATTCAATAAAGAATATTCCTTCATACCTACAGTTGATCGAAATTCGGTCAGTCGTTTACACGATCACAACAAGGAGTTCATTTCACTAATATTTCATCACTTGCTGCAAATAAGAAATATCTGAAATCTATATAGAATTCTATATTCTTCCGGTGTTCGAGTCTTCAATTGACAGCAGACTTATACCTTATATTAAGGTATAAGCATAAGCGTAGCTAGGAGGGGGGCAGGGTGGGCCGGGCCCACCCTTCCCCCCTAGAAAGCTGTGGGCCCACCCTAGAAAAATACCCTTTGTCGTACATAAAATATCTTCATTCTTAATTACCGAAACCGAAAACCGTGTCCAAAAATCTAAAATAATTACCTACGCCGCCGGCGCCGCGGCGTCACTTGAGTCTAGCTCGCTCGCCAACCTGCGATCCACACACACAAAGGAAACAGTCTGCATATACCGCTTTCATTGACTTCTTTTATACTTAGGATATTGTCTAAAATGCAATGGCACGCCCGGGTGAGTGTTGGTCCCGAGGTGAATCACAGAATCAGGTGACTGGCGCGGGGGCAAGATGGGGCGTGAAATCAGATAAACAATAGATACTTACAAAAACAAACACTTCAAGCTTCAACTCGGTGTTGAATGTGTGCTTGAAGCTTGTTGATTGATTGATGATTGCTTTTGACACAATACTCTTTTTCATCAAAATACTCACTGTTTTGTGTGTAGGCACTACAATAAGGATGGACTTCGTGACCAACATGAAAAATTTCTAAAAAAACATGCTGAGTCGTCACTTCATGTTCTATCAACAATTGAAGATGTCTATCAGTAGTAAGTAAGTAAGTAGTTAGGCAACAAGAGCCAGAAGTTACTCAAAATAAAAAAAAAATACATAATCGACCTAAATGTGGTTGAAAGATTTACTGGTTTTATCAATTGTTCGACGTCCAGAGATGTGAAAGGATTTTCAAACACTGAATAAATTCGACTCGATTCTTGCTCAGTCTTATGACGGGGCTAGCGTCATGTCTGGCAAAAACAAATGTTTGCAGGCGATTATAAAAGAGACACACCTCACGCAATATACATCCATTACTTAGCGCATAAATTAAATCTGGTGGTTGTTCGATCAATCGAATGTTTATACATGCATTTTTCACAACATCATGCCAGCCTTGCTAAGATACAAGGATCTCTCGGAATCAATACCAGTCGCGAAATGGGGAGTCTGAGTACCACGAAAACTGCCAAGCAGTATTCACCAATTTAGAAGCAATCAAAATAGCTTTGAATGAAGAGGCCGTGGAGAGTCATGACAAAAATGTTGTAGAAGACCTAGATCTGCTAACATTTACAAAAATAAACCAGAGTTTATCATATCGTTTCATATATTTCACTCTGTTCTCGGTACAGTTAATGTTCTGAGTAAATATTTTCATACCAAAGATGCAACTTTATCTGAGGCCAGTGATTTAATAGCCAGCACAATTCTCACCTTTGAAACATCTAGAAACCAATTTAAAATTTGGGACGAGATCAGTTTGCTAAGAAACATGACATTTCTGTGGAACCTGTCCGAGTATCAAAAAGGAGGCATCAGTAAAGGATTTCCCTATTGAGACAACAGTTAAAAAAGTGACATCTTAGACTTGCCGACAGACACTCAGACCCGGGAATACTGGAAAATAAATATTTATAACCAGATATTGGACAACATTATTGCCAACTTTAAACTGCGCTTTGAAAATATCCCATTGGCGAATGCAGTATACGCTTTCCTGATATCCTAGATATGGAGAATGCAGAGTTTTTTTTTTAATTATAAAGATTTTTTAAAAACTGACGAATAGGCATTAAATGCCGAGGCAATTATAGTGAAAAACCTGTTTGTATTAAAAAAATGAGGTTTACGCGGAAAACATAAAAAAATATACAACATTTTTTTTTATGTTTTCCGCCTATACCTCATCACAAATAAGGACTACTGCCCAAATTTATATAAACTGCTTCTTCTGTTTCGGAGCTTTTCTGCAATGAGGCTAATAAAAACCTTTCTGAGGACAACTATATACTAACGTTTTCTCAAGTATCTTTGATAGACATGGAAAAGGAATTGGTGAAAAATACAATAACACCAGAGGCAGCCTTGAACGGGTTTAGCGAAAAACACAGAATACTTAAAATTGTTTGAAAACATTTTTTTCTTATTTGAATTTCGTGGAGTGGACTTATTTATATTTTTGGTTGCACTGTTTTTTTATTTGTAACAAATAAATAACAATATAGAGTATAGATTTACCTTGTTGTCGGTGTATACCTAGCTATATTAGCAACTTAAACTACATAGTTTCAGGACAGGACATAGATAAAAGAAAAAGAATTGATTTTTCAGTGGTAGAGCCATGCTTTTGCACGAATGGGCCGGCTCGACCGGTGCGATGCCACGGCCTCACAGAAAACCGGTTGTGAAGTAACGCTTGCGTTGCATTTCCCCGAATTGAGTGAGGTTTCCGGAGGCCCAATCCATCTCCTCATCCCTCCTCTCTTCTTTTCGCTCCCTGCATCCCCCATCCCTCATCACCCTCAAAGGCGGACAGCGCACTTGCGACTCTTGAGTTGCAAGTGTCCATGGACGGCGGTGTCACTTACCATCAGGTGACCCGTCTGTTCGTCTGTCCCCTATAGTATAAAAAAAAAAAAAAATTTTGAATTGAACTTGACACCTACATAGTTGCGAATGCGCTGATAGTCAGTTACCAGCTTGCCGTGGCCGGCCTATTCATGCCTGGGGCCCCCGTAGGAAAAATCCCTAGCTACGCCAAATGGTATAGGTCGATTGAATGTCGAAGTAAAGCAATATTGGTAGCTAGATAGATAGATAATATGCAATACCTTTTTGCAGTGTGGTTCACGGTGGAGTAGAATGGGACCTCTGCCCGGTGGTGTCGTAAAAGGCGGCTAAGGGATTGGACTTTTATCTATCTGACAGTATGTATGCAGTCATCCAGTAGCCGCTTGACGGAAATAGGGTTAGGGTTGTCTTCTATTTCATTAGTGGGCCCTAATTCAACTGCAATACAATACGCCTCTGCCTACCCCTAAGGGGAAAAGGCTTCAGCGTATGTATGTACATATTCTTCATATAAAAGATCGTATTAATATTGTAATATACATATTGTTATAAACTACATAATTTGTACAATTGAGGGCCTCATTGCGTTTTGCGATTTCTTGCAGGGAACTGTTGGATCGCAGTATTTATTTAATTGAGAATAGTATCGAATTATAGTTTATTACTTCCTCATATATACATTTTACATTCATACACACATGCATATATCTAGATACACACACATTCATATAAATAATATTATAAATACCTAACACACATATTAGAAATCTGTGACATCAAGCAATCAAGTACGAGTCCTTTACTAATCTTTCAAAATTGCATAGTGTTTTTGAGTGTCCAGAGAAGACTTGTCCATGAAGTTTGTGGCATATGATGGCATCGGATGTCTTTGCCATGTTCTCCGAAGACCTAAGGACCCTCGGATGTATGCTATGGAAGAATTCAAATCGTTAGGATTGAAAAGTATAGGTACTATATTTTTTTTATATTTTACTACCAAAATGACTCCAGAAATGACTACTATACAATTTAGAAATAATGTGAATATTCCGGCGAATGGGAACCAGTTGAGCTTTCAAAAATGAACCTTATACAAAAGTTTTGAAGTCTCTGAAGCTTATTAAGTTGGTTTTCGGTGTGATCAGAATAACTTGCATATCAAATCAAGCATTGGTAGGAGAAGGAATACTGGAAGCGCAATTTTGGTGGTCACCGGTAGAAAGATTCGTAATAAGATCCTGCACAAGCAAACATACATAGCTCTTGTAGCTGCGGATCATAGGATCAGATTCTTAGTTATCAATATGTATACCCAAGACTTTTACTGTATTTACTATAGGCGTGGAAGCACCGTGGCAGAATTAAATATTGTTGTTTATCTCTTTAAGATTACATCAGTTTACTCTTGATCTGAAAAACTTTCAAGAAGATACCAAAAAAAAATGACAGAATGTTATTACGATACACGTCAGTTGAAGCTGGTCCATTAGACACAGCAATTAACTTTAGTTAAATAAAATCTATTAACACCTTCATGTTCATGTACCTGCCTAAAACGTGACAGTCATACAGAATTAATTCAACGTAATAAATACCATGGACAATTATTAATAGTTCTCGCATAAAATTTCTATACTAACAATTTCACCAAAGCTTAATGTCTGCTTAGTTACTACGGGACATAGCGTAATGTTAAATAGTAAAGTAACGTAATATTAATATTTTTTTGCGATGTAGAACTTAACACAAATAAGTCAAGGTTTACTCAGGTTTATTATAAAGAGTATAGGTGAGTCATCACGACATCGCATTTCCAATAATGATATGAGGAATGCCAGACAAAATACTTCTCCGTTTGGTGACTTCATGACATTGAACGGGAACCTGACATCATTTTAGTGTCGATAGTGTGATGTTAGTTTATGTACGATAGAATTGGGGGCAAAAACAATTCCATGTAGATTATATAATCCTACATATAAAACGACCTTCGATATTCTAACAACAAACGAACGAATTATTGAGAAAGATGTTTTTTTGTGATTTGTCGAATCTCAAGACAGAAGACCAACAAAAGTGAATTCTTACAATCCTTACCTAGCATTATAAGAATTCACTTTTGTTGGTCTTCTGTCTTGAGATTCGACAAATCACAAAAAAACATCTTTCGTCGTCGTTTCGTTTATTAATTCACTTTCCCAGTGGAAATCATACATAGAAGTACTTCTCGTATTTTTTATTCGTATATTATATATATAACAAATAGTAGGGGATTATATAGAATATATTGAATCTATAGTCTTACTTACTTTGGTTTTAAATAAAATGAGAACTAAATTTACTATACTTAGCACTAACCATGTATTTTACTATTTCTGATCATCTAATGAGTGAGGAGTTGTGTTGATTAAACTTTTTAGATGGATTATTTTTGATTGAACCTAAGTTGCAATTGGAAATTTTGAACCGTATATTTTTAACCCATACAAAAAGTAACCAATATGCTATTGCAAACTATAATCTATTTCTGTAACCAATTTCATCCAAATCCATTCTGGCATGATTTTGCTTCGCACATATAATAGTACTAGCTTCCGCCCGCGACCTGATGAGTAACAAGAAGCCTATTTCCTTCCCTAGGTTTCGTAGTATATCATACACAATTACTGAGATTTTAAATTTTCAGAATTTTCAACTTTCACATTTATAAAATTAGAACAAATAGTAAGGTTGAGAAATAAGTTATATGAGAAAAATATATTAAAATTAATAGAAAATTCAAAATTTACTGTCAACCTTACACAAACGACCCCATGACTTTTTAAAAAGTTTCCTAGAATAACTACACTAAGTATATTATGAACAAAATGTTACGAACTTGACAATACTTTTGAATGCATGGCCGGAAAAAGATAGAAGTTCTGTCGATAACTGCATCAGTAACAACGAACTAACTGTAATTAATGGAGAAACGCTGACACTGATTTAAGTCGGTAGATCTACTTTGATGTGTAGTAAATTCAACAATAATGTTTCAATATCAATTATAAATGCAACATCACATGTTATAAACAGCATTAAATGGAAAACAAGATTTTCCCTGCAGATATTAAATAAAACGATTGTATAATATTTAACAACAACTTTATTATAAATAACAAAATCATATTATTACAATACTGACCATTTGAATTAGTACATTACAGAAAATAACTTTACACTAAGCGTTTTGTTAAAAATAGATCCTTATATTCTAAAATAATGTTGACAAGTTTTTCTTAAATACGCTAGAAGAAAGTAATAGAATAATTATTATTTATATTCCCTTCTAACTTGTAAGCTTTTCCCAATGGAAGGCTATGTGACCCAAGTGTAAAAACTAACATAAAAAAACTAACATAAATAAGTTAACATAGTGACGACTATATTGTTGCGACTCCTATTGCAGTGCTACTTTACTCTGCAATTACATATGTATTAAATGTATAAAAAAAATCAGTCTGTCAGTAGTCACTATGTTTCACAAGTTCCAAGTCTGTTAGTCATGTTATTGATGGAATTGTATCTAGTATTCGATACATACACACCTTAAAATCTCTATTGGAGATAGCGAGAAAATTCTAGATAAGTAGAGAATTCCGAGATAAAATCTTTCTATCTCCATTGTTTACATGTTTTTTTTTTTAAACTTCAATGCGTGTTTCGGCCTTTGACTTCCAAATTTACGTCTAACTTCCAAGAAGAGGCTAAATATCGTTCTGTGACTATAACCTATGAACATCATTTTTATTTATTTATTAAGTTCTCATTTTCCTCTCCTATTCTCTCTTTCTCACTCCCAATCTCAAATTTACATGCATACTAGTTCAACTAACCTAATTAAAGTGTAATTATTTTCAGTCCTGGATTAATTATTGCTTAAATTTGTCGACTTTAGGTGTTCTTTTGTAATGACCATATGTAACAGCCCCGCCACCTGTATGGTACATCTGATTTGGCAGAAAACCTCGTTCGTAGTGGCGTGGAATTGGATGAGGAAGACGACCACTAGCCAGTGCCTCATACACCGCTGATGGTTCATTAACTAAACCTCTTTTAAGATATTCCAGTTGAACGTTAGACGGTATGTAAGAGTCTAATAGAGAGGTAGGGTTTTTTTTAAAAGGTGGAAGCCCGTAAGCTTCGTGCGGACGTGACGTTAACGAACTGGAGGCATGAGCAGATCCTCCTTGATAAACATGCTTAGTTAATGGTCGATATAGTGGTAAGATTTTAGGTAAATGAGCCAAATGTGGAGGAGAACCTTTTAGTAATATTGGATTTGGGTGGGGTAATTCTGTAATTGTGTTAGAATGTAAAGGTCTGTAATCATCTCTTATTGGCATCCGTGAATTATAGTGTCGAGGAAAATCAGACAATGGTTTTTGGAATGGGATTTCTGTATGGGTTCTGTACTGCATTTGTTCACCTCTCTCTTGCTCTTGCACATCGTCTACTGAATTATTGTCATTATGCTGGAGGTTACTATAGTAGACTTTAGGAGCGGGTGCTTCTATAACTGGTACTTGATATGCCACGACAGGAGTAACTGTAGCTTGGATTGAAGGTACTGTAGGCTGTGCTGGGTAGCCAAAGTATACGGTAGGAGCATATTGCTGCACGTACGCTTTTCCTGATGGTGTCACGTGTACAGGAACTTCAATGTAATTAGTTTGTGTTTGTACTGCTTCAGGGGCATTCTGGTAACCAGCTACTCTCGCTATACCTTGTGATTCATGTTTGGTTTCTTGTTGGTTATTAGTAGTGTGATCAATATAATATTGCGGTACTAAATAAACCTGCATCGGGATATTTGACAAATATCCTACCATCGCTTTTTGAGGAACCGGGGGTGGTGAATACTGTACTGCACCTGCTGTAGACGACCTTTCTGGAGGCTCTGTAACTGCGTACTGGTGGATATACCGTTGCTGAGGTGCAAGAGGTTGATTAACTAAATACCTGAAAAGATTGTTGAGATGCAGTCCTGGTCCAGGTCCCGAATCACCACCTTTCGAGCCCTGATCGGATTTATGGACCAGACTTTCCTTTTCACTCTTTAAATTGTCCTCCTCGATATCTAGTAACTCAATTTTCTTTTCGGCTCCCACGGTTACGGTCAGAAGAAAAACGATTACAACCTGAAAGTAAAAGCGGAAAAGTGAGTCGAGGCTAAGGTAAATGTCCGAGGCGTTAATCTACAGTAGCTCGCTTAAAATGGCGAGCAACCGCACCCAACATAACATTTAACAGGTGAATGGCAAAAAGTCAACTTCAAACTATTATAAAACCAGTTAACTTTATTGAAGTGCGCCATAAGGGAATGCAAACTTTTACTTGTAATATATGTAGTTAAAAGGTACCAGCTGCGTTATAGTCTCATGTAATTACATATATTCAACGTCATCTCTACAAAGTACTTGCGTAGAACCGAAGAAGCAGCCATGTATGTTTATATTTGAACATGTATGAGTAGAATAAATAAACACTTTTACGTCATTACGACATCAATCGTAACAAGTAGCACACGTTAATCTAGTCTCTTTTTATTTTAATAATAAAACCGGATGTGTTATTCAACTTTAAAGATAAATAACAAGGCAGGCGTTGGTCTTACAGACTGAATTCTTTTGTTTTTACATTTCACACGCAATCGTAATAAACAAAAGATACGTAAATTGGTAGAAATACTCAGTTCGTAATTTCGATAATTATTGACATCTAGATGTAGTGTAATAAAATAGTTTATGATAATAAACTTTAATAAAGCATATAATCGACTTTAATTAAAGAAATATAGAAGAAAGAGAGAAATCAGAATTAATAAAAAATTGTTTAGTAAATTTAGGTTAATCACGCGACTATTCTGTAAGTCTTTTTGATTTTTATTTAGCTAGTCTGCAAGCCCCAGCTTCGGAATAACTTCAATCCCTATACAACTCAGATTGACTTCTCACAATTGAGCTTAAAGATGTTCAGTGAATCTTAACATTTCACTAAGCTTTAAAATCACAATCTTTAACAAATAACTACAGATGTTCATCTTACATAAAGTTAGTAATGGCTGTCTTCGTAATTCACACATGGTAATGAGACGTCAGTTAAAATACCATATCAGACACATATTGTTGTTTGTCTTGCTTCATAGAAAGAAGTAAAAGCGGTAATTAACTAAGTAAATTAATCGCGTAATTTACTCCGTATGACGTTATGAATAAAATTTATGTAGCGGTAATTTGAATTACAACTATAATTCGCAACCATATATCACATACTACAATTGTCCTTATAATTATTTGTTAATTATATAAGATAAGTAACGCAGTCTTTGCTTTTAACGTAGCGGCTATAAGTAATTGACAGAAGGACGTTTTACGTGTGTTTAAATCAATATTGGAGTTTGGACTGTACGAATGGCGTAGCGGTTTAAGTGGTCACCTCGCAACCATTCTGCCGCGACTAGTGTTGTGGGTTCGATCCCTGCGCGGGACAACACTTTGTGTAATTCTCAAGTTGTTGTTCTGAGTCTGATTGTTGTTTGTGTCCGTTGTTTGAATGTTTGTAAAGTCCCCCGCGACACAGGAATTAATACTAGTGCGGTAGTTGTCTTAAAAAGAAAAACAGTGTTATCTATTGAATTAAACAAACAAGTGTAGCATTGCTTCATGAGGTTTTAACTATTTCCATAGTGAAGTTGTTGCATGTTATCATGACAAAAACATCATTAAAGATTCATACATACACCTCACGACTATATCACCGAAAGGGTAGGCAGCGATGTAGGAAATGTGGAAAATTTGCCGTTTATTACATAGTCAAGTTAATATGGACATTTGGCCGTCAAGACAAGGCATATGCTAATTAAATGGTAACATTGCATGGCATACATATTTGGGAGTGTATCTTTCCTTTAGAGGAATGGCTGATACAACGGAAGGAAAGAGATATGCTTATACGGATTTATTCGGACGGCCTGATACCGGTTTTTTTTTTACTGGATACCCTTATCCGATCCGCAAACGATCTGTAACCGAGGAATTAAAAAAAAAATCGAACATACATGTAAGTATTATCGTAAAAAAAATATTTATCTGCTATTCATACTCTCCGCGTCCGCAGGATTCTTTATTTTTTACGTGTTAGAGCTATTCTTAGGCACGAATGGACCGGCTCGACCATTGCAATATCACGGCCTCACAGAAAACCGGTTGTAAGGCAACGAAATTAGTGAAGTTTCCGGAGGCCCAACTCTCCCTCTTCTTTTTCCTCTCCTCGCACACCCTCATCCCTCACAGCACACTTACGACTCTCGAGTTGCAGGTCTTCATGTACGGCGGTTACGACTCGAACCGACTAAAACCACACAGTGTTCCGTCAATGGGTCTTATGGCCGGGGCCTCAGGTGTACCCCAGACGGAAATCCCTGTGTACCCCGGCAGACCTGGCCTCCTTTTGAGCAGGGCGAGCCCAGTATCGTGTGTCCTAATATGATGAGGGGTAACGCCCCCGGCCCCTCTCATATTTAGTCCAGTCCATCAGGCCAGCGCTCTTGAAGCCGGAGGTCATTTTTCACACTCAATCGCATTGTGCGTCTTCTGCGGACCGGTTCCGTTCCCTTTCCGCCGCTTCTTTTACAAGCATCACTGCCTCTCAGTATAAATCGGCGGCATCCCACGCACTCTCACTCTGGACCATAGCAATAACCATAGTCTCCAGCCAGAGGCTACTCTCACCAATAGCTGCCACGAGTCGGCACGCTCTGCACCCACGCATAGCACTCCTCTCACAGGCGTTGGCTCCCGCCTGTGAGTGGAGTACCCGCCTATGCGTTGCAGGTACTTAAAGAAAAATCCGTGTCCGGTGAGTGACTGCACTAGCCGATAGAACAGAGCACCTCTCCAGCCAATCCTCCATGATGGGTCATACAGCCACAATTGCGGCGTACCCTGCGCTCGGTCGCCAAAGTCGTTTTTTTTTCCACTGAGCCATGAGCACCTGGCCAGGTCTGAGGTCCACTCCTGCAACTCCCATCGCCTGCTGCCCTGCACTGGTACAGTGCAGCGGGGGATTTTGCTTCCAGATCCTATAGCGGAGTTCCGACTATGAGACTCGCCGCTTTAAAGGAGACCAGATATCTCGTCGAAGACTCGATACCGATGCGAACACCTCCCACAATCAGACTGGATCCTCCCGGCGGTCCCTTACGACCCATCGCCTGATTTTGTAACGACTTGAGCGACCCCGGCCGTTTATGGTCGTCGCCGTCTGACCCCCTATAATATTTAAAAGAAAACTCTATTCGCCTTACACTATATAATCTTATAATTATTAAATTAGCTTAACTCTGAATATGTACAAGTATTTAGCAATGTATGCAAATTACATTAACCACCACCACAGTAATTACGACTTCTATAACTGCATACCCATATACATTCAAATGTTCTACTTTCTTGATTAACTCTCTCTTTTATCCCATTGTGTATGTTATACTCAATATTGAATTTGATAGAAGTGTCCATACTATAGCTACTTTGTTTGTTTTTAAACTACTGTTGCAGTTTATTTATTTTGCACGACTTAAGACCGCTTGGGAGCTCTTCGATTGAATGACAAGCACCCTTCTGAATAATACAATAATAAGTAATAAAATAATTATTTACACACAAAAATTAATAAGATCGTTTTTCGTCTCCTAGATACAAAAAGTCAACATGTGTTAGAAAAGGGTGTCCTTTTTAGCAAACCAAAATCTTTGTTATGTTATTAGCCATTATAAAGGTGTTTAGGTTACGTGAAACCCAAATTCTAGATAGTGTTTTACGGTTTAAATAGCGGAAAACAACGTTTTGTCCCCAGTTTTGAATTTTGTTTACTTACTTGAGTCAAAGTTTATTCTTAAACTAATTTGTTTTACTGTTTTAAAAGACGAGTTTTAAGTCGTAACCTAATGAGACATTGTTTGCAAACAATGAGTAACTAAGCAGCTAAATTTTAGATAAGATATCTATATTAGTGCGACTTTACTAGTCGTTTTATTTATTATGTACCATTTTCAATTAAAATAATAAAATAAGTGTTAGTAGTCCACTATACATGGAGTAGAGAGTAGCTTATTGTTAAGGTCAACTATATTATCTATTTCATAACAACAATCTTTGTATACCCTATGCCCTGAAAAAATATGATCTTTTCACAGAATTCCGATAAAAACTGAACTGGCTACCTATTCCCTGAAGATGTTTACATCCTTTCCTTACTCTATTCAATTCTACACAATTCTAGTTTCCCTTTATATCTGCGTGAGCGCTTTGAGCACTTTGTTCCCAGTAGCGAACCTTATCGCACCTCTTCTTCTCTTCTTCTCCGAACTCCCTCCCATACATCCACTCGCTACGACAATTCCTTCAGTGTTACTGCTGTTAGACCTTGGAATGCCCTACCGTACTCAATACGCAATAGCTCTTCTCTGAACTTGTTTAGGAGGAGAATGAAGGACCATTTTCTCTTACAACAATAATAATCAGACAGATTATATGTATGTATGTATTTTTGTATATATTTATATGATAATATATGTATATATTGGTGTAGGTTACTTAGTTTTTTTGTTTTTCTTTGTTTTTTCGTTCTTTCATTTTTTTTTCTTATTCTTTTCACCTACAAGGCACACATGACTGCCCTTAGCTATTTTTTATTGTCCTCTATTTATTAGGTTTGCTGGAAGATAACTCAGTTTTGGATTAAGCACGCATTTGTACATACCATTATCTTATTATTTTTTAACATTTAATTGTGTACTCGATCACAATATATAAAATTTGATCAAATAACCTTTAACATTTTGTGATGTATTACATAGTTATTAAAGATAATAAGTTCTAAATAAAAAGCAAACCTTATATTTTATTTTATAGATTAAAACAATAAAGTTTATCATTGAGTCATTTTGGATGTTACAAGATCCGAAAATATTAATAATAAATTAAATGAAAATAATATAATACCAAGGTACTCTCACACGTGAAACGAGATAGAGAGTTTTATTAATTAGTTAACTGGGACAAAAAAAGAAGTGTAAAAATGCAAGAGTAATATTTATACTACAAGTAAGTACTTACTGTTATTAAGTTACGCAAATGATTATCAAGGTATCAAAATATATTAATAAAAGTGAATTATTTACGTGAAGTGATAAAATCATGCACCACTGCGATGTAAATCATTAAAAGCAATTAAAACATCCACATTGAACGCCCTCCATATGGACCATACCTTGTAAGTAAGGTGGACATAAGTATTCGAATTACATATTTCACAAATTCTTTAAATGATATGACACAACCTTTTTGTAATTCTGTATAAAACCGAAATGGTCCATTTATATTCTGATGTAGGCGTAATGGTTTTAAAATAATAGATTTTGATTCAAGTATTTGATAATGTAATAGTTGTTGCGTAATCATTTAGTAAAGAATACAGTGGGCTAAATGATTGTAAAAATAGTGGGTATATGCACTGCACGCCACTTTAAATACTATTTATTACCCTTGATAGTTATGCCAAGGAAATATATTCCTTATGACAAGTACTTAATTTAATATATTTTCTTAGTACTTGCAGTTACAGCTTTCTCTAACTTAACAATAATCTATGGGTACTAGTTTGAGCTAAGTCGCAGTACCTCTCTTAGAAATGAAATGTTTATAATGACAGAGTTTAGAACCATAAAATATGTATACTAACAACGCACAATTAAAAAAATACTACAAGTCTGAAGCCATACTCTGCACTCAACTTGAGTTTGTTAAATTATAAGTTTATTAAGTATTTTATTTTATTTACTGCACAATTATTCATAATTTATCCATTATATTCGTATATTTATTGTGTTAAACATATCCATTATATTTAAAAAAAATACTAGGTTTATTTGTTGTACAGGTACAGAAAGGACAGCTTTCATCTAGATATTACTGTTAAAGAGAGATAGAAAAAAAAGTTTATCATTAGTCGGTTAATATTTTAAGTTGCAATTTAGAAGAACAAATCAAGTGTCAGACTCTTAAATAAATAATCTGTTTACGATGTTAGTATTAATAATGGAATGTTGACGACCAATGAATAGATTAAATGCCTATTCATAAGATCAATCGTTTTCGAGTTTGCGTTTGTGAATATTAATATTTGTATTTATATGTGAAAACAATTACCAAAGGCACAATTCAATAATAAACAAAGGTAAATTAATAATGGACACGATTATAACATTAATAACCGATATCAACGCAAACAAAGTTAATGCTACTGTTTACACCAGGAACTAGTTTTTCAAGGACTTTTAAGAGTCAGCAAATTCAATGTTGAGGACGGTACGAGAGAGTAGCTGAACCGCATTAGGTGTAGGTACTGAAATTTCTGGTTGCTTACTCGACTCTATACGAGTTTTAGGATGTACTACTATGTACTACTGGATGTACTACTATACTTATGTACATATTGTATATACGAAAATATCAACCAATTCAATATAAGTTTCATTAGTTTGTATTTCTTACAATTACGGATAATAATCTTAATTTAAATGATGAGTAAATAAGCTATACCTTTAGAATAAATTTTAAAATGTATCTTAATAATAATAAACCCTTGAAAGTCCCCATTCTGTGTAAGTATAATTAATATGTCGTGTAAAAACAAAAACACGTTTTTTTTTTAATAATGCTTCTGCGGTTATTGTTTTCTGCCAGAAAAGTTATAATTAATTTGAGAATATATATAGCACTCACCTTAAACACAATCATATTGAATGTAGCATAGCACATAGTCCTTTAATACTTGTTTCTCACACAATGCACGTACATTGAAGGTCACTAAGTCCAGAATTCAGCACCACACAATCTTCAACATATCAGACTTGAAATAACCGCCGCATCTTCATACAAACTTCAAAAACAGTCTGTCCTCATATCCGATGTTGCAAAGCCTCAACGCAAGTGCGCCGCCTGAAATCCTATAATTTAAACAAACCAACAGTTAAAAAGAAAAACCTTTACTTCACCAATGATTACACCAGCTAATTGACCACAATGCAAATCAGTCTCTTGCACTATTTGCGTGGAAAATTTAAAAACTTTTATTTCTTTTTTAATATCAAACGATAGGTAATGATTCTATTTGAAAACCAATAACAGAAAACTGAAACAAGAGATTATGTTAATTTGACACTAACTTATTTTTTTTTTTTAAGAGGCATGTGCGCAAATGCGTTCCGTCCACTGTGCGCTCAGAAAGTGGTCGCGCGTATCGACCGTTTGTTGTTAAATACCGCACTACTCTACATATTGGCGTACAGAAAGGCAATCGGGAGCACATGATTGTTGTAAAGAAACACCAAGTGTTGATAGCAGGTTATTTAATATTCTGAAAAATTTATACCTTGTCCTTAAATGTACTTACATTGACTACTTGTGTTAAGGGTTAGGTTTTGGGGTTAAACCTACAATACAAAGTTATATTTACTAGACAAAGTTACTGCTTAAACAGAAGAAAAAACAAAAGAAGAAAAACAGAAGAAAGAAGAGCAAAACGATTAAAGCGCTAAAACCAGAGCAAATAAATGGGATGAATATCCTCACAACAAATTTGACTCTCACTTATCAAACGAAAGTGGGTTCTGTGGTGTGTTTAGAGGTTCAGTACGTCATTCCAGAACAATGATTTTTGTATCTATAGTCCTATATTATATGTTGTGTATATATATTATAATATTATAATCTAATATTATGTGAATGTACCTTAGTTTATTTATAACATATTGTCGATGTTTATACTCCACGGATTATAAGAAAACCATACATGTCATTATATCAGGAGTATAGAAAATAATTTACGCATTCCTACATGTAGAAAATAACAATTATTTTTGAAGTATGGCATTAATTGAGTAACAAAATCTACATTATCGTGAATGAAGCAGCGGTCAAAATCTAAGCCAGTTTTTTTTTAAGAGATAATAACACAAAAAGTAGGATTTAGGGCTAGAAATCCTCATGGCTCATCCAGGACAACATAATCTCAACTAGAAATTTTGCTGCTTATATTCTAACGAGATTTCGATGCGAGATTCAATTTTTTTAATCTTATTTAACATATCTATCAGAGGTGCTAAATAAATTTTACACAGAATAGGTTACAATCAACTCAAACAGTTACAATCACTGGCAAAGGTGGCGATGTCGAGATCGATGACCTCTCAGGACTGTATAAAGAAAACCTACGAAGAATGTGACGACACACAGGTTAATTTTCTCCGCTGAATGTATAATAAATTAAAACCAAGACCAAGGCTTTGATAACTAAGTTTCATAATTTAATTTCCCATCAAACTAATCTTTGAATGTGATACGGCACCCATTTCTATACAATGTTAGATTTAATTATATTTCGCAACTAGAGCACAAACACTCATTAATGTTCTAGGCAATCGATGTTCTCGTTAACATGAACTGCAGCGATTTGGAAGTTGAAGGCAGTTTTCGAAACGATTATAATCACGAACGAGACGGAATTGAAAAAAAACTATATTACAATTACATTCCAATTATAGTCTGCCACCTTAAAGATATAGTGAATAAAAAATTAAGTATATTATATTGTACTATATATGATAGTCAGTTACAAAAAAATGTAATGCTCATGAATTCTGATTTTCTGCTATTGCAGTATAGACTAGTGTAAAAGTTATACTGATATTGTTCAATGATCCACCGGAATGAGTCGGTAGAAAATGTTAAATGAAGAAGTCATTCAGAAAGGCTTATGATAACATTGGAAGTCCTATAAGAGAGAGAGTATTGTCCTTTAGCCTTATACGTCACTTACACTATAGACAAGTGTCAGATATAAGCTGGAGCTTGCAGTTTTACTCGCTTTTATGGTTACTGCCCCGCGTATAAGGGTTGTAGTGTGATGTCAATCTTTAGAATAATAATACAAATAAATATAACCTAACCAATGCAAGATAACTTTAGACATAAGCGATAAGGTGCTTCTTTTAACTATTGCAAATATGTCATCATCAAAATTTTATAATATTTTACTTTATTCGTATGCTGCATTATTTTTTAATATATCGTGTTATTCTCTACACAAATTAAAACACGTGAAAAATTTAAACATCATGGTAAATAGTACATTGTCATTCTATTTAAAAAAAATATAATGAAATATGTCACTTCAAGTTTCCTTGGGGACTTCCCGTCTGGCGGGTAATATAATAATAGGGTGTCTTCGTTAACAATATATATAATGGTTTAATTGTTAAATAATATAACGCGTTGCAAGGAAAAGTATAAGCTGTAAGTATTGTTCAGTTTAAACGGCAGTTTTGAAAGTACAGCTCATATGGATGTGTCTGTCGCAGATATATGAAATCAGTGGTAAATGAGTACTTATTCATCAAAATTTTAGAATACATACACGCGAACACAATTAATAACAAGAAGAGGTGAAACATTAAAAGACTGCAATAAGCTCTTAAAGTCAATTGAAAAATGAAATTCTGCTGTAATAAAGGCTAATTGTTGGCTCACAAAATATTATTTTTTATTATAAACCTACACAAAACGTTTCATTTTATATGATGTTGATACTACTCTAAAAGTTTCATGGGTGCTCAATACTTTTGGCCAAGGCTGTATATTTCTAGATACTTACATACACATTGCAGATAAATTACACCTAGGCACAGTACAAATGTTCATGCTCCTCACAAAATGATCGGTCCTGGGTAGGCATCACCGTGACTTCTGGCTGCATATCAGGATCACTAACCACTAATGCAATAGGCTGGTCATTTAATAATATTTAATAGTAAATCTTTTTAAGGCTGAAATTATAGTGTTAGGGGTTCTACTTAATAACAGAAAAATTGGTGTGAATAATCACGCAGACTTATATAATTCCGATGGCCTTGTACTTAACGTTATATAGCTTCAATTTTTTAAATAATGTTTTGCCTATCAACATCGAGATTATAAATTTTACATCATACTTTCATTGTATAATTAAGATTATCATAACATAATATCCTACTTATCTGTTGACCCGTTACAATACTATAAAAAATATAGAATAATGCTGGACTTAAAATCATAGTGCGATTGTATTCCATTCTTATGGTGTGTTTATAACAGCGATATTAGGAAATTTGTATGTAATCCGACAGATATCGGCTTAATAGCTGAGTGTTTAGGCCGCTTACTACAGTTATATTTTAGCGGCATTCAAATTTTAAATTCTTTTGTTTTATAATCACTTTTGTTTTTTTATGGAACGTGCTTTAGCATTACCAATTGAGCCATTTCAGAGCAACTGATAATTTTGTTCAATAGAAAGTGTTCTATTAGGAGTAAATTATGCTTATTATTAAATGTACGTGCTGATTATAAATTTCATTGTTACGTATATAAATCAAGTTTGTTTTGATGGATTGAGAAATTTGATAATGCTAAAAATTAAAAATTTGTACCAGAAGCCTACTTTAATTTTATTATTTTTTTTATAGCAAATGAAACGTGAAGTAGGAAATTGTAATATAATAAAATAATTAAAAGAACAGGATAATAAATAACCAATTAACAGTTCGGATGAATACGTATGTACCTACCTACTTGTCTCCTTAGATACCCATCTATACCTTCCTATTAGCATGGAAACCGATCACGTAACTCCTATACTGAACAACAATGATAGAACAATCTAATTTATCTGGCCTATGTTACCATAAACATTTTAGCAACTCTTACACAACTGCCTCATATTTCACCGCCGACCGTAAAACAAACAAGACTACACGCTAACGTGCGTAAATACTTTTATTTTCCCCGTTTTGTAGGCACATCCGTTCTTACGATAATGGTTCGTAAACGACGTGAAGATTATGTACGTATATTATATTACGTAACCTTGTAAATTTCTTTCACATTATCCGATGAAGTCCATGCGATGCGTATGACATTCTGGTCACGAAATTTTTCGGTTATATTCACAAGAAAATTATGATGAATTCTGGAGTTACTTAGCGGACTTTATGGGCATAATGGCAGTTCACACATACCTATAAACTGTGTTGGTGTATGTAAAAACTGGGTCACACAAAGTTTTCATAAAACGCGGCAGGCATGCAGCAATAATCATTGTTGTGGAATGTTAAATTTAAAATGTCGCAGTTCTTATAACGAAACATCAGAAACACAAAGAATAAACATACATATGATTTTAGAATTTCATAAGTCACAAAAAATATTGTTCTTCAAAATGCATAAAAAGTTCTTTTTACGGTTGCAGTATCAATATGTTATTTTAACTCTTCGATATGATGCTTGTTAGTCACTTGAATATTATAAATACATCTACTTAAACTACTTGACAACAGCACAACAAAATGCCATTGCACAGTTAAAGACTAAACCACGTTGTAGCGGAGATTTAATGTAATATGTTATATTTATGTTATTCAAACATTGTAAAGCTATATTTTCAATGGCTTATCTAGCTATCCAATAGCTGCTACTCAAAATGGAATCAACCCTTGACCTAGTCGAATGCATGTCTTTGGTTACTGTTATTATTACATCTTAACAGGACAACTTTGGCAAAGATGATAGATAGAGATGATATGTAGGTGGGTGGGGCTCATAATATTTTGATAAATCTTCACATTTTAGATTAATTTTACTTCTAGTTATCAAAGTTATAATTAATAAATTCATAAAAAAATTAAAAAATGTTTCTCACATACATGATCAATGACACAAGACAATTGCATTAAAGATAAAAATAATATCAATTTTGTCGAAATACAATGATGAGAATAAGGAAGCAATCCTATTACATCATTAACAAAGGTAGCATTACAGTTTATATAACATTTTTTTCAAACAGCAAGTGCAATATAAAGCGTAATATATAAATATTCCAATTTCTATTTGACGTGCGAATTAATTTTATTCTTTCAGTCTCGTTTCCGAGATTTTATTACATTAATAATGTAGTCCGCGTGGGTAATTGCTACACGTCATGCACAGATATCTTGGGATCGACATTTAAATACTGCATCTATTTAAATGTTGATCCCAAGATATCTACGACGAGTAGCCATTTTGTAATGCAATTGAAAGAACAAGAAAAAGAAAAGGTATATGTAGCAGTAGTGAGTGAATTTTTCTTAAAGGCTAGTCCTACTAAGCAGACAAAGACAACTGGACAATTTCTAGAGTAAGAAAAGAAATTTGTTACTCTCAGTTCAAGACAATATGTAATTAGGTAAACTCAACAACGTTTTGAAAATATAGTTTTTACAATCTCGTCTAATATCGTAGGTAATTAACGAGGCTGTATAGTTTGTAATCAAAAACTGAGTGAGTTTACGCTTTGACGCATAACACCACGACCGACGCTCCGTAATAGTTCTGTAATGCTCTCAAAACTATACATCAATCAGGTCTGGGGAGATGATATTACGAGTACATTACGAGTTATTTAACAATTTACTTTATTGAACGTCAACCGGTATGAAACAAGTGAAAATTACTCATTTCCCGACCTGCTATTAAATGTTTTTTTATTATTCATTTATTATTAATACCTTAACAACTATAATTTTAACAGATTATTACATGATATTATATTTGTTTCACGGTTTAGTGCTTCACGTCATTAAAAGCATTACAATAATGCTTTTAACGAGGTATTAAAAGCATTATTGTAACGCTTTTAATGCCTCGTTGACGGTAATTTGTAAGCTCTATTTAGCTCATCATGGAATGTAGTATATAGTATACTAGCTGCGCCCGACAGACGTTGTCCTGAAGTTGCAGTATAGATAAATAACCTAGATACCGACTGCAGCGCCATCTGCCGGGCTGATTTGTGAATCTAAACCATTCCCAGATCCCCTTGAACACACACAAAAAAATTCATCAAAATCCGTCCAGTCGTTTGAGAGTAGTTCAGTGACATACACACTCACAGAAGAATTATATATATAAAGATAGTGAGGCATAAATGTTCTCTTCGAGCTCTATATTAAAATATCAAAAAAGTCGGATTAGTTGCACCATTTCGAACTCAACTTTTAATAAACCGACCTATATTATCTTTTGATTTGTTGGAATTGCTGCGCCCCGGAAAGCAGAGTAATTACTATAATTTTTAATTTAAGTTATGAATTAACCAACTAGTTACACTTTTACTCTCACTAACACAGTTACTTTTATAACTAGTACTGTTAATAAAAGGATGGTTGGAATCGCTTTCAAGCCCCCTTACTGTACCTAGTACTTTCGTATTCATTACGTTTAAGGTATTATTATATTGTGTTTGTGTACAATAAACTATATATAAACAAATATGACATTATAAAATGTTTTGAGAAACAACACCAATTACGTTAGATATTAATAAAAGAAGTAAAATTGTGTTAGACTTAACGCACTTCAAGAAAAACAAAGAATTTCAATTGGGCTGTTTTTTTTCGTGTTATGTTTTTTATATCGTATTTATACTTTTTTTTCTAACTGCTGCATTTATCGATATAATAAACCTATGGTGTATATGTGTAAGTATATGTATGTTTATGTATAATAATTGTATGTAGGTATGTTTATATATATATACATATATATATAATATAAGTACCTAGTTTTAAATTTGACCATTCCTAAATAAAATGCTTTTTTACTCTCTTCTTTCTACACCTAAACTACCCGTATGTTCTATAGCATCTTGTCTTTTTCTGTCCATCCTAAGGTTGTCTGGCACAAATTGCATTTAGCAATAAGGCCGTCCATAGTACATTTCTTTTTTGTATAAATACTGTAAATTTTTGTTTCAAGGTGTAAAATAAAGTATATTCTATTCTATGTTACGATATCTTTACAAATAGTGTTAAAAGATTTCAAAAATAATGGGAGATTTGTAATTCAAGTTTGTAATACTTCATTTGTAGAAATATATACTACACGTGAAGGTGGCAATTAAAGAAAGGGTACAGCTGATTCCAACTTATATTGACAGACGCATTTAATAATTATAAGGGAACCCAGTTCATTACAAAGCAATCATTCGTCAAAGATAGGTACCGTAACATGGATTGCAGATATACACATGTATTTTACAACGAATATCATTCTTATAATCCGGAGACACGATTCCGATTCTGTAATAGATTAGTTTACTGTTACCGTTCGTCAGACGTATATATCTATGCAACTAGCTGTACCAATGTATATTAACGATGCAATGTCGTATAATTGCCTGTGGTGCAGCAAGCCGCACACATTTATTATTAATGCTTTTTGTAGCATTATACTCGTATTCGTAGACTAGATAAGTTATGCATTTTCTGCCGCTTTGTATAGTTCTAGCAACTACTACACTCCTGTATATAGCATAGTATGAATGCTGAGTACATACCCTCACGCCGCTATTTCCCGAGGGTAGAATTTCGCCGTCTAATATTTTTAGCCTCACTTACTCAATAGGGGGCGACACTAATACCGCTATCCGGGCACTTTGGGAATTAAATAATAAAATTGGGAGTCTATTAAAACGAAATGGGAATTTTAAAAAAACGCTATCAGGAAATTTAACCATTTAGTAAATTTTGAATACAGGAGTAATTGTTGTGTTATTTTCTGGTAAATTTTCTTTGGAATCCTATAAAGACATCAATGTTATTACTTCATATGTTTGGGTATTTTTAGTGCCCGTTGTTTTAATTTTTGTCAAGTCTCCCGGGACACAGGAATGATTTCTAATGAGGGAGAATATTCTAAACTGCTACAATTACTACTAGGTACTTTAACTTATGTGTATTCGTGCCCTTGAATGATGATGATGATTATAAAGAGCTACAAATAAAAGTGTCATCCTCGCTAATTCAGTTTCACTCGATACTTTCTAAGCAAGTGGAGCGCACAGACTTTGATGTCTCTTTACGCACTCCCTTTGGTAATAAACACCTTGTATCAAGTGTACAATATTTTCACTTACTGGTATGGTTAAGTGAAGTTGTAAGTACGAATTCGTAATCACACATATGTATAAATAGGCATATTAACCGTTCTGTTCTGTTAAAGTCACGTAGAAATTTAGATAGAAAACCTGCTCCTTACAATAATACCCCTGGATAAAACATCCCATTTAACGCACATTTTTGTATTAAATATAAGGTTGCTAAAATTCAGTTGCTTGATCTTCCTGGTATTATTGAAGGAGCTAAAGATGGCAATAGTCGTGGTCGTCAAGTGATTGTTGTTGCAAGAACATTTAGTCCTTTTTTATAGTGTTAGATGTTCTTAAACCACTGGTCATCTCCTTTAGCAATTATTATATCTCAGAATGATGGCGAGATGTATATGCATTGTCCTCACATTTTATTTAGGTATACTTATAAACTGTTACAAGAAAATTGTTAGAAATATGTAAAACAAAGTGTTCTTGGAGTTTCTTGCCTGTTCTTCTCCATAGGATCTACGCATTGGAACAGGCAACTAGCCTCAGAATTGGACTTAGTCTCATAGTTCATAGTTTCATAGTTTATTTATTTTGCCAAATAAAGAACAATTTATGTATATGTATGATTACTTACATCTACAGTTTGACTGACTTCTTCTCTGTTCAATTGGTTTCATTGAATTAAAGGTTTTTTTTATTTAGATTTTGAGATAGCAGTGCATTTTCAACTATAACTATATAACTCCGTTCATGATTGTATTTTCACATAAGTCAATCAACCTGCCATGCTTCAATAAAGTCATCACTCACTCGATATAAATTGGAATTGGCGATAAAATAATTAAGTTTATAAAGCTCGCGCAACGCTAATGCTACTTAGTCTTTACGTAACATATCAATCAAATAATGTGCAATAAGTAATAACAAATAATTGAAGCTAAACATAAATCGTTTAGTACAGGAAAACGAGCAATCTCCGGCAAAAAAATATTAGGTCGTACTTATTATTATCATACAAGTTTAAAGGTAAGTAATTATGATTAGATCATATAATATTTTGTCGCTTATTTGCAGGATGTTACAAATGTCGTGATTATGTCGCTGTTAGGAAGCGAAAGGTCTAACTGTTTACTCACTGCCATTTGGAGGAAATGTTTTTAATGATATTGTTGTTTAACCAAGTGGTATACCAATTTAGCATTTATACCAGAGAATACCGGCACAATAGGGAACACAGCTGTGTCTCTTTTACACATGGAAACCCTTTTGGGTGTCACCTCACCAGGGCTATTGGTAAAGTTGTATATCGGAGTTAGCGGAACTAATACTATACTAAAAGAGTGAACTATTGACGACGGTGCTACTGACTTGCGTTTAGTGGACTTTTGAGGATAAACGGTTACTTCAACTTCGCAGAAAGACGCGATCCTACTCTGATTCCATAAAGTTACAGTCACCTTTTATATACAAATGAGTTAATAATCCCTGTAATTTCGAATAGATAACACTGGTAGAGCCATGCTTAGGCATGAATGGGCCGCCTCGACGGTGCGATACCACGGTCCACGGTCTCACAAACCGTTTGTTGCCTGTGTCGCATTTTCCCAAAATTAGTGAGTTTTCCGGATGCCCCACTCCCTCTCTCCTTTCTTCTCACCTTGTCCCATCTTCTCTTTTCCCATATCCACACCCCCTTTCATCTTACACGTTACGGCTGCTTCGGTAAGTACCTGTGTCGTATAGGCCGGGAGCCAAAGTCTACGTGCCATCACTGCGTCGTGAAGACACTGCACTTCACACTTTAACGGAGTGCACAGCGTGGGCCCACCAGCGCCTCGATCTTGCGACGACTATCGGTGGGGGAAGTCTCGATGATTCTGTCCATGATGCAAAGCGAGAGTGCATGTAATTAGGCCTACTTTGCGAGCATGTCATGCTATCCAATGAGGCGGTGGAGAGGACAAGGACACTCCCATACCGCAAAAGACGTGCCAGGCACGAGAGAGCGCAAAACAATCTCCAGCCTCCATGAGGCGCTGGCCTGGGGGCAACGGGTAGGGTGCCCGTTTCCCTAGCAGAAGCAGGCCTGAGACGTTTTCTCGCGCACCTCTTAATTTAAATTGAAGGGGGGTGAGGCTCCCTGCACTTCACAGTGTAGCCGCCATATGCAAAAGAGGCTGGCCCAGGTCTGTAGAGTTTCCTGGAAGCGTCCTTCCTAGGGTATACCCAGGTCCCTTGCAATAGACACAGTTGTGACGGTTCACCGACAGCTCCGGTGGGGTGATGACCCTTAGAAACTACACGAAAACAAAGGCGTAATTTAAAAAAAATAACGACATTAATAGGGTTAAGAAAAATTAAAGGTAAAAGGATGTTTGCCAAACGTTTTAATAGTTTCCTTTCGTCATATAACAATTAACAAACAATTACTCTGGAATGTAACATTACATAGACAACAATAATTTGTCACGCTTAAAGAAGATCTGCTTCCTAGTAGATATAGGTTGTGAAATAAGATAATGGATGTTAAGCCTTGTATAGTTACAACGCTCTACTCTACATCAAAGGACACCAAACTTGTTGTAGACCCCCATTTATATAACGTTATTTATTAGTTTAGTCTTGATTTTTAAATATAATTTTGAAACGACTGAAGTAAGAGAAATGAAAACGAAAGAGGAGGAAGGATATTTACAAAAAGTTATTTCAACTCCCAAACTTCAATGTGCAGGTCTGCAGGCCCAAAACCATTTTAAATATAACAAATATTTGAAAAATAATTATACTGAATTAAAATATTGTATTTATCTATCAAAAAAATCAAATAAGCATTTAAAAATTATCAGAATATATGTTGGTACATTTCTATATATACAAATATATATTCCCTAGCACACCGGCACCGACACGTCCGATGATTGTTAATAAAAATGCATATATTTCATTGATTGTAAGGGTTACAATTAAATAGAAGTTCTTAACTGTAAATATTTAATCTTTTAAAGAACTTATTCATGAAAAATATAAATTTTAAACGATATCTACTATCTTGGAACCCCATTTACGTGTCAAGGACCTCCAATTTTTTTTAATTTAATAAACCCCTTGTCATCGTCGCCCCCTCAGTGTCGATATGTCTACATCGATATAGACATGACGACTCTAAGGGTATTCTCTCACTTTGGGTATTCTCTGCCCTAATGAAAATGCTAACTGATTTTTTTACTAACGACTCGCCTGTTGTGTTTAACTTTTGTTACTGAGAGAAAAAATGGAACGTTTGTGCTATCCAAAAATTTGAAACAGAAATTCTAACGACAAATGAGAAAAGCTACAAAAACTTCATAATAATTCAGATAATGATAGAAGTTATGTTTAATATGAAGTAAAAATAAAAATTCATGTAACCCGTATATTGACTTAGATATTGATGAATTTATTAGTTTCGTTTAATCGAATTAACACTGGTTGTGGCATCTCCTAAATTAATTATATTAATTACTCACGCCGAAAGTGGTCTCGTGGTTTAATGAATCTAACAAGATACATTGCTTAATCTAACTAGCTATTAAATACATCGATAAAAATGAGCTGCTTGCGATCAAGTACGGACAGTAGGTACTAATCAGTCATTTAGCGCTTGGTGTGGATGGGTCAGAGGTTAGTTACAGATATAATCAATAACAATTATTAATGATTTTTAAATAACTAGTTTTGAAATTCTGTATATTTACATAATACTGTTTCTCGAAATAGGGTAGGCAGACTGGGACAAAAGTATTTATTAGATATTCAACCGCAGGAAACTTTGCAATCCCTGCAAATTATTATAATAATAATACTGCTTCATGGGCTGTGGTCGAATACAATTAAATTATTCCAATGGCTTGATAAGTACAAACACTAGTATCTCCAAGAAATGTAATCCACATGCAAATGTACCAACACATAACATCTCTATTAGATTCATATTTCAAAATTATATACATCGATGTCGAAATAAGTTCACTTTTGTATCCAGTATCCCAAAAACAACATATCTTCGAAAGAAGATACAACGTACAGCTATATTAAGCTGACCGAGATCAACAAACAAAATCCGGATATACACGGACGGTTCCAAGTTGCTGTCGTCGGATTGAACCATATAAAATAACTTTTTTTTAGATTTATAGGACAGACGAACTCGAACAGTAAAAAAACATAATACTTAAATGTAACATTTGTTTTTTTTTAAAGGGCCAATTTAAGAACTCAACTCGTGTAAATACCTTTGGCTGAAGAAGCTATAATACAAAAAAAAGGTTTGGGCCATTTTTCATTATTATCTCGAAAACAGCGGCAATGATTCGTGTCAAACTTTGTTTTCAATGAGGTTTACTTTATGTTTTTCTACTAATTTATCTAAAACACTCGTCCAATATAATTCATACAGGTACTCTCTCATCTCACTTGAAACTAGCATTGATCAAATGCTTAAAGTCACCAAATATGATTAGTTGACTATAAATAAAGAGAACACACCCCCTCTACGCACACAGTTTTCGCGCCCTTATGTTGACTGAAATGAGCTCTGACTGCACTTGACGGCCCGCACTAGGAATAAACGCTCTTACGGAAATAAACTCGTATCCAGTACAATACGATATTCTTTATAGTACACCACAGAAAATATACAACATATAAATAAATAATAATATACAGATAATTGGCACTATCGGTACCAGTACCATTACCAAAAAGTACACGTTTTTGTTCAAAATGCCGATCGAACCCCATACTAGACAAAGGACATCGCCGTTTCTCGCCCTAAAACCAACAAACAGGTGGCTAACAACATAAATATTTTTATATTTTAATGAGTTAGAAGCATATATTTGAATCAAACGGTACGATGATATAATTTAAGGATATTGTAACGATTTTTATATTCCGACATTTTCAACACATGTCAACAGACTAAAAGACAGACAACAGACAAATCAAACTCGTCCACTAAGTAATATAATGATCTTATTACCTAGAATTTTGTTTCTGGTTAAATACTTGAAGCAATTGTGGTTCTGGTTAAACACTTTAAGCTAAACACATATCTACTGGTTTTAAGGATAACCATTTAATTGCTTACAAATAAATAAGTGATTTATACAATTCTAACATTTTTCCATTGCTGTTGGTTTTGGGGCCAATGATGTATGGACGCAAAACAATGTCCATTATTTCAAATTTGGAAGACCCAAATGGTGATTGAGAAGCTTACCAATTAACTCAGAGATTTAGTAAGATAACCGCCTTAACATCTGAGCTAAATCTGTAGTGTTTGACATATTTCTAAAACAACAATCACAAAATGCCATACACCAGTCCGTTTATTACATAACTTGCATTTGTACGGTGCATGTTTCACGCACGCTAGCTTTTGGCAACGAAACCTCACACCAGGTGGTTCGTGAATCGTGACGTGCAGGGCTGGCATTTAACATGTAGGCTGGATACCGGCGTTTTGAAGTTATTTTATATATCATGCAACGCCTTTCTTGGCATTGATTAAATTACGTTAGAATTATAATACATATATTGAGATATTAAAATATTATCTGTTTATAATTGTCAACTATTATTTTATTAAGATCGGCTGTACAAGTACGTAAGTATTTATACTTCAATTACATTACCATCCTTTGCCGAGTCTATTAACATGCACGGTTTGTTTACTTACCACATATGTATATCTATGTTAACAGTATTTAACAGGTGCAGCAGCAGCAGCAGGTGCTTGCGAGATTAGGCTTGCGAGATTTCTCATATTTCATACAAGACAAAAACTAGCATTAATTCTTAACTCTAACATTTAAACGCTTTGCTAAATAAGGCAAAGGCAAAAAATTGTTTAAGTATGTTAAACTGATATTTGTATGATGTTTAAACGTAAACATTGTTAATAAGCACTCTTGTAATCATTTCGAAGACATTATTAGTACGGTAGTGGCAACCCTTGTCGTGGTAGATACCTTTTTCATTACGTTTCACAATAGATAATACACACGTTTTATATCTAATATCTATAGTAAGTATAAGAATTAAGAAGCGAAAGGATTTTTGATTTTCGAATACAAAACACAGTCTCATCAAACTTGTTTTTAGAAAGGACTTTTGAGGCAAACAAGTATGAAGCAACATTCAAAGTATGAATAACCTCATTACCACGTGATTTAACTGTGTCATCACACCGAAAAAGTGAGGCAAGTCCATTGAAATAAGAGGATACTATAAATTAGGTTATTTTTGTTGTATAAAAATTAATAATAATGTAATTCAGATTTCATTACTTCACAGATGAGGTCAGAGCACACAATAAGTACAACCAAAAGGAGGGTAAGGTAAGGATGGGTCTGTCTGTCTATAAACTCCAAAATTTGTCTTTGAAATCATTCCAACAGGTTTTAGCAAAAGTGGTAACGGATAAATTTGGATTATAAATTAATTTGAAAACGATTTTTTTATGTACTATGAGACAGATCATGTTTATCATAAAGAATTAAAATTACAGCTAAAGCGAACACCGGGCAGCGGGTCAAATTTAATGTGGAAGATTTGACCCCAGCAAAAGCCTATCCAAGTCATCCAAGTCATCAAGTTATTGTTGGGCCGTCTTCAAGTCGTCGCACACTACAGCAAACATACATTGCAATATAAATGAAAGTTTTTAAACATCGCGGTGCAGGACGATTGCGATCTTATCGCGAAATCTTATCACAAAATATCGGAATAGCATAACGCAATTATTTGACGAACTTTACGACTAAGAACTGAACTTCGAAGATTGATTGTTTAAGGTTTTAGATTACCAAATCAGTATGTGTAACTAGGTACCTGCACCTAGCAGTAAATCAGAAACTACGAGTACCGTAATAAACGCCGTATTAGTTTCTTAGTGTACTTAAGTTACGAGATATTTTCCTTCCCTACGACTCGGAAGGAAGTGATGTAAACCTGTGTTGTCTAGATCACTTTCACGAAGGGTTCGGTATCCAACAACGATATCATGATAGGTAATTAGATACTACCTGCGCAATATGCTGGAAACTTAGAGCTCATACTCGTATCTGCTGTGTCTTAAGCCAATACGAATCATTTACTCAAAATGTCATGAACCTTTAGGATTTTACATTGGTATATAGGAATTTACATTTTATGTTTTCTGTTCCATATAATATTTAATTTGGAGTTTGATATTTTAGATTTAAGGCTCACAATCACATAAAATATTGCTTATAATTTTTTCCCATATCCATCGAGTTTTAGATAATTGACATTTAAAAAAACAGAATCCTATACACATACAGATATATACATTCTCACCTGTATTCCCGAAGGGGAGACAGGGGCGTCATAACGGCGCCATTTAGCGGATTATAATTTATTCCCATTTATGTAATCGGGGGACAAGCCTATTGCCGTCAACTGGGAACTTTTGGAATTAGATGGGAATATTATGAGTACATTGACAGGAAAGGGATCCTCCCTTTCCTGTCAATGAAAAGAAAAAGAATGAAAGGGATATGGCTTGGGGGAGTATAAGCAATAGACGTATGCCTATAACTCGAACTAGCTAGAGTACGGAAGTCCAGTTCATTTAACTAATCCAAGTTTAAACTCCAATTTTCAAATACTTTTGAACTTTAAATCATAACCACATAAAATTTAAAAATGTATACGTAACCTTCTACCAATTATGACTTTATATCTAAAGTAGATAGTGTCGGTGAAATGGCTTAAAATACTTAAAAGAATTACATACAGTCTAACAGAACCTCGTCCTTTTGTGAAGTCGGTTTAAAAGAGAGAAATAATCTTAAAATAACCAATATACGTAACTGCATTTATATGATACTCTTACAGACAATAACCGTAAGATCTAACTGTGACTAAAACTACAACGAGAACAAAAACTAATACTTTGTACAGTTGTCAAGAAAGGTAGGCCTTAACTACAAATAATTTAATCAAACTCATTCCTTCTCGTTCCTTCTCATTCATTCTTTCGCAATTATTATAAGTAATATTGACCTGCAACGGTTACATACACTTCACTGATATATAATTTTAACGCAATACACATAAATTAACAGCTTTAATATGCAAATGTATCATCTGTAAACAGTGAACAAGACCAACATTAATTGTAAAACAAATGATTAAATATTTAAACTTATTATATGGCTATAAAACTAGTTTACTACTTATCTAAAACAGCAAGGTACGTAGCTTTAGATATAAAGCCATAATTGGTAGAAGCTATGACATTAAATACTATTTAGTCATTAAAGTATTCTCGTTATAAAGCGATCTATTTTTGAGTTGGTTTCTATTTCTCATGGAGCCAAGGACCTTTAAAAATGTAGGTGACATCTTTATCTCCTGAAGTATTACAAGAAACCACGAACCAATAGCATTCCTAGTCTTTCTCCTACAAACGTAAACAATACACAAGATTCCTGGAAACATCCCTGGATTGCGCAATTGTAAATATACAAATTGGATAAACGAAGTATTCTTCTTGACAACATTCGAAACAATAACAATTAGCCAAAATGACCATATTTTGGTGTCCTAACATATGTTCACCATAACTCTAAATTTGGTTGGTTTTTGAAATCATTTATAAATGTTTATTAGTCGCGAAATGAAATCTACTTCGTTTCCATTACTTAGCAAAGTCTGGCATCACCAATTAACTGTAAATAATTTAGAACAGTTCCTCTAATAACTTGAATAGCAATCTTCTCTAAATTGTCGTGAATATCGATGGTTCATGATATGATTTAAAATCTTTGAGTCTAAGATAATACGGAAACTGCTATCAATAATCTTAACTCTCAAAACACACATACGTTATACGAAAGTTGTTCTGGCAGTATATAATATAATGTGGGACTAGCATGGGGCAATGTGTTCCTATTATAATTAATGGGTATTACGTGAAGTGTAGTTCTGTTTGTGCAGATGAGTAGTTCGGTCCTAAACTTATGTACAACTTTAATAAGCTTTTAAATATAGGGTGTTTCAAGTTTCATAAAGTTGTCCGTTTACACTATATATAAGTAAGTAAGTACTGTAAGTTTATACTGTAACTTATATATAATAGGAATTTACCTACGAAGTTAACGTTGTCCAATACTGGATATGTGAAATGTAATATATGTAAGGCGGTTACAAGCTGAATAGGAAGTTGTTTTTTATATAATTTTTATAACTGTACTATCATGTATTTTACAAAAGAAGGTTAGAAAACATGTTTATCGCTTCCATATTGAACACTTGGTAAACATATTTGCGATAACGATAACTTGTTGGATGTCCTAACTATAGAACTAACTTTCAGATTTGATTACTGACTATATTTTTCATTTTATTCATTACACCATATGCGAATGTGTGTGTGTGTGTGTTTATTACACATTGTGCGAGTACACAGGCGGAATTAATGCCTAGGGCATTATCTACTAGTCAAACTCGGGTGAAACCAAGAAAACAGGTAGTAGGTGCGTCATAGAAAACTAAAATCTGTCATAGACTTAAATACACACATATGTAAATACAATATGCATATGTTTTTATTTTTTATTTTTTTATTTGTAAGCCACTTACCTGAATTTTGCCTGATGGTAAGCAATAAATGGAGTCCAAGAGTGGTGGTCACCATCCTCATTGCATGTCTAGTCAATGCAGCATGGTGACCCACACTATGGCGGCCTGGTGAGATGCTTTTTCACGCCCCGCTTAAAAGACCCGGGATCCGCGGTAGGCTGACTGCTTGCTGCTGCTGACTGCTGACGAGTAGTGCCATAACCGTCGCCTTGTTACCACAGGCCGTGGTGGGGCAACAAGAGGCACCGAGGTGGAACCAGGCAGTGGTCGGAGGATCCCAGAGGGGCGTGAACCGTTACACTGTACTGCGCTGGGTGACTCGTCAGCAGAAGGTCTAGCAAAGAGGGCGCTTGATGATTGTCTGGTATCCTGGTGGGCTGGAGTACCAGTTGGGTAAGGTCATGCGTGAGAGCGAATGCGTGGGCAGTTCGACCAGCGTGGTCCGTTCTGGAAGATCCCAGCCAGAAGTCATGGTGGGCATTAAAGTCTCCCAAAAACACCAGTTCGGGCTTTGTCCGTTGTGTGACTCATGTAGTCAAAGAGTCGAGTTGTCTCGGAGTCTCCGGAATGGGACCGATAAAGGCAAACGTAGATCCGGCTCATAGAACCAAAATCCACGTGAAGCCAAAGGATGGAGAAGGATGCGTCTTCTAGGCAGTGCAGACGGCGATAACAAACATCCGCCCTGACGAAAAGACATACCCCAGCCCTCGCGAGGAAGCACTCCTCTAGCACGTAGCCGGGATAGTAGAGATATGCCGTGTCGGCAGGGCGGCGTATTTGTGTCTCCGTAAGAAAAAGCAAGGGTCGGCCGAGCCGTCTCAAGGTGCTGGTGTACGGCGCTGAGGTTTGCATGGAGTCCACGTATGTTAGTGAACTCCACCTCAAAAAGCGGGTTGGTGAGAGAGGAGGATGCCGCTGTTGGACCATTTTTCTTTCTTTGTACTGCCATGATAAGAGTTGCGAAAGGGGGCGTAAAAGGCATGACAGTCATCGTGACTGTGTAAACTGAGACTGAAAATACTGTGTCGTCATGTAGCGGTGAGGCAGGCGGAGACCGAACCGCCGGACGGAAGGGCCCCCGTACCCTCCCGGAAATGGACGCCGGGTCCCACCGTCCGGTCACCAACCGGCACGATGAGCCACTCCGTGGATTATGCGCGACCTGACGGGGCAGCCTCCCAGGGTGGTTAGCCGTGGTTGGGCCCCTCTCTATGCCGCGGGCGGCCAGCGGCACCACCGTTTCTACGGGTCTCCCTGGTCGACGGTTCGATCCACGCCACCCTCACAATGATTCTACGAGCACTCCACTGCACACACACATACCACGATAACTGTCACCCCTGCATCATTGGGCCTCCGGCGCACTCACTCACCAGCGAAAGACGACAGCACGAATGTTGTCGCTTTAGGCTGGTTTTCTGTGAGAGGGTAGTACTGCCCCGGTCGGGCCGGCCCATTCCTGCTGAAATCAGCGTGGCTCTACTACCTATCAGTAGAGCAGTAGTATGTGAATGTGTGTTTATACATATATAAACACACATTCACATAGATGACAAAATATGAACAAATTGATTCTGCCAATTGTTTAACTAGGTGCTCCTTTACCTTTACTAATGAGTAATGATTGTTAGCCATCGTGATAATTAACAATAATATAATATAACTTTTGTATTGTTATAACACAGCAATAAATGTCTGTTCTGTTGAATGTTTACACTTATGAAAAGCTTTGCCATTTTTTTATAAAGGTAAGTTTTTTGTTCACCGCCATATGGGATTTATAAATATGTATACGATTTCTGGAATCAATATTTTAAACATTCTAAAAGGCAGGCCTCTATACTTTTTCTTCAAAATAAACACTCTGTATGCAGATTACACAATCGCTCAATATTTAGTGAACACTCCTATCGAAATAGGTGCGTCAGATTGCGCATCATAGAAATGATACAAATAAAACGTAAGTCAATTAAGTAAGCACCCAGCTTCCTTTCACTTGTGATAAGTTGCGGCCATGTGTAGTATAGTGTATTTATAGATAATAACTGTCCTCTTTAGGCTACGTACTGTTAAGATAACCTTAGTAGTCTGAATCCAATCTCAGTCATAGAATGACACCCACAAAGCTTAGGCCGTACCTGACGACTTCTACTAGACTTAAGCAGTTAAGAAAGCATACATCCAGCTACCGCTTTACAGTAGATCACATCGTCAGTCCATCCAGTCGGAACGTCATTGTTTTATCTTAGTCTTAGTCGTCATACTAATAATTTATTATAATAACAGAATTTATGAAGAGGTGCACATAGAGTTCCTTACCTCTGATCGGCTTTGGATAAAATAGTATTGAAATATAAGATTTATATTTAAATTCATGTACAACCGTCAGGCAGCCGTCATTTTAAGATAACCGTCTCCATCTACCGTCAATCTTTTGCAATCATATTAGACAAGAGACGTCAAATTGGCGTCCTAAGATACTTATACCACACCTAAACCGTGATTGCACGAAGTCCCTAAACATAACTGTTTTATTTTTACATCTTAAGCCACTACAAAGGTCAACAAGTATACGGCCTATGCACTTAATGATCACTGGGATGTTTCAAACAATTACTCAAACATTGTTGATCATTTTAAAACTTAATTCTAATAACTAAAGCATCTTTTGTTTTAATGTTAGCAGTGACTAATTTTTAGATTAAAAACACAACAGCCCTGCAATGAATTAATGTTTTGGACATGTATGTGCCACTTGAATCGTCTTAATAGAGTTGACATCACTCATATTTACTTGTTATTCCGTGCAATTTTATGCCTACGATTCATTCCCTTGCTTGCTTATTATTATATATTTTCACAACTGTGAAATTATATAATAATATAATAATAATAATAAGCAACAAAACTTTTAAAAATTATGCATTTAAAATATTAAATATTTAGTGTGAATCAAATAAAGTGAGGGCTACATACAAACGAGTCGTTTTGTCCTATGTAAGTTAACTGACTATTATCAACGTCAGCCCATGTACACTAGAATCCAATCCGTCGCTGCTGGTCGTAGATTTAATACTAAATAAATATATTGAATGCATACTTCCAATTTCTTTCACCAAGTTTTTTTATCTTACATTTATGGGACCAGTCCTTTAAAATTCCTAATTGGTGCTAGAGAAACTTGTGTGATAAGTGTTACGCCACATGTTACAGTGATTAGACTTAATTCTCACGTCCACCGCACAGTCAGTTTCACTCAATTTGTTAACCGTTCCGTTAATACAAATACTATTATAAATATGTTTTGACGAACCGATTGTAAATAACGTCTGATGCAAACTTTATAGTCTGTAACTTCTTAATGTTTGAATGTGCTAACTTTATATCTCGTTATGGTGACTATCAAGTCACTTTGTATCCTATAATTCAGTTATAAATGTTTTAAAAATATTTTATTAGCATTTGCTTATTCGACTTTTGTACATATTTAGCAGTACATGCTCGTATAGTTCAATCAGTAGCAGTTAAATAGGAATTTCCATAGTCTCAGATCAATTAATTAAAGACGCACTATAAATGTGAAGTGACACATTTCTTTTTTTATTCGGGACTTTTATTGTGTTTGACTTAATAACATTTAGTCTACACATTACAATATAGAAGCACATAAGGTACCTTCGGGTACCTACAGAAAAAGTGCGGTTGATTAGTTGCGGCCTGACAACACAACAGACAGACACAGCTTCTATCGGGTTTTTAATATTTGTAAAGATTATTAAAAAGAATTAGGAAAAACATAAACTCGTTACTGTTGCAAACTATGCTTTATTTATGTGCAACTTGAATGTCGACCACTGATAGATGATAGGTTCGTCCACCCGCCACTTTCTTTCTCGTATTTGATTTGAATTTCGGACAAAGTGCACATAATTAAAAATAGTCCTACAAAACAAATGAATTCTTATCTAAGAATATCTGTATTAAGTAAGAGTCACACAATGGTATTCTGTTACTTTATATCAGAAACGGTAGAAAGTAATACCAGTAATTCCCTACTTTTGTGATGACTTACAGATAAGAGTCATAACGAAAGGAAAATTAATATAACCTGTGGTCAACATTTCACGCTCAGTTGATTTGAATGGTATTAGTCTCGCCTGCTTTTTAACGTCGTTGTGAAGGAGATTGTAAGGTTCACAACGTATTATTTATTTTAGTAGTAATATGTATTCAGAATTTAAGGACACTTCTAGACATTGTGACATTTTTTTTAAAAGCCAGACAGTCTTAAGTTAGCTGAATTCCATTGCCAAAATAAATAATGTTTATTAAAGTTAAAAGGCATGTCTTTTTATATTTTGGCTACCAAGTAGATGACATTCACTTACAAGCTTATACTTAAAAAAAAATTGCGTTATTTAATTTTCGCATTGAGATTCGTTGTTAAGTTAGTAATTTAATGTGGCTGTAATTGAAATAAACGCTGTTTTTTAATAAAGCATAATGATTTTTTTATACAAAGTAAAAGTTTTTAGTACCTAGGTATTCTAAGGCGCATTCCATCAAACAGACTCATAAGCTCAATAGTGGCTAATAATAAGAATAACTCAATAAGAACTTTTCTTACTCAATAAATAAAAAATTAAAGGGACTAACCCACTACTGGCTTATTTCCTCACCTCGCCACCACGCTGCCTCGCCTATTGTTGTGGGTTCGATCCCTGCACTGCACAACACTTTGTGTAATCCTTAAATTGTTGTTCTGAGTCTGTGCTCTTTCGGCCGCACTCAGAGACGTCTAACGGTTACTTAAGGGGCTCCTTAGTAAAAATTTAAAAAAGTTCACACTCAGAGTCAGTTAACGTTTCATTAGCGTCCCTTAATGACAATTAAAGTTAAGTTCAGCAAAACCTTTACTTAACTTTTTAAGGACCGATTTTGACACTTACGTTTGAGCCAGTTTGAGGTTATATTTTATACATAATGTGGCATTATTGGTAGATGACTTGGTGCCATTGAACTAGGATGATAGTGATATTTATAACGACGTTGTTGATGTGGCACAAATTAATGATAATTCCAACAGCAATGGTTCTACAGTGCGACAAGCTTTGGTTGATAGGTTTTTTTCTTAAAATATGTAATATTGGTTTTATAAATAAAAATCATAAATCAATCTTCTAACAATACTTTTATTTTGAAATACCGTTTCATAGCTCAAATCAGGATGACTGTTTTGCAACAGATTTTTTTAGTTCCTCTAATTTTATTTCAGTTTTTTCTAACAATGCTTTGTTTCTCTTTACCTCTAATATTGCTGCATTTTTAAATTTACTTTTTTGATATTTAAAATCAACAGTTTTTAAACCAAAGCTATTTGAATTTTAATAGAGATAAACTTAAAATGCTCAACATGAAACTTTTTCACCCGGTGAACGAAACAAACAAAACAAATATTCCCTGATTCCCTGATTTGGCATTGACCAGTGAGTGATGCCATTGGAAAAGGTCGCACTCGCTTGATGTTTCTTAAATGAAAATAGCTCTTTCGCTTTGCATTTTAGTAAAAACTTACAGTAAAATAACTGTTCTTTATTTATTTTACTGTGATTAATAGTTTTCAACTTGTTTAAATTAACTTTTTTGATATTTAAAATCAACAGTTTTTAAATGTGGCTACACCAAAGCTTAATCAATATGCAATCGATAAGATGATATGACGATGCTTCGCCCTTCGGATACTTAAAACTGTCAATAGCTAAGTAACCCTTAAATTATGTCTCTGGGAGGTAACGTTCATAAACAAATTTAATGTTCATTAGTTCAAGTACTCATTAGGACTAATTTAATGAAGCTTTCTGAGTGCGGCTGTTTGTGTCCATTGTTTGAATGCTTGTAAGGTCCTCCTAGACACAGGAATTAATCCTAGTGCGGGAGTTGTCGTTTTAAATAACAGAAATAACAGATAACAGAATATTTACATGTACGCGACGGGGCTAAGACATTTACTTAAAATAGGCCAAAATAAAAACTACAATTCTAAAGCTACAACATTTATTACGTGACAAATAAAATACTATTCGACAAAATGAAAATTCCTAACAAATATTATATACATAATATCAACTAGTTTACAAACTATCAAACTCCCTCAGCAATAAATATCTCTGGCAAATATACATGCAATAACAGTTTAAGACTTGATAGCCTTTATATTATTTAAGACTATAATGATTATTAAATGTGTTCTTAAGCAAAAAAGGAAATAGTACTACAAAGTTGTTTATTGTCTCTCCTCTGTGTCGGCGCCCGCCATCTCTCCTGAAGAAACCCTTATAGTTTAGTATAAGAATTACGACTAGCCGAATATGCGTTCTTGTAACTCGAGCTAGAATCGGAGGCCAAAGTATAGTCATTACTATGAGCAATATCGTTTTCGTCCTTTGGAATGCTTTGACTAACAGGCCCTGGTAACTTTTCATATTCGGCAGAAGATCCTTGAGGAACGTACTGGATATTATACTTGCTTTGTGCGTTTGAAGGATAATAGTTATAGAAACTTTGGACGGGGTTAGAATACCCAAGATTGTGGTAAAGCTGATTTAAATTTGGCTGCGCGAATAACAACATAGTTGACGGCTGTCCTAAGTACGAGCCGCCCAAAGGCATCTGCTGGTAATTGCTAGCTGGTAATGGAGCAACATTGAAGTGTCCCTGTGACTGCGGAATATTATAACCTTGATGAGAATTTACTTGAGTAGGATTTTGGGTAAATAATTGCGGAGAATAAGGAAATATTTGTGGAGCTGGATAATTTCCCGGTTGTTGATAAATAGCAAGTTGAATATTGCCGTTTGATTTTGAGGGAATGATCTGATATTTAGCTTGATACCCAGGATTGGATATAAAGTTTAGCGGTAAGAATTGGGAAGTACTTGATGGAGGTAGTAAATTTAGTTGTTGGTGTTGTTGTTGATGTTGTTGTGAATAGGAAGGCGTATCCGACTGCGTATTTGATGACGTATAATACTGGCTTGCCGTTTGACTTGGGTAGAATGAGTTCGGAGCTTGGGACTGATAAGACGAGCCAGATGAACTCTGTGCACTGGGATTCGGCGAGTAAATACTATACGTGTAATCTTGTTTTTGAGCTCCCGTTGTTATAGAATTCAAACCGGTTCCTTTACCAGCACCTCTTTTCTTCTGTTCACTGTCTTCAACTTCCGTGCAACACACTAACGCAGAGAAAGCAACGAAAATCTGAAATTAGCAACATATAGGATAATCTATCATAGTCCAAACAAAAATCTACAGACATCAATCAATCTCTTACGTAGAAAACAGTTAACATAAGATACGTTTCAACAAGTTGTAAATCACACGCACCAACAGATGTGCAATCAACGAACAGTCTGTTGCCTAATTATTTAAATACAATACTCACCAAACACTCAAATTTCGCCATTTTATACTATGTTAATTACATGTAACGCTTTTGAAATATATACCTAATTACATTCTTTATTAGAGAAAAACGCGTATTGCGAAAGGAAAAGTGTTGTATGCACTGGTTCGCTAGGAAAAGTGTAAAACGATATCAAGTTCAAGTATTTATATGAGCGGGCGTCGACAACTTTCCTCCGGCTCCAGATCACTGCTGAGGGAAGTGACCGCACGATAGGTCTTTGTCCTGTATCGGAACGTATCCAGTTTACTCCGATACAGTCTAGCTTCCTACACCGCAGTCCGCAGAGAACCGGAAACCTGTTACTCTCGTATTTCCTTTAAAGCATATAAATTTGTTTAAGTAACATACATACATATGTACGTAAAAATCGCCTCTTGATAAATTCAAATTTAGTTGTTTTAAATATAACATTACATTCGTATTTTTTTTCGTTATTTATTTTTTTACTGTTTAAACTATATCTGTAATCTACAATTTAGGCTTTTGTATGTTTACGTATAATCACGGATAAGATAATAGTTACTTCATAAGTATGCAATTAAAATATTAGTGCTTTTGTACGACTCCAATCTGTACATTATCGCATTTTTTTTTAATATTAGCCTACCATAGTGACGCCACTTAGCCTGGTGGAAAGCAGTGATAAAGCATTCTATACCGCATTAAAATGCAAAGCTGTGATTAAATCAATAAGGAACCCACACTATATTTTTAAACGCACGAATCTCTAATAATGCGTTACATTTACCGGCGCGGCGTTAAGAATTCGCTAAAGCACGCCAGTAGCTACGGCGTAACATAACTTGAGCTTTCTACTCAGACAAACTAATTATAGTAAGAGGCTAGGTTATCTGGTTTTGAAACATCTACACCATCTATCCCAGTGTAGTGTCCAAAGATCATTATTATTATGATAAATATTTAAACACTTAATTTAACACTGTTGTAGTGTGTACTAATTTAACACACAAAATGAAATAATAAGCAACTAGGTCAAATGCAGTAAAGAAATTAACCTAAAACATCAACATTAAGCAAATATGAATAAATTAGTGACTGCCTACTTGGTAATATGCATTCGCTTGTAATTTAAATAATACCTAATAAACATTACCTATTGATCCAATAACAATTATCTTTTGATCTTTTTGCACTTATGGAGTAATTTTCATTTTTTTGTAAATTTTGATTTTTATTATTTTACACTACTTATTCTTTGGGTTGGGTGGTATTTTTCTTTGAGTGGCTAAAGACTCTAACAATATAATAAAATACTTATACATAAACTGTTTGTCATCAAGTATTCAACTCGTTAACATAAACTATATGAACCTAATCTCATGGGGTTTACTAGTAGCCATTGTAGAGTTCATAGACACAATATATCGACACAATAGATAGGTATACTTTAAAATAGGAACAGCGACGAGTTTACAATGAGTAATACAAAAATATAGAAAAAAAAAAATCTTAATCAGTTCTCTCCCCGTCATTACACAAGCATGATGAATGAGACAGAACTAAGTGACTTTTATAACTTTGCACGTAGGTACAACTTTGTTTCTACCTCCGTACCACGAACTGCGCCTAATTGTCCTATACAGGTGGCAACTAATGAACTCATTACAAGCACAGCTTTCAACATTTCTTACGTAAGGCCTATTATGGTCATAGTTCTAAGAGTGGTAGTGATGTTTTCGTCGGAATGCGTACCCCTATGATATTTAAGTTTCACTTGAGACCACATTACACAGAGACAGACTAGATTTCTATTAGTAAAATCGTAAACCATTAGATGCGCATTCGTTGTACTTAAATCGTGAAAAATATAAATACTGACGAGACTAAGCTTATTTGGGTCACTTAGTCAGACTTATTACAATTTCTTAAGATATTCTTTTTTAGTCCCTCTTATCAAGCACAAGTTTAGCAAAAACAAAAAAAAAAGATTGTAGATACAAACTTTTTCTCCTTTTTAGAATTGCGATATTTAACGAATATGTTGAAAGTTAACGCAATAATCGAACTAGATTACACACCTTAGTGCTCTTATAATGACTTCATACGGAAAGTAGCATCTTAGACCTTGGAAAATAATAGCAGAATATTACATATATATTGCTGTATAAATATAGTTATTAACACGGTCTATTTCAAAACGATAGAAATTACAGTATTGCGTTAACTGAACAGAAAACACTGTATTGGAAAAAATGTGGTAAATATTGGAAAAAATACGAATGGAAAGTTTTGTGTAAGAGGTGCAGTGGACGGCGATAGGCTGGTGATGATGATGATGATTACATAAATTGTAAATATTTAGCGACCTATTCATATTCATGTTCATCAGCCTGAACGAAGACCTTCCCCCAAGGAGCGCCAACTATCCCTGTTTTGGGCAGTCCTCATTCTACCGGTACCTTCTTTAAATAGTCGGTCCACCATGCCGGTGCTCAACATTACGGTTGGCTAATCGCGGTCTCCATTCTTATACGTTTCGGCTCCATCGACCATCAGTCTGCCTGGAGACATGACCGGTTCACTTCCACTGCCGCGTACTGATTCTCTGTGCGATGTCGGTTATTCTAGTTCTCTGCCGAATGAGTTCACCACCAAGCATAGCAGGCTTTATCGCACGCTGAGAGACTTTTAGAGGACCAGTCCACCGGTGAGTGTCCACGTTTCGGCTGTACATGTCATTAGGGGTAGGGCGCACTAGTTGAATGCCTTGGTTTTAGGGAATTGAACATATGGCGTAGCTTCCCATATAATTCTCGATCGAAGTTGTGCCGGGCCCAGTTGGATAGTTTCATGTTTATAAACTGTTAATCAAACTATGCAACAGTATATGTATATAATTAAACATGTATATATAAAGAAAAGAAAACTTTACTTTTTTAGATTAACCAAACTCTTCAAATATACAATAATGTATCCAAAAAACTTTTTTTAGATTTATAATGTCTGCTGAATATACATTTTAAAACTAATTAAATTAGCCTGAATTCGAACATATGTAATATATGTTCGAATTCAGGATTTATTTTAAAGACGTTAATTATGTATCTTTATTGACCATTGGTACTTATGTACTTATTGAATATTTAGAAGTATATGTTTGATTGATTATGATTTAGAACACACGTTGTGATCATTCATCTAGTCTGTTTAACATCTCTATCTGAGAGTGAATTTACATTCTCACAAAGTTCAACAAAATCAAAGCAATGCAGCAACACCAAAAATATTTAATTTCAACCTTTTTCCCAACAACATATTATTTAATAACAGCAGATAAAATAAAGAAATTATATTTAAAACCTGAACGGGTTAAAATCTTGTTTATTTTGAGGTTAGCGGTAGGTAAGTGTCTAGATATACAAATTAGAGAGCAGAGGTCAGGCTATAGAAATTTATATGCTAGCATATATGAAAAAGCAACATCTTTATTCAGGATACATCTGGCAGAATAATTCAAGTAGCTATGGGTACTGATACTCCTTACATGGAGCAATGTGTAAAGGAAACAGTAGAAGGGGATGAAGGGAGAGGAAAGAGGAGAGGAGGAGTTGGGGCTCCGGAAACCTTACTCATTACGAGGAAATGCAACGCAAACAATGTTTCACTACTGGTTTTCTGTGAGGCCGTGGTATCGCACCGGTCGAGCCGGCCCATTCGTACCTAAGCATGGCTCTACCACTGTTAAAACTACTGTTTTCTTTCAAACCTTAAAATACTCAACCGCTCATTTTGTATTTCGTGTTCTTCAAAGCGCCACAACTCTTGTCCTGAAAAGAATATAAAATATGTAACTTGTATGCGATCTAAGCCGCGGGGTAAAGCTATTTCCATATAAATTACTATACTGTGTGTAAATGGCTTTCTAGCTTGCTAGAAGCTACTTAGCTACCTAGCTAGAAGATACTTGCTTAGCTAGCTTGTTGTGTATATGTATGTACTTGTTTATATCAATTTTCTATGTTTTTGTAAACCATAGCATTGTTATAGTGTGTTAAGCATTAAGATCTAAAAAAACAACGATTTCTACTAGCTATTCGATATTAATAATAACTGTAAATTGATTTCACCGCCATCTATGATCTGGGTAACAAAACGTAATGATCTACTTAGTATTTACTTTTTATCGCCATTCACTATAACGGTGAAAACATCGTACTAAGTATCAATAAGTACAAACTCATTCTTATAATACTTTCGAATCTGTATAGATGGTGTTGCCATGTATGATAAGTATGATAACAGATATAATAATATATATATGTATATACATATATAATCGACTTCAGTGCGTGTCTCATGATAAATAGTTAGTGGTGAAATATTTTCTCCCAATTTAAAAGGGGCAAACATTAATTACAATAAAAACAGAATGGCCTTTCAATAAAGAACCGAATGATAGACATCCCCCTTCCTCTTTACCCTCCCCCCATCCTCCAGTCCTATTCCTAACAGCCCCCCTCCCCCTAATCACCCTCAAAGGCGGTCAGTGCACTTACGACTTTTGAGTTGCAGATGTCCATGAGCGGTGTCTGTCACTTACCATTAAATAAAATTATTTCTGTGCCTGTTCTAGTATATAAAATCGTTTTCTATCGTCTTTCTTTGATCATTCTCTTTCATAAATTCACATTCTTACACATCTTACACACGTTTTCTTTATTTTCTTGAATAGTGGCATACGGTAAGGTGTCTAAATGAGATCTTGCCATCTATTACGCTGCTTGTAGTTTTCTCCGACACTTCCAATCCCTTGTCTTAACATTCTGACCGGTTATAGACGGTCTAACTTGCCTCCCGAGTCTTGTAATTGTTATGAGATCATCATTGGTAGCAAAAAGTAACCTAGAAGTTACGGGAGCCACCAATGAAATTAAATACTACTATATTACTAAAAACTTACTTGTGCCGTGGGCGTATAAGACACCTCTGCCTACCCTGTTATTTGAATGTATATTTGAATGGATATTTGAATGTATGTATTTATGTGTGGACGGTACCCTAATAAGAATCCTCCTCCCCCACAGAAACTCATCTGTTCCGCAGTAAACATTTAAGATTATATATCATTATGTATTCTTGACAGATAGTACCTTTGAAAAATAATGTAATTACCGCCTTTTAACACAGTAGGTACTAAGTATATTTATATTTTACAATACTGATAATACAGGAACTCAAATATGAAGGCATATTTTTTTTTTGTTTTTAATATAAAGTTGCTACTAACAGGTGTTCCTGTGCAAGTGCCCTCTCCGCCAACCCTGGCTTCTGCGAGCAGCTGCAGTCTCTATCCCGTTTCGTCAACCAAGACTTGCGCTGGCCCTTAACACTAGTTCCCGTCCATACAAATTTGTATAGTAGGCAAGCAGCCGACAATAAAAAAAACTTGCCAAAACTCTCTTGTATTGTACTCATTGCACCAACCCCAAATAAATGAGTAATTCCCAAATGTAGGAAGATGCTAATGTTAAAAACTAACTTAGTTCATAATCAAATATAAAAATACAATTGTAAAATTTTAAACAGCCTCTTCCCACACTACTTATCTACTTACTTACTATTTGAAATAATGTAAAGAAATTTAGGTACATACTAAAACGGCACACGAATGATCCCATCTAAAAACAACTTATATTAATGCTATATATATAAGAAGTTTTCATTAGTAGTGCAAAATAAAGGTGAGTGAAATGTGAACATCTTATAAATCTATTGAATTGGTGCTTAATCACATCTGACCCAATTAAAGTAATAGCCCACGTCAATCATTATTTTTAATAATCAAAACCGTTTGTGAGAGTTTGTTAGTAAATAATGGCACAACGAGTTTTTGTTTTGGCTTTTTCGAAAAATAACTTTTTATTGAATAAAGCAGGTGGAATAGCAGTTAACTATAAACTTAGTTTTTGTTATTAAAACTTGCAACTGTTTGTCATTGAATGCATTACTATTATTTTACTACAGAACATTATCGTAAACAGCGAAGTGAAATAATTGTATATACTTTATGCATCGGATGTCATTCTATCAATAATAAGTAAATCAATCACCTTTCTAGATACTAAATATAAACATAATCTTGTCCGGACTGTGCTTTCAAGTCCAGTGTTAAGTACACTTTCCTCATATAAACGCCAAGTGTAAATACGCATACAATATTTTAAAACCACAACATACCGTAAAACGAAATTCGACCACAACCAACTCCATACTCGCAGGCGTGAATCACTGTGCTTTTTACGCGACTGCTGATAAAAAGATGTGCAATGTTGAGTTATTGTATGCATGCATTGTGAGTTACTTTATTCCACTATACTTTTTGAATGTCCTAAGAGATTTGGAACATATAGTAAAAATACTTATCTTGTAAGACATGGATTGGCGAATTCCGCCACCGGTAGGTATATGACTAACTAGTAGGGTATCCCCCTTGTAGATTAACGATAACTTATTATAATAAGCTTTACTGCACAGTGACTTTATACTTTGCTGTGGAATAGATTTAATTTTTGTAAAGAAAAATATGAATTAAGATGATCGGCGAAGAATATTAACATAATATAGATAAAACATGAATAAAACTTTAAATAATGGTTCATATTTAAAAATTTATTGAAATAGACATCAATGTACATGTATATCTACATCAATTTACTAATAAAACATTTTTTTAATAGGATTTCCTTGTAAACTGTTATAACTGTAGCCCAAGCGTTACCTAAGATATTGGAAAGCGCATTCACGCGACAAGCCTACAGATTAAAGGACTATCTGCTACAAATCTTTAAGTAAGAACACAATAGAAATTCAGTTTATGGTAGAAACGGTATCATGAATACACAATACCTAGGTGTCCATTTCAAACGTGACCGATTGCGTAAGAATTGCTTCAAGAATTCGGAAGTGAATGCATTTTGCTACAATTCTGACAGAACATGTTCCACCAACCGTGAAGGTATTAAGTAACCGTTTACATGAAGTACACAGTAATAATGTATAATCACAATCATAATCATGTGAAGCATCAACAATCTTATTTAATACGTAATATCACTCTGTGTTATACTTTAACAACTTCTGTAAGTTCTTAAAGTATAACACAGAGTTACTAACTACGTTAGGTTTCAGAGTTAATATTCGAAACTCAGAAACCTAACGTAGTAATTACAAAGATAATGTAATTAAATGGTTCCAAACAAAACAATAATAATGATTGTTGATCAGATCAACTTATATTGTAAAAATAAATAATGTAACTATACTTTACTTTCATAACTGGGAATTAAGATCCGGCCCAAAAACATTCCAGTCAGCGTGAAATAATTTGTTGCTCTGTCAGCTGATCATCCGACTAACTATAATGTGTATTATATACGATTATAAATTCCGAACGGCTTTATATGTATTACGGAAGTATCGAGCGACAACACGGCCGGGTGCATCTGAGTATATACTAGGGTTATTTCAGTTTCCTATAATACTTACTTTCATATGAGTGAAACTGGCGATGCGCGCCAAGTGCCGGTTACCACATCAGTATCATGTTTCCTGTGGCAGTTACACTCTCGGAATGATTTTTCCTTTCAATAATATCTGCTATTGAGATGTGGGAAAGTAAATAAAAAATACATTTTTAATTGAAATTTTATTTTAACAACAACAATCACAAAACACTAGATTTAAAAATTAATAAATAGACGAACTTAACTATTAACTATAATATTTACATCAACAGAAATTCACGTCCTAGATTTGCACACCACTTGTTTATATAACGATGATGGTTTGTTTATAGGCGAAATTAAATAATATTAAATTGTTTCTCGAAGTAGTAGAAACAATTTTTTTATCTTACCCACCTGCCGTCAAATACAGCAGTTTCATAATGAAACATATTTTACCAAAAAGAAAGCACGCGCTGACGAAACACCGAACACGTGCGCGCTGATGCGACGACAACATGTGCAGGTATCAGCATCGACGCCCACGCTACTAATTAACGGAAAGTTAGCAAATAAATTATAATCTAGACGTTACTTTCGCCCTGTCATACCATGTGATCAATCTTACCACGCTGGCCATCCCTCAAAGGTCACTCTGCTTTTTTCTTATATTTACAATACAAAATGACGACAACATTTCAGATTTAGTTAACGTTCGGCTTCAATTCTTCACTGTATTTTATTGTATTATACGAAGTCTCGCTTGCTGACACATGAGCGTCAGATGGTTCATACTGTGAACTGGAACCGCCAAAACTATATTTCGGCCCTGATGAGAACGAACTTAAAGAACTGTGAGACGAAAGGGGAGCTCTGTATGATGAACTGCCATGGCCAAAGCTACTAGGTGAACCACGATAATGTTTTGTGCTTACGTAATAAGGCTTGTTAGAAGATGCGGAATGGATGTTGTTTGAATATGAAGAGGAAGGTATACCGTAAGTTGTTCCAGGCGGGGAAGAAAAGTGACCGGATGATAGAGCGTTGGCACCTTCTAATCCGTCAGTTTTGAAAGATTGATAAGAAGGGGCAATAAACTTAGAGGAACCACTTCCAAAACCTTGTGAACCGCCTGTACTTGCACCGTGTCCGGCAGAGCTAAGTGTCAACCCACCATGATTACCTCCACGAAAACTACCAAAAGACGGTGTACCGTAAGATCCAGATAAACTAGAAAAACCGTGACCAGATTCACTTTGAACGGACGCACCTAAGAAAGTTGACGGTTTAAAAGATGTTTTGCTGGGTGCAGAATATCCACCAGTTAATTGCTTGTAGGATCCGCCGTAAGATGGTCCAATCCCTCCAAAGTTAAGACCAGCTAAAGAGCTTCCAAAAGAATGTCCAGAATTGCCTAGAGAATGGCTGGAACCATCTAAAGAATGACCAGAACCACCCAAAGAAAGACCAGAACCGCCCAAAGAGTGGCCAGAACCCCCCAGAGAATGAGTACTTCCGCTAAAAGACTGACCAAAACCACCTAAAGAAAGGGAACCAGCGTCACCTAATGCATGTCCTGAAGTAGCCGCGCCATAAGTCAAAGTAGGTGCAGCGCCGGCACCTGACTGAGAATCAGAAGGATTGAAAAGAACGGGTCCAGTTGAAGTGTATGAACTTAATCCTTTTGCTCCCGTAGAATAAGTTGGCGCATTCGACAATTGCTGAGATGATTCATATTTTGGAGCTCCGTAAGTAAATTGAGGTAACGATAGCTGTTGGCCTTGAATACCCCCAGCACCTTGGTGAAACTCTGCAACCGTGTTGGACGGTTGGAATGAAATTCCTCCAGCATTGAGGCTATGAGAAAGCTGATTCATGAGTTGAGAAAGGTCACCGCTTGCGAAGCCTCCGTGACCGGGTTGTAAGGTAATAGGAGCTAACTGTATGGTAGCATGTCCATTGGGAGATAACCCTTCAGAAGGGATTTGTAAGCTAGCACTGGACCCTTGTCCACCAAAACTGTATGTAGGCTTTCCTCCACCGATACTGTAGCCGGCACCAACGCTGATCGCACTGGCATCTTCTTGAGAATATGCCGCCGGTGCCTGGAAACTGTGTGTCGAGAAACCCGATGCTCCGTAGCTTACTGGTGCTTCTCTTTTGTCTTTAGCATCTTCAACAGTCCTCGCTAGAACACCCCATGATATTGATACACACACGAGAGTGGTGAAAACAATCTGCAAAAGATAAAAAATAATTACGCACTTTCATTCTGATTGTAATCGTTGCAGTGAATGAACTCAAATTATGACGATAAACATTATATATTAAGCAAAAGTAATTCAGAAACGGGTTTCCAAATACTGTGGTCGTGTGTGCCAAGTTTATGGACGACCCGCATGGCAATGTTAAGATTAACGCCCACATTATATAAATTTCACTTTTTCCACTTTTACTTAATACGAAATTAAAAGTTTGTCTTTTTTATTATAGAAACATATATTATGCGCCATACGGCACCAAATAATAGCTAATACTTTATTAATATTATCATATCATTTGTAAATGTAAATATCACTTGTCCAAATTAATACTCATTACAAAACGTTTCAATTCATTCATCAGAATTATATGTTTTATTTTAAGAAGAACATATCGAAATAAACAGGTATAAAAATATATTTCTTAACCAGGTAGGTATAGTCTATTTTTACACCACTATCACTTAATGGTAACGTCCACTTGTTTACTTGTTCACAAACGCGAACTCACCGTGAATTGCATTTTAGATGCTTATTGCGTATTCTCCTCGTATAGATGGAACTAAATCACTTCACAATGTTTGGAGCACAACACAAACAAAATAATATGTTGAAGTCTATCGGTCGGCTTGCTCGAACAGCCGCCGAATTCGTAATGTGATGTCGCTTGTGTTTTCACCGAATTTATAAGAGAGTGACGGTGGCGCGCACCCGCCGGTTCGCGGGCGCTGTCGGAAGGGTAAAAGTGTATCGGAGGACCCTTTCACTGACTGAAAGAATGGGAGCGAGCCATTGAGCTTCCGAACCCAACAATGAGGTAATAGAAACCGGAAGTATTGCGTCACAACCCGATTACGGTTTGATGCACATATCGATACTGATGTAATACGAACTTAAAGCGATCGCACGTCAACACACATTTTCCTCATTAAAAGTACTCATTAATTTAATGAAACTATTTAAGATATTAGAACAATTATTAATTATTTGGTTGTTCCTACTAGTTAGTAGAAATACGTAGATATAAATATAAATTTTATTTTTAACTTGAAAACAAGCATGTTTGTGAGATTTCATCAAAAGGCTGCTATCTTTAATACGTCGAAGGCTATAATAACTTTTTTTTGTGGTAAGTTGTTTAAATATTATCATGCTTACTTAATTACACTTACTTTGCTTAGTTTTACATTGAATAAATTTTTCAGACTTGGTCAGTGACTTTTATTTTAACTTCAAATTAAGATTAGAAAGATGACTGAAATATGCGTAATTAACTTTTTGAATTCAGTTTCTACTAGGGTGACACAGCTCAGAATAAAATTTTATTAATTTAGCTCCATAGCTTATATTTCCTGAAATAGGCGTCGCATAACCAATATTTTAGTAACTGATAATTCTAAAACTTTATTTGAAATCACTATAAAAAAATCAACTTATTTTTCATCCAGTGAAATGGTACGAACCTTTTTTTTATTAGCCATTTTTTTCAATACCTAGTAATGAAGAAATATGTTACGTAACGGAAATTTAATTCAATATTTCTAATGATACCATTCAAGAAATAATACAAAACATGATCACATTCTTCCTTTCTAACATGCACGACACAAATGTCTGAAGCTCAATTTGCTCATTTTATAATACTACACTGCAATCGTTATATTTTGTAGAATGTAGTAAATAATTGATCGAGGAACATTTACAGGGTGTACACCCCTTGCACTGTAAATTTATCAGCCTAAAGAGGAGTTTCCTGTAAGGAAAATTTTCCAACCAAATGTATTTTCTTCATTTTAACACAAAATGAGGAAACAAACTGCTCAAAAACATACTGATAAAGCAGATGGCAGCAATTTGTTTAAGGAAAAATACTGGAAGAGTTAACGATTGTGAATTTTTATATGTATGTACATCTGCGGATCTCTGTATCTTAAAGTAAATTTACAAGACACCTGGCTAATGCACTTTCGTTCATTGATGTCATTTGTACGCTCGGACAATCGAAAGCCATGAGTGACAGATAGTTAGTATTCCCTTGCAGTAGTATGTTTTCATGCCGTTGAGTCTAAATTAACTACTATTTGCTTTATGCCGATCCGAAAGAAAGATTCAGACAGAGATTCACTTTTAATGCTAAACTGTTTTCTACAGAGATATAGTAGATTCCGGTTTGCAATTTATATTTTTTTGGATTTAAGCACAGTTCGTAGTTGGGATTAATTAAGTAGCTATTTTAAAGCTAATTAGCAATATAATTAACTTCTGGCCACGTGATGCGGAGAAATTATTTTACGCTTAGAATGCAAAGCTAGGATTATAAAAAAATGACCTCAATGTTTAGACTATTTTGTTGTGGTAGGACTAAGCAATTTTTAAAGCTATAATAAATAAATGCATGACACTTGCCGTTTCGAAGTATATTTAGGTACTACTTGTACAGTTACAGTAATAAACAATCCTTAAGGATCGCCTTTGTATCAAACCAGAAGAAAAACACAATAAAAAGCTCCTAATTGTTTTTTTTTTCTATTCGTACATTTATAGGGTTCTAGGCACTCAAGGAATAATATACATATAGATTCATAGAATATATACTATACTAATATATAATATATACATATATACTACTACTTTGTAGGCTTGACTTATATTATTATATATGTATGTATTAATAAATAAAATGTATGTATGTGTAAGTGTATCCATGGGTATTTATGAATATATGTGTGTAGTACACCTCAGTTACCACTCACTTCTGACACTAAACGCATCCAAAGGTGGTCTGTTAGAGATCGCTTTTAACGATAAGACCGCCTATTGTACAATACGATAATGTTTAATTTAAATTTTATTGCATTAGCTTATGATAAGAAAACTGCACGTGTGTGCATAGTAAACTAATAATTAAGGCCCTTCCCTAATTATTATTCACACTGACTTTTAGAATAATCTCATTGAAGCAGTTTATGTACGGAGGATATTAAACAAACACACGATTCCCCTGAACCAATATTTTATAGGTGCCTGTTCGCACTTGTAACCCTTGAAGTGGTCCTCTAGTTGCCTGACCAGTAGATATTAGTTAGAACAATTTTTTTGAATGGTATCAATCAATAAAGATGCCTATTGGTAGTTCCAGTCCACGTGTTCTTTGTGTCCGTTGTTTGTTTGTCACACACCCACGCACACCCCCGCGGTAGTTTCCTATTTATTTTTTGTTATAATTGTGTCAAAAGTTATTAACGATTTTATTTAAAAAAAATTAACAGCATTTTGTACAGTTCTAAAGTACGCAATTTACAGGAAGTACACATAATTAATACTTTATATGTAAACAAGATACTAACTGGGCATCGTTTTATGCCTTTGTAGATCTTACAAAGTCGATAGGTAAAGAATCCTTGTAAGACATGCAACGTTAGGCATTTTATGCTGCACAATGTTCAGGATGCAAAAGATTCCAGATCTTGATTAAACCGCAAGTTTTACATTATCTCAAAAACAATAGGTCGTAGGACACGCATGTGTCTCTTTGTTTATTATTATCTAGTAGATATGTATCTATTAGATAAAGTAATATTGTATATTTACTCATTATTTTCTCACAATTATACACACATACAGATAACTGGTAAAGGCTAAACATAAATTGTTTAGCGCAATCTCTTCCTGGCAACCTTTGGATGTTGGTGGTTGGCAACTCATAAACCTGCCACTTTTTTCGATCAGTTTCTAAAACGTTATAGAACTATCTCGAATTTCTACTATTTATGTATAGACTACTCCAGTAGTATATAAATAAAGCAAGAATTGTATGTCTGATCAGTTGACAACTGGATCTCGAATAGTAAAACAACAATAAATTGTGGATATTTCTCGTAGAGAACTTAGGCTGCTTTTACTTTTGCTGCAATGTATGTGCAACGATGGGCGAAGGCTCTTACGATTCCACCAAACATTGGTTCAGAAGATTTAGATAGGATGGAAATTATGACCCATCTAATAAACCTCATCCAGGACGAGCTCCGATAGATGTAGATGAGTTAAAAAGACTCATAGAAATGGATCCCAGGTTCACTTCACGTTTTCTGGCAGAACAGCTTCAGTGTTCTCATACTGCAGTAGAAAAACAACTCCACGCTTTAGAAAAGTCCTGAAAACATTCAGTTTGGTTGCCATATGAGTTGACGCCGTTTCAACTTCAGAAGAGAGCTAACGTGTGCATGGAACTACTTAGCTATCATCGTACCAATGAGTGGCTGAGGGATGTAATTACGGTGGATGAAAAATGGTTTATGTACATAAATTTTTCGCTTAAGCCAAAGTGGCTTGGACCTGGAGAAGCAGGAGTAAAAACGCCAAAATCTGACACGAGTAATAAAGTTTTTTTAAGTGTGTGGTGAGGAATAAACGGAATTATATACTGGAAGCTGGTGGCATCTATCACTACAATCACGGCCAATATTTATTGTGACCAACTGGATAAAGTAGCAGTGGAGATTACCGAAAAATCAAAATAAAGTATACATTTTGTAGATAATGCTCGACCACATGTAGCAAAAGCGACTCGTGAAAAATTACTTTCGCTTGGCTGGACTGTCCTTCCTCTCCCACCGTAGCCCACTACTTAGCAGAAAAAAAAATTAATAGTGAAGACCACCTTAAAAGTGACCTTACCACCTTTTTTGATCAAAAGCCTAAAACACTTCTATGAGGAAGGCATTATATCTCTGCCAGCGCGTTGGCGACAGGTGATAGAAAACGACGGTGCTTATATAGTTGAGAAATAATTTGATTTTGTATACGTAAAAATAAATAAATTTGTGTTCAAAGATGGCGGGTTCATTAGTAGTCAACCTAATATATAATTCAAGAATATAATCATAAACATGAGTCTAGCTAGTTTTTATGCGGCGAATTTAAATATTAAAATTAATATTTTTGGATACGCCTTCTACTGACAAAAATTTTACTTTTATTTTTACAGTCACGTGTTTTTTTAACAAATAAGGAATAAAGAATTGCACATCTTAAATTAATTTTAAGACGGTTAGACGGTTTAACTATTTTATTTGTCAAACATTTCTTAGGTGACCTATGTTTTACCTGGATTTACAAAAGATAGTTAAGTTTGGCGCCTGCAAAATTATCCATAATTTTAAAACTTATATTAGTATTATTAAATAAGAATCATGACTATAAAACAATCAATTAAACAAAGACTAGACAGTTTTATATTTTGGAGATTAAAGTCTTACAGATCAACTTTAAATACAACTCTGTCTGTCTTTCATTATTTTACATTATTCGATGATTCGTTTCAAAAAATTACAAAGCTGAATAATTACTTAGGTAACGAGTACAAAACTTTTCGAATATAGTATTAGATCCGAAAACTTAGATTATATGAACATATTCTGTTTTGTTATTTGGGCAATTTCGTTGTACCTATTTTAGATACTTTGAGAGGACACCATTGTTGAATACTTTCATATAATGATCACACAAACTAATAGTCGCAATTACAGTATCAGTAATTACTATTACATAAAGTTATTGTGCTCACGATCTGACATTGATCGCATAATCAAAATACTTAGTATGTATGTATTGTTTTGCGACATCGAAAGTAGTGCGATGTTTGATTTAAAAACAATGATTAAGATTAGAAAAATACATACAATAGCATAAAGTGACTTTCAAGACATACATACCTTATGCACCTACAGTACTGATGTTTGTTGTGTGCGTTTAAAGGATGTTCACAAAAAATTTAGCGCACAATTTAATTAATGGTAAAGCGGGTGTGACGCAAAGCTTCAAACACTCGTGGTTTTAAGGCCCGTGCCGTGCCAACCATTATGTCGAACACCGAGGAGCTGACGCGTACTTCAGATGACATATCGAAAACGGTTTCGCGTGAAGCGCGTACTTAATCGTAAATCTCTCTATGAATAATTATGTCAAGAAATTTAAAACTAATTACAAACTTATTTCAGTAACGTTAGATTACTGGTCATTAAAAGCATGTAATAATAATATATGCACATTAAAAGTTCACATTTTGTAGATAATTTTGATGTAAATCAATTTATTATGTGAGGTAGTATAAACGCTGATATTTAAGTATACATAGATTACAGTCAATCAAACGTACATACGTTCAATTTTAAAAGGATAGTATGTGTAGACGACAAGTGAGTCTGTCATCATTATCAGATCCAAGCTATTTTAAAACAAATTTTATCTACTTGCACTAAGTAAAAGCCCAAACCATAAAAACCTTTAGAACGATAGTTAAGAGCCACTTTTTAAATTCAGAATAATGTAGTTAATTAGCTGTCACACTGTTTTCATTTTATTTTAGTGTATATTTGGTAAATTTTATTTGTATCACATCATGTAGTTAATATTATATTATTATTATTCATATATATATGTGCGTATGTATTATTGTATATTCAAATATATGTATTCATTCAAATATGTATATTTATTTAGTTATATAAAATCTATAATATTGTACACCTCAGCTACCCACTCTCTCTTGACACTAAATCCATCCTAAGGTTGTCTGGTAGAGGTCGCTTTTAGTGATAAGACCGCGCATTGTACGTTAAGGTTTAACTAAGATCTATTGTAATTCATAAAGTGTACAATAAAGAATATTTTAATCTAATCTAATCTAAGTAAGATAAATTGGTACTTAATTAGGTTTCTTAACATAGCTGTGAATTAGGCATATGTGTAGGTATTAGTATACAAGGCGCAACATGCACACGCTTTTTGCTAAATTGTGTACATATTATGGACCAAGTAATAAATTGGGGCATTTTTCATATTGAACGGTCATTATGAATAACGACAAGGTGAAATAAATAATTATAATTTATACTTCCCTATTTATTATTATTTACATAATAAACGCACACATATGTGCATATGTGTTTGTGTATTTATGCATGTATATGTAGAGAGTGTGTGTCTGTGCGTATTTGTATTTTTACACACATGCACATCCATACGCTGTGGCGACCTGTAATTCAAATCAAACCTACTCTCATTCAATCAAACTTAACCTTTTAATTACAACTTACGATAGTATTAAGGATGTATTAGTGTATGACTTGTTGGTTGTCCTAATAAATAAATAAATGATATTGCCTAGATACTATGATTATTACAATGCCAGCAATCTGATAACACACAGGTACTACCCATCGTTACGATTGAACGTCAATCGGCTGTCTTGTTTTGTTTAACTGTAATCCGCCAAGGAGTTAAACGTAGGACTTCAAATTTCTTCAGATATTAATTCAGAAGAGAAATCAGAAAATAAATATCTATGGAAGGCACTGCTATTGAAAGTAATCAAATAGAGACTACTACGGCATGTCTAATAGCCAAATAAAAATATGTGGAGTCCTATTACCTAAAATGTTCAATGTAACGAACTTGAAATTTAAATTCCATATCTGAAGACGAAACGCTTGCAATCACTCCGGTCGAGCCGGCTGTTAGGAACAGCTCTCATCAGAAGGATAACTTCGTAAGACACTTGCACACCTGAGAATTCTCAATATTCTAGCATATAATGTCTAGACTGACAATATGCATATAGGAAATGATAGGTCTTAAACAAGCAAGAAGGGCATCAATCTCTCAAGAAAACCCACGCTTTAATAGCACTAAGCATGGCACATTGGTATGTTTAGTAAGTGAGTATGTAACGTGACTAAAACTTTATCAAGACTTATTCAATTGCTCTTTACTAAAATCAAAAAATAATTTAGGAAAAAATTGTAACCTAGAAGATGACTACATTCTGACATTTCTCTTATCCCTTTAGGAGTACAACTAAAACAGAAAAAAGAAACAAACAAACCGTGAAGTGAATTTGAAACTTAAATGAGAATAATTATAAGAGATTTAAATAATTCCATATTTACAAGACACGTGATTTAATTCACACAATGTGTATAAATGAAATTGCTTTCTTATGGTAATGGGGAAACACTACGCTGTGTACGTGTACTCTATGCTTACGTACTCACGTGCATAAGTGAATAAGGCACTACTTACTTAATAACTCTTATTATTGTATATCCAATCAACTTCTGTGCTAAACAGTAAAATAACAGGAAATTACCAAAAGAACTGAACGCATACACAAATACATACATACATTTACTCACGCCTTTATCACCGAGGGTTTAGGCAGAGGTGTAATTAACGCCTACATTTTACCGATTATAATTTGGTCCCATCTACGTAACATCTCCCTCTACCCCCTGTTACCATCCGAGTACCCCTCGCACCGCTTGAGCCTATTGCAATACTAAAAGCTTTTGGAATTTTTTGAACTATTAAAGTTTTTTACTATTAAACTAATTTTATTACTACTAAACTTTTGAAAAAAAAATGCGGGAGGGTTTTTTTATGTTAACTCCCGTACTAGGATTAATTCCTGTTGCGCGGGGACTTTACAAACATTCAAACAACGGACAACAAAGAACACCCAGACTCGGAACAACAATTTAAGGATTACACAAAGTGTTGTCCCGAGCGGAGATCGAACCCACAACACTCGGCGCGACAGCGTATTGGCGAGGTGACCACTTAAACCGCTGCCATCCGTGCAGTCAGTTTGCAGGATATTGACAGGAAAGGAAGGTTAGAAAGGGAAGAAAATGCATATTGCTTATAGAAATGGATCGGGGAGTATAGCTCAAGCCTCAAGTCAGGGCCGCATACCTATAACTCAAACTGGCTGGTGACTGGGAAGTCCGAGCCCTCTAACTACTGAACTCTTTTACATTTTAATCTCGAACTCGGATCATACACATTTGGTAAAATACTTTTTTTTTTGTTGGTTATTGACGAAGCGGTTTGTCTATCAACTCACCTAATGATTTCAGTCAACTGGAAAAATAGACGCAGGCAGTTTATTCTAAACCTATGTGAATCGAACCAAAAATGAGCTGTCATAATTTTTTATATTTTAAAAAGCTTAAGTTAGTTGCAACAGTTCGTTTAATTTATTTGTTGTTAAAGATAATCATTTATTTTTAATAATAAGAGTTCTCAGAAGAATACAATATAAAATTTCAGTGTGTTAGGAAGAGATTATACAACAAATGACTCAATATTTCTATAGTCATTGTAGTCAAAAGCTGCATTGTTTGTCTGGCGGTGTGCGCTGAAGCGGCATTTACATTGACACTACTGACTTACTTTCTAAGTTTCTTCTGATCTTGTGTCTTTTGTTGGGAACAGCAGCCACTGAGTACAAATTTTAGTAGCTTATTAGCACATATTACAAGGAACTACTTCCAATAATTATGTAAAAGAGGGTCTTCGATAAATGTCTTGAAAATGAAAATTCTGATTTTATTACAAAGCGCAAATGCAAGATTACTAATGTTACTAATACTTAACTGTATTACAAACACTTAAATATACCTAAAGCCTTAATATATTTGGGAAACAAAGGTACCTTGCTCCTCTCAGCAATTTATCTTAAGATCACAAACATAATAATACCTTTTGCTCAAGTAGCAATACGATTATTAAGTAATGCCATGCTTCCTACACGCCACATTAAAATGTACATTAATTTCCGAGACTCTTTTTAAACCGTTCTTACAGACATACATACTTACGGTACTTGATTTTCGTGTGTCATTTAGAATAAAGAGTAAAACAAACAGATAACACTGAGTCGCTGTATGTGAGAGTAGAGCTGTTAATGTGTGTATTTACTACTGTCTCCCAATACTCAATGCGATTATATCTATTATGTATAATCAAATTCTAAACTAGAAGACTCAAAATAATGCAACGAACCATAAAAAAATATGAACGTGAAAGTATATTTTGTTTTTCTTTTTTAAAAGACAACTCGCGTCGCGGGGGATTTACAAACATTCAATCAACAGACATAAAGAACACCCAGACTCGGGACAACGGGATTATGGATCACGCAAATTTTTGTCCCGTGTGGGAATCGAACCCACGACCGGTTCAGCAATCAGGTTCACGCCTGTATCCACAAGGAGTAATTAACGCCCCCATTATGCCGATTATAATCTCATTCCATTTACGTAATGGGGAGCAAGCCTTTTTGCAAGCTTTTGGGAATTGGATGGGAAAATTTGGAGTATATTGACATGATAGAAAGGGAAGAAAAACTCTTAAAAAGTTGTTTACATTTGTTCTCTATAAGGAATGAATTATCAAGATTACACATTCGAAGATCAAACTCTCAACTATCAATGCAGTAGCAATTGGTGGTAAGGCTTTTTAAACTACTTTGCCACCTATGCCATCAAATAGCTAAAAAAGCTTATATTCATGTAAATGACACAAGAATAACAGAAGTAGGTCTATGCCTATTAGAAGTATTAGTCATGTTGTATCAAAAGTAGCTCTACATACTGGGTAACCACACTTTTTATGTTGTTTCCGCAACATTATGGCATTGCCTCATAGCAATGCCATGCCGTCCATATTCGATGTGTAAATAAAACTTTTCACTTTTATAATACATCTCCCGCGACACGCCCAAAGAAAGTCGGAATGTCGCAATATACGTAAACCGAAATAATTTATTCCTACCGGTACAAATGTACGCGTTAATAAAATTGCAAGAAAGGTCGATGCATTTTGCTCGGACAACTGTAGAAAAAATAACTTGGAAAGGGTCCCAAACTTAATTTTATCAACGATGAATCCTTATCTTAATGTATCAGCTATCAGTTTTGCTTTGGGTGTATTTACTTTGATCTTTGGTAACAAATAAACAAATAACATCTCTATCATAAATAATTAAACATCACTTGAAGACAAAACACTAGTCATAAACAGTTTTGCTAATTCTGAACAAAATTAAAAAGTAAAAATATGTTTGATGCTTGCGAATTTCTCCAAACTAAGGCTTACAACAACAAACAAATAAAATATAACTAGCCTCCCAACTGAGATAAAATAAGCTCAGTCATTATGTTTACTAAAGTAATTTTGGTGGTGGTCAATGGTGCAACAGCCGTCCACGAACCGGCAATAATCTGTTTGACATCATCTTCTTTTTCTACCTCAACATAGAAAGTAGTCACTTCAATATTTTTGTTAGTCATGCACCAACGCCTAATATAAACTATTTTATTTATTCAATTATTCATCATGTTCTGCACGACTTAGCTCGTCTTGACCCACATTTTCAACCTGTTATTACCGGTTTATTAATGAGCTTTTTAACAGTAAAAGAATTAAAACGATCAGCTTTCAACCTAAATTAACTTGTCATAAAATTTACTGAATACATTTCAAGATCACTTTTTATTTTTATAAATAATTATTTCCTGCTTGATATAATAAAATCTAATCTGCTGTAGCTTATGTCTGATAAAAACCGAAGTAAATTCCTTTATAACATAACTGCATTAAGAATGCAGAGAATACTTTTTGTATGTAAATTTATGAGTGTTATTGTACTATTATTGTTCATCTGGTCATATTCTATGTTATTTATAATGTTCAACTGGAGCTGCCTATGAAATAAATTGTATTTAGAATATCATGACACTAGGCTTGTTCCCTATTTCGTAAGTGTGACTACGAGTATTTATTATGGTTAAAATAATGGGGTTGTTGAGACGTCTCTGCCAATCCAATTGAGGATACAGGCGTGAGTGTATGGTATTCTGTTCCATCATATACTTACTGACTTATAAAATATAGTTCAGTTTGTTGAGAGCTTTTTTTTTTTTTTTTTTTATGCGATAGGGGGCAAACGAGCAGACGGGTCACCTGATGGTAAGTGACTACCGCCGCCCATGGACACCCACAACTCAAGAGTCACAAGTGCGTTGCCGGCCTTTTAGGTAGAGGTACGCTCTCTTCTTGAAGGTTTGAAGGTCGTATCGGTTCGGAAATACGGCAGGCGACAATTTGTTCCATAAGCTGGTTGTGCGAGGCAAAAAGCTTCTGGAGAAGCGCACAGTGGTGGAGTGCCAATCGTCCAGGTGATGGGGATGGATATTTTGTCGCGTAGGACGATGGCGGAAACCAGCAGCCGGTATAAGTCCGAACAATTCCTCTGAACACTCCCCATGATACAAGCGATAGAGGATGCAGAGTGAAGCTACATCTCTACGCAACGCCAAGGTGTCAAGTCAATCAGAAATATCTTGGCAGTCGATGATGCGAGTCGCTCTCCGTTGAATGCGGTCAAGAGGCAGAAGTTGGTACTGGGGTGCCTGCCTACCTGCATAGAGATGAGAACAGTATTCCATGTGCGGCCGAACCTGCGCCTTATAAAGTTGCAGGCGGTGGGCCGGAGTAAAATACTGTCTCGATCTGTTTAGCACACCAAGCTTCTTCGAGGCTAATATGGCCTTACTCTCTAAGTGACCGCGAAACTGGACTTCGCTTGATATATCGACGCCAAGGATTCCGATACTGGCTGATGCAGTTAGGGAAGTGCTCTCAAATTGAGGTGATACGACCAATGGCATCTTTTTAGTGGTGAACGCGCAAACCTGTGTCTTCGTGGGGTTAAATTGGACTAGGTTAAGTCGACCCCAATCTGAAACTTTTGATAAAGAAGTTTCGATTTCAGACACAAGTTTGGATCGGCTTTCGATGACGTTTACCCGAGAAATGTTAGCGCGGCCGGTGTAAAGGGCATCACTCGTGCTATCGTCTGCATAGCAATGGATGCTGCTAATCTGCAGCATGTCGTTGATATGCAGAAGAAACAGCGTGGGTGATAGCACACAGCCTTGTGGGACACCAGAATTAACAGACTTGGAGTCGGAGCATGCACCGTCAACAACGACCTTGATGCTTCTGTCTGTAAGAAAACTGGTGAGCCAATTGCACAGTTTCTCAGGAAGCCCATAGGAAGGAAGCTTCGCAAGGAGCGCTTTGTGCCAGACCCGATCGAAGGCCTTCGCCACGTCCAAACTAACGGCCAACGCTTCCCCTTGGTCTCGATCGCCTGTGCCCACCGGTGAGCCAAGTATACGAGAAGATCACCAGCTGAACGACCCTGACGGAAGCCGTATTGTCGATCATTGAGGAGCTGGTGGTCTTCTATGTACCGGAGGAGCTGGCAGTTAACAATGGATTCCATTATCTTGGAGAACAAGGAGGTGATGGCTATGGGTCTGTAGTTGGACGGATCCGAGCGATCTCCTTTTTTAGGGATTGGGTGCATTAGAGCTGTCTTCCATGAGTTCGGGACTACGCCAAGAGAGTAGGAAAGCCTGTGGGAATCAGGGAGAATGGAATGAAAAGTTCCATATCCTGAAGCACAACATCCGCGACAGAGTCAGCAACGACATTGGGATCATCCGGCGAGAAGCAAACCTGCCTCCATGGGTAGGATGCAAAGAATGTTCTCATTCCATCCCAGTCTGCTGACCTATAGTGCCATACGCGGCGACTGCCTGTAACTCGCGGCCGCAGCGAGTGAACGAGTGGCACCATACTCCTAATCAGGCAATGGTCCGAAGAGCGAAGAGGGGCCTCAACGGATACTTTGTAGCCGTCAGGATGTGAGGTCAGCAGAAGATCCAACAGTGAAGGCACGTGGCTTTCTGCATCTGGGATTCGCGTAGGCGTTGCTATCAGCTGCATCAAGCCATATGCCAAGGCGAAATCGTGAACAGATCTTCCCGCATGATCGGTTTTGCGCGAACCAAGCCATTCGGCGTGATGGGCGTTAAAGTCGCCAAAAAATCACGATCTCTGCGGATGGGACCTGCTGGAGCACTGAGTCTGTAGCCATTTGGACGTGGTCGATGAGTCGGTCCGTTTCGGCATCAGGCCGAGGCATAGGTAGATGCGGGGATGGTCGTCGAAGTCTACACGTAGCCATAAGATGGCGAGGTCCTTACCTTCAAGATTGCGCTATCATTAGGGGGGTGGGGGATTTTGGGCCTCCGGAGACCTCACTCATTTCGGGGAAATACAACGCAAGCGTTACTTCACAACCGGTTTTCTGTGAGGCCGTGGTATCGCACCGGTCGAGCCGGCCCATTCGTGCTTAAGCATGGCTCTACAACTATAAGCTTTGATCAAGAATACACGTTATACGTAACACGATCATTAAATTTATTTCTTTTCTGACTATAAAACAAAACAAAATACGTGTTTATATTTAACTAAAACTCAACACTATCAACCAGAATCCGCCTTTTTTTAATGAGTAAACATTCCTTCCTCAACAGACCTGTGTTTTTTTAAAGACAAGTCCCTTACTAAAAAGTATTCCTGTATCGCCGAGGACTTTTTAAACATACCACACACATACACACAAAGATTCGGTATAACTATTTGCAGATCACACAATTTTGTCCTGTGTGGGATTCGAACCCACGACCCACCAGCATAGCAGACAGGGTCCTTAAGTACTAGACCAACAGGCCAGTCAAATCTTAGTTTCTTTGCTACTCTTGCCATAGCCAGGTATATGATGTCACGGGAATCCATACCTAAGAGAAGAAATCATCCATAATTAAAAGAACTGTTTCCGAGCGGAAGAAAAATATTTATACGCAAGGGCAGCCGCGTGCAAAAGTTAAATATTAAAAATATATTATGAAGGTTTCTACAACAATAAAATCAACCCCTATGTTTCCAAATGTTTCCAGTAAAGCACCTTGACGTGTCATAATGTCTTCACATGCCGTACTTGAAATGCCGTACATCATCTAGAATATCCACAATATGAAATTATTTATTTAGATTTAGACATTCTTGTTGACCACTAATTGTGATAAGTTAGTCAGCGGTGTTGCTGTAACATGTTACGTTGTCGATGCTCTCGAACCACTGGGATAAAAAGTAACCATGTCTGTGCTTTAGTACCAGTCTATTACGTGATGAAAGATATACTCGTAAATACGTAATGGTTACAATTAAGGTGACTAATGTAGAACTATGCCACGGTTTCCTGCTTTAGAAACTAATACAGAAAAGTGATCTTTAATTGAGAACAAAGTTAGGAAGCTTAGCAATAGTATTATGAAATTTTAATTTAAAACCTGATAGCGTATTCTAATATCGTCTGTATCGTTATACTTATCGTGAGTGTAATGATTAGTCAATAACAAAGTGGTAGAGCCATGCATGCGACGACTCGACCGGTGCGATACCACGGTCTCACAGAAAACCGGTTGTGAAGTAACACTTGCGTTGCATATCCCAGAAATGAGTGAGGTTTCCGGAGGCCCAACTCCCCCTTTCCCCTTTCCTATCCCCTCATCACCTATCTCCTCTTTTCCCTCCCAGCATCTCCCCATCCCTCATCACCCTCAAAGGCGGGCAGCGCACTTACGACTCCAGAGTTGCAGGTGTTCATGGACAGCAGCTGTCACTGACCATGAGGTGACCCGTCTGTTCGTCTGACCCCCTATAGTCTAAAAAAAAACGTCAAAGAGCTGAAGGACATATTCTATAAAACTTACTTTTACAAACAAATTCCTGTATTAACGCTATTTAACAATAATATATAACCATATAACACTATTAGATACAGATATAGATGTGTAAAAATAAAAGAAGTAACTGACGGTTCTAAGCTAAGTTGAACACACACACTAAGTTGTTCACACAATTTCCGTCTTTGTTTTTCTTACTATGTTTTTTTTTTCTTTTATTTCAATTACTCTTTAAGCCGCTACTGTTTTTGTAGGATCAAAGTGGCTGAACTTAAAACAAAAACCTTCAGTCAAATAGTACATTTATTTTTGAAAAGCGAGACGGATAAATATCACTTAATATAAACAACACATCTTTGATCTAAAAAGAAAGATGACCTCTTATAACAAGATTGTTTACAATTTCACATCGTACCTCAGTCCCATAATTTAAGTAGAATATGCATAGGTATTGCATAATTAGCTTGTGTTGTTTTGCCTTTTGTTTAAGTGATTATGGTGGTTTTCGTTGCAAAATACGTTTTTGAACTAATGTGCTATTACGACCTACTTTCTACAAAGACTAGATTGCAATTATTTTCGAATTTCCTATCGTTTTTAATGGTGATTAATTCGGTAGCGGTGTACTGATGTGGGTTAATATTGTACAGATCGAACTTTTTCCAGATGCAATGCACTCAAATCAATTATAGGATTAATGTGATTTTGTACGTACACTCACGCCTATATCCCCGAGAGCAACCATTAATTACGTGAGCTCAGAATAGGGTAGGTGGGGGTTGGAGGTAGAATTAAATCTCACCAAATCTCATTTAAACAGTTGGGAGGGGATAATTGAAAATCTCACGTCAACTTTTTTTTTTTTTTTTTTTTTTTTTTTTTTTTTTTTTTTATATTAGCCTACCATAGTGACTCCACTTTGCCTGATGGAAAGCAATAGGTGGAGTCAAAGAGTGGTGGTCACCATCCTCATTGCATGTCTAGTCAGTGCAGCATGGTGACCCACACTATGGCGGCCTGGTGAGATGCTTTTTCACGCCCCGCTTAAAAGACCCGGGATCATAGTGGGAAGGAAACACGTGCGCTGGTAGAGAATTCCAGGCTTTTACCGATCGGCACAAGAAAGAAGAGATAAACCGTTTAGTTCGGGTACGTATATTTTCGACGCACAAACGGTGACTCCTCAGGCCAGCACGTGTAGTCCTGTAGAGGAAGGGAGAAGGTGGGACCAATTGGAAGAGCTCATCAGAACACTCCCCGTGATGTAGGCGATAGAGGACTGCCATAGAGGCGACATCTCTTCGCAACTGCAGAGGCTCAAGAGACTGGGTGATCTCAGGACAGTCGATAATGCGGACTGCGCGCCGCTGCAACCGATCGAGAGCGTCGAGCAAATACTGCGCATAGCCGTCCCAGAGATGAGAGCAGTACTCCACGCAGGAGCGAACCTGGGTCTTGTACAAAAGACACAGTTGCTCGGGCGAGAAGAACCGTCTCACCTTGTTTAAAACGCCGAGCTTACGCGAGGCCGCCTTAGTGACACTCTCGATGTAATCGCGCGGATTGAGATCCCGGCAAATATCCATACCCAGAATACTAAGCCTATCCTGCAGTGGCAGTTGAGTGCTCTGAAGAGTAGGAAGGGGAAGGAATGGAGACTTTTTGTTAGAGAACACACACGCTTGTGTTTTCTTGGCGCCGAACTCGACCAGATTCTCACAGCCCCATTGGGAAATGCGGCTCAAGACCCGGTCGAGCTCAGCGACAAGCTCCTGTCGTTTTTCCTCAACGTCTGCCAGCTTGGCAGTAGGATGCCCGAAATATCGCCCGTGCACTGTACTGTCGTCTGCATAACAATGTATATTGCCAAGGGCCAACATGTCATTGATATGCAGAAGAAACAGCGTGGGCGATAGGACGGAGCCCTGAGGTACACCAGCGCTTACCTCGTGGAAGTCTGAGGCCGCGCCGTCGCAGAGAACCCTAATGCGGCGCTTTTCGAGGAAGGCAGCAACCCAGTTGCAGAGTTTAGGTGGCAGACCAAATGCAGGAAGTTTGGAGAGAAGCGAGCGGTGCCACACCCTATCGAAGGCCTTGGCAATGTCGAGGCTGATGGCCAAGGACTCCCCATGCCTATCCATAGCCTCACCCCAAAGGTGTGTGACGTACGCTAGAAGATCACCCGTGGATCGGTTCGGCCGAAAACCATATTGCCGATCATTTAACAAGGAGTGATCCTCTAGGTGGCGGATTAGTTGGGTGTTGATGATCCGCTCGAACACCTTACAGAGTATGGAAGTGACGGCTATAGGTCGGTAATTGGCTGGATCGGAGCGGTCGCCTTTTTTGGGAATGGGTTGAACATTCGCTTCTCTCCAGGCCTCCGGAACAATTCCTGAGGAATAGGACAGGCGATACAAGCGCGTTAGTACGGGAGACAACTCAGGTGCACAGTTCTTAAGAACCACCGCCGGAATACCATCGGGTCCACTGGCTTTCCGGACATCGAGTGACCGAAGCTCCGCACGGACATCCCTCTGCCGGATGCGAATATCCCGCATTGCGGAGTCGCAGGACGCAATGGTGGGCGTGTGCGCGCAACGGTCATCGATTCGGGAGTTAGCCGCAAAGAGGTCAGCTAGTAGATTCGCTTTCTCTTGCGGCTCGTGGGCCAGTGATCCGTCAGGGTAGTTCAACGGCGGCAGCGAAGGTTGGCAATAGTTGGACTGCACGGCTTTGGCCAATCGCCAAAACTTACGGCTACCCGTAGGGTACGCGACGAGTTCTTGACCAAACCGTGCAATGCGCTGGGCATCTGCTCTGATGTAAGCCCTCTTGCATTCCCTAGTGGCTCTGTTTAGTGCTGCTTTTAGGCGATCAATGTCTGGGTCACAATGTGCGCGGGCCCTGATCCATGCGCGGTAGGCCGACTGCTTTTGAGCAACGGCCCGGATGCACTCGCGATTGAACCAGGGACGGTTCTTCGTGCTGGCGACTTCACTGTAGGGGATATAATACTCCATACCGACAGTGATTTCGTCAGTCACGGCAGACACACTTTGCGACAGATCCCTATCTTTAAAGCAGCGTTGAGCCCACGGGATGGATGCAAAATATTCCCGCATTCCATCCCAGTCTGCTGACGAGTAGTGCCATAACCGCCGCCTTGTTACCACAGGTCGTGGAGGCGTAACTAGAGGCACTGAGGTCGACACCAGGCAGTGGTCGGAGGATCCCAGAGGGGCGAGAACCGATACGCTGTACTGCGCTGGGTGATTCGTCAGCAGTAGGTCCAGCAAAGAGGGCGCTTGACCCGTTATGTCTGGTATCCTGGTGGGCTGGGGTACCAGTTGGGTAAGGTCATGCGTGAGAGCAAATGCGTGGGCAGTTCGACCAGCGTGGTCAGTTTTGGAAGATCCCAGCCAGGACTCATGGTGGGCGTTAAAATCTCCCAAAAACACCAGTTCGGCGGTCGGAAACTGCTCCTGCGCTTTATCCGCTGCTTGACTCAGGTGGTCAAAGAGTCGAGTTGTCTCGGAGTCTCCGGAATGGGAGCGATAGAGGCACACGTAAATCCGGCTCGTAGAGCCAAAATCCACGTGGAGCCAAAGGATGGAGAAGGATGTGTCTTCTAGGCAGTGCAGACGGCGACAACAAACATCCGCCCTGATGAAAAGGCACACTCCAGCCCTTGCGAGGAAGCACTCCTCAAGCACGTAGCCGGGATAGTGGAGATATGCCGTGTCGGCAGGGCGGCGTATTTGTGTCTCCGTGAGAAAGAGCATGGCCGGCCGAGCCGTCTCGAGGTGTTGGTGTACGGCGCTGAGGTTTGCATGGAGTCCACGTATGTTAGTGAACTCCACCTCAAAAAGCGGGTTGGTGGGAGAGGAGGATGCCGCTGTAGGACCACTTTTCTTTTTTTGAGCTGCCATGATAGAAGAGGAAGGGGGCGTAAAAGGCATGACAGTCATCGTGGCAATGTAAACTGAGACTAAAAATGCTGTGTCATCATGTATCGGTGAAGCATGACGGTGACCGAACCGCCGGACGGAAGGGCCCCCGTACCCTCCCGGAAGTGGTCGCCGGGTCCCACCATCCGGTCACCAACCGGCACGACGAGCCACTCCGTGGATTATGCGCGACCTGACGGGGCAGCCTCCCAGGGTGGTTAGCCGTGGTTGGGCCCCTCTCTATGCCGCGGGCGGCCAGCGGCACCACCGTTTCTACGGGTCTCCCTGGCCGACGGTTCGATCCACGCCACCCTCACAATGACTCTACAGCACTCCACTGCTCACACACATACCACGATAACTGTCACCCCTGCATCGATGTGGGCCTCCGGTCTCTCACTCACCAGCGAAAGGCGACACCACGAATGTTGTCACTTTAGGCTGGTATTCTGTGAGAGGGTAGTACTGCCCCGGTCGAGCCGGCCCATTCCTGCTGAATAAATCAGCGTGGCTCTACTACCTGAATATTTAGTAGAGCCACGCTACAACTTCAAAAAATGTAAAATATTACAGATATTAAAACAAAATTATTTATAGTAAATAATTTTTATCTAGTACATTAACTATAGTATACCTGAACGGTTTATTATTTTTCCCGAATAATAAAAACAATTTTAGTTTACAATATTTTTAGCGTAAACCTCACGTAAATCTTACGTAAGGGGTGGGGGGAGGATTCTAAACTGATCGAAAAATAGCTCACGTAATTAATGGATGCCCCCGAATCCCGAAGGGATTGGCGGATGCCCACATTTAGCCAACACCAATTTAGTCCCACTTCGCTAACAGGAGGCAAGCCTACCTCCGTTATCCGGTCACTGTACACCAGTATATATACTGACTAATAGCTAACCGTCGGATCCCTTAATCGACTTTTATGACACCCACGGGAAAGCTAGAGTGGGATACGTATTTAAAAATTAAGCTAATACTGCACTCTTTATCTTTGCCTGCCTAATTTCTTGTTCTCTAAATCTATCTATCCCAGGCGCTTTATTTCAATCAAAATTAGCTACTTATGTATTTTTCTATTATAAATGCTTCTACCTTAAAATAAAAAGAAATGTCACTCGCATATCATCATCAAAGGCACTACGTAAGCTTCTATCTAAAAATTTACTATCACTGTTATGCTTTAGACTCTTGTAAAGGTTTCAGAGAATTTATTACAATTGTGCATAGTTTTGGTCTGGCCTAAGTATTTTATAATTGCATCATGTAAGTTCTTGGGATTGCCTATCCACTTACTTATTTTAAACCATATTTTCTATAGTCGTTGTTACATTTTTCTATTTATTTCTGTTTATATTTATTTTTAGGAATATCTATTAATTTATTAACTTTATTCATTTAACTCCTATATATTAATCTATATTATTCATGTTATTAGGAGAAGATTTCCAAATTCTAAAAAGAACGTGTCTATGTTCTAGTTTTTTTTATAGTTCGATGTCTACCCATGGCTGCTTAATTCTTTTTGTCTTCGGCATTTTTTTTATATTTTACACTTATCATAAATATGTTAATGTGATAAAGAAGCATCATACATAGATAATAAAATGGTACATACACCCGAAATACTACTAATAGTGCGTTCGGAATCTAATCTTTGGCATTACAAGAAAAAAGAGTATTAGATAACTAAAAAATATAAGCTGTCATTGCTCCAACGAACAAATGAAATCGTAGAATTATTTATTACAACTGTCCAAAATCGGAGCATAAGGTTCTTCCTTATTGAGGAGCAGTTTCTTTATAATAATTATTATTTATTTCTCTTCTACAAAGGTAACTTATATCTAATTAAAACATTCAATATACAATTAGATCTTTGTAGGTAACTGACTGCAGTAGAAAACCCTGTCACACATATTATCCTGCCCCCTACAGAACAAAGTATGTAATATATAGGTCACGAAGGCTAGCGATTGGCAGTATCTACTGAATTAATGTTTTTTTCTAATAATAACAATAAAATAAAATATGTAAAATTGTTAAACGTCTGAATTCATAAATAAAAAATAGCACCATTAAAAAAAACACTTTTTTTTTTTTTTTTTTTCCGTGTGGAAACCCCCTCGGGCCGTCATCCCACCGGGGTTTGCGGTGGAACGGTGTGTCGGAATTGAACCGACTAAAACCACACGGTGTGCCGTACTGCGCCTGAAGTAAGAGGGGTCCGGGAACGGCTTCAGTAAGTCATCCGGACCCCTCTTAGCGCCTGCCCGCACTATGCGGGTACCAACTGCGGGTAACCTATCAATAAGGCGACGTCCAGACACACCATTAAAAAAACACTACGTTAACGGTTGGTTGATTACGTGGATAGATATTCCTTCTTCACTCTAGAAGAAGTATTTTGTAGGTAGGTTATATGAAACACTTTTCAAATTCTTAACAATTTAGTTTCTATATTAAGCCGGAAGAAACAAGAACCTCCTACGTACACAGATTGCCGTCATTTCCGGCAATTTCGTCTCGCCGCCGTCTTGACCGACATTAAGTGTTATTGGTGTATCTATCAGTTTTGTTTTTATAATTATTTATTTTATAACAATGGGTTTTGCGCTGTTTGTAGGTCTGAACGAATTATAGTTGTTACAGTCTTTTTTAACTTTTTGTTTTGTATTTTCAATCGCGCTAGACTGACGCAAGTTGTCTACGCTTAAAGTTATTATTTAATCAGAATTTTTAGTAGCTAAATATTCGCTCAGAGTAATATAAGAAGTAATTAATATTGAGAATAAGTCCATACCGGTCGGTTGTTACAGACAAAAACCTTGTAAACATAAAATATTTACATATACAGCCTTGGCCAAAAGTATTGAGCACCCATGACATCTTTCAGTTTTTTTTAAGGAGTAAATGGAAATGAAATAAAACTATTCGTGTAGTTAATTCATAAAAAAAAAATGAGAACAGCAATACAGATTCTAGTACGTTTATGTATTTAGTAGAGTTCATGCGTTAGTAGCGAACTGATAAATAAATACTAAAATTGTGAAATAACAAATTTTATTGTCAACACAGTGTTACAATATTGTCATTATTTTTAAACCTTTTTAGATACCGAGAAAATAATCTTTCTTTAGTGCATGTGCGAAATGTGTAGAGTGCTCAATACTTTTGGCCAAGGCTTTAAATACATACACTCGCGCCCATATCGTATAATATTGTCGTAAACCGATTGGACTTCAAAAGCTAAAAGTGAAAAGGTAAAAAGAAAATTATTGATTTATTGATCGATATTGCTTATATGGATCGCTTGGGGCCCTAATAGATTACCCTACCTATAATTGGAACTGGCTCATGGCGGGAAGTCCGAGCTCTCGAACAAATATAAAAAAACTACTTTGCCTGTTTAAGCACTTACACAACGGGAGTTGAGATCGGACTACTTACTTACTTAATTTAATAACTACCTGGATAACCTAATAAAACTATAAAACAATACACGTGTGTGTGTGTTGTGTTACATAACATACTACATTCGAGCCTTTCCAATCCTTTCTAAGTTGATTTAGCTGATCCTCTTCTTATGACATAATTGAGCTCTAGATAGTAAGGAAATATATCGTAAAATGTGTAATTGTGCTTTTGCTATTGTCCTATGTATTCGTGGTCTAGTCTATTTAGTAGACCGTCATTGTAGCAAAGAAAAGAGTACATATCACAAGTATTTTATAAACTAAATAGAAGTAGCAAGCGTAACTTTAAATCGTTAATAAAGGTCCACAAATGTTGAGGTATATCAGTCTAAGAATCTTACTTTATGATTTCTTGACTTCTCTAAACATTGGTCCGAATCTTTTAAAATAAAATATATACGAGTCAAGAGAGCCACTAGATTTAAAAAACACCTTTGTTTATCTTTTTATAACGTAAATATCCTTATTTCTTAATATATTCTTCCAAATATCCAATTTATAAGACTGAATATGAAATTTCTGTATTCTTTATAGCCACTGTTTCATAAAAAAATAATTTTATATGAAACTATCAAAAATACAAACAATTACTTTCTACTATTCTCACTTTAACAACCGGATAACAGAAAGCATCCACAACAAGCTTCATCAATAGATAACATTAAATCAATCCGCAACACGGTTCGGCACTATAAAATAACAAACGTAATCCGCAAGATGCTTCATCAGAATATCACAGAACAAATATCCGCAATATACTTAACCATCAACTGGCAAGACTAACTAAGAAAGATCCCGATCTAGTGTCACCGCCCCTTTTTCTCAAACGTCGCTCCGAGCCTCTAAACACCACGGACCGCACGTCTCCATCGCCACCCGCAAAAAATCGTAAATTGGTCCAAACATGCGTACTTATGCGTATTAATGATTTTTTATAAAATAAAGTTAAGAAAAGTTAAAGTTTTTCATAAAACAAAGCATTTTACAATACCTTACACGCCATACATATCCATGTACACATATACATTCTAAATGCAGGAATAAGAGATAAATACACGATATCAAAAGCCTCATCATTCAGCAATTAAGAAAATGGTTTTTTAACCAAGCTATTGGTTGCATTCCACAAAGCAACCAATAGCTTGTCCAATCATTGACAAAAATAGTGAAGTGTTTATTTAGTGAGTTTAGCTAATCAGAGTAATTTTCACTTGAATTGTAAATTGCAACTTAAGTTCTTGCAGTTGCTGAAAATAAACCTAAAATAAATAAATTATTTAATCACATATTTTCCTTTGTTTAGCATAACCTCCCGGTCTCGAGAGTGCTTTTCCTAGTGATGCCAACTTGTCAAGTAGGTGGCCATTTTTTTATATCCAAATAAATAATATTTGTTCCTTCCTTTTCCTTTTCCCTCATTTCCCTTTCATTATACTCCTATTTTTTACATCTAATTCCCAAAGTACTGGGTTCCGGCAATAGGCTCGACACCTAAATTATAGTGTGCGTTAATTACGCCTCTGCTTACCCCTTCGAGGATACAGGCGTGAGTGTATGTATCATAGCACACTGTACGTAATAATTGGTGGTACTTGATTTAATTATGATCGGCTCGTACGAAATGAGTTCACCTGTTATGTCGGCCGATAGCTCAGGGCCCGTTCTCGAGCAGCTCCCATCTTTTTTTTTTCAAGACTGACCACTTTTACAATCTCTCTAAATGAGCGGACACGGTGACGCGCAGTCACATTTACATCATTTTAGTTTAAATTACATTTTATTATATAATACATGTAATAAAGAGTATCTTAGTTACGTGAATAGCTAAAGGAAAGAAAAATATGTTCTTTTTATCCTTCTGAGTTTTATAATTGTTATTTTACTGGCGAAAGAAGAACTAACAGGTACAATAACTCAGTATAACATGAGAATAGTGACAGTGCTTATGAGGTTTTTATGTAACAACTTTTTATTAATACTAGAACTAGGCGGGTGATGTCAACGGCATACCGTCGTCGTCACTCGAGTCGCACTGCGGTTATCTCTTATTCAATAGTTCCGGATTAATGATTCACTGAACACAAAACTTGATAGGTAAACCCTTTAGTAAAAAAGTAAGGTTTTTTATTTATTTAAAGCTAAGAAAATTTTGCCGAAGCAAGTGTGCTATGATTCTAATAGGTTAGATCACAAGTTAAGTAATGCAAAAGGCAAAGTGAAATGCCAAAATCGCAATGCCTTTTTTAACATATACATAATACGAGAGTACTTATAAAAGGGAGGATATTTTTCATACCGATATTTACAAAACATCTAAAGTTAACGAGGCGGAACTTTAACTATCGTAAATTGTAACTTAATTCATTGAAGAAAAAGTAAGTAGGTTCCTATTTTTCCGAATATAAGAGTTAGCCATCTCTGTCATGCTCTATCCATTAACGACATCTGACGACCTAACAAAAGATATTTTTAAGAAACCAATCATTTTACCAGAATGTAGGTAAGAATTTTGGAAACTCTTCTACATATGTGTGCCGCAAAAGGTGAAAGCTTTTGAATTAAGGATATTAATCTTTGCTCTTGTTAGTATTGACGATTTAATTCTAAAACTTGTGTTAGGTAATAAAAAATATTATCTGATTTTTTTTTCTCGAGTTACACATACCTACGCCTAAATATTGCAAAATTCTTCATATTAATTTTTTCAATTCAACTAAAGCTATTTGTAATATCAAGTAAATTACACGACCATATGAAGGAAAATGTTATATAGATATTTACGGCCAGTAATTATATCCTATTCTTTTAAGTTAACACTTAGAACTGCGCATTACATCTGAGCACTTGCATTATTCAGGTTTATAAGGAAGGCTTTTTATAATTGAAGTTGCATTTCTAAAGTCTAGATTTTTATCCATAGCCTTACAATAGAATAGCAAATCAAAATGACATACAATGACATCATTTATATAACTGTGTACGAAACTAATACATTCCTAGAATATATTTCCGGAAAAAATATGTTAATAATATGACTATTTTGGCCATCATCACTTTCACATATTTATCATCTGTCTACATATTTAAAAACCAATAGCTGTGCATTTAACTTTGTTATCTTAAGTTTATGTTCACTGCAAGATTTTTTTTGTCAATCAGCCTCTGATATAGCAAATGGACCACGGGTTCTTTTATGCATTAGTTCGATCGGCCTATTTTAAATAGTCAAATTTATTTCCCATACAGCCGATCCGATATAGGCTGATTAAAAATCACCAGTGCGTGTAGGCCCTTATCACACAGACACGTGAACCACTCAAAACTACGTGACCGTGGGAGAACCATGCTTAGACATTAATGGGCTGGATCGACTTGACGAATACAGCTGCCTAACAGAAAACCAGTAGATAAACAATGCTCGCATTGAATTGCTAAGTGAGTATGGGAACTGGAGGCCCAACTCCCCTTTTCCTAGGTCCCCTCTACCCCTTCCCCTCTCTTCTCTTTCCCCTCACCATCAAAGACGGGCAGCGCACTCACCCGGTGACCCGTCTGTTCGTCTGCCGCTAATGTAAAGTCTGTCTCAATTTTGCTTACTTGTTTGTCAAGTACCTATATTCTTCTTTAAAGCACAATTAGTGCACTGACTTCACTATAAAAGTCCCTAGATAACCAGAGTTAATTTAATTTACGGTAACAATTTCAGCCCACGTGTGGCTAGCAGTCAGTTGTTTCACGGGGTCTCCCTGACTTCTGCGCTAAAACATATTACCAACCCAAATTTGTCGTCAATCAGCTCACCGGTGAATTGTCTATCCGTCACACGCTTTGGCGAAAAACAACACAATCGATTCAGCTCAATATTCTATAGGTTAGTGATTATGATCACTATCAGGCGATAGGTAGATGTACGTAGCCATTTATTAATTTGAAAGAAACATGTTTTCTCTTGTCGACTTCTCAATATGCCTGAATATTTTGCATACAAAGAAAGTAGAGCAGTAGGCTCAGCTCATGAATTTTATAGAAATGTTTACAACCGAGATTAATTAGCCTACAGGATTCATAATTGAAGCAGCCGCGGGCATTAACCAACGACTTAAAATCATATAGACAGGCGAATAAAAAATATTACGTAGTTAACATTTTTAATACGTACATTAGCCGTTTAGCAATAAATAACATCTACGAACAGAAATATATTTAAAATAATCTGATTTGTTAAAAGTATGAGAATACAAATTTCACCATAAGCACACATTTATTAATACGCATACATACGCTCACGGTTGTAATCACTAAGGGGTAAGCAGAGGTGTATTAAACACCCACATTTGCCAATTAGAATTTGGTTCCACGTATTACAGGCGAGCCGTCAACCAGAAAGAAATGGGGTGGCCTTATCCACTCCTCGGTCAACCACACGCCAATTGGTTTATATATGTAGTTCGTTTTAATAAAACACAGTCATTTGGCTTACTTTATGTTTTTCTAAACATGCGATATTTCATTTTGGACGGTATATGTTTAGTCGATAGCATAGACAAAGCTAGCGCTAGAGAACGATAGAAAGTAGCGTCAGCTGTCAGAGTCATGCTGCCGGTCTTACCCCCATTGAAAATATGTACAAAAAAACTTATGTAATGACAATACCATAGTTAATAACAAAAATATGACTGACTTCATAAATAGCGCAATGGTTTAAGTCGCCTCGCCACAACGCTGCCGCGCTGAGTGTTGTGGGTTCCATCCCCACACACAAAGTGTCATCCTCAAATTGTTGTTCTAAGTGTTCTTTGTGTCCGTTGTTTGAATGTTTGTAAAGTCACATAATTGAAGACATTGAATAAATTAAGAATATACTTCGATTATTATGCAAGAAAATTGTATTGCGAATACTTTAGACTAACTTGTGACGTAATATTGGTAAAAGTTGATGTATAACATATACCAGTGCAGGAATTGAATATATATTTTTTTTAATTTAATAGAAAAGGAGGTTTCTCTATGTTACCAGTGTGTATGTATGTGACTTCGTATGTATCTGATTTGCTCAAAAGTTCCTGATCAAATTTGAATTCAATTTCCGATATTTAAATGAACATTTTTAAAGGAAGTCTAAGTATATAAGATATGACTCTGATGCAGATGAAGTAATAAGCCTACTCTTCTTCATGTGAATGTAAAGTTCATAAAGTCCTTCTTTTATTTTTGGAAATAAATAAAAGTCACAAGGTCGGGACTGTAAATAGGATCACTAAATCCACATCTTCGATAGACAAATATTCGATAGTCTATCTTGCGGAGTGAACTGAAACGTTGTCGTGGTAGAGGAAGATCCCGCTTCGAAGGCACTGTTGTCTAACATTTTCCAAGATAGCAGATCTGCAGTAACATCCTCTTATCTTCTAGAATGATTATTGCGAAATGACCCGTACGTCCAAAGAATGAGGCTATCATCCATTGCCCTTGACTTCTGCCCTTCTTTACTTTTGTCGGCAAATCTTCGAATGGAAACACTTATTTTTCAACCATTGAGCGCATCAATCCAAGTGACGGCGTTTTTCATCTGCTGTCAAATTTGTGGTATCCATCTCAAAAAAGCTTTCTGATGCCTAAATGTTCATGTAAGACTTTTTCTACTTGACCGTAAAATTGCAAGAATCTGATGATATGTCACCCTTCTATCGTTAACCGCACAGTACTTACGTATGTTTTCTTCAGTAGTCGCTGTAGATATACGTTCGACCACGTTTAAACTCATTAAACCAGTGGCACGAGATAAAGCTTCGTAATGAAATGCCAATAGAAGTCTATCGTAACATTGTTGTTGAGTAAGACCGCAACGAAAGTTATAATAAATCATTGAACAAAAATTTTCTCTAGTCAGATCCATTTCGATGCGTGACAGACACTTTTTATTTGCCGCCAATTTGTAAATACAAATGACATATGAATTCATTACACATCTACAGAACCCCAAAGAGTTTCTTATTCGAAGTTTAAATACATTGTTCATCGGCTTCTTTTTTACTAGCCTATTCTTACTAAATATTTCAGTGTGACCCATGTATGTATAGTTTTCACTATTCCATAGCGAAACACCTTGCCTGTACGCTTTGAGGGGTAAGCAGATATACATGTAGAGTAGGTACACCCTTATATAGCCTAAACAGCTTTTCGAATTTAGATGGCTCTTTCACTATTTTTTTAAATCGGCATTTTACCCGATTGTGCAAAAAGGAGGGCTATTTTTTTATGTATACATCATGTATCTTTGTTACCCCTACAGCGTAGACGATTTGATGGATTTGACATGGGGGGTCGTTTGAATAGCCTTGATAGCGAGAAGGACAAGAACAATGATAAAAATAATATAGATGGAGCAAAAAAGTGGAATTTTCTAATGCAGTCGGGTTGTATATTTTGTTTAATTAGGTAACTATTTATTATAAAAAAAAATGTGTAAAAAACTTTTTAATACACTTATATTACTTTGAGATCGTGAACAATGTAAATGTCAATGCCAAGTCGTGTCCACAAGACAATATAATCATATTTTGACGTTGTCAAACAAAACGACATACCAAAACAAAAACCGATAATATCGATTGTCATGTTATACATCAACAGCGTATATTTTTTTACTAAATAGGAGAATTATTTCATTAGGAGTTTTTTTATATATTTTAGTATAAGTATGTTTTATTAAATGACCTACAAAAGTGAGTTTTTTTTTTAACAAAATAACATTTTTATTCATTAATGTTAGATGGTCAATATTGTTGCTATGTTGTGTGCCTTTGCCCACTTGAAGTGTAGCTAAAAAGGCAAACCTGTACTGTCCTGTATCACATTTTTTTAGATCCAAATAGAATCACCCGTGTTTAGACGAACGAAATATATTCAAAAATTTTAAAGTGCATTTGTTGAACAAAATAAATACAATTAAAAAAAGTCTTGAATAGCATCACCATTTTACATATTATTTCACTCATCCTTGGTTCATGAACGTCAATCAATCCGTCCGCAATTTGCTTTGAAGAAATTGTTACTTGTGTTATTCAGTATTTGAAATTGTTACTTGCTTATGATGGCAACGACAAAGATATCTTATGTTTTAAAACAGGATAATCGTGCTTATGCTATTTGGAATATTATTTATTTTGCATTTAAGACATTGTTAGTTGTTATTTTTGCTTGATTTTTTATGTAAGTAGAAGAAGAGCGGCAACGTTGGTGACAGCTGTATCTCGTTTTTTACTCTTAAGTACCTATTTAACACATGTTTTAATTAAATAGTGTCTAATAAGTACGTAAAAAGAAACATTCTTGTGGCTAAGTAACTGAATATATTTCGATCATATTTTGCAAGTCGTCTAAGAATGGGTGATTCTATTTGGATGTATAAAAAAGTGATAACCTTTTTGCCACCTTGTAGAAAAATACTATAAAATCTATGAGTATAATTACTATTCCTATGATAACTTTAATGTTTTAACATTAATGACACCGTATCTAACGACAGTTGTCTTAAATGGTCTTGGTCGGGTTTATCATTGGGGTGGATAGCAAATGTCGTGATTCGCGTGTTATTCGTAAATATGCTCAGTAACTCGTTAATGTAAACATCCCTTATTAACTTCCAACCTAAATTTGTAGTGGCTGAAAGGAAAATTGAGCCGCATTTCCCAATGGGGCTGTGAGAATCTGGTCGAGTTCAGCGCCAAGAAAACACAAGCGTGTGTGTTCTCTAACAAAAAGTCTCCATTCCTTCCCCTTCCTACTCTTCAGAGCACTCAACTGCCACTGCAGGATAGGCTTAGTATTCTGGGTATGGATATTTGCCGGGATCTCAATCCGCGCGATTACATCGAGAGTGTCACTAAGGCGGCCTCGCGTAAACTCGGCGTTTTGAACAAGGTGAGACGGTTCTTCTCGCCCGAGCAACTGTGTCTTTTGTACAAGACCCAGGTTCGCTCCTGCGTGGAGTACTGCTCTCATCTCTGGGACGGCTATGCGCAGTGTCTGCTTGACGCTCTCGATCGGTTGCAGCGGCGCGCAGTCCGCATTATCGACTGTCCTGAGATCACCCAGTCTCTTGAGCCTCTGCAGTTGCGAAGAGATGTCGCCTCTATGGCAGTCCTCTATCGCCTACATCACGGGGAGTGTTCTGATGAGCTCTTCCAATTGGTCCCACCTTCTCCCTTCCTCTACAGGACTACACGTGCTGGCCTGAGGAGTCACGGTTTGTGCGTCGAAAATATACGTACCCGAACTAAACGGTTTGGCTCTTCTTTCTTGTGCCGATCGGTAAAAGCCTGGAATTCTCTACCAGCGCACGTGTTTCCTTGCCACTATGATCCCGGGTCTTTTAAGCGGGGCGTGAAAAAGCATCTCACCAGGCCGCCATAGTGTGGGTCACCATGCTGCATTGACTAGACATGCAATGAGGATGGTGACCACCACTCTTTGACTCCACCTATTGCTTTCCATCAGGCAAAGTGGAGTCACTATGGTAGGCTAATATAAAAAAAAAAAAAAAAAAAAAAAAAAAACAAAATTATAGTACACACACCAATTTATATTTCAATCAGTATCACCGGAAAAAAGTCAAGGGGGTACATGATAAGGCGCAGACGAAGGAGATGATTATAAACTCTCAATAAAACCAGCAGTGAATCTGGAGTCAAATCCGTTTACGACAGTGGGTCCAGCAACCACAGCCTGTGGGAAAAAAAATGTTTATATTAGAACAAATTTAAAAATGTTCATATTATGTTAAGAGGGATCGGAGTTCCCGGCGACCCTTCTCAGGCTACTTACTTACACTTACACTCCCCAATCTTTTTTACATTTCCCTTTCCTGCTATCCAATTTCCTATCTTTGATTTTCAAAGTCCTGGTTGCCGAAAATACGCTTGCTTATAAACGTCCCCTACATTTTGCCGACTGAAATGAGAATATTGTACTACCCTTCTGACAGATAGTCTATCGCATAAAAAGTAAATATTTCGCTACTTGATGGAGGTACGTTTTAAAAAAGATAGTAGCTATCGGAGTAGGAATACTTTACAACTGGACACCAAAAGCACAAAAACTCAGGGCTAATACTTGTGGATTATACAAAAATAACACATGAAGTCAAATTTATCTATTGACAGTGATCATAAGTGAGTTACCCTAGCAGGTGCTGTGTAGGGAGCCACGAAGCCAGTGTACGGCCAGGTAGTGAAGAATTGAGGCGCCGCGGCAGCCAGACCCACACACACAACCAGGAGTACTAACTGAAAACATGTAATTTACGTTTAGAAATTATCGATGTTTGCAACACATATGTATGTTAATTAAATACACGTTACCCACATGTTGAAATAATAATATTATATAGCAGAGCTTGTACTATGGTAACCAGACAACTGATAAACATACTAATATACTTCTATATACATACTTATACACATACATATTATAGATAAATTACAGCCAGACACAGAACCAATGATCATGCTCATCACACAAATATTTGTCTTGGGTGAGAATCGAACCCACGACCTCTGGCATAGCAGTCAGGGTCTGTCTAGACGTACAGGCCAGTCATGTTATGATGATTATTACATTTCAAAAAACGATAGTTTTTTATCAATATGTATCATGTACCCAAAAGCAGTATTGGAAGGGGAAACCACCAAGTAATTATTCATAATAGTGACTGTACCTTAATGTCTTGTAAATAAACCCCAACTATTTAAACATGTAATATAACTCTTGTTGCGTCGACTTCTTTTAGAATACTTACAACGTATTTCATTTTAATGTAGGTTGAGTAGATCTCACTAGAACTGCTGTTGTGCCTTCCGAGTGCAAACTATATCGTCCTACGAACGACTAACGCATATATAAGGCGTTAGAAGGTCACCAAGTAGACCCTAGACCCTATTAAGGTCAGAGCTCTAATTTAAATTTTTAATGAGAATGTACAAAGCTATCTGGGTAAATATTAATATAGTCATTGATACAGAATACAGACAATAGATGACAAAGAATCCTAACTGCAATACTAACTGTCAATGCAAGTACATATGAGATTGTTTATTTACCACGCTTTTACGTCGTAACTACGCAACCGATCATCATGGAATGTTGTATACACATTTTGTGTTTCGGGTGAAGAACAGTGAACAGTGATGGGTTCATAGGGTTTGTCAAAAATGTAAAAACTAGTTTGGATATAAAAATGTCACAGAGGTAGAATGTATAATATTATGAATGTATAAATGACAGAAGAATGAATAATTATAATCACATTAAAATGGGATAGACGCACAGCTTGGAATATAATAATCATTTTTATATCGTTTCATACCCACTATAATTTTGTTGAATTTGTTACATAATTGTTTTCTTGTTGTATAAAAAAACAACAATAAAAAAAATGTGTAGACAAAAATATATTGCATTAAGCCATAAAGCAAAGATGCAGGCATCCTTTGAAGTTTGGTAGCGATTAGATCAACAAAAATAATCCTACTTTAATGTAATAACAAAATTTAAAAGATAGAACACACGTGTAAGTAAGTCATTTATATTAAAAAAATATTTTGCATACTTTCGAATGAATTAGACAATGTTAAACATGTTATTAAAAAAACCTAAGAGAAAAATATAATGTATATTTTATCGTGCGATGATGACGAAATCCTAAAACAGTCTATAAACCAATAAACTGGCGAAGACGTTTGTATTTTTGACAGGTATTAAATACGTGAAATATGTTTTTCGAATATATGTATACATATACGAGTATACAAAACAGTGGAAGTGACGTACGGTATGAGACTTCGAAGTAAGCAAAAAGTAGTGGAAGTTTATAAGGTATAATGCAGTGGTTTTTGTTTTCGTTTGAATAATTTTATTTGTTATGTTGTCAGGAGATAGCACAGCAGATTTAGTCAACTGAGGCAGTGTCTCCTCTATAAGTCAATTAGAAGATAGAGCCGTAGGGTTAAAGAGCCGCAATTACTTACTTTACATGGAATGGTCCTACTACATTTTCTTTTTTTTTTAATTATATTTTACTCATCGTTTTTAATGTTTTATTATCTAAATAAATATAGAATGGTGTGCCAGGAGACCGTTTATTCGATCTTTCAATTTGCTATAGAAGACGATGGTCTTCTTAAGGTTAGGTTTTCGGTGCTTCGTCACAAGGTCTATTGTAATTCTTAGGATATTCCCGAATGCCATGCAATAGACCCCATTTGTGACGGAACAACGTGTGGTTTTAATTGGTTTTATTCCGACATACTACCTCACCTTAGGCTTCGGTCAAATGATGACCGGTGGGGGATTCCACAATAATAAAAAGGTTAGGCTTTACTAGTACAGGGTTCAACAACCTTTTATTTATTGAAATCTCAATGCTTTCAAACCTCAACATTTATTTACGATCACTAGACGAGAAACTTGTTTTAATAAATCGTTATGCGCGCTCTATCAGGTATGTATAAATTTATTATATTATTTTTCCTGACTATGGAATTTTATTTAGATAGTCTGGTTAGACCTTGGGCGGGTCTGCAGTATAAGTTATTAGTTGGTGACCTTATAAAGCCCTATAAATGTATCTGACTACAGAAGGATCCCATAGTCAGCACTCAGAAGGCTGACTAGCAGTTCTAGAGACATCGACCTGATGTAACTAAATACATATTCAAAATGAAATACCTTGTAAGTATCTTTATTAAAATGTTTGTCGTAGTTTAAATTATTGGTTAAATTGTGATAAATTAAATAAAGATCGCCAGTTAAAAAAACTCTAGGGCTTCAATACAGGTTGTCAATCAGCTTGGTAATTATTACGTCTGTACTGTTTAAGATTTAATGCTGTTTTAATTTAATATTTTTTCAGATTGTGTTTATCGTCATGTGCGTAGCTTTGGCTGCTGCCGCCCCTGCGGTGATCGCTCCTTACGCCGGTTTCGTTGCACCATTCTTTCCTCGTGCCAGAGTAACTCTAATTTTGTTTGAAAAACGTTTAATAACGTTTAAATAAGTTTAAATTACTACGTAACTTGAAGTAACTATGACTCTTATTTATATGACATATGACAGACATCGTTACTAACGATGTCTGTTATATGTCATATATCGTTATTCGTTACTAATCGTTACTAACGATGTCTGTTGGGTTAGCTAGTTACTAATAATATAGACTTAGTTTTACTTACAGTTAGTAACATTAAAGCACGCTTATACTAAAGCTACTAAAAGCTGTACAAATATTTTTCTCAACAGACCGTGGTAGCCGGACCAACAGTGGTTAATGGATTCGACACTCAAATCACCTACCCTGGCTACATTGGCACCAGATACTTCTAAGCCTGCCCCAACATCGACACGACTTGGATATTGGTTTCCTGTGTAACCATGTAAATACTTTTTTGAAAAATAAATTCGTTTTGGTATTTGAAATTCGTTTTTGTTTGAAATTGTGACGCAGAATTTCACATTCGCATAAAAGTTTCAGACTGGGTCGCCTTAATCTAGTCAAAAGATAACAAGATACCATTGCTCGTAACACTTCTCAGTTTACAGCATCGGAATTATTGGAGTTGATATATCTGGCGAAGTCCAGTTTCAGGGTCACTTAGAGGGTAAGGCAAAATTAGCCTCGAAGAAGCTTGGTGTGCTAAACAGATCGAAACAGTATTTCACTCCAGCCCGCCGCCTGCAACGTTAGGCGCAGGTTCGGCCACATATGGAATACTGTTCTCATCTCTGTGCAGGGGCACCCCAGTACCAGCTTCTCCCTCTTGACCGTATTCAACGGAGAGGGACTAGCATTTTCGATTGCCAGGTTATTCCTGATCAGCTTGACACCTTGGCGTTGAATGTAGCTTCACTCTGCATTCTCTATCGTTTCAGGGGGACTGTTGTAGTTCGGACTTATACCGGCTGCAGCGGCATAACCTGGATGATTGGTACAAAACCAGCCAATGGAATAAATACCAAATGCCTGCCGTATTTCCAGACCGATATGAACCTTCAAGAAAAGAGCGTACCTCACTTAAAAGACCGATAACGGCCGTGGTCACTTGCCATCGAGTGACCCATCTGCTCGTGTGTCCCCTATCCAATAAAAAAAATATAGTGACTTTTGGCAATGGCTTACATGTACTTTCACAAATGTAGGGGCATGGAGAGCTTGCTATATCGCAATCGACCCGAGACATTCGTAGAGTTTAGCCGTACAAAGATGTAGCTCAGAGTTATTAAGCTATACGTTATGGTAACCAGTTCAGTCTAAAACACACATAGAAATTACAAAGAATGCTGCAGAGATGAGTTTTTAAATTTTTGTATTGCAAAATATTTTTACAAATGTCATTATTATAATAAGTTATTATTTTACTCGTACATAACATAAAATGCATTTGCTATTGTAATAAATATACTCACCCGGTTTTATTAAACAAACGGTTTCTCGGCATCTAGACGCATATGCTCATCACCACCAGCCTCATAAGGTTCTATAGCATCTGCTCTATACACCGCATTCTCTATCCAGACTGCAATTCTGTCAGATATCGCCACCATGAATCGTGGAAGGCGTCCAGGATTTGTGCGTGTTGGTTTCGGTTCACCTAAAACATTATAGTTAAGTTCCTATAAATTAAATAGCAAAATGATCTGCGGCCATCCAAGCCTAATCACCTTATTTTCTTTAAGTTAACTACTTAATATCAAATTGCTACAACAGACGCGAAACGCATCACTTTATTTTGGATTTAGGAAATCATAAATAGGGTTACTACAGTTGTCATTATTAAAAAGCAGTGTTTATTTATGGCTAGTGTTCATTAAACAGAAGACAAAATCTTATTAGGTTGAAACTAACCCAAAATCTCAGCCACTCTCTCCAATACGACGTCAGCTATACTTCGCAGTCTATTAGAAACCAACATCTCCTTCTGACCCTTGGCTATGTAGTCACATAAACGATACGCCACCTATGAATTCACAAAACTTAAAAAATACATAAAGTGTTGGCCTATAAACTGCTGACATTCTAGTAAAACCAAACGTTTTTATTGATTTAGGTAAATCACAAAGTAATACTTATGAAGTTCGGAGTTTATGCATACGACCTTATGATAAGAAATATGGACAACAAAATCATGTAGCAGATAAAGGTAAAATACTTACAAATTAATTTTACAAAAAATAAAGACCTGTTAAAGATACGTCTACACACATTTTCTTATAGTATCAACTGGAGTAAGGAATATTTTAATCATTTTGTGAATGTAGGTAAGCGCTGAAAGCTTAAGCATCTTTAAAAATCCTAATGTGTAAACTATAGAAAGATTCCTAATACAAAAACCAGTCTTACCACTTCTACTTCTACTCTTACCTGTGCACTAAAATTGACAAGCCACTTTTGCCTCTGCCGTAATTCTTTACTCTTATCTGGCGTTTCTTTTTTGTTAAGTAAGGCAGCGGGCCCAGACCACCGCTTTGAAGGATCTTGCATCGCTTGGAAGTATTGCTCTGTTTGTCTACATGAAAATAAGAAGTATAAATTGTGAAGATGTTTTAATAATGACTAACTCCTAGCCTCACTCTAAACCAATGGAGTGATATTATTGATATTGATATTATTGCCACCAATCACAATCTACCTTTTAAAAAATGTTATGTATCGAGAAGTCTGATATAAGAGTCTTACATACCACTACTAAACCCGTGAATGGTTTGTGTTACATACATATACTTGTTAATCAACCTATTGGTCAATGTTTTTAAATTAATCAATAAATAAATAAAAATATTAGCGAGGGATATTAGGTACTTAGTAAGTAGTTTTATAGAAAATATATATTTTTATACTACTAAAATCGTTCAGAATTTCAAAATTGCTAGGATATCGAGCCATACTCTGGACTTAGAAAATAGTCCTCTTCTAATGCACTTTTGATTTTGTCTCTCTTCTCGCGTGGCAGTATTGCGCATTTCTCATCCCATAACGAGCGGAGGCGGCGAGACGTCGGACGGGCTAACATCTCAACCCTTTCCAGGTTTCGACGAAGACGAGCATTTGTTGGTATATCTGTTAAGTAAATAAAATATTGAAACCAAAAATCCTTTTTTTTTTATTTTATCTAGATAGAATTATCTTTAGTGCTCTATATATCTACCTATAGTCTCCTTTTAGTTTTACCCTATGCTATAATCGGTCGAGGTTGTCTGTAAGAGATCACAGTCTGCGATAAGGCCGACCTTTGTAACAAAACGTTTTATTGTATCCTACTGGCTGCTGTTGTAAAGATATTCTTTAGTGTGTAGTTGCATATTTACATACATAAACTCAAGACTTTTCTCTTCGGCGTAGGCAGTGATAACACCCGCCCGTCACTTGATTCTATCCTTACATACCTCCTGAACTTCCTCTAGGTACTTTCATTAAACCGTTAAGCCCACAGGTACGGGTGCTACCCTTTCTTCAGAACATCACCAATTTCATCAGTTTATGTTTTCGCGGTCGACATTTATAGTATTATTTCGTATTCATTACTTTTCCACTTTACGAAAAAAGTGTGCTTAACGATAAATGAGCTTCTAAAGGACCCTATGCTCAGTCGTAACTCCGTCATGCCCTGGTGCCTTGTTTCCAATATGTATTTGTATTGTCAGTTTCCCCAAGCTGATGTTAGACAAGTATGAATCGAATAGGAACAAGCCTTAAATGAATAACTTATAAATGCCCTAAAAAAAAACGACCAAAACATCTAGTAATAGATAGGTACCATTGTGTGATTTTGCTTGATTTGGATTTGCAGCATTTGAGCTCACTTCAGTCTTTGATCCTCTCTTGCCTTGCTTGTTTTTCACTTGTGGCGGCATGATGAAGTATAGAATCGACGTGAAATATAACAGTAAATTTTGATGCCGAAAAATATGCTTTTTGTCGCGTTGGTTATGAACATAGGTATGTCATGTTGACAAGTTTTATATTTTTATTACCTAGCTATAATAAAAGCTGGACAGTCTTCTGACTTGGAGTGTTAAAAACATTTTCAAGTATACCTACATATCCAAGTGGTTAGACAAATCTTATAATTGACACATAGTTGGATTAGCTGAGGTAACAAAAGGATTTGAAACAATTACATCTCTTAATAGCATATTATTTTCCTGTTTTTATTCCTGATTTTTATCGATTTAAATTATTTTTTTATCCATATTTTTATGCGATCATTTGTTGTATCTTGTATGTATTTAGAAATATGTATATAAGTGTGTTTATGAGCAGCCTGGTTACCATAATACAAGCTTTGCGTAGTTTGGAATCAGATGGCCGTGTGTGAAACGTGTGGAGTTATTATTCTACATTTTCAAAAAAAAACGAATATTCTACCAATATCCTTGGTATCAAATACATAGATTAATTCATGTCAGCCCTTTCACTAACGTGTCGAAGCCAAAAGTGAAGTGGTGGCCACCTAAATACATGCCTCATGCACTAACTACTGTTAGTATTCTTTCTTTGCCGGCATATATATGTAACAGTCTATAGATACGGAGCTACTTAGGTTTAAAATTATAGTTATATAAAAAGTCTAAACCTGGACATATTGCACACGGTACATACCAAATGGTGAAATTCTGTAAGTAAAACAAAGTTGGTCATTTTTAAAATCCAACTGCTCTGCGAACAAACCTCATTATCTTATTAAATCTACAGCCACCATATTGTTTATTTTTATATAGTAGTGGATAGTTGGTGCTCCTTGGTGGAGGCCTTCGTCCATTCGTCCACTCATAAACATACATATATGTACATGAAGCCTTAAAACATTCACTCCTATTTGGGCAATCTGGCAACAAAATAAAACAACATGAGGCTTTATACAATTTCTATTTTATTTTACAATTTCTGCTTTAAACATAACCAACTACGTAGGTCTGGTATGCCATCACTGACCATCGCCGTCGACGCTGTTGTCTGACTTTCGTATGGAATATGCCAAGTTGAGCCTTTCTTTTGAGCACAGGGGGTGAAAAGTAGTGGAGGCTAGAATAAGAAGATTATAGTTTTTAATATCATACATAACTTTTTATTTAGTATAGGGGGGCAACCGAGTATATAGGTCACCCGATTATAAGTGACTATCGCCAAACTTCTACAATAATGTAAATTCTTATATTGTTCAGACAAACAATAAAATTTATTATTTCTTAAACTTAAGTGATGGCGAAGCGATCAACAGCGAAGTGACTATTTGTCAATGTGTCCGCATTTTAGATTCTGTAGTTTGTTTTGCGCCAACTGAAAATATATTTGGATTTCTTTAAGAACTTCCTCCCTAAAACATTGGTTGAAAAGATGCATCTAAAATGCAAGACATTTCCACTAAATAAAAAAGGTATATTGTAATACATAAGTACCTGGACAACAAATCCTTTTTGGTAACTCAAGAAAATCATCCATTGATGTTGCCACTGCCATCTTTTGAACAGCTGCTTCAAATTGTCATCTTTTAAGTTGAACTTGTGACCTCTTAAAAGATCTTTGGATACAATATCTGTGTGAGGACCACTTAATACAGCTGCTGTTATGATGAAGGGATCATCTTGAGACCTGATAATATAAATATTTTATTACTTAATTATTCTTATTTGTTTTGCATATTATTGTTGATAATAATTATATCAGTAAAATGAGCATGAATTAAAAAAAATACTCTAAACTGATGATCTTCCTATTGTGGTGTGCTGCCTTGTTAGTAATTTAAATTTCTGGTATACTTTATGGTAAAATTGTCCCCCTTTTTCTTTTTTATAATATAGGCATAGATCATTATGTGAACATGCTAATATTAATTGATAAGATCTATAAACCTATTGGTATCATATGCAAATTTGATACATGTTTAGTTTGTTAAAACTAAATGATTTCTTAATTTTGTCTATACTTACAAATTATCAGTAAGAAAACTACAAGTTTTATACATGATTTTCTCCATCATCTTTCTATTCCATTTCAGCATGTGTTGTCTGCCTAAAAGCAAGATCTTTTTATTTTTCTTCACAAAATAATTCACTACATTATCAAGAAGGTGTAACTTATCAAGATGTGATCCTTTGTTAGCACCATAGCTAATATTCAATCCATCCAAAACAACATCATAAGGTGCAAACCTCTCAACTGAATCCAAAAACCTTTTCAGTTCATCATGTGTTGTTTTTAGTAGTAAATCAGATCCTATAATGAGCTTCTCTTTCACATTTTGTTGTAATGTATTAAACTCCTCATTAGATAATGTCAAGCAATCTAGTGCATCTTTACAGTTTGAACACTGGCCACTAAAACAAGATTATTTGCTATAGAAATATTTAAGATTTGCATGTATTAGTTTAACAGGGAGTATCATATCCAAACTAGCTGCTCAATTTGAAAGAAACAAAAAAAAATATATTTCTAGAACATTTAGGTTTTCCTAGGCAATATTTTGTCCTGAATAGAAATCAAACCAACAACCTCTGACCTATGGAACACAAAATGTTCTCTTTGAAAAAGGTTTAGCCCAGATTCTATGACAATCTTCAGAATAAAATACTACTATAGACATTCCATAAAAGTATGAATAATTTATAATAAAAATAAGAGAATATAAAAGTTGATATAAAGTCACCTATACTTGACTATTTAATATGAGCCCTCCCTTCTCAATTATAGAAAGCAATGTAAGCATTTCCAATGCTAAGCCAATCTCCACTGTTAAGCCAAAAAAATATCATGAATACAAATCAGAAGATGAAAGAAAAAAGAGAAAAGATTTCCAAAGCCAATTCCTTTTTCAGGCATTGTAATAATTATTGACAAATAATTATAACAATTTATTATTTTAGTTTTGAATGTGTGTGTGTGTGTGTACTTTCAAATTCTTTAATTAGTTCAAATGTTTTTAAATTCAAATATAATGTAAAAGTTGTAAACATGCTGAATAATGAATATAATAAGTACTTACTCTGTTTTTCTTATCCTGGCAAATTGTGACTCCCATTCTAAAGAATTGTACAAGTCTCTCAATTGTTTTGCTGTATTTTCAGTTATTACTGCCCAACTTATACTAATATGTTTTAAGATTTCATCTAAATATTTTGCTTTTGTCTTCTTATCCTTATACTTCCTTACAATATACTTCATCCATTCTTCATAGGCAATATCTTGTAGGGGCCTCCTATATTTAATGCTTTGCTCTATCAGATCCAAAGCCTTTTTTTTCTGGTTAAGTCTAAAGAAAGTGGCTATTAATGTACTATAAGCTAAATGCGTAGGGACAGAGCTCAAATGTATTTCATCTAAAACTTTTAATGCTTTTTCCCACTCATTTATAACGCACAGAACTTGTAGTAGCTGTTCACATGTACTACTGTCAAGAACCTTATATTTTTCATATAAACTTTTATGTGTATCTAAAACAAATTTTCTCTCTTCTTTCGTGAGTTCACGTTGTTTTCCGATTACAGTGTACATGTATAACATACTATTGATAGAGCCTAAACTTAGCTCCTCATGTGTTGTTTTCAAATACTGTGAAAATAAAGAAGCAGCAACCAGGTTGTTAGATGCGACTAAAATCTTTAACATGACAGCTTCAACATTTTTAGGATTGAGGTTCCCTCTCATAGATAAAACATTGTTTTTAACTGCTAACCAATCTTGACTGTGTGCACTAGTATCATCTATAGACTTTATGTAGTCTACTTGGTTACAAGACTCGACATCTCTCACGGCTGCAGACCTATGACTATAAACACGTGTAATTGCTGCTGTGTCTAAAACAAAATATTATTTTTGTCATGCAAAAGAATTATCAATTTCATGAAAGTTCATCATCTTACAGAATTGGTTTATAAAAGCGGTTTACAACTTACATGAGCTACGGCTTGAGAGAAGACGAGATAATGAACCAAACATCTTAAATTTTATAACGTTATATTTTTTAACATTATACTGGTTCATTCAATTTTAAGGTTATATTTACATCGTTCAGTTCAAACAAAATTGTATGCCAAAGTTGATAAAGTATGCAGTAGCGTTTGTATACTCTTTGACTGTATATTTGGTCAGATTTAAAAAAAAAATCGTTCTTCAAATCATACCAAAGATTATATTCTTGTCGATATACCTAGCTGATATTTTAATTTAGTCATTGGATTGGTAATAAATTAACGCGGTAACAAAACACACAAGTAGGGCAAAATTACATTTAAAAAAATATACAAAAAACTGTGAATGAAGTGCTTTTTAGGTTTCCGTACCCAAAGGGTAAAACGAGGCCCTATTACTAAGACTCCGCTGCCCGTCTGCCCGTCTGTCACAGGGTCTGTCCTATCATGAACCGTGATAGTTAGACAAATGAAATTACAAGACAATTTTACAGATGATGTATTTCAATATAGCAGCTCTTTTCGTCTGTAATGTGATTCCCTTTCCTATGGGGGTGATCACTTCCCCATTGTAATCAATCTTCCCTCTGGACTTCTCTTGGCTAAATCAAATCCTCCCATTCTAAAATATCAATTAAATTCGGCTGATTGGGATACAGACCTACTCTAAAATTCTAGACTCTAATATTTCATCATTTCCACCCGTCAATGTAGATCATGCTGAAACCTTTTTCAAACTGTTTATATCACTTATATCTTCTACTGTGATGTTTGCTTCCCTATTAAAAATAAGCATCTGGTAAAATTCCCTTACCCCCTTTGGTGGGATAGAGAGTGTACGGATATGATTCATGCCAGGAATGTAGCAGAACGTTTATACAATTCAAATATGAGCACAAGTAACTTTATTGAATATAAACGAATTGTTGCTAAGTCCAGAAAACTTTTTAAAACAAAAAAGAAAGAGAGTTGGCGTTCTTTCTGTTTGTCATTAAATCCTTCAACACAAGCATCAGTTGTATGGAATAGGTTGAGACAATTCAGAAGAGGTTTCACTCCAGTGTCCCCAAGGTGCTTACCTAAAACTGTTGGTGAACACTTATCAAAACTAGCTCCTCCTTATGTGCGCAATGAAAAAGAAAACGGTATTTATAATTTCCCCCCTACAGCTTCCTATGATCTTATGAATGAACCATTTACATTTGAAGAACTTAGTGGAATTCTGTTGCATGTTAAGGATTCTGTACCAGGAGTTGTTGGGTTTTCATACTCATTTATCTGTAAGGCAGATAAAAAATGTCAACGTTACTTTCTGAACTTCGCTATCCTTGCTTTCTGCTTGGTTCAGTGCCCATTGATTGAAAACTTCAATCCATTATACCAATATTAAAACCAGGGAAACATCCCACTGACATAATTTATATAGACCCATTGCCCTTTCTTCAGTCCTATTTAAATTAATAGAACATCTCATTAAAAACCGCCTTGAGTTCATTATTGAAAATAGAGAAGTTCTTCGCAAGTCCCAGTTTGGTTTCAGAGAAGGTTTGAATACTGCTGATAGTGTAAGTATACTAACTTCTGACATTCGGTTATCCTTCAGTAAAAAAGAGTCTGTTGTTACAGTCTTTCTAGATATTTGCATATGATAAAATTCTTCTTCCTTTTCTTATCCTCAAAATGCAACAGTCCCTACAAGGATCATCAAAATTGTAGCCGATATCCTGTGTGCACGTTATGTTGAACTTAGAACCCTTGGGGATTGTTCTGACCGAATGATGGTTTAGAAAGCTTTACCACAAGGTTCGTTCCTTAGGCCTATCCTATACCGCTGATCTAACTGCATGTTTTAACTATGATTATAACATTTTACAGTATGCAGATGATATAGCCATGTACGTCTCTGGCCCTTCCATCACAGATTCAACCCAATCCCTAAACATCTCGTTAGACTCATTGAACCAGTGGCTTATTAAAAACGGCCTGTCTCTCTAAGTCAAAAAGTTCTGCTTTAGTATTTAATAGAAAATGATCAATTCAAATTCAAATTGAGAGTCAAATTGTTCCAGTAAAGGATTCACCTAAATTTTTAAGGATTATCTTTGACTCGAAATGATCAGGGACAAATCATATTACTTATTGGCATAAAAAATGTGAGCGCAACTTAACAATTCTCAAAGTGCTTGCTGGTGTTTGGTGGGGTGCTCACCCTTTCACTTTGAAGCTTGTTTACAATGCTATCATTAGGAGTGTTTTGGATTATTGCTGCTTTGTACTGCATCCTTGTAACAAAAAAGCATTACATAAATTTGATGTTCCAAAGTATAAGATCCTTAGAGTTGTTATTGGTGCTATGAAGTCAACACCGACTAACGCCTTACAAGTTGAATGCTTGGATCCTCCTTTCCAAATTCGACGTCAATACCTAGCAGATTGCTTTCATGCTAAAGTTTTTTCTCTTTCTTCTTACCCTTTGCTACCAATTTTGGAAAAAATAAACATAGCTTCGAATTGTCCTAACTTTGATAAAAAATGTGTACCTTTATTATATATAGACTCCCAGATCATAAAGCATTCAATTAAATTTTCTGACCCTCTTAGTAGCATCATGACCATAACTCAAAATCAATTTAAAAGTGGTATACGTACCAAGTTAATTATTGATATCAGAACTGCCTTATACCGATGTTCAAAAAGGGACTTAAATGTGACTAGACAGGAAACATTATTTTATTGAAGGATACAATCTCTCTAATTGTGCCAAACAAAATATATTCACTAACTGGAATTTGGAATAGGAGCATAGTTCAAAACGAAAAGGATCTTTCTACGCTGTTATCCCCCCATAGCCATGGTTTTTTAAAGAAAATGCTCCCTAAAGAAACGGTATCTGTGTTGTGCCGTTTGCGATTAGCTCACTGTTTCTCTACAAAACTCACGTCCGTGATAGCTCTATTTGTGAATGCGGACTTGAAGAGAGTTCACTAGATCATATTTTCTTTGCCTGCCAAAATAATCTAGTCTTTTTTTTCTGTATACTAAACTATCTAAATTAAATATTCCTCTCCCTATCAATTTTTGTTCTCTTTTAACTCACTTTTCCCTGAAACTATGTGATGTACTATCAAAATGTATTAATGATAATAATACTTTAGAACAATTTATATATTAATATGTATTATCTATATATCTATGGGTTCTGATATGAAAGTTTAATGTTTTAACAAATTATTAATGCTGCTTTACCATGCTCGTCACCGTCTCCTACGACAAAGTTTTAGACGTATTTATTTTAGTATTGCATCAAAGTACTTGCTGCTAGCGGTATTAGCTAACTTGTGATGGCTCAGTTGCCATAACGAAAAAAAGAAGAAGAAAAAATTAAGATCTTAAACATGATACTGCCAAAATTGTGGCAACCTCACAAACGCCATTAATTAAAAGTTGAAGTTAAATATGTCACACCAGCTAGAGTTACGGTGATGTGTCTGTCTATGCCAGCTATATTGAATTGAACACGGGGCAGGGCGACTTGTGTACGCAACTGTTGCATTCAAATAAGTAAAGATTAGTTTAAATTACTGCATTGAGATAAATATCAAATTAGAATTTCACTATGGACGGAAAAACAACAAAAATGCCGAAAGTGGCAAAGGTAAACATTTCAGTATTAGGCTAACGTTAATATGATAAACTAGGACTTGTTTTTGTTATTCTGATACTACTTTCATAAATATTCTAGGTTAAAAATAAAGCACCAGCAGAAATACAAATCACTGCCGAACAACTACTTAGAGAAGCTAAAGAACGTGACTTAGAAATTCTACCACCTCCACCGAAACAGAAAATATCAGATCCAGAAGAACTAAGAGACTATCAGCATCGCAAACGTAAAGCATTTGAAGATAACATTAGGAAGAATAGATTGGTAAGTTCCAAGATGAAGATTTCAATAGATGCTGCATTGATTGTTTGTTTTTATGACAATGAAATGTATAAGTGGTGTAAATAGTAGATAAAATATATTACATTACTTCAGGTTATTGGAAATTGGCTGAAATATGCTCAGTGGGAAGAATCACAGAAGCAGGTTCAGAGAGCAAGATCTATTTATGAGAGGGCTCTGGATGTGGACCATAGAAATGTTACCCTGTGGTATGTGATGATACTGTATCATACAGTATATTTTTATATTTTTCCATATGCATTTTTTGTTTTTGTTTAAGGTTGAAGTATACCGAAATGGAGATGAGAAACAGACAAGTAAATCATGCTCGGAACCTATGGGATAGAGCTGTTACTATACTTCCAAGAGTGTCACAGTTCTGGTACAAGTATACTTATATGGAAGAAATGTTAGAAAATATCCCAGCAGCTAGACAAGTAAGAAAATAAAAATATAATATATATTAATTTATGAAAACAAGTAACTGAATAAACTTAAATTATAGGTTGGATATAATATTACAATGCAACACAATCTGCTCAACCTTATGAAGATCATCAGTTCTTTTTAAATCATTGGAAGGGTTTTCAATTCAGGGGCATTTTTAATATTTAGAAGTGAAGCCCTAACTTACAAACCCAAATACTAGGTTAATTTTGAATACTTTCATTTCTTTATAGGTCTTTGAACGTTGGATGGAATGGCAGCCAGATGAACAAGCATGGCAAACATATATAAATTTTGAATTAAGGTACAAAGAATTAGACAGGGCTAGGCAGATTTATGAAAGATTTGTTATGGTACATCCAGATGTTAAGAACTGGATTAAATATGCAAAGTTTGAAGAAAATCATGGTTTTATTAATGGTGCACGAAAAGTATTTGAAAGGGCTGTCGAATTTTTTGGAGATGAAGACCTTGATGAGAGGCTCTTTATTGCATTTGCAAAGTTTGAAGAAAACCAGAAAGAGCATGACAGATCTAGGGTTATTTATAAATATGCTTTGGACCATATTTCAAAAGATAGGAATAAAGAGTTATATAAAGCATACACTATACATGAGAAAAAATATGGTGACAGGTCTGGTATTGAAGATGTTATTGTCAATAAAAGAAAATACATGTATGAACAAGAAGTGATTGAGAACCCAACAAACTATGATGCATGGTTTGACTACATAAGGCTTGTAGAAAATGAAGGCAATGTTGATGATATTCGTGACACTTATGAAAGAGCTATAGCCAATGTACCTCCATCAAAAGACAAGCAATTCTGGAGACGCTATATTTACTTATGGATTAATTATGCTCTATATGAAGAATTGGAAGCAGAGGATGTTGAAAGAACAAGACAGGTTTACAGAACATGTTTAGAATTGATTCCACACAAAATATTTACCTTCTCAAAAATATGGCTGATGTATGCTCAGTTTGAAGTTAGATGTAAAGATTTAAGGCAAGCAAGAAAAACATTGGGTATAGCTCTTGGTATTTGTCCTAGAGACAAATTATACAGAGGGTATATTGACTTGGAAATTCAGTTGCGAGAATTTGATAGGTGTAGAATATTGTATCAAAAATTTTTAGAGTATGGGCCTGAGAACTGTATAACATGGATTAAATTTGCAGAATTGGAAACCTTATTAGGTGACTCTGATAGGGCTAGAGCCATTTATGAAATAGCTGTAGGACAAGCAAGATTAGACATGCCAGAACTGTTGTGGAAAAGTTACATAGACTTTGAAGTTCAGCAAGGTGAGACAGAGAAAGCTAGACAACTCTATGAAAGATTGTTAGAAAGAACTGTCCATGTTAAAGTTTGGTTATCTTATGCAAAGTTTGAACTGAATGCAGAGAATGCTGATAATATTAACGTCGAGTTAGCAAGGCGTGTTTATGAGCGTGCAAATGACAGTTTAAGAAGTGCTGGTGAGAAAGAAGCTCGAGTGCTTCTTCTAGAAGCCTGGAAAGATTTTGAAACTGAAATTAAAGATCAAGAAAAACTTGAAAAAGTTATGACTAAAATGCCAAGGAGAGTTAAGAAAAGACAGAAGATTGTCAATGAAGGAGGTGTTGAAGAAGGATGGGAGGAAGTGTTTGATTACATTTTCCCTGAAGATGAGATGGTTAGACCTAATCTTAAATTACTTGCTGCTGCAAAGCAATGGCGTAAACAAAAAGAAGTTACAGAGCCAGAACAAAATGTTAATGATGAACAAAGCTCAACACCTCCCCGAAAAAGTGATAATGTTGATGCAGATGATGACAGCAGCAGCTCTGATGAAAGTTGAAAATATATTTCATTAAAAGATTATTTTAGTAGTTAATATTTTATTTTACTATTCCATGTCAATCAACATCTTCAGGTCTGACAGGATGAGTCAGTGGTATTACTGATTTTTTATTAACATCTCTTGAGCATGCCTTCCTCATATCTGTAATGAAGAACAACAATTAAATATCATACATATTGGCTGTAGAGAACAAGTTTATTATTTACCAAGAAATTCATATTTACCATAAGCATCTTCATCTGGGTCTCCAGAATAATATTCTAATACAGTTCTGTACACTATATATCCTAAATTTTTGTACATATTGATTGCCACCTTATTGCTAACTCTTACAAATAGATCTACAAAATAGGCTTTTTTCCTGAAACAATTTTGTAGATATCACTCAATTTTTTTGCAACTAGAAATAAATTATAAAACAATTGATGTCTTTACTTCTCAGAAACTTCTTCTAAAATATTCATAAGAGTAGCAGCCAGTCCCAATCGTCTGTACTCAGGACTCACTGTTAAAGCTGTGACATGACCATGCCAATTGTCTCCATGTCCCTCAGCTTTGCCCATAACTGAAGCAAAGAAAAAATATATTATAATTAATCATTTGAAAACTGCAAATTGTTTATTTGATTCGATATCATAGTTGCACTAAGTCAGTTGTGAAGCCAGGTGCCTATCCCAGTATGTTAATCTTATCGAGAAGACAGGCAATGAACTCTTTTTTTTTTTACAAATTTAAATAATTTTGTACCTATTAGGTTAACATGTGTTTGAGTTTCAAACACTTATTTTGAAATGCAAGCAAATTAGATTATTATACAGTTCATACAGTAATACTTTCAAGTAGTTTTCATGTAAAACTATGCTGTTTATGTATCTTTGTTTAGGTTATTACATGATACTCTTTATATACTTAGTCTGGCCATAAATAATGTTACAATTAAAAAACATATTACATTTGAATTTGGAATAATGTAATTCTTATATGAATATTAATTGTTCTCATTTTCGCACCAATTCATGTTATTATATTTGTGTAATATTAAAATAGAGTGGGTACAGTTGGAGGAATGGTAATAAATCAAAGAGAATGGAACTGCATAAATGCTGAATCTTGCAACAATATCGAATCAAAATGCACTTTTTGTCTCCATCCACTTGATGTTAGTCAATGTTTATGTACCGGGCTACTGATATGTAACAATGAAACCTCCTCTATTTGTCACAGAAAATAGATCAGGCTGTCCATGTAGAGTTTATACGAAAGTGTGATCAATGCTGTGAAGGCAAGAAGGAGAGAAATTAATATAGCATCTAGAACCATGTCGCATATTTTAAGAGATTACTTAGGACAATAGTAATTATTTAACTTATGATTTTAAAATGAATGGTAGCTGAAGATGGTGGCCGTCATATAGTCCCAATCTTGATCCACTGGATTATGGTTTATGGTCAGTTTTAGAAAGTATGGCATGCTCTAAATGATATGGTAATTTGGAGTCCCTATAACAATAACATTGGCAGTGAATAATATTCCCATGGCGAGAATCCATCTTTCTATTGATGACTGGTCTCAATGTTAAAAGGCCTGTATTAAAGTCAAATGAGCTTATATCCAAGACTTGCATCAGGAAAAAAATCGGACATCTCGTGATACATAGTAAATTCTGCTTGGACTGTCAACGTGTTAATAAAATCCATCATACACATATTTAAATCACCTACATATATACATATACACATCCTTTATCTGCATAGAACAAATAAAATAAAAATCAATTTTTGCTCATATACATCAGAAAATTACACATATAGCCTCTTTGTGATGATAGTTTAAGTAGGTATTTTAAGTCATGCTGGGTTTAGACCTAAGTAAACCACTAAGATAAAAATAATGTACATACTGTATCCCATTATTTCACCACTAGCAGATTCCACAACTTGAAAGTATTCAGGCCAGTGTGCTAAGTACTGAGTGTAAAAAGATAACCCATATGTCTCCGTCAGTGGATCTAAATTTCTGTAAATAAGGCATAATATTATTATTCACTTATGTTCAGCTGGCGACAGGTACCTTTAACATAGCCGTCCCTTTATTTTAGTTTTACTAAAATTATTAATTGCCACCTTTGATTACAAATCGTATCCTCCTATTGAAAATCATAGTAAATACATTAAATAAAACTAATACAAAAGAACCGTCAAACGGCTACTTTACATTTACTACCTGTATCAATTAACATACTCACACATTATTGAATTTTAACATATCTTCACAAGTAAACGGTCTGATAGTAGTCATCGTAGAATTATGAAAATATATTTCAGTTCTTATACAACACACTCGCCTGTTGAGCAAATTACTGAAAAGTAGAGGTGAAGCATATATACTGGTACAGGTATTGAAACTGAAGGTGAGGCGTATATACTGAAACAGGTATCACCACTAGGTTTTATATAAGACGTCTCGCGTACGAGTACGTAATCGTAACACAAACACGTATTAAGCGTATTTAGAAGTACTGAAGAGTTCGCGGACGACGATCCCACTCAACGCATAGGTACTCAATAGACAATACGATATGAGGAGTCAAACTCTAAAATGAAATAAAATTGACTCTGTGAAGTTAAAAATAAGACCGATTTTTCAACGCGATGGAAGTATGTTTGAGTAAAAGAGGTGAGTCCCGATTTTGAACAACAATAAACATTAAAAAAGATTATTAAAGGTAAAGTTTAAAAAAGTTTATTTTTAAAGATCATGCAGTTGAAGCAGATATCAGACAGTTGAATTGATTTGCATTTTTAATATACCAAAATGTTCAAATTAAACAGTGTTTTTACGGTTTCATACTAAATAAAACTTTGCATGAGTGGTGGTGGTGTTAATAAACTAAACTTGTACCTAGAGTTGCCAGGTATTTAAATTGCTTCACAACCGGTTTTCTGTGAGGCCGTGCTGTCGCACCAGTCGAGCCGGCCCATTCGTTCCTAAGCATGGTTCTACCACTTACTAATTTGAAAAGCCTAACAATTACCGGACAAGCCGTGCACCGTACTTTGGCCTTATACGCAACATAAAAGCCTGACTGTGTCCGGCTTTATTCGGACGCATGGCAACGCTACTTGTACCCATAAATATTTTTGATTATCGTATATCTTCATAAATACCTAATAATATTAATGACTTTTCTTTATTGATATAATTGTCGTGAGTAATGATACAATTTCAAAGTGAAAATAAAACTGCATAAATGGTGTTGGTGTAAATAAATAGGTATTAACTTTTTAGATATTATAAATATTTTTGACCTTCGTATACTTAAACCTACACATCATGGTAGGGTAAGGTGAGGACCCTTCGTACGGTTTCCACTATATTATTTTTTTATTTTTTCATGAATCAATCACTTGACAGCTTAAATTTATAGTCTGACTATCTGAGATTCATATATAATAATGACAGATGAATTCATCTGATGTTTCAACCATAATTATTATTTAAACTAAATCTGGATATGAATATGTACGAATCTGCCCCAACAACACCTATGTACAGTTGGGGGTGCCTTCGTACGCTGTGGGGTAGTTCCATACGTGTGATTAAAACGACACATATAAATCAAAATTCTTATATTATCAATGAAATTAAACACAACAATAAAGATTTAACTTCTATTAAACAAAAATAAAATACTTTTCTTATAGTCAACAAAAATTACATAACTTTTCCTATGTAAAACAAAACTTAAATGACTTTTCTTAAAATTTACGGAAATTTAATTACTTTCCTCTAACAATAAAACATGAAATTGCTTCATTTTCTACGTAAATTAGTTATCTTAAATTTAGAATCACATTTTTTATCTTTGGTGTGTTAATTAACATAAAAACTATTAAACAGTAAAATTAGAAAAAAATAATGAAAAAGTGAAAAGTTTTAGGTTCAGGAAGAATAATTTAAACATCAGTTATATAAACAGTATCAAGATCTTCAACATTAGGGAAAACAAATGTCCACGAAAAGCCCGGCTTATAAGAAAGATGGCTGGCTTGTACTTTAAATTCAGTCTGACTATAGTGACCGAAAACTTTTCCTACATAGTAAATAACACTTTTTTTCTTAGGGAACCTCACTAAAATAAACGAACCGTCTATTTTCTGGTATTACATCAACTGTCAATTAGCTTCTGTTCATTTCAAAATTTTCATTCTCGGTTTCATCTTTATCTGTGATATCAGGTGAACTCTCTTGAAAGCTTATATCAGATCCATCACACATTAAAATCAGCTAAACTACGTTTCATTTGTCTTGCCCTAGCCTTTCTTTCCTGTTATAGCTTTTACAATTGCTTTTCATTGTGTTTCTCTTCAATGAGATTTTTTCGGGTGTGTTAGTATAAATACGTGACTTTCCTGGCCCTTTGTTTGTTTTATTACTTTTTACAACAGTCGGATAGGGTCGACTTGCCTCTGGTGTCAAAACTGTCTTCAAAGGAGCTACTATTTGATGGATTGGTGAATTATTCAAAGCATCTGGTTCATTCAAGCATCTAAATTAAACCTTTGTAATTCATCATCATAAGTTATCAATGGTGAGTTAATAGTTTGTTCTGTAGATTCTCGCGGAACCTCGAAGAAATCCTGTGTTCCAGAAGTAGAGGGTTGGCAGATATCAGAGACACTTGGCTGCAGAGTAGGTGCTGACAAATCTTCAACGACGTTTTGAGTAGGAGGCACATGTTCTAAGTTACTGCATGTATACACCTCAGTTGAAGCAAAATCTTCGTCGCTAAAGCCTAATTTATTAAGAGGCCATATTCCGGGTTCGTAAACCCGCTTGTGATATTTTTAGCCGTAATTGATTCGAAAAATGCAATTTTTAAAAGCTTTGGAATATTGTAAATTGTCAATGCTTTATCTGGATTCATTATATGCCAATTATTGAAAGCAATTTTCAACTTTGATTTAAATGGTCCAAAGACTCCCACATCAAGTGGTTGTAGGCGGTGAGATATATGTGGTGGAAAAGAGAGGTAAATTATGTTTTCTTTGGCGTAGTTGATGACTTCGAGAGAAACAAGGCTATCATGATTGTCACACAACAATAATATATGGCTATCTTTTGTGCAGAATGTTTGCTTCTGGATATGTTTTAAAACAGAGGTGAATATATCGCTATTTATCCAGCTTGTTTTATTTGAAGCGCCGAGACTTCCTTCGGGTGCTACTTCGAGAAAATTATCTATATAATGAACGCGTGGAAACACGTAAAGTACAGGAATGGTATTTCCACTGGCAGATATAATACCACCAAAAGTTACGAGCTCGCCTCTGATACAATTTGTCCGACTTGTTTCTGACATCTTGGAGCCAAGACTGGGAGTAGTTAGAACAGTAGGTACACCTGATTTGACGAAATTAAAGGTTCTGTCAGCAGGTTATGGATGTCACTCCAAAACTGTCTTCAAGTTGGTATAAAACTCGGTAACCGAAGTTTTGTTAAACGCAAAAGATCTGGCAGCGCTGGTATTTTCGGGTTTTGCGTAGAATGAGTTCCAGGTTTCTTCTGCGAAAACCATACATTCATGCTTTACCAGTCATCATATTTTCTTCCCACTTTATATATTTCAAACTCAAAGATTTGGCATATGCTAGCTTTCTTGCTTGAATCGTTGTAAATCCATAATGCATCTTACAACATTTGATAATATAATCATTTAGCAGTTTTTCTTCTTCCATAGAAAAGACTTGGAAACTTGTATATTTAGAGTCAAATGTACGGTTTCTTGACCCTTCAGCATCACTGCTGTTATTTTATTTTTTTACTCGGCTTTCTAATGTTGCAATTTCAAATTGTCAAGTACAATTCTTTCTATACGATAATACTCGTTGCATAACATCCTGTATTGCTGATTGCATGGATTCTTTATCCTCAGCTTGTCTGCTTGTCCTTTTTAGTTTATAACTATGTTTCTGTAAAAATATATTTTAATGTTAATAGGAAAGCAACATAAATAAAGTATTGAAAACGAATCTTAAGTATATTTTGCTACTTACTAATAGAATACTCTACACGAAAACTTATTTCATCTACGGTAACAATAAACAAAAACATTCATCAAGAAATTACTTACCGAGCGCGAAAACACGTTCGTGTCTGTCACTTCACTACTACGTACTTACCTCGATACTACGTTGACGTAAAGTTGGTATCTCGACTCACGCACATATACAACTGTGTTTTATGTGTGCGTGCAGCAGTTACTACTGTTAGACTTTGGAATGCCCTACCGCACTCAATACGTAATAGCTCTTCTCTGCACTTGTTTAGGAAGAGAATAAAGGACCATTTTCTCTCACAACAATAATATTCAGACAGATTATGTATGTATGTTGTATGTATGAATATTTGTATTTATAGGTTACTTAGTTTTTTTGTTCTTTTCTACCCTTTTTCTTCTTATTCATTTCACTTACGAGGTACACGTGATTGCCTTTAGCTATTTTTTTTATAATCCTCTATTTTCTAGGTTTGCTGGAAGACAACTCAGTTTTTGGTTAAGCACGTCTTTGTACATACCATTTCCTTATTTTTAAAGATATATGTAATTTTATAAAAAAATAATAAAGAATAAATACAAATAAAATACTAAAAGACTAATTCGATTTAAATTACGAATGTAAATAAAGTATTTTGAAATTTTTTAAGTACGCCCGCTAGTGAGTTTGAACCTAATTAATTTTATGCATGAAATCTAAGATCCGATCCTAAGCCTGGTAAAGTAGAAAGGAAATATTTCATATCTCTTGACGCATATTTGTACTGGAAGCGTCGTATTGGAGACATACTTAAAATGTACGTTTATTTATCTATGACTGATGACAGTTGAAAGTATCTACCCGTATACTTAGAAGTATTTTGAAACCTGACTTCTGTACCGGGTATTTAACGATACCCATACCTTGAAGGCCGAGGCCTTTCACAGGTTTGTAAGTATGTCTCATCCCTTCTGAAAAGTGAAATTAATTACACTAATCTTATTTATATATGAAGGCCGAGGATATATTTTTTTCAAGGATTCATCTAAAGTCTATAAATAATGTATGCCTAGCATAGAATAGTATAGGTACATAATGCCGCCTATTCACTACCAATCTGCCAAATAACCAATAACCTTTTCCTTCCATTATATTCTTTTAAATATCAATATTTTATTATTTCCTCCAACTTTTTTCCTTTTCAAAAACAACTATTATTTACATTTATATTTAAGACTTTACAAACCATACAATCAACGGACACCAAGAACACCCAGACTCGGGACGGCTATTTGAGGATCACACAAATTTTCGTCTCGTGTGGAAATCGAACGCCGGACCTCTGACCCATGAACTCCACGGATTCATCATAAATACAGTACACTTGTATCTTCTGGAATAGTCCAGAAGATACTAGTACGGGTGTAACTGTATGTATGACGTATGTAATATTTATTAGTAATTAAATTTATCTTTCAAGATTTGTTTGCATTGTTAGTAACTTAAGTATTTAGTTATATACAAATTAAACTTATACAAAATTGGTAAAATGAACCACCAAGTGGGAGTGTTTGTGGCCTGGTTGTGTGGTTATTCTGATGAAGGAGATATAGGCTAATTGTAAGCATTCATTTTCTTTGTAAATGTCAGTAATCAGTATCTTACATGTTTTATCTATATATTATGATAACAAATTGTTGCCTGCCAAATTTCATGTGACCGGCCTGCTCGTTTGCCTATCCTATCACATAAAAAAAAATTCAAACTGTACTAAGATTGTAATGTGACTGTAACTGTAAGAAACCTATATATTGTGAATACAATACTAAAGAGGCAAAAGACTGTAAACGTTTTGTCCTTTAAATCAGTTCAGGCGAAGGAATCACGTCGTTGCAATGGCAGAACGAGTCAGGACCTATTTTGCAAGACAATAATTTTAGCAACAATCAACTTTTTTCTATGATTTAATAAACAGAAAGTTAGACATTGAGAAGTTAATATCATATGAATATAAAAGAGAGTTAGCTGTTGGCTGGAAAACTTTAATTAGTAGGAAACAGAAGAATTGAAAAATTATATAAGATAATTTTCTCTACCTACTCAAAGAATCAAGCCGTAGTAGTAACAAATGCACAAACACATATACCCATATCATCATACACAAACATACACTTGACACACTATTATTTTTATTCTTTAATAGCTTTTACTTAGATACATACTATTATGGTGCTTACCAGAGGAAGTTGTAAGCTACTGTTACGTTATTGTTATGGAAGAACGTAGCCTAAAAGTTCTCGAATTGTTTAGAAATATTATAATAAAGCATGATTACCTCGCCTATCGAACGATCCCTTGTGTTAGTAAAGGTGAGGCGTATATACTGTAACAGGTTTCAACACTAGGTTTTATATAAGACGTCTCGCGTACGAGTACGTAATCGTAACACAAACACGTATTAAGCGTATTTAGAAGTACCGAGGAGTCCGCGGACTACGATTCCACTAAACGTATACGCGTAGGTACTCAATAGACAATACGATACGTACGAGGAGCCAAACTCTAAAATACTCCAACCATAGCAAGACGCGTTCATATACGCGTTCGTTTATGAATGTGTGAGTGAAAAACGTCCCAATGCTGAAAGTAAATTGACTCTGTTATGTTAGAAATAAGACCGATTTTTAAACGCGCTAGAACGTACGTCCTAACTTTGCAAAGCATATATGGTAGTATGTGTGAGTGAAAGAGTGAGTCCTGATTTCGAACAGCAATAGACTAAAAAATATTTATAAATTTTATTTTTAAAGATCATGCAGTTGAAGCGGCCATAAGACAGTTGAATTGATATGAATTTTTAATTTACCAAAATGTTTAAATTAAACTTCAGTGTCGTCAATTGATTGACAGTTCCGCGAATCGTTTGACTGCGGTGATTGTTATTTTTGTCAGTCAGTGTTTTTACGGTTTCCATCAGGCAAAGTGGAGTCACTCTGGTAGGCTAATATAAAAAAAAAAAAAACTGCATGTGTGGTGGTGGTGTAAACAAACTAAACTTGTACCCTTAAATATTTTTGATTATCCTATATCTTCATGAATACCTAATAATATTAACAACTTTTCTTTATTGATAATTGTCGTGAAAATAAAACTGCATAATTGGTGTTAATATAAATAAATAGGTATATATTTTTTAGACATTATAAATATTTTTGACCTACGTATATCTTGGTACATAGTTAAACCTAATAATAGTTACTTATTGGTAAAAGTGATAAATGGTGTGAGCTAATAGTTTTAATAGATTGTGTATATATTAGTGAATTAAGTGAAGCTCTTGTTTTTAATTGTCAGGACAAAGTTTGTTTAAATACACATTTTTGGAGAATACATCGGAAAAAAAACGTAAACGTGTGAAAACGGAATCAGTCGCTATCAAAACCAGTTATAATATACATGCATATACTGTTTGCAATATTCCGTTCTTAGGCATACTCTGACGCGTACTTCTACATACTCGTGGAACTAGTCTTTGGAACGCGTATCTTAGCGTACTCGTACTCGTAAAACTCAGTACATGTTTTAGCAAGTACGACTCACCTCTATGTGTTAGAGAAACATAGATCCGTTCCTCTACAGTGTAAACAACAATAAGTAGATAGTGACAGTCGTGGCTATGAATAACATTTCACACTAATTATTATAAATCAGAATTCAAAATCAGACTAGTAAACTCCTAGAAATGGTGGATCTTTCAATGGTCTTAAATTATCATTTTAAGTACTAGTAAGACCGTTAAAGAGATTTGTACATATTTATTATACAATACTAAAAGTTGATAATAGTTATTTAGTATGTAAATTAAAACGAATCATAAATTTCTAATTTCTAAACGTTTTCAGTTACTGTGTTACCATACATTTGTTTTTTCTTACAAGTAATTAAAATTATAAAAGAAGTTAAACAACGATTGCTAACAAAATCATGACGAAATTTTCAATGTTAATAAAATAGTTTCAAAGTGAAATTTGAATAATATGTTACATATTTGTCTATACTATTATTACAAAAAATATTTAAAGATTATTGCCACATACAAAAAAAATTAGAACTAAAGAGTTATTATCTGACTCGTTTTAACACATGTCGAAAGACATATTTATTACTCTTTTACAAGCTAAAAGCTCAAGTGGAGCGATCTATGGGCTTCTTGCAGTTTACCAACACGACAATGGCCGAATTGTCCGTATAGGATATTTTTTATTGGCCCTTACGTCCCAACCTGCCATGTCTTTGGTTTTAAAAATGGCGTATACAAGCTTTTTGTTTGCCGGTGTATGCTGTTGAATACTTTCCAAGACCTTGCGTGCTCTCAGACAAGACTTAAAGGACGTGAATATGAAATTAAAGTACATGTGTAGGTATATAATCAACGCTGTGGACCCCGTGAACGAAATTTTGTAGCGTTATGGTGAATTAGAATGGTGTCTGTGGCTTGTCAATCTTGCACGTCGTCAGGTTACCCGTTCGTAACGTAAATATCACCCAGAGAGCGTTTTATATTTCAGATATGTCTGCTTCGCAAAACAGTAGATAATGGAGAGTTCAGAAGATGATGCGGGCACAGCGACGAACGCTTCCCGCCGTGCATCGGCGCGGGAAAAGAACGTCGGACTGGCCGAGGACGTTAATGCAACTAGTAGTTTACACCAGAAACCATCTGAAGAACGATCGTCAAGTGAAATTCCTGCGATGTCGGAAGATAATTTCGACGGAGATAGCGTACCGTCGCCGTCGTCGCAGGATGTCAACACAAGCACAGAAGCGATTTTGGACATGATAGATGAAATCGTGGATGGCCCAGACGCTCCAAAGCGGCTACCGCTACCATCAGAATTTGTCGACGGGTTAAACGAAGAGTTTGCTACGACTAGTTATAATCTCAACATCATACAAGAATCGGTTAACAGTCATAGTGAAAACATTACACCAATTCAAATAGTATCGCCTGTCAGTTGCGTGCCTGGCGATAGTATTAATCCGAATCCGGAAAGCATTGACAATTTAGCAGAATGCTCAGCACTTGGTGAAATCCCTGCTAATAATGTAAATACTAAAAGTGTGGATTCATTAGCAGCAAGTTCATCTGTGTTTGAGAGTGAGAACATAGTTGTGTTATCTAAAGCAGAGGATAGTTTAGTGTCAAATGTGTTAAGTGAGACATCTGCAGCTTGCCCTCTGTCTAATATTCCTTCCAGAAGTGAAGAACAGACAGATAGAAATGTATCTGATGTTAGTGTAAGTGAAAACCAGGATCGAACAGTTAAGTGTGTTACATCCAGTGATACCCGAGACAATGTGACTGTTGAAAGTGCAGAATCAACATCTAGTGATAGTAGTGTTAGTGAAAGTAAGGCCTCATTTGTGGACCCACAAATACGGTCACCACTGAGACGGAGACTTGTACGGCCAGCACCAAGTGATAGGCGACCGGACTCTACAGTGTCCTCCACTGTTGACTCTCAAACTACTAATGATAATATTGTCACTGCTGAACAATCTAGTAGTGAAAATATTGCCAAGGATGTGACAAGCTCATCTGATGTTGTACCCATAATACATGGTAATGTTAAACCAGAAGAGATTAGCAATGTAAGTGAAATTAATTACTGCAAAGCAGAAACATCAGTAAGTCCTCCTAAAAAAATTAAGCTTATTAGACAAAAAAATAGCGCTGGTATTAGTAATAAAGAAACTTCTCTAAACAAAACAAATGTTTTGGTTGGAATCGAGCTATGTCAGTCAACCTCACGTGACAATCACTCAACTAATTTACCAATTTCAACTATAGAATCATCAAGTACTTCTAGTTTATTGAAATCCCAAGAACCTTATGATAGTCCAGTTTTAAGGAATAATTCCATGTCTGAAAAAGAAATTGAACCACTGAGTGTTGAAAATGAAGATGTTAATGAAAATTCCCAGTCCACAATATCACTCCAATCCAATCCAGATAGAGATGATAATCACAGAGAAAGCAACTGTGAGCAAATAGTATCTGCTGAATCTAGCTCTGTTACAGTTAGTGGTGGTAATACATGTAACTCTGGACAGAAAATCAATAGTTTACCTATATCTAACTCATTAATACAAACAGTTGACCCTCAAATTAATGATTTAGAACAGAATTACATTTATAATACTCATGATAATGAAGATTACATACCTTTACATCTACCACCTAACAGTAAAGTTGTACAATCAATAAGCAGTGACTTAAAATCAACAACTGAAATTCAACCAGAGCATAGTGTGGTTGAATCATTTACCACATCATCAAAGACTCTTGAATCATTTACCACAGCATCAAAGACTCCTGAATTTAAAACAAGCAGTGTACAAAAATCTCAGAGAAATCAGTTTCAAGCAGACTTAGAATCAATATGTGAGTCCAATGAACTAAAAATAGGGTCTCATTCAATAAGCATTGACAAGGAAACAAAGAGCACTATAGTTACAACTGAAAGTATAGACACTGAATCAAAAAATATAGAAGTGGAATCTAAGAGTATTAAACCAGTTTTAAGGAGCAGTGACCCTAAATTAGAAAGCAGTGAACTTAGACCTTCAAAAATTGAAGGTCTACCAATAAGTAGTCATAAGAGTAGTGAATTAGAGTTGAGAAGTAGTGAGCCCGATTCAAAAAGTAGTAAAGTTCATGTACAGGAAAATGAACTTTCACTTAGCTGTAAGCAACAATCAAAGTGCAGTCTTGAATCAAATATATGTAAGAGTGAGTATGGTCTAACCTTTGAATCTAGTAACAGTGAACTTGATTCCACAAACATAGAGCTTGAAATGAGCAATGAACTGCATCCAAAAACTTCAGAGATAGGAGCTGAGAGCAATCAGCTGAAAGGTAGTAGTAGTAGTAGTAGTAGTCTTGACACAAAAATAAGCAATGCTCAACCAGAGATCTGTGAACTTAAACCAAGTAGCAGTACAACACAATTACAAAGTTCTCAGTGTAGATCACAGGACAGTGAACTTGAATTAATGCATGTAGAGAGAGTACTAAGAAATCAAGAAGTTAAATCTGGTGTACCTATTACAGTTAATTGTCAAAAAGATATTGTAGAAGAAAAACCGGAACAGGATCAAGAGGAAAAGAAAGTACCACCTATTAAATTAAACTTATCTAGATCAAGCATATCTGAAACAAAATTAGAAAATCAACATGTGAGCATTAATAAAAATGACATGCCTTATGAAGAATCAGAGTCTATTAAACAAGTTCCAAAACTAACGATAAAATTGAAACAACACGAAGAAATAAAGTCACCTGTGCCAAAACTTATAATCAAGCCAATAAAACCACCTGTTGAACAAGAAGATGTAAAAGATGACAATGCTTTACAAGTACCTTGTGTGACTAAAATTAATATAAAGCCTATACTCAAACCTGTTGGAAATGTTAATGAAAAATCTATGAAATCGCAGTCAGAAGCTGATAAAGAAATAAAACTGAGTGTTCCTGATCAAGTACCTTGCATCACAAAATTGAACATCAAACCTATATTGAAACCACCAGAGAAAATTAATGACATTCACAGGAAGTCCAGCAGTAGTGAAATATCAGAGTCAGAGTGTTCTGAAAATGATGAGACTACTAGTACTTCAGACCAAGCATCGGCATCTGATCATGGGCCATCTGATGTTGTTCCTAAAGTTACAATAAAACTAGGAAAACCAGGTACTGAAAGTGAAGGCAAATTTTACACTGAGAAAAATGTTCCAAAGCTAACCATAAAAGGCATACAACAGGAAGAAAAGCTAATTATCAGCCAGTCTGAAGATATTCAACCAGAAAAGATACCCAAACTTACTATTAAAACTGTAACTAAAAGTGAAAGTCAACCTCTCAGTCCAAAGTTAACAATAAAGCCCTTAAAACAACCTGACAGCCCAAATAAAGATAGTGAAGCTCATAAAGTTAAGATTACTGATTCATTTGCCACAAGTATTGAAGGCAAAGAAAGTCCATATGTGCCTAAAATTACAATTAAACCTGTAACAAGAATGGATGGAGAGGCTAGAACACCTAAAAAATCTACAGCTGTATGTGATAGCTCTGAAAATATACGTGCTGTAACAAAATTAAACATTAAGCCTATTTTGAAACCTGCAGATAGTGGAGAGTCCTCTGAGGGCCATGATGACAAAGTTCCTGTAGTTTCAAAGTTGAATATAAAACCTGTAATAAAGCCTAAAGATAATGATATAGACTCTAGTTTAGATGAAGTACCTAAAATTACTAAGTTAAATATTAAACCCATAAAAAATCCTGAAGACAACTCTTCAGAAGAAAAAGACTGTGATGAAAAGAATACTGTCATTGATGGAAATAGTATACCTGTTGTAACTAAAATTAATATTAAGCCTATTCTTAAGCCTCAAGAAGAAGAAAAGGAAAAAGATTCAGAAAACTTATCCTCAGAGACTGGGAATTCAAGTGATGATAATGGAGATCATATACCTGTTGTCACAAAATTGAATATTAAACCTATTGTGAAACCAGATGAACTTCAAGAATCCTCTAAATTGGTTTCCTTAAATGAGCAAAGCATTCCTGTTGTAACTAAGCTTAATATTAAACCCTTGATAAAGCCAGGGGAAAGCTTGCCATCATCACCTAAAAAGGAACATAAAGTGGATGTACATGGTACAAGCATACCTGTTGTTACTAAACTTAACATAAAACCAGTAATTAGACCTGAAGATCCAGAAGTAGCAAAAAGTAAAGATGATAGTGAAGATAAATTAGTGAAAAACCCTCCTTTAGTAATGAAAATTAATATGAAATCAGTAGTTGAAAATGTAAATCATGAAAGTGTTAATAATGAGAAAGTTTGTAGTGATGAAACATTAAGTACAACCTTAAAAATTATTAAACTGTCTCATGAGGCAGAAAAGGTTTCAGAGATAAAAGAAATTAAAACCCTTGAATCAGAATCAGTGGTGGATTGTTTAGAATCAAAGCTAACAGTGGAATGTTCAGTAGAAAAAACTCTTAAACAAAACTGTGTACCTGAATCTAAGCAACAGCATGAAGAAAATGACAGAATATCGGTAGTTAAAAAGCCTAATTTAAACACATCAATTGTAAAAGTTACATTAGAAAACCATTCAACTGTAACATCAAATGTTACAAAATGTGATTCTATTCACACACAATCATTACTTGAAGACTCAAATTCAACAAAGGAGGGTAAAACTTTATTACCAAATGAAACTCATATAAACCAGGAGCAGAAAAATATTAATTTTAGATATTTAGAAATGACAGATACTAATTTGAAACAGTCTTATGGTAGTAGACAAAAAATATCATCTGTGCAAAACTGTACATTATTAAAAAAGCTTTTAGAAAATACGAGAGATAATTTAGATAAAAAACTAGAAGCACCCCAAGGTATGAACTGTACTTTATCAACAGAAAGATCTGATTCAACTATACCAACTTGTAAAAATATTGTTAATAGTGATTATATGGTTGAGTCAGGGAAATCTAGTGCAGACAAAACTGTATCTTTAAATGCAGTAGATAAGATCCAGAGAAGTTCTACCCCTGATAAATTGAATGATCTAAGCAAAGTTGATTCTGGCAAATTACATTCAGTTCAACAACTTACAGATAAGGTTATTGATAATATTACAAAACCATTGGAAATATCCATATCTGACAAGATGACTAATCAAAGCTCTGGCCAAGATTCTCCAAGAATTATATTAAAAATAAATAAGACTGATCATGGCCCCTTAGCAAAAATTATAACTGAAGATGTAAAACGGCCAGGTGCTCCAGAGGACTATACTGAAAATACTCATGATATTGTAAATGATAAGCAAAGTCCAAAAAAACATGTAGCAAACCGAAGGAAGCAAGCTTCTGATACATCTTTGAATTTATCTACAGGAAAGAGGTTACGAAGTTCTAGGATAGTTGAAAATACAGACAAGTCTCAAATAAAACGAAACATTGGTAAGAGGCCAGCAGAAACTACTACTCCTCAAATTAAAGATATTAGAGAAGAAGAGTTAACCATATTACAAGCTAAAAGATTGAAATTAGGACAACTATTGTCAGAAAACAAATCCTTAAGTCCTGCTGTGTTACCACAGCTATCACCAACAAAACCTGTTATGGAACCAAAAGCAGTAGTGAAATCAGTTAATCATTCACTTTTAAAGAATGAAAACTGCTCTAAAAATGGTAATTCTAAATTACACAATATTCTGTCGAATTTGCAAGCAAAACAAATGCAATCACTGTCAATGAATAATAGTAACTGTTCTGAAAAGGCCAACACTGTACCTTCCGACTTAGAATGTAATACTTCAATGAGTAGTTCTGATACAGCAGAAGTTGTGCCCATAGAAAATTCTCATATTGAGCTGCAACAGATGATTATTAATGAAAATTCTGATTTTCGAGATCTCACAGTGCCTGAAGAGTCTTCTCAGGATCCACTAGAAGTTGACACTGGAAAACCGACAGTAGTACTAGTTGAAGCTGTAGACATTCCTAAACCTGTGGAATTAACTCCGCAACCCAAGAAGCGCGGTCGACCACGGAAATTACCAGTGTCAGAGGGAGCTAAACCTGTGGTTACGTTGCCAGTGAGTGCCCTCGAGGAGCGGCCACAGCGGTCTCTTCGATTAATGAGGTGAGATATTCACTATTCATTGGCTTTTCATCATTTCATAAAGTTGTATTTAATGTCGATTTTATAATACATAACATTTATAAAATTTAAAAACAATGTTTCAGGGACAGGCCTACTATACTTCAGAAGCCACGTGGGCGCGGTAGAGGGCGTGGGGGTCGACGGTCAGAAATTTTACCTCCTATGGAATCGCCATCAGTCACCATTATTCAATCTGCACCTGAGGAGCCAGGCGATGAGCGGCCGACTGTTGAAATAGATCCTACAAGTTCTAGGATAAAGTTGCCTCGGATGACGGAAGCTTTAGATAACATGCCTTCTATGTGCACAACACCTTTGTCGAGTAGGCGGCGCAACTCTTCTGGAACGTTTTCTACGGGAGATACGCCTGATCATAAAGTAACTATTGATAGTCCACTGCCAAAGGATGAATTCCCGAACACACCAGAGCCAAGCAGTTCAGGACGAGGGCGAGGTGGACGTGGAAGCCGTGGAGGTCGTGGACGCACGCCGCGTGGACGAGGGCGGGGGAGAGGAGGGGGACGGGGCGCTATGTACATGAAAGTAAGTATAAAGTGTTGTTATAAATGTTCAGTTAAAATAGCTGACTGTAGAATTGACAAAAGTACACTAAGTTTGTGCAGTTATGTGTTCAAAAGTTCCTGTGTGTGTAATTTTAGGAAACTTTGGGCATCTATGGACGAGTGTGTGGACCAGCTACAACGACGGTTCAATTGTTTGAAGAAGAGACCTGTATGATGGATGATAATGCCACTCCTGCTAAGTGAGTATGGTTTTTCCCATTCAAAATTAAATAAAGAATAGTTTTACCTCTATTTCACATTTGGCATCCCGACACAGTTAACCCTGATGTTTAATCTGATCTTGAACTTACACTATTGATCAATAATGTTTATCTTTGTTATTCTAGGCCATCACATTTACTCGACGAAGACTCTCAGAGCTCCGTTAAAAGTTCGACAAATGAAAGCAACAAACTGAAGAAATCTAAATTTGCCGACTTGTTTGACAGGTATTATATAATTTATTTTTTAAATTGAAAGTGAAAATAAATTCATATGTATGTAATTATTAACATTTTCTTTTCGTCTACAGTAACAAGTTGTGGACAGCAGCAGATGTTAAAGAATACACTTGGCCACCGCCAGAAAAAATAGATGAGGAACAAAAGGTAACTATAATTAAATATCAATAACTACATAACCAGTAACTTATATAAATACAACACTAGTTTCCAGGTTTAAAAGTCACATCGTTATCTCAACCGCCTTACTTAGTGGTCAAAAGCAGATTCACCTATATCATTATTATATTGTATTAATTAATTATTTCGGTGTTACTAGAGTTACTATTAATCTAAATCTGCTAAAATTGTTAGTAATATACATTTTGGTTCGTTTCAGGTGATGATGATTCAGGAACAAGTAGCAATGTTCTTAGGAGTAAAGAGTTTCAAGCGGCGCTACCCGGAACTAAAGAGGAGAACAATTTGCGGCGAGGAAAGAGACTACGTACTAAGTAAAAGTCTCGTGACCGAAGCCCTGTGTGATCTTGGTATGTTACGAAATTCTTTTATTTTTTTATTTTCATACTCCACTGTAAAAATATTTCAGAAACGTTTTGTCAATATGTTACACAAGTCACTAACACGATTTTCTTACTGACATAAACCTGATAAAAACAAAATTATGGTGGTCTGCGGTAACTCACCCCTCACCAACATTGGACCTAACTGCGACTTGTTTCAAAGCATTCCGCCTATGCTAAAAATCATTTTGCAAAATCACTGGAGTATTGAATTTCAGTGAATTGTTAATTTATACAGGAGTATATAAATTAAGTAAAGAATATTGATTTGAGACTTTAAATCAAGATTCTTTACTTAACCATTAATTAATAAAATACAGTTTATGCACAACTAATTAAAAATACTGTATAGAATTACTTCATAGATTTACTGCTCGTTAACTGATGACCATTTCAAGACAAAAATTAAAGATTGTTTGATTTGATGATGTATGACTTAAAATGTATGTTTGTGTATGTCTTTGTGTTTGTCAGTCGTTGGAAAAGAAGAACCCATAAAAAATCGGATAATACAAAGAAGTTATGATTTCTTTATATAATTATGTATATATAATGTTATATATATGTATTATAATTTGGTTAATTATAATACGTTTATACATTTGTGTAATTTTAAAATAAATTAAATAATAAATAAAATAATATGGTAAAAAAAAAAACAGATCTTCCTGTTGACATAAAATTGTAAGTTTTTTGCATGAAATAGCTGAACATTCACAGTTTGGAATATTGGAAGATATTGTTCTGTCTGCACAGAAATGAAAATAATAACCTTAAAATATCTTATTTTGTATATTGTACACCTAAAATATTTTTATACAGGTATAACAGCAGTAGACGCCAGCGAAGTCCTAGACATAATGTTATCAGATTATCCACACAAATACGAGGAATTTCGTTCGCACCAGCGCCAACGGCAACTGACTGAAACTCCTGAGGAATCTATGGAAGAATCTAAGCCAGAAGAGAAAATAGTCAAAGTTGAAATGAAAGTGGAGAAACCTATGGAGACAAAACCTGAATTACCAAAAGTTGACCCTGAGAAAACTCGACAGGTTAATAAAAAATATGTTTTGTTTCTTCTCTTACATCCTGTGTATGTTGTTGATGAGTGTTTATTTTTTTATTTTGTTTCTGTTAAATTTAATAATGATAGTATTTAAATAAATGTTGGAGGTTGATGATCATCTTAAATAATCTTTGACAACAAAATTCATCGGTACTAAGTGAGGGAGGCGTGAGGATTCTTCCTGCAGTAAAAAAAATAGTTTTTGCCAAAATTAGCATATATTTAGACAGGCCTGTTGGTCCAGTGGTTAGTGACCCTGACTGCTAGACAGATGTCTTGGGCTTGATTCTCACCCAGAACAAATATTTGCGTGATGAACATGATCGTTTGTTCTGTGACTGGGGTAATTTATCTATAATATGTATGTATTTATAAGTATAAAAGTATTTTTATCGGCAGTCTGGTTACCATAGTACAAGTTCTGCTTAGTTTGGGATCAGACGGCGGTGTGTGAGATGGTTCAAGTTATTAAGTTATTATTATATTTAGGGTCGTCCTAATAAAAAGAGACGTATTGAATGACAACAATGATGTTGCAGGACATGGCAGCGGCAGCAATAGCGTCGGCCAGCGAGTTCAACGCGCGAGTGAACGCGTGTCGCGGCGTCGCGTGCGCGGACCTGCAGTCGCTGACGGTACAGCGGCCGCGGCCTACGGTCGCCGCGCCTGCGCGCCCGCACCTGCGCCCGCCCTCCGGCTTCTACCCGCACGCGCTGCTACCAGGCCAGTACCAGCACTCCTACAGGCTCTACACGTCCGACCAGCTCAGGTAACTCACTCATACAAAAGCTTTCGTCATTTAATAGTAAAAGGACATGTGCTTATAGAAACACATCAATGATGGTACATTTCAAAGTACACTAATTTTAAGTATTGAAAACATCTCTTGCATGCAGTTGCAAAAATAATTCATAAAAAAAAAACATTTGAATCTATAATTTTATGATTAAGGATAGCTTTCGCTCGCGTAATGGTGTGTCTTATGTCTTTTTCTGTACTGTACATATAAGCGCTATAAAATAAACAATTTCTTTCACTCACACAAAGAATAGTATTGTTGTTAATAGTATGTGTACGTTTCTGCAGGTACTTCCCACTCAACACCGTGTTGTCGGCGCCGCCCGCCCCGGCCTCGGCCACGGACGGGAGCTCGGATTCGGAGCCCGACTGGGGCTCGCACTGCTCCTCCTCGGACGAGTCTGATATACCTACCCACCATTCCGCCAAAGTATGTATGCCTGCCAGGTTCTCTTTCTGCCAGCTACCTGTTGTGAAAAAAATAATACATAGGTGCTCTTTTTCCTCATAGTTACTGTCTTTCGAACCACCTTTAGCAGTCCTGTTATAGGGACTTACTCATTGTTCTCATTTTCTTTTATATTGTTGATTATTTTTTTATTTATCTTATATTTTGATATACATTTATTATGACAATTATAATTTTTGAAATTTTAGATACATTTACTCAAAAAGATAATATTATTCCGAGTTATATGCAAAACCGAGACTGGAATTATCTAAATACCCACACATCTACCATGCATCAAAAACATGACAAGTATTCACGAGCCAAAAAGATTGGTATCTCTGGTTTAAACATTTAGATTTCACTTTGCCAGAAATGTGTGTAAGTAGTATCACATGGCATTGTTTTCTCAGAGAAACTATTGCAGTATATACCCATATATGTGCATACTTAATTAGAGGGCATGGTGTTCGTAGCGCAAGAAATTGTCAAAAGTGAAGCGCGTGAGTCATGCGGAAGCGACGACGAGCAGCGTTAAGGAGGAGCCGCGGGACGAGGCGGTGGAGCTATGCCGCGTGTGCAAGCTGCGCCTGGAGGCCAACCGCAAGTACACGCATGAGCGATTCCTCGTTTGCGCCAACTGTAACGCCAATCGTGAGTACCCGACTTGTGTAATCCATATCTATAAGTACACAAGACAATGATTCAATGCATGCAACTTAAAACTTGTGTTTGTAGTTTAAAGGCGGTAGGAAAGATGAAAATGAAAAATAATCATCCAATTGAGCACCTTTTGCGATGATTTATAATTTCTTTTTAAAGGTGTAGTGTTTGTATGTATTAAGTAGTCAACGTCACCCGACCGGGCCGTCTGTCGTTAAACGCGATACGAGTAGGACGTGCGCTTGCGCTTAGTTCTAGGTGTAGTGGTGAGCCAGTGGTAAACCTATACCCAGTTTGGTTTCCTTGTTGTGTAGAGAACACTACAAAAGGTTGTATAAAGCAGTAGAGATTCATAAATGATTGACATTCACGTCGCATATTTTCTTAAAATTTTCTATAATTTACATTGGTGGATAGTAAAAGACAATAGCTAACAACCATTTTCTTTATTAACATCAATCAACCACTTTATTTCCTTTTGCAAGTAGCCATTGTAGTCAGCCAGTTTTAGTGATAAGTACTTTTTTTTTTCAATTTGTAGTTTTTTCTTTTTAAATAATATGAAATATAACAAAGCATTACACACATCCAGTATAAATAAATAACAGTTTAAGGGCCAAAAAATAAAACAAAAGATTGCAAAAGTAATTCGTTGTCATCGAAACTCTAGGTCCCTAGTGACCATTAATAATGAGAACAGCTAATAACAGCATTTTAATTATTACTACTGCTCTGCCACTTTGCTTGTTAAACCCATAAAATAAGTCTTTACTTCTAGATTATGTTCAAAGGATGGATTATCACAAAGAGCACTTTTCACATGACAATCTGTTGAGACTTTTGTCACAGTGAAAAAGTTATTGTTGAGATTGCTTGGGTTATTATCACATTGTAAACCAGATCAGATAATCTTATCATCATATTTTACAGACTGATGTAACACAAATGTAAGTTGTCATAGGGCAAAAAAAAAACAATGTCATGAACAATGCCATCATCACTTGCTAAGATCAAATAGGTTAAATCACTAGTTCTTTCACTCACTTTCTTTCACTTTCACCAGTAAGCCTTGAATTTTACAAATTAGCAGCTCCTAACACATATTTTCTTTATCATAGTTTCTACCTAATTTTACCAGTGTTTATTCATAGTGACTGTTACCAGGCCAACGAAAAATGAATCTATTAAGACTATCATATCTAAGTACAAATATTTTTTTGTTAGTCTTGATAGCACTTAATTCTTCCAGTACATCCTTCGTGCGTGGAGTTGAATGCGGACACAATCCGCAAGTGTCGGGAGTACCCGTGGCAATGTGCGGAGTGCAAGACATGTTGTTCATGCCGACAGCCCGCCGATGATGACAAGATGCTGTTCTGTGATCTGTGTGATCGAGGATTCCACATCTACTGCGTGGGATTAGACACTGTGCCTAGTGGTACGACTTTGTGTTACTTTTGACTAACTATACTATCCGCAGTTTAACTTTATTTATGCTCATGCCCCACATTTCACTGGTGGTGGTTGTTACTTACCATGAGGAGACATGCCATGACATATTAAAAAAAATACAACCTAAAAACTATTTCGATTTATTAATATAGATATGACAAATGTTTTAGATTTATCGAATTATTTTAACGAGTGTAATTGTTTAATCGCCAAATATCGTTTTGAATGAAATCGCAAACTTTTTGTATTTAATACCTATTCATGTGAGTATTTAGTAGTAATGATTTTTCTACGTAGTTATAAACGAGTCTTCAGTTTCAATAAGTCTGTGTAACATTACTACGACAGGATTCATTTAGTGAGCTATAAGTGAAGTATTAATTGTTATTATATATATAGTATTAAGAATCACAGTAAAATTCTTTGTTGGCTGTATTACTGTTCTTGAATTCGTTTAGGTGGTGTCCATTGATGAATATGTTATGAAAATATATATATACAGCATTATGAAAAAAATAATGCGGTGTGGACAATTTTAATAAAGATTTACAATACATTGAAATGCAATATGTACCAGTTATAACTGTTACAGTGTAACAATGTAGGCTATATTAAATTTATATATATTAAATTTGCTTTTCACATGTATTTTTAATTTTAGGCAATTGTGATATAAAGAGAGTTTGACAAATAACTCGAATTGAGAGAGAGACAAGTGAAGGAAAGAGTGATAGTCAATTGAGAAGAATTCATGTAACAAAAAAATTTCAACGTGTTGGATCTGTATTGCAGGTCGGTGGCATTGTGTGGAGTGTGCGATCTGCAAGTCGTGCGGTGCGCGGTCCCCGAGCGGCCTGCCCTGCGCCGCGCCCGCGCCGCCCGCGCCCCTCGCGCCCCCCGTGCCCGCCGACTGGCACCACCAGACACGGCGCGGGCCCGGCGGACACAAGGTCTACTCGCACTCCCTGTGCACGCCCTGCGCCAGGTCAGTACCCACTGCCCGCAATTGTTTAGCTCATTATCTTTCACAGTGGAAGGATTTTATTTGAGAATATTAAATCTTGAATTGTTCCAGTAGTCCCTTATTTTTTGTAGTAATCGTGAAACCATGACTGAGATCATATATTTTATACGTAGTATATTATCCTTGTCATTTAAATTATATTAAGGAAACAGGTTCTCAATACAGCTTTTGATAAGATTGCTAACAAGTTCGCCATATTTCTTTTATAACATAACATTATTATTCCCTTAGAAACTGGGATAACAAGGTCTCCATTGACAAACAGAACAAAATATTATTTACTATATATTTTTTTTATTCTTATGATAATGTGTTTGATTATTAATAAATTATATACATACTCTACACTTCTATAGGGATCAAATCGTAGGACTTTTTTGGAAGATTCAAGATATGAGCCATGGCTCATATTTATATGTATCTATATTAATCTGACTTACCTTTTTCACTTTGAATGTTACACAATACAAGAATAAATAAACTCACTATACTCACTATAAGTACTTAATATGATTGATATAGACAACTTCCCCTATACTCCTGTAGACTTGGTAGTATAAGATTGCTGAGGTTTATTATAACAAGTTAGTAAATAAAATACCTACTGATATTAATGACATTTACTATTTGTAGGTAATTAATAGTAAAATACACACAGTTACAGCATTCTAGGGACTAAATCATACTGCAGTGATTATGTTTTATTTACACTACTCAGTAAGAACAGATGAGTTGATGTTTCCAATGTAAGGGTCACATAATATGAGTTTGACATTGTTTAAGATTTTTCATCTGCTAGAATCAATGTCTAAACTCTAATTATAAACATTTGAATGACGAAATGTATAAATACATACTACATGAAAATTTGTAGACTTGCCTTGACTTGAACTTGTAAACTTGTCGTAAATAGTTATTTTTGTTAGGATGTATTTGTAACGTATGGAACCTCAGAACAAAATTATTAAAATGATTCCATATTGTTTTTCAAGTAACGCCAAGAGGGGCTCCTACAAAACCTGAACGCAATCACTTTTCAAAAGCAAGATAAGTGTATCGAGGGACGCTAACAAAAGTACAGTTAAATACAAAGCCATTGAACAGTTGTTTATGTGTACATTGTTTGTTAATTGGTCTTGGTAGTTCATGTGTAATGACGTCATCTCATGCGTGTTTGTTGTGGACTAACACAGATCATCGCGTGTTGTCTCGACGTGTCACCTTGTGGGCATCGCTTTGTCTTTCGTTTCTCGTAGCATTTTGGTCCCCGCAGAATGTTTACTTTGCCCCAACGCAGCGTACTTTCTCAGCGCACATCCCCGTATTATTATATAAGTTGCATGTCATTCCCTAATAGACCTAAGTTTATTATTTATGCATATTTGAAGAATGTTTGTTCATTGTCATAATATATTAATAATTTCTTAACTTTGTTTATTAAATGTATAAATCTAATAATTTATTTGCAAGCAAACAGTCTTCACAGAAAGAACAGCAAAGTGGATTATTTATGCAGACTATGCAGAGCACAAATATTTGGTATATGGGATTCACTCGCTAAAGCACTAAGAGTATTTTAATCCCGCATATAAAAAATATACAAAATAACCTGGCCTTACTTTTCTGTAAAAAGATGCGACTTTACTGTTCCTCCTTGATAATATTTTTTTAATACTTTCATTTATTCGATAATTGATGCAATACACTAGGTAGTTAATAACTTTTGTCCTTTCTGCATATTTGTTGTTTGGGTTGTACTGCGTCAATTAGGCTCGATCATCAGCGACATTGGGTGTCGACATCGCATCAGTCATCTGCAGTTCGCTGCGACTAACTCATACATATTGTCATACTGTTAACTAACACGGGCGTAGTACCATCTGTCTCCCCAGTGCGTACACTAACTCGACTTTATGTTGGTTGCTTGTTTTCGGGTTGTAATCGTATTAAATATAGGTATTACTTAACTTTCTAGTAGCATATTATTAATTATTAAGAGTTTAATTTCCTTCAGGTTTTTCCACCACTGGTCTAATGTTTTGGCTTTTTATACTATCGATATTTTCTCTCTTTAACTACAAAAATATCAATTTACGGGATAGTAATGAGAAGTTTCTTGTGTGTGTAATAGAAAAGTAAATTTATCCTTTATATGCTTTGGAAGCACAATACAGCTTACAAATAATTAAGTACCATGCTCATTTGGTATAAAAGTCACAAATAAATGAGGCGATCGTTACGAAGGCAAGCAACAAACATGAAACGTGTGAATGAAGCGAGACCGTCCAAGGCAGCGGGGTTTCGGTGTTGATACTAATGGCGTGTTTCTGTGTTCCGGTGCTTGTGCGCGTACGGTCCGTATGTGTGTGTGCGTGCGTGCGTAGGGCGTATCGCATTGGTCGCTACTGCCCGCTCTGCGAGCGCTCCTTCATCGGCCCGAAGGGGACCATGCAGCTCGTCATATGTAAGCTCTGCGATAGGCAACTGCATCAAGGTACGTCACAATCACCCACACGTAGAACGCATTCGCTTGCGCTACCCACCAGGCCAAACATGACCCGCGACCCGCCACACTGCAGAATGACGATTGTGCTCAAGCTTTCCTTTTAACATCAAAAAGAAAACTCAATATAAGATGTCGTCAAGTACGTACGTAACTGTCAGGTGATATAACATCAGACTAACGTCAGCTTTGATTAACGGTTTTTATCCAGCTACCACAATTTTACCAATGCCATCTATCCAAATCAAATCAGAATGAGACTTGACGATATTTTATATTTTGATGCTTTTTTTTAAATCAAAATAGTAACCTTTTGTAATACGTTCCTATCTGCGCAATAGTAGAAATTTAATTTACATATTTCGGTGACATATCAATCATCACAGAACTTTTAGACAGTGTAAGTAATCCCTTGCTTTTAGCATTAGATCTTTCAATAGCCTTTGCGTCAGTTCTACTGATGATTGATAAAATATTGTCATTATATTTGAGGTCCATGTCTAGCCTGGTGCGGTTTTCTGACAGTGAGAATATGTTTTTCATATACAATATTTTATATAAGGCCCGCTATACAGGCACATACAACTTTGAATGCGTTGAGCATGATCTTTTAGTAATTATGTTATTTATATTTACAAAAAATATTCTCACACTTTATGCTTCAAGTCTTTCATACTGTCATGGTACATAGAATCGTTTCCATAAACATTATATAGCCTATGTGTGTATGTATATAATATGCTTATTTCCATTTACATCGCTCATCCTATAGCAGTTCAATATGGTGATACCTCTTATAATTGCCTACAAAGGATCATATAAAAATTATCCAGAATACGGAAACTACGGTTCGCCTTTCAATCATACATAATCGAAATATATAATAGGAAGCTTTTGTTTCTGTTAGATTTGTTTAGATGACAAAGTATAGGTGAACGCATGATGTATATACACAGTACGCAATGATTGCCTCAATTAGATAATAATAGCTGGTAAAAACATGGGTCGCAAAACACCGAAGGTTCATCGAAACTTGCCGATTTGTGTGTGCCATGCATTGTCGTGTATTAGGTGTAGGCAAAAGGCTCAACTACGAGTTTGAAACGGCATGGGGAAAGGGATTTATAGCTTAGGTATGTATGATGATAATTTAATTATTAATTGTAAGTAATGTGTACCTTTACTTACGCTGTTCTCCCTCGATGTTTAGCTGTATTTGTTAGATAAGTTGTTGAATATTTTTAACCCTCCTCCAGACAGCGAAGCCCTCATTTCATAGGTAAGTAAGCAGTAGTAGCAGGAAAGTCTCAATAAAATAAAGTGTATTTAAATCTTAAGGATTGTATAACTTCTTTCAAGCGGTTCTACATTTAAAAATCCCCTTAAAATGACTACTATGAGGGCGGACAGTGTAGTAGACGATTGGTGCCATTAAAGACAAGTAAGCCAAGCCTAATGGACGCTGTGTTTTACAATCATTAATAATTCTTGCATTTCTAAATCATGATTGAAATGCACTGCTCAGATGAATAACAACTTTAAATAAGACCACGTTTACTAGATTACTATAATAATAAAGGTCTAGTGTTAATCTAACAATGTTATTGAACTTTCTCATAAGGAAGGATAGAAGTTTTCACATTTACACATGGTCTTGTCATATATGGTCGGGTAGCAGAGCGTCTATTAGGCTGGATCGTATAAAGCTAGATAGGCTCGTTCGGTAGGGTGGAGGTAACGTTCGACGTGTTGGTCCCCCAGAGTGCGTTAAGCAGACGGTGTCGTCACTGAACGTGCTGGACTACACGTGCGCGGAGTGCCGGCGCGGCGGAATCACGTCGCGCGCGGCCGCCGTGCGCCTGGCGCCGCGCACCATCGCCACGCTGTTCATGGCCAAGCGCCGCTTCAACAAGTACGCGCATCGCCAGTACATGCAGAGCCGCCTGCGCGAGCGAGCCGCCGGCGACCCGCCCGACGACAACTCCGTGGACGTGCCCGACGACCCCGACGCCCACGATCCGCTCGACGTGCCCGACGTGCTCGATGTGCCTGAAGTGCTCGACGTGCCCGACGTGCTCGATGCGCCCGACGCGCCCGAGTGAGCCCCGCCCGGTGCGTAGCGTCACCTGCGTACTCGGTCTAAGTCGGCGCAGTCGCCGAACGCTTATTGGTGCATTTTAAATTAAAACGTTCGTTTTGTATCAGTTTCGAATTCCGATGAGAGCTGACTCTCGTGCGAGGATTTGTATGCAGATAACGTGACGCGGCTCGTGTGACTTGATGTAGTGGTAGAGAAACAGTGCCCTGAATGGACGAGGACCGTGTAATATATATTGTAGCCGTTGTTAGTTCGTATGTAACTCTTATTTGCTTCGGTACTACGGTTGTAAGGTAAACTGTTACATAAATCTGATTAATATAACGATTAACCGGTAGGCTATGTACGTGTAAGTTGTCGGATAGTGAGGAGATACTAGTTGTATGTCTTTGTGTTATCGCTGCGTTTCTTCTCTGTGCGCTAATGTGTCGGTCGCGATCCCGACGGGAGTGACGCGGTCAGAATATTATGTATATTATTATATCCCTAGCGGGAGTTAGACGGTTTGATTTACAGAAGATAAGATCATAAAAGTGGTTAGATAGATAGCTATAGACCGCGGGATACTAACATGTAAACTGTACAGTAATTTAATACTAACTACACGATATGGGTAGCTGGGCAATCATACTATTTTTAATATCATAGATTTGATTTAAAGCATCATTCTTCAAGACAAATGATGTGTTGTGTATTCGTCCACAATTGGTTATGTTGAGAGTGATAAGATAACGAGAGATTGTGTAGTTGTGCTGTTATACTTTACGAGAGAATAGTGTATGTACCATTTCCACAATAGGTCAACAGGTTTACTTTTTGTACTGTAGTGTGAACTCTGTTAAAGAGCGTGTTAATTTTGTCAGTTACAAATTATTTAGTTGTCAATAAATGAATAATAAATGCATACGATAGAAATCTGCCTTTTAATGCATTTGATTTTCATTACTAAATTATGTTGCTGATTACGAATCACGTAAGAAGACAGTACGCATTTTGATTATTATTCTCGATTTAATATAATTTAAGATTAACGTTAATTTCGCTTAATAAGGTATTTATTTTAGTTGTACTTTTATATGGATACAGCTGTATACAATCTTACGTCCCAGATAATATTGGAGAAGGATTGTTACATGATCGTAGTGAATTGTGCATTCATCAGGTTCAGAGAGTCGAGATTCTGTGCATGGTATGAATTTTATTTATGAATTGATTGGGTATGATTTAAGAAATGTTTCCCCCTAATACGCACTTTATGAAAGTTGTTGATTAATTACACTATTTAGTCTATCTTATAAGAATTTATGGTTTCTGTAGTATAATCGTACGAATGAAATTCAGCAGCTCTTTTTTTTCCCAAGTAACAATTGTTGTTTTCCTTACTTAATTTCAAAGTACAAAACTGATAGGCTACCTTTATATACTAATTAAAAATTGCGCTCGGTCTGGAATGCAATACGACCCCAATAAATAAATATAGCTTATTATAAAAAGATCAAATTATATAACTCAAGCGTATAGTATGTTTATTTTTCATTATGAGAAAATTATTTATTTATTGCTATGGTGTTACAAAGATAGTATTAAATATAGCTCGAATTGGGTGGTATTCATATCCAGGACGAGGCCAGAAACAACGGTCGGACACGTGTTGTGTACACCGCAGACATAGTAACGTTCGGCCCAACAAATGTATGCGTTTGCTGTACTTACGATATAATCTCTGCGCGCTATCGTCTTTTAACCACTGCTGTGTGCAATTCTCCCAATAACGTTGTGTATTATATCTTGTATTAGAATTATATTGTGTAAGTGCAGGCGATGACCTTAGTAACTGCATTGATTACTGACACTAATGTATCAATGTTTTAGTTTATAATTATGATTTGGTTAATATTAATCATAGTTTACTTATTAGTGATGACTTTTAAGATAAAATTGATGTCTCGAAAATCATGATATAAACCTTTTATACAATATACACAACTGATCCGGTGTGCCTCAACACCGTAATTCGCATTGCTTTATGACACAGGTGAATTTGTAAGACTTACTTGTAAGAGAAATAATGATAACTTAATGTCTACTTAATGCAAGTGTAAACGTTATAGAAATCTCGCACTGTTCGGTCAATTTTGTAAAAAAAGATAAAATAAATTTTGATTTGAACATTGTTTTTCATTGTAAACTAAGTCAGAGTACAAACCACAAAAAAAAATATGATAGTAAATAAAACAACAATGTGCAATAAAAAATAATGTATATATAATTTGACTTACAGTATGGTAAACTCGGTAGCATAATTAATAAAATGTTATAAATACTGAAAATATTCAGCAAATACATTTTATAAACTGGCAATAAAAGCATCGGTATTCTTATATGTTGATGAAACCTGCGGACAAACAAAAATATTGTTTTATGTAAAACTCACGTGTTTGTGCATAAATGTATATGTTATTAAGTGTTTCTAATAACAAGTTGCAACATTTTTGTAATAGCTTTTAAGAATTCTCATATAGTTGTGTCTACTCAATATATAAATATTATACTTGCTAAGAATAAATAATATTTATATCGACTATATCGATAGTGGAGTATTTTAGTAGTACTTCGTCAAGGGTTCAATCACTTAATGAGGGAGACCAGTTTAGGAGGCCGAAATTTTAGTGTTTTTGTGTGAACTTTCTCAACAGCGAAGGAATTATCAGAAATTGTTTAAACTTGGCGGGTGTTTTATTCATTTTTTAAAGTAACCCAGAATTTTTTCAAGGAATATCTGCCGGAAATAGTGCCGTAAAAACGTTCTGTCTATGGACGATTGGCATCCGAGTATTTTGCTGGTGGGCATTCCCGAAGTCGCAATATTTTTCTGTAACTATTAAAATTGTTTTTGTTAACATATTTCCTAAAAATCTGAATATGCATTGCATGGTTTAGAGGCGTTTGAACACAATTTTTTGTTTTTATATAAAAAAGAACACCTTTTTTGCATAAAAAAATATATTTTTAATAATAATTTAATCCCAGAATTAGGTTCATATGGATTGGAATTGAAAAAAGAATACTCGCAACAAACTTTAGAACGATTGGTCAATAACTTTTTGAGCTGAAATGCCCACCAGTTGAAAAAAGTTATTTCGAGAAAAACGCGTTTGAAGTAAAATGTAGCGAAAACGAGAAATTCAAGGCAGTAATTAATTATACAAACTGCTATCGGTTAATCGGCTATCCCGGCATCATATAGCAATCCCTCTTCTTGTTCATACGCGGCATTTCGGGCTTGCATCTCCTCTTGACTACCTACTCGAGCTTCCTTCGTCTCCAACAAGCTGCGCCTGACCTGCGAGACAGAATGTCTCGTCACGCGCTGACTATCCATGTTCTCGGCAAAATTGAAGTTCTGGAGCCAACTACGAATCGTAATTCCTTCATCACCATTAAAAGGGCTGCATTTCCTTCATTAAATAATGCAGTAGCCAAGAATGCTTCAACCTCGACTATTTTAGGCCAGCATGAAGGTGCTTTGGAGCCAATCGCCGAGAGAGAATTTTCTAGAAAGTTCAACTCCAGGTCAAATAGGAACATTGCCGAAATAACCTCCTCTATCGTTCCGTAGTACAGCGGTATTGAGGCAGATAACAGAAAAAGGGCCCTTGAGCGACCGCTCCGTTCTAACTAACGCGCACTTAAATGCTCATAGCATTAGGAATAATGCGATACAACATATTTTTGAGCAGTTATACTAACAATTTATGCAACAAAAAAGAAAATTTTTTATAGTTAGTATAGTTTAGTATAGTTTTTTATATACTGGTTATTTATGTAAATCGGAAATAGTTCGTATGAGTTATAGACTATTTAGTCGCCCTATCATAAGAGCTGCCAAACATCAAACGGGAGTGTCTAAAGGTAATCCAGATCTTATTCCTATGTATGTATATGTACATTTTTATATATTTTTCCTTTTTTAACACAACTTCTGTATAAAAAACACTTACCTCACCCATCCACCTTTACCAACAGAAGATCAGAAGACCCATAGACCTCGCTCTGCGTATAGGTTAAAAATTCACTTTTCGCACTACACTACATACTTATAAGTAAAGGAGTTGTGTTAAAAAAACTTTTAAAAGCCTAAGGTGTTCACAAATATTCAAACAAAGAACATAAAGAACAACCTGACTTGGGCAGCTTTTTGTGAATCGAACCCACGATCACTGGCTCAGCAGTCAGGATCAGTAACCATTAGACAACAGGCTAGTCATCATCGGATAGCAATATATCTATATTGCGCATTAATGTGCTTCCTGTCAGGTTTTCCCGAGGGACTGTATCTCATACTACAAAAGTTCAAAGTTTACTTGTTATGATCGATAGGTTACGGTAACCGCCTTCCGGCTTATATATTGGTGAAATGCTACTAAGATAGTTTTAGTGGAGGCTTACTGTGGAGATGGATGCGGGGTCAAGTGTGGAGTTACTCGTCTATGCGCAGGCCGCTGATAGAGAGGAAGGTGAAGGCGTTGTGCAGTGCCAGTACAGGCACGGCGGTCACAGCCGCCGCCACGTGGAGGCGTGCGCCCGCCGCCCGCGCCCCCGCGCTCAGCGCCGCGCCCGCCGGAGCACTCCACACCTGCGAGCGGACGACCTCAATCACGATACCAGACCAAACTAATAAATACAAAAAAGCGTTTATTCTAAATACGTTATACTTTTATACTTTTTTTATTTAAGTTTTAAAATTTCCTCTGATAATTCACTTTAAAAAGGAGACAATCGACTTCAATGCTTCTATCATAAAATTGAACCCTTATTTATATAGTTTTCCCATGGATACCATTATCAGAACTGGACCAAATTTAAATGGGACCACAAGAGAAGCACCAGGTTGAAAATACAAAAAAAAAACATTAAAATTGGTTCTCCCAGTAGGTAACAAACATCAAAAAAATACAGTCAAATTGTGAACCTCCTCTTTTTTTTTTAAGACGGTTGAAAACTCAAAATAAAAATTATGAACGGTGGATGAATTAATAATCTCATGGTCAGCTTTTATAGTTTTCTTACTAATCTCAAAATTTTGTTAATTTTTACACATTATTAGATTAAGGCGAAAAGTATAAACATCGTAAAAGCTTCCTTTAAACTGTGTACAATGAGTCTAAGAAATAGGCAAAATTGGTTTTGGGCTTTAAAATAAAACCACAACGGCTCATTGTAGAGTATTCTATCTGCACTTTTTTCAGAGGTTGCAAGAAGATTGAATAGAGACATACCTATATAAACAATGTTTTATTATAGTAAGACTGACATATCTATGATAAAAGTCCTGTAAATAAATAGAAAGAAAAAAGTGACGACATAATTTGAGAATTGTTGAAGTATGTACTATCTGCCTTTCACTGGATGTTTAGCCATTATGTATGATAAAATGTTTGTGGCATACCTGATAAAATATTCTCATATTAACGGCAAGTTTCAAATCCTTGTCCCTGGCATCTGTGGTTAGTTTATTTAGCGCATATTCAACTACCGCCTCGAGTTGTTCGCGAGTCATATTCCGAGCACGAGAACAGTGGTTCAGGCAGGCCTCTTCGTTTGGAAACGATAGTTGACTACTAGACGGCGACGAACCTGTGTAAACATTTATTCACTACTTAATGCAAATTATTCTACTTTTGTACACGTAAATTAATATTTTTACACAACGTCGACACTTTACAAACTTAAATTAGATTCTAAACAGATGAGCTGGATAAAAGGCTACTAGGTACTTGTGGGCCTACTTTAAAAAAAAAAAACCTGATTAATAAATTGCTGCTCCTAGGGTTGGTGAGTAAATTTGTAGTCTTTTGATCCTATAGTTGCAGGAAGCTTCCTAAACTGTTAAGTATTTTATATAAAGAATAGCAATAACATACCTGTTGCTACATAACAAACAAATGCTGCAACTGTATTCTCATAGTTCCATCGTCTCGTGATGGCGACTTTGAAATCACCGATGTTACAGCCTGTTTCTTCATCTGTAATCGAAATTGTTCTATCTATTATTCTACAACTAAGGGGCCGTCCATTAATCACGTGAGGCTGGATTTTTTTTTTTTTTTTTTTTTTTTTATACTATAGGGGGACAGACGAACAGACGGGTCACCTGATGGTAAGTGACACCGCCGTCCATGGACACTTGCAACTCAAGTGCGCTGCCCGCCTTTGAGGGTGATGAGGGATGGGGAATGCAGGGAGTGGAAAGAAGAGAGGGGGGATGAGGAGATGGTAAAAAGGAGAAAGGAGAAGAGGGGAGAGAAAAGGGGGAGGGGGAATTGGGCCTCCGGAAACCTCACTCAATTCGGGGAAATGCAACGCAAGCGTTACTTCACAACCGGTTTTCTGTGAGGCCGTGGTATCGCACCGGTCGAGCCGGCCCATTCGTGCCTAAGCATGGCTCTACCACTGTCGAGGAGGTGGCAAAAATCACAGAATAACAAGGCGGGTGGGTGTAGCAAGATATCACCTGCATTTATTGTTTAGTCAAACACTCATTTCTAAACCGAAAAGCGGCGTGAAGTGTGACCTTGAATCGCCGTTGCCTGGCAACGAACGAAGTCGACCGCTCGGCTCGGCTTGCCAGCAGCCAGTGCCAACTACTGACTTGCAAGATGCTTATCCAGTTGTTAGTGTTGAAGAAAGTCTTGCTAATCCGTGGTCCGAGGACAATGTACATTAAATATGTGGTGTTTTTAAATTTAATTTTAAAATGGTGATTACACCATTCCTTTAATATTATTTTTATGCTAGTTTAAAACAACCTGCAACCTTTCTGTCTAGCAACGCCGTGCGATTGTGTGTGTCGAGGCGTTGTGAAGAGACTGAATATAACAATTTAAACAAAACGTTATATTTTTAGTAATTCCGTTTAATATGGCATGCCAAAGTATATAAGTAATTGCCGCTGTTCGCCAATCCTTATAGTAGTGGCATAGAACGTATCTCATGTCCCTCTAACATAAAGAGACGGTTTTTGGACTAAGCGAGATGATCGTGCCTGGTGTTGGTGTTGGCTAGTTGTATACATAGTAATCGACGCGAGAACTTTGATGTCGCGAGTCAGGATATTACTAAGCAGTTAGAGAAGTTGCCACGTAATTCAGCTTGTCGTCACTAGATGGTGTGATTTGTGGTGCCTTGAAATGAAACAGGTTTGCAGTAAGCAGGCACTAACAGTCAAACCGGTTGTTGTCGGTGTGTGCCCAGGCGTGCCACTCGACGCCGGCGTTGCGCGGCAGAGCGGACACCACGGCGTACTGCACGAGCGCGCCCGCCGTGCGCCGCTCCAACTGACGCCGCGCCTCGGCTACCGCACCGCCGCTAGTTACGTAGCACACGCTCTGCGCACACCAACATTATTTTTTATCTATATACATCACTGTTTACGTATCACTAAAATAGCCAAAGCATGATACGAAAAAAATCCTAACTTCGTGTATAATATTAAGAGTCAACCTCAGCGATTATATTATGAACTACTTTTTGCCCACAAACTCTATATTCTGTAGTCCCTCACTACCTGTATGCAATATTCAATAATGATCGGTTGAATAATTAAGCCAAGACAGGGTAACAAACTGACTTCAGAATCGATATCATGATTTTATCCTTTTTTACAATAGTTCATGATTAAACTTGAGACTCACTCAAAATATAGCGTCCTTGAAGCCTCTTGCCTGTTCTCTCCATAAGATCTACATATTAGAACAGGCAACTATCTCGTAGACTAACTTAGCCTGACTTACTTCTTCTCTTTACAATTTAAAAATGCCTACGATTGGTTTAATTGAAATAAATAATTTTGATTATTTAAACGTTCAATACACAATTACACTCAACATAATAATAAAATGACTAGTTGTGGTATGGTAATGGTAGAATAAAATAAATTGTTATTTTTCACTGATTAAGTATTTTAAAAAGTAATTAGCAAGAAAGTAATTTAATTAGTTTTGACAGCCTTGACTCTTAAAAATTATTATAAAATCAAATCAGTATTCAAGGTAACGGACGTGAAAACCAACTCCGGAAATCTATATACATATATATCGTGGTTTGATCATAAAATTGATAATGATATGGTCAACGATTTCTTGAAATGGTCAGACCAGATCATTGAATAATCAACTTTTAACAATATTAACAGCTAAACGCACGACTATTTCATGATATGATATGATCGCTTTATTTTCGTGATGCAAAGCGAATATAGCAAATAGAATTTGTATTAAACCTTTAATATTCGCAACTAATAATATGGCCAAACGTGGATATATGTATATCATAAAAAGTTGACGTTTTAAAAACGTGTTAGGGTGTTATTTTGGTGGTGGTTTATTTCGGGTGGAAGGGAAGACCATCTAGCGACTATAGCGGGTTGAGGGGAAAACCATCCCAATGACCCGAGGGCGGTATGCGTGTCACATGCATTGCAACTTTTACATAGACCTCAGTCGCGTAACTGTACCGTTTGAAACTCGTGGCATATCGGATAGGGCCCTCCCTCCCCCAATACATAGTAGCTTAATCAATGATATTATTTTATAATAAATCACGTGGATTAGGCACATACAAATGGTATGTATTAGAGTTACTTGATTTTCTAGTAACCTTTAAGTCAGAGCGTATTGAACTGAAATCACAATTTGTGTTTAAGTATCAATTTTCATTTATTAAAATAATAGCTCGGCACTAGCCGTAGTCACAGGAATGGTTATAAATAACAAATGCAAACGAGATCGATACCTACGTCTTTTTTATATTGATCGACAAATACTAATGTTTTTTCCAACAAATCTGTACCATTAAACTTTTGCAGAGTGTTAGGTTGCAAGGTACTAACATTGGAAACAATTTCATTAATTCCGAAGAGACGTGATCTCAATATATTAAGGATGAGGCTAATACATGATAGAATACGTTCACTATAAACAAGCTTTCAGGATCTTGGGGACGTTCATGCTCCCCAATTTTATCAAAATGACGTTTCACTTTTCTCTGACGTATTTTCGAAAATACCGGGTTTATAGACGATTTTACTGCAATACTATTTGAATGCGTTTTTAAATTTCCAACTTAATTTCGATATTTTTCAGAGAGACTTGCAAACACTTCGAGTAATTTGGATGATCGATGTTTTTAGATTGAAGTGCTTTAGAAGCTGCTTCTGTAGTCTATGGTATGTAAAATTTTACAATGGAAAACCAGTAACACAATGAAGTTGTAGTTGTCAACCTTCTTCAGCAAAATAGTTAGTTCATTTCTCTCCACTGCTTTGGAATTTAATAAAATAGTTTTTATAAGTGCTCTTTTGAACTTCAACAAAGCGAAATTAAAAAAAAAGAAAAATGACATCAAAACATGCCTGCCTATCTAGTTGGATTTCGTGTTTATAATGTTACTGAATTTGTCTTTCTGTGTTTCATATAAAAGTTGATAATTATAATTTTTGATAATTATATTCCATCTTCAATTACTATGCCCAAAAAACTATACATTTGTAGTTTCAAAGAATGTTTCCATTTCTATAACCTCTTTTACCTCTCCTTCATTAACTACCAAATTTAAACCTCTGCATCATTAACTACCAAATTTAAATTATGAGCAGCACAATGGAATATGCCAACCAATTCTTACAATAATAAATGATGTAGCCTTAATAGTGGGGTCTTTCGCGCAGCAATAACTCGTGCTTACAAAATATAAAGCAGATATTTCCCTAGGATACGTATTACCGTGAATGTGAACTACTAGCTCATATTTTTGTTCATAACTACTAGTTAATATCTTCCAGCTACAGCGCTGCGTCTACAAGTGGCGAGCATTTTAATACTTATACCCTATCAGATACTATCTAAAACTGAATTATATATTTCTTTTACAATAGCATATTTTTTTACTTGTTTATGCAATCAAGTAGGTAATGTTGGAATAATAAATGTTAGGACTTTCTGACCGCGGGGCTTCTTCAGGCTGGGGCCCGTGGCATTTTGCCGTCCGCCTCCCTATTGTTACGCCACTGACTGACCTGTACAACGCTACGTATATGCGCTCGTGGATGTAACGCTTTGAGCACGCGAGTGACGTGTCGCAGAGACAGCGCACTCTGGGTCCGCGCGCCGCCCGCCGCCAGGTGCAGGGAGCCGGGGACCAGAGCGATTTGACCACATGTACCCATTACTTCGCCAATCTGACAACAACGAGAGCCAAAGTTATTCTAATTTATTTCAACTAAATACATAACCTTATGCTTTAGGAAAAATAAATACGAATTGGTCTTATAAGTTATATATCATTTAATATCTTTTGATATATTTTAACTTGCACTTATATTTACAAATATGTTTTTTTTTTGGAATATCAATTTAAAAAAAACTGAATATCTAGCACTAAAAGAAACAGTGACTTACCTTGAAAGCTTGACTATATGGTCCAATGTTAGCAGGAGCCCAGTGTGATATGCCCTGAACATGCATTGTGACTCTTTCTCTAGTAATGGAACCATCGTCGTTGTGGTTAGTTACATTTGATCTATGTGCCACCTGCATCATCGAAAACATATATTATTACTAAAATACGATATATATACAACGGACTTGTTCCCAGGTAACTAGCCACAAAAAACAGTTGTATTAAGGGTATACATCTGTCCTACTCGATGTTGTGCCATTCCGATTTTTTAATAGATCTCAGAGACTACGAAGAAGAAAACATCTGTAAAATAATTAATTTACACGCAGTATTACAATTATATTCTAATATTGTAACAACAAATACTCACAGCATCAAATATCAATCCCACTTCAGGGGGAAGCGGGCACTGCACGCAAACTCTAGAGGGTGGATTGGGGTGATTAAAAGTTTTCACGTAGACTTTGTTTAGGACCGCATAATCCTGCATATCACGCATGTAGATGTTTACGGAACATACGTCTTGTAGCTGCAATGATTCCGAGTCGAGTAGGTCTGAAATATTAGAAAAGAGAATTTTAAATATTGAAGTGGTTTATATTCTAGCAATATAAGTTATTGAAATAAAATTGTCGTGATGAACACGATCTGTATTTAGTTAATAAGGCTTTGTCACTGCCAGCTATGTGATCTATATATTTACTGATTGATTATATGCTTTTATAGGGCACTGTTGTTAATCTTGGAATTAGTAGGGCATTAAGTCTAATAGAATATTCGACTCTGCCATTTAAAAATATATGTTAGAATATGTTTTAATAAAAATGCAATATTTTTTAATGAATAATAGACTATTTTTCTTATAAATGTAAGTACTCTGGATGAGAATAAGGCGTGAGCATATGTACGTTAGTAACAGTTCAAATAATGTTTTGCAGTAAAGAAAAATGCAGAAAATTGGAATGAAAGTAGTGACATATAAAGATAAAACTGAAAGTGCTTTTACTATAAAGATATGTACTAAATTTAGTGTCATTGTGACAGGGCAATTTCTGACAAGCTAGAATGTAGTTAATTATTATTTATTCAATAATAAACGCAGGACACTTAAAGTGATTGATCCCAACACAATATTCTTCTTATTTGAATACCCGGAGCGCTAATGTAACTATTCTACATTGTTACTTAAATATCCCTGCGAAATAGTTATAGAAATAATAAGTTTTTTTTAAAGACAACTCACGCTCTGGGATTAATTCCTGTGTCGCAGGGGACCTTGCAAACATTCAAACAACGGACACAAAGAACACTTAGACTTAGAACAACAATTTGAGGAGTATACAAAGTGTTGTGTGTGTTGCGGGGATCGAACCCACAACACTGGGCGCGGCAAGCGGCGAGGTGACCATTTAAACTACGCTACGCTATCCGTGCAGTCTATACATACAATATATATTACTTTTGTTATTTTTTATTATTCTAAGAAACTATTATAGATTGTTATTTAAACGTACGAATGTAATTCACTATTGTAAGAAAAACAACAGTATGTATTTGTTTAGGCATGAAGACACTTAAAACTAATTATCACACCCTAATTTGCATTCGACAGTTGTTCAGCCATGAAGGAAAACTAGTCTGCTGGTAGCGTTTACAAACAGTACCAATTAACGCCGAACTAGAATTAACGCTCTTAATAAATACAATATAAATTATTGTACAATACAAATAATGTTTCAGCTGCAGGAAAGATGATAACAAAAACCTATCTTACAAGTGAAATTCTATATCAGACAATGCCTTCACTTTTATCTTATTACCTAATCACTTGACATACATGTACATCTAAATAAAATAAACATCGTAAACAAGTTTACCTACTAATGAGTTTTTTCATAGCGTCTTCCGTCGCCAATCCTGTATCAGCGCCTGCTCCTACAATACCTCCAATGAAGTACCACCCATGCTTGTTGCCGTATATACAACTGTGATCCACTACTGGATAACACTCACTCTTACTATGAGCGTGCTCATAACTATACCCTTCCTCAACACAGTCTGTACAATCATTCTCAACTTCCACTTCTAAACTAGCCTTATCATCCGAATTGTTAAGCGATGGATTTAATTCTTTCTGCTTCTTCTTCTCCTCCTTTTCTAACTTCTCTATAGATTCTAGCTCTGTCTCACTCAGTTCGATGTCACTAATGTCGCTGAACACTGAATCGCTTAGGTCGTTCACAAATTCTAGTGGGTTTTTTACGGTAGGAGGTAGTTTATCATCGAAATTATCTTTTGGTTCAAGATGTAGCTTTAAGTTAAGGTAGCCAACTGGAGCAACGGGGTCGTCCGTATGTATCACCAATTCTTTATCATCGCTGTGAAAAGAACAAACATTATGAAATTAGTATCTGAATATACAATTATAGATATATTTTGGCTTTTACACTTCAATCATTTACCATTTATTATAGCAGATCGATTGGATTGTATTATATAAAATATAATTGTACATTTCATTGAAGAGTTCTTAAATTGTGAAACCTTCGGTTTTTATATTGAAGGAATAAATAATCGCACAAAAGTACGTTCATTTATTTTTGTGTAACATATTGTGGCGTCCTTAATTTAGTTTTAATAAAGTATAAAATAAAAATATACGGACGGTCAAAAACTTGTTCGTATTATAATCTTCTAACACATAACTCCACATACTTAAATTATTAAAATATCGAAATTTCGTAGGTTTATTCATCCTCATTCAATCTAACTACTAAGACCTAATCCTTTATCGTATCGTGTGATGACTTCGTGGTTGTCACAGTATGAATATACGTTTTGTTATAGTATCCGTAAACTACCAACCCATGTTTGGCCAGTATTTTGAACTAAAGTCAACAACGTCTTGATATAACCTTAAACTTGCAAAATGTCAGTATGTCCAGAATTTATGATAACAATGATTTTTAATAAACACCAGTTAGTCATTATCAGTTATTTATTACTTTAGTGCTCAATATAATTTGATTGATCTTAAGCAAATTATACAGATTAACTGTGGTTATAAAAACAAACGATATTAATAAACTAATAACAATTTCGAGATAATAAATAAATTATTAAATATTGTGAATATACCTAATTCAAATATTAACTTATTAGGTGATGAATAAATATTCTTTATGGAGTATGGTGGTAAAGAGCAGACTGGTCACCTGATGGTAAGTGACCACCGCCTATAGACACGTGTGACTCAAGTGCCTTTGAGGGCAGGGGAAAAGGGAGAGGCCGAGGAATAGACCCTCCGATAACCTGACTCATTCGGTAAAACACAACGACCTTGCTTAACAACCAGTTTTCTAAAAGGCCATGATATTACTCTGGTCGAGCCGACCCATACATGCCTTAACATGGCTTTCCCACGTGATAAGATAACTATAAATTGATTAGACCTATTCTTTAGAACTGTACAAAGAATTTTAGTTTTTGACCGCAGCATGGTAATCGCGATACGTGTACATATATACTGTCATCGTTTAGAGTCTTGTTCGCATCAGATGAAATAAATGATAAAACACTTTTTTTTTTCGTGTGAGGCGAGATGGTATGTCGGACTCGTCGGACCCTAAGAATGAAGCCTTCGGGAACCTCTGCAGACCTTTGCCACCTGAATAGCGGCCATATCTTGAAGATTGGGGGGCCTTACCCCCTCCAAATCAAAAAGACGCGCGCGTACACTGTCTCTGGCCTGATTCAGATGGGGTAACGGTTACTACGACCCTCTACCCCCCGGTGCAGGCGGCATTCAGAAGAAGAATGGGCTCTACCGGTCAAGTCTCTCCTTTAGGTTCATAACTAATTTTTTTTAGGAAAACAGGTGTTTTATGCTTTTTTTAGTAATGTAGAACGCTTATGATAAAGTGAGGAATGAATGATGATGAAATTAATTAATGATGACGTCTTGATAAGGGCTTTACAATCACTTCACATTAACTCCAAAGCCTAAAATAAAAGGTGCAATCACGGACTGGTTCGACATCTCTATCAGTGTCAAACAAGGTCATGTGGCGTCCAAATCAAATTCAAATTAAGAGAGCACGACTGCGGGTTACATAACAAGTGCTTCTTGTACAGCAAATTCGGCAAATGAGTTGCAGGACATGATAACAATCATGAATGATGAACTAGAGATTAAAAGCGTGAAAGTAAATGCAAGCAATGTTTTGCCTGTATTTACTATGATGTTCGAAAAGGGTAAAGAAGTGACTGCTGGTAAGGTTAATGGTGGGGGGATGAAAGAGTGGAACAAGTGAATGAGTGAGTCCGTTTATGTAGTATGTTTACAAGGGATGGAATAGCTTGATAGAGATATCGAAAGAAGAATATTGACTCCTCTTTGATATATATAATACTTGTTATTATTTGCTAATTATATTAAAAAAAATATTAGCAGTCCCACCGTTGAACATTAAACTAGAAACTATATAACTTTCAAATAGACGGTGCATACAGCGTGTAAGGGACGGGTTAACGAAAAACTTATTTATTAAAAAAGAAACGGTTTAACTTACGTGTGTATTACGGGCATGACTGACTAGTTTGAGGACCCGACGGGGGACCTTAATCAAGGGGTGGAGGGACCTTAAGTGACGATGTCATCTGTGCAGGTCATCCCACCCCTTAATTAAGATCCTCATAATAATAAAATGCAAGATTAAGGAAAATAATTATCCTGACCAACCCCTTACATCCTGAACATACGCATATATTTAAAGTGCATGCTGTGGTATGTAATGATAGAAGGATAACGTCACTCACATAACTAGTTTCTTTTTAAATAAAGGACAGTCTAGTGTGAAGGTTTCATATTCACCGCCCTCACCACAGACATTGAGTCCATACTTCTCCTGCATGACTATAAGATGGGGCTGAATATCACGCAGTGACAATCCTAGGTGTATCTTCGGATCCAGTCCTAAAGCAGCCACCTAGAATAAAGTTATTTTATTGATGGATTTTACAGAATCAGAATCCAGATTTATTTACTAACAATTGTTAGTATAAATATCCTTGTGGATGTTCATACTAACAATAGTTTAAGCCAGAATAAAAACTGTATTTTTTATATAATAAATTAGCATAACATAACGTACTCTATTAAAATTAATTTATAAACATTATTAACGCTCCGACTTGTGATCAGTCAAAAAAACTGATAACGTGATACGTAACTACGTACCTACGTGTCGTATAATAAGTATATATTAATAACTGTTTTATATAATTAAACATGTCCCTAATTGTAATCTAAATAAGACTTGTAGTTGTCGGTGGATTAGAATAACGCTCATCCCATCTCTACCCAAGGGTGTCGTATAAGGCGACTAAGCAGTCGGACTGTTATCCATCAGACAGTATATATACAGTCCAGATGACGTCAATAGGCTTGCCTCTTATGACGTAAGCGGACTAAATTATGGTATGCAAAAAGTGGGCGTTTGAGACGCCTCTATCTATCCCTTCCGCATGTATGTATTAGGTCAGGTGTGGTGTTTCGCGTTTATTAAGAATATTTCCTTCCTGAATAATTGAACAGGCTCATACCCCTCATAAATTACCGATAGTCCATATTTCACACCTACGCCTTTTATTATACTGATAACAGTTTACAAAGAGAGCATATTGCATTTATCTTTATGTCCCGAGCCCCCGATATTAATAGTCCGATAAAGGGAGTACGTAATATAGGCCTGTACATCACACACGTTCTCGTGTTAATCATAGCCTCATGCAGCGGTAGTTCAGGTGTTAGGCTTGATAAAAAAACATTATTATTGATAAGTGGATTTATGTTTGGGGGCGGTGGTCTTTAACTATTATTGCGTACATTTAGAAGAATTGGCTTTCTCCCTTTCCAGATTTGCACAATTGGGATCTTCTGTTTTGAAAAGAGAGGAGGATTTTACTGGCAAGGGTTTACTCTGGCTCTTGGTGTCACGGTCTTGGTCAATTAGTATTCTTAGTTCGTTAACGCATAGCAGAACATCTTCAATGATGACACGTGCAACACATGTCATTACACGCAGACCGCAGGATGGTATGATGGATGAACGGATAAATAGATGATTCCCTGACTTTTAGTAAGTATTAGACATTACAATTTAGATTAGTATTTGAGTGATCTGATTTATACAATTGATCTATGTCTGCCGGATTGATTTTAACATCACGCAGTGATTGACACGATCAACAACAAACAAGATTAGTTATATATTTTTTGTTTACGAACGCAAGACCTGTATACTGGATATGTAATAATGTGCTGAAAATGGCTGCATTTGTGTTCATATGGAATTAGTCATTAGTATTAGTCTCTAAAGTAATATTGACCATTTCTCCAACGGGTGTGTTATGCTTTTGTATAGATAAGAAACGTATACAAACATCGGATCGTGATCTTTATACATTCCATATATGTATGTAAGTATTATCAGTGCTTGTTAAATAGATCAGTCGTTCTCTAGTTGCTAGAAACTTAAGACTAATCTACTTAACAAGCACTGAACGACGCTTTCCGACGTTTTCCTACAATCTGAAGGAGGGCTTTAAAGCTCAATGATCCTCACTCACACACACTCACATAAAGAGAAACCAGAAGTTCGGATATAAAATAACTAACACACACACATATACCTATTCGGAGATATAGTTAATAAAATAGTTTATCGCATATATGTGAGCAATACTCTCGCAATCTTGTTTCCTTAGCACTCATTGTCACGATAAGTCTTCGGGCAGCGTAAGCGTTTACGATAAAATGACGTGATTTTTCTAAATATGTGGATCAGAGCGATGGCAAATATGTACAGTTTCGTAGTGTTAAAATATATATACATGTAGACAAAGAAAGAGAGATCAACGCAAGTTAACGCTACGATACTATAAAATAGTTCTTTTAATTATTTCAATTACTTCCTTGCGATGCACTATGTTATAGAAGCCGTAACGAATTTTCAATTTAGGAGACCGCAGCACAAACTATCCCTGAAAAACTGAGATCGAATTTTGTTCAAATATTTTTTTTTTTTTGTCGAGAACTGACCTTAATAATGACGGCTTCGACACCGCTTGCTATCATTTCCTGTAGTAATTCCTTTTGATTCCTTCTCCAAAGGTATGAAAGGGATACAAGACCTAACCGCTGACATCTAAAACGAATAGAAATATATTAGAATGAAAAAGGATATACATATGTATGTACGTTTTAAAAATAAAATTGGGTTTTATTATATATGAAGTTTGTATATATTTACAGACAGCAATTTAACCATTTAAAAGCAAGAACATTTATACGTTCTATATATAGATCAGTCACAGAGAATTACTGAGAGGAGAATACTATACGTATGGTAATTTTCCAAAGTCTTTAAAAGATTTGCGCTTTATACATTTCTTTTACTCTGTACTGTAGGTACACCTGGTTCTTAACCATGATTTTTTTTATAAGTTGCTAAATGATGAAACTACTTAAATAAAATATGCACCGACGTACTACACACATACTAGAACTCCATAATGTTGTAAAAATAGCTATAATGTCATGCAGAAGTATACATCCATCATAATCTCATGACATGAATGAAAAAAAAAATGTTTTACATAAGGTAATATTAACTTTCATATATCACACTGTACGCCGAATCAGTTGAAGGCACAGGGAATGATTATGTATTTTCTAAGCCCAATAAAAGGAGCAGAGGGAGAAAGAAGAATATCAACCTAGACAGTTTCTGTAGATAAAATGCAGCCTTTGCAGATGAGATTGTGATGTACATTCGAAAATTCATCAAAATCTTTTCAGTACTTTAGCTGTGAACAGGTGTTACTATATCATTTTTATTTTTTGGGGTGAACCAAAATCACGGTACTTGCATGCTTCCCATGAGCCATATGTGTACTGTGTATAATCGAATAGCTCGACGATACAATTCATAAGTTACCTAGTTTTCCCTTCTATCACGTCGTCCACAAAGACCGCCCGTATATTTTTTTCAATTGGAGATGGATTCATTTTCCGACAAGATAATTATCCAAAGCATAGCTCAAAATTATGCAGAGGACATTTAGACGAGAAAGAGGCACAAGGGGTGTTATAAAACATGGTTTAGCCTACTCAGAGCCCGGATCTCAATCCCATTGAAGTTTTGTGGGTAGAGCTTGATAGGAATGTCCGTAATCGTGGCCCATCCTCTTAAGAAGAAATGTGGAATGCTTTATGCGAAGTTGGAGCAATATATCACAAGACACCATCAACAAATTGATTGCCCGTATGCCGAGACTTGTGAAAAAAAACAATTTAGCTAACTACATTTTTTTTAAGTATGGACTGTTAATATTTCTTTACGCTTTTAAAGTATATTGTTTGAGAATCAGAGTTTTATTAGATTATAAAACAGATTAATTAAACGATTAATATTTTATTGGAGTTTTATTTTATTTTCCTACTTTAATTAAGGTGGTCTTAAACTTTTGGCCTGCAGTGTGCGTACGTAACATATTTATGTGCTATATATATAGTACTCTTCTATTGGTTGGTGTCAAATAGAACCACATATTAGAAACAGACAACAATTATATTATGTAAATAATGTATATGTAACAGTAATTTATTTAAGTGTTGACACAGAGGTAGGTATGTCGGCAAATTGAGCTACTTCACCAAAAAAAAGCAATTATTGCACAGGGAAGCCATTTTAATTGCTATTTACAATATCATGTTGCACTTTGCACTTACATAACCTATATAATAAAATCTTATGTTAAAAGTAATACCTGCGTAAATTTGTAGATTTCCAATATGATAAACAGATAATAATTAATTTATTAATTATTCAATTAATGCTATTACTATACATTTTAAGAACTTTTTATACAATAAGATAACTATGTTATGTAATGACAAATTAGAGGTGAGAGTAAACAAAATTATTCATTAGTTTTATATACACCATATTGTAATAATAATACTTACACATTTTCTACTCTAATTCTTTGGTAATCAGACAATATTGCACCAACAGAGACTGCTTCTATGTCCAATTCATTCTGAAATGAAAATAACCATGTTCATCACCTTAAGAACAATGTTATGTGGACTCGCCTTATGATGCTAGGAAAGAAATGCTTCAAATATTTATTGATTGGAATAATTAGTCATATAATAAATCAATGACACTTTTATTTAGAAAGAAATAGCCAATTTCTGTCTATGTTGGAATGGCCTCGGTGATGAAGTCTAGAGCCATGTCATAATACTAATGGTGATTAAAATTTATAATCCCGCTGACCCGAGATATCCCATGGCCTCAGACAAACAATGCTTGCATTGTATTGCCGAGAGCCCCAACTCCTCGAGAGGGGAAAATGAGAAGTGAAAAAGGACAGTCTCTTCCCCTTTCCCCTACCCTTATCATCCCCTCCGCTTTACCCTCTCTCATGATCCACATCACCATCAATAATGGTAGTAGTGCACCTTTTACTCTTGATTTTGCAGGTGTCCAGGGGTGACGGTTGTCATTTAATATTAGGTTACATGCATGTTCCTTTGACCCCCTATATAATGATTTAATAAAATCCCCATTAAATACAATCTCTATACATTAATTCTATACTAGCAATAACTTAGCAGTATGTAACTATAAGTAGATAATATGTAAGCAAGCATTCTATTATCTCATGTAACTCACATTTCTGCCACAATAGACACCAATCATGTTGAAGTACAATTAAAGAGCATATAAACAAAAGCTTAATAATATATATAGTTATTTTTGTGAGCAGTTCTTGTGTTAAGTATACTAGGAAGCATGTGTTCCCATATCCTCCTATCATAATTCATTGTCCTTTTAATGCATATTTTTATATTACACAAGATTATATGTATCTATCCTGCCTCTATTCACTTTATAATTCACCAATAATTATAAACAAAACAAACTTATAAATAATTATGTTACAAGATCCAATTTACCTTAACTTTAACCAGAAGTCTGTACAGATCTTCTACTTCATCCTGCTCTGTTGGATTATAATTTTTGCTCTGGTTGACAGGATTACCAGTTATTGCCTCCCTGTACAGTGGGAGACCCATGGCTTCAGCATACAGCTCTATGCCTTGATGTCCAACAGTTTGATACATGTAACTATCCAACTCATCTACAACAAAGACATACAAATAAAGATAATCCTTTTCTATAATTCCATTCTCACTTTGTTATGAGTATGATATCAACAAGAACAAGCTGTAGTAAAGATTGCTTTGTAGTTTTTTATGTTAACAAAGTTTTATGTTTCAGAACATTATGAATTGTGTTGTCTATTAAATTATATTTTAAGAGGTAGAATTTAAATGTAGTAAAAAAAACTGATAGTAGAACTGCAATTAAATCAGAATAGATAGTTTAATAATTGGCATAGGTTTCAAAGTTAAAATTATTTTTAATATATTTACTTCATTCTGAAAACTAAACATGAAAGAAAACTGTTACAATAATGATATGGTGTTAACTATAAAGATACCTAGATATATCTATACCAGTTATCAGGACAAAATTAACCTTTATGTATAGGTTGGAGGTTGGCCAGAGCTACGATGGTGTGCCCGGCTCCGACACACTGCATCATGTTGTAGCAGCTGTCCTTACCCCCGCTGATCAATGCTACCGTCCTCATCTTCATCACAATAAATAATCACTCACAATAACACTACAATATACATTACATAACGTTTACAACAATTGTTCGGTCTTTTTTGGCAAAATTAGTAAAGAACAAAATGCGGTTTCGAATACGACAATGGCATATCTGTCGACGGATCGCTATTCTGTACTCCCTTCTAAGTGACTGATGCGTGCTCTAACACCAGTCTGCAAAGGAGTTATAACGCAACATAATCGTTATCTATTTTGATAACATTCTTGAAACGTAAGTAAAGCAAACCTAAAATGTTCTCAAATCCTCAGTAATGGCATCTGTCAAACTATAATTCGTTTTGAAACTACCTTTTTACAGGTGAACAGCGTATAATTATATGAAAGATATATATTTCCGAACTCATAATACAATATCATAATATCTGTTTAAATATTCTAATATGTTTATGAATATTGATTACGTAGATATTTTATTTTATTTTAAACAAGTTTTTACTCTGAGTACTACAAATAAACAAAACACTTTCTCATTATCAATATTATGAATTTCTTTAGGATTTTTTTAAATTGAAAAAGAAAGGTGGTAGTAGTAGGTAGTAAGTAGTTTTACAGATTTGCAACCTACTACTACTACTACTACTACTACTACTACTACTTTGGGACCAGTTTGCTCAACCGGGCATCGTTAATTCGTCATATGTGGCCAGCAAATTGCCACATCAGTAGGTTGAAAATAATCATAAACTCCTTTATATTGGATTAAGTTTCTTTTATACAATAGAGGGCCAAACGAGCAGACGGGTTACACGATGGTAAGTCACTTCCGCCGCCCATGAACACTTGTAACTCAAGAGTCAGAACTTCACAGGAGCGCTGTCTACCTTTTAGGGTAGGAGAAAGAAAGGAGGGGAAAGAGGTAAAAGGGAATGGGAAGAGGGTAAAGAGGGGAAGATAAAGGGGGTAGGGCCTCGGTCACACAGTGCAAGTGAAAAAGAATGGATAAGGCCCTCAGAGTTGTTATTGACGCTATGAAATCAACGCCAACTAACGCCTTACAAGTTGAATGCTCGGATCCTCCTCTCCAAATTCGACGTAAATACCTAGCAGATAGCTTTCATGCTAAAGTTTTATCTCTTTCTTCTTACCCTTTGCTACCAATTTTGGAATAAACATAGCTTCAAATCGTCCTAATTTTCATAAAAATGTTTACCGTTATTAATTCAATACTATGTTAAATTCTCTGAACCCCCCATATCAGAACACAAAATTCTACCACTTTTTGTAATTGAATATGAAGTCCTTCACTTTAAAGCACAAACTATATTGAACATTTGTATAACAAAGGACTCCCCCTCAGCAAATGCTGAGTTTTATCGGTTAATCAGAAACTGTTGGCTGGGTGGGCACTTATTTTACACTGATGCATCAAAATTTTCACCAAGAAGACACAGGGGCTGCAGTATATTATCAAATGCAATAATGTTGACAGGAAACATTATTTTATTCAAGGATACGATCTCTCTAATTGCGCAAAACAAAAAGTATTCACTAACCTGAATTTTGAATTGGAGCATAGTTCAAAACGATAATTAAGCCATAGTTTTTTTTAAATAAAATGCTCCTTAAAATAACGGTATCTGTTTGAGATTAGGTAACTGTTCCACTCCAGTGTTTCTCCACAAAATGCACATCCGTTATAGCTCTATTTGTGAATGCGGACTTGAAGAGGGTTCACTATTATTTATTTAACTTTATGCACATATTGTGCAAGGTGGACTTAATGCCTTAGGCATTCTCTGCCAGTCAACCTTCGGGTGTTGCAAAATTAAAAGTGGTAGGTGCGAAGAATAAGGAAGAAAAAAGGAACTAGTTTAAAAGTAGTATAAATACAAGAAAAAAATGTTATACACATTATGTTATACATATACATTATTACTTACGTAAAAAAAATAAACAAAAGAGAAGGACGAGAAAAAAAAAATGACGCGACAATTAAGCCAACTCATTGAGCAGGAGATCACGTACCCCTTGTTTTAACGTGAAGCTGTTTGTGGACATCCTGATTTCGAGTGGGAGCGCATTCCAAAGAAGAACAGATTGGACATAGAACGAAGAGTTCAAGTTGAAGTTATGAGGGGGACATAATAGAAGATTGTTGTGTGAGGAACGAAGGTTTCTGTCATGATTTGAGCACAGTAAACGAAGATTGGGTGCTAAATAAGATGGAGGAGATAGAGAGTTAAGAAAAGAGAAGGGAGAAGTCAGTGCGCGAAGATTAAGTCGGTCAAGTTTATTGAGCAGATCTGCATTCAGGTCGAAATAACATACATCACCACAGTCGAATATGGGGACGATAAGGGACTGCATTAGGATTTTCTTGGTTTTGAGTCAATATGTAGGCCCAGATCTTTAACCACTGAGCTTAGGGGTATGAGTGGTATGACTGAGCTATTAAAGACTACAGGTGAGATGGAAGTCATATCAATCCTACCCATAAGACGTTTGCTGCATAAGATAATTGCCTGACATTTAGTGGGATTCACGAATAATCCAAAACTCTCCGACCAGCTTTTTATTAAATCTAAGTCCTCGTTAATTTTGTCAATGTCTTGCGGTATATCCTCAATGCTGGCCTGCGTGTACAGCTGCAAGTATTATCTTTATATCTGTGGGTTCCGATATCAAAGTTGAATGTTTTAACAAATTATCAATGCTGCTTTACCTTGCTCGTCACCGTCTCCTACGACAAAGTTTTAGAAGTATTTATTTAAGTATCGCATCAAAGTTGTTACTCGACATTGGCAGTATTACTTAACTTTTGTTGGCTAAATTGCGACAACGAAAAAAAAAGAAGAAGACTAAGACAATTATTATCATGGAATAGAATAGAAATAAATTTTATCGCAGGTACACCAAAAATATCACAACGTCAATATGTAGAATTATATTTAGGTAGCTTTATAAATAAGCACAAACACAAATTATGATTTAACAGTTTATTTCGTAGCAATGGCGTTTAAGGTATACATACCTGTTTGTCAGATCATTGTCCTTTTGTATTTCTATAAGTTTTTTTGGTCAGCTGTTATTTGTTTGGTTTTATTATATAGCCGACTGCAAAGTACCAAATAGAAATCAGTTTCTACAGGATATATTAGGTAGGTGCTATTGCATAATTAGCAGTAATGCTGTATCGCACGGAAGATGTGGATATCAAGTGAAAGTACCTACCTATCAATCAGTATTTACATATGTACATAGATACTTAATTGATACTTTCACTAAATTTTATATTTTGATTCTTATAACTGTTACTAAATCTTTTTTGCGTGCACCCCATGCATTTTTTGCATGGGGCGCAGGCGGTGCCCATTTATAACCTTAATGTTTGGACAGAATTACAAAAGAGATATCATATAGTCCTTATCCGAACAGAGGTATATGGGATCTATAACATTTATCCTAAATCTTTTGACCTTACAAAAATCAAAACATTATACCTACCTAAGTACCATTTACATCCACGTACTCGATGAGTGTCGTATATCGACTGTCCATCCACACATATTTAATTCTTACCTGTTATACGAAAAGTGAGTATAAAGCAGTAAATACTTGTTATATAAACGACGACAAAGAAAATAATAAGTAGGCTATTTTTTTGTGAAATTTTGAGATGTAATTGTAATAAAAGCAAAACACAAGTCATTGGTTTCCCGACCCCTACATCCTTTACTCGATTGTATGTGACATATACCGGGATGGCCATACCGTGCATGAGCAGATGTGCACCTGCCGGCTTAGGCTAAGTTCACATGCCCGCGCGGCACCACGCATCGCCACGTGGTAGGAGCGTTTACATAACAGCATTGTACTCGAGCCAGTCTCGCTGTGAAGTCTAGCATCAACATTGATTAAGAAGGGACGTGGAGTAAGCAATTTGCTTAGGGATTCTGTACCGAAAACTGAGACGTCGCAGAAGACAACGACGATACTAGGTGCATCCTATTTTAATTGCAATACTTTCTCTCAAGCTTTCTTTTTTGTTATTTTATATCCCAACCTGAGACTACCGTTATGAGACGCATATGTCCAATGAACGCAATATTAGCACAACGAGATATAAAAGTACAATTGATGCGGTGTGCACGAGATATTTAAAAAACTTCGAATCAAAATTGTTTCTATTTTAGATTGTAATAATTTTAATGATATGTAATGATGATGATACAAGAGTTGTCGAAATTGTTAACGATGATTCATAAAAGAATATTAAATGTATTTTAAATTTTCTAATAATTAATAAAATACAATTCATAAATAAAATGCAATTCATTACCCAATAACCCTAGTACCCATCTAAAAAATGTATACCGATCCAAAATAAGTTTTCACTTCTGGCGGCACTCCCGGAGTACATTTTAATTTAACTGTTTCACGACGTCGGTTGCATTACTATATATATACTATAAGATATTACATATCACAGAAAGGAAAACTAACATTAATTTGGTAGTAACTAACAAGTAAAGTTTGTATAATTTAGTTCAACCAACCTAATTATAAATGAGTATTTCAAGTAAATTTTTCTATTAATTAATTGTTTCACTGAATAAATCCAATTCTTGTGAATCTTCGTATGACCCGGGTGATATTACTTGTGAAAGGTGAACTGTAAGAACTGGTCGTTTAGCCATATTGTGTTGAAGACTCGTTCAGAGTACCGCATCGCGTCTCTAAGTTGATGATTTCAGAATAAAGTTAGATTGTTTCTTGGCTGTGGTTGTGTTACCGTGTATGTGAAGTAGACGGGTTTCGGACTTCATCATCTTCTTCTTTTTTTTGTTGCATTATTATTACTTACGAGTATTTATATTCCTATCTAAAATATTTGCAAAATGCTCGTTGGCTGGGTGAAGTTTGTACTTCTTTTTGGGCACATTTTCAGTTTCGTCAACATCAAGGCTATTCATAGGCACCTCGTATTTTTATTTTTTTTTTTATATAATGGTTCCTACAAAAGAAATAATTAATTACTCTTATTTATTTGCTGTTTTTTTTGTTGTTGTTTTATGTTACATGTACTTAGCTTGCTACACTGGTTCTTCATTAGCGTAATTGCAGTATGGTTATAAAATTGGAAAATGTACGTTGGATCGCCTATAATTAAGTGTGCCAAGTTTTATAGCGAAAATTGAGAACTATGGTCACGAGTTTAGCAACTAAGGAGGTGTGGATACAAATATCTGAACAATTTAAAAATAAAGCCTGTTTTCCAAATTGTATTTGATTTTTGGATGGCAAACATGTTCGTTTGATTCAGCCACCAGAATCAGGATCAATGTATTACAATTCCAAACACTTTTTTTCATTAGTTTCAATAGCTTTTTGCCATGATAACTATTAATTCATATGGGTAGACTTTGGACAAGGCAGTTGAAAGTTGGAAAAAACAGTGACTCTTGTGTTTTTAAGGAAACATTATTATTCAAAAAAACTCTTAAAACATTTAATAAAGATTCCCGCCAAGACATATCACAATCGATCCAAATAAATAACTATACTTAATTGAAGTTGACGAAGCTTTCGATATGACTAATAATTTCTTGAAACCATGTGGAGGAAAAAAGTTGTAAAAAAAAACTACTGTCTTTCTATGTAAGTCGAATGTATATTTGGCATAATATGTGTACATACATAATATCACTCCTCTTTCCCATAGAAGGTAGGCAGAGACCACTTCATTCCATTTGCTACGATTATGACATACCTTTCTCGCTTCTTCAACTTTCATTCCGTTCGGCATACAGGCTCGAAAGTTAAAGGTACGTTTGCCCTGGCCTTTGCTTAGATTCTTGTCTTGAATTTGTTCCAAGAACATTCGCCTAGGTGTTTCTCTTCCGACAACACCATTTACCTCTGCCATATAAATACCTTTTGTCAATCTTCTTTCATTCACCTTTCGATATATATATACATACATATATAATATGTAACAATCTATACAAATAAATAAAATTGGAGTGTCTGTTTGTAAAATTAAACTAAGCGCTTTTTATTAAGTGCATATGGAAGTTTACACGGTACATATACCAAAACAACACTTTACAATTTTTGTCTGTCTGTCTGTCTGTTTGTTCCGGCTAATCTCTGAAATGGCCAGACCGATTTTGACGGGACTTTCACTAGCAGATAGCTTATGTAACAAGGACTAACTTAGACTACTTTTATTTTAGCTAAAAAATTGGGTCTCACAAAAAAAAATTAAAACCAATGAAAACTGCGAACTGAACAATAACTTTTTTGTTGAATACCACGCGGACGAAGTCGCGGGTAACAGCTAGTACATGATATGAAACAAATGGTTAAATTGGCACCTGCCATTAGAAGTCTTCTTCTTCTTCTTATTTTTTGGCCTTTGTGGAGATGTCACCACAATTTCGCCAATGTAAAGTTTCTATTATTATTATTTATTTATGGACTCTTTCTCGCGTGTATATTCAACGCAGAGATTCTGCCAATGTCAAGTATTTCTAGAGAAAAAAACAGTCTATAAAAATATGATCGCCATGTTGGTTGAAAACCGACATGACAATCCATTAGAAGTCAAGATAAATTTTGCCAATGATATTGTCAAATCCATTTGTGTCATTACACAACTTTGTTGATTTATCCAGCGCCATTACTTAGTTTGAATCCAACTAATAGCCGACAAGTAACCATAAAGCAAATACGCATACTTTGTGAGGGTAAATTAGATTGGTAAGAAAATATGGTGTTATACGATTGTAATAGGTGCCATTAATTTTATAAAATTAAAGAAATATAATTTATCCAAGTAATAATTTTTTTTCTTCAGAATTAATATTATTACAGAAATTTAAAACTAAGTCTTACCAAGACCTTCCTTTTATTATCATATTGTAATAGTCCTTAGAGTTAAGATTCCAAATACCATCTCTTATTTCAATTTCATCGATAAGCAAATCGTTAGATACATTGTCTTCGCTATTCATTTTTCTTCAATCCGTGCGTCTGCCCATCACAAACCGCGTGGATTAACTGAACGAATTGATACAGGTTTGTAACTTTGTTGAACCAGATAGTAGTAGTGATTATAATAACAACGGCTTAGGCCCGGAGCTGTGCCGCACGTTAATTTAGACGATAAACACTTTTTAATTTAGTTTGTCTACGATCTTGTCGCGGTTAGTAGATCCGCGCGGTCATATGAACTTAGCCTTAATGCGCAGAGATTGTCAATATTAGTAAATGACATAAAATAAATAGTAACCTACTATTATAAAATTGACGCCATAGAGAATGATGTCGCAATTTGCAGTTGGTTTCCTACAAATCCCTGAATAATTAGGTACTTATAAAATAGTGGAATAAACATTTATAACTCTTTAACTGTATCCGTTTAATATATTTTGTATTACATTTCGGCTATAGCTATAGTTTCATATATTTATATCTAATATGAAAAGAAATCAACTATAGCGTTATAGATTTCAATAAAAGGTCTTTCCCAGACTTCATTTTAAGCCGCTTTTAGGCAATGAGTGTATAGATTCTGCTTTTCCACATTACGATTGAGAATGCGAAAGATAATATGGAATGCATGGTAGAAAAAGAGATAGCTGTCTCTCGTTAGTGGAACGCTCGCACTTCGAGTACATAGTAAATTATTGAATAGTTAGAATTGTTACAGACATGATATTGAATATCGCAATTTCTATGTTTGTTAATATCTTCTGCTTGGTACTGAATGAGTGTTCTGTAAAAAAATTATGTAATAAAAATAAAATATATACAGACAATTATTATCGATTTGTTTTCAATCAAAATATGTATGTTTCCCATAAACACAGTATGTATGTATTTTATTATAAATCTCTCGACTGTAATAAATATGCACAGATAAAGAAGGTTATATATGAGGCTGAATCAAAAAGTTCTTAGAAGTGCGTACACACATAATAATTTTTGGTGATGATATCACCCCCCTGACGGCATGAGCAACACGCTCCGTGAGGCAATCATAAAGGCCACGGCCCGGTGCCGCTCAAGTCGTTGGCAGGATCCGGCGGCTAGGTCTCGAAGTGGCCTTACACAAATCCGAGGCCCTCTGTTTTCATGGGCTACGGAAAAGGCCTCCAGGTGGATCTAGCCTCATAGTAGGAGGTGTTAGCATCGGCATCGAGCCCTCGATGAGATATCTTGGGTTCGTGCTCGATAGTCGTTGGAATTTCGGAATTCATTTCCAGAATTTGGCCCTCAATCTTATGAGGATAGCAGCTGCTCTCTCGCGGCTGCTGACCAACTGGAGAGGGCCCGACACCTCCTGCAGGAGGCTCAACGATGGAATCGTGCTCTTGGGCGGAGTTCCTGACGGCCCGTAATGCGGCCATATTGCGGGGACCACAAAGGGCAATGGCTGTCAGAGTCATAAGGGGATACCGCACGGTTTACTTCAAAGCAGTGAGCCTCATAGCCGGAACTACCCCGTGGGAACTTGAGGCAAAGTCTCTTGCGTCATTATATAAATGGTGCAAGGCGCATGAGCTGAGGTCCACTTCTCTTCACATCGAGGGGCATCAGTGTCAGGTCCTGCTGGCAGACTGGAAAAAGCAACTTGACCGGCCAAGCGCAGGGCACGCAATTATGGCGGTAAGGCCCATGTTGGAGGATTGGCTGGAAAGGAAACACGGGAGCCTCTCCTATAGGTTAACGCAGGTACTTACCAGCCATGGGTGCTTCGGGAAGTACCGGTGTCTTATAGTCCGGCTGCCGGGAGGATACCGCACCCGATACTCTAACGGAGTGCTCTGCGCGGGCGCAGCAGCGTGCCTCTCGCTTGAGACCATGGTTCTGTCCATGGTCCAAAACGAGAGTGCGTGGGATGCCGTCGCTTCATTTTGCGAGGAGGAGATGTTAGCTAAACAAGCGGCAGAAACTCCAGGTTTTATTGATATTGTAGAAAAGAATATAAAAAGAAATGACACTAACACTTCCACTTATTTCAACGATAATAATTTACATTATAATAATATTAATCATAGTATATTTTTAGAACCCACAAATGCAATAGAAACCTACAATATAATCAAGTCACTGAAAAACACTAAATCCTCAGGCCACGACGATTTCAGTACTGAACTAATTAAACTAATATCTACATTTATATCAGAACCATTAGCGTATATAATAAATTTGTCTCTAGAACAAGGTTGTTTTCCAGAGAACTTGAAGCTGTCCATAATAAAACCCTTACACAAAAAAGGTCCCAGAACTGATAAAAATAACTATAGACCAATAGCCTTAACCTCTATTTTTTCTAAAAATTTGAAAAGGTAATGAATAAAAGAATAATTAGTTTCTATAATAAATATGACGTATTGGCTAAAGAACAATTTGGATTCGAGAGGGTAAATCCACTCAGCATGCTATATTTTCCTTCATAAACTCTGTAATTAATAATATAAATAAAAAAATAATATCTGGCGTACTATTTTTGGATTTAAGTAAAGCATTTTGTGAGTCACGACATACTCATTAAAAAACTAGATAAAACTGGCATAAGAGGCATAGCCTTACAATGTATAAATTCATATTTAAGCAGCCGAAGACAAATTACAAGAATAACTAAATTCATTAGTAGTGCTAATACTTTACAATCTTTTGATTCGGAACCTAGGTTCAATTATTACGGAGTGCCGCAAGGGAGTATCTTGGGGCCATTGTTATTCCTCGTTTATATTAATGATCTCCCTCAAGCCATACAAAATCATCAGTGTGTGTTATTTGCAGATGATACCACAATAATAATAGAAAATAATAACTTGAAATCATATGAACATGAAGTAAATAAGACGCTTCAGAAAATAATTAAATGGCTTGATATGAACACTTTAAAAATAAATATAGAAAAAACAAAACTTATTCATTTTAGAACAGCAAAAACAAAACAATTTAATATTTCTGTTAATTACGATGGTCAACAAATAGAACAAATACAGAGCACAAAATTTCTTGGTGTTACAGTCGACGAACACATGACGTGGAAGTATCACATAGATAATGTTTGCAAAAAGATCCATAACTTTGTATTTGCATTAAAAAAAGTTAAAGATGTTGCATCAAGGGAGACTGCCTTAATGATATATCATGCATATGTTTGCTCCATGATTCGTTACGGCATCGTAGTTTGGGGTTATTCATCTGAAATTACGCGAGTATTCATAGCGCAAAAGAAATGTCTTCGTGCAATATTTGGCTTGATATGGTCAGATTCATGCAGGCCCATTTTTGCGTCTCAAAATCTGTTAACCGTCCCTAGTATATTCATCTACGAAGTAGCAAAATTTGTTAGATGCAATAAGGAGCTTTTTGAACTTAAAGACAATACCAACAGACGTAAAAATACTCACTCGTATTTTAAACTACCAGTACCTCGCCTAGAGATTTTTAGGGTAAGTTGTGTTTATATGGCACCACTTATTTTTAACGCGTTACCAGAGACTATTACAAATCTTCCTTATCATAAATTTTGTGCTACATTAAAGAATTGGCTAATTGCAGAATGCTTTTACTCCGTCAACGATTTTTTAATAAAGAACTCCTCTCAGTCGTATCACTTCAGAAATGCACTAGTGTAGTCAATGTATAAAATAAGATTTTTAATTCTTCAACTGTCATATATTTATTACATAGTGGCAAATCAAGTCATCAATTCAATGTTTTTTATCTTAGTATGTTTTCCCAATTTTATCTGTATAATCTTAAATATTTGCATGCTACCTAAATATAGCGAAATGTGTCTCGTGCTTTTAATACTGTAAACCACCTACTGTAACCAAATTTCTGCAAATAAATGTTATTATTCTCTTTATTCACATTATTCAACATACAAATTACATTTTTAAATATAAAATAAAAACAAAATATGTTTAAAAATATAAAAAATAGTACCCCACCGGTATCGGGTACAGGGACCAAGCTACCGGTGGTTAGGGCTCCAGAGACAGGAACCTCCTCACAATACGTGCCGTATCAAGAAGGACTGCCTTCTGCATTAGGCCCTTAACCCAGCTGTGTAACGTGAGCCTCTGCAGATGTTGGTCGAGGCTCTTGGCAATCAACCCATGAGCTGATATGACTATCGGCACAATGATTGCAGAACTCACATCCCACATGTCGACCACCTCATGGGCTAAATCCAAATATTTTATTTGTTTATCTTTTTCTGCCTTTATGAGGTTGTCGTCATGTGGAATGGTAATGTCAACAATCATTGCTCGGCGCTCTAGTCGGTCTATCACCACTATATCAGTTTTATTGGCAACAATAGTCCTGTCAGTGATGATAGATCGATCCCAATATAATGTTGCACGACTATTTTCAAGAACTGGGTCGGGCACATACCTATAATACGGTAACTCGACATCCACAAGGTTATATCTAAGAGCAAGTTGCTGATGGACTATCCTGGCCACTTGGTTATGTCTGTGCAAGTACTCACCGTTTGCAAGACGAGAGCAACTGGAAATTATATGCCTGAGGGTTTCACCAGGGCGATGACATGCCCGACAAATGTCAATTGTGCCATCCTTCAGGATATGTCTCCTATAATTGTTCGTCATAACAACTTCATCTGTAATTGCACAGATAAAACGTTCAGTTTTTCCAAAAAGGTCACTGAAACGTAGCCAAGACACAGATGATAATAAATCTACATCGGGCTCGTTTAAGGCCCGATAAAAACGTCCATGCAGCTCTTTGCTCTTCCATATCTCCTGACGGTCTTTAACATTAAGTATTGCAGGCTTGCGCCAGTTCTCTTTTCCTAGACCAAGCGGAGTAAGTCCGTTATCAACTGCCACTACATCCCGGTGTACCTCCACATTAACAGAAAGAAAGTAATCTCTAAGATTGCATATTTCGCGATTATGAAGGGTCCTGGCATTTAAGAAACCACGACCCCCACATTTCCGCGGAATAACAATCTCATTACTGATGAACGTGGATGGTGCATTCGGTACGCAGTTAGCAGTGTACGGACTCTTCTATCTAGGGCGTCCAATTCCGTCTGAGTCCATCTAAGTATGCCAAAGGAGTAGGTTAAGACTGGTATGACCCAACCGTTATAGGCACGCACCTTATTACCGCCCGATAAAAGACTTTTCAGTACTTTTTTCAGACGGCCAAAGAAACGCTCCTTTAGCGATTGCTTCATAGTCAGTTCATTTATACCCAGCGCCTGTGACATACCGAGATACTTGTACGTTTCATTTGCAGAAAGACGTCTAAGGTGTGTGGAATCTGAAAGTTCAATTCCTTCAGATTCCACAATCCTGCCTTTGCTTACATGCATGACTGCACATTTATCTACACCAAATTCCATCTTGATACATTTACTAAAGGTTTCAGTTACCTCTAGTAATCTTATCAACTGGACATTACTGCAGGCAAACAGTTTCAAATCATCCATGAAAAGGAGGTGGGATATAACTTGACCATTTCTCCGCAAACGATAGCCCAGCCCCGAACCTTCTAACACAGTGCTAAGAGGATTCAAAGCCAAGCAGAACCACAAGGGGCTCAAACTATCACCCTGAAATATACCCCGCTTGATATTTATAAATTCGCCGTCACCCTGAGATTGTCGACATCCTGGATAGCAAAGGACTGTTCTCCATTGCTGCATACATGCCTCCAAGAAAGTGCATAAAGTTGTATCAATCTTATACAACTCCATCACCCTTAGGAGCCACGTATGCGGCACGGAGTCGTAAGCTTTTTTATAATCTATCCAACATGTCGCTAAATCCTTTCGGTTCCGTCGAACTTGTTGGTTAATAGCCGTGTCAATAATAAGGAACTCTTTAGTGCCACGTGCCCCACTTCTACATCCATTCTGAGAGAAAGTCATTATATTGTTCTTAGAGACATGTGTTGTTATCTTCACTCTCAGAATGGACGTAAATAATTTATAAAGTGTTGGCAGACAGGTAATGGGTCTGTAGTTTTTGGGGTCCATGGCACTACCAGACTTATAGAGTAGGTGAGTTACGCCAGTTGTCATAAAAGCGGGCAGTGAACCTGCTTCCAAGCATGATTGGAATTGAGATGCCAAACACACATGTGAGTTATGGAGCCACTTTAACCAAAAGTTATGCAGTCCGTCCGGTCCAGCTGATTTCCAGTTCGGCAACGAACGGACCGCACGAGCTATATCTGTACTTGATATTTCTACTGGCTCCATAGTATTAATGGACTCACATGAACGTTTAACATCTCGCATCCATTCACCCTCAGTATGAGCGACAGGCATCGACCAGATGTTACGCCAAAATGTATTAGTTAGTTCAACATCTGGGAGATGTGTGTCACTCAGTAAGTCAGGCTGATCCCATCTTCTGTAAACCCACCTCTCGTCCCTTTGAAAAGTACGATTCTGAGTATATCGGTCTACTCGGATTTTAAATCTACGTATGCGGTTTGCCCATGCATAAACTTTCTGCTTCAGAAAGTCAATGCGCTCTGTGACACGTGCTGCATAATCACAAGAACTGATATCAGTTCCTGAAAAAGCACGATTAACAAAACGCATTACTCTCGGGCGTGTATTACCCGATCTGAAACAGGTAAGCTTGCCAATGAGTGCCCTCGCCTCAACGATACGTCGCTCAATCCTGTACTGCCACGCCGGAACATAAATCTTTTGTCGAGGAGTAGTGTTAACACGTGGGAATTTAACACCAGCTACTCGACAAGCTGTAACCACCGCACAATAAAGAATTGAATGTGTATCCCTGAGGTTTTCACTATTTTCTAAATAAGTAGATAATAAAGAGTCAAGGGCACACACTAGCGCTTTATTTCGTTTATGCATCGGCAAACGCGGTAAACGTGGTCTATCATCAAAACTCACGTGCCGATACTCTCGAATAGCACCTTCCAAAGCGTTCCTTACTTTATCATTATATTGGGTACTTACAGTTAAAGCAGTATTATCCTCCCCTCCCTCAATAGCACTAGGTGGTAGTTGTCCAGCGTCAATAAGAGTCTCCATTGTGATGGAGGGGGGGCAACAAGGCTATTTTGTAAGTCCAAGCGTAGCCTCTCAAGCACGGAATTATCCAACAGATGACATCGCTGAATGGCCCGTACTTGATCCGATAGTCTTTGTGCCGAAACATTAACAGCTGGTTCAAGTTCCTGAAACAAAGGCAGCATACGATTACGATACGCAGTGAGGTTGGTTCCTCCCTCTGTAGCCACAAAATATGCTCGCATGACGTTCTCATTTATGGATGTCGTCCATCTCATGCGATGCACATTACCCCCGGTAGCGGGGGCCCTATTCGAAGCCGGCTGGCCTCGGGGTCCCAAGCAAGTCGGTGGCCGGCCTCTCCCCTGCCGGCGTACTGGTGTTGGTGACGTCGGCGGTGAGAAAAACTCGTCGTTATTATTATTATTAAAGGATACGGGAGAGGACAAGTACTCTCTCGTCCCGCAGAAGACGCACCAGGCGCCGAACGATCTCCAGCCTCCATAAGCACTGCTCCTTGGGTAACGTGGGAGCTGACATTACCCTAGCAGAAGCGGGCCTGAGACTCTAGTGTGTGGCCACCTGTTGAGGTGGGTAAGATCTGTAGGGGTTCCCCGAGGCTTTTTTATCAGGGTATTCCCGATTCCCTTGCAATAGGTCAATTTGAGCCATGCTTAGGCACGAATGGGCCGGCTCGACCGGTGCCATACCACGGCCTCAAAGAAAACCGGTTGTGAAGTAACATTTCCCCGAATTGAGTGAGGTTTCCGGAGGCCCAATTCCCCCTCCCCCCTTTTCTCACCCCTCATTTCCTTTCTCCTTTTTTCCATCTTCTCATCCCTCCTCTCTTCTTTTCGCTCCCTGCATCCCCCATCCCTCATCACCCTCAAAGGCGGGCAGCGCACTTGCGACTCTTGAGTTGCAAGTGGCCATGGACGGCAGTATCACTTACCATCAGGTGACCCGTCTGTTCGTCTGACCCACTATAGTAAAAAAAAAAACACGGGTTTAATATTTATTTTAAAGAGTACATAACTATTACAATATATATACGCAGAGTTTCTCTTTATTTCATTATACTATTGCTAGTAGTTTGCTAGTAATATTTTTTTGTAAAAGAGTTGTTAAAACACTAAAATATGGAAAAAACGAGTTACGTGCAGTGATCATCATTCAGTGCCTAAAAAAATAATCATTTTTTAGACATTCAGCAGATACTAGGGGATAGTGCTTTACTGGCTTTACAGTCGCTTACTGGGTTGCACGCTACGGCTTTTGAATTCAGCAACCCAGTATTAGCATCGAGCTGTTGATAATCCTTGTTTTGGGTAGCCGTCCGATTAGTAATAGAAGTTTCAACTTCTGAAGAAAATGTCAAAAAGGTCAAGCATTTGCTTTTGTGAGGCAGAAGAATAAGCATGAAACATTTGGCTGAGAGCCTAAACATTTCATTTGATAGCCTTCCAATCAATTTTAACTGATTCACTGGGATTCAGAAAAGTGGTGGCGAGATGACCAGGAATGTTAACCGACAAAGCAAAAAATGACATTTGGAATTTTGAAATGTTACAGTGTGATCTAGATCATACCTAAACCTTAAACTTATTAGGCGTTTTGTTTCTTATATCGCTTCTGCTGATCGATCGGCAGTTGGGTTTAAGGCAATCCGCAGTGCTGGCTTCGATACCCTTAACCACCCACCATATTCTCCGGATTTAGCCCATACTTATTTTCACTTATTCCCAAAATTAAATTTGATTTGATGACACAGTTATGGCAGCCGTAGATGAGTTTATCGCGTGTCAAGGCAACATTTTTTTTTTTGCGATAGGAACAAGAAAATTTCTCTGCCAATCCCTAAAAGTACGCGGATGATAGCAATAGGCTTGCCCCCTACGTAAATGGTACTAAATTATAATCGGCAAAATGTGGGCGTTAATTACGCCTCTGCCGACATTGTACGTATGACTTTAACGAAGTGATGTTACGCGGCAGTTGATGGGGGTGTTGAGTATGAGAATCAGCTGCTGTATAGTAATATGAGCATATCTACGAAATATCGAAAACTACTAAGAATTAATTACACGGTACAGGAGGACGTAGATGCTATGAATTGTGCCTACGATATCCCTACTCTTTGATTAATCTATGACCCATGAAAGAGGCCCGTTATTTGTCCTTGTCGCACTGCAGTTGCAATCATATTCTCTATCCTTCTTTTACAGTGACTTTAATCATACGGGATTTAATTTCTTAATTTTCGTAAGTTATAAACAAAACCATGACAAAATACAAATATTACGTGCTTATAAATATTTGGGCGTAGTATGTAACTCCCTCATTCTTATTTAACTTGAAACCACAGTTTTTACACCTTCTCAACTCTTGCATTTTAGTAATAATATTAAAACTCCACGGATACGCTTTGGCGCGTTTATTCGCTAGCTTCTATTAACTGACTAAATTAAATCAAGACAATTGTTTACATTTCTCCAACAATTATTGCGCGCTAGTGCGATATCTACTTTTTTTTTATATAATATCATTGTTTTTAGATTTTTAACTCGTTAGCGTCGACTGTCAGACGGATCAACACAATACAATCCACAAACTGCCACACACCTAGTGATTAAACAGCTAAAACAGCAGCCAGATCATTTTGTTTGTTAATTGTTTTGATACATTATTATACTGTCAGTAACGCCATCTTTTATATAAAAATCCAAACTTTGCTCCAAAGTTTCTTAACTCATAAATTAATTAAATTATTGTTATACCACATTTACAATCTATAAATGTGTCACTTTATTTTTTATTAAGAGACTTTTAATACTAGAAGAATAAGGATAATCGGTTTACAAAGTAATTAATCAACTCAATGTTCCTTGTTCATTTTTGAAAAGTCTGTAGTAATTTTATTGCCAGCAGTAAAAACTGTACACCACGTAATTCTAAGTAGAAATCTAATATTTACACAAGCATTTAATGTTTTTTGGATCAATTTATTATATTTTAATCATTCGAAAGGTAGTATGCAATTTATGATAGCATAATATAGTTTTTTAGAATTGCAGTAAAGTGAATGCCTACTTAGATACAGACGCCATCAAATGAATCGTTGCCTCCCTTGTTTGGTTTGTCAAATTATTGATGCGGTGGTTTGAATCACGTTTGAATTTAAGTGCGAAGCTCCGTATTTCTAATAATTTCGTTCACTGATATATAATACTATTAAATGTGCAGTTATATAGTGCTTGAATTACGTGAAATTTGTGTTAACTAGTGCGTAATCATGGTTTTGGCCGAAAGAAGTAATGATGTTCGAAACGGGAAGCGGTCAAGGGGGCCAAGCCCCAATGGCCATGGAAGTCCAGAATCCAGTTCAGAAGATGAGAATGGTACGAGATATTCCTAATTCAATATCGCTTTATAGCTTTTGAGGAATATTGTTTCTAACAATTGGGGAGCTTTTTTGCATGTCGATTGATTATAATCTCGAGGTGAATAATACCGTCTGTACTTATACTTATTGTTTTCATAATATGCTAACGCCGTAACAATTTTAATCACAATCATCTGACATCGTGCGTTGTTTTTTATGCTTACCATCATCGCCTTCATGCTGCGCTCATCTCATCCACAAATTGTAAAATCAAACCAAGCAGTAGTACCATTTGCAGCTGAGAAAATTAGAGTTGGTAGAGATTATCAGGCAGTGTGTCCTGAACTGGAACCAGTAGAGCAGCGGAGACCTGAACTTATATCTGACAGAGCTTTACTTGTTTGGTCACCTACTTCTGACATATCTGACATCAAATGTAAGTTATTGTAGTTTTTATGTTTGAGTTATTTATAATGATTTCCTATTTTGCAATAAAGTTTTTTTTTTAAGTGGATGAATACATAACTACAGCAAAAGAAAAATATGGCTACAATGGGGAACAAGCATTGGGCATGTTATTTTGGCATAAACATGACCTAAATAGAGCATCAATGGATCTGGCAAATTTCACACCATTTCCAGATGAATGGACTGTTGAGGATAAGGTGCTCTTTGAACAAGCTTTTCAATTCCATGGTAAAAGTTTTCACAGAATACGGCAAATGGTGGGTTTTACAAAATACAAATTTTGTTGTTTAGGTACTAGATTTAAATATTAACATATCTTTCATATAGTTACCAGATAAATCAATAGCATCTTTAGTCAAGTATTACTATTCATGGAAAAAGACAAGAGCACGCACTTCACTCATGGATGTGGTTGGTGAAGGTAGAACTGCTACAGGATCAGGAACAGGAAAACGGGAATCTGGTGCTGGATCTGAGCCTGGAGGATCTGACAAAGATTCAGATAATGATGAAAAGGTATGTATAGCTTTAATGTATTGTAGCTTGTAAAATTCTATCAGATATTATTTGCTCCTTTTTTTTACTGTGTCACCAATGAATAGTTCCAGAATAAATTAAATTTGTATCATTTTCCCCTCTCATGGTTAAATATGTTTTGGTAGTGTATCTGGATTGTCCAAATTGTTATTTCTTTAAACTTTTTGGCAGATTTTCAGTAAATAAAACTGCAGAGTGGCAATTATTCAGTAAATTTAAAGCAAGAAGTTTGCTTTTCCCCTTGTTTACAGGGTATTTATTGCACAGTGAATAATTGTATATTATAAAATGGTTACTCTGCTTGTGGACAGTTCACATCAGATGTGGCTATAGGTTGTAATTCACCATGACTAAAACATACTGTATCAATAAATAAATAATTCAGCTGTGTTGGATGTTTCAATGGTATATTATTGTTGAGTTATGGATATGTGTTGAATAATTATGACAGAAGTGGACTATCCACCGTGGTATTGTCCGTGGAGGGAAACCCCTCGCGGCAGGCGGGGCTACGCAACGCGCCGCCGGCCAGCAAGGTGCCCAGGTGGGTGCTTCGCTTCCCCACAATGAGTATAATTTTGCTGTCACCATGGAAACTTGATGTTCAGTGTCTTCTTCCATCCTCTCACTTTGTCTGTACAATTGGTGTGTCATTCATTATTCAATCTTTGAAATCTTCTACTTGAGATTTATTGGTCCCTTTTTTTAAAATCCATATCTTTACAATGTTTTTGTTAGTCACTCCATGTCATAGACCACTGCACTTCACAGCATTGTTTTGTTTTTCATGCAAGTTTTGATTGTGGCAACATATGCTTACTAATTTTTTATATACAACAGTTATTTGGAAATTAGAAAAGTTACTGATCTATGTTAGAAAAAAAGCTTTTACCAATGACTGTGTATTATTAGTAGCTGACATATTTGTTTTATTTCTTAAAAATGTATCAAGAAGCTTTGTGTATTCTGGTAATGCTTATTTTATTTTGACCGCTCTGCATTTTTATCTACAAACTATGATTGCTACTACTCTCATATACAAAATTCATCATTAATAATACTAAAAGGATTTATTGCACATGATGATGTGGCTCCAGTGTTTCAATTCACATTTGCAACTTCATTATGTCACTAAACATCTGGCATAATATTTTTCCCTGACATTCATTGTAAGTTGAGTTGTAGCAAGTATATTTTATGAAAATCTAGTGTTTCTCTGGAAATCCAATTTTACACAAGTTTCTTATTTCATAGTAAATATTCTAATGGAGGAAACAACTGTAATAAATTCCAAAGTTGTTGATCAAGTCTTTTATTCTTTAATACACAATAAACATCATAAGTAGCTTTATGTAACTGAGCCAAGTGTTTTATAAATGGTATATGCCCATGTCTCCCTAGGATTACCAGAGATGCACTATACAATGTACAGTACAATACAAATTATATTTTAATTTTTTTTGCTACAAAATTCTGTGTAGGAAGGACTATCGATATTTACAAGAATGAGAAAAAAAATATGTAATATATGTTCTGGTTTGTGATGAATTTTCTTACACAATTATTCATCATGACACTGTCTGTGTATTCCGTATTTGTAAACCCCTTTCCTCTCCATCCAGTTTCCTATGATGTTCCCGCATGCTTCCTTTAATAGCCCCGAGGAAAGAAGAAAAACTTGTTAATCTAATGTGTGCAGAATATCATTTTATTTTCTAATGGGTTTTAAAAGAAGTGTGTGAGAAGTCATTGTAATCGTCTTTGTCCGTTCTTACACAAGAGTTTCGTAAATTTCGTGTAGAGTGGTAGTCTCTAAAATGACAGGAATGTAAAATGTGTATTGGGGTTTAGGGCGAGGGCGGCGGCGAGAATGCGGGCAAGTGGTGCACTGTTTGCGGCATTCTGTGCACCCAGATCACGGCGCACAATTCGCAGAAGTTGTGTCAGGCATGCCTCGTGCACGCCAGGTCGGTACTCTACTACAGTTTTATTAGTTTATCAGCTCGTTGCAATCACATGCATGACATGAATAAAACAGTTTCAATTTAATTTGGAGTGTGATTTCATTAAACTTGTATATAGGGATGGTTATTTGAATATTGGCGGTGATGTAACAGACGTACGGGGACGATGAGACCGTTGTGCGGACCGTCCGGGCGTCGGGGTCCAGGTTCAAAACAGCAGCGTTACAAGCACCGGCTACCGCGCGGCATTTACATCAATCACGACGATCTCGTCGCAATGGCCTCCGGCCCCCAGCCTGGCGATCCCCCGCAACCCGGGCTTGTCAATCAGGGCGAAGCTATGCTCAAAGCTATGGACAGAGAAATTATATCTCTAAAGAGACAAGTAAGATGCAACCCACCACGATGTCGCTATGTAGTGCCGTTGCAACACACATTCTCACCCTTACATTGGCACTGGTTCCCTCTTTGCGAGAACAAGTTGGCGTTTTATGTAACCAACGTAAAATGTCAAATTATTTTTGCAGAGGGTGAAGTATACTTTAAACCTACATTTAAATTAGTCATTTGCCCACATAGAGCATGGATGTGACTAAGCGTTTATGTGATGTAATGTGAGAATGTGATAAAACAACTAATTTTATTATCAATAGCCAATAATATCGTAGTATATCATGCTAATTGAATTGCAATACTGTACTAGGTAGTATTGTGAAAAGAAATGTATTCTGCACACATAGATTAGTTATTGATCAAAATTTTTATTTTTATTTAAGTTTGTTTAATATCATTTTAATATCCCATGTTATTTTGCTTGACTGTTTGCTGTACGGCCGAATCCAGAGTCTTACTTTGTATTTTCTTGGATAATCCAGATATGCACTTTATTCCTAAGTTTGAGATAATCCCGTGACGATTGGCTATGTAAAGTACGTGTAGTGAATGGAATGATTTAATAGGTGCAACAGAACAAACAGCAGCTTAGCGCGATGAAACGCAAGGTTGGGGACTCCGGTGTCGAAGAGTTAAGGCCCGGTGAGCCACCCGCAAAGATTAATTCGCGTTGGACTAACGATGAATTACTTATGGCTGTCACGGCTGTTCGGAAATATGGTAAGGGGATTCCTCAGTTATTAGGTTTTTTTAGTAATGTATTTTAAGTAACATACATTTTATTATAGTTGGATTAATGTGCTAATGACAAAATCTTTTTTATTGTTAAGGTTTAAATATTGAAGTCTATATATTTTTCATTCTGTAATAAAGTAATTTAATAATGAATGTAATATGAAATCTAGGGATTCAACAGGAGTATAAACACAAATTAACAATAACGGGATTTAATACTTTAAAGAGCAAAGAAAAACAAGCAAAGTTACTAAAAATATACAAAATTCTATGATTTAAAATTTCACCACAATATATCGATATTAAGGCAGTAATGGTTTGACCATTATATGACAAAAAATACCACACATACACGCGAAAAACACAACTCTGTGCGCAGTCGGTTGAAAGGATTTAGATACTTTTAAGTTATGACATTTAATTACTATTATGTAACTTTAATATTTTTTTCCATTTTAATAAATGAGAATGTCAATGGAATGAACTTATGTTCTAATGTGGGTTTTTGGGGAACATAAAAATAAAATTAACTTATCTTTTAATGTTTTTGGGTTTTTTATAATTGTTGTTTTTAATGACCATATAAACATTTGAGTTTTACATTCAGTTCAACTAAAAGACTTGCCCCTTTCACGAATTAAGTTACATTTGTTTAGACGATTGCTTTCTTAACTACGGTTTTTTTTTTTTTTGATAATTCTCTATGTACTGGCCAAGAAGAAAGAAAAAGAAAATTAAATAGAATCTGATTTATGCACAGGACGAGATTTTCAAGCAATTGCTGACACTTTGGGCACGAAGACTGAGGCGCATGTACGCTCTTTCTTCATCTCGTATAGGCGTCGCTACAATTTGGACGCTATGGTCAGAGAGCATGACGCAGAACGCGGTAACGCGCATCACATACAAGCTGGTAAACATCTTCAGACTTTATAGCGCCAAATTACGTAAATATTGTTTAAAACAAGCAGTAATTGCATAACTTTATAGTAATACATACATACACTCACGCTATAACCTCAATGGTAAGTAGGCAGAGGAGTCTCAAATGCCCACTTTATGCCAAACAATTTAGTCCCACTTATGTAGTATATAGTTCTATTGGCTGTATTATGTAGTACAGCCTATTGTTGTCAACCGGGCACTATACAAAATTGTTATTATAAGTTAATACCACAAATCAGCGGTTTTGTAATATTAGGACTAGGTTAACTTTAATTAGATACTGTTTATATTTAAGTTCGGTAGAATTTTTATTAGTAAATTGTAAGAAACAAATCTTTTTAAGGTACAACTGAGTCTGGAGAAACAGGATCAGATAACGGGAACAATGGAACAAGTTCGCCTCAGACCACAAAAGATGAAAAAGTGAGTAGTTTTATTTCTTGATGCTGTGAGTTATCATTCCTTGCTATCCCTTGATATATATTTTTTGTCTACTTTCAGATGGAGGTAGACAGCGAGGGCGTAGCTATTGGAGCGTCAGCGGAAGCAGGAGGACCACCAACGACTCCTCCCAAACACAAGCCCGCAAAGTGATGCGTGCACCAACATAATCAGGCTTTAGTTCACTTCTAACACTGTATATGCTCACTGACTCGCGATCTTTTCGTAATAAACGTAGCATAGTAACCGAGCTTACATTATGTTGACCACAACAGTTCAAATCTGTAACAATATATTCATAGTGCACTTTGAACCAGTTAAACTTTGTCCATTCCCAAGATATAAACTGAATAGTATTGGGTTAAATATATGAATCTTTTCTATTGGCTAATAGGTGTGACTACCTTACTATTGAATACTTCAAAATGTTTCAATTACAAGTGCGTCATCCAACGTAACCCCTTTACGATTTCCAAAATAGATAGAATAGAATGCTATATAAAATATCAAAAACTTAAAACCAACTAGTAATGTGTTTGCTGTATTTACCCTCGTCAGTGAGCTTAAATAAGTATATTATTATCTATACTGTATCATAATATATTTGATGGTGCACCACGTTATTATCGATTAGACGTATTGATCATGTCTAATTGATTGTAAATGGTTTTTTTTGTGAAATTAGGATGGGGATGTTTGTATACGCTCTAGAGAAGCATTAAAGTAAAGTGTAAATAAGTAAAGCTGTATGGTTGTAAGTAAAGAAAGCTTCCAGTAGGAAACTGGTGTATAATATTGGTAATAATAGTGTCCCTGGTTTACTTTGTGACTGACGACCAAAAGAGCTGTGCTCTTTCAATGGATTGTAGTGCTTGGTCCATAATTTCAGATGTGGTCTAGTGTGATAGTGTTTCTAAAATTATATAGAGATAATATGTTAATCACTTGCCTTATGTAATAACTTTCTCATGTACTCGCATGCTTACTAATATATGACTTACCACTGCAGACATCTTACTGCACCACTTCTGTGGCAATTATTATATACTTTAATGTAAACGATTATTAGGAGATAATAGTAGCTAGATATTTTCATGTAAGACTCATTATTTTATAGATAAGGATACTATCAATCTTGAATTATAATGTCCAGCGGTAGTTTTATGGTTCTAACTTATGATGACTTAGGTATTATAGGCAGATTTATACTCAAATAGGTAAAGATGCATTTAAACAACTTCTAAAATGTGAGATTCCATACAATTCTAACGCAAACTGCTTTATTAATATTAAAAATACACAGCAATAATTGAATCCTAAATAATCTTTTAATACGTAGGATAGATTGAGTAAAAAGTTTTAATATAAATAATTGTTTTCATACATTTAATAGAGCGAATTGTGGATATAGCAACGATATTTTTGTACTAGAAAAAGACAGATATCTCAATATTTGAATTTTGGTGTGATTGATTGATGTTTTTATTGCTTATTAACTATATTTTTTTTTTACCTTTACTATAGTATTTAGGTTTTATTTTAGAATAATGGACAATCGTGTCGTATAGAATAATCTACTAGTTTTAATATATGTACATCACAAATGAGATGAGATATTCGCATCGGTTGAAAGAAACCGAGGTTGAATGGTTACCGGTAGTTTTTTATTCATTGCGACTAAAGTTTTATGTACATACATGAATATATAATAGTATTATTTAATAAAAGTACTGTGCAGCCATTGTTTAAGTTGTGTTCCATATGCGTTTAAGACGTAGTTTCATTCAAGGTATTTTTAAATTCAACGTCCGCCTAACATTGACGTAAGAACACTTTTATTTCCTTGATTCGAATTGCTGTTATAATCATCATAATAATAACTACAAGGTACAGAGCACTCTGTACTATAATATTAATTTTGGGATATGGGTTTTTAATTTACGCCTGTAATATAAGTTCATTAATGTAGTTACATTGTAACTAATGTTCGTTTCAGAAAATCATTTTAAAGTTAAATAAGTTTCGAATAGTTAGCATATATATGAACGGCGTAAGACCTTATCAGTCCAAAGAGATCCACAAAATGAAGTCATCTTATTTATTGATGCTAATTAAGGCTAGTAGGAAGATTGTTACTGAATTAAATTATTTTTATTAGAATTATTGTTTTCTGTATATTAAGAACTTCAGATTAAGAATCAATTGACAATGTGTTTTCTATTAATTAAGTAATGCTCAAACTATTGTTTTGTCCCATCACTCTTGACAGTGGTTTCCACAAATTAGTAACTATTACCGAAGTAAGGGAGTTTTCATTTTAAGAATAATAAATAACTATAAGTAACTATTTATGTTTTTAATTTAAATATTTTTGTAGTAATTTGTAGTTTATTTTAGAACAAATTCAATGATGGCAATAGATGCATCTAAAATGAGCAAGAGAGGAAGAAGTGTGATATGTAGTTTTAAATTTATACAGTTAACGACAGAGGCAACATGCATTGCATTTAATTAAATTCAAATCTAATATTTGCAAAAATCATTGGATTTCCAAGATAGTATTGATAACCAAGTTTAACAAACTACATAATTATTACTGTTTTTCTTTTTTTCTAATAAATTATCACAGCATGAATTTTCACTTAATATCATATTATTTTCATATGTAATCATGATTACGCAGTAATTACTAAGTTTCGTAAGCATTAACAAATTAATAACAAAACATATTATATCTATTTAAGTAACTTGTCACAGCCGTTTGTTACGTCATCTGGTGTCGGTAAATGCCGTCTATGGTGGGCGTGCCATTTGCGAAATTGAACGCTTTAATTGAGCGATTTAAATTGAATTTATGATATGAACTATTGATGCATTTAAAGCAGTCTTCAGTCTGCGTGTCTACTAGCAGTTCTCTAACACCTGACAATAAGCAATGGTTCACTGTTTTGTTGCTGAGTTTTAAAAATGTCCAATTGAAGGACTTATTAGTAACATTGCATAATTAAAACAATTATCCCCTAAGTCCTAACAGTTAAGGAGTTCTGCCTTCCACCATCAGCTCTACATGAAGGGAATATAAATTTTTAGGGTTACCCTCAATTTCCCAGGAATCCCACCAAAGTCATCATAGACATAACTTTAGAGATTCCATCGTAAAACCCTGACTTGGTAACAATTGAACAGGATTTTTATTTAGGTAAGTTTTTTGGACCAACATGGCGGTCATATTTTTATAGACTGTTTTTTCTCTAGAAATACTTGACATTGCCAGAATCTATGCGTTAAATATACACGCGAGAGTCCATAAATAAATAATAATAATAACAATTGAACAGCCACACAGTGATAGCCACACGGTGACAGTTGAACACAACAATTGTTAGGAACAAAAAATATATACAGTTGATTATAGAACTTTCTTCTTTTTTGAAGTTGGATAAAAATATACAATACGCGAGTACCTATACTAAGTTTATTCTACGAAGTTTAGTGACAAAAAGTATTTGCCATAAAGATAATCTACGGTATTTTGTAGCAGAGCATAACATTGACAGACTGAAGAGAACTTGACAGGAGTCAGACGGTGTAAATTTGATCTAGATTGATACGAGTTATAAACTTTGATATCGATCGGATACTATTGTACGTGTCTTTTTTGTTATTATCGAAAGAAACAGATTGGTATCTACAATGTTTTCTCGTACGTCAAGCAAACCTGCGGTTGGACGTGTGCGATTTGCAAATGTGGAGGATGCACCTCTTATATTGGAACTTGTCAACGAACCTGTAGCCAAAACCTTCCGTGTGGATTGCGCGAATGATATCATATACCTTATGTGAGGCCAATAATATTTAAAAAATAATGACAGCTATTATACGTTGTATTTTAATTTCTTTTAAGGCCGGAGGCCTTTCGTTCTACCTATCAAAATGTACAACTTACCATGTAACCAACTATGAAATCACGATCAAGTCAGCTTTTTCGTACAAGTTAACGTTCATGACCTTCTCGACCAAAATGTATGGTACATTCGATTTCTTTTTTTTTATTACAGTTGTTTTTATATTAAAAGTTGTTCATATTGACGGGTGGAATGGCTTTCGGTTTCAAATTCACGGGTATTTTGTTTTAATCTTCTCTGTCGAATCAAATTTAATTTATAATAACATTAATAACAACGTCTCTCTAATCAATATAAAGTCTGGGCTCGAAGACCCGACTAGTTAACATGAAACAAAAAAATAATAGATTTAGGTCAGACGACCGTAAAAAAAATACTTGGCTTGTTTTGGTAAATTGATAGAACCAGATAGGTTTATGATATATTGCAACGGAAGCGAAAACTACTATGTATTAGCTTAGCTGCATCTATTAATAAATATAAAGTAGGACCCAGTCTCTCTTTAATACGTAGCTCTCTCTTTAATAGACATCATCGACACTTCTACAAAATGCGTCAATGTAACTAGTGAATACAGACATACAGGGAGCATACAATGTTATTTATTTAGCCGAAGCAATTGCTAACTTTTTTCATATAAAAAATCATATTTATCGTAATAATGACAAAAGAAGGAAATTTAAACCAACAGACTTGACAGATGTCAAATGTGAACTTTTAAATTGGACACTACATTTGTAACTACACACTTGTGGACTCAGATCATTAATCCTTACATAATATATATAGCTCAATTAGTAGTTAAAAGCTTATCTCTTAACTTTGATTTCAGCGAAAATTCAATTCTAGCATTATGTCAACTCGATATAACAGAGACCATAATTGGATTTCTGTGTGCAAGGGATTATCCACTAATACCGTCCGTTTACCCAGCAGCATGGGAAAAATATATTTGGAACAAATACAAGTACGTTAACACTCAGATTACTGTATGAAGTGAAGGCGGTTGTAGTATAGTTGTTGTTGTATAGTTGTGAAGGGTGAAGAAAGAGTAGGTAACAGCCAGTAAAAGAGGTTCAAGTAATATTTATTTACTGCACAGCACAGTGTAGATCTGTGTGAGTGTAGTGTACTGGAAGTATTGCAATTTATGGAAGCTTTTTTTACATAACTAAATGATTGCCTAGACGTAAGCGATTATCGATGCTTAACTTAACTTCCAGAATTCGCACCTCATCTCAAATAGTATCATAATAAAAAAATATTAATGCACAGTTAGATTGGGAATGACTTTTGATTGATTTAAGAACATCTTTACTAACGTATAAGATATATTCACAAGTGATTTCATAAATACTGTATTGTATAAATTTGTAATGTTTTACAATCTAAATTATATTTAATATACATATATATATATATATACATATATATATATATATATAGACTATATATAGTCTTTTAAAAAGAGAAAACATTGTTAATTTAAACACTTAACTTTTTTTAGATGACATACATATATTCGATTAAGAATGCTTCAAACTTTAATCTGCCAAACTTTCATTACGACAGTTTATTTTTCCGTAATCGCTTTAGCCGTCTTCTATAACTATCCTCTTTCCTATCCCCTTATCCCCACTCTTCTCTTTCCCCTCTTCCCTCATCTCACTCATCACCTACAAAAGAGTTGCAAGTGTCCATACTCATATATATGCTTATCGGGTCATCCCCTTTGTTCTTTAGGTGGGTAATGAAACATTAAAAAGGTGCGATAATGGCTCTCAGGAAAGACATAAGTTAAGACCAGTTCTCCACCACATACGAATGAAATATCGTTTGACGCATTCGACTCTAAAACATCACTCCTTTCTACAAATTATAATAGACTGTTATAGATTTTTTAAAATCTTACCGAGAGAAAAGTATATTTTCACCTGTTTTCCGCACTTAAATTTCTCTTCCTACAATTTTCAGAGCAACAGAAATGAATGCCCGAAACACATTGTTCTTACACACACTGTGTTGGAATCCGTCGTACAGCCGTGACGCAGTGGACAGCATGCTCAAATCGATATTTATGCACGAACCGTACGTGCATTATATTGCAATGGTCAAGTCGGTGTATCAATATCCTTGTATGTTATTTTGCAGAACAAATGTTATTTAATATGTTTAAATAAATACTTTAGCATACACTTTATATTTATACTTCTATAGGTATACTAATATGAATGTAAAAGTTATTCTTTCTCTCTGTTACTTTTGATGGCTAAAGGGCTGAACCGATTTCGGCTTAATAAAATTTCAAATGGTCATAGTTTCGAATCAAAGGTTACATTTTAGTTACTTTCAGTTAATTAAAAAAGAACATGAAGTTGTCTACTTCATTTACTTTCTACTATACAGTCACATTTATTTACTTTTCACTTTTAAATCAGCTGATTATCGAATAACCCCAATTATTTTAACATTTATTATACACCTATTTACTTACCTATTGTTTTTTTTTACTTTTTTTCATTTCTGTTCTTTGTTGTGTTTTAAGTGTTAGTCCCCGGTCAGACTCGATCTGAGGCTTCGTTCAGACGATTACAAGTGATAGAGCGGGGTGTAGTGGCAGATAAGCTGCCTGCTTTATACATCGCTGATCGGGTAGAAGTCAGTCCGAGGCTGAGGATCAGGAGAGCTGTGTTAGTTCCATTCACTATATTATGTAACAATAACTTCATACACGTCTGTCTGATCAAAAACTAAGCTAAGCTTATACTACGTTATCAGACTGCTGATAAACATACCTATGTTTTACTAAATAATATTATACATAAATTACACCACTCACAAACTTACTTGTACTGGTTGCGATCGAATCAACTCTGGCTTAGCAGTCCGGATCACTAACCACTTGACAAGTGATACCCAAAGTGGTCTTCATCGACTACCAGCAGTCGACGATGACTTACAACGGGATCATGAATATTAAAAAACATATTGGGGGTCCGTTCGTGAAACAGAAACGGGGGTTCATGATAGTAGATCTCATTAAAGCGTTTTACTTTGCATTAATAAATCCGATAGACATAAAAAACATGTTCATTCCTGCCAGTGATAAAATTGTTTAATAAAATTAAATGTAAGAATTTGCAAATAAAAAATTAAATATCTATATAATAAGTTAACTTGAATATAATTCATAATCTAAACAGTCATAGGACGTGTGCGAGGGATTTGCTATCCTCTTCTCTATTTTTATTAATACCATTTAGTTTTCTTAAAAATTATTTATATATCTATGTATTGATGGAATAATATATTGAAATATATAAAATAGAAATATATACCTTTTAAATTGATATTTAGTAGCAATATTTGACTTCCATATGCTTCAAACCTACATACGTTTTTGAGGCCTAAGATTTAAATTTGGGGAGTTCAAATGACTTTTTGTAAGTATACCTCCTCCATTTGCATTTCTCTAACTTTCTGAGCTATGTTATAGGCAAACAACCAAAACTAGACAAAACTATCCAACATCAAAACTATGGCAAGCGGTCTACGAGAGAAAAAGTTTGGTGGCCTCTGCTTTAGACCGATAGTAGATGAAGTAGCTGTAGTTTGTTCACAATATTTTTTATTGCGCAAGTCAACGCCAGCAACCTAGCAACTTATTAGCGATTAGATGTTTATGTTGTTTATCTGATCTATAGTGATAGTGAGAGTATTGATAGTGCTAGCACTGGTGTGGTTTATGCTTGCGGAGGTGGTTTTCAATGATACCAAAAATAGCGATTGTGTCTACGTGTTTCCGTTACGTTACCCATTTGCAAATTATAAACCTGCCTGCAACCAAACTTATTAAATAATCTGTAACACCAAAGTACAGTTAGACTAGACTTTATTTTTAGTTTTGTTTTTATTTTAATTTTGTTTTCAATTCTCTATTTTCTATCTTGTTTCTGCCATTTTAGTGCATTGCTTGACTTTTGCAGTCGGGTTTATTGCTTGTTTTATTTTCGACTTTTTTGTGTTCCTGCCCTAGATTTCAGTAACATTACATTTACATAATATTTTATATTTATGCTATGCACAATTTATATATTTGCAACCTATGAGGGCTGCACTTTGTGGTACTTTACTGGTTTTTTAAAGTAGCTAAAGAACTGTGTTCTGTTTAAAAACGAGGTAAGGTTGTTTATATTCACTAAGGCCATCATATCCAAAGTCGGTCACATGGGTGTGTGTTAAAGGCGAACTTAAATTCAATTTGTTACTTGCATATAAAGTACTCGCCATTAATTTAAGAGGACATTGCAATGCAAGTAGAGATAATCTATGACCTGCATCTGCATTTGGTAGCCATGAGTATTTGGACCTCAGCATTTTAAATATTATGACTATACAGTGAGGAAGACAACGACGATTTGGTGCCAATCTTCGAGAGGCATGCGCCTCAACTGCAGGAGCTGTATGGAGAGTTCTATGTTAGCGAACTGATATCTCGACACCCCGAGTCTGATAGAGTGTTGCTCGTATGCGAGGTAAATAAAACTACTCTCAATGGTATTTTAGATCTTTTTTTAACTTTTTACTTCTTTTTATATTTAAAAAAATGATAAAAGATATAAAAATAACAAGAAATAAAGTAAAGGTAAGTGTACCATATAATAATTTATAGTATCAAAATGTTGGTCTCGCTAATGTTCCTTAACATCTAATTAACAAATATTATAATACATAAAAACTAAAAACATGCTTTGACAAAAAGTCATAATGTTTTCAATTCGTTAAAACAAAACAAATTAGCCCAAACTCGAGGGTTTTACTAGTAACCATTGAAGAGTTCCACTATGCACATCCTGGCTGCATCGTCATACCTCTCTGCGTCTCCAAGACATAATAATCATTATAAGGTACTATCATCTAAACTACATATTACTTTACTTACTTTACATACTGTTACTATACAAGACAATTAGAAGGTTAACATTGACTTCCTAGCTTTTTTTACATAGTTAGTTTTTACACATGGGGTAATCTGTCTTTCATTCGCATCCAAGAACGTTCTTGGATGCGAATGAAAAAACGAGACAAATATAAGGTACGAGCGAGACAGTCAAAGGGTTAGCAGCTGGTAGTATTTGCATAGTTTTTGGATTATATTTTTGTCTGTTGACTTTTTATTACATTTTAATTACAGTTAAACATAATTCTTTTAAAAATAATTATATTTACAATTTAATCTTTATTATTAGTCTATTTTAGTTTAAGATATTTTGATTTCAATCAAACAGTAATAGTTACCTAATACCCGATTGATGACTAATTTGAAATGATTTAGTGTAATTGTTATAAATGTTAAATTTCTTAAAATGTAAGGTAGATATTTTATGATGATTTAATGCCATTGCCATAAGACTGTTATTTTTAAATGTTGACGTTTATTTTAATGAAAGAGGTATTTTGTGCTTATTTATTTTTAGATAATACTTATAATATACCCTTATTCTCACATACATTGGGTTTCATTCTATAAAATATATTATACGCGTGGACTTATTTATAATATTGCCTGAACGTTTGTTGCTGACTATACCAAATAATTTCATGGAACTGTTGGGAAAGAAAATAATAACTATGTTTAAGTCTCTGTTGAGAATTTATGCATGGAATCAAAGAAATACTTTCAAAAGACTCTTGGAGTCGCTGGAAATAAATGTATAGAGATTTAAAAACATTAATAATTTATTTTTACATTTTTTTTATATTTTTAGAGCTACCTATAAACAACTAACTATAATAACCTCTCGTTGGAGATCATGGCAACGGTATAAAGCGAGTGCTTGGGTTTCCGCCGCCTCGTAGTACGAGTTCGAGGCAGTGATGCACGCCAAAGAGGCGAAACGGGAACAGGAGATGACAAGTACTGTCCCGTCTCGCAGAAGACACCAGAGAGCGCTGACTGATCTTCGACCGCTACCCAAGCAGAAGTAGGCCCGATACGGTGGCGTGACGTGTTACGCGCGCACCTCTCTAATCTGAAGGGAGGCCCCTAAAGTTTACGGCGTGGACACCTACCAATCAGGGGCCAAGGTCTGCAGGGATTCCTGAAGGTTTCCTTCGTAGGGTGTCCCGAGTTCCCTGCAATAGAGCCAGTTATATATGTACATATATGTATATTATTTAACCAAATTTACAATTTACCTAATATTATTATTTCCGTCTGTATAACAAAATCTACTACTGCATTTTATATAATTTTAAATAATTTTTATTAAATTATTCAGCATAAAGAGCTAGCCGTTGGTATGATGTGTCTCAACACAATGGTCAACTACGAGGAACTGGAAGAGAACTTTGTTTTGACACCGTTTGCCGGCCTAAAACACTTGGACGATGAACACGAGAAATATGACAAATCTCTAATTGCAGAGACCTCATTATCAAGGTGATGTAGTTAATGTAGATGACAATGTTCAAATTAATTAGGTTTATTAATTAGGTGCAATATATCAAATTTATTACAGCAAAAAGTTAAAATAATTTATTTTAATTAAACTAATCATATGTATTGTTGAATTGTCAAGAAAGGAAGTTAGCCACACTAAGCCTGCCGTGAAGAATAGGCAGTAAACTCCAATCACACTCACTAAAGCACTATGTACTACTTAATTGTATGGCTTATAATAATCTCAATAAATATTTTTGGTATTTCTAGCCTTTATACCGAACCACAAGATTCTTCTAAGACGAAAGATCCAGTCTCTTCTACGTTAAGGGTAATACGAACATGGTGAATAATAATAGTAGCAAGTAGAGCAAAACTCATGATTTTGTAACTTTATCATGATTTATTGAGAATATAGGTTTTGCTATTTTGAGAAGGAATTTATTGCCGATTCTCAAACAAAAGAGTATGACAAAGAGTAAAATGTATTATATGTATAATATTTTTTTTTGTACTTTTTAACTTTTTTTTCTACGTTATGCAAATTTCTTTAAAGCATTTTTTTAATATACACTTATTTAAGGGCATATTTCACACCTATTTCATACTTTCATAACAAATATATACTTGATATAAAATAACTATTGTGATAAGCATCGCATCAAATACAGTAGATTTGAGAAATTCCTCCTGTTTCGAAGTATGAACTTTATTATTTTATGCTTGCCAATGGTTGGTACTAAATATTAAGTACCTATTAAGAAAAAAAACAATGTTATTGCGCAGGTAACAATAGCGGATGACGTTGAAGATCGGCCGCAACGGGAATCTCACAATATACAACGTCAGGTGTCGTTAATGGGGAATAATCCGGTTGAGATAATGAACATCCTTCTCGCAGATGAAGAGAGTGCTCCAGAGTATGACATTGTCAACATAAATAGCGAGCAGATGTTGGTTCCCGAGTTCCTATGCAATGCTCTCTCAGGGTATGTGTTTCTCTCATTAACCAACGGAAAACCGGTGTAGGAAGTCATTCCGAATATACTTATATATTTAATAATGTCTATGTACGCATAACTAGGTAGGTAGTCCGCATTCTATATTATGAATATTATTCTACACAAGTAGTACTCTTGAGTTGCGGGTGTCCATGGGCGGCGGTAGTCCCTTACCATCAGGTGACTCGTTTGCTTGTTTGCCCCCTATCAGATAAAAAAAATATCGTAGCATTGTACTTATGTACATTTCGAAATTGTATAATATTTTAAATAATATCATTAATTTGTTTGCTTGTCACGTCATGACTTCAAGCAAGTCTGTGTATATCTTTGTTTAGTGGAGGGAAACATTTAGAATTTTACTAAAAGTATGTGGCGTGGCCTTTTTGTGAGAGAGCATTTGTTCCTACGAAAAAGTTCTCTGACGTTAAATCTTCACTAAATAGAGTCAGATATTATGCCGAGTATAACAATATTATTCTATTTACATGTCAAGGGCAACTAAGGCAATACAGAAAATCATAGACGACAACACTCCACCCACAAAAAAATCTAAAATTTTTCAACATTTCAAGACGGGTAAGTATCGTTGTGTAAATGATCTTAATAGAGGTTATAAAATATTATATATGTCTATACTAGGCATGTCTGTACGTACTGATCAGGCATTGGTGAGATTATGCGTTGTCTTTAAAATAAATTAATTGTTCGTCTGCAGACTTAAGGTTTCCACTCTGTATACTAGAACAATGAATCTTTAAACATATGGTTCCAATATATACATTTCACAACTATATCTATATCTATATATACATTTTGCACTTGGTTGTTTGCCAGTATCTTCAGCTTCAACGCATTTTCCGGAGCCAGTGAGATTCAAGGGCAAGCCCAATGCTTTTTTAATCGAGCTGTACGCAATCCAAGTAGACTACGATGAAAGGTAGTATACCGAAGATTTTTTTTTTACATCAGTGAAAATACATGTGCATAAAATTCCTTTTGTATCAATACGGAAACTTACGCTGTTTAAGTGCCAACAAACAGTACATACGTACCTACTTAAACATCACAATAACAGACGTCTATAGAAGCAATACAAATTAATGTTATTTGATGCGGATGAGTATACTATATGAGGATTTTTGTAATTGAATAATTGTAAGGATTTTTAAAAAATATTTAAATTGAGGAAAAATAATAACTCTACACAACAATAACAAACAAAGGAGTACACAATAATAGTTAATGTTTCTATAATTATACTAAGATATAATATAAATATATAATTCAAATGTAAGATTTTCTATTATTGCACTCATAATAATAAATGTATGTAATGTTTTAGATACGGGTTTGACATTCTGGAGGCGACCTACGAATTATTCCCGGACCGTGATTATTGTATAATATGTTTACCTTCAAATCAAGCACCATTTCCCCTATTGGAACATTTTACGGTTAATATTTAACAGTATATGAAGTTAAGGATTGATGCATTGTATTATTTTTAGTTAATTTTAACTTTACTTTTAATACTAAATTGTTTAATACTTTACCTTATTTCAGTTAGTGACGCCCATCGCAACCGCAAAAACCAGATTTAAAAACGACTCGTTATATGTGGCACACGTTAATTCAGTTCGAGGGTAAATAAAACTTATTATTATATTTCGTAGTTTAACCAGAGCTCTAGCATGATGTTTTATAGCTTGCATTATTCTTCAATAAATAATATATAAATATTTTAGTTATTTATTTTATATAAAATATTTTTTCGAATCCTACTGTTCTTTGTTCCAGAGATTAGCCATTTGAAATATTTAAACAAACAAACAAATAAAAACTTCTTACGCTTTATTATATCTGGATATTTCTTTCGTAGACATTAATTATGTCAAGTTTTTCTGAAGCACAAGCTCTACTTCTCTGTAAAATATCAGACACGTTGACTTTATGTGAATAGATAATTAATCATAGTTATTCAAAATTGCCCTATTTAATAATAGTAATAAGTCAACGCATCTCCATACGGACGTCTGTGATTCCAAATTAAGCAGAGCTTGTAATATGTTAGCCAGATTGCAGATAAACATACTTATATATTTTATAATATGTGTATATTTTAGATGAATTACACCCAGACAACAAATGTTCGTGCTCATCACACAAATATTTATCCCGGGGTTGAAATCGATCCCACGACAAGATCGCTAACCACTAGACCAACCAGTCAGTCATCAGTTCATCAATATTGCTTCCTAATTAATACCTAAATTTTATCTTAAATACTATGATAGTAATAGTACCGTCATTATACGTTCCCTTTTAAAATGGAATTCTTTTGATTTACAACATTTTTTATTCTAGCACTATGCGTGTTCGATGGGGCGAGAAACACGACATAGACAAATTAGAATCCATATTGGGGAATACACCGAATTTCGAAACTCTTATGAATTTGTATAAGTCAACTCTACCTTCACGAACTTTGGAGTCTTTCATATTTGTTAGCGAGAATCAACCCATCGGAATGGTTGTTATTGGGTAAGTTTGTTAAAGAACTTTTGCATGTGATTTTACCACTAGATAAACATGACACGGATTGGCATGATTCGTGGGCGTCGATCGTCATTACACGAACGTAAGGAGAGATCTATGTCATGAACGTTAAATTGTCTTGTAATAGGCCAGTGAATAGATTCACTTCTTATTGCATCCACTGTAACAAATTATTTTTTGAACTTGAACCTCCAATTGACCGAGGTAGCATCATATTTTTTAATTATATAATATTGTATTAATGCTGTGATTCAGCATATTTAGTACACTTATACTAATTAAATTAGGTTTAAAATCGAAACTAACCGTACCATTTTATGATGATACAGACCGTTAGAAGATGGTACCACTGTACGGGCACAATATGACTTAGAACCAGAACCGCGGCGTCCAGGGACGGATGGTGCTGTTAGTACGCATGTCATATCTTTATCTCTAATCTTTATCCTTGTAATAGTAAAAAATTATAATATAAGGAAATTATCGTACCGTGTAATAATATACACATGTATACGTCATTTAATCAATCTGTGATATTACTCCGGTCAAGCCAGTCGATTCGGCCTAAGCATGACCCCATCAAAGAGGTTTCCTTTGAGGGGGTCATGCTTAGATTGTCAAACAATGCTTGCGTTGTATTTACCGTTTGAGTTAAGGCACTCGTGCAACCATCGTTAACAAAATAAGACCGCATGATGTTTAACTTAAAATTATGGTAGAATTATTCTTTCAGATTCTAGCCGGAGTTATGTCACCAGCTTTAGAACCGCACACACGTTGGTTTTTGAGGGAACTGTTGCGCCAGTCTCGATATTCTACTCTTTTCTGGATCTGTAGGTTGTTTGCCAAAGGCGATGAAGTACGTACCAAAAGGCATTTTAATCCTTGTTTAGCTATCCAACGAATAAAATGGAACTTTTAAAATAGGAACAACACTTTTATACACAGAGACAAAACAAAAACAAATTAAATAAAATGATACTGATTAAGTTGGTCCGTTCTTGTCGACGTCCGATGGAAGAAAGAGTAGTTGGACCTTCGTCGGCCTATTACTTGTTTTTGAAACTGCCTGCATCTAACAGTATTTAAAATTTTAAATATATTCGATAGTACTACAATCGTGATGTCATTTATTGGCCCTTACAGATTGATCATCATTAAGTGTGTGATTGACATAAGTTTCCTTTTTCGACAGGCCCCTAGTCGGAATTTGATGTCACTTGCTTCTCATATGAATCCAGTACATCCTCGTAGATCTATGCCGAACATTAGCCAAACTAGAAATTTAGATAAGATGTTTCAAGACATGTAAGTTTTTAAAATGAATGACATAGAAAGTTAAACTTATTTTTTTTTTTAAATTCTCATTTTTTTTTATTAGTTTTATAGTAATAATAAAATTGTTTACTTCTCGCAAAAAGGTAAGGCTATATATTGGTTTGTTACAGTAAGTATATGATAAGTACAACATAAATTACAAATTAGTGAGAGCTTTAGTTTGTTGTAGGTTCGAAACCTGTGTGACAAATTTACAGGCTCTCTCCTTAGGGATTTATAAGTATACATCCAGAGTTTGTGGGATGTGACACAACAATATGTACTTTAGGTAAAAATTAAAATGTGTGTGCGTGCATGTGCGTGTATGTGCGTTTGTGTGCGTGTGCGTGTGCCTGCTTATTTTAAAGTGCAAAATTTTTTTTTCGGTTTTGTCATAATCTAAATTATTTAATCAGTTGATAACTGGTTTTCTATCTTCAAGTTTAGTCATTGACATCTAAGATTTTGTTAATTTGTTGGATATATCCTAAATATCCGATCTACGACATACGGTGTGTTTTCGACTTACGTAATCTAACTTCGAAGGATCATATGGGGTTTGTGAGTGAGAATAAATAGTTTAGGGACAGACAGGACATTGCAGGATCTATAAAGATGAGTGCTAAGATAACGTTTTTCTTTTCCGTGTGGAAACCCCCTCGGGTCGTCATCCCACTGGGGTTTTCGGTGGAACGGTGTGTCGGAATCGAACCGACTAAAATAGGAGGAATCGGGGAACAGCTTTATTAGGACATCCGGACCCCTCCTAGCGCCTGCCCGCTCTATGCGGGCACCACCTGCTGGAAACCCATCAAAAGGTGGCGTCCAGACACACGCGGACGTCACCCCCTCGCGGCTGGCCACTAAAGCGAGTGGAGGGGAAAACCCGTCCCGAACACCCGCGGCCACACTCAGGAGAGAACCTGCGTCAGTCGGAAGGAAGGGGTCCCGTGCTGCCGCCCTGCCCACTCGTAGATGACCGGCTGGAGCGCCTCCACGGTGGATAAGCCAGCATGTGGAGCCTCCAGCTGGGACGACCAACGAGCCAACTTGGCTCGGCGAGCGGCCTCACGCCACTCGCGTACCTCTTCGGGCGGGGGCCGATTGCCGCTACCGGCCCGGAAATCAGTCGTCCGCTGATAAACTTCGGCGAGCACTTCCGCCTCCAAATCCCACGGGGGAGTTCCGGCCAACGCACACGCCGCCTCCGTCGACACGGTGCGGTAGCCACGTATGGCTCTAACCGCCATTACCCTCTGAGGGCGCCAGAGGCGTGCCTTATTCTGGGCGGTCAGAGCCCCCGCCCACACCGGTGCACCATATAGGGCCATTGACCGGACTACCACCGTGTACAGCCGTCTTGTGGCGACGCTGGGTCCACCCAGGTTGGGCAAGAGTCGCCCAAGGGCGGACGCAGCGCCGACCAACTTTGGAGCCAGCTGCAGAAAGTGCTCGTCGAAGCGCCATCTTCCGTCGAGGATCAGGCCCAGATAGCGTATGTGGGCCCGAACCGGTACGAAAATCGAGTTGACCATTATGGAGGCGCCAGGGGGTGGACCTCGACGGGGCCACTGGAATAGTAGGGCCTCCGTCTTATCCAGAGCTACCCGCAAGCCTAGCGCCTCGATCCACCCGACCACCAGTGAGGCTCCGCTGGTGGCCAAGTGTGCTGCCTCTTGAAAGTTCGCCCCCCGGGCTGTGACCAGAGTGTCATCGGCGTAATATATTACGCCCAGCCCAGGGGGGAAGTCAACTCGAAGGGCCCAGTCGTACCCCATGTTCCACAGGAGTGGTCCAAGGACAGACCCCTGTGGAACACCGCACGACATGGGCCGACGACTCAGATTTCCAACTCGGTCCTCGCACATGACGGTACACTCCTCTAAATAGTCTGCCACTAGTCGCATCAGGTACTGTGGCACTCCGTGATAGCGGAGCGCTTCCCTTATGCAACTGAATGGCAGACTATTGAATGCGTTGGCGATGTCCATCGCGATGTCCAATGACATCGCCAACAGTTTCTATATCTTTTAAAAGTAATCATAAAATTTTATTACTTAGAACTTTAAGTTTTGATTGTAAGATATCCTTATTTCCCAAGCACATTAGCAAATGGGGTCATCCACTGTATTTTAAGCCTTTTACAATTACAATTATTAAATTTTAAATTTTCAAGATTGAGTTTGCAGTAATTAACGAGTTTAGAGTATTAATAAAATAATTAGTTGTTGACATCAGAACAAGGTAAACAGGGTTAACTCCGTTTCGATAATATCTTATTCGATATTTTCAAAGTTTGTTTGTATGTTGTTGTATGTTTTGACTCATCCCACACATGGCCGTCTAATTCCATACTAAGCAGAGCTTGTACTATGGTAACCAGACAGCTGATAAACACGACCACGACCACGACGATGGACACCTGCAACTCAAGAGTCACAAGCGCGTTGAAATTACACCCAGACACAGAACAAATGATCATGCTCATCACACAAATATTTGTCCTGGGTGGGAATCGAACCCACGACCTCTGGCTTAGCAGTCAGGGTCACTAACCACGTTAGTGAGCTAGGCCAGAAGCCTCCTAGGGCCTCCTTTACAGGCAGGCAGTTGTGTAGCCACTCCCTCGCATTTCAGGATAACTCAGAAGGCTGTCGGTCGCGTTTATGACGAATAGGTGCCAGTTCAGTGTCAGATGGCCTGTAATACTTCCGATCACTATTCGGATGTCCGTTCGGGGAAGACTGAGTAGTCTTCACGATAAGCGTTTTGATGTTTCTGTTCTTTAGTACCAGTTTGGATTGTCTGCAGCCAGGTATGTTGATCCTGCGGCAATCGTGTGCTTCTCAAGTCCTTCGCCTTACCCAGAAGCGATATAGGTTGAAGGGTAGCAGATAGCAGTGTGGAGGGACCTGCCACTGGTGTTGTAGATCTCCCTTCCTTGCTAGCTCGTCTTCGGCATCGTTGCCGAGTGAGTTTCTGTCTGTGCCCCTTAATCCTTTGATGAATTACCCGTTGCTCGAGCAATTTGTGACATACATAAATGGGACCGGAGTTCATGGAAATGCCCATTGGGGAGCTTAGTACCGCCATACTATCTGACAGTAAACTAATGTTGTATTCCTTGATGCTTCTTAACATAACCGCGTAGGATGCGTAGGTTAGTGTAACACATTCGCATTGAAAAATTGAAATGTCGTCATCTTAGTCTGTGTATATCCGGACTTCATTTATGCCGGAATGGTCACTACAGAAAAGTTTGCTGTCAACGATGACTCTTATACACTTGACCTTAGTGGTTAGAACTAGTTACCACTGTTCCTATTGTTGTGCTGTTAATAGTGAATTGTATTGCTCGAGATATTCAAAGGAGCGGGGGTCGTAGATGGTATTGGATTTTGTTATAGGATCAGTTCAAAAGTTTATTTATTGAGTTCAGAAAATCAGAGACATTGTGATAAAATCACCACAGTGCCCTTATTAATCATAACCATAACACTTAAACAGTTATATAATTGTTAGCCCTAACAGAGATGTAACCATGTATTGTTGGAATATGTTGTTAACTTATAACCAACATTCAGTGAGAATTATGAGATCACTTTATCCAAAAGAGCCAAAATACCATCAATCTTTTGACATAAGAGTTTTAACGAATTCAAATGCCAGCGACATATTCGAAAGCATTCCTGTATCGGGCAAACCTATGAGTAGGTGACTGAATTTGTCTAAATCTGTGTGGATTTCTTGAAGGTTATCGATTTTTGTGTTGTAAAAATATCCAAAAGTAGGGATTGATCGTAGTAGTAAACAGATAACAGGTAGTAAAAAGATAGCAATACAAGAATAATCCCCAGTGACGTAATTTATAAAAAGAAGAAATGGAACAAGCGCAGCAAACGAGCAGACGGGTCCCCTGATGGTAAATGACTACCGTCGCCCATGGACACCCGCAACTCAAGAGTCACAAGTGCGTTGCTGAATAAATGAGTAATAAAATATATGCATAATATATGTATATAGTGCAGACAAATTAATATCAGGGCCGGTACAGGTTATAGGTATTTTATATTATTTTTGGTGCCAAAATAAGTGAATATACGCGGAACGAATTGCTGGACGACTACTATTTTTAAATAAGATTTACTACAATGTTGTACGAATTATGTATTGTTGATGTTATATGTGATGTGTATTATTCTTGTAAAAGTGTATAGTGGTTTATTAACGTTGAAAGTATGTTGTGTAGTTAGTATAAAGTAGATTGATAATTTTGAAAAGAACATGCATTGCATGTGTATTCTAATAAATATAGTATGCGAAACATGTGATACATGTAAACACAAGTAAAAACAATAAAAATAAACTCAGTGGTTTATAGTTATTAATTATTCTCTGAGGCTAGAATTGCCTGTTCTGACTTTGCAATGGTATGACGGGCTCCTTCTATCCGAATAAAAATCTTACCGTTATAAAAAAAAATATTTTTCGTTTTTGCTTTTACCTTAAAGAACAGCTTACTTGAACTGGCCGGAAGATGTTCAGCTGCAAATATAGGCGAAAGAGTCAAGAGTCAGTTTTGGGCGATTTTTGATAAAGTTTCGAACAGATGTATTTAGCCAAGCCTTGTAAATACTCGTATACGTTTTAGGTATACGAGTATTTACAAGGCTTGGCTATTGGCAATTTCTATTAAATGGTAACTAAGGCAGTGCTATACGAAGGCCTCCCCATAGGACTCGACTATCAGCAGTGGACGGCGATGTGATCATAATCATCATCCTTCATCATTTATTTATTTCTTAAAAAAAGTCAACTCCCGCATTAGGATCAATTTTACGCGGCAAAGCCATGCTTAGGCATGAATGGGCCGGCTCGACCGTTGCGATACCACGGTCTCACAGGAAACCGGTTGTAAAGCAACACTTGCGTTTCATTTCTACGAAATTAGTGAGGTATCCGGAGGCCCAACTCCCCTCTCCTTATTCCTCCCCCCTGACCTCCCCGCCCCTTTTCCCATCTCCTCATCCCCGTGTCTTTCCCCTCCCCGTGTACCCTCATCCCTCTTTACCCTCAAAGGCGGGCAGCGCACTTACCACTCTCCAGTTGCAGGTGTCCATGGACGGCGGTGGTCACTTACCATCAGGCGACCCGTCTGTCTGCCCCCTATAATACACGATATACATACGTTCAATTTTGCTAGTATTGTCTGTTAAGAAAAATGTCATAATAGACATAAAATGGATATAAAGGAAACAATTTTATATTAATATAATTTATTATTACGTGCATCTATTATTCTTATTTAGATATAGAATAGAATAGAATAGCATACACTTTGTTACACATAAAAACAAAGGACACATAGAAACAAAAAATATATATTAATTAGTATAGTAGTGCAATGGGCGGTCTTATCGCAATCTCTTACAGACAACCGTTGATGTACTATACAGTGACGAGTAACTTGATGTGCACAGTTAAATTTCAAACATTGTAACGGATAATATAAAAAAATGGATACACATATTTACCACAAAACATACAATTCTACGCTACTATTATAAGCATAACAGTACCACATATACCTACATACACACAAATATATGTACATATATACATATAGAAAAATACATAAGTACATACAATCATTCCAGGGATAGGTAGTAATCTTTGACTAGTTTCTGAAAAATATTAAGTGATTTTGCTCCCCGAATAACTTCAGGCAACTCATTCCACAGACGTGCAGCTTGCACCGTAAAAGATTTATCGGTAAAAGTTGTGGTATGGATTGGAATTTCCAAGGTTAGGCTTTCCGTTGATATCAAATATCTATTATGTGTGTCATGAATAAATGCGAAACGTTTCTTTATGTATACAGGAGTAGTAGGGTTAAATAATAGATATGTTCGATATCCAATGATATGAAATGTACCTACTCGTGTTATGATTGATTGTCTTTGATGCTACAGTGCCTGTCCATTCGCCCTGTGGATCCTGGAGAAGCCAATGACAGCTTTACCTAAAATTTTTGTAAACAACAGCATCGTGGTTGTCGGCGCCAGCCGCACTGGACTAGCTTTTTTAGAGGCTTTACTTATGGGGTAAGGAATCATTACATATAAATATTACACGTAATAGGGAGCAAGCCTAATGTTCCACTTACGTATGACGTAAGGGCAAGCCTATATGTATTATAGGATAGATAACGAAGGACCACACGGCTAATATATAAGAAGATCAAAGAAGGGGCAATAGGTAGTAGTCATGACAACTGTCAATGTCACACTTGCTGAACACTGTCTCCTGCATCATAAGTAAGTCCAATCATAGTAGTTTTTTTAATTACATACGGGGACAGACGAACACGGGTCACCTGGTGGACGGGTGGTGGTAAAGCGAGGGAAAAGAGGAGATGGGAGTGAGAGGATGAGGGGAGGTGAATGAGAAGAGGGGGTATAAGGCCTTCGGTACCCTCAATCACTCGGTATCACAATTCAAGCGTTGTTTGTCTACCAGTGTTCATACCAATCCCTACTCTACAAGTTTTCTTGCAGAGGATACAATTTATGGAGGCTTCCTTGTATGAAAACGTCCTTGCAGCTGTGTTACATAGTTAGTTATAAAAAATCTTTAAACCGACTATAGTCCATCATTATATACTATACATCTTTAATAATATTATAAATGTGAAAGTAGCTCAGTCCGTCCGTTGATCATGCCTAGGTTCGAAACAAAGCGGTACCCACATAGCAAATAAATTCAATTCGGTTCAGCCGGTCATATATGTCACTACTTTTGCATAAAATATTTGTGTAGATAGTATAAATCATAGGTTCCCAAACTTTAATGGAGTACTGCCCCTTTAGAACGCCCCCTTTTACATAATAGTTAATTATACAAAAAAGTCTGTATATAATCTATTAATAATCACAAATTAAAAATTAATTCTCTCATTCTCTGTCTCTCTCTCTCTAATCGTGCTTCTCGTGGTCATGTCAGAGGGTCGTGATTATTAATTAATTAAAAATATAAAAACATATTTTTTTGTGTTGTTGTTTGTTTGTTGTGTATGTTTCAGATATTTTAGAATTCACACCGATTTCTAGAAAATTATAAAACTAATGACTATAATGACTTCATTACTTTATCAGTCACGCATGAGTATGGTTCACTGTCGAAGCACACAAAAACAATGGGACAGTTGAAGAACTATTCCTGCCATTAATTGATTTGATTTCGAGCACGCAACAACTTGTATGTCTTTTTTTCTTTGCGGTGCCCCGGTGCCAAGTTCCGTAAATGACCTTACTTATGAATTAACTTAATGAATTACCAACAGTCCTAAACCAAATAATTAGTTTATACCTAATGTTTATTTAAAGGTTTTAATGTTTATTTACGCCTTAATAATAAGATAAACATTTTACTAGTCTAGATAAAATGTTTTATCATAAAATATAAATATATAAAATATAATTTACTATTTATTATACTATTTTCAAGGTACTTTATACTAAATTTCTAATTAGGTAGATACGCCGCGACCGCCCCCTTGACTGTCATAACGCCCCTGTTTGCCTTTGGACCCACTACTGCCCATGAAAAGCACCAGCGCCCATTAGGAGCCGGTACCGCCCCCGTTGGGAACTTATAGAATAAATAAAAATAAAGCTCTATAACGTTCGTTATTTATGACAGTGATCACACTGTTTTTTATTTTTTCTTTCTACATTAGCAATGCTATTTGTCTATATACAGACCAACGTCCGAGTACCTAACGTTCAGCAATCTGACTTTGGTGTCAGAGCACGGCTTGCCGACAGTGAGCGATTGTTTGAAGGCAGCTGACATTTGTGTGCCTCGGGACGGCAGGTACACGGACCGGTACATTAAGAGCGTGCCGTTCTACTACTATGTTGATGTCATGTCCGCTGTCATGGTCGGGATCGACAGGTATGATTGTTTTATTGTGTAACAACCCCCACGGGTCTTCTCGCTATCTAAACTAGCAGTGACTCTAGCATGGAAGCACCTTGACCTTAAAAGTCAAGTTTCTAGGTCAGATTGTGGTATATTAGTATCCGCTTAAAAGTTGTATTTGCAATAGATTCGTGATTCGTGTTTTAAGTATAAAGTTATATAAATTGAACGGAACACCTGTTTTCTGATAATAGCCACTGAAATGAAAGGTTTACGAAGGTTTTGGACGTTTCTTTCTTCTCACAGGAAAAGAAAGTATATTATTTTAAAGGACGGTAGCACCAAGACCTACGATGAACTGGTATTGACTTGTGGACAACAGTTTCAGCATCCGGAATATTTGAAAGACTCTCTTAATCTTGTCAAGGAAGTACAGTTAGTAACCTTTCTTATTGCGACCGAGATATCATTCATATGTAGGTGTTAACTTGAAATGTGCATTTAACGTTTAATGTAGCTGATATCGACCTATTTATCTGATATCGAAATATTTAGAGGACTCGGACTTCCCGGCACCCGCCAGTTCCAGTTGTATACTCCCCAATCCATCCATATAAGCAATATCCCTTTCTATCCTCTGTTTTCTGTCAATATACCCCATCGGCAAAATATGGGCGTTAATTACGCCTCTGCCTACCTCTTAGGGGGAATCAGGCGTGAGTGTATGTAGGTGTATGTATGTAACGAACTATCGAATATGTATTTATGTAACTACGTAATATATATATTTTTACAACAACTGTGGGAGATCGTAATAACTTCAATGATTTTACTCATATGTCATTAGTGGGTTGGTGAGTGTGGTTAATTTACCATAATATTTCCGTAGTGAAAATGAGGTTGTAGATCACAATACTTTTTGGTCCTGGACCATCCCAATCTGCGTATGGTGTTATGTACAGCGGGTTTGATTAACAAGCGTCTAATTTACTGGTTTTCCAACTGTTAAAAATTAATTATCTTCTGTTGTTAAGAAAAGGTAAGCCGTGTGATAGAATTCTCATGGACAATCCCAACTATCAAGAGGACAGAGTTCCTCCGCCTCCTGATCTACCTAGCAATGTTTTCCTTATCAACTCCTTGTATGAAGCTAATCTTACTATGGGAAAGTTGATGAGATTGACAAGAGATATGAGTTAGTATCATCACCATCATCACTAATTATTTAAATTTTCGACGCTATAAATATATCAGTGCCCCTATGAATTACAGTGCTACACTTTGTTTACTTTTAACAATCCAAGGCAAAGTAATAATACGTCTAATATTATACACAGAACAAGATTGCTACCAAGTAAGCGAAGAAAACAAGGTGGTTGTTTATGGGGATTGTATAGAAGCGTATAGTTGTATCGCAGCCTTGCTTGAATTGGGTATACACTCCAAGTTCATTATCTTCGTGGAGCCCTTTCCAAACCTGGAGGAACCCACTGCTCTTAGAGTCAATTGCTTCAATAATGAAACGGTACGTTCTGTGCGTTAAAATTAAAAATAGGTCTTTGCCGGACAACGTAATTTCACAGTGAGGAAAGGGCGGATCCAACTTTCTTATTGCGGCTTGCTTGTATGAAAAAGTTCTTGCAGTCATGTTATATATTTAGTTATAAAAGATCTTTACACCGACCGTAATATACACCTACTATATGTATAAATGTATTTTTTTCTAGGTAGATGAGAGGGTGCAGGCTAAGCTAGAGCAACTTGGCATCGAAGTATTACGTCAATGTCGTTTAGATTCGTGGAATCTGAATGGAAATTACGTCGAGAGTTTGAATCTCATGACGCCTTTACACGCGATTACGTTTAACTGTTTTGCTTTATTCTACTTTGGCCTACAGGCTATTAATATGCACGCCTTTAAAGGTATTGTATAACTTTCTATAATCGCGGGGTTATAACCGTTCTATATCAATTCAATTTATTTAAAAATACATCTCCCGCACTAGGAATTATTCCTGTATAGCGGGGATCTTTACAAAAATACAAACAACAGACACAATGAACAGCCAGACTCTAAAGAACTATCGTGTGGGAATTGCACCCACGATTTCCACCTCAGCAGTCATGATCAATAAGATAAACGACTAGACCAACAGGCTAGTTAAAATATACGCTACCCTTTCTGTTTTTTCAATATATTTCTAATACAATGTATATCAATTGACAATTTACCGTTTAGGTATAGAGAACAATGGCACAACACATTGAAATACTACAACTTATTTTAATTATTTGTAATTTTGTGAATCAGTAAGTGACTACTAACCGAACCCCTGTTATTATCTCAAAAATCCAAGGAAAACTCGTTATTCAGAGTAACTTATAAGGTCGGCAAAAAAAGCGCGTAGTTCTTCAGTTCAGTTGTTTAGATACTAAATGCTTTAGGAGAGATTACTGAATGCTATTTCTATTTTAATTTTAAGAAATAGAAGCAGCTTTATATATGAAAAATGGCTAATTCACACCCTCAGTAAGTAGCTTACATATGTATGTAAGCTACTTACGTGTAGGATTCTTCATAATCTTTGCTTGAAAATGCATGCTGATGCAAAAATTCTCCAGATCTTTAATTAACCTACCACCCCTGTTCTAATATTCCACAGCCATAAATGAATCCGGTCTCGTATATGATGGTGGTTTGGTGGTGAGTCCAACATTTGAGACGAACGACCAGTATATATACGGCGCTGGCACCTGCGTCAGTTATTCTAGAAGATTGTATGCTACACGTCGTCTACATAGGAACTATTGCTCGGAAGATATCGGCGAGGCGGTATATTAATTAGCTATTATTGTTGTACTTAGTAGTAGAAATAGTAGTAAGTTTGTTTACACGATTAAATTAATAAAAAAATCAGCATCCTAGCAACGAAATTTTTGAGGGACCTGATGTTATAAACAGCATTCGATAATTTCAAGGACTCACAATTTTTTTTTTTTTCTATTATATCGATGGTCAATGTTTGACAATCTTATTATTTTTAATAATAGGGGACTAACTAGGAACATGTAAGTCTATAAAATGAGTGGTTAGGGTTATAAACAATAATCATTTACAACTTTTTTTAATATACCAGAAACGTAAATATACTTTGTGTACTTAGTTTTGGGTATATGATTTGGGTTTTGTACGTAGATATTGTTTTTGTACATCTAGTATATGTATATATATAGGACAACTTATGTCACTTTTAATTTAATTATTTAAAACACCTCCCACAAATATCTCTGCATCACCCAAAGGTCCGCCTTGAGCAATATTGAAATTGCAGGAAGTGGAATAAATAAATTAATTAATATTTTTTACAACAACTTACAGTTGGCAAGGTTGTTTCTGAGGAAGCTGGATCCGTTTGTGATGTGCAGTAATACTGCAAGTAGTGCACCATCCGATCTTTTACCATCTGTTACTTCCAGTATTTTAGGGTAAGTAAGCTATCTTTGTCATATTTATTCCAATTATATCTATTAACAGAAATATCTACACATAAGTTTTAAAAAGTTCTTTATATTATATGACTTTTAATACCATTTGAGGCTAATTCCACATACATACAAAACATACTTGAATATCATCTTGTGTAGGCAAGCGGAACTATATACTTACTATAAACCCTGAATCGTATAATGAAAGATTGACCTCTGGGCTGATAGCAATACAATAGATAGATAAATACAATAGATAGATAAATACAATAACTTTCTTACACCAACCGCTGAGTCAAGGTTCCCAGGGTTGATCACATCGCTTGGTCAGAGGACCTTCTCTTTGCGTTAGATTGACATCACACCATTTGCCCCAAACAGATAAAAAATAAATTTCAAACAAAACGTTCTTCAAGTATTAAGATTAAAGGTAGGTAATGAGGTCAAATTGTATCAGTAATTTCACCAAATTCTTTTGTATTTCTTAAGGATTCAAAGCGCAAAACTGAGTAGCAGCACACGAGCAAGGAATGAATCATCTGCCTTCAGACGGTAAGATGCTCATGTTTAACTCTTATCTCTCCCTATCTCGGCCTGCTCATTCTAGTCACCTTTAACTTGAGGATGAAAAAAAAATTGAGAAACATAAAATTGATTAAATGATTATGAACTGGTCAATCAGAACACTGAATGAGATAGAGAACAAGAATGTAACGCATGAATCAATAAGGATAAAGTAAGTACCGAGAGTAGAACAACATCAATCTTTAAAAGGAATGTTTGGAATGAAAGGTGTTGCCTTTATTAAATAAAATACAAAAAAACTGTTTGGTTCTGATATGCATGTAGCTGTTGCGATCCCATAGTTATAGAATAAACATTATGTATGTTAGTGATGAAATGAGAAGTAATCTGGTGATATCAACAAAAAATATTGATAAAGTGCGATATATAATTAAAAAGCTTTGTGGTATTATTTAAAAAAATAAGGATTGCATGCATAAAGAGTGTTTTTTATAGGAATACTAGCAATCTGGGTCACACATTAGTATTATCCTATTTAAACCCTCCAGCTAAGCTAAATGCTTGCGGTAGTGTGGTTCACTGGATGCGATGGATGGAGTTCAAACCTGCAACAATTTTATTCATTGCTTCTTAGATGGCAGCCGGTGATGAAATTTAAATCGCCATTAGTTATGTCTGCGACATTACCAGGACCATTGTACTATATGAAGATAAGAAAATCTGGAAAAGAAATACCAATGGCAGTACAAAAACTTCTTCCTCATCAAGTTAGTCCCACTTTTGATATTTTTTATTTTAGTATGGCAAACATAGAAAGTAAAGTTTGTGAGTGACTCTGTACTCACAAACTTACTGTACTGTACTCATTTGGAAATTTTGGAGTTGAAAATCACTCACAAACTTAAATAAACCTCTTACATTACGATGGTTGTGTAAATGATGATATCCTTGCCAAGCTTTATATGACAGGTATATTATTTCATCAACTTGGTATACATCGTAGTTTACTCTTAGAAAAACGTAAAAAGTATATAGGGTAAAATCGCGTGTCATCGGAAACGTCCATAACATATGACGTGTATTAGTCGGTAAATATCTAAAATTGTAAAAAGCAACAACTTCTCTTTCAGAATATTTATATACATTGTAATACTTTTTTACTTTACACGGTGAGTCTTTGCGTACCGTGAGAGAGCCATGCTTAGGCACGATTGGGCAGTCTCGATTGGAGTAAACCACAGCCTAAAACCGGTAGACAAATAATGTTTGCCATGTATTGCCGAGTGAGTAAGGTCTCGGAGATATCGGAGGTCCAACTCCACCTTTACTCTCTCTCTCTCTCTCCCCCTCATTCTCCATCTTCTTTTTCCCTCCCCTCATTCCTCCTATTCTCTTTTTCTTTCCTCACCCCCCCACTCATCGTCCTTAAAGGTGAAGGTTAGTTGGTGTCCATGGGCTGCGGTAGGCACTTACCTATCACTCATCTGTTCGTCTGTAGCCTTTTTTTAAAAAAAAAAACAATATTTTAATATACTTATATTTTGCAGGGCCACACTCTTATTACTGACAACAATGGGAATTATTTCCGTCTGCAGTTAAACGTGTTACATATAGTGGAAGCGATTACTTGTTTATCTAAAAGGCCGTTTTCCTCCGACATACTGACTCAGTTGTTTGGAAAGCACGAAGCTGTCTTTAATAAGCTCCTGACCAGATACATGGTAAGGTAACAAAACAGTCGGCAGAGTATATAGCATGTAACACAATAATTTATCATTTATCCACAAGCATTTCAAACAGTTACACACATATGTACAAGCTAACAGTTGAAGCAGAGTTTTTATTAATCCTCTTCAGTCTCAGTCGTTTGAATTAAGCGTGTGGTAGAAAAAAAAAAAAAAAATAACTGTCGGGTCTGCACTAAGGGATTTTAACAAAATGTTACTTTGTAAATGGCCTCCCCCGTAGTCGATAGTTTTACTAGGCCGTCTCTCATCATAATGGTCAACGTCAAAAATTTCGGTGGTTTTCTTATGGCAGACAGCGTGCTCACATTAATTCTTCAGAAATGTATGCGAACTGTTAAAACTATATGTATTTTTGGATTATTTCATTTTGTTGTAACAACAGAGGGGTGAGATAAAGGATTTTTATGAGTACTTTACTCAGCCGTGGATGTCGGCACTGTACCAAGAGACTTTCGCAGAGCTTCTCGAAGAAATCGATGAGCAAGACGTTTACACGGTAAATATATTTATTGTATAATTAAGTGAAAGCGTAAAATATTCAACTGCGTTTATTATTTTTCTTCTAACTCTCGCTATGAATGTTATTATTGAAGTAATGACAACGTGAGCTAGTTATATTTGGATTATAAACTTACAATAACATAGTTTTATCGTTCTCGTAGTCGACTTGCATAGTTTAACAATATTAAGTATGCATATATATAATGAGACAAACAGACGTAGATGGCCATATTACGCTAATATAGAACTGGAGAAAGTCATTTAAGTAATAATAGTTGAGCAGCAAAAGGTTATGTTGAAAATAATATTGTCTAGTAGCGCCATCTCTTTGTAATATGGAATATAGAGGAGCAAACGACATGTACAAACCGAACTACAAGGTTAATCTCGCATAGCTTTTATTTCATATATTTTCAATAGGTGGCGTTACAAACTATTTTGGAGGTACATAAATAAAACATAAAACGTTCAGAGTATTGTTAATACAGGTTTTGAGCATAGAATAAGATAGTTTAAAATATATTTGAAACTATCTTATTCTTTGCTCCAGCCACAAATTAAAAAAATATATATTAAATTTACAATAAAAAAAAAAAACAGAATATTACATTTGAATTTGGAATCTGCCATTCTTCTATGAATATTCATTGTGTTCGTTGTTCAATATTTTTGTGATATTTAAATGAAGTAGGGTGATATAGAGAACTGAATTACCGTGATAGGATTACACAAAGACAGTATGGAGCCAAATGCAATATGTGAAACTCGCCACCCGCTTGGTATTAGTCGAAAGTTTGAGCATCTAGCTATTGATAGGTTTATATAAATCTCCTCTGTTAACGACAGAAAAAAATTTGGCTGTCCTCGTAGTCAGATCAAAGCAGTGAAAGAAAAAATCGAAGATATCCTGTCCGGTCCGAAAGCAAAAGATTTTATTTAGGGAAATGAATATAGCACCTAGAACCATGTGGCGTATTTCAAACCACTTCTTAAGCGGTACTCAAAATGAGGTCACAGAAAAAAAATACGTACGATTTTTTTTTTTACTAAAGAGCAATATTTAAAAAAGCAAAATGACCGAGTTTATGCTCAAAGCTCTGTAGAAGCTTCCGAATTAGTCAGCAGTGTTCAGCGTACGCATTATCCGACTCCGACTAAACATTGGCACAAGTGTATCAAGAAACGATTCTTGCGAAAATGATTAAGCCTCTTAACAACACCATTTTCCATTCCCAAGAATGGTCCTTTCGGCAAGACTCAGCGCTGGGACATACGCGCTCGATCCACTCAAGCGTGGTTGGAAATGTACGTTTCCATTTCATTAAAGCTGAAGACTGGTCGTCAACTTCGCTAGATTATGATTTATTTAAAGTTTTAAAGAGCATGCTCAAACGCCATGATAATTTAGCGTTCCTAAACCATTCTATAAGATTGACAGTGAAGAATTTTTCTGTGGAGAGAGTGCGAGTTTCTATTGATAACTGACTTATCGTTTAAGGGACTGTATTAAAGCCAATGAAGATCAATTTGGATGAGCTTCATATATTTTAAATGCTTTTATATTAATGTATAAACTAACACACATTACAATAATAAATGTTTTATGCAATAGAAAAAAAACCTTATAACAATATTTATGGTATGTATATGTAAATATACATATATTTATTTATATACGCAGCTATCTTCTGAACCATCGCAGTGTATTTTTATGTTCATTTTATATTCAGAGATAACGTCTGCAAATAAGGTATGAAGTTTCTAATGCGCCTGCATTCGGAAGTTGTATATTTTTTTAACAATTTCACTTGTTTAGTTTCTGTCCAGTGATGGTGCTGATCTTATAAAACTGTAATCTTTTAACAGTCTGCATACTCATACTCTCATGATAAGAGGCTGAACGTTTGTTTAAACAGTATTATTTATAATTTCAGGTTAATGAGTTAACAAGATCGAAGTTTATCTCATACGCAGATCTTGAATCAGTTAAAAAAACAACTACGACTCCATCTCTAACATCAGGCTCATCATTCATTTCGCATAAGGTATTTCTTTTTTTTTTAAAGAGAAACCGAGGTTAATAATGATGAATGAAATATGTGAAGAAGACAGTGTATAGGAATTAAAAGAAAATAAAGGCATGCTCTGTTTACAGTATTCCAAAACTTTTTGTCTTAAGCATGTGTTATTGTGTTGAAATAAACGGGTAATGAAAAAGTTATCGTACATTCTATATATTAGGTTGGCAACTAATAAACCCGCCATCTTTGTACACAAATTTATATGATTTTTAAGTATACAAAAACAAATTATTTCTCAACTATATAAGCACCGTCGTTTTCTATCACCTGTTGCCAACGCGCTGGCAGAGACATGATGCCTTCCTCGTAGAAGTTTTTAGGCTTTTGATCAAAAAAGGTGGTAAGGTCACTTTTAAGCTGGTCTTCATTATTAAACTTTATATCTGCTAAGTAGTTAGCTAGAGAACGAAATAGATGATAATCTAAGGGCATAATGTCTGGAGAGTACGGTGGGAGAGGAAGGACAGCCCAGCCAAGCGAAAGTAATTTTTCACCAGTCGCTTTTGCTACATGTGGTCGAGCATTATCTTTCAAAAAGTATACTTATTTTGATTTTTCAGTAATCTCTACTTTATCCACTTAGTCCCAAAAAATATTGGCCGTGATTGTAGTGTTCGATAGCAACAGCTCCCAGTATATAATTCGGTTTATTCCCCACCACACGTTTAAAAGAACTCGTGTCAGATTTTGGCGTCGATACTCCAGCTTTTCCAGGTCCAAGCCACTGGCGCTTACGCGAAAAATGTATGTACATAACTACTTTTCATCCCCCGTAATTACAACCCTCAGCCACTCATTGGTACGATGATAACTAAGTAGTTCCATGCACCCGTTAGCTCTGTTCTGAAGTTGAAACGGCGTCAACTCATGTGGGAACCAAACTGAATATTTCCAGGTCTTTTCTAAAGCGTGGAGTTGTTTTTCTACTGCAGTTTGAGAACACTGAAGCTGCTCTGCCAGACATCGTGAAGTGAACCTGGGATCCATTTCTATGAGTCTTTTTAACTCATCTACATCTATTGTAGGAGGTCGTCCTAGATGAGGTTCATCAGATAGGTTATAATTTCCATCCTTAAATCTTCTGAACCAATGTTTGGTGGTATCGTAAGAGAGCACGCCTTCGCCCATCGTTGCACATATATTGCGCACTGCTTCAGTCGCTTTTCGACCTAAGCGAATTTCGTGAAGTAAAAGCAGCCGAAGTTCTCTACGAGAAATATTCATAATTTCCTGTAGTTTTACTATTCGAGATCCAGTTGTCAACTGATCTGATATACAACGCTTTATTTATATATTACTCTAAGAAATTCGAGATAGTTTTAGAACGTTTTAGAAACTGATCGGAAAAAGTGGCGGGGGTTTATTAGTTGCCAACCTAATATAAATGTTGTCACGATTCAGTCCCGAGCGGAGCCCTATTACTTTTCTTTAATTTATTTTTTAAGACAACTACCGCTTACGACGGCCACAAATACCACCTACATAGACTCGGGACAACTATTTGCGGATCACACAAATTTTTGTCATTGGTGGTAATAGAACCCGACGACACGACCTCTGCCTTTGCACTCAGAGTTACAACAAGAAGTTCAACTTCTTACTATAAATATTCACGCATTTGCCCTCGGCTACGATAGCTTTAGTAATTTTTCTATCCCTCGAGCGAACTACAGTTTCTTTATGAAAGAAAGTGTTCTCTCTTTGTTCTGCTAAATACAAAATTTCAAAATGATAGACCGAGTTACTTTCTCCTTTCTACATTATTCCCCCTTCACTCGTTCTGTCGTGATTGAGTAATATGCGTCATTCCAAGCTTCCTCAAATATTATATTAGTTCGATTAATTCTTACATTCATTCTTAAATAATGTCACATATAAATATTTACATGAATACATAATTAACATAAAGAAAAACTAACTACAAACATGCATTGTAAAATTCTGTGCATCGTCGCTTACTGGTCTGTACAGGAGGCTGACAGCATTCATTTATATTAATAAATATATTTAAATTGAACACAGATTTTAAACCATATTAGCTACCACCTTCACTGAATGTATCTTATAAAAATATGGTATAATATTATTTGTATAGGAGCTGTTTAGCGTGGGTACTTTCCGCTCCGTTTTTGAGAAATACATCGCAAATGCCACCCCTATAGTAAGTGCTTAAAGTCAATTATTGCATACACACATACATATATGGTAAATGTATTTAGTATTATTTTATTTATTAAGTATAGTTAATGATATTAGTATGATTTAAAAAGTTGAAAAAAGTTTTGGTGTCCTTACCCAAATATGTACTTTGAAAGCAACTTTATTTAATGATACTGTAGAAATACGAGGTTAAGAGCCTATTTAGAATATATAATATATATTTTTTAGAATATATGTTGTAAATTTGTCAGTAATTGCACTTTTCCTAATTTTTTACTCAAAAATTACTAGAGGAGAATAATACAATTTTTCAAAATGTGATACATAATATAGTGGCTTTAATGTGTAATCGAATTAAGTTTAGTAGTTGGTGCACACCAAACCAATGCACTGTGTTTTTTAAAGGTATTTAATTAAATAAATATAATTTAACTTTACTTTTTACAGGATAAGGATTGCCCTATTGATATTCCAGAGGTAAGTTACATTAAAACTATTTTCTCACATTGTCATTAAACCCTTCACTAATTGGCAATATATAAAAGGCGCGAGTAACCAGCTTTAAAACCAAACATACTATTTTAAAAGTAAAGAAATATACAGATTATTACAACATTTTTGGGAGCGTAACACGTGTACTCCTTTATATTTTGTATATACAACGTAAGACCGTTAGTATAGCTAACAAAGTCTGACTGTCTACTTAATATAACTATGTGATTTATTGTATATACAATCTATCTACCTTCATTCTACGTTCATTCGTACAGTAGCAATAGCAAACCCTTTTTTATAGAGAAGATAGATTTTTAAGTATTAGTGCAACCAAAACTTCGGCCTTTCGCCATTATCGAACACGAAAAGCTACCATCACCATCACCTGGATAATTGGCACTCCACCACGGTGGGTTTGGGTTTTTCGGCCACAAGTGCGGCTCTTGAATTGCAGGTGTCCATGCGCGGTGGGAATCGCTTGCCATCTAGTGACCAGTCTGGCCCCTATAACATAAAAAAGCCGCAGATTTAATTAAGAGCGGTTTGCCAGGTGTGACATAGGCTTCATTCACAAAACAGAGAAACTATCTAGCATCCTCCAGTCTTGCTTTCTCTCGATTCGCCGTGGTTTAGTATAACTCACGGCTCACCGAAACCACACCTGAAACATTGGTTCACTTTTACAATCCCTCCCTTATGCTTTTAACACCATCTTTTCTCTTCTACCATTCCTATAACTTCTATCACGGAGTCCTTCCACCTTTTATTTAGCCGTATCCTACTCTTGTATCCGTTCTATTTTCGCCATATTTTATAAATCCCTTATGCTCTTACCGTCTACTATCTTACCTAACGTACCTACACACTCTTAACAAACTCACATTTATACTTACTTTTTCTTATTTCTGTTTACACTTCTTGTTAGTAGTCATCACGTTGTGCAATTATGTGGTAGAGTAGATAAATGTAATTTAATTTGCAGGAGTGTGGTCAAGATGACAAGCGGCATGAACAGGCTTTGAAGATCTGGCGTAGATTGGCAGGTGAACGTATAGTATCTGTCCGTCTCGCGAAATACTTGGACAGGAATAGCGTCTGCAATCCGCATTACGCGAAACCTAAACCAGATTTTCAATACGATTAGTCAGTTACAATTACTTTATGCGTCGAGGAGTTTTGATGCTTATATTTGGTTGAAAGAAAGGTTTTGCTTAAAAATAAGGAACCTAGAGTTAATAATGATTTATTTTATTAATTTAATTCAGTAAAAAAAATGTTGTGGGTTCGAGCCAGAGAGGAACAACATCAACATACATACAAGTTAGATGGTGTTCTACGATACTTAGCAATTATGGTAAAATTCTGTTGAGATTTGGTATAAAGATTAAAAAGCCACTAGAAGCGATGAAACATATTTGTTTAGTATTCTGAGTATTCACAATTATAACTTTTAGCCATAATGACGGTGTCCTGACAAGAATCCTAGTTGACGTATGTTTCTTTAAAAAAATAGTATAATTTAAATTAATAATTATCTTTAACTGTTATTATTGCAATATTAATTGTTTTCTTCTTCTTTGAAACTTATTACTAAATTAAAAGTTCAATGTTGCATTTTAGACAATTTATTTCATTTTACACATGTTCATTATTTAGACAAGTTCTCTTACATCTTATATTTACATTAAAATGCACAGTATGGCCATGACTGAGAATGAAAATCCTTCGAAACAGTCTTAATTGATATGATTTTGTTTTGTACAAATACGAAAACATTTTTTTTTATTCTCATTTTATTTAAATCTATTATTACTTCACTATATGGCTTGACGGCTTGACTACATACATCTGTTTAACATTAGTGGGGAAATTCCTCACCGCGCAAGTTGAATGTAGTTAGTTGAAGTCTAAATTGAAGAGCGATAACATCTCCCCGTATCTGCCGGTACCTCGCAAGCCTGCGGTCTAGGATTGTCCTCTACACAGCATTCAACTCGAGCGTCTGCTATATAACAGCGTCTATTGATATACATAGGCGTATATTCTTCATACTGTTGAAAAATTTTCACAGTATAATAAGTGTCTCTGTGATTTTCGAAGTACGAATGCTGTTTTTGAGATCACTCCACAATATTATGAACGAACTGTAGAGAACATTTCTTACATGTATCAAATAAAACATTTAAGAAATTTACTTGGTTTTCCTCGTTAATAATAACTCCACACGTCTCACACACTGCTGCCTGATCCCAAACTAAGAAGATAACAAGAAGATAACAAGATGCATGTAGCCCGATGTGTTCTTGAGATCAAATTGTTTAATAAATGGTTAATTATTATTGACTAGCAACCTTTGGCTTTATTCTGTTAAAATATAACGAAAATGGCCTCTTAACATTATATTTGACTAAACAATATTATTTAATGTTACGATATCGTTGACTGGTAACACCTTAGAAAATGGTCATGCAAAACAAATTTATATTTACACAGGCTGTATTTTAATGGTATTATAGGATTCGTTTTATTCTGTGATAGCTCTATTATTAATATACAATTTATAACAGTAGTCCACTTTTGAATATCCATAACAAGTCGTAGGTAATATTAATTGTAAAAATCGTTATTGACGTAAAATGTCTTTGAGAAATTAATTAACATGTAACAGATACTAGATTTTTAAGTATAAAGTCTTAATATACAAAATACTTCTTAACGTGTCATAAAGAAATGATCGAAGTATTTGTGGGAGAATGGTATGCGCTTTAAAATTATTGTGTGATCGACTGTACCTTAACTCAAACTCAACCTTAGATCTGTCCTATAAATAAATTCAGGCGCTTGAAACATTAAATATAATATAAACAAATTTATATTATCGTATCTCTCTTTGAGATGCTGTATCTACATAATATAAATTGAGATTTGTAAAATTGTAAAGGGTCGTTTCTTTATTCAATTATGATAAGATCTCCTGAATATTATCATTACCAATTATTTATCATACCGAAAGCTCCTATCTCCTATGTTTCTGTATAGAACCGTAAAGTATCACATTACTCTAATTTTTATCAAAACTTCTACAAAACAAAATAAATTTATAATATAAGTTTATCTTCACCTATTATGTTTAATAGCGCTTCTTTACTTAGATTGAAGTGAAGAAAGCATTATGTGACTTTGTCTTTTTATAGTCAAATATATGTATACTCAGCGAGTGTAGTTTGGGTAGATCTGAAGGATTCATTTCACTTATTGGATATTATCAGAAAGTGTAAGCAAACATTTTAATATATAACTAGCGACTTAAAAAGACAACTAATATGTATTAGAATAGAGCTATCAAAGATATAAAGGTGATGCATTTATCTCAATTATTACAACAATTATGAAATTACTTATTGATTAAAAATATCTGTACAATATGACTAGCATACACAATTTACGCATTTTTGTAAAACAAACGTTTTTTAATAAATTATAACACTATTTATACCTATGTATAGTATCTAAACTCGTAATCTTCTTGGCAACGTGCCCACATAAATTGTTAGAATTTAAAAAGCTGTACCATTTGAGACGCTTTTCAAATTTGTATAGAAAATTATTTATTTTCTATGTGGAAACAGACGCACCATAATCTACACGAAGGAAGTTATCTAACAGTTATTAAACATACTTTCTTTACATCTGAACTTTATAATATTTCTAAAATAAGCCTTAGGTTTTTACAGACGTCTTCAACTCGAACCGTAGCCCACTTAAGGCTTATTTTTAAATCACAAAAGACTGAAAGTAACATCGCTTAGTTTGAAATATGATAGATTTAATAGTAACAAAATATAAATCCATCATAATCGAACCGTGGTAGATATGCATATTTTCGCTTGTAGACCTCAAATATGTGTCCTTATCATTTATTGACTACTATATACCTACTTTACACACTATATATGTATTCCTGTCTATTGAGTTTATTCTTTAAATATTTAATTCGTATGACTTCAGGGCAGCAGGATAATACTAGTAAATGTTGTATTTGTGACTGAGGAGGAAGATCTTTGTAATAGATATTACTAATTATTACAAGCACTGACCATCAATATCCAATTTACCATTATGAGGCTAATATGATTGATTGTCTACTTAGTAAGTGAAAAAAAAAGCGAATGTTTGCCTCAAAACAGCACGGTGGTTCCACGTATAAGATTAAAATATAAGAAATATGGTTAGGCGTCGTTTCCACAAGCCGCTGTTTTTGCAGATACATTGCGCTGTGACTACGGCGGTGCGTAGTCGTGCGCCGGCGCCGGTGAGTAATCGGCACCGTGTAGCAACGATTAGGTCTGGTATTGCAACATCGGCGCGGCTGCTAGGTTTGCGTGGTGGCCGCTATTCATCCGCAGCGCTGATAAGGACTTGTTGTACCATTCATCCTCGGCGCTCATGCCTGTGGGCAATAAATGCAATGAGATTGATATTAATATATAAGTTATCCAAACATGTTATAGTTATGTTGAAATAGCCTACTTGCGTAGCGCTGTCCGAGAGGTTTAATAGATTGGGGACAGGGTTGTCAACAAACAAGTGACTTCAGTCAGGTTGTGTATAACGGTGTCGGTAACCACTTGACATCAGGTGGGCGGGTGCTTGTTTGAGAATTCAGTTCTATATAAACTACATACTTATATAACTTTTCACTAAAGCCGCGGTAGTGCACTAAAATCGCGAACCCACTCATAACACAGTCATTTAGTTTATTTAGAGGGGTTAACAAGAATATTAGTAATGTTTGACCCATATTGTTAGTACTCTTTTTAAGTAAAACTTACTACATACGGATACTCTGATGTATCGCTTATAATAAATGTATGAGCTATACCATAACAGCAGCTACCTGTAAGTGAAAATTCCGTATAAGTGGGTCCACCCGCTCGGGTGATTAACAGGAGCAAACAGACAGACAGATAAACATTTTAATAATTCTCTTGTTTGCTTTTTGATATTACAGACTGTTTATTCTTCTCTTCTTCTTTTTAAGTTGTAAAAATAAAATTTATTGGTTATTATAATAACAGGGTTGTGTTATATTGTTTATCTTACAGAAAATAATATCTATAACAACAAGAAAAGCTGGAAAATATTCTTTTATATACTTTATAGTAAGAAAGATCTGGTTCTTAGATTAGATTATTATTGTTATTAACAAAATTTCTCCACGTCCCTTATCAATCAATGTTGATGCCAGACTTAACAGCCAGACTGGCTCGCGTATAATGCTGTCATGCAAACGCTCCCACCGCGTGGCGATGCGCGGTGCCGAGCGGTTATGTGAACTTAGCTTAAGCCGATAGGAGCACATTTACATATGCACGGACATGCCATCCTGGTATATTTCAAATACAATCGAATAAAATAATGATGTAGGCGTCAGGAAAGCAGTGTCTTGTGTTTTTCTTTTAGTCATATACAGTTACATCTCAAAGTTTCATCGCCATCTGATGAAAATTCGTATGCACTAATTATTGATTTCTCGTTTCAATGCCTTATGGAAATCATTATTGTTATACTTTATAGCCGATACCTGTCTCTTAAGATACAGGCGTAGCCTACTTTAAGAGAGCTCGAATTTTTGAATAGCTTAGAATATTATGTAACTCTTTAGAATACTAGTGTATAATTCTGTAAACACCTACTGTGTCTAATATGCTTCTAACACTTTTGGATTTTGGATAAATTATTATTATTACTATTACTGACTCTTACTGACTCGTAGTTTATTGCACATAACGAAAGACTCATATGCAACAATCATGTAAAGCAGCAACGATGAACTTTGTTCAACAATACATTACATATATGTATGAAGTAGCTTAATCGTGGTAGCATTATTAGAGTTGAAGAGAGTTCGTAGCAAGTGCGCACGTTCGCCCGTCTCGTAGCAGGACCCGTAGCTATATCCATTTGATATAGTAGGGCAGGGAAGCGAATAGTGAGGTACAGAATCGACCCTCGCATTTTCTCAAGATGCAATCTCACCGCAGGAAATAAGATATTTGCCAAGACGCCGCGAGGACGCCCGCCAAAGTAAATGTAGTGGAAATTTTCTTATTAGAATATCTACGGTACGATGCCTCGGTTCCATTACTTGCTCGTTTTTTTCTTACGCAAGAATCTTTACGCCCGCGGCCGCCTCGTATTACACGGTTTATCGCGTCGCGGCTTTTTTTATATCTATTTTCAAATGAAATGTATTATACAGTATATGGTAACCAAACGTGTTTGGGGGCTGTTGGTGACCAATGCCCTTTTCGCAGTACCCTATATATACTCTTGTGTAGGTACTGGCTACAACATTAATTTCATAATTTGAGTTTATATAAAATGAAGTGAGTTTGAAACCACATGGTACTTACATTATTTTCGACTCAAAAGCTGAGGGACGTGGTGGATAGATGATTCGCATCATGCATCTATTTTAAAAAGAGTTAAGTAAAAAAATGTATCAAAGAATGTTCTGTATGTGTAATTGATCTGTGTATTTTATATACATACCTATATATGGAAAACCATTTTTTTTATTGACGATATTCCTGCATAGAACATTTTATAATGTTTTCTTGAATAGAATTTTCCACGTTTGTTTTGCACTTTTCAAGCGACTTCAAAAAGGAGGAGGTTCTCAATTCGACTGTACTTTTTTTTGTGTTTGTTACCTCATAACTTTCGACTGAATGAACCGATTCTGATGATTTTTTTTATTTGAAAGGTGGTTCTTCCCGTTTGGTCCCATTTTAATTTGGTCTAGTTCTGACAATGACATCCATGAGAAAACCATATAAGTCTTAAATTTGCATTAAGCATGTGCGCGACAAATGGACGAACAACTCAATATCACGCCAACCGATTTCTATGATTCTTTTGTTATTGGAAAGGATGTACTTCAAGGGTAGTTGGATGAAAGTTTGGTCCACTTGTAACAATGGCTTCCATGAGAAAACCATATTAGTCTTAAATTTTATGATAGACGCATTGAAGACGGTTGTCTACTATTAAAAAATTCGATTATTACTTAAATATTTTACAAAATAATCATAAATTAACTATAATTCTAGCCTTAAATTTAAAAGACTAAAAGTTCATATATATTTAGAAAGCTCCTAAAACATTATGCCACGAAAGCATTACTTTTTGACTCGAATATCGTTAGACGCATATAGTTACTCATCACAAACAGTGTTTTACAGTACCAAAAACATAATATTTATTTAATAGTCTGTGAAATTTCCTTGTGCCATTGCGTATGTTCTTGTAGTTTTAATTTGTGGAAATTGCCAAATAGTTTTAATGTTTCTGTAAAAATATTGCTCATGTTAGTTAATAATGGTATTCTTATGAAGAAATAAAGTTGTCTTGTCTGTCTGTCGGTAACACGTAATCTTTTAGCATATTGTAGAAACTCTTAGTGTATTTTTTAAGACATATTAGCCATTGACCTACAGATAGCGTTATGTGTTACGTAGTAAATTATAACCATAGAAAAAACAAAAAAATCCCAGGACAGAGTGATAAAATCACGATTAAATACTTTCAAATGTTACATGGAAGTACATATGTATAATATATATAAATATTAATAATAATAATAGAATTAAAAGTTTTTATGCTTAATTTGTGCAGTTTAAGTGATGCACGTACAATAAAAAAGGTATATTTTAAAGGGTACATAATTTTAACACATTCATTTTCTTCCACACATTTTCAATTTATTGTATTTTCTCATATATTTCAAATCTAAATAATAATTTACAGTATAATATGATAGGTGTCGAGACTGTCCAACTAATTCTAGAAATTATTTTACATTACCGTATCTTACTCGAGTATCGCAAATGAATAATCTCCGGCCCCATGTCTCAAGTACTAGCCAATTAGAAACATCTTTGCGAACACATTAGATCGAAGTGATCTTGAAGTTTCTATCTGATACTAGAGATATTAGTAAACAGTAATTAGACAACACATACATGGTTCTTGGCTAAGTTACATACATATGAAGCGCCTATATATGTAGAGTGCTTACTGCCGATACATGTCTTGGAAAGTTTATGTCTCGCATGGTACATTGACTCACTTATTGGAGTGCCAGTGCTAAATCTGGAAGTGGTTATGGTCTGGTCTTTATTAGAGCAACAGCTTTAAGAAGCGTGAAGCTGTGAGCCATAACCACAGCTTTAAGAATGTTTGTCTGTCTATATTGTATTTATATTAGTACATGCATCGCGCAAAAACGACTGCATGGAATTTGAAAAAGGTCTAACTTAGAATATATGCTCCACTTTACCACGAAACATGCATGCTACTGTACTTTATTTATGCGTGCATCAATAAAGTAAAGTAGCGGGCAAACGCTAGTTAACTTATAGATGTATTAGAGAGCCCAAAAAATAGTGTTATGCAGATTTTTACAATCCTTCAGATATTCATTACGTACCTAGAAAACATTAAAATCATTATATATAGGCCGGCACGACCGGAGTGATATCACGGCCTTACAGAAAAACAGACGACGACGGCACTTTATTGCCGAGTGAGTGAATGTACCGGAGGCCCAACTCCCTCTTTTTTTTTCCATCTACTCAGCTTCATTTCTTCTTTCCCACCCCTCATCCCTACACTCCTCATTCCCCTCCCCTCATCACCCTCAAACGCAGACAGCGCACTTACCACTCTTACGCCGAGTTGCAGGTGTCAAAGGGCGGTGTCAAATGTCCACATTCATCATAAACAAAAACCATAACATAATTTTACGTGTCCCTTGATGGTAAGTGTTGTAAGTCCAGTGTTGTGACAACACTTACCATCAAGGGACACGTAAAATTATGTTATGGCTTTTGTTTATGATGAATGTGGACAGACGAACAGACTCTGTCCACCTATATATCATATAAAAAAGCATTCCATAATTTTACCTAATGTCGTTGGTATTTGATCATGAACAATTCGTTCATCATGTTATATGCCATATGTCTATGGCATATTAGACATACTCGTAAATAAATAATATGTACTTGTTTGTGAAATGAGATATATCATGAAACAAATCATCATGAATTAAATTTTTAAAAAAATATTATAAAAGATACATATATATATTGTAGATGTTATCAGTTTCAGAGGCTTTCAGTGTGTAATTCGATAATTATTACGATCAAAACGTCATATTATACCTATTCAGTTAAGGCTATATATGACCACTACTCAAAACATACAGTATAGTATAACCGATTCTGAAATTTAAACCTGGCCGCGTAATATGAACGAGAATGATATTAATAAATTGTAATAGACTTTTTTATGATCATCTGTCGGAACTGAGCGGCTGTAGAGTGGTTGCAAGTTTTCCCATTATTACAAAGGATATTTGTATAAAAACGAGGCAGTGCGATCATCTTCGCTCCAGCCAACTTTATAATTGCCTTGACGGCTCTAATAGAAACTTGATGAAAGCTGCCGCCCGCCACCGCTTTTTGTTTTACGCTACCAACTTACATTTTAGTTCTATTCCTCCGCATAATTTATTACATAAGAATATTTTGAAAATTTGTGCGGTACATTTTTTGTTTGTTAAATTGTAACAAAATTTCGTCGATTTGATTAAAATATGTCAAAATAATTCCTCGAAAAAAAAATTGATAAACAGTTATTTAATGTATGTATAAAAAATTATAATCACTATGTATCAATTTGTAGGTTGAAACATGATTTCATTAATACCTACACAGCTAAGAGAAATGTACTACAGCTAGATATAGATTGTTGATTTATTTCTTATTGTAATCCTAGGGTGTTTTGTTTCCCTAAAAAGAGAAAAAAGGGGTCATGAAACAGTAAGTAAGTACATGTATATCCTCCAAGGCAAAACTGTAAATATTTTTTTAGATTTCTTAAAGTATTTGCTTAATTTTTTATATGTGATTATTACGTTATTTGATCTAAATATGTACTTGAAAAACCAACATAATATATTGATACTGTGATAAGTAAATCTCGATTTCACCGTTTTAAAATTAACTTTTCTTAATATATTCATTCAAGTAGTTTCACTTAATATCTAAGTAAGTATGTAGTAAATTTTAATAATTAATGTTCACGAAAGAGGTTACACGAATTTAGGTTCGTTAAGCCTGGCTCTCATTTTGCCCTCACTACGGACAGCAAAATTGAATCAATCTTGGTTGCAAACAACAAATATAGTTACCCATAGTATCCTGTCGCATGCCGACGGCGCTCATGTTTGCACTATGCCCCATAGAGAAGCCTTGGGGCATGGGGTATGAACCGCCTCCCATCTGAGACAGCGAGAATATATCCTTCTGCAGCTCCTCGTAGCTGCCGTGATGCTGTGTAAATAGATATTTTTAATTAGGTAAGGGTATAAATAGCATTGTTATTATGATCAGGTATGTATGTGTTTTATGTTTACAATTGTTTTTACATTAAGACCTTATCATAACACATACTACTTATGTAACTTAATGTTGCTAACAATACTTTCTCTACCTTATCATTTGGAAACCCATCACCGGTTAGTCACCTCACCAGAGTCGACGGTGAAGATATACATATGTCGGAATCGAATCGATTTAATTACCACCCACACGGTGTTCCGTCAGTAGTGGGTCTATTGCAAGGGACCTGATATACAATAGGAAGAAAGCTTCCAGGGCCATATTATAATGCACATTTCAATCAATATAGTTTCCACTAATTACTGTCCGAAAATAAGTGTTCATTTTATAAAAACTGCAGAGCAAAAACTAAGTATCGTCTGATTGCGAAACCTCATGATCGTATTACCGACACGCAAGCGACGCGCAACGGTCGGAAACATAATGATTTTTCCCGCCCTGTTTTATGTTAATCGCGTAAATGAATCCGCGGCTTTATGTTTTATACCGATTAACACTTTCGGTAATGGGATAGCGGTACGAAATTACGTTAGGTCACCGAGCGTGCGGCACCATGGTTAGTGCTTTATGACTTACTGTTGTACTATTTATTTGAAATCTAAATAGTATAATTGCATATTTTCATAGGATTTAATCATCAAACATCAAAACATTACTTAAGCATTATTAAATGAATTATTCGAAATGATTATGGAAAAATAAAAATTAATCTCTAAAAGGTCTCTCTCTTAAAAAGTTAGATTATGCGTCCAATAAGCAACAATAACTAATTATATTCACATAAAAAATGCTGTGGCACCAATATAACCTTGTTTAAACATGACATATTTTTCACACCTAAGTCTTTGTCGAAAATATCTAACACGTAATATTTTTGTGACAAGCTTTGCTCTTTGAACATAGTAAATATTTAAATAAAGTGAATAGGTGCCAGTATTACCTATTCACGCCGCCATAGCGGTAAATGAAAGCTCAGTATATTACACACCTTACTTCTTAAATTCCAACAAAATTGCATTAAGAGGCGTAGTGCCAACAATCAGATCTTCGGAGAGAAGTGAGTGCCAAATTATTGCATACAGTTTCTGAATTTTGGCATAAACCGGCCAGAATTTGCATTATTTTCCGCCTAACCATACGGTTCCATGTTCCAATCACATTATGGTGTAATCACAGCGATTGGTTAGCACGTATGGTAATGAGCGGACAAATTCTGGCGAACGGACGCTCTTTTTAGGTAATCATCGAAGTTACTGATAGAGGTAACATTTGTTAGGTTAGATTACAAAACGAAATAGTTTTCAAAATTGTATGTATGGTTATAATCTATGCACCATTTGCAATAATGTCTATGCGACCACTTGTCAGTCCTTTTATAAATAAAAACACTTTTAATAAGATTTTTTTTCTGTGTCTGACTCACGAGTTTTTATAGGCATTAATAGCTGCTTAAAATGTAATAAAGACACATTTCGGTGTAGTTTAGCATTTTTTTTTCTACTGAATATGGGTAAGCTAGAACAAATTCTAGCTTACCTATAATACTTCAGCTTCGTAACCTTCTAGAATTTAAATATGTAGCTCAAACACAGTAGACTTCGTCAACTAAAGACTTGGCAGCTTTGTCAAAAGGCCAGATTGCCAATTTTGTTGTAACAAAAAAACAAAACTTACCTGTGGATATCGATTAATTGTGTTTGGATGCGGATATGGTTGGTATCCTCTATACCCTTGAATATTACGCATCATGCCATTGCAGCCTGGAAGCACTGCAGGCGCCAATGCCTTCTGCAGCTGCTTCTCTTGTTTGCGGTACTTGGCACGACGGTTTTGAAACCACACCTGTGTTTAACGAAATAGAGTTTGAATTTCAATGGGAGTTATTAAAGTCGTGCTTTTATGCGTATGTGAAAATTAAAGTAGGTATTATTTTATTAGTGTAGGAAAAATCGATGCGCTTCTTTTAGATCGCAGTCAAATTAACGTTACATTTGAGTTACATCGTATTTTTCAAAGAGATGCTTCGTTTAGTTTTTTCTTTAAGGCAATGCTTTTTGGATAACAATTAATAGTAGAACAAGAGGAGTGGAAGAGTTAGAATTTCCATTTATGTGTTATACATATAATTGCCTTATAAGGGGTTTAAATGGCTTAGCTTTGAAAAACCCCTATCTCTCGATACGTAATCTAATTAAAAATCTAATTTAGAACTCTTGTTGACATATATTTAGAAATGTATAATATATAGTGACAAAACAATGGACAAAATATACGCGCCCCTAATCTGTGTGTTGTCAACGGGAATGAAAGCGTGCGTCGTTTGATATGGTGATTAGAGCTGATTAGAGGGAGAGGGTGGAAAACACCCCACCTCTCGCCCTCTATCGCAACCCTGTGTGGCGGAGGAGGGGCGTTGTTCCCTCTGTACGCATTCTCCATATAAATAAACCGATATACCCTATACCTACCCCTTAGTGAACAAACTCAATACAATGTATATATATGTGTTATAACAGTGTTTCTCAACTAAGTATTTGCTTATTTTATTAAATATCAATTATATGTTCTGCTGGAGCATGAGGTGAAAAAAATGTTACATTTGGTGAATCAATTACAAAAACCAACATTACTTTCTAGTATATACTTATAATTCAATTCTCATAACTTGGCACTAAATAGACGTGTTTCATTACAATACTTATTAAACTTTACTTAAAGAGCCCTTTTTCCATTAACATGAGAATGTTCTTTGGTTCATATTCTTATTTTATTATTCAAGTTTCAACTGTAAATGTTTGTCAATAAAAGCTGTAACATAGTAATACAATATTTATTTAAAGAAAAATAAACTACTGCTGTACGATCTCTATATTCTGTGGCATTGCAGTTTTTCTACTGTTGTTGAGATCAACTGTAGGCGCTTGTTCGACTAAACATGACATGGCTGTATCAAGTGACTAGTGAAAATACTTTTGTAGATCTACTATAAATCTTTTCTATATCCGTGAAACGATAAGAAAATTGTTTTAAATGTTATAAATTTGAATTGAGTACACGGGTATCTCTTCATATAAATAAAAAGAAGTTATAATGTTGCGTAGGTACGAACGATTGAGAACCGCTGCCCAATACATATAGATATAGATAAGGGGAGGTAATATAAATGGGATATTAGTTTTTTCGCAAAGCTGCCCGACATCCGCCTGGAGCGCGTTGTAATGAAAAACGAAGCAATTTCCTAAAGGCTTAAACAAACATATCGTTTGTTATGTGGATGCGATTTGGATGAAAATATCACAGTGCTTATTATGTAAATAATTTACTTCTTTCTTTTCTTGTTTATAGTATAAAGAACCACAATAGATTTACTGTATTTTTTATAAAAAACATTTTACTTTATACATTTTTTAATTCAAAGTGATACTTCATATTTTGATTGTACTTTAATAAAACTACAAAAATGTAAAGGGAAATAATCCCAAAAATTACGGCACTAATAATAATTTCTGTGTCAATGGGGACTTTACAAGCATTAAAACAACGGACACAAATAACACCCAGTCTCAGAACAACAATTTGAGCATTATAGATAGTGTTGTCCCGGGGATCGAAGCCACAACACTCGGCCGCGGCAGCGTAGTGTCGAGGTGACCACTTAAACCGCTACTCTATTCGTGTTTAACATTAAAGTTCTATTGTTATACTAGGGTTTGCGTTAATACTCTGAACAAACCGTGAATCTGCATATTTCTATTTAATCTCAGCTAAGGAAATAAGTATCTTAATATCAGAACTGCCTATATGGCCCAGCTAGTATACTTTTCTTTCTCTGTAGGCGACAAGGGTCCTTATAGTAGACACTAAAAAATTTATGCAGATTTTCTCCCCGTGTTTGAAAACACAATGTTTTAAATAATTTCACAGCATCCATGGCCTTCGAAATTAACACCAAACAAATGTCAAGTGATAGTATATTGTTTTTTTTTTTATTTACAAAAAAAAAGAATAATAATACAACCTGGTAAGTCATTATTGTATTTTAGCTTAATTACATTTACCAAACGCTTTATGTATGTTAAAAACCAAATTAAGACTTAAGAAACTACTCACATCGTTTTTTTTTAATTCGTAACATTGAGTTTGTTCGTTGATTTCTTGTGTGTGACTGAAAAACTAGTTATTTAATATATAGAACCATTTTCCTCTAGCAATTGAGCAAATCTCAATAAATTTTCATGTTTCTATCTAACAAACATTGAAAGTTAAGCGTTGCCCTACATCTGCTAAGCATAAACATTCAATAGCCTTTGCAATAAATAAAGTCAGTTGTAGAAAGAGAACTTTACAGATAACAGTTAACTCAGTAAAGATCTTTCTAAAACTCTTTATTCAGAACGCAACATTAACAGCTATAGCAGTCTCGTCTAATATCGTGACAGAGTTCCGAGTTATCCGAAGAAAACGGTCGCCTTTAAACTGAAAAAGCACGGGATCCAACAAAACATTTTCTTATTTCCAATTGTAGAATTCATTTGAGGGCAGAGACAATGTCGAGAGGCGCGCGGGGAGGATGAGCGGCTAACTTCGTTACGGATCCATTTGATGGGATTGCAATGCCTTAGGGGCCACCCTTCCCGCCCCGCCCCACCTAGACCCTCGCACGCCCGGCGACGTTGTATTTTTATATCGAAATTTCCTCTAGAAGGAGGGAGCTCGACGTCGCTGTCGTCTTTAACGTTTACATTCTTATGTAGCGTCGCCTAAACGTTAATAGCCTCCTACGGAGCGCGTGTGTACGAACATACATCACTCGGTACATCGTCATGTGCTTCTCACATACATACATATGTGCGATGTGCGGGCATGTGTGGGTGCGATATACAAGTACCACGCGGTACTGGCCCACGCGTATTTCATGTGCTTTTAGCGTCGTAAAAACATAAAATAATATCGTTTCATACAGTCTTCCATTTTCTTAGAAAGGTTCTTCAGAATTCATTGCGGCTGAAAGAAAAGAGTAATTGTCCTCCTGATGGAGCGACAGTGAATAAAATATCACTTAAAAGCTATTTGATATGTATCGCAGTTAATACTTTACGACTACTTTACTCTTTCAAAGACAATTTTTTATTGAGGTGCGTTAGTAGCGTTCGGCAAGTCGAAGATGAGAATTTATACGACGTACGATTCTAATAGAGGCTAAAAGTCATGCTCTGAATAAAACATCTAAAGCGGCAAATTAGGTGCTCTGGGGACAAATCAATATCGAGGGTCCCGGGGGATTGAGCAATTTTAAAACTGAGATAAAGATCTCTCGCGAGTTACTGTAAGCATTTCGTATTCATACGGTCGAGGACGACAGATGGCGCTTTAATTCAATCCGCCTCCGGCCTACGCTCCAAATTGTATTATCCGAGTATTCGCGCATCATTGATATTTCGACAATTCCATCCAAGAACGACTGGCGTGATAGTATTGTGTAGGCTACAATATTTTGTTCTGTGTATTTTTCTTGTTCGCACTACGGGTGGTCCATTTTACACTGAATTCTTGCTGTCATCGATTGGCTTCATATTGTATATACGAGTATAGTTTCAAGCTTTTCTAATAACGTTGAAGGTATTCTGTTTTTTTTTTTCGAAAGATTGACAGTTTATCGAGTTCAGAGAGTAGTATTTCCAAATACTAATAATGTAATTTTTATTTTGAATTTTTTGGTCTTTTCAATACTGACTTTTTGATACTTGACTGAACGGATTGCCTTGACTGCCGCGCCAAGTGTTGCGGAATCGATCTCCGCACGGGACAACACTTTGTGTAATCCTCAAATTGATGTTCTGAGTCTGGGTGTTCTTTGTGTCCGTTGTGTAAATATTTGGAAAGTCCCCCGCGACACAGGAATTAATCCTAGTGCGGGAGTTGTCTTTTCACAAAAAAAAAATAATAATACATATTTATTAAGTGTCAATTTATATATCCCCGAAGGGGTAAGCAAAGGCGTTTCAAACAACCACTTTTGCCAAGCATTATTTAGTCGCACTTACGTACTAGAGCGCAAGTCTATTGCCTTCATCCACCTGTATATGTATCTGTGTACTGTCCGGTCCAATAGTCGTCTTTAACGACACCCACGGGACGAGATATGGTGGCCCTAGTCTACTCCACAGAGAACCCATCGGCTAATAGCTTTATAACCTGATTTCAAAATGTGGGTTCCAATTTCACTGATTGTAACAACTTTTTAAAGGTTATCTTTTTTATCCTTTAGATAGCAACCGTAATACAATTTGTATCTCACCCTTGGACTGAAAAATGGTTTAATAGTTGCATTCTATGCAATTAGACAATGGGAAATATTAAACAGATAGCACTCAAAAACGAAAAGCACGCATTAATATCACTCTGTTAGTTGATTGTGGGTATTTACAGGGTCAACCTTGAATTCAAAGGATTAGCCTTGAAAGGTTTAGTTGTCAAGGTCGTTAGGTTAGCACTTCTTTTATACAGTAATGCTGGATATAGTCAGTTGCTAAAGCAGGTGGAAAAATTATAATACAATGATTATAAATGCGATAAGAAACGATACCCGTAGCTCGTTACCTAACATACAGTTACATTTCTTATTTATTTAATATTATTATATTCGTTTGGTTATCATTAATGTAATTATTCGTTTTGGCGCCTATATTAGAAACGGAATATAGATCGACAGTTACCATTGGGTTGAAATAATCTTTGTTCCGATATCTTTATGGACATACATGCTAAATATAAATTACAATTAAACCTGTCATAATGAAATATAAATTTGTAACGAACCTGTATCCTCGCTTCGTTAAGTTTGGTAGTCCGCGCCAGTTCCTCTCTGCAGTAGATGTCGGGATAATGTGATTTGGCGAATGCCGCCTCTAATTCAGCTAATTGTTCCTGCACAAAACAAAGAGCACTATAAATAATGTCTATAATTTTTAAGAATCTGGTTGTGTTAAATATCGCCGTGTTCAATACCGTTCATTTGTGGAAAAGGGAAACAGTTAAATACTGATATAATGAAGGACAATCAAAAATTTACTCGTACTGTGAGAATTCATTCTATGTTAACACGTCAGTATTCAATTATACTTGAAGATGCAACTTCCATCAACAGAAATTATTATTTCAGATTGCCAGTACCGCTAAAAATATATTGTTTTGAAGGGCTTTTATATTTACAATTAAAAGGCGCAAAGACAGAAAATAAATTGTGGATTAATGTTTATCTGTGTTAAGTCCTAAAAAAATGTAGATTGCAAAATCAGCAACAGATTATATGATTTGAAGGAATAATAGCCATGAACTTGTTTGTCTAATCTATTTTAATTATATTGCACCGGACTTTTGTATGGCAAACTACACCTTTAACTGACTTTTAAAAATAATCGGAGTATCTGAATTATTAAGTGGAATTAATGTTTATACTACCGTGAAATCTGCCAATTCTGATAATATTGATATCTTTGCCCAAAATGTATTTTTAATTTTTTTTAGTCTTATGGCTACATTTACATTTCTACGTCATGACGAAAACATTTACTACATGTTATATGATAATAGTCATCCAATATTTATGTTATTGTTTGAGTATTGAAGGTTTTGTAATACAAAACTCATGCATGCCAACATTGGCGGTCATCAAAAAATAAGTCAGAGTCACTTTTACATATTCCGTAACCTTATAAGAAAAAGGTATTTTAAATAAAAAATATTTTAGAACCTATTTATCTTTACATAAACAACACAATACGCAGATATTGCATAACAAAAAGTAACGTAATATAAAAGTATAGTTATACTATGATCAATCCATTTTGGTAATAATTGACATTTTAAATTTCAGAATCACAAGTTTTCTTTGATATTTTGATTACTGTCTGACCTTATGTAAACATTTACCTGTTTCTTTGGTGATTCAATTTGTTGGATTGATTGAATTTGGAATAACTTTCTGATAATTTTCGAAAATTAAATATAATAAATACTTAATTATGATTGTAATGTATTATTTGAAATAGCGTGTTCTTTATCGTGGTTGAGACATGCTTAGGCACGAATGGGCCGGTTCGAACTCGTCCGAACGAAAAGCGGTTGTGAAGCAATGCCTGTGTTGCATTTTCCCAAAGTTAGTGAGGCCCAGCTCCCCCTGTACTCTTTTACCTTCCCCTCATTTTCCATCTCTTCGTTCCCCTCCCCGCATTACCCCATCCCTCATCACCATCAAAGGTGGCCATCGCACTTACGACGCTTGAGTTCCTGGACTTCGGTTGTCACTTACCATCAAGTAAACCGTCTGTTCATCTGTCCGTTCTGGTATATTAGAAAAATAGTAAATAAAAAAATAACGTTCACTTTATCGCATACGTTCATCCTATACCCACGCCACACTGACAACCCTTGAACTTGATATTTTAGTATTGGATTTCTGAAAGGAAATTTCTTTTCTTCTTAGGAAAAGAGCAAATAAGTAATTCTATATAGCATTGATTACTCACTTTATGACAAATGTATATATTTATACTAAACATAAAATTTTGAAACGAAGGCGAATATTGATGTATGTATTATGGCTTAAAGTCAATTACAAAGTACAATACAAGAAATGAAATTTACATACAAAACTTACCTTTTTTTTAACAACATAACGGATGCGTGCACATTATGATATATGTACATATAAAAAAAAAACTCATGGCATTGGGGGACAAACGAGCGGATGGGTCACTTGATGGTAAGTGAGTACCAACGTCCAAGAACACCTCCAACTCTAGCGTTGTAAGTACGCTACCCGCCTTTGTTTATGAGAGGGTGAGGTTGAGGGGAGGGGCAAGAGGATAGAAGTAGTTTGAGCATCCGCTACGCTCACTCAGTCGGTAAATACAACGCAAGCATTGTTAGTGGTATTACTCCGGTCGGTCCGTCAACGATCGTGCCTATGCATGGTTCTCCCACAGTATCTTTAGTTAAAAAAAAAAAGACAAACTTGGCATATTTCATTATGTTAGGCGATATCTTCGTCCTTTGTGAACCAATGCCTAAAATTTTTAGGATTAGATTTTAGGACAGTATTCTGTTTCTTAAGTTGTTTACAGTCGTAGTCATGCTTAGGCACGAATGGTGGACAGGTGCGATTCCACGGCCTCACAGAAAACCGGTTGCGTTGCATTTCCCCAAAATTAGAGGTTCCCGGAGGTAAAATTCCCCCTCTTCTTGTTCTTTCCCCCTCATCACCCCTCTCTTCTTTCCCATCTCCTCATTCCACGTCTCTTCTTTTCCCTTCCCGCATCGTCATCCCTCGTCACCCTCAAAGGCGAGCAGCGCACTTACGACTATTGAGTTGCAAGTGTCCATAAACGGCGGTTGTCACTTACCTTTAGGTGAACCGTGTGTTCACTTATTCCCATATAGTATTAAAAACAAGAAAAATTTTAGAGGTAAGGAATACATTGAAGTCGGTGATACCTGTTTTAAAAGTTATTTATTCAAGTACCTGTGTGAAGGTAGTTCTATGTCTGCGACGTGCAGGAGTTGGACACGATGCTGTAGTGGGTGTATGGCCTGCGTGCTGAGGACCTAATGCAGGTGACAGAGCTGAGGCACCACTAGACGCTCCAACGGTCCCGCCAGGCTCAGGTTTTAATTTTTTGAAAGCGCCTTCCGCTGTTTATTACAAAATTACAAAATTATTTATATTGGAATATATTGTGTACAGTTTATTCTAGCCATGTCACTAAAAGTATGTTTAGTGACTTTTGAGAACTTTTAATATTTGTATGCTAAGCGAATTTATTGTATTAGTACAGTGGTGATTTGGGATCGACTCAATTATACCATATACATATTTTTGTTAGTATATGCGTATGTTTCAATACTTTTTTTTAACCAGATCATACATTTTATTTATTCTTAAGTCACTAGTACAAAACCATTATTTTATAGTTTAACAATACTAAAACATTTAAACATATGTACATTGAAAGCCCTCTTGACAAATCTCTTAATTACAATATCAATATTTTTTTTTTAAATAAAATTTTATTTAGATACATAGACAATTTTCACAATTCACATTATAATTGCTAACATATAATAATAATAATGTCTATCTTTTATCTTATAGAAATCTATAAGATAAAAGAAACTAAACAATTTTAATTAACTCATATCATTTCGTTGAACCCACCCCGCATCGTCCCCGGAGCAAACGTGTCCACAATTCTCACGGCGTTGCCCCGCTGAATGGCGATGGCCATCCTTTTTACCAGTAACTAGCCGGAACGCCGTTTTCCTTAATTCGTCAGCCTATGTCCAAAACGAGGCTCTTGGCCTCAGACCCCCAACTGCCCAGGGTCTCATTTGTGATGGGATCAAAATGGTATTGCGACTCTATCGACACATACTACACATACTGGCTGTTAGATAACAGTCCGATCCCTCAGTCCCTTTTTACGAAACCGCCGGGAAGAGATATGGGGTGGCCCTCTTCTACTCCACTGTGAACCACATTATTAATTTTTACTATTTTATAATATATCTGTTGGTTGAATGAAAATGAAAGAAGAAAATTTTGGGATAGCAAAACCGAGAAGTGTAACAAATTCTCCATTCTGCTATATCAACACTACATTAAACCGCTAGTCGTACATCGTGAACCGAGTTACAATCACGTCTACTCAAAGAAACGTTCTTATTTGCATAGCGGGTGTTGCGCATCGATCCCTTGGCGTAGGTCAAGTTCGCGAGGCCCGCGTAATTGTAATTGCGTTGCTTTAACTAACGCTGTTAAGGAGCTAATGATTCGACACTGAGAGGACGCCGCAAACGTTTTGTGTTGATCTACTGCCGAATAATACGATTGTCGTCTTTAGAACTGTTTGTTCTATTCTCGAACTGCCATTATATTGTTGTGCAGCTGTCACGATGTCAGTCGGTATTCCGACGTTGTCGTGTTAAGCTTGTTGTTTTGTTTGGTTTGTTTGGTTAAAGCACCACCTTTAAAAAAATATATCAGAATCGGTTCGTTCACCCAGTCGAAAGTTATGAGGTAACAAACATAAAAAAAATTGGGAACCTCCTCCTTTTTGAAATCGGTTGAAAATAAACATCATTTGGTCACTGAGATGCATGAAATATACTACTCTATGTAATTTGTTTTTTTTTATATTGATTGAACTTTATATCAATCGATGAAATTTCAACAGGCAGTGATGAATACACGAGACATAACATCACATTTACATTATTTTATTTACGAAGCACAATCCATTCCAGCCACCTTTACCGAAAACACTTTAGTTTTAAAATACCTTTCTAAGCTTTAGGTTTAGGATAGATTCTAAACACCTCATTTCCGAAAAATATATTAGTCTTTGTACTAAGTTAAATTAAAATTGTAGTTTTTTCAAATTCTAATTAAACATCTTTAATTCATAAAATTGTTCTTCAATGCAATTATTTGAAATAGTATTATTAAAAAAATATTTAAAATTGTTGATCAATAATTACACATCGTAACCTCAACAATTCAAATTTGACAAGGAAAATTCTGTCTTGTCGAATGTGAAATTAATATTTAAAAAAATGAAATATTGAAATATCTGTATGTGTTGATCTATAGCCGCCCGTTCCCAAAAGGTTGAGAAAAAAAAGGAGAAACTCATGGCCACCCTCTTAAATCACCAGATAGGTAACACAAAATTTAGTGTAAAACAACTTACAACATCGTATTATGTTGCTAAAAGTAAAAAAGTACAATTAGGCTTTTAAAATAAGGTAACTGGGAAAAAGAAGTTATAATCGACGAAAAAGAAATATAATAATAAAGATAGAAATTGAGAAACATATTAGCTCACATTATATTATACTGATTATTTGAAATAGCCTGTGAACCTCTAAAAGTTCAACTCCAAGCGCTTCTTCGCTTCTATCTTCCATGTAACCCACAACTGAGTAATAACATTTAAAGCACAACTTTCATTTTACAGTGGACTTAAATTTATTTAGACTTACACCTAGAAACGACTTGTTAGTTTTTAGAACCTGGAGGCAGGTACAACAAACTTATGTATATTACTTGTCTTATGAGAGCGTATATAATTTTTTTCATAAACTGACCTTTATATTTATGATAGTCAATTAAGTTTTGATAGCTATACTGACATGCCACTGCCATGATGTTTATTTCTTTGAATTTCTGCCCCAGCGAATAACGATTATCAAAATTATAAAAAGCTCGGATAGCTCTCTTTTGCTGCACAAAGACAGACTGAATATCAGAGGCATTGCCCGTACGTAAAACTCAATACGACATTATACTATGAAAATAAGAATAGTAGACTAATCTGCTGTTTCAATATCTGCGTATGCTGCAGAGCTGACAATTTATCAATATGTGTGTGTCGGTGCATATTGAAGCTTTGAATCAAGAGTAAGGCTTAAAAATTTTGTATTTATTTTTTCTTTTCACCTGTTTTGTTTCCTGTTCGCTGTTGTTATCACCTCCATCTCTAAACAATTACGTGTCGTCCAACCATCTTTATGCAGATAATTTACAGATATATACTCAAGCACCGTTCAACACGTTGTCCCAAGTAATTCACATAATCAATGCAGACCTATCCCACATTTGCGATTGGAGTTATAGGTATGTACTTAAAGGCAACCATTTAAAAACTCTAAAAACACAATTATGTGCTTATGGCAGTCCTGGGTTTGTCTCAAGAAAACAGATGTCACAACTGTCCACATTATATTCAATGGCACCATATTACAGATAAGCACAAGTTTAAAAAACTTAGGTATTTGCATTGATATTACTTATCTTGCGGGCCTCGGTTGCAATAAGTATTGAGAAAAATTTTTGGTTCGTGAATGTCGTTGCCACTTAACCTTAGGCAAGTTAAAATCAATAACCAATTTTAAGAGAAAGGTTAATTACTGAAGAAGCCGTGGCTGTACTTGAAAAAAGGTTTTTAAGACATTCCTAAAGAAGAATGTGTTTACTGCTTCAGTCAATGATTCATCTATTTCAGTTTTTTTATTTTGTAAACACTTTCAGTGTGACCCTCATGTATATACGTGTTATGGATTGTTATCTATTGTGTTGTTATTATATGTATTGTTATATTATTATGTTTTGTATCTGCCTGAAAGTACACTATAGTAGTCAATGTACAGAATATCTGTTCTTTATATATATATATATATATTAGGTACATAATTGTAATGTGAAGTAATAATTGTAAGTAGATTTAGATCAATGTCTCTTCGAATCATTTTGATCCATTCTTATGTTAAGGAAAAGATTGCATTTTTTTATTTTTTTTTTATTTGTAAGCCTACCATAATGACTCCACTTTGCCTGATGGTAAGCAATAAATGGAGTCCAAGAGTGGTGGTCACCATCCTCATTGCATGTCTAGTCAATGCAGCATGGTGACCCACACTATGGCGGCCTGGTGAGATGCTTTTTCACGCCCCGCTTAAAAGACCCGGGATCGAAGTGGGAAGGAAACACGTGCGCTGGTAGGGAATTCCAGGCTTTCACTGATCTACACAGGAAAGAAGAGCCAAACCGTTTCGTTCGGGATCGCATACCTTCGACTCGCAAACGGTGACTCCTCAGGCCAGCACGTGTAGTCCTGTAGAGGAAGGGAGAAGGTGGGACCAATTGGAAGAGCTCGTCAGAACACTCCCCGTGATGTAGGCGATAGAGAACTGCCATAGAGGCGACATCTCTTCGCAACTGCAGGGGCTCAAGAGACTGGGTGACCTCAGGACAGTCTATAATACAGACTGCGCGTCGCTGCAACCGATCGAGAGCGTCAAGCAGATACTGCGCATAGCCATCCCAATGATGAGCAGTACTCCACGCAGGAGCGAACCTGGGTCTTATATAAAAGACACAGATGCTCGGGCGAGAAGAACCGTCTCACCTTGTTCAATACACCGAGTTTCCGCGAGGCCGCCTTAGTGACGCTCTCGATGTAATCACGCGGATTGAGATCCCGACAGATGTCCATACCCAGTATATTAAGCCTATCCTGTAGTGGTAGTTGAGTGTTCTGAAGAGTAGGAAGGGGAAGGAATGGAGACGTTTTGTTTGAAAACGCGCACGCCTGTGTTTTCTTGGCGCTGAACTCGACCAGATTCTCACCACCCCATTGAGAGATGCGGCTCAAGACCCGGTCGAGCTCAACAACAAGCTCCTGTCGTTTTCCCTCAACGTCTGCTAGCTTGGCAGCAGGATGTCTAAAGTATCGCTCGTGTACGTGCTGTCGTCTGCATAACAATGTATGTTGCCAAGAGCCAACATATCATTGATATGCAGAAGGAACAGCGTGGGCGATAGGACGGAGCCCTGAGGTACACCAGCGCTAACCTCCTGGAAGTCAGAAGCCGCGCCGTCACAGAGAACCCTGCATTTAGCAATAAGGCCACCCTATGTTTATTTTATGTGTGACACTTTTATGTATATTCATTCTTCTAATAATGATGAATACATAAAATTATTATCTATCTATTTAAGAGTAAAATTTGTGTTCTTAGAGGTTTATATTGGTTTTTATATTTTGGCAGAACGAACAAGTTAACCATGATGCAATTTGTATAGTAAGGAAAACTGAAGGGGTATAAGCTGTATTCCCATGCACAAGATGGAAGTTTTAATAACCAAAACTTACCTATTGTGCCTAATAATTTATGATTCATGTTTGCTTAACATTATCACTTAAAAGGAAAATACGCAATAAGTACTCAAACTATACTCATAGCTAGATGAGCCTGTATTTTGAAGACCAGTATTCATGGCTTATTATTGTCATTATTATAACGTTCTCTGATTGTTATTATTAATAACTTAATCAAACTAGTAAGATTTCATTAAACTAACACCTTTGATAATAATATATTGCATTTATGGTCATGAATAATTTATATGGATGATTTAACATTGCCTAATCAGAAATGTACTAACTGCTCATTTGACGAACATTCTTTTAGAAATAAAGATACGAAACACTTACAAGCACAGTCCTGACTATACTTTTTGATACGCTAATCAGGAGTATCTGGGCAATAGGGGTGTCGCAAAGGGCCTTCACCGTACCCAATAACTTGGAAGAAGCTTGCCGCTCTGAGGTCGACCTAGCGAACGGTTGTCAAATCGACATTGGAAAATGTCGAACATGCCCTTGAATAACTTGAAGATACCAGATGCAAAAGCCCTATTCTAAGACCATTTACACCTATTCAAGTAATGAAAGCGGGTCACTTTTCAGTGCCTCTTGAAAAAGAACTTTAAAAGCAAATTTGGTGTAAGGCAAATCACGCTCGCGCGAAAGAAGTGAAGCTAACACAAGCGAAGTTTGTGGCTGTCGACGGATACGTCTAGGACGTTTGTACGAGGTCAAACTTTAAAAAAAATTGTAGATGATATATAATGATGTATATGTAATATACTAAAACACAGCATTATCTAATTATGTTTATGAGTATGTAGGTAGAATTTGTGAAATCGTCTATCAAATTAAATATGTATAAATATATGTAAGTCAGTTTAATATACGTAATGTCATACAAATAATTTGTAAGAACAGAGCCTGGCAAAAGCGTACATAGGTTAAGCTTTCTGAATTGCAGTATTTATTTTTGGAAATGAGAAGATTAAGGCGCGGTAATAACATAAATTAATAAGAACCTTTTAATTCAAATAGAAAACGATACGGGGAAAACGAAAAGTAAGTATTTGCCGCCCATACCGAATGTTACAAAAGGGGTATTTACGTAATTTTAATTGTGTTCGCATATGAGTTCGGTTCAAACGTACCTAAGTTCGTTTTCGTAAAAAATCTTATATTGGCGACATAATCAGTTTACCTTCGGTTTCTCTGAGCTTCTGGATAAAGTGAGGGAGATTTTAAAAGCGCCGTCGGAGGTCGGTTTGGAAGTATTCATGCATTCCCTTTGACGCTGTTCCCGGCTACTTACTAATTAACATGGAGCTAAGTGTTTGCGTCCGCGGTAAACGGAGCCTTTTAACGTTTAAAAGGTTGTATTTTTTTATTTGCTTCCATGTTTTTAGGGGCTTTGATGGCGTGTATATTGGTTACGCTTTTTACCTGTCATTTTTCCGAGATGAGATTAAGCCATTAGAGATAGAAATTAAAAACCTATGTTTTAGGTGCATCGTTTTTAATTTTGGCTTTAAGCGGTTTTATCAGTAAATTTGAAAAAAACTTTTTTTTGATAACAGCCACATTACAAGCTAAGTGAATATCGTAAGTATCCCGGATATGTAAAGCAAACGGATAAGGTATCCGCATGCTTTTGAATAAGTTTTTAGATAAGTAAACATATTTAAATCGCCACACATCGCCATGTTGTTCCGGTGGCGTAGGAAAGGGCCACCCCAACTCTTTTCGGTGGTGTCATAAAAGGCGGCTAAGGGATCGGACTGTTAACTATCAGACAGTATGTATTCATAAACTGCCCGGTTGAATGGCTTGCCCCCTATTACATTAGTGGGACCAAATTCTAATTACCAAAATGTGGGTGTTTCATACACCTCTGCCTACAGGCGTGAGCGGATCTAAATATGTTTATTTTATTATAGACACACAGAAAACCGGTTGTCAAAATATGCTTGCATTGTATTGCCCACCTCAATCTTCTCATCCCCCTCCAACTCATTGGCCTCATAGGCGGGCAGCATACTTACGACTCTTGAGGTCCATGGGCGGCGGTTGTCAATTACCATCAGGTGACCCGCCTGTTACCCAATATCATAAAAAAAATATATGTAATTATTACAGATTACCTCAGACAAAATGATTTTTACAGGTATAATTTTTGTTATTTCATTCTTCAAAAAAGAGATACAGACCATTCCTTTCCCATGTTATTATATAGTAATATAGTTGGTTACTTACTTAGGTAGTATATAATATAAGAAAGATCGATTCACTGCGGTCTAGTCACACCAGCACTATCCACAAATGCTAATGTTTTTAGACGGCATTTTACAAAACATTCAAAGTTCTAACTTTATGCCACCACACCCTTAAACGTGTTAGACTCGTAGAAAAGTTCGAAAGCAATCAAATTGTTCTTTGCTGCCAACTGTCTAATATCGATTTACCGAATACTGTTTAAATAACAAGTTTCAAATTAAAATTTATTAATATATTAAAATTAATATTCATACTAAATATCATTATTTCATAAAATTGCTCAACAAAAATTATAAATCGTCTAATTAAATAATAATTGTCTATAGGTTGCCTTGTCAAATGTGAAATGAATATTAATAAGATAAAACCGCCCGTTTCCAAAGGGTTGAGCCTTGAGAATAAATCGTTCAAACACACTCATGGCCACTCTTTTAAATCATCAGATAGGTATTACACAATTTAGTGTACAACATATACTATTCAGTAAAACGCTATCTTATCGTGTGCTATTATGATGTTAAATAAACTAAAATTAGGCTATTAAAATAAGGTAACAGGGAAAAAGAAAGAAATATAATAAAAGAAGATAAAAAATGAGAAATATTAGCTCACATTACCTTGTACTGATTATTAAAAATAGCCTGTGAATCTCCTACAGTTCAATTCCAAACGTTTCTATCTTCCATGTAATCCTTCAGAGAATACAACCTTTAAAGCACAACTTTCGTTTTACAGTTTCAATTGAGTTTACTTAAATGTGCTTCTATTTCGTTTACTTAAAATTTTACTGTTATATAAAACACTTACCCTCTTCCCAAAAAACATTAGTTTAAGTACTAGTAACGCTTACTGAGGCAATAACAAAAAGGCATAGTTATGAGATCCTTTATTTTTTTTATACTATTGGGGGACAGACGAACAGACCGTGAATGAACACTTGCAAAAGAAGGGATGTGCATGAGGAGCTGGGAAAGAGGAGAGGGGGGATGTGGGGAGAGGAAAGAGGGGAGGGGGAGTTGAGCATCCGGAAACCTCACTCATTTCGGGGAAATGCAACGTTAGCGTTACTTCACAACCGGTTTCCTGTGAGGCCGTGGTATTGCACAGGTCGTGCCGGCCCATTCGTGCCTAAGCATGGCTCTACTACTACGAGTGTAATCGTCTTTACGAGTACACTCACCTCCACAAGGTGCTCGTTAGGTCTCATCTCTCAACAAATATATACCTAGACAATTTGAAAAGCGTACTACAGAAGTGCATCGTCATAGCAACGCAATATCGCTGCTGTCACCATTTAATCACCGACTTAAACAAGGATATTATTTTAAATGTTTTTTTTTGTCATTGCCGCTTGTCGTACCGACTTTTACCAATGCAAAAGTTTAGTAGCACATTATTAGAAAAACAAATAGCCTCCATAGCTTTAATTTAACTATAAATCTAGTTATATTTATGCAGTAATGTACTTCCTTGTATGTATAACATGACATGTGTACGTTGTGAACGTGTATAGTTTCCTTATTTTAAAATGTAACTTTTACTTTCAATCTATCTCTTTATATATAAAAGCGTTGACATATGTTATGATTAGATTATTCTTTTTTGCCGTATCAGCTCTAACATAGGGTTATTAGTTTCTAAACAAAAAAATCGAAAAAATTAAAACTACGTTTACGCGAGCAAAGCTGCGGGCAAAAGCTAGTCTTATTATAAAAATGTAATGTTGTTCGTTTCTCTCACTGATACTCAATAACGCCATGATCGTTTTAATTTTTTTTTATCGGACCCGCTGTAAAAAAGGCAGGTTTAAAAAAAAAAATATATGTACATATATATATACACTAGCTCCTGACCGTGGCTTCGCCAACTTTGTATGTTCTTCCCTAGGGTTCAGTGCAAATTCAATAAAAATCGGTTGAGCCGTTAAGTCTCGAAAAACATATTTATGAAATTACTTTCGACTTTATAATATAAGTATATGTATATATTAGTTAATATATTTATGCGAATAACGCTGTGGATCATAGATATATTTAATTTTAATTTGAATAAAGATTTCATTAGAACTAGAAATCGGCTAATGGTCGAAATTCGACTAAAACTGAATTATTTAATAGCCAGTATAACTTGTACTGTCACTGTATGACTTTTCATCACATGACAGGTAATCATAATTTATTACTCATACCGTGCATAAAAAGCTAGATTTCGCCCTTCTTGTATTAGCGGGGGAGCCGGTAATACTGAAAGTCCCGAAATATCGGAATCAAAAAATTTTCATTCAAATAAATAGAACATAAGTATAGGAGTAAATTAAGCTCGGTATGCGTGGATTTCTATTGCCGAAACAATGTTAAAAAAAAAAATATTAAAAAAATGGAAATTGGAATTTTTTTATGTATTCGACAGTAAATTTTATTGGCTTGTAGAAAAAAAACAAGCAAACCACTTTTTCTTGCCGGAAGGGTCTGGCATACCTATTTGAAGTGCGTGATGAGGGCTGAAATTTCTCCATCATGCCGGAAACTTTTTTATTTTTTTTATTTTATAAATTTTTATGTAATTTTTAAAAATATCTTGGTATGCACGCTCAAAAACTGCCGGAAAAATCCCGCATATCATCTTGAAGTGCATAAACTATATTAGCATCTACTCCAAAATGTACGATGTTCAATACATTTATTTTGGAGTAATGCTTTTTGTCGAATAAGATTCTCCGCTTAGATTTAAAAGAATATGAGAATTAATATGATTTAAGGAATAATAGGATAATTTTCATTTTAGATAATTGAAACAATAAAATAATATTAAAATAATTGACAGGAGTTTATTCTGTGTTTCTTTTGTTTCTATACTTATGTTCTATTTATTTGAATAATTTTTTTTTTGATTCCGCTATGACGGGACTTTCAGTGTTAGCGGCTCCTGGACTATATGTAGCAACCGTATCTAGTAGTAGTAAAGTAAGTTTCAACTTCTTTGCCAACTTTTTCTTCTAACGTATTAATACATGGATAAGTGTTTAATTGTTTGTTATTAGTATATTTATTTGTCACCGTGTTATATATCTAGAAAAATAATAGCAATAATAAAATAAGCTGTTCGTTTTGAATTACATTTTTCAAACGTAGTGTAATTCGAAATGGAGTTTCGAAAATATTATTAGTAGTTTTAGGATTTTAAATACTAAAACGATTCGAAGATAAACGATTTGATACAAAAAAGATTTTTGTGACGTGAAGCACAAATGGTTACTGGATTTTGCATCGCTAATTCTGATAAAACATGTGGAACCCATTTACCTTGTTTTTGAATTTTACCCATTGCGTGAACGCGAAACGTTCCACGATCAGAAATTGTTGATTTACCTACATTTAATTCTTCAGCCAACTCTTGTAGTGTGCGGGCAGGGTTTTCGACCAATAACGCCTGCAATTCACCGTCTTCAAACTTTTTTGGTTTTCCACTACGTTCTTTATCCTCTAAATCAAAATGACCACTTTTAAATCGTCGAAACCAGTATTCACATGTTTTAACAGATGGTGCAGATTCATGATACGTATCTACAATATGTCTGTGAGCTTCTGCTGCTGTTTTTCTTGAATCGAAACAGTATAGTAGTAAATACCACGCCTCATGCGATACCACGGCCTCACAGAAAACCGGTTGTGAAGTAACGCTTGCGTTGCATTTCCCCGAATTGAGTGAGGTTTCCGGAGGCCCAATTCCTCCTTTTTTCCATCTCCTCATCCCTCCTCTCTTCTTTCCGCTCCCTGCATCCCCCATCCCTCATCACCCTCAAAGGCGGGCAGCGCACTTGCGACTCTTGAGTTGCAAGTGTCCATGGACGGCGGTGTCACTTACCATCAAGTGACCCGTCTGTTCGTCTGTCCCCCTATAGTATAAAAAAAAAAAAAAAAAAATGACGAAAATGATATTTATCGCGTTCCATATTTATTTACACTAAAAACTTCGTGCGTTTACTGTAAGTGAGTTACTTGGAATAATTAAAGTGCAAGCTAAAGCACGCCGCATCGAATATCTAAGTAACTTGTACCGACGTGTCGCGACAGCTACTTGACACGTTCCCTCAAAACTAACCGGAAGACGAGATATAAAAATTCTTAAATGTCGTATCAGAAGGGTCATAAATTAAGAAGTATTGCGATTGCGACAAGTCAGTGAACAGTATTTATTTTGTGAACATTTGTTCGGGGGCGTAACATAGATTCAATGTAACATGTCATTAGGGGGCCCTAATCCCCTAATTATGACGATTGACATGAAAGGTACATCTGTGGCCGTCGAGAGGTGTCGGGTGACTTCACCCCTGTGTTTAAGTGTCGAATACTTTTGTGTAAATTGATTCAGAGTGTCGACTTTTTGTTTTTATTTTAACTTAAAACTGACTAGCAAAATATGCGATTTGACGGATTTTTAATTTAATTTTACCTGTTATAATTGTGTTGTGTTGTGTTTTGTTTTTAAGATAGTAAGGATTACATTTCCAATAATTGCGGGAACGAAGGAGCTTAAAAGTCCCAATCCATAAAATTTATATGTTGAAGAACTGTAAAAAGCTACAAAATTTCGGTAAAATTAAAGTGAATATAATAATCTCTACTATAGATATTGACCTACATATATATTGTTAGAAAGTCTGTAAAATTACAGTCTAACATCGTCATAAATAAACTTTACAAGTCAAACCAGTAAATCACTGAATTAACAGTTTTTTTTTTATTTATTTATTTAATTTTGCAAAAAAAAAAGTTTTCAAAACTATCCAATGTCAAAAACAATTTTTTTTTTCACCAAAACTACGGTCCCTCCTAAGTCTTTCTTTCTGACCCATGCAAGTCTGGACCACCTCGTGCGAGCCGCGGGGCACCCCCCAACGTGCCCATATGTTGTCGCGATAATGCACTTGTGAATGACGCAAATGCCGCAAATCCGACAGATTGAACTTTAATTGTTCATTTTTATACAATAAATGCGATCATAAAGAATAATAAAAGATGTTGGTGTGGTTAAATTTAACTAAGCTCGAGAAGAACATATTAAAAAGAAAATTATTTTCAAATTTGGTGCTACTTAAAACTAGGTTTAGCTCATCTAGGGCCAGGGGCTGTAACGTTGTTTTGGTGTCAATTTTAGCTATGTACCAGCATTACGCCAAAATTTACTTTCTAATAGTTTCATTGATGATAACTGTCAACCAGTTTGCTTATTTCTGCAGTAGAGGTCCTCCTTACTCAAAGTGTTCCAAATTTTATAAAAGAAGTTTAAAAGTAAGCGCTTAAAATAAACGAAATAATCTTCTGTAAACAATCATCGTTTTATTCGACAAGCGAGTCAAAATACTTTGAAATCAAATAAAATTACAACCCGTTAAATAACTTTTTTCAAGAGCCAGCTGAATCGAGGGGGCTTGACGTGTCAATGTGTGAATGACAAAAGGTTTAAGGGATAAAGTGAGGGGTGCGCGCGCGCCGGCAATCGACACTCCATTATGTCGAGAGGCTCTACAACCAGATTATTATGCGCATATTGGTTAGCTGTTTAGGAGATTAACATGTTTTTTTTTTTGTTTTGTTTCTTTGCTTTCTGCGATATGGACTTCGTTATGTTGCAAAAATCTTTTTTTTAATTATTAGGTTTTGTAAAATTTATAGGACAATAGTTTAATGCTTATAACGCTAAAGTTTAATATTTTATTATATGCGTATTATATTTAAACTTTCCTACGTGAAACGTGTGATTATAAAACGTAAAATAGCTTTTAATAAAAGAAGGTCAGTGGCATTGCGAATCAGTTTAAAACTACTTAGCATAAAGGTTTTACATAAAACAAACTTCACTTGTATGTCAACTGTTCATAAAATGCAAGGCATACACCCATTTGTTACGGAAACTATTTTTAGTCTGTTATCATCCATTTTTATATTGTTACCTAGGCGCTTATAGTAAACACAGAAAAATAGCATAAAACAAGTAGCAAGTAGCCGTTTATCCATTGCTTAAATTTATAAATATAAATGAGTATAAATAAATTAGTTAATTTTTAAGAACATTGCGGGAACTAAGTAGCTTCCTACATTAAATAAAAAAACACTTTTAGCATTGAAAAGGTTCTATAACTGTGACAAACTTATAATTAACAACTTAGTCTGTTTATGTAGGAGTATGGGAAATAACAAACCATATTTTAGGATGCAAGAGGATTTTACAGTTTCGACATGTGAAGAGTTTTTTTTTGCAAAGCGAACACCGAACTCGTGAGTCTTGGTAGTTCACTAGATGATCAATTCTGTCGTAACGTTTGCTTAATTTTTCCAAAATATCCCAATAGTTCTCCGAAATTTAGATGATCGTAGTCTCTTTCATTACTTTTGTACAGTTAGTTAGCCATGTCCAAGCAGTAAGAAAATAATGAGATATACCATTTCTTGTCGCGAATAGACATACGATAAAGACTCCTATCGACTCCTTCCATGTTTTCATTGTAGGTTTTTATACCTAATTGCATGTTGATTAATGTGTCCATAATTTTCTGCTGTTGCGAAAAAGGCTTAGTTTTATGTAAGGTTTCGATGGTTTGTATCTTCTGGATGGATGCTACTGTCAACACGCTATTAAAATTTGCTCTGGCTGACTAGACTGGAGCTTGAAATTGCCTCTTTCTGTCTTCTTGAACTCTTTATTGGACGGCAAAGGACATTTTTTTGTACGGTCCTCACTACTTTTTCCAGTGGCTTTGAGTCCCCTGTTACTGAATTCGTGACAGAAAGTAATAGAAGAAAAAAAAAATTGTCAAAGATCAGGTGACGAGGAGAACCTGGGAAACAAAATTGTACGGGACCATAGCTTCGTTGACGCTCTTCATTTCTGTTTCCGAAATTCCGAGCATTTCGAAAAGTGGTCTCAACTTTGCAAATTCGGTAGTTATCTGAGTACGAGTATGATAAATGTAAATCTATCCCTCGACGTGGCGTTATACATTTGTTTTTTTTCCTAATACATGCATCTTCGGGGAACTACGATGTCCACTGTAAAGAAGTATAGCAAGGAAACACTTCATTTCAATCGCATAAATATTTGTATATTTGACCAATAATTTGACATCGTCATCGGACATCGATCGGCTGATATGCTACTAATAACTGGAAACTAAACTAGAGGTTGATGGCTCAGTTTGATAAGCTTCCTCAATCACGGAATCTTGGGTGTCGCTACGTCTGTTTGCGAAAGAAGACAACGGTACACTGTCTTCATCACTGTTGGAGGACATGAATTCTACTTCTGCAGGAGCTCAGCAGAGTGGCTGAGAACCTAGATTAATGAAAATAAACTTATCACAAATACGTGAAACACATTTATATACGCATAAGATCTATAGCAAACATGGAAGTTTGTTCAAGGTTACAAACTCTTCGCCACTAGAATCTTCAGTTAATCTGTGAGATCAGCATTAGTGTTATTCGGTGGCAAAATAGTTATATTTCTTGGGAATGTAGAATCATTATGTAATTGTTATGTCATTGATCATAAAATAAAAACCCATCCTCAAATTACTACTGAACGTTATGTTATAACCTATTTTTTTAAATAGGATATAAAAAATTACAAGATTTACTTCGTTCTGTTAGACTGGCTACAAATTTATATAAAACACACATAAAATGAATTTCAATACAAAGAAACTTTATGAAAACTTACCGGTTTGAAGGTAAAATGAAATTTAATTCCACTTATACAATTTAAAATAATAATTGTACTTGACAATTCAAAATTATCATCATAAGATAATTAAGCACGCACCGAAACACTGCCAAATGATCACTGTGACGATTAATAGACAATGAGCAAAAATATTCCGGTCGTACATATTTTTAAAGTGAGAGTACTTTAAATATTTTTTTTTGATCCTTATAACGATCGGTCGCTGTAAATGAGCTATAATAAGTAAATAAACACATTAGGCATATTATCGAAAAAGTAGCTGCTTATACAACCATACACACATCAAAGAGTTTAATATAATAGGAGACTTAAGCTCACTTTTAATCCTTTAACAGGGACCATATCAAACATCTGCGGCTTTCTGAAATGACCATTTCCGGTTGAAAACTTCGACCATAGAACCATAAAAACGGGAATGGTATCAAAAGTAAGCAGGTGTGATTTGTACACGACTGCCACGCGTCACGTGTACGTATAGATTGTAAGCTCTTCTGTTTGTAGAACCATATAATTGCGTTAAATGTTGGAATGGTCGTCTTTGGAGGAGGTCTTCACAATGTTTAAAGAGTGGTTCTTGCAAAAAAAAAATGCAAAACAATTGAAAACCATTTTCTAAAGACTGATATTTAGTATACTTACGTTTTTTTTTAATTATTTAATTTTTGGTATAGTATTGTGATTATGTAAAGGTGATGTCGGAATATGGTAATGAATTATAAGAAAATGTATATTAATTAATAAATTTGTTGACTACAAAAAAGGAACAAAGAAATGAAAGAAGCCGCCTATCTGTATATGTTGTGTGTAATCGCACAACATATACAGATCAGATAGGTGATGTTTTAAGTACATAAATCCCGTCGAGCTCGTCTGTAAGGTTTGATGACAGTAGGGCACGTTAGTGAGGTGCGGAGGTGGGATGTTGTCTCTGCTTAACCCGAAGGGACAAAAAGCGTTATCTTGTATATGCATATGTGATGCATTTTAAACACCAGAATGAAGTCTAGGTTTACAAAATCAAGAATTAAGATTGTATATATATTTTTTTTTAATAACCATTGAATGTTCAGGAATCTACTAACTTACTAGAGGTTAACTTACCAATAGTAAATATATTGTACAAGTAAGTGGAATCGTTTAAATCAAACTTCACTTTTATTCTTGTATTTGTTTGATCACTACATTGGGTTGGGCTACTCGGATACAGCATAAGAAATTTAAAATTGAGTGTTTATCTTTAAAAAAAAAATATTACGAAAACAATTATGGCAGGCCACTATACTTACGGCATCCTTCTTTGAGAGGCAAACAATCTGTTAAAATAAAAATGAAAGCAAATGTTAAAACGAAAGTCGCAAAATAAACAGACTATTTTCCTCAACGATTCGTCCTCCTCCTCAATGATATCCGTAACATTTAGTTAATATATTCAAAGAAGAAATTGAAGACTACATCAATACACAATCGAATTAATCGAACATACTGATAGTGAGGATTGTTTTAATATGGTTGAAAAACAAGGCTCAGCACTAGTTAGCCATCGTTAATCAAAATAGCAATTAATTTGTCATAAATACCTCGATTAAGTAATTATTACACATTGTGTCATCTGTATCAGTTTGTGTATAAACTCTGACGATACAAGTCATGGAGTCCTTACGGTTTGCAGTTTGCGTTATATTGGTGTTCGGTGAGTATATTCTCTTTCAACACTAAATCTTTAAATATTGAAGTCTTTTTCGTTAGTTAAAAGAGCTCCCAAAATGCAAATAGTTACTCTAGAACTATCTATTAGATTTTTGTTTTATTTAGCTTATAAAGCCTAAGAACCTAGCCTAGCTTACTAGAATATTTTTTCTGTTTGGTTTTGATTTCTTAGCGGACTTCGACGTTGCCTTTGGGTAATTAAAATAAAATAGACTATAGAATATTATTCTTATTACTGTTCGAATGTTCGACATTACACTAATATGTCTTGTCGTTATGGGATTACATATTTTGCTGATTTCATTTGCAGGAAATACAATGACTCTAATCGAGGCTGGCCCATCTATCCGAAATATTTTTGATATAGATCAACCTGAACAAAGAAATAACAGACTAAGCCATTCCTTTTTATTACCTTTAAATGGTAACTATCAAGGGTCTAGATTGTATCACTTTAATGAAAAAAATCCTGTGAAAGCTAAAACTTGGCCTGATATGGGTTCAAGCTCACCATTACCAATAATTCCAAATTTATTTAACGATCTACCGAAAACTACTCCGCACTACGATGCAATTGTGGTTAAAAGTATTCCTGAGGCAACAACGACATTAGATAACGTAAAAATATTAAGCAGATTTAACGATGACTATGAAAATGAAGATGAGGCATCAGACAAAGTTACATCTAAGCCTTTAGATTCTGGTGATCACACAGAGTCTAATACGATTGATATTAGAGAGAAAGTAACGGAAAAAACAACAACAGATGATATAACAGGAGCTATTACAAAGAAACATTTTTATTTTCAAGTTCAACCTGTTAAACCTGAAGGTGAAAGTTATATAACTAACGAAACTGTCTACTACATTGATTGATAAAGGGAATCCTGAAAAATTCTGTAACATGAAGCTGGCATTTCGTAAATATTACAGCGCAAAAGTCAAAATTAGTTATGTAATGAAAATGTAATTAGTGTTTACACATTTTGGTGTGGTTGTATTTAATATAACTAAAACCTGTTTGTAATCACAATTTAAATTGTTTTGAGATAACTGTAAACAAATAAATAATTGAGTTGTGGTTTTAGCATCAAGAATATAAGTGATGGAGCCTGTTTTATTTATATTTATTTTGTTTCTGATTTATGAAAATGCATAAATAGATAATTGCCATTCGCTTGTGTGCGTATTTAATTTATTTAATAAAAATCAAGGATCAACTAAACGCGTAATGCTCCCGCCGCTTCGTCGTAAATGTAAAAATTAACTTTGTTGTCCTGTTTTGTACTTTTTAACCGACAAGAAACTGAGTAGGTTCGCAACCTAACCTGTATACTTACAATTCGTTTTTATAATGACTTTTTAGAGGTTTAGTGAACCGATTCTGTTGAAACTTGGTACACATACGAAATGAAAGCTGGCTTCAGTAATTTATGTTTATTTATAGATTGATTGATTGACCTCAACAGTTACACTACCTATAGATAAATAATATATATATATATATATATTGAGAACTTTAAGTGACAATTTCCCACAAACATACATAAATATCAACATATTACAACGAACACATTTCGTCAATGTTACAATTATTATTCAGTGTACATTAAACGCGTAGAACGTATATTCAGCGCGGCAACCCGAGCCGCTTGAAAATTCAGGCTTCGCTCGCTCCGGGGAAACGTCGGGGTGAGAGGGATGATGTGCGGGGAGAGAAGGGGATGCAGGGGACGGTCGTTAGTGACATTTCGTATTCATGACGTCACCCGCGGGCCGATTGTTTGCAATATTACTCTAATTGGAATTGTAATTATACGCACATATCCCGACTAGAGGCTATCTACGTGCTTGATGGTTAGTTGAAATATTCGTTATTTAAATAAATATATGCATTTATGTATATTTTTACAACTCAGTCCCTACATACACACAAAGAAAAGTTAATACACTTGAAACTGAGTGCGGTCCGAAGTCAAGAAACTTAATTTTTAAAGCTGAAAAATGAATGCATGCGTATTTTCTAAGGGTTTTAAACTGTAATAGGGCACAAGATTTGATGTGGCAGAGCCGAGCCGGTCCATTCATCGTCGTTGTTGTATGTTGTAACGCCATATTAAAAACTTTCTTAATTTATACGCATATTATATAAGATGTTATAATAATATGAACCCACCACCAAGTCTGTCAACCGTTTCATAAAACGTCCGATGTTGCGTTACTGTCTGCGTCATGCGATGCTTATCACGAGCCGACGACTTGACCTGACCTCGTCCCCGTCACCGGGGGGTGGGATGCGCCCGCGCCGCACGCAATAGAATACCTGTTGTCGGCCTATTAACTCGCTCAGTTTTTACATTCATGACCTGCTTGCTGTGCTCAAGTTTAATATACGAGTATTTCACCTAATTTCTTTTCATAAAAAGTAATAAGGAATAGATTGCTTTATATTGATAATTATTGAAATATCTACAAAATATAATATGTATTGTGTGTGTTACTCCATATTATACTGGGTAGGTGTTGAAAGATATTTTATTGGGTATTTAGTGTACATTTTCGTAGGAACCTTCTGAGTTCTAACTAAAATTGCGATTATAGCTTATATTTCTTAAGTTAATGTAATGTGGGACATTGTAAAAGTGTTAAGTGAGACTTGATCTGCTACGCTTCGTTCACTGTTTACGTCGCTACTATGCCTGTGCTTAAGATGTGCAATATCACGAGGTGTTGCAGACAAGTCGCCTCATTCGGGTGAAATGTAAAATGTCTGGATTGATCTTCCAGGGTCCAAGTATCAAGATAGTGGCTACTTTGATGGCTGCCTGACTTGAAACGCGGTTGGAACTGGTGACTCTGGTACAAGTCTTAGCGGTTGTCCTGCACCTGGAAAACCGGACCTAGACCGGGATCGGGATCTCTTCAGCTTTTACCTACCAGGATAGTAGTGTGTGTTGTCAACTAGAACTGGCTTAGTATGTGAACCCCTCTAACTTTTATAAACTTTTTAAGTTTTTAACTTAGTCTTTAAAATATAGTAGTGTTCTTTTTACTGTTTTTCATTTCCCTAGGGAAAGTGCGACAGTGTAATATAATGTTCCTTTATTAAAATAATCCTTGAATCTAAAAATCTGACATTAATTAAGTAGGCCACAGTTTTCAAATTTCTGTACAAGTTTAAATGTTATTAATCCATCGCATTTATAAATATCGGTTACAAGTAACTAATGAATTACTAAGAAATAGCTTTAAGCCACTCGAGATCACCATTGATCTGTTTCCTTTCTAATCCACAAATGGCTAAGATAATTTTTACTGTTCAGAGGGATTTCAAATTTAGAATTCTATAAGTTAAAATAACATAAAAAAATAAGAATAAAAATAATTTAAAAAGAGGTTTCCAACCGTTTTAAATGTGAATGGAGAAAAAGTTTATTAGAGTGATTTTATGGGCGAAAGTCTTGGGATGGCCTATTCGATAGAGAGAAGATTTCTGTCTGAGTACATTTATCGAAAAAAGCATCACAATACAATGAACGGGGGTCGGGGTCACATTGCATATAGAAGCATATAGAAGCCTGTTAATATTTTTCTTGCTTATTATAGTAGTCTTCGTTCCTTTCTAAGCACCGTTACATGCGATGGAACCATTGACTGAAGCAGTGAGCCCACTCTTCTTCAGGGATCTCTTCCACGCCTTCTCAAACGCAGCCACGGCATCTTCAGGGTTCATATATCGACTTCGTCTAGGTTTAATGAGTTTGTATTTTTGGACATACTAGACTAGACTATTTATTAGCTGTTTTTTGACTGTGTTTTGCTTATGACATTTTAAATTTATCTGGGTGCAAAAAATTGTTGACTACATGTCATAAACATCATACCTACTACTGTTAATATCTGCAAACCTTAATTGGTGGAAGATGGAGATATTTTATTTATATATATTATATTTTACTTTACTTTGTATAATTATAACGCCTTTGAAACTACTCATTCTCGCAAATAAAGGAATTATTATTATTATTATTATTAGGCGGTGCTGTCTTATATTTTCCAAGACAACTGGTAAACAATGACTGACATAGCAATTTGCAGTAAAAGTCCTTTTATTTTCTAGAATGATAGTTATGGACTGACCCGTCCAAAGCATGAGAAAATCATCTTTTTCCCTTGACTTCTGCCCTTCTTTACTTTTGTCGACAGATCTTTGAACGGAAATATTCATTGCGCACATGGTCTTTTGGTTTCGGGTTCGTAAGAATATATCCTGCCTACATCACCTGTGATGGTGTCATATACAGCATGCAAGTCGCTTCCGTCACACATACACAGCACTCACGTTATCTTCAGTAGTCGCCGTAGAAGGACGTCCAATTCAATAACCATCAGTGAGCATGCTTCGACCACGTTTAAACCCATTAAACCAGTTGTAAACAGTAGCATCAAAGTCTATAGTAACATTCTCTAGTCGAACCCATTTTGATGCGCTACAGACACTTTTTAAATGGCCGGCAATTTGTAAAAACAAATATCATATGTATACATTACACATCTACATATTCCTAATGAGTTCCTAATTCGAGCTTTAAATATTTTTTTAATAGGCTGCTTTTCTCACTGGCCTATTCTAAAAACGTTCTGAGTGTTCCACGTAAATGGAAAGAAATAACTGCAGATTTTAAAGTAATACTGGTGAAGCCAGCAGCAGCAGCAAATATGTTTTTTATCCCTCAACCAATTCAGTCCAAAACAACAAAAACAAAAAATATTAAACTTGATCGCCAACATCGAAAATATCGTATAACGTGTATTATTTATTCTTTAATTTACACCCTTAGAGGAGAAATATTTTCTTCAAACTTAAATGGGACAGAGTGGGAAACAAACCCTTTCAAGTAAAAGAAAGGAATTTTCCAAATCTATTAATACAGGGGATGAGTTAAAGGAGAAGGCCTTTGTTAATTTGGTTAAAAATAAAGTCCCCTACTGCGTCTGTCTGTCTTTTTATCTGTCTATGTGAAATGGTAAACTCAATAACATCCAAACTGATTGTGATACGATTTTCAGCAACAGATGAAATAATCCTGGAGAAAGGTAATTTTAGGCGTAAAATTTATTCAGGTTTTGTATGAATTGCTGAAATCACGATGATTGTTGAACATGTCGTAAACTATCGCAGATTAGCAGAATATACTGTATGTAACCGGGGGATTTTGCTAATAACTATTAAAATAATATATATAATAAAAAATATAAATGTGAGGAATCTAAAATGATTAAAGATTTGTTGCTTTCTTTTTTTTAATATGTAAATAATTAAAAATAATTCATTCATATTCATATTCATGATAAAAAGTGTTGTCAAAGTAGCTTACGAAAATGAACAAAGAATGACATCAGACGGTAGGTAGACATATACCGACGGATGAGCTCCCCTCCCGACGAATCTGAATAGGCTTGATTCTTAAAAGCCAACTTTATTTTATCACAAATATTTCACTGTATGAATCGCTTTCAGTGAGCAGAATAGATACTAGTTATGTACTACTATTAATTTATTCCTCAGAGTTTCGCCGCTTCTGAATAGAATGCTTAATGTTTTGTAATTTCATAAATTACATTCACAAATTTTCGATCAGGTTATATAAACTGATCGAAAATTTGTGAATGACGGAAACGTCAGGTAGTTTAGAGCTTTGTATTCAAGAACTGTCATAATTAAATAATTAGAAAACTAGGGTTTCCTCAGACAAAGGAAGACATATTTTATATAATATATTTCATATTACAGGTTTGTTAAATTTAACAAACTAACGAATAAACCAAGGTATCAGTACTCATCATCATCACTATTAATTCAGAAAATATATACTTTTTGAAACGAAGTTAGAATTTACGTATAATGTAAAATTGATCGATTAATAGAAAAAATAATAAAGTATATTGCATTAATTGGTGATCTACAAGTTAAATGAAAACGATGGCAAAACAAACTTTCAGGATGAAAGGTGTAATGATGCAATTTATTCATACAAATAAAATTTGATCAGATTTTAGTGACCTAACATAAAATGACAAAGGTTTTATGAAAAAGATAAACCGGAATGATCATCTTCTGTGTTAAAAACATATAAGAAGCATTAATCCTTTTTTTTACAATAATCTTAACACAAATATCTACAATAAATGTACACACCTGTGTTATCCTGCAGTGATCGGCTTAAAGGTGGCGCAGGCGGTGTCGCTGTGTGCTCTCCGCCATACAATCCACCAAATTCTTCTGCTGAAGAACTAGACGCGTTGCTACACTTCCGTCCTTTATCTGGTGTATACTTGCTTTCACCACCAGACGGCAAATACTTTGCGTCTGGTTGGTGTTCATCCAGGAGTCCGGGAACCCCCAAGAGACCTCCTACTAAATTTGGTCGTAACTCTTCCATGATTTTGGAACCTTGGCTGCAGCCACCGCCGCCGCTGAAGTTGAGTTGGCGGCTGAAGAAAGCTGGGAATATGTTGAATTGTTGTGGGTCCGGCAGTGCGGCAAGAGGCGGCGCGGGTGGCTCCACGGCCCCCGCGCACGCCGAGCTCTTGAACTCCACCGTGCTGTGGCCGGCGCGTTGGCTAAGCGACCAGCGCGGCTCTCCCGCGCTCCTAATCTCGTGTTCCGTACCGTCGCCGTCGCCGTCGGCTCGGCCCCGACGCTCACTGACTAACCACATTATAGTGACGTGGCACGTCGCGCCGCGCACCGACCACGCCGCCCCGCGCGTTAATTGTTCGCGACTGCGCGAGAGGAACTCACGTCGCCGCCCACGGGCGAGAGAGAAACCGCCTGCACACATACCCCCATAATCGATGTAAAATCTTTATAGGGATGCTGCGTCTCATTCATCCGCGGCGGGAGCGCGATCTGTCGGGGCGGGCCGATGGGGCGGTGGTGAGCTCGGAGCTCTGATTGGTCGGAGCGTAGTGCTGCGTGCCGCCCGCCTCTGTAACGCTCCGGGCCAGATACGCTTTTCTTTGTTTTATTGTCCCCACGGCTTCTCGTCGATCTTGCGTTTAAAGTTTATGCATTGCACTATGTTTTGTTTCACAAAACGCAAAATCATGTATGGAAGTTCTTGAGGTAAAATGTGAAACAGAATAGGGTGGATGCTTTTAATGTCCCTGCGAGTGCTTTGTGACGGTGATTGTGGCTGTCTAACTACGTATGTACGATATACGAGGACCAATCTTTGTTTAACTTGAACTAAATTTTGTAAAGTTCTGTAGATTAGCATATGCGCCAAACTTCTTTAGTATTTTACATGTTTCTTCAGTCTTAAAGACTTAACAACCTCAATGTCTGTACACAACAAGCTTGTGAGGATATAGCATTAGTCTAAAAGTGCATTTTGTATACGCTTTGATCTATTAGTATCTGATACTTTTTTATAAAAATATCTAGATTCATAAATTGATTTAAAAATGTGCATAACTACTATTTGATAATAAATACATAAATAATGAAATATATTTTTAAATTATTTATGCTTAATTAACCGACTTTCCTTTTATTGGTGACTGTGTACGTCTGTAACAAAGTACAGTCAATCTATTCTTATCTTGCTAATATTATTAATTATCAATAAATTGATGGATGAATGTTTGTTAAGTTCCTTTAGACGCAAAAATTCCTCCATCGATTTGTTTGAAATTCAGCACACAAAGTACACAACAAAAAGGCAAAAATACTCTTAAGGTATTGTACTGTAAGACCTTATGATTGAAAATTTTTAAAACCAAAATGAATGATGGAATTTTACAGTTAAGGGTAGCCGCCAAAGTTCTATATTATATAAAACTACAAACTATATACATATATTTGAAGTTAGAAAACCATAAATCCATCTTGTAATACAAACCGCGTAACAAATGTGATGACATTAGAGCTAACACCACTGTTCCAATGAGGAAGTCACACTATCACTCAATGATCTAAAGTTGAACAAGTGTGTCACAAAGAGTGCACAACCCTTCGCTTTTACATACAACCCCACGACTCATCAGTTATGAATATCATTATAAATTGATATTACATTATACTTGAAGCCAGATTCATTACGAGATGAAAGATACTGTAATTGATATTCAATTTCAGATATAGATCACTTTGAGGCCCTATCTCACCGCTAAATGATTAATTCTCGATAAATTATTCTCTGGATATGAAATCAAATGAAATGACGAACGGAGTTTGAATGTGCGGCGGTTTATATCTTTCACAATAAAAGGTATTTAGCTGTTCCGTGCTATTCCAATAGCTTATAATACTTGGTTATCGCGCTCACGTAGACGAATGTATAGAAAAAGCGAATGTGAGTTTAATAGATACGGTTTTAATATTCAATCGATCATCACAAAATTTCGCAAAGGATGTTGGCTATTCATCTAGTAAAAAGTATTTACATTGGAGTTTAAATCGGAATTGTTTTTATTGAGCGCAATTTGAATGTTAATACATACATATGTACATACGATCAGGCCTGTATGTCCTAAGGTGAGATGTGTATTAAAATGCAACATTTTCAATTAGAATTTGGTACCACTAACGTAATAGGGGGCAAACCTATTGTCTTCAACCGGGCACTTTATGTTTGTGTACATAGTCTCTGATAGATAACAGTCCGATCCCTTAATCGCCTTTTACTACACCACCGGGAAGAGATGCAGTGGCACTACTCTACTTTGAAGGTATTGAAATGTATATTATTATTAGTCTTTATTGCTTATACTAAACAATAATTTTTACATACAATAGCAAATTCCCGGTTCAGTGGTCAGCGTGTCCAGTGACACAGAGGCCTCTTGAGCTGTTTCCATTCTTCTCTATTGGTAGCTTTTCTAGACCAGATTGTCCCTCCAATCATCTTGATATCATCTGTCCATCTTTTAGCTTGTCTGCCTCTTTTTCTTTTACCATCACGTGGTTGCCATTGTGTTATAATTTTAGTCCATTTCATTCTACTTTCTCTTGTCATATGTCCTGTCCATTGCCATTTTAATCGTCTTATTTTCTTTAGTACGTCTTACACCTTTGTTGTATATCTAATGTCTGCTGCTGTTTTGCGGTCTTTTAGCGGCGCGCCCAACATACTCCTTTCAATTCCCCTTTGACACGATCTTAGTTTTTACAGATGTTTTTGAGTCAATGCCCATGTTTGGCACCCATACGTGAAATGTATATATATATACCTAAAAGAAGGCGTCTCGTAAAAAGCGTTTATCAGTACTGGGAATGATTTATCTTCTAAAGTGGTGTAGCGTGCCATTGTATAAAGCGTTTTGCGTAATGCTCTTTAAACAGAAAAGTAAATTTGTAAAATATTAATTGGTGAGTTTTCAGGTTTGGGCATTTTCAGTTCTTTTTTAACTTTCGTCACGTCAATTGGATTGGAAATTAATATCCATCACAAAGGAATATTTATGGTGTGTATTCTAAATTTATATCAATATAATAATTGACTTTTCAAAACATAGAGAACCGCCTTCAATGCACCCTTGCAATACCTTTGCTTGAAATCGTATAAAAGAACAATTTAAAAACGTAGTCGTAATTTCCAAGGTATCTCAAGATCAATCAATCTTGATTTCTACTTGATCTTGATTCATCAAACATACATATATGTATATATATATTTTAAAACGTTCAACAGTTGACATAGAAATCACTTAACATAACATGCAAGTGGAGACGAAGTTCATAGCAGTAGAACCGATCTTAGTGAAGTTCACTCCGTTTATTGCCTCTGTTTACTTTTGCTGTATATTGTGTGCTACATTTGATTGACGTAATCGGTCTATCACTCTCTTTTCCTATGACCAGTATTCATATATCATAAACGTCACACCTAAGTATTATATATATAACATGTCATCTAATAAATTCAGTATTAACAACAAATAATTAACGGTATAAATTTAATATATTTTTAGACCATAGTTATATCCTTCAATATTTAAACTTCATTTACAGCTTACATAAATAATCTCAGTACAGTATTAAGATTAACGGTTGCACTGATGAGTTATGTGAACATGTCTACGTAATTTTGCATGTAGTATTGTTAATAAAGGCGACTAGAATCAATGCTATTTAAATGTAAATGTTGACGTTCAAAAGTGCCTATTTGAAATAAATGCTTTGAATTTGAAATGAATTTGTCTAAAAACGCCAAATTTACTAAATTACTTTGTGAATGGTATTCATAGTTAATATAGATAGATATACTTATAGATAGATAACTTAAGCTTAAGCTTGTATTTTTGGGGACTAAATGTATTTCACTTACGAAAATTAGGGGAAAGCTCTATTTTAGTATCCCTGGATAGGATCCCTAACCTGGATTTTGTGTTTGGGCGGAGGTTCTCGGCGGAGTACAATAGAGCCACCCCTTTTCTTCCGCGAGAATCGGACTGTTATCTATCAGACAGAATGTATACAGTCATATAGTGCCCGATTGACGGCAATAGGATTGTCCCCTATTAAGTAAGTGGGACCAAATTTTAATTACCAAAATGTGACTGTTTAATACACGTTTGCCTACACCTTCGGGGCTATATGTATGTATGTAAAACGTTTTTATCACTTTTTACTAAGTTGTACAAATGAGTATTTTTTTATGGGATAGGGGGTAAAGGAGTAAGGTCTTTTCGTGAAGGTTTGAAGGTTGTATTTGCATCGGTGTGCGAAGCATAAACCTTAGTTACCGTGGAGTGCCAAAAATCCAGATGATGCACGGATGGCGTAGCGGTTGAAGTGGTCACCTCACCACTACACTGCCGCGCCGAGTGTTGTGGGTTCGATCTCCGCACGGGACAACACTTTGTAATTGTAATCCTCAAATTGTCTGAGTCTGTTTGTAAAGCCCCCCCGCGACACAGGAATTAATCCTACTGAGGGTTTTGTTACATACACACGCAACGCCAAGGTGTCAAGCCGTTTAGAAATATCCTGGCAATCAATGATGCGGGTCGCTCTCCGTTGAAAGTGGTCAAGAGGGAGAAACTGGTACTGATGTGCCCCTGTACCTGTAGAGATGAGAATAGTATTCCATATGCGGCCGAACCTGCTCCGTATATAGTTGCAGGCGGATGTCTGGAGTGAAATACTGTCTCGATCTGTTTAGCACACAAAGCTTCTTCGAGGCTCATTTTGAAGTGTCGATCATCTTCGAAGTGAACCCGAAACTGGACTTAGCGTGATATATCGACGCAAAGGATTCCGACACTAGCTGATGCAGTTAGAGAACTGGTCTCAAAGCGATGTGTTTCTAAATGTAAATAACATCTGTAAAATGTAACACCCAAAAAGTAAATATGTTATGTGAAAATAAACACAACTACTTCTTAGATAAACATTTAAAACTTGAGTTTATTACTTATTCTAATTATTGGATAACTTCTAACTTCATTATTACTTTTCCAAAAAAAAGTATCTTCGTGTATCCAAAGGAATTCTTCTCTTTAATTAATTCGGCGGAAGGCAAAGCAAAATAGAATTTATCTTATAAACTAAAGGGAAGTTTTCGGCGAGTAAGTAGGGAGTGGAGTGAAATGTCTTAGAACTTTATTAGTAGTTTTAATTGATTCCCCGCTCCTTGAAGTGAGACTTGGAAGCTTTGGCTAAGTTTCACTGAGTACACATTGTACACATATACTATATATGAACCTAGCTGTATAAACTTTGTTTGTGGAGAAACAGAGAATATCGAAAACAAAGGCAGAACATGTGCAGTCAATCTTTATAAGCTGTCAGTGGAATGGTTGTACGTGCATGTTCATAGTTCATTTTCTAATAAAAATATTTGCTTTTAAATTAAATCTTATTTTTGTAAGTAGTAATAAGCAAGTACTACACTGGCTGATTTATATATGAAATATGATTACAAATGATTGCAATAAACCATCTTGTTCAGGGAATGAACTTCATGTTTATAAATAATTCACTTTAAAAAAGTAGACAATTGACTTCAATGAGTCATAAAATTTAAGACTTATATGGTTTTCTCATGGCCGCCATTGTCAGAATCTAACCAAAATCTCATCTAACTACCCTTGAAGTACTTTCTTTCTAATAACAAAAGAATCATCGAAATCGGTTTACGTGTTATTGGGTTATTTGTCCATTTGTCGCACACACACACTTAATGCAAATTTATGACTTATATGGTTTACTAGTGGATGCCGTTGACAGAACTGGACCAAATGGGACCACGTGGGAAGTACTAGCTTTCAAATAAAAAAAATCATCGAAATCGGTTCACCCAGTCGAAAGTTATAAGGTAGCAAACATAAAAAAAATAGAAAATACCTTCGAATTGAGAAACTCCTCCTTTTTAAAGTCGGTTGAAAATCATGGAATCATCTATGTACTCGGTGAAGAACTGCTATTTTCTATAACGTTACACACATTTTTTTTGAGAATTTATGTTTCATGAGTAAAGTTCCTGTTGAATCTCAAGCAATTGAAAAAAAAAAGTTGCCAATCAAACTTTTATAAACCATTCCATTTTCGAAATTAGTATATTAAAGCAGAGTTTGACAATAACATATATAGGTATGAATTGACTGGGGTGAGTCAATTATGCGCTTTGTCTTCCGTGACTGGGCGCGGATCGTACCACTCTGCGGAAACCAAAGTTTAAGTAATATATATACATACACTGCACTGCACTGCATTATTTTATGATTTTGATTAACTTCAATATGTATTGTTGTGGTTCGCGGCACCGAAGTCAGAGGCATCAACATTAAAAAAAAACCTTATCGACGTCTCTCGTTGTCAATTGACAACTAACCTTGAATGAACGTAATGACAAGCAATAGAAAACTTAAATCCTTTGAAAAAAAAAAGTAGTTGCTTGTAAACCAAAACAGTCGATATAAATCAAAAACCATTAGCAGCGTTTTATGATGACAATAGGCTTAATATATACATATATATAGGCAGTTAAGTGCACGGAACTACATTATAATCAGCGAAATGTCATCATTAATAACGCCTCTGCTTACCCCTTTGTAACTGAAAATTATAATGTTTTTTTTTTGAGCCACCTGCAATCAAAATCATTGGACCGATTTATGTATTAGAATCCGTTAATTTGGTTAAACAAATAGTTTTGTAACGACGATAATATATATATTAATGTTTGCAAAGTTACGTACTTATTTGTAAAGACTATAAATGTTAAAAATAAACTGGACAAGAAAAATACATACAATTCATCCAAAACACAAATTGCGACCCTGCCAGGATTCGAACCTGGAATCTTCTGATCCGTAGTCAGACGCGTTATCCGTTGCGCCACAGGGCCGGACGATAGCAATGTGAAAATATCTTAATACAACTTATTCAGAGGTATTTAAATTTGGTCTATTCGGTTGCTGCCTTTGTCGCTAAATGTAACGCCCTTAGTAATTCTTAGAGATTTGACTCCTTTTAAAAATTCCTACTTTTTATGAGTTTTTTTTCCTTTTTGTGAGTTTGTTTTCTTGTTGTGACCCCACCTTAACTTAACTAACTGTTACTTAATGTTCGTTCAAGAAAATGATCTTTGCCCTATTCTGTACCGTGAGAAAGAAATCACCATTTCTGAAAAATAAATATCTGATTTTATAGTAAGATGAAACAAAACTGGCTAAAACGTTAGTTTTGCTTATGCAAATACGTTCGTAAGATAATCTTTCTTTCGATAATCTTTTTAATCCCTTGATACTGATCAACGGATTAAAAAGATTGTCAATGATATCTTTTGTTCTCTTTTCTCGTGTATGGAACGTTTATATTATTAAGCCTCATTAAAACATTTTAGTGAATGCTTTCTTCCTTTAAGGTATTCATGAACAGAAACAAATTTGGCTTCTTTGTTTTCACTACCTTATTGATGTGAATATCCATCCATCCATCCTTAAAGAAAAAAAAGAAAGTAAATAAATTTCAAGCTAGTCCCGAAGCCTACAATGAGAATAGATAAGTTTATAAAAACCTACAAGAAGTGAGGTTCCGCTGTATTTAACTGTGTATTTGACATGTAGGAGGCAAACGACTAAATAAAGCAGATACTTTTTTTTATGCGATAGGGGGCAAACGAGCAGACGAGTCACCTGATGGTAAATGACTACTGCCGCCCATGGACACCCGTCACAAGTGCGTTGCTGGCCTTTTAGGTAGGAGTACGCTCTTTTCTTGAAAGTTTGAAGGTCGTATCGGTCCGGAAATACGGTAAGCGACAATTTGTTTATACCTTGGTTGTGCGAGGCAAAAAGCTTCTGGAGAAGCGCACAGTGGTGGAGTGCCAATCGTCTAGGTGATGGGGATGGTTATTTTGTCGCGTAGGACCTGCAGCCGGTATAAGTCCGAACAATTCCTCTGAACACTCTCTATGACACAAGCGATAGAGGATGCAGAGTGAAGCTACATCTCTACGCAACGCTAAGGTGTCAAACCGATCAGAAATATCTTGGCAATCGATGATGCGAGTCGCTCTCCGTTGAATGCGGTCAAGAGGGAGAAGCGGGTATTGGGATGCACCTGCGGTCTCCAAGTGACCGCGAAACTGGACTTTGCTTGATATATCGACGCCAAGGATTCCGATACTAGCTGATGCAGTTAGGGAAGTGCTCTCAAAGCGAGGTGATATGAACAAAGGCATCTTTTTAGCGGTGAACGCGCAAACCTGTGTCTTCGTGGGGTAAACTGGACTAGGTTAAGTCGACCCCAATCTGAAACTTTTAATGAAGAAGTTTTAGATTTAAGACAAAAGTTTGGATCGGCTTTCGATGACGTTTACCCGAGAAATGTTAGCGCGGCCGGTTTCAAAGGCATTACTCGTGCTATCGAATATTTATATATATATATATTTTAAATAACAAAATAAAAGGTCGTTATGTTAAAATAGGGTTTAAACTCATAAAATGTAATTGATTCATTGTGTTCGGGCTTCGGTCAATATTATTATTGAGTCAATATTATTAATAAGGTTCTGTTTAAAGAGACTAGGTTGAAAAAAATATCAAAGAAACATTTTCTCTTTTTAAAACTTACCCCCATATCCAATATAATGGTGTCTTACATATATAGCTCTTAATAAGCTACAAGGGATCTATAAATCATTAAATAAGATATCAAATTTACTGACAAAATATTTTATTTTCACAATTTGCGACATTTGTTCGAAACATGTGTACGTACCGCCCACACAGGGCCCCAGCCCTTACGATAATACTACGTATTACACCGTATTATGCTCTTCAAATCAAAAGAAATCATACGCTGTGCTCTAACAGGGGATGAAAGGAGCAAATAAAGTGACTTTTATCTTTTGAATATTATACAAAATACGCACCTATGTACGCCTAAGTGGTCTGATATTGAATGATCTATATGAAAATTAAAATATATATAAAACCAGCCTTGAAGATTGAAAAAATAACTTTTTTTAATTTGACTTTTCATCGAGGTGAAAAGATGCTTCAGTATTGTTGAAGATGTATATCACAATAAAACTAAATTAATTTGAAATCGCCCTCTAGGTATGTGAGTGGTTTAGTAAAATATTTAAAGATAAATATCTATTTTTCCTATTCTTTCTCTGACTGAAATCGAATAAACTAATACTTGCCGATCAAACCTTTTCCTATAATTTAACGGTAATAAATAATGGCCACAATATTTTATGGATGGTGAAAATGTACTGAAATATATTCGAGGCAGTGGTGCAGACGACGTGACTGCTTCCTGCGGACTCCGCATCCGCGGCTTCCGTTCGTGCGCCACTGCGCTCCTCGTCTACGGACGAGGCGAGCGACGGCCAATGTACCTCAATATACTTAATAATAATAATATTTTGACTTTTAAGTCTCGAGTTTGAGGTTTACGATATGGGTAATAATATTTAAGTAAAATATTCGTGTTTATTATTTCTCATTGCACGTATGGATCTGTTTAGTTTAAATTAAAGTTGTTATTAAAATAATATACATATGCCCACGCCTTATTCCCGTCTATATGCCACGATCATAACACACAACTTTGGTCCAGTCAGACCTTTCATACGCGTTCGTCGGTTACGGGTGCTTTTAATTTTGTTATTATACATATAAGGTATTCATCGCCATAAAAACATTACATATTCAATTATTCATTATTCACTTGACAAATATATTTTTTTTATCTTTAGCCGGCGCTATGAAATCTCTGAAAATATTTAAAGTTTGGGTATCGCAGGAGTATCCAGTAAATCAATAAAAAAATTATTATGCTAAGTGTTATGCCTAATATACAAAGTACTTGTATGTTGCTTATACATTTAAGATATACGTCAGCAATAATAAACTTATGTCTGAAAACAGTAACTGCGCTTCAAACATGTTTTGTTTACCTCATGTGTCCGTGCAATAGCGTAATATTTCAACCTCCTCATCTGCCAGTAAAAACATGTAGTTTAAATTTAATAAATAATTCAAATATAGTATTAAATACTAAAAATACAATACAGAAAAAGACACTTTGTTTTTTATTTTTTTATTTACATATTAGTATATACATAATAGTGTATACATATGTTGCAGTGGCCGATACGTAAGGACATAATGGTGTTACTCGCGGGTTGTCAACTATCCAGCAATAAGTAACATGATAGTTCTTTCATGTGTTAACTGCGTTGAAAAACTATACACTATTACTACTAATGACTCAAACATATTTAAGAATGAAATATATAAGGCCGCAGTAGACTTTCTTATATCGTACTTCTTATTTCGAAATCTATCTTCTATTTCGAAATGTAGTAATTTGAAGACGGGAAAGAAGAATGTTTTTTTACAATAAGTCTCGAAAGAGTAAACGAGAATGAAAGGGCAGTAGCTCGCAGCAGCACCTATCAGCAGCCAGCAAGCCTATCCGTGTGTTCTGTACTTCCTGTTAGAGAGGCCACTAAGCACAATACTCAAAAAAGCTGCATCTAATAAGTGTAAGAAACTCTCACGGAAAAGTAGTAATGGGAGTATCATGTTGGCCGCAAGCAAATAGAACGTCTGAATTCTTTTTCCTCGGGTAAACCGTCGCTGCTGCCAGTAATATCGTGTTAACTCCCCAACTACTTATAAACAATCGAATAGAATATCTCGAATTTATACAGAAATAATATATCGGATTACCTACTGTAAACCTTCTTCTTCTTAATGTGCCTCTCCGACTAGCGGAGGTTGGCAGTCAGCTCTGCATATCCCACCCTGCCTCTTGATGTTTATACATAAGAAAATGAAAATGCTTGCACAGGTTTTATTATAAGCTGGCACTAGCTAGCTACAATTGGGGGTCGTTGGGTGCTAAAGTTGGGGAGGCACGAGTAATTGCTCGAGATCATGTTTAATAAGTTTTTAATGGCTGTGACGGTGCGGACCCCGCCGTTTAACCATGCCCGAATACATCAATTTTCAGTACCAGCCTTATTCGACCTACCATCCTCTCCCCTTTGTACCATTCCGCCGACGACAACATCAAACTGTCAGGGAATACATAGATCAATTTAGATTTGACACACAATTTATCTGTCGTTCTTAGAAACGGTTCAATTTTACTTTATAATGTACCCTTACCCTTTAACTTTTCGATTTGTTTCTCGAAATTATTCATGCTCATTCTTTATGTACGATGTTTCTTAGGTAAATAAAGACGCTTTTCTCTTAGCATTTTCTTTAGTTTAAACATTTTATTTTATAATTAAGGTTAATTGTTGTCTATTTATATAATTAAAAATAAATACTTATATTTTGAAAGTGAATTGAATAAAATATACACAGGTTGATGTACATTTACTTAGCTTAAGTATGCAAGTTTGGTGACGTATTTATATAACGAAGGCACGGAATTTGACGACTGAGTGACCCCACGACTGAGTGCAGGTGACCCTTGAAAAGGGATTGTTTACCTGCCCTGTACTTCAGCGTGAAAAGAGATAGAAACATCGTGTGTAAAGCTCTTAACAGCACACCCTTTTCGGTCCCTACGAAACGTTTGAGAGGTAATTTTATAATTCATCCTTTTTGGACCATTTTCTAATATAAATTATTTATATAACCATCCAGATTTGTTAATCGGACCAATTAGTATACCGAATAATTTCCATCAAGCGTTGATGCTGATGTTTTTTTATTGAATAAAACCGGCGAATCACTTTTATTGTGTTTGAACAATAAAGGCAACTATTATGCTAATTGTGGTTTTGTTTTGTTATAAAAAAATGGGCGTAAAGGACTTTATTCTATGTGAACAAGTCAATTGTTTGCAAAAATATTTTGACAGGAAAATTCTAAGTTACCCCGCTGTCAAAATTGCCGCCTAATTTGGCGCGCGCGCTTGTGACGCCCACTGATAATTTGAAATTAGAACTCTTAACTTTTTATTGCAGCCACGTGGCCTGACACGATGCTATTGTGTTCGATATAAATAGTTACTATTCGATAGCAAAATATGTTTCCCAAAAAGTGCTGTTTTTTATATCTTCACAGGTATAATTATTAATCCTACTTTCAATTTCTGGGTTCCTGTTTTTCTGAAGACGATTTTCCTATTCTAGTTGTTAGGAGGAAGAAGTTGATAAATAAATAATAATTATGACTTAGAATAAATCAAAGTAAAAAAATACATTAAAACGTATGTAATAGTATCAGTACAGAAAATAAACTCGAAAGGGGAATGAGTTTTCCTTTTCACATAAAAAAACCGTACTTTAATTTTAGTAAAGAGTTTTATGGATACTCAAACGGGCACTGCGCTGACGCCATTTTTTATTTGTAAGCAGTTATTTTTTGCGGCAATACGGCTCCATATTCGTTTTAGTCGTCGACAGTGTACGGACGACGTCAAACGAACGCGCGGTAGTCTTAAAAGCTAACCAATTAGGGGCTAAAAGCACCTTCGGGCCCAGCTTACTTGGCGGCGGCCCCGTGGTTACGTTCCCTCATCAATGTTGTATGTCTCTCTCTCGTAAGTTAAAAACTTTACATTTTATGTAGAAAAAAAATATGGAGTAAATTGTGCCCGTTATTTAAAAAAAATCGTTCGTTCGGAAATTCTATATAATTTTTTTTCAGTGGTAGAGCCATGCTTAGGCACGACTGGGCCGGCTCGACCGGTGCGATACCACGGCATCACAGAAAACCGGTTGTGTGAGTGAGGTTTCCGGAGGCCCAATTCCCCCTCCCCCCTTTTCTCTCCTCTCATCTCCTTTCTCCTTTTTTCCATCTCCTCATCCCTCCTCTCTTCTTTCCGCTCCCTGCATCCCCCCTCCCTCATCACCCTCAAAGGCGGGCAGCGCACTTGCGACTATTGAGTTGCAAGTGTCCACGGACGGCGGTGTCACTTACCATCAGGTGACCCGTCTGTTCGTCTGTCCCCCTATAGTATAAAAAAAAAATACTTTTGAGTTTTATCTTTTAAAAATGTTTTCGTTCTACTGCTCTTCTAAGCTGTAAAAAATCGTAATACCATACCATAACTATTGCCCTTGTTGACTGTTTAACATAGATTTTATTATATTTATGTATTAACTATATCATGGTAGCTAAATTTATGAATGGGCTAAATATATTAAAGTTACTTTTCATTGAATACCACCAAAAGCCTATCCTGCTTCATTGGAGGGGGCTTATACTCCATGTTGCTATAAACTATTTCCTACCGTCGTAAACCCACCTCTAACACAAGCATTTAGCTTAGCTGGAGGGGTAAACAAGAATAATAGTAATGTGTGACACACGTTGCTAGTATTCTTTAAAAAAAAAAAAAATATGTTGTGATATTTTTCTAAATACCTTCGCATCTTTAATCCATTTATCAAGGCTTATGCCACGCGTCTAATGTAAAATATATACTTTTAAAAAGTCAAAGAATTTCCTTATTTCGTCTTCTTAAATAAATTAGGTTTCGGAGAATTTTACTTTGGATAATATTAAGGGCACATGTACTTTATTCATGTTGTTTTCGTCGTAAAGAGGCTTAAAACAAAAAGATGGCGAATCCGAGAGCCACAAGCAAACCTTAAAAACTTTCCGACATGAAAGTTTAAAAGTGATCCGGTACGGGGATAAGGGTGGCAGGCGAGGGGGGGGGGCGTTGCCTAGCAACGTCGCCCACTGCCGCCCTACGCCGCAAATCTCCGTTTGATACAGAAAACCGAAAATTTATTGTTCCTAACATACAGAGTTGTGATTCATTTGGGACACGTAAAATATTCTAATATAATGTATATATATATATATATACAGTATAATGTGAAATAATGATATAGAGTACTAAATGGGTTTTCTGTTTTATTGACACTTACTGGTTAGATATAAAATTTAGGCATTAATATTTTTATTTAATTAACTGCTTGTTATAGAATGGCAGATATTTAAGTCTATATACTTGTAAAGTATTACTACTGTCACAATATAATAATAATAATAATAATATGCTGAACTAGATGCTATTGATAGGCGAGTTCGTACACTGATGACTGCATTTCGAATGCACCATCCGCGGTCATCGGTAATGAGATTGTATATCCCGCGAAAGTTTGGAGGTCGTGGTCTTTTAAACATTAAGACCCTACAAAATCGCGAGATATACAACCTCAGAGAATATTTTCTTCATACCGATGTAGAAGTGCATCGTAATGTTGTAGCAGTGGACAAAGGACTTACTCCGCTCGGTCTGGCTAAAGAGAACTGGCGCAAACCTGTAGTACTCAGTACTAATGATCGCACGGAGGTATGGAAGGGCAAAGAGCTCCATGGTCGGTTCTATCGGGCCCTAAATGGGCCTGATGTAGACGTAAAAGCTTCTACATTCTGGCTACGGTGTGGTGATCTTTTTGGAGAAACTGAAGGTTTTGTCTTTGCAATTATGGATGAAGTTGTTATGACGAATAACTATCGGAAATTTATTCTGATAGACGGTACGGTCGACATATGTCGGGCATGCCACCGTCCCGGTGAATCTATCAGGCATATTATTTCTGGTTGTTCTCGTCTTGCAAACGGTGAGTATTTGCATAGACATAACCAAGTGGCCAGAATAGTACATCAACAACTTGCCCTTAAATACAATCTTGTGAGTTTAGAGGTGCCATATTACAGGTATGTGCCCGACCCAGTTCTCGAAAATGGTCGTGCTACATTGTATTGGGATCGATCTATCATCACTGACAGGACTATAATTGCCAATAAGCCTGATATAGTCGTGATAGACCGATTAGAGCGCCGCGCAATGATTGTCGATATTGCTGTTCCTCATGACGATAATCTCGTGAAAGTTGAAAAAGATAAACAAATAAAATATTTGGATTTGTCTCACGAGATTGTCGATATGTGGAATATCGATTCGGCGATCATTGTTCCGATAATCATATCTGCTCACGGATTAATATAGATAGTTATATTAGGTTCCTATCTTTGGAGCCCTAACCACCGGTGTCTTGGTCCCTGTACCCGGTATCGGTGGTCCACTATTTTTATATTTTTAAATGTATTTTATATTTATATTGTATATTTAAAAATGTAATTTATATGTATATTAACTAGAATAAAGAGATAATAATATAGCCTTTTATTCAGATCACTTGGTACATTTGATTCTAACAAGTAACTTGAACTAACTAACATTGAAATCTTATATTGAATAAACAATTTAAACTAATATTTGTTGCTTCGTTATCTTTCCTAGATCTGCTTGCCAGTCGGCATAGGCCTCCTCCAACCTTTTCCATTCCTTTCTTTCTTGAGCCACTCTGTTCCATGTGACTCTTGCCACTTGTCTAACATCATCGTCCCATCTTTTCTGTGGTCGACCTCTCTTTCTCTTGCCTTCTAGATACACTATTAAAGCTCCGTCAACAGTGCTAGGTGCTTTTCAACTGACTTCAAAAAGGAGGAGTTTCTCAATTCGACTGTATTTTTTTTGTGTGTAATTTGGTCCAGTTCTGACAATGGCATCTATGGGAAAATCATACTAGTCTTAAATTTTGTGATAGACGCACGCTATGCTGTGATCAAAGTGACATACTTAGTCAACACGCATAATAGTCATAGTTCATATTCTACTCAAAGAAATCCTTCTTTCTATTTTCCTCATTTTATTTGAATCATGCATTTTGTCAATAAGGTATGAAAAGTTGAAATAATTTCCATTTATGCTTTTTTTGTTTTACATTTTACACTTGATGTCTACAAAGTATCAGCTTTAAAATTACAACGAGTCGTATCTACACCTGTAGATTATTACGGTAACTCTATGTAAATGTGTTAATATTAATCTATTTTTATTACAAGGTGCAGAGTCACAAGTCGTAAGTGCTTTGGGGCTTTTAGCACTATGTGCAGAATGTATTATTAAAAAAGCAATATAAATACCGTCTTAACGTCGTCTGAGTGCCGTGTAATAATAAAGATGTACTTATAGGCTTTTTTTTCATTTTGTAGGATATAAGTGAACATTACACTACATAACATTTCAATATTCCGTGATCTCACCTATTTGCGATTTTTAAAAAGATTCTTAGAGACAATGTTGGTACTAATCAGTGGCATCACCAAAATAGACAGGTCAGGGACCTCATTATTTTTTAAAATAATAAAATTATGGTTCATGAACTACTTTTGGTTCACTAACTTACTAATGTCGCTTTAAGTTTCGAAACGCATAATAATATCACGGCCTCACCAAGACCGGTTGTGAAGCAATGATTACGTTGTGTTTCGCCGAGCTAGCGAGGTTGTCGGAGGCCCAAACCCTCCCATGATTCTTGCGTAGCAGATATCCATGGTGGCATAGCTGTTTACCATCAGGTAACCAGTCTGCTCGTTTGCCTCACATAACATTTAAAAACATATCCTTTTACCTAAGGCAGTTCCTGACTTAATAAGCAGTACTAGTAAGTATAAGAAGTACCGAAAACTTATCATGATCTGAGACTTTAGACTTCAAAGAAGAAAATGATCTCGGGGTCAGTTTGATATTGTTCATGTCCTTTGGTAGCCGCTATATGTGAGCAAGATAGCTCCTTGTAATAGCGATCGCTCAGTATTGACACTTATTATTATTGTTGGATTACTTGCTATTATACTGTTTATTAATGTATATTCAAAGTCACTAGCACCTATTTTATTACATGCTTAAACAGCACCATACTTAATTGTTGTCTTGTTTCCTGTCATACTTTGTATAAAATACTACTTTCAGTTACTTTTATTTTAAGTTGTTCTTCTTTCAGTATAATGGTCTGGTAATATACTTACCGTAATATAATTAATATTTTTTATTACTATAATTTATTCATTCATTAATATAATTAAGTGGCAATCGGCAAACTTTGGTTTATCGTCTCTGCTATACGCCGTCCGACCAAACATTATTTTCATAGAAACCATAGAAGAGAAAATTCTTTATTGTACACCACGAAATGAAATAGACGCAAAGTTAAAAACAGTTGATACAAGGCGTATCACAATGGGCGGTCTTATCGCTAAAACGATGCCATCCGACCAAACACTATTTTTATAGAAACTGTGGTAATTGTGAAAACTTTTAATTGGCCTTCATTGACCTTCTGATATATTTAATAGCTCAGCTGTAAGTTTTTCAAATAAAATAAAATAAAATGAAATGCATGATCCCTCGCTTTATTAGAAGCTAAATATATGAAGGTTTTCACAATTACCACAGTTTCTATAACAATAGTGTTTGGTCGGATGGCGTATAAGAAATGAAGAGTCACAGTTGATTCTACGATTATATATGTACCTAAGTGAGTAGTTCAAATATTGAGAACAGACCGAAGTACGACTTATTAGGTCAATATTTATTATAATTAGTTAAAAGACTTGTGATCACAAATCGAACCTTGTGCCTGGCCATAGAATGACCTTTATGTCTGCTAAATTTGTGTCCACAATTCTAATACTAATGTAATGTACTAATGACGTTTCTTTTACTTTAGTCTCTAAAGGAAATTGCATTTAACTTATTCAGCTGTCGTTTCCACCATGCGGGAAGACGTTAATTTGTCTCAATTTGCGTCACACACGACACAAAAGGAACGCTCAGAGCAGAGAAGTCAATTAACATGCAAATTTAAGAAAACGACCATTATGGAAACCCTTAGTATGAGTACCAAGCACGCAGTCCCGCTCATGTATCGATCATACAATCCCTCACACGCGTACATACACCCGTCTCTTTTTAACTTCCCACAACAGATCGCTATAAACATAAACATTTTCATACTAAAAAGCCTTCTACTGAACCTGTCTGCACTCAAATTTCAGCCTTATCTTCTGTACTCAAAAGCTGTGATTTTTTTGTTATATTTATGTGTTACGTTACGACGTTTTATTCGGTAGAATAAGCCTTGTTGTGCCAGCAAATTTTGTTCCAATCTTTAAAGGAATAAAGATCTATTTCAAAGAGGAGTTAAAAGAAAATGAATCGTATATAGATATGTCAAAGGTGATTATTGACGAGTTCTGTCGTGTACCCAGTTTCCAGTTGTTGACAATCGCGCGACTATAGTGTGTAGTACATATGTATGTAGGTATATACACATACATCTAACTAAGGCAGAGGTTGTAAACATCATGATGAGTGAGGGTTTAGTATCGTGAACAGACTAAATACCGCGTTCTTAAGAGATTAATTTAGGCAGTATTAAAAAAGCGACCCGTGCTTTTTTACTATCTTCTAACGAGAGGTAGAGGTTGTAGTCAAAAGGAAGTAATAAGTAGAGTCTAAGAGTGGTGGTCACCACCCTTATTGTATGTTTAGCCAATGCAGCAGTGCAGCCTGTTGAGATGATTTTTCACGTCCCGCTTAAAAGACCCATGATCAAAGTGGGAAGGAAACACTGATAGTGAATTCCAGGCTCTCACCGATTGGCACAGGAAAGAAGAGCCAAACCGTTTAGTTCGGGATCGTATATTTTCGACTCTCAAACGGTGACACCTCAGGTTAGCACATGTAGTCGTGTAGTGGAAGGGAGAAGGTGGGACCAATTGGAAGAGTTCGTCAGAACACTCTTCGTGATGTAGGCGATAGAGGACTGCCATAGAGGCGACATCTCTTCACAACTGCAGGGGCTCAAGAGACTGGGTGACCTCAGGACAGTCTATAATACGGACTGCGCGTCGCTGCAACCGATCGAGAGCGTCAAGATACTGCGCATAGCCATCCCAAAGATGAGAGCAGTACTCCACGCAGGAGCGAACCTGGGTCTTGTATAAAAGACACAGATGCTCGGGCGAGAAGAACCGTCTCACCTTGTTCAATACACCGAGCTTCCGCGAGGCCGCCTTAGTGACGCTCTCGATGTAATCACGCGGATTGAGATCCCGACAGATGTCCATACCCAGTATACTAAGCCTATCCTGTAGTGGCAGTTGAGTGTTCTGAAGAGTAGGAAGGGGAAGGAATGGAGACTTTTTGTTTGAAAACGCGCACGCCTGTGTTTTCTTGGCTCTGAACTCGACCAGATTCTCACAACCCCATTGAGAGATGCGGCTCAAGACCCGGTCGAGCTCAGCAACAAGCTCCTGTCGTTTTCTCTCAACGTCTGCTAGCTTGGCAGCAGGATGTCCAAAATATCGCCCGTGTACTGTGCTGTCGTCTGCATAACAATGTATGTTGCCAAGAGCCAACATAAAATTGATATGCAGAAGGAACAGCGTGGGCGATAGGACGGAGCCCTGAGGTACACCAGCGCTAACCTCCTGGAAGTCAGAGGCCGCGCCATCACAGAGAACCCTAATGCGGCGCTTGTGGAGGAAGGCAGCAACCCAGTTGCACAGCTTAGATGGCAGACCAAATGCAGGAAGTTTGGAGAGAAGCGAGCGATGCCAGACCCTATCGAAGGCCTTTTCAATGTCGAGCCTGATGGCCAAGGACTCCCCATGCCTATCCATAGCCTCACCCCAAAGGTGTGTGACGTACGCTAGAAGATCACCCGTGGATCGGTTTGGCCTAAAACCATATTGCCGATCATTTAACAAGGAGTGATCCTCTAGGTGGCGGATTAATTGAGTGTTGATTATCCGCTCGAGCACCTTACAGAGTATGGAGGTGACGGCTATAGGACGGTAATTAGCTGGATCGGAGCGTTCGCCTTTTTTGGGAATGGGTTGGACGTTCGCCTCTCTCCAGGCCTCCGGAACAATTCCCGAGGAATAGGACAGGCGATACAAGCGCGTCAGTACAGAAACAACTCTGGTGCACAGTTTTTAAGAACCACCGCCGGAATACCGTCGGGTCCACTGGCTTTCCGAACATCGAGTGACCGAAGCTCCGCACGGACATCCCTCTGCCTGATACGAATATCCCGCATTGCGGAGTCGCAAGATGCAATGGTGGGCGGGTGAGCGCCACGGTCGTCGATTCGGGAGTTAGCCGCAAAGAGGTCAGCAAGTAGTTTCGCTTTCTCTTACGGCTCGTGGGCCAGTGATCCGTCAGGGTACTTCAGCGGTGGCAGCGAAGGCTGGCAGTAGTTGGACTGCACGGCTTTGGCCAATCGCCAAAACTTACGGCTATCCGTAGGGTATGCGACGAGTTCTTGACCAAACCGTGTAATGCGCTGGGCATCAGCTCTGATGTAGGCCCTCTTGCATTCCTTAGTGGCTTTGTTAAACGCTGCTTTTAGGCGATCAACGTCTAGGTCACAATGAGCGCGAGCCCTGATCCATGCACGGTAGGCTGACTGCTTTTGAGCGACAGCACGGGTGCACTCGCGATTGAACCAGGGACGGGTCTTTGTGTTGGCGACTTCACTGTAGGGGATATAGTACTCCATACCGACAGTGATTTCGTCAGTCACAGCAGACGCACTTTGCGACAGATCCCTGTCTTTAAAGCAGCCTTGAGCCCACGGGATGGATGCAAAATAATCCCGCATTCCATCCCAGTCTGCTGACGAGTAGTGCCATAACCGTCGCCTTGTCACCACAGGCCGTGGTGGGGCAACAAGAAGCACCGAGGTGGACTCCAGGCAGTGGTCGGAGGATCCCAGAGGGGCGTGAACCGTTACACTGTACTGCGCTGGGTGACTCGTCAGCAGAAGGTCTAGCAAAGAGGGCGCTTGACCCGATATGTCTGGTATCCTGGTAGGCTGGAGTACCAGTTGGGTAAGGTCATGCGTGAGAGCGAATGCGTGGGCAGTTCGACCAGCATGGTCCGTTCTGGAAGATCCCAGCCAGAAGTCATGGTGGGCGTTAAAGTCTCCCAAAAACACCAGTTCGGCGGTCGGGAACTGCTCTTGCGCTTTGTCCGTTGCGTGACTTATGTAGTCAAAGAGTCGAGTTGTCTCGGAGTCTCCGGAGTGGGACCGATAAAGGCAAACGGAGATCCGGCTCATAGAGCCAAAATCCACTTGAAGCCAAAGGAGGATGCGTCTTCTAGGCAGTGTAGACTCCGCGTCAATCCGCCCTGACGAAAAGACATACCCCAGCCCTAGCGAGGAAGCACTCCTCTAGCACGTATCCGGGATAGTAGAGATACGCCGTGTCAGCAGGGCGGCGTATTTGTGTCTCCGTAAGAAAAAGCATGGCCGGCCGACTCGTCTCAAGGTGCTGGTGTACGGCGCTAAGGTTTGCATGGAGTCCAAGTATGTTAGTGAACTCCACCTCAAAAAGCGGGTTGGTGGGAGAGGAGGATGCCGCTGTTGGACCATTTTTCGTTCTTTGTACTGCCATGATAAGAATTGGGAAAGGGGGCGTAAAAGGCATGACAGTCATCGTGACAGTGTAAACTGAGACTGAAAATACTGTGTCATCATATAACGGTGAGGCATGGCGGAGACCGAACCGCCGGACGGAAGGGCCCCCGTACCCTCCCGGAAATGGACCTTAAGTTCAGCCAAAAATCATGGCACAGGCGGCTTCCAGAAAATTGGTATTCTTTTTGATATCTATATAAATTGTGTTCGATCATAGCTCATAGCTCAGCGGAATACCACCTTGAAGCTCTGGACTCAGTTGACCGCAGAGCCCGTTAGTTTATAAAAGTCGAATCGGTTTCATTACAGGATACACTTTGGTAAGTGTGCTTGGGCTCTCATCGAACTCATTAAACCCTCGTCGGAGGTACAAGATCAAGACTAGGGTTCCATCCTTTCGTCGTCGAAGCGCCTGAAAGTCGAACAGCTTTGACAGCTCCACTTTGGTTTGAGCCGCCAGATAACCACAATCCTGAATCCTAATTTAAAACATTCACCATAAGATACAACAAACATAAAAGATAAAATGGAAGAGATACATACTCGTACTTGGTATTATGATAATGAGCTATCTATAATATAATATATTTAATGTGATACGGTAATACACGGAATTTTCTTTTATTAGTAGTTTTTTTTCGTTTTGACGTTTAGATTACCATTTTATGTTGATTGTTTATTATTTAATTAATCAGTAAAGTACTTAATAATAAATAAATAAAATCAGCAATATAAAACAAGAATCGCTTTTGAATGGATTCGTTTCGAAAAGAACGTTCCTTACTTATATAATAAAGCAAATCTTGCCTTATAATGCCATCTAGTGAGTGGACTAAAAACTACAAAAGCACTGACCTCTGTGGAGAAAGTCTTTAGAACCACCTGACATGCGCCAGGTCGAACCTTGCTACAAGCCATAGCAGTTCTAATCATATGTGCAGTAAGGCTCAAGTTTTGCAAGATTAGTTCGCGCGTGCGCTGTTAAATTGATTTCTAATGTCACCCTTTGACAGTTGTAAAAAAGTGTTAGTAGGAAATTGCGATGTTATTTTGGTTTTTGTATAGAAAAATAAGTGAACACTGAGTAATGCCACAGAAATGAGGCTAGAGGGTAAGCAGTTATGTCTAGTGTGTTAGTGTATTAGAAATCTCTCTAACAGTGTTTGGAAATGCTTTGCTTATGTTGAACTTTAATAGATACCTTTCCAATAATTATAAGCCGAGAAAAATACCTTACCCTTTTAATAACAAAGATCAATATGGGTTAAAGACTTTGAAAGTAACTGCCTCGCTTGATATTGACCGTATGATGGTTTATATAGTTTTCAAAAGTGTTCCAATTAAATATAATTAAAAAAATGACAACTGAACATTGTAATAGATTGGAGATTAAGTAAAGAAAATATATGTTTTATTGGCCATCTTACTAACATATTCTTAAATGTAGATAATTTGACAAACAATACATAATTTAGTAGAGAGCTCGAGTCTTGGCGATAAAGTTACAGTTGTGAAATTCCGTCGTCCTCAAACTTGCGTTCACTTCGCAATTAATCCGTATGAGCAAGCACCCTTTCCTTTTACTGCCTTTTCATGTTCTTACCTTTCCCTCTCAATATACTTCGGAGTTTTCCCATCTCTTAATTCCTAAAGTGCCTGGTTGACGGCAAAAGGCTTGACCCTATTCCGTCATACGTCAGTGGGACAAAATTTTAACTGGCATTTTAATCGGTGTGAGTGTATGAAAAATAACAACAAAAGAAAAGGTGCGTTCATGTTTAATGCTCCGGTCCGGTTTTTAAACTGAGCTGTTAATAAAGACCAAATTCCTTTACTGTCAAAATACACCAAAATATTCACATATTATTGCCAAAAGTGATCGATTAACCGCAATAGACTTACCCGTATTACGTAAATGGGGCTTAATTACAATCGGAAACTTGTGGGCAATTACGCCTCTGCTTACCCCGGGACACAGGCGTGACTGTGTCTGTCGTGTCGATATTAAAACCGGAATAGTAGGATAAATTTGTATACTCGTATCATTTTAGAGGTCCTATTTGATACCACAGTATTAGTGTATAAAGGTATTAGAGTGAAAACCAAAATGTAACCAAGGCTTACGAATAAAAGGAATCCGTGACCCTGATGGATCCATTGTATTCTCATGGGATTAGGGTGTTATCACGCGATAATGTGACGGGACGGACGGCAAAGACCCTTGTTCTAGTGATGGCCGAGACACACTGCTATCATAGTTGGCTAACAATTTTAAAATGACACGATCCTTGGGTTGCCCGAAAAATATACTTATAATTATAAACTATATCTACGTAATATACACATATTATCTTGTTTTGCCTGTGCACGGCCACTCTGTAAATGTATTTTATATGTTCAGCAATGGACGTCTCTACTCAGTGTCATTTCAGGCACTTATTTATTTCTTTATTTAAAACTCATTAAGTCCGCCTCGTGCATTGTATTATACAGATAATACAATGCACGAGGCGGACTTAATGACACTTTTTTTTATATGTTACAGGGGGGCAGACGAACAGACGGGTCCCCTGATGGTAAGTGACAACCTCCGTCCATGGACAACTGCAACTGGACAGTCGTAAGTGTGCTGCCCGCTTTTGGGGGTGAAGAGGGATGAGAGTATAAGGAGAGGGGAGTTGGGCCTCCGGAAACCTCACTAATTTCGGGGAAATGCAAGGCAAGTGTTGCTTCACAATCGGTTTTCTGTGAAGCCGTGGTATCGCACCGGTCAAGCTGGCCCATTCGTGCCTAAGCATGGCTCTACCACTTAAATCTGAGTATATCAGAGGAAACTTTATCAGGTAACATTATAACAAAATTAGCGATAATCATATCAGTAACCATTAATCAGCAAATAAACAAACGATATTCTTCACTTTTTTCGCAAAACATTGTTGCGGAAGGAACCCTATATTTTTCGACATAGTACATAACGCTACTTACGAAAAGCTGTTCATTCTAGCATTTCGTGTGTCCTCTTAGATTTCAGTTTGCCGCTTGCTACGGACACCCCGGCATATGGACCGCGCACTTGTCGAACAGCGCATAATTTGTCCTCCATTACTGCTCTATAATGCTCTATATTAAACCAGGGTTTTATTAAAGACCAGTGTCGTCTTTCGCCCGTACCAACTGTTCGACTATACGCGAAATTGGGGGAACCAAATAAATTATGCATTCGATACATTGAATGTTCTTTGTAATAGATTTTTTTATCTAAAGGGTGATCGGCACCTGTTTCTTTTTGTTTTGAATTTAGGAGGACAATAGCCTGGTTTAGGTAATATGTGGCGACTTTTTTAATTTGGTATTCTGGATCCAATGCATTGTTGACATTCTTTAGGAAGTCTTCAGCTTGGCTATACTTTTTTTTTATTTTATGTGATAGGGGCGACAAGCAGACGGGTCTCCTGATGGTAAGTGACCACCGCTGCCCATGGACACCCGCAACTCAAGAGTCACAAGTGCGCTGTCGGCCATGTAGGTAGGAGACCTGCCTGCTGCTGTGCTCTTTTCTTTACTTATAGTTTTACCGTGCCGTACAATTACCGAATGTAGCTAATCAAACTTTCAATGATAATGCCGTTAGCAAAACTTCATTTTTATTTAAGTACACAAACATAAATTAGAGTATTTTTAAGTATATATAATAAATTGGCAGGTACATCTTACATGAAACATTTCGAAAGCCAAGTTCGATTTGTCCAGTTATCACTATCAGTGTGGAGCATATCTCTTACCATTTCTACAGAAAAAAAGTCCTCAGTAGCGTCCTATATTTTGTTGCACTAAATCGCGTCATTTATACAGATATCAAACGCGGATAAACTCAAAATAAGATACAGTAAAGACAGTTACAACTCTGGTCTCCGATGCGAAAATAAACCTTTTTTGGCCTTAAAGTAGTCTAATTAAAAGCAGCAAGTAGAGGAAAAAACACAATAGTGTGTCGTCGGTATGCTTGTGTATCGCACATTGCCATTTCACCTGTTCTTAATGTCCATAGATATGGCGCCGACAGGGTTATGCCTCTTTTAAAAAACATGACGTCACAGTCACTTTACAATAAACGTTTTAATATTATTACAATTCTATCATGCTTCTTAGTAAATTCTCTAGTACTATAATTTAAAAAAAAACAGAACTACACGGCTAATTTCAGGCAATTCAAAATATTCAATCTGAGATATGTTTGAATGATGACAAATGAAATGGGTAGGGCCCTTGTGAAATGAGGTGTGAATATTGAGTCCCTGCGGGGTACATTGGACCGCATGGGGACAGCCCAGCTGCCGAATCCTCTACCCTTTATGTTGCGAAGTACAATGCTGAACAAATTATAGACAGGTATTAAAGTGTTGTTGGTTTTGTAATTGTTGGAGAACGATTGTTACAATGTAGTTATTGGTGGCGCGTGCCGATTGTATGCGGATATGTGTGTTAGAATGTGTTAGAATTTATCGCAGGAGAGCCATGCTTAGGCATGAATAGGCCGGCTCGACCGGTGCGATACCACGGCCTCGCAGAAAACCGGCTCTGAAGCTTGCTTTGTATTTCACCGAAATAAGTGAGGTTTCCGGAAACTAAATTCCTCCCGGAACCCCCACCCCTCATCACCCTCGAAAGCGGAAGACGCTCTTACGACTCTCTAGTTGAAGGTGTCCATGCACGGCGGCTGTCACTTACCATTAGGTCAAACGCCTGTTCGTTTGTCTATTTTTATCAATATTACTTATAAATGTTACCGTATTTTTAATGTTTAGTTAGTATAATTGGCTCACTGCCGTTCTGATTATCTTAACTGAATAAATAATTATAATAAAAAAGAATATTGTGTTATGTACACGTCGCAGTGACGCCTATAATATAATATTTTAGTTCTTCAGACCAAACAACTACTTAAAAGATTCCTTTAATAAAAAACCTACTCCTAAACTGGTAAAAAAACTATCAGAATTAAGTGCACGGAGTCAAGCTTGTGACAATCTTTCCTTACTAATGACTCAACCGAGTGAGGAATTTATTATATTTTTTTATTGAAAATAATTAAAGCGATGAAATTAAACATCATATATAGCTGGACATTATATGATAAACTTTAAACTGATTGCAATGCATTAATGAAATTTCAGACCTTTAAATAAGATATCAGTGGTTAAAATATCTTATTTCCTACAAACTTCTGGGACATTTGACACGGAAGGCATATTAATTAAGTAGTTGCACTTTAACATGGCTTGAATTTGAAGTCTAGGAATTATGGCGATTTTGTTAATTAAGATTAACTACTACTTAAGATATTCTTAAAAGACCTATTTATTTATTACATTTTATATATTTGAAAGTAATTTAAAGTGGTTTAAATCCAAATTGGATGATATGTTTAAAATGCATTTTGAATTCAGCATGTCTACTGCTACTAGTGACCGCGATGACGTACGGCTTGAGGCGAGGTCCACATCACCCGCACGGACAAACCCCGGTTGAACACAAACATCACCATTACAAGCCGAGAGGCTCAGAACCATTGACTGCAGATGCTCAACTCTTACACGATGCTAAGTATGAAGATAATTGTTGAACTAATCTATTTTACTGATAGTTACTTTAAGAATTCCTGCTAGATATGAACAAATAGATAGCTATAAAGGCGGATACTGGATATCTGGCTAACTATAAAGCCCGATCTTTTAGTAGTATTATTGCACACACACACACACTAACGCCCCCCAAAGGGGTGGGTAGTGCGCCCTTCTTTAGTAACTTTTTTTTATAACAGACGGGTCATGTGATGGTAAGTGACAACCTTGGACACCTGCAACTCAAGAGTCATAAGTGCGTTGCCCGCTTTTGAGGTTTATGAGGAATGGGGTATGCGGGGAGGGGAAAGAAGAGAGGGGGTGAGGAGATGGGAATGAGGAGAGGGGTGATGAGGTTAGAGGAAGGGAGAGGAGAGGGGAGTTGGGCCTATGGAAATCTTATTAATTTTGTGGAAATCAAACGCAAGTCTTGCTTCATAAACGGTTTTCTGTGAGGCCGTGGTATCGCACCGTTCGAGCCAGCCCATTCATGCCTTAGCAGTTCAGCAGCAGACTACCACTGTTAATGTACTTACAGCCGAATTTGTAAAATAGTGTTTAAAAAGCAGTGTAGACCTGCTTATAACTGTTAAACTTTCTGAAAAGAATATGTGTTCTAATAGGTAATATGTACTTTGAAAATATATTTAATGGCGTAAATGAAATTGTTCACTCTAGTGATATCATTTTAAAAATCATTTTAATTGCAGACACATAGAAGAAGATTCAGAAGTATTGACTGCAGAAGCATTATCTAAAATGACACCTGAAGAATTAGAATTCCATTACTTCTCAGCTCATGATTTCGATAAAAACTCTATGTTAGACGGCTCAGAGTTGTTGAAGGTTTGTCAAAAAAGGTTTTTTTTAACACATTTGCTCATAAAGTGGCTCTAATTTCACCGCAATTAGGCACATTATATCATCTATAATCAAACTGTGACTTTTTTATTCACAAGTGAGTTATAGCTTTTTTTTTATTGGTTGAGTTGCTTTGTTCTTAAAAACGTTTCGATACAAAAAGATCGTGTTCAATAGTACAAATAAATTACTGTGCCTATGGCTTGCTCATTTCATACAACTTCGTATTTAAATAGATGATTTCAATTTAAACTTTCACTCAAATATAACTTTTGTTTTTTTCTGTAATAAAGAAAACTTGAAATTCCCCATTTTTTACGTGGCTAAAACGCTATCCGCGAAAAGTAAAAAAAAAGAAACCTAGTTTTTTTAGTCTATGGCCGATCTTGTATGGCTGATCTTGTGTCTCATTGTAAGATGCGCGCGCAAAGGAAAACTTATTAATTATTCCCGGAAATTTTCCATTTTCACTGTGGAAATTACAGTTATTTATAAATTAAAATGTCTACTAGTACTAATTATGAAGAAAATGATTTATGTTGTACACCTCCCGATATAAGATGTGAAGCCCTTAACGTTATGGAAAGTTTACTACTTGAAAACTCCAAGGAAAAATATCTATTAGCGTACCAAAATTTTATACAATGGCAAAACAACAAGTGTCAGGTCAGGTGTCAGTCTTTTTCAGAAAATGTGTAAAGAGACTATCTGATGGATTAAGTAGGTTTTATCGTCTGATGATATTGAAAAATTTAAAAACGATACTCCAGATACCCAATATCTGGCTACTAAGGTTAGTTAAAATAATTTTAAATATCTATGCGTCTTCAGCCTGTGATATGTGTTGAACTTAATTATTGTTTCTTTTTTCCAGGTTACTTTAATATTTGGTGTAACTAGTGCTTGTAGGATACAAGAATTAACAAATATAACTGTAAAAGACGTAGAGAACCATGGCCAGATGATTTTAGTGAAGATACATTTCACGAAAAATTAAATACCGAGGTCGTTCCCTATACACGGTCCATTCTATGAAATTGTTAAGAAGTATGAAAGTTAGCGTTCACCAAAAGCAAAAAATGTCCGTTTCCTTCTAAATTACCAGAATGGTAAATGTACCTGTCAGCCTATAGGTATAAACAAATTTGATTTTATGCCTAAAGAAATCGCTAAGTTTTTAGGTTTAGCAGATGCTGAGAGCTACACTGGACATAGTTTCAGAAGAACTTCAGCTGCATTGCTGACTAATTCAGGAGCTGATATAATGACTTTGAAGCGTCATGCTGGGTGGCGATCTAGCAATGTAGCAGAATCATATGAAGAAGATTCGCTCCCATTCCGGAGACTCCGAGACAACTCGACTCTTTGACCACCTGAGTCAAGCAGCGGATAAAGCGCAGGAGCAGTTTCCGACCGCCGAACTGGTGTTTTTGGGAGATTTTAACGCCCACCATGAGTCTTGGCTGGGATCTTCCAAAACTGACCACGCTGGTCGAACTGCCCACGCATTTGCTCTCACGCATGACCTTACCCAACTGGTACTCCAGCCCACCAGGATACCAGACATAACGGGTCAAGCGCCCTCTTTGCTGGACCTACTGCTGACGAATCACCCAGCGCAGTACAGCGTATCGGTTCTCGCCCCTCTGGGATCCTCCGACCACTGCCTGGTGTCGACCTCAGTGCCTCTAGTTACGCCTCCACGACCTGTGGTAACAAGGCGGCGGTTATGGCACTACTCGTCAGCAGACTGGGATGGAATGCGGGAATATTTTGCATCCATCCCGTGGGCTCAACGCTGCTTTAAAGATAGGGATCTGTCGCAAAGTGTGTCTGCCGTGACTGACGAAATCACTGTCGGTATGGAGTATTATATCCCCTACAGTGAAGTCGCCAGCACGAAGACCCGTCCCTGGTTCAATCGCGAGTGCATCCGGGCCGTTGCTCAAAAGCAGTCGGCCTACCGCGCATGGATCAGGGCCCGCGCACATTGTGACCCAGACATTGATCGCCTAAAAGCAGCACTAAACAGAGCCACTAGGGAATGCAAGAGGGCTTACATCAGAGCAGATGCCCAGCGCATTGCACGGTTTGGTCAAGAACTCGTCGCGTACCCTACGGGTAGCCGTAAGTTTTGGCGATTGGCCAAAGCCGTGCAGTCCAACTATTGCCAACCTTCGCTGCCGCCGTTGAACTACCCTGACGGATCACTGGCCCACGAGCCGCAAGAGAAAGCGAATCTACTAGCTGACCTCTTTGCGGCTAACTCCCGAATCGATGACCGTTGCGCGCACACGCCCACCATTGCGTCCTGCGACTCCGCAATGCGGGATATTCGCATCCGGCAGAGGGATGTCCGTGCGGAGCTTCGGTCACTCGATGTCCGGAAAGCCAGTGGACCCGATGGTATTCCGGCGGTGGTTCTTAAGAACTGTGCACCTGAGTTGTCTCCCGTACTAACGCGCTTGTATCGCCTGTCCTATTCCTCAGGAATTGTTCCGGAGGCCTGGAGAGAAGCGAATGTTCAACCCATTCCCAAAAAAGGCGACCGCTCCGATCCAGCCAATTACCGACCTATAGCCGTCACTTCCATACTCTGTAAGGTGTTCGAGCGGATCATCAACACCCAACTAATCCGCCACCTAGAGGATCACTCCTTGTTAAATGATCGGCAATATGGTTTTCGGCCGAACCGATCCACGGGTGATCTTCTAGCGTACGTCACACACCTTTGGGGTGAGGCTATGGATAGGCATGGGGAGTCCTTGGCCATCAGCCTCGACATTGCCAAGGCCTTCGATAGGGTGTGGCACCGCTCGCTTCTCTCCAAACTTCCTGCATTTGGTCTGCCACCTAAACTCTGCAACTGGGTTGCTGCCTTCCTCGAAAAGCGCCGCATTAGGGTTCTCTGCGACGGCGCGGCCTCAGACTTCCACGAGGTAAGCGCTGGTGTACCTCAGGGCTCCGTCCTATCGCCTACGCTGTTTCTTCTGCATATCAATGACATGTTGGCCCTTGGCAATATACATTGTTATGCAGACGACAGTACAGTGCACGGGCGATATTTCGGGCATCCTACTGCCAAGCTGGCAGACGTTGAGGAAAAACGACAGGAGCTTGTCGCTGAGCTCGACCGGGTCTTGAGCCGCATTTCCCAATGGGGCTGTGAGAATCTGGTCGAGTTCAGCGCCAAGAAAACACAAGCGTGTGTGTTCTCTAACAAAAAGTCTCCATTCCTTCCCCTTCCTACTCTTCAGAGCACTCAACTGCCACTGCAGGATAGGCTTAGTATTCTGGGTATGGATATTTGCCGGGATCTCAATCCGCGCGATTACATCGAGAGTGTCACTAAGGCGGCCTCGCGTAAGCTCGGCGTTTTAAACAAGGTGAGACGGTTCTTCTCGCCCGAGCAACTGTGTCTTTTGTACAAGACCCAGGTTCGCTCCTGCGTGGAGTACTGCTCTCATCTCTGGGACGGCTATGCGCAGTATTTGCTTGACGCTCTCGATCGGTTGCAGCGGCGCGCAGTCCGCATTATCGACTGTCCTGAGATCACCCAGTCTCTTGAGCCTCTGCAGTTGCGAAGAGATGTCGCCTCTATGGCAGTCCTCTATCGCCTACATCACGGGGAGTGTTCTGATGAGCTCTTCCAATTGGTCCCACCTTCTCCCTTCCTCTACAGGACTACACGTGCTGGCCTGAGGAGTCACCGTTTGTGCGTCGAAAATATACGTACCCGAACTAAACGGTTTGGCTCTTCTTTCTTGTGCCGATCGGTAAAAGCCTGGAATTCTCTACCAGTGCACGTGTTTCCTTCCCACTATGATCCCTTGTCTTTTAAGCGGGGCGTGAAAAAGCATCTCACCAGGCCGCCATAGTGTGGGTCACCATGCTGCATTGACTAGACATGCAATGAGGATGGTGACCACCACTCTTTGACTCCACCTATTGCTTTCCATCAGGCAAAGTGGAGTCACTATGGTAGGCTAATATAAAAAAAAAAAAAAAAAAAAAAAAATACTGAACAAGAAGGAAATTTGGGCAAAAATCACAAAAAGAATTAGACTTGATTCTGAGGCGCGTACTACTGGCGAAACACCAAGTACATCCAATGATTGGATTTCACCTACCTACACGAATAATGAACCATCTCACATAACAATAGAACATGAAAGTATTTCAGTAAATAATCTATCTCATGAGACCGCTATGACATCAAATACAGTTAATTATAATTTTACTAACTGCACATTTACTAATTGTTTCTCTAAATAAACTACTAAATAAAATATTTTTTAAGTATTATTTTCTTCACAATCGTTGAAAAACGTCGTATGATACACGTGTATTGCGTGTATCGCGCCATTGAGACCCTCACCTAATGGCTCGGGTTTCAATGGCGCCTCAGCAGTAATTACTATCATTACACACTTGTACCATAATGTACTATTATTAAATGTGCACACTTCTACATTTTCTGATTCATTGTGATGGACTGCAAAAGGAGGTAGGAAAAAGTATGTCTTCGAATTTTAGACGGTTTCGAACTACGTAAGAAAACTGCACTGAAATTGAAGTAACTTTACATTGCGATTGCGTTGTGACGAAGGCGTTTGTACACCTACATATGTTAGGTGGTTTGTGTTTGTGTTTTATGGAATTAAAAAATATTTAATATACATTATTAATTGTAAATAATGTCTCGGACTGCCCGGCACCAGCCAGGTCGAGTTATGAGACCCTGACTTGCTTGATCCTTCTTTCTATTATTTTTTTTATATTATAAAGGCCAGACGAACAGACGGGTCACCTGATGGTAAGTGGCAGCCGCCGTCCATGGACACCTGCAATTCGAGAGTCCTAAGTGCGCTGACCACCTTTGAGTTTGATGAGGAGATGGGAAAAGTGGAGGGGGCAGAAGGTTGAGAAAAAAGGAGAGGGGGAGTTGGGCCTCAGGAAACCTCACTAATTTCGGGGAAATACAACGCAAGCGTTGCTTCACAACCGGTTTTCTGTGAGGCCATGGTATCGCACCGGTAGGGCCGGCCCATTCGTAAGCCCACCCTAAGCATCGCTCTACCACGTATAAATTAAATCTGTTCTGTCTTTGCATACCCCTTTAGGAGATACACGCGTGAATGTATGTATGTTAAATATATGTAAGAACTGCATATATTATTCACAATTGTAATATATACTAATCTAAGCATTATATTTTCAGGCCGTATATCATACCATAGAGCACGAAGCTCCCAACCCAGATGCTGATTCGTCTATAGAACCAGAGGCAAATGATCTTGACTCTTACATTGGTAGGAATTTAATATAACTGTATTTTCTTTGAAGATACCTTTTAAAACGCGATGATGTAACATTATATGACAACGAAAATTAACGTTTATATAACAAATGTAATTCTATTCGTTCGTCAAATATGTAGTCTTTTATTTTTTAAAGGGCATGTACAATAAATATAGGTCATATATTTTGCAGAAGTACGATTTATGTATTTTTTATATTTATGCTAATTAGTTACCATCTTAAACGTTGAATCCACCACTGGCAGCATTTGCAGGTTCTCCACCTGCAAATGCTGCCAGTGGTACTCTGTTTTATAAAATTTCAGCGTTGGTCGATCGAACTTTGGAGTCGGATGATAGAGACGGGGATGGTTACGTGTCCTACGCTGAGTATCGAGCAGCGAGAGCAAGCAATCCATCAGAACGTACACCTAGAGTACTTGCGTCTAATACACTTTAATGCAAATAAGTGTTTATGTACCTGTACTGCACAAATTACAAAATGTACTACCAATGTGTATATTCCATTTCATATATCTTAAATAGTATTGAGTCTTGAACACTCTTGAATCGGTATTCTAAATATGTAGTTTGATTTCTTAAAACTGTTGTAAAACTTTTTTATTTTTGAATAATCTTTTATTAGCTGAATATCATTATATAGAATCTAATTAGTGTGTTAAATAAGAAGTGTACTGGCAATTTGACGCTATGTATTGATTCAGTTATATATATGTATTTCAATAGTACTGGGCCCAATGTCTGAACAATGTACTTGATATTGCCTAGCGTTAACTTGTGATCAGTAATTAGTATTCTTATTATTTTCTGAGTTAATGGAAAACATTACAATCTGAAATAAGAATCTTCATTAGTATAATCGAAGGCCTACATTTTTCATTTCTTTTACAATAATAAAGAATTTGCTAATAGATACAAAGGTAAGAAAACAAATATGTATACATATTTATGACATGTTTCAAAAGGTTTTAAATTTATTTAATAGGTTTTTGCAGCAATGTGTGATTTGACTGAAAACTACAGTACAAAGGTACTAAAGATTTAACATCATCAATAACTATCATATAGCTATAAGTTTACTTTGTTTACAAATATAAACGGATGAAATAAAGTAATTTTGCATTTTGTATATTTTGCAAATAAATCTTCTCTTTAATTGACTACTTATTAAGTGTTACAATTTAAGTAGCTATCATTCTTATAATGTGACTTATTTTCACTGTTACATCTAAGTTAATATCTTTTTCTCTAACGAATTTAGTATTTTTTCCTACTGAAAGTTGTTTTGTTTGCTGGTACTCAATCTCTTTGCTGCCAACAAGAAAAATTATGAAGATTTTAGCATCTCAATTGATCAAACTATCGTAACTATTGAAACAAAAAAAAAAAAACAAATGAGCAACAGAGTTCCCGTCGGTATTGGGTGATATGATATGTAGGTGAGATTGGTTTAGCGGACTACTGTATTAAACAGCAATATAGTTCCTACCATTTGAAGGACCTTCGGCTTATGGTCTTCACAAGGTTGCAGGGAGTCGTTGAAGTATGTTTTGAGGACGAGTTAGTGGTTGAGATAGTTGAAGAGCTTTTATTTGTGTGGTCTCTTGTAGCTACGAGAGAAATTTTCGCAACGATAATCGTTATCGAGTATTAATAGGTGCCAACACTATCATCATAGTTCTTTTTGATCCTCGATTTTTATCGATTTATTTTTATCAGACCAAAGAATCCGACTTTGGAGTCTATTGATGTTGGTTGGAGGCTAAATAATACGACAGGTATAACAGAACATTCCATGCAGCCAATATGACTCGTTAGTAATTTTGTTAGAATTAAGTTAAGTATGTTTTGTTACAAATCGTAGACTAACAAAAGTATTAGGATTAGACCACCTCATAATAATGAAAAAAATATTTATTATAACAAAAAGAACGTTTACTGTTTGTTAGTCCAAGTTTTGTAATATATGTGTTTGTCTATTCTTCTCTTCTTTTGATATCAGGCGATTAAAATATTTCACTCGCCGCATTTATAGCGTGTATCGCAGTTCATCCTTCTTTCTCCCCACTCGGTCGCCTGTTTAATGCCTCTCGATATTTCCGCATAAGGCTCCAAGTCCGTGCTATTCCTAAAAAATCGATAAGTTCATGGCAAAGTAAAATAAAGTAAGGTATTGTGCAAAAATGTGTTGTTTCTGTTTTGTATGGTCCTAAAATCTTTTTATTTTTTTATTTAGTTTGACTTCTTACTATAGCTGTGTAAATTTCCACCAATAAACGACACTGTTCAATGCCATAGAATATTAAAATAATTAAAAAAGCAATAATAAAAGACACAAGAATTAAAAAATAATAATAATAGGTTAGTACTTCCATCATCCTCTTAATATAATGGTAACTAATTACTTACCCTTGTAGAAGTCTAGCGCCTTGCAGCAGCAATTCAGATCCAGAGGCATACAGACCAGCTTGTTGGGGTCTCTGACATGACAGCAAATAGAGGCAGCCATAATCTTTCTTCTGTTGGCCGGCGATGTAGCTCAAGTATAACAAGATTTCTTCTTCACTAATGTAGGTTACATTTTTGTTGTCTGTTGGATAAACTTATTTACAATGTTTTGGGAACTTAACACTTTTAATTTAGTTATTTATTATATATTTAGAAAGACATTTCAGAACCCAAAACTGAAACATACACAATTTAATTCCCTGATTGATTAGTTGTGTATTACAATGCAAACATACAATATTTAGGTAACGTTCAATGTTGCAAGTAAAGTGAGACCCCTTATTTGGTCTGTGATAATTGTCAGACTTGTATTGTGTTTCGAGATAGCGTCTAGCTCAAGCATTGTTATTTAGTTATTAACCGTAATCCCCATCAAAACTTTGAATCGCGATACTCTCCGTCCATTTATTTGATACAATTTACTGGTCATTTAGCAGTGAGAGCTTGAGGTTCAGATAATCCTTTAAAAATGAGATTAAACCGGCGGACATGACAAATGCATCGTCTGTATATATTGGATTATGGAATGGTCAGTTTTGTTTGGCATGTGTGTACGCAGATGGATCTATTCATTGGTCATGATTTCCTGGTCATTATATACTTTGTATTGTTGTTTTTTCTGTTTAAATATTTCCTTATGATAACGGCTACCGCGTTGACTATAAATTATCTTTGTTGTTATCACTTCGTGTTCTTGTCTATTAGTTATTACCGGTACTTTCTTTTTGTTCAATTGAATTGAAAGTTTTGAAAATCTTAATTAATTTTATTTTAACATTTTGTATGTGTAATAACTAAAGCAGCTGATTTCTTTTTAGAGATACCTGGATTTTCCTCGATAAAGTATTATTATAAGCAAAAATAAGTTATATTACCGTCAAGGCTTCTTCCATAGTTATGACCGCCTTTCCAAGCGCCAGCGCCGAAGAAGCCCGCCGCTAAGATCAGAGCCTTCAATACGATTAGTATCACCAGGTTGGTTAAGTTTAAACTTAATACCTGTAAAGAAAAGGACTTACGTAGAATATGATTTTAATAACATAATGCACACTCTTGTTGCTCGCGGCAGTGAGACATAGTGTAGCAGTTCTGCACACGTAATGTTAGGTTTTTTTTATATTATAGGGTGACAGACGAACAGACGTGTCACCTGATGGTAAGTGACAACCGCCGTCCATGGACATCTGCAACTCGAGAGTCGTAAGTGCGCTGCCCGCCTTTGAGGGTGATGAGGGATGAGGGTATACGGGGAGGGGAAAGAGATGGGGATGAGGTGGTGGGAAAACTGGTGAGGGGTCAGGGGAGAGGAAAAAGAAATCCTATTTAGGCGGATTCCAAGAGATGAAGCTATAATCTTATAAAACGTTGTCATTAATTACCTGTTAAATTTTGTAAACAATACTATTTCCGTTTCTCTTCTTATGAATAAATAATACATAAATAATTAAACTGATTACAGGTATTTTTGAATTATCAAGAGTCAGTCATGAAGCAGGTTGCCTGATTGTGTATATTGTGTATCAGGCAACTAGCTTCATTCCATTGTTGTTTGTGGTACTGTTGCTTGACTGGCAATTGATTTAATGCATATATAGAACGAACAAAAAGGCAAGATATGGTCAAGCACAATTTAGACAAACATCGAAAGTATGATGGACAAATTACCGCAAAAGGTGCAGAGCCACTTACGTTTTGTTAATATTTTTTCAAATTCCTTTTATCCTTTAAATAAAACATACCATAAATGTGGCTGTGCAGATCAGTACGATAATATTTTGGGATTGTAAAGTTTTACTTGGTTTACCCACTCCTGTTCCTTTGAAATGATAACACAGCCACTTTTCAGAAACGGTTCGCATGACGTCATTTTTAACTTATCGTTCTGAGACCTTTCAATGAGTCATTTTCTTAGGAACTCAATACAAAAAGCTTATTGCTCATGCAACGAACGCGTGCAACTTTAAAAACTGAGTGCAACATGTACGAACCTGAGAAACGCAGTCAAAACCAACCTGACTGCTGCCAGTTGACCTGGATATGAAGTCTCTTGCTATGCTGGTCACAACCTGCCCTCCTGTACCGCTGAGGAAACTGCCCGCAGCGTCCAGAAACGAAGATCTCCCGTACTGTGCTGTGTCATTCCCGTTATCAAATCTTGCGATCGAGTCTTGCTCATCTTTGAAAAGTGCCGGGGGTTTTTCTCGAGGCAGTAAAGCATTTGTGTCATACCCTTTCTTAGGATACATCTTCTTTGCATATTGGGGAGAGGAATACGCTCCAGAATGTTCTGCGGAAACAAATAACGCACTGGATAAAAACAATAGGTAAATTGCAACCATTTTGTCCGGTGGTTGAAATGCAACTGCGGTTTGGAACAGGTAGTGTCCACAATAGCTTCAGATAGTTTGCAGTAGTCGGTCTGTGTTCCGTTGTTTTATCTCTTCCCTAGTTCTTTTGTTTGCACGCACGGTGACATCTCGTAATGGGTCTATTGTTGTTGGGTTTTAGTGGCGAAATGGCATTTTTTTAAGAATAAATCTAATGAATGGATGCACTTATGTAAGTGCGTTATGCCTTTGTTAAGTTATTGGTGGACTTTGAGATAATTTGGATATGGTTTGTTAGGGATTTTTATGCTAAGAATTTGGTAATATGTAGTTATTTATGCGAACACGATATTTTGTAAAATGCTACGGCGTTAAATGCTGCAGATACGATCGATGCCGGGAACTTTATCAGTAAGTTTTAGTCTTTATCAGTTCCGAGACTCTGAAACTTCATAGTGGATAAGGCTAGAAGTCTGAATGTTTAGTGAGTAATACGGGGTAAAATAGCAAGTTACCTACTTATATTTTCAATTCCAATTCAGTACCATGTTACTATTAGGTCTTGCGCCACTTTTTGCGATATCAAAACTGATGACAGTTTTCAAAATATCGTGTAATCTGTATCGTGCAACCTTAAAAGGAACATAACGCCTAATGCATGCAGTCTATACCAGTTAAAACATTCTATCATAAACATACAAATATCAATTTACTCTTAAGACACAAAAAGACTTATAAATGTTAATATATTTCGTGATGCAACAATTTTTAGGTATCTAATTGCCATTACATTCTATAACAAATCCTGGAATGACAATATCGGTGATGTACATGACTTAGACATCGCAATCCGTCTAACTTGCAAATATTGTATGACGTTCCATGCAATATGAAAGCGAAAAGAAATTGGTCAAGAAAGTAAAATGACATGAAAGCTGCTTTCAATAGACACAACAAGTAAAGTGCACTGAACAATGACATCAGTACTTATCGTACATTGTTATTATATATAAACATTCATATATTGCCAACAAGAACTTTGTTTTTTAAAACAAAATAAAACAAAGAATTTAGATGAAGATGATTAAAATTTTTATTGTATCACAAAGAGTATGGTTTGGCAATTATGAGTGAAAAATGATATCTGGCAAATGTACACCACGACCACGCTGGCAGATGTCAATTCTTTCATCAAAATTTTTAATCACTTCTTGGCAAAATGGCGGGTCTATTTCGTTAATCGTGTCACGGATTTCGAGTTTTAAGGCTGCAATCGATTCGATTGGCTCCGTATAGACTCTGTCCTTAACATAGCCCCAAAAATAATAATCCAGTGGTGTTAAATCACACGATCTGGCTGGCCACTTAACAGCTGAATTTCCTGAAATTATGCGACCATTCGAACTGTTTTTAATTGTTGAATGTCTACTTCCTAAAAATCATGTTAATAAAAATATCGTGACTTAATGTTATGTCACAATAACAGTAACGGCACAAATGTTTATATTACGCAACAAAATCACATCAGTCAACAGAAGTGTTCCACTAGGTTTAACATCGTCACCTACATTGTACAATCTTGTTCTCTTACGACTAATGCAGCTGCTGCTGATTAACTACAATTTTCTCACTTTACTAACGTTTTGTTAAAAATAGTTGCATCCCGAAAAATATTAACATTGATGAGTCTTTTTGTGTCTTAAGAGTAAAGTGGTATTTGTATGTTTATGATAGAATGTTTTAACTGGTATAGACTGCATGCATTAGGCGTTATGTTCCTTTTAAGGTTGCACGATACAGATTACACGATATTTTGAAAACTGTCATCAGTCTTCATATCGCAAAAAAATGGCGCAAGACCTAATCGTTACACGTTACCGAATTGGAATTGAAAATATGAGTAGGTCACTTGCTATTTTGGTTTGCAATAAATTGATCGTTTCGTTGGCTGTCATGTCAGTAATATCCACTTCATCGTGTCCATGTCCATGATGAAGTGAATATCACTGACATGTGGTTTCAACAGGACGGTGCCACATGTCACACAACCAACGAAACCATCAATTGATTGCAAATTAAATTGCTCGATTGCATAATTTACGAAATTCAGCCTTTGATTACCAAAAAATAACGTAATTTAATTCAAGTACCTATTCATAAAAGTGTAACAGGTAAAATTGTTAAAATAAAATAAAAATATATTACTTATAATTTATTGTACTTTTTTTTAAGTAATCCCGAAATGTTATGTGTATGAGTACATGTCTAAATCCACTAGAACTTAAAAAAGAAATATACACACATTCGAAAAATAACTCTCCTGCTGGTGCTGTCAGGTATAGAGGCCTGTTTCCTTTGTATCAAATATATATATATATATATATATATATATAACAGAGTTTTCAGATAAGATAGAAAATTTGTACTCGTACTAAATGTATACATAGCAATCCACGTTTACTATTTTGTGATTATCAAAACAGACATGAAAAGTAAAATTGTTTGACAATAGTGACGTATGATGTCACTCACAAGTCTCTTACTTTTCATTTATTTTATAAAAACGAACTAGGTAACTGAGGTCTATTTTTTAAATTTTGCCGCTATTTCATGTATATTTTTACATAAGTATAGGAAGACGTTCCATATAAAACGCTTAAAGTTAGTAGCAGAACCTGTGAGCCGGACATTATTGAACTCATGAAGGCTCTTGTTTGCACACAAATGATGCGATCCATGCTTAAGCAGGAATGGGCTGGCTTGATCGGTGCGATATCACGGCTTCACAGAAAACCGGTTGTGAAGCAACGCTTACGTTACATTTAACGGAAATTAGTGAGGTTCCGGAGACTCCTCTATTTTTTCCCCTCCCCGCATCCTCATCCCTCATCACCCTCAAAGGCGAACAGCGCAGTCACGAGTCACGACTCTTGAGTTGAAGGTGTTCATCGACTAAACTAAACTAAACCAATTGTGCTGTTCGTATAATGTGAAAAAAAAGAAACATTCAAATATATCTGGTATTCTATTTGTGTTTAGGTTCTAGATTTCCATGAAATGTCTTCGATATATTTATTATGTGTTAATGACTATTAACATGATGTTTGATTTGTTGGGTATTTATCGATATTGTTAAAGACATTCAACAATAAAAAGTTCTTTATACTATCTTCACTAAAGGAACTTAAAATAATTTTATACAATGTGTCCATCATAGAAAAGCCTATTACGAGGACAGGACAGCCTATTACGAGGACAGGACAGCATATTACTATTTATACAGTAATAAGCTGTCCCATTTCCCACCTTTACAGATGGAACTCTCTCTGAAAATTTAGATGGTTACAACCACCTCTTCATTTAGAAAAATAATTATTTAAATAGACAAAGAATGTGGTTATATAAATCCTGGTCTCTAATATGCTTGCTAATTGCCATCTAGTGTAACTTTTTTAAAATATTTTAATGCCGTCTCCTCCACAGAAATGACGCTGTCTAACGTTCCGTAAACATTGTAAAGATGGCGCTGTTCAGCTATATCCAATTTTGGTAGTTTATAGTATATTTAATAGATGGCATTAAAACAATAAACACAAGATCTTGAGGTTTATCTGATCAACCAATATAATGTGAGCGTTTTGCATTGTGATAAAAATAAAATGTACCTTCATGATGCAACATATTTTTTATGGTCAGTCGAATCCAATCTATTTTATTATATGTATATTTAAAAATTAAAGTGAGACAATAAACTAATAGTTTAATAAAAGTTCAAAAGCTTTGGGCATCTTACCAAGTCTCCATTTACGTCATAAACACACTTTCGTCGTCTCGATGGAAAAGAAAAATTATATGTGAGTCGTAAACATTTCACACTCTTCTTTAGGATTCCGTACCCTAACGGACCGAGTGGACCTGGCAAGTTGAAATTTATACCAGATTTTGAGGTCTATAGTCCCTATTAGGTGTATATAAATCAAGGGTCCAGAGTCAAAACAATAAAAAGATATGTGCAAATTTAGATTTTTGCGAAAACTTATAAGTACCAAAATTTACTTAAATTTTCAACTTTCGCGCTGGATAGGTATTATTTAGAGCATGAACGATACGATACCTTGACCCTGACCGCAAAATGACTCGGGATTGATACGCCAGTTCTTCGGAGTTGAACAACTGAACCTGTTTAAAACCTCATTAAACTTCGCCTTAGTTGTAATTTATTCATAGACAACCGGATCAACGAGAACCGTGTAGCAGATTACCTTTTTGTAAACCTTTCTTTTGTAAACGTTAATATAAAAAATGGGTTAAATAATGTAATAGGGTAACGAACTAAAGAACCCACCACTCACCCTCGGTTTGTAGACCCTAAGTATAACAACGGACAATGATAAACTGCAATGTATTGCGTTAGACATTGAAAGTAACCGAACTCCAGTTACAGAGATGTAGTTAATTAGATATTATAGGTACCGAATGAAGTACCTATCTGGTAAATTTTAGGCTTATTCTTTATTATTGCCGTATGTCTTCTCTCGGTTGGATGGACGGATGGCCATCACATCTCATCATGGGTGTCGTAACTGGCCAATAAGGGATCGAACACAACGACAGTACAGGCAAAAAGTGGGTGTTTGAGACACCTCTGCCTACCCCTGCAGGTAAATATGCGTGAGGGTATGTATGAATGTGTATGGGTACTTTTATCATTCATGTAACGTATTCTTCATGAAATAACTCAAATGAAAGGTATAAAGAGCTAAAAGATTTGTCACTTTATTTACATTGTTAAAATAATTAAGGTAAGAATAATTAAAGAGAGAGCGTTCTAAAGCGTTCGAAGTTCAATGGTCGTATTTCATGGTCAATGCAGTTATCATAATGTTAATGAGCGGTACTTCTATCTTATATAGGGTTGACACGCTCACGTCTTATTTGTTAATTCAATGAGATTTAACACACACATACATTAGTTTTCGTCTAAGTTACCAACTTTGCATAGGTTTCTATATTTAGATAATGGCAATGGAGATAAAGCCTGCAAAAAAAAACAGAATGGAAAAACCATTTTGAGTTGTCTATTTGTTTCAAGGCAATTTGTTATAAATTTTGAGGGTTATAGCTATAAAAATCTATTTTTTTTTTTTACTACCATACAGTCGTGGTCAACTAATTAGGGACACTCTCTAGTTAATCCAAATTGTGAATTTATTTTTTATTTTCCAACGAGTCTAAACAATATTCCACATCTTTTACATGTAAGTATAATTAGTCATTTATGTGCCTAATTATAAAAACAATAACAACTTCTTAAACATTAAACCTCTTTACAGTATAGCTGATAGATGATCACAGTGCTATTTGTTCAAAGAATGCTGGCTGGCCATTTAATTAGGGACACTGAGATATTGCGTCCTAGTTTCAAAATCTGAATCTCAATTATTATTTTCTTTCTTCTCCTATTCTTTGTGGTAGTTTTGGCGGCAATCTAGATTTGTAATTTGTTTTGAGAGTTTTGAGAGTTATTTTGAAGAACAATGGGCAAAAATAAAAGTTGCGATGCAACACTACGAAAAATTATCATGAAGTTTGTCGAGCGTGGTTGGTCATACCGAAGGATAGCAGGATATTTAAATTGTTCAAAAACTATGGTATGCAATGCAGTGCAACATTTCAGGCGCAATAACACAACTTTAAATGTGCCCAGAAAAAAAAGATCGAGAAAAATAACTCCGCAAGAAGATAGAATGATAACCAGGTTAGCTAAGAAAGATCCGTTTCTAGGCTCTATTTTAATTAAACATGAAGTGTTTGGGGCAGACGAAAGAGTCAGTGTATCAGCGAGGACAGTTCGACGACGTCTGGTAGAAGCAGGGTTGTTCGGAAGAGTGGCTCGCAAAGTACCGTTGTTAAAGAAAGAGCATAGAAATGCACGTTTGGCGTTTGCACGTAAATATGGACATTGGACCTACGACCAATGGCAACATGTATTATTCTCTGACGAGACCAAGGTTAATTTGATTTCTTCAGATGGAAGGCAATACGTACGGCGTCCTGTAAAAGCGGAAATGAATCCAAGATTCACAAAAAAGCAGGTGAAACATGGCGGAGGAAACATTAAAATGTGGGAATCATTTTCTGGACGTGGAGTGGGACCTGTGAGGAAAGTTCAGGGTAACTTAGACCAACATCAATACAAGGCAATATTAGAAGAAACTATGCTTCCCTATGCTGAGGAACATCTTCCTATTATATGGACTTTTCAGCATGATAACGACCCAAAACATACAGCCCGTTCAGTCAAGTCGTTTCTTAACAGACAGTCGGTATCAGTGCTAGATTGGCCAGCAAATAGCCCCGACCTCAACCCAATCGAGCACCTTTGGCACGAAATTAAGAAAAAAGTTGCCATTTATCGTACCACAACTTTAGATGAACTTAATGAAGCTTTTTGTGAGGCATGGGCAAACATTCTTGTTGAAATATGTCAGAAACTGATAATGTCTATGCCACATCGGTGTCAAGCGGTAATTACTAACAAAGGTTTTGCTACTGGGTACTGATTTTACCCGTAATAAAATGAAGTTGTTAAAGAAATTAAAATACTGCAGATTATTAGTTCTGTTTAACTCTATTTTTCATTTTACTTTACTGTTCTTAATTAAATGTCCAGCTACAGAATTGTACCTTAAATTGAATACATGGTTAACCTTTGATATTAAACACTTTTTTATATTTATTTAATCTTTTATTTACAGCCATTTATAGTATAATAATCGGATCAAATTATGCAAATAATAGTTACTGAGAAATCAACAGGGTTTTATATTTATATGTACATAGCCGGTTATTGCTGTCCACTATCTTGAATGTCCTTAATTAGTTGACCACGACTGTATATGTTTTTAGATGAGGGACTAAGAGTAGGGGAAAGAGGAGAGAGGGGAGTTGGGCCTCCAGTACCCTTACTCACTCTACAATATAATGCAACCATTGTTTGTCTACCGCTTCTCTGTCAGTATTCTTACTGTCGAGTCGGCACATTCGTGAGTAAGCGTGGCTCCTCCACGGTAAGTAATCTAGAAGCTTGAATTAACTTCTATTCAAATTCGTAAAACACACCAACGTAAGACTGAAAGTAAATAGCATTTAGCATACCATTACATCTTTAACGAATAAGGTTGCCTAGGACTCCTTAAGAAAGTAATGATTGATTGACTCTTTATTGTACAGTCAGTTACAACATTAGCTAATAAATACTTTACTAAAAATGCGTACCATTGGCGGCTTTTTCGCAATTAGCAATCTCTTCCAGGCAACCATTGGATGTAGAGAGAGATGTGATTTGAAAGAGGGTATATATAGATAGTATTACTTGTTTACTATCCAGATTGTGTAAGAAAATAAGTAAAAGTAAAAAAATATGCGTGCCGTCAACCCTGCAATAACTAAAAGTTGCGGTACAGAGCGGTGTGGCCGTGAGAGCGGACGGTGAAAAGTACCAGAAAGTGAAACCACGTACCGAGCTTTGGCCGTCACGCCGCAACCGAGTTCAAGTAAATTTTAAGTCATAGATTGTTATCTAATGGCAAAAGTAAAAGTGTCATCACGACTTCGACTATGTAATCTAGCTTCATTATTTCAGACAGCTTTAAATTTATATTTAAAGTTGCATTTTGTATCAGGTAAATGCTTGAGCCTATCTTTGACATATTGAATACAATGGAATAGAAGACACTGTACTATACGTTAGAGGGCTCAGTCTTCCCTGCAGCAGCAAGTTCCAATAAGGGGGCACCCATTAATTACGTGAGGTGTTTTTATGATTTTTGAAGCCCTTTCCCAAATATTACGTGATAGTTTTGAAAATGCATATTTTTCTATATATAAATAAATGATTATTATTATTTGCTTATGGACTCTCTCTCACGTGTAGATTCCGATGCCAAGCATTTCACGAGAAAAAAAAACTATAAAAAAATAATCGGCATGTTGAATATCCTGAATAGGCATAGAGGGTGGGTAGTTGATAAGCAATTTCTGAATCAACCGAACCAACAAATGGACAACATTTAAAGGAGAAAACAACTAGCAAAATAGTATTGCACTTGGGAGCAATCAATATCTTTAACTAAATAAAAAGATAAAGAGTCATCTAAAAGAACTTACTCATGTTCTTTTAGATGACTATGATGACTATTCTATTAAAATAAATTTGTAGTTTTTTTCTTTGAACTTAAAAGCCCTTGTTTTTTAACTCTTTTGGTGCACTCAATTAAAGGTTTCATTTCAGAATGAAACGGAATAAGATGCATAATGGTATAAACCATTTAGCGTTAAGCGGTTTCTTAGCCAATTGTAGACCGATTTTAATTATTTTATTAGATTTTTATTTATTCAAAAGAGTTTACTCCTGCTTTAGTCCATTTTGTAACCAAATTAGGATTTGTTCATAGGGTACCAGGAAAATTACGGATAAGTTTTTAAATTCCACGTTTTTACGATTTAACGTATTGCGCAAAGGAATTGACAAGGCGCATTAAGTGCGGCTATCTACTGTTTTTAGAAGTCAATTAAAAAAACTTTACGATACTTCAAAACGAACAAACAATTATTTTATGGGTTTAACTCCTTTTGAGATATAGCGCGAAGAGTGCAGGGCGCTCGGCCGTACATGCAGCGAAAGGTGAATAGAGAATTCCAATACATAATACAGATAGTTGTTGATACACATGATTCGGTAATTTTAAGTATATATATATAATTAAATAACTATTTATATATTAAAATAATTTTGCATTAACTAAAAAAATATTACATTACATTTGAATTTGAATATTCACCGTTTTCTCATTTTCGTGCAAAGCGCTGATAAATATTTTCGTGATATTAAAATAAAATGGGGTGATAAAGCTGAATTGCTGAGATAGCATTACACAAAGTAGGTATGAAGCCCATTGCAATTTTACATCTTCCATAACCAAGAATGGTCCTTTCAGCAAGACAGCATCGGGACATAATGCTCGATCTACCCAAGCACGGTTTCTGACTTCTGACGTCATCTAGTCCCGATCTTATTGCGCTGGATTATGATTTATGGTCAGTTTTAGAGAGTATGCCTAAACTCCATTATAATTTGGAGTCCCTAAAACAATCCATAAGATTATCAGTGAAGAATTTTCCCGTGGAGAGTGTGTGTTTATATTGGTGTCAACGTTTATAACGTAAACCAAATACAGTCCTTCATTATTTAAAAAATAAAATAAAATCATAGTCAATCAATAAAAAAAAGTTATTGTCAATCTGATGTGTCTTTATTCGTCTCTGCGTAAATATTATTATTAGTAAATTTTCCGTTCCTTCTTAGTACTAAGTAATAAGAGGAACTCACAAAATACTTATTCTACGATAAACTATATTTTAAAAAGTAAACTAGAACACTACCGGCCTGATGTCGAGCAAGTATTACGAGTACTTACTTAATGTTTTCTCTATTAATTTTCTATGTCTCAATTTATAAATTATTATTAGCCGCTAATAATAATTTATAAATGGTAATTATCCTTTTTTTTCTAAGTAAATGGTCTAAAAGTAATTCAGTAAATTCATTTTAGTCGCTGCTTACAAATACAAATTATTACTTGAAAACTTGCAACTGAACTATAACTAAGGAATGTTGTAACTTCGCGAGTTTGTATTATTGTTTGAGAATATAATATCAAATTTGTAGCTTTTACAGTTCAACTGTTAATTTACCAGACTAAATAAATATTATAATACCAACACAAAATCAATATTTAATTACGCTATTTTTACCAGACTGCACACTGCTAGGAGCGTTTTCTTTTTCTTGTTTGTTTATAACCTCTATGACAATTTCGTATTGAGTAAGGTGTTATTTAATACGAAATTGTGTTTACACTAATATAAATATTATACACGACCAAACATCGTGAAATTTATTTACTCACGTGGTACAGAAAATCACAAAATATTTATACCATTCATCTAAAAAGCCATGTGGTTCTTGGTGAAGTAGAATAGGGCCACTATATCTCTTTCCGTGGGTTTTGTAAAAGGCGACTAAGGGTTTAGACTATTTTCTATCGACAATATTCATGAGTGAAACTAAATTATGATTGGCAAAATGTGGAATTTTTAGAAGCCTCTGCCTAACCCTTCTTGAAAAGAGCATAAAGGTAAAGAAACTGAGGAATAGACAAAAAACCTTTTACGCTAGCTGAGTCGTAGGTTTTAGCTTTAGTTTTGTTCAAAACATAAAATTTGTTTGTATAGCTTGTATACGGTAAATTCCATAGTCGGCGTAATAAATTGCTCTATTCACACAGCATAATGTTATCAACCTATGTATGTATACTCACTTATCACAATTCTCAAAATGTGGTGGAAAGTGTCATTCTCTCAGTCCGTAGTAATATTTAGTACAATTGCGCTTTCCAAGCGTATCAGCCATGGCCCGTGATGCAATTGTATTTGGCCGAAGTAACGACTACGTACTATAATAACTGTAACATTTTTAGGCTGAGGACAGAACAGCTGCTCTAAAATTGAATTAAATGGATTTTCGTGAAAAACCAATGAGTTGATTTTAACTTTTAGAATAAGAGAAGACTCGCCGCTGACTCTAAATATTATACAATTATTGTTAGGGATCAAGAAAGAAAGTAATAAAATCGGACCCTCTTATTCTGTTATTAGTAAGCACCTTCTGTTATTAATTTTACACCAATGAAACAAAAATACAGAAACTGATATTGTATACATTCATAAAATGCACAATGGGCAGCTTTATTACAAATTAACAATTACTTCCAGGCAACTTTTGGATGAACGGGAATGTAATGATTACCGTGGATTATTTTAGAGCTACCACTTCACAGAATATGTGTCATTTGTATGAACATTGGTATATATTTTATAACAGGGTCTATGTTGGTTGTAGTTTTTCTTGAAATTACACGAACAAATTCTAGCTTACCCCTATCTCACCCATGTAGGTATATCGTACTATAATGCATATATTTATGCCACGGACCGATAAAAAAAATATATTATAATATAGTGGGACAGACGATTCAACTGATAGCAAGTGACAACGGCCGTCCTATAGAGACCTGCAACTAAAGAATCGTAAGGGTGCAACCCACCTTTATGGTAATGACGGATGGGGGATGTGGGGAGGGGAAAGACGAGATTGGGAGTTGGGGCGTTGCGTCTGTGAGGCCCTGGTATCGCACCGGTAGAGCCGACCCATTTGTGCTTAAGTATGGCTCTACCACTGTTAAAATGATTTACATATCTAAAAGGAAGCACAGGACAACTATTCAGTCTAACAGGGGTTTCCTGTTTGGCAAATATTACACTTTTAAGTATGGAAGGTATCAGATCAACGAAGACAACATCTAACTAAATACTAATTCAGTTTCCGGCCAAGCATGTGTTCTCCACCTAAGATTCACAAAGAAAGCGAGTGCGCCGGTGCCACAACAATACTACAAAACATAAACAATTTACTGCAGCCAACGCTTTCTTTCTTTTATTAACCGCAATAACTTAACAGTACGTACTGTCAATTTGAATATTCAAATGAATCTGCTACGAATTAGATTATTAGATCATTCGACATTCTATATTTACTTAAGATTAAATAAATAAATAAATAATAATATAACTTTAAGAGTACGATGATCGGTTAAGAATAATTATTAGTAACCTAATAAAATACATGCTATTTTTTGTTTCTTATTTATTTTTTAATTATTTCAGATACCCAATAACACAGAAATACAAGACTTCGTAACAATAATAATAAATTAAAGCTATTACAAATTACAATATCTCTTCTTGATATAGTTTAATTTCAGGGTGATTTTAAAAATACATTAATATTTTGTTTACTTGTTTTAAGTATAACTGTTTTTTGACGTTTGGATGTACCTGCGTCGGACGTTTGTAACTTTTATGCATCTTTAATTTCATTGAAACCGCTGTTCGCTTTCATTTTTATGATTCATTTCGTCTAAAGAACAATTAGTTCTTACGCTGTGTCCGCACAGTAGACAAACACATACATATGTATGCACATACCTGAACTTAAATATGCACAAAAAGCTTTTGCCGCGTAATTATCTTTTCTAGAATTTAAAATCAGAACTACCTACTATCAACATCAATAATTACATAAAGAATGATATAAGTACTTATTTATATTGAAGAATTTAGTCATCGATTGTAATAAAAATACAAAACATAATAAAACTTGCTCTGAACTATAAATAAACTGATTATAGACGTGAAGCCATGACAAGTATTTATCTTGTTTTCATCATTTTTTCTAGACTTTTATTTGAAAATACATTAAATATAAATCGAATGGCCCTATACAGTGTACCTTTTCCTTCATACCTTCGCCAACCTTACCTTTGGTACCTTCAATATTGCGCTGTAAATTAAAAGTGCCCTTTCATGACAGTACCAAGTTATCTCTCGTCACGGTCACGCTCCCCGACACCTCTGTCATTCTCATTTAACGCCAGCCACTCCTTTATGCTTTCTACAACTTACGAATGGACGACTATGATTTCTAAAACTTTTTATTTCTGAATTAAATTGATTGGTAATTGTTTTATTAAAATACTCATTGTTTAATAAATGTTAATTCGTTAGCTTGTTTGCTCGCCGCTATCTCTTAGTTTTATATTTTTGCCGAAAATCGTCTTCGTAAATTTATCTGGGCCATGGTGAGACCATTACTCTGGTTGGTTTGGTGATTTACTATTTAAATTCTATTTAAATCAGCCCACTGGCCTACCCAATGCTATGCAGAATCATAAAGCAGCAAAAATTGTACAGAATCATTTTTTTTTTAAAAAGACAACTCCCGCATTAGGATTAATTTTTGTGTCGCGGGGGACTTTACAAACATTCAAACAACGGACACAAAGAACACCCAGACTCAGAACAACAATTTGAGGAATACACAAAGTGTTGTTCCGTGCGGGGATCGAACCCACAACACTCGGTGCGGCAGCGTAGTGGCGAGGTGGCCACTTAAACCGCTACGCCATCCGTGTAGTGAAGTCAAGTCTGTGCATTTTGGAGGAGGCTGTTTTTTAAGGCGCTTGTCACCTGATGGTAAGTCGCAACTTACGTCCATGGACACCTGGAACTTAAGAGTCGTAAGTGCGTTGCCCTTTGAAGGTCATGAGGGATGGGGGGATGCGGTGAGGGGATAGAAGAGAGGTGGGCCTCACTACTATCGGTGAAATGCAACGAGAGGGTTGCTGTGCTTCACAACGGTTTAGATAGTTAGGTAACATGTTGTTACAAACGAAAACAAGAAACAACAGACCTTCTCTGTGACGGCGCGGCCTCTGACTTCCAGGAGGTTAGCGCTGGTGTACCTCAGGGCTCCGTCCTATCGCCCACGCTGTTCCTTCTGCATATCAATGATATGTTGGCTCTTGGCAACATACATTGTTATGCAGACGACAGCACAGTACACGGGCGATACTTTGGACATTCAGCTGCCAAGCTAGCAGACCTTGAGGGAAAACGACAGGAGCTTGTTGCTGAGCTCGACCGGGTCTTGAGTCGCATCTCTCAATGGTGTTGTGAGAATCTGGTCGAGTTCAGCGCCAAGAAAACACAGGCGTGCGCGTTTTCAAACAAAAAGTCTCCATTCCTTCCCCTTCCTACTCTTCAGGACACTCAACTGCCACTACAGGATAGGCTTAGTATACTGGGTATGGACATCTGTCGGGATCTCAATCCGCGTGATTACATCGAGAGCGTTACTAAGGCAGCCTCGCGGAAGCTCGGTTTATTGAACAAGGTGAGACGGTTCTTCTCGCCCGAGCATCTGTGTCTTTTATACAAGACCCAGGTTCGCTCCTGCGTGGAGTACTGCTCTCATCTTTGGGATGGCTATGCGCAGTATCTGCTTGACGCTCTCGACGCAGCGACGCGCAGTCCGTATTATAGACTGTCCTGAGGTCACCCAGTCTCTTGAGCTCCTGCAGTTGCGAAGAGATGTCGCCTCTATGGCAGTTCTCTATCGCCTACATCACGGGGAGTGTTCTGACGAGCTCTTCCAATTGGTCCCACCTTCTCCCTTCCTCTACAAGACTACACGTGCTGGCCTGAGGAGTCACCGTTTGCGAGTCGAAGATATGCGATCCCGAACGAAACGGTTTGGCTCTTCTTTCCTGTGCCGATCAGTGAAAGCCTGGAATTCCCTACCAGCACACGTGTTTCCTTCCCAATTTGATCCCGGGTCTTTTAAGCGGGGCGTGAAAAAGCATCTCACCAGGCCGCCATAGTGTGGGTCACCATGCTGCATTGACTAGACATGCAATGAGGATGGTGACCACCACTCTTGGGCTCCATTTATTGCTTACCATCAGGCAAAGTGGAGTCATTATGGTAGGCTTACAAATAAAAAAAAAAAAAACATTTTCAACTTTGGACTCTCTCGACACATCCGCGGATCTCGTGTTTAATAGAAATGGACATACACGTCCAGACCCATGATTAACCTGTTTTAGATAAGAAACTCATAAATTACACGATTAGGATACTGGAAGACGTAGCCACAACATTAGTTTATATGGCATTACTATTTAAATAGAAATATATTTCAATAACTGTAGTCAGTGTGAGAAATATAAGAAGTTTCTAATGTCTGTGCTATTATGTTATATGTATTACCACGGTCCGTTCCTTTCTCCCACTTAAATTTCAGTTATGTAACGCAACCAAAACAACGCGAGTGATTTGTGAATTGTGTTCATTTATCAACATGATTACGTGTTGACGGTGATGGATGTTGATTCTCTAAACTTTTTTCATTATTTTGTTTGTTTGAAAGCTAACATAAATGTTCTATTACATTAATGTGTTGACTTCCTACAAATCTCACCCGGATATATTCAATTACAACATTGATTACATTTTAAACGTTAATAAATATCAGAGAAAATATATGATTGCCAATATAGTTTAAGAGGGGTGCTCTGGTAAAAGCGCAGTTTACAATTAGAGCGAAGTTGATGCAAGTCTAGATAGAGATAATAAGTAGGTTTGTTATTACGGAGAGAGCAAACACGATACAAGGGAAATAGACTACGGCAGAGAAGTTTTTGTCTTGACCTTTGTAGGTTTAAGAACTTTTTGAAGAAAAATATCTGTCGTTTATTATTATTACAAAAACCCATTAATTTTGAATTCAAAACTGTCTTTTTGGGGCTGGACATGAATCAAATATATTTTTTGGGAAGTGTAGTTTAGAACCAAAACCTATTCCATTTATAACCAAACTTTGGTTTAATGCTTACGTTGGTTATTATAACAAAAGGTTAGTTATTTATTAAGTTAGCTTGTTTAGTATTCCGTGTGGATCATGGTAGAGTACAATAGGGCCATCCATCTCATCCTGGTGTTGTCGTTAAAGGTGACTAAGGTACCGGACTGTTATCTATCAGACAGTATGTATACAGTCATACAGTGCCCGGGTGACGACAATGTGCCCCTATTACGTTGGTAGGACCAAATTCTAATTTGCAAAATGTGGGTGTTTAATACACCTCTGCTACCTCTTAAGGGATACTGACGTGGGCGGATGTATGTGTGTATGTATGTATGTGTATGTTATTTATTTAGCAGGTAATTGATACAATTCTTTATACATTTTTTTATTTTGTAATTTGTATAAAGAAAATATTATTATTTGTTTGATTGGCGGCAGAAGATTCATGAAAGTGAAATTTTATTGAAGTCACATAATAACATACTTCATCATTCCCATATGTAATAATTAATCTGAATGAAATTTATTAGGCGCAATCAACGGAAAATTATAATTGTAGTCTTTTAATTAGTATACACACGAAACATTTTTCTTTGTTTGTTACTTTCATTCAAAGACAACACATGTTTATTGGATTTCTAACGATGTGTTACGGACGTAAAGATTTGAATCATAATTTCACCAAGTCGTGTGAGAATTGCAGAACTTTCAAGTATCTATGGTGAAAATATCCTATAAAATGAAAAACGGTTTCACCTGAGCGCGGGTCACGGAGCTTAGACTAGCGATAGTCAATTAAGATAGAGAACGAAAAGTGCCACATAATTATCTCGCTCATTCGTTGTGACCATACAGAATCAGCATTGCATTAGAGCGCAGGGAGGGTTAGTGTGCATCCACAATCAAAACTATATCAGTCGCGGCAACAATCGCCAGCTCTCAGTACTCGCGCGCCTTGCTTGCGCGACGATACGCGACCAAAAGAAAGTGAAAATAGACACAATGAAAATAACAGTGCGATTATTTATTTTTTACGGTTTAGCCCTTGGGCTTACGGACTGCGAAGATCCGTCTCAAAGTGATAAATATGACAGAATGATTAAGACTTACCAACTTGATGTTCCTGGAAAGCACCCCATAACTATAATTGAAAATACTTCTGATGATGTGAAACCGGTGGAAGATGAATGGGAGGAACTGACGTTTGAACCCAATAAGGAGAAAGAGGAAATCGAAATGAAGAACCTAATGACGCATATTGTGCATGACTTGGATGGCCGGCCAAGATGCTACGGACCTTCCTGCCAAGAAGGAAATAACCAAGAAGTAAACGAAGCATTCGATGATTATGTATTGACAGCTGATAAGATTAAGGATTATGGTGATTTCCCACAGGATCGCCTACAAGCCATCTCAGCGCTGGCTGCTAAGTTGAAGAAGGATAGACTACAAACTGATCGATTCTCTTCCCTGAATAGTGATATGGACAATGCAGAAAATAATGGGAAAGTTTATACAACTTGGAATCGTCTTAAAGTAAAGCAACATAAACATCCTTATGATGATAAAGATGGATGGGTGACTTTAGAACCAGTGGCATGGTCAACCAGTAAAATTTCGAAATGGAAACCAAACGTGAAAAAACAAAAGCCAAATAACTGGAACGATGACGGTGATAGATTTCCTAGTGATGATGGATTCCAAAGTGATGACAAATTTCAGAGTGATGATAGATTCCCCAGTGATGATAGATTTTCGACTGATGACAGATTATCTTCCAGTCAGCAGTCTGATGACAGTTACAGTTACCCACAAAAACGTCCTACGCTAGTACGTCCCGGATGTAACATGAATAAATTACACGGCCCCTCGGATTTTGCATCAGAAATACCTTCGAAACCTACCTGGAATAAGCCGCAGCATTCTCCTTATCCATCGTCGTGGGCTCCCGACGAAGGAAGACGTCCACACAAACCGAATTGTGATACTCATGACAACTATCCTAATGACGATACAGTATTTTACGGCATGCCTGATTCCTTGTTGACAGATAACCGACCTACTAATTTCCCTTACGAGTACGAAGCTTTGAAACATCCAACAAGCATGTCCCTGAAGAGACCTTTAAGAAAACCTACACAAGTAGTTTATGCTGGACTATCAGATTATGATCATGACAGACTTTCTAGACCACCTCACGGTGATGGTCAGTGGGTGTTACTATCAACAACTAAAGGCTACAGAAATAAAAAGCGACAAAGGTCTCTTAATCCACCACCCAAAGTAGATGATCCTATTGATTTGACTACTATGACTTCACACCAAGCCGTGGCTTTGACAGTGCTGCCTGTTGATAAAGCGCATACTAACATGACCACTTCACATGGAGGTTTATTAGAAGTCGAAAAGAGCTTTCAAACGGTCGAGGAATCCAAACGTGATATGGATAAAAAGAACGATTTAGATGTTGCTGCGTCAAACTACAGACCTCTAGTATCAAAAAATAAAATTTTGAAGAGAAAAGTGGTTTCTAATGTATCACCAGATTCGTCAACTATATTAGCTGCTGTGGGCGCAGGTATGGTGCCTGCCACGATGGCTATGGTTGTACCTATGATGCTCGGAAAAAGGCGAAGAAGAGAAATAAGTAGAACAAATGATTTATCAGAAATAGATAATTTATTATATAAATACCATCAATAGGTTTAAGTTTTTTATTAATTATCATAATTATTAATAATTATTTATTTTGGAATGACTTGTAGTCTTTGAATGTTTGAGCATTAGTATGACTGTATTTTACAGTAAAGTTTTTTAAAGCATATGTTATGCTTTTAACTCAGTCTGATATCTTAGAGCGTTGTGATTTTTTTAATTGTTACTTTAGTAAATAAAGGAGACTTAAAAGTTTAACATATCTTATACTATTCATTTTTTTTATTATATTTATTGTATTTTTTGTGGTTGCGCTACGTTTTTGCATTGCGGTATCTAATAATTAAATTTACACCTGTTAAATTTTACACCATTTTTTCACAATTACAATACTCAACCATTCATCAAAATCACTTTTTAACCATCTTAATATAAATAAATATATGAAAATTTGAAATTTAATTTTGCTTTTGATAGTTGGCCTTTCTATCTTAATACACAGTACTGTATTTATAACTAGTTCTATATTTTGTCAATATCTGAAGATCAGAGAGATGACCTATATCGATATGTATGTATGAACACTGCAAATTACAGTGTCAATCGTGACATTAACATTTACTTTCATGTCATTAACGGTACATCATTTTGCATTCTGTTACTTTTATGGTTCTTACGATTATTATTCAGCTATTTTTTGGGTATGTTCTAAAGCATTAACTGAATTTTACATTGATGTTAATGTCTGCTTTCTTTATTTTTTTAAGAACATTTATTGTCGTCACGATTAAATCGTTTTTTTTGCATACTGCACAGCAATTTCTTTTAACACTATCTAACTTACCTACTTGTTATTCACATTAATTTTTACAAAAAAAGCAAATGAATTACAATATTACAAATATATTATTTTACATTGTGGCCACAAAGTGTAAAAAAGTGTAATTTTGGGGCAATGAGTTCGAAAAATTAGAGTTTTTAAGACTCTTGAACACGTAAAGTTAATAATGAATTAATAAGTATAATAAACTTCTCCGGGTCGACTATAAATGTTGCCTGTCCGAATTGCTTCCATCAGATACTTGACGCTGAATAGACAAATTATCAGGAGCACTGTAACAAAAAATATACATCAGTACCATACGTTGGTTCCTGAATAAGCAACGGTGAGCGGTTATAAGGTCTATAAATACTCGCAATTCTATTTCGTCGCTAGTGTGTAGCAGACAGGAGTTCTACTTTTAAGTCACTGAATAGTATCAAAACATTGTGCTACTATTAAAATGTGGTCTTCTGTGTGAGTGAGATTTTGCTCAGTCGGGATAAAATTAAAGAATCTCACGGACATACTCATCAAAAAATTATAAGAATTTTGTGAATGTTAGATATGCTCTCTCTGTACTTAGCGCGCGCGAAAAGTTAGCTGCACTCATGGGAGTAAAGTCACTTCATCGCATTAGCCGCTCGTAGAAACCAATTCGTTATACTCAGTAGTTAATACTACTGTGGTTCTACGGGTTTATGCGACATTGGCATCAAACAGCTGTTAATGATTTCTTGTATCTACAGTAAGTACTCTTTCTTTTATGTAATTATAAAAGTATGTGTATATAATGCTAATGGTAGTAGTAAAGGGCTCAGTTTCCGCATTTAGACTCATGTACTTACTTATTACTTGTAATATTGTGATTTAAATAAAATAGTTCTATGGTTCAATAATAACTTCATCCGAACCTTTTCTGTAATTTACTTTTGTAAAACTAGTTTAAAAAGCACAAAGGAACATTCATTTGAAAACTGTGGAAAATTCTATTGATTAATATGAAATGGTTATTGGATTTGTGAATTGGACCTAGAAGGCACATCTTTGTCTGAGAAGAAAGCGTTGCACGACCGAGCGAACAACCAAACAATTCATTTACGTATAATATATCATTGTAAGTCTTCTCGAAAATTAATTATTGTTTTCGCTTGTGTTTAGTTGTAAAATTATGAAAATAGGTTGTCAGCGTTAACATTGAATTGATTCGAATTATAAAAGATTTAAGTAACTTACCCAAGATAGAATTTAAAAATTTGATTTATCTACATAAATGTCTCTTATAAATAGTGTATTGCAGCGCTTTCACCCACATTAAGGTGAATGTTCCGCTTGTGTTGTATTTTGTACAAGTCTACATATATCGTGAAACACAGTTCATGTGTTACTTTGTAACAGGCTGACTTTCAAACACTTAAATGTCATCCCTGGATAGCTGTACTAATTATTTCTATAATATTTTTAAAAAGTTATACATATAACATTGTAAAGTATTAAGATCCGTTCTACCATAGTGGAGTTGTTTTTGCAGATTTTAATGGTATTTGTACGGCAACTGCTTGCCAACAATAGATACTATCCCGCCCTGACACGCAACAAGTATAAGATTTGCACTTTTTACAGGAATTCTTAGCTGTATTCTGTCAATAGACGATATCGATTTACAGGCAGTATGTGCACAGGGCACACAAATGGGAACTCAAGTATGTTATGCTATGCAACACTTAAAACATGTACAGAGAGAATGGTACTACAATATTCTATCTAAAAATACAGTACCATGTGGTTTTTCTTACAATGCTTAAGTTTGTTAGAATCTCACTTATTTGCCCACTTCACTAATAATTCTTGTTCAACTTTCAGAAAGACATATAAAAGATATGACATCTCCACAAAGGCTACAATGAAGAATTGAATTAAAACAGTCATAATAGGGAGGCTCCTTTTATTGTGTCCGCTTATTTAACTTGTGAATACATTTCCTTAGTGCGTAAGTAGGTAAGCATTATAAATAGTGTAGTAAAAACTTGTATAATACTCACAATCTGACAATGCAATTAATCCTAATTGTATCCAGCCAGCGGAAAGAGCTTCCCAAATAACCAGTATTATTGTGAAGAACAAATGAAAGAAGCTGTACACGAAGAACGTAGTCACTAAACAGTGGTTGGCCTGCAAAAAAGGAAAGAAAATGTACAATGAAATTGCAAATTATTCAGACCCGCGTTTGCCAACATAATAATAATTCTATAGAGCTAAAGAAATTACTTAGCCTTTATTTTACAACCGCCAGCCTAGGACAGATGGTAGGTCTGTTTGTCATTACGTTTTTTACGCTCTTTAAATTTCTGATTACCGACCCTTGTAACAATTTTATACAAATATTTGCTATAATGATGTTTCTGGTAATATGATAACATTTAACTAATTGTCATGTGGACTTCAGATTTTCAGATACCTGCTTCGAAAATATCTGCCATACCGGCTGCAAACTATCAGTATTACATGTTCCTGTTAATTTTTAGGGTCGCCAAAACTTCTGGTGGAGTTGTATCAGTCATCGGATAGATTAAAAAAGAAAAAACCTTTATTTATGTAGACGCATAAAAGCGTCTGTCGCGTAATGACTAAGGCGTCGGACTTGCGATCAAGCTCAAGCTTATATCCCCGAAGGCGTCTCAAATACCGACTTTTAGACGACCATAATTTAAGCCCTTTCACGTAATAGGGGATAAACCTACTGCCGTTATCCAAGCACTGCGTGACTGTATGTGTATATATGTGCTGCTGTTGCTGTGTTATAGATAACAGTCCGATCCCTTAGTGGCCTTAAGCGACATCCCCGGTAAGAGATAGAGGGGCACTATTCCACTTTACCGAGAACCACAGAGCCACAAATAATAGCGGCACAAAATAATACCAATAACATATTGATAGAGAGAGTACTCAACGCAGAATGTTTAGGCAACCCTGACCACTCCTATCCAATTATCAGGAATAAAGCAACGGGGTCCGGTATTGGGCCAACCCAACACCAGTTGTAAGCGGATTAACGTCGTTCATAGTTTTTAAGCGAGCATAACTGCATATATGGGATTCTGCGTGCAACTTTTTGGTTTATCTATCTCATAGTAGCATTGGCAAATCGATTAATATTTATATAGCAATCGTTTATGTTAAGTATTGGGTGCGGCGTGATTCACGGTAGAGTAAAGTAAGAGATTGGGTGGCTCTATTTTATTCCTGGTGATGTCGTCAAAGGTGACTAAAGGATCGGACTGTTATCTATCAGATAGTATGTATACAGCCATACAGTACCCTGTTTCAAAATTCTAATTAGTAAACTATGGGTATTTAATACACCTCTGCCTACTATAGTGAGCGTATGTATGTATGTATGTTAAGTAAGTATGTAGTAATATTTTGTTCACGTATATATCTGTAGTAGAAGGTTATAGGGTTGTGTGTTGCTTTATCTTCCTACTATTATAAATTTCGTAGTAGTAGTCTGGAATAGCACATTGGTTAATAATGCCAGAATGGCTGAACGTGTCTGGATGAAATTTAGCACAGAGTTACATTTTAGTCTAGAGTAGCACATATTTTTATGCCGGAAAAACATTCAACGAGATGTATTTGTGAAGTTAAAGGTATATATTATTAGGTATTCAGTCATTTATTAATACATTTTTTGTACCTTACCAATCACTAATTATTCAAAATAAAGTTTGTTGTGTGAAGCATACTTCAGTAAAGTATTTTTTAAATACCGGTAGGTATTTCATTCATTTGCTTTGTAGTTTAATTAAAAAATATTGCATCAATCTTCAGCGAAAGACGTCCAACCAAAATAGGAGATAATTACTAAGTAATGTAATTTAAATCTTTTCGTTAAAATTCCTTTAATTTGATTTATAAATTATGTTCTCTCGCCGTTACCGGTTATGTAATTTATTCGGTTGTTGCATGCAGAGATCATATTATTGTCTGAGCGCGATCTCGATGATGTTATTTAAATTGTATCGAGTCACGTCATTCTACAAAAAAGGTAAGTGGATCTATGTTAAGAACATAACTCTACACAACTTCTATCACCAACAATCTCTCTGCATTACGTCACTAACTAGCCGTACCCCCTACTCGTAGTTTCACCTTCCTTTATGTTGTATATGATGTTGATGCCTTCATCAATAAACGGGCTATCTAAAGCAAACATATTTTTCAAGTATTGTAACTAATTGCGCATTCTCACTCGTATTCGCGTCTTTGCTATATTATTTCCTTTCGCATTCGCAATGACTTATAAGGTTATGGAAATGTACATATTTTATCTGAAGTTGCAATTTAATATAACATAATAAAAATTAACTAAGACAATAATAGTAATTAAAGGGATAAAGTAAAAAATGAAGTCACCCGTCTGTGGAATACACAAACGACTGTCATTCCAATAGTTATAGGCGCAACGGGAATAGTTGCCAAAAACATTAAGAAATACATAGATAAATTAGAAACAACCATTGACATTACCATTCTTCAAAAACAAGCAGCCATACACACAGTAACCATACTCAGTAAAGTTTTGGGAGATACGGTATTCATACACAACATGCAGGACCAACACTCACAAAACACCCAGGAATTGCAAAACATACAGCAGTCACAGGACTCACAGGACCCGCAACAATCGTCAAACATATTGCAATCATCAGACATACAGGACCCTCTGAACATATCTCATACAATGGACAGACATCAGACATTGAACACTCTACGGGCAAGAGGAAGGGGAAGAGGACGAGGACGGGGAAGGAGAAGGGCAGCGCCTGACACACACCACACGACAGATACATACTAGTTAGGTTCCTCTCAAATAACGAAACTACACATTCAATTTTTATATATTTATTCATACATACCGTTTATAATTAACTTTATTAATTTTTGAATAATAATAGGGACATAAATATCCTTTTTCCCGTAGGTTACGGGACGGGGTATCTATAAAACCGACAAAAGTCGAGATGTTGAAACAGAACATTAAAGGGATAAAAAAAACTGTAAAAACCGAGAACACAAAGCAATAAATTAATTTAATTATATTATTTTACATGCACGTTATTTATATTGTACATGAAATCTAGTCTTTACAAACATATTTATGAATTAGCAGTATCTAGATTCCGTTTTGAAGTAGATAAAATATTCAATTGAATACTTTTAGGATCATAATTTTAATAATATCGGAATCAATATTCGATTTCGTATTCGCCATGTTCAAAATCGAACAACATAATTTCAAAATATATGTAGATACATGCACCCCTGTATCCCCAAAGGGATATCAGGGGTTATTTCCTCGAATAAAAACCCCTTTTGTTTAGTTACTATATAAACATGCTTAGGTACAAATTGGCCGACTGGACCGGTGCGATACCACCCTCACAGAAAACCGGTTGTGAATTTACACTTGCGTTGCATTTCCTCGAAATTAGTGAGGCTTCCGGAGGCCCAACTCCCCCTTCTCCTTATTCCTCTCCCCTGACCTCCCGCCTTTTTTCCCATCTCCTCATCCCCCTCTCTTTTTCCTCCCCGGATCCGTCTGTTCGTCTGTCCTCCTATAATATAAAAAAAAGTTATTGAATCATTCGTTTACGATTAGTGAACGACGCACGACGGGTGAACAAAAGGCGTCATACCTTATGAATATTAATGTTCGAGCTTTACTTTTCGGAGCTTCCTACAAAAGGAACGAGAAATTTCGTCGGAATAATATCAAAAAATGTCTCTGTGCATAAACTTTTAGAATTAATACGAAAGGGTAATTCCAGCTTCATAAGCCATTTATATAAGCTTTATCCGTTTCCTTCCCTTCCTATTCTCCCTTTCCTGACAATATACTCCAAATTTTCACATATTATTACCAAAAGTGCCGGATGACGCCAATATGCTTGACTAAATTATTATCGTCAAAATGTGAGCGTAATTAACCTGCCTACCCCTTCGGCGATGCAGGTTCACGCCTTTATGTATGTTTGTAATTCTTTATGTTTATGTTTCTTTGATTAACATCGATACGTAGTAATACAAACACGGAGCTAAGGGAGCCTCTGGAGGGATTTAAAGAAATAATATTAATATGTCGCTCACGTAGTTTTTTTGATAGTGGGCAATATTTTAAGTAGATACTTTATCAACAAAACTCCCACGAGTCATCACCTCACCAGAGCTGACGGTGAGGTGGTATGTCGGACGTGTGGTTTTAGTCGAACCGACTAAAACCACACGGTGTTCCATCATGAGTTACTTACGCCTCCCACATCAAATAGCCACCGTCTCAGGCCTGCTTCTGCTGGGGCAGCGGTCAGAGACCAGGCCACTAGCCCACCAACCCCCAGGCCAGAGGTCGGAGATCAGTGTTTGCTCTCCGATGTCTGGCGTGTCTTCTGCGGGATGGGAGAGTACATGTCCTCTCGCTTTACCGTTCCGCCGCCTCTTTGGCCAAAATCATCTCTTCGCAAAACGAGGCAGCAGAATCCAACACACTCTCACTTTGGACCATGGACAGAACCATGGTCTCTAGCGAGGAGCTTCCCACACCAATAGCCATCACGAGGTCGTGTCACGCTGAACACTCCACTAGGGCGTGGAGCTCGTGACAGCCTCCGCAGTGGTGGCACGCAGACGTTGGTTCCCGGCCTATGCGACACAGGTACTTACCGAAACAGCCGTGACCGGTAAACACCTGTGTCAGCCGGTAGGAGAGGCTGCCATGTTGCCTCTCCGGCCAATCCTCCAGAATTTTTCTTATCGCCGCAATTGTAGCGTGCCCTGAATTGTATCGGGTTTGCCTATCAGATTTATTTTGTTGACTTTGTATAATTGTCTCAATTTGAGGGTTTTAAAGACACGTTAGATATTGTGTAGATAGAAGTATAAACCAATAGTATTAACTATTTTAATAAGTCTTGTCATCATGCAATTCACTGAGAACATTGGAAAATACTGCATTATATAGTTTTTGCTAAGAGTTTTAATAATAATAAAAAAAAACAATTCCACATAAATAATTCTAAGCTAATGCATATTCATCCTCCTACTCTATCTTCTTTTTTTTAATAAATTATGTATACACAGAATACACTTAATTATAGTACCTACATACATATATTAAGTTATAATATATTGAATAACTCACCTTATATGCACCACACGTAAATAGAATAGAGAAGAAAAACAAGAGCATTCCAATAGTGATATACGTGAGGTAGTATGTCAGTACTACAATCTTCTCTAATGAGTCTTTCGATGACCCGAAGATATTTTCCAGATTCTGGAAGTTGCTGAATTTCTCAGTCTTCTGGAAGTAGTCATTGGTCAGGTTTAAGAGCAATTCGTACACGTGAAATGCTACTGTTGCTATTGCTATAAGCTGGAACAAGTAAATATAAAGTTTAATATAAATTATAGAATAGCAGTTTATTTTTTTTCTGAGGAGGTAAAGATGCTAAACTCTACCATACAATGGCATACGTTACGGAATAAAAGGCTTGTCGGCAGAAGGTATATGGGCTATTACATCAGCTTTGCGACTTAACATAATATACGAATTCCAATTAATATATCACAGATATAATTAATATATCACAGAAACACAATAATTGCCCTTATATTTTCTAAAGGTTTTAAGTTGAAGTTTACTGTTAGAGCGCCTAGTATAAATGTAATGGCAAAACCACAGCACGTTAACTTTGCTATATACAATATGAGAAATTCAACTTTTAAGAATATTAAGTAAATATTTAATATTAGTGGTCTCAGTATTTATATGTATTTTCTATATAGGTAAATGACGAGAGGTAATATTATTTCAAAAAATGAACCCATTCTAAGCACGAATGTGAGCAAATAATGCAATACTTACTATTACAATGTATCCGAATATAACATTTCCCAGCCTTAGGGGAAAACAGAATAGAAATTTTCTTGTCATCTTCGCATCGGTATTTCTGGAAAACGAAATAAGACATACTATTTCATAAATAAGGAACATACAGACACATTTTTCCTTCCTTCATTTCCAAGTAGCAGGAAGATTACGTAAGTAATATAGGTATTATCTGTAAGGCCCAGCATATATATATTTTTTAAATGATTTACGCCCTATTACAAAGGAATTTTAATCAGGCCCGATACGTGACCATTTACCTATAAAATGAGAACTCGAAAAGGATTATCATAGCTCCAACTGGATACAAAATAAGAATTTGTTTTTCTGAATTGTGCGGCATCAGCAGCAAATGGACGTTAAAAACAGCAATCAACAACATTGATTAATGGAGGGATGATTTCCAGACAATAATAGTCTTTGAACGATCAAGAGTACAGTGCATTAGTTTCATTATGATAGGCGAGTACACCTTTGTTGTCTACTCTATAACGGAATATAAAAAAAAAGTTTTAAAAATGTTACATTGCAAGTTAAATAAAAGCTTGTAAAATTAAATCTCAAATTTATTTTGACGTCTATGAATATGTCATAATTAACTACAACTATGTAAACAAATCTTGTAAGTAAATTTTAACCTATTTCTAACTGTCGCAATTTTGTATGTACATACATATATGTAGTTTGGCTTCTTGGAGTTTATCGGATACCGGAGCCAGGACGATAGAACTTTTCAATGTCTACTAGTAAACCCCTCGAGTTTGGCCTCATTTAGTTCTTTAATATATCGGTCGGCTACATATGGGCGTGCTTTACTCGCCTGGGCTACATTACAATAGCCGTTCGAACATGATAGATACCGGGCCGGATGACTTGGACTTATCCATTACTAACATGTCAAATTAGATCATTGAGTTTAAACTAATAACATTAATCATAACCCGAGTTACTTTTTTATATTAACCTAAGGAAGGTTAACAATAGACTCCGAAATTGCGTTGTACTTACAATCTTAATTATACATCATCTTCCTCATTACTTTGCGATAACGACATTAGCACTAATTCCAACGTTTAACTATACACTAGTTATCGTTTTATATCACCTACTTCTTAATTCACCACGCAAGTATCAAACTCAATACAAAACTAGCTTCGCATGTCACACAACCGAAACGTTCGCTATCACAACACGGTATGTTATTTTAGGTACTTACAACAATAGGCAGCTAATCGTTTTTATACCTGACCGATTTAAAAAGGACTTCAGTAACGTATATTTTTAATCAATGTAAAGATCTATTAAAGGTTGTTGAAGTGTCTCTACGGTCAGTTGAACGTTGTAAAGGGTTGTATAGGGAGACGGTCCCTGTGACCGGCCAAGGTCGGGAACTCGGATCATAAGAAGGCAAAACGACTGTTTAAAGCAGCTAGTGTATAAAAGGCATGTCGTCGACGACTCGACGTACTTAATAGCTTATGAGTAGATGTACCAAGTGATACAATTCATTATGAGCACACGTGTGCGTTGAAATTTCAATGTCTCTTGTTTGTACAGAGGTGACAAACTACGATAAGAAATTACGTTCTACTAAATAATGAAAATTTAGAAGCGCATAAATTTATATTTCTTACTTAAATAAAATACGTTACATGATTGGAATTAAAGTAATGTTAACGAATACTTAGTACTTCAATGGTCCTGCAGCTCGCTGTTTAACAGCCGCAGCGTCGCGTCGATTCATTCATTCGTTCGATTTTCATGTACAATAAATTATTGTGAGAGTTACAGATAGGGACTGTAACTGTTGTTTATGTTTAGAATAAATACAAGGTAATTTTCTGTATATTTTGAATAGGGGGATTGGATTTCGAAAGATTAAAAAAAATCTACGTATTATAGACTGTTTAGAAACGTTTGTATGACCTAAGGATTGTTAATAGTCATTATAAATATATCTGATTCATACCTAAGTAAAACGCTGTGGGTGTTTATAAATACACGGTATACATACGTATAATTGCATAAGTTTAAAAAATATAATATCATTAGTAAAGTAACGTATCTAGTGGTTCAAAAGACGATGTATTCAGACTAAATACAATTTTCCAAGTTCGTTCCACTATATATCTCACAACACTAGCGCTTCTTCAAAAATAGACTAACCAAGCAGTTAAAAGGATATTATATTATGAGTTATGATTATATATCGATATCCCCATAGGAGTGAGCAGAGGTCTTAAGTATTATTTTTTTACTAAGGGATCTGTTTATATAATAATGATATTACTATTATCAGTAGTATCATAATTTTATTAATTTCTCCCATATAGCATTTATACACAAGAAATAAGTCATAAATATCGTAGGGCAGTTGCACTGTATCTTAATTTCGTATTACTAGTCGTTGAGACAATAGTTGCCATGGAGTACCTACCAGTATGCCCTTCACGTGTTCAAATAAGACCTGTTTAGTACACCATTCATGCTTAACTGATTCGTGTTATGCACACCTATAGCCAATTTTTGTCAAGCAACTTACTTCAGTTATTTTGTAGCGCTATTTTATTTAAGAATGTGAAGTTAAGGTATAAATATTTTAAATTGCATTCATTTTCATAACCTGTACGCATCGTATTCCATCTGTTTAAAGTGTAACTAACCTAAGTTACATTACTTTTTGAACGTGGTAATACTTTTTTGTATCTGTATTTATGTACAACATGCTATATACTATATATATATATTTGAAATTTAATCGAAATTCTAAGAAATGATACGCGTGGGCGACGATCCGGGGAATGTTAGGAGTGTGTGACTCATGTTTGTTAAAAGTCCTATTTTTTTTATTTTAGTTCTAGTATTGTATTCAGTACAATGCACATATAGTCTCGACTGTACGGATGGCGTAGCGGTTTAAGTAGTCACTTCACCATCACACTGCCTCGCCGAGGGTTGTGGGTTCGATCCCGCACGGGACAACACTTTGTGTAATGTCCAAGTTGTTGTTTTGAGTCTGGGTGTTATTTGTGTCCGTTGTTTGAATTGTTTGTAAGTCCCCCGCGACACAGGAAATAATCCAAATGAGGGAGTTGCCTTTAAAAAAAAAGGAACATGCTCAATCATTACACTTAATCTATAAACTTTAAAATATATATAATTCCTCAGCGTCGCTTGAAAGCGTGCAAGTCTTCTGGTTAGTATATATATACAGACTGGCAGGTTTGTCACCTTGAAATGAAATGCGAATCATGGTTCTATGAAAAACCAATCTATTGGCCATGAGACACGTTGATAAATTGCTTAGAAATCTTCTTATAAACATTTATAGTGCTTTAAATATATGTATTTAGATTTGGAAATTAATAATATTAGTTATTTTGATTCTATAGCCTTTTTTGAGCTATGAATATTCCGACAACTTGTCTGTAGATTTCAAGTGGCAAGTCCATATCTAATTACGTACCGTAAAACAACTATAAAATGGTGGGTGTAAAAGGTTCACTGACATTATAGCATAGCTTCTAGTTTCTGTAAGAACAACACAAAAACAGAGATAGCGTTATATTGGAAGTAGATGGCGATAAAATGCCTAATGTCTATAAAATGTATTAGTCAATAATAAACTCTTGGTTTGACAAAATATATAAATACGGATTTAGTATTACTTAATAGGAAATGATACTGGTGACAGTTGAGAAGGTGTGCTAAAGTACGGACAATGCGTTTTAAACTATCCTTTAGTACTTTGATGGTTACATACTAAATGTAAATAAATATTAATAAACAATTGAAACTAAAATTTCTTAGTTAGTTTTTTAATTTATAATTTGAATTTCAATTAAAAAATGTGGGTCATCAATGACCAAAACAATCAAAATGTTTGTTGTATACTTTAAAGTCGGTAAGTGACTACGCGACTAGTGTATATTTCACACAAACTAAAAAAGGTATACTCGTACGGGTTGACTTGAGAACCTAATCCGTTATTCGTCCGTTGAAAATAATTTTTACTGGTTATTAAAATTTTACTGCTTTGGAGAAATTAAGAGGTTTGCAGATTGTAGAACTTAAATCACAGATTTCGTGATGTTCTCATAACTATGTATGCATTTAAACAATATATTTTTATATTTTAAGGTCCAGTTAAATTGTGTTAAATTGGTTGCATACTACTTAAATTTATAATATGCATATGATATAAGAACTTTTAAACTTCTACACTATAAGTCTTAAAAACCAACATTTAAGTTTTCCTCCTAACACGAATTTATGTTTTTTGATATTGGTATTGTGTATATCACATAAAATTACAATTTCTAACAAAAACATCTACAAGATGTAGGAATGTATTTAACGCATATTTCAGAAAAAAATCAAGGGCCTTTAAATCATCGCTGTTGACATGAGGAATCATAATTGCATTAACTCATAAAAAGAGCGCTTAGTTCCCATAGGAAGAGAAATCTAATGGGAACTAGTAATTCTTTGCATACAGACGTGACACACGAACCCTATTTAATGGTTCATATCTATGGAGATTTCATGATTGTATACATACAAGTGGTTTGATATTTACTTTGCAGCATTATGACAGCTTTTATTGAGTAGTTGAAAAACCACTCAACTACAGGAAAGCTCAGGATACAGGCACGGTGGTTTTCTGTGACAATAAATACGGTTAGTTCACAGTTAGACATGTCGCATTGCGAACTCACCTGGTCGAAATGTCAGGCAGCTTTATTCAAGTTATTTTGAATCTCACTTACTTACTGTCATACATACGCACGACGTAAAAGGGGGCAAGCCTACAGCTATCAGTAGGGCACTTTAGGAATAGATTTGAGATAATAGATTTGGGAAAATAAGAAATATATTGAAAGGGAAATTGACAAGGGGAGGCCATCATAGGAAAGGGAACTTGCTTATATGGGATGGTTTGAAAAGTGTAAGCAATAGCCCAAAAACGAAAGGATATTTACAATTACTTTGAGACACTAAAAATACAACTTTTACAAAATAATACTTATGTAACAGATTTCACCAGTGTCTGCGTCTTAATTGGAATTTTGAATTTGAATTTCAGTTGGAGACATAAACCCCTCACAAAATATATATATGTTTTAACTGTCTCTGGTAGCAAGATTTATAACTGAGCTGATATAGTCAACTACTTCCTATAGATGATTCAAAATAAAATGTCTGCTGTTCATTGAAAAACTAAAGACAATCTCTAACCTATAAACCCAGTAGTAACGACCATCTATGTATCATTTGTGCATACGATATAACTAAGATGTTGTAATAAAATGTGACAAAGGCTCAAGTCCAGCTTTTTTTAGGGCTGCGATCGGCTAAACCGGCAAAAGGCCAGTACGTTTTAAAGATCAGTCGTTAGTGGACCTTAAGTGCGACTTACTAGCCTAATTTTAAACATCGTATATAGAGTTTATTCAATAGTAATTAAGAATCCCTAAATATGCTTTGGCTTATACTAGCACTGCACATAAATTAACTGCATAAACTAGCATACTGCTTGTATTATAATAATAATACATATCACATGTTTTGCAATTTATGTATATGCATGCATGTGCCAGTTTATGATGCAAAAGGCACGACAGCTGTATCGCATGCCAATGTCATTTCCATGACAATAAGAGCACCTGGCACGTCAAACTTGCCATTTATAGAAATACAAGTGCAACTGGGAAAATTAGCCTTAGGCTATTTTTATTTATATGATATCATCGTCTTACGTTATCAATATCATTCTAGGTGTGCATCCTAATTGACGTGGTATATTTTTTAAATTTACTTGTTGCCGCAACTTCGCTCGTTTTGTATATGTATATGAAGTCTTCGAAGGTTCGAAGTATCTCCATAACAAATTAAATCGGTTTAGCCGTTTAGCCGTTAAAAGTAACAGACAGATAGATAGATGGAGATACTTTGGAATTTGTAATGATAGTAGTTTTTAATGTTTTATAGAAACGTCAAATAGCGATATGTGGTGGAGATTTGTATGTAGATGTGCGATTTAAAAAGTTGCCTCAAATACCGTCAAGTAGATAATTCATAAGGCTAAGAATTGAAAAAGAAAACTTTATCAACTCTTTTAGTGTCCGGGGTTCGAACCTATCGAAAATTCGTTTGCAACTTTTAAGCGCCAAATAAGTAATGCTGTTACGATACTGAATGAGTTGTAATATAATGTGGTTATTTACGAGAAATTACATCATAGGGACAAAATAATGACGAAAATAATATCAACCATTTATAAATGTTAATGTTACATTTAAATATAATATTTACATAACTAGTTTTGTGGACGAATTTATTTTAAGAAAAGTGGAAATGATTCTTGTGTAGTATACTGTTATGATATAAATTGCCTTGATGATGTTTTTCTTTGAGATTGGATTTTGAAGATATGTACATTTTAGAATGAACATGCTTAGTATACATGCATGATTGACTAGAATGTCTAAGCTGACTAGCTTTATCTCGCCATAAAGATATTGAAGGAATCTAAGTGACTCACGTCTTTTAACCCTAAAATTGTATATGGAGTATTGTTGAGTATTGTATAAGAATACAAATAGAAAGAATAGATAATAACTATCCTTGTAAAAACCTTACCTTTTAGTAAAAAAAAACAATTAAATACATTTTGTCATTCACGGAGCTAAAACGCATTCTGATTGAAATTGCATACTATTAAAACATATTGAAATAGAAATGTTTTTATTTAAATAGCAATCGAAATAAGTCTAAGATATAACCTGGTATTAATAGACGATTCATATCCTCCTCTTTGTCCAAACAAAATTAAACCGGACCTTGTACATATCATCATCATTAAGATTCTATATTAGTAAATATAATATAAAATATTTATGACACAAACATACACAAGAGTATAAATGGCCTGTTGTCCTGTCTAATGATTCCAGTGTTTAGTGACTCTGACTGCTGATTCAGATGTAGTGGATTCGTTTCCCACACGAGACAAACATTTGTGTAATCCGCGAATAGTTGTTCGGAGTCTGAATGTGCTAAGGGAATAATTCCTGTTAAAAGATGAAAGGTATAGATAAAGATTTATCTGAAAACAAAAGCCCCACACCCGACAATTGACAGCCAATTTATCTATTTAACGTCAAATCAACCAGGCTTATATTTAAAAATATGATATTGCACACCTTTGTCCCGCCTACAATGAAAAGGTCAACGAACTGGTTTCATTTCCAGTTGATTAATAGTAAATTTGTTTAATATGAATATATTTTGTAAAACAAGATACATGCATCTGTTTATTTAAAATATCGATCAGAAATATTGTTACTCCATGTATTTCTAATAATGATACCTAAAGATCAACTAGATACAGTTTTGAAATTATTGGTTCAAAATTAATATATTTACATAAGTCCTATGTTAGTGAATCCTCTCATTTTTATTTCAAAAAAATACCATCCCCTTAACAACTAATGCTTGTAGTTGAGAACTCCTTACGTTAAATATTTAGGTTGTATTGAGATCCTTATTCACGTTTTTATCGTCATAGTGATTTATGTCAGGAAATATTTATAAACATCGATGCCTTATTTCGAAATGTCTACAAAATGTGACTTCAAAATTCAAAGTAAAATAAATTATATCTTACCGCCTTAATTTATTTGACTGTATTCTTTTAATATTTGTATATTATCTTCAACAAAAATGTGTCATCCTCAAGCGTTCACCTCACAATTACATTATACAAGACTTTGCACCATACCTCCACTTGCTATTTTTCCACTCGATTTAATTATAATCGATTTTATTCACTTGTTTAAAAATCGGATATTTGTAAGTGACGAACTCGGGATGCGCGGGCGCACGTTCGTTATCTGTCTCGGTCGGCATGAAGACTCGGTGTTGCTCGGAGGCATACAGGTTACGTCATGGCCGCAAGGCCGGTCCGGCGACGCAACGTGCTGCCTGCCCCGATCGGGGAATTAATCGTCACGACAAGGTCAACGTCAAAAATGGTACCATTTTATTTGTATTAATAGTTCCGCCATCTTGATAAATTAATTAATCCGAAGACTGTCTATCAAGTACTCGAAAGTAGTGCATCGAACTTTTTACGAGGCTATTATTTTTGAATTCTTACAGTTCAATGCCGTTAAAATAATAGCTTTAAGTTAGGAATGGTCCCATTGTTTATGTCTTAAACGTCCAAAGAAATTTATAAAATAGTATGCTCACCACTACACTATAAGACTGTAATGTTGAATCGATTGCAAGTTCAAGATTACAATGTTAAGTATAGTCGCAAGTTTAGATTTAATTCTTTATTTACTAATGTATAATTGATTGTAGGGCAATTGTCGCCAGAAATTCCCATGTGAGCGACAATGTGTGTAATGTTCTTAAACTATACAGTCAATAGTGTATCCCAAATGAAAAATCGTGGACGGCGAAAGGCTGAAGATGCTGATGATGATGATGAAACCTCGAAATTTAATTGATTTTAAAATTCTCGTAATCCTAAAGTTTGACACGGAATCTTCCCCGTTTCAAACTTGTACCAACTTTTTTGGGTTCATCATATATAACATAATATCATTATGTCTTCATACTAATGATGATTGTTATCGAGATTAACTGACGGATTAAATAGTCTAGTGATAGTTGAAAACGAATTCAAAATAAGAAAAATGTATGCTTGATATGGATGATTGTTCAAACTTTATACATTGGAATGTTCCTTTGAAGTGTAGCATCAAATTCTGTAATCTCGTTGATATTCTACGATACTAATATGGCAGCTTGTATCTGTTCCGCTGCAATGAAACGGTTTCTAGAAAATTACAGTTGACTTAACATTCCCCTTACCTTATTTCCGATGTTACAATAATCTTCCACTTGATATATTATATTTGTAGACAGGTGAGTACCCGTCTACAAATACTTATACTATCTCAGTAAATAAGTGTGTCGGAGGATTTTCGTAGGAAGTGATCTTTTTCTAAACGCTTTAAGCTGGATCAAAGGTATTGAATTATTTTACGTCAAAGGTCCTTGTCTGAAGGGATCTTGACGGTTAGGGAAATAGATATACCAAAAAGTAGTAAATGCAAAATATAACTGTATCGCTTGATCCTCATTAGTTACTAGTTATGTATAAGATATCATTTGATTGCCAATTAGACGACAAATATTTACTGTTTCGACCGTATATTTCATAAAAATCTAAAAAATACTTTTAATGCTTCCTCTACTCATAATATCCATCAAATCAAATAAGAAACTGCATTCAATAAGTTGAATTTCGACTTGCTTAAATCTCATCGATTCAAGATTGACTATTATTATTATTATTAAACCAGTGGTTTCTCGAAACGAATACCTTTAATGCACTAGGTTTTATATATTATTGTTTTGCATGACAGTAGATCTTGCTGTTGTTTCGATATATTGTGCAACCTAGCAAGCAGCTTCCAGATTGAACAAATGTCTTCGCCGGTTGTAACTTTTTGCCAAGATGCGGACTAAAGGATGCTATTTCAAACCTGTTAGTAAAGCATTACAATCAAGAGCATTCAGCAGACCTACATTTTTGCTTTTCTTCGTCAAAATATTTTAAACACAGTACGCAATGTTTTTCAAACGTAGGTAGAAAATAAATTTGTTCTTTATATTTTTAACATCATATTGAAGATCTATCACAGATTTTTTATTAAAGTTTGGGCTTAATAACAATATGAAGCAAACATTTAAAAAATCATATATGTATAGTATGTATCATAATCCAGTGTGACGTTGTAATAAATGAAGACTGAGAAAATTTATTTGAAAATCATATCAGTTGAGATGAGGTCATGTAATTACAAATGGCGACGCGACGACGCAGACGGCAGGACTGAGATACTCTATAAAGCATAGATGACACAGAGCTCTGCGTGTCGCCACGCGTAGCTATACTTCATACCCTAGTAGATACTATTTATGTCTACCACCAAAGGACTTCAACCCTATCTTAGTACGTTTTTTTACTTAGATTTAAAGTACGAAAACAGTAACTTTTTATACTGTTGGAGGACAGACGAACAGATGGGTCACCTGATGGTAAGTGACAACCGCCGTCCATGGACAACTGCAACTCAAGAGTCGCAAGTGCGCTGCCCGCCTATGAGGATGATGAGGGATTGCGAGGAGGGGAAAGAAGAGAGGGGGATGAGGAGAAGGGAGTTGGGCCACCGGAAACCTCATTCATTTCGGGGAAATGCAACTCAAGCGTTACTTCACATCCGGTATTCTGTGAGGCCGTGTTATCGCACCAGTGTTATATATCCATTCGTGCCTAAGCATGGCTCTAGCACTGTTAAAATTACTTACTAATACTAATTAATTACTCCAATTTGAAACGGTAAAGTTCGATCTTATTAGAACAAAAATCACAAAGAAAATATTTTTTAACAAGACATTTAGGGTAAATAAAACTTTAACCATACTTAGTTTATTTTTTAAACCTTAATCATTTAATTTTTAGTATCATATGGTATTAATTATATATTTTTTAATTAAATTGTTTTTAAATAAATTAAAGTGTGTTTCTTTGAGTTATGATTGATTGTGACACTAGTCGTGAGGAATTACGATACATAACTTCGTATCAAACGATAAGTTAATATTCCTGTAAACGAAATACGTTTCCATTATAACACTTGACTGGGGAATTTCATTAATGGCAGATAAACGCCCCGCTAGTCCTATTTGCTTCGCTGTCGATACCTCATAAACGCTATAGGGTGGTACCCCTGACGCCATAAAAAGCGATATTGTTCCGATGATGTCGTTAATATATTTATTGCTAGCTGTGTTTTTATATTTGGGAACGCCATTTGTTGAAATTTATGATATGCTCCGCTCCTTGCGGCTGCTACAACTTAAATTACAAGTAATTTCAAATACCTATTCTTGTTACACTTGTATCGTCTCATTTTGCTTATTATGGAAATGAGAGACTCACAAGTGCTATAGGTACGTAGTTGATTAAAGTTTTCTTCTTCAAACCTAATAGGCTATTGTAATTCGAATGATAAACACAGTGCGTTGCCTCATTTAGTTAAAGCATTACAATTTTTTTTAACACTCTAAGAAATAATAATTAAACCAAGATAGTCGGAGATTAATGCATACAGACATAAGGCCTCTGTACCAGAAGACAATACAAATCCCACAAATATTACAGTAAATAAAATTCATTTATGATGGATAGTGAGAACAAGTGTCCATTTTATTTTGTGGAAGCTTTTCAAGATACAGCCAAAGCAAAGAATTCAATTTATGAAAATCAATTTCATATGAGGAAGGAAAATATCGGAAAGTTATTCCTCTCTTTGACAGTTTTGGGAGTAGTTGACAGGTTTGGAGCGTGATAGGATGACCGAAATTCAAATCATTTATCTTTCTGAATCCATTGTTAATGGTTTCGGGTTCCATTATATAAGGAGCAATCTGTTATGACTTCCCTCAAGAACAGAGCTTACGATCTGTGTGATCCTGAACACTCAGAAGCAGCGGATATCATATGGATGGAAGATGAAAGCAATCTAAAATGAGCTGCAGGTATCCAGAGGTCAGGAGACAACAAGACTACATGCCCTATATGATAGGAGTATCGGATAAGATCAGCTCAGTGTTAAATAAGTATTATATTCAGTACCAGTATGTACCAGTTGTGGTAGTTCTCACATAGGCTACACGAACGGACTATTGCCGAGAGGGTCAAACAACATATCGCTGCAATGGGAAACCGACAAACGAGCAGATCAGGGATTGCTTGAGGCTGGCACTAATCACTGGATTGAATTTTACCGCACACAAGTCTCCTCAAAATCGAACGTCTTTAAATTTTTTGTATTATAGTGGGACAGACGAACAGACCTGTCACCTGATGGTAAGTGACAACCTGCGTCCATGGACCCGTGCACCTCGAGAGTTGTAAGTGCCGTGCCCGCCTTTGAGGGTGATGAGGGATGAGAAGATGAGGAGATGGGAAAAGGGGAGGGGGGACAAGGGTGAGGAAAAAGGAGAGGGGGAGTTGGGCCTCTGGAAACCTCACTAATTTTGGGGAAATGCAATGCAAATGCTGCAAATACTTCACAACCGGTTTTCTGTGAGTGAGACAGTGGTATCGCAGCAGTCGAGCCGGCCCATTCATACCTAAGCATGGCTCTACCACTATAAGTTTTACTAAAAAGTCGTACGTGAAGCGATTGAAGTTAAGATTTTCAATTGGGGTTATGGTTTAAAATTATCTGCAGAATGGAATCCAGTGATAAAAACATATAGGTTCGCTTTTTTTTTCAGTCGGATAAACACCAGAATAAGCACCCGTCTTTTTGCTTCAAGAATAAGGACTCTATTAGACGGTACATGGCGAAAAAATGTCAAAAATGTGTGGGTAAAAAAAAACCTTTTACCTCACGATTTAGGCGATGGAGGGGGAGCCAGACAGCTGGTGACTACGACAGGTGCAGCCTGATCGAAACGTTAGGCAAATTGAGTGTTAATTCCTTTTGTAATTGACTGTCAAAATGTGATAAGTAATTTTGGTAGTGGCTTTTGATGATGATGGTACAAGTGTTTTTTTGTAAATTGGGAAGAATATAGTATTTGATAGATATATGTATATACGTATATCATATGAATCTGACCATCGCTATATGTTTTCAGAAGTCTGTCCCCTGGCGCCGAGTGTCTGAGGTCTAGACTTGTCTAGTCTGAACATATTGAATTTATTTCCATTCTACCAATCTTAATTCCATTCTATTTATTTACAGTGCGAGGAGTGTCTGTGTTCACTTCTACCGCACAGAGCCTTGTAATGGACAAATTTTTGAACCTTTTATTGAACCTATAAATGACCAATCGTTTTTGTGCATTGTTTAAAACGGTTATCTAACGACGTTACATTGTCTTGACGTCATTTTAGAGGAAATACGGACATTTTGTTGGATTTACATCTGAAATCTGTAAATAAATCTGACTAATTCTGTTTGATGTATGTTGCCTTTGTTATGTCCAAACTTGCAAGACTATGTTATCTTAAATATTACCTGACCAGGCACTAAATATACAGAGCCGTGATCTTTAAACGTATTAACTGTAAACGAATGTTAAAACTTCTAAATTACGAATAGTGTCATCCTTTTCTACCTTAACTTATTTGCCTGTCTATCTATATTTTCTAAATTTCCTTTGTTTATAGGTATAAAGAAATAAGCCAGTTTCCAAAACTCTGGAAGACGGGGAAGCTGGTCCTCTTCCAGAAGGAGTGGCGCCCAGCAGACTCCCCGTCCACCTACCAGCCCATTGTGTTGCTCGATGAGGTGGGTAAGCTCTTTGAGGGAATTATCGCTGATCGCCTCACCGAGCATCTATCGAGGGTCGGGCCGGATCTGCAAATAACCAGTTTGGTTTCCGTATTGGCCGCGCCACCGTTTACGCAATGCGTAAAGTCCCTGGCGGAGGTAGCAGTATCCCGGGGCTAGGTGATGTTGGCGGTATTCCTTGACATCGCTAACGCTTTCAACACCTAGCCCTGGAGCTGCATTAAGGAGGCACTTGTATACCATGGAGTGCCTCATATTGTTGGGGCGTATCTGTCGGAGAGAGCCGTGTTCTACCCGAGTCGGACGGGATACGGTAGGCGAGAAATGTTCCGCAGGGCTCGGTCTTAGACCCTCTCCTGTGGAACATCGGGTACGACTGGGTGCTGCGCGGTGTGCTCCTGAAGGGTATCGTTGTGACGTGCTACGCCGACGACACACTCCTGACGGCGTGAGGTAAGACACTCCGCGAAGCGACCATTAAGGCCATGGCTGAGGTCGCCAAAGTAGTTGCGAGAATCCGGCGACTGGGTCTTAAGGTGGCTCTAAACAAATCCGAGGCTCTTTGTTTTCATGGGCCTCGAAAGGGACCATCAAGAGGATCCGGCCTTATTGTTGGAGGCGTTCGTATCGGTAACGAGACTTCCATGAGGTACCTGGGCCTCGTACTCCACAGCAGATAGGACTTCGGACCTCACTTCCGAAGTCTGGCCCCAAAACTTACAAGGGTGGCAGCCGCGCTTTCGCGGCTGCTTCCTAAATTGGGGGGGCTCGACGCTTCCTGTAGGAGACTTTACGTTGGGATCGTGCAATCCATGGCTCTTTATGGGGCCCCAATTCGGAGGAATCCCTGACAGCAATTAATACCTCAATTTTGAGGCGCCCGCAGCGGTTGATGGCCATTAGGGTCAGAAGAGGATACCGCACGATTTCCTTTGAAGCGGCGAGTCTCCTCTGGGGCTGAGACCTTTCCATTATGAGATCACATCGGTCCCAGCTCCAACAGGTGCTCATGACCGAGTGGAGAGAACGGGCACGCTATAATCGTGGCGGTAAGACCCGTTATGGAGGATTGGCTGGAGAAGCGACATGGTAGCCTCTTCTACCGGTTGACGCAGGTACTTACCGGACATGGCTGCTTCAGGAAGTACCTGTGTTGAATAGGCCGGGAGCCAACGTCTGTGTGCCATCACTGCGGGGGCTGCCGCGAGGACACTGCAATGCTCACTCTAGAGGGGTGCCCTGCGGGGATGCAGGAGCGTGTGGACTTCGTGGCGGCCATAAGTGTGGGTAGCCTCTCGTTGGAAATCATGATTATGTCCATGGTCTCTAGCGAGAGTGCGTGGGATTCTGCTGCCTCGTTTTGCTAGGAGATGATGCTCGCCAAGGAGGTGGTGGAAAGGGAACGGGAGAGGTCTAGTGCTTTCCCATCCCGCAGAAGACGCACCAGACGCCGGACAGTGCAAACTGATTTTCGGCCTCCATAAGCGCTGGCCTGAGGGCGACGGATAGGGCTATCTGCTGCTCTAGCTGAAGCAGACCCAAGTCGTGTTCCGTGTTCCACGCGCCCCTCTTTGAATAGTGATGCTACACCAAAGCGGGGTCGTCTGTTGTTCAATAGGCGACCAGGTCTGCCGGGGTGCACAGGGATTTCCTTTCAAGGGTACACCTGAGACCCCGGCAATAGGACTATGTGACGGAACACCGTGTGATTTTAGTCGGTTCGAATACGACATGCCACCCTACTGGTCCCAGGTGGGTGATGACCCGTGGGGGTTTCCACACGATAAACAAAAAAAAAGGTATAAAGAAAGAAAGTTTGTTAGATCTACAAACGTGAAAGTCTTAGTGTTTAAAATACAATTCTGTAGCAGATCAATTCTGATGGAGCGATACCACGATACATTAGAGGAATTTAATAATAATAAACATTTTACTTGATCGAGATATGTATATAGTATATCTTTTGATATTATGTGTGACGCACCACTGCCGCTGTATTGTTTCAGTAGTAAATTCATTCCCACGGCTAATTCACCTCATATGGGAAAGTTTTAACATAGATGCAGACAGTAAGATTAGAGCATTATGTGTATTTTCATTTTATTGAAAAGGTTGTTATTTTTTTAGGTCCTGTTACCAGTAACGCCAGAAGCCACTGCTGCAGCTAGAGTAGATCTATTTCATCGTTGTTATTCTTAAATTATTCTTAAGATAATGCATTAATCTGTACGAATATAGTAAATATATACTATTATAATCATTCTTAAAAATATTTTATAAAAATGTATGTTCGTTTATGGAAATAGGATTTTATTTTATTCAATGATGTTTATTATTCGATATTTTTTATTATCCCACGCTCTCTTGCTAGAACTGACAATAACTGTTGACACTGAATTGTCGGTTTGTTCTCAATATTAAGCCGCTTTCACTCAGTTCTTAATTTTATACCTAGTGTTTAAGATTACATTGGAACACACGTGTGTATGCACTGTAGAATATTTTAGCCTGTATAAATAAATCTGCAGCCTGTGACCCTACTTATACTATGAGTGGTATCACAATCGTTTTGTATGTCTGTAACCTTTTCCCTCACATTCCTCTCTTCATAAGCTCTCTCACATCTCCCTTCACATAATCAGCCTGAGGAATCTTGTGTGGTACCTATCCAAGGTTAAAAGCAACAAGTGGCAACTGCTAATGCATATGATCAAAGGCCTGTGTTTATGTATTTAATGATATTATAGAATAGCATTATGGAAGCCTATATATTTTTTATTAATATTACTTCTTTTGTGAATGGGCAGCGTGGGAGGGTGTTGTATATCAAGTTACGTATATTGTCGAAAGAAAATATTATAATAAAACGTGTAGGCGTCGCTCTATCTACGATTATGACATTGTTCGGAAGGTTTCTAAAGGAATTTCGGATGTCTGGAGTAGCCATCCCACGTATATAATATACTAACGTATTTGATACAGAAATTTCTACAGAAATTTTCCTGATCTCCTGAAATGATGATTTATATTATAATTATTACTTTCCAATTACTAAATTCATATTTAAACATTTTATTGCAATGAAATTCATTGCAATAAAATGTTTATAGTAACAACACATACTTGTTTATAAACTAAACATGTTGTCTTCATATGTTTTTCTTAATTGTTTCTTAATAATATTTATTTGTTTATATTTAAATAGTCAGATCTTTTAATATAAACAAATAAATGCAAAGTGTACAAGTATGTATTAAATAAAAAAATCTTTTATTTCATTTAAAACTGGTTTAGGTGTTTGAGAGCTACAATGACACAAACAAATCATATCAATATATAAAAATATAACATATAAAAATTAATAATCTGGGTATATCTTAATTTGTAACTTGTATAAAGTTTACCAATAAGATACGCACGTTCTTGTAAACTTCGTCCAATCAATTTTAATTCCATACGAAAATATTTACGTACTATTTCATGAACAAATTACAGTGTTTGCAACAACACAAAAAACAGTGTACAAAAAACTACCAGTTAAGTGGTTAAAGTATTCCAGAGATATACTCTAGAAAGATGATGAGCCTTTATATGTTAGCTGAGAAACGAGCCTCTCACGTCAAGGGTACTCGACACCACTTACACACTCATCCATGTTTCAGGTTCTACTAACTCAAAAGTGAAAATTTTCCACGTACCTTTTTGTACAAATGAGAGCTACAAACAATTCGGCTCTACAGAATTATTATATATCATATAAATTCCGAATTCTCAGATTAGTACTTTCCCCTCTTCAAAACGAGATGGGGTCCGCTCCGCTACAAAAAAACACAAAAAAAATCCCGTCATTTTAGAGGGGTTGCATAAATTAAGGATTCAATTTAAATTATCTAACGCACAGTTTTGTTTTAATAACTTTTTACTGTTAGACGCTCACCTGTGTACATACAAATAACACTCTAATGCCGGCTCGCATTTGTATAAAAAGGTACGCGGAAAATTTTCACTTTTGAGTTAGTAGAACCTGAAACATGGATGGGTGTGTAAGTGGTGTCGAGTACCCTTGATGTGAGAGGCTCGTTTCTCAGCTAACATATAAAGGCTCATCATCTTTCTAGAGTATGTCTCTGGAATACTTTAACCACTTAACTGGTGGTTTTTTGTACACTGTTTTTTGTGTTGTTGCAAACACTGTAATTTGTTCATGAAATAGTACGTAAATATTTTCGTATGGAATTAAAATTGATTGGACGAAGTTTACAAGAACGTGCGTATCTTATTGGTAAACTTTATACAAGTTACAAATTAAGATATACCCAGATTATTAATGAAGCTAATTACGTGCCATACAGACGCTATATGATTTTCTTTTCTCTTTTTTATGCTATCGGAGGACAGACAAACAGACGAGTCACCTGATGGTAAATGACAACAGCCGCCTATTGAGACCTGTAATTCCGTACCGCCATATAAGTTAGGGTGAAATAAACTAACTCACGTGCATACATCAACCCTAAAACGTAACATTATGTTATAAGATGTCGTGTAAAAAGTAGATTTATCTGTTTAATAGGAATTTGCGGCTGCGCCATAACACTATTGGTGTCCTATCTTTTCTCTCTATCTATTTATGTTGTTAAAATGAGATAAAAATCAGTAAACTGTAATTGATTGAATTTTTGTAAAGGAAGACACATTTTTTTTTTACAAAAAAAAATATATCAGAAACAATCATAGCGCCTGATACCATATTAACCGCCATTCAACAAAAGCAACTTTGCTAGCAAACTATTAAAGAGTTGAAACTTATGAAAAGGTTTTTCTCTATAAGTATCTTTATTTGCCAACACTAATAATAAATTTCTTGAAAATAAAATAAACAAGTTACACGAGAAATACATACGAGAGGAAAACCGTATATTTAAATAAATATGTAGGTTCATATTCACGTTTTTATTCTAACAATATTACTACAAACTTATAAGTAAAGTAAGTTATAAGTAAACTTGGAGTTTAATTATTAAAAAAAAAAACTTAGACTAGGCTTAGCCTGTCCTGCCTCTCGCTGGAGAATACAAAATGATCTCCGGCCTCCATGAGCCCTGGCCTGAGGGTGACGGACTGGGCTATCTATCGCCCTAGCAGAAGTAGGCCCAAGACGGGTTCCACGCGCGCCTGAGTAAATATGAGGGGGTTGGGGGTCTGCCGGGGCACACAGGGACTTCCTTTGTAGGGTACACCTGAGGCTCCGGCCATAAGACCCGTTGTCTGAACACTGTGTGGTGTTAGTCTGTTCGAGTCCGACATACCACCTTACCCATTAGCCCCGGTAAGGTGTTACCGTGGGGGTTAACGCACACAAGAAAAAGGCTTATCCTGTCCTGTAGGACCTGGCCTTGCCTTTTTTATTATTAGTCAGATTCAATTAAAAATGTTTGATTAAATCTGATCTGATCATTAGGTAGCTTATCTTTTCAATTTCTGATTGCTAACATTATTTTACGGATTCGATAGGAAATTGCAAACTCTGGGTCGATAAGTGAAAATGTAGAATCTATCAGTACGTAAGTACGTACTTCGGTGGCTCGGAAATGGAATGTTTGCGTTCATGCGTACAAGGCAATGACAGTCTGTTTAGAGATTCAAAGCGAATGATTTCATTTTACTCTTCGTTAGATCATTTCACTACGTAGGATTTTTCTTCTGCCTATATGTAGCATGAAAATCGATGTGTTGTGAGTTTTGCTGCCTCCGCTATCGTTTCATTAAATCAACGGACAAAGAACACCTAGACTTAAAACAACACAACATTTGAAGATTACATAAAATGTTATCCCGTGAGGAAATCGAAAACAACACACGGCGTGATGGCAAGGTGACCACTTAATGTACTACGTCATCTGTTATATTTAATTATTTATTGGAGTATATAATACATCTTTTCTTAGATCCTTCTCCACTATTGAAGCCTTTCAACATGTACGGTACAGACGACATAACATTGATTTGTAGCCACAACTTAAGACTATAAGTATCATATATATCATATAAAAACTGCTTCTTAACCCTATTTCAAAAACACAGCTTGCCCACATTTCCTTGTAGAGACATTTATGTTAAGCAAAATGTAAAATTATTTAAAAATAGACAAGGTTGCTCGTCACATTGATAAGCTATGCATAATTCCTAGTCAAACAACTTTAATGTGTAAATGCATATTATACGTACTGGTATTTATTTTTATTAATAAACATACTTTTTTTTTTTGAGTATAGGGACATATGAACAAGCGGATCACCTAATGCTGTGAAATTCGCCGTCCATGGACACCTACGACACAAGAGTCGAAAGTGCGCTGCCCGCCTTTGAGGGTTTGTGATGGGGATGTTGGACCTCCGGAAACCTCACTAATTTCGACTAACGCAAGCGTTTCTTCACAACTAGTTTTCTGTGAGGCCGTGGCATCTTACAGGTGAAGCCGTCCTAAAGAAATAAGGTGATAATTGATTTATTTATGTACATTCGTATTCTGCAAATATTTAATTTCATTTCTACTCAGTCTAATCATTTACCCACACCAGAACAAACGTATTAACTTTTGGTTTTTCTAAGGTTCTTCATTGCTCAGTTTGGTTTTGTTTTGTCATAACTCAAATACATATTAACATAAACTAGAAATATTATATTGATAGAGTATTACATTGTAGGATATATATTTTATCAATATTTAAGTTCTTTTTATTCAATGCATCTCCATTAAAACCGTATTGATTTGTATTCAAGTCTCACAAACAATACTAAAAATTACTTTATTGGCTATTTTATGACTCGTAAATTCAGAAAGCTTATTTTAAGACTAGTGCTAAACTGGTACTAAACTTAAGGTACTTATGTGAAGTCTTTGTTTAATGTTTATTTTGTACTTTTCTCGGATCCTATCGGGCTATGGAATTACTATCCTCAGGAATGACAATGATAAAAGATAATCAAATAATTTACAGAATGTTCTATGTTTGGCAGAGGACATCCTACGGCTAGGAGGAAGATTAGCGCTGTTGATATTTATATAAAAAATAATAATATAAATAAGTTTTAATTTCTAGATAGTCTGTTCTTTCTTTTTTGACATTATAATTAACCAGTAAGTTTTAAATCATTATGAATTATAGAAATATTGATAGCGATACAAAAATATAAAGATTATATAAGATTAGAATAATCTTAATTTAACACTATATACATAAAATTACAATGGATCTTAATAAATGTTCTATGTACAATGGGCAGTCTTATCACCGACAGTAATTTCTAACAGACAACCTTAGGATGGATTTTCTGATACTTGTATGTGGTAGCTGTCGGTATACGATGCATAGAAATACATAGTTATAACTAACTATAAACATACTTATATATACTACTACATCTCTATGCAGGTGCGCCCCAGTACCAGCTTCTCGCTCTTGATGTCATCAGTTTTTATTTCTAAAACTATTAAAATCACTGCTTTCGTGTTTAAGATTATGACGTGGACTATTAAGGATGCATTTAACCCTTTAAGGCATTTATTACTTAAATAAATAATAGCTTACATATTTTTCTATCCACTGAGATTTTTCCAGGAGTCTTTCTCCATGGTTTTTTTGCATTCGTAATTTATAAAATGATGATAATTACTATGCTTTTTGTGTAGACTAGTAAAATTCATGGTTATTATACTCATTATAAACATAACATTTGAGAAGTTGGTCGTAAGTATGAATGTGTAAATATTGTTAAATAGTTCAAAATCTCAAAAATGTTAAAAAAATATTTTTACTTTACGCAGATTAATTATATACCTTATGACTTTCTTTAAAAATATTTTGTTGATTGATGAAGCAACTTTTGTTGAGTCAGGGTAGTCACACAGGGTCCGCCCTTTTTTTTTTTCACTGTGGAAACCCCCTCGGGCCGTCATCCCACCGGGGTTCTCGGTGTGCCATTCTGCGCTTAAAATAGGAGGAATCCGGGAACAGCTTTAGTAAGACATCCGGACCCCTCCTAGCGCTTGTTGCCCGCAAAAGCGCGGGCACCACCTTTGGATAACTCTCAATTAGGCAACTTCCAGGCACACCAGAACGTCGCCTCCTCGCGGTTGGCCACTATAGCGGGTGGAGGGGAGAACCCGTCCCGACCACCCGCAGCCACAATCAGGGCGGCATGTGGCGCTGGTAATCGCGCCTTCGCCGCCAGGTTCGCCGGCGGCGAATTGAGTCCGAGTGGAGGTCGTCCTCCCGGGCAAGTTCCGCCGCCTCCTTCCGCGAAATGACCTCCTCGCAGAAGGTTGCGACCGCGGTAAAATTCCTGTCACTACCGGCCATGGAGCGTATGATGGCCGGTAGCGAGAGATCCTCTCCAATTATTGCAATGAGGACCCGACGCTGCGCCGCCCAAGCCGGGCAAACCGCGAGCGTATGCTGTGCCGAGTCCTCACTGCAGTCGCAGTGGTGGCAGACGGGACTCAATTCCCTCCTAGCGACCGAGTGCAGGTACTTTCCGAAGCAGCCGTGTCCGGAAAGAACCTGCGTCAGTCGGAAGGAAAGGGTTCCATGCTGTCGCCCTGCCCACTCCACGATGACCGGCTGGAGCGCCTCCACGGTGGCAAAGCCAGCAAGTGGAGCCTCCAGCCGGTACGACCAACGAGCAATAGTGGCTCGGCGAGCGGCGTCACGCCACTCGCGTACCTCTTCGGGCGGGGGCCGATTGCCGCTACCCGCCCGGAAATCAGTCGTCTGAAGATAGACTTCGGCGAGCACTTCCGCCTCCAAGTCCCACGGGGGAGTTCCGGCCAACGCGCACGCCGCCTCTGTCGACACGGTGCGGTAACCGCGTATGGCTCTAACCGCCTTTGAGGGTGCCAGAGGCGTGCCCTATTCTGGGCGGTCAGAGCTTCCGCCCACACTGGTGCACCGTATAGTGCCATTGACCGGACAACCCCCGTGTACAGCCGTCTTGTTGCGACGCCGGGTCCACCCAAGTACGGTAAAAGTCACCCAAGGGCAGACGCAGCGCTGACCAACCTTGGACCCAGCTGCAGAAAGTGCTCGTCAAAGCGCCACCTTCCGTCGAGGATCAGGCCCAGATATTTGATGTGGGCCTGAACGGGTACGAGGATCGAGTTGACCATTATAAAGGCGCCAGGGGGTGGACCACGACGGGGCCCATGAAATAGAAGGGCCTCCGTCTCATCCAAGGCCACCCGCAAGCCTAGCGCCTCGATCCGCCCAACCACCAGTGAGGCTCCTCTGGTGGCCAAGCGTGCCGCCTCTTGAAGGTTCGACCCCCGGGCTGTGAGCAGAGTGTCGTCGGCGTTTACGCCCAGCCCAGGGGGGAAGTCACCTCGAAGGGCCCAGTCGTACCCCATGTTCCACAGGAGTGGTCCAAGGACAGACCCCTGCGGAGCACCGCACGACATGGGCCAAATTTCCCTCTCGATCCTCGTACACGACGGTACGCTCCTCTAAATAGTCTGCCACGAGCCGCCTCAGGTACTGTGGCACCCCGTGATAATGGAGCGCTTCCCTGATGCAGCTGAATGGCAGACTATTAAAAGCGTTGGCGATGTCCAATGACACTGCCAACAGCACGCCACCACAGCTCACTACCTCTTCGGTCACGGCCCTCAGGCGCATTACACCACCGATCGTTGAACGCCCCGCTCGGAAACCAAATTGGGCGTCCGACAAATCGGGGCCGATCTCGCTCAGGTGCCGGACGATGCGGGCGGAGAGGACCCTTTCAAACAGTTTACCCGCCTCGTTCAGCAGCACGATGGGCCTGCAGGCCGCGACCGAATCCGTAGGCCCTCCTGGCTTCCTTAAAAGAACCAGCTTCCTTTTCCAGCAGTCAGGGAAGCGTCCAGACGCTAAGCATGCGTCGAACACCCCCCTGAGGCGGTCCGCCATGTGGTTGAGAGCTAGGGCCAATATTCGGGGAGGGGTCCCGTCTGGCCCGGGGGCGGTGTTCTTGGAGCGGATCCGTAGAATAACCGCCCCTATCTCTGCCTCCGTGATGGGTGGAATATCTTCTTCCTCGAGCTCTCTGTCGTCTCCGGCCAAGGGGGCCATCGACGGGGGTGAGTGCTCCACCCGTTGCGGGAATAGGCCCTCAACCACTTCCTGCAGGAAGCTGGGCTGGAGAGTCTCAGTAAGGGGAGGGCCCAGCGCGCGGAGCTTTTGTTGCGCCGCACGATAAGGGCGACCCCAAGGGTCACGATCGAGACCCTCCAGCATCTCCTTTCTTTTCTCTTCTTTGGCGCGGCAAATGGCCAGCTTCAGAGTTTTCCGCGCCTCTCGGTACTCCTCATGAAGCCGGTCGTCTTCCCCATCTTCGCGGTGACGCCGACGGCTGCAGGTGTAGGATCTCCGGGCACGAATGCAGGCCACACGGAGATCCGTCAATTCCTGGGACCACCAGTAGACCTCCTTCCTTGGAGGCCGAATACATTGAATCCGGGGCATGGCCGCATCACAGATATGCGTTATCGCATCGCAAAAGCGGCCTGCCCCCATGTCTCCCTCCTCGGTCGGAGGCTGCGGAGACAGCCAAGAGTAAATTATGGCTCCCTCCTCCAGTAGATCCCGGTCTAGCTTAGATATAGCCCACCGCGGAAAGCGGGAAGGGTGCCGCGCCAAGTGACCCCTTCTGGGGTCCTGGGTCCGGGAGAGCTCGAATCGGATATAAAGGTGATCCGAGAGCGTCTCAACCTCTTCCAGGACACACCAGTTCCTTACTCGTGCGGCGAGAGCAGGGGTAGCGAACGAAAGGTCCACTATCGACCCCCCTGCTGTCGCACGCACGTGTTGGTGGTACCTCTGTTTAGAAGACAGAGGCCCACCGATGCTGCCCACTCCACAACAGCATCGCCCCGTGCGTCAGTCCTGGGGGAACCCCACGCAACGGACTTGGCGTTGAAGTCCCCCAGCACTAGAACGTGCCCAGACGCTAGTCGCCGTATCGAGGTCTCTAGGGTATTGAGGAAGACCTCGAAATCGCTCAGACTCCGGTTGGGAGAGAAATAGATTCCATAAATGGTTATCCCCCCCACTCAGCGGCAACATATCCAGAACCCTTGTCTCTAAGCGACAAGGGTGGGGAATGAGCCGCCGTGGAGGCGACGACTGCCACGGAGCCGTCCCGGTCACCCAACCAGTTTGGACGGGGAGGAACGTAATAAGGCTCCGCAGCTACGGCTACACCAATCGAGGGTCCGCCCCCTGGCACATCCATCATGGTCAACTCGGGCCTTGTATAGGTTCGGGCCCACATTAAATATCTGGGCCTTATCCTTTATGGCACCTTGGTGGCACTTCGACGAGCACTTTCGCCAGCTTGCTCCAAAGCTGGTCGTCGCTGCGTCCGATCTTGGGCGCCTTTTACCCAACTTGTGTGGACCCAGCGTTGCTACAGGACGGCTGTCCAATGGGGTTTTCCGGCTAATGGCAGTGTACGATGCACCGGTGTGGGCGGAGGCTCTGACCGCCCAGAAATGGAGTCCTGCTGTTGATGATGACCGATGATGTTAAGCACAAACACTCATATCATACGCACAAACTTCTAGTCTGAAGTCGAAAACATTAGCTGTTTACATTTCTATTAATGATATTTTTAATTTTTCCTTTTTTTTTAAGACCACCTCCCGCACTAGGATTTATTCCTGTGTCGCGGGGACTTTACAAACATTCAAACAATGGAACACCCAGACTCGGAACAACAACTTTGAGGATTACACAAAGTGTTGTTCCGTGCGGGGATCGAACCCAAAACACTAGGAGCGGCTGCGTGGTAGCGAGGTGACTATTTAAACCGCTACGTCATCTATGCAGAGTTGACCAATTAAACATGTATCATCTATTCAGATTAGTATAATAAAAGGATGTATTTCGCTAATGGGTAGCATATATTTGAGTAGCGTGCAATTTGTTATTGAATATGAATATTTGGTGATTTAATAACGTTAAATATTTCATTTCGATAAATTTAATTTTAAGGTAGGTAGGTTTCCAGCAATTCATTAAATTAATGGGCTCCATACGTCGCTCGTAATTGGGTAGTAGCTTTGCATGCCGCAAATAATAAATATGAAAAGGTGTGAAAACTTCCATACATATAAAATTCTCTATTTTGCAACAACGTCCAAGCTTTAATTAAAACTGTTAATCTAATTCGTTTATCTAGGCAATTACTTGATTGTTTTAATTATTTTTCAGTATACCTAGTATTTGTTTACAATAAACGGTAAACCTAAAATTACTTAATATTTTCTAAGACAGCAAATATAATTATTCTGTTGTAAAATCGAACTTAAATTAATGTTCACTAAGACAGCATTAAATTTGAATCTGAAATTACCAAAAATTTAATAAAATTGTATTGACGCAACGCAAATATTCAAAACGTATTACAAAGCTGTTGTTACTACAATGCCATAGTAAATTTTCGCAAAGGCCATTTTCACAAGATACAAAATGGATAGACAAACAAAACTTTTATCTTATTGATACATACATCTCACGCTTTTATCCCGAAAGGGTAGGCTTCGCTTCTTACGCCCACCTTTTGACAACCATAATTTAGCCACGCTTAATTTGCCTTCATCCCGGCACTGTATGAAGGTATATATTATACGACATGGCTCTATTCAACTACACCGAGAACCACACTTATTGATTTAAAAATATTTTAATTTGACAGTCAAAGATCTTTTTTTGGCTGTGTTCTCTATAGTACGCGTACTTTAAAATCGACGAGTTAATTCGTCAGCTCGGTGTTTAAATAAACAAAACAAGCCTAGTAAAAATAACAAGTCTAGTAAAAATAACAAGCCTAGTAAGTACGTGGGATCTACTTTAAAACCGCGAACTTTCTTCTCTTCACCATAGCTTGTTTTTTTTTTCATGTATATTACAATACTTGCTGTTATTTATTAATGAGTAGGTATGTAGAAATGGTGTATTCTGTTATTATTACCCAATTAGTTGCTACCCAAATTATACGAAAATAGTCTTACTACGTAATTAAATTTGTATTTATATAAAAAATCTCATATAAAATGAACCGCTTAGTATGCCTCGATGCCTTATTAGAAAGGACATCACGTATCTCTTGTTACAGATTGATGGGCGTCACGTATCGGCTCGTTGTACGTATCGTTTGGCAAATTTGTTTCTTTCGACAGTGGCTAATGGCTGCAGATTTAATACTCCCAGATTGATTGCCCTTTTATAACGCGTTTGAATTGATCCATTTCAATTTTAGAAAACATTTAATGTGACTTTAATTTGAGTCTTAAATAAGCTAGCTGATACTTTTTCAACAGCAACATATAAAGTGATTTGAAAAGAACCTGACGTCATTGGCGTAGTCTGCATAGCGCATGGTGTGACCTTGGCCATTCGTTTTGGCAACGCCCGTGAGTCGATGCGGATGACTCATGCTTGTTATTTTAGAGAAAAGTGTGCTAACAATTCGGCCTTTTCATGAAATGGCTAATAACAAATTAGAAACACGCACATAAATATTACTATTGTAATTGTAAGTCTCTTCCCCCCCTTTTTTCCTATACCCTGTCCTCCCCTTTTATCACCTCATCTCCCTATCTTCTTTACCCTCCTAGCACTCCCTTATCCCTCATTACCCTCAAAGTCGGGCAACGCACTTACGACTCTCGAGTTGCAGGTGTCCATAGACGTCGGTTGTCACATTTTTTTTTGCCTTTGAGGGTGAAGAGGAATGAAGGTACGCGGGGAGAGGAAAGAGACGGGGATGAGGAGATGGGGAAAAGGGCGGAAAAAGGGGGAGGAATAAGGAGAGCGGAGTTGGGCCTCCGGAAACCTCACTAATTTCGGAGAAATGCAACGCAAGTGTTGCTTCACAACCGGTTTAATTATCATTGATATCTCAGATTAATTTATATATCACAGTAAAGTTGGTTCGATGAATATTTCAAAGAGTAGTGAACAAAACAATGAATATTAGGATATGATTGTCCAGAATATTGCCGAAAGGACGTAACACACAGTCAAGGCTATACAGTGATAGTCAGGCCCTCTAATAATTCAATAATTTTTATATACATATTTAAAAAACATTATAGAGATACGTTTAAGCAGGTGAACCAATTTCCCAGAATCTACGCGTATGAAGCGATGTACCTTGGTCCTGGAATTTCTTTAACTGTACGGATCTATAAGTTTTATGAAACGCTTTCGAATGGTTATATTCAGAAAAACATAACATGAATAAAGTAGAATACACTAGTAACTTTTTCTGTACAAAAATTAATGTCTAAAGCCTTAGAATTATATATTTGTATTAGGATATGGCACAACTCTGTTCGACCAGCACCACCTATATCGAATTATGTTAAAAAGATAAATGTGATTTGAAAAAGCTGTAAATTTATTTGTGCGTACATACTTGAATAACATACGGTGACCAAATCGGTGATACTTTAGCAAAGTGCAGGGCTGAACCATAAAGGACCGATACAAATTAGACGGTAAAAAAGGTTTACATAAAAACAAAAACCAATCAATTCTGTTGTTTTGCCTATCCCACATTCGTGTTAGATCGATAGCTATCAGATTAATGAAAAGTTCTACATAGTCTACACTGACTGTACAGCTGTGTTAATTAATCCAATTGACAGTTTTTGCTCTATTTTCACGTAGTTTTCGTCATTTTCTTAAATTATGTTTGGGTTGCTACATGCGGGTATTTTTATTTCAACTTTTTATCAGTTATAATCTTTTTTATTCATTCAATTTCTACTGCGTAAATTCGAATCAATTAATATGGACCTTTGAAAACAACATGGGACAAATACATAGTTAAGGCAGGGCACACGTAACTTCTTTATTTATCTTGTCATGCGTTGATAGATAGGTTCACGTATGTCATCTATATTAAAAGAAATAAATATGGTGATATATAATACATACTTCCTTAATTTTAAGTATATTCTTGTGGTAGGTAACTTAATTTTTACAGAAAATAGCTAAACTGAATCCGTAGACGTTCTTAAAACACAAATTACATGAATATAAATTGTACTAGAACTTTAGCGTTTTTAACTAATGTTTCCGCATTTCCGTATACATTACAACTGTAGTACCGTATGTATGATAGCTACGCCACAATACAGGTATATATTGCAACTAAACGGAAATGCTAGATGTTAAGATAATTTTGCAAAAGATAGAAACACCCAGAATGTTTTTATTTAAAGCATTGCTTTTTATTTTGCAGTATGAAGAAAAACCTTTGTTGCATTGACATACAAGAAGATGTATGGTCCTTTACAAAAATATATTTTAAAAACATAGCAATGTTGTCTTAGTAAGTAATTTGTGTACTATTAAATACAAAAAATGATCTAAAACCTACTCTTTTATATTGACGATGTTTTGTTTGAGAAAAACCTGGGAGATATTTGTCAGGGACGCCAGACCGGCGCGTCTCTGTGGCGCCATTCGACCCCTGTCACTATTACCACAACTACATACATATAATATTATAGCGACTATCTATCACAAAGAAAGCTAATTTTATGTATATACCCACATATTTCAAAGAACACCATGTTGCGTGTGGGCTGACACCCACATTTATGTTAGTGCTAATGCATAATCATGTATTATACGCATTGCCATTGAATAGATTGAATGGGCGTTAATGGGTAGATGTCTGTAAACTCCAATTTGTATATTTTTACTAAACGTCAAACGGTTCTATTTCTGTAAACCCATTTTCTTTTAATATTAAATTGAGGATTATAAAAAGGGCTCTCTTAAAATGAATGTTTGGATTTCCCGGCATCAGCCAGTTACACAGTACATGGTCTACGACTCTGAACTCTTATTCACAGTACATGGTCTACGACTCTGAACATATACGGATTTGTTGGGGAGTACGAGCTATTGCTCGTACTCCCCAACAAATCCGTATATGTCATATCTCTTTCCTCCCCATCTATTCTTGATTTCCCTCTTTAAAATACTCCTGATTTTTAAATTGTCAGTTTGTAAAGTACCCATATGACTTAAGTATAGAGTGTTTTATACACATTTGCCCTTATCTCATCTTCCTTCAAGGGATAAAGTAAGGCTGTTTATGGTTCAGTTTAGACACTTCATTACATAGTGTTTTCGATATTTCTATAAAAAAATGTTCACGCATTGGCCGAAGTCCCAAACAAAGCTGTCGGTGTCCTTTAAGCTATGATCAAATCTTATTATCTGATGATATTTCAGTTATTTTCCGCTCTAGGGTGTAAGATTTTTATCAAGTTCTATTTTATTTGGTATCTAGCGTATTTCTGTAGGAACTTTTAATAAGGATATTTAAAGCCCACATTACGATGCCTTTAGATAATATTAAAGGATTGTGTTAGAAGCAATATAAATTCCTACAATGTGAACAATTCAAAACTCGTGTTATCAAAGACAAAGACGACATAGAATCATACGGGTCTGTTATTTCTTGGTATGCCTTTTGTATGTCATGAATTGTATGTCATCAAGGTGAAGTGTTGTGGAACCCCTAGGAGATTATATCATTAAGCGATGTAACTGAATTAGGTGGTGATACTCTGCACTTTGTTTATTTCTGACTAAAATATTTAACTAAGTTTAGCATTACATCATACAAACACCTCGTATATGTCGTACAATGTTTAACTTTAAACTATAGAAATTACTTGAGAACTGTTTTAGAATTGAGAAATTGCGTGCTTAATTGAAATATTTTTAATAGAAGTTTTTTTTTTTCAAATCGAAATCTTCCTTTGAAACAATTATTTGTGACCTTAATTGAAACAAAAACCTTTCTTTTAAAACTTTCTTCAAAGCTTTATAAAGAGAAAACGCAGTTGCAGTGACATTTTATTTAACCAAGATAACAACAGTATGGCTATAGATGTATTTTTTGAAGGTACATTACGTGCTTTGAAGTACGTTAGTTATTGGCAGATAAACCATGGACTGCTATATTGGTTCCACTTAAACGCGTGACAACGACAAAACAAGACACCATCCTATTTTATTCATATATGAAAATATACATATTTATACTTAAATTGTCGGTTATCAAGTTTTCTGACAAGTTATATAATTGATATTTCTGTTTTTCTTAAGCATGACTGGCAACTGCCTAGATTTGAAAAAGTTGTGTTAATAATTTAATGTTCATGTCGTTCCTGGAAATACAACTTCTAACTCTTCTAAGTAATGAGTAAAACGTAGACAAACCAAATATAAGTGTTCTCAATACTCTACTACATAATTTGTTTTTACTAACTGGGTCAAGACTGTAAAGTAATTAGAGGCAAGGAAATTGCCTTTCGACAGGGCTTAAAACTTTCAATGGAGTTTAACTTTGATGAACAAGATCATTTGTGATTAATGTTTGGTAGAGTTGTGTGGATTTTATTAGCGTAACTTGTATTTACATATATTTCACACACACAGCTAACATATATTTCAATTGCCCTTTTATGAGATATATATTTTTAGGTGCATTAAATAAGTAGCATGCATACACTTTTAAGGAATATCTGAGAAACAATCCAAATTATCTTACAAAACTTATTAATTCTGAAATCAACTAATTGACGGGCCTGTTGGTCTTTGATGCGCCTTGGTAAGTGATCTTGATTGCTGAGCCTTAGGTCGTGGGGTCGATTCCCAAACGGGACAAATTTGTGTGGTCCACAAATAGTTATCACGAGTCTGGGTGTTCTTTGATTGAATGTTTGTAAAGCCTATTATTACTACTGTGGGAGTTGTCTAAAAAAAACTTCGTATAGCTTAGTGTAAGTTCGAATAAATACGTCCGATGAGTGCGACGACGAATATAAGTAGTAGAGCTTCGCTGATTTCAGCAGGAATGGGCCGGCTCGACCTGGCAGTACTACCCTCTCACAGAAAACCAGCCTAAAAAAAACAACATTCGTGCTGTCGTCTTTCGCTGGTGAGTGAGTGCGCCAGAGGCCCAATGATGCAGGGGTGACAGTTATCGTGGTATGTGTGTGAGCAGTGAAGTGCTTGTAGGACCATTGTGAGGGTGGCTTGGATCGAACCGTTGGCCAAGGAGACCCGTAGAAACGGTGGTGCCGGTGGCCGCATAGAGAGGGGCCCAACCACGGCTAACTACCCTGGGAGGCTGCCCCGTCAGGTCGCGCATAATCCACGGAGTGGCTCGTCGTGCCGGTTGGTGACCGGACGGTGGGACCCAGCGACCATTTCCGGGAGCAGACTGGGATGGAATGCGGGATTATTTTGCATCCATCCAGTGGGCTCAACGCTGCTTTAAAGACAGGGATCTGTGGAGTAATATATCCCCTACAGAGAAGTCGCCAGCACAAAGACCCGTCCCTGGTTCAAGCGCGAGTGCACCCGTGCTGTCGCTCAAAAGTAGTCAGCCTACCGCGCATGGATCAGGGCCCGCGCTCATTGTGACCCGGAGGTTGATCGCCTAAAAGCAGCGTTTAACAAAGCCACCAGGGAATGCAAGAGGGCTTACATCAGATCTGATGCCCAGCGCATTGCACGGTTTGGTCAAGAACTCGTCGCATACCCTACGGGTAGAAGTAAGTTTTTGCGATTGGCCAAAGCCGTCAGTACAACTACTGCCAGCCTTCGCTGCCACCGCTGAAGTACCCTGACGGATCACTGGCCCTCGAGCGGATAATCAACACCCAATTAATCCGCCACCTAGAGGATCACTCCTTGTTAAATGATCGGCAATATGGTTTTAGGCCGAACCGATCCACGGGTGATTTCCTAGCGTACGTCACACACCTTTGAGGTCTATGGTGTGTGACTTTGTCTATGGATAGACATGGGGAGTCCTTGGCCATCAACCTCGACATTGCCAAGGCCTTCGATAGGTCTGCCATCCAAGCTATGCAACTGGGTTGCTGCCTTCCTCCACAAGCACCGCATTAGGGTTTTCTGTGACGGCGTGGCCTCTGACTTCCAGGAGGTTAGCGCTGGTGTACGTCAGGGCTCCGTCCTATCGCCCACGCTGTTCCTTCTGCATATCAATGACATGTTGGCTCTTGGCACAGTACACAGGCGATATTTTGGACATCCTGCTGCCAAGCCAGCAGACGTTGAGGGAAAACGACAGGAGCTTGTCGCTGAGCTCGACCGGGTCTTGAGCCGCATCTCTCAATGGGGTTGTGAGAATCTGGTCGATCTCAACGCCAAGAAAACACAGGCGTGCGCGTTTCCAAACAAAAAGTCTCCATTCCTTCCCCTTCCTACTCTTCAGAACACTCAACTGCCACTACAGGATAGGCTTAGTATACTGGGTATGGACACGTGTCGGGATCTCAATCCGCGTGATTACATCGAGAGCGTCACTAAGGCGGCCTCGCGGAAGCTCGGTGTATTGAACAAGGTGAGACGGTTCTTCTCGCCCGAGCATCTGTGTCTTTTATACAAGACCCAGGTTCACTCCTGCGTGAAGTTCTGCTCTCATCTTTGAGATGGCTATGCGCAGTATCTGCTTGACGCTCTCGATCGGTTGCAGCGACGTGCAGTCCGCATTATAGACTGTCCTGAGGTCACCCAGTCTCTTGAGCCTTTGCAGTTGCGAAGAGATGTCGCCTCTATGGCAGTCCTCTATCGCCTACATCACGGAGAGTGTTCTGACGAGCTCTTCCAATTGGTCCCACCTTCTCCCTTCCTCTACAGTACTACACGTGCTGGCCTGAGGAGTAACCGTTTGCGAGTCGAAGGTATGCGATCCCGAACGAAACGGTTTGGCTCTTCTTTCCTGTTCCGATCGGTGAAAGATTGGAATTCACTACCAGTGCACGTTTTTCCTTCCCACTTTGATCCTGGGTCTTTTAATCGGGGCGTGAAAAAGCATCTCACCAGGCCGCCATAGTGTGGGTCACCATACTACATTGACTAGACATGCAATGGAGATGGTGACCACCACTCTTGGACTCCATTTATTGCTTACCATCACGCAAAGTGGAGTCATTGTGAAGCCTACCTACTACAATATATAAAAAAAAAAACCATCAGCCTCCGAATCATAGAGTTTAGTGCTCAGAAATACCTGCAGCCTTGAGTTGCTTTGAAGGCGCCATCTAGCCGAGCCACAATTTTTTCGTGTTGCCAGAGTAAAGAAACCAAATATTACTCTATTTGGTTTTGCACAAAACTCCGGAGCCTTACACAATATTACAGCCCATTGAGTTCAATGTACAGCGTAGTTCGTACAATAATAATTATAAAGAGAAATGTACAAGTGATGTACAATAGTAGTCACGATTGCCTAACATTAGGCACTGCTTTGCCACTAGCAAAACTTAGCCTACTGGGATAGGAGACGAGCGTTTATTAAAATTACAGTCCTCAACGCTGATGCTTGCAAGACAGTATTTGTTACCGATACACATTTGAGTTCTTCGCCACGGTTCCAGCTTTACACGACACTAGGCCTCCATGTACTTGCTGTCTTTAGATATCTACCACGGTTCATCTATATACGGTTCACGGAGGAATAGAATAGGGGCACCCTGTCTCTTACCGGTAGTGTCGTTAAAGGAGACTATGTATAGTGACACCAAAGTGTAATTGGCAAAATGTAGGTATTTGATGCACCTCCGCCCTTAGTATCCCACACGTGAGCGATGTTTCAGTTAGTTACGAAATGTTGAGATGTTCAGTAATGTTGGTAAGAAGAATCTTTTTAATGCTTTATTCTAATATGAATTGCAATACAAATAATGTAAATCAACATTAATCATATTTCTCTTCTTTCTTTTTTTAAAAGACAACTCCCGCACTAGGATTAATTCCTGTGTCGCGGGGTACTTTACAAACATTGAAACCACGGACACAAAGAACACCCAGACTCAGAATAATAATTTTTGAGGATTACACGTGTTGTTTCGTGCGGGGATCGAACCCACAACGATAGGCGCGGCAGCGTGTTAGTGAGGTGACTATTTCAACCGATACACCATCCGCACTCATATTATAATAAACTATGCCCGAGAATTTAAAATCACGTGACACTTTCGATAGGAACCCACTTTGAAATAAACATTTAACTTGTCTCCGTTCGTTCAATCTATGATCCCAATTACTCGTTATCTTAAAAATTTATTAGTGGTTATCAGGACGGTACCTATCTAAATTTAACAAGAAATTCCAACTTTGGTATTAACAAAAATTTACATTGGTTAGGCGTAGATATTTAAAAAAAATGTACTTGTTTTAAACAATGTGATAGTGGTGGAATGTTCAGGTATCTGGTTTGAAATTATTAAATTCCTGTTTTACTTGTTATGAAACAACGGCAAACCGGCAAAGGTTAGAAATGATAGTGTTCTGCGGTCCTGTGTGCAACCGCATGTCCACCGAGTATTAAACTTAATTTTAGTGACGCACTCGGAGGCCATAGTTTTATATATATATAAGAAAGTATACCTACACCAATTTTTAAAATCAATGAAATGGACATTAGATTAGGATACGATACGATATTTTATAGACGTTAGAATATTTTCAAGATTTTATATAAAACCGCAATGACCTGTACTTTAGATATCGGAAGGTTCATATACGCGTATGAAAATCCGTGCAGCAGTTATTAAGTTATCGCGTTAAGACAAACCGGCGATATATCAAGCGAAGTGAAGTTGGCGTCGATATATCAAGCGAAGTCCAGTTTCGCGGTCACTTAGAGAGTAAGGCCATATTAGCCTCGAAGAAGCTTGGTGTGCTAAACAGATCGAGGCAGTATTTTACTACGGCAGGCGGTGCTGCAACTTTATAAGGCGCAGGTTCGGCCGCACATGGAATACTGTTCTCATCTCTATGCAAGTGCACCCCAGTACCAGCTTCTCCCTCTTGACCGCATTCAACGGAGAGCGACTCGCATCAACGACTGCCAAGATATTTCTGATCGGCTTGACACTTGAGATGTAGCTTCATTCTGCATCCTCTATCGCTTGTATCATGGGGAGTGTCCAGAGGAATTCTTCGGACTTATACCGGCTGCAGGTTTCCGCCATCGTCCTACGCAACAAATATCCATCCCCACCACCTGGACGATTGGCACTCCACCACTGTGCGCTTCTCCAGAAGCGTTTTGCCTCGCACAACCAGCCTATGGAACAAATTGTAGCCTGCCGTATTTCCGAACCGATACGACATTCAAACCTTCAAGAAAAGAACGTACTCCTACCTAAAAGGCCGGCAACGCACTTGTGACTCTTGAGTTGCGGGTGTCCATGGGCGGCGGTAGTCACGTACCATCAGGTGACCCGTCTGCCCCCTATCGCATAAAAAAAAAACCGACAGAATGGTCACATAATATACTTAGTATATGTATAATGTTATCACCACATCAAGAATTACTAATTATTCTATTTATTATATTTTTGGGTCAGACGTGGAATATTAATAAAAAAAAGAACAAAACCCCTTGAGGGGAAATCCTGTTTAATTTTAACAATTTATTACAATTATAAAATTTATTTACACGAATTAATAACAATTTCACGAGGCTAACAATAATTAAAACAAGGAACAAATCAATGTTTTAATTATAAAAGACTTACAGAGCTTCCGCTCTCGACCGAATCACAAGATGTAGTAGCCATGAACGTCCCTTGCGCTGCCTTTTATAGGTAGCGAGGACCTACGTGCCCACACCAGAAATATATAAAAAAAATATCTGACATCTAACATTAAACTAAAACAGTGATACTAATACATGATAATACACGATAAAACATTACTGCATTCTTAGACTGCACGGATGGCGTAGTGGTTTAAGTGGTCAACTACGCTGCCGCGTCGAGTGTTGTCGGTTCGATCCCCACACGGCACAACACTTTATGCAATCCTCAAGGTGTTGTTCTGGATCTGAGTGATAACACTCAGACTCAATGTTTACAAACATTTAAACAACGGACACAATTATTTGTGTTATTACAGTCTAAAGTAGGTTACACAGTGAATTCAAGCAATCACAGCATGACTATGACGCTCTGGTACAGAACCGAAATTCAAATAAAATAATGATGTACCTTTGGGACTCAATTCAGTACCTACTCATTATTTTTCCATTACTGATGAGTAGAAGGTATCATGCTAATGTAGACCGCGGTGAGCATGTATACGTATAATAAAATGAATATAAATAATAATGTGCCATCAGATCCAGACAGCAATACTAACAATTTTATGTTTTTGCTTATATTCTGATCTTAAAGTGAAGCCTAGAAATAACGTAGCATTTATACATTTTCTTGCATTATAAGCGCGTCTAGTAATGTACTCGTAATACCAGCGAAGCTTTACTTGCAAATTGCAAGAAGAGTGACGCAACTCATTTATTTTATATTAAATGAGTTTATAATATAATCAGGTTACTTACCATAAGCACACTTGAATAGTTAGTTACACAACTGTCAGTTGTTAGTCTCATCATAATTATCTTCTCTGCAGCTATATTTAAGTCTTGTAAGTCTTGTAAGTATTGTAGCCATTTCTTTTATCATCAGAACTTGATGATGGTAATACGTAAATTGCTTTTTACTTGTACTGTAGGTATGAGATGAATACTAAATGGTAATAAGAAATTTATGGTGTATTCAATTCCGGTGCAGAAAGGAATCATACTAAGTTGAGTGACAAGGGAGAGCCATGCACGTATGGGACCGGCTCAACCGGAGTAATACTACGGTTAAGTTGCATCGCTATAGGTGTAGGTCTCCATGAGCGGCGGCAGTCACTTAACATTTGATGGACAGTTTGTTTGCTCAAATAGAATTAGGAAGAAAACTAAGTACTAACTTTAAAAACGTAAATAATTTTCATACTAAAGTAATGTACATATGTATACATAGAAGGAGTAAGCAGAGGCGTCTCAAACACCCATATTTTGCCAACCATAATTTAGTCAAACTTACGTAATAAGGAAGCAAGCATATTATCGTCAACCGGGCACTGTACAATTGTATTTATACTGTCTCCTACTGAACAGTCGAATCAATAGTCTCCTTTTACGAAATCCATGGGAACAGATGAGAGTGGCTGTATCTACTATATGATAAAGAGAGCCACATGGCTATATGCATAGCAAACACAAACACAAAATGTATGTCATATTAAACTGAGAAAATCAGTATTACACTCTTCTCAAAGGCATATATTAAAATACTGCTCAAGTCGCTCCTCTGCACTAAACTTATACTTATCTTTTTTTCTTTTAAAAAGACAACTCCCGCATTACGATTAATTCCTGTGTCGCGGGGGACTTACATTTAAACAACTAACAGAAAGAACACCCAGACTCAGAACAACAATTTGAGGATTACACAAAGTGTTGTCTCATGCGGGGATCGAACCAACAACGTGCGAGGTGACCAATTAAACCGCCACACCATCTGTGCAGTCAAATACTGAAACTAACAAAAAATACTGAAATTGTTAGGCAGGCCCACGAGGTCGATCAGCCGAGACAGTTGAACTTTAATAACTTTACATTAAAGTTGTGACGCACATATGAAATGCAATTTATTGAAGTTATGAATGCTCAATATAGTATTTAATGAGCAATGATAACATTTAAACTATGCTAGGCTGGAAGGCGGGAAGAGAAACGCAATAAATAACAATAACTTTACGTCTTATAGAAGTTATAACAAAAATGTTTTAAATTTAAGCATTAACTTTTTAATAAATAAATTTCAAAAATAATTAACTTTAAATAATAAATTAAAGTAGGACAAGCACCAACTTTAAGAGACCGTTTATGCATATCTAGGAATCTATTCAAACATACCTTGAATGTTGTTAGTGCAATATGAGACGGTCATCATTAAACCCTTTATGTTAACGGCATCATTATATTCCTCATTATATCTTGTGTATTCATTATCCGTTATGTTAATTACTGCCCACAGACCTGGGATGTTATTCAGATGTCAAGTGAATGTACGAAATTACGTATGCAAAAGTTTTTTACCCATTAAATTGGTTCATTTATATCTTCTAAACATGTTTTTGAACTTACTTTTTATCGTAATTAACAGTATGTTATAATAACTTATTTTATTATGACTTACGGGGTTTATACTAAAAGTTCTAAGAAAATAAAAAAGAAATGATATAGAAGCATATTAATATGGTAAATTAGTTTCTTATCGCGCGTTACACGCTCTGAGCGGATGGGAGCGATAACAAAAAAAAATTGTTATAAGACTTTTCTTCCGATAGTTCTTGCTATAGTTACCGCCGTGTATGAACTTCGTTCCGACCGGGGGTTCATAGACCCCTCACGCATTTTCTTATTGCTTTTCGTTCCTTTCTAATCACGCACGTGATCTAACCATTGACTGAAACAGTGAGCCGCCTCTTCTTTAAGGATCTCCACGCCTTTTTCAAACGCAGCCACGGCATCTTCAGGGTTTATAAAATGAATTCCGAAGTTTTCTTTGACTCTACATCGTCAGTCCGGCGGTGTTAGCTGGCGCGTTGTCATGTTGGAGGAGAATCTTGATTCTTGGGCGCTGCTATCCAACATTTTCAGACCACTCGTAAACAATGACTGCCGCACCAATCTACAGTCCTTTTATTTTATTGATTGATTATTACGAAATGACCTGTATGTCCAAATAATGAAGCAATCATCTTCTTCATTTGACGCCTGCCCTCCTTTACTTATGTTTGCAAATCTTCTAATGGAACATCCATTGCGCAGATTGTATTTTGGTTTCAAATTTGTAACAATATATGCAAGACAGACACTTTTGATATAGCCGCCAGTTAGTAAAAAACATGACATATGAATTCATTACATATTTACAGATTCCCAAAAAGTTCCCAATTTGAAATTTTTTAGGATATAAGCTAAAGATATATAGCTTTTTTATCGCCTATTCTAAGAACTTTCAGTGTTTTTTTTTTTTTTTTTTTTATAAAAATAAGCCTACCATAATGACTCCACTTTTCCTGATGGTAAGCAATAAATGGAGTCCAAGAGTGGTGGTCACCATCCTCATTGCATGTCTAGTCAATGCAGCATGGTCACCCATATAAGGTATCGATCTAGTACACAGCTTTCAGGCGCCTAAACGTTCATGTAAGACTTTTTGTACTTGACTCAGACCAATGCCTAAAGTTGCCAGAATCTGTTGACATGTCACCCATCAATCAGCTTCTATCATTATCCGCACAGCACTCACGGTATCTTCACTAGTCGCCATAGAAGGACGTCGTTCTCGAGAATTATCAGTGCAGTGTGCATTTGCTTCAACCACGTTTAAACTCATTAAACCAGTTGTAAATAGTGGCTCGAGATGGGGCTTCGTAATGAAATACCAATTGAAGTCTATCGTAACATTGTTGTTGAATAACACCGCAACGAAAGTCGTAATAAGTCACTGAGTGATTTTTTTCTCTAGTAAAATCCGTTTCAAAACAAAGGACATATTAGTTAATTACACATCTACAGATTAAAAATAAAACCGAATTCGGCTGGCCTATTCTAAAAACTTTTAGTTTGATCCACGTATAAAACGTCAATTGTGACTTATGTTCTCTTATCTGATTTATATTTAAAAACGAAAGATATATCATAAACTGACATCAATAGCTAATACAGTTATAAAAGTATAAGCCAGCTATAATCTTCATTTACTATGTATTACTCCTCCTTTATAACTCCTACGGATAACCTGTATAACAGTTGTTTTAGTACTCCATGTAAACGATTGATTTATAATGTACTGACACAGAAAGATTTCTTAGGGTAATAAATAAAAGGTAATTACTTTGTGGAGGACAAATTGTCATGTTCCTTTAAAAGAAAAAAGATCCTCCGATCTAACTGGCTAATAATAGCTGGTAGACCATGAAAATACGGATCCCACCAATACATGGTGTATTGGTGGGATCCGTATTTTCATGGTCTACCAGCTATTATTAGCCAGTTAGATCGGAGGATCTTTTTTCTATCCGTAAGTTCTCAGAGTAAAGAATCAGAATCTTACTTAGGGCATAGGTCTGTGCCCTAAGTAAGATTCTGATCATAGTAGGATTCTATGGTTGATGTTAGAAAGGTGTGGTTATTAAATTGTGTACTCGTATATATACTTTAATTAAGCGATACAGGATCATTTGTTTTCTTATGCGGTTCTTGTAGTTCTTGTTAGTGTATTTACTGTATTTGTCATTACTATTCTCATCATCAGCCCATCATCGTTCACTGCTAGACATAGGCTTCCATATCCAATGTATGCTACTGAGGTTTGTTTTATAATTTTACTTTTAACTATTAGTTTTAAATATTAGTAGGTACTTGTCTCCCTGTTCAGTAGAAAACAATTTCACCGTTCTGAGGAAAATTATGCTCCAGCGGATATACATTTATTTAACCATAGTCGTAAGGTTGGTTGAATTATATTGTTTACTGACCTTTCCTGTCCCGCCGCCAAAGGTCTTTTCATCCTTCCGTCGAGAGCTATTTATAGCCTTCAAAGAATGCCCTTTAAAGGCATTCACCTCGTTATAACATTGTATTATGTACCCTAAATATATCTTAAATCCTGAACTTAATATTTTATGTGAGATTTGCCAAATATTACTTTATAATAACAGTTTAGAAAGTTGATTAGATATATCTAAATGAGAAACGAAACGTGTTACAACGTATTTTTTTTAATGTTTATCAAATTACTATTAGTACTGAGGGGTAGCATCTGTTCATGGAGAACTTTGTGACTGAAACAATAATTTAAAAAAAAATATGGTTTTGTACACTGAATTAGTGTTCTGTAAATGGATTACCCGAATAACTTTGCCTCTTATTTTTAACCGTCCGTATTCTCAGTTTTACCTCTAAATAGACAAAGACAAGAGCCCGCCACATGCTCCTATCATGAGTTTCCGCTACTGTCTTTTAACCTTTTTTACAAGCCCGACAGTTTCGGGTACTTCTAACAAGTCTTCTTGTCAGAACCAATTTGAACCGAACATATTATTTGCATCCAACCCCTACCGGCCATTCCACTAACGTTCGTTTCATCTGTGTACTATAACCATATTAGCAGAATACAGCGCCGCCTCTACTAAGAAGTGGTTCAATGCTGGGCTAAGAACCGTTTTTGTCTCCTGTTAGTTTTAAACAATTTGTGTCCTATTTTCATATAATTTGCTGTTCAAACAATTACTGTGTTCACTTTGTATCTAATAGGAGTACGAGATAAATATTATCTTTATTGCTTTCTTTCTTTTTTACTATGCTGATAAAATATACAAGTTAGATATTTGCTGCGAATCATAGTGATATGTAGATAATTAACAATTATGAGAATTATTTATAAGAAGATATGTCTAAAAAAGGAGTAAGTAGTGAAATGTATAATGTTAAAATAGAAGACAATAACACATTGCACTGATACCAAATAAATTAAGGAAATTGATAAGAAAGTGATTAATTACAATCAATATCGGGATTTAGATTGGACTGAGTTCAGACGTATTCTAAAGCACACCACACAATGACCAGCCAGGTTTTCAGATAGTTTAGTTAGACAGTTGGTCGTGACGTCAATTACGATACTAGCAGGGTCAGCTGACAGTTCTGGCGCTAAACATTCTTGGCTCGGCTTGACCATGGCCATTGAATTCGACCTGAATTACAGCCTGAATTTAGAGAATATCATGACAGTAGACACAAAAGTACGAGTCATTAGTTCTATTTGACATATAAATATTACAAGTTTTTAATTTTTTACAAAAAAAGAAAAAAATTCGACCTTCATTTAGTAGGTAGTAATCATGTTCATAAAAATACATTATATTTTAGGGCTTTACGCAGCTGTGTTTGTAAAATATTTCCTAACTCATCTACTGTAATTTATGAGCAAGCTGACGTCACCTTTAATTATCTTCTCTTCCTCCTACTGTCGACGATGGTCAACCTAAGGATATTAACCGAGACTAACAGCTCACATGCATTTAACGATATTGTGTGAAATAAAGTCACGAAGGGCTTAACTATCGTTACATATTTGAAGACAATTTAATAAGATTTCGATTGATAATTGAAGTAGGCTTTTGTGTTAGATCTCGCTTGTTGGGAAGTGATGATGACGACGAAGATGGGAGACACGTGAATAGCTTTAACCTAAACTTATTTACTTATAATTCAAAATATGCGATATAAAAGGTTCTCAAACTCTAGCGTTAGTTTTACAAGATGATACAGCGAAAACGGGGAAAACACTTCTCGCCTAATGTTGTTCTTGGGACAATATAAACCAATTTATTTGTTAGATCACCGCATTTATATCTATGATTACAAATATCATACATAAACATGTTTTCAAGAAATAATCATCTAGACTTCAAAGTCACAAGATTATAAGTTTCGAGCAGGTTATTGTATGCCGGGTAATTATGAAAACAACGATAGTGCAATGCAGGCTGTCGACGTATTTCTTATAATAGGGGTCCCAGACAGGGGTGCTGGCTAGAAAACCTCCACGTGGTGCACCCTGGGCAACGTCGGCGATGACGCCTCCAACTCTGTTTTTTGGAGGAGGGCGTCATCGCCAATGGCTAATATTCTGGCTAGAAGAGGTGCCACCTTTCTTCGGCCACTTGGTCGAAGCCTGGTCCAACAGAGGGGCTTGTATGGCTATCACTCTGTTGGCTCTTCGCTCCTCGGAGCTGTGAGGAAGGAAAAGAGGACGGGCTCGGCGTGCACTTGCACTGCCACCGAGCAGGCATTTGGAGATTTGTCTCGATGCCACCGTCGGCATATCGCAATCCCGAAAGGAGCGTCGTGGTTAAGTCTCGCGGCTCTGATCGGGGGCGAGGGTCTTGGCTTAACCGCCCGGACCGCGAGGAAGAATACCTCTATAAAAAATTACCCCGAATCCCGTGTTCTGGTGCGTGACCATGGGATGCATGGCTGATGGGTGGTTCAGTCGCAAGCGCACTCCCAGCCGGGGTAACTGCGGACCCCTCGGTTGGGCATAAATTTTCGCTTACCCGGGTATTGGGGGATCTCTGCCCGGGTGGACCTTTAGTTCTCCCCCACTCGTGGGACTAATTATGGAATCATACAATAACTTAAATAAAAGAAAGCAGGAGAAGAGCAAGACAAAGGAGCATAACCTGAAGGCGGACAAGACCTCGTCTAACGACGAGGAGGTTTTGACCAAAACGCCTACCTCGGAGATGCTCCCAGAAGTTAACCCGTCTTCTGGGAGCAGAAGAATCTCGGAGCGAGTGCGCTCTAGGACCACCAGTTCCGCAGCTGACTCAGCTGAGGAAATGGAACTAGAGCCCCGCGATTTAGAAAACCGAAAGCGCGGACGGGATGAAGACGCTGAAATCCCTCAAGACATGTTGCCGCCAAAAGTGCCGAGCAGCAGGCGTGGGAGATCACGCACGCCAATGTCGGCGCCATCAGGCTCAGTCTTTTCTAGAGCTGGAGGGTACGCCCGGACGCGAGCGGAAGGTGAAATTGTTGCCGAGGAGGAGATCACAGATCTCCTTCTAAAAATCCGACCGCCGGTGGAAAGGGGTTCTGACCCTCTTACTCCGGTGGATTTGAAGGAGAGGACAAATGTGGCGGTGGCCATCATCCAGAAAGTGGCCACCAAGTCCACCAACCTAAAGGGCTCCTTTGTCAGGGCCCTGAAGGACTCCTCCTCGGCCGTGTCAGAGGCCACGGAGGGCCTCATTCAAGGTGTTTCGCATCTCCAAGAGGCAAACGATCGCCTTACGGCGGCTAACGAGCGCCTGACTCAGCAGGTTGCTGAGCTGAGTGCTCAATTCGCCCACTTTCGGGCTGGGGCGAGCGCTGCTAGCCCACAGCAGTCAAATCCCGTTGCAGAGCACCCTGCCACCCCACCCTACCCCGTCTCTGATGCCCACTTGCGTCAAATTACAGACGCAGTGTGGCGGATGATGGACGGGCGCCTGGCAGGACTGGAAGCAAGGCTGCCTACAGCTCCCATTGTTCGGCTGCCACTCGCTGCAATTGCTGCCGTAAAAACAAAGGCCACATCTGCTTCGACGCCGCTTCCAGTTTCGGGTGGCCGCGTCGCGGTTTCTTACGCAGCGGCTGCGTCTGCGTTAGCACCTGCCAAAGCACCGAGGACTAGACAAGCGGCTAGGGCTGTTGTAGGGGCAACGGTGGAGTTTCCTCCGCTCTCCTCTCCAACACCTAAAGGTAAGAGCGCACCTAGCGCTCCCTCTGGTGCCCAAGCTGTCCTTGCTCCCTCCACGTCTGCCCCCTCTAATGATGGGTGGCAAAAAGTTCAGGGAGGGAAGAAGAAGCGATCCCGAAAAGCACGGATCCCTAAGGAGAAGGCAGCAAAAAGTGTCGCCTCTGCGCCTCAGAATTCGTCAAAGGCAGATACCGCCTCAAAGAAGCCAAGACAACTGCAGGCGCCCAAAACCGCGGCTGTGGTTGTTACAGTGTTGCCAGAGGCGGCTAGCAATGGGTTATCCTACGCGGCTGTCTTTAAGAAAGTGCGGGATAGCCTAGGTGGCGAATTCGGGGCCTCAGGTGTGAGGCTGCGCCTGGCCCAGACGGGGGCTCGAGTTCTGGAATTCCCCGGTGCTGCAGGTGCAAAGACGGCGGACGTCGTTGCGGAGAAGCTGCGGGGAGTATTTGCAGCGTCGGATGGTGTTAAGGTCGTTAGGCCCACCAAGTGCGCAGAGCTGCGCATTTCGGGCCTGGACGACTCTGTGACGGTGGAGGATGTGCGTGTTGCCATTCGGGAGAAGACAGAGTGCAACGCGGACATCATCAGGGTCGGCACCATCCGCCCCGGTCCGGGTGGTCTTGGCGCGGTGTGGGCCAGTTGTCCCGTGGCATCAGCTAAAATACTGGGTGATGCCGGCAAGATCCTCATCGGTTTCGTAAACGCCAAAGTCACAATCTTGGCGGCGAGACCGATGAGGTGTTTTAAATGCCTCGGGTCGGGACACACCCGCGTCAAGTGCGGAAGCTGCTTTGACTGCAGTGGTCTCTGCTTCCGCTGCGGTCAACCGGGACATAGAGCGGCGGAATGTTCCGCCGCCCCTCACTGCCCGGCCTGTGCAGCGGGTAATCAGCCCGCCAATCACCAGATGGGGCAGGGGGGCTGCAAACCTCCCCGCACATCTCCGCAATCATCGGCGGCTAGCCAATCGGCCCAGGCCGCCTCCGATGCTAATAATGCGTCATCGCCGTTGCCCATGGAGGAGGCTGTAGAGACGATCCAATAATGGACCAAGTCTCCAGCCTCCTTGACCAGACGAACCTGAATCACTGTGCCGGGGCGCAGGACCTTTTCCTGCAAACCATGGCAGAGTGGTCAATCGGTATGGCCGTAGTCGCGGAGCCTTACTACGTTCCTCCCAGTCCAAACTGGCTGGGTGACCGGGAGGGCTCCGTGGCAGTCGTCGGCTCCACGGCTGCTCATTCCCCACCCTTGTCGCTTAGAGACAAGGGTACTGGATATGTTGCTGCCGATTGGGGGGGGATCACCATATATGGTGTATACTTCTCCCCTAACCGGAGTCTGAGCGACTTCGAGGTTTTCCTCAACAACCTGGAGACCTCGATACGGCGACTAGCGTCTGGGCACGTCCTAGTGCTGGGGGATTTTAATGCTAAGTCCGTCGCGTGGGGATCCCCCAGAACGGACGCACGGGGTGATGCTGTAGAAGAGTGGGCGACGTCGGTGGGCCTCTGTCTCCTAAACAGAGGCACCACCAACACGTGCGTGCGACAGCAGGGGGGGTCGATAGTGGACCTTTCGTTCGCTACCCCTGCTCTTGCCGCACGAGTAAGGGACTGGCGTGTCCTGGAAGAGGTTGAGACGCTCTCGGATCACCTTTATATCCGATTTGAGCTCTCCCGTACCCAGAAGGGGTCACATGGCGCGGCGTTCTTCCCGCTTTCCGCGGTGGGCTATTTCGAAGGTAGACCGGGATCTACTGGAGGAGGCAGCCATCATTCACTCTTGGCTGTCTCCGCAGCCTCCAACCGAGGAGGTAGACATAGGGGCAGGCCGCTTTCGTGATGCGATCACGCAGATCTGCGATGCGGCCATGCCCCGCGTTCAAGGTCGTCGGCCTTCAAGGAAGGAGGTCTACTGGTGGTCCCAGGAGTTGGCGGATCTCCGCGCGGCTTGTATTCGTGCCTGGAGATCCTACACCCGTAGCCGTCGGCGTCACCGCGAAGAAGGAGAAGAGGACCAGCTGCAAGAGGAGTACCGAGATGCCCGGAAAACTCTAAAGCTGGCCATTTGCCGCGCCAAAGAAGAGAAAAGAAAGGAGATGCTGGAGGGTCTCAATCGTGACCCCTGGGGTCGCCCATATCGTGCGGCGCAACAAAAGCTCCGCGCGCTGGGCCCCCCCCTTACGGAGACTCTCCAGCCCAGCTTCCTGCAGGAAGTGGTTGAGGGTCTTTTTCCGCGACGAGTGGAGCACTCACCCCCATCGATGGCCTCTTTGGCTGGAGACGACGGGGAGTTCGGGGTGGAGGATGCTGTACCCGTCACGGAGGCGGAGATAGGGGCGGCTGTTCTACGTATCCGCTCCAAGAACACCGCCCCCGGGCCAGACGGGATTCCTGCCCGAGTGTTAGCCCTGGCCCTTGATCACATGGCAGACCGCCTCAGGGAGGTGTTCGACGCTAGCTTAGTGTCCGGGCGCTTCCCTGATTGCTGGAAAAGCGGGAAGCTGGTTCTTTTAAGGAAGCCGGGACGGCCTACCGACTCGGTCGCGGCCTACAGACCCATTGTGCTGCTGGACGAGGCGGGTAAACTGTTTGAGAGGGTACTCTCTGCCCGCATCGTCCGGCACCTGGATGAGGTCGGCCCCGATTTGTCGGACGCCCAATTCGGGTTCCGAGCGGGTCGTTCGACGATCGGAGCTGTAATGCGTCTGAGAGCCGTGGCCGAGGAGGCTGCGAGCTGTGGCGGCGTACTGTTGGCGGTGTCGTTGGACATCGCCAACGCATTCAATAGTCTGCCATTCAGTTGCATTAGGGAAGCTCTCCGCTATCACGGAGTGCCACAGTACCTGATGCGACTAGTGGCAGACTATTTAGAGGAGCGTACCGTCATGTACGAGGACCGAGATGGAATCCTATGTCACCGGCCCATGTCGTGCGGTGTTCCGCAGGGGTCTGTCCTTGGACCACTCCTGTGGAACATGGGGTACGACTGGGCTCTTCGTGGTGACTTCCCCCCCGGGCTGGGCGTAATCTGTTACGCCGATGACACTTTGGTCACAGCCCGGGGATTGAACTTTCAGGAGGCGGCGCGCCTGGCCACCAGGGGAGCCTCACTGGTGGTCCAGCGCATCGAGGCGCTAGGCTTGCGGGTGGCCCTGGACAAGACGGAGGCCCTTTTATTTCATGGTCCCCGTCGCGGTCCACCCGCTGGCGCTGCCATCATGGTCAACTCGGTCCTCGTACCGGTTCGGGCCCACATTAAATATCTGGGCCTGATCCTTGACGGGAGGTGGCTCTTCGACGAGCACTTTCGGCAGCTTGCTCCAAAGCTGGTCTCCGCTGCGTCCGCCCTTGGGCGTCTTTTGCCCAACTTGGGTGGACCCAGCGTTGCAACAAGACGGCTGTACACGGGGGTTGTCCGGTCAATGGCACTATACGGTGCACCGGTGTGGGCGGAGGCTCTGACCGCCCAGAATAGGGCACGCCTCTGGCGCCCTCAGAGGGTCATGGCGGTTAGAGCTATACGCGGTTACCGCACCGTGTCGACGGAGGCGGCGTGCGCGTTGGCCGGAACTCCCCCGTGGGACCTGGAGGCGGAAGTGCTCGCCGAAGTATATCGGCGGACGACTGATTTCCGGGCGGGTAGTGGCAATCGACCCCCGCCCGAAGAGGTACGCGAGTGGCGTGAGGCCGCTCGCCGAGTCACCATGGCTCGTTGGTCGTCCCGGTTGGAGGCTCCACGTGCTGGCTTAGCCACCGTGGAGGCGCTCCAGCCGGTCATCGTCGAGTGGGCAGGGCGGCAGCACGGGGCCCTTTCTTTCCGACTAACGCAGGTTCTTTCCGGGCACGGTTGCTTCGGAAGGTACCTGCACTCGGTCGCTAGGAGGGAATTAAGTCCCGCCTGCCACCACTGCGACTGCAGCGAGGACTCGGCTCAGCATACGCTCGCGGATTGCCCCGCCTGGGCGACACAGCGTCGGGTCCTCACTGCAGTCATCGGAGGGGATCTCTCGCTACCGGCCGTCATACGCTCCATGGCTGGTAGCGACAGGAATTTTACCGCGGTCGCAACCTTCTGTGAGGAGGTCATCTCGCAGAAGGAGGCGGCGGAGCGGGCCCGGGAGGATGATCTCCATTCGGACCCAATTCGCCGCCGTCGAACCGGGCGGCGTAGGCGCGCTTACCAGCGCCTCATGCCGCCCTGAGTGTGGCTGCGGGTGGTCGGGACGGGGTTTTCCCCTCCACCCGCTTTAGTGGCCAGCCGCGAGGAGGCGACGTCCTGGTGTGCCTGGACGCCGCCTAATTGAGAGTTACAAGAAGGTGGTGCCCGCGATTGCAGGCAGGCGCTAGGAGGGATCCGGATGTCTTAATAAAGCTGTTCCCGGATTCCTCCTATTTTGGGCGCAGTATGGCACACCGTGTGGTTTTAGTCGGTCCGATTCCGACACACCATCGCACCGAAAACCCCGGTGGGATGAAGGCCCGAGGGGGTTTCCACACGATAAAAAAAAAAAAAAAAAAAAAGGGGTCCCAGACAAGTACGGCAAACTGCAGTTGAGATCGGATCAATTATTTGTAAAGATGTGGACCTTATTGCAAAGCAAACATACGATAGTCGTTTTTTGCAATAGTTTCGATGTGCTGATCAAGACATAGTTTATCATCAAGCAGTACCCCAAGGTCACGCACTATAGCCGCTTTTGTTAGTTTCTTTATTTATCCTACATCTACTATGAATAACATGTTTATTTTTTTATAAATGAAATGAAATAAAATGCTGAGATGCTTAAATGCATTTTATTTTCGATTCAATACTTAGAAAGACGATCTAGTACTTCTTGAAGAAGATTAAACTCTATAGGATTTGTTATAGTCCTATATAATTTTAAATCATCAGCATAGGGCAACTTGCAACATCATTTATGAATAAAATAGGAGAAGGCCCAGTATCGAACCTTGGAGCACACCTGATGTAACAGTTACAGTTTCAGAGTGGAATCCTATTATATCAAGTTTTTGTGAATATGTGCAATTTTGTGTAAAAGTATTCATGGTCTACCTTATAGAACGCCTTTCGAATTCGAATCAAATTCATTTGTTGTTCATGTATGTCGTCATGTTTTTCTATGTAGCCCTGAATAAAATAATAATGAACCAAACTGTGGAACACCTGTCACCTGCCGTATTTCCGGACCATTACGTCCTTCAAACCTTCAGGAAAAGAAAGTACTTCTACCTAAAAGGCCGGCAACGCACCTATGACTCTTGAGTTGTGGGTGTCCACGGGCGACGGTAGTCACTTACTACCAGGTGACCCGTCTGCTCGTTTGTCCCAAAATCATTTCAAGTTCAGGAAAAGATCAGTGTATAAGTTGTTATACAGTATTCTTATAATTTTAATAAACTTTTTTAATAAACGTTTTTTTATAAATACGCTAAAATAAAGAAACTGACGTGTTATCATTTACTTTAATTCATTTTTATTTACAGCCTAACTGTTTCCCAACAATATTAACGTATTTGATGTCTGTCATAAATAAAGTGAAGGATTTTTTTTATATTCAAAATTGTTTAATGGTATAGCCACAACTTGGACCTGCTTAGAAATATAACTTAAAAAAAAAACAAACCCTGATATTGCAAAAGTATGAAACCATTCTTATTCACCACCCTCGATGGTTATTCTCGACAAAATGCATACGCACCCCTGCGGTGTGAAAGCCTTCGCGTCGCCATGGTTACTAGACGCTGCAGTGCTTTCTCTGCCCGCCCTTCGCCGCAGTAAGTGCTCGACTACCGAACAGCGCGGGTGTACTGGCCGATATCTGAACATTTCCGATCGTTCATTTTTTTTTTTGAAACACCTTCTAAAATTTTTAAATACTCTCCTCCATCTATGAAGAAGTTTCAATAACTTTGTGGTGAATTTAAAATGTTTTGCTAAAGGAAATTTCAAAGGAGTTGCAGTGTTTATCAGTGAAGCTCGTGTTTTGTGTATGAGCCATGGATATATTGTACATTGTACTGAAGGCAGCGATATGACGGCTCAGGAGCGTAGCAATATTTTCTCTGACGACGACGAGGACTTGGTGAGTACCATTTGTATTATATAACTGATATCCTTTAGTTTTGGACCAGTTCCAAGAACGGCAGATGTTATATAAAGTTGCGAGTGGCTGCAGTGTGAGATGAGATGTTCGACTAAATGGAAATTATTTTTATGCAGAGTTTTAGTTAGAATTTGTACCTTTAGGTAGAGGAATAGTAAGTATCGGAATCGGTATATTAATGATCGATGGAATTATTAATGGTCCTTAATAGATAACAGTCAATGTATTCAGTTAATATCCAAGCATTCTATTAGTCTATTTTTGATATGCGGTGATCTTGACTAGTACAACATATTATAAAACTAACTTAAACCTTTTACAACTAAACCTTGTAAAGGTTATAACGTCAATTGTATAACTAAGCTTTTTCTTTACTAAATCTTACATTTCTTTCTCACGTAAAGAAAAAGCCTACCGTTGTAACAATTGATGTTATAATCTTTTACCCGTATGTCGCAATCGCACCATCTCAGTAGGTAACCTAAAGAGGAAACCCTTGGAAGCTTCCTTAGAAAAAAGGTTTTACTTTGAAAAAAAAAAAAAAAAAAAAAAGCTTGATTCCTGATCACATTTTAATGTTTTGCTGATTTGTATTTCGCAATTACTGTATGTTTAATTTATTATATAAAAAAGAATTAAATAGTAAAGCAGTAGCAGTAGCAGCCTATTTTATAAGATGTCCTACGTATTGAGCAAGTTCCTCTGATCTTGTTTTAGTGTTAGCCTGGCTACGCAATAATTGTTAACACATTATGTTTTAAGATATAAATAATGATACACTTCTCATTAAAAGAAATTCTACAAGTTCTATTAAAATAGAGGACTGATATCCTAAAAAAAATACGCCAGAAAATAGCTGGCAGCTTAGTCTACACAATTCCAAATTTGAATTTAAATTTTCTTCTCATTTAATAAATTATTGTAGAGATTGTTTTCAAGGTGTCCGTCTGATTTTAATCACATTTTTTTGCAAAATTATCTTGTTTTTATAAGTGCTATTATAAAAAATATATATATAGTTATAAGCTCTGTGAAAAAATATAGATAGCCTACGGAAACCGCTCAAGGAAACTGATATGTTTACTTGCCGTCCAGGATCTCAGGATCGAGTCACATTTGAGCAAGATGCTCGGTATATTGCGTCAGTTTCTTTCTTTAATCGTCACTTTTACTTTATTCAACTGCAGAAGCGGCTCCGTAAGGTTCATGAATTAACTGTGAGCAATTCTAATGTTAGAAGAAGTTAAGCGGAGCGTGGCCTAAAACGTTATAAACCAGTAAATGGTCCAAAAGTGACAGTAGACGATCGAAGAGCGCGCCTTAACTTTGCACGTCAGTACTTAAGTACTTACTCCATTGAAGGTATTACTAATTTAAATTAGTAATACCTTCAATGAAGCAAAGTTCTCTTTCCTGATGAGAGTAAGATCATGCTGCATGGTAACAGCGATAGAAAGAAGGTTTATCGAAAAGAGGGAGAGCGTTTTGCAAAATTGTTGCATTGAAAAAAGAGTCAGTTATGGTAGCGGTTCATGGACATAAGGGAGGCGTGACCCATTCAGGTCATTGAATGGGTCACGTTACATAGAAGAGTATCTGGAGCCGCATGTGACCTACGCACATTTTATTGGCAAAGAGTTTTTTTATGCAAGACAATGCCAGGGCTTATATCGCAGGCATTGTAAATGAACACCTGAGCGAAGTCGGTATTACAGCTATGGACTGTACCAGTAAGATAGCCCGGATATAAATCCCATAGAACACCTATGGGAGGAGCTGAAGAGACGAGTGAGAGAGTGCGAGATCCTGCTCCGGAGACGCTTGGCCATCCTAAAACAGCTATACAAGAAGAGTGGGATGTACTTATTTAGTACATCCCACAAAACAAACATTATGGTCCGGGGAGGAAATACGAAATACGGAATTAACTTTTTTTTAATATTTTTTTTTGTTTTACGTCCTTGTTTCTAACATTTTACAAATTCTTCTTAAAGTTTAAAAACATACCTGTTGAATAAAACACGATAGATAAATAAATTTAATTAATTTGAAACATTAATATTCGTTGAACGATACCTTATAATATCCGCAATTAACTGGCATTATTATTAGGTTTTTTTTTTATACTATAGGGGGACAGACGAACAGACGGGTCACCTGATGGTAAGTCAAACACACTTGCAAACTCAAGAGTCGCAAGTGCGCTGCCCGGTTTTGAGGGTGATGAGGGATGGGGGATGCAGGGAGCGGAAAGAAGAAGGAGTAATGAGGAGATGGAAAAAAGGAGAAAGGAGATGAGGGGAGAGAACAGGGGGGAGGGGGAATTGGGCCTCTGGAAACCTCACTCAATTCGGGGAAATGAAACGCAAGCGTTACTTCACAACCGGTTTTCTGTGAGGCCGTGGTATCGCACCGGTCGAGCCGGCCCATTTGTGCCTAAGCATGGCTCTACCACTCTGAAAATATGGAACGTGATAAATATCATTTAAGTCATTTACTACTTTACTTTTTTGATTGATTTGAAAAAAAAAACAGCAGCAGAAGCTCACAGACTTACACTACCGTCTCGTCACAAAAAGAAATCTTTTTTTAATCAAATCGTTACCGGCGACGAAAAATGGATCTACTATGATAATCCAAAACGTAGGAAATCATGGGTAGATCCTGGTCAACCGTCCACATCGACTCCGAAGCGTATGTGTGTGTTAGTTAGGTAGGATATGAAAGGTGTTATTATTATGAATTGTTAAAACCAAATGAAACTATCACATCTGAGCGTTATCAACATCAATTAATCGAATTAAGTCATGCATTGAACCAAAAACGTCCAAGAATTTCACATAGAAAACAAAAGGTAATTTTACTGATAATGCTCGCCTACACATCGCAAAAGCTGTAAGAGAAACACTTTCAGATTCTCTGTGGGAAGTGTGACCGCATACCGCATATTCACCAGATTTTGCTCCTTCTGATTACCACCTATTTCGATATATGCAACACAGTCTTGCAAATGAGCACTTCAAATCTTACGAATGTATCATAGAATGGATTGATGAATGGATCGCTTCAAAAGATGATCTGTTTTTTTATGATGGAATCCATTTGCTGCCTGAAAATTGGTAAAAGGTTGTAGCTAGTAATGGATATATTTTGATATTTCATGATTTTCATATTTTGATTAAAATATAAATTATCTTTTTTTATAATACAAGAGTATTTCCTTCCATTTGCTACGATTCTGACATATCTTTCTCGCTTCTTCAACGTTCATTCCGTTCCGCATACAGGCTCGTCGGATAAAGGTCCTTTGACCTGGCCTTTGCTTAAATCGTCTTGAACTTGGTCCAAGAACATTCGTCTTCCTCTTCCGACAGCTCCATTTTCATCTGCCATATATATACCTTTGACAACCTTCTGTCATTCATCCTTTCGATATTATATTTTTGTTGAATGTACAATAGCAATTCTAATGTTAGAAGAAGTTAAGCGGAGCGTGGCCTAAAACGTTATAAACCAGTAAATGGTCCAAAAGTGACAGTAGACGATCGAAGAGCGCGCCTTAACTTTGCACGTCAGTACTTAAATTAGTAATACCTTCAATGGAGCAAAGTTCTCTTTCCTGATGAGAGTAAGATCATGCTGCATGGTAACAGCGATAGAAAGAAGGTTTATCGAAAAGAGGGAGAGCGTTTTGCAAAATTGTTGCATTGAAAAAAGAGTCAGTTATGGTGGCGGTTCATGGAATGTACAAAAATACATAAAATTTTGAAGACTGGCTTTGATTGACTTACTGCTTCTTATATCTCGTTCTTCTGTTTTTCATTCCAATTTATTCATAAATTTCAACTTAAGAAGTTATTTACTAACTTTTTTACTAACCGCCTTTCATCCTTTGTCTTTTGAAGATTAAAGTTATGAAAAAGTTTATATTTTGGAACGATATAAAGCTCAGTAAAGTATTTTTATGAAATTTAGTACGTCATATCGTACAATATTAGGTATTATGTTAAGTATTTGAATTATCTTAGTCTTTCAAAAGAGGAAAAACGACTGCAGTGCGCAAAAACATGGTGTGCGCCAAAAACATTTCATCATAAAACACTTTTTCGTGAGATTTTGATACAAATATTATCAGTCATCTAGGTATAAACTACACAATGAAACATATATCTTCCGTATTACACAACATATACATAGAAGAAAAGAAAATGTTGTTTTCTTTCGGTTAATAAAAGATATGTATGTGTAGTGCATTCCTGTTTCTTAAGCATAATGTACATTTCATTGCTTACGTAACAATTTAAAGTTTACGAGTACAATCCATGGGGAAAATTTTAGGTTATTTTTTATTAGAGCCTTAGTAGCCTACCTGGACTGGGTAAGAATACAGTGGTGGCGCATTAAAACGGCGAGAACTCGCATGGTCTCATACAAACCATTTTTTTTTTGCGTGCCGTCCCCTCTGGCCAACATCCAACAAAGGTTTTCGGTGGGATGGTGTGTCGGAATCAAACCGCCTAAAACGACACGGTGTGCCATACTGCGCTCAATATAGGAGGAATCCGGGAACAGACCATTCAACTCGGCAAACTTAAATCTACCAAACAAGCAACAGCATTGAATGTCCAGATTATTACATAAATACAGACTGAACAGGGCTCTAACATGACACAGGCCAAAAAACATTACAGAACCTATATTTAATATTTGCGTTTCATTAATGCTTATGTAATATTACGCGTTTTAAATTTTAACGTATAAATTATTCTGATTGTTGTTTGAAATACACTACTATTTTAATTCAGGCAACAATACCCTTTGCAAAGTCAGTATAATCCAAAGTGTAACACCCCTTAATAAAAGCTTCAATACAACTGAGTTAAACTTGGTTAAATGTAGCTTCAAATTTAGAACTCGAGGCAGCAATTATTTTGAGAACGCGGAAGTACATATTACGTGAGAGTGGCAACATAAATCCCCCACAATGATGTAACATGTAATGTAGCATCCGTATTGTTCAACCGCTTGCCATACGTTCTAGCGAGGGAGCCCTTGCAATATTCACCTGGTCATAACTCCAAACTAGAAAAGTTTTATGAGAATGAACGAAAGAAGTTGTATGTATCATATCTCGGCTGCGGTCATTAGGGAAGTAAAGGTTTCTGTGGGAGTTTAAGATAAATATGGCACCATTTTCTGGAAAAAGAAAATGTGTTCCTTTATACACGGCATATTTTTTCGACAACACCATTGATTGTTTTAAAATAAACACTTTCATGACAGCCAAGACGTACTATTATATATATGATTTGTGGCAATGACTTAGAATAGGTAAAAAACTGAAAAGCTGAAACAACATTGTGTTACTGCTAATACTTATATAAATCGTAATAGGTGTTAGCATAACGCTACTGTTGTCGTTAGTAATTCATATGCAATAACAAAAATAAGTAAATTATAATAATTTTCTTTCAATATTGAAAAACATTTCTCAAGATAGTGAATGGTCGGAGATTGACAAAAAATTCCAGAAGGCGACGAAGACGTTACTTTGTATATTCATTCTAAGCAAATAAATATATAAGAATGAAAAAATAAATGAATATAATCTAAAATACATCTGACTGGGATATAACATTTCGCACTCTATAAATTATGGTTCGTTATATTCGTTATCAGAGCAAGCAAATGCTTGCTTACTAAAAACATATTTAAAATGGCACACTTTCCCATTTACAAAGTTATTAGAACAGAAATATTATACACGTGCTTTCTGTTTATTGATTCAGCTATTAATAACCTTATTTGAATAGGTATATATTATTCTGTGTCGCGTGGCTTGGACACTAAAGTTATACATTATTTTAATCTACCAGTACCTATGGTGGTCTGTGCTCGTACTATAGGCAAACATCCCCGGCTAGAACTACTTCTGGACTAAAGAGTATAGCTGTTAACAGAAATACAAAAATAATGTTGTGTTTACTAGAGACTAAATTCTATCCTTGGAGCGAACGGGGAAGAAAAACAGAGTTATAGTAATGGGGTTATAAGTCTTTGTTTAAGGTAGTTCCAGTAGCATCGCGCACTGCGTAATTTTATATTTTTACTTGACTGCTGAGAAAAGCTCTTTATTTCATAACCACTTCTAATTAATAGACTTTATTATTGTTATTTTTTTATCACCATCATAAACTGGACGAGACCCCTTCACTCTTTTTCATCACAAACGAAATTTCCAGAAAATATTTTTTTTAGAGCTGGTTATATTAACACCCAATTTTATTACTAAGCACCGTAACCGTACAATTCAACATAGGAAACCTTCCTGAATTTTGCAGAGGCCTCTACTGATTTATGAATGAAGCACTTTGGTTATCATTATGAATTATATACGAAACCTTGAAAGTCTAGCATTAATGTGATTGCTGATTTTATGGTGTGGAAAACCTCACGGGTCATCACATCACCGGAGCTACCGGTGAAGTTGTATGTCATAATATAACTGACTAAAACAACGCGGTATTCCGTCATAAGCGGATTGATCATAAATATTCCGGATATGCTAGCTTAAAAGACATAAAACTTTTCGAAAAGACAATTTGGTGACGTGATACTATGCTTTTGCATTCGAGTTTTAGTTTAAAAAAAAAATTACAGGTTATAGCAAAACTACCTTTACATCTTAAGGCAGAAGTATCAAATAAGCTAAACTTTCGCATTACCAAAATACATCATATATGAATATTATGTTGTTCTTCTCTGGATACATTGAATATATTTAAGTTGCGAGAGTTGCTCACATTATTTATTTGTACTACTGACCGGCATGTTCTCCTTCAGCCATGAAGTATATTAAGCGGTATTCGCTTTAATGAAGCTCGAATCGTGCTTGGTAATCTGGATAGAGCTAAATGTTTGTTTGAAATAGAATTAATGCCTTCATCATAGATATTGAGTTAAGACCTAACAATTGTACATTGTATTGAGAAACGTATATTAATAAAATAAAAAATATTATCCGGATTTTCTGCATATATTTTTTATCCAGTAAAGTTTTGCTTATAGTTTTCATTTCGAAATAGCATATTTGATTAATTATAAAACGGATCGTAACCACTGTTGATCGTAACCACTGGTGGAGCCATGCTCAAGCACGTATGAGCTGGACCAAAGTAGTACCACTGGAATGCTTAGCTGGCCCTCAAAGGCCGTCAGAGTTGCAGGTGTCCTTTTTCAGCGGAAGTTACATACCATCAGGTGACTCGTCTGCTCGTTTGCAGCAGAAACAGCGTAGGGCACACCGAACCACTCATAGCAGATATGATTCGTAAGACAAATTTCGTTAATAAAACTTCGCTGAGCTGAATTAAGCTGATTTAAGTGGCAGGGAGGCGTTTAATGATTGAACTCAGAATTTTATTTGTTAAACTCTTCAAGATACGAGGTTTGCTGTATTCCTCCGTTGGTTGTTGTTTAAGTACCTAAATGTAAGTGTCACACTAGACTTATGACACTTTCCTAGGCTTCTTTGCGTGAAGTAATATTAGTATATAGTACGCGAGTTAAGATTTTCAATATTTAAACTGCTGGAAGAAATCAGTGAACAATTTGACACGGATAATGGAATCCGTTATGTCCTCGTTATAGACCAATACGGCACTTGTTCACGTTTAAAAAGTCCACGTGTGATATTCACGTCACAATTTATGATCGCAGTTATATAAAAAATAAATAAACACTTCGTGAGATGTCATTTATTTCTCTGTTCTGTGTTTTATTTTGTAATATTCAGACGCTGTTACGTAAGCGGAACACGGCTCCATTATAGATGTCTTGAAATAACATGTTGAGTCATAACTCATGTTATTGCGAAACCTTTTAAAATCATTGTTTTTAAATGCAATATCTTTGAGTACTGCAGTGCTGCTGCTAGCATCTGTTGAAACATGCCCGATTGAAACTAGTCTATAGTCTAGAATACATGTTTTAAGGATATCAAGGGGATTATTATGTGTGTATATACTTTAACTTGTATAGAATTGAAGAAAGATAACTGGCTTTCACCCACGGTTCCGCCCGCGTCAAAGATTTTTTTTTCTATCCCTTGGCGACAGCCGTTTTTTTTTTTTCAGAATGATAATACCGTATGGCCTTATTGTACTTTATAATATAATATATAGTATATAATCTTCTAGCGATAGGTGATCTTCTAGCGTATGTCACACACCTTTGGGGTGAGGCTATGGATAGGCATGGGATGTCCTTTGCCATCAGCCTCGACATTGCCAAGGCTTTCGATAGGGTCTGGCATCGCTCGCTTCTCTCCAAACTTCCTGCATTTGGTCTGCCATCTAAGCTATGCAACTGGGTTGCTGCCTTCCTCCACAAGCGCCGCATTAGGGTTCTCTGTGGCGGCGCGGCCTCTGACTTCCAGGAGGTTAGCGCTGGTGTACCTCAGGGCTCCGTCCTATTGCCCACGCTGTTCCTTCTGCATATCAATGATATGATGGCTCTTGGCAACATACATTGTTATGCAGACGACAGCACAGTAAACGGGCGATACTTTGGACATCCTGCTGCCAAGCTAGCAGACGTTGAGGGAAAACGACAGGAGCTTGTTGCTGAGCTCGACCGGGTCTTGAGCCGCATCTCTCAATGGGGTTGTGAGAATCTGGTCGAGTTCAGCGCCAAGAAAACACAGGAGTGCGTGTTTTCAAACAAAAAGTCTCCATTCCTTCCCCTTCCTACTCTTCAGAACACTCAACTGATACTACAGGATAGGCTTAGTATACTGGGTATGGACATCTGTCGGGATCTCAATCCGCGTGATTACATCGAGAGCGTCACTAAGGCGGCCTCGCGGAAACTCGGTGTATTCAACAAGGTGAGACGGTTCTTCTCGCCCGAGCATCTGTGTCTTTTATATAAGACCCAGGTTCGCTCCTGCGTGGAGTACTGCTCTCATCTTTGGGATGGCTATGCGCAGTATCTGCTTGACGCTCTCGATCGGTTGCAGCGACGCGCAGTCCGTATTATAGACTGTCCTGAGGTCACCCAGTCTCTTGAGCCCCTGCAGTTGCGAAGAGATGTCGCCTCTATGGCAGTTCTCTATCGCCTACATAAAGGGGGGTGTTCTGACGAGCTCTTCCAATTGGTCCCACCTTCTCCCTCCCTCTACAGGACTACACGTGCTGGCCTGAGGAGTCACCGTTTGCGAGTCGAAGGTATGCGATCCCGAACGAAACGGTTTGGCTCTTCTTTCCTGTGCCGATCAGTAAAAGCCTGGAATTCCCTACCAGCGCACGTGTTTTCTTCCCACTTCGATCCCGGGTCTTTTAAGCGGGGCGTGAAAAAGCATCTCACCAGGCCGCCATAGTGTGGGTCACCATGCTGCATTGACTAGACATGCAATGAGGATGGTGACCACCACTCTTGGACTCCATTTATTGCTTACCATCAGGCAAAGTGGAGTCATTATGGTAGACTTACAAAAAAAAAAAAACTTTTTCGTTAAGATTAGGGTTATTTTGATCTTCATAATACATATTCATATTATCTATATATTATATTCATACGCTTTACAGGTTTTTTTTAATTACAGATGATGAAAACTTAATCAACATAAGTAGTGAAAACATTTATTTAAGTGAGCGTAAAATATGTCTAATATCAGAAATGTCTACAAAGTATACACCCCTATATATACATACATTCTTTAGTAGTTTAAAAACTCGTAGTTTGTAACTAGTTCTAAAAGGCTACGCGACATTCTGTTTTCAATTTTTTTTTTCTCCAAATTTAAAGAGACTTGTGGAAAAGTTTTGATATATTTCGCTTTCAGACGATACTGTACCTGCTTCAAATTCTATACGGACTCTTCAAGTTATCCACTTACGTCAGTAAAGTTTTATTCGAAGCTCAAATAAAATATCGAAAGCAGCAGAGTAAAGAAAATTAATGTATTCAAATACAGAATTTGAATTTCAATTGAATGAAGTAAATATGTATAATTTCAAGAATGTCTGTGACGGTTATTCTTTAAAAAAAGACCAATCGCTTGTTGTTAAAAGAAAACACATTTAACTATATTCTTAATAAATATGATGTACATGTATTTTTTTCAAAAAACGTGTGTTGTACGTTAAACCCATAACGCTCACATATTTTGGAAATTAAATCATTGCTAGAAAATTCATGCACGCTAAAATTTATAAAATAATAAGAATTCTATTGCAACCATGCAACCATGCCGTTTTAACATAATACGTAATGATATCTCATAGGATCTACAACATTAATTCATTACAGTAATGATAGGCTTTGAATATTTTTTAAACGTTTTTTTCAATAAATTCTAGGTAACTTATAGTGCATGACAAAATAAAATTAGTTATACATATTTTCTGTAGTACATACATATGTTCAGTTAAAGAACAGTGAAAGGTAGATTGTACGTATTTCAACAAACCTCAAAACTTTGTCTAGTTACTCTCTTATACCTACTGTACATTAGACAGGGACAAAGCCTGTTCGCGGTAGGTTAAGTAATACGAAGGAAATAAATAATTATCTCACACAAACATTTGCTTAATTTGAGGATTAATTAGATAATATTAATACACCATGACCATAAATTAGTCTTTACAAAAGCAACTCCATATAACACTAATAATATCGATATTTCAATAACATAACGGTTTTATCAAACTCTCGATATCATAAAGATGAAGCCTTCTTTAGAACGATAAAAAAAGCTTTACCTTGAGCCGGGGTGATTTATACCTGTGCGGAAGCTAACATTGGTACCGCAGTATCACCCCATTACAAGGTTACACCGCCTTCAAGAATACATTAAGGTCAACTCTGGTACGTGTGACCTACTTGTATTATAAATGACCACCCTCACCTTTTTAAAATTACATAACGGTGGGTTTTGCGTGGTGATTTTATATTGTTGTTTGGAGTTTCTTTACGAAACCCTCAATTTTGATAAGTGGCTTCAACTGAGTTATCAGTCATTTTATATTCCCATTCATCACCATCGTCACATCACATCACACAGCATTGATGATGACGTGCACCAAGCACTTCCATAGTGTGAGCCACTGTGCTAACTAAAACATGTTTCTATTAGAATCGCCTCAAATGGTCTTGAATTCAGTCCAGATAGACTACAAATATTTTATACAGAAGTGGGACTGATTTGTTTATTTTCTGTTTTTCTTTTTTTTGTTTGTTATTTTTCTTTTAAAACTTCCGCATTAGAAACAATTCCTGTGTCGCGGGGGACTTTACAAAAATGCGGACACAAATAACACCATACGCACTGCGGTTTTACCTGATACGATTTCAACAGTCACTTTATTGTACCCTAGTCGATATAATAACCGGATTTGAAGGCACAATAAAGAAAGGTAGTATAAACATTTTTTTTTTCTATATACTACGGTTTTGTATAGGTATATATAGGCTATATTAGAAGATAATAGCTATCTGATCGGCTATAGTTATTACTAACATCTTTACTGAACCCGACAAATTTAGTTTGTGATTTCAATTTAGTGTATGATGTTCAAAATATATATTTAATAATCTGAAAGCATTAAAAATCGAATACAATACAATTTATATAAAATTAAGGTTTTTGCCTATTTTAATACTGTTACTACTGGCCCTTTATTGATGTCGTTTAAGTTTTTTTCTCTTGTAACGAGCGAGACATGAGTGAAAATTCTCAAGTCTCGCGAAGTACACTCAGCTTCTTGTTGGAACAAGTCTTGAAATTCAATTAACTCTCTCTAATCGACATAGTCAATTCAAACCTTCCTTACTGCCGACGACATATAAAAATAGAAATATAACTTATAATAAAGTAAATATTTTATGTATAAATACATTAAATTCTTTGTTCAAATTGATTTCTTCACCTTCAATTCAGATTTTTTGGCTAATACTTTTACAAGATAATCAATTATAAAAGGTCACTGAAATGGGGTTTTTTCGCTGTGAAAAGGGTAGGTAGGTATGAATCCCATTCAAATTCCACCACCAATCCTTCACAATTCTTCACGTGCTCACTAAATCCCTGTGATAAGATTTCAACCGAAGTTTCTGGTCAAATAAATATTTGAGGATGCCACCCCTGCTCAAGCTTTACCTTTTAAATTATTTAACACATATAGGAAACTTTTATATTACGTCAGAGGATTTTTACGAAACAATGAAAAGGAAAATTTATTGGCAATTTACGCGTTCCTAAACTTTTTCCTTCTTTGTTAGGGAACACGCCAAGATTCCGAGTCTTTCTTTCAGTTATAACAATTTTTAAGACTAATATTGATTAAACTTTTTCCTCTGCTCCTCACAAGACGAGGAATTTAAGGGGATTTTTAACGGTATTTTGAGACGTAATAATATTAGTATACTTCATACCTTCTTTCACTAATGCACATTTTGTAGTAGATCAGATGTTTCTTTTTTATTTTCTAATTATTTTTGTCGATAAACTTGCAAAAAGTTGTCCATTGTTAGTGTTATCCAGAAACAAACTTTGCGCATTAAGAGATCTTTGTAGAAAAGTTTAAAGATTTTTATCTATTTTTCATTGCTTTTTGCCTGCACTGAAGACACAGTGTAAACATACAAACAGTAGCAACGTTCCATCAAGGCTAATTTTACAAATATAAAATTAACTGATACATATACTGTGGAAGTTCATAATACAATAGTCGTTTCTCAAAAGAAATATTGATTTGAGATTATATTCTTAATGTATAAAAGTGAAATATATAATCAACATACGTAACGTCATTAGAGAATTCTCTACATATCTGTGTTGATTTATGTATAATCGTTTCTTTCCAAAGGGTTGAGCTTTGTCAGAAGAAATCCTGCAAACACACGCACGGCCCCTCTTTATAATCTAAATCGTTATGTTTTTTATATGAGATATATTGCAAACGAAGAGACGGGTCACCTGATGGTAAGTGACTACCGGTGCCCATGTTACCTGCAACTCTAGAAACACAACTGCGTTTCCGGCCTTTTGAGTAGAGTTCTTTTCTTGAAGGTTTGAAGGTCGTGTCGGTCCGGAAATACGGCAGGCGACAATTTGTTCCACAGGCTGGTTGTGCGAGGCATAAAATTCTGGAGAAGGGCACAGTGGTGGAGTGCCAATCATCCAGGTGATGGGGATGGAAATTGTGTCGAGACGGACGTAGGGTATAAAGTTGCAGCCGATGGGTTGTGGAGTGACTGTGAGACTGTGAAATCGATTGTTTCATATGTGTAAACATGTTGATTAAAATTAAAAATTACTTTGTTATCCTAATTCAAGATTCCTTTCCTTTCCTTTCTAATGAACCTTACCGTAACGTTGACTATCTAAAGTAAGTAGTAAGTTCAAACTGTCCTATACAAAGAAATAGGTAACTTAAACTTAGACCTTTAGCTGTAAAAGGGGTGACATTATTACAAAACTTGAACTAATAAAAACTTAGTGCAGAGTGTGTTCACAAATTTTAACGGCTATATACATATGTATGTGGAGAGGTAAAGACTACCAGTTTCAATTTAAAACGTAGCTGTATTTCGGTTTGTTGAGGTATGTATTGTGGAATCTAGATGCAACTACTAACTTTCAGGCAATTCGTGACCTTGAGTGCTATAATTTGATACAAATCTCAATAATATGGTTTTTATAAAAGGGCGTTACACAAACAGGCTCATTAATTTAATTTTTGGTTTGTTTATTTTGCAAATGTCAAGTTCAGTGAAGAGTTAGATGAACAGCATACTACAGCGGCCGACGCCAATTTCAAGGCTTGAACATTTTTCAAGAATAAATTGAATACGTTGTAGCGACCTCCACATACAGCAAAAGCATATTACAACACCATCTAGCAAACACAAATGATCCTGAATCGCGATAATAAAGATCTTGTTCTATAGCTACTTCTCAATTAGTTATGGTGCAAGTTAGTTTACGTAGATAGATAACAACTTAATAGTACACCATTAGTCGTAGGTACAGGGAATGGAAGCTAACCCATGTCACTTTATTTGCTTTACACAGTCTTTGCAAAGTAAGTCACTGCACCAAACGCGTAGTACTGCACGAAACGCGTAGCACTGTTCAAACTGTCCCAGCGGACTAAAAGTAGGCCAGTCCAACGGGAGCACTGCATCACTTTTCACTTCACTTTTCCACTTTTTCACTTTTTGTTGTTCTTCACTTGAGATCACTTTCCACTGAACTGTAGCTTTTATATACTAATTACCTAATTTTGATTGTCATTTGCTGAATTTCAACTGTCATTTCGTTATTCTTTTCAATAGTCTTATACAACTTTATGTATTCATTTTTCTTGATCTAGTACTTTCCATTATATTCGAATTTTCTAAAGAAACCACTCCACTAACTGGAATTTTCTATAAAACACTGAAATCACAAACAAAAACCCATATAGACCATCAGCTCGCAGCCGTAGCCACTACCGCTTAGATACCGTGACTTGTCAGTACGAAAAATTTCTATGCTTATTGTTCGTCTGCGTGGTGACGTAAGCGTGGTGTCACAGTAGAATAAGAAGTATTTCGTCGACATAAAAGTTTAATATAAATAATCTCCATAAGGCGGCCTTATTGCTGTATGCAATGTCTTCTTGGCAACCTTAGGATGGATCAAAATTATTCGGAGAATTCGGTGCAGTCGTCGGTTTTAGTTACGGTAAACACACTATTATTCACCAGGCCCATATCTAAAATCGATTGCTATATAACAGTTCAGAAATAGTATATCTGAACTGTTATATAGTTATGTATTGCACGTTTATGAAGTCAAGTCAAGGAATCAGTCCTAGTGTGGTAGCTGTCATTGAAAAAACTAATAAAGTATTTGTTTAATATTTGTAATGAAATTTCATTCAGAATACAAAGTATAAGATTTTGAGTTTTGTTTTAAAATAAATGAGCTCTAGTAAGCGGGAAATTCAATTTATTGACTTGCAAAGGGACTATGTACATTTTGAGGTCAAATATAATAAGTAATAATTGGACGTTAACGTGAAAAGGTAATGTAAGTGAACTTATGAAAAAATTAACTACTAAGCATTTACTCCACAAAATATAATTGACTTTAAACAAAAGTGGATAACCAGCTTCAATACTCCTTTCCAATTATTTTGCGCTATACTTTTAAACGTAAGAATTGCATGAATTTAAAAACTTATTTGTAATTGTCGTAGTATCCTATGAGCAAATCCTTATTTGGTTACAAAGGAACCACCGCGGGAGTATACTCTCTCGTATACAAAAATGTTAAAAACGGTATTTAGTGCTATACTTATATCTTTCTTTCATTTTTCAAATCTTACGCTCTGTTTTAATTTATTCAATTCAGTGCATGCCTCACATGTATATACTGATAAACATATGTATATAATAATATTTGTATATATAATTTCTTATCTTCATACGCTTTTCACCACAAGTCCTGGTGTACAATTCCGTAGATTTCATGGTTGCCTGTATGAACTTGCCGCAAATTTTAAAGACAATGTTACAGTGCTAACACCTGCCTGTGAAATTGCTAACTGCTAACTGTATGGTATTATTAATATTAAATTTACCTTTTTGTGCAGTCTTGTAATACAAGTATATGTTATTGCATGTTAACCAGTCGACAAAATGTAGAATTAGTTTTAGGTAATTGGGTCTTCGTAGATATATTATAGTACCATGCAAAAACCTTTCGAAAACTCCGAAAATAAAAAACACGTTTAAAGACTTTTTGCCTTTGCTTAAAACGCCTATCAAAAAGAAAATAACAGCTACACAAGATCGTTCTTTTGACAAGTAAGGATTGGGAAGTTGCGGACTTAGAAAGAAAGGAAAAAGCAGAGTTAAAGCCCCCAACTATAGCTGAGAATTCAGATGACAACAAAAACCAGATGAAAAAATAAAAAAAAAACTGATAACCAAAACAAAGTTAAAAATGACAACTTAGACAAGACGAATAAAGTAATAATACTGTCCAATGTTTTGGTTACGTATTAGTAGTAATTCTATTATAGTATTAATTATTAGTTAACCTAAACAGATAACCAATAATGTACAAACTATGGAACAAGACAAAATAAAAAAGAAATCTTTTATAGTTTTTTTTTTATGCGATAGGGGGCAAACGAGCAGACGGGTCCCCTGATGGTAAATGACTACCGCCGCCTATGGACACCCGCAACTCAGGAGTCACAAGTGCGTTGCCGGCCTTTTAGGTAGGAGTACGTTCTTTTCTTGAAGGTATCGTATCGGTTCGGAAATACGGCAGTCGACAATTTGTTCCATAAGCTGGTTGTGCGAGGCAAAAAGCTTCTGGAGAAGTGCACAGTGGTGGAGTGCCAATCGTCCAGGTGATGGGGATGGATATTTTGTCGCGTAGGAAGATGGCGGAAACCAGCAGCCGGTATAAGTCCGAACAATTCCTCTGAACACTCCCCATGATACAAGCGATAGAGGATGCAGAATGAAGCTACATCTCTACGCAACGCCATGGTGTCAAGTCGATCAGAAATATCTTGGCAGTAGCAGATGATGCGAGTCGCTCTCCGTTGAATACGGTCAAGAGGGAGAAGTTGGTACTGGGGTGCACCTGCATAGAGATGAGAACAGTATTCCATGTGCGGCCGAACCTGCGCCTTATAAAGTTGCAGGCGGTGGGCCGGAGTAAAATACTGTCTCGATCTGTTTAGCACACCAAGCTTCTTCGAGGCTAATATGGCCTTACTCTCTAAGTGACCGCGAAACTGGACTTCGCTTGATATATCGACGCCAACGATTCCGATACTGGCTGATGCAGTTAGGGAAGTGCTCTCAAATTGAGGTGATACGACCAATGGCAACTTTTTAGTGGTGAACGCGCAAACCTGTGTCTTCTTGGGGTTAAACTGGACTAGGTTAAGTCGACCCCAATCTGAAACTTTTGATAAAGAAGTTTCGATTTCAGACACAAGTTTGGATCTAAGAAAGAGAGATCAATAAATGTATCTGAAGAAGGAAAACAATGTGCTGAACCAACTAAACCACTTCCGATAAAGTGCTACTAAGAATATTACAAGATGAGGTCTAATTAATTATACGTAGAGTATTATTAAGACTGCCAATAGTGCCAATGATTATACTTGATTTATAGTGCCATTTACTATGCTCAAGTGCCAACGATTATACAAATCCGTAGATATAAGTATAATTAAATTTTTTAATTTATATAACGTTTATTTTTAAATCTAATGCTTTATTTTATATAAGCATGTACAAACTAGTACCCGAAACAACAACTACAAATATCAACAAAATTGTTTATACTGCCAATCATTATACTGTTTACCCTATTTTTACAAACAACACAACTGTTACAAGTATGTATAATAGGTTAGTTGTGTAAATTCAATGCAAAAAAAAGTTGTGATTCGAAGTGTCGGTACTATCACACACACTTGCAAAACATTCCGATGGGGCACTACAACATAAACATTTACTATGCAAGTAGTAATTTTTATATGTGTAAGTGGATACTTACTCTGATTAAAATAATGTTTTAACTTGAATTTATTACTAGCTGTTCCCCTCAGTGTTATACGCGATTATACTGGGCTATCATATAATCATTATTATCATAAGATGTTCAACCAAAATAACAAACTCTTCCGCAAACAAGTAGACGGGTCACCTGACGGTATGTGACTATCGCCACCCATAGTCAACTGCATTTCTTTAATTTATCTATAATTTGTATGTATTTAGAAATATATAAGTATGTTTATCAGCAGTCTGGTTACCATTTTTTTTTCGTGTGGAAACCCCCTCGAGCCGTCATTCCACCGGGGTTTTCGGTGGAACGGTGTGTCGGAATCGAACCGACTAAAACCACACGGTGTGCCATGCTGCGCTTAAAATAGGAGGAATCCGGGAACAGCTTTATTAAGACATCCGGACCCCTCCTAGCGCCTGCCTGCACTATGCGGGTACCACCTTCGGGTACACTAACCTATCAATAAGGCGACGTCCAGACACACGCGGACGTCACCCCTTCGCGGCTGGCCATACGGCAGATGGAGGGGAAAACCCATCCCAATCACCCGCGGCCACACTCAGGGCGGCATGAGGCGCTGGTAAGCACGCCTACGCCGCCTCCTTCTGCGAGATGACCTCCTCACAGAAGGTTGCGACCGCGGTATAATTCCTGTCACTACCGGCCATGGAGCGTATGACGGCCGGTAGCGAGAGATCCTCTCCGATGACTGCAGTAAGGACCCGACGCTGCGCCGCCCAAGCGGGGCATTCCGCGAGCGTATGCTGAGCCGAGTCCTCACTGCAATCGCAGTGGTGGCAGGCGGGACTCAATTCCCTCCTAGCGACCGAGTGCAGGTACTTTCCGAAGCAGCCGTGACCGGAAAGAACCAGCGTCAGTCGGAAGGAAAGGGTCCCGTGCTGCCGCTCTGCCCATTCAAATATGACCGGCTTGAGCGCCTCCACGGCGGCATAGCCAGCACGTGGAGCCTCCAGCCGGGACGACCAATGAGCCATCGTGGCTCGACGAGCGGCTTCACGCCACTCGCGTACCTCTTCGGGCGGGGGCAGTCTTCCGCTACCCGCCCAGAACTCAGTCGTCCGCCGATAAACTTCGGCGAGCACTTATGCCTCCAAGTCCCAGTTCCGGCCAACGCGCACGCCGCCTCCGTCGACACGGTGCGGTAACCACGTATAGCTCTAACCGCCATAACCCTCTGAGGGTGCCAAAGGCGTGCCCTATTCTGGGCGGTCAGAGCCTCCGCCCACACCGGTGCACCGTACAGTGCCATTGACCGGACAACCCCCGTACAGCTGTCTCGTAGCGACGCGGGGCCCATGAAATAAAAGGGCCACTGTCTTGTCCAGGGCCACCCTCAAGCCCAGCGCCTCAATACGCCTGACCACCAGTGAGGCTCCTCTGGTGGCCAAGCGCACCGCCTCTTCAAAGTTCACCCCCCGGGCCGTTAACAAAGTGTCATCAGCGTAACAAATTACGCCCAGCCCGGGGGGTAAGTCACCTCGAAGGGCCCAGTCATATCCCATGTTCCACAGGAGTGGTCCGAGGACAGACCCCTGCGGAACACCGCACGACATGGGCCGACGTCTCAGGTTTCCCTCTCGGTCCTCGTATATGACGGTACGCTCCTCTAAATAGTCTGCCACTAGCCGCCTCAGGTACTGTGGCACCCCGTGATACCGGAGCGCTTCCCTGATGCAGCTGAATGGCAGGCTATTGAATGCGTTGGCAATGTCCAACGAAACCGCCAACAACACGCCGCCACAGCTCACAGCCTCTTCAGTCACGGTCCGCAGACGCAACTCAGCACCGACCGTCGAACGACCCGCTCGGAAACCGAATTGGGCGTCCGACAAATCGGGGCCTACCTCGTCCAGGTGCCGGACGATGCGGGCAGAGAGTACCCTCTCAAACAGTTTAGTCGGGTTACCATAGTACAAGCTCTGCTTAGTTTGGGATCAGACGGCCGTGTGTGAGATGTATGGAGTATTTATTTTATTTTAAGGATCGCAAGTATGTTGCTGGCGAAAGCGAGCTTGATTGCTTCACAAACAATTTTATGTGTGGAGTATTTCTACTTATGTCTAAAACTTTACTAAATCCTATCCAAAATAATAAATGTGTAATATTTTTAACATAACAAAGACCCAGACGCGTTTACGTCGACCGCCTTGTGTTTTTTAAATTAAACAAGGCCCACGAGCAAACAATAAAATTCTAAGCAAAACATCGTAGAATAAATTGTTGAGGAAATTCGATCCTACGTCTGTTATAGGGCGGAACCAAAGTACGTGGTTCTGTATAAACAAATAAACATCTATTAAGTTATTTATTCAATGGATATCGATCGACCGCGCAAGTCCAGGGGAACGTGATTGGAGTATTCAATCGAAGTTCCTCTTTACTGTGACCTGGTTATGACTGCTAATATTTAGATGACAAATTGAGACTAGAAAGGTAACCTTGAAAATAATAAAACGAGGTATTGCATGGTGGATTTCTGCTTAAATTAAAGCCACCGACCCTAGACAACGTTTAAGCATAATCTTGAATTTATGATTTTAAGTTATCTGTCGGTTGATGATAATGATGATAATTGCCGAGCCACTTTACTTTTTTCACTCTCATCCTGTGTGGCAATCATTCTCTGTCGGTTTTTTTGGCGCTAATCGGGGTTTTATCGGGTATTTAGGTTAGTTAGGTACAGTACTGGGCAAGTAATAATGCACATCTCTAGAAAGAGACAATCGGCTAATTTCGGCTTTGTAGAGCGTTGTCTCTTTCGTACGAATTACTAACAGTCCGGTATCTATTGAGAGCTGTTAAAACAATTATTGTGAGTTACTAATTTTGATTATTCTTTTTTTTTATAAAACAGTATTTTTTTCCTATAAGTGTTGTCCTTAGATTACAGTAAAATAAAAAAGCATGTATGTTTACGTATTGATTTATTTATTTTGAAAAGTGATTCATTCTGACAAAAAAATTATAAATCCTCAATTCCTTCCGATTCACTATCAGTGCTCTCAATGTAGTCAATATCATTGTCGCTAACAGCTGTATTTATTACCAGTCTATCATTGTAATCATCTAGACCGTGTTGAAATCTTTGATATTTATTCTCACATTTAATTGCATAATCGCAAACCTTTTTCCACTCTTCAGGCCCAATTATGTTTACTTTTTCTGGCAATAATGTTTTTACTGTATTTAAATTCATACCCACATTTCGAGAAGTTACATAACCTTTCAGTTGAGACTGTTGTCAATTGGAATAAAATCTGGATGATACGGTGGCAATCGCAATACAGTGTGCCCATGTCCAGCAAGTATTTTCTCCACGGAAACCTCTGTATACATCTCCTTATCTCTCCAGTTGATCATTTCCTGTTTAATTGTGTTTGAATTGGGGGGTCTTTCAACATATTTATTGTGATAGGGTGCGTTGTCGATAACTAGAATAGTATCACTGGGTATGTTTGGGATTAATTGGTTAACCAGCCATTTCTCGTAGTTATCGTTATTCATTTCCTGGTGATAATCACCTATAGTGTCCGTGGATTTATGTATTAAAAAGGCTCCAGGGACAAAGCCTTTCATTTCCCGCATGAGCTATTATCAAACGTTGAACTTTTGAAATTGGCTTTTTTACACCTTTTTCTTTTCATCACTCGAAGATTTTCTTTTAGTGTGTGATGTATACTATGTATGTAAGACTCATCCATATAGATATATTTTTTCCCGTTTCGCAATATTCGTATTTTATCGCTTATTTTATCAAGGTATTCCATTCGTTTGAGACTTATGTCGTGCTTTTCCATTAGAACTTTTCTATTATCTTCCATTTTAGTGAACCGAAATCCCATCTCATGAAATATTTTTCTCAACGTCTTTTCAGATCCATTGTAATTAATAGCCTCCGATAGTTTAGCTTTTAATGATTTTACTATCGACAGTTCATTAAATCGTAAGTGAAAATCATACAACATTCTTCGCACAACATTATAATCAAAATCATCCACATCTAAACGAAATTGCTTTTTTGGTCTACCTTTTTTCGGGGTACTGAACTTAATTGCAGTAGAATCTGTTTCAGTACTGACTTCTTTGATTATAGTGTTCAAAGTTCTTCTTAAAATTCTACTGGCATTTGCAACTCGCTCTTGTACCTTCCTAAAATAGTTACATACGTATTTATCTTCATTATGTTTAAACTTGTCGCCTTCAGTTAAAAATATTTATACACTTTGTAGACAATTTCGCGTGACTGACCATGTAAAGGTTTCCCTATTTTTCCTATAGATGCCATAGTACAATTCTAAATAATTAAAATTATGGGGTGTTAACAACTCCCTATATATATTCTGAACTGGACGCGACCATACTCCACCACATTTGTCGAACTACTGACAAAACGTAACACATGTAGTGTGTCAAAGGGACAATGCTCTACAATGCCGAAATTAGCCGAATGCCTCTTCCTAGAGGTCGATGTGCATTATTTCTTGACCAGTACTGCAAAGTTCTACACTTATTGTTGTAGTGTTTAGACTTATTGTTTTACACAAACTTTGTAAGTATTCAAAAAATCCCAACGATAGATCTACACAATCTACAAAATAATTATATTGTTTATTAAAAGGTATTAAAGAATGATAGAACATAAATCTGTTGAATACTTGGCAAAGTGTTAATGAAAACTTCCTAATGAAAAAAAATATTCATTATAAGCTTATAAATTTACTCTAAGTTATGTTTTAACAAAATTTCTTTTTTTTTTAAATAGGTATGGAAATTTAAACGATAAAATTGAGTAGTCTGAGAGCAAGGTTTGCGAGATTTCTATTGAAAAAATGAAATGCATTTCATCGGATTGAAAGTTCATTCCAAAGCCACACTCAAGCGATAAAATCAATTATGAAGTGTTCTGGGGAATTTTAATTAGACAATAAATAATAAATAATTAGACAATACTATAGCGTACTAACTCTTCAGTATATGTGTCGCACTGGTTTGTGAGGAGAAACCTGAATCGTTTATAGTTGTTATATATAATGTTTAATTCTATAACTGTATATCCATTTATACACACAGGGCTTGAAATCGTCAATCATCTGAGGGAAGGCAGTATGATAGTAAGGTGAGAAACTCCTGGATTGGAGATGAAGATTGAATAGGATATTTTAGTAGTTATAATTCCATAGGTAATAAGTTGGTATACGCTCTCAATACAAGACTATACAATTAACATTTCATTTGCATAAATTCCTTAAAATACACCACTATACCGGATAATTCTAATATTGGGCCAAGTGGGCAACAAGAAACAACAGAAAGTCCAGAACAATAGAAAGTCCATATTACTTTATACATCAATTCGGCCAAGCCATAATATATGTATATAATTGTATTTAAAATGATCATCAATAGTTGTTTTACAATGCAGTCGGATTGTTTTTCCTAGTGTCTGGAATAGACGGAAGTTGGAAACCTAGGACATTATCATAACAAAAAATTGTGTATGAAAAAGTTTTCCATTTTCTGTTCTATTTTTTTTATTGTTACTATTAACAATACAGGATGTTTCCTTGTGACAGTGTGCCATATGTTGAACGTCCTTTATCATTTCGTGGTCTCAACTGACATGTGTCAACACTCCGTATTCGTTATATTCACTGAAGCGGTAATTCTTTCTCAGTCAGATTTATTTTATACGTGACCATCGTATTTTTTATTCAGTTTATGTTATTCCGTTGTAGCATGAATAACGTGTAGAGGCAGAACTCGCAGCGATATTTTACAAACTTTATTGTGTAAAATGGAGCAACAGAATTTGTTTTTTTGTGCGTGTTAATATAATATATTTCATGTAAGTTGGCCGTGTGGTACTCAGCTTTTCTAGATAACGTCCAATAAAAATAAAATATCTAATCTTTAATTTTTTTACTTTTTGAATCGGAATTTTAGTATATGCGCTATTTTACTTTAACGAAGTACAGATATACTATCCACGAAACATAATATACACTTTGAACTTTGATTTTCGTCTTTCGGCAATATGGAATCCCCTCCTATTCTTCAATTACTCTATCAAAACAATAATTGTAGTGATTTTTAAGAGCGTTATTATAAATTATGTATCTTTATTGGTTAGTAGTGTTCATTTTGAGCGTGAGTAGGTTACCAAAGTATTTGTGGGAAAGCAAAGGATTCCAGTACACGATGGATACTTACTTACCAATGTTCTTATTTACGCCTACTGGTAACCGCTTGTCAAAATTTCAACTGTATGAACATTTTGCCAATTAGTGTTTTAAAATAAAATCTTTTCAACATTCATTTTACATGACTTTTTTTATTATTCACTTGATAACAGTGACTAGGTTTGTTCATCGGAATATAGTAGCTAGTTCCCTACATAGTTACTTCACTATCACATTCAACGCATGTCCGTTGTATTCAGACTGTAAGCGACATTAGTGCCTGCATTTCAAAGGCAATAATTTGTCTTCTCTTTTAGATAGCCGTCATGCGTCAGAATAAAATACCGCTTTGATTAAAATGTTGATATGACTTGATTGCATTTGTATTTAACAGTATTATACCAACTGTTAATTCACTTTGAAATTGGTTTGAATTATTTTCTTATATTATTTATGGTAAAAATTGTAATGTACAAAAATCAACCTGTCATCAGTGTAGAAAACCTTTATTAATATATTGATCTTACGAGGAAGCAAACTAGTCGGTAACTAACTATACAATATTTTTCCGACATAAACTGAGGACAGTGACATGACGATTGCATAGCTAAATGAAAAACAATGAATTCAGTCGTCTCGAATAGCATGGGCAAGCCACAAGCTGCCCACGCTTTTTCAGACCATTAGTGAACGAATTGTTGTGGTTATAAACTCCTGATTAATTTTATTGCTTCGAGGAAAACACAAATTGCTATGAAGGAGATTAGGTACTAATTAATTTACGTTTGCTGTAAATAATATTGTTAAATTATTCTTATAGTCAAAGAAGCTGCATTACATGTATCCACGTGTACATTCAGACATTTAAATTTTGTAAGTAGTCGATTGTGTACAGATCGCCAGTAACCTTAAATCATCATTTAAAATGCAGTAATATCACGGACCATCATGGACCATTATATCAAATGCACATTATGCTCTTCATATTAAAAGATATGCGTTTAATTTTGTTAGTATATTTACAAATAAATTATAAATTATACATCCACAAAGTACTTAGTGGAACTTTCATGGATTTATAAGAAAACTTATTACAAAATGTTGTACTAAAAACTTCATAACACTAACACAATATTTTTGTAACAAAGTTCTATAATAGTCCAAGATATAGATATTTTTATTTTGTGGATGATGCTGTATGCTATCGCAGATCAATAAAGTCGACACTATGTAAGTAACTTGGTCCAAATAATTCAACAAAAGTCTAGGCACCCGACGGCTGACCTGATCGGGATTAAATTGTACTTTTAAAGTATATTTTGGCTAATAGATAATGTTTTTATAGTTTTATGCAAAGAAGGGATTCAGTTGGATCCAGTCAGGGAATAAGCAGGCCGTCTTCTTGTTTGTGAACTAAAAACTAACTCAAAATATAAAATTATAAAATCTTTATTTTCCCTTCAGACAAATATACAGTAATTTATACGTATAAAAGATTGAATTTTTAAAAGCGCACTGCTGGACATCCTCAACCTAATATTACATATTTAAAGTATTTAATTAAATTATATTAGCGGAATAAAACTGTGTGTCCCTAGAAGCATATTTCTTCTTAGCAGTTTGCAGGCCAGTAGAAAATGTACTTACAGGGTTAATTAGCTTCGTGATGGAATCTTGACTTAATTTATCGCCTATTTCCCTTCACGGTTCATTATTATAGTGTACATGTTTATCCTATGGTTTTTTTTTAAATATTGTTTTATGTTAATGTTGCCTCAGAACGATTGTATGGGTGATGGGAACATTCATCTGAGACTGGTTATTCCTCGTGTAAGTAATATAGTAATAGTACTAAGTATCAGTTTGTGTGTGATGTATACTGTAATGAATATTTAGTACGAATTCTACAAATCCCTAACATTCTTGACTAGATTTAGACAAATTAGTTTTATAGTTTTTGTTTAATCGTAAAACTCTGTTCAGGACCTTAAGGTTTAATAAAGCCAAATTTGACTTAAAAATAAAATTTACTTGTAAGCGAATATGTTACAGCTTTAATATGGTCACAATTTGAGTTTCGGTAAAATTCTTATTGTATAACTGAGGAAAACCTCTTTGATGGTTGTAAAAAAGGTTTACCTGCTGAAAGTTAGCCATCTGATACAACCCTAATGACAAATCTTACCATGAATATTTATTCAGAGTTTCCTTGTATGTTGTTATGGCGACAAACATCTGATAATTTACCTTTTCAGGGTAGGGTCCTACCGTACGTTTGCTTTAATCCCAATCTTATATCAAAGATCCCTCTAATAACAACGTTTGCTTTATTAAGCCAAATATACATTATTATTATTTTTTCTGTAACTACATATAAGCAGGCCTTATCAAGGTTACCTTTTGATGTGACAATATTGTATTGGAAAGTTTTTATCTATTTATAGGTAGTAGCGACTAACATAATGTTTGTATATATTCAAATGAATCCTGTGAAGAGTTAATTTGCTTTTGTTGCTTATTTCTAGTGTCTCTTGTTTTATGTACTTGTCTCTGTCTGTAGGTCAATGGCAAGGATCTTCCGTCTACTGCTATAATATGTTGTCAACAATTTCTTTATAGTTCTTATGATATATAAACGAAGGCCTTCATATTCTAATTATAGAATGACTTGCTATGATTAGCTCTAAAGAGAGTAAAGTATTTTAAAAACGTGTAAAGTATTTTTTCTCGTAGTTGGCAGCAGGAGATTGGCTTGCGGTTCGTTCTGCAGGCAACAGTGCCCACTAATAAATTTCCACTTGAATGCTAAAAAACACTCAAGAACTCGTGTTACTTTCTCAAAATTATATACAAATAGGGTAATCAAGTTGATAAATAAAACCGATTTCAAAATTCAATTCTTTATATTTTTTTGCAATCTTTCATTGAAGGTATTCAGCAAGCGGTATGTGTCATTGTACGGAATTAGTTTAATGACTAGTCCGTTAGTGAGATGTTTCCTCCGATAAGTCTTGAGGAAGCTTTCTCATTTTACCGTCTAGTTACTATTAGTGTTTGGTTTTATCAGGCTAACTGTAATATATCAATACTTGTAATTACCGCGGTTCCACCGAGTTGAAGGCCATACCTCCATATAGGCTTTATGATGCACTTATAAAGCAGCATTATATTTTGGAAACAACAACAAAAAAAAATCACAATTGTGAGTTTTTATTGAGTAGTGTATTTGCTCAAAAACTTAGTTCTAAGTACTCATAGATCTCAATTTTTGTCCCATAGCTTATCGTTTCGAAGGGATACGTTTCCGATAAAATATTCAATTTAAAAGTTAAACTTCTCATTCATTTTATTTTGGCTTATATTTAACAAGCCATTTTCTTTGAATAGCGTTTCGCGTCACGCCACTCGTGATAATTATGCCAATTAACCTCATATAATATTTAATATACGAGCTTGCGTTCATCTTTCATATTAAAAAGGTTCAATGTCCTCAATTTTGACAGAGATTACCCTAGCCTATTTGTTATTTTTAAAGTACTGTGTAATGTATTGTGTCCGAAAAGTATTTTGTTCTTTTTTTTATAACTTTATCCTCTTTTCGTTTTCCATGACTTTAAATTCGAGAAAAACGTTTTTTTTAAGACGGCTACAGATTGACAACAGGTTTGTTTCAGATTTGTTCAGGAATTACATATTTGTGATGATAAAGATAAACGAAGAATAAGTAGTTTAAGGCTGCGGGAGAGTTGTAAAATAACACCGGATTTTCATATTTTCAGTTATCACAGTTAGCAACATTATTCCTGTTGCGCTGTACTCAGGAACATAAAAATTTGTATTCTAACTGTAAAACATACCCTAAATAGAAGTTGCGTACCGTGGCTAATTGATTTTAATTCATAAATTTAAATAGTGATAAATATCTTGCATGACAAGTGAGGTGTCATTTGAGATAATTTTAGTGAAAGAAGTTATTTAATTATAATATAATACATTTTCTGGTTGATGCGATATTTATCCTTTGTAAAGTTTTACCTCCACATAGTATGTTGCACTTTTAATTACTAGTATTAATTATTATAAATCTGAGTTTCTAGGCCTCATAATTTTTTGACTCTTATGATCAGATAGGAATATTTCATAAAATTTCTACAAAGCAATTAATCAGCAATTGGCGAAAAGAAAAACACTAAAAATATATCACAGCGAAACGCCAGCTACACCGAGACACGTAAAATAAAAACTTTAATAATAGCTTTTCGAGACACGTTCGGTAGCATTTCTAATTCTGAAAAGAATTTTTTTTCAGTGGTAGAGCCATGCTTAATCACGAATGGGCCGGCTCGACCGGTGCGATACCACGGCCTCACAGAAAACCGGTTGTAAAGTAACGCTTGCGTTGCACTTCCCCGAATTGAGTGAGGTTTCCGAAGGCCCAAATCCCCCTCCCCCCTTTTCTCTCCCCTCATCTCCTTTCTCCTTTTTTCCATCTCCTCATCCCTCCTCTCTTCTTTCCGCTCCCTGCATCCCCCATCCCTCATCACCCTCAAAGGCGGGCAGCGCACTTGCGACTCTTGAGTTGCAAGTGTCCATGGACGGCGGTGTCACTTACCATCAGGTGACCCGTCTGTTCGTCTGTCCCCCTATAGTATAAAAAAAAGATAATAATTTGTGTGTATCGGGTCAAGTAACCTATAGAAAAAAAATTAAGCAATGACTCTCAAATCGACTTCAAACCCTTTTAAAATTAAAAAAATATACTTAGCTAACTTCTAATTATCTACTTAGATATTTAAATTTATGAAGTAAGGTCACAAAACTTTCAAGACCCGCTTTCAAACGCGGTGATTACACGGCTTTATAAAAAAGTTTGAGTTCAAGTTGTCTGTCTTCACAGGACTCTTACCAGATTACCGCACAATCTCCCGCAAAGTTGAGATATTCCGACCTAACTTTAATTAGCTGCCTGTCCTGGACATCTGTTTTGATAACATTTGTAAACTTATTGGAGGTACATTTTAATAAGTAATTTTCCGTTAAGTGTTTTAGTACTTCAGGCCATTAAATCACTAAAGATCAAAATACAAATAATATGAAGATAAATATTTCCTCAAATATGCATAAAAATATTGTCATTATTCTCGAAAAAATAACACGCGAAGTATCCATACGTGAGATTTTTTTGAATTTCGAACATTACAAGGCAATGTTGTATGAAACGGCGTCCTGGGGTTATTAAATACTATTTGATTGAATCTTTTTTTATCATTCTAAGTCTCTTTGCTTAGTACAATTGCGTTCACGTGGCTGTATAGGCATAAATGCGTTTGCCTTTCGGCACGCATGATAAATAAAAAATTGGTGGCAAAGCTGAAAATTGGTCTGTTCTTTACATGCTTAATAAATATAAATTTAATAATTAAAATGAGTTCCAACGGTTCAGAGAGATATGTAGATTGATTGTTCTCTACCAGATTTAAGATCAGATGTCCAATTGACAATGAAAAACCAGCTTTCAGCGAAGTCAAAAGAATAACAAATGTGAATGTATATGAAAATTTGATGAGTTGGAAAAACGAGAAAAAGTGTCATTTTCTCCGAAACAGTATTTTTGTTGCGTATTTTAACGAGATTTGCTATAACTAAAAAGCCATCTACATTATGGGCAATTTATTCCATTCTGAAATCTACAGTTCATGTTTAAAACGGCATTAACTTGAAAAAATATAGAAATTTTCTTAAACGACAATCGACTGGATTCAAAAACAAAAAATCTAAATATGTTTACTGGCGAAAACAAAGCGATTTTTAATTAAAGTACCAGATGATATATATTTAGAGACAAAGTTATATTAAATTGAATGTATAATATAAAAAGTATGTTTATTTTCCTGCATTCTTTTGAGAAAAGCACTATATATGCCTCGGCGGAAATGGCAATTGCCTGTCTCGTATTAGTGAAGTCCTCACCTACGGCTCGGCCTTTAACTCATCACCGACCTGCAATTGCCTATTTTACGGCCTGTGCAATAATGTAGTTTTTCATTCGAATCGAATCGAATTCGAACTTCTATGAATGTCAAAATACCTAAGTATTTGGTTATTCCAAAGATTAAAGACATTAAAAAAATTATTATTAGAGATAAAGAATTAAAGGTTACAGAAATAACTATTGGTGTTTTTGAGACCCACTTTTAAATGTTACAGATTTTGTCAATCTTTAAAAAAGTTATAGTTAAAACAATTTTTGAGGTTATGTTAACTATCATACGTTTTTGCTTAATCTTAGTTATAATATGAAACGTATATTCAATGCGAATGTGATTTTAAATCAAATAAGGACTGAATTTATTTCCAACATTTTCTATTTTACAAAGTCTCTAATTACAACATCATCTAAAGTTGCTGCTAGAGAAGGTATATTACTTCTACCTTGCCCCTCCAAGATACCATACATAGTCATGACAGCCTACAGTGCGACGACCCACAAGGTAATTTCACCAATATTCATTTATGCCTTCTCTACCATTTACATTATTGTCTATTAAAATGTCGACACAAATGTAAATTGTTAAATTAAAATCAAGTATATTTAGCATTTCTAATAATACTTCTATTCTGTTACTGCCATTTAAACGTACGTACATCCTGACGAAATTTGATCGAGCTTGACGAATTTGGTCCAATCAGGGGAAAATAATGTTATTGCGTGTAATAGTTGTGAAAAAGATGGAGGTTTAATGTGTTAACAACGTTTCGCGTATCATGTCAATTTGGGGAGCATCATCAGGGTTCGGTTATCATAGCCAAAGTCTTCAGAAAAAAGAAAATCTCAAAATCGCACAGTACATATCAAACGAACCGAAAGTATTTCATTTCAATCAAACAGTTTTTTAGCATCTACAACTGTCAGTCAACGAACCAAAACATTCCACTTCACAGCAGGTATTACCATTCTTATATATTTTTTTAACGCATAAATGAACCTTACCAGTTTCAAGTCAAATCTGGGCATTCTTCTTTTTATGCTTACACGTCCGGATAGGAGACCGTCCAAATTCGGACCGAACGTGAACAAACATTTTGAATCAAAGTCAAATAAACAAAAAAAATAATTAATATACAGTAAATATTGGCTCCTATGTTGTAGTATCAGTAAAAATAATGAAAATGGATTATTAATTTGCAACTGAAATTATCTGTTTGTGTTGCCAAATAAATAAATAAAAAAAAACATATTGGGTGAAACTGTTTCAAAATAAAAATAATCACATTATCAAAATATTTACAAATACTACAAAAACACTTTAATTTTTATTTTATTTCCTTAAACTATTTTTTTTCAATTTGAGAAGTTTAAAAAAGATGAAAGATTAGATAAACAGATAGATTAGATATATCTAGTCTTGATATTGTTCAAATATAAAAAAAGAGTAAATCGTTTTGGGTAAATTAGTTTCATATTGTAGTAACTATTAATTAATTTTGTCATTCGCTTTGCGTGCATTTGATCGTACTGTGGATTTTTCTATGATTTTTTGTTTGATTTTCTATTTCGACTTGTGCTATCCAAAATGGACTCCGATTATTCTTCTCACGACTATTCTATTTGACATACAAATATAATGATACTTAATTAATTATTCTAACTTAAAAAAAAGTTAATAGTCAACACGTTTATAATACCCATGTGTTTTATTTTATTATTTAACTGACCTGATACTACAATTTGTATACTAATGTTTTCTACTTAGTTTATGGTACTGAAAATTAATATTGATATATCAATATTAAATTGTTGTTTGGACAAGCATCATTATATAAAGAAGTAAAACAATAAATTTAAATTTAAATGAAATCAATAGTCGTAACCAAAAGTATACTGCTGAGTATACTTGTAACATTGTAGTAGAGTAAGATATGTCACTGATCTCCGATAACAGAGTTATTAAAAGAAAGAGGCGAATATAGTAGTACTAACCAAAAATAATATGGTTTCAGTAATCAGAAGTCAGTTAGTTACATGGCAGTACTTAATCATATTTTAAGTGATTTCTTCGTGGTACCTAGGTGTATTAATTTTGTGTTTATATAAAGTTAGTCATAAGGTATCGTAGTAGCTGACCAGTCTAGAGTACATAATACCATGCCAATTCTTTACCATTGTGCCATATACATATGTAGGTCATCAATCACCATATGATATTGTTTGAATAAGTAGGCATAAAGCATCACAGGTTTATATAAACAAGGAAGTTGTATCGTGAAATTAGCCAACACTGACCAAAATAGTTTACACAAACACTGCGGAGAGCCACAATTTCCTTGGTTCGAAGTTCGAGGAATGAAATTACACAGTGTAGACGCTTGCCACGATTGTTGAATACTGAGAGTAATTAACACTGGTTAAAATGACTGAATACCTAATTGAATTTTAGCCGACTTCAAAAAAGGAAAAGGATGTTCAACTGTATGTATTTTTTTATGTATATTAATAGATTTTTTCGCCAATTCTAGACCGATTGTAAAAGATATTTATTGTTCGGTTGAGTATAATCTTACGGTAGTCCTATTGTCACTAAGTCAGAATTTGATGATGGGTTCAGAGAAATCGAGTAAAACCATCAAATTTTATAGGAATCAACAGTCTTTATTTTATCATTAACTTTCTAAAGCTATTTACATATTTGTGTCTCATTGCTTAGCTGGTGGTAGAAGGTACAACTCTTTTTCTGTGTAAGGAGTTGGGGGATAATTGTTTAAATTACTTGGCTTACTTACTTAATTACTTTACGAGTGAGTTTTTTTTTTATCATTGAAGCTTAAACATGTATTCAGCATTTCATATAAAAAAGTTGGACCAATGAAATGGGACAGTTAATGTGGCTAAGCTTTAAATAGCAATAAGTTATTTTGTTGCTAGTTACTTGACTATTGTTTTGATAATTTGTCAGCTGAAACAGGCGGTTTGTTACGGACTTCATGTAGTTTTACATTGCATCCTGCAGTAGATAAAAATAGGTAAATCAACAACTATTTATTACTTTACCTATTTTTATCTATTGCAACTTATCCTTAACGAACGAACATTAATGACGTGCCATAGATTAAGTTTGAAATACCACAACTCTCCTGTACTATGAAAACATGAACTTTAAAGGGGTGATATATTTTATCCTCGAATCCGCATTGTGTATTAAGCTTAGTAATTTAATTTCGCAATTTAACTTTGAAGTTTCAAAGCAATGTCAACACACAAACGCACACTATACATATACGTATAACATATTATTTGATCCTTAAGACGAGATAAAGACTCGAGATATCTCTATCTCATTTTAGGGTTTACTTTCCTCTTCTTCCTTGACTTCACGGATATGAAATGACTCAATTTGTGTATTTACACATGTGTTCTTTTAAATTATACTTTACTTTAAAATAATACTAGCAACGTGAGTCACACATAACTATAATATATATAATAACCTGAAATACTTGAGTTAGGGTCGGATTCACGAAAGTAGGTATAGTGACACATGGCTCAACAAACTATACATATTTGTTAATCTAACACTACAGTACATACATGTATAATACATGAACTAATACTGAACATGCATCGCTCAAAGCGAACGGTGGTCGTGTAATAGAATTACGTGACAAGCTTGAGACCATGGGGCACAAGCTGTGCCTTTATTAGGGCAAACTATAGACTCGATGGAATATATAGAGTACCTTTAGATAGATTAATCCAATAAGAGGCAAGAAGGTACAAGTTAGTATTACAAAATAAACGTGATTAAAGTGAAGAACTAGTTTTACATTTGTATTTTTGCTTGAATGTGAATTCATGTGTTATTAATGAATGGAACTTGAAACTAGTCCCCACGGTTTTAAACGCGTTCAAATCGGATTTTACTAGATTGGTAAACGATTTTGTCTACTGCTGATCAGCTCCAAGACCACCTACTAAGTCACAGTGTATATAAATATATATACGTGTAGTTATAGGTAGAGGCGTGTTAAGCCCCAGGTGATATTGTTGATTGATTCGGTAAAGTAAACGTAGCAAATTTAAGTAATGTAATTTTGAGCAAACGGGTCCTAAAGAGGAGACCGCGAATCCTTAAAGGTACAGCCCGATATACTGACGACCTAATGAAGGTAGCTGATATAGACTTGCTGCGAAAGGCGGAGGACCAGGTGCTATGGCGCACATTGGGGGATGACCAGCAGTGTAACAGTAAACCCCTTGGTCTTTTCCTGAGTATGATATTACAATAACTCTGATTCTATTAATTTCCCAATGCACTTACTCTTTGATATCAGGCGTGTTTCTGAACAAGATATCTGTTGGGTCTGTAACATTCGCATTTTCCTATATTACCGTACGACCGTACCGAAGTAACTTCTACAAAAACAAAATCAAAACTCAAAAGAATCTGTTCTCCTCCGATTCCAGTAACAATATGGTTTCACGTTACGTACGTTTGTAGCTATCAAAAATATCAAGATCAGAACCAGTACCTAGTTTTACGAACCGGAATCAATCCTTAAATTCTCATTTCGTAGTCGGAACTCAGAGTGTTTCCGTTCTACTAGGTTCCACTAAACTAGTGTAATTCTCAAGTTGTGTTGATGTAGTACACCGCTTTATGTAGCGGCACACGCATCCGCTGTGATTTCCTTTGAGCTTTTTGATTATATACGTAAATGTTACTTGTGGGTTTGAATAAGTTTCCAGCAAATTGACTTTTTGTATTTGTTTAATTGTAATCTTGGATTAGTTTAAATTGAATTTGTTTAAATTATAAAAGAAATAATACTGTTTAAACAGAGAATAGACATCAGATTCTACGTGTCTACGACACCCACGGGAAGAGATTGTGTGTTCATATTCTATTCTACCAAGAAAATTAAATAAAAGCTCGAGATGTCAATAATATCGTAGATAATATAGCCAAAATTCCGTTACAACATAATAAATATTTCTTAAGGATCATTAGTTCCCATTCACCGTGTCAGCCGGAATATTCCCTTTATTAAACGTACGCGTCCGGATTGCAATAACGATCAATTCTAAGGGGAAATAAAGATAATCATCACATTCTGGTTACAGGTTCATTGCACTGTACGGTTTTATCATCAGGTCTCATCTACTTTATCACCATATTGTTTTAGTATTAATGTTGAATTGCTTAAAGCCGAGGGCTGTTACGCAATTCGATAAGTAGCACAATTTGAATAAATATGCAGTATAGGTTAGCATATTATTTGTACTTTGAGACCCACGTACAATATTAGGTTAAAACGTAGTATTATTAAACACTTTATTCACTAACAATTATAATATAACTTACAATTTTTGTATAACGCTACAAAAACGCTGAAGAGTTTTTATTTTTTTGTTTATTTAAACCAACTAATCTCTAGCACTATTTGTCAGATTTGCATAACAATTTTTGTATTATTTAAATATTTATTGTACATGTGTATTTATTAAGAAAAGTTATATAAACGATAAGACATCTCGCTACTATCGGTAATCAACATTTTTACTTTGACTGGTTTTTTTTTTTATTTTTTTTTATTTTTTTATTTGTAAGCCTACCATAATGACTCCACTTTGCCTGATGGTAAGCAATAAATGGAGTCCAAGAGTGGTGGTCACCATCCTCACTGCATGTCTAGTCAATGCAGCATGGTGACCTACACTATGGCGGCCAGGTGAGATGCTTTTTCACACCCCGCTTAAAAGACCCGGGATCAAATTGGGAAGGAAACACGTGCGCTGGTAGGGAATTCCAGGCTTTCACTGATCGGCACAGGAAAGAAGAGCCAAACCGTTTCGTTCGGGATCGCATATCTTCGACTCGCAAACGGTGACTCCTCAGGCCAGCACGAGTAGTCCTGTAGAGGAAGGGAGAAGGTGGGACCAATTGGAAGAGCTCGTCAGAACACTCCCCGTGATGTAGGCGATGGAGAACTGCCATAGAGGCGACATCTCTTCGCAACTGCAGGGGCTCAAGAGACTGGGTGACCTCAGGACAGTCTATAATACGGACTGCGCGTCGCTGCAACCGATCGAGAGCGTCAAGCCATTCCAAAGATGAGAGCAGTACTCCACGCAGGAGCGAACCTGGGTCTTATATAAAAGACACAAATGCTCGGGCGAGAAGAACCGTCTCACCTTGTTCAATACACCGAGATTCCGCGAGGCCGCCTTAGTGACGCTCTCGATGTAATCACGCGGATTGAGATCCCGACAGATGTCCATACCCAGCATACTGAGCCTATCCTGTAGTGGCAGTTGAGTGTTCTGAAGAGTAGGAAGGGGAAGGAATGGAGACTTTTTGTTTGAAAACGCGCACGCCTGTGTTTTCTTGGCGCTGAACTCGACCAGATTCTCACAACCCCATTGAGAGATGCGGCTCAAGACCCGGTCGAGCTCAGCGACAAGCTCCTGTCGTTTTCCCTCAACGTCTGCTAGCTTGGCAGCAGGATGTCCAAAGTATCGCCCGTGTACTGTGCTGTCTGCATAACAATGTATGTTGCCAAGAGCCAACATATCATTGATATGTAGAAGGAACAGCGTGGGCGATAGGACGGAGCCCTGAGGTACACCAGCGCTAACCTCCTGGAAGTCAGAGGCCGCGCCGTCACAGAGAATTCTAATGCGGTGCTTGTGGAGGAAGGCAGCAACCCAGTTGCATAGCTTAGATGGCAGACCAAATGCAGGAAGTTTGGAGAGAAGCGAGCGATGCCAGACCCTATCGAAGGCCTTGGCAATGTCGAGGCTGATGGCCAAGGACTCCCCATGCCTATCCATAGCCTCACCCCAAAGGTGAGTGACGTTCGCTAGAAGATCCCCCGTGGATCGGTTCGGCCTAAAACCATATTGCCGATCATTTAACAAGGAGTGATCCTCTAGATGGCGGATTAATTGGGTGTTGATTATCCGCTCGAGCACCTTACAGAGTATGGAGGTGACGGCTATAGGACGGTAATTAGCTGGATCGGAGCGGTCGCCTTTTTTGGGAATGGGTTGGACGTTCGCCTCTCTCCAGGCCTCCGGAACAATTCCCGAGGAATAGGACAGGCGATACAAGCGCGTCAGTACAGGAGACAACTCTGGTGCACAGTTTTTAAGAACCACCGCCGGAATACCGTCGGGTCCACTGGCTTTCCGAACATCGATTGACCGAAGCTCCGCACGGACATCCCTCTGCCGGATGCGAATATCCCGCATTTCGGAGTCGCAAGATGCAATGGTGGGCGGGTGAGCGCCACGGTCGTCGATTCGGGAGTTAGCCGCAAAGAGGTCAGCAAGTAGTTTCGCTTTTTCTTGCGGCTCATGGGCCAGTGATCCATCAGGGTACTTCAGCGGTGGCAGCGAAGGCTGGCAGTAGTTGGACTGCACGGCTTTGGCCATTCGCCAAAACTTACGGCTACCCGTAGGGTATGCGGCGAGTTCTTGACCAATCGATTTATATCAATTTACTGTATAATTACAATAGAAATCTTTACGATAGTGTGATGACTAAATGTAATGCGAAAGTAGACATCAGATTTATCTAGTAAAAATATCAATTCATAATTGTGACAGAAGACAAACCCGCCAGTAACCTTACCCAATTTGTAGGCAGTGACGATGACAACCGCCGAGAACAAAATTTAACGAATTGCCGTAGACCACTGTCTACGGCATTTCGTTGAGTTTCACGGCATTGCACGCAATGCATACCCAACCACCCTCGACAGTGAGATATTTCTTTAAATTTCCATTAGGTAATTTCTTTCATTAAGCGCTGTATTTTAGGCGACTGATTTACTCCATTGTTGAATTAATTAATGCCTTTCCAGTTTAGTCTTGAAGACAATGAGAAACAACAACTCGTTCCCTAATTAAATATGAATACGCTTTAGCTACTTTTAAAAAGCTTTGTTTTATTTTTTTCTCGTTAAAACGCCTAGCCTGCTCGTTTCCTCAATATTCTTTACTTTTAATTAATCTTTTTTGTTTTCGTGATGACCTGATTATTTAAGAATAGTTAATAAACTGACTCATATAATCTATAAACAGAATCTAAGAAGAAACTTTAATAATTGGAAATAATTGATTGATCATTTCAAAATCAATCATCATAAAGTATTGTGAAATTATTTAAAATATAAACATTTAGATTTACCTATATTTAAAATAGACTATACTACTATTTAGACACAAGAATCGTAAATATGTAGGAGTATGGACTCTACGAAAGGCTATCGTTTATGAAGATTGTAATTCACGTCCCCTTTCAAAATATTTATCGCACTGAATGTAAAAAGCTTATAAATGGGCCAGTCGAGCGAGTACCCCCTACAAAAGTGTGAAAAGTCTGGTTCTGTTTGGTCTGGTATAAAAAGAAAGCTCAATATAAATTGTCTGTATTATGTTTGTCGTAAAATTTAATCGATATTAAATTCTAAAAAAACAGATTTCTACTTCTACTATATGATGGGTACCTATTAAGAGCTCATTCTTCATAGATACATTTCATGCGAGCACTAAAACTCCGAAATCCGAACTAGATTTTTCTTATTCTTTTTAATGTTGAGCTATTTATTTATAGTACCTGATGTATGTATTCATAATAATCTTCCTACCCTTGTCACAAATTTATTTGGGATCAGTGCAAGTTGTACATTATAAGTTTGGTTTTGATGGTTTCGTTTATGGCTAGCCATTTAGATATATAGTCGTTTTAAAAAGGGAAAGAAGGAGGAAAGCGAGATATGTTTAGGTAACCAACGTAAAATTTCATTGAAATTATGAAGGATTTTCGAACTCATCCCATCGATTAATATATTTTAATCGACCCATTTCGGCAAACCCAATCAACCCTAGCATCGACGGTTTAAAGAATTTTGCTGTTTCCATTTACTCTGTGTGCCACTCTTTTTAATAAATAATATCACTATTTAATACCGATCATTTCTCTTCAACGATTTCAGTACACTGTAGTAGCCATTTAACAAAACATACTTTACCAATAATGTATAATTTACACGATTAAGCCCAATATTATGTAGCTTTCGGTATGTAATCATTCATTGTCCCGATTTTAGATGTTTTCTTGTTAGATCCTAACTTCTTCTTTTATTAACTTCTAAAGTCCCATATTGCAAATACATAAAAAAATAATACGGCAAAATTAGGTGGCCGTAGTCTTAAGTGGTATACTTCGCAACGAACAGCGTTGAATATTTATTTAATTTGATGGTGCTACATTGAATGTAAGTTCCGCGTTCTAGTACTATCATATTAATGTTAAATGTGGGTTTATATTATTCAAGTACCTATTCGATTGTAATTAACCCTGAATAAATATTTTTGCAGAATAAATATACAATTCGTTTTATAAAAGTAATCCAGTAAAAAAAGTTACTAACATTACCTTAACGAGCTACATAAACAATTTCGGAACACGAACGGAATAATTTTACTTCTCGTGACATTCTGTTTCATGTTATTTAATTAAACTTGGCCTCGTGGTTGGGCTACACTGTGTTTGACACAGGTGTCGGACCGCATTTAGTTCCTACTAAACGATGATCATAATGACGATTTAAAAATTTATGAGTGTACTTCAAAATAAAAAACAAGTGTATGTTTCCATAATGCATTGTCATGCAAAACAGATGCGTAGCTCACAAAAACAAGGTACCCAGTATGCAATTTACGATTCAAACCATAAAAGTGTATGTGGGGGACACTGAAAGTTTTTAGAATAGGCCAGTAAGAAAAGCAGCCGATGAAAAATTTATTTAAATTTCGAATTAGGAACTCTTTGGGAATCTGTAGATGTGTAATAAATTCATATATCATTTGTTTTTAAAAATAGGTGGCAATTTATAACGTGTCTGTCGCGCATCAAAATGGATTTGACAGACAACATTTTCGTTCAATTATTTATTACAACTTACTTAACAATTATGTATGTATATATGTAATTATCCATAAAAAGTAAACAAAAATACAAAACAAATTTGCTATGACGAATGTTATAAAATTTTTAAATAATTTTATCAATTATATTTTACTTTACTTTGCATGCTAATGAATTGTAATAATTAATCCATAGGGATGGATTAAGTATGGGAAACCAAATTGGATAATGTTTTTTTTGTGGAATTTCTTTACGTCTTTTTTTTTTTTTTCTTATGTGTGGAAACCCCCACGGGTCATCACCCTACCGGGGCCGGTAAGGTGGTATGTCGGACTCGAACCGACTAAAACCACACAGTGTTCCATCATCGCGTCTTGTAGCCGGGACCTCAGGTATACCCTAGAAAGGAAAACCCTGTGACCCCAGCAGACTTGGCCGCCTTTTAACGAGGCGACCCTGCTATGGTGTGATCCTACCTCTGATTTAGAGAGTGGCACGCGCAGAACACGTCGCGCCACCACCTCAGGCCTGCTTCTGCTAGGGCGATGGATATCCCCATCCATCGCCCTCAGGCATGCGCTTATGGAGGCCGGAGATCGTTTTGCTCTCTCCGGCGCCTGGTGCGTCTTCTGCGGGACGGAAGAGTACTAGCTCTCTCCCGTTCCCTTTCCGCCGCTTCTTTGTCAACCATCACAGCCTCGCAATATGAGGCGACGGAATCCCACGCACCCCCGCTTTGGACCATAGATATAATCATGGTCTCCAGCGAGAGGCTACCCACACCGATAGCCGCCACGAGGTCGGCACGTTGCTGTGCCCACGCAGAGCATTCCACCAACTTGTGGAGTGCAGTATCCTCGCGAGGAATTTCTTTACGTCTGACAAAGCCTTGCGGAAACATATAGTGTATAGATTTATAAATAATAATTGTTTTTTCACTTCGAATAATTATTGACTAATTTCATGAAATATTATTTGAATAGGATAAATTCCTATTTACTAATCAGTCTGTTGAATTTAGGATGCTTAATTCTAAGCGGGATGTGTTTATTATAAACATTGTAGAGAACCATGAAGTATTTGTTATTTCCATTTTTTTTTTTATTTTGTAGTGCAAATATCTGAAACTATTAATACTAAGCAATTGAATGTACTAGAATTTGTTTTCTTTTTTAATTTTATTCCTTATAAGCAGTGGGCAGTCGTTGATGTGATCTCTCTTTGCGGCTTATGTAAGCTTGTTCTTGACTTTGGTGTCCTGAAATTGACGTTAAATTAAAATGCACGACAACCACTTAATGCCAGTCTGAAAAAAAAAAAAAAAAAGGAGATTCATTGAAAGAAAACGGGTAGACTGGGGAACTTGGGGTAGGCAATACTGCAAATCTCAGATGAGGCCTCGCGGAAGCTCGGTGTATTGAACAAGGTGAGACGGTTCTTCTCGCCCGAGCATCTGTGTATTTTATACATGACCCAGATTCACTCCTGCGTGGAGTACTGCTTTCATCTTTGGGATGGCTATGCGCATTCCGTATTATAGACTGTCCTGAGGTCACCCAGTCTCTTGAGCCCTGCAGTTGCGAAGAGACGTCACCTCTATGGCAGTTCTCTATCGCTTACATCACGGAGAGTGTTCTGAAGAGCTCTTCGAATTGGTCCCACCATCTCCCTTCCTCTACAGGACTACACGTGCTGGCCTGAGGAGTCATTGTTTGCGAGTCGAAGGTATGCGATCCCGAACGAAACGGTTTGGCTCTTCTTTCCTGTGCCGATCGGTGAAAGATTGGAATTCACTACCAGCGCACGTTTTTCCTTCCCACTTTGATCTTGGGTCTTTTAAGCGGGGCGTGAAAAAGCTTCTAACCAGGTCGCCATAGTGTGGGTCACCATACTACATTGACTAGACATTCAATGATTATGGTGACCACCACTCTTGGATTCCATTTATTGTTTACCATCAGGGAAAGTGGAGTCATTATGGTAGGCTCACATATATAAAAAAAAAAAATAAAAAAAAAAAAAAAATAAGGAAACGGGATTAAGACTGCAGTAGCACACAGAAACCAGGATCGCCTACCCTTACCTCATAACTTACTGTGACTTGAAAGGTCACTAGACCAAGAAAAACTGCTAGCGACTACACTTTGTATTAAATAATAACTAAGTACTGATTTTTATACCAACATCGTTTTTTTTTAAACTGAATTAGCAGTGTTTACTTTTGAAATACATTAAAGTTATGAATACTATTTTATAATCTATAAATATTACAAAAGTATATGTATAAATCACTTCGTCAAATAACAGAAAAAAGCTGCTGAATCCATCGGATTTCATAGGAAATACGTACATTTAACAAAATTATAGTGTATAGTATGGTAATTCGCTAAATAGAAAGTGTCAGAGCTCGTCAGAAGACAGACAATCTGTGTGTCCCGGTAACCGTGACTAATGTATTGTTGTCTCCCAGAAATTATACTTCCGACCTCTGTTTCAGTACTACTCCCGTTGCGAGCTATGTTTTTATCGTACCAGTTAAATCTTTACTACAGAGGCACAAAACAAGAGGAGCTAGATGTTTTTGTGTTGGTTGAAATGTGACTTTGATTTTGTGAACGGGTATTTAAGGATGCATTGAATTAATTTTTTGTGTAAATTTACCTTTTTTCGTTTGCTTTTAATGAGCTTGAAATTTGACGATATTCGGAGAAATACGATGAGTTAATTTTTTTTTGGTAATAGGGTGAATGAGCCTCTTTCTATGCAGTAGGAAAGTTTTGTCAGTGCTGTAATAAATAATTCTATTTTTATCGACATTATTCGAAGTCTAAAGATTACCCAAATCTACATTGGCCGCATCTTTGCAGAGATTGCTTAAATTATTGTTTTTAAAATTACGCTGCAGGAGGATTTTGGGTTAAAGTTTTGGTGTACGGATTTTATAGGATAGAAATATAAGGTTGTGATAGGAAAAAGCATCTGCAGAGTATTGGCCGTGCTTGGAAATATTGTCTAGGGAAGAAATGACAGTCATTTCAAGAAAAGAAGGAGTACAGTTTAGAAAGTGTAGCACTAAGAGGAAGAATGGAAAGGTTGTTTAATTCTAATGTTGCACGGAAAGAGGTCGGAAGTCATTTTTAGGAGACAGGTATTACACTCTCCCTTAAGAATAGTGTGTCCAAATGTGAATTGTGGGTTGAAAGATTCCAGTAAATGGTCCGAGGAATAGAAAAAGTCAATACTGGATGAGGGACAATAATAGGCACCGAGAGAGATTTTGAACGGAGGAGAAATTTTTAATCGAGGAGCTGTGTTGCTCAGCTGTGTTGCTCAGAATTTGTAAAGGAATATGCATAAACAAAAAGCACACAAAAAGGTAAATCTCAAAACACTTTCAAAAGTACTATCTTGTTGTCTAGAATGATTAATTTAAGTCGATTTAATCCTTAATTTTGCTTTGATATAGGTGTATTCTGAGATAATGGCTTAATTCGGATGTAGCTTTATATAGTAATAGGAAATTATAAATATATAAATATTTAAAAAGCCACTAAATTAAATAAAATTTAATTTAATTAAATTTAATTAAATTTTATCGATAAAATTTGTAATCAGCGCTGCTAAAACAGCTCGAAATATTATATATATATATATATATATATATATATATCAGAGATAGCTGCAGACTTCGGTGTGAGTGATAAAACAATTTTAATTTACTTTCATAAAACAAATTTGAAAAGCAAAAGAGCTCAAGAAATGGATACCTCATGAATTAAGTAAAACACACATATTTTTTTTTTTATTTACCCTATTTCTATACAAAACGCTAATTTTATAAGTGAGGACCTAATAAATAGAAAATTGACTCCAAAACTCCTAAAAATATCACTTTCAAACAAACAATTTTTTGACGAATGTGAAAACTGAATTTTGGACTGTTTTACGTAATTTACTTTGTTTCACTTTCAATACAGTTACTGTTAAACTCAATTCGTTTGTTCTATCCATTGCTGAGTTATCTCACACAAGTACCCTGAATGAAGTCGGTTCCATTGTCACTACGAAACCTTGACAAATGTCCCGTACTCTGTGGAATTACACCGCCATTTCCGTACCGGTGAATCGATTTCAACACCTTGTAATTGTCTGCGTGCCAGTTATAATAGCAGCTCTCGTTGTTACGAATCATACAAAAGGTTTGTTTTAAATACAAAGCCTCACAATAATACTCTTATTAGCTAGAATACATATACCTGAATTAAAATATATAAATAATACTAGGAACATTCTTTGTCGTGATAGGCCTTCAGAATTCGAAGGACCGGTCTTTAGCATTATTATTACATTTTATGACAAGGTGAAGGCTCCAGTGAGCTAGCCTAATTATACAAGAAAACGGCCTCCTGATGCTAAGTGACTACCGCCTCCCAGTAACGTCTTCAACTCAAAAGACGTAAGCGAGTTGCGAGTAAACCTCCAGGTTGGTTTTCTCTGGTAGGGGGTAATCTAATTCACTTGTTGAAACAACGCATGTATTACGTCACAAGCAATTTCCTGCGAGACCTTGGTATTACTGCGGAGCCGGCCCATGGTTGCCTAGTCATGGCTCTTTAACGTCAATATATTATAGGCTTGACAGAGTTTTTGAGACCTGAAATACCATTGCCAAGTTCCGTCCTCGATCCTTAAGTAAGGAATTAAGGTCATGTTGTTAGTACATATTTCAAAATCAAGGGTCGTAAGTACTCTGCTTATCTTTGAGAGTGATTAGAGTCGGGATGGTGGCAAGGGAAAATGGAATGAAATTAGACCCAACTGTACCCTCATTCACTCGGCAAACTAATGCACTCATTTTTTGGCTTATTACTTGTTTTTCTGAGCAATGTTATGTTCTTAACCAGTATACCGTATAAAACTTACAGACCTATAAAGCTGACCGTACCCTTAGTATTTGTAGGTCTTTAAAATTGCATCAATATTAAATATTAAGAAAGTTTTCTTTCATTAAATATGAACTAAAACGATGTGAAAAGTGAAGCCTTCTAGTTAAAAGCATCAACGTAATTTGTTATAAAGCGACGCGCAGAAAGGACACGGTGTACAAAGTCATGTATTTTAATTGACTAGATACGTTCGCTTAGAGCAGTACGACGTAACAGTAAACACATTATATTGATTAACTAATAAAACAACGCTAGCTACATGAGTATAATATTATAGTTAGTTTATTAAAATGATACATGTGAAAGTGAGGTTGTTTGTTTGTTTGTTACTCCTTCACGTGCTAGGTTCTGAATCGATCATTATGAAATGTTAGATAAACATAGCAAGGAGTATGAAAAAGTTGTTAGTTCAACCAAAAAAAGTAATATTCTCGTCTGACAGACCAAAAATTGTTATGCGATCCCCTCGTACCCGGGCATAGATTAACGTTATAGAAACAAATTGAAAGTTATATTTTAAGTTGATTTATCTCAATCCACATCCGAATGAACGAAGCCGAAGACATACCACTTGGCGGCTTAGTGTCACTTTGTCGTGAGTGCCGTGAGTGTCACGTTCACTTCGTCAAAACATATTCATTGTTTAAGTAGTTATTTTTTAGGTTTTATTTCAATGAATCATTTTCGTTAAATTTTCCAAATTATGTTTCTCATTATGCAGTTAACAATCGACGGGCTCGGTGATTGCCTTCCGCATCAGAGTTAAAAGGTAGCTCGTTTGCAAAATGAAATAATAGAAACAGCAGAGATATATGACATTGTGCGTTACATTAGAAGGCACATCTAGTTCGACCATTTTCATAAAGTAACTTCAGCATAAACCTCTTATCTTCATGTTTTACTTTACTCATATACTTTATGTACTTTTATTACATATCGAAATGATGAATGAAAGAAGGTTAACAAAAGGTATTTATAATGCAGATGTAAATGGAGTTGTCGAAATAGTGGAAGAGGAAGACCTAGGCAAACGTTCTTGAACCAAGTAAACAAAGGCCAGGTCAAAAGTACCTTTAACCGACGAGCCTGTATGACCTTGAGGGCTGACTGAATTCAGGTGCACTAGTTATCAGGATATTTGAGGGTACTGACTTTCCAATATCGACTGTCATTGGCGTTACTGTGACTGACGGCTTAACGTGCTCTCGGAGGCATGGGGGTATAACACCCCTGACTGTCAGTGAAAATTTCCTATTAGAAAACCCAATTGCACTTTTTGGCCCGACCGGGTAATCGAATCCGAGGCCTCTTGTTCAGTAGTGCTTTTTGTTCTAAATGTTTCGTTTATACACCAACTCAGTATTAAAGAAGATGCTGCAAACCATTTGTTATTAAAAACAAATATTTCTTGAGTTTTAGTGAGACTGACGGCATTTAATTTTTAGGCGTTTTGTTCCTCTATAAGCGGAAGCAACGTAGCTCTTTCCTTTACTAGACTTTTTAGCGGGCAGTAATGAGATTTGAATTTGGAACATGATTCGTTCATTGAAATCGAACGCAGATTGTATAAATACTGTTGTAAGTGGCTCTAAGTGTTGGCTGTACGGTGCGAGGAGGCACGGGACTAAAAAAAAAACAAAAGTGCGCGAGATTTACTTCCCTGTTCTTGTAAATGGTCGGACTTTATTGTATTCTGCAAAAAAATAAGTTCTACATTGAGTTCTGAAAGTGATAGTGCATTAACTCAAACAATAAAAATAGAAGCTAATAACAACATACAAAACTTAATACCTACGAAATACCAGGATAAATGTTGAAAGGCTTATGACAATTTCATACTATGGAAAAAATGAAAAGGAGTGAAAACATTTTCGGAAAGTGTATTATTGGCCTATTTTCAATAATTAGCCAAAATTAAACAACTTTCTACTCTTTGGAGTGTTAAGTCAATGCTTAAATCTACAGTTAATATCAATAAAGATATATAAAGTATTTTGCGTACAAAATTTTAAAACATTCTTCAATTACTCACGTGATAAGGAGTTTATCGCCATAAAAGTGAGTATCTTTTAGTTGTTCCAGTATAAACTATGAAGAGTGTTTTATAACGTGTACGTATACGTACTGTAACTACTCGTCTGATTCCCCTTGTGTTTTGGTACAGGTGGCTTTAATATTCTGGGTATATGGAGCCTGTAGTGGTAACGAACTTCTAAAAATAGTGGTCGATGATATCGCAAATCACTCAGATCAGTTACTTTTAGTAAAATTATCTGAAACTAGAACAAAAATTTATCGATCGTTCATCATACAGACGAATTGTAGGAAAATACCAGAGCCTGCGGCCCTCTGATGTAAAATCTAATAGATTTTTCGTTAGGTATTGAAATGAAAAGTGCTTTAAACAAGTTATCGAAAAAAAAAAAACAAGTTAGTTAAAAAAATATGTTCAATGCCCCTTTTTTTTTTTTTTTTTTTTTTTTGTTGACGGGGTGAAAAATCCTTCGGATCTCCAGCTCCTCGGGGACACAGGAGCCAGGAGTATGTGGTGTTTCCACTAAAAAACACTCCGACGGCCGGCCTCTGGCGCCCTACTCGGTGAGGACCCGGACCATGTTATTTCAGGTCCTCCCCGAATTGACGCCGTGCCTTATTATGCCCTGTCCCGGGGGAAAATTATTGTCCCCCCTCGTTCCCAGCGATGTAGGCTGATTGCATATCTATGCAATCATGCCGCCATTCCGACCGCAGTAATCAATCTGCCTCCAGAGGTCCCCATCCTCTGGCGACCCGCGGTCCCGTCGACGGTTTTTATCGCCGACGTCTCCTTCGCTCGGGATCGGCTCTCTCCCGATCCCGTTCAGCGGTCTCTTTCTGGAGCATAACAGCTTCGCAGAAAGAGACCACTGCGTCCCAGTCCTCCTCATCCGCCAGCATGGCAGCAATAATTGCTGGCGGAGACAGGTCTCGTCCAATTTGGTCAACCAGGGCTTCGCGGTTAGATGCCCATGCAGGGCAGTCCTCCAGCGTGTGCTGGGCGGAGTCCCGGTCAGCTGCGCAGTGGTGGCATTGTGCCGTCTCTTCCCGTCCGATCTTATTCAGATACTCACTGAAGCAACCATGTCCGGTGAGTATCTGCGTCAGTCGGTAGGTAATGTGACCTCCCTCCCTTCCTACCCAAGCTTCGAGGTTAGGCAGAACGGCACCAACAGCGCGTTGGCGCGCATTCTGCGGCTGTTCCAGCCACGCGCGCCACTGTGCCAATGCCTGTTGGTGAGCGTTCCGCCGCATTTCGAGCTCGTCCTGGTCTTCCCCGCTTTCACCCCGGCGGACAGCACGAATCTGGTCATAGACCTTCGCGTCCATATCCGCCAGGATATCAAAAGGCGGGAAACGGGCCAGGACTGTCGCCGCCTCTGACGAGATGGTGCGGTATCCTCGTACGATCCGAATGGCCGCTACCCGCTGCGCTTGATTGAGCTTAGCTCGGCAGCGGGAGGAGGCCGATAGGCGCTTGGCCCATATCGGCGCTCCATAGAGGGCCATGGATCGTATCACCGCACCGTAGAGGCGGCGAACTTCTTCCTGCGGACCCCCTAAATTAGGCAATAGCCTCTGCAGGGAGCCCGCCACCCCCCGAACTCGGGGGATCATCCGCTCGAAATGCTCCTCGAAGCTCCAGCGGCTGTCTAGGGTGAGGCCGAGGTACTTCATATGTCACCCAACCTCGACCTCCGTTCCTCCCACTCTAATAAGTAAACGAGTAGGAACGGCACCTCCGCGTTTCCTGTGAAACCACAGGGCTTCCGTCTTATGAGGTGCTACCCGTAGACCTAGACCGCTGATCTCCTGGACGACACAGGCCACCCCTGATTCGGCGAGCTCCAGAACTTGCTGGAAGCCATCTCCCCTGGCCAGTACTAGAGTGTCATCCGCGTAGCAGACGACACTCACTCCAGGGGGTAAACTGGTCCTCAGGACCGCATCATACGCGAGGTTCCACAGAAGGGGTCCTAAGACCGACCCCTGGGGAACCCCGCACGTGACCTCCCTGTGATGTTCTTCGCCGTCCCGACCCATATATGATATGGACCTATCGCGAAGATAAGCCCCGATGATGTCCTGTAGGTAGAGGGGCAACTGGTGGCTCCCGAAAGAGCGCGAGAAGTTGCCGAATTTGGCGTTATCGGTGGCACAAAACTGGGCGTGTGCGCTCCGATTGATGTGCCCGGGCTCGGACACCGCTGCGCACGTAACTGTGCCCCCCCAGAATACGGTGAGCAGGACACTTCGGTGTCAACCACTGAGGTTGACACCGGAGTGCCGAGGGATTCTCCGACCGCTGAGCGATCGGTACCCTCCTGGGGTAGTTTGTCTTTTATAGTTACGTTCATGTTTTTTTGTCTTTTTTGCTCTTATACGTGAGCTAACGTGGTGTTGCCCTAGCGACTGGGATACCCCCCCAGCCGTTAACCTCTTCACCGGGCTCCCTCAGCTTGGGTTAGGGGTGATTTTTAAAGAGGTTTTCTACCTCGCGGCCTTCTCTACCCTCCTCCCCGTCGACAAGGCCCCCGCTCCCGATTGCTTGGCGTTTACGGGTCGGGCCGATCGGTTGCCGGAGTTCGGCAGTGACCACCGCCAGTTTCTCCTAAAGAAACTTCCGACGGCAGTCCCGTCGCCCCCATGAGATGTCGTCCTCCGACATAACCCTCGCACCTGCCCTCTGCGTAACAGAGGGACATGTAGAGGCGTGTGGCCTAATGAATGACTCATGGCATGCGGCCTAAGCCATCTCTGCCCTTGTGATTTTTATGGAGGTTTTCTCCTCTTGGCCGTTCTCCAAACTAAAAGAAGGCCCCGCTCCCAATAAATCGGCGTCTGCGGGTCGGGCCGTCCGGTCGCCGGTGTTCGGCATTGACCGCTGCCAGTAATTTTGCTGATCGCTGAATGTCTGACAGCTGTCCCGTCGCCCCTCTAATAGCCGTTAGGCTACACTCCTTCTGCCAGGGACCACATTGGCCGCGCCAGTAGCATAAGATCGCGTGTACCACCTTCCGCGTGCAACAGATGGTCGTCGCATTGGACGCCGTGGTTTGGTCTTTAGAAGGCATGTTCAATGCCCCTAGAAATCGCTGCAAACTTGAAGTTGCCTGATAGCAAGCTGTACACAGGACATTGTTTTCGCCCTACGTTTGCTACACACTTTTGGTAGATTCTGGAGCGGACTTTACTGTTTTGAAGCGGTACGGAGGGTAGAAATCCAGTTCTGTAGCAGAGGGTTACATCGAAGATTCCATCGAAAATAAGAAAAAAATCAGCTCCAATTGTAGAAAATATTAAATTAAGAGCTGCAGATAATTCGCCAAAACCAATGTCACCACGCCCTTCTATATCAAAGGACTCAGTGCCTTTTCCTGAGCACTAGCCAGATACTGAGATTACAAACACTCAAAATATAAGTAAATCAGTGACAATAAATTTTCTAAATTGCGCCTGTGTATCAAATATAAATATAAATTTGTAACTGACCTTTTTACATTCATGTATTTTTTTTTTAATTATACTTGTTCATTAATTACTTTAAAGTGTATCTTATTTATTTTCTCATAGAAGGAGATGAAAAGTAGAGTATATGACTCGAGAGCGAAAATTTTATTCCCTGGGACTATGTACTTTGAATCCCTTGCACACCTTACACTCAGGACTCTATTTTAATATCCCTCGCTATGCTCAGGATTCTATTCTAAAGTCCTCCGCTTGGCTTTGGATTCAAAATAGCACCCTCAAAATATTATTGTTCTCCCTTGTCATACAATCTACTATTAATTACTAAAGTCAAACTAAATTAAATTTCGATTTTCATTTTTGGGCATTTCAAATTTTATGCATGTTGCAATTAAATTGGCCCAACATATTGACAATATTCAACTTTGGATAGACTGTCAGAAAACGTCTAGCCGCAGCTTTGTACACAGATGTTGGGATAAAATAATAATTAGTGGTGTGTAGCGTGACCGAGTTTTCCCATTTAAGTCACACGTGTACCGGTAAATACGGATACAGTGCGCCACTTTAGCTTTCTTGCTTATATTCTGTCCTGGTTCTATTATGAAACTAAATTGTAAAATATATTTCTTATGCAACAACATTGTCGTGTTTTCTTGCCCACAGAAATGAACCGTAATACAGTTAAACAAAGTCTAAGCGATTTCGTCTCGATAACGTATATTTAAATATCAATATTTTTAAAGATCAAATAGCATAATGACGGGAAAAAGGGTTATGTCTTCATTAAATGAATTTATGCTATCACTAACCAGACACCTTAATTAAACAACCAACTAAACAATACTTTGAATAAATATGGTGGAAGCTATTACGATTTTTCAGCTCACTTGAAACTTGTGCCCAATTAAAATTATAAGGTACCTCTCTACCGAAATAACGAACTGCCCGAACATTTGAAGTGTAAACTGTATTTTTTTGTTACGATTCTGTTCCCAAATTCCGCTATAAGGTCCTTTGGGTCCACCCTTTGAATAATGTATTAAAATTCGTAACTCAATACGAAATTTATGCTTTGCCTTGAAACGACTTTGGGGACTGGATTATACTAGGGTTTGGATATAGAAATGATTCCTTCTTACTGTTTGAAGTAGAAATTAAATGGAAATCTTAGTAATATAATTTTCTATTATTTCTTTGTATTTTTATACCGAGGTTAAATTGTTGTTAATTGTTATCCCTTGACTTTGTTTACCAGGACATTTTTTTAAATGTTTAAGAATATTTACGTTTTAAGTAAGGTTTTATTACATACATACCTTCACTCACGCCTGTATCCCCGGAGGGGCTGACAGAGGCGTAATTAACGCTCACATTTTACACATCATAATTTAGTCCTATTTACGTAATAGAGGCAAGCCCATTGCCATCATCCGCAAATCCGAGCCCCCTAAGTATAGTTATTACGTATTTGAAAAAATCATATTTATTTGCTTTCTTCTCGTAAAGTTTACATATTGTACACAAGTAGGTAAGTAAATAAATCTACACACATGACAACATTTTAATTAACAAACAGTATTGTCAAAATTTTAAAGAAATCAGTTTTCTAATAACGACGACATTTATGTATTTAGGTTGAAGATGAAGTAGCTACATTTATGATGTTTCTAAACTTTCCATTCCTTATAGTAGCATTTTAGAAATGGGATATAACAGAGTAAATGCTACTACAAAAATCTTAGAAATTGTACAAAAATTGTAATTGTTAATTGTGGTCTAAGCCCCTTTAAACTTCTGACTAATATCTGAGATAACAGTCACGTGTTTTAAACACACCGTTTTATATATAATATAATCCACATGTTCACAAGTTTTATACATTGAACGAGTGCTGCCAGGTTGGACCGCTTTTGAGTATTTATTTATTTATTTAAACAAGTAAGCTGACAGTTCTTAACCAAAACGCGTATGATGAAGTATGAAGAAGTACGTCACAAATGAATCCTATATTGTTCTGGATACAAAAACACTGTATTCTAAAAAAAAAAAAAAGATCTAATGTTAGCCTTAATAGTGTTAGTCCACTTTTCATTAAAATATGTTCAGACCAGTATTCCAAACAGTAATTCCTTGAGAATGGTTCTTTCCGGTCCATAAATCATTAACGGTAATAAAAGTCTTGTGAGAGAATTTTAAGCTACATATAATATGTTATTGAAATCTAATATCTCTAAAAAAAACCGATTTAATACTAAAACAAAATGAGTCTACACTTTTAATACAAGAAATAAAATGTGTGTTATTTATTCTTTTAAGTCAATCAACTTATATTAATTACTTATCTAGTTTTCATAATACAGAACTTTGTAAATAAAATGATTTCGGTCAATTTTGTTTCAAAGTTTTTGGTATTTAAAAGTATCGCCAAGTGTACCTTCAACAAATTTACTAACTTAATTTAAAAAAAAAGTCACTCCCACACACAAACACGTCAAAGACGACAAAATTCATTTTTATACGTGCTTCGTTTAGTTCAAAATACACTTGACTGTCTTATGTAATTTTGAGAAAAAAAATGGGATTAAATTATGAGTGTTTTTTATATTTGTATTTTACTCACCGGGGACATAAACATGTGATATACATACATGACATAAATACGTGAACCGTATCTAAGAACAAACGAATTATTTGTGCCTGAAAATATTCCCACCATCATTACTTTTTATTTCATAACCATATACGTCGTAATAGTTTAAAAACAGCTATCGCAATCGGAAATGGTCTCGGAATATTCGCCGGGATTGGCTTGTTGACACGAAGCACTAACATGAACAAGTAATAAAGCCGATTGATCTGATCAATTCAAGAGATTCTGTTTATCCTTCTACTGGCTTCTAATTGAAGAGATTTTCAGTGATAGTTGTGCGACAGCTCGTGATTGAGCTCTTGGCATTGCTTCCATGTCTGATCTAGTAAAGTGTATTGTAATTATGTTTATTATGCCTTTGACACGGTGTTTAATAATGATAAGAATATTTGTTCTGTATGTATATACAAAATAACCATATGGCTACAAAAGTAAATTTGTAAACAAAAACTATAAATATGAATGAAAAGAAGAAAACTATAAGAAGAACTTTACAAAAATAACACATTAAAATATTGATAACATGTGTTTGAAACAAACAAACATGACTTTTGAAATGTCATGTCATAGCAAATAAAAAACTACTAAATAGAAACAAAGACTAAGAAGCTAAGATGTTGACAAGATCCAAGGCAAGGAACGCACTCATTCCATCCCCGGACTAGTCACTCAGCTGCGTCTCGCGGGGCCCCCGGAAACCACATCAGATATACTCGTGGCTGCTGAGACGTCGAGCTCGACTTCAAGTGACAAATTTTTCTCTCCGCTGACGTCGCCAACACTTGTACGTTGGCAGGGCATTTGCTGCATGATAGCGTACTTGAGAGGTTAAGCTTTTATGTACGGAATAGCTCTGCTATCCTAACTTCATCCACATCGTGGTGAAACTCACAGTTTGGAGACTAACAACGCACCACATTTAACACCATGGCCATCATCAACATGGATTTTGGAATATAGATATATGAATGATCAAATTAGGTCCTGTCTGTCTTGTTTACGTTTGCAGAAAAATAATATATATCTGGTGTGTGCCCTGGATTCGCTATTGTCTGAGTATTTAGATAATATTGAAGATCTTGGCGATACACATTCCGTTTTTATTGTGAAGCTGTCGCAGTATGTAACAGTATGTCGAGTAGCGGGTGTTCATTTTGCTAAGAACACCATTACTACTCGACCAAAACCAGCTGTTCCAGCCTGGCAGTGTAGATTTGAGTATCGTATTGCTGACACCAGAGCACTCACCGGCTAGCTAATATCTTTAAATTTTTGCATGGGCGAACAGGATAAGACGTTATTAAAATTGAATTGATCGATATCACCAGAATCGTATGTCCCGCAGAAATGAGAGGTGGGTTTACCGAAAATGAGAACTACCGAACCTATTAAATTAACCACAGAGGATGTGGATTGCGTAGTCCATTCACTGACAAACTGGAAATCATCTGGACCGGATGGACTGCACAACTTTTGGTATCAGTTGTTCCAAAACTTACACGCTCGTTTAGCATGACGATTCCAAGCAGCCCTATATTCCGGTTCATTGCCCGATTTTATGACCATCGGCATAACCTAGACTTACTCTACAAATCTGGTAGCGACATGGATCCTAAAAATTATAGACCCGTAACCTGCTTACCAACAGTACATGTACCTATATGCTTCTAACATCTATTCTGAGAATAAAAATTACAATGCATTTAAATTAAAACTCTATCATTTCTGTTACTCGGAATGGACGCAGCCTACAAGTATGTCATAACCACAAGAATTTGGCAACATGTTGGATACGCTATAAGAAGGCCTATGACTCTTTTTTTTTTTTTTTTTTTTTTTTTTATACTATAGGGGGACAGACGAACAGACGGGTCACCTGATGGTAAGTGACACCGTCGTCCATGGACACTTGCAACTCGAGAGTCGCAAGTGCGCTGCCTGCCTTTGAGGGTGATGAGGGATGGGGGATGCAGGGAGCGGAAAGAAGAGAGGAGGGATGAGGAGATGGAAAAAAAGAAGAAAGGAGACGAGGGGAGAAAAAGGGGGGAGGGGGAATTGGGCCTCCGGAGACCTCACTCATTTCGGGGAAATGCAACGCAAGCGTTACTTCACAACCGGTTTTCTGTGAGGCCGTGGTATCGCACCGGTCGAGCCGGCCCATTCGTGCCTAAGCATGGCTCTACCACTGTATGACTCGGTTGTACTCTCAGTCCCTAGTGGTTCTATCTACCTATTCTACCTGTCAGTACTCTGTTAAAGGGTACAGAACTAGGCTTTAAGGAGAAGCGGGAAGATGATGAAGTTATATCTTACTTACCATATATGGATGATTTGAAATATTTGCCACGAGTAAATTGCAATTGACATCGTTACTAAAGGTGACTGATACTTAAGTAACTCTATCAAGATGAAATTATGTGTAGGCAAGTGTGTAGTCGTCCATGTAAAGAAAGGCGTAGTAGTTGAATCTGAAGGAGCTAAACTTTAAGATTCTACTAAACTTAGATCTCTGTCTGCTACACAAACCTACAAGTATCTCAGTATATCACAGTAATTGGGAATACCTGAGTCTAGTGTGAAAGAGGTGTTGCAGGACCGAGTTTTTGGCCGCCTGAAAAAAGTACTTGTCAGGCTGTAACAAGAAGCGTGCCTGCAATTATTGGATCTTGCCGGTTCTTACGCATTCCTTTGGTATACTCAGAGGAACTCAAACTGAATTCGATGTCCTTGATGGAAGAGTCCGTACACTGCTGACTGCACATCGAATGAACCATCCACGTTCATCGGTAATAAGGTTGTATATCCCGCGAAAGTTTGAAGGTGTGTCGGAGTAGTTGAGTGTGATTGAATGTTCCGTTATTAATAAGGCACGTTTTTTCTAACTAAGACCATTTAGGCTTAACACTTTATTGGGCTTATTGTACACGATACTGTGTGACCTATTAGGTCAGGTTCTAAAGACGACAATGAATGAAGTGACATGAATATATTTCAATATTGTCTATTTAAAGTAAATTTTGACTAAGTGCATACATGCTCATACTTACGCCTCTATCTTTGAAGGCAGACGTTTATGAAGCTCTCATAATGTGGATTACACCTAATAAGTTCCAACTACAAATAACAATAAGAAATTTTAATAAAACAATATCTTAATCAAATAAGTAGTAATCAAATAGTTAATATAGCTTTCTTTCATTGACTAGCTTTGTGTGACAAATTTTTTTAGAATAATTTGAGTTCACGTAATATGTATGATGTTATATCTAATCAAATTCTCTACACAGTTTGGTTCACCTCACAGTATCTAATCCGTCGGCTTAAATAACGTTTATATGAAATAAAAAAAAATAAGCTAAAGGAGTCTATACAGTATTTGCAAGTATACACCTTGTAGGTGTATACTTGTAGTTTATGTTTTACAGTAATATTGTATAATTGTAAATGTTAACATTAACATTAATGCATTTAAAAGGCAGAATGACGTCCCAGACATCACACACTTTCGGTAAACATATAAACAACACACAACACAAGTAATTAGTGTTCAGTATTCATTCAAGCTCTCCTCTCATAGGGGAGCAAAACCTGTGCACAAGATTATAAAATACATAAACTTGACTTACCATAAAAAAAAAATGACTATTACTTAAGTCAATTACATTTACTTTGTATGTGCGGTACTAGAATAGACTTTATTTTACGTCAGGAAATCATTCATTTTAACAAAAAAAAATATTTGTACAGGTCCCTAAAGGGATCCGACGAAATTATTGGGTCAAAGTAAATAAAGGGTGATTCTTCGCAATTGGGTTCCTAGGGTTGTCACATATTCATCGGATTGAGCAAACATACTTTGTAATAGCCTATCTTAACCGGTCGCAAGAGATCCAAAGGAACTGTCCAAGTGAAAAGAGATTTATATATAGGGGAGAAAATTTTAAATGCCAGAGGTAGACACACTTATCTAGCATGTTATAATATTAATTGAATATACATAGATCGGTGTTCTATTCATACGAAATATTAATCACGACCTTTAAAATTTTCAGTGTTTCTACTTTTATTTATTTCACTTTTGGGATTTTGTAGTAATTTATAAAAACTAAATTTATTTTTATTAAAATTGGCGAAAATAACTGCCACTTAAATAAAAGCTTAGCAGGCTTCTCCTTTCCTTCTTCCTTCCTTCCTTCCTTTCTTCCGTCTTGTATTACAGCTTGTGTGAACTAATATGATCTTGTACCATACTGTGTTATCGTCTAATTATTAATATTTTGCAAAAATAACAAAATATACATCGTAATAAGAAACTGGCTAAAGGGAACAAATCTATCTCATGGAGTCTTATAACACTTTGTCAAGAAATATTTGTGACTGTTATAAAACTAGTGAAGTATTTATTTTTACAACAGAGAAGAACGACTACTAGATTCAAATCACATATGCGAGTAGGTCGTTTAACTGACAGAGCAACAATATTATAACTTCTTTTTTTAGCAACCAAAAACAGTTTATTTCATATATTTTATTTCATAATATAAATAAGCTTTCTATGGGTAAGAGAAAATATTAAAGGATTTTAATTTTAATATTAAAGGAATTATATTATTCTTCAATCCATAGTGTGAAATGAAACCTAATAGTCAAATAATTCTACAATATTGTCCACAGCGTCCCCGACAGCAGAGTCTAGGTGGTGTACTGCGACGGGAAGGTAACTGGAAATGTTTTATGCTTACATTGATGATTACTGGCTGTCTTGGTTCAGTGGCATGGTGCAACACCGCCCAAATAGACAGAGATCTCATAGATTTCAGCAAGTAAGTATTTTTTCAGAACTGGCCAAACTTTTCTAGCTAGTCTTACTTCTACTTAATGTAGTTACCCTTCTTAATGTAGAAAATAGTGGAAGTGTCAGATCTATTACTATAGTTACATATACAATGAGATAATAAACTTATCCATTAATGTTCAAGTCTTACATTCACACTTTTATTTTTCTTGTTTATAGATTTAATTACCTTTTACGTACCATTACACCTGTGTCCCGAAGGAGTAGACAGAGAAGCAATGAATGCCAACATTTTGCCGATTATAATTTGGTCCCACTACCGTCATCCAGGCACTTTTGGGAACAGGATGTAAACATTTTGGGGTATATTGACAGGAAATTAGGAAACAAAGGGAAGGAAAGTGATGGTGCTTAAACAGCACAAGTCAGAGTCGCATACCTATTACTTGAACTGGCTGGTGCCAGAAAGTCCGAGTCCTCTAACTATAATAACTTTTTAGTAGCGCTCAAAACATAATATTAAAAATTAGCTAATTTTTTGTAATATCTAAATGTAGATATTAAAATTTAAATGTCCATTCTGATACTCGTATAATTGCTAAAGAGACGGGCTGTTGGGGTGAAACCGTACGGACATAAAGCAATCAATTACATCGCGACGCACGGATCCAATTTTATATGGAACTTAATTTAATCGTTCGTCAGTAAAATTCTTTTTAATTTTAAAGTGTAAAAATTTAAGAGAAACTGTGCTTGATGTGTGATCAATTAAATATAAAAAAAAATAAACAAAATATATATACATAACACTTGTGACATACTAATTCAGATTATATTGTAGTAAATATGTTCGTTGTATGTAAATATGAAATCTCCAAAAGCTTTAATTTCTAAAACGTATTAAATAATGACAGTAGTCACCTACTCTTCCATTTATTCATGATGTTCATCGAGATCTGGGCTGTTAAGGAGTCCCTGCAGCGTTGCCAAGTAGATTGGCCATATAAGTAATTAGACGTCTCTGCAAAGCCCCCACCATGTCCGTCCAAGTACAGAATCAGCAAACAAGGCCTATACCATTGTATCGAGTAGTGAGACAAGGGGATGTTATATCCCAGAAATTGTTCACAAATGCAATGGAGAACATGTTCAAGACACTGCACTGGAAAGGGCGTGGCATCAACATCAATGGCGAATACATTTCTCACTTGCGGTTTGATTCGGGAAGCGTTGACCCACAACAGATGCCTACGGATGAACTCGAATAAAACCAAGGTCATGTTCAATAAACATGTAGTACCGGAACCGATTGCGGTACACGGAGCCGTTCTGGAAGTGGTTCAAAAATATGTATACCTCGGGCAGACATTGCAGTTAGGTAGAAACAACTTCGAGGACGAGGTGAACTGAAGAACTCACCTGTTCTTGTTTCTTCACAAGTTCTTAGTGGAGACCGCGTCTCGGCAAATATAGCGTAGAACGCCCACAGGCCATGTGGAGTGACGATTTGCGCAAGATGGATGCGAGAAGCCGAAAATAGATCTATGTCTAGAGGCCTATGTCTAGAGGCCTATGTCAAGCAGGAAAAGGACATATATTTTATGGATTACCTGAGATAAACCGTACTATAAATCGTAAAAGTAGAAGAAGAAGTGGCAACACCACTTGTTCAAGTATTCCAGGCAACCTTAGGATGGATCAAATTTATTAAGAGAGATGCTGGTAGTTGGTAGGGCATTTTAAATGAAATCTGCAAGTACCTAATAAATATCAAAAAAATATACTGAATGTACAGAATATCTGTCTGTACATTCAAACATAACATAACATAATAATAACATGTAATACCTATTTAACAAATACATATACATACAAATATGCCTTAACTAGACACATGATAAAATTATAGTATTACTACCATAAAATACACTATTGTCTACTCGTACTACGGGACGTACTCTTTGATGTGCTTACTACATATTCAATGAAAACTTACCACTAAATCAGTTTCATGTCTATCAGGCATCCAATAAAGCGGACGGTCCGAGAGTCTCCATGCGACGTGGGCTACGCATACATTCCCATCGCATTTGTGCTCCTCTTGTATCTGGTGTACTTGGTGGAGTGCTACCATAGCACAGCGAGGATACAGCTCGCAAGAAGGGTCGATGTTGCTGCCGTCAGTGCGAGGGTGCATGCTATGAGGACAGCAACGCCGAGGGTTTGGTAAGACCTGTATTAGTTATTTACATCTCGATTTATAAACTGTCGACTGTAATCGCTATAATAAATTGAGAAGTATATATCGATATCCGTTACTAATAAGCTGATAGTTATAGTTGTTTGCAATAATAAATAAAAGTATTAATATCTCGATATTATGAAGAATTGTGGTACCGAAAGGGCTCTTCCAAATTTACTATTATTATGTACAGCCAATAGTTATTATTTGTCAAGGCAACAGCTGCAAAATTTATTCTGTTTATCATTAGTAACACTTTTCTTCTTAACAATACCCCATCTACTGTCAGAGAAATCGTAAAGATCCATTTACCACCTGTAGTTCGTCATGATTAATTTGTATCAATCCCCATTATAAGACGAATCAAGCACTTCCGTCGAAGAGTAAAATCTTGTATGACGTTGATCTGATGTTGATTTAGTTACTGATATCCTACAATATTGATAATACTTCAATGTGATTAAAGTTATATCCAATTATATACGAGTATTATAAGCGTTGTTAACTGTGTTGTCTGACAAACAGAGTTTATAATTGTTACAGTGATTTAATTATTTCGTATATATTTCAAAACACACAAGTTAATAAGAATGTATAATAAATTTAGTTCTTGAGTAATTACAGGACAATTTAATCGCGCGCTTGTGAAGTGAACCCTTGCATGTACGTTGAAATTAATTCGAATTCTATTTCATGAGTGCTTTATTCACGGCAACCTTCAGTAAAGGTTGCTCTGTGATCTAATTTTTAAAGCTCAAAGTCCATAAAGTAATTTAAAAGGCACAGTAAATATTATTGAATACACTATTAGCTAATTTAAATTAAAAACACGATAACCTTTTACACTGTAACATAATTTATTATGTATGGTCACACTTGATTTATTAAATTTGTTCTTTTATGAAACATTTTTTATGTAATTAGTTTTCGAGTGACGGAGACATTATGTTTGATCGCCCAAGTCCTTTATTACATTACAGTCACCTTTATCTTGAGACAATTAAGTAGGGACGTCTGTCCGCCCTAGACACGGATGGCGTAGTGGTTAGCGGTTTAAGTGGTATCCTCGCCACTACGCTGCCGCGCCGAGTGTTGTGGATTCGATCCCTGCACGCAACAACATTTTGTGTAATCCTCAAAATTGTTGTTCTGAGTCTGGGTGTTCTTTGTGTCTGTTGTATAAATGTTAGTAGTCCCCCGCGACAAAGGAATTAATCCTAGTGCGGGAGTTCTTTTAAACTTACATTACATTATATTACATTACGTTACATTACATTACCAACACTAGATATTTATTTTTGTATCTACCTCCTTATAATCCCGAAAATGTCCATTAAAACAATGTTGTGGGAAAGGCCTAGCCAGTCCATTGACACCACTCTAAGATATAGAAGATGAGCACATGTTTTAACTAGTATGTAGTACCTGTCTTACATACCATGAATATATATTATAAAGATAATCTCCCTTATTGACAAAAAATTTGCTAAATAAAAGTACCGTTTTTTTCTATTCCGTATTTTATGCGGGCCCGTTGGTCTAGTGGTTAATAACCCTGACGACTGAACGGAGGTTGTAGCTTCGATTGCCATACCTGTCAAAAATTTGTGTGATCCACAAATAGTTGTCCCGAGCCTTGCATGCATTCTTTGTGTCCGTTGATTGAATATTTGTGAAGCCTCCCGTGACACAGGAATTATTACTAGTGCGGGAGTTGTCTCATATATATATATATATGAAGTATTTTTTTCTTCACTGTACACCTTTTCTGTGATATCCTAAACATGATCACATATCAATCGGCGGTGTTATCACACGGCGATTTCTTACAGAAAAACTTCATCCGAATATTTTCTTGTACTATTGGGAGTAGTCACACTACGTCTAAGTTTTTAGACTACATATTTCATATTCAAAAACTCATTTCCTCAGATAGCTAAATATGTTTATTCACATTTCAATATTAGTAACAAATTACTATATACATTCTCCTTTAATCGTTTATATTCATACGTGTTTTGATTGCTACACAATATCTGCATAATTGTCGCGCGTTATTCAGTTCTGTAATTACAAAATTTATACACCAGATATAGACGAACGAAACCTTCGTTATAAATGCGAGGAGAAAATTATGTTTACTTTATTCATAGTAACGGCAGATAAATTGATCTAAGAGATTTACGGTGTTTTACGAGTCTACTCGTCCTCGCTACATTGTTTAAACGCTAATTTAAAATATGTATGCACAAAATAATATACTAGTTTCAGTGTATTTTGAGTCCGGTGGGGTGACCCGTGGGGGTTTCCACACGATAAAAAAAAGGTCACTCAATTAAACGGGACCAAGCAAAAGTATGAATACAGATTTTATATGAGGAGAGACTAAGTTAACCACACAAGAAATTATATATTTTAAATCCGAAATTAAACCCACGTAGGCTGTACAACATTCCTTAAAAGGTAAAGTTTACATACTACGTAAGTAGTTGCTACGGCGTAGCAGTCATAGCACTAAAGCCGGTCACACCCTGCACATCGTAAATGGCAATTTACAAGTGGCATAAATCAATGTTAAGACACTGTTTGAATCATATTGTTAACGGACTCCTTGTCATTTCGGTGTCAGTTACTTTTATTGGGTAAATTTAAAAGCTTTACGTTGTAGCACATTAAACGTATAGTAAAAAAATCTATAACAGCAACAACAACATGGGTCACGCATTACTAGTAGTGTCGTTGTCCCCCAAGCTAAGCTAAATGCTTGTATATTAGTGGGGTTCGAACCCGCAACCCGGACTTCGCTGGTCCGATAGCCATTACGCTACCACCGCTTATTAGATATGTATATATAATTGTTAGCGGTTTCCTGATTTAAATAAATTTCTGCACCCTTATTTTTGCTATTTAAAAAGCAAAGAAACACTGGAATAGTAACTTTGGTTAGTGGTAATACCACTTATCTTATATTGCATAATGATGTTATCTTGGTAGTGAGAAATTATATTAATGAGTATGACAGATTGCTACCACTACTACGAAAAAAAAAAACAAAAAAAAATATTTTATTTTATTTATATAAATATTAATTAAGCTAAACATTTAGATAAGAGCTAAAGATTTCTCATAGGAGCCTGATGAAGCAGAGTTAAGATAGTTCAAAGTACATTATTTTCTGGGCCTTTTTTGACTGATCTATGTTCCTTGTAAAAGGATTGCCAAAGAACGCCACCAAAGTCTAAGATAGATCTAACAAAACTAAAATAAATAATTTTAACTGTAACACTATTTTTAAAATGATAAGTGACTCTGTTGATAAATTTTAAGTTTCTAAAGGCTCCTTGAGTTATCTCATCGTAATGAAACTTCAATGTCAGCCTACTATTGAGTATAATACCTAAGTGTCTAATATATCTACTAACTACTACTAACCTTTCAAAGACATACAGTTTTGCTGATATCATTTATATACAGAGAATAGGACAGGTCTAAGATGAGAGCCTTGGGAAACCCCTGAAGCTATAGCTAAGAACTTGCTATAGCTTCAGGGCTTAGCTAAGAAAGCTATAGCTAAGAACTTGCTATAGCTTCAGGGCTTAGCTTCAGCTTGGAGCATTAACCCTAACAAACAGCCTAACTGTGGTTTCGAATGTATGAGTCTATCCACCTGAAAAGGTTGCGTGTATTCCAGTTTTACAATTAGCGAATCATAATGAATTTTATTAAATGCCTTGGAGCAATTTATGTACGACATCTACTTGTATATTTTTGTCCATAGAATTGAGTAAATAGTCGACAAAGTAACCATATTTATTTCTCATTGCGACGTTTGAAAAATCTATGTGGATTTGCAGATATGATATTTTTGATTGCGTAAGAGTTGAGATTTAACTATATTTTAAAATATTTCACCAAACATATATAGTTTTGATGTAGGTCTATATTCAGATACCAAATCGCGACAGTTATTTTTAGGCATTGATGTGATAAAAACTTTCTTCCAAATATTTGGAAATTCGCTGCTCTATAGCTGAATACAACATAAGATTAAGTAAGTAGGTTTGAGAATGTGTACTGTTAGATTCTTTGTCAGGGAGGTTGCGATAACTTTTTATTAGTATTTTGTTCTACTATTTTCACTATGACACCCATACTGAACACTTGCTAAATCTTCTGAATTACTTGCTATACATATGCATCTATCATCCTTTATGGTATTTAAGTACTACTTACTAGCTAAGCTAGAAACATACATCTGTTATGTAACTAAATCTACTTAGTCCGTAGGTCTCATATTAGTTTCGTTGTTCAAATAAAGATAATCCTTTATAAACAGATGTTGGAGTAGGGTAGACAGACCGAGACACGCCGCATTCTGCTAAAACGAAGGCTACATAAACGTTTGAATACTTTGTTTGTAGACAAACATAACATTTAATTTGCGTTTGATATTTATCTACTACATAAGCATCTTCAATTACTTAAATCTATACATATAATTAAATTGTAACGGGCAAATATCTGTACATTAAAGATTTTAGAATGTTTGTCTGTCTGTCTGTCTGTCTTTATGTTTATATATTTTTGTACAAGAATCACACTAAAAATACTGCATAATTGAATATACATGTACTTTTACAGATTCATTGCTAGAGGTATAACTTAAAATATAGGTGTAAAAATAAAAATATAGAAGCCTTATTATAGATTACACTCGTAAAAAGTCTCGGGCAAGAGATAAATCTGTTTTATAATATTTACAATCTACTAATGTTAATATAATTATATATTTAAATTATTTATAGTATCAACAATCTACCAAAAGATAATAAAATCGGCTGTGAAAGAAAGCTATGAGTGTATGAATAATTCAAAGAATGAAACCCATAAATTAATGAATAAATGATTGAATGAATGACTTGATTCTATGTCATTGGCGAATTTTAGAACTTCTTAATTTACTTGTGATATGTTTATCTGACAAGGAGGACAGCTTGAAGTGCTTTACTTTTACTTTAGTCTGAAGATTTCTCGATAAAACTGTCAACGGCCAGGATTTTATCGGAATTAATAAAGTAGCCAATGATTGAAATGTTTTCCAATAATGCTTCCCTCTAAGCATTTATAAAAGCCTATAAACTTGTTTTTATGTATAACAACGGAACGATCCACTGTCTATAAATAATTCTACATAAATGGACTCATTGCATGGCACATTTGAAAGGCAAAAGATATCTTATCCCACGTTGTATGTGAAACCCTTACATTTCCTAAAACTCATTACACTGTTTAGAAATAAATATGACTCTCGTACAAATTCATATATACAAAAACGACATTTTATGACCATTGATATATATATATATATATATTAGTATAAAAATATATTTTATACAAATTGCTTACAAGAAATATGTATGAAATAAAAAATTGTTAACGCGATTGAAATAAATTCAGAAACAGTTTTTCATTACATTGAACAAAACAAGACTAAATCAGCAAAGTCGTACGTCTTCTCCTATTGATTGAATATACGCTGTCTGCTTACTAATGTATTCAAAATATAAAATCTGTGTTTTATTGCAGGTGGAAGGCGATATGCTACCATTACGTGAGGCGTAAGCGGCAAGTCACGCGATACCGTAACGGAGACGCTTACACAACCACTCAGGTACTTTGTTTACCTACCTGCTTTATTTACTACATTATATAAATGTAGCCCATAGCTAGGTGACCCGTCTCCTTGTATGCCCCCTATTATATTAAAGAAACTTCTACCGGCAGCTTAGCCCTCGTGGAATGTCGATAAAAAGTAAGTTATGTCCTTCCCCAGGGTTTCAAATATAACCATACCAAATTTCATCTAATTTTGACCTGACGTTTACCCTTGTAAATGACAAGACAGACCGATAGATAGACATAGTTACCTTCAAATTTATAATATTAATATATGTAACACATAGCCGATTAGCCGTATATTAATTTTATTTTATTAATAGCCGACATAATTTGAATGAAAAGATTTCAAAAGAAAGCGTTCAAAACTTGATGGGCTTAAAAAAAATTACCCAATACCTACTAAAATTTAAAAAAAAAACTTTAAAAACTACTAACTAATAAGAAAATAAAAACTTCATTCAACATGGTCAAACTGCATATTAATACATAAAGCAACGACAACAATCGGTATACATGATAAGTCTAGCACTATAGAGATGGCTGTCTTGCCTTCCAACATGTCAGTTACCTAGCACTTTTATGGTTGCAGCTCGTTTATACCCAAGTTAAATTACATACAATAATTACTCTGTACTGACGTAATCTACCTTAAAGTAAAGAATGTTTCTTTTCACCAGGTTTATTACGAAAGAGTAAATACACACAGTGCAAGCACATCGTTTGCTCACGCGTGCTGTGGACAGCGTGACGCGTCGAGAAATCTAGTATTAGACTCGAAGACTCCTATTACAAAAGTACGTTTCAGCAAAGGATTTGCGTTTGCTAATATAGAGGCGGCCAGTGGTGAGTAACACATAATAATATTTTAACTTCATATTTTTACATGGAATTTCCGTAATATTGGGCTAAGTTTGCAATCAACTTTAAGCAATAAGTTCGTTTCCCCTTTTGTATCTTTTATTTTAGTTTAAATTTAGGTTTAGAATATTTTTAGTACTAAGGACTGCGTCTGAGCTCTATTTTATGCACCGGTCCTATCGTGGGTTTTTTTGATCTCATTCTAGTTTAATATTATTTGCTAAATTGTTGATCTACTGAATGTTAATTGAAAACACAAACCGTGTCAATTACTTGGAAATGTGTATTAGCGTCGTCTACGAGTACATGGTATTGACTTTATTAGATCAAAATACTGCAGTATGCCTTAGTAAATAAGGAGTAATTGTAACTCCTACAAACTTCTGTTCACAACAAACTTTTTGGAGCAAGCGGCAGTAGTTACTGACAAGCTTGGACTTCTTGCCATGGTGACTAGTTGAAAGCTTAATATTTAGTTGTTGTTTGCAGCTGAAACAAATTTTGGAACATTTTATTAACAATTATACAATCATCTAGTAAAATGTTCAAAAGGTTTTTCAAATTTATAGCGAATTTAATCGATGAATAGAAGAATTTTACTTGTCTTAGGACTTTCGGTTAAATCATAAATTTTTCAGAATTTGAAGACCAAAGGTCAAGATTTTTCGCTGAACATGAGAGGTTTGATGACTTCATGGAAATGCGTGAAGGTTTGGACCTCATTGGAGTCAGTTCTTTTAAAGAATACATGGTAGCTTATAGGTGAATATCATGCAAATACATATATTATATAAATATTGTGATATACAGTTGCATTGAAAGCTCGTGAGGATTTAAGTAACCTTCATTACAGGGATGCTGATCGTTGTCCATGGTACTCTTCTCAATTCTTCTTCTGGACTCTCTCCTGTCTTCTTCTGTCTTGGCCTCTGCGGATACTTATAGAGTGTAACACTGCATATGTTCATTACACAGTAAGTCCCGTAGCTTTCATTGTAGAAATAGGCATAATTATATAGTATAGTCATAGAAATAAATGACATCCGAATCAATGGGTTCAGAGTGGGTAATAATAATACCCAAAAGATTGACAGCATTAGAACTTTTACACTACCCAAAGGTACGCAAAGACACCAAAGCGATAGGATCATCAGAAAGGAAGCTATGCAAACTCTTGGTTTACAAATCATAATAAAAGGTGTAACTCTTCCAACCTCCAGCTGAAAGGCGGCTAAATGACTAGTGGTCATATAGCTGCTTTTTTGTATAAAAAATATGATAAAACACTAGAGTTTTTCAGTAATTCTCATAGGTATGTACCTAAAACAACTCAAAAATATAGTTTAATAACTAGATGACTTTGTTACAGATCACAAAAATATTCGGTACAAATTACGAACTTGACCCAAGTAGACAGCTAGATCTCGACACCCATTTGTCAGATACGTTACCACCAGTTACTGCAACTAACTATGCGTGGGCACTCGCTGATGAACAGAGTGCCGTTTTATGTTCAGCTCCACGTCCACCTCGCACGTTACCCCTCTCGCATGCGTCCACTGTCGACAGTTTGGAGCTCTTCGCAGCTATTAGGGGAAATTGTGCCTTAGTTCCTTCTTACTCTGAAGCTATGCGTATTGACTCGGCCCTCAGAGAAGAACCTGTTGAAACTAGTACACAAACAGTACCAGAAGATGTGGTGGTAATTAATATGGAACCACAAACCAGATCACCTTTACGGAACGTCAAAGCAGCATCCTTCGATGAACCTCCCCGAAGGCCTAGAGTAACTATTGCTTCTACACATTCTACGCACAATATGACTGCTGCTGCTGGATCCAATGAAGCGAAACAGCTAAATAGGCGGTCTTGGGCGGGAGTATTAACTACTGCTCGAAGCGCTAGGCAAATTTTAGAAGAATTTAGAGCATCCAATTCTCCGACAAACTACCAGCAAATGAATGAACAACAAGAAAGTGGAAGTGCTGAAAGTACATTATATTTCTCCAGTGAACTATCACCAACATGCTCAAGGGATCCTTTTGGAGGTCGAGCACTAACCACACCTACCGATGAGCCCCCTTCATATGAAGAAGCTCTAAAAATGCCTGCATTGAGAAAATTAACGAGGTCTATTACAGGAACTAATTTAGCTGGTTCTCGGAGGGCATTCTTGCGAGATATACTAACTAATAGGCGGTCGTGTCTGGAAGGTGTCGGAGTATTATCAGGAACTAAGGTAGTTAGGTTGCCGAACACTGAATCCGGTGACGAGACGCCTCTATAGCGCTTCTGTAAAGGAAGTGTAATAAAGGACTTTATATGGTGCAATAAAATGTTATGAGGTACTTGAATGAATATGCTGCTTTATTGTGTAAAATAGATAGAGTCGTTAATAGGGATAGAATTTATACTAATGTACTTATCCGCTTTGGATTTCTAAGTATTATTAAAGGAGCTTGCACATTATAGTTAACGAAGGTTAACTATGGGAGATTTAAGTACTTACTATATGATAGGTCTTTTAAAAAATACTCGAAGTACAGTATAAATAAATATATCGAGTTTAGATTTATTTATGACTTATACCATGGATACTAATCCAGGTAATGATATACATATTTGTACTCACAATTGGGGGATAACAAACAAAGCTTAATGTTGAAAACTATAGTGTAAACTAATGTATTCTGTGCAAAATTCTAGTTGCACACTCACCGTATATAATTTGTAAACTCAACTTTAGGCTACACTGTATTAAGCACACATTCCAATGTCTTACCTTCCCTCCGATTAGTATGAATACGTAGACCTGTCCTGTTTACCTTTGATTTTTTGTTTGTTTCCATTCTAGTAATGATATGATAATACCTACCGCACTATAATGATATACATGCTAATCATAAGAAAGAATATTACAGACTTTCTTTTTTAAATATATTGGTCTAAACAATATATTGGTACAAACAAATTCCTCTTCTAGACTTTTATTTTTTAATTAGTATTGCAATAGTAATTAAAAAAGAAAAGTCTGTAATATTCTTATGCATATGACTTACTAAAACTGTTACTACGAATTTAAATCTTCAAGTAACTAAGGTATAATATTTTTTAAGTTATGGGGCAGTGCCTTATATAAATTATTACAATTAAATATTGCTACTTATATTAATGTGCAAATTGATAGTAATAATAGGCTATACCTATGCCTTATAAAAATAAAATATGAAGCAGTCATAGGATTCGTTCTATGCATAAGGCAAACTTGAAAACATGTTGTAACTTTATTTTTAATAATACCAAATTGTTCTCGTAACCCTTTTTTTGTAGTTTTTTTTTTGGCCATGGCATTTGCACAAAAGATATCTAATCATTTCACAGTTAGATAAGTAGTGTAAGATTGTACTATACACAATTGCTTTTTGCGAATTCAATTAAATTCGCGAATGATGAACTTATATTACCTAATAACTACAGACGTCGCCATGAATCTTGCGCATATTTTTTCCTGTCTTACTCTTTAACTCTTACTCATTTTGCTTGATTTTTAGAACACTTTTTTTAATATTTTTTTGTAACAATATATATTTTCTCAAATTTATATAGTAATTATAAACATTTATGTCGACGCCTGTGTGGAAGGCGATTGCCAAAGTGATACTAACATAAGTAGCTTGTTAGGACGCTCGTTTCAATTAATAGTTAAGGCTTATCAATGGAACCAATTAAGGTACTCAGTTATAAATATTTTGGTATAATTATTCGTATATATGTATAACGTTATTTTATAATATATTATTAGATGTACATAAACCGTATATAAGTCTATATACGCATGATAAAATTATTATTAATATTTAAGTTTATGGTAAGTGGTATGTAGTAAGAAATTAAAATGTCTCTTTATATAGTCATGGTATTTGCAAATTCATATTTTTATTTTTGATTAGTAGAATGTATCCAACAGTTAAGGAAAAGATATTTGAAAATATTCATAATATCTTTCTGAAATAGAAAGAAATTATTATATACCATGAAGTTTAAAGTAACTAGTGTCTGACGTGTTTCAAGATACAAGGCCCTTTTGTTCACCTGAGAATACCTTATTAAAATATTAATGATACAGACTACAAAGAAAAGCACCTTTACTTATGCTAATATTGTAAAGCTCGTTTTTTTTATCAGAATTATCAATAAGTATATAAAGGTATAAGGCCTTAGGAGGCTAGTGCCATAGTCATATTTACAAATAATGAAGAGAAGAAGTATTATTAAATTCGTCATTAAAATTAATGAGATTCCACACTGTAATATGTGGAAATATTTTAGTGTCCAAAATATTTTTCATATTGTGTCCCGTCCACATTTTTCTCAATAGATATTTAATATGTGGATAAATAATTAATAGCATTCTATATCTAAAACATACTTCAATTAATTTGTATGGAGTATTCTGTTGTAAGGGCAATATTATTTATTGCTAAGGAAGAGATTTTTATACTATAGGGGCAGAGATACAGACGCGAATACGGGTCGCCTGATGGGTAGTAAGAGTAATTACCGCCGCCGTTGGGCATCTGTAACTCCACCACGAGCCTAAGCATGGCTCTACCACGAGAACTGTTCCACTGTAACTGTTGTATTCACGTCTAAAAATGTTTTTGATTTTATATATTTATACACCCGATAGTGGTAGTTATCAATATTCCTTATAAACCGCTGTTCACAGTAACGTATCGCATATATTATTATAGAATGGGTACCAGAACAAGCACAGTTGACCCCTCGAGACAAGGTAAATTGAGAATAAACCACTATGTAAAAATTACTAACATGGCACTTTTCTTAAATAAACATGAAATTTAATTTATATAAATGTTAGTTGGTGTTATATTTTAGTTCTTAATCGACACAATTATCACTTTGCTGGTCCGTATAAAATTATTGTTAATTCGTCAAAAGTACTTTTAAAATTTCTGGCATAGTTTAATAACCCAGTTGTAATTAAACGATTGTAAATAAAATACAATGTAATATAAGTTATTAGAGATTGATTAATTATATAAAGTGCCAATAACTTGTAAGATAATATAACATTTACTTATACAGACTTATATTCAGTTGCTTAAATGCGTATTGTAAGGTACTATGAATACATCATACTTATCTAAGAAGTTAATCGTCATTGTGTATGTATTTAACATACAATTTTATTTTTGTTTCAGTAATCAGCTTCATTTATTTTACATTTTTTTCTTTCATAATATTTTTTTTTTTTTTTATATACTATAGGGGGACAGACGAACAGACGGGTCACCTGATGGTAAGTGACACCGCCGTCCATGGACACTTGCAACTCAAGAGACAAGTCATCAAGTCGCAAGTGCGCTGTCCGCCTTTGAGGGTGATGAGGGATGGGGGATGCAGGGAGCGGAAAGAAGAGAGCAGGGATGAGGAGATGGAAAAAAGGAGAAAGGAGATGAGGGGAGAGAAAAGGGGGGAGGGGGAATTGGGCCTCCGGAAACCTCACTCAATTCGGGGAAATGCAACGCAAGCGTTACTTCACAACCGGTTTTCTGTGAGGCCGTGGTATCGCACCGGTCGAGCCGGCCCATTCGTGCCTAAGCATGGCTCTACCATTTGAATTCTTTATCGGCCATTCCATTTTCAGTTTTTTATCGAATCGATTACGTCACACGAAATAAATAAATGCCGGCATGAGTGCGTTAGGACACACACGATTCACAAATACAGGCTACTGTTGCACTAAATTAAGAACTACTTTATTGAAGGATGTAAGAATACGCCCAGATAAGAGTAGCCCTTACGTAATGCTGGTTAACTAGAGGAGTAGGATATTGCTACATTTTTTCGTGTATCTATTTAAGAGAATCTTCCTACTGAATGCATAAGATTGCAAAAATATAAAACAAGTAGGTGTCTTCATAGTACTTTAATATAATAAAATAATAGATATAGGTTTTGCCTCACATAAACAGCTGTAAGTAAAAATGTCTATATGTAGATTTAATATTATACCATAGAATTAACCAATGCTTTTATTGTTGTTGTGACACAATTTTTATAGTATTACCGTCTAGTTATGTAACGCTGAATATAATATTTTTTATTGTAAATTATTCGGCTGCGAGAAGTTTATTATTTTCAATAAAATGTGTTACAAATATTGTATTATTTAATTTATAGATACCACGTCGTAATCAACTATTTAAACAATCATACATTTGAGTAGAAAATAACTTTACTACTCCATTGGGATCTGTAAAAGATTCAAGCATAGTCATTACACTTAATGTAGTTGTCATATGTCCAGAGACAATGTTCTTTCTTTCGCTAAATTGGAAAGAAGAGAACGTTATTTGAATTCCAAATATCTCGTTATCAAATAACAAAAGTAAATAAAAGAGAATCGAACGTTTTAAAGCAAAATAATTTCATTATTTCGTTCAAGGTAAAAATATTTTTTGGCTTTTAATATATTTTCCTATGAGTTTGTAAGTAGTCATTATGAAAAGATGCTGAGGATGTTTTTTTTATGTGATGGGGGCAAACGAGCAGACGGGTCACCTGATGGTAAGTGACTACCGCCGCCCATGGACACCCGCAACTCAAGAGTCACAAGTGCATTGCGGGCCTTTTAGGTAGGAGTACGATCTTTTCTTGAAGGTTTGAAGGTCGTATCGGTCCGGAAATACCGCAGGCGACAATTTGTTCCATAAGCTGGTTGTGCGAGGCAAAAAGCTTCTGGAGAAGCGCACAGTGGTGGAGTGCCAATCGTCCAGGTGATGGGGATGGATATTTTGTCGCGTAGGACGATGGCGGAAACCAGCAGCCGGTATAAGTCCGAACAATTCCTCTGAACACTCCCCATTATACAAGCGATAGAGGATGCAGAGTGAAGCTACATCTCTACGCAACGCCAAGGTGTCAAGCCGATCAGAAATATCTTGGCAGTCGATGATGCGAGTCGTTCTCCGTTGAATGCGGTCAAGAGGGAGAAGCTGGTACTGGGGTGCACCTGCATAGAGATGAGAACAGTATTCCATGTGCGGCCGAACCTGGGCCTTATGAAGTTGTTTAGACTAAGTATTTAATTATGATAGAATAAAGTTCACGTCGCTTGGTGGATTTATTTGTAATATTGGAACCCGTAAGGTGTGCATTTATAACTTTAACTCAAATTAAAGTTTAAAAATCATTACACAATAAATGACACATGTCATGTGAGAATGTGTTTATTTAAAATGTCAATAAAATAAAATTATATAAACAATATAAAAATACAAAAATACTACTTATTAATATAAATAGTAGATATATTGTACAGGGCATAAATAAGGAATAAAATGAAAAACGTCGACTAAAAACAAACAAGGATCTGTAATTGTTACTCTTACGACACACTTGGGTGGGCCACAAGTCAGATCCCAAAATAATAGATCTCTTTGGAAGTCGATTAAAAATACGCGGTTTATTTGTATGTATGTACGTTTACGTTAAGTTTGATTTGATTTAGGTTTAATATTAGTTTGTTTTACAATAAATAATATCTACTTGAATGTTGAACTTCACGGAATTACTTATTTTGTATTCAATTTTTAATTATTTAAATAGTTGAAGATGATAAAGTATCTATTAATTAACTTGCCATTGAACTCCCTTACTATATCTCCTTCAATACCCTAACATGGATAGCTCAAATATAGCATGTTATACGGAAAATGTTCGCATTTGCAACTTCCTTAAAGAAAATCGTTCTACTGGATGAGTACATCTTTATAATACTTTTATATATTTAAATATAAATTTGTCTGTAATAAGATTATATATTATACGTAGATATTTGTATAGTACAATACATTACTCTGTAATCAATTTTTTTTTTTTTGTTGTGTAATACAAATTTTATAGTAAAATCCATAAAAATATTGTAAAAATATCTAGTGTAAAGAGAAGTTTAGTATTTTCCATAAAATGTGTTACAAATATATTATTGTTTAATTTATATAAACTCTTCCGTGATCAACTATTAAAAGAATAATACAGTTTTGAGTTGAAAATATCTTTACGGCTTCATTATGATCTGTAAAAGGTTCAAGCATAGGTATGTATGTATTTTAATTTCTTTTGGTAATATTTCAACTGTCGCATTTACACTTAATGTAGGTTTCAAATGCTGGCGGAATGCCCAGCTTGGGCAAGCCAGCGTCGTGATCTTGTCGCGGCAATTGGTTCTGCGGGTAGTCTCTCGCTTCCGACCTTGGTTCTGTCCATGGTTCGGAGCGAGAGCGCATGGAGTGCCGTCGCTTCCTTCTGTGAGGAGGTGATATCCTCAAAGGAAGCGGCGGAACGGGTGAGAGAACGCATGGCTCATTCGGCTCTCTCTGCCCGCAGAAGGGGCACCGGGCGCCGGAGAGCATTCGTCGATCTCCGGCCACCCTAGAACGTGGCCTGCGGGCGACGATTTTGGGGAATTCGTCGTCCGATCAGTTACAGGCCTAAGAGGCAGCACGCAGTGTTCCGTGCGTGCTTCTTGGAAGACTGCGACCGAAGGGTGACGATTGCATCGGGTGACGAGACCCGTCTTGGGTGAGACGGGTCAATGCCTCGGGGAGGCGGAAGAATGCAATTGCGATTCTCGCTCCCCCGACCATGGGCAAGAAGAGGAACACCGGGGTGGTTTTTAGTCGGTAAGAGTCCGACAGACCCCTTCGTCCACCCCAATGGGCGAAGGACATCCATGAGGATCTTCCACCCCGTAAACAAAAAAAAAAAAAAAAAGGTTTCAAATGCTCAGATATGTTCATTCCTTCGCCGTTTTAATAAAGAGAACAACATAATTTGAATTCAACACCTCGTTATCAAATTACAAATGTTAATAAAGAGCTACTTAATTTCCTACTTCTAAACCAACGTGAACTATTTTTTTTAATTTCTTTTTTTGATTTTATAGGTGGCAAACGAGCTGATGGTTCACCTGATAGTAAGTGACTACCGCCGCCGAGGGACACCCGCAACTCAAGTACGTTGTCCCGAGTCACAAGTGCGTTGCCGGCCTTAACCTATACCTAGCCTCTCATATTATCATATGTATAGTGAGTCCAACGACTGAGTACATAAATGAATATAATTTAATTTATTAAAATAGATTCATATAAAAAATATACAAACTCGTTTTTATTGGATCCACTTACAAAGTTATAAAACATGCAAAGATTTTTACCCTTCTGAGAATCGAATCTTTCCAATATAAACTTTGTTTTGATTGAAAACCATTTTTTATGGTTCAGACCTTTTAAAAATTCTATTTTGCAATATATTTAGTAATATATACATTATTAACCAATTTTATGAAATAAAGTGTTAGAAAGTTAGTGTATGTAAATGTTAGGAAAAGCGAAGCGAAAAACAAATCTTAGAAATCTCTTTAAAATTAATGTATATATAATCCAATATACGTAGATAAACAACAGTTGTCTTAGTGGATAAATTATATAACTAAATTATTTTATAACTAAAACATGAAAAAAAAAGCAATGTTAAGTTCATACTTAAAATACATACGTACATACGTACCTACCGTCTAAATAGAGAATAACCTGCATGCGTTTCTTCAGAATTGCCAGTCTTTGGAACAAATTGTCACCTGCCGTATTTCCTGATCGATACAGCCTTCAAACCTTCAAGAAAAGAGCATACTCCTGCCTAAAGTTGCTTGGGTGTCCATGGGCTGCAGCAATACTTTACCATCAAAATCCAATGATCCGTCTGCAAAAAAATAAATAATAAGTAACCCATGAGACATTAGCAGTCTAAAAATGGGCATGTATTATCTAAGGATTATATACCTATGTGTATTGATGTTGCAGCACAATAAACAGGAGCTCAACCAACAATGAAGGTATCAAACAATAATAGTTGTTTTTTCCCACATTTCCGTTTGCCTCCAGTACGTCGCATGGGGAATTTACATAGATGACTCGTTTTGTTTTGCCTATTTTATCCGAAAATGCCGTTAGTTCGATTATAAGTCGTTTGGTTCAACGTTATTCCTTTATTGTTACTGAGTGTTAACAGTAACTGGTTATTGTTTACATGTTTCATTAACCCTCATGTTTGTTCGCTTTCATTAAATATGTATATATATGTGTGTTTTAGGTATATATGCATTTATTACAAGTAACTTAATTTGTTATTTATTAGTACATCACAGGCTACTTTTATACTTTATAACAATATCCGTATCAAGGTTGTCTGTAAGAGATCGCCGTGTGTGATAAGACCGCCTATTGCTATATCTAACTGTTTGTGACATGTTTTGTGTGTGTTATTTAAACAATACTAACCTATGCGACCATATTGTAGATTCATAGTTAGGGATCTTTTAAAATATGACTGTCATATTATATATCTTACCCCTACTATACTACTTTTTGTTTTGTGTAGACTAGACATATAAATTATGTGCTTAAATAAGTAAGCAAAAGTTTTAACTACTAAAAATTAGATTGTAGTCGCTTGTACAATTTAGAAAGTTTGATTGGATTCAGCTTCAACATTAGTTTGTTTTAAAATAAAACCTACCTGAATTTACTTTAAACATTAGGTATTGAAACTTTTATTAAAAGTTAGACTTTATATAAATTACGAATACCTTACCATTTATATGACGTACTTTGGTAATAAAACCAATAATCACATCACGCTCCATAGTTACAGTCACTCGTCAGGAAATTATTTTTCAAAATCTCTTGTGCGGCCCGATAATATAAAAGGAAAGAGCGTAACTCAGCGCGAGCGTCTATTTACGGTTTTTTCATAGCGTGTGTAAAGGCTGTAAATAAATCAGGACTTTATTTTCACTCGGAGTTTTCACGCCATTGAACAACTCCATTTTGGGGTTTCGTAATCATTGGCTAGGGATGGCAAAATGTCTGTCTCAGATGACAAATTGCTATAACTTAGCATTGAAAGCATAACTGATTACGGGGACTTTCGGAGGATTGTAATGCTAAACCTTTCTTATGAAAAATCGTTCCTTATGGTATTAAAACATGAAAGAGCTAAGTATTGCAGACTTTATTTGGAGTTTTAAATAAGGGTTTCTATACTACCCATTATGTTATCTTATTTACTCCTAATGAGTATGGTTGCAGTCAGTACAGTATTGGCGCGAACAGAGTACCTATGTGACTGGCAATAAATTGCTTATAACTCATTAGGTTTCAGTAAGTAAATTAGGTCTTAGCTATTCCTATAGGCCAATTTGGGGGTTCAAAGCCCACTAAGTAAATTGCATGCCCACTCTTGACATAAGAAGTCAGTGGGAGTGATTATTAGTATAAGTTTCACTTAATCAAACCATAACCCTGACATCTGGCCAAAAGACTGGTATGTTCGGACGGAAATCAGTTTTAGAATCACAAACAAATCTAAATAAGCAATAGAAAACAAAACTTTACTTTCTTTGGTTGTACTAATTTATTTTAAAAATTATAATAAAAATAACAAATAAAAATAGCATTTGAAATAAAATAAATAATTTACAATCTTCATATTTTTGGCAAATAACGTATAAACATTCATAAATACATTAACTAACTTAATCAAAAAATGAACCTACTTTTCTTACATAAAAATTCTCAACTCACCTAATTCTCGTACTTATTTGACTTCTTCTTTTTAGTTTCTATGTTACAAACATAGCAGAACTCTCCAATCTACAAACAATCTTCTTTTATGCTCTTCTCATACATCCACGTGTGTTCATTCTTCCTTCCTTATTAAATCTGTCCTCCTCTGGAATGCCCTACCTCCTGAAATTAGAATAGCACCTAGTGGCCTCTCTTTTAAAGCGAAGGTATGAGCTCAAATAGTGCGTAAGTCTGCAGAACCATCACACCAATTATTAATTATATGTATATTATTTTTATGTGTTTTTTTTTTATGCGATAGGGGGCAAACGAGCAGACGGGTCACCTGATGGTAAGTGACTACCGCCGCCCATGGACACCCGCAACTCAAGAGTCACAAGTGCGTTGCCGGCCTTTTAGGTAGAGGTACGCTCTCTTCTTGAAGGTTTGAAGGTCGTATCGGTTCGGAAATACGGCAGGCGACAATTTGTTCCATAAGCTGGTTGTGCGAGGCAAAAAGCTTCTGGAGAAGCGCACAGTGGTGGAGTGCCAATCGTCCAGGTGATGGGGATGGATATTTTGTCGCGTAGGACGATAGCGGAAACCAGCAGCCGGTATAAGTCCGAACAATTCCTCTGAACACTCCCCATCATACAAGCGATAGAGGATGCAGAGTGAAGCTACATCTCTACGCAACACCAAGGTGTCAAGTCGATCAGAAATATCTTGGCAGTCGATGATGCGAGTCGCTATCCGTTGAATGCGGTCAAGAGGGAGAAGTTGGTAATGGGGTGCACCTGCATAGAGATGAGAACAGTATTCCATGTGCGGCCGAACCTGCGCCTTATAAAGTTGCAGGCGGTGGGCCGGAGTAAAATACTGTCTCGATCTGCTTAGCACACCAAGCGTCTTCGAGGCTAATATGGCCTTACTCTCTAAGTGACCGCGAAACTGGACTTCGCTTGATATATCGACGCCAACGATTCCGATACTGGCTGATGCAGTTAGGGAAGTGCTCTCAAATTGAGGTGATACGACCAATGGCAACTTTTTAGTGGTGAACGCGCAAACCTGTGTCTTCTTGGGGTTAAACTGGACTAGGTTAAGTCGACCCCAATCTGAAACTTTTGATAAAGAAGTTTCGATTTCAGACACAAGTTTGGATCGGCTTTCGATGACGTTTACCCGAGAAATGTTAGCGCGGCCGGTGTAAAGGGCATCACTCGTGCTATCGTCCGCATAGCAATGGATGCTGCTAATCTGCAGCATGTCGTTGATATGCAGAAGAAACAGCGTGGGTGATAGCACACAGCCTTGTGGGACACCAGAATTAACAGACTTGGAGTCGGAGCATGCACCGTCAACAACGACCTTGATGCTTCTGTCTGTAAGAAAACTGGTGAGCCAATTGCACAGTTTCTCGGGAAGCCCATAGGAAGGAAGCTTCGCAAGGAGCGCTTTGTGCCAGACCCGATCGAAGGCCTTCGCCACGTCCAAAATAACGGCCAACGCTTCCCCCTTGGTCTTGATCGCCTGTGCCCACCTTTGAGTCAAGTATACGAGAAGATCACCAGCTGAACGACCCGGTGCTAACTCTGGAGCACACGTCTTCAGCACGATAGGAGAGATTCTATCGGGCCCACTCGACTTATGAACGTCGAGGGAAAGAAGCGCTTTACGCACTGCCCTTTGTGTAATCCGGACTTCCGGCATGCGGGTCTCGCACTGCGGTATGGTCGGCGGTGCGTTTCCCCCATCGTCCAGGGTCGAGTTGGACGCAAAAAGTTTGCCCAGAAGATCGGCTTTTTCTTTAGCGTCGTGGGCCAATGAATTATCGCCTATGCGCAGAGGTGGAAGGGATGGCTTACAGAAGTTCCCCTGGACAGCTTTGGCAAGAGACCAGAATGCACGAGTTCCGGAGGGGAGACTCACTAGTCTCTCGCCAATTCTGCCGATGTGAGCCGACTTCGCCCCAGCAATTACTCTTTTGAGGGACCTGGAGGCAAAGTTAAATTGCTTCTTTAATGTGCTGGTCTTTACATCCCGTGCTGTCGCTGCATTAGCCCATGCTTGGTAACATTCCTGTTTTCGGCGGGACGCCGCTTTGCAGGTTCGACCAAACCAAGGCTGGGACTTGCCACCTGTGAGAATCAGGGAGAATGGAATGAAAAGTTCCATACCCTGAAGCACAACATCCGCGACAGAGTCAGCAACGACATTGGGATCATCCGGCGAGAAGCAAACCTGCCTCCATGGATAGGATGCAAAGAATGTTCTCATTCCATCCCAGTCTGCTGACCTATAGTGCCATACGTGGCGACTGCCTGTAACTCGCGGCCGCAGCGAGTGAACGAGTGGCACCATACTCCTAATCAGGCAATGGTCCGAAGAGCCAAGAGGGGCCTCAACGGATACTTTGTAGCCGTCAGGATGTGAGGTCAGCAGAAGATCCAACAGTGAAGGCACGTGGCTTTCTGCATCTGGGATTCGCGTAGGCGTTGCTACCAGCTGCGTCAAGCCATATGCCAAGGCGAAATCGTGAACAGATCTTCCCGCATGATCGGTTTTGCGCGAACCAAGCCATTCGGCGTGATGGGCGTTAAAGTCGCCAAGAATCACGATCTCTGCGGATGGGACCTGCTGGAGCACAGAGTCTGTAGCCATTTGGACGTGGTCGATGAGTCGGTCCGTTTCGGCATCACCGCTATGGGACCTGTAGAGGCATGGGTAGATGCGGGGATGGTCGTCGCAGTCTACACGTAGCCATAAGATGGAGAGGTCCCTACCTTCAAGATTGCCGAGGCGGCGAGAAGTGATATCATCTCTAACGTACACGCATACACCAGCCTTAGGAACAATGGAGTGTTCCAGTCCGTACCCAGGGTAGCAGAGGTAGGATGTGTCCGCTGGAGATAATATCTGCGTCTCGGTTAAAAAGAGCAAGGCCGGCTTTGCTGTCTCAAGGTGGTGGTGGACAGTGTCGAGGTTCGAATGTAAGCCCCTGATGTTACAAAAATCCACGGTAAACGTGTCAGGGGGTGCCATGGTAAGCCTTCTCTTGCCCCGAGCAGATTTTGAGAGCGCGGTTGAGCCCCCCCCAGAGTACCAGGGGTAGCCTGGGCGTCCACGCTCAGTCATAATCCGTACTGAAGGTGGACGTCCAGCGGGGGATTCTCCAACGCTAGCGCTGGTACCCCCGTGGGGTATCCTTTTTGTTAACAGCGCTATCATTAGGGGGGGTGGGGGATTTTGGGCCTCCGGAGACCTCACTCATTTCGGGGAAATGCAACGCAAGTGGTACTTCACAACCGGTTTTCTGTGAGGCCGTGGTATCGCACCGGTCGAGCCGGCCCATTCGTGCTTAAGCATGGCTCTACCACTATAATGTATGCATGTATAGTAATAGGTATGTTTGTATGTGTGTCATACATCATTCATAGTTAATCTTCTTTCTTTCTATTTCTGTTTTATTATTTCTAGTGAACCTAGTGTCTTACCTCTAAATAACCCAAAGGTAGACTGGTAGAGAATAGCTGTGGCATTAAGTCCGCCGTTGTACAATATTATAGTGCAAAAAGGTTTAAATAAATACATAAATAAATAAAAATTATTTAAATGAATTCCCAGGAAATAGTTCATAAATATATACATATATATATGTATATATATATATATATATATATACCAGAGTGCTTTCAATGCTATAAATAATAATAATGCAATAACATAGTATTCAATTTACATTGCATTGTATATTGAATACAATCGAGAAATAATGCCATCACCTGAACCAACCATCTCTCAAAAGGGCATTCCTGTGATGGCGAAAAATATTGATTATAACAATTTCTGCTCTCACTCTCTCACTTAAAAAAACATTTCTTTTGCTTTTGAACGTTGCAATAAGTAATCTGCAATGTCTTATGGATACATTACTAACCATATCTGACTACCATGTGACAATTTGGTACGGTGGTAAGTTGTAAATGGTAATTTGTGTAGATAGTATATGTATTCTCTATAGAAAGTCAACTATTCAAATGCGTACATTTATAGCAAGCAAACATAGCAAAATTTAAATGTTAAGCACAAAATTGAAATCTAGTTATGACTTTCTATAAATACGAGAAAATGTTAATAAAAAAAAACTTATGGAATAGCAATATAATAAAGTCCATTTAAAAAGCAATATATTAAGACATTGGTATCATTTACTTTCTTACTTTTTTGTTACGTTATTGAAGGTACCTTATATGTTTATGGGTACATGGTAGAGCCATGCTTAAGCACATTTAGGCCGGCTTGACCGGTGCGATACCACAGCCGCACAGAAAACCGGTTATGAAGCATATACAGGTTTCCGGAGGTTGAACTTCCCCTCTTCTTTTACCCCTCCCCTTACAGTGACCCCTCCTCTTTAAAATTCCTCACCCCCCTCATCATCCTCAAAGACGGTCACTGCACTTACAGCTCCTGAGTTGCAGGTGTCCATGGGTGGCAGTTGTCACTTAAAATCAGATGACTCGTCTGTCTAAATATGAAGGTCTTTATAGTTGAATGGCTTATGTAAGAGTTCGTACTTCTTTTACAAATAACGAAGCATAGGGCGCGAAAACCTTTTTTTTGTATATAAGTAATTTATGAATGAATGATGGTTTTATATCACGCCCTTTTCGAAATGCGAGATGTCTTTTGAATGGTCTTTATAAGTGGGAGGGACATATTTGTGTATAACATTCCCTTATAAAAAAAAAAGAAGAAGAAAATATGAATGGAGTCCTGTTTTATACTTTACTAATATTTCAGTTGTTAAATAATTTTTAACCATTTCCATGCAACTCAATCATTAATTTAATGATTTCCCACGGGCTATAGAAGGCAGTAGAACATTGGTAAGTTTCATTTAAACTGTTAACGAATAATATTTTATATTAGAATCTGTTAGCTTTTACGTTTTCACGACTCATCTAACAAAATTAATACCACATTTTCAATAAAACGTTTGGTACACAAAAAATTACTAACACCGCGCCTACATATGTATATACATAAGTAACTTTTACGTGACCGTGGGTCTCAGTTGGTTCATAATGGACTAAAAAATAACATAAAAAATAAATGTTTTGACAACATTGTCAAAACATTTATTTTTTAATTTTACAAACATGTACACCAGGAATGTTACGGTGTGTAACAAATCGTGACAGACTATATATTCAAACAAAAAGACATCGGAAAATATAATCCTTAAAACAACATAACGAAATGACTCTATGAATAATAATAAAAAATGTAACCCACACTCAGATACAAAACAAACCAATTGATTTACTTAAACTACGTGAAAATTCAGAGTCCTCTGTAAATCAAGTGTGCAACTATTTCACTAACACAGAAAACCACTGGCTTTAAATATATTTGTACTTATTTGTACCAATATGTGTAGAACGTTCAATTACCTCACACCCAATTCATAACCAGCAACATACGGAAATAAATCCTCCGATCCATTCGCTACCTCTTTTCCCAATAGATGAATCAGAGGTTGAATCATATATCTTACAACTACGTAACGACTGTACGATCTGTTGGGATGGGATAAAAGATAAAAGAATTCCTGAATTTCCTGTATATATCAAAAGCATTTGACACGATTTCTGTTTTTAAACTTTAATCGCATGTTACAAACATGTTCACTAGGATTTTTACAGTTTATAACAAATCGTGACAGACGACGATATACAAACAAAAAAAGAAATCTTCAATTTTCTGTATATATCAAAGGCATTTGAGACGGTTTCTGTTTCCAAACTTTTGAAAAGTTAGAACGGCATGGTGTAACTTTAGATGTATTTAATGGTTATCAAAGCAAACTAATTGACACATACCTTAGTCATGAACTTTATGTAGACTATGGAATTCCGTATGGGAGCATTTTGAGGCCCACACTATTACAATTAAATGTAAATGACTTTTGTAAGAATCTTTCAAATTGAAAATATATGATATTAAAGCAAATTCCGAATTATCTCTTAAAGACGTTATGACTTAGTTAAGTCAAAACCTCCTTAAAGATGTCTAAAACAATCTACATACCTTTTGCTCTTCTATGTGTCACAAAACCATCCATAATTTCACGATAGCAGATCACTCTTGTGGGTAGCCTCAAACTCAAAATAATGGAACAGTAAGTGGGCCACATTCATGTTCCCCATTTACCAAAGTAGAAACTGTTAAGTACTTACGGGTGCATGTGCAAACGATTGACTAAAATTTGACACACAAATATGTACACGGTCTAAACGAGTTCTACATCCTATTTGCATATTCAAAACTCAAGGGAGTCAGCTAGTTCTGATACATTAAAAATGGTTTATCTGGCGCTCTGCCGGCCATATATACTGTATCACTGTGTTTGGCAGTGCCTAAAAAAAGGTAATTCTTAGATTAGAAACAGCACACAGAGCAGTGCTTAAAATCATGACAAAAAAACTTTATAGATACTCAGTCTTACTGTGCGTAAACTCTTTGTGGTCTAGTTTTAAGAAGGCATAACAATTACCCTCCAACAGACCCCAAAAAACGAAAAAGTACAACTTCAGGCACACAATATCGATTTACATCTTTCGCTAAACACCAGTTACACGTATATATATAAAAATCATAATGACGGAATATACTTGGATTAAACAGGCACACACAAAAAATACTCTTACTGATTGGTAACTACAACAAGACTACTACTACTTGACTATTAAACTACTCAAGTACCGAATTTTTACACGCATACACACATACCACACAAATTTGTTTCTTATGATATAGGATTCACCCAGAATCAGAGGCAAGGTATCCATGTGATTGTGCATGGATATTATTTCTGTGTTAATATAATTTGTCACTTTTGCAATACATTTATTGTAGTAGCTCAATTAATTGTTATTATTTTTATATTACTCGACTATATTTAGTAAACACACTCTGCTTTTACTTTTCAATTTTCCTACAACAAACACAATCGAAAAAATCGAAATCTTTCCTGAAAGCCTAATAAAGTTCAATGTATCACGAACTTGGCTCAATAACGTTCGCCTAGGGTTTCCTCTTCCCACAGCTGCATTTACATCTGCCATATGAGTACCTTTTTTCAATCGTCTTTCATTCATCATATAACCAAACCAGTACAGCATACTTTTTTCTATTTGAGTAGCTACATCCTCTGTCACACCACACTGCTCTCTTATCACACTATTCCTCACTCTGTCACTCAGTTTCACATCAGCTATAATCCTCAATGCTCTCATTTCTACCGCATTGATTCTACTTTCGAGCTTTTTCTGCCATACCCAACTTCCGCTACCATATATAAGTGTTGGCACCAACACTCCTCTATGCACAGCCACGCGAGCCTTCATTGAGACTCTGTGGCTAGTCATAAAAGTATGCAATTCACCATTGATCGCATTACCCGCACTCATTCTTCGATCTATATCACCATCACACTTTCCATCCCTAGTAAACTTTGATCCCAAATATATGAATTCATCCACCTGTTCCACTTTTCTACCACCAATCATAATTTCACAAAGCGTTCTATTTTCATCTCTTTCAAAATCATAGTTTTCGTCTTGCTCACATTAATTTTCATAGCCTCTCTTTTTAATGCCCCATGCAAGGTTGTTATCATCTCCTGTAACTCCTCAGATTTGAGACATTTGAAGAGTAACCCATTCATTCTCAAGCCACATTCTTTCCCTTTCATTTCCTTCTGACTATCAATCATCAATGAATAAGTAAATCCTTGTCTAAGACCTTTCTCAATCTTAAACCAATCAGTGTAGGCGCCGTTCACCCTGACACAAGCATTGGAATTCTCATATAGAGATTTCAGTGCTCGGATCAATTCGCTACACACCGATAAAATCCAACATTTCATTAAAATCCACAATTCATTCCTCTCCACTCGATCATAGGTTTTCTCCAAATCCACGAATACGCAGTGAACTTTTTGACTTATTGCCAAAAACTTTTCGGTTATGCTTTTCAAGGAGAAAACCTGGTCCGTATATACAATTCCTTTTATAAATCCTGCTTGCACATCCCATATCCTTTCATCAGTTTCTTTCATTAACCTTTCAATTATTACCTTTGCATACAATTTTCTTACCACGCTTAGGAGGCTAATTCAATGGTAGTTATTGCTTTTCCCTTAAATAACGGCACGATTACAGCCTTGTACTAATCACTTGGCACTCGGTTGTTCCTCCAACAAAGGTTGAAAGCAAGGCGGTACAGCTGGCTCACAATTACAATTACCTTTCCAGCTTTGTGCATCTTGGTTGTAATTCGGTCACACCCCGCTACCTTTCCTACTTTCAAACTCTTCATTGCTTCCATTATTTCATCTAAATTAATATCGCTTTCACTATCATCGTGCTCACCTTCATTGAAATCAGCGTGCTATCTTTCATCAAATAAACTTTCAAAATATTCCTTCCATCCCTTTAGCACACTTCCTTCTTCATTCATAAAATCACCACTTTCACTCCTAATTTTGCCAAGTTCCGAGTTGGCTGACTTTCCACGAGCAGTTCTTATGGACTTCCAAAACAGTTTTACATTAGACCTAAAGTTATCACTTATCTTTCGGTCCATTCTGGTCATTCATGGTCACGCGTCTGACCATTCATTCTTCTTCTTAACCGCGTCTATTTTCACTTTTCCTATTATCTGTTTGTAAAGATCTCTTTTATTCTGTAGGCATTCATCCGTCACCTTTCCTATTCTCTTGCTTATTTTTGCTGCTAGCCAGTGCAACCATGCTTTTTTTCTTTTCTGATACAACCGCACTTGATTATCAAAACCATTCACTCTTCTACTTTCTTCCTCTCCTTCTTTTCGATACACCACATACTTCGCCCGCTTGCTATGTTGTTTAAAAATAGGCTGTGTCTCCAGACTTCGAAATATCCACATACCAAATTTGACATACCACATAAAAATTGAAATCGATTCAACTGTGAAAGTAACAGACAGATAGATAGATTCAGTTATTTTCGAATTTATAATATTAGCATAGATTTACGACTCAGCTAGATTAGATTCTTGTCACTTTTGTTTTTTTTTGTCTTCATAAACTTAATCTAACTTAGTATTTCCTAAGATTTACTAAACTTTACATTAGCAAACACACCCTTACCTAATAAGCATAATATTGTCTAAAAGAATATGTTGCTTCATCATATTCTCTTAGAATATATGTATATCTGGCGAAGGCGTAAGGGGTGTGTAAACAGTACTGATAGTTGTAATCCCTTGAAACGAGCGAAGCTTCTTGACAAGTTAGATAAACTATGTATTTTGAATATATACATATATATATAAAACCATTAGATGAAATAAACAACATCTTGTAAAACATGTTTTTAAGGATATGGTACTATATATTTTTATATAATTTTGTTAGTTTACCGTGTAATTGGTAACATCTAACCGGTAGATACTGAAACCAAATTAGTAAACGAAGTGATAAAAAACCGCATCGCTCACCAGGGATTCTGTAAGCAAACAAACTTATATTGAAATAGTTTGTTTATCTATCTCTGGAATCAAACCTTGATGATTTTTTCTAGCTATAGTGTATAGCAATATAGATGTTTTAACTAACCTAACTCTCTGTGACCACATTGTTTGCCAAAGTAACCTTATATGTATATATTATCTAGTAGCAAAACGTTGCAAAAGCTTTAGACTCCTTTAAACTAACCCTATCGTAAAATCCGTTCTAAGCTCCCTAATAATTAACGTTCCACCTAGTAAAAAAAGTAATTTTATACAAAGTTGCGAGACCCGTCAAACCTATTTAATCCAGTCCTGTCATGTAATTATGTCATGTAATTATTATGAATTGGCGTGCCTGAGTCTATTATGTACCTCCCTAGCAAAATTTTAGCTGACGTTGTCTATTCATGAAGTACCTAACTGTCCAACTTAATTTTTATAGGTCTGTTAAAACTCTAGTTTTTGTGATTAGTCTGCAGATGAGTGAGAAAGGGACGTTTTGCTTTTATACATCTATATTGATACTTGTAAATAGGTACAACACACTTCTCTCAGTTCAATTAATTCTTGGACAGTTGAAATATCATTGAACCAGTAGTCTTGATTAGGAAAATGAATCTACCTTACAAAAGATAGCAATCTTGTTGCTTCGTAAATTGGTCCCAATGCCATTTGTATACCTAGCAGGATCAATTCATATTTTTACCTACTAATACGTTTTATCTTGATACAGGTCGGTATAAAAGCCTCATCCACTTACTTTACTAATTGTGTGGTGTGAACTCATAACACACACACACACACATATATATGGAATATTTATATTGGAGTAATCTACTAATTTATCAAAACTGTCTCTAAGCAAGAGTTATTTAATAATGATAATAATTTATTGACATATAGGTTAGGTACACATGTTATTGAGAATACGTGTATCATGCATTATGTAAGTTTATCCTTTATTTTGTTGGTATAAGTATCAAATTTAATTTAATAAAGCAGAACGTGATTAATGTGTTTCCAGGCGAATAATTTCGCATATGGGATTATTGGTTTAACATCATGCATCTGGTTAATAGCCACTTACCCCATACTCGACGTCACGTAATTAGTAAATGTACTAATTACGTGACGTCGACTAGTATAAGAGCTTATGCTATGCACGTACATTGCACATATGACGGCATATAATTAACTGCAGTCGCTATTGAGATATTCATAACAGTTTAATAGACATTCGATTCAAAGCTACTTTAACAGTTAACTTTGGTTTTGGACGTATTAAGTTTACAAAAGGATTTCAGTAGGGTTATAGTTCTCATATATGTACATATGTCTATATAAACGCTCTTGAGAAAAAATTCGCTATGTGGACGCCAAAGGACACTAATATATCTACTACTTGCGTGCTTGGTTTTCATCTACACACCTTAACATGGTTGTGTGGTTTGTTTAAGAACTCTTTAGCTTTTTTTTATTTTTTTTTTAACAAACTTTTTTGTAAAACACCGAATGTATGCAGTTACAGAATATGTTTACTTTTATGAAGAGCAATTTTCAAACTTGCTGGAGTCGTATACAGATTCAAGAAGTTGTGAACGAAAGTGTTGCGAACAAATTTATTGACCTTATTATTACATTTCGGACGATGAGCCGAAAAAAAATAAGACTTTTTTACAACACGGTAGTATCCGTAGGCATATTGAGTAAGATAAATTAATGTCTCATTAGCCAGGCGACGAAGGAGGGTAATAGATTCTTTACATAAAAGGTGCATTTAGATTCATGTCATTTCGGATTACATTTAATTATTTACATTTATTATTCTCTTTATGTAGTATTTTAATGAGCAATCTTATTTTAATTACTGAAGACGCATCTGTGGAATGTCTTGTAAGTCCAGCGAAAAATTTAAGGCACAAAAGCTTGCAGTAAGTCTCTAATGCGTCGGACCGACAACATCCAATTATCACTCTCAATTGTTCACTCCACTTATGTTCAAGAAGGGAATGGAGAGACTAAATAAGTACTTAGGAAAACACAGATTTTATTGAAACACTAAGTGAAACCTTTAAAAGTGCTATGTAAATAAAATCTTAACCCTTAAACTTTAACGAACTGAAAGAGCAAATAGAACTTGCTGAATTATACACTCACTTGCTCGATTTTACCTGTTCAGTAAACTCAGCAGGTATTGGATTCATGTAAGGGTTAATTACTTTCTTATTCTGGGACCGACCCCTGGCTTGAGGTTCAAGGATTCACCGCCTCAATTGTTCTTACGAGTGATATAGGTACGCTCGTTAATGACCTTATGTGTTTTTCTAAGAAATTCGGTTCAAAACTGTGTGAATAAGATCAGTCAATGTTGAACATTCTTTTTAATATTATATGTATACATAAGTACATATACATAAGTATGGCTAGTAAATGACTCAGTGAATTGCAAGAATTCTAACAACAGAATCTGATGCGGCTTACAACAGTAATCGTAGTCTTACATGCGGTAACAAAAAATATTTATATATGTATAGGTTATTCGCTCTCATATCTTTTTATACTTTACCAAAAATATACTGTAAACCATCACTTAATTTAATATAATAAAGTGAACGTAAACGCAACGCCATTTATCAAAAGACCTTTGGGTTATCTTGGTGAATAAATCATTGTAAACGTTTTCCCCCTTTTGCGCTGCTGTATACTCTCTGCCTACACTAGACTAGGGTTAATGTTGTTTATAATTATTTTCCTGTACGATGACAATCTGTATATTATTACGTGTATGTGTTAAGCTTCACTAACAAATTGACCTTTACTTTGCTAAAATGGATATATATGAAGCGTTTCCAGATCAGAAATATGTTTAATAATATTTCAATTTTGATATACACGTAGGTAGTTACTTTTATATAACAGTTCTAGCGTTCTAGTACTAGAACATTTTTTTATTTCACTTTCAAAGTTTTGTACAATGAATTAAATTAAGGGGTTTCTTTGTGGGGTGCTGGCCTAGAAAACCTCCCCGTGGTGCACCCTGGGCAACGTCGGCGATGGCGCTTCTTTGTTTTCTCCTTCTGGAGAGGGCGTCATCGCCGACGGCAAATATTCTGGCAAGGAGAGGCCTGCCTTGTAAGCCACTCTGTGTTTTTCCATCTGCCATCTGATTTATGCAGAAGGTATGGTATGGAGAAACGAGAATGGGGCGACGGGTTAGCGAACTATGAATTGATTCAAAGCTAGTGGACATAGGTCTAATATAGACCACCGTTTGGCCCAACCGGAATCCTGCCCAGCAATGGATAGACCCGGAAGCTTCTTGGAGCTGCGAGGAAGAAAACCTCTATAAAAAATTACAAACGTGGGGCGGAAGGGTCTGCCGTCATTGGATCTATCCAAAGACTGTGGACATGGGTCTGATACAGGCCACCTTCCGGCCAAACCGTAATCCTGAATTGACAGGACCGGTGGTTCTTCGGAGCCGCGAGGAAGAAAAACCTCTATAAAAAATTACCCCAATCTTACGCTCCGACGCTCGGCAATGGGATGAATGGCTGAGGGGTACTCAGTCCCGAGGGCGTCCCTGTCGGAGGACATAAAACTCACGCACAATGGCAGAGGATAATACGCATATATCTACCCAGGAGGGTCCCAGACGCTCTTTGTCTGGGGAGTCCCTCCCGGAGCCAGTCGGCTCCGGCAGCTCCCAATCGTATTCTGGGGGGAGCAACCAATGCCCAAACAGCCCGGCGGTCAGCTGTAAATCGACCGCCGAAACAAACGCGAAGGCCGCGACAGCAGAGAAGGAAGAGTTAGATGTGGTGATGTCTGACACCCAGTCAGAAAAGAGTCAGGTGAGCCACGCAACAGCGCGATCGGCATTTTGGCATAGCGGAAAAAGACCACGGTCTAAAAATTCCGAAAGTGGACGGAGCAGAGATCGCTCAGGTTTGGAAACGGCATCCTCGAGCGAAGCGGACGACATGTTGCCAGTCGCCAAGGTGCCAAAACCGCAACGTGGCAGAGGTCGGCCACCTACTACTGGTGCATACATTGGCGCTGCCAAAGCTCGTAAAGAGACAGCAGCACTACGGGCCGCTGAAAAAGCTGCACAGGCGGAAGAGGAGGAACGGCGATTAAAAAATCTGTTCCTCACTATTGCCTCTAAAAAAGGGGAGGTGCAGAAAGCTAACGTTCGGGGATCAGTAGCAAATAGGACTGCCCCCTCCACGACGGAAGAGAGTCTTGGTCCTAAATGGGAGGGGCAAATAAGCGAGGCAATAAACCGCATTAAGGAAGTTGCTAATCTCCCCAGAGGCCCTAAAGCCACCCACCAAAAAACGCTGATGGAAGCTGCCTCTTTAATAACACAGGCGACGGAGGCACTTTCAAAAAAGTCCTCCTCTGAGGAAACGGAAAAGCTTCGTCAATATATTGACCGACTGGAAGCCCGCCTGGCTGAATCCGAAAAAGCCAACAAGGAACTACAGGAGGAGATGCGCGCCTTACGAGACGAAATTCGTAATGGTCGTCAGGAAGGAAGATCTACCGACGCAGTAGCTTTACAGACGGGCGAATTGGCGTCAGATGCTGCTATCTCCACGCTAATGGCAGAAATGGAAGGACGCATTATGCAACGTATTTCTGCTATGGAAGGGGCCAAGGGACGCCCGCCTTTGGCAGCTCCTAAAACAGCGTCTTACGCAGCCGCGGCTAAAACGGGACTTGAAATTCCCCTTGATAAAAATGTGGGTGAACCAGAAACTCCACGATTGCCTTCAACTACAAAAGCCTCTGTTGTAAAAAAGAGAAAAGGTAAGAAAACAGGCGTTCCTACTCCAGTGGCAGCTGGATCTCAGGAAGAAAAATGGGAGGTGGTGGGAGCCAAGAAGGCAAAAAAAAGCCAAGAAAAGGCGACCAGGAAAGCCGCTAAGGCTGACGTGGCAAAAGCAGCCACAAAACTCCGCGCCCCGCGTTCAACAGCCATTGTCCTAACGCTAACAACAGAAGCCACAGAAAGAGGGGTAGGATACGCAGACATATTAAAAAAAGCAAAGGCTTGTGTAGATCTGAAAGCCCTACAAATTGATGGAGTTAGGTGCAGAACAACGCGCACTGGAGCCCGTCTCCTGGAAATCCCTGGTGCCACTAGCGGCCCCAAAGCTGATGCCTTCGCGGCTAGGCTAAGAGATTCGCTTGATGTAGCTGACGTAAGCGTTTCTAGGCCTACAAAATGTGCAGAAGTGCGCATTTCTGGCCTAGACGATTCAGTGACAGCCGATGAGATGGTGACCGCTGTGGCAGAGGTGGCTGACTGTCCTCCGGACCAAGTAAGAGCCGGAACCATCCGAATCGGTCCTGGGGGTCTAGGGACGGCAGTAATCAGCTGTCCAGTTGCAGCGGCCCGGAAAATTACAGAGGGTGGCAGCCTTTTGCTTGGTGGTTTCCTCAAGGCGCAGGTGAGGCTGTTGCAACCTCGCCAAACCAGGTGCTTCCGGTGTCTATCGGTGGGTCACGTAGGGGTGCAATGCACGGCGGAAGTAACAGTGGGAGATCGATGCTTCCGCTGTGGCCAGTCCGGGCATAAAGCAAGTGCCTGCAATGCCCCACCATGTTGTTTTAAATGCACAGCTGAAGGCAAGGTGGCCAGTCATCGGGCAGGCACCAAAGCTTGCCCCACATCAGGGCTAAAGGTAGGAGGGAAAACATCCGCTCCTCGTCCTCAGCAGACAAGGGAGGTTACCACAGGCAAGCAGCCTGGTTCACAACGCGGTACGGATATGGACACCTAATAACGGAACCATATGTACGTATCCTACAGGGGAACTTAAATCACTGCGCTAATGCTCAGGATCTTCTGCTCCAGAGCATGGCGCAGTGGTCAATCAATGTTGCTGCTATCGCTGAGCCGTATTTCATCCCTCCTGGTGATACTTGGGCAGGGGACCTTGACGGCTTGGCAGCAGTTGTCTGCGGCACCGCCGCTAGGTCTTCCCCACTTACAATCATTTCCAAGGGAAGAGGGTGTGTGGCGGTAGCCGTTGACGAATTTGCGGTCGTGGCCGTTTATTTTTCGCCGAACCGTGTTCTAGCAGAGTTTGAGGATTGGCTCACTCAGCTCGCCGTTGTTGTCGAGGGGTGTCGACCTCGCCCTGTTCTTGTGCTGGGGGACTTCAACGCGAAGTCAACAGCTTGGGGTTCCCCGGCCACAAACGTGAGGGGCGCGGTACTGGAGGAGTGGGCAGTGTCATGTGACCTACTCCTCCTGAACCGAGGTTCCGTCGCCACGTGCGTGCGTCATCGGGGCAGTTCGATTGTGGACATTTCTTTCGCAAGCCCTGCCCTGGTGCGCCGAGTTCGGAACTGGCGTGTCATGGAAGAGGTGGAGACGTTGTCCGATCACAGATATATTCGGTTCGACGTGTCTCCCCTTATCTCTGACACGTCGGTCGCGGTGGTTCCTTCTGGTCCGCGTTGGGCACTTAAGCGTCTAAATCGCGAACTCCTCCTGGAAGCTTCCATCGTGCAGGCCTGGGCGTGTGCACCAGATAGGCCTGTCGAAGTCGATGTAGAGGCAGAATGGTTCCGGGAGGCCATGTCGCACATTTGTGATGCGGCTATGCCCAGAGTTCAAAACAGACCTGCGAGGCGCCAGGTGTACTGGTGGACGCCTGCAATAGCGCAGCTGTGGGAAAATTGTGTAATCACGCGCCGCCAGTACTCCAGGTTTCGCAGAAGGCGTCGCCGCCCAAATGATGCGGAGGCTCGCGAGGCGGAGCTCCTTCAGGATTACAGGGAAGCCAAAAAGTCTCTTCAAGTGGCGATAAAGCGCGCCAAAAGAGAGGCCCGTCAAGAATTACTGGAGACTCTGGACCAAGATCCGTGGGGGTGCCCCTATCTTTTGGTGAGAGGCAAGATGCGCTCGGTGGGCCCTCCAATAACCCAGAGTCTCCTCCCAACACTGCTTGAGGAGGTTGTTGGCTCCTTGTTTCCGTCTCAGCCAGTGGAGCATACCCCTCCACCAATGGCTGCATCTCGAGTGCCTAACGCGGAATATGACAACGGCGTGCCCGAAGTCACTGAGGTAGAACTAAGGGCAGCGGTGCTGCGGCTTAAATCGAAATGCACCGCCCCAGGACCCGATGGAATCCCAGGTCGGGCATGGGTTCTTGCCCTTCAGGCTCTCGGGCCCCGACTGAGCAGACTTTTTAGCGCATGTATCGAACGGGGCCAGTTTTCGAGACTGTGGAAGACGGGGAAACTGGTCCTAATCCGCAAAGATGGACGCCCGGCAGACACTCCATCCGCCTACCGGCCCATTGTACTGCTCGACGAGGTGGGTAAACTCTTTGAGCGAGTGATCGCGGGACGCCTTGTCGAGCACCTTTCTAATGTGGGGCCGGATCTGGCGGATAATCAGTTTGGTTTCCGCAAGGGGCGCTCCACGGTGGATGCGATCATGCGCGTTAAGGCTCTGGCGGAGGAAGCAGTATCCCGTGGCGAGGTGATGTTGGCGGTATCTCTTGATATCGCCAATGCCTTCAACACCTTGCCCTGGAGTTGCATTAGAGAGGCTCTCGTCTATCATGGGATGCCTCTCTACCTCCGCCGCATTGTCGGGGCATATCTGTCAGAGAGAGCCGTCATCTACCCGACTCGGGCAGGAAACGGTCGGCGAAATATGTCGTGTGGTGTTCCGCAGGGATCGGTATTGGGCCCTCTTCTGTGGAACATCGGCTACGACTGGGTGCTGCGCGGTGTACTCTTGCCGGGTGTCGTTGTGACGTGCTACGCCGATGACACCCTCATGACGGCGCGGGGCAGGACGCACCGTGACGCAACCATAAAGGCTACGGCCGGGGTCGCCCAAGTCATTACTAGAATTCGGCGGCTGGGTCTTCAGGTGGCTCTCAACAAATCTGAGGCCCTCTGTTTTCATGGGCCTCGAAAGGGACCACCTAGAGGATCCAACCTTGTTGTGGGAGGTGTTCGCATCGGTATAGAGTCCTCCATGAAATATCTGGGACTCGTACTCGACAGCCGGTGGGACTTCGGACCTCATTTCCGAAGTCTGGCCCCCAAGCTCACGAGAGCAGCAGCCGCGCTTTCGCGGCTGCTACCCAACATGAGGGGGCCCGATGCCTCCTGTAGGAGACTGTATGTGGGGATCGTGCGGTCCATGGCCCTATATGGGGCCCCAATTTGGGCGGAGACCCTGACAATCCGTAATGTCGCAATTTTACGACGCCCACAACGGGTTATGGCTGTCAGGGTCGTGAGGGGATACCGCACGATCTCCTTTGAAGCGGCGAGTCTCCTAGCCGGAACTCCACCATGGGACCTGGAAGCGAAATCTCTCGCGATACTCTACCAGTGGCGTAGGGAGGCGCGAGGGGAGGGCCCGGGGCCTGCTCTTCGTGAAATCGAGGCGCAGCGGTCCCGGCTTCACCAGGTGCTCATGGCGCAATGGAAGGAACGACTTGAGCGACCGAGCGCAGGGCACGTCACAATTCTGGCGATAAGACCTGTTATGGAGGATTGGCTGGAGAGGAGACATGGCTTCCTCTCCTACCGGATGACCCAGGTGCTTACCGGACATGGCTGCTTCGGTAAGTACCTGTGTCGTATAGGACGGGAGCCAACGCCTGTGTGCCACCACTGCGGGGGCTGCCGCGAGGATACTGCACTCCACACGTTGGTGGAATGCTCTGCGTGGGCACATCAACGTGCCGACCTCGTGGCGGCTATCGGTGTGGGTAGCCTCTCGCTGGAGACCATGATTATATCTATGGTCCAAAGCGAGGGTGCGTGGGATTCCGTCGCCTCGTATTGCGAGGCAGTGATGGTTGACAAAGAAGCGGCGGAAAGGGAACGGGAGAGAGCTAGTACTCTTCCGTCCCGCAGAAGACGCACCAGGCGCCGGAGAGAGCAAAACGATCTCCGGCCTCCATAAGCGCTTGCCTGAGGGCGATGGATGGGGATATCCATCGCCCTAGCAGAAGCAGGCCTGAGGTGGTGGCGCGACGTGTTCTGCGCGTGCCACTCTCTAAATCAGAAGTAGGATCACACCATAGCGGGGTCGCCTCGTTAAAAGGCGGCCAAGTCTGCTGGGGTCACAGGGTTTTCCTTTCTAGGGTATACCTGAGGTCCCGGCTACAAGACGCGATGATGGAACACTGTGTGGTTTTAGTCGGTTCGAGGCCGACATACCACCTTACCGGCCCCGGTAGGGTGATGACCCGTGGGGGTTTCCACACATAAAAAAAAAAAGGGGTTTCTTTGTAATGGTGAAGCGTAACAAATATATTGTAACATATACAATATATTTGTTCCGCTTCACCATTACAAAGAAACACCTTAACGGCAAACCAATGATTTGGATAATACTTTTACAATACAATGGACTATCTCTTCTGTGTGAATTTATTGCTTGATTTATTTATATACAGAAATGTGATCAGCTCAGTTTTTTCCATAAATTTGTTGGCTAGTTCTCCAGTAGGAATCTAAGAATGAAAATCGAATCTAAAATAATAACGATTATAATATGAATATAAACTGTTTTGATTGTATTAACAGTGGTACAGCCATGCTTAGGCACGGGTCCGCTACTGGTGCGATACCACGGCCTCTCAGAAAACCAGTTGTGAAGCTTCTGCTTGCGTTGCATTTCCCCGAAATGAGGGAGGTTTCCGGAGGACTACTTTATTTGACAAGGAGCTGCGCCCTTTTCCTTATTAGGGCTCTTATATGGTCGAAACATTAATGGCAGGTGCAATAAAAGTAACATGCTCCTTTTCCAAACACTTCTATTTAAAATTTATATTTGCAAACATATATTTGGATTAAAAGCATTGACTAAAATGTTGATTTGACAAAAGCATTGTCAAATCAACACTTTAGCCATTAAAAAACTGTAGTAAATTTAAAACTAAGATTCAAGAAGGCCAAGTTTTCACGAAATTTTAGCTGAATATAATACAAACAAACTTTATTGACTTGTTATTTATAAAAGTCTATATTGAGATTTTTGTAGAAGTTAAAATGAATAAATAATAATTTGGATATGAAAGGTCTGTTACCGGTCAACAAATCAGACCTCATCTATAAATGTATGTAATGTTAACTTAGTTAGCAACTAAAACTTAGATCGTGTCGAAGTTTTTGTTCTAATTTACATACATATATACATACATACATACACTAACGCATATATATCCGAAGGGGTACGCAGAGACGTTATTATCGCCCACATTTTGCGGTCAAGCTCATTCCTGTAAACGTATATTTAGAGGAAAAGGGAGGATAGAAAGGGAAGGAATGGGATATTGCTTATAAAGTTGGATTAGTAGAAGCTTTAGCTAAATCAAGTCAGGGTGGCATACCTATAACTCATCCTCTCTATATAAAGACACCTTTAGTTAATGTATCAGGATCGAATTTAGTCATTAGATAAATGTGCAGTCATGCATGTAAACAAAGATAGGATTGCAGAATCTAAAGTAATTAATATTTTAAATTTCAGTGTTTCTTTCCACTAATGAAACGTACACGAATCTAGGTATATTACAGGCGTTAGGTATAAATGCATTGACAATGAAGTAATTGCTATAGGAACGCTTCTATGGCCACCTAAAAAAGCTATTGAAAAGTTTTTGTCGGGCGGTAACAAGGTGCAGGCCTATAGCGGTTGGGTCATGCCAGTCCTAACCCACTCCATTGGCATACTTCATCGCCCTGAAAAAACCCTCAGGCATACAATTTGCGGTTTTTCTCTTCTTACAAATGATGAATACTTGCACAGACATAACCAAGTGGAGAGGATAACAACCAAAAAAATCATTGCTTTTTTCAGAGGCTCACGTTAGCAAGCTGAGTGAAGGGCCTGATGCAGAAGGTAATCCTTCCTGAAACGTCGGTTCCTATCTCCTGAGCCTTAACCACTGGTAGCTTGGTCCCTATACCCGATACCCTGTGGGACATAATTTTTATATTTTTAAATATATTATGTTTATTTGTTTTTTTTTTTTCAGATATGTAAAAATATAATTTTGCACACACTAATATAACATTGCACACACGGCCGTCTGATCCCAAACTAAGCAGAGCTTGTACTATTGTAGCCTGACAGCTGATAAACATACTTTTATAAATATTTTAAAGACATACATATAATAGATACACACTTAGACACAGAACAAATAATCATGCTCATCACACAAATATTTGCCCTGGGTTGGAATCGAACCCACGACCTCTGGTTTTGCAGTCAGAGTCATCAATCACTAGACTAACAGGCTATACAGCTACTACTGCTGTAAGCTCATTGGTTCATTTTTTTAGAGATATAATAGTTGGTTTACATCATTAGGATAACAAGCAACAAAGATCCCTCATTAAATATATATCATTTCTAGTTTCATTGTATTAATGATATGTATTTAGCCTCTCAATTATAATCACAATAATGGGGGAATATGAACTATGTATGATTTTCATGAAGAAATATTGAATCTACCAAAGAACTATTGCATACGAAGAAACTTGAATAGTGTTAAAATTTATATAAGCTGCCGTCCCCAAATGTATGTGAAAATGATAATATTTGAGCAAAAAGAGATACATTTCATCGCATAGTCACCGCATTTATCAATCTCGTTTCCGGGTCACAGACGGGTCAACGTACATCCTTTCAACCCCTGATTTACAACACTTTAGGTTGATTTTATAATAATGAATCCATTTTATTCAATTATGTATAACAGATGATTAATTTACATTTGACAGCAACATTTTACAACAACATCTTGAGCAGAAATTATTTTATTGAAGAGAATCCTAAATGTTTTTCAATGTTCCCCTTTCTTTTTAGGGTTCTTTTCCCCAAAAGAAACAAAAAGGAAGCCCTATAGGATTACTCACTTGTTCGTCTATCTGTCTACCTGTCAACTACTACTACAAACTTATAATTTGCTGTCAAAAGCGACATCAATATATTAGAGAGAATGCAAACTTAAGTTGTTCTTGAAATAACGGTCGAAAATCTTTGAAGTAAACGATATATTACTTGACTGCACAAGAAGGAGGATTATATTTTTCGGGTATATATAAGAACGTCAGTGTGCAAGTGTGTGTATGTATGTATGTATGGTGTTTCCTTGTGACCCACCCTAAGCTCCTTAGCTTAAACAGCTTGAAGGATTTCGACATTTAGTCATTTAAATCGTCTTAATTGTCTGCCCACCTTTGAGGGTTATGAGGGGGGGGAGCTGGAGGGGAAAGAGGAGAGGGGATGTTGGGCCGGTACCCCCACTTACTCGGCATTACAAGCAAGCATTTATTGTCTACCGGTTTTCAACTGGTGACTGGTTTCGGTATTACGCGATAACTCCGTCATAAGTGAATCGATATTAATCATTCCTATTTTGTTATATGATAATCGTTTACCGGTGACGTCGGTAATCATGTATGTGTTTTTAAAGTCAAATTTACCAGTTATTAGATAGAATTTTGTTTATTTACGGAATTCTCGGTGTGTCAGACTGGCACATGACCGGTTTTTTCTTTTTATAATAATCAGCTTGGTGATGAACTTTTAATGGTACACGTTTTCTTAAAATGTACATAGGGTATACAAACTTCATTAAAGAAGCATGACCGTTGTCCTTTCATTTGCATGGACAAATGGATCTGTGTCAGCTCTGTAGTGAGAAATATGGCCTGTTGGCCGAACGCCATTAATAATGAATGACGACGGTAATGTTACTTGAAATTTTGAATTCCTACAGACTACCAAACAAAGCTACTTACAAAGGTCATTATTTTACTTAATGACTATCATAAATATAAGAAACTTTACTGTTTTATTAAACAATCTTCCACCTCTTACTTTAAACTCATAAGAAAAACATCAGTACCTTGTAGAAATACTTCTATGATGTGTACCTTTTTCAACAGGTTTTTAAGCAATTTACCCCTTAATTAAGAGATTTTTATCAGGTTTAAAATAATTGAAGCACATTTACTAGTATTGGCAGCCGCTGAGGTAATTTACGGCAAAATCTCGACTATGTTAAGAACTTTATATTTAATCAATTCTAGAGTAGAGACCGTCTATAGGATTAGTTTAGAAGATATAAAAAAATCATAAATCAACTATCGCACCATAGAGAAAGGTTGCTCTTAAAGCATGGTATAGTTATATGGTATAATGTTGACAGATATGGTTGAGTTTTCAAGAATTTTATTTTGGTTAGCTAAACTAATACAATGAAACATTCTTGGTAACTGTCATTAATCTAGAACTATTGTACATTCGTATATAGCGACAGATGAGTCGTTTCAAATATAATAAGTACTTGTATTAAGTGTTTATTTAACGTTCCTCTTTCCTTGGAACCGTTTTCTAAATTCATCTAGACACATATTATATTTTTCTTGAACTTTTTTAAAAACGAGACATCTTTGAAAAAATGGTAAAATGCCTTTTCTTGTCATAGAAACTTACTGTCTTCTTAAAATACTAACATGCAAGGGTGTGTATAATGTGTTTAGGAACATTATTAATTATACAGAGCCATCGACATTTTACATCTATAAACGTTGTTTTATGTCAAATGGTTAAAAAAATAAACAGACAGCCAATAATGTTGTCACTTACGAACGCTTCATTATCCGGATTCCAACAATATGAGATGAGATATTTTCCGTGTGTTTGCATTTCCTATTCGCCTTGACACAGACAATTTACCGTATGTTTATGAGAATATGTAGCACGATTTCACTGACAGTGGCTTGAATTCGTCACGCTGAACAAATGCGGTCAGATAATCCAGTGATGGTTTGTTTGCTAACGAGATGTGCCAGGTAGATAGACAAGTGATAATGTACGCAATACTCACTAATAAAGACAATTCTACGTAAAAAAATTAGTAGAATTATACATAGACTAAAAATGTAGCACAAAACAAAGAGTATAAATAATTAGATTACACGTAGTATCATTTCAACAATGGTAGAGCCATGCTTAGGCACGAATGGGCCAGTTCGACCGGTGCGATACTACGGCCAAAACCTGTTGTGAAGCAACGCTGAGTTGTATTTCCCCGAAGTTAGTTAGGTTTCCGGAGGCCCAACTCCACCTCTCCTTTCTCCTCACTGTTGTCCCCTTCTTTTTTTCCATATCCTCATCCCCCTCTCTTCTTTCCCCTCCCCTCATCCCTCATCACCCTCAAATCATCATCATCACCGTCCATAGACGGGGGTTGTCACTTACCATCAGGTGACGCGTCTGTTCGCCTGTCCCCCTATAATATAAAAAAAATAAAGTATGAATAATTAGATAATGAGTACATTACATAAATATACACAGTTCAATACTTATAATGCTTATATATAAACCGAGAGAGTCGCGATAGCCTAAGGATAGCTACTTAAATGCAGGAAATCATTAAAGAATAATCTTCACCAATCAGAAAGGAACGTCAAAAACAATTTTACAAAAAGACGTAAAAAATTGCCTCAATCTAATCTTGAAAAAGCTACTTTTAGGGAAGTGATTAGTTTAATCGGGTCTTGAAAAATTGAGACTTTATCCTGTGAACCATTATTTGGCTCAGACGATAACGTCGAATACTTATAGAATAAAAATGCTGTGTTAGTAACTGAAATGAGATCTGAAAATTGGTCAACGCTTTCAACGTCATAATAAGGAGTAGGACTATAGTATATCCATTTGATCAGTCAACAATTATCGAAAAATTATCTTAGAGTGGTAGAGCCATGCTTAGGCACGAATGGGCGGGCTCGACCGGTGCGATACCACGGCCTCACAGAAAACCGGTTGTGAAGTAACGCTTGCGTTGCATTTCCCCGAATTGAGTGAGGTTTCCTGAGGCCCAATTCCCCCGCCCCCCTTTTCTCTCTCCTCATCTCCTTTGTCCTTTTTCCATCTCCTCATCCCTCCTCTCTTCTTTCCGCTCCCTGCATCCCCTATCCCTCATCACCCTCAAAGGCGGGCAGCGCACTTGCGACTCTTGAGTTGCAAGTGTCCATGGACGGCGGTGTCACTTACCATCAGGTGACCCGTCTGTTCGTCTGTCCCCCTATAGTATAAAAAAAAAAAAAAAAAAATAGATTTGCTTCTAGTGTCTTGCATGCAACTTTCTGCTATATTTAGATCCGAAAGTCATATTACATTAAAAACACTAGCAGTACAACGCGTAGAATATAGATACATTTTAATATCTAAGAATCCGGAAAAGTTTTAATTTACAAACCTTAAAACCACAGGTAAGTTCCCTTACTAAACCCTAAACACCCAACAACAATATATTCTCACATTTTTTAATCAAATAACACTCCGCTGTTCACAGGGTCGTAGTTAACAAACAAATCGATAACTCATACGTGCCGGTGACCGACTGTAGGTGAACAAAATATCGGAGGCGGCGAGCCGTAGCAGTGGGAGATCAAAGCGGGTGTGCCTTTGATGAGCCGACGAGCGAGAACCCGTTCCCACCGCACTCCGTAAAACACTAACCGATAATATCTCTTTATTAAAATAATTCTAACATATTTTCATTCATGATACCTGGTTTTCATGGTCGAATTTTCCTCTATTTCGATAGTGTTGACAATGTTAAACAATTTTTCTTTTTTTCTTTTTGTACACCTTCACGACGACGACCTAACAACATTAAAGTGTAACAACATTTAAAATATGTACATTACTGCACATACCAGTAAAATAACAAATTATAGCATTTGTATATTGAAATCTAGTTTCAAAAGCGTGTTTTTTATTGTTTTAAACTATTATTTTGTTAACTGAAACTATTGGGCAATGGCTCGTAAGGAATTCCATTACAATGTGACACCTGTTTTGTGACGGATGGAACATCAAGGTATTGGACATGCTTCTTGTAGTTGCTAAGTAAACCAAAGTTTCGTGACGTCTTGGTCTTCTCCATTGAATTGAGATAACAAATTTTAAGTAGGCATTAAAATTTGGTATCTCAATTAATTTGTCACAACAATACTAAGTAAGTGACAAACTAAGTGATATACAAATTGACATAAAACTATATAACTAATATATATACATAATTATGGTAAGTGAGGTACAACTATATATTTTAATTTCTTCTTTAAATTTAAATGAACCAACTTCGAATATACTTATAAACTTCTATGTTGGTCTTATTTAAATTGAAATGAAATGAACCGTTTCTTTTGAAACCTATTACACATTTGTAGTTTAGTTTATGATGGATATGGAAGCTAGTTGAGAGGAGTTCCCCTTAACGGTTTACTGCCACCGTCTCGTGTTTGTTTTTATTACCTAATTTATCTGAACGAGACCCTTAAACCTAATGAAAAAGGTAACAAAAATCGTTAAAATTAGTTTAGGCTTCGTCTCAGTCCTGCATCTTCTCGAAGTGGCCGTGGTTGGCAGATGCGTTGGGCTAACAAGTTTAATTTTCATTTTCTTTCTTCTTTCGTCAATTTTGTTTTTTGTAGAAAAGGTTTTTCTTTCAGTATCTTTTCTTAACTGTTGTAGGCGATACAACATTCAAATAATAAAATGTGACATGTGTGTTAAGGTCAGTCGCCCAGTTATCGCCGCTGCAGTTGTCACCTTTCTATCACGCTCCGTATATTATCTTTGTTGTTGTAATATAAATATTTCGTGACTTTGAAACCTTGTGGCTGTTATTTTGAACTTCTGACCACTACAACTGTAAAAAGAAAACTATTTGCAACTGCGGCCAGTAGAACCTGAATACTGAATATAATTTAATAACACTGACGTAATAAAAAAATCCCAGTGCAATATTACAAGGTGGTTGGCAGGATATGGCGTTCGTAACTTAATTGGATAGATACTCGAGTAATTAAAGCTAGCAGGCTGCATACATGAACCGGCTATCGCAAGAAAATCCGAGCTATATAACCATATGTGTAGGATAATAACTTTGCAAGTGTCTTTATATTATATGAATTTATACACTTGGATATTTTTACTATACCCATTTAAAACAATAAAGATGTAATTCCTATACAACATGCCGATTAATAGTTCACCCCCAGCACAACTTACGCCCGTAGCGTCTACGTCACTTTTATCCCCCATAACAAATCCACTACGCCACAGTTCGTCTGAGCCAAATATAATGAATAGTAGTGACAAACAACTACGTAATGATTGTGAATTTATAAATATTACTAAACGCAAATTATTGCCTTTTGTGATCTTAAGATCTCATCTCATCTCATATGATATTGCAACGCGTAGACATAGCTGCCTGCGTCGAATCTGTTATGAATACCGACTTAATTCACGTTTTAAACTGCTATGATGCCGAGATGGCTGCTTATAAAGCAGTCAATGCCGTCTCCTCAATGGTTGTCAACAACTGTCGTACTTCCAATATTCCGAGCAAAAGGCGTATCATAAAGCCTGCATTACGCTCGGTCTTGTGAGGTGTATGCGACATCGTGATAATTTGTACCGTAAAAATACTGTAAAAGACACTTAAAATTATATTAGGTATATGTAAAATGCTGTAAAAATATATTTAAAAAAATAAAACGACAACACAAGCAGACACAATTAAAAAATATTATACGATATTTTTTAAATTGTGACCTATGGTGACCTGTAACCTAATAAAAGCATCTCGAATCTCAATAAAAATAAGACACTAGCCACTGAACCTTTGATCATTATGACTAATCCGGTCGAATCATTTAATACAGTCATTGATTACTATTAATGACTACTATTATTATTAGCGTCTAAAATTATAATCCGGACAGACGTTGACTGTCCAGGTTGTGCCCATCGGTATTCCTTTTTTTTTTCTTTTTTTTTTACGTGTGGAAACCCCCTCGGGCCGTCATCCCACCGGGGTTTTCGGTGGAACGGTGTGTCGGAATCGCACCGACTAAAACCACACGGTGTGCCATCCTGCGCTTAAAATAGGAGGAATCCGGGAACAGCTTTGGTAAGACATCCGGACCCCTCCTAGCGCCTGTTGCCCGCAACAGCGCGGGCACCACCTTCTGGTAACTCTCAATTAGGCAACGTCCAGGCACACCAGGACGTCGCCTCCTCGCGGCTGGCCATATGGCGGATGGAGGGGAAAATCCGTCCCGACCATCCGCGGCCACACTCAGGGCGGCATGAGGCGCTGGTAAGCGCGCCTACGCCGCCCGGTTCGCCGGCGGCGAGTTGGGTCCGAGTGGAGATCGTCCTCCCGGGCCCGCTCCGCCGCCTCCTTCTGCGAGATAACGTCCTTACAGAAGGTTGCGACCGCGGTGAAATTCCTGTCGCTACCGGCCATGGAGCGTATGATGGCCAGTAGCGAGAGATTCTCTCCGATGACTGCAGTGAGGACGACGCTGCGCCGCCCAAGCGGGGCAGTTTGCGAGCGTATGTTGAGCCGAGTCCTCACTGCAATCGCAGTGGTGGCAGGCGGGACTCAATTCCCTCCTAGCGACCGAGTGCAGGTACTTTCCGAAGCAGCCGTGCCCGGAAAGAACCTGCGTCAGTCGGAAAGAAAGAGTCCCTTGCTGCCGCTCTGCCCATTCGACGATGACCGGCTGGAGCGCCTCCACAGCTGCAAAGCCAGCACGTGGAGCCTCCAGCCGGGACGACCAATTAGCCATCGTGGCTCGACGAGTGGCTTATAAAATTCTAAAAATGCTTTCATTACACATCAAAAAAGAAAGAAACAAAATATGTTTATTTTGCACTCAAACAAAGACTAGACATGTAATAGAAACTAATCTTAGTCAGTATAAAAAAAAGGAAGTTTTGCCAGAGTCGAAAATAGTCATTAGCATTCTGTTCCTTCTTCAAAAGAAGCGTTTGGATTATGCCACCAACAAAAGTAGTCCTCGTGGACAGTGAGCTACCGTCAAGTTTTTATACTGATATATATAACTAAATATCTATCAAGGTAGTTATAACAAAGTAAGTGATATGTAATAGATTAAATATAATATAACAAATTAAAAAAAAAATAAGATATTGCATGCTGTCATGGCTGAACATTGCTGATCAACCTTTTGTAAACACCATCTATATATTGTACCCGTGTTTCGCAATAAAGAATTTGAATTGAAAAAACAAATTGGAGTAATAATAGTGGTACGATATACGATAGTCATGGGTTTTCAAAGGTTTTTGCATTAGGACGATTAGTTATTAGGCACCTATAGTATAAAAGCCTCAAGTACTAACCCAGTAGTGTTAAAAGTAATTAATTGAATTTATAAGTTGAGAGTACTATTCATTGTGTTGTATTAAAAATAAAATTATATGCACTTCATTTTTGACGTTTACGTTTAAGTGAAACATAATTTATTATAATTATTATCATTTATTAAAGGTTTAATATATATATATATATATATATATTCGTGAATCTCACTTCTAATACGATTAAAAAGAAAAAATGAATATTTGACTTAAACTCAAACGGAAGGAACGCCAGCAGCGATACACACTACACGACACACACACACAGTTATACACACACAGGGAAACGCATATTTCCTAAGATTCTAATGTAATCTGGAACGCAACACACACTTTTTAACTAATATGGTATATACTACTACTATATATATATATATATATATATATACATATATATATATACATACATATATATGTATGTATATATTATATACATACATATATAATATATACATACATATATATAATTATATACATATGTATTTTAACATTGTAAAGCCATTCTTAGGCACGAGTGCTCCAGCTCCACTGGTGCAATGCCACGGCCTTACAGATAAGCGCTAGTAGTCTCTCTTGGAGTTATGAAATATTTGTAATACAAAATGTATAATATTGAGCTACAAATACAAATCGGCAATGTCCTATTGATGAGATGTTTTTTTTTTTCAATTTTTAATGTTTATAACGATTAAAGACAGCGTAAATGCAAAATAATGTGAAGGCAATTGTATTTTTTTTTACATAGCGAGATATACAACCCTGAATTGCTTTAGCTATTGCTTGTACCTCCCAATCCATCTTTATAAACCATACCTGTTTCTATCCTTATTTAATACGATTTCTATCTTAGGATATTTTTACTTAATAGGCTTGCCGCCCCACCCCCACGTTGGAGATACAGGTTGTGACTGTCAGAGTTTTATACAGTTTCTATTAAATGACCTTAAAATATGAGACAACTTTCTGAAACACCCGGTGTAATAATATTATGATTAAAAGTTTTCATGACAGTTCAATAACGATGAGTGAATATATTCTTTTTGTCTGAAAACTATTAAAAAGCAATTGAGTTTTCAACCTCTGATTATTTTTTTTCATTGAAATAGAACCAATCCACATAGCTTGTTCCGAATTTTTAAGCATCCTTATTCAGTGCAGGTTGTTACTCTAAAAGTCAATTTGCAAAAACTCAAACGATTCCAACAAAGGATTTATTCCAAGAAGTGATCTTTCTTAAAAAACCTCCTTGATCTTTGATCTCTGTGTACAGATGAAATAATCGTCTCAAAAGTAAAAGTAATTTAACAAAATTAGTAATTCTCAAATCTTCTATCTTAGTAATATTTATATTTTTAGTAAATATCTTGTCGAAGAATAATATATATCATATTAAGGATAACGGCTGTATGCGGGTATGAGGCGCCGGCGCCGAAGAGTCGCGACGTGATGGCGTTTGGTAAAACTTTCGTCTTGAGATTCCATCTATAGGCTAAAACCAAAAGCTCACTACGAGTTTCGTATCGTAAAGAAACACTAGTTATTGACTCTGCCCTCAAGCTTACAGATACTTTTGTCAGGAAAGCAATCTTAAAGTTTCATGGTTATAAAATTTATACGCAATGCACCTGAAAGCATGGTTGTTCAATTATTCAAATCATTTATCGTAACACTTGTAGCTACGTCAATGTCTATAACTACTCAAATGCAATGAATTTGTAAGTAAGTATTTTTTAAATACGTAAATAAATATATTCAATATAAAACATAGAACCATAAACTACCAATCATTTTGTAGCTATTAAAAGATATACATCGCAATATATTATACTTTATAATGCATTAACTGATTCATGTGCTATCACTGCCAATGTACTGCTATCCTTGTCTGCTAGTGCATTAGATAAACAACGATTTTCCTAAGACGGAGCGATGTACCCAATCGATGAAGCACAATTGATATAATATAATACAATCGATAGTAGTATATAATTCGCACGGTTAGCCTTGTTAGGGTACTAACAAGACTGAGTTTATTGAACACTCAATAATGCGCAAACAACACCAAATTCTTATATTTCTGACATCTGAATGAACCAATCTGAATGAAATCGTGTAATGAAGTCTAATCGATTACAAATCAAGAGCTTATTGTTAGTCAATGTGCGTAACACGATTCGCTACGATCTAACAAGTCCCTTCTGCAAACACGTGTGGATAATCTGAAATGGAACGTGTAGGATTATATTGAGAGTATAACGAATGTATGTACGTATATATGAGAAGGGTCTTAAATTGAGACCACCGTGTTCTGTAACTTGATGTCAGTAACTCAATCAAGTGAACTGCACAACAACAACAATTGAACATGTAATGGTTAATCGATTTTGGTTTTTCATTCAGAAATATCTATTCAGATTAAAAACTAAATTAAGATAAAGTACAAGCATTTTCCACATATGATGTCAGCCATTAACGAAATATCTTTGCAATACCAATAAACCAGACCATTCCGCTTAAACACTTTACTGGCATAAATTATACGGAACGTTGCGCTTTTTATTAATCCACAAAAGTATGCTTGTGTTTTCTTTACTATTCAGAGAATGACGATTTCTCTTTGTGAAAAAATGCTCGATGGTCAGTAAAGTACTGATTTAATGCAAGGTCTCAACATTAAAAACAATATTCGAATCAAACATCTCACATCAATTTATTTTATTATACATACATAAGCTCACGCCTCACTCCCATAGACAACAGCCCGCCACTTGCCTCTATCTTTACATACATAACGAACTTCCTCACTGTCATTAAACCTTTCATACATTCCCATCTGTTTCTTGTACTTCTGGCCTGCCCTTTCTTCAAACATTACAACTTCGATCGATGTAGATTCTGGGTAGTCCATCTCTGCTGGCATTATATTGCCTTATTTACTAGATTACTTTGCTTATCTTACCTTAATTTTTTTATGCGGTAGGGGGCAAACCAGCAGACGGGTCACGACGGACGGACGGACGGGTCTGATGGTAAGTGACAACGCCGCCCATGAACACCTGCAACTCAAGCAGTGTGTGTGTTGCCGGCCCTTGAGGAGGACGCTCTTTTCTTGAAGGTTTGAAGATCGTATCGATCCGGCAATATGGCAGGCGATAATAAAAAAGGATTCGTACACGGAGTATTCAATCTCACCAAATGCAGCCAGCATATTGTAGCATAAATGCAAAAACACTAGAATCCAAATCACTCGAGAGCTCCCGAGATGAACAGTAAACTGGGGCATTATTTGATCCGATAATTGGAGCGTTTTCTTGCTATTCTACCTACCTGCTATCGAATACGAATTCAGTTACGTGCAAATTAAGCTTAGAAGGACTTCATTTAGATTAGTTAGTTAGTATTGACAGTATTCCACTGTATTTACAAAGATATCATTGAAATTATTCCACTGTTAACAATACATAATGTCGTTATATCTTAATTTAAAAGTACATTGCGTATTAGTTCATTAACTATGATAGATGAGATCTCTCTTTGTAGTCTATATTACTATAATAACAATAATTATTCAAAGAGATAAAATCTTATTTAAAAATTTTCGGACGCGAAAAAGTGTAATCTTAAAAACAAAATTAAGTTATTCGAAAATAAAACCAGCATAAATAGTGCTCCATATAAAACATCAAAAATTTCATTCTATTTCTTGAAGCCAGCAAAGTTTAAAATTAAAACATGTCATATTGTGTGTAAGAAGTAATAATAGGAATATTAATAACTTGACACACACACACACACACGGCCGTCTGATCCCAAACTAAGGAGTTATTGTACTACGGTAACCAGACAGCTGATAAACATACTTATATACTTCTAAATACATACATATAATAGATAAATAAGACCCAGACACTCATCATCAGAATTAGTGCTGAAACTAAGCGATGCGATCAAAACTTCGCTTGTAAAGTTGCGGAATTTATAAGGCAAGGAAATTTGCTTTTAAAACTTTACAAGAGTAGCGTGACTGAATCAAAACTCGGGCTAACGAGATTTCCCTCCGCTGATTATACTTGTGTGAACTTTGTTCCCACAAACGATTTTATGAATTTGAAAGCCTTGATGTTGTTCCAGCGATCACTCATTCATGAGAATTGTTTACTGCAAGTTCGTCTTTTCAAGCCTTAATATGATAAAACATTCATTGGATCTGAGCATGTTTATTATTGATATTTGAATATTAACTTAACTCTTCGTTTCGCTCAAAGTCATGTAAGAAACTTTCGTTCCAAAAACAATAAACTTCTCCTATGTCCCTGACTCTATCTCTAGTCAGTTCTACATGTATATATATATGTAAGGTCAGGCCAATTCTCAGTTTTAATAAGCTTAACGTATAATAGTTGTATAGGGTAGGTATAAATCAACTTAAGAAACTAAACTTTAGTTTATCCCAGGAATGGCGTTACGTGTGTACCATGTGAACTGAGGGTTAAGCCTCGTTGCCTTAAATAATTTTAAGCAAAGTAGAAGTTTGTGTGTCCTTGTAACTCCATATTTGAAAAAAAAAAAATGGATTGGTACGTTTGTGTAAGTAGGTTTATTTGTCTAGTAAAGGTCTAGAAGGAATTTATATTACAATGACAATGTTAATTTATGTGAACTTTTTAAAATATTTTAATTAAATCTACACAGGATTTATCATTTTTGCTTATATGAATATGTTAAACTGTATTAAATGTTGACAGGTTGAATAAAAACGGCCTCGGAGGCCAAATAATTTTGGGTAAATCTTGCTCCTTTATGGATATGGCCTCAAATGTACGAATTCCTTACTACGCCATAAATATGGGCGCAGATACAGACTGTACATTCGAATATTCCAAGTTAAAAGTGACATTGGTGATAGTGAGATAAGTGTGTAAAACGACAAAGGCTCCTTAGTAAGTACCATTAGTGCACATAAGTATGAAAGTACACAGTGTTTAAATTGCACCATTCAATGATTAATACAATATAATTTAGGAGATCATGCTGCAACTGGGTTGCCCTTTGAAGTCATACCATTGTACAGTGACATTAATTGTACCCGTAGGAACGGAATAAAACACACTGCAAGTACTTTTTACAGTTTTTTAAATATTAGTAACCAAAACACTCAAACCACAGATTTAAAAGCCCTTACTAAAATAAAAGGACATATCTTTTACTCTAGACAAGAGTAGTTTATTAAATGTTTCTTTGTAAACTGAGACTTAATAAAAATATTATCTTAATAATAATTTATATTAGTTGTTGTCTAGTAGATAGCATGAATAAATATTGTTTGAATATTCAAACACCATTCTCAAAGAACTGCCTTGCTTTGTAGTATTATTGCGTTAATTAAACGAATAAATAAATATGTTATCAAAGTAAAATTTATTAAAATAATTCTAATGTAAATGTAACCTTTGGTTTATAATAAGTATTGGAATACTTATGAAGGTAAACCAATTTATTTAATATAAAATAATATTACACTAACTGTAACTTGAAGAAATTTATTTTGACTATTCTCCTAGACATCAAGAAGCTTATGATGACAAAAACAAAATATTTATAATGTACTAAAACCCATGAACCTTGAAACTGAAAATCATTCCTGGATTTTTTATCCAGGATTGATTTTCAGTTTGATTGAAAAGTATTTAAGGTTTGCTTTATCTGTGTAGTCATACTTAAATTCAGAAGGATTTGCTCCGTGCATAAATTTATTATATTATTAGATTTTATTTTTCCGGAACAAGTTATGTAAATGATTATATATATATATATATATATATATATATATATTAATATACAAAAGGGAGTTACAGTTAACTTACCTAAATAAAATCATAACTCCTTATCCATAGCACACTCGATCCGTATATGAGGGAATAAATGGCTAAGCGTGTTTTTTAACTTATAATAATTCATGTTGTACTAACATGAATAATTATAGCTCATTTCCTAAGTCTAGTAGATCCCATCGGGATGGAATCTACTAGACTTATATACTTAAATGGATATTTAAATTTCAACTCAACTAAAGTTGATGCCCAAACCAACAAGTCCTTAGACAAATTGCTACATAAGCTTTGAGTAATTTCGGAAAATTATCTCAGCGCAAAGTGTAGTGTAAGTGTAGGACCCACCATGCTTCAAACTTTTAGAAGACGAACATACCTTAGAAGTGAAACAGTACACGTCATGTACAAGACAACACCGTACGCTCGTGCCACTTCCTCCATAAAATAACAAAAAAATTACAGACCAAGGTTTACAAAATAATTCGATGACGTACTGTTGTAATACTTCATGCGTATTCAAATGATTTCTGTTTCAGATACCATATTATCCTTTCGTTTTCTTTCAAAAAGGTTTATATAATATATGCAGTGAGAGAGAGACCTTGCTGCACCAAAATATCAGGCTGCAAAATCTATACTATAAATCATTAAAGCATCCACATACATATTGAAATCATCATACACAATACAAAACGACCACTGTAAAATACTACCGTGCCAAAAGAATGTAATTAGGTACTATACATTCACATTACATACATACATATGCCCCACCTTTTTTTCATCACGAGAAGACAGAGACGTCAAAACGGCATTTGCTACAATTCTGACATATAACTGCGTCTCCCGCCGGTTAAAACATTAAAAGAAAAACTGCCTGTGACACTTGGTGTGATTCTAACGATGTTGTACATTCAAATATGTTGAGGCGTTTAGTAGGACAGAAGAGAAATTCATCCCTAAAAAAATTACACTCCATTTTGGGCATTCTTTTAAAAAGCTTTTATTTAGATGAAATCAAAATATTTTTTGTAGCCTTGTTCCCATGATCGGTTATAAACTGTTACTTCGCCCTTATTTCATAGTTTACGTTGTTGTCGTCAGTGCTAAAAGATGTAACATTGAAGAATAATTTGTGTGTATATACCTCGTTAATAAACTATCGATGATTGGCGGTTACTTAATTTGGGGTGACCTTGTATCAGAACCACAAGTTCAAATAGCATGTTGACGAAACCGCAAGGACAAGGATGTAACTATAAATGTTTGTACATAAGCGGGTTCACTATCCTGTTACATAGCGTGTGAGAACTTTATTGTAACGAGCTACGTACTGGTAATGTGTGGTTTGATGGAAGTTCAGTTCATTTCCTATATATTAGTTGAAAAGAATCTTTTTAAGCCGTTTTAACTAAATTTCGAGGAACGTGTAATTTGGAAAATTGAAAGTTCATATTTATAGAAAAGACATTATTTTATAAATAAAATGTGTTATAGGTTTCATAGTAGTAAAAAATAGTACTTATATAGGATTCCTGTGACTTTAAGAAGCCACAGGAAGTCTATATAGTTTGTAGAAATTATATTATTAAAATCATAGATCAATAGTTAAAATAAAATTTCAAGATTTAAAATTCTGGAAGCTCCTCGACTTGGAGCAGAGCCAAACAATTAAAAATTGGGATAATTCACGATTTATATGAAGCTTAGAAATTGAAGACTCACTCTTTGAGATCGTTAATATTATCATCAGTGCGGAAGGGCAATCTACACGCGATATCGATCTAAAAATTTACTCGGTAATATGTATATTTAAGACCAGGATTTGCGGAAGTGTGTATTTTAGACTGGACAACACAACTACAGTCAACTGTGCATAATATTATCAGCACACAAAATGAGCTTTAAGTAAATGTAGATAGCTCGTTTACATACATACACACCTATATACGGTCACGCCTGTGTCTCTGAAGATTTTTACAAAACACTCACAATCTGACCTGGTATTTTTGTTCCATAAAGTGCCCAGTTGAAGCCTGGCCAAGCTTCAACTGGGCACATTACGAACTAAGGATCAGAAATTTGGGGTTTGTCAAAAAGGAACGGTAAGAACAAAGGAGGGATTATTAATCAAGTCAATTTAGGTGTAATTTTTATTTTATGAAAATATATATTTGATGACTATTGTGAAGAGTTTAGAAGTTTATTGACATTTCTGAAATACCGAATCGTAATCCACTGATGGACAAGGACTATCCTCCTCAACCTCTAATCTTGGAAATAGCACTTGGTCCTCCATTGGCAGTCCAGATATCCATAGGCAGTATGTAATCTGATTTCATAGTATCGTAGTATCGGATCAAATTGTCAAATATTTGGGTGTCCAATTTTCGTTAAAGACACTTTCATAGCAGATGTAACACGTAGCCAAGCGTTGATCGTGTCTACATTAATGAAATATTCATGGGTGTGACATGGTGTTTGCGAGCCCTTTGATAGCGCGTAATCTCGCCCAACTAGATGAATTAAACATTAACATTAAGTACTCAAGCTGCATCACTCGCGGTTTAGAAACATGTCAAAGAATTGTGATGAATATATACAGTAATAATGCATTTAGTTTATCTCATGTCCCAGTAGATCATTTCATGAAAGGAATTTTTGTATCAGTAAATAGAAGTCTTATTGACTTTATTAGTAATGACTGCTCAGTCTTTGGGCTCTTTCAATTTAGACGTTTCATGTCGGACGGCTGCCACACATTTACTGTGCCGCTTGCGCTGAATATAAGCCTGGCTAGGCTTCAACTGAGTACTTTACTTTATAAAAAAAAAAAGAAAAGAAGAAGGAAAAGGGGAGAATATTGCTTATTCTGGTGCTATTAGCAATAGCTCAAACACCAGCTTAAGCTCTAACCAGTCTTTTCTCCATATTAGCTTAATATTTAAAGAGAGTACTTAACAGCGTTAAGTAAGGTCAACGCATAAAACCTTTGAGTAAAATATAGAATTGAACATTGTCTTTGCGAACAATGAAGCAGTTCTTTTGTTACGGGAGTGATATTTTAATCTTGCAAAACGTATTGTCGCTTTGAATGTCACGAAACGAAATGAGGTTAGTTATTTTACTCGTAACTTTAGCCTTTGTATTGATATAATTCTTTGTAATTGAATGATGATAATTTACTAAGTAAGGTAACAAGAAACTGGTAGTTGTTAAATTATTTTATTACGGTTTTAAATATCTGTAAAATAGACATGATTATATGATTTATACAAACGTACTTTAAGGAGAATCAAACTGAAAATTAAAAAAAAAAATACCAACTAAGAAAAATCTTTTCTTGATAAAAATTGTTTACTGGTTTAAACTGTCAAACAATCAGAATGATACGACGAGGAATTCAGAACAAAGGAGAATGAATGAGTAAATCTATTATAAAAATAAATTTACCCTTTAAAAACATATTTAATTAGAAAGTGGGAGCACCACATCAAGACCGAGCCGTAACATGTAGTGACATGTAACAGCCATTCACTAACAAGACTTCTATTTACTGCAATAAATATGTTTCGTTTCCGTGAACTTATCACCTATATATGTATATTATGTGGAAAATACAAAAAAAAATGTTTCTACCTATGTCCGGGTCCATTATAAACTCTAAAGGCATTCCAACCGATTTGGCTTAAATAGGATTTATTAAAATAAAACAATGCGAAGATGGTTCTAGACCACAATGCATTATGGGATTAATTGAATGCATTATTACTATTTATATGCATCACATTCCATTGATATGCTTCTAAACCGCGAGTGTCGCGGCTTACGAATAGATATTTCGTAAATGTCAACAAATTTTAAATCCGTTCACAATAGACATTAAAACACCTAAATTTAGTTGATCTATAAGCTACGCTATATCAGCCTTTCAGTAGGTTGCAGGACAGACTAATTGCTAATATAGTAGTACTATTTTCATATGCATATTGCGAGCGAACAACCGGCTATCTTGTACCTCGACTTATTAATAACTTGCCATATGAATTAGTTAATAGTGTGACCGATAAGAATATTAAATGTAAACTAAAACAATACTTCCTTAACCTATTGTAGATAATGTTTTAGCATTTTTTCATAGATTTTTTTATTTTTTTACTCTCGATGGCTCAAACATAAACCTATGTTGTTTCCTCAGATGCCGTCATTTTGTATAAACCTAGTCAAGTTGTCTATATGATAAATAAATGAAAAAAAAAAATACGAAGTTATACGAGCTATACTCTAAAATTATAAATTGTTATGAAATATTTAAAACAATGACGATAGAGACATACTTACTAAAATAAAACAATTATTTTTTACAAATTTGTCATGATTTAAAACTAGTTTTAGTTATATGCTTGTCTCAAAGATTAAGCCTTGCATGTCTCAGTGCAAGCCGTATTAAGGCGATACCGCGAATCGCTCAATTTATCAGTTTTGTTTCCTTAGATTTTACTCAGTTACTTGGATAACTGTGGTATTTCTAGAGCTAATACATGCAATCAGAACTCTGACCAGTGATGGATGAGTGCTTTTATTAGATCAAAACCAATCGACTCTTTCTTAATCTTGCACTAGTGCCAAAAGTAAATTAGAGTAAGCCTGGTTTTGTTCTAACCAATACAGTAATATTTTTTCAGTAATTAGAAGGTAATAAGAGTGTAATAACAGTTATAATATACAAATATTATATAAATACTTGAATACTGAATCTTTCACTTTAACTTTACTTCTATTTTGTCTAAGTCTATTCTAACAATATTAACAAAATTAATCTCCAATATAACTGTAAATACTCTGTACTAAGTACTCGTCAAAAGACCCTTTAAGAATTCTTATCTCAATATTATTGGCCATTAATCGTTAACGAGGCCCATTTTACTTTTTTGCACATAAGAAAATATTCAGCAAAATATTATAACTGCTACAAAAGTAGAAGGGATTCATGAATCAAAATCAAATGTGATAAGGACTGCTTAAGACCATGGGTGATACCCCCGAGATTCGGAAGCCGTCACCAACAGTGAAACCCTTTTTGCTTTAGAGTACTCCATATGAAAATTGAGGAAAACCTCATGAGACTGCTTCGTATATAAAATGAGAAAATTGCGTTTAAGATAGTCACAAACTTTCCATAGGCTTGCATTGGCATTGCAGATAAAATTACACGGGCCTATATAAAAGACGGAGGACCTCGAGCAGCCCTCTTTCCCTTTTCCCTGTTGACCCATTTCTTTGTACTAAAAACTGTTAAATTTATTGATCAGGTGTGTTTCATTTAGTTTTCCCGTTCGACGAAGTTGCTAATTACCACATTCATGTTAAACCAAGGGCTTTAGGTCTATTGCAAAGAAACTGGTGTAGTGCCATACTAAAAAGTTCGAAAATTATTTTGCTACCACGTTACCCTTAGAGGACTTGAAATCTCAGACATCAGGCAGTTCAAGGCACATGGTATGCGACCCTGACCTACCTTGTGACTTATGAGTTGCGGGTGTCCATGGGCAGCGGTAGTAACTTACCATCAGGTGACCCGTCTGCTCGTTTGCCCCCTATTGCATAAAAAAAGAACACTTCTTTTTCCATTTCAATACACTCAACATTTTCTTATTGATTTAACAAAATAACGGTAGACGGCAATAGAGGGCAACCCTGTCACTTTCATGGAACTAAATTATAGTGAGCTTTTGATATGCTTTTTTCTGAAGACACACTAGCGTAGTGTGGTATATCTTGCACATATAAACTGTAGTAATGTATCAAGCTATGGTTAACAGAACTCCTTGTTAGAACACTTTTTATTTACAAATCACTAAAGCAAGTTATCTCTGTTTATTTTCAAGAATACATAGCCTCCCTTTCGTGCCGTTTGAGTCATCTACGACTCGCCATACTGGCGCTGTGTAGGCGCCCTGTAGTCTGGACATGAGAACAATAGACACTTGATAAGGACTCCACTTTAAACGACCTTACCTCGGTATAAATTAGGTTCAAATTACCATACACAATCCACGGATAAAATATTCCCCTATCAGGGGAGCAGAGGATTACGTCACGCTACGTCTTGCCAGGTCAGATTCAACCATTATAACATGGTCTAGCATTTATACTATTCTATTAAATATGAAAGGTCCTATATGTTAGTTCAGCCTCTTCTCAGTGAATGAGCCCAAGGTTGTGTTCCAGTTGTTGCGTTAAACAATAATGTCAAATGAAGGTTGTACAAAATAAAAGTCAGCTAATGGTTTAAATTTAACTAGTGCTACTACTTAATAACTAATTTAATTTAGTGTCCTAAAATATTTTGAATTATGGGTCCTCTAAACTACTCATAATCTTATGCATTTACGAATCTAAATTATGTCTAAATTTATGTAAGTCATACCGCATCGACAATTTACTCACTGCATGTTTTATTAATCAACTGAGTTTTCAAACATAAATGTTTGAAAACTTTAGTTGGTTGATAAGCCTACTATTTGCAACAACAGTCACATTTACGCTGCCTTTTTTTTTAACGTTTGGAAACCCCTTCGGGCCGTCGTCTTAGTCGGTCCGATTCTGACACACAGGAACGGTGTTTCAGAATCGGACCGACTAAACCACATGGTGTGCCATATTGCGCCTAAAATACATGTAGTACATGTATGCTGCCTATCCGAAGGAAGGTACTGTACTGTATTATCTATCTGTGCCTTTTACATACATATTTCAAAATGAATATTATTAGAATTATATTAATGTTGATGGAAGTCATTGTTCATACATACGCTCACGCTTGTATCCTCTAAGGGGTAGGCAGAGGTTTATAAAACACCATCATTTTGCCTATAAGAATTTCGTGCCACTAACTTAATAGGGAGCAAGTATATTGCCGTCAAAGGGCCACTTAATGACTGTATACATACTGTCTGATAGATAACAGTCCGATCCCTTAGTCACCTTTGACGACACCCATGGGAACAAATGGGGTGGCTCTTTCTACTCTACCGAGACCCGAGAATTATACAAAGTCATTGTTCTGTAAAGATAAAACATTGTGTACGAGCTACGCTGTACATTGGTTTTGTGCTACGCTATTCATCCTACTTATTTAATACTGATCAGCATTATTATAGGATAGGCATATATAAAATATTATAACTTAGTAATATTTAATAGCAATAAAGCTAATAAGAAAGTTGGTTGGTTGTTTATTCATTTACCATGATCAGTTAACATAGTGGCATATTCCACCACATGATGTCTTGAGATTCAAATTTATTTCGGTAGTTAATATACGTTTACTCAAGCATATACAATGAAATAAATTGATATTTATGTTGAAGCTTGAAAAAACAACTCAATTATATCATTACAAACATATATGTTACACAAGTCGTATATTACAAGTAAGCTTTTATCTTTCTTCTTAACTGTGTTTATAACCTATGTCACCCTCTCTGTTAAGATATAACTCACATGTCAAAATAATGCAAACCATCTAGGCTCAAGGGTGTTTCATGAAATATGCATACATTCACACGCTCCTTCTACCCACACTCGGGTAAAACTAATTCAGAATATAACATTCCAACCAGCTTTTTTTAAATCTCAAATCTAGAATTCTAAACCCTTTTCAATTACTTCTACACCGATCCTAAACATTAATGTAACTTCAGTGAAAAGAAAATTTGAGAGAAAGACTAGCGTCTATAAACAAAAGGCATGTTATAAAAGCACAGCGTCGTGTTTCAGTGCGGCTTGTTCAGTTCGCTTATGAACAATACGCGTGATGAGTTCCCTTGTTTTACATACCGTGCCCTACAAAAGATAAACAACATAACAGATGAAGGGACTGTATAGCTGAATTAATTGACATATAAATTCACAAGTTTTTCACATAACCTTGTTTTATGTCCGAGATCTTGCCCAAATTTACAAGCTCAGAACTATCTAGGGAAATTACTTTTTCTAAAAAGCCCAATGCAAACTGACGCGTACTCCCTTGAAATTCATTCGAACATTTTCATTTGAATTCGTTTATTATCGCTCGTTTTCTTTAAGATTTAGTGTACGAAAAGGTCTAATTACTAGCTATATAAAGAAAAGAGTAGTTTCAATTTTCACAGTGTCGTTTTATTCTTAATGAAGAAATATAAATCTTCAGTTAACTTCAAGAGGACTGTTAAAACAATCTTTATAATCATAGGAACCCCCCCCCTTACTATTGAAGATTGACCTTGAAATTGAAGTCTAAATAGCCAAATTCAAATCAATGCTGATTTTATTTAGAAAACCTACCAATGACATGCTCTTAAATAAGGCTTATTTAAGAACATGGTATTGGTAGGTTTTACATTAATATAAGTGCAATATATTCTGCCACGTAATCCGTGGAAATATATCTAAAATATTATATAATTATATTACTTATTAAGTGAATGTACGTAATTAACTAGAATACCACTTTGTGAAGTATACCTGACTAAGAGGAAGATATAACAACCATATATTAAACAGATAGCTTTAGAGTATATCTCACTCGTATTTCTCATGAGACGGAGTTGTGATACGTGACTGTGCCGGCCTTTTGGCGTGTTAGATCTTAGCTTTCGGAACTTCGAAAATTCTATACTTCGCGCCTATTTTGTATTCCCTGTACTGCCATGAAGTGTCAACAATTCTTTTAGGACCAATATTTTACGAAGAATAAAATCAATAACATTGAAGTGGTTTGCACTTAGTCTAGCCATAAATACTGCAATAAATACGGCGTATGCAATTTTTGGAACTCCCCATTCACTTGTTATTAGTCAAATGCTTGTGTACCATGCTATTGGTAGACACAATGAAACCTCTGTTTGTAACAAAAATATCTGGCCGTCCAGTCCAGTATTCGTACAAAAAAGGCGACCAAAGCAGTGTAGCAAAGAAGTCTCCTGTCCGAAAGAAAATATTTTAAAATCGGCTAAAACTGACTCGGGATGACTTAGCACTTGCAGTCTATAAGAGATACATTGTTTATCAGATAATTTAAAAATGAATAGGTGGTACAATCAAAACTTCTTAGGCGGTAGGCAAAGGGAGGCTACAGTAAAATGTTATTTATTGACGAGAACATATCTATTATTGAGATATATTTTAACAAAATATTGATCGAGTTTTGTTTAATTTTTTTCTTTATAGAAACATCGCAATGATTCAGCAGAGTACAACGTGGGCTTTATCCGACTTCAGTGAAAATTTGGAGGGGTGTTAGCTATCGAGGAGTGACTGAGCCATATTTTTATGAAAGAGGTGTCAAAACATCTGCACAAGCGTATCAAGATACGATTCATGAGAAGGTGGTTAAGCCTCATAACAACAACAAGTTCCATAACCAAGGATAGTCCCTTCGGCAAGACTCAGCACCGGCTCATAAAGCTCGATACACGTTTCTAACTTCATCAGAGCTGAAGATTGGCCGTCATCTAGGTCTTCCCGGCCTATGCCGAGTCCAATGGATTATGATTTCAGTCAGCTTTAGAGATTATGGCATGCTCAAAACGCCATGATGATTTGGAGTCCCTAAAACAATCCACAAGATTGGCAGTGAAGAATTTTCCCATGGAGAGAGTGCGTGTTTTTATTGGTAACTGGCCATAACGTTTAAAGGACTGTTTTAAAGCCAATGGAGATGATTTTGAATGAGCTTTATTATTTTGAATGCTATTATATTAAAATATAAACTAACAAACATTACAGTAATAAATATTTTATTAAATAGACAAGAACAAAGATTTTTCTTGGTAACAATATTTAGGTATATGGTACTATAATTCTTCTTTTCTTCATTAGAGGTTTCAGCTGTTTCTTTAATTTTTTTTTTTTTATACTATAGGGGGACAGACGAACAGACAGGTCACCTGATGGTAAGTGACACCGCCGTCCATGGACACTTGCAACTCAAGAGTCGCAAGTGCGCTGCCCGCCTTTGAGGGTGATGAGGGATGCAGAGAAGAGGGATGAGGAGACGGAAAAAAGGAGAAAGGAGATGAGGTAGAGAAAAGGGTGGAACGGGAATTGGGCCTCCGGAAACCTCACTCAATTCGGGGAAATGCAACGCAAGCGTTACTTCACAACCGGTTTTCTGTGAGGCCGTGGTATCGCACCGGTCGAGCCGGCCCATTCGTGCCTAAGCATGGCTCTACCACTCTTAAACGTAACTCTCGAGAAAAGGACAGCACTTTTGTTTATTTTAGTAAGTTGGTTATCACAATATAAATTTTAACAGCTAATATATTATAACGATTGTAAAATCATAACATGTGATATATTTAGAACTTTGATCGCCTTACCCCAAAGAAAACTTGTAAATACACATAGAAAACATTATAACTGAAACTTAAACAAATTGAATCAAATATCTAACGTATCTACTTAGCAAAGCTCAATCTATCAAACCAACTCATATCAACATTGCCTGGAGACAATGCCAGGACTTTAATTAGCATCATATCATATAAGCCCATTACAAAGGTGAGTCATCCCTTAACTGCCGTCATATTGCTGTTGTCATTACATACGATCATGAAATTAAAGATGGCTTGACTTACAAGGTTTTGAACTATGCGTGAAAATATTGTAAATTATTTTAATCTTTATCTGGCACGACTTAAATATCATCACTATTAGAGATAATTGGAATAAGCACATATTATAAGCGTTGGAACAACATTTTTTGCAACCTTCACATACAACAAAACTTTTATTGTAACAACTACTCTGACTACGTAGTAAGATTCCTGCACCGCGATATGAAAGTCTTTGCATCGATTACTATATATACAAGTTTGCAGCAACCGTTGAGCCTCGATCCGCCAAACTTGATCACCGCGCAAGTGGAAGGATCCTACCATTCCTTCACGATATTAAGTATCACATATGTACATATTTTGATAAAGGTTCGTAAAAGATCCGCAATAATAAATCTAAAGTAACTTTTTTTGTAATATGCCTGCCTATTTCCCTTCACTGTGAAAAATTCAACTTACACAAACAAACTTAATTTGTATAGTTAGGTCATTATCAAAAGAGCATCATACTTATTAAAAAAGTCAAATTGAGTTTCTGATAGGCCTAATAAAATGTTGATGTATTAACTACACTAAAGGGGTTTTTAGGGTTCCACCCTTTTACCCAACAAATAAAATTATTACAATAGTATTAAACACCAACAACGACGATATTAATAATTCTATTTTTCTGACGTTGTCTTCAAACCAACCAATATACTCCATGACACTCTCTCTCACTCCCACTATAAAGGAATTCAAATAATACCTTACATATTGAAATCCATTAAACATACATGATTTTACATAAGTCATATGTTCCACATATTTTAGCAGTTATGGTGTACGAAAACATTTTCTGGGCAAAGTAAAATTTACGCTTACAATATCGAAACAATAAATATATGGAAACAAATGTTTTCTAATTATTATGAACTAGAACTATGTCAAAATTAGAAATAAATCTGTTTTCCAATAAAGTAACGTAATATTACGTTAATTCGTTAAATTATATTCATTCATTATTTAAGCAATTACTAAATATTAATAGAAAACGAAACATGTTTAACAAATTAATATTCATCATTACAATTCATATTTGAACATATGTATGTCACAATAATAAAAATAACACGAAATATTATGTGTTTAGTGTTTGGGTAAAGTACAAATAAGACTTAAAGTTTATTATGTAAGTTGTTTAATTTTAGTTTTGAAAATTATAACTAGATGGCGTTGTGCATAATTCTGAATCGCGATATTAAGATCAGCATTAGCGTTATAATGTTGACCTGTAAACCAATTGTTTGTTATTCTAGCCAATGAACCAGTCGTAAGAACAGTAGTCGGTATTATTATTAATCCCTGCAGCTCTTGATCCTAAACGCTCTGGACAGCCGCAAAGAGTGTACACTTAGGATGCCGTCGGTTCGGTATTCTGTTCTGTTATGCCATGTAAAACACACTGCCTAATATATTTTTAGTTGTCATTTTAAATTAGTTATACTTAATTTTTTTAGGTCTTTTGGCAACTGATTAAAATAGGTGCCATACAAATAATGCTATATTAGTTCTGCGCTTCACTTTGCCATACATAATTGGTCATTATCTCGTCTGTTTCGGTGGTTTACAATGGATAATTTATTACGCACTTGTGGATTTGTTTTAACAAAGTAACTACTACATATACATATATAGTAAAGGAAGAGTTAAGATGTCTGATTGGAGGCCAAACATAGCCCTAACACACTTTTTTTTGACGTATAAAAATCTGTCCTTTATGTCGGAAAACGAGTAGTATTTAAGTTTAATTTAGATTAGTTTTATTTAGTTCATTCGATTATTCTAAACGTCAAACTGTGCATCGAGAAACATGGCATTTTGGGTGGAATCTGTGGACGATGCATAAAAATGACAACACACTGATTGTTGGTAAATGACAAGAATGTCACGCAATTGGTTATAGAAAACCGTGTAATCTTTAATAATACAAAGTAATAGGTGAAAACCATGTTAAATGTAGTTCATTTATTACATGACTACAGGAAAAAATAATGTATTTTTCAGGGTTCATGTGTGAACTGGTAGGTTTCACCACTAGAAATGGCGACGGGCCCAAAATTCGCGAGACGGTTGCCGCACGAGGTCGGACATGTACCTTCTGCAGAGATCACCTTGTTTCGCTGTAAACCTAATCACGTTATAACAAGTGTATGGCGTTATATTTTAGAAAAGTGATTTGTGATTCTGAATAAAACAATTGTGTTCTATCTGCCTGTGCTTATATTTTTGGAGTGACGATGGCCACTTTCCTACTCTCCAACATATATATAAACAACATAATATACAAAAAAATATAGGGCTTATTTCAACATTTCAAAGTTCATAGTTTATCCGTAAGATAAAATACTGCGACTTAATAGCATATAAAAAGAAAGGAGATCAGAAATATTTAACAAAAAAATATTTTTCTAAAAACTCTCTCCTGAACTTAGTTACGCCAGTCGTTTTAATGTAAGTAAGTCACGCAAGTTTTAGTACGTTTTATGCAAATTACAAAGGTCTGCCTATTCACCATTAGCATCTCAAAAAATAAATCCTGTCTTTATCAGCATCATTACAGTGAGTGCTTACAAACCACAAAAATAACAAAAGCTAACCTTTATTCGAATATAATACATGAATACTTATGTGGCTATGCTTATTTGGACTATTTTAAGAAGCTCAGACTTATTCGCAGATTCTAATTTAAAAAATAAAATACACAACTATCCTGTAAAAAAACGAACTCTACTACCATCATATTGTTCTTCTTTTTTAATTTACTTACACTTATTTACTTTACACTTGGTAGTGTCACTCGGAATGATGCAATATTTCTAAAGATATCCCATTTATCCAAATATGTTTAGACATTTAGAAATTATGGTTTTACCATTACGTAGTGGTTTTAGGGTATTAGTTACCTATCCTCTTAGTTAACAGTTATGTAAACAAGAAGCATGCTCATCAAATGTTATCATTGAAACCTATTAGATACAGAGATTTGGTTAAATAGAGTAACACAAAATTAGCCCAGAACCTAGTTTTGTTCGTGACATTTTTCCTTATTCTTTCATTTGAAATACTGAGTTGATTTGAGATAATATAAACTTTAATGTATATTTCCAAAGGTATCTCAAATGTTCGGTATAACGTTATTGAGACATTGAGGCGCCTATGTGTCCTTGGAAGGCTTGGCTCTGGCGCTATGGCGTCCGTCTGACGCGACGACACAGTCCGCCCGCTCCAGGGACGCCACCCAAACTGACTCCTAATCACTTAAATACGTAAATTATTACTATTAATTGAGCTCGATGTGAATAAAAAGGAAATTATGGGGCAATGACAATAACATATAATGAAATAATTGAAAATGAAAGATCTTTGGGTAACTTATATCATTTTTTGAAATAGCTTAATTAAATGTAGGCAGGGCACAGTAAAATACCTTTATCGTGTATTAATGTTTATTCTTATTAGTGAGTAGGCCCAAACAGATCCATGGGATACAAGGAGAAGGTTAGTAACTCTAATCCAACAACACTGTTGTTAAGGGTATTTGTAGCCATTTACTTAGTAACTACTGTTTCTACGTATTAATATAAATAAAAAATGCAATTTTTAATGAATAACCATATTATTAAAATAAATAGATTTTCTTCTTGGTGGATTTCTAGGTTAAATATTTAATATTATTCTTAACATTAACTTTTAACCGATTATATGTCATCTTAATTGCCGTCGTGAGAAATTGGGTTTATTAAAGCTTCAAATATCCATCACCATTATCAGTCTATCGCCGTCCACTGTTGGACGTTAAACTATCCCAAGTAATGGAAAACTATTATGTTAATCACGAGAGCCGGAGGGGCCAGATCGAGCGGGGTAGTACCACGGCCTCTTCTCTCTTTTGCCGAGTAAGTGAGGATAAAGGAAACCACATCCCTCCTCTCTTCTTTCTTTTTTCTACTAACTTTCACTTATTAAATATTTTTAATTGTTCTCTACTACTCGTAATTTCAAGTTCTCTCCAATTTCTTTCAACTCGTTTAAGTTTGGAACGATAAAAAAATACATTTATGTTTTTTAAATGCCTATTTATGTATCTTTTTTACTTCGGTTTTGTTGCACTTACCTCATGATTTTATTGTGTTCATTTTTAAACCCTCTCGTGTTGTAGTATTACCTTGTAATAGACTCTAAAAACAAGATCCGGGAATACCCTAACAAGGAAGCTTCCGGGAACCCCTGCAGACCTTGGTCACCTCAACACCGTGTAGGAGGCCTGGCCTCCTCTTCAGTTTAGAGAATCACGCGCGGTACACGTCGCGCCACCGTCTCAGGCCCGCTTCTGCTAAGATTACGGACAGCTCCCCCGTTACCCCTGGGCCAGCGCTCATGGAGGCCGGAGATCGTAACAGATCGGATCTTAGAAAACCAGTTAATTGTATATTTCAGTTTCATTGAAATAAAATATAATTAGAACCAACAACTTTAATCACTAATAATAATTCTAATGAAATATTAAGTTGAAGTAATATTTACGTGGCTCCTGACGATTGAAGATTGATTCTTGAAGTTGTATAAAATTGACACAACTCGATGCACTTTCTTGGTCGCATGCATCATTGGAGAACGGTTTTATACTATCCAGGATGTCGATAATACCTAGACCAAGCGAAGTAAGTCCGTTATCTAGTGCCACCAGTTTTTGACAAATTAAGTAATATATGCCATATTTTTAATATGTTTCATATAAATTAACGCAATACCAGACTTCCCAGTTGCCCAATTCAAAAACTTACTGAATTCACTTGAATTATAAAAGCAAGCAAAGCAAAGGACTTCCTTCTGATGTTTTTATAGAATAACCCTTAGATTGTAATAAACAAAATTTAACATTGGTCCGTGACACACACGAACATAATCAACTCAAACGAGAACGTTCATAAAAAAGACATAAGAATTAATCACAGTGACATTGTAGTTTTTATAAATATTATTAGTTACACTAAAATTGTTTTATTATTATTTATGTTTAACATGGTTAACATTCTATGGGTTTAAATATTTACATAACGGTAGCGTTATGGGATAGGAAAACAATTAATAATAGAGGTTAACGACTTATTCGCAACCATAGGACTACTTGTTTTGATATGGTTAATAATTCATTTACATTTTAATATATTAAAAAGATATGTACAACATGCCTTGGTGTGCCCAACGTTTCGATCGAATAGCACCGGTTAGTACGACTGACTACTTGCAACTAAGTACTATCATAACTTTACATACATAACATAACTTACTTCGGCACTCTACACTCATGACGTCCGCTGGTTGAGTAGCGTATACTTGAAGAGCTGCTACATTTACTGATAACGGGATTCCAAAATGTTAACAAGAGGTCTCTTATCGGTTGAATTTCTTATATGTTTTAATTTCAACTGCTACACATACTGGCCTAGAGTGATCATCGTTATCATCATTCAGCCTATCGTAGTCGTAGTCGTCGGTCTATATGGCTGGGGAGGCGCCTTGCCTTTCGATTACCCATCCGCGGACTCTTCTAGGACCTGAAGGAAGGAAATATAGGTCCGAGTACCACAACTAATATATAACAATTTTAAAAACAATAAATGTATTGAAAATTAGAAGAATCGCAATGACATGAATATATTTTTCAATGGTCGCAAAGCAATACCTCCGTAAAAGATACTTGTGTATATGTCGTTTCGATAGGAAACAATTGCTACGATAAACAAACAGCAATGTTCGCATTTGAGTCAATATGCCCAAAAATATCGACGCGTATCATTGTTTTATTATTTCTCTGTTGACTTTGATTGTTGATATTTAATTTGATTGCATATGATTTGGTGTTTTGTTGTTATCTATACCTACCTACATATTCTGTTCAATTTAAATATGAATCGTTGCTGACTGCAATTTATAGAAGTATTTAAATAAAAGATATTATATTTATCTATAATATGTATGTATTTAGAAGTATATAAGTTTGTTTATCAGCTGTCTGGTTACCATAGTACAAGCTCTGCTTAGGTTGGGATCAGACGGTCGTGTGTGAGATGTGTCAAGTTATTACATATATATATGTTTTAACTCCACAAATGATGATATATAGTTGCGGTTCATGTGATACTACTATTTACCTGTTTGCGCAGATTTCTGAATTACCTAGTATCAGAATAGCGTTTTTAGTTAAAAGACAAATAAAAAACTAGGATTAATTCCTGTATCGCGGGGGACTTTACAAACATTCAAGTAACGGACACAGAGAATATCCGACTCAGAACAACAATTTGAGGGTACACGAAGTGTTGTCCTGTGCGGGGATCGAAACCACAACACTGGGTGCGGCAGCGTAGTGGCGAGTGAAAACTTAAACCACTGCGTCATCCATGCAGTCATTGGATAGCATAGCAGGGAAACATTACACAGATAGATCATCGCAATAAGAAGCATCTCTAAGATTTGTCATACTATCAATAAAAATAGTAAATAAAAGGCTCGAACTGTATAAGCTGAATCGTAACTGCAGGAGCTATTGCTTTTAATTCCCCATTCCATCCATATAAGCAATATCCTTCCTTTGCCTTTTCTTGTTCTTATCCTTTGCTTTAATATTAATAACAATAACAGGCTTGCCTAATATGTTTGTGAGACATAATTCTAATTGGTGAAACGCATAACACATTTATTACTGTAATGTGTGTTAATTTATATATTAGTATAATGGCATCAAAAATATATAAAACTCTTTCAAAATGATCCTAATTGGTTTTGATAGAGTCCTTTAAACGTTGAGGCCAGTTATCAATAGAAACACTCTTCTCTCTCTGCACGGGAAAATTTTTCACTGCCAGTCTTATGGATTGTTTTAGGATCTTCAAGTATCATGACGTTTAGAGCATGCCACACTCTGTAAAAATTGACCATAAATCATAATGTTCAGCTCTCAAGAAGTCAGAAACGTTCGTTTCCAAGCATACTTGGGTGGATCGAGCTTAGAGTCTTGCTGAAAGGACCATTCTTGGTTATGGAGCATGGTGTTTGTTAAGAGGCTAAGCCACCTTTCAAAGAATCGTATCTTTGTTACACTAGTGCCGATATTTTGACACCTTTTTTTACATAATAATGACTCCGTCACTCCTTTGCCCGTAGTACCCCATAACAGATGTATGTACTTTAATCTGAAAAATTGTTGATCTAATTTGTCTTTGTTTCTAGTATAAAAATTGTGTCTATCACTTATTTTATTAAAAAGATGTAGATTTTTTCTTACATACATAATATTTTCATAAATTAATTGGCAAGGTACCGTCATAATATTAATCCTTTTAAATAGTTCGTTGAGGGATTCGCGGCGACGTAGATTATAAATGGCTCTGACAGCTCTCTTTTGGAAGACAAAGATGGATTCGAAGTCAGCAGCCCGGCCCCACTGTAAAACGCCATAATACATAATGCTATGGAAGTAGCTAAAATAAACCAAACGCGCGGTTTCTACATCTGTTAACTGTCTGATCTTTCTAACAGCATAAGCGGCTGAGCTTAGCTGCCCGAAAGTGATGTTATATGAGGTCCCCATTGTAATTTCTCGCCTAACATGATTCCTAGAAACACTGTTTGATTAACAAATTCCAGTTTTTCTCCATTCAATATAAGGTCACATTCACTGCTTCTAACATTAGGTAATTTAAATCTAATGCATTTGGTTTTTATGCCATTTAGTAACAAATTATTTACCGTAAACCAATCTTGGATCTGAAGAATAGAGTTATTCACGTCGTCAAGATTTTGTGACTGTCGCTCTACTTTAAATATCAATAATATGTCATCTGCAAACAACACCATCTTCGGTTGATTTAGAAGTAAATAGGCAAATCATTTATATACACTAAAAAGAGAAATGGACCCAAATTAAGGAACCATTGCCATTTCAGACCCTAATGAGTTTATGCCGTTTACTTGAACTTTAACTTTTCTCTCTTTTAGGTATGATCTAAGTAAATCAAGAGCTGTATTTCTAACTCCATAGTGCTCTAGTTTCAGTAGAAGTGTCTCATGGTTTACGCAATCGAACGCTTTTGGGAGGTCTCAAAAGATTCCAATGGCATCCTTTGCTTTTTCCCAGGCGTTAAAAATGTTCTTTATTAGGGTGCTACCAGCGTCAGTGGTACAACGCTCTTCGGTAAAACCGTACAATTGTTTATTAAAGATGTCATTTTTATTAAAGTGACGTATCATTTGATTGAGAAACACTACCGAAAACTGGCAGAATTGACACAAGCCTATAATTGTTAGATTATTTGCTATCGCTGAAATATCGCTAAGATCAGAAAGTACTCCTTGTTTTACACTGGTGTTAAATATAATAGGGCACAATAGTTTTGATAATAGCACTACAGCCTTTTACAGACATCCCCCAAAGATCTTCTGTTGATTTAATTTTAAGATCTTTAATAGCTTTTACAATAGCTGGGGGGTTGGTATGCTCAAACCTAAACTCCAAAGAGCATGCCTTTATATTCTTTCTGAGTAAAGCAGCACCAGCAGACCGCGCCGGTGAGGAATTTAAGGATTTTTTTACAGGATTATTAGCTAAAAAAGTTTTCAAATTCCTGAGCTATTTCTACATCTGATGATGGAACTATTTGCAATCTCTAAATTAAATTCAGTAATACGCTGTTTTTTTCTATTTGCTCGTTTGCCCCCTATCGTATAAAAAAAAAAAAAAAAAAAACCTTTGCGCTGTTGTTTCATTATTTATTATTTGTCAAGTAGTTTTTATTTTATCATCAGCTGATTTTATTTTATTATTGATATAAAGCGCTTTAGCTAATTTGCACACAGTTTTAAAAGTTTTTGAATATTTTAAAACTAAATGTAACTTGTGTAAATAAAACAAGCCATATACTCGTATACATGTAATACTTTCTTGTTAAACAACATATTCTTTAGGGGGAAGTCTTGTAATGGCGGACGGCATCCAGGGTCGGACACTTATACTATTTCGACAAACTACAACGAGATCTATTCAAATATCTTACTTATTCGTTCGTACGTTACTTCACAACCGGTTTTCTGTGAGGCCGTGGTATCGCACCGGTCGAGCCGGCCCATTCGTGCCTAAGCATGGCTCTACGACTGTTAAAATGCAATATACATTAAAGCAAGAAAACTGGTTTCATTTCATCAATTTTGCCCAGAGAAATTAGTTTCAAAGATGCTTCGTCGCATTACAAAAAGCACTCTACATGATAAATTACGGCATTGAATGGAGGAGAAGAAGTACATACCTAGCTATCGACCTATGTTCAAGCGAGGTAGCATTAGAGCACATGGGCGAATCATGTGTATATTCGGTGTTCGTTATACAAAACACCTGCAAGAATGGTTACTCGTGTCAATCAAACTCTATCTCTCTCCTCTAGTGCTTTAGTACTCCTTCAGACCTGGAAAACTACAGAACTGTCAAGTTAGAACTGTAGGTAAATTTAACCTATAGAAACAAGCTTTATTCGGTAGCGTAAACTAATAATTTCTACTTTATTGGTATCTGGGAAAATTGCATAAAAACAACATAACATTATTAAATAAAAATTCCATATTTAGATTAGGTTCCCAATGGGTTACGGACGTTACGGTTAAGGAATTTTACAAAGCAGATATTATACATAATCCGTTTTGAAAAAAGAAGAATTGTAACAAGAAAATAACGTACATTTAAAGGTTTTTGTTGGAAACTGAATGATAAATATACGATAGGAAAGGTGAGTCGAGAATATATCGAATTACGATAAATGTCTATTTTTTACATCCCCTAGTGTACATTTATAGCGGCAGGTACTTATATATATATATATATATATATATATATATATATATATATTATGAAATCTGCTTGTATGGAATATACATATATATGATTTTATACTAGCTTTTTCCTGTACTATCTCCTTTTCATTCATAGAACTCAGTTCCATTAATTTTCTTCATAGAAGGCGTAATGTAATATCTATAATTACAACTGTCATTCATTTTTTAATACCATATTTTTTTTATAAAAAATTAACCATTAGAAGATCGAGCCCTAAGGTCAATGTCAATAGCAAGTACACGTTGCGAAAACAGTTTAGTAGTGGTGAATAATTTTACTTTCTTTCATTTTGTTGAAGAATGTGTTACTTTTTTAAACTAATACTTTATCCAATGTCTTAAAAATAATACGAACAGTTAAGACCAATAAATCCGTAACTTGATAAATGTTACAAGTTTTTCCAAACTAATAACGAAAAATCACATCGGAAAACATGTTGTACATTGTTAGCACACAATTCACTCTTGTAACAGCAAAAAGTATTACTAAGACGTCTACCCATGATAAAAGGAGTCGAAAACAACAATCCATTCTCAGGGCCTGTTTTTATCCGGGGACAAAATGAAGCCTTATCTTTCTGTGAAACATATTTATATAACAACAAGTCGTATATCAGTTTCTTGTACAAGATTTTTTTCGTAAAGATTTTGTCACTTCGATGACAACAAATGATAGAAAGATTAACTTCAAATATTAACACGACTGCCGAACGAGTGTAATTTTGTTCAGGATTCATGTATGTACATTATTATGTAAACGGTTCTTATTACCACAATAATGTCTATATTCCCAAAAAGAATTGGATATTTGGGGTGTCACTAGAATCTTCACATCATGCCGAGTGACACTGACTATATTTTGTTTTTAACAAAAATATAGCGGCTATAATATATGACACCAACATTGTTCTTTTAGTACGGTAGCTAACGGGTTAATAATCATTAAATTATTGTATAATTGCAACTTATTCCTAACGTGTACATAAAATAAAACAAAGTTGCACGCACACGTCATATCGCATATTTCAATCACAAGTAAATATCCTATAGCTATGCTTGTGTTAAGATGTTGCTTAATTTTATACCTACTGAATTTATAACTTTATTCTATTTTCAGTAGGTAATATCACAATAGTAAGTAAAATTAAACGGATAACCTATATATTGGTAATTAAAAAAATGCACTCATACCAAACTCTTAATCATTAGGGGCTTGTTTAATCGCATTAGAACTACAGCTTTATATTCGAATGAAAATAGAGAGGTCAAGGCCATCAAATTGGGAACAACCAATATCCTAATCCCATCTTTCAATTTGTTGGCAATGTTGACGTCTGATCAAATATTGGTTATTTTGCTGCTCTGGGGGAACGGGAAATCGTTGAGGTATACATAGTAAGTACTTTATGATCTATAGATTTTATTTACAAATTCATTTATTTTATGATATTTATAAGAATTAAAGGTATGTCGTGTGTTTTTAGGAAAGCCTATGTGCAATTGTAATGAAAACCTTTTTTTATTAAACGCTGAACAATTTGTGAGTGAAAGCAAATGTCAAGGTAATTAAAAAAATGTCTATCATCTTCATACATACACACTCTTTCCTTTAAATTGCCAACCGAACCGTAGACCTGTTTACGTAATAGAGAGCAACTACCTACTGACGAGATTTGATGGCCCGGCATGTTGTATCTCTAAGTTATTTAACTGTTCAAAATTTTTAGTAAGATATTAAAGAGTCGTGATTGTAATTAAGACTAGATTCACGCTATAATGTCGATTACTGATCGTTCTCGGTCTGGTAAAATATTATCAAATAAGAAACAATGTGTAAATAATATCTGTAACAGTCAAGTTCCGGTTGAAGCTCTCGATCAATCTCGACTCGATTCGACTCCAGTCACGATCAATCTCGAATAAATTTTGTTGAATTAACATAACAAGGTATGTACCGATAGTGTGAATGCTTTTTCTCTTCGGTGCAACAAGTCCATAACTTAGTTTTTTATTGCAATAAACTTGGATATTTTCTTCCTGTGCTGGTAACATTACCTTCTTCATCAAGAATAAGATCTACAATAGCTAATTCTTCATTCGAGAAGTTAAAAGTTATTACAAGGAATGTAATACTTCGTTAACGTTAAAATTAATGTTTATTAGGTGCGATACGGTACAAAGGTTCTTTCCGGGCACGGCTACTTCGGAAAGCACCGGCACTCGGTCGCCAGGAGGGAATTGAGTTCCGCCTCTTTTACTGCAGAGAGAAGGATCTCTCACTTCCGGCCATCATACACAGGTATTGTCATTTCGCAGAAGGAGGCGTTGGACGGGACCCGCGGAGTTGACCTCCTTTAGGTGAAGGCGCGCTTACCAGCCCCTCATGCCGCACTTGCGCGGCAACACGCGGCATGTAGCCGTGTTCGCAATAGATGGCGATAGGCTGGTGATAATATATTAAGACTTCAGAGCCGTTTAAGTATCTATTATATTTAATACGTATCGATACAGTCTCTGAAAAAGTGAGTCTCATTATTCTCTAGTGGTGTTTACGGGGAGATTCAGAACTCATATTATCCATATATTGCGAATCATAATAGTATTGTAATACATAAATAAAGGGTAGTTAGTCAGCAACAAGTCTTTGTTTACATTTCATAAATGTTTTTTTAACACTATTCTAAATAATACAGCTAAAATCGACTGAGTCATGCATAAGGACGTCGTCCATACCGAAGAGGCCAGAATTTCATGAGCAAAATACGCTACAGTAAAATCTAGCATAAGCAAGATACTCGCAGACTATCTACAATTACCCCAAAAATAAAATCAGTGTTACGGATAGTTTTTCACATTTGATGGAGTTTTTGGTAACCATCGCCTTAATGACTACCTAAGGTTGCATAGATATGTATTAGTGGAGCTTAACACTTAAACTTCCTCCTCTCCCAGGTAAATACCTACAGGCTATTTTGAGAGAGAGAGAGAGAGAAGGAAGAAGAATTTACATTTTTTCTCGCAGGTTGACTACTGTCACCCACAACACACAAAGTAGGTCTAATAAAATTGAAAAGTATAAATCTCTTTTTTTTTTAAACACAACTCCCGCATTAGGAATGATTCGCATACAAAGAACACCAATACTGTTTGCATCGAACCCACTACCTCCGGTTCACCAGTCAGGGTCACTAACCACTAAACAGATAGGCCTATCTCCTTAAAGGATTTACACTTTCATCAGGTGTTGCAGATTTTACTGTACGATGCATGCAACTAAGTTTTGTCGTTTGAAGAAAAAAACACAACTAGAACCTTATAGTACTTTTTATTATTTTTCAAAGTATTCACCTCGTAGCTTAATACACTTTTCCATTTGCTCAAACCAGTTATTATAACATTTATTTCACTCTAAAGTGGGGGTGTTCAAAATGGCTGACTTGAAAGCGTTAACTGCTTCTTCACCGGACTGGAACCTTTGACCATGAAGTCATGGTCAAAGGTTCCAGTCCGGTGAAGATGGTCAAGAATTTCTACTTTTTCCTGCTTCAAAGATAGATTTTCGAAGTACGGCGATGACTTGTGGTAAACAAACTGTGGTATACACCTCTGCGTTAACCGTTATACTACCTTCAAGTGCAATAGTCGCAACATGGCCGGATTTTTCAACGAACGTGGCCACCATCTTCTTTGAAGTGCAAGATACGTCACTACTGATAATGTCGTAGACGTGTTTTGACTCTCCTCGGTTGAACCTTTGCAGAGTTTTCTTACACCATCTGACCGGGCCGCCTTGTGATCGTCGGAAAGCAGGAGCGGTATCCAACCGCAAACTAGCTTTCTCACACCAAGCACTTCATGCAAGATCTTCTGAATGGTTGTCCCTGAGATGCCTAATAGAGCCTCTATCTTTCGATACGTCACATGACGATCTGAGAGAATTAGTTGTCTCACAGCAATGATGTTATCTTCGGTGAAGGCGGATTTTGGGCGTCCTTCGCGAGATTTGTCACTAACACTAGTATTTCCACGCTGGAATTATAAATATCAGCGTTCGACAGGCCGCAGAAATGGGGCTTCATCACTGAACGCAGATGTTAGCTCTTCAAAACACTGAAGCCGTTTCAGGCCTCTTCTAAAGATGTAGAAAATATTTGCACGAACATTTTCCTTAGAAAGATTCATTTTCGTACGTCACCTGACAGATTGCAGTCGACGCTGTGACTAAACAATAGCATTAATCCTAATACTTTCAACTTTTTTTGAGATTCAAAATTTAAACACATTTGAAGATTTTTATATGAGAGATTTTTATAGAACAGTTTCAAATTCAAAATTGCCGGGAAATATGAAAAAGACAGAACTTAAAAGGCATGCCTCGTATTAGTTATATAAACGGAGCATGAACTTTAATAGCGAAGTAAAGAATCAGTCGGATCAAAGTAGTTTAGACTATTTTCACTAGACCTTGTTAGGTATTTTCGCCGTATGATATACGATGTTATTATTGAAAAAAAATATTCCGATCTTATCACCAAGAAACAGTCGTGACATTTTAATACAGTTCAAAATCGACCTTACACGAACATATGTACTACCCGACCCATGTCACAATCCTGCGACGTAACATAAGAGATACGTCACTCCGGATGCTTCCAAAAACATCCTAACATTGTTTCCTTGTAAACGACTTATGTGAAATTATTAGAAATGTCACCATGGAACATGTCATGTTCTTCTTCACGTAAGCTTCAGTAGTAATTTCTAAACATCTTTGCGTGGATCAGGATAACATCATTATTTTATTACGATGTAATTTACGATTAAAAATAAAATGTATATTATCTGATCGCAATATCGGCAGTTTCTTTGCATAACATGTTTATTTTTGACATTATTATTGACAGACAATAAAATAATGCTAATAAGCGTTTATTTTGAGACTTGATAAGGCATAGGAGATATTGCTTATACTCCCCTATCCAACTTAATAAGCAATATCCCCATCCTTCCCTTTCTATCCTCCCTTTCCTCTACATACATCCCAAATTTTCCCACCTAATTCCCTAAAGAGCCCGGCGACGGCTTGCCCCTGTAACGTAATCTTACTTTAGGACTTAATTATTATCGGCAACTCTACCTACCTACCGGGACTCGAGCTACAGTGTATGTATGTACATATTGTTACGAGCTGGGTATTTAATAAATTAAAGTAGTCGATTGATTACCAAAAAAAAACACAATATTTATTAATAACACTCTTTACAATTACAAATCACTAAATCACTCGTTAGTCGCACTAGAAGATCGCTTCGATATTTATTCGCTGTATCTCGAATCAATACTGCCCGTACGGCTACCCCGATCCGCTTTTATATTGCTGTCGAGATAACTAGAATGTACGATAATATTCAATCGATGGTTCTAGACTAAATAGATTATTCTAGAGCTACTTGTAGCGCCATCTAGCGTCAAAATGTCCACAGTTGCGCGCTATCCGACACTAGATGGCGTTGTCCCTTCGTTCTCGCGTCTTGTAGATTATTTCAGACTATTTTTCTCGATGGCGCAACACTGCCCCCTCCTAAGACATGCTCGTCCCGAGCATAATCAGTCCCATAGTATCGCACCAATCGATCTACATGAACTATCTTTGGGGCGCCTCTTGGACCCTTCTGTATCCGGTAGGTAACATCATTGATTTTAGTGACCACCCGATATGGCCCATCCCATTTGGCTTGTAGCTTCAGAGATTTCCCTTTACTGCGAACTGGATTATGTAGCCATACTAGCGAACACTCTTCGAAGCCCTTATTATTCACTTTCCGGTCATAACGGGTTTTCATCTTTTTAGACATTTGTTGGCCCGATTGTCTGACATGCTCATAAATGTCATTCATCTTGTTCCGCAAGTCATTCGCGTACTCCGTTATACTTCGTGGGGTATCAGGGGGTATTCCAGTGATCAAGTCTGCAGGCAACCGTAGTTCTCTTCCGAAGTTTGCAAACGCTGGAGTTACGGAAGTACATTCGTGGACTGCACTTCGGTATGACAGAAGAAACGGTTGAATGTGTTTGTCCCAATCTTTTTGCCTACTTTCAACTACTTTTGCCAGATACCTCTTTAGTGTTTGGTTAAATCGTTCCACCATTCCGTCCGATTGTGGGTGGTAAGAGGTAGTTCTGGTTTTGTGAGTACCCATCACTCGACACATTTCTTGAAATATTTGAGATTCAAAATTTCTTCCTTGGTCACTGTGGATTTCTAAAGGCACTCCAAAACGACAGAAGACTTCGTGCACTAATTTATCTGCAACTGTTGATGCCTCTTGGTTGGGAATGGCAAAGACTTCTGGCCACTTAGTGAAGTAATCCATTACGACCATGAAGTACTTGTTTCCGCTTTCACTTTCAGGAAGCGGTCCCGCTACGTCTATTGCAATTCTTTCCCAGGGTGCACCAACATTGTACAATTTCAATGCGCCTCTGCTACGTGTATGAGGTCCCTTCACAGCCGCACAACTGGTACACTTACGACACCAGTCCTCAACATCATCACGACAATGAATCCAGTAGAATCTCTCCCTTATCTTTAACAATGTCTTCTTAACTCCCATATGACCTCCTGAACATCCGTTATGGTAGAGCTGCAGGACCACCGGTATCTTAGCTTTAGGAACAACCATTTGCAGATGACAGCTGTCTCCTAGAGCGTTTTCCCATTTACGGCACAAGACTCCATCCTGGACGACTAGACTATCCCATTGAGTCCAATAACTCTTCGTGGTTGAACTCAGCGATGCAACTTCGCTCCAGTGTGGCTTAGGAGTCTCAGCTTTAATCCACTCGAGAATTGGTTTGATATCTGCATCCTCTTGCTGTGCTTACTGTAGGCTTTCCTTCCATTCGATGCTAAGATCCGTCTTTATCGTCCTTATAGGAACAGCTTCCTTTACCTCTTTCTAGGCGCAATGCTTGCAGTCTTCAGGGCAAGGTCTTCTTGATAATGCGTCTGCGTTACCGTGAGACTTTCCACTGCGATGTTCAATCATGAAGTCATATTCCTGTAGTAGCTCAATCAATCTCGCGACTTGTCCTTCAGGGTTTTTAAATTGTAAGAGCCACTTTAATGCAGCGTGGTCAGTTCGGAGGTGGAATTTACGCCCAAGCAAATATTTGTTGAAATGTTGCAGTGTCCTCACTACGGCCAGTAGCTCCCTTCTTGTGACGCAGTAATTCCTTTCCGGCTTCGACAAAGATTTACTGAAATATGCAATAACAACCTCTTGATCACCTTTCCGCTGGGATAACACACCGCCAAGCCCAGTATCACTCGGTGTCAACTATGAATTCATTTTCGGTATCTGGATACCCTAAGATGGGTGTGTTGCATAGACGTCTTTTTAGCTCTTGAAATGCAATGTCACAACTTTCATCCCAGCAGAAATGTCTTTTCTCTTCAGTGAGTTTATGAAAGGGGTTTGGCAATATCCGCGAAGTTTTTCATGAATCGCCGATAGTAGGAGCACAAGCCCAAAAATGCTCTTACTTGGGTCTTATCTCTTGGAATTGGCTAATCCTTGACGGCAACGATCTTTTGCGGATCTGTTTGGACACCCTCTTCCGAAACCACATATCCTAAAAAGCTAACCTGCCGTTTGAAAAATGAACACTTCTTAGGACTTAACTTTAGGTTGGCACTTCGGATTTTCGATAATACGCGCTCCAGGTTTTGAATATGTTCTTTAAACGTACGGCCTACGATGATAATGTCATCCAAATAGACCAGGCAGGCATCTCCAGTTAATCCGGTGAGTACTGATTCCATCAGTCTTTCAAAAGTTGCTGGCGCGTTACATAATCCAAAGGGCATTACTTTGAACTGCCACAGTCCTTTCCCTGTCGAAAATGCAGTCTTCTCTTTGTCCTTGAGATCAATTTCTACCTGCCAGTATCCACTTTTTAAATCTTAGGTGCTAACCACTTAACCCCTGTTAGCATGTCCAGAGTGTCGTCTATTCTAGGTAGTGGATAGCTGTCCTTCTTCGTAATGTCGTTTATACGGCGGTAGTCAACACAAAAACGCATGCTGCCATCCTTTTTCTTTACAAGCACTACAGGTGAACACCATGGGCTGGATGAAGGCTCTATAACGCCATCCCTGACCATTCCATCAATCATGGTTTGCACTTCCTGTTCTCGTGCTACTGGCAGTCTTCTTGGTCGGCAACTCACTCATAGGCAACTCACTCCCAGTGTTTATTTTGTGTTGAACCAAACCAGTCTTTCCAATATCAGCATCATTAGTAGAGAAAATATCAGCGTACTTAACTAACATTCTCTTAGCCTTGTCAATTTCTTCCCTAGACAAGACATCTCGACAGTCTTCCAAAAGTGTTGACAGGTTGACTCGTGCATTCGTGCTAATATTCGAAGTAGTCAAGTCTTGGCATCGACGCATCCAATCCACATCTTCGCAAGTGCCAATCAGTGTGCCCTTATGAATCACATGTTGCTTGTCACTAAGATTTAGCACACGTACTGCAGAGTTAGTTTTAGTGGTACTTACTAGAGTTCGTGCGATTTTCCATGGAAGATCATTATCTACCCTTTCAATAAGGACACATCGATGCATTCGTCCAGAGTTATGAGGGAGACTAACTGGCATGATTGTTTCTGATCTGGGAGGAAGAACAACGTTCTTTAAGCTGTACACTTTTCCTGATGATGCTCCTTCCATGAACAGTTCTTCTTGACTACATCTCATTACACCTTGGTTGATGTCGATCTCACAACAATTGTTCTTCATGAAGTCTAGGCCAAGGATGCAATCGTCAACTATATCGGCCACGATGACGTTATGTAGGTAAACTTGGTTGCCCAACTTCAACTCCACTTTCTGTTCGCCTCGGACGGGTATGCGCTGACCAGTGGCCGTTACTAAGTTTATTTGCTCCCGGTTACATGCAATGTCCTTCAGAAACCGATTTGCAAGTTGGGAACTGACAACTGTGCGAGAAGCTCCCGTATCAATCGTCAGCTTACATGACGTTCCGTTGATTTCGCCTCTGATGACCAGGCTGTTCCCATCATGAGTTTGCGAGATCGAAATCCTTGGGGCTCTTTGAACACCAGCCAGCACCCGCCCCGCAGTCCTGGCGTTTACTCGTTTCCCTGCTGTTGTTGGGCAGTACTATCAACCACCCTATTCTCCTGAGACCGGTCGTATTCACTTCCTATGCTTCGCTTAGGGCAGCTGGACCGAAGGTGACCTTTTTCACCACAGGCGTAGCATCTAGGGCTGTACCCCTTAAATCGGTCCCGCACAGGTGATGCTACAACCTCCCGGACCCGATGAGACCGATGGTCTTGTCTCACAGCTTCCACCTCCAAAGCATGGGCTAGAGCGTCCTTGAGAGTTTCATGGTGCCCAAGTCTCACAGCAGCCCTAACTTCGAGGTCACGAATGCCATCGATGAAAGCTTGCACCAGATTCCCGTCAACAAGCGCAGGTGCAGACTGGTACGCCTTACGGACCAGTTTCTCAACTTCCAGAGCCCACTGTTGCAAGTTTTCACCGATGCGTTGGGCACGATCCTTCAGCTGTGCACGAAACACGTGCTCCAGATGAGCGTCACCATATCTTGCCTCCAATGCCTCCAGCAGTTGCTCATAGGTTACCTTCTTACCGAGGGCTTCGAGGACGTTTAGAGCCTGGTCTCGGAGACCCAAGGTGAGCGCGGTCATAGCTTGTTCCTTTGTTCAGCCGTTCGCCATCATAACAGCCTCAAAGCCTTGTAGGCTGACCACGAAGATGTTCCATCAAATGGCGGTACTTTGAACCCCCGCACCGAAGGAGTAGCAGTTACTGTAGTCGCCGCTTCGTCTCCAACTTTAAGGTTTCCTAATGCCTTCTTCACGTCGGCAATCTGAGTTTCGGCCTCAGTGATACGGTTCTCGTGTTGAAGAACCTGATCTTTCACTACCTTGAGTTCTTTGCCGAAGGTCTCATGAATGCCTTTCAACAAGAGCATCTGTTCCTCCTGACAGCGAGCCTGGTCCTCCTTGTCCCGCTGCAGCTGCTCTTCCAAGCGGCGGGCCTGCTCCTCCTGACGGCGGGCCTGCTCCTACTTGTCCCGCTGCAGCTGCTCTTCCAAGCGGCGGGCCTGCTCCTCCTGACGGCGGGCCTGCTCCTCCTTGTCCCGCTGGAGCTGTTCTTCCAACCGGCGGGCCTGCTCCTCCTGACGGAAGGCCTGCTCCTCCTGACGGCGGGCCTGCATCGCCATTAGGGCCGTGATATCGGGAGATGCTGCCAATGCCGATGTGGACGGCGTGGTTTCCATCGCTGGCTGCTGACCCTCCAATGTAGGCAGTTGTGCACCTCCAAATCGCCTCTGATCAGTCTCTTGCTGGCGTTGACTCCTAGTTCGGATACCTTCCGTGTCTTCCTTTGGTAAAACCGGCATACTTTAATCCCGATTCTGACACCAAATTGTTACGAGCTGGGTATTTAATAAATTAAAGTAGTCGATTGATTACCAAAAAAAACACAATATTTATTAATAACACTCTTTACAATTACAAATCACTAAATCACTCGTTAGTCGCACTAGAAGATCGCTTCGATATTTATTCGCTGTATCTCGAATCAATACTGCCCGTACGGCTACCCCGATCCGCTTTTATATTGCTGTCGAGATAACTAGAATGTACGATAATATTCGATCGATGGTTCTAGACTAAATAGATTATTCTAGAGCTACTTGTAGCGCCATCTAGCGTCAAAATGTCCACAGTTGCGCGCTATCCGACACTAGATGGCGTTGTCCCTTCGTTCTCGCGTCTTGTAGATTGTTCCAGACTATTTTTCTCGATGGCGCAACAATATGTATAAATAAAATTTTGACTTTTACTTTGTGTTGTTTTAAAATGTATTATTTTATTATTAGCTTATGAATACCAAAGAACCTTTTAAAATAAATAAACGTTTGTTATTACATTAGAGGAGGGGTTTCAGATTCAGAATCATAAAAGGAAAACAATAATTTCGCACATAGACAGATCAAAGCTCTTACGTGTAAAGTGCCTAAAGCCTTTACGTTGGTACTGAAATGTAAACATAGTATTTCAAATAAACATAACGTTATATCACTCACAAATGTTTTACTTGTTCATACATCTGATTAGTTGTAATCTAGAAAATACAGAATGAGGTTAAAGTATTTAATAAAAGTTATGTACTTCTTACATTTTCATACAATATTTCAGCAATTTCTGTTGGCTAAAAAATAAAATAAATTAGTGAGGTTTCCGGAGACGAAACTGCCCCTTTCCTCTTTTCCCTCCCCTCACCCCCCCCCCCCTCTTTTCTTAACCATTTCTTCATCCCCACTCTCTTCATTATCTTCCCGCATCCCCTCATGTCCCCCTATATTATAAAAAGAAAACTACTTGTGAGACTCATCTCCACATACCCATTATAAGGTAATATCTTATATTTAAGGTTAGGGAATAGAAAGGGGAGCCGATTCCGCGTCGATAAGTTTGGTGTCGTCACTCCCATAATCAAAGCCTGCCTAAATCGTATTACTGTTCACACGACAAGTTTCGACACTGTTGTGTTATTTTTTTTAATCTACAACCAAAACAAAAAAGTCAAAAGTACATAATTTCCCACATCTTTATTTATTTTTTCTAAAAAATTTAGTGCTATTTAAAACCATTATTTAAATAGTCAGTTGCTGTATTATTAGTTTGATTCACATATAGTTTTCGTCTGAGTTTTGATATAATGTTTGTTTCTATAAAAAAAAATAAGGCTAAATGTAAATACAAATAACACGTTGTCAATTAAGATATATCAACAAACCTGTCAAATTTAGCAACAACTATTTACTAAGAATATTGCGTTAACACTGCTATTAGCACAATAATCAGCGTCATTACGGGCAAAGCGTAACTTGCTTAGTTATCACCCTGTTTATTAGATGTTTAATGTAAAGAAATACTTTCAAAGTTTTGTAAGGGTGTTTGCTCTTTTAAGCGTACACTATAAATTGCTTCATTTGGTTAAGATGAAATATAGTAGAAAGTTTATCATTTAATTCTACATATAAATACCCATGTTTACTATATTTCATCTTCTCATACACCTGTGGCTGATATTATATTTTAAAAGTGCATTTGATAATTGAACAATTACTTAGACTTTAGACTAATGTTTGGCTGTGGGTACTATACTCGTAGTTGATCTTAATTTCTTGAAATTTAAGATTTGTATATTATGCGTAATACAGGTTGAGTAGCTTAACACATTTTTGAATTTATTAAAGATGCAAAGTTAAGTCTTTCTATATAGATGTCTATATAGACCTCTAAATAAATAACCATAACAATATAAAAAGAAATTAATATTGTAGAAATGCTTACCGTGTACGCTTGAAAAGCCAAATGACCGAAGTAAAGCTGTCGTGAAGTCATGTATTTTATGCAAATAGGAGAAAGTTGTTTATGGATGTAGAGAATTACATTGTATAAAATTTACAGTAATTTTTAGCTGGTCTAAAGCCCTCTATAGACGTTATGCTTGTAATAATGTAATGGTATAAAAGGAGGACATTGATTTGTTTTAAGTGGCACTAAAATAGGCTATTTACTTACTACTTGATCTAAGACTAACAGTTTTTATTACAAAACGATATAACGATATAACGTGATTCAACAAAACTTGTAAAATTTTACTCCATTGGAGCGGTGTACCGAATCGTTTACAAAACGACCGTGTCACTACGCAATCTGAATTCGCCTATTCATCAAACCCGTAGCTAGGCTTGATCTTTTTGCACATAAATCAAACATAAACTGTTTTTAGGCCTTTCCAGAAAATAACATGTTAGTTGAAAAATATGAATATATAAAAATCAAAGTCTCAAGTCATTACAAATTTCAGCTAGATAATAAAATAACTATATATTTTTGTTTGTAGATATTCATTTTTGAGTTGCCTTTAATGACTAACACTGCTAGCTATTGACCTCGGACTCACACACACTCAAAAAATATATATGTATATGCACAAGATCATAGATGTATTTAGAATAATTAGTGGGTGAAAACATGAATGAGACGTTATTTACGTGACGTGCGCATTAATAAGGAAAGTGCGGTAAAAAAAATAATTTTAAATTTATCTCACGGTCATTACGTGTTAAGGGATATCATAGGATAACAGCCAAATAAAAATCCCAATAAACTTAATGCCATTATTTTTTTCTCGTTTATGTATGAGTACATTAAAATATTTAGAAAGTAGGAATTTAGAAATGTTTTCAAGTTTTATTTCCCAAAACTGATGAAATTTGACGCGGAGTCTCGTTAGAGGCAAACCAACCGATATACCTACTGAAAGGCGATAGTCGTAAACAATTTTTTTAGCTCACAAAAATGTTTCTGATAGCAAGTAACAAATACAGCTAACGCTAACGATTCTGCTTTTCAATGTTTTGATAGTGGGAGAGCCATGCTTAGGCACGAATGGGCTGCCTCGACCGGTGCGAAAACCGCACAAAAAACCAGTTGTGAAGTAAATATTGTGTTCCATTTCACCGATGATCGTGAAGTTTCCGGAGGTACAACTCCCCCTCTTCTTTTTCTCCTCCCCGCATCCTCCAACACCCATCGCCCTCAAAGGTGGGCAGCGCATTTACGACACTTGAGTTGCAAGTGTTCATGGGCGGTGGTAACTACGAACAGGTAGCCCGTCTGTTCGTCTGTCTGTCTAAAAAAACAAATATCCATAGAACTTTTACCATCAGTCGAAAAAAGAGCTTCTCACGTTTATTTCTACTCTTAACATCATAATAGATGTGAAAATTACCATATACCTCATATTGACAGTAAAGGGAGGATACAAACTGAATGAAAGGGAAATTGCTTATATAGATGGATTGGGGAGTATAAGCAGTAGCTTAACTAAACATCCATCCATCAGCACCAGTGATTGGAATAGTTAGAGCTAATGAACCTAAGGTTCAAGGAACAGAGACGAAAAGTGGAGACTTCCTTACGACAAAACAATTTTTTCGGAATATTTGTTCCGAGTTTCGGAACATTACTTAAGTACAACTAAAATTAATAAAGTAAAACAACTATCAAATTTATTTGCTGTTTCTGTTTAAAAAAAGACTGCACGATTTTTATTGTTTAAAAAAAATAAAGGTTATCTCCTTATCTTCGTTTGAACGACGTAAGTAAGCGCGGAAGCTAATGTAATTTACGTACCAACTGTAATAATTAGAACTAACAAGGTAGAGGTAAAATAAATCAATTTATAGGCTCTCATGCCATACATTCATGTTGTAAAATTATTGAAACTAAACGTAAACAGAAATCAACCTCAATAATGAAGACCACCACCAATCTTAACACTCAGTCACAATAATATTTCCGTTGATGTTGAAAGTTGTCCCTTAATCAGAATCACTACAGTTTGCATCAGGAACGGAGTTTTCTTTGTCATCGCAAGATTTAATCTTCTTTCGGAGAATTAAAATAAATTATGCGCAGTTTTTTCATATTATCTATCTTCAAACGATTTCTTTTTGCACTTAAAACCTATTATGGGTAGAGAAGGACCTTTCAACATCAACTGAAGTTATAGGTACATATTTATAGTATGACAATGATTTATTTCCATGGTCAAGTCCTTTTCCTATGTTGTCACAAATGCATCTAGATCGAGATTTCTGTTTATAACGTTTTCTAATTTTATTTTAATTGGTTCAGATGAACACCAGTTTAGAACAGTTCTAGCTTCGTCAAATATTTAGAAATATTCCGTTAACAATAAGTTAAACTTTTGTAACTCCTTTAAAGATATTTGAATTATTTCAAAATCTTCGTCAATATAATCTAAATCAGTTTTTAAATTTTCTTTTCCAGTACTGTTTTAGCATTCCTGATAGCCAAACAATCGGAGCTTCTAATCTCGAAGCCTTACAATAGTTTTAATTTGTTTGTAATATTTAGCATAATACGAAGCTGCTTCTAGCCATGGCAGGCAGGCTCGGAAAATGTTTGAATTTTATGAACTTTTGTACAATTACAACACATGTATTTAAGTAAAAATGATTTAAAGGCTGATTTACCATTGACCAAGGTATATTATACAATATAAGAAATTGTATTAAATCAAGACAAAATGTTTCATTCACTTTTTTAGCAGCACCTTGGTGAGTCGGTCCGTCAATAAATCTCCTGATATAAATTGCTTTTCTTGTATATAATACGAGTACTATTCTCACATTTAGAAAAGTATATCGGGTTGCTAGCAGGGTCATAGTATTATTCAGGGTGCTATGAGGCTATGATTGCTATGAGGGAGCAAAATTATTGTAAATAATGAGAAAATTATATAATACCTTTCGACATTTCTTCTTATTGTAAAATATGGTTTAATTATAAGATTACGAGTAGGTACAATATTTGAGCACGGACTAAAATATAAAATAACTATTTAATAAAACTCCATAAATGGTTGAATAAAATTGTTAAAATTTGAAAATGTAATTGAGAATAGTTTAATCTTTAGAATATCTTAAAATTCATGTAAAATTCATAAACTTATAAAGCAATTTCACTGGCACAGCATATATCAGTATTTCAGTTGTGGTAGAATGTAGTCCATAAAATCAAACCAAGGTGGTCATGGGAAGCAGATCCAATAAACGTTAAAAAAGTAAAGATACAAATAAAAACGATTCACGAATCAAATATGCGTACACAACACGAGGAACTACAGGAGTGAATGATGCGCGCACGACGACGCTTGGAATGCCAAACACCCCTCTGCCCTCAACAATTTTGTCAATGTTTAACAGTGAAAAAAAAAACCTTCTTTACCTGAATTAATAACAATAGAAAACGTATCTCTTGGCTTTTTGAGAACGTTCTCCTTGTTGTTAAAGTCTGTTTAAAAGAAAAAGTAATTCAATTTGTTTACTGTACTGATTAATAACATTTATATTAAATGTACTTAAGTGATGTTTGTCCGACAAATATTTCGAAAAACATTTTAGTCGTAAGGAAGTCTCCACTTTTCGTTTCTGTTTTTTAAATTTTATTTACATTAGCTCTAACTATTTGGATCATTGATCATCACAAATACATACATTTAGATCCCAAATTATCTGTCACTAATAAAAGTTAAATTTTCCTTCCATAATGCTTTTACAGCCAGATTCGCTTCCTAAAATGTAAAATATAAACTCACTGATTTTTTAAGAATGTTTTACGTTTGGTTTGATTCACATTAGGCTCTAAATCTGAATACGACTAAAATTATTCCACCGGAATATTAGGATACCAATAGTCACCCACATTTATATTATTAAAAATATTACTTTTCTATGTGGCAGTACCATTATCTCATTTTAGTTTAATATTTTTGTTTTTAAATTAGTCTGTGAAATGATTGATAGTGATAACAAGAAAAGAAAGATTAATTCCTTTTTAAAAGTTTTATTAAGTTTTACATCGACTTCCCGAATTCAAACAGAATCGTTAATTCGTGAATGAAAAATAAGTTTTTATAAAAGGCATAAAAGAGTTGGTAAATTCATTATTTTCTTGATATTAGCGAGTCCCTGTCATTGAACAGTAAATTTCCTTAAATATTAACAAAAGTGAGGGTACAAAGAGGTTTAATCTGTTGAATTGATCAGGCCGAGTTTTGATCGTGCCTCTTTCGATAAAGATAATTATTATGATGCATTTTAGTTAACTTATAATATTTATCTTTCTATCTTAATAATAAACTTTTTCTCTTAAAAATTAACTTAAAAAAAGCAATAACCACCTTAAATGCGCCTATCATGATAAATGGTAAGACGTGCAACTTAAAGAGACATACAAAACGAGAAATTTCGAGAATTATCCACTAAATTCTAACAGTTATGGAATTGCACCTTCCACCATCAGCTCCGCTCCTGCTTTAGGAAGTATATATTTGATCTACTAAAGATATAATACGTACATTTGACTTGTGCGGCAAACTTTTCTTAAATTTAAAAAATATAGACTAAAAGACCTCATGATCAAGATATATTTTGATTTATTTATTTTATTATAGTATTGCACTCATGTTGGTAAATCGTCAGTGCTTAAGTAATATTAAAAGTGTTTAAAATTATGTAACCTTAGTTAGGAAAACAAACAGTTAAGTAGGACAAAAGTAGGGGCTTCAAACATAGATCAGTACTATAAAATTATACTGGAGCAATTATAGGTTGCCTCGGGTTATCGTGGGTGGCCATCGCCGAGTTCCCACAGTGCTATAAAGGGTTCTTACTTTATTGATTTTATTTTATGTTCAGTGTCCTATAATCATACGATTATAATGTTTTGAATATTGGCATTCGAAATGAAATCTGCGTTGACACACAGAATTAAATCTAAATGAGAACGCCATAATGTGAACTTTCAGAAAGATAAGCAAATAGTTTGTAACGATATTTGTTAAAAGTCTAATGTAGTCCAAGTCCAATTCTATGATATTATAAATCAAATGTTCCTTTCTTTGTTACGTATTTTTACTTTTGTCACAATTTCACGCCCTAGTCACATACGGGGATCACACCGAAAGTTTTTAGGAAATAAAAAACGGATTGATATAGAAGTAGTCTCTGTTCTGATGGAACCATTGACTGAAGCAGTGAGGCCACTATTCTTTAGGGATCTCTTTCAGGCCATTTTCGGACGCAGCTATAGTTCTTAAGGTTCATCTTTAGGTTATATAAAGCGAATGCTTCGAAGTACATCTTTTATTTTTGGAAATAAATGAATAGTCACAAGGTGCCAGGTCGGGACTGTAGGGAGGATGACTCACTAACTCCACACCTGCGATAGACAAACATTCGATAGTCCGTCTGGCGGAGTGAGCTGAAGCGTTGTCGTGTTGGAGGAGGATCCTACTTCTTGGGCTCTGCTATCTAGCATTTTCCAAGACAACAGGTAAATAATGACTTATACTATCTTTGACCACGTATTTTAAGGTCATATGTAGCGTCTCCCAGCCACATGTAGGTATGTGTATATATTTTCAACTTTCTTTCCATCATATATTTTCGTTACTTGAACTACTTTCTACCTAAAAACAACAAAACCAACCCATAAGAAAGACATAAAAACACGCCGTTTTCGAAAGTTACTTCGGAGTTGCTTGTCAAACAAAGTTACGTGTACCTAGAAGTCGGCGAAGTTGATCCATCAATTACGCCCTCAGCGAACATCAATTACGTCTGTATTCGTCCAGCCATGGCCAACGATCTGCTATTTTAACGTCCATTGGCTTCGGACTCGTAAATCTTATAACGTTTACCAAATACGGGCGGTATGGCCATTAAAACGACCCCAAGGTATTAAATGGTATGTCACCTTTTGCTAATCGCCTAGGAATTGGACAAGTTTACCCGTTTGAACACGCTGACTCGTTTTGTCAACTCTATGAAGATTGTTTAGGGTCGTATGTATTTTTTTTTATGAGTGACTGGCTCTCCAATTATTTGGGCTTAGCTTATCCACATGGATTGTTCATGTGACTGTAAAGTCCTGTGTTCTATAACCACTCGCTAAATATTTATTTGCATGGTATTTACGAACAATATTTTTGTGTTTACAAAAAAAAGGGTTGTGACCAGACTCTTGATAAACAAGTTTATATATTTCGTAATAAATACATATTATATATAAATTATTCAAAGACACGGAACAAATATTCCTGCTCATCACACAAATAGATCGAACCTGGGATCGAATTAGAACCTCTGGCTTAGAGATTCAAAGAAGTGATTCATAGGGTGCGAGCATAAAGTTCTGAATTCAAATGCAACCACTCTGTTACTAACTTATAAAGGGTAAGTATTTGTGGGCGCCGTAACTATTACTGGGCGAGTCATTTACTTAGTAAGTAACACGTCATGACTGTTTCTATTTATTGGTGTAAATAATATATTTGTATGTATGTTTAATACTTTAAATTAATGTTTTGAGTTAGTTTAAATTTGTTTAATGAGATTGCCTTTTGATAAGTTTCTACAGCAGCTCTCTGTCTGTAATAAGTGTAAGTAGTATGCTGGTCTAATGTACTCTTAACTACACTTACACTTAACTACTCTTTTCGCAATACCAATATTCATACTTCATACCCAGTGTCAGGGACACTTTGTTGTTCTGTACATTGCCTTTTTGAAAAACTCGCTAAATTCACGTCATTATATTCAGCAGTGAAATCTAAGGCTTTTTCAGAATTACTCTCAGATTATAATCAACAAAATATTACATCGGTACGTGACTCACGCGAGCCCTGACTCATGATGTGTCATTAGTGTCCTTCATTCGTAAAACAAAAACATAACAATAATTTAGTGATATTGTAATGTACTTTTGTTATTTTCACAAACACTATCCTTATAATCGAGGGACGAGGATGACGTCCCCGGGTTGTTTTCGAGTAGCGTATACTTGAAGAGCCGCTACATTTACTGATAACGGGATTCCAAAATGTTGACAAGAGGTACCTCTTCTCGGTTGAATTTCTTATATGTTTTAATTTCAACTGCTCCACGTACTAGCCTGGAGCATCATCGTTATTATCAATCAGCCTATCGTAATCCATCGACTCTCTCAACCGCTCTTCCAACGCCCGCCATAGCACCCATTCTACCGCTTCGCTCTATTAATTACCCATTCACGGTCTCCACTCTAGGACCTGGAGGATAAATAAATCAAGGTATCGTACCTTTTAAATATTATGTAGAAGTCGCGCAAGCGTAAAAACACCGACAAGCGCATAAAAATTTAAAATTATAATAATCACAATGACATGAGTATATTTTGTAACGTTTTCGACGGTTGCAAAGCAGTACCTACATAAAATATATATATTTTGGTAGGAAAAAATTTTTACAGAACTCCCGCACTACGATTAGTTCCTGTATCGCGGGGTTTTCCAAAACTTTCAGATACGTACACATATAACATCTAGACTAAAAAACAACGATTTGAGGATTACACAAAGTGTGGGGATCGAATCCACAACCCTGGGCGCTGCAGCGTAGCGGCGAGTGAAAACTTAAACCACTGGGCCATCCGTGCGGTTACTAAACAATGCGTGTGCGTTTTTTAAAAAGCGCAGTGATAAACATTACACAGGTACAAAGATCATTGCAATAGGCATGCATAGTATCTCAAAGGTTTGTTATATTATCCGTTAAAAAGCTTGAACCTCCTGGCAACGATCACTTCAAATGATAGGTATGAGACCCGTAACTACATGATCTATTGTTTCACTTCCCAATTCCATCCGTATAAGCAATATCCTTCCGTTGCCTTCCCTTGTTCTTACCCTTTCCTATATCTTTAGTTCCTAAAATGCTTGGTTAGCGACAAAAGGCATGTGCCCATTATGTTAGTGAGACATTATTCTAATTGATAAAACGTCGGCCTATCCGTATTGGCGTGAACATAGTTTTTTTTTTATATTTTTGGTAGATAGATGAATAGACAGGTCCCCTGATGGTAACTGACGACCGCCGTCCATAGAAAGCTGCAATTCGAGAATCGTAAGTACGCTACCCGCCTTTGAGAGTGATGAGGGATAAGGAGGTCTAGGAAGGGGAAGAATAGAGGGAGATAAGGAGATGGGAAAAGGGGAGGGGGACAGGGGAGAGGAAAGAGAAGAGGGGGAGTTGGGCCTCCGGAAATCTCACTAATTTCGGAGAACTGCTACGCAAGCGTTGCTTCACGAACGGATTTCTGTGAGGCCGTGGTATCGCACCGGTCGAGCTGGCCCATTCGTGCCTAAGCATAGCTCTACCACGTCGAAATATGTACATATATATATGTATATATATATATTATAGTACTCTGTGATCTTGACTGGAAGCTTTGTTAGTAGAGACCGACGAAGACAGTAGCTTTGCATAAATTCTGGTATCTGCTTTAGTTAGAAACAAGAACTTGTGATTAGAAACTAATAATTAGGATATTTAATCACCGCTAAGAAACAGAAAGCACGCAGTATTGAGAGCGAGAAATATAATAGAGTGATGATTTGTTCTTAGTAAAGAGTTGATGTCTATTGTGTTCTCTGCTTAGTAAATAAAGTGTCGATGAAGTTTTGGTTGTACACATACATAATTCTTTTCTTGTAGCATTCATTCAAGAATGTTTCGCGAATAAAACAAGCCATGTATACATATAATACTTTCGTGTTAAATAACATTTTCTCACATATTTTTTTCTTGTTCTCGTATTTTTTCCTAGAACTTTGCGTAAATGGCTTCTAAAAACAGCCCCGAAAACAACCTAAAAGCTGATGTAGACATCGGAATGTTTACTTGCTATCAGCTGCTACTTTAGGTTAAGTGCCAGTAAATATAGAGCTCTTTTTATTCCATCAGTTCTAAGTATATTAAACCCGAATACTTAATTAGTGAAATTACCTTGAACAGTATACTTTTATAATAACTGTCTCATATGACGACCGGCCACATCATAGAATAGATAGTAATACTTATATCATTATTTTGTATTGTGGTAAAACTCGTTATTAGAGAGCCTCGTGTCAGAACAATCAGTTCTAATTTCACAGTGTTTCCATTTGAGAAACCTTATAGGTAACGTTAACCTACAGAAACAAACTATAGAACTGTGAAATCAGGACTGTTTAACATTAATTGCATTGAAGATTGTTCATTCAGTCGTCACGGATTCAGGCAGAAATCTGTTGCGATATACTTTTTTTTGATAAAAAAAATCTATCTGCTACCTGTGTAAATGATTCCATTTGAGAAACCTTAAACCTCAACCATTTCGTAATAAAGGTAAATTTAACCTAAAGAAACAAACTTTATTTGGTAGCGTACAGCAACAATTTATTCTTTATTGGTCTTTGGGGAAATTCCGTATAAATAACATGACATTATTAAATACAAATTCCTTATTTAGATAGGGTTCCCAATGGGTTACGGACGTTACACCAAAGGAATTTTTAAATAAGTGTATTTTATTTTATCGCTTCATAACAAAGCAGATATTGTACGTAATCCGTTTTGGGATACTGAAGAATTGTAATAATAAAATAGCGTAAATTTCCACTTTCAAAAGTAAATAATAAATTTGATAAGGAATGTAAGTCGTTCCGTTTTTTTACACCCCCTTGTGTACATTTATATTGACAGGTACTTCTATATTATGAAATATGTTTGTAAGGGTGTAAATATGTATGTATATGATTTAATTTGTATTCCTTTCTTTCCTTTCTTGTAGTTCTATGAAGACGTCTTCATAGAATGCAGTTCTTTATTTGCTAAACTTCATCATGTTGTGTAAATAAGGCGTAATGTAAACTCTTTTGCTAACTAAACTAGCGTTATCATTATCATCGATGTATCAATAACATTGAATAACGGTTGTAATATTCTAGAAAAACAGCTGATACTTTTACCCATTCCTTGCTATTATTTATATCACTTTTCCCAACAAAACGGTCTTAAAAATTACAGGACCTAATGAATAACAATAAATTTACAAAACATTGACCTCTCCCGACTAACCAGACATAATTTTGTTTTTCGTATTCATGAAATGTCTTCTTTAACCCATTTCTACAATCAACATTAAAACATTTATCTGAGTACGAAGTAAGATGTTATCCTGAATTATTCATATGGCGACTATATGATGTCATCTAACCGCTATTGCCAACTATCCCGCCATTTTCTTTATACGCCCAAGGCTACATGACAACATATTGAGAGAGAATTCCAGAATGTCGGGAAAAAATAACTTATACTATCGCAGAGTTTTCATTTATGTAAAGAATTGAATTAGTGGGCCAGTTTGTATTTATATTTTATTTGACAAACTATATCTCACAGCGCTAAGTATTCGATTAGAATATCATAGGTTGAGGTTTTGAGTCCCGCTAAACGCATAAATACGTAGGGATTAATACGTGTACATTACATAATTTAGTCCGCGTCTTTAAATGTTGCTATTTTTTAAGATAACTCCCGAATTTGAAATGATTCCTGTGTCATGGGGAACCTTCCAAACGATAAACCAATGGACACAAAGTACCCATTCTTAGGAGAACTATTTGTTGATCAACCAAAACCTCTGTCTCAGCAATCAGGATCACTAATCACTAGACCAACAGGCTATAGTCGATATATAAGTAAGTATCTATCAAAACGAAAAACAGCATATTAAATCGTGTACCAAAACTCCTGGTACAAACTATATACTAGAATACTAGAATTGGGTCTAAATAGCTTTATGTAATAGGTAATCAGTTATTAAATCATACAATTTGTTTGCAAATGAATATGATAATAGTCGAATTGATCTGGAAGAAAGCATCATTTATCGAACACGCTTAATACAGAAGAGCTTATTTCATTTTAAAGTAGCAGAGAAAAATCCTATGAAAAAAACTTTATTAGTCTCTATTACGAAACGTGGATTAAGAAATTGGTTTTAGCTGTTACGTTTTTCGGGATTAGCTTTTAAATTAAACTTTCACTTTAGTTTTTTTGGACCATCAAAATATAATAATAATAATAATAATAATGACATTTGTCGGGCATGTCATCGCCCCGGTGAAACCCTCAGGCATATAATTTCCGGTTGCTCTCGTCTTGCAAATGGTAAGTACTTGCACAGACATAACCAAGTGGCCAGGATAGTCCATCAGCAACTTGCTCTTCGATATAACCTTGTGGATGTCGAGTTACCGTGTTATAGGTATGTGCCCGACCCAGTTCTTGAAGATAATCGTGTAAGATTATGTTGGGATCGATCTATCATCACTGACAGGACAATTGTTGCCAATAAACCTGATATAGTGCTGATAGACCGACTAGAGCGCCGAGCAATGATTGTAGACCATTGTACCATTCCATATGACGACAATCTCATAAAGGCTGAAAAAGATAAACAAAACAAATATTTGGATATGGCCCATTAGGTGGTCGACATGTGGGATGTTAGTTCTGCAATCATTGTGCCGATAGTCATATCAGATCATGGGTTGATTGCCAAGAGCCTCGACCAACATCTGCAGAGGCTCACGTTACACAGCTGGGTTAAGGGCCTATTGCAGAAGGCAGTCCTTCTTGATAGGGCACGTATTGTGAGGAGGTTCCTGTCTCTGGAGCTCTAACCACCGGTAGCTTGGTCCCTGTACCCGATACAGGTGGGACACTTTTTTTATATTTTTAATTATATTTTGTTTTTTTTTTATATTTAAAAATGTCATTTGTATGTTTATTAATATGAATAAAGAGAATAATAATAATAATAATTATAATAATAATAAGCCCCCTAAACAACCGCACGTCCTGATTGACCATCTGATCACGTGGGGGGCGGACACACGAATGAGAAATTACTGGCGTGGCTAACGTGGCTCTGGAAACCCATTCAATATGGAGACGCGTTCAAAAAGAAAACGTATAGGACCGCTGCCCGGGGGTGATCGCCGGGGCACACCTGGAGCTGACGCTGGGTGTCTCAGCATGCGAACCGTCAGTGGTGTAGAGTTGAACAGGCGGGCTCCCACCAACAAAGATACTACAGCCGAAGACACTTATAACACTAACACACTGACAGATAGGACTGACACTCCTTTAGAACCATATAGCCCAAGCACTACATCTTATACACCATCCAGATCATCATCACCGACAATAGTTTCATTAAACTCTAGAACATCATCAGCCTCCATTGATAACATAAGTTTGCAGACTCCAACTTTGAATGTTGCGCGGGAGGCAACTGCCTTCTTACCCGCGTCCACCAAAGCAGGGAAACCTAGAGTTCGCATGAAGTGGAACAAAGAAGTAAATATATTCATTATGCGAACTTACTTCTACATCACCAAATTAGAGACAGATATGACCACCTACAGGAAAAAACTACATGAACTATTTACACGACAATATCCTGAAATCACAGTTACTGAACAGAGAGTCTCCGATCAAAGACGAACTATAGTCAGGAATAAACTTCTATCACAAGAAATAATAGAACAACTAAAGAAAGAAACACAGACACAACTTCAACAAACAGAAAACAACATTGCCAGTAACGTTACTCCGTTACTGCAAAATATAAGTGAATTTACTGCAGAACAACAACTCAACAGCCAACCTTACACACAAAACCACGAATATACATCTGACACACAAGCATTTACACAAACGTCACACACTTCCACACAAACAGAAACTATTACATTAGTCCTTGAAAATGATATCCAGACGTTAACAGACACAGATCAAAACCTGATAAATAATATGGATACCAAAGACATCTATGATAAATTTACAAGAACCTTAGCACTATACTCTGGGATGGATCCCTTACTTAGACCAAAACTACCTAAACTGAGATATAGCCCTAATCTAAACCGTTTAGTTAATTTATTTAATGATAACATTTTAAAACCATACATATCTAATGACACACAACTTATAGACTTACATACTCTTATTTATTGCACGGCATTAGTTATAACCGAAGAACTTAACTTTAAAATCACAGATTGCACACGAAAAACCAGACCAAGACACGGTAGCAAACCTCCATGGCAACAGAGACTGGAGATCGACATTGAAATGTTAAGAGCAGACTGTGGTAGACTTACGCAATACATCAACAATAATAGGTCAAAAAAAGTAGTCAAGAGAGTTGAAGCCATATTTAAAACGAGATTAATCCACACTAGACATGAAAATAACAATAGAAAGCCTGAAGAATTTCTGGACACCTTAAAACAAAAACTAGCACTTAAAGTTAATAGACTCAGACGATATAAAAAAGCACAGCAACGTAAAAATGATAATGCTATATTTTCTACCAACGAAAGAGTATTTTATAGGAACCTAAATAAACCGCATATTGAATCAAACGCAGAAAATAACACAGACATACCTTCCCAAGAACACTTAGAAACCTTTTGGTCTAACATTTGGGAAGAACAATCACTACATAACGCCACAGCATCCTGGATAACAGAAGAAGAAACAAAATGGGGTTCAATAAATGAAATGGAGTTTGAAGAGATAACAGAGGGTGATATCGCATACATAACAGGTAGATCACACAACTGGAAGTCACCCGGTTTAGACAAAATACACAATTTCTGGTACAAAAAATTAACTTCGTTACACAAACTTTTAGCAAAAAATTTAACAGACATAGTACTAGGCAAACAACATATACCCCAATTTATTGCAACAGGTATCACTTACATGCTACCAAAGTCAACGTACTCACGACAGCCTTCCCAATATAGACCTATAACATGCTTACCCACAATATACAAAATTTTAACATCAGCACTTACAGCAAAAATCAACTCGCATATCGTACACCACAATATAATGGCAGAAGAACAGAAGGGATGTAGACGAGGCCACATGGGATGCAAAGAACAGTTAATTATTGATTCAACTATTCATAAACATGTCACCTCCAAGAACAAAAACCTTCATTGCACATATATAGACTACCAGAAAGCTTTTGATAGTGTCCCGCATTCCTGGTTGCTACATATATTAGAAATTTATAGAATTAACCCCATAATAACAAATTTCCTGCGTGATATCATGTCATATTGGAACACTACACTCCAAATAAATTACAATGATAAAACAGTTACAACGCGCCAGATATCCATTAAGAAAGGCATCTATCAGGGTGATTCATTGAGTCCCCTGTGGTTCTGCCTTGCCCTAAATCCCCTGTCCACTCTCCTGCAGAGATCTCAAGCTGGCTTTTCTTTCAACCATACAACAGGAAAGACAACAATATCACATCTTATTTACATGGATGATATTAAACTTTACGCACAAACTAAAACAGACATGAATAAGTTAGTCCATACTACAGCAGAATTTAGTCGTGATATACGCATGCAATTTGGCATTGATAAATGCAAAACACTTCATATAGTGCGTGGCAAAATACAATCTGGTGACTATACAGTAAATGACACAGAAACAATCACAGCATTGGAGCCGACTGACGTTTATAAATATTTAGGATACACACAATTAAAAGGTCTAGATCACGTAAAAATTAAAAATACACTTACCGTAGCATACAAGAAGAGACTTAACTCCATATGCAAAACCCAACTATCTAGTCGACATCTTATAAAAGCCATAAACACCTTTGCCATTCCTATACTTACATATTCATTCGGAGTTATTAAATGGACAAAAACAAATATTGAGCAGTTAGACCGAACCACTCGCAGTACACTGACAAAACATAACAACTTACACCCCAAATCAGCAATAGAAAGACTCACTATCAAACGACAATATGGAGGGAGAGGTCTTATAGATATTCATAATCTTTGGCAAAAACAAATAAATAGACTACAAGTATTTTTCCACGCTAAATCTGGATCTAGTAACATCCATAAAGCTATAATTTCACACGATCTGAACTACACTCCACTTAACTTAAATAGGGAAACAGGCACACAACCTACTCATAACGATGACCCGCAGAAACAAAAAATTGATAACTGGAAGAAGAAAGTACTACACGGGCGGCATCCTCATGATTTAGAACAATCACATGTGAATAAAGTAGCTTCAAATAAGTGGCTGAAAATAGGTAATTTGTTCCCAGAAACTGAAGGATTTATAATAGCTATACAAGATCAGATTATTAACACCAAAAACTATAAGAAATTTATAATAAAAGACACAACAATAACAAATGACAAATGTCGCAGATGCCACAGTCAGTCGGAAACCATTCAACACATAACTGGAGCATGCCAAGCACTCACACAAACAGACTACACTCACAGACATAACCAAGTAGCAAACATTATTCACCAAAAATTAGCGCTCAAATATACACTCATACAGGACAAAAAAACACCCTATTACAAATACACACCACAGACTGTCTTGGAAAATGATACCCACAAGCTCTACTATGACCGCGCTATACTCACCGACAAAACTGTACATTACAATAGACCCGATATAACGCTACAAGATAAAATAAAGAAAATAACATACTTAATAGATATTGCAGTACCCAACACACACAACTTACAGAAGACAATCACTGAAAAAATAAGCAAATATGCAGAACTTAAAGAAGAAGTCACTAGAATCTGGAAACAACAAAAAGTATATGTAGTACCTATAGTCATCTCAACAACTGGTGTTATCCCAAATCATCTCCTCCATAGCCTGAAATTATTAGACCTTAAAGAAAATATTTACACAACCCTACAAAAAGCTGCCATCTTAAATACATGTAGAATAGTTAGAAAATTCATGCAGATTGATGAAAATGAAACAGGCTCTCCTCACAACACAGCATAAAAACGTAACACACCACACTCCACATTTACTTGGTTCCCACCCGTAAATGTGGTTAAAACCGGCGAAAGAGCTGAGAAAAAAGTAAATAAAAATAATAATAATAATAATAATAATTCTATACTGCAACAAGAAGTCATCACTGTACAGCCCTGATTCCCAAACTAGCGTGACCTGTATGTTGGGAGTCAGTTTCTTCCCAAAAACAAGTGGAATCGAATAGTCACAATCTGATTATTAGATACATATTCTATTTTGTCAGAGACAGTCATATTAATAGCCTATATGAGTGTGTGAGTATGTGCGTGTGCGTTGGCGTGTGCGTGCGTGTATGTGTGCGCGTGTGTGTGTGTGTGTGCGCGCGTGTGTGTGTTGTTTTTAATGTTATAGTTGGATAGGTTTTTCGTTTTATAAATTAAATTAAGTTTATTATACAGTCTTGGTGCAATATTAGTAAAGTGCTGTTGGGTAAATTTACTTTCAACTCTTGGCACTGGACATCTATTCTTTTACCAGAAGGTTTCAACAAGGGTACAAAAGTTTTATAATATTTTCGTATACTTTGGTAAACAAATAGTTTGCGCACAGTTAGAACATCCGCTCTTTTATAAACTAAATGAGTAGGGTGTCGAAACGGTAGTTAAAGAAGAACTTTGAGTACAGCCCGCTGTGCCCTTTCGAGCTCAAGCAAATGAGTATTGGCCGCTGAACCCCATGAACATATACTCGTACAATAAGTGATTATACATTCTGCCAGAGCTCTGTATGTTTGTATCATAAGTTTGGTGTCTGGTATCAATCTCAAGTCTCTAAAAATATATATAAGTTTTCTTAATCTATTTCTAACCATAGTTATGTGTTTCCTCCAATTTATATTGTCATCTATGTTTACCCCTAAATATTTGATTTCAGTAGTTTTTGATAAAGACGGGCAACAACAGCGCTTTACTCCAACGTTAGATCGATGACGATGTTCCCGTAACTGGAAATTACTTGGTGAAGCTGCTTTATTCTTGCTAAAGCAGAGGAATTTCGTTTTAGTGGTGTTTAGTGGTAATAAGCTATCCTCTAGCCACGCGGTAATAGCAGACATGCCTTTCTCAGCTAATTGTATTACATTGTCCCATGAGTCACCACAGAAAAGTATGACAGTGTCATCAGCAAACATTTGTATATCTGCCCCCATTGATTTGGTATTTACATATATCATTAATATATGCCAAAAATAGTGTCGAGCCGAGGACACTGCCCTGCGGCACCCCATAAGGCACCAAATAATAGTTACTAATGTGTTTTCAACCCTGGCACATTGTTTCCCTTCGGTAAGGTAGTTCTTAAACCACTAAAGTACATTCCCCCTGATTCCAGACGAGTTAGAAGGATTTGAATTGATATGGTGTCGAATGCCTATTGTAGGTCTAGGAATACTCCTACGCATTTGTTATTTCGATCAAGGTGTGCTGTAATTTTAGCTAAGTCGCAGAACAGCATCGTCAGTGGAGAGATTGGAACGAAAACCATGTTGATTGTCAGCAAGAATCTTATTGCTTCCCAGATAATTAGATAGTCGTTTGTTCATATTTTTTTCGATAATTTGTTACTAGGGTCTTATATCCCGATTTAAAAATGGGGCAAATAATCGCGGATGTAAATATAAACCAAAAAAGCCATATACATAATTTTGCTATAATTATACCAAAAATATTCTCTACTATTTCCGAAATCTTAATTTAGATGAAGCGATGACGCTATACGTCATAGTTTCATGTAAATCAAAATTTTTGTAAAAAATATGTTCGGGTAAGTAACGTGTTTTACATGTTTAAAAAAGTGAGCAGAATAATTAATTAATTAACATACGAATAGAAAGGTATTTTTTCAATATTATAGAATCGACCGACTCAGTCTACCTGGAGAATTGCGTGGCAATTTGTAAACTCTGTAATAAGGTGTGTAGGAAAGCACAGCGCCAACACATTAAAAAGTCTGTCGAAAATGAAGATCCTTCCAAAGTTTGGAAATTTCTTTGACCCTTGGGAATTGGAAAGTCAAAGCAAGAAGAAAATCCCAAATATATTGATCTCGACCCCTTAAACAGGCACTCCACTTCCTTGTTTAGTTTTGATGATGTCACCAAAGCTAACTCATTATATTATCTTTCACAGCTTCCAGCTCCCCACTATCCACCTTTTGTGTTTAATCAAGTCACTGATTATGATGTTAAAAAGAGTATAATAACCATCTCTTCTAATGCTATTGGTAATGACTGTATTAGTCGGAAAATGATCCTTCTCATTCTCGACCTAATTCCATCAGTCCATACCAGTTATGTGACATCCTAAAACATTCCTTGTCCAGCGGTAAATTTCCATCTATATGGCAAAAAGCTCAAATTATACATCTACCTAAGAAGCCTAAGCCTTCATCTTTCACCCAATACTGTCCCATTGCTATTTTAGAACGCATAGTGTATTTTCAACTTAACTCCTTTCTCTCTAAATACAAACTTATAAATTTCTTTCAATCAGGTTTCCGTCACGGGCATAGCACTGTGACGACTCTAATCAAGATTACTGATGATATTAGGATGGCCATGGAATATTTTAATCTGACCCTACTTACACTTCTGGATTTTAGCAATGCTTTCAATACAGTTGATTCCCATATCCTACTTGGTATACTACGTCCGATTAACATATCTCCAACAGTGATTGACAGGTTTCAAATTTCCTGTCTGTTCGCCAACAACGGATTTGCATTGAAAATTCTTCTTCAGTTTCTTCTTGGTGTGATATATCGGTCTGTGTACCGTACTGTGGTGTTTTATCTCCTTTACTCTTCGCTATATATATTAACAGAATATCCAAAAGAATAGTTTCAACCTACCACCTTTACGCAGACGATCTTCAAATTTATACTCACGCGCCAATCAATGTAATACACGAAGCCTTTTCTGTTGTAAATTGTGATTTGGAACGTATTTGTAAATGGAGTGTTGACTATGGTCTCTAGATGAAACCTGCTATTACTATTTATTTTATTACCGTTTACTATGGTATTATTTACTGTTTCTTATGATGGGCAGTCCTAGGATGATTTCTCGAATCGATTTCACTCAATTGCCTCAAACAATTTTCAATGGTACGCCGCTATGTATTAGTGATAGTGTAAAAAAACTGGGAACATTCATTAAAAGAACTTTATCCTGGGGCCTACAACCACAAGATATATAGTAGTATATACATATATCTTGTGGTTGTGGGTATAATCGCATATTGTTTGCTGCACCTAGCTCCTTACGAAGACTACGGAAGTGTCTTCCAACCGCTATAAGGATTTCGCCTGCACAGTCACTCTTACTTCCAATACTAGACTATGCTGATGGCAGTTATCTCGATCTCACTGATAACTGGCAACTCAATAAGCTTGAATGGCTTTAAAACTTTTGCGTAAGGTTCATATTTGGCTTACACAAATATGATCATATTTCAGAATACCACAATTCGCTCAAGTGGCTCCCGATTCGCCTTCGGCGGAGTACTCACATCATGTCTCTACTTTATATTATACTATTCAATCCCCTCACTAACTTTTACCTCGAAGAACGTTTTAGGTTCCTCTGCGTCACACATTCAAGGTTCTTGAGATCCATCTCAGCGATAAACTCTATATACATACATATATATATATATATGTGTCGCAGATTCAGAAGGATTTGAATCCATGTGCTCTGTCCACCATCTTGACTTATTATCAATCAATGCGCATACCGTCTCGGCAACAAGTGAAGTCTCGATTAACGTACGCACCACTGACAGATATCAGTTATGACATAGACAACTTCACTATAGACCTAATGTCGTTAGACAGTAATGAGTAGGCGCAGTGTTGAATTCCCAATCAATCAAATAATCATTCATTCTCTGATATACACATATAAAACATATGTATGTGTATGATAATATATGTTATATTTCTGTAGATATATTTAACATATGTTTATGTTTATTTTTTGATGTAATAATTATACCCGTATACTATTTCTTTATTTTCTTTATTTGCTAATACTGTTTAAGGCACCTACTTCAGTCATTTCTACATCACCCTAAGGTAGACTGGCAGAGAATGCTTAGCATTAAGTCGGCCTGTGTGCATTTTGTGCATTAAGTTTTAAATAAATATATATGCAGAAACATTACAAGAATTCGGCGGCTGCTACAGGTAGCTCCACAAATCTGAGGCCCTTTGTTTTCACGGTCCCAGAAAGGGACTACCTAGCAGATCCATCCTTATTGTGGGAGGTGTTGGCAACGAGTCCTCGATGAAATATCTGGGACTCGTGCTCGATAGCCGATGGGACTTCGGACCTCACTTCCGGAGTTTGGCCGCATGGCTTGCATTCCCAAACTCATAGGAGTGGCGGCTGCACTCTCACGGCTAATTCCCAACTTGGGGGGGGCCGAAACCTCCTGTAGGAGACTCTATGTTGGAATCGTGCGGTCCATGGCCCTATATGGGCACATACGGCTGTCAGGGTCATAAGAGGTTACCACACGGTCTCCTTTGAGGCGGCGAGTCTCCTAGCCGGAACTTCGCCATGGGACCTGGAAGCGAAATGCCTTGCGACACTGTATCAGTGGCGCAGGGAGGCACAACAGGAGGGCTTGGGACCCGCATTTCGGGAAATCGAGGTGCAACCTTTCCAGCTCCGACAAGTGCTCATGGCTCAGTGGAAAGAACGACTTGAGCGACCGAGTGCAGAGCAAGCCACTATTGTGGCGGTAAGACCCGTCATGGGGGAATGGCTGGAGAGGCGAGGATGACGCAGGTACTCACCGGACACGGCTGCTTCGGAAAGTATCTGTGTCGTATAGGCCGGGATCCAACATCTGTGTGCCAGCACTGTGGGGGCTGCCGCGAGGATACAGCACTCCATACATTGGTGGATACGTGGACTAAATACGTGGCGGCTATAGGTGTGGGTAGCCTCTTGCTGGAGACCATGGCATTGCACATGGTCCAGTGCGAGAGTGCATGGGATTCCGCCGCTTCATTCTGTGACGTAGTGATGCAGGCCTAGGAAGCGGCGGAAATGGAACGGGAGAAAAGTAGCACTCTTCCATCCCGCAGTAGACGCACCAGGCGCCGGAGAACGCAAAATGGTCTCCGGCCTCTATGAGCGTTAACCTGGGGGCAATGGACAGGGCTATCCGTCGTGCTAGCAAAAGCAGGCCCGAAATGGTGGCGCGACGTGTTCCGCGAGCGCCTCTTAAATCAGAGCATTAAACCATAACGGGGTTGCTTCCAACAGGCGGCCAAGTCTGTCAGGGTTCACAGTGATTTCCTTTCTAGGGTACACCTGAGACCCCGGCCAGAAGACTACATGTCGGAACACTGTTCGACTGTCCGACATACCATTTCACCGTAAGGCCCCGGTGAGATGGTGACACGTGGGGGTTTCCACACAAAAAAAAAAGAAAATTGTAGGTAAATATAGATAAATAGCTAGGTTACAAGAAATATATTAATTGAAACAACATTAGTAACTAGTAATGTTCATTAATAGAGGGTTCCTAGCTCTTGACTTCATTGCAAAACCAAAAGGTCTTTGCAAAAACTATGACGCACTGTACGTCAAAAGAGGATTATTTAAAAAAAGTAAATTCAAGAATTTGATAGGGAATGGAAACTCCTTTATCTCTCATCTGCTTTTTCGAATGTCTTAATAATAATATGAAAAGTTACAATACATAACAAGATAAATATTACAAGTTTCCCCCAAAACTAGTAACGAAAAATCACATCGGAGGAATATTTCACGTTGTTACCCCACAATTCACTTTTGTAACAGCAAATAATATTACTAAGACATCTGCTCATGCTAAAAGGTGCCAAAAGCAACAACCCATTCTCCCGCTAAGTACGTATCCAGGGACAAAATGAAGCCTTATCTTTCTGTGAAACATATTTATATAAAAACAAGTCATATATCAGTTTGTTGTTCAAGAATTTTTTCGTAAAGATTTTGTCACTTCGATGACAACAAATGATAGAAAACTTATTTACTATTATACATTACTATTATATATTAAGGATTAGAATGTTTTCAGGATTTATGTGTGTATATATGTATACGGTTCTTTATACAATAATAATGTATATATTTCTGAAAGGAGTGGGATGCCGAGTGACACTGGCTATACATATATTTATTTATAAAATATAGCGGCTGTAATACCAAAAAAACTACTTTTGGCAGGATGTTACATTAGTAACTGGCGAACTAACTCTTTAATAACACTAAAATTATTATATTTCCGTAACTTATTCTTAACGAGTACATGAAATAAATAACACTTGGGTAACAAAATTTGATCAAACATTTAAATCTTAATTTTATACCTAAGAAAGCATAATTTTTATAAATGAAAATGATGTTATATGTAAAACCATGAAAAAAAGTTTATTTTTGTGAAATTACAAACGTTATAACATCTTATGCCAAAACCTTAATCGCTAACCGCTTGTTTACTCGCATTAGGACTATAGCTTAACATTAGAAGATAGCGAGGTCACGACCAGCAAATTGAGAAGAACCAATAACCTAATCCTGAGACCTAATCCTATCTATCAATTTGTTGGCAGCGTTGACGTCTGATCAAATATTGGTTATTTTGCTGCTCTGGGGGAGGAAATCGTTGAGGTATTCACTTTACTTTTTGTTCTATAGATTTTATTTACAAATTCCTTTGCGATATAAATATAGGAATTAGATTAAATTTATGTCGTTGTATTAATGAGAAAGCTTATATATTTGCAATTGTAATAAAAAAATGAATTTATGTTTACGAACACAGAACAATTTATATTTTATGTATAATTTTATTAAACATTAAAAAAATATTAATAATAATTGAACATGCAATGGGAAAGCTTACATATGTGCAAATGTATTTAAAACATGTTTATATTAACACAAAACAATCTACTTATATGTATAAGCAAATGTCAAGGCTATAAAACATAATAATTAAACATAAAAAAAAAAATATTGTCTAGACATCTACATACCTACAGTCACTCCCTGAAATCCGAACCATAATGTAGACCCACTCACGTAATAGGGAGCAAGCCTATTGAAGAGATTTGATGGCACTAATCTACTCCACCGACAACTACACGGCATGTTGCATATCTAAATTACAAACAATATTATTCAATTGCCATTTTACCGTCAAAGCTGTACTTAGTGCCTACAGAAATATATAACTATCCATTATATGCTCTTTAATTCTCACAATTTCATTATTTCAAGCAAGAGACAGCAATCAAATTGAAACCTTAGTCATGTTTATCTCTTACAGGTAATCACGGGTAGATGACACTACTATCGAAATAATATTTTTGTTCCTCTGCTAGAAATCTACATAGACAGAGCGGCGATTAACAGTTGGTATTTGGCGAGTTTAAGTTACTCATTTAGAAGATGACTGCAAAAAGTTTAACATTTTTTATATAATTATATTATCACTTACGTTTACAACCAGATTTATTCATGTACGAGCCTATGCAATATTTAATTCTCAATTTTCAATCGCAAGTTAAAACTCATTTATACATATGTATATACATATGTATACTTATGACTACATTCGCACTATAATCTATTACGGTTTGTTGTCGGTCCAATCTCGATCTGGTAAAACATTAACAAATAAGCCCACTCCAGTCACGATCAATATCGAAGAAATATGTTTGAGCGAGATCGAACTTATGTAACAACGATGTATACCTATAGTGTGAATGCTCTTTTGTTTTCAGTTCAGTTATCTATACGCACTGAAAAGACAATTGCATCAAGTACTATAGTTAGAACAGTATTCTCCTTCCGTTTTTCGTTGCAATAAACTTTGATGCACCCACATTCTCTCAATACTCTCAAATACTTCATTCGAGAAGTTCAGTCACATTTTTCGGCCACAAAAATCACAAGCAATTTTTTTTTTTAAGTTAGTTCAGCTGAGAATTACAATCAGTTTTACTGTCAGTTTTGGACATTTGATGTATATTAATTAAATAAGAATAACTAGTATAGTGGGATCGAAATTGAGTTCTCGTTAACCTACCCTTAACAAGTAGTTTCCGATTTTACAGTAACTTTAGATACTTAAAGACATTCATTTAGTGTCTTAGACTCTACTATATAACCAGAGCATGAACTTCGGAGCATGTTCAGAGTTAGATATTTTCGCCGTATGATATACCTACTAACACTGCATAGATATTTATCGCTCTGAAACTTAACGTCATCGACAAAACATGTCTTCAGATAATATCACCGGTAAATAGTAGTGACATTTTATTACAGTTCAAAATCCTTATCGACCTTACACGAACACATGTTGTACCTACTACCCGACCCTTGTCACAATCCTGTGACTAAACATTAGAGATACGTCACTCTGGCCGATTCTAAAAACAAACTTTACATTGATTTCTTGTAAACCACCTGTGTATAAATATTAGGTGAACAAATTAATTCGGGACCTATTAAATCTTGCTTTATAATTTCTTTACAAAAACTTTAAAGTGGTAGAGCCACGCTTAGGCACGAATGGACCGGCTCAACCAGTGCGATACCACGGCCTCACAGAAAACCGGTTGTGAAATAACTCTTGCGTTGCATTTCCCCGAAATGAGTGACGTCTTCGGAGGCCCAACTCCCCCTCTCCTCTTTCCTCTCCCCTTATCCCCCCTCTCCTCTTTTTCGTCTCCTCACCCCCCCACTTTTATTTCCCCTCTCCACATCCCCCTAACCCTAATCACCCTCAAAGGCGGGCAGCTTACTTACAACTCTTGAGTTGGACGGCGGTTGTCACTACCATCAGGTGGTGGTGGTGGTTTGTTCGTCTGTCCCCTTATAGTATAACAAAAGAAAATGATATTCAGTTCTGCCTTGTTTAATTTTTGTAAATTGGCAACACTGAGTTTTTAAGACACCGCAAGTCAGTCGGCAAGTGATTTTGCTTCAAGACAATTCGCAACCACATGTTGCAAAAATGACTCTGGACGTAATTTATAGTTTGGGCCGGGAAATGCTCCCTTGGCGGCTTATTCGCCAGATCTCGCTCCTTCAGATTTTCATCTATATCGATCGCTTCAAAATCATTTGTCTGATAAACACTTTAAAACGCTCGATGAAGTACGAAATAGCATCGAAGAGTTTATCAACTCAACACCGCCAAGTTTTATTCGCGCTGGCATTCGTCAGTTACCCGTAAGATGGGTCCGTAAATTATTAAAAACAATGGCGATTATTTCGAAGATTAGTTTATGTATATTTCAATAAAAAAATAAATTTTAATTTTACTAAAGTAAGCACCGAATTAATTTGAACACCTGATACTTCTAAGTATGTACGTCACTTACTACAATAGTATGTTAGTTAAGATTATTAATAACCTATTTTTTGCCATGTAAGCTTCAGCAATATTTTACAAACTTCTTTAAGGATAATTGTATTATAGAGAGAAATAATTTAGGATTGACAATAAAATTGATCTGATCGATTGGTGCAAATTATGTCGATATGATTAAGAAAAATAAACGCGTTATAGCATTTTTTACATTACTTCTATTAACTAACGTTGAAAATAAATGTTAATAAGGATTTACTTTGAGACTTAATAAATTAAAAATTTGGTATCTATTAATGTACTTAGATGTTATTTTTTCAATTGTGCGCTAGTGAATACAAAAGAACCTTTTAAAATAAATGAACTTTTGTTTTTACTCAAAGAGCGGTTTGAGAATCATAAAAAGAAGACGCACCTAATTTCGCAGACAGGCAGATCAAAGCTCTTACGTGTAAAGTACCTAAAGCTATTACGTTGATACTGAACATAACGTTTCAAACAAAACATAATGAAAACAACTCACAAATGTTTTACTTGTTACTATAAAATATAGAGCTAGGTTAAAATATTTATTAAAATTTATGTATACCTTACATTTGCTTAAAATATTTTAGGAATTTATATTGGCTAAAGAATGAATAAAAGCCATAACGCGGTTAGAAAACTCTTAGCTAAAGGAATTCAGGCCAAGATGAGTAGAGAGTTAATGTTCTCGATGACTTGAGTATGATTAATAACAAAGTAACTCTAACTTAAGCACTTTAAGTTTTTAACGAATTAACCATAAGTATAAATAAAAATTGATAAACTAGTTTAAAATAGCAGTGTTTACAAGTAATATATCAAAAAGCGATTTACGCAATATAACGCATTACGCATTTACATCCATTATAAGTACATATTTAAGGAGACTGGACTGAGGACTTCATATAAAAAAAAAACGGAGAAGTGCGAATCTGACTCCCGCACCGACGTTTCCGTAAGGAAACGAACTTAATTTCACGAAATGTTCAAATTTAGTGAAATTTAAGGGTTTAATAACCGTATTTTTCGTAGATTTTACACAGCGAAACGAACAGCGAACGTACATATTTGATGTTAATTTCATCATCCACGCGTTCCACACGTACCGGAGCAAAAGGGTCTTGACAGACACACAGACAGACAGACAGACGGATAACCGAGTTCCTTCGAAGTTCCTTCGATGAACGGAACCCTAAAAACAATAAGTTCTAGATAAGCAACTCGCCTGCTGCCCCCATTTCTCTCCTTCTCTAATATTATAGAAATAAGACCAATACATCCAAACAGGCTCTTAAAACAGTAAAAAGTAAATAATTTAACAAAAAGAAAACTTATGATTTCTAAACCGTTATTTATATGTATATATTTTTAATGAACCTACTGTTTTCATATTAGGTTAGTTAATCATTTTAATTAAACATTCTACGAAACAGTCAGTTACTATCTTTTTAGTGTGATTCACAAGTTGGTTACTTTTGAGTCTTGATATATATTATGTAAATGTTTCATAAGACAAAAAAATCTAAAAGTATACACAAATAATATTGTAAATTATGTTATTGAAAAAAACCTCACAAAAAGAACAATAACTATTTACTTAGTAAATATTACTTTAGCACTGCTATTAGCAGAATGGACAGCGTCATTACGGGCAAACCGTAACTTGCTATAGTTATCACCCTGTTTGTTCGCTGTTTAATGTAAAGAAATAATTTCAAAGCTTTGTAACGTGTTGTTCTTTGAACCGTACACTGTACATTGCTCCATTATTCTTATTTGGTTAAGAGTGAAATGTAGTAGAAAGTCTTAGTTAATCACTTCATTCTCTATCTACATATCCATCTTTACAATATCTCATCTTCTCATATATCTGTCGATGATACTCGTATTATATTTTAAGAGTGCATTTGATCGATCGAGACGGTTTTCCATAGCCAAATAGTATTACGCTAAAAGCTTTATGAATAATTACTTACTTTGTAACCATATCAAAGGTCTGGCTGCGCTTACTATAATTAGTCGCAATTTCTTGAAATTTATGATCTTTATAATATACGCATTAAATTGAGTAGCTATTAACGACACGGCAATCTGTATAGATGTAGTCACCTAAATAAATAAACATAGCAACACAGTAAAAATGCACACCATTTTACGCTTGAAAAGTCAAATGAACGAAGTAGAATTGTCGTAAAAAGTCGTGTATTTTATCCAAATAGGACAAAGAGGTTCATGGCTGTGACAGAATTACATTGTATAAAATTTACAACGCAGTAATTTTTAGCTGATCTAAACCCCTCTATAGACGTTATGCTTCTATTATTGTAACCTAAAAAAAGGAGGACATTGATTTGTTTTGAGTGGCACTAAAATAGGCTATTTACTTACTACTTGATCTGAAACAAACAGTCTTTATTCCAAAAGGTTAGAAATTCAAAATGATTTCATTGAAAAAGTTTTCTATGAAACGAATATCTGGAAAGAAATACGGCAATCTATAATATTATATAATACCTATAACGATATAACTGGATTTAACCAAGCTTGTAACAATTTACTACATTAGCACTGTAGACCAGAGTCGATAATTTTTTAAACCAAAAAAGAGAGAAAGTTGTAAAGTATTCTTTAAATTATATGCTAGATGTCAATTCATTGCTATTTTAAGATAACTTATATACCGGAGTGACCTACGGAAAATTTTAGCCCATCAAAAGGTATTTCATAGAGAAGTGGGGAAGGTGCTAGGAGGTTCTGGGCCTTTCTACCTGTTATTTTGTAGCAGCTGTAAAAACCGTTAGCCAGTATTCGAGACCAGCGACAACAACATCGTTCATAAAAATACACTTGCAGGCTGAGTTACTTTACAAGAATTGTGACGAATTTACTTTGTAAGAAACTTTTGGAATCTACATAGCAAGGTAAATATGTACTACCTGCATTTTGCATTTTCTAAGAACACTTACCATAATAATGTATATTTTCTTTACACCATCAGAAAATAGAGATTTCAACGAACAAAAGCCCCACCGAGTTTTTTGAGAAAAGCTGATATTTTGACGTGAGAATTTTAGATTGAAAATTAGGGTACTTTTTCGATATTAAGTCAAAATAATGTGAAAAAATAAATATTTCAAATGAAAAAAAAATACAGTGTATTTGGGACATAAAAAGGTAAGTTTTCACCAAATTTGGGGATATTTCGTAGTTTTTTTTTTGTTAATGATAAAAATAAAGAACCAAAAACTTGGTTATTTGAATTTTTATCATAAATTTTGAGGTTATGTGAAAAAAGTGTAAATTTAAAAGTTGTAGATCTTTTTATTACCTACAACTTTGCCTATTATTTTTTTTCTATAGGACTTGTAGTTTTGCCGGACCAGTGAAAAACGGTTTATCTAACCGTTTTTTTACAATTAAAAACTCACCCCCTTCCAGTTCCCGACCTCAAAACACCCGTAAATTATTTTTCCTTTCGTTTTTATTATACTCTCTTCCTCTTCCAATGGGTTTCAGCCTACTATTATCATTTTTCACTTTTTACCATTTTCAAAGGCTTCAGCCCTGGTCTACTGCATTCAGGATTAGTAATTCCGCGTTTTGTTTAAGAATGTTGCTATGTATATCATAAGGGATGTAATTTTTATTATTCCCATTGACACAACTAAACAGTTTTCAGTTAATATTACTTCCTAGATACACAATTAATTACAATGGATGTACAAAGATTAATCGTTATGGTTATCGTAAGGATTTAATATGGTATTTGGTGATCATAAAAAAAAAGGTGAGTTCGTTCAGTGTTGACAATCGCTACTTCTTGCATGCATGCCTCGCACCACAAAACTCTCATACAGATTGCGATAATTAAGCGCCGGACGCTTTTCTGAGACGTTACCATAAATATGTATCAATTATCAGCGAGCAGGCTAAAGGTTACGTGTCTCTTGTAGGTACTAAAGAATATTATATAAGTTATATTCTTTTTACCATTTATTTTTGCCGTGTAGTTACACACCATCTCTCCCCGCATGTGTCGTAAAAGGTGACTAAGGGATTGGACTGTTAAGTATCAGACAGTATATACACGAATGGGCCGGCTCGACCGGTGCGATACCACGGCCTCACAGAAAACCGGTTGTTAAGTAACACTTGCGTTGCATTTCCCCGACATTAGTGAGGATTCCGGAGGCAAAACTCCCTTCTCCTTATTCCTCTCCCCTGACCTCCGTCCCGTCTTCCCATCTCCTCATCCCCGTCTCTTACCCCTCCCCGCATACCCTTATCCCTCTTCACCCTCAAAGGCGGGCAGCGCACTTACAAATCTCCAGTTGCAGGTGTCCATGGACGGCGGTTGTCACTTACCATCAGGTGACCCGTCTGTTCGTCTGCCTTCCTATAATATAAAAAAAAAGTATATATACAGTTACATAGAGCCCGGTTGACGGCAATAAGCTTGCCCCTGTTAGGTTGATGGAACCAAATACTAATTGGCAAAATACACTTCTCTTGCTCTCGCCTACCCCTTCGGGGATACAGGAGTGAACGTATGTATGTATATAAATTATTAAATAATAATTTAAAAAAATGTATGGCTTACAGTGGGTAGATTACACGTACTATTTAAAATAATTTATTATTAGATAACCGATATAGAAAATCCCAAAAAACTTTTTCTCGTTTACACTTAACATAACAAAACTAATGCATTTAGAGTCAGAACTTAAAACTATTTTTAATCATTATTTCCCCAAACCAATACCATTATGGTGATCTATCTATGTTCTCAAAAAATCGCGGCGTGATCAAATCTATCTGACGTTAATGAAATTTGATGGGAAGATACCCGTTATTGACAAAGCGACCGATATATTGAAAGCCGATAGTCGAAAACAATTTTGTTATCTCACAAAATTGTTGATGACAGTTCGTAACAATTTCAGCTAACGCTAACGATTTTCTATTTTAACGGCCACAGACATTTAGTAATCAGTTAAAGAGAGAGTAAAATATAAATGTTATTTTTTTATAGCAGGTTGCTACATTCGGAGAGACACATAAAATAGCAATTTGCTGTGAAAATTTTTATACACCGGTAACTGCTTACCATCAAATTCGCTGCTCGTTTGCTGCTTGTCAGCTCTTGAACCAGCAATAAAAACCAATCCTAATGATAATTAATGTAATTATATGTATATACACCTGATGTAGGTAATGTTTAACTATGGTAATACAGAAGTAGTTTTGTTAATGATCATAACAAGAAATTGCTAGAAACTTAATAAATCTTGGCCAAAACGGTTATGAAAAGTAACATAAATCCCAGAGGCCTTGAAGGCCTCAGAGGGAACATTTGGACATCCAAAATATATAAGAGGCGGAGAAGTGCCCGGCGGGCTTCGAAAGGTGTTGCGAGATATTTTATAGACGTGTTTAATATTCTCGACCCTTGTTTTGTGTTGTGGAACCTCTATGTAATACACGATTTCTTGTTCGTCGTGTTTATAGAGGCTCTGAATAAATAAAGGCTATGAACCAATCACGTTTTATTTCACTTTTACAATGCTATACCATGTAATCTTATAAGAGTGACTGTTGGTTATTGACACCGATGATATTTATTTAAAGCGTGTAAAGAATTTGAAGATCGGCAAGGAATTTAAATGACAAGACTCGAGAAAGTTTACTAAAATATAAAGAAACTGTAAAAAATGATTATGTGAAAAAGAAAGAATTTACTCAATTAAAGATAAAAAACTTATATATATAATCTCGTGTAAAAGTTTTCTTACATTTCAAAATACAGAGTAAAAATCCCAAAATGAAGGCATATGCTCATATATTTTTACCCATTTACGGCATCAGTGCGTCAGTAATGCTGAAACTCTTCAAAATTCTTTAACCTTATGGCTTAAGAGTAAGCAGGGGCTTGAAACGTGCATAAGTATTTTACAATGAAATTGGATAAATATGTAATAAGTTGCTTCAGGTCATCGTGTGTGGTGTAGAGTAAGGAAACCATCGTCTAGGTCCCATGGGACTATAAAGGGTTCATAACTTTATTGATTTTATTTTATCCTTAGTGTCCCAGGATACTACTATAACAATGTTTTGAATGTCGGTATTTATTTGTTCAAACCCTATGATATTATAAATGTCGTTGTTACAATTTCAAACCTTACTTATACATACATATGTATGTATGTACATACGCTCTAGCCTGTGTCGAAGAAGGAGTAAACAGATGTGTATTAAGGACCCACATTATTAATAGGTAATAGTAATAATATTAATAAGAATTTGCTCCCCCTAACGTAATAGAAGTCAAGCTTCTTTCAATGCAGCGGGCACTTTAGGAGTTCGAGATAGGAAAATTGGGAGAATATTGCAAGTATAGGTTAAATAGGCAATAAAAGGAATAGGATATTGCTTTTACAGACGGATCTGGAAGCGTGAACTGTAACTCGAACTGGCTATAGCAAGCAGGTCCGAGCCCTCTACCCTCTATTCAGCCAATTATCATTAATTGTATCTACATTTAAAGGGAAACACTTAACTTTTTTTAAAAAAAGTAAATCTTCCGGATAGTTAATGACTTCACAAAAATGAGGTAAGTACTTCAGTGACGGACAAAGTTAGAATTGATTTATTTAATTTTAACTTCACAAAATTACAGAGTATAGTTTCTGATTTCGAAGTTAAGAACAAGTCAAAGTTATGCACCCAAAATTTGCTCCGTCAGAATTGTTCCTTACAATATCTAACTTTGACTCCAGTCTGCTCAAAGTTGAGATTATTAATATGAAATGATATTTATGTTTGAATTTAGAACTAATTTGGCCAAGTTTTCAGTTCAAATAGTAAGATCTTGGAAGACATCTACCTAATCCTATTCAAAGGAACGGAATATCCAATAATAGCAATAACTGCAAGATTTTGAGCTTCTCAACGATTTCCCAATAAAGCCCTTTCATTTACACTCAAACTATTTCGGGGTATGATTTTAGATTACAATTCACCGATTCTATAGTGGTGTATAGCAGTGAATAATTTTACTTACCATACCCCTTTGATACTACTTCTTGGAGTAAACTAATTATGTTTATGTGATTTACGAAATTTTAATTTAGTAATAAATTTTAGTTTTCTATTGTCTAGTGAATTGTATAATTACCTTACCTTACCTTACCGGTAGGTACCTTTAATTGAGTCTGTCTAATTGGCGAAATTAACTAAAGGTTTATTAGATTAATATACGATTACCTAATTATCGTAGTAGAGCCTTGCTTTAGCACGAATCAGTTGGTAACCATGGGTGTGTTAGGCACAAATGGACAGGTAACATGGTAACCGATTATCGTGGTAGAGCCATGCTTAGGCACGAATGGGCCCGCTCGACCGGTGCAATACCACGGCCTCATAGAGTACCTGTTGAAACAATGCTTGCATTACTTTTCTCCTAAATTAGTGAGGTTTACGGAGGTCCAACCCCCTCTCTCCTCTTTCCTCTTGCCGCGTTCTCCCTTAATTAAAAGACAGCTAGTTCACTTTGCTTATAACACTTTAAATATTACTGCCAACGAGACATGTAATGACGTGCGTACTATACTTTCTCTAAGTGTTTTTCAAAATATACACATAGCCAAAATATACACAATATTTTGGAACATGAAAGTCTATTAACAAAAAAGTAAAATTAAAAAGAAACATTAAGTTTATTTTTTGATGACGTTTTCTAAAATAGAATTATGTCTCTTCCACTATTAAGACGATACAAATCATAACTAACGTGGGAAAATACATAAAGACGTTTAGGCTCTAGGGCGTGACAAAGAAACATCATACACACATATGTACATAAATAATAACAATAATATCTTTTTATTTTCTTAGTGTAGTCTAAGTGAATTATGGGCATAAGACACTTCTGAACTAAGAACAACGAAATCTACACATAAGAAAGACACAAAAACCCGCGTCACCAAAAGTTAATTTAAAGTTGCCTTGTCAAAACAAGATACGTGTAAGTAGATCCATCAATTACACCCTCAGCGAACATTAATTAGGTCGGTATTCGTCCAACCGTTACCAACGATCTGCTATTTCAACGTCCAATGGCTTCGAACCCGTAAATCTTCCAACGTTTACCAAATACCGCCGGTATAGCCATTAAAACGACCCAAAGGTATTAAATGGTATGTCAACCTAAATATTTGCTAGATAGGCATTTTGCAAATCGCTTACGGAGGGACTATTTAGGGAAATCAGCATCCTGACGGTGCCTTGTCAGTATATTTATGAATAGATTATGTACGTAAGAAAAAATGTGCATCTTTTTACAAAACGATGTGAAAGGCACAACTATAATACTTGAGAACGAAATAAATTAGTTTAATCATAATTTAGATAATCAAAACTACAAACAGCTTTTGTGGGCAACTAAATTATACAATAAAATACCTTCTGATATTCTTCAACTGATTAAGAAGAAATTTAAAAGTTGCATAAAACGCACGCTTTGTAAACAAGCATATTACAAGGTAGATGATTATTTGACTGACAAAAAGACTTGGCAACTTGCTCATTTTTTATTTAATAATAGGTTTTATTACTTCACATGTAATTATCTGTTGATGTTTTCAATTTCAATTTTCAACAAAATGGGGATAAGTAATCTACATTGTAGGTATTTTATGAATAATATAATATTTTGAGTTGTACATGTGAAAACTGTACTGACTTGGAAGTAGTTACATTATTCAAAGATTTCAGTAAATATTTTTTTATTTTTTATGAGGATATTCGTACTATTAAAATAGGTATTATAATTATGTACAAGCTGTGATAGAAGTGTTCTGAAACATGCGTCGTGAACGAGTGCCGTTGATCGGGGCTGGTTATCTCCGGACTTAGCATAGAGTAGTAATTACCATAAACGTTACTTCAGAATGATATATTGCATAGTCCTCACATCGTATCTTATTTTATATTATTTTATGTGCACTTATGAATTGTAACAAGAAAATGTCCTTGGAGTTTCTTGCTTGTTCTTCTCCATAGGATCTACGTACTGGCACAGGCAACAAGCTTCACGACTGACTTAGTCTGACCGACTTCCTCTTTTCACGATTCAAAAATGCCTATGATTGGTTTAGTTGAAATAAATGATTTAGATTTTTGCCTGCAATGAGTTTGCCTGAACATGCTGACTCGTTATGTAAACTCTATGAAGATTGCATTGGGTCGTATACGTTTTGAATTATGGGTGATACTTTGTTGTATTAGTTATATTGATTTAATTTCATCGTATACAGGTTCTTTTTTCATATATATTATAGGGTACACAGACGAACAGACGGGTCACCTGATGGTAAGTGACAACTTCCGTCCACGGAAACCTGCAACTGGAGAGTCGTAAGTGCGCTGCCCGCCTTTGAGGGTGAAGAGGGATGAGGGTATGTGGGGAGGGGAAAGAGACGTGGATGAGGAAATGGCCAAAGGCGCCTCCTTATTCCTTTCCTCCTCTCCTTAATTAAGGAATAAGGAGAGGGGAGTTGGGCCTCCTTAAACCTCACTAATTTAGGGGAAATGCAACGCAATTGTTGCTACACAACTGTTTTTCAGTAAGGCCGAGGTATCGCACCGATCGAGCCGGCCCATTCGTACCTTAATATGGCTCTACCACCTCTCCTCTCTTTTTCTGAATACTAACTTTATCTTATATGCTATAATACGCAATGTTAGAGATTTGTTAGTTCATTTCAATTGTTCTTTCAACAAACCTACAGGGTACTTCCCATAAATTCAGAATCTTGAAATTTGATACGAAGCAACGTCTTATAGCACAGATAAAGGAAAAATTGTGAAAAGCATAAATTTTTTGTTACATCATATAATACAAATAATTTAATAATAATTTTAAACTTACTACATATTTCCTCATGAACGCGTAGAGGTATTAAATTGAAATTCATATCAAATTCCTAAGTCTACAATACCATTAAGTTGTAACAAAATCAAACTTCTATGTCAACGCAATCAAAAGAAACAGCAATTTAAGCCGCATATTTTAAAACTCGCAACTACTCGCAAGGCAATCAAAACCTAAAGGATACTTCCAGTCGACATTCTAGATCTTGAAATTTGGCATGAAGCAACGTTTAAAGAAAATATTTCGAAAACCTTAAATATTTTGTAACATCAGATATTTTTTTTTTTAAATAATTATAAAGTTGTTAGAACACCCAGACTCAGAACAACAATTTGAGGATTACACAAAGTGTTGTCCCGTACGGGGATCGAACCCACAACACTCGGCGCGGCAGTATAGTGGCGAGGTGACCACTCAAACCGCTACGCCATCCGTGCAGTCTAGTCAAGTGCAGTTACTGTTTATTTTATTCTAAATAAAGACTGTAAAGGTAACTAACTGTTATGATTATAAGGGGTACTCTTGAAGGTGAATGCTTCAAGAAAATTAATAATAATAATAATATAATATATATCATTTACTATGGATTTAAAAAATCTGAAATAAACGTTTTATTATTTTATTATTATTATTATTGGTTAGTATTTACTTTTTTCTCAGCTCTTTGGCCGGTTTTAACCACATTTACGGGTGGAAACCAAGTAAATGTGGAGTGTGGTGTGTTACGTTTTTATGCTGTGTTGTGAGGAGAGCCTGTTTCATTTTCATCAATCTGCATGAATTTTCTAACTATTCTACATGTATTTAAGATGGCAGCTTTTTGTAGGGTTGTGTAAATATTTTCTTTAAGGTCTAATAATTTCAGGCTATGGAGGAGATGATTTGGGATAACACCAGTTGTTGAGATGACTATAGGTACTACATATACTTTTTGTTGTTTCCAGATTCTAGTGACTTCTTCTTTAAGTTCTGCATATTTGCCTATTTTTTCAGTGATTGTCTTCTGTAAGTTGTGTGTGTTGGGTACTGCAATATTATTATTATTATTATTATTATATCGGAATTAGATCGAATAATTCGGAAAAGCAGAATAGAAACTGAAGGCCAGGGATATTGCTTGTACAGATGGATTGTGGAGTTTAATAGCTCAAGCAAGTCAGTAACAAATTTTTGAAATGTACAAAGTAAGCCGCCTAGAGTAGGAAAACTATTTAACTCTCGAACTTGACTTTGTTAGCAATTAGGTCTAAAACCTTCTGAATCGTAGGTAAAAGTGGATAGATATATAAATACAGAATATCTAATCTTAGGTATACATTGGCAACGCAGGATGTCGATAAGGTATTCATCTCGTGACGTTCCGCTAAATGTTATCTAGCGCCCGCCGAACATTGTCGTTCTGTCGATAAATCCGCCTCAGCTTGAGTGCGTTTATCGAACGTACAACACTACGGTTACGCTTTATTTGAATACTTGATTACTTTAAAACTTGTTTTTTCTTACAACATATCTCTTCCCGTGGTTGTCATAAAATGAGACTAAGGGAACGGACTGTTATCCATCCGATAATATATAAGTATAAGTTGTTTGCTTAAAATTTGGAAACCGATACCGAACCGCTAAGGCAGAATGACTATTTAATACCATGCACGTTTTTGTTTCAAGGAGAGGAAGTTCCTGAACTATATATTTTATCAATAGCTCCGGTTGTGCAATGACGGGCGTTCGGGGCCGACGAGGGTTTCATGGCGCATTTAAAACAAGCCAAATGTACTCACTGTTCAGTGTGTTTTTATAGTTAGCACTTGGTTGCAAAAAATCTTAATGAACACACACAAGTACGATGGCTCTCGAAAGGTGTTTTTTCTAAATTTTTCATAAGCGTAGGTAGCCAGTCCTTTTTGACTGGCTACCTACGCTTATGAAAAATTGAAAATTATATGAGACGATGATATTTAAATTCGTTTTGTAGCCGAAATCCAGAATACCTTGGAAACCTTATATTTTTTTAAACTCTACGGGCATTTAAAAGCCGATAAACGTTGTTACGCATCGATTTCAAATGGAGATAGTATAAATCTCAAAAGTTCTTCGGCCTTGAAACAATCTAAACTTAAAGGTTTTACCTATTAGGGATTGAAGACTTCACGTAAAGGAAATCTAGTTCTAAAGGGCATGTTCTCTTAAGAAAATGACTCTAAAAACCCTTTTCCCTTATTCTGCCTACTGCAGTGTAAAGAAATACCTTCATACAAAATGATTACCGGGGAACTGGGGTTTTGGGTTTGAAGTGTCGAATATTCCATATGTTTGCCAGCATAATTGATAGCAAACTACAAAATTTTGTAAGAAACATTTGATGAATAATTCTAAACTGTACATCACGTTTATATATAAGCTAAGTATAAAAGTCACAAGTCCAACATAGATTAGGCGCTACGCTACAGGAATACACACCACAGGTGGTGCTGAATACTATCTATTTAGTGCTGAAAACTATTGTAGTCTTTGCTGACTACTTAAGGATTCGCTTATAAAATCTAGAGACCTAGTTATAAACTAGACTGGGTAACAACATTCAAAAATCTATTGTTTTTTTTTTTCAGTCTTATTCGCTTATAATATTAAATATTTTTCACTTTTATTTCAGATATTACACTGCAGTGAGCTAGCAAAGATTAGTATGGAAGATATTTTTTGTATAATTACCTAATTAAGTACGTATTACTAATTTGTAGTAGCACAAACTTGCTTTTAAAAAGTCCAATCAATATGACTTGTTTAAAATAAAAAATAAATGATGCATACGTATTAAAATAAAATACTTTAATCTTAAGGAGCACTTGCTTTTTTTTACTTTTATCTTTTTATAATTAAGACAAAAGATAGCACTATAATATAGTACTATGTCTCTAATAGGTAATAATTAATAACATTATATTAATATTATTACTCTATATTATTACCTATATCAAAATCACATCTTATCAAGAAGCATACAGCGACATCTAATTTACTAATAATAATACTCCTTTTTGTAAGAATCGTAGGAGCATTGTGAATAATTTGTAAGAAGTTCAATAAAATTCTGGTAGGTGGCCAAAACAAATTTTAACGATATAAATCAGTAATTTATTATATTGAAGGTTTTGAATATAACACTATCAACATTGAATGCCATTTATTTTGAGATTACAAAGGAAATAAGTTGTGATAAAGACCACAGAATATAGAACTCTTTTCAAGATGTTCAATTCTATTAAATTCTTCATTGTGGCCTTTTAAGATGTTATCAAAACTACTGGCAACTTTTTAATTTTACATTGTCTATGGTTTCATCACATGACCCTTTTATTTTGTTCCCGTGATCAAATTGTGGAAATTCAAAAATAATTACGCGCAATGGCCAAAGTGGAAATTGACGTTGATGACATGCATGAAAATTCACTTGATAACAGGTAATATCTTCTTGAAAGCTTAGTTATTTACGTAGTGCATTATATAATTAAGATTTAAGCCACTGAAGGTCATTGCTTTGTAGTTTTGCAACTTGGCAGTCAGCGCAGGTTTCTCGATTTAGATTTTATTTTCATGTGATAAACTGTTTATTATCTCGGTTGTTTGCAGTGCAGACAGTGAATATTTGGGAATGGTCGATGAAGGATCTTACGGTACGTCAAAATCTTACGTTTAAATAATTTGAAAACATAAGATATTAATGCAATTACATATTAACATAATTTGTTTACCTTACACACACCTTATTTACAGTAATTCACTGTATGTTACAGTGAATTACTTCAATCTAATTATCTGTACACTTTGTGTAGAGTCAGAGTTATTTAATTAAGCTTAAATTTAATTATGAATAAATTTCAGGGAGCAACGAAGAAAGAACCCAATTAGTTTCACAGCCTTATGAAAATAGTAACACATATAACTTCAAAGATTTATGTAAGTATCATCAATATAAACAATGTTGTTTTGTGTTCCAAATAGCATTTCTTATGTTGTCAAATTAAATCAGTGTCAAAATCAAATGTGTCTTATAGGTATTCCATTCTATTGTAACAAAAAAAAGGATTCCATTTTTTAAATAGCAATAGAGTTCTGATGTTTACATTTTTAGTGAGGCTATATAAAGGTTTTCTCATAAGTAGCAAACAATCAACATTTTCCATTGGAACTATTTCTTTTCCAAAACCCTATAGTAAATGTTAATGTTGCTGACCATTCAACCTAAGCTATCCTGCTTGTATGAAAAAGTGTTGATCACAGTAACAAACAAATAAAATTTAAGTACAAATAAACAACAGCCTCAATCTATCACAGCTATTTCCTAATAGTGGGTTTATTAAGCACAGTGTATAAAAATCATAAATAGATTTTAAGAAGCTTTATTATCATGTTAGAGCCATGCTTAGGTACAAATATGCCGTCTTGACCGGAGTGATACCACAGCCTCACCGTAAAAACTAGTGTTTAAGCAATGCTTGGGTTGCATTTCCCCAAAATTAGCGAGGTTTCTGTAGGCCCAACTCTGCCTCTCCTCTTTCCCCTCCCTGCATCCCCATCCCTCTCAAAGGCGGGCAGCACACTTACGACTTTTTGAGTTGTGGGTGTCCATGATTGGCAGTTGTCACTTGCCGTCAAAAATTTGTCATTAAAAAAGAAAGTTAACCTTTTTAAAATCTATTATGATTTTTGAATTTTATTTTAAACTATAACTACACAGTTATAATTTCATTTCTTTTTAATATTTCAGTACAAATTACATTTTTACTGTATTTTCCTGTTAAACTGGTTTAGAGTATAATGTTTAGTTATACATACATCACTTACTCATCACACACTCACGTCTCACCTTTCCCTGAAAAATTAAAATTTGGTCACACCAACATATTAATCAGTAGTGATTTGAATTAAAATTAAAATTTAATATATGAATTTCTGAAAACCAAAAATATGTGATTGATTTGAGTTTATTTATTTTGAATAATGGTTTAATCAAAATAATAATTGAACTTAATTACTGTTCCAGCTGGTTCAGTAACATACAAGTTGATAACAATGGCAGGAGACGAATCAGGGACAAATATTGCACATTCACCATCACATGGTAAGTAGTTTTATACTAACACTACTGTTTAATATTTAATAACACTACATCTTAAAATTGGATGTAATATTTACACACATCAAATATACATGATACACAATTTTCATAAAATATACACAATAAACTCACTTTTCTGCCTTCTGGTTTTGGGTACTTTTAACTTTTAGTATGTCACCAATTAGTCAGGTTAAACACATAGAATGTGTTTAAAATAAAAAAAGAACTGAAAATAAGTGATATTTACTATGAGCTCTATGTTCAAGGGTGTCAAATGCGAAAGTTGATGAAGAGAGCTAGCACAATTTTTATCTTCTTAAGATGTTCATTGACCTCATCTACAAAGTCTTGCAATAGTTGAGTAGTACTCCTTTTTGATTGGAACCCAAATTGTTGAGGGTTACATGGGTTAATTTGATTTTGTATCCTTCTACTACATCAGGTTTTATATTTTTTACTGATTTGTTGTACTTATATGCGAAATTATTGTCAATACCTTGAACAAATGCTTATAGTACCCAACCTCACATATAAGTTGTGATAGGAGGTGCTGTACATAAAACATGTACAAGCTTAAAACCTAGCTCAGCAACGGCCAAATATAAGACAAATATTGTGCCTTGAATATTGTAAAATTTGTTTGTATAAACATTACTGTACTCAATAAAAATATTATTATATTATTGACTATATTGCAGTATGCACAATGGTCTCTGCCAGTCCATTGGTTATAGCAAGGTCTTGCATTAGAAACTGGCTTATAGTCCTAACATATTGGCATTCCTTTTGGATATGTAAAATAAATAAAACAACCACATGGGGACCAAAGAATTAATCTTACGCCTGCCACCTTCCTTCCTTGATCCTTATTTTAATGAGACAAAGAATATAAAGAAACTATATATAAAGAAACATAAACTTAAATATTATTGTGGTGGAGTGTGGCTCTACCGATACCACGTCCTCACAGAAAACCGGTTGTGAAGAAACGCTTGTGTTCAATTTCCCCAAAATTAATGAGGTTTTCAGAGGCTCAACTAATCGCCATCCCCTCATCACCCTCAAAGGCGGGCAGCACTTACGACTCTTGAGTTGCAGGTGACTGGTCTGTTCTTCTGTCCCCCTATATCATATAAAGAGAAGCTGACGGGATCGATTACCAAACCTCTGATCTCAATGGTTTCTAATGTCAAAAAAAACAGTGCGCTCATGCTATTTTCATGATTCTCAACAGAATCTCCAAAAATACTTAATGTGCTAATATCTCTAATAATTGATGTTCTATTTGAATTTATAGGTATGCAGCAAGAGACTGAATATTTTGTAATCAGCAATCCAGTAGAAGTGTTTGGTACAGGAACAACACCAAAGAAAGCGGTTCGTCGAGAACCCTTACAGGCAAAAGCAGTCACTGCGAAAAAGGTATGATAGCAGCTTTCACTACAACATTTATTATCATGTAAACATACTAATACATCTTCTATATAACTTGGAAATACGAAGGAGAGGAAAGGTAACTTATTTCCTATTCTGTTCTATTGACAATGACTCATTTCATGATGATAAGAAGTGAAGGCATAACAAATAAACGAAGGTTCGTTATTATAATTCCTGGTGTTAACTTTTTGAATACAGTGAAAGTACAAGTAAAACGTAATAAAAGAAGAGAAGACAGAACTCATAGACAATTATTTGTAATCACCATTATGATGACATCATTTCTGCTCATCTAATCATTGTTGCCTGACCTTAGTCTCTATCTTGACCTACGTAATAAGTTTATTAAACTTATTACGTAGGTAAGGACTAATCCTTAAACATAACAATGGCTCTAATGGAACTACCGTCACATCTGTAGACCCTCAAATATATGAGGCAATTTAGGATCATACAGTTATTAATGTGCACATCAGATCTGCAGTAGCCTCACTGAAATCACTAATAACATTACTCTAATAATAAGGGCGGTGCGGTTTTTAATTGTGCTTGGGCCACTAATAACACAATTATGTATCATGATAGTTACGTTTTCCTTAGCGTGACGACAAAAGGAGAGCCACACACAATGAAGTAGAGCGACGTCGTCGGGATAAAATCAACAGTTGGATCTCCAAATTAGCTAATCTTGTACCAAACTCTGGACTACCAGACTCCGCTAGCAAAGGAGGTATTCTAGCGAAAGCGTGCGACCACATTACTGATCTTACAGAGAAACAAAAGAGGTATGTATTTTTTAACTTATTTTCAAAGTAATCATGAAATCAGTTGCAGTAATAAATTATGTTTTACATAATTTCGCACCAGATAATGAGTATCTTACACACAGCGGTCTGATCACAAAGTAAGCAGAACTTCTACTATAATAAGCAGACTGCTGATAAACATACTTATACAGTCGTGGTCAACTAATTAGGGACACTCTCTAGTTAATCCAAATTGTGAATTTATTTTTTATTTTCCAACGAGTCTAAACAATATTCCACATCTTTTACATGTAAGTATAATTAGTCATTTATGTGCCTAATTATACAAACAATAACAACTTCTTAAACATTAAACCTCTTTACAGTATAGCTGATAGATGATCGCAGTGCTATTTGTTCAAAGAATGCTGGCTGGCCATTTAATTAGGGACACTGAGATATTGCGTTCTAGTTTCAAAATCTGAATCTCAATTATTATTTTCTTTCTTCTCCTATTCTTTGTGGTAGTTTTGGCGGCAATCTAGATTTGTAATTTCAAGTTTTGAGAGTTATTTTGAAGAACAATGGGCAAAAATAAAAGTTGCGATGCAACACTACGAAAAATTATCATGAAGTTTGTCGAGCGTGGTTGGTCATACCGAAGGATAGCAGGATATTTAAATTGTTCAAAAACTATGGTATGCAATGCAGTGCAACATTTTAGGCACAATAACACAACTTTAAATGTGCCCAGAAAAAAAAGATCGAGAAAAACAACTCCGCAAGAAGATAGAATGATAACCAGGTTAGCTAAGAAAGATCCGTTTCTAGGCTCTATTTTAATTAAACATGAAGTGTTTGGGGCAGACGAAAGAGTCAGTGTATCAGCGAGGACAGTTCGACGACGTCTGGTAGAAGCAGGGTTGTTCGGAAGAGTGGCTCGCAAAGTACCGTTGTTAAAGAAAGAGCATAGAAATGCACGTTTGGCGTTTGCACGTAAATATGGACATTGGACCTACGACCAATGGCAACATGTATTATTCTCTGACGAGACCAAGGTTAATTTGATTTCTTCAGATGGAAGGCAATACGTACGGCGTCCTGTAAAAGCGGAAATGAATCCAAGATTCACAAAAAAGCAGGTGAAACATGGCGGAGGAAACATTAAAATGTGGGGATCATTTTCTGGACGTGGAGTCTGACCTGTGAGGAAAGTTCAGGGTAACTTAGACCAACATCAATACAAGGCAATATTAGAAGAAACTATGCTTCCCTATGCTGAGGAACATCTTCCTATTATATGGACTTTTCAGCATGATAACGACCCAAAACATACAGCCCGTTCAGTCAAGTCGTTTCTTAACAGACAGTCGGTATCAGTGCTAGATTGGCCAGCAAATAGCCCCGACCTCAACCCAATCGAGCACCTTTGGCACGAAATTAAGAAAAAAGTTGCCATTTATCGTACCACAACTTTAGATGAACTTAATGAAGCTTTTTGTGAGGCATGGGCAAACATTCCTGTTGAAATATGTCAGAAACTGATAATGTCTATGCCACATCGGTGTCAAGCGGTAATTACTAACAAAGGTTTTGCTACTGGGTACTGATTTTACCCGTAATAAAATGAAGTTGTTAAAGAAATTAAAATACTGCAGATTATTAGTTCTGTTTAACTCTATTTTTCATTTTACTTTACTGTTCTTAATTAAATGTCCAGCTACAGAATTGTACCTTAAATTGAATACATGGTTAACCTTTGATATTAAACACTTTTTTATATTTTTTTAATCTTTTATTTACAGCCATTTATAGTATAATAATCGGATCAAATTATGCAAATAATAGTTACTGAGAAATCAACAGGGTTTTATATTTATATGTACATAGCCGGTTATTGCTGTCCACTATCTTGAATGTCCTTAATTAGTTGACCACGACTGTATATTTCTAAATACATAGAAAGATATTACAGACAAATTACAACCAGACAAAAACAAATTATCATAGAATATCACGGGCGAGTTGCAATGTTGACAAGGAGCTCCCTAATCTTCTTGTTATCTGTGACGTAAAATCTGATCGCCCGTAACCGTAATCACGATACCATGGCAACGTCAAACAATCGAGTGATTAGGGGTAGGAAATTCACCCAGTATACGACTAACCTGTACTCACTCTTAACTCCAACATTTATCTGAAATGGAGAGGTTAACAAAGCAACTAGTTGATGGGATCCATAAGTTGCTAATGTACTTTTACTTTTCATTCGCAATAATCAGTTTTCGAGCAGGATTCTACTTTACCAACAAACCTGGAAGCTTCTTACATAAATACATCCACTCACGCTTATACAAGCCGATAATAATTTAAAAGGCGATAGAGTGATTTTGCTTATCCGAAAGGATTGCGGAGTGTAAGGAAGAAAGATAGTTCAGAAAGTTATTTTTCTGAACTTTCTTTCTGATACCGGCAAGGCAGAGCCCGAAATTGGTTTCAACTGATATCAAACCTAAAAAAAAATATAATTTATTTTTATTTTCAGATTAGAGAAATTGGAAGTGGAAAATGAGAAACTCATGTTAGAAATAATAAGACTTAACCAGGAGCTATCCGAAGTACGCAAGGAAAACAGTTCTATGCGCAATCAATTAGCAGACAATTGCATAGTAATACAACACAGGCCAAAGGGCCAGAAGTCCTAGTTAAAGTTAAAAGTGCAGTGTTGAACTTGACTGACTAAACCAAGGTGCTGAATACTGTGTTGACTGTGTGTGAGGTGACGAGACAAACATACCTTACCATTAAATGTTTTAGTCTAACATGTTGGAGCTAATACTGTCTAGAATAAGCTAGCCCTTACATCAAGCCATGTTTCTAATATATGTATAAAAATACACTCACAGGCACAATTAACCGCCCACCTTGTATTTTTTTTCAATTTTCAGTAGTCTGAAAATTTTAACCACATTTGATGGAAGTTATGTTAAAAGCAGCCATGTAAATAAAATCACAAAAGTCTTTAAACAAAACCGTTTAATAAAAAAAAAATATGCCAAAAATCGATGTTGCTAAAAATTTGCATGACTGTGATGACTTTAATTTTGAAAAAAATCGTCCGCTTTCTTTTTATTTAAATTTTAATAATGAGTATTACTACCTCGGGCCCTGATGACTTCTTGTAGTCGGTTTGGCAATCCATCTACGAGGTCTTGAATATCCGACTGAGGGATATTATGCCACTCCTCTATCGCAGCCGTCTTCAGCTCTTGTAAGGTCGCAGGGGCTGATATTCTTGCTCGAATACGTCTTTTTAGGTTGTCCCAAATGTGCTCAATTGGGTTAAGATCGGGACTGCGTGACGGCCATGGCAAAACTTGAATCCCGACCTCATCGAGGTATTGAGTGACGAATCTTGCAGTATGGCATCGAGCATTGTCGTGCATTAATTTAAAGTTTTCACCAATAAATGGTGCGAAAGGTATGACGTGGTTTTGTAAGACTTCCTCCACGTATCTTTGAGCAGTCACACTGCCTCTATCAAACACCACTAGATCGGTACGAGCCTCGTAAGAGATACCTCCCCCAAACCATTATGGATCCTCCCTGATAACCCACGGTTTCGATTATTGCACATGGAGCAAACCGTTCATTTTGGCGCCTATAAACACGCTGACGTCCATCTGGACCCCTTAAGGCTATTCTGCCTTCATCTGAGAACAGTACGTTCTTCCATTGTTCCGTAGTCCAGTCAGCATATTCTCGTGCAAAGGCAAGTCTTGCTCTACGATGCTGTGCATGCAGCTGTGGACCGCGAGCTGGACGAAAAGCTCTCAGATTCCTTTCAGCCAGTCTTCTTCTTATCGTACGTTCACTTGTTCACAGTGACATTTCTCACCTCAAACAGACGTGTGCGCGCTTCAGTAGCGGTGCAAAAGCGATTTCTTAGCACGTTACTGACAACAAAGCGGTCATCCAGAGCCGAGGTGCACCGATGTCGGCCTTGACCTGGCCTTCTCGTGTATGAACCAGTCTCCCGAAAGCGTCTGATGGCATCCCGCACTGTAGTTCGAGGTACACCAAGCGTACGAGCGATGCGACGTTGGCTATACCCAGCGTCAGCTAAAGTCACTGCCCTAGCAGCACCAGTTGCATCCAGTGGCATTTTTTTCAGTCACAAATAATAATCGTACACTAAAAACTCAAATTAAACAATGTTCGTACACGATAGCAGACAAGAACAAGAAATGTAATCAATGTAATGTTACTGCAACAATGTCAAACAGGGACTTAATTCTAAAAACGCTTCGGCGATACAAGTTTAAGGGTCGAAATAAGGGTTTTTAAGTGTTTAGTTTATTGCTAAAGTACCCACTTAACTAAAAACAAAACAGTAGATAAGCCACAGTTAACATAAACAAACAGGGTGACGAAAAATATAGGTGGGCGGTTAATTGTGCCTGTGAGTGTATTATACAGCCAAAGTGGAATTGTTTTGATATTTATTATGACTGTGTTCTTAATATAAGCAATTATGTAAAAAATATTTTCGTTAATCGTTGTATTTGCCAAGCCTTGTGTAATCAGATGGTCTCTAACGTCATAATTGCATATAATCATTCCAACCCACTGGTTTAAGATTGTTTCATGCAACCTGAGGTCTCTTAAGTTTTTTTGAAAAATATACTTCAATATACGTACATTACATATACCCCCGCCTATATGCGTAAATACACATTTTGTAGTATACCCTAAACCGTATTATGATTTAGTTCTAATAACGTAATAGGGGGCACTGTATGACCAAATAAAAATGCAAACAAAAACAATAATACTACTAATGGTATAGGGCTCAGTTTCCGCATTTAGACTCATGTTCGGTCCATTATGCGTTCAGGAGGCTGACTAGCCTAATAATACTATTACTAATATAAATAATAATACAAACAAAAAAGGACTTTGAGGGTAGTAAATGGGTGCGGATACACTTCTGACTTATTATTTTTCACAATTACTCCATAGATTTTTTTTTGTCATCATGATCAAATATTCTATGATTCAAGGCTGTTGTTATTATTCATATGAAACATGACTTATAACACGATGGTGACAAACTTGAGATTATTCAGCATAGGTTTGATTCACCATGTCATTGGTTGTTTTTGTGTATAAATAGTGTAGAACTAGATATACCAAAAAATTGTTAATATTGTAATTACTCTCAAGGCAGCTTCGACAGTATTTCTCTCAATGTGAATCAGTGTTATGTTAAACCTATTATTAGGTCCTTACCTATACACCTCCAATGTTGTGAGGTGAATTCGCTTCAACAATCACTTTCAATTTTAGAAATCGACATTTCCAGAAAGATAAAGTAATTATTTTTACACAATTCTACAATTAATGAACTCTGCAGTTTAACACATCACTAAACATAGATAAGGGCCTAATATTATTTGCGCTTTGTTTGAATACTGAATATTGTTGTTATTATTTTCGTTTTGAGAATATTATTGGTTGATGTTTTTAAATATTGTGCTTGTTTAAATACCAATGTTGCCAAACTGTAACACAATAAACCATTTCATATTTGGAGCACTTATGTATGCTAAATATTTTCTCCTATTGATGCTTATTTTAGTGTAGTTAGAAAAATGTAGTTACTACATATACATTGAATGAAGTGTCTGTGATCACAAGGCACTAAATTCTATAAAGTCTATGGATGTAGTAAAAATAATGATTTGAAATATGTATACAATAATAAATAAATGACGTATAATTTAATGATAAGACGAAATTAATGAACAAATTAATCATATTTTGTTATAAAAGGTAGAAATATACTGATAGCATCTGTCTGCATATGAAGTAACAATCCAATGATCTATTTAACAACAAACCTCTTTGGATGGTTCATTGCGTATTAATATCGATGTATTTTACTGTCCAATATACTAAACCTAAATCTCTATGTTTAGTGAGGCAAGAGGACAGCATACCAAAGGCCTCCGAATGTAACATTGTTCTCTTCCACTCCTGTATGTTAAGTGGTCTATTGTTGACAGGTAATCTAATCCAAAAACAGTTTAAAAAAAAACCCTGTTGGCTTGTCCTGTTTTATTCTAAACTCTTCTACAATATTCTCAGCTGAGTTGTTACATTACAGACGAATGCTTCCAGTTAATATCCCACCTTAAACCGTCATAGTTGTAGCAATTGGTTGAACAAGCACTGGTTAAAACCTTGAATAAGTCTATTGAACCGCGGCACCCATCCGCACTGAATGAGAGTACCCTATACAGACAAGTAATCATTTATTATTTCTTTACTTTCTTCAAGTGCTTATGGGTCCAATATTTCTGTATGAATGTTCTAAAAAAACTATGTTGTTCTAATTATACATTTTTATATGATACTAGTTATAGAAACTTACAATGTGTAAGTACATTATTGTTTATTGAACCAAGCAAACTGATCGATTAATTGATTGATAACATAGATAGTTTTGGAAATCCGTACAAGCAGTAAAATTGGTACTTGCAATGACCTCAAAGTTAACATAGTGCCTGTACAATCTTTGACCTTGCATATCCTATCACATGACTTGAGCCTACATTTATAATGCTAAAGAAATTAAGTTTAAAAAAATCTGCTTATTGTTATTCTGTTTATTGTAGTTGATGATGTCCCGAAGATGACTACTGTTTTTGATTTATACGGTGTCGAGGACAGTATGCCAGGTTTGCTTGGTTGAATAATAAATTTGAATATAGTCATACTAATAGGGTATGTTAGCTTTAAGAGTTGATTTGTTCATTATTTAATTGGCTTTTACAATTTTATTAATATAATTCAAATCCACAATCACAGGAACCAATTGCACTGGTAATATACAGATAGGATACAAGAATTTTAGTTTCTTTTTTGTTTATGTAGCACTGACTAAATGAATAATATAATCAGGTGTTGTTACAAAGTGGTTTTATTACCGGCACATACACACGTTTTTCAGACAGTTCTGCACAAATGTTTGAACAATGGAGATAACCAGACTCTGGACAGTTGTAAGTCGATCACATCTGATATAGGCCCGTCAGGGAATCAAACATCAGTCAGTTGAATCAGTACTGGGACAATTCGTCCCAGGCTTGCGTTGCGCAGTGTGTTATCGGCAACCGTGACTCAAACGTGTTTGACGATTTTTTTTTCATGATTATTGTTTTTTATAGGCTTTAGCGCCGTATGGTTATCGGCGGAGTAAAATAGGTCCACCCCATCTCCTCCCAGGGGTATCGGAAAAGGCTACAAAGGGATCTGATTGTATCTATTAGACAGTATATACGGGTGTCCCAGATGTCGACGTCAATCCAAAACCGATGGATAGGATAAATCAAAACATTTATCAGAGAAACATAGAAAAAAAGGTAGGTCATGTATTTTATAAATTTTTATCATGGACATAAAAATGTCGAGAAAATTACACCTGTTGCTATAAATTTGTATTTTCTGCTTTTTTTTTCTTACGCAGTCCTGAATAATATCCACAATTAATACTATGCCAAGCTTTAACTCTACTGAAAAAATGTATCAAGTGACTTTAAATGTGGGCGGATTTAAATAGGATTCCAAAATGATGATGGCATGATTATTTCTTAAATGGTGGACATTTTTTTGCAGACCCCAGTTTTGAACAAATTTTTCTTATTTAAAAATGGGTATAGTGGACCTAAGGCTTTCTTCAAAGCTAACTTTAACTGTACTTTAAGATTCTATTTTGAGAGAGACGGGGAGAGGCATTTTACGCAGTTTTGTAAGAAAGACAAATTTGTTCAAAACTAGCAAAAAATAAATTATCCACAATTTAAGTAATAATGTAGCAAGTATCAGGCCATTTTGGAATCCTTATACAGGCCTACAGTGCCCGGATGACGCCAATAGACTTACTTGTCCCCTATTCATCATCATTCAACCTATAGCAGTTCTCTGCTGGACATGGCTTATCCCAACGTGCACCATAGCATCCAGTCCACCGCCGTTTGGACCTAGTCTATCACAACTACCTTCTTCAGGTCGCCAAGCTGGGGGCGTCCTATGTCCCTTTTACCCATTGAATTCCCCCTTATTATGTGAGTGGTTTTATGGTTAGAAAAAATGAGCGTTTGAGACGCTTCTAAAGTAAGTTAATGGTATGTGTATGCTTGCGTAAAATTAGTAGAATAAAAAGAAATTCTGATGATGATTTTAATTACTTGCTTCAGTGTCTATATATGGTAATTGAATTGTTCCAATCTCGTCTTCAACAGTATAATTATTTTCTTTCGCTGTCTCCTTGGAATCTACTTGAATATCAGTTTCATTAGGTTTGGTTTTGCTGCACTCTACAAGTGTTTTTTTATCTACAAAGATTCCTCGTTTTTTCTTACACTTAACGCCCATTTTCATATGCAAATTCAGTTGACTTCTATTTATAAAGTTTTTGTTACAGTGTTCACACTGGAAAGGCTTGTTATCTGAAAAAAGTATATATCAAAGTGTAATATGCGGTTATACGGTTATCATAACATAAAATATAACAACTTTCAAATAATTTGGATTCCTGCAAAATATAAATATTATATAATTATGTAATTTTCATGATATACGAGCAAACAAGCAGATGTAACTTATTGTTTAAAAATTGAATGGTTCAACATACCAATGTGATATTTTACATGTTTGGTTAGAGCATCTTTTCGTGCGAAGGTCTTATCACAATATGTACAAGGAAAAGGCTTTTCACCAGTGTGAATTCTGCAAAAAAAGTTTAGGAAACTATGTGAATGAAACCCATTAGTCAAGGAATAAAGCTCTTGAACACTCAAAATAACGAAGGTCCTGGTTTTCAAAACATAGGAACAAAAAAAAACGTCCAGAACCAGAAGGTATGTCTTCATGTTACATGACCTCACCTCATATGGATAGTGAAATCTGACAGTCGGTAGAATCCTTTATCACATTGTTCACATATATGTCTATAATTTTGTGTGTGCCTCCTTTGGTGCAGGCGAAAGTTGCCTATCGTTGTACTTGTTGCACCGCAAACTGTACAAACATACTGAAAAAGAAATAGTTATTTTAAATATAAATTTAGTGGGACGTACCAGGAATCAGTGTGGAGCAGATGATGAAGCAAGGAAGCAAGCAAGGACAGTGGTAGAGCCATGCTTAGGCGCGATTTGGCCAGCTCGACCGGTGCGATACCACGGCCTCACAGAAAACCGGTGTAAGAGTGAGGTTTCCGGAGGCCCAGCTCCCCCTCTCCTCTTTCTTCTCCCCTCGTCCTCCCTCTCTTCTTTCCCCTCCCTACATCCCTCATCACCCTTAAAGGTGGGCAGCACACTTACGACAAGAGTTGCAAGTGTCCATGGACGGCGTTTGTCACTTACCATCCATCAGGTGACCCGTCTGTTCGTCTGTCCCTCTATAATATAAAAATAAAAAAGTGGCCGTACATCATCTCTGTGTACCCCGAAGGCAGAAACCCATGAGCTTATGCATGTACATATGTGTCGTGGTCAGAGCATAAAATTTACTACTTCATGATGATGCCAGCCATTTTATAATATTATAAAATTTTTGTTTATATAGTTGCTAATATAGCAATTTCTACTTACTTTTATTAAATATAGTTTATTTTCCACAAAAAAGAATAGGTTTTTTTATTACCTATTATTTCTTTTGTAATATCATATTTGTAATATTTAAATCACAATTAAATTCTTATATTTAGCTATTTTCGTTCAATTATGTATTTTTCTACGTGTTATTTTACTTTACAAAATTTGCATATTTTAAATTAATGTAGTAGAATCCGTAAATAACATAAAGCGCTAACGATATTAGGAAATGTTGATATTCAAAATAAAAAAAATACGAATGCGTGAGTTTTTGGCAGGCAGAGGGAGCTTCAATGAAACTGAGAATATTTATTAACAAAGATGTTGAAATGTCCAGATTTTTGTGAAAATGACTTTATAAAATTTAAAAATGAAAATCATGGAAATTTACATGTGCTTTTCTGTACGGAAAAAAAAATAAAAATATAAATGGCCTACCAACAATCGACCAGCACAAAAACGACTTTAAATCTATATGAATCCGTTGATGTTCATAATGATTCCCAGAGTTCCTAATTTGAAATTTAAATCCCACCCAGTAATTAGAGAAATAAAAGTAGAGAAGAGAATCTTACAACTTAAAAAAATAAATGTAATTCAGACTAATATAAACTGAAGCGTAATGTCAATTTTCCAACATTTTCATTAGCGAATGTCAAAAATCCGACATTCGTTACATCACTAGTAGTACCTGGATGACCGTAAAGTAGTTTTTTTTGTAAATCGTGTAAAAGAACGAAAAAAAGTTAAATAAAATAATCATCAGGACTCGAAACGGGGTAATCTGGTTACGGGGCCGATTTCATGAATATCGTTGGAGCCGTTTCCGAGATTCAGATTATTTATATATATATATATATGCAAGAATTTCTCGTTTAAAGATATAAGATATATAGTCACTCAGAATTGATCACTTCATGATGTAACCGACCACTTCGTGATATGATTGTAATTAAATAAAGTTAGTGTACATTTTTGTCAACGATTTTAAACAAGGAAACAACTCTCTTGATTGTATCAAATAATTTATCATGTCTCTTTGAAGTACTAACCATAAAGGAATTTGAAACTAAAATACTAACCTTCCCCACTTGTTTCTTAATGTTTGTACCATTGTGAGCACTTTTATGTTTATCTAACTTTGATTGGGAAGTAAATTCTAAACTACATACATTACACTTAAATACTTGTGGATCCTTAACATCATTCTGTAAATAAAATAAAAATTAATAAATTTAATTATCAAAATAATATATTTCCAACTATCATACATGACAAAAACAGAATTCCGATACCGGGAATCGAACCCGAGCCTCCTGGGTGAGAGCCAGGTATCCTAGCCACTAGACCATATCGGATCTTACAACCAAAATTGAAATTTACAGTTAGAATCACACCTTTGACAACTTGTAAAGTATAATTGAAGAAATATTTTTTAGCAGTAAACTATACATACCTTATGTGTTTTTAAATGTCTATGAAAATTCTGCAAATCTCTATATTCTCTTCCACAAAAGTTACATATTCGAGGTTTATATTTATAATCCATATTTTTTTTCTTAATAATTTTTATTTTGTGTTTCTTAACGAAATGCATACATATTGCTTTGGAGCTTTCAAACTTCTTATCACAAATGTTACATATAAAATTTTCTAAATCAAATTGTCCTGTATCAAACTCAGATGAGAAGGCATACTTTTTAATTGTTTCCTTTGTGCCTGTATCAACTTCGTCCACATCAAAAGGAACTTTAAATTCGTGTTTTATGTCCCTGATTTCATTTTTATCCTCAACATGTATTTCCTTGGTATGATCTTGGAAGATTTCTTCAAGTATTTCAATATCAACTTGATTATTTTTTTCCAAGTTTATTGAACTTGGGCTAGATTTTTCTTCATTTAGACTGAGTTTATCACCAAATAAAATATTTGTTATAGTTGGAGTAGAGGCTCCTGATGCATCATGAATAACTGAAATTTAAAAAGTTTTAACGAAACAACACTTTTAGAGGGACACATTTAAATAGTTGTTAAAGTGAAAGTAACATGTATGAAAAACTCGAATTCGATGTAATTTAAATACATTAAGTATACTGAGATATATATAGGTATATATATTTCTGAAATATTATTCCAACAATCACACATTAGTTTCATGAAGAAGATAACATAATACCTTGTGGGGAAACTAGGAGTTCGTCTAGTAAGAATTCTTTATTATCCTCATTTTCCAATGCTCTTTCCAAATTCTTGTCTATGGTACATGGATTATCTTTTTCTTGTTTCTTACTATTTATTATTCCTTCAATTTCATTACTTGTTGTAACATAAGCTGTGCCATCAGTAGGTACATAAAAGTTAGGTGTTTTTAATCTTTGCTCATAATTTTCATTATTATTCTCGATTGTTGATAGATCTAAATTATTTATCGATCTTTCATCATCAATACTCGATAAACTTGGTAGATCGAAATTATTAATGGATTTCTCACTGTTGAAGCTTAGTAAATCTAAACTGTTTAATGATTTCTCATGATCTTTTAAAGGTAAATCTAAATGATTTATTGATTTATCAGTATCAAGACTTGGTAGGCTTGGTAAACTTGATAAATCTAAATGATTTAAAGATTTTTCTTCATTGGTTACTTGTACATTAAAATTATTGATTGACTTTCCATTAGTAATGATTGGTAAACCATAACTATCATTTAATTTTTTGCTATCGATCATTGATAGATTTAAATTACTTATCGATTTTTCATTGTTAACAAGAAAATGATTTGCTGTTTTCTCATTATCAATCTCATTTTCTATAGCAGGCATATTAAAATTGTTCCCAGAGATTTCATTGTCAATCTCATCTGTTCCCAGAGCACATAATTCTTTTTCGCTTTGGTTATTTCGTATAATATCTGTAAAATCGTTCACATCTTTGTGTTGTGCAGGGCTTATAGAGGTAAAATATTTTTTTAATTGTTCCTCTTTTGGTTCACAAAACCTCTTTGGTGTGTAGCAGTGATCATTATCTACAGCATTTGGGGTTGCAAATGGGCTAAGGCTGTAATGATAAAAACAGTAACAATTTCCGATAGTCATTATTAGAAGGTAAAGCTATTATTGGGAAAAACTTTTTAACAATAAAATATTTTCGGCTTCCTTTTGTAATATTACTCACTTTATTACATATATTCAAATAGATGTATAAGATATGCATTTTAATTTCTTGTTAACAACTTAGTGTTATTATTACATACACACATACATGCGCTCACACCTATATTCCCTAAGGGGTAGGCAGAGGCACATGTTGAAAATTAAAAATTGGTCCCACTAACTCAATAGGGGCCAAGCCTATTGCCGTCAACTGGGCGCTGCATGACTGTATACATACTGTCTAATAGAATACAGTACAATCCCTTAGTCGCTTTTTACGACACCCATGGGAAGAGAGGGTTAACTCTACCAAAAACACACGGCAACTTCTTGCCATGTGTTTTTTAATGTTTGTACCATAATATGGATTAAACCAATTCTATTAAACTTACCTAAAGTCCAATCTAAACTCTGTATCAATAGATATGTCGTCTTGTAACCAATGTGAGTCCAAGGAGTCATCCAATACATCAGCCTCTTCTTCTATTACTTCACGGATTATGCGAGCTTCTGTATCTGGCATCTCTTCACCTTGCAAAATATCCGTCATAAAGTTACGGATGCTTGTGCATGTTGATTCTGAAATCATTATTAGTAGGAACATTAAACTTTATATTGTAAAGAGCATCTTGTATATATATTATAGGAAATTATTACTTTTCCTTGCCATAACTTAATGCTACTTAGTCAGCACTTTGACACTTATTATAATTATAAACTCATAAGTTTGTTATGAATTTATATGTAGGAGATATATTTTGTATTTTAATCTTTTCACTCTCTTCTTGGTAGACTAGAATAGAGCCGTACTCCCCTCTTGGGATTGGACGGTTATCAGATAGTATATGTACAGTTTATACAGTGCTGGGTATGTACTGTCAAATCATTGCCATTTAATATTAATTTGATTATAAAACAAAACAAAAATGGTAAACTATTTTTAGTTTCCTATGTTATTGCCCGACTCATCAGTCATCTACCCAATATTAATGGGCCAACTCGACCGGTGCGATACCATGGCCTAACAGAAAACGGGTTATGAAGCAACGCTTACATTTCCTCGAAATTAGTGAGGTTTCCGGAGGCCAGACTCCCCCTCTCTTCTTTTTAGTCCCCTCATCCTCCGTCTCTTCTTTCTTTTTCACCCTTAAAGGCGTCACTTACAACTCCTGAGTTGCAGGTGTCCATGGACGGAGGTTGTCCTTAACCATCAGGTGACCCGTCTGTTCGTCTGTCCCCTTAAATTATAAAAAAAAGAATTGGCTTGCCATACGTAAGTGGTACTAAATTATATCGCCACTGTCTACTCCTTAGGGGAAGTAGGCGTTAGCGTATTTATGATATAGCGTATTTATAAAAAGAATGTATCATTACCTACCATTGTCATCGTCTCTTAACTTATTGTGATGGTCTGGTGTACTGCTACCACTTGTCATTGGAAGACTGAAAACAAAAATAGTAAAATTAGATTAACTTTTAACCTATAGGTCGTACTAAAAAAATATTCCATTTTAAGAATTCATATTTCTCTTGATGTAAATTAGTTTACCATTCACAGGTTCAAATATTAATTGATAGTATTTTTAGAATTTACAGAGTAAATAAATACATTGCAAATGGATTGTCTGATTATCATTAAAAGGAAGGTAAGACGCCCCCTTCCAGATAGACCGATAGTTTAAAGAAGGTAGCTGGGTAGGGCAGTATGCGGCGACCAGGTGCTGTGGGGCAGATTGCGGGAGGCCTATACCCCAGCAGTGGACTGCAGACTGCTAATTGATTGATGTCTGCACATAAGGAAACGATAGGCAACTTTATATACATCAATATGTGGGACTTAATGTGTAGGAACTATGTGTTTATTATACAGTGTTTCTGAAAGGTTTCAAATTTAATTCGTTTCGTTATTTGTAACCAATACAAAGTTGATTTAGCTTGAAAAAAATGGATTTCATTATTTTTTCAGAATTTTGTTATACATATGAGTGCATACATATTTGGTAAAAACCATATATTCATCAACATCCTTGGTACTAAATACCTAAAGTTTCTTTCATGTCAGCCTCATATCTTACAAAAGACTCATGGTACAAAGGTCTTAAAAATGATTTATAAAAATTATTTTTAAGACTCAATTTTTAGTTAAATTCTTTATTAAAAATCATAGAGGGTTTAACTATAACCCTAAAATATAACTACACTTTTCTGAAACACCTCATATTTTTATTTGCAATTTCAATATCATCAACAATTTAGCTAACCCAAGAAGGAATAAGTCCCACTATTAAAAGAAAAAACTAGCAAAATATATCACTTCCTTAAAAAAAAGCCTCTGAACCAGAGCTTGTGTTTCTTACAGTAAATTAATATTAAATAAATAACAATGATTATCAATAGTACATTAACTTGGCATGACCAGATAATAATAAATTGACACAATATCACACACAGCCGTCTGTTCTCAAACTAAGCAGACCCTGATGCACAACAACATATCATGCTCATCATACAAATATTTGTTTTGGGTGGGAATTAACCCGATGAATTAACCCCTGGCTTAGCAGTCAGAATCACTGACCACCAGACCAACAGCCGAGTCAAAGATATCAAGAAGTCAAAGATGATTTTTTTTTTATTATTTATCATTAATTCAATCATCTTTGATCAAAATGTATCATTGATCAATATTTAATACTTATAACAGTAATATTAGTCATGAAAAACCTGAAACTGAAACAGATTTTCTACCTTGAAGATTGTATACCTTGTTTTGGCCTACTTAGTCACTCATATAATGCAGGGGGTGCAGGGAAATCTGTTTCACTTAGGTTGGAATTAGCTAAGTGACTGCTTTAAAAATCATGATAGACAATTAACGGGTGTCAGTTTCCCTACAAAAGCCTATATGACATATGCACAGTTACAGAATATTATACAGAATAAATATTGTGAAGTGGTATGTGACCCAGACTACGAAAATAAATAAAGGTATCATGATTTGTCTCACCCAATTTGTTATTCTGAAAGTAGTACCTCAACAATATAGCTACATATGCTATGCAACAGAGCTAGCAAAAAATTAAATATATATACTCTCACCTTCAAAATATAAATGTTTTTTGAAAGACTGGCTAAGCACTTTTACTTATGATCAATTGGAAGCACTTCTAAGCATATAAACTCCCAACTCTACTTTTCTGTTTCATCTTCATCTGTATTGTATTCTCAAATTTTATAAAAAGCATAGATTTTACATATATATTGTTGTTTACTATGGAATGCTGAGCCCTCTTTGAAGTGGGGTATAAATAAATCTGACACAGTTCTCACTAACAAAATTATTTTCATGCAGGTGTATATTGTAAACATGGTATTTTATAATTCCTTATAAACTAAATAAATATTCATAAAATAAAAAAATAAAGTAATTAAGAAGTTATCTACATTTTTAACTTACCGAAATGCTGATGTTTCTTCATTGTTCTTCAGAAATGAAGAAAAATCCAAACCATCGCCCACATCTCTTAGAGCTAAGTAGCTTTTAAGCTTTTTGTCAGATGCCCGACATAGCTTTTTGAACTTACATGAGGCCTTCATGTTCATTAAACAGTCTTTACATAGCTGAAATGTGATTGTGTCATTTCTTTTAACCTGTAAAATTAAAATTAAAATTTATAGGTATGTACTTACAGAACATATACCAATATTATAAATGTGTCAGTGTGCTTGTCTAATGTTTTCTTGCCTAAACTATTAAAGCAATTTCTATGAATTTTGGTATATGCGTAGAGTAAAATTATGTTGGATAGAGAAGGTCATCCAAAACATGCAAAAATAACACTTAAAGGTGGTTAAATTAGAGATGAAGATAAAGCGATCAGCTGCTAATATAATATAAATATAATCTATAAATATGTGCAGTGCGAAGACTGATCATTTCGAATCAAGATAGACTTTGTTTACTAACTTGCAAACCAGTAGAGTACACAAATAGCCTTCTATATTTCTCAGTGTAATGCAGCATTTCAGAAGGGTCATCATATTTAATCAAACAACCTCTACAGAATCCTTCCATTATACCACTTTTGTGTTCACAGAGGAGAATTAATATTTTGAAAAGTTGGATAGATATCACTAGAGAAATAATTAAATATCTCTTTTTTAAAGTTGTTGACGATGTAAGAAGCTTTACGTAGTAACAACAATAACACTAAACATACAAACACAACCTGTACATTAAGGACGACTTGCACAACGTTTGACCTACTTAAACAAAGTTAGTTAAATGCAATTAAACGCATAAACGTGTTCAGCCTAAATATATTTAGCGCCCTCTTGCACAACGGTGACAGCTGGCTTATTTAGGTAAACATGTTTATGAGCCGGTAAAACAGTTTCTACGTTCGGTTCCACGTCAGAACGATTGTTTTGTTATGATTATAGCGATAACATACGCATATTTATGCATAAAATGAAACTTGTTGTTGTTGCAGTCACAAATATCATAAAAATAACATTATGAAAGCTTCTCATTCTAATCTTCACTGAGTTCACTGTCTAGTTAACTTTTACGATTTCCGATATTTTTGCTATAATCATTTGTATTAAACATGAGTGATAAAACAATTAGATCTAGAGCACGCAATTTCAATAAGCAAGAGCAGTTATTATTGTTTTCTGTAATGAAACCTTATACGAATAATATCGAGTGTAAGAAGACCGACTCCACCAAGCAAATTGATAAACAAAGTGCTTGGTCGAAAGTTGGAGAGGTATATAATGCCAATACAAAAGCTGTAAATAGAACGACTGAAAATTTTATTAGTTGCTACCGGAACACAAAAAGTAAATTTAAAAAACAACATTCTGAGGCCAAGATGCTATTAGAAGGTTAGTTTTAGTACATTTGGCTGTGGTGTTGTGTGCTGTTGGTAGTTCATGTGTAAAGATAGATAATTACATCAAATTCTTATTTCAGACCCAAGTAAAAAGAAGGCTCTCTTGAGTGCTTTTGAAGAACATTGCAAAGATTGGGCAGGAATGTCCTCTTCAATAAATATACCAGCTGATGTATGCCAAAGTAGCTTCATAGAGTTTCAAAATATAGTAGTGTAGTGATCATAATGTTATGTTGTAAAGCAAATCCAATCCTTATCATCCTCTTGTAAGCCGAACTTAGGTCAAGTGACAACAGGAATGGCTATACAGCGATAACATCAGGAATGCAACGAGCAATTGACGAACGGCGAACAACACTTGACTCTAGTATAAAAGAACGGTGCCAATCTATTTTAAGGCAGTTAGCTGCAGTAAAAAAAGATGATAAATTACATAAAAAACTAATCTTGGGCACAGGTGGAGTGTGTGTGGTGTGAGTGAAAATTGACGGTATACCAACGAGCCTTAACTTAGCACGTGAGCACTTAAATTGGTCATACGTTCAATATAATAAAAAAAAAACACTTCTCGTGAGAGTAAGATTATGCTGTTTGGTAACGACGGAAGAAAGAAGGTGTATCGAAGAAAGGGAGAACGTTTTGTAAGTTGCTGCATTGAAGAAAGATTTGGTTACGGTGGCGGTTAATGGACGGTTATGAGAGGCATAAGCACCGATAGAAAAACCGAGCTTTTGTATCTGGACCTCACTTATTGTCATTAAATGGGTCACGTTATATCCAAAAGTGTGTGGAGCCACATGTGGTACCCAATGCACATTTTATTGGCGAAGAGTTCATTTTTATGCAGGACAATGCCAGGGCTTTTACCGCATATGAACAGCTATACACATCCCACAACACACGATTGTGACTCTCATCCGTTCTGTGAGGAACCGCATTTAAGCAGTTATTAGGGCCTGGGGAGAAAATACGAGATACTGAATACTTCTTAAAGGGTAAAAACATACACGTTGAACAAAACACGATAGCTTAATAAATTTAATTTTAATTTGAAACATTAATATTTGTTGTACAATACTTTACAATATCCACAATTGACTGGCATTATTTTTATTTGTTTACTTAAAAAAATACATAAAACTCATAATAAATCAAACTTCAGAAGTGGTTAATTTTTTTTTGATAAAATGTAATTTACATTTTATTTAAATCAACTTAATGTAATAATATGATTAATGATAATAATATGATTAATGATGACAAAGATATTGTTTGAAATAACCCTTATTATTTTTAAGTACAAAACAGCATTATTAATGTTATCACTATTTGTCTTGAACGGGGATTCGCCATGTTTGAGACACTTTGGGCTTCTGGTCAGATTATATTTAACATCTAACTAACTCCTACATCAATGGATGAATCACATCACTGACATCACCACCATTATTATGACTACCATGACATAAATCAAAAATGTCATTATTTGTATTAATAACGTCATTTGTTGAACAGGACTTCAAAGTAAATAGTAAACAGTAAATAGTACGAATTCTCCTTAAATATTTCAATAAAACTAAAAATGGAGAATAAGTCTGAAATCCAAGTTACTATTAACAAGCCGAATAGAGTTTTACACTTTAGTGACGGAGTTGATGAAGAATTTGAAGTGGAAAACGTCACTGAACTTACGAGTAGACCTCCGGAGGAAAATGTTGATCCTGTAAGCTTCTGAAATATTTTATATCTATTTTATTGTTTGTGAAAGTAGTCAAGGTCTACCTCTTGAACAGATTAAGAATGTTAATATCTAGAACAAAATACCTTTAAAATGTAATTTTTGTCGGATGTAATCATTAATAGATTCATACTGAACCAATCCATTGTTTGATTTGTCATAACAATGAGTCTTCTTGAAGCTTTTGTTTACATTGTTATTTAGCACAACACAAATAAATAATTTCTCGATTTTTATTTTTTTTTATCTATTTCCAGAAATTTCTGACTTGGGGCCCTTGGTTTTCGTATGTTGCACATAAATCAGGGATAAAAGTTTTAAATGCTGTTGATTATGCAGGAGAGTCCCTTGCAAATTTCTTTGGCATCACCAGTCCTAAGTATCAGCTAGAGATAAATGAATATGAGCGAGTACAAGAGGAGCAGAAGAAATTGGAGGAAGATTCAGCTGGTTGGATGCCTAAAAATGGTGGTGGGGATATTCCCTTAGTCTTAAATGAGCCAATCAAAGTTATTGATAAGGCTAGGGATGGGAAAAATCCTTAAAGGGTTGGGATAGTTATTACTAAATATAATTTTATGGTTGTACCTAGTCTATACCTACTGATTATATTTATCAGTTGCTCATATAATATCCATACATCACTTTAAACATTCATACTTTTTATATTTTGAATAATGAAGGACTGTGATTAATACATTTTGTAATTTTATAATTAATAAGTAATATTTGTCTAATATACATATAATAAGATCAATTTCTAACTAGAAGACAATTGATTGTCCTAGAAATTGTTAGTATGTCCACTTGTGTATAATCTATTGTATTTATTAATATGTATAATATTAAAATTAGGAAGTGCTAACCTGTTTTATATATCCAGTGAAGAGCAAAATATACTATTGCTATTATTCAGGATATGGCTTTCAAAAACTCATTGTATATTTTCATACTCATTGTATATCATTATTGTAAATTCAAGTTTTACATGTCCTAAAATTTATAGACCAAGTCCCATACTAACAAAGTTGGCTTTGAATTATAGGAGACTTTAGGGTTTAAAGTGCATATATGTCTTGGCTTTGAGATTTGATGAGAAGGAATGAAAGGCTTTTGAGAGACAGCCCTGGATTCAAGAACAGGTCCTATGTCTAACAGTGAACTAATGTGGGCTGATTAATTAATTACATCCTAAAAATGGAGGTACAGGTGTGTGGAGAACAAAGACAATGTCTTAGATAAGCAAAGGGTGGTTTAGAAACTTCGCAAGATTTGCCCATCTATAAATTGATAATTTGACATCTTATCAATTATGCTCAAAATTATAAATCATTTTATTTATATTTTTTATTTATATCACTGTTGTTAAATTTAGTTTTCATTTATGTTTCAACTAATGAACATATTATATGCTAACTCTGTGCAGGAGTTTTATTTTTATTTACATCACTTAAGAGTTTATTTATTATTTTAATAAATATTTAAAATAATTATTTAATTATTTTAACTGTAAGTTACTCTGTTGTCAGTTACATGTTTATTTTGTGTTTCGTAATTTTTTGAAAAATATGTTATTTTATTTGTGGTAATAAATGATACTTTGATGCCTATATTTTTATTATTATTTTATCATTTAATGTATTATTGTTAAATAAATATAAGATTTCAATATTTTTGGTCATGGCTTCTGTTTGAAAATAATCAAGAGATATTCTATGGTCATCTTTATGAGATCTCTATGAATATACTGGCAGTACAGAATATGTAACTTATTAATAAAGTCATGTCAAAGAACATTAAAAAGTTGCCGAACATTAATTGCAAACCTAATACTATTTTAAGACAACTAAAACAAACTGAAGTAAAATAAGGTAAACGCAAAACGTACTTATAAACTCATATATACTGTGAAATTACAATCGGAAAAACCCTGTTATCGCATTAGTGACATCTATTGTGCAATAGCTTACATTATTATTCAAACTATCTACATAGTTGTTACAGTTCACAACTATAGGTGTCGCTGTTATATCTTTGAAACTAAATAAATTTGTTAAGTAATATTTACATGCTTAAATTACGTGAATAGTATCGCTCAAAATACCCATGATGTATTCAACTGATATAACTATGTATTTCTAAATTTTGGAATTATTATAAGACTTAAATTTTTAGGTGCTTACCATATTATCTTCAGGTTAAAAATCTGATGCTTTCGTTCACTCATTAATCAAATGATGTATTTCTGTACACCTTTATCGTACCATTATGTCAGTATGGTTCACTTTGCTTGGGCATCTCATATTATAAATTACACCTCTTTAGAGACGTATAACGTCTAAAGTACCAATGACGATAACAATCGAATAAAGCCTTTATTGCTGGGACGGTAAAGTTTTATTCAGATTGGCGGATGAACATATGTTATTGTTTGTCGGTGTTTAGCATGTGATATGTCGAAATGTAAACGGTTCGAGCGGTGTCCGCAGATCAATATGCGTGTAGCGCGGGCTTTGAGGGTGTTCGCCCCGTGCGATTGGCCGGCGTGTGTGGGGCGGGGCGAGCGTGTGTGAGGCGGCGCGCATTCTAGTACGCCACACGTCGTTTTGGCGCCAAATTAGGCAATAGGCATTCCATTTTCAAGTTTCGCGAATGAGTACGGCCTCCACAGATAAGCAAAGGTCGACTGGGATAATACTTTTTGGATTTTACAGTCTATGATAAGACTAAAAATTACTGCTTAGGGAGCAATTTTATGAAATTTGTTATATCAAAGGCAAGAGCCCTTAATGATTTTTGTTTTTATAGGACCTAGCCGGGGGACAATTATTTATAAAAATAAATCATGATACTAAAGTGTCGCCTTGCTGGTTAATAAACAACACTCAAGTTAATAGTTGACAAATTTAAAAAGATACTTAACTAGTGGTTGTTTACTCAATACCTACCTACTACCTACCTACATATTTTAATTAGCAAAAAGTAAATTGTAACTCTTTCTAACGCGTAGGCGTATAAATTACTAATATATGTAGATGTAAGAAAACAGTACACTACACTAGGTATAGATAGGTTATTATCGGGTATTAAATGAAAGGTTTTTCTTTCATTGAATACATGTTAATAAAGTACATTTCATTATCCATATCCCAGAATGTTCCATTAACAAAACTTGCAGTAGGTAGATAGGTATCTACAAAATTAATTGGAACATAGGCATCCAGGGTACCTACTGACTTACCTACCTAATAATTACCTACCCAAGTAGACTACATGTAGTTGGTGATAATTAATCCTAATTTAATACATTTACTTATCTACGTAAAACGAAACAACATTTATTTTTACATATTATTGGAACACTTAACCTCACTAATTTCAGTAGGTAACTGAAGTCTTCAAACCAATGTACCAAGATATTGCACTTGTTCCTCAAATGCTGCCATAGGTACCTATTGATTCAGTAACAAAATCATCTACAAGAGTCGTTAGTAGGTACCTAGAAAGTAATGTGCAAACCACGTCACTAGCCTCACTGCACTACCTACTGTGGTCAATAACATTATGTATAACACGAATATGAAATATGACCATTCTGGACAATTAGAAATAAAATTTACGACGAACGCATATAATTATTAACTAATTCAATAATTCGTTAACATTGCAGGTCATTCCGGACAATATGGCTGGCACAAAAGACACGCACCAAGGTCCTCGTTTAAAAAAAATTGCAAATTAAAAAAGGCGCGTGGTCTAACCCGTTGAACGGCCCATGAACTTGAATTTCTGGTTTTCGGTTCGTGTGTGCATTGTGTAAAAAAATTGCGTGAATTTGCCAAACATAATGATTTTGTATGGATTTTACTTGAAACTAGTTTATGACTATCTTTTTGTTCAAATTTATTTAATCCGTAACGATAGAAGTTCATTGTATGGGATACTATTGGCATCTGGTTTAGCACGTGAATGTTGTAATAGCTAATAAATAATATATATAAAATGATAAGCTTATCTATGAATATTTTACCCTGATTCTATTTTATTACTTTAGTTTTCGTTTTTAGTAAGCCCGGACATACGCATCAGTGCAAAGTGCGTGAAGCTGCAGCTAAGTAATGTACAATACAATACAATACAATATGTTTTAGTGTACACCACAAAAAAAATGCAACATAAACATATAATACTATACAGGCAACTGGTTCATATAATAATGTATTAAATTTCGTTTAAGGAAAAAATTTGAGGGGAAGCTTTATAAAATATCTTGAAAGAACTCAGGTATTACTGACTGGTAGAAGGTATTAGAGAACGTCTTGCATATTGTACCGTTATGTATATTGGTAATAACTACGATGAATGCAACATTGGCTATAGGCATGCGTCGATAAGCGAGCGACAATCCAAGTTATGGTGACATTATATTTTTTATACAACTTAAAAGAAACCATATCGGGTCCCAAACTATTAAATGTTTATTTTATTTGGGCGAATAGGTACATAGGTAGACATACTGCACTGATGGCGTAGCGGTTTAAGTGGTCACCTGGCCACCAAGCTGCCGCGCCTAGTGTTGTGGGTTCGATCCCCGCACGGGACAACAGTTTGTGTAATCCTCAAATTGTTGTTTTGAGTCTGGGTGTTCTTTGTGTCCGTTGTTTGAATGTTTGTGAAGTCCCATGCGACACAGGAATTAATCCTAATGCGGGAGTTGTCTTTAAAAAAAAAACAAACAAAAAACTTGGGGGAATCTACAGATACAGTTTTAAAACGTATATTTGAAAACTAAGAGCTATAAATACTTTAGTATAAATTAATAAGTATATATAGGTACCAGTTGGGAGTAGATATGTGATTCATTTTATACTCCTACCTCATATACCTAGCCCTGTGTATGCAAAGTAGCTGATAATAACTCCTACCGACTACTCTCTAAGCATAACTAACCTAAGGTAGTTGACGGGTTAAAAGTTAGGTAGGTAATACTTGCTAAGCAACAACAAACACAGAATGTACATTGCTAAAAAAGCATGCTAGTAGATACTAGCAACGTACTCACTTACACTATGTAGAGGTTCGTTAACGACATAAAAGTAGGTCAGCAACTCAGCACCTATTTCTAATCTGTTTGTCAACTGATACTCTGTTTGTTTATTAGATTGGTAGGTATTAGTTATATCTAAGTTAGTGTCATCAATAAACAATTTATTGAAAGCAGTTTTAATTTTTCGAATCGACCTTGCTTTATTTTAAAAAAGGAAAGGGTTTTTGTTAATAATAGGAATAACATTGCACTGTGTAGGTAGAACATAATGCAACACTAATTCTATCGATATTCAAATTTTTGCAAGCAGGCAATCCCTATACAGCAGATGTTCCATTTTTACTTTGCATGCATTCGCAGTGTTGTTTATTAAAAAAAAATCTTTTGTGGCCATTTAAAAAATAAAGTTAGCAACACAATACCTCATGCAAATTAGAAAGTAACTTAATGTGTAAGGTCTAATATAAAATATACTGATTTGCAAATTTAGACCGTTTTATTGTAACGAAAGCATTCAATTTTATTTGCAAAAAGCAATCTGTTTATCGAATGTGGTATAATTGTAATTGTAGACCTTAACACCGGTGAATAAGCTTGATATTTTAAAACGTTGAACAGTGATTAGGAAATAAATTTGCATAAACGACGCACACCTTTCCAGTTGATCCTTTCTATGCATTTTGACTGACAGTTTTCGTTGTATAGTAATATTATTGGAGTTTTATATATCAGCTCTGTTATGTATTTACGATTAGAGGGTTTTATGATAAGTCGATATTATATAGGTAACAGTTTGTAAGGTAAGGTACCTGGTACATTTTTAGTAACTTCAACAGTTTTTAAGATAATTTCATTGTTACTATGTTGAATACAATTTTTTTATAACATGATTGAGCATTCAATTCATCTATTTTCTTATAATATCTATTAGCTATGAAGGTGAATATGGAAGGGATACGGAGGACGGCCATGACAGAATTTGAGTAAAATTAATTCTTAGTGTTTATTGTACAATGGCTCAAAGGCTCAAGTGCCTATGTATGTAAAAAAGCGTCTTGCTATCTTCTTGCAATGGGTAGTTACAAGAGAGCTGCTCTAAATAGTCTTTTAACAAGTTAAAAGTGATATCCTATAAAATTTATGGATTTTGACGTTGTAAGAGCGAAATTCTGCAGCATTGTTTATAGTAATTTTTAACCGACTTCAAAAAGGAGGAGGTTCACACCTGAACTGTATTTGGCTTTGCGTTCATTTTACGAGACAAGATCTTAGCCATTTGTAGACCGTTTTGAAATAAAGGGGCCTAGAGGTTGCACTCATTGTAATTTGTAAGAAAATAACAGTAGGAGGAAATCTATTGTCCAGTGTTCCCATTTCGCTGAGGACCTCAATGAATTGAGGCGCATTGCGTACGATACATAATCCAAATAAAGGAATTATTATTTCAACAACTACATTGGCAAGGCATGACACGACTGAGGAGGAGGAACAGTTAGAGTGACAGACAGACATACAGTTTAGGATGTGAACGTAATGCAGTCGGATTATAATAGTATCACAGAAGTTAATTTATTGTATACATTTTGGGGATTGGTTGGGTTCTTTATGACATAATGGTAGATATCTATATGTTTAAAATAAATAAATAATTATTGCTTGTTCTCCTTACTCATTACTCCTCATTAAACCTCATTTTGCACCAACAGGTATATGATTAATAAAAAGCTTGGACTTTCCAGAATTAGCATAATATTTTAATTTTAACAGGTTCGAGTCAAATGGATGCCACTCTGCCCACTTTCCAGTGCAGTTTGTGTGTTGCTTTTAGGCAGGGAAGTGGAAACAACGCAGAACAAGAATAAATATGAAAAATAAAATTCAATGAAGGTACTCCCAACTTTCTTATGTATTTGTCAAAGTGTCCGGATGTCAGGGTAGGCCTAGCAGGGGTGCGAGGTCCGGAACCTCCACGTGGTGCACCCTGGGGAACGAAGACGGCAGCGCCTCTCCCGTTAACTAGGAGAGACGCTGCTGCCTACGGCCAAGTCCGGCCGAGGCGGGAACAGCCCTCCTGAGGGTTGTTTGGAAGCTTTCTGCGTGTCCCTCCGTTTAGCGGAGGGCACAGTGGAGAGTATCAGGGGGCGGACGGGTCCATCACCGCTGGCTCTGACCAGAGGTTGTGGACATTGGTCTGGTGCAGACCACCGTCCGACCAAGTCGTAAGCCTGACTGATAGCAGTTAGGAACGACGGCTCTACGTGGGCTACGAGGAAGGAAACCTCTATAAAAAACCTCGGGGCGGACGGATCCGGTCTGGTGCAGACTCCGTCCGGCCCAGCCGTAATCCTGAACGGACAGGACCGGTGGCTCTTCGAAGCCGCGAGGACGTAAACCTCTATAAAAAAAACTCCAAGCCCACGCTTTGACGCCCGGCAATGAGCTGAGTCGCTGGAGGGAGTCCAGTGCCGAGGGCGTCCTGTTGTCGGAGGACATTAAACTCAAAACTATGGCATGGGTAAACAAAAGGAAAAACCTACCCAGGAGGGTCTCAGAGGGTCTTCAGTCTCACTGCGCCTGGGGAGTCCCTCCCGGAGCCAAACGGCTCCGGCAGCTCCCAGTCGTATTCTGGGGGGAGCAACCACTGCCAAACCCGCCCGTTGCCCGTCACCCGAGAGGCGGAGCTGCTGGTGGAATACAGGGGTGCCAAGAGAACCCTTCAGGCAGCGATAAAGCGGGCCAAGAGTGAGGCCCGCTGCGAGTTGCTGGAGACACTGGAGCGGGATCCATGGGGGCGCCCTTACCGTATGGTTAGAGGCAAGATGCGCCCGTGGGCCCCGCCGTTGACCCGGTGTCTTCAGCCAGACCTGCTTGAGGGGGTCGTCGGCGCCCTGTTCCCATCACGGTTGGTGGAACACACCCCACCACCGATGGCTCCGCCTACGACACCTGAGGTGCCTAACGTGGATGATGACGACGTGTCTGAGGTCACTCGGGCAGAACTAGCGCTGGCGGTGAAACGGCTGAAAGCTAAAAGCACCGCCCCAGGACCCGATGGCATTCCAGGCCGAGCGTGGGTCCTGGCTCTAGATGATGAGACGCCGGCTCTCGAGCCCCGACTGAGAGGGTTGTTCAGCGCATGTCTCGAGCAGGGCCAGTTTCCGAAATTGTGGAAGACGGGGAAACTGGTCCTCATCCGAAAGGAGGGGCGCACGGCGGACTCACCATCCGCCTACCGGCCCATAGTGTTGCTTGACGAGGTGTGCAAGCTCTTTGAAAGAGTGATTGCATGGCGCCTCGTCAAGCATCTCTACAGGGTAGGGCCGGATCTGGCGGACAACCAGTACGGTTTCCGTCAGGGGCGCTCCACCATAGATGCGATCATGCGCGTGAGAGCCCTGGCAGAGGAAGCAGTTTCCCAGGGTGAAGTAGTGTTGGCGGTGTCTTTAGACATCGCCAACGCGTTCAACACTTTGCCCTGGAGTTGCATCAGGGAGGCACTAGTGTATCATCGAGTGCCTCCTTACCTCTGCCGCATAGTCGGGGCATATCTGTCGGAGAGAGCCGTCATCTACCCAAGTAGGGCCGGTCTCGGTCGGCGTGAAATGTCGTGCGGTGTCCCGCAGGGGTCGGTCCTAGGGCCACTCCTGTGGAACATTGGCTACGACTGGGTGCTTCGCGGTGCATTCTTAGATGGTATCGCCGTCACGTGCTATGCGGATGACACGCTTGTGACGGCATGTGGTGGGACGCACCGTGAGGCAACCCTGAGGGCCACGGCCGGGGTTGCCCAAGTCGTTGAGAGAATCCGGCGGTTGGGTCTTGAGGTGGCTCTGCACAAATCCGAGGCGTTGTTCTTTCACGGGCCTCGGAATAAGCCGCCTGAAGGACTCAGCCTCATAGTAGGAGGCACTCGCATCGGCATCGAGCCCTCTATGAGGTATTTGGGGCTCGTACTCGACGGCCGATGGGACTTCGGATATCACTTCCGAAGCCTGGTCCCCAAGTTGGTTGGCGCAGCGCGTGCATTAGCACGGTTGTTGCCAAACATGAGGGGGCCCGATGACTCCTGCAGGAGACTATATGAGGGGGTTGTGCGATCCATGGCCCTTTATGGGGCCCCAGTATGGGCAGAGATCCTGAAGGCCAGCAATATCGCGCTATTGCGAAGACCGCAACGAGTGCTGGCTATCAGGATCATAAGGGGGTACCGCACGATCTCCTTTGAGGCGGCGAGTCTCCTGGCCGGAACTCCACCATGGGACCTGGAGGCGAAAGCCCTTGCGGCTCTCTACCAGTGGCGCAAGGAGGCGCGGGAGTTGGGTAGAAGTCCTGAACCGCGTGAAATGGACGATCAGAAATCCCAACTCCGCCAGGTCCTCGTGGAGGAATGGAGGGAACGACTTGGGCAACCGAGCGCTGGGCACACTGTTATTACGGCGGTAAGACCCGTTATGGAGGATTGGCTCGAGAGGCGTCATGGGACCCTCTCATACCGGCTGACGCAGGTGATCACTGGAAAGGGATGTTTCGGAGATCACCTGTGTCTGATCCGCAAGGAGCCAACGCCTGAGTGCCATCATTGCGATGGCCAGACCGTGGACACGGCGCTCCACACGCTGGCAGAATGTCCGGCGTGGGAGGAGCCGAGGCGTGATCTCGTGGCGGCCATCGGGGTGGTGGTTCTCTCGCTCGGTAACATGATTGCGGCCATGTTGCGGAGCGAGAACGCGTGGAACTCCGCCGTCTCTTTCTGCGAGCAAATTATGCTTGCCAAGGAGACGGCGGAGCGGGATCGGGAGAGGTTTAGAACTCTTCCGGCCCGCCAGGCCCGGGAACGGGCCAGGTACCACAGGCGACTCAGGCGCCGGAGATCGGAGAATGATCTCCGTCCTCCATAAGCGCAGGCCTGGGGGTGACATATGAGGCCATCTGTCACCCTAGCAGAAGCAGGCTTGGGTGGCGGCGCGGACGCTGCGGAGCGTGCGCGCCCTTGGGGGAAGTTACGGGAACATTGGGGTTCCCACACTGGAGGGGGCCGTCTACAAACCGTAGGTGGCCCGAGGTACGTCGGGGTTCCAGGGTTTTCCTTTCTAGGGTGTACCTGGTTCCCCGGCATCTAGTACCCAAGATGGCGTGCGGTTTTAGTCGGTTCGAGTCCGACATGCCACCAGAAGGTGGTATCCGAGGGGATTTCCGCACGGAGGAAAAAAAAAAAAAAAAAAAAAAAAAAGGGTAGGCCTAGCAACCCAATTATATTGAACTATTGAACTATTGAACGGTTTGATAAAAAATGAGAATGTTCAATAGGACTCTGCATATATGTGTTGTTAGTTTCTTAATCATTCAGTTTTAGTCTGATATTAAAGAACAGATTTTAAATACGAACGATATAACAAATCTAAACATTATTTAGCATTTAATTAAAAGTTTTGGTCTGTAAACGATGACGTGGGGGTTTATATTTTATCGATGGGCAAAGTTCATACTTTACAAATAATCATAACAATAACTTTAAATAAAGGTTACTCTCGATTAATAAAAGGTTTAAATGAGCTTGTCCAACTTGCAACTTCGGAAACAGATAACTGAAATCTTTTCCGAAGTTGCAAGTTTCTAACTGAAATCGCAGTCACATATTATATCACCGTTCAAGCACATTAAATTATTTCGTAGTTTCAGGGTTTCCAAGCTTAGCCCACAGCTCATCCAAGATGCACATTTGTAGTAACTCTAGTGACGCACAATGCATTTCCGGTGCATAAATAATAACAATAAATCTTTAACTATTAGAAAGGGGTGTGTTGTATACAAAATAATTCAACGTTTTTAGGTTTTAGAAAAGGTGCCCTGTTTTGGGTTAAAATATTCATTTCCTATCAGTATAGCAAAGAACAGTTTACAGCGCACTGCACCTTTAGTGATCTTCTCGAATCTTAAATAAAGTGAAGAAAAAATATGTTATTATTTTAAAAAATAGTTCATTAATTTTGTTTTAACATTCAATTCTTTTTGCATTCACTTGCAAAAAGAATTTCTAAAAAAATAACCCGTTTAAGAGTTATGTTATGACCGTTTTAATTTCTAGGTATTATTACCACATTGTTTTAATTTCTAGGTATTATTACCACATTGTCATGAATGGAGGTGGAATGTGTCAAATTAAAAAAAAAAGTATATTTTTAATTAAATAATGATGGAGAAAATTAATAGTTACTTTTAATTAAAAAGTTAAACAGTAAAGTTACTTTTAATTAATATTCTCGATCATTCAAAGTTTTAGTTAGTAAAGTTATAAATATGCAAAGATGTGAAATCTCTATTCTTACCAACGTATGTAAGTTGAAATACAACCCTGATATTATTATCAATTGTAAGCCTTCATGTTTGGTGCATCCAAAATAGATAGCCAGATAACTAAAATTGAATTGAAACCAGTTTTGACCGATGTCCGAAAAATTCGCAAACCAGTTTCGCAAACCCTAAACTGCGAGGGGACACTTAAAAACTTTTAATATAAACACAATGACGGCCGGACGAATAACGGGTGGGCAGTGTCCATACAATAGGCATACTAGCCGATTAATTCGCGACACAATGACCAGGGGCTAGGCCGAGAGGTCATATTTAGGTAGAGGGGTTAAGGGTCAGTAAGGGTTATTGGTAAATAGGAGCGTATGTTTGAATGCTGAGGGAGTGACACAGCGACCGAGTTGGGTAACATGTCGCCGCTGAAGGGTTGAAAATTTATGTGCTTTTGTGTTTGGTTTGTATTTTGGAGTTTTAATGAAATATTTACATACTATTTTAATCAACTTCAAAAAGAGGAAGTTTAATTCCTATGGATTTTATTCAGGTATTTTTATAGATGATTGGGTTGTAATTATTATTAGGTATTTTATTTTTGTGGAACAGCCAGTTATCAATTTAGAAAAAGGCTGATGTTTGCTAATATTTTAAGCAGACTTCAAAAATTCATTACCACAATAATATGCAGGGATTATATATATATTGAACTCTTATTTATTGCGTGTGTTGGGATACTCAAGAGCGGGAAAAAGGAAACCTAAGAATGTGTGAGAGTCTTTGCAACTTTATGTCATTTAAAAAAAATATTTTTATTTTATATTGTGTTGAAAGATTATAGACTTTATTTTGACTTTGTGCTAACCATGCTTTTAAATTTAAACTTTAAATTAAAAATTTAAAGCCTATTTAAACCTTATTAAAACCTTAATACGTAATTCATAAATCAGTAGATTAAAATAAATTTTTATGATACTTTGATGATACTTTTATCACCTTAACAAAATAAAAAAAATATTAAAGTCAATGAGACACTACTTCAATATAATGACATCAGATGAAATGGTAGCGATACTGATCGCTCTAAATAAAGCACTCTTATGTCAAATTGAAAAAAATGTGACATCAAATGTGCCAAGTGTGAAATTGTTGATGGTATCTTTAGAAACTTTTGTCAGATAGATTGTGTGGGGCTCAATAGACCACGCTGTAGCTTACAAAGGGTTAGTGGTACACTTTAAAAGAGATGAATTTATTAGGCGTTTGGATAAGATTTTCATGGAATATTTGTAAGTAATAATAGAGCGCAAAACATTATTTTGCGGTATTAAAAGTATAATTTTATTTTGAAGGGCCAATGTACACCAGCCGCTATCATGCCAAGCGATTTTAGACCTTTTATTTGTTTTAATGAATTGCTGTAGCGTATTCCCTCCTTTATTTCTTCTTATAATTTATCCTATGCAAGTTTATTTTAATATAGAATAATGAAACTTCATTAACTATACCGTTCCGACGCCATTATGTCAAGACACTATCCCAAACCGAACCTCCTTCAGTAACGATGCCAAAAAAAGAACTAGTGATTGTAAACGCAAATTCAACTTTAACACCGATATAACGAACCGTCACGAACCGCATGCACAGGGTTAAATGATTGTACCTCGCATTAAAAAAATAATTCAATGCACTACCGACGTGTCTAACCCTTTCGCGGCTGACAAAAAGACCAATTTTATATGCGTACCCGGTGTCTCATTTCAATAAAGTGTAATAAAAAAAGATAAAACTTTTTTACCCACGATTCTTTGGGGTCACATTTTTTTAGGGTTGAATCCTTAATTTGCAACAAGGTGCATCACAGGCAAAGTAGGGTGAATGGGTGAATCGAGAGATTTAAATGAGTTCTATAGTGAAAAAGTCGATGGGGTTAAGTCTCGGTTATTTTTTCCCATACGATGCAACAAAAGATGTTATGGTGTTTGTCGTTGATGTGTCGATCTCGTTAATAATGTAGACCTGCACTTTCTGATGATCTGTTTTCTAATAGTTAAAAAATAACCTGTAATAACAAAAGAAGTGAGTGACAAGCTATAAATATCAAAATAGAAAGTGTACGTTTCTGGTTTCAGTTTCAAAAACTTGACAAATGATTTTGGTACAAAAATATATTTGAAACTAGTTGCCCGCCCCAGTTTCGCATAAAGATGTACTTAATGAAAAAAAATGAGGCATAATGTTCCGTTTCATCTAAGTTCATGAATTACGTCAATTTCTCAATGTTTCCAAAAAAGTTTATCTGTACGTATTTTGAACTCTCTATTTACATAGACATAAAGAAATACAGAGGTATTTATACAAAAGAGTTCATTCTTAAAAAAAAAAAAAAAAAAATATAGCTTTATCAAAAAAATGTTGTCTGCGTCGCATTCCTTAAGGCCCTAAATCGAACGTTTTTTGTTTTCATCTTTGAGTAACCAGAACAACTAGTAACTCAGATTCAAAGTCATTGAAAAATGGATTTTCGTATTTAATTTAAAAAATCCTACTTACTGTTTAATAATCTAAAACCTATTTACAAACCTGTCAACAGTGCCGGATTAAGCCCATCGGGGGCCCTAGGCCATTCAAATTTTGCCCCCCCCCCATTGTTTAAATAACTGTAAAATTTATCGTTATTTATGCATTTTTAGAATTCGTACAACCTATTAATATCATTCCTTGGTTCTAAACACAATAAAACGAACAAAATGATTTTTTTTCTGTTAAATTATATATTTTTTGATTTCAAATAATTAACAGTATAATATCTTATGAAACAACAACACAAGCGCTGTATCGGGTTTTTAGCGCGCACTTTGAAATTCGAATCGTTATATGAAATAACAATCGAAAGAATAAATGAATGAACATTTTAGAATATTTTGCGTTTAAGAATACATAAAAATATGATAAATAAATTGGTTGGAAATAAAAAATGATTTTTTTGTCTTGAAATTGGAAATCGTATTAAAAAAAATCATATCAGATTTTCGGGGGCCCCTGCTCGTCGGGGGCCCTAGGCCATGGCCTAGTCCGGCCTAATGGGTAATCCAGCACTGCCTGTCAAACAGAATTTACATTCACTAAATTAACTGTAGGTATCTACTGTTAGTTAGTCCTTGTATCCTTCACCTAAAAAGTGTGTTTAAGCAACAATTAGTACGATAGAAACACATATTTTCTATATTACATATTAAGTAGGTACTGTTCCCATACCACATACCTAAACATGTAACTCTACTCAAAATTCAAATCCGCATTGATTGATCACCATAACTGTTAATAATTTAAGATGCCATGAATAGGTAATCCTTAGAGGCACCGCAATGTTCATCAAATACCTAATCTTGTATGATCATCTATTAGGTAAATGGCGTTCTAATGTAGCCGTTACATTATGTAAATGCTTTGGTTTACGCATTGCTCTATGAATTTGTATTTTACCATTTGTACCTCATTTGATGTTGTAGAAAACGAGTAGCTAGATATTAATAGTATTAAATAGGAATGTGACATAAAAGGTCAGTCAAAAACAATTAAAAGTTTTATTTTAAAGAAACTTTAAACTTTCTTCAAATATCAGCCCTCTCATTGCGTTCTTGGATGATATATTTTTTTTATGGGATAGGGGGCCAACGAGCTGACGGGTCACCTGATGGTAAGTGACAACTCAATCGGTCCGGAAATAAGGCATGAGACAATTTGTGCCACAGACTGGTTGTGCGAGGCAAAAGCTTCTGGAGAAGCGTACAGTGGTGGAATGCCAATCATCCAGGTGTTGGGGATATTTTGTCGCATAGGACCATGGCGGAAACCTGCGGACTATATAAGTCCGAACAATTCTTGTGAACACTCCCCATGATACAAGCGATAGAGAATACAGCAGCTTGCAGCTCTATGCAAGGTGTCAAGCCTGGTGATCAGAGATATGAGAACTCTATTCCATGTGCGACCGAATCTGCGTCTTATAAAGTTGCAGGAGGTGGGCTGGAGTGAAATGCTGTCTCGATCTGTTAAGCACACCAATATATAATTGATTTTAAAGTCGTGGACAATATTAAAACTCTATGGGGCGACCTGTAATAGGCTCTTGGTTTCCTCATAACTAGGGGACTGTAGCCAGCGAAAGTTATCAACTATGATAGGCTTATATATGTAAAAAAATGCAATTTCTGATTAACTTTATTATATATATAGAAATTTCCAACAAAGGATGACCATCTATTTTCATTTCCGGGACAGACTTTATGCTTCATCCGTATGTTTGTACGTAAGGGATTTTACGCACGCTTAAGAATTATAGTTGACGCACAGTCAAGGCATCAAAGATTTGATAAAGCTCTCTGTAGGGTATAAAAGGCAGGGAATGGCTTCCCTTCCGAACTGCTCTTTGAGCTCGTTCCACCTTCGTCAATAACGTTTTTCAGGAACCCCCCAAACTAATATGTAATAAGACAATATGATAATGTATAAAGATATGTAAACCATTCTAATTGTGGCTTTATCTGTAGATATTTAAATCAAATCAGATTTTTAAATATAAAAATTCATTTCCAAGTATCGAACCTCAGGTATGCGAATGATAGCACACTTCTAACGACGTCACAAACCGACATAGAACGACTTTCTTTCTGGAATTTTATTCATGGAATCTGAAATCTGGCTTCTGAGAGCGCCAAATAAGTAAAAACACCATGATACGCCTAATGAGATGCCTATTATTCCCTTTTTGCCAAGTCTGAAACATGGACTATTCACAAAATGTCGAAAAAGGATTGACGCCCTTGAGATGTGGTGCCGGAGGCGCTTATTCAGGATGAAATAGACTGCCCATCGTACAAAGGTTTCAAACAAAGATTTTTGTCGTTTGTACATATATCAATATTGAATATGTTTGGACATGTCGCTCGCAACAAAAGCTCACTGGAACGACTACAAGTACAAGTAAAAGTAGAGAGTGAACGTTTTCGCGGCCGATGACCCACAAGATGGACGGACCTAGTTAAATTAACGAGTGTTCGCTCACGGAGTACACCCTCTTTGCCTCGAATGGAGAAAGTACGACTAGTGTCGCAAAAAACCGCAGCGAATTTATCTGACGATCCTCAACCATGATCGCCAGGAGTGTACAACTGAGCAGAAGAATAATCTCACAAACGTTCTTGACCAAGGAGATCAGAATTAGTTAATTTTTTGATAGCTGTTTAATTCCTAATTTCAATGTCATATGCGCGATATAAATGTTACGTATATGTATAAGAGTATACCTACCTATATAAATTTAGGATGTATGTATGATATGACACATTAGAACCCAGAGTTATACAAGAAAATTGGTTTTCGATGGGGAACTCCGGGCAACAGTCACTTTGAGCTATAGGTATAGGACCTGCTTGAGCTAATGCCTGCACTGCCCACTTCGTATTGTATAAGCAATATTCTGTTCCTTCCATTACTCTCTTTGTTTTTCTGTTCCTTTTCAATATATGTGCTTCTGATATTCCTTTGTTTATTTTCTTTAGTGTCCGGCTGATGGCTAAAGTCTTGACCCTATTATGACAGTAGGTCCAAATTGTATTTGGCAAAAGCTGGGTATTTTATACCCACACCTCTGCCTACCTCAGGCATGGACGTATATACGCATACGATGAAAATGTTTCTGGTGTTTGATATTTGAATTTGTTATTTGTCGTTAATTTATATTTTATGTCATTTGGACTGTCTTTGGTAGTTGTCACCGTAAAGTGTAACATTACAATTGCTTTCTGTGCTTCACAATATTTTTTGTAAATCTGTAAATCGTCGCTATAAGCCAAAAAAATTGAAAACCTGAAAAACGCGCCGAGATAAAATACTTCGCACTGAAAAAAATGTCTACCAAAGACATTTTCTAGGAACATTAGAAGTACTTTAGAAGAAAATGTTCGATTATATTTCATGTTTTAGTTTTGGTGTTCTGAATTTGAGCATCGAAGAACAAGCTGCAACGATGAAGATCGTTCTGGAAGACCATCCACATCTGTTACCGTAGAAAATGTTAAAAAAGTTGATAAAGTCTTAAAGATAGACGTCTAACCATTCGTTACATAGGTGAGAGTCTAAAGATTTCTTTTGGGAGTGTGCAGTTAATTCATTTTGACCATTTAAACTTCAGAAACGTAAGAACGTTGACGGAGGTGTAGAAGGAAAAGCAAGGAGTTAATTCCAAAATAATATTACTCAGCCATTTTTCAAGCAGATACAGTCAAAATTTCTTCAACGATTCATGACCATAGGTAAGACATGGTTACACCACTTTGATAACGAAACCAAAAACCAAGCAAACCAAAAACCAACCAACTCTCTTCACCGGTTGTAAAAAAAATTAAACTTATGGCCTCAGTCTCCTGGGACGCTGAAGAAACATTTTCATTGATTATTTAGAAATGACGAGGTAATTTATGTGCTGGTTTTCTGTTTCATCAAGATAATGTAATCCCTTGTTGTCATTAAGAATGCATTGTTTTAATTTATGGAACACCCACCATATTCACCAGACCTCGCACCTAACGATTTCTACTCATTCCCTAAGCTAAAAGAACACATCCGAGACACCAACTTCCAGAACAATGTCGAGATTGCGACTGCGTCATCAAACAAGATTTTTTTTTGCCCGAATACAACACCTTGAAAAGCGATATTCCAAAAGCATTTACATAGAAGGAGGTTATGTTGAAAACTAAAGTATTTGCTTCAATAGTTGTTGTGGTTTTTATAATATTATCTAGTACCTAGTGTTTGATCGCTCCTCGTATGTACGTATGTCTGGACTACTTTAAATAGAAGTAAGTAATCTTAGTAAGCACTACTGAAGGAGGTCTGTCTATGGGTATATTCTCAAATAATCTACTATATAATCCTGTAGAGACCTGCGTAGCAACGTGGGGTGGGCAATTTTAGAGCTCTGTCCTGTACAGGATTTCCCTTTGCGACGTGTGCCTTCAAACAGGAAAACGTTACCCCCCATACACCCATTGAAACTCCCCCACCCTGCTTAGTTGACGAATACAGTTCGGCGTAAGAAGTTATCGAAGAGCGGATAATAGTTTAAACATGTATTATAGAAATAGGACAACTGGTAACCTATTTGCATGTAAGGAATGCAACAATAATTATACAATAACGTTGTTTATTTAATTTCATAATTAAAAGTATTGATTTTTGTGATGAGTAGTGTTACTTGAGCGTTAAAATGGCTTGTTATTGCTTGTTTTTAGTGAATCAAGCCATCTATAGCTCCTTGACATTTTTGATACTCCATAGACCGACCCGTCTGCCCTTATCCCATAAAAAAACATGTTTGTATAATTATTGAGACGCTTCTGTGTTAAATTATGACGATTTTCCAATTTAATTAATTTTGATTTGATTTTTTTACATATTTGTAAAACTCATTCCACCAGTGTTTTATTAATTGCATGGTGCTCATTACTGATAAAACATGAGACCTTAATATCAAGTTGTATGGATTGTAACATTATTTTATTATTTTTCATTTAAAAAAAAGACTACTTACATAGATAATTTCTGTACTATTTGTGGATCAGACAAATTTTGTCCCTTGTGGGAATCGAACCCACGACCTCCAGTTCAGCAGTCAGGGTCACTAACCATTATACCAGTAGGTCCGTCAAACATTTCATTGTCAACCTGTACGTGTTAAAATTTTTCTATTTTCAATAATTAGGGTCTAACTTTGAATATTTTGCACACACCGTTTGTTTGTTCGTTAGCCACTCTTCCATGAGAAAGAAATAAATATTGTTGCCATAAATACTGTTACAAGGAAAAATATGTTTTCTTTTCTTACATAAAACATTTATTACAGTGATGTGTGTTAGTTTAAACATTAATAAAATATGAAATTCATTCAAAATGATCTTCATTGGTTTAAATACAGTCCTATAAACTTTGCGGCCAGTTATCAATAAAAACACGCACTCTCTCCATGGAAAAATTCTTGACTGCCAATCTTACGGATCGTTGAAATAGGTAGATAGGCTGTTTATGAAATAGGTAGATAGGGAGGTAGATATATTCATTTAAGATGTTATTACTCCTGTAGACTTGTAGGTAGTCTATTGTGTACATAACTTGGTTCTTAGTTTTAACCTTATGCCTAAATTATATGCGTTGCATTTCGCCAGAATTAGTGAGGTTTCCGGAGGCCCAACTGCCTTTCTCTTCTTTCTAATCCCCTAATACCTATCTCCTCACCCCCCCCTCTCATCTTTCCCTTAACCGCATCCCTCCACTCCTCAAAAAACAGTCGGGTAGCGCATTATGGCTCTTGAGTCGCAGGTGTCCATGGACAGCGGCTATGACTTATTGTAGGTGTAAGTCACAATTTGCCGTGCGGTTCTCGGCTAAATAGGGCAAAACCATCTCTTGCCGCGGGTGTAGTAAAAGCCGACCAAGTGATTGGACGGTTATCTATCAGACTGTATATATAGAGTCATATAGTGCCCGGTTAGTGGGACAAATTCTAACTAGAAGAATGTGGGTGTTTAATACACTTCTGTCTACCCCTTCAGAGATGCAGCCTTGAACGTATGTATGTATGTGTATGTCTTGTCACAAATATACTGTGGAAAACACTTATTACTTGTACCACCGTCCTAAACATGCGTTACAGAGCCACCCTGCTTAGGCGACCAAACAGCGGGGTGGTCTATGTACCGCCATCGCATGATATATAGTGCCCCTTAAACTTAAACGGATTACCTTTGATATATTACGTGGATTCGCAATTCAATCTCGGATAGTCGATCTCTTTACGTTTAGATGTGATTGCTCTTTGAAACTTAGTCCGTAATTAGACATGTAGGTGCTTTTGTTATGGGAATAGACAATATTTATGACGGGCATCCTTTATGTTCCAAAACTGAATTTAAGAAATTCGATGGATGGTCATTTGTCTGTGGTATTTAGGTGTGGAGCAGCACATAAAAATAGTCAGTATATTTCGTATCTTGTCTTATTTTAACATAATTTAACAAGAGAGAAAAACTATCTTGCCACTCTTTTTTGTGTGTATAATAAAATCTACATACTTCGAGTTTTACGTTCATCTTTATGTTTTTTTTTATATACTATAGGGGGACAGACGAACCGACGGGTCACCTGATGGTAAGTGACACCGCCGTCCATGGACACTTGCAACTCATGAGTCGCAAGTGCGCTGCCCGCCTTTGAGGGTGATGAGGGATGGGGGATGCAGGGAGCGGAAAGAAGAGAGGAGGGATGAGGAGATGGAAAAAAGGAGATGAGGGGAGAGAAAAGGGGGGAGGGGGAATTGGGCCTCCGGAAACCTCACTCAATTCGGGGAAATGCAACGCAAGCGTTACTTCACAACCGGTTTTCTCTGAGGCCGTGGTATCGCACCGGTCGAGCCGGCCCATTCGTGCCTAAGCATGGCTCTACCACTTACAAAATGTTTTATTCATTCAGTAAGCTGGAGCAGCTAGGTCATATTTGTCAAGGAGTTTTAATTTTCCTATGAAGCGGAACACGCATTTTTTCGAATAAAAAACACCGTAAAGTATAGTAAGTGTACTATCATTCTATACCTACAGATTGCAACAAACCTTTGTTTAACTATACACAATACACAGGCATACACAGAGACTATACACGCTGATCAATCAGCGCACCTACTTTTTAAATTAAAAACAAACGAACACAGGTGAGGGTTCCCACAGCGGTTTCTCCCTACGAAGGTTGGTTGCTGGGAGACAAGCCACAATGGAGGGAACGCATCATACATCCTTTCATCACTTGCCAAGGAGTGAAGGGCATGCGTGTATGGATTACGAAGCAATTAGATGTGGATGCGGTATAAAAATAGTTTAAGGCGTGCAAGGAAAGGAATTGAAAAAACAATTTTATCCTTTGTTACCCGACTGAGCATGTATGTGAGTACATATGTATAGTGTTTCTTCGTCACGCTCCAGAGCCTAAACGACTAAAAAGATTTCGATTGCAAGGTGTCATTGCATTGACCAAATAATGGAAGTTACATAGAGACTAACACTTCAGTGTAATGAATTTGGATTTTATATTTCTTAAATATTTCTACTTGTTTTATACTTGTGTATACTAATTTAAAGGCAAAATGGACTTAAAGGCTAGCGACACACATAGCGATGGCGAAACGGCGGGTAAAAACTAGTCAAGAAGATCATATTATTACCAAAATGTCAAAATGAAGCCGCATAATTTTCTTTCGAGAACATTCCAAAGTATTGCATGTCTGTCACAAGTTCGCAGAATAATTTTAACTTCAAAAACTATGGCACTTTTTCTTTTTATCCTAAAAAAAAAATTGTATTGTATGTTCCCAAGATTGTGATACCTTCTCCAAAAAAGGGGTCTTGAAATATAAACTGTGTTCTCTCCCGATAAAGCGTATACACATTTGGAGTGCGGGGGAGCGGTTCGTGGACAGGCATTCGAAATGAAGAGTGCTCCACAACTACTCTGCCCTCCGTTGTCTTATTGCGTGGAAACAGAACCTCTTATCTTCGACTTGTTTTGGTACATTGGAGGATATAATACTTTTAAAGAAAATTAATCTGTATTAGAACTTAATAGTGTTCTACTGAAATGCCTCAAACGTCTAAAATACCGTGTTTTTAGCAGAATAGCGTCTGTAATTCATGGTTCAGGCGATTTTTTCAAATTAGGTACAATTTACATATAGTGATTTACAATTTTAAAAACCTATAAGATTTCTGTATTTAAGCTCTATCATGTTTCAAGGTTTTTATATAATAAAGCACTTAACATTCAATTCATATATTTTACGTCTGCGCCATAAAATAATGTGTCTCACTATGTGTTTAAGTCTTACTCCATACTAAGCTGACGTCGCGAGGGCTGCACTCATATCTCGGGCCACGTTTCCCGCCTATTAATGGCGTCCAACGTTTATATTAAAATACTCCATCGAATTGTTATATCCTACTACAGGAATCCTGCAATAAGACGATGCACCCCAGGACTTGTTTAAATACTTACAGGCTCCTCTTTATTACGAAATTTTTTTAATGTATAACCGTGTAAATAGAATGCGCATCGCAAATCTTGATAATGTATTAAGTGCCTACCTACCTTAGAAATGATTTTGCCTTAGAAAATATTTGGTATTTATTTATATGTTTTCATCGAAAGTCTATATAAGAGTATCACATCCTAAAGACACCATAGTTTTATGTTTACTGTTACATATGTGTATTTTGTATCTACGGTAATTTATTGTGCAAGAGTTTTATACACCTAGGAATTGTTATATATTTATAGTATAATTACGATTTCTTTTGGTTTGTATAGATGTTTTTTTTATCACTAAACCTTAAATAAATAATTACTTCAACACATGCAGTGCTAATAAACAACTGGAGCTGCCAGGTGTTTACAATTCAGGTGGAGACCAGACAATTCGCGGCCGGTTGCCATGGCTACGGCAAGATGGCGGCCGTCTGCTGCGGTCCCAAACTTCGCCTCTAGTTCCAAATTGTTCCAAGAGTATTTTAGAGGCGGGCGTATATGTACGTGTATAATTACATTATATACGTCGGGCTATATACTACGGTTCCACTAATTACTGGTACGGTTTGCAAATTAGTTTTGTGAATATCCATCCATTGTCTGAAAAGTTGAGGAGCGATAGACTATCGTGGTTTGCACATGCTAGACCAAGATTAGTGCATGTGTTTATTTCAAAAATAATTATAATCAACGGGCCTGTTGGTCTAGTGGTTAGTGACCCTGACTGCTGAACTGGAGGTCGTGGGTTCGATTCCCACATGTTATAATAATTTGTGTGGTCCACAAATAGTTGTCCCAAGTCTCGGTGTTCCTTGTGTCCATTGATTGAATGTTCGTGAAGCCCCCAGAGACAAACACAGGAGTTACTCCTAATGAGGGAGTTGTCTTCTACAATAGGAAATTAAAGAAAGATAGAATCCTGGAATCTTCAAGACTCGAGTAAATAGATTTTCCTTGAATAGCCACTATCAGCCAGCGTACTATCTTTGTAAATAATCTTCCCTTCTGAATGAAGTTAGTGAGTAAGAAGACGTATGCCTATTCCAAATAGCAATAAAAAAGAATAGTAAGCAGTTGATCGAAATCACTTAAACACTTTCAATTTTCTTAATATTATCCTCCACGGGACTTACAATTCGTTCATTGAGAGAGTACATTTCTGTTCAGTTTACGGGCTGCCGACAAGAAAACAGGTACAGTTTGAATTTAAAACGACCAAAGCCACTAGTTCTAGACTTATTTGACTGGCCTGTTGGTCTAGTGGTTAGTGACCCTGACTGCTAAGCCAGAGGCCGTGGGTTCGATTCCCACCCAAGACAAATATTTGTGTTATGAGCATGATCATTTGTTCTTTGTCTTGGTAGTTTATCTATTATATGTATGTATTTAGAAGTATATAAGTATGTTTATCAGCTGTCTGGTTACCATAGTACAAGAACTGCTTAGTTTGGGATCAGACGGTCGTGTGTGAGATGTGTCAAGTTTTGTTTAAAAGATTTAAACTAGTCACTCGTAGATTTAAAAAAAATATACCTACATATATATTTGTTTAACGAACAAAAAACAAAAGGTTAAAAGTTATTATTTTATTTTATAAAACTTTTTGTGCAGTCAGTATCTCGCGTGAAGGATTAGTTAAGAAGGATTTAATAAGAGTTCCTTAGATAAGTGTAGCAAGCGCTCTTCTATCTAATGCTCATCAACTTAAACACCTTGAGGACGACATGAGCGGGGTTGCTAGTAGGAACTGATTTAACTGATACATGTACTTAATTTTATATTTTTTTTTATTTCACACCAGTTTAAGATGAGCTTAATGAGTACTTGACGCAGTTAGAGCCTCTGACCGCTGAACCGGAGTTCGTCGGTTCGATTCCCACACGGGACAAGAATTTGTGTGATCCACAAATAGTTGTTCCGAGTCGGGGTAATCCTTGTATACGTTGATTGAATGTTTGTAAAGCCCCCGCAACATGGGAATTATTCCTAATGCGGGAGTTTCTTTAAAAAGGAAAAAAAAAGTAGTAAGCTTAACTAAGACTATAGGTTGATTTATATTAAGTATCAATCATTACGGTTTATTTCAAACAAACACAATATTATATAAACAATATTATTTAGGTTAGTACTAGTATTTTAATGTTTAGTAGAGATAGGGGTCGTATGTGTAGTGGCTTTTATTCTTGCATCTTTAAAATAAAACTCCCGGGGATAAAACAAAACTAACCAAGGATTCCTGTGCCTCGGAGATCATAACAAACATTTAAATAACTAATATAAAGTATGATAATCAATTAAAATACGTTTACTTCTGAAATTTTACACCCTATGTAACTCTCCTATTAATGTTACATAACTGACACTTCACTCAGCAAAATCCATCAAGACGTTGAGGCTATAGGGCAAAACAGTGACACATCATACATTCATATATACTCGTAAATGTTTATTCAACACATGCATGCTGTCGAATACATACATAGACTCGAAGAACATAGCTAATTCATAGTCAGGTAAATACTACCAGAGCGTGAAAAGCTATTTGTGGATAATACACATTTTTGTTTACCGAACGTTTACCGAAGTTCATCTACATAAGTACCTATGTACATGAGGTGATATGTATATAATTGTAGACTATAATATATCTTCTTATTCTTCTTAATGTACTTCTTCGCTTAGGGAAGTTTAGCAGTCAGCTTTATATATCGCGTCCTGTCTCTTCCTGGGTGAAACAGTCAATCGCTAATCTCTGGAACTATCAGTCAGTGGAAATTCGAATGATTTTCTTCCTTATGAAGCGGGCAGTAGTACCTAACAATAAACACAGGTGAAACTGCCTCGAGCCGGTAAAGTTTAATAAACATTATTTCATTATTCTGAATAATATATACATGTTTGAGAATTATACTTACTTAATCCTAGATATTAACATATTTAAAAATCGGTTTGTTCGATTGATTGAAAATATTTTATAGATAAACTTTCCTGTGCAGATCGGTGAAAGCCTGGAATTTACTACCAGCGCTCGTGTTTCCTTCCCACTTTGATTCCACTTTTAAGCGGGACGTGCTGCATCTCACCAGGCCGCCATAGTGTGGGTCACCATGCTACATTGACTAGACATGCAATGAGGATGGTGACCACCACTCTTGGACTCCATTTATTGCTTTCCTTTAGGCAAAGTGGAGGCACTATGGTGGACTAATAGATAAAAAATAGATATACTCTTTACACTTAGAGGAACGGGCAGAAGTCGTCCTGCCCGGATAAGCATCTCCAAGTTACAAACCATACCGACAGCAGCGCCACCTACTGGGTTCAATTGCGTTTTCAAACCATCCAGGAACCCATTACAACACCCGTTATACACACAAAATTTGATCCAAATTGGTGATGTCGTTTAGGAGTACTTAGGCCACCGAAGAATTATATATATCAAGACACTTCTATTTCTAATGATCTTCTGATAGGTTAGGCACAAAATAAACAATATAGGTAGGTATAACATATTTATTGTCAACAAACATACATATAAAACAAGAGTTGCTATAAAAACATGTGGAAAACGTACAATACATGGTTTCTTGATGTAGCCGTAAATAATACATTGTGTTGTCAGTTGCAAGAGATAAACATAAACTGCTTTATCGCACTGTACGACGGGGGAAGGTCGAAAGAAAATGATGAATTGCGGTAACGAGAATTGAAATGCTAGCTAGACTGTCTCCTTGTAATAAATCGCCACAGGAAGACCAATGGATAGTGAATTGTAAGTCAGTTTGTTGGCAAGGATTTCATTTCTGGAATTCTTTAAAATTTATTTAACTTTGCTTGGGAATTATTATATGCGTATATTCGACTTTTTATTTGTCTATATTACTCAAACTTAGATATCGGGAAAATTGGGAGTATATTGACAGGAAAGGGATATTGCTAATAAAAACAGATTGAATAACTATAACACTTTAATTTGTTAGTGTGTTTATTTAAATATATTATTTATGTAGGCTATTCTTTGCAATGTAGTATACTACAAATTGGACGTTTGAGACTTCACTGCCTGCCCTTTTGGGAATATTGTGCGGTGTGACTAGGATGGACAAGGGGAAAAATGAGTATTTAGAGGGAACCTGAAAGTAGCGCTAGTGGATGAAAAGATGAGAAGCAATAGATTATCGTAGGTATGGACATAAGATGCGAAGGGGTGAACAAAATGTCTACAGAACGTTTTACGTATAGAAGTTGGATACAGGAGTAGCGGACTACCAAAGAAAAGATGATAGCATGCGTGAAATAGGATATGGCTGGCTTACACTGGTATGTGTGTTACATATGTGTATAGGTCCGTGTATATATGGACCCAGTTGGACACAGCAATGTTTCATTAGGAGAGAAGAGATTTGTCGTCATATTACATTATGCGCAGTGCATTTAGAAGATGTTACAATTATGTAGAACCTGCAAAAAAGAGGTATGCATTAGTATTATAAAAGTTATTATGATATTTTTGCAGTCGCTTGTTAAACACTTCAGTACAAACTGAAGTATTTGTTATCGCGTACCGTCTGTAGTTTAACATACTTACTTTCTTAACTGTCACCAGTATATTACCGTGTAGAATAATCTACCTACGTAATTTATTATTTATGTTTTGACAAACCGAGATTATCCGACAAAGAACGAAAGTTATATACTGAAGTAGCAATGGGCCGGCCAAATTTGACTAAGGACCGATCGCAAATGGGTATAAAGAGAGGCAGGATGCATGGACTGGCTACCTGAGGAATGTAGCTGAGGTAGGCTGGGGTGGACTGCGATAGGTAGGCTGGATGAAAGCTAGTATAATAGTCAATTACAATATTAATTACTAATTATAAAGATTATTAGGTAGACAGATGGATATATAATACGTCACAACCGCTAGGCGATTATTTTGTATTTGATAGCACGCTAACATATGACTATAACAAATTATAAGATATGCAGTACAGATATTCTATTGCAATGAATAAGTAACTCCCAAAGAAAAAAACAAACTTTATTACCATAGCACTTTCTAGTTACGTATTTAGCTACGACATTATCTTAGTGAAAAAAAAGAATATATATATGTTTTATTATAATGATTTGTTCCTTAAACATGATTCGATTTAGTTATTTATTGGCACAGTACCGAAATTGAAATATTTTTTTTCTAATTAGTTAAGCTTTATGTTCGTAATTTAAAAACTTGAACTTTACTGTACTGAAATAAAGCTTCAAGTGTTACGAGAGTTGTGTTCTCATCTATTACTGTAAAGTAATTGCGCGGAGACTTTAAATAGGTACTGAAGTGTTTTTATTATTCAAATGAAACTGTATTTTCACAAACTACAAAATTAACTGCAACAAACTACTAAATTTGTAGAAAACAGAAGAAAACACTGATTTAAATAACCAGAGTTAAAATTATTTCCCTATAACTTTAAATATAGATCACATACCTCAATTACCATTCTTTTACAACGTACGAATTGCACATACAATGACATACATTTTAATAAGTAATTTGGCAGGTTATGTGGCGCCGAAAACGTAGTTTTTATTAGGAACAAGTTTTCTGATTTCCTTCTAGGTTTAGGATTTCATATTTCATTACACACTACACAATACAATATATAAAAAATAAACAAACCTAAACAAGACAAGGTATATGCTTAACCTTTTCTTAAAATATTGTCAAGGATAGCCAACTTCGTGGATTATTGAGCGTGTTTTGCAATTTTAATTGCGATTTGTAAAACACTGCAGCGATCATACGTTACAACATATCTTAATGCAATTTGGCTGAATGAATATGACAGTCGCCTTATGGAATTATAATCCGCAGAAAGCGGTTGCGGCGGAAAAATATTCGTAAATATTAAAGGGTGTATAAATCGTCACTGCTGGAAGTACGTGAAGGCATCTCCTTGTTATCAGGAGCTGTAACTACCAATATTTTTTTATTACACATCTTAATAACACTCGGTTCCACATTCAAAGAATGTTGTTCTCATTATCACAATCAGACAATAAAGAAACAGCCTCCAATATGAAAGACGTGGCATTTTATTACAGTTATATATATTATCATCAAGATTACTACGGACCGAGACGGACGGAAATAAAAGCAATTAATTCTTAGTGTTCTCAGAGTGTTTTTAAAAATTCAAGGCTATTAATAATAAAATGAAATATGTATACGTTTATTCAAGTATATGATTGAATAAAGTGTATATTTATAACCTATGTATATAATTATAAAAAAAGTATATTTCAACCTCATTATCACCAAGTCCATATTGTGCACACCCCTTCCCAATTTTAGTCGTTAGTCGTAGCAAAATGTTTCCCTTTGCGAGTCTACTTTTTTTTTTCCCTTTTTGACATTCTTCGGCCCGTTTGGTCTTTCTTTATTCTACTTCTCAGCTGTCATATAAAATTATTAATTAAATACCTACACATATAACTTACTGATAGTTTTAGGTAGACACCTACTACAAATACTATCAGTTTTGATATACCAAGGGGGTATTTGTAGTCCTATTGGCGAACAGTGAAAAAAAAAAAAAAAACTTCTAAAACCATTTATATTCGAAACTTACATACATAGAAAATTCGTTGTCTCTGATAAACTGTGTAGACGGTCCTGAAACAAATTTAAATCAATACATATAAATCAAAGACCCCGAGTATATAGGCGGAGACATAACCGGATATTAATAAGCTGGTTATCCGGCAATCGCCCGGGGCCGGGTAGGTACTTTAGTTACGTCATACATGTGTGACGCGCGCGGATATTGTCAGGCCTTTGATATTGACGTATTACATTAGATGTTAATATGTGAGAGTGACACTTTATATGGAGGTACATCATATCTATTGTCGGTGTGTTAGTGTGGGTGTGAACTGTACTGTACATATTGTACAAAATTTTGACTTATAAGGTTATAGTGCTTATAGTAATTTCTTTTCAGGATTGACTGCATATTAGTTGTGTTAAAACCACAGACAATGGGATAGGTTTTCGAACGTTCTGATTTGGTTAATATCAGTAACATGCCTAAGAAGTACCTAAACGCTGCCATTACTCTCATTACAACTCAAAAATTTTCGGATTACCCAGAACTTATTTTCCCAACTGTCACCTTGATTTATGTTTGTTTCTCAATCAAATAACAAAAAGAAACCAATTATTAAGATGACATTAACATCAATCGATTTAAATCTACCATAGTATGTGCATGCATTACGATCGTTATAATACGCCTCCAACGTACTCGACACAAAGGCACCTAATACCGAACAGGTACCTACCTATAATTAGCACGCTCACATAACAATATCAATTATAATCAAACAGGGAACACCATATACAACGGGGTACAATTACTGCTAAGCACAACCGGTCGCACCACAAAGGTTCGCCTAAACGCCGAATTTTCCCGACACCCCTCCCCCCACCCATCTACACCCGGTGGTTTAGGTGCCCCCTCCTTTCCTGAGCTCACACGTCTATCCATTTGCCAGCTAGTTCCGAGCTAAATTAATTTCAAAGCTCCTTATGTTACGTGCCTTGCGGCTTTACCTTGTATGTGTGTGTTGAAGCTACTTTTGGAAGGCTTAACTGTACATATATGTGATGTTTATGTGTGCGTGTGCTATGTACTCTAGTTTACGGATATCGTCTTGTTAAGATTCGAATTAGATGTAACAAATTAGTTTGGAGATTTCTGATTTGTGTAGGGCGTGTCTATTTTGTAATGCGCAGTCTTTGTAACTACAAACAATAGTGTAGTATTTCTATAAAGTGAAACGTTATTTACCTCTATCAATATTTACAAAACCATAAGTTTCAATGTCAAATTTAGAAAAAGTTTATATTCTTATACCATTAGAGAAACGATATATGAGATAAGATATCTGCTACTGTTCAAATTACTATTCTAGACGACTGCTGGGTAAGAATAAATTATAACAAACACAAACACACATTTAAAAAATTAATTATTCGAATGATTGTATGTCCTGTATACTAAGATGGATGATCCAAAATAGTACTGTTACTCGATAGACTAAGTGCTATCAAGTTTGCATAAAAGCGCTCGTGACATTCTTCATTTAATAGCTTTATTTTATCTGTAGCCGTTTGACGTTGCTTCCACAATCTGTACATGTCTCCACATAAATAAACTGACAAACTCTACGATACCACCCGGATATTGCTTCGGCCTAAAGCCTCTGTAATAACTTGTGTAGCCGACATGGATTTACATAGGTATGTTTGTACATACACATCAAAAAGTATTGAACACAGGAATGACAGTATTGAGTTTAGGGCATATCAGCTTTTTGTTACTTTATTTTATTTGTTATTAATAATTAATACAGCTAGTTAGAGAGCACGGACTTCCCGGCAGCAGCCACCCGGTCGGGATATCTTATAAGCTGTATAAGCAATATCCCTTTATTTCTATTTACATCCCTCCCTTTCCTTGTCAATATACTTCAAATATTCCCATCTATTTCCCGACGTGGCCGGATGACGGCAATACTATTGTCCCATAACGCGTAATTGTGACTAAATTATACTGGGAATAACATAAAAATTGTTTATAGTCTGATCTGTATTACGACAGTTCTTGGTTTCATTTGTAAGTGGATGATGATGTTGTTAGAAATGACGCTAAATGTTTTTTTTTCTTTGAAAGAGTTGATGTTTGAATCAAGTTTGAGTTTGAGTTGTGAAATAACTGTGCTGTTCGAATGCGAGCCTAACTAAGGACGCGCTCCATGTTATATATGATTTTTTTTAGCTGTTGGGTGATATCGTCATTTTTTTTTTATTTTTTTTTTATGCAATAGGGGGCAAACGAGCAGACGGGTCACCTGATGCTAAGTGACTACCGCCGCCCATGGTCACCCGCAACTTAAAAGTCACAAGTGCGTTGCCGGCCTTTTAGGTAGGAGTACGCTCTTTTCTTAAAGGTTTGAAGGTCGTATCGGTTCGGAAATACGGCAGACGACAATTTGTTCCATAAGCTAGTTGTGCTAGGCAAAAAACTTCTGGAGAAGCGCACAGTGGTGGAGTGCCAATCGTCCAGGTGATGGGGATGGATATTGTGTCGCGTAGGACGATGGCGGAAACCTGCAGCCGGTATAAGTCCGAACAATTCCTCTGAACACTCCCCATGATACAAGCGATACAGGATGCAGAGTGAAGCATTTAACTTATAAAACCGACAACGCGGAAGTCATATTTGAAGTAACAAAAAACACGAGAGTTTAAATCAATGTTAATTAAGTAGTTATTCAAAAAATAAAAAAGACAGCGCATGTGTCAGTGGTATACCAAAATTCACAACACTTGTTTGTTAAATATGCATACATGTAGCATATTATGGATTACACAATGACAAAATAATGACAGTAATAACCCTTTAACGGAATTTGTATTGTTATTTCAATTCCAAATTGATTTTTAGTAATACAAAGAGTGATTCATATTTATATAATAGCAAAATAATACAATTTACGTCAAACTAATTAATGTCATTACTCATTAACACAAAACTATTCAAAACTAAGCTGTCAACAAATGACTCAGTTGACCTCCACATTGAAATGCATTCTACATTCAAATACCTACCACAAAACACATTCTATTTACATATCCATCACCGTGAGCTGACAGCCTTTATTCGAAATATCGCGATCAAAGAAATAAACTGAGATTAATTCGCGCCCCGTGAAAACAATGAAGGATCTCGCCCTAACAAAGGGTAACGACAAAGGCCAAATGGAGTTTAGTCTATAACTCTGCATGTGACTTTAAAACTTATTGTTTTAACGTTTGTGAAACGAAAACAATGCTAGAAAATTAATTCAATGTATAGTGGGCATGATTTTTGTTCGGTTTCTAAAGAAAAAAAATAATCTCACCTCAATTTAAATTTGGAGCTTTTGTTTTTTTTTTATTTGCATTACTCCGTTTTGTATTTCGTTCATTACTTGAATCCCTAAAATTTATAATATAATCTCGAAACGAAGGGATTCCTGGATAATAGATAAATAGTGAATTCGTAGCTGAATTCAAAAAACATTATAATTCCCCCAAAATGTAATCAATCGACTTCAATATACCACAATTCCAATGAACAGCAACAGAAAATAGAGACTAACTAGAAATAAATACAAAAAAAAACAGAGGCAATTTCTTTATTTTTTCTCTACCGTTGAATTGCAGGCTACGCAGCTTCAAAAAGTATCTATCAGAGCGGAATATTCAGTTCGTCAAATGGTAATCAGAGAGAGGCATTATACGTTATGGTTCAAATATCACAGGCGTAGGTTGTGAGATTTTCACCAAAAAGTAAAAACACTGGTAATTTTGATTAAAGATACCTCTGACTTCAATATTTTCTTTATCTGTTGAGAATGTTTATTTTGATGGAAACAGAACATATCTATATTAGTTACAGTATCATGAAAAACACATTTTCTCATCATGGGATAAAACTTTCAGTTGTCAGGCACGTAAGCCTACTCGAAATTATTTTATTTCGCTGCACTGGTAGTTGGTTCTTGTTGAGTAAGTCATAAGGTTTAAAATTGATTGAGAGTGGCGTCAGCAAAGAGTTAAAGGTTTAATACACGTGACTGTGAGAACGCTAGTTGTTACGGTCGTAACAAGGCGAGCGCATCAAAGGACGTTTTTCAAAGAGAACGTGATTCTCGACCGATGCTCTAACAAGTCCGCCCCCGGGTGACTTGGGGGAAACTCGACAATATATTTGTAAGAATTATTTTATTTGAAGGATTGTGTGAGAGATCTATTTTTAATTTATTATATATAATATATTTTAGCAGCGTTTACTTTACTTTAATGAAGCTGATTTTGGAGTATTATAAGGAACTAGTAAAGCTTCGACTGCCCTGAGTCATTAAAAATCGGCTCCGCTCAACATAAATGCCGTGCTCCTGCCTTAGTAATATTGGAATATAAATATAACTTAAGACCCAATCAAATTAATTGAAGCTTTGCAACATGCTATCCAGTACACTTTTATCATGATGACATTAACTGTTATTTAAAGTTACTATTTTAATGAAAATAAAACTCCATGTCTAAAGCAATAAAGAATAATACAGTTTATAAATAACTAAAAAAACATTGCTAGTGACAAATGAAACACTGGTTTGAATTTAGAACTTCACAATTCGTTACACGTCTCTTCAAGCTCAAGCGCCTCAAGATGCAAACCCGATAGTTTCGATAGTTCGGCTGGGATTAAAGCGGGAAACGGAGAACATGCCCATATGTCTTTGACGTCACTTCCCCTATGCTTCACTACAAAGGTGGGGACTGATTGAAAATCCGAACACGGTACTGCGGTACAATATTAGGCTTAATGCGTTGGAATTGTAGGTATATGTGGCTAGTCTTTGTTCTTTCGAAATGGATTTGTAGTTCATACTCCAGTCACATTCAGCTTTTACTAGTATTTCAATTCAAGATTTCGTATAAGTTGTTTATCAGTGTTGTAATTTACTATGAGTGTGTTAATTGTGTTAAAGTTATTATGGCCGTTTGAGGGGTCACATACTTTTGACATGAAAACAACTTCGGCGCCATGTACCACTTATCTCCAAAATATTGGATGGAATATTTTACGATATAAAGAAATGTTTTTTTTTTTGTGTATATTATTTAATTAATGAAAATTGTAAATGAATACCAAAAAAAAACAGTACAATTTTGTTTTAATATTACTTCTGTAGTTGCATAGTCAGCTGCATAGCTTGCTAGAGGCGTAAAATCCTAGCACTCGGCAGTGCCGGCCACTTTGTCCATATGAGAGATGATTCTAACTAGAAACATCCCCATCCGAGAATAGACATATACCACATATGCTCATAGTCGGAAGACTGATTGCATAATATAAAATAAATTGGTCGATATTAATTTACTGAATATAATAATACTGACTAATAGGGATTATTTATAAACATGCGTCATATTATTCCTCGTCCGCATGTTAGTGCAAGAAGTTTTCAATTAATTTAAATACATTCTTTACCCTGAATATCAATATTTGTTTACACCCATCCACCATAGGCGATATTAGTTACTTCAAACATTAAATCCAAGTACCGAAAGCGTAAGTTAATTTTACGGCACATAAGACAAGGGGTAGGTACGATGTGTGACTAGTAAATGAAGCGGCCAAACATTTATAGGGTCGAAACAGTTAAATATATGGGTAATTGGGGGGCTAAGACATGGGTAATCGGAAAGGGGGATGTAGATTCATGCCGTGTTTGTATTGGAGTATGGAGAAATAAAGTGAGGAACGTTTAGGGTAGGTATAATGTTTTTTTTTATTTTTTACTTGATTTTTATTTAATTGTACTGTTTTACATCCCATATGTACCGTGTATAATTTATATAGCCGTTTTTAAGTACTTTTAAAATTAATAACTGTACGAAGGCATACTAAATTTCATGTTCCTGTGATACCAATTATTTATTTCTTAAAATGCGCACACAGACATTTAGATTCCCTTTTGAAATTTTTTTAGGTAAGGTGTTGTGTCAACTAAGCTATCAGATGTCTATATATTTATTTATTTGTAAAAATAACTATTTTTAGTAAATAAGAACGCATATATTATATTGGCTATCAGATTTGAATTTCGTAATGACGTTCATACTACAAGTAATTTAAAAACGTTTATTAAGCTTAATAAAACCTAGAATTTTCTACAAAGTGTTCTCTTTTGACAGAACTGTGTGCGAACAGTATTTTATTTAAAGAGACCCAATTTAAAGGCTTTGAAGAGAAGGGAGGCCTATATCACATATAGGGTAAAACGCCCACTCAAACACACGCGTAGATATTATAATACGTATGTACGTAGAGAGCACATAGCCTGGGGGCCCGTCAAACGCCCTGAAAGTCACGTATGCCTGGTGGCCTCGCAATGTTATTATCCAACACTTACGCACGTACATACACTCACGCACCGTCCGTCTGTGTGCGCGTACATGTACGTAGGTAGGCTCTAGCCCGGGCATCTCACGGCCCACACGACCCCGACCGAAGGGACAAAGCGAAACGGGTTTGTCCCAAGGGAAATTCAATATTCGGGACTAAACCTTAACTCCCCCTTAAGACACCCCGTCTACCACCCCCGGAATGCTTATATGGCCACGACGTGTATCGATTTTCTTGCCAAATGGAAGATTGGTGTCGAACCGTTCTCGGCGGACGAATGAATGATGTATTGGAGTGGCGACTGAATATTTCAAGTGTGTATGTGTGTGTGTGCGCCACCTTCGGGGTTTTGTGTTTAGCCACCGTATCGGCTCTGATGGAAATCCCTTTCGGAAATTTACGTGAATTTTTTATTTTGGTAATGCATTTCGCTCTGGCGGGTGGTTCAGTGGCCGCGTCCTTTGAACGAGACGCCAATTATCTCTGAAATGCTTTTTGAGCTGTCTGATTGGATCGTCACCGCAGCTTTTAGGCGTTTGTTGAGCACTGTTATGAATATTGAGATTTCTCTTATATGATGATCTTACTTTGGTAATTAGTGATTTTACATAAAAAGTTTAAATTTTTTTGTGTTTTACATTGAATACAGGCAATTACCTTTTTTTTTTACATTGAATGCAAATTACACTTTTAAAAATTCTTTTGGTCACATTTCTCCTAGAAGTTGGTGTTTAGGTGAAATATTGAATACAACATTTCAATATTTTTTTGTCTGTTTCACATTTGTTAGTTTACTTTAATACAAAAAGTACTTAAATTGTTATATCATGCAAGTGTGCGTTGCTTTGTTTTGTCAACAATAACTTGCATGTGGTTTTATGCAACTTTCTGTAACTATGCCTTAACTGGTATAGTTATAGAAAAATGGACATGATACCTAAGTACTATACAATTAACTTAAACTTATACATTTTATATAGTATTATAACTTAGTAACTAAAAATGAAACAAATAAAAATGAAAATTTTGTTGTTATTCGACAAACAGTTTTATCCAAAGAAATAATGGTGAAAAATAAGTAAATCTTATAGCTTTTGGTTTTAAAATTGAAGTTTCTAGCAGTGTCATCAAACTTAACTCGCCATACTTAATATAGTGTAATGTAAGTAATTACCAGAGTCATATTCTATAGCAGTTGAAAAAAAATGGACAGTAATCTTTAATCAAGTCAAAGGAGTAACCAAAATCTTTTTTTAAGGCTTTTTTCTTCACGACCTCACATTAAACCAAACTTTTTAACATTAATGTATTAATTACAACGATACATGGAAAGAATATGATAATAATATACATCCGCTTTCTGTGTATTCGTAGCGTGTCGCTGCCATTGACTATAATAAAAGACCCTGCGAAAAGTATTACACCCAGAAATTCGAAAAAAATCGTAGCTGTCATTATTAAACATATACCTTACATGTGATGTGATACATGAGATATTAAAAGCTTTTGCCACATACCCAAGATTTTATACTGGCTACATTGTGGCTTCACATATCAATAAGTGTAAAGTGAAACAAGTGTAAATAAAGCTCTAACTTATTCACAACCGAATCCTTTTAAGGGGAAATCTCAACTTTTATGTACGTTACATGCCATAAAGCGTACTCGTAAACTTTCCTCGTAAAGTATGGTACAACCAAATTATAAATATTTACTGTGTATAGTTAGGCATCGAATATAGAAGTAATATTGATATTGATGTGAAAATCTTAGAATTTTTTTTATCAAGACAACGGCCGCCTTACAAATAATACCCGTGTAGCAGGGAGCTTCTACTTCTTCTACATATAAACAACGAAAACAAAAGTATTGTAGTATAAAACATATATTTATCTCACTCTCACTAATAAGTATTAGAAAGCCATGTAACACATTTTTTTTAAAGCAGCTAGTATGACATTTTATAGCCTCAAGAAACACTATCTAAAATGCAAAGATTTTTTCGTATTCAACTGGACGTTGCAGACATAAGGCCGTTTAAAAAAAAAGCAAACAAAGAACTATTCAGCTTTATTATATTAGTATAGATTTTGTTACATTAACACATTAACGTTTTATAACATCGATAGTTTTGTCTAAGTTAACGACGCTCTTTCGTCAAGGATGGTATGGTCGAAAAGAAAAGATAATTGAAAAACTAAGTATTTATATATACTTATTAGATATTAGACTTAGAAAGTTTAAAGTTATTATATTTTTAAGTATATAAATCACATTGATAGCCTTGGGATACATTTTTATTATATATGTAATGATTATTTATTATTTAATTAATTGTACTTCAAGGTTGACCACCTACAAAAACATTTCGAATCTACAGAGAAGTGCTAACCGTATTAAAGGCGAATATGTATTTTTATCGTATGAAATAGTAATAGATATTCAAAGTCTTTCTTAATGATAATAACAAAAATAATGTATTCTATAATGAGTAGTCCAGTCAAGAGACAATCAAGTCTATTGAGATATAGTGACACTTTATCAGGTTTCAATTTTAAAGTTTGAAGTTTAATACCTGAAATTGTTAAAAAAAAAACACAAGCAACTCATCTTGTCAAAAAAACAACGCCAAATGAGAAACAAATTGAGTGCAAACAATTTAAGTCTCACAACCTGTATTTTACATTGTACACACACACGCACCCACACGCGTTCATACGTAGAGGACATTAGTATTAGTGGGTTTCGGCCTTTCAAAGGCCCCTTAGATCGAGGGGGCATGTTTGGGGTAAGATTGAGCGTGGGTGGCGAGCGGGGGACGGGAAATTCCAAGATGGCGCCTGACCGTGCCGGCCATAAGAGTAAAATAGGAACCTTTATATATTTATATGTAGTTTATACTTGTATTGGTCAGGCCTCTTGGATTTGTTATCGATTTCTGCTTATTTATGTTGCGGTGTGGCACTTTGAATACTGCCTCTGCCGGTACAATTTTGTTTTGTAGGAAGTTTTTGTTACAGTATTGGTATTATATTGGTACCACAAAAAAAATGTGTTTGTTGTTTGTGTGTGTATGATCACAGATATGAACTGAAACATATGAAAACACAAAAACATTTTTAATACTTTAACACCGATTCTCAAAAATTTGTGTGCACTGATTTATTTTTATTATTATTATTCATACATAGCTACACCCATTACTAAAAATATGAAGTAAGCAATCTCCAATAAATGTTCTATTCAAATAGAAAACCATTAATGTAAAAGAGGCTATGAAATGATTAACCAAAATGAACAAAATTAAAGAATTGGATCTGTGGATAGCCATTTCAAAGTAAATAAAATGTCTATAAAAACTTGGGAGATCTCATTATCAAGTGACAGGAAGTTTTTTTTTCTTTACTCGCGCCAAGTTGACTCGAACTTTGTAAATTCTTGAACTTGAATGATAATATTTCTAGTACGTTTTTATTGAGTATTACTTTGTACAGCTAAGTTTTTATATTTAAACTTGACCAATGACACGTGTAAGCATACATATTGTTGTTTCTTAATAATATTCCTTTCAGGGTTAACTCGGATATTGATTTATTTTAATTGTTTATATAGTTATATATCTATTAACATGGATTTTTATGATATTAGGAAACAATTTGTTACTATCTTTCATAATAAAATTTATCCGCAAACCTATTCTCGTTCTCTGTTAACAATAACTAAACTTAACTAACTTCTTATTTGTTTTTAATTATATACATTTAACTCAAAAAATAATAATAACTGGGACATTTTTAGACTTTAATTCATACAAATGTTACCCAAGTAAATATTTCTAATAAAAATTAATGAATTAGGAAATGAATTTCTGCAACGATCTAGCTGTAACTTTTATTTATATAACATTTTATAAATTTCGAATATCTATGTCTCTATTTAATTACAATAGTTAAATTAATTTCCTTCAGGTCCATCAATTTTCAGTCGTATTTTAATAATCATTAGGTACACTTATTTTTTGTATAATTCTTTTTAAGCATTTTAATTTTACAGATTATTGTATATATATATATATATATATATAGATATTCACCCAAATCGTTGGATTCTTGATACGAAAAAGATATTTAATCGTCTTAGTTACGTCTTTATAATCCTGAGAAATATTTATGATGCAAAGTACTTGTTATAGAGACGGCCTGTAAGCCATAGTGTCCATTATGGTGTCCGTAATACATAATTCAATAAGCTCCCAACATAACAAAAGTACTTAGGTACATAACTGTAAGCTGGGTCCATCCGGAGAAGGGTTCTAGGTGTCATAAATTACAGCCCTGTTTATCGGGTCGAAGAGGGAGGGGGAGGAACCCTCCCGCGGTTTTACAGTTTATCGTCCCTCTGTATGGGCCCTCCGTAGGGCGAAGGGTAGTGAATTACAGAACTGTTACTCAGCGGAATGTACCCCTAAAACTTTAAGAAAAAAGGTTCCCTAAAGACTGTCCATTTGTTGGAATGGTATTTTTGTGTTCAGAAAATGTACTGTTCTCTTTTAAGTTTTGAATTGTAGTGTCTCTGGTTGTTTTTTTTTACCTTTTAATTTTTCTCTTTTTCCGTTGACATAGTTAAAGGGTTGTTTGTGTTGCTAGCTAGTTTATATGAACATTAAGATGAATAATTATTCAAAAATGAAATGCCGTTCGTACTAAAACTCAATAACGGCACCATCAATTTGAGTAATTACTTTTTCATTGTATCTACTTTAGTACCGGGTTGAAATATATGCTAAAAAGATACAGTTATTCTAGAGAAGCTGCTGGCAAAAGCTAGAAAAATATATATGTTGGTTATAATATTTCTGTGAAGGGCCATTATCGTTTTGAGTATCTGGATTACAAATTAGTATTGCAGTTAATCAATGTTGAAGTTGATATCATAACTAAATTTAATCGATGTACTTAACTATCTACTATTGTGAGTTATTATAAATATAATGTTCAAATATACCAAAATAACATTTATAGCTGCAATACATTACTTATGTAATAATATTAAATTGAAATGAAAGGCTGAGTTCTTTTTAAAATTTCATTTCAGATTTTGTTATAAAAGTTCCAAAAGTATCAAGTTGGGTCGCCGTACTGCGCCTTCCTTCCATACGCGCGGTCAAGCGGATTTCAAGTCACAGAACGTTGACTTGTATAGAGCAGGCAGGTTATTTATAAAAAATGTAGAATGTGTTACATTCAAATGTTGCTCCTGTGTTGAACATTATGTCCGGTTTTACATAATTTTATCGATGTCATAATAATTTGTTGGTTGTAAATATATAGTAGATAATGATTAAAGCGCTTACCAACAATTGAGTAGCAATTACTTTAATTTGACAGATCAATAAAATGGTACTAAATTAAATAAATTATTTCGTTAAATTCAAAATAACTTGAATACACTTGAAGGTGTACGTAATTATCCATAATATTGTTTTTTCATTCATAACAGTTCTAATATAACCTAAAAATATGAAGATGTAATTATAGAAAAATAAAATAATATTTTTATTTTTATATGACTGGAGCAAATTACAATGTTATTTTTCATGTGTCTTATGGATAGGAACAGCGCCGTAACACTATTAGAAGTACATAAGTGAAATGAGAACAGACATATCATATAAATGTATGGTTGCAAAAAGCACATAATACTACGGCCATAACAATTTTGGGAGGTCTAAATTACTCTGTGGTAGTTGACAATGTAGGTGGACCGGTGGAGGCGTGCGGTCTGCGGGGTGAGGGGTGCGCTGGCAGGCCGGGGTGGAGGGGTAGTGACACAGGCTACCGGTCACCACCGCTCGTATTGATTTGTTGTATCGCTCGTCCTGCAACACCCATCCCTTTCTTGCACACCTACATTAAATTATTTTTGTCTCTCTCTCACACGTGTCCCTCCCGCGCACACGTGGGCACATACGGCTCGTATGTGAATGCTTATATGTGTGCGTGGATTACTATGTGTTTAGCGCATGTGTGCGTTGGGGTCCGAATGTTATGTACGTACCTACGCATTTTCGACTGTGTTTTTCCTTCTACTGTGTCGTTTTGTGTGAATATATCTTTATGTAGGATAAGTAATAAAATAAAAATACATAGCAAAATTTTAATTTTGTATAATTTCATAGTTTATAAAGACCTTTAGTAACATGATTTGTACATTGCTGAGAACAAAGTCAGTTGATTGCTCTTGCATAACTCTTAATTAACATTAACAGAATTGAGATACTTAGCACTGAATGTGTGAAGGTGCTATCATAACGCAATATGCAATAGATTATTTAATATGATATTATTAGTTACGTTTTAACGAATACTTACTTATAAAATATTACGTAACTAATATTCAAAAGAGGTTATCAACAGGTAAGACTAGCTGAGTTAACAATAAATAAAATAAAAAAGAGATTCAAAACCTGACAGATTGAAATTTGAATTAAACATTCTAGAACACTGCTGTCACTACACATATAAGTGAGTGAGGGGCGTGACTATAGACACACGTGTGAGTCTGTGCCCTCTGAGGTCAGGTCACACTAATGTACTTCATTACATGTGAGTTACGCAGAAAAGGGGCAAAAATGTTACACACATTTTGTGTGAAATGGGAGGTATATTTCTCTTTGTCAAGGTTTAGAAATAAAAGAAGTAGCACATACTGTTTTATCTTTATTTTTGCGATGGAAGATAAGTAAAGAGGTAATAACGTGTGATTTGAAGGTAAACTATCAATAATATTTTAAAATTAAGAATATAATGGACGATTAAAGTTCTTCATTCTATAATAGAAATTTGAATAAGTTGGCACTAGTGGGTACTTGTTTGTTAAAAAAGTAAATGTAACCATAGGCATAGTGCCAGTAATGACTTAAAAAAAATACATATGCATACTACCTGACTCATTATACATTTGTATATCTATATCTACAAGAGATAGAAATAGAGAAAAATGCTTATAAATAAAGTAAATTGAAATTCAAATGATATTATATACTCGTATATATATTTCTTTATTTTTTTATATTAGCCCACCATAACGACTCATCTCTGCTGGATGGAAAGCAACAAGTGGAGTCTAAGAGCGATGACCACCATCCTCATAACATAATAACATAATCTGATGCAATAAAAAAGATTAGCTGTTTGTCTTCTGACGTCAGTGCATCGGATAGAGCCATGCCTAAGGCAGCAATATCACGGTCTCACAGAAAACTAGTGGTTGGGTTGGACAAACCGGGTTGGTCAACCTCAAAGGCCTTTCTTTACCTTGCGAATTTTAAGTTTCAGGTGACAATTTGTGACCATACTAACTTTCCATCAGGTGATCCGTCTGTTCGTTTCTCCCCTATACCATAAAAAAGATAAATAGGAAATCTCTTAGCCCAGATTTTCTTTTCTTTATTTTCTTAATATCAATGTACCTATTTATATTGCATACACAAACATACACAGACAAACATTAAAATATTATTTTTCTTTCAAAGTTGCAACTCCAGCACTAAGAATTATCCCTGTGCCGCTGCCGATTTTACAAACATATGGGTTATTGTAACCTCACCATACTGAAAATTTGACAAAATTAAAAATATGAGTAAACTCGCCACATCTTAAAAAGTACTGTTAGCAAACGAATGATTAGTGTTTAGACATTATTATTTGTTTGTATCTTTAGAGAAGCCACTAGACACTAATTAAACTATAGTAAATATATATTAAACTACATTACTTTTATAAAGCACTAAAGTAGAACGAATCATTTTGCTGTTTGTATAAACAATGACGAACAAGAATGACGTACCTGTAATGAGTTTACAAATACTGTTTCTTGCCTGTTATGACGCATACTTGTTGTTGTTTACACATACTTATAAATGTGAAAACCAAACATATAAGCAACAGACCAAAAACATCTAGACTCGGGACAACACTATTTGAATCTAAAAAAAAAATTTCGTGCCGGAATCGAACCCCATCAAATAATAAATTTGATGATGATGATGACTAGGTGAGCCTGGGGACGATCCTTGGCTCAGCAGTCATCATCTTAAGGGTTACTAACTACTACTAACCAATAGGCCAGTCAAATTTATTATTTCATAAGAATTATTTGTATATTTTAAACACCTCATATTATTATTTGTTATTTATCTCCAATGTTTTGTCATTGACAAGGTTATATTTTTATTACATGTATATATATAGATTTCTTTCGTTGTCTGTATGTCTAAGATATCTTCTTGATACTACTGTACCTGTACAGACACACTGTGCTACTTTTATATTTGTTTCCGACCTAAATCTTTTAATTTATTATGGGATTAGACATCTATTTACACGGCAGCGTCTGTTATGTATAGAACTCTCATTACGATGAGGCGTGTGTGCTAATTACGAGAGAGCTGTCACCGCATACTAACTAGCCATTGAATGTCGACTGAATACTAACAACACGGAACATACTTAATTGCTTTAGTGACAGCTATGTACGACATATTGGTTTTTGTCAACGGCTTCGCTCGTGTTCATGTAGATTTTGTCAATTAATTCAAATAAATTAAGGTACATTTATTTTTTTCTTGATAAATGAACTCAAAGCTTTAAAGTATCATCATTATCATTAAGTCAATCGCAGACTACTGCTGGACATAGGCTCACCCAACGTGCGTCATAGCACCTAGTCCACTGCTTTCCGCATCCAATCTATCCCAGTTAGCATCTTAAAGTAGCAAGATGATTGGTAAAGTAGCATATTGTAGGCCGCAACATATTTTATTGTTTTTCAAGATTTAAAGTCGTGTCTCAGCTTAATATTATTAATGCGTAAGTAACTTTATCTATCTTTTTGTCTCTTACGTTTTCAGGGCTAAATGGTTGAACAGATTTTGATTAAATTTAGTATGTAGATACTTCGATGCCTGGGGAAGGACATAGCTAGTTTTTACTACCACACCAGACAAAGCCGTACGTAGATGCTAGCTTTTATATAAAAAATCTAATAAGTACTTTAAAATGTTTTTTAAAGTATAATAAGTTATCTGTATGCCTATTATTTTACCTTAACTGGAGCATGTATGTTATAATATTTACGGATATTAATCCTAAAATAGATGCATATTTGAGCAAATCGGTATTTAAGCTCGTGGTAATCGTGGTGCAAAATTTAACATTATTTATAGGTAGGATTTTTAAGCTTACAATAATTTAATCCCACTTACATACTAGTAGGCAAGTCTATTCACGTCATCCGAGCACTGTATGTCTGTATACATACCGTCTGAAAGATAACAGTCCGATCCCTTAGTCGTTTTTTACTACATCTACGGGTAGAGATGGTTAGCTCTGTTCTACTCTACCGAGAACCACCTCGAAAAGGTTTATTTTTATTAATATGGTTATACATTCGTAAGTAGGTATATGCAAGACATATATCTTTAAAAATTGCATACACTGTTACACCAAAACAACAAAATAATAAAGAGTACATTTTGTATCATTTTCATTTGTAAAATAATCTCTGCTTTAAAGGTTATTGCACATAACACCTAAATTCTTTCCAATCTCTACTTTTTTACATAACTGGTGTAAATGTAAACAAAGTAACACTGAGAGGGAAACTTTCCTCGTTTTTCATCCCGAGGGACCCTCTCCGAGGGCTGTAGCTCAAATTTCCGACAAAATAATAGCGTTTGAATTTAATTTCAATCTCAATTTCTATCATGTGTGTTAAGAATAAGCAATGCCGTTTCATATAATATTAAATAATTTTCTCTGATATCTATACAAGTTTTTATATTTGTTTTTTTTTTTAAGGAACAAGGCCAAACGAGCAGAGTGGTCATCTGACGGTAAGTGACCGTAGCCCATGGACACCCGCAACTCAAGAGTTACAAGTGTGTTGGCGGCCCTGCGAGTTTAAAAGCTGAATAGTTTTTTTTTTCTTTATTTAAATGCACTAATCTTAGGTCTGTCAGTCAGATTTGAATAATTTTGATTTTGAATTGGATAGAGTAAAACATTACACTGCGACCTTGAGGAGCGGAGCAGTGACCGTAAGCGCTAAAACTGGGAGAAAACTGCTTGTCGAATATAAATAAGAAAGTTAGCAAGTGGGTATTAACAAAGTAAAGCTCATTTCTCGAGAACACTTATAATGATCTTGAAGAAACGAACTCGCTTGAACTTCTAACCTTTTCACTTTTTAAATGAACACGCGTGCTTCTAAAAATTATAAATGAAACGTAAAATTTTCAATAAAATTTAACCCCTGGGTAAACCGGTCTAGAACATCTAAGCTGAGAAAATATTAAAAGTTTGTATATAATGTAGCACACGAGGGTCATTCAGCCAATCGGTCCCCTTTGAATGACCGACGGCGACCCGAACGCGCGTCGGTCAACTTCGAATAATGAAATTCAAAAAAGGAACAGACCCACCAATAAACAAACCGTATATCATTCGTTATTCAAATATATTTTGGTGAATGGTTGACCCAAGCCCACGCGACCATTTGATGGTTAAATATTTTCAGTGGGCAACATTGACCGCTTATATTATTTATGACTTGTGAATTTGTAACTTTTGGTATTGACTTATTATCTTCTGTCAAGTTTTGCATTAATGGAGTCATAGGTTACTTTAAAAATCTTAGTTTTATCAATATCACTATGGTTTTCATTATAGGCATAACTTGTATTAAATTTGAGAAAACGCCTTGAATTTAATAATAATAATAAGATATCAAATATTGCTAATATGTAATAAGTAAATAAATGTTGTTTTGTTTTTCTTGTGTTTCTTTTTTTCCTTCTTTTTTCTTTTTTTCAATAACTTATTTTGCGGATATAACGGAATTCATTTGATATTAGAACAAAAATTTCAATTAGAACTTTTATTTTGAATATAATTCATTTTATATTAATAATATAAAAAATATTGGAATATATATATTAGAATTAATCTTTATAAATAATACACAAACGCACGCCTTGAACCCTTCGGAGACAGAGAGAGAGACAACAGCCTGCCACTTTCTTAAATAATAAATAATACAGATATAAAAGCCATAGATTAGTTATTGATTAGTAGCTAAGTAAAAATTAAATGTTTCATAGGCATTTTACATATACATATATAATAAGCGTATTTGATTATACGAGTATAACATGTACGTCAATTAAATATATTTTTAAGATACCTATTTTTTTTTAATTTTATTCTGTCTGTGGTAGTAAAAAAGCGATCTCCCATTTCTACCCGTTTATGTCATTAAGGCGACTAAGGGATTGAACTGTTATCTATCAGATAAGTAAGTGTCACTATACTATGGTTGTCATAAGTGGGCGCTTGAAACGCCTCTGACTATCCCTTCGGTGATATAGACGCGAGTCTGTCAGTCAGTCAGTCTGCTTCTCGAAAAGCAAAGGACAGACAACAATGTATATTTGTTTTATAAAATACTCATTATCAAGTCGTAATACAACAGTGTGCAAATCATAAAAAGTAATCGGCCTAATTGTAACGATCTGCTTTATTAATAAAATGACTTGTAATTAGGTAGGGGAGAAAAAGGCGGGAAAATTGTATTACTTTGCCCTTTAACACGAGGAAACTGTGTTTTCGCTCCCCCACAATCATAATTGTATTAATTGTTGAGACTGATGCCTTTTTAATTTATTTACAAGTGGTCTTATGGTATTATTTTCGTTTTCGAGATTTAAATGATGTTTGTGGATTTACTTTACTATGAAGATATTATTGTAGAGTTATGTTTTGAAAATGATGAAAATGTATTATGAACATTATACGTTTAAATGTTGACATACTTTTAGCAAGTTTAGTAGTATGTTGGTAGGCAGTGTGGTACAAATACCTTGATGTATTATTTGCCTCGTTAGTCTGTGTCGAAAGTTGACGCTTATGCTTATATTTATTTTGTGTTTTGTATTTCTCCCACAAAATTATCAGCAAATAACACCAAGTCATGAGATAGAGTGTATCCCGTGATTAACATTTATTCGAACTTTTGTCGGAGAACGTCTACACATTACTGAGACGCGTCTATGTTTTAAATCAAAATAAGTTTTTTTTTTATTAAAATTGTACATTGAAGTGTTATAGCGTATAAAGGCTTGTAATGTTTTTAGGGTTTACATACAGTGCGAGTTTTTTTTTTCCATAATAACTTGCTAATTGCTTCAAACATTTAAATGTAGAGAATTTAAAATCCTAACAACATTTACTTATATTTAAAAAAAAGCACTGTGGCGGCTGGATGTGATGTAGATGATTAGTAACTTATTTTATTTTAAGTAATATACATCCGCATGTAAAAAATAAATCTATGGTGAATTTATTGATATGCCTACACAACTTTACTGAGATGTATTTCAAATTCAAATTCGCCGTAATATTAGACAGAACTATATACCGATGTAATAAATTTATGAGAGAACGGATAGGGACAGTCCCGGACATAAATTTCTAATATTACCTATATTGAGCAGGGTCGGATTGTAAAATTTAATTTTGCATGCAGAATGCCGTCGCTAGGGGACATTTTATTTCGTAGGCGTATATAATTTTATTGCGAGGACCAATGGTTCGAAAAACATGATGGGCATACCTTATTTATTGTGTGTATTATGAAAAGATATTTTGCGCTGTACCGCTTTGGGAATTGATTATTGTTAATATCGTTGAAAAAAAAGCATACTTTTTATACCTCCAAGCAATTGAATTTTCAAAAGTGAAAACTTTGTTTATAAAAGAGTTATTATAGTTATTATAGTTAAAAACACTTATTTTATATCTATTGACGAGTAGAGTTTTAAATCTATGATAGGTCACAATTATACTTCTTCTTGGGTTGAAATTGATTGAATTCAAACTCAAGTTTTTTACCAGTTCATATTTTCTATGAGATCACTTAAGAGCCACACGTGCGTTGCAAGCCTTAAGGCCGTTATTACATTTGTAAGTAAACTATCTTAACTACAAAATAAAAGAGTCTCTAATCTTAATTTTAAATTTTAGTGCTTATTGAGTATAAGTATTAAAATTGTTTTATTGTTTTATTGTTTGTTAGTTTTAATGGCATTCGAAAAATTGAAATCTTTGACTAACAGGATAACATCTGGCTATAGAATATACATTTTGAATTAATACTGACTGTTTATCATAGACATCAAATTTTAATACACAATTCTCTCTCATTATAAAAGCATATTTTAGTTCGTAACAACCTAAACTTTCAAATCTGTGTATTATTTAGTTGTGATTTCTCTGTACCACGTCTGATAGAGACACCTCTGCAGTATTGAAAGAACATATTAATGCAAGACGTTATTAGCAGTTTAAAGATTAACAAAATAATTTATTGAAGTGAAGGCATCGGATTTAAGAAATTTCAATCTAATGATATATCTGTACTTTTCTAGACAACTAACAACTTAATATCTCAAGAACAATAGAAAATAGAAAGCAAACACCGCATTTCGCATTTTAAAAATAATAACATATTAAGTCCCTTCAAAGCACAGGCTGCTCTACCTCCCTCTCCCTCCGGTAACTGTACAATAACTTCTCCCTCACATGGTCATAACGACGCCCGATAAGGGTCCTTTAGACCCGAGGTAAATCACCCTGTATCTGGGGTGACACCCCCACCCGAGAATATGGCTATATAGCTACCTATCTACATACAAAGTACTATGTACTACTCTACGACGGACATTAGAGTTTGAACTGGACGTCTCTGAAATAAGCGTTCTAAGATGTGTTAAGGCAATATGATCGAAATATTTTTAAAAGATTAAATACCTGGTAATGGTTTGAAAAATTCATTTATTTTACAGTTTTCTTTTACAATCTATAGCATATTGAAAGTAATAAAGCCTATGGCCCTTATTAGGCCGATAACTAATTTGCTTTTAATTTTATTTATATTTCGAAACCCAATGCTTTTGTTTATGTCGCACATCATGGGTGCGAATCACTTATTTGCTACCGAAATATATGCATCACAATACCGATCAAATACAAATAATATTTGTTTAAGTGTATTTACTAATAATTTTTTTTTAGATTATTGCACATCGTCTACGTGTTTGAGGAGGTGGTGTAATTCAATATTACATTACGACGAAATTTCTTGTGGTAGCCATTGCGTAAATTTTATATATTTGAAGGACCCGTACGAAACCAATGTTTTTTTAAAGAGAGGTATAGTAAGTAATTCAGATCGCAAAATACAATGCCTAAACCAAAAATAACTTTGAATATCTAATATTCCTATTTTGTACTTGTTTTTTAAAAACCCGTTGTTTTCTTTTTCATTTTAACCAAAATTTTGAAAATATTATAGTTTTCGCTTCACAGACTGTCCCAGATATTATGAAAATTGTGAAACTTATTGGAGTACTTTAAATTTGTTTACTCATTCTGTTAATATCAGTTATATAGTAGTAACTGAAGACATGGCCTCTAATATTTGGATACGCAACATTACGTACATTAGAGGATTTAATTAATTCTATCCATTATTAATGTGTCAGAACGGGAAACGCGCCACTTATAGCAACAAAGGGAAACACCGTCTCTGATCGACAAACCCACATACATCAAAGACGAGAAACATTCCACTTATGTATCTCCTATTTGTATGTATATGCGAGACAATCATTCCTGTCACGACATACTTCATACATTACCCATAGAACACACAACACGCATTAAAGATTAATGTGGAAACAAAAATCAGACCCGACGTGCCCCTTCAGGAAAATAAAAATATCTTAAAGTAAGGCCTTCCCTAGAGAAAACTGGCGCGTCTAATGTTTTCTTTTTTTTCCATCACGCAGGATGACGCCGTAATCCATCAGGGGTAGGTAACGGTAGCAAGAGGGGGGATGGATGATCGATTTTCTATACAAAAGGGACCTCGTAAAACTATAGTTATTGGATATTTCGGCCCAACATCATCTTGGGACGCACTTGTTTGGTTTATGTGATGAGCGCTTTACAAAGAGGTGCCGTGGAGTCGCTTAATTTATATAAAAAAAAATAAAGCGAATTTAATTAATCAAAAATGCTTAGAAAGTAAGCTACTACTATTGATTGGATTTTTTTAATAAAATTATTATTATTATACATTTTATACTCTAATTTACATTTAAGTAACCAGCGGATACTCAGTTTATGCCATTAAGCTAAAAAAGAAATACATTTTTATTGTTTTAGTGGTCTAAAACCATCTTCACCTTATTGCCTTTCTAATGCAACAGGTTTGTGGCACACCGGTTGGACGATTTAAAAGTCTTTTTTTATACTATTAGGTACAGACGAACAGACGGGTCACCTGATGGTAAGTGACATCTACCGTCCATGGACACCTGCAGCTCGAGAGTCGTAAGTGCGCTGCCCGCCTTTGAGGGTGATGAGGGATGGGGGATGCTGGGAGGGGAAAGAAGAGAGGGGGGATGAGGAGATGGGAAAGAGGAGAGGGGGATGAGGGGAGAGGAAAGGGGATAGGGGGAGTTGGACCTCCAGAAACCTCACTCATTTTGTGGAAATACAACGCAAGTGTTACTTCACAACCAGTTTTCTGTGAGGCCGTGGTATCGCACCTTTCGAGCCGGGCCCATTTGTGCCTAAGCATGGCTCTACCACTAGATGACTAGACGGACACAGGTAGATTTTTTGTGTATTTTATATGCATATACAAGTACATACAAACATACGCTCACGGCCATATCCCCTAAGGGGTAGGCAGGTGTGTTAATATATGAGTATAGATGATAACCCCGATAGCAGCACAAACTAAAGTAACAAAAAGTATTCTGGTATTTGCTAGTCATTTGATTTATGGTCCATTTTGAAACGGTTAAAAAATATGAAGGGTTTACTTCAGAGTTACCGCGACACACATATTGTTAAAATATCCGGTTGTCATTGCTTCATTTAAAAGTAGTTAAATAAAATTCAGTCCAAAACCTCTTTATGGTTTTCTCTGAGCGTTTGCATTCGTTCCAAAATGGGGTGGATTTATGTTAACAGGAAGTGGGCCGGTGAAATGGCGTCCTAAGTCTCTAGATACGGTTTATGTACCGCATGTACAATACACGACGTGTTGTGCGCTCGTACGGGATCAAATTAATTTTCAGAGGTAAATTTAAAATTGATGTTTGGGGTGGGGTGAAAACATGACTACCTTGTCTGAAAAATCTATGAGCAAAGACAAAAGATGCCTTACAGTAGTATATTGTAGTTTTCATTGCTTTTATGTAGTTTTCACTTTTCTTTTATCTGGTTAACAAATTGAAATGTATAATAAAAACATTTTACAATTTTTTATTAGTTTTCGCCATCCCCATCCTTCATCAACCTCAAAGGCGGTTAGTGAACTTACGACTCTTGAGTTTCAAGGGTCCATGGATGGCGTTTGTCACTAACCATCAGATGACCCGTCTGTTCATCTGTTCCTCTATAGTAAAAATGATAAAAAGTTAAGTTAAAAATATATACCTTCAATTTAAAAAGTTTATTCGTAAAAGTTACGTGGGATATAGGTACATACTAATATTTATCAATCTATGTCTAAAGAGATGCAAGTATCTACCTAGACTCTTTATATAATTGTAAGATGAACAAAACCCAACATTACAGTAAAAATAAATTTCTCTAAATTTCATATGGAATGTGTAATGAATGGATGGAAAATGTGAGAAACGATACATATTTAAAAATAATATAAAAATATGTAATAAAAAGGTATATGTATATATGTATATTGTATGTATGTAACAAAATAGGTTAACCAGTTAAAAAGATTAACCCAATTTAGAAACCATTAATAGCTTTTTTATTATTTTAATTTCTTCAAAAACGAATGTATCACGCATTTAATAAATCCAACAGATCACTGTTATAAAATTGTAGCTATGGCATACTTTCATAGAGTTGATACAATTTGAATCCAACGACACCCAAACTAAACTTTTCTAAACGTTTTATTTAAATCGGTGTTTATTTCTAATATTTGAATACAAATAATAAATTATTACAAATTTTAATAAAAAAAAAAATTATTATTATAAATTTAGAGTATTATAAAATATAACTTGTTTGTTTCTTCCTATAGAACATGATTAGGTGTTGCTAATAGTTTTCCATATAAATTTATTTATTATCGTGATAATTCTAACTTCTATAATAAAACTAAATGAAAATACAGTAAAAAAAAAAATACATGCATGCATGCATGCTAGTTATTAATATAATTATTGAAAAGTACACTATTTACGTTCCCTAATATATTTTTAATCGGTGAAGCGAGGGAGTCGGTTAATTTGGTTAAATAAATAATTTTGTGAGCCTACTAAGGCCAACTATGCTTAGGTAATTAAGATTTAGGTACAGATGCTAATCTTAGTCTATCGCTAAAGATTTTTTCTAAGGATTTTCTAAGAGCTTTCAAACCATATATGTATTATATATTACAAACACCTACCTGAAACATCAAACACACTCGACACACACCAACCGCGCTTGTCTGAGTTTTATGGTCTCACAGATCGGTTAAGCTCAAGGCTATCCGGGGTTCGGTCGTTAAAGGATGTACTAAAAACTGATATGCCATAGGCTATGTATGGGGGACTACCCTTAATGGGGTCGAGGGAGGCAGTATTCGGAAGATATTTATCGAATTTTCTGAGAAAGTGAATAAAGAGACGTGAAGTTTGAGAATTGGTTTTAATATATAAGTCTTAAACAGCGGCATAGGTAATGTTACAAATGTAAAGAAAAAAAAACAGTTTGTTTAGACTTCACACAACACTGTCTGAAATCTTCATGTCTCTTAATTAGACCCACATGGTGCTTTACTTTAAACTTAAATTAAATTGCTACATCATTGGGATAAAACAGCGTATTTTAGTATAAAGTACTTAAGTACATAGTATAGTGTAAGGAATTAAAGGTTTCTAAAATTAAAAAAAAATGTTTAAAACTTAAAACAATGCTTCTTTATCGAGTTTTTTAAATAGTATAGGATTTAAACGAGCAGGCACCTGCAACTTAAGAGTAACAAGTGCGATGCCGGCCTTTGAGGGTGAAACCACCCACTCCTCCCGAGGCCCTAGAGGGATTATCTCACTTAGTGGTAGTAATCCATTCGAGACGGCCCCTACGTGCTTAAGCATGGCTCTCTCACTTCTTCTCATCTCCCGATGTATCGTTCTGCTTATTCAGATCTTGGATACCATTCAATTTAAGTGTAACACTAACCTCAATTAGAATCTGCTGTCTTGCCATCTAATATTGGAGATTAAAATACACAAATATTGTATATTTTTTAAATCACGTTTACACAGCATTTACACAGAGCAACATTACGTAACAAACGTCAAAATCATACTAATCTTTGTTGTACACGCAAAAGTTAATAAATGCGTAGCTCTATTGAAACTGTGAATAAATATAACCCCTTCGCTACCTCGTTGCGTGCGCGCATGGAAATTAGATCAGTAGGTAGCGACGATTGAACAGTGAATGTCAAAGTTGTGCAATGTAGTTTAGTTTTCTTACAGGTTAAAAATGTCCTTACTGATTGATAAAGAGGCTATTATATTGGTCTATACACTATGGTATCAGATACAAACCAAGTGAGTAGTATGTTAATACCGTTTGTTTGTAACAAATGTTTGTTACCTTATTGGTATCAAACTAGTCGTTTGCTAATAAGTAGTAAAAACAACTTAAAAATAAGTGTTATTGTTGTGTACTTTATAGATGCGATCAAATCCAAACAGATTTCTGAATTTATTTTTTAATGGTATAGAATTCTCTCATCATATTTATTTTTTTTATTTTGCTTGGCACACTGTAGAAGAAGATGAAATAAAAGATAATTAATATTTTGATGTCTAATGTTCAACAATGTTCTTCTTCTTTATATAAACGTTTTGTTTTTTTTATGTTACACTAAACTGCAAAATCAGAAATGCACATTATTAACTACAAATATAATTTTTATTACATTTGCTACCTGTACAACTTTGAGAGCCCCCAAAAAGCGATCGTATATCGCGATTGTGCAACATTTTTTGCAGGCGCTCATTAATTTGGAGTTGTATGTTCAGACAATAGTAACCCTTCCGGTGGCGGCGCGGTCTCTGCTGCCATTGTGGCATTATCACTGCATTTGTGTTTCCGGACGCTTCTTTTTATTATGTAGATTAGGGACTTTATCAGACCCGGATTTAGATAATACTGCATTTGCGTTTCTAAGCTTTGAATCTGTATACGAAATTCGCACTTTCAACATCTACTGTTTTGCAGGTCTGTAAATTACGAACATTTATGCGGGTTAAAAATTTTATCTATTGAGTTAAAAATTTAAAAGTTAACCCCTATATTGTATAAAGTCAAATATTAAACACTAACTGCCAATCGACATGACCAATCATGCGTAACGCGAGATCAATGGAAAAACAGCAGTCAAATAAATCTAACGAGGACTCTTACATCTGCATGTCATTGGAATAAATCAAATCACTATTGAATGCATCCGTTAAATATTTTTGAACTATTTTGAACCACGTTTGATAGTACTAAAAGGCGTCCCTCGCAAGTCAACCCGTTCACTGACACGTATTGAACGGGTATAAAAAAGTTACACCCATATTTTGCACTTCCCGATGTTGAATAATAGGGTCTATTTATGCATTCTCGATAAATGAAGAGTATTTTTTTACTTCTATTATAAATCAAAATGTATTATTTATCTTTAGAGAATCAGAATCTGCATCCTATTGTTATTCGGGATATGCGGTGTGTCAAGGGTGTAATGTTTTTATGGATAGCCGAAACGTTATTGCTCTTAAAGTAATAATAATAAATAAACCGATAGCAATAACTTGGAATGCAATAAAACTGCAAACAAAAATTCAAAAGCATATCATACAAACTTTGCTCTACGCCCTGCAGATTTTATCGCTTGCATAAATTGAATGCGAAGTTGGTCGGCCATTTTGAATATTTGAAGGACCGAGGGTGTATTCGACCGTAGGGCAGTAATTACTTGATTGCAGTCAAGAGGTGGCATGCCGAGATACCGGCCGGGCCGCATTGTTATTACCGCGCCTTCGAACTCAAGTGTTGGGTTCAAGTGATTTACAAAATGTAAGGCATGTCAGATTCACACCTACAGCGTTTGAGGGTTAACCGTCTATTACATGTACTTACAAATTCTATCGCAAAGAACGTTACTGATTTTATCAAATAGTAAAATTTAATTTACATAATTTATGCTACGATACAAAAGATTTTCAAACCAAATGTAACCCTGTCGATATTTGCCACAATGTATCCGCTTATCAATTAGTAAAATATCGGTAACATACAGCTTGCGCCAATGCATATTATTAAATTTCTAAATGTATTCAATGAGTAAAAAATCAAAAAAACATCTGACACTGGCAAGGTGACGGCAATTGTAAAAAACGTCACACACAGAAAATCCGGGCCTATAATCCGTTCTATTATGCATATAATTATTATTTCCGATACTCTATCAAAGAAAATAACAGTCCTTTTTGCATATGCGTTTTGACGGAAGTGTGAATAAAAAAAATGTCACCCTCAGGTAGTAAAAGGGTGACCCAAAGTATTTTTTTTTTGTGTGCGTAATACGAGATCGAACCTACTGGAGAGTTTTATAAGATGATTATTATGCATGCATTCTCAGGAAGATTTAGGAGACGCCTTAGGCGTTTGTGAAGGACTTCCTTAGGGTCTAAAGTTATGGGGTAAGCTTTTGAGGGTTAACGGCAGTATGGCAAAGAGTGGCCTCTTATTTTATTCATATATGACCAGGATTTCTTGACAGCTATTGTTATTAACGTTGAAAATAAAATATGTGTATAACTTTCAAACTTTTTTTCATTTTCTAATATAGCCTCTAATACGAGTATAATAAACCAAAATAGAGCGATTCGCCTGAGTAAGATAGAACCTGTGTAGAAGTGATAAGAAGTGAATTAATGACGTTATCTCGTAATGTTACAATTTAAATAAATATCGTAATCGTATCGTAATCCATTAAAATGTCTAGGGTGTGACCAAGAAACATCATACATACCTACATACATACCTGAAGACACACACACACTCCAAAAAATATTATTTTTGTGGGTGTGTACAAAAAAAAAAATTGTGTACTTTTTAAAGCGAACTAAGGAATGTGACATCGACTTTCTTTCTTCTTTACTTTATTTTTTTTTACTTTATATTTTCGAAGGCTAGAAACATTCAAGGGATGAGGGGTGTGTACCATCTACTGGGCATGTTAATAAAGCAGTGCTGTAATAGAGAATTTCTAAAAGAAAATAAAAAAATAGCTCCACCTGAAAATTTAATTCAGGACACCACGATAGCATAGAAATGCCACTTAGCATACGAGAAATTAAGGATACCTGTATGAGCAGATATTAATGATATTATAATGTTGGACCGTAGTTTTAATTTGTACGATTTGATATTAAAATACCTATAACAAACGTCTCTATAAGATACCCAACGATGTACCTTTCATTCATACTTTTTTTGAATATAAAAAGCGGCCCACCTTGTATTTGAGGGTTAACTATTGTGCTTCTGTTTGTTTATTTTTTTATGGGACTTAGTCCAGGTAATCCTGTGTCCTCTGAGAATGGGTTGTGACGTCTAAAAGGATTATTTTTTAATAGATAATTAATGATGTTAGTTGGTTTTACTGAATGTGTTGTGTAACTTTTGTATAATGTGACGGCGGTAATAATATTCATCTATTGAAGTAAATCAAATGTACTACTGTTATGAAAATGTTTAAAATATAATCTTTAGTACACTAATACCAGGACTTTATTTTTTTGATAGTTTCAGATATTTGAAGCAACAATTGAACACAAAATTGCTATTATATATACGACATGTAACAAATTTATTTGGCATCGTGCATAATATTGGTATAGCGTAATTGTAACATTAATAGCGAGATGCAGGCTTTTTATCCAGGAAATACATGAAATTATCAAATCATCATATTAATAATTAGCAGTTTCACTTGTGTTGATGGTTATTACTCTGCTCGTAATTGTCGTAGGCTTATGATTTATACTTTATCAAAAATATTTTTTGAAATCCGACTGGACGTTCCAGATATTTATAGATCCCATTTAAACAAACAAACGAAAAAAGCTTCATTATATTGTTAAGTATAGATTATCATTGTACAGATTCATAAATCAATTTTCTTTGGATTATTGAATAGAGTTAACTTGGTATTTCCTTCTCCTCCTTTAAATCAGAAGAAAAAATGAGAAAGTATATTTGGTTATAACTTCTATTCGGTATTCTATGTTAAACTCTAAATATCGCGCAAATTCGAAGTCGGTGAGACGAATGACAGAAAAACAAAAGACAGCTGAGTTTAAAGTTCATCGACCTAGGGCAACGTGGCCGTAACTTTCATTCTTAAAGCGTACAAAGTTAGTAACCTACTTTTCATTAATAAGGCAAGCTAAAAAAATGCAAGAAGAAAGTATCAAAGATTGAACGAACGCGAACTTTCCTAACTGCGAAAGAAATAAATGGATTCAACGGAAACTTCTGTATGAAGACTTCATATATATATGACGTTATGTCATATATTTTGATTTTTTTAAATAAAACTCAAATGTTTTTATTTAAAATAAATAAAAAATATGAAATCGTGAATATGAAAAAGAATCTAGTTTCTTTTCCGTATTCCATCATATTGATCGGATAGTAAGTAATATAGTTTTTCAACTAATTGATTCTATTTCTTAAGTAGTTTTGATATTATCTCCATACCAGGTTGTCTGACAGATATTGCTTTTAGAGATAAGACCGCCCATTGTATTCAATATATAAGTTAATATTCTTTGTTATATGTACTTTATTAATGGAGTGGAATAAAGAATAATCTTTGCTATTTTATAAACTTGCTGAAAGCTAAACTTAATACAAAAAGAAATTAAATTTTGCGAGTCGCATCCTCTATATTCCACCGTCAATTTTTTCCTGGAGTTCCCGCCAGACGTCGAGACGCTGGAAAAAAATAATTAAAACGACCGGCGGCGAAAGCGAAAGCCCGCCGTCTGCCGCGTAATTAGCACAATGGAGTTTCCTGACTTTGAACTCCGCAGTATCATTTTTGTTCATCTTTAAATTATCGCCCTCCTACACTTTAAATGTTTGGCCCATATTTTTTTAAGCAACAAGTTATAAGGGGAACTATGCACTGAGATGTCGATGTAGTAGGTCTGTGGGTATGTGTTTAGTTGTTACGTAGTGCGTACATACGCGCACAAGGATGTTCGAATAAAACGCTCTTCAAATACTTTTAAAAGTAGTGCAGTTTCCATAAAATAAACATTAAAATGCTACTTACTGTCAGTATTTACGTATCAATAGAAATGCATAAAAATATGCGGGACACGTTGACGTTGTAAGTCTTTATTCTGTTTCTGTACGAATATATGAATATTGGTTTTTTGATTAATTTACTATTTTTTTGATAGGAATTCCTACAAGTTTTTGAAAAATTTAGAAAGAATATTAGTCCGGTCAAGTTAGCCAAAAAATTGTTGTGGCAAAATTTTTCGAATAGAGCTAAAAATTGGTACTATTTTATACCTACAAAATTATAGACTCATTTTATATGAAAATTGTAATCTATGTGTCTAGTCTATTTTGTCCTATTTTGGAGAGGTTAATGCTGAAGTAACTTGATATTTGTTAAGAAAATGGTCCTGTATAACGGTGTCTGTTGAAGCAGGAGTCTGGGGACTGTGCCCTCACATATATATAACATATACAAAGTAGTGACAGAAGAATCAAAGATACTCGTATGGTCAAAGGTTCTAAACCACTAAGAACTAAAATGACTAATTTTGTCTATGTACATTATAACTGAGAACTCGATATAGGCAAATAAATGATGTGTATATAAATGAAATGCACAGTTATATAAGTACGTTTATGAATGTATTGGATATACTGGAATTATAAATAATGCACGTATGTCTGTTAAGCTTCAACTTAGTCATTTATAATACAAAATATTTTACTAATACCTATATAAATCCAACCAGAATTTCTTTGTTTCTTCTGATTTAAAAAAACAAAGAGTCTCTCCGTCAATTTTTTTTTATAAAAAGACAAAGCCTGCTTTAGGAATAATTCATGTGCCGCAAAGAGCTTTACAAATGCCACACAGAGATATAGGACACAGACTCAGGAAAATTATTTGTGGAACATAATAATTTTTGTCCCGTGTGGTAATCGAACCCACGACTTCCGCTTCAGAGCCAGGGTCACTAACCACTACACCAACAGGCACATTAAAAATTTAAATGTCAACCTACGTGATAATATTTTTATATTTTCAGTGATTAGGGTCAAACTTTGAATTATTTGACTGGACTTATAAAATAAGTAACTCTTCCATAAGAAAGAAACATATCATACCTGGTCTTGCCATAAATATTGTTACAAGGAAAAAATCTTTTTTTTTTTTTCTATTGCAAAAAACATGTTTTACTGTAATGTGTATTAGTTTATACGTTAATAAAAATGCATGTAAAATATCAAGCTTATTTAAAATGATCTTCATTGGCTTTTATACAGTTCTTTAAACGTTGAGGCCAGTTATCAATAGAAACATGCTCTCTCTCTGTTGGAAAATTCTACACTGCCAATCTTATAGATTGTTTTAGGGACTCCAAGTTATCATGGCGTTTAGAGCATGCTATACTCTCTAAAACTGACCAGACTTCAGCTCTGATGAAGTCAGAAACATTCATTTCCAGCCACGCATGGATGGATCGAGCTTTAAGACCCGGTGTTAAGTCTTGCTGAAAGGACCATTATGGAACATGGTCTTGTTGATTGTTGATTGTTGTTTACAGGTGTATCAAGATACGATTGTTGCAACAATCGTATCTTGATACACCTGTGCCAATGTTATGAAACCTTTTTCTCATTAATATGGCTCAGTCACTCGTTGATAGCTGTGCTCTGAAAAACCATTACTGAAGTCGGATAATGCTCACGTTGTGCTCTGCTGACTAATTGGTAAGCTTCTATAGAGCTTTAAGCATTATCTCGGTCATTCTGCTTGGTTAAATATTGCTCAATGGTTAACATTCTCACGTTGGTATATAATTTTATTCTATGACCTCCTTTAAGAAGAAGATGCCGCTTAAGAAGTTGTTTTGATTTTACCACCCTAATCATTTTTAAATTATCAATTAAATAATGACCAGTGCGTCCTTTATAGGCTGCAAGACCTAAGTCATCTTTTAACGAATATGGTTCTAGGTGCCTTATTATATATATATATATATATATATATATATATATATATATATATTTTTATAGATATATATGACTTATTTCCTGAGATAAAATCTTTTGCTTTCGGACATAATTTCTTCGAACTCTTTCCTACACTGTTTTGAACTCCTCTTCAGTTCGAATTTGGAGAGATATTTTTCCAGATATTTTTCTGGAGAGTTTAAAAAATGCATTTGGCTCCACAACTATATCCTATCACGACAATTCGTCACCACACTTCTTAATATCAAGAAAGTATGAGTGCGGCAGTAAGAAAACACAATCAATATTCAGATAAGAATAACTGACTACAAATTAAAATGCTACATTATTATTTTTTTATTTAAACAGTATTTATGGCTATACTAAGTATTTTACCTACAGGCTTGTGTAATATATAGGATACTACGAGAGTCGGGCTCTGATTCGAACCAAAAATCTGCTGTTCCCTATCGCTAAGCTATTAATCGCTTATTGGCATAGATATTATAGTAGAAACTTCTATCATATAATTCATTCGAATTAAATACATATATTCAATGGTTAGAATTGATTAGGATCGAAAAAATATTTAATTGTTATAACTACTTTCCACTTAATATTAGAATAAAGAATAAAATAAATAAATACATTTTATAAAGTACAATCAGATAGTTCATCAAAGGATGAATAATCCTGTGACATGTAGGTAATTAAAAAAAACTAATATTCAGTATGGTTATTTCAGGCTAAACTAGTTAAGTAAAACATCTCTGTATGTTTGTATACCATATCTATATCACAAAGAAAGATTACTTAAAAGTATTTAAACGAGTGCTTACCTAATAACATACATATTAATTTTATCTAAAACATTATGAATGAAAAGAAACCATACACACGTTTAATTTGGCAAAGAAACCTCTTGAGTCACCATACGAGCCACATCACAGCCAATTTTTCCTCTCAATATTGAAAACTTGAAAATTAATTCCACCATCTAATTTCCCAACATGAAATATGAGGCCATGTTCCGACGCACACATCCGTGCGTGACGCAAATTTCGTTACGTCGCCATAGGGTTGCCGAAACTACCCCCCGCCGCCCGTGGCATCAATCTTCACCCCCGCGCCACCTACGATCGTATAATACAATAATATATGTCTAACTTTCGGACCGGCCCTGTAGCTTGTTGTGTCTTTGTCATTCACGTAAGATAAGCGAATGTTAGAGAGGGATAGATATCGGTGTGGGGGCGTCCTAAAGGGTGTAGGGAGTGTGTAGGGGGTGCTATTGAAATTGAAGCGGGGTTTAGGCGCGGATGACGCCTGGCTGGAGAATGGATGGAAATTTCCTCAATTTAGCGTTTTCGCCAACAAAGGAGGTTGTTTAATTTTTGGTTTTTGACAGACATTGAGGTGTGATGATTGCTGTGTAGACCAAGTCCATAGATAACAATATAGGGTGGTATTGGGCTTTGTTAAAAAACGTTCAAATTGTATTCTTTTTATTTTGTATTTTATTTTACTTTTAATGAATTATGGCTATGATAGGTATTGTAAACATTTGGTAAATACATATATTAACAATTGATTATGTGTTTTAACTGAGTATTAAAATAACATGTCTTTTGATTTTGAAATCTGAGTGACAGGTAAAAAAATAATGGTTCATTTAATCTAACGATGACAAAAAAAGCAGGTATTTAAATGTGTTTATATAGTGTTTATTATTTAGTACAAACGATTAACATTAAACAGAACAGGTTATATTAATAAAAAATATTTTGACACTTTATTTATTTAGAAATTTTATTTTATTATACTTTGTCCATTAAGTTCTGCAAGAGTTAAATAGTCTCGATAACTTTAAAGCAATACAGCTTAGGATTATTCCGATTTAATCCTCTTTGCGTTAGTTTAATTATGTATATTTATTAAATTATTACATATAGCTGCAATCAAATACGTCTGTCTAAACCACTTAAAACACTCATATACAACAACCATTTCTTAAATAAACCAATACAAAATATTTCAGTAATTATAAGTAAATTTACAACTTAACTAAGACCAACCCATCAATTGTACCACACTAAGTATACAGAAAAATATTAAGCTTGAAATTCAAATAGGCTCAAACTATATGAAACTTTGTGATCAAGCCAAAACACGGGTGTATACTCACTGGCGACATACCCGTAATCCGAACGTAATTAATTAAGCCGCACAAAGTTTTACAACTCCGATTTATATTCTGCCCGGGTTCCATCTATTTGAGTACCTTTAGAGCCTTTATCTTTGTTTAGACCCCTGCGAACTAGCGGGGACAATTATATCAAGTCTGGTTCGCGAGTGTGTTTGTGCCTAACTTCGGCTTTGGCGGGAAGAATAAGACGAGGAATGTATAGTATTGAAAGTTGTATGTAATTGTATTTTTTTTTTATTTCTAAGTAAACCTGCACCACGTGATCTACTTATGAGCATTTGTTCATATTATGGATATACAATATTTTGACAATGTAAATACATGTACACACTATATGTAAATACATATATATACTCGTACTAGCGAACCCGACAGACGTTGCCCTGAAGTTGCAGTATAGATCAATAACCTAGATAATGATTGCAGCGCCACCTGCCGGGCTGATTTGTGAATCTAAACCATCCAGGGGGCCACCCAAACGCATACAAGAAAATTCATTCAAATCGGGCCAGCCGTTTAGGAGGAGTTCAGTGACATACAGTAGAATTATATATATAAAGATATAAACCAGATGAACTAATGTAATAGGACGAAGTCATTGCCGTATGTTTATTTGTATTATATTGTCTGATAGCTAACGGTCCGGTCCTGCTTAGCCCCGTTCAGGACGCCCCCGGGAAAAGATGGGGTGGCCATATTCTCCTCCAACGAACACCACACGGCTCACATGAACTAAGCATACCTAGTTATACATTTTGAATGTTAATACCTAATATAACTACAAAACCTACAATTATATATACATACAAAACTTACAGGCTCACTGGCTCAGTGGGGTGCACGTTCTCCGACGACGAAGCCTTGAGGTAAAATGTTCTTCATACAACGTATGGAAATAAATATTGTTATAGGAAATAAAAATCAATGTATGCAAAAAACATCCAATGAATTTATAGTGCTAAAGTCCCTCTTACCTCGAAATAGACCAATTCTTAATCCGCAAGTGTACTTCATACTTATGTAATTAATTATTTACCTACGTACATATTATTTAATTTTACGAAATTTTGCGTATAAGTACGTAAAGTTAGTATATATAACGTAAAGGATATATGAAACATAAAAAAGGTCAGCGCTCACACCTAATTACATACTACAGATATTAGACTACATTCTAAAGTATGTTTAATTCTAACTTACCACATGTAAAAGATATTTTAAACGTCTGAACAAAACCATAATGTTATTTCCACCATCAACAAGAGTACATACTTGGTCCCGTTACACTACACTTACTCCTATTCTAAAGTACGTATACAGGGAACCTTATCTCCCGCGTCAGGCCATACTTAAGCTCGAGGGGTAACTTGAAATAGGAATAGTCGCATTAGGCCCAAAATTACAGGCGACCGTCACAGCCTAACGTGGTAAAATTGCCCAACCACCTGGGGGGTTTAACCCTCTAACACCCTCTTAGTTTACCGTCGACTTGAGACTTTAAAGACGATAATAATTATTAGAAAGTAGATTTTATATGTTGAATGTTAAAGTTGGATTTCGTATGGATGTTTTCTTAAGATCTTGGACTTCAGAGTTGTGAATAAACGTTAGCGTTTGACCCCACTTCGCATTTCGGTCCGCGCCGGGGGTGGAGGGTTGTTTTAGTCATCAATAATGTTAGAAGGTAAGCTTTAGTGGATACGTGTGCTATTCGTTATATGGAACAACTTTATGTGGAATGAATGTAAGCATTTTGAAGATGTATGTTAGGAGTTGAAGTGGAAAAAGTGGTAGTCATTGGACGGTTAGGCGTATTGGATTAAGTTAAAACAAAAAAGTATGTGTAAATTATTTTAAAACATCCTTCGAATATGTTGTACGGATTTTTTTAAAGCATATAACCAAGTTTGGCGTCGGAACTACGCACCTACTACTAGTAACATTTAGTTAGTTTTTAGAAATAAAATATATTGTTAAAGTGGATACTCCGAGTAGATTGTTAGACAAACATCCTTGGGTAGTTTGAAATTAGAAACCTAGATCCGACCCAGGCATGACCTATCGTGTTCAACCATGTCGAGAAGCTAGTGTAAATGTGAAAATGATATAGATTAACTTCTATGACAGAATACATAGTTAATATAATAGGGAATAGTGTATATATGTATATATATGTATATATTTATTTACTGCACAGATGGCGTAGCGGTTTAAGTGGTCACCTCGTCACCACAAAGACGAGTATTCGATCCCCGCACGGGACAACAAATTATTGTTTTAAAATTAATCCTTTATAAAAAAAGAAAAGAAAAAAATAGATACAACTTTTAGAAGTAAGTTTGTGTCTTAGGCAAGTAGTCAGGACATCAGACTACAAGACGAAGGGAGAGAGGGCATTCATATATTATTCGAATTGATATATATTTATGTACTATGGCAATAGTCTCTATTTAATTATATAAAACACAACACCTACTATTTGCTATTGCCTTCATATGGGCACGGTATGACTATATATATGTATATATATATTTATACATATTTGACAGACAACTCCCGCATTAAGAATGATTCTTGTGTTGCAAGGGACTTCACAAACGTACAAACAAACAACGAACACTAAAAACACCCATTTCAATAAAACAAATTTTTGTCCTGTGTGGGAATCGAACCCACGACCTCTGGCTTAGCAGTCTAGATTATAACCACTACAGCAACAGGTCCATTATATACTGTCTGATAGATAACAATTCGATCAGTTACTCGTTTTTACGACACCCACGGAAATCGATGGGGTGGTTGTAGGTATAGTACGTCTAATTTTATAATATACTCGTACCTAAGATCAAAATTAGCACTTTTTCGAACTCTGTATAATTTACTAGCTTTTGTCTGCGAATGTTATTTATGGATGAACGACAGTACTTTCTATGGCTGAGAGGTACCCTGATAAAGGTACATATGCCGCTGGCAACTTGTATGCAAAATTTTGTATAAGCGTAACAAAAATCAAACTTACTTCTGCGGTTAACATTTCAGCTGGGAGAAACGTTCAGTGTATCGTGTGAGCGTAGGTTGGCTATTACTTCTATATTCAGTGTTGCCAGTAAATTGGTAAAGTAATGGGTATTTTCCCAAAAGGTAGGTAGTCGTTTCTCCTTCTAAATTGAGCTTTGCTTTTATATCAGGCTTTTATGTAGCTTGCCATGTACGTATGTTTGTTTGGGTCAAATCTTCTCTTTTCTTTCTCAAAGCTGAAATTTTGCATATATTTGAATGGGTATTGATGTGTTCCGATGACAATCCTTTTTTATGATAAAATCATGTTTCAATCGAATTCAATAGAATGACCCACGAAGCTAGTAGTCTTTAAAAAAATCTGTGTTAGGTGCTTCTGATTCATAAAGTTTGTTTAACAAAATATTTTATGACATTACTTTTGCATACATATAAGAAGGCATTTACTAACTTTTTGTCGAGGCAGTATGTGGAAGGTTCTATGACGTCACAGAATACGTAAATCATAAGTAAAGATTTTAAAGTAATTATTGTTTGCAAAACAAGTACCTAATCTTATCGTTTGTTGGCTTGCGTCTTATCCTCACTAAAGCTCGGTTACACGACCACGTAACGACGATCTCACGGGGTGCGGCTTATCAATCACTGTTGATGGAAAGCCCGTGGGGAGATTTAGATTCAGGGAACACGCAATCTTCGACGAAATAATACAATAGGTAAGGGAAAATTTACCGTATTTTAAGAACTAAAACAACTATAGAAATAATTGTTGAATAAATTTTATATTTTGTTTTATTTATTAATTTTGTTAAAATAATAAAGAAAGAAAGCATTTATTCTGACATTCACAGGACATCACATAAAATAAGAGAGTTGAAAAATGAGAATTAAATTTCCTTTGTAACTCCGAAAATTACTGATAATAATTTCATTTACAATACATACATTACTGTACACAGTTACTGAAGTAAAATACTTGTTAAACTTTGTGTTAATTCATGACAGACTCATATTTAGGTTTATATGATCTGAATTATTAAACCCTAAAAAACTTACAATGTGTTGATATACCTACTACATTGGTTTACAGTCCGTGGGAACTTGCTTTGAACTTTTCTTTATGGATATAATTAAATATTACCTTTAGCCTTTAGCGATGCCATCTGTCTTTCCGAACATAAAACTAAATTTAAATTTTCTGCCTATTCGATAACAGGTGGCAGTGTAAATGCATTATCGATCTTATTGGATTTTCAAATTCCAACTAGAACAGCAAAACCTATTAGTAAGTTTGGATACTTCATTTTATCGTATTTCCAATACTATGTTAGTGATAAGTGGACCTAAAGTCAATTAATATATAATTTAAATAGTGTAAAGAAATCCCTTACCTAACATTTTTATTAGGCTTCTCTCTTCATTTTAGGAACGGCCATTATTTAATCATATTTAAAATTCAAAATATTTAATACATATTTACATACATACACTAACGCCTATATATCCAAATGGGTGGACAGAGGCGTAATTATAGGAATATTTTAATATTGTATGTTTGTATGTATTTGACCAGAAAGTAGGTTAAATAATTTTAGTTGTAGAAGCAAACATTTAATTATGGGCATTTAAATATTTAATAAATTTTATTCATTAATCGTTTGTATCAAATATAAGAGATACATAAGTCACAAGTATATTAAAGAGTAAATTTAATTATTGAATTACGAAGGTACTTTACTTTCCACGGAACGTTAAATGGTCGGCGACGAACGAAAATTCATTATAATGAACTTCAGATAAGTATTCAGTTCGTAATTTGAAACAAGAAAACATTCAACATTTCGAAAATCAAACAATTTGACAATTAACCCTCCACAGCAATAAGATCACCATCTACTCTGAAAAGGGTTATTAAGCACAATCACCGTACTTTATACCAGTAACGTACTACTATATTAAGCTTAAATACACAGTACCAGAGACATTCGGTACAATTTACTGTTGGGAGGTTTCCCCGCAGGTGAATGCCAACTGTCAGCGTTTCAGATGGACGGGTTAGGGGAGGGTGGGGTAGAAGGTACCTATTTGTCTTGCGGGAGACATGTGATCGTGACTCAAGTTTGTTTATGTGCGCTTAGTATGGTTTTAGTTGGAAATGTTGGTTTACTGTTATATTACTCTATTGACGACAAATGAATTCAAATGTAATTAAGTACAGACATTACACGACTTACATATACTGCTTGAAGAATAATTTAAATGAAAGCTATATCGCGGGTTTCGGGTTACTTCAAAAAACGGTATCCTTGACACAAATAGTGCTATGATCTCCACGAGTTACTAGAATTGGGTGGTTTCTTAAAAAAGTACAAAGACGTTTTTCAATTTTCAAACAAGGGCAATGTTCATCGGCGGCTTTTCATGCAACTTGAGAGCTTTATAAACAATCTGTGCATAATGTTACTTAAACGCTAACAGTTCTTTCAGCTCATTCAGTTATTGGTTTAGAAGCGCTGTTAGTAAATGATTTACTAGTATCAATTCTCACAAGAAACATACAGCACCCCTTTTTAATTTTCTTGTGTAGTCATGATCTACGTCTTTTTAAATGTTTGGTAATTTGTCAGTGATTCAATAATATTTGCAAAACGTACAGTTATTGAGGTCTTTATTTTTTTTAGATTTCGTAATGGTTTTCTTATACAGGAACAATTTAAAGTAAACTCAATGACATTATTTATATATCGTTCAATGTTTATACAAGTTGAATCACATACGGGGCTTCATTTGTGTATTATTTCACTACAATCCAACTATTCTAATTCATAGGCTTCATTCCTACAAATTACTCGCCGTTTCACTCACACTGACATTTCCCCACAATCACTAAAGGGTGCCAGATCGCACAAGCTGTTACCGTCTTGTAACGTGGTACTAACACTCCTACAAATTTCATTTTGAAAACCATATGCCTACATACTAAAGACATGACGTGAGATTAAATGATTTATAAAGAAACTTATTTACATATTAAATGTGTTAATAGGGACTTATTCGTGATAAGAATTATAAAGTTCACCCGACGTTTTAATTAAATTGCAAAGTGACCGTGGTAACGGGTAGACTGTTGAGAGCTCAGCGACGCCTCCGCGCAATGCGAGTAAATAATTTACCTAATCATCATTGAATCCTGTGATCAAGAACAGGATTCAATGATGATTAGGTAAATTAAATTATGTATATCAGCTATATAAAAAAAAAACGCGACGCATGAGTTCAGTACCTGTAGTGGGAATAAATATAATTTGAGGTAATTTTTAACAAACGTTGGAAATTTTCGTAATTTGGGGATTCACTGGGATGATAAAGATTTATTTTTATTTTTGCTTGCATATATTGTATTTTTATTTGTTATTGCATTTACTGGTAAAATAACTTGTTAAATAGCATATTCTGTACATCTCTATATATATGTAATATCTTTAATGTAGTGGATTTAAAGCTGATAAAAATAAATTGCTATGATAACATAGGATAGGATAAATATATATTAGGATATTGATAGGATATATATAGGATAAATAACAATTAAACAAATATACACAAATAAGATACAAGATAGCTTAATAGTTATTTCTTAGAACTAAAACTACTATACATTTGAAAAGTTTCAAAATAAAAAGAGATGACACACCATTATCCTTAAGTAGGCCAATATAGTATATAGTGCCAAAACATGATTGATACAAAACACTAGTTCCGACACAGCTCTTATACGGGACTTATAGCTTACGTGACTGAAATATTGTATTGCTTATGTAACACACGATATCGGCAATCATTCACTTCTTATTGGTTAAAACACAATGGTTTGATATTGAGCCGAAGTCTTTTCAGATAAGAACAATAAATATTTCACTTTTTAATACATTTATTTAACACTCTTCGAAATATGGAAAGTTCGAGAAAATTTTCTTATCAGCATTAGCATAGGCTGGTCACCTTAACTTTTATTTTTAAAAGATACACTCTCAACAGTTTTGGGTGCTGGGTTTTATCTCGAGTTTCAGTCAGTCAAGTCAGTTAGTTGATAAGGAAGAAAGCATCAAAAAATTACTTACTGTTTCTGTATTTTAAATAGTCAAATTGTGTGGTATACTTGATAGCCATCCCAGCCAACATGACACTAGAAAAAAATAAACATTTTTCCTACTGGTACAACATTCTTATATAAAATATAACCTATTATTGGCCATCTTCTTTTCAAGTCCTATCAGTAACATATTTTCATATTTCACGGAACAATATAGGTTTAAAATTTTAAAATGTATAGGATCTGTGTCCCCGCGCATCGACGACACCAATGTATGGCGAACAGACTTATGCTGGAATAATCCGGCTCAGCTGGAGCAAATACGCCGGTTACCTAGAATAGATCTTGTAAAAGACGATATGGATGGGATATTTCTTAGTGTTGGTGTTATTTCCTTTTAAAATGTACTTAAATATTTTAAACTATTTTCACTTGAGATGGTGTATAATATAAGCAATTTGCTGTATTCAAAACAGCGTTATTAGCAAAGCATTATTAGGACATGACCAAAGCGTAAGTAATGGCTTTTAGTTTAATTTTCAGTTACCGATTTACGATTATTTCTTCATACGAAACTCAAATAACAAATACATTTACTTTTCACATTGAATACGTTAATATTGTATAACAAGTTTATAGTTTATTGGTACCTAAGTGATTTTAAGCCCTTCTTATGTAATTATGTATTATTTGTTGAAATCTCTTAAGCAAGTGCTCAACAAACCGTAATCCCAGCTTAATTAAATTCCATCCTACACGTCTACATCAAAGCGACAGTTTTTACCTACTCTCCCCTAATTAGACCGCGGGCGAGCGAAGTTCCTTCATCAAGATACGCCTGCGTTAGTTTAGTCTTAGTTTAATGTATGCACATTATCTAAGCAAGTTCGGCACGCTTCCATTTCACCCCAACCTCCCCTTCATTACGTGTGCTCAATTTAGTTGGCGTACGTACATAACTTATGTATGTACATATATTGCTGGTATGTGCGTCAAATAAGAAGTGTGAAGGAAATGACGTAAAAGGTATTGCTCCGACAAATTTCGTTTTATTAATGTATTAATTTATAAACCATTTACTATTATCTATTATGGATTATCCAAAATTTATAAAGTGATTGTTTATTCACTAACTTTCTGCCAAGATAAACTTTCTACAGTGGACACCAAGCGGTGAGGGTGATATTTACGGAGGATGAGGGTGATTTAGTAAGCATTCAAACTACTCCAGAGACTGCAAGCCCGCATTTCAAATAAGAGTGACATGTTTCAATACAGACCGATGCATCTTAATGAAACTAACATCGCATCTCTAAACAAGAGAAGAAAGGCGTAGAGACTACTACACAAGCGTACAATTAAGCAAGCGTAGTTTATAAAATGCAAACATTTTTTAGTTGTTTTCTGCATTCCGAAGATATGAGTGCGTTCAACCAAATTGACATACTTTAGACAACAACTGCAGTACATTAGAATACGATTAATTAGGAATTCACACTTTTAAGAAGAGTACTAGTGATTTTTGCCTCAGTTGGAGTCGACTGTAGCAGTCTACGGAGTGCTATACTTAAAGAGCACTGCTTCCCTACAGAATTGTTTTTGTTATATGTCCTTCAAAGCTTAATAATTTCAAAAAGTTGCTACTATGTTTAAACTACATGATCTTAGTTAGAGGGCTCGAAGTTCCTGGCAGCAGCCAGAACAGAACAGAACACGAGTTCGAGTAAGCGACCCTGACTTGCTTAAGCTATTGCTAATAATCCCAAATCCATCTGTATAAGCAAATAACCCTATTCTTCCCTTTCTATTTTCGCTTTCCCAATATACTGCAAATTTTACCATCCAATTCCTAAAATATCCTTATAGGCTTGCCACCTATTACCTGAATGGGACTTAATTGTAATCCTTAAAATGTTGGTGTTATTTTCATCTCTGCCTACCCCCTACAAACGTAAGTGTATCTATGTTATCTTTAATTGGCTAAAATCTAGTAGACGAAGACCTGGTATGAATTTTATAATAAAACTACATTCAGCAGTAAAATAACGATTATGTATTAAAAATAACTGCCATATTACAATTTACATTTAAGTCGAATATTCAGATAGCTCATTATATTTCTCCATAATTCATACACGTCCGCAGAAGTTGTAAGAGCAATTGTATGGAGCTACTTGACAATAGTTTCAGCAGTCATTATTGTTCAACTCAGAGATTTGACTGTCGAATGCATTATTAACTTGCTGAAATTTACATTAAAACATATATAAACCCCGAAGGGGTAGGCAGAAGCGTAATTTCGTCCCATTTACGTAATAGCGGCACTTTTGGGAATAAGATGTGAAAATTGGGAGTATATTGAAAAGAAAAAAGTGGTAGAGCCATGCTCAGGCTCAAATGGGCGGGCTCGACCGGTGCGATACCACGGCCTCTTGCTTTGTATTTCCCCCAAATGAGTATGGTTTCTGGAAGCTCAACTCCCCCTCTCCTCTTTCCTTCCCCCCTCTCTTCTCCCTCCCTCCCTCAGGCGGGCAGCGCACTTACAACTCTTGAGTTGCAGTTTACAAATTTAAAATATCCCAGACTTAAAATCCCTATAACGATTACAAAATAACTGAAGATCTTTGAATGTCCGAGCAGATTTTTTTTAAACATAGCTAAGAACACAATCGTCATAAAAAAACTAAATCTGTTCATCCGTTCAGGAGCTCAGTGCCACAGACAAATATTACAGATACATAGTTCAAACTTAAACACCCCTTTTTTCTTTAGAGGTTATTAGTAACATATTGCTTTTATTGTGGTCAAGTTTACAACGAGATGTTTTATCAATCACATTCTAAATGACTAATATCGCCCCCGCCGTGTCACAGTACACATGTTATATATGCATGAAAAGCTACAAATAGATAGATACAAATTAAATTAATTTATTAAGGGTAACTATTGACGTGACATCCTCTTGTATTTTCAGGTAGTGCTTTGATATTTAAAACCACTAGTAGAGTAGAGTTAAATAAATAGTTATTTAACTCGGTTGGTTTAACAACACTAATTTTGAGAATTTCTATTCTAAGACAATTTGAATTAGCCCAGTGTTAGTGTAGTGAAGTTTGAGTCTGATTGGTAGCTTAGTACCTAACTGACGGTTGTAGACGTTAAAGAAACTACATATATATAACATTAACTTGCCTATAAACAAGAACAGTACCTATTTTTTTCTGGATAAAAGCTACCCTATGCAATAGTTTTCATATATTCACATAAGTTAATTTGGGAAATATTTAGGATATAACTGAATATTTTTTATTTCATAACCACGCTATTGTCATTGTGATTAAGGAAAGGAAGAATGAAAAAGTGTATTTTAAATACATACACACGTGGGCAAACGAGCAGATGGGGAAATTGATAGTAAGTGACAACTAATACAATGGACACCTCCAACGGGGAGGAAAAACAGGTCACTCACTCACACGGTAAATAATACTTCATTGTTTGATATCCAGTTTTCTGTAAGACCGTGGTATTATTCGGGTTGAGCCGGCCCATTAGTGCCTAAGCAGGGCTCTCCCATGAACTGTAATTTAGTCCCATTTACGTAACTAACAAGGAGCAAACATGTCTACTGTCTGATAGATAACAGTCTGATCACTTAGACTTCTTATACGACACCCAGGGTAAGAGTTGGGGTTATTACACTCCACCGAAAACCACAGGCCTATATATACTTTAAACATATTGAGTAACTGTTAATTCAAGACTAAATTAGGAGGATTCCAGGACGGGGATAGTTAGTTTAGACTATCCGAAGCTAGACCTCTCGTTTTGTATTGTTTTAAACGAGAGAAAAAGTATCGGTAACCATTAAATGCCGTATTTAATGTGTTTATATAATTATTACTATTATTAGTTGTTTATTGGCTCTCTCTCGTGTGTAGATTCAATGCAGAGATTCCACCAATGTCAAATATTTCGAGAAAAAGAAAATCGCCATAAAATATAAACCATGTTGGTATACTCCTTAAAAAAATGTTTATATCTTTATTATGAATCGGCCGATAGAGTGGTCGATTAACACCAGGCTGAAATAGAAATAAATGCGAACCTGATATTATAATATTGTATGTATCTATTTCAAACAAGCGTGTACATACATACTATGAAAGCAGCTGATCTGCTAGAGGTAGCCCCATATCCTTATAGGTATAATTTCAACTCTTGGTGTTTACAGATAAAACGCTACTTAGTCGGCTTCAAGTTTGAGTCTCTATTTATTTAAGTTTTATTGTATTTAATACATCATCAGAGAAGAGACTCAGGCTACTTTTTTGTACTCGAATTTAGATTATGTAAAACTTATCCAATCGATTGTATCCACGCGTGTTTCACCTGAGAATAATAAGGCAGGTTGCCGTTGCTGGTGTGTCGGGCTCAGAAACTAGTCTGGAATTTTCGTCTAAATATAAGCGTGTTTTTCGCCTACCCACAATCTAAAATGTATATAGTATCAGGGCCTGTAAACTACAACACTTCCTTCCATCAAACACTAAAATTAGGCAACGTCATGCAACAATATGCTTATGATACAACAAAGCAATAAATTATTACACAAAGCGAACCGTATCGTAATATACACATATACTCACGTAGGCACAAGGCCTCGCTCGCAGACAAGTCCGCGACAGAATACATAATGTAATGGTAACAAAGCCTTGTATGTACCTATTGCCCACCAAATTCTAACTCTTGACATGTTGCAAGGTAAAGGAAGGAGCGGACGTGATTTTCTTACAACTAGTTTTAGCGACTTGAGATACTTTGTTTATTAGATATTCGAAAATACATACAGCCTTAATATTGTCATCATGCTTCGTGGTTAAATTGTCCACTGGCCGAAGTTACGTTTCGATTACTTAATATTTTTCTACCAGAATCCTTTACAATTATGAAATAAAAATAAGTAATGCTTATAAAGGTGAAACTGTGCTAGCTCGTTACCTTTTAAGTATTGTCATGAAATATCCACATAAGTTATCAGAGGTAACATAACAAAAAAGTAACATTTATTAAAAAAATAATGAAGTAATTGAGAAAATCTATATTTCGTAAACGAGCCGCCGTCAAAAGCCTTAAAATTATATTGACACACTACTGAGGCATGTGTAATATATATATTGTTACTCACCCAATGTTTAGTATGTACTTACGCTGAGTAATATCTTACAGCTTGCACCGCTTCTGCGCGGGTGGGTTAGTAACAAAGGCGGAATTTCGCCAAAACCAGCCACCCACAAACAAACAACCAGCCGTTTCGCATTCCGTCCACTGAAGGCTTGTGTGATGTGCCAAAATCAACCTTGTGATAATTAAATAGTGCGTTCACTACGTATGTAGGTAATTTTCCTCTCCCTATAATCCACCACGATGTAGCGTAATAGTTGAAGTGTTCTTAAAATGTGTACAGCTTGCTGTAAACACTTGCAACACCAGATATGTCATTTGCAAGCTTTAAATTTCTTCCTGATTCTAAGTTCTGGCAACTTCAATTATCAGAAAATAGTCCCTGTCCTTTTTAATTTTAGATTTATGTAGGATTAAATAGTGCTAACTTGAAGAAATATAATACATGTAGCAAGTTTAATGAGGAAGAAATGATGATAAACAAATGTCTTTTATAAATATAGTTCTTAATAGAATTCAAGTCATGTCAAGTCTTATAAGATACCACCAATTAAAATTGAAACTAATTCGAATCGGACAAAAACTAAGATCTACATCAAATAATTGGGTTCATCTAACAATCTTTAAAACACGAAAGCCGTAAATTGAACATACCTATCGTGTTTAAGATTTAATTGTGTTGCAAAATAAATAAAATACTAAATGTTAGACTACAAAACATAAAAGATTATGCATATGCACTAAGTAAATTTAGAATTGCTGATGAAAGATTAGCTTTATATTAAATAAGTATTAGCTAGTTTAATTTCAATCTTAAATTCTATGAAGCTTATCAGCTACATGTTGGTAACAACTCAGCAAAAATCTGATGCAGAGTGTAGAAAGCGCGTGTTGGTAGCAAATCGTATGTAGCATGAACGTAGTATGTCGTAGATAGCGGAGGGTTATTTACCCAACGTATTTGCCTCGGGCGGGCGGACGACGGGTTACAAACGTTTGCATTACCAACTGGATATCGCTCAGTGTTGTGTGCTTATCGATATCGACTTCAGCCTCTGGCATTATGAATTTGTATAAAGAGTTGAGTATTTTATTCATTAGCTTCTCGTAAGAGCCTTACACTTTAGATGTGATGTGTGATGTGCGAGAACTGGACAATCTCTCCCCTCTCTTTCTTTTTACTTTTTAATATCAATTTTCCATTAATGGGTAGAGGACATCCTGGCCACAGCCAGTACGAGTTACAGTTACAGATCATTGGGATAGATCCTGTTTGAATAGAAACTAGCTAACAATTATTTTAAAAGATGTGGAGATCGTTATATGTATCTAACCAAACACCTATGAGACTTTACATATTAAAACGTTAATTCATGAAGAAATGAAAGGAATTGCTTGAATTGGAAATAACTTTACTTAAATATGACTGTCACCTGAGACAGTGTTTTTTTTTTAAAGTGACAACTCTCGCTTTAGGAATAATTTCTGTGTCGCGGGAAGCTTTACAAACTATTAAGCAACGGACACATAGAACACCCAGACTCGGGGCACCTATTTGAGGTCACACAATTTTTTCAAAGCTAGTAGCATTGCTATGTATTAAAAAGTAACTTTCAAGAAGGAACATGATATTAAATCGACACTATTGAAGCACCCGCCATCCCTACTGTCGGCATAGCCCGTGTTGCTTGCGATGCGAAACCGAATTTCCGAAACGTCTAATAAGTTGGATGTTAAGCTGACAGTACCATGTACTATGTACATGACAAGACCAATTTAGCAATACCTTCCCATCTCCCCACAAGCGTATGTTCTACTGCGTTGTGAGTAGAAGACGGTGTAAAATGATAGTTCAGCTTAAGCTGGTCGTATTCAGTGTGTGAGTCTCATTTGCCAGCGCTAGTTACTACGTAGTTGAAGCTTCAAAATTAGGAAATGTTTAGTTAGACATTTGCAAAGGGTGAGGTTTGTACACATTGCATTTGCCAAAATAATTGCTTGCTCGTATTTACTGGAGCGAATTTACGAGAATACGAGACAATTCTAAATACTTGCTTCAGGAACGTAAGAATACTCAGCGAAAGATGTTGCCGATATGAAAGAAAGGCCTCAATGTGTGTATGAAAGCATAAATTCTGTCCCTTGCTTTTAGAAAAACACAATAAAGTTGTAAAACACATCGCTCCTTATAAATTTTACAAAAACTAAATACCTACTTTTTCTTTTATGGTACGGATTAGGTAGGGATTAGCAGATTTTATGTTTAACAATACCTAAGCATGGGTGGGTTTACTTCGGGCAAATTATGCTATTTTGCTTTCTATGTGTTTACGAAAAGAGCATGTGAGTTAGACTTAGACGTGAAAACACCATTGTTTTAAATATTCGCACGTATGTAAGTATGTTTTACTGTTGTAAAATTAGGTGTATAAAAAATCAAAGTGCGATATACATATTTTTTTTTTCTGTTATAAAAAGACAACTTAGTAAGAACTCCTGTGTCACGGGGGGCTTTACAAACATTTAATCAACGGACACAAAGAACGCCTAGACGAGGGACAACTATTTGTTGATCAACACAAATGGTTCCGAGCCGGTCCATAGGTGACGAAGCATGGCACCACCACGTTAAAACCTATTATCTAAACATCAGACTAGAATTTCTTTGAATACTTTTATATACCTACATTCAATTTTTGATACAAGGTCTGTTCACGCTTGTACCTAATAGATGTCCGGCAATATAATCATCAAAACTACTGATGCCAGCCACTAAATGTAGCCACTCAACTCATTCTCCACAACTTCTAAACTCATTAACTTGTAACATTAATAGTCGCATTCTTTATTCATTAGATTCTCTAATTCAATAAAATGTTTAACATAAAAAATGCGACTAAACTCAACAAGTGTTACCAACAAGAATCGGGTGTCGAACGCTAATGAGGGCGCCACCGGATTAATGGACTAATTAGAGGAAAAACTCGGAGAAAAACTCTACCGTCGTCTCGCAGACGATTCCCTTTCAGTTTGAGGCAGGTCGGGGACCATTTTTACGTCAGTTTTAAAGAAGACTGCTTCTTTAGTACAATAGGGAGGCGTAGTATTGGCTGTGTTATTTTCTATTTTATGTCTAGTCTTCAGCGTAATGACAAACATTTTACTTGATTGCTTGATTTTGGTAGAAGATTTCGATTAAGAATATCAAATCTTCAAAAAGTTAGTAGTAATTTATCTATGTATAGCGATATGTTTAATAAAACGCGAATAGCGCTTTCCTTAGTTTTGCAAAGAATGTATTATTTTTTAAACGAGACATGGATTGTGGAGAGGTTTTTTTAAAACATCTGTAGGAGAGTGGAAAAATATTGTTTAGTTAACTGAACTTTGGATGTAAATATTTTTGAAGTAATTGGTCTCAACCGCCAAGACATTGTGAACGGACTATCCGTGCTCTCGCGAACATTGGCGCGTTGAGCAATCATAATGAATATTTTATTTTATCATAGCGGGCACACCCCCGCGCACCCCGCACACCCGTCCGTGCCTCCGCACCGCCCCAGCCATGAACTTGACACCGAGCGAAAAATTAGTTCACAAGGCGAAAGTGAACTTTGTACAGAGTTTGCACTTTTTGAACGAACCTAGACTGAGATAAAAGAAGTTCGAGCCGACGACACTTCGCCGCCCAGTTTACAGCGCTTCCACTTCATCAACCCGCTTTACACACCTTACCTTACACTTACCTTACTTACACACCTTACCTTACCTTACACTTTATTTTACTTGCAGTTTCGAATTTCATGAGCTTATTTAGCGTTGAAAGCTAAATAAGCTCATAATGCTCAAAGTGATCAAATAAGCCCTATCCACAGCCCCTTTTTTTAAACAGTTCAAAAAACACTGAGGGGCTACTTGTGAATTAACATACTTTACTCAAAGCTACCAAACTAACCGCGTGGGAGAAAAAAAATCTAACGTATTTTACACATTCACTCAGTGTATGGGGCTAATTAAAAAAGTACAGAGGTTGGTTTCGCGAGTGGTGTAGTTCCGCTACTCTCCGGTAGGTACCGCTTTTCGCTTTGACGAGTCTTGGGGGGTTTTTGTGGGCTTATGGCGTGTTTGTAAGGTTTCATTTTTTAATGAGGTCGTGTATTCGGCGCAGAGCGTAGCTCGGGGATTGCGGTAGCCGGGCATCGTGCTTTGTGCACCGATAAGCGGTGTGTGGCGCACTATGCACTGCGGCACGCAAAGGCACCTCTGTGTCCTGTTAGAACGTGTGTGCGTTCATGAAAGAGTTACATTAAGCTTCGGTGTTGACTTATTCATGGCATCGTACATGGGAAAGTTATTAGGACGGGACGCTGTAACTGTCGTCGTAAACTTTTTTTTTTATACTTTTATAATTTGTTATGTCAGTTAGTCATGAAAACTGAAAACGGGACAATAAGAGCTTTGAATAACTATAACATCTGTTAAATTTGATTTCCCCAGCTAAGGGACTATTCTTCTCTCAGTTAGTAAGGTATTAGGTGTGGTAGTTGGTAAGTATATAAACCTGTAGAAGGAATAGAAGCGTCTCCATAAACGGAACCTGTACCTAACTACCTGCGTAATTTTGAAGAGTACACATAGTTAATGAATTCTCCAAAATTATATACCAGATGAAGAAATTCCTGTACGTATTTTTATAACATTCTTTCTATTGGAAACAGAGAATCTATATAAAATTAGAAAAACATGTTTTATATTAGTACGTTCATATTTCATTTATCTGGAACCCTGGCAAAGTATACGCAAAATTTCACTTTTGAATGGTGCAGTAGTTAAGACTTTGAGACTTTCAAATAAATACTCATTTTATAAAGGGGCAGAGATTGGTTGTTTATTTGTTTGAACCTGATATTCTCAGGAACTATTAATAAAACTAGCCTGTTAGTCTAGTGGTTAGTGATCTTTACAGCTAAGACAGAGGGTTCGATTCCCACATGGGATAAAAAAAATGTGTAAACCGAAACTATATTTTATATGTTTCAGTGGTAGAGCCATGCTTAGGCACGAATGGGCCGGCTCGACCGGTGCGATACCACGGCCTCATAGACAACCGGTTGTGAAGTAACGCTTGCGTTGCATTTCCCCGAATTGAGTGAGGTTTCCGGAGGCCCAATTCCTCCTTTTTTCCATCTCCTCATCCCTCCTCTCTTCTTTCCGCTCCCTGCATCCCCCATCCCTCATCACCCTCAAAGGCGGGCAGCGCACTTGCGACTCTTGAGTTGCAAGTGTCCATGGACGGCGGTGTCACTTACCATCAGGTGACCCGTCTGTTCGTCTGTCCCCCTATAGTATAAAAAAAAAAAATCCCAAGTGAGACAGGAGTTATTTTTAGAAATTGAGCTGTCTCTTTAAAAGAAAAAAAAATAAAAAAATATAAGGGTAACATGTTTTTCCTCAATGTTCAACTGCGACACGGATTGCCGGCTCATAATATTACACCTCCGTTCCAATTCATTATTAGGACTGAAGCTGACTATCACTCCTCGCCATAAAATACTACGATGAAAGTCATGATTTACACAGAAAACCTCATTTTTAGCCTCAACTCTTAGCTCTACCAACAATCTCCTTCTGTTATGTAATTCTCATACATCCGGATGTATTCACTCATTCTTCCTAATTCAGTCTGTCCTCCTTTGGAACGCTCGAACTCCTAAAATCAGAGTAGCACCTGGTCGCCTTTCATGTAAGGCGAAAGAACGAACTCACATAGCGCAGCCAGCAGAACCATCTCAACTATAATTCTTATATGTATATTATCGACTATACAAGACCGCTTAATGGAATGGTCATGAGAGAGACGAATACTTTTATTACTAACGAATGAACGCTTAATAGAAATTCTGATAGCCATACCTTACATTATGTTTTTTTTTTTTTTTTTTTTTTTTTTTATACTATAGGGGAGACAGACGAACAGACGGGTCACCTGATGGTAAATGACACCGCCGTCCATGGACACTTGCAACTCAAGAGTCGCAAGTGCGCTGCCCGCCTTTGAGGGTAACGAGGGATGGCGGATGCAGGGAGCGGAAAGAAGAGAGGAGGGATGAGGAGAAAGGAGATGAGGGGAGAGAAAAGGGGGAAGGGGGAAATGGGCCTCCGGAAACCTCACTCAATTCGGGGAAATGCAACGCAAGCGTTACTTCACAACCGGTTTTCTGTCGAATGAAGGAGTTAGTTTAGTAGACGGCCAGGTTCTGGTCTGTTAACTGTTACGGTTACTGTACGAAAGAACAGCACAATAACCTACTTCTATCGAAGAACTTTTCAGTTTACCTAATTTAAGATGGTGGTTCTCGGTGGATTTTTCCGTGGGTGAAAATAGCAACTAAGGGATTCGACTGTTAAATATCAGATAGTATATATACAGTCATACAGTGCCAGGATGACTGCAACAGGCTTATTGTTATTAAGTGAGGCTAAATTTATAGTGGTAAAAGTTTGAAACACTGAGTGTATGTATATACATATGTAATGTTTAATTGTTTTCACCCAGGTGGTCGTGTTGAGGAATTATTCTCGGCAAAATAGGTCATATTCCTCCTAACAATCGATGTAATGTGTACTCTGCTCACCCCCGTGATGGCTAAACTGCATTACACTGCCCTCGTGTGCATGCGTTCCATTTTCAAATACTTATCTGGAAGGACAGCTTTTAGTATACTTTTGACTCTGTCCAAAGCTTTTCAAGAATTGTAAATGTTATGAAGTTATCATCATGTCATCATATTTACGTGATTATTCCGTTTTTATTTTACTATTTTTCTTTTTTTTTATCTAATGCAACTATTCTCTAAATTTCTACATAATCGTGCCATGGCCATCAAGTTTGCCATTGTAGAATAATGTTTTGTGCAAAAAGTGTAAAAATAAAAAGAAATAAAACCGATAGTCAAACAATTACTGAGAGTACCGGAGGCCCAAATCCCCATCTTCTCTTCACCCCCCCGACCCCTTGTTCTGTTGTCTGTACGTCTATCGTGTGTGTATTGTGTCTGAGCATAAACGCAAGAAATTGTTTGACATTAACTCGTACTCATACATAGTCTTCGCATAGTCTTCTCAATATTTCAAATGAGATAATATTAAGCAAACAGTGGTTGTTGTATCTTAAATTAGTAAAATTAATAAAACATAAAAGAATGCTCACAAGGATTACGTTCTAAATTGGTTCCTAAATATTATGGCAGATACGAAATTAGGTATACGTGTAAAGTATAAAGAGATGGAATGGAATGGATGGAAATATAATTATTTAACTTGGAATTTTACAGTTTAATAGGAACGAGTTCAGTTAAAGCTTAACAAGCCACTTATGGCGATAAAAAAGGGATCAAGGTATGAAGGCCGCGTATCGTGGGTTGTAAGTGTCACTCATACCTGTGTCCCCGAAGGTTTAGGTGGAGGCGTATTAATGTAGAAACTCCTTACAGTTCAGGTTTTGAGAATTGAAGTATATTTTTTGAGTTTAATTTTCACCACAAAAGTATATCTAAGTAAAACTGGTCGCAATACAAGTAGAAAAACAAACTGTGACGTGATATTAACAATATTATTATAACCGTTATTAATATAGTGTACAATATAGCAATTAATCTTAGAATGTATTTATAAATGTTATAAATACATTTCTTTACTGCAATAATTGTGGAAAAGTTAAAGCTTCAAATAAAATTTACAATAAAACTGATAAGCGCGCCATCTGTCCGCGAGTAGCTAGTTTCCAAAGTCACCACTAGATGTCTAAATCAAGCCCATTTAATGTTTTCCAAAAGTAAGATAAACTTCTTGGTGGTTGTGTAACGACGTGGTTGTAATTTATTTATTTATTTGTCATTAAATTTAATTCAAGTTACAAAAATGTACAAAGCCCGTTGATTATATTTTAATTAAATACAACTTTAAATAGTTTCTTTCAAAAATTAAGTTGACAACGCCGTAAAAAGTCTATATCTAATTTATAGAAAACGCCTCTTAAAATGCCAGAAAGAGGAAACAAAAAATTCTAAACACGAAAATCTGTCGCAGTAAGCTGTCAGATACAAAATTCTTGATCACCTAGCACAACTGACAGGATAGTAATTTTTTGGTAATTAAAAAAAGGAAAATGACAAATCCAGTGTGTGGGAGTGCATAGTAAATGTTTTAGGTAAGCCAAGGGTGTACTTTAGTGAGATGGTGCGGTGGAGGTGTGCCGTGGTGCTGGCCATGCTGCTGCTCATGCCGGCGAGGACCGGTTCCAAACTAGAAGAGGATGAAGGAGAGGAAGAGTAAGTATTGATCGACGCAGTTGCACTCTTGAAAGAATCGGTTTCCACGGCTAAAGTGTTTGCTAGTATGATTTCTATTGAAATAAAATGCTACGGAATTTGATGCGATGTCTTCAGTTAAATCGTGTTAAAGGCTTCATTATTTTATATAACTTAAAACAAGCGTTGACAAACGAATTCTGACGGTTAATGTAACCTCTGCATAGTTTACGAGTATCATTGCAAAAGCAACTATTATCTGATATTTATCACACACAATAATCTAGCTGGGATATTAAAAACGACCAAAACTTTGCTCTCAAAACTTAATGTAACGTAGGTATATTTTTTAAACATATAATTTGAATACAAACATTTATTTTATTATTCATGTTTGTTCTAAGTAGAAGAGGCGAAGAGAGCGAAGAAGATGACGATGAAGATGAGGAAGAAGACGAAGAGGAGACAGGAGCAGCGTCAGCTGTTAAGGACGAACGAGTGACGGTGGTGCGGCGACCGCCCATTGTACCAACTGCGAAGACACTTTCGGTCACAAGAACTGTTAAAAAACGACCTTTGGAATGTTACGTTTGCGCGTACAAGTCTGAGACACCTCTTAGAGCGTGTTTGGATCCTACTAAGTACAGGTACAGTGTCTTTGGATTGAAGAAGTCATTTGAACATTTTAGACATCTTCAACTGACTCTTACGTAAAAGTATGTGTTTCACTGAAGTGATTTCCGTTTGTGAATGTGTGAAATTAATAAACGCCGAGTCACTAAAGAAAAATCCATTAATTTTTATTATGTTAGCAAAATTTAAGTGAGTTTATTAAATGTAGGGTAGTGGGGTATTGGGACACCTGTTTATTTAGAATGAAGATACCAAAAGGTCTTAATTATGTTTTCTATATATGAAAACCTATCTTCATAACACATCGTCGCACCTGTGGCCAGCCTAGGCTTGGTGTGCAAGAATCTTCCACGTCGATTGTGATTTCTTATTTTTGACGTGTTTCGTCATTACCTTTTTTTTCCAGAGTACACACAATAACTTGTCATAGTGCAGAGGACAGATGTTTTACATCGGTGATATCAAAGGGAAATTCTTATGAGGCTGTGGTTCGCGGCTGTCGGTCCGGCTGTGTAGGATCGCCGGAGACGACATGCTGCGAGGTTAATACTTTATTTTCTCTCATTTGACTTAAAACAAATTGTTATATTATTATTACTAAAGATTTTTTTTAATTACGTTTTAAATATTTTTTTTTTATTTACAAAATTAATGAGGTTTTAAAATGTTGTTCTTAATCTTAAATATTGGGTTGTTTGTCTCTTACTTGGTGTTAACATTACACTATTTCTTTTCACAGTTGAATCGCTGCAACAACCAGGCTTTCGCGATGCCAATCATATCACCACGGTCGTTCACCGCCGCCGACAAAGCGAATAAGTCACTACCTAACACGATACTGTTTTTCGTTACCATATTGTTAGTTCTCCAGACTGTAGTCAAAGTCGCTTTCGTCTAAACGTGAAGGCCTGCTATAACATACCCTGCACACTCCAAGAACTCGACATCGTTCTTGTTAAAATTTTGTCATTTTTATTATTGCGAAGGAGCCCTTACTTTCAAACATCTTTCAAAACATATCAGTAAGTATACAATAATAATAATTACCCAAAGATTATAAAAGATTTTTTTACAAACAAACCTTTATTAGTTTTTTTTTGTGTCAGGTCTGACGGTAGGGGCTCATTATTGGAAAAACTAATAGCGATAAACTTAAAAGTGAATAGTTATTTCGAGTAAATTTACGAATTCGGATATTTACGAGGATTGTGAGAGGTGACCGTGAAAATTTTGTGATTAATTTTTGATTTTCTGTAATTGTAACATTTTTGTATTTTTTTTGCGTTTGTATAAAATTATATCGCCTATGTGGAGTTCTTTCATTATTTCGTCTTAAGGTTAGAATCATTATTGCAGCAACGTGTTTTTCATCCATTTCCTTTTCTTTTGTCTGTACTCTCAATTTTCGAACGAACTATGTTACTCATCGCTCAGTACTGTATAAAAATATCAAATTCTTGACAGAATTGCGACTGAGCTTCTAATAAGACATTTTGTGAACATCACAAAAGAGGAGGGTTCATATAAGATTATGTTAGATTGCTCAATTTATATGTCGGAATAATAATCTAAATTAGATAACTAAACAAGAGTCATATTTCACCCATATAATGCACATTAAAGTTTCTAGTAGAAGATTTGCTAAAATTTTTCGTCAGATTTACGTGATAAATAAGATAGTACCAAAGTCAAAGTATTTTTTGACCAAAACCAAAGTTCGCCCAGTGCTCACCATTTTGTAGATTTTCCATTTTTAGATTATTTCTGAAAGTAGCATTTAGTTTAATTGTTTTGATGAACAAGAACACAAGTAATGAGCACCCCACGTATGAGTAGTATCTTTATACTAACATAAATATGAAAGTTTTTATGCATGTTTGTTACTCAACATAACACAAAAAAGGCTGAACGGATTTTTATGATATTTTACTTAATATCCCGAATTGGTACGTTTTTAAATTTCCTTACGAAAAAAGTCGCGAAAGAACGCTAGTGTTTTTATAAAGTACCCGGGACGTAGCACGTAAAAGTAGCTAATATTCAAAGGTAAAAACGATTTAAAAAAATACAAACCGGTAATGACACGGCCAATTGCCAACCACGTAATTGTATGAAGTTCCCCGAATTCCTTTAAAGGTACTTCTCAAAGGCGCTCTTGTAAAAGGTCTTATGATTGAAAGGCGCAAGGGAAGGGTCACTCGACCTCCGCGGTCAAGACGCCTTTCCGCCCAATTGATCCGCTTCCGCCCGCCCTAGGGTGACGATGTGAGAATGGAATGAATAATTCACGACTATATGTTACTGCAAATAATTTTTGAAATAATGTTTGCGTGACAAATTAGCCACGTAGTACTTACATAATGTTTTTATAATATACTAGCTGTTGCTTTCAACTTTGGTCACTTGGAAATTTTGAACCGTACATTTTTAGGGGTAAAATAGCCTTAGTGCTTTCAGACTTTACCTAACCTGTATCGGTGTTAAACTTCATCCGGGTCCGTTTAGCTTTTCTGCCGTGATTGAGTAACATATATCCGAATTTTCGCATTCATAAATAGTAATTTAGATATTCGACAATATTTCAGAGCAGAGTGCTTACCTAGCTTAGTTAGCTTACATAGCATATGCTGAGATTCAGTTACTTAGTCGTTCTAGAAATTGATATAACACTTAGCATGCATTTCATTTTATTTGATTTCTATGAATGCACAAGTAGATACATAAGTTTCTTCCAGGACAATGCGAAAAGACATTGCTATGCTTAGAAATACAGTGAGTATGATGGTCATGCGAACTGATGCTGTACATGTGATGTTTGACTAGTTCGTTTGTGTTGGAATACGTTTACCGTGCGAAAGCCATGCATGCGTAGGTACGAATGTACCGGCCTCACAGAAAACCCCTAGACAAACAAAGCATGCATTGTATTGCTTAGTAAGTGAGAGTAACGTAGGCCCAATCCCCCCTCCACTTGCCTCTCCTTTCATCCTGTCCTCCTCATTACCCTCGGTTGTCACTTATCATCAGATGACCCCTATGCTCGTTTCACTCAAATACCATATAAAAGTCCCATGTACTGGAATCTTTAGAAAGATGATTGAATGAGAGGTTCGATGATTGAGGCGGCTTAAGTTACCTTTTCTATTAGTTCCGTTTAACTCTTATAAAATAGACTAAGGCTTGTTTTAGGGGAAAAATCAAATGTCCAGTATCGTATCACCCTTTTGGTCGGTAATGAAATTCTACGAGGTGTCGAAACCCATATTTGCACTTCATATTAACTCAACCCCTGAGGCGTTCACGACGTGTGAAGTAACCCATAGGAAATTCCAATAAAACCGACGATTTCCCCTTGAAATACCCTCAATTTGGGGTGTCCAGTTAAGAAGCCAGTTCACTTGTTTCCGACATATGGAGCCAATCACTTGAAATGGAGATGAATAACAAATATTTTTGTGTAGTTGCTGTGTACTTTAATAGAAAAGCTATAAAGACTAATTTTGGTTGTTTAATGTTCGAAGAAAAGTTAGTAATGTTAAATTTTTGGGGTGAGAAAACTTGATATCCGGGCCGGACTTTGGGTGATTTTTATTGGTTATAAACAGGGGTTTGATGTGTTAGCCGAGATTTGGGTCGTGTAAAGTTTGGTCAAACAATATGCGAGGGTGTCAACATTGTTGTCTTGTTTGATTTGAAAGTTAAGAAGGATGTCTGACTCCGCACAAGGAAGGTTGTTTTACTTTTTGTCTGCCTTTGTTTTCTTTCTAGTTTAATGGTTATTTCTGTTGTTCTGTTTCTGTGGTCTATATGAATCATATCCCTATGTAATTGGATGGGACTGAGCGATGTTTTAAATCTGATATATAATGGTAGGGACGTGTCGAATGCTTATATTATAAAAAATATTATTACTTAATTTATATGTTATTGTTAACGTTTTTTTTTGTAAACTTTCTTAATAGTTCTAAATAAAAAGGGAAGCCACGTAATGTACACATTAAGGAAACGGATATTATAATACAAACGAGGCGTCATCAAATGGTAAGTGATTATGTGTTTGAGGGAAATGAGTTCTTTTATACCATTCTTATTACAATAAATTTATTTTGTTCATTTATATGCTTGTGTGTGTTCACATTTATGAAATTACTAGAATATAATGAGCACTTTATGATGCTACCTGAGTTAGTTGCGCTATAAACTAAATTAACATACGACAGTACAGCGGCTGTACAAATGGATAGATAGCATGCCACCTAAAGTCTAAGGTCAAAGTAAATTTCTGTAGAAGGCTCTTGTAATTAGTGTAATTATATAGTGTTTCGTTATACTGGCGTTTGTTGTAGACAAGACACTGTTAGGTTAAGACGTTTTATAGGTAGTATTTTGCTACTTCAGTTCTCTGAAATAAATTACTGTAAAATCCATTTTGAGAGAAACATTCTCATAAATTGAACACTCATCACCACACACCATACATACTCTATTATACAGGTAATCTTTATACTATATTAAACATAAATATATTCTATTCGTATATGTTTTTTTTTAATTTCAATATCTTTCTCCTCGCCTTGTTATAATATTAAAAAACAACATTTTAAATAACGGCGACGACAAATGACGTTGTTTCATAGTAATATTATATGTAATTCCATCATTGCATCTTCTTCATGGTTTCATCTTCTAATGTAAGACATATGCCGTATGCGTAGATCTTCACTCCACGACTAGACGCGGTCTCCACTTCAAAACTGGTCTAAATTCTACGGGCAATGCCAGCCCACTGCCACTTCAGCTTGCTAATTAATTGAACTATGTCTGCTACCTTGATTTTGAGTCGGATCACCGAATTACGGTTTCATAAATATGTTTAATCGTATACATAAAAAATATTTAACGATTTTTTTATAATCTATACAAACAATTTTATATATTTTATATCCAAACAGCACGTGCTTGAACACAAAACTTTTTGAATGTTTAGTTTCGGTAGCTCAGGAGCATCACACCTGGTTACATGTAGGACAAGAAGCTTATAGAAAGGACCATCTGAGGGACATATAGAGTAACGCAATGATCGATCATATCATTTGATACGCTTGATCGGTCAACACTGAGATTTGCGGAACACTCGCTTAGTGATGTTCAGTGTCGATAATAATGATGTCGATTTATTTTTATGAAATTTTAGTTCCGCTTAAAATATTTTTTTTCTTATTTTAAAAGACAATTCCCTCACTAGGTTTAATTCCTGTGTCGCGGGGGACTTTACAAACATTCAAACAACGGACACAAAGAACACCCAGACTCAGAACAACAATTTGAAAATTACACAAAGTGTTTTCCCATGCGGGGATCGAACCCACAATACTCGGAGAAAGGTTTAAGGTATACATAAGACTACCTAAATTTTCTACTTCCTATCTACTCGGCAACACCGATGGACTCCAAGAGTTATGATGCTTATACACGATATATGTACATATACTATGTAATATCGATATCGATAAGAATACGTGAAGTGGAACTACTAAATAATGACAACATTAATACGCATTATTGGCCGAATGACGAATGATCCACGCGTATTTAGTTCAATAAAATTGTGCAAACTCATCGCCGTATTGTACGAAGTCCCGTATTGACCGTTTTACTTTATAATAATAGAAAATATTGCGTATTATGTGTAATATTCTTGTCTGCATCAATTGTGGCCGTGCGATAGTGCTGTGTCATAGATGTATAGTGAGAGAAATGTTATCGGTACCAAGGGTGTTTGGGCGATAAAATTCGTTGCTGTTGAACAACATAACATAGTTAATCAGTTAGATAGCTCGTACTTCCGGCATCAGCCTGGTCGAGTTACATACAATAGAATATGTTTATTGAAAATTATTTGTCACATAGTTATATGAAATCATGACCTTACTGATATGCGACCCCATCCTGATCGAGCTATTGCTTACACTCCGCAATCCATCCGTATAAGCATAGCATAGGACAGCATTTTTCTTCGATTCTGTCCTCATTTTTCTTATTAATAAACTTCCAATTTTAAACTCTAATATCCAAAGTCACTGACAAGCTCTGGTTTTCAGCAAAATATTGTAGTGTTCACCTGCCAATCAGGTGGGCAAGGTCTGCAGGGATTCCTGAAGTCTTCCTCCTTAGGGTATCCTGGGTCCTCTGCAATAGACCCTCTGTGATGGAACACTGTGTGGTTTTAATCGGTTCGAGGCCGACATACCAGCTCACCCTTAGCTTCGGTGAGGTGAGCTCCGGAACTCCGTGGGGTTTTCTATTTAAAAACAAAAAAGATATCTGTATTAATGATAATTAATTAGAAAGATAGATAACTTACACATTATGGACGAACGTGGAGTTTTTTAAAATAGGACAGTAAGAAAAGCAGCCGATTAAAAATTTCTGTAAATTTTGAATCAGGAATCCTTTCTGAATCTGTAGATGTGTAATTAATTCACATGTCATTTGTTTTTACAAATTGGCGGCAATTTAAAAAGTGTCTGTCGTGCATCGAAATGCATTTGGCTAGAAAAAAATTTCACTCACTGATTGAGGACCTTCGTTGCGGTCTTACTCAACAAAAATGTTACGATAGACTTTGATTGGTATTTCAGTATGAATTCCCAACTCGTGCCACCGTTTACAACGGTTTAATGAGTTTAAACGTGGTCGAAGAAAACTCACTCAGGAGTCCTGAGAAGGACTTCTTTCTACGGCAACAACTGAAGATAATTGATCCTCTCAAAAAGCAGGATCCTTCACGACGACAACGCTCCAGTTCACTCCGCCAGACAGACTATCGAAGATGTGGAGTTAGTGACTCAAATTTACACTTTAACCGACAACAAAAAAGGAGAATGTTCAACTGTACGTATATCTTCTGGTATATTACTCGATTTATCAACCAATTGTAGACTGATTATCGTTTTTATTATTCACGGCGATCCCATTGTAAAAAAATAAGGATTAAATCCATGGGATACTAGAAAAAATAAGAATAAGTTTTTAAATTGCATTTGCATGCATAGGCGATTATATAATTTTTAAAAAGTAGTACAATAATATATTATGTAGATAACTAGCCAGTACTATACTAAAACAGGAGCAATTCTCAGACGGTCCGTTTTAACGAGTGTTAAAACGGGCACAAGACAAAGAGAGAGCTTTTATTCGCATGTGTAATATTCAATGCATGGTAAATGCATTTTTTCCGATGTTCATACATATCTAAAGATAAATAGATAAGTATTATAATGATTACAATAATGTTCAGTTACTAAATGGTTTTAAAGTTATATAAAATACTACGAGATTGTCATGTGATTTTAAAAAATACTACGGCCAGATATATGTACAAATAAAAGCATTAATATTGTAATATGTTTTGTAGTATGCGCTGCAATGCGTATGTTTATAGATGTTGCAAATACACTTAGATTTATAATAGATATACATACAGTAATTCCTATATCCCTATAGATGAAAGTTCTCTCAATTGCTTATTACGATACCCGCGGGAAGAGATCTGAGGGGGGGCCGTATTCTACTCCACGAAGAACAACAGGCCACTTATAATAGATTTTATAATCTTTAACATTTAAAATTTTAAGTAATATAACAATATATTCATAAGATGTCATAGAAATCGGTCACCTTTTTGCCACACTTTTAAAAAAAATTTAAAACCTGTTTACTAACAATTTTTTTGTTGACGTTATCTAGAAATGTTTAAGTTACGTAACTATTATTAAGATCATTCAAATGACACTCAAATGTCGAATTCCATCCATCCATCCGTTTATTGAGTCCGTAACTCTAGGGCTTGACATAAACTGTACACACATAAACTGTAAAAGCATAATCCTCCTTCTCGCGCAATCGGGTAAAAATAACGATATTCTTTGTAATGCCGGTGGAAGTTAGTTTCCTTATTCTGAATCAGTGCAGCGATAGTGACTAAGTAAAATACTTTTGCGTTTGTTGGCCGGCGGTGACCGCCGGACGGCCGGACGGACAAACATTGTATATTTGCGTACACCGTTTTTTGTTGGCGCCCAGCCAGGTGACCGCCGCCGTTGTGTTGCGACATGCAAATTATACAGGGTGAATACTTATTGCAATTAATTAAAAAATACGATAAGCAATCAATATATTTTATATTTAATACACATAGGTACATATGTACTTACATGTGTGGATTTTGATTGCGTTGTATTTATGACTCACTTTATTTTTTTAATCTTGGAAAGTCATCGGCATTAGAGGTCCTAATGGTGAGATCCTAACCTATTTGAATTTTCAATACTGTACTTTACATAATACTATAGTTCTAATGTAGAATTTGCTATAATGAAAAAAGTTGAGAAGATAAATGTAGGTAATATGTATTATTTTACGTGGAAGAGCCATGTTTAGGCAGTAATAGTCCGGCTCGACTGGAGTTATACAACTGCCTTACAGAAACTGCTAGACAAACAATATTTACATTGTAATTCCGTGTGAGTGAGGGTACCGATAGCCTATCTCCCTCTTTCCTCTTTCCCCTCCTCTTATCTAACCAGTTACTATTTCCTAGCCCTTCAAACTCCCTCTCTTTTGAGCCCCTACTCCTCCCCTTCCTCCCTTAAGGGCAGGCATCGCACTTACGACTCTTGAGTTGCAGGAGTCCATGGGCGGCGGTTGTCGCAATATCAGATGACCCGTCTGTCTGTCACCCTAAATCATAAGAAAAAAAAAAAGTTACCTGTTCATTCCTTTCCTCTATCTTTTACCCTATGTTTTTTCTTCTTTCCCATCCATAAAAGGCGGGCAGCGCACTTGCGACTGTTTGTTGCACTCCATGGGTTTCGGTTTCTCCTTTTACCAAAATAAGAAAACAAAAATATACTATTGCATATTTCAAATCAAGACACTGGACTTGTAACCTTGTTTTAAAAGGAATGTATAGATATGTACATATACAGAAAGAACATTTTAATACAAGCCTTAATATGCGTACATTAATATAAGGTATGTACCGGGCAGTTACTGTACAAAGGAGGGCCTGAAGCCAGTAATATTCGAAAATGCACCCACTGTTTTTCATACAAAGTGCATTAGCATCGTTGGAAATCTGTACGTATTTTTGTACACACGATAAATAGCCGGCAGTTCTCCTCGTTGTTAAATATTTGCTGATAACTTCCATCGGCGACGTATTTATGATCAACAGTTATTTTTGTATTCAAATTATTGCGGTTTGAGTTCATATTTTGTTATTTGGTTAACACAAAGATGACATGACAGTTTTTGGAATGAACTGGATCTATTCAGAGAGAATTAGAGTGAGAGTTAGAGTGTATACATTTCTCTTGGATAGGCGTGCACCAATTTAGGCTTGATGGTCACTTCCCATGAGCAGAGTTAGAAGACAAACGCCTATTCCAATAAATGAACTAGTCAGAACTCAGAATGCGTCATTACATCACACTATGCCGTTTTGTGCTCCGCGTAAAGATAAAACGTGAAGTAACGCTTGCGTTGCATTTCCCCGTTCTGTTCGTCTGTCCCCCTATATTATTAAAAAAAAAAAAAAAATTGCTTTAATATAGAACAGTATACATAAATAAATGGTCGAAACGTTGAATTTATGCTATTGAGTAGGTATTTTTTGTGAGAGGCCGGCGATGTTGTCTGCCTGCGATTTTTCTTAGCAAGTAACTGTTCAGTATTTAGAGATGTCTTGGCGTTAAATCTACTGTGTAAAATATTCAACTATAAAATTGGTATTCTAAAGGGTTAAAATAAATAAAAATCGGGTTTTAGAGACAGTGAGATCCTTGAAAAATAATCTAGATTCAATTCAACTGTTATAAACATATTTACCTAAGCTTTATGCGCTTTTGTACAAAGGTGATCTTAATTCCTAAGTCAATCTTCGGGTAGTGGGCATCAAAACGTTAAAATTAGAAGATAAAAACTAAAGTTACGAGCTAAGTGATAGGTACTTGAATATAATCCTACTGAATAATTTGCATGTGATATATACACAATATGACCTTAATTTGTTACATAATTACACGGAGATATCATACAAATATACAATTATATAAACATACAACTACAAAAACGTTATATTAAGAGTCACTTATTGGTCATTCACTGCACATGACCCTGACTGATGAGCCGGAGGTCGTGAGTTCGATTCCTACACGATACATAAATTTGTGTGATCCACAAATAGATGTCCCGATTATGGATGTTCTTTGTGTCAGTTGTTTGCAAGGTCTTAGTACGGGAGCTGTTTAGTAAAAATCTAAAAACGAACATGCCTGTACAATACTAGTCCTTACTTGTATTTTTAAATGCTTCACCACATTGTCAAAATAAGGAAGCATACTTTCTAATGAAAAGGCGGTTACTAAGTTAGTCGAAGATCTTTAAAGTTCAAAGTGTTCATGCGGGCACTGGGTGTCCAACTAGAGTAAGTACAAAGCATAGCTGTGGATAGTGGCAGATAATAAATTCACTTATCTCCAGCGCTCACACGACCAAGTTTTTCGACTTAAGATCTTAGTTACCGCTCGTTTGTGTAAGACTACTCACTGTGGAGTTGGCACATCTGTATTCTTTTGTAATTTGATATGGGAGTGAAAATGAAAGGCTAGTTATATTAGTTTTCTATAAGTTTACAATTGTATGTTTTCCACAACAGCAGTTACGAGTTGGTCATGTCAGTAGTAAAACAGTAGGATAAGTCATATTATGAGTAAAGTTAAGAGTACGAAAATTTTAAGTTCAGTAATTTCTAATTTGTACCTTTACGAAAGAAAAATGTAATAATTTTACTGTCTATTTCTTGCCTATGTTAACCTCCTTAATATGTTTATTTTTTTCCAATAGCTTCGTTGTGAGTGCATATTTATAGTTTTATATTCCTTAAATAATATTAAAGTGTTCAAAGTTACTTCTTATAACATCATATACAGTCGTGGTCAACTAATTAAGGACATTCAAGATAGTGGACAGCAATAACCGGCTATGTACATATAAATATAAAACGCTGTTGGTTTCTCAGTAACTATTATTTGCATAATTTGATCCGATTATTATACTATAAATGGCTGTAAATAAAAGATTAAATAAATATAAAAAAGTATTTAATATCAAAGGTTAACCATGTATTCAATTTAAGGTACAATTCTGTAGCTGGACATTTAATTAAGAACAGTAAAGTAAAATGAAAAATAGAGTTAAACAGAACTAATAATCTGCAGCATTTTAATTTCTTTAACAACTTCATTTTATTACGGGTAAAATCAGTAACCAGTAGCAAAACCTTTGTTAGTAATTACCGCTTGACACCGATGTGGCATAGACATTATCAGTTTCTGACATATTTCAACAGGAATGTTTGCCCATGCCTCACAAAAAGCTTCATTAAGTTCATCTAAAGTTGTGGTACGATAAATGGCAACTTTTTTCTTAATTTCGTGCCAAAGGTGCTCGAATTGGTTGAGGTCGGGGCTATTTGCTGGCCAATCTAGCACTGATACCGACTGTCTGTTAAGAAACGACTTGACTGAACGGGCTGTATGTTTTGGGTCGTTATCATGCTGAAAAGTCCATATAATAGGAAGATGTTCCTCAGCATAGGGAAGCATAGTTTCTTCTAATATTGCCTTGTATTGATGTTGGTCTAAGTTACCCTGAACTTTCCTCACAGGTCCCACTCCACGTCCAGAAAATGATCCCCACATTTTAATGTTTCCTCCGCCATGTTTCACCTGCTTTTTTGTGAATCTTGGATTCATTTCCGCTTTTACAGGACGCCGTACGTATTGCCTTCCATCTGAAGAAATCAAATTAACCTTGGTCTCGTCAGAGAATAATACATGTTGCCATTGGTCGTAGGTCCAATGTCCATATTTACGTGCAAACGCCAAACGTGCATTTCTATGCTCTTTCTTTAACAACGGTACTTTGCGAGCCACTCTTCCGAACAACCCTGCTTCTACCAGACGTCGTCGAACTGTCCTCGCTGATACACTGACTCTTTCGTCTGCCCCAAACACTTCATGTTTAATTAAAATAGAGCCTAGAAACGGATCTTTCTTAGCTAACCTGGTTATCATTCTATCTTCTTGCGGAGTTGTTTTTCTCGATCTTTTTTTTCTGGGCACATTTAAAGTTGTGTTATTGCGCCTGAAATGTTGCACTGCATTGCATACCATAGTTTTTGAACAATTTAAATATCCTGCTATCCTTCGGTATGACCAACCACGCTCGACAAACTTCATGATAATTTTTCGTAGTGTTGCATCGCAACTTTTATTTTTGCCCATTGTTCTTCAAAATAACTCTCAAAACTTGAAATTACAAATCTAGATTGCCGCCAAAACTACCACAAAGAATAGGAGAAGAAAGAAAATAATAATTGAGATTCAGATTTTGAAACTAGAACGCAATATCTCAGTGTCCCTAATTAAATGGCCAGCCAGCATTCTTTGAACAAATAGCACTGTGATCATCTATCAGCTATACTGTAAAGAGGTTTAATGTTTAAGAAGTTGTTATTGTTTGTATAATTAGGCACATAAATGACTAATTATACTTACATGTAAAAGATGTGGAATATTGTTTAGACTCGTTGGAAAATAAAAAATAAATTCACAATTTGGATTAACTAGAGAGTGTCCCTAATTAGTTGACCACGACTGTATTTGCTAGTGACGTGTCAATTTGTTAGTTCTTGTAATTATCTACTAGCATACACATAACTAAATGAGTGTACAAATAAAAGCGAAAGATTGACTTGGATCTCAGTTTAAAATATTTGTAATATCCTACTCCATACAACGGAGGTATAGCGGGCAGTCGCTAGGCCGCGAACGACCCTCCACGTCGTATAGGGGCCTGATTGAAAAGTTGTTTTAAACCACAACTTTTCAACTACAGCACGAACGCGGTGACTTAACAAGTCCATGTCAGTACGTGGACTTGGAAACTGTTCTTGAGCTTTGTTTGAAATTCACGAGGAGTTTCAGGTCCACTTTAAACTTAGAACCATAGAAGGTGGATTACAAAGTGTGTTAGGGTAATTCTTAAATTTAATAGGGCCATGCTTAACATGTGATTAAAAGATTTAATACTCTCAATTAGTGATAGTCGCAACTAGTGATGGTAAATTTCTGAGAATATTCGGGCAGCAAGAACTTTGCTATTAAGTTCTCTGGAACATTTTCTTGGAAGTTAATTTACGAGAATTTTAAAATATTACAGCAATAGTTAAATTTTACTACTTTACTTTACTACTTTTATAAAATAGAAAATAAAATAAAATAAAGTTAAATAATACTAAATAAATTTAGATAAAATAAAATGACATAAAGTGAATTAAAATAAAATCATTATCTTAACTAAAATAACATAAAATAAAATTATATAAAGCAAAATAAAAGAAAGTCACTATATGTTACCTAAAATCACAGTTTCCATTGTAAATCATTAAAAGTTATGATAAAAATATTTTGAGACAACATGAGAGAATAGCAAACAAAAAAGTTTTATTTTGAAACTAAAAATTATTGTTTATGTATCATCTATTTTGCAATTTCATTTCCATTTTTTAGATTCTGTTTGTTCTGAAAATATTCTTTTTGACAAAATATTCTCTGACCCATGATGCGACTGCAACACGAATGCGGTCCGATATTTCAATTCTAGATGATAATATCCAAAATTCGCAAGCGCAGTCTAAAGTGTGCAAAGACGTAATTAGCACGATCGCACTTTTTTAGCGTCAATCATATTAACAGTTTTCACTTAATAAGAATCACTACGATTGCGGTGGTTATTTTTAGAAAATTTCTTAATTTTTAGGTACATCTGCATTCACCCACTTAAGTCCTAAAACTTCTAGGCAAATGATCTACAACTAGAATACAAGCATAAACAAGTTTTACATGAACAAGTCTATTTCCTTTTGTTTTTGTAAATTATGAATGTTGAGCGGCAATTATTGCTCAGATAAAGCCCACATCTTACTATCCAATAAACAATACACTGTCACCATTATCAAACAAATAACGTTATTAAATTATATATCTGGCAACACTACAATATTAAGTTAATAAAATTCAGCAGCAAGTGGGCAGACAGGTAAACAAATCAGAATTATTAATGTTTTAGCCAGGTCAATATATTAAACAATGTAATTCGAACTCTGAGGACAGCCAGAGGACAGCTATATACTAATTGTTAGTTGTGCAATACGGCACAACGGTATGAATGAATTATCATTTAGAATTAACAGGATTGTTGACGTTAGAATGTGTTAGAGGAATTATTTCCTTAAATTTTATACATCTTCAACGAAATAGCAACGATATAGATTATTTAAACTATAGCATTGCCCAGTGCACTGTGTACTCTTGAACTGTTTACGTAGATGCTGCCTGTAGAATGCTTTTAAAATCTGTTTGACGCATTAATACACAAGACACATCTATTCGAGAAGAGTATTTAAAAAAAAGCATATATTATTATATTAATTTAATTATCTCGCTTCCATCCCGTAATGAGAATATTTTTTATGACTCCAAGAAAACTCTTTCATTTCCGTTTGAATTTTTGATACCTTCAAAAATTTGGAAGCACACACTTAAAAACCTATTAATGGACGAAATTTCTGGTATGTATATGAAGTATACAATTTTTCAAGGCATTCTCTAAACTTTACTAGCACACACGCTTCGTAATTGACTGTAAATGTATTTAATGCTGGAATCTCGTCATGCGCTGATCTGTCTTTGTGACTGTTGTAAATACGTTTGATCAATGGTTATTGCCTTTTGGAATCAACAAGGTGGTCAGAGCTAACACTTGGTGTTCAAATAAGGGTAATATTACCATAATTTGACCAGCTCGAAGTATGTGTCACGATATCTCTCACCCACACGAAGAATATTTGTTCTCCTGCATGTTTCTAGTTCTCAATCATGAGTAGAAAATCATCCATCTATCAGATTTCATATCAAGTGAGTCGGACTGAATTTTTTATCAGTTTAACAGTAGTACGTGAAATTTCAATATACACACGTATACATGCAGGCACACAATTATATTCACACACGTATGTGTGCACACATAAACACACATGCACACGTATAAATAACTAAATCTATTGTTTAGTATGTTTCAAACTATGTATGTTCTGTGGAACATACATAGTGTAGATGTATACATAGTTTACATGATCATTGCAAGAAATTTTGTATCATTTGTTTTTGGGAAGAACTGATTCACAATATACAACTCACGCTAGTTTGGGAATCAGGGCTTGCACTTGAATTATACCTTTTGTTTGTTTCTCTCAGATGCTTTAGATTCTTTTTTGACTTGTTTGTTTGATTTATGGAACAATCTTAAGTTACTTTTATGGTTTTAGACGATTTATCTATGTAAACCCCCTTAACCCAAAATTCAATTTATTTAATTCAATCCAACAGTCTATTGATCTGGTATTCTGAAACTCAAATTATCCCTGCGTGGTGTGACCTCCGGATGACCCGTCGTCATTCGGACGTCACCCCACGCACTATTCAAAATCCACATTTCTCGACCTGTACGCACATTAAAATATTATTTAACCAGTGATTACCATAATAAATGTTAATAAAGTCACTGTACATGCGCATTAGCCGGTAATAAATCATTTGCGGCTCGCTATTGGTTTTTAGCATCGGTCTGTATCAATTATGGCACGGACTATGGCGAGCGTTTATGTGTAAAATGGTGGGAAAGATGCTTTAGTTACATTCACGCTCACACATCCCTAAAGGGGTAAGCATAGGCGTCTCAAACACTCACTTCTTGCCAACCATGACTTAGTTCCACTTACGTAATACAACAACGTGGTACAACTATCATTCGGGCACTGTATGACTGTATATCTACTATCTGTTAGATAACAGTCTCATCCGTCATCGCTTTTTATGAATTGTAGAGATGAGGTGGCCTTATTCTACTATATCGAATACCACACACAATATTTAAAGATGTAACACATTGGCATTATTACTATTCCTTTTCCTACCGACGCTTATGCAAAACACCGTTTAAATCCTAAAAATAAAACAAAAGAAACGCTGTATTTATGGCCAATAATTAATAAACTCTTATGATAACTACACGTTAGTTTCCTCGTCATTAAGTTTCTGTAGTGCGTGATTCGTCTCCGGACATGTATTGATTGTAACTTTAATCATTTAGTCTAAAAACTGGTGGCCAATCAAGTCATGTTTGCAATTTTTAAATGTGGAATAGTGTGAATTATATTCAATATTTTTGTATTGTTGAGCACTTTACCGGTCGTTTGTGATGGAGTATCGCGGGCGTACATAATCGCAGGCCTTACGACTCAGCGCCCACGTGAGACTGTCCTGCAGGACTAGAGTTTAATAAAGGTGGGAATACACTTAAACATACCGTAAAAGGATGAGATTTTTTTTGGCAATACAATTCGAGCAGTGTTATTGGTTTTTTATTATCCTTTGCATAATGCTATCAGAAGCTATATTTTAACTACTGGGTGGAAAAACCAGTGTGGAACGCTAATATAATATTTATGTAACTCAGTTCCTTTTTGTTTTTTTAGTATAGGTTTATAGGACAAAGATATTACGCCACCAATTTTCTACTACATAACTAAGTAGGGTAAGACTTACCTTCTAAATGCTTCTCAATTATTCTTAATCTTGCATCATATGTAAGAAATGCTTACAACAACAGAATTACACTATGATATTGTGTTCGAGCCTTAACCCTACGCTAAATCGTCTTATTGTTATGTTATGAATATTCAGGAAATGATTAATATTTATCGTAGTCATGGTTTTGTCGTACGAAGGCGTTAAGTTTTGACTTCACAGACTGTAATACAGAACACCCTTGCTGTTTGAAATACATTTTGTTACACTAGCTTGAGGCTGAAGTTTTTGTCTATTCCTCATCGTAAGTACTTTTTTTTTGTGATGAAAGTTGCCATATGCGTCTTTCTTTCAAAGCTTTCTTTCTTTAAAGTTAGAGGGCTCCGACATCCTACATCAGGCAGTTCGTTTTATATGTACATGGGTGTGCGATCCTAACTCGCTAGAGCTACTGCTCATACTTTATTACTAACTTCTTATAGGGCAATATGAGTGTCTGTATGTAATGTATGTTACTATAGAAAAGGAAGGTAGGAAGGAGGGCTGGTACAGTTGGACTGGGGAGTATAATCAATAGCTCAAGCTAGTCAGGGTCGCATAACTATATTTCGAACTGACTGGTGCCGAGAAGTCCGATCCCTCTAACTTCTATACTTCTGGGGATACTACGAACCGTGGTAAAGTACATACCACATCGTCAAAGTGGGAGGCGAAGTTAAAAAATAAAAAAAAATAAATTAAAAAAATAGAGAAATAGTAAATAAAACAAATAATGCCCGTTTTTATAAGGTTTATATTTGTTTCGAGTTCTTTGCCATAATTTGTTTAAACACTAGAAAACTATCCTATCACTTCCGCGGTATATCTTTGAAACTACAGGTACGGTACCATCATCCTATATGTATGTATGTAAAGACAATCACCGGTTACTGTCACATCACATCAGGAAAGAAACAGCAAGTACGAGTACAGTACAAGTTACATATTATGTAGTTTAACTTGCGACCTGTTTCCATAGTAACCCTTAGCATGGTGCAAGCCAGCTGATCCGGGCCGCAGAAGGCCGCAGTCGTTATCGGTCAGCGAGCGACCTTTGCGAAGAAGCCTCTGCGGCTTGCACAATTTGGCGCTTTATGTGCGAATTTGTTAGAGTTAAAAATATTGATAGGTTTGATTTCATGACTATATTCTTATAGAATGTTAAAAAAAAAAATGTATTACGTTTATTATTCACTCATATACATACATATATACGCGGACGCCTGCTTCCTTCAAGAGGTTGGCATAGGTGTATTAAACACCCACATTTTGCCAATTAGAGTTTGGTCCCATATGGTTTATTATTATTGATTTCGTAAATAACCGATTAATGGGAGAACAAAATTTATGGAATGCCCTTCCTCTCGAAATCAGGATGGATATTACAAAACACAACTAACCGGCCTATAAAAATTATTAAATGACGCTTCATACATCACAACTCGTACAGGAATTTAGATGAATGGTAGTGACAACTTACAAGCAGGGACACCTGCAACTCAAGGGTCGTAAGTGCACTGCCCGCCTTTGAAGGTGATGAGGGATGGGGAAATACAGGGAATAAAAAAAAGACAGGAGGGATGAATAGATAAGAAAGAGGAGACGGGGGATGAAGTTCACTCATTTCGGGGAAATGCAAAGGAAAGTTTTCTGCGTGGCCATGGTATTGCACCGGGCGTGCCGGCCCATTCGTGCTCAAGCATGGCTCTACCACTGTTTAGAGTTTTATTTATTCATACAATATTTCTTTATTTATATATCTATCTATTTATAAATATTATGCATCTATTAAATATTGTTTTATATTATAAAAGAAAACATTAAAATGTATTTGTTTTTAGTTAAAGATTGAATTCATGAGTCATTACTCTATAAAATAGTAATGAGATATATATATATAACAGTTATATTAACTGCTTGAAACCGTAATAATGCAAGAGAGTTTTCGCTAGTTTCTTTTATGGACAGTCGCCTGCCAGACCACAACCCTCATGATGAGATAAAAGATTATTACACACAATTTTTTAAACTATAGTAGAATTAGATGTATACAAGAAAAACAATTAACGCTAACATCTAAACTAAGCCGATGGTGTATCATAGGCATTAGTTTTTTCTACAAACTTACAGACGTGTTTAAAGTCAGACAAGACAATACAAGACAAGGCACTCAAATTTAATAAACAAAGAATAAATATTTCTTTATAATTAAAAATAAGGTATAAATATATGGCAAACGAAAATAAAGAAATGCATAATTAACAGTTTAAGTATAATGAAGACAGATAGATGGTATATTGAAGATTTGTAGAAGAACCTGGGATAAAGGATAAGGAAACAGGACTGACACTATCTTAACTCCTAAAATTTAGGGTCGCATACCCGTATGCTAAGTACTAGATCAGGAACTCTTCAATTAATATGTTTATGTTTTTCCAGGCTGCTTGAGAAGGAGGGTAACGTTTTTCAAAATACTTCAGATTGAATGCAACTTTTAATTGAAATAACCGAATATAGAGGGCGGTAGATTGGATAGAGAATGCAATAAGAGAAATATGTCGAACAATTAATCATATATTATGCTATGCCATACTATGATTTCTTTTCACGTCACTTTCGACTCTAAAGGTCGGTGATGATTGAAAGTGAAGTATGAGGTTTTCTGCTTCTTTTTATTATCATGCTTTCGTTAGGTTCACTTTTACTCCGAAGTTATTTATAATATATCAAATATAAAAAAATAAACAAAAATGTCAATGTGTTAAAAGAAATGAAGCAAAAATGTTATTTCCCTGGTGATATGTAAGAGTTTTTCTTGAGATGGGCCTAGATTAGAACTAGCTCTTCGGCCCTTTGGATGACTGTGTTTAATTCTAGAGACAGAGCTAGCTTCTGCTAACTGCTAGAAATCTAGATTGGGATGGAAGAGACTGAGCCAAAATTACATTATTTGCGAAGGCGTCGTGTTTCCTTGAAATACTATTTTCTAGTTTGGTGTTTATTTCTGTATCCTGCTAGAATCTAGATTGAGTGAGCAAAGGCTTCGTGCATGTGACACTTTTTATAAGTGCGAGGCATGTACATACGAGGGAGGATTGAAAAGTTCTCAGCCTAGATAAGAAAACAAGACAAAATGCATACAAAAATATTTTTATTTTTACACAATGTCCATCTAGCTCAATGCATTTCTTCCGTCTGCTCTCCAAAGCTTTTACACCATTTTCAATCCACCCCATCATCCACAGTTTATTTACCTCTTCGTGCTTTAAGAAAATGAGTGGTCCCCTTACCTTATTTTGGTTATTCGTTATTATCATTGGAGAAAACTCAAAGACATCCATTATCACTACTTAACAAACCTTGTAAACTTTCTAGTTACAAAGTAACATTCATAAATAACCTTCAGCTAACTTCTAATATCACGAATAACGCCGTCCCATCCGGCTGGGATGGTGACATTTGCGCGCGCTGGCCGCTTGACCTATACCGACGATGCTAAGAGCATACTAGTATCTTCAGTAGATGAATCGACTGGTGATGTGATTGGAATCATTGAATAGCTGTCATTATCTGAAAACTATGGTATATAGAATATCATTACAGGATTACTAAATAGTGACTAGACTATAGTGCACCTTTCACTTTATTTTTTTTAATTGGGGATGGTTAGACTGCAAGTAGTCTAATCGTTATGCTTGAATAGAAACAAATACAAAAAAAAATGTTAATACAGCTTTTACCTGGGGGCTTTGTCCACTAAAAAGTTTTTATGTCGTACCTCGAGAGCAATACTTTTTTTTTCTCAATGAAAGGTACCTTATGCCCTTTTCTGTAGACAAGAGGTACATTCTTGGCTATGTGTGTGCAAAGTTTTATGGTAATCAGTCTAGCAGTGAGGACGTGAAAACTAATACGAACGTGATAAGAAATAAATTTAATTTCGCATTTATGATCTTAGTGGTATTTTGTGTTGCTGTTTGCCTAAAAATGGTAGTGATTGGAAATAACTGTTAATAGTTAGTTAAACTAACAACACTTGGTTCTGTAAAACCTTTCTGTAAGGATTTCTAGAATTAATGCAAGAAAAATAACTTTTCCCAATTAGTATACATAACAATTCCAGTAAAATATTGCATAAAAAATAAACCAATAAGGAGAGCTTTAAGTATTGCCTATTTATTTATTATTTACTTGATTTTTAACATGTTTTAGTAGTATACACATATACAAAGAGACTATATTATTAAAATATCTTAAAAAACTACATTGTAGACAGAACACTATAGCTATAATTTAAACTACATATGCATACTCTGTAAGCAAGACTATAAACTCACAAAATGTCCAGATTTGCGTAAGAATATAACTTAACTCGAAATGTCTACAAGTTCATTAGGAGATTGAAATGCTAGGGACACGACTACACTCTGTTATTATTCGTGCTAAGCTTGTAACATTCCCTATGATTGGAACAGGCTTCCATACCATATTGAGACGTAACCCCGAGGTAAGCGTCAGTTGTTTATTGCATTTATTGCTTTGGTTAGATGTAATTCAATAATAAGATATTACTTTAGTGACTAGTTACAATGTTTGCACATTGTTATTTTCAATCGATCTGTATCAAAAATATCCGTCTCTTTCCTGTCAATATATTGTTAATTATTCCATCTGATTCCTAAAATAAAACCTGGATGTATTTTTCGATATCGAAATACCCACGTGAGTAAAACCGTTTTTTTAAGTATATATATGTACATATATGAAATAATGTAATTTAAATATCAATATAATTATAAAAATTTAACAAATACAAAAATATAATATAAATTCTCCGCAATTTCCTAGGTCTCATATCAGTGCTACCAATATTATGGGGACAGACAGACGGGTCATCTGCTGGCAAGTGACAACCGCCTTCTATGGACACCCGTAACGCAAGAGTCGTAAATGCGCTGCTCACCTTTGAGGGTGATGAGAGTTGGGGGCTGCGGGGAGGGGAAGAAGAAAAGGTGTATGAGGGGAAAGGAAAGAGGAGAGGGAGGGAGTTAAGCTGTTACTTCGCAACCGGTTTTCTGTGAGGCCGTCTTATTGACCCATTCTTGCCTAAACATGTTTCTACCACTATTAATCTGTAATGTTATCTATAATTAAGGTACCCTAAAACTCCCACAATTATAAGTATGTATTAAGGAAACAATTTTACTAAGGTCTCTTTTTAGTTAAACTAAATTGATAGGGACTTAGCTGTTTTCCGTGAACTTTCTGGAAATTGCGACTCGCTTCCGAGATCTGGGATTGATCTAAAAATTTCATCGATAAACTATAAATACTTCATTTTCCTTCTCTACGTACCTGGAAAGCAAATAGTACTGCAACAGCAACTGGAAAGCAAGAACCCCGAATTAGATACGAGGCTCCTCGTAGCTCCTAGAGCTGCTGATAATCTCTCACCTAAGAAGAAGCATCAAAAACACATCAGCAGCATGAAAAACACATCTGTCTCATAGTCATCTGTCGTCTCATGCCGCCAAGCGTCGGTCGCAAGCTACTTTCCTGCTCTATCGCCTAGCTATCATATAGTGCAACATCATAATTAGTGAAGAACCATCATACTTTCTATCTAAATCTAACTTATCTAAATTTATATTAAACTCAACCTAAACTTACACTCTCTTTTATTTCATACTTCTTACTTCTAAAAACGTCACATAATATTATAAAAAAAAATATTATTATAAAAATTATTTTATTATACAAAAATATTGATTATTTACAGATTAGATGAATATGTTAAAATTCTTCTTTTGTTTAAATTGAAGAAAAACAAGTCCTGCATAAAGAATTATTCTTGTGTCACGGAGGACCTGACGTGGATGCAGTACAGCTATTTATGGATCAAACATTTGTTTTTCCTGTCTGGCCACCGAACCTACGCTGTACCTAGCTGTAGTTAGCTAAGTTCTCAAGGTCACTTAATACTATAATAGATAAACATGAAACACATTCATTGCTTTTAAAAATTGAATAAATAGAATTTGGGTATACCGAAGGACGTCTAAACAGCCTGAAATTTCGATTTAATTTTGGCGAACATTTTTGGGGAAATGTTATAGAGATACTCTGATTTTATTTGTACAATTCAGCTTCTAGTGAGTAAAGTAAGTCCAGACTTAATGCTCTATAGATTCCCTTGACAGAACTATGTAGCTTCTGTAAAAGGTTCTGAAAAAAGTTTAACTATTTCCAAGGCACGAAGCCAAAAATAAATTCTAATTAATGGTCAATCGATCACTAAAGGCCTGACATGGCTACAATTTAATAAATTATATGATTGCGATTACCTGTTGACCTTTAACCTAACATAAGAAATAATTTCATAGACACGGTAAATAGCACAAATTTTCAATCAGGATTAGAACCGATTCATTTTAAAACTAGTCTCACGAAACTATTGACCTTTCAATGTTCTCATAGTTACGAATAATATCTCAGTAACAAGCGAATCTTTCTGCAAATATGGTTGTACAGGACTATGGATTTAGTACTATTAAATATTCAATACGCAATAGTTTTGCAATAAATCTTCATAGAAGGCTATCAGAATAGGAACTATCTGATCCAGAATATTAGCGGTCATGGGCGAAGAGCCATTGTATAGAAGCCAAAAGCTATTCAAATAGATGCCCATAGAGGGCCCCGCAATTTGGTTCCAACGAAGTGTTTTGACACCTTCATACATAAACATTTGCACCGCTTAAAAATTCTGGTTAAGTGGCACCATCTCTAACCTAAGCTTAGCAAAGCACACAGTTAGAGTTAAAATATTAAGTTTATTTTAAGTAAGTATAAGAATCTTTTGGTCCCACATATTTTGTAGGTAACCGAATTTTTCGAGTCAGCAAGCATTTTTTTTTTAATTCCAGCGATGTGTGTGTCGTGTTGATGGCAATATACATTAATCTCGTGGTAATATTACGGCCTCACAGAAAACAGGTTGTCAAATAATTATTACGTTGTATTTACCAAGTGAGCTAGGGTGTCGGTACAGGGACTCTATACATAAAAACACATACTACATGAATCTCCATTCGATATTTGATATTTTATTAAACCTTATTGATAGCTACTGTAATTATTTAACTCACATTTAAAATGTTTTTGTATGATATCGGTTTTATTTCATGCTTTATTATTTCAAGGAGTAAACGATTTTCAAATTTTTAACTAAAGTTAAGCTTGTCGTGCAATTGTCCTAACAATGATATAATATATTATCAACCCGCTATTGTGTGCAAGGTGAATGCTTATTATTCCGCGAAGTGCGGTCACCAGCTGATTATTATTCCCCTATTATCGTAATATAATAATATTACTGCTCTCCCTAGATGGGACGGAATAAGGAAACGGATTGAGGAATTGCTTTATGATTTATTGACATAAGCGGTTTTGTCACGAGGCGGCTACGAGCTTACTGTTTCCTATTACTTTATTGTTTTAAAGAAATGCTTTAAAGAAATTATTTTTATGTGATCTTTATTCACCCTAAATGCCAGCTTAATCAAGATTTTGACAAAAACCTTCAATGAAAAAGTCGGACCGTATTAACGTTATATTTTCTATGACTAGAATTTCTGCCTGACTTTTATTATAAGTTTATTTATATAAATAATATATATAAATAAGTTAATTTACGACTATTTATATATACCGGGTGTCTCCGAATTCAACGTTACATGTTAAGGGTGCCTCGCACAACCGGCTTATGGAACAAATTGTCGCCTGCCGTATTTCCGAACCGATACGACCTTCAAACCTTCAAGAAGAGAGCGTACCTCTACCTAAAAGGCCGGCAACGCACTTGTGACTCTTGAGTTGCGGGTGTCCATGGGCGGCGGTAGTCACTTACCATCAGGTGACCCGTCTGCTCGTTTGCCCCCTATCGCATAAAAAAAAAAAAAAAAAAAAAGGGGGGGGGGTAAATCTATTTTATTTTTATTTTTTTTATTGACACATTGTTTTATAAAAGTAGTCGAACTATAAGGGCAAGTTCTTTTAAAAGTAGGCACATGTTATCATGATTCTAAAATGGGATAATACTTATTGTATTTCAAAGTAAATATTTTCACATCACCGATGTTGCATAGCTCATAATGCTATCTCATTAATATGCTTTATGTGCTGCACTATTTAACAAATACTTAGATATTTGTTGATAGTTGTGTTAAAAACATTGCTTTGTATAGTTGCCTAAAGGACGAATAAAACTAAAGCGTTGTGTTATGCATTGAAACTGTCACAGCTACTAATCTGTAACTGATAAAATGTGTATTGAAGAAGTTGCTCTTTACAACTTTCACTTTTAAATTATATATTTTCTTGTATTTACTTTAATTCGTTCTGTTTAGGGGACAATGTAACTGTTTATCGCTAAGTTTACCACCATGATTGAAGACTGATGTCGTAAAAGGGAACTAAGTTTTCCACTTTCTATTGACATTGTTAGGTTTTATACTTATTAAGATGCTTTCCTTTATATAGAAACTTTTGCTTTGTTGACTTTGAATATGCAATAAGAAATATAAATAGATTTTTGAGGCATAGTGCACTTTGGATAGAGTTTTGCTCCTAAGAAGATATATGTTGGCGAAATCAAGTTTTATATTCCCTTGTTTTCTTTTCCTATAACATGAATATGTATTAAAAAATCAATTATTAATAAAAGATAATAATAATAATCAGTTGGTACTTCAAGATATCATATTTAAGGACAAAAATCAAATTTAAAAATGTAGCTATTAGTAGTATACAAGGTTGTAATTAATTGTTGTGGTAGTGTTAGTGATTGAACTATTAGCCATAATTTTCTAAAACTTGAAAAACTCTTGCTTTCACAAAACAGCTGATTTGAGATACAGACACATATTTGCGTTGCATGGGTTAGCGAATGTTAAGTATGTTTATCTAAGTCTACACTAAGAGCGTAAGCTAAGAATGTTTTTGTATGTATTATAATGTTATCAACATGTATCTTGGTGTTAAGGCGTCGGCAATACAGTTCGGTCGAATCCTTTAGTAGTAAGTGATGTTAGAGCATAATTTCACATGTTAAATATAAAGGAGTAAGATACACGATACATCTCCCACAACCATTAATAAATTTACTTTTTACCTAACAGTGATAGTCAAATTCAAAGGGAATATTCAACAAAACGTGTAAACAGGTTTAACGAAAACTTTAGAATTGTAAGAATAATTGTTTTTAAATAAATTAACGTAGTAACACATAAACGACTGAAATACACACATACAGTAAAACAGAAATCAGGATTTGTATTCAATAAAATAGAATTGGATATACATGTAAATGTTTGAAAAGTTATGACAGTCACATGAGATTAAAGTTTTCATTCAAACTCATACATACTCGTATGTATTTATACTCACGCGGATGTCCAAGAAGGGGTAGGCAGACGCGTCGGAAATACCTTATTTTTGACAACCATTCTTTAGTCCCACTAAATAATATAATAAAAACAATCCCCTGCGCGGATATCCCCTGCGTCTTGGAGCCCCCTGGCCTTTCGCGTTCGCGTAAAGAATAAAGGGGCCATGAGGGTTGGAAAAGAGAAAAGGGCGGTGAGGAGAGAGGAAAGAGGAGAGAGGGATAAGGGACGGAAAAGAGGAGAAAGGGAGTTGGGCCTCTGGTACACTCACTCCCTCAGCATTACAATAGAGGCTGTGGTATTGTAGTGTTACTCCTAGTCTTATAGATGACAGTACGATGCCTTAGTCGGAAGGAACTTGGAACTTGAAGAGATAAAGTGGTCCTGCAGTACTCCAACGAGGACCAAACGCAATTCAAATTTATCTGCATATTACAGTAATTAATTAATAGTATTATTTCGAACAGTTACGAAGCCAATCTAATATATTAGCATAAGAATACCTTTGTACGACTGGTAATGAACAAGACACAACATGCGCATAATTGTTCCTTGGACTGACGCAAATCTCAGGCCAAGGGCCAAGCGAGATCCATAATTCACCCGTACACACAATTTCAAATAATACTTTGGCACACAGCCTAGAATAAACTGTAATAAACATTATAACCAAACCTAAAAAAAACATAAACAAATTTAAATGAAATTATTCTATGATCGAAACTATTCTACTGAAATAAAAACGTAGCTTAAAATTTCAAATGTTACATGACATGACTCATAAAACAACAGTTGGTTAATAAAATTTAGAGAATTAAATTATTCTGTGGTCAAAGCTCGATGCTTAAGGTCGCCAGTGAACACACGTCGTAAAGGCTGAATAGGTCACCCGTGAGGGGGTTAAATGTCAACTTGGGACTCGGGTCAATGTTATGTTACATTGTTATGTAAATTTTGTGTCAATTATATTACTAGTTTGTTTGTCAACCAATCCTATTGTTAGAGTTATAGAGGAGAATATTAGGATGGGTAGCACAACTTTTTCATAATATAAACACAAGGATATTGCAATATTGGATTTTTTAATTAAAGGGCTCAGAGTTCCCGTCACCAGCCAGTTCGAGTTATAGGTATGCGACCCTGACTTGCTCGAGCTATTTGCTTTGGAGTACAGAAGTCATCCGTGTAAACAATATCCCTTTTCTATCCTCACTTTCCTGGCTATATATTCCAAATTTTCATTTCCAATTCCACCCAAAAGTGCACGGATGACGGCAATAGGCTTATCCCTTATGACGTAAATGAGACTCAATTATAATCGGCTAAATATGGGCGTACCCCTGCCTACCTCCTCGGGTATGTTTGTCATAAAGTGTTTGTTTGTTAAATCCTAACATGGATTGTAGTCAATTTTTTTTTTCAGTTAGTGCATTTGTAATAAAGAATTCCTAAACTTATTGTAATAAAGAATTCCTAAACTTATTTTTTGATAGTTACGTAAGCTAATATAATTAATTGTTTGTGGCTCATATAATTAATAGAGCAACCTCATTTCTGATTAAGAGAACAGATTTTTATCTATCTGACGGTATATATACAGTCATACTGTGCTCAGATGAGGGTAATAGGCCTGCCTGCTATCACGTAAATGGGACTTAATGATCTAGGGCAAAGTGGGCATTTAAAATGCTTCTGCTAACTCCTTCGGAAACATAGGCGTTAGTGCATGAGCTTGATGTGGGCATGAAATAAACAGATAGTTATTACATGTAAACAAACTGATTATGTTTGCTATATTCATCTGAGTCGCAAACTGACAGTAACGCCTCTTTTCGCCTTTCAAATTGTTGATGTTTTGAAGAATGGAGAGGTCAGAAGTATCTGAAACCGGCGGGCTTGTATGAAAGTTTTAATGACAGTGAAGAAGCTCGTGATGTATGTAAGGATAGAAGCAAGCGTGAGCTTATGTACTCTGTGTTTGCTAACTTCCAGTGAAGGGGTTTAAAATAAACCATTTTTTTTAGTTTACACAATAAATATCGGTACTGGTAACCACCTCCCATCAGTGGCCATTTATTTAGGATCTAAGTTCACGTTAGTGATTTCTAAGTTTAGAAAATATTCGAGCTCTCTTTGACCCTTGCTTTTAGATTGACTTGTGAACCTGTTGAACAGTCTAATGTCTTTGTGGATGCGAAGTCGTGGGCAACGTCTTGTTGTAAATATAATAAAAAGGTAATTATTTTGTCGTGGTCTAGGAAAGCGAACAAAGAATAATACATTATATTGTACCTATATTGTAAGTCAGAAGCGTCAGCGTCTAAGCTATTAAAAAAATACCTGACAATGTAGAAGCAAAAATCATTGTAATCGAAATAAATATTCACGTTATTCGAATCTGGTTTTAAAAATAGTTTAATTTAAAGTTTAAAATTATAGATCACTTTTGAATCTTTTTGGACTGAAGATTGAGTGATGATTTGTTGAGTTCATTAAATTTTATTAAACACAAAATCCAAAAATAAATTTTATTCATAGCAACTGGTTCAATTATCTGTCGTCGATCAGATCAAATGGCGATATTACTACTTATTCTACTCTTGTCTTTTCAATTTCTTGTCTTTACCGTGTTATGTCTGTTTAACGAAATAGTAGATTGGACTGTTATCTATAAGGCAGTATAATGTCATCCAGGCACTGCATGACTGTATGCATATATATATTATATACAGTCATACATTGCCCGGAAGAAGGCAATAGGCTTGCCCCTTATTACGTATATGGGACTAACCTTTGACTGTCTAGCCCTTCGGGAAAATAGGCATGAGTGTATGTATGTGTATATGTATAATGTTCGTATTTTCTTTAATTATGATTTTACACTTCCGCGTGTCTTTTTTGTAGGGATGTAATGGAAAATCTTTATCGATGTCCTTCGCCAAAGAGAGCAAGGGGGCCTCTCGGACTCTTAGTGATTAAAAACCACCCGGGCCATCTTCTGCTTGCTTTGATCGGGGGAACTAGAGTTACATTTTCATTCTTTCGTTATCCTCGACAAACATTAACATACACTCACTCAAGACGGGTCATGTCACCCTGTGCGACAGTAACCCTAAAGTGGCAAGTGCTCGTAGTTTTATAGTAATCCATATAGAGCCAATTAATTATGTTAGTTACTCTGTTATATAAATACAAATGTTATTGAAATGTATATATCGGGAATTACATTAGTTTTAGAATAAAAACTTTCGTGAATTAGATTCATATTTATTTAAATATACGGTTTTCCTCACGTGTGTATTTAGGGGATGCCCGACTAGGTCGGTCTCGACAGGAGGCCTTTTTCCATGGGTAAGTCGTCCAGCCGCGACGGTAATGGACGATGCACTGACTCGCGATACGAAAGAATTTTTCGTAATCCGAATGCACTTCACTGGTTTTATTTGAGCAAATTTAGGTATCACTCCATTGTCCCGGCAATGTACTGCAAATTGTATATGTTTTAAGCCGTGTAAACTCCTTCACTTTTTCAAACCATTCCGCACCCTAGCGGTTTTCAATATTAGAATAAAAACTTTCGTGAATTAGACTCATATTTATTTAAATAAACGGTTTTACTCACGTGTGTATTTCGGGGATCCCCAACTAGTTTCGGTCTCGATAGGAGGTCTTTTTGAAGGAGTAAGTGATGACCAATTTGATATTCAATTTGATAACCCACAACGGTTCGCACAGTAGTCGCCTCGCCACTACGTTGCAGCGTTAAGTGTTGTGGGTTCGATCCCCAAACTCTCTTCCGAGTCTGGGTGTTCTTTGATGTTTGCAAAGACCCCAGTGATGCAGTTATTAATCTTAGTGTGAGAGTAGTCTTTTCCAATAAAAAAAAAAACTATTGTATAGTTACTTCATTTACTTAGCCTTTTTTTTAACATTTCTGTCATATGCTCAAATGGGCCTTATCTATGCTTGGTGTTCTAACAACATCAAAATTTACCATACCTACGAGGAACTATCTAAAATGTATTATTACCCTATGACTTCTCGTTACTACCAATCATAAAATTATCTCTGCTTATGCATTACGTCGTGCAAATTTAACCGCAGTGTATTGTCACGTTAACCAAGATGTGGGTTGACATCGTGAAAGCTAATTGTCTGTCCGTCATCGCGACGTGGCTCCAACAACTTAATACGTGTAGCAATATCTTGTCACAAGTGCCTAGTTCTGAAAACGATAGAAACTACACAAGTAGAAATTTTCTATTGATAATCTGTTTTTGCATAACTGGTCAATCATGACTTTCAGGATAAGTCCGCTTAAAACATAAAAAGAACTCGACAGTATATTTACATCCGACTCTGTATGGACTGACACCAGCACCAACAATTTGCAACCAACGGCAGCGGATCAAATCTAACAGTACTTCATTAGATTTGCTTTCTAGTTTTAAGATCGGGGTCATAATTATAGTCCAATTAATTATGTATCCTTGCGGCCCCGGTCATGAACTTATCAGACGGTACAACATATTGTGAGTAAGTTGTATTATAACTGCTAGTTGAGACTAGTGTAAGCTACTACTACTGCACTGTAACTAGTCTGAACGGAGCTAGTTTGAATATAAGCAGTAAAATTTTCTAGTTTAAAGACTTGGACCTTACAGAAGCTTGTGTTTCAATAGCTTAACAGTGTAATGAAAAAAATGTTCAAATGTTATTTTTGAGTTAAGCAACTGGGCTAGTAAGAAATATATAAAATATATTTGTAATTATGATTAATAAGTACATTTAAATATTATTTCTAGTGGCTTATTTGTCATTGTAGAACTGTTACTTCACACAAATCTTTTTAAAGACGCTCGGAAGTAGCGCGTTTATTCTACGGAGCATGAGAACCGATGCTATCTGCGTCTCACTCGCGCACACGTCGCGATCCACGCGATAACATGTGACATGCGCGAGCGCATATGCTTGTCAATTTTTACTACGACTACTTTAAATATGTAAGTACGGTAAATGTAAGTTTGAATATGTATTTCTGAAGCTTGAAAGTCCCTTTCACTTGTTACTATTTTTAATGATCAAGATTAATCAAGTTTTACAATGCAAGCATTAATTTCATGACACTAAAAGTTAGTTAGTTAAAGCTCAAAACAGGTATCGAAAAAAAACATTTATTTTAAATTGGTGAAAGCAATAAAGTCTCCGAAAGTAAAACTAACAAAAGTAAAAATAATATCCCAAAACGTATAATTATAAAAAAAAAACCTTATTATCATCACAAAACAAATAATTGATTATCATAACTTATACCTGGTTACCACTGTACTTAAATCTGGTGGCTAAAATTGCTTTACCAACTATAGACCGATACTAACCGATAGACCACTACTAACAGGAGTTTCAAATATATGAGAGAGAATAATTAATAAGAAAATATAAAATAAGATATCTTGAAAATAGATACTACCATCAGTTAGCCAATTCAAGCAGTACACCGACCGACAGATTATATTATTACTAATTCTTACATATTGTATTACCTCATGGGGTGCTGCTCCGAAATCAATCTTAATTCCTTTAGAACGTGCTCGAAGAGTTTTTTTAAGTTAGCCACTTTTCGCCCTTTAGATTTCCCTCTGTCAAGCTTTATGCGTCATGTAATGTTCTAATATTGCGAAAACTATTTTTTCTTTCATTATACGGAACCAGCACACTGAACTTTCTTTTATCCCAGTACCCTCAGACAAAAGAAGGAAAGGCATGGTTTGACAATTACTCCGACACAGAAATATTATTAGAAATCACAGACACTAAAATGAAATGGTAAATACTTTAATAATATATACCTTTAAACACTTAATTTTATTATTATTTTAGTTGATATCATTAGTTTAGTACTACAATAAATAACTATTGCAGAAAATGCGTAGTTGAAAGATGCCCTGAAACACAGTTTTGATAAAACCTACACCCAGCAATACATTGTTTAACTAGCGTTTTTCTTATGAGCGCCTGTATTAAGTTAATTTAAAATATTTTAAACTAGTTTTACATGATGATTATATTTTTTTATGTCTGTACTAGTTTTGTATACGCGCAAATAAATTTTATTATTATATATCATTTATAACACGTGCATTTTTAAAGTCCCACGCATCGATAAATCATATAGGTACTTCACTTTTCAACGGTTGAAGGAAAAATCAAAAATTCCAATAATCTTCCCCCATTGCACCGCCATGTTTTTAATCTATTCAATGACTTATCGGCGAATTGGCAAAAGTGGTAAATTAGCGTAATTGCGAGCAAACCGTATATTCTAATCGTAGTGGTACGTGCGATGCGTTATCTGCTAGTTCCCATGGCCGTGTTTATAAATGACCGTCTTGGGGTCACTGATGCCGGAGCCGATGGTCATCGCTGTCTCTAAGCTGGGACGGTCTGACGGAAAATTGTTTTGAGGTTTTGTTTTGTTTTTGTCAACTTTTTAGGTCAAGAATTAGTGTACAATAAGACATGTAGGTAATTTCGACGACATTTAAATTAAATGTGTTTTTAGTTTTCTGACCCAACCCAGGTCAGCACGTTGTCAATTTATTTTTGTTTTGATATCTCTTTATTTTACAAAAATACATTATATGATAAAAGTCATTTGAACAATACGTTTAGCCATAACAACATCTTTCTATTGATCATCAATTAAATATGTTTTGGATAAATTAAATAGTTTCAGAGAAATGTAATTACCGTGTTCTATATATTTATACTATTCAGTCAAGGGTAGTCAGTGGTTTCAAACCCTACCAATATTAATCCACCTCCAATATGAACATTTCTTTAAGAACTTAGATTTTTTTATATTTTGTTATAGTTCCTTTTTGCTTGTAACGTCTAAAAGCAGCATTTTTTTAAACAAAAATTAAAACTAAATTTATGACATTATATGCGAAGTTTTTATTATTCCTCGAATAGATCTGACTAAAGAATGTGAAAAGGTTTCAAGTATAGTATACCCAAAGCAGGATTAAGCCATCAATCTGCACCGTACTTTGACGACCGAAGAACTTGGTTTTATTTACTTTTTGTTTCAATATTCCGCATAACGTATGCAAGCGTGCGTGTCATATTCACCAAGTATTTAGAAGAGTTTACCTGATCATCGTGTGTGAAAATGATAGCATTTAAACGCTCGTTATTGTGGCTAACTGTACTGAGACGAGCTCACAGATTTAGAGAATCTACAGTCCGATAAAACTGTTTTGTATGTTTTATGTTGGCGATTGTACTATCTCAGTTTGTGTAGTTTTCCTTGATTCACGTTTAGTTTTTATTGTAGGTTCAGTAGATACAGGGTTATGAGTATGTATATGTAAGTTGGTGATTGAAGAAATGTCGCAATTTATTTTCAACCAATTTCGAAAAAGGAGGAGGTATACTTAACCAAACGAGGTTAACTGACTGAGAGTACCCTAGACAACTCGGCTGGAGTCCGAAACCCAGTGCACGATGGCACACAGAGCAATATATGACTGACTGAGTGAAGAAAATAATGTTCTTTTTTTTGTAAGTAGATAGTTGAAATATTGGGCGTAATTTTATGATTCCGGGAGAAAGTGCTCCACAGGCAAATGAGCGTGAAGTGATCGCTGGTATCTGAGACGGGTTTTATATCCTACAGTTGTAGTTGAGCTCTCCTGTAGCGATTTTCTGGACATTGCCCAGTTATTATGCAGCCCTTGATGCCTGCGGGGTTCTGTGCTAAATTGCTGTTGTTGGATCAACCTTTAAAGACAAAACGTTTCAGTACCGACGATTCACTCACAACAGACGGTTTAAGACAAGCTGTTTTTTTACTTGAGGTCACAAATAAGAGTTTTAACTAGAGAGCAAATTGGATTTTCACAGACAACATTAAGTTTGTCGTTATTTCATTTATATTAATATTTTTGTGGATATGCTTTAAGTGTTAAATAGGTACGGTATAAAAAAAAATTATGAAATAAGTATTGTATTATTTCGACATAAGCGCGGACAAAGTCGTGGGTACTAAGGTAAGTTTAAGAATTTCGTAAATTATTTAATCTTTTAAAGGGTATATTAATTACAAATCGCGGCCTACAATATGATTATGAGTTTATGACGCATGTAGTATGCGTCATAAACTCATAATCATATTTACAAATCAATTCAAAATGCTCGTACAATTGGGTCTAAGTTTTTTGAAATTTCATCTCATAGCATTATGTACTAAATGTGGTCAGTGTAAGGTTTTGTTTTCAATATCAAAAAAGTTTTAAAGAAAATGATCAGCTAATACTTTGATTGAATAGAACAATGAGTGTGTGGGTGTAGTTTAGTAATAGTAATAAAATAATATCAGGTCATAACGATTTTTCACATTAATATAATTTCTGTTTAATGTTAGCGTTCTTAACCTTTAGAGATTTAGCATTAGGCTATTAATATTATTTTTTAATTTCTTATGTGCACATTCTTTTTATTTTTTGCAATACGAAAAAAAATTTATACAAACGATTTACTTAACCTCCTAGGAGTAAATACTAGGAATGAATTAGATGAGATAGAACAACAGTTTTTGATTCTGATTCACAGCGTTTTGATACTAATTATCTTGGTTATAAATATGACAAACTGCAATTAATTTTTAAAAAGCTTCTCAAACAATATCAGATAAGTGTTATCGGCAAGGGATAGTTAACTTAGTGACTGACACGACATCGTCACAAAGATGCTATATTTATAAAGCACCTTTGTGACGCTTCCCTCTGTCAACTCTACTACCATAAAATGAAGATTAAACCTTAATTACCTGGGGTCTAGAGCGTGGCTAACTAGCCCTTATTCTTAATGTTACTACTATTAAAATTAGAACTGATAAAGTTTGGATAAATATTAATTATTCCATCACGCCAGAACGGCTGGACAGATGCGAATAAAATTTGACACAGAGATAGATTATAGTCCGGAATAGCACATATAATTTTTTATTGTCCCAAGAAAATGTTATAATTTTCTAATTCCTATGAGAATAAGTTCGCGGTTAACAGTAACAGTATGTAAACCAATACACGTACATACTAATACGACTTATAAAATATTAGGCAAAACAGTTAAATAAAACAATAATAAGCTAGTAAGTAGTTCATGAACTTACTTAGTTATTTAAGGAGCTATCCGATAAATCTTAAACACGGTTTTGGCATTATGATGTTTTGATTTAAATGAGTATTCTTAACCAAAAATAAAACGGACGCGGCTAAAACAATAATACTACTGCAAGGTACATATATAGACAAATCTATTTACTTATGTATGTATGTACGTACATAGTCGCAATCAGCGTCCACCGAGTCGCAATCGTTGCAATAAACAAGATATATGAATAAACACACGAACCGGTAACCCGTTACCATCAGGTAAGTCTAAAGTTCGTCTGTCTGATTATTAAGCTTGCTGTTATGAAAAGGATTTATGAAGAGTTACTAACAATGTTCGTTGAGGCCTGAACATAGCTTGCTAGAAGATAATCTTGTCAAAGATAATAATCGAAATTAATAATAGTTGATTAATTTTTGGGTCAGAATTTGATTTTGACCGTACATAACATATCTTAACTATGTAGTGCAGAAAAGTGAAAAAAATCCAAACGTTCCCTGCAGTTTTACTCAGTGCTTCACCCCTAACGGTCACGTTGTGATATTTTAAACTATATTAGTCATCAATAAATACTTTGTCAAATACAAAGAACAATTTAAATCTGACAGATAGTAAGTAGTAGAGAAGAACAAACAAAAAACCTTTAAGTTTCACAATACTTACGTTTTTTTGAGCCGAGAGCCATGCTTTGGCCGGTTATTAAACTATGGTTGCATTGTGTGATCGAGTGAGTGAGGTTGCCGGAGGCCCAACCTCTTTTACCTTCCAGTCTTTCACCTCCTTCCTTTTCTTTCCCCTCTACCCCTTCCTCCCTTTCCACTACCCTAAAAGGCGGACAGCATTCTTGCAAAAGTGTTTGTGTGACTATTGAGTTGCAAGTGTTCATGGGCGGCGGAAGTCCCGTCTGCTCGTTTGTCCCCCAATACCATAAAAAATATGTATAGATATATTATATATACTTGTACAGAATCTGTATTCTAATATATAACTGTGTATTATCTATACTACAGATAACACACAGTTACGTATTAGTAACCAAACACTTTCGCTGCAGTATATAATGCGACCAATTTGTGCATGGTAATTACTGTAGACAAATGAATCGGCTCTGAGAGAAACGCTTTGGATCATACTAGACTTTTGTAACGTTTTTTGCTGAAAATATTCATCGTTTATTCGTTTTTTAGTATTATATCTGTAATAGGCTGTTACATACAGCTATAAATGTAGTTTGCTTAAATACTTTTGCGAGTGTTATTCATATTTATTAATAAAAATAGTTTTGCTGACGTGTGTATTACGAGTATGCCCGAGTAGTCCCGATCCCAAACCTTTATCGCCCCCTTGATAAGGAAGGGAGACCTTCCGCGACGCTACACGACGCTGCAATAATTATATTTACAAGTGTCATCATGTATTATAGGGCTCTGAATTCCTGACACTAGCGAGTTCGAGTCAGAGGTATGCGACCCTGACTTTCTTGAGCTATTGCTTATAACTCCCAATCCATCTGTATAATAAATATCACTTTCCTACGCTTTCTATCCTCTCTTTCCTGTCAATACTCCAAATTTTCCAACCGATTCTCGAAAGTGTCTGGATGGAGGCAATAGGCTTGTCTCCTTTTAATTAGTTGGGACTTAATCATATTCGACAAAATGTAGGCTTTAATTACGACTCTGCCTACCCTTAGGGGTACTAGGCGTAAGTGAACTTACGTATGTATGTACATACATATGTTATTTATTAAATTGCCGTTACCTACCCATTCTTAAACTTGACAATTTACAATTTTCCGTTCGAATTAGTCTTAGTTTCCTTTTGTATATACATACATACTTATTGAAGAAGCGGTTTCATCTTTAAATTTATTAGTAAGTACGCTATTGTATGTCATTTGACACTAAAATGAGTGAATAGAAAACACAGCTAAATTAAAATATGCGATCTTCAGACGGGTATAACACCACTAGGACTCGTAAACCAGCGATGGGCGCGGTAAAACCTTACCTACGGTGGGGGCCACCATGCGTTGTTCGCACAGACGCAGCGCCTACGTAACTGAATCTATTAGTTAGTGATTAAGTTGTAAGAGTGGGCCGGACACAATCGCTTTTTGTCTTTCAATATTGTTAGATATTTCTAGAATATTTTAGTAATATAAGTCTAAAATAATGTAGGTGAAAATATTCCTAACGTTAGTGTCAATGAGAAACAAGTACCCAATGACGTTAGTGGTTAATACTGGTGATGGCTAGTAGTAGACTTGTACAATTCGCTTTGCTTTGTCTCATTATCGTAACATAGAGTAGATTGACACAAATCTATTAGAAAATTTCTCCTTTAAAAGCAACAACGACTCACAAAACTTCTTCAAATTCACTAATTTCCTACAACTTTTTAATCGGCTGACCTGAAAACGTGTTTCTTACAAACAAGTACATACATTACCTCAGCATTAAGTCCTTGCCAAATCGCTAGAAAGTTCTAGATGCGGTAAGTAACAAATTGGCTTTGCGACGCTTGGGTTGCGGGGTCGAGCATGCGCGAGCTCTGCGCGTGAGTGGACGCACGCTCGGCAATACATTCGTCTTGTTTAAAGGCATTTGACTAATTATTACTATATTCTCTTGTTTGGTGTTTTAGCTTTAATATGTGTTAAATATAATATATCTCTTCAACACATTTTAATCTCTTTAACAATTTTTTGGATTAGTGCTGACCATTGAGAAATACAATAGTACGCAATCGATTATAAAATACCTTTTCGAGTTTTGATTTGCCACAATATTTTATTTCTTATTTTACTTTTAGCTGTCCCGCGACTTCATTCGCGTAGAAATTGGAAAGTTACACTTTTTCGGGACAAGAACCCCTTTGTGCTATTCCAGACTATATCTCTATCTATCTCTGTGCCTAATTCCGTCCAGATTTATTATAATGTTTATTTTGCTTAAGTTATTGTCATATTGTATTTTCATGTGCTTTCATTTTTCGATCCGGTTCTTTCTTCCTGTGTCGATCAGGGAAAACCTGTAAATCACTACTAGTGCACTTGTGTCCCTCCTACAGTGCTCGCGCCATAGTGTAAGTCACCATGCTGCATTGACTGCACAAGCATTGAGAATGGTGGCCACTGCTCTTGGACTCCGCTTATTATAGGGTAGACTATAATCACTATTCTTTTCAAGTATTTTCAATTATGTTAATTTATATCAAATCCGTTTCTGATATTTTATGGTCTTCTAATGTGATTATATACGTGATATTATTAATCAGTGTGGGTTAATATGTAATCTTTATGTCTGTGATGATTTAAGTACGCATTGAGTCACAGGTGTCCATGGACGGCATTTGTATTACCATCAGGTGACCCGTCTGTTAGTCTGGCCCCCAATAATATATATATATACATATATCTATATAAACAATATTATGTAGCTTATTTTATAATGTAATAGGATTCTATAGGTAACCGCATTAAAACCTACAAACTATTAGCTTTATAATATTTATTAATCTCCCGACTTCCCGAATATTCATCTTCCTGTAAGGTGTAATGGAAAGATTATTTTCATCTCCATATGCAATAACAATAAGTTATATGTTTGTATAATTGCTATCATATTTACACACATCCTTTCCACTTTCCCCTGACACTGATACCCTCAGATACTCAGATAATCTCTTCGAAGCTAAGATGAGTAATTCAATAGAGGCGTGTTTATTGAAAATTATCTTGCGCCCGACCGGGGAACGGCGCCGGCTCACGTTGCACGCACAGCGCCATCTCGTAAGCGATAAATCAATCAAACGTTATAATTTGACCGATTCTTTAGATCAAGAATATGATCGACTTATATTAGAAAATTGATTGACTGTCTACGTATAAATATTATTAGTGTTTTTTTATACTACAGAAGGACATGCGAACAGATGGGTCACCTGCTGGTAAGTGAAAACCGCCGTCTATGGACACCTACACTCAAGAGTCGTTCTCGACAAGTGCGCTGCCCGCCTTTAAGGGTGATAAGGGATGGAGGATGTAAGAAGGGGAAAGTAGAGAGGAGGGATGACGAGATGGGAAAGAGGAGTGGGGATGAAGGGAGAGGAAAGAGGAAATTAGGAATTTGGCGTCCGGAAACCCCACTAATTTCGTGGTATCGCACCGGTAAGGCCGACCCATTTGTACCTAGGCATGGCTCTACCTCTGTTGACTGATATTCACAGCTGAAACACTATTTATTAAATAATGTATTACTTAGTCTTCATCAGTACAAATTTAAGTTTATAAGTAAATACGTTAATTGACATAAGAAGAATAGAAAATCAAGTCTTAGTTTTAATACTCCTTACTTTGAAACATTGGTCCTAAATCCTCTTTGAAATGTGAAATTACACTAGTGAAGTGCCGCTGTTTATGCTAGAACGTCCACTCTGAGCTGTTAATCGGGTGACCCTGCAAATCATGTTCTTTACAACAACCTGAGGATATTCGGATAAACGTCTGATCAAACGTTCCAAAAGAATCCAAATTATTCATGTATATGTTCTAACTGTTTTGGAAGTGCAGTTTTTAATTTAGTTATAATGATGTCTATTTTTTTTTTCTTCTTTTTTTTTTTTATTCGTAAGCCTACCATAATGACTCCACTTTGCCTGATGGTAAGCAATAAATGGAGTCCAAGAGTGGTGTTCACCATCCTCATTGCATGTCTAGTCAATGCAGCATGGTGACCCACACTATGGCGGCCTGGTGAGATGCTTTTTCACGCCCCGCTTAAAAGACCCGGGATCAAATTGGGAAGGAAACACGTGCGCTGGTAGGGAATTCCAGGCTTTCACTGATCGGCACAGGAAAGAAGAGCCAAACCGTTTCGTTCGGGATCGCATATCTTCGACTCGCAAACGGTGACTCCTCAGGCCAGCACGTGTAGTCCTGTAGAGGAAGGGAGAAGGTGGGACCAATTGGAAGAGCTCGTCAGAACACTCCCCTTTATGTAGGCGATAGAGAACTGCCATAGAGGCGACATCTCTTCGCAACTGCAGGGGCTCAAGAGACTGGGTGACCTCAGGACAGTCTATAATACGGACTGCGCGTCGCTGCAACCGATCGAGAGCGTCAAGCAGATACTGCGCATAGCTATCCCAAAGATGAGAGCAGTACTCCACGCAGGAGCGAACCTGGGTCTTATATAAAAGACACAGATGCTCGGGCGAGAAGAACCGTCTCACCTTGTTCAATACACCGAGCTTCCGCGAGGCCGCCTTAGTGACGCTCTCGATGTAATCACGCGGATTGAGATCCCGACAGATGTCCATACCCAGTATACTAAGCCTATCCTGTAGTGGCAGTTGAGTGTTCTGAAGAGTAGGAAGGGGAAGGAATGGAGACTTTTTGTTTGAAAACGCGCACGCCTGTGTTTTCTTGGCGCTGAACTCGACCAGATTCTCACAACCCCATTGAGAGATGCGGCTCAGGACCCGGTCGAGCTCAGCAACAAGCTCCTGTCGTTTTCCCTCAACGTCTGCTAGCTTGGCAGCAGGATGTCCAAAGTATCGCCCGTGTACTGTGCTGTCGTCTGCATAACAATGTATGTTGCCAAGAGCCAACATATCATTGATATGCAGAAGGAACAGCGTGGGCGATATCATGCTCAAGGCCAGGTTTAAATTTCAATCTGTATTTTTTATTTGTTTCCATCGGACTACCCAGGTGTGTATGTGTGTGTACTACCCAGTATGTGTGTGTATAATATATGTGTATGTATAAAGTTCCTAAACAGCTTTCTGGATTTCGAAATGACATATCATTTGAATAGTTCATATATTGAGAGTGACATAGGGTGAAACATTTTGAGATGACGTCAGCAATAATAGGGAGGAAGTTATTAAAGCAGTTGGGGTAACTTGTCTCCAAAGAAGAAATATTCTCTGAAAGTTCTGTTGGCACGGGTTTTGGTAGCTTACCCTAAGGGATGTAAAATGCTAAGTATCGAAGGGTATTACATCTACCTAACCTTTTAGAGGTTCATAAGTGTAAAGAATCCAGTACAGTGAATGGAAAATGTGAACATGTTCATTTAATCTATTGAAACTCTGATATCTATTTCTGTTCCTTTCAAATCGAGCAAGTAGTTTGGATGTTATGATAATCAAATCAAATCCACGTGTGACGTCACTTTACAACAGTCGCCGCTCTACTGTTCACGCTTATACGCTTATACGCTTATATGAATAAGTGAAGCAGTACAGTAGACGACTGTACTGCTTCGCTCATTAATTGCTAAAAAATATATTTTTTTTTTAATCACAATAACGCTTAAAGTATGTGGCAACAATATTTTAACCCATTGTTGACCAAAAGTTCAAACAGGCAAGCCAGGAGCTGATGCGCGCTATAAGGGGCTGTTGCTATAAGTGACGTCACAGCAGCGGGTATCGTACGTCTTACTAATATAATATAATTTTATTATATTATATTTATAATATAACATTATTTTTTTAAATTACTTATTTTGTTTTTATTATAGTGTACTTTGAAGTATAAATTTAGAATTAGTAATATTCTCTATTACCTACTCTTTTATATATTAAACATCCGCATTCCTGAACTAACCATTCCGTTTTTATTGTGTATCTCTAATTATTTAATCTTAATAACATTCTTACTATCACATCTACTTAGGCAAAGTCCAGCGCTATCGGTTCACCAATGATGGCTAGCACTTAGGGCCTCCTCTGACGATCACGACTGTTACGCCCGCCATAAATATGTGCGGTACTGGCGATTGCGGCTTAATGTGAAATATTAATTTAACCACATACAATTTAGGATGGCTGTACGCGAAGGATCAGTTCAAAATAATTTTGCTCAATTTAAATCATAGGCTCTCTTTTTTATTGGCTTGACCAGCCATCAGTAGCACGACTTAATTTTTTAGTATATGGGGGCAAACGAACAGACTATTTGTAGGCAAGGTTTGATAATTGTAATAACATTAACCACCTTTTAGATTCTTATACGTTAAATAAAAACCGAATTGAACAAATATTTTTTTTTTTGTGATTGAATAGGACCCGTCGTAAGTATTGAAGTGTAGGGTTCCTTTAAATGTCTTGTATGATAAAAGTTGTGTACACAGCTTCATGGAGCAGTAGACATTATCGTTAGTGCCTTACCGGTTGCGAATTGTGTAAATCGACTTCTTTCCATCACGTTCTAAATGTGTTAAGAACGATAGTTGTGGCTAAGCGATATGACAACTTAGAAGTAAATATCTAATTTACAGCCTGACATAACATGTCATGCAGTTTATAAAGTGGTTGACTATTGGATTGAAATACGTAGAAAATTTAAAACGCTAGTTGGTTAGTGAGGTATTATAAACGATTATTACTAAAAAATATAAAAAACTGTACATCTACATAAGGGTATAAATATTAAAAAAAAAATTGTCGTAATTTTACATCTTGTCTACTTCTCTTTAAAAGTCTACAATATTATAAAAGTATTATAAAAGTATTAGAAATTTAACTGTAAGCTAATACCCAAAGTAAGAATGTCATCATGTTTTGATAAGTCAACAGAATTAAGCAGATCTAACAAAAACAATAACTGAAAAGAACAGAGGACACCTGAGTGAGTGACATAATGAAGTTGACAAGTGAGGTCTGTTTTCCACGGTAAATGTTACTTGTTGATTTCTATTGCTTTAATTTGTAAATATAAGGTATTCATTTGTTTTAAAAAATATATAAAATGAGTGAAAATGATGAAGAAATAATTTAGGCAGGGGTAAAAGCGGAGGCAGACTATTGTTTTTCTTTACCTTTGTCGTAGTTCTCCAAAATGTAATTATGGGAGGAACAGGCTGTCCTTGACTAAGCTACTTCTTTCCCAGACGATGTAGACGTAAACATTAAATGCCAGTATTATTTTTTATAATTGGATATTTTTTATACAGAACAAGATCACTGACACATGTTATATTTTTAAAATCAACTTGCTCATATGTGAGCAGATTTATCAAGGTTAGCGTAAAATGCTTTCATAATTGGAATAGTCTGTACTGTAAATGTGTATAAACGTGTGTATATGTGTAATGTAATATTGTGAATGTGACTTAGCCAATTCTTCCTCTTAGCTAATATTATTATTTCTAAGCATATATTTCATTTCTGTAAAGTTGAGAAAATATATTATGGAAAAAGATAAAATTTCTTATTTTTTAATTTTTGACCTCATTGATAGGAAAATACAGTCAGTTAGTAGACATTCAGGCGGAGGAAAAAATTATATAAAGCCGATTATAATAACGACATATGAGCAGCAAAATTATTCTTATAAAATTTCATAAGGTCAAATTAAACGATGTTGTCATTCCTTGTCATCACAAAGTGTGTAAAAAAGCCTTAAGTTGTAAGTAGCCATATGTTGCAGTAGAACGTGTCCATCACAGTCTAGTTTAGATACGAACGTGTAACTGAACTGAACTAATGGAATTCAAAACATACCTATGAATATATTTTGCGATTGTTCATGTAATTACTAGGAAAGTAATAATTAACTAATTTTGTCAGTCATTATTACATTTTACAGAGGGTCAATTTCCAAATAAAATATTTTTATATTTTAGTTGTTTATCATATTTTTTTTAACTACGTCTGAGGAGAAGAGACCTAAGTAGTTATAAAATTAATGAAATGAAATAAAAGCTAAGGTAAGCTATGTCTCCTGTGAACATAGTCACTAGGTGTTAGTCCTATAGGGGCACGCAGGAAGCAAAGATAATGAGTATCGGCATGTTCGTAATGCCACAGCAATGAATTAATACTGCCATAGCTATCTTCATTGCGGTCATACTACGCCGGCTACACACATTAGCCGAGTTTGGTCACGAATGGCACTATTAGAGGAGATGTAGTGTGACAAAGACTGTAAGAGTATGTTTAGTAGTCGTTAATAGTAAAGGTATATATATATATATATAGGTAATCTTCTTTCAGGTGTTTTAAAATTTCGTACACCTATGCACCTATTTCTGAACCACCTTTTTGTGCAGCGTCAAAAATTATTAAGTAATAAAATGTGTTACAAAACTTTGATTTCTTAAACTAAAGTATACATTAAAAATATTTAATGAGTAAACAATAATTATTATCTTGCAGTTTTATAACCTATCGACATTAGTAAGCAATTTCAAAGTATTACTTAGTACCTTTTTAAGGCCAAGCAAAAAAATCGAATTTCTGGTTTGCTTCATTCGACCCTTGTCCATACAAGGGCCGAAAGAAGCAAACCAGAAATTCGATTTATTTATCAAGTGATGAAAAGAAAAACAAACTAAATCTTAAACACAAAATATATTTCCTTATTTCTATTTGTGTCGTGTAATATGATTGTTCAATTATAATTAAACTAGTAAGTTAATATAAAATATCGTATTCAAAATTTGAACATTGCTAGTGTATTGTAACGTCATTTATATATCGTTTTTTATTTTCAACGAAATATGGTATTATCCACTCTTAACAAACCAATAATTGCAACAACACACCATCCTAGCCCGCTCGCATACAATCCACGATTGTCGATGAAATGCTTCAGTGTAATTTTCGACTTATAAATAAAATACGCTCAATTACAGGCGCTAAAGTGCAGAATACTAAGATGATCTTCAATTGTACCCGCTCTCTGTACATCTTTGTTCTCGCACCTATAATTGGGTGCTCCATTCAATATTGCCAATGATTTTTAAAGGTTCATCGTCTTTTTGCAATTTTGTATTTGGAAATATGATTTCAATTTAAATTGCATTGATTGTGTTGGTAGCGTTTTTATTTATATAAATATATTTTATGTATTTTATAGGTAAATATCTGGATGTAGGGATCTACTACACATGCATACGTGTTGAGTTGATAGCTTTTTTTGAAGTCGGTTAATAATATACACCGCAACGCTCATGACCGTTATTACTATCATAGATTCTTATGAGCGCGATAGAGGAAGGCCTGCTGAATTTTGACGGCAGTCCTAATAGTTTTTTTTATATAATCCTACCATAATCACTCCACTCTGCCTGATGGAAAGCAATAAGTTGAGTCCAAGAGTCATCATCCTCATTGCAAGTGTAGTCAATACAGCATGGTAACAGAAGCAATTGATCCGATTCAGATGGGGTTAACTATATTTAAATGCATATTTTTCAGAAAAACATTTAACAAATAAAGTATTAGGATTTGCTGAACATCCGCGGAGATGGGCAATGGACCTCCCTATTTGTTTTTTTTTTTTTTATTTAATTCAACAGCAAATAATACGCAATTGCCATGATAATATTACTATGTAATTATTTTCATTTCATAACAAAATATTTCGTCTGTTCGCTTATAGTGGGTATACAGGTTTACAGAGTAAACTCTCATGTTGCCAAAAAAGCTGCTCGGATTGGGATGGGTTTTAGCTATTGTTTTGTAAAAATGTTTATCTTTTGATTAGAACCTAATAGAAACTTACTTTTTCTTGTTATTACTTAAAGTCCGGTGTGTAGTTATATAAATGAGTCTAGTAGATAATGCGTGTTCTGCTCCATGGGATGTATATATCTGAACAGGATTGGATTATCAACTAACTTACTCTGACTGACTTCTACTCCTGCCATTTCCAAAATAGCTGTTATTTAAATGATAATAACTGATTTTGATTTTGAAAAACAACAATAAATATGTTACCTCAAATATGTTTCGATACGCCATATCGTGTACGAGACGATATGACAAAGAGAGCATCCATCATTTCCGCAATCAGTCTAGCTATAGACTAAACTCCCCAATCCACCCGTATAAACAATATCCTATAGGGAGACTCGAAGAGAGTAATGAAAACAACGTCCTACCGATACCAGATATCATTTATTACTACTCAATACACGTTACAATCCCTTTCCTTAAATTACCTGTCATTGTTCTCCCAATTTTCCCATTGCAAGTACCCAGTTGACGGCAATAGGATTTCCACCTATTACACAAGATTGACTTAGTTATAGTCTATATAGGCAAGACATAGGCGTCCTTTACATCTGTTCATCCCTTAAGAGATATGGACATGAGTGTGTGTACCTATGTTACGGTGTTGTTGTGACTATTAATTTATTAGTAGAGTAGTTGTTGTGGTAATTAGAGCCATTTGACCTCTGACCATCCTAAAGCCAGGGAATAAGATGAGAAGAAGAATAAGATCGATGAGATCTTCAATTTGATTTCCGTATCTTTTATGTATATGTTCTCCTTACCTAAAAGCACGTATTAAAAATGAATATTTCTTTGATTATTTTTAAATTTACATACTAACGAACTCACCTAATCAGCTGAAGTAACCTTAAATTCGTGCTGACGCCGACAGGGCCTGCATCATCAGCGTATTTCATAAGCTCACGAAGAAATCTTACTTATCCGACAACACAGACATGGGAAAATAAACCATGCAAGAATAAGCTATAGTTGAATTTTGGTTGATTAACAAATGGTAGAATCGTGGGTTTTCGGTTACCATGACGACCAAAATGTCGGTGAGGTGCAATGCAATAGTTTAATCTGGCTGCGGGCACGATCACACGACTCGCCGCCCGCGAAGGCCTCGCCGTGGATGGCACTGTAAACAGGGATTAACTTTAACTTAGTTAAATTGTGTTTAGAATGTAAAGATTTGGTGTTTTGACCAAGAAAATTGGTTTTTGAAAATGTAGTCCTGAAATAATTGTAAAAATAAAGAGATTTTGGTTTTATGTTTGCGCTGTATAAGCTATTGAGATGAATGAAACAGCAGGGATATATAGTGAGAGAGTAGAAAGAAAACATACGAGTAGTTTATAAGAGAGAGTATCAAACTGGAGTGGACTAAACATCAAGATTTTTTGTACTTATAATCTCTACTATTGAAATTGATTTGTGTGCTCTCGGTAGATTAGAATAGAGAATAGAGATCGGATCTCTTGCCGTGGGTGTCATAAAGGATGGAATGGATTCAACTTTTATCTATCTGGTACTATTTATACAGTTTATTTTTGTTGGCATTTGAAGCACTCTACCTCAACGGGGATATAAGCGTAAGCATAGATATATATATATTTTGTAATTTAAATTAAAATTACTTACATATCCCACATCTTCCCCGGTGCAAAGGTGCCCATAATGCTCGCGGCGTTGCCCTGCTGAATGGCGATGGCCATCCTTTGTACCAAGAATGAGCCGGAACGGAAGTCACCACCATTCTCCTTAATTCGTCAGCCTATGTCCAAAATGAGGCTCTTGGCCTCAGACCCCCAACTAGGGTCTCCACTGCGATAGGAACAAAATAGTATTGTGACTCCATCTCCACGTACTTTGTTCGATTCCTAGCAGCCGCATCCTCGGCTGCAGTCGAGAATATATAATTGAAACATTTTTACATTTGAAATAAATGATTTTATATTTTAAATTTTTTCAGTTGTTAATATTAATATAAATTAGCAAGTTTTTAAAAGGCGTTTTTTATCGCCACTTTTTAACAAAGTGATTATGAAAAGGAGACGTGTAAATGGTGACCTACTTACAAATCTGATGCGGATCGGAAAATATTAAATTTATACAAGAATGTGTCAGCACAACATGTTTAACTACAGTTAGTATTTAACAACGGCGCTAGCGCAGTCGTGTCACTAGCGTGTCGCAAGCGACGGACGACTAAATATCAGCGGCGCATCACCAGCTAATGACTCGTACAAATAGCTTCCACGAACATGTGGGTAATACTCCTGGGGTATTATAATATATACAGCCTGCAGCTCTGTGTCAGATTCGAGATGACAGTTGACAGGCATATCATACGTGGGACACAGGCACTTTGTATGGTGTGTGAAAATAATGTGTAAAATATGTAGATAACGTCTGATCGATTTGTTGACATATATGATTACTGCTCCGATCCTTTGGTTACTACATGTTAATATGATATCATGTATCTTAAAGATCCACTCAATAAATGGGCTATATAATGTAACAATACAGGTAAGCACGTTCAAACAAACAAACTTTGCCTCTTTAAAAGATTATTATTATTACTTTTATCGAAGTTCTAAGTATTTTAAGGTATTTAAATAGAAAGAATATAGTCTACGTAAATAATAATATAAAGAGTTGTTGTTGTTTGTTGTTTAACTAATTAGATAAACAATTTAGTTTTATATGTTTCATGTCAACTCAACAAAAAAAAAACTATATCAGGATCGGTCCATTTGTTTAGGAGCTACGATGCCACATACGGACACAGACACAAATACAGATCCCTACCGCAGCTAACAAAAGAGCTGAGAGTGATAACTTCAAAGCCCTTTCGGTACCCTACCACGGCTCTCTACAGTGAGTGTCAAGTTCTGACGGTGAGGCAGCTCTTCGTTCTCAGTACCATCCTCCAACAGTACCGCATGATTCTAATAGTTTTAACAAACGCAGATACTTGAATGTATGTGAAACGCAACAAAAATGCAGAACGACCCTCGCACAGCGTAATTATACCTACTTGTCTAATCATCTGTACAATAAAATTAATAAACTCTGTGCCATTGCGCTCATGTGTCGCAATAATTGTAAGGCTTGTGTATCTAAATAGTTGTTGACCCTGGATTATAAAGAGACAGAGAATTTAATACGATGTGGATCCTAAGCCTTCCGACTCACTAATTAATGACCTACATATGTTTCTTATAAATATATATATACCAAACACACAACACTCATCGACTGTGTGTCGACAAAGACACAACACGCACACGCACACACACACACACAAACACAAACACACACACACGTAAAACCTATTCATAATAAGAGGCTACAGTACTAAATTTAAAATGTTAGCAACTAGGTAGTAGTTTTTAATTCGATTTTTGTTTTTCGTATAACTATTATTTTTGTAGTATTTATTAGTTATTTTATTAGTTTCTTATTTTGACACTGTGTTTTTCTTACGATTACTGCTGACGTTATATGTTTACAATGTACGCGAGAACGCTGGTACCCTAAACACAAGTTGAATCTTATTCTGGGTGCCAGAGTTTATCGTAAATAGTATATATCGTGTTTGTGACGCTGTTGATGTACTTTTGTGCCAAATTAATGAAAATAAATCTTTATCTTATCTTATCTTATCTTAGATGATGACCTTGAAATGGCTGAACCGATTTTGACAAACCATGTCTAAAAACCATCGCTAGAAAACCTCGATAAAGAAAACCGCATGCAAAAGAAACTTTTCATTATTTTATTTTTGCGTCGGGGGTTAAAAGAGAATAGCTCTTTTACTTTGCTTCTTCTTAAACCTTTATTTTTCGACATTATACGTACCTGAAAAATCTATTAGTATTTAGTGACACGGTACTTACAATCAACCAACCATGGTATACAAAACTGTCACGCGGTTAACTATCTATGCCCGTACGTAATAGGGTATACATAGTTAGCATTAACAAATCAATGGCTAGAATGTGTTTATTAGTGTTATTGGAACGGACTTCGTGCGCCAGCGACCAATTACCGCGAGTGCTTCGCTTTATGACCAATCTAGTAGACGCATCAGGTGCTACCGTCTTAACATAAACAGATAAATGGACTACCATCCTAACGCAGCTTCATCCGCCTAGTATTTTGATTAAAAGTAGCTTATGTTCTCAGGTTTCGAAGCGAAGCATCCACATACCAAATACAATGGCGTTACTTTCTCATTTATTTATTAGTAAAATATGAGGAATAGAAAAAAAATATATTAACCGACTTACGTAGAAAAACTATGAAATAACTTTGATAATTCATTACAAAAACAACTTATAGGTACAATATAGCCAGGAACATATAACATATAAATTTCAAATTAATGTTATCTTATATTATAATCCTATTATTATCTAACAGGCTTAAGATTGACCGCTAGAGTTTCACCTTATAATGGAAAAGGTAGCAATAGCATTTCTACTCTTATGTCAAAGGTAATTCCCACTGTTCATTCTTTACCGTTAGCTTGTAAAACAAAAAATACATAACCCCGAGTACTTTAATATAGACATTAAAACAATTAGCATTTCTTCCCACTAACGTCCTTTAAATAGGGTGTACAAGGCCAGTCTCGAGGCCATCAAACTGAGGGCCAGTCTTCACTCAGACTTTGGATCTCAACCTAACTTACTTTCAGGCGAGTTAAGTTTATACTGACGAGAAAAAACTCAATGTATAAAATTGACACAAACTTTGACTTCCTGATTCCTTGAAACTGACTAGCAATTCACTGTACGACAGGTTTGTTAAATGTCAAATTCTTAGACAAATCTCTATAAAGTTTCACACGCCACTCCATCCGCACTTCGACCACCTTCGGTCGCGTCCGCATGTTGTCATTCACGAACACAATAATATGTATATGAACTTACTTCATAGGTATTAGCTACAACATTTGATGTTCATGAAAGGCAATCTGCGTAGGTTGTAGTCAGCTACCAGTTCTAACGCATTTCGAGATGTAAACAAAATAATAAAGTGTGTAAACAGTGCACTTACTTACATTTGAAGTGGTTATAATTGTAAAAAATAAAAAAATATATTTAAAGCGACCTCATTAATTAATTACCATTTTATTAATTATTTTCACAGATGTTTTCTTAAAATTTTGTAAACCGTTTAGTCACTATAAAAACATCGTACACTCCAAAAATATTTCCCCATGCATTTAGAAAGTAGTAGATTTTTTAAAATATATATGTTTATATTTTAGATAATGAATGGGGTACATGGCAAAATAAAGAACCTTCTACCTCACGGGTTCGCCGACGGATTGTGTGCACCGCTGAGCCAGTTAGTCTGTGATCGCGAACAGCGTTAGGCAAATTAAAATATATGGAATACATAGGTATGAGTATCGCGTTAATTTTTGGATTCATATAATCCGGAATTCCAGCTTTTATTATATTTCAGCGAACGCTTAGTTAACAAGTTAGTACAATAAATGGATTAAGCGACAGAAAGAAATGATACATAAAGATAAAACGAATTCTATTACGTCCTTTATACATCATTTAAATTTCATTACAATTTAATTATAACCATCTTCATAAGCCTCACTCTAGTTAATTATACAACACCAAAACCTTCCAAATAATTTAAAATCAGTTCAAGGCATCAAAATTATCTACTTATGTATATGCAAGTTCCACAGACAGTTTTGTGGTGTGAAGTACAGCAAAGGTGAACACTAATCTCTGACCTTTGCCATAAATATGTCTGGTCAAGGATGTGGATTGCGGTGACGGATGTAATAGCAAGGTTTATATCATGTGACGGTGCTGTGATAGGCCGAACTGTATCGGTAGTGACGGCGAAATAAAGTTTGAGAGACAAGACAATTGCCATTCAATGTTTCAAATAAAGCGACGGTAGCGTAATGGTAATTACCAAATGAAATATTTTTGTATTACATTAAGAGGATTTTACAAAATTATGAGTTGGAGATTGTATGAAGTTTTCAATGTTTTAATTGCATCAGGAATAATTCAGTTTCTCGCACTTAAGAGTTGTACAATTTAGAATACTTAAGTTTTCGACTACTTACGTAGTTGAAGTGAAAAAAAGCACACATAAATGTTTAAGAATTTTCAAATTTAAGAATACAAGATATAATATAATAAAAACATTACACAGAATGTCTATGATCGATTTGATCTTTATTTGTTTTTGGAACGGAAATTCTATACAACAACATACTAAACTAAACTAAGAACGAAGCACTATCACTGGCTCACTAATCTCAGTGTGGACGTGTAATAGGGGTTCATATAATATCTGTGGGAAATGGTAGGCAAGATAAGGAGCTTGCTGGACTGATACACAACGTTACTGACCAGATGGTATGTGTAGCGCCTATTCTCCAGTCCAATCTTCCTCCTCCCATCTTGTGTCTCCGAGCCCCTATTTTATCCAACATAAACTATAACAGTCCAGTAATTATTTTAATACACACCGAAGATTTTCGATACAGTTTTTACAGTATCCTAGTACTGGCCAATGGTCAGTGTAACTATTGAAAAAAAAAAAAAGAACTATGTACAAATTTTAATAAAAGCGACAAGCACAGGGTGTATGTGCAAACATACCACAAATAAAATAATCTTATACTGGCAATCAATAGCTTGAATATGTTATAAATAGTCTAACAACATAATACAAAGCATTTCATAAATTTTATTACAACTTTTAGATAATCTCGTCCGAATAAAAATAAAATAAGATTTAATATATGTTTAACTAAATTGGCAAACAACCAACAACAAAAGAAAACAACACAACATAGCTGTTTAACTAAATTGGTAGGTAGCAATACCCTTTAATAGGTCTCCAGATGGGGCCAAAACTACATAATCCCTGGAATACAAACTTTTTTTTTCTACAATTGCCTATCAGTATAAACACCGTTCACCATAAATACTATCTATCGTTTGTGAAATGAACATATCCTACTCCCCAGCACATTAAAGAACATCATTTGCTATTAGTGTAGTCCTCTTGTGCGCTTTGGTTTCTAGTTTATACATGAAGGAGGCATATGACTCACACATTTGATCAGATTGTGTTAGATTGTGTCGAAATTACATTGGGTATAAAACAGGCCATGACTAGAATTTTAATAAACTGTAAAACTGCTAAAGGTATCGGGATTCTGTCCTTGATTATTAGGTTCAGATTACATTGAACCATGATTCTTGATCATATATCTTAACTTTGCATGTTTGGGCTTCTTGATTTTTAAGTTTTTAGAGTTCCGTACCCAAAGGGTAAACGGACCTATTATTGAGATTTCGCTGTCCGTCTGTCCGTCTGTCCGTCTGTCCGCCCATCTATCACCGGGTTGTATACCTCCTGAACCGTGATACTTAGACAGTTGAAATTTTCAAAGATAAAGTATTTCCGTTGCCACTATACTAAAAACACAATAAAATAAATATTTAAGGGGTGACGACAATACAACATGTGCCATACAACAAACGTGATATTTTTTTTGCTGGTTTTTGCTCGATAGTGATAACGGCAACAGGTAGAAGCGTTAAATTAAAATAAAATAAATACTTAAGGGGGGCTCCCATATAACAAACGTGATTTTTTTGCCGTTGTTGTAGATAATAATACGGAACCTTCCGTGCGCGAAACCGACTCGCACTTTGCGGGTTTATTTTAACTACAATGTAATCATTAAAAAATCTTCTATAAGATATTTAACGCATTCTTTGGAAATAAATTAATAATTATATGCAAATTGCAGTGTATAAGAAAAATTACATTCATGACGAGTGACGCACCTAAGATCTGTGGGATAACAGTCTTAGGACGATCCACATAAGGAAGGGCAAACAAAGCCGTAATATCTTAATAAGTCAATTAATTGATGAACGGAATGAGGAAAGCACCGTGTGATGATCGCCACACAATAACTGTCCACTCAGTAATGAGCGCTTTCTTAGTTTCTTGCGCACATCATTGTGCGCTTTTCCTAGTGAAAAACTATTCGAAGCAGGGTTGGCACCGCATCTTTAAACTCAGTTTGTTAATCAACGTTTAACGCACAACGTTAACATATTTATGTAGAAACAAAGTAACTTGTCATTATTTGTAAAAAAAACCTAGTAAGGTGTTATATATAATTAGGTTATGTGTAAAACATTTATCTGCGTCTTTTCAAAAATTACTTTAGGAGTTCTGCAAGGCATGTAATTGCACTGTAAATTATTTAACTATCAATTATTGTACAAGTCATAAGTCGTTTTCTGCTATATGATTTTTCAACGCCTGAAATAATATTAACGTTTCATAAACTTTATACACTCAACCTGAAATAAACAATAATAATTATCATAAAAATAAACTTCTTACTTATACAAAAATTACATAAAATACTGATGTATGTAACACATTTGTATAATGTTAAAATTAAGTATGTGCATTTCGAAATTGTTCAAATGTACATACATATTTTAAACATAACATTTGACATATTATAAACAAACTTTTATGATTTATTCAGTTAAATTACCATCATGTTATTACCATATACCAATAGGTCTTGTCATTGTGATATCACGGCATTAAACTCACATTCGATATTTGTTTAAGTATCAATAAATCATTGACTTCATTGGTTTATTATATTATAAGCAAATAGAATAAATACTAATTGAATAGGTATAAACTGATAGCTAAGTATACCAATATCTTCAATTGACGATGACATGATATGATATTAAATTTGGGATTTTGATCGACACTAAACTGGCTCTAATTCTATATACTGCGAGTAAATACTTATTACAGTATTCTTTAATACTTATATTTTTGCTTAAGCATTTACAATGTAAATGTGGTTCACAAGATGCACAACTAAAATTCTCAAAAAATAATAAGAGTGATATATTATTTTTTAATGACGGTGACGATTTCAAATGTTTATCTCAATTTTATCGCCGTTTAACGTACATGGTGTAACATTACCTTTTCATATCGGCCTGTATATGAGTCGAGCGAGTAATTACGTACGACTAGCGCTCTTCCATCCGAAAAAACAACCATCTCTCCATTGTTCCCGCCAATTTTCCCACATTTCGCCTTTTACAGTTACACTTTAGCTTCCTGATTTACTTGTAAAAAGTGTTTAAATTGAATTTTTCCTACATCAAGCGCGCCGGGATCGCTTCGAACTTTTTACTTGACCCGGAAAATATTGTCTTTGTTGTTAGATAATTCTTAGTGTGTGATCGAACTTATTTACTCCACATTCGTTCTTTAATTGGACAACTTCGATTTTTTTTATAAAATACGTAATACTGTGATTAACTTAATTTAATGCGTTACAAAAACCAGAACTACCCTGCTAGAAGATTATACGCAAAATAATATTATTTTTATATGATCCTGATTTTCATTAGTAGCAAATCAATAGATGAGATAATCATTAGCAGCAAATCGCTAAGCATTAGAATAATATACCAATGTAGGTGCTGTCCATTATTGCATACAGAGAAGAATTTGATTATCTTCTAAAACAAAAAAAAAAACCGCCGAAGGGCATTCCATTTGGTATGTTTAAGACCTTTATATCCATTATCAAAGCCAGGTTATCACAGAAGTAGTACACAAAGTCCAGAAATGACAGCCAGATTACGTCGAAATCGCAAGTAATCAGATTCCTTTACAAGAACCGAAAAGGAAAAGAAATATCCAAAATATCAGAAGCAAACAAAAGTACAGAATGAACTATCGAAGTGACAGCGACTTTAGATAAGAATTAGGGACGAGATTGATAACATTGATTGTATCAAAAATCGAGTAAAAAATAGTTTCATTCTTTCCCAGTATCATAAATATTGATCGTTTTTATATTTCCTCGTGAGCTAAAAATTAACTAGATATGTTAATTAATAACGTTGAATGAGTTTTGATATTTATGTACTTATTTTAAAGCAATTAAATCGTTATTCTTAAAACTGCTAGTTATGTGTTAGCTTTAAATATTTAACTCGAACTACAATTCAATTCTAGGTAATAAGACGGTTATTGATCGATTTCTTTCAGTTTGATTTGGATTGAGTTGTGCATCCTTAGCCAGTTGACATGTGTTGAAAAATGTCGAAATATAAAAATCGTAAAAAAAATCTTATATAGTTAGAAAAGGTGTTGGTCCGTTTGATACAAATATTTGCCTATAATTCCTTAAAATACATAAATGATTATTGTGCAACAACATGTTTGTTGGTTTCGGATTAATGATTGACAATGAAAGACACGGGTACTTTGCAGCTACGATCGAGCACCACAGCCGACAAATATACATTTTGCCAAATACGGTCAAAACACAACTTTCTCACTAATTCAACGTTCGATCGTGCAAGGAAGATTCACATGCGAAACGACCACTGCATACACGTGAAACTATCAGTCAAACTACTACTTAAACATCTGCATAAGTCACGTCTCACGATTCTCTACGAGTAACAGTTTAATAATGTCCGCGCAGGTGACCTACCGCGACCCCTGTGAAATACGGTTGAACGGACTTGAGGCCATATTTTCCCCCATGCATCGTACTAAAGTCGTGTCTTCCTTGGTGGAAATAAAACGCGAGGTCCATCTCTAGGGGCATCGGTGCCTCAGATGCGCTATTTTAAGCTTCGTTTCCAAATGTTTTATAATCAAAGTTATGTCACACGAAACTCATTCTAAAGTGAATTCATTAAGGTTGAAATTAGGTTGCGAATTATTAAAATATGTGTAAATTCAAACTAGGGTCTATGGGTAATGTCATGGGAAGAGCTCAATGAACGTGCGGACAGCGCGTGGACTGCCGACCGGAGGATCTTCCCCAACTTATAATTCTCGTTAGTTAAATGAAAATGTGTTTTATCACTTTCGGAATAAAGTTTGTGTTGACTGCATGTTTCAAATAGTTAAATTGTAGGCTATATTGCCGTGGTCTTCCGTCTTAATAAGTGTAAATCTGTTGAGTGTCATCGGTTTAGTTTTAGTTAGTTTGTTTCCATTAGTGAGAACGGCCTTTATGCTTGCTTTACCTAGAGCTGTATGATTTATGTAAGTATAGTTGATTTTTTTATTCTTTTTGAAGTCATTCTCAAGTAAGTATATAATTTGGTGAGTATATATGTACTGATATGTTTTGATTTGTAATAGATTTTATGCGATGTTGTATACCTAGATGTATCAATATATAATAAGCTAGTATACAGATCTGGAGCTACTTTAAAATACTTAAAGTATATCTTAGCCCCCAAACATGATAGATAACTCAACATGATGGCAACAGAAATGTTTGTGACATGGTAAAATTAAAATGTCTTTTCAATATAAACGTAAATAAAAAACCACAATTAGGTATTATATATTTGAAGTTAATACTTCTTTAAGCGCGTTGAGCACTTGTTGGGTGAACAAAAATCATGGAACTCCCGTCATCGTCGCCGAACGCTCTCCATGAGCTATATGTATACTGTGTATATATGTATACTTTTTGGGTGAACAAAAAGCGTGAAACTCACGTCATCGTCACCGCACGCTTCCCATGAGCTTTATGTATGAGTATACTGTGTATAATCTAATAGCTCGACGATACAATTCGCAAGTGGCTTAGTCTTCACTTCTGTCGCAGTCCCCAGACTGCCAGTATTTTTATTAAATTTGTATATTTATGACAAGTGTTAAGTAGTGTGAGCTACTATTTAAAAGTCCAGTTCAAATAATATCTATAAAGGTCTGGAAAAACTTCATCATTGCAATCGGCAAACGGATAATCTGATAGTCATCAAACTAGACATACTAATAAGTTACCTTATTACTATGCCTGTTATTATAGACATATATAGCAGTTTTGGTCGTTAGCAAAGATGTGTATTAACAGCTCTGTAAAGTTCGAGGCTGTGTGACGTCTGCCCTTTCCTGTAGGAAGCGTCGTGACTCACTGACCCATTGCCTCGACGCGGCCACGTTTAAGCGACTGGTTCTTACATACCATACCTATGCATGTTGTATGTTATGGTGTACGAGTGGTTTGTGAATACGTTATTTGTGAAATGTTTAAAATGTTTACATATTTAAAATAATTCGCGAATAACGCAATTCAGTATTCGTTTTTTAATGTGATTTTGGTCCTGTAGTGTAAAAGACTGTGACTGTGTAAAGATTAGACGTGGTCAATAAAAACAGTCCAGACATCTCAAATCTTATTCTTTTGAAATCAGAAATGGGAAAAGCGTTTTAGTTTTAGGACGGATTAGACATCCTGCCAACAAAATTTGCATTACGCTAAAATTAGTGAGGTATCCGGCGGCTCAACTTCCCCTCTCCTCTTTCCCCTCCAATCATGCTTCCTCTCCTCTTTCCCATCTCCTCTTTTCCCTCTAATGTTTCCCCCTCCCCGCAATTCCGCGCCCCTTATCACTGTCAAAGGCTGGCAGGGCTCTCACAACTCTTGAGTTGCAGGTGTCCATGGACGGCGGTTGTCATTTACCATCAGGTGACCCGGCCATTCGTCTGTTACCGTTGATTATAAAAAAGTAAAATATAACAGTCTGATTAAAAATGTGTTAATAATTGCCGCATTAGCAGCTTGAAAGCATCAGTAATTCTTCTAATGTGAAATCTTCGACCGAAAACAATAGTCAGGACCATCCCATTGTAGGATTCCTGCATAAATCAATACGACGGGCGTTTAACATCTAACAATTATTACCTCTGACCTTATTTTGGCATTTGGCTGTGTCGCAATCGACCATGAATGTGATAGGGATGCGGGCTATCTCTGTTTCATCGGCCATACCTATAAATTGTTGCATAAAACCTTATGTGTTGCAGTTAGTGGTTGGTCATAATTGTTTTATTGTATGTTGTATTGTGTCTTAACAGACAATTGAAGGTAGACAGTGACCTTAAATGTACATTTTTTTATCGCAGAACTAATTAATGTAACTATGATTTTAAGTGTTAGGAATGGGTTCATGTCGGTTGTGTACTATACTGGTTATTTGATTGCCAGCGACGCCTTTAATATGCATGTGTCTACTGAGGGACTTTCCTCAGTAGACACATCACTCAGTGAGACTCGTGTCTCACTAACTACAAAAAACCACTTGTTAGCAAACACAACAATTAGGGCTTAGAGGCAGTATACCTAAAGTTTTTTAAATATATATGTTTATAGTATTAAGTAAAACCAAAGGTTTAAAGCTTTAAAGTTTCTAGAACACCGAACAATACTCTAATAATACGGCTTACAAATAAAGGTCAGATTGGTCAGTTACTACAATTCTTTTGTAAAACTAGCTCTTGGATGACCTTAGCTATAGAGATTAGGTCAATTTATTCATTCATTCATTCTTAGTGCGGCGTACAGAATCCTTTATCGGTCAAAGCTATACATGTCCAAAATTAATTATTAAAGTTTTTATAGCATACAAAAGAAAGACTTATATTGACCAGATCCGCTATGTACCTACTGAAGAAGGGCCAAACTAAAAGGAACCATGAGCAGAATTTAGAAGAAGCTCGCTCAAATTGGGTTCTACCGCTTTTGCCTATCCTGGACGTGAATAAGGCGTGAGCATATGTATGTATGTATATATGCATATGTGTGAAAATATGCAAATAGAAACCATAAAACAAAAAAAAAAAGATTTTGTATGTACGGTATGAAATATACAAATCTTATAATATGGTAAAGTGTTAGCTAACACAAACTAACGTACTTTAGGAGATAGTACATAATGCTAAATGACCTTATTGGGAAAATAAAAATTCTGGACTTGCATAAATGACGCCCAATACCAGGTTACCCCATTGTTACGAAGAGATAAGCATAAATCTAGCCGTTTTACAGTAAAACAAACACTAATTTGTTGTATATATTAAACTTGCGTGCCGCAAACGCGAATTTAACAGATACAACAAATACGGAATACACGGACACATAAATAGAAATAATAAACATTTACGAAAAATCATTATACCCGTAACAGCTTTAAGCAGATTCAACAAAGCCTGTATCATTCATTTCAGTTGAGATGATGCAATGACACCAAAAAAACTTTCTTATCTAACAATAGCATCAAAACAAAGTGGATAGACCTTTGCGCTTTGCCTCAAATATTCATTCAAATTATGGCAATAATTCGGCTATATTGTAATTGTTTGTGGCTTGCCATGTCGGTCTGTCAATCAATTCACTTTCGAGCGGTTTGTGATCTACATTGAATTTTGGATGTTTATATGAAGTAGAAAGTCATTGGGAATGAATTTAAAATGATTTATTATCAAAGGTCATTTCGGTTAAAACGTTATCGATGACACGCGCTGTAAATGTAACGCGAACTGTTGAAAGCATGTCCAATTTTTATTTATCAGCAATAAGTGAATACTGCGTCTATGTGTAGATTAAAAGAGGGATGTACATTACGGAGCAATCTGGATTGATTGAATACTTAGTAACGACAATTGAAAAGGCTATGTTGAGACGATTGAAAAGACAAATGAAAAATCAAATATAAAAAGCGAACGTCAGTGGGATTGCCGGTAAGGGTCGACTGGAAAGAACATACAAACATCAAATTGGTGATGTTCTTTAAAATAAAAAAAGGCTTTCTTTAAAAAAAAGTTTATGACAATAGAGGCAGCTGGTGAAGTGTATAAAATATAAAAAGAACTTTTAAAACAAACTTAAACTCAAGTTTTCTTTTTACATTTTTTTTGTTACTTGGTCACTCTTGCATACTATTGATTTTGAAAGTGTCACAGCAGTGGGGAGTGCGCGAAATGTTAATCGTGATCGATGGGATGGACGCTTGCGCAAGGACCGCAGACGCGTGCGATCACTGACGCCTTGCCGACAAAATACATGTTACCTGGTAGAACATTTAAATCTGTAAATGTATAACAGGACATAGCGAGTTCAATAATTTACTTTAAATATAAATATATATATCTGTATTTTCCATTTTGTAATATTTCACCTCAGGTAGAATATTATATTAAATTTGAATTGATATTATAATTTCATTAAATTCGAATGGGAGTAACCCCGAGGACTACTCTTTTTTATGGTACAAGGGAACTCCGCCGCCCTTATAACTCAAGAGTCATGAGAGTGCTGTCCACCTTTTAGGACAGGGGAAGGGAAAAAAATTTAAATGAGGAGGGTAAAAAAGGAAAGGCAAAGGGGGTTTGGCCTCCAATAACCTCACTCACTCGGTCACACAGTGCAAGCATTGTTTTACAGCTTTTCTGTGAGGCCGTGCTAATACTCTGGTCGAGCCGGCCCATACGTGCGGAAACATATAAAATGCAAATCAAAAATTAATATAAAATCATTTCATTCACATATAGTGAAGATATTCAGTAAAGTACTAACTAAAAAAACAGTCGAATTGAGAAACTCGTTCTTTTTTAAGTTGGTTCAAACTATTATGTTTTGGTCCAAAATACAAGGTAAGTATACTATGTGTAACAAGATATCTTTTATAAACAATAATTTTAGATTTATTAAAATTATTTCTGATTGTGTAGGACGACTCCTAATAGGATCACTTGGTTAAGTTAACAAAAATACTAGTTCTCTACACGGCTGATGTATTGCTCACTTGCAACTAGCTTCATATCTCATTAAAAACCATCAAGAACTTCAATAAAAAGTTAGCTAAATTTGTTCGATCCTTTAGCTACAAATTTGTATATTTTCACATGTCTATAGCTTTCAATTCCATCAATTTAGCATATGCAGGTAGGTATAATATAGTTAGGACGTCATGGCGTGAGAGCGGGCCACTGATGGACGTCACGACGAGCGTGTGCGCTCGGCCTAACCTACATACGATACGTGATATAATTATGTGAGACTGGGAACGAATCTTTACTACTATATATAATATTATATACATATATATTTTAGGTCTTAATGTGAGGGTGGATCACGGAGATTACTGCGATAGCCAAACATTCGATAGATAAATATTTTTCATAAAAGTTTCTGCCAGAAAGAATATGGGTTTGGATGGATTTAAAAAAAATAATGAAAATAACATAATAATGATTACAATCACGCAATTTATCAATTCATGAATATAATCTCACTCATTTTAGATAACTCCCGCACTAGGATTAGTTCCTGTATCGCGGAGCACTATACAAACATTCAAATAACACAAATGGAAAAAAGGACACAAAGAACACCCAGACTCAGAACAACAATTTGAGGATTACACAAAGTGTTGTCACATGTGGGGATTGTACCCACGACACTCGGCGCGACAACGTAGTGGCGATGTGATCACTTAAACCCGTGCGCAGTCCGTACAATCAGCGTCTAATATTAATATCAAAACCTAAAAATTTTAAAAATAACCCAAGAAAGATATAGTTATGTGTATACTGTAGATTTAAGTGCTTGGGCAAGCTTATGGTAATACATACATATTAGGAGATCGCTGGAGTTTTTCTTTTTTTTCTTTATAGGTGACACCCACCGCCCCGACACCTACAACTAAAGAGTCCGTGCGCTAAAGTGCGCTGTCCACCTCTAAAGGTGCTGTGGGGGTTTGGATTAAGGGAGGGGAAAGAGGAGAGGGGCGGTTGGGACTCCGGTTCTCCTATTCTTTCGACAATGCCATGCAAGCATTGTACAAAGAACTACTAACTTATCTGTCAAAAAGCTATAAAGAAAAAGTTCAGACTTTTACCTATTTATTTACCTATTATCTATGCTATTTGTCTCACATCCCTTGTGACGTTTTACACAATCCATGTTCTTGATTTTATCCTTAATTTAACCCTGAAAACTGTCTACTTAATCTTCTTCTAACAAATTACTTCATTTATTGTCACAACGTACCTCTTCTTATATTGAGTCATTACTAAAAAAAAAAATAGTGCACAATTTGACAGGGAATGCTTCAAACGATAGTTTAATTTTTAAACGTAAATCGCTGTAGTCTATAACAATTTCAAACAATTTCAACCTCTTGATATTTTTTTATTAGATTAAATTCAGATTAGATATTTGTTGCGTTATGATTATAACACTATTTGAGAAGAGATGCAATATGATATGTTCAACTTCACAAAATTTAATTACTGGAATAATGGCAGCATGTGATATAGGCAAACACGTATTTTCTTACATACTACATTTATTATAATACTTTCAGAGTACATGTCCTAAAAATGTAGCAGAAATACAATACAGAGAAAAAAATAAAACGCTAACCAGATTAAGTTTATACATTCGACAGGACCGCATTAACTTATTAAGCTACGTTCTTCTATACTCATTAATTACCATACTTCAGGATGATATCAGCAGCGAGGTGATAAATGGAAGTGTACGTCCAGTGTTGCGTGAGAACAGACGGCCACGACTGGTCGGTGCGACGGAGCTCAATCGCTGAACTAAATCATTATGCCCCGCTACCGGGCAGCTAATTTATTAACTAGGTTTGAGAAAATGTCGTTCTTATTAGGAATTAGAATTATTTATGAGTTTCATGATGTCACGTTATTGAGTTAAACGATTTTAAATGTATTTTCTCATAATTCGAAACAGCGTTTGGTTAACATATGAATTGAATGGTAGGCTTATATGATTCTTTCCCTTCTCGGCTTTCCGTCATCTCCTCCCCATCCCAAAGAAGCCCTTGAAATATAAGAAATTTATTGACCTACAAATAATTAGTAGTTTTGTGAAACACTCATGGTACTACTAAAAATCCTACCACTATAAATAGAACTAAATACAGAAGTATAGGAAGAACAGAATAAATATATATAAAAAAAATAAGGCTGTAAGTGAATAGGCAGATTAAAAGTTAATAATTGTGTCTACGAGACAACTCTGGTTTTAACTCAAAGTTAGTAATCTACTTATCGAAATTAAATTAAAACTTCTCTCCTAAAATCCACTGTATAGAAAAATATAAGATACAATAAAAATTGGTTATTAGATGTGCAAACTCTTAGTAATCTCCTCTGAATATCTTGTAAAGTGAGACCAGTAGAAAGATTTTTTGTTTGAGTCGAAGTTACCTTGTCCCACTCGTCCACCAGCCCGAACAGGCTTCTAAATCACGTCCTTCATATTAGTATTTGCTTTAGTATTGAGTGGCAACTCAAACCGCAGCTATAAATTAAGTAGCACTCTTCCGTGAGAGAGTCCATCGGTCCAGCACGACGCGCACACACGACCGTCTCGCCGCCTGCTTTGTTATGTCATTGTGCCATCGTGAATTTATCGTCTTACTGTCTGTACCAATCATTAGCTGAGTGGATGCCGTATTTAGAATATCTTATAATTTCGAAATATTTCACTCTAATGATGGGAAAATGAAATCTCATTTAGCCATATTAAGAAAGTCTTAGGTTTGACTTCAAAAAAAAGCAACAAGGATGTTAATATGTACATATGTATACTTTGTTTTACTGGAATACCAAACTAAGTAGGTTCAACGTTTGATTTATTTTCATTTTCAACAGCAACAAAACCACAATATTTGATCGACTCTTTTGGTTTTGCTTTTGTTTTCCAAGAAGATGAGACAACAGGACAGAAGAGAGCTCAAAAGAATTTCCAAACACATTACATTTGCAATTACTACTTATAATATAATGCAGTAGTAATATTATATGTCTTAATTTACTAAGGTAAACACAGTTTGTTTAATTTAACTACGCCGATTATTTATCCGACTTCAAAAACGGAGAAGGTTCTATACGTATCTATATATGCTAATAGATTGAAATCAGGGCTTGATTACGGGATCCCCAGTAAATAAAGGAGAACCCTCAAATTCTATTAATATTAACGGTTAGGATTTAGAGGATAATGCTTTCAATTACGATACGTTACGTATAAGTCTTTAAATTGCTCGGTTTTAGGATTTAAAGGAATTGCACAAGGAAGTTGATTGTATACATATATGAAGAGAATATTATTCCCGGTGGTCTCGTGAAAGGCGACTAAGGGATCGGACTGTTATCTATCAGACAGTATGTAAACAGTCATACAGTGCCCGGTTGTCGGCAATGGGCTTGCGGCCTATTACGTTAATGGGATGGACTTCTAACTTGAAAAATGTGGGTGTTTGATACACCTCTCCTCCCTCTGCCTGTGGTCATTGAGTCTCCAAAACTATGGCCCATGCTTTTAACAAAAAATGGTGCTTTGCCCTCTTCCTAGCGATACAGTTTCTGTTCATAATAACTTTTCCAAAAGCTGAACTAGTATCCATTTGGGTTTTAAACTTTTCTACAAAAGAATAAAAAAAGGAACCTTCTTAAACGATAAACTTCATTTACATTAACAAGTTTACAATGGGACATATGTGGTTACTTGTTATGAATTTAAATATATTGCGGGAAAAGAGCATATTATTACATATTATTATCACTGTGCTGTAATTAGACCCAACAATTTTATGCTAGTTTAAGTTTGGGTAACACATATCGTGGTTTTAGCATTTATTTAACGCACAAATAAATAAGAAGTTATAGTAAACGTTAAACCAAAATAATTTATTTATCTCTTTATTGTACACCATACAAATAATTGAAAAAATATAGGCATGGTTGCTTGTATTACAGTATAACAATTGGTGGTCTTATCACTCACGGTGATTTCTTACAGACAACCTTTATACGGATATTATTATATCAGATTAACAACATGAATATATGTCCTTATTATGATATATAATACTATACTTATTATGACATATGTATATATAAAGATAGATTTTGGTATTGATAGGAATAAAGTTGCGAAGCCTTCGCAGCGACCCCGCAGTGGCAAATATTATAGTCCGCAAGTCAGTCAGTCTCCATGACAAGAACCGGTCCATATAGATCCCCAAATTTTTGACTTTGTCACTATATGGAATAATGGAACCATCGCAATAGATAGCGGGTAGATGTTGCCTGTTTATTAATGAGTTCATCCTATGACTGCACTATTTATGGATAGGTTTATCTTTTACATTCACTTACATTACAAGTAAAATCATTATGTTAAATTAAAAATAAGTAATTATTAAACTAAGCAATGGGTACTATTTTTTGTATTAGTAAGTGATTACTTATTTATGAGTGATAGTACTATAAGTTATTTAATATTAACTTGTCAGTTGTTTACTAATTTTTTGTATTACAATGCGTTAAGGGCTTTTTACGTGTTCAATTTAAAATTATACTATCAGAATAATAACTTTTCGGCGTCCTAATGTTCATAAAACTTAAAACACACAATCTCATAACCGTGCGATTTACGCAAAGGGTTGTCCCGATGCAATCGCGCGGTCGAACAGTGAGCCATAAACGCGCGCTCGCGTTTACGAGCGTTTTCGCTTTCGCGCCATTTGCAATAAATCAGCAATGCCACCAAGTGGGCGATGTGGTCTCGACGTGTCACACCGAATCATGGTCATATGAATGTACGTATAGACATGCGGTTATCTTATTTATTTTTCATATTTTATAAAGTTTTCTAAACATCTGTTTTCTATTATAAAATAGTAAATAGTAATATATTGATAGATTCATTCTTTATTAAGTTAGAGGGCTCGGACTTCCCGGCACCAGCCGGTTCGAGTAATAGGTATGCAACCCTGACTTGCTTAAGCTACTGCTCTTTAATCGATCTGCATCCCTTCCCTTTCTTTCTATCCTTCCTTTCTTGTCAATATACTCAAAAATTTCTCATCGAATTCTCACAAGGGCCCATAGGCCAATTATTATTTCTGTTATTGAGATTTTTTTATCAAGAAGATTTTTCGTGGACAAAGTTAAACAAACACCAAAGCGGTTTCGTCGGAATTTGATTTTATCTGGTCCGACAATATCTATCCCAATTTATATTAAAATAAAAATACTGAAATAACTAGCACTCAATTTAGCATATATTAAACATTTATCATATATCATTAAATATATGAACAAAGCATTTTACTACAATAAATAGCTCTCAATTTAAATCCTCCAATCAAAGAACTTTAAATCTAGTAAGGAATATTGCAACGCTCCAACCGCAGTTTTCCCGCCCGTCTGCAAGTACACTAACGGAACAAATTTCACTCCGGCGCCGTCGACGCTTGTACGATTCCCCGTTTTACTGTCAATTCATGTAAACGTCTCAATTTAGCCCAGTCGATTGGCACTAGGCAATATGTTATGGGCTTGGCCCGTACTTTAAATAACTAGATGTATAAATGCAGCTTAAAAATACTTGTTGCATATTGAAATGCACGACATTTATTGAGTTTCCTAGGCTTAGAATAATGGCTTTAGGAACTCGATATTTATAGAATAAAAGACTACAGTATAAACATAGATGTACATGATTGGTTAACGTTCTTATATATATTATAAAAATATCGTGTTAGAAGTTTAAAAAAACCTATTTAAAACATATTTCAAGATACGTTTATAAATGTGTTGATAATTAGCGATCTTATGTTCAATCATTCCAGTACGCAGAGAGACCCTTAATCTGTGTTTTTGGTCTGTAAAAACACGTTACCACCGTGGTTTTTAAAATTGGAGTATTTCATCTATATTCCTTGAACAGAGGCCAATAAAGTTGAACCACTTATACATGACTAACGTGAACCAAAGTCGGTGATATCACGAAAGATATTTTAAAATTAACGTAATAAAATGTACATATTTTTAGTTTGACTACACACTGTCTATTTGCAAAAAGACTGACTGACATAAGATGTAGTACGTATTTTATAAGAATACTGGATGTGTACGCCCGTTGTTTATGTATGTATACTCACTATTTTTACAAAGTAACAGTAGCTTCAAGTTACTGCTTAAAGCAACAGCTATCTTTCATTGAAAGTTCTGACAAACTTTCCTGGTTTACCCGTTCCGGAGATTAACCGCACAAAAGGAAAGACAGACAACATTTATAAAAGAACGTCGTTTTGGTACACCTAAGTACTGTGTAAACAATCATATAAAACACTTAGGAAAAAGCTGTATTTTTATTCAGAGCGACAATTCAATTTATTTGTACATAATCGTACTGTAGGCACCAAATAAAGACTTTTTACACAATTTCAATCAAACAAAAAAGTTCGAGCCTTTTGGACGGATATAATACATAAGCTCACGCCTAGCCCCTTCAAGGGTAGGGAGAACAACACCTTATACTACTACATTTTGCTTTTATGAATGTAAATCCGGTTCCATAACGTATCGCCGTCAACCGGGCAGGTTAGGAATGAAAGCTGAGAATGTGATGCGAATATTGAAAGCTAATGGAAGGAAATGGATATAATAAGTAAATATATATAAACAATAGATCGAGAACGACGACGTCGGGATTCCCCATTTTACTGTCAATTCATGTAAACGTCTCAATTCGCATCGATCTCATATCTTATCATATCTATCTAACATGAACTGGCTGTAGCTGGAAACCCGATCCCTTTATTAAAAGTATATAAGTAGAAAGTAACATTGACTTCATGTTAGACCATAATACAGAGTACAAACCAACATTTGTTTACATTACCAGTGAAGATAACCCAACAATGTAGTGCTTACCGAAAGTAACCAAATAAAACGGACAATAGTACTAAATTAGCGTTCCTCAAGCCAATTTGCGGCGTAAGGAACCCTTTACACACCATAACAGGTTATCAAAGCGTCGTATGTTTTCATTAGGATAGTGCACACGTTTATGGCAGTTTCTGCGGGTTTCTAAGTAATATTCCTGGCAAATTTTACACAGAGTAATTTTAAACAGGGTTTGTATGTTATATTTGTGCTGATATTATACTACTAAAAAGGTTTTTTTTTAAAACAGTTTAATCTTAGGTAATGCCAGTTTACTGTAAAATTATTTTTACTTTAGATGGCCTTTTACCGTTCCATACGTTGAAATTAAATAGCGTTCGATTTAGGATAATGTGTATTTCACTATGTTGGATAGATTTTTTAACCTCAGATAGACTTTACCTTGAAAATTGAAGCATATAACCTAATCAAATTCAGTATGTCAGAAGTACACAAAATCGGTGGGCTTATATGAAAGGTTAAATACTGCAGAGGAAGCTCGTGAGGTATGTAAGGCTATTGTCTCTTACTACCCCGAAGAGAAAAAGGCGTGAGTAAAAGACAACTCACGCACTAGTATTAATTCCTGTATCGTGGGAAAATTTACAAACATTCAAATAACGGCCACAAAGAACATCCAGATTCAGAACAACAATATAAGTTATCGAAACCACGGAGCCATCCATTCAGTCGTACATGTGGCTGAACTTACAATAATGTTTTCAGCATTTAATTGCGAATATGTTATCAACATGCTCATCTGTATCTATCTGGCTTTATCGTCCACTTACATGCGATCAATTTCCTGGCCACTATCACCAATACACTGAAGTTTATCTGCCGATCGCTTATTAATTGTGACGGATAGCCGGACAGACTGATTGGGGATTAGTGTGGACTTACCGCTTGATCAAACAGCTTTATTGAATTTACTTTGTTGACCCTACATGTTCTGATAAAAAAGTTATCTAGAATTTTTGTTTTAATGGCCAAGAACGTTGCGAAACTGGAAAGTGCAACTGGAATATTAACGAGTAAAACAGTAAAAAAAAGCATTAGTATGTTTGTTTGAACCACGTTGAACGCATTGACGTGTCTTCCCGTGGGTGTCGTAAAAGATTCAAACGCCTTCGAAGATAAGGCGTGAGTATATGTATGTATTAACTATAATTACGAACGCAGTCGAATATTTGGCATTACTTAATTTAAGATGGAAAAGATACGAAGAAGCGTAATACTACTACTACTACTAGTTTTTTAAATTTTACATTTAAAGATATAATTTAAAAGAACAACTACGTGTATGAATGATGCGATGACTTAAGCCCCCGAAACCATTCTGAGGATAGTATAGATTTTATACATGAAATAATTGATTTAGCTATTTCATCCATTAGTATATGTGAAATTATAAATAATACGACACTTATTTTATATTGACTGTTTCTAAATTCAAATCTATTAACAAAACTTATCATTAGTGAACACCAATGATTTTGTTTCTGCCAGTTGCACATCTTACAAGCTAATATACAAATCTATTACCGGCCGGCCCTGCTATACCAAGCAATAGCGAGATAGAAAGACGTATTCATCAATATGAAACAATTCATTCTGTACCTGGTGATTTACCGAGGGGCATAACAATATGAATGCCCAGGGGCCTTAAGCTGGAGAACAAGGTATTAGGCACGTCGGTACTTACTTTCGATAATTTTTGTAAGAAAATGAATAAATGTTAAAGTTTTTGTAGTTGGCAGTAAGACTAATAACTAATGATTACAGTTTCTGATTAATATGAAAATTTGAATTACTTTGCTGTTGATCTAGTGGGTAGTTATACTCACTGCTAAGCCAGAAATCGTCAGTTCGATTCCTGTCTAGGAAAAATAATTGTATGATGATCACGATATTTTTTTCCTGTCTCTAGGTATAACCTGTGTGTAATAACTCGTATGTGTTTATAAATATATGTTTATCAGTTATCTATCGCAGTACGTGATCTGCTTAATTGTTTGTTGTTGGTTTGAAGTTACAAAAAAATGTTTATTCTTTAAAATGAACAAGTTCTTGAAGATGTAGCCCCACCCAAAGTCGAGTAAATAAAGAAGTTTTTTAAGACTTACAATCTAATAAGATTTGTACTAGTTTTAATTTCTTAAATATCATGCATATTTAAAGGTTTAATGTAGATAAAACCATAACAAAAGAGCTTTTTGTCTGCCTGCATGTTGCTAAGCACTCACTGGGATACCTGAAACTTCAACTCTACTCATTAATACGGCTCAGTCTTTGCACTTTGTGACGATTAACTGCGTTTTGCAGTACAGTGAAGGTTCTTTCTGTGCATCCCCGGTATCTAATATCATCCCGGTTATACTAACCAGGTCTTTACTATGTATCGATATTTTTCAAGACATAATTCCTTAAATAATATCAGATAATGATGACTGTCGGTAAATACAAATATATATGTAAATACAAGAGATAATGATAACCTTTATTTCATTCTTTGGTAGTGGTTCGTACTATATCAAAGCATTATTTTTATGATGAGGGATGGGTAAGATAATATTACTAGTGAATTTAGAACATTTTTTTACTGGACAACGTAAACAAACAAGAACATAATACAAACAAGGTTCTCACTTCTGTCATAGATATTCAAACAAATTAAAAGGAAATCGTAACATACACATGAATAAACTAATAACACAAGGAGGTCATTTCCTAAAATTTATTTGCGCGATATCGTGATAAACGATACTCGTTATAGTATGACAGGCAGGACGACGGGCAGTGTCGCACAACAATTGCTACCAATAGAGTAATTGGCGACCGACCGCGCGCCAATGGTCGCACCATTTTATTATTACACTGCAGACCATTTAAAGTTGGGAACTATTGATGATTGTGATGTTTTCACAAATAATTTAATGCCTTTCAGCAAATTACTTGTGTCTTTTCAATTCTAGGACTCGTTAGGGTCGTCGGTACTGAAAGCCCAAATCCCTTCTCCTCTTTGCTATCCCCTCACGCCCCCCCTTCATCATCCTCAAAGGCTGGCAGTGCACTTACAGATCTTGAGTTAGAGGTGAGTTGTCACTCATCATCAAGCGACCGCCTGCTCTTTCGCCCCCCCCCCCCATTTATTATTTTTTTATTTGTACATTTTGCATTTACATTTTACACATTCACATTTATGCACTAAGCTTGTATCGCAGCAACCAAATAATTGTACATTGTTCATTATAAGTTTGTAACGGACAACGATTCTGGATAATAGAATATTTACAATTAAGTTAAACTTAAAATCATATAAACATTAAAACAATTTATAACAGCATCATAATATAAACACTTCAAATTAAGTTAAAACTAATATAAATTAAACAGAAACTACTATGTCTGATGTGAAATTTTCAAGTAGATGAACCCGTTTCCTTTCTATCACCTTCCTTTCTTCCTGTTATGTTTAGGTACTATTATTTCTTTGACTACTACTACTATTTTCTGCTATTTGCTATCAATATGCAAATATGTCTCTATTAACTTGAGAAGAACCTACCAAAAGAAAACCGTAAATCATACCTCAATTACATCTTAAGGCTTGTTGGAACAAAATAATTCAAACTAGAATCTTATTATTGTGTTACTTCATTCGTCAACATATCTAACTAGAATTAAGGAAACTTGGTAACTTTTTGACCATCTTGATGTCTGCCCGAGGGTGTCGTAAAAAGTGACTTCGAGATCGGACTGTTACCTATCGGACAGTATATATACAGTCATATAGTGTCCGGTTGACGGCAATAGCCCTGCCCCCTATTATTTAAGAGGGACTTCATTATGGTCGGCAAAATGCAGAGGTATATTTGTAAGTGTAAGGATGTTTGTATGTAGGTGATGTACAGTTTCCAACTATCGATACCATCTTATCTATGAAACACAATTTCCAAGTACACAGACACCGAAAGTATTTTGTTTTAATTATTGACAGATTTTTTTTGTCCTGATTTGTAGCATGGACGCGGGCACGCGGTGTTATCAGGATGTCCCGCCGGAACGTGTCGAGTGACGACAACCTGTAATAGTGTCATACATCGCACTCAACCGCATAGACATTAGGTGACTCCTTATCTAGCTGAAAGTTAGGCAATTAGCTTTGAAATTGTTTTAAAAAATTTCGCTATAAGAGATTTAAGAACACCTCATCTTATTACCCAGAATGACGTCAGTGTAGGTCCAGTGTTAAGTGATTCTGACTGCTAAGAGGTGCGTTCCATTCGAACACAAGATAACAATTTGCATGATCGAGAAGTACAAGTAGTGTCTCGGGGAGTCTAGGTGTTTTAATATGGGTGCTTGGTATGTTTGTAAGTCCCCCGCCTGTTGGTAAAAAAACATTTTAAACAACGCTGTAGGCATTTTTAGAGTTCCGTACCCAAAGCGTAAAACGGGACTCTATTACTAAGATTCCGCTGTCCTGTCTGTCCGTCTGTCTGTCTGTCAGTCTGTCTCATGAAACATAATAGTTAGACAGTTGACATTTTCAAAGATAATGTATTTCTGTTGCCGCTTTACTAAAAACAGAATAAAATAAATATTTAAGGGGGCTCCCATACAATGATTTTTTTGTTAGTTTTTCCACGATATTGATAACGGCAACAGGTATTTCCTTGAAATCCTTGAAATATGAACAGAATATTTAGTTATATATATCACTTTAAAAATAATTAATTGAATTCAAATAAAATAAATATATAATCCTCCTCCTCCCATACAAGAAACATTATTTTTAGTAAAATTTCTTTTATCATTCTATAATGTTTACGTTTGAGTACTTTGGAAGTGAAAGCCAAGTAATATTCATGTTCCACAGGTGTACATCCTCTCGATACTATCTATCATAACTGATTACAACACTTTACACTATACAATTAAACATTACTATTTCCAACCTTCAGTACATTGGCCGCATCTTATAGATATCGGTCAAGGCGTCCATCTATGTGGACTGTAATGAGTTAGTACGTCCCACGCCCCTTATTGTTCTTACTCCGTCTGTCCGTTCCTCGTATCTATATTTTAATATGAATATATCTACCAAACTTATACATTCTACTAATAAACCCACGTTTAAATAAATTTGAAACTTATTGTGCTAGAAATAAGGTGCACGGGATTGGCGCTTGTACGTGTGTTACGGTTGTCAAAATATACAAATGGGCTCATTGTCAGACCTGCAAATTTGCATGAAGTATGAAAGTTGAGGCGTTATTAAGACGCAATAGATGATTTGTAAAATGTTCCTAATGAATTAGTCATAGTTTATTATCATAATGTTTAAAATAAAGCATGTCAAAGTAAAATTCTATACTTACAACAAAGATAGTTGCCAATGATATTTTGATCCGTTAATAATATCCTAGGTGATATTACACATCGCAATCTAAGTTCAAACTAAACTGAGCTTGTATACGTAGATACATTTGTAACACTACATAATTAGAAAACGCAAAAGTTTAATCAGTAGGATGATCAAGAAATACAGGAAAAAAGAATTAATCGAAATACCAAGTAGTGAAGAATTGGGGTCCTTGCCCCCTGGGATATAGACTATGCATAGGCATAGATTACATTTTTAACACAAGAAACGAAAAAGCGTGAGAAACATTTTTTCTTAAAAAAAAAACTTCTTCAATAAAAGAAGCGGTTGGAAGTGACTGGTGGAATATGGGTCCAGTCAACTATGCCTAGCCCTTCAGAGTATTAAATATCTATGAGTATGCTACAGAATAATTGAAGTGGTTTCTGCTCTTCACAAACAACTCTGGTGACAATACATATTATAACTTATTAGACAGAAGTTTTCAGTTAACCCAGACGATTAGAAAAAAAAATAAACTACTCAAAATACTACAATGTTAATAGTATTTTTTTTTTGTTAATCCTCGACTAACACCAACAAAAAGTCAATATACAAATAAACACCTATAGACAATTCTAAAGTTCTAATAAGACATAAACCTTAAATTCAACCATAGACTCATAAACTTCCAATTAGGCATCCACCATCTGCAATAGTCCATTCATTATAACAAAGAAACATAGATGTTGCCAATAAATAAATTTGCGTCCGTCCGCCCACTGACGCTTGCAACACATCTATTAAATTTTGATAGATCAAAGTATGACTCAGTGATGTGCTTGGGCAAACTCAGACAGTTTTGATTATTCAGGGATATTGAAATGTTATGAATTTGCATTTAAATAAGCTTAATTGTTTAAGCTATCATGATTGATTCAATGTTGAATAATACTAATTTTGCTCAGGTAAATATTGTAATGTATTTGGTAGCTGAGGACTCATGGGAATTAGACTTTCTGTAGGAGGAATTATCAATAGTTCTGGCGCGTACCTTTGCTATCACTACTTTCATAAAGTTTTGTAAGTTTATTTTTTATGAAAGTATTACTTAATAAATATCCATAAATATCAGAGGTAACTGTAAAAATACTTTTATAAGTATATAAATTATATACTTCCAGATATATAAGAGTGCCAGTTCGAGTTCGGTCATGTCATCATCAAGTCAGGTTTGCAAACTTGATATGTTTGGGATATTGCTTATACTCTCAAATCCATCTGAATAAACAATATCCCTTTTCTTTTCTTCTTTTATATCCTCCTTTCCCTTTCTATATGCTCCAAATTTTTCTATCTAATTCCCGACGTGCCCTGATGACCGCAAAGTCTTGTCCCCTACTACGTTAATGGGAAAAAATTCTAGTCAGCAAATTGTGTGCGTTAATTAAGCCTGCCATGAGTGTATGCATGTATGTATGTATGAATGTATGCATCATAACCTCCCAATAATTTTTATTCAATTTGTATTAAATTTTAAATCGGTTCGGATAATGATGTAAGAAATTTACTCTTGCATCGCAGTTAAGGTAACCTCCAAAATAACTAATTTTACCAATAAAAATCTCAGCTATTTAATTATCTAAAACGTATATTTGTGCACATTATTGGAATATACTCATCAATTACAACAAACAAAGTACTCGTCTCTAATACATCTGTCAACAACTTGATCTATTACACAAAAAATCATAAATAACGGTACTCGATCAATTCAATAAAATGCATAAAAAGTGGACAACGCATCTGCGTGTGTGCATGCGCATTGCGTTCGATATTCAAAAACTTCTGTTTTTTTTCCTAACAACAATGGTAACTTGAATACCGCGAGATCGTATGACAAGAATTTTTCTATTCAGGGCCGAGAATGCTGTTTTATTAAAAAAATGATATTCAAGTACTTTCTATTACTAAAAAGAACGTACTTCATAGTTCATACCTGTTATAGTAGACCATGGTTTAGTTAATCGGAATATCGTCTTATAGGGAACCATTAATTTAGCTTAATTTTCTTACTTTTTATAAAGGGTATAGTTATACATTTTTGTAAAAATCGGGATTCTGCAACATTCAACAAGCAATCTGTGTTACATTACATTTCTTATATTTTTTAATAAGGCTATCTAGTATAAAAAACCTTTTTATAGGTCGATTCTTCGAACCTTCTTTTAGTCAGTGCCATATTTGGTTAAAGTCATAATAGTTGCCTTTAATACTGACCGATATCTAATCTTAACATTTAATAACGAGTTAGCTTTTATCTGCTTAATTGTCATTAATTAATGTGCTGATTGCTCTTACACCGAATATGGTGTATTAAATTACTTCGCCGGGTAATTCGCACCTTTTGTATAATATAAGATATATATTGTTTTGAGTAGATTTAGGTGCCAATGTTTTGCTTTATTTAAAGTAAATTTAGGCATATTTTACAAACCGACGTCGTTCTTACAATCACTGCGAAATTTGTTACAGGATGTTTTGTTTCATTGAGAAATTTTCAATTTCCCGAATAAAATAAGCAATGCAGTAGATAGTAGCAAATATAGTAGCAAATAAAATAAAAAAAAAATAGTATATATGTATATAAATAATGTATTTAGTAAGAGGGCTCGGACTTCCCGCCTTCCTGACTTGCTTGAGCCATCTGTATAAGCAATTTCCATTTCCTTTCATTTCTATCCTCCCATTTCATTAAAGTATACTGAATTTTTTTTCATCTCATTCCCAAAAGTGCCCGAATGACGACAATAGGCTTTCCCCCTGTTACGTAAATGGGAATCATTTAAGATCGGCAAAATGTGGGCGTTAATTACACCTCTGCCTCGCACACGCACGTACAGGCGTGAGAGTATGTGAAGTAATAACCATATTTTTAACGCTGCTTAAAAGCGAATCACGGTTAGTATTATATATGTATTAATGATTGTTTGAAAGTTCAAGTGGATCGGATCTTCGATGTACGTCACTAGCAGATTAACGTACCTATTCGATTATTATATCTTATTCTTAACAGCATCATAAGCTACATTTTTCCGGTTGGAACATGTTGGCAGACTACGAAAATTACCTACCTGAGCATATTTATGTGTAATATTTTAACAAGATTTTTATTCTGTCTAATAGATATTCTAGATATTCAAGAACCTTAAATAACGCATAACTGTGAAAGTTGTTGTTTCCTCAATGTTTTCTAAAACCGAGTATGAAACATGCGGGTTTAACAAGAATTGATCAACGATGAAGTATGTAAATCTAAGTGACCTCTGGCTAACAGTGAATTGTTATCTTTTGCGTCCTTACGCTACGTGCATATAAATACGACAAACCCGCATGCGACTTTGGGTAAACATAGGATGTTTCAAGAAAATACTTTGGCTATTTTTATAATATTTTTTAGTTTTTTTTTTATAACTTTTTTTGAAATTGTTTGATCCGATGGGCAGTATTACTTTATAAAATGAATTGTTGGGCATATAATAATCTTATTAATATTAACTCTTTCCGTCTGTTAAATTATGACAGCAGAGGAAGCTCGGGATTTATGTAACGATAAGAGCAAGTAGCGGATTGTCGTCTCTGCCTACCCCGAAGTGAGAAAGGCCTTATGTAATTTAGCAAGTATGTAATTTTTATGTAGAATCGCTAACGTGGTAGAGCCATGCTTAGGCACAAATGGGTCGGCTCGACCGGTGCGACCTCACAGAAAACCGGTTATGCATTTCCCCGAAATGAGTGAGGTTTCCGGGATCACTCTCTAAGGCAGGCAGCGCAATAAAGACTCTTCAGTTGCAGGTGTCCATGGACGGCGGTGTCACTTACCATCAGATGACACGTCTGTTCGTCTGTCCTGTACTGTAATGTAAATTAAATTATCGATGTCCTTGCGTCACAGGGATTAATTTAAGACAATATGTCGACTTTATAAATGCGTTATCAGTGTGTGACTTTCATATTCATACTTATAACCTGACGGCCAAATCAGAAATAGCTTTTTCTTTTTATAATATTCTTACCATAATCCATATCAGGAGTTTTGAAATTTATAGCTCATTATTAGGAAAATTTGTCAAAACAACGTGTCGGTTAAGCGACACCTCAAAATAATTGTTTCAGTTAAAAAGCAATCAAAGTACCTTCAATGTATATAATCTATTTATGAAATTAACGTTTAATTGGCAAGCAAAACATACAGCAGATATTAAATGTATGTAATTATTTATATTATTCCGTTTTAATGATTATTTTTTTTTTATTGAAGATATTAAGTAATAAATTAATCATAATTATTAAACTCTTAACCAAACACTCAAAAGACAGAATAAGCAAAATTACAGATGTAATACCGTGAGAACTTTGGCCTAAAATAATTTGCAAACAGTAACTATGCATATTATTTCGTCCGCTGTCCTGTTCTTAAAAAAACTACCGTGGGGTACAGTTTTTGTGCGTCACCCCTCATTTTTTACTTATTCAAATCGCAAGTAACTGAACCCTCAAGTTTTTTAAACCAAACAATGGCCTCTTTTCTTTGGCCAAGTAATTTATTTTTTTTAACGGTCCAAGGATAGCCCCGGGTCATAGGTGAAGCTTAGGATAGTTCTCATGGATATTTTTTAATGTTTCTTTTATCATTTTGCACATCTGCTGTATGTCTTGTTGATAAAAAGATGGTGTATTCGCGTGGGAAATTGATGTTTTGAGCATCTGTAGCGTAGTGCACTGATTTGTAATTAATTTGAGGAGCAATACATGTTTTACATGTTCAGTTAGAAAGCATATGAAGAAAATTTAAAATACATAGTACTAAAAATGATTTTTACTTCTTAGAGAAGAGGTTGAGTAAATAAATATTTTGACAATTGAACATAGCTTTAGAATCGAGTTAATGTTGGCATAAGAACAAATCCTGACTGATAGTTGTGATATCCTAACAGAATGAGCATTAGCGTCCGCGGCCCGCGCCTCTCAGCAAACGACTAAAACAAAAACGCATTGTCCCATGACGTCACGGCGATAACTCATTTACGACTACCCGCATGTCGGTGAAAGAGGACAATATGAGGACAATCGATAATGCTAAACGCGAACACGTGTGCTGCGGACTGTGAGCGAACCCATTGTTTTTGTTTTAACGTCGTGCACATTGACAACGGTGTTTAGCTATGCTAAAAAATGGGTTTAATTAGATAATTGAAAAATTCAGTTTCTTTCTTTTTAATTATACAGGTTTGAATCATTATTAATCATATCCCCTGTAAAAGAATACTGAACTAGTACCACTAGCTGTTTATCTGATCTGCTTAGTTTGGGATCAGATGGCCGTGTGTGAGATCTGTTGAGTTATTAAAACAAATCCGATACAAGGAGACAGCTGATGTAAAAGTGCTCAAGGCTTGAAACTTTTTAACAAAATATGTTTGATTGGGTTCCTCTTAAAAAACTTCTTCCTCATCCAACAATAGGCCAGTCCATGCGTTACACATGTCTACAGAATAGCCATGAACTACCCCAAAGGATTAACTCAACCTTTCAACAGTCTTCTACAATTTTTTTATCTATTTTTTGTTGGCAACACCTGGTCGCCAATTTTTTGCTTTTTCGTGTTCCATAGATAAAGTCAGCTAATCGTAGATAAAAAATGGACCGTGAACCTCCGAAAGGAGTCGGTATATCGGGGTATTTCCAAAGGGTGCGAATTTTTAAATTGAATTTGATAAGTCTTTGAAAAGGTCCGAATAAAAATGGGATGTGATTTGTGGGTTTAAAGATAAGATAGTATAATATTATGAATTGAAACTGCGTTTAGAATTCGATTTAAGAGTTATAATAAAATGGTTTAATAAAACGTTCTAAGATAAATTAAATTGACTATGAAATTTTGCAATTTGTTTTTTTAGTTCTACGTAATTTTTGAGGTATTATGTGAATGGAAGAACCATGTCACTATTTGCCTCACCGGGCAGTTGAACTCAGACTCGTCGAATTCTATAAATTCGTATGCGCCTACTTAAAATACGTAATTCATAAATATGAAATATGACTAATTAAGATATCGCTAAAATTTTGTGATCACATTAAGTTGTTTTATCAAATACGCAAAAAAGATAAAATCGTTCATAAGATTTATTAGTTCTAGAAGGATCTGGAAATCATGCAAATAAAAAGCCACATCGAAGAGGTTATGGGCATGGGATAGTCCAAAAAATTCTCTGAGGTCTCTTTGCCTGGTCCAGAAAGCCTTGAACTCGAATAGTGGTACAGCCATGCTACTGTTCGAGTTCATGGTGGAGGACTTATCGAATGGGCCGGCGCAACCGGTGCAGTACCATGGCCCTCAAAGGCGGGCGGACCATGGACGACGGTTTCTCTTACCATCAGGTGACCCGTCTGTTCGTCTGTCCCGCTATAGTATAAAAAAAACTGTACTCTCGAACATTAAAAATGACTGTCAAAAAATACATAATCTCGTGCGAATTTAAATATTCAATAGTTCGTTACATCAATACCGTAACTAACGTTGGCCAAACAAGACTGCGACCCCTCACTTTGAATAAAAAATCTCACCCCAGGATTTTTTCAACCCTTTTATGCATATCCTGTGTCATACGTACAGTATTACAAGTCAAATTTAAATAATTTATATCCTGGTGAGGTCTGTTAGTGTTTGCGTCTGCTTAACAGCGTGCAGGCGTTAGAGAGATTTATATTTAACGTGATATGGTTATAGGATGAAAAGCTTCATTCTGATGTGCGAACATTAAACAAGTCTCAAAGCGTTGGTTATGCACATCATCTCATTATTGCTGTCACCAGCAGGTTCTCAGTCAGATTGTGAATAAGCTCAACGTAAACTGCATTCTCAGAGGAAGTGTTTAATCATGATAGGATGTGTAGTGTATTAACCGACAGTCAATACCCAAATAGTTTAGTATAACTTACTAATTATAGCCACTAACTAACCGTACTGCCTGCTTGAGCTTTTGCTTACACTCCCCAATCTATCCGTATATGCTATATAGCTTCTTTCTTTCGTTTATTTCTATCCTCCTGTAACTTTGCATATTACCATTTATCTCCTCGTGCCTCTTACATAAATAGGACTAGATGAATCTTAAAAATTCTTCTTTGTGTGTTCTTCTGTTAATTGTTAACATACATACTTTTCAACAGACTTCAAAAAAGGAGGAGGTTCTCAATTCAACTGTATTTTTTTATATGTTTGTTACCTCAGAACTTTCGACTTGATGAATCGATTTTGATGATATACCATATCAATTTGACGACCAGTTCTGACAACGGCATCCATGAGAAGCAGAGAGAACCATATAAGTCTTAAATTTGCCTTTAGTTTCTGCACTACAAATGGACGAATAACTCAATATTACACCAACCGATTTCGATGATTATTTTTTCATTGGAAAGGATGTACTTCAAGGGCAGTTAGATGAGAGTTTGGTTAGGTTCTGATTATGGCATCCATGAGAAAACCACATTAGTCTTAAATTTTATGATAGATGCATTGAAGTCGGAGGTCTACTTTTTTAAAGTGAGTTATTATATAAATATAGCGGTCGGTGCTCTGTACAGACTAAATTATTCTCTTTATTTATAATTTCATAATTTCAAAGGTATTTAAATTATCTTTCTGAGCATTTGGTTGTTTTGTGCTAATATCCTTCTTAAACATATATTATTGTGTATTAATATATTGCCAATATTTAAATTGCGGGCGTAATCTTTAAATTTTTAGCTCATACTTTGGTAAATGCACGTCATTTCTGGTATCACTCCTGTTTCTTTCTTGTAATCTTTGTTCGAAGGACCTTTAGCCCACCTCATCATACGTTCACACGACGACAGTTACTCCTTCCTCACAATACTTATATTGTATGTACTTTGTTCAAAAACAATTCAAACCGTAGTTATATGAGTCATCGGTTCAAGTAAATCAACAGATGGTTACAAAATCTGTAGTAGGTTGAATAATATTAGCACCCAACTAAGGTTTAGGTCAACAGTATCCATGTCTCATCGCCTAAATGGTTTGCTTGTGTCGAAGGGCAACCCACGTCTTCGATCAAATCGGATGGTTGAGTCAATCGTATACTTGAAACTGTAAACTGTCCATTTAGTGTAAGTTAAATACCGTGGCCGGTAGCGATAGGAATTTTACCGGGCCCGAAGGGTTTCCACACGTAAAAAGAAAAAGTGTAACTTAAATAAATAAGCTAACGGAGATGGTTACAATGAGGTAGTCCATTTGTTTCTAGCTTTAACATCTACGACTGATGATATACTTAATATCGTGATGACACTTATGTTTACACGAACACGCTTTTAAAAATTAAATGATTTGATAAAAAAGTGAGTACAGATAGATAGATAAAACGATAAACTATTAATTGTTCAAATAAAAGATTATACAATATAGAACACGTATTCTTAAGAACTAAGGAAACTTTAGAATTGGCGGTCTTATAACGTTTTTACCGAGACTCCGCTGTCAATCTGTCCGTCTGTCTGTCTGTCCATCTGTCACCAGGCTGTATCTCATGAACCGTGACAGTTAGATAGCTGAAATTTTTACAGATTATGTATTTCTGTTGCAGCTATAACAACAAATACTAAAAAACAGAATAAAATAAATATTACGGGGGTTCCCATATAACAAGCGCGATTTTTTTGCTCGTTTTTGCTCGATATTGATAAAGAAAACAGGTAGATGCTTGGAATATTCACAGAATATTTAGTTCTATATTCACTTTAAAAATAAATAATTAAAATAAAAAAAAAAATAAGTAAGGGGGCTACCATAGAACAAACGGGAATTTTATGCCGTTTTTATAGATAATGGTATGGAACCCTTCGACTTCGAATCCGACTCACACTTGACCGGTTTTTTAATCCCTTCCAGGCAACCGTTAGTTGGTATGAGGGTTTTGTGCGAATAATTAACTATGACAATAATATTACTAATAACTGCAAACACAGGCCTTTGCCCAGACTAGGCAGAACATGTACTAACACTAACTGGACTGTTGATATATGTTCATACTTATACTTTCCAGAGGCCCAAGTCCCCCTCTCCCCTTTCCTTTCCCCTTCAACTTCTTCCTCCTCTTTTAAATCTCCTCACCCCCTCTCTTATTTCTCCTCCTCGCATTCCCCATTCCTCATTACCCTCAAAGGCGGGCAGCACGCTTACGATCCTTGTGTTGCGGGTGTCCATGGACGGAGGTTGTCACTTACCATCAGGTGATACGTACGTATGTCTATCCCCCTATAGAATAAAAAAAAATACAAAAATACATCATACACACGTACATACAGTCACTCCTACATCCCCGAAGGAGTAGATAAAGTCGTTCCAATCACCCACATTTTTTTAAAAATAATTTGGTGGCAATTACGTAATAGGTGGCAGGTCAATTGCCCTCAATCGGGCACTGTATATGTACTGTCTGATAGATAACAGTACAATCTCGTACTCGCCATTTACGACACCCAGGAGAAGAGATAGTGTCAATTCAAGCAGGCAAATAGCAACGTCCAAGGAGGACAGTTGCTATCTATTAATTATTCTGTAGATTTCCAAATTCAAGATGCCTAACTTTCAACTTCTTACTTTTGAGTAGGGTTAAAATGCCCTTTTTGGTATAAAGTTTGAGATGTTTTACACTCGTTGAATGTTGACTAATTGTTATAAATTACAATAAAGGTAAGCAAAATTTTTGGTACATTATTTAGTGTTCTATGATATAAGCAAAACAACTATACTCGTATTACTCTGACTAAGTTCGATCGACTGCTCGATTATTAGGTCAGTACCTCTTTTAGGAGTCTCTCGTAAGAGTTAAGTAACATTATAAGGATTGTTAGAGCAGATATAAATAAAAGCTACGAGCAAAGCCACGGGATAAAAGCTGTTAAAAAATGTATCTGAATTAGACATTTTACAATGTATTACGATTGCTCGCCAATTTGGCGTCAGAAGCTCCTACGAACCTTCTATACCTTAAATATGTGTGTAACAGAACTATAAGAATATTTTCATTTACAAGTCAATCGAAACTTGGTTCGTTGAAAGTGAAAGGGATGCTACATTGTTTGTCTGATTGTCGTTCGAGTAAAGATCGTGTCATTCTCAGTGTTGTGACGAAATGAAATGATATCGATAATGTTGCTTCGCGCCCTGGAGATGCTATGTTTAGATGTTTTGGATGTGCTCTTTGTGGTACATTTGGTGGTTAGAAGCTTTCGATTTACTGCTATATTTCATATTTTAACTCAGTGAAAGTTTATTCAGTGTAAAAGTAATACTATAATACGATTATACATTTATTCGATTTATACCAATGCTACATTATACAAATCTGTGTCTTAGTCCTGTGCTAGTAAGGTTAATAAAACGCAGTCTCCTCAAAACTAATAAGACCGAATTGCAAATTTTTTTATTGGTGTAAAAACCTTGTAAAAACCAGGAGAACCTGTAATCGCCAGAATCTGGTATATATTTTATCTCTGACGCAATAAGTAATTTACGTCGTGTGGTAACCTTATATTTAAAAATAATCCCATCTTTTATCAAACTTCTGTCAAACTTGCTGTAAGAGAAGGATTGTGACTTTGTAACAGCATTACTATCGAAGTGTTAGGGGGGCTAGATTCAATTACATATTTCTAACAATGATGAGTGTTTACGGTTAGAGTATATGATTACTTATAGTTTACTGTCAGATAACATTAATGCTTGTTTGCCGAATTATTTAATATTTTCAGTAAATTATATTCCTTACACAGCTGGATAGCTGTGTAATTAAACAACAATACAAATACAAAATGTCGGTTGAATTTTTAGGTCTCTGAAAATGACTGTATCTACTAAATATATCACAAAGAAACCAAAAAAAAATATATCAAACCCGATTAACAGCGTATTATTAAAAGAAATAACAATGTGAAAGCCATAAATCTGCTTTAAAACAAAATTAACCGCTTGTCCCAAAGCCCAGTTAGCTTACGATAACAGACCTTGGTTTTTTCTTCTATTGTTTTACACACCCCTCCTAATTTTTTTTATGTTATTCACAGTAGCTCACCCTTCCTTGTTTTTCAGCCACTTTTTATATACATTGGCCGTATTTTTGTCATCTAGTTTATATTAAATTACCGTTTTTATAATGTAATGAATATGCGGGGTGCCATTAAAATTATTATGCATTTGTAAACTGATGAAAATGAGTGACTATTATCGCTGAGATTTTTTAAACAACGGCTGTATTCAATTTTTGTTAGGGTAAGTTGGTTACTTTTATTATATAGTCGACATTTGGGCACACACATATGTGATACACATTTGAGAAAAATCATATAGACCCAATGTAAGAATACCTACATAAGAAAAAGAGAGTACTAAAATTCTTCGTCTTTTACATATGTATATGTAGTAATAATATATTATATAATTATAAAAAAAAGTATGTATATAATAATTTTAGATTTTTTTAAAGCCAACTCCTGCACTAGGAATAATTCCTGTGTCCCGGGATCGAATCCAAAACATAGGTCACGGCGGCTTGGTGGTGAGGTGACCACCTAAACCGCTACGCCATCCGTGCAGTCATAATATTAATATATTTTTTATTATTTAAATCGAATTGAATTTAACATATGTAGGTATTAAGTATATAACAATAGGTCATCCATCGACATATTTATAATACGGATTTCAAATTTTTATTTATATATACCATGACAATTAAAGTCCTCTTCATTTTTATAGCATAGGAGCATAGGACAAACGAGCAAACGGGTCACCTGTTGTTGGCCAACAATGACTTCCACCGCACATGAACACTTGCAATTCAAAAAGAAGAGTGCTGTCCGTCTTTTCGGGTAGGGGAAAGCTATGATGTCTTCAAGTGCATGAATCTAACTAAGCTTTTTCTTTTTTAAATTTCTAGTAAATTCTTTTACCAAACAAGGTATTTGTATAGTATTAAGTATAAAATAGAGTCACGTTGCTGTGCCAGTCGTTTTATATAAAATGTTGTTGAAATAAACAGGATAGCTGATGCATTTATTATAATTTAACATAACCAAATCAATTGCTTTCAAACGTGAAATCAACAAAGGCGATCGCGGATGTATCTACCCACAGATCTGTCCCTCAATAGGGCTGCGTGAGAAAACTTAAAAAACTGGCTCGCACATAAAAAATGCACTTACACAATTATCAAAAACTCTCGAAGATGTCCCTTGCACAATGCAATATAACGCACCTTGGTTTCGCCAAAGATAGTCCCTTAAAAAATGCGCATATGTTTTTATAAACACCGCGGCACTCTCAGGATGTTGAAAAAAAAATCGTGGGGAGCATTCTTGTTTGATGCTTATGAGCCCGAATTAAATAGTGGTAGTCAAACTTTTTAATTTCAATGCCACTATCTTTAAGTATATTAATACTATCTAATATTCCAAAATTTTATCTGAATAGGCAGTTTTAATAAGTAGATTAAAAAAAAATGAATTAAGTGAGAGTGATCTATGAAAACCTAAAAAATATTCCATGTCATTTTATAGAAACCAAAAACAGCTACTCGAGATATTTTATGAAGAAATGTTTTTAAAGCCAAATTAATTCAAATTAGTAAAGGACCTGCCGTTCTAAAATCTTTTTTTTTTAATTACTCAGATTCGTACGTGCAAAATATAGACCAGCATTATAAGAAATTTATCGTTGCATGTGTCTTGTTGAACAACGCTGGCCGTGGTCTTATTTGATTCGACTGGTTTTTGTAAAATTTCTCTCATAAAGATTCGTGTTAGGAACTTTTTTAAACGGAAGCAAACAGTAACGCCGCTTCCGGTCCATTTTTTATTTAATTTAAGTGGCCGTTAGATATATTAAATTAGTACGTTTTACCTCAAGAATTTTTGATATGGTCATTATGAAGATTGATTCTCAATAATATTATTGATACAGGATATTGATATAGCTGTTTATAATAGAGAAGTTTTAATAAACAAAATATTATTACATTCTTGTTTGTAAGAGAAATAGATTAATCATATTTTTCAGCTATCATTTTTTTTATTTGTAACATTTATTAAGTCTAATTTGTATATATCTCATATCATATTTCCACACTACTTATGTACAGAAAATCCATAGTGCCAGCAATAGTATAATACCTAGTGTTCTAAAGCATTATAAATGTGCGTTATAATCCTGCTTGTGAACAGATACATTATAGTACCATCACCTCTTAATTTTAGCCCCGGGTTGATAAATCTTTCACATAAATATCCGTCTATAAACTTTCTTGTATGTCACCTCTCATATTTACACTTACAACGCTTCCTGCCCCATACTTTTTTAACATAGTTCCCACAACCATCTCTGTGTTTTTTACTCGTTTTTTTATGTAGATTAGAAGTAACGGTAAAAATCTCCCCTAAGGATAGTTTAATTTATTTCTTTAGTTGCACAAAAGAAGATGCGGTCGCCTTTTGTTTGTGATATCATGGTTTTCAGTATAAAGTGTAAAAAAATTGCAGCTTACGTCATGCCTGGGTACAGTTAGCTTAATTGTTTACTGGTTGACTGATGGACTTTGATTTCCAATGAAAGAAAGAATGACTTTATCATACTACTTTCATTTTATCTTACTAAATTGCGCGGAGTTTCAATAGCATTGAATTAGTCTCCAATAGTTTTGTCAGTCTCCTTGTGATTGTGTTAATTTACTTATAATGTTGTGTAACAAAGCAATAATTTATACTTTTCATTTTCGTATCATTTTTGGATAATGGCTGACAACAAGTACCTAATGAACCTAACACGATCTAGGGCAATTAAAAAAAACTAACTAAACATTCAAAACATAATTCCTTCACAAAATTTATTATGCAAAAAAAGATATAAATAACAATGTAATTATTTTTTGTGACATCCGTATTACAAGACCTTGTTTTTACAAATAATGCAACTATGTAAAAAAATCACCCAAAAATCAAACCCCAAAGGGTTCTTCAAATTAAACAGTCATTAGAAATTTTCTAGAAAAAAATGCTAACGTGAGAAAATTAACCCCGATTTTTTATTATTGCAAAAACTGGTTGCGTACAATGAGGTGACGGTTTGAGATCATTTGCATACATTTTTTTAAATCATTTTTTTTTAATTTTTACTTGCCTACTGAGATTGACAGCATATAATTATAGTGAAAAAAGCTTGCTGCCGTCTGTGTTACGGTCCTTTATCTGCAGGTCAGGTAAAGTGCATAAGTGTCGAATACAACAATGTACTCCGGATTTCCTCTCTTTAATTCGAACAGAGGCCTTCGTCTCACGTGCAGATTCTGAATAAAAGTCCGATGATTTTCCATGGGCGTGATTGATTTTGAAGATAGTCTTCAGTTTTTTTATCAATAGAAATCATTTGCCGGATATATTCATATCGATTTGTTCCGGTAATCGAATCTAATGTACAATTACTATATTTTATTTCTATTAGATTGCTATATTCAAATCTTATTCAACCATACACTTTTTATGTAGTCCGATGACCATTATTAGATTAATAAAAAAAGCTTTGATTTAATTAATACCACTAACTAAACTTAACTTAATACATAAAAGTCTACAGTTACTGTTGTCTATTTTGTATATTATCAAACATATATCCAGGTCATCACGCATTATTAATAAAATGTCTGTATTAAAAACTAGAAATGATTGTACTTAGTCGATTTATAGTTAGCACTTTAACTGTAAAATATGAATTTAATCTCTGAAAATGTAAAACCTGAAACGATAAAATTGTAACAAAAATTAATTAAGTGTAGTAAGTAATTATATAAAAACGACAAAGCGCAATAAAGTCAACAAAAACATTCATAAATTGCGGAGATTATGCAACGGCACGGCTCTGCGTCCTCTTCCTGGCTTTAGGGCAATAAATTTCATTTAGCTGCAAGGTGGTCTGACAAATTTGCGGTCGACGACTACTAACTGATACTCATAGCTTGTTTAGAAACAAAAAAAATGTCAACCGAAAACGAAACAAAACATTCTGAAGTGAACAGAGTAGCAAGAAGTTATTGTAGCTAGTGGCTCGTCGATTATTGTGGGGGTGTGGACCATAAAAATCTTTCTTTAGCTAATTTACTGCATTTGAAAAAAGAACGGCGGCGGCGGGGGCAGTCGTGTGACAAAAAATGTTTGGGACGCGTTGAACGTTTGCCGGACATTGATATATTTTTTTTGTTGGACCCAGGGACATTGTAATTGCTGTGTAATTGTTTTCAAATAACAGATAGTTTGTCGATGTATTTTGACTGCGATGACAATGAAACAGTAGTGGGGCTTTTAACAAGATTTGTGGACTTATTGACAACATAATCTTTAGTATTTAGTACAAATCTCGTTCTTTCCTTCAATGATGGTTCATGTTAATTAAGACTGGTAATTTGTTTGCCTGATAATAATTTTATGTAGATGTATATAGTATTAAATGTAGATTAGCAAGAGTTTTTGAAATTTGAGGTACATAATCCAAAATCTTTTGCAATCCTACATATAATAACTTATGGAATTTCATCCCTAATTTGCTTCTTTTTAAAGTGATATTTAAATTTGTGGATCCATCCATATATTATTCCATGTTGTATTCATCAATATTAAAAAAAGTTACTAAACATTTTATTTTGCACTTTAGGAGAGCCATGCCTTGGCATGAATGAGCCTATTCCACGGCCATTCATGCCACGCATTCATATCACGGCCTCAGATAAAACCGGTAAATAGACGATGCTTGCATTGTATTGTCGACTGAGTGAGGTTATCGTAGGCCTAACTCCTCCTTTCCCCTTTCCCTACCCCTCACCCCACTTCCCCTTCCCTTCTCACAATTCATCATTATCTTCAAAAACGGACAGTGTACCTATGGCTCTTGAGCTGCAGTTGTCCATGGTTGTCACTTACCATCACGTCACACGTTTGTTTATCTGTGAGGAACAGACTATATCATAAAAAAATAGATAAGTATTTAAAAAAATCTCAGTTTATATACTGATATTTCCGTAGAGATTCACAATATTGTACATAATATTAATTGTGTTTAAAGACAAGACAGAACGGTGTTAGATCTTACAATTTCAGACTACCTAGTCTAGTCTTTTTGTGAGTCTTATTTTTTTTTATTAAATGAGTTTGTTTTACATATATTACTTTCTTATTCTAGAAACTGTACTACGATGTTGTTACTCGATTTAAAAGATAACATAGAAACAAACACTGCGGCCGTTGTATCAAATGGTTTGCCGTTTGACAAATCTTGTTCATTACTGTAAAAAACACTTTCTTTAAAAGGCCAACCTCATTTAATTAAAAGTTCTTGAAATGAACATTTTGAATTAAGAACAAATATATGAATAGCTTCTCTAAAAACAAACAAAAGTCTAAAGTAAGTCGAAGTTATTTTTAGCCGTGATATGTTTTCCTATGCCACAGAATTTAATTAAGTACAACGCTATAAGTCCCGTAACATCGATGGCCAAATATCCATCAGTCATTTCTGTGGTCATTTCCACCGCACACACAGTCATTTTTCCGGCAATATATTAGGGGAGCCGTTACGGCTTGTGGTTGGTTTCCCTTCGTGAGAACGCTATCGTGCACTATGGTTTCATAGTAATTGATGTCAAGCGTCTGCTGATTGTGTGGTTGGCCGGTTGATGAAGTCCGCGATAGCTTGTCTGTATGATTGTTGTAAGAAAAACCAACTATTAAGAATTTACTAAAAATATATTTATAAAATTTAACAATTTTTATATAAGTAGACTACAGTAATTGAATATCAAAAACTATATATTTCTTTTTGAGTAAATATATTTAACTGTATTTTATATCTTATTTTGATATAACACGGAAACATATATACTGGATATACATTATTGATATTAATTATCTTCCAAAATATTAAAGCTGTTTAATAGGTATAAGAAACTAAAAACTATTACGCCCCTAAGACTGACCGTATTACTAGTAACTATTTACTTATTTTGTCTGTCTATGAATAAGACCCATGTTGGGGTTAATCATACTTTGTTATTATTTGTAAATTATTTATTAACACACTGAACTGTATATCAATTGTTAGCTAGGTCCTATCATATTATGAAAACAGTTACAGCAGCTAAAACTTTTTTTCTACGTACGAAGCTGCAATATGCGTCTAATTGTCAAACTTCCAGAATCAATCAAAAACAATAAAATTTATTTGCATTTTATTTTCTTAATAAATGATCACGTTAACTAAATGGAAGTGTTGAGAACCGCTACACAAAAACTAGACAAAGAGCTTAGAACTAAAACCGCAGGTATAAGTTAGCAGCTTATATTATTAGTGGTTTTCATTATTCGTTATCCGTTAGGTTGTCTGTTTGTATGATTGTTTATCCGCTGTTTACGTCGACTGTGCTTCAGGTGAGAGTTACAGTAAATAATAATACCGATAGGAAAAACAGGTACCATTTAATGAGAAATTGTATTTATTTTCATTAAAGTTGTTATTTAGGAACCACGGCCATATCGCTTTATATATGACAGTTGTGAAACAACGATTACGTCGCATTTCCCTGAAATTAGTTAGGTTTCCGGAGGCCCAACTCACCCTCTGCATTTTCCTTCCCCCCTTTTCCCATCTCCTTATCCGTCTCTCTTTTTCCCCTCCCCGTATTCCCTCATCCCTCATCACCCTCAAAGGCGGGCGGCGCACTTGCGACTCTCGAGTTGCAGGTGTCCATGGACGACGGTTGTCACTTAACATCAAGTGAACCGCCTATTCGTCTGTCCCTATAATATGTAAAAAAACACTTTATTTTTTTGGTCTTAGATCAGCTACTATTATGATACATTTTGGATACATACAAATTTTTGATAAAGAGCCTCTGTTCGTTCCAAAACATTTTAAAATTTTATGTTGGAGGAGGAATTTCACTTCAATCTGAGGGGAAGTGACGATAAAGACGAAGATCTCTTATTTCTCTAGTGCATGAAGGTAGACCAAAATAAGAATTAAAATAAAAATACTAATTAGTAAAGCGGTTTGCTTAACTAATGAGTATTTTATATTTGTATCTTAAATAAAATGTGACGTTATAACTATTTGAGTAATTTGATACATTTCATTTTAATTTTATCATTTAATTAACACTTTAGTAAGGGAATTGTCAATAACTTTTACATTGATATTTTAAATGAGTCCAAATGTAATGGTAGCAAAATTACTAATGAAATTTTATTGAAGTAGGTTATTATTCTTAAAACATGATTTATCTTTAAACATTATTATACATTGTACTATTTTTGTCTAAAGAGTGTTTGAACAATCGCAGTCACGTAGATTGTGTGTGGTCCAGGGTGACACCGTTGGCTAATATTTGTACTAAAGATTACTGTTCTAAACTACTGGCTTTCGGTGTCGAGCGATGCGATATTTTAAATTACTTTATTAAAATATATATTTTTTTGAAGTATTCTGCATTATTCAATTCCAAAATAATCCAAAACTGAAACTTAAGTATTTTGTAATTTCTCCTATCTTTTGAACCGACTTTATTTGGTCATTAATAAACATTACACCCACCCGTAGATCTTCAGACTTTGATGTAATGTCTGAGAAGACAGTTCAAGTACCTGTCTTCTCAGACATTCTATTTTGAAAGAAATTCTATTTCAATGTTCATTCAATATAACAACAAAATTAAAAAGAAAAATTTATGTATAGTCAGTGGATGAAGTCAGGCTTTTAACTATATACTATAGGTATAATCTTGATTAGGAACAAATTTATAGCGGAATTAAGAAACTCATATATATACATCAACACATGGACACTGTGAAAATTCTTTTTGTTGGGTTAAATTCTTGTAAATTAGTAGAAGTCATTGTATTGCTGTCCAAGCCAATATTACAACGTCCGAAAATATTTCTTAGTTAACCTTTTTAATACGTTCCGCTATCTCTTATCACCATATCACACCCCAGTAAGATACACGTTTACAGCCCAGCTTTCCATCACCGCAGTGCCTCGCGAACGGTCACCATATCCTTAACTAAATAGAGCAATGATACTATTAATTACACAGTCCGATGTCACTGATAACAAGGTTTGCTTTCCAAATCTTACACTTGTCTTAGTTCTTAGGAGGAGGATACATGCCATCATGTACTGCGTGACTGCGTAGAGTATCATGTATTCATATACATACATATAATCACGCTGTTAAATCCTCTAAATCAGCAGTAAACTGAGGTGGCCTGACTGATTGATTGTAATTATCGACTACGTACAGCACAACGTCATTAGTGCTCATACATTTTAAGTCTCATGTAAAACTGGGGCTTATTAACATTTTATCTTTTCTCGAAATTGAACTCACCATAAAATAAGTAAAACCGTTTATTTGTACTAAAAATGTGTCAATTGGACTCACATTCTAAAACTATAAAAAGTAGGATTAATACAACATGCTAATTGAATGTTCATGAATAAAACGCTCTTAAGTATATTGTTTTGTAAATATGCTTATTAATGTATGTACATCGCTTGGGACAGGTTCGCCGAAAGAACTCACCGGGATTTATCTTTACAGTAGGTAGAGTATTACCACGGCCTCACAGAAAGCTCTCAGACAAACAATACTTGTGAGGGAACCGGAGACCCAACTCCACCTTTGCTCTTTCTCATCACCTCATCCTCCTCTCCTTTTTCCATACCCTCATCACCCTTAAATGCGGGCAGCGCACGTACGATTCTTGAGTTGGAGGTGTCTGTACTTACCATCAGGTGACCCATCTGTTGGTCTGTCCCATCATATAATAACAACAACAAATACATACAAATTATGAAAATGCAATTTATCATATATTTTTGTTGATACTGAACTCTGAGAAACTACATTCAGTATAGTTACTATAGTTTTCTGTATAAATGGTGTAAAAGAACTACGATCTGCCAGTTGTAGTTTCACAAGTGCAGTCTCAACATAATCGTTTCGTCTTACTGAGTTTAGTTTTAATTTCAATTTACTTTGCTGTGTCCAGACACGACTCGTAGTAAAGCGGCGATATACAGCAGAAATGAAAAATAATCAACAAATTATTCATTAAAGTATTGTTTTCAGTCTCAAATAGTTTATTCTCAAAAAAATGCTTGACTGTAGAAATGAGATTTTGGAAGATTTAACTCCTAAATTCAACTTGAACTTATCATGAAGTAGTTATGGTTATATGGTTATTTAGGATAGCCTAAATAGCCAAAAAAAATTAAGATCTGAAACTCACAGAACTAAACTTTGAAACTCACCATTTCACATAAATATGACATTACTCAAAAAAGGAAAAAGAAAAATATGTTATAGGGTCAAACAAGCAGACATCAGGTCCTCCACAGACAAGAGTCTACGTCGGAGGAGGAGTCGGGCGCTGCCCGTATTTGAGGTATGGGGAGTAGAGGACAGAGAGGGCTGGTAAAGAGAGAAGCGAAGGCAGGGCATGGAAAAAGCGGAGGTATTGGAAAAAACAGACCCAAGTATTGTATGAGAACCAGTTCTATGTCATGCCGGCCCACGGCCCAAACATGTCCAAAAAGATTGTAAGACTTAGTTACTTTTAGTTGAAAACCAGTAGACAAACAATGCTGCCATTGTATTGAGCCCCAACTTCCCCTGTCCTCTTGCCACTCCCACTTCTTCTCTATCCGCTTACCGCTTACCACCGCCCTGGAATGTGGGCAGCGCACCTACGACCCTTGAGTTGGAATTGTTGCCACTTACCATCAGGTCAGGGATCACCCGTCTGTTCGTCTGTTCCCCTATAAAAAACGTTATGTTCAATTGTTACAAAAAAAAGGTTAGTTGTAATATAAAGATGTTTGTACTGAAAGGCATTCTGATAAAATAATGTACAGTGAGATTACAGCCCAATAACTTAATATCACAAGTTAAGATGGACGCAATTAGCTTGCGGTTAGACTTGCAACATTTGAATTATACAACTGTTGCTGAACCCTTTATTTTCTTACATCACATTGTACATTTTTATTCGTTTTTCTTTTTATGGGTTTAGTCCATAATTATTTTTATCTAAGACGGATGTCATTTTTACGACGGAGTTTAAAATATAGTGTGACGCAGTCTAGGCAATGCATGAATTTAAGAAGATATAAAAGAATAATATTATTTGGCCGTGATGATAGCGGTTCTTGGTGGAGTAGTAAATGGCCCCTTCATCTTATTCCGTGCATTTCGTAAAAGCCAACTGACGGATCAGACAGCATATATACAGTCGTACACTACCCTGATGGTCAACAGGGCACTTGAAGTGCAGAAGTCTCAATATACTTGCGTTATTACATAAGTAGGACTAAATTATGGTTATGTAAAAGTTGAGACGCCTCTGCCAACCTATCAGGGTGTGGGTGTGAGTGTATGTTTTGTTCGAAAAAAAAAAAACATTTACCAACTTCATAACAGAGATAATTTTTTTATACATACATACATACATAACAATATGTCTGTAATACGTAATACGGCTGTATTCCCTAAGGGGTAGGCAGAGGTGAGGGACGTTCGGCTCCCTTCAATATGGTTGAGGTGGACGTTGGTTGGCACGTGCATCATGCTCGTGAACTAGTGCCGTTAATCGGGGTTGGTCTTCCCCGGACTGCTATTATTTAAAATATACCCGGTAGTAATTATTAGCATTTATATTTCAGAATGTTGCATTGCACTGTCCTCTCAGCTTTATTATACTACTTCTAACCTGTAACAACAAAATTGTATAAAATATTTGAAAAAGAGTGTCCTTCGGAAGAGGCAACTGGCTTCACGACTGACTTAGTCTGACCGACTTCTTCTCTTGACAATTCAAAGATACCTTTGACTGGTTTGTTTAATAGAAATAAATAGTTTCGATTTTGATATTGTTTCTAGTTTGCCCTACTTTCACGAGGTGAGGATCTGATGGCGGGATGCTAGAGAAATCGTACGTACTCTAAGTTTGTAAAACTAAAACTACATATAGCAATTTTTATATTGTGACCCATAAATTTTCTGTCGGAAAATAAAATTTGGTGAAGTGGAAATGATGATTAAGACCACAGATGGTGTCCAAAACTATTCAATCATAGGGTGCGATTAAATTTCTATCCAATTACTTTATAATTGACGCCAAGCAATTTGTAATTTATAACCACTACACCTATTTTTCGACAGTCATATAAAAACAGAGTTATACCCTAGTTTTAGCTCTAGTTCATAAAAATAACGTTGAATATCAAGCGTGCCACATAGATAAAGTTTTCAGTGAGGTATTGCTGTTGAAGTTGAAAGACCAATAATGTATGGATTGGGCACATGGTGAACCGGTCGGTCGGTTGATATACGACCACCACTTAGAATGCCTAGTGCTCCAAATACAGGTTATTTTATTATTCTAATTAGTTAACTGGTTAGATTGTCTTCTTGTATAATTTACGTGGAAACTTATTACAGTGCCCTAATTGATATGAATGTGTGCAAAGTAATTAAATATCTGTGATCACAAAGAACACCCACACTCAGAACAACTATTTGAGGATTTCACGAAGTTTCGTCTCGTGTATGGATCGAACCCTCAAACCTCGACGATGCAGCAGAGTGGCGAGGCGACCACTTAAGCCACTGTGCATCCGTGCAGTCGACTATGTAATCAAGCATGTGCTATTCCAAATTATTATTTAGCTCTGCGATGATGGAGAAACCACATCGTTCAGTAGTTCTGGTACGATTGAGTAACAAACATTCATTCAACATATTTTGCACATATAATAGTAGAAAGGTAACATTTTACTTTAACTGTCATCAACAAAAAAATCGTACAAAATAAGAACGATTATTATTTCTGATCCAGAATATAATAAAAGTTACACGATAAAATACGTATTAAATTACTGTTGCCCTAAGATAGGAAAGCGTCGTCATAACAGATGGAAACTAATCGTTACACCGTCTACAATCATTAATACGCATTGGTGTACGTCCGAGTGAGCAATAACAGTGTTTACACCCCTTCGCGCGACATCTTACAACAATAAGTCAAAGTATTAATCAAAATCCTCCCCTATGAGTACAGTAATAAAGTTTAAATTTGTAGAAATGGTCTAGGAGGTTGTTACGCAATTTAATTTTTTTTCTCCTGTACTTATTATTGTCGACGTTGGACTATCATTAGCCGTATTGATATATTTATTGACTGTGACGTCAGAATGCTTTTTTTTTGCTAGTTAAACATTATTGTTATAAACATTAAGAGTTTAGTTTTCAATTGATTAGTCAAAATATATTTAAGATCGTTGTTATTTGATTTATTGATTAAAAATGGATTTTAATTAGTATTGAATAAGTCATCATATTTTCCGTCAAACAAAAACCTTTAGCAAAAAACATTACGTCCATTGCACATTTATAATACTTACAACACAATCTCAAGAGGAAACGTTTGAGTATTTAAAAAAAATGTAATCTCAATTGTACTACAACTGAACAGAGCCTAAATACCCGAAAACCGTCAAAATTCACGATCGCAACATTAAATCGCAACCAAAAACGTATTGCGAAAAAAAGCAACCGTGACGTAGGTGGTCTCGATTTTATAGAGTAAAATAATAAGAGCATCTATATGTTCCATTCTATATAATAATGGGGGGACTATTTCTGTGGGCAGTATAATAGAGTTTGGTCGTATGGGTGGTCGTATTATAAAGCAAAGCCGTGGATTAAACCACATCGACACGTGTATGTTTCTATACCTTAGAGTTGCTTAAGGCGATTGTGCTTGATTGTACTTTGATAAAGTAATATGTAATGTACGTCATTGTTATTTCTGTTAAGTTAAATATAGTAAATTTTTGACTTTTTGTTGCTAGCGACATAGTTGAAAACTTTTGTTATAAATCCTATGTGCTATTCGAGACTATACTTTATCTTTGTTCAAAATTTCATCGAGATTCATATAACTTTTTTGAAGTGATTGAGTAACAAACATCCATTCGATCATTCTCATTTATAAGTAAGATTTAAGTACGTACATAGACGCCTGCATCCCCGCACATTTTGCCGACTAGAATTTAGTCAAATTTAAGTAATTTCCGATGTGCACGGCAATAGGCTTGCAGGAGGCCAGCTAGAAAGGAAGATTCAGAAAATAGGGAAGGAAAGGAATATTACTTATACAATAGTTCAGTCAAATCAGAATTGCATACCTAGAAGTAGTAGTATAGGATATAAAAGAAGTATTAAATGGTAAGGACACTGTAACTGATTTTTAACAAAATTGTTACGATAAAATAATAATCACCAAGTGCAACATTTTGCGACATGTTTTAGTAGAGAGCATTGAAGAGTCCGAATATTCACTACCTTCATGATCAGATCAGCTTCAAAACACCAAACTATAGCATTGTTCTCTAAACTACATATAGGTACATTGAACGATTGGCACTCCACCACTGTGCGCTTCTCCAGAAGCTTTTTGCCTCGCACAACCAGCTTATGGAACAAATTGTCGCCTGCCGTATTTCCGAACCGATACGACCTTCAAACCTTCAAGAAGAGAGTGTACCTCTACCTAAAAGGCCGGCAACGCACTTGTGAATCTTGAGTTGCGGGTGTCCATGGGCGGCGGTAGTCACTTACCATCAGGTGACCCGTCTGCTCGTTTGCCCCCTATCGCATAAAAAAAAAAAAAAAAAGTTTCAATTCCATGTTTAGGCTCCGGCTCGACCGGAGTTATATCACGGCCTCACACAAAACCGTTAGACAAGTAATGCTTGTATTGAATTGCCTAATGTGTGGGGTAGGTCAACTAGAGGCCAAATTCCACCTTTTTTCTTCCTCCTGCCCTCATCAATTCTCCTCACTTTACCCTACAATCCTCTTTTATTTTAAATATTTAGTTATCACATTACCAAAGCTCAAGTTCCTAAATTCAGTTTCTTTATGTATTATGGCGGAAACTAAAACAACCCTAGACCGATTTAATTGTGACTTTGGCAATTCTTCAGATGAACTATCAGTAGCCTATCTGCCTATGTTCAATATACAATGGAAGACACATAAGAATTATAAAAACATTTGAATATTATATCTTTCCGATGGCAATTTGAATCATTTAGCAAATTAAAGCATATTTCACAAGCAGGTATACGTTCTCTAAAACATAATGTTTAAAATTACAATGATGTATGATCAGCTGAATACACGGAAGGATTAAAAGCATTTGACCACATATACATATTTGAACTAATTTTACATGCATTGTGACCTGTATAAATACCAACTTTTACGCCGAAACCGCCAATAATGTTAACGTCTAAAAATTCAAAGGCCGCAATAATTTTGGCTACCGTGAAGATCCTAACATGATTATTTTTTTAAAATAAAACCATCATAACTTGCTCTCGGAATCTCTTTTACAATTTCCCCTATACCGATACGACCAAGGTTCATTTTTAAATAGCACTGATACTTTTACAAGTCTTTGTTTATTGGTATTTCAATACAGAGTCCTTTTGAAGATGTGAAACGAACCGCGAAGCATTTCGGTAGCTGGATATGTTTGCTTTGCGGACATCGATTAAAAATAAAATTCCCTTACAAATTCTCCACCAAATAATAGTATTAAATTTTTGGCAACCAGAATAATAGTGTTAAATTTCTTGGATCCATCTCAAATATGATGGATCTGTCGGCGGTACTTTGTACAAGGTATTTTTTAATGCGGTACGTGGTACGCCAAGGAGATTGCTTATGTAGCTACTTACTTCCATTGTTGAGTGCGCGCTTCTTTCACCAGATATGAGTGCTAAACTCTGATATTTGAGACGTGACTTCGTTCACATTTTAACCGACTTCAAATAAGTATGTTCTCTACTAAGAGAAGATACCTGAATGAGTATACGTGGGTCAATAAGGGTTTTTAGAATAGGCCAGTAAGAAAAGCAACAAATAAATGAATGAATATGCAGTTGTCTAATGAATTCATATGTCATTTGTTTTTATAAACTGACGGCAATTTAAAAAGTGTCTGCCGTGCATCGAAATGGATTTGACTAGAGAAAATTTTCGTTCAATGATTTATTACGACTCTCGTGGGGATCTTATTCAACAACAATGCTACGATAGAGTTCAACTGGCATTTCATTACGAAGTCCCATCTCGTACCATTATTAACAACTGGTTTATGAGTTTAAACGTGGTCGAAGCAAACTCACTGATACTCTATAGAATGACATCTTTCTATGGATACTACTGAAGATAATTGGTAGGAGTCAGGTACAAAAAGTCTTACATGAACATTTAGGCGTCACAAAGCTTTGTACTAGATAGATCTCATTTCATAATTTAACGGAAGATCAAAAACGCCATCATTTGGATCGGTGCCGCTCAATTCTTGAAAAGTATGACTGAGTTGACTTGAATACTGTATATGACATAGTTACAGGTGACGAAAGCTCGATATATTTTATTTACAAATTATTATTATTATTTACAAATCCGAAACAAAAGACAATCTGCGCAATGATGTTTCCATACGAAGACTTGCCGTCAAAAGGAAAGAAGTGGAGAAGTCAAGGGAAAATTATGATTGCCTTCTCTTCGGACGTACGGGTCATTTCGCGACAATTATTCATTTATATGAGTACATACTACATTAGTAGTATATTTTAGTAATGCATTACTAAAATTTTTAGTAAGTAAAAAAAAACTTTTTTTTTAATTTACATAAATCTACGTACATACATATATCTGTTGTCCACAGTCTATTTCGTTGAAGTCGTTTTATTTATTGTTATAAGTGAAACTGGGGAACACAACAACAAATTACTTTTGAAAAATTTTAATAATGCGAAAGTTTATCGTTTGTTTAAAAAGAGAATTATCTTTGAAAAATAAAAGAAGAGAGAATAAGGTGTAGCATTTGAAAATAGGTGATAGTCACTGGTTACTAGGAAGATCATCATCAACTTTCAAAACCTTTTTACATTTAAAAATGCTTAATAAATATAGCTTTGATAACGTCGATGCCAAAGTATATTCATCAAAATATAGCAACAAAGTGTGTCAATATTTACCGCAACAGTTTAAAGCGAGGGTCATCCACAATTCCTAGGTAATCACAGCTGTGGTCATGAACGTGGTCTGGTCTGTGTTATGACACATTAGCGCGCATGCGTTGACAGCCCCACGCAATTTACAATTAGCTATGGAAATAACACGCGATCTATGATACGGTCAAAGTAGGGATGGTATAGTTGATGCTTTTACAATATAATTATTAAACTAAGAGCTTTTGTTTTCATCATATAGAAGTAAGTGTAAGGTATTCTTATAAAATGTTGGTTCCTTAGCAAAGTTTATATGAACATAATTTTTTGAAGATGGTTTATAAAATAATTGCCCAAACAAAGCGATTACTTATGACTATTTAGTAATTGACTTTAGAAAGGTGAACCGCTTTTAATGGGTGTTCCACATTCCTTTGCGTAATGCAATAATACGTACTTTTAATTTAAAAACAAATGAAAAATATTAATTATTAATTAATTTAAAATTTTAATTTCAAATAAAAAATAAATTTGAAAATCGTATATATATGTATATGTTTTTTTTTATGCGATAGGGGGCAAACGAGCAGACGGGTCACCTGATGGTAAGTGACTACCGCCGCCCATGGACACCCGCAACTCAAGGGTCACAAGTGCGTTGCCGGCCTTTTAGGTAGGAGTACGCTCTTTTCTTGAAGGTTTGAAGGTCGTATCGGTTCGGAAATACGGCAGGCGACAATTTGTTCCATAAGCTGGTTGTGCGAGGCAAAAAGCTGGAGAAGCGCACAGTGGTGGAGTGCCAATCGTCCAGGGGATGGATACAGTGATATATACAGTGGAACTTTGAATCTCCTTCTTTTTTGAAGTCGTTTACGTATCGTCATCACCGATAGCTCCAGACTTGAGTTGCTTACTTCGCCTCCACTTTCTTGAAAAATATATAATAAGAAAACGCAGGTACACTTGAATTTACCTAATGTATTTCGAAATGAACAAAAATAGCCATTCTACATTGGTAAACTTGGCTGATGTTTTAGAATTTATTATCGATACTCACAAAGCTCCACACTAAAATGGTCTATAGGTGAAGAGCCTCGCATTCACGAAATAGGTGATCATTATGTAATCTCAGGGTCTTTCTTGGAACCTACGGTCATACGTAGAGATAGGGTATTTACATGTGTGTAATCATAAATCTTTAGTTTGATTTATGAGCTCAGATATTAATCATCTCAATATTGGTACAATATATTGTATTCATTTCCAATATATGCATGTATACCATACATGAAATATACGCAGAGTTTTCACAAAATTCTTCAAATTTGCTTATAAGTCTTATTAAGAATATAATTATTCTTGAAAAAAGTATAAATACAAAAAAAAAAATGTTTTGTAAGTATGAATGATATTTAAGAAATTAAAAATGATATTTATTTATCTCTTTATTGTACACCATAAAAGTAATGGAAAAAAAGAAAATACAGGCCTGATTGCATGTATTACGGTATAACAATTGGCGGTCTTATCACTCACGATGATTTCTTACAAAATGATATTTAGATGTAGGGATTTAATCGAAAATGTAATAAAACGCTTGATACAAAAAAGCTTAACGAAATATGTAAATAGTTCAACGGACTTCTTAAAATAGAAATATTAACTACTCCATATTATTATGCCTCTGACGGGTATCCACTTTTGACTTATTGTATTAAAATAAATAAACCTAGTTATGAGCAAGAATTATATATTTTATTTTAACAAACAAGGTGGTACAAAACCCGCTGGCTATCGTCGACCGGTATTTTTATCATTCGACAAATTAATTACCGGTCTAGTACCGCTGGTATCGGTATCATTAACACCATATTGCTGTCGCTCTTTTCATTTCAGGTGGCCTTTATCTTATCTAAAGAGGACGTGCGGGTGGTATATAGGCTGCTTCAATGTTGGTAACCGTTCTTTATATCACACAAGTCATTTTAAACTATATTCCAAGGGTTGAAAGTTGAAAATTGCTTTAGATATGAACGTTTTTTCTGTAAATTTTCTCGTCAAAATTTTTATTCAAAATTTAACTTTAAGTAGTTCTGATTAAGTTAGTTTTACATTAGATAGGATTGATTTTTCCGGTAGTGTTACAACTTGAGCGGTGTCAAACGACAATGGGCAACTTGTTCCCTGATAGACATGTAAATAAGTATGTAGATGGATGACTGGTCACCGACCAGTTTGTTTGTAAGAGATAACGTGAATTGGTGGAGCGTTTTATATTTTACTGAAAGGTTACTAGCGGTCACACGGTAATAGCGATAATGGAAAACTGGTTATTTAGAACTCAAAAACAATTAAATGTGCGGTAAAAGTATACAAAACAACGAATTTCTGAAAGAAGAATGTTTTAGCTTTTAGAGAATTTTTGGACCAATTGCACACAGTTAAAAAATATGTATGTGTATGGGTTGCCCATAACTGCCAAATAAAGATCTACTGCAAACAGTACAATACATTGTACATAGTAAATAATCACTGCAGTATCTCCTTTACACAAACACAGAAAACCACATACATACGTTCACGCCTATATCCCTATAAGGGGGATAGGCAGAGGTGTTAAACACTCACATTTTGAAGAAAACCACCAAAATATGTAGTATACGTGACATTTTCTCAGATGATCGGCTGCTTCTCTGACCACTGAGGGCCATTAGTTAAGATTCATTGTTAAGTTCAAAGGTTTTGATAGGTTAGTACGTTTAGGTAAAATTGATGAGTTTCAATTCCTTGAATTCATTATATATATATATATATATATATATTATAGGCTGATAGGGTAGTCCTCTATTACGTTAATGGAAAGAAATCCTAATTAGCAAAATGTAGATGTTTAAAACACCTCTGCTTCTCCTTAGGGGATACGGGGGATACGCTTCATTTTATACATGTCGCAACTTGTTAAGATATTCTCTAGTCCTGTAGAGAGTGCAATTGATTCACTTTAATTTAATCGTACTGTCTTTGTTTATAGACGTCGTAGGTCGTTTTGATACTAAAAAGTATGGAGTGTGATAAATATGAAATTCGTGTACTGTTAAGACATCATGGAAAACAAAAGTTCAAAGCAGCCGCGACAGCAAGGACAATATGTGAAATTGAAGGGGAAGACATGGTTAATGAGAGAATGGTACAGTGTTGGTTTAATCGTTTTAACAGTGGAGATTTGACACTTGAAGATCGATCGCGTTCTGGTCGTCCACCTGTGTGGGATGTTGAGGCTACAAAGGAAGCAGTAGAAAACCAACCCAGTACCAGCACTCGTCGATTATCGGACTCGTTGGGACCTTCTAAAGACACTATACATCGCCACCTAAAATCATTAGGTAAGACTTATAAAAGTTGTCGTATAGTGCCCCATGAATTAGATGAGATTCAGGCGAAACGTCGAGTAGAGGTGTGTAAACAGCTCCTTGCTCTGCCGAAAGGTGATCGTTTTATTAAACGCATTGTTACTTGCGACGAAAAATGGATTTATCTAAACAACCCAGACATGTCAAAACAGTGGTTAGACATAAGACAATTACCTGAACCTGACGTGAAAAGAGGTCGTTTCGAGTCGAAAGTTTTGTTATGTGTCTGGTGGAATTATGAAGGTTTAGTGTACTTTGAGATAGTTCCGGATGGTCGAACTATTAATGCTGAGTTATATTGTGGACAGCTGACCCGAATGTATGAGGATTTATCACAAAAATATCCAGGCTTAGTCAATCGAAAACGAGTGCTCTTACAACAGGATAATGCTAGACCGCATAGGGCGAAAGTTACACGGGATAAGATTAAAGAACTTGATGGAATTGAACTCCTACCACATCCAGCATTTAGTCCAGACCTTGCACCATCTGATTACTATTTATTCAGATCCATAGCGAAGTTCCTGCGTGGAAAAAAATTCGAGTCAAGAGAAGATGTTGAAAATGCAGTGCGGCAATTCTTTGCATCTAAGCCCAAGGAATGGTTTTACCAAGGACTCAAAGAGCTGGCTGAACGTTGGGTTAGGACTGTAGAATACGATGGGCTATATTTTGAATACTAAGGTTTTCTTTTTGTATGATTAATTATTAATCAAAGTGAATATTAAAAACCGACATTATTTATGAGACACCCTCTGTAAATTGTAGGACATGTACTTAATATTTGATATCTGTGTATTCCTAAAGGGAGTAAACATTAGGTACTGCTGAAGTTTATATCATCCACGATCCAACTTCTTAGCTATAAAATAACTAAATTCAGACAATCTGTAATATTTTTAATGATTTAGGAATCAAATGCGCACGTGACAGCTTTAACAATAAAACGTTACCGGTTAACCTGAGGATTTATTCTTATCAATTCAATAATATTAGACCTCACTAAAATTTAAAGCGTTCGCGTAATGTTGATTTATAAATTTAAATCGTCCAATCAAAGTATAGAAAATGACTACTACAATAGCAACTGAGCTATCGTATGCGGTGGGAATAAGATTAAGTAAGATATTTATAATGAGATTTCAAATAGAGAATCCTAGACTAGACTAGTGAAAAGTGTCTAAAAGATAGGCGTGTACTATCTTCGCTTCCTCGTCATTTTTATCAGGTTAGTTGCAACACAAATTACTAATTCATAACTCATCATTTTCTTACTTTTAGCCCGATTTTATTTGGGGTCGATGCAATGTGTTTTCTTCATCCAATCCACCCTATCATACGTTATTTCCCTGCTTATTCTCTTTCTATCCATATCCTATTTCACGCAGTCCATCTGTATTTTCTTTGGTCATCCCCTACTCCTGTATCCGCCAAATTCCATACATAAAACTTTCTGCATGACATGTTTGCTCCTTAACTTCATCCACTGGCGCTACTTTCAGACTCACTCTAATATATGTATTCATTTCTTACCTAGTCCATCTTAGTCACACCGTACATCCATCTCAACATTCTCATTTTAGCTACATGCAATCGCCTCTCGTCCGTTCTCTTTGTGGGCCAACTTTTAGATCCGTACAGGATCACTGAATCAAAAAATGGTTATATCCATAATATTGTTAGTTTTATGGTTACTTGAGAGTAAAATATCAGAGTACGAAATTGTATCACAAAAACCACAGAGACATTCATAACGTAGCAATCACCTATATCTAATTTCATCCACTGTATTGTTTAGTTTTATCCCCAATAATTTTATAAATCAAAAATATGCCTTATTGCGTTAACTTAAGTTAGAGTATTCATAAAAATAATAACCAATAACAAATATTCTTTTACTGGCTAACGTTTAAGCTAGTAAAATAAGCAATGGGAACTAAATATAAAGAAACATTCTGTATATTTCATTCCCATTGCTTGTTCTCTTTTAATTTTTCCGAACAAGGACTTTAGTAAAGTAGTAATGGTTATGAAATCATACTGTGTAGTCATATGGGGTGCAAGAGAGTATAGGGTCCCAGTCCGTACCATTCGCGATTGACCGTCGTGTGCCCCATGCGAACTTTCACCTTAGGGGACTGAACAACAAAAGAAGTGGAGTGGTAGCAACCACATAAAAAAAATTGCTTTAGGGAATACATACGTTAGAATATATGTATTTGTGTTATATTGTATAGTGTGTATAATTAACTTTTAAAAAAAGAACGAAACAGCCTTTAATGTGCCAAAAATATCATGATAAATTGTAATAAACTGTATTTTGCATCCCTTAGTTTTGCACTGTAAAGGTTGGATAATTTCTTCAACTAAAAAAAAAATAGTCAAGGTTGGTCACTTGTGTATTAAAATTAAAAACATATAAATATTAAAATTAATTCACAAATTACTACAGGAAATTCAATAAAATTTTCATAATACGAACGGATAATGCTGCAATACGCTGCTGCAATTATTGCGAGTAAAACAATGGCATTATACCACAAATTACTATAAAATTAAAGGTGTCTAAGATTTATGTTGAAAAATAAGAATTTCACACATTCACAGTAACTAATATTAATTAAAAATAATATACTACTATAAATAACTAATATTAATTATATATAATAAATATATAAATTATATCTACCCATACGCGCACGCTTACCTATAAAACCAAAAGGTAGGCAATTTTAGTTTAGAGACGTCCTATACGCCCACTTCCGTAAGTCGCTCCCTTTATGACTGTATATATATATATATATATATATACTATCTAATTTATAACAGACCGATCTCTTAGTAAGAAAAGAGGAGTCCTATTCTACTCCCCGGGAACCACATGCTGATATAAACCTATTTCAATTAAAACTAAAGTAAATTAACTGCGAACGTTCATTTAATCTTCATTGTTTTGTAAACACAAGTGGTTTGTAACTCGACTTTTGAGTTAAATTTATTATTATGACGTACAAAACAATGAATAATACTATCAACACCTGTTGATATCAGCAACTCTAATTTCTTATCGCGCTGGGAAAATTTTAAAGGTTATCTCTCCGAACCAATATTCAAATTATAAATAAAATACATAAAAAGTTGACATATTAATTTCTCCTTTGTTTAACCAATTCTTTTTGTTCTATGTCTTTAACTAAATTTATTATTTTTCAAGCATATTATTGATCATAAATGAATAATGTCGACTCCATAGTTTTTTTTACCCATAAATCGAGCAATATGAATAACTATCACAGATTATTCCATTGATTAATGAATGTATGGCACTAGTCAATTGCAGGGCATGGTGAAAAAACTATGAATAACTTATACATATAGTTTTATGACACAAATCACGGTTCGTTGCTAATGGCTGACCATAGGGTCCGTTTTATTGGATTTTTTCGCCAGACGATTAACGGAACGAGCCTACAGTTTCCGTAGGACAATAGGCACCATAAATTATGTTGGACAAACACAATCGTTATGCTTTTGCTATGCATAGTAATATTACTATTGATGATTATTGTTCATTTCTGTGAGACAGTTCAGACATCATTACGTCAATAGTTATAAACAGAAGACACAAACAAACACACAAGTTATAAACGAAACAAATTTTCAAAATCAATAGAATAAATATTTCTAAGCAATAAGATTCTGACATACTACTTTTATTTTGTTATTGACTTATTCAGCACTTCGGCACTCGATTGTTTCGTTTTCAATGAGTGATTCGTACCACAAGGTTGTTTTCTTAATTTGTAAATAAAATCCAACATCAGGTAGTGTCTGTGTTCGTAATTAATAATTAATTTTAATTATTGTTTGATAAAAAATAATTAAGTTTAATTTATTTTTTATCAAACAATACGTTGGAAAAATAAAGATACTTTATGAGGTACATATTATTTTGTATTCCTTTATTTAGTGCACTAAATTGAAAGTAATGTTATAGAGTTGAAGACACGTAAACAAAGCCGTTTGTAGCATTTTACACTTCAAGTTCAAGTAACAGGATTGCGTTTTGACTGACAACTACTGACCGCTGCGCCGCATACACACAACAGCATGAAATGTAACAACACTAGTTTATTTATGTAAATAAAAAAACGGATATATGTACAAGAATAGTTAGGTACTGTAATTTAGAGGAAGGATCAACTATAAAATTGAAATTGTATATCACACCATAGCATTTCTACATTTTAATTGTTTTTTTTTTTATTAAATAAGATTACACTAAAGGTTATATATATATATATATATATATATATAACCTTTACCTATTACTATTAAAAAAAAAAGAAAAAAAAAAACATATTTATATCATACATTAATAAATAACAGTTGAATCTCTTAGTCGCCCTTTACAACCCACACATGAAGAAATAGAGTTACCCTATTTCACTACAACGAGAACTATACGGCCACGGGATCAATTAGTGAATAAAATATTATTGAAATTCTGATATCGTCAGCTAGCCGAACGACGAAACACTGAATATCCGAGTGAGTGGTGAACGTAATAACTATCGGTACGGGCACGGACACAAAGACAGAGACGTCAAACTTATTACACCCCTCTTTTTCATGAAGGTTTAAACACATAGAAACATTTTGTTGGGGATTCAAAGTATAATAATAATCAAACAACTGAAAACATCATATTTTTTGTAAATTAATGTTTGTCGGGCAATACCGATATTTTCTTTTTACGCTTAGCTCAACCACTCGTAATATCACTTCTTACTTTCATTGTTCCCTTTTCTTTTGAACAAACTTCATGTATTCCTGTAGTATTTCCTTACTAAAATCTTTCATTCATTCAACTTTCAAGCATAAGACTCTTTACCTTATGTTGCACTTTCATCCACATCACATGAAACTCACACATCAATTAAACAAGCAAAATCAAGCATGCAAATTTCCTTACAGTTGCGCAATACTCACTTACGTAAGTAGGGTAAGTAATAAACATTTGTTTATGAGCTTCATAATATTATTTTAAGGATATATTAAAGGACATTGTAAGGTTATAAAAGCAACAAATATAATTGTGTAATCACACGGACAAGAACGTACGTAAATAGAGTCACACAATCAAGCATTAAATAATAAAGCATGGCTTTACTAGCCTTTATAAATTACTACCTTATCTGACTATATGACAAACACAAGAATGACAAAATCAAATAAGACAGAACGTTATCTTACAAGGTGTAATCAAAACGGACACAGGTCTCTACTGTGTAAATAAAAACTGTTAATTAGAATAAAAAGATACGAGAAAACGTGTATAATATTTACTTCTTGAGTGACAAAATGTACTTTTAAAAAAAAATATCTCATTTCTTTCATTCAGCACTTCAATTATATTCTCCATCGCAAACATAACACTCGAATTTGAGAAAGAAATACAAGAAAATGTTATTGAAAAATATAAAATTAATTATTGAAAACATATTTTTAACAACGCATACACGAAGTTCTTTTAGCAGTATAGTACAGAATTTGGTATAATTTAGGGACAGAGGTGGAAATGTCCATACTTAAAGAACAACATAATTAAATTGTAATAATAAAGTGGAAAAAATTATGTTTGTTGTGTTTGAATGAATTATTTATACTACTATGGTATTTATTGAGGAACAAGATATTCCAGAAGCAAAGTTTTCATCAATGTATTTTCACCTTTGAATTTATTATGACTATGTTATTAAGTGTATGTTAAGATATTTGGTCAAAAATATTGACATTACGAGATAGATAGTATAATTAACGCCACGGAAAATATTATCTAAGATACGCTTAATCACAAGCGTATAAACCCATTTAATAAATAGTTTATGACCACTCACTTTGTTGCATTGTATTCTGATGTGTGAGATTCTAATCTCTGTTATGATCGTCATGACATACTTAAACATGCATTTAGATTACTGAATTAAAACTTGTATTAAAAAGCTACTGATCTTCAAGTATTAACATATCTATTAATAACTCAGATTAATAAATAAATGTGACATTCTTCTAACCAATGAACATACAGACTGATTTACAAAGTAATATGTATCAAACATTAATTTTTGTTTTTATATTCTTTTGATCAAGTGAACATTTTAAGTGACAAATTCAAAGTAGTATCTTTCATTAAATTTTCAAATATAAGGAACTTCTATTCAAACGCGTTAAAAGATATTTTATACAAAACACATTTAATTAATACAATTTATATAATTCCGCGACGAGCAGAATATGAAACATCTAATTCTTAAGTAAAGCGAACGCATATTTACCAACCTTATGATAAGGTTGATGTGAACAATCGTCGACTGTTCCCCACTAAGATAAAGGTATGATAAAGCCTGTATCAATGTGGTCAAAGGAAACGCCGTGTTTGTCTTCTTATGTTTGATTTATGCTTTCCCGTCATTAGGCTTTATGGCTCATTTATTTTATGTTGGCAAAGGTATCAGAATGTGTGTCAGGCGATGCATCTCATAATAGTGCATTTAATTGTTCTATAATGTCACCTTGTCTATTATAGTAACTATCTACTTACAATTCTGCGATTGCATCGTTATGTTTTATGAAGTATTTCATCATTTGAAAGTAGCAATGTTGACAAAAACAGCACGACAAAGCATCATACGGCGATGACTTGCAGTGTACAGCTTATCTTTTGTCGTAAAATGTTAAAATTCAGAGATATGTTCAGTTTTTTGATAAGGCAGTTACGTATAAAGACGACGTGTAAGACAAATTTATACGAAATGAAAAAAAAAAGAAACGAATAAATGTGACAATGTTAAAACTATATACTATCCATATCTTGATTCAGTCATAAAACTTGCGGTTTCCGTCATGCATACTCAAATATTAATGCCTTTGGCATTGTAATATATGACTTTGAAGACGGAGGTATTGGAAATAAGGATATAGTCGAAATTTCCATTTCAAGTTAATTGTCATCTGATTCAAAAGCAATTTCCACAACAGCAAAAGAACTTATCTAAACGCGGAAGAGAGGTTAGACAGACGGTAAGCAGTTCTGTGCCAGAGAGCAGCGGAGCAATGGTCGCTCAGATAATTTGAGGAGCAGCAAAGCGTTAAGATCGTTAACTTCAGCACATGACGTTTGTCATTTGGACGCAACAACTAATGTGTCGGTACTGAACCGAAACTGCGAGCGACTTCTCCTCATTTTTAAATGGCATGTGCATTCTGCAAAATCTGATACACACACCTGTACCAGAAGAAGCAGCTATTCTTGTTTAGGTTGTATTCAATTTCCATTATTGGATCCTGTAGCCATATCTGATTCCGAAATCCCGGGGTCTTCTTCTGGGGAGTCGTCATCGAAAGCCGGCAACGCACTTGCGACTTTTGAGTAGCAGTTGTCCGTGGGCAGCGGTAGTCACTTACCATTAGGGGATCCGTCTGCTCGTGCTATAATAAACAAAAAATTATTTCCTGAAAAGTTTTGATTAGTCTCAGGGCTATTGATATCAACAGAAATCATGACGAAAAATTATTAAATCCAAAATCGTGAAAAGAAAAGCTAACTTAAAGTAAGCAAAAATTTAAGTAATGTTTAATTCCTTACATTAGGAATTACGTGAAATAAACTTACCAATCCTTTTCTATGAACAGAGGTCGCTCTTTTATTATATCGGAAAACTTATACATGTAGATTGAAAGGTGTGTTCAAGTATTTAAAGCTATTCAGTTTGGTGTAGCAAGCTTTATCAATGTCCATGTGTGATAATTGATAATAGTTCAAGAAATGAACAATGTATTATTTATATGGGACATTGGGGACATTTTTATGGGGATCATTTTGTAGCTTACTTGTCGGAAAAGTAATCAAGATTAACTTCAAAATTTACCACCTCACTCATTAAAACCTTCACCATCCCCGAAATACACACGTCACGACATTGTCTGTCGTATAATTGACTTACAAAGTCGTCTCCAAAATAGTTTTGCTTATTATAGAGTACAGTTTACTCAAAAAACATCAAAAAGTCTATTAATTACCGTTAATATTTCTGAAGCAAACTTTTTTATTGCTTTACAATAGTTAAACTTATTTTCGTTACATCGACTTAATGACTTGATAGTTATGGCCAAGCAACGGAGTACGAGACAATGGGCGAACTTTACCGTATTACAATTAGGGGTGTCCAAATCAGGAGAGTTTAAAAAAAACTTTAGTAGATCTAGTCTTTAACTTCTCATATCTTTATCATTGTTATATAATTCATTCTATTAAATAAATAATTATTTACCTGATATAGTTATTTCAAATAACTTCTTAAAATAACAATAAAAATATATTGTATATACCCGAGTGGTTCTTGGTGGAGTAGAAACAGGCCACCTCATCACTTCCCGTAGGTGTTGTAAAAGATAATTAAGAGGTTGGACTGTTTTCTATTAGACAGTATATATTAAAGGTTAGCCTCTGCCTACTCCATCATTAATAAGAGTATATACATACATGTATTACATTGTACAATTCTGGTCAGGTCTTGCAAACTGAAACTATAAGTCTTCAAAAATCGACGAGAATTTATGAATAAATAATCTATAATAAGTCTGTCTCCTGTCCCTTAAGTCTATTCAGATGGTGTTGTGTTATTTAGTAAACCTTGTTTTTTTGTTATTTGATTTATTGCTTTGAAACCATACATCGGATCTTTATTATTTGGTTATTATATTTTATTTATTAGACAACCCTAGCTTCACATGTGACAATAATACCGTACCTATATGACCGCTGGGCATGTGCGATCACCACGAGCCATGACGATGCTATTTAAACTACATATTGGGACAATAGCATGCTTCCTACTTACAATGCTGAGAAGAACAGGTCTACAATATATTAAATATATATACACATTTATTTAATACTATGGTTTGATACTTAAACAGACAGTCTTAATATTCCATAATATTCTTACACTAATACTGATGAACAATTTATCCCTACATTTGAACATGCAAACAATGTAAGGGATTCGAATTGCCATACCTAGAATTGCACATAATCTGCGAGAAATTCTGTTACTTTTATTTCACAAAGTGTTGTCTTGAGTGAGGATCGAAGCCACAACGAGTAGTGGCGAAGTGACAACTTAAACCAACGAGCCGCCGCGCAGTTAGATTACTGACTTATTACTGCACTATACATAACTGCAATGTCTACATTGCGTATTAGCTTGTCAGCATGTTAGCTATCTAAGTTTTGTTGGCTGCTGGTTCATGTCATATCAAATTTAATAACCTCAAGTTAATTTGAAATATATTGATGACAAATTATGTAGTAAATAGTCATAATGAAATAACTTTATATCGTCAATAAAACGGTTAAAAACATATATACATATATATAATCTATAAGAGAATAGAAGCAAAGGGCAGGAAATTGCTTACCCTAGAGGGAGAGAGGCGTGAGGTTATGTTTGTATTTACGTAATAGACCTCTATTAATAACAGTGTCCATAGGCAGTAGTTCTAGATGACAAATGGGTTGCATGTCTGTTTGCAACTTTAGTTATATAAAATATAGTGTAGATAGATATATAGATTATATAAATAGGACTTACAGTAAATTAACAGTAAATTTTCTGTAAGTCCTTATTTTATAAAAAAAAAACTAGCGAAAGTCAGTCCACTAGTCACAGTGCATGATATTAAATTGGAAGACCGTTACCGTGTAGGATATTAGTTCGCCCACCAGTGTGCAGAGGGCGCAACCGTCCACTTTTGCATTCACCTGTCGTATTTGCGTGACAACATCTAGTTTTGTTATTTAAGTTATTTTGACTCTAAAAGGTTTATGCTCTAGTGATTCGGGATGTTGGTGCTTGCATCGGAAAATTAGGCTACATTAAATATGATAGTTTTGGATGTCTTCTCTCAATTTCATACCTTATCTACACAAATAAATAAATTGGAAGTGTCTGATTGTATGTCAAACTAATATCTACTCGATAGTATGCTGGACTTGAGCTGGACGATGACAGTACTACATATGATTAGCAAACCTGAGAAAGAAAGGACATATAAATATGTATGTTTGTCGTCGATAGATTCTGATCGGTTTTTAATAATAAATCATGCCTCTTTAGACAGTTATTTTATACAAAAGTCACATGATATTTCAGTGTATGCCTTTAACAAGTAAGTAAACGACTCAAACTTAGCGTCACTTGTACCATGGGCTTATGAAAATAAATTAATGTATAATTATATACTTACGTAAATATTGTTTTATAACATGATCGTTGTTATCTAAAATTGATTTTATATTTACTCTGAACTCTGCTAGTTTCAAACAGTCGATTTTTTGTATTTTTAAAAGAAACTGTCAGGTGGGCGCTGTTAATAAAGAAACCCATCTCTTAAATTGTTTGCAGCACGTGGTAATAATTTTATGCTTAATAGGTTAAGCAGGAACCATAGCTAAAGTCGGTCAATGGGTTAGAAGTAGACGAAATAAAATAGACTATTTAAAAAAATGTAATGGGATCATTTCGATACTGTTTTACTATACCTATGTCTTTAAGCATGATGTCAGCATGAAGTAAGCAGCAGCCGTCTTACGATTACGGGCTTCCGTTATTATCACAGTAGTCAAACCATTTCAGAGCAAGACATTTATAATCCATTTCGTTCATTCCCTGTGTCACGGGGGACTTGACAAACTTACTAACAAAGGGCACAAAGAATACCCAACATTGTCCCAGAGGCAAAGGACCGAGTGCTATGGCGCACATTCGGGGAAGTCCTATATTCAGCAGTGGACTGCAGTAGGTTAATTAATTGATCGTTTGTAGGAAATTAACTCATGACTCTCTAGACCAAGGTCAAGTAATGTATGTTACTGGCGAATATTAAGTTATTATAATTATTATAATTTCATTTGTGTCTTTTATATCCGGGTAAATATTCAAACGTATATATGTCCATATATCCTTAGTATTAAACAATAAAAAAGTGACTTTATGTTACTTCTTCAAAAAGTAGCTGTTATAACCATTTACAGTTTTTTCTCATAACAATACATGTTTTTAGCCGCTTAAGAAGTAAATCAAAAGATCTCTAATAATGGATTAAGTATTAAAAAATTGTAATTTAGCATATAACGAGCTACCTTTATCTCGAGCTACCTTTATCTCGGGATCAAAGTCACATAAAAAACAGAAAGTATAAAAAGTTTTAGGGTAACAGTTTTGCATATTTTTGCGACCCTATTAATCAGGCTTTTTTTTTAATTTTGTTATTTTATTGAGACTTACTTACCGTGTAATTTACAGTTTCGTTTAGAAGCAAAAAAAGTACTGAACAGGTTTTATGAATATAAAACTTTATTTGTAATAAAGTTCGTTATATAATGTCATCAGCACATTTTTTTGTATCGTATTTCCTTTGATATTTTTAATCTAGTTCTACAAAGGTAAATAGTTTCTGCCGCTATAAATTGCTGAAGAGTTAAAAGTGAATGTTTGCACACGGTCTTCACTTGTCACTTTCCGTGTCAAAACCAAATTGGAGAATTTCACAAAGCGCCTTAACTGATATCAAGTAGCCCTGAGTCGCGTATCGCGGTGTCGTGATCGTGGGCGGGCTGGGGCGGGAATAGCCACAGGCCACGCTCGCCGGCGCCGTCGCCGCCCCGCCTCACGTGGACACCACCTTAACACCCCCAAGGGCAGATACTGTACTTAAACCGTGTTAAGATAGTTTCGTCTTGAAAAAAGTTTTAGGGACAATAACAAATATAATAACATTGTATAAAATTGTAATTTTACTATAGATTTCGTTAATTACCTTTGATTGGATTTGAACTTGGTATTTACCCTTGCTAAATGATTTGCAAAACTACTTACAAAACAAAAACTTACCACTTGGTGAGCCATTTGCTCGTTTGTCCTCTTATACTATAAAAAAGGGGTAGTGGCAAAAGTGACAGGTATATACTGTTACCAGATACCACTTTGAAGATAAATTAAAAATGTTTACAACAACTATTTGGTAAATAACTAAAGCTTTTAAAGGACGTTTAACAGATAACGGATCCTTGATTGCTTTAAATATCAGATATTTTACAGCCATTTAACTGTTTTAAACAGATTTAAGCTGCAATATTGACATAAACTCTCCTTTCAATACTGTTTCTAAAAACACAATGTAACAGCATAACCAAATTGAAACGCTAGTAAGTAATATGAAACATTGCTCCTACACAATGTTTAGTACCATAGGATTTTATTAGCGACAAGAATAACTCATCTTTCATTCATCATCATCATCATTTATATTCGATTTCATAATATTGTGTTTACCTGACGATTGAATAATTTTTCGGTGGCCTCCTAGAGTATTTCCTTCAATCTTAATAGTTTTAAATTTTTTGACCACACCTTTGTTACCGGATTAACAGAGCTTCAAGTTAATTATTCCTTCAAATTATTGGGATACAAGTGGTCTGGTCTCACCCCTGTAAAAGTCAGGATATCGATCTGCGAGGCTATTGGGCCAGGCGAGTAGCCCCACGGCGGGGCGGCGATGTCCGTGCCATGCCGCATGACCTCTGGCCTCTGCCCATAGTGAAACTTGTTCGATGAAAATGGGTGCAATAATTCTTATTTTTTTTTTATAAATACGAATAGGACTTAGAATAGAATAGGACTCACTTACGTGGTAGAGCCGGCGCGACCAGTGCAAGCTGTTTTCCAAGGATAGCCGTTGTTACTTACCATCAGGTGACCCGTCTAATATTAAAAAAGCTTTTTTTGTTACGTTTTCATATCCTAAGTATGGAACGGATCATAACATACATTGTATTACATACAGAAAATTCTAAAAGGACGTAAGTCATGTAAAGAATGTGTAGGAGAGCCTTAGGAAACCGTGGGAGGCACGTATGGGCCAGCTCAACCAGAGTAGTACAGTAATATAGAGCGGCAGTCAAGAGGGCACCCTCAAATGCGGTAAGCGCAATGTGACTCTTGAGTTCCGTGTGTCCATGGGCGGCGCTAGTCACTAACCACCAGGTAACCCGTCTGCTCAATTGCTCCTCTAACATAAAAATGCTCAAACCCGCGGCAAAAGTTGGTAGTATTTTTGATAGAGTATATATGACTTGCCATTGTCTGTGATTGACAACGCGAGGCGTGTATGGTGTGTACAGCCGCATTTATTCATTATGCAGATATTTGTCATCTATGTTATGTACTAGTGTGAGATAAGCATGCTCTCGGAGTCTGTAGTGTTAACTTTAGTTGATCTTAAAGATTACATAGGCTCTGGAAATGTTGCAAGTTAGAGACAACAACTTTCTTAGGCAAAATAAAAACTACTACTTAATACATTTCTGCTTACCTATGGTAGTTACTGAGTAATAAAATGTCAATCCTCAAAGTATTGTCCATAGGAACATAAACTTATTTTAGAACCCGTCACGAATCATGGATGCAAATTTCATTTGACTATAATAATTTCTATGTGTTTATGCACCTACACTATTAACAATAACAACAAAAACTCAGATGTATAAGACACACTTAAAGTACAAGGTGTGTTTTCTAGTAATAGGCGGGCACCTCTAATCCCAGCAGGATTCTGAATCAAGATGAATACAAACTGCCTGACTCAGAAGATAAATATAACTGTAAGCAGAAGTAGCCGGAAAGAGCAATCCGGCGGTACACATTCATATTTCTAAAATTCTCTGTGAAATACGCACTTAACAACACATAATATGCACTTAACATAACACTAACATAACTGGTCCTTAATTCATGTTAATAGTAATAACTGCTGTTTGCTAACAAACTAGCAATCACAGCTAGTTCACTAGAAAATGAGAGAATACTATTTCAGTTTAGGAAAAAAGCCTCGGACTTTCCAGTAACAACAAGTTAAAGGTATCTAGCCTGTAGCTTTTGCTTACACTCCCTAAACTCATCAATATAAACAATATATTTTTCTTTCTAATGCCATTCCTATAACTACCTCACCTCATATTGAAGTGGTAAGACCTTTCAATATATTCACAAATTTCCAATCTTATTCTTAAAAGTGTTCAGGTGATTTGAATGGGCCAGTTACTACGTAGGTGGAACCAAATTATGATCAGCGAAACGTGGGCGTTGAATACTCCTCTGTTTTTCTGTACCACCACAGGCGTGATCAAAGTATATGTAATAACTACATGCTAATGGTTTGATACCTTCTAGACCAAATAACATAAATAATATTATGAAAAGAAACGTGAATTTTGAAGGTGTCATCAAATCGTCGAATGTACTGTAATATCTTTTGCGGCGTGTCGCACGGAACGTTCCGATAAATACAAAGGCAAATGGCTCAGTGAGTCACGAAGGTCGACAGGGATGACATGCAACCACTACCAAAATTTACCAACACTAACCATTATAAGAAAGGTAAAAAGTGATTAACTTTATAAGAGTTTTTTGGGTAATCAAGCTCATCGTAACAAAGTGGATGAATACGTCAAGGTCTTAAGTAACAATGAGTACTGCTATCTCTTCTTGTCAGCTTTCGGAGGCCACGGTTGAGGCCAGCTTGAGGGTAAGAATGCTGATGCCAAAGACCAGGATAGATGGAGCTCCTTGGGTGAGACCTTCGTCCAATATATTGATTATTCAAACAAAATTGTGGATGCTTATCCCTGAAGTGATAAGCAGAGTTGTATATCGAAATGTGTAATTGACATTACACATTACAATTGTTCAGATAACGCGTTCTTTTACTACATTACATACATACATACAGAAAACAACATAGATCTTCAGGTTGACTCTTGTAAGACGAAAGATAAAAAAAAAGGAAAAGCTGAGGTGTAGATACTGTAGTTTTTTTACACTATAACGTCTATAAATTAAACATTTGTTGGGTCTACGGCAAAACATTAATATTTTTGTTGTTTGTGTTTTTGTTTCTATACATTTATCGTGGTAGAGGCATGCATAAGCGCGGATGGTCTGGCTCGACCGGTACGATACCACGGCTTTACAGAAAACCGGTTGTGAAGGAACGCTTACCTATCACTAACCTATACTTTCCCCGAAATTAGTGAAGTTTCCGGATGCCCAAATCCCCCTCCCTCTTTTCACTCCTTACAACCCCCCTTTGCTTTTTCCATTCATTCAAATTCATTCTCATTACCTCTATCCTCTTTTCTCACCCCGCAACCCAATCATATTACGACTCTTGAGTTGCCGGTGTCCTGGATGGCAGTTGTCGATTACTATCAGGAGAATGTCATACTATCAGGATGAAAAAACCTTCAAACTTTTGGACCTGTAGATCTGAATATGTGTTACTTAATCGAGTTTTAATTTAATGGAAGGCGGGAGCAGAAAAACATTGAAAAGGGAACAAAATATTGAATTTAAGTTTTTTTAACCTATGTAATATTAACCTGTTAAATATATCAACTATTACAATATATATATGTATATATAATATAATATAATAGCTGATAATATCTTTAGAGATCACGTTATAGGGAATAGACTACTAGAGTAGAGAGAGATCTTATAAAATGAATTGTATATTTGAAAGACTTTCTCAAAGTTAAGATATCATAAAGTCTCATTATGTATCTGTATTTACAAGGAAAAATCTAGTGACAGAATGAGACGTAAAGAAGTCAATATACAAATTCAAATTATAGTGAATGATGCAGCAGACTGACCACCTGTTATTGAGTGATGGACCCTGATATGTATTAGTATCATATGCCTTGTCGATTAATTATAGTGAAATTTATATGTGGGACAAATCGTCGTGATGTTATATGAGGTAGGTATGATGAGCAAAAACATCTAAATGAAATGGCAATATTTTATTTGAATATCTAGAGTGCACAACTAAGAAGAATTATGATTGATAAATTTACATAATGAAAGTGATAAATTTAGATTTGGAACAAAATTTACTTCCAAATTTGATGATGTAAATAAGAAAATAAGGTAGTTTATAGAAAAGTTATATTTATCTAATGAAATTATGCCTGTTATCCTACAAACGAATAAGTGCCAAAAAGAGTCAGTCCTTTTTGACATGAAACGGTTTCTGTCTCTGGTGCGCTAACTACCGGTAACCACCAACCACACCTGACACACAAAACCAATGGTAATTAATTGTTTTCAGACATAAAATTAAGAAAACTTTATAATGTGCAATATATGTTGTTTGGAATGGCCTTGGCGTTTTATTGCCAACGCTACTTGCACAAGTCTGGGCACGCACAGTTTTTTGTCACTAAACGCCAGGCCATCTGGCAAGGGTTTTTTTAACAAAAAACAGTTGCCTGACCCTTTCTTACCTATGCTGGCCCACGTTTTTTATTCTCGGACCCCTCGCAACATGTTGAATTACCGTATTAGTAGATTTCTAAAGGTTCGATGAAATTTTGATTGTACCGAACGGATTGTACTAACGGTTTCGTGTTGTGTAGCTTTTTTGTCTAAATTATTAGAAATTTAATAACCTACACTATTTTTTTACATGTATTGTATGGACGAAAAACTACTCACCTGTCACGTCACATTTGAGTTTACTTCTGTATTTAAGTTCTAAACATAACATGAGTTATCGGTTGTCAACAAGTTTTTGGGCTTGGATAAAAAATCTATTTGTGTCAAAATACTCATAGAAATAATAAATATACTATGTAATTAGGTACAGTCTTTGTTTTTCAGTTATTATTAAAAGATGATCATTATGGCCTATTGTTTTAGTATTTTAGACCATCTTTTTTTTTAAGACAGCTCCCAGATTAAGAATAATAAATCCCTGTGTCGCGGGAGACTTTACAAACATTCATACAACGGACACAAATGACACCCAAACCCGGGACAACTGGAAAATGAGTCCAAAACCTCCGGCTCAGCCAGTCAGGGTCACTAACGAATACACCAACAGGACAGTCAAAAGTTTGTAATATGTATTATAATTTATAAATTGGTGATGCCTAGCGCTAGAGCTTAATTTAATAAGTGAAGAAGCATTTTCATATTGACATATACGTCAGTTTGACAGCAATGTTAAACATATTGAAACCACAGCGTAAGAGCTAAGAGCTCTTTAGACTGACTCAGTGCTCTTACAAAGTCGTCATACCAGTGAGGTCACTGGAGAGTTCCAAAATCTTATGTTCTAATAAAATAATACACATTTGAATGTCTTTACTATAACTACTATGAGTAAACATATTGAACTTCTTTAAATTTTATTTTTGACTGTCGTGTTTTAACAACATTAAGTACCGATCTGCTAAATAAGGATATAAATACAATTTCTTAAAAAGTTTTGTTTCAACCGTTGAAAACTCGCAATTACTAGCACAAAACGCACGCGTCAGACATCCACAACAAGACTCAAGATTATTAATATATTTTGAAAGGCATCGCTCCCAATTTAAGGGTATACAATCTGTCTTCATAATAAATCGACAGCCTGCAGAAATCGTAATTCTCAAGTTCAAAAGCTCGCCGACTCTAGTGCCAATCGAAGTGCTTGAAAATTAAAAAAAAAACTCCGGCTGGCGAGCGAATGAGTGAATGAATGTAATATCGCGATGCGGATCTCTTTATTTATTGTATTAAATACTTTCCACAATAGGTAAATGTTGTTCTTTGTCCAAAATGCGGGGGTCGCGTTCTGTCGGAATGCAATGACGGATCTGCATCATTCTGTCGCCAGGGGAAATTCTTGATAGAAATAAATGATTGAATTTTTTGATAATTCTCTCTGATTCTCTCAGTGAACCGAATTTGGCAAACTGTATGAATGAATCTTATTTGTGACTATATTTCAGCAACGTGGAAAATTCCAAAGCTTTATTCATCTGTAACGTAAACAGACGTGTCAAAATTGAAGCCTCGTAGACGACTGCTGTCATAATTGCAGTGTTACCGTTTAATCAAGGGGTTTGCCGGACACAAATAGCTACTAAACTAGCAAACTGTAAAGCTAAGAAACAGACAGTCAAATCTTTATATATTAACATCTAGCAGACGGTACATAGACGGTCATACAGTGCCCGGATGACGTCAATAGGCTCGCTCCCTATTAAACAAGCAGGACTAAACTTTGGTTGGCAAAAGTGGCTTTTGTGACGCTTGTGCCTTCTCCTAGGTGATTTAGGCGTGAATGTATGTAGGTAGCTAGGTATGTATGTGTTATGTACACGTACATACCTATATACATACATACACTCGCGCCATTCTTTATATGGATAGGATAGGTTTGGAGAGGCGTTAATAGTATAGCTAGCTGTCGCGATTGTTTAAACCTGTTTGAGACAGGCCTCAAAGTAAGCAGATGCGTACGTACAGCTACTACTTTTTTTATATATACTTTATTCACATTTAAATAACACTTTTATATAAAATCTCCATTCGCCAAACTGTTCTAGCAGTTTCAAGGCGTTCCTCTCTATTAGTAATAACATTAGTACTTAAATGTCATTTATTAAATTATTCGTACATTACTTGCATTAAGAAATAAAATATGTATTACTATTTTTTGGTACCCACTTCGCTATTTTTGTACACGTTTTAGTCTATTATTTCCAAACAGTTCTGTTGTCTTATTTTTAATTTAAATTTACATTTTATTTTCTTGCAGTATTTGATGCCTACAACTCCCGCAATAGGATTAGTTTCTGTGTCGCGGGGGACTTTACTTTGCGGAGATCGAACACAACACTTGGCGCGGCAGCGTATTGGCGAGGTGACCACTTAAAACGCTACGCCAGCCATGCAGTCAGTATATACTTTCTAGTTTTTTCTGCCTTGGGTATTTAAAAAATGTAAAAAGGTTGTGCAGTTTTTCAGTGGGTCTTGTCTATTCTTAAGACGGTTAAGAAGGAACCTTCACTTACTTCAATAGGTAAGTTCGTATTAAAAATATACCTGCCATTATATATATGTATATATGTCGGAGGACGGAATTCTTTGTTTTCGACGTTACGTAAACCGACTTCACAATAGTGAGTTAATACGCCAGACATCTTTGAACACGAAATTTGAATTAAACAAATTATAAATCATAGTTATAAAGCCTTGTGAATAGCCTTCAAAGAACAGTTAAGTCCTTTGTGTGGTTATGAGTTCCCGTCTCTATCAAATGGGACATTAAAAAGACTTATTACTATATATAGTTGTGACAGCGTGAATGGCAAATCCGTAGCGTCATGAGCTTAAGTGGTGGTGAAACAAAGTCGTAAGTAGAACATACACTATTGACCTAGTTACTTGTAGTCTTATTTTTGTATAATCAGTTTATAAGGTTTGTATTTTATCAGATTTATACATTATGATTTACTTGATATAAGCTGTGATGATAGTGCCTGAGTTTATTTAAATTTCACTACATAAAAATGTTTAATACTATAATAATATTCTTATGTTTTATATGCCGTGTGTGGCACGGAGGAGTAGAATAGGACAACATTTCGTCCCAGTGGTGTCGTAAAAGGTGACAAAGGGATGGACAGCTATCTATCAGACAGCACATATACAGTCATACAACCGGCTTGCTCCTTAACACGTTGGTGGACCAAATTCTAATAGACAAAAAGTGGGCGTTTAATACACCTCTGCTACCCCTTATGAAATACGGGCATGAGCGTATGTATAGCTTAGCACGTGACGACTGACATGTTCACTCATTTGACCCGCAAAAAGACAGAAACAATTCCCATATAAGGCTTACACCGAACGAATGTTTCAACACGATTTTCGCTACCGAAAACAATAATTTGTGTGTGTGTATATTTTTCGTCACTTTCATCTTGGCAGATAAGGTTACGGGTTGAACGCATGCGCGATAAACGTGTGATGGACGATCGCGTTAAACGGTGTTCTCACGCTTATATAGAAAAGTTCTAGACATGGCAAACTATTTAAATGGAAAAGAGACTAGTTTTTATTATAGTACTAACACGTAGTTTTCTTAAAATTGAGTTTTTTCTTTAACTTTAAGAATCTAGGGCTAATGAATATGAAGACGAAGCAGCCAAAACAAGTCTGCTTGTGATCTCTGCACTCAAAACTAGCGCGAAATTTAGAGAGCTCGATTTTAAGTAGATAACTTTGAATTTTAATGAAAGGTGATCCATTAATAGTTAGTATCCCAAGCGTACTAAACGTGTCTTAGGATAATAACTATCAATGAATCATCTTTGCAGATCATTTGTAAATATAGCAGAATCTAAAAATATAAGCCTCCTCTAAACATTCTTAAACCATGCGTAACAAAGGCGGATACTAACTGATAATGCGTCGCTCTCTGATGGAGATTGATCGCGTCAGTGTCGCTGTGTGTAAACACATCTTTATGTACATGCGGGGGTGAGACAACCGGACTTGGTTATGAGACGTACATAGGTTTAACAACTCACTTTATGTAGAATCTTATTCAAGGCATGATGAAGGCACGAAATCATACCGTTACCGTACATTTAAATTTGATGCGTCTTAAACTTTGTCCAGATATAGCTTTCCTGACAGAACTTGGTTGTCGGTAGACCGGACTTGTAGCAAAAGAAGTTGTAGTGAAAGAAGAAGACAAGAAGATTAAAACACGTCAACCAGCACTTCAGCACCAGTACGAGCATGGCAAAGGCCATCTCCATAAAAGCAGATGCATAAGTACCAGTTAAAAACTACTGGTTTCCATTTGCTAACTGCTTCTTTATTAGTCTTTTAAAATCCACAGTTGGAATTTTCTCAATTTCTTGAACGCTGCATTAAGTTCCGCTGCTACAGATCCTATTTATTACACTAATGCAGCTTAAAGTCAGTTTACTAATAGACTAATACATTTGTCAATTTTCTGAAGAGTTCTGATAAGATTCTTCATTATTTAGTTTGTTATATGTATGCTGACATAGGCAGGTATGTTTTTGAAAAAAAAGGTCTGTGTCCTAATGGTGTAATAGAAAAATCATAAATATTTATTTTTATGAATATTTACACTTCAGTACCTTATCGCAAACCTGTTCCACCCTTTTTGAGGAAATACGGTAATGAATATATATCGATATTACTAGGTGATAATGAATCGTTGAAATTTGCTATTAGATCGTGCTTGAATGAGCAGCTGATGGCGAAGATTAAAGATGGAAGACGAATCGTGCCTAAAGCTGCTCTTATAATTTGTAAACTGGTGTGGACCAGACAGCGGACTTGGTTCGCTACATAACACACGTCAGTGCTAAGTTCAGTTTTTAAGCACGGGAACAATTCTTGACTTGCTAATCATTATATGCTAATACAGTTGAATGAAGTCTACTGACCACTTATTTATTATGATTAGCGTATGTAAATCAAAGTATTATTTTTTAGATCGTTTACACTACTATATCACACTTGCGTACCTTCATATAACATACCTTAATCAAATACGAGTACAATAATAATTCTTAATTATGAAAATTGTTAGTTAATCTATTTGTACTCTATTTGCTAACAGAACCCAATACAATTGTGCCCAAAATTTAGTATATGATAACAATAGGGACTAATTCTTGTGTGACAAAAGTGTTTGCAAATACAAAGTAAATAAAAATAATATGTACTCGTATATAGATATCGAGCCACTTCTATATAGATATCGAACACTTACATCACAATCCATATTGTACAACACCCTAGCTTATTGTTTTTAATACGATATTTAAGAAGTGGCTTTCTACTATGAAAATTATTAATTATTTTCAAAAGGTGAGATGCAATTAATACTTATCTCTTAGCCGTCTATGGATTGGACATCAGTCTCCATCCTTATTATAATAATTCGTATGAATCCATTGCGCAATACGTAATAAGCATACATACACACGCTCACGCCTGAATGGGTAGGCAGAGGTGTATTAAACAGACACATTTTGCATATTGTAATTTAGTCCCAATAACGTAATAGAGGGCACGCCTATTGCCTCCAACCGGGCCCTGTATGACTGTATACGTACTATATGATTTTTCCACCGGGAAGAGATAGGGTGGCCCTATTCTATTCCACCGTGAACCACTCGCCACCGGCAATGGCAACACGATTATGAATAAAAAGTTTTGAGGTGGTTCACACTGCACAAAACGGTACGATTTGGAATACCCACTTTCCCGTGAGGTGTCAGAGAATTCGGTTAGCGGTTGGCAATAAATCGGTGACCTGGGACGTGACCGGCGCGGGAGTTGCACGTGACCACCATGCATGATGGATATTCTACAGAATATTTTGTAACTGTACGACGATGCTTTTATCTTCGTTTCATATTTTTTTTATTAAAAGGGATGGTTTTAATAGTAATAGTATGATATATTATTGTATCACTGTACAGTTTTCTTTTTCATTCGATTAAACTTAGTTTTATGCTTTATAATATTTAATCTACTTCTAACTTAAACGATAGAAAATAAAAAAATACTACTGTGTTGGCGTACATATGTATATGTTTTTTTTTTTAATTTGATATTGAATACAACATAACAATATGTAACGGTTGATGAATGAATGGTTGTTGAACTTTAAAGATTATGTTCATTTCATCGGTCAAAACATTTCATGTCACTAAGGTTCTCGAGCGATCTTCTTCTCAATCTTCGTATGCCTGTGTCGCGTCTATATGCACAGATGATACAGCGTTCTTATCCTTACTAGGTATATAGTATACTTAAAATATATTTAATAATTGTTTCCTTTCAACGATTTAAAAATTACAACAAGTAGGTTAATATGAACAACCATGATGGGAACTTCCAAACCTGTGTTTGATCAAATAATTAAGACCTAAATAACATCCTTAATAATTTATTAAGTATTCCGGTCAACATCACACATTTATAATTACACATCTACACAACTTAAGGACCCGCTAATATAAAATCTAAACTTAATTAATAAACCAAAAGCAGCCAAACATCCGTTCAAACCAAACTTAGGACCGAACATTAAAAAAACCTTCCAATCTTTCCCACATGTGGTTTCAACGGCTTACTTATCTTGATCAAATAAAAAAAAAACAAGTTTTTTATCTTGAAGCATATAAGATTCAAAATAGCTTATCAATTGTTGAGAAGGACGGTAAATATAATTTGGTTTGCGACTAGGTTTTTTCGATGGCCGGATAAATAGGTCGCAGGTTATTTGCCGTTGCAAGGTGCAAGCGTTGGTAACGGAACATTCGGTGCCAAAATAAACGAAACGACAATATTTGACATACTCGTGATACAAGATAAAGGAAGCTTTGTTTTTATGGTTAAAGCTGTGTTTAACGGTGAGAATGGAAACTTGAGAGTCTCTGTAGTTAAGGAAGGAGGATGGAAATGTTACAATAACGGGATGATACTATATACGAGTTACAACACAGATTGGGAACTTTTATCAAGTAGGTACTAAAGCGCTTGACACCGTCGCGGAAATACACACATGAGTATAACTTTAATAGTTATAAATACGACTGACTAACATTTAATATTCATTGTTGTAGTGGGTTACCACAGAGCAGCAAAGCAAAAACTCTTGGGAAATTGGTACCTGCTGTTGCCAGGGATTCGTCAAAGAGACGTTTTTCCATCAGGGCCTTACATTTTCTCCAGGTTTATTTTTAGATATTTGTAGAATATATTTGTAGTGTAGTAATATTCTATTCCTTATTGAAATATAGCTTCTCAGAATATTTCATCTTTTCTTAAATCCCGGCGTTAATAGCATCTTGGACTATAGTACCCAGGTCTGAGCTAATCTTGTGTGACCAACATATGGGGCATGGTCTTATTTGGTCAACTTTGCCTGTAACACCACTTGTAATAGGCAAAGTAAAGAGTAAACAAGTAATCTATTTGTAGTAATATGTGTAGTAAAACACAGATTGTTTTTACAAAACTTTTTAAAACAACACCGATGTATAGAGATCCTTCTCTTCTATCTTATAACACCATAGACCAACAGTTTCTAAAAATAGTACCGTATGTGGACAAAAAATAAGGTGCTCACATGGGCGACTTTACGCAATATGGTTTTTGACCCTCATAACCGGCGGATACTTATTTTATCAACAGCTTATCCTGCGGGATTTGATGTTAAATGTTTTGTAGAAATTTAGAAGACTTTATTTTGGCGGTGTTAAAGAATTATAAACTAAATCCATTTTTACTGGTTTTATGTAAACAAAAGCTTGATAATTGTATTAGTGGATTGTAATTTAATAAATTCAATACTAGTAATGTCTCATAGTATACATTAATAAATCTGTGTTTTACATTACTTATCAACATGTTTTAAATTTTTACTACAATTATGTTTCTATCAGTAACCAAGTTGTCACTATCATGACTTAGCTCAGGTTCAAGTTCACAAAAAGTACTCCTATCTGAGCTCTTCTTCGATTGCATCGCTATTTTTATCATCATTGCGTAAGGTTTTTTTTTTCATAATATACGTTGACAGACAAACAGACAGGTCACCTGATGGTAAGTCAGCGGTCGAGCCGGCCTATACATGCCCAAGCATGGCCCTACCACGATAAAATGTAATATTTAGCAACATACCCGATGCAGTCTTATGCTAGTTTTTTTTTTGCCAACGGGCGGGTCAGGGCGGCACTCTCTAACGGTGTAAGCTAACGCAACGACATCCAGATGTGGCGGTTAGCGGTATTTCACCGCGGTTTTTTGTCCACTGTCTTATGGTTTTGTGACAGTGTGCGGTCGGTGAGAAATGTAAATATGAGCTTATATGTTTATGGAGATTCATTAATTTTAATTTTCATAGCAAGTGTCACATAATATTCAATGAAATTATTCAATACAATCAATATAACAATTATAACTGGAACTTTTTGTGTAAATGGGGGTTGAACGACATTAGAAAAATTTGGCGTCTTAGAGCTAATCTGATGATGGAGCCAAGAGTTGGTAGACCTCTTTAATGTTTACTAGAGAGAACCCGTAGATTTTGGGTTTATTTGGTTTGTTTGTTTGTTTATTTGTTTGTGTCGAGCACATAATACACTTTAGCAGTAAAGAGTTATCGAGTTGTTATTACCCAGACGTGTGTGATATCTGTACCGTGTTAGATTGTATCTATAAAAAGTCCTGTAAGTAGCTGTTGTAAGTTCCAAATGTGGCACTATGCTATATTACATTTATACTTGTATATGGCTCATAAATTTGTTCGCAGTTAGTGACCCATCTGGTCAGAGGCAATAAAAAAGGAGTACTGGTCTTGAGTACACTTACGATCAAATTTATTAGAACGATTACTAAATGTTTTTGAATACTTAATAGTTCTATCTGTGCATAGAGTTTTTCAATTAGCTCACTATTCTCTTGCCGTGCCCGTTACAGACAACAACAAAAATGGAATTCTCGTGTCATCATAATATATGTTTTTCTAAACGGCTCTGGTGACATATTACGTATCATTTGATAATTATATTGGTATAAGATTAATTTCAAACCAAAATTCTGACAGTATTTACTTATGTTACATTTAACTCAAATGCAGCTCAAAACAGAAGAAGTGTCGGCAATTTAAAACATTCAAAGACTTTATTATCTTGCTCAACTTATGGCTTAACTAAAGTTTTGTATTTCAAGCTGCAATACAACAGTGACCTATCAGTTATCATATAATCATCAAACCACACAGAAAAAACTACATTTAGCGACCTACGCAGTGAAGGTTCCAGGGTTTGATATCCGTTCAGTGCAAATATAAATAAATATATCTGTATACTTTGGTCTGGGTAGTTTTATATAAAAAAGGTCTATACTAAAGAAAAATATTAAAGTATCTTAGTCAGTAGTCAAAGCCCTACTTTGGGTCTAGAAGTCAATTAACCAAATTCATAATTTATTAAAAAAATGTTCTTATTAATTACATAATTAGTACATCTAAGAGTTTAGTCCCGACTGTCCGTATACATCACGGTACGTAAATTCTCATACACAGCGCTGTGGACATCACATGCGGCGGACACACATGTGTTCAAACACGTGTGCCACCCTCGACCAGACACATAGCTACATAGAAAGCAAAAGAAATGCGTCTAGCGGTGACAGATCATATCCCCCAAATAGTCAAAGCAATATTTCAAATAAAAGGATATTTTTTTCTATTGATTTAGTTGTTTTGCGGACGAATACTCAAACGCCAATCGGTTATACAACCATTATAAATATTATAATACATTATTAAGTTTCGTGTAACGGTGAATTCACAGTTACAGTAAAATATTTAACGAAATATTGTGTATGAGTTAAGTACATCATTCCAACATTGATATTGCACAATACAGAAAACATAAAAATAAATTTAAGTGACTATATGTGTGAACGAATGAAGTGAAGGTTACAAAATTTTATCTACGCAAAGAGGTTTATTCAATTAATGAAATAAATTGTTACCAAAGCACAAAGAAAACGTGTAAAATGACTCGTACAACTAGCGCTTTCGACAATCCGATTTTGTGTATATTTCATATTTGACCAGTGGAGAAGAATAATATTTATAATTTTGGTCATTTTAGTTTATTTATTTATTTTATTTATATTTCTACACCATAAAATATTGAAAATACAGACATGATTGCATATATTTCAGTATAACAATGAATCTAAGAAGTAGTTTATCATATCTTTTTTAAATATGCGCTAGGATTTGGCCTGTCTAATTTCCACAGGTAAATTAATCCACAGCCTAACTACTTGCAACGCTTACGATTTTTCAGTGAATTGTGTGGTGGTACGTCTGGGCATTTTTAGCTTTTAAATTCTCTGATGATCTTAGTTTCCTGCAATGTGTGTTATGTAAGACCTCAAAACGTTCTTTAAGATAAGAAGGAGTATGTGGATGGAACGGAGTACTGTAAAGAAGAGACAGAGTATGAGCATTCCGGCTAAAGCATATTGCTAGCCACTTGAGCTTTGAACGCTACTGTCGGATATGATCATATTTCCGTATATGCATCATATGGGAACGTTTTGGATTCTTCGAAGTTTGTTCAGTTGGTCTTCAGTGAGATCTAGATAGCTGACGTCACCATAGTCAAGAATAGGAAGGAGAATAGGTTGCGCTAAAGAGATTTTGGTATTGATAGGAAGAAAGTTGTGAAGCCTTCGCAGCAACCCCACAGTTGCAATTATTTCCCGACTGACTATTGGGGGCTCCATGACTAGAACCGGTCCATAAAGATCCCTAAGTTTTTATCTTTATCACATATGGAATGATGGAACCAACGTAATAGCTAACGGGTAGTCTATTATATATACATATATATTTATATAATAGTAGCTACCTGTTTATTATGGATATCATCCAATGACTACCGATGACAATTAAAAATACTTCTATCAAGTTTTCGTTGATGTCATGGATAGCTTCAGTTAGTTTATCCAGGCTAGCTTTTGGGTAAATTTGGAGATCATCTGCATATAAGTGCTAGGAAGAAAGTAGTCGATCAGTGATTGAGTTGATAAAAACTGAAAAAAGTGATGGGGATAAAACACCGCCCTAAGGCACGCCCGTAGATAGTGATAGTGAAGAATAAATCTTTTTACTAGGCTTTTGGCACTACAAAACAAGTCAATTGCTGATGACGATATGTCAAACTTCAACCGTCCACTTTTCGTCTACCATTTTTGACCAGATATCCTCTGTAATATGAATTAGGGCTGTGTTTGTACTGTGGCCGGGACGGAAACCTGAGTTTGCCACCTCACAATAGAACTGAAATAAGTATGTTTGGAGTTTTAACATGCAGCTTGTAAACACAACCACTCTAGAATAGATTCTATACTATATTCCTAGAAATTTTTGATATCTTAGGACATGAACTAAAATCTAATAAAATTCAACGTTTGATGATAAAGCTAATTTAAAAAACAAAAAAATCCGGTATGTGAATATTATATATTTTGTTTATTTAAGTAGTTTTACTATATCGAAGTGAATGTTAATCAAAACTCTAAAAGCTATAAATTTAACGGCGTATATTTGATGAGACAAAAGATTTTATATAAAAATACGATGTCCATCGAATGACAAAGGCCCGAGGCGTGACGCCACGTTCAAAAAGCTACAGCTGAAATGTTTCGTGACAGGTTTCATGTCATAAATCACACGGCTACGTGAGAATTACAATACAAGATGACCCAACTTCTGACAAACTTAAAAATAGAATTTACGAATACAACAATTTGGAATAGAGATGATCTGTATAAAACTAGTGTACAAGTTTAATGAACTATGGTCTTTAGCGAATGTCTTTTAACAAAATGTAACAACGTCTTAACTGAATATTGTTAATTAAACCTTATAGAACATAGAATAAAATGTAAAATCCGATTAACATAGTGCCAAGATAATGAGAATGAGTTAATAAAACATTGACAAACTGAAATACCTAATCCAGTCGAATGTTTGTACATTTAATATTTGCAGCAGTTTTACATTATCAGTTTAAGTAGAAATAGATACAATAGTCTTAGATCTCAACTCACTGATACATATAGTTTATAAAAATATTTGTAATTTTTTTAGTAACAAAATATTTATAGAAATTGTTTATTTTAAGAAAACTAATAAATTGCAGATATATTATTTATTATAACAACTTATTTACCTTTTACTATTATTAACAGGTTATATGAGGGGAAAATAGCAATAGCAATTTTTGACAGCAACCAACAAATTGTTGTTATAACAGGGCAGTCCAGAGCAGGGCAAGCTGCTCAAGACTGCCCTGTGATAACAACAATTTCTATTATAATATTTTTTTATATGTCAACAATCTATAATATTTTTTTATATGTATATTTTAATCCTATTTAAAATATTTATATACATGTAGTCAAAGATATCACAATTTGTCTGTAAATTTTACACACCCCTTGAAACACTCTTTTCATAAAAGCTTAGTTCACATTCAAACAAACAATTCCAGTGGAAGGTCGCAATAATCCGAATACAGAACCACTTGAGATGATTTATGCAAAACGTGTGTCCATAACGGTAAAGTTTTTTCCACTCGCTAGAATTTTTGTTGAGAAAAAAATATTTCTTTGAAACGCTCCACCAACGCTTAGGGATGTTTTGATTTTGGGTCCCGATAACCGCATGATTTGGTGGTATTGTGGCAAAATTTGTGGGAACAAAAGATACGATGTACTTCATTAAATTGTTTTCTTTTTTAATTGTAAATATTACGTAATGTTTCTTTATAATCGGCTCAAATATATGCATCGAGGGTACAATAAACTCTTAACAAAAAAAAAAAAAAATTAAATCCGTTGTCAGTATCAAATTTTCATGGAACACATTATTCTATAGGTATTTAATTATGTATATCCTTTAGATGTTTAAATAATAGTTGTATCATGTTTTCGTGACAATGCAGTGGTTAGAGTACATGAATGAAAGGAAGTACATGAATGATTAAAATACTCTACAATTATAATGTCTTCATATTATTATCGTTTAGAATTGCAAGAAATGAGAGAGGCCTCGTTAGAACTGAGATTTGATCAGACAGAAATATCCACTAATTCAAAAAATTGAAAAAGAAAAATAAACTAATACATTTTATGTTAAGGTCACTTTTTACAGATTCATAACTACAGTTCGTTTCCAAGGCATTTTAATTTTTTTAAATAGTCAAGCGTCACTTTTTTACAAACCACTTAAACTGCAACATGGTTAGTAGGTAAAAGTTTTTTCGTGGTTTTAAAATCATTAGCGTGCACAACATGTGTTGAAATCTGCAGATACTATCAGGGTCGAAGCGAGGGTGATTAAAAATAATGTTTATAGCGCCGATCGCCATAACACAAGCAAAACATGTCGGGACAAATTTTGAAATGACCACATCTGTAATTCGGGACAGTTATTTAAATGGTGGCTGTAAAAATGTCCGACATATTTAGATTTATTTTTGTTTTGTGGTACTTATAAAAAAAAATGATACAATTTGATTGATATACATTTTGTTAAAGTATAATAAATATATATATTTTTTATAAATGTTTGTATATGTATGTATATGTTAAAGTATAATTTATGTATTATACTAAAGGACAAATTGAAGAGTATGTCGTTAAGGTTACTTCTGTGTGCTTTCAGTACTCGCATAAACTTTAACTTTAATTTTCTTTCCTTCTAACTTTCTAACTTTCTTTCTTTTTCAAATCTTTTGCAATCTCAGAAGTAGTAAATTTGTATTTGTTTTTCTTCAGTTTGTTTGTTATTTTATTATTGTAAGGGTTTATAAGCTCATCTTAACAGCGAGTTTTCTTTTTTTTTTAAAGACTGAAGCAGTCCTGACTATATTTGTGCAAGTGTGCTGTTTGTTGTACTAACGGATCGCAAGCACTTATCACCCTTTGCCTGATAGTCAACTGCAGATAGTCGAAAGCCATAGGAAAGTTGGAGAAGTTGCGATTCATACATACCAGTATCCAGTATGTAGATATGCAATCACATGAACCTAATATCTATGTATTGATATGCACTAATACATCGAGCCATACACTTGCATATTGATATCTCAGTCGACCTCAACTAAGATGCTTCATAGTTAACAAAAATACTAGTTGTCACTACAAGTTCTTGGAAAAAGTCTGAAATAGTGGATAGACTAGAAGGTTGGGCTTAATGAATGCAGAAGTAAGAGCAAAAATTGTTTTATGGCTCATGTTTTTTCAATCGTCCAAATAAAAAATCGACTTTACACACAGATATAACATCAATACATTCATAGAAACATTTACTTATTTTATTCCTCATTCAATCTTGTCATCTATCAACTCTTCATTATAAAGTAACAGAGGAAAAATAATAAAGCCAGTCAACAATATTTTGGGTTCATAACACTAAGGAGGTCTATCAACAGGAGATTAGATCGATAACGACCAACAATGCCTGGGGGAGTTCAAAAATAGAACTCATATAAAAAAAAACTTAGAAACATGAAACGAGAAATTATTCGCATCGTTTCCCTTGAAATCTTATAAAACCGTTTTTTTTTCAACTTTTTCATTGCAAAAAAGCATAAATGAGGGTGGATAGTGAAAAAAGTGGACAAAGGCCGAGCACAAAGAGGTTTTTAAATACGGATATTTTTAAATCCCGTATAGTTTTTTTCTATACACATGTAAAGCCTACCTGACCCACTGGTATTTTATAGAAACTTTATCAGTCATTCTTTACCATTTAATATTTAAAAGGCCTAAAACTCGCGATTTCTAAACTGGTAATAAATCACACATGTTTGATCAAATGCCTGTTGTAAAATTTTTAACGACATCTTGCGATTATCTTGTTGTTCGCACATAAAATAAAACATCTAGACGTCAAAACGTACTGTCTGTCCTTACGCAACTTAAAACAAACGTATAACACTGATTCGCAGGAAGAAAGTTACAACCATCTGTCAACAAAGTACAGTCTCTGACACAATTGTCACCTATTTTCTTAAAACGCGTGTCGCAAGCGATTGTCGAACACAATAATTTGAGTTTGGAACAGGGTGGAGCGGCGACAGATTGCGCACGTCCGCTAATGACAGGCCGCCGATGCGCGTGTGTCCAGCCCGCGCTCATTCAATGCAAATCTACTTGTGAAGCACTCGAATTTCGAATGGTTAGACAAGACAAATAAATGAAACAATACATGTTGCTCTTTATTGTGTAATTTAAACATAGGCCCGATACTTGAATACCGTGTTTGAATAGTTTATTTTATATTTTCAGTTTGTCAGTTTCATTTTATGTTCTATTTATTAGTATGGAGTTATTTATTACTTTATTTTCTTTTTAAGTGTTACTTGTAAGTGTACTGTAACTTAACCATAAATATACTTTACTTATATTTTTCAAGATGATTGTGTAATAGATTACTTAATAACATTAAAATTTCAGTATTTAAATTATGAAAGGTTTTGGAGCATATAAAAATGAAGGTAAGAAATTATGTCTATGTTCAGCAATAGACATACATATATATAGCTAAACAATAATAATAATAGTAATGAAGCACAACCTTATGAAATTTATAAGTACGTAATAAAAAGATACAGGTGCTTTGTATATATGCACATAGTATCTTTACAGCATTTAACAAATATTTTTACAGTGTTTTCGCAAAGCCATCCAAACCTCACACCACAATAACTACACCTACATGTGCTTCTGATATTGTGCCTGACTCGGTTAATGGCCTATCTAAGTTGAATGTCACTTACTAGTGTCTGATTTGATTATTCTATTAAATATTTACCTTTTAGTAAGGATGTCTGTAAAAATGCCGTGAAACTCTTTAATTAGCTTAACAGTCCTATGAAATTGTCACAATGTCATGTTTGTTATGTAAATAAGCTGTTGAGTCTCTTAATATATAAATAATTAAAAAAAAAATAGCTTTAAAAACTTTCCGTCACTCTGACATTAAAAATAATAAGTATATGCTTTTATGTTACAACATGTTTTATACTTAACAATAAAGTTAAATCCTTAAATGGGTAATAAAAGTGGTAGCATTACTGCACATTTAAGGGCGTGTTGTGTAGCGGTATAACGATTATCAACGTTTAAAAATCTGAAAAGTACTAAGACAAGTTCCTCCCACAATAAAACACGACTGTTCTATAAAATGCTGCGGTCTTCATACGAGTATACAATGACCTCTCGCGATGACAGCCCGCCTGCCCACGCGCACGCTTGTTCTAATCACACCTATCTCGACGCTTACACAGTTCGTCCATTCATACATATTTTGGACTGATTTTTTTGTTCAGTATAAACGGCCACGAGTGGGCAGACGTTTTGTTTTGGACATCCTCGTGATGGTAATCGATTAACGAATGGAGTAATCTAAAAGTACATAAATAGTATTAGGCAATTTAGATTGTTAATATGGATGCATCTAATGCTGACAATTTAGGGCCTGGTATTATCTAAAAGTTCTCGTAACAATTTTTTTTTTCATATGTCGGGTAGTTACAGGTCAATTTATTAACATCTTTTTTTTTCATATTTGTACCATAACATTTCCAGTTTATTAAATGCTCATTCAGCAATACTATCTTTAGGCAAAAAAAAAAGAAAATGGACAAATATAATATGAATACTAAATATAATAATAATAGATACCGAATTATAATACAAACATTTGAACTCATAATGACAATGAGTGAAAGGCATTTTAAATTTAAATTTCCGTACTGACCAGTATGCTAATATAACAACAAAATGTCATTCTTAACCGTTGTCAATGACTGTACATTTCTGTAGGCACACCCTTCGCTTCAAACTTACAAACCTTTTGGTCATCGTTCATAGGCAATCATTCATGTTTTGACTTTTTGATTTTATTAAACCTTTTGTCATGCATTGTACCTGTCATTCATTCACGACTTGTGAGTTTTTATGTTAATTTAAAGGATTTAAGGTGAAGTTGCTACAGTGCTTGTAGAGGTCAGAGGTCTACATATAATGTTTATAATAGATTTATTATTCTAATTAGCTAAACCAGAAAACGTATACTATATAAGTAATTACGTATTCTTAAACACGGTTTTATGTAAACAAACCTGTGTAAACCGGTTATTAAATACTGTTCCTTGGATGTACAGAAGTATAATAGCGCCTCGAGCTTTACTTAAAGTATTAATTTGACTTGACTGACATGTATATACCATTATACGGCATACACAAAGGTAAGAAGACTTCTCGTCTTTCACGTGGACCTTAAGCTTTTCCGGTGCTTAATCTGTTAAAAAATATCTTAATTAACGGTAGAGGTCCTTCAAAGAGAGCTGCTAATGTGTGCTAACTGTATTCATAATATAAAATAAAAAAATAATAAAAATAATAGTAAAATAGTAAAATTCATTATATTATTATAAATATAATTATGTTGAATTATTTCTTCTGTAAGTTAAAGGAGTATGCCTCTCATACATATCGTATGACTGATTGGTTGATCAAAGGAGGTCACTGTTGATTGACATGACACCTTCATTTGCAAATCTTTTTTACTCCTTACCTCCCACGCGGTATAAAGAATTACGTACAACAATGTTATGACTTCGCTTACAATCAGATTGCAAGCACTCATCCATTAATTACAGCTTATTAATTTGTGTTGTACAATATTTTTCTCTATTTAAATCTTCATTTATTATCAGTGATAAGCAAATTATTAGAAGTGCGTATTACGACGTGGTAAGGTGCATTTTAGTAAGTTTGATTCGGTACTCTTGTCAATATAATGTGCAATAGTTAAAGCGTAGGTGAAGATTATTGTACAGTCAGTTAAAACTTTAGTATAACATAGGAGAGATCTCTTGTTTTCTGAGTCTTACTTCTTTTGAAGATATTACTTTTATACACAATTCTAGGTAATCACAATCTTTAGTATACACATTGGTATACCTATATAATAATGGGTATACTATAGAATAGATTATATATCACTGCTAAAGATATTAATACTGCTAAAATATATTTTTTATATAAGTGTTACCGAAAGCAACACATACATACGTTAACAAAATTTAATGTCTTGTACGTAAATGTCTACATCTCGTGGTAAATCTGGCTATAAAGGCTACAGGACAGGCTACGCCTAGTATAGGAAGTATTTGGAGTTATGTAGTAATATTGTTTATTATAATTTAATTTAGTTTCGGCATGAGTGGTTTAATTACAATTTATGATATTAATTTTAAAATAAAGACAAAAAATACAATGCAAAAATATATGACCGACATATATCTGTATTAATATCGCTGTATTCTTATTTTCTAGTTAAATTCAAACTATTACTTTAGCACTCACCTGTACCGTACCATACACGTTGTGACTTACTATCCTACGCAGCCAGTGGGCAGAGTATAGCCACAGAGCTATCCACCGCTCATCACGAGCTGCCATTAATTACACGCCGTTTACCTCTCATTATAAATAGACAAAACCAATTATCTCTAGACCAAAGCTATTGTGGCAACTAATGATTTATTTCAACTTTTGTTTTGTACTCGACTGTACTAAACGAATATAATTGAAAGTGTTTTGAATAGTTTTACTTTTGGTGTTCGTAACTGTACTCTAATGTTGTATATTTTAAGTGCTTTTAGTGGCACAAATAGGTCATTAGAAGTTTGAAATGTACACATAATATGTGTGATACACATAACACCCCGATTGGGTATAACTATTTGTATATCACAAAGCAATCAAAGACCTCTAAATCAGTAGTAAAGATCACTATCCACTAGACCAAGTATTATTACTTACTTTAATCTTTAACCTTTCTTAAGTATCCCAAGCATGACGCTATTATCAAAATTACCAAAACATTTGTTACACAAACAAAGAAACACACGATGAAGTAGTTACAGGTGACCATCTGCTGTCAGTTTGGCCCGCGCCGAGTAACAGGTGAGACCAATTGATACACTGACCATTAGCTAAAAGCTTACTCTACATGAACATAACACCGCAAAGCTGAAGTTAGAATTGTGTGTTAAAGAAACCACACATCAGGTGGTTGATATTTAACAAGTTTAGAATAACTGGTCACTGACGTAATCTATTTTGGTTTAACATGGTAAAGTCAAAGTGTAGAACACAAAAAGAAAAACGGTAGTTATTTACAGTAAAAAATTTACTCATTTACAGTATTTCAGTAAATATCAGATCCAATAATTCACGTAAAAAAACTATTACGAAATAATAAAATCGATACTGAGTAGTCTACTCATATATTAACACTAAAATTTTGCAAAACAACTACATCACGCGTATCATAATAAGTCGTAATAAGCTATACTTTTTATCCCTTAATTTCAATCTCATAGGTTTTTTGGGACCAACCTTGGGTCGGTACAAACCTATTATTAAGAGAATAAGGATTGAAATCGGTTGACAAATGGCGAAAACATAGCGTAACGAACACAAAAATAAAACTGTCGAATCTCGACACACATTTGAAATCGGTTAAAAGTGCTTGGTTTCTGTCGTTACCCTGCATAACTTTAGTATTCCATTGCATGCAGAAACTATGTAGAACTTAGTTCCTAGTCTTAGATTGAAACCTTCCAGGATGGTAACTACACTGAGACTGCCCGTAGTTTGTCTTGGTCTTCAAGGTAAAGCCATCATCAAAGTTTTAGCAAACCGAGCAAAAGTAAAAACCCTGCATTGATGTATACTCGCATGTATGTGTGTTTGTTACTCCTGTACATCAAAACATCAGATATGGTGGACAAACAGATTAAGTCTTGGATTACCATATAGGCAAGTATGATCGTTGGCAATTTATTATTGTTGTCTATCTGTCAAGTGGCGATACACTATATTTGCAGAGTTACATTTTTGTAGCATATACCCATATGAAGTAATACATATAAATGGAGAAAATTCGTATGGTCGTGTGTCGACCGTCTGTCAAGAATATCGTGTGTGGTAATCACTCTATTGACAATGCAAAACGTATACTTGCCATGTCCGAGGATAATTTGCCTTGAGCAGAACAATGGTTATTTGGAGTGGTTATTTAAACAAAAAAAAATCAATTTAAAAAAATATATATTTACTCTATAGAGAATCCGTTCCACACCTGCTAGTGACCGTTCGCTCGTAGCTGGTACGTGTGGTAAGTGGTTTAAAATTAGTTTTATTTACATACATACAGATACTTACAAACTCACTGCTAGAAACATTTTGCCGATTGTAATTTAGTGCAATTTAAGCAATAGGGGGCAAGCGTTTTACCGCGATCCGAGCATTTTTGGGAATTAGATGGGCAAAAATAGAGTATATTGACAGGAAAGAGAGGATAGAAAGGGAAGAAACGGAAAATGCTTATATGGATTATTTGTTTAGTATAAGCCATAGCTCAAACATTCCACATATAACTCGAACTGGCTGGTGCCGGGAAGTCCGAGCCCTCTAACTAAATTTTATTTATTTATAGCATGCGTATCAGTTACGTTGTTCCTTCCTCTTTTATTCTCTTAGGAACGAATAGGGTGATAATAATAATTTTTTTATTGATTTTCAATTATGTTTTTTGACATTGACTTTTAATTTTACCTCACTTGTCTCAAGATGGTTTTAATTTCCTCAACTGGACATGTTAAGTGTCATGTTGATCCGATGTATAGGAGTCAACCTCAGATTGGATATAAAAAATGTTTTAAATTACTATTCCGTAGTTTTCGTACTCCGTGACCACACGACAACATTTGGCTGAACCGCGAAAGTGGGATTGTTGGCATCATTGTTTGACACGAACCGCACCTCGTATGTCATTATTGAATCTATAGTATTTTTATTTTCCATACAAAATAATACACTGCCCACTGTACGAGTAAGTCATTGTGAAGATAAAGACGTTTTGTTTGAATATATATACTCGTATATATGTATATTTCTTTACTTAATTCTGACAGCTGTTTTAAAAGACAATACTTATAATAATGCCTTAAGTTTATTTTTTTGTTTCAATTATATAACACATCTGCCCAAAAAGAAGTAAAATGTATAAATGTGTGTATTTGTTACTAAATATGTATATGTATGTACGTGAGTTACTTTTTTAAATCATTATTTGTATACAACAATTTTACCTGCGTCTTTAGTCTGTGCTTCGCTAGCGTGATAGATAACTTACAGCTTATATTGTTTCTTAATTTAATACAAAAATATTTTTTTGACTCCGACTGCAGTTCCAGAGACCAACTAATCATGCAACACGACGACGATAGCTTCACCATAGACATAGTCTGTATATAGTTAGTCCCAGCTACAGTTTTCAGTTAAGACTAAATAGGTTTCTTAGAGTATTGACTCCAAAAAATGCCGTTGTCCTCTCCTCAGTGGTCTATGGTTCACCTACGGGTTGCTTGGTTGCCAAGAGACCAATGGTTACATGTAATTTCGAGACGAAAGCTTGCGATAAATGTACATACATTTAAAAAGTTAGCTAAAAGATTATTAAACACCTAAAAGATGCAAAAATTATAGGCCAAAGCAATATGATAGTAGTAGTAAGATATAAAAATATGCACCATTTTATTGACACTTTAACGATGGTCTGTTTTTACCCGATTGCATAAGAAGGAGGGTCATATTTTTTAAGTGTATATACGACAACACTTCATCGACCAAAGTGGCACATATAATATTTAATATATTAATGTAGTAAAGCTGGAAAAAATGTCTTCAATTTGTATATAAAATAGGAAGAAAATGTTTCGAGGACTTAATATGTTTTTAACAATTAAATAAATTGAATATATACTTTTATGCAACAAAGATTACATGAATTCACAAACAACAGCGTAAGGATGCTAAATTCGAAATTTTAATTTAACATGACCTCCAACCCACATGGCCGGCCTACACCAGTCATTTGCGATTCGGCCCGCGTGCCCATTGTTTTAGTCATGTTATGGAACTTAGTAAAAGTATATCCCGCTTTGAATGTTTTTTATTTGTGTGACCCTTTTATCATCTGCTTGATATTGTCGGGTCCCTTGATTAGGGTAAATATTTATATATGTACATATATACCTACGTATGTGAAGGACGTACACTAATAGTAATTATTATATATTATACGTTTAAGATACGAATATATTCACTTTTATGCGCTTACTAATGAACTTCTTTGTCTTTTTGGCACCAAAACTACCGACGTTAACCAATACACTCCTGTCCATCCAAAGGTTACCTGGAAGAAATTGCTACTAGCGATAAGGCATATTGTGCATGTTCTTGATTATGTACACTTGTTCTGTTATTAGAACAGTAGTTTTTGGTGCATAATAAAGAGTATTTATTTATTTATTATTTTTACGGTCCATCAGCCAAGAAGTGATATAAGCAAATGAATTGAGGGTTAACGTACATTAGTAACTAACAATTTGAGGTCACTTACAATTTTTATGACCCTTTCTCCGATTCGCAGTATTCACTGCAGTAATACGTACTTATACTGGCAATTTACCAACACTTTCAAGGGAAGTCAGTTGATGATGTCATTAGTTTGTCAATAACAGTGTAGCAGGTATGCCGTGGTATAAATTGCCCAGTCCTATATACGATGGAATGGATAGAAAAACCAAATTATACTGTAATTATAAAGCCGCATATTAATTTGCAAGAGAAGTATGAACCACTAATAATCTAAAACAGATAATTTCATCCGTAATCTGTAGAAAGGCGGTAAAAAAATAATAATTGCAAATTGATTGCCAATTTCCAAAGACAGCAATGCTTTTAGCGCTCTACAGTTATTGTATATGCTTAAGAATATTATAAAACCCATTATAATTCTGGTAATGTAGCTGGGTAATATGAAAACTAATTCTTTTAGCCAATATGCCTCGTTCGTTCAATATTGATTTCTGTTGCCATTTAAAAAAAGAATGTCACTTCTATCTTGTTTTTTTTTCAGTAGCCCATTTTGTCACTATTCACATCACAATTGTCCTTTAAGTAACTCAATATAGCGCAACGGACTTTTGTCATAATATTTACTTTACCCGTCAGGGATACAATGAACCTCTTAACGCTAATAATGCTATTGGGACTATTGAAAAGCGAATCGGCATGTAATTGTCATTTTAATTTCGCCTGTTCTCTGTATGTGTGTTTCGTGTAATAATAAGATATTCGAGAATCGATCGTTCCAGAATATAGATCTTAAGATAACAGTATATCAAGTGGCAGAGGTGTGTTAAATGCAGATCTATTGATGTCAGTTATTTGAAGTATAAACCATGAATAGAGAATCTATCCATGTTTTATTTTCATCTGTTCATGTATAATAAACTTCATCATACATACATACATAGCCTGAATCCCCGACGGAGTAGGCAGAGGTGTATTAAAGATACATAATAGTCGCCTTTTACGACTCCCGCAGTAAGAGATGTAGTGGTCATATTCTACTCCAACGAGAGTCACATGCCAAACATGAAACGGTTACATTATACATGGTGTATTAATATAATTAGTAATATGTGTTATTACAATTACTAGAATGTAATGGCATTATGAACATGTAGCTGTAAACAAAATGTGCCGAAACGCAGACGACTGTAAGACATGTGGACATTTTACCGTAACATTGGGGGGATATATTTATAATAAATCAGTCGATAAATGTCACCAATGCTCTTAATTCCATAATGGCTGGATAATATTAGAAAATAAATGACTACTTAAGCCAGCCCTCAAAGTTTCGGGCTGCAACCTGATCATACAGATCAAATGCAATAAAGGTTATGTAACTACTACCTGTACCTAGTATTTAAATCCCGCCAATGAAGTTTAAACGAAAATGTCGTTAGTCATAACAATTCAATAGTTATAACTATCACTCACATTATTTCCCAATTTCAAAAACAGGACAAAGAAAAATAATTATTAAGATTTTTTATAGAATGCTATTCTATATTGAACTTTAAGTGCTTGCAATAACGTCTAAGTAAAAAAATTTGAACATAAACAATGACGAAAACAATGACCCATGCTGTGCGTTTGGTCATTATTCAAGACGGGTGTTTGTATGTAAATTTTAGACTTCATCTTACCTCACCTTGACCCCAGATCGTCGGGAATGAATAAGGAATCGAACTGGACCTAGGGTCAAAGGTCTGAGGTCATTCTTGTTTGACACTTAGTGCGTTAACGACTGCCGTTTTTGTTTGAAAACATTGCTTTTGTTTCCCTTCGTTTATAATGATTGTCAAAAGATAAAGTGTTGATACGAATTGAATTTTGTTTAATTTTTTGCCTCAAAAACCAGCGGTTTTTAAACAAAAGATCTTGGTCATAGAGATTACAATATGAGGGTATAAAAAGGTTTCATTGCCGCTAACCAAAATTGTTTATTTTTAGAGAAAGTTCGTGTACAAAATGCCATTGTTGGCTGGCTACTGCAGCAATGGCATCTGCAAAAATTACTTTTAGAACCCGAAAACCGTGTCATCTATGAATACTGTAATAATATGTACATCGTACCTATACTATTTAAGTATGTACAATATATACTCCATATATACTCGTATAACGGTTCTCCACTTGAGTCTAAATTCTAAAACTAATTGTTTGAGCCCGATCCTCGAGGTTTCTTCTCTATTAGTTATAATGTAATTGATGTAAGTGAAAATTTTAGTAAATTCTTTCTTTCATAATGAAGTCAAATATGGAAATTTCTTTCTAGGTTATAGTATCTACTACTGTAACTAGCATTATATTTTGTTTGATAGTCCGTCATTAACTGAATCGGGTGACCAAATCAAGGACCCCTCGATGGATTAAAACCATTTGTCGGGCCATTATACGTAATGACGATTACTAATTATATTATTTCCAATACACCTGTCAATCGATGCCAATGTCCGCTCACCCTTGACGATCGTGGACGATTATTCGGTCAATATGTGGTGCCAGTTTGTGCCATACACCTCGCTATATTACCATTTTTAGGGTTCCAAATACCGTAACTCGTGTTATTTTAGTTATTCTTAAGAATAATAAACTTCAACAATTTACCTTTTTGATATGTTTATTCAAAATTTGGTTTACCTTACGACTAATGTATAATGAATGACAGGCCTGAAATTAAGAGCTAAGAGATATGTATATAAGAGATAAGATGAACAAGATAGAATTTTGAAAAAGGGTTGAATATAAATAAAATACAAAACGAAACTATTATTCCTCATGCTCGTTTGTTTTTCTACTTATGTTTGAATACCGAACGTATCACATATTCTTAACATTTAAATAGCGAATTAAAAAAATGCCCTTTGACCTGACCAATAATAAATTCAAGTGTTCTTAAAAAATCGTTCATATATTAATTCAAAAGGTAGTTTCATTTTTAATACCCGTATTCCACCTGAGCGGAGTGACCCTTCGGAGTGGGTAGTACGGCGGTCAATACCTCGTGCCTGCCGCCACCACCCGCCAATGAGGGTACTGGCTGATTTCGTGATAAGATTAAAAAAAGAATTATTTCAAATTTCGAAATTATAAATTGTTAGCCTAATATTAATAAGTACCTACTTTAAGGCATTACTTGGTCGTTTGTGGAGCAAGCTATTTCTTATGAACATGGTAAATGAATTAAATAATGATTTTACAACGTCACTACTCAGTAATTATACTTTCGAGGTTTATTTGATACTATTTCTGTAAAGGACGTTAACAGATATACAAAAGTATTATAAAGCGAACATTTTGTGAGTAAAGTACTTCATTACATTAGCGGTTATATTCAAAAGAAGTCTAAGGTTATGTAAGTTTTTTTATCAAGTTTTTCTCTGGAAATACAGTACAATAGTTTTTTTTTTGTGCCCAAAAGGAACAAAATTAGTATTCCTTATGTAATTATCCTTATTGCTATTACACATGTTGCAATAAAATAAACATTTTATGATATTTATGAAAAAAGAAAAACATTTATTTCTCAGGGATCAAGAAATGTTGATATCAGAAATGGTATGACTTATCAACACTAGGTTCAGCAATCAGGGTCACTAACCACTAGACCAACAGTCATTGTAAGTCATCGGATTTGGACATTTTAAATGAATGAAATAAGTTTGCATATTAAAAATATAAAATAAAAAACATCAAAAGAAAAGGGTAGCAGATTTTATCGCCTTGTTACCGCCCACACAATGTGGCACGCGCCGTCTGAGTGTTTAGCCCCCTATTGTCTAATAACGCTTTTGTTTTTACGAGTAGCCCCTGCGTTGATAACAGAAACAGGTAAGTTGAAGGCAATGTTTTTCAATTTAACTACAACCAACCAGTCCAGTGCCAGCCGTCAAGTTTGTAAGTCAATTAAATAATAAAAATTTGTGTGATACACAATTATTGCCCTAAGCCTGGGTGTTCTTTGTGTCCGTTGTTTGTATGATTTTCAAGTCAAATATAATTTCCAATGGGGGAAGCTAATCCTTTATTGTTTTTTTTTATTATACCTACATTAAAAAAATCAATAAAGGATTAGCCGTGTGGCTCTCTGTGGAATACCTATCCTATCGCTTCCCGTCAATGTCGTATAAGGCAACCGAGGGATCTGTCAGATAGTACATAATTATATAGTAATACAGCGCCTAAATGACGGCAATAAGCTTGCCCTCTATTAGGTAAAAAGAACTAAAGATGATAAGCATAGAGTAAGAGTTTGAGATCCCCTTCGGGGATATAGGCGTGAGTCAACGCCTGTGGTAAAGGATTACTCTAATTCTATATTGTATAACTCTTCTATATTTATATGTCTTCTAAAATGTAGGGGATTGTTAAAGTGTACTTATGTGCAAACTAATAACTAATAGTAACTTTTAGAAGTAGTGTTGTGAAAACGTTATCTTCTGTGTGGGCTAGTACTACTTTTATCCAACAACTCCACTTTAAATTGTACTGTGTAGTAAAAACAATGGCTATTCTACATCGCGGTTATAAAATAAACCCTAAAGTTACTACTGAACTTTAATATCTACAACCTATTAAAAGTCAAATAAAGAGCCGGTAGCCAGATTCCTATAAAGTTTATAATTGTACTCAAAAGTTCAGGTAGAAGTGAATGCGAAATGCCTTGCGTCAATAGGAAGTCATCTATGCAGCAATGCGCAATTACATAATATTTTTTCAACCTCAACCGATATACATATCTTTAGCTAAATAATGATTTGCAACTAATTCCTCACACAAAACACTTTTTTCCTTAAGGATTGGCAGGGACAAGAGACCTGTTTTATCCTTGCATACAAGCCCACTGGTATCGGCTACTTCTGACCTGCTTTTTTTATTTAAGAACATACGATTCTTTTTTTTAACATCTTTCATTTCTCTTTTTTTTATAGAATAGAGACGTTTATTCTTTATGTACTCACAAAGGTGATTGAATTCGTTAGGAAACATTCGGCGTCACATTTGGAGAGATCAGTTTTCTGATCCCGGGGTTTCAGCTGAGCAAGAAATGTAAGATATTTCTTCTCTAACAAGCCTGGATATTATAAAACGAAGGGTTTTCTTGTCATGTAAAATTTAATTAAAGAGAAGCTTGCTTTATAACAAAAGCTCAAACAATAATCCAAGGCTGTACACAGACAACATTATAAAAAATAACAAATGCCTACTGATTGTAAACTTGACAAAAGTTTAAATATGAGCACTTCATAATAAACTTCCTATTATTTCTTAGTTTATTTAGGTTAGTCTATTGAAAGCTGGAAAATACATTTAAAAATATATGCAACATTTTTTTCATGATACTGGATCACGACATTCGGTAGTTTGAAAAAATGCTTAGGCAGAATGGGCAGTATGTCAGTTACAATTTATGATTTCTATGCAAGAAAACTTGGAATTATTACATTTTTTAATGACGGCTTTCCATGAAGTTTTCTAATAAATATTAAAACTACATTGTGAATGCTGCAATGTTTTTGGTTTTGAATCAAATCTAATGGAAATAGTCATATTTAAATTCAAGTGTATACCTACTATGATATATATGTATATATATATATATACTATATACTATGATGTCACGGCGTTCGTTAGGGACCTATGGCCAGCAGTGGATGCAGTAAGTTATTTGATTGATTGACGGTGTGACAAAGAAACATCATACATACATACATACATATATACATACGATCATAGATACATACATACGTGGGTCACACAAAGTTTTTAGAATAGGCCAATAAGAAAAGCAGCCGATGAAAAAATTATTAAAATTTCGAATTAAGTACTCTTTGGGAATCTGTAGATGTGTAATGAATTCATGTGTATTGTATAATAGGACTGTTGCTGTAAATTTGTATGTCAGTCATTGTTTAACACTTGTCTTGGAAAATGTTAGACAGCAGCGCCCAAGAAGCACGATTCTCCTCCAACGCGCCAGCTCACTCTACCAGTCGAACTAATAAAAAAATATTTATCTATCGAAGGTGTAGAGTAAGTGCGTCAGCCTAATTACGGTCACCTTGTGATTTTTATAAATAAAAGATAAACTTAGTGGAATTCATTTTATGAACCTAGAAGATGCCGTGGCTACGTTTGAAAAAGTCGTGGAAGAGATACCTAAAGAAGGCTCACTGCTTCAATCAATGGTTCCATCGCATGCGACGGTGCTTAGAAAGGAATGGAGACTACTTCGAAAAACAATAACAATATTAAAAGGCTTCTAAATCATTCTATTTTTTATTTTCTTAGTAAGTAGTGAAAATATTCTTCATTACATATACATTTGTGAATGAAAATATATTTTTTTAAATTTATCAATTTTACGTCAATCAATGTCTATGAACTCACACAATTATTCAGTCCAAAACTGTTGCTAGAAATTTCCCTTTACCAGCTTACTAATTCATTTTAATTTTACTGAATATACGTCTATTTCTCAATAGACAGTATGGAAATACTATTCAATATAAGATTTTGCTTATTAACAAACTCAAGTTATCGTGTTGCAATGATGAGTAATTTGTGGGAATACGCCGAGGTTTCAAACGTAGGCGGTGGCAGTTAGGAGCTTATGGCCAACTAAATTGTTTAAATAGTGGGGACTGAAGGTGAAATAATGATTAATGAATCATTACTTGTAATGAATATGATGTACTATTTAATGATTCCCTGAAGGCATACGTGAGGTCGAGTTATGGGATAGATGTTACTAATATTTATCCTCAGGTGGTTTTTAAAACCTTTTGTTTATCTTGCAATGATAGTACGAATATGTAAGAATGTTCGGGTCAAATCTTACATATAAAATAAGACCCGTGTCCCGGAGTCCGATGAAGCTGAAATTTTGGATACACCTTTAGTAGCCACGATAATTCATCTACATGATTCTAAAAGTTGGTTATAAAAATAATTTTAAAGTAAGTTATTTATGTAGCTGTTTTGTGTCTAAATACAATACTTGTCTTGTCTATACTTAATTGGTTTACGTCAAAAAAACTGGACGCTTTAGAGAAAAAAGAAATTTTTTGACTGACAACATTAAACTCTCTGCAATAATCTTGCAGACTAAGTAATGAGTGATGTAACATGTACTTGTGACTAAAAGTAGTTGAAACGGTAGTAATTAAAATGGTGTCAAAAAAGTTGAGCCTTGACCATCGACTAGTGGTATCCGTGCTTAGCAGCAGCGGAAGTCGGAATTACGCCTCCACCTTTGACATATTCTAGACTAGCCGGATGCCTCGAATTTGAGAAGTTCTCACCTTTATATTATCTTCTCTTTTATATTTGTATCAACAGCCACTCTATAATTTTCTTCTAACACTAAATGCCTAATTTTTTGTAGTATCTTTACTTTTATAACATATTTTTTTTAAATACCTAATACAAACCACTTCAGTAACTGTTTGTTTGTGTTAAGGTTCCTTCCTGTGAGAATTTTACTTGGGATCTCGGAAACTTTAGGAGTCATAAATAGTACTCGTTAACTCAAGTGCTCCTACGCATTGTTGTAACAATCCTACTTGGTAACTCTTCCTTCACAATGAACTACAGTCCTGTGGTTAAACTTTTGAGAAATCTTCAGAATCATCAGAAACTTTTAATTATGAGAATGAATGAAACCATGCAAGTATGTACAAAATTTTCCATAATTGCTGTATGTGAGCAGTATTCCATATTTGCTTGAAATATATGTCATAACACTCAAAGAAATGGTTATTGAGAGTGATTTAACTTACACTAGATGTAAATAATCGGACATTAAAAAAGTAGACAACCGCCTTCAATGCGTCTATCATAAAATTTAAGACTAATATGGTTTTCTCATGGATGCCATTGTCAGAACTGAACCAAATTGGGACCACACGGGAAGCCAGCTTACAGTCCGAAATCATAGAAATTGGTTAAAGTCGAAAGTTCTGAGGTAGCAAAGATAAAAAAAAAATATAGTCGAATTGAGAACCTTCACCTTTTTGAAGTCGGTTGAAAACAGCACAAGAAATAACACGTCAAATGGTCATTAAAATATGAAATTCCACTAAATTATTAACTTACTCACTTTACTTAGTGCCGTTATCTTGAATTCTTATAAACAATGTAACTATGCTACTATTGAGTCTATTCAAAATATACTTTACATGTCGAAATCCGTCAAGCCATCTAGTCGGCATGACAAAGAAACATACATACATACAATTGAAAATCGTAACCTCTTCTTGTTTCGCAATCTTATAAAAAAAAAATTGCCAAACAGAATTTGATTAAAATGGGAAGCGTTTTAGTATTGGAAAGGCAAACAACAACAAAGGTAATCGACAGTGAGAAAGGAATATTGCTTATACGGATCTATATGGAATTCTAAGCAGATAACGTTGGGGTCGCATACTTAAAAACTAATGTGGGGAAACCTCTGATTGTTATGCGATTATAACCGTTTTACTATATATTAGTGACCTTACCAATATTTGGTCATTTATCATATCATTCACTCATTATCACGTATGTATGAACTAATGGCCATTTTAACTAATGTGACGCTTTTCGCCTAAAGCCTAGTCTGACACGTAATTTTAAACTTATCCGCTAATTGTGAGCCCAAAGGTCACAGGGGCGCCCCTCGTGAGTTAATGCGAAGCTTCCTCTGAATTTATTGTCACGACGGCGGTTGCACTTGGTATCTCTTTGCGCTAAGGTTTAGTGTTGGGAGGTGAGATTGTGTGATGTTGTCGATAAATTTACAATCAATTTTATACCTAGGCCAGTACTTATATGTTAGTTAAACCAACTTTTCTTGATTATTAGGAAGAAAAAACACATTTTAAAAACAAAGCAATAAAGTGGGTTAAGGTGAAAAATCTTAAAAGTAAAGGATTTTAAAACGTGTATAAATATTTTTTTTTTGCAAAATAATACTAACAACGTGGGTCACATATTACTAGTATTCTTTTTGTTAACTTTAGTTAACAAAAAGAATTTAGTTTAAGCTTAGCTAGCTTTAGCTTAAGCTAGCTAAGCTAAATGCTTGTGTTAGGGGTGCGTTTACGACCCCAGGAGTTGGCGGACCTCCGCGTGGCCTGCATTTGCGCCCGGAGGTCCTACACCCGCAGTCGTCGCGAGAGCGCCGCGAAGAGCGGGAAGAAGACCGGCTTCATGAAGAGTACCGAGAGGCACGGAGAACTCTTAAGCTGGCCATTAGCCGCGCCAAAGAAGTGAAGAGAAAGGAGATGCTGGAGGGTCTCGATCGTGACCCCTGGGGTCGCCCTTATCGTGCGGCGCAACAAAAGCTCCGCGCGTTGGGCCCCCCCCTTACTGAGACTCTCCAGCCCAGTTTCCTGCAGGAAGTGGTTGAGGGCATTTTCCCGCAACGGGTGGAGTACTCACCCCCGTCAATGGCTTCCTTGGCCGGAGACGACGGGGAGTTCGAGGAGGAGGATGTTCCACCCGTCACGGAGGTGGAGATAGGGGCGGCTGTTCTACTCGGGATCACTGCCCGAGTCTTGGCCCTGGCCCTTGACCACATGGCAGACCGCCTCAGGAAGGTGTTCTACGCTAGCTTGGTGTCCGGACGCTTTCCTGATTGCTGGAAAAGCGGGAAGCTGGTGCTTTTAAGGAAGCCGGGACGGCCTGCCGATTCGGTCACGGCCTACAGACCCATTGTGCTACTGGACGAGGCGGATAAACTGTTTGGGAGGGTACTCTCTGCCCGCACCTGGACGAGGTCGGCCCCGATTTGTCGGACGCCCAATTCGGTTTCCGAGCGGGTCGTTCGACGGTCGGGGCTGTGTTGCGTCTGCGGGCCGTGACTGAAGAAGCGGTGAGCTGTGGCGGCGTGTTGTTGGCGGTATCGTTGGACATCGCCAACGCATTCAATAGCCTGCCATTCAGCTGCATCAGGGAAGCGCTCCGGTATCACGGGGTGCCACAGTACCTGAGGCGGCTAGTGGCAGACTATTTAGAGGAGCGTACCATCATGTACGAGGACCGAGAAGGAAATCTGAGACGTCTGCCCATGTCGTGCGGTGTTCCGCAGGGGTCTGTCCTTGAACCACTCCTGTGGAACATGGGGTACGGCTAGGCCCTTCGAAGTGACTTCTCCTCCGGGCTGAGCGTAATTTGTTACGCAGATGACACCTTGGTCACAGCCCGGGGGGTGAACTTTCAAGAGCACACCGCTTGGCCACCAGAGGATCCTCACTGGTGGTCAGGCGTATCGAGGCGCTGGGCTTACGGGTGGCCCTGGACAAGACGGAAGCCTTTTTATTTAATGGGCCCCGTCGTTGTCCGCCCCCTGGCACTTCCATCATGGTCAACTCGGTCCTTGTACCGGTTTGGGCTCACATTAAATATCTGGGCCTGATCCTTGACGGGAGGTGGCTCTTCGACGAGCACTTTCGGCAGCTTGCTCCAAAGCTGGTCTTCGCTGCGTCCGCTCTTGGGTGCCTTTTACCCAACTTGGGTGGACCCAGCGTCGCTACAAGACGGCTGTACACGGGGGTTGTCCGGTCAATGGCACTTTACGGTGCACCGGTGTAGGCGGAGGCTCTGACCGCCCAGAATAGGGTACTCCTTTGGCGCCCTCAGAGGGTTATGGCGGTTAGAGCCATACGTGGTTACCGCACCGTGTCAACGGAGGCGGCATGCGCGTTAGCCGGAACTCCCCCGTGGGACTTGGAGGTTGAAGTGCTCGCCGAAGTTTATCGGCGGACGGCTGAGTTCCGGACGGGTAGCGGCAGACGGCCCCCGCCCGAAGAAGTTCGCGAGTGGCGTGAGGCCGCTCGTCGAGCCGCTATGGCTCGTTGGTCGTCCCGGTTGGGGGTTCCACGTGCTGGCTTTGCCACCGTGGAGGCGCTCCAGCTGGTCATCGTCGAATGGGCAGAGCGGCAGCACGGGACTCTTTCTTTCCGACTGACGCAGGTTCTTTCCGAACACGGCTGCTTCGGAAGATTCCTGCACTCGGTCGCAAGGAGGGAATTGAGTCCCGCCTGCCATCACTGTGACTGCAGTGAGGACTCTGCACAGCATACACTTGCAGATTGTCCCGCCTGGGCGCCGCAGCGTCGGGCCATCACTGCAGTCATCGGAGAGGATCTCTTGCTACCGGCCATAATACGCTCCATGGTCGGTAGCGACAGAAGTTTTACCGCGGTCGCAACCTTCTGCGAGGAGGTCATCTCGCAGAAGGAGGTGGCGGAGCGGGCCCGGGAGGATGACCTCCACTTGGACCTAATTCACCGCCTGCGAATCGGGCGGCGGAGGTGCGCCTACCAGCGCCTCATGCCGCCCTGAGTGTGGCCGCGGGTGGTCGGGACGGGTTTTCCCCTCCATCCGCCGTTTGGCCAGCCGCGAGGGGGTGACGTCTGCGTGTGTTTGGACGTCGCCTTATTGATAGGTTACCCGTAGGTGGTGCCCGCATAGTGCGGGCAGGCGTTAGGAGGGGTCCGGATGTCTTAATAAAGCTGTTCCCGGATTCCTCCTATTTTAAGCGCAGCATGGCACACCGTGTGGTTTTAGTCGGTTCGATTCCGACACACCGTTCCACCGAAAACCCCGGTGGAATGATGGCCCGAGGGGGTTTCCACACGAGGAAAAAAAAAAAGAAAAAGGGATCCGTTTACGACGGTAGTGTACTGGGCGGGGTCTGAACCCGCTACCACGTCGTACCAGATCGCAAGTCAGACGCCTCAGACATCACGCTACCGCCGCTTTGAAGTACAATAGTTGTTATAAGAGGTACATATCTTCTCTGCAAAGGTAAGAGGACTATTATTACTTACTGCAGGTTAAAAACTAATCTCTCGTATCAAAGGGTAACAACTTCACGTACTGGCGTGATCTGAATTACTTGTCAATTTTTTCTTTATTGTTCTTTTGTTACTCGAGTCATTTTTTTACAAATGAAAACGTTATCATTATTTATTGGAATAGTCTTGTCTCGACCACTGCACTTCGATATTTTTGGTCCTAAGACAAGTGGCTAGTCTTTTAAAATTTATCGATATATCGACAGTACTTCACCACGTAAATACCCGTTGACTTATTTGGCTCGGTAGTTGATTAGGTGTAACGTCGTAGGCGCGTTCACACCTCAGACATCCATCCTAATTAGATATCTATGTACATCGTACCTAAACAACCTTATAACAACAATCTGCTGTGCCTGAATCACTGATTTTAACCGACTTGAAAGGAGGCGGGTTTGTGTTTGTTTACATGTATATTTTTTTCATATGTGTTAATCGTTTGCTAACAGGCGTCGCTAGATTTATCATTTAGTCCCACTGTAAAAAGGTTAGGATTTGATGATGGGCTTTGAGGAAAATCGTGGGAAGCCCTAAAGTTTATAGGCACTAACAATAGTTTTTCATATAGTTTTTCAAGCTATTAACTTTAACTTGGTACAGCCATTTTACTACACCGCAGTATTACCACTGCCTCGCTAAAAAAACCGGCTGTTAAACAATGCTTGCATTATGTGACCGAGTGAGTGAGGTTGTTGTAAAACTCCTTAACGGTTAGGAGTTAGTGGATAATTCTTTCAATTACATTACGTTACGAATGAGTCTTTAAATTACACGTTTTACGATTTATCATGATTCATTGTCAAATTATACTTTACTTGTACAGAATTTTGCAATATATACATATATAAAGTAAAAAGAGCTGCTTTATTGCTTAATTGAATCTCCACCAGGCTTCAGGATGGAGCAAAAGGTTGATCAAAAAAATATTTTGAATGAGACTTTACTTTATTTTCATTAGAGTTGTCTTACGCAAAAAAATGATATTTGATCCTCCTCCTATAGCATACTTTTTTCTATTTTAGTCACTACATCCTCTTTCACACCATACTGCTCTTTTATCACACTATTCCTCACTCTGTCACTCAATTTCACATCAGCTATACTCCTTAATGCTCTCATTTCTACCGCAATAATACTACCTCTGCCATACCCAATTTTCGCTACCATACATAAGTGTTGGCACCAACACACCTCTATGCACAGCCACGCGAGCCTTCATTGAGACTCCATGGCTGGTCATAAAAGTATGCAATGCGCCATTGATCGCATTACCCGCACTCACTTATCGTTCTATATCACCATCACACTTTCCATCCCTAGTAAACTTTGATCAAAGATTTATGAATTCATTTACTTGTTCCACTTTTTTTTCTCAGTTTGATAAATTATATTTAATGAGCATTTGGCTTAGTTTTAGGGGTCACCCACAATACACTATAGTTCAGTATACAGATCACCATTACTTCAATAAAAAGGTAACGAAAAGGTTAGGTACCATTATTAGTAAAAAGTAGGTTGTTGCGAATCTTCAGTCGTGAGAATGATATAGAAAAAGAGAAAGAGCATATGTATATATAGAGAGAGGGAGAGAGATAGATAACAATAAATACACGTAAAAAAAAGTAAATATGCAAATCAATTTATAAGGCTCTAGCGAGTGGTCAAGTCTGTGAGGGTAGACCACGAAAAACGTAGATATACTGACCATATTATCAGTGTATTGAAGAAGGGTCAAATTAAAAGCACTCGTAACCGGCGAGAGTATTAGAAAGGTTTGATAAATGCTGACGGTAGACGGTAGAACATATACATATGTCGAGCCTGACATGTATGTTCTACCGTCTACCGACTCTGCTTACCCTGAACAGGATTAGATCGTGAGCATTTGTGTGTTGTATGTATATATGTAAAAACTTTATTTTAGAAAAAACACTCGGTATCATTTTGAGGATAGGGGAAACCTCATGTTAAACGACTACAACCGCTCAAGGACTGCAACTCAAGAGTCAAAAGTGTAGTGCCCCCGTTTTAGGTCTTTTCGTGAAGATTTGAAGTTCATATCGGTCGGAAATAAAACACCTTGAAGATAGTATACCTATGTATACACAACGCTGTTCAAGTTTTCTGTGTGGCTGATATTTAATACGCGTTTCATTATGTTCTAGCCATTCTATAATTACATCATTAGTGAGATACCTATGTCAGACAGTTCTATTATGTACATTATTTTATAATCCTTCAGTTGACCGTGTATGACAGCATTCTGCAGGACCCTAGTTGTCGGGAATAGTCTTGCCTTACTTAAGGGGGACTCAATTTTCTGCGAGTAGTCTCCCGCTTCTTTATAAATATCTAATTGCAATCATCGAGAGAGATCGTTATATGAATTGGTCATGGTGAAATACGCATAAGACCTAGGTTATTACTCAAATGGATTACATCACATGCAAAGGTACAAATAAAACCCCTATCGCTAAGAGCAATTTCTTTAATATGACTGGCGACATATGCTCCGGTGAGTATCTCCATAAAAATCCCATAGAAAAATAACTGCGCGTCTATAAATGCTAAAATTAGAAATGCGCTCAATAAGTGGGTTTAGTTGTCTGCGACGTAAATAGATCAATGTTGGGGTGGGTCCTGTTCCGAATTTAAATTTAAAACGGCCACGGTTTGAAAAGTCTTGGCCATCATTGTAATAGCAGATATGAAAAAGTTGCATGACGCAACTTGTGCAACATTAGAGTCGCAATCCAATGACCTTTATTGTACATGCATATAAACTTAAATTGCGAAGTGTCTACAGATATAGATAAAGCATACAGATACAAAAACGCTGACTTTGGTATGGTATTGTGTAGCAACAGTTTCCAATAGACTCGATGACTGTCAATTCAAATCAGTATCTTTTAAATAAAGGTCAAAACAGTAGGTTCAGTATATTTTTGTTTAAAATACCTAGGCATGATGTCACGTCTTGGTATTGTAAAATTATTCCGTGTTATTATTAAATTAACGATTATATAACAAATTAAGGACGTTAACGTAAAACAGGACGAAAATATTAATTATTTTGACTAATCTTATTACCTGACTCGGCGAAATAATTTATGTATATAAATGGCGATACTCGTAATGGCGTAACCAAGACAATAAAAGATACAGTTGAATTGAGAACCGCATCCTTATAGAACTGTAATATTATCACATAATATTAAATAAGTAAGAAGTCTTGAGAATGTGGTAAAAAAAAACAAACAATACAATAGAAAATAAATATTTTAATCTTAAAGCAGCATTTTAACACTAAGAATTAATATCTTGCGGACACACGTGTTACAAAGTTGTCCTCGAAGGGACCCGTGTGACTCCAATCTATTTTAGTGCATGCCCCCAAAGGAGGGTAGCTCATTGACAATTGAAGAAATAATTTATGACTACGTTTAAGTATTATGAAGTGTGGTTTTTCAGAATTCTTATTCTATCCTATATATGTAGGTTTACAGTCTCAGATTTAATGAATATAAATAGTAGTAAATAATTCTAATCCGTGTAATTACCGCTTATTTCTCTTGATATTTCAGTGGCAAAGAACCATATGACAAACTCAGTAATCAATAAAATCGAATGTTTATGCGTAAGTTTAACAAAAAATCAGATGTCAACACAAATAAGTGAACTTGATACTTCAGTATAACGTTACATGTTTCAAATTGAGCAATTTTCTGTATCCTGTCCCACATCTGTCACAGAGGAATATAGAAAAAAGTATCCGTTGAAATATTCGATTATAGATCTTAACAGTTAAAGATCCAAAAGACATCCCGTCTTAAGACATAGAACTTGTTTGAAAATGTTTTTTTTTTTTGTTTTAACTATTTAATATTCTAAAACGACAACCATTTTTGATATTGTTGCTTTATTTTCGAATAACGGCAGTTAATCGTACATTTGTGATCATATATGTATGTATGTATGTAATCATAAACCACTGTGATTTGCACATAGAAGCCATACTGGCTGATAACATCAAATTTAAAACAGACAAAATCTTAAAAATTGGATACAAAGTACATTACTAGAACAACCAACAGTCGAATAGTTTAATACGGATAGTTAAAGTAACTATATAACACTCCTCTATTTGGATCATTATTTTGTTATTTTCAAGTTTGGTCTTACTTTTGATAACAAGAGTTTTACAAGGGAGGCAAAAAAAAGCGCTATAATTTCAGGGTTCATGTGTAGGGGATTTTCTTTATTTCACCATAACTTCGAAATGCCTAAATAAATTAAGATATTTGGAGTATAGTTGAAATCCTTTTCATTGCGAGTGACACAGGATATACAAAAAAAAGTAGCGGCTCTATGGAGCGCATAACTAATATATCGTTGCATGTTAGCTACGTTGTGTTTTTTTTTTATTATATAAATTAGTTGTTATAGTGGTAAAACATAACACTCAAAATTAAATTTGAATTTTATTGAAGCATTTTTGTTTTGTAGAATGGTTATCTCATTGCATTAGATGTATTGTGTCCTTATACCTTATTGATGTGCGTTTGTTCGATGGCCAGTCAAAGTTGTGACCAATAGGACACTGTTTAGTTAAAGTTTATTATAGGTTAATGCAGTTATTGCTCCTTTTAGTTTTGTTATTATTTTACTCTCATGTTTACAATTATAGAAACTGTGTTTACCTGTAAGTGATTACTGTATTTGAGCAAACCAAACATAATAAATTACATTCATAAAAATAATATATCTAAGTATGTTCTTATTCAATGTATTCGTCTGCCATTAATCCGTTTATGAAATAAACTTTAAGGCAAAGCCACAAGATGACAAACTATATTAGTAACTTAATAATAAATATTATTATGGTAGCGTATTAGCTATATTATGTGCCCCTATGTTTAATAAGCATTGAAACTAAATAAATAAATATTAATAAGGCTAATATAATTGATATTTTAAACTAACAAAAGATTGTGCTAAGAGATTTAGTTCAATTATGTAAGTCTAAAATATGAATTCATTTGAAACTTAGAACCAAACCCTAACTTTCCGAGACACGCTTTTCCACGCCGCCTAGCGTCGAGTAGCGTTGAACATTTTCGTGAAAACTCACCCCACACGTCCCAACTATGAACGTGTATACAACCATCCCTTTCCACACACCCACACACCCTTACATATGAACGAGATAGACATAAATCGGTCATTATATCAAGATTTCCACTCGAGAAAACGGACAACCCTTTAGTTGTCTCTATTAACGCAGTCCATATGAGACAATTAGAGAGAGATAGAGATACCGTAAAGGTTTTGTGATGCTGGACATTCAGTGACCATGGATTTTTTAAAAGATTTTTGAACAGCCTATCACCGTGTGTTTGGTCAGGCGATTGGGGTCGTTAGGCTGGATACAGACAGGAAAATTACTACTTAGTATAATATTTTATTGTCTTCTTGCAGTGATAAAAAAGTATTAAGTACTTCTACAGTGAGCTTATAGCTTATGTATCTAATATCTAGTGATATAAGAAGCAGACATATAATTCTGTGGGTACATCCGTACAGAATTAAATAATAATAAAGTTAATAGGCTATAAAAAGTTGATAGATATTAGGAAACAATGTAATACATTCTAAATACAAATTTTGCAAACATAATATCCTTAAAAACAAAAATAACGAAATCAATAAACAATCAATCACTTAAAACAATTTGAAATTTCAATAATCGAACGTCCCGCCAAGTTCGCTACTGAGTCGGGAAACAATTATGAAAAAGTTCTTTTTCGACGCCCGTTCTCGCGCCAGTTAAGTCCCGACTGACACTCATAAAACTTATTAAAGTCAAGGACCGACCGAGATAAGTTCCTCGCCGTCTTAAGTAAAATAACGGCGACGAGGGAAAAAATGTGCTGCGAAACTTGCAAGCGAGAGTGAAGATCTAGCTTTACGTGTTGCGCTTTGTTGAATTTTCCGCTAATATACGTATGTAGTTTTTGCCTTCTCTTTTTTATTTTAATGTAAAAGCTTCATAAATAAAAATATTTTACACTTGATTTATTTTTAAGGCTAGCGTACTTTACTAGTTACTGGATTACAACAACAAAATTATTATTTAAAATTAAAATCTTTAGAAAATTTCCTCTACCTGCTTCAGTATTCTTTAACTGTATCATATTTATTATTTTTCTACAATTTTCGTTACAGTAAGCTACGAACGCGTAGCGTAGCTACGTAGCACGTTGTTACGCCCACGTATTACTCAAATGTGTAGTAGCAAACACAAACATTCTATTATGATATTTATGTAGGCGTACATACTGCACATATAAAAAAACTCATTATATAATTTAAATTCATAAAGGTTCAAAAAGAAAAACCGTTAAGCCTTTTTATATTTCAGATCGTAGAACCGACACAGTAATACATACAAAAGGGAAACTTTGTAATCCCATTTTACAACACTTCATAATTTTTAAGACCGCCTTGAAACCGTAGACTGACCGCGTTCGGGTCCATTCAATTAAAAATTCCATCTCCTAATCGAGTCATGAAATATGCAAGCAAATATTATCCCTTTTCTTTTGTACGCGCTGCATCTTTGCCCCACCCGCGCACGCACACCGACGCACGGCACTTATGTTTTATGTCTATCTCGCTCGCACCCTCGCCTCTGAGGGTACAGTACGCGTGACACGATCTCTGTCGAGCAGCCGACGCGACGGCGACCGCGAGTAACCCCTGGCCACTTCGTATGGACTCGCACGCGCCGTCGTCGGCCGGCCGAGCGAGACAGCGCGAGTCGTGGACATGCGGAGGCCGCGAAGCCCTCGCGCAAAGGGACACAGGACAGACGCTCTCGGACATCGGGCGAGAGCGGGCGGCCGGCCGCGCACCTGCCTCGCACCGTTTTGCACGCGCGACGTGCTCGATCGCGAGACGCTACTTCAATTTATCGTAAACACTAGAAAACTATTTAAATTTTCAAATAAATTCCTTTCGGTTTATTTTCTATTGGTTGATTTCAAGAAATAATACGGAATAATTTTGTAGGAGCTACTGTAAATTAAATAAAACGGACAGTGACAAAAATATTGTTTTTTCGGACTGAAAAGTGAAGAAGTTTGTACAGATGCTTATAAATTGAGTGTGACCAAATGAATCGCTTACCAAATCGCAGGATCGCCACTAGGTGTGGATAGATTAGATAGGGCACTAAGACGTTCATTCAAGTGTTGATAAGGCCCTCTTTATGACCAGTCGATTTTGGCGAGCAAACATTTGACTGACGTGTGAACTGATTCACCTCAACATGAAAAGGAAAAAGTAAGCTAAGCGTTATTTGAATTTTGATTTGTGAACCATGAAGAAATTAGGAAGATGACTAAAACTTCATTTCATGTTTGCCGTCGGACATTCAGAGGATTTGTGATAAATCAACCTCCGTTATCAATATAACGTTTTAGAAATAGGACGATAAGCCGCTGGACCGACGGCGGCGCGTGTGAAGTGAGCTAAGAACTCTTGTCAGATAGCAAAATATTAAGATAAACATTTCTGAGAATCAAATAAGTTACTGAAGATACAAAAATAGGTGACCAAATCAAGATGAGAATTAAGATGCCAGCTGTACGCATCGCGCAAGGTAAGTTTATAGTTTTTTCCAATACCTACCTTATATGATCTTACAAGATTTTTTATAATCTAAATATAAACGTGTAAAATTAATTTAAAAAAATGACTAGTTATATCATAATTTATTTTTGGAAACGCTGTGGTCAAATTCACCTAAAGTTTCAAAAACATTTTTGTTTTTCATTTGGTGTCCATTTAATACGCCAATGTTTTACAAAACATCACCTAAATAAACAAGACAGTCTACAATATGCGAGTGCCGGCTAGACTCCATTCATTGAAGCAACGAGCTACTTAATAGCGGAGCTTGTGGCAATATTGACACAACGACCGTGGTCATCACATGTCCGAAAGGGAAACATGAAAAGAATTCACTGAGTAGCCCTTTTGAAATATTCATACAGCATCCAACTCATCTTGAGATAAATGGAAAGATCACTATTGAAAATCAATTCACAAGTTACAAGACACGAGAAATTATAAAATTTTAATCATATTTAAGATAAGGTAAGATTTTTCTGCTCAGAGGCTGAAAATAAATTTTGTGACAATGTTGCAGCATGTGATTTATAATTAACTATGAAAATTATTTTTTCACTCTCAGTTACACATGTATTAATAATTGCAAATGTGAATATTGTTTTAATTGTATCCCCTGCTGTAACCTCACTAAACCTTCTAAGATCACATTAAGCTACATTGTAAGAGACTGCAGACATAATTAATTTATGACCCATTTAGTGAGTCATAGAGTTTTGTTAGTTTCTAGAATAGGAAGTAATGCAACAATAGATATTGTAGATAAAGACATCGAAAAGTACATCATGTTATTATCGAATCAAAGGATAAAGTGCATATCAACAGTCAAAGCGTGTTCAGATTCATTAAATAAGCCAATTAAAAATGGTAACATTAGAAACTGTTTTTTGAATACACATGCCATTTCTATTGTTTCTGTATTTATTTCCCACTATCTGACAGTTAGGTGTATTAATTAAAAATTATAAGCAAAAGTGTGAGCACCTCATTTTTTCCCATGCTTTACTTAATTCACAATGGGATGACCAGTGAATTTTAAATTTTAGGCAACCAGTTGCTCTCATAGTTGCTTTTTTAAATGTATTATTTGTATTTGGACGTTTCTTTTGTTTGTATAAATCATTTTAGATGGCATAATGTTCTTATTTAATGTTAATAAGAGATGAGTAAAAGATGGACTGTTTTTTTTGCCTTCAATTCAGACGAAAGACTTAAATTCCTTTGTTTGCCCAAATGGGTAATAAACTTGTCAGTTATTGTGTCATCAAACTAATCAATCACTGTTATATTTGTTTAAAAATAGGTTAAATCTCATAAATTTACAAAATTATTTAAGAATAAAGTACGACAGATTGTTCCATTGTAATATATGAGCATGCGACAACCGTCAACTCACGCGCACGGATTCCTCTTAAAACTAGCGTTATCGCACACATGGGCAATTAGTCCAAGTTGACCGGAGGCGACGAGCGAATCCGATTGGTCGGTCTTACCGTGACGTCATCAACGTCTGCGGCCGTCGCGCCCGATTGGTCGACACGCGTCATTTCATCGATGACACGTTTGTTCTTATTTTAAAAGCAAGAAGTTTGAGGTACTCATGTTTTGTTGTAAGTAACAAAGGAACCCCCATACACGTACATGAAATTGGATTCCAGTATGTGGTCGTTCGTGTACCTTATATATACTTGTCTAAATCCAGTATATTTATTTAAGTCATATTCTTGTGATTTGGTTTTCGAGGACGAAATCAATCAGTTATAAGAAGGAGCACAATACAAAAATTATATGAACGTACCAAATCCTATGCTATCATAAAATTAAAAATGTAAGAGGTCGTCAAGTTTTAACGAAATCCCAATTATGTCCAGGGGCAAAACCTTCTGCCTTTTTAAAACCCTCTTCAAAAGTGTGAATTAGGGCATCGTAAAATTACTTTATCAGGTGCGAGGCCAGACAGACGGGGGATACCGCGAGCGTAACTTTTAAACAAACTTTTAAAAATCCAAGTTAACTTTCATGCCGTGCCCGACCGAGGTCTAAATAAAACATTAGCAGACGTACCGTTTTGCTTTTACTTCGTGTTTGTCTCTAATTGATATGGGTTTTGTTCTGTCAGAATACTTTTTAATTGGCATTGCTTTATTATCTTCATTTGTTACATATTCATTAATAAATTTGTGTTAATTTACAAATATCACACAATCAAAATTGTCAAACTTCACATTTATAGATTTTTATTGAATTGTTTCATTTATTTTGCTATTGTCTTTTATACAAAAGTGAACGGATGCGGCATAAAAGGGCCGCACGTCAATTTAAAGATTGCCTATATCTTGTCCTTTGCCGCTTAGCGATTCAATATGTCTTCATTAAGAGAATATCGAAGCATCGCATTTACAAACGGAACTCTCAATCTTGATCCTTGGTCAGAAATTATTGAAGCAAGTTTTATCCTTCCCCGTTCACACACTAGCTGTATAATAGGATAATCTCAACGAGCCATGTAAATTGATTATCTTATAAATATTTAGAGTTCGCCTTGAATAACGCAAAAATTTAATTATTCATAGAATAACGAAGAATATATTTTTTTCAAACCTAATTTCATCATCTTGTACGATAGTGGTCCATTTTAAATTAATAATATTAAAGAATCAAAGGAGCATATAATGCATGCCTATTACAATTGCTGCACTTAGTAATGAATCTGTGTAAAACAACTACAGTCCGTGGGAAAGAATCCTCATCTCCAAGTTCGCATACCAATAAATTGAATTCGTCAAGACAACATATATTAAACATTGACGTCCGACATCCATTAGAGCTGGATAAGAGAAAGCCATATCAGATAATTTATTTTGCAACATATTCAAATTGTGGGAATGAAGTTAATTTTCTTATTTAGAATAATGATTGTGCGGATGGCCACCCGTTCTGAATTTCGAACTGGACGGGCTCGATTTTATTCCTTTTTTACTGAGCACAACGAACGGCGTTTTGTATTTGTGATTCTGAAGATAAAGACGTATCGATTTACATATGTTATGTCAGTGGAGGTCCTGGTAACATTTAAATTGAATTTATTAGTCCGGTCCTGTTAATCAGTGCTGCACAACGTTGGAGGCTTTTTCAGTTTTAAGATTTGATGCTTAAATTTGCTAAATATGAGACTTTCATAGAGTTATATACCTCTACTGACACAACATATGTAAATCCATACGTCTTTGTCTTAATCTAATTTAGTTATATACTAATAATACTGTGTAAAAACAATGATAACTATTGGAACAAGTATCCAGAACGTTGAAATTTTTTTATGTAAATAGAGCACCTCTTGAAAAACTGTGTTGCAACAGCTTTTACAAACAATCCTTTTCCAAAGAAAAGGATTGACACAATGACAATTTAAATCTGGTTACAAACAATAACAACAGTAGCCCAAACATTGGACTTTGTTCAGGATTTAAGCGTTAAGCGTAATCTATGACACATTGATGAGCCCGGGAGATAATATTTCAAACACTTGAAACCTTATCACAACTAATCTATATTGTACTTTGTGGAATAGTAACTATTAACAATATCGATTATGATCGGCGTATTATAAATTCTAAAATCCAAAAGGAGCAAAGAAAAATATAAATTTTCAAATGTAGACAAAGCATTTGAACTGTATAATTCTAAAAAAAAAATCTTACATCTAGTCTTGATTTTATTTACGTAATTAAACAGATAGGACAGCTCTCTAAGACTCTGACAGAGCTATTCATCTTCGTTTCGGTTTTGTACTTTAAATCTTCTTTGACCAATGTCCGCCCATTAGACTATATTACAAGCTTAAAATAAATACAGAGTTAAAACACAATGGAATAAAAAATGCTCATAACAAGTATTAATTTATTGTGAGCAGACCACGATCAATAGCCCGGGAGTGGGTGGACAGTTTCTCAAGAGTCCATCTTTGTCAGGCTTTGATACCAATTTGTTATTGTCGGCCTTTCAGCGTTAGACGATTTAAAGTTTGGTAGGTGTTCACTTTATTTAGATTAAAGACTTAACAAAGAACCTTTTACAATGGTACGTTTAGAAGTTTGATTTAAAACACAATCATTAATACGGGGAAAATATTAAAATCTAAACACAGATTGATTTTATCGAATAGTTACAAACGACAGGTTGACAATGGATCAAAATTCGATAGAGGCACCTGAATCTCCAATATTTTCCCATGGTCAAACCCCGATAAACACCTTGACAAAAAATTCTATTCCTACCTTTGACAAACAATTGGTCAAAAGATTTTTTTGGCCAAAACAGGCTCAGTCCGCACCCACATGAGTTGGATCTCCGATAATAATAACAATACCGAATAGGGTTGGTATCCAAAGGCAAAATAACCATTGTGTATCATTATGTGACACCCTTTCATCAATTTTAATAGAAAAGAGCTTACAAGTGTCACTTTCTTTATTTATTTTTTTCTATTTGTGCTCTAATTTGTAATAAAGTTTAGTTCTGTTATATAATAAAACCTAAGATCTTCGTCTGCTTTGTTTGCGCGACTCATAATATACACTACTACGACAGTTAAGGATATCCTAAAATTAAAGATAATTCTATAGTTATAAAAATAACTGAATTTAATACCGTGATGTTATAGATCCTTCGTTCAAGTTTGATGTCATATAAGTATGCAGGTACTAAACATCGATTTGATTGAAGGGAAGATTACTACGTGTCAAAATCTACCTGATCCTTCACATCAATTCATTGGGGTCTGTCGGCGAATAAATGATTCATTCGTGACCATTGTCCAACATCTTTTGATTCATCAGACTCACCAAATGTGGTTTTTTATTCGCCATACGGCTGAAAGGTAAGGTTGGACAGGTCTATAATAGACTAAGTTTAGTGTTGAATAAAGCTTGATAAGTAAAGTTTTTTTTTTGTTTTTTAATTTTTAATTTTGAACATTAGTCGTAATTTTCTAATAATCCAATTTTTTTAAATAACAAAAATGTTTTTAAAAGATATTTTTAATGTTCAAAAGTATGCTTCGTTCACCTTTATTTATATTATTTATTAAATTATTTAACACATAAATATATACAACAACACACACAACATATTCTATTACTATATTTAGCAATGTTAGAGACCGCTTTCCTCTAAATACAATCATCAAATACAAGATTACACCACTCAATCAAGTAACACAGAGCTACAAAGTAATAGACAGGACTATAGGGGCTAACTCATAGGCGGTGTGTTGCAATGCCTTAAACCCTTATTGTTAAGATTAAGTGGGTGTTAAAAATTATAAGACATACAGCGAAAGGAGTGAAAGATGATAGTTCGGTGTACATTTATGATTTATATTGTGTTGTGCATCGTGTTGGGTATTGTTCTAGTCATCACTTGCGCGGTGTAGGCGTTTTCATAGATTTATTACAGAAAGCCCTTTAACTAAATACTATTCGTATTTAACACGATTCGATAAATAGCAGTTCGTTTATATAAGTTGATAACTTTTATGTCTATTTTTTATTACGAACAACAAACAAAAGTTATTAGGTTATCCTTACTGTATATACTGACTGTAACTGTGTAACGTGTAGTACTATAAGTTTATACAAAAACCGATTTTGGTTATTAAGAACACATGTTTTTAAATAACGGAACTGTAAATTAAGTTAATTTACATTTTTTGCACATTGTATTATACATTTACCATAGGTGTCATTCACAGTACATATGAGGGCTGTGTTATAAATTTTATATCGGTTTTCAATAATAATAAATATTCAAAATATGATCACTTTTTGGGTATACTTCAAGTTCAATAAGGCTGCCAACTATACATACTATTAGTTACTAAATATGTATTTATAAGTAAAATATTTTCTAATCTGATTGTACAATAAACTGTTTATCTACCAATTTTTTTTCTAAGGAATGAAATCCAGGCTTAGTTTTTAAATTTTATGATTTTGTAAGCAAAACTTTCTATGTAATTCTAACCACAAGCATCTTTTAGCAATCACTACCGACATCTGGCGTCACACGTAGGTGTCGGCGCAACTCTGCATTTCCGGTTACAAAAGCCTTACTGTCATAAGGTCGTATCTGCATTTGTATGCTGGGAGCTTTCCCATACCGGGCAGTTCGTGACCGCTCGGCTTGTTAACGCGATGACCCGACTTGAGATTATGCACTTACATCCGTTTGAATGATGACTACTTAATTGAGGTCATGTGAAATGAGAAGGTTCATGTGGGTGAACAATATTTTTTCGCACATTGTCTTCTAACATTGTTGGTTATAGTTAAAAAGAGCCTTTTTAACTTAAGCCCAATTTATTTGTTCTGATTAACATTTGGTTTTTAGCCTGGTTGACCTAGATTATGCAAGAAATATCCTACCCACAAACAGTAATTTATGTTTATAGATACAATATATTTCAAAATTACATAACTCGACCCGCAATACCTTAATCTGTACTCGAAAGTTTGCAACAGTTAAAAAATCGGCTTTACAAAGTACAAACACATTGCGCTATAGATTACCTTTTATCTGCAAATATAACTTTTTTTGTAACTTGAAACTTCTTAGATGGCCTGTATATTTTAACACATCCAAAAACAGGAACGTGCCAAGGCATAGTATAAAACTATGGAAGCCCACATTAACTAAAACCACATCCAACGAAGACTACCACAGACAAAGTAAGTAACAGTAAACATAGACAACAGACCTATAAATTTGACGGCGCGGTCGCAGATCGCCTTCTTACCGATCGGCAGATAACCGCCGACTGACCTGCGTGCGAGCCGACATCGTCTATTGTCTTTCTCCAACGTTACAATAATAAATTATACAAATACGAAGTATGCTAATTATATTAGTTAACCCGTTTAGAGAAATTGTTTGGCACGTGTCTAATTTTGTCTCGTGCATAGATTTTTTAAAATTATCTTACATATACTAATTAATTTTTTATGTAAAATTTTGACGCAAATAAGTTGTTTGGTTGGGCGTAAATAACTTCACTCTAAATATAATAGTTTCAAACAGACCGTCCAAATTCGGCCAGAACGTGAAGAACCATTTTGTAATCAAAGTCAATTATAATAAATTTTCTTTTAATATACAGTAAATAAAGTATAAAAAAGTGACTAATAATAAAAATGGTTTTATTAATTGATTTTTCATTTGCATCTCTAATGACCTTTTTTTGTCTCCGAGTAAATAAAAAAAACTAAACATGTTGGTGAAACTATTCCAAAATCAAAATAATCACATTATTTAATTTATAAAAAATTGCTTTAATTTATGCTTTATTTAATTAAACTAGTGTTTTTACATTGAGAATTTTTAAGTTTTTAAGTTTTTTGCACTGAGAAAAAAAATTTGGCGGTAGCGTGATGGCTGAGGCGTCGGACTTACGATCAAATGGTTGCGGGTTCAAACCCCGCCCAGTACACTACCGTCGTAAACCCACCCCTAACACAAGCATTTAGCTTAGCTGGGGGGTTAACAAGAATACTACTAATGTGTGACCCACGTTGCTAGTAATCTTTTTTTTAATAAAAAAAAAACTTTAAAAAAAGAAAGATTATTCCTAAAATATAAAAAATAGTAAATAGTTTTGAGTAAATAATTTTCATATTCTAGTAACTCTTGAATAATTCGGTCAATTCCTTTGCGTGCATTCGCTCGGGCTGTGCATTTTTCAACGATGTTGTGTTTGCTTTCCATTTCGACCTGTGGTATCCAAAATTGACTCATTCTCGTGACTATTAGTCTATGAAGGGTATTGACATACAAATATAATGATACCTAATGAATGATTGTAACGTAAAGAAAAACAAAATATTTATTGTAAACAAAGTGTTTTATTTTATTATTTACTTAATTATATATTTACTTTACATTTGACTGGATACTACAAATCATATGATAATGTTTTCTACTTATTTTATGCTACTGATAATTTATATTGATCTGTCTTTTTGTGCTAAGTTCATTTTCGTTCGTTCGTTCAAGTTCATGCCTAAGGTCCATACAAAGTGGGCAGTCTTCATTGTTGAATTTAATACGTTTTTATTTCAAATACTGCATATGATACCTATTTTATTACAATTAAAAATTAACATATAGCTATTAAGATTAGGCAAATGATTAAAAGATGTCAAAACTTATTCTATATATTTACACATCTGTGTTTAACCAACTCTGTGACGAGTACGAAGCGAACTATTAAATTCACGCCACGAATAATTGGTTTCATCAATGTACCTTACCCGTTGAATACACCAAATTAACTTGACACCCTCGACGTGCTGACTAGCGCAACAACATGTACAATATAGTGAGAGATAAAGATCTATGTATAGTGGTTGCATGTAATGTAAATTATAACAATAAGTTCAATGAGTCTAGACAACCTGAATAAAACCTTATCCAAAAAGCCTTCCCTTGTTACATCTCATTTTATGATTCTGAAGTATAAAATAGTGAACTTGCTAGATAACAGTTAATTTTTAAATAGGTGCCTTCAAATCATTCTAAATGACGACTAGCTCTATTTATCTCTAGTATCATCATATCGAATTTCATAAAAACCTTTCCATCATACTGCCGACTGTCCTTTGGCTATCCCACGCTGTCATATTTTTTTTTTTTTTCAATTCAAGATGTCATCCAATCCTTTTGGCATCCTTTATCAAAACACTTGACAATACTGCCCACAATGTGCGCTTTGACCGAATCGGAGCACATTTGTGGGAATTGAAAAAAAAAAGATAGATGGACGTGGTTCTTCCGTTTCATTTGCGCACGTTTGGAGAAAAATATATAACATTTGTGCTTACCTTATTTTAATGAGTCAACGCATTTTTGTCCACTCGGTTTTAACATTAACAATATTTCTTTAACAGACTCTATAGTAAAGACTTGTTACTGAAGTTATACAGTTTTACAGGTTAAAGAAATATAATATAATTTGAAAAGATGATTATTCCCCAACCACACAACAAGCGAAAATACTTTGATAGGCTTTTGAGGGACAACAATCGTATACAATCCGAACAGTAACTCACAAAAGCTGTTCATTATGTGGATATACAAGAAACCGCGGCTGCGTACACTCCCGCGCATCACGCGCCGCTATTGTCCATTCTATAATTACCAGGTCGGACGGAAGACGGACCGCAAACACCTGTTCCGTTTTCACACGGCCGACAACAGGTAAGTTCACCCGAAAATCCAAATCTCGGACAACGCTGTAACAGTATACCTTTTTGTTTTTCTGCTACATTTTTTGTTTTGATATCCGCTATTCAAAAATTCAATAAGGTATGATATTTTAACGGGATCACTTTAGTTTATATAACTATCTTTATTGAGACCTGTAGCAGTTTTTTTTAATACTCTCTGTGTTTTAATACCGTCATTTCAGACAACAATGCAGAATTGTATTAATGTTCTAGAGTCGTTTGATGGGATTGAGCTCATTCCTAATTCAAATTGAATAAACAAGGGAAAATAACGCAATATTTAGCGGAAAAAAAAAATATATTTCTGTCCGAAACATCGCACGCAATTTGTCGCAGGACAATCAAATTATATTATTTATCCCCCATTATTTGCGTCAGCCTACCAGATGTACACTCAATGTCAATCTCTCATATTTGTTTACCTACAAATAACAAACATTATGTCGTAGGGTCATTCCGTTCACTGTTCTCCGTCCGGTCGCTAAATTTGTTAGTCGTAATTTTATTATAACTTCTCTTTCGGTAAATGCCTCATAGCTATTTTCTGGGAAATTCTAAATAAAGTAATAACAAATCTCTGTCACCTAAGATTTTGGCTAGCAGCATTATACTGCTTTGTATCCGCCTGTTTTATAGGCAACCTATTTCTATAACTTGGCAGTGTTTAAGCTCATATCTCTACCTAACATAAATGCTGTTATTATTTTTTAGGGAATATACATATCAAGTCTGAAGTACCGTTGAGATGATACTCTTAGTAATTATCAGTTAAAGATACATACATACACTCACGCCTGTATCCCCGAAGGGGTAGGCAGAGGCGTAATTAACGCCTACATTCTGCCAATTATTATTTAGTCCTATTCACGTAATAGAGAGCAGGGCTACTGCCGTCATCTTTGCGTTTTTGGGAATGGGATGGGACGGTAATTAATAATACAACGGTAAAATTAACAGTTATAATTATTAAAACAAAGAATATTTTCGTTTTTTTTTTTAAACGTGAAAGTTCTAAGGTTATTTTTTATTAATATGCTGTTATTTGCACCATCTGTAAGACAAAAAGGTAGTGCACAGGTCAAAATGAACAAAGCATAAGAAGTTCATGGTACGCATAGACGTTTAGTTAGTTCGTAATTTATGTAGATTTTTTGTTAAAACTTATATGTTATTACATATTAGTTTTAACCAAAAATTTGAAACAATAAAACATATTCCAATCAGGTTAATTTTATTAAACCATATAGGTACAATATTTTTGTCTCTACTTAACGACTGAGATATTCAGTTTCACTTTTCTGCTCCCTAAGGAAAGAGGTACATACTTCTAAATTGTCACATATTAGTACTTCAGTAATACAAGAGATATAAATGTTGATAATATTATAATTGTGACCTAAAGGTACATGGACAACGATCCGAAAGCTGTAGCGAGCATCACAAAAACCACGTCGAACCAATAATTCATGCTAAATATAACGCGACACAATTATAAGTCATCCATCCATTCTGATCTGTGCAAAATCATATTCATCCTCTAATACCATTTTCGCAATGACATGCACTTTTTGCCATTCAAATGGGGGACAGTTGTGTTTTTTCTGTATGGATACAAGGACTCTAGGCCCCATACATCGTTGCCGCGAACGATTACGCATATTTTTGCTCACACGTTATTAGGGGTGCCGTGTGTGAAAAAAATTTACTATTATAAATAAAAGGAGCCTAACAAAGGGATGGGAGAGCGATCGGGGTCACTAGGAAACGGCGGTTTTGATACGGGAATTTTTTTACCTGGGGATTTTTTTTCATTAAAATTTCGGGACTCAAACTTTATAGAGGTAGCCAGTCAGTCTGTGTTCATCTGCGAAGATGATCACATGTTTTATGACTTCGAGATTCTTGGTGCAGTGGTCAGTGAATACTGGACATCGTTTAGTTTTAAAGCTTTTTTAGTTTTAAGTTTAAACTTTAAGACAAACATTAGTATAAGACACTCACAGTGAATAAGTGCTTTAAGAAGACCGAACATGGATTTATCATCGCGCAGTAAGTCAAGATTTTTTGACTCGGGCATCGACTTAAGACGAAAAGGTATTTTCTTGCGAAAATTTTTCAACTTAGATCGTTTTGTTTATATGTTCGTAGAACTCGAGTTAATAAAGATTGTGAGGGGGCAATAAACGGGGCAATAACCAATACTGAAGATAAATTGGAAAGTAATAAGGCAGTGAAAATGATATCTGTCCCCGAAAGATATCTGTATATGAATCTGAACGAATCGGATGCCGTTCATATTAACATATAAATGAGTGCGTAAGTGGACTGAGCGTTATAGTGTATATCGCCCTGCGTATAGTACAGATCTACCCTGAGTTATATGGGCTATATAAATTGATATGATTTAATTGTAGTATTATGCTAAGATTAGATTGATTGCTGACTAAGCGGAGATAAGGATACCTATTAGTCTTGAGGTTGTGGCCAACAGTTCTGTTATTTGTTCGACGTATCTGTAGTCAAATAGATTTTCTATATCAATATATTTGTTGGCATGGCTTTTGCAGCTTTCTCAAAACATGATCTGTCTATTTAAAATAACTAATGACATATTTTAATAATGTTTTAAGTGAATCTTAAATATTTATATTAAAAATATCTTATCTTATATTTTTCAAACGCTACAAATTACATTAAAAAATGTCAAATAAAGCAATATACATATTCATAACCTTAACAAACATGAAGTGATATTCAAACATATATTTCAAATTAACTGCATTTGTCTGCCCATTGCCCAATACGCGCCTCTGAGGTTGTATTTCAAAATAATGACTGCGCAATAGACATTGGCTTATTTAACTTATTTTAAGAACTTTGTTTTATTTCAGATATATATATGTGAGTTTAATGAAGATGTTAATGTTGCTACATGTAATATATGACACGGCTATCAGGGTACACATTTATATAAGTTTTATTTGAATTTGAAGGAATCTTATTAGAGTTGATTTTCATTTATACGTAATTCAAAAAAGTGTTTTATATAACTTTAAAAAATATTCTATTAGTATTTAACTACACTAACCTTTAAAAAAAGGGCATATTTTATCGGAATTAAAGGTTTTATATATTGTATTTTTTTTACCTGCATGTTAAAAAACTTTGCACATAAGCCATCCGCCAGATATGTTGGCAAGCGGTACTGATTACTGATTACCGCCAGATACTGGTAAATTAGCAAATAATCGTACAATTCACTTACGGCATTAAATATATGCTATATAAATACAGCAATGGTGTCACACCATTGCCATCACAATTACCCCGTTGTAATTAATTAAATTATAAATTATGAGGGCCTAAAATCTAATAAAGATTTGAGGTATTTCCTACCAAGTCTTGCAGATCTACTATGCTTTTAAAGTCACATTTCCTTTACGTGGATATATAATGAACTGAAGTTGTTCCCCCTCCCCTTCTACCATCTCCTCACATCCCTTCCTTAAAAGGCCCCAAAGGCGGGCATCGCACTTACGACTCTTAAGTTGGTGGTGGCCATGGACGGCGGTTGTCATATTTAGGTGACCCGTCTATTCTTCTATCGCATATAATATGAAAAAATAAAAAAAATGTAACATTTATTTTTATTGTTATCAGCTGCCGTTAGTTTTAGGAGAATATTCATGATTTTTGATTGCTTATACACAACATTTTGCCTACAAAAGTGCAGTGCAAGGATAGCTACTGCTGGCACAAGTCCCAACCGGACGAAGCTTTATAACCCCAATTTTATTGCTTTAGGAAAATCTATGCCTTACTCTGCATATGGATATACGTTTTCACGATGTGTTTTGTCTGGAAAAATATTCAGACTGTTGTTAATTGCATGACTATTAACGGCTTACTTTTGTTATTTATTCATTGGGCTTAGTGATAATACTCTCTGACATATTAACTAAAGATCACTATCTAAAGTCAAATTCAGAAAGTTTCAGTTGTACTTAATTTATAAAAACAACTGAGAAATATGCCTATAAAATGCGACTAGTTACTCAACCAGTTTTTAATACCGGTTATCAGTTTGTAATTCCCAGACACAAATATACATACTTAGTAACTATGAATCAAGGTAGTTGACGACTTAACCGTTGTGCTAACCTTTCAGACATTTGCATTTTGTGGTACCATTTTCAAATAAACGGGCAAATGACCTTCATAATGCAGAAGACCATAGGACACCTACGTCACTGGTATAGTGCAAACATTTTGCAATTTTTTGATAGCTAGTGATCACTGATCTATCGGTTATAGCAAACTAAACCTCTGAAAACGTTTTATTATAAAGCTAAATATAAGACGCAATTGTAGTAATAAATACAGTCGGCAGCAATAATTAGTGGCCGGCAGTTAACGACAGTGCCGTACTGGAATTAAGATTTTTGCCATAAATGCCCGGCTGGAGATAAAACTGCCGCGCTAAGGATTAGGGGTTAAGTGTCCGCTTTAACTGGCATTGTTGTAGTGATGTGAGAATTATATCGATAGAATTTAAAAAAAAAAACGAAATATGTGGTTACCAGAAAAAATGTGCTAGGCTAGCAAATACATACATATTTGGTATATCATTAGATTTTAATATATAAAGGAAATTATACATACATACATACGCTCACGCCTACCTGAGCTTTATTACACACCCACATTTTGCCTATTAGAATTTAGTCCCACTAACATAATAGCCTATAGCCATTTATCGGGCACTGTTTGACTGTATACGGTCCCTTATGCCCGATCTCTTAGTCGACTTTTACGACATCACCAGGAAGGGATGGGGTGGCCCTATTCTACTCCACCGTGAACCACACGGCACTAAATATAGGAATATATAGTAGAGAGATATCTATAGGAATTGATAACTTATGATATATGCGATACAAAAAACAAGTACAAAGAAATATAACACAAAATATTTTTGTAACACCTCAATTAATGAGTTAGTAAGTAGCTATGATAAATTTGACGCGTAATGATATTTACGTGATCATTTCTGATATAATATAAGTACAAGATAACTTTTATTATAAATACTTTTATTTTGTTATTTAATTTATAAACAACCGAATTAGATTAGATTAATACTCGTTCAAACTATCGATAAGTTACATATAGATGTATTTTTTCCTCACTAGTGTATTTCAGTGTAGTGGCAGACAGTCCGGTGTGGCGTTTTTATTGACACTCGTACCGTGACAAATATCTTCAGGAAGAACATACTCCTTCCCCGTCCGTAAGGGTTCACTTGGCACTGTTCTTCGTATGGCTCATATATTTTACGATCATAGCTTAGCTTCAGCTTATATTTTTGTCTAAAATAATTTGTTTTTAGAAACTGAATGATATTTAGATTTTTACATAATAGTTAGATAGTTGACAATTCTGACATAACAATAGACACAAAATTATTGGATCTAAATATCTATTTATATTTAGTGGAAGTACTAAAAACACTTTCGTTATTATGCCATCGGCCTTATTAAAAGAAATTAGCAGTATAAATTTTCACTTTCAATTTTTATAACCAATTTCTATTAAGGGATGTCCATTCGACTCCCCAGGCTCAGAATCGTGTTACACACCTAAAGCGAAAAAAGGGAAAAAATTCAAATCCCTCTAACGAAGAGACCCAATACACAGGAGGCCTCTGTTTTTCTCAGTTATTGCGATATTCCGCCCAGTATTGGGTATCAGTAACACGATTACTGACCCGACCTTAATTTGATCAGCTAGTGTCGTGGCCGCAATTTTTTTCGTGTTGTTAAACCCCAGGGAACTTTATTTACCTGAGCTATATAAATAGGTATTGATAAGCAATCTTTTATGAAGGCGACCCAAATTGAGTTTAGTTAAATCAAGGAGAATATTGCGGTGGACTGAACTGCGTATGTCAAAGTTTGTTAGTAAAGATTAAGTTTTTCTACGAGATTGCAGTGTTTTGAGGCACAAATTTGAAAAAAAATCTTGCTATTATTGTTTTTACAATTTAAATATGAAACGAATAAAACACGATACTTCTCTTAAGAAAAAATTACAAATTCTTTATTGGACAGTGATCCCTTTAGCTCCCTTGGGTCGGGGAAAAAAAAAACAACAAGATGAAGATAATCAGCCGTTTTTGTCGCTCGGAATTACGTCGGATAATTTGATTAGCTATCGGTGGGCGAGAACCGTCCCCTTAAGAGGTAATCCTATTTTATAGGTAGGCCCTTTAATCTAATAGATGCTAGGTGTTTTATATTAGGCGCTTCTGATTGTATCTTACCTTTATTGCTTGTTATAACGATTTTGTGTATACTAAAACTTATCACTTATAAACTGGTATTTTCATTTCTTGGCTTTCAAAAACGATTGCTACTCCGCCGTATTTGGTTTTAATGCTTGCTATTGACTCACTTTGAGTATATATATATATAACTCAATGTATGTTTCAATTTCAAGTATTTAACCTAAAACTCTCCCCTCTATCAGCTAAGTGTAATTATAGGTAAAAAAGCAAGGGTTGCGGAGTGGCCACGTTGAGAGAAGTGACGTCATTAGCACGCTGTTGACACAACCCGCCTTCTGACGTGAATGGCGAGGCTAAACTGGCTGTATGGGCGTGTTCCAATAAGCTACTATGTGCTTTCACTAGTTGGTAATTACTGGACCGTTTTTTCGACATTTCAAGGAAAAAAACTTAAATCCAAATTTTGACTTTAGTGTGATTAGATGACCATATGTATAGTTAAATATCTTTCTTATTTAAACAGAATTTTTATTTCGATTGAATGTGTGTGATCTAGGTCCTGAGGTCGATATCATAGTTGTGTGATAAAATGTTTTTGGCTTCTTCTCTTACCAAATTCTCATTAGGATCAGTTATAACAATCGTCATCAGCCTATCGCAGTCCACTGCTGGACATGCGCCTCTCCCATTGCATGCCACTTCGATCGATTTTCGGTAGAAGCCAATATACTCATGAAATTTTGACAGGCATTCCAACACTCGTTTGACCGATATATCCCAATGGCCTTACCACGTTGATTATTAAAGTAGTGCCTAGACTTGAATTTTTTAAATGCTTACTAAATGTTAAGCTTTAACAAGAAATTGCATGACTATCCAACATAATATAAACAAAGGCCTTTCAAACAAATTAAAGCAAGCTCTAAATCTCAATTTGCCGACACAGAGTATTCTCAATAGGCTTTTGTGCCGTATGTCCATTTCCGACAACTCGGCCTTTGAATAAAGTAGCTGTCAAAGAGGCCGATGTCAAAATTCTTTGGTATTCATAAGATGAAAACATAAAAAGAAAATGAAAAGTTTTTTGACAATTCGACTCTTTCGTGTGGATTAAAATGGTTGAAAGTCTAGATTGACCAAATTTTAGGGTTACCAATTTAAAAAAAAAACATGCTGCTAAGTGAGATCCTATATGTCAAACTATTTCAGAATGAATACTTTAACATATGTAAATTAGCTCCATATTAATAGAAAATGTACATATATTGTAAGTGTGGAAAGTTTAAATTTTGGGAAATAGCAACTTAGGTACATAATATTATTGATGCGATGAAGTATTGTACTTCGAAAATAATATTCCAAATTTGAACGATTGCCACACCCAAAGCGAAATCATAATAACACTACAACAATAAACACCCCCGCAACATTTGATATCCACTCTTATTATTTTTATTTTCGATTGATTGTCGTGAAAAATGTACGATTTCTATACAAAACCACTAGGGTCCGCGATCCCCTGCCAATTAATGTTGGTCACGGTGGTCACAGTTATGTCAAAGTTAGACACTTTTTTTGTCACTAACACAACATATACAGAATAAACGTATTTTCCATCACATCCATTTTGAATAATTCAAAAATTTTAAGTAAACTTTTAAATTTACGTCAAAGGCATTTCACAAATTAACACAGTGGTACATTTCGAAGCTGTGCCGGTGGGGACAGAATGTAATTAATAATTAATGCAACGAACGGCCAAGTAGGAACTTTGCTAACACAGAAGTTACTTCTAGCAGCGCGCTGTGACCTTTTCTGTGAAAAAACAAATGTCGAGATATAAATGGCATGTTACGCCGTGTGTAGTAACGAGCTAATTTAAACTTTTCGGTCTCTCAGTCCTTTCGGAGGGTGTCTCCCTTCTCGTCACCTGAGGCGACTGTCCTTGGTTAGACGCTACTTTTCAATAAAATAGAAATAAAATGCACGCTCCTCTTGCGTGGGTTTTGGAATCTGAATAATTAATTTCGAGTTTTCACCTTTCTTTTTTTAATTTACTATACATTCAAATATAATCGATTGACGATCGATTGGACTACAATTTTAAGTTGATTATAGTCTATCAATATTATGATTCAGTTGTTATTATCTGTAATGTTTATCATGTTTGATAATACTAGAGTGATAAAATGTAATACTGTTACGTTGTATAACGAACCCAATATCTACCAATATCTTGGTTTAACTTTAAACCAATTTGGAAATATAATTTAGATTACCACCCTCGCGCGATATTAGAGTCATAAATCACAGAAACCTCTGATTCATATTGTGGGTGTGAAGTTTTTGTCCACACAGCGCATGTGTGATAAGTGTTGACCAGTGTCCACTCGCATGCAGTGGGTGTGGCTACGCTTTATTTATCCGATTGTGACTTCGAGTTGATCCACGGTGTAGATAAATTTCCACGTAAATTGATAGGGTTTCGATTGTGTATAGGTAAACTTGTATTATGTATAGTGTTTTTTTTTTATGGGTAACAGGTTTAAAACAGTTACAAGGGAGTTTTATACAAAGGATTATCATACGATATTACTTGTAGTAATTTGTTTTTTTTTTTTAATTGGTCACGATTGGTAAATATGAAAACTTGCGTAGTCTAAAAAAAAAGGTTTTTACACTAGTATAAAATTTTCAACTAGATAAGCTGTTTTTATCAAAAAAGAACATCTGACTACATCATAAATCTCATTAGTAATTTTAGCTAAATAGCTGTTTTAGCTTAATGCAAAAAAATAAGTCTATATTTTGTAATTAGCTACGTACCGGCTGATAAAATGTCTATTTATTCCGTTCATAACCAATTTAAACTTACCACGTGCTACTGCTAAAATAGTTACACAGGCACAGGACCCAAAGTCACCTTCCTTCCTACTTCCTGAGGAAGTGCTTCCATTTGCCACGAGCCGTCACCTTTAAAAATTAACATTATACAAAACATTTACATAATATACCCTCTAAACAAACTAGGTACGGTATACAAACAAAGAACGTCGAATCACGTAGGTTTTTAGCTATATTAATTTAGTTCTCCGGTTACAATGCAATACAACCCCCCTATAGACATTTTACAGAATGACAGGGTTGTCAGCTTGCTTAATTGGTGAACAGCACTCTACCAAGTAGGTCTCGATTGGTTCTAAGTTCATATTGAGCTCGTGAGCTTTGACTCAAAATGTATGAGTTTAAGGATATGATAGGCAGGTATGGGTCCATAACCCTTATTTCAAAAGTAGGTCGGTAGTACTCGGTTGGGTAGCTGTAACTTAGGGCCTTGTTTTTGTTTAAAAACCTGTGATTTGCGACTGAAAGCTTTCAGGTATACATATGTATGTTACATATTACACATTTTTTACCAATTTATTTTTTCCAAACTTGGCAGCCCTAAATTCAGTGAACATTAAGTTTCACAAAGAAATTGTAGGAAAAATAATAATAACAAGAGGGCAATGTAAGGGCGTCTACACAGTACTTACATGAAATTAGCTTGCGAGCAGCTTTGATGTGCCGACCAATTGTGCGGGGCTTGCGAAAGCGCCTTTATAATGTAAGGCGTCGGCGCGTCTTATTCGCTCAGCTATTTATATTGAAATGTTAATTAATATAAAGTGTTAATTATATATGTACTAGTTGAGATTTGGAATGTACGTAGCCCTACTTTTGATTTCATAAATGGTGGTTTAGATATAACGGTCAGCAATATTCGCTTTATAATTCAGGAAAATACTGACAAAAGAGGATGTAATGATTTTTTAAACAAAACTTGTGGCTGTGCTACTTACTCGTTTCTCAAACCTATTCACAACAACAGCTCTGTCCTACAAAATCTTAGACTTAGCTCCAAAGAATTATATCCGGATAAATACGGATAATAATTTATATTGTATTTCAAGTTCTTTGTGTACTAACACAGGCCAGGGGACCGCTTCACTCTTATCTCTTCCTTGTTTAGTAAATACAGTTATTTCAATTATTCCATTTATTTAATTTTGTGTTCGTTTTCCTATCTGCATTCTTATTATCTGTTAAAAATTCACACACTGACTCTTTTGGAGTTGAAGCTAAGTACTACAATAATTAAGGCAGATCATGCTCTAAATTATCTTTTAAAGTTTTTACTAATTAAAAATATAAGCAAAGATATACATGTTCCTGCCTTTTTATTTACGAGACCGACTAATTAACATGTAGACCACAAAGCAGAAGTTAAATATATATTTAGAGTAAAAAATGTGCAGGCTAATAGTTTGACCCAAAACTTAATCTCAATTTAGTCAGGATCCAATTACATCTGTTAAAAAAAGTATTTTAACTTTCTTGTCACAACAAAGAAACAACCCTTTCAAATACGGACCGCAAGCAAGATGGTTATTACGGGCCTATTGTAAGGAGATAAGCGGTCAACCCTACAACTGACACCTCGCAACACCGTGACTGCAACAACCAGCAATTAAGGGTTATTTAACACTTAAATGATTGAAAGAAAGTGTCATTGCCCATATGTTTGACGAATGTTGTGAAACTTTTTTACTTATAATACCTGGTATTAATACTCTTTGGGTTAAATGTTTGTCAAGTTTAATGTTGCATGTTTTAATAATAGATTCTTAAATGACTCGATTTAAAAAACAAACAAAATACTATAGAAATCTAATTATTTTGATTACGTAGACAGTAGACGTATACACGTTTGTAATCTTTGTAGGTCAGAATAACTCGTTTCTTATTAAAAAAGGCTTATAATTATAAAAAAAACAAGCAATAATTTTATGAAACATGTGTATGTTTAAGTAACCATAAAATAAGGAACAATATTTCTGTCAGCCAATATTTTAAACTATTTTAATTTATTTTAAGAGTACTTGTGTTGTGCTCTAAGATATCGGTAAACCACTTAGAGTGCCGGGTTCTAAGCAGATAAGGTATGTCGTTACTTCATCACTGGTCATTTTTTCTTGCATATTTTCCTCGATTAAGAAGAACGTTGTTTTATATACTGCTTTTGTTTTCTGTCCTATCCTATTCTCTAAAAATAAAAAAATAAACGATGAAAGAAATTTTAATGTTTTTACAATAATATAACCACTATATACATAGTAGATTTCCAACGAAATGTGTCATTTTAACCCACGTTTTCTTCCACCAGCGGATGCGGACAGCGCGGCAGAAGGTGGGGGGTCGCCTACTCCCGGGGTGCCAGCAGACACGTTGACCTGCGGCGCCTGTCGACGGGCCTTCGCCCTTGCCGACATCGTGCGGTTTATACAGCACAAAATTTCCTCGTGCGATAAGGACCTCACTTCGTACCATTGTTACAGTGCGGGTAAGTTTCTAATTATTTAAAATAAAATGTAAACTAACACGCTTACCGGTTATTAATTAGTGTGTGTGTTACTGTGTTTCATTCAATAACAACACTTAATAGTGAAATCAGAAAGGAATTTGCAACTCGACACCATCGTTTATTATTGAACATAAAGGTAAGATCGACCATACTATAAGACGATTCAGTCAGACTGTGGCGACATTTACAGTGGTTTTCAATGACAATAAGACCATAATTTTATCTACTATCCTAATAATAAAAAGGGACATTATTTTTACTTACTCGAGTTTGCCAGTGTCATGGATTTTAAGTCTAAATAAGAACTGATTACGACAGGTCCTAATTCCGACCAAGAAGATGGGTCAAGACCTGGACAAGTCTCGAGCGGAAGCACCAGTGTCCGGAGGCCTTCGCTTCTTACAGCAAGAAGACCTCCTAGCAGTCGAGTGCATACCCCTCCCCTTGCCAGCCCATCTATAGCGCCACCAGACCTTTTGGAAGATGGGGGTGCTTCTAGTACTCCTAAGCGACTATTAGACGGTGGGTAAAACTATATATTACCGTTCAATAATTCTTCTATCATCCAACAGCTAAATAACAACAACTAAATAAAGAACACATATTTTACCAGTATTTTTATAATATAGCTGTGGAATAAAAAGCTGTTACTACTACAAAACTGGTTTATTGTATGTCTGAATATAACAGCAACAACTAAACGAGGACTCCGCATTGACATAAGCGCGAGCTGTCCAAAACTTTTGATACTAACATACTTTGTCTAAACTGCCGTTTATTTTATCTGAATTCTAAATTAGAATAGTGAAAACCCTCTTATTTTTTTTTATTACCTATTCTATTTTCTTTTTTTACTCTGCGAAAGTTATGTTATAAGCACACGACAACGATATAAAAGTATAATTCAGACTTTTTGTCAGCAGCTGATACCGAAAACTCAACTCCGAAAAGGAGGGCATCTACTTCACCGATGCCTTCTAGTTCTCCCGATGAAGACATCAAACCTAAGATCAAACAAGAACATATGGACACCTCTGGGTCACCCGAGGATCAGAAAAAATCAAGAACTGAAGTTGCCGATGCCGAATCGAACACTATGCATAGTGGTAAGTGAATTTATATTCGTAAATTAAATAAAAAAACAGAAAACAATTTGTAGTCTGAGTTTCAAAATCATTAAAATAAGTTACCTAGGTGTCAGGTAAGGTTATGTAAGTCATATGTGCATCATTAAATTCATAAATGAATTGTTACTCAAATTGACCACAAAAACTTAATGATACCTGTAACAGTCATTAGCAGCGCCAACTCAATGACAATGCCCAACAAAAAATCATCAATGTCTTGCTTAAAATGCACTTCCTTGCTGCATCAAACTGTATACATACATATATATGCAGAAGATTCTAAGCGCTATAAGTAGTCTACAGACTAAATTTCTGAGTAATATTTTTTTTAGACATTCAGTCTTTCGTACAATCCTTACCATCTTAAAAGTGAAAAGGACACGTGTGCTTGACAATATCTACAGCTTTAAAAAGTTTAACGTCATGCACATGACGGTCAGATGCTTATTATATTGATGATTTCTCACTAGTCTCAAAGGATTCTTTGTTGACGGTTTTATCTTTACCAGTTTGTCACGCAAGATGTTGCACAATGACAATGTTGGACAATCATGCAGATTCTGCTTCGTCACTGTGTGTCCATACATTTCAAATTGGGCCTTAATCCCGACAGTAGTAACAGGATGTTTCAAATTGCACCTTTTGTTTTTTGAAAAAAAGAATTTCTTCAGGTGACTGATAATTAATTTATTATACAATGAAAATGTCAGCGTACTCTAGTCGCTGATAAGTATATTAGTACGTCAGCCACACTAAATTGGAAAAGGAAAGGTGACGTATTGAATACAATTGGTTTATAATATATATGTGATTTATCATCATTATGTATACACCAATTTAATAAAAATAATATTAAAGTAATATCGATCTTCACTATCAATATGGTTGTTAGTTTGATACACAATAACCACTGTTTGGAGATACGTTGATCTAAAAATAAAAAGATTTTTAACTAAAAATGTACGTCTATATAAAAATTCACTTCACTAATCCTTAACCCGTTTCAATAAAACGTAGGATAAATAAAAGCGGAGATAGCTTCAAACATCTGTATAAGCGAGCAATCTTGTGAGGGTGGTTCGAGAAATAATCTATCGGAGACTAACCCTTTGTGCGGCCAGATGTGCTGTCATTTGACACTTTTGTATTAAACCCGTTGCACAACAAAGCCTTCCTTAAAACCCGAAAATTGTGCACCGTTCAGAACGCTCCACCCGCATTCTGTCAGCTACTTTACTAAATGCAACAAAAGATATTAAGTTGACATAAATTTTACTACCTTTTTATTTTTATTCTTATTATAACTGCAACATGATTTTAATTACAAAATGGTCAGTTTTATTACTCTAAAAATTGTCAATATATAGGTGATAAACTTATGATATATTTCCCAATTTAATATCGTCGATTGAAGACAATTCATTCTAATTCATAGAAAACTATTTTAGAAAACATATCCTTTTTATATCAACAATATTGTTCAATTATCTTTTTATATCTTAACCTTTATAACCAAGACCTAAACATACTTTGGGTTATTTAAAACGTTGATAAGCATATCGTTCGATTTTTGTAGCCACATATGTAGATACTGATACGAAGTTAGATAGGTACTGGATACATATACGTAATTTTTATATCTGAACACTAAATATGACGTTATTGGCTCCCTGTATAATCTGTATTGCGTTAGCGAAGTGTCAATTGCAGGTTTAGCTTCAGCACCAGTTGTTTCGGATTATTGCGTTTATCCTAAACGTTCATATTAACCCTTCTAAGTGAGCTGTCAAAGCAACCATTTTCAATATACTATAAGGGTCCCATCACAATAAGGTATCGCAATATATTATTTTGGTAACCAGAAACAAAAGAGCCCATATATAAATACACTCGGCTTTTCAAACCGCATTCATAACGGATAGTTATTGTCAAAACAAGAACATAACTCTAATGGTGACAGTAAGTCGTGACCTCGTGCCAACTTAAAAAAGGATCTTAATTTTAATTGTATTATTCCGTACATATTAATTAACCCCATCGCAGTACAGACAGATAAAAGGGATGATTTAGGAGAAAAAAATTATTTGCATGAGCACACGATTGACGCACGCGTATTGTTGTCATCTGCCTTTTGTGATGACCCTTACGTTAACCGTAACCGTAACGACGGTTAAATAGTTTATGTTTTACACAAAAATATCAAGTATTCAGCCTTCCTACATTGTAATTGAGTCCTTTATCGCGGAACATATGACTGGCGTTAATGACCTTCCATGCTGAGATAACTGCGATGTTATAATTGTCAAAGATGCTACCGAGGTTCCATTGTTAGGAACGGCTTTTATAATTTTTTAAAGATAAAAAAATGTTTGGCGTGTTCCTGACACGTGGTACAAGCTCATGCGTTCGCCGTGACCTATGGAACTCTTTTAAGCGTGACACAATGCTCATGGATATTTTTAGTTTTTGTATAAACGGGAAGGTGGCTAAGTGGTGGGTTTGAAATAAGTGGGTTTTAATTTTAGACGTGACGTCTGAGACTTATTAAAGTGTGAGGGGAAGTTTGTCTCGTGCCATTCGTTTGTCCTTTCAGTTTGTGGATTGTATATGTATTCAGACCTTTGTGGTCGATTACGAGTATTAAAAATTTAGCAATTGTACAACTACATATATTTCTGTTTAATGTTCAGTCGTTGTCTGACAAAGAAACTGCGTCTGGTTATAGAATCTGTGTCCACAAAGCCACAGTCATTAACATTACAAAACATTGGTGAACCAATGGCCGTCACTTGTTTGTATCAAAACAAATATTGTTTCAAGTGTATATCGGGTCCAGTGTTTGGACTTTTTGTTTGGTTTATAAATTAATGTGGAATTGTCAGAGTGAGAATACATATTCCATATTCATATTGTATATCCTGCTGCTTCTTTGGATATTTTTAAATACGTACTTTCCATAATATCTCTCATGTTTCATCTGTTTTATTTTGCCCGCAATTTAATGCTCACCAGTGTGTGACGTGAACAATGATATCTATATCGATTTCTCCAGGACCCCAGATAAAAATTATCCTTTTAAACTCGGCATGCACGGTTTGACGCACCTCAAAACGGTCAGTCGCTCGGTGCGGCCTAAACAACTGCACACTTTTTTACTTACTCACTCACGCGAAATAAACGTCAACAATGAGGTTCAAACGGCCAACGATGGGTTGCTCTATCTGTAGACTAATTACGCATTCATAGACGGTACTTCTGATAAAATATCGCCCCCGCAAATGATTCCTCGATTAACTCTCGTCCAAGATATTTCCATATCAAGACATGTTTTCTTAAGGGTCGACCACAAAAGGGACATCTCGGAGCCCAATCTTTAATCCTATCTCGGGGACCTTTGCGAGCAAATTTAAATTTCTTTAGAAATATCGTCCTTATTATGTACGTGCGGGTTTCTATTCCTTGCGACGTTCGTAGGCGAGATAACGTAAGTTAAGTCCGAGAAGAGATTGTTGTGAAAAAACTACCGCTAACTTTGACGAGATCCCATCTCCTCTAGAGTATCCATTCAAATTTGATCTCTATGTCGAATGCGTAAATTTATATTTTGTGCGTAGCTTTTCGGATTAGTAGAACCTTATTTTGTATATGAGGTGATAAGTCTTTATGAGGGGTCAACCTTTTCTATAGTGAACCTCACCCTTTTAGTGAAAAGAGTCCGTTGATAGCTGATTTAGGAATAGTGATAATGCATTGACTGTGTGTAAATATATCATAGATTTATTTTATGATAGATTGCCACTCGACCGTTGGCTTTTGGAATACCGTTGATAGATTTGTGCTTATAGATATGTGTTTGGAATTTTAGAATACTACATGCAAGGCATATTATGAGCGGGTGCAATGTGCATTTGAATGGCTGCCATAGTTGATTTGTGGTTAATCCGAATAGGACGCCTATGGTCGTTGGTTGGTGGAATTCGTTAATTAAAAAATTGCGTTTCCCTTGATCAAAGCTGTATATCAAGGGTTTGATGTTTGTTGGTCTTCATTAAGCTTTTTTATACAAACTATTTGCAAGTAACTGATCATCTCGTTTTTAGTGCACTGGATTCTGGCATTGGCAGCTTATTTACGTTTCTAATATTATTTATTAGTTGATTATTATATCACTCTTTTATATAATTCATTTTTTTATAACTATTCATAAATTACAGACACACATATTATAATTTAGATTCAATTTAGTATATTTTACGTACACATTAAGTTCATTATTACTACCCTGTTTGATTGATTTATACTTTGCTCACAAAGTTTTGATTATACTATTTCTTTCTTACCTGGACAATATTTTTTATCTTTATATTATAATTTCTTAAAGTTTAATTTGAATATTGTATCTTCTAATTTATATATATAGAGTTTTAGCATGAGTAACACAATCATACATAAATACATTGTATTACAATACACGCAACACTTAAACGCATCGGTGCACTGAAATCAATTTTAAAATCCACGAAGGACCCTGTCCCCTCCACTTTATTGTTTTTCCAACATTTTTTGTAATATGTGGTAATGGTCGGCACACATGTGTCGACATGTTATTATGAGTTTAAAATAGCCCAACACAACGTGTCGGGGACGAATTTTCGTCAACATTTGTGTCTTAGTTTTGGGTGAATGTGATCTTGTTATTGGCTTAAGCGTTAGAAGTAGAGGGTTGGAATGTGTAGAGGTTTTAAGGAAGACATCGAAATGATTTTTGCCATAACAAATTATGACAAAATGGATAAGTTCTGTATTGCGAACTACTATTACGTAAGTATTAATTAAAATATGTATTACATAAAAAATGCAGTTTATTTATGAAGACCAATACTGGTCATTCGGCCTTACCCATTTTTTCTATCCCTCCCGTCCCCCAATTTAAGGATTAAATGGCAATTGAAATCTCCTTGTAATAATTATGACTGTTTATTAAATCTGTGGACAACAAAATGAATTTGAATTGACTACCTCTTCTCTTGCAAACCTAGTAATATATAAATCTTCTGAATTTATACGTACATAACGTATGAAGCAAGAAGAGTAAAAAGTGAGTAGAGCCAAAACACAACTTCTAAATACATATTACAACATTAATTAAACAGTGGAAGCTCACACTACTTACATAAGGGCGTAACTGTCAGGGCGCAAGCAACAATTTGTGGAGTAATGTGATAGTTTAACTTGTTTACAAAAATCAGTGTTTTAACGGTGGGCGCGGTAATGCGAGTCACGAAGGCTTGCTTATAACTATATTTAATATACATAATAGCGTGGAGTGACTACGGAGCTAAATTGAGGTATCTGCTTATATAGATGTATACATACATATGTATGTAAATTCTCTTATGAAGACGTGTAGTCTGTCTACTTACTCCAAATAGAATCAATATTATATGGAAAGTTTAAAAGTGAAAGGGTAATAACAAAATAACAATGTGTATCAATTCAAATTGATTTATACTTCCACTGCAGTCCGGTGTAGTAGACTACGGAGAGCACAACCGATGGAGACAGTTGGTTGACAAACTCGGTCAATAGAATCACTATTGTGTGCATTGAGGGAGCGACTAAGATGAAAATATACTCTCTTGTCTTTATTCTTTCCTGTACTTAATAACCCAATAAAACAAACTACTTAGAAAAAACCTGTAACATTATATTTAAATTTATAGAATTTTCTCATTAATTATATACACGAATATTAATAATTGTCGTGTTGACTTAAGGTCGGGGTCATTTCTCGTAACCATATTCTTTTGTTATGCAAAACACTTGTGCAGCTTCTGACGGTCAAATCGGTCAATATGTAACATGTTTAAACAATAAGTCACAAAATATTTTTTCAGTTGCAACCTTCTGAATAATGGGTGTGACCCAGACATCATTGAAATGAGTTAATGATTTGAATGACCTATACGAAGTTAATATAATATTCTTTATAACATTTAATACGTAATTACGGTAAATGCTGAATATTATACTTACCCATATTTACATACCCACTTTCTCATATGCATGCTGCAAATGGAAAACTGAGTATCTACGTGTGTGTGTGACTGTGTACCATGTATACACAAATGGTCACATATTGCTGTTTATTGTTACCGCATAACTCCGTCAGTTATCAACTGATTTCAAAATCCTTTTAAGTGTATGGCTATTCTTCCATTTAGTTGTAGTCAACTTGAGAAATAGCCATAAACACATATAGACATCCAGATAAAAATACAGCTTCTGTAGTTTTTCATGATAGGCAATTGAAGTCGCTTGGTGTACTTTTACAAAAGTGAATTATTTATTTAAGGCATTTTTGTAACTCCTTCATTGATATACTAATTAATTTATATTTCATTTAGGTCACAGATTATAAATTATAAGAACATTTTATAAAAACGTAGACGAATCGTGCGTATAAAATAGGATAGAAATACTGAAATATGGACAACATAACCACTGCGTATTATTTATGTCACTTTTGAATTCACGGAATTAAAAATGAGCAAAATCAAAATCAAATTTCTTTATTTTATAATATTAATAAATTTACACATCTTACACCGGGCCTTCTGATCCCAAACTAAGGAAAGTCTATGCTAATGTAACGAGACTGCTAATAAACATACCTTATATATATATATAAATTACACTAAGACACAGAACAAATGACCGTGCTTTTCACAAAATTATTTGTCTCGGGTGGGAATAGAACCCACGAGCTCGAGAATTCCATGTCTTTAAAAACTACTTGATATATTTTATTTAACAAATTTCTAATTGCGTACTTCAGCTTTTCCATTAGCGCTCTAATCACAACTAACAATTTTTTACCAATACACACCAAAAAACCTCAAAAAAGGTTGAGTGGATTAGCGGCTGATTACAATAAATCAGTATACCTAATCCGCAAAGAGATTTATGCCGTTATCGATGTCGATAACACAATTTGATTTATATGTAGATTATTATCAAATCAATTGACAAACACGCCATTGCCTCGTATTGGAAATGACACTTGGACATTAGTAATAGATTTAAAATTAAAATCTACTATGTGACATTGGTTTTCTTTTTAATGAAACTTGCATTTATATAATATAATGTATAGCTATAGACTATTTTATGATTTTTTAAAGTTATATCGAGACTTACAAAAACCATAAAAATCATTTGGTATTCAAAAAATCTGAAGTAATTATAGTTAGCTCCAAATCTTCTTAATCTTCTTTAAATCTTCTTAACCGTGATAGAGCCATGCTTAGGCACGAATGAGCCGGCTCGACCGATGCGATACCACGGCCTAACAATTAACCGGTGTAAGGAACGCTTGCGTTGCATTTCCCCGAAATTAATGAGGTTTCCGGAGGCCCAACTCCGCCTCTCCTCTTTCTTATCTCCTCATCGACCCTCTATTCTTTCCTTGCTTACCCCGTACCCCTCATCACTTTCAAAGGTGGGCGGCGCACTTACGACTCTTGAGTTGCAGGTGTCCATGGACGGCAGTTGTCACTTCCCATCAGGTGAGCCGTCGGTTCGTCTATTCACATATACAATAAAACAAAATATAGTTAGGTTTTAGCAGTAGTTGGATCTTTACAAATAATTCGATTTTCGAGCCTAAGCTTAGGTAGAATCACGATCAACCCGCAAGGTTCGAATTGAACCCAGTAGTTAACTGCGACTCCCTAACACAATCCTCTTAGATAGATAGTAGGGAATAAGAGTGATCATAAAAATGTGTACGTCATTAAGAAAATAGTGTTTGCTAAAAACGTGTCGTGTGTCATCCGCATTACTACAATAAAATATTTATTGTATTCGGCCTGTATCAGTCTGACTAAGAAGTCACATTTTCAAATTTTATTTTTCTTCGCAAACAACAACATGTCTTTCAGTTATGGGTCACAATTTGCACCATTCGAGGTTATAACTTCGCACTAGCGTAAGGCTACGGTGACATTGCAAGAGGTGTAAAAAACTATTTGTGTAGAAAGTACCTAATAAATCTCCCATCGGTCATATTTTGTATTTCCTGTTAAAACCTACAATTAAATAAAATTATATGAAAATGACGATTTAAAAAAAAATGTTTACTTAGAACGGCTGGTATTGTTTAAGAAACGTTGTTCTCAGTATATAAATTGCTGAAACATGTGAGTTACCGTATCTTATGATAGTACTTAGTTTTCACTTATATTATTTATTACTTAGTTCGTAGTACCTTAACATTTTGTGAAAAGATAGACAATCAAAACTCACGGACACTGCTGACCAACTGCTAAATCTTTGTTTTTTTTTTTTTGTAAACTTGTACTACCCATTTTATTCTAATTTTAATGTGAAAGAAGCCTACCTTTCCTCGGAAAGAAATGAATAATAATTGATTTCTACCCGCTGATCGCTCTTATTAGGGACATGTCTTAAGGGGGTAACGGTGTGCGGGCGGAAGGGGAAGGCGGTCATTCAGCGCAGCGGCGCGACGGACATCCGCCGCATAACAAGTCGATGGCGAGTCTCGGTAGTACGCAGTTCTTATTTCAGATTTTGCATAGACTCAAATATAGAACGCATTTTTAATAAACTTTTTTTTTTGAGAAATTTCTTCGTGATAAGCCTGATGCTAGTCAATGTATTAGAGTGTAGTTTAAATTTAGAATATTGTTTTTTTTTTAATGATACATACTAGGATTGTAATTTGCCCTTGGATCAGAAATCTTGATCGAAGAATGTGCCAGTTAAGATTGCCATTACTGTCAGTAGTAAAAAACGAGTAAAATACGATAACGTTATAATAATGTCAAAGTACATACTTACTTTAATGTGTTAGTACACCTATCCCGATCCTAGTTAAGGGTTTGGATACGATATATAAACTACGTTCACAGGCAACGATCACTGCTTATCCCCACACGAATTATTTGTCAGTATTATCTCATTCCAATGAGATTCTAATTCGAAAGTCATACATGCGGTTTAAGTTTATGTCAAGTTTATACACATATTATTATATATTAGCTTGTATTCAAGTACGCAAGTAAACAACACTAGTGAACAGTCGGGTGGTTATCTGTAGCTTCTAGTGGTGTCCGCAAGAGGCGCTGGGGTGCGAACAACTGTTGTCGACGCCGGAAGCAGCGCTGGCGGCTTCCGGCCGAGGAATGTACTATATGGGCCGACGGAATCTCGCATTTTCACTTAAACTTTGATTGCGCTGTAATTTTTTATCATATTTACGATTTATATGAAGCAGTTATAGTGATGAATACCTGCTGACCGGAAGAATATTTTAAACATTAGTTGTATTTATTACTGGTGTTTTTTACAATATTTGTAGTTTTTAATTTAGAATTTCTTTACGAAGACATCCTTAGGAGGCCTAGGCTTACTAATGGAATGTTTTATTTGACTGATATAACTCTAAAAAATACGAAAGTAAGTATGTGAAATTTATTAAAGATACATAGTTATACTACATACTATACGTTACGTAACGTACCTAAGCCTATCTGTCTAAATCATCATCATTTATAATTTCAGCCACGAGAATCCACTGGTAGACATATTGTGAACTGGCATATTTAAAACCATCAAAATACCATATATTACCACCACCAATACCACTACCACCAAACAAATTGACGTACTCAAAAAGTAATTCATCCAACACCATAAAAATTACCCCAACAAAAAATGCACACATACATAAATTAGTTCGTAGAGCGGCCACGACAACCGGATACGCTTTCCCGGAGCTAAGCGGTCCACCCGCAGGCGGGGGTTCTCCCCCCAAGGGGCCTGGTGACCCCCAAGACCCCTGTGTTTAAAAATTTCACTCCCAGTGCCTCCTAGCCCACACAATGCTCGGTAATCAACGATTGCCTTTTGAAATCGAAACGGTTGTTAGACATTTTTTTACGTGTCCGGATAACCTGAAGATTCCGGTTAATACAATATTGATATGTTGCGTGATCGAGATAGTTAATGGTACGGTTGGCAAAAATAGTTCTACCGGTTTAGTTTAGTAGTTGAGTTACCGATTTAGATTGTGTATTTTGTGATTTGATATTATTTTTTTTGAGTCAGTGTTGTACTCATAAACTCACATCATTATTCCCGAAAGAGTATGCAAAAGCGTAATTTACTATCAATTTTTGCCGATCACAATTTTGCCCATTCACGTAATAGGGGATAGCCCTATTATCGCTATCAGGGCACTTTGTGGAATTAGATGGAATAATTTTTATTATGTATACAGAAAAGCGAAGGATCGGGGAGTATAGGCAATAGCTCAAGCAAGTTCTGGTCTCATACCTATGACTTGAACTGGCTGGTGGCGGGAAGTCCGAGGCCCTTTTAAATTTAGACCTCGTTGTTGTCTTAAAAAAAGAAGATGTTATTAAATAACGATATTGTTTAGTTATCATAAGGAAGGTTTCCCTGCCGTGTGAGGAGACTGCCCTCATTTAAAAACCAGAGAGGTTAAAACTGCATAAGGAAAAAGAACTTCTAACATCGAATCCTAAAATTATAGAACGCCCTTCTTTTATCTCCCTTTCTTAATATGATCATTGGCTTCTTAATATCAAAGCTAAACTGCTGCTTCAGCATCGTTTCCTTATCTGATCATTACTATTGTTTATCGTTTTTTACTACACTATACGCATCAGAAAGAAATATACCTATGTTGCACTTTATAATATTTGAATCATAATAATAAATAATATTATTTGTTCACCAACAAAACAAAAATACAGAGACAGATAATGGGGATAGACAGGCAACCTTATTCAACATCTACTTATACTAAACAATACGAAAATCCTACTACCCCGCCCATATAAAATTGACTTCAGAAAATCTTACATACCTTATGATAGTACTAATATCACACTAGCATATGTCATTAATAGCGAACTATGACAAGTTACCGTTTAATCCGACCACCCGAATACGAACCCACACGTCTACCATAATTAATTATCAACCACACATGCTTTGACCACAGATGGTTATCAGTGCCACAAACGATTGAAAATTACAAGCGTCTGTAATCGGTGTAATCCGGTATCAATCGAACTGGAACGTTTTTGTAGTGATGTTTTTGTTGACCCTACTTAAGACGTAGGTGTACCGACAGCAAAAAAAAAGGTAAAGTATATTTACAAAAATATTCTTATAAAAATGTTTTTTAACGTTATAGTAGTAAGTATTCTACCGATATAAAAAAGCAGTATCTTATGTGTGAAGTGTCGTTTATATATTTAAAATTGTATAAAAACAATCTTGTATTTTTTCTTTTCTTTCTTCAGTCTTATCTGTGATGGCTAGCAACCCTTGCCAAAAAAATTGTAGTGTGAAACAATCATTTGCTATGTCATACATATATATACATTTACTAAAATATACTGATTGAGACCAAAGGGATTAACTAAAATAAAAGACTCACATTCCTCCAAAATTAATTCGTTCCATGATACATTAAATGATGAAAAATATATTTTACTCTACTAAAATGTAAAAATTAATGGGTTCATATTACAGGGAGGAGTATTAAAGGCACAAATTTTGCCAGCTATATATATATACATATATATATACTTTTTTTAGTCGAACTTACGTAACATGCAAGTCCATTGCCACTGATCTGGCACTTGGGGAATTAAATCTGAAGTATATTGAAAACGATCCCTTTCCTTTTGGATTGGATTTGGTATTCTAATGTAACTCAAACTAGCTGATACATTGTTATTTTGATTATTGGTATTATAAAATAAAATTTATCCGAAGCTTACAATTTGTCTATTTATGTGTTCGGTACCGTATGATGACCAGAACTCAACACAATGAACAATGCCCCTACAAAAAGGTCACAATATTGATATCACGATAAATTCATATACATGGTGGTCCCCTAGTGGTACGATATGTTGAGTTGGACGATTGAAAGATAGGAAAGAATTAACAGAAGATTAAAATATTTTAAATATAATTTTATGACTAAATGTGGATAAATGTATTATTATTTTAAATGTATTACTCTTCCAGGTTAATGTATAATATGTTTGTCTTAAATCTGTTAGAATGTTCAAGTTTTCTCCTACAAGAATATTTTAGTAGTTAGTGGCCCTGACTACTGAACCGGAGGACGTGGGTTCGATTCCCACACGGTACAAAAAATTGTGTGATCCACAAATAGTTGTCCCGAGTCTGAGTGTTTTTTGTGTCTATTGATTAAATGATTAAATGTAAAGCCCCGACACAAGGATTATGTCTAATACGGAAGATTTCTTTAAAAAAAAACAAAAGATATAAAGAAAATTCGAGCCTTAGTCAGAACTCAGCTTATTTAGTCTATGTCAATTTTAAGTTACCTTTCTAATGGTGAAATAAAGTGAAGATGTCCCGAATATTATATATCAAATTTAATAAACGTAAAACTAGCATGGATAGTTTTACGTTTATTAAATTTATATCTTATCTTAATACACGTAAATAAGTGTAACAATGTTTAACAGTGGTAGAGCCATGCTTAGGCACGAATGGGCCGGCTCGACCGGTGCGATACCACGGCCTCACAGAAAACCCGATGTGAAGTAACGCTTGCGTTGCATTTCCCCGAAATGAGTGAGGTTTCCGGAGGCCCAACTTCCCCTCTCCCCTTTCCTCTCCCCTCATCTCCTTTCTCCTCATCCCCCCTCTCTTCTTTCCGCTCCCTGCATCCCCCATCCCTCATCACCCTCAAAGGCGGGCAGCGCACTTGTGACTTTTGAGATGCGGGTGTCCATGGACGGTGGTTATCACTTACCATCAGGTGACCCGTCTGTTGGTCTGTCCCCCTATAGTATATAAAAAAAAAGTGCATGTTGCTACATATAGTAAATAAGTATGTATACAAATATGAATAAACTGTTTACGGCAATGGTTTCCCCTATCATGTAAATGGAACTATATTATGGGTGGCTAAATGTGATTTAGGTGTATTATTAAGTTTTGTTTCGATTTTCATTATAATATTCAAGCACATAGATGAACACCCTATATGTCGCATCTTTCCGGTCGGTCACAATTTGACCGTTACATTTCAATAATCGTCTTAACAGTGGAGATCTTATCGTGCCGCGCCCACTTCACTAGTGAGGAACCGTATCGATGTTTTAGAACATACTCATAGCCAGATAGGTCAGGTGACGTCATTCAAATTGAGTTTTGTAGTACTGTATTTTATGTTTTCTTTACAATTTATTTAGGAATAACTTTAGTTGTTGTTTCAATGTAACTACATATACATTATATATGTATATGTGAAATGTTTTGATTATAGGTGAACTAAGGAAGTAAACGATTTGGAAGTATAAATATAGCTCCAAGCTCCAAGCCTATATACATATACATCTGTACATACAGTCACGCTTATATCCCCTATAGGAGGTAGGCAGAAGCGTCTCAAATGCCACTCTTTTCCATTTGATTATCCTTTTACGACATCCACTAGAAGAGATGGGATGGCCCTAATCTACCTACGAAAACCACTCGCAGCGTAATAATAATCTATTTTAAGAATTTTATCAGTGTCATAACTTTTTCAAAATAATTTATATAACCATTATCGATATTTAGAACTCACTTCACAACCCGCTCGCCGAAACACGATTGTCTCCACAATAAAATGTGTCTCGGATTAACAATGAGCAATCAAATCGCAAGGAGTGACTGGACGCGCCTTGACCACATCACTTCATCTTTAGAGCGGAACATATAAAGTTACAGTGTTCATTTGTTTCTGTCTGTGCCATTATAGCTCCTGGGCGGATGAATCTCAGATAGGTTTTATCTTAAAATCTGTTCAGCCGTTTGAAGGTCACCAGATCATCAGTTCTCCTATTGTAAATGATAAGTTTAATGTATGTTCTTAGTATATACACTCAGTAATACGTAAATTAATATAATAGTATAAATACGTAAATACTGCCTTCCTAAACCTATAATAGCTTTCACAACTCATCATTACTCAGAAACATACCGATATTCACATTAATATAAAGTTATTCTTCTACTGCAGATGTACTATTGAACTGTCATTTATAATACAACATAACACTTTTGAATATCTCTTAAAAACAGTTATTAGCGGTTTGTTAACACTCTGATCTTGCTCTTTCAATATGAGCTATGAAACGATACGCACTTTTGGCCATATTCAAAAAAGGGGAACTAAGCTTCCGTTTAATAAAAGAAGCCACTATTCATTTTGCCTTTAGCGGGCTAGTGTTACATACATAGATTTCAATATCAACAGTCTTAACCCGCGCGTGCGTACGTGATCCGAACCCGCGTATATTTCATAAGATTTTAGAGGTGCATGAATCACGCGGGACACGGAGGGGCGATCACTCACCGCTGCGCCGCTAACCCTTAGACCGTATACTGTTTAACATGCACACCACGCACTCACCCTAGGCCCAACACTACGATATGTGAGAGCTATTACTAGACACTTTGCTGGTGTTAATATTGCTGTAAATCTTCCATTGGCAACTATGTATAAACGTCGATCAACGTACAACTTATTGACGCATTTTTTCCTTTGTCAACAGAACCCAGCAACTACGTTTGCTCGACTTGCAAGGCGCGTGTGCACTCAGCGTGGAGACTACTTCAACACGTCCAACACGTCCATGGCGTCAAGATCTACGTTGAGGCAATGCCGCAGCAGCTTCCAAGCAAACAAAACCATTCCTCATCTAGTACCTCATCATCAAGTTCAGGGTGCTCGTCTACTGGTGCACCCCTGCCACCACATAGCTTACGCCATCATCCTTTGTTACCGCCGCCGGATATGCACTCACCATTTGGAGTAGGCAGTTTATTAAGGATGCCTTTACCTGGCAGCCTACCACCTTTAGCTCACCCGTCCGTCCCTCCAGCACCACTATTTTCGCGGCCTAACCATCATGACCATCGATTCAGAATGGAACAGCTCGTTTCAGAACAGTTCCGTCATCATGGTCTTAACTTAGCAGCAGCTGCTGCAGCTGTGGCGGCGAACTCACTGCCCCCACACCAAGCATTCCCTTCCCCAGCAGACAGACCTCCTGTCATACCAACATCGGTGTCCAGCCGAGATAGACAGCCACCTGTCTCACAACCTCTCTCACTTGAACCCCAGCTGGATTTTTACTCGCAGCGCTTGCGGCAACTGGCCGGTACGACCAGTCCAGGGGCGGCCACAGGCAATTCGAGCTCTCCTAGCCCCAGGAAGCACTCTCCTCCGTTCGCTTCCCCGTCGCCCTCCCGAGTCGGCCAGACTCCACCGGCGGGCGCCGGACCCGGAACGGTGGACGCGCCTCGTGAAGCGACGAGGCCTCACAGTTCAACGTCACCAGAACGACGCACTGAACCACTAACGGCCGACGCGCCGCCCTCAGAACGACCATCTTCGACACCTCCCGTCAAACGTAGTACTGATGAAGCTATACATTCCTGCGAGTTTTGTGGAAAGAAATTCCGTTTTGAAAACAATCTGATTGTCCACCGTCGCTCACATACGGGCGAGAAGCCCTTTAAATGTACCGAATGCGATGAAGCTTTTGAAAAAGTTTCTAAACTAAAAAAGCACATGAAGATTCATAGAACTTCCGACGCAAATGCAGAAGATGGTGAATCAGGTGGTGATACAGGTGAGGATGACACTGATGACGATTTGGAGGATGAAGAGTTAGATGGCGAAGAGGAGGAAGAAAATGAAGATGTTGATGACGTAGAAGAAGCAGAAGACTTAACTGTTTCAAACAGCAGTGTTCCATCTGCGCCCTCCCGGAAACAAACACCTGCTTTACCGAACAATCCGCCTACCGCATCGGTCGTTGGTGAACTAATGGATAAATTCGGTTTGTCCAACATTGCTCAGTACAGCGAAGCTTTTAAACAAGCCCTGCAAGAATCTGGAAATTCTCTAAAATGGCAGTTAGCTAAAGATAGAGACAACAACAATGGCCCACCTAGTGACAAACCAAATGGTATGCCGTCGACAGCTGCGTTGCGTTTAAAAGAGGAATTTGCAAAGATGCCACCTCAACCTCATCCTCTTTTTAACCCTTTTGAAAATCCCTTTGAAGCATCTAAACGAATCAAATTAGATATGGAGAGAGGAGACGGATGGTGGTTACCGACTTTACACGCTCAGCGGCCTCCAGACAACATATTTGACGGTCTGAAAAACAGCGGTAACGGTTTATTACAAAATCCTTTATTAAAAAAGGAAGGACGACGAAACGACACATGCGAGTTTTGCGGCAAAGTGTTTAAAAACTGCTCAAACCTTACTGTCCACCGAAGATCACATACTGGTGAGAAACCATACAAATGTGAATTGTGCTCATACGCTTGTGCTCAAAGCTCCAAACTTACGAGACACATGAAGACACATGGACGATTAGGCAAAGATGTATACCGTTGCAGGTTCTGCGAGATGCCATTTTCTGTGCCGTCAACGCTCGAAAAACATATGCGAAAGTGTGTTGTGAATCAAAGTAATGGTGCTCCTTTAGCTCTATCCGATGACTCTAATGCGTGCCGTGACGAGGCCTCGTGACTCTACCCGTGGGGCGGGCTCCGCCTGCCACCGCCTGCGCCACCCAGCCAGATCTTCTAAGGCCACAACAATGATCGCGTGTTTTGGTGCGTTTCGTGTCCCACGTAACTAAAGTTCTTAAACGAGCCAATAGGACTCAGGCCGGTCTATGATCAATTTCTAGTCGTAAGAATTGAATTGGCGATATTATTGTTTCTATCACTGCAATACGAGCCCAAAAGTTTGTACCGAAGGGCATTAATTTAGTTACTATAATCGTAAGTAACATATCTTTCTCGTACTGAACAGTTGATTACCGTTACTCTGTTGATATTAGTTTTCTATCATTGTGTTTAGTTTGGAGGCTGTATAGATACGTTTGCGATTTTATGTTATGCTCTTTCGATCTTGTTTTGACATGTTTTTTATTATAAAAAAAAAATATGGAACCCAATGCCAAAGTTAGCTATGTTGATTTTAATAACTTACTATTTAATTGTTAAGCTGTATAGTGTCAATTAAATTAGAATTCTTTCCACAATTTTCTAGGATTTTCATAGTTTGATGTAGTATGTGTTTGATGAGTAAGATGTTTCGTAATTTTAGTATATAGTGTACAATAATAAACGAAATGTTTCCTATCCTAGATAAACAAACTTGTGTACATATTTGATGTAAGTTTATTTGTGTAAATCGAGTACCTACCTATTGATGTTCATATTTATAGAGGGTAATATTTCAAGGATTATAACAAAATTTGGTGAGAAAACGGTGAGTTTCCTGTAATCAATAATTTATTTAAGCATTGTAGAAAGCGAGATTGGAATCGGTTATTAGTAGTTGTTATGGGCGGTACTTGTATGTTTCATTACCAATTAAATTATTAAATTAATAATTAAATCACTGTGAAATATTTTTTACGATATATCGATTCGTGCTATTATTTCTTGTGGGAGCTAGTTATTTTATTAAGACTGAAAAATATTCCAGTTTTGTTTTTATATAAGTTCTCCTTGAATTTCTCGTACCTAAATTAGTCCAAGCGTGAAAATCTTTCAGTATACGTACTTAATGTAAATTATAATAGAATTTATATTAGATAATTATAAGTAAATTATAATAGAAACATTTTGTCGTCCATATCTGCCTCCTTGATGTTAGGACTTCTTCAGACAATGTTTTTTAAGTAGAACACGATTCTTATTTTAATAACTTTGTGTGGACAGGACCTAACTATTTCGATATCTATTTATATTCACGATAAAAATATTTTTTCAAGCAATCTTTTCAACAAAATATTGTAAAATGAAAATGTTTGCTTAGTTAAAATATTTTTATAAATCAACCATTGTAAAATGTATCAAAATTGTACAGTCGGAACCAAAAAGAAAATGTTATAAGAATTTCGTTGTGTGGTTGGTAAAGTTAGACTTATTAGTGTATTAGAAAAGTAACATTCTAATTGTTTTTTAATTGATGCAACTCCAGCAGTTAAATGTAAGTAAAAGGCGGGACGACGTATGGAGACAAAATAAATAAAAAAACTAAGACAAATTTTATTATGTAAACGTGAAAGATAAACTGTTTTTATTATTTTTCATTTTTATTATTTTTATTTCAATAAATATCCACGATTTGTTAATCAAATTTGTTGTTTAATTTCCCAATACTTCAATAACGAGAAACAAGTTACATCGATCACTATTAAAACATGTGAATAATTAGTACATTTATGTGACATTTTATCTGAAATTTATACCGAATATAATTTAAAAACGTCCTTTTTTAGGCTTTTTTAAACTCGTAACTGCACCGTTCTTCCTAAAAATAGGTCTTATTTTTCTTCTTCGACTTCTTAGAAAAATATATTTTTTATTGTTCATACTGGTATGTATGTATATGAGTTTCTTTTATCCAACACAACTTTTAAACAGATATACACATATAAAGGGTGTCTTTAGAATCCTTATTTCATCCCGAGGGACTGGAAATATAATATTACAATTAAAAAAGGATCTAATCATATCACGAAATAACATTAAAAAAATAGACAGAATGTGGGCGTTTATAACGCCTCTGCCTACCCTTCACCCAACTACAGGCGTTAGTGTTTTTTTTATACTATAGGGGGGCAGACGAACAGATGGATCACCTGATGGTAAGTGACAACTACCGTCGCCTTGGTCAATGGTCAAGGGCTCAGTTTCCGCATTTAGACTCATGATCGGTCCATTATGCGTTCAGGAGGCTGACTAGTTGAGTCAGCCTAGCTCCTTCCAGAAGCGCAGAAGCCTCCTGCGTCGTTCACAGGCTTCTAGGAGCGTCCTCGCGCCTGCGAGGATTTCTGCCCGTTGTGCAGCCACGCCCTCGCATTCCAGGATAACGTGGGCGGCCGTTTCCTCCGCGCTTAGACAACCCCTGCATTGGGGGCTATCGGTCACGTTAATGACGAATAGGTGTCGGTTCAGAGCCAAATGACCTGTAATGCTACCGACCACTATTCGGATGTCCGTTCTGTGAAGACTGATGAGTCTACGCGATAAACGTGGTGATAATTCTGTTAATACCATTTTGGATTGCCTGCAGCCAGGTGTGTTAATCCATCTGCTATTGTGTGCTTCTCGAGTCCTTTGCCTTACCCAGGAGCGATAAAGGTTGAAGGGTAGTGGCAGGAGTGTGGTAGGGCCTGCCACTGGTGTTTTGGATCCCTTCCTTGCTAGCTCGTCGGCGGCATCGTTACCTAGTGAGTTGCTGTGCCCCCTGATCCATTGTAGAATTACCCCGTTCGCCGAGGCTAAGCGTTCTAGTGATTGGTGGCATTCATAGATGAGACCGGAGTTCATGGTGTTGCCCATTAGGGCCCTTAGTACCGCCATACTATCTGACAGTATGCGGATGTTGTATTTCTTGATGCCTCTTGTCATAGCTGCGTGGGCTGCGTGAATTAGCGCCACACATTCGCATTGAAAAATCGAACTGTGTTCGCCCAGTGCCAGCGATATTTTTATGTTTAGGTCTAGTGAGTACACCCCCGGCTCCAGTACCTGACCCCATCTTGGAGCCGTCCGTGTATATCCGGACTTCATTTATGCCCGAATGGTCACTATCGTTTTCCTGTAGTTCCAGGAATCCTGTCACATGGGGCAGCCTACCGTCGCCTTGCAACTCAAGAGTCGTAAGTGCGCTGCACGACTTCGAAGGTGATGAGGGATAGGGGGATGTGGGGAGGAGAAAGAAGATCGGTGGATAAGGAGCTGCAAAAGAGGAGAGGGGGGATGAGAGGAGAGGAAAGAGGGGAGGGGGAGTTGGGCTTCCGAAAACCTCACTCATTTCGGATAAATGCAACGTTAGCGTTACTTCACAACCGTTTTCTGTGAGGCCGTAATATTGCACCGGTCGAGCGGGCCCATTCGTGTCTAAGCATGGCTCTACCACTGTTAAAGTGTATGTATGTACAATTGAAGAATTTCAAAATATCATAGATTTGCCTATATTTTACATACCTATATTCCTGAAGGGGAAGGCAGAGGCGTCTCCAAAGCCAACTGTTTTGTAAACCATGATTTAGTCCCCCTCTTTAAATGGGGGGCATGCCTGTTGTCGTCACGTGGAAGATCTATAGCTATATGTATATACGAGTATGTATACTGTCCGTTTGATAGCAGTTTGATCTTCTAGTCGCCTTTTACGACATCGCTACCGAAAACCACACAAAAATATCAATATAATTAATTTGGAGGGGTATTGTATTAATATCGGCCCAGCAGTGTAAGAGAATGAAAAGAAAATTAAATGAATGAAGAAAATAATGTAACGCATTTTTACTTTTTAAGGGTTGTTCCTTAAACTAAAAGTATTTTTTTCGTAGGGGGTTTTGCTTAGCTATGACCCACCGCAAGGAAACTGGCTTTGAAATGAAAAAAAAAAACCGCATCGAAACCTATCCATCCGTTTGAGAGCTACGAGGCCACAGACAGACACGCCTTTTTGCGTCGGGGGTTAAAAATATCACTTTTAGATGTTTTGTTTGCTTATATGTATGTATATATGTATATCGCCTAGTCTGACTCAGTTATTAGAACATTAAAGCAAGTGGGTTCGAGCAACAGATGCAACATTAAAACTGTAAATACCCCATCTGAAACAAAGCTACACAAGTCGTTCGGTCTCGGTCTACTGGATAGTAATACTGACCGAGTCAGTAGTCATGGGTTCGATTCCCAAACGGGGCAAACAATTATGTAATCCAAAAGTAGTTCCTTGTTTCAGTTTTGTCGTGTCCCCCGCGACATGGATTTAAATAAGTCGGGAACTTTTTTTTATAATCCAAAAGAATATGTATTGTATTGTCTTTTTTTGTCGTATTGTTCTAAATATCTAATTGTGAGTACACATTGATTGGATATTGAATTTTAAAAGGTTTTGTTGTAATTCGTGTACTCTCCCCTTTCTAAAGATGTGTTGTCCAAACTAGGATTTACAGTATAGTCTCTTTCCTCAGTACTTATAGTGGTTGTAAACATTTAACGGTATTTATAAAAATAATAATATCCTTTTTCAACAAATAAAAAAAAAAAAGAATTATTAGATAGACTTCTCAATCGCATGTGATTGTTTTTGTCTAAAGGTGTGCTCAGTTTGTCAGAAACGTTAATAAAAAAGTAAGTATATGAAATTACTTTCTGAATACTTTCATCATATTAAATTCATTGTTTACAGGATTGTCTAAAAATTAAGTAATGTTTTCAGGGTTTATGTATGTAGTATGTGAGGTTTTTTATTCCACCATAATCTTTTTGATGTTTGAACAGATTGAGATGTGTAAGTTTCGGTAAGAATCCTTGTATAACCCCGAGTAGCACGGTCATTGTAATTTTAAACGTTTTGGAAGGGTAGTAGTTTTTTTTTTCTTTTTGAATTGAAAACTTCTTTAGGTGCGTTGAGCACTTTTTGGGTGAACAAAAATCATGGAAATCGCGTTATCGTCACCGCACGCTTCCCATGCTATATATACGAGTATACTGTGTATAATCTAATAGCTCGACGATGCAATTCACAAGTTACTTAGTTTTAACTTATATCGGCAGTCCCCAAAGACTGTCCGTATATCTTTTTTGTCGACAGTATCTACTGTAGTCTAGTCTTTAAAATCCGCGTAAAAATATTTTATTGTGTTCATTTTGCAGTCTCATTATTCAAAGCAGGTATTTGAAGTTTAAGGTAAGATAACAATAATCTTTATTATACACCAAAGACATATTGCTCAAAATTAAATATACAAAGTTGATATGCACAATGGATGACCTGGCCTTATCGCTAAGAGCGATCTCTTACAGGCAACCTTTAGATGGACAAAATCGATAGTGGGTTAAGAATAATGGGTAGTTGTTTCAAGATGGAAGAAAAGAGGACGAGAAAAGGAAATTTAGTTTAGTTAGTAAAGTTTGCTTTTAGAAAAATTGGGGGTCAAACTGCAAAAAATGGAGAAAAATAAAAAAAAAACCGGGCCAGGTATTCTAGCGTGCGGGGTTTGTTTATTTTAATGGATTGTAATGCTTCTTCTACTCAAAATTTAGCTGGATCTTCTAGTACTCATGGCGATCATGAATGTTCTAAGAATCCTAATATCTTTTGCTACGTTTGTGCAATATACATTGGGATGAATAATACAAAGAAACTCCCAGATGGTCCCAGAGGGTTGTGACTTTGTATGAAAAGTGTTTCAACATGGAAGTTTCTCTCAATTAAAAAAATTGGATACCTAATATTGTTTGTGTTTCATGCTATAACATGGTTAAGTGATTTGAGAAGCACCAGGACAAGGAGAAACTTAAATTTAAAACTCCTGCTATATGGAATCTGGGATGATTTCTATCGCTTGTGGAATTTGGTCGTATATTTTTTTTATCTTCTTTTTTTTAAATAAAACAACTCATAAAGCAACTCTCCTTCAACTCCTTCTGTGTCGGGATGGACTTGATAAATATAGAAACAATGGCCACAAATAACAGTTAAATTCGGGACAACTATTTGTGGATATCACATATCACAAATTCATGTGGGAATCGATCCCACGAACGCTGGTTCAGCTGTCAGAATCACTAAGCACTAGATCACCAGGCCAGTACTTTTACAGTTGTTTTATATTTTTTTCAAACGTTCTTATTTGTAAGAATATAGACTTTACGGCACATGATTAAATGAATAAAATTTTATTTTCACCGCACTAACAACAAAATATATGATGAAGAGTTAAGTCACATGTATACATCATATTTTTAAAGCAAGCTAATAAGCATAATATTACTTAGTAAAAGCTTAGCCTAGTAGTAGATGGAAACAATTGATAGTATTAAAATAATGAAAACAATAGTCAGCTATTATTTTATTAATAATCTGTATATACACTCGTATATTTATAAATCTAGTGTCACGGTGTTTGTGGTCGCAATGCTCCGGTACGATCAATTTTTATCAATTTTTTTATGTATATTTGGTAGGTATGAAAATAGGTCGTAAAGTATATTTCATAGAGCTAGGTGAGTAGGGGGGTTCTGGGTCAGCTAGTAATAGTAATAATAATATTGTCTGCGATTACGGACGAAGTTGTTATGACGAATAACTATCGGATAAATTTCGGTCGACATATGTCGGGCATGCCACCGTCCTGGTGAATTTATCAGGCATAATATTGTTCGCGTCTTGCCAACGGTAAGTACTTGCTTAGACATAACCAAGATAGTACATCAACAACTTGCAATTAAATACAATCTTGTGAATTTAGAAGTATGTGCCCAACCCAGTTCTCGAAAATGGTCGAGCCATATTGGATTGGAATCGATCTATCATTACTGACAGGACCATTGTTGCCAACAAGCCTGATATAGTGGTAATACACTGATTAGAACGCAGCGCAATGATCGTTGATATCGCTGTTCCTCATGGCGACAATCTCGTGGAAATTGAAAAAGATAAACAAATAAAATATTTGGATTTGTCTCACGAGATTGTCGACATGTGCAACATCGATTCGGCATCATTGTTCCGATACTCATATCTGCTCACGGATTGATAGCTAAGAGCCTTGACCAACACCTAAAAAGGTTCTCGTTAACAAGTTAGATCAAGGGACTGACATAAAAGGCAGTTCTCCTCGACACGGCTCGCATTGTCAGGAGGTTCCTATCTTTGGAGTCGTAACCACCAGTGTCTTGCTCCCTGTACCCGATGTCAGTGGTCTACTATTTTTTTAAATATATGTATGTATTTTGTAATTATATGGTATATTTAAAAATATAATTTATATGTGCCCATTGATTAATAAACACCTTAACCTAAACATACATATTTTAATATAACCTAATGTTTTAGTAAATATAACTTAAATCTATATTAGTAGCACTTCAGTTAATGGTGGCAAGGCCGTCACCTGAGGGTTTACAGTCATGAGTCTGTCGACGCTCGCTTTCATTACCACCTATCTCCAGACTATCGATAACATAACATTTTGCGACCTGATTTTCGGGATTTACCCGGAAAAAAATATAAAAAATGGGTTTATTCATGGATAAATTAACTATGTTATACACTAAAAGATTTACTGATTATGTTACATCAATCGAAACATGCCTGGGAACATTAGTGTGACAGGGTCTATGATCACACAGCTTTCTCTGTACTTAGGTTGTTAGTAATTAATTTACTTTTTATATATACAAAGGTCTTATAGGTATCAGCAGATAGTTATTACATTTAGTACTAATCACTCGAAGTTTCTTGTATAGCTCCTTGTATAGCCTATATTATTTCATTAATTATTATTATTTCCATTAAAAACAATTTCTCAAATCCGACTTGAAGCTCAGGAGATAACCTCGTTTAAACAAATTAACTTTTTTAAACCTTTTTTTTTTTTTTTTTTTGGTTTAAATCAACGTATGTGAATAGATGAGAGGTACACTTGATAGATGCTCGTCGCAGAGTATCGAAAATAAGTAAAAGTTGCAAAGAATTGTAAGACAATTTCAAATATATTTTTTTTTTTTATTAGAATGCAGAATTATAACTTGATATCCATATTTATTAACATTTAGTTTTCTTTTACAAAACGAGTATTAATATTTATTTATTATTTATTATTTAAATATTTATTTATTCCAACTAAGGGGAAGAAGAAATAAAACTGTCAGTCGCATTTGAATATATTCCTATTAAGACGTCGTTGCAGTTGTTAATACTTTTACTTAATGTTTTAATTTTTTTACTATCCAAATAAGTTGGCTAATAAGCGAACTAAAAACCGGTATCCGCTTATCATAAAGCGGATACCAGTGTTACACTATTTATACATATGTACATATTTAAATAGGATGCTACCAACAAAATTAAGTAGGAAAAACAGCTTTTATACTATAAATACCTAGAAAATAATAAAAAATACAAAGAATGGTGGTATCTTATCTATGTCATTACAAATACTCATGAATATATTTTCCGATAGGGAATATATTCATGAATATTATTTTAGGCAGAAAAATATTAAACGCCCACATTTAATTAAGTCCCGCTTACGTAAGTACGGGGCAAGCCTATTGCTAATGTATATATATATTATTTTTTTGTGCGACCGCGTATATATAGCGTCTGCTCATTTGGGGGCAAATGAGCAGACGCTATATATATATATATACCCCTGATGGTAAGTGACTACCGCCGCCCATGAACACCCGCAACTCAAGAGTCAGAAGTGCGTTGTCGGCCTTTTGGGTAAGAGTACGTTCTTGTCTTGAAGGTTTAAAGGTCGTATATAACTAATAATTATCCATAAGGTTATTTTCAGGTCAGCGGTTTGCTAGCTTCACCGCTTTATTTTATAAATATGGATACATTGATGCAGATAATTGTGTTTTATAAAGATTTGGGATCAAAAAAAGAAATGTTTCCAATACAAATTTTAAAATAGTAGTAACTATTTTTTAACGATTTCGAAGAACGTAATAAAATCTTCGCGTTTGATACAGGCTCTACCAACGTACACCTGAATGAAATTAAATCTTTGGATATAACTATATAATTATGCTGTTTTTTAAGATCAAATTCTCGGCCTTAAAGGCCGGCAAAGCGTTCTCGAGACTGTAAAGTTACATAGTCAGTTACCATCAAGTGACATGTCTGGTCTCTTCGAAAGGCTGTGGAAAAAATGTATTTACTAGTGAATGAAGAGGACACTTGCACTCATTTCCAGAGCTCCCAACAAGATTGGTAACCGTTATGACAGTAGTTCTGTACCCTACCTATTACGACAGTAAAAGCAGGACCTTTCGAAGAGTTAACAAGTCTAGTCTAGTACTCAAGTGGTCAAAACATTTTATAATTATGATCTCGGCACAAAGGAATGAAAAGTTACCCTCCACTCATCATGGTATTGTAATTCCGCGTTCATATTTCTAACTTTATTCTATAACACGGCAGTATCTTTTAAGTGCTGCTAGCGCCATCTATCGCCGAGTAGCAAGAGCAAAACGCTAATCTTGCATGAAGTTTATTTAATAAGAAATATAATATTTAAAGATACTTTTAAATAATTTATTGTACTCAAATGTTTTATTTATTAACATTGTATTTTGGTTAACTTAGCAATGCAAAAGAAATTATAATTTTACAACTTAATCCTCTTCAATAGTTACCTGAATTATACATATTAGGAGCATGAAATTAATTCGGAATTATTTAGATACAAATTTAATGTTCTTACTTAGTTTTGTGTTTAACAAAGCGATTTCCTAGTAAATGTTTTTTAGCTATAAGTTTTTTTATTAAGGTAAGACGTTTCTCTAGCACCTAATCGATTCTATTCGATTCTAATTATTTTTCAACATCTATTGGATTCTAATTATTTTTCGATTTCTAACAAGATTGTTGTAGAAAAGCGTGTTTTATAAAGATACAGCGAAAAAGTATCGACGTTTTGTATCTGATTTTAACGATTTTCAATAGATGGCATTATGTTGGAGTTCTCGTAAAAGAGATGAATTTCTACAGATGGCAGCACTATAAATTATTTAAAGAGCAAAGATAGATTGTTTATATCATATACATATTTATATATTTAATGATATACCACAGCAGTCGCGGAGTGTGATGGTGAGCGATCAACGTAGGCTTGGAAGTTAGCAAATCAACATCGACATTATTGAAAACGTCTAAAACACTGCCCGATTAACCTTTAAAATGTTGATTTGAACAGAACAGTTTTCTTGCAATTCCATGGATTTGGTTAAAATATGACACTAAGATGCTAGATTAATACATACAAATAACGTAAGCTAAAAACCCCCTTCAGGAATATAGGCATCGGTGATAATCCAAGTTGCTAATAGTCCATTAAAAAAATAACGTGTAATTCCATATGGATATGCTTAATTGTCAATCATAAATCATGTATTTGCATTATCATGTGTGCACCTCAAAAATAATATATTCTAACTGCAAACAGTCTTGCATAATGAAGTGACACCTTACTTAGTAAATAAGATTTTTATTAATTCTAATTAGAAAACCTTAACCTTGTTTTGATGACTTGATAATTCTATCCATCGAAGATTATACCATACATATACACAGACACACACACGCACACTACACAAAAATATTTAAGTCATATTAATAATATCGTCCAGACTGTATTCTGCCAAGGCGTCTTGGAACTAATCATTGAGAGCTTCGTTGATGTGCTTTCAGGTGATTGACATACCCGATTTTTGCCGTGAACGTGGGTCCACATGCACTGCAATCTAGCAGCCCCCGTCATAACTGTAATTTTATGTCTGTCGGTCTTCCCGTTTACTATCTGCAACGGTTCAAGGTGGCAACGCCTAAGGTGACACTAGAGCACATCTTTGTAGCACAGGAATTGGTTAACTTGTTTTCACCTGCCATTTTGTAGGTCTTAATAGAAGATGTGCTTAGCCACTCTGTTGTCAGACATCCGTAAGACATGGCTGCTCCACCGTAGCTGCTGCTGTATTAGATATGCCTCTGTACCACTAACATTTACTTGTCGTAGAACTTTCATGTTTCGTACACGGTCCGACCAGTGGATGTTCATAATGTCACGTACCGACAATTTTGGTGTCAGCAAGCCACTGTATGCTCTCGGCTTTACCTTGCCACCGTATTATCCTTATATTATTTCCGTATTTATCCTTTCTTTCCCGTCAAATGAGAGAGAACGGTGCTTCCCAGTGGTCTTTATCATTGTCATTGAATCAATCCTCGTGTCTACTGAGGCGGTGGAGACTAGATTAGTCGAGAGTGTTTGCCAGTTAGCCACAGCATCACTATTCTCAACGTCTATCCTTTCGACTGCATCGCTAACCGACTGGGAGTAGGTGTTACGCATATCTAGACTTTGTATTTTCCCTATGTCTAGACGTTTAGACTTAACTCATTGTAATCTGCGAGGAGGATGTAGGCAAAGGTTCAGTTTTGTGATTACAAGCCGGTGATTCGAGGAGTAGATGGTATTGGCATCGAGCATAACGCGTGTGATCTGTACTTGGGAAATATTTGCTTATCTGACAATTATATAGTCAATCAGGTGCCAGTGTTATGACCTTGATTGCCTCCATGTGGTGTTATTTTTTGCCGAGAGGTTGAACGTACTGTGAGTAATAGACAGCTCAAACTAGGCACACAAGGACACGAGTTGTCCATTACTATTCATGTCTCAAACACCATCTCTTCCCAAGACCTTAGGTCAAGCCTTGAAGCCACGCCCGTCTCTGCCGTTAAAGTCATTTTATTTTTGTTGCTCCCGTGGATGAATCCTAGAGAGGGCTCCAATAGCCTCCTCATAAAACTTGTTGTTGGCGAATATAAGCTGATGACATTAAGGTAGCTCTCATTGTCAAGGTTTATCGTTCCGAGATGTGTACAGGACAGTCCTCCAATTTATAGTGTGTGGTTTTTGAGTGAGAAGCCGACACCAGACCTCCTTGAAAGACCGTTTACCTTTCCAAAACTAAATATAAGCGCAATTGCGCTCTACCCTCTCCCCCTCGTCAGCCAGGTGTGTCTTACTGAGAACAGCAATATACACACCATAGCTTCAAAGCTTCTTTTACAATTAATTATAATCCTATATCCTAAATAAATAAAATCCTTCATATAGGAATAACGAAATACTTACCTCCGAATAATGTATCTCCGAAGGGGTAGGCAGAGGTGTAATTAACGCCCACATTTTGCGCATTATAATTTAGTCCCATTTCCGTAACAGAGAGCAAGCCTCTTGCAATCATCCGGTCTCGTTTGGGAATTAGATGGCAATATTTAGAGAATATTAAAGGGAGGATAGAAGGGGAAGGAAAGGAACATTGCTAATACAGATAAGTACTGTAGAAGTCGGATACATGCACTGGGAAATCTGCTACTAATAGTTATTAACAATATTGATCATCATGAAATTTTGTTACTGAAACAGTCGTGAATGAATTTGCTAATAGTGTGTTATTTGTTATACAACATCAACTACGCTATTATAAATAGTAAAAAAGAGACATTATTTTGGACAACCAAATGTTTGGAACCTCTAGTCAAGTAAACTCTCAGAATTTCTAAACAGAATCTTGTTACTATTAGTCTCAAACAATCAATTCCAATGAGACGGTACTGAATATCTAATTTTCTTACAAGAAAACAACTTTGATGCGTTATAGCGTTATAACGCTATAACTCATCCGCTGACAATTCCAATCGGACTACGATCAGGTCCCCTAATAAGAATAAGTAAAGTGAGCGGCGATCGGTCGTCACAACTTGCGGTACCACTTGCTGACCAATCGGCAGCTAAGCTCCGCCCACGTTGTGGACAGCGGCCAAAGTAGGGGTAGTGAGAATAGTGTTAAATTATTGATTGATTTTTTAAAAATGTTTTTGAACATTAATGAACAAAAGTTATAGTTAAACACATATTTTTTATTTATCATTTCATGATGATATAGCTGTTGGTCTTCCTTCTCATGACATGATGTTTTTTTATGCTATAGGTGGACAAACAAGCAGACGGATCACTTGATGGTAAGTCACTTCCGCCGCCCATGATTGAAACTCAAGAATCCTTTTAGGATATGGGAAACGGGGCTGGAGAAACAAGGTTTTAAGTTGATATACAAACATACATGTAGTCCTACATGTTAGATTTAATTTAACTGTCCTGTTGGTAGTTGCTGGTGAACCTGACTTCTGAGCTAGGGGTCGAAAGTTCGATTCCCACCCCTTGGTGGGAATTGAAGCAAATTATTGTGCGATGAGCATGATCATTTATTTATTACTATTATTACTACTTTATGTATTATTATTATTATTACTTTATGTATATGTTAATATGTATTTTTATTGTGATCAGAATACAGAAATTATGTTTAAAGTCATATAGTGCCCGGTTAAAGATAGCTTGCCCCCTATTACCTCAATGGGACTTTTGCAATATATACAGAATACAGGCGTGAACATATGTATGTATATACTTAATTACATGTATAGAATAAAAACAAATGTATTAATAACTTTTTGTTCAACGTATAATCAACTTTAAACTTTTGCAGGACAACTGTTTTGATATAGCCTATTAATAAAATAAGCTAATAATTGACAAAGTTACACAAAGTAGGTACGTATATATTTTAATTTCAAGTATTTCATTTCATTTTAACATATTTTTTCTCTCAGAAGGTATAGTAGGTTAAAGAGTAGGGAATTATATGTATTATAATAAACTACTTCAAGTTCCTTATTGCTACTCCTCCTTAGAGCTGGAGTCTACATTAGACTCGAAACCTCAACCTACGGCGGAAACTTACATATCTTAATAATGATTAAAAAAATTTACATTTGAAATATAATATGCGTACATGAAATATACTTTTTAAATTATGTACTTTTCTTTCAAATGAAACTGCGGAGAATTGTTAATTTATATGTCGAAGATAAAATACATAAATACGTGCAGGAAGGTAACGTCGCCAACACAGAAACAAGTATTAAACAGTGATAGAGCATGCTTCGGGACGCATGGGCCGGCTCGATCGGTGTGATACCACGTCCTTACAGAAAACCGGTTCTGAAGAGGAGGCCCAACTCCCTTTCTATTCCTCATCTCTTTCCTCTCCCCTCACCCCCTCTCTTCTCTCCCGCCTTCTCATCTCCCTTACTTCTCTCCGGTCCCCGCATCCCCCATCAATCATCACTCTTAAAGGCGGGCAGCTAACTTACTTACTTAGAAATGTGTACCAACACCAAAAAAGTACTTTCCAAAAAAAAAATATTCAATATCCGTTTTTTGTTAAGGTTAATCAATTATTTATCGGCTACACATAAAGCTCATAAAATTTGGCCAAATTTCTTCAAATCTTAACTGACAGTACCTCGCATAAACCATATACTCAACAGGCAGATGAAGTATTTATATACATATGTATCTTATATATACTAAAAAATTACGGTCACCATGTCTATAATTTATAAATGACTATTATAAATTGCGAAACATCTGCTATCCTGGACAATGCAATTTTTTTCGCAATGCATTTTGCAAATATAAAGGGTCAGTTTAAAACATGTTTCTAGTTTGCATTCATAAATTTATTTTTTTATATTATTTATCATAGAAAGGACATATGGTAAAAAATAACAGCCAGTTATCAATTATTAGATGTAGATATTATTTCATAAACGCATGTTGCATGAAAGCTGCCCGCCTGGTAGTAGGTTGAAAGCCTGTAGCCCTTATAACAAATATTACTATTGACATGGACCATAGCCATTTCAATATACATATATTCTAAATGTGAATGTTGAAGAAAAAACTTTATCCGTGATATTAACAAATGTTTCAATTAGTTTTATCTCCCTCTAAAATGTATATTCCCATTTTTGATGTAGTTAATGAGAAAATATAACCCGCTAACTATATATCAATATTTAATACCGTTATTTCAATTCAGAACCTCTCTATAAGCCCTACACATCAATACAAAACTAATAAGTTATCGACACATCAACACTACCAATAAAAATAATAAAAGGCGAGGACATATGTTTCACAATAAATAATAAAATTTATTATTATGAGAAAATAACATTTTTTACCCCACAAACAGCACGCGACGGAGGGTTGTATTAACAGAAAAATGGAGAAACGGGTCGAAGAGGTCATTTTGGAACGGGGGTTGCAGTGAAAGGGTTAAAACGCCCTAATAACTGACCATACACACGAAGCGTGGGTTGGTAACCGGTTAAGTTTTATTATTAGGTAGCTGTAGTGTAACCTATGTACTTATAACACGAACATAGCAGATATACATATAGGTACACTTAAATAGAGTTTTAGAGTTAAGTAAATATGTATAATTATATTGGTAATGACTCTCATTAAAACATTGTTTCTCGATATCCTTTATTAAAAGTGACGCAATAAAAGAAACAGCAACAATAGAAAGTTGAAGAACATTTAGTGTTGCAAATATCTATTGAACATACCCTTTATAAAAAAACTATTTGTCAGAAAATGCACAACACGTTAGAGTGTTCAAACAAACGCAAAGATATTTTTACGATCAAGTACTTCCTATTCGAACTTGCTCGATTTTACATACAAATTAAACTTTAGTTTTCAACATACACACATCTTATTATTATTATTTAAAAATGCGAATTTCGAATGTATAATAGTTATAACGGTATTTACATCTTATAGTTTCTATTGGGGAAGTTTAAACGTTTATTGACTACGTAGTAGTAACTGTCGAATACAGTGCTCTCTAAAACCACACAATATTATGTATGTTGTGAACAATATTCGCATATTACAGTTATTTGTACTAACTTACCTCCAAAAATTTCTAAGCCTTCTCGTGGTACCAAACATAAACCGCTCTCCTGTCGAAATGATCTAACTCTCTTGAACCAGTTCAATTCGGCAAAGAACAATATATTTATGAAAGTGTTACTCACGTTAGAACTTTACAGTAATTTAGCCTTTATATATATATTCTCAACTAATGTTACCAAGATTTGATGTCTTAAGTATCTTTACCTAAAACTGTGATTATAGGAGATCATACTGAAAATTGTACAAAATACACAATAACAGTGCTGCTTAAGACTCTAAACATCACAAACCACGCCTTCAACATTCAAAATCTTCATTAAAGACCATTCTGTAGAATGTAATCAAAGCAATAGGCAAAATAGGTGTGCATAGTTACGAATAAACCAACACACATTGAACCACCACACCCCCCTAGTTTCTTACACGACCTGATTAGAAAAGGGCCGACAAATAATTTGTGAGAGGTCTAATTTCGATGGCCAAGTTGAGCGCTACAATCCGAATCAAAATTCAAAACCGCGCTCTCTCTTAATCCCTGTTGAGGATCACAATAAAAGGTAATACATTTTAACTCCTAATGTTCGTTAAGGGAGTTTGGACTTTATTCTGTTGTGGGTGGAATTATAGCACCTTGGCTAAGTCAAAAATAAGATTATCCAAGCGAAAGTAGAAGGTGAAAGGGAGACATTTTGTTCTAAGGTACAGCGTACAGTGCGCGTAGTAAGCCTATATATATGCAAATACATATGTATATATATATATATATATACATATGTATGTATTTGCAGGGTTTTATAATTTAATGGCACCGTAATAGCAACCTTTTATTACCAGTATTACGTAGTCTTATAATTCTTTCTAATGCTAACAATTTTTTTTTGTGGAAACCCCCACGGGTTCGGGTTAATTAGAATTCAGATTTAAACTTTGTTAAAAAAAAATCCACTACACCCAACTGAAAGCTTTTTAATCGACTGTGCAAGGAGGAGGGATATTTTTGGAATGTATGGGTGTATGTTATTTTGTCATACCCCAGAGCCTAAACGGCTTGACGGATTTCGACACGTGAAGTGTTATTTGAATCGTCTTCATAAATGGAGTCACATAGAGTATAATGTTTTGAGATAAGGTCACGAAAAAAAGGGTAGGCAGAGGCGAGCGCATTCAACGCCCACATTTTGCGAATTATAATTTAGTCGAATTTACGTAACAGGAAGCGAGCTTATTGACGTCATACAGGCACTTTTGGGAATTGGGTGGGAAACTATGGGTATTGACAGGAAAGTAAGGCCGTAAGAATAATAAGTACAGTTCAGTTATAGTGGTGTTAGGATTTCTCGGCACTAGCCAGTTCAAGTTATCGGTATGTGAACTCTGCATAAGTAATATACTGTCCATAAGCAATTTCCTCTTAATGTACTACAAGTTTTCAGCAATAGGCTAGCTTATTGGCTAGAATAGGCTAGCCTATTACCTAGAATAGGCTAGCTATAGGAGCTATAACTGGAACAGGTTGTCTGGCTGGTGCCGGAAAGTCTGAGCCCTCTAACAAATTTTACTTGTGAACGTAATATATTTCAATTGCTTGCACTAGTGGCGCAATATCACACTGCTTCCGTGTGAACATTAATGCAGGCATAATTACTTAACCTTTAGGTATATTTTTGCTATGTCACTGTTTTCTTAACGATGCTTCATTTATAAAAATCATACTCGTTATTATTCATATCATATTATTCGTAGCTGACTGTGCCTCTACCAAACTTTTGTTTCGGCTATCTTATTTTTTTTATTTTTTTTGAGATCAATGCTATCTAATAGCTAGCTAGCTAGCTAAGCTAATTGCGTTAAAAGTTGGGCTTGAACCCTCAATCAATTGACATTTAACAGTGATAGAGCCATGCTTAGGCATGAATGGGCCGGCTCGACCGGTGCGATACGGTTTTCTGAGGCCCAACTCTCCCTCTCCCCTCACCCCCTCTCCTCTTTCCCATCTTCTCATCCCCTTCTATTCTTTCCCCTCCCCGCATCACCCCATCCCTCATCACCATCAAAGGCGGGCAGCGCACTTACTACTCTTGTGTTGCAGAAGTCCATGGACGGCGTTTCTTACTTAATATCAGGTGACCGTCTGTTCGTCTGTCCCCCTACAATATAAAAAAAGTCCTACGCATTAGCATTACAACAGCTTGTTGTGCTGTGTTTATAAAAATGAGAATAAAATGTACAAGAATATAATAATATTATTTGGTTTTGTGATTTAAATCGGCAATGATACTCAAGAAACCATAACTGTAATAGAAAATTCTAAATAAAAATAGTTTAACGTTTTATAGATATATGTTGATAGTGAAATGATTAGTGAACAACTAATAAGACGTCACTGTGTAAGCGGGCCCGCAGCAGGTGTCGGCCGGCGAGGAAGCTCGCTCACTCATTTGTGCTTAGCAATTAACTCGCGCGGTTCGTGCGTAACGACACCGCGGACTATGTTGTCACGTTATACCTATGTTGAACATTTTAGGGTTAAGCATTTTGTGTGTAAGGTTATACATGATACAAGGTGGTAGTTATTTTTTTTATTTTTGTTTATTTTATAGCATATCAACAAACAAATTGCATACAAAGTTTATATTATAGAATAACTAAATTAAGTAACACATTTAGATATTACTATTTGAACAGTGTACTACCTAAAAATATGCAATGTTCATTAATTGGAACAAGGTAATTAAAAAAAACATTTTACTACTGGACTTCGGAACTTCTAAAGAAGAAAATATGGATATTGGTTACATTTAACAATGGCAAATAACCAATAATCAATTCTGCTTTCCACCAGAAATCACTAAAACACTGTTAACTCTGTATTTATTACAGAAGTAGCATTTTTTTATTGTGAAAAGCTACCTATGACGGATCTTAAATTCTGGATGAAACAGGAAACGCTTTACTCAAAATTATGGCTCCTAGTGTAGTTTCTATGAACACAGGAGTATTATACTCCGCCGATTCATTATCTTATCGTTTTATTTTTATTTATTATTATTTATTAATTATATTAACTTTACACATCTTACACGAGTCTGAGAATCTCTAAATCTGATCCCAAATTACGCAGAGCTTGTACTACAAACAACAAGCCTGCTAATAAACACACTTATATATTTCGAAAGAAATGCATATCATGCAATCACAGATATGTATATAAAAAGAAAAGTTAGATTGTTGAGGCAGCGTAAAACGTAGTTTATAATTCTTCGTTCGTTGTTAGTTCTAGCTTCATTGACGCATGATTGGATCTCGAGTGCCTAAAGTTATTACGTATAATAAGTTACCCTTAGACAGTATAATATACATATATATATCGACGCAAAACCAATATACCCACTTTATAATTGCTGTACCTTATAATTAAGTGATCAATACTGATAGAATCTTACTTGAAAATTGCAGTTACTAAGTATGTTTATAAGATTTGAAATAATGAATTGTTTTGTTGTTCCTCTAGGAATCGAACTATTACTCATTACTTTTTAAATACTGATTATATTAACAAACAATAAACAGCTAAATTAATATCTTGATTTATAAGCCACAACGGCTTAGTTTTGGATATCTAAATAAAGTTGGTTGGTTGTCAGAGGTTACAAATTAATATTCATTTTAGTTAAAAGAATAATTGTAAAATAAATAGCCAGTAGAAAATTCATGTCTTGATTTATAAACAACAATGGGATGTTTATTTATTAATTGTATTGTGTTAAGGTAAGAAAGTATTGTAATTACTTTATTAACTTAACACGTGATCGGAAACTAAAATTGAAAAGTATGAAATGAACTATCATTTTAGATGTTTTTAACTATTATCAAAATGTGTATATATAGTGTAATAGCTTAGTAAATGTTTTTTATAATTAAACTAGTAATTAATTTATTGATATAGTAAAATAAGTATCGTGCGAGTGTTAAACATTATAATGAAAGTGTATTGACTTTACGACACCATTGTGATTTGTAATAGTTTGTGAAAAAGCATGAGGATTATTCCTCGAGCAGGGCTAGAAGCAACTTGTCTCCAAATACGAGTGAGTAACCTCTAAATATTGCAATATTTCAATTGTTTGTAGCTATTATTATAAAGGTGTTTTGTTTAAATGTTTCGTTATTTCTTATCCGAATAATGAGGGTAGTAAAGTAATATGATCTAACTTTAAAAACCCTGCCGGCCTTAACGCTCCGTTATATACAATTATACAGAAATCATACTACCTTTATTTAAGGCTTTCTGCGAAGCAGCAGCAGCGACAGCACACCCAGCTATATTTGGAAGATGTGACTGCGCAAGGGTGCAGATCTTATCACACCATCTTCAGACGCAGTAATGACATACCATCTGGTCTCTTTAAATCGTCTCGTTCCAGAACATCAGAACATTGGATCACGTACGGCCGGAACGCTGGAGCTGAAAAGTGTATTGGTTAGAGTTTTCAAGGTGAACTCCTCTGTACCCTGGGTAACATCTGAAATTTTGCGAACGCCAAGACCATCCAAGTGAACTAGTAACGATGCTTGGAGTTATTTTAAAATTAAAATTATGGTGAACGTGTTTTGAATAACTTGTCTATGGCTTCTAAAAGTGCAAATGTTTCTAAAGTTGCGATGGTCGATGGTCGTTTGCATGTGTAAATTTGGATACTAAAAGAGAAAAACTAATTATAGTAAAAGCCGAATGTACATACGTTAATTTTAATAAAATCGATTGTAAAATCACCATAGTTGTGGATTATGTCCTCAGTAAATAATTGTAAACCTTCTTCTGTTGTGTCTGTGTATAAAAGTTTTCGATTAGGTGCAAATCAAAAAAATTTAAAAATATAGAACACAAGGACAAATAATCATGTTCATCATAGATTAATTTGTCCTGAGTAGGAATCGATCACACGACCTGTGGCTTAGGAGTCGGGATTTGTTGTTATGAGTCTGGGTGTTAGTGTCCGTTATTTAAATTTGTTAAGTGCGATACAGGAATAAATCCTACTAGAGTAGAGATCATTAAAAAAAGAAAAAAAAAAGAGAATCAAACTTACCTTTTTAAAGTTCCATATCTATTTCAACGGGATGTATGGCCAGAAGCCAATAACACAGCAAATCTGGTGTAATGAAAGGCAAGAGATGTCGATTAATCGAATGTAAAGTTTTCGTTGAGAATACAATCTGAAACTCTACTAAACTAAATCATTTAAATAACTTATTATTACATGTGTAAGTGATACTCGTACTACTTACTTTGAACATACCAAGTCTCAAGCAATTACACGACAAATAACACTGAATGTATAATTGCAAGCACATAGTACTCCGACATCAGGTAGCGTGCACAGGGAGGTAAATAACAAAGAAATATATAACAAAAGCTACGGGGGAATGTGGACAATTTTACACGAGTATTTACAACCTCGCTGTCCAACGGTCTCGGGGACTGTCGACTTAGGGATGTTACCTTTTCAGCAGAAGCTCATATCGATAAAATACGAATAGATAAATTTTGAATAAAAGTTACAAGAAACTTAAAGGTCTTTAGTCGTTAGCTTGAGATTCACTAATAACCGACAAAACTGACTCGAATTCGGTGTAAGTATTTTAATTAACTCTTTGTTACAGTGCTGTACTTTAACAAGTTATGACAAATACCTAATTATAAAAAAGTTTTTACTTCTATGTTTTTCTTACTAGTAAGAGTTACCGGTTCTATTTAACACTGAATATCGTCACTAGCACTCTATCGTTTAGGAAATCATACTCACTCCCAGGAAAACGGGGGTCCTAGTTACAACTCTCTGGTAATAGGCTTGCAAAAATCTCGTAAACTTTACAAATTGAATTAAGCAAGTTACTAATTTCATTAAAAAACACGACTATACTAGTAAATATTACGTGAGAAAGCCTTGCTACTTTACACGTATGGGCCTGCTTGACCATAGTTATACCACGCCTTCATAGCAAACTAGTTGTAAAGCAATTCCCTCACCTCTTTTCCTAACCCTCTTTCCTCTCCCCTCATGCCTCTCCTTAAAAGCGGGCAGTGGGCAATTGCGTCTTTTGACTTGTAGGTGTCAAAAGCCGAAAGCCTGGTGGCGGTTGTCACTTACCATCAGGTGCATCGTCTGATCACTTACCACTTTATACCATCAATATATATATATATATATATGTATATATGTATACAGTAATCTGTAAATAGTTTTTTTTAGTATGAATCGGCCGCTATATTGAAATAAAAATAAATCCTACTGTCACACGGTATGATGAAGATATTCTAACGATATCTCTCCAAATATATTCAAATCTGTTAAGGTGTTGTAAACTTATAGTAGAATAAAAAATTACATACGTACGCGAACCCTGGAAGGCCTCAGAGAGTCGTGAAAAAACAAATTGACTTCAAACAATGCTTTGAAAAAGGGTGATAATTATGTTACAAAAAGTAAAAAAAACTACAAACTTTTTTAAATATGTATTAATAAATGTATCGACAAAATCCCCGCTCAAGAGAGCCGTCATCAACACCGCATTCGGAAAATCTACACTTAACCAGAAGAGCCAGCCCTCCCATTTATCCTTGCGTTGTCCTGTAGAGGGGGGTTTAGAGGGAGAAAGGGGGTATCTAATTCGGGGGGCAAAAGGGCATCGGCGAGCTAAGCGCTACAAGCGCTGATTACCACTTTAGCTAAACTTTATTCTTCGCTTGTGATTTAAGTTTTGTTTGTAGGTAAAAATAAGTTTAAAGTGTTGCTCCACAGTTTAAAGTAATGAATTTCTATTCTCGTATTCAGTAAACTGGTTGAAGTTTTCGGATTTTTTCTTTTTATTTGTAACATAAAAGTTTAACCTACGTTAGTGATATTTACAGTGTTGAACATAGTTTGTAAAAATACATACCACACATTTTTTCGAAGAAAGATTTTTAAATAAAAATAATTTGCGAGAAATGCTGTTTTTTATATACATATATTTATAAAGAATATAAATATATATATATATAGAAAATTATTAGGGATAACGAATACGTATTATAAACATCACTCTTAATCTGTGTAATTATGCATATACAACAACCCAGTACTAAAAACAACACATAATTAAAACACCATACGCAACAGAGGGGAAAAGTTATCTGTACGTAAGCACCCCCTTTCTCCCCTTGAAAGGGGGGAACGGGCGTTCCGGGCCATCAGTCTGGCCACGGCAATTCAGATGATGAATTAATCCAACAAATGTGACGGTATCACTTAGCCCTAATGTACGGGTATAATGTTACCCCGAAAATTTCTCCTCTCGCACAAATTCGCTTTGAAAATCTCCGTCGACTTAAATGTGCGACAGTCCTTTGTTTCTTTATAGGGATTATGTTTTGAGTGTCTGGAGGTTAATGCGTATGTTTTTATACACTAGGCTTTACGGAAGCGGTGTTTTTCAACTTTGTTGTTACCTTTACCAAAAACTTGAACACTATGTTGAATGTTTGTTATATAATTGTGTTTGTTTTATATGGGTATATAAAAAAAATTGTTGCCTGAATAAAATTTATATATTTTTTTGCCTTATTGTTTTATGTTCCTGCCTTGAAACGTCACAAATGCTTTATTTTAATTAAAATAAGTACTTTCCTGAGTGATATTTATAGGTCGTTATTTAAAATATGCATTTTGAGTTGTACGAAACCCGCACGTAAATAGAACTACGTATATACATATACATTTTATGACTGACCATTTGTGTGCTGAGTCTCAATAAAAACAGTTAAGTATTAATATAAAATGTAGCCATCGGTAACCAGTAACACAGTAACATAGGTCTCTTACTTGTAATTCAACTTTCAATTCAACCACGTAGAGATTAAGTTTTGCAGAAATCTTCGAAAGATGTCGCCACATATCAAACTAAAACTCGTTACAAAATGTGACTAGTCGGAATAAAGGTGTTGTTTTAATTACATTATCAGGCAAGCACACGCGGGGGTGGGCGTGCGACGGTTAGACCCTTCTCACGGGTTGAAAGACATTCAAATAATAGTCTTCGGAGAAAAGTGGGGCGTAGGCGGGTACATTGTACCAAAGGAAGTTTTGATTGCGTTTCTGGCTGTCACGCATGACGGCTTCGATGAATTGTCCTCGCTGATATGTTGAACGTCGTTTGTTTTTATGTGAATTTCGCTAGGTACTAAGACGGCTTTTGTTTCAGTAGGTCAGACTGGCTGTATATTGTGGGGAACAAAGGCAAGGGTACGAGTATGTTTTGATAACTAGTGCCGAGAAATTTCAATGTTATGTGTAAATTTGAATGTTAGTTTTTGTGTCAGCAGAGTTTACATTTCTATTCAATCGAATGTATTTTTTTATATGTATGAATTTATGGATTATTCAAACATTGAAATGCGAGCACAAAATGAGCATGTGATTGAAAGGACTGACCAAGTAGTCACAGTTAAACAGTTGAAGGAACTATACGAATATAAATGCAATTTAATGGCACAATGATCAGTCATAACTGCTTGAAATCGCTCTCTAGTATTATATAGAAAACCATATTTAAACATAGCTTTAATATTAAAACCCTACTATTTACTTTGTTCTATCAAAAGTTAGTAGACATGAAGAGCACATTCCAACATTTTATTGTTCACGGCGCCAAAACACCAAGGTACTTACATAAAATCCATTCCACGCATACAAATCGCTCATGAAGACATTAACGCGAAAACTTTGCGATACACACAGAGAGAGCTAAAAGTACGCACACACACACAAACTAAGTAACAAAAGTAGTCCGCTGGGGTATGGTTGACCAATAGCATGCATTTAACCCTTCACTGGGATTAGAGAAGCATTGTTTCAAATCCCAGTGTTCGCTGTTTGAATTCGTACGCCATTTTGTTCATTTAAAATGGACGGTGCACAATGGGTCACTATTGTTCGGGAGCTAGACGGACGGAGACTGCAATGCCAGAGAATGTCGCCATTGTTTTTGGCTTTTCTCTAATTTTGCATTTTTATGCGGTTGCGAGGTAGCCTTATGTGTGTATCTTAGATTTAAGAATCCTTCAATGTAAGGTGTGTATGTTACAAGCCTTTACGACGATTATAAAATTAAAATTAAATAGTAGTAGATATATGTATATAGTTAGTACATAACGTGCACGAATAGTATTTAAAAGTTTACCATTTTAAATATATACATATATTTAAAATATAGTGTTTAAAAGTTTACCGTTAATTTACCAATTTGTAAGTGGGTAATGTAACAAAGTAAAGGTTGCTTTTAAAAAAATATGAGATACATATATTTTAATTATTTTTTTAGGTAAAAATTAGAAGAACTGAGAAAAAAATCCCGCTTAAAAATATATTGTAATGACCTTAATTTTTTACCAAAGTCTGTTAAAGAGCAAATTATTTCATACTGAACACTAGTATACTTATGAAATACACATTAAATTAAATTACCAACTCAACACAAAGCTTGTGTTCGCTATTCAAAAATGCACGTCGAACCGAAATCCCTAAAACAGGAATTTCTAGTTTGTATTGTCACATTGTAATAGGGTCATAACAACTAGATCATTCATTTACAGTCCACGGCCAACGGCGCGGTGGGTTTATGAACATAATATGACCCGTTTTGAGCCAATATTGTCTAATTTTCGGTAATACAGTTTTGTCAACAGCGGGCATGTTAGACCGGGTCCATTGTTGTAGGGTTAACGTTAACAAATTATCAAAAGTTTATAGTAATGAATGATGATGGTTGTGTTGATAGATTTTATGTTAAATGATTACAAATTTAAAGTGGCAAATAAAAATACAGCTTGTTGGTAAGCATTTATTTAAAACTATCAAGTAAACATTTAAATGAGAAAATGCATTGCCAATATACTAAACCACTAATGCAGAGCATATAAGCAAATTAGAAACATTCTGACATCATAGCATCCTGACAAACAACCGGAACTAAAATTCTAAAAGTAATTAAGTCTTTTTCAGAGCAGTTGTATTGTTAGATTAAGTTTCTTGGTATAAGGGACTTGCCTAATCGAGAAGATTCAACGACAGAAAAAGTCTTATATGTATACCTCTACTATCTCTTTTCAATATATCTGTAGAAGAATCTGTATTCATACCAGAGTGTTCATAATTAGATTTCTAAGAAACCATTGTTGACCTGCTGCCAGTATTTTTTTGATGTTCTTACATTTGGATACTTACCGTTCGAGAAAGACTTGGGTTGATGACATTGGGTAAATAAAACCTAAAAGGGTACAGTGAAGTCACTTAATTGCTAATGGGTATCGTAAAATCACAATTATCTATGAAATTTGTTGAACTTTCAGCTGCAGCTGTAAGCTCTTACATAGCGTAACATTACGTCAAAAAGCGAGCTGCTATATTTTATGCTGCTGTATTTTCCTACAGCTTAAAGTGGGACAGGGTTTTTTTCTCTTGTCAAATAGACATTTTCTTATGCACTAGTAGAACTTCACTGACGCTATACTTGACAGGCCGGGCCAGGAGGCAGCCGATATTTATGTTAAAACTAATAATACAATATTTGTTTACATTCACAAATGATTATACTCAATAGAAAAGAAACAAAAAACATTTGTCATCAAATGCATCTATTTACTCCTTATTTTTATTTTGCTTAGGTACGACTGGGTCGCTTTGACCGGTGCAATACTACGGCCTTACAGAAAACCGGTTGTGAAGCAACACTTGCGTTGCATTTCCCCAAAACTAGTATGGTTTCTGGAGACCCAACTCTCCATCACCTTTTTCCCCTCAAAGATGGACAACGCACTTACGACTCTTCAGTGGCGGGTGTCTATGGACGGCGGTTGTCACTTACCATCAGTTGACCCGTCTGTTCGTCTGTCCTTCTATAATATAAAAAAAATCACATGTATCTATATAAATAATTACAATACATGTAATTTATGTTGATTTATATTATAAAAATGCATCTCCCCGACCAAACGTACCCATGAGGCTGTCCGCGTTTCCCCGTTGTATGCATATACAAATGTTTTGGATCAGATATGAACAGAAAGTGGCTCGCGTCCTCTACTCCAAATCGGCAACGAACTCGGAAAAACGAACGGGACGAAGTCATACTCCGCGTCCTCCAAGGCTGCGTATTTTCTATGTTTGCCCAAAGCCGCCGACTCGGCCCCCACACTGGCCGCTGTCCGAGTAGCAGAGTGGTGACAGGACGCATCGGTACGGACACAAGTAGCGTTCCATATCAGAGAGCGACCTCTCCGCCATGGAACGAGGGTGAGTCCGTCAGGCCGTTAATAAATATATATAAATGAATTCATGAATAAATTAATTACACCTAATTTATTTATTCAGAAAATAATTATGAATTATGTTGGATATATCCGCAGTGTAAGATCGTTATACCTAAATGTTACATATATCACTGTATTGTATATTACTAAAAGGTTTACAATAAAGAGATAAATTGTAATAATAATAAGATTTAATTAAATCAGGTTCGCGTATCTACGTATGCATAATTGGCTGGTCACGAGAAGTCCGAGATTTTCATGTTGTGTAAGTTAAATAAAGAGAACAATAATAATAATAATTAATTTGGACGAGAATACACGTAAATTAATAGCAAAAGTGAAAAGTCACATGTAGTCAACAAGTAATTTTTTTCTACTCGTTAAAACAAACCAAACGAACCCCAACTCTAGTGGTTTACAATTAATCAATGATCAATTGTTGTTTGTAAACCTACTACTACTACGTGTGATTTTTAGAGTTCCATTATTCACCTCCTGGCTGCATCAAACCATCGTTCCATCGTTACCAAGGCTTATCTGTTGGACTAGAGGAAACGTATCGTAATTATGAGTTCAAACTGGAGGGGCTTTATACTAGTCATTGAAATGTTGCTGTTTTCACCTCCAGGATCCATCATCAGAAATTATATAGATTATAGTATTGTCATCGAATCTATACATATTTACATACAGCTTATACAGCCTTTCTTTGCGATACGATCTTTCACATCTCCTCATCCCTCCTCTTTTCTTTCCCCTCCCTCATCCCCCCCATTCCCCATCATCCTCAAAGGTGGGCACTTACGACTCTTGAGTTTCAGGTTTCACGGACGCCGTCACCTACCATCAGGTGACCTGTCTGTTCGTCAGTCCCTAATATTACAAAAAAAATATAGTAAAAATAGGTTAAATAAAAACAGGGCAAGTGCGAGTCGGACTCGTTGGTAGAAGAAGGGTTCTGTACCATCATATATAAAAACGGCAAAAAATCACGTATGTGGTATGGGAGCCCCCCTTAAATATTTGTTTTATTCTAATTTATTTATTGATTTTTAAAGTGAATGTATATTTTAAGCGTCTACCTGTTGCTGTTGTCAATATCGAACAAAAACGAGCAAAAACATCACGTTTGTTGTATGGGAGCCCCCATAAATATTTATTTTACTCGGTTTTTTAGTGTTTGTTGTTATAGCTGTTTAATAAATTTCAACTGTCCAACTATCACGGTTCATGAGATACAGCCTGATGACAGACAGACGGACAGACAAACAGACGGAATCTTAGTAAAAGTGGCCTTGTTTACCCTCTGGGTACGGAACCCCAAAAATAGCTAGCTAGAAGACCGATTAAGAAGGCAAAGAGAAATAATTATTAACAAGGAAAAGTCTATACATTAATGGCATGTACAAAGTGCACAGTGGTTTAAATGTGAACCTTGCAACTACGCTTCTGCGTCAAGTGTTGTGGGTTCGATTCAATCACGGGACAAGACTTTGGGTAAACTATTTAATCTGAGTCTGTGTATTCTTAGTTTCTGTTATTTGAATGTGTATAAAGTCCGTTGCGATACAGGAATTAATTTTAGTGCGTTTCTACGTGAGAAGAAATATGTGTTATATATTATTAATCACTTCTGTAGATTTATTACAATCCTTTGCCTAGCTATGCATATGTCACAGAAGGAGAGTTTAAGCGAATCTTAAGCTAAACTAGTCAGTCAACCCTTAAGACCTTTATCTTAATAAATCCAACTATTCAATCATCAAAATTGCATACTAATGGGCTGATACGTCCGCCCTCAACCAATTCCATCGCTTTGTTCGATCAGTCAGGCTTCGACGAACAAGTGACAGACCACCTGAGACCTGGTACTCACTGATGAAGGTAAATATATGATTTGTAATTAGATTGTATACAATTTTACGTACTAAAGACTTTCTGAATATGCAACTACCTTTAGAAAATTATGGTATACTTATTTTTAGATTAGGAGGCTTATTTATGTAAGAAGTTTGATCTAAAGATTTCTATGTGGTGTGTATTTGACTCTAGTTCCACTATAACTTTTCAACGCCTGCACCGATTAGAATGAATGGGATATGATATCAGCGTCCTTACATAACACATTGTCAGGGGTTCAAGGGCATCGAATACGGGAAATTGATTCACAAATAGTTAGTCTTAATTCTTGGTATTTTGGCTTTATATCCGCTGAACGTAATCATTCCTACTGCGGGAATTGTCTTAAATAATTTTATAAGTTTAGAACTACTGGATATGTTATTTGAATATAAATTCAGATATTCTATTCGATTGTTAATATTTGGAGAGTTAACACGATGTTACTGGCAACACTGAAGGTTTACGAGTTCCGACGTGCGATTAAAATGTATTGGAACCTAAACTAATACATCTACCCTACATTTTTCGCGTGAGTTGTATTGGTCTTCCATTATTACGTTTGCTTAAAAGTTTATACAAATACGATAGAAACAATCAATCCGAATAACACTGACTTGTTGGCAGGATAGTTGTTACTAATTTATTTAAAAAATAATTTGTAACAGGTTATATTTGTAATGAATGTGATTATTAATTTCATTAATACCGCAGAAATGCGGGACATCCAAGTTTGGCTTTTTATGTATGAATTTGTAGTGATACTTGTCAGGAACTGTGTCGTTAGTAGTAAGTTCATTAAAACCTCCTTTTTTTTTATTCAGCATAACATTTTTGAATTCATTTGCGTTTCAGTGGCTAATGGATGTAGGTAGGCAAAGCTGAATCATATGGTTGATAACTATTAACCATTGAGAGTGCAGCAGAGACAGTATGGTCAAAGACTACAATAGTGTATAGGATATAGACAGGCAGCTGTATACTTTTTTACTGTCATCACAAAACACCACCAGGTGGTCAAATATGCAAAATCAATATAATATGCGCAGCTAAAGATACAGATACACGTATCATATTGTTGTTTAGTTCAATATATGTACAGCTATAGCTACCGACTCATTTAAATACGGTGTATATTTTGTTTTTTGTTTTGCTGAATAACTTGAGGGTTTTATGCCTTTCTCATAAAAGTATGTTTGTCACTAATCTCCGGTTTTTCTGTATTTAAGTAACGGAAAGTTTTATTTATGGAATGTAATATTTTTATGTATCAATAAAAATTTACCTTTAAGTTGTACAAACGGAAAACGACAGTAGTTTCTTATGTTTTTGACATTGCTTTCACCAGTGCACAGCCATTTGCAATATAAGTGTTGTCCATCTAATATTATAAATTCAACTATAAAAAAAACGGTTTTCTGAATTAAATTTAATATGGCTACGAAAACCATTTAATTTCGTATAGAATATATCGGTTTTCTTAAGCAAAGCCCTGCATTAAAATATTACAACACTAAGATTTTAGTTCGTCTATTTCTCCTTGTGATGGTACTGTACTCGATAAAAAATATCTAAATTTATTTTGTTCTAAGTTGCCACTGGATGAGTATTGCGCAAGTCATCGACGAGTGCAGTCTTGACTATAGTGAGTTGCCGAGAGAGTGAAGTGCTCATATACACATACGCGTCGTAAAGTGTCATAACCAGTATTTTATAAGATCAGATTAATTGCCACAATAATTAAGAACACCTACTGAATATAAAATATCTGAAGATGTAAATCAAGATCTTTTAAGAGTTTTGTTCTGTTTATCAAATGTTTGATTATTTCAATAACATAAAATTATACAAGTAGGTACTTAGTCTTCATCATTTTATTCTCAATTCAAAATGCCTATAAGTTTTGAAGAAATGTAATAAAACTATAACGTCTACTGTTACGGTCTCTTATAGCCTTTAAGACGATATAACTACCGCTAAAAATCTACTGATTTTGTTATTCTAAACGTTTCTAAATGTTTTTAATATGCTTTACCTAAAACTTAGTTTGATCAACACACAAACACACTCACGCGTGTATCTAGGGGTAAGCAAACGCATAGATAACGCTCACATTTAGACAATTATAATTAATTAACATTTACGTTATATAGCGCATATGGTCATCATCTCGGCAATTTTTTGAATTACTTGGATAATATTTTCTATGATATTGGCAGGAAAGGTAGGATAGAAAGGGTAGAAAAAGGATATTGCTTATATGGACTGGTTGGGCAGTAGGTATAAGCAATAGCTCAAGCAAGGCAGTATAACTCCATCTGGCTGGTGACGAGAAGGCCGAGCCCTATAACGACTAACTATTTGATGAAGTACAGACAAGTATAATGAACCAAGATGCTTGTAAATTTGTGAATACAAAACAAACTGTTGTAATAAAGCAACAGGCAAAGCCAATAAGGACACTTGTGGAACAGTGTAAATTACCAATTAGTACGCTTTTATGGTTATAGAACCGGAAAGAATGCAGTTGAGAAATTAATTATTGCAGAGGTTCTGTATAACAGAATAGTATTTCTTTTGAGAACTTACAAAACTATTTTTCTGACTTTCTATAATTCTGACTTGGAACTATTGGAAGTTTTTTTTTCGTAAGGTAACCTATAGATACTACAGAGCTTCAGTGTAGTTTCCATGTCTATTTTTTGGTCTTCGTCGGTAACGGCAAGTGGTACGGTACGATGGTTTTTTTTGCTATACTGATCTTGTCATAGTCTCTGTTATACCCACTCCCTTACATAACTTCATATTAAAAAAAAAAAACTATGATTATTGATTACTGCAAGCGATCTTGAATAAAATCGAATAAACTTTGGTGTTCATCTTTAAAATATTTAATAGGGGGTATAAAAAATAGACATATACAAATGGCGGCCCAAGAGTCGTGAGGGGAAGAGGAGAAGGGGAGTTGGGCCTCCGTTACCCCCACTTACTCGGCAATACAATGTACACACGCATTGTTTGTCTACCGGTTTTCTGCGAGACCTTGGTATTAATCCGGTGGAGCCCTCGTTGCTCGTAGCTATTAAGTAGTGGTAGTAATATAATGTTATACAAAATATATATTCACCTCGTGTCTTTACAAAACTTTCCAATTCCTCAATCAGTCAAGTTTTACAATCTACCAAAGAACCCTAAAAATTAGTATCGTCATTCCTAGTGCGATATTGCGACACCTTAATTAGCGTTTGCAACACCGAGTGGTCGGAAATTGCCACTTTTTTCCACTATTGTGGACCTTTATCGCCACTTTCTCCCCACCAACGTGACTCGTTGTGTCCCGATATGCCAATTACCACTACGATTGCAATTGTTTTGATACGAAACTATAATTAACTTGTCACCATGTTTTTTTATAACAGTTTTAGATTTGAACATTTAGTTACGAGGTATATTTACTTTAAAATAACTTTGAAATTAATTAGTTAGATGATTCGGACTGTCTGGTACCAATCAGTTCGGGGTATAGGTATGCGACCCTGACTTGCTTGAGCTCTTGCTTACACAATTCAATCCGTTTGTATAAATAGGAGGTCCTGGGTTCGACTCCCATACGGAACAAAAATTTGTGTGATCCAGGGAGTTGTCTCTTTTATATTATACATTACAAGTAATATTTACAAGCATTGCAAATAATCTGTGCAGGTGTAGGCAAATTATTAAAATTATCTTTCTACAAATAATTATTACTGCACTGACAAAAATTCTTCTTAATTAATCAGTGTCAGTGGTCGCCTCACCACCAAGCTGCCGCGCCTAGTGTTGTGGGTTCGATCCCCGCACGGGACAACACTTTGTGTAATCCTCAAATTGTGTTTCTGAGTTTGGGTGTTCTTTGTGTACCCCACGGCACAGGTATTAATCCTAATGCGGAAGTTGTCTTTTTAAGAAAACAAATATATATATTTAAAGAAATATCTAAATTACACAGAAAATATCCTTAAACATAAATTATGACTCAAACTCTTGAAATGAACTTAAAGAAGAGAGAAAGAAGAAGCTCATTCTATTTACTTTTCAGTTTGATTTAACTATACATGTATTAAAAGATAAACATGTTTCGTAACAGAATTTTAGTTAGGGACCTGAATCATTATCAACATCATAATCCGCCTGTCACCGTCCACTGGTGGACAAAGGTAGGCAACGAGCTCCAACTATGCCGAGTCTAAATAGTATAACGATATACAGCCCGCTGGAGTACTTCCTAGGAAGATTCCTCCTTACGGTTTAACTAAATCCCGTCTTTTAATATCGAATCTTGAGTGCTAAAGTAGATACAAGTTTTATATTCAAGTTAAAGATGCTAAAACTTAATACTACAGATAGAATTTGTACCATTTATACGCAAATTTCAATATATAATTTTACCTTATCTGTTCGGACAAAAAGATTTCAGAAGGATATAAAAAGCCTAAGAAGTAAAAGGCGAATATAAAAGAGTAATGTACATTTAAATATTTGATTCCAACGAGTGGAACATTCAGAACAATAGGTCGAAACCTGCTGTCGCTACGTTCACCGTTCGATAAAACCATAGGTGGTTTTAAGAAGCGAACAGCACTTAACCAGGATGGTGTTATGCAAGATATTGCAAATATTATTCAACGAACATAATTTTATCGAGATTATTGAATTTATTGTGTGCAGCAGCGATTGAGTTCCATTTCCCCGAAATCGGTGATGTTTTCGAAAGCTCAACTCCCCCTCTCCTCATCAACCTCAAAGACGGTCAGCTCACTTGTGATTTTTTAGTTGTAGGTGTCCATCACTTACCATCAGATGACCCGTCTGTTCGTCAGTCCTCCTATATTATAAAAGAAAAAAATTGTATTCAATCTTAATTGTACACCCCCGACACAAAAATGCAGTGACAGATATTGTAAAAATAAAAGGTACAATTGGCGGCTTCATCACAAATAAGGCATTTTTTCCTCCCATTTGTGTGAACGGGAATGCAACAACTGCCGAGGGTTGCCCTGGTGCAAACAGTTAATAAAACCTATACATTTGAATATTTATACTAGTTAAGTTTTTAAATAGTATTGGCCTACTTGGTCGTATTCATTGTAGTCTTTCAGAGAGGCAAATAAATGTAAAACTGTAAATAAAGCCTTTCAATACTTATTATTGAAAGACTAGTGGTAGAAAAGGGGTGGTTGGAATCAACTTACTACTACTCACATTTGTAGCTACATTTGTTACAGTTATGGAATGAAATGAAATGATTACAATCATTCATTTTCTGTGTGAGAGACTGAAGTCTGTAGTAGAGAGTTCTGAGCTACAGATCGCCAGGCTTCACTCGATGCGCTCCCCGCGCCTCTCTCAACGATGCGCTTAATCATTACTCACGTGGAATAAAATTTAATTGTTTTATTTACTTATTAATTTTAAAACCTAACATTATATGCGTGTGTATATACGTGTGTATAAGTATGGATGTTTGAAATTGTATTTCTTACTTTAACCAATCCATTTTTAAAACTGAGTTACATATATAAACCAGGTAATGATAATATTTAACATTGAATACTTATAAAAATATAATCAGTTTATTTGTCATACTATATCGCTATTGCATAACACTGTTCAACGAAGCGAGCTGTCATTAAAAGGCTTTTAATTCTTGATGGCTCCACTCTTCACGTAGTCGATACACAGATCTGGAACAAACATAAAATTCTTATAGTATTTTAGATTTTATTGAATACTATGCTATGCCCGACACTATAATTCTCGGCCTTCATAGTAAAAATAATCAGCGGGCTTTATAGCAAAAAGGAGAAAGATTAATTCACTATTGGACTAGTCTGTTGGTCTAGTGGTTAGCGACCCTGACTGCTTAGCCTAGGTCGTGGGTTCGATTTCCACCCAGGACAAATATTTGTGTGATGAGCACGATTCTATGTCTGGATGTATTTTATCAATCGACTGCACTGATGGCGTAACGGTTTAAGTGGTCACCTCGCTACTACACCACCGCGCCGAGTGTTGTGGGTTCGATGCCCGCACGGGACATTTTAGTAATGTTATAATGTTCTTTGCATAATTAGGAGATACCTATGACGAACCGTGGACTGCAATACATTGTTCGTTACTGTTACAATTGGTATGAAAGTGGTATTTGTTTTATTCACTATGTGCTCACGAACAGACAGCTCACTTGATGGTACGTGAGAACGGCCGACCATGGACACCTGCAACTTAAGAGTCGTAATTGCGCGCCTTTTGAGGGTAATGAGGGGGTCTAGGATGCGGGGAGGGTTAAGAGGAGAGGTCGCGTTGGGCCTGCGGGAATCTCACAAGTTTGGGCTCAATGTAATGCAAGCGTTGCTTCACAACTTGTTTTATGTGAGGTCGTGGTGTTGCACCGGTCGAACCGGCCCATCCGCGAACCCAAATTGCCTAGTAAAAAAAAATTACAACAAAAACAAAGTACAAACTTAAAATTTAATACAAAAAGTTCAAATTCGTTTAAATTTCTGCACATCATACTCAAATCCTCGTATCCAACCAACCAATTAAGTTACAAGCAGCCTACACATTTACGTTACTTCGCTACACTAACGCTGCATCATTTTTCCTTTGTAAGCCTCGGGGCTTTTGTGGCTCACCAGCGAACATGCCTTGGCTTCATTGCACTCGAATCAGCTCATTACAGTCTTTCCTTCGCGTCATTTCCTTCTGAGATCGCACAGCCCTTGTAAATGCTCTGTTGTTCGTTCCTTGTTACTTCAATACATTGTCGTCGAGTATTGTATGAAATTATAGTGAGACGGTTGTTTTTTCATTGTCGACTGAATTTTCACTTGGATGAAGTAAAATTTTAATGAAGTTTTAATAGATTAATTTAGCTTTTGACGAAACGGACTCATAAACAGTAGCCACTACGAAGACTATAATTTATTAGAACACTGCAAAGGGGTTGTATTAACAATATTTATTGTGTTATATTACTAATTAATATTGTACGACACAACCAGCGAAACCAAGGTGTAAATCATAAGTGTTATAGATACCAAAGGAGGTGGGTAAAAATCGGTCTTTTTTCGCCCATTGGTAAATTTATATTATGGGTATTTTTTTGTACTACTGAACTCAGACGAAATGAAATTTCTAGGTTTTTTCAAAAAATATTTTTATTAAATAGACAAAACGGAGAAAATAAACTTATCTAAACTATTTGTAACAAACGTCTTTGATTATATTTCCTTCTGGTTTTCACTGGCTGAATCGTCACTGGACCATCCAGTAGCAGCGTCTTGAAGTGTATCAGCATATCCAAGACTTGGTGTTTTTGTCTGAGTTTGATTATGGCGCCAGTATCCCAAGTACCAAAGTACAGATGCAACATGTGCGCAGCAGCCAACAACTCTAGCACCAACTTTGCACTGACAGTACCATTCAATGTTTAATAATGACAACACTACTTTACGTTTTTCTACTGCAGAACCTCTAGATGTGGACGGCTGTGCACTATCGACAACATCCAAATATGTAGAAGAATTTTTAATCTCTAAACGACTTGCATATCTTCTACATGCAGAACCCACTTTGGCATTGTTTTGTAGATCGTAATTTTTGTGTCTTCTAAGAACAGATAGTATTTTTTTATTAGAAATAACACGATAATCACTTTTGGTTTTTAACCACTTTTTACAAGAATTGCACTGATTTCAAGGCATTATTTTTTTTATAAAATACACAAAACGCATACAAAGCTACGTAAAATAATGGCAATAATACAAAAGAAATATTTGTATTACAATATGACACGCGTGAGGTGGACACGTTTGAACACGCAAGTGACTTATGACTACTTTGTTTCGTATAACATCAAGGCGCTCGATGCACCAAAACAAATGAATGCTAGTTTAAAAGGCTATTTAAAGCAGAATTGGAGAGCCAAAAAAATATAGTTATACATAAAGCGCTTCACAGTTTTTTTTTTAGTTTCACGTTAGAAAAAGGGCTTAAAATAACAAAATTTCAACGAATTTGCCAAATTTAATGATTTTTTTATGTGACTTGCTATTTTTTTTTCTTACTTTTTTAGAATCAATGTAAAGGTCAATATCTAAACTTCACATAAGTATAATAATATGGCTTCAATAAATACTTTGAATTTTCATGACTATCATAACCGAAAAATGAGCTGATCTTTACCCTTTTAAAATAAATAAAAATACAGGGTGTGGAAAGCATCTCACTAGGCCCGCATGGTACGGGTCACCATGCCACATTGACTGCACTTACAATGAGGATGGTGACCACCATTTTTGGAGTAAACCTATGCTTTCCATCAGGCAGAGTAGAGTCATTTTCGTAGGTATTAATAAAAAGTAGAAAAAAAAGTGTCTTATCGAATATCTAGACCGAAAGTTATAGTATTATTTTTGGCTTTCGGAATGATTATTTCTCACAAAATGGGAAAGTTTATAAAACCTATGCGTATTACTCTAGCCAATATTCAATTATACTAATATAAATTTAAAGACTGCATTGACAAGTAGTAACTCAAAAAATCCGTCTGCATTAGACTTTTTTATAAGCAGGATTATAAAATATTTTTAAACTGTGCAAAGTAAAATTAATTATTTTATATATTAATCATTTACTTTGTTTTAGGAATTGTCTAAAAACTGCCTTATTGTAATATCTCGCAATTGCTTTCAATGGCTTTTAAAATACTATATATATTCCTATTACCATGTTACATACACACAACAACTCAAACAAAGCCACATCAATACGGACCAAAAGCACAAACTAGCTCCACAACAAGCCGGGCTTCCAGACTTTTCCGTTTGCTATGACACTTTGTGTCGCCTCTTTTTAATTAGCGTATTTTTCTTTGTAGCGGCTCCGTGTAAATTAGCCTCTGATGTGAAGAGCGGTGCGGCAAAGTTGGAGAGACGCACTATCATTGCCCTCGTTTTTATCTACCCTGCAAGCATTAGCGTATTAGTCTCCTGTTAAGTTAGGCTCATGGAAATTGAGAATTTGTTATTGGATTGTTTAGAAATGATTATATTATTATCAAACGAATATTATTAATTCTATTTTGACTGTTTAACGTTCTGTTTACATTAAAGTACATTAGATCCACATTCAATTTGGAAACTTAAGTGAAGTTCGTTGTAAGTTTCATGTCGTAGAGATATCACACTCATTCAGCTATGATAATTAATTACTACTTTATTACAAAATGTAGAGTAAAGAATATTATAATACCTATTGAGGTCAAACTTGAATGTTATGTTTGGTGCAATCAATTTATTATTATGCAATGCAAGCATGCAGTTTTTGAGGCGTTATTTTTTATTTATTCTAACTAAGGCTATACGTAGGTTCCTGGAACCGTACAGAACCGTCAGAAGTGTATTATCAGTATTGTTACACAGAAACACACGTTACAATATTCTTAACTTTAAAAATTAATGAAATGTTCTTCGAAAATAAAGTTTTAAAAATATGTTTTGATAAACTCGCAGGCTTAGGTTACAGCCTACTAACTGCAATAATGTTAATATTTATCATGCGTACGTTATCATTAAGCTTTGCCCATTATTCTTAACTAAAAGTGGTTTTAACATGAATTTACAAACAACTCAAACACTACCCAGAGGCATTGTAGCACATTAGAATTTTAACTTCGGCAGTTTCAGCCACGAAGATTAACAAATCCCAATCACGGGACAGATTCGCGTATTCATACCAAACTTCCCTCCCAAGAGCGGGATGGAATATACAATTACGTATAAGAGTAAGTGAAATAGTGTAATAGTAAGTGAGAGAATTCAGTACATGGGTCTGACATAATGATATATTAATTTCTGTCGCGAGCTCCCATTGTTTTTGTTAGGTATTTTACGACGTGACGTACGGTCATTATATTTTCATAGTTTCATGAAGACGATTCAAAGGCGTTAGTAATGCGTGTGTTTAATGATAGAAATACAATAGGTGATAAATGTGTTATTACGAATATATTATTCGTGTTCAAGACTAGTCTACCTACTTTACGAACATTTCGGTCGTATCGTTTGAGGTCTGTTATCTACTAATTGAACCGAAGGAATACCAAATATATGTGTTATACAATTTTTTTGTCATATCGGAACCTTATATGCCATATTACATAAAAAAATTGTATTATGTTGTGCATATATGTACATAGTGTGTTATAGGATTGAAGAACCTAGTCTTAAGTTTGACGTTTTGTTCTCTGTCAAGTGCAATGCGTTTATGTATTTTATTCATTTGTACACCTAATCTACCTAGTAGCTTTTTTTATCTTGACTTATTTTGTCCATCCTAATGTTGTCATTGCATTGAGAGACAAGGTCCCTCTTTGCAAATGTCTATTTTGTATGCTATCAGTTAAAAATTTTAACGTGGGACCGACCTTGACCCGACCGGAGTATTACCACGGCCTCACAGTTAACCGGAGGCCCAACCCCTTTTACCCTCTAACCCCTAACCATTTTCCCATCCCTTCTTTCCCTTCCTCCCTTACCCTTAACTGAAACGACAGCAGTCTTGTGACTTTCGAGTTGCAAATGTTCAAGGGCGGCGGAAGTCACTTATCATCATATATATCCTAAATATCAACTTGTAATAACATAATATATGTATATGTATGTACGCGAGTAGCAATAGAACAGCAATTTTATTTCTCCTGAGCAAACCTAATTTATAAATTTCATTGAAACCATTACCTGCCTGATTATAGCCGGATGTAATTAAAAACTAATATATATAGCAATAGATTTTCTTTGTAATCGACATCTAGTAGGACATTCCAATCCTTTTTAAGATATCTCCCTTATCCCGTGTAAAATTTCTGTACCTTGAAGAAACCGCTGGGCTTGTACGAAAGGTTGACAAAAGTAGAGGAAGCTCAAGAGGTATGTGAAAATAGGAGCAAGTGGCGGACTGTTGTCTCTGCCTAGCACGAAGGAGACCGGTGTATGTATATATGTATTAGTGATGTGCCGGATATCCGTATCCGTATCCGTTAATATCCGAGGGAGAAGAGAGCTCCGTATCCGTATTCGTGACTTTTTGGTGGATCTTTCGGATCTTTCAATACATAGATGAAATTCTATATTAAACATTATAGAAACTTATAACATCTTTTTATAATGAACAACCAAAAGTTGAATCTTCATAATATATTAAATTCTAATTAAACGATTATTCTAATTAAAAGTTAGTGAAAGCTAATCCACGGATCTTGAAAAAAATATCCGTATCCGCTGATGATCCGGCACGTCACTAATATGTATGTAGGTAGAAGTAGAGTAGAAGTATACGTCAAATCAAACCTACCAATATTTGATTTAATAGTTTTAACGAATATTAACTAACCGCAACATATGTAAGTTAATAACAAATTATAATTATATATGTATTACCAACACAAGGTATTCTCAAAGGTATAACAAGAATATCGATATCAAAGTTGGGCCTCATTAGTGAACCATAGCTACATCTCTTATAAATGTTGAGTCATCTAACATATATTATACTCATCTATTTAATTCCATACCCGAAAGTAATAATCAATTTAACCCAATATTTAATATGTAATATGAAGTGTTGAGTCGATATCATCTCGATAATATACTTACTTATTTATATACTCGTAACAGTATACCTATGTTGCTAATAAAAACAGATATATTGTATATATAATATACATATATTATATTTGGAGGACTTGGACTTCCCGGCACCAGCCAGTTCGAGTGATAGGTATGCAACTCTGACTTACTCCCCCAACCATCTACCCCCAAATACCCAAAAATATCCCTTTTTATCTTCCCTTTCTTGTCAATATACCCATCTTATTCCCAAAAGTTCCCAGATCACGGTAATAGTCTTGACTCATGTTACATAAATGCGACTAATACTCGTATATTATTGGCAAAATGTCTGCGTTAATTATGCGTCTGCCTATAATTTAAATTGTATGTGTGTATGTATGGACACAGGCGTGAGTGGATGTTTGTATATAAAATAATGTTTCCTCCTTAAAATGTTTTTGATTTCCAATTCATTCCGTTATCATAATTTAATTAAATTAAATTTTCAGTTATATGTAAAGCTCGTGTTGTATTCTTTATATCTTGACGTTTTCAAACTCAGGGAAGTGTATTTTTTGGTATTTTTCAAATATATAGCGGATTTTTTCAGAACGGCTATCGGCTCGCACATCACGCTACGGCTCTTAGGAGAGGAATAGTGAGCATAAACGCAACTGAAACTGTTCGGAATGTATTTGTTCGTATTAAACAGAAAAGGCATTATAAACTTAAATTTCCTTATCATATTGTAATAAGTTGTTACATCATTTTATCTAAAACACGTAACATCTCACCCCCATCTTGTCGATGACTTGCACTCCGTCTATCGCCATATGCTGAGGGCTGAGGGTGGATTGGAAACGCTAATTATCAGCCCCTAGTATGACGTCATTCACTAATGACCTGCACGATTCGACGCTTTGGCATATGAAACTAGATTATTTGAAGAAATGCCCATAAATATAAATAAGGTTATTTTTAATAATTGCTTGAAACTTGATCATTGACAAAGTAGATGACCGATGATGAGGACGATACCTTCAAAGCGTCGTCTATCATAATAAATCATAAAAAAATGTGCATTTGTAATGTAATTTAAAGAATTATCCCCTAACTCCTAACTGTTAAGGAGTTGTACCTTCCACCATCAGCTCATCTTAATAATTTTAGCAAGTATATGAAAAAAACATTGATAGTGCCTATAATATATGAGGGTTTCCGTCCATTTTAATCTGATACGATCATTAAATTAAACTTAGTTACAAAAGGATCACCACTCAAGTATATCCTCTAGAACAATAAAATATATTTGGAAATCGGTAGACAACTTGTTGGGAATACATTTAATATACATAAAAAAGGTACATACAGTCGAACATAGAAATGGTTTCCGATGTTTCTTAATAGTAGCAAAACATTTTGCGTCTTGTGACAACCCTGATTAATAGTACCTTTTGGGAGTCTAAAGCTAGCATAAAAAAAGAAGAACACAAATAATAACACTAAGCTAGTAGCCGTGTTTTCTAGTGAGAGACAGTTCCACTTACAGGCGCTTCTAATTTGAGCAGAAAGCTGTTCTACTAACTATAAATATTGCCTTTTAAACCCCCGATGAAAAAGAGGGGTGTATAGTGTATATAAGTGGTATATAAGTTTGTAGTGTGTATGTGCCTGTATGTGGCATCATAGTACCTGAACGGATGAACCAAATGTGGTTCAGTTCTTTTTTTTTTTTCTTTTTAAAGGTATCTTAATCGAGAGTTTTACTTAGCTATGTTCATTAAATCATAAGCTTTTTGAGAATGTTTTTATTTATACTTGTCTTTAAATCAAGTTATAGTATAGTATAGAACTAATTACAAATGTTTTAGTATGTTATTAACGTATGAACAATGTTTTTTCAGTAGGTAATGAACATATTAAACACAGTGTGTATGTAAGTCATAAATAATTCAGAAACTTTCATCTTTGCAAAACATGCGAGCAACTCTCCAGCCGCTCATCAAACACTAATACTGAAACTTTACGTACATATGTATTAATTATAAGGAAATCAACATGAACAAACATTATAACTAACCTACGCCTTTAACGGGAAATATTTCATTAGATATCCGACGTTTCTTATCCTACCCACTTAAAACATTCGAAGGGCAATGGGTCCTCCGAGTGTCATTCATCAACAACTTCGAACTTTCCATGTACCCAAAACCTCTTATTATTTGCCACCCTACACTATAAAATTGGACCAAATGTGCTAACAGCACTCTTTCGATTTTCAGCTCTAATAAACAGTAATATAGTCGAAATTTCTTGGTTAATGTGTGTTAAAACACAGTCGTTTTAAAGCATTAATTATCGCGTTCGGCCCCAGTTTTAGGGTAAACCCTTTCGCAAAATTTCGTCCCTTACTGGTCACCCCTCGTGGTCGTCGCGTGCCTTAGTCATTAGTATGCGCTATGTAAACTAAGGTATGTCGAAAAGGCTCCGTTTAATTTGGACTGTATTTGTCGTTTGATATGCTAAGAATGGTGATAGTTGAAATGAATACTTGAATATTATATGAGAAATGTGAATTGATACTATAGGGCGACGTAAGTGCAAACACTTAAAATTGATTATGCAATAATTATGCATATTTATTCGTATTTAGTACCAATTTTGTTTGTTCCCGGAGGCTCCCTTGTTAGGGCATTCCCGGGTCCCTTGCAGTAGACTCTTTGTGACGGAGCACCGTGTGGTTTTAGTCGGTTCGAGTCCGACATACCACCTCTGCGTTAGCTCCGGTGAGGTGATGACCCGACGGGGTTTCCACACGAAAAAATAATCAAAAAGGAAAATTTTGTTCAGTTGAACTATATACGAGTTAAACTAAATGTTGAATCACTGAACTATAAAAAAAAATAAAAACGATCGCCCACGTTTTAATGTGTTTAAAATCATTAGCAGTTCGTTCTATTCTGTTCAAATTTTGTTTTTTTTTTTCAGGAACAAATAGGCACCCTGTGCTATTCCAGACTGTGCCAAATTACATTTTTACAATTTTGGCGATATTGAGTAACAAACAGCCATCCAAACATTCATATTTATAATAGTATTAAGTTTAACGCTGACCAATATTCTAGTATGATGATTAAAAATCTAACATGTCCTGCGATTTATTAATTTTTAATAAAACAAAATAAACCGAAGCTTTACCTTACCTAAAATATAAAAAAAATATTTATAAAGTCTGCTACATTGCAATGTTGCACTCGACTGTTTACTTTATAACTATTTCTTATTTTTTCTCTCAGATACTCGTATTAGTAATTTATTTTTTTGCAAATTCATAGAACACAGTTACCTAGGACCCAACAGTGACCTGACCCAACAGGCCTGGTCTTGACATCATTAAAATAAAAGTATTATATATTTCATGGTAAAAGTTATTCAAGTTCCCCTTAAATATTCCCATTTGCCACTTTTTTAACTGTTTTATCTGTTCAGCCGTTCTCTGGTTACACTTTTAGCATTTCATTTTTATTTATACATATTTATTTTCTGTCTCTGTTTCTATTGCGTGTCCTCTTCTTGCGTCATCTGAAGTGTGGCTAAAAATGCAATTTTTTTAGACTCTTATGAGTTATATTGTTACTTTGTAATTTACATTATTATTATTATTTATTTCTTAAACAAAATTATTTCTTTCATTTTTTTTTCTTTCTATCCCATATTTAAAAGTTATTTAATGCGAGTCTTAATTGCGCATTTAAGGTATAAGTACCTGTTGCTTACCGAGCTACATTGGCGGTGGTTACTGGGGTGCTGATGGCGTAGACTCAGCATCGTCTTCGTTAATTTCATATTTATTATAATATACGAAATAATCACCAATAAGTAATCACATAGTCACATGTCAAGCTAGACATTAAGTACCTGTCGTATTACTAAGCTTGAATGCGCCCCCTTACATTTAGTTTATGCAAAATTAGTTTTCCAATACAAAACCCCCGTTTCTAAGCCGTATTAGCTTATCTTTCCACTTGGCACGCTATAAATTGGTCAAAATCTCGTTGGCTCCTCGACTTTACCACGTATTCGTAAGTGGTAGGGTAACCATAGCGCTTAAATTAGTAGGATATGTGCTTTAACTATATTTTAAGTTTTAATAACTAAAGAGTAACTTGTTCCTTTTTTTTTTTCAATTATTAGTTTTTGTCTCGTCGTGATAGTCTCATCTTTTCCTATGGGTGTTGTAAAAAGCTAAGGAATCTATCAGACAGTATATAATTGTATAGTCATGTAGTCATATAGTGTATTGTCCAGATGACGGCAACAGACTTGCTTCCTATTGCGTAAGAGTAAAATAATTACTGAAAAAAGTGGGCGTTCGAGATGCCTCTGCCTACCCATCGGAGATATAGGCTTGAGTATATGTATGTTTGTATGTTTTTACCCCAAGCCGATCTGATCTCGTATTCATTACTTCATTAAAGTGAAAGTAAGGAATAGATAAATAAGGACTTTTCGTTTTATTGTCATCAATATAATTAAGTATGAAATTCTATGATCTATCCTCATCAATGTATTATTAATTTATATATATAATATTATGTAAAATTGATTATTGGTTAAAACATTATTACTTTCTTTATTTTTTTACAAAAGAGCTCCAGCACTAAGATTAATTCCTATGTCGCGCGGGACTATACAAACATTCAATTAAGGGACACAAAGAACACCCAGATTCAGAACAACAATTTGAGAATTACACAAAGTGTTGTCCAGTGCGGGGATCGAACCCACAACACTCCGCGTGGTAGTGTAGTGGCGAGGTGACCACTTAAACCGCTACGCCATCCCTGCAGTTATAAAACTATACATTACGGTCTATCGCTTTTAATGGAATTTTAGTAAGAAGGTACTTATTCCGAAAAGACACCATGAAGCGTCCAGTAAATATGGTGATTAAGTGGAACATTCTGTATGTACACGAGCAGTCTCACAGAACCGGTTGCCATCGGCACATGCAGTTAACGTGTTCGGTGAGAGAACAACACGATACATAATACCGTGTTGTTCTCGTGTATAAACATAATTTGAAGGGTTTTTTTTTTTAAATATGGCTCAGTCATTTTTGCAAGTAATCCCTCCTCCTTTCCTTGTCTGACTCGGTTCACTTCACTGTTCTGCGCTCATACGCCGATAATAATAATTAATGCATTTTAAACTATAAGTGTTCACTGTATAGAACTTGGTTTTGATCGACTTCGCTTGATGTAGCATCTGTTGCATTTTTTACAAACCTCAGTAGTTTTAAAATGCACTGCAATTAACAATTTTGTTAATGGCTCTGTAAAATGATAAATAAATAAAATGATCTTTTAAACACAAAATATGAACTTAAAACACAACTATCCAATTAGTTTCATCACAACTACACAACCTACTTCTAAAGCTAGTGGCTCCTAGAGTGGTATCACCATTTTGCAATGTTCAACGAGTAGAAAGATAACATCAGGCTAACAATATGTTCTATTATTGCGTTAGATAACAATATAGTTTTGTTTATGTATTGATACATAGATTTATTGCTCTTGACTTGTGTTGTTATAAGTATATGTAATATTAGAGGGGTTAACGTAACGTTATATCGATTGATTGAATAATAATTAATACAAATAAAGACGTTAAGTACGTCTGATATTCGGATAAAGTTATTACCTGCCAGAAGACTTATTATGTTAAGACTTATATGGTTCTTAGGTAAATAGATAAAAGCGGAATTCATTTTAAAATATGAACATTTTGTAAAAGATGATTAAAATGCAAATCCTAAGAGGAAAATTGAATACTTACTCGAGAAACTAAACCATTATGATTTAATCAGATCAGTTCATAATTTCAAATACATATGTATATACATACGTTATGTATGCGGCGTTAACTGCTGAGCATCATGGGAGGCGTGATAAAATAAGAGTTGAGTCCTCATGTGGCCCACCGTCTAGACTAGTATTGTCTAGTATTGAAGTTTCGTTAGTCGGACACTGTTACCAGTTATTTTTTTAATAAAAAAAAATAAAAATATTAATCTAATTGTATATGTAATAAGTTGCTGCACGTAATTATAGGGCTGTTTTTTTATTGTATCAGTTTTTAAAACATATGTCTCTCATGTTACGATTACAATGGAAATATGTGTTGTATATTCTAGCTATCTGGTTCACAATGAGAGCGCATCGTTGCGCTTTTTTTGGCAATACTGTACTTAAAAAAAGCAACTTTAACCTCTTTTGTTTACCGCAGGCTACATTTTTAACACAACAACTTTCATTATCAAACTAACACGAAACTAAGATAGGCGCCTCCCTACTGTAATCTTTACACACCCCACCAAAAGCTTCCCAAAGTTTGCAACAAAGTTGGAATAACTTTGGAAGTCCAAGGGCTGTTTAGAAAGGACCGCAAACTTGGCCCGACTCTGAAATATTAATGTAGTTTTGTAGAATCCTATATGAGAGGTGTATATGCTTTCTCGATATTTGCTAATGGTTTTCAGTAAGACTTATATTGAAACTCATGACGTATATGAACACATCTTGTATCCGAATAGCAAAAAAATTCCTTCAATATTATTGCAAAAGTCACGTTCCTGGGTAAATAAATAAAAAAATACCCGTGTGGTTGTTAGTGGTGGCGTAAAAGGCGACTAATTATCTATCAGACGGTATGCATACAGTCATGTATGTATGACTATGACTATGATTGTCTTCGATTACGTCATTGTTACTAAATTAGGATTGGCACAAAGTGTGTATTCGAGACGCCTCTAGATATACCTTTGGGGATATATGTATATCTATTTTAAAAATTGATTTGACCCATTACAATTACAAAAGTTTTTAAGTCATGTATTATTATAGTGTTAAATAAAACAAAGTAGATAAAGTTGAAATATGAAAAATCCACTTGTACTTTACGATGTTGGCTAAATAAATGACAAAGGCTAATGCAGCTATTACTTACATATAGTTGTACTATATGTTTATAATTTATTTCTTTTAGAATTTTCGTCTGTATTTACATAGATTCTGACAACAATTTAATAAAAATAATCAATGTTAAATATCCTATGAAAGCTAAGTAGAAACATAGTCTTAGTTTTGATAGTTCGTGAAGACGTAATATTTTTTTAGATTTTTGCTGCAATTCTTGAAATTCATGAAGTTGTACTTGTGTCATTATTCAGATACAAACTGCTGTCCGTACGCCATTGCGTGCAAATCACTCACACATCTCTCATTCGTGAATATGAATACAAGTCTAATAGCACACATGTAAGTATTTTCGCACACAGCCACAATTGTCGGGCAAATTTTCAACATGGCACACCAAGTTAGGGGTGGACTACACTCGTGTCCTTCCTTTTGATTGCAATTAATTCGGAAACTAGGGAGGCGGCGGGCGGTGAGCGGGTTGCGAGTGGTGTGGGAGGGGGGGAACCAAAGGGTTCGTTCGGCCAATGCGCAGGGCCGAACTTAGGAATGAAATGTTGGAGTTGCAAAGTTGGTACAAGTGTTCGGTTTGGTTAGCGGTCTTTAGTTCTAGTTTTGTTTCTATTGATTTGCGATCAAGTTTTTGAGGTGATTTCACGTGTTATGGAATTTTAGATAAGATATATGTACCTACCTATTTCAATGTTAAACTTCATGTAGGCACTAAGCTTTGCTCTCATTTTAAATATTACCATTGTCACGGAATATTGAAATAGACTTTGTGAATTTAATATGATGGTTTATTTTCTTTTTAGTGTTTATTGTATTATGCGTTCGTCCAACACACTTTTACACTTCACTTGCACTGTAACTCACATTTTGTGTTGGTTTATTACATCGCCTAAGTATGTATTGTGACTGAAATAGGTAATGTAACACAGACACAGACTTGTAATTATTGAACTATAAAGAAATAAAAAAAAAACTATTCAAGTACAAAAAAATTGCAGCTGAATTTAAATTTATTCTAGGCAGTTTCGGCGTAAGTACCCATAAATCTCTTATAATGTTTGCGTTTTTTTCTTACAAATTAAGAAAAAAACGCAAACGTTATTAGCGATTTTTTAACTTTATATATATGTTTTTTTTTTAACTTTTAAGACATATTTAATTATATTATAAAAGATAGTGAATGTAATGTTTTTGAGGAATCCATGCACTCCCTCCCTGGCCTACAAACGGTCTACACCGCCATTAACCGGTGAAAAATATCCAGACATTTTTATCTCGTACTTATAACCTGTTAGACTTGTTTTCTTTTTGCAATTAGTGACTGGGATATTAACGGCTTGAGCCTCAATACCCAGAAGATGAGGAAGACACGTTGTGTATACTTTGATAGTTTTTTAGTACTAGACCAACGTTATAGTAAATAAAAGTGATATATAAACACTGTCCGTGTTTAACTTACATGGACGTGTAAATAGATAACGGATTTTCAACAATTAACTTTATATAGTTTATCAATTATTAGTAAGTTTAGTGATAGTAAGGAATAGTGTGATAAGGGAGCAGTGTGGTGTGAAAGAGGATGTAGTGACTAAAATAGAAAAAGTATGCTGCATTGGTTGGTTCATATCGAAAGGATGAATGAAAGAAGATTTACAAAAAGTATTTATATGGCAGATGTAAATGGAGTAGTCGGAAGAAGAAGACCTAGGCGAACGTTCTTAAACCAAGTTCAAGACAATCTAAGCAAAGGCCAGGTCAAAAGTACCTTTAACCGACGAGCCTGTATGTGGAACGGAATGGAAGTTGAAGAATCAAGAAAGGTATGCAAGAATCATAGCAAATGGATGGAAGTGGTCTCTGCCTACCCCTATGGGAAAGAGGCGTGATATTATGTGTGTATGTAGTAATACTATTATCAAAACTTCAAAATGTTTAATACGCTTTTAAAAAGAAAAATAATAATACATCTTAGATAAATATAATATTCTTGTCAACGTTATAAAATTGAGTGACTTCGTAGAAAGGAGAGTTATGTTTTTCGTGTGTATCTTGTTTCATTGATACCTAGAGTCTAGATTTTAAGATACCGCCTGCGATTAGAGATAACCTTAATAAGTAAACTATTAATATAATGTTATAATATAATTATATAATTTATTTTTTAATTATATTACTTGTTTATTTACAACTAAGCTTACAAACTGGTACACTATCTTCATCTGACGGTAAGCATTTACCAGTAGCTATAATCAGTTATAATATTAGTGTCACACACCCGTGATTTCACAACCAGATTGCCCCAGTTCCCTCCTATAAATCGTGCCTTTAAATTAATATAATTATAGTATTTTAATGTTTAGTGAATATTAGCCTAAATCCGTTCTAATTAAATAGACTATATGGATTGAGGATTGGTTTAAGTGGTCACCTCGCCACTACGCTGCCGCGCCGAGTGTTGCTGCTTTAATTCGTACACAGGAAATTTCTAGGTATTCTTTGTGTTCTTTATTTGAATGTTTGTAAAGTCCCCCACGATACAGGAACTAACCCAGTACGGGATTTATCTTTGTAAAGAAAAAAAAAAACAAATGTGATGTGTGTGTATTCGACTCATTCTTTTTTTTTATGCAATATGGGGCAAACGAGCAGACGGGTCACCTGATGGTAAGTGACTACCGCCGCTCATGGACATCCGCAACTCAAAGCCCTTCTTTGACCTGACACACGAGGGGTTCACTAGTAACCGTTATAGATTTCTACTATCCACTTCCTGAATTTCTGAACAGACCATCGGTATCCAGCTCAACATTATTGAGTCGTTGACACGAATCATGTGAGCTCAAATACAAAGAGGGATATAAAATAGCTACCAAAGAGACTACCTATTCACCTGTCGCATCGAAATGAAAATTAGAATTTATTAAAATTAACTTCCAAGTACGTCTGAGCCGATCACATCGCATTTTGTTCGCATCGCAGTTTGCAAAATTACGTCTAAGCGAGCGTCTCCAATTAGAGTTGAAATCGCTGATTGAGTATTTGGTATTATCAATACGGAGGGGTTTGAACCATTAAATCTTCTTTTTAAGCTTTTAACAATAACGGCAATGCAACAAACAGTTTCATAAAGATTGTCAAATTTTCCTAACCCTTATTTCAGAATATCCACCCTTTTATAATATCCAGCTTTAAATAAGGTGTGTCATCTCAATTTGACCTTTACTTTTTGACCACAAATACAGCATCCCTTAACATTTGACCTGACGTGACCAGACCAATTGAGAGCTTAACCTGTATCTGGACCGGTTCGATGGGTCTCACGACTATCTATTCAAAAAATATCGTTTCGGGTCAGAGTGTAGACATGATAGTATTAAAAGGGTTATTATATTTACATTTAAACGAATGTAATTGAGATAAATCTCAGTATGTCGAATTAGTATTATTTTTGTTTGCTTATTTTAACACTTTATTCACAAAAATGTACAATAACTGACGGTGGTGTAGAAACTGCTGAAAAGGGGCACTGAAGAATTTTTATATCATGTAAAATTTATATTTTTATTATTGAAAATAAGAGATCAACAATACTAAATAACTTCGTTGCTTAAGTTTTGTCAAGGGTGTGATATTGTTAACAACATTTAATACTGAAAATTAGTCGTGTTTATTTCATTTGTTTCAAAATAAGCGAGTGTCATAAAATAAATTGTTATTGTTCGATATGTCATAAAAGTACTGTTATTAATATTTCAAAATATAGACCTTCCTTATGTCTCTGAAAACAATACTAAGGCATTTTGTTCGGTAGATATTTTTATTGAAATTCAACTTCTCCTCTGTTTGTAATTTTCAACTCACTCAAAATAATCTTCGAAAAATACTTCATACTAAATCACACACATAGTTTCGAATCTTCCAATCTGTATAAATTAATCTCCCATATCTAAGACAGTTGATTACTTGCCAGAGCGCCCTGGGGGCAGATGGTTCGTAGCCATAACAAACTTGTGTACATTCATTACAATTATGAATCAAGTCTCGTTTAAATGGTAGTTTTCGGACGTGACTTTCTAAGTGTGATACATACGTACATACGTGTAACACCTATACTGTAATATACTTAGTGCTACGCTTGCTACATTTCTGTAGACATTTCTACGTAGCTGTAGAACGTACTGCTTGTTGGCATAGTGTAGGGTGGTACTAAAACTTTTCATACATATATATTTTCTTTTCATTTCCTTTTTAAAAAGATAACTATTGCACTAAGATTAATTTCTGTGTAGCGGGGGACTTTACAAACATTCAAACCACTGACACAAAGAAGACCCAGGCTAGAAAAACAATTTGACGATTACACAAAGTGTTTTCCCGTGCGGGAATCGAATATAGACATAATTAACACCCAGATTTTGGAGACTTTAATAAGTCCCATTTACGTAATAGGGGCCAGCCTATTGCCGTCGACCGGGCAATTTGGAAAAGGGACATTGCTTATATAAATGCATTGAGGAGTATAAGCAATAGCTCCAGCAAGTCAGGATCGCATTACTATAATTCGAACTGGCTGATACCCGGTATGTCGTGGTCCTTTAACTAACAGTTTAAAAACTAAGGTACTCAAACAAACCTACAGAAGCCTGATTATAGCCGGTTACCGCAATAAATGGACACTTATAACTACAGATCTTTTTTTTGTTTTTTAGACCTGCCTTACTGGACTTCCCCGAAAGCCAGTATCATCAAGTGCAAATTTGATTGAGTCTTGGAGACGGCTGATGGTACTTCATCAGTCTTCCTCCGCAGGCCGTCTCTCGGTCGATGTAGATGTTCTTTCGAAGACCCTAAAACAAATGAAATATACGCATGTTCTTAGTAGGTATATACTATAAATGAAAAATTCCTTAATCCTAATAATCGACTTCTAAAAAAGTTTATAAACGACTTCAATGCATCCACTATATTAATATAACCGAATACACGTACTGACAAACGAAACTACAAACCGAAAACAAAAAAAGAGGTTCTCATCTTTGTATTTTGAACTTTTTAGCACTTTATCATTTGCAGTAATTCATAAACACCACTACACATTCTCAGGAAAGCAAAATACGTAATTTCGTTTACTCGGAAGACATATTTTTGTAGCTTTTTTTATTTAACAACGTAAACTAATTTCTATTGGACCAATCAGAAGTATATCATGAACGACGAAGTTATGAGGTAACAAATATAAAAAATAAATGCAACTGACGTTAACATGGGAGAGCCATTCTTCAGTACGTATAGGCCGGCGGGACTGGAGTTCTACGGCCTTACAGAAAAACAGCTGTTATACAATGCATTCTGTGACCGAGTAAGTGAGGTTACCGGAGGCCCTACCCCCTTGCCCTTGCCCTCTTCCATCTCCTTCTTTACCCTTCCACTAACCTAAAAGGCGGATAGCGCTCTTGTGACTTTTAAGTTGAAAGTCACTTACCAACAGGCTCTGCTCGTTTGTATACCATAAAAACCATAAGAAGAAAAAATAAACTGAATTGAGAACCTCCTTCTTTTTTTGAAGTCAGTTAAAAATAGAGTATTATAAATAAATCGCAGGAACGGACGTAACGGCTAAATTCCTAGAATATAAACAAATATAACAAAAAACAATAGCTATACTTGACCAGACTGGTACCTTATGGAATTTTGCTAACAAAATGATTTACGTATTATGTTTTTTTTCAAAACATACGTAATGGATAAAAGTGTTAAGGGTAAAGATATGATTAAAAACCAATTGATATTAGTAATCTGTATAAACAATAACATTATCATCGTCATTGAAACTGAGGATGCCGTGCCTGCTGTAGATATACTGTCATAACAACATTCAAGTCATAACAATTTTAACAACAATGACTATCAAATAGACACCAAATTGTGACATTTATATTCAAAGCAAAGGGTCAAATCAACAACAATACACATATGTACCATTAAAAGTACATAAACATAAATTTTATCGATACTTCGAACCTTAATACCCAATTAATCATTTCAGTAGACATTCACCCGTCGGTGAGCATGTATGCACATTGTCCAGTGCAGACGGGGACACACATATACATGGACGAATATTTAGGTACCGTGGGCCCTAACCACAATGGTAGGACTGAGCATGAATACGCTCTAACCCTTCAGGTCCATGCGGCAATTATTCAAAGAGAATAGTTTAACAGAAAGGATTGTAAGGTCTGTCCTAACCAAATTTATAATGCTGTATTGTAAAACGTTACGAAAACGAACTTCAACTTTATTTTGACAGGAATAAGACTGGCATTGGAATGAGGTTGATGTGGTTGTTATGTATATGTTTTTGAGGGGAGAATTTCAGTATATTTAGAATATTTATACATTTGTCCATGGCGGGTGTACGGACGGCAACGCGGATGAGACCTCGCCGAGTACATAATAGGTACAGTGATTTAGTACGGCGCTGTTGGTGATTTTAATGTAATTAGTCTGGCCGAATGTTACCGCCATTCTGTTTGTTCCCCGACAATGCGGAAACGTAATGCTCTTTGAGAGAATTTCACAAATTCGCCGACTGTGCTAAATTATTTGCAGGAAATAAATAAAGGACCGAGACTGGCTTCTGGCAATACTTCATTTTGTAAAAGATATAATTTTTAAACAAAAAAAAAAAAATGTTAAAAAGTTTTTCTATACCTTCATGAAATTAGTTAAATTTCGTCTCTACATTAGGTAAATTAACATAGCCTTACAACCTTAACTTATTATAATGTGCTTTTAAAAATACGTTTTGAAATATATAAATATATATATCATAATATCATTACAATTAATAAGATGCCATTAAGATTTTAAAAACATAAATAGGTTCCAACGGACATTTTTAAATATTAAAAGTTTGTACCTCTTGTTACCTAGTGCGAAAGGCAGAAATTAAGTCTCATAATAACGAATACATGTAATTACGAAATACAATAATTCCATAATGTTAATGTGTCTTAAAACGAAGGCCGTAAAATGTTAACTGTACGTCCACATTCTGAGCATATCTTATATAATTGTATGGAGACAGACTCTCTTAGTAAATGTTTTAATATTTTCTCCTAAATAATGCAAGCTCTCTTATAGAGATTATACAAATGGTCTTTATTTGTATAAACATGGTGTACATAAATTGCATGCAAGATATTGATAAATAATAGTTTCAGTCATGTTCAGCCGCAATTTGATGAATACAAATTTGGTTTCAGAAGACGGCGCGTAGGCCACGTTAGTACTTATTACATCCGGAGCCTTACAAAATATATCAATTAATTATTAACAGTAGTATTTAATTCGATAATTATAACTAATAGATGTCAATGTCAAAATATACTTGGATATACAAAAACAAAATATCGGTAACATTAATTGTATTTGTATTGTATTGTCAGATACTGTTACACAAGGAATCTGCAGATTAATAAAATACATCATTACTTTCTTTTATTTTATTTTATTTGGGAAGCTTACGGCTTAAACAGTATTACAATGAAATACGTAGTAGCAGATGCCCATTACAAGCTTCCACATTTAAAGTTACTAAAACGAAGAAAACAGTCCTCTTTCATAAATTTGGATATATAAGCCCTTTCAGTAATAAATGTCTAAGTTTACATTTTTTTTATGCAATAGGGGGCAAACGAGCAGACGGGTCACCTGATGGTAAGTGACTAAAGCCGCCCATGGACACCCGCAACTCACACAGTGCGTTGCCGGCCTTTTAGGTAGGAGTACGCTCTTTTCTTGAAGGTTTGAAGGTCGTATCGGTTCGGAAATACGGCAGGCGACAATTTGTTCCATAAGCTGGTTGTGCGAGGCAAAAAGCTTCTGGAGAAGCGCACAGTGGTGGAGTGCCAATCGTCCAGGTGATGGGGATGGATATTTTGTCACGTAGGACGATGGCGGAAACCTGCAGCCGGTATAAGTTCGAATAATTCCTCTGAACACTCCCCATGAAACAAGCGATAGAGGATGCAGAGTGAAGCTACATCCCTACGCAACGCCAAGGTGTCAAGTCGATCAGAAATATGTTGGCAGTCGATGATGCGAGTCACTCTCCGTTGAATGCGGTCAAGAGGGAGAAGTTGGTACTGGGGTGCACCTGCATAGAGATGAGAACAGTATTCCATGTGCGGCCGAACCTGTGCCTTATAAAGTTGCAGGCGGTCGGCCGGGGTAAAATACTGTCTCGATCTGTTTAGCACACCAAGCTTCTTCGAGGCTAATATGGCCTTACTCTCTAAGAGAGAGACCGCGAAACTGGACTTCGCTTGATATATCGACGCCAAGAATTCCGATACTGGCTGATGCAGTTAGGGAAGTGCTCTTAAACTGAGGTGATACGACCAATGGCATCTTTTTAGCGGTGAACGCGCAAACCTGTGTCTTCGTGGGGTTAAACTGGACTAGGTTAAGTCGACCCCAATCTGAAACTTTTGATAAAGAAGTTTCGATTTCAGACACAAGTTTGGATCGGCTTTCGATGACGTTTACCTGAGAAATGTTAGCGCGGCCGGTGTAAAGAGCATCACTTGTGCTATCGTCCGCATAGCAATGGATGCCGCTAATCTGCAGCATGTCATTGATTGATAACATTTAATAATAGAAGTAGGTATTCAGTTATTTCCATGATTTTGGTAGTTCATTATATGATATATTTATCGGTATACACATTGAGATCTAAATAAATAAATAAATAAATTTCTAAATACATATAAAAAATACATTTCATTAATTAAGATGTCTCATTTGGGTCTAAATGAGACATCTTAACTAATGTAATGTATTTTTTATTTTGTCGTATATGTTATATTGCATAAATTCACATACGCGTTTAACTGTAATGGAAGGACTTGGAAGGACTCAGTAAAGAGGAATGATATGGGACATTCATAATCAATAATACTTTTTTATTATTAGAATGGAGAGTCACTTTATTATATTGTGTTTATTCTTCAACATTAATCAACAAAAAGATAAATAAATTTTGAGTCCATCATGTAAATATATAAGTTCTGTTTGTAAAAAGAAGCATACTCCATGTTTGCTTAACGTGAATACGGATAAGACTGAAATTGTGAAAACGGCAATGACCATGCAGAATAGTGATCATCAAAATTCCATGAACGAAGTACTATTAGAACAAGAGGGGAGAACTACCCCCACTGAGCAACCAACTAACCCCTTTTTGTTATAGTTATACTCCAATATAAACTGGCTGACCCCGCAGACTTCGTATCACTTAAGAATCATTTTCATTTTTGTCCACGTTTTGTTCCATACACAATATCACCGTAGTGTTATAAATAATGACTTTGGCATGGGAGATTACAGTCCGTGGTGTTTCACCAGTTCAAAGAAAAGTTAATTTTGAACTGTATGAGTATATTATCTTTAGTGTCAAAGTATTCTTTTTATATAAAAAGATTTGTAAATTACATAACACTCAACCAATGTAAAAAAAACATGCATACGCTCACACTTGTATCCCCGAAGGGGTCGGCAGGGGTATCAACACCCACATTAAGCATGCATCTTATTTTTGTATGAACAGTTTGTTGATAAGAAAAAAATTGATTTCGATTATGTTGTATTTTAATAAAAGAAGCGCAATGTTTACAAGTTGGGGAGGATGTAGTCATCTGTAATCCAGAGTAGATACCCTAAAATTATCTTAATTAATTGAAAAAGTCTTCAAAACAGCCAAGCTTAGGCACGAATGTGGCGGCTTGACCGGTGCGATACCACGATCTTATAGAAACCCGGTTGTGTTTGCGTTGCATTTCTCTAAAATTAGTGAGGTTTCCGGAAGCTCAACTTCCCCTCTCCTCTTTCCTCTCCACTCGTCCTCCTTCTCCTCATCTTCTTTCCCCTCCCCGCATCCTCCTATTCCTCATCACACACAAAGGCGGGCAGCGCACTTACGACTCTTGAGTTGCAGGTGTCTATGGACGGCAGTTGTCACTTACCATCAGGTGACCCGTCTGCTCGTCTGGCCCCCCCATATTATAATGAAAAATAACCTCTGAAACTTCGTTAGAAACTCTTGGCAAGAAGACCTCGTATAAAGCTTACCTTTCTAAATGACAGACTCAGGCAGAGGACGTAAGGTTTGATCCCAAAACGAAAATTTGTATGATCCACAAATATTTGTCCCCAGTCCGGATGTTCTTCTACCGTTATTTGAGTATCAGTCGAGTCCTTCGCGACACAGGAAACGTTTCTAATGCGGGAGTTGTCTTTAGGAAACTAAAACAAAATTAGATAGAAAAGTAAAAGAATAAATCGCCATTAAATTTAATTCTACTATCTAACAAACAAAATAGTCTGGCATTCCAGACATGTGCGACAAAAACAATTATTTTCCATACCAACTCATGCGTCGTTTAAAATTATGACTCCAGGAATGACCAGGCGGAATGTGGAAGGCCGAAATTCCTTTAGGGGTGGAAACTACCCCCACCATCCCGTCTAGAAAGGTATGTGAACGAATTAGGGGCGCAATCGTAGACTGGATTCACGTTCCTGCTTTTTTGTTATTTTTATACTTTTAGTTTTGCTGGTAAATATTTTTAGCTAGAGAGATAGTGATAAAGATTTATTATTTATAAACTGCCTTTTAAACAAAGTATATAAACGAGTAATGACATGGAATGGCATAACAATGTAATGTACCATTAAAATATATTTAGTAAAAATTAAAATTCATCAATGATGATGATGATTTAGTAAAAATTAAAATTAAATAAGTGTAAATCAGAAGGTTTAAAATAAAACACATCATTTCAATGTGTGCTATTATGGTTATCTCTATGTAACATTCAAATATTTGCTTGTAAATTATTCTTCCGAAATAAATCTACCAATGCAGATGTTTTGTTCTTATCTACAAATACACGTTAATTCCAAAAACAAAGTTTAGTGAACGAACATGACCCTTTAACTTTAAGTTTTATATTTTTCTGTTATGCATACTATAATATAATTAGTAAACCAGTAGCGGGCTGGGCTATGGTGCCTGCTTAACTCGAAAATAGAAGTGGCGGGAGGATACTATTGCAAAATACCTATTCATATTTCCTCCTAAACTTATAATAGATAGACCGTTAATTTGTATACTTCCACTCAAAAACTGATGACTGGGAGCTACTTCGAAACGCATCCTTTGTACATATAGGAGGACTAGAAACCATCGAATACATAAACGAACTTTTTACACCAAATACTAAGGTACGCCCACACTCATGCGAACACTAACGCACAATGCGTAGTTACATATTAATCATGCGATACGCGGCGGAACGGTCGCTCGTTAATCATTGAGCGACCGGAACGCCCCCCTCCCGCAATCTCGCCGGGGAGACAACGCTTTTTGTTAATTAATCCGCACTTATGTGAAGCTTTTATGTATTATGTGTTGATTGTTAGTGAATATGATTACGGTAAAGATATCGATTGCTAAGCACTTAATAGTGGTACGCTGTGATACAAAAATTATGTTAGTTTTTTTTTTGTAAGTTACCAGGGTGCTAGGAAGTGACACTTATCTTTATGTATGTTTATAAAAAAATATATATTTAACATATACTTTATTAAACGTTGCTAATTGATTTCATGACGCTGCAAAACGTAATTTGTTGCACTTCACACACTAAATCGGTTGTAATTTTTTAAATTCCCTCCAAAATTAATTAAAACAACAGTGTAGACCACACAAGCGTAGGGTTACCACCATCACTCAAGTTTTCTTCACTTGGCATAAAATTATGTTCGTATAACACCTCCATCATGCACACACCCTACATTAATCATGTCGAGACAAGACTATTTATAGTATTAGTAGGTGTGGGTGTACCTTTATGTTAGGTGCAGTTTTATGTTATTTCGTTTGGGTTAGTATTTAGTATACATTATTTATTAAAGTTTGAAAGATTATTTTCAGAATAGGATGACTGTTATCTGATAGTCACTAACATTTTCGTAGTATTTCTTTTTAAGTTGCAGACTGATAATTGTAATCATAAAAAAAAAACTTGATAGATGAAGTTTATAAACAGATGTCTTATTTCAAAACATTAGGTCCAAATACTATCGCTCCAAGTTGTAACCTGTTAAACTTAACTCTATATAATTAACAATTATATTATTACAACTAACAGTACCAATTAATATTCAAAACTGCCAGTCGTATCCATGACCCTGACAAAGAAAATATACCGGAACCATTCGACCTATCTACACATACATACAAAATGCATGTTTTCCATCCAAAACTTCGACATGTATTGTAATACGACACAATGGTCCTTTCCGTCCCCAAAATACTCATTCGAGGGTGGAGGAAAAGAGAAAACTGTACGAAAGAGATGCAAAACAAAGGATGGACATTAACGGCGTAATCTTTTGTTAAAAGTAATGCTTAATTACTTTGTTTAAATAAGGGGTAGAAGACTAGATGCATATGCTAAGTGCCAAGAGTCTTTATATCAAAACTTGTAATCAACTGGTGAATCAATTCGAAAGCTTGACAAACAAAATACACACATATTGAGACACACATTTGAAAACAATACATTATTTACTAATTTAACAAGAAAACCAGACATTTTCAGATTTTCTTTTTACTTTTTGCTTTTTGCTAAAAATAAAATAATCTAAGTTCATTGTTAATACTTTATTAACGTTCTTCAATATCGAGTTGATATATTTGTACATGGTTTTTACTCGATTGCATAATCGTTTCCTGGAAATACTCTTCCTGACCAGTGCCTGAAAAGTGATCCCGTGATAAGAAAGTAAATAATTAACTGCTGTTTTAGATCCTAAACTTTGAATTTTATAGCTTTTTTCTTTAATAAATAAATATTATTATTATTATTTTACGACAGTCACATCTTTTAACGTGACAGATTTACGAGGCCATTTTTCAAACGCTTACTTAATTATTAGTATGCAACGTTTACACAAGCGCATAATGTGTATCGCAAACAAATACACAACAGATAGTTATTATATATTATTAAAATATACCAAAAGTAACATACAAGTATAAAGACATCCGCAGTTGAAATTGTATAAAGCTGTTACACATGAACGCACAGAAATAATGAGATGGCAACTACTTACCATCAACAAAGAAAACTCATCGAAAAATATAGATCGACACAACAATTCTGTGCTTGGATTTTCTTGTTCTTTTAGTAAGTTCATGTGTACCTCTAACTGTAATAGGGTACTTGTATTAGTCCACAATAAATAATATTATTTTCTAGGCGTCCCCTGCAATTTCGTCTGTGTTTCTGCTCACTGCTCCGCTTCTAAGAGTGACGTGATGTTTTAAGGCCTATATTATTCATCACTACATACTCTATACAGTACGAAAAGAATTATTGAAATCCAATGAATAGTTCGTAGGCGATTAGTCCTTTTAAACAAACAAACCAACAAAAAAACTCTTCGCTTTTAAAATACATAAATGAATATTACAGAATGTGTCAGAATTCTGTGTTGAATATAGATTGATTGATATGATATTGATATTGACGCCTGGTGACAATATCGTAATATGCAGTATGTTGGCTTGTTATTTCTTTGAAACATAACTTTACGTTATACACTGTTGTTAACCCAAGCAGTAATCTTTTTTGACATATCCCCATCTAGATTCCGAATTATATCTTAACTTCTCTAAAGATAGAGTGTTAAATGTGAGGTTATTTTTAGAAATATTTAAAACAAAAAATACATCATGTACTTCAAAGTTATCGAGCTCATTGCAATATATGTAAATACATCAGTCATCATTTATTTTAACATACATTATTGAACATTTCATGCATCATTTATTTTAACATACATTATTGAACATTTTTTATTCAAACAATACTTGAAAATCTCTTTGCAGTATCTTAGATTAGATTTGGAAATATTTTCATGGCGATTGATGACCGCCCTCTCATAACCGGTAAAAGAATTTAGTTAAAATAGGCGGAGCCTATTTCCTCACCAATATGTAAAGGGTAAAGGGTAACCTTAATACGATGATGGCGACCACTATGCTAAAAATAAATTTCTTTTAAATTTCGAATACGATGTTGCTTGTCATTACACATGAAGCAGTTTTTAGATTTTAGATTTAAATATCTATAAATCTTATAGATTTCGACTTAAGTGGTTAGTGGTTCCACAAAAGTAAAGCTTTGTTCCTAGGGTACAACCAAGCCAAACCAATGGACTCACCCATGACGGAACACCGTATTGTTTTAGTTGGTTCGAGTCCGACAGTCCGGTTCACTGTCGGTTTCGGTGAGATGGCACATTAGGGCTTCTACTTATTAAAAAAATGATTTAGAATTCATAGCTTTGTGACGAACAGTATAATAATTCAAAATGTGGCCTTCATTACTTGCTACTGAATATATAACAAAGAAAAACACAATAAGGACTTATCAGGATTCAGCTCCATTCAAAGATCAAAAAGTTCTTGGTGATCCATCCCTACTGTTGCTTTATTTTCTTTACACTTTAATTTTACTAATTGTATTTAACATTGCCATTAAGAAATATTCATTAGGGGAGAAATATAGAACAAACTTACTTCAAACGTCATTCTAAAATAAAACAGCAACATTGTAAATACAACTCAAAGTCCATTACAACTAATCGTACGTTCCTCTTAAAACTAGCCTAAGGTTCATCGCTCAGTCAATCCCAGCGGTTGATCAATCATACCTGTAACTCAATCCAGACCGGATATGAGTCCCACCGTGACTGCTACGCCCATTTTAATAGCCAGCTAAACGAGTTTTAGCCTGGAAATTGGCAAGTCTAGCCTGTGATTGTGGCCAGATGCCGGAGATGAGTTTATTTATTTGTTAAGTTCTGTTTGTAACTGGGATTTTATTGATTGTTTATTAAATATTTTTTATTTCGTTATAGAGAGACGCACGAGAAGACGGGTCACCTGATGGTAAGTGACAATCGCCGCCCATAGGCTCCAAATCAAGAGTGGTAAGTGAGCTACCCGCCTACGAGGATTAACCTGGGAGACTAGGGGTAGGGGGGGGACGAAGTTATTCACTTTATTAGGGTTAGTGAATGGAGAAAGATAATAAAACAAAAACTCCTTTCCTCTCCCTTCATTCTCCCTCTCTTCTTTCCCTTCCCCACATCCCCCCATCCCTCATCACTCTCAATAGCCGGCAGCACACTTACGACTCTTGAGTTGCAGGTGTCCATGTACGGTGGTTGTCACTTACCATCAGGTGACCCGTCTGTTCGTACGTCCACCTATATTATAAAAAAACTTTAATATTACTTTAATTTAATGAATACACATACGTATATCATATACCAATGCACACTCCAACACATATTCCAAATAAATATAACATTTTTTTTCATAGAAACATTGGCAATTACGAAAATTACACTTAAAAACTACTAAGTAGCAAAGGCTTGATTCGCATAACAATTAAGGTCCAAGTTGCCAGATGCCTACAAATATTAATATTTAATAAGGTGGGCTTTATTTTTATATCTACTAGTGTGTGTTACACTAGTAGATATAAAAATCCTCCAACCAAAAAGTATACCAAAAATATGCTTAAAATAAATCAAAACATTTCATCCGAAGAAAGCTAAATACACTAAAAAATCTTACAAAAGGAAAACCATAAGTCTACTGAATTAAAAAGTCTTCTTTACAACAAGGAAATCGCTAAACAACCAAAACTTTGAAATACTTTAATGTTGAAAAAAGCGCTTTTATCAACTTCCAGCTCTTGAAATAAGGTTTAAAGGTTGTGAAGTCTTGGAGTACACTTTTACTTTCAACGAAACTTCGTTGCATTTTTCACTGAGTGCACTCCTACTTTCCCTGCTGCGAGATATAACTTTGAAAATAACGTATCTTGTATTTATCACGCGTTACTTTTTAATATAACTAAACTGTACATAACAGATATATAATTGGTATTAAAACTTTCGTACGATATTTGTTTAATCACTGTGTTAGTTGTATTTATTAAAAGTATGTGTATGTATAATCTAGCCGTGTAATGCGCGGTAAACTAGAATGACGTCACCCCCTTTCTTGCCAGTGGTGTCGTAAAAGGTGACTTCGAGATCGGACTGTTATCTATCAGACAGTATATATACAGTCGTTGACGGCAATAAGCTTGCTCTCTATTACGTTAGTGGGATCAAATCTCTAATTATAAAGAAATAAATAAAGGAAATAATAACTTATTTCCTCTTAATTAGAATAGGACCGCAATTGGCAAAATGTGGGTGTTCAATACACCTCTGTCTACCCCTTGGGGGATAGATGCGTGAGCGTATATATGTATTAAGGTATGTTTATTATTTTAACCAACCACCCAAACCGATATACCCAAGACGACCTGAAGCGGTTTTTCTAAACTACATTACAAATAAAAAATAATATCTTCATCATTATAATTGTTATAGTAAAACTATTTCGTTTTTTAAATATTAATACAATTCAAAAAAAAAACATAATTGTAATAAATCTAAAGATTAAATAATAAATATGTTTTCGTAGAATATAAGTTTTTCTTGTGCTAAAGTAGCGACCTCTATGTCAAACAGTTTTTCAGAAGTTAGCTTCTAAACTTTAGTTGTGTGCTACTCAGCGACAGATGGCGTTATTAAAGTTTCTTATTAGAAACTTTTTGTATTTCGAAACTTACTGAGGCAACTGTGTCCTTTATAAATTTAAAGTAATCATTTGTTACACGTTACCATTTACTAAGTCGTAACAACAGTCAATAAAACAGTAAACCCACTGTTTTATTGACTGCTGTTGCGACTTAGTAAATGGTAACGTGTTAATTATATAGTCAGTGACCCATGAGTGAAAGTAGCAGTATAATTTTTTAAGGGGTTATTAGCTGTCATAGGACACATTTTTTAAAGAAATTAGCATTAGTTAAAAAAAAATTAAAACTGGAGAGACTCTAATTGAGAGTACATATTATACAGTATGTACTCTCAGTTAGAGTCTCTCCAGTTTATATCAAAAATTAGTATAACGCACTTTTTTAAAGAAGGATAGCAAAGTTATAGAATTAGGTACGTTATTCGTTGAAAATATGACACAGTACTATAATACTGTAGGTAGTTGTACTTTAAACAATTCCTTCCATTTTTTTTGTTAAGTGTCACTTATTTTTAAACATAAGAATTTTATTGCTACAATTTAGTTTATGATAAACATAGACAGCATTTGAAGGCTGAGAGAGATTGCAACATAATAGTAAATTTTATTGGTACCTGTTACCGCTTGTCACAACATAAATAAATACTTTTTAGTATCATTTCGATATTTTCCTGTAATGAATATATCATAAATTGAAAAACACTTATACAGTTTGAATTTTTATGAAATAAAAATAAGAAGTCTGCAGACAATTGAAATAATACGTAACTAATATTAGTAATTCTTAGTATCTTACTAACAATGTTGTGTGGTTCTCAGTGAAGTATAATAGGGCCACCCATCTCTACCATGAGAGTCGTAAAAGGTGGCTAAGAGATCGGACTTCTATTTATCAGACAGTTAATATACCGTCATACAGTGACCCGACGGTGGCAACAGGCTTGCCTTCGATTAAGTGATACTAAAATATATTTGGCAAAAGGTGGGTGTTTGAGACCTACCCCTTTGGGGATATAAGCTTGAGTGTATGTTCGTATCCTACTAAATAGTAAGCATCATTTCATGTGGTAGAACCTATATAAGAATTTATTTTATTATATTTATTATAAGAAAGCTTTGCTTCCAACAAGACTATATTAGAAAAGTATCACTCTTTATACAAATTCAAATAAGACAAAAAAATAACAAACAACAATCGAAAACACAGCGTCATGTACATAATTGTAAGGGTGAAGCCACAAATAACGCGACAGTCGCCGAAATATCTATTTCGGACCGCGCCGGACCCGCGTCACGCTGTCACAGATGCCGAGAGCCGTGCCGAGCGTGACGTGAGACATAAGCTGCAGCGTTTTATGCTAACTAGCCTAACGAGTGGTTGTTCAATAAATATATATATATATACATATATACTAAACAAACCAGTGTCATTTTTGCACTATTTTATAGGTTATGATATGTATGTGTATTACGTTAGATGGAAAGCAGATATTAACTTTTAAAAACGTATACAATATATTGTGATATAAAGTTAATTTCAATAAAAATTATGTCACAGTCGCTTACCAAAGGATACCGATCATTATACATACCCAAGTAATTGTTGTTGTTATTTTAAAATAAAAAAAAAATGTATAATACAAAAAAGTTTTTAGTTTAATGTAAATAACTGCAATTTTATGCGTAGTGACAAACTTTTAACTGCACGATAGGCTAAACTAATATTATTCATTGCATAAAATAAAAATACTCTGAGACGATACTTAGTGTCAACTTTCTGCATACAGTGAATAGTTAGGCACGCTGTCTTATATCCTGTACCATTCCCAAATATAGCCAAGTTAACGTGTACACATGAGGGGGCATTTCTTTAACCCGTTGCTGGCTACGTGCAAACACTGTCACTGTCACGTTACAAAAAAAAGGGTAAAATACAAAGCAATTTCTAGTTTCGTCTACACGTAATTTAGTGAAATGTGACATGTTTGAAGGAGGTAGTGTGTACCGACCCTAAGTTGTTTAGTGTTGTAACTAAAGTTGGTGTTTGTGTTTTGTTGTGGATATCGGCTGGTGGCTAACCACTTGTTGTTATGTGATGGATGTTTTGATGTGTAGTTTGAAAATTATGTACTGGGACATACTACACTTTACCATTAGACACATAGTAGGCATAGTTAGTGTCTTATGTGGTTCCAAAATACGTTTAAACATTTATTTTATTTCTGCATAGGTTTTTTTATATTTGTTTACAATTTATTTTGATAATTGGTACGAATGATTGTAAATACATATAAACATTAAACACACACATCAGTGCACATTTATATAAATATGTATGCACCGATCGGACATCGAACCCTCGACATCTTCCATTGCAGGCGTAATCACCATGTTGTCATATTTCTCCGACTATATTATTTTTAAAAAAATTTAAACATGCTTATACAACTCTAATCACGAGACAGGTACCTACTTCGTACCGTATATTTTCCTAAAAAAATATAAATTTTCATCAAAACCTTAAATTGCAGGTAATTTACTTATAATTATTAAGATAATACATACAAATTAGAAACGAACCCTTACTTACTAAAATAAAAACCAATAAATAAAAATATGGACTATTTACAACACGAATAGTCGCTAGTCAAAAATCTGTTGTATAGTGTTAAATTGTGGTAACGATATAAACAAATTAAGACGATATTTCTGAATATCGGTACTGTTAACATTATAAATATATAACTCTTCCTTAGTATTAATAGCCATAACTAGGATAACGTAATTTTACACACATTTATAAGTTAATGCTGCGGTATTGAAGCGAATACGACAAAAAACAAGAATTATTTAAATCGGTCATGGCTTTAGTTTAGAGTAGTTTTAGTAAGACTAACGAACAGCATTTAATTTTTATATATATAACAATATCAAGGAGATTACCCAAAATTACATGTGAACGTTAGGGCTCAGTTTTACAACCGATTATAGTTTTTTTTTTTGCCACTGAAATACTGACTGACTACCAAAACATATGTACATGCCTTAGATTACGCTCACTCATAGTCAGTTTTATAAATATTGGTGGTACATCCAATTTAAATATATACATTTTTAACAAATTTAGTTTATACAACAAATGAACTGTAAATTAAGCAGTAAAAAAGTTTCATTCCTTTATCCTTATTCACAAAAATGTCTACCTTAAACCGCAGCAATATTGAACCAATCGCCTATAAAAAGGAATCAAGTAAGTTATATTTAATTCAAGGATCAAGTATCGCATACTTAATTCATAAGCGAGTAACCCAATAACTGGAATTCACCTAATATTCCAAACTCAAACATACGAAATAGAAATCAAAACTACACAATCGCGTACAGTAGCCATGGGTCGATTTGACAGCCCCCTTTAAATCCACTGCCCACAAAACCATTGCCAATGAAAATCTTACCCTATTTTAAAATGATAGAGTCGTCTTTACTATGTTTTTGTTTGGTAGTTGTAATGTTTTTTGTTGGCCAAGGTTGTTTAGGGGGTGTACTGCCCACAGCTAGGGAGGACTGCCCGCAAGGGCCGGCCTGTGCTACGTTTGAATTAAGTTAGTAAGCAAGTCGAGTACAGATTGTATTAGTGAACTCGAAAGTAATTTATGTATTTTTGTTTTTTTTTTATGTAATTACATTGTGATTTGGTTAAAAGTTAACTTTATATAAGTATGATTTTCAGATTTTTTCTATGAGAATTGACAGTGTTTTAACTTCAAATAAGGTTTGTATGTACATATGTAAATAAAAATATTATTAAAATAGTTATTATATTCTTCTGTGTTTTGTATATGTAATAGAGGTTACTTAATAATGATAGTATCACTTCGATCAATGTAATGTTGGCTAATCCAAAAGATAAGGTAAGTCTCGATTTGCACTTCTAAATATTTTTTTTTTAACTATGAATGATTTTTTACCGAATAATATCTTAATAAATAACTCACTTTGTCACAAAGACAAGTTCGGAGTAAAACCATATCGAAGAAAATTAGGCGAGTGAACGTTTATTATAAAAGGAGGCACGATGGGGTACATCTGTTGTGCATACATTACGCACAGATATCGCAAAGCTTTTCGGTACGATTAAATTAGTTAACTTGCTTACGTGTTTTGCGAACTGTGACGCAGTGCTAACGCTTTGGAGATGACCTTAGATAATTATTTAATATTTTTAATCGTTCATTTATTTTTAGTTTTATTTATTACAAATGAAAGTAACACCGTACATGGTGTTAAAGGTTCGAATTGCTCATATTTTTCAAGACAGAAAGAGACACTGGCTACAGACATTTCATGACAAGTTTCATACGGCGGTTTACTTTCGAATACTTTACTGTTAGTTGCTAAGAAATAAGTGCATTATTGATAACAGTGTGGTACATTTTTGTTTGAAATATATAGTCGTTACGTCACGGGTTAGTATTGTCAAATAAAAAAAAATGTATAACTTAAAATTAACAAATTCATTATGAACAAACATCCACAATACCTACAGTGTTTTAAGTTCAATAATAGTAATATGTCCGTGTCTAAAGCATTTGTGTCAGGAAAAGAAAGATCTCTCAGTCACGTGGGTGCTCTTGTTGAATTAACACGTTGTACACTCTTCAGTTTTTATAACAATTCGACCGGCACCAATTTGTTAAACAATGTTGTATGACGTATGGGATTAAAGATGTGTCAATATTGTAAGTTAAGATTATTTACAAGTATACAGCAGGTCGATTCTAACCTTCACAGATTCGTTGTATTTTGTTTATTTATTTAAATTTTATTCTAAACACTTTCTGCATATTAGTACTTACTTATTATTTAACTTAATGCCATAAGACATTATGTTTCAGCAAGAAAAGATACACACATTCATACAAATACACTCATACATATAAATATATAGGAACATACTTATAAAAAAAATGACATTGTCATTGACAATGCCTATGGTGATGTTCCTCAATTCTGCCCCTATTACTTTTTGAGCATTGTTTGGGCTCCTCCCAAAGTCTGACCATACATGACCATACATGTCCCACTGACCTGACCACATCGTGGACTTTGGGAGGATCCCCTGCAGACCCATCGGTCTCCGGGTTCCCGAATGCTTCTTTCTTAGGGTATCCCGGGTCCCCTGAAATAGACCCGCTTGGGACGATGACATTCGTAACATATTAAATACTTAAGGAGAAGTTGATGGTTTGAAGTGTTAAAATTGATCCGATATCTTTATTTATTGATACTTAGGTGGCAAAATCAGCTAAGCTTTTAGAAAATATAATCAACGGCTGCTACCAAACAATTCTACTAATAACAATTTCAAAACTAAACTACCTACTAAAAAACTACTTTCTTCGTCTACATAGGTTCAAATATATGACATGTAAGACGTTAGCAGAGCTGCGGAAATTACTCAGTAAACACATTATACGTATACGAGATAGGAGGGACCTGTACGAGAACGATTTCCTTGAGAAATGCACGTAATATCGCCACTGGAACTTCATGCTGACAATTCTCACATTCCGATAAATATATCTTCGACGAAAGTTCATATACAAAAGTATGATGCTATCTTGTGATACGTCTTTGCTATTTCATATATTACACAACTTTCTAACATCAGAACTAGTAAATATAGTTGCAAACAAGTTTATAGTATTTGTTAAATGATTACCGGCTTATTAGGTAGGGAAAACTCACTTTCAATATGTATTTTGGAAGCCAGTTTTCTTCATTCATAGAGCAATTGCACAAATAACTATGTATTCGATTAGAAATATTAACATTCGAATGTCATCTCTAAATTTATTTATTTAATTGTACTCTTTTCAATTGATCAATATAAACGTTATCTATTAGATTACAGTGAAATACATACAAACACTCACGCCTGCAGGCATTGCTGGCAGATAGGTCAGTGTTACTTACGCCGAACGCCCACATTTAGTCGATTATAATTTAGTCACAATAACGTGGCAAGCCTATTACCGTCACCTGGCAGCTTTAGGAAATTAGATGGGAACTTTTGGATTTTAGTGGGCAGGATAGGATGGAATTAGATCACAGTTACTAATTTTAATAGGACCTCTACAAAATATCAAATCTAAAGGATATGTCTCTGAATTCTGATCGGTAACTTCTGCTACCAGACCTTTAAGGACGTAAAAAGGTATGCACGCGAGGAGCAGCACTGCTGCGAAAGTTCATAGGTAAGGTAAGCTTATAATTAAGCTCATATATTTTTTATTCCTGCCTAAGCAAAGCGTCACCCAAAGTCTCGGCAGCCTTTATATATTTATAAATTGGAGTAACAAATCGATACGAACTAAACAAGCAATGCAATATTGCGTACAAACAGTCGGACACCGCAATTTATAAGCGGCTCTAGCAGAAGAAAGGGTTCGCGGCCTGTTATTGTATCGGAAGGTGGCCCGGCCTAACGGGCTTACACCATAGAGTTAGTAATATTTTAGATAGCGACAATTAAATTGATTGGTTACTTTGATTCCGTCTTGTCTGAGAATTAAAGATAACAGATTGAAATATATTACTATCGTCATCTTAGTTTAATTTTTGTTTTTTATTTTCAAGATGCATTGCTGATATTGAAACTGAAATAAAATGAACATGGTTTAATAGGTAAGCCGTTTTTCCATCCAGCTTTGTGAACCCTTACCATTCTCGTACTAAACGCTACGCAATTGCGCAGTCATGTTATGGTAGGCCCCAAGGAAAGGTCGCGGAAAAATGTCGTGTTCCCGCGGCCCCCGACAGCAGGTGCGAGGAAGGAACACCGTGGTGGTTTTAGCCGGTCAAGTCCCTGCACACACCTCCGCCGATGACCCCCTCCACGGAGGATAGTCCATGAGGATTTCAGACCATAAAAATATCGATTTGATTTTATACTTGTATGTCAACGTATATGTGTCTTACTCCGATATAATCGATGTGAAAACTAGTAAGTAAACATAATTTTAAAGCTTATAAAACTAGCTATGTATGTTTGTTCGGCTCAAATCTTGCAAATTAAACATTTGACCCACTTTCCGATTTCTGTTTAAGCTGCAATTTTGCATACATGTTCAGTTTTGATGGCAATGCATCTTTATGATAAGCATGAACAGATTCTGAGCCCAAGATTTTCTCCAGGTGAGGGAACTTTGGACCCGGGTTGGCTCTGCCGAAGGAACTCTTCAAGCGTTAATAGTACATACACGAAACTTTAATGTATCCGTGTACATGCATTGAACCATGAGAGTCTGTTATTTTGCTGTTATTTTGCTGCTGCGAGGGGAATTTATATACATATGTATTTATATTTATATGTATGCTGTGTCTATGTCACGGCCCTAGAGCCTAGACCGCTTGAAAGATTTTGACATTTGGAGTGTTATTTGAATAGTAGGGTATTATATTTTTTCTTGTCTGTCTTTGTCTTGTTTAAAATTATTTATTTAATTAATTTATTTAAACTCAAATTGTTCAAGACCACTTCATACATACACTCATGAATCTTTCTCCAATAGTGTAGTGCAGAGAGGATTAAACATCCATATTTTATAAAAGCCACCTATAAAACATTTATGTATCTATAGGGTCACATTTGCAAATACAAAAGTCCGAATGTGTGCGTGTATCGTCACAGACCGTCCCTTACCCACACTAATGGAAAAGGGACAAAGGTCACCGGCCACAGCCTTCTTATATTTGTTTAAGACGTGTATTGTGCCCAAAGACCCTTATTTCAGCAATACATTTATATATTGCGTTGTGTAATACCTGCCCTCTTGTGTACCTAAATATTTTTTGTATAATTTAAGAGTTGGATTGCGAAAACGGAAAATCCTGTTTTTTAGATTTATTTAATAGTAGTAGGTAGATTTTAGTAAGATATTTAGTACATCATATTTGAAAACTGTTTAATTAGCTTAGATGAGCTGGTATTTATGTTAAACGACGATTACTTTAACACTTAAATACGAGTAAGCTACGAAATGTTTACAAATAACCAGAAGTACGTGCACATATTAGATACTCGTAATTATTGTATCAGAAAAGACGATAGACACCTTGTGATGAAATACCTATTACGCAAATAATAAAACTATGCGTATACGTGGGTCACAATCAAAGTTTTCAGAATATTTACTGTCTTATTCAGGATATATTTTCTTAGTTTTACCGTGTTACGATTCATTAAATCAAAACATTTCGCACCTAAGTCATACATTTCTGCATCACCCAAAGGTAGACTGGCAGAGAATGCCTATGGCATTAAGTCCGCCTCTGTACATCTTGTGCATAAAGTGTAAATAAAATAAAAAAATAAAAATAGGCCAGTAAGATAAGCAGCCGTTGAAAAATTTATTTAAATTTCGAATTAGGAACTCTCTGGGAATCTGAGGATGTGTAATGAATTCATATGTTGGGTTTTACTAATTGGTAATTTAAAAGTGTCTGTCGTGCATCGAAATGGATTTGGCTGGAGAAAATTTATGTTCAATGATTTATTACAACTTTCGTTGAGGACTTACTGAACAACAATATTACGATAGACTTCGATTGGACATTTCGAAATTTCATTACGAAGTCCCTTGTCGTGCCACTGTTTACAACTGGTTTAATGAGTTTAAACGTGGTCGAAGCAAACTCACTGATGATTCTTGATAAATCCTTAGAAAGACATCCGCCGTAGAAAGACATCCGTCTTTCTACGGCGACTACTGAAGATAACGTGAGTGCTATGCGGCTAATGATAGAAGCTGATAGAAGGGTGATATATCCACAAATTAGGGACGTTTTAGGCATTGGTATGAGTCAAGTACAAAAATTCTGCCATCACAATTTAGGCGTCAGAAAGATTTCTACTGGATGGATACCTCATAATTTGAAGAATGATCAAAAACGTTATCGTTTGGATTGGTGGATCTCAATGCTGTAGCTGAAAGAAAAAATAACCGGTTGTCAAACAATGCTTGCACTGTTCAACTCCCTGTTTACTTTTCTATCCACTCACACCCTCTCTGCTTTCCCATCCCGCATCCCTCCTCTCCTCTTTCTTTTCTCCCCTCATCACCCTCAAAGGCGGACAGCGCACTTACGACTCTTTCGCCGAGTTGCAGGTGTCAATAGGCGGCGGTTGTCACTTACCATCAAGTGACGTGGCTGTTCATCTGTCCACATATATCATAAAAAAACTCCTCACCTTCAATAGAAAAATATTCGGTAGTCCGTCTGGCGGAGTGAGCTGGAGCGTTGTCGTGGTAGAGGAGGTTCCTGCTTCTTGGGCAATGCTATCTAACATTTCCAAGTAAACTGGTAAACAACAACCGATAAATCAATCTGCAGTAATAGCTCTTTTCTCTTTGACCAAAATGGCTTCTGCCCTTCTTTACTTTAGTCGGCAAATCTTCGAATATAAACAGTTTTGGTTTCAGGTTGGTAACAATGTATCCAGCTTTCATCACCTGTAACTATGTCATATACAGATAATCCAAAATCCATCCGTATTAGCAATACCTACCCTTTCCTGTCAATATACTCCAAATTTTCTCATGTAATTGCCCAAAAGTGCCCGGTTGAACGTCAATAGGCTTGAATGGGACTTTTTTTTTTTATGCGATAGGGGGCATACGAGCAGACGGGTCACCTGATGGTAAGTGACTACCGCCGCCCATGGACACCCGCAACTCAAGAGTCACTAGTGCGTTGCCGGCCTTTTAGGTAGAGGTACGCTCTCTTCTTGAAGGTTTGAAGGTCGTATCGGTTCGGAAATACGGCAGGCGACAATTTGTTCCATAAGCTGGTTGTGCGAGGCAAAAAGCTTCTGGAGAAGCGCACAGTGGTGGAGTGCCAATCGTCCAGGTGATGGGGATGGATATTGTGTCGCGTAGGACGATGGCGGAAACCAGCAGCCGGTATAAGTCCGAACAATTCCTCTGAACACTCCCCATGATACAAGCGATAGAGGATGCAGAGTGAAGCTACATCTCTACGCAACGCCAAGGTGTCAAGTCGATCAGAAATATCTTGGCAGCCGTTGAATGCGGTCAAGAGGGAGAAGTTGGTACTGGGGTGCACCTGCATAGAGATGAGAACAGTATTCCATGTGCGGCCGAACCTGCGCCTTATAAAGTTGCAGGCGGTGGGCCGGAGTAAAATACTGTCTCGATCTGTTTAGCACACCAAGCTTCTTCGAGGCTAATATGGCCTTACTCTCTAAGTGACCGCGAAACTGGACTTCGCTTGATATATCGACGCCAAGGATTCCGATACTGGCTGATGCAGTTAGGGAAGTGCTCTCAAATTGAGGGGATACGACCAATGGCATCTTTTTAGCGGTGAACGCGCAAACCTGTGTCTTCGTGGGGTTAAACTGGACTAGGTTAAGTCGACCCCAATCTGAGACTTTTGATAAAGAAGTTTCGATTTCAGACACAAGTTTATATCGGCTTTCGATGACGTTTACCCGAGAAATGTTAGCGCGGCCGGTGTAAAGGGCATCACGCGTGCTATCGTCCGCATAGCAATGGATGCTGGTAATCTGCAGCATGTCGTTGATATGCAGAAGAAACAGCGTGGGTGATAGCACACAGCCTTGTGGGACACCAGAATTAACAGACCTTGAGTCGGAGCATGCACCGTCAACAACGACCTTGATGCTTCTGTCTGTAAGAAAACTGGTGAGCCAATTGCACAGTTTCTCGGGAAGCCCATAGGAAGGAAGCTTCGCAAGGAGCGCTTTGTGCCCGACCCGATCGAAGGCCTTCGCCACGTCCAAACTAACGGCCAACGCTTCCCCCTTGGTCTCGATCACCTGTGCTCACCGGTGAGTCAAGTATACGAGAAGATCACCAGCTGAACGACCCCGACGGAAGCCGTATTGTCGATCATTGAGGAGCTGGTGGTCTTCTAAGTACCGGAGGAGCTGGCAGTTAATAATGGATTCCATTATCTTGGAGAACAAGGAGGTGATGGCTATGGGTCTGTAGTTGGACGGATCCGAGCGATCTCCTTTTTTAGGGATTGGGTGCACTAGAGCTGTCTTCCATGAGTTCGGGACTACGCCAAGAGAGTAGGAAAGCCGATAAAGGCACGTTAAAACCGGTGCTAACTCTGGAGCACACGTCTTCAGCACGATAGGAGAGATTATATCGGGCCCACTCGACTTATGAACGTCGAGGGAAAGAAGCGCTTTACGCACTGCCCTTTGTGTAAACCGGACTTCCGGCATGCGGGTCTCGCACTGCGGTATGGTCAGCGGTGCGTTTCCCCCGTCGTCCAGGGTCGAGTTGGACGCAAAGAGTTTGCCCAGAAGATCGGCTTTTTCTTTAGCGTCGTGGGCCAACGAATTATCTCCTATGCGCAGAGGTGGAAGGGATGGCTTACAAAAGTTCCCCTGGACAGCTTTGGCAAGAGACCATAATGCACGAGTTCCGGAGGGGAGACTCACTAGTCTCTCGCCAATTCTGCCGATGTGAGCCGACTTCGCCCCAGTAATTACTCTTTTGAGGGACCTGGAGGCAAAGTTAAATTGCTTCTTTAATGTGCTGGTCTTTACATCCCGTGCTGTCGCTGCATTAGCCCATGCTTGGTAACATTCCTGCTTTCGGCGGGACGCCGCTTTGCAGGTTCGACCAAACCAAGGCTGGGACTTGCAATAATTTCGAAAATATAAACATATTTTTGAACCTTATTTTAATAAAAGCATCACAAATCTCAGTAAAACTACTATGTACAAAAACTTTTTATAGACGATTCCCGCACTACTAATAATTCCTGTGTCGCGAGGGACTTTACATACATACAAACAACGAACACAAAGAACACCTAGGTTTGGAACAACTATCTGTGGATCACGACTTCGGGCTCAGCAGTCAGTGTCACTAACCACTAGACTAACAGGCAAGTCCTAAATGATAATAAGCTATTATTTTTATCCCCTAATTTTTAAACCTTAGAGCTGGAATACTTTCCTCATCAAACGAGACCAACTTTCAATTAATAACTTACTAACACTTTCAATAAAAAAAATAATGGTTAAAATCCGATCAGAAATATTTAAAAAAATTACAACAAAATAATTTGTATATTTCTTTGTTCACTTAACAAGGTACATCGTAATTTTAAGTACTTATACTAACTTCCACAAAAGAGTACAAGCTTATTGTCTGTCTATTTGTAATGACAGTTAAGTATGAATAAAAAATCACACACAAATCTAACATGAGTGATTAAAAAAATAATTCAATAGAACAACCATGCGAAGAAAGTAATTCGATAACAAGTTGTAAATCAAAGGCTAACTACGTAAAGTGTCTCGCTCTAACATGTCGGGTAAATAGAGGTTCGAACTAATACGACCTCCTGAGTCTCTCAAACGTTCAATCAAAATGATAGGTAATTCAGTTATACTACTGCTGGACGAATACCATGCTACCTTGTACAGTTAAGAAGAAAAGTATTCGGAGTAAAGATGAAATTGCAGTAATATTTGGTAGAATAGAATAGAAATAGTATTTATTGAATACACCAAAGTAAATTGTTGTACATCAGATGACATTGTGTGTACAAACGGTGGCCTAAGGAGTCTTTGGCCATCCAACCTTTGGATGGGCAAAAGACTCCTTATCCAGTCCACGGCTTAACGGTAGTAGTGGCATGATTAGGCACGAATAGGCAGTCTCGACCGGTGCGATACTACAGCCTCACAGAAAACCGTTTGTGGAGCAACGCTAGCGTTGCATTTCCCTGAATTAGTGACTTTACCGGAACTCCTCTTTCCTCTTACCTCATCCTCCCTCTCCTCTTTCACATCGCCTCATCCTTCATCATCACCATCAAAGGCGGGTAGAGCACTTACGACTCTTGAGTTGCAAGTGTCCATGGACGGTGGTTGACACTTACCATCAGGTGACCATCTGTTCATCTGTGGTAATGCGATTTATAGAAAATTAAATAATATCTTTAGACTCTAGATATCTCTTTACAGACCAACAAGAATGATTCAGCATGTATAGAAAACTACTTGATTAATAATAGTTAATCATTAACAAGTAGTACTACTTCTATGTAATATACACAAAGCCCTGGATTAAAGTAAGATGCATAACATCAGCAGTGCATAAAAACATACGTTTAGTTAGTTTGAAAGAAAGAAAAGAAATGAAAAATGTTTATTTGGCAACACATAAAAAATACGGGTACAGAAACAATTTTACTAGACTTACCGTCAGTGCCAGAAACGGACCCAATTCATCATTGTGTATTTCTGTAACAAACAGTTCTGTGGGCATCAGTACCCGTCGCATCGACCACGCGTATCCCCTATTCCCTAATTAATCGTGTATCGCACCAGTCTCAAGAGCGAACTCCGTGGATGACCCACCCCTAATTCGCTTTATCTATAATTGTGTTACGGAAAACTATTGCATTTACTTTTAGTGTCGTGTGGACAAATGAAAAAGTTATAGCATCAGTTGTAGGAGTTACTTGGAGTTTTAAAAATTATACCAAATGGCAATAAACGTATCTAAATATTGATTATTACTGATCCAATTTTTTTATTTATTTCGTTTTTTTAAGCTACAAGAACAGGTGGAAGAAGAAGAAATCACAATATAATTGTAGAAGTCTAATTATAATTCAGGTCAGTCAGGTCAGGTCAGGCTAATTAATGCCTATTGCGGGACTTAAGTGTTATTCTGGTGACGGTACGTAATTTGTACTCCTTTAAAGTATTGATTTAGATCAGAAAAAAAAAATTCTCGCAACTTTAAGGACTCTCCGCTACTTACAGAATCAGTAAGTAAATATTCAATAAGAAATAACATTCAATATTCACTAACTGTTCTCCCTGATAAGGTTGAGGTACTTAAAACATAAGCAATTAGTCTTAGCCGGGTAATCCTGGGTCCACCCGTGGGATGACCCTTGCTTAACGAACTGTGAGTTATCCGCTGATAACGTGACTACCTGCGGAGTTATAGTTCTTCAGTACTTTGTGAGGAGGAAATTAGTTTAATTGTGAAATATTTATCATGTACCATATAGGGCAAGTTGCAGGTACCGTCAATTATAAACATATAATGGTTGGTTCATACAGTCTAAAAAAAATCTTTGAAAGTGCACTTTGCAGGGTTTGTACTAGTCAACAACTGAGGCTTTTCATCACTACTATTATTTATGACTTGTGGTTAGTGACCCTGACTGCTGAGCCAGAGGTCATGGGTCCGATTCTGGATGTTCTTTGTGTCTGTTGCTTGTATTTTTTAAAGTCCCCTGCGACAAAAAAATCAGTCGTCAGGCATCAGACATCCTTCGTCCAAAGTTGTAAGTGCCCGGAGTTCAGGATACCTTATCTATATTTGTTTTTTATAAAAAAAGACAATAGATTTACAAACATTCAATCAACCGACACAAAAAATACCCAGACTTTGGAAAAATATTTGTTGATTACACAATTTTTTGTAACGTGTGGGAATCGAACCATGACCTCCGGTTCGCAGTCAGAGTCACTAACCATTAGACCAACAGGCCCATCCTACCGTGATCCTACTAAGTGCTTTAACAATATTAATTATATTCAAGTAGGGTTACCGTATTTTGCTAAGAATTACAACGGCTATGGTGTTACTCTTTCTTTTCTTGACGTTGTTAGGAGCTTTTCTCTCTGTCCGAAAACAAAACAATAGCACACTTTTCGAAGTTTACCGAAGAGTAGATTATGTACACTGACCATCAAGTGACCAGTCTGTTCGTTTGCTTACTATCCCATAAAAAGAAATGATACAATTAATATATGAGTACACACTCATGCCTTGTAGAATTTCAAAGTATAGTTATTTAGCTATAAATATAAATCTGAGCGATCCATGTCGGATATTGGTATACAGGCAGGGCAACATTATTCACATTTGAACGGTTTCAAGGATCGTAATATGAGATTTCTGACAATATATACATAGATTCCAATGTTTATGTACATCGGCAAGATATAAACACAAGTTCATTTAGTATATTATTGTAATAAACTATGACGACTAGACTAAAGTTTCAATTAAGTTTTCTAACAATATGTATTAACAAGTTAGCACACACCTTCCTAGTGTTGCAAACGTTTCTGAACGAAGGTGACCCGTTTCCTTTAGGTGAGCTTTATTACTTTATCTAAGTCCTAAAAACAAAGCTTTACATTAAATATTTTTTAAAATGATTACAAAACCTTATTAATGAAAAGCGCTCAGTTTTATTTCAAGATATTTATGTACAAGCAAGAGTAAACGTCAGTGCATTAAAAAAATACCACCAATCTTTCCCACGCATCTTAAAATTTAATTATCAAACTATCAACTAAAGAGAGTTTAACCCTCGAGAGACAACAGGCGAAATTTTGCAAAAAGCACCGTACCTCGGTACATCAGGCCCGGCAAAGTTAGCGGGTGTAATCGATACGGCCTTAGGGCTTTGGGTATAAATTAGAAGTTCCATCGATCACCGACGCCCTTTGCCCATCGGCTCGTACTTTATTGATAGTGAATGTTAACCGATAGTTCACTGAGTTACGCTGAACGGTACATGTATTTTTGGGTCGGTTTATTTGTGTGGGCTTATTTTCCGAGCGATTTAGAGTTTATTGTTTTCACATAAATTTTATTGAGACTTATTTTTTCTCGTTTATTTATTTTGTGGCAAACAGGTATGTATATTAATTATTACGTCTGGTTTTAACAACGGCGATCTTTCAGTTAGTTGACTTTACTCACAGTAAGTCTTAATGTATTTGCACTAAACGTACCTCTTTGTTCTGATAAGCGTAGCTGTAAGCAGTTACTAAAACCTGACTCTTATCACTTGTGTATCACTATTTCAAAAATTCCTAGAAAATAGAGCCCCACCTCCACCTCCACCAACCTCATATTTGTATTTTTGACCGAACTAAAAAACGAAAAGATTCTATGTTCGACTGTATGTATGTTTTTTACTATGTTAATCCGATAATCGAACTAGTTTTTAATCATAAAAAAGTATACTCCTGGGGTTCTTCCTTTATAATATCAGAGGTTGATCATGAGATATCAATAAAATTACGATTCAGTTTAATTGCACGTTTTTACGATTGAAAGTATTCTGCAAATTAATTAAAACGGTTATTTACTTCTTTTAAAAGTCAATTATGATATGTGACTTACTAGCCACAAGAATTACTTATAGCAAGCTGAAGTAATTATAAATGGCAAATTGACATCATTCATGAATAAAAAAAAACTTATGTTGTCCGCCAAAGTGAAATTAAAGCGCACTTACAACTTTTATATACAATAAAGAAGAGCGTTACTTATAAAAGAGGTGCTCGGGTCGCCTATAAACATACATAGGTAAAGGCATGGAGCACTTAACATTTCCTAAAGGATACATTATTGAGGAGAGCCCTAAAAACAACATTTTTACATCCTGCCGTCCTGCCGCGCATATTTTATTGCGGGTTGCTCGGATGACCCTCCGAACGGACTGCGTATAGACCTTAAAAGCATAGACAGGTATGACATTTTGTGTGACAACTTGAAAGATTCTTTTTTTGAAAAATATTTTATGTATAATTTACACTGGCTGCTATTTGTAACTTAGTTCGTTCTAGGAGGTCCTTTTTTACTTATAAACTCCTAGCGATAAGTGGCTCACGCCTGTCCACAAATACTTGAAAGTTCAGACGTGATATTGCTTTATTCTACTGTTTAAATTTTTAAATTGTCATGGTTCAGTCAATACCTACCAATATATTATTAAAATTATTGTGTGTTCAAGACTATGGTCAATTACCTACTTCAATAAGTTTCCATTTTCATTGATTTCATTGATCGTTCTATTGATTTTCTTGCTTCCTGACCAGCATTCATTTTAAGTGATTCTCCCGACCTGTAACCAAAAACAGATAAAACACTGATTTGCAAAGAAAACTCAGCAAGGTAAAACTTTTTTTAAAGCGTCCTATTTCTTTCAAACATGTACAAAGTACCCTCTAATCTTTGTGCTCCTGTGGCGGTTACCTGGCCGGTCCCGCGAGGCCGAAGCCTGATGGACGGAGCTCGCCGCGCAAGGGTTAACCTAAGTCAATGTAAATATTTGAACGTGCGTCTTGACTTTACCCATGTATCGTTGGCTTAAAGCTTGACATTTGTATAGTTTTACGTACGAACAGTTAAGGGTTGAAAATAGTAGAACCTGTAAACGGTAACCCAATTACTAAGTAAGCATGTATTAAAAAACACGGGAGGAATAATATTGAAGTTATAAGTTTGTATTTTCTTTTACGGCTTTCAACATACTTAATAGTTTTAAATTAAGACATTGTATGACAATTATATTTATGTATTCGCTCGGTATAAAAAGGAATAAGTGCTCAAAACGCGACTTCATGTGACAACTTCAATTTATTTATTTTATGTTTTTCGTAGGCCGTCAATCGTATTAACTACCAGTGTTAGTTATTTTACTCTTAAATTTTATTGGTGTACAATAGAGAGGTATATGATTATTATTATTATCATAGTATGTAGGTTTTTACAATTTAATTTGCCTGGCGATAAGTAGAACTAAAAAATACGACGCGTACAATACAATACCTATTACTTTAAGAAATGTGCAGACCATTAAGCTGATTTGCCATAAGAATATGTATAATAATAATAATAATAATCATTGATTTCAGGCTAGCGATACAAACAGGCTGTCCATAGTGTTAGTGTATGATACTATTATATAATATTGACGGTAGTAAAAGGTTGATCGTGTTGTCTTGATCACTGATGTCTCTTTTATTCTTCCTTACCAACACAAACGGCATCTACATATTCCCGAGTTCATAGGACAACGTCTTATTTCATGCCCAAAAGGTTTTGTACAGATATCACCTAGAATATAATTTGTATATTATTGGTATCCAATTTAATTCACTTATCAGCCTTTTCTCTTACACTGTTATTTTTATAAATAATATTCTCCCTAGCTTTTGCAGAGAACGGTACACATGTTTCATTATGTACGTATATCGAACTTTTCTAATTTACTTTACGTAATTAATTGCTGATCCTCTGATAGCGTGCCGTGTGTCATATTATTTATTTCCTTGGGTCACTGAAGTTGATCTTGGCATGCATAAAGAGCAGGCGTAAGATACTTTGGTGAACAGCATTGTGGGTTGCATTAATGCTAACCTTACTATAAAAATATTTCATTCAACACCCTATAAACAGGATATCGAAGCAATAAACAAGGTACGAAACGCATTATTTTAATGAGACATTTCTCTAAACAAACATATTGTTCGATAGAGCCCAACTGACAAATGCGGGGGTAGGTACGTGAGAATTACGCGAAGTTTTATCCAGGGTTCGAACTCCGAGCAGTCCCTTGTGGCCGTCGGCCGAAAACTTTACCTTTGACCCTCCGAGGAAAAATATAGAGCTGCGGTTACAAAACCTAAACTTCATGTGAATCAAAAAAAATCATCAAAAAAAATGTTAAAGAGCGACATATGCAGTTTCCTTCGTTATTCTGTTATATCTATTTTATTACTACTACTAGAGCAGTGGCTTTTTTTCTAACGTTGCTACCTATTATATTACTATATACATATAATACTCATACGAGTACATTTGCTTGTCAAAGTACAATAATAGGCTGGCCGTGGAAACCAGTATAATATAGTACATTATTGCTACTGTTTTCAATCAAGCTTTTGAATTAATTTCATAGTATTTTGGTCCTGTATTGTATTAACTTTTATGATTAAATCAAATCATAAATATTTATTCTAATTAAACCAGTCATGCACGAAGAAGTCACGATGAAGAAGATGGTGGGGAATTTGGAACTCTAAGCATTTCACCACCGCGACATCGAGTCTTTGGGCATCTCCAGAATTCTTATCTACTTACTCCACATCTATAGCAGAACGAGCCTCCTGGGGCCTAGCCCCGCCTCTTACGGCCTGTCAATGACTAGTAAAATTTAGAACCGGCCCGCCATTGATATAAATGTTTTTTGTTCCCAAAACGACCCTTCAAATTGTAATTTAGTGAATAGACCGAATGAGATGGTGTATCGAAGTGTTGTAATATCCATACACATTGACGTCAGTTTGTATTACTTGTTTTTTATTTGTAATATTTTGTATAAAGAAAATCGTAGATTACTTAGACGTATACGTAGATAGATAATATATATTATTGGACACACGCTTTCTTTACTTCAGCTTTACGCTCCTCATTCTTCGCGCTACGCATTCTTCTTCAGTAGCCTGCTACTCTGCCTGCTTCTGTCCTTATATACCTCACGAGCTTTCCCTACTGTCATTAAATCTTTGATACACTTACCTTGATACATTTTTCTTTGTGTCCGTTGTTTCAATGTTTGTAAAGTCCCCCGCGACACAGGAATTAATCCAAGTGCGGGAGTTGTCTTTAAAAAAAAAAAAAAACGGTATCAGGTACTGGTCACCTGGGCCTTCTGATCAATCAATCTGATCCATTCCAATATCGATGGCTATATATAATTGTTTTCACTCCTACACCCAACTCATTACTTTCACGAGAGTTAAAGTAGTTGAATTTGCCACAAGTTTTATTACAACGGGTTACAAAAAATGTCTTACCGAACTGGGGATCAGCTTCACACTTTAAAACCAGTTTTAAAACTATTTTAAAATATTATATAACTTTTCTATAAGGGCTTAGACTAAGTACACCTACGGAAAATACTTACATAATAAATCAGTACACTTCTCGCATCGCATTGCCGGTCTAGTGTATGCACGCATGGCATAATATGCTACATCTGATACCTACTTATCTCACTACAAGTTGCTTCATATTAAATTTCAAACAGATTTTTGAACGCACGCCTGCTTGCATCCGTCCCTGGCAATTACGTCACAACTGAATATAAAATGCAATACGAAAATGTGTCTTTTTTTAATTTAAATGTAATATAAATTGTGCTTTTGTAACATTCAGCAATAATAAAATGTGTTATTTTTTGTAACAAAATTTTAATGTAATGGTCTAATTAAATACATGTTTTACATACAAGTACATAGATTAGCCATAAACGCTGTGTTTATAGGGGAAATATAAGGAGAGTAATACACAGAGTGAATATTCTCCTAGTTACCCAACAAAAATAGGTATAACAACTCACATCAAAATAATAAATCATTTCTTTATCACAATTTTTTTTTTCTATTTTACAGATTGATTATTTGAATTTCGAACACCACCGTTAAAATTCAAATCTGTTTTTTTTTTGCAAATTCGCACCTGGCGTACCGATCCACCAATAACCGATGGACGTGTTTCCCCCTCGCTGTCGTCCTAAATGACCAATGGCCGACCGGTTTTCCACCCTAGTCACGTGCTGACCGGTCCGTGGACAAGGGAGGCACCCTTCGCCACGCGCTACTAACGTAACAGTACACTTATAGCATATAAACGATCATGGACCTCGGATGTTCAAAAGTGTCAGATAAACACACCTATTGTCATTTCGATACAGGTATTCATCCCACAAAAGTTTGGACACGGGCCGTATATTTAACCACTTATTGGCCACAAGGGGCTATCTTTTGACAGATTTGTCTCCCTAAATAAATGTTTTGTGAAGTTATTCTGGACGCGTGTTAAGGACCTGTTTTTTACGATAACACAATAGAGAGCTCAGTAAATAATGGGATGGAACAGATATCGGGAGATTTATAATGTTGTTGTAATGGGTAAACTTAAATATCCTATGATTTATTTGTTTGTGGATAAAAGACATTTAAAACTGTCTACGGATCTATCCCAGTAGACTTAAAGCAGAAGAAAAACATGTCTTGCAAAAAGGTAGCAATATTTTTATTCATTACTCTGATTAAGTGTTTATCAAAAACCTCTTTATTGGTAAAGCAACTCAGCGCGTTTGGTCGTCCAGAAACAGGAGCTTGGAGGGCAACATTCCTCATAATCCTGCCCTAATGCCCTGTCCTCTGCAAGGGACATTTCCATTTATTATTGAGCACTTAATTTATGTGTTTTGTTATGGACCGACAACTGGCGAGGTTGCCTTGGGCATTTTAAATCAAATTTTAACTGTTTCACTTAGCAAAGAAGTTTCAAAATTATTTGGCAAATTGCAGCCGCTTAAGGCCTGTCGTCATTTACCAAAATATACTTACATCTGACGGTTTAAAGTAAGCTTAAACAAACAATTGTAAACTCTCAAGTGTTCCATGAAAGTTCAAATTGGTTTATACTTTCAATATTCTTTTACATCTTTTCCTTTCCAGAAAAAATTAATTTTAAAAGCAGAATTTTACAGTTTGCAAACTAATGTCACACCAAAAGCTATGCGCAGAAGATCGAAAATATAGACAGTTGTAAAAGCACTTTCGTCATTATGAACAATAATTCGATCACTAAGAATTGTTTAGACAATGTACGCGGCAATCCGTTCGCTTCAGAGCCAGGTTTTGTTTAAGAAGGGGTGAAATGACATTTGGGATAACTAAATCCAGGGGACTTTATGGAGTTTAGAGGTCATTTTACAAAATAAGTAATCGGGCAATGGAACAATAATGAAAGTAATATAAGAGCTCTTATATTATTGCTCTTAGCACGGACTCAGTACATCAGTCCGAAAAAAACTGAACTAAAGATATGTACCTCAAGCAACACTGCATAAAAAAAAACTAAATGACTCAGCTCAAAGTGGTATAATATGATATTCTGAGGGAGGAGAGCTCTTCAAGCAACGTACATAATGCCTATGAAAGCATAAAAAATCAAGAAAATTCCATGAGAACCGAAACACATGGAGAATAAACATACGAAGTAGATACTTACAAAAATATGAAATTCACCACAACATTTGCAGGGACGGCGAGTTCAGTACCGATAGCAAAACCAAGTAAAAGTATTATAAACAACTATAAACAATTTTAATATCATTAGTAACATTAGCTGTAGACCGTAAATACCATTATTAAAATACATTGTATTGATTTCATTTAGGCATTTCATTGAGATGATTATCGTTATGATTTAAAGTATATTTTAATAATATCTCACATATCTTAAAACTTAATCAGCTAGTTTTTTTAGACTATGATTAAGATCAAAGACAAAAGGTAATGGAATAAGTTATGCTATTTATGTCACTTACTCTAAATTTATATTATTTGAGATTAAACTGCGAGCGACTTCCGAAATTCAATCATACGATATACATACAGAAAGCATGCAATACAACATCACATATTTCCCGTCTATTTAAACTATTACGAATGGTCGCTGCTACCGAAAATTTCCTGACAGGAAGACCAACTAACAAAAAAATGCAAGACCCCTCAATCAAGAACTTGCGCAATCAAATAAACAAACTCACTTACACGAGGCCAACGAGGCAGACAAAAAAGCTTAAAAATAATTAAAAAAAAAACGACTACTACTACTGTTCTGAGCATTCTACATTTTTTTGCTAACCCTCCCTGTTCAGTCGTCTATAATGCGAGTTGATAGGTAGATGTATTAAAAATAGTATACATTAGACACGAATATGACATAATATTACATATATGCTATACAGTTACTCAAATAATATTTTATTGCAAAATATATTAGAATCGGATTACGATAAGCTTTGTATTCTGTTGAATTTTATATTAATAATATTTCTAAAAATTGTGGTACGATACTTAAAACATAATCTTAAGCGAGATAGATATCTAGTCTCATTTACGAGGATAGTTTGATTCTGTATATTTTGTATAGCTATAGCTTTACTTCGAGTTTTTTTTAGTCGGTAATTGGCTCAGGTGATTGTCTTCCAATTCACCTGATGTTAAGCGACGATGAAGGAGAAGGTAGTAGATATTTCAGCACCAAGTTTTAAGATCGCTACAATTCATTGCATCATATTATTATTATTATAAATATCAAGTGTAAAGTCACCGGTTATCGCTTGCCATGAGACTTAATTTTTGTATCCAAGGAAAATGAAAACATGCAGCCAGTGTTTTCTTCAATCCTGTTAATTAGGTTTCGTTATTATCCTTTTAAACATTAGACATTATTGTTGAAGAAAGGCCTGGCTTCTGTTTCTTCAAGGAATACATATAGAAATAAAATTGAAATATTTCTTAGAAATAGTTAGTTTTAACCCACCAGTCACTTAACTGTGTATTTTACATTTTTATTGTAAAATACGTTTTAGAACAAAAAGTAGTCAAATTTAAATATAAAAGAGTTAGTGAAAGAGAATCTTAGAAAGTATAAATACAATTTAAAGACGGACAGCATCAGTCCAGCACCATTAGTCACCTATTGACACACAGACAGATCGCTACGTGCCGCTTATCTTTGCCGCCCCTACCAAATGTTTAAAGGTCTCACGAATCTTTGTGCTCTTGAAATAAAAAAAAAATTAAGTGTACATAACATTCTAAAATTCCATATTTCAAAAATATTTGTCAATTCAGGTAGAATTTCATAACTGTGTATGTAATTCAATGTAATATGAAAATGAAAATCATATTGTGTTTTTATCGATTACTTTTTACTGTAATTGATACACCTGCCACACACGTCTCCGTATCACCCAAAGGTTAGAATATTATTTATTAGAGCATTTTGTATACCTACAGGATGTTTAAATAACTGGATGAAAGTCCAGAATTACTTTTGTAATGAGTATCATTAAATGAGTTAATAAAGATTGGACTTGGCTTGGACTCCCGGCACCAGCCAGTTCGAGTAATATGGATGTGACCCTGACTTGCTTGAGTTGTTGCTTATCCCAATCTACAGGTACGTATCAGCAATATCCATTTTCTTTCCTTTCCATCCTCGCTTTCCTTCCCTTTCCCTTTCAATATAATCAGAATTTCTCCCAGGCTTTTGCCCCGTCCTCTATTACTTGGATGGAACTGAACTATGGTCGACTAAAGGTAGGCGTTAATTACAAATACTACTTCTTCGGGTATACGGACATGAGTGTGTTCTGTCCTGTGTGAACATATGTATATTAATAAAGAAACTGTTGCTGTATAAACAAGACAACAGTATACAATACAAAGGCCAGTATTTTTGGTTTAAAGATCATAAAATAAAGTTCTAACAACTCTATAATTTTTTTCCCCATAAATATTAAATTTTTGTTGAATACAGTGTTAGTGTTCCATTATTAACGATAATCTCTTACCTTGATTCCGGACAGTTTTTCTTAATAAACGTGAAAATGAAACGACAACTAATAGTAAAGACATGGACGGTCGCTAAGATTAATGTGGCTTCCAGTTTTAACCAAACCCAGCTGAGATACTTAAGCATTTTGTGGCTAAAAAAGACCTTACAAGTATTAAGTTTAACGTGGTTTAATTATTTAAGAATACACACAAAGAGAAGCGAGAGGAGAGAACCCAGAAATACGTCATCGGTCTACAATGCCCCGGTTGTTAATAGTATATATGTAATGGAGGGCCATAAATAATAGTCAAAGGCTTTCACCCCAAACAAACAACTCGACACCTACACCAGTCATTCCCACATCGTCATGATAAAATACCATCATAAGTCGAATGCCGAAAAACTGGACCCCTATAACTGTGGGTAATTTGTCTCAAGTACTGAAAACGTCTTCAGTTTAACCCAATACACTCGGTCCTAAGTAAACTTTAGGTAAACTTAAACGGCTGAGTCCCTTTCTCGACCACATTCTAAATAAATAACATCTAATGGGGGACATTCATCAGTGTTTCCACGTTTTTAGGTGGGTAGACCTCACTCCCCTAGCTGTCTACTGTTTTGGAAAAGATCTTTACAAATAAATCCACGACGATGCTTGATTCAAAATGAACTATATTGTTTGGACATACAACTCATTTTGGTTTGAGACGCATGCGGACAAATTACGTTTAATAAATACACAGATTAACATTGGCGAGTGTAGAGATATGAGAGGGGGTCAGTGGGTGTTGGGTGGGACAGGGGTCCACCCACCACCCTTTTTTTTTGTTATTTTTTGTTGCATTTTTTGCGTGAGCGCGTGCAGCGTTTTTGGTGCATAGGTAAGTAATATTATTTGTTAAATAATATTCATAATTAATGTTGAACTAACAGTGCCTTTGGATTTTCTTGCCTTGCTTTTATCTTTCTCCGTAGGATCTAAGTATTGGAACAGACAAACAGCTCTACGACTGGCTTAGTCTGATAAACTTCTCGTGACAATTCAATTATTATAGGAGGACAACGAGTCATGTTGTTATTTACTTTTTGCCTAATTAAGTTACCTGTTTAAAAAATTCTCCGCTCGAAATTTTTTGTATGTCGATTTGCTTCCTTTCGCTAATCCGTACCTTACATCAAACATAGATTGTTATCAAGTACTGTTTCTTAATTGAAACCAAATTGCTGTCTTCATACTAAATAAACGTGTACCATAATATTTATTTGTTATATAAACGGGTCTTATATTAATTGCGTTTATTTTTTTTTTTTTCATAGAATAATAAATAATACACTTAAAATTGATGAATTCGTTGCCAACAAAAAGAAGTATATGAAAGTACTTATCTCTGTTTATGTGACGTTGAAAAAAAAAAATTAAATGTAAGGTTATATTTGCACTGTATAAAAGTGGTGTTATTGGGATCGAGATTTCATCCACGTGAAAAAGAAAAACAATATTGTTAGTAAGTATTACAGTAATAACATAATGGCCTTTCATGTACACACACCTATGTACATATAACGTACCCAGATTACGCAACATTGAAAAAGGTTTGTAGATAACTTGAGCGTCTGTGTGGATCCGCGTCACCCTGGACGTAGCCAGATAGCGGTGATGAGGGTCACTTAGTTTATAGGTATTTATATTTTATTGTATTTCAAAGGGTCTAGGGTCGCGACGTCGGTTACGTTAAAAGTAAAATTTGTTTCCACAATTTTTATCATCGTTATCTAAGAATAACATTTAAAATTGGATCTATCGATAGAAGTTACTTGCAAACCCAACAGTACGTTCTTATTGAAAAGATTCAGAATTTCTATTTACATAACTACGTTTTCATGTTATCTTGTGTACACCGAACAATAGTCTTTTATATGTAATTTATAAAACTATCATCCTACATTACTTCTCCTGTTCTCAACTTGGAACTTCTGGAATGCGCTAATCTCCGTATTAAAAAAAAAAACATTTAAGCAAGAGATTACCTCAAGTAATATAATTTTCAATTAAATGAGCTTTGCAGTTAACACGTTATAATAGACGATGACCAATTACCTATTAATGTACAGGGTTATTGAAAATTTTGTAAAAGCATAGGATGCAGAAGTGCAATATTGCGAATTTGTACCGAAACCGACCGGTAACAAGTTGCTCTGTATTTTAGCAAGTTTCCGATAGCCACTGTCTCCAGCGTTTCGGGCAATATTAGGACAAGTCTCCTTATTAATATGAGTCTGTACTGATGACGTAATAGTTTAAGTACTATCTTAGTTATTTGTAGGTACGATTAATTACCTTTGAAGAAAATACTGTTTCAAATTTATTTTTTTTGAAAACCAAATTCTGTTTTATTAAAGTAAAGCCAAAAGAGAAAAAAAAAGAAGAAGTAAAGAACTGAGTCTAAAGACAAAAAGCTAAATCTTTTATTTTCTTTAAAGTAAAGAGAAAAAAAAAACAATATTTAGTACAAAGGTGAATTGAGTATGGTTTAATTTATTAAAGTATTAAACGTTTGATTTTATTTATTTTCTAAATGTCCTGCAAATTTACGAAGCCATGGTCACTTTAAGCAGCTGGCAAAGGCTAGGGAGGAAACGGTAACTGAATGGAACTAAATTTCAGTCGCCTTCAATGGTGGGTACAGTTGCGACCATTTCGCTTGCCGGACTCATTGGAATGCTGTTAGCAGCACACGAACATCCATTTTGAATGTACAGATACGAGGAAAGATGAGTTAGATTAGAAGGTATTTTTTTCTATATTGAACTATAAAATTATAAAAAAATATGTTTCTTTACAAGTTCGGTAATAAAAACGAATTATGTATTTTAAGTATGCGATTGCAGGCTAGGTACCTCACCTTTAACAAAAGGAACTATTTACACGTGAAGTCACATTGAAGTGAATAGTTATCTTATCAAAACTTCCTTTCCTGTACATATACTTTAAAAGAGTAGATTTATACGTAGTTTTTCAACCAGGTATAAACTTTATCGCCCCCGAAGATACAGGAATAATAAATAAAATTGTGTGTTCTCACAGAGTTGGGTAAAAGATGGATTTACTAGTTCAGGAATATACCTCTCTGATGGGTTCATATTTTGCGTTATTTGAGTTGACTGGAATAATACTATTGAAAAGAAGGCTCCGTGAAGTATCTGCTTAGACGTGTATTAATCTCGCAATTTTATATAATCTATAGTATAGGCGAGGACTTTATTCGTATATCTTACTCAGATTTTATACCAAGGGATACATGCTAAAGAAAATATTTATCGCTTACCTCAGAAATATATTTCTTTAACATTCACAAAACACACCACATAATATCATAAAATATACTATCAAAATGCGAAAGTAAAAACCCCGAAATAAGACACGGCTCTTTTGTTTTCATTGTCGGCGTACCTATAACGCGACGCGAGCAACGTAACAAAAACAAAAGAAAATGGCTCTATTATGTGAAAACAACCCAGAGACTACCACGGTTATATTCACCCGTGGGCTGAATATATACGATATACTCTGTATTCAGTCAACCAACGTTATCTGATACTTCATACGCGATCGAATCCGTTCTCCATCGTCCTCAGTTTATAATATTCCAACTAGGGTGGTAGGTCAAATAAACTTGGCTAGATGAACATATTTCGAATATCCAAAAGTATAAATTTCGTTGGTAAGCTATCGACTTACTTTTTATATTCGAAGGAATCGTGGTATTGGGAATGGCCCACTGTTTTGAAAACAAACATGGTGTATGTTTAGCCATTTTCGAAAATCCCTATGACCTATCCATCATGTATATTTTATGTTTTACTTTATGATTTATGTACAAGAGTTCAAAGTAATCCTGTAATAAGCTTTTAGTATGCCTGTCGTTATCCAAACTAGTAAAAATCAAATAAAAAAGTTTATTTATGATATACTTTACCGTATTGATGATTGTCCCAATTTACTAGTACGAATATGTGTAGGATCGGTGTAAACAATGTTCTACAAAATATTTTTGTAGATTGAATATTATTTTTAGTAAATATATTACATAAACCAACTGTAGTCTTGACTATTTGCAAAACCAACTTAGAGAACAAGACTTACGTGGTAGAGCCACGCTTAGGCACGAATGGGCCGGCTCGACCGGTGCGATACCATGGCCTCACAGAAAACAGGTTGTGAAGTAACGCTTGCGTTGCTTTTCCCCGAAATGAGTGAGGTCTCTGGAGGCCCACAATCCCCACCCCCCCCCTAATGATAGCGCTGTTAACAAAAAGGATACCCTAGCGTTGGAGAATCCCCCTGGACGTCCACCCTCAGTACGGAATATACCTGAGCGTGGACGCCCAGGCTGCCCCTCTACTCTGGGGGGGGGGGCTCAACTGCGCTCTCAAAATCTGCTCGGGGCAAGAGAAGGCATACCATGGCACCCCCTGTAACGTTTACTGTGGATTTTTGTAACATCAGGGGCTCACATTCTAACCTCGACACTGTCCACCACCACCTCTTGAAACAGCAAAGCCGACCTTGCTCTTTTTAACCGAGACGCAGATATCATCTCCAGCGGACACATCCTACCTCTGCTACCACGTCCAAATGGCTCAGTGCTCCAGCAGGTCCCATCCGCAGAGATCGTGATTCTTGGCGACTTTAACGCCCATCACGCCGAATGGCTTGTTTCGTAGCTGGTAGCAACGCCTACGCAAATCCCAGACGCAGAAAGCCACGTGCCTTCACTGTTGGATCTTCTGCTAACCTCACGTCCTGACGGCTACAAAGCATCCGTTGAGGTCCCTCTTGGCTCTTTGGACCATTGCCTGATTAGGAGTATAGTGCCACTCGTTCACTCGCTGCGGCCGCGAGTTACTGGCAGTCGCCGCGTATGGCACAATAAGTCAGCAGACTGGGATGGAATGCGAACATTCTTTGCATCCTACCCATGGAGGAAGGTTTGACTCTCGCCGGATGATCCCAATGTCGTTGCCGACTCTGTCGCTGATGTTGTGCTTCAGGGTATGGAACTTTTCATTCCATTCTCCCTGATTCCCACAGGTGGCAAGTCCCAGCCCTGGTCTGGTCGAACCTGCAAAGCGGCGTCTGCCGAAAGCAGGAATGTTACCAAGCATGGGCTAATGCAACGACAGCACGGGATGTAAAGACCAGCACATTAAAGAAACAATTTAACTTTGCCTCCAGGTCCCTCAAAAGAGTAATTGCTGGGGCGAAGTCGGCTCACATCGGCAGAATTGGCGAGAGACGAGTGGGTCTCCCTTCCGGAACTCGTGCATTCTGGTCTCTTGCCAAAGCTGTCCAGGGGAACTTTTGTAAGCCATCCCTTCCACCTCTGCACATAAGAGATAATTCGTTGGCCCATGACGCTAAAGAAAAAGCCGATCTTCTGGGCAAACTCTTTGCGTCCAACTCGACCCTGGACGAAGGGGGAAACGCACCGCCGAACATTCTGCAGTGCGAGAGCCGTGTGCCGGAAGTCCGGTTTACACAAAGGGCAGTGCGTGAAGCGCTCCTTTCCCTCGACGTTCTTAAGTCGAGTGGGCCCGATAGAATCTTTCCTATCGTGCTGAAGACGTGTTCTCCAGAGTTGGCACCGGTTTTAACGCACCTTTATCGGCTTTCCTACTCTCTTGGCGTAGTCCCGAACTCATGAAGACAGCTCTAGTGCACCCAATCCCTAAAAAAGGAGATCGCTCGGATCCATCCAACTACAGACCCATAGCCATCACCTCCTTGTTCTCCAAGATAATGGAATCCATTGTTAACCGCCAGCTCCTCCGGTACTTAGAAGACCACCAGCTGATCAATGATCGACAATACGGCTTCCGTCGGGGTCGTTCAGCTGGTGATCTTCTTGTTTACTTGACTCACCGGTGGGGACAGGCGATCGAGACCAAGGGGGAAGAGTTAGCCGTTAGTTTGGACGTGGCGAAGGCCTTCGATCGGGTCTGACACAAAGCGCTTCTTGCGAAACTTCCTTTCTATGGGCTTCCCGAAAAACTGTGCAATTGGCTCACCAGTTTTCTTACAGACAGAAGCATCAAGGTCGTTGTTGACGGTGCATGCTCCGACTCCAAGTCTGTTAATTCTGGTGTCCCTATCACCCACGCTGTTTCTTCTGCATATCAATGACATGTTGCAGATTAGCAGCATCCACTGCTATGCGGACGATAGCACGAGTGATGCCCTTTACACCGGCCGCGCTAACATTTCTCGGGTAAACGTCATCGAAAGCCGATCCAAACTTGTGTCTGAAATCGAAACTTCTTTATCAAAAGTCTCAGATTGGGGTCGACTTAACCTAGTCCAGTTTAACCCTACGAATACACAGGTTTGCGCGTTCCCCGCTAAAAAGATGCCATTGGTCGTATCACCTCAATTTAAGAGCACTTCCCTAATTGCATCAGCCAGTATCGGAATCCTTGGCGTCGATATATCAGGCGAAGTCCAGTTTCGCGGTCATTTATAGGGTAAGGCCATATTAGCCTCAAAGAAGCTTCGTGTGCTAAACAGATCGAGACAATATTTTACTCCGGCCCACCCCCTGCAACTCTATAAGGCGCAGGTTTGGCCACAAGCACATGGAATACTGTTATCATCTCTATGCAGGTGCACCCCAGTACCAGTTTCTCCCTATTGACCGCATTCAACGGAGAGCGACTCGCATCATCGACTGCCAAGATATTTCTGATCGACTGGACACCTTGGCGTTGCGTAGAGATGTAGCTTCACTCTACATCCTCTATCGCATGTATCATGGGGAGTGTTCAGAGGAGTTGCTTGGACTTATACCGGCTGCAGGTTTCCGCCATCGTCTTACGCGAGCAAAATATCCATCCCCATCACCTGGATGATTGGCACTCCACCACTGTGCGCTTCTCCTCTTTTTGCCTCGCACAACCAGCCTATGGAACAAATTGACGCCTGCCGTATTTCCGGACCGATATGACCTTCAAACCTTCAAGAAAAGAGCGTACTCCTACCTAAAAGGCCGGCAACGCACTTGTGACTCTTGAGTTGCGGGTGTCCATGGGCGGCGGTAGTCACTTACCATCAGGTGACCCGTCTGCTCGTTTGCTCCCTATCGCATAAAAAAAGCCATCTATAATTTTGCTCATTTTTGAAGGTTACAACAAATAAGTTTTTATAATTAATTCTTCTTACCAATTGCTCAGAATTTAATAACATGACTGTTATTAGGAATTCTTCATTTATCTGACCTGTTGCTGTAGCGGTTAGCGATCCTGCCTGCTAAGCCGAGGTCATGGGTTCGATTGCACACCAGTACAAATATTTGTGTGTTGAGAACGATCATTTGTTCTGTGTGTGGGTGTAATTTATCTGTAATATGGATGTATTTGGAAATATATAAGTATGTATATAAGCAGTCTGGTTACCGTAGTACAAGCTCTACTTAGTATGGGATCAGACAGCCGTGTGTGAGATGTGTGGAGTTATTATTAATATTACCTATATTTCATTATACAAACATATAAATTACATTTTTAAATATAAATGAAAAAAGAAAACAAAATATAATTAAACACTATTATTATTATTATTACTTATTTCATGAGAGCATTAATTTTAAACTTTAAATTTAAAAAATCCTTATATAGAGAAAATCAAATTATGTAGCATTAATAGAACTAAAATCTCAATAATTAAATTGCAATTGTTCTCTTGTATTTCTTAAATTAAAACATATAAATCCTAAGGTCAAATACATTAGTCCTTGTAAAGTTAAATATGTACGTTTAATAGAACATGCAGAAGTCGAGGCTCATTGAGGAAACAATAATAAAAAACTAACCAACGTTGGTGATTAATTTGGTGATGTTTCTAAACGTCAATCAAATCATTTCAATTGGTTCAATTTCAATTGCTGTATTTTTGAATTGTCAAAAGAAGGAGTCAGTCAGACTAAGGCAGTCATGAAGCTCCAAGGACACTCTTCTTCATATATTTTATGCAATTTTCTAGTTATGTACAGTATATAAAGTTAAATAAAATAAGCCAAACTAGCTTATAACATACAAAAGAATGTTTAAGTTTTCTTAACCCGAAATTACAAATTTATCGACAAACATTCAAATAAGTACCAACATGATGGTGTTTCTAACTGAATTGTGAAACCGACGGTTTATTGAACCTCATAGAGTAAACAGCAAAGAAGTAACTAGATGGTCCACAACAAATGAATGTAACGTATGGGTATCAAGTGCTTATTGGCAAAGACAATCTTTCTCTCTTTTAATATTTTACAAGATTAAAAATGTAAGCAAACTGACTTTTTTCTTTTAATCTATTCTTAACTAAAATTCACTACCGTAAAATTATATCAAGAACTGAATCCCTGTGTATCAATAAGACGCCGTCTCTAAGAATGCGATAGATACTCCAATCCACATTAACAACCTTTTAGTAAATTTACTATCCATTGTCTTCAATCATTCTTATTATAAAAAAATCAATACTATAAATCAGACTACCTACAAAAGTCTTAAATCCGTAGCCCATCTCTCAACTATACAGTCTTATTTCACAAGATATGTATATCTAAACAATGTTACCCCCCACAACTACATATTACAAAAGACCTCAACAAAAGCAGTTTCTAATGCTTGTGTCCTCCAAGCCTTAATCTTTTTGTACCTCTAATTAAATTAGTGAAACCAGGCGCACGGAAACTGGACACCCACACAAACGTAAACACCCTCGTCTTACACGCACACATCTATACAAATAAACGCTACACAATTAAAGAACCGTGTAAAGTGAAAGGACAGTGTATTTGTGTGGGTGAGATCGCCGTGCGTGTATATGTGTGTGTTTTAGTTAAGGGTCGTCATTTCTCTTGGACCCTCCCCCGTAGTGTCCGCAGAAAGGTGAGTTAAGAGGGATTGTCATAGAGCAGTTATAACCTTATATGTATAAATTTAAGTCTTGTTACTTTAGCTTATTGCGAGTTTTCCAAATATTTCTATTATATTATGTTTGTACGACTAACAGTAAGATCTTAATCACGTTATTAGCATTTTTATCTCTAAGTGTATTTAATATTTATAAAACATGTGTCAATTGTGTTTCTATATCAGAATATTTGTATAATACTATATTTATTCAATACTATTCAACAATAAAAAAAATACTGTAACTTATTTATCAAGTATCTTACAATGCTCATTGAATGGTACACTTTTAATATAAAAAATAAAGGTAAACTGTATAATTAAACTTTTTGTCTGACTGATTGTTAACTAGGTGAAAATTTAATAGTTTTTTTACATTTAATTTGATTTGATACTATCCGTCACAACACATCGTCAATCTCACGCTTTTACCGATACCATTAAACGTTTATAATAGTGATGTAGGTAAAATAATAATGCATTTATTTATTGAGTAGTATTATCATCTCTATGTAGATCTAACAGACAAACAGACATCCCCCGGCATCCTCCCTCGGACTTTAATATTGATCAGTGTCCGGCCGCGGTCAGGTAGTGTCGGCCACGACGCAGCGCATGCGTCATACCTGCCCGCTTTGTTGCAACTATGTAGTCATGTACTTGGATAAAATTCTAACAGGCCAGAGTAACAGATCAGTTTGAATGAAAAAAAATATATTAAAGTACATTTATGTTTCTGACTGTACCTACGGGATGATATGGTCAAAGTGGTTTTAGTATACATATCTAGCATTGAATTTACCGTGAAGGAAAAGGAAGGGAAATTGCCCTTACATTACATTAATGATAAATTCGTGTTTAAGTTTAAATAGTGGTCAACTTTTAATAAGGGTAAATGACCTCTATAGCGTGATGATTAGTTATTTTTGTTTGAAACTCGTCTTTTTTATAAATTGGAGCTTAAATGAGAAAACGTGAGAGAGTTTTTGAGCACGTGTGTTTGTTTATCAAGTACTATATAAGCAAATAAGAACAAATTGTTACATTATGTAAATATTTTATAAAGGTTAAAGCTGGGATCAATAACCAAGTATTTTAAAGTAAGTTTGGAAGAAAATATTATAAACTATTTCAAGAAAATGTTTTAAAAGAGTAGTATTTTTCTTTGAACTAGGAAAAAACAAGCCTTTACTGCGGCTTTGCAATTTCGTTGGGCAATACTTTAAATCTTGAAAACGTGCCACTTAAAATTTAGTTCGTAATTTTCCCTGGAATTCCAAGATCAAATCCTGATTTAGTTACAATGAGACCACTACGGAAGTCTTATAGTCTTGCGAATAAAAGAAAATGAAAATGAGTCGACAATTGGCAGAGAAATCGCTAATATTCATAAAAAACATATGTACATACAGTCAAAAATACAAATTTTACAATAATAATAATAATAACTAACGTAACGTATACTATACTATACGTATACTATACTACTCTATAAGTCTGGTAGTGCCATGGACCCCAAAAACTACAGGCCCATTACCTGTCTGCCAACACTTTATAAATTATTTACGTCCATTCTGAGAGTGAAGATAACAACACATGTCTCTAAGAACAATATAATGACTTTCTCTCAGAATGGATGTAGAAGTGGGGCACGTGGCACTAAAGAGTTCCTTATTATTGACACGGCTATTAACCAACAAGTTCGACGGAACCGAAAGGATTTAGCGACATGTTGGATAGATTATAAAAAAGCTTACGACTCCGTGCCGCATACGTGGCTCCTAAGGGTGATGGAGTTGTATAAGATTGATACAACTTTATGCACTTTCTTGGAGGCATGTATGCAGCAATGGAGAACAGTTCTTTGCTATCCAGGATGTCGACAATCTCAGGGTGACGGCGAATTTATAAATATCAAGCGGGGTATATTTCAGGGTGATAGTTTGAGCCCCTTGTGGTTCTGCTTGGCTTTGAATCCTCTTAGCACTGTGTTAGAGGGTTCGGGGCTGGGCTATCGTTTGCGGAGAAATGGTCAAGTTATATCCCACCTCCTTTTCATGGATGATTTGAAACTGTTTACCTGCAGTAATGTCCAGTTGATAAGATTACTAGAGGTAACTGAAACCTTTAGTAAATGTATCAAGATGGAATTTGGTGTAGATAAATGTGCAGTCATGCATGTAAGCAAAGGCAGGATTGTGGAATCTGAAGGAATTGAACTTTCAGATTCCACACACCTTAGACGTCTTTCTGCAAATGAAACGTACAAATATCTCGGTATGTCACAGGCGCTGGGTATAAATGAACTGACTATGAAACAATCGCTAAAGGAGCGTTTCTTTGGCCGTCTGAAAAAAGTACTGAAAAGTCTTTTATCGGGCGGTAATAAGGTGCGTGCCTATAACGGTTGGGTCATACCAGTCTTAACCTACTCCTTTGGCATACTTAGATGGACTCAGACGGAATTGGACGCCCTAGATAGAAGAGTCCGTACACTGCTAACTGCGTACCGAATGCACCATCCACGTTCATCAGTAATGAGATTGTATATTCCGCGGAAATGTGGGGGTCGTGGTTTCTTAAATGCCAGGACCCTTCATAATCGCGAAATATGCAATCTTAGAGATTACTTTCTTTCTGTTAATGTGGAGGTACACCGGGATGTAGTGGCAGTTGATAACGGACTTACTCCGCTTGGTCTAGGAAAAGAGAATTGGCGCAAGCCTGCAATACTTAATGTTAAAGACCGTCAGGAGATATGGAAGAGCAAAGAGCTGCATGGACGTTTTTATCGGGCCTTAAACGGGCCCGATGTAGATTTATTATCATCTGTGTCTTGGCTACGTTTCAGTGACCTCTTTGGAGAAACTGAAGATTTTATCTGTGCAATTACAGATGAAGTTGTTATGACGAACAATTATATGAGACATATCCTGAAGGATGGAACAATTGACATTTGTCGGGCATGTCATCGCCCTGGTGAAACCCTCAGGCATATAATTTCCGGTTGCTCTCGTCTTGCAAACGGTGAGTACTTGCACAGACATAACCAAGTGGCCAGGATAGTCCATCAGCAACTTGCTCTTAGATATAACCTTGTGGATGTCGAGTTACCGTATTATAGGTATGTGCCCGACCCAGTTCTTGAAAATAGTCGTGCAACATTATATTGGGATCGATCTATCATCACTGACAGGACTATTGTTGCCAATAAACCTGATATAGTGGTGATAGACCGACTAGAGCGCCGAGCAATGATTGTTGACATTACCATTCCACATGACGACAACCTCATAAAGGCAGAAAAAGATAAACAAATAAAATATTTGGATTTAGCCCATGAGGTGGTCGACATGTGGGATGTGAGTTCTGCAATCATTGTGCCGATAGTCATATCAGCTCATGGGTTGATTGCCAAGAGCCTCGACCAACATCTGCAGAGGCTCACGTTACACAGCTGGGTTAAGGGCCTATTGCAGAAGGCAGTCCTTCTTGATACGGCACGTATTGTGAGGAGGTTCCTGTCTCTGGAGCCCTAACCACCGGTAGCTTGGTCCCTGTACCCGATACCGGTGGGGCACTATTTTTTATATTTTTAAATATATTTTGTTTTTATTTTATATTTAAAAATGTAATTTGTATGTTGAATAATGTGAATAAAGAGAATAATAATAATAATTGTTAATTTAAAAATGTAATTTAGATGTTTGTAATATTTAGAATAAAGAAAATAATAATATATAACTTGACACATCTCACACACGGCCGTCTGGTTCCAAACTAAGCAGAGCTTGTACTACGGTAACCAGACAGCTGATAACCATACTTATATACTTCTAAATACATACATATTATATATAAATTACACCCAGACACAGAACAAATGATCATGCTCATCACATAAATATTTATCCTGGGTGGGGATCGAACCTTCGACCTCTGGCTTACTAGTCGGGGTCACCAACAACTAGATCAACAGGCCAGTCAAACAAAAAATCTAACAACATTAACGTGGGGATTATTATTATAACAAATTATATTTTAACCAACTTCTGAAAAAGAAGATGTTTTCCCAAATTGTATATTTAACCATCTTAAACGAAGGAAGATGTTTTCTGAACTTTTTTTTAATCAACTTAAAAGAAGGAGATCGTTGTTGTCGTTCAACATTTTGGTAAAATTTTCTTTAAACAAGTTGCGTTAACAGAGACAGCTCCATACAATACATGGGTACTTTGATATTTTTAGACAACATATTAAAACTCGTACATAATATGTAAGCGAAAACTCCTAATACACGAATATCCTCAATATATTTACGCGAAAGCAATTTCCGAAAAATCACAATAAGACCAAGCATTATATTACGTTATTTCAAAACATTATAGTAAAAAGATTCCCCCGATTTAATATCAGAAAGAAGTCCCTAAATTCCGTATCATGTAAAAGTACACTTTCAATATTGGGATTGGTATCCCTCTGGCCGTAACAAGGTTTTATTAGATCTCACTAAAGGGCATCTCCGCACAAAGGTAGCACAAGAAACCCTTTTTCTACCTTACTTCAAATATATTAACTGTCCCACTACCTTTCATGACAAAGATCGATATGCACTAGATGAGATTCAAATCATAATCTTACCACGCTTAAAGGAGTCTTCCTGCCTTACTAGTGCAAGCGTATGCGAAACGAATCTGCAGGCTCAACCGGAGTAATACCAATGCTTGATAGAAAAACGGTAGACAGATCAGACGGTAGTAGAGTTATGGTACCGGAGGCCAACTCCCCCTCTCCTCTTTTATATCCCCAAAGGCGGGTACGCATTTCCGACTCTTCAGTTGCAAGTGTCCATCGGCGGCGGTTTTCACTTACCATCAGGTGACCCGTCTGTTCGTCGGTCCCCCTACATCATACAAAAAGCTTTATTTCTCATTTAAAGATGCGACAATACCGCAACATTTTCTAGAAGCAGTGTCCTTAAAGTAGTTTGAAGTGGTAAAACAAAAGTCAGCTGTATGCACTTTTCCGTCGTAAAACACATTAATAAAAATTGAATTGTCTATATAGGTAATGTGTTTTATTTAAGGTATTAAACTGTGTAACCATTGATATTTGTAATATAAAAAAATATCTAATATAAGTGTGATTTTATACCTTTAAAAGTGAATTAACACACTAAAAGTGTAAGAATAAGTATTCATGTCAACTTGAGGATAGCATTATAATAAAATTTGGTATATACAAAGTAATGTACCAAATATTTTATGCTGTAATAGTAATGCACAGCAGACAATGAAAAATAAATAGCTAGAAAGGAATTAAAACCTTATTAGCATGTTACTGATAGTTGCATCTTTAAATAAAAGACAGTGTTAGCGGCCATTTCTGTATGCAAAATTAACAAATATTTAAAAAGTTTTGGGGGATTTTAAAAGAAAGCGTTCGCTTCCAGTATAACTTAATCTCTGTACGGTCGGCTATTTGTATCCGTTGTACTTTTGTCAGGGGAAATCAAGCCTTATAACTAGAGCTGTATAGCCTAATACGGCGTTGCCAGGCTATGGTTGCGATGGTGACCGACGATTACTCCGACATATACGTACAATAAATATAAGCTACTTTAACTTGTGTATCGTTTTGTGAAAGAAGTACTGGATTTGATATGATATAGACACAGACATATAGTTAAACATGTGCTCTTCATTGTACAAAAAAATATTGTACAACAGACCACCTGGACTATATTGTAAAGAATTAACAACGTGTTACACGTTGTGGTATACTTGTTGGCCTGCTGGTTAGTGACCCTGACTGCTGAGCCGGAGGTCGTGGGTTCGATTCCCACATGGGACAAAAATTTGTGTGAACCAAAAATAGTTGTCACGAGTCTGGGTGTTCTTTATGTCCGTTGTGTGTATGCTTGGACTGTCCGTCGCTACACAGGAACTATTATTAGGACGGGAGTAGTATTAAGAAAAAAAAAGAATGTATTACTTACTAGAACTTCTGGATATAAATCTCAATAGATGTCTGTAAAACAGCACTTGTTCATTTACATTTTTTTTTATAATATAAGGGACAGACGAACAAACGGGTCATCTGATAGTAAGTGTCAACACCGTCCATGTAGTCCAACACCTGCAACTCAAAAGTCGTAAGTGCGCTGCCCCCTTTTGAAGGTGATGAGGCATGGGGGAATGCAGGGAGGTGAAAGAGGAGATTGGAAAGAGGAGAGGAGAAATTGGGCTTACGGAAACCTAACTAATATCGGGTAAATGCAACACAAACGTTGCTTCACATCCAGTTTTCTGTACTTCTTTGCTTGGCTCTTCAAGTAGAGAGAGTTTAATATTAATAATTTTGACCAACCTGCTAATGAGGAATGCAGGTATTAATAACATAAAAAAATATTGACATCTATATAGGGTAGCTACACTGATCTCAAGAATAATCATTAAAATTACATAAGAGGTGTTTCTCGAACTGTATTGCTTCAATATTTCTAAGGTACGAAGCTTTTTTGGTTTAACTATGAACTTTAAAAGCGAATGACTTCGTCGTGTTCCGTGTTGTTGTGACATTAGCACCACCAGTGCGCACAAACGTTGCATACTGTGGTATATCAATATATTACCCATATCAGGCGTGCAAGTGAACACTTGGCGGTCTGCGCAACTCATTATATACTCCAAGTACTAGTCGATGGCTGACGTGATACTGTACGCTCCACTCGCTATAGTTAATTTGTAGTTATTAACTGTACGATAAATAGTATATCTGGTACTAGAGATGTTTTAATTTCTATCTGGTAATTTAAAAGAGTGGCCATGAGTTTGTTTGTCCGATTTCTTCTCATTAAGCGTTTAGAAACGAGCGGTTATAGATCACCACAGGCAGATATTTAATTTTTTTATCTTTTGAATATTAATTTTACATTTGACAAGGCAACCTACAGTTGCGGTGCGCTGTGTGTATTGATCTATATTTTTTTTTAAATAATACGATTTCGAGTAATTGTTGGGCAATTTATGAAATAAAGTAATTTAATTTGAAAGTTTGTTGTTATCTTTGTTGTTAAAAAGACAACTCCCACACTAGGATTAATTCCTGTATCGCGGGGGACTTTACAAACATTCAAACAACGGTCACAAAGAACACTCTGACTCAGAATAACAATTTGAAAATTACACAAAGTGTTGTCCCGTGCGGGGATCGAACCAGTGACCATCTTCAGCACAGTTGTTAAAACCCCAACAGAGCAGTAAATATTTATTTACCACGAGACAAAACAATTAAAAAAGGCAAGCGATATTCTGATTTTAAACAACTTGACATTCAAAGAAGTTTTTTTTTTAACATAAGATAACCTTATTTTACTATCGCGATAGTGGAACAAGAACACGTCATACATCGTGTAAGAAAATTCCATTGGAATAAGAAACTACAGCATGTGTATCGGAGTTCATATTTCATTCGAAACTTAGTTTCGGAAATCAATGGCTCGAGAAACGAATGCGGTACACAAAGTTCTAGCCAATATTGTAGACAGAGAGATGTATTTATTTCTTGTATAACAGGTTTGTGTAAAGTATCATTCTATAGTTGTGATTGTAAGTTTCTTTTGTAGTTTTAGTAGTGTTAAGAATGGATATGTAAAAAAAAAAATCTTAGTAAATAATAAACTATTTCATGATTTGATAATTAATCCTTTACTTAATTTCCCATCTAATATCCAAACATGCTCGGATGTCGAGAATAGCCTTGCTCCCTATTACGTAAGTAAGACTTAAAAAATAAATTTTAAAAAAGTGGTAGTGAATTACGACTCTGCCTACCCCTACGTGAGTACGTATGTATGTATATATAAAATAATTTATTGCCAATTGCAACATTTTGCCTATTAGAGTTAGGTTCCACTAACGTAATCTACAGTGGTAGAGCTATGCTTAGGCACGAATGGGCCGGCTCAACCGGTACGATAACACAGCCTCACAGAAGACCGGTGGTGAAGTAACGCTTGTGTTGCATTTCCCCGAAATGAGTGAGATTTCCGGAGGCCCAACTCCCTCTTCCCCCATCACCCCTCTCCTTTTTCCTATCTCCTCATCCCTAATCTTATTTCCGTCCCCGCATCCCCCATCCTTCATTACCCTCAAAGATGGGCAGCGCACTTACGACTCTTGAGTTGCAGGTGTCCATGGACAGAGGTTGTCATTTACCATCAGGTGACCCGTCTGTTCGTCTGTCCCCCTAAAGTACAAAAAAAAACATCCGCTTTATGACTATATACATACTGTCTGATAGATGACAGTCCAGAACAGACATGTAGATTTTATACATATGCAGGTATATACAAAATAATTTATTTTGCTAATTAGAATGAGGTTTCACTAACGTAACCCGCTTGTCTCCAGTCCTATTGCCGTCAATCATACATTTTATGACTATACACATACTGTCTGATAGATAACAGTCCAGAACAGATATGTAGATTTGATATATATGCAGGTATATACACGTTTTCTTCATATAAACTTAGGGCACTAGGCAATTGCACATAGTTGGTTAGCGGATTCGACCCACCCGGCAACAGCCAGTTCGAATTACCGGTATGTGACCCTGACCTGCTCTAGCTATTCGCCTCTACTGCCCAATCCCATCAGGATAAGCAATATTGTTTTGCCTTCATCGCCTTTACTTAATCTTACCTTTCTTTTTTCATTTACTCTCGATCTTTCTGGTATACTATGGTTGATGGTTGACGGCAATTTTCTAACAAGTCATTACATTAGTGAGACGAAATTCATAATTAATAAAACGTAGGTGTTTATATGTATGCACTTACTGCACACGAGATGTTATTTGGTATGATACAAATAGTATGTTTAACTGTTGAGTATAACGTTTGGTAGCTTAGTGGAATCTATGTATACTTTAATAAACAAACATACTTTATATTACACATAAAAGTTTTATATAAATCATATAAATTGGTCCAGACATTGAACGAACGTTCATAAAAATCTTCCAACAAAAATATGTCAAAATCCAACCATATATACACTCTTACCTCTTTTTAATCTTATGAATAAATAAAACAGAAAGAATTCATTACATAACTCTTGTATAACAGAACCAATAAGAGAAATGTCCAAAATACGGTGTAAGATAAAATGGATGCCCAGCAAAACAGGCTAATAGCCCCCATAAACTAACATCAAAATTCCCAACATAACTTGATCTTCCATATACTCAACATCTACAAACAATGTGTAATAAACGACGTATCGCGTTATACTAGACATAACTAGAAGCGACCAGATTAAGTTGAGCTACAATATGTTAAAAACAAAAGAACATTTTGATAATGATAAAGGTACCAAGTTATGCCAGATACGTAGATCGAAATATACTATCGCACCATTTGCCTTTATTGGCCATTTGGCCAGTTTGAAATTTGAAATCAGTGTTTGCCCTAATTGATTCTTACCCTTTCCATATTCCAATAAATGTTGTGTTTGGATTTATCTTGATGGCTAAAACTTTTACTCTTTTTTTTTGGTTTTATCGTAAAATATTATAATTCATTGCATGCATTTTTGTAAACATTAGTAACTCTTTTTTTACAATCGGACTGATCTCTATCAGACAGTATGTATACGGTATATAGTAACCCGTTGACGGCAATAGGTTTGCACTTTATTACGTTAATGGGACCAAACTCTAATGTGCAAGATGTGGCTGTTTAAAACGTCAGTAACTTTTTTTTAAAGACAACTTTCGCAGTTAGAATTATTCCGTGTCAGTGGTGAACGCAATTTGTACATAGGGTGTTTAGTATTATTATGATGAACAATTGAAGAAAGTGAATGATAAAAGTGTTACATTTGAAAAATAAAAACTAGTATTCATCAAGCAACATTTTAGTTCTTAAAAACTATTAATATAAAAATATCATCCGTTACAACTCAATGTAGAGTATCCGCCACAATATCGTATAGAATATAATGAGAGAACCATAACAGAACTAACCTTAATATCAATAAAACCTAATATCACAAATCTTACTTTATTACATTTGAAAAATACATTCAACAATATTTGTAGCGGTATAAAATTATATTAGGTTCGTAGCAGTTGTAGCGGCTATGCTTTCATGGCGTAGAGGGTCTACGGAGGGTGGGACAGGGGGTTACTGACCGCGACATTTGTTGCCCGTCCACCCTGTCGGATAGGCGACTTAACGTACCTATCTTGTGTATGTGTGGGTGAGCTAAGGGTGTATTCATATATGCTGTTTTAATTTATTTTTGTTGACTGTGTAAAATTGTTACTGTGTTTTGAAGACTTTTTACTGACTGGTGATGACTGTAACAAAAAGTATGTACGGTAGATATACAAATTAAGTAATTACTTTATAAGTATTATTACTTAGGGCTTTATAAGTATAGGTTCTATATACTTAGGTTCACTTGTGATTAGTGGCGTGTAAATATACAAATAATTTTGTATAGTGACCGTTTTGTTAAGTTCGTTAAACTATTTTTACTCGACTGCGTAAGAAGTGTTGTTGATGATGTTTCTTAATTATGCACTAGAACTTAAACAGCTTAACAAATATTGCATGTAAGGTGACATTTGGATCGTCTTAATAGAGGTAGCGACAATGGGTAGGTATACCATTTTAATATAACGTCAGCAAAAACAAATGGAGAAAAACTTAATAATGCAGTCGGATTTTTGACTGGACTGTTTCTCTAGCGGAAGCCAGAAGTCGTGGGTTCCATTCCCACCTAAGACAAATAATTAGGTGATGAGCATGATCATTTGTTTTTTATCTGGGTGTAATTTACCTTCAAACGTTGCTAGTATTCTTTAAAAAAAAAAAGTGTATGTTTAAAATGTATTTAAACGAGTGATCTTAAATTTTAAATGTCAAAAATAAGGAATTCTGGTTACAAAAATAGTAAGTGAGAAACTGACTGTGAATGACGAGAAATTTATAAAGCAGCATGTTATAAACATTAATTTGAGTTATATATAATACAAAACGAGAATCGTAAACATAACAGCATCGACGTGAATCTGTTAAGCACTTAAAAAAAATTGTACTTCAAGGTTTTCATAAAAAAAAATAACAACCACACAAATATCGACGCTAAACTACATAACCTTATCCTAATCTGTACATTCGGCAAACTGGTCAAATAAAAGGACACTCAGTATTTTTTCTGCCCGCTTTCGTATTTCATTCGATCTCTCACTCATTTTACTTTTTTAGTTGTGATTCAGTCATCATTGCCACCTGAGTTAATTTCTAGCAAATAGGTCTAGAATTTCTCCGCTCGACTCAGCATTATAGTATACCAAATTTATATACATAAGTGTGTGATACTAGCTCTGTTTGATTTGGGATCAGAAGGCCATGTGGCCCGTGTGTGAGATATCTGAAGTTGATATTAAAATTATTGATTCTTTTAAGGTATTAGAATTGCAAGTTATACACGCGCTTACGGTCGCGAGATGTGTCGATAAAAATAAAGTTAAATATATAGTATAAAGCAGCTTATGTTCTTTACCAGCGTTCCAAGTATCAACATACCAAATTTATTTCAAATCGATTCAGGTGTTTAGGCGTTGAAATATTACACACAGATATATATATATATCGGGTAGGATAACTTTTTAAACTTTTGTCTTTCAATATAGTCCTATTTATATTTGGTTTCTTAACTTCCCCATTGATGAAATTTAATAAATTAAATATTAAATAATGTGCCTAATAGAGGCACAGGCTTTAGGGATACACGCGTGAGATTGAAAAAATTCATACATATGAAATGACTGTTAATACCAGAAAATACTACTAATATAACTATACACATTGAATATTTTGAAAATAAAATAAACTATTAAAGAAACAAATATAATATATACTGCAAAAGGATAAATAATTTGCACAACCCTCTACCACCAACAGGGGGTACATGGACCGTTGTATCCCCCGGAGGCGGGTCCGGTACGGCCGGGCGGGGGTAAAACTGACCGCCACCCTCGCTTCAATACTACACCCCTAGCTTATTTACAACCTACTTTATTTGCACACGACATGGCGGACAATAATGGCTTGGCCATGTTTTATTTTATTCAGTACAGTTAAGAAGTGATTTCAATATTGTTTAATTTATTAAAAATATAACTTAATAAAAGCTTATATACTTTTATTCTTGTACACAAGACATACGAAAATAATAAGAAAAGCTATGAAGTTAGTATTAAATGCATCTCATATGCCAATTGAGAAGATTTTTTTTTTTTTTATGCGATAGGGGGCAAACGAGCAGACGGATCACCTAATGGTAAGTGACTACCGCCGCCCATGGACACCCGCAACTCAAGAGTCACAAGTCGTTGCCGGCCTTTTAGGTAGGAGTACGCTCTTTTATAGGGCTAGACTTTTGCTCCTACCGGTTGTTTTCAGGCACACCCTTCACACCGGTGAATCCCGGAATCTAAGCTCTGCTTTAGCAAATATTTCATAATAATAACAAAAATATGAAAAATTAAAATTAAAACATTGCAATAATTTTAACTTACTTATTAAATATATATAAAATAATATTGTTTTAATTTAATAGCAAGTTATTTTTTGTTTGTAATATGGTAGAACAAAATTCTACATATTAGATAAAACAGGTAAAATGTTTTATTTAAAAACGAATGTTTTAAAACAGCAGTTGTAACACTGTAATTCTGTGTTACAACTGCTGTTTTAAAACATAGAAATGTGTCAAACGTAGGAGTGTTAATAATTGATTACAATAGTTAGAGGACTCGTACTTCCCGACACCAGCCAGTTCGAGTTATAGGTACGCGACCCTGACTTGCTTAAGCTACTGCTTATACTCCCTAATGCATCTGGGTAAGCTATATCCCTTTCCATCCCTTTCTATCCTCCCTTTCCTGATAATCCAAATTATTCCATTTAATTTCCAAAAGTGCTCTTATTCAATAGCTTAGAATTTATCCATTTATTTAAAAAATCTGTACCGCAAATTAATAAATAAAAAAAATGTCATAATAAGGTAGATGACTGTTAAGTCAAAGCAGCAACTTTTTAGTAGACATCAAAACGATAGGTTAGGAACAATTTTGTATAAAATACGCAGTCACATCACGGGTATGTATTTTCAAATCATTATACATATTTTAATGTTAATTTGATTAATTAAAATAAATAAAAACGTTACAATGAAACAGAATGGCAATTGTAAATAATTTTCAGTAATCTTATGACTTAGTGACATAATTTAATTTAAGCATAATTTAATTCATCGGCATTCATCTGCCGAATTGTATTTATGACTATCTGACCCAAAGACATCGTTCTTTCAAAAGCTTTAAAACCAAGCTATATTTATTTTTTTCTTGTTAAGAACTCCTCTCTTTATTCCTTCCTCGGACTTGCAAAGAATTTATATACAGTTTAGCCGTTCACGAGTTTTACGCTAAGCACCACATTTAGAAATTATTTTTTATTTATATAGATTTTAGAGCATCTATATAAAAATATTTGAATTAAGGGTACGATGGGGTTGACATATACTTGTTAAATCGAAACAGAAAAATAATTAAAAAATAATGTAGAACATCAAAACATAGTATATATCGATAGATACGTCATAGATAACATTTCTTAAAAGATAATATTATCTTTTAATATATTTAGTTTCATATATGTTTCATAATTAATATTAATTTACAAATAAAAACCAAGAAACACAATTATCTTGGTAATAGATATGTCGTATCTACATGATGACCATATGGAGCGTAATAAGAAAAAACAATTCATCACAATACATAAATTACAAACTTATAGTTTTAGACGTCTACTTTGGGTCTAATTCTTATCTCCTTATTCTAAATCGTCATAAATCAAAACTAACTACATATTTAATAAACTAACTATATAGTTAGTTTTGATTTATGACGATTTAGAATTAGGAGTAAGGAATGAAGAGAATAAGGAAGTATATAAAATATAGGATTTTAAAACCGTGCTCTTTATTAGTTTCTAGATTCACTTTTTATAGATTTTAAATCGTTTTAGAAAATTTAAATGTACAAAACTTACCATACTTCTTATATAATAAATAGTTTCGCATCATTATATAAACTACAAGACCGGTAATAAAATCCATGCAAAAAATATGTAAAATATAATTAACAACAATGTATTCTATCGAAACATGTCGACGTACGATAGTCACAAATAACTACGTTAACAAACTAACATTACAAATGTTGCCATGTCACAATATCGTAGAATAATTGGACCTATCCGAGCATCTTGAGAAAAATATCCAGCCATCTCCTCAAAAATATGTAACAGCTCTGCCGAACCATTGTCCTTTGAAAAAAGAATATCGCATAACGAAGTTGAGTTCCGACTTTATATCAAATATCACGCATGACGCGACTTCCCCCTGCCTCCCCTGCCAGGGAGGGCAATAAAAAATAATATATTGGAATATGTTGGAAATAACAGCGTATCATCCTTCGTGGATCCGTACGAGGACATTCGTGCTGCGAGTCCAGCCTCCTTTTATTGTCTCACGGAACTGCTGACGTACGTAACGACTTCTTGTTTGTTATATCTTTGTATGAATAAAATTATGCTACTCACATATGAAGAACAATAAGGAAAGTTGGTCGGAAATTTTTTGATGGTTTATTAAAAATATGTAACGTTATGCAAATAATAATATGTTACAGAACAAAAGCCTACTTCAATTTGTTCCGTATTTTTGTTCATTTAAAAAATATGTATATGTATGCATATGTTAAATGTAATTGACTAAGCAATTTCAATATATTAAATGTTTGATGACGTTCAGAATATAAAAGAAACCATGACTTTAGCGAATAGAATCATATATTAATTCTTATTTTGTTCTATTATAAAAATATTCATATTTTAAATAAGAAACATAGGAAACCTATTTCAAAACTTGACTTACCATTTAAAAACAAAACACTGTCACATCACTTTTTTCTCACCAAAAACATAAAATATTAGTTTGAAATTCGATCGTTCGATCAGTTCGGCGCACACGCACACCGAAGACGGTTTAGCAAAGGAATGAATCAGGAAATGAAGTAGACCCGCGGGTCAGGTAGCAGGGTTTAAGAATTACCGACGCGTTAAAGGGTTAACGAACAAAAGGTGTAATTATTATTAGTGGGTTATGGGTCTCACAAAGGAAGCGAGACGCATTTGGGGTTAGCTTGAGGTGGTACGTGTGTTTTTTTAAGAATTGGGCTATTAATTATATATTCAGTTGAATATACCATATGCATGTGCTAATAAAATATATCTATAACTGTTTGATGCCGTGTTATGCCATGGGCTTATTATATAATATTAAAAGGGCAGAATTAACTAAAAATCAACATTTCAAATAAAAAATTCGCAGGCACATTATAACTTACTATTAAAACTTTTTTAAATTTTACTTTATAAACTACAACAACATTAAAACATTTTATAAAATACCTTTATGGTAGCGGGATCAGTGTATCTTTACATAGAACTAATACGTCTGCACCTCAAAATTCACGAACACAAAATACCGTTCCAATGAAATTTTGCACAACATTATATTCTACCTGACTACACTTTCACGTGTGAAACTAACGACTGTCATCTTCCACAAACTAACCCTTCACATGATACTCAATGTACCTGAAACGTCCCGTCCCGACCCAATAATTCATTATCGAACAATACAATACACTAACTTATTTTTCTAGTAATAGTAATAACCCTTTTTCGCGACCCCTTGCGAATTTTGACACAAATAAAACACCCAGGCTGAACACAAATATTAAAAAAAAGCGTTCGTTTTTTAACTTTGTCACTGGCCATAAATCAGTTTCTAAATAACAGTTGCAGTTATATGTTCGATATTTGAATAGAAGTGTAATCGAGTAATGCTTTAAAATTATAACTTTTAACCCTATTTATGTTTAATAACTTTTATATACAACAAAAAAAGCATCTTATATTTTATTTATTATTTTCTTCTGGCTTAAAGTTGTCTTTATTTAAAAGTACCTGAACTCAAAGAGGCCTCCTGTTAGCTACTTGTAGTGTTATTTTAATTACTATCTCTAATTCTTAAAAAATATATGTATATATTAAAAGGGCCATAAAATAAATAGGTGATTCAAAAAACCGTGCACTGACTTAAAAGAAATCATTCCATCAATAAAAAACACCTACCTATCAATTCCTAAATGAAAAATATTGATATAGCAATGTTCAAACCAATATTTTTAAATTTTTAAGCAAAAGATCAAGAGCGACTGATTTAATAGCTATTTAAGGACAATAAATGAAACCCATGTAATACGTCAAGAGCCCTCACTTGTAGTGTGTAGATGTTAGATTAGATTCAAAGGTAATTTCGTACTTGACGTACGACACTACTGCACTCAAATTATTCGCCTAATTTGCTTTATTATGCAGATTTGTGATGATGATTAGATAACTGAAGAGGCACTTCTATTCGTTTGATAAAGCAGGCCGTCTTTATAATTATATTAAAAGTAGTATTTACTGATCTGACTGAGATAAAATTACAGTGCGACTAAGTGGAATTTTTTTCTTCAATGATATCCTAAACTCCAATTGAATTTAGGTACAAAAATATATTTTATGTCAAATCAAACAACTGTAATTTTACTTAATAATCAAAAAGAATAGATATTTATAGATATTACTATTTTATAGATAGACCGACATTTTTTTCAATAATGACGTAACTTATACAAGTACTACCTTTTTAAATAGTAATAAATTTAACTGAAACTAGCAGGTAAAAATAAGATATATAAACTTGCTCAATATTTTCTAAATTTGCACTATAACAGTCATGCTAGGTATTCCTATAAATTTCACAATTTCATTAATAACCTTAAAATAACTGAGCTCGCATCTGCTTCGGCTTTGCATTACAAAATAGAACCCTCTATGCAAAAACTGAATAGCTGACAACCCTATTATCCTAGATCAGGTATACGCAAAAATTGCAACATTCAAATTAATAAAATAATAAAACTAGTCCGTGAGCAGCGCAAGGGTTAAGTCCCTATTGTTGTGAAAAAGGGTTCGTCTATCGCACATATAACGGCATTTGTTAGATATCATATTGCGTATTTAGACTTGGTCTTGATACGAGTTTCACAACTACATAAGTTACTGACAAAATATCAAAACTGTTAGGCGTTAATATAAGGTGATAGATATATGATAGATACAAAAATTTAAATTAAATCTTACTAATGCCATCTTAATGAAAGTAGCTGCCTGTAGTACCTAAGTTTATTACCCAATACGTCAAAAGAGCCAAACGCATTTTAATGAAATTTGACGAAAGATTATATTATTAAAATCAACGATCCAAAATCGTCGCAGATAGCAGCTATTTTATTATTAATAAAGTTTCAACTTAGAACGCAAGTTAAGTTTAAGTTACAAGTAATTCGTAGTTTAATAATTATTCATCATATTGTTTATATGGAATATTGCGAACCGTACTGCTTGGCGTGCTCATGAAGAGGCCTACTGCCCCAGACCCAACAATGGGTGACTAAAGGCTGAAGAAGAAGAAGATTCATCATATTCATTGCATTTAGTTTTCTGTTCTAACAAGGTTCTATGTGTTACTTACTCTAAAAATATAATAACAAAGCTGCAAAAACATGAGAGCTTGACCTCTACTCTATACGCTGATTAACTTGTTGTTAAAGTTTAAAAAAAGAGTTGACAGTGGCAAACAATAAAAAAACACAAAAAAAAATCGTAAATAAACCCTAACTTAAAATTATCCTTAATAAACGCCAGCTAAGTTTATACATCGAACACGCGGCCTTCTGATTTTGAACCAAGTTAAGCTTGTACTATGATAACCAGTATTTCTATAAATACAAACATTATAGATACATTACACCCACACGCAGAACACACAGAACACAAAATATAGAATCTCGCGCCTTTCTCCACCTGGGGTAGGCAGAGACAACGCATCTTGCTTCTATCTTTACAAACATTACGGTTCCTTTTCCTTTCCTCAAACCTATCCTACATACGTACACTTTAATAATAACTCAATCAATTGAAGGATAAATTACTATTCTTATAAGTCATTAGCGCAATTACATAAATCGAGCATATAATTATTGCTGAGGGTCATTATCAAATTCAAAAGGTTGCTAGGGTCATGTCAACATTCTTTGTTCAGATAATCTCGCACCAATCACTCTTAACACCATAAAACACCGTGATCTGGTACAAACGTAAACAAAAATTACAAAAAGCAGGGGAAATCGGCACAAAATGACATGTTTTGGGGTAAAAAGTACTTTTGTGATATATTATTTTTAACAACGCTAATTATATTTGTATGGGTTTATAGATATAGAGGCATTTCTGAATGTTTTTTTTTCGTTCGGTAATTGATAGGGTTCGTTGAAACGTTAACATTTATTAATGATGCGTAATTTATTGTGGTACATCGTGAGACGATGAGAAATTTTAACCGTTTCAGTTGTATTTTATTTTATAGTGATTAGACATACAGCAACATAATATAAGTTTAACTATTTTTTTTATTAGTACATATATTGAAACCTCTTAAAGGTGTTTTTTTTTTGTTAATTCTGCAAAGAAAATAATTTATGTATTCTTTACATATTTTTTTTTATCATATTCACAATTTGGCACCTTTATGATGTCCTTGCAATAAAAAACTAAAGCAGTAAGTTTGATATAGAAGAACAAAAACAAAAGCTGCTAAAATTAATAGCTTACACAGAACAAACGTTAATTCCAAATAGGTGGTACTCAACATTCTTTTTTCAAATAATAACTAACAAAAAATGTTGCAGTCAATTGTATTTTGTAGCTAGCAGCTTACACCGCTACCGACACTCGGAACAATTTTTTTTGTCAAGAGTATTGTAACATTCGGCCGGAGTCAACGAGTGCAATTTTTTTGGCAACTTTTTTTCAAAATCCTATTTCTCGGATTTAAAAGGATTTAGACACTTTGTTGTGGCAACAATGACGTTTGTGGAGACCGATATTTGTTTGGATTTAGTGTTTTTATTGTTCAGAAAATTCCCACGAACTTATTTGTAGGAGATTTATATTGTAACATTAGTTTTGTAAAAGTAATGATTTATTTAATTCTCTGCATGTAGTCTTTGAAATTTATAAAGATTAATTACTCTTGGGTGGTAATTAAAGTTTTGCTTAAATTGTGATCACGTTGTTATCAGGACGTTACCTTTGATTACATTATTCAAAGGACTTTCATTATTACATATTTGTAGTGTGTACGCAAAAAATGTATGTAAATATAACGTTTATGAGTTACAGTTGTTTATTGTGATTTTACTGATGAAAACAAAGAGCACAACATACACACAATAAATGCTTACGTTTCAGAAAAAAAAAAAAACATTATTTTAGAAAGATCGTATATACTCAGAATTTATTCAAACACCTTCGAATAATAGAAAATCGAACAACAATATTCATGATCATCAAAAATTCCGACCCTTAGAATCCAAGCTATTTTCGAATCGAAAAAATCGCGACAAATCCTAATTCACCCTCGGTCCCCTAATACTGGCATCCAATCTTGGCTTATCAACATTCGGACACCATAACAGGCATTGCGTAGCCTCATACATATTTTAGGGGCGCACACCCCGTTTGGTCAACTGTCAGTAATGATTTGCTACCGGTACCCGGCAACCGCCCCCAAGAAACATGTCAAATGTATGTAGAACTACGACAACTCAAATGTTTTTATTGAACTTGGAACTGATTATAGGTTTTTTTTGGATCAAGTTATGTTGGTGAACCTATAGAGTCAGCGTCGTTAAAAAAGTTAGATTATCTACTACTTTTTCGGACGCGCGGATGCCGGGGTGGGTATCAGTGGAAAATATGGCTTCCTATTCGTATATATTTAGTTTCTTTTTTTGGAATTTCTGCATTTGCATGTTTGATAGAATAGATTTATTTATATAAAAAAATAAACGTACATAAGACTTCATTTAATTATCTTATAGCTTTACCAAGTAGTTAATAAAAAGCTCGTAAATTTGGTACTAATTCATGTTATAATGGCTAGATGCATATTTCTCACCTGTTGCGTGTTCAATATAAAAAAGTCCTAGAATATTTTAATGAAACCTGAAGAAATACTTAAAGGTTATAAAACTCTTAAGAATGTATCGTAACCTCACAGAAAACTGGTAGTCGTTGTTTAAACAATGCTTGCATTGTATTGCCGAGCGAGTAATAATCACTGTTATAATATGTTAGTCAACAAATTTATTCAACAATAGTTCACTTTTACCAAAATACATTATTAAACTACACAATCGAAATGTCTAAAGCAGACGTAGGTTTTCGTTGCACAAACAAACATTTAGGTTTATTTGTAAAATGTAGCAACGTGACACCGCCATTGGCCGACGGATTCGGCACCGCAAATAGCATTTGTGAATATGCAAACAACTTGTTCTGGCTATCGTGTTTCTTAACAATAAATTGCTCTATTTATATTTAAGAAAGGTAAAAGTAATACCTATTTCTGACGTTGTTTTCAAAGTTATATAAGATGTTATGTTGCTAAGCAAAGGTTGTGGGAGCTATATATACCGAAACAAAAATACAAATGCGCTATGCGAAAGTGGTAATGAAACCCGCGACCTCCCAAATAACGCACTAAATACGATTAGGTCGTATTGGTCTTATAAAAAATAAACTACAAAAGTGAACATGAGTCTTTAAGAACGTAACTTTTACTTTCAAAATACCTAAGAAGTATTTAGCGTCTATATATCATTTAAATATATTACAAGTTAAATGGGTATATCAAAATATTATTTACACAATCCAGTTTGCTGAACTATCACAAATAAGTTATCATAACTTACTATAACGCTGCGAGAGAAAAAAATTTGCTCGTGTTTGTTCGCCCTCAAATGTACAAAACTAGTTGAGAGACTATTTTACAGAAAGGACACTTTCTTTTATAGGTTTAATTTTTTAATTTTTTTTTATTTAATTGTTATTCGTACTTATCAATTGCTTCAACAATTTATTTAGTTAATTTTATTGGCAACACTAGTTTTACGTGCCCGCAGTCATGTAACTTGGGAACGCTAGAAAATGTCTTAGGAAGAAGTCTTGCAATGCTTATTGTACTATTAAAATATCCTGTAACATTGTAACATCTGAATGTAGATATTATGTTACCTACGCAAATTTTGTAATAAGCAAATTGTTGTTTGGATAGACTTCGTCGTCTCACTCTTCGTGAGTTGTCGTGGTCGTCAATTTTTGTGGCAAGAGTGTATGTGTTTGTATGTTTGTTACTTCCTGACGCTCAAACGGGTGGACATATTTTGATGACATTTGGTATGAAGGTAGCTGACATACTAGATTAACACATAGGCTTTTTATCCCGAAAAAAATGTAGCGTTCCTGCGGGTGACATCCCGGAGCACAGATAGTTTAATAATAAAGTAAACCACAGTCACCTCTACGCGATGATCCTCTATTAGTCTCAATGTTGTTAGGCACAATACTCACTATAGAACTCTGTTAGACAGTCTATTCCAGACTAGTCCAGACAGTCAATCACGCACGGTCGTAGCATCTATACCCCGCTCCGTCTACCGGAATAAAAGCTTCGCATGACCTGAACACTGAGATGCTTTCATAACTTTCACATCTACCTACACGTGTAAAGATAAGAAAATCCGTAGTTTTTATTCGAGTATTTTCGTAACAAACTTTTTGTAGTCTTTCAAGCACTAACGAAATCCTAACCGTATATTTTGGAATGGTTTGTTTAAACCGTAAAGTACATGCAAACGTGATATAAATTTTTCTAGTTGTTACAAATATATGTATGTTATGTTTGAAAATATGAGTGAAATTTAAAATATATATAAGTATTTTATTTTATTGAAATTAAAATCACCAGTTTTTCCTAAGCCGTTACGTCCTTACGGAATGAGGTGTCTATTGGGTCCATTCAACCAATGATCTCAATTGTAATGCATAATACATAGTACTAGATGCTTTTACTATTCTTAATTAAAGGTACATTTTAAAAACAAAAAAACGGAGTTGATAATGTTCACAAACAAACGTAGTTTAGGTGACCTAAGGCTGCCAAAACTATTCGGCACTAGTCTGGTTCTTACCACAGAGGTCAAGTATCTAGGAGTCATACTTGACAGCAAACTCCTATGGAATAGACACCTAGACGCAAAACTTAATAAAGCCTGCATTATCTTTTACCAATGCAAGCGGCTCCTCGGCAAAACCTGGGGTCTATCACCGAAAATCACTCTATGGCTTTATAAAGCGGTAATAAGGCCGATAATCACGTACGGTGCTATTGCTTGGTGGCAGAGAACTGAGCTTAGCACGGTTAGAAACAAGTTGCAGCAATTCCAGAGACTCGTTTGTACGGCCGTCACTGGATGCATGCGAACAACCCCTACTGCCGCCCTTGAGGTGGCTCTCGATCTAGCACCACTAGACCTGTACATACAACAGGAGGCAGCTATGGCAACAATCAGACTAAAACACCTGAGTCTGTGGAATAACCAAGAGGGTCCACACTCCAATATCTGGAATCAACTAGTGGACTACCAACCTCTGATAGCTGCCCCATGTGACAGGATTCCAAAACAACACATCTTCGAAAGAAGGTACTGTATAGAACTACAGGAGAACGATAGTGATCATTCCGGCATAAATGAAGTCCGAATATACACGGACGGCTCCAAGATGGGGTCAGGTACTGGAGCCGGGGTGTACTCACTAGACCTAAACATAAAAATATCGCTGGCACTAGGCAAGCACAGTTCGATTTTTCAATGCGAATGTGTTGCGCTAACATACGCAGCCCTAGCGGCTATGTCTAGAGGCATCAAGCAATATAACATCCGCATACTGTCAGATAGTATGGCGGTGCTAAGGGCCCTAATGGGCAACACCATGAACTCCGGTCTCATCTACGAATGCCACCAGTCGCTAGAACGCTTGGCCTCGGCGAATGGGGTAACTCTTCAATGGATCAGGGGGCACAGCAACTCACTCGGTAACGATGCCGCCGACGAGCTAGCAAGGAAGGGATCTACAACACCAGTGGCAGGCCCTACCACACTCCTGCCACTACCCTTCAACTTATATCGCTCCTGGGTAAGGCAAAGGACTCGAGAAGTACACAATAGCAGATGGATTGACACACCTGGCTGTAGGCAATCCAAACTGGTACTAACAGAAATATCACCACGTTTATCGCGTAGACTCATCAGTCTTCATAGAACGGACATCCGAATAGTGGTCGGAAGCATTACAGGCCATTTGGCTCTGAATCGACACCTATTCGTCATTAACGCGACCGATAGCCCCCAGTGCAGGGGTTGTCTGAGCGCGGAGGAAACGGCCGCCCACGTTATCCTGGAATGCGAGGGCGTGGCTGCACAACGGGCAGAAATCCTTGCAGGCGCGAGGACGCTCCTAGAAGCCTGTGAACGCCCCAGGAGGCTTCTGCGCTTCTGGAAGGAGCTAGGCTGGCTCAACTAGTCAGCCTCCTGGACGCATAATGGACCGAACATGAGTCTAAATGCGGAAACAGAGCCCTTTACCATTACCATTACCATTTACAAAGGTACATTTTGGAGTTATACGTATGTATGTATATCTCAAGGAGAAAGTAATTTAAAGTAATTCTCAGAAAGAACTTTAACAATACATACATACATACATACGTACATAAGCTCATATAGCGCCCTGTATCCCTAAGGGGTAGGCAGAGGTGTATAAAACATTCACATTTTGCCAATAAGTCCCACTAATGCAATAAGGGGCAAGTCTATTGCCGTCAATCGGACACTTTACGACTGTATAAATACTGTCTGACAGATAACAGTCCAACAATATACAACAATATTATACCCCCCATTACATCTTTGTAGATCCGTATCACACATCATTGACTTCTTACCCTCCCGTTGTCCAAAACAAGCAGTTGCATCTTAACCCTTCGCTTGCAAAATCTGTATCTCGTGAGAACACGGAAGATACAAAAACTGCACCTGGTATAACTGTTAACTAACAAAAGAACCCTTTAATATCCGCTGTGGGCCGAAAGGACCGTAAGACATAAAAGGGTAGGTAATCAAGGGTTAGACAAATGTCAGGTGACGACAGATGCCCCTTAATTCGCGTGAAATTATTTTTAGAAGCAAGTTTTTAATAGAATCTCACGTCGGCTGATGATGTGTGAAAATTAATAATGCGTTCGAGTTCCCAATTCAAAAGTCTATAAAATCATTTTTAAAATTATATCGAATGACTATAGAAAAAGAAGTATATAATTGAATTGAATATTCAGAGTTTAATGGAGTTATTTAGCCTGAACATATACATATCCAGCGCCAGGATGCCAGCATATTTGTACTTTTTTTTTGTGCTAAAAAGTAATAGTACATGCATACATGTTAAGTGGTATGCATACTATAAACATATTTATACCTATCTTGTTAAATTACTATCTACAAGCATTAACTGTTACCAGCAAGAGGTTACGTCCAAAGTGATTCTTTTACAAAGATTATACCAGCTGTGTTTTTAACAATAAAAAAGTGAATTTCTTAACTTCAAGTATATAATTGCCGATTACATAAATTATAAGTTTTTTATTTATATTCGCATTCATTTATAAATCTAGAGTTTTTTTTTATTTTAAATTCAAAACAAAAACAAGGCAACAACAATTATTCAATTACGTACACACAAAAGAAAAAAATACGTACACTTCTTAAAACTTAATATCCAAAATCTCGAATTAATCAAAAGGAGCCGCCGTTCTTGTACCTATACAACACAATATACACCTACAATCCACGTCAGTATAAAAATACTTCAAATAATTAATACTCATTGAGAATGGTCAACCCTCCAAACGAAACCGGATATAAACTAACCGCCTTTTCTTTACGCTCTACAAAAAAAAACGACACCTTTGTCGATAAGAGTTAAAAAAACATACCTTGGCAATGTTACGCCAATTTTGCTTTCAAGGGAAATTAGATATCCTCTTACGGACGGGCTTTAACCCTTTGTGTGCGTGTGGGAAAAATTGCGGAATCGTATTAGGTGTCTAACGGGAATGTTGCGTCTTTTTAGCACCTGATCTGACATATGTGTGGGTTTTGTTAACATTTGCCGTTACTTGGGAGAAAATGTGAACATAACGGTTGATTAAGTTTTATATTTCGCGAATATTTTTTTTGTATATTTCCTTGGTTACAAAGAATACGTAGCCGTTACGTTGGGAATTACCTAAATCCACATTCACACGTTCACAATCAGTTTAAATCTATGTCAACAGAGCAAGAAACTTAAATCCTTAATATGCTATTATAATGACACTGAAAAGTTTTTGTGTTTTTGTTCAGAAATCAGATTCTGCAAGAAATCCGTAGACTAAAGTCCTCACCTCAGTCGAATTCAGACCACTGCACACGATGGCCGATGAAATTGTGGAGCTGTGGTGGTATCTTAGAAGGCTCAATAGAGTAAAAATACAAACTTTGGGTCATCCTATTTTGCTGGAAAGATTTTCACTTGGAACTTTTGAAACATTAATTTCCAGCTGAGAAGTGACAAGTCAAAGTTCTTCTAGATAGGTTTTAGATAATGTATTTGCCACAACATAGATTGGCCATATCTCTAAGGAAAGATTTATAAACTAATTGTAGTTTTCAGACTGTAGTGCTTGTATGAATCTGTACGTTGTATGTGTGTGAATGTAAAGATATGTGTGAGATTGTATTTGATAATATTTAATATATAAACTTCTAAATGAAAAAAAAGGTATATTATTTAAATATATATTTTTATTGAAGTTTACTAGACTTTCAAAACCTTCAAAATAGGTTGAATCCTGAGATTGTACGGATTTAATACTAAATGCTGTTGGCGAATTCTATGTTCTTTAATTATAACGAATAATATTCGTTTGTGTTAATGGCAGTTGTCGATTCAGAATACCAATTTATTTTTACGAGTGCTACTATATTAAAGGATTTTTTGGCAAAGGTTTAATGATGGTTCTTTCAAATTTACCAAATCGTAGGCCGAAGAATTACCGTTTGCACTAGTTGGCGATGATGGCTTTGCTTTAACACCTAATCTCCTTCGTCCGTATGGAGGTAAATGTACATGTACATTGGATACTAATAAAAAGATGTTCAACTATATAGATTCTTTGTGTCCGTTGATTAAATGTTTGTAAAGCCCGTGACACTGGAATTATTCCTAATACGGGATTTGTCTTTAAATATATATATATATATATTACGCTGGTAGCAGATAAGTCACTCAAAGTCTTAATACCACATTGTGAATGGTGCCAATTTTCAGAAGACATTTCATGAAATCATTTTCATATAACTTCCCAGTTCTATTTCAAATATTAACCCTTAACTTATAGCCGATAGAAGAGCGAAGGTAACACGGTTTACTTACAACCAGTCGGTTGCGCCATGCGGCTGTGGCGGCCCCGCACGTAATTTCCCATAGGATACCTCTCAACAAGGATGACTAATGCCCGCCGGACGCTCTGTTTCCAACGAGAAATGTCGCTCAACACTCGCGAACTCTTTTTGTATTGCTTCCTGTTTAATATATCTACGGGATGTACTTGAATTTATTTACTTATGTATTTAAAACTTTTAAACAAATAAAATTACAGCCGTTGATTTTACGCCAGAGAAATTCTGCAGTTGTCACGCATGCCTACATTAATTATAACTTCTTTGTCTATACAAGTTAAAATTATTCAACATTGGTCGGGGAAACTTTTGTTCTTAGATTACAGATTTAGATATTTATACTTTCAATTTGTTTAGGTAAGTCTTTTTATAAGGATTTTTAGTATGATATAGCATCGTTGTTCTTGTGAACATTTTCCGCAAAATATCGTAACCTAATACCGTTCGGGCGAGCGCTCAAAGCTCAGCTCATTCGATCGTTATTGATACGGTTTTAATCCACGTACGTACGGAATATTGGAAAATGTCTTTAATATTTGTAGGGCCCTTTAAATTGTAAGTGTAAGCAAATAGAATATTACCTTCATATTATATATCATTTACTATTTATGAAATACATGGGCTTATTTTAACTACTCAAACCTACTGTGTTAAAACTGCACGGGTTATGCTCTGATTATGCAATCTTTCATATACAAAAGGAGCGCATTTACGACTCTTGCAGTGGTTGTCACCTTCCATCAGGTGACCCATCTTTTCGTGTGTCTCTCTATGTCATAAAAAAAAGGTAATATTTGTTTTAAATAGTCTAAAAGGAATAAAAAATACTAAATTCACGTTTCTCGTGAGTTTGTTTATGTTGTAAGCGTTCACGTGTGACATATTTTTATTTACTCATAATTAAGTAGAGATTTGTTTTACTTCTTTATTTTATTACTACACTTACCTTATGTTAGACTGTAATATAATTCAGTATTGTAAAGTGACGTCACACGTGGATTTGACAAAGTGAAAACTGAGATTATCATAATATACAAACTATGTACTTGTACGATTTGAATGTAACAGAAACAAATATACATATTTCTAGACAATTAGACTACAAGGTTACGAAGTTTCAATAGATTAAACGAACATGTTTACATTCTTTATTATGTTTGTCTGTGATACATAAACTTGGAAAGTGACCTAGTTCATAAAAAAGTCTATGATCTTTCACAACATGACGACAGCATTTTTGAGATGATGAACAGCCTCTTTACAATACAAGTTACGGATAATCGAATTACCGATACATAATCAATACATAGAATATCGAATCGAATACTTGGACGTATCCTCTGTAATGCTATATTGATGATTCTAGCACAGACTGATTAATGGTTCCGCAATGTTGTATACAATAAGAACTCTATGCCCTGAGCACTTTTGGGTTGCAAGAAAACGAACATATTTCATTGAGAAAAATACATTGACGGTTTTTTATCACATCAAATTTTTCAATGCCCAACTTAGTCGTCGATGTATGTTATATTCGCAATATTTTTCTCTTATACAAGAACTAGGGGTACAAGGATTGTATGTAGGGTTGTCGCCAGCACGGTGACTTGTAATTTCGTAGTGTGTATTTTGTTGCTCACAAAAAATATAGTGCCAAGGTGGACTTCATGTTTATCTTATTTTTAGCTGTCTTGAGATTATACTGTATTCTATAGTTTTTATTGTAATCGTAACATTAGTCTGTATGAGTACTTATAATTTTAATCATGTTTGTTTTGAAGTAAATGTATAAAACCCACCTACTCTGACATACGAACAAACTAACAACACATGGGCGTTCAATAAAATAAGTACATACATAAACTCGTGCCTTTTTTCTTTCTAGGTAGGGAAAGACAACCGGCCCCGACTTGCTTCTATCTTTACATACCTCACGATCTTTCTTCTAAGTGGGAGAGTCATGCTTAGGCAATAATGGGCCGGGACCGGAGTAATACCACAGCCTCTCAGAAAACCGACTGTCATACAATGCTTGCATTGTTTTGCCGAGCGATAAGGGTACTAGAGGCCCTACTAACCTTCTCTTCTTTTCCCTCCCTCTCACCTTTCTATTCCCTCATCCCCCTCTCCTCTTTCCCCTCCCCTTATCACTCTCTCACAGCCCAATTACAACTCTTGAGTTGAAGGTGTCAATGGAAGGCTGTTACCAGCCAGGTAAACAGCCTATTAGTCTGTCAACCTCTAGCAAAAAAAAGAAACCCGCTGATTTCGGGTACTTGTGACATGCCCTTTAATTAGAACATCGCTGATTTGATAGGAGTATGTTCTTCACGGTCGATTTTTACCGGCCTTCAGATTGATGATCGATTTATATTATATTTGTTTTGTCATTCATTCCTCACTCATTCTTTTCACTTGCAGAAATCACCTCACATACCGTTTTTAATTTTCATAACTGCGTCCTCAGTTAATGCACTCAGGTAATTGTTCCCTAATATGTAGTAATCCTTCTTTCCATCTACCAATCTTACCGCACACATACATACTTCGCAATTATGTCATTTCAAGAGCGCTTATTTTACTTTCATCATGTTTCAAATCAGCCTGATTTCCAGGGCAGGACGTACCTGCTACCAATACTCAATTCTACAGTATATTAAGCAGTAATAAAATCAAGGTTCTATGTAAGTTCATCATTATATATTTAAGTAGAACGATTCACAAGCTTATATAAACTTTTAGATATAATAAATAAATGTTTATTTGTGGGCACAAATTGTATTGTTTACCTCAGTCTACCCCTTACCTGCTCAGCGCCATAGGAGTTCATCACCGACCCGCAGCGCCTGAATTAATGCACAGTTGGCGGTGGACATGCATTCATCGACAATCATTGTTGTTTAAAATTATTTACGTACTTCAATTTAATTAATACTAGCTCATGCAGGATACGTGGCAGTGACAAAAAAAAATAACAATACTTAGTTATTTTATTCATTGTATTGTATATCTCGGGATCGGACTGTTATCAATTAGACAAAATATATATACATACAATCCCCCAGGGCCCAGATGACGAAATAAGCTTGCTCCTTATTACGTAAGTTTGACTAAATTATTGTTAGCAAAAAGTTTTTTTTTTACGCTATAGGGGGACAGACGAACAGACGGGTCACCTGATGGTAAGTGACAACCGCTGTCCATGGACACTTGCAACACAAGAGTCGTAAGTGCGCTGCCCGCCTGAATTCTACAATAGCTGTTAACTACAATAAAGTCAAGTTTTAAATCTATTATATCGCACATTATAAACTCGCAAGTACATTAAAAATTAAATGTTCAGTTGTCGTTTCTGATTTATATATTTACATTACTACGTTTAATTACAGGATCAGAATCATATAATTCCAAAAAAAAAATTAAATAGACCACATTTAATAGTATCTTTAAAAAAGTCATAAAGCTTTGCTCTTTATAAGATATACATATATAATCGTAGTATTTGTTTTATAATTCAATGCATTCAAAGAAAATTATGTAAAAGCATTCTGTTACATTTATTTCAAAAATTAACTGACGCGTCTGCCGGGCTGTCGGTTCTAAAATCAATGGTTTTTTTTATTATTAATGGTTAACCCTTTGTCGCTGGCACCAATCGATTTCCGAACCCCGATATAATACAATGCACATTTTAAAATTTAAAATCCGATATCTGTACAGAGGATTTTTTTATGCGACTACGATGCATTTTTAACCCTTCAACTGTCTATCAGGCACAGTGGTTCTCAAGACCAGTTTCTAATTTTGAACGATGTTTTTTTATATAAATAAGAAAGATATTGGAAACAGTTTCTTTTTATTTTTGTTTACACTTTGATTAAATAGTTATAGAATACTATTAATGTTTTTTTTTTGGTGAAATTGTTCTATGAAAATGTATACGCTTTTAACATCTTCTCATAATATATAATTGTTTTAAATATATTAAACACGGAATAAGTGTACATTTAAGTCAAATTACTAAATAATAAACTGCACATTATTTATTAATTAATAAATTATCAACCATTCAACAAGCGATCATCAACTACAGCATTATTTTTACAAAGTAAGCCATTAAAACAGTTTGAGAATTACTGTCAGAGGATTGTGTAACCACGCGGTGTCTGTACGTGACAATTTAAACAAATTCTGGGCCATTTGGCTTCTGGGGTGGCATGCTGTTTTTAAGGACTTATTTTGAATAAAAAAGAGCTCCATTGAACCACATTCACCCAGCGGATGGATGCGGGATAAGTGTGTGGTCTATAATGAACGCGAGCTGTTGTGCTTAAAGGTGGGTCTAGTTTTTTTATTCGTTTGCATATTGACAGCATAAAAGGCGAAACACGGGACATACTACACTACTACAAAGGGCAGTTTTAAAAAATGTACGTACCGAAAATATAAATAGAAATCCTTTTAATTGATGTAACATTTTCTATATATAAAATTGAAATTGAAGTCAATGGATTAAGAAGTTCTATAACATTTTATATTTGTAAATGGTAAACGAACATGCTAGAGCAGGTCGTAGGTTCGATTCTCATACGAGAAAAAACCTACAAAAAAGTTTTTCCGAGTCTGGGTGTTCTTTGTTTTCGTTGTATGTATGTTTGTAAAGACTGAGGAGCCAGGAAAGGAACTCGAATACTTCCTAGTTTGGTAGCTGAATTAAAAAAAAATGGAACCCAAAGTTGCATCTTAGAATAGAATAGAATAAATTTAATTGTACAAAATGTACACACAATAGATATGTACAAAGGGTGGCCTTCTCGCTAAATACAGTTTGTGCCAGGTAGCCTTAGGATGCACAGGAAAAGACAAGATACAAAAGAACATATAAATTTGCTCATTAATTTAAAGATTGTCATCTCGTTTCTAAACGTTGGAGGTGTTTTTAAGAGTTGGTATTTGAAATTTTTAATCTACACTTCTTATTTTTGACATTCTGGAAAATAACTTTGAATCAATGTTTAATAATACAACAGATTTTTTTCCGACCACCCCAAATCTAAACTGTACTGTAAACATTCTGTTTCATATCTCAGCGAGTGGTGAATATTTAATATCTTCGCGCCATATGCGATCTCATTGACAATGGTGAACGGATCCCGAACGTAGCCGCGCTTTCTTCCAATAATCCCTTACCCCTGAGATGGAGTTAGCCGACCCTACGGAGAGGATTTAGAAATGCTGAAGGTGAATAAAAAATGATGTGCTCATTGATAGGGTTAATATTTTTGACGTCAGCAAACTTTGATAAGTTATATTGATAGCCTGATGTCTAAGTATATAAGATTTACTGATTTTATTGTTTTAATGCACATATTGTTTTATATTATAGCCGATAATTCAAAACACTTGGTTTTTAAGTCTCGTAATAACTCGTGATGACTCGTTGATGTTCAACCTTATAGGCAAGAGAAGGGGAATGAGGCGATAGGAAAGAGGTAAGGGGGAGTTGGGCCACCAGAAACCTTACGCATTTTGGGGTTATTTTACAACCGATTTTCTGTGTAGCCGTGGTATCACACCGGTCGAGCCGGCCCATTAGTGCATGGCTCTACCACTGTCCGTTTTAAGTTTAAAATTTAATGAATTTGGGTTACAAAAATACTAGCGTGTGTGAGCGGCTGACAACGAATGACGAGAAATCTCTAAAAGAATAAGTTTAAAAAATTAATTACAGTTATATATAATACAAAAAAGCGTCCTCTTTACATTTCATGAATTCGAAATTCTGCCCCTAAAGGACCCACTCGACAGCATTGTCTTCGCCCCGCCTCCTATTTTTATCATGATGAATCAATATTAGTCATCAGTTTAGTTAATTTTTCGCAAACCCAAATTCATGCCACTCAAGTTATTAAAACAATATTTTATTATTCCCGGCAGACCGCTCGCTTTATTATTCCCTTACAAAAAATATTAACAGTTTTACAAGGCTTAGACAAAATATACATATATATATTGAATGCCTAAAAATAATTCGTTACGACTATATTTACTAAAAAGTTAATTAACTTTTTCGATTTAGAACTGACACAGGAATACCTGACAAAATTAAAGTTTTTTGTCTGAGAATTAAAATTTCTTACCTATTTTATATTGTTTTTAGACGTATTGTATTTCAATACTATTTGTTGATTAAATATATAAGGATGCTGGCTCTATATAATGAGTTAACTGTAACGTCATTAATAAGGTACGTAATTGAACATTTTACGCGATTTTGTTGCTGTATTTTGTGATGAAAGTAGGTTTTAGCTGAACCGGTGGTTTTAATTACTATCTGAGTTCCAAAACTCAAATAAAATAGTTAGCTAGTAGTAAATATTTTAAGTGTTTATATAAAAAGCGTATATATGTATGTTTAACCATATTCTCATTCATATAAACAAAAAATGTTAGAACTACAATTATAAGCTCTCTTCTGTATCATCACATTACCCTCACTGACTAAACTAAAACTAATAAAAAACTCAAATCAGAAAGTCGTATATCATTTCTAAAATCACCAATATGGAAACGATCTCCAATCACATTTGTGAGGACAATTCATCACGGGGTCCTCCCACACCATGTTGTTCTCCAAATATCATTTATTAGGGAGAGACAGACCAATTTATATAGGGGAGGGTCACTTATAATTTAATGTAAAAATCGACCTCTTTGAGCATTCGTCCCGACGACTTTAGCGCCTAACCTGGGGAGTCTAAGCTATGTGAAATTAAATGGACGCCCTATGTTTAATTTATACTAGTATATTAAAATAACTTTTTTATGCTTTGAAGTCGATAAATGGTTATCAACTCGATGAGGAGTTTATACGACAATTATCATTTTTATGTTATATAGGTGCGGGTAAGTGAGTTTCAAGTATGCCGCCCTTCTGATAGTAGAGGGGTTGTGTTGCCTGTTATCACTAGCAACACCAATAATGTTAATAAAATGTAACCCAGCCCTGCAAACCTATTCTTCACTTCAAGTACAAAGTTACATTTGTAGTGCTAAGTCACAGTTTTATTTGGCATGGCACTACTGCCCGAATCAGGTACCTGAAATCTGGTGTATTCTATGTTTTTCTTAATTTTTTTGAAAAATAATATTTTTCTTCAAAAAAAAGCAATTTAAAAACAGTAAATGGTTTGTTAAGAATTAGTCAAAATTATTAATGTTTTGTCAGATAATTTTAACGAATTAATATGTACACATGCCTATTATTTCCAAGGCAGAAACTAAAATTAAGAAAAATGAAATAATGTGAAAAACTAAAGGTGTTAATAGCAATAATAAAAACAGTCACAAAAATTATGCGACTTATATATGATTTATTTGAAGTCTATGCTTAACTTTGGAGCTATATTATATGTATGATATTCATCAACACTTAAAAGATTAGTAATTTGCTGAGTTTCACCCTCGGACAAGCGTCGGGCGATGTATGTTTGAAAAATCCCATATCTCCCTCCCAGAATCACACGGTCGCCCGCACACGCCTACACACATTTGTTACAGTCTGTAGAACACTGGAAGTGCTAAGCATTTACGCAAAATATAAACCTACGCATCGCCTGGCTTTTTACTGGCCTTAATTAGTTAAATATTGAAGTCTTCCTGTTTCGTAAAATTAATCAAGTTTGAAAAATTTAATTAATTCTTTATTGATTCATTTCAGTAATCGTCAGTGTAGTGTGTGTTTTGAAAGAACGAAAAAAAACCTTAGAAAGACCAAGCGCAGGTAGATTCCAATACCCGCACTTAACGAAGGTCATCTGTCAGTCTTTACTAAATCACATTTAACGGAGATTTTAATTTTTTAAAGAACTGATTATCACAAAAGAAGGCTATTCATATCAATAGACTGACAAGTGTTATATGTGAGCTATTAAATTGGCCCTATTTTACACCTTCAATGTATAAGATTTTAAATGTTTTTTGCTCAAAAAGGGAAACAGTTTATTTGTGTGAAAGTGAACAAGGCATAAGACAGTGACAACTAAGCGCTTAATTAATTAAATAGCGAAGGCAAGCTTGCCTGCTATCTAAGAAATATCCTTAACCTTCCACAAGGGTCTTGGATTCAGAATTAGGTTATCGTTGTGGTATTATAGCAAACCCTATTGCAACAGAAAAGAGGTTTTATTGTATTGCATGTCATTGCAAAATAGGATCGGATATTATTTGCAAATATAAGTTTATAAATACGACACATTAGTCAGACATAGGACTTTAAAGTGTAATGAAGATCCATCAGTTTTTGTACAGCTGTCTCACGAGCGACATGGCACATCTAGTATTACTGTACATCACCTAAACTCACATTCACAATACAGATTTTTTTATACATTTTCTGATACATTTCTTTTCCAATGCATCTTCAGGGGCAATATTATTTGTGATAGTGTTGGTGATGCGTTTTGAATATAGAGTGTGTTTTAATAAAGTACGCGTCTGTTTCATACATAGATTTGTATTGGATTGAAGATTTTGTCTTTCTTGTTTAGCTTATAAGAAGGGATGACGAATCATATGTTATGTTTTGTTTATGATAATATTTTTGAGAATAACGATATTTTTATTATATTTTTATATTTATATTCCTTAATGTCTCTCTTTTTAAATAATCAAATGAAGATAAAGTAGTGTAGGTATACTTTTAGTTCATTCATTCATTATATTTTATTTTACATTTTAAAGCCATAATATTATTTACTAGTAACTTAAAACACTGAAATATAATTCATATGATATCAAAAATACAACAACGTACTAACCGTATTCTAAAATCACTGCAAATATCAAATTACAGTTCCATTAGAAAATAAAACGAAAAAAAATATACACAATACAAAAATAATCCAGACATTTCTGTATACAAATACACCTATCAAAACGAATACACTTTTATTTGGCCACATAACCCTAAAACGCGTACGAAACAAATATAGATAAGTACGAAACATCATCGAACGTTTAGCATCAGATCACGTTCTACTTATATAAGTAAAAGCTCATATTCTTTACGACGTGAAACATCTAGTGACGTTTACTTGGTACGTGAAACGTGACCCCACGAGCACTGGAGGGTTAAAGCGTAAACTTGGCAAACAAGAACACCTGAGAAATTAATATTATGTATGAAATTTGTGGGTTACGAACAAGGTTATTGGTTGTACCCCCCTAAAACATTTATTTATTATATTTAATATAATGTAGTCATACAGTACCTACTAATATTTTTTTTTTATACAATGGTTGATCATGTAATATAAGATGGGGTAGCGATATAAGATTATAACATGAAATATTTACGAAAAATAAATTTTAATATCCGTGTTTATTCCGTTTCGTTAAAAGTAAATAGAAGTCGTTTCGCAGTAGTAAGTAATTTATTAATGAGAAGTTTAAGCATACTTAAGTTTTTTTTGTTTTGGATAAGCCTACATTATAACTCCACTCTGCCTGATGGAAAGCAACGAGTGGAGTCTAAGAGTGGTGGTCACCATCCTCATTGCGAGCGTAGTCAATGCTTGCATGTATGGTGACCCACATTATGGCGGCCTGGTGAGATGCTTTTTCACTCCCTGCTTAAAAGACCCAGGATCGAAGTGGGAGGGAAACAAGTTTAAGTCTACACATAATTTAGTACCAATAACGTAACAACTACTAAAACAACTAATATATTTTTTTGGCAATTAAACAATTCCTACATCATTTTTTTTTTCAAAACATTGGTTTTATAAGCAAAAGATTACGAATAAGGACTAACTGTAATATAATTATAATTATGTTACCTGCCTGCTGCTTGTGCATTTATGTACAACATAAAAAAAAAATGGAATTAAATTCACAGACCAAAGTTTATGAGTAAAATTCTGTTGAAACAAATAAACTACTGTCCCGTGGAGTATCAAGATAGATGACGTCATAAAACAAATGTAAGCCCGCAAGAAAAGCATAGAGAACACCAGATCGTAAACCGGTTCCAATAATCCAACGTCGGCGGAAAAAATAGCCATAGTAAAAACTCCTATCCGTACCTAATAACCCGAGAATATTATCAGAGAGTCGTCGGGTCATAACCCGAAATTGGTTTCGGGGTCCGTAAGTCCCCAGTTTTATATGTCGCATTATGAAGGCCGTCAAACGAATTCACGTAGAAAATCGAATCTATATACGGTGATATTGCCGTCTCTCCGTCCTGGCTGGTTTCAGATAATAAAATAATATACTACTTTTTATGCTACTGTTGCTCTGGCTGCCATTGACCAAGTAAAGACGACTGTAATTGAACAAAGGCCACCCTGAAGTAGAAAATTTTAATTTCGAATTCAAAATTCATATTTGTTAACCTATAATTTAAATTAAATTTAAAAGTTATTTAGTTAAATTTCTTATTAGATATGTTTAAATTTTCAAATATTCACTGTACGCATAAACCTTAAAGCAGCATCTGGACCTCTCTGCAAAATAAGCTACAAAACATAATTACCACAACATTAAAAATATTCTTACAATAGACTTGGGTAATTATACGGTAATTATACTATATTATTCGCAAAATAATTGTGTCGTCACAATCGGACTGATAATTCCCTCGTTCATATTACAAATTATTTTACTAACATCAATCTTTTTATCTGCTCTTATATTCTTTCCTTCCTTTTCGTTGTCTTTTTTCCTGTGCCCAATCCTAATGGAGTATGTAATAAAAAATTGAAACAAAATAAGATTTGTGCTTATGTACGTGAAAACAGAAAAAGTTTTTTCATTTCGCGAGCCCACGCGTATGGCTCGCGTACGTGAAATAACAAAAATTTAAGAACAAAAACGTATAAAGTGCCATAAAGGAGCTTTCCTTTGTGCCGCCGCAAAAATCTCATGGATGGTAGTAATCGGGCATTTTACATAAGAAAATAATATATTATTCAAAATCCACACTGGAGCACGGAGCCCCATATACTTATCGGTAATAATGCGAGCTCTTCACCGCGCCCAAGGAACGCACAGGTATAACTCAAGATTACGGTATTTAGATTACATGATTTTGAGTACCTTTAAAGGATATTAAGACACTCGTAAGTAATCTTATAGTAAAAATAAGACAGTACAATTATAAATATATTTTTAACTGTGATTAATATAACAATATTTAAAACACACACACAATTCTAGAATTTTGGTTATTTACATATATTCCATCGAGCTAAGCTAAATGCTTATATTAAGACGATAGTGCACCGGGTTCGCAACTGCAACCACTTAATCGTAAGTCAAACGCCTTATCCAGAATGTCAAAGTCGCTTAAAAACATTGTCAATAAATAATAATCTATACAAAACATTTGCTTCTTTACAATGATATCCTCATTAACGCAATACACGATTCCTGGACAATTACACTTACATACCTTTCCGCTTGAGCTCCAGCCTACCTTGTGGTGCTCGCAAATAAAAATAGAAGCAGCACCGTCTTTGATCCTCCTCCGCCGCCCTATTATACTTATGACAACTCTTGATTCAACCCCCTTTCCTAAGCTAGGTTTTCTCACATATTTTAAGCAAACGTTGGCTACCTTAGACAAAATAAGAACATAGCTATCAAGAAGTACCTGGATGATGACAATAGACTTGCCACCTATTACGTAAATAGGCTCAATTATAGTTGGCAACATGTGCACGTTCGAGACACCTCTGTGTCTTGCTTGAAACTAATCATTCTAAAATAGACTACTAATAGTCATCAAAATATTTTTAAATAGGTATTTTTGTTATCGCAATCTGATGGCTTTAATAGCATAGTAATTGGTGAACTTCGATCAATTATCACCACACCACAGCATATATAAAATCCAAGCTGGTGATATACTAAGTGAATTGAATACAATCATTGTTAATTATAAATATTATTTTTATATTACATAGGTGTTACTTTAAAAACTAAGGAAACAACTAACACTGCTATGGTCTAGTGGAATTACATCTATCATCTATCTTATCTTTTCTAATATAGGGGGACAGACGAACAGACTGATCACCTGGTGTTAAGTAACAACTGCCGTCCATGGACACCTGCAACACAAGATTCGTAAGTGCACTGCCCCCCTTAGAGGGTGATGAGGGATGGGGAAATGCGTGGAAGAGCAACACTGCAAAAGAAGTGTTGTTTCACATACGGTTTTTTGTGAGGTTGTGGTATCGCACCGGTCGAGCGGTCTCATTCGTGCCTACCTCGATAGTGAGAGCTAACTGAGCAAAACAAATACAGAAGATTGTCTTAAATCGCCACTGTTAAAGGTTGCTACTAGAGTAAATTAAAAGGTATATATATATATATGGTATATATAGCTACGGTGTACACCATCCCTAACATTGAATACGACCCACTCGATTCGCATCCATAAGCCGAGTGGGAGATTAGGACACAATATATTCATGTGCTAATAATAGTTTAATGCAATTCTTATATAAGACATTTAATAATAGGTACGTATCCGCTTCAGCATAAAAAAAAATATGTCATTTTGATACTGAAGTTGTTTTCTAACTGAAAAAAAAAGGCATGAAAGGAATGTGCATGAGTAAGTATACAAGGTGTTTCGATTACACATTTAGCTATTAATACTATATTACCTTTGGGACATTAGTCATGTCATGTATTCATGCATTAATTTTTTTTTTTATGAAATAGGTGAACAGTCAAACAGACGAGTCATCTGATGGTAAGTGGCAACCGTCGTCCACAGACACCTGCAACTCAAGAGTCGTAAGTGCGCTGTCTGCCTTTGAGGGTGATGGGGAATGCGGGGAGGGAAAAGAGGAAAAGGGCGGTGAGAGGATAGTAAACCGGATAGGAGGAGTTGGGCCTCCGGAAACCTCAATAATTGCGGGGAAATACAAAGCAAGCGTTGCTTCACCGGTATTCTGTGAGGCCGTGGTCTCACACCGGTCCAGTCGGCCAATTCAGCATTATGGCTCTACCACGGTAAAAATATAGATCGAAAGTGGTTAAAAGCACGATCGCAAAGAAAAAGGTCTATAGAAAAGTAAATGACATGACAGTTGACCAGTAAAGAAACAACAAGATAAACAAAATTGCTGCGTGGTCCCACCAAGCATTAGACTGTCTACTTGCTTTTGATTTACAAGTATGCATGTTCCCGGTACAAAAATTTACATACACAATTTATAACTCTAACATAAAAAACCGTTGCTGTCAAATCCACCGGTTCTAAGGTCTACCAATATCTCACGAGATCATGAATCTTAAACTAGGCCAGCAAATAAAAAGTGCGGCGACTCCCCTCGCCCCGACTGAATTATGAAAATATCGATAAATATCTGAAACAGTCCGCCAATATATCAACATTTATGTGTCGCGCTAATAAAATGATGGAGAACGTGTGCTGTAATGTTTCTTATTTGTGAATATTTTGATGACAAGGTTCTCGAGTTGAGATGAAATAACATATTCGGTGAAGAAAATTTATTAAAAATATACATAATATATTGATTTTTTTAATCAAGGTAGTCAGGCACAGTCATTTAACGTTGTCTACAATTATTGCAAAATACAAGTAGCTAATGGTTTTAAATCCTTGGGTATAAACTATTGATAGATTGTGCAATTAGAAGTTCCATGTTGACAAAGTCAACAAATTTGTATGTCTTATCAAGACTTTGTTAGACCGCATCACTGGAATCAGTACTATTGGCATATCACGGATACTTAGGATCAGTATTGCGGTATGAGATCTTTATGTGGACATTTCCACAGATTTACCTAGAGCTTTTTAGCATAAAAGAGTGTGTAAGGGCGATAACAGACACTCCGCACTATGAGTCGTCTCTTGACGACGACTGTGTTGAAAAAATTGGTATATTAACTTTAGCCTGTAATGTTCTCATCTCTATGCAAGGGCACCCCAGTACCAGATTCTCCCTCTTGACGCATTCACGGAGAGCGTCTCGCATCATTGATTGCCAGGATATTTCTGATCGGCTTGACACCTTGGCGTTGCGTAGAAATTTAACTTTACTACTACTTGTATCATGTGTTCAAAGCAATTATTCTTATAACCGGCCGTAGGTTTCCGCCATCGCCTAACGCAAAAACACTTTCATCCCAATCACCTTATGATTGGCACTCTACCACTGTACACTTTTCCAACAGCTTTTTTACAACCAGCCTGTGGAACAAATTATCACCAGCCGTATTTCCAGACCGATACGACCTTCAAGCCTTCAAGAAAAGAGAGCGTTTTTTTTTTTTTTTCTTCTTACAGGGTATGCAAAGAATAAGATCCCTTTGGGGATATAGGAGTGAATATATGTATGTACCTATGTAAATTAAAAATAACTTAAATTAAACATGAACGTACAATGGGTGCTCTTTTCGTAATTTCTACCAGACAATATTGGGATGAAATTAATGACAAGAGAGAGTGGTAGCTGAGCTAAACAACTTATATCATAATATTTATATTGAACTATCATAATAAATATATACAACTAGCTGTATGGATTGTTCTCTATTTCCTCTTATTTTCGTTCAAAGCTTGAAATGTTTAATTTCGAGATCTGTCCGTTTCTGTTTAACATTCAAAAAGTTATTAAATAACTGAGGACTAATATTCGTCAATAATTTTTATATTATAATTGTATATGTGCTCCAAATTATAGTTTTAGTTATTTGAAGACGATGGTGTCAATAACAGTTTGGGATAAGGTTGGAGGTTAGTGAGGGACTTAAATACTGCCGCTCAACTCACGGCGATTCAACCATTAATTTACCAACAAGTATCGTTTACATGGTGTATTGGTTACAGAGCGTTTTAATTTGTTGTGTTTAATGTATAGGCATAGAATCAACTAGAACAATTAGTGCGTTAGTTTAGTGTTATATTTAGTTGTATTAGGGTGGGCAACAATTTTTGTAACACATTAAAATTTAGAGAACTTTTAAGCATAGTCACGTGTACATTTCATGTGACTATGCTTAGAAGTTCTCTATATATTTTACAAACATCGAAAATATACACATTTCAAGTTAAATGTCATTATGTAACGAGTAGTATGTTATGAAAAGCACTTCTACATGCTTGTATTTATTTTACCAAAACTAAAAATTATACACATAACTCATAATTAATTGAGAAACACAAATTTATGAAATGTTTTAACGGTATATTGATGTTCGTTTGAAATTATACTAACAAAATATTTTGTGTATAGATTGGTTATCTATCTTTGAAGTTTTAGTAATAAAAAAAAACATTTCTGATTCGTTAAATAAAAGGATGTATGTTTTTATTACAATCCCATACAACATTTATTATTATCTTCGCTGCACTTAATATAAAACATTGACGAAATACTATTAAAGCATCACAAACAGGTGTAATCAGAACAAATTGTAACCATTTCTGAGCGACAACCCCATATGCAAAGGGAAATTGCTATACAGGGTGTTGAATGGAGACGGCCTTATCTGTGTTTACATCTTCACGTTACAAATGTGTTACATCAAGACAGTGGCGAGACTCTCCCGTTACTTATCTAGCCGGAGTAGTTCAGGGCTGTCACCTTTACGATACAACCACAAACTAAATTGAAGTTTTTTTTTTTATTTTATTCTATAGGGGGACAGACGAACAGACGGTTCAACTGATGGCAAGTGACAACCGCCATCCATCTTTAACAGTGGTATAGCCATGCTTAGGCACGAATGGGCCGTCTTCACCGGTGCAATACCATGGCCTCACAGAAAACTGGGTGAGAAGCAACGCTTGTGTTGCATTTCCCCGAAATTAGTGAGGTTTCCGGAGGCCCAACTCCCCCTCTCCTTTTTCCTCCCCCTGACCCCAACCTCTTTTCCCATCTGCTCATCGCCCTCATATCCCTCATCACCCTCAAAAATGGGCAGTGCACTTACGACTCTCGAGTTGCAGATGTCCATGGACGATGGACGTCACTTACCATCAGGTGACCCGTCTGTTCATCTGTCCACGTATAATATATAAAAAAAACATATGAATTCAGTTCAACACAAATGAAACCCTTCAAATATTATGTAAATTGACTAATTGATCATTTGATCTGTTGACCTATAACCTTGCTGCATCCCTTGGTACAATTTCGATCTCACTTTTGTATACACGGTCAGAGAAAACTGGTTTCGATGGTTGAATAGAACATTGTGGTTATACTTTTGATCTTAGAATAGGCCAGATGACTCAAGTCAAATCAGCATATCTTTACATTTTGTTTGAAATACCCCCGTTAGTATTGTCATATCATTACTTGGGAAGATTGATTTGATGATTTGAAAACAAATTTTAAATCGGTAAAGTTAACTGATAATTTAATTTTTAAAAGACTTTTTTTTTTTAATTTTTTTTTAAAGACTTTTTAAAGTATTTTATGCCACGACTTGCGAAATAATTTTCTTTGAGTATAATTATCTTCCTTATTGACCAATATTGTCGATGAACCAATAAACATGGTATGTATAGTTTTTTTTTTAAATAATTAATTGAAAAAATGAAATAATTATCTGATAAAAATCAATTTGTGCGATTGTGTGTTTTTAAAAGTCAACTCCCGCACTAGGATTCATTCCTGTGTGTTTTGCGGGGGATTTTACATACATTCAAGCAACGGAAACAAAGAACAACCAGACTCGGAACAACAATTTGAAGATTACACAAAGTGTTGTCCCGTGCGGGGATCAAACCCACAACACTCGATGCGGCAGCGTTATAGCGAGCTAACCACTACGCAATCCGTGCAGTCATAATTCGATATATATCATTTTAAAAAAAATAGCTTGTCATTCGCTAACTGTACTTTATTTAACTCAATAAAACAAACGTAATAATGAGCCACAACTCTATTGTTTTCTAGAGTTCCACTGTTCATCATCAGTCTTTATCGTCATCATCAGATAGATCATCATAACAATGACGAATGTGTAAGACTTGCCGTGTAGAGTGGTAGAGCCATGCTTAGGCACGAATGGGCCGGCTCGACCGGTGCGATACCACGGCCTCACAGAAAACCGGTTGTGAAGTAACGCTTGCGTTGCATTTCCCCGAATTGAGTGAGGTTTCCGGAGGCCCAATTCCCCCGCCCCCCTTTTCTTTCTCCTCATCTCCTTTGTCCTTTTTCCATCTCTTCATCCCTCCTCTCTTCTTTCCGCTCCCTGCATCCCCTATCCCTCATCACCCTCAAAGGCGGGCAGCGCACTTGCGACTCTTGAGTTGCAAGTGTCCATGGACGGCGGTGTCACTTACCATCAGGTGACCCGTCTGTTCGTCTGTCCCCCTATAGTATAAAAAAAAAAAAAAAAAAAAAAAACTAATCAAATGAGCGTAAACAAGAGGGGTTTTCTAGAAACCACTATTTAGCTCCAATTTATTAGTATCATTGCAATACTTCCAGAAGAATTTGAATTTGACTGCACGGATGGCGCAGTGGTTTAAATGGTCACATCACCAACACGCTGCCGCACCTAGTGTTATGGGTTCGATCCCCGCACGACTGACAACGCTTGGTGTAATCCTCAAACTGTTGTTCTAAGTCTGGGTATTGTTTGTGTCACTGTTTTTAAATTTGTAAATACTAAATTGTTTGTAAATTTAAAAGAAAATATAAAATACTAAAAAAATACATACTTATCATCATTTATTTGTATACAAGTACAATTGTTACGAAAATGATTACAACTCGACTGCATTATTAAGTGCCTCTTTTTTGCTGAAGTTATCTCAAAATAGTACCCTATGTCATTTCCATTACAAAACTCATCAATTCAAATCTTACATTTACATATCAAAATCCTTCAAGCCGTTCCAGGCTCGAGGTTGTCAAAAAAAAAAACATATATATAAAAGCTAAATAATACTCTAAATCTTCCAGAGCCATATTATATGTTTGTGTTCATATTTATATGTTTGTGTTCATAAAATTCCCGAAACCTGTCAGTAACCTATCCATTCTAATTAATTCATCTCGTTTTAAAAGACACGTGCCAACAATTTTTTGAAATAGAAGTTTCCCTGAACAGGTTTTTTGACCAACAGCATCCATGATACACTTTTGATCTTGTCCATATTATAACACCCCTCATAATGGGATAACAGGGTGTTTCTTTTTGGCTCAATAAATAGATTATGTGATCAATGGATGGGGCTGAGAGGTCAGTTCAAGATCATGACCTTTTTGGGGAGATTTGTAAATTATCTGACACAGTTTTGATCTTGCGCAGTTTGGGAACTGGTTATTTTGTATCGTGTATTTATGAAGTATTGGAATTAGATCCATTTGTTGACATCATACATATGATAAGTAATAATAATTAATGACTAATGTTGCTTTCTTACTTACTTACAATCATTGAGCATGAAGTAATATTGAGGCTCTTAGGTCTTGATTAGGTATTCTACTTAACAACTAAATAACGTTCTAAAATCTTTACAAATATACATGACTGAACTACTTTAGTTTTTATGATTTTAGTATTTTAGTATCAAAACTGGCCTAGTCTTAATATTAAAATACTATTTTTTTTTATTTGTTAACTAGTGTTTAACTGAAGGCAAACATAGTGTTATCATCGCTAAATGCTTGTTCTAAAAGTTTTTATAAATAAAAATTAAAGAGCAAGCAAACAATCACTAAGAAAGAACAGCAATACCCTAGTAATACAAGCATAACTAGTAATTTTACAAAAGGCATGGTTTACCGACTTTTTAGTATTCTGTTCTAATATCCGATACCTTTAAATTCACATATCTTAACCACACACTCTCCATTGGAAGTAAACAATATCTTAATTATATAACTATGAAGTAATTAAATAAGTACGTGGGTATTGGACAACCCTGAAGGTACAGTTAAACAACATATGTATGTATATCTCAGGCAGTGACCAAACACGCGCCGCGCGGACTCAGGAAATGGATGGCACAAAGACACGACTGGAGAAGCGTTAGAACACAATTAATTTATAATACATTTTATTATATATATGTATATATATATATATATATATATATATATATATATATAATATATTTAAATTTCTTGTCTCGACCGCATGATTGTTAGCGTATTGTAGAGATGTAGATAGCTGTACTATAATACTACAAGATTTGGCAATATATATACGTACAAACAATCACGCTGGTATTCCCGAAAGGGGTAGACAGAGGCGTAAATAATGCCTAAATTTTGCCTATTATAACTTACTCCCAGTCACGTAATAGGTGGCAAGCTTATTGCCGTATGTTTGAAAATTTGAAGTATGTTTACAGGAAAGAGAGGACAGAAAGGGAAAAAAAGAATATTGCTATAAATGAATTGGGTAGTAAAAGCAATAACTTAAGCAAGTCAGGGTCGCATACCTATAACTCGAACTGGCAGGTGACGGGAAGTACGAGTCCCCTTGCACACAGTTTTTTTTTTTTTATTAAAACGTTTTAAGTGTTACGACTGATATTATTAGTGTAGGTGGTATGTCGTGAAAAAACTATTATAGTTGTTATAGTTTTTTTATATATATAATATAGAGGGACAGAAGAACACACGGGTCATTTGATGTTACGTGATAACCGCCGTCCATAGACACCTGCAACTTAAGAGTCGTAAGTTCACTGCCCGCCTTTAAGGGTGCTGAGAGATGCGGGGAAGGGAAAGAGGAGAGGGGAAGTTGGGCCTCCGGAAACCTTACTAATCAGAAAAATGGAACGCAAGTGTTGTTTTACAACCGATTTTCTGTGAGGCTGTGGTCTCACACCGGTTGAGAAGCCCCATTCGTACCTAAGCATACCACGATAGCATAGCTTAGTTATTACTATGTATTTAACTTTATATATGATTTTACTGATATTTTAACCGTTTTTAAATGAAAGCACTAAAGAACCATATATTCTCTCATTTTACTTTGTCTTTTTTTTTATTGCTGCCCACGAAAATGACTCAACCCACTTTGTTTAAAAGCAATAAGTGCGGTCCAAGAGAGGTGGTCACCATTCTCATTGCAAGTGCAATCAATGCAACATGATAACATGATGACCCACACGCGTGAAATCCTTTTTACGCCCCGCTTAAAAAACCCAGGATCATAGTGGGAGGGAAACACTGGTAGTGAATTCCAGGCTTTAATTGATCGGCGCACGATATAAAGGAGCCGAAGCTTTTTACTGTCATTTACATGAACTATTTATTTATACTAAACAGAAAATTTTAAGTGAGTGTTAACTCTATAGCTCCCACTGTTCCAATAGACATTGTCGTCCGCACATTTAACAAGCTGATGCTAAGCACGTGAGGTTCAACCAGACTTCGACTAAATAAATCGTTACACTCAAACAATTTAACATCACCTTTGTAATTAACGTTATCTTATAGATTAAGGCTGTTAAGCATTTAAGGTATTTATTTAGGACTGTACCTAAATAAGAAACTAATTTTCACTCGAGACTTTGCTAGAGTAACAAACTCACAAACTTTCATATTCATAATACTACTAGCTTCCACCAGTTGCTTCGCCCGCGTGGTATGTCGATAGAACGTAGCCTATGTCCTTCCCCAGGATTCGAAATATTTGAATACCAAATTTAACCTAAATTTGTTTACCCCATTACATTAAGTTAGGCTTACGATACGATTTTAAACGCATTTTTTTTATAACGTATATTGTATATGAGACCCTGAAGCTATTAGAATATGCAGAATATAGTTACAACAGCTCATATTTTTACACATACTTTAATTCTTTCGCATAAGTTGACGCTTAGCAACTCACTCACGCTTTCTAACAGGACGCGAACCTGACTCGCGAATACAATTATGCAATTTAATCTCTTGCTTGTCTTAATTAAATTAGTTTAAAATTTAAAAAATAGTCGACTTGTGACAAGCTGTGTGAGAGTATTTCTTTCACAATATGAATTTATTTCAAATGAGTTTTTCGGGGTTAGTACTTCAGTTAAAACGACTTAACATGGTTCTTCACTATCTACCTATATATAGCCCCTGCTATTCAATACAGATCAATGACGACATTTTTAATTTTGATTTTCGGTTTTCTCTTTTTAGATATTAGTTTCATCCCTATCTTGAAATTGTTTTTTTTTTTATGAAAAAGATACTACAAAATTTTATTGAATCTGTTCTACATATATCCGAGCCTATTGAGTAATGTTTTAAAAGTCTATGGCAATTGTATTCATTTTTATTGTCGTTTAAGTTTTTATATTTCAGGTTTGTGATAAAACTAATCTAATATAAAGGTGAGTTGAGAAAGGAGAGTTTAAATTCAAATAAACAGATATTTTTATAGTAAATATTTAAGTTTAAACTAATTGTACATGGTATTTTACATATACTTATACACAATACATATCAAATATATTTACGCATTTTGATAGGTACTGCATCAAAGTATCCACAACGGTGAGTCAGTTAACTCGCTTAAATAAAAGTTTGTGACTGCAAAACAGATGTAAAGGCTATAGAAATATAATTTATCTGTTTTAAAGACATTATTTATAAGAAAATAAAACTTAATAAAGACATTATCATGGTCACATATTGTAGGTATATGTTTTGTAGAGTAGCTGCATTGTTCTCGTTTTTTATTACAATGGTTTTCACTAATCAAGTATGACACACACGGAAAATTATATTACTGATTTTGAGTTCATTCTAATGCTACATTAGCGTCACAACCATACCCAATGACACAATATATTCGTACCGTAGTGGGACCAAATCTGTTATATCACTTTAAACAGTCCTTAGGTACACCCTAAAGTTTTAGGTCGGGCCCGGGCAGTTGGGGACCTCCGGACCGTCTTACTGATAACGGGATACATATAATGGTTGTATGTATGTATAGTTTATGATTAGGATTTCTGGTCATCTTGTTGCCTATCTCTTACTTTATGTTCAAGGAAGCTTTTACGATCAGTTGATAAACTAGTTGAGGAACGTGTTGAGTTTAATGTGAGGTTAGACACACTGATAAGAATGATAGCAACGTCGATTTGGTCACATTTAAAAGGTATGCCAAAGAGTTCAATGTGGTCTCATCATATGCAAAACGATTGTGACACGAATAGTTGCTGTTGATAATTTTTCATCAGTTTTATTTATTTTAACAGTTTATGCCCAAACATGTACTAAGACGGACTTAATGCCGTAAGCATTCTCTACCAGTCTATCGTCTGGGGGAATAGAAACGTTCCCGGATTCCTCTTATTTCAGGCGTAGTATGGCACACCGTGTGGTTTTAGTCGGTTTGATTCCGACGCACTGTTCCATCGAAAACCTCGTTGGGATTACGACCCGAGGGGGGTTCCAAACCAAAAACAAAGTGGTATAGAAACAGGTGAATAGTTTTCTCTCATATCACATATATGTGTAAGCTTTTACTAATACTCTGGCATTAGGAACTATTTCTGTGTCGGAGACTTAAAAACATATAAACAACCACACAAAAAACACACAGATTCGAGACAATTATTTGCAAAGCAAACAAATTTTTGTCTAAACAGTCACTAACCTCGTCACCGACCAACCCAAAAAACCGAAATATCAACATCCAAACATCTATTCATCATTTAGGATAATATTTTCAAGTTGGGTGTAATTAGTCCAAAGTATGCTGAACGCTGTAAGCTAACTGTGTTTAACTGTAAATTGTACTACAGTTCAACATAGTTAGCTTTGCATAGTTTTTGTTTGCCATTAAGTTATAAACGAACATCTATGTTGCTGATAAGTGATAACATGTAACGAATAATAACAAGGCATAACTATCTGAAGTTGAATAAACTGTTATAGAAAGAGGTTTCATAAGAGGCTCAGGAAGGTATTATGTAATAGGAATACTTTTTGACTGATAAATGTTGGTTGACTAATGATTTAGTTCAGTTTATACTAGTTCCTTTTATGAAGGTAATTGTAACATCAACAGATTATTTTTAAGTTTTCATAACCTAAAAGATTCGAAAGTTGTTTATGTTACCTGCGTTCCTCTTTACATAACTGGTGGTCGAATTACACCGAGAAGGGGCTGTGCATTTCTCGGCATGTTTTATTTTTTTATTTTTACATTTTTGAACTGCCAGCTCCTTGGTAATTTATAAGTGGTAATTCAATAACAACATCAACAATAAAAATCACTTAAAATCACTTTAATATTTAAATAGTAATTTAGAGCGAAAGTGGCCTTATATTGATGTAGCTGTAGATGGGTGTGTGCACTTACGTTAAACATGTCACATGTACTCACATACTCATTATTTTCTTATCTGTGTCATGTATCTATGTATACATTGCCTTTTATATTTGTCAAATCATTCTATGAAATTTGAAATGCAGGTCAATAGTTGACATCTATAACGAACATGGTATTAGTTTACTCACCTCGCTCTACCTTAACTATATATTTACCTGCTCAGATTATTCTCATACGTTTTTCCATCCGCCCACTCCTCCTATAAATTACACACGAAAGTATCAATATGTGAGTGTGTGTGTGTGTAAACCCATTTCATCCACCAATGGTCAAGCGGTCATCGCTAAAAAGAGATGGATATTTATTTTTATTGCAGAGTGATAAGGACAAGAGATTTGGGAGGGGAATGTTACCCTTTAACTTTTATTAGGTAGTTATGCATCAGCTAGTTGGCTTACGGTACGGTGAATATTATTTAAGGTGAAATAGTGTAAACGTAAACGCTATACATGTAAAGTTTTTATTTTAGTATTTGTTTTCCTCTACATATTACGTTTAAATCGAACTAACATAAAGGTACATATTTAGGAAATTATAGTAATTGTACTAGGCAATAACTATAATTTCCACACCCACGCGTAAACTCATTATTGAATTTCAATATGTTAATATCAATAAGGTAGCAAAGTTACGCACAGCTTACTTAATATTTTATGATTTCATAATAAGGGGCATCGAGAGTCTGTTCTTATTTAATCAAAACAAACCTATGTAACTATAGAGAGGTATATATTTTTCAGTGGGCCGAGGGATTACCCACAGAATTACTATTGATTTGGGAGCACACCCGCTCGGCCGCCTTGCAAATGAGCAGGCCTAAACTATATACCTAGAGTTGATAAAACCGCCTTTAAAAAGAATTGTAGTGTTGCGTTGGTTTTAAAATTGTGAAAAGAACGGGTTAAAAATATTATTATAATCATTTTAGTGTATTTTGAATTATTTTGCAGATGCAATATACGTGCGGTTGAAGCGACCAGAATTCAAAATGTTTAAAGTTTTATTACAACAGATTTTTACATCTCATAGTATTCCCTTTCGTTTTTTTTTAAATAAATATGGATCCGTGACTTAAATTAATTCTTAACGGGCAATAAATTATGACCTTAAGTAGGATATCAAACATTCATAAAAATTTTCGTGATTCTTATATTCATAACCAATGCATAATACTCCATCTATTTAGTAAAACAAAATTAATAAATAAAATAAAACAAGCTTTCAGAATGAGAGTCAGGTCATGCTTTTCAAGATGCAAATGAAGATTTGTCCCGAATATACATACAAACACTGCCAGTAAAATAAAGGTTGTAAAAGTAAATATTATTGGACTGAACTAATAATGATATGATGATATTCCTTTTCCTAACCTCGCTTTTAACCAGACCATATACCAGAGTATATCTACCTCTACAACGTGACATACAAAACTGAAGTATTAAAAAATAAATACCTATAAGTTTTGGTGATTTCTTACTTAGGTATATACGATATCTTTTTTTTTGTCTAATATATGTATATATACATTTTAATGAAAGTAAGTTTAAGACTTCATGATTTTAAGGCATTTTATGATATTCTAAATACATTACAGTGTACATTAATTAATTACTAATATTTCATCATCAAGACATCTTATATATCATACTCGTAGTAAGGTAAATATTGTGTAGTAAGTAGTAATAAAATTTACGTTAAATGTTATTTAATTATATATTCATCATATCTGTGTGGTTGCATCCACTCCTAGTATACCTATATATACTGTGTCGTTTGACAAATTAAGACAGTGCGATCTCAACTATCACTTGTGAAGTTAACCTGTATGCATACATATCAATAAATCTTCATGAAATATATTATTCATGTATTTTACAGCTCTATATATTTCCATCACAAAACTTTGGAAAGCCCAACCTGAATTTATTAAGCTGGACCCTAGAAAGGTTTGCCGTATGCAGATAAGGGATTTATTTAGCGGAAAGGTCCGTCCCTGGGTTAACGCTAAAACGCCTTTTGGGTCGACGATGACCAGGATTGTGCTCAAATTTATTGTAGGCTTTCGGCTTTCGCGTTGATTTATTCGGCTTCGGGTGAATGGAATCAACGGGCCGGTTGATAATAACGTTTGGTAGACATTTTCGCATAGGTATTGCCATGTTTGTGAAAATGTCTAATACTGATAAATTGGCAAGGGGCGAACGAGGGTCGCAGATATAAAAAGTTGTGATATTTCGGTTTCAGATGAAAATAAGGATGGCTGTGAAAAGGGGAGCTCACTTAAATATCATGTGAAAACACTAGTCCTGAAGGAAGTTCCTGAAGGTAGTTAGCGTTATAGGGGTGTAGGATAGCATAGACGCGAACTGTCCCTATATGACGTTTTTATAAGAGCTTTAAGAAACTAACAAACATTACTAAACATTAGCTTACAACTCGAATTGTAGTTTCCACCAGGCAACACCAGGAAACTTACTACTTTGGTACTTATATGAAAAAAAAAAAACAACAATAATAGAATCACAATATTATGTCTAAAGACAATAATGTGTAAGTAATGCAAACGTACCTAATGGTAGGTCTTCTGTTATGTTGTATTAACTTATATTCTATCTTAACTAATTAAGATAGGATCACCTACTTTGACGTATTTTACAATATTGGTTGAATCTCTCCACACGTTTTAACTTGTACCGGTTTTTGCAAAGGGTGCCGTCGGCAAACCAATGAAGTAATAATTATTATAATAAGTAGAAGTGTGTCCCAATTTTCCGGATATCTTACATTCTTACACATCTCGTTCATTATGGGCTTCTGGTTATATCCCATCTTTAAAACTACCAGCTACGATAGCATCCATCATAATTTTTAATGAATCAAGACATTTCCTATTGATTTATTAGGTAGGTATTCTTTTAGCAAATGCATGGAAATTTTGAACACTAGTCGTTCCCCGCAGTTTTACGTTTCTGCTCACTGCTCCACTCCTCAGGGTCGCAGGATGGTGTTTTATAGACTTTAGCTTTCCTCAACAAACGGGCTATCTTATACAAAATATATATAATGTTTCAAATTGGATTATAAGTTCTTGAGGTTAGCGTGTTCTAAATAATACTATGTTTTTTATAACATTAGTATAAATAAGTCTCAATTGCAACACTCGTATAAAACATACGGATCGAATAGAACGTCGATTTAAATTCTGTATGAAACTTGACTCATAAACCTAGGTTAATAAACCTTTTCCCACCAATATTCTTGAAACTGTAAACTACACAGTTGAAAGTTGTTCGGAACATATTGGCAGGCGAGGTGGAGTTCAGACGCGGAACGTGGACCGCGGGACGGTAAATGCCTGCAATTACACGCCGGCCGCGACGTGACGCGTTTGCAAATATTGCGGCAGGAGTATGTTAGAATATTGTGGATAAGCAACCGGGAAAATTGGTTAGTGGTGGTGTTTCTAAAAATAATGCCGGCTGTTTGGTTTAAACAGTTTGTTTAGATAAGACGTAAGAACAGAAGTGAGGCTATTTTTAACAAAACATTTAATAAAGTTGTACAAAACACATTTAAGGTGACTGGCATTTTTAGAAAGATACAATACTATATTATTTATTGTACATAATTAAAGTCAGTTCACTGTATTTGAGAAAGACATATAATTATAGAAATGGCGGTCTTATCGTCTTAAAATATTAAAATTTATAATTTAAACTGTTATCGCTTTATATCTTCGGATAGCTTTATATATCCGTTAGATTCTTTGCCACTAGTGTTATATGGAAGTTCCTAGTAAACAAAATGTATACACATTTACTTCGTAGGTATGTGTTATAACTTAATAGATATGTATGTGATGTAATGTGCGTTGTTGGCATACATTAGATCTGTAAAACTCAGACGTACAGTACCTACTTGCTTTGCTTGTTACAACTCATATATGTACGTTATTAAGGCAATATATAGCAATCTGACTGGTCTTTTATAGAAGATGAAAACACAGAACCGTTTTAGAGGCCCTGAAACTCATCTTGTTAGATTCTTGTTAGACAACTTTTTAGCGCCATCTATACTTCGAATTTTGTAAATATATAATTAAACCTATAGCTATCCACTAACAGATAGCAGCACTTTAATATAGCCAAGTTTACATTAATAAAATTAAAATTTATAAAAAGGTTTTATATATTTATTTTTATGTATTGCAAGGGAGACAAAGACTATCAAATGATTATCATCTTGAACATTCTATCTTAATATTCGCAAATTGCATTTGATAATGATTATGTACTTATAGAGTTTTAATAGCATTTATAAGTAAAATATTATAAGAAATACTATCAACCCACATCCACTTACACTTCTCGCTAAAATTCGGACGCTCCTACCCAAAAGTTGGCCCTTTAAAGTACACATGTAACCGAGCTAAAACACGTGCGTTTTATGACATAGGGACCGCGCTATTGGAATCGGCCGCGAATACCTTTTTTTCCTCCGTGAAATATTCGCGGGCTTGTTTGCAAGGGACATGCTCGCTTTGCCCGGTTGTCGGACAATGTTGGTTAAATGATTGATAGTGTCAATATTTTTCGGTTTTCGTGGCCATTATGTGATTTGTGGCTGCCGATGGCAGGTTATTCAATCCTTTGTTGGTTCTGATGTTTAATAAAATATGTTTTCCAATTGTTATTTTTTCTTTTCATGTGATGTTTTTTTTTTTAACAGGACAGTCAAATAGATGTTCATCAGGTGACCTGTGGTGACAACCGTCGACCATGGACACCTACAACTCCAGAGTCGTAATTTCACTGCCCGCCTATGAGGAGGGTGATGAGAGGGGAGAGGTTGAGTTGGGCCACCGATCTCTACCAGTTTTCTGGGTGGCTGTGTTATTACTCAAATCAAACCCAGCCCATTCGTGTCATCCATAGCTCTCCCACGGTGTATATCGAGTTTCATTGTGTAATCTCGGTCTTCTGCAAGGCAGAGAGAGCAAGAGACCTTTATGCTAGCGAGCAAAGTTTAAGCCTTCTTAGAGGTGTTGGGTGAAGGGAGAAAGATTTGCAATATATCAATGACAGCACTGTTTAATGCAAATATTTAGTAACAGTACACTATTTGTCGACTTTTGTGGTTTTATGTCCCAAAAGAAATTCTGTTGTCACTTCGAAGGAAGATTAAATTCTTATTTTTAAAGTTTTAAAAAATATGTTATTATATTTAAAACGAGTGCAGTTATTGGCAGCTGTAGCGTTGTTTCATACTGCGACCAGTTTATTCGCCACTCCTCGAGTATGTGGCTGCAGCTGCACTAGGATGGAGATACTAAATTTATATACTAGTATTATTGTAGCTAAGGAAATTCAACTTAATCATATTCTTTTTTAAAGTTTAATAAGGGTCAAGGCTATTATGTCATAGGGACAGATTCATGTTTTATAAATCTATGGATAGGATTGAGTATGGAATGTACTAAAATTGTTTTAAAAAAAACAATATTATAATTGTATAATATTGTGCTTAGTAGTAGAGTTAATAAGCAAACTTCCAACAAAACACACATTTATTTCCACATTTATTATTATATTATATATATACATAATACATAATAAATAATTCGTTAGTTAAATCTAAGTCAACAAGTACAGAAAAAAAACCAGAGATGACATTAAAAGGATTGAACTTCAAAGTTTTACAACCATTTCATATAAATGTATAGTGACATCTCGCCTTTGGATAAAACTTATTCAGAGATTCAACAACAACCAATACAAAGGGAAATTTAAATCCTCATCATGGGATACAATGCTATTTACCTGATTTCGAATGTAAAACAGTAACAAAAACAGATCATTTTAAAATTAAGCATGAATGGGCCACCTCGCCCGGTGTACTACTACGGCCTCACAGAAACCCGGTAGACAACAATGCTTGCATTATATTGCCGAGCGAGTGAAGGTACCGGAGACCCAACTAACCTCTCCTCCCCCGTCCTTCAACACTACTATAAAAAAAACCGTTTTTACACAATCGACATAATTATAGGAACTCATACGTTGCAAACGAAAAATTACGTTTTTTTTTATTATTTTATTAAATACCACAATTCATCTTTGTCGATTATTATAGTTACAATTAATTATTGCGTAGTGCAATTTAATCATATATTAATATTTGCATTTTTTTAGATTTATTTGTAAAAACCTTTTCGTCGAAAGGTAGAAGTGAAAAGCAGAATAAGTTTTAGATATAACACATAACACTATAGGACCAATAAACGCCTAGTTAGTACCAATGAATTATACAACACCTATTAATTTCTTAAGAGATCAATTCATAACTCATATAAGCGCCATCTACAAATGTACTTTTAAAACCAACATACTGAATTGTCTATCTACATTAGATGTCCGCATTTCCAAACTGAATAATATAGATGGCGCTTTTAAAAATTTACCATAAACAATATTCCACTGTAAAATTACTATTATACTTTTTATCGTGTACAAAATTGTTACATTACATAAAATTGTCTAAATCACGTTTGAATATATATTCCACACATAATCATATATAAATAACATATATACAGAGAAGTTCCCTATTTAAATATGTTAAATAAGAATACCAGTAAAATAACTTTAAAGGGTAAACCCATAATATTATCACAGCTTGGTAGCAAACCGCACATGAGTATTTCAACAATGTATATATGAAATATAAACCAACATCACAATCTTAATAAAGGTCTGAGGATCTTATTTAATTGATTTAGAAATAGTATATAAAAATGTTGTGAAATTGGACTGTATTTTTTTTCTGGTTCTAAAAGTAAATTATAATAGTTATATTAAAATCACTAATAAATTAAAACATAATTTTGTAACACATTAAAATGTTAATTAAATCATGACATTGCAACGTTGATCTATATATATATATACAATTACAAAGGATCAACCCATGCTGCATCATTAGATATCTGGTATATAAACATGAACTAAAATATAAATAGTAACTCAAATATTTATACTAAATAGTTAATTGCACCAGTTAAATTCATTAGTTAACAACTAAAATCTCTTCGGAGTGTTAATCTTTAGTTACAATTTGGACTATGGTCTTTATGATTCGATTACCCTTTTCATAATGCAACAGATTTAAAGACGGGTCGTTGATTTTTTCCTCTAGTAAGTTAATAAGCTCTATTCTTATTGTTTTTAACATTTCTGCAACCTGTAACAAATAATATACATTAATTATAATCAAAAATACTACAATTATACACACACATACTCACGTTTACATACCCGAAAGTGTAGGCAGAGGTGTGCCTGTAGTGCATCGGTAGTAAATGTAACGCACACATTTTAAAAAGCATAACATAATTTAAGACACCCCTGGATAAAGCTAAGAAGCCTTATTCGACACCACCGAATATCAACGCCTTTTGTTTATCTATAATATGTACATATGTTGTTAGAAATATATAAATATGTTTATCAGCAGTCTGGTTATCATTATACAAGCTCTGCTTAGTTTCGGATCAGACAGACAGTGAGATTCAGGCCTGCGGGCGACGATTTTGGGGAACTCATTGTAGGTCCCGTCTTGGGTGAGACGGGTCAATGCCTGTGGGGGTTTGCGGAAGAATGGAATTGTGATTTTCACCCCTCGATCATTGGCAAGAAGAGGTACAGATGGTTTATAGTCGGTAAGAGTCCGACAGACCCCTTCGCCTACCCCCATGGGCCAAGGACCTTCATGAGGATCTTCAGCAACGTACACAAAGCCCGTGTGTGAGATTTTAGGAGCTGTTATTACAATTAACGCCCCTTTCAAATGAGTTACCGCAATACTTGAAATAGTAAAAACGTGCAATTTGAAAACGTATTCGTAATCCCCCTGGTAAATCCTGATTTGATTGTACTGTGACCACCGTACGAGTATACTCTTTTGAAAGAAAAAAAGCAAAACGGTCGACAAATGACGAAGAAATCGAAAACATACATAAAAAGGTACATACAGTTGAACATAGAACCTCCTCCTTTTTTGAAGTCGGTTAAAACTGTTTGTGTGTTTTTTTTAGGTAGGGTTAGAAGCCTAAACCGCTTGATTGTTCGGTTGATTAGAATCTATTTAAACAGTAACACTTATAGAGAAACTTACTTCATGCTTCTCCACTTGAAACATGATCCATCCATCTTCCAACGACACTATAAACGTCCCGTTGTGTAGCTCCACGGACAAACTACATCCTGGAAATGAGAGACACAAACTTATTAAACTTCTCGAATTGCATTTTAGTTTTATCATAGGTGGACATATGAAGAGAGACGGCACAATGCCAAGGACACCTACAACTCAAGAGTCTTAAGTGCGCTGTCTGCCTTTGCGGCTGATGGAGGGGGTTGGGATTAAGGGAGGGGAAAGAGGAAAGGGGGACGAAGGATATTACGTTTGTTACTCTTTGACGGAGAAAACTACGGACTATAGATTTTGCGAAACTTTACAATTATATAGCTCATACATCAGAATAACACATAGGTTATAAGTTATAAAGATATTGTGTAAAATTGGCCAAAATATACAGAAGTGTTAGTTACGGAAAAAAATGCCGGCATTTTGCGAGCAATTTTGGCGTGCGCTGCATAAACTATAAGAATTACACGAATATAATATACGATGGAAATGTTACAGTTATAAATTCCTTACCTGAAAATAAAACTAGTGGCAGTTGAGGCACCATCGAACACTCTCTGATGAAGACTCGGCTGGTCTTCACCTGTAAGTAAATGAATTACTTGTACTTTAAAAAGTAGGTACAAACAATAAAAAATCATGAAGATAACTTGTAGAAAACCACTTGAATGGAACAAGATCTACGAACGAAAGTCGTGAACTCCTTTTGGTAGTCTTTCAACAAAAAAAAATAAGTGCTTGCTTTATTTATAAACAAAATTAATTCTAAATTTCGATTTTGGAGGAAATCGCGTTTAAAGGTTTACACGTTCGATCGATGACTTTAAAAAACCATAAAAAAGAAATATACGATTTTGTTTAATATTGAAAATAGATAGTACATATCGTATGTGCAGATTATTTAATAAACTATAAGAATGAGGTATAAAATTAATATATTATGGTCGAGAATACATAATAAGTAGAAGTATTTAAATAAAAGTTCTTATTTATTTCACTTTCAATTCAATGATATAATCAAATAATTTTGATGCAAACGGAGTAATTGAAAATATTGAAATTTTATATTTAAAATATTTTTTTAGAACCTGAAATATTTATTGCGGTATTTGTATATTATAAGGCCTGCAGAAAAATTACCTGTTACTAAAACATCGAATTATTGTGGTTTAATTTACTATATTAAAAACATAAAAAAAAACTGATAAGATATCGATGTATGTAATTTAATTAACAATAAGGTATTATATAATATATTAGGTATTAGGTAATATATGCAATTAGATTAACAATAAGGTATTGTTAATCGAACAGACAACGACGGTGATGTAACTTTATCATTTTGATCATTATAAAGTCGGCTGTTGGTCTATACGTATTCTCCTGAAGAAGTTATGTTCACAAGTCGAAAAATGTAAATTTCGTTTATAAATAAAGGTGCATTTTGTTTTCATCTCCTTGTTAAATAAATACCTGTATTTGATTTATATTGCTTTATTATTTCTTAATTAAACCGGAGTTGAATGAGTCAGAATATGTATATATATATTAACTACACAAATAAGTTTTGTACCATTAGACTTTCTATTCGGAAAGCACTTGCTGAGAATAAATATGCACAATTTAATTTTGTTTCACATTTCATATTAGTCATCATCATTATAAAATCATCATCTTGATCATAAAATACATTTTTGTAAAGTTATAGGGTTTACCTTCTCCTGATATACGAGGTATGGACTGTTGAAGTATCCGATGGTGGAGTTAACAGAAGACGGGTGTAGTGCCACGTAGCCGTCTGTCTTAGTTTTAAACTTCAACTCGTCGGGTGTCGGCTGTCGCGGGATAGCGCCGCCAGCTTGCATGTGGAACGACTTCTCTGGTGTTAAAACCTATGAGATAATTTTTTTTTAATATACTGTGTTATTATACAACATTCGAATTAGAGATTTTTTTAATTCTAAGAACAGCATATTTTTTTTTAATTCTAAAAATGACAATCGGTAGTAAAGTTTTGAGTCTGGGTTGACATTTTTTGACTATATAATATTTTGTAATAGTCACTTCTCTACTTCGCACAAAACAAGGTGTGTTACCAGTAATTATTGCTTAAATAAAAAACCTACTTACTTTAACCACGTTAGGATATAGAGCTGCACATAGAATGGCTGCCAGCAGCCTGTCATTGTTTCCGTTTGTGTTTAACTAAAAGAATTAAAAAAAAACATTTGCATTATTATGTATTTGTAGACAGTGTGTGTTTTATATGTATATATATAGAGAAAAAATAATTTCATGGCCAGATGTTCCGTAGCTACACTTCAGCACTACACAGTTTTTTTTGTCAAGGCTTACTATTAGTAACTTTTTCTCACTCTAATGAGTGAATGAGAACAAAAAAAGGGAAGATAAATAAAACTGTAATCCTCGACTGCTAATTATTATTAAAACAGTGGGAACCAGAAGTGAAAAAAAGTGCTGCAAAGTTTATTTTTGTCACTTCTAGGAAGCACTTTTCGCCTATTTCAGATATCCCTAAGATAATTGGAATTCTTATCACCATTTTTACTACAACCTATCTATACTGTATGAAAGAAAATATTTTCAGCAGTGTTGCATTGAAGTTTATTTAGAAATACATCATTAGACACACCTCTAATGTAAGTCCAAAACTCAATAGAAATTAACACTTTTCTATGAGATTTCAAATTAGCATTGATGCTTGGAAAAGTATTTCTACCGGTGAAGATGGATGGAAAAAAAACCAATAGGAATATATTGGTAGACTAACATTAGCATTCATAGTAACAAGTAAAACAAATAAATATTTATATATTTACTTCTTCTCCCGTAAAACTGGCGACAGAATCTTTCCTCAATTTTTTCCTCAGCGCTGGCATCTCAGGCACAAACCCTATGGAAGCGAGAAGCCCTAACAGCTGATGTTTGATGTCGGCCAACATCACTAACGTCTTGTGTGAGAGGAAATGCTCGTTAGCGAATACGAGGGCAGCGTGTGTACTGGTTTTCATCGCCTGTTGCCATTTCTAGGGAAATAATAATTAATTAATTTAAAAAACATTTCTAAAACATACTTACAGAGGTAATTTTTATCATAGAGATGCATTGTCAGTAGAACTGAATGTGTAAAAAAATTCAGCTAAATCGGACGCCGGGAAGCGGGTCAAAATTAACCTTCAAGATTTGACCCAAACAAACAAGCATTAAAAGTTAAGTCAAAGCTTGTAATAAGTGGGAAAATATATTAGGGTTGACAGGCCTGTTGATCAAATAGTTAGTGACCTGAGTGTTAAGCCAGAGGTTTGAGTTTAATCCTCACATGGGACAAAAAATGGGTGATCCACAATTTTCCTGGCTGGGTTTTCTTTATGTTGTTCATTTCAATGTTTGCAAACATAGAAATATGTCCTAATGCGAGTTATTTTTTATAAACAAAACAAAATGCACCATAGACAATACGTGAGATAATGACCTTTGTATTAACAAATGATTTGCAACTCGCATATAATATGAATAATGTCGAATACATTTATTTAATATTTTAAATAAGTAAAGATCATCACTAAAAGGTAGATGTAAAGGATTAAACTCATATTTAGGGATACGTTTACGTTACATTATAACAGTGGTAGAGCGAATGAGCAGGCTCAACCGGTGCGATACCACGGCCTTATAGAAAACCGGTTGTGAAGCAACAGTTGCGTTCCATTTCCCCGAAATTTGTGAGGTTTCCGGAGGCCCAGCTCCCCCTTTCCTCTCTGATCTTCCCTCATCCACCCTCTCCTCTTTCTTATCTCCCATCCCCCATCCCTCATCACCCTTAAAGGCGGGAAACGCACTTACTTTGCTGGTGTCCATGGACGGCGGTTGTGACTTACAATCAGGTGACAAGTCTGTTCTCTTATATTATTAAAAAAAAACTTGTATAATATTTATTTTCCAAATAATAGAGCTGAAGTATCACTTTTGTAACTTTTTTAATCCCCATTTTCATTTACCTCTTCCTCATAACACTTGCAACCTTTTGCTACACGTATGAGTGCTTATTACTATTATGAGACTTACCCTGTAAGCTCTCAGGGTCGTTAGTTGATCACTGTTTGAACATGCAAACTCCCTTCGTTTTGCATCGGCTTCAGCCTGAAAAAAATCATAAAACTTTTAGCTATTTTGCAAACATTTTCCTTGAATACTACCTCATAAATAAATTATCAACACATATTACTTAATTATGTAAGAGTTATATCACATCTTAAAAATAGCCAGTTCGAGTTACTGATACGCGACTCTGGCGTTCAGCTATTGCTTAGACTTCTCTATCCACATACAAGCAATACATAAACAACACAAAATAGATATTTTATTTTGAATATATTCGCACTTTCCAATACTAATAAGCCTGCGTCCTTTTATTTAGTAATAACATACATACATACGATCTCACCTGTATCCCCTAAGCGGTAGGCAGAGGTGTATTGGGCACCCACCTTTTGCCAATTATAGTTTGGTTCCACTAACGTAATAGGGGCAAGCCTATTGCCGTGTTTGCAACCAGGCACTGTTTGACTGTATACATACTGTCTTATAGATAAGTCTGATCCCTTAGTCACTTTTTACGGCACCGGGAAGATGGGGTGGCCCTATTCTACCCTTGATTAAGCAAGTGGAATAAAATTATAGTTGTTAAAAATCGGATCTTTAATACAATAAAGCTTAGCTGAGCCGTTAGCCGTATTGGCCTTTTTTTTTAAAGGGATACTCTGCTTACCAATTAGTGGCTATAGAAGTATGTAAAATGTAATGACCACTATTATAAAAAACACTTTACCTTCTTCCCGAACGGCGCAACAAACGGACTCTTATGACTGAGGAAGGCAGCCATTGTTAGTGCGGAGTCCACACAACAGAATATAGCCCCGAACAGTATGAGTTTGCCGATCCGTACGTCCACTGGCAGTGCTGCCAAGTGGCGGCCCAGTGCAGTCAGAGACAAGCTCTTGTCTATAGCACCCACGTCTTGTAGGCGAGAGAGGGCGCCATCTATGTTTTGTTTTGTTGGCGGTTCTATGGTTTTGCCTTAATGTGAAAGGAGTTTTTTAATTATGGTGAGTCATAGTACTACTATATCTATAACTAGATCTTACTAAGCTAAAATCCATATTTAAGATTTATTTAAATTATGATTTTACATTGTTTAGGTCGTGATGAAGAAATCGCAGATACAAATCAAAATGTTTTTTACCATATACCTTATGTCAATCTTCTTTCATTCATCCTTTCGATATGAACGAACCAGTATAGCATACTTTTTTAGTCACTACATCCTCTTTCACACCACACTGCTCCCTTATAACACTATTCCTCTGTCACTCAATTTCACATTAGCTATACTCCTCAATGCTCTCATTTCTACCGCATTCATTCTACTTTCGTGCTTCTTCTGCCATACCCATACCCAAATAATAGTAGAACAAAATGAAAACAACTACGTGTGTAAGCCTCTTACCTACAGACACTTACTTAATAATACTAGAAGCATCTTTAACTTATGTCTGTAAGTTAACTAGTCTTTTATGGGATGATGATACATATGTGATATCACAGCTTCAATTCGCCACACAGTAGATATTGTGACTATCCCAGTATTAGTATCCCAGGTACAGTATTATTTTTTACCACTAAGACACATATTTTTCAATTACTCACCTAAAACCTCATGTATACTCATATCTTGAAACAGCGGCAGTATTTTTATCTTCAACACGAGCTGTTCCAGCGGTACTCTATGTATCTCGGGTATCGGTTGGTCCAGAATGTTATAATTATAACGATGAGATGTGAAGAGATGTACGCAGACTCCGGGCATCACTCGTCCCGCGCGACCCTTGCGCTGTTTAGCGTTGGCGCGGGAACACCACACTAGGTCTAAAGATTCCATGTTGCGATTAGAGTCGAATCTAGGAGTTAAATTGTTAAATTAGATTATTATCTACACAAATAAATAAGATTGAGAAAATACAAGTGTCTGTTTGTTACATAATAACTTTTATTATATGCACCTTAATGTTTATAAGGTCTTCACACAAAAAAAAAACAGCAGAAACGGTTTCATCAAAAATTTAATTGGTAGATATAAAGAAGATAACTTAGGCTACAATAAGGGGTGGGCAGAGTTGTATTAAACACCTACATTTTGCAGATTAGAATTTGTTTGCACTAAAGTAATTGGGGGCAAGCCTATTGCCGATAATCTTGGACTTTATGACTGTTTAAATACTTTTTGATAGATAACAATCCGATCCCTTAGTCGCTTTTTACGATATCCAAGGAAAGATATGGGGTTCTCTGGCACTCCGCCGAGACCCACAAGGCAAAACTATTGGCTGCTTTCAAATAATAATTAGGGTTTAGTTTAGTTTTTTTTTTAAATATACATATGTAGGTAGACGTAGAAGCAAAAATGCGCGCGCGCGCTTATTTTAGACTGACTGATTTAAAGCCATAATTAGATACACTCATGTACTAAGGTTTGGAAGTTGTGTTTGTTTCGTGGATCACTTTCGTTTATCGTTGCAGTATATAATTATTTTTTTCGGTATAGCAACGTAAACGGGTCACCACCTCACCAAGAAACCATACTATTTTCTGTCACAAGAGCATGGATACCCTAGTAAGAAAGCTTTTGAGAATATAACTAAAAATCTATTTAAAAACCGGTAATGACTCTTAAACAGCTAAAAGACTTTATGAGAAAATTTACCTGTGGATAATTGGATATCATTTGGTTGGTAAATGGGTAAATTTATTTAAATATATTATTTTTTTTTTGACATACCTTTTCTCTTTCATCCGACCGCAGTCTATAACAAACACACAGTCATCTATAGTGACGGACGTTTCAGCAATGTTGGTAGAGAGCACTATCTTCCGCGCGCCGTGCCTCGGTTTCTTGAACACCAAGGCCTGCTCCTCACTAGACAACGTCGAGTGGAGCGGTACTAGCACGTACTTGCCGGTTCTGTACAATTGATTTTTAATATAGTATCATTCATTTTTAAAACAATGATATAACTTCAAGGCACCTATGAAAAATTGTAATAAGCTCAATTTAATATCATATCGTCTTTAAATGTAAACTGGAGCAATATTGAGTAAAACCAATAAAAATCTTTTGTTTATTCGCCTATTTATATCCGCATTCGGTCTAATTCATGTATCACGGGGAACTTTAGAAGTATTCAAATACACAAAGCACACGTCAATAATTATTGATTTAAAAAAAATTACAAATGATCTTCCATCTTGGAGATATTGTAATATTTTGCTTCAAATATAAATGAGATCACAAGACCAAATCCATATAAAAATAGAATTGATATCAAATAAGTAACATACGCAAACACAACAAATTTTTTTTTTTTTTTGTAATATGCTCTTGTTAGGTAGTATAATTATTTGGTACATCTCTAATCCAGAAGGCCCACGAGCACAGACTGACAGACTGACTTAATACTCGTGGGCCTTCTAGATCCATTAGACATTTTATTGTCTGTAGCCGTAGCATTAACGAACCCAGTATATTATAAAGTCAGCAGCGCACTTTTAACTTACGTTGGACTGAAGGTATGGCTCTCAGCAAGTTGGTCGTGGAGTGACATAATTTCTGCGATGCCCGGCAAGAATACCAACACAGCGCCCTCTCGCGGCCAGTTGTGGTCACCCTCCACTATGTAGCTGAGAACATGTTCCACTAGTTCTAAGTTTATCTGTAAAAATATATAAATTAAACAATATAACACCACATTTTTACACAATTGCGCAAGTAGGAGGGTTATGTTTTTCGACATTTTTACAAATGTATGTACATGTGTAAGTATGTATGTATTTTTGTATGTATGTATTTTTTTTTTATGGATTTGGATATGTGAGGTGTCATTTGAACCACCTTAATAGTGGCAGCTTAATAGTGACATTTCCAGATAATGTCAGTAGAAAAGGTAGACAGCAAGCGTTATGCATTCAATGGGTACAAACTGTAAATGAGAAATGAGTTTTATTTCTTTTTAATTTACAACTGGTTTACAATCACAAAGTAAGGTCTTAATGATAAATAAATTTAAAAATCCGTGCTTCAAGGAGACTGTAAAAAATTGTGTAAAACGATATTTACGTTCTTACAACTCTAGTTATTAACAAACGCCTATATCCCCCAAAGGGTAAGCAGAGGCATTTCAAACGCCTTCACTATGCCAACCATTACTTAGTCCCACTAACGAAATTTAAGCAAGCCTATTACCGTCAACCGGGCACTGTATGACTGCATACATACTGTCCGATAGTGAACAGTGCCTTCTCATCCACCGTGAGCCACACTGCTACTTATATAAATATCAATATTACCTTTTCTGTATCCATAAGGTACATGTTCTTGCATGTTGTTTTACTGCACTGTGGGTACCTAGCAACCATTTGTGCAATGTTGAGATTTTCGTCGTGAATAGTTGTCTTGGGTGGTTTGTTGGAGTCTGCACGGACATCAGACGTTTCCAATTCTGTTTCTAAATCTTGTTTCTTTTCGCCTAGAAGTAGATTTATATGTAGTATTTTGATATTGTTTTAAAAATAACATATGGAATATCGCGAGAAAATCTTTTTTTCGGAAAACAAAAAATATCGAGAGATGTTTTTTTTTATAATAATAACATATGAGGACAGGATGGGGAAAGAGGAGAGGTGGAGCTGGGCCTCTAGAAACCTCAAGAATTTGAGAAATGTAACCGTTGCTTCACAACTGATTTTCTGTGAGGCTGTGGTCTAGCACTAGTAAACATGGCTCTACTACGATAGTTTTTGATTTTAAATTATTTTTAAGCTCAAAGCTGAGATGCTTTTGTCACTGTAATGGTAGATTCAGAGGAGTTTCAAAAGCTTCAAGTCAGTGCCCTAAGACATAACAATATCTTTTTTTGCAATTAAAGTTTCATTTAAGGAACACATAAGAGAATATTAAAAAATACTTACCCTTCTTCAATTTTCTTCCATAAGGTCCATTTTCCTCTAGCACGTAATTAGTCATATCCATTATATCTTCCAGAAACAGTTGTTCTACAGGGAATGTTCTGCCTGAAAATAAACCATTTCATTATAATAAGAAAATTACTAAAAAGTAGACAAATGAAAGTAAATAGTGTAAAGTAATGTTACATTCACAAAAATAATGTAAAAAGCCAACGTCACACGGTATTCCCAGACGGTCACCCATTCAAGTACTAACCACGCCCGATGTTGCTTAACTTCGAAGTTCGGACGAGAACCGGTGTGCTCAACATGGTATGGACTATTACTTACGTAGTTATTAAAAGTAAGATCTATACAAATGTATAAAGGAAAAATCACGCAAATTTCATACAAAACTCTTTCTATAATAGATAACATGTAACTTAACAAAAAATAATTATTTAAGAAATAAGACAAAAATATGAATCATAAAATCTATGTTATTAGAAACTATTTACCTGGTATTTCCAATACAGGAACTTTGTCAAAGTATTCTGAAAACAGATCAGCATTCAAAGTTGCACTCATCAATATAACTGTCAAGTCTTTCCTCACTTTGACAAGGTCCCTCAGGATGAGCAAGAGAAAGTCGCTCTCCTCTGATCTCTCGTGGACTTCGTCTACTAATATATGGGTAACAGATTTGAGTTGAGGATCGTATTCCAGTCTTCGGAGTAATATACCAGTCGTACAAAAACTTAGGCGCGTTTTGGACGAAATTTTGCTTTCCAGTCTTATCTGAAAAGTAAATGAAACGAGAATAATATAAACCTTCCCTCTACACACTACGATTAGTAATTTGGATACTCAATACTGCATCATTTTTGTAGAATTTTATTACTGTATTGAGTTTGCGAGTATCTAGCAGTGACCTAAAATATGATTGTATATTGGTTGCTAAGAAATGAATTGATGCATAAATGAGAGTGTAATCAGATCCAAAATGTAATAATTTCGTTTAAGGAGGAATGGAAGTTGTTAAATATGCATAGTAAAAATAGTATATAATACAGGTTAGACAAATAAAACACAACTACCCTTCATAAAAATGACTTATATAGCAGTCCAATTGTTTTCAAAAATAATATAGTCCGAGTTGCTCAGAAGTCAGGCTCTTGAGTTACACGTCCATAGACGGTGGTTGTCACTTACCAGATCATCAGATGATCCGTTTGTTCGTCTGTCCTCATATATTATAAAAAAAATCCCATACATACATTAACAGTTATAGAGACATGCTTAGACATGTATGGGCCGCCTCGACTGGTGTGGTACCACGGCCTCACAGAAAACCAGCTGTTAAACAATGCTTTCTTTGTGTGACCCAGTGAGTGAAGTTACCGACTTCCTTTCCTGTCTCTCTTTCCCATCCCCATTTTCCTACCCTCTCTGTCCTCCCTTTCTCCTACCCGAAAAGAGCACTCTTGTGACTCTTGAGTTGCAAGTGTTCATGGGTGGCAGAAGTCACTTACCATCAGGTGACCTGTTTGCTTGTGTGTCTTTCTATGCCATTAAAAAAATAAATGAACTCTGAAAACAAAACACTCCTTTTATTTGTTTGTTTTAGTTGGTTCTATAAAATCACTAAAAGTATGGCAAATTAAGGATGTTAAATTGTGTCACTGCAAATATTTATTATTAATATTTGTTCTAAACCATGTAGTACAAGCTATACTTATCATTAGATAAGAGAGTTCTGACTATTTTATTACCACAACATTTATTGAAACACCATAGTAACCATCAAAACAGGTATCAATCAACCAGAGTATTGAGTCAGAGAAGAGAATTCATAAGATGCTCAAAACAGGTGAAGACAATGTTTTTATTTATTTAGAATCATTAAATTGAAATATATATTAAAATTTTTAAAAATGTTTCTTACAAAAAATATAAAAAAATGGGATATACCTGGTAACCAACAACTTGTCCAGTCTTTTCAACTCTTTCTTCTGCCACTCTATCAGCAACACCAATAGCTGATATTCTTCTAGGTTGAGTACATATGATTTCAACATGTTCTGCTCCATCCTTACTAAAGTTTTCTAGCCAGTTGTCTAAGATGTACTGTGGTACTTGGGTACTTTTACCACAGCCCGTTTCTCCACTGATCACAACAACCTGAAAGAATTGTTTTATATTTTCTAAACAACACCTCATGAACCAGCTGGATTATATTCATATTGTTTTCATTTGATAGACCAATTCTTAGGGAAAGGGGCAAGCAATTGAACAGTTAACCCTTTTAACATGGACCTCAAAAGGCTGGCAACTCACTTGTGACTCTTGAATTGCGGTACTGCTGCTTGAGTACATGGGTGGCGGTAGTCACTTACCATCAGGTGACCCGTCTGCTCGTTTGTATAAAAAAAAACCCTATGAAATTATTTTATTGTTATATATTATAAGATTTTGGTATATTGTCTTCCAAAGATGTCACAATGAAATCATACTAACCTGTGATTTTTTTATAGTATTTAATATTTCATTTTTCTTTTTCCAAGCAGGCAATTTCCTTCTACCTGCCATCATTCTATTATATCTATCATTGTCTCTCTTTTCTAACCATCTCTTAGCTATATCCTTATTCTCTTTCAGCACCTCATCAAAATTAACATTAGACCTATTATTCTTGGTGTCGCCTTTTTTGTAATGTGATGGCAATTCTTTTTTACTTAAACTAGAATTGTCTATTAATTGAGGGAACAGAGCATCAGTATGACTGGGATATTCTCTCGTATCAAATTGTATAAAATTAATTATATCTTCCTCATTATTAAGTAATTCCACTAATGAGTATATGCTAGGTATACCATCTTGTGATAATGTTTTAGCTTCATCTAATAATCTTGCAGTGACCTTTAAAAATGTAAGCTCGGGAATGATGTTTGTCTGTTGTTCTGGTTTAAAGAACAATAAGGGAGGTTGATATGGGTAAACTGTGTCTTCAGGAAACCTTATTTCTAATTCATAGGTAACTTTTGTATTCTCCTTTGTTTCTGACTGGTCTGGAACACTATTTTCCTCTTTACTTTCATGAAGAAATTTACATTTGGCCCCAAATCTACAAGGGCCTTTGAGATATAATTTACACACTTCTTTTGGTTTAGTCTTAAAGTTACTGTTATAGTTTGTGTTTACTTTCTTTTTAGGGACCTCTACTTCTTTGTTTTCATACATTTTAGTAAGATAGTCTAGATTTAATTTAACTGTCCATACATTATTGTCTTTAATTTTGAAACTGGTGTCATATATTGATTCCAATACAGCTTTCTCATCTAATCTCATTTCTAGAAGCTCCTGCTTATTAGGAACCTCCTGTGGTTTATCTTGCATATCAATATTGAAATATTTTAGGAAAAGTATTTCTAACGCTTTGTCTATATTTTCTGCTGCAACATCTAATGCTTCTGCACAGTGAGCTTTGTGGAAACTATATCTACAATGAAAATATAAATAAAACTTAATTACTATTATAGCAAATAGGATAACATTTTCATAATGTTAAGATAAAAATGTTTTCCTAAAATAAAGTATTTTGACTTATTATGTAACATTAGAAATTTACATACCTCTCTAATTTAGCCAGGGCAAATGCTCTTAGCCTAGCCTCTGATGTCTCTATATCAGGCTTTATGGACAGAGAGTAATCACATCCACCTTGTACTACAAGGTTACCTCGCTCCATCCAGTAACGGTTCCCCAGATTTGAACCCTTATCCTGAAATACAAAAATAGGTTACCATATATTAAACAAAGCACATTTACTTTACAGCTAACATGACTGATATAAAGACTGGGCAAACAGAAAAAGAGTTGATTGTAAGAGATTGTCTACGCATGATAAGGCCGCTTATTGTACAAATCACTTATATTTTTGAAGTAAAACCTTATTCAAATCAACAAAGTATTATTATTATAAATTATTAACATTACTAAAATCATACACTGAAAGTATATATATATATATATATAGAAAGAAAAAATACTTATATGTACATAGGCAAAAGCTAGTCATTAGAAAATAAAAATGTGAGTTCTAATATTGTGCAATAATTTTCAAAGATGCCTGCTTCTTTTTGATATTTGATTATCTTCTTTAAGACTTCTTAAGATTGAAGTGAAAGCAAAATTTATAACTTACCTTATATAAACTGGCACTCCCAAGTTTGAAATTAGGACCATGAATGAACCTCAGAGTGTCCAAAACAATTTTTTGTGAATCTGGATTCAGACGTACAGTCTGCATTTCCACTTTAAGATTTGGATGAGGATCTGGTTCAGGCTCATTTTTCGGTTTACTGAAAGAAATAAACAATAAAAATAATAAATAAAATAGTCATATAGTGCCTGGTTGAGGGCAATAGGCTTGCCCAGCCTAAGTTAGTGGGACCAAATTCGAATAGGCAGAAATGTAGGTTTTTAATATACCTCTGCCTATCCCTTATGGGAATAAAGGCGTGAGTATGTGTAAAATATGTTATAAAAAGAGTTTGCAATAATTTAGTAACAGTATTATCTACCGAATCCTAGCATCAACTGGTTCTCTCAAGAAGAGATCTTCTGCTAACTGCCTGCTTTGATAATCCATTTTAACAGCAGTATAATAATAAACAGAAGAAAATATATAAAACAGCAAAAACGATTTCAGACGAACATAGGCGTATAAGTCTATGTGCGAGCCGAGAGCCCAAGACGAGACGTCTTGTGTCGTTGTGTCAATCTGTCAATCGAAACCGTTTAGTTAACTTTAACTGCTGTAAGATATAAATCATAAAGTAAATTTGTATTCTTTGTACACTAGGAAAATATATTGAAATTACGCAATATTTTATTTCAGTTATTTAATTTAAAAAAATGAAATATATAGCTCTCTTAATTATTTATAATTATATAACAGTACTTAATTTGGGAAGATAGACAATAAGATATAAAAAACGCAAATTACGTTTCAATATACGCAGGTACCTATACATTTATTTTATTTGTATTATAAATAGAGGTACTTATTAAGAATGACACCGTCACATGAGGAGGAAGAATAAGTAGATAATATACAAGAGAAGAGAAGCTTGGTTTTATTTACATGAAGTTTTAGATTATCTAAGTAAAATAATCACAATACAAATAACTTTTTAATGGATGTGAACATTTTTATGAACTAACTAAATAAATTCAAAAGTAAAACGGTGAAATATGGTAGGTATGTGCGTGCGTGTATCTAAGTACAGAAATAGGTATAGGTAAACCAAAATCCCATAGCACAAAAAATATGAAAGTACGATTTTAATATGGCAATGTAATCTGTCATCTGTAAAGTCAAAATACGAATTGTGATAGTCTTACTCTTTATCGTATATATGTATGTATACGTTATGTTTGTTTCAGAGTTCTAACTCCAAAACCAGATTCACAACGAGTCTAATTTTAACAGATTTTCAAAGTTTCCGTCCTCTTACGCCATCGGCATCGCTTGCCAGAGATAAAAAAATAGAATACCTTTTAACGAACCGACTAAAAATATACAGTTCCGTTACAGGTGTCTTTGGCCGGTGGTTAAGGTACATAGTACATAGTCTAGGAAGGATCTCCCTCGACCCACGACAGACATGACTACCTGTCCACAAAACAGGTGGTCTCAAAATGCAATGGAGCTGCTTCCCTCTCCAGTCTGAAACGGCTAGGATAAGCTTCCCCCATCTATAGCCGTCTAGGGGTCGTGACGTTGTTGGCCCCACACTTGCCACTCCACCAAGGCGTATTTAGCAGTATCCTCGGGATAGCCTCCGCAGTGAAGGCATGTTAGCGTTAGCTCCCGGTCTATGCGACACAGATACTTTCCGAAGAAGTCATGGCCAGTAAGCACCTGTGGCAAGTGTGTGGTGAAACAGGGTGCCATGTTGCCTTTCAAGCCATTTATCCATGACGGCCCTCACTTTTTTTATCCTGATTTTGTATTATTCTAGTAAGTTGAAGAAATCACTATGATCACAAGTGAGAACTATTGTTTCCAATTTTAATCTCAAAATTTGATCAACGACAATCTGCGATATTAAAGTGCGTTCATACATTGACCGGTGAGTAGGTTTGACTAGTTTTGATACATCATTATTTGTACGTATGTATGTTTTCTAAGTGCTTAATGTATGATTCTTTTAAATGGGTTTCTAATCCTATCATATGACGTATTATCGCTGAAGGAAGGACGAACGAAGGAGTATTTTCTACACCTGCTTGACTTGACTACACCACAAAAAGGGAGAAGGTGGCGAAACAAATAAACTTGGACAGTTTTGATTTATAAGTGATTAGTTTGTTATTTTATTATTATTATTTATATTGTACTTAAACTGGAAAGTATGTTCCTAATTATGTTTAGTACTATAGGCTTATACTAACAAATAAATAAATTAAATATGATTTACATATTGCACATGGATCGTGTATAACAAATGTTGGCAAAGCAAAGATATTGCAGGTAAATCCAAAAATTTTTCTACAGGAGCGAGGCACATCAGTATAAATACTAGTATGACTGTATATAACAGTGGTATCCCCCTCTCTTCTTGCCCTTCCCCTCACCGCCCTCAAAGGCGGGCAGCGCACTTCCAACTCTCGAGTTGCAGGTGTCCATGGACGGCGTCGTCACTTACCAAGAGATAACCCGTCTATTCGTATGTTCCCCTATAATATGAAAAAAAAGTTCTGCTTTAAAATATAATAGAAAAAATAACATTAACCCATTGCGTGTAGGTACAATTAAATGTCATTAATGGACAAAATATTTGGATAAGCTCGTACCCGTACCTTAACTACAACTTTATATTATCAACTACTATTAACTAACTATTGTTTAAAAAACGTAAATAATTATACTTATAGAGACTTTTTGTATATAATGCGCACCTGCATTCGAAATTGTATTACCTTTTTGATTACCTGCTTGACGGTGGCGATGTTACTAACGATTTGTATGTGGTGTGGGTGGGTGTGGTGGTGTCGTGTACTGTGTGCGGTGTTATCTAATATGTAGGTACTCTACCTATATTTTGTACTATACATTTTTATATTCACATTACACGTATGCGAAATCCTTTAAAAACAATAAAACAGATTATTAGACATGATTTTTTAATATGACTTCCTTTCTGCTTCCTTCCTTTGTTATGATACTGTCGACTATTTAAGTAAATATATCCAAGTCTTAATTTGGTGTTCCAATGGGGACTAATCCCACTTACATTCATACCGATTAAGGAAAAAAGAGCCTGCGACAAAGTTAAGAAAGTTTCTCGTGTTTGAATCGAACTCCCGACCTCCAGTTCAGCAATCAGGATCACTAACCACTAGAACCACGGGCCCGTCAGTAAATGTAATTAAAAGTATATAGGAGAACGAAACATTTAAAATGTTCGCCTCTCTTTAGCAAAGATAAGATAGGAGAAACTTTGGACACTTTAGGGTTTCAAGTTCTGTTTTTCATTCTAATAATACTGAAAGAAGAGAAAATAATGGAAGAAAGATTCCAAAAACGCCTTAACACAGGGAAATCCACCTTAGTTGACTATAGATCGTTACGGATCGAGGTGATATTGACGCTAATCGCGGTGTACATCTCACCAATCATTCGAATGATATGGCAGTCTTTGGGTTACAGGAGTTTAATGGACAGACGGATAGAGCAAGTGTATGTATCGCTAATTCGGAAAAATCATGTAGTTATCGCAGTCATGCCGTCCTTGTGGATAATTCTTCTTTTTTTTCTTTTATATCAGAAGATCCTTTACCTGTGCTCAAACCGAATATAGAGATTGACCTCGACATCCCAAAATAGACGATGGAAATAGGAAGGGTATGACCATGTAAATATGTTAAACATGATATTGTTATATATAATACAATATCACAAAGTGTTATATAAAACAACCCTTGAAAAAGTAATTTACATATTCATGTCATAGAAACGACATCTTTGAAATACTATACAATCGTGACTTAGTCAAAATTTCGAATAGTCAGGGAGCCAGTATTTAAAGGAAAGCGAAAATAAGCTGGTTTGTGAGTGCAGATGACTTCACTGTTTGGTTTTCGGGTTATAAATATTTACTTACCCGCGATAAGATTAAAGGAAAGCTGAACTAGGACCAGTTACTGTAGGTGTAGCGGATAGCCTTTTCACCTTTAATTCGTTCAAGGGCAGGACGCCGGGTTTGACCTGAATTAGATCACTATGTGGTTAACCGGTAGGTAGGTTTTCTTCTATTTATTGTTGTATAATTTATTCATAACTTTTAACCTGTCTGTAATGTTATTTATGCTTTTGAGTAAATACTATTCATAGCGATGGCACACAGTTAAATGCTTGCTGATTTTACATTAATGTGTTATACCTTTTCATTTTTTTTTCAATTTCGAGCATGTTATACAAACTGACTAAGTAGAGCAGTCCATTAAAGGTATTTTCTATATATATTGAAAATTGGGTATGGCAGAAGAAGCATGAAAGTAGAATTAATGCGGTAGAAATGAGAGCATTGCGGAGTATAGCTGATGTGAAATTGAGTGACAGAGTGAGGAATAGCGTGATAAGGGATCAGTGTGGTGTGAAAGGGGATGTAGTGACTAAACTAGAAAAAAGTATGCTGTGCTGGTTCCTTCATATCGAAAGGATGAATGAAAGAAGATTGACAAAAGGTAATTATGGCAGAGGTAAATGGAGTTGTCATAAGAGGAAGACCAAGGCGAATTTTCTTAGACCAATTCCAAGAAAATCTAAGCAAAGGCCAGGTCAAAAGTACCTTTATCCGACGAGCCTGTATGCGGAACGGAATGAAAGATGAAGAAGCGAGAAAGGTATGTCAGAATCGTAGCAAATGGAAGGAACTGACCTCTGCCTACCCCTATGGGAAAGAGGCGTGATATTATGTATGTATATTGACAAGAAATCTCTGTTAGGACCCTGACTCCTGAACAGGAGGTCGTGGGTTAGATTCCTACACGGGACAAAAATTTGTGTGATTCACAAATAGTTATCCCGAGTCTGGGTGTTCTTTGAGTCCGTTGATTGAATGCTTGCAAAGAGCCTCGCGACACGGGAATTATTCCTAATGCGGGAGTTTTCAGTTAATAAAAAGAAACAACTGACCTAGATGTTTGGCACTGGAATAGCTTATGATTAGTACTCTTTATGTTGAAAATTTCAACGCCAACTAAGTTGCGAGTAACAGCTAGTATACTGTTAAATAATCACCAGCTACTCGCCTATAGATATCGAAGCTAATTAGCTCCTAGCAGTATGTCATCGAGTCGCTAACTAAATATGATCACGACTTCAGCTAGATCACACATCAAAGAAGTGTGCAGTAGATTTCAAGATTCAGCTACGTGTTCACTAAATATTGTCACATTTAAGTTGTCTTCATAACACTTGATGATTCTTGCACTTTTACACCTGGAGGCTCTCTTTTCATTTAAGGAAGCGAATAAAAACAAAATAATTATCGTGTATTCCTAACAATATGAACACCTTATTATAAAGAGCATTTAAACTAATCTGTCATTTTAATATGCAATCTTATCTTCTGCTAGAAGTTCCCGTAGTTTCAACTGGTGATCACTTTGGTGATCTTAAGGCCACACAAAAAAAAACAATTAAATCTAACTTTAAGCTACATAGAATAGTTCGTTTAAATAAACAAACTAACAAAAGCTCTTTAGCTTTGTTGTACATATACTGCTACATTGCTATATTCATGTTAGTTAAGTGCTCAAATAAGGTGAGTGCTTCTAGAGTAATGGGCACCTTGAGTGGTGAAATCCTCCTAAACCCATTCCAAGGGCCTCTATCCTTTGCCCGCTTGGGCTATACATTTTCGACTATTTCTACGATCCATCTTTTAAAAGGTATATACAATTTTAGCCCTTAGGCATTGCCCCTTTTATTATGGGATGGGAGGCAAACGAGTAGGCGGGTCACCTGATGGTAAGCTTCTAAAACCACCCATGAACACCTGCAATTCGAGAGTCTCAATTGCGATTGGTATGGATATGGTTACCAATTTGTTATTATTTATGACTATCTTTCATCCCTCGTTTTCTGAATATGAACTGCTCACTTCCATTGCAATGTCATGACCGCATCAGTTGCCATTGTTCTTTTCCTTATCATATATATAATAAACATTTGACTCTATTTTCGAATTTCATGTTCATTTAACTCCTCTCTCCAGTTCTCCTCCAGTGTAGATGTCTAAATAAATACGTAATCTCACCAGTTTACTGCTTTTAATGTTATATGCATTGTCTAATATACTTAGCACCTAACCATCTCCATAAATTTTGTCTGCAAGTAGTCAAACCTAAAAATAGGTATAACTAAAAAATCTAAAGTTTTTGTTCTAATACATGGCAATAATGGTACAAGGTCGACTTAAATACTTCTTCATTCGTAAAAAACAAAAACGAAATAGTTTTTTTTTAATGTTGTAATGTCTGTAGTTTTGTGGGAATCAAATTATCAAATTCGTGTTACGCATCGCATCGCAAATATTAACGAAACTTTTCCTTTAAAGAATACAAAGTTAGAGACCAAGTAAAATAATTAAAAAGCATAAAACTCGAATGCATTATAAACTTTATAAACTACATATTTTTTGGTGACGTTATCTCAAAATTTTAAACCTAATGACACTCTTAATAGTAAGGCGATTCAAAAGATACCCAACACTACTAACTCATACATCGGCTTCTAAACCTATGATCCGCAAACATTCTAGATGCAGATCGCTGTGTTACTAAATGATATAATATGTATAAATAAAATAATGTGTAATTCCAATACGGTGAAGTGATTAAGAACTCACGTAGAATACTAATTTCGTATCGGAAGATGATCGGAAAGGCTAACATTGATGATACAATGTTGAGGCCATTGTGATGTACATGTTGTTAATATGCTATGGACTAAGTCCTCACAGGATTGTGTATGTACCACGCTCTTTCATGACGCAACGTGTGCTAAGGAAACAAATAAATAAGTTGACATTCATTCCCAACTAGTTGTGTATTTATTTAATTTTTTGCAATACGTAAGAAGGCAGACCTAATGCCGTTAGTGATCCTGACTGCTTAGCCAGAGGTAGTTAATTATTCCTACACTGAAAAAAAAAATTGTGTCATCAACAATTTGTTGTTCCGAGTCTCGGAGTTCTTTGAACCCACATCGACAAAGGAATGATTCCTTTGCTAATCATAATGCTAATGAATGATAATAATAATAATTTATTGCTCTCTGATCCTCTTTTTCTTCTATTTACATAAAGTTATAAATCACTTTTGTTTTAATATACAGAAATAACCTTTAAAAGAATAGCTATGTTCAAAATTATATACGAACTCATATTGGAATTAATTAACATTTATATTTTAACATATCTGTTTATTCTAGCTCTTTCTTGATACCTTTTTTGGCCAGTGTACTTATAATCGCAAAATATTTACAACTAACTGCTTTGAATAAATCATCCTTATATCACGGGGGATTTTACAAACATACAAACAGCAAACACAAAGTACACCCAGATTCGTGACCACTATTTATGGATCGCACAATTTTTGCTTCGTGTGGGAATCAAAACCATGACGACAAACAGGCCAACTGGATGAGTTAATCTCCGGAAGAGGCACACCGATGCTCAGAGAAGATCGCTCTTGCTAAAAAGAGTCACTTAGGTTACATAGATTTTAGAAGATTCAATAATAGTATGTATAGGGCGATGGAAGGATTTTGCAAAACTAAAAAAAAAATTGGTGGTCTGTAAAGTCGGTTTACTGACGATAATTTAACGTGACAACGTCATAACAAAACATTAATAAAAATGTTCGGACGCATAGGCCAATCGAGTGGAAGAGAGATTGATGTGGCGCAAGCGTACAATGAGCGTAACGGGACAATGAGTCATCCTTTTGTGCGTGCAGCCGGCGTTCATAGATTTATTAGACGTTGTCACGTCAAAAAGTACACTACTAATATCTGTCATAAAGCAAAATATATTCAATGGGAGTCTTTCTGTTTTCAATTAATCTAAAGGTAAATCGAATTTAGCGCACCTGTATGGTGCGGTACGAAAAATAGAAAAGAATAATAATTGTTTACTCCCCTTAGAGAACTAACGGTTACGACAGGCCCGGTGGTCCCTGACTGCTGAACCGGAGGTTGGGGGTTCACACACACGGAACAAAAATTTTTGTGATCCACAAATAATTGTCTCGAGTCTGTGTGTTTTTGTGTGCGTTCATTAACTGTTTGTAAAGCCTCCCACGACACAGGAATTATTCCTAAGGAGAAGTTGCCCTTTATCAAGTAGAAAAAAAATACGTTCAGTCTTTGGGGACTGCCGATAGATGTGAAAACTAAGTAACTTGTGAATTATTTTTTTTTTTGAACATTGACAAAATCTTGTATTTTATAGGTGAACATAAAAATATATAGAATATAAATTAAACATAAAATCTTACATTTAAAATTAAATTATAAACTTGTGAATTGTCATAGTCAAGTCAAAGTCAAAGCATTTATTTCAAATAGCCCCAAAAGGCACTCTTGAACGTCAACATTTACATTGAAATAGAATTGATTCTAGTCGCCCCTACGTCGCCCTGACACATACATATATACGCAGTATACAAACACTCGTAGCTCATGTTCGGTGAAAACAGTGCAAGGTATTATAAAGTAATAAACATATCAATTAAAATAAAGTGGTTAATAGTTACGTTCATTTTATTTAAACAATATTTTAACAATCTAAAAACTAGACTACATTTTATTTGTAATATCAGTAAGTTATTCAACATAATATTTATTATTATATAATAAATATTATGTTGAATATCTCTGCTCGCTTTGTTGATAATCTTATAATTGATGTTTTTAGTTTACTTATAAAAATATGGGTTTCTTCAGAATAGGATGGATCGAATACTTATCTACACATTATAAAGTAAAACTGATTGTTTGTTTGTTTGTAGGGGTTAATCTCTGGATCCACCGATTCGATAAAATATATAATATATCTTATTATGATGCATACCTTTACTCAGGGTTAAAAATTTATTTATTATATTAGCATTTGAGAATCAAGTCGAAGAAAAATGTATCATATGGGTATATGATAAATTTATCGGCGTGCGCTAGGCAAACGGTTCCAAATCTTTAGTAGATCTACAAAGTTTGCGACACCGTAAGTTTAACTCTTGTATGTAACACAGAATAATGTTTTTAGTTTGTTAAAAGAAAATAAAAGTTCCAAGGAAATGTTTAGTTGAATTTATAACAAACATTATATGTATTCGTATAAAATTAAAAGTTTAATCACGGAAATTTTATGAAGATTAAATTTGCCCTTTACTGCATTTAATTTAAGCGGATAGTTGAGAAGATAACTTGAGATAACTAAAAATGCAAGACAAAGACGGCCAGCGCGATTTTTATAATAACCATTTCGTTGCAATATATGCACATACGTACATATTATCATATTGTGCTCGTATGTGTATAGACCCAGTGGACACATTTATTTACCGAAGCTTGACCTGTTTGCTAGTAGAATATAAAAACACTTATTCTAATATTTTTTTATGATCTGCAATCACATCGAATTTTATTAAATCAGTCATCGCGGTTTCTTTTTGTTGTCTTTATTTTAATTAACATAACCTGATCTTTAAGCAGTACATGGGGATATAAAGTAAAATGTATCGATGACATAAGGAAGCAAATACTTTTCAGTTTATGATCAGAATACCAGTAATGTTAATACCTACAGTAGTAGTTATCCATGGAGTTACAGTAATTATTTCGCACAAATGAACATCGTAAATGTTAACCACCTGCTCCGTTAGGGTAATTTTGCATACATTACACATACATATAAATTTTTCTTCGACTTGGTTCACAAATGCTAAAATTTTACACTGAGGAAAGGTATGCATCATAATAATTATATACTTTATACAATTTTTGGAATCGTCAATTTCGTCAAAACGTCAATTATATTATTGCAATGCGATTACGTATCAGCCTCCTAAGCGCGGTAAGAAAATTGTATGCAAAGGTATTATTTAAAAGGGTACTGATAGAAACTGATGAAAGGATATGGGATGTGCAAGCAGGATTTGGAAAAGGAATGGGATGTACGGACCAGGTTTTCTCCTTGCGAGGCATAACCGAAAAGTTTTTGGCGAGACGTCAAAAAGTTCACTGCGTATTCGTGGATTTGGAGAAAGCCTACGATTGAGTGGAGAGGGATGAATTGTGGAGGGTTTTAACGGTGAATGGGGTGAACAGCCAGAATTCCAGCGCTTGTCCCAAGGTGAACGGCGCCTACACTGATTTATTTAAGATTGAGAAAGGGCTTAGACAGGGATGTCTTGCTTCGCAATGGCTGTTTAACTTATTCATTGATGATTGTCTGAAGAAAATGAAAGGGACAGAATGTGGCTTGAGAATTAATGGGTTACTCGTCAAATGTCTCCTACATGTGAATGAACAAATAACACTTGCGTCATCAGCTGAGCAGTTACAGGAGATGGTAACAAGCTTGCAAGGGACATTAGAAATAAAGGATATGTAAATTTATGTGAGCAAGACAGCAACTATGGTTTTTGAAAGAGATGAAAATAGAACGCTTTGTGAGATTATGATAGGAGGTAAAAAAGTGAAACAAGTAGATGAATTCATATATCGACCAAAGTTTACTAGGGACGGAAAGTGTGATGGTGATATAGAGCGAAGAGTGAGTGCGGGTAATGTTATCAATGGCGAACTTTTGCATACTTTTATGACCAGCCACAGAGTCTCAATGAACGCTCGCGTGGCTGTGCATAGAGACGTGTTGGTGCCAACACTTAGGTATAGTAGCGAAAGTTGGGTATGGCAGAAGAAGCACGAAAGTAGAATTAATGCGGTAGAAATGAGAGCATTGAGGAGTATAGCTGATGGGAAATTGAGTGAGAGAGTGATGAAGCGTGTGATAAGGGAGCAGTGTGGTGTGAAAGAGTATGTAGTGACTAAAATAGAAAAAAGAATGCTGTACTGGTTCGGTCATATCGAAAAGATGAATGAAAGAAGATTGATAAAAGGTATTTATATAGCAGATGTAATTGGAGCTGTTGGAAGAGGAAGACCTAGGCGCACGTTCTTGAACCAAGTTCAAGACAATCTTAACAAAGGCCAGGTCAAAAGTACCTTTAACCGACGAGCCTGTATGCGGAACGGAATGAAAGTTCAAGAAGCGAGAAAGGTATGCAAGAATCATAGCAAGTGGAAGGAAGTGGTCTCTGCCTACCCCTATAAGAAAGAGGCTTGATATTATGTATGTATGTATGTATTATACATACATATGCTCACGCCTGTATCCCTAAAGGGGTAAGCAGAGGTGTATTAAATATCAAGTTTTTTGCCAGCTGAATTTTGTCCTGCTAACATAATAGGGGGCAAGCCTATTGCCGTCAACCGGGCCCTGCATGACTGTTTACATATTATCAGATAGATAACAGTCCGATCCCTCAGTCACCTTTTACGACACCACCAGTATGAGAGAGAGTGGCCCTATTCAACTCCACTGTGAACCATAGGCCAAATATTATAATACGTAGATAAATATATTCAATTTTATTTGAACTTCAACCATCATGTTCAATTTTGTTTTTAAAATTATATAATTGCATAAATACTTTTCTCATGGTTATAAGTGGTACACGAGCAGACAGGCCACCAGATGGTAAGTGATTACCCCCGCTTATGGACACCTGCAAGGTGGATTATTCGCCTTAGTGATTTAAATCAAGATCAAGAAACGCAGGTGGATTATTCGCCTTAGTGATTTAAATAATTTGTAAATTGAAACTGTTTATTTCAATATTTTACAAGTATATTTGGCTATGTTCGTTTTGGACGGTAATCATAAACAAAAAACCTTACCTTTTGCAAAACTGGTTGTTGACGTTTACATTATAATTCGGACAGTTACTAATCTTAATTATAATTTTTACCCAAAACTATAACATTTACTAAGCAACAAACAGAAAATAATAATAACACATACAAAGAAACTCAAACGATATATTTTAACTTTCAGACTATAAAAAGTAATTAAAAGGCTAAGAATACTGACGGCATAGTTTACAGAACATAGTAAACTATGCCAAAAGGCACTAACCTCATAACAAAACTAATGTATGAGTTTCTCGGTCAATTATAATCATAATTCATCTCTCAAACACCAAAGAACCTTAAAAGGCAATAAAGTTCGCGCCGACGTGCGGATTAAGAACTTTCCTGTAAAATTTACAAACAATTAACTAATGTTCACCTTGTAATGAATGTTTGTATGGCTATTAGATATGACGGAATGAGGATGCGTTTAAAATCCTTGGATTTATTGCCAAAAATGACATGACATTGTCTTATTGTGGTTCTGAATTGCTAATCTACAACGAGGGCTCCTATGAATTTTCTTTTGATAAACAATATGGATATATTAACGCCAACAGCTTTGCAGATACATTTGTTGTTACTAGGAAGACCTAGGCGAATGTTCTTGGAGCAAGTTCAAGACAATCTAAGCAAAGGCCAGGTCAAAAGTACCTTTAATCGACGAACCTGCATGCGGAACGGAATGATAGTTGAAGAATTGAGAAAAGTATGCCAGAATCGTAATAAATGGAAGGAAGTGGTTTCTGCCTACCCCTGTGGGAGAGAGGCGTGATATTATGTATGTATGTATGTGTGTATGCTGTTTAGTGTGTGTCTCTAATTATATTGGTGACCAGTGAATGTTATAATAATTAATTTCTAAGTCCAGGTTTCTGTAAGTGCAACCTCTAAAAGTATTCTCAAATTATGGGGTTCTTATTTATTAAAAATATTTGACTAGTTCAGTATTTTCACCCCGTTGTGCACCCCTCGGAGTTTGAGCCCTTGACTCTTGAGCTGCAGGTGTCAATGGATGGCGGTTGTCACTTAGCATCAGGTGACCCGTCTATTCGTCGGTTCCCATATAATATATAAAAAAAAACCATACAACCGATTTTAAATTAAAAATAAGGGATTTAAAATTGCCTTGTGCTATTTTTCTCTCTATCATCAAGAACACGAAATTGCTGTCAATAAACCTTAATTGGACGTTTTAACCTTCAGGTTGTCATGAAAGTGACGCATAGACTTGGCTTTCTCGTTAATACCTTAATGCTTGTTAGCGGATCAACTATAGATTATCATGGGACGGTAAATATTTGATTGATGACTGTAGATGCTGTCATTGGTGAGTTTTGGATCTGTGTCCACCTCAAAGGCATTGATCCTTTAAAGAAAGCCTTTGGCTTTGGAATGTCAAAAGATTTAAAAAAAATTCGAATTATTATTAAAGTCTGTAGCTCAAGTTAACCTTTTTTTCGATTTGATCATTTTCGCTATAAACGTATAGTAAGCTATTTCATAAAATCTGTAGTAACGTAATAATGCAAAAAATATATTCCTTCTCTTTGCCCCAATTTATCCGCAAAGTATATATAAGTATCTATAAATTGTATTTTTATTTTACTTCTTATAGCATAAGCAAGGAACTTATGCTATATTGTGGCCCATACCTGCTTAGCGTACCACTCCTGCACCTGTAATCATCTACAAATCACAACCAGCGTTAAATATCTTGGCATTATTCTAGACAGGAATCTGACCTTCAGCCACCATTTAGATCTTCTTTCAACTAGAACACGCAAACTCATTTTTATATTTAAAAAAATGTTTCACATTGCAGATAAAAACATAAATAAAATGGATTGGTATAATAATATATAAAAAACATAAATTATATATTATTATACCAACCCATATTATCATACTGTATCTCGGTAAGGGACGGCGCAAGCAAAACAGATCTTATGAAAGTGGAAAGAGCACATAGGGCAGTTCTTAAGGTTAGTTATTCTTTGCCATTTTTATACCCTACTAGCGATCTTTACCAAGTCTCGGATGTCCTAACGGTTCGGCAATTGTATGTTTTAAACACCATTCTGAAGCAACATTCTCTCCTGCCGTTTGACAACTCCTGCACAAATAAGCGTCTCAAACATAAGGTTTGTCCCCCAAGTGAGAATCGATAATGCACAGCATTTGCAGGCATATTTTTTGGCTTCCTAGGAAGATAAAAGCGAGTAAAAAAAACTACTAGTAAATTTTGCTCTACCGCTTGTTTAGTAAAAACGGACTGTCTAGTACAAATGCGGGCTAACTGTGAGTTGGAGCGTTCTTTGTGTTCATTATTTGAATATTTGTAAAGACCCTCGCGATACAGAAATCAATACAGGAGAAATTAAAAAAAGAAAACGATTTGTGGAAATGAATTATTTATTTATTGGAATCATCAATCGTGGTGGTGTAAAGCACAGAAGTAGAGATTAGAAATAATTTCAAGATGTTTTTTGCCTTTCATAATTATTCATTGGTATTTGTATTATTATCACATTACGAAAACGTGTCTTGTAATAAATACGTAATTTATTAGAAGCTCAGTAATTTTATGCTATTTGTACTCAACGTGTTATCTCATAAAAAATATACAACATGTTTTCTTAGCACTATTTTATTATTATGGGTTTAGTAAGTGTTTGTCCAGATTATATTTTTCTAACTAATAAAGGAGAAAATAGTCTATCAGATAATAAGCTGTTATAAGGCGACAAGAGCGGCGGTGACTGTCAACGATTTGAATAATCACGAGTAAAGCACAATACTCTACGTGCTTTTTAAACAGTAGTTCTGTAAGAAATTGGTCCTGTCACATTTGATAGGATTAGCAGGAAAAGTACTTATATCCATGATATTTCTTTGAAGTTTTATCTTAAAAAGTGGTCCCTAAAGCCTTAATATACTTAGTCTAGCAAAAATAATGTTACATAAAAATTAAAACACAATCATGCATTTTAATTTTGTAATCTATCATTCTTATATGAATACTCATTGTGTGATATCAAATTGGAGTGGGGTGATAAAGAGAACCGAATGGTTGTAATAGCATTAAATAAAGTAGGTATTAAGCTAAATGCATTTTTTTAAACTTTCTCTCGGATTACTCGAATGTTTATGTAGCTGAGCTATTGATAGGTGCAATAAAACCTGCTCTGTTTGTGGTAAAAAAGATTTGACCGTCTACGTAGTATTTGTACGAGAAAGGCGATCAAAGCAGTGAAGGGAAGAATTCGAGGAAATCCTGTCCGAAAGCCAAAGATTACATTTTGGGAAATAAATATAGCACCTAGAATCATATGGCGTATTTTAAAAGATCAAAATAATAAATGAAAATCTGTTTATTAACTCACCACAACCTAAATTTACATCTATATAGATATAGATTTACATCCAGGTTGCATATAATTTCAATTCTTACATATTGTGGGGAGACTGGTATTTAAGCTGCTTAAGCTGTATATCAGGATATCAGGGCTCCATCACTTATACCTTGTAGTAAATTATTATTTTTTTTCCTATGTTTTAAACCTGCGATCAGTCGTCTAGACTATAATCAGGTGAATTGCAAGAGGTTGGAGTTTAGAGAGGTAGAACCACTGCTCCATCTCCCCTCAATAAGGCAGCACATCAGCACAGCACTGTCAGTAAATCATGTCAACAATTTTTTTGCTGAAGTAGGCAAAAACTAATTCTAATCTAATCCTAATTCAGTAGGAACTCCTGCGACGGTCATTTCTAATACTTCGCAGTCTATGGCAATGCTACAAACAAACGAAGAGGAGGTTTCATAGTTACTAATGTCTCTTCACAATGATTGTGCTGTGCGATATGACGGAATCTCGAGTGATCTACTAAAGCGACATTAAATTGCTATTGTGCCACCACTCCTATATATTTATTTATATATTTATTTCGACTTATATCACATTTTGTACAAAGGCGGACTTAATGCCTCAGGCATTCTCCCCCAGTCAACCTTGGGGAGTGGCAAAAATAAATGGTAGTAGGTGCAAATAGGTGAGAGAGGTACCAGTTTAATTGTTATAAAATATGATCTAATTATATACATATATTACTTTCATACATCATATAATAATATATACCTATATACATATATATAAATAAATACAAACTTATATACATATACCTACATACAACGCATATAATAAACACTATAAAAGTCTGGTAAATATGTACTAACGGTTTGAAATTTCTGCCAACTGATTAAACAGGAGGTCACGTACCCTCCTCTTAAAAGTGAAGCGGTTAGTGGACATCCTGATTTCGAGTGGTAGTGCATACCAGAGTAGGACTGAATGGACATAGAAGGAAGAGTTAACAAAGTCAGAGTTATGAGGGGGACATAAGAGAAGATTGTTGTGAGTGGAACGAAGATTTCTGTCGTGATTTGACGATAGAAACCGAATGTAGGGAGCCAAATAATGTGGTGGAGACGGAGAGTTAAGAAAAGAGAAGAGGGAAGTTAATGCACGTAGATTTCGGCGTTGGCGAATAGGGAGCCATTTTAACTCGGAGCGTAAAGCAGACACGTGGTCATACTTGCGAAGATTGAAAATAAATCGAATGCAGTTATTGAGAAGACGGTCTAGTTTGTTGAGAAGGTCTGCATTCAGGTCGAAATAGCACACATCACCATAGTCGATTATAGGAATAATAAGGGATTGCACTAGGATAGTTTTGGTCTTAGTGGGAAGGAAATTTTTGAGACGGTATAAATTTCGGAGACTTCTAGTAACTTTCTGACTTACATGAGTTACTTGGGCTCGCGAATCAAGCGTTGTGTCAATATGCAACCCCAGATCTTTAACTGCCTAGTTCAAGGGTATGACTGAGCCATTGAGAACAATAGGCGAGATGGAGGTGGTATTATGTGCATCTGTAATCTTGCACTCTCTACTGCTAAATTTCTCAAATTATTCGGGCGTATTTAATACAACCGATATATAAGAGTTGGGATAGATGCAATGTCAATAACTATACACCTATATATATACGATGTTTTAAAAAGTTTTTGAACAGATCGTGAACTGAAATCTAGATAACTATTAAGAAAAATATGTCCTATTATCCCCTTCGCTCCCCCCTATATGGTTTTCGATAAGGAAAATCAACTGCCGATGATCTGTCTAATTATATAGTGACTAAAATGGGTTAAGGGCAAAAAGTACTTGGCATGTTCTTAAATCTCGCCAAAGCATTTGACACGGTAGCTGTCCCCATTCTGATTCGTAATATGGAAATTTTGGGAATAAGTGGGAGTCACCTCAAATTATTCGATGTCTACCTGAGTGAGCGTACCCAGAGAGTTAAGATAAATGATTACATTTTCGATGAATGTATATTTAGTTACTGCACGCCTCAGGATACCGTTCTTTTTCGCACGCTATTTCTTATATGTTATTGATCAAGGTTCGCTCACTCTCCCGAAAGTAAAAGTCATTTCTTTTGCAGATGATACTGCCCTCCTGTTTAATACCTGGAACGAAGTCTACAAATATGCTCAGTCAGGATTTAACAAGGTACAACTGTGGTTAACTAATTAAAATATTGTTGAAAACTCAATTTGTCACATTTTCTCTTAAAGAAAACACTTCGATAACTGACCCAGATACATAACTTTCTGTTATAGCTCACTCCAAATCCCAAATCCACACAATAACACTTGTCAATGTTGTCATCTTATCAAGACATTGAATAATAATCGACCGAAACTTAAGATTTCAAGACCATATTAACTCACTAAATGGTGGATTGAGGAGACTGATATATGTTGATATCAGTATACTTTGCCATTACCCAATTAATACTGACCTGTTGCATCACATCCTGGGGGGTGCACCCAAGAGTACACCCATAGATCTCGATCGAAGTGTCTAAGCTCAAGGAGTGACTAAGCCATATTTTTGTGAAAAAGGTGCCAAAACATCGGCACAAATGTATCAAGATACGATTTTGGAGAAGGTGGTTAAGCCTCCTAACAAGAACATGTTCCATAACCAAGAATGTTCCTTTCAGCAAGACTCATCACCGGGTCATAAAGCTCGATCCATCAAGCGTGGTTGGAAACGAACGTATCTTACTACATCAGAGCTGAAATAATTACGAATATATTATGATTTATGGTCAGTTTTAATTGTTACTATAAGTGCCATAATAATGCGGAGTCCCTAAAAAAATCCATAAGATTGGCAGTGAAGTTTTTTCCTATGGAGAGAGTGTGTGTTTGTATTGATAACTGGCCTCAACGTTTAAAGGACTGTATTAAAACTATTAGAGATCATTTTGAATAGATATATTTATTATTAATAGATAATAACTTCATATATTTTTCATGTATAAACTAACACACATTACAGTAATAAATGTTTTATGAAATAGAAAAAAAAAATGTTTTTTTCTTGTAACAACAAGACTATATATGTATATATTTCACCCCGTGACATGGGGAAAAAAGCCTAAGAATACCATACTACGACTCGACCGGTGCGATACTACAGCCTCACAGAAAACCGACTGTTTTTTTTTTATGCGATAGGGGGCAAACGAGCAGACGGGTCACCTGATGGTAAATGACTACCGCCGCCCATGGACACCCGCAACTCAAGAGTCACAAGTGCGTTGCCGGCCTTTTAGGTAGGAGTACGCTCTTTTCTTGAAGGTTTGAAGGTCGTATCGGTTTGGAAATACGGCAGGCGACAATTTGTTCCATAAGCTGGTTGTGCGAGGCAAAAAGCTTCGTGAGAAGCGCACAGTGGTGGAGTGCCAATCGTCCAGGTGATGGGGATGGATATTTTGTCGCGTAGGACGATGGCGGAAACCAGCAGCCGGTATAAGTCCGAACAATTCCTCTGAACACTCCCCATGATACAAGCGATAGAGGATGCAGAGTGAAGCTACATCTCTACGCAACGCCAAGGTGTCAAGTCGATCAGAAATATCTTGGCAGTCGATGATGCGAGTCACTCTCCGTTGAATGCGGTCAAGAGGGAGAAGTTGGTACTGGGGTGCACCTGCATAGAGATGAGAACAGTATTCCATGTGCGGCCGAACCTGCGCCTTATAAAGTTGCAGGCGGTGGGCTGGAGTAAAATACTGTCTAGATCTGTTTAGCACACCAAGCTTCTTCGAGGCTCATATGGCCTTACTCTCTAAGTGACCGCGAAACTGGACTTCGCTTGATATATCGATTTCGATACTGGCTAATGAAGTTAGGGAAGTGCTCTCAAATTGAGGTGATACGACCAATGGCATCTTTTTAGCGGTGAACGCGCAAACCTGTGTCTTCGTGGGGTTACACTGGACTAGGTTAAGTCGACCCCGATCTGAAACTTTTGATAAAGAAGTTTCAGACACAAGTTTGGATCGGCTTTCGATGACGTTTACCCGAGAAATGTTAGCGCGGCCGGTGTAAAGGGCATCACTGGTGCTATCATCTGCATTGCAATGGATGCTGCTAATCTGCAGCATGTCATTGATATGCAGAAGAAACAGCGTGGGTGATAACACACAGCCTTGTGGGACACCAGAATTAACAGACTTGGAGTTTTTTGCAATTGCACAGTTTCTCGGGAAGCCCATAGGAAGGAAGCTTCGCAAGGAGCGCTTTGTGCCAGACCCGATCGAAGGCCTTCGCTACGTCCAAACTAACGGCCAATGCTTCCCCCTTGGTCTCGATCGCCTGTGCCCACCGGTGGGACAAGTAAACAAGAAGATCACCAGCTGAACGACCCCAACGGAAGCCGTATTGTCGATTATTGAGGAGCTGGTGGTCTTCTAAGTAGCGGAGGAGCTGGCAGTTAATAATGGACTCCATTATCTTGGAGAACAAGGAGGACTCACTAGACTCTCGCCAATTCTGCCGATGTGAGCCGACTTCGCCCCAGCAATTACTCTTTTGAGGGACCTGGAGGCAAAGTTAAATTGCTTCTTTAATGTGCAGGTCTTTACATCCCGTGCTGTCGCTGCATTAGCCCATGCTTGGTAACATTCCTACTTTCGGCGGGACGCCGCTTTGCAGGTTCGACCAAACCAGGGCTGGGACTTGCCACCTGTGGGAATCAGGGAGAATGGAATGAAAAGTTCCATACCCTAAAGCACAACATCCGCGACAGAGTCGGCAACGACATTGGGATCATCCGGCGAGAAGCAAACCTGCCTCCATGGGTAGGATGCAAAGAATGTTCGCATTCCATCCATGTCTGCTGACCTATAGTCCCATACGCGGCGATTACCTGTAACTCGCGGCCACAGCGAGTGAACGAGTGGCACTATACTCCTAATCAGGCAATGGTCTGAAGAGCCAAGAGGGGCCCCAACGGATACTTTGTAGCCGTCGGGATGTGAGGTCAGCAGAAGATCCAACAGTGAAGGCACGTGGCTTTCTGCATCTGGGATTCGCGTAGGCGTTGCTACCAGCTGCGTCAAGCCATATGCCAAGGCGAAATCGTGAACAGATCGGTTTTTCGCGAACCAAGCCATTCGGCGTGATGGGCGTTAAAGTCGCCAAGAATCACGATCTCTGCGGATGGGACCTGCTGGAACACTGAGTCTGTAGCTATTTGGACGTGGTCGATGAGTCGGTCCGTTTCGGCATCACCGCTATGGGACCTGTAGAGGCTTAGGTAGATGCGAGGATGGTCGTCGCAGTCTACGCGTAGCCATAAGATGGAGAGGTCCCTACCTTCAAGATTGCCGAGGCGGCGAGAAGGGATATCATCTCTGACGTACATGCATACACCAGCCTTAGGAATAAAGGAGTGTTCCAGTCCGTACCCAGGGTAGCAGAGGTTGGATGTGTGCGCTGGAGATGATATCTGCGTCTCGGTTAAAAAGAGCAAGGCCGGCTTTTCTGTCTCAAGGTGGTTGTGTACAAAAGTCCACGGTAAACGTGACAGGGGGTGCTATGGTATGCCTTCTCTTGCACTCCTTCTATTGTGAAGTAACGCTTGCGTTGCTTTTTCCCGAAACGAGTGAGGTTTCTGGAGGATCAAATTCCCCTCTCCCCTTTCTATTCCCCTCATCTCCAATCTACTCTTTCCCATCTCCTCAACCTCCCACTCTTCTTACCCATCCCCGCATCCCCCCATCCCTCATTACCCTCAAAGGCGGGCAGCGCACCTACGACTCTTTAGTTGCAGGTGTCCATGGACGGTAGTTGTAATACCATGTCAAGCCCTAATAGACTAGGGTCGTTTACCGAAAACTTCCCTAGCGTGTAAAAAAATTAAAGTTTTTTTTAAAAGTTTGTGAATCTCAATTTAAATATAACTGTCAGATTACATTTACAAATTATACGTTCGGCATTTATAACTGTAAGCTAAGGTAAATAGCACGGTTCTAGGTAGACGTTATAAAGGCAGACATCAAGAACATAAAGCCCCAAAAAGACTTTGTGTGCGGAGGGCCAATTCCCAGTGCGATTCTTACTTAATATACCTAATCAGGCTCAGATTCAAATCAGGTTTAAATAATAACCAACCCTCACAAGCGGAACTAACTGTAGACCTGATAATATGGATAAACTGGAAAGACATCGATATCGATCCATATTTGATTTATCTATATTTTAAGCTTTTATTGTATATATCCATTGAGAACCGATGTCTCCGATGTACATATCATATATTATTATTGGGTTTACGGGTTTATATCATTCATGGAGTAGTGTGAGTAGTGGCTACGTACAGGGAAATCTATAACCAAACTTGTAATGCGTACTTTAATAAAACTGTGATGTTTTTACTGTCAGTGTGATTCACAAATATTGACGACTTGGGATATTCTGGTATTCTATGAATGAGGTTTATTAGAGTTGAACGCTACAGTTCGAGTAACCGGTATGGAAATCATTTGCTACTTTTTGCAGTCATCATCCTTTATACGTAATATAGGTAGTGTATGTACCTACGCAGTAACTCTACAATCAAAACAAACAAGAAATTATGTCAATAAGATTTAATTAATATAAATTTGTTTTATTTGATTAATCTTAAACATGCATGTTGTATTCATTTATGAGTGATTTATTTTTTAGTCTTTAAATTATTAAACAAAATGTATTAATCTCAAAACAGCATTATGTAACTGCCATGTCAAACAATATACGTATGTATAGTAGTAGGTACTAGAAAAAGGGTCTCTGACACTATTGGGGTTTGTTATTACGTATACGTAAACTGTACTTTCATTCAGATTACTGGTAACAATAAACAAAGGCTAGACAAGGGCTCTTACAAACGTTTGGGTTAAGTAATTAATGCTGTCTTCTGTAGGGCGAAACGAATTTACAATTCTGGAAAAATAATGATGTGTCGTATATCCAAGAGGTTCATGATCATTAATGAACTTTTAATTATACCTAAGTTATGACGCAGGTATTTTTCCTCATGTTCAAAAACCAAAAGGAAAGGAATTACCTGATAGAAATGATGACTGACATCAGGTTTGGACACGGATAATGCAACGTTTAATCAAGTGTAAACCCGATATTAAAACTTAAACGGGAAGTTGTTGATTAACTAGACTGAACCTACGGCTTATGTGTTTTTTTGTCATGTGTTTCTAGACGGAGTAGAATGTTTATATATATATATATCACAGTCACAAAATGTTAATAATAATTTTCCTACTTCCTATATATATATATATATATATATATAGGAAGTAGGAAAATTATAATTTATAATAGATATAACAATTAATTTCCTACTAAGATTTTTTCCGTCAACAGGATGTCTTTCTACAGTACGTACGTGGCTGGGCAGAAAAACCGTTCCACTTTATTATCAGGTATCAGTTGTTGTCAACAAAAAAGTAATAAAAAGAAAGTGGTAAGTACCCACTGCCACGTTAATATGTTTCACTACTATGCGGAGATCCACAGCATTGAATCTATAGAATGTCACTAATATGCTCGTTAGCAGATCGCGCTAAACCGCTAATCATGACGTTTCCTCGTGAATATACCGTCATTGCAAACGTGTGATATTGGAGACACCGTTTCTCATATTCCTTGGCTTTTTTATAACATTTATATACTTAAGTATATAATGAGTACGAATGTAAAAAGAAAAGAAACAAATATTTTAAATGATTAAGATGACTGTACTGAGAAATCCAACGTCTTTCTTTGAATTTTATAATTCAAATATATGTATAACTAGAAATAGTATCCTCTGTGGGATTACGGCGAAATCGTCCATTTTTTCCATGTAACCATATGGCTATCAAAATACACAGTCACAACAAATACATTAATACAAAGTAACGAAATACCGAGTTGTTAATAATTTTCATTTTTTTTTCATACAACGGTAGTTACATAGTAAGCCTAGACATTGATTGACCATACATATTACACATGTAAATATTTCTTGAAAATTTTAGAACGAAGGGAGAATTTAGAATTTTTCATCAAAATTGTATCCGAACCTCACAAAGCGCCAATCATATTATATTAAAAGGTACGCATCATCCAGATCATGTACCTCAGTACTGTCTTGTGTGGTGTTTACTATTAAATATGACGACTACAATTCAATAAATATATTTAAGACTAGCTGTTGCCCGCAACTTCGTCCGCGTGGTATTTAACAAAAAAGTTATTGTTCAGATCACAGTTTTCAATTTGGTTTTAATTGGTTGGTTGGTCTTAATTTTTTTTTGTGAGGTCCTATTTTTTTTTCAAAAATAAAAGAAGCCTAAGTTACTCCTTGTTACATCAGCTATCTGCCAGTGAAAGTCCCGTCAAAATCGGTCCAGCCATTTCAGAGATAAATCGGAACAAATAGACAGACAGACGGACATCAATTTAAAAAAAATCGTTTTGGTATATGTACCGTGTATATACACTTAGTAAAAAGCGGTTATTTTAATATTACAAACAGACACTCCAATTTTATTTATAAGAACGCTTGGAAACATGGTTTTGCTGGTTTTGCTCCATAGGACAATTTAGAGTCTAGACAAAATCAAACTGGTTGCTCATTGTATTGTATAAGGAATTATATTTTTGTGACATTGATTTAAACTCAGCTATTATTTTAACTAACACACTGACTTATTAGTTGTCAATATTCTATGAAAATCGTATTCTTACTTTTACTGTGTTTGTAAATGTGTGAGCACCATGTATGTATCATAAAATGAATTTATCTGTCGTTGCTTCGCTTTATTTTTTTAACCTATTTTGGTATAGTAATTTTGTTCTGGGTGCATCGTTGATGTATTGATCGTATTTAAACAAAACATTTTAAAAGAGTAACGGTGGAGTTTCTTGCCCATTCTTCTCCATACGCAACTACCTTTTGGAAGGGGCGACTAGAATCAGTTCTCTTTCAATGGAAATGTTGACGTTCAAAAGTGCCTCATGGGCCTATCTATACAAATAACTAAAATTGGAGTGTCTGTTTGTATTATTAAAAAAGCATTTTTTGCTAATTGCATATGGATGTATACACGGTACATATACCAAAACAACATTTTTTTCAAATTTTGTCTGTCTGTCTGTCCGTTTGTTCCGGCTAATCTCTGAAATGGCTGGACAAATTTTGCGGGACTTTCATTGGCAGATAGCTGATGTAACAAGGAGTGACTTAGGCTACTTTTAATTTAGATAAAAAAATAGGACGTTACGAAAAAAATTCAAACCAATTAAAAATTTATAATATTCGATTAAAAGAAGAATTTTATTTAAATTAGTACATGTATTTTTTAAATACAGAATTAATCAGCTATCGTAAACTCTGCGAACTGAACAATAACTTTTCTGTTAAATACCACGCGGACGAAGTCGCGGGTAACAGCTAGTTTGAAATAAATGCTGTGACTTTGACTTTGACAATTCAATCAGAAATCTGTATATATAATAAATCTGTGTGTATCTTCTGTATTTTTTTTATACTTCAGGGGACAGACGAACTGACGGGTCCCCTGATGGTAAGTGACAACCGCCGTCCATGGACACCTGCAACTCAAGAGTCGTAAGTGCGCTGCCCGCCCTCGAGGGTGATGAGGGATGGGAAAGAAAAGAAAGGGTATGAGGAGATGGGAAAGAGGAGAGTTATATATTTTTTTTATAAATCTGTAAACCCGAATCTGTTGTGCACGCATTAGGTAAGCAACAAATAAGAAACTTTCACGTGGACATGGCCTTTCATACTTTCTGATGAGGCGGGTTTTATATTCCTCACTTGCAATTTAGGCTCGTAGTGAGTGTCTGTACATCGCACAGTTATTACGCTGTCCGCTAGCAGCCTGAGGGGTTTTGTGCTAAATAACTGGTGCTGGTTTATGTTTCGAGGGCATAACTTTTCAGTACTGACGATTTACTTTTCAGTACCTACGGTTACCAATGAAAAATTCAACTCGAAAAAAAAAAATGCTTTTTCACATACAACTTTAGGTAATTTGTTATTTCGAGTGTAAGTATGTTTTATAATATTTTAGTGTATACGATCTAGGTATTTAATAGGCACAGTATAAAAAATCCTTATCGAACCTATTGTTTAATATGGGTCATAAGTATTTTTGTGATACACCTTGTCTTATGTAATAAAATGACCCCTAACATTAAGTATGTGTGTTTAGTGGCTGTTATTATTTAATTATATTAACCTTCTCAATTTTACATGAATTCCAAAGTCTATGTCTATTTTCAATAATTGGAGCGTCATTATTGACGTTTCTTTTAAGAATCAATTGCAAATTTGCAATACATACCACAAAGAAGTGATCCATGTGCTGTCTTATCTGTGCTTGGAGGCCGACTACAGGAAATGGAATAAAATACTTTAAAATGCGATAATTATCAAAATTGTGTTAAGGTTTAATAAATCTAATCCCTGATCTAACTATCGATTATGTGAGCTGGCTATAGGCTTTTGTTCCTGACTGCCAGAAGCCGAATGTTCGACTTAAACCATTTTCTTTTTTTTTTTTTTTCTGTATCTGGCTGTAATTTATCTATAATTTGCATGTATGTATTTAGAAATATATAAGTATGTTTATCAGCAATCCGGTTACAATATTATAAGCTCTGCTTAGTTTGGGATCAAACGACCATGTGCGAGATGTGTGAAGTCATTATATTGTTATATAGTACAGGACGTACATATGTGTGAGTGTCCTAAGCGTTTACGAGCTACTGCAGTTTTATTCCGGTTTTTTCATCCAAGACTTGCAGACTTTACCCCAAGCTCATGTTCTAACCAAGTTCCTCTCTAGAAATCTTTATTCTTTGTTTAATTTTTGCTTTGAAAAAACTCTCGCCCTAGTATTAACTCCTATTTGGCGGGAGACTTTACAAAAATTACGAATGATGAAGAAACCTAGAGAAAGACTTGGAACAACAATTTGAAGATTAAACAAAGTGTTCTTCGGAACGTTGATCTAACCCACAACACTCGGCGCGGCAACGTAGTGACGGAGTGACCACTTAAACCACTGTGCACTCCGTTCAGTCCGCCTTATTTCCACCCTAAAAAACGACTACATTGTACAGTAGGAATGGTGTGTAATAGAAGCTAGCCAAAACTCTCTTCTAATGTACACATTTCACCGATCTCAATTGAAATTAGGACACGGGTATGGAGGTGATGATATTTCTAATAATTATTTATAGACATTATGATGATAAATATGAATTTAACAATAATGAATACTGATTCATTCTTTAAATAGGTAGTCGAATAACATGCGCAGCGAATTAATGATACCATTTGCATAATTTATAATTTTGACATTTGCATGTCAATATTTCCTCGAAAACGCGTATTTTTGTAGTAATCCATTTCCTTTCTGTGGTAATAGCTCTAAAATAGTTTTGTTATGTTATGTCCTTCTCTTGACAGTTGCATTACGTTTTCTGGTTCACATAAAACAATTATGTAACTATTATTTTTATTTTAGTCAATATAAGTTTATCACTGATAGATGTGTTGAAGCGATTAACGCTCATTGTACATTATACAATCGTATTATTATCGTTTCCATAAGCTTTTTTTGTTCAAGTTGTACGCAAAAGTGTTGTGAATGAAGAAAAATATCTATGCATCTAACTAAGCAGGTCATTTTAATAAATTATTCAGACTTAATGTAATGAACGTCATGTATGATTCAATCGTAGGCACTGAATCGAAGTTTGTAAACCCCACGCTCGTAAGACTGCGATACATTTTAGATAAAGTGAGAATAAAATTTGCAATATAATTATTCTCATCAATTACTTATTCCTATTTACGACTTTCATGTTCGTGGTATTTTAAAAACAAGTTGCAAAAGTTTTTATGATTATTCCACAAAAATTATAGCCAGTCTTAAATGTTTTAAATTTAAGGGTAGGAAGTTGTATAAGAACACCCATATTTTATTAATTAAAATTATTTCTACGTATTTAACGTAATTGCCTATTGCTGTCAACTAGGCACTTTAAAAATTAAAGATGGAAAAAATGGAATGAAAAAGATATTGCTTATACTTTAGTATCGGTAATGGCAATTGTAAGCAATATTTCGCAGACGTCAGGTATCTTGGTTAGTAAGTGGCTGTTGGTGCTGGCCGAAAGGACAGTGCCCTCTTCCCAGCCGTAACTTCTAGCCTAGAACCCCATCTTTTTTATAAAAGGAAAAATGGTAATGACTATTTAAATGTTCACCTTTCTTCTCATGAATAGTGTAAATACCATTTTTAAGAAAATTCTTTTTTATAATAGTTTTTGACAATAGAGTCAAGGAGGAAAGTTGTTTTTAAATTACTAAACTTTAAATTGGGAAAACCTTGATTTATTGTTGAAGTCAGGACTTTCCGTACAGCACAAAAGAAGCTAAGTTGTACTTTACTCATGAAGGTACAAACATTTTCACTCATAGACAACTATTGTCCCATCTTTTAATACACTAATGAACTGGGTATTCCCAGTTCGCAGCCATTTTTTTTTTGTGAATAACAGTGGTTTAAAACTATGCGTTTAGAATAACGTGTTTAAACAAATTCAAACTGCTGGGAAATCTGCTGCTCTTCAAAGGGTTAATGCTCGTTCTCTTTCATATTTTAAGATTCGCTCGTCTATGAAAAAGAAATATTTCATGTTGTTTTAACGAATAAGAGCATCTTAGAGATAATAAGCAAAACTAGGCTAGGAGTTAATCAATTTCACGTCAACAAAAACAATCGTCAGCAGTCTACTCTGCATATATGGCAACAGAGGCGAGGAATACTTAGCTCTTATTACGAAGACGATGAAGATGACGAGCTCCACAGGACGGAATAATTGGTGGTATTATCTGGTGATTTATTTAAGGTCAAACTTTTTGCTTTATGTAGATAAGACCTTAAATATTGTAAATTGACACAGGAATACGATCTCTAGTGGTAACTTAAGTCTATGGTTGTCAATACTACACATGTTCAATATAGTCCTTAGCGAGAGACTGGCATCTGCACTAGGAAAACCTGTCACACAGATTACCAGGCCCCCTATACAACATATTAAGTATTATAAAAGTCACAAAGGTAAGCGGCTAATATACGATGAAATAAATATTTAAATATATTTTGTGTGTGTGCGCGTCTTTGTGTATCTGAGAGTGTGTGTATTATATTGTTAAGGAAGTGGGTACAGGGATTGGAAGGAAACGCTATAGCATATGTGAACTAACACTTTGGAATAATTTTGAAGGACATACTTTGTCTTAATACGCTTGCTGGAGCGTAGGGAAGGGTCATATGAGGGTTTGCAGAGAGTTTGGATGATAAAAAAATGTCGAACTGATACTACTAGGTAGAGTTCAGTAGTTGGATAAAAGAAAGGAAGACGATGCGTTACTTTGAGCACTGCTCTATGAGTTCTTCCAAGCTTGAGCATATGGGCCCTGGATGCATAATAAGGATTTGCATAGTACTAACTATGTTCTAAGGACCTTCTCATCAGCAACTTGACGTAGGTTATAAATAATGAAGACGAGTTTAAGACAACTCGTCTTCATTTTCTAATAAGGATTCGGTTTGTCAGTAAGTCGATGTGTATATTAAAGTTCAAATTATTGTCAATGATAACACCGAGGTACATAATTGAGTCTACGTTGAAGTCTATGTTGAAATTTAGGGCACGAGTAAATGTAAGAAGAATGGTTATCACAGGAGGGAGCTACTATTTTTAGGTAGGGATTAATGCGGGCACGATTGTTTGAGAGGGAAAATGTGATGTATTTAGTTTTTGCCGTATTAAGTTTGAGAGAGAGAGAGAGTTATTTTTGAGCCAGGTTACAAGCTGCGAGAAACCAATTAGAGTCGATTGAAAAACCTTTTCCCGGTGATGCCATAGAAAAAAAGAGCTCTGTCATCTGCAAAAGTAATAATGTTTCCATTAGATAGTTGAAGTGCGCAGATGTCATTAATAGAAGTTAAAAAGAGGGTAGTTCCTAAAATGCTTCCCTGAGGAATACAGGTATTAGTGATTGGACATTCGTCGCTTATCCATTCTTCAACTTTAACACGCTGTGTTCTGTCTCTTAAGTAGCTACTGAACAGTTCTAGTTGAGTGTTCTAATTTTCTTAGTAAGAGTGGCGCAGAGACTGTATCAAAAGCCCTCGCCATATCCAGGAATATCGTAAGAACTTTTTTCTTGTCATCTAACTTGCTACTATAGTATCGGTTAGCTGGCGTACTGCATCATTAGTAAATATATACATATATGTATGTCAGAAAAATAGAGATCATTGTACGCATTTTTTATTAAATAGTATTGGCAACATAGGTCACGAATTAATAGTGGTCTTCTGTACCCCTCCGAGCAAGCAAAATGCTTGTGTTAGGAGTAGGTTGACGACGGTAGTGCACTGGGCAGGGCTCGAACCACTTGATCTTAAATCGTATTACGATATCGCCGCTTTATTAGTTTCTAAATGGTGCCCTTATTATACTTAGTGATACAAGACAAGCCGTCCTACCATAAGTATGCCTAAAGCTATATATTTAATTCTGGTCCAAGCCTTGTAATACATAAACGTACTAGAATCAAGTTTTGTTACGTAATTACATATAGTTATTCAATTAATGTTGTGTTCATTTAAAATATCTAAGTAATATATCAGTCTGCAAGGAATTACGCGTGAATTGAGCATATTTTTTAATTTTAATTACTAATTGAGTTATATAACCATATTTAGGCCTAAGTTGATTATGACCAAACATTTAAAGAGGCTAACATTTACATTCTATCTACTGTGAGGGAAAGTTTTTTTTTTACTATATATCGATTTCATTCCAATTTAATATAAGAATTTATATATGTACCTGTTTGTGCCCTGGAGATTTGTGTTTTTCACCTCATTGAGTGCAGGGTGAAATGATAATGATGAAATTAAACATACTCTTCATGTATGTATATTTTTTTGAAGACATGCAACATATATTCGTCAATCTTATTAATTTCTATTTTATCCCAACACAACTCATCTTCATGATGTATTCTCTCCATCCTATGGTTGCCTGTAAGAGATTGTCGTATGCGATGAGGCGTCAAATCATTGAATTATATGTTATACGCGATATTAGTCTGTGATAGTTTAAAGTTTGAACATTATTTACGTTATACGTGCAAGCCTAAGTTTTTATTCATTGTAGTTAAGGCTTGGTTTACAATAAAGGGTATTATTTCATTAGTGCATTCATATTTTTTATTGCCCAAAAAAATACAAAGTGAGGCGGGATTAATCATTAGTTGAATTTTCTTCCAGCAGACCTAGGGTGCGAAGAGATGGCAATATTAAAAACTGGGGTCTAAGTGTAGATAAGACTATTCAATAAACATATATTTAAACCTAAATACTTATACTAAGAATATAAAAGGTATTCTTCCACGTATGCAAAAGGAACTAGTACACTCTGAATATAAATTCATATGTGTATAACACATAATATAGTATAAGCACTGATTTATACATATACACATAAGGGTATGTGTTAAGGTATATTCTTACACATACATGCACATTATCTGTCTGCTGTACCACAGAAACAGTAAACGATTTATCATACCGAATGGAACTCTCTCTCTTTTACGTCCAAGTTAGTTACGCTATGGCACAAATATATATATATATATATATATATATATATATATATATAAAGTTTCCAAATCAAATTGTTTGAGTAAGCGTATTAATGAATTTAAACATAAATTATTTAAACTGTAAGTAATTACGCATACTATTCTCTTAATGAATATCTAAATTACATGTTGTTGTAGCAAGAACTATCCTCAGCTTTGTTAAGCTAATGATAGGAATCAAAAGCCTTCTTCTCAACTGTGTAACATTGGCAGACTATTACAAATTGCAATAAATGAAAATCCCTCATTTTTTTCCCGGCACACGGGGAAGAAGTCTTATCTATTTATAATTATTACTTTCTTTGCTAAAATTAGAACTTCTAGTTTAAATCTAACAAAATCAAATTACAAATTGCACGAACTGTTGCTGGATTAGACGCCCTCAACTTCAACGCCGTATATAGGTCCAATAATTCTCCGTCACATTGTTATCGGTCATCACTACTAAAAACCAGAGAAAGCATTTAAATACGTGTTAAATCGCATGCAGTCCAACACCGAATGAATTGGGTACGTCTATTGACGTACATTCGAAAAGGAAAGAACTACAAAGAATTTACTCTGCTTATAACCCTTTACCTGTTACAACCTGTTGTACCCGTTTCATAATAAGAAAGACTAATAATATAATACAATTTTTCACAACAATGTATTTATTTATTATAAATTCCTCTTAAATAAACTCTTGCACCTTTAGACTTACGAACAGGATAACACTGTATTTTTGACGTAAACATTAAGCAGTAGATATACATACTAATATGTATGTATGTATGTAGGTACCTATCTTCTTATGGTTTTACACAAAACGTCACTCAACGCTTTGTCGCAGCGTTTTGCTGTTCTTTATATACGGAACGATCTTTATCTTTGAGTCAATATACGAAAACATATACCAATGTAATGACTAATTTCATACATTTTTCTTAACCAGATTGGTTATCATTGTTGTGTTTACAGTTTTCAATTTATCATTTAAGTGGCTACGTTTCGTCAACAAGAGCAATCCCAATTAATCGTTCGTAAGCGTGTAAACTAAGGTTGCAGAGGAATAATTTGCTATCAGACAATGATGTAACGCTCTCACATTATCAAACGCAGAATCCTCGTTAATCCCGCGGCTATAAACGATGTCTTTCGCCTGTGTCTTAGTATTATCACTGCGTCAGCACTCGCTGTATAACTATGTCGGTAGTAACCTTACATATTATCCTTTACGACGAGTTAATTCGTGTCGCTGTCACTCGGATATTTAGAGCTTGTCGTATAAAAAAAGGACGTAAGAGCTGTCGGCGCACGCTTCGTAGGCGCGCGCGCCGGGAAATTCATTCTATCGCATCGAGCGCTCGAGCCGAACGTCGCTCAATCGGGAAGTGTCATCTGAAGTTTGCTAAACAATTAATGTTTCCTACGATGCAAGTACAAAATGTCCCTTTAACTAAATTAAGTGGTAGTGAAAAATCTTCAATGAGGATCTAATTATAATGTGGTACTTAAAGAAAATTCCAAGCGATCTAGTCGTCAGTTTTCATTTGAACTATTTGACACAAAAGTTTATACTTCTGAAACCTGTGAAGCTCGAGTTTGTATTCCCGCGAAATTGGACAAAATGGATTTTAAAAAGTTTATGATTGCTTGTGTCATTTTCTTTTTAATTTGACCTATAAACTTCTGTGATATAAGAAGTGTTTAAGTATACTGTTAAAAACATTTTGTTCTTTGAAGAAATTATTATAGAAGAAGCTAGTCAAGATGATGTCAAAAAAGCAATTGGCGTGCATGCTCTGCCTGCACATAATGTACTTGCTGGTGGGTGCTAGTATATTTTACCACATAGAGAGTCCATTGGAAGTGGCAGCACGGGCTGAAGATAAATTAGAGAGATTGGAGATACAAAGTAAGTTGTTTGAAAAAGTAAAGTAGGTATGTTATTTTATTTATAAATATGAAGGAAATTTTATAATCATTTATATGACTGCAGTTCGTCAATTGACATAATGTAATGTTAATTTATCTATGATAGCGGTTATCTGTAGTTTTCTTAGATTTAAACAAAGCTGTGAGCCAACTGTAAAAAAAAAAATAAGAAAAACGTAAAATAAAACTGTTAAAAAAAGAACAGCTAATCAGATAACTGAATGAAATAACTATTGATTGTATTGCACTACATAAATATTTACAATATCGATCCACTTCATGAAGGCATTTATGATATCTTGACTCTAAACTAGAAATAGGTACAAAAGTAACTTTGCATGATGGTACAGGATGTAATTAACTACTGATCATTAAAAATTAAAATCGTCAATTGAACCTCTCACTGATATAGAAATTATAAGAGTAGGTGTCCAGGGGCGGCGGTTGTCACTTACCATCAGGTGACCCATCTTCTCGTTGCCTCCCTAATAACGAAAGTCTAAGTAAAAGTTAAAACTTAGATAAAAACTTTACCACGCTCAGTAGCCTTTTTAAGTTAGTAGTATGTTAGTTCTTGTCATTTGTTTAAAAAGTTAAAAGAGATTTCTTTTCACATATTAATTTAAAGTCAAACCGTTGATATTATAAATTTTAATCAAAGTTTATTTAAAATAGGTTCATACAGACCTGATCTTCGAAAACATCTTTGGGGAGTGACAACATTTGATGTAGTTCGAATAAAATAAAAGTAGTCAGGTATTCATTTAAAAGTAAATAAGAAGTATAATAATAAGCCAGTCTCTAAATATTTTAATATTTAAGTCTTACGAAGAATTATATACAAGGCAAGTGGCAACTATGGTTGTTACATTTTTCAATTTTAATAATTTGAAAATCAAACTCTTTATTCTACATAGAAATAAATTAAATACCATTCATATGAATAAAAAGTTACTAAAAGGCTAAAGCGAGAGTACAATTAGCGACCTTATGGCGGTTTGTGATCTCTTCCAGACAGCCATTTGATGGATATAGAGGGTGTGGAAAAGATGAGGGTTGCAGTGTACAAATAATTAAATAGTGAGGATTAGTTACACCATAATATATGTTTGTGAGTTATTTGTGATAATAATAGAATAACACTATTAACAATACATACCTATTCAAAAATAATTTTAGACGGATCAAGGATCTAGACAAGATTACTGTTAAGTGAGAATTTTTAAATTTAAATCAGCTAAAAAAGGTAAACATATAAAAGCATTCCTAAATATCCTCTTAAACTTGTTATTCTCTCATTTTTTTTGTTGTGTTACTCGTTGAACCAGTTTATGTTGAATATCAATTTATTTCACTACGAACTCAATTCCCAAAATTAACGAAATTTTGCTTCTTCAATCACGTGTCGCTCATATGTACGTATTCGTACTAACTCTCTGTCTCAGCATTCGTGTAATGCCCAAAGTGTCATTATGCTGAGCTAAGAACATTTTTTTACACAAAAAAATATTTTTTCTATATAGTATTTCATAATGATCTCTAGCTGTTTTTAAATGTTAACGGAAATTGGTAATCATTTTTAATGACATTAGTTTTAGTGATAGTTTTATGTCAACTAGTGCAATATGATCTTTTAATTTTTTTACGATCCATCATTTACTATTTAAGGCATGCACTTGTGGAATGCATTAACATTAGGCGATTGAAATCAATAACCAATTTTAAGAAAATGGTTCACGAGTATTATTTTTCACGTATCCGTATGCTGTATATAGATATATGTCTATATGTACTCATATATTTTATATGTTAAGAAGTATATACATTTAGATTGTTTTTGTTTTGTTTGTACCTGCATATATAAGTGCACTAAGAGAAATGTACATATTATGTATGTGTATCAATAGGTACATCTGTGTATTTTGATGTTTATTAGGTAATTGTATATTTTCTTTGAATTTGCAACTACCAATATGTGTATCTCCGCATCATTTTGATATATCGTAAGGTTGTCTGCAAGAGATTACATTTAGCAATAAAACCGTCCTTTGTACATTATGTATGTGAGTGACACTTCTATGTATCCTACTTCTTCTTCTGCTAATGATGTACAAATAAAGTTGTTATCTATCTATCTATCTATATACTTACTAATTAAGCCTGAAGTAGAAATTACAGTAGCTACTCGAAATTAAATTGATTTTTATTATATACTAATCGTTCCCCGTAGTAGCGTTTAACCTGCTTTTATGGTCAGTGCTCCACTCCTAAAGGTATTTGTGTGCTTGTTATACAGCCGATATTATTCTACAGTAAATATTCTATCGGATACAAAATATGTTTTTAAATCCGACAGTTGGTTCCAGAGATTAGTACATTTAAACAAGCTTAAATACTTTCAGGTTTTTTTTTGTAAACGTTTACGGCCATTAGGGATTATAATGATAATAATAATCACCCGAGCCACGTGACTGAACCGCCAAGGTCCGGTGTCGGTCCCCATTCCCTAAGCACTCCCAATAATAATCGGACTTTAAAAAAGTAGACAACTGACTTCAATGCGTCTATCATAAAATTTAAGACTAATATGATTTTCTCATGGATGCCATTGTCACAACTGGACCAAACTCTCATCTAACTACCCTTAAAGTACATCCTTTCCAATAATAAAAGAATCATCGAAATCGGTTGGCTTGATATGAAGTTATTCGTCCATTTGTCGCGCACATGCTTAATGCAAATTTAAGAGAATTGGTTTTCTCATGGATGCCATTGTCAGAACTGGATCAAATTAAAATGAGACCACACGGGAAGTACCAGCTTTCAAATATAAAAAATCGTCGAAATCGGTTTACGCAGTCGAAAGTTCTGAGGTAACAACCATAAAAAAAAAACAGTCGAAATGAGAATCTCCTCCTTCTTGAACCTCATTTCAAACTAAATGCGCACGTACTCGTGCTGATTTTTGTTGATATTGACAATGATAGATGCTTCATAGTTCTTAAACAAAGCCATATAAATTAACTGTTAGATTTGAACATGACAAATAACGCTTTATGTTTTAATTTATTTCTCAACTGTAAGCATCAACAGGTAAAACCATTCCAACGTGTCACATTTCTGTCTTATAATTATTGTCCGGCGTAATGTCAACCAATCACAATAATGTTCTGAAACACTTTACTCAGTGTAGGTAATTTTCATTTAATATTTACAGATTTTATACTGAGAATAGCACTATGCCAGGAGCATTGTTTAGCTTTAAGGTAGGTACTTCCCCAGTTTAGCAGCTTTACATTACTAATGTAAATCCAGTCAACTGTATCTATTAAACCTACGTAGTTTCAAAAACTTGACTACTGTAATCATTCAGACTAAGTACATGCCTACATTTATTTATTTCTTTCTTTCTTTTAGGAAAGCTTACAGACTTACTTAATAGTTATACTAATAGCTGAGTAACACTTAAATTGCTGAAAACAAGCTTCCACATATAAACTACCATCTAATAACTAATTACACCAATATTTCTGTATTCTAGCTATTTTTTTTCTGTATTCTAGCTAACTATTCAGAAATACTTCTGAATAGTTAGCTAGAATACAGAAAAAAAAAATAAACTATATAATATGGTAGTGTAATATGGTAGTGAATTATATCTACCATTCGCTGATAAAGAAATATTTACAGAAAAGTGTTTTAACTGCAGCTGAGGTTTTACAAAACAGATACAAGTTTAATTTTGATTCCATATTATTATAACTCTCAGCACGTAAAAGATATGAGTTCCACCTTTACGTACACTTGATGCAGTCTAGATGTGGAACCCGCCCCTTTCTTCCCTTTTTTTATAAAGTGGAGGAGAAAGAATCAATTTCCAGTCTAGAATAATATGACACAAGAGCCCACTACTTTTTCTACCTATTTCTAAAGCATAAAAACAATCTGTTGTCAACAAATGAATAAACTTTCATCGGTTGTCGAACTTTCAATGAACCAATGATTTTAATAGTCTGCTGTGATAATGATAATGATTTAAATACAATGACGGGTCTGTGGGTCTAGTGGTTAGTGATCCTGACTGCTGACCTGGAGGTCGTGTGTTTGATTCCCACACGGGACAATCGTGATCCACAAATAGTTGTCCCGACTCTGGGTTTTCTTTGTGTGCGTTGATTGAATGTTTCAATTAATTAATTAAAGCGGGAGTTGTCTCTTAAAAAAAATTAGGTCACTAAAAAAAACAACTTCAACAGCACAGGTTGTTGTAAGCGGGGTCAAAAATCTACGAATACTTAACATAAAACACTCAATACAATAATTAAATTATTTTTCCTTCAGAACCAACGTCACATCATGAATAAACAAGTAACAAGTACTTACGCTTTCGTCACAATTGGAACTATCTCCGCAATCCTCTTCATGTAATAGCTGATGTATCATTCCATTGTCTTTCCACATCGTCCACGAGAATGGATAAAAAACTGAAGAGCAATTACAGTCGATTATCGATTGAATTGCACTTGCAGTCAATGTTACACAGTAGTAATAGCTGAGAAGTGTCATTCCTTCGTTCGTATCTTTTCTTACTTGTTGGTATCTTTACCTAACAACCAGATAAATGTTCAAAGCAAATGAAAAGTAAAGAGTACTACAAATTCCAAGCTGCTTTATAATCTTATTATGACGTAGTTATCATGCAGTTGATATTTTAAGGGCTAATATGATATATACAGAATAGATTTTGATTCATTCGATTTCTGAAAATTCAGGTTTGCAGATCAATGCATAAGCTTTTAATTTCGATGGATCCTGACAGAAATTATGAAAGAATGGTTGTTCCGTCATTAAAAAAATGTTGACAGCGAGATGTATTTGATTTAAAAAAAAAAACGAAGGAAGCTTGCTTAAAATTACACCCAGAACAAATGAGTATGAACATTTCGGGATACGCAAACCTCGTTGCTCTATTTTTTTAACTGAAATTAAAATATAACTGACGGGACTCAACAATTTTATCACTTACATTTTTACTTTGAGAAGGTTCATACATATTTTAATTATTAACATTAATTTACACTAGGTAATTATGAAGGTTTATAATAACCAACAAGAATATATTTTATAACAATTTTTATAATCCCGCTAACTTAACGAAATTTTGAAGCTATGTAAGTTTCGGGCTCAAATCTGTGCAAGGAATGGAGATACTCGTATGATATCGCAGATTTATTATTTTTTAGAAGTCAATGACCGAAGCTAAAGTTGGTTAAAAATATATTTGGGACCTCTTCAGGTCCCAAATATTTTTATTATGTGTTTAAGTATTTTGATACTTACTTAATATATAAAATTTTACTTTAAGATTTTAGTTTTTGGACCCCGATGTAAAGGTTTCATCAGACGCTTTAATAAAATAAGTAAGTTTACTGAAAAGTGATGCATATGACAACCTCGTAATTATTACAAATGTATGGGCCTGTAACTTTAACTAGAATTTAGAATTTTGTAGTTATTATTTTAAATAGCATATACGAGTATTTTTATTTATTTATACAATTTATTATAACAAGGACAAATTAAGTGTCCGCCTCAAGTTACACTACTAGCTCTTCTTGACACTTTACTGGGGGTATCAGTGAACAAAATCTCATATGAATTGCGTTTTTGAGTAATCCAATTTGCATATGGCAAGCCAGTGAACCCTTTTCCTCTTGATATTTAAACCTCGAACATTTTACGTTTTTATTTGTTTTATAATTAAAAACATACATAATGAGTGTCTTGTATATACCTGAATTCACAAATGTTTTTAAATTAACACTTTTACAATAGGTTTTTCTGTTATATTTCATTTCTATTACAAAGTAGGTATAAATATGTTAAACTATGTCCAGTTTATTGACAAATAGATTAAGTTAATGGTATTAATAAACATATGTAGGTGCAGTTATGTACTTGTCTTTTCTTTACGTTTTAATCTTGGTACCTAACGTTTTAATAAAATATTTTCGTATGAATATTTTGTCCAAATAAAGACCAACACAATAAATAACGCAATAATTTAAAGTTAAAAAGGTAAATAAAGTATAGAAGTATAATAAGTGTACACATATGTATGTATTTGTTACTTGTTACTTCTTAGCTTACCGAGTTGAAAATCGAGTTTAAACTTTAATGCGTTGTTTGTTTGTCATTTGTGTTGATTCATTAAAATGCTTAATCACTTCCGATTATACTAGCCAGGATCGTTAGTAAAAGATGCTTAAACAAAAACAATGTTCTACTTTTGTTTAAACATAAATATTATGTCTTAATTAAAGGAATGCAAATAGGGTCTGCCGGTTTCTGATAGGCTAATCAACCTAAGAATTAGCTGATCGTATTTCAAATTTCTTGCAGAGTCTATCTATCTATCTATACATACACACATTGAGTTTCTGAAAGCATGATTAATCACTTCAATTTGATCATCGAATCAGTTCTCAAAGCTGTAAAATTTTACTGCACAAGAATGAAAACAATAACAAGCATATTTACAGTATCCAGTTGAGGGAATAGTACAATTAGTAGTTATATATAACTAAATTGTACTACATTAGTAGCTAAAGTAACTAAATAAGAATGTCAAATGTAATACGTGTCTTTGATGAGATTGACCATAGCCTAGTAATTTTTTTGACACACTTAATTTACAACTCTGTTAGTATAACAATATTTTGATCAGCTTTTTCAGGAACCGTGCAATTAAAAAATCCTCTTAAATATTTACAAAATAAAGTTCGAGTAGCTATAATATAAGACCATAAAGTACTTTAAACATTTTTAAATATGAAGATAACTTTTTAATGAATATCAAAAGCGAATCGAGTTCATTACTGTTATATAATAGTATAATTGTGTGTTTTTTATTCATTCATAAAATGGTGATGACTCCAAAAGGAAAACACAATGTTATTACATGTGTGATTAATGGGTCTATAGATCATTCCTAGCTTTTTACATTTTACGAATCATTATTGCAGGTGCTCTAGCTTATTAAAGTCTATTTCCCTCACACAATTCACTATACATACAAAAATACATTATTTTGCAGTAATATACCCTCAGAATAAACCTAGTCGAATTATATGATATTGTAACATAAAACAATAAAACCGAAAGGAAATATGATGGCTAGCCCTACAGGCTAATAGCCGCCGACACCACTGTCAGATTTTATGTTTGTTACCGCTATCTCCGAAAGGGTAGGCATATGCGTGCATACTTTGCATACTACTATCTATGCATACTTAAATACTAAATCGAGCGAGCTTCATCAAGGAATGAATGCGCTCTTTAGCAACCATAGTCAGCAACCCTCCACGTGGATGTCAGACCACACCACACCGCACTTCGTATACTTTTTTGTTATTATTTTTAATATCATTCTCATACACTTAAATAATATTTGGCAACACCGGTCACCTTATTTATGAATTAAGTTAGATTTTTATTATTAAATACTATTTATGTATAAAAAGCAAGTTGTAAGTGACGTGGACGACATTTAATATTTAAAAATACGCTTACATATAAAGCCTTTAGATGTTTTCTCTTTAATAAAAATAATCACCATGTATCATTTTATAATCCTACATTGTTACTTTGCTGTCAATTTATATTCATAAGTATGCTAAACCTATGAAATATAAGATCAATAAAAAGTGTATTTGTGTAAGATTCGTGACAGCTACTTCTTGCATGTGCAAGTCATGCATCAGCAATTTGTACATTAGCTTTTGATAGTAAACAGTAAAACTTTCAAGTTTTGTTTTTTATTTGTATAAACAGATATTGCATCACTCATACTATAGCTATTAGTATCAATCTACCGAAAAACTTTGTGCATTATATCAATTATCCTGACGTGTGGAGCTGTTTCTGTCACTGTCTATCTTTCAGACAACAGGTTTTATTCAAAAAATCAAACTCCTCTGTGTGTTCCGCGTACAGAGCGTGCATCCAGGTTTACAGAGCTATAGTTATGTACTTGTGATGGAAAAAATACCGCCAAATCTATTAGCCCGTAAAAGAGTCCACGCAATTTAAAAATTTCTTTGAAAGTCTAGTATCTGCTTATCTAGATGATTTCAACTATTCTCGTTTTCGTCTGTTGTAAGAGCATATTCTTTACACACGTGTGCAATTAGTAGCGATCCTGCAATAAACATGATCACCATGACCAAACCATTTAATGAATTGCTGATAATTAGTTTTGTAGTGTGGACATTTTGTCCGTCCGTTTACAATACTTATGACGTGCTTATCGTTAAGAGTACATCTTTAGCAAATGGATCCTTAACTACATGTCCATTAAACTTTTTTCTGTTATGGATAGAACGAACTGCAGTCATTACAATTATTTGCATAGTTTACTTTAAGTTTCTATTATACGATCTTGGGAAATAGGTTGTAATTTAGTGATATTAACAACATTTCTTCTTACAATCGGTTGTTAAGTGTTGAAGGCCCTATGTTTACAGACAAATAAATTTGAGAAAGTATTCAAGAGAAATATTACAGAAAGAGATTGCTTTATTCTCCTGTTTCACTACAAGTACAAGTAAACTATGCAAGAGACACTTGCTAGATATACAAGAGATTTTGCTTTCTGATGTGGGTTGGGATGATTGCATTGAGGGTTATCTTAGATTTGTTTCTAAAATCGCAATTTGTTTGCAATGAGCTGTAGCTTTACTTAAAGAAGGCAAAGAGATAAATAATGTTAACATTTAGCTGCATACCTTTATATATATAATTCTACTGTACGTGTGTATGTCACTGAACTCCTCCTAAACGGCTCTACCGATTTGAATGAATTTTTTTGTATGCATTTGGGTGGCGCCCTGGATGGTTTAGATTCACAAATCAGCCCGGCAGATGGCACTGCAGTCGGTATCTAGGTTATTTATCTATACTGCAAATTCAGGACAACGTCTGTCGGGTCCGCTATAGCATATAGATTTTCTTGGAATAGAATAGGGTCACCCTATCACTGCCCGTGGGTATTGTAAAACCCTATTATGAGATAAGACTGTTAAGCGGCGATAGCGTGGTGGCTAAGGCGTCGGACTTGCGATCAAGTGGTTGGGGGTTCAAACTCCGCCCGTCACAGTACACTACCGTCACAGTACACTACCGTCGTAAACCTACCCCTAACACAAGTGTTTAACTTAGCTGGGGGGGTTAACAACAAATTACTAATAATATGTGACAAACGTGGCTAGTATTATTTTTTTAAAGGAAAAAAAAAGAAAAAAAAAACTGTATTTACATATAAAGAGCCGGGTTCAATAGGCTTACCCTTGGAGATGGTTAAGTTGGACTAAATTATAGCTGTCAAAATATATAAATACCTCCCTGCCTACCCTCTTGAGAGAGTCTGAGTGCAAAAATGTATGATTTAATGTATGTATGTGTATGTTCTTTTCCATAACTTTACTATAGATTACTGAGTATTTTTCTACAAGTCTTTACTAAACAATTTCCTGCGTGCAGTGACACTTCTATAATCCACACGTTAAACTTAATGTTCAAATTAGACATAATTACATGTCACAGATTCGATTAAATATGAATTATAATTATGATGAACTCCATTTGTATGTTTTTTAAGTATATATATATCGAGTTATTGGAGTAGGCAGAGACGTTTCAATCGCACAGTTTTATTAATTATAATTTAGTGCCACTTACGTAAAAGGGGATTAACCTATTAACATTATTTGGGCCCTGTATGACTGTATATATATGTACATGCTACTGTCTGATAGAAAACCGTCTAATCCCTTAGTCAATGCTTACGTTTTTATTATTCAATCATGTTAATACTAGTATCGTGATCTAAATGCGAAGCTTATAATATATAAAGAATATTTACCGACATGTTTACTCCTATATCAGTCCAAACGGATCACGTTTTAATTACCACGGGCAGTAATGTATATCTTAGTTTAAAGTAAATGTAATTTTCAATCCTAAATTTTGCGTAGTAAGATTCAAATTTGAGTAGACTTTTTGTATATAAACAAAAAATGCAGGACCAAGTTTTTCTATGCATTGACCCGTAACCTAGCTTAAAGTCTCCTTATTTGAACGAAGGCACATTTAATCCGTTTTTCAATGTTTATTTCATTCAATGGAGTTATTTTATAGTAACTAAATGCTTGCTGTTTATATTGTGTGCTGGAATTAGACTGCACGTTTTTTTTTTTCTTTTTAAACGACAACTCCCGCATTAGGATTAATTCCTGCGTCGCGTGGGACTTTACAAACATTCAAACAACGGACACAAATCACTTAAACCGCTACGCCATCCGTGAAGTCAGTTTTTGAGTGTATGTAAATTAATCAATATTGAAAAAAAAATCAAGATTGAATACTCACACTCAATGATAGGTATAACAAACGTAGTATCTAAAAATTTGATGTAGCTTCATACCACAAACGCTCCATACATGATTTGACAAAATAAAAATTACGAGTGTCTTTTAAAAATACTTGTAACAGTCTTGTAGCCATTTAGTTAATTGTTATTATTTTGTGTTAAGAGGCTACCAATACTTTTGTAAGCGTGTATTAAAAATGTGCACCTACAGAAAATAAAAACTTGTTGCCTTTGTGTCGTCTAATTTCATTAGTTCGGGTTAATTTTATTCTCCTTACTAAAGACTGAAGGATGTTTTGCATGACCTTTCATTGATAAAAAAATATGTAGGGGCAAAAATATGTCAGCTTAAGCGTCCGGATTTCTCAAGGCTCCGTACCTTGAGGAATCCGGACATTTGAAAAATAAATGACTTTTAATTTACGACCGAAACATATGCATGCATATTCAAACTACTAACTATTTCTAACTTTTTATAGCATGGAACGGAATACGTAAAATTAGAACTCATCCGAGATTTACGTTAGGTCTAATAAATCCCGAGGGCCTTGAAAATAAATCGCAACAATTGACCTCATAAAAACACTTCCTTCGTACAATTTCCTAATACAAAACACAAATCAAAGTTCCTGACCAGTTTTTAAAAATTAGAATTCTGGACCAGTCTAAGGAATGAGGATAAATGTTAGTGTCATGAGGTCGGTCATACCGACGTCCTCACTGCCACCGGTATCTGAATCTTTGATGGTGGACGAATTTCCTCAAATGACGGATGCCTTTTTTGTTTAAACCATTGTGTTATTATATTGAGTAATAGTTTTTTGGAAAGTCATAGGTCATGTTCATTTAAGATGTTTATGTATGACCGTTGTTGGTATAATAGACAGTACAGGAAAAAAAATACTGGAAAATTACATGATCCTAAGATAAAATAAGATGATATATGCTTTAGCCTCCAAATGTTTACTCCAATTAACTTCAAAGTTGTTACACGCAAATTCGTCGTCGTGTCTTGGGATCAGCGTTTGTAACCAGTCGATTGAGCAACAAACTAATTGGGATGTGTATGTCTTGACTTAGGTATCGACAAAGCATGTTGAATGCCAGAGCATTTATTTCAGCTTCGATAACTTGTCGTCTCGATCTGTTTGCACCGCAATATGTTATCATTGCTGTTGCAACATATGTAAGTTATTGTAACAACATAAGCATAGTTGCAACGTAAGCGCATTACAAAACATTTTAGTATGATCTTCAGTTCAATTAAGTTTGCAAATTAGTTTTTTTTTTATTAAATAAGTGATTTTGGTAAAAGCTATTTGCGGAAAATAATTCCAATTTCAAGTTATCCATTTATTATCATTTGTAATATCATTTGTAATCTATCTGAGACATATGTTGTAGTTCTCGAAGCTCGTATGATCAGAATATCAATTTAACATATTTCCTAGATGTGTTTTCCTGTAGCTATGAATCAAGTAGTTCAGAATCATAAAGTTCTAGATTTTACAGAAGATTTGTAATGATTACTTACTGATACTAGACTTAAGAACATACACCCATTTGTTTAGTTTAGATAACTTTACACCTTCATTTGTGTTCCTCCTGACTACCGGTCATGAAAAATTGACGAATGGATTAATTGACTGTCCGTATCAAGATCATTTTTCATGGAGACAAGCACTGCAATAAGTAGATGAATAAATACATAATATATATATTAGTGCAATTGTATATGTCACCGAATTTTAAATATCTTTTTTTGCCTCAAGAAGTAGTCTGAGATATGAATCCCAGTATCCCCAACTAAGCAGCGCCTGTGTCTTGTGAGACAGTGAATGGCAATAAGCAGAGAAATAAAACGAAAATTAAATGTAGGTATAAATAATAGAGAGTATTGCGTACGCGCTTGTGTGAGTGTACATGTATGACATATATACATTCATACACATACCGCATATATACTTATATATATACATATACTTGTATGTATACGAGTAGCGATCAAAAAGTTTTCCGTAGTGACGACTACCAAAAACAGTCCAAATGACATAAAGTTAGTGAACGTCAAGTAAAAATTCTCGTATATACGCAATTTATGTATACCTATATATATATATATACATATATATTCTATCTGATATAATAATAATAATAATTTTAGACAAATTAATAACCTTTATAGTCTTCATCATCCTCCTACCTCTGTCTCCATTTATTTAGGATCGGTGACATTGCAAAAGAGTTTTGGCTAGTTTCTCTTATGGCCGCCCCCCTGCTTGACGAATACCCTCTTTAGGAATGTAATCTTTTTTAGACGGGAAAGATAATTATTATATATTATTTCATGGGCAGCGGTAGTCACTTACCATCAGGTGACCCGTCTGCTCGTTTGCCCCCTATCGCATAAAAAAATAAAAAAAAATAAAAGAAAAAAAATGAGTAGGGACAAGAAGTTTGAGAGACTGAAATCACTCGCAGAAGCCAGGGTCACCAATATACACAGGTGCGCCACAGGGTACCGGTATGTCCTGCACCTTCTGTCGCTGGAGAGGTTACTAGAACAGATATAGCCTAAAGAGATATTAAAGCGTTATAGCTTAATAGCTGGTTTGATAGCCAAAGAAAATTAGACCATTCACGTGCCAAATACTTTGCGTTATGGCCGTCAAGGCCATCCTCCGACGACATGCATACCCTCTAATGTGCACTTAACAGTAACCGCTAACTTATAATAAATAATTTACCAATGCTTGTACGCTCGTGTAACATTGTATGTGTAAATATTCGAAGGCCTCTTTAAACATGGCTGGCGTGATCTGAAAATTAGCCTCTAATTAGAATTGTCGTCTGTCATCCTTGCTTAACGAAAATATACCAATGTCACATGAGAATTATAATTTTCCGTTTCTACGCCTGGCTCATATTTTCTTTCATATTTTTTTATAATTTATATTTATAATAAGACATTCTATGTATCTGTTTTGATTTAGCTAACAGGGTAGTAAGCGGTTATCGGTCTACATACTGCACTGTCGTAAGATGAAACATAGTATTATTATCCATACAGGTATATCAAAACATGATAAATTATCAAATGATTTGGTAAGCTGACTTGTTTAAAGCACATCTGTTGATAAGGAAAATAACTTATACAGATCACTTTATCACTTTTCAGTTAACTGTAGTAGTTAGTAGGTAAATAAATGACATTCAACACACGTAATAGATACTAAAGTTTAAGTAAAATATATAAAAGTGTTATGCAAATCTTAAATGTATTTTTGTAGCAGCTTCAACTTTTAGTTCAGGTATTTTTATTTTATTTTGGTTGTATTTTTGATCATTTTTATTTTATTTTTCTCTGTAATGTAAATAGTTAACTATAAGGTGCAATGCCATTCTATAAATTTTCTTACGACCTAAGACATCCATAAATTTTTCGGTGGGTATTATCTGTGTTGATTTTTATATTGATACAATAGTTGAAGAGAAATGATTCCTGTGTCTCTGGGGACTTGACAAACGTACAAACAACGGACACAAAGAACACCCAGACTCGGGATATCTATTTGTGGATCACATTTAAATTTCTGTTCCTTGTGGGAATTGAACCTAGACCTGACTCAGAAGTCAGGATCACTAATCAACGTAAATGTAGATGAAAAGCATATTTGGAGCTACTAATAGAAAAACAAATATATGAAGTAAATTAAAGTATTATTGAAAAACAGAACACTCAAAGAATTCTTTAATGCTACGAAACGGCACGCTGGTGCCACGATTAAGTAGTGTTCAGGTTTTCTTTTATAAGAATGTAACAAGTTACGTACGTTAACTAGGATTTTTTTAAACAAGGACTTTTATTCACTTTACGTCGATATAAACCCTTAATGATCACGTGAGTTGACTCTTAGATCATTACATTACTTACATTACAATACATTTTACTGTCGTGTTATCATGCTTACAGAAGTATTAATGATCCTTATTAACCTCCTTATAATCCTTGAATATATATATATACATATATATATTCAAACATACATGTTCATATTATATATTAATTATTATTTATTTTAATAGTCTCTTTAAACAACTTTTACAACTACGGATGTGTATAAGATATACAATTATGATAAAACATCAAACGGTTGTGGAAAATATTGTTAGGAAGCATAGGCATATAAATTAAATTTGTTTTTTTTTATGCGATAGGGGGCAAACGAGCAGGCGGGTCACCTGATGGTAAGTGACTACCGCTGCCCATGGACACATGGCAACTCAAGGGTCACAAGTGCGTTGCCGGCCTTTTAGGTAGGAGTACGCTCTTTTCTTGAAGGTTTGAAGGTCGTATCGGTTCGGAAACAATTATATAATAGGTTTAATATATACTACTACGAGTAATCGTTTCGGTGGTGGTGTACGTACACAACTAGTGAAGCGTCTTACGCCAATGCAGAATGCAGCTTCAACCCTAGTTTAAGTCGTCGGGTCCAAAGTGGTCAGGAAATATATAGGAAATACGTGCATTAGTAAATTAATGCACGTATTAATCGCATAAATTAATTAGTGCATTATATTTGAGAATTATTGTTACATTGTCCTCACATATTCTTTGCTCTGATACTAAACAATCTGATTTAGCGTGACTAGCTCCTACTCCTGACAATTCAAAATAAATGTTCATTGGTTTAATTGAAACAAATTATTTAAAATCGAATTGGAACTTTAACCATTCGCTCCCTAATAAATACTCGTATGAGTATTGCATAGAATTGTAATGGTGAATTGTTCCTACTTTCATTTACAGAAGAAAACCTTTACTTTAGTCTAATAGTCACATATTAGTTCGTTTTATGCATATCGTTTACCCAACTCATATAACATGAGCACGAACACAAACTAAGGTCTAGGAGACTATTTTTGAAGTGAAAACTTCTTTACACTTTTTGGGTGAACAAAAATCATGGAACCCGCGTTATCGTCACCAAACGCTTTCCATGAGCTATGTGTATACCGTGTATATATGTGTACTTTTTGGGTGAACAAAAAGCGGGAAACTCACGTCATCATCACCGCACTCTTCCCATGAGCTATACGTATACTGTGTATAATCTAATAGCTTGACAATACAATTCACAAAGAATGCCCATATTCTTTTTTTTTAACGTGTGGAAACCCTCATTAGCCGTCATCCCACCGGGGTTATCTGGGGAACGATGTGTAGGAATCCAACCGACTAAAATAAAACGGTGTGCCATACTGCGCTAAAAATAGGAGGAATCCGAGAACAGCTTTAGTAAGACATCCGGACCTCTCCTAGCGCCTGTTGCCCGCAAGGTATAAGAGACTGTGTACCAACTAAAGGACTAAAGATTAATTTGTAATCAAAGCATTCATTTTGAAATATTCAAATTTCTTTTTTCAGATGGGTCCTTATGAATTAAAAATCTATTAATTATCCCTTGCACTGATCTTGGCAATGACTTCGACCTTCGAACTACGTAATATAATGGGTCTATTGAATCGAGTCCTGTCGTAAATCGGCTTTATGTCTGTTTAATGATAATAATCAACAACAATGATGTGCCGCGCCTTTACAAACCCATTATGAAGTGGGTTGAATGGACTACTGTGTGTGAAACCACAAATGGCTTCCGTTGCCGCAGGATTTACTGTTCTTTGAATCATACTAGATCAATATAGCACTCGATAGACTTTTATCCTTGTTATTATTGGATTGGGATTATTTCCATAAGGATAAAAATCTATCATACTAAAAACGAAAAAAGAAATTATTGTTAGCAAGGGGTTTGTATAAACTATTGCTAATAACTTCTAGAAGCAAAATCAGATCTCTAAAAGGTTGAGGCTTTCATATGACTGAATTTGCGGTTGCTTTAATAAGTGTGGAAAAATATTTATAACTAAATCTGCCATCTCGTTGATTACATCAAAAAATATTTGAACTTTTATTTTTTTGGGAACTGAAGCCACGCAAAATTTTATTTAATTACCGAAACCGATAACGGTATTGTTGACTGTTTTTAAACTTTACAACTGCACCGACAAGTTTTTAATGTTTAATGACTTCAATCTGTCACCTAAACAAAGAAGTCTTTTTAAAGATAAGAAAGTACTATAATATTAAATTAAGAGTCTAGGAGTCCAGGGACTACTTTCATTTTAGAAACGGGTTCACTTCTTAATAAGATAACGAATAAAGATTCGAGAGATGAATTTAATAAGCACCCGCATTAAAGATTAATTTTAATTAATTCATATGTCACCTTACAGTCAAGTAGATGAGTGTTATATTCTCCTCAGACTTAAAACCTATACTAATACATACATCTAGTTCATTTATTGACTACCTATATTACAAGGAGATTCTGATAAGAAATTCTTGAACGTGAACGGCTTGGATGAACTAAAACTAAGTCAAACTTGAAATTCTTTCACCTATAGATAAGAAATTTAATCACCATAGTTTTTGCCACGAACTGTAGCGTAGGACAGAGCACACGAATTACCACTTTTTACAACCTTTGATCACTTGTAGTAGAACCTCACAATTAAAGGTAAAAAGTCGCAATTTGTGTTAATTCGCCCGTAAAATTGTCATTTACAAAAACCTGGTAGGCCATTTAATTAATGCGTTATGTTTACTTTTTCACGTGATTATATTGTTAAGAGAAAACCACAAATTGTTTTGGTTTATAGAATTACATTGTTTGACGTAATTTGGATAACAAGAATGTCACGATATCCAATAACAATGTGCATATTTTGTTCGATTTTAATAGTTTCACTTGTATAAAAAGTGATAAATATGACAGTCAATAATCACGACACCTTGTAAAGATTTTTGTACGGAACTAACAAGTAAAATTGATCAAAAAATATATAAAACCCGACTACATTACTAACTTTTTTGGTACCGTCATATCATTTAGACTCCAGAAGGCAGAGGTCGTGGGTTTGATTCCCACCCAAGACAAATATTCATATTATGAGCACGATTATTTATTCTGTTTGGGTCTAATTTAGAAATATATAGGTATGTTTATCAGCAATCTGGTTTCCATAGTAAAAGCTCTGTTTAATTAAACAAACACATAAATAGCATTTTTAAATATAAAAGAAAATGAAAATAAAAAAAAATAAAATATAAAAAATAGTGTAGTGGTGGTTTGGGCTCCAGAGACAGGAACCCCACAATACGTGCCGTATCAAGGAGGACTGCCTTTTAAATCAGACCCTTAAACTCAGCTACCTAACGTGAGCCTCTGAAGATGTTGGTAGCGACTCTTAGTAATCAAACCCATATGCTGAGATGACTATCTGCACAATTGCTGATTACTAAATCTACATCCCACATATCGAAAACCTCAGGAGCCAAATCCAAATAATTTAGTTGTTTTTCTTTTTCAGCCTTTATGAGATTGTCGTTATGGGAAATGGTAATATCAACAATCATTGCTCGGCGCTCTAATCGGTCTATCACTATGTTAGGTTTATTAGCAACAATAGCCCTGTCAGTGATGATAGATCGATCCTAGTATAATGTTGCCATTTTCAAGAAGGATCGGGGAGATACCAATAATATTAATGTTATTATTTCATAATTTTTTACCCTATGTCACTCCCTATTTCTATTAAGACGATACAAATCATACTTAACATGTCGAAATCCATTGAGCCCTATAAGCACCAGGGCGTGTCAATGAAACATCATACATATCGCATTAGAGTAAAAGTACTCTTGGATTTATTGGTTTCTCTCATACATTTATGATTATAACTTATACATACGCTCCGGCCTGTATCACCTAAAGAGTATACAGAGGTATATAAAAAACCCACACTTTGTCAATAAAAATTTGCTACCACTAGCGTAATAGGACGCAAGCCTATTACCGTCAATCGAGCACGTTATGATACATACTGTCCATGGTTACTAATACGGTTTTCATGGATGCCATTGTCAAAACTGGACCAAACTCTCATCTAACTACCCTTGAAGTACAGACTTTCTAGTAAAAAAATAATCATCGAAATCGGTTGGCGTGATATTGAGTTATTCATTTATTTGTCGCGCATATGCGTAATGCAAATTGAAGACTTATGTATATGGTTTTCTCATGGATGCCATTGTCAGAAATGGACCAAATTAAATGGGACACCACGGGAAGCACCAGCTTTAAAAAAAAAAAAAGGCGAAAGTTCTGAGGTAACAAACAAAAAAAAAAGCAGTCGAATTGAGAACCTCTTGCTTTTTGAAGTCCGTTGAAAAATAAATGATTTAAAATACATGTCTTCTTTCTTTCAGATCTACTTTATAGAAACTATCTACCTCAAGATCCTGACGAACAAGACACTATACTTCGTAAGCTATCCGACTACTGCGGGAAGTCCATGACCAATTACACAACACCAGATCAAGAACCGCCATTCAAATGGGACTTCTATCATTCTTTTTTCTTCTCCTATACGGTCGTCAGTACTATAGGTAAGTTTAAGTGTTTAGCTTTAGTTTTCTTCTTTTAACTTGTTGAGGGCTCGGACTTCCCGGCACCAATTCAAGTTATAGGTACCTATGCGACGACCTGGCACACGAACAGACGGGTCACCTGATGGTAAGTGACGATCTCCGTCCATGGACACCTGCAGCTGGAGAGTCGAAAATGAGGGTATGCGGGGAAGGGAAAGAGACGGGGATAAGGAGATTCGAAAAGGGGCGGGAGGTCAGTCCGGAATAATGAGATTGGAGTTGGGCCTAAGGAAGCCTCACAAATTTTGGAGAAATGCAACGCTAGTGTTGCTCCACAACCGGTTTCCTGTGAGGCGGTTTCGCACCGGTCGAACCAGCCCATTCGTGCCTAAGCTTGGCTCTAACCACGTAAAAAGCTATTATTTATACTCCCCAATCAATCAGTATAAGCAGTATCCCTTTTCTTTCCTTTCTATCCCTCCTTTCCGGTCAATACCCTCCCAATTTACTCATCTAATTCCCAAGTACCCGGATGATGGGAATAGGCTTTTGCACAGAAGGTGGAGGGGATTAGATTGTAATCGGCAAAATGTTAACGCTTCTGCCTACTCTTTCTTGGATATGTACGTATGTAAGAATACTTAATAATACTTTGCTTGAAATAAAGATAAATGGTGTAACATATATGTATGTAATACGTCTGCTTTCAAGTCATACTTATAATATTCGTATCAAGCAGTATTGTTTAAAAAGCTTTATTATTAATTTTTTTGGCACCTACGGGTTTACAAGTATAAATTAAGTTAAAGTGACCCCGGCTCGATAAGAATACTTTCAACTATTTAAAAATAGCTGATAAACTTCAAACAGGTCGAAGTTTATCAGCTATTTTAAAGGAGCTATGATGCCACTGACAGACACACAAATACCCACGTGAAATTTTAAACACCCCATCGGGTTAAATATATTCACACATAATACATAAAGGCCTTAACGACAAACTAACAAACAACGGACAACTGGCAAAAACGGACTTCGCGTACTTTGACGTAAACTTAATTATCTTTCTTAATCTGTTGTATAATTTTGCAATTAAAACGTTTAAATTTGCATTACAAACTATTAATTTTATTTATTTATAATTTTCCTGAATCATTCAACGGTATTTTATAGACACTTTGTTTCCCGTTGCGTTTTCTTGTTTATATCTTACTTAGAGAGTACTTACATACATATATTGTTTACTCCACAAAAAAATATGATTGATAAGAATAGATAAATGACCATGTATGAGCAAGAGCATTGTTTCATTGATAGCTACAAATCAGTCATTCAATCATATTGCTATATCTATACATGATACTTCAAAAAAGCATATAATAATATATTTTAAAGAATAACACGATTTATTTATGATTATTTGAATAAGTGTTAAGGTTTAGATCTTAAACACTGCCTATATCAAGTGTCTCTACCTTGGACATCCAGGACTGTAATCATGAGCTTTCACGAGTATACCTCACTCCACACATTAGTGGAGTGCTATGCGTGGTTGCAGGGACTTCCTTTCTAGGGACACCTGAAACCCTGGCCATAAGACCCGTTGACGGAACACTGTGTGATTTTTGTCACCCATTAGCCCCGGTAAGCTGATGACCCGTGGGGGTTTCCACAAAAAAAAAAAGAAGCATTTAATCATCACCTCAGCTACAGGAAGGAGCCTTTAAAAATAAAAATACTTGCAATTCAGAGTTTGACATGTTTTTTAATTGCAGGTTACGGTAACTTGGCGCCTACTACTCATTTGGGAAGAATTCTGATGATATTTTATGGTTTGTTCGGTATACCTATCAACGGTATTTTGCTTGCCAACCTTGGTGAATACTTTGGAATGCAGGTGAGGACGATTAATTATTGTATATCTTATCTTATATATATATATAGTATATACATATATATATATATATTATCTCTACTTATAATACTCTTATATATTATCTACCTTTACTTTTCCTTCTTATAAAGTAAACATAAGTATCAAATTATAACAACCGAAGTATCGGGTTTCATAACTTGCTATACCATTGATTATAAATATACAATAACGTTATTTATTTATTGTTTACAGGTTATGTAAAAATATGATTTATAATTCAAATGAACATTTTGTTGTAGAGTAAAACGTTATGATTTGATTCTATTACGAAGGAATTTTACTTATTTAAGAAAAGTATATCTGCCTAGTTTGACACACATTCACAAGAACTCTACCACTTAAGTCTCTAATAAACCTATTTAATGTTTCAATTTCAGTTAATCTCGGTCTATCGCAAATACAAGAAACGTAATGAAAAGCGTGCCCATAACCTCGGTTACTACTTCACCAACCTTGGCATGTTGGGTCAAATTTTCCTTTATCTGGTTCCTGGTTTCTTATTCTTCATTTTCTTACCCGCTTGCATCTTTGTCGTGTTTGAAGAATGGGACTACGTGGCTTCTATCTACTACGCCTTCGTTACTCTGACTACTATTGGTTTTGGTGATTTAGTTGCTGGTAAGACATTTATTTTCAGATAATATATTGCATGATTTTAATTTATATGATTAGATAATTTACATACATATGTTCATCATCAGCTCGAAAAATAAAGGAATAGGCCTCTTTTATATCCTGTAGATGCAAATGATCATATATTATACGAAGATTCCTTCTTATAAATGTATGATCATCAGCTATACAACATTCAAAATACATACTTCTCGACGGCTAATTCCTGGCAACATTTAATTTCCACAAACTCTACTAGTATTAGTATTTTTCTATAAGTATACACACACCACCGCGCTTTTCTTTGTCTTAAAAATCTCATTATCATCAAAATATTGCAGGCTTACTGCAATATTTTGAGATTTTTATTAGAATTTTATTTAGAATTGTCTCACATGTGAGTTAACTACGAGTATTACTGTGCATTACTAAAAAAGTGTCGTGTGTGTATATTAATTAAGTGTAAGTAAATTATTTTAAATTTCAATTGATCTGGTATCATTTGGTGTAGGTTTAGATAATTTTGAAAATAGTCTAATATTGTTATTTGTTTACATTTGGAACTGTTTTGCTCGTGATTATTGTTGTTTGTATTAAGTGATGTGCAGTTATACTTATACTCGTAATTGTCAACATGTTACCTGGTGTACTTATTATATACATTGGTTAATAATCGTTTCTATAATCTAAGGTATTTATTAAAAAAAAAAACTTCCTACTTGTATGATACCTATTATAATAGCAAGCATGAAATAAGTTTAAGAAATAAAAATGCTTAATTTGGAGTGATCTTACTTCTTCTCCACCGTGAACCGAACAGCATTAGGTAAAATATAAATTATAACATAAGTAAAAAGGGTAATAATATGATGATTGTAGATACGTAGTGCGAAATTAAATGCAAAAAATATTGGAAGTATAAAATACAATAAATACATGCAGACCTATCTTTTTTTTTGAAGTGAAAACTTCTTTAGGCGCGTTGAGCACTTTTTGGGTAAACAAAATTCATGGAACTCGCGTCATCGTCACCGAACGCTTTCCCTGAGCTATATGTATACTGTGTATATATATATACCCTCTGTCACATATACATATAGATATACATATGTATATATGTATATATATATATGATAGATATATCTGATACATATATATATATATACATATATATATATGTATATATATGTATGTGTGTGTGACAGAGGGCACACGAGCAGACGGGTCACCTGATTGTAAGAGTCACAAGTGCGTTGCCAGCATTTTAGGTAGGAATACGTTCTTTTCTTGAAGATTTGAAGGTCGTATTGATCCGGAAATACGGCATACGGTGACAATTTGTTTCACAGGCTGGATGTGCGAGGCAAAAAGCTTCTGTCTACTTATATTCTTATCTACATTACCTACATGTAGAATACCCAGAGTACAAAGTGCGTTAAATATTCTCGCTTAAAAGACTAGGTACTTACTTAAGAAATTGCTAAGGTACCCTTCTGTGCTAACTACTCATGTGATTTGTAGATCGTTATTCCAAGTCTTTATGCGCTTTTCAAGTCCTTGATTGTCAATAACGAAAGAGTGTTCAAAATTCTTTTTCTTTTTGATTTTAGGTACCGAGAACAAGGGATTCAAATATGGATACTTTTGTACTTACCAGATATTTCTGATTGTCTGGATTACCTTCGGTCTCGGGTACATTGTCATGTTGCTCGGCTTCATCACCAGCGGAATGCGATCCGAGAGAATACATAAAATTGAACAGAAGTTCGCATATCAGTTTAAGACTACACAGAACAAAATTCTACAAGGATTCACAAGAGACCTCTCTGCCTTGAGAAAAATTATAAATGAAGCTAATTTAATAAAAATTAAGGTAAATTCAAATTGCTATGCCTAATTACTTTTCTAGTCTTTTTCTAGAATTTAACTTAAAAAAAAAGTTATATTTTATGTCTTCTGTGTTCGTGTTCCTTTAATTTTAAACATCTAGTTATTTACTTAGAAACAGTTTCAAGTAGGACGAAATAAATTCAAATTCCCTCTTTATTAAGTATTACAATCGGGTATTTCGAACTTATCCGTCAATAAATACTTCTTAGTAGCACATGAACAGAATATTACTGTTAAGAGATTCTGTTAAGTCTCTTGAATTACCTTTTATTTCAACTATTCAAAAGTTGTTTAAATTTATACATAAACTAAAGTTATGAAGAAATCATAAACATTGTGTAGATTTAACTGGCATAATTTTATTGACTTGGCTAATATGAACCACTAGTTACAAACGAAGGCTTTGACTTTGTTATGATGTTTTTCCTAAACAAACAAAAACTATATTAAATACTTATTACTTGTTAATTGATTTTTAATTGATCTTAATCTTTTTCAGCCCGTTTATGTAGAAGCTGCACCAACGTTACACCGCAGTCAGAGTTGTCCTATATTTACATACGATGTAGAGCCAAGAGGTCCAATATTCAAAAGAAAAAGAGCTAACTCTGAAAATATTCAGCTTTCTGCAAAGGATATGCTTCGAATACAATCCGATACTGATTTGCTTGGGATAGACAAAGAAAAAACATTTACAGCTTCAGCTATTGTAAAGCCCGCCGAACTCTTAGCAAGGGTGGTAAACGTACTAGGAGGATTAGAACATCAAAATGCAGCACAAAGAGATAAAGGTGTACATTTATTTGATGATGAACATATTTTGGCTAATGAAATGGGACCTACATTTAGCATAGGACCAAATCGTATTACGAGACACAGAGCCCTAAGTATTGCAGTTCCAAATCATAGAAAAGAATCAGTTCCTCAAGATGCCTACAATGAATATACCTGGACTAATGGGGAATCAGCAGAAAAATTTAGACGAGAAGCAAATATCAGAAGTGGAAAACTATCACTGCCTTCCAAACCGGAAGACAGTGCACCAGCTCAAAATATAATTACAAGGTTTTTCTTTAGGAAAAGCTCCAATGACAGTTCTACAGAGCTTACCAAAAATGCTACTAATATGAAACCTAGACGTAGAAGTATATTTTCTTCGCTTAACTTCGGTTCAGAAGACAGAAGTGAGGCTGATGTTTATAAAGAAAAAACGAAAAAGGGAAGACATAGTATCTTCCCTACATTTGATTTTAATGATGATCTCGACAGTGGCTCGAGTGCTTACCTTGATGCAACTAGTCGTGGCCGTAGTATATTTCCGTCATTCGATTTCTCAGAAGATGAAGATGAACGGCATTATAAAGAAAGAACTAGATCCGGCCGTCACAGCATCTTTCCTAGCTTTGATTTCAGTGACCCTGAAGATGATGCCGATCGTTATAGAGAGAATACTAGAAGAGGTAGGCGAAGTATTTTCCCTAGTTTCAATTTCAGCGGCCTCACTAGTAATGATGAAGATACTGTAGATGAAGACGAAATTCAAAAATATCAAAACAGAACGAAAAAAGGACGACTGAGCTTGTTTCCTACTTTTGGTAGGTCTAAGAAGAATGACGATGATGTTATGCCAGAAAGCTCAGATGAATTGGTCGACTACAAAAACAAGACGCATGCTGGACGAAGCAGTTTATTTCCTTCCTTTGGCAAACAACGTAAAAATAGTTCGCCTGTTGAAACTGCTGTTGATTTAGAAGATAGCATAAAACAGTTTAATGAACAAAAGAGACGAGGTCGTAATCGTTCATTTGAGAGTTCTAATCAATTTGCAAATGACTTGGAAGAGTATAAAAATAAAACAAAGCATGGGCGACGCAGTTTGTTCGATCCTGATGTAAATATAGCAAATCTTCCTGAATCTGAACAGGTGGAAGTACTAGAGAATACTAGCGTTGCTGATCTTTTAAGAGCGTTAGCAGTTTTAGAAACTGCTTCACAAGGATCATCTAGTGGTGAACCACCAGGGCTGTTGGACTTTATAACCGATCCCAATGCTATTGCCTCACGCAGACGTGGTTCTTTACGACCTGAATTTTTGGCACATACACCTCCTAGCGCGGATAATTTGGAAGAAAATAGATCGAGGCATGTGGATGACACTGGACCTAGACGTAGAAGAATTTCGGCAAGAGCATCAGCGCCCCAGTTTACTCCTACATTGGCTACGGTCGTTGCTGGAGCAGAATTACAAATACCAACTGCAGCTGCTTCAAGGGAAAATAGAATGACTATGTTGCAACAACCTCCACCTCCTTATTCAGAAACTCCTCCTGAAACAGAATTATCTAAACCTCGAATAAGAAGATTTTCTCCTGCGCCAGGCATACCCGGTCTGTCTACTGGGCCTGTGCCAAGACTCTTCTCACGTATGCGCAGAGAAAGTGCTACTAATGAAGACAATGACAGTAGACGTTGCAGTTTAACTGATATAGTTGTAGACAACTTAAAAGATAAAGACAATACGTAACCCAAAGTGCCTTTTTAGATTAATTTTATTCCAATAAACTATTTCATATATACTCTTTAAGTTACGTTTAAGAAAATAATAAAAAAACCCTCCAATGATTATTGAAGTTTTATTACTTCTTAATGTAAGACAATAAATAAATTGACAATAACCTGTGCCGTAGAGACCAACTCTAAAAAACTAGTAGTAGTAGAAAGTTCCAGAGATTGGCATGTTTACTAAATGTTTACTAAAAAAAAAAGCCACTTAGTTTTACTACATTAGTATTATATTAAAAAAAAAAAAAAATTTTTTTTTAGGATAGGGGGCAAACGAGCAGACGGTCACCTGATGGTAAGTGACTACCGCCGCCCATGGACACCCGCAACTCAAGAGTCACAAGTGCGTTGCCGGCCTTTTAGGTAGGAGTACGCTCTTTTCTTGAAGGTTTGAAGGTCGTATCGGTTCGGAAATATGGCAGGCGACAATTTGTTCCATAAGCTGGTTTTGCGAGGCAAAAAGCTTCTGGAGAAGCGCACAGTGGTGGAGTGCCAATCGTCCAGGTGATGGATATTTTGTCGCGTAGGACGATGGCGGAAACCAGCAGCCGGTATAAGTCCGAACAATTCCTCTGAACACTCCCCATGAAGCTACATCCCTACGCAACGCCAAGGTCTCAAGTCGATCAGAAATATCTTGGCAGTCGATGATGCGAGTCACTCTCCGTTGAATGCGGTCAAGAGGGAGAAGTTGGTACTGGGGTGCACCTGCATAGAGATGAGAACAGTATTCCATGTGAGGCCGAACCTGTGCCTTATAAAGTTGCAGGCGGTGGGCCGGGTTAAAATACTGTCTCGATCTGTTTAGCACACCAAGCTTCTTCGAGGCTAATATGGCCTTACTCTCTAAGTGACCGAGAAACTGGACTTCGCTTGATATATCGACGCCAAGGATTCCGATACTGGCTGATGCAGTTAGGGAAGTGCTCTCAAATTGAGGTGATACGACCAGTGGCATCTTTTTAGCGGTGAACGCGCAAACCTGTGTCTTCGTAGGGTTAAACTGGACTAGGTTAAGTCGACCCCAATCTGAAACTTTTGATAAAGAAGTTTCGATTTCAGACACAAGTTTGGATCGGCTTTCGATGATGTTTACCCGAGAAATGTTAGCGCGGCCGGTGTAAAGGGCATCACTCGTGCTATCGTCTGCATAGCAATGGATGCTGCTAATCTGCAGCAAGTCATTGATATGCAGAAGAAACAGCGTGGGTGCTAGCACACAGCCTTATGGGACACCAGAATTAACAGACTTGGAGTCGGAGCATGCACCGTCAACAACGACCTTGATGCTTCTGTCTGTAAGAAAACTGGTGAGCCAATTGCACAGTTTCTCGGGAAGCCCATAGGAAGGAAGCTTCGCAAGGAGCGCTTTGTGCCAGATCCGATCGAAGGCCTTCGCCACGTCCAAACTAACGGCCAACGCTTCCCCCTTGGTCTCGATCGCCTGTGCCCACCGGTGAGTCAAGTAAACAAGAAGATCCCCATCCCTGAACAACCCCGACGGAAGCCGTATTGTCGATCATTGAGGAGCTGGTGGTCTTCTAAGTACCGGAGGAGCTGGCAGTTAATTATGGATTAAATTATGGGTTTAGGCACAAATGCGCCGACCCAACCGGAGTAATACCGCGGCCCTTGAACCGGTTTTCAAACGAAGTGAGCGACGTTACCCTAAACCCCTTCTAACCTCTTTTCCCTCTTCTCGTAGCCATCAAAGACAGGCAGCGCACTTACAGCTCTTTAGTTGGAGGTGGCCATGAGCGGCAGTTTGCACTTATAGTCAGGTGACCCGTCTGCTCGTTTGCTCCCTACACTATGAAATAACGTATTCCACAGGAGTTTGTTGCTCGTGTAACCGCAAAAGGGTTGTCGTCTGATGGTAATAACATTAAACGTCTTTTGTCAAGTAATTTTTTGGTAGCAAAAACCCACAACTTACCTTCGGTTTGAAGACCCCAAAAATGACAGCAGTCTCAGATGAAATCTTCCTCTGTTTTGTTATGTAATAATAATAAACCCGTGTTGCATCTCCAAAGGGGGCCTCCTCGTAAAAGGAAGAGAGGGTGAGTGTTGGGTAATGAGGGAATAAGATTGTAATTGTATACGATGATCTGATACTTGTGATTGTATACTCTGCTGCACTAACCTCAATGCCACGATAAAACTTAGATATAAGAGAGTTTACACAGTCATATAATAATATATTATTGAACGTCTGAGACAATAGATGATATTTGGTTCAAAACATGGTGTCGTCATTATATATCCTATTATTTAAATTTTAGTATAATATGGATTATGTAATGGGCCATGCCAAGCACGGCAACACTTATGAATATTAATATGTTATTTATCGACACATGACTTCTCCTTCCAGATACATATATATACGTGCGTCATTTATTAATTACCTATTACATATACATTAACAAGTCGACATGCGCATAAGTGCATGTGCATCATTGTTTACATGTTTACGTAAAATCTGAGGGTGTGCATCGTAAATCATGCAACGGTCTTTGTAAAACTAACTAATTTAGTAAAGCCCTATAAAGGTTTGTACCCCATACAGTGCACTGATTTTGATAAGGCCAAATCGCTTTGGAATCGAGCAGATTTTATATTTTTCCATGTACAACGATAATATACTAGTTGCGTACATATTGATGAATTGTTGAATAGACTCAGCTCTGCAGCATACAGAGTTAGACAAATTCGTGAACTGACTAATACTGAAACAGTCAGATTAGTCTACTTTTCTTATTTTCATAGTATAATGTATGGTATTTTACTGCTGGGCAATACCTCTGATATTCAGTCTGTCTTTATGCTGCAAGCAAGAAATTAAAAATTTAGATAATTATTTTTAATTTAGATAATTATTTAGATATTAGTTATTCGTTGAGGCAAAAATTCAAAGAAATACACATAATGACAGTGGTATGTCAGTATATCTATGAAAAGTTTGTTTACTTTCATAAAAATAAAGATCAGTTTATTAAAAAAAGTCCGTTCACCGTTAAAATTTATAAAGAAAACGACTAGTACCTGTAAACTGCAACCGTCCGATAGCGCGTATGCTTCCCATTATCAAATTTGAAAACAGTAGGTACTAATAAATATGCGTTATGTATCTATAGACCCCTAATTAAATAGGTTTATTAATTAGGTTTAAAAGGTGAGCAAGGATTTAGCAAACAGTATATATATACATACATATATATGTACGAGCATATACGATTGACAGCAAGAGGCTTGCCTGCTATAACGAAAGTGGAATAGTTTTGTTTTGCTAAATATTATGCCACTACCTTTTTTCCTACTTTTTGAAACCCAATTTAGGTTTTAAACAATTTCCCAAAGCGTTCAAGGGCCAATAAATAGTTTATTAATTACAGACCAAGAAGTTCGCAATGGATCGGCAATTATTAATTACTACAGACTACGGACGACAGACAGGTGTTCAAAATCCGATGTAAGCAGGAACACCATAATAGTAATAAAGTACTGTACAGTTCTATAACTCTTTATTGGAAAAGAAAATGTATAAACTCTATATAGAAAAAAATTAAAACAGAAATGATAAAATAATAATATTTTATTTAGTACCTTAGATGTGTCTTTACACTTATTAGACAGTAAAGACTTAATTACCATACTAAAAGTAGCTTAGTCATTACACTAATATAGTGTATTTACAATACAATAAATATCTATTCAATTACTATGACTGTTTTATGCTATAACCAGTCTGTTTTGCAAAAATGTGGTAAAAACGAAAGGACCAATATATTTACTCCAAAGATTTTTCAGTTCATCTAAAGATTTTTGTTCTACAATTTGATCAATATGATTACGAATATAGGTAAACCGATAACCTAATATTATTATAAAATGTGATTAACACAAAAACGTTAACACTATTGGTGGTGCCCAAACCTATCCTAGTAATGAGTATTAAAAAAACTAAAAATAAATCAGTAATGCATAATACTATAGATTATTTACAAAAATATAGGTACGTATTTGTAAAAGTATACGATCAGAATAATCGCGTCTATATGACCTGTTTTTGCGATGTTCAACTTCAAACAATTGAATTTATGTTGATACATCCTAATAAATAATACCTTTAATTAGCTCTCTTGTAATGTCATTTTGCTCGTCGTTAAGACTTCGCATAAACAAGCCATCAGTTGTGTACAATGCAGTAAAGCTACTACGAATGTATAACAGTACAATATCACTGTGTGCACAGTCAAATTTCACGAGAATGTCTCTTTGATACTTCAAGTATCGAAGCTATCTTTCCTAACATTTTTATCTAAACTAACGTCAGAATAGCACTGATCTACATTGCCGTTGTCATCCTTTATTAGAGATTCGAAGATTGAGATTAAGTTGTCTATACCGATGAGGTAGCCGTCTTCATGATTGCCAACTTTCCAGGCGGAGTTGTGGTCTATATTCACTGTTTCTGGTACGGGCACAGTCTTAGCGAAGTCAATCATCCAGATAGAAGCTTGCTTCTTGTCGTGGACGAAGAGCAGGGAGCTACCGATCAGCTCATGGTTTCTGAAGAATGAAGATTCCTGAAGCGTTGCTCTGATGCTTTTTAGTCTTTCTAAGTATCCTGTCTGTAAAAGAAATAATAGTGTTTATAACAATTCAAAGGAAATTAAATTTATTAATTCTTATTATTTAGTATAATAAAATTCCCGTAGAATCCAACCATAATTAAAATATTTAATTTATAAAACTCACCGCTGCATTAGGAAAATTGCTGATAAAGTCCTTAAAAGCTTCAACAATTTGATCCCTAGTCTTCGTCGTCTTAAAATCTTTGGAGCTGGTGCCATCTGCTTTCTTGACGCCGTCTATTCGGAAGCCCAGAGTAGAAGTAGAGCTGATGGTCTCTCGCCAAATCATGTACCGTGGCTTCGTCACACCTTTACTCCTGTGCTCTTCATCTGAAGGTGCTTTCGGATCTATCTGGATCATCTTTTCATACATGTCCTGGAATCGAAGAAAATTAGGTGATTACAAAATCGTTTTGGAACAATACAGGACTAATAATCTCACTACTAAAAAATAACTTAACTAACTAAAATGAAAATTGAGTCTAAAAACAGCATATCTTACTCAAGGTGACAGTAAATTTTCATGAAGGTATGATGTGTGACGTCAATGCATATTTACTGGGTGACCTTTTGAAGCAGCATAAGATTAGTGACATGTTATCCAGTATTTTATATATAGTACCTAATTGTTGTTTAAGAGATAGTGTATTATGACTGGAAAAGTATTTTTAAAACCGGTTTGCAACGTATTTATGTGCATCAAGTAGATATGACTGACGTACACGAGGGCCATTAAGACAAGTTTATCAGTCTAGGCATACACTGACATTGTTGGTTAGCACGAACTGTAATCGTAAAGTGATACCACGAGGAACGTCGTCATTAGAATATTTGCTTGCATAAGATTAGTTATAATCAGTTAATGATAATGATAATTTCTTTACTCCTTCTTTGTTTGACATTTTTAATTTGGTCCAGTTCTGACAATGGCATCCATGAGAAAACCATATAAGTCTTAATTTGCATTAAGCATGTTCGCGACAAATGGACGAATAACTCAATGTAACGCGGACCGATTATGATGATTCTTTTTTTATTGGAAAAGATGTACTTCAAGGGTAGTTAGATGAGAGTTTGGTCCAGTTGTGACAATGACAACCATGAGAAACCATATTAGTCTCAATTTCATGATAGATGCGTTGAAGTCGGTTGTCTACTTTTTAAAGTCCGATTATATGAAAAATCAGTTTTAATCTTTGACGGAGACTTTATTCGCAACTTGGATGATGCAACAACAACATTAAAAATTTGATATATTACACAACTTCTCAGTTCATTAGATATTTGTAAAAGAGGCATAAGATACTACAGTCAATGTATCAGTTGTTCTGTCGAGATTTGTCAACGACTATGATAACCATACAATTTGGTGTTTAAATTGCTAAACTAAATTATTAATAAAATGATCTTCAAGCAAGTATTATAGAAAAGAATAAAAGAACCCGTTTAAGTATCTTAACATAACATAAAGAGTATCTATGAATGCTAAAGAGCTTCCTTTAATTATAATTCACATTAATTTTACTGCAACACTTAATCAAAAATAGAAAAAGGTAAATATATGTGTATGTATATAATCTACAATTTTAATTAAATAATCATCTACTCTCGATTCAATTGAAGATTATTTTTTACAAAAGATTATTTCGATCGAAGTCTATTCGATTTGGCATTAAGAATAATGTGAAATATGCTCTTGACGTTTTATCTGTATTTATAGTACTTTTTAATAAAGTGAATTAATCGGGAAAAAAAATCTGTAGACTTTACTATTTTGTATAAGATTGAAAATTTGAGCTAATCGTATATCTGTTTGGAATTTTTGACAAGTTTTTATATTCCACTCTACTTATGTCATTTATGTTGTATGTTCGTATCGTTTCCTTACCATTCCGCATCACATATCATCAACCACTATATATCACCTATGTTTACACTTAATTATTTTTATTTTATTTATGTTTATACTCACTTTTCGAAGTTTGGTCTTCTCCTTAGCCTTGGCAAGTTCTTCCTCCAAGTACGTTCGGACTCCAATCTTGCAATCCATGACGCAGGGACTGTCAAAATCACTCAGCAAGTCTTGTAGTTGTAAGTAAACTGTACGGGAGTGCTTGGTTAAAGAAAATATGGGAAAATTATGTTCATAGAAGTCTATAATCAGTGCGATTAATCAGATGATAATTATTTTTTAAATATTTTACAACTGTTCGGCTTTAAAACATTCAATGAAGAAAGTCACTTTTGTCTTATAAATACAACTGTATGATTTATGCACATTTACGGGACTTTGTTACCACAAAAACCGGGAGGTCATCGATATTTATACAAAAAAAAATAAAATATATACATGAGAACCATGTAGAGTACTAAATATTACTATACTTGTATATTCGGCGTGTGCTGCTACGAAAAAAAAGGAATGTGCCTAATGCATTGTTTTAGTGGTCTAAAACCATCTTTGAATTATTGCCCTTCTAATGAAAGCGGTTCGGATTGCGTACATAGGTAACAATGTTTGTGTTTTATATATATATAGAGTATAAAGTTGTATATAATAAAAGTATATAGATAATATGAAAAAATATATATTTTCGAGAAATTGTCTGGGCGCGGTGTTAATTATACTCGTATTTTACACTATATTGTAAAAGGATACGTTCTCCGTCTTCGCTAGTGACTTGACCCTTGTATTCAGGCACAAACGGTCGCAGTACGTCCCTCATCAAAATCTGAAATAAAAAAAAAGGTTCACAAATGAAAATTTGCCTATATGCGCTTAGAAGTCCACTATACGTATAGGTATATACATATGTACATGTAGGATGTAGATATAATAATAAATACAATCATACAATTACAGTCTTGTTTCATAGCAATGTAACAGTAATTAGCCTGAACAGACGATAATCTACAATTTTATTATCTTACTCGTGCTTATATTGCTTCAGGAGGTTAACAGTTCGAGACGTCACTCATAAAAGAGTGGTCGACGTCGCATTCGTATCTTCATAGTTATTTATTGGTTACGCTTGTTTATCTCTAACAGTTTTTTGCATTGTGCAAGCCAAGCTGTGTCATATGTATTTACCTTTGTACATATGCTAAAACATATGCCAAAAAGTTATCAGATATCAAGTAGAGCCAAGCTTCTAACTCTACACGCCCTAACTTCACAAACTCTATCTAAACCTTAGTCAAAATATGTGGCTTGGCCGTTTCGTTACTACAAGAACTATTGTATAACAGAAAAGTAATGGACAATGGATACATTTTTCACATGTGTGAATGTAGCGAAATGGTTTACACGACATATTTTTCTTACATATGTACATACGTATCGCTTAAAACTTGTTATATTATTTACATATCAGTAATAATAATTATTATTATACAATTATTTAATTATGTTATGTTTTTAATCGTCATTATAATAATGTCGTCAAACTATTATCAGTTTTCGGTCATTATTCACCTATTCAATAAGGTGTGTGTGTAAACAATTTCGTTACAATAATTTTAACAATTATAAGGCAATTTCATTACGACCTTCTGAATCAAAAAGATGACGGTGTTTTCAACAATATATGCAAGCGTATATACGTCAACATAATAAAAGTGACGTATTTAATCTACATACACGAATACTGAGAATATATGAATTATATATAACTCTTCCACATTGTATTTTCATTCGCCTTGCATTAAAGGAAAGTTGGCTGAGAGCATTGACTTTTTCTGCGTCAAAATTCTTTACGTCTTACATAAATTATCGAATTTTTGTTTGCTTTCACATTAACATTAAATTAATGTTGTATTTGTCAGGTAATAATGATAAGGTCGTCTCAATATAACTGCGCATATTCTGTAAAGGGATTTAGCAGCAAACACTGAGAGTTGACTATGATTGCTAAATGAAAAATAACAATATAAAAAAAACACAAACAGCTCCTAAGTTTTAGTGTTAAATAATTTAGTTAATAGTGAACCTACGTCAATCTAATTTTTTCGCAACCACATAATATCTGTCAAAGTACCTATGGTTTTTAAATAATAAACTCCAATAAGTAACTCGGGAAATAACTGTGTCTACTAAGTTATGTACATAGCTTTAAAGTTTTTATAGTCATGTCATTTACAAATGTAATAAGACCGGTTTAGATTATCCACATCGGATGATGACAACAGTTAATTACGTGAGAAATTAGTATGATATGAATGTAATTTAATATTACAAGCAGTAAAGCAGAATAATGCATCTGCTTTCTTGTAGAATTGCGTTGGTATAAATGCAGAAACATATCATGTAAACCTATTTATAATGTTAGTCAATATATACAATAGTGTGTATATACATACATACATATATACGCTCACGCCTGTATCCTATAAGGGGTAGGTAGAGGTGTATAAAACGCCCACATTTTGCCCATAAGAATTTGGTGAAACTAACGTAATATGCAAGAATATTGCCGTCAGTCGAACACTTTATGAATGTATCAAACTGTCGGATAGCTAACAGTCCGATGCTTTATGCGCCTAAATATTCAAATGTGTATGTAATAAAATAACACTTTAGGTGTTGAAGTTGTTTGGGAAGAAATTAATTAATTTTGCATCCTTTAAAGTAATTTAACAAACCTTAAAACATTTCTCCTCCTGAGCGGAGAGCTTCTTCAATATGGTTCCTTGGTCAGGTCCAGCTTTGAAGTTGCCTTGATGACCGGCAAGCTGTATCCACGGGTACCGCTGTTTCTTGTAAGTTTGGAAGAATGGTGTCCACTGCACGATGTTACGGAGTTTACGCCATCTTTCTGATTGCTGAAATGAAAAATAAGTGAGTGGGTTAATGACAGACATCAGAAGTACAATACTATCAAATAAAAATAGATGACAAGGTTATATTCAAGTCTTATTTTATTTATTTATTTAACTCTTTATTGTACAACTTAAAGTTAGATACAACACAGTGATTTTTTTTCTCTTATCTTATCACACACTGTGATCTCTTACAGACAACCTTGTTACAGATATTATCTTATATAATTCGTTTTAGTCTCTAGTATGCTGATATTAAATTAAATGGTATGTGCTCTGTTTACATACTTAATAAAGATTTTACCCCAAATACCTAACTCCTTTCTACGTAGACGATCACCTCGGGGGCCACGGTGCGATGGTGGTCTTTAATTAGCCGATTCGACTAAATTGAAAATGTCGGTGAGACAATAGTTCCTAAATTACCGCTCGATTAAATTGCCACCAAATATTTGATTAGGAGAAGAGAAGATACTACGATTGAAGAATTGATTGTATTAATCCTTTAGATGTGTATCTAATATACATAAAAACCAGGTGGTCTTTATGAATATTTGCTTATATTTTCCGTCCAATTGTATTAAAATAAACCTGTTTATTGTCGTTTAATGCGAATAAGGTGGTATGGAATATATAAACATGAATTGTAGTATGTCAAGTAGGTACGTGATAAATGTAATACAAAAAAATCCTGTATCGTAATAATTATTTTAGTTATTATAATATTATAATTGCAGTTAACACATCAGTATGTTTAATTATTATATCTTTATATTGGACGCAAACATCATAATTATTTAATGACAATTTCTTAAATAGAAATCATAGTAAATAATAACAATAAATTGACGTGAGATATTTTTTATAACTAAGCTCAGCTTTTCTCCTATTTTTCTTTATCATATCGCAAAATACTTTGCAATATCAGATAGAAGATTAAACATGGCATTACGCATGCAAGGTCGTAACTGTTTTTTTTTAATAATATATGACAAAATTAAAAATCAATCGATCAAAATTGCATTAGACAGAATTATTTTTTAATACTGTTATTTTTGTAAATACCGTTCCAAATGGTCGTTACATTATTATGATGATTACATTTGTATTTTTAATTACAAATGGCGGAGATACACTGTGGTCATGTTACGAAGTAGTTATATATACCTACCTAATAAGGTATATACTTGTAATAAAAACAATATTTTATCCCTATTCATTAGGCATATATAGGTATACCAATGCGCTATTAGTTTAATATGAAGGATAAACATGCCGTTAATTATTTCAACGAAATATACAATCCTTCCAGAGAATATACATACCTACACTACAATAAATATGATTTCTATAGAAGGTAATCAATAAACAGAATTATATGGTGGTAGTTACAATACAACACTTGTTAGTATTTTCAAGTTTGTTATGTAATAATAATCAAAAGTGGTTAAGTAAATAATCAATTAGTGATCAAGTTAGCTGCACACACGAAAAACCAAAGTAAAGTTTGCATTATTGAATGTAAAATCCGAGAAGCGTTTTTAAATTTGGAATGTGCCTTTTATTGACGCCTAAATTTTAAATTCAAGTAAAGTTTCTCGATTCACTAAATAATTTTGAAGTATCAGACTTTGTAGATTTCGTTTAAACGTTCCAATTTTGTTCGAAACACAAACAATAACAATACCAAATAATCTGCGTGGGTTTGGAAACCTGTCTGATAACGGTTTTTGATAGTTCATACAAATCAGGAAACTTGTGGAGCACTACTATATTACAAGGCTACATAAGTTAAATAATGATAATGAACTATGAGCTACTCTTCCGTGTACGTACATCTCATTAGAACGCTGATAAGATCGGCATGATAAGAGCCTTATTAAAATACGATAAGTGAAGAACAAATGTTCTTTTTCTGCTCTTGAAAAGAAAGGAATAGAGAAATAGACTACGACTATTACTACAAGAAACGACTACCGTCTCTATATCCGAATTTTGTTTTTATTTTGGAACTCATTGTTCAAAAATATACATTAACACTATTCAAAATAAAAAGTTATACGTACTATGTATTAATTACAGTTACTTGTTTGTTGGTATGAAATATATGTATATTTGTCAATTGCGTCAAACCATATGTTTTTAAGTTATACATATTAACACTATAATATCTCGAATATAGTTGAAATAACATTAATAAATAGTTATAAAAATAAGCAAAACATCTTTCTTCACCTTTAAAAATAAAATAAAATTTATAAAATAAAATCAACGAACCTTCTTGTGACTCTGTACATAAACACAGAACACCACATCCATAAAATCCTCTATGGTAACACATATGTCAGCAGAATACATTGTTTTAAATAGTGATACTGGCCACTAACAAACACTCGAGAAGTTAAACCACGTCTAACAAATCGCAAGGATTCAAGGCAAGTGATAATATGTGCGTCGCGACTCGGATCACTCAACACACTGGATAGGCAACCAGCCACAACACCAATATAAACCACACACATTTATCAATACTGACTCATGCCAAAGTCCGCACCGATCCTATGACGTCATTGTTACGTAGTGTTTCGATACTCAACTTAAAGGGAATCCAGATACCGCACGCTTCCAAAAAATTATACAACAATTCTATGAACGTTTTCATTACTGTATAGCGGTAGTGGTGAATTAACGAAGGCATCGTGTATACTTAATTAGGCGGAAAATACAGTACAAAATTGTAAAAATTCGGACATAGTGACTACTAATAAGAAGTTATAATATTACTTGTTAATATTACCTCTTTAATGTGTGGTAAATAAAAAAATAACAGTACATATACATATATATTTTTATATTAAACATACATAATTATGTAAGAACTTGCTGACTCCACTACTAAGAAGTAATAATATTACGACCATGATAAACAGTTATTTTTATATTGGACCTGATATTTTTTTTTTTTTCAAAAAGTTGCAAAGTTACATGGTAAATCGACAGTTTAATCTTTAAGTCGTATTATAGGCTATATAATACCCAAATTATTGCTTTTTCTCAGGAGATTAACACTAACGATCGACTTTGGCCCACCCACCACTAGTTTGGCCACATTACCAAACGATGTCGTGAGAGGAAATCCCAAATAAGGCAGTATCCTGTCTTACTTGAAAAAAGAACCACGTTGCGCTACATTCACTTCTGCAATGCTTACCCCAACTCAGAGCTTGAGGGTTCAATTCCAATTAAGTGCTAATATTTTTTAGTATAAACAAATCTATTTTACATGCAATTTTATATTACATATAGTACAACTAAGTTTATGCGTAATCAGAAAGCATTATGTTGTATGTACCAGAATTGCTTTTTTTTTTTTTTTTTTCATTACATTCTAGATTTCTTGTGTGGTAATCCAGAATACATTCTATTTAGACTATTCAAAATGCATGGGTTAGTATATGACTAAGTTACACACATCTTCGAAGTTTTTCTTTTATAGTATTTTTTATTTTGTTAGCGTTGAAGAGTCATGCTTCATGTGAGGTTACAGGAGACCCAACCCCCTCTCAACGCCTCTCCTCCCTTTATCTTCCTTTCTATTCCTTCCTGCCTTACCCTTCCCCTCTTTCCCCTCCTCCCTTTCCCCTATACCCTATCAACCCAACCCTAAAAGGCGAACAGCACTCCCTGTATGCAAAAAAAAAACTTACCTAAGTACGAATTTAAACTTTTCACAGTAGTTTGACTTAATTAGTATTAATACGATTCCAGAGAAGTTAATATTTCATCCGTCCGGTGTCATTTGTCAATGGTAACTTTTAGTGTCTCAATCGTATAAGACAAAAATTAAAAACAAATATATATACGGAGTTCTGCGGAGCGATTTTTTTTTCTACGTGTTTAAAACGTATTTACGTATATAGGTATGTAGAAAAAACACACAGATAACAAGAATCCAATTGAATAGAACTAAAATAGTCAAATAGCTAAATATAAATATTTTTAGTAAACCCGTCTAAAACAATTCTACGAATATACACTCTTCTACATACACAGCATGTTACATCAATAGTGTTAATTATTAAGACGACAATTAAATAAATTGTTTCCGTGAAGTGGTTTAAGCGTTTGTTCCAGAAACAACTATGATCATTTTTTCGCTGCTACATACATATATCACTTTGGACTTGATTAAAATGACAGCAGTGGGTGTAGCTGAAGGATGGTAGAAATTATTATAAAATTACAACTCATTCCCATTCCTTTGTGTGGGTGACTCTTGTCGTCAGTTATCCAGTGTACCACATTTCTGATATATTCGTAGACACGGAAGTATTCTCAACTAAGCGGCGTTTTACTGTAGGAACAAATTTCATAGATTATTTAAAAAAACATCCGTTTTACAGACTCCTAGTTAAAGATAAGTCGTTATTGTTGTATATATATCATAAATAAAGCATTTTCTAAAAATTCATTTCAAATTATAATGCTTTCAATACATTAAATCAATCACAACTTTTTTCGTAGTCAAATCAGGAACTATTATGGATGCATTTTCAAGTTTTACTCCTAAATATTTTTTTTTTTCTTAAACGTACCTACACAATTACGCGAAAGTAAACCATTATCTGCTTGGCTTTGAATTGATTTTGGTGGAATTACCTTGGAAGTTGACAACTACACATAAAATCAAATAATATTAAATCATTCTGTTGATAAATAACACATATTAATTTCTAAATTGGACCATTTTAGGCTTGTAGGAAAAGGACCGTACTCCCTTCGACATGCCTACATATAAAGAAGCTCCCGTTCAGAAATGCGTGTTATAAAATAAATATTATTACAAAGTCTTGATGACAAGAAATAAATAATCGGACTTTAAAAAGTAGACAACCGACTACAATGCGTTCCTCATAAAATTTAAGACTAATATGGTTTTCTCATGGATGCCATTGTCACAACTGGACCAAACTCTGATCTAACTATCCTTGAAGTACATCATATCCAATAAAAAAAAGAATCATCGAAATCGGTTGCGTGATATTGAATTATTCGTCCATTTGTCGCGCACATGCTTAATGCAAACTTGACCACAAAAATGGGACCACAAGGAAAACACCAGCTTCAAAATAAAAAAAAAATTGTCGAATTGAGAACCCTTTTGTAAGTGGGTTGATAAAGATCAGTAAATAAATCAAGGACCAATACAATTTATACATATGTACATATATATACAATTAGCCTTTAAACTTTTGACCGTACTTAAATGTATGTAAATTTTGACAATATTGAAAAAACTGTGACCTACTTTCATAATATACTTTAACGTCTTAAAATATTTCGTATCGTTTAAATGTCATCTATGCATCACTACAATGTAAAAGAAAACCGAAGAATTGAACAATGCGCATGTACGTACAAGTACGAATACTTTCGCAAGACCGCAACTACATCCTACGTCACGTTTGGCTTACGTTGGGATCGTTTTTGCGGTACAACGTTTATTTTGTACTTAAACTCAGTAATAAAATATATTTTTATTATTATGCCGTTTGCGCAAACCTACCTATTTACACCCTGATATAATAATAATAATGAAAAGGTCTTCAAGCGTCTATCATTGTTAAGAAATGAGCAATAGTCGTTGCGCTTGTTCATCCTAATCACTGATGATGGATAACGTCTAATGGTTCAATTTTGATTCCGAAGTAGTTCTAACCAGGCCGCTAGTTGAGACTGCTAGCTCAAGCTTTGGCACAATAGCATGATGAAAAAGGTTGTAAAAAGTTTGGTTGTGATGTGCAGGATCAGGTGAAATAAAAAATCCGTATATAAACGTCAATACTTGTAAATCTGAAGTTTAAATAACGTCCTCGAACGTAAGTATATGAAGGTCCCTTTACAGAATTGTAAAAAACCGTTCTCTTAACTAGTTCTCGATACTACTAGGCAAGTGCTACGAGTATACTGATATTGTAATGACTTTTGTAGAGAGCGCTATTTATCTGCTCTGTAAAGGACTTTGTATGAGTCATGACCTAATAGTAGCTATGGACTCAGAACATCCAGATTTAAACACTAAGCTATAAAACCGTTGTTTATGAAAGGGCTATGAATGAATGAATGCATGAATGACAAGAAAATAAACAGTGAAGCATCATAATCGCTTCACTGTTTATTTGTATAAAAGTATAAGGTGAACTTGATTGTAGGGGTCGTCGTAAGTTTGTGTTTTTCTGAAGAAAGTCCCAGTCAGAAAGTACTTGAATCATTTTTGTACAGACGGGCTCCGACTCTAGTGTCATGAAATTTCATCATGTGGTATGTAAAGATAGAAAGAAGCAAATGGGGGACAGCTGTCTGTGCCTTCGCCGAAGTGAGAAAGTCCTGAGCTTATGTATGTAACTGTGATGTATGTAAGTGTGTGTGTTACTTCTAGAGCTATCTTCTTACTTCATTTATAGTGCTATATAGATAGTAGAGATAATTCGACTATTTGTGTATGCAGTTTTATTTAAAACTCAGCTAGTATACCGACACATTATCACAATGAGAGAAAACGAGGTAACGATGATGAGAGAGATGAAAAAAAAATGAGTATATAGATACAGCTACTTAAAATACGATTAGAATAATACTTTACTACAACGTAACTTGTGGTAGAATTAAAGAGGAGTCGATAAAATTCGGTGGCAGCAGTACTTATGGTGTTTTGTTAAACAAAAAAAAAATATAGTAAAAAAATGAAGGTTATAATAGGAACTAATGAACTATAAGATTTAAAAAAAATAGACAGTTAAACAATGTTTAGTGATGAAAAGTTGATTATTATTTTTTATTCATGGGACTTCGATATCCATTGACTTGCCAAGGTATTATTGGTAGTAAAAAATACTGGTTTTAACACTAGTTCACTGGGATTCTCCAGGGGTCAATAGTTTTATAAGTAAGTATATCCTTTTTTTGCGGTTTTATACCAAACTAGTTCATTGTCTTTGCTGTCACGGTCATTACTTGCGTAATTTGTTGATTGATTTGGCAATGAGAAATGATATTGTATAGCTATTTTATTTCTAATATATTGTGATTTCTATTAATTAGTATACCGTTTTTGCTGACGTACCGTTGGAATCAAAATTGTGAAGTGTTAATGTATAAAATTATCGGAAGTTATCACGTTTTCTCTACTTCTTTCTTACAATCTATGCTTGGTTGCCTTTGCCTCTTCAATTCCGTTTTAATTACTATCTGACTTCCTTATTTCAAGGTTTATACCTGACAATACCATTACTCTTGGGAGCTATTGACTCAAACCTTTATAATAACTGATTCCAATCTATGAGTTCATTGAATTGCTTTCTTGTTGGTCATATCTCATGAAGTTGCGCTAAGTCTGGAAAATGTTTATGGTCTGGAGCGATCAAGAGTTTACTGAATTGGTTTCACTTTAATGGTCGTGTACTATCTTGCTCTTCATGTTCACTTTCAATTAGGTGAGAAGAAATACGCCTATTCCATTTACCAGTAGAAGACAGGATAGAAGGCTTTCATATACTTGCAATAGAAAATACATATAGCGAAATATGACTGAAATATTTACCTCTGTTGTACAAAATGATTGTTTCCCGAACGCTCATCAATTGACACCGAATTCGTCAGGGTTTGAAAATATGTGATAGATTTTATTAGAAATTTCTATAATGATAAAAGGTACCTACACTTATTTGATTGCATAATATTAAAGGGGTATTTAATTTAATTATTAGAAAAGTGTATAGTATGTTATATCTATATATCTAACATTATAAGGAAAACTTGTATTATAAGGAAGGAAGGATTTCGTGTGGTTTAAAAATTACCGACATGAAATCCCAACTGACTTCCTTCGTACGTATGTTCGACTGACCCAGAAGGTATATATGCTTTCCATTTCTTTCTTTTGTTTGTGATGTAACCTAAACGTGGTATCCGAGTTTTAAGAGGGATGTGTCATTTGACTCCTCTTAAGAGTGGGGTATAGAGTATTTCAAGATGACGTCCTCTGCAAAAAAAATATAGAGAATAACTATTCATGTACAGTAGTCGTAATTTATATATTTATTTTTTAATCTTACTCAATATGTTCCATTCATTGTAATAGAAAAAATATAATTATTAAATGCATTTCAAGGATTTTCTTTATTGTTCCGATTCGAGTAAAATGGGTATAAGTCCTAAAAATATAACAACTTTAAATGCTAAAACTTAATTTATCTTTACATAAATTTAATATTTCAGTATGTATTTATGTATTAAATACGCACGAAGGGTTGCCTATAAAACGGCAAAAAAATCATGTCTGTTGTACGGAAAATGTCTGTGAAAATTTCAACTGTAATTGGGTCCCGTTTTTGGGGGTCCCTATGCGGGTGATGTCACAATAAGTACCTATTTCATCATCTAAAAGGTATCTAAGTCTATGCAAGAATAGAGTAATCCATTATTTGAATAGGTATAACAATAGTAATACCGAATTATCACCTATTGAAGTTAATGGTGAGTAAATGGCATGCGTTTGCTGGACGTCACTATGATTTTATTTTATAATATTTATCAGATGTTACGAACTCACTTTAAATATATAAATGATGCATTTTTATTAATAAACTATTTCTTCATTTCCATGAAAGGCTGTATTCGCGTTAGATATGTTAATTTGATATAAAAAAATACTTTTTAAAGATTTAGTATAGTAATTTTTAGTCCATAGTAAAATTATAAATGGGTATATATACAAAGAAACCAATACTATATATATATATATATTTTCTTATTATTTTATATTTCTTTGTTTATTTGTTTTCATGCATTATCCATCCAAAAAAAAAGTGCTGTTCTGAGGGATGGGCAAAATAAGTTTTACACGAGGAGATATATCAACGCGAGTTTATGATGGTATGAATATAACTTGGACTTTTTTTTTTTTTTTTTTTTATATTAGCCTACCATAGTGACTCCACTTTGCCTGATGGAAAGCAATAGGTGGAGTCAAAGAGTGGTGGTATAACTTCAGTCTCACTTCCTTCATGCTCAAAACTTTAGAGAGATTGTGCGAGGGAGAAGTGAAAGGAGTGCTCAAAAACATACCGCTACACAGCAATCAACATGTTTATAGTTCAGGTAAATAATCTACAGCAACTATACAACAAAAGGGACCCTGCCTTGGAACCTTCATTGACATAGAAGGAGCCTTCGACAGAACCCCCTCCGTCAGAACACTGGATCTGTGAAGGGACAACGGCAGCCCACATACGGTGATACTAGAAGAAATATCCAAAGACATTGCGATGGCAATAAATTACCTGATCCAGAAACAGTATGCACATGACAAAACATATAAAATCGCACCGCCTTAAAATACTAGCACTCCACGAGTCTGTGCACGTGTGCTCAGAATTTCCCAGACGGCTAAAAACAAGGTATGGCACTAGCTGTGGGGTCTTCTCGGAAGACCTAAACATTAAAGCAACGGCCAGTATTACAGGCTGAATGCCTGGATATTTCTGTGGCCGCAGCTACTGATATCGCGAGGAAGGTAAAGGATCAATCAATCTGAATACTTCTTGATAGCAAGACAGTATTACAAGCTCTTGATGAAAAAAACTACTTTTCGGGCCTAATCTACGAGGGCTAAAAACATTTGAGCGAAGTATTCAAACTCAACAAAATTACCACCCTCCACTAGATCAAATGCCACAGCGGTTATAGAGGCAACGATGTAGCGGACGAATTGGCTAGGAGGGGATCGGTGTTATGCACCGTAGAACTACACTTCCTGGACTACAAACCACTTCCTAGAACAGAAATAAATTATTTTGATTTTGAGCTAATCATGTATTTGCCTAAAAGCGTTTATTTTCATTTAGTTTTTACAAAGCCTCAGGTTTCCTGTTAAAGAATCCTTATAAGATAAATTTTCTCTCTCAAAATATTGCCTAGTCTGTATCTATACAACGATGCATTAAATAAAACATTTTGACATATGGGCCTGTCAGACAAATGGACACCTGTAAGGCTATCATCATGTTGCGGCTATAACTAAATCATTTATCTACTGTAATGTTTAAATTGTTATTCAAGTTTGTTGAAGCGGATACATTTTCATATATTTTGAAGTCAGCAAACAGACAGAGTTGAGTGAATTATTTTGCAAATCTGGAAGTACAAAAAAAGCCTTGTGTATGTACCTACTACTTTATGATGTTTTATTTACTTATTTCAAAAATAAAACTTATAGGAGTTTATACATATTTTGTGTTACTTTCTCGTAAATAAGTATGGCATAGATCTCTATTCGGCTTAACTTGAAAACAGGCCTGCGAGGAAAAATCATGTGAACAACTAGAAAAAAAACAATATTGCGGCTGCATTTTTTTTATCGGGGCATGTTTTTTTATTCTTTAATTATGAATACTTGTTTAGTAAGAATAGGGAGGAGTTATTCCCTTTTTTTCTTATTCACGTGTGGAAACCCCCACGGGTCATCACGTCAATATAGCTAACAGTCAAGGGCTATGTAGGATTCAAACCCACTAAAACCACATGGTGTTCCGTCATGAGAGATTTTATCGTAGCGGACCCGGGAAGGAAACTTTATAGCTGAAAACCCAGCAGACCCTGGTCGGCAAGTGAAGACTTCAAGGACTACTATTAATAGAGTATATACACTCGTATTATCCTACTAATATTAGTATCAAACGTTTATAGCTAGCTAAGGGTTGCTCAGTCAATCGGAGCTTGGTAGTAATTCTTTATTATATATAAATTTACGTATTTACACAATTAAAAATAATCCAAGGTTCTGAAAGGCTTTTTGTATTTTTTATTAAAGAGATTCGTGTATCATTCGTGAGTTGTGTGTTGCTCGCACGTGAATCGCAATTTTGGACAACGCAATGGATAAGATCTCTTTTGCTTTATGCTTAAAAAGATTCGTTTTCTATCTTTTGTTTGTCTTATACATAACAATATAAAAAAGAAGAATTGAACAACTTCTTACGACGTAATCAATCAAGACGTTATCTCGTCATTAACGTACTCCGTCGTCGAAAACCTTCCTTCGTCATAACAGTGATATGAAATCAATTTAATAACGAAGTATGTTTAGAACACCACATATGGATTTAAGTTATCAACGGGATATTTATATAACCTTATTAATTTGCTATACTTTCTCTGTTCTTCTAGTATAGTGGAAAAAAGAAGGAGACACGTATCTAGGAAGTGACGACACGCTTATTATGTCAAGAACATTGCTGACGCACGCAATGTCTTTGACAAAACGCATCTGCTAACCTTTTGCATTTATTGTTGTTAGTTCTACTATTTACCGAGTTGATGTTGGAGATTGTGGACGGAAGTTTAATCAAATTTAATGGTTGAGGCCGTGATAAGACCTTCCTCCAAGAACATTATTTTTTAATCAAGTCATTAAGTCGTCCTAAACAACCAATGAAAGGAAATACTCTCACTTGATAGGTATTCTTTTTTATTTATGGATGTATATACAGACACATACACTCGCACCTATATCCCCTAAGGGGTGGGCAGAGGTGTCTCAAGCAGTCACTTTTAGCATACCATAACTTAGTCCCACTTACGTAACAGGCAACACGAGTACTCACTATTATATGATGAATTAACATGATATATATTAACGAATAGAAACAAGCATATATCCTGACAAAATAATAATGATATCATTTATTTTCAGGCTGCATATACCCATAGATAAATACATAACCTCGGGGCTCAGCGGTACCTTCTAGTGGTGCAGTGTAGGCACGAGATGTTGAAGTATTTCAAGAGAATATCTTGATCTGGAAGGTCGTTCCAAGATTGATAGTCTATTTCGAGGATTTGCCTTTAAAAATTTGTATTTCGCTTCAGAAAAAGTGCCAGAAAAAAAATAGTCATAAAAAATTTAAACGAAAACGCGTTATTCAATTTTCTTCTAAAATGCTCAATGTTTTGTAAAAATTGTTTCAATAATGTTAGAATTCTAACTTATTGTTTTCGATATACAGAGTTCCTAATTTATTATAAATCTACGAGAAAGATCTCATAGACGGTGTTAATCTTATAATCGGTGTTTATCTTATAACTATATAGTACAGTACACACAATACAGTGCAACGTACTTGTTTTCTTTTAATCAGATCTATTCACTGAGTACCCTTCTCAGCGAACGACCTTTCATCTACTTCACCTAAAAATGTTTAGTTGTTTGTCTTTATTTCAAAGTTGAATTGCGGGATTCCTATAACACATTCATATTTAACATCGTTCCTATATTATCCAACTTGAATAAAAAATTAAGTCCTTTTACCAGTTCTAAGCATATGCGTGATCAAAACCTGTAAAACTGCAGAGCAAAGTACGTTCAATTTTGTCACGACATTGACCTTGAACAAGTCTTGGGGTCTTTAACCATACTCATTAAAGTCTCCCAAAACAGACATTATCAATGTTTGTAGGAGCCATTGTTAGTTTCCGGTCTTTAAGTAGAAACAATAGACAGCGCCCGCGCATGTCTTTATACACAAATTGATCAATTACATTAGTTCTGGTAACCTTCGTATTATATCTCTATCAATCTATACTATGATTGATTTAAAAAAATTACAACGAATATTAATTAAATATAGCCCAAGAGCTACTGACGATTTTTGTGTACGCGTTTCAAATTAGAGGTCTGCTGATTTGAATTATTTATATATAGCAGATGTGAATATAACTCTGTTCATTGGAACAGAGTAAAATAATATCTTTCAAACATTAGGATATATAATTAAATTATTTTATTAATGATTGTTGAATGCTGAATGAACTGTTAACGACCATAAAATGAACGATGTTGAGCAATATTAACTGTAATGCAATATAGTTTATATTTATTTAAATATACGGTTTTACTCACGTGTGTATTTCGGGGATGCCCGACTTGTTTCGGTCTTGACAGGAGACCTTTCTCAAGGCGAGAGTATTATTAAATAAATATGAATGTAACTCACGAAGTTTTTATTCTAATATAGTTTATGTTAGCATATTAATGTGCCGTGTGCCCATCGGTGAAGTAGCAAAGGACCACACCTCTAAGGACCTAAGGAATCGAACTGTGATCTATGAAACACTATATATTCAGTCATGTAGTGCCTGGATGACGGCAGCAGGCTTGTCCCCTATAACGTAAGTGAAACTAAATTATGAACCGCAACAAGTAGGCGTTTCAGACGCTTCTGCCTACCCCTTGGGGGATGGAGGCGTGAGTATGTATTTTACTGTTGATGGGAAGGCCGTCCGTAAGTTTTTCTTAAGGCTTGGGTTTACTATTTCTTACTCATAACAAAAATAGTGGTGATTAAAACTAAAACGCTCAGTAGAGTCACGCTACGTCAACAACACCTTAGCATTAACGTGGTAATGGGACCGCTCGACCGGTGCAATACCACGGAATCACAAAGGCCGACTACGCACTTGTAACTCTTGAGTTGCGGGTGTCCTTGGCCGTCTGTAGTCACTTACAAATACCATCAGGTGAACCGCCGTTTGCAGCCATCGCATAAAAAAAACGCTTGTGTTGCATTTCCCCTATATTAAAAGGGTTATTGGAGGCTCACCTTCCATTTCCTCTTTCCTGATTTCTCTAATCTTCCCATCTCCTCATCCCCAATCTCTCTTTCCCATTAATCTTAAATAAAAGTAAAAGTATGTATTACTTTTACTTTTATATAAATGATAAAATCTTTTTTTTTTTGACTTTCTAAGGCGTGAGTAGACAGCGTTCACGCTTTTGTACCAGGACTACATAATCAGGCCGGCTAAAGGCGTATTTGTCACCTTAGGTGTATACAAAAAATCGCATTCCAAAGCTACATGACCATAATTACATTTTATAACGTCACTCTGTCGACGGCTTATTTTCCTAGTTTTCAATTACTTGTTAAATTACGTTATTGAATTTAATTCCATTGAATACAAAATTCAGGGAATCAACAGCACTCCAGGAAATACCCCGGGGTAATTGTGGATTACTGCTATAGGTATAAAATTACTATATACATATTTATTTCAGAATGATAACTAAAGACATACATATATTTTAGAATTATGTACTAAGCATACAGCGAAAAACAAGGGCGAGTATTATAAGAAATATCGTGTTATTTATTATTTTAAAAACATATTTAAATTATTCTTTACCTCTGCTTTTTTTACACCATTAACTATTTTAAAAAAAATGATGCAAGTTTTTAAATAAGTTACAATATTTGGGTAGAGGTCTCGCACCTCTCGGCTACAGCCAGTTAATGTTACAATACAGGTATGGAACCCCGACGTGCTCGAGCTAATGCCTACACTTCCAAATCCCTCCGTTCAGTTCAGCAAACTCCAGTTCCTTCCCTACATTGGGACTATATAGAAAGGCAAAGAATTCCTAAAGTGCCAGGAGGTAACGGTAACCTATTTTATTAGTGGTGGTATATTACGCGTATAACGTTATTTGGACCAAATTCTAATTAGCAAAATGCGGTTTATGACACCTCTGCTCACCAACTTAGGGATACAGGCATGGGTGTATGTATGTATGTCAACGGATAACTCGATTTTGCGGTCGTTTTGTTTGTTCTTGTTGGTTTGTGTGTTTTTTGTGTAGTATTTGCCCTGTGTCTAGGTACTATGACTAATTATGATATGTACATATGTTTGTCTTAATGATATCGAAAAGCTATGACAGTAATTGTAGTAGTTGGTTTGTTTTTGTTATTTAACATGAAAATTTAAATGTCAAAATATCGTGTACCGTATACAAAAATACATTCGAATCGTGAACACAGTATTTGTTCAATCGATTAAACTAACCAATGAGATAAAAAACGGAGGAGCTACAAATAAATATTGAAATTTTAAGAGCCTGAACACATTAGCTGAAATGAAATTTTGTAGATACATCTACAAAATGGAACCTTTTTTCGACGACATTATGAGTTATTAATCGACTGCGCAAGAATGAGGGTTATGTTTATGTGTGTGTATGTATGCATGATGTTTTATAGTCACGGCCTAGACTCGGCCTGTACACGGCTTCAAGGTGTCATTTGTATCGTTTTAATAGTGGGAATGACATACATTTCAATTTCAGCGATAAAAAAAGTAATTCGGTTTAATATTTGTGAATAATTTCAGTTGTCATGTTTAATATTTAGAGTACCACGGCAGCTTTGCAAGGTCTGTCTATTGGTTTGGTGACCTTGTGATTCCATTAAGTTACATAACGGGAAAAATTTAGAACACAAAATCCCGTGGCACATACGATCTTGACATGCTTGTGAAGGATAGCATTGACATTCTATTCAATATACGTATATTAGTGTAGTGCGAAATACGTTACTGAGAAGAATATTAATTTTATGGTAACGTAAAGGTGGACGTACACTTATACAGTTTTTTTTATTAGTAGACAAGATCTTAGATTGGACTTTCTAAGTCCGCTTGTATTGCTAAGGACTGTAGTCCGATTATAATCTTCATGACTTTCTTTATTTAAGGTCGGAGAAAAGGTTTCTTCGTATTTTATTTACAAATTCAAGACTTTTTTTTTCTTTTTCAAAGTTTAATTACACTTAATAATAATATATACCTATATGCTATTATATTCAATAACTTCAACCTCAAATCCTGCCATCTTGTAGATAGTGACATAATCCCATGGCTGTAGAAATGTTGGGTTTTTTGATCAAAATATTCCAACAAATAGTGTTGATGTTAAAATAAATACTACACAAAGAATTCTAAGGTGATCGAAAGAGGTGAAAATTTTAGGGTTCAAGGTCAGGACTATTGTGGCTGCATTTCCCAATCAAGCTCTCTTAATTTTCACTGATCTGGCGTTACCATGGTAAAAAGCCACTCCTTTTCTGTTGATCGATTCCGACCGTTTTTGTTTCCTTTCAATTTCTTGTTTGAGTCTAGTTAGTTGTTGGCTGTTGGCAGTAGAGATTCGAATCGATTGTTTTTCCTGGCAATAATGGTAACCTACGATACACACAGCATCACCTTATGACGTGTTAATCCGGGTTTCACTACCATCTGTGAGCTTGACTACCTTTGGAGCATGATCTTTTTAGCAAGCTATTATCGTAGGTGAGCCACTTTTCAACACTAGTGATCAATGTTATCAAAAATCGCTCGGTTTCATTACGCTTCAATAAAAAATCACAAATGAGTACGCGATTCATTGTTTTTTTCAGTGAGCTCGTGTGGCACCCAAATAGCGAGTTTTTTTGTATAGCCAGATTTTCTTAAGCTATGTCGTAACAAATAATATGTTCCTTAGTCTTGCTCCACTTTCTCAAAAAAGGCATCGACTTTATCCGTATAAGGGCGACCAGAACGAGCTGCATCTTTGACAACAAAATTAACGGGCTGAAAACGTTTTAACCAACTGTTATTGACAATGAATTAGGTCCATAAATGTCAAAAAGTTTTTTTCGCTTCTCGTTTCGCAACTTTTCCCTTTTTTGTAATAAAACTTCAGAGTGTATCGATTTTTTTCGTAGAATCACTCATTTGGGCGGAGAGAAAAACAATTGAAAAATGGCGGGAAAGTGCTTTTTACTTTTTATTTTTCTTTTTTCTTAATGTTCTTTATTTATTGATATTAAAACCAGCGAGTTACCAACAGTACAACTAAAGATATTTTTCTTCAACATGTACTCTTATATTGTGTATACTAGCCGTTCCAAAGAGTTGCAGCGTAATGATTTATAGCATATTTAATTCCTACATAAATAATCTTTCTATTACTCAAATAATCACTTAAATCCGACAGAGAGTAGATTAAAACGTTTAAACAAATAAACAAAGAAGCTAAAACTCTTGAGCTATATTTATACTTTGGGAATACGCCTGTTTATTTCGTTACAATGTGCAGAGCCTAAAGGTATTAAATTTTGTAAAATAGGCAAGGAGATGAGCTATTTAGCGTAAATATTTTACGTTTCGATATGTACATGCGTTTTAAATGCCTACTTAGAAAAAAATTAAAACAGTTAACATCAAAGTTCAGCATTATTGTACTTAAAAGCATCTTCCCATGTTTGCAATTTGCATAAAAAAACGGATTTGATAAATTTACCTTAACTTTATATAGGCGAGTGTGTGTGTGTTCACCTTAATATGTAAATTTATATTTATAGTTCTAGACCATGAACGAAGTTTCAATTACCAATTTAGACTAGTTTGACCTTCTTGACATCAACATTGCAATTTGGTCCTCAAAAGAATAAAGTCGAAGAAACATTGAATACGAATTTGAAGAGAGAAGAAAGATAAGAAAAATAAGAAAACGTACCTGAGCTGCAGTCACATCCTAGACGAGTGGCGAGAAAGTAGTCAGAGACGTTATCTGTCCGCTTTACTCTCATTCATTGCTTTTTATTGCTTGGAAATTAATTTTTTATCGGTAATCAGATGCGAGTCAAAGGAGTGGCAATACGAGTGTAAATAAATGGGGAGCCTCGTAATGAACGTCACGCGTAGAGGAGTGTTTAACCGAGCCGGGCAATATTCGCGTGAATACAGACTCCGTACAAATTTACGGTACATGGACAATGGATTTTACTGGCCGCTTATGCTTTTAGAAAGATCAGACAGTTAACAGATGTAGAAACCACGCGTGTGGTGTATTTTAGCTATTTCTACAGCAATACGTCTTATGGGGTTTTACTGTGGGGCCGGGTTGCTGACATCGAATCCATCTTTATCTTGCAAAAGAGAGCTTTCAGAGCCATTTATAATCTACGTCGCCGCGAATCCCTCAGGGCACTATTTAAAAGGATGAATATTATGACGGTTTCTTGCCAATTCATTTATGAAAATATCATGTATGTAAAAAAATCTACATCATTTTTATAAAATAAGAGATAGACACAATTTTATACTAGAAACAAAGACAAAATAGATCAACCATTTTTCAGATTAGCTAAAGTACATACATCTTTTATGGGGCACTGTGTTATAAAAAAAAACATTTCTTGTGATATTGCAATTAAATGAAAGGAAAATTTAAACCCATATTAAAAGTACACTTTGTAAACAAGCTTATTACAAATTAGAAGATTATATCAAAAATCAAACTGTTTGCTAATTGTATTGTATAAAGAATTATAATTTTGTGACATTGATTTACACTCAGTGTATATTTTACCTCACACACTGACTTATTACTTGTTAATATTCCATGTAAATTGTATACTTACTTTTACTATGTTTGTAAATGTGTGAGCACCATGTATCATAAAATTAATTTATCTGTCATTGCTTCGCTTTAATTCATTTTACCTATTTCGGTATAGTAATTTTGTTCTGGGTGCATCGTTTTCACACACAATTATATATAATGAATGTATTTAAACAAAACATTTTAAAAGAGTAACGGTGGAGTTTCTTGCCCATTCTTCTCCATACGAAACTACCTTTTGGAAGGGGCGACCAGAATCCGTTCTATTTCAATGTAAATGTTGTTGGCTTATTTGAAATAAATGCTTTGACTTTGACTTTAACTAGTAAGACGTTAGATCAAATACATAACTGCTGAAATTTGTCGTGTGATGGAAGGGTTTTACGGTTATTTAATGAAAATTTGTTAAATGCAACAAATAAATTTGTCTATTGCAGTATTCCAATATGAAAAACTTTTGTACCGTGTAAGTTGTAAATTGTTTTCGGAAAAGTCTTATTCTATTCAATAAATTATTGATGAGTGGCATTTCAAGTTAAGATGTAACAAGGTGGAATTTTAGATGCACAAGTTAGGTGGACAAATTTACTGCGAACATTTTCAAATTTACTATTTAAAGATATTGTTATGTGAAAATGAGTCGTTGGCTCTATTTTTTTTATTCCGGCTACCTTTTACCTACTGCTAGAATGTTTTGTAAGTGGGAATTACACACGATCTGATGATTCTACGTCTTTTATTTTCACTTTAACTAGTTTAACAAGATATAACATATATCTTTATTTAAATATGATACAAGTTAAGCAACATATTTGCTATCAAAGTAAGTAATTTATTTGACGTTAGTTTTATCTTTTATTATATCAGTTGAACGGCTCCTTATCTGGTAACTTGTAGACTGGTGACTGACAGACAGGTAACGTTTTTTTTTATTGTAAAATGTAGTGAAGTGAATGAAGGTCTACATGATATCATGAAAATATAATTAAATAAATATAAAAAAGAAGTAAGTACAAATTTTGTTTACCAAGAGTAGACCCCATCGAGACGAACTTATACGTTGTGCCTTTTTTTTGTTTGTTTGATCGCTTTTCCTTTGGGTGATGGCAGCGTACGATTGTTAAATTACCGAATATCAAAAACCATAAAATCAAAATTAACTACAGTCCAAGGACAACTTAGCCATCGCGTCGCCGTGTTGACGCACATGTTGGTTTCGCCAGAGCCCTATTTGCCTTATAAGTTTTTTTTACATTAAGGGTTTTCCATAATTTATCTTTAGCTAACTGCACCGCAATTAAATGAAAATGCGACACTGTGGTTATACGACCTATAAGTGAATGTTTGACGTCAAAGGGAAACATTCGATACAACTAATGTTTACTTATTATGTACAAGTAAGGCTGATTACGTATTCTTTTTTAGATAAGGCTACATATACATTGCACTGAGATTTGTTAATTCAGGAAAATATGTTTTTAGGTATGATTTACGGCTGTATATTTGTGTTTGTTTTAGGGATGGACTAGAGTTGGGGCTTATTACGGACTCTTTATTTAGAAGCGAAACGACCCAACTCATCAATGTCGCTTGAGATCTGAATGTCAGTTGTTATTATGTACGTTATATATGAAAATTAATTTGTTTAAACATAGAATATATGTGAACAAGACTATCTTTTTGATAGTCTGAGTCATAAGCTGACTTATAAATTGAGACTAATTTAAAAACATAACGTTTTCATAACGAATTCATCGGAATTAATATCATTCATTGTATCTGTCTATATAAAGAATCATTTATACTCGTAATCAATGGAAATAGACGTTCATTGGCTTAAAATGGTTATTTGACTAAATCGAGACTAGCTCGCACTAGCGATCTCTGGAGATCGACATACCAAGATACAAAATTAGAGTGAATCTGGGCATTGACTTTCAAAAGGCAATACCACATTTTACCACAGAATATGGTAATATTGATTAATATACACTGGTTTAGTTTTACGATCATGTTTAGTGACATATGTATGTAGGTGACGAGCAGTTAGTTAGTCACTTGCCTAATATGTTTTAAATTATATGAAAAAAAAAAGATTTAAAATGTTTGATACTTTACTTTACTTTTATTTACTTTCTTGTAATAAGCCTCTATTAGTAGAAGGGAGCGTTACTTATCAAGTTCAATGGAATTTAATTATTGACGTTGATATGTTACAAATTAAATTTAAAACATCACGATTTCTTTTTATACTATAGGGGGATAGACGAACAGATGGGTCACCTGATGGTAGGTGACAACGTCCGTCCATAGACACCTGCAACTCAAGAGTCGTAAGTGCGCTGCCCGCCTTTGAAGGTGCTGAAGGGCAGGGAGGGGAAAAAAGAGAGGAGGGATTAGGAGAGGGGGATGAGGGGAGGGAAAAGAGGTGAGGTGGAGTTGGGCCTTCGAAAACCTCACTCATTTAGGGGAAATGCAACGCTAGCGTTGCTTCACGACCGGTTTTCTGTGAGGCCGTGGTATCGCACCGGTCGAGCCAGCCCATAAACTCAATTAGTAAGGTTCTACCTAATTAAAAACTATTTTACTTGTACCAGTTATGTCAGTATCTTTATTATTTTAATCGAATTTGAAGTAAGAAGTTTAAAGTAAGAAGAAAGAAATTCGCGTATGTTAAGCGAAACCTATGTTTGTATCAACAAGATGCCCTCTTCTTTTATGAATAATAAATTGTAATAAAACTGTACTTATTAATAATTATATTTATTTTTATGAGAACAATTAATTTTTATCAAAGATCTACGTTCTAGCCTACATTTTTTTATCTTTCAATAACAAAACAGCTATATGCATGCCGTATGGTTCTCGGTGGATTAAAATAGGGTCACCCCAACTCTTCCCGGTGGTCTCGGACTAATGGGTCTAACTGTTATTTATCAGACAGTATGTAAACTGCCCGGTTGACGGCAATAGGCTAGCCCCTTATTACGTTAGATGGAACAAATTCTAATTCCAGTTGGCAAAACGTTGGTGTATAATACACCTTTGCCTACCCCTTCGGAAATACAAGCGTGAGCGTATGTATGTATGTAATACAACTTACGTGTCAATAACGATCATCCGTAACTCGAAAATTCATATTTACCTGAAAAAAAAAAACAAATTAAATTATTATTATTAGACACTGATATTAAAATAACGATATGAAGTTACACTTGGTCGACCATACCCAGGGCCCCACTTCTATTTCACCTGAGTTAAATGTAAACAACGTTGCAATTTAATGACGTAAAAATGACGTCCGGAAATTGAATCGCAAAAAATGACTGTTGAAATAACTCGTGCGCATCGACCTTTATATGGCAAAGTCAATATACTAAAAGACGGTAGTGAGGCTTAGTTTGACTTTGCGATAGCAAAAATAAAGTTCTAATATAAAATTCAAAAGATTACTCTATTCTTTTTTGCAATAAGATTGTCTAAGTAGGATTAAGGTTACGTTAGGATAGACGGTTTCAATACCAAATCTCTTAAATGTAAGGCTCCTTTAATAGTAGAAGAACTAACAAACTGCATTATTGTTTAGCATAACATCTTCCCTGATGATATTGAAGTAGCTAAAGTAACTTAATCCTATTCATAAAACCGGCGGTTTTCATTCATTCAAATTCATAGATCCTAGTAATTACCGGCCAATTTCTGTACTCAAAGTCTTATCAAAGAGAGTTTTATACAATCGCCTTAAATAGGTTTTTAACTGAACAAATTCTTTTTTACCTGTAACAGTATGGATTCAGGTCAAAGTCAAACACCATCTCAGAACCATAGATTTAGCAACAAAAAAAAAACTAACACTGATAATAAGCAAATAGCCCCTGGTATCTTCATAGATCTAAAGAAGGCTTTTGATACAATTAGTCACGATATTCTATTATGAAAGCTTAAAGTTATAGGTATCTAAGGGGCAGCACGTGAGATGTTAAAATCTTATCTTTACAATCGTCGTCAGATCGTCAAAATAAGACAAACACAAAGTAACCCTAAAACCATAATATTCGGCATACCGGGTTCAATACTTGGCCTATTTATATTCCTCATTTACATTAATAGTACATATATATCAACTGGGACTTAAGTACGCTAATGATACATATTTTTTATATTTTGATTATGGTAGTCCATTAATGGAGACGCGCAAAATGATCCAGATCGGCTGAATGTATGGTTTCTATGTAATTTACTAACCATCAATATATCAAAAACAAATTTTCTCTGCTATAAATGAAAAAATTGCTCATATTCATCATCGTTCATCTTTATGTATAAATAATCAAACAATAAATAAAGTAGACGAAGAAACATAATTAGAATTAATTCTGGATAGCCAGCTTACAACTGTGGTTTCCAAACCACAAATTAATAAAATTAAAAAATAAATTTACTTTTTTAACAGGCATGCTCCGTGGTATCGTCAGGTACCTTCTGCGCCCAATACGCTACATCATATATAATTCTCTTGTAAAGCCACACGTGGATTATTTAATAGAGGTATTGGGCACAGCAGCAAAAACAAACTTTAGAACCCTTACAGACAGCACACAACAAAGTTGTATAAACAATATTTCACTGTGACTACCTAACCCCAACTCATAATATATATAAAGATACGAATTATTTTTTTATATCATAAGGGGACAAACGAACAGAACAGACGTAAGTGCGCTGTCCGCTTTTGAGAGTGATGAGGGATCCGGGGAGGGGAAAGAAGAGGGCGGTTGATGGAAGAGATCCTTACTTATTACCACCACCAGTCAATGATATTATATAAAAAAACGTAGATATCGCCCTGGGGCGCACTAATTGTTGCGAACAAATGTAGACAACTGTCGTGATTTGATTTAGTCGGTCAATAGAAACTAGCGAATAGACACGTCAAGGCGTATCCGTGGAGTTTTAATATTATTACTTAAATGCAAGAGTTGTATGTTATGGGTCCAAGTTAAATAATAATGATGGACGCCTAAATCTTTATTAGAACATAATATTTATATTTTATCATGGTTTTGTTTTCTCTTTACCGAAATTATTAAATGAAATCAAGTATTATTAAAATTACGGTAAAAAAAGGATAGAGATACGATTGCAACTGCAGTGCGACAAACACAAATAACGAGCGCCTTGTATGCGTCAAAGATTAATCAAACAGAAGGGATATCGTAGGTACAATACATAACATCCACGTTCTCCTGTTTTTTATTTTATAGATATGCTGATACTACTATTATGCAGCAGCGTCTTCTCATGCGAGCTCAACACCCGGAATTGCCGCCTAAATACACTTCTCGACATTCATACATACATAACGTACACATACATGCACTCACGCCTGTACCCCTAAAGGGGTAGGCAGAGGCGTAATTAACGCCCACATTTTGCAGATTACATTTTAGTTCCATTACGTAGGCAGCAATAGACAACAGGGGCAAACCTATTGCCGTCATTAGGACACTTTTTGGATTGGATTGGAAAATTGGAGTATATTGACAGGAAAAGTAGGATAGAAAGGGAAGGAAGGATATTGTTTATACAGGTGGATTGGAAAGTAAAAGCAGTAGCAGGACATTCATACAGGCTACAAGATTGAAATAAAGTAATTTTAATTTGAATACTGAATACTACTAACACTGAATAAAGCTACTAAAACTATCACATACATATGATACATATGATATTTAAAGAATCCAAGAAAACACCGGTCGAGCTAGCCGATTCATGCCTAGAGAGTTGGACTAATTTTTTTTAAGTTACCCGTAATTTCTATTTACAAGTCGTCTTGCTTGAACTTGTTCTTGTCTATCTATCTACTGATCTACAATCACAGAAATTTTGTGTTAATTCCTTATGTAAGTATTCTTTTGTGAAATTATAATGAATTTAGTAATCCACTCGTTTTTTTTTATAGACTTAAAATAGTTTTCTTGTTTAATTAACATATTGAAAATGTTACAACTGACTCATAGATAATGATTTAAAACTTTATATACCTCGCAGCAGCTCGTAATTTACGCAAAAAATAGGGTGGTTGTTTTGTTACTTAACTCCTAAGTACTTTGTACGTGTAGCTTTTAAAATAACAAATCATTAGAATTTCAAACTATTTCATACATATGTTGATATATTTTTTAATGAAAATGAAAATTATACCTTTTATAATTCTGAATTCATGAAGGAGTGGACAGGCGTTAGTAAAACACCTATCTATATTTTGCAATTAGAATTGGGGATATAGTGAATGAGAAAGGTATAAATACGGCATATACATAAAGTATATGCTTAATAGATCGAAGACGTGTAACTCCAACAGGCTATGACCGGTCCCCAATACCTACCTAATTGTCTACGACCGCATTTCGTTGTTTTTACGTTTCTCTCTATATGTTTGCCTTTTCAAAATCCTTCAATCTCGTAACATTTTCGCACCAAACCGTTAATAGGGACGTAAAAAGCCATTTACTATAATAAAAAAAATAGTTAATTTACTAAATGTATGCCAAGGCAGTGACCCTCACAACACTAATTAATTTTATAATCGTTTCAAGTAAATAAAATAAGTTTTGCATTCATATAATTACAGAATATAAGTATCGGTTTAACCAATTTTTAATAAAAGTTAAGAATCGATTCATGAATTAAAAATATTAACACTTTTGGTTATATTTATAACATTCATTTTAAAAAAGTAGACAACCGACTTCAATCATAAAATTAAAGACTTCAATTCTCTTGAATTCTCTTGAAGTACATTATTTCCAATTAAAAAAGAATCATCGAAATCGGTTTACGTGATATTGAGATATTTGTCCATTTGTCGCGCACACACTTAATGCAAATTTAAGATTTATATGGTTGTCTCTTGGATGTCATTGTGATAACTGGACCGAATTGAAATGGGACCACATAGGAAGCACCAGCTTTCAAATAAAAAATGAAAATCAAATAAAAAAAATTGGTTGAACCAGTCGAAAGTTATGAGGTAACAAACATAAAAAAATACAGTCGAATTCAGAAGCTCGTCCTTTTTGAAGTCAGTTGAAAACCTGGATAATTGGTGCTCTTTGGGGAGGTCTTTGTGCAGCAGTGGATTATGCATGATGATGTAAGAAAAGCAACAATATTGGGCTAACATCCAGTTTAATTAGAATCTTATTACACATTATTAAGCAAAAGTCACTAATGATCTAAAATTTGAATATATTTATAAATACATATATATGTCAAAAGTATCTAATCTGGCAAAAAATCTTAAATAAGTGTCAGCCTGAGCTAGGTGTATCCTGTGTGCGTATACATATTGTCTGATAGATAGATAACAATCCAATTACGTCACCACCAGCAAGAGATGGAGTGGCCCTATTCCACTCCATTATCGTGTCAGTTGATCATACGTGGCGAACTGTAATCATTTAGCTGATATTACAATAACTTTTAAACTAGAAAAAGATTATTCTTCTTAGTATAGATAGCACTAGATGTAATAATTCATGACCCAGTGAGGATGTAATGAAGTTTCAATTTAATCCTGCCGTGTTTAACAAGCACAGTGTGTATTTTCCGATACGAATATGATAGGAGATATAGTATCTTATCGGTACAGAAAACGGTTCTAGAGCCTAGTTGCCCATTAAAAATTACATGCAAAATGAAGGTCGTTTTCCTTACGGATTATGTAAAGTTTCTTATACCTTAGGTAGCTATGGCTGGCTTAAACCGAAGGTGAGACAAACAAAGTCATATATACTAAAGGTATTGCCACCAAAATATATCCACGCTCCGATATCTTTGTATAGGTAGACGTCAAACGATTTGGGCCAACAATGCTATGTTTACATAGCTATGTATAATAGCGTGTATAACTGGGGCAGAGATGACGTCAATGCTCATTAACTCAGTACAAGACCTGAGAATACTCGTATAGCTATTGTTTTTAAATAAGTGTATAAACTTAGGTAGAAGCAAAACCAATTGTTTTGTAAATGTGTTTATTGTCAGGCTTTGTGCGTGAGAATAAATATAAATAGACATAGATAGGCAGATAATTATTTTTATTCAGCTTCTTTTCCTTCAGATGCTGATAATCACCACTCAATCTCTTTACTATTCCTAAATAGCAAATTACTATTGTTTATCTAGTTTAACTCTTAACGTAATTACGTAATTTATAACTATCTCTATGTTTGCTCTACTGCTTAGCGACTCGATATTGATAAACCCAATGCACCTTTATAAACTTATAAACTCACATACGCACTCCCTAACTCATACTCACGTTCACTCACTGGCTTCCAGATACACTAACTCCATTTCTTCACACACCACATACATTTACACTAAAATCCTAGCTATATGTCACTCTTATCAATTCTTGTCTTTGGTTTAGTTTATAATGATTAATTATGTTCTTTATGTTTCTTGCACAATTAATTAGAAATAGACCTATATTATATAATCTGAATGCCAGCAACGGGTGGAGGCCTGGTGACCTGTAATACAGGTTTCACAAAACCTACCTCAGGCACCAGCTTCTCACAATTGTTACGTTCACATCTGTCTTTTTGGAGTAACTGTATAAATAAAATTGTAACAATTGTAGAGAGAAAAAATAAAATAAATATTATTATCTATCATATTATTATTATTATTATATTCACACAGGGCTAGACTAGTACAAAAACTGTAATAGTGTAGAACCACTTTTCAGTCAGCCATTTCTATAGGCGTACATTAAACAATTTAAAGGGTAATTTTGTTAGTTTTTGAAGTGGTTTGTTATAAATTTTGACACACAAACATATTATTTCAATGATAAAGGGTAGTTCTACATCTTGGCACAACTGTCTTTGTAGGACTACTCTCGCTGTTTTCTTTAAACAGTCGTGGGTGTTTCCTGACAAACAATCCTATTTCCAAAAAATAAAGAAAGAGCTTACAGCACACAGTTAAGTTTTTCTGAAAAGGAAAGGAATCTAAGGGTTCAGAATTGCAAATTGCCCGTAGGTATTTAGTTGCGACAAGAAGACTTAGTCGTTTATAGTTGAAATGCCCTACAGAACAGTAAACCATTTCGTAATATCGATCCAACATAACCATGACAGCGAAACCTAAAAATGTTATGTTATTTTCAAAATTAATTTTAATATTAGACGTTATATTCATTGTTTTAGTTTGATATTTCAATGTATTTTATTTTATTTAGGTCATGTAACTATGTATATAAGTTCTATGTCAATACATGTGAAGCATTATACCAAATGTGCTAAAGTTGAATTAATTTCCGTTTCATGGGTTACAAAAATATGTAGACGAGTCTAGTATTAAATGCTAGGATTAACATATATAATGTATGTAAGTATATCCTACATGTTCAGAATAGAGACAGTTTTAATTTTTGAAGTTATGAAAGCATCTTTTATTTTCCCTAATCTTCAAAACCTTTTAAATACTGTTAACATCGAATTACATCTCCGTCAATTTCTAACATGATTACCTAAAGTGTGTTTCAGATCCAAGAACTGTTGTTGGTTGCTTACGAAGACAAAACTAAGTATACATTTAAAATCTTTTTTTTTTTTCTCGAAAATAATGATTTGCGACATTCCAACAATAGAAATAATAACCTTAAAATAAAAATAAACTAATTAAAATATATTTAAAAGATCATCCGCAGTACAAGGAACCAAATTATTCCAATTATGACAAACAAACAGCTTATTAACTGTACTTTAATAAAAGCCGACATAAGTAAGCATACTACGAGTACAATAGGAGTTATAAATTAGTAATTAATTATCTTCAATGACTTTTCATTGTTGATATCAAAATGATTTCACGTTAGTCAATCAAGATGATGAAAGATATTCATGTTATCTATAGTACCTCCTACACTTGTTGAGTGATAAATTTTATAATGCATACTGTATACAGCATGGGTCGTGTTATCTTTGCTATCTGAAGGCAAGCAATGGTTCTATTGCTTGCTGCTTGGTGCGTGGCTGTGTATATCGTTGTTTAACGTTAAATAGCCCATAACCTTGGTCTATCAAGTGCAAAAATATTTTTTTTGTAATCAATCAAGTAGTTTTGAGAAATACGTTTCAGCTTACGGGAGTACATCACGAGAGCGTAGGAAGTCCAATCAAAGCAAGCACCAATATAATATTATTAAATTTACAAATATCTATAAATGTATACATGGCCCATTTTAGTTTAATATTTTCGAAAACATGGTTGAGTTTTTACTCCAATTATTATCAATTATACACGGAACAGGTTCTAGGCTAGCAGGAAAAAAATATTAAATAATTTGAAAAAAGAAACACCAGGAAAGTCAGGTTATTTATTTCAATATATGTAGCTGTACGAGTGGACATAGGCATCTCCCAATGTGTCCTACACCTTCCGCATCTAGTATATCCATATCTATAATTTATAATATATATGTCATTCTATAGTTTAAAATTCATTGCCTTTTTATGTCGATCGAATGTCTTTATTCTATACAGACCCCAACTTAGTAATAAGTACATAAAGAATTTAATAAATAAAACTGAACAAAATTGGAACTATCAATTTCCTTTAAATATATGATAAAAATATAAGCAAATGAATGAAGTAAGAGTAGAGGTCGTTGACCTGACAACTAGTGCAAGGTAATCAAGTACTCGTAAATCGATGACACGCAACGGTTCAATAGAACACATATTATGTATGCGAATTACTATGATTGAGCGTGATTGTACGATACGATTGATTTAGCTAAATGTGAGGAATGATAGATTGGATTGATCAATAACAATGTAATTGACACATGGCCAATCATTTAGTTAAATTTAGGTTGCCATTGGTGAAATCAAAAATTTGCTCTGTGAGTGAATTTTCAACGATTTTATTATGGCATAGGTTTTACTGTATATGACGTTGTTCAATATAGGTATTAAAGGTGTGCTGTGCTTATCTTTGTCAGTCATTACCTAGAAAGAAGTACTTTTATTTTAGGAGCAGCAGTTAGTTAGAGGGCTCCAACTTCCTGGACGAATATAATGATGATCAAAAAATGGATGAACCACCGGGCAGTTCGATACTCGCTTTCCTGTCAATACACTTTAAATTTTCCCATCTACTTCCCAAAAGCGCCCGTACGATGACAATAGACTGAACCCCTATTACGTAAATGGGACTAAATTATAATCGGCTAAATGTTAGCGCAATTACGCCTCAGCTTACCCCATTGAGGATATCGTCGTGAATGTATGTAAGTAACAGTAACATTCCTAGTTAATGCAGAGATATTATTAGGGAATGAAATGATGTGTGTGTTTTGACAAAGCCAGACTTGCTCCCTCCAATAATAGCGAATACTAGTTCGAGTTATTATTTCCCCTTTCTATTTTATTACACTGTTATTTATTTAAATTCAAATTAGACTATCGACTAGAGATAGAGACTCTAGTAGTAATATCTGTAAGCATCAGTAGACGATCTATTTCTAAAGTTAAAATGATGGTTATCTGTCATGGTAATGGTGGTTATTATGAGATTGTAGCCTACACATAAATAACATGTCTATATAGGCTTATAATGAATGATACTGCAATTAAGAGTGATCTGTTAGTAGTCGAACAAGCAGTAATTCTGTAGTATCTATATAAAATACTAGTTCGTCACTTTGTTTAAAAAAGTCCTGCACATAAAACTTACATACGTTTATTAGCATCCTACAATGACAAATCAAAAGAATAAGTAAATAATACTTTATTTGAATATTCCCTGTTTGTAATATGATATTACATAGTTAAAACCACAGAAATCGTAAGCTGCTGTTGTGTATTTTGTGTAACTGTTGATAACGTGTACATTCGTATATGACATAGATCTTATGCTGCGTGAGACATGCCTTCTTAAATGCTGGTAAATATAAATTTAAAGAGTATAAAACGTAAACAACTAAATACTTTTCACCAAATTAGTAGATTGTCGGGATATATTTATCACATAATACAAAATATCAATTTTCTTTCTTTTTCTTTTTTTTTAATTCTGTCTTAAAAGTTGTTGTCAGTGTGTGTGTGTGTGTGTGTGTGTGTGTGCGTGTGTGTGTGTGTGTGTGTGTGTGTACCTAACTTAAGAGTCATAATACTTGTTCAGACCTCCCCCCATACTGTATCCTTACGATGTTGTCAAGTGGGGGCTTGCGTGGGCCAATGATCCCTGGGGTTTCCACCATTTTATCATTTCGAACCATTCCTTTCTGAATTGGAGTCGTAACCGAAGCAAATCGCGATAATGTGACGCATAATATCTTCTGCACAGGAATGTAGTCGCCGTGTACTGTATATTTATTAGATGATAATCGATCAATAGGTTTTGTCCTTATAGTTAGACTAATCGCATGTACTAAAACACGCTTATTATACAAAAGGCGTAAACAGTAATCCAACGTAATTCTTAATGAAGTTTACATACAAACATATAAACTTCGGTGCTAATGAAAACCGGTGGTACTGTAATGTTATGACTAATGCGTCCGATTTGCGATAGTGTCGTTTTGGGTTTGAACCATACAAACTTACAAGCTGGACTTACTTTTTTAATTACGAGGTTAAGTTAACAATCATTATAAAACAGATAATTATGTAAGTATATGAAACATGACAAAACAACAGCGAAAGAAGAAAATCTTTATATTTGAAACATAAAAAAATATAAACAAAAGATTAATAAGTAGCATTAAGGAAGCAATATTTAGCTACAGAACATTATGATTTTTAAGAAACCAAATATAACAAAAAAACAAAATAAATTCTAGTTCAAATCAAGCACAACACTATCGTTAGTCATTGAGATATTAATAAAAATCCCGCTGTTGCATAGTTTTATAATATGGAGAAACGATATAAGTAGATAACTTATATTATAAAGCTATAAATTAATGAAAGAATAACATATTATAAATGAACTTTCTTTAAAAAAACGCTTTAGCATTATTATCTTAAAGATCACTAAGATAAAGTTAGAGAGATTTTTGGTTGTTTAAACGGAATAATCTCTTAAATTTCTAGTCGGATAAAAAAAAATGTATTTGTATTGAATAGAGTATTTATTGATGGTAATATATACTCCTTAAAAGAAAACAATTTTTATATAAGTGGTTTCGAAGCGACAGCGATAATATGGTTAGAAAAAGTAAAATGTCGTTCTATGTAGTCTAGGTCTTATATTCAGGGACCGTAAAATACCTTTACTGACTTAATTAATAAAAGTTTTAGCTAACAGCAAAACACTTATCAAGATAGAATAATAGATGTAAAACAATATTTCTTATAGATAATTACTTACATACATACATACTCTCACGCCTGTATCCCCTTAAGGGTTAGGCAGAAGCGTATTAAACACCTACATTTTACCCTATTCTAACAAGTAATAAATTTGTATGCCGTGTCATTCTTAGTGGAGTATAAATAATAATTAAAACGTTTTTGTTGGATGGAAACGGTAGGTATTGATAAGACTGGTTGGCTTAACAGGATTTGTGTTGTATCGGCATACTGAAGATATTATTATGTGGGTAGTAATTACTGTAAAGCCGTTAAGCAATATATATTTAAATGCACTTATTAATTGCTTTAGTCACATTTAAGACGCAGTTTTTGCGACAATCAGTTTTTATAACCTCATGGTATTTATATGTACTAATACCTATATAATTTTTGTTGTCTCTTTTGAGTTATCTCCAGCCTCCATGAGCGTTGGCCTACACGAAAGCGGGTAGAAGCGAAGCCACCTGACGTCCTGCCAGGAGGCAAAGCCTGTCGGGAGTTGAGTGGTAATCCTTCTGAACATACCTTAACTGCCGACTATAGACTATATGCTGTAAGCCGTGTGGTTTTAGTCGGTTCGAGTCCGACATAACCGCGATATCGTTCACACGATGAAGTGGTACCCGTGGGGGTTTCTACACGTAAAAAAAGTCTTATCTTCCGAGTTAGAGGACTCAGACTTCCCGGTATTGTACCAGCCAGTTCGAGTTATAGGTATGCAACCCTGACTTGCTTGAGTTACTGCTTATACTCCCCAATTCATCTGTATAAGCAATATCCCTTCCCATCCCGTTCTATCCTCCCTTTCCTGTCAATATACTCTAAATTTTTCCATCTGTTTACCAAAAGTGGCCTCTTTTAAGTAAATAGTACTAAATTATAATCGGCAAAATGTGGACGATAATCACGCCTCTGAATACCCCTTCGGGATGCAGGCGTGAGTAAGTGTGTATGTATGTAAATTTTTGTCCGGAGTGGAATTCGAACCGTTGACCTCTGGCTTAGCAGTCAGGGTCATTAACCACTGGACTAACAACCACATTGTATGTAAATAGTTATATTAATTGTTTAGTCGTTATACATACATAAACAGAATGATAACGCAAATATACTAATCGTGTCCACGAGTTGCACGATCGCGTTTAGTATTTGAGTAACAACTTCCACTTGTTTTTCGCTGACGTTATCTCGAAATGTAATATAATCTATGCCACTCCCTTTATTTATTTCATTCAAATGACACCGTATCGAAGTATCAAATATACATACGTAGAAACCGACACGAATAACACAACCCTCCTCCTTGTGCCTCCTTGTTTATTTTTATCATTAAATAAGATGATTTAGCGGTAACATTGTGTCTATAATCTATTATAATAAAAATTAAAATTCAAGCAGTAGCACTAAATTTGAGCAGTTGTAAAACATAAAGATATTGAATTGGAAATAAATCAAATCAAATCCTCATTTTATATGGATGAAGTCTATTTTTTAAAGTAAGTATTATTTTTATTACTATAAACTATTAAGTTACTATTAAATTATAGATATATGATCTAGTATTATGTACATTACAGGTACTAATCGGTATTTGTTATCGGTTTTTAATTTCACCTCCGTTTCCAAATAAAGTATGTGTTTTGAATACATTCATTCTCATGCTTATATAAATGACAAAAGCGTATTTTATGTATATGTATGCGTTTAAAACACGATTCGTTGACTCTACTGTATAAATAAAATAGTTTAAGCAATAGCTATAGGTTGACATGAATAGGGTGACCAGGACTTATTCGCTATTTGCAATTGTGGTGTTGACGAGTTATGCATATACACATGTACATCCTAGGGCTAGGTTACAAGGAGATTATTGATTACCAAATGCCACCACTAGGACATTCAAGACAACGAGGACACTGCTAAGGCTTGCGGTCGGTCGTAGACGGCGCAGTGTCTTGACCTTAGAATCATCAAGGAATCGACCTACTAGAATCACCTCTTCTAGCCACAGTTTTCTTTGATAACTTCTAAGAATACTACGTTGCTAACTTCTAAGAGCAAAATATTTCTCGGAAGCAGTCAAAAATCTGTGTTGAATCAGTCAAAAGTTCTTTATATATAGATCTTTTGAAAGAAAACCTTTAAACGGATCTGGAACTGGGAGAAGACGGTCATACCGCAGCCTCCTGCTCCAAACAGACTGCAGTTTGATATAGTCAAGTAGTTTTGACATAGTCATCAGTAAAACAGCCCATGGAGGGGTGATTGATTAGGTGTGTTTTTAAGCCACTCAAAGAACTTGTATCCGCAAACTCGCCTGCAAGCGCTAAGTGAACTGTTGATGTCATATGACCATGTTCAGTTGTTCAACATACGATTTAATTTCATTTGATCTCCACATAATAGCATATAATAGAATGAGGCATTGGTCTGCTATTTATCAGACTATAAATTGGCCGGTTGATGGCGATAGGCCTCTTTTACTTAAGTAAGTTGGACTGAATAATGGTTGAGTGAGTGAATATATGGTGTTTATTTTATATTTTTTTAATTCAGATTAACTAACGGTCAAGGCGTATTAGTGACGTTTTAAATGTCTACCAGTTAATTCTTTATCTCATCTTTGCCATTACATACACAGAGAAAAAAAAAAAGACGAAGAAATGAAGAATGAGAAAAGAAAACATATTTTCTCATTCTCAGGAGTCAAGCAATATACCATCATTGAAGTCAAGTCAAAACGATTAAAAAAACTTTACAGCTACTACAATTTTTTATATATGTTCATTCCGTACTGTGAAATATGATACTTTAGCGTCATTATCGAAGGCGGTTCTGTTCAAAAGAATCTTGTTTTATTGTTATTACCATTACATAAATATTATCTGGTAGGTACTGCAGTATATATGTTTTAAGCTTTACAGACTAACAAGTAATAAATTAATATTCACATTAATAAAGCAATTTTGTCATTAAGCCTTGGCCTGGTTGGTGTGAAAGTTATTTTGTAAAATGCCAACTACCAGCTATAAAATACCAACCATAAATCATAGTTTGTTGACTACCATCCCATATATCTTTATAACTCTATCGCATATAAAGCTCTAACTTCATTAGGTTCATTATTATACAACGCAGTCTGTCATTACTCATTAGGCACTCAATATCGAATATCGTCATTTACAGTTGTTTTTCAAACCCAATCAAAGTAATCAAAAACCCTAAAATTAATTTTAATATGTTTTCTAAAAAATATAGATTTTTATTTAATGATTTATTGACTGTCCTGTTGGTCTAGTGCTGAGCCAGAGGTCGTGGGTTCGAATCCCAGATAGGACAAAATCTTTTTGTTATTTACAAATTTTTGTCCCGAGTCTGGGTGTTGTTGTTTATATTTTTTTAAAGCCCTCGTGACACAGGTATCAGGCCTAATGCGGGTACTGTCTTTAAAAAAAAAGAAAGAAAGAAGATAATTAACAAGGGATAAGGCGAATGAGAAAGAAAGAATTTTCCAAACATATTGAAATTCTTTACCAACCGAACTTGCTACCAATCCTACCTACGAGTACCAGAACCGACATATGTATACTCGTATACAATATCTATCTCCCTACTCCTTCTATTAAAAATCACCTTGAAAATTAAAAAAAACATCGATCAGTGTCATATTTATTTAATCAATTGAATCCCGTTTTTTTAGCAAGCCTGTAAGCAGTTGGGGTATCTGATCGAGCTGCCCGCTACCCCAGCAGAAGCAGGCCTGAAACGGTAGCGCGTTGTGTTCTGCGCGCGCCTCTCTAAGTATGAGGGGGCTAAACCCCCCGATTGCCACTGTGTATTCGCCTGGTGCTCAGTCGACCAATGTCTGTAGGGGTTCTCGCAAGCTTCCACCTTAGGGCATACCGGGTCCTCTGCAACTGACCCACTCGTGACGGAACACCGTGTGGTTTTAGTCGGTTCGAGTCCGACAAACCACTTCACTGTTGGCTCCACTGACGTGATGACGCGTGGGGGTTTACACAAGATAAAAAAAAATATCTTCTAATACTTCATAATTTAGCATTCAAATCAAAAACTTAACGCTTTTTAGATCTCGACATGAAGTGTGGTAATCCTATGGATACCATTCCTCGACAATATCAATAAAATAGTTAAAGCAATGTAATTCAAGTTCTACACAAAAACAAGCACAACTTATTTCGCTAAAGTCGTCAAATGCTCAACGTTTAACTGGAATTAAATGTTTTAATCAATAGCTAACTGGAAAATTTATATGAATACTTATTCGAAGCAATGGTTGATTTATAATGTATTGGACATTCATTGCGTCGTGTAGGGACATGAGGGTATTTATTGTAAACAATAAAACTTGATTATTTCTAATTATTAATTTTTTTTACTAAAAATAAAAACGAACAGACGGGTCACCTGATGGTAAGTGACAACCACCGTCCATGGACACATGCAACTGGAGAGTCGTAAGTGCGCAGCCCGCCTTTGAGGATGAAGAGAAGGGAAAGAGACGGGGATGAGGAGATGGGAAAAGGGGCGGGAGGTCAGGGGAGAGGAATAAGGAGAGGGGAGTTGGCCTCCGGAAACCTCACTAATTTCGGGGAAATGCAACGCAAGTTTTGCTTCACAACCGGTTTCCTGTAAGGTTCGCACCGGACGAGCCGGCCCATTCGTGCCTAAGCATGGCTCTACCACGTAAACATTAAGAAATTAGGTTTGTTGGCTACCCATAACTTTACAGTGTTTAATAAATTAAGGTATTGTTATTTTCAAATGCCAAATGGTTCTTGGTGGAGTAAAATAGAACCACCCTATTCCCGTGGGTGTTGTAAATGGCGTGTAAGGTGTCGTTATCTATCACAGAGTATGTACAGTTATGCAGTGCCCGGATTACTGCAATACCATTGCCCCCTTCACGTCAAAAAAATATAAAAAAAATATGTTCTTTTGTTTACATACTTTTTCAGTCTTTAAACGTAAATTTTATGTATTTTATGCACAATAATATATTATAATAAATTGGTTTATAGGTATGCTGGTGTTACTGTAATCAATTTGTAGTCTCTAAAATCAGTGTCGGCGACATAATGCTGTACGTGGGTGTTTAAAATATAATGCAATGAGTAAAATGTAAATAATGTTTTCATGACTAAATTTATCAGTCTAAACATTGGAAAGATATTTATTCCCATGTGGTTTTAGGTCTACTCCACATCCTGAAAATGTTATGCTAGTGCTTATCGTCATAATACCCTGTAGTCCTACAGGATATTATGACGATAAGCATTAGAATAAATTCCCTTTTCTTTCTAGATATTTCATATAATAAATACATTTAAATATCATAATTTTGTAGTAAAAACACACTAATTTTGTGTTTTTCCATTGGGTTTTAGATGCGTGCGCTATATCCCGGTTATGGTAAACTACACAATAATACTTATGACGATGTACAATGGGATAACTTAAAACTCCACATTTCATTCGCCGATTTGAATTAAATAGACAAAAGGGTTATCTGAAATCCCCGTTCTTTTTTTCTAATTTAAGTTAAGTATGTAGACAAAAGTTTGCCTTAAGGCATCGAGGGGTTCTCACACGAGAAAGAAACAGGCATAACACTTTAAATAATAAAAAAATGCACTAAATTTATGAAGATATGAAGAAGAAGAAGATAATATTTTGCCATCACAATAGGTATTTTTTTACGTTTCATCTGTTACTAATGATATATACGGGGGCCGGTAATTAATGAAACTTGCATAAAACCTGTTTTAGTATGTACATGGTTAAGTTGCTCGTACCGCTCCTTATAAACGCTCAGCTGCACCAATGTGTGCCAGCCATCGACCATTAAATAAATTAAGAGTCTAATCGACTAAGTAATTTAGTAACATTAATTGATACATTAAGAGACATCTAATTTGACGTTATTTGTAAAACGTAATCTACCTCGTGTATTAATGTTTAATGACGCTTTTGAACTTACCACATAAACTAAACCATAATAATACATAAACTCACCCCTAAACCCCCCAAGCAGTTAACTGGGCCTCTCAAACACCCACTATTTGCCAACAATAAATTTATCCCACTTACGTATAAAAGATGGCAACTCTTCTGTTGCGGTCATTCAGGCAGTCTATACATACTTTCTAACAGATAACAATCCGGTCCCTAATCGCCTTTTACTATTCTATTTCACAGAGACCAAAAGGCATATTACATACTTATAATTAATATAAATAGTAATATAATGAAAGCAAAAAGAGTTATCTTTGTTAGTTTGTTACGCTGTTACGCCTTTATTACATCGATCATCGAATTTAGCCTACAATTTGTCCGAGGTATACAAAAGAACAGATTTCCTTTCATCCTACAGGAAATACTAACCTGAGAGATAATGTATTAAATAATAAAATTTACAGTAATGCTAGGAAATTCGTGTTTAAAACTGTTATCAGACTATTACCGCATAACAGGTATGATAACCATCAACCAGGCTTACAATATACCTGCAACCCAGCTTCTTTAGTAATCTTGTATAGTGTGATCAGTTTGAAGCACGCAATCAATCAATAGGTTGATACTTGATTGATTGATTGAAGCACGCGATTGCAGAGATAAACTCTTTGCGGTTTTTTAAGATGTTTGTAAAGTCCTCCGCGGCACAGAACTAGAACTCTAGAACGGGAGTTGTTCTAGAAATTATTCCTGTGCCGCAGAGGACTTTACAAACATCCAAAAAACGAACATCTCACCTCTGGCTTAGCAGTCAGGAACACTAACAAAAGACCAACAAACCAGTCAAGTAATTTTTTATGTTCGTACTTTAATTAATGCAATACTAATTACAATGTATCTATAATGAATATAATTTTCTCTGCATCACCCTAGGTCGTCTGGCAGAGAATTTTAGACATTAAGTCCGACTGAATGTTATTTTTTTTATACTATAGGGGGACAGACGAACAGACGGGTCACCCGATGTCAAATGACAACGGCCGCCCATGAATACTCGCAACCCAAGAGTCGCAAGTGCGCTGCCCGCCTTTGAGGGATAGGGGGATGAGGAGATGGGAAAGAGGAGAGGGGGATGAGGGAGAGGAACGAGAGGAGGTGGGGCTCCGGAAACCTCACTCATTTCGGGGAAATGCAACGTAAGCGTTACTTCACAACCGGTTTTCTGTGAGGCTGTGGAATCACACCGGTCGAGCTGGCCCATTTGTGCCTAAGCATTGCTCTACCACTGTTGATTTAACTATTGCACCTCATAGTATAGGTACACTATAATGATAAAATATATTATATATTTATAAACTTTTTTTGTTTGTAACAGATTGTAAAACATAAAGCGTTGTTGGAACTATGTGCTGTGAATTTACTACACCGTGGAATAGAATAGGGCCATCTGATATCCTCCCAGTGGTGTCGTAAAAGGTGACTTCGAGATCGGACTGTTGTTAGACAGTGTGTGTGTATACAGTTATGCAGTGCCCGGTTGACGGCAATAGGCTTGTTGCAATATTACGTTAGTAGACCAAGTTCTAATTGGCAAAATGTAGGTGTGATATTTATAATACACCGCTGCCTACCCTCTATGGATACATGCGAATGTACATATTTACGTATGTAAAAGTTATGATGTGTTACATGGTCGTTTAAAGGGTACTGCGTATTATATCTCACCCCGAGAACTAATCCGTAAACAATGCAAATTGCCGAGGCACTCAGTCGGGACTGACTGATTATGCTATAGGTCTTATAAATTAATATTCTGTATGATGAAATATATTTTAACTATGCATATTATTGAGGTAAAAAAACTACATAGTTTTTATAAATCAGACTAGTTTCTAAAATAAACGGGTATAGATAAAAAGTATTCATTGCTAGTTTCTATTGTGCAGTTTTTGCCTATTACAAAGATGATACTTAAAATTACTGTAGTACAAACAGAGCTTGATATTTCATTTCATGTCAAAAGGCAGCAGATAAGTTGTTTATATGTAAATAATGCTTTGTACATGTCCAACGGTCAAAGGTCACCATTATCTTAGTTTTTCGTGTAAAGCTAAGCTAATGTAATCTACATTGGTATTTCATTACTAAGGGGTGAAATTACGACTCCACAAAGGAGTTAAGTATTCTATTCTAGACCGACCGAGGGTCAAATGGTCTCTACCGATACAGACCTGGTGATGGTGATCTAATAATAGTTAAAGATACATTCACATTACATAAGAACGAATTAAAACTGAGTCAATGAGCCAAAAGTCAAAACAAGTGTGGACGTCAAAAATTAATAGCGGATGGATCCGGCGATGGATGGATGTGTTACTAGTAGTCTAAAACCGTCTTCCAATTATTTCCTTTGTAATGAAACTGGTTTGTGACATCGGTTGTACGGTTTCAAAGTCTATAACGGACATAGCTAGAAATATTTTTTGTGTTTAATATACTTATATATAGATTGCATAGCAAATCTAAGTGCGTAAGAAAGGAGGGGCAAGGAGGCGGATTCTATTATAAAAGTATATAAATATGATCAGATTATCTTATTACAGCCACAGGCAAATTAGGTCTACGAGGCGTCTAATTGAGGTTTAAAACGAACACTTTTTTGATCTCGCTGAAAATCCATTTTAATGATAAAGTATGAATTTATAATTTTTATTTCATATGCAATTGATGTTACTTTGCGATTTTTTCTAATGTGTATGCCAATTTCACCTTTTACGTAAAACAGTTTAAGCTTCAAATGAAATGCAGAAGTAGGCGGTACCATACCGCATCACCCCCGCCCCTTAACCAATAGTAGCAAGAATGTAGCACTTGCGCAGTTATTAGTAGATACTATCACTGAACCATTGCCTACTATTGACTCTTCTCACAATATGATCTCCGATAACTAACAAGGAATTAAATAAAGCTATTATGATGTTACTCCTATAATAGCTTAGGGAAGTTAAGTTGTAAATGAAGAACTTCGTATTTTTTACTTTTTCATTCAGTTCATTTGATTTCCTAGTGGTTGTACGAGCTTTGAGGGTTTTAAAGTTGCCAGTTAAGAGAAGTGGTAGCTAAATACACTAATATGATACTTGATATTCATTACTTTCAAGTTCAATCTGAATCTAAAAGGTTCTTAGGCTTCTTGAGGTTTGATTATTATACAAGCTCTATTTACGACATGAGAAGATAAATTTGGTCAACACAATAATATATGAGTTCATCAAACAATCTGTTTGCTATTCAAATGTGAAATGTCACTATGTACACGTGGTGTTACAAATGCATTTACACGAGACATTTAAACCACATTATATGTTATATTTATTTAACATTTAAAAATAGAATCTAATGACGTAATATGAACTTAATATGTAAGACACATGCGTAAATGACTTCTAATTTCAAATAACGATTTAAAACATTAGACTAAATAGAATAACCACAAAATTATTTATGGTAGCCATAAAACATACTACGCACACTCATTATATAGTCATCTAATCTAACTTTAAAAAATCGAACACAATCATCGAAGTGAGACCACATTGCGTACGTCATAACGCAATTATCTAATAGCACCACTGATAGTATAAACGATCAATTAGCTCACATTTTAAACGAACAGATTATAATTTGAAATAATGACTTAAAAAATTTAAAATTTAAGACCATGTTTTTTTAATTAAAGTGATGTCGCCATTCTACTATGTTCCAGTAAGAGATTGCACATTCGGACCTTAAATTGTGCTTATGAATTGTTGTTGAACGAGTTCCGTTTTGCTTTCAAATACATACATACATTTTTAACAATGCTTACAATTACTGTTACGGTAATGCTTAAATTTAAAAATGACGTCACAAAATATAAAATTTAGATTTCATGTTGAGGCACAAGCATTTAGTACAATGTGGGTGACACTGGCGGTAGTTACTTATCGTCTTCATAATGGCAATGTAATTATATCACCATTGTACTTGAGCGTTCATGACGTCAACTCTGGTATCTTACACAATTATCTATAACGTCGGTACGCCATTCATTGTACGTCATTGAAGACTGCTTTTACTTTTTAATTATCTTCAATAATCTACCTTTGTCATTGAAATACTGCTACGGCAACGGTGCACTGGAATAGGGTAAAAAGGTGAAAAATTTGATGTGATGTGAGTGTGATGAGCTCGATCATTGGTTCTGTGTCTAGGTGTAATATATATTATAGAATCTATAATATAGAAATATATAAGTATGTATGTTTATCAGCAGTCCGCTTACCATGATACAAGCCCTGCTTAGTTTGGGATCAGACGGGCGTGTGTGAGATGTGTAAAGTTATTATTAGGAATTATAATGTGTAATTTGGAACTTTACATTGGTAACATTTATAAGGTATCTTTAGTTACCCGACGTTATGACTAAATTGCATCGACCGTGGTCACGGGTAAACTGGAAATCAAGGACAGTGGAACGACAACTAACTGCACAATATTTTTATTTGTCCTTTCGATGTCCTCTTCGTCAATCGAATATTGTCGATTGCAATTGCTAATGGTGTGGGTTTTCAAGATCTAAACAATGCAGATAGATTTTAGATGGAGATTTGCAAAATAAGTACAACATCATCAGACATAATTACGTAAGACATATCACGTACAGCCACGAGCAAAAATGGTATTGCTAATATCTCAGACCACCGCGACGCGTGCCTATATCTGCAAGCACAATTGTACGTGACTAGCTTGCTAATCGCGATAGTATTTACAGTTTAATTACAATAACAGGCTATCTTTATTTTTCAATGAACTGTCGAAGTATCGGGAAATCAGTCTGTAAAGAGATATCTTGTGGTACCTTCGTTTTCTAATATTGTGTCTTAAAACGAAATTGTAATTTTTAAAATGTCATAAAATTTCTTGGTACACATAATAGCGTACATTAATACACTCACGCCTATATATAAACGAAGTGTAGAATAAGTAGAAGTTGAAACAAGTGGTAGAGTCATGCTTAGGCACGAATGGGCCGGCTCGACCGGTGCGATACCACGGCCTCACAGAAAACCGGTTGTGAAGTAACGCTTGCGTTGCATTTCCCCGAATTGAGTGAGGTTTCCGGAGGCCCAATTCCCCCTCCCCCCTTTTCTCTCCCCTCATCTCCTTTCTCCTTTTTTCCATCTCCTCATCCCGTCTCAAACTTTTATGCCAAACATAATTTAGTCCTACTAATTACCGAGTTAACTTACCGGGCCAAACCTATTGCCATAATTCGGGCACTATATGTAAATATGTGTTCTGCCTGATGGATAACCTAATCGCCTTTTACGACAAACACGGAAAACAGGGCCAGTAAGTACCTTCTAAAGAATGTGGCACTTGACGCGGGTCAATATTTTTGTCTTCTAGAGTTGTCGAAAGAAAAATACGTCAATGGTGGCATTAATATACACCCGTGGTAAGGGTGGAAAATGACCACATTTAAAAAAAATAAGACTGAAAGGTATTACTGTGTCGCGGGGTACTTTACAAAAATTCCTTTTTTTTACTGAAAGATGAATTAATGATTTAACTATGAGAAATATATATATATCTACATTATTATTCACAGACGACAGGAGTAGAATATCAGGATTATAAGTATTTACACATTTACAGCGACTCATGAGGTGGCCAGTGGAAACACTGTTATTAACGTAGCATTTTAACAGATTGTAACTTAAATAAACATAATATTTTATGACACCTCGCACTTGTTTTTTTCGAATAAAACGTCAAAACAACACCACGGTTTATTGCATGACATTTCACATGTAATTAAGCTTACGACAACATTAAAAATAAAATAAATGTTATGCTGGTACTGAGAATTTTATGCCGAGTAATAATATTTATAAATAAACTGCACCAAAATTATCTTAATTTGCAATCAAAACGGTTGACATACAGATTTTATTGATGCAATAATTGTAAATGCTAAAGGGATTTGGAAAGTCTCTCTATTAGTTTCAAAATTAACTATTTAATTATCTTATTCGTAATATTTTTTACTATTACTTTTCTCTATAGTCCGTCCAAAGCAGTCCTGAAGCGATATTAGGCGCGAAGTTCAAAATCAATCAGGATGACACTGTGGACACTCTCTGCCTCAATTACATAAAACAATAAATAAACTCGTGTATGTAATATATATTAGGTAACAACTTAATTCGATTGATTAAAGACTTTGAATTCAATAAAAAAGTGGATATTTGAGACTTCTGTCTTCCCGCTATCGTATCCCCTTCGAGTATATATAGGGGTGAGTGTAGGTATGTAAAATGAAAAGTGGATATTTTACTCCACAGATGTATATACATACATATAAATATACATGTACTCTTACTTTAAGTAAAAACTTCATTTCTGTAAAACTTTATTAAGATCGATTATTATCTTAGTGAAGATTGTTGGTAAACATCCATTATGCTATTAAAAACATATTGAAAAAAACCGTTTAAAAATATCACGTGTTGTCTGTATTGTGTCTATATCTATTTTAAACATTACATTTCCCGCTTACTGACCTAAATCTTAGAACAAACGTATTTTTGTGACGCTATTGTAGTCTTAATGTAAGTCTGTTTAGACACAACGCATACGAAAGCAGTTCAAATAGAGCGAAAACAAAAAATTGTGACGTAAATGAGAATAGTTATACTATCAATTTAATAATCGGATAATCTAAGTGTCGTATTAAGAAAATATAAACACTATTTTTCCTCTTCATTTAATATTATTTGGAGTAATATTAAATGAAATAAAGTATACGGCATATTTGACCGGGCTAAGCACTGTTCGTTCAAAGAAGTAATATACTAATTGAATATTCGGCGCTTGCCAGACTGTGACCGGTATTGACAAATTGCTATTCGTAGCATCTCATTATTTTCTATACAAAGGACCTAAACTATTACCGGCCACGATCTGTGACTGTATACTGAAATATCATGTTAAAAAATGTCTGGAACATAATTGCTATGTATTTAAATAAATATACATAGACAATTTGTAGCAATGACGTGTGCAAGAGTCGTTATACTCACCACTCCCAATAATGTTCTATAGTGAAATCGTTATCACCAATTTATGATCGCAATATGTAGAGCTATTTCTGTTGCAGCTGAATTATATTTCTGAATACGAGGCCACAGAATTCCGCATTAGCCAATTTGAGTTACATTTAAAGGATGGTGTTTATGCATTACCACTAGCGTAGTCCTAACAAAGCACGGTGGACGTGAAGCGTGAGGGGGAGGAGGCATGAATTTCAGTAACACAAAAGTGCTTCAATTGTTACATGTAATTAATTAACTCATTTAATAGTTAAATCTGTAACTTCAAATGATTGTACCATTTACTACACTTGCAAGCAAAATCATAAGCTAAATTTCATGTAGTCAAAACTTCCGCCAATGGTTCTCTATGAAACATTTATTATCTTACTTAAAATGTTACTCTTGAAAAAGAAATAGGCTTATGCAGGTTTAAGTATTGACTTATAAAATCCACACAACTTCACAATAACGTCACAAACCAAAAGTATTAACTTTTGCTTGTGACTATAATTTTGTAAGTATATTCAAACTTGTAAGATTTACCGCCTTATATATTTAACAAAAATAGTTATAAAATTAAGTACGCAGGTACTTAAAAAATAATATTTTGTGCGTTGAGTTTTTTTGTACTTATATTACATTTAGATATTTTATTGAAATTTTCACGTGTAGAGAATGATATATTGAAATATAAACAGCATATATTCATAAATGTTCCTTCCATATGACAGATCAACGTCCGGAATGTAGCTCAATGGATATTTTGTCAGTTATTTTGGCTATGCACGTGGTGTGTCGACCTAAATAAACACTGAATATGATGATACCAAAACAACGTCACTATGCTTAATTTATAATACATTAAAACAAAAAAATCATATATTTTCTTTAATAAGGGCAAAACTGCTTTGTGTAAATTGCATTATATTTAATTTCAACAAGTAATATGGTTCTTTTGCTATTGCTATGCAATAATTATACTTTGCGAACGAGCACTTTGATAACGTGTTTTTTAATTAAACATACTCATGACAGAGTATATTTAGATATAAATCAAAATCAATCAAAAAATGCCATCTCAGGGACTAAGTGGTTCCAGGTTTTCTATTAAACTGATAGAATATATTCTAAGACGTCCTGCAGATAGGAGATGCATGTAGGTAAAATGCAAATAAATACTAGTAGGAGTCGATATGACACTAATGGCATAGAAGGAAAGACCACATTGCATACATACGTCTCACGCCTATATTAAGCGTATGTAATGACCACATTTTGCTAATTATATTTAGTACCATTTACGTCATTCCGGCACTTTTGGGAGTTGGGGTATATTAACAAGAAAGGGAGGACAGAAGGAGAATGAAAAGGATATTGCTAATACTGATGGAATGTGGAGTATAAGCTCCAGCAAGTCAGGGTCATATAACACGAACTGGCTGGTGCCGGGAAGTCAGAGCCCTCAACTAACACATTGCACAGACTACATATAGGCAACAATGATTTTTTGACCAGTATTAATTAAGAAAACCGTAATTCTCATTCTTGTTTTCTGTTAAACATATATGAAATAGTAATTTCTATTTACAACGAAACTAATCAATGACAACTGACACCGAATAAATATAAATAAATATTTATTCGGTGTACATTCGATATACAATCTTTGGCATAAAAAAAAAAAACTTAGTATATGTTTTAATTCACAACGAGAGCTTAAATAAATTACTCCCGGTGTAGTTTTTATAAACTAGCGAAATTTTAAAAATAATAGGTATCCTTGTCAATTTTGTATTTGAGGCATTGTTAAAGCGAATTCAATCAAGTTAGGTGACAAGTTTTGTTTTCAGACACGCTTGCAATAAAGAAAGACCTCAATGATCATGATACAGTGCCGAAAACAAGGTCTATAATGAACTTAAATAACATATTTCAAAGAAATAGAATAATGTAACCTTTACGCGGATTATGTAAGTATGTAAGTATGTAATCTATCAAAACCAGTGCACTCAAATCTGTATATTGACTTATAAAGTTAACAATATTCAGAGTTCTCGTGCAACTAATTATCAGAATTTAAAAAGCTCTATATGATTCTAAGTTAATCAACCTCTTTGGTGGAAAATAGTCTCGTGGAAATAGACTAGTACCACATACTAGTCTGCTTCCATGAGTGACAATTTGCAAGGATGCTCAAAATATACGTGTAATTTTTACCGAATTGGAAGACCTGAATCGGAAAAAAATTATACCGAATCCGAAAGAAGATTCTATCTGATTTTCTAGATTGCAATCCCTAGTTCAACTTTTAGTTCTTACCAGTTAATCTAAAAACATAACTTTTGTATAAAGGTAAATAATATGATTTACGTAATAAGTAAACAGTAATACGTAGTACAAAGTAAATGAATATTGTTGATGGCTGTATTGCGGTCAACATAACAATAGTGGCATTATATTCGTCATTGGTCTTGTATTTAATACGCCGCTTCCAGCTTCCATGACGTCATCGACATGGACGCGGCTGTAATTGACCGTTTATAGTAAATTGATTGTTAGGTCTTTTTAATTTTAATTCTAAATAATAATGAATTTCAGAATATAGAATGTTTCACACTTATTTCAATCCTGTAAACTTTCAAATTGCCCCCTGAAATTGAAATCAGTGTTTAAAAAGTAAGGAATCCGTTATATCTCATCTAAGTACCATGAGGCGATGGTATGGTGAATTTGAGTGGGAATGGATTTCTCTACTTGAGCAAATTAGTGAAGGACGGCCCGCAACTGCGACCACTGAGGAAAATGTGGTCACTGTGTCTTCACAGTTCTTAGCTAATTGAAGAAAACAGACTCATCACCTATGACACGATTCAGAGACATTTGGGGATTGGTTTGAGTCAAATTAAAAAAATCTACATAAAGAATAAAAAAATAGAAAACTTTGCCGTCGTTGGATTCCTCATGAACTGACTTCAGAACAAAAAACAGGCTAGTGTGGATTGGTACAAAAAAAAGTTGTTACTTAAGTTCGACCATAGACATTCTAATGGTGTTTACGACATCATCACAGGAGACGAAACTTGGATTTATTGTTTTGAACCGGAGAAAATACAACAATCTTGTGAATGGGTGTTTGAAAGCGAGAACAGACCGACAAAATTGAAGCAGACGAGGAACGCCTAAAAAAAATGATTGCATTTCTTTTCTCGCGCTCGGGTCCCGTTGACACAGTTAAACTTGAAGATCAAAAAAGTGTTAATGCCGAGTGCTGACCACGCTTCTTCGCACACCGCCAATAAAATTAAAACATTTTTTGGAATCTTTAAACGTATAGCTCGTGACCTATCCAGTACAAAGTCCGGACCACGCATCCTGTGATTTCTTTGTTTTTCCTAAAATTAAAGATTTGATGAGTGGCTTCACTTTTACAAGCTCCAAAGAGAAACATGCCACCAGACCAATGGTCATATTGTTTTAAAAAATGGTTCGAATACATGAGAAAATGTTTAAAATATAAAGAAGAATACTTCGAAAAACAATGAATAACAATTAATATTTATATACTTATAACTTGTTTAATTAATAAATCACGCAAAACTTTCAGTGCGGCCTACGTATTAGAAAAGACTGCGTCATATGTGACATGTCTCATATTTGTGTATCCGTTTCTAAGTATTACTTATATAAAAAAAATATGTGTTTTTTCTTCAAACATCTGCCATATGAAAAATTATGAAAAATTCGTAAAAAAAGAATTTGTCTTACTTTTTCAATCTAGGTCATATTTTTTAAGTGACAAAACTAAACACTTGACAGCGATGATTTAAAAAGAAGTTTGAGGTAAGGTCACGTAATTATTAAGGGGAATAAAATAAGTATTTTTATAGTAGCGTTAATTTAAATTGAAAGTTGTGAAAGCGCATTCGAATGAGGCCGTTTCCATACGTCATTAGTGTGCCGTCACCGTCTGCATATTTCGGTATACTTTCATTTCGATTTCGTATCGTTTTTTTTATGCGATAGGGGGCAAACGAGTATCTGTATTATTAATGTTCATATTAGCTTCACCGAGTCTTTAGCATTATTCTAGTTATTGGTTAGTTTTCTCACATAAAATACTATTTCAAGAAAATACTAGTAAGCCTATTGCAAAAGTGACAAAGCTACGATAGTTTTAAGTAGATTTCATGCTTTATGAGTCTCGATTGTGCGTGAAAGAAGGACAAACCCAATTTCATTAAATAAATATATAAATGAATATTTGTGATTTTATTACGGTAGAAAGAACTTGAGTTCTAGGTACAATTTGTATATTAGTTTGTTTTACATACTGACTGTGTAAAAAGCCAAAGGATATGGATTTGATTCACACGCGACAAAAAATTATGTGATCCATAAACAGTTGTCCTGAGTGTTAATTGTGTCCATTGTGATTGTGTGGTGGGATTTGGTGCTTAAAGCAATAGGATATGATAAAAATAGGAAAATGAGAAATTAATTATACTATAATAATAGAAGAAACTTTTATTGAACATGTTAATGTTATAAAAATAAAATAATCTTTATAAGCCGAAAAGAACCGATATCGTGTCGGACAGCAGACGTATAAAACTTAGAAAGGTACAACTGATGGGGAGGGGAAAGGGGAGAAGGAGAGTTGGGCCTCTGGAACCCTCACTCATTCAGCAATACAGTGCAAGCATTGTTTGTCTACCGGTTTTCTGTGAGGCGGTGTTATTACTCCGATCGAGACTGTCCATCGGCGCCTAAACATGGTCCTCCCACGGTAATTTTTAGTTCACATCATTGTTAAAAATATGTTAACACAAAATATCAACCTTTTATTACATTTTTATTTTTACCTTTTTAGAAAGGTACAACTGATGGGGAGGGGAAAGGGGAGAAGGAGAGTTGGGCCTCTGGAACCCTCACTCATTCAGCAATACAGTGCAAGCATTGTTTGTCTACCGGTTTTCTGTGAGGCGGTGTTATTACTCCGATCGAGACTGTCCATCGGCGCCTAAACATGGCTCTCCCACGGTAATTTTTAGTTCACATCATTGTTAAAAATATGTTAACACAAAATATCAACCTTTTATTACATTTTTATTTTTACCTTTTGAAACTGCTAACTGGCCAGTTTACCTTACCATGTACAAATAGGTTCTAGTTAATGCCAGAACTAACATGCTACCTCACATAGAATTTAAATGTATACTTAGAAAACTGGGTCTCTTTAGATCGTCTTAAGTAGCTCGAGATTATTCATTACCATGCATTTTATGCACAATTTATAGGCAAATGAAAACCGACTCTCGTTACTGTGGCATTAAGAGCAAATTAATTCAATAATAATTAGGTTTACAATCCATTTTAAAATAGTTTTAAGTATGGATATCGCAAGTAAGCTGTTATGTTTCGAATCTCTACGACTGAGAGTTTATTTTGTTCTGATGGCTATTTACACTTACGACAACATAATGTAATTTACTAATTTTCTGATGTTAACGTGTTGACAGTAGCTATGTACAACATAACATGGTGACTGTATTTTTTTTAAACTTTGGAAATCCATCATGGACTGCCCTCCACCTGGGGTGAGGCGGAGGGGTGTGCCGGACTCCTACCGGCCTAAAACCATTCCGCGATCTCATCTTATCCATCTCGCAACTTCTGCCGGGGATACAGGAGTCACATTCGTTTGCGTCCCAAGCAGTGCTGACCCGCATGTGCATGTCCCCGTCTCTGAGGAGGGTTAAATATTATCCCGCTTCGTCCATCCTCCATAGAGAGGATGGTGACTCTAATAGCTCAACTGATTAATGTTGCCCAAAATGATACACACCGAATGGAGTAAGCTGTAAGTACTGATATACTCACTATAAAATATATGTTTTGTTAATCTGCTCGAATTTATTACTTATTTAACAGCAGTGTAATTGTACTATCCAAGCTGAGCAGTTTCCAGTGCAACATAAACATTGAACTACAGAGTGACAACAAAAGGTTATCATCTGCCTGTAAGGGTCATTGGTTTCAAACATTCATCATTAAGTAAAATAAGTAACGTTCCTTTTTTAATATTTTACTCAGAACATTTTATTTTTGCATACTTAAATAACTTCTTTGTGGATGATTGTCTGAATATACATCGCCTTCTTTTTCGTGTGGTTTTCGGTGAAACGGCGAGTCGGAACCGAACCGACTAAACCCACACGGTGTATCATAAAATAAGAGGAATCCGGGAGCAGCTTTATTAAGAAACCGGACCCCTCTTAGGGCCTTCCCGCACTATGCGGGCACCACCTATGGGTAACCTATCAATAAGGCGTCGTCCAGAAAAACGCTGACGTCACCCCATCAAACAAAAGTCTTTCAATAATTAAATAGATATTTTATGACAAAACAACAAGTCAAAAACTAGAATGAAACTCATGAACAAGTTGAGTTGACTATTAAACTGAGATATTATTATCAATTAAAGAAAACTATACCTAGTAACAAAATATACCAATCAAAAGAAAGGCTTGTTCAGCCACACACGCCATTATTACGAATTATTTTGAAAGTAGCTCCTTAAGAAACACAAAATGTCCAAAGAATCCTCTGTTCGTTCTTATTTTGCTGGTCATATCACCAGACGCTGAGAAGGCCCTTTCGGATTTAACTGATTTCGGACTCCACGGTTAGTTTTCTGTCCCTAAGCCTTCAGCCGGGACGACCAACAAACCATTGTGGCTCGGCGAGTGGCCTCACGCCACGCGCGTGTCTCTTCGGGCGGGGCCCACTGCCGCCCAATGCCCGGAAGTCAGCCGTTCGACGATAGACTTCGGCAAGCACTTCCGCCGCAAAATCCCACGCCTCAAATTCCGGGCCAATGCGCATGCCGCCTCCGTTCCTACGGTGCGGTAACAGCGTATGTCTCTAGCCGCCATAACTCTCTGAGTGCCCTATTCTGAGCGGTCAGAGACTCCAAACACACCGGTGCAACAGTGCACGACGGGGCCCACTGAATAGAGGGCCTCTGTCTTGTTACGCCTAACTACCAGTGAGGCACATCTGGTGGCCAATAGCACCGCCCCATGAAAGTTAACCCCCCGGGTTGTGACCAAAGTGTCAGCTGCGTAACAGTTTACGCCCAGCCCGTGGAAATATACGTCACCTACTCCAAGGGTATCAAATAAATTTTCAAATAAATACCTAGTGACTGTTGGACTTGTTGAAATCTTTGAGCGCTTGAAGGTAGTACTTAGTCAGAAGCTGTAGTGATAAAAATAGATAGGGGAAGGCTGAGATAGTTTTGTATACATTAACAAATCAATTATATAAGGCAAAAGTGTAGGGGAATGCCGACAGGGATCGACCACGCAGAACATACATTATCACACAGATACCGATCAAACAAAATCAAATGTTCTGAAGAAAAGTCAGGTCAGAAATACCCGAAACCGACGATTTTGTATGAACCGAAAATCTCACTAATTTCGGGTAAAACAACGCAAGTGATGCTTCACAACCGATTGTCTGTAAAGCTATGGTATAAAACGGCGGTCAAATAAAACTTATAAAGGTACTTAGTATCAGTAAGTCAACTAAAGTCAAGTGATGGGCAAAGGGAGAGGGGGAGTTAGACCTCTGGTACCCTCACCCACTCGGAATTACAATGCAAGCATTGTTTGTCTACCGGTTTTCTGTGAGGCCGTGTTATTATTCTGATCGAGCCGGCCTAGTCGTGCCTAAGCATGACTCTACCACTTGATTTGTAGGTGGTTCACAAAATATTTCTGTTGTTTGGACTAGTTATATCAAAATAAATAAAAAAAAACAATCAAATCCTACTTATGTCAAAAAGCAATAATATTAAAGTGAAATAATAAAAATTATGCCTTAGTACACATCTAATATACTCACGGAACATATCTTTATTTTTTAAATCTCGCGTTTGCATTGGAATGATTCTTGTGTCACGGGGTTTTAAACAATAGAAACACCCAGGCTCGGGACCGTTACTTTCTAATCACACTTATTGACCCGTGTGGGAATCGAACCCATGACCTCTGGTCTAACAGCAAGGATCACTAACCACTAGAACAACAGGCCCGTCCATTTACCAGTTTAGAATTTGCATTGTTTATCAATAAACATGGTACCGTTTCCTCTGAATCATCTCTGAACATATAAACAAAGCAAAAATGTCTAAGTTACTTAGCGTAATTAGTAGACGAAAGGGTACTAATTTTGTGAACAAACCCCCCATTGTTCGCATGAAATGAAATGACTCATGGTGAAGTCAACAATTAAAACATGATTACATATGAAGTCTCATTGACCCCGTTGTTTACCTCACTTCTGCATAATTGTAACGGGAAAAATATGTAATTCATTTAAACAATTCCTGGTAGCGGACTATTAGGTCTGCCAGCCCTCCAAGAACCACTAAATTTACAAACAATGTAGCGATTAATATCTTCATAGTGCACTATTATAATAAAATCATGACACATTACACACACGGCTGGGCCGTCCCAACCTAAGCAGAGCTTTTACACATATATATTTCTAAATAAATACATATTAAAAAAAAATTACTACTAATTATTTGTAGGGTTAGGGCTAACTGGGTGGGAAACGAACCCACTCCTTGTTCCTCGTTCTCTCATTGATAAGGATCGCTTTCACAGTAAACAGCTCTCCCCTCGGATCGGTCACTAGAACGACAGAACAGTTTAAATACCCACTGCAAAGTCTTATTGTTTGATAGGAAATTACCAATTAATTGGTTGGCAAATTCTAGTCAGATACTTGATTCTTATTTAATTACTATGAAGAAAGTAAAAAGATCGGTCCGCAGGTTAATATAAGGCTGGTAAAGCATTAGTCAAAACAATGGTACGTCAAGTGATTAAAACTTGCTATTACATAACAGCTATACTAAAGAGTATTTCAATACTTTTTTTATTACTATTAACTAGTAATAAACAAACTTTATCGTAAAGAAATATACATATTAATAGACCTCAATATTCCTCTAGACACAAGAGGTTAAGAATGCTTTTGTTATCTTGTCGATAGGAAAATTCCAACTTTTTTAATTTACTAAGTAACTTTATAGCAAGGGAATAAAGTCCAATTCCTGTTCAGTTTACAGATAACTTGACACAAATATTGTCAGACGAAGCACAGAGGTTATCAGCTAAGCGCAGACAGCCGTTGCATAACTCGTCTCGCGTGTAAGTAATTTTATAAGTCAATTTCAGATGTTATACTGCTACGGTAGACAAACAATGGTTCTATTGTATTGGCGAGTAAGTGAGTGTAGCTGAGGTCCAACTCTCTCGACCCTTATCTAACACTCTCATATTTTCCCTTCCCGACCTTATCACTCTTAAAGGCGGGCAGCGTACTTAAAATTCTTGAGTTGCAGGTGCCCATGGCCGGCGGTTGTCACTTACCATCAGGTGACAAGTCTGTTCATGTGTCCCCTATATTATATTGTATATAAATGAGCTATACCTAAATAAATAAGAATGACAGTACTGTATGGAGCCTTAAGGAGAAAATAAGTCAATTACAGGACGGTTAGTATATCTTTACGAAACCCCCTACCCGAAATACCCTAACAAGGAAGCCATCGGGAACAAAGGATTATAAACAATAACTTAATTGATGTCTCTTATAAATATCACACAAATAAAAATATCAAAGCTAACAAATGAATTATAATCAATATTAATTTACATACTAAAAATATGTTGAAGATCAGGTACATCAAGTCTGGAACATTAATATACATATGTATATATAAGTCGTTTTTGTTATTCACAGAAATATTAAATCAAAATAAGATGTATAAGTTTTGCATTTGTGACGATTATAATACTTACTTGCTCACAACATAAGAAAACTGAACAGTTTTTGTGTTGCTTTCAACTAAATAAATAAGCAAACTTACTGGTTATCTTTATATATATAATTATTCTGTGAGTGTGTATGTCACTGAACTACTCTCAAACGACTGGACGGATTTTGATGAAATTTTTTGTGTGTGTTCAAGGGGATCTGGGAATGGTTTAGATTCACAAATCAGCCCCGCAGATGGCGCTGCAGTCGGTATCTAGGTTATTTATCTATATTGATCCTAATCGCTTGAAATATCATGCAGGACAACGTCTGTCGGGTCCGCTAGTACTTACATATATAAATAACGCTGGGCTTCATACAAACCCCGCAGTAGCAAGATTTAGGTAAACCTAGCATGTATGCAGATACGTATATGTATGTATGTATATGTTTGAACAGCGCTACTGATTATGCCTAAGTTCGAATATGTAAACCTTTTTTTGTCAAGTCTCAAGACATAATAATCAATAAAATGTAGCTGCTAGACTGATGGTAGTTCATCAATATTGCTTAACTTGTTGTCTTTTTTGTCAAGACTTGTCAGAGAAAATTACCTCAACGGCTTTTGCACTAATAAGTATAATTGTGTATAATTTTTCTTCTAGAACTACATGTTTTTAGGTCACTTTAGACTAGTTCGTTGAAAGTCGTCAGACAAATATCATAATTTTTATGGTACAGTAAAAAACAGTAAGTTTAGCAATGTTTGGTGAGTATCTTCATTCGTGACTATATTTTTATATACCTTGTATAGAGATTTTTATACAAGTCATACATCAAAAAATATTAAAAAGCTGAATCGTAATTAGAAGCATTTATTTGCTATTAAGTATGAACTCTTGCAGGTAACTGATGACGGTCAAAGTTAATATCACGCCAAGGAATATTTCTAAATATAAAGGATTATTTACAAATACTTAATAGCCAATATGCCATTTATCTATAAGTAAAAACCCCCACGGGTCGTCACCTCACCTTATCTTATAGCCAATGTCTGCAAAACTTTTTATCTTATTGAGTACCCTACAATTATATATTTTTTTTAAATATTATTTTATTTAACGGAAGAGAGAGCCATGCTTCGGCACGTATGGGCCGGTTCGACCCGAGTATTAGTATTAAAACCGGCTGTTAAACTATGCTTGCATTGTATAGCCGACTGAGTGAGGTTACCGAAGGCCCCTCCTTCCTTCCTTGACAGCAATAGGCTTCAGGCCTATGACGTTAGTAGAAGCGGATTCTAATTTAATACACCTCTCCCTCCCCCTTGGGCGAGAGGAGAGAGGCACACTACTTCAGGACGGAAATCAAAAATGTAAGAGTCGCTTGTCACAAACTTAGTATTAAAGTCTTAAGACAAAAATATCTATCAATACTTATGGGTACGTACCTAAATACCTGTTGGCATTAGTTTGCTTTATAATAAAACCATTGTGATAATATCCATAGCTATAACGTTTAAACAGTAATGTAGTATCACGATTCTGAGACTAAACATCATTATCTGGACTATACAAAGAAACTGTGCATGCTCTGCCACTAGTATTTATTTTAAGCCATTGTTTTTTAGTTACAAACTAGATAATACGTAGTGGAGTTTTCCATACTAAAAGCCGTATTGCCGCTAAAGTACACACTTCTTATAGAGTTATGTTACTAAAATATTAATGTTGTTTATTAACTGCCTATTAATAAAATATCAATATGCACCTAAACACTATGAACTGTACTCATCTGCGCGTGAATGGAAGGGACAGTGGTCTTAGAGTATCTTAAAAAAATCTTAAAAAAAAGAAATAAATATTAAAGAAAAAGTTATTTTTAGTAGAATGAAAATAAGGGAAAGTTATCTTTTTGAGCTAGTGGTTGATCCTGCCTGCTATGCTTACTTTGGGAACTGACGACCGTGTGTACGATGTCTACAGACATATTATTTTTGCGAATATTTGCAGCATCAGTTATTGCAATTGGTAACTCTCAATATCCCAATACATACATATCTTTGTTTGCACTATAAAAATTAAATTGCAAGTTCCCTTTCAAACAAAAACCTAACTAGAAAACCAATTATTAGGACTATATATTTTTCATTACACTGTTGTATTGGCTCCACTGTCATTAGACATTAGTATAGTACAGTAAAAGAATAACATTGTAACACCATTACAGCTCATCGATGTGATTCATTTCATTCATACATGTGGTACACGTTCGCATACAATATAATTCTAGGGAATAAGTTTTAAGGTAAATCGTTGTAATTTGCACAATATTGGATGTCGCTTAGTTCATTTTTCAGGCAAATAATAACAGCCAGGGGGTGTTACTGATATAGTTTACTCTAAAGTCGGAGGAACTATAGGACATAGGGGTACAGCTTCTGTGACTTATTTTCGGTTCCTTTTTCTCATCCGAGATTTAAGGTATCTCTTTTTCGACGCTCATATCGCTACCCATTCTCATTCATAAATCTCTTTCTTCATTCCTATCTTTAAATGACTACATTCCCAAGGAGGGTGGACTTCAGGCAGGTCATACCAGAAACAAGCCAATACTATCTTGCAATTTACGCATTGCAGCGAATCAATAAATTTGGGACAAGGGTAGGAAGATTGATTAGATTAGAATATTTTTATTGTACACATGTATAATTATATGTATAAAATAACTGAAATTTCAATTAAATATAAAATACAAACTAAAACATATATTCAAGTATATGTTTCTTATCTTTTATAGATTATGACATACAAATAATTAAGTCAAGTCAGTCGTCAGATAATTTATATATAATTTACAATCCTTCAACTCCATACATAAACTACAGCAATGATAATGAATGACACTGGTCTGACATCACCATTCATTTCTCACATAAAACGGAGATCATAGAATTAGCAACCATCTTTTGCCAAGTAAGGACATGTCCAAATTGTTATTAATGAACAGTGTAATTTCAATTTACTATTAATTCTTAGTTGACTGATTATTTTGTCCTTGAATCACAATGAAGGAAATATCCTGACATCATTAGTATATATGCTCCTAATGGAATGTTATTATAGTTATGTATTATCATGATGGTAGCCATCAGAAGGCCAATGCTAAATATAAACTCTGCAAAGGCTAGCATTGTTATAGGTATAATTTAAATATACCTACATATAACAGAGATGCATGTTGTTAAGTTGCCATGAAATAGTTTTATATTAGTCGTGAACCGCATAATTAAGACATCGGGTATCTACAGAGTTTCTGTTCTGAAAATTTTAGCTGGAGCTATAATTTCAAAGCAACTTCATTCCTGTGAATTTTACGCCTTTTTAAGATAATCAATATTAGTCACTTTAGATTATTTTTGTATTGCGTCGCCACAACTGTGGGTATTATACAATACTTATAACAGAACACATTAAGTATGGTTTAAGATAGATCTTTTTACTTCTGATTCATTATTAATAACAATCGATCTGTGAAACTTCAATGAATCACAAGAATACAGTTTATATTTAATCAATTTGTGCTTTGTAGTGGGTGTTATTTATATTATACAACTGAATTCACTATGATGATGTGATCTTTCAGGTGATTATTCCAAATTCTACTTTATAAATGAAGGTAAAGAAAATTTTGATGCCAATATTTATTTTATTAATATCCAAATCTTTCAATTTACTTATCCATAATCCTTTTTTATTTTCGTACTAAATATTTAATGATCAAATGTATCATCAGATTCACGCACGTGCTTCCATATTCCGAAACAGTCACCAAATCTACATAGTTGTGAAAATTGGAATCGGAGAAAATTATAATATACACTGCGTACAATCAAACTATGATTTACCGTCTGTATTTTAACAAACCTATCCTCAATAATCACACACGGCATGGAGTACTACGTTTCTAACCTATTAAATTTGCATAATAATAAATTTCATAAAATTATTGTCTAGTTTTTCTTCATGTATATATAAATACACTAATAAATAATGAATACGTTACAACCGCAGAGCGCTTATTTGGGAACTATTTAATACGTAAGAAATTGATCGTTCAGACTTAACGAAGAGACAAGTTGAATATTTTATTTAACTAACTTATTCGATTTTTGCAATGCGGGGTAAAAAATGTTAATAGGCAACTGTAACGGTGGTCGTCAACTAGTACTACGTATAGTTTTAAGCGGCTAGTTTGCCAAACTCACCACTAGAAATATTTGTATAACACAACCGCAGTAGAGATTCAAAGAGAGTATATTATGGAGAGTCAATACTTATCATGATCGACATTTCAAGGTTTGAATGTATTACAATTTAAACGAGGAATTCAAACAAAATTATTTCAATCGAGTAAAAATGTAAAACAATATATAAAAATGCTTATCCTGAAGTGCTAAATGTGGTTTTGAATGAACAAATAATAATGTAGATATGTATATTAATTTGTTATGACGACGGTTATATAGAAACGGTGACGTGTCGTTGATAGAACATCATGTTTATTAAATAGCATTATGAGGTTGACACAAAGGTCATTTATACATAAATGAACTTTGTGTGAACCAGCAGAATTTTATTTTAAAGTATATTAGTAATAATAATAATATGTTTGGCACTGTTGGCACTGCGATATTTCACCACGTGTTTTTATTAGCAGATATACATACATATATCCGAATCGATGTGTTACAGAACTGCGAAAAAAAAAGACGAATCTGCAGAAAGTTCTATAACTATAATACTAATAAGCTAGGATACTTTCTGAATAACGGCGTTTTAAAACTACAATATACTATGAATGAAACCTTGGGCAAAATATTTAAATATTACTTAGGAAATATAACTTTATACAGCCTAATTAATACAAGAGAAGTCTTTCAGACTCTTTAGTGCACAAAATATACAATAATACAATATAATTAATCTCTATTATGTTAAAAAAAAATCCAATATATAAATACAATTCAATGACATATGTTCATATATTAACAATTCCACAATCATATACATTAGAGAAGTACCTATACCTCTATGATACACTCAAATGATATGCACAAGTGGACGATTTTGAACATGAATGTACCATTCATTCAACAATCATCATTCAATTGTCAAACTAAGTTAGTACGTATACTACATATAAATACCAAGTTCATGCTCAATTACTCCATTATACTGTTACATAAACATAGATAAGATAGAACAATGCAAAAGGTGTGATGATAAGTAGGTTATTGGTACAACAACGGTAAAAACTTTTTACTCGCTATAAACTTGCAGAGAAAGCATGTACCCATGACATGATTGATCGCCAATAAACGTCACTTATGGAGAATGTGATAACCATGATTCAGGATCCACTAACCTAAACAGTCTTTTTATGCTTTTCATGCTACTTAAAATTTTAATCTATATTGATGTTAAAAAAATTATAAATTATATAAATATATGAATATAAATAATAATAAATATAAGAATATAATATATTCTTTTTTTTATCGTGTGGTAACCCCAACCGGTCATCACCTCACCGAACCGACTAAAACCACACTGTGTTCCGAGTGGTTTCCTTCCTATGAATTATTTATTGTTAAGGAGGTATCTACTTGGTTACCGTTTCAAATTTAATTAAGATTTGATCATGAGTATGATTTTGATGTCTAGGATCATTATTTTGTAAACAAACTAGGTACTTTTATTACGTACTACTACCGTAAAAGCGAACATGTTATATATATATAAAAGAAGATTGAAATCAGTACGCTGACATGTTGGAAGTTGGATAAATTTGATTTCGAAGATTTGTTGACACAGTGAGTAAATAACAGATGATGCTGCGGAATGGAGCTGGATGCGAGAAGCCGAAAATAGATCGAAGTGGCGTGCAATGGGAGAGGCGTATGTCCAGCAGTGGACTGCGATAGGCTGATGATGATGATGATGATGATGATCATGATGATGATGCTAATAAAAGCATAGTACAAAAATGTAGATTTATCGGTATATTAAATAATTAACCAGTGAATCAGTTTTAAATATTTATAACAATAAATAAAATAACACGTCTTAAATCTTGCGGTTTTAGGATCTCATATACATATCTCATAAGTTCATAACATTATTTAAAAAAAAAACTGTATAAGTCAACCGCAAAAAAGATCGATGCTAATCTAACAGATTCTTAAATTAGAAATTCCGTGGTTTTGGTAACTGTGATGGGATGAAACCGGTTACCTGTACCTGCCTACCATTTTTTGTCGGTTATAATGATGATGAAGGTATTTATATTTAGTTGTAAAATAAATGAACTGAAAACAAAAATATAAATATAAAACACCGATTTATGTGTATTATTTTCTTTCAGTTTCTTTTACACGTGTGTGACATGTATAGGCAATTTTTATTGTAATCAACTTTTAATGCGAAAATATAGAGGCCTCTTAATGTTTTACACATGTATAGGTACGTAACTACGTAGTACGATATTGAATAATATGTTAATTTACAATTCAATACCCAATGTTAATTGGCAATTGTTTCGCGAATGTCTGTTATCATGTTAATAGCAGTTTTGTCTTTGTTGGTACTTTCAAATCTATTGTCAAGACAATCTATACAAATAAATAAAATTGTAGTGTCTTTTTGTAATATTAAAATAACCGCTTTTTACTAAGTGCATATGGACGTATACACGGTACATATACCAAAACTATTTTTTTTTTTATTTTTGTCTGTCTGTCTGTTTGTTCTTTGTGTGTCGTTAATCTCTGAAATGGCTGGACCGATTTTGACGGGACTTTCACTGGCAGATAGCTGATGTAACAAGGAGTAACTTAGGCTACTTTTATTTTAGAAAAAAAAATAGGACTTCACAAAAAAAAGTTAAAACCAACCAACCAATTAAAACCAAATTGAAAACTGCGAACTGAACAATAACTTTTCGGGCAACAGCTGGTTGGTTATAAAAATTCATTGAGAACTTGATATTAAACAATTTGAGAAAATCACGTTTCACAAATTTATCTCACGTTATTATCTATTTTATAGTTATATAGACATGCAAAGGTGACATCGTGGATGTTGGGAATACTAATAATAATAACCACCTAACAATAAATGTCATGTGACGAGTCAAAACATTTGCTACTTTCTTTACAGAAAAAGTAAAATAAACATACCTACATATATTTACGCCTATATACCCTAAGGAGGTGCATCAAACGCCCTTATTTTAATAACTTTTGTCCCAAGCCTATTGCCTTCAACCGGGCGCTACATAAGATCTCTACTATCGGGTAGATAATAGTCCAATCCCTTGGTCGCCTTTTATAACAGAAATCGGAGGAGATGAGGGGACGGACCTATATTCTACTCCACCGAGAAGCACACGATATAAGAAAAAGTAAGACTTTGGTTTAAATTAAATATTATTTATATCTTGGAACAATTGATGTATGCAATTTGTGTTGCTAATGTTTTATCCGTTGACCTATTATTGCGCTTTCCTTCGCATTTTTGTTTGTGTAATAACCGCCACCTTTTAAAAAGCAAAAGTAAAATAAAGTAGAGCTTTATTTAATACAAATCAAGTATCGATATTTGCAATAAAAAAATTGGCCGTAAATACAATGTTGGTTTGAACTGATATAAGGCAGGTGCTGTTCTCTATCTTAAAGTTGCAGGATTAATACCTCCATTCCGTCGTTAGTCCCTCAATAAACGTGCTTGTAAAATACCTTATTAAAGATAGAAACTCGTCATATTAAATTAAAATGTTAATTTATGTATTTATCCTTAATTACATTGTACAACTACAATTGTGCAAACCAAGCCGTTTCTGTGTTAAGTATAATTTAAAGTTAATATTCGTTAATGAAATAATATTTTAGTGCAAACTTTGAATAAAGTTCAAAAAACACTTTAGGTTCATTTTGTTGAACTACATCAATAGTGAAGATACTACATCAATAGTGATAGTTATACATTTGTTTACCTTAGGAGGGATCGGCTCAGGTACATCAGAGTCCCACTCAGAACTGAGATCGTCACTTGATGCTTCTGTGTAATCCTCGCTCCACGGCACTTCTAACAATGACATCTTCATCTGGTCGTAGCCAGGGGACAATGTCTGTGGTCCATATCCAGGAGGTAATGGACTAGAAGCCCTACATTTCTCACAATTACACGGTTTTGGTCCAAAACTCTCCTTCGGGGAATCATCATTATGATTAGACTTGGAATTCTTCCTAGAGTCACGTTTACGGGCACTCCTGGGAGATAATCTGTTATTACACTGTGGTGGTATATAATACCTATTAGGTTCTGATGACCGCCTTCCACTTCTTGCACTATCTGGAGCTTCAATCTTGACGGGTGGCAACAGAGACATTTTTTTTGTAAGCTGTTGCCTTTCCACCTCGGTAGGTCTGTCATCAGAATCCATGGTATATCGTATGATGGGAATAGTGAACGACAGTTGTTCCGTACACTCCGGCATTCTTATATCACTTCGTGCACTGTCTTCCAGTATTTGGTTGACAGGGTAACGACATTATAATATTAGACACAGTGATTGTTATAATGATCCACGCGAGCGGCGTGCGTGCGAGCGTAATAGGCACTGCGCGTGTTCACATACCGGCGCGATGAGTTCAACGCAGCGCACAAGCGCGACTGAACCACGCTCTACTAAATACAGAGCCGACGTTGAACAACTGTACAAGAGTCAAGATATGCGGGTGATAACCCAACACCCGACGTTTATTTAGAAATCACCAAAGCCTTGTGCGTGATACTAATATAAAATTACTTCGAGTGATGTTGCAATTTGTAATGTTCTATTAGACGTCAATAGCAGTAAATTATAAATTAATATTTGATTTAGGCATTTCTACTAACTTCTCGCTGTAAGTATAACTTACAATTGTATCTTATCAAGTGACATTGTCGGCATTGCTTATCTAGATAGCCTACCATATTCAACCGACCTCAGACTTAAAGGAATAGCTCGATAGATTTCGAGATTGAAAGATATTGATATATCGATGTTAATATCAATGTCTTTGATTATTTGTTTATAGGTAAAATCTGTACCCCAGTGAGTGAATTTTCCTCAAAGTAATTGTGCCAATGTCAAAGTGACAGTGCAGTTTTGCACCAAATGGATCAAAAATATCTACATATAATCAGATATAGACATGCTAAAGCAAGTAAGGATCTTCCGTCGCTAGTCCCCATTACTTGGTCCCTATTACTGTGACATTAATGGTGCTAAGTATGTTTCACCGCCGCTTTTGCATACGTAAATATTAACTTAGCTACCTTATCAGGGCTATATTGACAGATAGCACAAAAGCAACACACGTACGCTAATAAATTGGCTTCGTACTGTTTGCAATAACAATAAAAAATAAGTTGCATGACTGAGTCATGTTTTAACAATATGTAATTTGGTCTAATTTAAATTAAACATAAACAACAAAACTTATATAATTATGTAAATACGATTCGTGCAATGACTGCAAAGATAATGAACCAACAATATTTATATGATAATTAGAAGCACTCTCGAGTGTTATCAAATCAAGGTCTTGGTCTAGTGGTCAGTGACCCTAACTGCTGAACCGGGGGTTGATTCCCACATGGGACAAAAATTTGTGTGATCATCATCAACTACCTGTAGTTGGCCCGACTCTGGGTGTTCTTTGTGTCCGCTGATGTCCTTGAATGTTGATAAAGGACAGAAGACTCGAGACATTGGAGTTATTCCTGATGCGGTATTTGGCTTTTTAAAAACAAAAATTCTATAATCATAACCCCTACTTCAGATTTAATATAGTGTGCCTGGGTGTAATTTATCTATATGATAGAATAGAATAGAATAAAATAGCCTTTATTGCACAACTTTATACAAAAATTTACAATAATCGTACAAAAAAGAAATGTACAATGTGCAATATATCTATATGTGTTTAGAAATATGTATATACAGGTAGAGGCATGCTTAGGAACGAATGGGCCGACTCGACTGGTGCCATACCACGGCCTCACAGAAAACCGGTTATAAAGCACCGCAAGCGTTGCATTTCCCCGAAATTAGTGAGGTTAACGGAAGCCATATTTACCCAATGGGAGAGGAAAGAGGAGACTCTTCCCTCTCCCCTTGTCCCCCCTCTCCTCTTTTCCACCCCTCATTCCCCTCCCCGCATCCCCAATCCCTCATCACCCTTATATGCGAGCAGCGCAGTTACGACTGTTGAGTTGCAGGTGTTCATGGACGGGGTGTCACTTACCATCAGGTGACCCGTCTGTTCGTCTGTCCAACTATATATATATAGTTGCACTCTGGTTACCACAATATAAGATCTTCATAATTTAAAGAGTTAAAAAGTTGTAACTTCCACCATCAGTTCACGACATAAGACGTGAATATCATAAGAGCTTTAAAAATAATAAAATTTGTGGCTTTACTTCTCGTACCCTGGTATCCTATGATCACATACTAATTTGGATACACTGGGACCACCACAGGAGTACTAAAAAAATGCAAATCTGTCTTCAATGTACGGAGAAATCGCTTAACATACATAAAAGAGGAGAGACATACAGTCTAACATAGAATCTCCTACTTTGAAGTAAGTAATATCGGACTTTGAAAAGTAGACAATCGACTTCAATGTGTCTATCATAAAATTTAAGACTGATATGGTTTTCTCATGGATGCCGTTGTCACAACTGGACCAAACTCTCATCTAACTACAGTCGACTTGAAAACCTCCTCCTTTTTGAAGTCAGTTAAAAAAAAGAGCCAATAGGGCCGTATAGGAGAGTTCTAGTTTTCAATAGGCACATAACGATAGTACAACTTACACTTGTAACTTGTAATTTGCAGGCGTCCTCAGGTGACGGAAGAAAATTACCATCAGGTGGCTCGTCTACCAATTTCAAATATACCTAGCTACTACATATAGACGAAAAAACTGAGAACATAAAATACATAGGTAAGAGTACAACTAGAAATCGCACATGCAATTTATAATGTAATTATAGCTGCAAAATCATGACTATGCATACGGATTGCACTTTACCAAAATAGCTAAATAAATTTAGGATAACCACATATTTTAACCCATAAATATCCAAATATCCTTTTTTTTGTTTAATTCATTATACCTGTGAAGATTTATTTCAAGAATCTTAATAAAAAACTAATCCTTACTCATTATTCTCGCAAAAACTTTCATGTACCCAATGAAGTTCGACATTTGGATATATTTGTGTCTGTAATGCATTCAGACCATTGAACTTTGTAGGTTCCAAAGGATCACGATGATGACACATTACTGGAGATACCTACATTATATTATTAAGATTTTTTTCACTGACGTCATTACATCGTCCGTTAATATTACGTACATATGTAACACCATGACAGTATAGTGTATAGTTAGAGGACTCGGACCTCGACACCAGCTCGTTCCAGTTACAAGTTTGCGATCTAGACTAGCTTGAGCTATTGCTTATACTCCCCAATCTATCTGTATAACCATATCTTTCTATCCTCTGTCTAAAGTGCCCGTTAACGGTAATAGGCTAGTCCCCTGTTACGTAAATGGGACTAAATTATTATCGGCAAAATGGGCAATACCCCTTCGGGGACACAGGCGTGTATGTATGTATATATGTATGTAACACCATGTAGTATTAGTTGATTATTGAACATGTCTTATAATAATATCTTGACGATAAACTTGTTTGAAAACATCCGTCTATCTAAATAGCATTGTTATTATCTTTTTTTAGTTTTTATTTATTTTATATATGATTATGAAGTACATAAAAAGACTTCACTTATAAAGAAATGGTTTACAATTGATATAGGAAAATGCAAGATGAAGAAAATAAAATAATCCATTTATTCGATAACGCCTTAAGATGTGTTTTTCTTCCTTTAAAGAAAACCAATCGTGCAGGGTCGGGCACGGCCCCTTCACTTGCCTGATGCCTACACATTCAAATTCACTTTATTTAGACGTATGTAATTATTTTAAGGCTACTATAAGCTGATTACTACTGCTATATTTAGTAATTTATTTTTAGGTTTTAAAAATTCACAAATTGATAAGTACTTATCTTCGTTTCAATAATAATTCTAAAACATATAAAAGTTGATAATGTTTTAAAATAATGAATGAATATCACCGTTTTCATATAAGCTAAATATAAAACTAGTACATTGTAATGTAAACAGAACTGCAAAGACAACGCAATTTATGTTTCTTTGTCTTAAATCTCTCGACTCGAGTGTGCTAAGAGCGCTAATTCAGCTATATATTGTACTAACTAATACCCACGGAAACGCTTGCGTTAATGTAGACTTTGTCAAATAATAGACAGTAGGAATAGTAGGACAGAAGTAGACAGACAGTAGGTACTTTTTAACAGACTGCAAAAAGGGGGGGAGGTTCTATGTTCATCTGTATGTAGACCAATTTACTCTCATGTTACTAAGCCGATGGTGGAAAGTTAAACTCCTTAACGGTTAGGAGTTAGAGGACAATTCTTTAAATTTCGTAACGTTGCAAATGAGTCTTTAAATTCCCCGTTTTAACTATTTGAAAAATACGATATAAAGATATTGGAAAGGCGCATTAAAGGCGCTTATCTACTTATACTATATTTAAAGTCAATTATTATTTAGATGAATGCCTTTTCTTGTACCTCAAATGTACATTTCATTTCATAGTGGAATTGGTAGGGCAGTTACTTAAAAAATAGACATTACATACACACGTACGCTCACGCCTATATTCCCTTAGGGGCAAGCAGAGGTGTACTTTGCCAATAAGAATTTGGTCCGACTAATGTAACAGGAGCCAAGCATGTTGGCGTCAACCGGGCACTATACGCCGGGCATATACATATTCTCTATTTACAATAATTTAGTTATGGTTTTAAAAAGAAAACGTTTGTAAAATTTGTTGTTGTAGTTGTATGGAAACCCACACGGGTCAGACTTAGCCGAGGAAAGCCGCACAGTATTCCATCAGCGGGACTTATTTCTTTTTCGGCCGTCGACCAGGGCCTTAGTTTCAAAATAGAAAGAAAATACCTGTAAACCCTAGATTTAACATCCTGTTGAGCAAGCCGCCCACTATGGTGTTCAGAGGGTCCTACCCTTTAGATTTAGGTCGGCACGGTCTCGGGTAAACTAAGCTTATTAGAGTCTAGTATTCTACTATCCGGTGACGAACATACCATTTGTATAAGGGTACTGCATTAAAGTACAATACTATGCCATTAATTAAAATATTCTTTCTAGAAGGTACTGTGTTCTGTGATTAAGTTGATGAGTGCTTAATGAGTATAAATGATAATACATCATATTTATTCTATTATTGATTTTACATTCAGAAACATAAAATCGCTATTTAAATACTGGCATCAGTATTTGACTTAATATTTCTAAACCACTCTATTTATTTTTGTATAAAATATGAACGATATAAGTGCCAAAGAACTCGGGTCAGTGCTTATGTTATTAGGAACTTCAACCTTAAAACTGATTTTACTCTTCTTTTCTTATTTAAAAAAGAACTCGCATAAGAAAATTGAAGGTACAAGGTAAATAGATATAAGAAATATTACAGTAATCATTTAAATGTTCAGATTTCTCAACCGTACGAAAAGTTGGACGTAAAAGAGGACGCTCTGCTCGTGCACCGCCGTTTTATAATCTCGGTCAAGATGGCGTTCTAGACGTAATGTTGCCAACAAAAAATACTTTCTAACACGCTAGAGATATTGTTAATTAGAATTAAGTACTAGTGTATCCAATTCTAAGTGCACTGTAAGTCTTCATGGGAATTAAATTATTTTATACCTAAGTGTCTAAAATATATAGGCAATCACAGTGAACAGCATGGTCCCGGGTAAATAGCCTTCTTTTTTATAGGGGGACAGTCGAACAGATGGATCACCTGATGGTAAGTGAGAAGAGTCGCAAACGCGCTGCCCTCCTTTGAGGGTGACGAGGGGTGAGGGGATGGGACGGACGGCCCATCCGTGCGTAAACATGGCTCTCCCACGATATAACTAACCCTTACCGTCAATAATAATATAATATTTACTGAAGCCGTTCTGGGATACCTCCTACTTCAGGCACAGTATGGCACACTGTATGGTTTTAGTCGGTTCAATTCCGTAACACCGTCCCACCGAAAAGTTTTTGACATTCTTGCCGCAGCATTGCATGCCGCCCGGCATGCAATGCTCGAAGAATGTCAAAAAATACAAAGAAAAAACAAGAATAAAATGCAAGACTGTCTGAAGAATGTTTGAATTAAATTATGTCGCTAAGTCGGGCAATAAGATTACTAAAAATAATTTACAATTGTCGTTCTGTTTCACTGTAAATTTATTTTTCGTTCATTACATTAACATCATAAGGGAATGCTTTGATGTCACGGTTATGTATTTCATACAAAAATGTTCCTAGCCTATTAAAAGATTAAAGATCAAAGTAACAGTTGTGTTGTTGTTCAACAACAAAAATGGAGATGGGCTAGACATGAGCTCAGAAGTAACTAAGAAAAGTGAAGTAAAATATTCAGTGGACTGTGAATCACATAAAGTAAACCTAACTAGCTCATGATTGAAGGAATTATTGCATTGTATTATTTTGTACAGTAGTTACAACAAAACTGTTAAACCAGCTCACACTTGACCAAACTTTTATCGACTTTGTATTAAAGGGCACTGGTACTACACACAATAGGCCATAAATAATTCAAAATAATTTAACGCTTTTTCAACAAAAATAAGATATATGTACTTATATGGTTTTATGACAACATTTCGAATGGAGCCAGTACTGAATATGATTTTTTATACAAGTGCGAGTGAAATAATTTTATTTTTAACCGACTTCACAAAAGGAGGAATTTAAATTTTCGACTGTATGTATCTTTTTTATGTATGTTAAGCGATTTCTCTGCAAATTGTTGACCGATTTTGTAAATGTTTTTTTTTATTCAAAAGAAATACATACACTCATGTGGTGGTCCCATTGTAACCAAATCTCGGTTATCTCTTGCGCAGCCCGGGAAAGGTTATAATAATACAATATTTAACATCACGTTACGACCCTCAATTCTTTATGGTTAATCTAATGCCCTTATTATTAGATCGGTTTTCATATTATTAAACAGTCTCATAGAAAGAAGCATGTTTGTCAACATATGTATGTTCAAAACTCACCTAAAATAAATTAGATAAAAATAATACCGTCATTTTACTGTATTCCATGTGAGCAAAACTGATTGAATTAAACAACAACTGCCAAGTTAAAATGTATTTTTGGGAATAAACTTTTCAAGCACATTCGCTCAATAAGGTCACTCACTCCACAAATACTGACATCGGCAATATTTTACTTGTATAATTGACACTTCGTACTCAAGGAAGTATTAACAAACTTGCACACTTCAAAAATTGAATCCTGTTCCATCGTATTTTATTTTATTACACCTTGTCTTACGAAGACATGGTTGCCCTTAAAGCACCATTATTTATTATTTATCAATAATGATATATCAATAAACAATTTACAAAAAAAATGTCGTAGCGTCGTTCATAAATATTTACAACTTTTCAACGTCACTACGAGGTTGTTAAATTTGTTCAAGTGCCAACGACTTTAATTGTACATAATTGCAAGTATGGTGGAAATATTCACTCAGTTCTGTTTAAGTTACATGATTTTTAAATTGAGAATTTGTTACAGAACAAAACTAATACAAAGTGGGTCAAGAGGGCTCGGACATTCACGCATAAGCAACATTATTTCCTACCATTGCCTACCTCTCCCCATCAATATTGTTCACCTATTCACTATTTGGTAATTTAAAACAGAGGCCTTGACTTTGTTGGTTTGATTTTTTCTCAAAAGGCACAATTATTTGTAAACGGGCGATTATAAATCGACACTTTTTTTCGGTTTAAAAAACTCCCCCGGGCCGTTACCTCACCGAAGCTGGCCGGGAAGTGAACTGAAAATACGAGGTGTTCCGTTATAAGTTGGTCTATTGTAAGAGACTTGGGTATACCCTAGGAGGGATGCTTCGAGAAATCCCTGCAGACCTAATCTTGCAAGTATGGGCCTTGCTCCCTTCAGTTTGAGAGGCGCAGGTGGAACTCGTTACCGTCTCAGGCCTGTTTACGCTAGGGTACGGAACAGCCCTAACCGTTATCTATATATGGTTCTGTTGGACGAGAGAGTACTTATCTTCGTCTAGTGCTGGTACAACATGACCTACTCGCAAAATGCGGCGGCGGAGGTTATAATTATATGGACACTGGCAGATAGCGATCTTGAACACTTTTGCAGCGCGATAGTATTTATTATTAAATTTAGGTATTACGATTATACTGTATTCTTTACTTTTGACAGGCAATCTTTTGTTGCGCTAGCACTGTGTTAATTTATGATATTTAGTTGAAAAAAAAAGTAAGAAAATTCAGTAAAGAATTCAGAAAAGACTTGGACCTGATTTTGTATATACTGCAAATATTCATTATTTTACTTCCAAATGTGCCCGGTTGCTGGCAATGGACTTAGCTGACGCATGTGACTGTTTTTTAATTTAGTCTACAATTTCAGGAAAACTAGTGAGCTTGTATGAAAATGAAATACGAATAGGTTAATAGATATAAGAAGGGTATAAGATCGGTTACGTAAAGTGATTTACTCTTTATAACCGACCTTCTTCAAACTGGAAGTTTTCAAACCTTTGACTGGAAGTTTGCTTGGATTTTTCTTGATTTAGAGCCTTACCTGAAAAATTAAAATAAAAGTTAGAAAAAAGGTTTACTTAATTCCTAGAATTTAACAAAGATATGGAGCGTAACTTGAAAATAGAAATTCCTATCTATGAATAAACAGTTTAGCATAACAAGAAGCTACCTACACCTACCTTGTCACCAACATCACACATCATCGTGGTGACGACAGAACCGCCTTCATTGAGGTCACATAAATCCAGATGGTAGAACCTCATTTCTAAATTAGATTGACTTCTATATATACCAAATACTTGGTGACGTAGTATGTATACTTGAATTATCCTGTTATTTAGTCATATTTATTTCACAAGAACAGGAATAAATTTACATATAATCATTGAAAACTACGACGACGAAATGACATCATTAGTATTCATATCTCCTAACTGCGAATAGATGTTTCGTGCTAAAAAATAAGTAAAACAAAATTAAACTAATTTTTTTAGATGCCACAGCTACTGGATGTGGTTTCATAGTAGGTACCAGACATGTTCCGACGACTGTTTTAAAACTGATCCCAAAAGCGAGAGTCGCTTCATGTCGCTCGTGTCTCAAAAGAACCAACTATTTTAGTCAGACTTATAATTTAGAAACATTAGCATATTATTCATTCTCAGCATAGACCAAGAAAATCCGACCAGACAGTGACCAGGAAATCTATTTATCAAGACGAAATAACTAAGTAAAGGTAAAAATTACTCTTAAGACGTCTATTGCTTTCTGTTAAAAAATCGTAATAGCTGATTACTGTTGACGAACGGTGTGGTGTATATGCAAAGGAACTAATTGGGAAAGAACAGAGAACGTACTAGTATAAAAATCTGCTATCCATAGCAGATTTGTCCCATAAAAATCTGCTATCCATAGCAGATTTTTATGGGACAGTTCTCTTAAAATTAACCTATTGCCTTTAAAAATTCCTGATTACTCAAATTTAGGATTTTTTTGTGCCTGGTGTGCTTCCCTGTAGAACAATGTTCCCAAAACTGCAAAATAAAGTAACATCTATGTGGATAGTTAGAAACAGGGTCAGGTATTGGTGTCAATATGTATTCTAGTTATCCACACACCTGACTCAAATCTACCTGTTACTCCATGAAGCCTGACCGCTAACAACCACTGTTGGAGTCGTCGGTTAAATCAAACAGAACCACCCCGGGCGTAACTTTTAGTTAGTGAGGGAGCGGTAGGTTGCAAAGTTTTAGTTAATAACCACTGACTAGTCTTACTCTTGTGTAATAAATTAGTTCATAGTACATTAAATGAATTACGTAAACTTCAAACACTTGATTATAAGTCCACTACCGTTTTACTGCTATTTAACTTTAAATTTCCACACAAAAAGATAACAGTGAGATGTAAATCAAAATCATATAATGACTGGTTGTTATGAAACGCAAAAGTTATTTTTAGTCAATCAGATAATCTGAGTTAGCCACTTAATCTTATTATAAACATGCAATAGAGTAATCAAAAGGAGGAGCTAATCATTTCCCAGGCTATATATAAAGTCATTGTTATAACGATCATAAAAAATACGTTTAATACCGAACGAAAGGCTCATTTGTGCTAGTAGTTCAATTTTATTTAGTTTGTGTGTCATGCTCACGCAACGCTTTTACTTGTTTACTTCCCGACATAAGTACTGAACTCCCGCTAACTAGATTTAGAAAGTCAATAATAATATACAGTTACCATTTTGTGGATGGTTGTGATATCTCCACAGTGTTTGAGAAAGTTTTTTTCTTCTCTTATATTCTTAAAATGTAGAACCGACCTGGTCAATAAGTTTTATGTGTCAGGAAGTTGATGAATACGGCGGGGCTAGGCTTATGATTTTGGTTATATAATTATTTATACTTTCCTGTCCTTCTAACATCAAAAATATGTGCATAATTTTAAAAGTAAATTTTATATTTTTTCATTCATCACCTACTAAACGTACTATTAATTTTTAAGTATTTTATATAACAAGACTGTCCACCCTACATTTATCTGCTATAATTACTACTACTACTACTACTACTGCTATTTATTTCGCAAACATGACCAAGGTAAATATCAATAAAACTTTTTGGAACGAAGCAGACTTGGATGAGATAAGGATTTTGCTGCGCGACCAAACTGAAAAAAATGTGAGACTAAAACCGTAAGAAGAACATATAACGAAAATGCTATAGTCGTATACACAAGCGAATAGTGTATAATACCTTTCTCTTTCTCTCTCTTTATTTCTGTTTTCTCATCCCTTCTTTTTCTGATATCAGAATCCGAAGGAACTTCGTTCCTAACTGGTGTCACATGACACTTTTTTATTTTGGCATTAGCCACAAAAATGTGATCACTATTATCATAATTGAAAGTTAACAGGTCGATCCACTTTTTTTTTGTGGGAAGCCACCCCCACGGGTCATCACCCCACCGGAGCTGACGGTGGAGTGGTATGTCGGACTCGAACCGACTAAAACCACACGGTTTTCCGTCACAACTAGGTCTTTTACAAGGGACAGGTCGTCCCACTTGCAAATGAAAAAAATATAATATAAAAATCGAAACTAAAAGCCAAACTCTATTACGTCAACTAATGCGTAAATGTAATACATTTTCAAACTATTTAACAATACAATTGATTTTAGTAATTTATAGTATGTTGTAGTTTGTTAATAAACGAATATGTAGACAGTGTCATTGTCTATTTGACACCCGAAGACTGGCTGAAATAACAATCAGATAATAACAATGCTTACGGACCAGTTAGAAATACAAATAATTTATAGCATATTGTTGATGGAGAAGGGAGCGAACTGGTCATCAGCAAAACATTGACGTCAATCGGAACCCATATTTTGTATCCGCTTCGCTTTATCTGAAAGTCTTAAAGGTAAGGAGAAGTCAGGACGTGAGTTTAGCAGCTAGGAGAAACAAAGAGGAGTTCTCTAACGTTCATTATATCTCTACTACTTTTCTTGCTGCTAAATGAGGAGAAAAACGACCATGATTGCGAACACAGATTGTTAATGCGTGTTTAATTTACATTTTCATTTGACATAGGCGGAATCTCTGCGTTGACTCTACACGCAAGACAGTCCGTAAGTAACTAATAATAATACTTTTCGTACTTGTATGAACCTCAAAAAAAAAAAGAATGTTAGTGAAGAATGAAGAATGAAGTGAATAAGAGGGTAGAATATTGATTCACCTAAATAGAAGTTATTATAAAAACTATTACTCACGTAAATGTTTTAATAAATTTAGAATTACCAACTTTTTGAAATTTTCTGGCTACTTATTATATTTTTACGCTACAAAACAGAGACGACATCTCCGACCTATCCTGCCCGACTCGGGTAGATTAGGGCTCTCTCTGTTAGGTACCCCGACAATACGGCAAGATATAGAGGCACTCCGTGAAAAATGAGAGCCTCTCTAATGCAATTCCAGGGTAAGGTGTTGAATGCATTGGCGATATCGAAAGACACCGCCAACATTACCTCACCCCGGGAAACCGCTTCCTCCACCAGGGCCCTTACACGCATGATTGCATCTACAGTGGAGCGCCTCCGGAGAAAACTAAATTGGTTATCCGCCAAACCAGGGCCCACGCTCGAAAGGTGCTCGACGAGGCGTTCCACGATGATTCACTCAAAGAGCTTGCACACCTCGTCGAGCAGTACTATTGGACGATAAGCAGACGGCGAGTCTGCTGGGCGCCCTATCTTCTCGATCAATTTAGGAAATAATTGACCCCTAATATTAGCAGTACCTTCGATCAATATACATCATACCTGATTCCTTTTTTAATTTCCTAAAAATTTACAACTTGGCGAAGAGTAAGTAAATTAACAAGAATATATAATAATTATTTTTATACATAACAAAGGAAGCAGTAAACGAGTTTTTAAAATATGTAAGGGAAATTAACTCCCGACCTTTACGAGGCTTGACTACTAAATCACAATCTTTATATATATAATTCTTCTGTACGTGTGTATGTCACTGAACTCCTCCTAAACGGCTAGACCGATTTGCATGAATTTATTTGTAAGCATTTGGGTGGCTCCTGGATGGTTTAGATTCACAAATCAGCCCGGCAGATGGCGCTGCAGTCGGCAACTTCAGGACAACGTCTGACAGGTCTGCTAATATATTATGAATTATTAACTGTTTTAAACACTATTCACTAATTTTTCATTAATATTACGGGTACGATAGTATCTTTTTTTCTGTAGAAGCATCCACGGGTCATCACCTCACCGGAGCGGTGCACGGTATTCCGTCCCAACTGGGTCTATTGCAGGGAACCCGGGATACCCTACGAAGGAAGCCTTCAGGAACCCCTGCAGACCTAGGCCACCTGATTGGCAAGTGATGGTGAAGAGAGTTGCGGTTCCTTTTTCTACTTTCTCTTCTTCTACAAATCTCCATTTCTTGCTCCTTTTCCGTCTTAAAATGACTTCAGTCTTCTTTCATAGAGAGTTAGCTAAACTAATCAAGACTCTCCTGTAATGTATAGAACAAAGATAGCAAGATGACGATCATATTTGAGGCTTTTGTGATGAATCCCGATAATCTGTTTTATTACAACTGTAGTAAATAATGAATAAATGATTCTAGCTGCGAATCACTTCATTCCCCGTAAACATAATAATCTATTTAGAAAAATAGAAGCTGCGACTGGTGTCTTTGGATTGACACTAGAAATATAAACCTTTGACCCACAGTATTATATAAGAAGATGTACATTGTAAAGTAATTATAACCTTTCCATTTTGGAAATTCAATCACAAATATGCGCAGCATCATCATTATTAATTCGATTCTGAGAAATTTTCCGGTAACGAAATATTGCATTTATTGTAATTTTTTATTTCTCATAATACAAAGTAAGACGGGAAGGAAATTGGTTTGGTACTTTTCTAGGAACTTTTCTTTTATTTTTCCTAAATGAAGACGTTCTTAAAAACTCGAATGCGTTAAAATACTAATAAATAAACATACGGTTGTATATTATTTCTATAATCGTCTTATAAAAAATAATATAGTATAAATATTATATAATAATAAAATATTGTGGTTCACAGTGGAGTAGAGTGGCCCTCTCTTCCCGGCGGTATCGTAAAAGGCGACTAGGGACTAGATATCTATCAGACAGAATGTATACAGTCATATAGTGTCTGGTTGACGGCAACAGGCTGACCACTTAGGTCCCCTATCCTATCTGCCTACCCCTTAGGGGATACAGGCGTCAGCGTATGTATGTCATGGGGTATATTTTTTTGAAAGACCCAATAGTTTTAGGTCCATCTACCTAAAGTGTATGTTTTCCCATAGGTTTAGGACAATATACAGTTTAGAGACTGGTGGTGACACTAAAAAATCAGTTAACATTTCGATATTTCTTTTTTGTCAATGTATAATTTATCGAAAGCGATAAAGCCAAATTATAAAGCCAATATTTCTCTTCCCATACACTTAATGGAAAGTGACGATGCACGCCTCTTCAAGAGAAACCTATTTACAGAGAAACGTTTCTTGTTCTCTTCAAGAGTAGAGCTCTACGGCCTTCAAGAGCTATAATACTCTTGAAGGTAACAACAACACAGCAACATAAAACTATACTTTTGGGCTTTGTCGCAATCGGGTAAAAAAATGAATTTTTGTTTAAATAGTTTGAAACCAATCGTAATTTAATTCGTCTGTTCAGCATCCTGCGTGAGCGATCGTTACGCGTCGGCGACACAGTGCGATGAAAACAAACAGTCGACATCTATTGAAGTGGGGCACGTGAAGAAATGTTAAAAGAATAAGACCGTGACTGTCACCGCAGGAGAGCCATCCACAAGCACGTACAGACCAGCTAGACAGAGGTAATACCACGGCCTCACAGAAAACCAGTTGTCAAAAAATTCTTGCGTTGTGTTACACTAAGTGAGTAAGGGCGTTGGTTTCATTCCCTTAGCAATCTTTTCCTGCCTTTGTAAACCAAACAAAATGTACAACGAAGAAGGATGAAGTTTTTTTTGTCGTTTAAAAACCCTCGACACCTTACTATAGCTAATTATAGGTTGTCAGAGTCAAACTGACTATTCTCCGTCACAGATATATTACAAGGGAAAGAGTTCCTGTTAAATATAAGGAGATACCAGGGATTGCAAGGATCCCTGTCGTATCTCAGTTTAGAAAAAACACAACAGTGAAACAGTCACAAGCTTGGTTCTCTTAACAGACAGTCAGCATCTGATAGCGTATTTACAAGATAGTAGATTAAGTAAAAAACATGAAAAATAAGATGGCATTACCCACCTTATTAACTATAGTTTATACACAGTTACGGCAGTTACTGATCACGTCAGTATATGTAAAGCAAATAAATAAGATTTTCAACCGCTTCTGTTGACATATTATTCGCAAATATGTAACAAACAACGCACAAAAACTTTGTTCGTGTATTTTAACAAACCTCTTTAGTGGTTAGACGTTAAATGGAAACGGAGGAGTGTAATGAATGACGCACGTAGTTTTAGTACGTACTGAAAACGTGCACAGGTAGGCCTTGGAAAAATAAATAAAGGCTTCCAGCAATCACGTTGTAAAATACATTAAATTACAGTGCAATTACCAAAATAAAAAAAATAGATATGATTTCTTAGGCGACAGACTAGATGACATGACGGCATTCGCGACTTAATTGGTTTTGTACCTCATCCGAAAATTTGCAGTCTAGCATGTGTTTTGACGAGTTACCTTTACGATGATATGATCATGATGATTTTGAAAAATTCTGGCTCTCTGAGTATATTCATAGTTAGTATCAATCAAGTCAGTCAGTCAGTTAAGGTTTTTTATTAATAACTGATAACCATTTGCATATATGTTTGAAATTAGATTTTTTTTTCTAAATAATACTACAAAACATATTTTAAATGTTAATACGTACAATTGATTGACCACTAATTGACGTAGAGCGCAGTAACACCTTACCTATATAACAAGTTATTTTCTGAAAGACTATTAAACAAATGAGGTATTATTATAGAATGTGAAAAAGGCAAATAATAAACAAGCGTTTGTCTCAGCTTTTTGCTCTCAGACAATAGGATTAGTTAGTTGATACTTAGATTCTCCCAAGATTAATTCACTTTATAATTATGTGCTTTAGCTTTAAGTTATTCTCAATTATGGTTTATTGAGTTAACAAGATAATCATTTTATTCTGGGTGAAGTAAAATGTCACCCCTTCTCTTCGTATAAGGCGACTGCGGGATCGGACTGCTATCACCATCAGATAATACATACATATACAGTCATTCAGTGCCCGAATGACGGATATAGGTTTGACCCCTATTACGTACGTACGTAGATGGGACTAAAATTAGGGGTTTCAAAATAGGCGCATAGGCGCTAGTATATGTATGTGTGTAAAAGATACTATAATACTTTATTATATTGCGGCTGCACCAGTTTCGACAAAATGTTTGTTGTTTTTTTTTTTTGTTTTATTCAGTGAACACCCGGTACCCGTCAGATGTAAGAACTGGCAACTATACGTTTTTTTATTTGGTTTTATGTACATCGATTTATTATGTATCTATTATGTCTATCACCATTTTATGACATCCTCATATATCACTATATCACATAATACAAAAGAAAATGTCGAACAACTTACTAACTCTTAATCACGTTTTAACTCCTTGCCTGTAAGAGACTGCCTATGTGCGATAGGGCCACCGATTCTATTATTCACTTAAATTTTAACTCATATTGAATCCGGTGTACAATAAATACTTTTTTCATTTGTTATTGTTTAAAAAAATATATGAACTTTAATTATTAAACATAATTAAGTCATTAATGAATTGTAGTTCTGAAAAAACAACCTTCAGAAATCAAGTCTTGTTTCTTAGAACTGGTGAGGAACTGAAGAAGGATTTGTTCTAGACTTTTCATGATAAATGTAAGAAATAATCATAATATTAAACTTTTTAAAAAGTTTATTAACTTACACCTAGTGATGAGGTTTTATCATGAAAACTTTTATTATTTATTATTGATGATTCATAATAATAATATTTAAAACAAATATTGACAATACAACTCATCAATGCAAAAATACCGTATTTGTTATAAAACATGTTTTTCACAATATAAATATTGTTACTTACATTATTTCATATTATGAATATACCTACTGATTGACGTCAATAAATATTTTTTTGCTACGGTTTAATGATATACAAACAACTCTTTCTATTTTCCAAGTAGTAAACATGCAGCGTTAATTAGTTTTGCATGCTTATTACAATAAATGTATGGCTATTTATTTACTGTTTGAAATTTACCTATTTAAAGCTAATAAAAATTATTCCAAACAACACTTACACATACGTAGAGTCAGACGTCAATTATCTTAGGCTCTACCACAGTTCACAAAAAAAACTCTGCATACACAACACAAGCCGACATATTAATAAAATAGGTAGTCGAAAGCCATACAATCAAAAGCTGAAAATGAAATATAATATAATTCTATATCTAAAAAGAATATTATCCTAAGAATGCTTGTACCAAAGGCTTCTTATTTGACTGAGACGATATTCTTTGACTCATATGACACTATTGTATATTCTCATGAATTTTCAAAACTATATGTGCATGAACATAATAAATTATTACTAATTCCTATTGTTAGTTAGAGGTCACGTGAGCAGTAAAGAGACAAAGTGTTGAAAATGGGATAGATATACAATACCAGAATGGCGTCATACGAAAACTGTTCTCAGTAAATATTACTGGCACATGAATAGTTTCTGAATGCAAGGTCGATAAACAAAGGCAACTTGTTATTTTACTTAGAAGCACAAAATCAATAATAATACTCTTGCCTCTTGTAGCTTTCAAAGCATACCGCTGAATTTGTTATTTCTCTAGCTAATTGTAGATCTATGAAACTTCACACAGCGGATCGTGACTGCTATGTTTATACTCGTGGTCTTTTGTGATGATTTTATACCTGAAAGGTAGGTAAATATAAGTACAGGGTGGACCTACCTCAAGCAACTGGCATTATCGGACCGTACTTTGTCTCTTAGGCTCCACTAATAAAAATCACTAGTATTTTGCTGATTCAAAGAGAACCAAAATTTAACATTGGATTAAATACCGAATGAAACCGATTTTCAAAATCCCATGTTCTTTCATTTCTTGATTACTTTGATTAACTTTTAAGTAAATGTCGCGACAAGGCTATTCAAACATCATTGGAATCTTGGAATTAATGACAATACTTGACAAATATATTGCGGATCTGTCAGTCTCGAATTTAATTGAGGAAAGAAAAATTTGGTGCTCTCTTGAGAAATGTTCGTTAAGAATCATCAGGGTAATTAATTTTAATGAAGGTCTTCTTCCTTGCTGCTCCCATTTTGTATTAAACTTGTACATATTCAGTGTCAACAACGGTTTTAACACTTTCTTTCAGGTGAGTTGGAAAACAAACTCCTATTCCAATAAACAGTTTAAAAAAAATAGGATTCATTGTAAAATTTATTGAGAAAAGAAACAGCTTATGTTAAAATTTCAACGAATTCCCATTGAAAAAGACGATATTTAAAAAATATATATGATAAGATTATTGAATGTGAAATGTGAAATGAAATGAAATACATATGTGTGTAATAGAAAATATTTTTGCATTTAAAAAAATATAAGGGTGTAACTCTATAAATCTATGATGAAAACAATATATTTGCAAGCGTTTAGAGTTTGTGTTGTCTTTCTCCAAAAGACCTCAAACAGATCCTAATACATTATCTATTAAAACCTTATATGAAATAGTATGTTTTGATAAGAAAATCCCGGTCAAACAAAAGATACATACATACATACGATCAAATACATAACCTCATCTTTTTGAAGCCAGGAAAGAATATTTTATTAGCTCACCCCAATTTCAAACAAATGAAGAGTAAGAACGCACGATTATATGAGTAATTGCGCTACCTGTTATTACCCTTAATTTGAGGCATTGAGCTACCATTCGAGAAGCAATTTCATTAGTATTTCATTACCCTTTCATGAGTGGCAATTTGACTGACTTCCCCTTTCTGATTTACCAGGTACGATTTAAAAACGATGTGTAAATTGCTTTCAATCATTTTAATTTCAGGTTTAAATCTGTCGAAGTGCCACTCTATTTGAAGTAAAAACAATTCTGCTTTATCAATATGTGTTACTTAATTTAAAGCTTTAGAATTAATATGGATTAAATTATGTATATTTATTTAAAGTTGTGTTTATTCTACTTAAATATATCAATGAATTAGTATCAGAGTATTTATTCAACGATATGAATAGATTAACGCGTGATGATCAAATCATGAAATAGTTACATTATACCCTGTTACAGGCATGATCTTCTTGGCAGCAGATAGTTATACATATGTATATTCACGAATATTTGTGCGCTGACTTATTTTTTTTTATTTATTTTATAGTATCGGGGGACAGACGAACAGACGGGTCACCTGATAACCGCCGTCCATGGAAACATGGTGTGCGTTGCCCACCGTGATGAGGAATGTATAAATGCGTGGATGGCTAAGAAGAGAGGGGATGAGGAGATGGGAAAGAGGAGACGGGGGATGAGTAGATAGGTAAGAGGAGAGGGGGAGTTGGGAAACTTAACTTCTTTCGGGGGTCGAATCGGCCCATTCGTGCCTAAGTATGGCTCTACCACTTTCAAAAACATACACACATATCGACATATCATTACGATTACTTAGACATTTAGAATTTGTATTATATAATTAAGATCCTTAATTAATAATGAAGCTAATAGTAAAGTAAAACGTTTTCAGGATTTTTGTTTTACTATTAGTTGAGGTATGGCCATTTTATAAAAATCAACAATCAATTCAATGATCTGGCCACGACACATAGGGGAATAATATGTATAGTTAGATGTTGTGAGGTCATATTTATTTTTTCTTAACGCAATATTATTGACGTATTCAAAAATTAGTAAAGGATAATCTTGTTAAGGAAGCCGTCGCTGACATCTCTCTTAGTTTTTTCCAGATGTGAAAACCACTACTTTGCTCAATACTTTGTTACAAAATAAGTTAATTCTTAGAGACGAACGTTACGCAAAACAAGATCCGTTTATTAATATAATTTCTAAACTAAAAAGTAAATATTTTTCCAGTTGAAGACTAATGCTGACTAATTTCAAAACATTCATGTAAATATTTTCAACGATCTCATTATGAAGAATGCGCACATACAATTGTGTAAACAAAACGTACTGTACACAAATATTGTTTACATACATACACTTTCACGAATGGGCAGGCTCGACCGGTGCGATACCACGGCCTCACAGAAAACCGGTTGTGTAGTAACACTTGCGTTGCATTTCCCCCAATTGAGTGAGGTTTCCGCAGGCCCAACTCCCCCTGTCCCCTCATATCCTTCCTCCTCTATCCCATCTCCTTATGCCCCCTCTCTTTTTTCCCCTCCCCGCATACCCCCATCCCTCATCACAATCAAAGGCGGGCAGCGCACTTACGTCTCTTGAGGTGCGCGTGTCCTATGGACGGCGGATGTCACTTAAAAAAAAAAGTGTGGTATTGTGGGACACCAGATAGGAACGAAATTTCTTATTATAAAAATATTAATTTCAATTCGAGGAATAAAGAAAATAATTATATGGGTATACATTTTTTATTATGATTTTTTAAATCGATAAAAATCAAAAAACTACTTTACAAAATTATCTTAACACCATTATTTTATTTACAATAATTTATAAAAATATATTATAATAATATACAAAGACACAGCTATTTATATTAATAATAATAGTAAACTGCAATAATAATCACAGTCATCACGTAGACTATACATTAGACACTGTATAGCCATAATACATAGACTATACATAAAAATCTTACGCTTTTTTTCAACGTTACGGACCTTTTTTGCGGCTAGCGTACCCCTCCGCTACGCCCCATAAGGAACTTCGTTCCAAAAACTCACGTCTGTATCCCCGAAAGAGTGAGCAGAGGCCTCTGAAACACCTTCTTTAAAAACCATAATTTAGTACAACCTACATAATAGTAATTGTCATGGTAACGTAAATATATTCAAATGTAAAGTCAAAGTCGAAGTCAAAACCTTTATTGCTAACTAAGTGTACAATATTGGTCTTATTTTATGTAGGTCTTATGACTTAGTTGCCTTTGTCAACATTGTAATGTCAACTGAAACAAACTGAATTAACATGTAATTAAAGAGACAGTACCTATATCACCTTATATCATATCATATTATATCGTCACCATAACCGCACTTTTATTTTGAATTAGTCTTTCGATAGTACATGAGATAATATTGCTGTTGATAATCTGGTGTGAGGGGAAGTCATTTTAACGGAACTGATAATTATAATGGGCTCAGTAATATTGATTATGGATATACAGAGTATCTAGTATACGAAGCATCTGGTGTAATTATCATATTTGAGGACAGGCGATTAATAGTTACCCACCGCATATGAAATGAAATTGTTAGTAAGAACACTTTGGTAATTATGGATGTAAATGTCTTATATATAATAAGTACAATGTTTTCTGTTTGTTTGTTTAAGACGGTTAGTGTCTGGAAATAAGAGTCGGATTCTAAAAAATCAGTATGGTTTTGGATATTGTTTTATTGAGGAATAATAGAGGTTTTAAATATCACGCTAAGACTCTTCGGAATGAGGCAGTATCTCAATAGTGGCTAGTATCTTATAATATTGAAACCGATTTCCATGATTGTGTTTAAAATTTTTAAACAACCATTCCTTAATATTTTAAAACGTGCCAAAATTTGTGACAAAATGAAATACAATAATATTTCAGTTTCTTTCATACTTTAAATACGATTCTAGCATCAAAGTAACAACTAAGTCTGTAGACCATGCATTTTTCCGTTTATATTCCAAACGAAAAAAAAACCTTTAATCTGCTCCTCCAAAAACTTCCTGCAGTTGCCGAACGGAATTTCCGATCACATATCACGTATAATAAATGACACCAGTCCTACATAGCATTATGCTGTCCTGTCGACCAGCACGTAAGCATAAGTTCGTCTTTCTCGACTGGTACCAAAAACGGTACGTCTGAAAGCCTTAAGGAGAGTTGTGTAGTATGTGTGACGCACGAGACGACCAAGATATGCGAGCCGTGTCCGCTAACGTCACGTCGCATCGTGACAGACTACTTATTGAAATACGATGAATGAATCTGATTTTATTGTTCTTTGTTAAAGATGAGTGTTACTTCATCCCATTCAGATACTAAGTATGTTGTTTTAATATTCGGCAATTCCATGTTAATTAAACGTAAAGTAAGCTTGGAATAGATGTAGTCCGAGATTTTGTTAAGAGAAAAGGTCTATTAGGAGTTACAGTCGAAGTTTATTGAAAAATTGATTACAGGTTTCAAAGATTACCTGTAAGTGATCGATCTTAGCGACAAGGCCACCTATTGCGCAAATCCACTTGGTGTATTTAATGTTATACAGTAAGTGTTTGAATCTTATTCTTCTAAATTAATTTAGATAAAACTAATACAATGGGTTAAAATCAAAGAGAAAATAGACAATACAAAACCAAATTTAGAAATAAAATATAATGACACTAAGGTTTTTCGGCGGCAAAACATTTTTCCGCTTGCAAATTGAAATCACTTGTGGCGTTAGGTAATGGAATGCACAGATTGAATGGTGTGCAATAAAATAAATTAATATGCATATGCTCGGTAAAACGATGAATAAAGAGTTAGTCCTAACTTCACATACGGAGTTATTCTTTGCGGCAAAGCAACTGGTAAATAACTAGTTTAAAATAACAAAAGCGTTGCGTCAAGGCAATACCTCAAATTCAAACCACTGATATGTGTATATCATATTTCATTATCCTGATAATACTAACGATGCCATCTGTATATGTATATATTTGAGACAGCTTTCTTTGTTAAGCGGAGTTGGGAAAAAATTCTCAGTAGTCACAAGCAGTCAGATCAGACAAGCTATGCTATAAAACCCACGACCTTAACTCAGTAGCAACTGACCAGCAATTGTAAATTATCAATGTAAAGTAATGAATAATAAAAAAGTTTAATTGGACAGTGATCAACACAATTTGGGCCACTATTTTGTCAATGCTCTTCTGATGACTGTTAGGTGTCATTTGAGTCGCCTTAGTAGTGAGAGTGACGTAGAGTATGACATTTGAGATAAAGTCAGCAAAATAAACTAGAGAAGAAGTTAGCAGTGCAATCGTGATTCATGTTTTTTTTTAATTTAATTTGTATCGGAGACAAATAATCTCTGTCCTTAAGATAATCTTAGTCATCGCTCTTACAAGAAATACACAGCACTGATTTTTTTGCCACCAAAACCACAGTTACACACACTCCAAAAAAGTCGAGGCGAGTTCTTTGGTATTAAATATACGTAACGAATGGGTCATATTCACGCTCTTAAGCACAAGGCAATCACTCAGTCTGCCGACACTTCACGCACCATTCTGGTTTGTAGAAAGAAAGCCTAATGAGAGCTATGACGTAATGATGACGCACGTTCCTGCCGAGTATTCGAACCATGTCTGTTGACGTCACAGGACTCGATCGTGGTGTACATCTTTCATGAGAAAGTATCTAATATATACACCCTTGTACACCCACCAATACATTATTATGACAAGTGAATCGTTGAATAAAACTTTCGTGAATAGTATTCCTATTAAATTAATTAAGGATATACGATTTTACTCACGTGTATGTTTTGGGGGTAGGACTCTTTACCTTTTAAGAAAGACCTCTTGTTGGGTCCGAAACTAGTGGGGCACCAATCTAAATACTCACATGAATTGGTATTGGTATTGGTTTAATATCAGCAACTCGACGTCTTCTGTGCGCCTGTTTTGCGTGAATGGCTGCTATTGACATCCCAAATCCTCAAGATAATTTATGAAACCTCTAGTAACTAAAACCGTATATAACAGCGTATATATAACCATATACATATGTATTAGTGTAATACCCACGATGATTAAACTGCCAGTTTTAACTGCTATTACTTATTAGGCTTAAATATTCTGCAAAGCTGCGATAACCTTTTAAAATTTCGAACAGTTAGCTTTAAGTGATGGTAGAACCGTGATGCAAGATCTTACACACATACTCTCAGCTGAGAATAATTATCATTAAAATTTGATGAGTTATCTCAGTTTACGATAAAGTAATGGTATGTACAGACTTATGATGTTGTTTGCAGATTTTGAATCTTTATACGTATCAGGTACAAAAGCGAGAATATGTCACGCCTATACATCTTCTAAAAGCTAGGCTAAAATAATTTACACCGACATTCTTTGTAACAGCAAGCTAGCTACTCCAATCTACTGAACCACTGAGCATTTTGCTGACAGAAACCACCAATAGTCAGTAAGCCAACAATGAACCATGAGAATGTGTCATAATTTATGAGGCGGGATCAACCAAAGTTGTTAGAATAAAGTATGAGTGTAACGGAAAACCGAAATCAAGACCACTATAGGATTTTTAGGATTAACATAGAATTTGACTGATATCATATATTTTTTTGAGAGATGAAAAAGTTATTTGATCAAACAAGTAGCTTCGGTTTAGTGAATCATTTACTTAGAAAATAGCATCCTTGTATGACATATCATTCACTTCACCTTGCATGTCAGAGTTGCGTTAAACCTCATAATGACTCAATTGTTAATTAATCAAATAACTGTATTCTTTAAGCATGAAACCAGAATAAACAGGAAACATTAGTTATTACATTATAATACACTTAATAATTGACTTTTTATTTATTTCTAATTGATTAAGTATGATATAACTGGAACTGGTCAATTAAACCAACGTTTGTACTGTATTTTGAATGGTAGAGCTATGTCCGCATGGGCCGGTTCAACCAGTGCGATACCACGGCCTCCCAGAAAACCAGTTGTGAATCAACGCTTGCGTTGCATTTCGTCGAAATTTGTGAGGTTCCCGGTAGCCAAACTCCCCCTCTCCTCTTACCCATCTCGTCATCCCCCCTCCTCTTTCCCCTCCCCGTATCCCCCTACCCCTCATCAGCCTCAAAGGCGGGCAGCGCACATACGACTCTTGAGATGTAGGGGCCATGGACGGCAGTTGTCGCTTACCAACAGGGGACCCATCTGATCATCTCTCCCCCTTACATAAAAAAAGATGTACGTTTACGCGATTTCTCGGTCAATATTGGGTCGATTTTCAAAACTCTCGTTATAATCGAAAGAGTATACGATAAAGGGTTCCGAGGTCTCATTATTACCAAATCAGGATCTGATGATCTGATACTTGGAAAATTACAAAAAAAATTTTGAATAGCACGATTTTGAGATCAAAAGTATTGAGCAAAGGCATTAAAAAGGCGCATTAAAGGCTCTCATCTCATCTTCGGTTGACTAAACACTTAGAAAATATTTAAAACCTTATTGAAAACCTCTACAGAAATACTAATATTGTTTACTTCTTGATTTATGAAGTTGGCTAAATGTTATAACTAGTCCAATCCCCTCCAAGCAGATAATTTCTACGGAGCTGTCAAAAGGAACCCGTCCTTAAATAAAAGTTTAATTTTTTTGACTATAAACTTCAGTAACGATATTAGTGTTGTGACTGGTGCTCCAGTATGTATGTGTATGGTTGTACAGACATGGTTTGACGTCGTTACTGACACAAACTCTAAGTAAAGGTATGGTGAACAATTTGTAAATTGTAATGCACTCGTAATAAGACCAGTATGAACTTGTATAATTTTATTTCGTCATCATCATCATCATCAGCCTATCGCAGTCCACTGCTGGACATAGGCCTCTCCCATTGCACGCCACTTCGATCTATTTTCGGCTTCTCGCATCCAGCTCCTGCCAGCCATCTTGCGCAAATCGTCACTCCACCTGGCCTGTGGGCATCCTACGCTACTTTTGCCGAGACGCGGTCTCCACTCAAGAACTCGTTTTCCCCAACGGTCGTCGGTTCTGCGGCTAATATGGCCAGCCCATTGCCACTTCAGCCTGCTGATCCGGTGGGCTATGTCGATTACTCTGGTTTTCTGCCGGATCACCTCATTCCTGATGCGATCCCTTAAAGAAAAACCGAGCATAGCCCTTTCCATAGCACGCTGAGCAACTTTAAGCTTGTGGACCAGCCGTACCGTAAGTGTTCACGTTTCGGCTCCGTATGTCATGACGGGTAGGACACACTCATTGAAGACTTTCGTCTTAAGGCACTGTGGGATCGACGATGAGAAGACTCGGCGTAGCTTCCCAAAGGCTGCCCAACCCAGCTGAATTCTTCTGTTCACCTCGTCCTCAAAGTTGTTTCTACCTAACTGCAATGTCTAACTCTACAAATAAGATTGATGGACTCATAAGGTCGGTACTTCGGTAGAGACATCTCTTGTGGAATCCTTTAATTGCTCGAAATGTTTCAAGATTTCACTTTTACGCAAATAAACGTTCCCGGGATAAGATTACCTATAAAGCGTTATTTACATGTCCCAGAAAATATACCAAAACAACTAGGGTTGACATTTTCTCTTTCAAATTGTTTAGTGAAGTTATTTTTTTGTTTAAAAACTTCGGTTGCATAACATTTACAAAAATGGCTGATATTTGCTATATATATACGAGTATATATTTCTGAATAGTTTAGACCAACGCTTATCGAAGTGACAAATTGCTGTCTATTAACAATGAGATAGTCATTGTTGCTCAAATGTAATCATGACCTACAGATAATCAAAGATCAAATCACGAGATTGTGAATCTGTATGAGCTCATACTACTGACATGTCAATAATACTAACAGTAAATGACTACTTCTGATGAAGTGTCAGTCAAATTCTACCAAAATATAGCAATGGTACAGACCGCAGACTTGGTGGATGACTCACCCCTCCAGTAAATAAAAAAAGCTATAAGACGAATGGTTAAATAGCGGTGTGTGTAAAGAGTGGCGCCTCATAATTTTAAAAGCCAAAGACGGACAAAAATACACTAAAAATGTGATATGACTCATGACTAAATGTCTTTGAAAAGTCTAAACATCTGGAAACGTATATTGTCCAGAATTGATATAAAATGCGAGTGGTTAAATATGTAACTTACATACAAAATAGCTTTATTTATTTTTTTTTTTTGACGGGATGGAAGATCCTCATAAATGTCCTTCGCCGTGGGGGTAGGCGGCATGCCACTCGGGCCTGTATTTGTTCGGACGACGAAATCAACAAAAATTTCGTTGCCTGCAGGCTGTTTTACTAAGGTAGCCGAAGATCTATGACAGCCCTTCTTCAGAGCTGTTACGCGCTCTCTCTCCCGTGTCTTTGCACGTAATAAACATTGTTTTAGAGATATCACTGGATTAAAAGTCGCTGACAATTTTTTTTTAATTGTAAGTATGTATTTTTATTTTAAAGATGTATACACACCTATTACGTATTTTGTTCTCTTTATGAGAACAAATGAAATCTATTTATTTATATGTTTGTATATATTTTTGTACAGTTATTATAGCGCTATACGAACTTCCTAACAAAGCAAAGTTGTATCACGCTATAAGTTTCACAATTAAATACAAATTAATTAGGCATTCGAAATAAAATGACATAGATCGTTATTTTAATTAATCGCTGTACCTTCAGATAAGATAGTAGCCGGGTCTAGTAATGAGGCATTCCCATAATACTATAAATTTAGTGACACCATTGCTTACTTAGGTAAATTTTAGTAATTTAATAAGATTGATGAACACCTCTGAAGAGAAAACAGTATACAAACAAAGTATACACACAGAATATGCTCAAAACTTATGTTATGTGGCGCCATCTATTGATTTAATACAAACCTATATGCATCACTAAGTAACTATGAGCACAGGATGTTAACGGCTTGCTTAACTTCTTGTATAAAACCTAGATGGCGTTGCATATTCTAAGTGTTATGTTTTTTGCCAGAATATCTAATAGAATGTTTGTAAACAAATCACAGGTTATGTGCGTATTAAGTGTAAAATTTTTAACGGATTTTACATATTACATAAAACTTGTATCACGTATGTGTAATGTAAATCATAAACAATATTATAACAATGTGTGTGCTTTTATATTTACATATCAATTGAAAAACTTTAGTGAAACTAACAAAGAAAAACAATTTCCACTCACCTTTTTTAACGTCTTATTCACATCTGTTGGGTTTGGCATATAAAAATCCACAATTCCAAGTAAACAGTCATCACAACGGCACACATCACTAGGTAGAGAGGACATTGACCCAAAGCTGCTACAGCTGTCCATAGAATCTGTCCGCACCAACTTCCCCGTACTCAAAGCTTCCATCTTCGCCACTAGCAGCGACTCCATTAGCGACCTTGGTCTAGCTGGCGAACGCGACCGTCGAGCAAAATCCGGGGACAAAGGTCGACAATGTTCTAAGACGTCGGGAGACAATGGCCGATGGCGCGTAAAGTTTATTGACAGGTCTGGGGAGAGCGCGCGCCGTGAGAGATCCGGCGATATAGGACACGCTAGATCCGTGGATGAGGTCCGAGTAAGTGGCGGAGTAGCACTCCTACAATGGGATGACGTCATCTTTGTCGCCCGCATCGTTTAGCACTTGTTTTTTAATAGACTATTGCCATAACTTCAATTGAAATGAAATTGTATGATATTTTATGTTATATTTGTTTACATATTTGTGCACATTATTTTCGCACTTCATTGAAATACTAGCGTTGATACTTCTGAATAATTAATATTAAAAACATATTGGTTTATAGACATGTAAGCTATTAAACTATACTGGTTATACCAGTAACGATTGCGACTTGAAGTCTTGAACGCTGCTGGAAATTATAGCAATCCTCTCGATTCCAGCGATAGCAAACCCAATCTACAGCCCTGTTACCTACGTATTGTACCTACCCTCATTTTTTAGCAACTAGTTGTTTGTTAACTGAGCTGTTTATTAGCCAGTTCCAGTATTAACCAGAAAATTGAAATAATTTTTATATTCTAAAACTAGTAAGTAGTCAAACACAAAAACAACCTTATAATCCAAAAGAATAAATTTTATCACCCGATGCGAGGATTACACAGCTAATACTTTGTTTACCTACATCTCAACTTGTACGTAACAGGAGTTTATTAGTTATTCTTAACGCATACAAAATGCAGCCTTCGCACACCTTATCTGACCGCACCTGCGTTTGAGAGAGCACAAACATGTAAAGATACTGGATAAGATCATTGTCTCAACTTAATATTACTATTTTAAGATGTATGTATATCCCCGAAGCGGTAAGCAGGTATGTATTAATCACCCATAATTTGAAAACCATAAATAATGGAGTTCCAATTACGTTATATGGTGTAACCCTTTTGCGGGGCACTGTTGGTAAATATAGTGTCTGATATATGACTGTCCAATCTTTTAGTCGTCTTTTACTACACCAGCGGGATGAGATGAGGCTCTATTTTAGTCCACATAGAACTACACGGTACGGTGTTATGTGAAAAACGTATTGGACACATAATATAGTATATAATATAGACTGATATTTATTTAAATCCTTCAAACCTCATCAGGTATTCATTGAAGGACACATTCTAATGATTGTTAAAGCAATGAAAAAAGCACCGTATTCAAATGACTGTGTTTTACAATTCATCTGTAACGAGCCTTGTTCATTTCTACCGGTGTTCATAAGTTAATTAATAGCATCCATAACAACGACCTGCATTTAAAAAAATGTAACTTAAGCCTGTATCGGTTCGGTTAGTTGGGTTCAATTCACATACAGCGATTAAAAGAACAGTATCTTCATGCAAGAAAAACAAGAACAATAACTCGTGGTTCATGATTTAACTAACACCTTTTTAAAAGTTTGTTGTGTTTATAATGGAGCCATAGGATTCGGCAACTGCGCGTTGTCATATACTTTTGTTAAGCTACCGCTTTTCATGAAATACTAAATTATTTATCTCTATACTCTCTAAAATGGAAAAAAGGAAGCTGTTCTCAATTCATGATTTTTGCCATATCTTCCGCATTTGCGACAGCTTTACAACTTAATTTTATTTTTAATTCTATGAAATTATTTAAAATCTCAGGTTGAACATCAATTAATGTACAATACAGCTAATTACAATTTATGACGATGAGCGGATTGAAGTCGGTTATATATTTCTGAATCTAATTACATATATGAAATAATAATGTTACGCTTCAATATATTTTATTTCAACGGCACTCAACAGTAATAGGCCATTATATAATCGAGTATCCATGCTTCCTTCTAATACTGGTTTTGGTGTATGTTCTCTGGGATTCAACATGCATTATTAATAAAATAAAGACTATTTACTTTAAAGGCTTCGACTGAAAACTTGCAGCATTAGCACACAAACACCTGGTTTCCAAACGGCTATTTAAGAATTACCTTTTATAGAAAAGGAGTCATTTACCGCAGTTACACAACCATTTAGTGTTCCTGCTCTATGTTTCAGGGTGGAAGCGTGATGTTACATGACCCTACTTTATAACATGATTGGTGAAGCTAGTAATATCTCGCTAACTTTTCGCTACTGTGACGAAATAAAAGCCTGCATCGTTTTATAGTTTTTCTCTTATATAATGTAGACGTTTTCCATAGTTTCACCGGCGTTTGCGGCCACCGCTTCACTCCTAAGTACCATAACGTTATCTTTTAAAGCCTATACTATTTTCAGCCGACTTAAAAAAGGAGAAGGTTCTCAGTGCGACGGTTTTTTTTATGTTTGTTACCTCATAACTTTTGACTGGGTGAACCGATTTTTAATAATTTTAGTTTTATCTGAAGGCTGGTGCTTTAACTATGGTCTGACAACGGTATGAGAAAACCATATAAGTCTTAAATTTTCATTAAGAGTGTGCGCGACAAACGGACGAATAACTCAATATCACGTAAACCGACTTCGATGATTATTTTTTTATTGGAAAGGATGTACTTCAAGTGTAGTAAGATGAGAGTTTGGTTAAGTTCCGACAGTGGTATCCATGAGAAAACCATATTAGTCTTAAATTTAATGATAAACGCATTGAAGTCGCTTGTCTACTTTTTAAAATCAATCCGTTCGAAGGTTCCAGAAATTAGCTTGTAAAAAAAGCTTGTTAAACAATTAAAGAAAAAAAACTCCTAGGCATTATTATAATACTATAGATATTAGGTACTCGAGCGAAAGGCAAAAGGTGGGTATACTACAAACCGACCTTTTTCTTAAACTTACAATGCGTGTACAAAAATGAAAGTGAAAATTTGGATATTGTTACCAGTTAGCCAGGCACTGACTTTGTATAATGTTAAATTTACTTAAACAATAAAAGAAACTAATCTAACATGAGGGGGTTAAAAGCTAAATGCTAAACTAAATAAATTTGAGAGAACCAGCTCAGTACATCATCATCATCATCATCTCACACAAATGAGCCTTAAATGAGAAGAATGTAATAAGAATACTATGGTCACACAAAATCATAAGATTTTTTATTTTTTTAAGTGTCACTTTTGGAACAATTAAGAATAAGGTGTCACCTAGTTCATTACTAGCTGCTACTAATACTTACTAGCTGCTACTACTACTTACTAGCTGCTACTACTACTTACTAGCTGCTACTACTACTTACTAGCTGCTACTACTACTTACTAGCTGCTACTACTACTAACTAACAGCTACTACTACTTACTAGCCGCTGCTACTACTTACTAGCTGCTACTACTACTTACTAGCCGCTGCTACTACTTACTAGCTGCTACTACTACTTACTAGCTAGCACTATCTTGATACTAGCCCAGAAATGTTAAAATTTTATTCTTCGGAGTATTTTTTTAAGCTATGCTTTCCTAAAAACCATTATTATTATTTAGACATATCAACCCCACTGTGTCCGTAACATATATTTTATACTACAAGTCGGTCTGGCAATATTGAACCACGGATACTAAACTGTTATAATGCTTCAGAAATTGGTAGTGAAAGAACAGTGTCCACGATTCCTACATCCAACTGCGGGGTACTTTTTATGAAATAATAAAATTAAGCACACCTACACTGGGAAAATAGTTTCGGCTCCATTGCATGTCTGCTTCAAATTTTAAAAATAATGTTATTACACCAATGATAATGTAACTTACGGAAACCTGCAGACAGTCCAACATTTCATTAAAGCCAGTTGATAAGATCTTATAAGATTGCACTTTACGCCTTTCAAAGCACAGCGGGTGGCCACCGACCATGTTAGTATCGTACGCTGATCTGTTCATCATGTTATGCTAAGTTATAACACGTATTTGTATGAGTAATTATACCAGAAAGGAAGTTGTAAACATATTTAGAATCTTGCGGTTTGTACATTTCTGCGAATGACATCGTCGCGCGAAATCGTGGAATGTTTAATAAAACTTTTTTTATTTTTTTATTATATTAGTGTCAAGGGAAAACAGCTTATTCTATTGCACAACTATAAAATTGACGACTTTTAAAACTGGTTTTTTGCGAACATCAATTTCCCATGTTCTTTGAATTACATTTTTTAAACAACAAATAATTATATTTTCATGTCGCTTCTTTATTATAAGGCGTGGACCAAAATACATATTCTAGTCAAGCATCACTTAGTTTTCATGACCTGACAAGGTTACAAATGTGGGTTCCGGAAAGTTATTAATATGTGCTAGTCGAATATCGTCACCGCGATACAGAATGAATTATTATTGTAAAAATATAATAGTAAAAATTCAGCCGTGTTAGCTGAATGAAATGAAAACAGTTTAATTTGATAACATCTCCAAGAGACATGATATGGTGACTTTTCTGTTTAAATTGAAACTGATCGACAACTACCTAACTTGCATCTAGTCTGTTTTTGACGACAGTTACAGTTGAATATAATAAATAGTAATAATAATAAGGCAGGATTGTGGAATCTCAAGGGATTGAACTTTCTGTATCCACACACCTTAGTCGTTTTTCTGCAAATGAAGCATACAAGTACATACTAGGTATGTCAAAAGCGTTAGGTATATACTTTATGAATATGATGAAACGCAACAGCAAAGCTTCCTTGAGCGCCTGAAAAAAGTATTTAAAAGTCTTTTATTAGGCGATAATAAGGTGCGGATCTATAACGATTGGCTCATACCAGTCCTGCTCCTTTGGCATACTTACATAGATGGACTCAGGCGGAATTGATTGCCCGGGATAGAAGAGTCTATACACTGCTAACCGCATATCGTACCATCCACGTTGGTCAGTGATGTGATTATATATAAGGTTTTTTAGATTCTGGAACACTCCATAATCGCGAGGTATGTAATTATAGATGTTACTTCGTCTCTGTAACCGTGGAGATGCACCGGGAGGTGGTGGCAGTTAATAACGGACTTACGCTTGGTCTGGCGCAAATCTGTAGTACTTAATATTACAAATCGTAAGGAGGTATCGAAGCTAAGCGCTGCATGGACGTTTTTATCCTCCCTTAAACAGAGCCGATGTAGATCTATTATCATCTGTGTCCTGGCTACGTTTCTTTAATCTCACCGGTGTCTTGTCTTGCTTCCTGTACTTGATACCGGTGGGTCACTATTTTTGAACATATTTTTTTTTTTTTGTATATTTAAATTGTTTTTTTTTTATATTATAGGGGGCAGATGAACAGACGGGTCACCTGATAGTAAGTGACAACTGTTTTAGGATGAAGAGGGATGATGGTATGCGGGGAAGGGAAAGAGACGGGAAAAGGGGTGGGAGGTCAGGGGAGAGGGATGAGAAGAGGAGAGTTGGTCCTCCGGAAACCTCACTAATTTCGGGGAAATGCAACGCAAGTGTGGCTTCACAACCGGTTTTCTGTGAGGCCGTGGCCGTATCGCATCGGTCGAGCCGGCCCATTCATGCCTAAGCATGGCTCTACCACGTAATTTTTATATATTACACTTTATTATTATTTATTTATAAATATTACACTTCCTGTAATTATAATATTGCTCTTTGCTGTAGTCTTGTAGGCATTTTCTACCAGCCAACCTTTGGGTGAAGCAGAGATAATTTATAGGTTGCTTCAGACACCTTACAAGTCAAATTAAGATAATAATAATAACTTCAGACACCTCACGTATGGCCGTCTAATCCTAAACTGCTGATAAACATACTGATAGTACATAACTTTTATTAGATGGTGACTCATAAAACTCAAAAACTCAAAATGAACAAACGATAAATATAATTCAAAATCTCAAACAATGCATTATATTCAGTGATGTTCAATGTGTTTCTCCAATGAAACACAATAAAAAGATAAAGTGATTAGATAGCAAGAAGTGAACAGGAACATAGACTTGCACACACCATACGCATTGCACTTGGATGTTGGATTATGGACGCCCCATTTGTGTTTGGTTAGCCTGTCAAAGCAGTAAGTAACATAGGAACATCCGACCAGTGTCATCATTAGTGTTTTGTCCTACAGGAGTGTTGGAACGCCATAGTAATTCTTACTCAAACTTAATAAAAATGTGAAATTTATTTTCATAAAGCCAGGGCTCTTGAAACCGAAACGAATATTTCTTCAGAAAATAAAATATAATACTAACAAAACTTCAAGTCGGTACTTACGGAATTCATATGACGTAATTCAATTCCCACTTAACTGATATTTTAGACAAAAAAATCATAACATGTTGACACATTGATTAGTGCAAGTGTTAAGAAATACCGACATTGCTTATTATGTAATAATTAGACAGCTGTAGATGGTGAATAGCATGTACCGGTCTAGTACTACTGCTAGTAATATTTCACCCATCATGATAGGGATTAGACCAATGGCGACTACGCTATCTCATTACTATTATAAATGAGCGAGTTTGCATGGATATTTGATTCTGGATCTTATGATATTGTAGAACGAGTGAAGGGAACTAGAATAGTTCATAGGCATTTCATTCGGGAAAATGTATCCAGTTGAAAAGACTCGGCTAAACTACCTAGTTCGTTATAATTATAAATGCGCAAGAACCGAATTCGTGATTTTTTTCAGTACTCAAAACTATCAAAATATTTTCTTTTACTGATATCTTCAATCGCCAATAAAGTTGAGACAATGCAACAAGTTATCAAACATGTATAAAATGGATATGGTGACTAATGAGATCAATTACTGAAAAGATAAGTGGAATTGTATAATTAGTAAAAGAACGACTAACATTTTTTTGTTCTTGTTGTGTTCAATCAGAAGGATAATTCTTTTGTGGTAAGTATGATTTAGCATTTGTGGTCAAGAGTCTTTCTTATTAAAACTGCTAATATATATTTTATTAAATTAACATTTTTATATACGAGCACCGATTTGACGGCTACATTAAACATTCATTAAGTTTTAGTTAAGTACTAAATTCAGTACTCATAAACAGACATAAGAAACGATAACTTTGCTTTATATCTCGTTACTAATGTCCTTATCTATAAGAGCGATGGCTTGAGATCTTATGAGGATATTAGTATATATTTCACACGACATAGCGAGCAGTTTGTAAGCGGTAATCTGTGACGTAACTAATGGCTCTGTACGCAACTATCTGCTACTCGTTGACCACAGATAAAACTAAGTATCGATATTACACATAGGGTGCTAAACTATACACAGGCTAGATATATATTGTAAATTTCAAAAGCTTTTGAACTCTTTTAAACCACGTCATGGCAATAATGAAATCTATTATAAATCTAACCTGCGAGGACATTCCCATGTGTTCGACAGTATTCGACTACTCAAACTTCAGATGTGAGGTCCTAATTATGTTGACCACTACAATGATACAAATATTAAAATGTAAATGTAATATAGCCAAACCTCGCAATCTCCTCCTTAATTAAAATCAATAAATTATGACTTCACGCTTTCAATCAAAAAGAAACTACATTTTTATTACAACTTATCATAGTTAATTATATCGTGAGTCGAATTTAGAAGTGGCATCAGCTTAAAAACTATACACATATATCAATAGTAACTTGACAGTTAAATTATAGAATCATGCTTAAAATTCTGTAAAAATATAGGTGCATATTTATTATAAAAAAACCTTCTGGGTTCGTCAACGTCATCTACTAAATATTACCGATCGAATTGCAGAATATTTTAACTTGAAATGTGATACTTTCTGAAGAAATTATAGAATACCAAGCCAATTGTCATTTTCATTGCCATATGTTCAAAAACTTCTTGTCTTTTTTTTTAACGTGTGGAAACCCGCACGGTAACCACTTAATCGTGTGAACGGTTATGTCGGACCCGAACCGACTAAAACATATGTGTACTTTGTTTTTTTTTTTTTACAAACAATGGCAATACTATATTTTTTTTTTAAAGAAGGTCTCTACCCTTCAAAATAAGAATTTAAGTGAAGACTCACAGAGACGCGCCATACCAACAATGCAAAACAGAATATTAAAAACCAATATTTATTTTATCACAATTCATTAATCAGTCCTTTACGGCCAATGGAGGTTATATAAACAGTGAATTTAAAACAACAAAAAGTGTAATTAGCGGAAATACGTAGCGTTGTTGGCGCACTTGCAACTAATTAAAGCTTACTCAGAAACATCCATGTTATTTCGTTTAATCATGCAGCTTCCATTGAATTTATGGCATTTGGCACACAAAAAATAGCCCAAAGATTTAAGTTCACTTTAAAAAGAGAAAAAAATTGGGTAATTTACTTGGTAATTTACTATCAAATGATAATCGATCTACTTAATTGAAAATAAAAAATACTGTATGTCCTGTATCTACACGTAGTATTTAGAAAAAGAAGAAAAGAGACCTTTTCTAGAATCTTCTAAATTGAGAATTTTATAACAAAAAAAAGTAACAATCTGGACGATTTATTGTTCAAAGCACCAATGCGTCTACTTACAGAAAGAAGAAAAGGAAGGAGAAGCAGACCAAAGTTTTTTTTTGTGAACACACTCATAAGCATGCTATGTACGGTCAGTAGGTCTACGTATCCCTAGTTTTTGAAATAAATACAATCGATTCTCTAAAATGTGAAACTCAAGGGACCCTAAACAAAGTTACAGTTGTTCTTCATCAGTACAAAAACCTTATATAACTTTACGCAACTAGCTATAGAATGGTCACCTATGTATTTCTTCTCACCACAATCTAAGCCATTATATTTAGATTTTACATGTTAAATGTTATAAATGTCTACAAACATATTCATGTATTCATTGGACGCATTACGGCAATATATGAAACGGGTTATGCCGATAACTTGCAGTATATAAAAAGCATTTTACGTCTCACGTCACGCTATAAATAATATAACTTCAATGTTTTTATTCACATTTTGTTTATTTGTTTACCTTAAGTGCATTTTATACATCGATATGCATTCAACTTCACTAGCCGCATGAATTGAATTTGTTATTTGTTAATTGACGAAAGGTCCATTCTACACTCGCAGTGTTCAAAAAGCGTAGTGCCACTAGCCCCCTATAAATTAATCTTTCAAATAAAAAAATATATTGCTGAATGGACCAATATAGGATCTCGTGTCGGTACCGTTTCGTTAGTTAAAAATACCTCAGTAACTTAAGTCAGGTAAAATGTTAGCCGTCATACAAATATATTAGTTATTGCTTTTGCTAGTATGTTAATCAAATTATGCTGGACAATAAAATAAATGGTACACGCTATACTAGAGTTTGTCTTATGTGAATATGAACCGTAGATTCTAGAAATTGAATTACAGCCTTAGACAGACAAAAAAAAATATACTTGACGGCAACTATGTTATATAGTTTTTACTAATGTTCAGTAAAATTTAGTTAGAACATATAGTCTCTCTTCATCCGTTTAAGCACATTTTTGCGATTTTGTAGGCTTTTAAATTATATTTTCTTTATGCTGATTCCTCTCTTGTTTCGCTATTTTAACAAATGTAAGTGAAAAATCAGGTTATCAAAAATCGTTGTTCAGAATTTAAACACGGAAAAAGAAACGTTTCATCGTAGTTTTCACAGTGGTAGAGCCATGCTTAGCCATGCTTGCACGAATGGGCCGGCTCGGCCGGTGCTATACCATGGCCTCACAGAAAACCGGTTGTAAAGCAATGCTTGCGTTGCATTTCCCCGAGATTAGTGAGGTTTTCCGGAGGACCCACCCCTTGCCCCCCCCTCTTCCTATCTCCTCATCCTCCTCTCTTCTTTCCCCTCCCCTCATCTCTCATCACCCTCAAAAGGCCGGCAGCGCACTTACGACTCTCAAGTTGCAGGTGTCCATGGACGGCGCTTGTCACTTACCTTGAGGTGACCCGTCTGTTCGTCTGTCCTCCTATAATATATTAAAAAAATATTCACAGATACCCTTAGAGGGCAGTGAGACCAAGAAGTATCAAATCACATTTTTACCCGAATGCGCAAGAAGGAAGGTTATGATCTTCATATGTATACATATATGTAAAGTATGTTTCTTTGTCACGGCCTAGAGCCTAAACGGCTTGATGGATTTCGACATGTTATAAACTTATCCAATAGCTTTCTCGGATTAGTAGATTTGTCGACGTGTAGAAACCTCGATGGTTGATGTTTCGTACACACTTCGCCAGGAACACAAACAACAAAACAAGATAGACACAAATATTATCCAGAGTTAGGTTGGATCAAAAACTTTGAAGAAAAATGACCCAGTAGCGGCCCGGATTCTTTGGCGAATACGGTTTGAGTCAGATCTCTCGCATGGCTTAGCCGTTTTATGGGTGGGTATTCTATCAATGGATAGAAGAGGAAGAAGAAAGAAGAGAAGAAAATATTTAAAGATTGAAGAAAACGATAAAAAAGTTTAATAAACATGGTCCCCCTTTTTTATAATGGTTAGAAATAAACTGTTCTTAGTAACTGGTTGCGTAAGCCTGCCAGGTACCCATAACGCAATTTATTACGACGAAATCCTTATTTTTTTCTAGCAAGAATTATACTTTATTCACGTTCGTGCTACGTATTAAACACACGTTTTGTGAATACGAATTCGCACATTATAAAATTTATACGAAATATTTCATGTCACGTAACACATTACATTAGGATGCTATTATTTGTATTATCGTTCAACAAGACCACCAACCAAGTATATTTACAACCAGTTTTCCACAGTTTCAACTGTATTTATGGTCATTGCTCATTTATTGTACATGCTATATTATTCGTTTGTTAAGATTCTATCCAATACAAAAAGAATTTTTCAAATCCAGCTGTTAGTTCCTGAGCTTAGACGATAAAACAAACATACGAACAAAACACCCAATACCTTTATTATCATCGTCATCGTGAACATCACTCAGCCTATCGCAGTCCCTAGTTAGACCTAGGCTTCTCCCAATATCCCAAATAAAATAAAGCTATCACCCATTCACATTTTACCAATTTTTTTTTATGCTAGTCGAGTTGTTAATGCGCTACCCACCTTTGAGGGTGATAAGGGATAGAGGGTTGCGGGGAGGAGAAAGAAAAGAGAGAAATGAGGAGATGGGAAAGAGGAGAGGGGAGAGGAAAAGGAGAGGAGGAGTTGGGCCTCTAACCGTCACCGGCCGGATAACCGGCTGTCAACCGGGCACTGTGTGACTGTATACATACTGTCTGATAGATAACAGTCCGATCCCTATGTCGCTTTTTAAGATACCCGGAAGAGATAGGGTGGCCTTATTCTACTTCTTTGGCAAAAGGTAGGTGTTTATAATAATACTCAGGGGTTGCTTACTACTTACCACTCAGAGGAAACCGGCGTGAGGGTATGTAGGTGTATAAATTACGGAATGAGAGAATTTATTTACTTGCCGAGTTCATTACAATTTGAGTACAAATATATTTTCACTTAAATTAACGACTTAAGCACGAAGCTCACGGTGTAAATTGAATCCTTAAAAATGCAGATTGCATAATATTATTGGCTTTAGTAATTATCAAGTTATTTTAGTGATAAGTTCATGGCTTTTTAATCTTACATCAGTATCATTAAAAAGCCGTGTATGCGCATAGGTACTTATATCATAAATCAAAGCTAACGATCACTTACACAGTAGTCAAAATATAATAAAAAAATATCTAATTTATTAAGAACAAGTTCTTAGTGTCATGAGTACATAATTTGACACCTTGAACATAACATTTCTAGAGACAAGCAATAAAACACTTAATTAAAGTTTAATTAGATGTACTACGACTTTCGTTGGCGACACACTAACTTGTGAACCGATCTATTTAGGATGTCTACACATTGCATAAATATGTATCACATATTACCAAAATAACATACGTAGTGTTGACGAAAATTTTTAAAATGACGCCAGGCATTAAAAAGCCATAGCAGACGATATTAAAGTAAACACGTAAAATTACTTATACATAAATACATTCATTCATTTATTCATTTATTATCAGAACCTTATTATATATTATTACATTTATTATCGTTACCTCCTGAGACCAATAATGTCAAAGTCATAATCATAAATATATAAAAGGTGCCGAATAGGTGTATATATTAATAATAATATGGTCTAGATTAAGTTTAATTATGCTGTCGGGAGGTATTTACTTTAATCTTAAAAGAGGTTAACTTCTACAGGCCTTATTGTAGCAAGATTTCCTTTCATAAAATTCTTTGAAATGTTCCTAAAGTGTCTGTCTGGGGTCTAAAGAAAATTTAAGTTCAAGATATGGATCTCCGCGGAAACTAAATTGTGTTAAGCTTGTCACAAAATTTAGATATTAATACTTTCATCGGGAGTTAAAAAGTTGAGATTAGTTACTTCTTAACACAGTTACAATTTATAAAAGAAATAATGATACATTCTTGACTTCATAACAAATCACCACTCCTTCAATCAGAGTTTCATTCAATCAAAATGACCGGTATGTAATAAATTGTTTTCGAATGCCCAGCTCAGGCACCTCTGCCAGTGATTGTAAGAATTGCCTTGCAAATCGACTACGAAAATTTAAACCATACGAGCAAGACACATATGGATTGCTGCGGATTATAATTTTCATCTTTCTGTAGAAATGTCAAGGCAACATTTAATAGTATTATGCCAAGAATATATACAATATACATTCCTTATAAGTGAGGATAATTTATGAAATTGGTAAAATAATATGCTATTTTTTATAACTTGTTAAAATTAATCTTTAAATAGTCTTATAAAATTGCTCACGTGATAACGTCACACGCATCTACAAATCTGCTACATTTTCGGTTCTAAGTATGAGTAATTTAAGGGTTAATCAAAATCAAAATTTAATCATTATTAACACGCTAACAATGTCAACCATCACATCAACGCATCGTATGCTTGTCAGCTGTCTGAATCTAGCTTCTTATTCACGCTCGTACCATGTTTACACTATATTTCATGTAGGCTAGATGAAATAGAAACCGAGGGTAGCGTGATGGCTGAGGCGTCAGACTTGCGATCAAGTGGTTAAGGGTTTAAACCCCGCCCAGTGTACTACCGTCGTTAACCCACCCTTAACACAAGCATTTATCTTAGCTGGGGGGTTAACAAGAATACTAGTAGTGTATGACCTACGTTGCTAGTATTTAAAAAAAATAAAAACATATAGAGCTTAAAAATGATATAGAAGTATCGGTCCAGATTCTAGAATGATATTTTTATTAGAAGCTGAAACCCTATGTGTAACAATTTTTCGATACATACTATTTCACACCAGTATTACAATATATTGGTAGATAAGTAGTACTCCGAAACAGTCTCATTCTTGACTTTGAATGACTTGCGTAACAAGCATTAAGATAAAATTGATGACCACCGAATAAATAACACCGTGAATTTCAACATTGAACTTAAGTTTTTGTAATAAATACTTCGATTGAAAGTTAAGAGAAAAATATTTCTTTTAATTTTCTCGGAATTTTATACCATATATCAACGATAAACTTTTTTATGCAGACTGTCACTCACACCATCTGAGGGGAGCGAACATCAATCATGACTAATTATGTCTGTGTACTGAACCAGTTTTTATTTACACGGTGTAAATGTGGTATTACCACGACATAAAATATTATGAGTTTATGACGCTTGACTTGAAATTATTATATTAATTAATGCTTTCTAAATCGACCTCGTTAATCGGTCGTATCTGATTGTTATTACTTTAAAAAAAAATCGATGAAATTAAAGAAAATAGTAATTGATTACAAGTCATTCCAAAACTTTTTTTCGCCATATTTTTCGTAATTGGAACAGTGTTTTCCTATGGAATAAAATTAGGCCAGGCTAATAAACACCATCATTATCATTGGCCTAGAAACATCTTGATCAGATGATTTAAGCAGTGAAATCTGGTGGCTATATATACCAATACGGAAGCCGCAGGAGCGCCCACAGTGCTGACAAGTTGCCTGAAGAAGATGCCAAAACTATACTTTTCTCGTGCCTGCATATTCGCTTACGAGTCAGCTTCTCCAACCATGCTTCATCATGGGTTTTTTGGGCGTCCGAGATGACCCTCTTCTACTAATTACGCTCCTCTCCGAGGTCTTAAGTGGAAGGGAAACATATCACGCTTCAGGACGTCCTTGAACCTCAACTGTGGACGGCCCAGAGCTCTCCTGGCATAAGCTATTTCCACAAGAAGAGTATGTATAGGCAAACGACAGGGCTCCATACATACAAATAAACAAATGCATGTCTAATCAAAAGTTTTTTAAAATGTATCTGCATATGAGTATAATAAGGGTCACAGCTGCTATTTATGTTCTGAAGCAACGAACGGTAGATATATAGTTTCTGGGTAGTACATAGCTAGAGCGGCTGGTTTAGGCCGCCCCACATGGACATAAATACATATACTGATTTGTATTGAGTTATTTGTTCAATGTCTACTTTGAGAGTTTTCAAATTATAAAGTATATGGTGCCGATTTTGTTGTTCACCTCACTAAACGCAATAATACTACATTTCGATTAAGAGATTTAGAACATGCTATTTTTTAGTTACATCGAACTAAATTTAGTCTTCACTTGGACAACTAAATTTACATCTCACTTTAATAAAAATTAAGTAAGAGAGTGTTGCTACTATTCAAAAAATTGAGCCGTGTTAATAATGTAATTTAAACTGACACACTGTGATCCAGTCTCATTTAAAGTAAAAACAAACCACATTTTGCTAAGAGAAAGTGAATTATCTTGTACATAAAAATAACTTCAATCGTAAAATGTAATAATGTACATACACAATGTAATACACATAAATTTCATTTTGAACGTCATTTTGTATAGCAAAAGCTTTTTTAGTTCGGAATAATGATGTCCAATCTTATTTATTATAATTATTATTTGTAAAAGCTTTATATTAAGCTTATTACATTTAATGTGCGAATATGCAATTGCCTTTCCAAGATTTGAGCTTCTCTTTGCTTGACTAAGATTTAAACAGACCTGAGTTGTGACCTCTGTGCCATACAGATTTGATTTATTCTATTAAACAATAGAATCTAACCAAGCATTCCAAAACGTAGTTGATTTATAGAATTTTGTTTAAAACATCTTGTAAAGCAATAGTTTGTCAAGCAGGAAAGTACCTCTTTTGACTTTGACTTTCTAACCAATATAACAAATACGTTTTTTTTTAATATGCATTCAAATCAAATATAAGCTGACTGGTTCAATATTAAAAACATAGTAACAACACAACATTTAACACACGTCAATCAATCTATCAAACATCAAAACCTTTTACTCTCAACTGTATAAACAAAGAATCAAACAATATCATTACATATTTCTTGCAAACTATTTACAATTGAATTATCAATTACTACCGGATAAATACTCGACTTTTTTGTCCATTAATAACGGTATACCCCGAGGCGGTCTTATTCTTCAACTAAAGTATACATTACCTTATCGGCACTCAAATCCATTAAACTAATTAATTTTGGGTAGTACACATTCATCATCGGACTCTTAACAACTGATATTAAATACTCGGACGAATGCGTGGGTTCCGTACAAGTCATTATCGATAATAGTTTAATTGGTAGTTTCATTTGGAGTTAATTTATGAGTTCAATGATTATTTGGAGAGACAGTGATTATGATTACATAATAACGCGTGTCTTTTTTGATTTTATTTAAGAAGCAATATATATATTTAAAAATCAACGAAGTTATAAACCACGTTTCTAATTATAATTATTTTATGAGATTTTTTAAACCATTTGTTATTTGAATAAGATACTATACGTATTTGAATAATATAAAGAAGTTTTTTATATACTTCCAAAATAGCAAGGCGTGGTGTAGTTCCGGCGCGGTTCCTTGGCAATGCGGAATAAGCAAAAATATGTCGCTATAGTGTGATACTTATTATTTAGTTTTTAGTTCACAATTCAATTATAAGGATCCTATAGGAACAATGGAACGCTAAAGTCAACAATGAATGCCTTGACCCTTTAGAACTATAAAGACAACATCAGAAACTATTGGAAATAACAGAAAATAGGTTTATTTTCTTAGAGGACTTGGAATTCTCGGCACCAGCAATTTTGAATTATAAGTATGCGACCAAGACTTGCTTGAGCTACTGCTTGTACTCCCCCAATCTATATCTGCATAAGCAATATCCCTTTCTCTTCCTTTCTATCTTCCCATTCCCATAAATATACTTTTTTACTTGCACTTGCACTAATTCGCGGGGGACTTTACAAACATTTAAATAACGGTCACTTAGAATTTCCGAAAGGCCCGCATGAGGGCAATATATTCATGGACACAAAATCTGAAGGAACCCCAACGCTTAAAGCATTTAGCTCATTTACACAGCTGTAGCGTTAGACTGACATACTAACTGCAAATTGACACAAACAAATATTTCTAAAGTTCAAGATGGTTGATAATAGCTACTTGATATTTGTCTTAATCTACATACTCCAATGTCTGGTTCATATCTATCATGGTGCCTGATAATATCGTAAATATAAATGTTGCTACAACTTTTGTAACAATTTGTTTGAATGGCTTTAAAGTGATCACGCATATAAACTGTTAATTACGTCGCTCTCCTACATCCTTAGTCTACTAGTCTATTAAGGATGTAATATTGTAAAATAAGTTATATGTGACTATTCAGCACATCGGTGTACTTAACACATACTTCAAGTAGTGTAATGTCCTCTAAATTATTAAGTCGTCTAGCCTCTCTTTAAGAGCTAAGGTAAAATCTAATTTATGTGATCTTTTTTATTAAAAGTAATTAAACGACTGGCTCCTTACAATTACTAAGGCTATCACACTCATGCCCATATCTCCGAATTCCTAAATAGCCTAATTTTATAGCAAGGGCACTATAGGACTGTATATAAATAAGCTGTCTAGTAGTTAAAAGTCCATTCCCTTAGTCACCTTTTGATTGGGTATCATACCCACAGGAAGAAGTGTGTTTGCCTTATCTTTCGACTCTCTATCATCGTTACTACTCTATCGAGCCTCCATCGAGCGACCACACGGCCCAATATTATAAATGCGAAAGCATATGCTGTTACGTTGTCAAGCTTCACTACTATCCTGATATTCTCCTCCCAGGGGTATAGATAAGGACATAGGGTAACTCGCAGCCAGAAAGAAAGTACTGTTTCTAAGAAATGGAAGGAAATCTGACAAAAGCTAATAATATATAATTCTAATTTTAAATATGCATCACGAATAGAAAGTATAGAAATTGATAACTTATTGTTTATAGAAAAAATCATAAGAGTTCGGTTACTTTGTGAAGTAGGCCCTCAAACACTATAAACATATCATAAACTCAAATTTAAAAAACTAACTTAATAAAAAAGAAAACGAAAAGCGAGGAGGAGGACCAAGGTAACAGGTGAATTATACTATCTATGCCCCCATAAGAAAAGGGGAAAACGATTAAATCGGTTCGTATTAATTCTGAGGGCTTGTAAATAGCTTATAAAAGGTCAAGAAGTAATCCATACAAATAAATCTCCACATTAAGCAAAAAAAACTGGTAGTATTTCAGTACACTGCATAGCTAACGTTACCAAATCAAGTAGGCACGTATCAGTCGAACCACCAATTAATAGGGTTGGCAATATTAGTTTTTAATATCTACATTTGTTTCTTTTTCGGATCGAATTATATATTTATGTATGTACAGACTTCATAAATGACCCTACCTTGTCTAAGGAAGAAAAGTTTAATATATAAAAATGTACAAAACGCCATTTCCAAAAATCTGTTTACCATGCATAAAAATATTCTAGAAAAATAATTCTTTATACTTTTATCTTCCTCACTTGTAGTCTCTAATGATTCAATGCGTCTGTTATAAAATTTAAGACTTATATGGTTTTCTCATGGATGCCAATTGTCAGAACTAGAACGAATTGGGACCACGGGAAGCACTAGTTTTCGAATAAAAAAAAAACATCTAAATCGGTTCACCCAGTTGAAAGTTCTGAGGTCACAAACATAAAAAAAAATACAGTCGTATTGAGAACCTCCTCTTTTTTTAAAGTCGAAAGTAGGATACGCATCTGAAGCGCCTAATGAAATATGATCCAGATCGGACGGAACGATGATAAGATTATATAGATTTTTTCATCCCATTTGCAACCGGTTTACTAACCCTAATGTGTAAAACGATCACAAAGACGAAACAAGATAACAAATCACTCGCAACTCACATGGCCATAACAGCTCACATGGGAAAAAATATTCCACGCCTGATCAACGTTTACGTCGATATTATACGATAAATTCTTGACGAAAAATGTTCGCTCCGTACACAACACGCATTTACATATACAGTGCAAAATGGGTGTTGATCATATAATAAATGTATTCACTGGTTAATTTATCATCTTTATGAAGTCCTTGGAAGTACTTGGAACTATCTATGACGCGACTTCTCTTGGTTCTGCTGATGATTGATCAGAACAACTCCTATTACTATTATTTTACTTAATTTTCACAAATTTTAGCTTATTAAAAATATTTTTGACAATTTATCCAGTTTGGGGAAATTTCAGTTCAATTTAGAGTATTTCTAAGCATACTTTTTAAACGCAAACCCTCTACCCGCTCTACCCGAACCCCTACCCGCGGAGGAGATTGGAAAGAGGAGACGGGGAGTTGGGCCTCCAGAAATCTCACTTATTTCGCAGCAGCCTAAACTTACCTAGTTTTCAACGTAAAAATATTTAAGTATCCAAAACTAGGATGCTGAAGCCAGATGGACTGGCGCCGTCAGGAATTGGGGCGCTATGGCGTAAGTTGGGAGAGGTCTATGTCTAGCAGACGACTGCGACAGGCTGTATAATGATGACTGATCATCCATGATGATTAAAACAATTACTATTTGCTAAATCAATAATGTATTGAGTATGTGATTATGGATGAGAACATAAAACTTCAATATATAAATAGCTAATACTCGCTGGCGATTTTATCTTTTAGATTTATTACCTGCACATGTATGTTAAAAAATGTAGGTATAACAAGTTTAGCCATTGTATGGCAACGGAAACACGGAACAGTCATTAGCTAGTGCAATGTAATTCAAAATGTGGATCGAGAGAGCCTAAGGCCTATTCTGTGAATCGTCACCGCTTCAATCATAATAATTTTATCGCATAACATAAAGATAAAATTGATAAAGTACTAACAAATAATTTTAGATCATGTCATTATTCAAGTTATTATTTTGTTTCTTTTTTCTTACTTAATACCAAGGTTATATTAAAGATTTTGTATATACTCGTATATCCCTCTACTTCAAAAGTGACGAACCTGAAATATTACTCTTCTAGGATATAAGGTAGTTTTCTTTTTGGTGATATTGATAATGGCAAAAGTAGGTTTTTCGTGACGATGACTACAAAAATGATACACGTTATCGCCACATTAACAACTATTATTAGAAAAAGAAGAAACTATAAATAAACAAATTTAGTAAACAGTTTAGTATTTAATAAAATTATTTAATAAACATTATTATGATAATTGGTCATTTGGCCACGCCATTGGTCCGCCGGGAAAGTAACGGTGGGGCGAAAAGACGACGCGTACATAAGTTTTATAATGGTCCCACGTATTGTTATTTATTGAATTTGACCATTTATAGCTTTAGTCATGTTTTTGTTTACTTAGTTACTCACACACGTCTATCCACCAAAGTAACCTATTAATTTTACTTTTGAATGTTCCAAGACTATAGGATAAAAAAACGAGTTATGAAGACAGACCTAATCTTTAGATTTTGGTCTGTCTTTTATAATAAGATGATCATCACGGTATGGAGAATTGTTTATTGTTTTTTTTAGAAATGTTAAAAAGCAAGTAATAAAAGTAAAACTGACAAGTTGTTAACTCTGTTTAAACTTTTTCATTGGTATAAACAAACCCGTACTAATAAAAAGTTTTCTAGAAAATTGAGTGCTTGTAAATTATTGCTTTTTTAAACAGAGTAAGTAACTTGCCAGTATTACTATTACAACTTGCTTTTTAATTGCCAGTCCAGTGCTTTTCTTAACTACGCTTGCCACTGACAAAGGAAATGTAATAAAATGATTTGGACTCGAAGTTCAAAGTTTATAAATCGAAAGCTCAACGCTCATGTTAAAAGTTAGAATTTTTTCACTCCGGCGTATTTCATAGTAGCCTAGTAGAGTTCCCAGTAAAGATATATTATACAACAAATATAGACTTTATTATTTAACAGGCTGTGACTGTGTAAAAGAAAAAAAACACCATTTGTTAACAAACATTTAAATTTCAACAGAATAAACTCCGCCTTACAAGCAAGCCGTCTTAACGGGGAGTACCATGTCCCGCCCATATAAATTAATATTCATTACAGTCAGTCAATAGTAACAATTTGTCTTGTCGCATATTAGACGGATATATTGGTATACCCTAGATGGATAATTTTACTTTATATTGTTGCCTTATACGTTCTGCTGTGAGGTTTGTTTTGCAATTTAACGTTATGGAATTTTAAGTTTCGAAATGTTTTACTTCAGGCGGTTTGGGTTTAAAAACATACATAACGGAATATGTTATGTATATATATATATGTTATTTAGGATTTACCTCTAAAATTCTTACTATTGTAATATAATAATCGGACTTTAAAAAGTAGATAACCGATTTCAATGCGTCTATCATAAAATTTAAGAATCATATGGTTTTTTCATGGATCAAGGACCCTTGAAGTACATCCTTTCCAATAAAAAAAGAATCATCGAAATCGGTTGGCGTGATATTGAGTTATTCGATCATTTGTCGCACACATGCTTAAGACTTATATGGTTTTCTCATAGATTCCATTGTCAGAACTGGACCAAATTTGAAAGCAGGTGGATCACTCGGGAAGCACCAGCTTTCAAATAAAAAAATCGTCGAAATCGGTTCACGCAGTCGAAAGTTCTGAGGTAACAAACATTAAAAAAAACAGTCGAATTGAGAACCTCCTTTTCTTGAAGTCGGTTGAAAAGAACATTAGACCTCTCGGCAATAGCCACTACCCGACCCTGCACTACTGAAGCTATTTGTAACACTCCCCAATCCGCCTGTATTACCAATATTGATTTCCTTTCATTGCTCTCCAGAATAACAATTCCCTTTCAATGTATAAATCTTAATAATCGGAATATTCTTGATAAAAACCTAAAGTAAAAAAAAATGGGAAGTCTTTGGGGACTGCCGATAGAAGTGAAAACTTAGTAACTTGTGAATTGCTATTATTTTTGGTTTAAGCGTGTGGTGACGATGACTCGAGTTTCGCGCTTTTTGTCCACCTAAAAAGCACACATAAATATATACACAGTTTACATACATATAGCTCATGGAAAGCGTTCGATGACAATGGCACGAGTTCCATGATTTTTGTTCACCCAAAAGTGCTCAATGCGCCTAAAGAAGTTTTCACTTCAAAAAGTTTATATCAAGAATATTCAGGGAACACAATATGCCTAAGAAGTATAAGGGCCTTAGGTCCTTTATTCATAAGTTCTCAGTAACACGATTAATTAATTGAACTTCGTATTAAATTGCATTCTCTGTATTTTTTCTTCCAGTCGCAGTGGGAGTCTTAAAGGTATCTTCATTCAGGCCAAATGGGTAGGAATCTCATACGGCTGGTGGTAAATATATTAATTGTTAGTAATTCCTAGCTATTTGCTTTTTGTCTCGATACTGAGAACAAATATTATCTAGTTCTAAGCATTTGTAACAGTCGGGGCCAAGAAATGTACTTTTTATGAATATAAATTCTTTTTAGAATCCACTGACAAGCTTGATTCGACTAAAAATATAATATATTGATTTTTGTGACGGATATTTTTTTTTTATCATTTGAGATAGTTCCCTAGAAAATAAGCTACTGTTTGTGTGTCAGTAAGAACAAGTTTTTTTTTTTATTTCCAAATAAGTCGTTTAGACTTTTGAAAGCAATGCTTTGGCATATGGTTAGTTAGTTGAGAAGTGTTACTGCATCCACCATGTAGTCCTGACCGAACAGGTGAAATTCTGAGAGTGCATCTCGGATTTTTCCCTGTTTCGGTCTCTGCAGAATTCTTTGGATACTGTTAGGTTAACACCTAGAGAGGACCGTAAAAACTGCTTATCGCATTTTTTTGATCAAATACCAAGATTTCTACAGTGACAGGATTATTTGTTTTGACTTTGTATATAAAATACGTAGAAACTTTTTGCCCAACCTTTATATGTATGTATTTCTATATTCTGATCATCTTAAAGATTCTAAAGTCGATATTTTCTTTTCATTCAAACATTTCAAGGTGTTTTTTTGACAGTTTGAGATCGTGTTATTAAAGATACTCTCATTGTATCTAGTTCTAACACACTTCCCTAAAACTCGTATCTGGTTACAGACACCATTGCATTACAATCTACTGATCCTACTCACTTAAAGTAGTCCATCTCTGCTATGTCCTGTCCTTATCGTAGGAAGTACTTCCACCAATGTGTGGAAATCCGCTATCCGTGACGCCGAATGTCAACGGTCTCATAGATAAACGCACTTCCGATTATAAAACACCGTTGAAGCAACTAAACCCACACGGTGTGTCACTTGGATAGATCCCAAACTGACAATTCCAGAGTTCTGCAGCTGAGGATTCAGCTTGAGACATACGGACATAGCACCTCCACAAACAAACCATCACTAAATATTGTGTTTCATGTAGTGAGTACCGTCATTACCAACCCACCACAATTAGTTGGCTAATAGGGTTTACACCCATAAAAAAGGTTAAACTGTAAAAATATGTTTTTCATTAATATTACGTTAAAATAAAAACTAATTTGTAACGTAACTCTAAAGGAGACTGACCACTTTGTATGGACTCTTGGCTAAAGCGTGAACAATCTAATATTAATACATATATTCATGAAAATTTCCAGTAGCTTAAACTACGTAGAAAACATTATTATATGAATTTTAGTATCAAGTCAGTAAAATAATAAAATAAGAGATATTGTTCAAAATATTTTTATTTTCACTTTATGTTAATTCATTGTATTACTATAGCACATTGGCTTGTTATATACAAAACATATTTTTGGGCTATATGCTTTGTATTTTAACTCTTAAGAATATTTAATTATCGATTGAAGGAAAGCCTTGTAAAAGGTCATTGGCAGTGTAATTGCATATTTTATATAGAATAATCAGAGAGTGAGTAAGATCATCATAGAAATGGTAGATTCAATCATTGAAGCGGGTACTTAGACCCAAGGCATACCATGGTCGTCGAGTGAAGAACAAGTGGGAGTCTATTTTAGACAGTACAGGTCAAAATAGAAAAGTAACCACAAAATCATAGAAAAATCCACAGTACGAGCGAACGCGCTCAAAGCGAATGACAGAATTAGTCAAGTGTTACTAGAACCTGAAAATAATTTATCCAAATTGTTTTGCTATTTCTATATTTTAACACTTTTTTCACTTTTCAGCTTTATTACATTAAACTAATGTTTTATGTAATAAAGCAAGAACTAAAGTATCCTGCGGTTATAGTCACTGGTAAAGATTATAAAACATTAAGCTACCACAGCTTAATGTTTTATGGCCTATGTTCTAAAGTAAAAACGGAGTTTGTAAAGTAAATAAAAGCGAATTATAATAATAACTCCAAACATCTCACACATAGCCGTTTGATGCCAAACTAAGCACAGCTTGTATTATGGTAGCCAGACTGCTGATAAACATACTTATATATTTTTAAATAGGTAGATACATAATACAGATAAATTACACCCAGACACAGAACAAATGATCGTGCTCAGCACACAAATGTTTGTGTTCGGTGGGAATCGAACCCTCGGCTTAGCAGTCAAGATTGCTAACCGCTAGACTAACAGGCCAGTTTTCAAAATTAAATTAGTACAGATAAAAAGGGAAATAAAAGATCACAACAACTTTAAGCACCAAAGAAGAATTTCAAAGAAGACATCTGCGTTGCCGTCGAGATTATATCAAGCGAACGCGACTTTTCTGGTACAAATAAAACACCACATTCATAAGTAAAATGTTACAAGTTGTTTCAACTATCTGCTGTATCTCACGCATGCCTTTCGTAAATCTTTGGAATTGGGAATAAATCACGACGTTGATGCTACTTACTTTAAATCTTTTCCTTATTTGGTTAGAGTTAGACATGAAACGAGTTCATATATTTGAAACTAAGTGAGTAGAATTCATAGAAATCTCAACTAAAAGAGTATGTAGTTGCTAGTTGAAATAATCTTCATACATCAATGTAATCAGGCTACAAAATATAGAAACTTGTGACGGTTTACTTCAACAGTTTAACGAATGAAATAAATCAAAGCCTGTGTTATAAATATATAAATTTAAAGGATATTTCAATTAATTTAACAACTAACCAAATCAGTCAATAACATATGTAATTTTCCTAAGTATCAACAACTTCTTTCTGACACCCTAAGCATTGGCACATACAAATGCTTACATAATATACTGTACACATTCGTTCTACAAGTATGTTTTAAAAACTTTTGTAAAAAAAGGCGGCTAACATTTATTTTTATACTAGCTGTTACCCGAGACTTCGTCTGCGTGGTATTTAACAAAAAAGTTATTATTCAGTTCGCAGTTTTCATTGGTTTTAATTTTTTTTTGTAAGGTCCTATTTTCTTTTCTAAAATAAAAGTAGCCTTAGTTACTCCTTGTTACATCAGCTATCTATCTGCCAGTGAAATCTGTCCCGTCAAAATCGGTCCAGCTATTTCAGAGATCGGCCGGAACAAACAATATATTGATTAATGATTGAAGGACAGATGGATTGGAGAGTGTAAGCAATAGCTACCTATACCTCGAACTGGCTGGTGCCGGCAAGTCCGAGTCATCTAATTATAAAATTAATAGTTTAGTTACATTTATACTTCTTTTTCTTTAACCATGCTTCAAAATGAATATGCATTTCATTTTGACTAAACAAAAATATATAAACAATAATATTTATTGTACACTGGTTGCGATCGTATTGAACTAAACACACATATATGGAAATAATATATGTACATTCCTGACTTGCAATGAATTGACAGTACAGTACATATTTGCATGCGCTCGGCGCTAAACTGTAATAAAATGCAGCAAGTACTTATTTACATACAGAATATTTTAATTAGCAAATCTGTAATGGAAAAATCGTAATATCTCAGTAACTAAAGATATAGCTAGTGTGGTCAGCTATATGAATGTTTACATTATATGTATATTACACACATCTTAATATTTGTAAAATAAATAAAGTATACATAATATTTTCTGTTGATAACGGATCTTGGTCTCCTTATCATTTAAATATAGTTGAGTTTTGGTCCAAACTTTTGGTTCATTTTCACCATGTTTTGGCCGCATTGACTGTAAAGCTGATATGTTAAGTATGATATTATTATATGCATACAAATTAAAGCTGCTCATTAGTAATCCAGTTATACAGCGTATACCAGAAATTGGAACACTTTTTTACACACCAAAAATGTACAACACTAGTTAGTTTTTATGAATTTTCTTGATAGCTGATTGAATAATTGCAAAACATAAAAATATATAATATTTAAAGTCTTAAGCTGTCTTAATGTGTAACATTCCACCTGCATATATAACAAACGGCTAAATGACAATACCTGGAAATTAAAATGGTCCTAACTATTAAACGGGTAGTTTTTTATAACAATTTTTGTTTTGCAATGCTAGAGGTATAGGTATACCAATCCGTCAAAGTTGAAAAATTCTGATTACCATTAAGTCAAAGTTGCAACAACTCAAAGGTTAGAATGCCCGTTTCACCTCGCATGTCATACAAACAGACAGATAGACGGATTTCAGTGACAGAAACAATTACTTGCTTATGGTTTGTAACTATAGAGGGGTTCTCTTACGAAGGTGGGGCACAGTAGTTTTATAAAAGTTATATTCATTGTTAAACAATACGGCCTGTTATACGGTAAGTTAAAGTACTCGACAGTTCTGTTATTTATCAAATAAAACGTCATGACCAGAAACGCCATAAGAAAACTTAAAGACGTGAAGAACGAAAGAGATAGCAAATGTATTTGTTTGTTTTCTAGTTTATCAAAATTATACTTCCTATTCTCAGTACCCAAAAAATACCATGATAATATCAATAGTGCTTTCATAGAAAATATTCGGAACGTTGCTGAATAATCTAGGTTTTTATATAGCTACATTTACATACACTGAATTCCTAAAAGGCGAAAGAATAACATGAATTATTCAAAGCGTACATGATCGTTCAGATTTAACAACAATCATTACATCAATACGCCCAGGGTTATTGTCTCGAAGAAATATTACACAACAGACATAATTGTTCACAAATTTATTCCACCCATACAAACCACAAACAAAATTACAATATAATTACTACATGACAACAAAACTATTCTCAATAGTAAAACTATCAGAAAAAATGTACGGAAAACGTAAACTTATTATGCACGTAACAAAGTAGTATAATTTTAAAAGAATTTATTTATCTTTTTTAGTGTTGGATTATCATTACGTGCCATATCTATTATTTTTATCTTTAAGAAAAAAAAACAAAAGAAAACGAGTTTTTCATATAGCGCTCATTTGCATGAAATGCGCGCTATATGAAAAACCCGTTTTCTTTTGTTTCGGACGAAGCGACGTGAACATTTAAACAATGAGAGATTTAACAACAGATTTGGAGACAACAGATATTTATCAATTAGCAGCACATAATCATTTGAGTGCTATTCTGAAAAACCGGTTTATTCAATCTTCGTGGTAAATAAGGAAATTCATGACTTGTATGCTGTTAGTCTGATAAAAGTTTATCTCATGATATGGAAACCACGTTCCCGCGGATATTGTAAGGCAGCCAATTAGGGGAACTAACAAAATGCAAATAAATTGTAAATAATTCATTCTGTTCAAGTGCCCGCTATCATAATTTACCACAATCAGCAAACTAACCTTAAAATATATTCGGAAAACTGTATATGTTCATATGCTGACGTAAGCTTTACAGCAAACGAGAGGAACTTCGGTCGGAAAATAATTATTATTACTGAATACATTTCGTGCAACTAATACATAAATCCGGTACCGTCTAAATTGCCAACATTGAGATATGTTATTTCGTTATTGTTCTTTGATAAAAAATGCTGCACCATTTAATACGTACTGACAGAATCTGTAAAACGTTCGACCTTCGGAAATATATTCGGACATAATGACAATAAACGCCGATTTACTTTTATGAAAATTTACATAAAGTGTGACTACTGTAAATTTAAAAATTGGCTGGATATGTACACTCGCTAAGGTGGGTTGTTTCAAATATTTAGTTAACGTAACACATAATTAACGTTACTTATGAAGTGTTGTTTCACTGCATAATTAACAGCCTATTAAATAGTTAAGATAGTTATTGAGGCTGAGGCAATAAACAGTTTTTCCTTTTAAAAAAGCTCAATTTTTAACGAATACGCGTAAGTAAAGTAGACCGTGAAACAACCAGCAGAAAGACTCACAGTAAATGTAAGCAACACTTTATATTGTACTGCTGCACTTCTTTGCAGTAATGTAATTAGTGTTGGCTAAAACTATAATAAACTAATCACAAAGTTAGCTGTCATCACAGTCAACAACTGACCTGTTGGTCTACCGGTTAGTAATACTGACTGCTGAGCCAGAGGTCATGGATTCGATGATTCAAACACATGACAAAAATTGGTATGATTCTCAAACTTGTAACAGATGCAGATTTTACTTTTAAATTGGCTGAAATTGTCGGCTCTCAGCCAGGCGAGTGTGCTGATACTAAGTGACAACCGCTACTCATATACACCTTCAATCAGCAAATGTCATAAGTGCGCTACCCGCCTTTGAGAATGATAAGGGGGATGAGGGATGAAAAAGAGGGGAGGTGAAATAGGAGATAGGGGATGATGGCAGGGGTAAGAGGAGAGGGGAGTAAGGGGAGAGGAAAGGGGGAGTTGGGCCTCCGGTACATTCACTCACTGTATCAGTTTTACGGCCTAAAGTCATGGTAATTTTAATAGCCGGTCGGAGCAGAATTATTTTTAATTAAGAGTTACAGTATTTATAGCTAAATAATATAGGCTATTAAACGTCACGACGAATAGGATCGAAGGAGTGACCGTAAATGTTGGAAACGGCTAGTTACTTGTATACCAGATGGTTGAGCAAGATATATCCACTCTTTACACAAAATAATAAAAAATATTTACGGGTTGATGTGAGGTCCTCCGACTCATTTTACATTTAAATGTGGAAAAAAGTAAAAATTACTAGCCGTGGCAGTCCCAAATAGTGTTCTATTGAAACACGTATTTTTCATGATGCTCATTTAAACACACACACGTGCATTCTTTTTGATTTATATTTTTATAAATATCACTTTTTTTTGCTCCCCTTAGCCAAGAGAGGCCACGCTTCCTGGCAAACAAGTAAAAAAAAAACATGAAGAGAACAAAGATTATTTTTTGTCAATCACGAATGACATATTAGTATTTGCATTATTCAGTCGGTACTTCTTAGTTCCTTTATACGCAAACAACTTATTGACGAATCGTAACCTGTTTTGCAGGTACACAAAAAAAATATATATCAAATTACCGCTATTTTGTTTTACACCTCCATTTTGGCACTGATCGGCGGTAAGCATGAAAGTACTCTGATTTACGAAAACTTAATTAATAAATTGAGAAAATCGTATTGAAAAGATGATATCAGGTTTGACTGGCCTGTTGGTCTAGTGATCCTGATTGCTAGCTGGAAGGCCATGGGTCGATACCCACCACAATCACAAATAATTGTGTGATTAGCACGGTTAGAAAAGAAAGTTTAGTACATGTACATATACAAACAGTTTTTATTGAAATATAATTTATATTCTATGACAGTTAAAGAATTTCTTTGTTTCTTTAAGTAGATTAATCTCCAGAACTTCCAGTTGGATACAAAAACATCTATTTGCAAAAGTACTACAAAGAATGACAAGTATAATAGAAATTGAATTGTATTCTATATACATATATCTATGTGGAACATATAATCAAAGACCCATAAACATACCGTTTGAAAGCTCACGAACTCGCCAATGTTGTGTATAAATGCGGCACTAAATAAAATCATGTAAGTGTCCAGTTCGACGGCCAACTCATTAATTCTGCATATGATTTATATGAGCGAGCCGTGTAACTCGGTATTAATATTATCCATTTACTATTTTCACATTTGTTATTAGGTCAAGATAAGTAATTATACGGATTAATGCACGCCGATTATAAGCCTACCTACTTGTCTTAAATAATTATTAAGTTAACTTTGAAAAATTTGCAAAGTGTAAGTTTAAAATCTTATTTTTGGCATAAAATATCAAATTTTCTGCAGAAATGCGTTACTAATAGGAATAAACTATATTATTAAAAACTTCCTTAAATGTCAACATATGGTTTCTTTTATTTATCCTCCGGAAACCTCACTAATTTCGGGGAAATGCAACGCAAGTGTTGCTTCACAACCAGTTTTCTGTGAGGCCGTGGTATCGCACCGGTCGAGCCGGCCCATTCGTGCCTAAGCATGGCTCTACCACGTAAAAATATTTAAATTTTACTCTTAAAATTGTTTGGAATGTTAAACGTTAGACGAACTAAAGGAAATCACCAAAAGGATATCACCAAAGTACTGAAAATATTGTTGACTCAGTTATAGACTTAATTATTTGGCTTTCTTGACTGAGATTGTGCTTAATCGGTACAAGGATCCCCAGATTTCGTTTATACTTCAAATAAAAGGTAATTCATCAGATCAGGACATTTATTTATAACCACAAATGATATTATATGTTACCTATGAAAAAACCATAGCGCGACTCAATTCAAGCTCAACGCCATTTATCGAGTTTGGAAACAATTACTAATATGGAATTAAAGTATCGTTTTCAATTCATATAAACAGATAGAATCAATTTTACTTTTTGAGTCCAAATGAAAAGGTTTAAAACTGCTTACGACCTAAAGATTTAATTTTTGTAGGGCCCGAAATCACACTATTTTATGAAGCCCCACCTCTTTCATTAAATAACATACGGATTTAAATTACCCCTTTTGTCAAAATGCATAAACTGCTCAAGTCTCAAAACTTGTTCAATACATTAACATCTCATCACGTTTGGACATCTGCTCACCACATTCATAACCTATGTTTACGATGCCGCCATATTTATTTGTTGTTTATTTTTCTATGTGGCGTAAATTATAACGTGTAAAACAGGCGAGAAAATCATCTAACTGTTTACTATTGTGTAATTATCTGATGAGTAGAATTAGGCCTCCCAGGCCGAAGTTGTATAATGTCTCTGTCAACCCCTTCGAACCTTCGATGATAAAATCGAAGTGTCCGTGTATATGTATTTATTATAACATTCTGAAAAAAGTTGTACCCAGAAAGTTATTCTGATTGAGTTCAATTACTTTGATTAGTATAAATTGGAGATGTGAATGAGATTCTTTCTAATCTAGAGGATAAATCAAAAAGTACCTTATGAATTAAGTTTCCAATTAAAAGCTTCAATAGTAAGTTCAGTACTATTTTTACATAATCAATACGATTAGAGTTTTAATATTTATCCATCCATAAAATATTTTGTGCTTATAAAAAATATTTTTAGACCTTGATAACATCAATATATTAGATAATTTCAATGATGTTTTATGGAAAGCTAATGCCGCTTTAGTATTTTTAGGGAAATAAAATAAGTATTAGGGCAATAAAATTAGATTTAGAAAATTCATAAGAGCATGGTTTCCTATATAATTTTTGTATGATACTTATCGGCGTATAGGCTAACAACATAAAAATCATACAAATTTGAACCAGTATGTTGATATAGTCAAGTATGTGACTACCACGGAATACAAATAGTTACAGTACTAGGTAGTATATAGCTAACTGTATCTTGAAATGCTAACAGTCCATGATAATCATTGGAACTTCCAATTTGGAAGTAATGATTTCTGTCATTAGCTATCTCTAGCAATATTATTACAGAAACGTAGAAATTGATACTTAAAGCGACGAAACTGGAAAGGATTTCCTAAAACTCATCTTTTAAATAGTACCGGGTGAAAGAGACAAATTTTGTCCGGAAATAGATTTTTCATTGTGATCATTTGAAGCCTTCGTGCCTAGTTAATAGCTTCTTGTATACTTAAGGTGCTCGTCATGGAAACCCGTTGTCTGTAATTTAATTGTTATATATGTAGTTTTATGTACAGGACAAAACCATAAGTTTGTTAGGGTAAAAACGTTGTTCCTGTAAACTTTATATTATTCTTTTATTTTACAAATAATGCCTATGATCAAGCTGATCAAGATGTGTTGTTGTTTTTTTTTTATTTAACTACTTATGATGTGTAGCTTATATTGTAGTGTTATATTATATTTAAAAAATGTGACTTAAAAAACGGATTTTGTATCCTCCTTTCTATATATTTTTTATCTTTCTTTTATCACAATACAAATTTTGAAAATAGTATTTTTTCTTATCCGAGAACTAAAAAACCATTTGTATAATTCACACCCGACAATCAAACGAGTTTCCATACCGATGCATCGATAAACGAGATGCTGTATCGATAGACCATTCTGGCAATTAACGTCACAGAGTGCGTGAAGATCAGTCTACAGATAACTTCAATCATATCAAATCATTTTTAAAATTGGACAGGCACGTTATAAAAAATACTGCTGTTTGTTTAACAGACGAACTACTTGGTCCTGTTTGTTTTTCATTGACCCGTGGCTTAACTTTCTAATAAGAAATTTACGACAGGTGTTACCAGTTACAGGATTACCCATATCACTTTACTACCAAATTGTACTTTATATCAAGCCTGCCATTACATTACATTAGCGTACCCGGCTTTTGGCACAGAGAGGCTGCAAATCTACTCCTTCGGGGACATAACAATGTAGATGATTGTTTGAAGTAGTTACCATACACATGGCGCTCTCCTGTTTTTGTTTATATTTTTACTGTAAATTCTTTAAATTTATAAAAACATTCTTCAAGAATAGTTTGTCAATGCCGGCAACGTCCACGTTTGGTAACTAAGGCAGCTAGCAACGTACCATTAAGTGTTATATATACTTATTTGCCACCTCAAAAGCATTTATTGAAAACTTCAGCGTTGTTTTAAGTTTTCTTCTTACTGATCTAACAGATCTTACTCTATATTCTGTATTAAAAGAGAGCGATGTGAAGTACATATGGTTCTCCCTTTAGATGCGTAAGAAAAATAGGGAGTTTCGTAAATGAAGTCTATACTGAAGTCATTAATTACATTGAGATTTAAAGATACTTAGAATAAGATTAAATTCAATTTCGTATCGCATGTAGGTAATAATTATGTGTATAACATGCTATTTAATATTATTATTCAGAAAGTCGTATATTTTAGTAGTAATAGTATGAAGCTATGACAATAAATACCACAACGTCTCCAGGAATCGCTTATAGTTACTTCACATATAACAAACTTGCATTACGTCAATCTGCATTAATGTAACACAAAACCGGCACTGATAGTCCGCTCTGACATACGACCCGATAATTAACGATCACTGTCAACTGTCAATATCGAATCATTGCACTCAAACTCTACTTATTTACACAGCACTAATCTCTAAAATTAAATTCCGAATTCGATTATCACATAAATCGAATGCGTGTAAGCGGTTCACGGGTTGTACAACTACTGGCAGTTTAATGTAGGTGGTGTTGTGACTTGCACGACTCGCCCCACAGCCTGAATTAATACATCGAGTATTAATTTACGATTTAAGATAACTCAAGCTATGGGACATTGACGTTTTTAAGCGAATAGGGACGTTCGTGACATGACAGAGTGTTTAATTTATTTCATGTCATTTTAATGTAACAGTAAATTGAGTCGAATGTACAGTAATGAACAGTAGAAATACTCAATTCTCAAGTCGATACCCTCAATTAGGGGACGAATTGACATACTGATTGATGATTCATTAATGAAATTTATAGCCTCCGGCAAGCATATTAAGGGCACTAGAACGAATTCACATTTTTAAGCAGTTCCTTCAAAAATGGAAATAAGAAGTGCTCAATATTGAGGTTATGGGTTGCAGAGGAACATAATATAGCGCAGTTGGTCGAGAGGAAAACAACTGGGAACTTCATGTTGGTCGTTAAGGTGATGGATAAACACAAGTAACAAATTAATGTAGTTATTATACATAACAATATATAGTGACGAGGCCTCGGCATATTTTTGTGGAGATTTGTAATATTTACCGAGCAGAGTGACAACTGCTGTTTTTGGCGACGCGGGTACACATACAAATTAAGCATAGATGAGATGAAACGATAAAACATTTTTTAGCTATAGCCTGAAGCATCTATTTAGTGAAAATCCTTTATTTTAATATATATTTTAACTAACTATTTAGTGGTCGTCATATGTTTCCACTTGTTAATTCTTAAAAAACTGTAGAAACAAAAAATTATGTTTTTAATATGATATGCTTTAAAGTTGATTCTATCTTATACTGATTTACCACTAAAGCCTTAAGGAATTTCTTGTCAGCAAATCTTTGATCACTAATGAGCAGGCCAATAAAGCTCTTAAGTGGTATTTAACGCGCAAACGTGTTTTCATGTCGGATTAAAAGTCGTAGAACATAGACTGATAAAAGGCTGTTGGGTCGACAAGCCACTAAGCCCATTAGGTCCTTTTTTTAACCTCTACTATACAATTCTACACATAGGAGGACTGTCTATGTGGTGAGACAGAGTATTAGTCTGGATATATTTCCCACATAGCGCCACTAACATGCATGGGTCTCTCTTTGTCCAAGTAGTGGGTATGACATTTCAGGACCTTACTTACTGATGTCAATTATAAATTATAAGACAAACTAACTTATGAGATATCTTTATTGTCGAGTTGGTGATTAGTTAGTTTAAATAATTTGCTCCAGAAGAGTTAAGCATACGTGACCAGTCTTGGATTTAAGTTTGTTTTCCTAATCACGGGTTATCACCTCACCGGAGCTGACGGTGAAGTTTTATGTCGGAATCTGACCGACTTCAACCACATGGTGTTCCATCACAAGTGGGTCTATTGCTAGGGACCTGGGTATACCATAGGAGGGATGCTTCTAAGAACACTGCAGACCTTGGCCATCTCTTTTGGAAGAGGCACCACCACCATGGAATACCTCACCCCCCTACCCGTAACCCCCAGCCCGTCGCTCATGGAGGCCGGAGATCGCGCTCTCCGGCACCTGGTGCGTCTTCTGCGGGACGGGGGGGTACTCTCCCGTATCCTACCACCTCCTTAGCTAGTATGACCTCATAGACAGAACCATGGTCTCTAGCGAGAGACTTTGTACCAGTAATTGTCCTTACCCTTTAAACCGGAACACAACTCACCGAAGTGCAATTCTTTTGTAGCAAAAAAGTGAATTCCAATTTCAGGTCAAAGGCTCCTAGCACACTTCCTTGAATTGCATCATACTAAACGTATCTAGATTAAACTCTCATTCAGGTCTGAGAATATATGTAATAATTTGTGTACTGATAAAGAGATGAAAATTAATGAAAATTAAATAATACCTTCTGCTAAAGTCCATTTGCATCAAATTTATGTATCTTATCCACGAAGTCCAATGCTTTTACCACTCACACAACTAAAAATAACTTAATCAGCACTGGTGTTCTTGCTTCGGTGGAAATAACATGACTCGTTAAATAAGGAGAAAAGGGTTCCCTTTCAGAGAATTCTTTTCATCAATTAGCTGCTTTTTGGGACTTTGGTAGAAGAATATGAAATATATCGGTATATGCTATATTAAGATGACCGGCTCAATTCAACACATTTTTATAAGAAAGCGTTATTAAATCAAAATGATATATTTATTATCAGATTAAATAAGATGAAATGATGATATTTTTTTTAAATTGCGGTAAGGTAAGATCTTAGATGGTAGAGGATAAGAGCATGAATATTTTAAGTACGAAAAGTTTCTTTATGAAAAAGATAATCTTTTGTACAAGTGCCTTTAAAAAACGGAGCTAAGTAAAACTTAATACATTATCGTAATATCCTGGCAATTCAAATTAAAAAGATCCATGTGAAAAGGATTTTTTACTGCTGTTTTAATTGTGTTCAGTTTTTTCATTATGTTTTAATTTTTGCATTATGTCTTCTGAACGAATAAACTACTTGGTAACGGTAACGGTTTAAACGATCGAACTCGGCTGTTGACAACTTCTTTTAGGTACTACATGCATAATTTGACTTAACATCAAAGTCCAACAATCTCCTTATTTCAAAATAACAAAATATGGAATACGCATGTGATTTAAATAATAAACTTTTTGAGTTCCTATTTATCACTTCATCAATGTTTTTGATTTTAATTACTTTTTAGCAAGAAATGTAACATCCAAAAAAATCAAATAAAGGATGGAAAGTTCAAATATATAAAATTTCAGGCGCAGTGTATATAGCACACCGTGTGGTTTTACGCGATTCTATTCCGATTCACTATTCCACCGAAGACCTCTGTGGGATGTAGGCTTGACGAGGTTGCACACTTCTAGAAAAAATACGAGTGTTTGCAAGGGAAGAAATTGACAACCGTTGGTTCATTTATAATGGTTGGCTTTCTTTACTTTCTCTGTTTGAAAACAATAGGGAATATGCACGTGTTGTAACATACCAGTATCATAGGCGTCGTACATACGTTTGTTTGAGAACCAATTCTATGGTTAAAATAAGCTTCATATTAAAATAAAATGAAGGGACAGACCTTTCGCATTTATGAAACTGTCATAAGGGACCTATAGGATACCTAACAATAAACTTGACTTTAAAAAAAAAGATAACCGCAATCAATGCGCCTTTCCAATTCCTTTTTGAAAACTCTTTGAATCGTAAAAAAGTACAATTTGAAAACTCACTCACTACTGCAACGTATCGTTATTTAAAAAAAATCCTTAACTCCTAACCGTTAAGGAGTTGTCCTATATAATCAGCTCAGGTACATAAGATGTGAATATCTTAATAGGTTTAAAAAGTATAAGAAAAAACTTTTAAGGGCCTTTAAAATTTGAGGGTTTCCCTTCTATTTATCTGGGATCCTATGAATAAATCCTGATTTGTTTACAATGGGAGTACTCTTAGCAAATAAAAGATGAAAATGATTTTAATTTTTTTCAACTCTAGCTAAAAAAAGCTTTTTAAAGTTCAACTCTAGCTAAAATAATAAGGTGTGCACTTTAGGACAATACAAACTGTTAATTAAGTTAAATCCTTACTAACATTGTAAATGTCAGACTAATATCGTTAGAATATAAAGGAAATCTTCAAATCGTCTAAACGATTTTATAGAAAGACAATTTTTAATTAAATCAGTATTTCATAAAACTAAGTTGCACCATAAAGCCATCCGCATTTCAATAACTGTCTCTCTTCAGAAGTTACCTCTCAGAGAGTACGCAAAGGGTGAAGCTCAACCAATACACTAGTGAGGACTCTGCTGTGCTCGACCCTGTACTCTTATATATATATTTTTTATTATATATATATATATATATTAACAATATATACACACATACAAGATGTAGAACTGGTTTGTGAAAATATACTATTTTTTATTATTATCCTCTCTATTTAACCTAAAATACATACAAATTACATTTTTAAACATGTAAAAAAGTCAGTGTCAGACCGTTCCAGGATACAGGGACCAAGGTACCGGTGGTTAGGGCTCCAAAGACAGAAACCTCCTCCTCACTTCTTCACAACAATGCTTGTCCACCTACCTAACAAGGAATATTCGCAAATCGTCGATATGCGTCGGTATGCAACATGCTTGCCCGCACATATTCCCAAAGTATTCGGTTCGATGGCAATAGGCTTGCGCCTACGACATCAGTTGGAGTTTTTTTTACGTGGCTAAATCCTCATGGACTATCCTCCGCGGGGGCATCAGCGGAGAGGTGTGCCGGACTTGACCGGCTAAAACCACCACGGTGTTCCTTCCTCGCACCTGCTGTCAAGGGGAACACGACATTCACGACTTGTAATACACTTTTATGTGTATTCCATAAAAATGATTAAATAGTGAATGTAATGGATACACATAGGTATAATTATTTTGTAGGTATTTAAAAGAATTCCACTTACACAATTTGGTAGCGAACGTTGACGCCGTCGTTCGTCCGAACGCTCGCAAATAAATCACACGTTGACACCTCATATATCATAATCTCCCGAAACTGTTTTAAGTCGTTTCAATGCCTAGTCATTTCAAGTGCTTCGTCGCTTATATCAATGATCGATATAATCGTATATATCTGTCTACTGATATTAATTATTTATGTATAATTAATTTCATTCATATTCTGTATAAAACATAGTTGGAGGACTCGGACTTTCTTGATCTATTGCTTATACTCCCGAATCCATTTGTATAAGCAACATCCCTTTCCTTTCCTTTTTATCCTATTTATATTTCCCAAAATTTGACCATCTTATTACCAAAAGAGCCTGGATAACGGCAGCCTTTACCTTATTACTAATTTGTTATCGCCAAAATGTGGGCCTTAATTACGCATCTGCCTATCTCTTTTGGGACACAGGAGTGTATGTATATATGTATGAATGTATGTATGTATGTATGTATGTAGGTACATACATACAATAGATACGTGATTTCGTTAAGTCATCACGGGGGTCGAGTGTCGAGTCGACTTTTGAAAGATATTTTTAAGTGACTTAAAAATATCCTTTTACTGTAACTTCGCATTTTTAATTTTGTATGAGCCGCCATATCTCAGTCTTTTGAAAACCAATATTAAATAATATTTTAGTAATAGAAAAGGTAGTGTGAAAGGAAAGGAAAGGTTAAATATATGATCATCTGCCAAATATAAAGACACTGCGACTCAAGGCTCGGATAGTGGTCATCGTGGTAGTGGGGATCGAACCCAGAACACTCGGCGCGGCAGTGTGGTGGCGTGGCCGCGTGGTGACCACTTAAACCACTATCCCATTCGGACCGTCAAATACTAGGTAGTATTGCGATTATTCATATGTATTATTATTTTCTTAAAGAAAGATATAATCAGCTCCATACGAGAAGTCTTCTGTGATTTAACACGTTCATTTTGACGTTTTTTATTTATAATTTTTAATAAGACTAAGTTTGCATAAGAGAAATTCAAGTATAACACTTATGAAGAATTCTGTGTTTATCGAAAACAGCATTTTTTTTAATGTTTAATCGGCACTCCATGCTAGGAATCAATAAGAAGCTCATAAAATATTCATCTGGCCTTTTATATATTGAGAAAATTGCTCATAAATGATTACATTCATATTGATATCTGAGAACTGGACATGGACTAATCGCTTGATAGAGTTTTAACGAGCGATAATATAATCCAACTGTCATAATACGGAGACAAATGTACTTGAGACAAGAGTGTTTTTTGTTTGACTTATTGCTCCATTATTAAAATGATAACGGAAAGACTATGTCTGACTGCCTAAATAATAAATACCATTGCTTCAGCGATCAGACTTATGTTTCTACAATTATTATCAATATCAAAATCATGTATTCACGAAGGGTATCAAGTATTAATCAAGTCATTCGTGAAGCTAATTGCTGAGCACTCCAAACATATTTTTTTCAATTTTCTTGTTATATGTTTTAACAACCTTAAAAAGGTTGGTAACTTTTTTTATTTATTTAACAAGAAATTTGATTTTATCGACAATGTAACATATTATTCTAAACTATAGACTAATAAACATAAAAAAAGAGTAATAAACATTCACTTGAATTGATCTGAAATTCATTTTTTAATAATAATGTAACTTTTTAAATAATCTTAAAAAATAAAAGTCATTACTGAGCTTCGTAACTAATAAAATTGTTTATGAAAACTGCCTGTTGTAAAAAGTATAGCAAAATACCATACTTTTACATTGCCAAATAGATCTGTTAGGCGCTTTAGGCTTTATCATTTTATAAACATAAATTAATTTTTATCAATTAATTTTTTTTCAGTGGTAGAGCCATGCTTAGGCACGAATGGGCCGGCTCGACCGGTGAGATACCACGGCCTCACAGAAAACTGGTTGTGAAGTAACGCTTGCGTTGTATTTCCCCGAATTGAGTGAGGTTTCCAGAGGCCCAATTCCCCCTCCCCCCTTTTCTCTCCCCTCATCTCCTTTCTCCTTTTTTCCATCTCCTCATCAATCCTCTCTTCTCCCTCATCACCCTCAATGGCGGGCAGCGCACTTGCGACTCTTGAGTTGCAAGTGTCCATGGACGGCGGTGTCACTTACCATCAGGTGACCCGTCTGTTCGTCTGTCCCCCTATAGTATAGATAAAAAAAAATATAAAAAAACACGTTATTTCCCATGCACCAAACATGCTAAATAGATTAGGCCCCTAAAAGCTACATAAGGCTTTACAGGCTATTTGAAGTACTTAGTAAGTATGGTAGTATGGCTGTGTACGGTGATTTTACAAGTTACGTGATGTAGTCCCTTCGCTTCCTTTAAAGTAAATTTACAATAAAAATATGCTAACGAGAAAATAAGACATCATTGGTAAAAAGGGCTATATAAAGGGGACCTCCCGAAATCAACCAGGTCGAGTTACAGGATCAGGACCCTGACCGGATTGAGCCTTTTTAGTACTCCTCAAATCTATCCGTCAATCAATAATATAATAATCAATATTCCTTTCCTTAGATTCTATTCTGCCCTCCTCGATCAATCAAATCTCAATTTTGCTTCTCCCATTCAATCCAAAAAGTGCCTGGTTGTAATACGTGGTAAACGGAATTAGGCTTGCCCATTTTCATAATTTGCCTTTCAATCATAGGTCAGTGAAATGGGCGTTTAATACCTTTCTGCCTAAACCTTCTGAGATATGGGCGTGGGTAAATATAATATATAAAAATAGCTACTAGATTGTAATTAAGAAGCGGTTGCTATACTCAAACACCAATGCTCAGTATATACTTAGGCAATACGTCTTGTTAAGGGCAATACAACGGGCTTGTATGGTCCTTTGCTAGTTTTATGTACATATATTACAAATCTAACTGTTATAAAAAAAAACAAATCTGTTAATACAGATATTGATATCTCTATAAACAAGATAAAATAAACATCACAGTTATAAACACCTGCACACAAAAGAATAACTAATTCAATAGATTTGCGTCAATTCTTGACTTACATCATCTCATTCGTATTAGTCATTCATAATCATATTGCAATATTTTTACTTGTTAAATAGAATGCACTTTAAACACATCAGCAGATTTATATACTAGTGCCATTGTATAAAAAAATATAGTCAATTTAAATCTAGTTCAATTGTTGACTTGAAATGTAACTTTCTATGTATAGGTTGGTTTTCATAACATTATATGCCTATAATTTGGCATCATCTTATATAGTGAAACTCTTCAAAGGCTACTCTTAAAACCCCTCGAGTTTGTGCTCATATGATTCGTTTTGATGAGTCCAACATTTCGGACTTATTAATGATTGTCTGATGATGAAGCCAGTATGTTTATAGTTGAATACATCAATGGTTACTAGTAAACGCTTCATCCATTTCATTTGGCTTGTTTTAACGAGTTGAAATGTAATTTTTTGTTTTGTATTTCAAACTATTATAATTATTTTGAGTCTATCATGAAGCCAAAAAGATGAAGTGATTACGGCTACTCCCTGGGGACTGGGTTCCTCTGTTGTTGGAATTTTTGCGACACTTAAAGTCTTAAAGAAGACTATTTGAAAAACTTTATAATAAATACAATACAGCTAACCTTATAGTCCCTTCAAGTAACTAACAAAAGATAAATGTATGGGAAAAGAATGAAATGTGCAAGTTGCTGGTTTATCGTAAACATTGTGAAAGAGTTTTAATCATAGGCATGGTTTTTGAAAAATAATGGAAAGCTTTTACATTGCTGTTTACCGCTTAAAAGTGAAAATAGGCTTCCAAAGTTTCTATCAACTTAGAACGAAGTAACCGTTCCTATAACAAAAGTAAGAGTAAATGTTCTGACCACGGCCTCACAGAAAACCGGTTGTGAAGTAACGATTACGTTGCATTTTCCCCGAAATGAGTGAGGTTTCTGGAGGTCCAATTCCCCCTATCCTCTCCCCTCACCCTCTTTCCCATCTCCTCATCCATCTTACGACTCTCGAGTTGCAGGTATCCATGAACGGCAGTTGCCACTTACCATCAAGTGACCCGTCTGTTCGTCTACCCCCTATAATATTTAAAAAAAGACAGAACATTCCCCAGAAGAGCTCTTAATGACGTTGTGGAGACCGTATTAACAATAGCATGTACTAAGGCCAACAATAATAAGAATAACCGCCAGAATGGATACAAGAAGAAAAAAAATATGCTAAAGGAAGGCAGCTATATAACTCGCAGCTTCAAAATATCACAATAATTTCAAATTACCCTATTGGTTAAGCTGGTGCTAAAGAGAGACAGCTACTGTTCCCACGTGGTGAGTTCGAGGTCAGTACGCGCGTCATTCGCTCATGCGTTGTCATTGTGTGGAAAGGGCTTTCGAACAAAGGCAATTTGTTTGTTCTATCTGCACGCGGTTTGAGACTTTATCAGCTTTAACGAAGATTTAAAATCGAACGTTTATTTTTTTAAAGTTACACGATGACCTAATTCGATTTTGTTGTAGATTCGTTGAAATGTAAATCAAAGGGGTTTATTCATTGTATATAAAAATAAGTTACTTAGTTATTTTCAATTTTATTATTCTTTACAGAGAATAAGTACTAAGAGTGTTTTCGACCAGATAATTTTGATTTTCACCAGAAACAAAAATTTTTAAATTCTTCCAATACATTGACAAAGAAGGTTCCTTTGAGTATATTTCTTAGAAATCTGTTTTGTACAATGACGTTGGGAGAACAAGCACAATTGCGATTTAATGATAAACGCATACCAGTGCAACTTATGTTAGAAAAAAAAAAGTTTTGGTTAATATGTGTTTCCATAATGACCATGGTTCCTTGTTTGTTTATTATAACAATAACAAATGTAATAAATGTTTTTTTTAACTAGTTAAATTTCACTTTTAAGGTTTAGACTTTAACCATACTAACAATATGCACAGAGAACACCCTAACTCAGGAAAAATATTTGTATATCACAAATATTGTAACGTTGATAATCTAGTGGTTAGCAGTGTAGTGGACCGATCCAGTCAATAATGTAATGACAATCTGTTACTAAAAAAAAAAAATGGTTGTCTGTAAAGTCGGTTTAAGGACGATAGTTTAACGTGACAACGTCATAACAAAACATGAGTGTCTTTCTTCTCCTCGGACGCATAGGCCAATCGAGTGGAAGAGGGATAAATGCGGCGCAAACGTACACTGAGCGTAACGGGACAATGAGCGTAACGGGACCATGAGTCATTCTTTTCGTGATGAATGAATTTATTAGACATTGTCAAGTCAATATAGAGAAGGTAAACGTTAAGTATGTCTGGATGACCCGATTCTTTTGTCAATTATAAAATTACTGCAAAACTTCAAACTGTTATCTAACATATATTAAAGATTCCAAAGATTAGCCAGCACAACAAACAAACAAAAATGTTATATGTATATAAAAATATTTATTTGTATAAAAAGTATATAAACAACTTCCCTCTGCTCACACAGTCTGATTGAAAATTTAAACAGGCCTTGTACTATAGTAACATGTCCGCTAATATACTTACATTTCTATTTCTAAATATACACATATTATATGTAGATAAATTACACCCAGGCACGGAACGAATGATCATGCTCATCATGTAGTCGTTTGATCAGCATCCAGGATCATTGACAACTAGATCACGCCAGTCACTAAGTAACGTGTAAACAATCATATAGTAAAAAGGTTTGTTTGTTTTCTTTTTTTACAATACCTTCAAAGAAATACTTTTCCCAAAACATAAGTCATAAAGACTTGTCGTGACTAGACCACTTACGTTGTCAGTCAGCCTATTTCTGTAAACATGACATTAATCAACACAGCTCACTCCCGTCTAATTTTCATGTATTGCCAGGTTCACATCATTCCAGTAACAGTTCAATACAGTTACCGAATAAAGTTTTGGAATGCCACTGAAATAAAGGAAACCGGCACTATAATGTAACCGTTCCAGTCAATACAACCAAGTCCGGTACTGGATTGACTCACTGAATTACTGGAATGTGCTATGTGAACCGGGCACACTACTTTGCACACCGCAGTGCACATACCACATTGTAGCATATATGCAAAGCCGCAGAATGAATATCGGTAGATAGGCTGTTGTATGTGGTTACCAAATCTAGGACAGGTATCGTATGGACGTATTAAAGGGCCTTGTAAAAGCACCACATCTAAAAGTGGGTTATCATTGTATCGTTGTATTAAAGGCATAAAAATCTAGGTATTCTATCTAGGTATACCTACAAGAATGGTTGTATAATGCGTCGGACTTACTATCGAGTGGTTCCGGGTTTGAACTCCTCTGAGTGCACTACCATCGTAAACCCACATCTAATACAAACATAGATTAGCTGAAGCGGTTCACAAGAATACTAGTATTCTCCCACATTGCCAGTATTCTTAAAGAAAATGAGATGTATATATAAAAATGTAATAACAATATTATTATTATTAATTATGTAATTTATGATAATGATTATTCGATTCCTGGTGGGGAATTAAAAATAAACTTAGAAACAGACTCTTTGTATCTCTAAAATTTATAAGCAAAGTGAAATAAATAAATTAAAACATTTAAATAACTTTATTAAGCTTTCACAAATAGAATATAATTTATATCAAATAATTTATTTACCTTAATCAGCTGCTCTCGTCTTAATTCTAGTGTTAGATAATTACTAATTTTCATAATATCTTCATTCCACATTCAATACTGTGAAGACAAAAGAAAGAATATTATTGGTGTCATAGCATATTTTTTTATTTAGGCTGCGTACTCAATCATCGCGGTAGCGAGAAGGTTGAAACAATTTAAAAAGAAAGTCCGTGATATTTTCTGACAGGAAAATGGAACTAGGGACAAAATATATAAAATTTTGAAATAAAGTTTTAAATTTTGAAGAACATGTAAAACAGTTGAATATCAAATATAATTTAATTAATTTATTTTATAATAAGAAGTTATTCACAGTTATGGAATGTATTCAATTCATATTGAATAATATATCAATTATACTAACCCTAAAACCTAGTAAAATAATAAAAATAATCTCATTGGGCAAGATATTTTGGTATAAATAGTATCACTAACTAAAAGTTACTTTTTTTTTATGCGATACGAGCAAACGAGCAGACGGGTCACCTGATGGTAAGTGAATACCGCCGCCCGTGGACATCCGCAACTCAAGAGTCACAAATGCGTTGCAGTCCTTATTTATTAATTAATTAATTATTTCTTTCCTAAAATATTTAAACAATGATATGTTGTTATTCTTTGTTATTCTTGATTGTAATTAAATTAAATAAAGAAAGTTAAAACAAATCCAAAAACATAACATAAATCTACACTAATATTTAATACTTTTACGGTAAAAATAACATTTATATTATAACAACAACAAAAGAAGATTAGGGTTTATACATAGGATTTATACATAGGATTTATACATATTCTATTATATTAATTTATTATTGCTTTATATTAAAAAAAAAAAACATTATTACTATAATAAATATTGACAAATAAACTTTGTTAAAAGTTACTACTGGTATTCGATCAAAACGGTATTATTATTTAAGTAAAACTAGATATTTATATTCGTTTAATGAATTACTTTATATTTCCCCTTATTTAGCCATCATATATAATTAATTTCTTTATTTTTTAATATCAAGCGTTATCATTTAAGGTAAAAGTATTAGTTCAAGTATTGTTGAATCTAATTGTATATTGTCTTTATATAAATTAATTTAACAGTAAAAAATAATTTTCTATGATTCTTAGGTACTCAAGATGTTTGATGTTAAATTTTCAGACTATAATTTACAAATTTCAGTGTTTCCTAGGCTATACGAATAAAATAAAAATAAGATATACATATAAATGTTTGAACATACGTTACTTTCATCGCAAATTTAAAATTATTTGATACTTTTATGTTAATTGGCTTGCCAAACCTTTTACAGAATGACTTAAAATATTGAGCGTATTGAACGTTTGTACAAATCCCAAAATATATAATCAAGATGAAAATTCAAACCTTGATTTTTCCAATGATAAACTTAGTATGTATTTCCGTTTTTATAATTATCATAAAATACATGGTACATATTGAATATAATTTCATACATTATACTTATATTTATTGTTGAGATTTTCTCTATAACTTTATTGCTTTTTAATTTTTTTTTGTTAATAATATTTTTATAACATGAAATATCAAAATGTCCCATAAGAATTATCTTTTGTATTTATTAATACTAAACAGCTCAGGAATAGTAACAATGTAATAAAATGAAATATTATAGCCTCTGCTTCATAATTTTAAAATATCTTAATTTAATGTATACTCTCGCACAATTTTCAATAATTTAAAAATACAATTTTCTAAAACCTATTCTATTTATCGTCCTCGTTCATAGATTTTTAATCTGCGGATACCAGCCACAGGAAAGCTTACATAATTAACACAGAACTTACATTTTTCGAAGACTGCGAGAATGTCTTAAATATATATTTAAAAAAAACCGATTGCAATCATAAAGGTATCAAGGAATTTCATAAAAACTTATAGCAGAATTTTCTCTGCTGATTCATTAGAATGTATTGAATAGTACAGTCAATAATTAGTGTTTACACGTCGGAAACTTTAAATGTCGAAAAGATTCAACTTAGAAGTCCAGCTCTCCTTGTCGTCCGGCACTCGCAGATCGCTCAGGAGTCAAGCGGGCCCTCAATCAGCGTTTATCATCTGGAACAAGGAATTTTACTTTTTAATTTATCTCGAATATAAAGCAAGCAAGGGTCAGAAAGAGTCCTGAGCGACCTGTTTTAAAAGAACACATTAGTAATGGTTTTTAAACTTTCGTGTCTTGTTTCAGATGTGTATCGGGACTTGATCACCAACAGGAACCAAAAAAGTAATGTACATTAGAGATCTAAGGCCCAACTTACACATCTTATAGGAATATACATAGTTTTAATTCATAATCTTGAAACACAATTTTAAATAAAAACGTAGTACATACAATTTTTAAGTGACAAGTATAAACTTTTTACTTTTTAGTTAGTTATAGTATGTATGTGTATAACTTAATATTTGGTTGATAGTCTAAAGTATCTAATACTATTTTAGTTAGGTAAGGTTAGTTAGCAACACGACCTAATGATAAATTGCAAAACTGAATTAATTGTCACATTTTTGCATTTAACTTTTTTAATGATAACGCCCGCTCTAGGAATAATTCCTGTATCACGTGGGAGTTTACAAACATACAAACAATTTACACAAAGAACACCCAGCTCGACACAGCTATTTATGGCTCACACAAATTCTATCCCGTGTGTCCGACACGACCAGCAGACTGGCTCAGCAATCAGGGTCACTACCCATTTGCCCAACCTGGCAGTTAGGTTGAACATAATGATATCTTCTATATCAATGCTTGCACTCTTGCACAACTTTTATTGACAGTCATCACTATTATCCAATTGGAGGTAGAAATTTGGCGAAGAAATCACTCATCAATGTGTGAAATGTTGAAGGGTGAAGGCTGACCATATACAACCTATTATGGGTAACCTACTATAACGAAGCTTATATTTAGAGTTTCCATTTTTAGATACTGGCGCGGTCTATGCAGAACCTATCATGACAGCTGACCGAAAGGGTAGAGAATCTAGACTTATTAACGTAGTCATGCAAAAAGTGATTAATATATAGGATCAAGTATAAATTCACAAGAGTTATTGTCATCGCAAGAGTGTACGCATAAGAAATGCTACTGGGAAAAGTAAGCAACCTTGATCTTTACCACACAATTTTCTCTTAATTCAAGATATAAAGACGAAGTGCGGTGGAATGAGGAAGTAATACTTTTTGACAGCTTCGCGGAACTTAAATGTGCTCAATTATAAAGTTTATACTTCAAAACAAAAAGAAAAACACATTATGAAATAAATAGTATAAAGAGTTTCACTCATTTCCATTTAAGGAATATCACAATTAAGTATCAATTTTAATTGTGACTTCACTTTAGGGTCATGAAATTATTAACGCCTTACGTCATTCAAGTCTACTTTTTAAACTGTATGTATCGTTTCTCTATAAATAATATCTCTATAAATCTAACCACTCCTTTTGTAACATATACCTACTCATGTACATAATATATATGTTGCCTACTACCTAAATTAAATAACAAAGAGAAGTTTCAATTGTAGGGACAGAAGATACCACACCGTGTACAGATACAATAAGTATGGTAAAAACTAGCCAATATTGCAAATCTGAATATGAGTTTGTTGGTCTGTTTCTTGCATATTCACGCCTCTTTTGCTTAACCGATCATCGTGAATTTCTGCATACACGTTGTCAGGATTATAGAAAAGTACACAGGACACGTACCATGAAGAAAAAGTACTGTATACGTATGGTTTTCGGTAGAATAGGCCACAATATTGTGTCCCGTGGGTGTTGTAAAAGACGAATTAGGGATTGGACTGTTATCTATCAGACAGTAAGTATATATACAGGCATACATTGCCCGGATAACCGCAATAGGTTTTCTCTCTATTAAGTAGAATATTACCGTTGGCAAATAGTAAGCACTTGACATGTCTCTGCCTACTCCTTCGAGTATATAGGTGTGAGTGTATGCACGCATGTATTTAAAAATAAGTTTAACGTGATCGAAGCCCCAAACAAAATATAGTCACATATATTGATGACATCTTTAAGGAATTTATTACTATAGCAGCTCGTAAAACAGAGTTAATGATCATGTTTAAGTGAAGTAACATCATGTTACAATACTGATATACAAATGAAGGTTAAGAATTAAATACTTTAGTTTTTATATTTGTTCTACAATAAATCTCAATACTATGATATCACCTTTATTATTCACTCTATCGCAGATCACTGCTTGCACACGCGCAAAGCACCCGGTCCACCGCTTTTCGTATCCAGTCTGTCCCAGCTACCTTCTCCAGGTGGTCAATGAGCTGATGCATTCCGCGTAAAATATTTAGATAAAATGATTGAGTTAAATCATGGTGACCTTTATAGGGCCCTAACGCTAAAAGTGGAAAGGAACAACTAACTATTGCATTGAGCATGAAATGTGCACACACGAGCAAATATTTAACTACTTATATAGACACGCGCTTGTATGGATATAAACGATTTGACACTTGCTCAATCCTCCTAGGGTTCGCAATACTTCCATTACTTGCAAAGCTATTTATTATTTTTTACTTGAACCAACAAAATATAAAATATGGATAATATTTAAAAAAAAATATAGCCATTCTCGTGGTTTTAGATTCTAAAAATAATGATTAATTGTATGAAATTTTTTATATAGTAATAGTATTCTTTTTTTTCAATCTATTTCGCCGTGAGCTGTAGTGGACGATATACCTACCGTTAACTAATTCAGCTTAGTTAAAAGGCAACATTTTAATCACACAGCGATTGTATGGGCGAGTATTTAAGTACATTATTCGTTGTACATATGTAGGGGTAGAGGGCTCGAACCTGCTGGCTACAGTCCTCGCGAGCTATTTCTAGCAATTATCAATCCATGGGTATAAGCAATATATCTTTCTTTCCATCAATTATCCTTTTTCTTAGTTACCTTTTGTAATATACTCCCAAATTTTTAATGTTATATTGTTAAAGGTTCGGTTGACGATATACTAATAGGTAAAATGTGGATGTTTAGTACCCCTCTACCTACCCCTTCCAGGATATCTCCCCTTTCTTGGGCGTGAGAGTATGTATATAATATATACATATTAATAATACATATTATTCAAAAGATTTTTTTAAATTCAAAAACAAAAGCTTCATTATAATTGCTTTTATAAAAGCTATCATTTTAGCTGTAGACAGTATGAACATAAAATATGTAGTAGTATTTTAACGCCTTTCATAAAGTTATTGACACATTATAAAACTCGGTGGAAACGACAACCCTGCGCCCACATCGAAGCACTTCACACACACATATAACATAGCGCAACCGGTCGATTGACGTCAATGATGGGTGGGGACGAGTGGCATAAAAAAATTAAAACTATCAGTTTACTACGAACGGAAAATGACACATAACCATAACAAGCTATTGTTCCCAACATAATCACGTATCAACAATCAATGGTATTTATTTACAAGTTGTTTAATGGCATGATGCTATTTGTAGTCAATAAAATGATCCTATTGTTTAATCTCGTTTACAAACACTCTCACAATAGAGTTAATAATATCATAAAATTACATAAGACATTCACAGTAAAGACTTATGTGAATTTTATAACCTTTGGCAATACGCTTTGTGAGACGACGTTGTTGTTCGCCGTTGTATTGATAGCTTCAAGAACATGTATTTAATGAAGTAGATAATATGCGAAATGTAAAAAAAAAAACATGTAAATTTATGTAGATATAACGAATGTGTATAAAGACAAGAGAAACAACAGCCTCAAATAACAATAATAGGAATTATTTCATTTTTAACGAATTACGTACACATGTGCAAAGGCATTCAAGGAATAATAGAAAGTGCTAGACTTCATTAAGCCAAAGAAAGTGGGACAAGGGACAAATTGTTAAATTTAAGATTTCCCTATTAAGAGCTTACCACCAGCTAACCAGAAACTATCACATTTGACCATGTTCCAGAACACAAGCGTATCTGATTCCATCAAAGTGTGCCCAAGACGCGTTGTAAAAGGTTTTACATAGACAGGTGCTCTCCCGTCCCGTCCAAAATATACTAGCATCCTCAGAACGCAAAACTATTATATATCTAGTTTGGTAAGCCCGGACAACTGACACGTAGAGTCCTTACAGCCAACATTCATGCTGCAGAGGCAGGTACTCCTAATGTAATAGGAATTTACACCACACAGTCGTACTGTAGTCGTACTTTTACAGGTACCGAGATAAGAATAATAAATCTTTATTTCAGAGTAATTTCCATATTTAGTTGCTTAAAGAAAAAAAATTCTAATCGAAACTTATTTCTAGTTTTGTGTAACAATTTTTAGGCGTGTCAGTAATTTCCTTAATTATACTGGTTCTATACGTACCAACCCGGGCCATGAACGCAGTCTTGCCTCCGTAAACATTGTGGAGGCGCTACAACATAAAGGTGCTAGACTGATAAGGTGTATGTAGATGAACTGACTACGAATGCCATCCAAAGACCTCTTCGCATGTCCAGGATCGGAACGTGTAGAAATTAACGAATCTCCATCACAGCCCCTTTCCAAATTGCTTGAGTTTCTGACGTTTTTCTACCTAGTTGTAGTAATTATGCCATCCTATTCCGATGTAGCGTTAAATAAAGACACTTGAAAATGCAACTTCTATGCAATTCTATGAAAATGTTCTATAACTTTATAAGTGCTATTTAGACAACCAAATCATATACATAGGACTTACTTACGGACACTTACTAATAAAGAGATAAGCACAAAAACCAATACAAGAATATTCACTTAATCGTTATATTATTTTTAATGATGTCCACAAAAAAAGTTAAAAAAACTGTGAGAGTAAAAAACAAAACCTTCAGGTGGCTTATTCTGTGAAATTAAACATCCCATGGGGTCATACCAAGTTGATATTTGAACACAAGTTCACTGACGTCAGTAATGTCCGTGAGATGTTCTGTCATGAGCATAACACGATACGTGTAATGTTATTTCTTATACATATGATGTATGTATATAGTTACTATGTGCGTCCGTATTACGACAACCTTGAACTCCCTGCAAACCTGAGTATTCCAAAGACTGATAATGAAACGATAGCGTGAAGCATGTAGCATGTAGGTAGCGTGAGTGTATTTCTTTTTTTTCTCATAATATAGGGGACACACGAACAGACGGGTATCCTGATCTACCACGATTAAATTAGCAAATTATATAATATACGAGATTAAAGGCCTGGCTAACAGATTTCATTAAGTAAGTTAAGCGTTAAGTCAATTCAAGTCAGTCAATTCTTACACTGCAAAGCACGATATTTGGTCAAAATCAAAATCGTTTATTTCAAGTGAACCCATCATAGGTGTTTTTGAATTTTCAAGAGTGGAAGTCGGTCAGACTAAGTCAGTCATAAAGCTAGTTGCCTGTTCCAATTCGTAGATCCTATTGAAAAGAACAAGCAAGAAACTCCAAGGACACTCTTTTTTCAATTATTATACATCAGTTTTTTTTTAACAGTTCGTAAGTGCACATAAAATAGAAAAGATATGTGAGGACAATACAATACATCATTCTAAAATAACGTTTATGGTAATTACTATTCTATGTTAAGTATAATAGCAGTCCGGAGAGGACCAGCCCCAATCAACGGCACTCTTTCACGAGCATGTCGCATGCACCAGTAGTACAGGCTAGTAAATATTCAACGCTTGTTGCAGATTGTCTCAGTAGTTGAGTGTAATGAGACATATCCCATAATAGAAGTTTTATGTCGAGAGTAAAAAGGAAATATTAGAATACTTTAAGTACAAGTGGAAATGAAGAATTACTATACGATCTAATTCAGAACTACCGTTAATCCTCTAAACACGTTAAATAGACACTTATAACGCACATTTTGTTACTATTACCAAAGGTATAACTTTTGACATAAATCTCAACTTTAAGAGTTGAAATACAAACTATGATGATAAAACAAACATGGCACTAAATTCTTACATACATACCCATATACACTATCGCCGGTATTCCCTAAGGAGGTATTACACTAAGACGACTATAGTTTAGTCCCATATACAAAACCGGGGACAAGCCCCGGGGAAAATTGGGAATATATTGAAAGTAATAGCGAAGATGTCAGTTAAGACAAAGGATTTTGCTTATACAGATTCAATTGGGGAGCCATAATAACCCTCTAAAATATAATAATAGTCAAGTAATAATCAATTATTATTACTAGGCTCAAACTAACGTAACTCATCCTTCATTTATTTCAACACATTTACCGTATTAAGGTTCGGCGTAGCACAAATACAAAAGAAAATATATTATTTTCAGATTCAGTTATAGCTTCAACATAAATAAATTAATTAAATTTGTTATAGCTTTAACATAAATCTTAATGAGGAAATTGACTTACCTCTTTCCTGTTCCAAAACTAGCGGCGGGAAAGGTCGCGGACGGTACAAGCTGTACCGTACTGTAACTAATATGTTCTCGCTCCAGTTACCCCATACAATAACATTGGACACGTAAATGACGGATGCCGACATCCGCTTTACACACAAATCACTAACATATCAAGAAACCCACGGATTATAGGACACAAGAGTCAAACAATGACACCGCTTTCGATAATCCATATTGGTACATGTCATTACATCCTCATTCATAATTGATAACTGTTGCTAACTTTAATACTAATTATAATTAGCAATATAAATTATTTTATCTAATAATAACTGAAGAAGCTGTTGACAGATGAGTTTGTATTTAACTAAAATAGTAAATAATTATGCAAATCTGTTTGGTACGGTACGCTTTCCTACCATTCAACCAAAAATTTTTTCCCGCAACGGAAAGAAAAACAAGTTGAACGCGAGCAAAGTCCTGCTGCGAAAAGTGCTGAAAATGGCAATTGTTAATGCTCTTTAGCGGCTCATCGTTTATAATATTTAGTCTACGTTAAGATAAGAAACAAAAAAAAAATAAGATAGGTCACAAGTACCCGAAACCGATGGGGCTGTATGAAAGGTTTAATGACAGTAGAGGCATCTCGTGATGTATATAAAAATCTGCCTAAGAAGATATCAGTCTACCCTGATGGGAGAAACCGATCCTGCTAAAAAATAAAATATATTTTTTAATTTTATTTATTGCAGTAACTCGAGTTTAAGAGAGTACTGACACATAAATTACGTCAACTTATTTTAATCAGAAGATATGTTAGGAATGTTGTTTATTTGTTTAAAGGAACCATAAATTCTAAGAAATAAAATTATTTAGTATACTGCGCTGTTATAAAAACATGTTTTTAAGACACAAACATTATGATGCTTTCTATGATGATTGAAAACCAGTCTAACGAATAACAATTTGTTTTGATTTATTTCAAATAAGTTAAGGGCCTGTTTCACGATCCCCAGTTAAAAATATTTGACATTTATGTGCCGAATATTTTCAACTTGAGAACTAAATATTTTTGTGATCTTGAAAAGTTTTAAAATTATCAGCGTTAATGAATAGAGTTTTTTGATATTTCACTTTACTATGCCTATACAGGTATAGTTTGCATTTCAATGTTATATTGGTATCGTTTACTGCTCACAGTAAAGATAATGCCTAAAATTGTGATTTATTCTAAATATACCAAAATAATAAAGTGGTCAATAAATGTTCAATGATTGTATACCCCATTTGAAACCCCAAAATTATTGATATGTCAAATTTAAATATTGAAACGATATTTATTATATCAAACATAAATAATGTATAGACGTCACGAATCGTATTTAAATAAGGAAAACTTAAAAGGTATGTGATAAACGTAACTAAAACCTCATTCTTGTGCACATGCGAATGAAATGCGCTCTCACTTTTCTAAACTTAAATTGAATTAGAGTTGAGTTTAAGTTAACTCTAAGCAAATAAAACAAGATTTAGTCTTGAGTTTTTGGTAATGGAAAAAATATTTTGTATAAAACTTTTCAATTTCTTATTGAAGCTCATTATTTTCTTTTCATTCAAGACGCAACTGCGTTTAAAGCCAATGAGGTATTATAAGTTAGTAGATTTGACTTATGTTTGTTATTTTATGTTTTTATATGATACCATTTTTTACTCCTGAAACTGCATCTTCAGAGGCATTGTAAAACAGCACACACGGTTATTAAAAATAATGTAAAAAAATGAAAGGTAACAAACTGACCTTTTTGGGCATGGTTGGGGATTCGACGAACTCTTCATCATCCCGGCTGGACAATGTAGAGCATGATGAGCACGCTGAGTCTGCTGACAAGGACCTCGACCTCAGCCAATTCACTTCTTCTTCTGTAGCTCCAACCGCCACTCCGTCAGAGTAATCGCTGACAACTACACTAGGTGTCCTCACGCATCTCCCTCTGATTTCAGCACCCTCACTACTTCTTCGCCCTAGTTCCACCACATGAGCCTCGATTAAAGTCCTCTCCCGTCTGGGTGACATTGTGTCTGGTGGGGGCGTGATATCGCGAGGATGTGAATGCCTTCGTAAACGGGTCTCTAATTCAACTGCAGAATCGTCGCTAAGATCACGGCTGCGACGCCTGACAGCTGCTCTGTCGTCGTCATCCGAGGACGAGATGTCTTCGGGTGGCGAGGACGTGCGTGGTGGTCGGAGGTACTGCATCGGACCGGGTTCAAAGCGGCGCAATAACTCTGAAACGCGTGGTTGTGCCTGTCGGGTGACGCGGCCGATCGTCGGCGCGCGCACGCCCGCACTGGCACTTGCTCTGCGCGGCGTGTGCGCCAGCGTTTGTGCTACACGCGCCTGCTCCGATGTGACCCCCGAGCTCAGTTTCAAGTAGAACAAGCTGTGGCTCAGCGCTTTTTCCCGCAACACACGGCGAAAGTCTTCTGGTGCCGGTTGCTCCAGGCGTGGCATTTTGGCTGCAATTTAAAAACACCAGTTTTAACCCTTTTGGTGGTTAATAAGCGATTAATTCTAAATACCTACTATGAACTCTATTAAAATTAACTTGCAGTAGTATAAAAGTAATTATTTAATTACTCTGTTGTCAACTTATTATATAAGAATTAAGTTGAAAGAAGTTATACACGGCTTATCTTTTGTAAAACCTATGTGAAGGGAGCGTTGATGTAGCGTAAATAATATGTACATTAACAACATACGACGGATTCGCGTCAATCTGTTAATTAAAAAAACACTACTAACCTTGTGCTATATTAACTGGTACTGTAAAACGTTTCAATAATTAAACATTTCAGTCTTATCTGAAACAAAACAAATAACGTTTAGGATACACATTTACAGCAGGATGTTGATAACAATATTTGGATACACTGATTAATAATTTTATTTTATTTTTTTCAGGCTTACAGCTTTAAAAATCCACTTTAATTAAACCCCACGAATATCAGGAATTGATGATGCACCTTAAAAATATTTAGACATATTGTACATTTTATCTAACGTCAACAACAAAATTTAAATTTGCATAGGTATCTCGAAACCTACTGTATTTTTAAATTACTTTTTACCACTTGGCAACATCAACAACTTTTGTATTGATTATATAAATTACTTTTACCTTCGCGAATGAATGCGATGGTTTGGGCATTTTTATAAGTTAGACATTACTGACAACTGACAGTACCTACTAACTGAGTGCCTAGTTGATTTGTTTACTTTAATACGGGTTAGTTTTTAAATTTATAATAGTTTAGATATTTGGACTATACTAACTAAAACTAGCATAAATTACTCTCACTCGAGACATAACCTTATGCATAATGTATTATCTGCAAAAATTATTATTACAGCTTAAGACAACTATTGCTTTTGAAATTTTTCAATTTAGCTGTTGTTAAACTTGACCCTGGAGTTACTAGTGCAAATATTTTTGATTAAATATATATCAATTAATAAAAAAAAAATTAAACATTCTTCAAATCTTCTGGTGATCTTCTCGTTTACTTGACTCACCGGTGGGCACAGGCGATCGAGAAGGCCGTTAGTTTCGCCTTCGATCGGGTCGGGCACAAAGCGCTCCTTACGAAGGTTCCTTCCCGAGAAACTGTGGCTTACCAGTTTTCTTACAAACAGAAGCATCAAGGTCGTTTGTTGACGGTGCAAACTCCAAGTCTGTCAATACTGGTGTCCCGCAAGGCAATGACAGCTGTTTCCGGCATATGAATGACATGCAGCAGATTAGCAGCATCCATTGCTATTCGGACGATAGCATGCTCTTTACACCGCCGCGCTAACATTTCTCGGGTAAACGTCATCGAAAGCCGATCCAAACTTGTGTCTGAAATCGAAACTTCTTTAATAAAAGTTTCAAATTGGAGTCGACTTAACCTAGTCCAGTTAAACCCCACAAAGACACAGGTTTGCACGTTCACCGCTAAAAAGATGCCATTGGTCGTATCACCTAGCTTTGAGAGCACTTCTCTAACTGCATCGGCCAGTATCGGAATGCTAAACAGATCGAGACAGTATTTCACTCCAGCCCACCGTCTGCAATTTTATAAGGATCAGATTCATTCTCATCTCTATGGAGGTGCACCCCAGTACCAGCAGTGTATCATAGGGAGTGTTCAGAGGAATTTGTTCGGACCTATACAGGATGCAGGTTTCCGCCATCGTCCTACGCGACAAAATATCCATCCCCATCACCTGGACGATTGGCACTCCACCACTGTGCGCTTCTCCAGAAGCTTTTTGCGTCGCACAACGAGCCTATGGAACAAATTGTCGCCTGCCGTATTTCCGAACCGATACAACCTTCAAACCTTCAAGAAAAGAACGTTCTCATACCTAAAAGGCCGGCAACGCATTTGTGTCACTTACCATCAGGTGACCGATCTGCTCGTTTGTCCCATATCGCATAAAAAAAAAACAGAATATGTTTATGCTTATCGTGAAGATGCATTATTATCGGAATTGAAGAGCCTCTCCCTCTGATTCTGATCAATCGGACGATGGGAAACAGGTCAAAGTTAAATAAAAGTTTGTAAAAATATAATCCAAGCTTTAATGACTGTGTTTTTCGGTACTTTGGCATAAACTTTTGTTATTTTAAATTATTTTAATGGTTTGATTTTATAATTAATGTTTAAATACTACTTATTTATTGACTGCACGGATGGCGAACACTTTGTGTAATCCTCAAATTCTTGTCCTGAGTCTGGGTGTTCTTTGTATCCGTTGTTTGAATGTTTGTAAAGTCCCCCGCGACACAGGAATAAATCCTAGTGTGGTAGTTGTCTTTAAAAAAAAAGAAAAAAGTAGTAAATAGATTTATATCAGTTCATTTATATACCGCTGACACCTCTTTCGGCGTAGATAATATAATTAATCTGATACAAGCATAAGATACGATTAAATGTAGGAATTGTTTTTCTCACGAATCTCTTGTAATAGTATTAACTTAGATCTAAGGGCGGTATTTCATCAACTGTTAAGGAAATATCGACCTTATATACCATGTGAGATGTATGAAAATATTATAATAATAATAATAATATTTTCATGCATCTCACACATGGTCTGATAATCGAAAATCGTTATTGAAATAATTTATACATATAGAGAGTACATTTTCTTTTTTATCTTTTTGTTTTTTCTAACTTATTTTTTAAATAAAAAGACAACTCCCGCATTAATCATTATTCCTGCGTTTTTTCACAAACATGCAATCAACGGACACAAATGCTACATTGTCCTCACATTCACACACGCTTACCAACAATGTAATCAATTTAAAAAAAAGCATGTTGAAAAAGAGTGTCCGTAGAGTATCTTGTTCTTCTTCATAAAAGTTCGACATATTGGAACCGGAAACTAGCTTCACGAATGACTAAATCTGACTGACTCCTACTTCATTCAATTAAATACATGATTTTAAGTTTCAATTGCAAAAAAAATAGTTTGAACACTAACGCGAAACACCTGCTGACTTAAAGTCCTTTCACAGTCAGACATTATCGATAAACATGTTATATATAGGTGGGTAGTTTACCATAGTAATCTCGTATTCGTACGAGCGGTATCTTACCTTGAATCAATCAAAAAAAATCATTTTCATTTTCTTTTTTGTTCGTCCACAAATGCTTTTAAATTTAATACATAAATTCTAATCAGTTTAAGACTTTTGTCAGGTATCGCTAATATTCAAAATAATATGTTTTTTTTTGATTTTATAAGTCTTTCTTATAACATACATATGTATAATATATATATATGTTATTATAATCATGATCTACCGATTGCCGACTACATACACACATATATTCCTCAGCAAAATAAAAGGGAGTCCTCCAGATGGGAAAACCCTGTGATGACTGAAAAGTCTGAAAAACCCATTATTTAACTGACAGCGTATCTCACAGGTATAACGTTTGTAAACAAGTTGCACATATGGTACTGCAGTTCATATTTTTTATCTTTCAGTCCAGAAAAGATTATAAAGTCATATTTTGTTACACTATTGCATTGTTTAATCTATGACAATACGCAGCAGGCTTAAATTATACACGTTGCGTGTATAATTTAAGCCATAATAGCGGAGTCCAAAACAAATATGGAGTCCATAGCAAAGACAAATATTATATAGTTTATTTGTATCCAAATTGTAACCTTGTTTTTGTAAACAGTACAAAATATATCAGGTACTTCTGATTACGTGACTCAAAGCAGGAAACTGGTTTAAGCAAACCAAATAAGGCAGAGATCAGCAGAGAATCAGAGAAAAATCCATTCCATCCATTCCATCCTTGTTTGAATACATACAATAGTTGTAGTATTATTTTTATGTATTAATGAAAAAATGAGTGAAAATTATGTTTGGATGTCCAAGACGCCGAAGACGCAATAAAAGTAAATAAAATCACAAAAGCTACTTTTCTTTTGTTGAAATTTGTTTTTTTATGTGTAATCCTACAATAATGACTCCACTTTGATGGTATGAGATGGTAAGCAATAATGGGAGTCCAAGAGTGGTGGTCACCATCCTCATTGCATGTCTAGTCAATGTAGTATGGTGACCCACACTATGACGGCCTGGTGGGATGCTTTTTCACGCCCCGCTTAAAAGACCCAGGATCAAAGTGGGAAGGCAAAGCGTGCGCTGGTAGTGAATTCCAATCTTTCACCGATCGGCACAGGAAAGAAGAGCCAAACTGTTTCGTTCGGAATCGCATACCTTCGACTCTCAAACGGTGACTCCTCAGGCCAGCACGTGTAGTCCTGTAGAGGAAGGGAGAAGGTAGGACCAATTAGAAGAGCTCTTCAGAACACTCTCCGTGATGTAGGCGATAGAGAACTGCCATAGAGGCGACATCTCTTCGCAACTGCAGGGGCTCAAGAGACTGGGTGACCTCAGGACAGTCTATAATGCGGACTGCGCGTCGCTGCAACCGATCGAGAGCGTCAAGCAAATACTGCGTATAGCCATCCCAAAGATGAGAGCAGCACTCCACGCAGGAGCGAACCTGGGTCTTGTATAAAAGACACAGATGCTCGGGTGAGAAGAACCGTCTCACCTTCTTCAATACACCGAGCTTCCGCGAGGCCGCCTTAGTGACGCTCTCGAGGTAATCACGCGGATTGAGGATAGGAAGGGGAAGGAATGGAGACTCTTTGTTTGAAAACGCGCACGCCTGTATTTTCTTGGCGCTGAATTTGACAACCATTGAGAGATGCGGCTCAAGACCCGGTCGAGCTCAGCGACAAGCTCCTGTCGTTTTCTCTCAACGTCTGCTAGTAAATGTCTATAAAGTAAATTATAAGTTGATTCTGTGTATACTCGTAAAGTTTAATAAATAATGTAATGAACTATTTGTAGCAAAATGTTACTGTTGGTGTTGGCAGTGTGTACAGTGGTGTTACAATATAATTATAACTTATTGAAAGTGTTGACCTGTTACCTCTTTTTTTATTATTGAATTAATTTGCGGGATGGTATGTACAATGTAATTAGGTCACACACACACACACAAAATAAAATATAGAGTGAGAGTGATAGCCTCTTTTCGTGATTATTAAATATATTTACACTTGGCAATTTTATTTTATGCCGAAATTTTCTACTTTAAATTGTTTGATATTCATTTATGTTTTTATGAAACGAGTCCTATTCCTATTTACCCATATATATGTATATGTCTATTAAACTTTAAAGTGCAAGTATGGCAGATGTCGTTCGGCTTCAATTCTGTAAAGAAACTTAAGATACCAATGTTTCTTGCAATTTGGATTTTGACAAATTGGATTTGGTCGAATTCGACGGTTTAAATAATAAAAATAACACAATTCCAACATTCCTTTGTACTATTTTTCCATTCATTTTGTATAATAAACACATAAAACGGTTAAAGATGTTATTGTGATGTATGTCGCGTATAACTTGCGTACATATCATCCATGTATACAATTTGCGCTAATATATAGGCCCGATGTAGACGTGGACAGAAACTATAGTAGTTTTACAGTATAAAATTATTTACACGCGCTCACAAATCTGAATATTGTTACCCAAACGTTTCAATCACTTTTGCGGTCACTAATCTATCTCGAAGGGTTGTAGTGGGATGCTTAATAGTACATTATTAAATAAATGAGATCACCTTTTGATCGAATTTCGATTATAATTAATTTTACTGGCATGTATCAAGGGATCTGTGATTGAACGACGTCTCGTCCCATGATATATGTATGTATATGTGCTGGAGGCATGTAGCTATATGTAGCCGTATTCATGTAATTTTTAAGCTTATAAGACATATTTTGTAAAAATATATCATTCTGCACTTCTTCTACGAGCATGTATAAACTCCTTAAAAAAGGAATGGAAATAATTCTCTAAACGTATTAATATAAAGACTATAAGTATATATACTCAGCTGCTACATCTCTTTGTTATGCAGGGTTATCTTATGATGTCCCTCCAACAGAAAGAGATGATCCCTGTACCAAAACAAAGTGGTTAAGTAGCATGCTCAAGTTAATTGGCTGACGATGAGATACTAACGTCGTCGCTGTCTAAAGTTTTATTTTTTATACTATAGGGGTACAGACGAACAGACGGGTCACCTGATGGTAAGTGACACCGCCGTCCATGGACACTTGTGACTCAAGAGTCACAAGTGTCCATGGACGGCGGTGTCATGGAGCTGCCCGCCTTTGAGGGTGATGAGGGATGGGGGATGCAGGGAGCGGAAAGAAGAGAGGAGGGATGAGGAGATGGAAAAAAGGAGAAAGGGGATGAGGGGAGAGAAAAGGGAGGAGGGGGAATTGGGCCTCCGGAGACCTCACTCAATTCGGGGAAATGCAACGCAAGCGTTACTTCACAACCGGTTTTCTGTGAGGCCGTGGTATCGCACCGGTCGAGCCGGCCCATTCGTGCCTAAGCATGGCTCTACCACGTACCGTACACCAGTACGATGGTGATCAAACTGCTGATAAACATACTTATATATTTTTAAATACATGCATATTATAGATAAACTTACAATCATTTGTCTTAGATTTGAATCGAACCCACGACGTTTTGCGTAGCAGTTAGGGCTACAAACCACTAGTCTAACAAGTCAGTCAATTTGTTTATCTTCATCATAATGTTGGGAATTGGGATGTATTCAATATTGAGGCAATGAATGGCAAAGCAAACAAAGACAAGTTAGGCTAGTGCTTTTCTATTCCCAGATTCATAATATAGACGATATTGTTCCACTAATATTACAAGTAATATAGAAGGCTGATGCGGAACTACAGCAAGGACAGTCCACATTTTTTGTAACGACCTGTAGGCGTCTATATAGCTTAAAAATAATAATATAATTTGGGTCTTTTCTAAAGCCAAGGAGACGCCATGTGAATAATATAAAAAAATAGTAATAGAAGTAGATTTCACAATTTCTGAAACTTTTATAAATAAAAGTTTAAAAGTTTCGATGAAAAATATAGAATCTATGTCTCAGACATTAAATGAGGTAAAGTCGTGTGGACTTCGTTATAGGTATTTTTTAAACAGAGTTTTATATAACGTTTATAAGATAATAAATATCAACATATATATAATAATTAAGTGACACCCGTCGTCCATGTTTCCAGCATGTTTTATAGCCTTTATTATAATTGCTCTATCCAATACAAAAGGTTTTTTTCGAATCCGGACTTCCAGAAATTAGCGCGTTTAAGAAAAATAACAAAACCTCTTTACCTTTATTATATACACAAATTCTCAAGCACAGAAACAACAAAAAACCTACCTTCGATCTTGTCTTTTTATTCAAATTAACAACAATACTACCGCATCCACACATCACGAGGTACGCGTCCGTTACCCGCGTGACGTCAAACGCAGCCTTGTCTCGGCGTAAGGGCACTACGACACGCATGAAAATAGCTTAATTTAGACAATAACTCAAATTGATCACCATTGCATGACACGGAGCAACTGTTATTTGAACTAACGCCGTAGTCAGAAGTGTATCAAACACCCACACCCTGCCAATTGGAATCTAGTGAAAATGAATTATAAACTTCATTTGGTCATACCGATTTTTTTAATGTATTTGGTGTTACTGAAAATGATGCAAAGATTCCTAGGATACTCTACTGATCCAAATGTACTTAAGCATATAGAAATGGTAGTGGAATAGATAAACTCACATACTACATTTAAGTGCGGTGCGGTATCACCCCCTCACAGAAAATCGGTTGTGAAGCCAAAATTTGTGTAGTTTCCTGAGGCCATACCCCACTCATTTTTCCCCTTCCTTCATACCCCATCTCCTCTTTCATATCTCCTCATGCCCCCTCCTCGTTCCCCTCCCCAAATCCCCCTCAAAAGCAGGTGTTCATGGACGGCGATTGTCACTTACCATCAGGTGACTCATCTGTACGTCTGTCCCCTTAAATTAAGAAAAACCGTACTTGCATGTATACCAAGTCTAAACACATTACAACCTTTAGCTCTGTGCGGCAAAGTTTGGTTAGCTGCTGCTCATTGGTTATGGTTTTTATAACGAACCATGCAGTTCATTGAAAATGACAATAAACCACATTGTCATGGGTGGGAAATGGCAGAAATGGACATGAATTAAAATACAGCCTGTATAGCATATGTAATATGTATATATTAGTATATATGCTATACAGGCTGTAATAATAATAATAACTTTAGGCACGAATAAGTATGCTCGACGGGGTAATACCACGACCCTACAGAAAAATGGTTGACAAACAATTCTTGTATTGTATTGATATGATGTTTCCTGCAATGGAAGAATGGAGATTCGCGTTCTCGCGGTTATAGGCAAGCAGTGGAACACCGGGGTAGGTTTTAGTCGGTAAGAGTCCGACATACTCCTTCACCCCAACCCCATGGGGAAAGGAACATTCATGAGGATCTTCCACCACCAAAAACAATAATGCTGTTTCTTAGACGTTACACAGTTTTGGCTCATTTTGTAAATATGAAATTTAGGTCAAATTAACGTTGTATGAAAAGAGCATTATACAAATTGAAAATTATATGAAATGAACGTTATATTAAATTGAAGCATACATTAAAGGTTATATACAATATATTAAATTATTATAAAATTATAACAGGTTCTGCCTAAAGATGATTGACTTATAAAATTATGAGTTTTTAATGTACATAAGATAAATGAATGTTTGCCAAACGATTTTCTGCAAAACGAAGTTTATGCCATCCGCTGTTTTGCAAAATAATATTATGACTTTAAAAGTTCTGCTATAAAGGATAGAAGACCCTTCAAATCGATCCTATGACATGTGGCTTAGCAATCTGGATTACTAAACACTAGACCTACAGGCCAGTCTGTGACGGTTGATCAGTGTACCTGTAACTTCTGACGACTCGACAGAGTCATCAACTTCTGACAATATGGTAAGTCATATCTATGTATCTTTAAGACCTAAAAGAGGAGTAGCGATAAAGCAGGGCTGGACATAACTTTGAATTTTATCTTTCAAAAACTATAAGTAACACAAATATATATATATATAGACACACTAACCGTAACCCTTTTGTTCCTCAGTCAGGTAAAAACGTCACCACAAATCGGTAAACCGTTACCGGGGTCAATAAAACTTAGGTAATCCAGATAAAAATCGTTAACCAATTTGGTATACACAAGTCATTCCAAAGCTATTTATATTTTATATTGATCGATGAATGAAATAAGGAAGAAACAATTGAGATTAGATCAACAATCAATATATATTTGAATATTTTATTTCAAAATTCATTACCATGGCCGAAATGTAATGTGCGTATACGCTTGAGCGATGGTGCGAAAACTTGCGAGTGTAACCTGTCGGCCTAGTTACTCAGATAAAGTTTAATTTGAACTGATAACATGAGCATCACGTATGAAAGACTAGTTATTAGTCTCGACTTCGTTTTCGTGAAAAGGTTGTACATTTTTTTTGATAACAAAATAAATACGCATGTGTTTTTCCTGACTATAATCTATCTCTGTGCAACAATTTTGTGATTGAGTAGTAGTAGTCAGACACCGGCATACATCAAAATTTTCCCCAGTGTAGTTTCACATTTAAAGAGAAGACCAATTAATTAATAATTGAAATTGAAACTTTGTTTATGATATATTGGGACAGACGAACTAACATATCACCAGATAGTAAGTGACAATGGACACCTACAACTTAGAAGTCGTAAGTGCGATGCTTACTGTAGATAGTGATGAGGTGGGGGATTAGTTGAGGGGGCATTGTTTGTGATCACGGAAACTTCATATTAATACCAATTATTTATTTTCATTTACTTATAAAAACTCCATCACCTTTGACTATTCAACAGGACAAATCTGGATATTCTGTCGATTGCTATTAGTTCATTCAAGTTTAATGAAACAAATATGCTGAGCTTAAAGAGCTACCCCTAAAATTTTTGAAATCGCAATCATTCGTGAACACTTAAATAACAATTTAAGGGTTCCATTTTAACTTTCAAATATTATCGAACTGATTTGTAAGAAGGTCGTTACTGACACAGATACTGCAGTAAAAAGATTCTTTATATTTTACTGACAACTAGTTGTCACTAACACTAACAATTTATGTACATACTATTTTTTTACAGAAAAACATAAGTATACTACGCGGAACAAATTCCTCAAATTTCTATTAAATTCTTGTCAATATGTGAATATGGAATTAACCACAACCTATAGTTTGTGTGGTTATATGACTAACATCAGTCCCCAATAATGTTCTTATACGGGGAATAATCCACTTAGATTCTATGAGGATTTTGAAGTAGTGATTCATTAAATTGTTCTGAGAATGTTTTATTATGATGATTGATAAATTCTATTGATTAATCATCTCGTCATAGCAGAAATCTTTATGCTGTAGCGGCTGTACGTGAGTGTACCTACAGTGTGAAGTGCATCATAGACTCGATCGTCAGTCTTTGTAAGACACTCTATGTACGAAACCGGAACAATAAACACGTTATTACCGCACACCATCTTTATATTTATCCATGTATTGATTTTTTGGTTATGACACCACCCAACAGACGAATCTATGTACGACGTTGTGGTTTCCAAATTGTCTAAAGGGGCTATTCAACAGGTGACATACCTCATAATGGATCTCCCAGCTGTAAATAAGGTTGATACAGCGCCTTCTTACAATTTACCCCCCAAGACGATCGGCGCTCATCATAAGACGCCATAACACGCGGTGACGGACAACGGTATGGTTTAAGTCGGTTCGAGTTCGACATACTCGTAAATCTTACAATTGACCCCGATCAGTTGACGACGCCTGACGTTTCCTCAAAAAAAGCCATTGGACATTTGCCCATAATAGTCGAATAGCAAGAAGAAAATTAGTTGAAGTAATTGGTCGGTATTTGTTTACATAAGATTGCCAAGGTGTAGACTATTACATTTTTATTTAAAAACTAGGTATCAAACAAACATGTTACTCTTAAGAAATAGGTACCAAACAAATATCAATCCCTATGATACTTCGTCACGCGGCAGAGACAGTTGAGAAAGAAGTCTACCGTCAGCTTGCATCATTCACGATGACGGCATTACAAATAGATAACCAACAAAGGCAGCCATGTATTTGTTCAGCATAAGTTATCTTACCTTTTAAGATTGATAGGTTTTTAAATATAATGTAATATAATTATATGTATATATAATATATATTTTTATAATATACTAAAGAAAATAATACAAAAGAAATATATACCTTCCCTTTGTACCATTTTCAAATAATATGAATAATACTTCTAAATATAATAATAGTGTACAAATAAAGTATTTTCTATCTATCTATCTATATATAGGTATTTAATTATTTCTAAAACATTTTCTTCAGAAAAAGTAAGTTTTTTAGCTATATTTGTATGTTTTTATTCAATTTTTACTGGAAATTTTTGAATCGTTTATGGGTTGTGAAGGGATGAACCTTGAATTGCAAGGATTTCACATTCATAGCTGAAGTGAAGTAACTCATGACGCGTGTAAACGACTTTTCATTTGTAAAACAGATGTGTACAGGTCGGGAACTTAGGCTCTATGTATTTATTCATAAAGGTTAAAATATTTATGTTGTTTCATAACAAGAACGAAAACATGCGAAGGACAACTCTTGATATTTTAAAACAGTGCTAGTATTCAAATGTAATCAATAGGCTACGTAATGCAAGAGTTGTTTTGTATTGTAATATATCCGGGAATGTTGCAATAGACTGAGGGTTGGGGACCCAGATAACGACTTTATTATATCGTAATATATTTAGAGTAGATATACTTTAGGTATATACTCATCATCGTCATACTCATGATGTTGACTAAAATTTATGTTAGTACATAGGCATGGTAAGCACGTTGTTAGTTATTCTTCGTTAAGGGCATAAATTTTGCGGGGCTGATTTTTCCTCCAGGGAGGTCTCTGGAACTTAAACCAGCGTTAAACAATCGACTTCAGTTTGTCAAGAGAACTAGTGTCTCCTGTTCCCTTTCCACCGCTAGTTTAGCTAGCATTACAATGCACTAATTAGCAGAACGAGGTTGCAAACATGCTCTCTCTTCGGACTCTCCAGAAAGACACAATCCACGCCGATTTTTCCAAAGTCAGTTCACTCATTCAGAGTACTCCACCATAGTATGGATTGCGGTATTCTTGTGTGAGCTCTGCAGTTTTGTCACACGAATGTTGGTTCTCGGCCTATGCTACACAGGCACTTCGAGAAGCAACAATGTCCTGTGAGGACTATATATAGGTCGCAGATGCTGCCATGACGCCTCTAAGTCCAGTTCTCCAAGTTTCAAAGTTCTCAAGTTCTCTAAGAGTCTTACGGCCACAAACGTACCGAGTCCTACATATATCAACACATAAAACATTGACCATAGACCTGTTTGAGTTACGCAACCCTTAATGATTCAAATAATAAAATCGTTACGTACAAAACAATTTATGCATCAGCAACATTCAAAACCTGTAGTTCCTCCAAGCAATTGCATATTAATAACCACGTCTTGCCCGAGCAATTATCACTTTATCATATATATCTGTATCACATATTTCTCTTCAACCTTGCCTCTATGGAATAGGGGTGAGGTTCCTTTGCAGGATTTCAACAAAGACATTAAGCAGATTAGAAACCGTAACGCGTATGTGAGAATGGTCTGGCTTATCGCAAAAGTTGGCGTGCATATTAAATAAACTTTTCCCAGACGAGAATGTGCTGGAAAGTGTTACAGCACAAGTTGTATTTTTTTAATAATTAAAATGATAAACGAATTTATTAATTTCACTTTTTTTTATTAATTACATAGCAGAAATGGCACACATGAAGTATTCTCCTTTGTTTTACGACCACAAACTTACATTTTCAATATTCTCCAATTTTATAATAATTAAATAGTATTTTGAAAATAAACGCTTACCATGCAGATAATTACTATATAATTCATAGAGTATAAATTATACGTTAATATGTAAATGTCTTAAACGATCAATTAAAGATAAATGTTAGTTATGTTATATTAATCTTATTATCTTTTATTTAATATTTATTTTATTTATACTGCACTAATTTTATTATTACGACAGCAATTAGCATAAATTTTACTCATTTATATATCTGCACTGAGGTGTACCTTTCAAGACCCATATTATACACAAATACACATACTCGTACACTTTAAGTGTAGCACGTGAAGGTATTGGTTATGAAATGCGAACATCATTATATTAAGTACTTCCTCTAACCTCAAGACTGTTGCTTGTTTAGAAATAATTAGGCCTGTTTAAGTAATTGTAAGAATTGGTTATAGATTTTTTGAAGTGAAAACTTCTTCAGGCGCATTGAGAACTTTTTGGATGACCAAATAGCGTGAAACTCGCGTCATCGTGACCGTACTCACACTCGACGATACAATTCACAAGTTACTTAGTTTTCTCTTCTATCGGCAGTCCCCAAAGACTATAGTATATTTTTATTTCTTCATTTCAAAGGTTTTGCACTAACTCCTAACATACACACAAGATATAACTATATTGTGTATAATTTTTTTACACACTGTTTATGTACAGTAACCAGCTAGCTTCTAGTTCTGACAATTACAAATCTACCTTCTACTGACCCTTCATACTCACGCCTATATTCCCGAAGGGGAAGGCAGACTCTTTAAGAATCATAATTTGGTCGCCCTTACGTAATAGATCGCTAGCCCATTGCCGTCCCCTAGTCGCCTTTTACGACAAACACGAGAAGATACGAGACTTAGACGGCTGTACTGATCGAAGAAGAATAAAATAAAGAGAACTTCAATGTAGCGAACATTAATATACACTCTGATCTTAGGTTATTAATTGTATCAACAAATCTTGACCGAATCATGTTCATTCATGAAAGAAGTTACGTTAAAAAATACTAATATATACAGTTGAACATACATACTTACAAACACTGACGCATATATCAACGAAGGGGTAGGCAGCGGTGTATCAACGCTAACATGCTGAAAACCATAATTTTGGGCCAAGAATATTACCGTCTATGTTTAAACTTAGTTGAATTCATAATTTGAAAAAGGCCAAAGGCTTACAATAAAAAAACATGGCAATCATAATACTAACATAGTAAATACATGCAATAGTTCAATTAAAACATACGGAACTAACTCGACGGAATATCACGAACAAAATATTCCACAGAGCCTCTCTATCAAACAGAATAAACTCTAAAGTATTTAAACAAAAACATATTCTACTCCATATACGTTTTGAGTTTCCATTGGCGTATATATGTACTTACCGTTCCATATTTACTACAGTTATCAGTGTACAGTCATGTCCTATTACATCGCGATAGTTCCAATGCCTGATAAGCCTTAATTGAATGTACTTATCTACATTATTATAACGCTTTCGATAACACATGACGTCATTTGTATGCAAAATAAGGTAAATTTAAATTAAAAACACGTAATAAAAAAAGGTTTGTTCCTAATTAGTGAAAAGCGAATTATCTCGCTAGCGTTATAATGATGTTGATAAATAACGTTCGATATATTTTGTTCTCAATTAGGTAAGTTGCAAATTAACCCGCTGGTATGCAACATGGAAAGCAAGCTATAAAAGCCGTAAGGGTAACAAATGGAAGTCCCTTCAAGCACATACATACATACGTGGGTCACACTGAAAGTGTTTAGAATAGGCCAGTAAGAAAAGCAGCCGATGAAAAATTTATTTAAATGCCGAATTGGGAACTTTTTGGGAATTTATAGATGTGTAAAGAATGCTTTTATCATTTGTTTTTACAAATTGACAGCTTGTCGTGCATCGAAATGGATTTGACTACAGATTTTTTTGCTAATGATTTATTACGACTTTCGTTGCGGTCTTACTCAACAACAATGTTACGATAGACTTCGATTGGCATTTCATTACCAAGTTCCATGTCGTGCCGTTTACAACTTGCTTAATGTGTTTAAACGTGTTTGTCATAAACTCACTGATGATTATTCGGCGACTACCGAAGAAAACGTGAGTGCTGTGCGGCTAACGACAGAAGCTGATAGGAGGGTGACATATCAACTGATTTGGGCAGGTTTAGGCACTGGTATGAGTCAAATACAAAAAGTTTTACATGAACATTTAGGAGTCAGAAAGCTTTGTCTAGATGGATAACTCATAATTTGACGGAAGATCAAAAACGCCGTCGCATGGACTGGTGCCACTCAATGATTGAAAAATATGACCGAGGTGACTCGAATGCTGTATATGATATATATTATTATTTATATTATTCGTGACCTGGGAGTCATTTTCGATACTTCTTTTTCTTTCTGTCATCATGTAGATTATGGCTCTGTAGGAGTGTGAATACTCGTACTCTGTCTGATAGATAAGAGTCCGATCCCTCAGTTGCCTTTTACGATACCACCGGGTAGAGCTAGGGTGGCCCTTCTCTACTCTTCCGAGAACCACACGGCACTTTTTCATTTGTAAGTGAATTAATGACCGAAACATCGGTAGATTGTGGTTAGATTCAAACCCAGATGTATATTAGCATGAGTAAAGAATTCTTACGACTCTTACCATCAGGTGATCCGTCTGCTCGTTTACCACTATCTCAAAAAAATTTATCAACAGAACAACTAAAGAAATACTAATGGCTGAACAAATTAGAAGATAATTTAATACATGTATTATGAGATTAGGAACATTTTTCAAAAAGCAGGTAACTCGCAAAGTTTAGGATCTGGGTCCTTATCATCCATTGTCATACTGGCGTTTCTACTTGTAGGTCAACTAATTTAAATTTAAAGAACTGGTTATACCTGGTAAAACTGCCACAACAAACGTTGGCTCAAGTAGTAAAACACTAGATTTTTGTACCAAAGTCACAAATCAAAGAGCTGTTAGGCCTTCGTCATTTAGACTAGACTAGACTTCGGACAGATGGACAGATGGGTCACCTGATAGTGTCAACCCATGGTCACCTGCAACTCAAGAGTCTTAATTGAGCTACCCGCCTTTGAATAAGATACTTTATACCTTGTTTTTAATATATACACATTGCAATATGCACTTATCAAGTTCAAAGGTTACATATAACTATTACTGACCTACCTCAAGTATATAATTCTTACTGGCATTATATAATTATGTCATTCAGCGCATTTTAGTCAGCGCATTACAGTAATATAAAGCGCTGTCTAAGAATTTAGATTAATTGAAACTATATTACTTGCACTTTTTACTCGAACTACGTGCGTCACACTCGCAATTGAGTGCTATTATATTATAGACCCTTTGTTCGCTAATACGTCACTACAATTTCAAGACAAATGGAACGTTCGATTGACGTTTTTTTAACAAGGCTTTGTATTTTTGTGGTACTAATAATAAATTAAATTGTCTATAGCACTCAATATTTTTGACTTAATGCATTATAAAAACGGTAATTTATAATTTTCTAAATAAATCAAGGCCCCAATATAGTAGCAGAAAACGTTCTACATACATAAATGAATAATATTTGCATAAACATAATCGGGTTCAACTCCCTTCAAAATTTGTCATTAGCTTCTTTAGTCGTGTGACAAACGTAATCGCCAACTTCATTACCGTCTTCAAAAAAGGAGGAGGTACCGTGTTCGATTGTAAGTGTAGGTATCTTTTTTTTATAAATGTATGTTAAAGGATTTCTCCGCCAATTTATGACCGATTTTCAATATTTTTTTTTCGAAAGATTATAATTTTGCTATGGTCCCATTGCATAAAAATCAGGATTTGGGTTTAATTTCCTTAATTTCTAAATTTTAATGATAGAATGTATTTTATTTATTATTCAAAATTTAAGTAAAAAATAATTCCTAAAATTTCTTAAATAACGAAAAAGTTTTAAAATTGCATGTTTTTACGATTTAAAGTATTTTGCAAAGGAATTAGAAAGGTGGTTATATATATTTTTTAATTTAATTAATGTAAATTTTTTTTTTAAATATAAACAACTTTACTTTATGACTTTTATGATGTGGAGAATCATTTCATTAAACTTCTAGCTTCAACTGACCATATCGGTAAAATGTAAACGTTTAAAAATATGTCAGTCCAAGTTTATCCATATCATTAGAGTTTCATATAAATGATAAATAACTAACTTCCTTGTCAAAATAAAATTTACCTAACAATTTTTTAAAACACTATTTACACATAACTATTCGCTTTTGAAAACAAATCATTTTAAGCCACCATGATACATATGACACTGTTTTTTTTTTAGAATAGGCCAGTAAGAAAAACAGCCGATTAAAAATGTATGTAAATTTTGAAATAGGAACTCTTTGAGAATGTGTAGATGTGTAATGACTAATGAATTCATATTATGTCATTTGCTTTTACAAATTCGCGGCAATTTTATTCTACTTTAAAAAATGTCAGTCATGCATCGATTTAAATACAGAAATTTTTGCTCAAAGATTTATTACGACTTTTGTTGCGGTCTTACTCCACGAAAAATGTATGATTGCCACATTCTTTGGAGGGAAGGAACATTTCGCAACATCATTCTAGAGAATAAAAGGACTGTTCCAGATTGGTGTATCAGTAGTCATTGTTTACCATATGTCTTGGAAAACTGTTAGACTGCAGCGCCCAAGAAGCAGGATCCTCCTCCATCACAACAATGTTCCAACTCAATGAGCAAGCATATTTCATGATATGCTCATTGATTTTTAACCTAATCAAGTTACTAACTTTTGAACACATAAATTGTTTTAAAAATATACAGATCTAAGTTTTCTATACATAGACACATATACCGAATCTATATTGGAACTGGGTAAGAAGAAACAGATGACATTTCTCTGGAATAATAAGTAGCTATTATGCTATTTCAGACTATAATCCATATCTGTTCTAAATTCTGTTCAGATCCGTACAACCGTTTTGGATTGAGTAACAAATACTTTCGCAGTAATGATCGCAGTAAGTAATAAATAAGGTAATGACAATTTCCGCCTTTGCAAGGACTTTTCGTCATTCCTTTTAATGAAATCACTTATCATTAAAGTGTTTGTATAATATACATATATGTACCTAATATTTTAAGACCGTACAGCGTGGAATAAGCCGAAGAACCCCTTATCTGTATTCGCCATAATTGCGTTGACGTCACTTGCCTGAACTGAACATTATTCAGTCTTCGTCATTTGAATTGTAACGGTGTAGTTGGTTGAATACGCCTTAGTTATATCAGTTATTTATGAGATGTGAACAGAGTTTACCTTTCGGCCTTAAACGATCTTATTGTGCTCTTAATATGAAAGTGTAAGTGCATAGGTCAGAAAATCAAGTGTGTGATCCATCAAACCTGTAACATTAACATAATATAGTTCAAAAAGTAAATTAGAAAATAAGTAGATAAAGTGTCTTATATCAGTCTTGGTATCAGCACATTGCATGTGTTCTGGTAGTTTAGAGCAAAGCCTATTAACGAAAAAAGGTTACTAGTGAGAGTTTTAGTACAGAAAATAAGAGAGTAAGAGAACGAATCTGTTACATGATAAGCCCAGCCAGCAGCAAAGCAACAGCCAGTTCGAGTTACATGATATGCGACTCTGACTGCTGACCTGCTTAAGCTACGAGTACACTCCCCAATATAAGCAATATCCTTTGCCTTTTCTTTTTATCCTCCCTTTTCCTCTCAACATACTCCCTCTCTTAACATTAATTCTAAGTGCCCGGATGACGGAATAGGCTAGCCCTCTATTTTTTTCGTTTTTTTTATAAAGATTACTAGTAACGTGTTGTTACGTAAGTAGGACAAAATTATAGTCAAACAAATAATGGCGTTTAATACGCCTCTACCTACCCCTTCGGCAATGATAATCGTTAGTGTATGTTTGTATATTGCCTTCGCGCAAATTAAAAATAGTTGGGTAAAGCGACACCTAGTTAAATACTAACGCAACTTGGTACCCGTATGAATAGTCTGTGTAGGGATCATACTCACGCAAATGCAAACGAATTAGTATATTCCAATTTACAAAAAAAATCGAACCTTTGCCTTAGAGTTAAGTACTAGTTGTTGTTTATAACATATGTTAAACATATTTTTATTAAGTAACCGTAAACCCTGCAAGCTACTTGATCAGCGGCAGACATCAAAGGACCTTGACCTGCGCTTTGTCAGAATGAGTTTTGTTTTATTTATTTTTGGTGCGCGAACGATTTTTTAATAGTTTTTTAACTTGAACCGAAGGCGTGACGACAAAACTCAAACCAAAAATCTGTTAAGATTCGTCGCAAAGAACTAAAGATTTAAATTTAATAATTTAATGAAATAGTTGCCTTTACACACAGCAGCACTAACATCTCAAAAACGTGTCCCATTTGTGTAGTGTACGCACTACACAAATGGTACTGCTTCGATAATTCAAAATAATTTGTACAGAAGAAAACAAGAAAACAAGAAACAGTCATTTGGTAGAAGTAATTGCTTACAATGTGGGTTAGATAAAATCTATAGTAATATATATATATATATAAAAGATAATATACGAATGTTGAAGGGTTTTTGATTGTTTTTTTTTGTTTAAACACGATAATCTGCTAAGCTAGCGTCTCTGTGGTGAATGATTCATCATCATTTCGATTTGTATTAGATTGAGTTGTTATAACGTGGAAGAGCCCTGCTTCGGCAAATGGGCCGGCTCGACTGGAGTATCACTACGGGCTCACAGAATCTTCTTCCTTCCTTCTCTTCTTCCCCCTCGTCCTTTCCCTCTTTCCACTCGTCGTTTTCCATTCCCCTCTTTCCCCTACCCAAAAAGCCGAACAGTACTCTTGTCAGTTGAGTTGTTCAGGGGCGGCGGAAGTCACTTACCATCGGGTGACCCGTCTGCTCGTTTGCCTTCCTATACTATAAAAAAAAAAATTTTGACCCATAATGTAGGCGACTCTTAGGAGCAGTTTATCCGTGTGTGTAGGAATCTATCTGTTATTATATCTGCAAATTGAATATTCGTTGGTAATATAAAAAGCTAATTTGACACTGCGTGGGTCAAAGCAATCTCAGTTCAACTCTGAGGTAAGTTATGATGCGACCTCGCTAACCTAGAATGGACAACAAACTAGGTCATTTTTTTTATAGATGACCTTGACCCCTTGTAATGTGAAACTATCTAACTACTTAATAACATTATCTTTATATTTAGCACTATTAAGTGAATTTTGGCACAAAGCTACGGTTTCTAGTATATTTATATAATTGTCTACTTTCTCTTAGACCCGACAACAGTGAGTTCGAGTGAGCATACAATTTTACGTCCCGAGCACAGCTAGCTCGAGTTATTGTTCTGCCCTTTTTCTCTCATGGTTCTCGCGGTCTACGGCATTAGGCTTGCCAACTATTGGATTCGTTGGACCAAATTCTGATTGGCATAATATAAGACAAGTATTCTATACACCGTTGCCTAAAAATTGTATGTATGTATATGTATATAACAATTTGTTGACATAAGCTTTAAGCTTACCGAAAGCAGTTCATGACATCGCATCGTGAACATTTTTTATTTAACAAAAATTTATTTTCCAGTACAGTATTTTTATAGTGCCGGAAAAAAAAACAGAATATAAATTGGCGCTTTACAAGGATCTCGAAACCAGAACCCTTTTTATTTGATAGACGTTACACACTGCACCCCTAAGGAGCGGAGAGTGAACATATACGCCATGAAATGCGGGGAACGGTTAGTATACCATAATTTGCATGTTTTTTTATAATATCATATAGGAAAAGATGTTAGGCCAAGCTCAAACAATAGCAAGACTACTTCACGAGCCACTCAAGGTTACGCTTACTTTGTCTAGCTCTATTTTTAATCCTACCGTTTATAGATAACACAAAACATGCATTTTGAACAAAACTAGTAAAACTTGTAGCCATTAATAACGCCCCCTGTGCTGCAGGTAACCTATGATGTAATTCTATTATAATTTACATTTTAAATTTGCTGTATATTATATTTTAAGGAAAATAAATATATTTATTAATACATATATATATTTATTAATATATTTTTCAATGGTCATATGAAGATAAGTCTTTTATAGTGTATGCATATGTGCATTAATATGTAATATACGGGTTGACTTGAAAACCTCAACAATGATAAACTTAGTCTCTGTATTTTAATGACCGATGTCCTCACTTATTGGAGCCTTGCGATCTTAACAGATTCAAGACATATTACTAATTTTAGAAGTGGTTGCAACGCGACTTCTTCACAACATACCTCTTGGAATATTTGGAGTTGGGACACCAATTTCAAATGTTAAGAAATTTAACAAATATCGGCAAAAAAGCGCTAAGGCCCCTGGCACATAAGCAATAAAAATTACTCTTCATTTAAAATTAAATGAAGTCTATGGTTCGAATGCTAACTTCAAATTGTATTATATGTTGGATGATATTTGGTAAAACGTACTGTTCAAAATTTGAAAAATTTAAAACAAAACTTGTGTGAACAGAAAAATATAGATACCTCAACCTCTGCTTCAAACAAACTCAGAAGCGTCTGGGGAAACAATTTGTCACTTACGCCGCGAGATCTCAATTGAAATTATAACTCCGAGACCCCGCAACTAAACGGATGAACAGTTTTATTCGTCTGATCGCTGATTGTATCGCTCTCAATATTACATTCTGCAGCCGTAACTGTACTTGCGTAGATACAGTTTTAGGATTATGATGAACTTACTTTCTCCTTCGTAATATACATATTTGCTCAACCTCTGCTTCAAACAAACTCAGAAGCGTCTGGGGAAACAATTTGTCACTTACGCCGCGAGATCTCAATTGAAATTATAACTCCGAGACCCCGCAACTAAACGGATGAACAGTTTTATTCGTCTGATCGCTGATTGTATCGCTCTCAATATTACATTCTGCAGCCGTAACTGTACTTGCGTAGATACAGTTTTAGGATTATGATGAACTTACTTTCTCCTTCGTAATATACATATTTGTAGGTTTCATATTACCGGCCATACTTTTTTGAATTTAAATTGCGAATAGACAGGCAAGTGAGCCATTCACTCTACTTTGGTGGCTTCTTTGTTCATAAAAGTTCTTACATACATTTTGTAAGGAGATGGGCATACATATCGAGGACTTTAGGATGACTTGTAATGCAGATTAAAATCTTTAAGGTGTATTAAGGGGTTAAAAACACTGCAGGTTCTCTTACAAGTAACTAACTTATCTCTTAGCACTATTACTTACAATACTGTAAAATATTAAAAAATATATGTTATGTTTTGACTCGTGGTTCTCGGTGGAGGAAAATAGAGCTACCCCATTGCTTCCCATGGATGTAGTAAAAGGCAGTAGCTTTGCCCCCTATTGCGTTAGTTGTACCTAATTCTCATTAGCAAAATTTAGGTGTTTTATACACCTCCGCCTACCTCTCAAGGTATATAGGCGTGAGCGTTATTCTAATCTTAATACAAATTGTTCTTTATAATGTAAATTTTACACATGGTGCTGCTATTTAACTGAATAGTTTACTATAGGTACTTTGTATGCGTTAGTCGTGAGAAAACCTACACACTTTATAAGAAAAGAAGTATTTCACAACAATCAAAATATAGAGTACAGCTTGTCTGCTATATGACAGTTTGTTTTTTTATCAATGTCATTTCTATTTTAAAACTTGCTTGTTCTTAAACCCCTGGACTTGTAGTTTTTATAACGGATTGACTTATTTTGGTTTAGTTTTTATTTTATCTTAGAGTTGTCTTGTTCGAAATACATCTTAGCTATTATTCAAGAAAATTTATGTAGCTCAGAATATAATAGAATTTATTTTCCTGTTTAACAAAGTTATGGTGCATTACAATTTTTATTTTTTTATTACAAACGTTAGAAGATCATCAGCTCTAGAATAATCGTTGTAGGGATTTTGTTGATTTATAAACTTTAAATGATCAAATACACCATATGCATCCATGTATGGTATATGTATATTAATAATATTGTATTTTACAATAATTGAATAATTATTTTTTAAGCATAAATAAAAGATTAAGAGAACACTTTAAAAGTAAAGTGGTTTGTCTGAATAACAACGAAACGTAAAATATTTATGAAGTGGAACATTTTTTTTTTGTTACCTAAATTTATTAGATATTATTTGTTGTAAAACGACTTACGATCTTCATTTAGGGAACAATTCTCGAAATCAGCAAAGTGTAAAACTCTGTATTAAAGGTTATGTCCCCAATTATGTCTTCTTCAGGTGAATCGAGCAAGTTGTAAATCAAAGATACTACTATAAAAAATCCTAAGAAACGGTTAATTTAAACATATTATATTAGTTAATTTAATAACAACCTCTATGATATATTTTCACAAAAAATTACAATAGTGCGTAATTAACACGATGAGTGCTATTTAAGTTGTTCCAAAAGAGATAACATCTCGCACGCCTCAGATAAAGAGATTTAATATCCTGTCAACTTTTTTATGGTAATCTTGAGTAAAATCACTTGTACTGTTACACAATATTTATTTAATAAACCTGACCGGTTATGCCTTATGGCATTTTTAGAGGTTGCTAATTGTTTTGGAAGTTACTGCAGAACAAATATATTAAATTAATATGTTATTAAAATTAGATGTCACTATATCAATATTATAGTATAGTCAGTAATATGCAAGTACCGCCAAGTGCCAATAAATGACAGTATAAATATTTTTTTATCGTAATTTTTCCTAGAATTTTCCAGAACAACGTGTGTGCACGAAAACAAAATTTTGGCTGAATCTTTATCCGTCTTGTCTTTCGTCACTTATTCTTCCTTCTAAATATCTTCCTCTTTTCTTTCTTTAAGATGAACAAATTTACTCCATTTATGTAAAACTTTGTTAATTAAAGATTTTATTTTTTATACTATAGGGGGACAGACGAACAAACGGGTCACCTGATGGTAAGTGGCAACCGCGGGAGGTTGCAGGGAGGGAAAAAGAAAGCAGGGATGAGGAGATGGGAAAGAGGAGAGGGGGGTGAAGGAAAAGGAAGTAGGAGAGGAGAGGAGGAGTTGGGCCTCCAGAAACCCTACTAATTTCGTTGGACACCTGCCCTTTGGGAATGCGGGAGTGAGCACATGACTTGTAGTGAAAAATTTTAGCGGTAGTGCTCAATTCACAATTAAAAAGTAAATTGACTGCAGTCGGAAGACAAATTTTATTCCCTCACGCGTACATAGTCTCGTACATGACCGATTGACAGACTTCCTTATGTTGTCTTCGAGCTGTAATAACCGTGTTCAATGATTTAAGTTTTTTATTAGGTAACCGGACAATACCAGTTTTTTTATGACTGAAATACCTATCTTCGGGCTTGTATTTTTTTAACTTGATAAGTAAGTTAAGCCGTTGTTTATTTTTATTTAAAATGAAATTATTTCTTTCGTAAAATCCTAAGGGATCACTTTTGCGAAGGATAGACCACCCACAAACACTGCGTTAGTCGTTGGAATCGAATAAAGCCATCCCAAGTTTTCCCGTGAGTGTCGTAAAAAGCGACTAAGAGGTCGGACTGTTGTCGATCTGACTGACTTTATTACGTAAGCGGGAGTAAATTATGCCTATCCTTTCGGTTATATAGAGGTGCGTAATTATGTAGAAGGGTAAATAAAAAGTACAGACTACACTAATGAAGAGACCTAGACGGAAGAGTGCACGTTCAACGGATGACTATTTCACTCGCTGTTTCATTAACTCTGTTTTACTTAACAGTATAGGCTAGTCTGGTTATCATTTCAGAAAAAGGAAATGATCACAATTGAACTAAAATAACTTTTTTGGTTAAAAAATTTTCAATAACCGCATGCGCAGTAGCAGTCAGATTTGGCTAGCCGAACTTTCGATTCCTTACTTGAATGGTATTTAAGTTTCATTGTGCAAAATACATATAGGATGCTATAAAGTAAGCTTGATAAAAGCGTTGTTATGAGCTCTAAGCTAATATCTAATATATATATGCAAAACAAAAAAAAACTACCTATGTCAGTTAAAGACTTTGCAACCATACAACCGATGTGCCCCAAACCGGTTTCATTAGAAGGGCAATAATGCGAAAATGGTTTTAGTACACTAAAACAATGCATTAGGCACACTTCTTTTTTTAGCGTAGTAGCACAAGCTGGGTATCTGGTAGTAGTATACATTCCTGGTACACTTTTAAAATCGATATATTATTATAAATAAATCTCGTGCCACGGTGTTTGTGGTCGCAATCCTCCTCCGAAACAGCTCGATCGATTTTTGTGAATTTTTTATCTATATTTGGTTGGTATGAGAATAGGTCTAAAGTATATTTTACCGATACGTGATTAGTGTGTCCCTATCATGATTTTTTTTAATGGCACTACCACGTGTGCCGGGATAACTAGTACTATATGTACATACATTCATTAGTCTTAAGTAATACAGTAAAATTTATTTTAGAAATATAAAGAATAAGAATTTGTATATAATGAGAATAGATCATCATTCATGTAATGCCATGGTAACATTGAACCCCAGCAAGATGTGTAGTTTCGGACTTTTAAATTTGTGAAATGTCATTATTTAATAATAAAATCGTAGTTAATAACCAGAATGTGAAACTGAATTAATCTAAACCTTTTTAAGGTATTTGAAAACCGCATCCTAAACTGTATTCTCGTATCATAAGTAAACTAAATTTTTAAACTTTATCATTAGAATAATTTCTACATTAGAAAACTCAGACTTCCCGGCATCATATCAGCCAGTTCGAGTTAGGTTTAGGACGGATAGGTTTGCGACCCTGACTTGCTTAAACCATTGCTTATACTCCCAAATTCTCCTTTCTATCCTCCCTTTTATCGGCGTCAGAACACGACGTCACAATGCAGTGAAAAGTTGCAAGCCGCAAAATCGTGAGCTAAGAAAGTTTGTTTAATTTCCACTATTATTATGACACATATACCATATAATAACTTTAATGAAGAAAGCTAAAGTATAATACGATCGGCTTTCGAAGACTCTCTCATAACATGTGTTTTAGCAAAAACTGAGATAAAGTAAATATTTAAGAAAAGACAGTCCAACACGTGAGTTTACAGCTAATATGCATATGTTTCGTCGTTCTACAAAGAATCGGATTTGACTTGATTATGGATTCTCAGTTGAAAGATTACAAATTGAGAAATAGATAAGGATCATAGACAAGGTGGACGAATATTACACATAGCATTCTAAATTTTTAAGACGATTCAAATGACATGTAACGTGACAAAATTCATCAGGTCACCAAGGCTCCAGGGAGCCTCAAAACATAATCCATATAACATAATACTTACATTGCCTCTTTCTTGCTCAGTAAGGCAAAAAGAGATCCATAAAAAACAAAAACCTACCGCTTTATATGTTGGTTATAACTTTTGTCAATAAGTTTCGTTTCCATCAAAGTAATTTATAACTCTGCACAAAGCTTTGTGTGCTGGAAATATCTTTTGCAAGCGTCACCAAACGCTTAAACAAGAACAAAGGCAGTCACGAGAAATGGCACTCAAGACATCACCACTGAAAGTAAACAAGTAATAAACTACTTAGTCAACGATTTGAAGACCATAGTAAGTGGTTTCTCAAACAAACTTTGATCCCTAGAATACTACCTCAGTTGCTGAGTGATGAGGCTTCTAATACCAAGCAGTCTGTTTGTGTACCTATCTCTTCTTTTCACAGTTAAGTGTATATATATGTGTATGTTTACATATTTATTATCTTATATGTGTTATTATATATATCTATATATTCATGTCTATCACAATAGTCAAATTATTCGTTATTTCATTAAATCGTTCACTGCAACTCCTCATGTTATCCTTAACATTTCTCTCCATCCAATGGTTGCCTGGAAGAGATCGCAAATAGCGATAAAGCCGCCAATTGTACAACATTTGGTTTAGCTTTTTCATTGTTTTTATACTTGAACTTTAGTTTGTAAGTATATTTATAATGTTTTGATGTATAAAAAAGAGTATATCCTATCTATCTATCTATCTATCCCTAATATTGCAATATTTAAGTTTTATTTTCGCAACAACAAGTAACCTATGTCCTTTACCTAAGGGGGGTGTTACAATAGTAGCAAGACGGAGGTCATCATAGTAGAAGAATTTGTCTATGATATCCAGTAAGTTTCGTTTTTTAAATCGATATAAGAAACAGGTTACGTTTTTGTCTAGAATCATTAGCTATTTGTTATGATAACCGGCTTTCAATTGACATCATCACTTAATAACATGATACCGATCTCAATTTAACAAATACATTTAAATCTATTTTATAATATACGAATACTCCTAAACAAGTGCATCAAAATGTGTCTATATATATTCTGTTTTTTCTACCATACGCAGGTGAGTACATAAAAAAATAATACTATAAACAAGTATACAAGATTTGTAGCCTACAGAGATTCTTGTTACGTATCACGTTACGTTACGTTACGTTACGTTCTTCTTTAACAATACTTTCCTCCGCGGCAAGTAAATAAAATGCAACATCAGTAGGTACATAATACATTTTATGATTTCTTTTTATACGCATTCTAATTTCCTAGTTGCGTGCTATATTACTATGCATACTTTTGATGTGGCATTCTGCAAAACAAGTCCCGACTCAGCTTGAACCGGATTGACCAGACAATAAGGTTCAATTCAAGCCAAAAACTGTTGATAATATACCTAACTCAGGGATTGTCCAAAAAGTGGTTTGTATCAGAACACGCGTCGTATTTAAACATATTCGCGGACATCAAAACCACCACTTGCTTTATCGAGGGTACATTACCAAAACCGTTTTCTTCCTGATTAGTATTGAAAGGCAATACTAATAATAATAAAATATTAAATATGTAATATTAATACTACTATATACTTTATTAAATAAAAACAAAATAAAATTGATCTCAAATTGCCAGAGAAATAGCTTAACATACATAAAAAATTGTGAACGTGGAAGAGCCATACTTAGGCTATTCATGCTGGACACTAATACAACAGCTTCCAAGAAAACCATTAGACAAACAATGCTTGCATTGTATTACCAAGTGAGTGAAGGTAAAGGAAGCACAACTCACCTTTTCTGTTTTTTCTCCGCTCATCTCCTCTTACATCTCCACTAAACCTTCCTCTCTTCTTTCCTCTCTACCACCCGGCGATTGTCACTTACCATCAGGTGAACCATCTGTTCGTCTGCCCCCCCCCCACCCCTAATAATATTAATTAAATTTAATACTTTTGAAATTTCCTTATCCTCCAGTTTTACAAAACAGACGCAAATACCAGGACTGGCATCCGTTCTGATACTTCTCAATGCTTATGTTTGACAAATGTTAGATAGTTAGTAAACCGATTTCTCGTTTTCATTTTAATTATGAGTCTGATGATCTATTATTTTTAGTCACGTAAGTCGTTAAATATTGGCGTACAGGTTCGGGTAGGCATTATGAACACGTTAGTCAATAAATCAAGCACTTCCCTGAGAATGGCTTTAAGTCAAGGCACCTTAGGGCACTAAATAAATAAAATTATTATTTATTTTATGGCGAAACTTGTTCAAGTTTGTGATACGTCTTTAAAGTGAAAATGACCTGTCCAAATACACAAAAGCGCGGGCACCACCTTCGGGTAACTCTAAGTAAGTTCACCCCCCGCGCCATAACTAAGGTATCATCAGCGTAACTGATAACGCCCAGCACAGGGGGGAAGTCACCTCGAAGGGCCCAGTCGTTTCCCATGTTCCACAGGAGTGGTCCAAGGACAGACATAGCCATTGAAACCACTGAACCAACCGCGGAGTTGACGCTTGATTGCTAGTGACAGTGCCAGCCAGTGCTACCAGTGGGCGCTGACATATGTTTGAGTTCAGTTACTTCGAGGGCTTTCTGTAACGACTTTTATACTTCTAGCGTACATGAAACCTAAATTTTGTTATTTACAAATTTACGAGCAAAACCTAGGTCTGCAAAGTATTTCTAATTTAATCCATGGAAAAAAGTATTGTCCTTAGATCAATTTACATAAAATATTTTTTTTGTGCATTTCAAAAAAAATCTACGATTTTACATTTGTGGTTTGGTTTGCAATAACACTGAACAAAATTATTTCTAGTACTTAAGTAAAATGAAATGAAATATCCAAACCATGAGGTTCCAACTGGCTGAAAGAATTTAGTAAAGTTGTGTTCACAAATGCCTGATAATTTGTTCTACGTTTTGTCAGATACTCAATCAATTCTTAAAATAAAGAATCATAACATTTTACTTAAGGAATAGAAATAATCAAAGCTAGGTAAACCACCGGATCCCAGTCTGCACTTAAAAGCCAAGCGGTAGTAAGGTACGAGTACCTATGCTGTCACACACGTACGCACCCTGGCGGTATTACAATGAACATTTGCGGGTTAATGCTCTTTGTGGCGTGTTTGACATCGAGATTGGCATCTGGAGCGCTCAGTACGTTTTTGCTCACCCGTAACGTTCAACCGAAACCCACGAGATTTCGCGACAGATGTTAAAAATAGTTTTGTTTTTGTTTTCAATGTTGATTTCTGGTTGGTTATCGACAAATATCAACGGTTTTAATACCTACGGCGATCTATCTAGTGGCGGAGGCGTACGAGTGGACAGATGTGTCCATGCTGAACACCTTATTCTTAGTGCACCTTTTACATATGTAAATACACACATACATACTCCCGCCTGTATCCCCGAAGGGGTAGGCAGATGCGTAAATAACGCCCACACTTTGCAGAAGAGGGAGGCAAGCCTATTGCCATCATCCGGGCACTTCAGGGATTAGATAGGAAAAATGGGTTTATTCAAAGTGTAAGAGAGGATGGAGAGGATAAAAAATGATATTGGTTATACGGATGGACTGGGAATGTAAGTCAGAGCTCAAGCAAGCCAGAGACGCAGGCCTATAACTCGAACAGGCTAATGCCGTGAAGTACGTCCCCCTAACGTATTATTTATTACTAGCTTATTAGCTAGCTAGCTATTATTACTACTTACTAGCTTAGAGTGGTAGAGCCATGCTTAAGCACGAATGGGCCGGCTCGACCGGTGCGATACCACGGCCTCACAGAAAACCGGTTGTGAAGTAACGCTTGCGTTGCATTTCCCCGAATTGAGTGAGGTTTCCGGAGGCCCAATTCCCCCACCCCCCTTTTCTCTCTCCTCATCTCCTTTGTCCTTTTTCCATCTCCTCATCCCTCCTCTCTTCTTTCCGCTCCCTGCATCCAACTCAACCTATCCCTCGTCACCCTCAAAGGCGGGCAGCGCACTTGCGACTCTTGAGTTGCAAGTGTCCATGGACGGCGGTGTCACTTACCATTAGGTGACCCGTCTGTTCGTCTGTCCCCCTATAGTATAAAAAAAAAAAAAAAAAAAAAAAGCTGTTACCCGCGACTTCGTCCGCGTGGTATTTAACAAAAAAGTTATTGTTCATTTCGTAGATTTAAGGATAACTTATTAATTCTGTATTTAAGAAATACCTATACTAATTGTAATGATATTCTTCTTTTAATATTATAAAATTTTAATTGGTTTTTTATTTTTCGTGAGGTCCTACTTTTTTTCTAAATTGAAAGTAGCCCAAGTTACTCCTTGTTACATCAGCTATCTGCCAGTGAAAGTCCCGCCAAAATCGGTCCAGCCATTTCCGAGATTAGCCGTTTGTATAGATTATTTGATTGGGTCGAGAATAAAAACACTGATGCATTTATAAAGTTTTTTCCTCCTTACTGTCAAACAACATATATTATGTAGGTACCTATAATAAAGACCATGGAACAAGACCCAAAGAGAATACGAGATATTTTCTAATTTTATTAGTACTCACAACAAACCACGAAAAATTGTCTAACTACATACAATATTAGAATAAAAACTTTCCTGAGTTACATTCATATTTATTTAAGTATAAGGTTTTACTCACGTGTGTATTTCGGGGATGCCCGACTAGTTTCTATCTCGACAGGAGGAACTAATCGGGCATCCCTGAAATACACACGTGAGTAAAACCGTATATTTAAATAAATAACTACTTACACAAACACACACACTCACGCCTGTATACTCAAAATGCGAAGGTAGGGGCGAAATTAACGCCCGCATTTTGCCGACTATAACTTAGGCCTATTTTCGTAATACGGATCAACGCTATCGCTGTCATCTGGGCACGTTGGGAATGAAATGGGGAAATTAGGAGTATATAGAATGGTAAAATGAGAACTCTTTACCTGTATATAAAGGAATGGAAAGCGATATTGCTTATACTGAAGGATTGGGGAGTATCAGCAATAGGTCTAGTAAGTCAGGGTCGCGGTCCTATAATTCTTCTCCCTCTTAACCGCATTCAACGGAGAGTGACTCGCATCATCGACTACCGATATTTCTGATTGGCTTGACACCTTGGCGTTGCGTAGAGATGTAGCTTCACTCTGCATCCTCTGTCGCTTGTATCATGTGAGTGTTCAGAGAATTTGTTCGGACTTATATCGGCTGCAGGTTTCCGCCATCCCCATAACCTGGACGATTGGCACTCAACCACTGTGCACTTCCCCAGAAGCTTTTTGCCTCGCACAACCAGCCTATGGAACAAATTGTCACCTGACGTAATTCCGGACCGATACGACCTTCAAACCTTTAAGAAAAGAGCGTACTCCTACCTAAAAGGCCGGCAACGCACTTGTGACTCTTGAGTTGCGGGTGTCCATCGGTTGCGGTAGTCACTTACCATCAGGTGACCTGTCTACTCGTTTGCCCCCTATCGCATAAAAAAAAAGAAATCGAACTGTCTATCCCGGTAAGGCCGAGTCCAATACATACATTCTTAAAAATACAATATTTTGTACTATATACTTATATTTAGTAAAAACTCATATAAAACAAGAAACAGAACAGAACTAATTTCAGAATACAGTAAACGTATACAACATATATAAATTTGTTCTAGTATGTGTACCTGTTTAAAACCTTTATGGTTGCGTAAACCGTAACGCTAATCCACGAGCCTCCTTGAACTAAATAGATTAAAATTCGCAAGGAAAAGATGAAGTAATGTGACGACTTTAATCCGCATTCTTTTTTTTTTTAGAAGACAACTCCCTCATTAGGAATATTTCCTGTGTTGCGGGGGGTTTTACAAACATCCAATCAACGGACACAAACAACACCTAGACTCAAGACAGTTATTTGTGCATCACACAAATTTTTGTGCACTGTCGGAATCTAACCCAAGACCTCCGGTTCAGGGGTTAATGGTAATCATCACTTACATTTTTACATTTTTTTTAAAAGGTATTTAAAAAAAATGTAAAGTACATTTTTATAAATCCGAGTGACTGAATACCCATTAACAACTAGTGTCAGAATAGGGATAATAGCTATATTATCCCTACCAAAAGTTATAAATTAGATACTATTACATTAAAGATGCATTATTGCTTTATTACTTAGAATTGCATACAACTTGATATTTTTTTTATATTTTCGTACGTCCCACCAACATCCTTGGTACTAAATACCTATAATTTAATTCATGTCTTACAAAGGATTTACTTAATAAACCATTTTTAAGAATTAATTTTCACATCTTGAGTAAATTCACTCGTACTATTATGGTAGTCAATGCATGACAAATACATTAAATTAGATGTCAGTAATAATAAAAATTATGTACATATATGTGGGTACATATAAAAATATATTATTATTTATTAAATAAATATTGTGGAACAGTACTAATGATTTTACGACTTATGACGTCTTTTTTTTCTTATGGTATAGGGGGACAAACAAGCAGACGGGTCACCTATTGGTAAGTGACTTCCACCGCACATGAACACTTGAAATTCACTAGAGTGCTGTTCGCCTTTTAAGGTAGAAGAAAAGGTAGGTGGGGAAGATTGAAGCAGGAGGAGTAGGGGAGGAAGGGAAAGGAAAATTTTATTATTTGGACATATCGTATCATACATATTCACGCCTAGGTCAACTAAATTAAGTTCGACTTAATTTAGTTGCAAAATGTGTACAACTAAAGTATGTACCTAATAGTGGGCCCGTTCCAAAGGCGGGATATTAAATATAGTGTTTATTGTAAGAAAAAGGTTAGGAAATATATATTGCTTAAACAGATGGATCGGGAAGCGTAAGCAATATAGCTCAATCAGATCAGGGTCGCATACCTTATAACTAGAACTGAACTTTAACTGATGTTTCATAAAACTTAATTTTAGAAATAAGAAAATAAATTACATTTGTTTGCAAAATCCGTGACGGTAGTATACTATAAAATTGCAAGAATTGTATACACTGTATTACGTAGTAGTGTAATTCTAAACGGCACTTAGCCGTTACGTATGAATGGTATAATACATATTCATATATGTATATAGTCTAGTTCCTCGTAGAAAATAGTCAGCAAAAAACCTACTGCACATTTTCCTCACTTCCCTGTGTTGTTTTATTATTCCCATCGCTAAATATTTCCGTTACCGTTATTTGCTTTACATGTTTTAAATATTGTAAATCGTTTAACATAGTTTTAGCTGCGTTTATGTACAAGGCTCGCGCTTAGCACCTAAGGAACGTAACGTTTTATCGCACAAATCTGTATTGTTCATTCATTTATTTTCCACTATTGAAGTGGAAGTCTAATAAGTATTTTCTGTTTGCTACAAAAGGATTTTTGTAAATCCGTTATAAATGAGTGGTGGTGACAAACATAAAAACCATTAGAGTAGAGGACCTCCTCGTTTTTAAAGTCGGTTAAATATGATCTTTAACTTTCCCTAATGTCCAATAGACATAAGAAAAGTTTTGTCGGACTAATATTTCCGGACTTATATTGGTTTTGTTTCGTTGGTTATGGTAACGAAATAAAATAATAATTTGACAACCAATTTTGTAGTTGCCTAATGTTTGCTTAGGAAGTATAATTGGGCTGCTAATTGAGAACATAATATTTATTTAGAAAAAAGGCTTTCAATGCAATATCATCTACTAGTTTCTCAAAACGTTTCAGCATCAACCTATCGCCCTCCACTGCTGGAGGAAGGCCATATTTTTACTTGTGATTTACAATCGTCATTCCACCGCTTATACCCTTTTTAGTCATATATATGTATATATATACATATCCGACTACGCTTACAGGAGGGTTGTATTTTTTCAGTGTAGGTATGTAAATATGTATGTATGTATATATCTATGTGTGTAAATAGGTATATGTGATGTTTCTTTTGCTTAATGGATCGTTTTCATATTATTTTAATATATTTTCTAATTAGCAGAGGCTTTGAGAAAGAAAAGAATGTTAACGACCAATGCGTGAGTACTGGAAATTACAGTAACATGTGCTCTTTATATATAGTTTAAGTCTCATACTAATATTGTTTTCATATTTTTAATTTCACCTGGTGTCTTTAGCCAACGTACCATGTTATTTAAATAGAATATATGTATATACATATATAGAGGAATATTTACGTGAATCACTGTTTTTGTAGGGTAGTTGGACCTTCTTAGTCGGATAGCTGACGCTGACATTCTTCTTACTATTTTAAAGTTATTGATATAGTTCGTTAAGTTTAATATTTCATCTTTAACTCAAAGTAGACAAATTGGCTTAAGGAGAGGGTTGTATTGGTAAATAATAATAATAACAGATCTATTATTTCTGACCTAGTTACTTGATAACAGGCACATGAAATTAAAAAAAAAACATTTGTAATACTTATCCATAAGTGAAGTCCTCAGATACAGTGAATATGTTTATAAGGTTACCGGTAAGAAAATTATGAGACATAGTTCAGAAATTTCACCTAAACACTTTCTTCACTTACTTGAGTTTGAAATACTTAAACATACCCACAATACAAACTAATAAATAAAAATCTAATGTCTACAAAATCTCCCAACAAGAAAACAATAGCCTGTTCGCAAAACAAGTACTGCCTGACATAAATGAGAACAACAATCGAAGCGTTAAATGTTGGCAAAGAGCAATATCCGATAAAGGGTAAAGCGGTTACCTGCAAGTAGGCGACTCCGTTCTCGTACCGTTAACACTCACACACACTTCAATACCAGCACTTTAAGAAACAATTGCCCAAGAGGCAAGATCACGACCGTCGGCCACCGGCTGCGTTCATCGACTACACTACACCACAACACACATTCGCGACTAAGCAGCTCAGATAAGTGAATCTAGATAGTGCAGTGAGGTAAAAGCGAGTAAAGACGGCCGCATACGAGCTTACTGACGTTGATTGAACGTGTAAACATTTAAAGAGAACACGGGCTATGGCGGCGTTTATAGGTCAACCCACTTTGTAATTTTTGATTAATCATTTTAGTATTTTATACTTAGTTATAAAATTACGTGCGTCCTCGAAACGTAGCTAGCAGGAAAATACATAACAGTGGCTGGATCTCATCAAAGCTATTAATTTTTTTAATGTATAAAACTAAATCTCAAATTCAATAAGTAATTACATTAGTAACAGCATAAAGTGCGAAAGGCTAGAATTTAAAAAAAAACCGTTAATTAATAACAAAATCAGTTAGGTTTTAAGTGAGAATTAAATGATAGGTTCGACTAGAAATATTATCTCTTAATTACTTTCTGTTAATTTAAAACATTTTATTTCTACAGCGTTAAATTTATTTATTGTGCAATTTCTGTATATTTGTATTAACATCGAGCTACAAACACAGACCTTTGCAATTTTTTTCTTCCTGTTATGTGTTTACAACGACATTACTTCTGAGTGCATCCGTCACCGAATATTTCCTTTAAATTTAAAATCTGTAAGTCTATCCGATATTATACTGTGCGTTGCGTAGTAAGCTTCGGATGTGACGTTTGTTTATGGCGACAGATAGTTGAAGGAATAGCGTCAGTTTTGTAACAGTTACTTCAATTTGTTTAAACATTTTTTACACCGTAGCCGTTTCTACGGTTATGTTGACATGTCAAAATTGTTTCATGGTATTATTACGTATATTAAATACTTACCTTCATTTTTTGTGAGGCTCGGATTCCCCGCGACCGCTTACAGGACTAGCCTAGGAAGATAATCCCTTAACCACACGGCATGTCTCAAAAATAAGGTGATTGAATTATTCATTTCTTCACCTATATTTTTTTACCAAAACAACAATAAATTAAAATTGTTTAATTATTAGTAACCTGAAAAACTAAATTTGTATAAGTACAAATAATATTTTTCAAGTTTCAGCCAGTAGTATACATATGTATATGTACACATATCAAAAAAGTCTAAGTAACATGCATCATGTCTGTCATCTACAAATTATATTATGGATCTCGTCTTATCTTCCAGGCGGCAGCAATACGTCCGCGTCAATGAATCCCCCTCAAGTTGGCGTGATATCTGTTCTGTTGTCTCTCAAGGCAGCATACTTTCTCCCTTATTATTCCCTTTGTTTATCAATCTCATCACTCAAAATCTTCAGTGAGTATATTATCTTTTCACCGATAACTTCTACCTCTACTCATATACTCCTGCGGACGACTAAAGCAACGGACGGCGACGGAAGGCTAATTGTAAAATAAATAGTGACCTTGAAACTATTTCTCGCTGGTCTGACCGGTTCGGCTTGACAAATATCTAAATATCAAGCATTGTAGGCGGGCTGCTGACTAATGATTAGGCTCGATCTAAATAATTGTGTCTGATATATTGTCACCAACCTTACCTGGCAAACCCAAGTGACTAGTGCTAGCCAAAGACTAAATATATGTTAGTTCAGACTAATAAGGAGCGCTTTGTGCCAGACCCGATCGAAGGCCTTCGCTACGTCCAAACTAACGGCCAACGCTTCCCCCTTGGTCTCGATCGCCTTACCCACCGGTGAGTCAAGTAAACAAGAAGATCTCATCGTAAACTATATATGTATATATGTATGCGTATCCCGATAAATGTTAACTTTATGTAGGTATGTTGAACATATATCTTATATTTATTTCTTGATATAATATTTATATCCTATTTTTTTATTTATTTTTCTAGTACTTTTTAGTGCTACTTCAGTCATGACTACGTCACCTTAATGTAGACTGGCAGAGAGTGTCAAAATTATATAAAATAATAATTTTAACACAAAAATTATTATTTATTACAAAACCGTGAAACAGTTCTTTCTCTATAATAGTTATTTGCTTTTCTCTTGAGTAATTTACCTTTTTGAGTTTTTTTTTCATTTAAAATGGTATCAGGTATATAGGTATATACATATGTATACGCTATTAGGTAAGTAAGTTTAATATCAATTGGCATTATCCTATATTCAACTTTTTTATTTTTATTTTCATATTTATAGTTTTTTATAGTTTCTCTATCAGTTATTTTCTTTAAAAATGTTCTCTTTGTTTATTTCAAATACAGTTACAACAACCTAACAGCTGAAGAATTTGGATGAATTCTATGTGTTAGGAGCGATTACTGCAGGATAATATGAACAAACTCATATATTCTATGAAATGGTTCCGATAAGTTTTTAACAATAGAGAAGGCGACACTTTGTATTAAATTATCCACTTCTATTACAATAACTTAATTTTGTTTAGGGATTCCATTCTGAAAAAAAATGTTGCCTTCCTTACTTTTTTTTTTTTTTTTAACGTGTGGAAACCCCCTCGGGCCGTCATCCCACCGGGGTTTTCGGTGGAACGGTGTGTCGGAATCGGACCGACTAAAACCACACGGTGCGCCATACTGCGCCTGTAATAGGAGAAATCCGGGAACAGCTTTGGTAAGACATCCGGACCCCTCCTAGCGCCTGTTGCCCGCAAAAGCGCGGGCACCACCCTTGGGTAACTCTCAATTAGGTAACGTCCAGGCACACCAGGACGTCGCCTCCTCGCGGCTGGCTATATGGCGGATGGAGGGGAAAACCCGTCCCGACCACCCGCGGCCACACTCAGGGCGGCATGAGGCGCTGGTAAGCGCGCCTACGCCGCCCGGTTCGCCGGCGGCGAATTGGGTCCGAGTGGAGATCGTCCTCCCGGGCCCGCTCCGCCGCCTCCTTCTGCGAGATGACCTCCTCACAGAAGGTTGCGACCGCGGTAAAATTCCTGTCGCTACCGGCCATGGAGCGTATGACGGCCGGTAGCGAGAGATCCTCTCCGATGACTGCAGTGAGGACCCGATGCTGCGCCGACCAAGCGGGGCAGTCTGCGAGCGTATGTTGAGCCGAGTCCTCACTGCAGTCGCAGTGGTGGCAGGCGGGACTCAATTCTCTCCTAGCGACCGAGTGCAGGTACTTTCCGAAGCAGCCGTGCCCGGAAAGAACCTGCGTCAGTCGGAAAGAAAGAGTCCCGTGCTGCCGCTCTGCCCATTCGACGATGACCGGCTGGAGCACCTCCACGGCGGCAAAGCCAGCACGTGGAGCCTCCAGCCGGAACGACCAACGAGCCATCGTGGCTCGACGAGCTGCCTCACGCCACTCGCGTACCTCTTCGGGCGGGGGCCCTCTGCCGCTACCCGCCCGAAACGCAGCCGTCCGCCGATAAACTTCGGCGAGCACTTCCGCCTCCAAGTCCCACGGGGGAGTTCCGGCAAACGCGCAAGCCGCCTCCGTCGACACGGTGCGGTAGCCACGTATGGCTCTAACCGCCATAACCCTCTGAGGGCGCCAAAGGCGTGCCCTATTCTGGGCGGTTAGAGCATCCGCCCACACCGGTGCACCGTATAGTGTCATTGACCGGACAACCCCCGTGTACAGCCGTCTTGTAGCGATGCTGGGTCCACCCAAGTTGGGCAAAAGGCGCCCAAGGGCAGACGCAGCGCCGACCAACCTTGGAGCCAGCTGCAGAAAGTGCTCGTCAAAGCGCCACATTCCGTCGAGGATCAGGCCCAGATATCGTATGTGGGCCTGAACCGGTACGAGGATCGAGTTGACCATTATGGAGGCGCCAGGGGGTGGACCTCGACGGGGCCCATGGAATAAAAGGGCCTCCGTGTTATCCAAAGCCACTCGCAACCCTAGCGCCTCGATGCGCCCGACCACCAGTGAGGCTCCTCTGGTGGCCAAGCGTGCCGCCTCTTGAAAGGTCGACCCCCGGGCTGTGACCAGAGTGTCATCGGCGTAACAGATTACGCCGAGCCCAAGGGGAAAATCAGCTCGAAGGGCCCAGTCGTACCCCATGTTCCACAGGAGTGGTCCAAGGACAGACCCCTGCGGAACACCGCACGACATGGGCCGACGACTCAAATTTCCCTCTCGATCCTCGTACACGACGGTACGCTCCTCCAAATAGTCTGCCACCAGCCGCCTCAGGTACTGTGGCACGCCGTGATAATGGAGCGCTTCCCTGATGCAGCTGAATGGCAGACTATTAAAAGCGTTGGCGATGTCCAAAGACACCGCCAACAGCACGCCGCCACAGCTCACTACCTCTTCGGTCACGGCCCTCTGGCGCATTACAGCACCGATCGTCGAACGCCCCGCTCGGAAACCAAATTGGGCGTCCGACAAATCGGGGCCAACCTCGCTCAGGTGCCGGCGGGCAGAGAGGATCCTCTCAAACAATTTACCCGCCTCGTCCAGCAGTACAATGGGCCTGTAGGCCGCGACCGAATCCGTAGGCCGTCCCGGCTTCCTTAAAAGAACCAGCTTCCCGCTCGTCCAGCAGTCAGGGAAGCGTCCTGACGACAAGCATGCGTCGAACACCCCCCTGAGACGGTCCGCCATGTGGTTGAGAGCTAGGGCCAATATTCGGGGAGGGATCCCGTCTGGCCCGGGGGCGGTGTTCTTGGAGCGGATTCGTAGAACAGCCGCCCCTATCTCTTCCTCCGTGACGGGTGGAACATCTTCAGCCAAGGGGGCCATCGACGGGGGTGAGTACTCCACCCGTTGCGGGAATAGGCCCTCAACCACCTCCTGCAAGAAGCTGGGCTGGAGAGTCTCGGTAAGGGGGGGGGCCGACGTGCGGAGCTTTTGTTGCACCGCACGATAAGGGCGACCCCAAGGGTCACGATCGAGACCCTCCAGCATCTCCTTTTTCTTCACTTCCTTGGCGCGGCTAATGGCCAGCTTCAGGGTTTTCCGTGCCTCTCGGTAGACCTCATAAAGCCGATCTTCCTCCCCCTCTTCGCGGTGACGCCGACGGCTGCGGGTGTAGGACCTCCGGGCATGAATGCAGGCCACACGAAGGTCCGCCAACTCCTGGGACCACCAGTAGACCTCCTTCCTTGGAGGCCGACGACCTTTAACACGGGGCATAGCCGCATCGCAAATCTGCGTAATCGCATCGCGAAAGCGGCCAGCCCCTATGTCTACCTCCTCGGTCGGAGGCTGCGGAGACAGCCAAGAGTAAATGATGGCTGCCTCCTCCAGTAGATCCCTATCTAACTTCGAAACAGCCCACCGCGGGAAGCGGGAAGAACGCCGCGCCATGTGACCCCTTCTGGAGTCCTGGGTCCGGGAGAGCTCAAATCGGATATACAGATGATCCGAGAGCGTCTCAACCTCTTCCAGAACATGCCAGTGCCTTACTCGTGCGGCGAGAGCAGGGGTAGCGAACGAGAGGTCCACTATCGATCCCCCCTACTGTCGCACGCACGTGTTGGTGGAGCCTCTGTTTAGGAGACAGAGGCCCACCGATGTTGCCCACTCCTCAACTGCGTCACCCCGGGCGTCCGTCCTGGGGGAACCCCACTGCACAGACTTGGCGTTAAAGTCCCCCAATACTAGGACATGCCCAGACGCTAGTCGCCGTATCGAGGTCTCCAAGTTGTTGAGGAAAACCTCGAAGTCACTCAGACTCCGGTTGGGGGAGAAGTAAACACCCTATATGGTGATCCCCCCCCATTCGGCAGTTACGTATCCAGTACCCTTGTCTTTAAGCGACAAGGGCGGGGAATGAGCCGCCGTGGAGCCAACGACTGCCACGGAGCCGTCCCAGTCACCCAACCAGTTTGGACGGGGAGGAACATAATAGGGCTCCGCGGCTACGGCCACACCGATCGACCACTGCGCCATGGTTTGCAGGAATAAGTCCTGCGCACTAGCGCAGTGGTTCAGGTTTGTCTGGACAAGGAGGCTGGAGACTTGGTTCATTATTGAACCGTCTCTACAGCCTCGTCCATGGGCGACGGTGACGACGCACGAATGACGTTGGAGGCAGCCTGGATCGACTGGCTAGCCCCCGACGTCGTCTGAGAAATGCGGGGAGGGTTACATCCTCCCTGCCCCATCTGATGATTGGCGGGTAGGTTACCCGCCGCACACGCTGGACAGTGAGGGGCAGCAGAACATGCCGCAGCCTTGTGCCTTGGTCGACCGCAGCGGAAACAGAGTCCACTGCAGTCGAAACAGCTTTCACACTTGATGCGGGTGTGCCCCGTCGCCAGACATTTGTAGCACCTCGTCGGCCTCGCAGCCAGAATAGTAACTCTGGCATTCACAAAACCGACGAGGATCCTGCCGACATCGCCTAGAATTTTAGCGGTTGCTAGGGGGCAACTGACCCACACCGCACCAAGGCCACCTTGACCGGGGCGGATGGTGCCGATCCTAATATTGTCCGAGGTGCAACCCGTCTTTTGCTGAATTGCCACTCGGACATCGTCGACAGTAACGGAGTCATCCAGACCCGATATTCGCAGCTCCGCGCACTTGGTGGGCCTGGCGATCCGTACTCCATCCGTTCCTGCAAACACTCCCCGCAGCTTCTCAGCAAATATGTCTGCCGTCTTTGCACCCTCTGCCCCAGGGAACTCAAGAATACGAGCCCCCGTTTGGGCGAGGCGTAATCGAGTACCTGCGCTTTCAAATTCGGAAGCGAGGCAGTCTCGAGCCTTCTTAAAGACGGCAGCATAAGAAAGGCCGCTTTTTACCGCCTCTGGCAGCACCGTCACCACTACGTCAGCCGTTTTCGGTGATTGGAGCTTCCGTATCTTCTTAGAGTCCGCTGATCCCGATGGTGCTTGGGGCGTTGCAGGAGCGCTTTTGGAAACTTTTTTCTTCCGCAGCCGGGACTTATTCTTACCTCCCTTGACTTCATGCCATCCGTCAGAAGTAGAGGGGGCAGATTTGGAGGGGCCTGGCTCAGGTACAGCCTGGGAATCAGCCTGAGGTGCAACCACTTTGGGTGCAGGCGATCGAAGCTGAGGCAATTCCTTCGCCACTTTGGTTGGGGCCTTAGAAGATCGCCCAGTCTTGGGCCTTGGAGGCGACGTCGCTGCCGCATAGGTGGCGCGGCCACCAGAGACGGGAAGCGGTGTTGGGGCTGAAGCGGCCTTTACCTTATCCGCGGCCAATGGCGGCCGAACTATGGGTGCCGGAGGCAGCCTTGCCTCAAGTCCTGCCAGGCGCCCGACCATCATTTGCCACACTGCACTTATGATTTGACGCAAGTGGGCATCAGGAACGGCAGAGGGGGAGTTGGTAGGAGCAGGTTGCTGTGAAACTACTGACAACTGCGCAGGGCTGTCAGTGCGCGCTCCCGCCCGAAATTGGGCGAATTGAGCACTCAGCTCTGCAACTTGCTCCGTCAGGCGTTGATTTGCCGCCATAAGTCGGTCGTTGGCCTCTTGAAGGCGTGAAACGTCCTCATTGAGGCTTTCCATGGCCCCCGACACAGCGGAAGAGGAGTCCTTCAGGGCTCTAACAAAAGTGCCCTTCAGATTAGTGGACTTGGTTGCTACTTTTTGAATTATCGCCACAGCCACGCTCGTCCTCTCTTTCAGTGCTACCGGTGTAGGAGGGACAGAATCCTCTTCCGCCGGCACACGGATTTTACGAAGAAGATCCGCGATCTCCTCTTCCGCAACGAGTTCACCCTCTTCACGAGTCCGGGCGTAATTTTTCGCTCTGGAAAACACAGAACCTGTCGGGGCCGAGATTGGCGTGCGCGACCTTCCACGCCTACTGTTCGTCACCTTTGGTGGCAGCATATCTTGCGACGTATCGCCATCTTCATCTCTACACCGCTTGCGACTGTCTGTGTCGCGGGGCTCCAAATCCATTTCTTCGGCAGAGTCAGCCGCTAAACTGGAAGCCCTGGAACGTATTCGTTCCGACATTCTTCTGCTCCCAGAAGTCAATTCGACTCCTGGGAGCTCTTGCGATATAGGCGTTCCGAGTAAAACCTCCACCTCAATACCGTCCGCCTTCTTAAATTTCTCCTTCCCTCCTTCGTCCTTTCTTCCTTCCTTCTCTTCTACGACTTCAGTTTTATTTTTAATTTTATTTATGTATTCCATTTTGTAACCCACGAGTGGGGGAGAAATAAAGGTTCACCCGGGCAGAGATCCCCCAATACCCGGGCAAGCGTAGATTTTTGCCCAACCGAGGGGTCCGCAGTTGCCCCGGCTGGGAGTGCGCTTGCGACTGAACCACCCATCAGCCATGCATCCCATGGTCACGCACCAGAACACGAGATTCGGGGTAATTTTTTATAGAGGTATTCTTCCTCGCAGTCCGGGCGGTTAAGCCAAGACCCTCATCCCCGATCAGGGCCGCGAGACTTAACCACGACACTCCTTTCAGGATTACGATATGCCGACGGTGGCATCGATCTTCAGATGCCTGCTCGGTGGCAGTGCGAGTGCACGCCGAGCCCGTCCTCTTTCTCCGCTGTAGACAGTGGAGAAACACCGACCCGTGAAAAGGGGTCCCACTTTAGTGATTTTTTAATGAGGTTTCCTTCCTCACAGCTCCGAGGAGCGAAGAGCCAACAGAGGGATCGGCATACAAGCCCACTCTGTTGGGCCGAGCCTCGACCTAGTGGCTAAAGAAAATAGCCACCTCTTCTTGCCAGAATATTAGCCGTTGGCGATGACGCCCTCCTCAAAAGTAGAGGAGGAGAAGGCTGCGTCATCGCCGACGTTGCCCAGGATGCACCACGTGGAGGTTTTCTAGCCCGCACCCCTTCCTTACCTTAGCTTACCTTAACCTTAGTTTGTACTACGCATAATACGGTAAACTTAATATTAAATAATATGTAATTTATATTATTAAAGAGCAATTCAAAAAACGGTTGTTGTTTTTACTTCAATAAGTCACAAAAAATATTATTTAAATGATTAAAACAAAAAACATAATACGGTAAATAATCATTCTAAAATTGACGTTAACTACATACACGTTGATTAGACTTATTTGCTGTATTTATGATCAAATTGTTTAAGTATTAATTATATGCTTACTTTCATGATAAGTGCTAGTGCAAGTGATATTTGGTATGAATCGGTAGGCAGAGTTGTATGTATGTATGTATGATTGAAGTGCTTTTAATTTTTGTCTATCTATCACCTATTTAAAGGTATATAAAGAAAACTAAAAAATAACAGCTTTACTATATATAAGTCCCTTAATAATATACATTGATCGAGAATAAACGTTACAAATAAACAGAAACTCACTCACGTTGTTGCACTTTTATATGACCGAGACAACAGCCCGGTCAATGACTCGCCTTCGGCCACGAAATGGTTCCAGCTCTGCAATGTTTAACTAGCAGGTTAAGTTCGTCTAAAATTCAAAATATCGCTTTTACATCTCTGCAATATATTGAATTGCTGCTACGTGACACTACCCAATACACTTACACTATACTAGATTCCCTATGTTAAATCTGCAAAAGTAGAGGCAAATAATTTTCCTATTTTGATGCAACGAAGATCATTTCTATTCATCAAACTTGGGTTTTCTGCCAACTTATGAAGAGAAGAATAGGTTCAACGTTGGCAAGGACCATATAAAACGCATAATTGAAAAAAAAATAAGTCTTCTACAATACAAAAACTCGTTCACGACATCGTGAATGCGTCTTCTTTACTTCTGAGGTGTAAAACAACAATCAAATAGGTATAAACTCTTCATCTGTAAGATAATTATAAACTTAGGTCAAGAACGAACATTACAACATATGCATTTTCAACTGACTGCATCATCATTTCAAATTTGCCACGGTTTAACTTTAAGTTATTAGTAATTAAAGAAATACTTTTATTACAGTACGTATAAGTGAAGTAGCAGAATATATATGATATAATGGTAAAAATAAATTTATTTGAAATGTTGATTTAAGGAAGGACTTGCGGCTACGGAACCTGATACTGGCCTTGCGAATCATTGAGGAACCTCTGGAGGTCTGTTAAGTTATGTAAGCCTCAAGTGATCCACAGCAGGCTCATGAACCTTTGAACGTGTGACAACACCACCGCAGATTTCTTCGATAACCAGTGCAATCACAGTATCAAGTTTAATTAGATAATATTTGTTTGGTTCGATACCTTATATTGAGGTTGGTTATATATTTGAAATGTATGTAAATAACAAAATATTTGTAATCTTTTATTAAAGTATTCCATAATTTAACAGCTTTAAGTTGTTAGCGATGCATCGAATTGGTTGTCCGCATAATCATTGACGTCAATGCTTATGACGAATGCTGGTGTCACCCTCTCAGCGTGGAAGGCCAGATTTACGTCTGTAATAAGAATTTGTAATGGTCGTTATACCCATATTTGCAAAGAGCCTACTGTTACTAATCATACATACATATACTCACACCTATGACCCAGAGAGGATAGGCAGAGGTGTATCAAAAGCCTACATTTTGACGACAATAATAAAATTTAGTCAAACTTAAGTATCCCCCTATGGGCAAGCTTATTGTCGTCAACCAGGTGCTACTTGAACTGTATATAGTCTATATACTATTGGATAGATAACAGTCCAATTCCTTACTCCTTTTACCGGAGCCACGGGATGAGATGGGGTCGCGGTTCTACTCCACCGAGAATCACAGTTATAAGGTACTGCATAATCATGTCTGTAATATATTGGACGATGATCAACAGCGAGTGTGATTTTTTGTGATTTTTACCTTTAAAATAATATATACAACAATTTAAAAAATGATTTTTACTTAGCAATAAGTATCCAGGAATTATGCTTTTTGCTGTAATAGGCAATATGTAGATTGTATAATATAAATCATAGCTTAATATCGCGGTGGCACATGCAGCGTCTGAAATTAAATGCGCCCTTCACTCATTTTACTAAACGATAACTTAAAAATCGAGTATAGGAAGAAGGAAGGACTTGAACCAACTCTAAACATTTACATTGAGCTTATTTGGAACTAGAGTAATAGCCAGAAGTATTACGTTATTTTTAAAATGGTCACGTCGAATTAACGCAGGCGACAGAACGGTTTCTTGACAACTAGTAATGCACAGGAAGTAACGGCACTCAGCCTCCCATTCATGAGAATCAGCTTGTTTTTATTTTAAAAATTAATCACCGTTAGTTTTAAAAGTTCATTTGTTTCTGTAAATGCTGTACCACTAAGCGTGGAGCACGGTTACGGCTGCTGGTACGGCTCCAAATGTTTTTTTGTTAACTTAAGTACTGCAATAAGTGTATCGTAATCTGATCTCAATACGGTGGTGAGAATCAAGATGTTTACGTCTATTTTGTGATGCATCTTATCGTTGAAAGAGTGAAACTAAAAAGTGAAATGATTTTTTTTATTAAAATTAAAACGTAAGCAACAATCATTTACATAAAAACTTTACATTAAAAACCTACTTACGGTAGATTAAGAAAATATTTTTTATTAGTTATAAACGAGCTTACAGAAAAGAACAAATAATTTACAACCTTTTTGTGCCAAGAGCAAGAAATCCTTATTAATTTAACCCAAGAAGCTTAGTTAGAACGCCCTGTTCTACCAACAGGAGAAATAGTTATCATAGTTCCTTCTACCTGTAAGAGTTGAAGCCTTAACTTCCTATACCTCTTGTTCAGAGGAAAAACGTTTTACACTGAGATAGTAAACCCTATTTTGGAACTATATGTTAATTTGTAAAAGCGATAAGATAACCAATGTGTATGCTGCTATCAGCGTGATATCTACAAAAACCGTCAAACACACACTCAAATTACTTGATAACAACTTTCTACGGAGATCGGTTATGGTAATTAATTGGCTTATCTATAAATTGGAGCTCTGGGGACAATATTCCTCAGAAGAAATACCCAACAAATATAGTGGAACTATACAACCCGCGGTCTTACAGGTCTGACTGTTATGCGTAAAACATTTGATAGAGTTACTTACTTAGTAATAATCCAGTTTCCTAAATCACAGCAATAACGACATAGTTTGTTATATTTACTGTGAAAAATGCGAAACTGACTTGCACTTTGTCAAGGAGATGTCTAATCACGAATAATTAAGGAAACTTCATTAAATTATTAATAACGTTACCAAAAAGAATCTACAGTTCAGTTTCTGTAGCTGTTATTTGAGGAAGTCTCACAGTTTTATTTGATAGAACTCTTAAAATTTGTATAACCCTGTCTGTAGACATTCATTTTCATAATAATTAATTATTACTTAGATAACCGTTTAGGCTTACGATGAGCATATCAAATTACGTACAGCGTCAAACTGGCTTTCGCGATTTTCGTCAGCTTTAAGAAATGTAATATTTCATTTACATGAAGAGTTATATAGTAAAGAAACTGTAAATGTTGAATTGCACCCTTGTACTGTATTGCTGTAATTAGGGAACAAATTGCAGTAACTTTCCTTCTAATTGTTAGTTTTTTATCACAAACAAAATCAAATCTGAGTCTTCTTCAAATCTTCCGTGCACGCCAGCACCAATCTACGGAGATAAAGGGAAGATACTAGAATAAGTCACTTTAAAAAAGTAGGTAACCGACTTCAATGCGTCTATCATAAAATTTCAGACTTATATGGTTTTCTCAAGGATGCCATTGTCAGAACCTAACCAAACTCTCACCTAACTACTCTTGAAGTACATCCTTTCCTATAACAAAAGCATCATCGAAATCGGTTTACGTGATATTGAGTTATTCGTCCATTTGTCGCGCACACACTTAATACAAATTTAAGACTTATATGGTTTTCTCACGGATGCTGTTGTCAGAACTGGACCAAGAATCCCACTGAATGGGACTACACGAGAAGCCACCAGCTTTCAAATCATCAAAATCGTTTCACCCAGTCGAAAGTTATGAGGTAACAAACATAACAAAAAAAATGACCGTCGAATTTAGAACCTTCCTTCCTCCTCTTTTGAAGTCGGTTAAAAATATAGTTATTATTTTGAAGCTTATGTAAACATAAACGTCTCTTTTTCTTACGTGTGTAAACCCCCAGCTCATCACCTCACTGGAGCTAACAGTGAAGTGGTATGTCGGACTCAAAGCGACTAAAACCACACTTTGTCCATCACGGGTGGGTCTATTGCGGAGGACCTGGATATACCCTAGGAAGGAATCTTCCGAGAAAGCGGGGGGTCTTGCCTCCTTTCAGATTTGGGGGGCGCGCGCAGAACACGAAGCCCTAGCTCAGCAAAAGCAGGCCTGAGACGGTAGTCTCAGGCCTGCTTTTTCTGAGCTAGCGGGCAGCCAAATCCACTACCCCCAGGCCAGCATTGATGATTAGATAGGAGTTCATTCTGCGCCTCGAGACGGTGAGTCTTCTGCGGGCCGAGAGAGTGCTATTCCTCTCCCATTCCAGTTCCGCTGCCTCTTTGATTAGCATCACGTCTTCGCTAAAGAGGCTGTGAATTCCACCACACTCTCACTTTGTACCATGGACTGAACTAGTAGTTTCTAGCGATAGGCTTCCCACACTAATAGCCGTCACGAGGTCGTGCCACTGTTGCGTCCACCTGAGCACTCCACTAGGGTAAAGAGCGCAGTGTCTTCGCGACAGCAACATAAAAATCGATAAACATAAGTTAGGTAGGTATTCAATTGTTTGCGGTAAAAATTTAGAAAGAATACGTTTTGTGATTTCTTTTCTTTTGTGAACACAAATAACGTAAGAAATACATTACATTAAGCGAATAACTGATTAACATGAACATTCTAAAATATTTATAATTGAGTAAGCAATAATTTTAATTATATAGTCATTAAGAACAAAGGGAAGTCTTTTACGGACGTTGTATGATCAACTTTACACACACCAACACTAGAGGTAGTTTACCGATCGGTTTCCTCAAAATCTGAACGGTAAATCTCATAATCTACTAACTACACAGTCACTTTCCTATTAGCTATCCTGAACCCATGTTATATTAAATAGTGCCTTCACATTATTCCCATGGCACCTAGCCAGTCTTGCAACAATAAAATAATTTCTTTTATTATATTAATATCCGTTCAAACTACAAACTCAAACTATAGAAAATGTTTTCACATGGCACATTTTAGAACTACTACATCTCAACGAAGATCATTATGACACTATTGGCTACACAATGGCGTAGTGCTGTATTTCTTTTCTGTAGGTAATTGGGTAGACGACTATGCCTAAATTAAATTATTTCAATAAGTCGGGCAATTCGATTACTAAAAATAGTTTACAATTGTCGTTCTGTTTCACTGAAACGTTTTTAATCTATTTTTTATTCATTAAATTGACATTAAAAGGGAATGATTTTATAATACATAACCGTGACGTCACGACAATATATTTCATACACAAAAGTACCAAACCAACCGTTTTGACGTTTACTGAAATGATTCTGATTTGGCTTGACAGTCAATTTACCACTTTCCTTATCCTAAAAACATAAAAACGTGTATGTATGTCGTGGCCAGATCATAGAATGGATCACTTAATCATAACGTAGCCAACAGAATTGAAATGTGACCATTTCATAAAATGGTCACAGCACTTACGTATAAACACGAGTAATCACTCATCATTATATCTGGTAGTATAAAATAATTCTGTTGAAAATATTCCATGTTTCCTAGAAATTCTAAGAGGATTATTATCTTATCATACACGTCAGTATATCAAATTATGGCACGTTGTTTAATTGTTTAATAATTGTTAATGTTTAAACGTTTTATATACTTTACGTCATTTTACAACCTGCATTCTTAATTATATGTACAGTTGTAACTAAATAAATGAGATAACGACTGTCAAGAACCGATGAAATTTCAATTAGTCTCTCGACGCTATATTCTATATATGTACATACGTACATACGTTTTATCAATTGTGTATTGTGTTTTTTGCATTTTGGTTTTCAGTAGAGTAGAATAAGTCAAACGACGTGAGAGGCGACTAAAGGATTGAACTGCGGACCGTTGTTTCCATATGCGGAACGCTCATACCTATATCACACATGTATATCATGTTTAAATAGTGAACCGTACTAAACTCGGTAAACGTAATTGATAACACATTGTCTTCAAATGTTTATCAAATATACAGTCTCGTCAATGAACTCGGGAGTTTCCCACATTTATTGTGAGTTCTTAATGAATGGTAAACTAAGATTCTAATGAATACACAAAAATGAATAAAAAGAAAATAAATAAACAGAAAACACACTTATAATTAGTTATAATTAACACTCAGCTTCAAAATTCACAATCAATTTGCTATATAGCGACAGTTTTTTTGTTAAACAGAATTTCCCTGAGCTCTTACTAAGAATTAAGTTTCCCTACGTAAGCAGTGTAAAAAATAGTTTACTATTGGCGGAAACGCAAACACGGGTACCACATCATGTGGAGGCAGCTGCTAGTACTTCTTGAACAGATTTTATATTCTTTGTTTTAAAAAAATATTCTTGATTTTTTCTTATAAATGAGTCAATGGCATTCCCTGTCACAAATATTTACAGGAAACATTAGCTGTATCTTAGGTGTATACGTATTTCACTTACGCGTGGGTACATTTTTTTTTTACGTGTGGAAACCACGGGTCTTCACTCACCGGAGCTGACGGTGAAGTGGTATGTCGGACTCGAACCGACTAAAACCACACGGTGTTCGGCCATAAGTGGGTCTATTGCAAGCAGGTCCCTTGCAATAGACCCACTTATGACGGAACACCAATGGTGTGTGTGAACAAACAATGTGGTATACCCAAGAAGGGATGCTTCCAGGAACACGCGTGGGTACATAGAGATGGTCTTTGTCCGTCATTTTATAAAGCCATCTACTTGTTGAACCAGTTTCCTTTGTATCGGATTTATACAATTTTTTATTCTGAGCTTATACTTAATTTGAAAAGGAAGAAAAAATCAGGTCTTATCTCTACAAATGAGGGTATTCGTTTAACGTAAACGAATCACCATTAATAGTTTCGTTTTATCTACGACAAACAATAGAGTGCGGACGACATGCTCACGGCCGACGGAAGATTTTCTTTTTCCCAGAAGTGAAGTAGTACATGAGAAGCACGCATTATTTTTAATTTACTTTACTATTTTTATTGTCCACGTTTTACTGCCTTAATGATTTAAACTCAGGAAATGGACCTCATTACTCGGTCCGGTAAGGTACCTCCTACCTATAAATAAACCATACCTCTCCAGGTAGGATATTGCCTATTTTTACAACTCATTTAGAAAGTACCAAGGATACCCAACCATAAATAATTTATACTTACTATAAATGAATACGTAATAATCATATCACATACCATAAAATATAACATACATTTGTCATGTATATCAAATAATTTACTTTAAAAACCCTTCCCAATTCCTTTGTGCAATTTATTAATTTCTTTATAAAAACCTAATTTCTCTAGTAGAAGAGCCTTTTGTAAGCCATCTCTTCCACCTCTGCGCATAGGAGATAATTCGTTGGCCCACGACGCTAAAGAAAAAGCCGATCTTCTGGGCAAACTCTTTGCGTCCAACTCGACCCTGGACGACGGGGGAAACGCACCGCCGACCATACCGCAGTGCGAGACCCGCATGCCGGAAGTCCGGTTTACACAAAGGGCAGTGCGTAAAGCGCTTCTTTCCCTCGACGTTCATAAGTCGAGTGGGCCCGATAGAATCTCTCCTATCGTGCTGAAGACGTGTGCTCCAGAGTTAGCACCGGTTTTAACGCGCCTTTATCGGCTTTCCTACTCTCTTGGCGTAGTCCCGAACTCATGGAAGACAGCTCTAGTGCACCCAATCCCTAAAAAAGGAGATCGCTCGGATCCGTCCAACTACAGACCCATAGCCATCACCTCCTTGTTCTCCAAGATAATGGAATCCATTGTTAACTGCCAGCTCCTCCGGTACTTAGAAGACCACCAGCTCCTCAATGATCGACAATACGGCTTCCGTCAGGGTCGTTCAGCTGGTGATCTTCTCGTATACTTGACTCACCGGTGGGCACAGGCGATCGAGACCAAGGGGGAAGCGTTGGCCGTCAGTTTGGACGTGGCGAAGGCCTTCGATCGGGTCTGGCACAAAGCGCTCCTTGCGAAGCTTCCTTCCTATGGGCTTCCCGAGAAACTGTGCAATTGGCTCACCAGTTTTCTTACAGACAGAAGCATCAAGGTCGTTGTTGACGGTGCATGCTCCGACTCGAAGTCTGTTAATTCTGGTGTCCCACAAGGCTGTGTGCTATCACCCACGCTGTTTCTTCTGCATATCAACGACATGCTGCGGATTAGCAGCATCCATTGCTATGCAGACGATAGCACGAGTGATGCCCCTTACACCGGCCGCGCTAACATTTCTCGGGTAAACGTCATCGAAAGCCGATCCAAACTTGTGTCTGAAATCGAAACTTCTTTATCAAAAGTTTCAGATTGGGGTCGACTTAACCTAGTCCAATTTAACCCCACAAAGACACAGGTTTGCGCGTTCACCGCTAAAAAGATGCCATTGGTCGTATCACCTCAATTTGAGAGCACTTCCCTAACTGCATCAGCCAGTATCGGAATCCTTGGCGTCGATATATCAAGCGAAGTCCAGTTTCGCGGTCACCTAGAGAGTAAGGCCATATTAGCCTCGAAGAAGCTTGGTGTGCTAAACAGATCGAGACAGTATTTTACTCCGGCCCACCGCCTGCAACTTTATAAGGCGCAGGTTCGGCCGCACATGGAATACTGTTCTCATCTCTATGCAGGTGCACCCCAGTACCAACTTCTGCCTCTTGACCGCATTCAACGGAGAGCGACTCGCATCATCGACTGCCAAGATATTTCTGATCGACTTGACACCTTGGCGTTGCGTAGAGATGTAGCTTCACTCTGCATCCTCTATCGCTTGTATCATGGGGAGTGTTCAGAGGAATTGTTCGGACTTATACCGGCTGCTGGTTTCCGCCATCGTCCTACGCGACAAAATATCCATCCCCATCACCTGGACGATTGGCACTCCACCACTGTGCGCTTCTCCAGAAGCTTTTTGCCTCGCACAACCAGCTTATGGAACAAATTGTCGCCTGCCGTATTTCCGAACCGATGCGACCTTCAAACCTTCAAGAAGAGAGCGTACCTCTACCTAAAAGGCCGGCAACGCACTTGTGACTCTTGAGTTGCGGGTGTCCATGGGCGGCGGTAGTCACTTACCATCAGGTGACCCGTCTGCTCGTTTGCCCCCTATCGCATAAAAAAAAAAAAAAAAAAAAAAAAAAAAAAGATGATTAAATCCTAATTTAGTTACAATGGGACCACCGAAGGAGTATACTCTTTCGAATAAAATAATTGAAATATAATTTGTAAGTATTAAGTAAAAAACTTGTAAATTGGTCTACTACTGTTGTATTATCTGGTGGCAGGCATTTCAAAAATATCGAAGTTCGGCCGTTTCCTAATTAGACTGAAAGCCGACCTAAACTCAGTTAGGGAAAGAAATCGCCTAACATACATAAAAAACACACACAATCAAACATAGACCCTCCTACTATTTTTGAAGTCGATTTAAAAAGGTTTTGGAACTCACGCATTTTTTTATTGCGTCAATTACCAAAATACTGGTAACGTAGTTAGTTAGATGTATCTACAGATTGTCCACATATACATACATAGAATTTGATATTTAAAGTCTCAGTCGTTTTATGTGTTTAAATTATGCTAATCTTATAAGAACCTGTTTAATAAAGACGTCATGAATATTAGTTACATGACAAATTTGATTAAATTAGCATACGCTGCATTCTGACTTTATGTATTGTCACAGAATAAAGAAGTCTAAAACCTAATGTTTAGAGTATTAAATTGACTACATATCAACTAATAAGATAGTACTGCGGAGTTAGATTACGACCTCCCTGGAAAACCACAGAAAAATGATCACATCGTAGTTTACAAGAAAAAATTGTCACCTAATTCAAAATTAAGGTTCGGACTAGATATGTTTTTGTATTTGGCTGTTATTGTATTATCTTTTAATCTAAAATAAACATCTGTAATACTAGAAACTAATTGACGTAGTATCCGTAAATCCGTCACATTCAACCTAAAAAAGATGTTAAAATTTTCGTAATTTTCTTTTTTTATGCGATAGGAGTGCTACCGCCGCCCATGGACACCCGCAACTCAAGAGTCACAAGTGCGTTGCCGGCCCTTTAGGTAGGAGTACGCTCTTTTCTTCAAGGTTTGAATGTCGTATTGGTCCGGAAACGGCAGGCGACAATTTGTTCTACAGGCTGGTTGTGCGAGGCAAAAATATATTGTGAGGACTATCAAAACGACGACGTCATCTTGTGAATAACATAATCTCTTCCGGATTATCTGATAACAAATGACAGGATGAGCTTGTCCTTAAAAACCTCATGCTCTAATACAGACTAATAAAGATATATATTTAATTATTGAATGAGGTATTAATCCTATTACACGGACGTTTGACGAAACCTACAAAGAAGAAGACCAATTGAGGCCATGAGAGCCAATGCGGCCGAACTTTATTTTTATCATACAGTTTTTATTTCATAAAACATCTGTAAATGATGAAATATATTTTACGTTGTAGAGCCATGCTTAGACACGGATGAGCCGACTCGACCGGTGCGATACCACAGCCTTACAGAAAACCGGTTGTGAAGCAACACTTGCGTTGCATTTCCCCGAAATTAGTGAGGTTTCCGGAGGCCCAACTACACCTCTTCTTTTACCTCTCATCTGACCCCCGCCCCTTTTCCCATATCCTTATACTTCATTCATCACCCTCAAAGGCGGGCAGCGCACTAACGACTCTCGAATTGCAGGTGTCCATGGACGGCGGTAGTCACTTACCATCAGATAACCCATCCGTCTGTTCGTCTGTCCACTTGAATGACCTTAAATAAGTTATAACATTATTGATTTTAAAAGATGACATTACAATGAACATTATCAACAGTGGTAGAGCCATACTTTTGTACGAATGGGGCAGCTCGACCGGTGCGATACCCGGGCCTCACAGAAAACCGGTTGACAAGCGACCCTTGTGTTGCATTTCCCCGAAATTAGTGAGGTTTCCGGAGGCCCAACTACACCTCTCCTCTTTTTCATCTCCTTATCCACCTTCTCTTCTTTCCCCTCCCCGCATCCCCCATCCCTCATCACCCTCAATACGACTCTTGAGTTGCAGGTGTCCAGGTGTCGTCTGTCCAACTTTATTAAAAAAAAAAGACCTATCAAAAAATTTAGAACTGCTGGTGTAGTAAATATTTTTTGGTTGGTTGGTAAATATTTCGAAAAATATGCGGTATGCAGCGAAAGGCGCCATACACAAAAATAGTCTACATTAATTGCAATCAAGGGAGGATGTAAATCCCTTTTTTGATTTTTTTTGGTAAATATAGAGAAATTAGTAAACTATTTTATAAAGCAGTAATATCAGCACAGTAGAGGTACCGAAGGTGATTAGAACGGAAATTAGTAAATATATTATAAAGTTACTAGTTACTGAATTACGATGACGACAGGTCAGACATTAGCCTTTAGGGCCATTTTTCAGGTCAGAAACGATATCGTGCTCCAGCGTGTCTATCATGTGTCGAAAATTTATTCCTACATTCAAAATGCGCAAGCAAAATGAATACAAGGTGATTCCAGCATTGTGGAGCAACTCATGGGCCACCTGCAACCTGCTTTTTCCTGGCTTAGGTGGTTATGCTCCTTGTAGACGGCTGAGTGAAATGGAGCAACATGTACCTATGGGAGGACACACACACAGACACACGCGCGCGCTCATTTATAAGCTTCACTTCTGCTTCACTAGAGACTTAACTGACACACTGATACATCACGAGTCGTGTCTGGAGAAGTTGGTAATCTGTCATACAGGTCTCTAGTACAGATACCAGTCTCTCACATAGTCTAAAATTCATGTCTAGAATAAGTTTCTTTTGTGCAATTTAATTTTGTAGGTATGTAAGAGAGAACCAATAAACTATTATTATTAATATTATAGTCATAACAGAATTTGAACCTCAAGTAGGAGAGGAGATAACTCCTTTATCGGGCGGTAATTGTGGCTGTCGGCGTGAAATCGACTGTTAGGGTGGGCACTCAAAATCAGAACTGGGACGGACTGTGTGCGTCGCATTTTAGCTGAGAGTCCTCCACCTATTCTGTGGAACGCGGCGTACAATCCTCATCAAAATAAATAACTAATTCAGTTAAGAGGCTCAGTTGCTTACAATATACATACGTAGATTAGGTAGTTGGATATTATTATTCTTTTCTCTTTTACTGGCCTAAACTTAAAAAAAAAACATGCAATCAATCAACAAAAAATCAATGCAATCAAAAATGTTTTAATGCAATAAGGTAATAATTAGTTGTTTTCTTTTTTAACATAAGTTTTATTCTGTTTATACAAAATAAAGTTTTATGTTTGTACATATCTACATATTAATATCATGACATGAACTTTTACACTAATATTAAGGTAAATGCTTGCATAATGAATTATTTGTGTGTGGGTGAGGAGGAGATAATCACTGAGGATTAATGTGAGGATACCTTTTACAGCAAATAATTTGAACTAACTATATTTTTTGTTCAATAAATCTAAATCCTTAAATGCCATAGGCATCTGAAAATAACTAAATAAAATATGGTGGCTTCTGATTCACAAAAAAAAAACTGAGATATATAGAATATTTCTATTTAGAGGTTTAGGCACCAAATAACTAAAGATCATTATTTTGTATAAAAGTTAAAATAATTTTAAAATGTGGCTTCTATTTTTTCCTTATTACGGTAATCTTATGTTTAAGTAGTTAGGCCACTCTGGCTCTCATGGCCTCATTGCTAAACACAAGGTTTGCTCTACAGAAGGCATAAAAATATGAGTTTAAAATGAGACATGAAAGAAATAAAACACTTTCAATAAAAAGAAAGATTTTTTACTTTAATAGTAACAGTCTTAACAATATTTCTTAATGTATTTCCTAATCCCCGCCCAAGGCCACATTTGGAGGATTCAGCCGTTCACAAACACGCAGCCAAGTAAAAGAGTGCCATACGTAGTTATTAGTGACGCTTACGTCACATCCGCTGTGGCTAGCCCACTGCGAACCTGCGTCCGCGGGGTTCCGCCACAGTGTCATTTACGCCGCCACTTGACAGACGTTTCATGTTACATGACAATGTGGTTTCATACAAACCAAGCATTGTATACAGGCACTTTTATAACCAGCCAACTTCTGCGAAATTTTCAGCTCATTCCACTAATGTGTCCCAATATACCCCAAAAACTAAAACATAATAATAAACACACTATTTACAATAACAAAATTATTTCCAAATATGAAGTGTCCATTTTCTCTTTTATAATATACATATGTTGCAACAGCAGTGAAAACAAAAGAAAAGTTCTATTTAAATTCTAATTACCATTTCAAGACAGGCTTTTTTTTTCAATTATGGCTACAATGAGATGAACATTACGATTGAAAAGACACATGCATTTATAAAAATTGTAAGAGCAATATAATATATAAGATGAAACAAATATCCTAATAATTTTAGAATGTAATATCTTCTTGTTCTAAAAATTACAAATATTTTAAATTAAGACTGCAGTCGTTAAAACATTTGTAATTTGTTTAATGTAATGTTTATGAAAATTAGATATTTGTTATCACCTTTACAATAAATTTGTTAATGATTTTTTTTTTAAATATTCTAATTTCTTCAATAAATTTTTTAAAGACATTTCTTTATTTAATAAATAGTGTGGACAGATAAATTCTTCTGCAGCAAACTCGACGAACAGTTGATGCCAAAATGTTGATTGAAAATGTAAGAAGATATTGCTTTCTACATTTGATGTTTTTAAAATATTTCAAGCCATGAATTTTGCAGTAGTACATGTTTATATGGATATTTTTCTTGCATTTACTCATCATGTAGTGTTACTCATCATTTAATTATATAAACAGAAATTGTTGCGTTTGAAAAAAAAATCTGTTGCTTCTTTTTTATTCAATGTCTTCTTCTGTTGCTTCTTTTTTAATGGTTCATACCAGATTGTATCACATTTAATGAAATCATTGATATTTCTTGAGATTTCTTATTTATAATCACATTATTTTTAAATAATTAGTTAGACAATTCTGCTTGCTTCATACTATCATTAGCAACGGAGCATTAAACGAAAAAAATCCACTTATCCATATATTCACATATCATATTCGACCAAAGGCCACAAATTCACATAAAAATATTGGTTTCTCTTCATTATTCTAATATGTACAAATGGCGAGCCTAGCTGTGCATTTAACTTGATCACTTGACGAAGGCGTCTGGAGGGATTTTCCCTTCTGAATTTAGTTGGTTGAAAACGAATAACGCCCTTTGGAAGTCCCAGCCCGTTTCCTGTAGGCAGCTGAAAATAAAATAATTAAGTTTATTTTGACTTATTAAAAACTCGGACTTTAAGGCACCAGGCAAGCAGTAACATTTGTTATACTTCGTAGACTTACATAACAAGTAAGTAATTTAAAAGTAATATTTATTTGGATTTCATAATACACATTTCTGTTTCAGGAATAAATCATTTTTCTATTTGGATAAATTGAGCTTAAGGAAGAGGAGATATTATGCAGTTAGGGGCCTACATAGACATGGAATAAATTCACATACATTTTTCTTCAAACACTTTTAAAAGCATGACATAATATGGAATGCAAATATACACTTATGAAAATTGGACAAATCGGTTTATGTCATTTTGGTAATTCGCTGGGAAAATTAGGAGTTTATTGAAAGGGAGATGAGGAGAAGAGATGAATGCAACTACATATAAGGAGGCACTTACTTGATGCTCCAATGCTCGTTCATCCCGGTCTGCTGACTAAGTGCGGCGAGCATCATCTTCTGCGCGTCGGCGTCCTGTCCCGGCGCCGCGCTCGTTGAGGGCGAAGCCACCACCGCACCAGCCGCAGGTGCTGGTTCCACCGGCAAGGCTGCTGCAAACGCCTTTTCATCCTTTACAAAGAAAGGTTTCCATATATTATATTTTTCTTTCAAACATAGGACAGACGAACAGACGGGTCACCCAGTAAGTAATAAACGCCGTCCATGTATACCTTCAACTCAAGAGTCGTAAGTGCGCTGCCCGCCTTTGATTGTGATGAGGGATTCGGGGAGGCGAAGAAGAGAAGGGGGACGAGGGGAGAGGAAAGAGGAGAGAAGCTAAGCATGGCTCTACCTCTGATGAAAAACATTAGTCTTCAGTCAACTGTCTGAAGAATATTATGGCATAGAAAACCTTCATGCTTTCAACTGGCTATTAACAAAAAACCCTGACAGAATTCTTAATACTTAATACCATAACCACGTTGTGTTACCCACATTGTAAGTATTCTTTAAAGTTTCGTATCCTTTCCACCATTGAAACCGATAGTTCAGTTTATACTATACACAATCCTACTACATATTGACTCAACTCAAAAACGAAAACTAAATATGCCTTACCACTGCCTCAAGCCTAATATAGTTAGAAGACAAATTAAATTGTTATTCTTATTTTGTTTTGTTCAATGTATTGTTTTATAAAATTACTGATTAATAAGTTATATTGAATTATGTCATATTAGTTGTATAAAGTTTAGTAATAAGACAGTATATGTTTAACAGGTAAGCGTTTTGGTTTAGCACTGTAAGCTTACTTGTTTCAATAAATAAATAAATAAAGACAAGTGTAGTGAACTGGGTACGCCAGTTTACGTCTGTATTTATTAACGATTTATAAGTTCGTAAACTGATTATTCTATACTACCCGTGATGAAAATATAGAAATTATTTTTTAAAAGATAGCTTGCACACTAGAAATGACTGCTGAATCATTTGACAAAAAAAACAACAGACACAAAGAACACCCAGGCTCGGAACAACAATTTTTGAATAACATAATTTTTTGTACCGTGTAGGATTCGAACCCACCATCAAACGAACACCCTGTGGCTCAGCAGTCAAGTTCATCAACCACTACACTAAAAGGATGGTGGATTTTCAAATTTGAAGTTGTTTACCAACCAAAACATTAATTACCAAAAATATTTTGAGACCTTCAACAGTACAAAGTAGTAGACAAAATTAGAATAAAGTTTACCTGTTCTTTAGTAGTGTTGGTGACGTACAGCATATCATTGATAATACAGAAACCGCCACCCGCGTTAGGAACGATGACGAACGTACGATGGAACGAACGTGTGGGATTGCCATTCGTGTTGGTCTCTTTGTACACGCCGTTCATTGCGAGTACGATCATGGACGGCTGGAAAAAAAAGATATTGTAAAGTGGGAAATACAAGTATATACATTAATTTTATTTTATATAATGATATATTACATTTATATTTATCTATTTTATTTTATATAATGATATATTAGATTTCTTTTTTCAAAATACTGAGGCAAATTTAGTCACTGAAATATCGACTTCTTCAGTTTGCTTGGACTCATAACAGAAAATGGAAGAGAACAGACGAACATGTTTACGTTTTATTTAAATCCCAACCCTAACCATAACCAGAACTCGTATCGGCCCTATGCATTTAAAATAACAAGGAGAGTTGAAAAGAATAGTAATTTATTATTGCAACCAGTAGCGTATTTACAAGTTACGAAAACACTTTTCAAAAGAACAAACACATTTCTATTGATGTGATGTGTTTGATGATGAACATGGATATATTTGTTGCCTTCAATCTTTTTTGACAGGGTGTCAAGTATATGGACCTACAAAAGAGGCGTCGGAGAAGACAAGTACTCTCCCGTCCCGCAGAAGACTCAGGCGCCGGAGAACGTGAAACGATCTTCGGCCTCCATGAGCGCTGGCCTAGGGGCAACGAGTGAGGCTTCCCGTTGATCAACAAGATCAAATGATTGTGAAGGAGTCGGTTCGAGTCCGACATACCACCCCACCGTCAGCTCCGGTGGGGTGGTATACATAATACGTCGCCTTCAGCTAATATGATGGTGTTAAGATCTGGTTTAAACCCCGAAACTTTTTGATCTTATAATTAGCGCCTCCAACGTCTCGATAATGTAATGAATATGAGACAAATGGCTTCACTTACAGTAAACACTAACAGATCAACGGCGCAACCCATGAGGTCGTGGGTGGTCTTCGGCAGGTCGGACAGGAAAGATACGACCTGAAGTTTTCCAGATCGCAGGTATCTGCGTCTTGATTCACGTTCTGTGATACGTATGATGTTGCGGCTGTTCGAGATGTACGAGTTCAGTCTGAAACAACAAGAGACATGTAATATGAGAATCTATAGAAAGAAATAATAATAATAATAACTTGACACACCTCACAAACGGATGCTGATATCAAACTAAGCAGAGCTTGTCCTATGGTAACCAGACTATATATATATATTACACCTAAACACAAGATCAAATGATTGGAACATTTTGTGTAGAAAGCGAACCCACGACCTCTTAGTAGTCAGGATCACTAACCACTACAGTCACTACACCAACAGGCCAAATAATAGTCCGAAATAAAAAACTAAAAATCTTACATAAATTTAGGTTTTAAGTGTCATCTTTTTAATGTGGGAGGTATTATGAACATGCAATCTGACACAGAGATGACAATAGGTAAATTTACTTTGATGAAAATCAGAAATATAATTCTCAATAATTATAAACTCTTAATCACGATTTTTCTCCATCACCAGGTTAACTGTAACTGTTGCCTACATGCTCACAATTCACTTACAGTGTGAAAATATTCACCGTATTATTAACCTGATGTTAAATAAAGAGATTATTATAAAGACAATTGAATAAGACATTATTATTATTATTAACAGTTACAAAACAGTAAGAAAGTACACACAAAAGTAAAACTTACCTTAATGTGGGAGAACCCCTGCTATCATTTGTCAAGTAATTAGCGGCCAAAGACATTGTGGCGTGTTCGTGGTAAGCCTCAAGCAATTGCTGGCGGGATTCCCCGTCATAAATAGCATAGTACTGAGTAAGAAATTCACGAACTAAATTTTGTCCGGCAGGATCTACGAGGAATGATTGCTGACGTGCTGGGATTGCACAATTGTCTTGGACGTCGAACCCAATGGCCGGGGGCAGCTCCACTCCATCCTGAACAGTATAATATGCCATTGTAGCTTTTGCAATAAAGAATAACAATCGCAAGACATAATAATCACACATGGTCTCATATATATATGTTTTAAAAGTATAACTATAATACATACAATGTAAATATTTATGAATTAAATACATCTCTGTTCCTCTCTGCGCGACAAAAGATGTATGCAACTTACATATACTCAAATGGCTTGCCATACACTATGGCACAATACAAATATATTATTTTTTAATTTAATGACTAGTTTTTTGCACATGTTTTAAGCATTACAAATTTACTGATTTAACTAGGAAAACACATAGGTATATGTATGTTAATTATTTTATTAGTATTATTGTCGTTTTTACCTCCACTGTCTAGTGTACCTATTGTTTAATTATTACAACACATTATGGTGAACCATGTTGTTAAATAGCAAATGAATGCTATCCTCACAACAGTATGCTGACCAAATTCTACAAACAAACCAAGTATATCATGAAAAATTTAATAATTAAATTTGATAATTATTTAAAAATAGAACTCACCAGTTTAACCAGCTTAGGAAACTTCTTCCGCACATCGCTGGAGACAACAAATTATATGGAAACACATGTAAAAGACAAAGAGCTCTGAAACTTACTTAAAAGGTTAGCTTCAGTATGAATATATAGTAAGAAATATATCACCAATATACTTCTTACTGTATACTCAAGTTATATGTGGTAAAATACAACCCTTCTCAAGAAATTTCATGGTTGTTAGTAAAATATTAAGACTAGAAAGTATAATTCTTGAGGAAGAGTGTACTACAAACAAAGGCTTTCTTAGACTACTACAAAGAGAACCTTTGATTTAAGGACACAATATCCTTAAGCTTTAAACCAACTCTACACTCAAACAAACACAAATACATGTAATTCACATTTATGGAAATGTATAATACTGGAAAAATATGCTTGGAATGACTATAAAGTTGACTTAAAACCTCATCATTATTATAGTAACCCTTCAAACACGAAAATCAAATAATGTATTGCATGGTTTATTGTATAATGATTTTAATATTAAAAAAATAGTTGCTAGCTATGGCATAGCATTATCAAATATGTATGTAACAATTGTTGTACTATTTGGTCACATGTACAGTCAGCAGCATGCCAGAATCTTTTCTGTATATTGGAATAGTCATAGTTGTTAACTTAAGGTTATAAGTAAAACAGCTTCAAATGGTGAAATCTACTAGAACTATATGTGTATATGTTTTCTTATTTAACACAGTTGCTTATTTGTACAGTATTTCTGAAGTAATATCAAGTGAAATAATTTTTGAAGCTGCTTCCTTTGTTGTAGCTTCTTGATGCCCCAATATATAGAATGGTTTTATGCACATAAAACAACAATTAAATTCTTGATAGAAATCCATTCTGGCACTATTGAAATAGTAGCATGAAGCCCAAAGTCTAATGTTATCAAATTATAATTGTTGACTGTTCATATGACCAAATTAAAAAAAAAACAATAAAATCTGATAAAGTGAATTCCAAAATAAGCAATTTTATTAAGATATTGAGTTTGAATTTGGAACCACATCCACATACATTATATTGGCTTCTAATGCAGATACTTAAATTGAAAATTATATGGAAAGTAGTAGCCATACTACAAGAAGCTGCTATTGATAGAGAAATAAATTTGAAATGGGTTTATGCATCATAAAGATGTTCGCATCTTTTACTACTATATTTAGGAGTTTCTTACAAACAATAAGGTGTAATCCAATTCAGAATTATTGTTGGCAGCAAAGTAACTTCAATTTATAACAGGTAATTTTCACAAATAAATATGTATAATCAGAGCCACATGTCTAAAATTAATATTTTTTATATATGCCCAAATAAAGGTGAATATGTCCTTCAAATGTCTTAAACATGTACACCCTGTATACAGGTATAATAACAAATAATATATGCAATACACATAATAAGATATTTAATTTTCGGTCAAAATATACACAATCATGTTCAAGAACTAGAAGAATCTGAGTTCAGGGAACAGCAGGAGCAGATTCTGAAAAATTATAAAGTAAATAGGAGCAAATTAAATGTATTATTCATTAATTTAAAAATATTTTTGGCATTAATATATATATATATATATACTACTCTGCTGCAACTCCTGCATTAGAAATAATTCATGTGTCACAGGGGACTTTACAAACATATAAAGGTTTGTTTGACAACACACAAACAACACCTAGACCCGGGACAACTTATTGTGTATCCCACAAATTTTATATATACATATTATATAAACAATAAATCGTAAAAAATATGCTCCTACTTGTACAAGATTAGAAATATATAATACATAGAGTATATGTCCATTTCAAGTTGCACCCGTGCAGTTCCAGTAAACTCAATGCAACATAAACTTCCATTTCTGTAAAGCTCACAATGTCAATTTAGTCCAGCTACAACATATTAACAAATAATGGTAGCTTATACAAAACAATTTCATAAGTTTCAATAGAGTTCAGAACTTGTACTAGATTGAACTCATTACTTCTATTAGATTTAACACTGTCATCACATTTTTCAATAAATTAAACTAAACATACATATATGCAAGCTGTAAGAAGTGGTTATGTACAACTTATAATATTTGATTAACAGTAAGCATACTACTTAGCTTTGATGGCTTAATAAAATATTTTGGTATAAAACTCTATTGTAATGGGATGACATCAGTTCAAGCTAGTATAAGAACAAGCTCACAAGAAAATCAGCACTCATTTAATTATTTGGAAAGCCTTTTCAACAATGTTCAGCATTGATTCTAAATCATATCAAATCAGGTAAGATCTATACAATATTATACCTATTGCCTCTCAAATTAACCAGATAGAAGTGACCAGTGGTACAGTTAGATAAACAACCATGCTATCAATATATTATAAAATAGATATATTATATTCATCTGATTTAGCAATATTACGAAGTACATGAAAACTTCTGAAGCAGGCAGACCTGTTCCTGAGTGCATTTTGGCAAAAATAACCAACATTTTGAGCCTCATCACCTTGGTTCTGCCACTATCTTAGGCAGCTCACATGGTACAAATAAGTACGATTAATTATCAACCAATGATTATACAGTATTACAAATACTACCTGACATAGATTTCGTGATCCTGAAACCTGTTCACCAATGGATTGCCTTTGAGGTAAAGCTCCACCAATGGAAGGCTCTTCATTGAGTCCAGAGAACCAAGGAATGGAATCTACAAGAAGTATCCAATTAAGTTTAATCAACATAATTACTACATAATTACTAGTACTAGTATTAATAATATAATAATATTTATTTAAAATATCAAGTCCCTTTAAAGGATTGCAGCTATTTCTGTCTATTTTTTTTTTTTTTTTTTTTATATTAGCCTACCATAGTGACTCCACTTTGCCTGATGGAAAGCAATAGGCAATAGCAATAATTGTTGAAATGACAAATGATGACATCTCTGGTCTAAAATAGTGCATTGAAAGAGTTAAAATGTTATAATATGAACAGTTAATAAATAACAATTGCGTGTTATACAAAAAATGGCCAAATGCGAGTCGGACTCGCAATGGAAGATTTCCCTACTATTATCTATAAAAATTGCAAAAAATCATGTCTGTTGTGTGGGAGTTCACCTTAAATAGTAATTTTATTTTAATTAAATTATTTATTTTGTATATTTACCTAAATATTCTGTTAATATTTTAAGCTTCTACTTGTTGCCCTTATCAATATCAAGCAAAAATAAAAATCACTTTTGTTATATTGGAGCCCTCTTAAATATTAATTTTTAAATATTAGTTTTTTAGTATTTGTTGTTATGGCGCCAACAGAAAATTTCAACTGTCTAGCTATCACGGTTCAAAAGATACAGCCTGGTGATAGACAGACGGACGGACAGACAGACAGACAGACAGACAGACAGACAGACAGACAGACAGACAGACAGACAGACAGACAGACAGACAGACAGACAGCAGAATCTTAATAATAGGGTCCCATTTTACCCTTTGGGTATGGAACTCTAAAAAGCATATATTACTGCCTATCTGTAAGCAGTCAAAATTGAAGAAAGAATTTTAAAAAATATTAAAAAGATTGCATACAACTTACCCTATTATCACCCAAGTATAAAATCTTCAAATTTTTCAATTTATTAGTCAGGGCCTTGAGATGCTCAATACCATGTAGTTTGTTATCATTGAGGTTCAGTGCTTCAAGATCTGGGATATTTTCAGCAATAATGTCAATAGCAGCCAACATAATAGCAGGGCGAAATAGAGCACAGAATATTTCTGATAGATCTGGAATACAATTATATTATTTATGATTGATTTTAAACATTTCTTATTAATAGTAGAGTATAAAATTCCACAGAGGCAAAAATGTATATCTATTTATACTGCATCTATGTATGCTGTAATTTATTTCTTATAATCTAAAAAATTATATTAACTACAGATAGTAGGCAACCATTTACATATATAGTAAGCCCTTGCAACTGCAGTGGACAGAAGAATCCCTCTGTTTGTTTATTATCTTACTTTCATGTCTTAAATATTAAAGCAATCAGTATGAAATTTTGCATACCAATTGGCAGAGGCCATAGGGTACATGGCCTCATCTAGAAAATTAGAACTATTCCATTAAAAAAAAAATACACAAAACCTTATATAACAAACACTTCTATAGTATGAGATACTTTGTTAGTATTTAAACTCATTATTGTATTAAATCATAGATAAGACTTACTGAGTGAAATGTAATTGACGGCAGTCAAAATGCTCAAATATTATCACATATTGTATCTAATGTCAATGAATATTTTTTTAACTACTGTGATTCAACAAATAGAGAACAGATGCTAGCTAGTATATTAATTGGTTTCAAAAATATCAGAAAATATCAACAATACATTATTCTTGCAAAACAATTTTAGCAAGTTATATAAGATTTGGATTAGATGATGATTCTTATTCTTACCAGGATCTGCATGAAATTTTGTTAAGTCCAGTGCTTTAGTTGCTGCATTATATCTTTTAGCCATAGTAAGCTTCATCTTTTCTTTCATTTCAGCATCAACAACAACATTTGGCACAGCATTTCTAACAATTACCATCAGTTTGAATCCATCAGACATTACAATTTTTCTATCTGCATGAAGTAATTTTTCAGCCAGTTTAAAATCATCCACATAAAAGACTGCTGCATTGCCACTAATTTTGTAATAGTGAGGTATAAATACATCAGGTGATACAAAGCTGAGTAGTGATCGTAATACAACCTCTTTAGGGTGTTTTGCTCCATATGGTATAATAATTTGATACCATGGCAGTGACCCAGGCGATAATCTCTTTCTCATCAGTCCACGACCTGACATAGGGGCAGGAGAAATAAGGCGTCCACCACGACCTCTAAAAGACCCCTTGTTACGCATATGGGGCCCTCCAGACCCAGTCATGTCAATATCAGCATCATCAAGTAACAGCATAGGCTTGTTCCATTTTTTTCCTTTGTGAGTGCCAGGTTTAAAACTAACACGTCTTGTATTTCCACTATGCGTCCGATCGTCATGTTCTGTAATAAAATGTTGCAATGATGCAAAGTAATGTATGTTAGTTATCGAGTGTAACACTACTTACAATACAGTTATTATATCACAAATATGAAGTGCATAATATATTTATATTTCGTTGACACATAGGCAAACCTAAAAATATTATCAAGCTACAGTTAAGAGAACAAAATCATAGAACATCATGCATAGTTATTACTCACCAAAATGATCGCTGTTTTTAAAATTTCTGATTCTGCCACCGTTTTTAGGCATGTTGTATGAAATTTTGAGGATAAGTTTGAATGAATGCTAAAGGGATATTACGCACAAAGCAATGACGCGTTAATCACCACCAAACGTCTGGGCAACGTGGACCTCCGTTTATTTATCAATTATTAAATCTTAGTGATAACTTCACACGTGACTTTTGTTCTTTCTGTATCTTTATTCTACCTTGATAACTTTTGAATGGTGTTTATTTTTAATTTGGAAAAATAACACGCGTTAATTTCTCGTTCACTCAAGTTACTTCAAGGAAATAATGATAATAATTTTTATGGTGTTGCCAGACTCAATCACGCTACTCTTAGTAGAATGAGAATGTAGTTTCTTGGCTAAACCCTATACCAAAATTATAAAAATATTTTTCTTCTTTTATTAAAGATTTTAAATCTTTATGAACTAATTAGTAAAATAAATAACCTGACGTAGGAGCGCCTCAATAACGTTTCTAATTACAACGTTTTACGTTAGGAGAATATAGTAGTATAAATAACTATATGGTATTACTATGTAATCGGCAGTTAAAAATTATGTATTTAACAGTGGTAGAGCCATGCTTAGGCATGAATGGGCCGGCTGGACCGGGGCGATACGACGGCCTCATAGAAAACCGGTTGTGAAGCAACGCTTGCATTGCATTTCCCCGAAATGAGCTTAAATTATGAATTCTGGAAGTTGGACTTCCTCCTTTCTTTTCCCAGCATCTCATCCCTCCTCTCTTTTTTACCTTCCCCACAACCACCATCCCTCATCACCTTCAAATCAGACTCATTATCATTATTTGATTGATTAATTTACTTAAACATATTTTCGGGATTAACTTTTGGGGTTACAAGACGTGTAACTGCCCCGATAATTTGTTAAAGTACTTTCCCTACGTCTGTGCCAAGCTGGCTGACAGAGGTGAGGATATCTACTTAGCCGGCCAGGCTGTATAAGCCGTCGAACCGTAGCTAAGCAGATAATAATAGGAGCAAGGAAAGGTGCCTATGTTAGCCGGCCAGACTGGTTAGTCCTTGAACCGTAGCTACTGAAGTGAAACACCAGGGAATGGTTGGAATCGACTTGTATTTCCTTAAAAGTACGCCAGTTATATTTACATTTGGGACCATTAAGTAACGTAGTTAGATTACCGCACAATATATGGATTAACCAATAACATTTCTAATTCTATATTTACAATAATCAATGTGTAGGCAAGCAATCAGATTACGTTGCTGTTTTCGTTGTCTGTGTGCTTGAGTATAAATGATGCTTCGTATATAAACGCAGTGTCACGCGGATCACGTTCAAGAAACCTATTTACGGGGATACTTTTCTTCGACGTAGCGAAGGCTTTCGACAAAGTGTGGCACAACGGCTTGATCTACAAGCTTTTCACTATGGGAGTGCCCCACAGACTCGTACTCATCATACGAGACTACTTGTCGAATCGTAGCTTCCGCTACCGCGTGGAGGGATCTCTATCCACCCCCCACCCTATTCTCGCCGGAGTACCGCAAGGATCCGTGCTCTCCCCCCTCCTTTACACGCTATACACCAGCGATATCCCGTTGCACCGGTCTGTGCAAACAGCACTTTTTGCAGACGACACAGCGATATACTACTCAGGTATGAACCCGTCATCAGTCGTTAGGAACCTCCAATCTGCAGCTAACGCCCTAGGCGCGTGGTTTCGGAAATGGAGAATAGAGGTCAATCCCGAGAAGAGCCAGGCGGTACTGATTCACAGAAGACAGCTCAGCCTGTATCCCTTGGAGGAGATCCCACAAATAAGGATGTTTGGCACGCCTATCCCTTGGGCTAGGCAGGCCAAATATCTAGGTATAATCCTTGACGATCGTCTATCCTTCGGACCTCATATTAAGGCGGTTCGCAACAGGGCCGCCTTTGTGTTAGGTCGACTTCATAGCTTAGTGAACTCTCGTTCAAAGCTGTCGCTTAGGAGTAAAGTTAGACTTTACACAGCTTGCATTAGACCCATCATGACCTATGGTAGTGTAGTTTTCGCACACACTAGGGAACACAGGATCCATAGGCTACAAACACTACAAAATAAGTTCATGCGCCAAGCTACGGGAGCACCGTGGTATGTGCGTAATGTTGATCTTCACATCGACCTAGAGCTGCCGACCATCAGGCAATTCATAAAGCAGTGCTCCCTTAGCTACTTTGACTCTGCTCCGACTCACCCCAACCCTTTAGTGGTTGCGGCTGTAAATTACACACCCAGCAATATATCACGAATACGTAGACCTAAACATGCTCTCGGAGAGCTAGACGATAACATCACACTCGCTCAACGTAGAGCGCACACAGCTCGCGAAGCTATCACAAATCGTCCGCGATTTCGCCCCCGCCGCCGGGGCCGGAATACGCGTCGCGTTAATCATTTAAATGTGGGTCTTGGTCGCCCTAGTTTGCCAGCGATGCCCCAAGCCGAGGTGCGTACTCCACAGGGGGTGCCCTTGGGCAACGTCGCTTAAAAAAGACCGGTTGAGAGCCCTCAGCGCTCACCGTAAGCCCGTGCAAGGTTGTCGAGGCCATCTGCGGCCAACAGCCATACATCACACAAAAAAAAAAAAAAAAAAAAAAAAAAAAAAGGATCACGTTCATTCGCCGCTTGGTATGCAGTGCGAGTGGATGCGTGCTTTCTTGATGCATGTTTAAGCCCTAAACCAAGTACCAACCAACCAAGCCAAGTACGTGGCATGTATACGCCACAATGTGTTTTCGTTTCAACCATAGGTCCTATGTCTGTTAATTTAATTTTGTTATGTGTCCGCAACTGTGTTGTAAATTTCTCTGAATTACTACACGTTACCATAATATTCAGTTGAATAGCCAGTTTATAATCTGCATCTTATATGATTTTCTGCTCTCAGATCATCCCCAAAAATAATGTTTCGGTGCTTTAGAGTACTGTCACAGCCTCTCAAGACATTAATTTACATTCCTGAAGATACGCAGAGTTGTCTCTCCACATAAGCATTGATAAGTAGACATTGTCCATGAACAATTCCTTTGTTCAGGGATTCGAGCGTAAACAGTGTAAGGGTTTACTAGCAGTAAAAAAAAAACCAAATACCATTTACAGTGTAAATACAATAGTGGGTTATTAAATATTTCGAACATTTCGATAGCCTGCATATAAATTGAACAAAGCCATCCAGTGGCGGTAATGAAAACTACACAATACAGAACTTACGTACAACCTCCTTGTAAAGTCCATACTTGTAATTTTGAATTCCTCTGCATTTTGTATTGCATTTGTAGAGGAACGGGGCTTATGTTCCTCCAACACAATGGGAGGATCTTCAACCAGGCGAGGTGATTATGCCTGGCGGACTGCAGCCCTATGGTTGATGTTCAGGATCGTACTACATCATCAGTGTCGTCGCTACATAGTTCGGCTTGTCTTAGCTAGATGGAGTTAACATGTGTTTTTTGTATGTGGAGGTCACCACACATTTATTGCATGCATGCATGCATTGATTGAATTCACTCTGTTCTATAGAGAACAGTCCTGATCTCTAAGTCCCTTGTTATGACACCCACAAAAAAATATAAAGCAATAAATTCCCGAGAGATGTTTATTCTATCGGACTGCGGCGAAGCTGAAAAGGTTTAAATTATTTGCTTGACTGTGTCTCTCCATTTAACCCTTTTTTTTTTACACGTTACTATTAAACGGTTGAGTTTGATTGATGGTGTTCAATGGATAGATTCCTCTCTAATACGGTATATGAAAAAAAAAGGTTTTAAAAATATGAAATTTGGATTTATTTGTAAACATTTCAATTTCCATTCCAAATTTTGAGAGGTTTTTTTATAAATGTGGCTGGATTCAGAAAAAAAAAATCTATATTCGTTTTGAAAAAATGCACTTATTGCATCCCAGAACCATTCTTCAAAGCAATATAAATGAGATAGTGTATTTCTTGGGTTCCTTTTAGATGCCCACACGTTGATGAATTTACAAATAGGTTTCACTAGCACTATTTCATGGCGCGGTTGTAAGGTTTTTGCTGGATTTCTTTTTATACTTCTGTAGGAACAAGTTTCATTTTTAAATGGAGTTTTTCTCGGGCGTAAGTTGGTAAATATCTGTGTCTTTAATCGATAATAAGTAATTCGTTTTAAGACAGCGGGTCTTATTAGATTTAGTTTATTTAACAAATATGTTACACTTACTACCGCCAGCTACATCATTTAAATGCTTTTACACAGAAGTAAGACTTCTCAACAAAAGCCTCTGTGGAAGTCTTTAAGAATATAATATAATAAATATGCAGTGTATGAAAAAGTTTTGGTAGCATTACTTTCTATTGTAGCTGGCAATATTTTATTTCTATTCTCTATGGAACAAGCCTCTATTGTTCCTATTCACGCAAAGTTTTTAATCTATTACAATAAAATTTTGCAAAATATTTAAATCAATTCCTTTAAAGTTTTTGGAATTTACGATTACGATCATTTATATCCTATGGCTCTATATAGCAATTAAAGCAATGTATAATTACACCATGGGAATGAAACTTTTAGAAGGAAATTGATTACATAGCATCTGTAGAAACCATAGCATTAAAAAAAAACAACCACAGACAAAATTCGTGTTCTTTTCGAGTCTGCCATGTTTTGTCCTATTTGTCGCGCTTGATCTACGCGTTCGCGTTTACAGCTCGAAACTGTTATTTTCTGTATGTATTACGGACCGTGTTTTGTTTACAAATAGTGTAATTGATTATAGTGTAATTAGAATGCTCAAACTTTCGATCAGTCTATCGCTCGGCTACTTGCCAGTTCGACAGTGAAGTTCGTATTTCATAAAAAATATATTCGTAACCTGGCCGTCAACTGTCTCTGTTCCGAGGAATTCCGTTGTATTTTTTGAAACATTCTCGGTAGCCGTGATTTCATAATATTTGGTCAGTCCTGTGACGCAACCCACGTGCACTTATTATAGCGAGCAACTCATGCACATTTGTTATTATTTTGTTCGCGAGTTCGATTCGGAGCAGTAGTGAGGATCGGATCGGCGAAGGGAAGCCGCGTCGCGCGTCTTGCTCTCTCCCGTGGCATTTTATAAAATTTATTAATTTGTCGGTTATATCGTATGGTGGTTTACTATCAGATGTGAATTTATTTGTGCATTAAAGTGTGATATATGTCGGAGCTTTACATATAGCGCACACGTGACACGAGACTAGTATTTGGGTGTCAGTCGGTTGCATCTCTCATCGCCGCTACAGTCCGCCTGCAGTGCGGAGCGCGACGGGCGTTAGAGGTGAATCACCGCTCGGTGCCGTTTTGACCGTGCTTGTTTACCCGCGTGTGCATAAGTGCGTGGAGCGGAAGTGCAAGGCATGTGCGCCGCGCGTCGGCGTCGATGACACCGCCGTCCGGGGCGACGGTGTTTTAAGCGCGAGTGTGTGATAGCTATGTTTCTTGGGTTATGAGTGTGTGACAAAGTTGTAGTGTGCTGAGGACACTGGAGCCCCTAGACGGAGTTGGGCCCGCCGGGGCGGCCCTGGTGCTTCTCGGGGCTCCTCACGAAGGCAAGATGGCTGCGTGGAACCGCCACCACCATTTCAACATGCTCATGGATGAGAATGGCAAGAATAAGTGTAAGTATTATGTTTATACTGTAGCTAAGCACCTTTAGCAAAAATATGCATGTATTTTTGTCCTGTGATTTGTATCAACTGTTGAAAGTTAAGACTAGGAACAGTTGGAAGAAATTTCCATCGATTTCACTAAAAGTTTAAATCGAAATACTTTTGTTAATATTAAAATCATGGTAGAAGTATTTGATTTACCCTTGAAATCTCCAGACTTAGTACCTAGACAATTTAGAACTGTCTTTCCACATGGTATTTGCATGTTTGTAAATATTATGAAACTCTTTGGTATTTTTTCATTTTATTTACTGGAGTTATGATCAAACTTCATCTTATATCACATTGTTATAATATATTCTATATGATTATATGTATGTTAAGCATAAATAATTCTCATTTTTTCTGAGTGAGAGTTGTAAGATACAATACTGAATTACCAAAGCCCTTATCAAAAGTTCAAGTTTAACAACATTTAAGATTAATTGAAATGGTAAAGAGATTCTCATTTGACTATAAAAGCAAAATGTTACACAAGTTTTCTGCTTACATTAGTTTACCATAATTTCTTTTGATCTTACCCTCCTCTAGATCACCTCAAATGAATATAACCAGATAAGGTCTTGTTTCATTGGACATTATACAATTTTCCAACCTATGACCTCTTTATGACCTCCTTATGAGTTAACAAATGCAGGTGGGGAACCCTGTGAAAACATATTGTTGAATGCACACAGCCCTCTGTTACGCAGTTTATGGGTTGGTAAGTATATAAGCAAATTCTGTCACACATCACTTTGACCTGATTTTCCACTGGCTTACTTACTACACATCAACAAGACAGGACACCCAACAGTTCCAACCACTTTCGGCAACATTATCTATTCCACATATTCATTGAATTAATCTTCCGATACTACTCTATTTCTTTTTTATAATCCATTTTAGGTAACTAATAGCAATTTGATGAGAAATTTAATTCTGTAACAATACTTAATAGCACCTCCATAGTTCAATACCTCTTTTTAAATCAAGTGACATGTTTATATTATTCCATTTGCCAGTAGCGATGCCCTATTACTCTTACCGCCTACGCTTTTGGCACTGTACTGGAGCTTGTTGCATTTGTCAGTTCTAAATATCACAAAGACTGGTTTTAATACCCAGTTCCATGAAATTATTATCTAATTTCAGGCTAGTTTATATATATAGACTAGCCTGAAATTTGATTTAGGGAGTTTATTGAATCATAGAATGCAAACTCAAGTCCAATTTCAAAGACAAAATATATTTTTTTCAAAAAGTATAGGCTTCTTTTATTATATGAATTGAAGTCATAATATACAGTTGTACTGATGTACTGAACAGCAGGAATAAAACTTATTAGACAAAGAAGAAAGTGTGTTGTTTATATTAAATTGGTTTTCTATTGTTGATGCAATTAACTTTTTATATGATTATTGCATACTGAAAACATTTAGTTTAATTTTATTTATTTGTTTCGTATCTTTACACGAAAATTAAAAATAAGATGGTCAGAATTATGGTCTCCAGAAAAAAAAACACCACCATTCCTATGATATATCAAATTCACTAAATAATAAACCGCAACGTTTAGCACTCAAGTGATCGGTATAAAAGTTATAAGGCACGCCTGGCCTTTTTGTCCCCCCCCCCGCCATTGTCCGCCATTTATCAAGGACACCAATGGTGTTTCTTCCGTGTTTCTTGCAATAATGTCAGTTACATCTTTTTATTAAAAACTGAACTCTTTTATTGCCTGTTTTAGTTACTTTCAAATATACAAATTCGAGTTTTGAAATAGCTCCTTTATATTTCTCTAAATTAATTTGATCACTAGCTTCGCCCTCCCCAGAGTTTTCAGTATCCGTTTGGGCCATGAAAATGTGAAGGTGAGGTGGGAAAACACAGTTACTTTCAAATTTATAGTATAGGTACAGATTACGTTTTTAAATTTGCCAACTTCAAATCAGTTAATTCTTACAATACGGAATACTAAATAACCCCCGAGGCACAGTAGTAAAACTTTTGCAAAATCACAATACCACGCACTCGGGATAGTTCACTGTGCTTAAAAGAAATAATGTGTAGATCGAATTCACATCAGTCTCAGTAGCAGTTAGTTAATTACTTGAACAACTGCACTATCCGTGAAATCACATAGCCACCCGATTCTACTATCCGGTTGAAAGTTTAGTCTCATTTCATTTAATTATTCACAATCATATTCATTTCATTCGTCGGAGTAACGTCATACACAAAAAATGCTGCTGTAGATTTCTCACTTTTAGGAATAATGATTAAGTTATCTGGTAACAACTCATCAATGTTCATAAAGAAAACAGGCTAATTTATTAAGAAATTTAATTATTAAAAAATATAATTCGTCCCATTACATAAACTCGAAAGATCTACATTATAAAAAAATCTAAGATATGGAAGTGTTGATGAAAATAGGTGATCCGTCGGTTGGACCTTGGTTCCAGATCCGGCTGCCAAATATTTACAACGGTCGTTTGCGCCGGAAGCATCGGTGGTCTCACATTTTTTCCGCAGCGATCAACTTTCATTCACTATCTAAAAGCTGTTGCTACGCGGATGCTGGCCTCACAGTGCGCTGTCATTAAAACCAAACGTTCGTGCATCGCCGTCATGTTGATGATATCGTGTTGTTTGGAAAGTGGTCGCTTACAAGGCTTACATTATTAAGTTTGTTCTGTGTGCTGAAACTGCTGTTTTGTTTAGTATTACGGGAATATTGCCGTTATGTTGATGATTCTTTATCTGTTTTGATTTATTAAGTAAATAAGTTCTTAACAAATTTGCTTTAATTAGTAGTAGTAGGCGTTCCTCGTACAAAGAATTTTTCAAATCCGAGGGAAGTTCCAGAGGTTATCTCGAATAAACATAATGAAAAAAAATCTTCAGCTTTATTATATTAGTATATATTATGCCACTTGAAAGTAGTGTGTAAATATTATAAGAAATGTATGTAATCGGTTTGTAACCAGTTACTTGCACGTCTGTGTGATCGAAGTCGGTCCACCTTCACGAGTCACGCCGGCCGGTGAATGGTCACCTTTCTCCGACACACAGTCTAGACGACTTCATTACGACCCGTGAATGAATTTCACATTGGAATGCGGAACGACGATTTATAGTTCCCCACCAAAATTGTCTCTACGCATTGTGCGGGTGAAATTGTCTCGAATAATTAGAAATTTCTAAGGTCAGAAATTGAAATAAATTAAAAACACAACACAGCGCAAGAACTACGCGTTTTAATATGATTTAAAATAAAAAAAAAATACATTTAAACAGTTACACATATGTAAGTACATACGATCACGCCTGTATAAGGGGTAGGCAGAGGTGTACTAAACACCCACATTTTGCCGATTAAAATTTGGTGCCACTAGCGTAATAGGAGGCAAGTCTATCGCCCTCAAACGGGCACTGTATAACTGTACACATACTGTATGATAGATAACAGTCCGATCCCTTTTACGACACTACCGGGAAGAGATGGTCTATATACTACTCCACCGTGAACGACACGGCAGAAAACACTTTTCACACAACACAAAACAAAACAATTATCTCATGAAATGTAATCTTCATGAGATAATTGTTTTGTTTTGTGTTGTATTAAGTTATTTATTACAATATGCGTGCTAGTTCTATTTTTACATAAGATTTAAACATTTTCATCAATATGTTTACTATAAATATCAAAGTTCATTAAGAATCAGATAAGAATTGGCAGACTGGGCAGCGGTTCTTTCTTTTTTTTTAGTCAGTTTGGCCATTCAGGAACCCTATGTAAATTCTTCAGAATTCTCCGGCTACCTTGTGGTCGTAACTTGCTGTAAGTACTATACTTTCATTGCTTGCTAACAGTTCTCATTTTAATTCGCTTAAGAATTTCTATCTCAACTGCGAACTTTTAAGTACAAAAATTCCCTTTATAATTAATAATTAATGCAAGAAACATTAAAAATATATTTCTAAAGTATTTTTATATTAATAACGCCAGTTCCAAAAGTATTTTCCCCGCACATTTCCCTCGAAGTAGTTTGTTTGTACCGAAAACAAATTAGGTATTTTTTATTACTTTGGTACAAAAGTTGACGAAGTGTGACGGTGTCAGCCCTAAAGTGCCCCTTGGTGTCATCGACCGACTACTAAGGTTTTTGCGCATCCAACGGTTCTGTTATTTTAATAATTGAATGAGTATGGAAAGCACCAAGAGTTAACGGTAACTAACTGAATGTATGACGTCGCGTTGGTTAGGTTTTGGATGAATCGCATGGTTGATACCATTCATTTTGTTATTCAATTTCGCTATTACTGTAATATTTTTGTCTTAATGATTTAGTTAAATTATTTGTGTGAGCTCACTATATTAAATGTTTCTATATACAAAGATAGGTGGTTTTACAACATGAAGGTCTGGGTAGTAAAATAATTTATCCGTTCGTTCGCAAGTGGGTACATACATGAGACACGTAGTTTTTTAGTTGTTTATTTTTGTGACCTTCACACTCGCATGTTCATTGCCCTTAGCTCGACTTCCTGCTCAACACCTTTTAAAGCCTAACTGATAGTCATTTAGTCAATTGGAGACCGATTTTTATTCTTTTTTTTATATTATACTCCTGCGGTGGTCCCATTGTAACCAAATCAGGATTTTGTAACCATACCAGGGGAATTACGAATAAGTTTTTAAATCCCAAGTTTTTACGATTTAAAGTATTGCGCAAAGGAGTTCGTAAGGTAAATGCGCGTATTTAAATCCTTTTCTTATACGAGTACTTAATAGATGATGGTAGCGGTGTTTGGAATACATATGTTGCTGGTTCAAATTCCAAGCCTATTTATTAAAAAAAGACCACTCCCGCACGAGGGTTCATTCATGTATCGTAGAGTACTCTACAAACATAAGATTTTCATATCACCTCTATTGTTGGTTGAATTAATTGTATTAGATGAGGTTACAACCGTATGATGTTCAGTCTGATGTTTATTCATCACAAAATTTTGCCTGAAAAAAAGTGAAAATAAAAATTACCTGAAATTACAATATATAAAAAGAGCATCATACAATTATTTGAAATTAAAGTAAGCGGAAAAATTAAAGAAGCATTGCTCTACTGGGGAAACTACACAGGAGGCACGAATGGGCCGGCTCATCCGGTGCGATACCACGGCCTCACAGTAACCGGTTGTGAAGCAATGTTTGCGCTGCATTTCCCCGAAATTTGTTAGGTTTTCTCTCTTCTTTGCCCTCCTCTTCCCCTTCTCGCACCCCCCTCGTTCCCCCTCCTCTGTCCACTCATTACCCTCAAAGGTGGACAGCGCACTTACGTTTCTTGAGTTTAATGTGTACATGGACGGTGGTTGTCTGTTACCATCAGGGGGGGACCATTAAAAAGTATGTATTAGCAAATAAATTAAAGAAAATAAAGGAATAGGATACGGGTATGATTATTATATCAATAAATAAACATAAACATATTATGTTAAATATATCTACAGGAATATAACATATTATCATGCACATAAATACTCGTTACATACATATACATATATATATATATATATATGTATATATATATATATATATATGTATATATATATATATGTATATATATATATATATATATATATATATATATATATATATATATATATATATATATATATATGTATATAGTTTATCGTATCTGCCATTTTATGGAGGAGAAGAGGTCGAACCTTTAGTCTTAAACGACAGGCGGCTATGTCCTATCCTGATTACCTCCGGTAGGAGTAGTGTCAGAGGAGGACAGACTGAATAACGAAAGAAGAGTTGACGCAGGCACGTTAGTCAGGTATAAATTATTTTACATATCATCAAGTTTTTGTTTACAATAATATGAATGACTAATACCTGAGCCTGGTTTGGTCGTATACCGCATCCCCATCGGGCCTCAGCGTCGTTGACCCCGAGTTTTTGCACATCATCGTCGCAACGATTGCCGCCTGCACAATCTAGAGCGACATACTTATCTTGTTCAGTGTTCGAATGCTGGACAATGCTCTGCGTTGCTACCTTCAGATTCAGATATAAAATACTAGGATGCTTATCTAACTTGGATTATTGACTCTAAAATCGTTATTAAGATTTTCATACTTTTATGATATACAGTAATGTTTATTGTATTGTATGTTGGTAGATCATGTTTAAGTGAGTATTAATTTACTACAATCAGAAAAAAAGGTTTATAGTGTGAAGATTCTTTTCTAGTGATCTGCGTTGCATATCATAAAAGTATTATACATACTAATTATAAAATAATCAGTATCAATACAATGGTCTTATCGCAATCTGCAATCTTTTCCATATACTATAATAATATACCGTATATTGCATTAATAGGTGACTCGCGGCGCACGATAGCTAAAAATAGTAAGAACGAAAAAAATTATATCTACAATAAGTCTTAGAGACCAGGAATAGACGAAGGGAAGGTGGGACGCCCCCTAGCCGGTTATGGACTGTCGACTCCATCATCGAGGAAGGTAGTTAGGTTTAGGATGCTAAAGGCGGTGGACCGGGTGCTATGACTTAGTTGAGTGAGGCCTATGTAGAGCAGTGAACTGCGATAGGCTGAATGATGATAATGATACATACATATGTGTTTTAAGATACTGCAATGTACCGCTTATCTTTCAAGACAAAGGTCCGAGCTCATTTCTTTTTTAAAGTGCAGAGTTATAGGTACAGTAGAAATATGTGTGTATCGATTGTGTTTTATATATTCTATATTTATGGGTATATATATGTGTCATTATATATTTATTTTTACATATCCGGATATATTTTTATTAACGGTTTTTGGTTTAATTTGGATTGATCACAATGTTTTGCACCTTCTTCATACATTTCTGCCTCACCCAAAGGTAGACTGGCAGAGAATGCCTGTAGCATTAGGTCTGCTTTTGTACACCTTCTGCATAAACGGTGAAATAAATAAATTAATATATTTCATAGGTATGTCGTTAATTTGAGCTCATCGTTAATTTGGGCTCATCGAGATGCCTGGCACGTCTTGACAAATCACAGTAGGCTAGACTAATATTATTCCCCCATATCGTCCTAACCCTAACGTTTGACGATTTGGTCTGTAGTATCCTGGGCAAATCAATTCTGTAGGATGACCAAAGTAATCTGTATATATATATTAATAAATCTGAAGCTTGTATACGTATCACTTATTTTTATGTACTTTGTTCCGCTGCAGGGCAAAGACCTCCCTCTCTCTTACACATTTCTCTGTCAAGTGCTAAGTTCAAATGGTTCTTTCCCTGTTTGTTGAAGTCGATTTATTTTTACCCGACCGCAAGGATCGTAATTTTTCGATGTACGCATGTTGTTTTTTGTCAAGTCTAGGCGACTTGTAAGATGTTATTAGTCATTACAGATGGTGACATTACAGGTACATTATTAAAAACGTTTTTGGTGCAGCATATTACTTTGGGATCGTGTTCAATTTAATTTAATTTTAATAATATGTATGTTTTATTTTTCAACAAAATTAATCACAATCACTTCACAATCACAAAATCAATTTAACCGGCAATATTTGTACTACGATACAAATATTGCCGGTTAAATTATTTTGTAATTCCATATTTCTATAATATTCATTTTCATTAATGTTTGATAGGCAAGATTGTTGATGTTTCAAGTGTAGATCAAAAAGCAAAACTGCTTTCAAAGAAAATAATAAGTAACTTTAATGTTTTAAAGTGTGATAATGACACTGTAACTAACGATTATTTATTTTAATCTTAGTAATTGCAAGTAAAATAAACGTATATTAAAAGTACCCTACATTGTTGTAAGTAATAAATAACAAACAAACATACATTGAAGATTTTTCCAACTATGTTGTTAGTCGGGTTTATCATTTAAATGGTATAAATCACCGTGATTAGTGTGTAAGCAAAACAAAATAATATTTTTGTTGTGTCATTGCTACGAGTAACACAGCAACAGCAGCCTGGTTGCCATAGTTACAAGCTTTGCTTAGTTTGGGATCAGACAACCCTGAGTGAGATGTCTGAAGATATTATTATTATTTTATTGTTTACCTCCATCACGAAAACGGAATATGATAAGATATATCCACCCATATCTCTATGAGGCCAAATGAATAGTTGCGAAAATCGGCGAATACGTTGCTCTCATCGATCTCTCTAACTTGAGATTGGTCTTATCATGAAATAGGTACATCATGAACCGCCAATATATATTAGGTTGGCAACTTATAAACCGTATAAACCGGCCACTTTTCGATCAGTTTCTAAAACGTTATAGAACTATCTCGAATTTCTTGGAGTAGTATATAAATAAAGCAAGATTTGTATGTCAGATCAGTTGACAACTGGATCTCGAATAGTAAAAGTACGGTAAATTAATGATATTTCTCGTAGATAACTTCGGCTGCTTTACTGGCTGCAACGATGGGCGAAGGCGTGCTCTCGTGTAGATGAGTTAAAAAGACTCATAGAAATGGATCCCAGGTTAACTTCACGTTGTCTTTCAGAGCAGCTTCAGTGCAGTAGAAAATCAACTCCACGCTTTAGAAAACACCCAGATCTTTGAAATATTCAGTTTGGTTGCCATATGAGTTGACGGCTTTTCAACTTTAGAAGAGAGTTAACGTCTGAGGGATGTAATTACGGGGGATGAAAATTGGGTTATGTACATAAATTTATCGCGTAAGCGCCAGTGGCTTGGACCTGGAGAAGCAGGAGTACCGACGCCAAAATCTGACACGAGTCACGGAATCATATACTAACGGAATTATATACTGGGAGCTGTTGCCATCTAACACTACAATCACGCCCAATATTTATTGTGACTAACTGGATAAAGTAGCAGCGAGATTACCGAGAAAAATTCAAAATAAAGTATACTTTTTGCACGATAATGCTCGACCACATGTAGCAAAAGCGACTCGTGAAAAATTACTTTCGCTTGGCTGGGCTGTCCTTCCTTACCCACCGTACTCTCCAGATATTGTGCCCTCAGATTATCATCTATTTCGTTCTCTAGTCCACTACTAAGCAGATAAAAAAATAAAAATGAAGACCAGCTTAAAAGTGACCTTACCACCTTTTTTGATCTAAAGCCTTAAAACTTCTACGAGGAAGGCATTATGTGTCTGCCAGCGCGTTGGCGACAGGTGATAGAAAACGACGGTGCTTATATAGTTGAGAAATAATTTGATTTTGTATATTTAAAAAATTAAATAGATTTGTGTACAAAGATGGCGGGTTTATTAGTTGCCAACCTAATATATTTTTCTATCTTCTGCCCGCTTTGCCGCGTGGTATCTCGTAACGTAAGTCTTTCCCTAGGGTTCGATGTATCCTCATATCAAAATTAATCAAAATCGGTTCATCGGTTTAGTCGTGAAAAGATAACAGACAAATAGATTGATAGCGTTATTCTCGCATTTAAAATATTAGTATACATTATCATTTAAACAATAGACCATATAAGCATACAATACACACACATGGAAACATATGTACATATCCATATAATATAAAATCTATTAGTAAATTAACTGTGTAATAAAAACATATATTAACTGAGTAAGAATAAATGAGCGGTCGCGCTTAAACGAAAGTTAATTAACTTTAATCGAAGTTATTGTTTTCAATCAATATTTATTTTGTTAGAGACTCATATATTGAAGCACCTAATCAAACTTGAGTTATTTGTTATGATTTACAAGTTGAAGCGATTGTTTAGTAGGATAATACTTTTATACTTACATATATTTTTTAAATTTATTGCATAACAATACAATATTGAGGATACAATACAAAATAAACAGATTAACTATATAAATATTATTAAACTGTTTATTTTGTAATCGGACTTTAAAAAGTAGACAACCGACTTCAATGCGTCTATCATAAAATTTAACACTAATATGGTTTTCTCATGGATACCATTGTTAGAACTGGACCAAATTAAAATAGGACCACACGAGAAGCAACAGCTTTCAAATAAAATCGTCGACATCGGTTCACGCAGTCGAAAGTTACGTGAGGCAACAAACAATAATAAACTAAAATATACAGTCAAATTTAGAACCTCCTCCTTTTTGAAGTCGTTTGAAAACAGCTTTCATAAGTCGAAATCTTTTACAAAATGTCACACCAAGTTTCTAATATAATAGCTTCACGCGTACCTTATGACACCACATTACGTTTAAATTCCTTACAAGTTACCCAATAATATCTAACCATATCAACCGTTATCTTCTTCCCTGATTTCCTTCCTAGCGATCTAGTAATTCGTCTATAACTTATATGTGTGACCCAGATAGATGATATACAATCGTTCTTTTCGCTTGTTTGTATAAAGTTAGTTACCTTATACGTTATTGTAATTTTGCGTAAGCATTAATCGCGTTTTTGTTTTGTCCTTTACTTCCTTTAAGAAACAGAAAGAGATATCATGACAAAGGAAAACGTTTGGCAATATGTAGTTGAAGCGTGCAGCGATAACGGCGCGGGCGCGGTGTTTTCGCGCACGTTTCGCCCCCGCGCGGGCCCCGGGTGAACGGCCAGACAGACGGGCGGCCGGCCGTTAAACCTGCCTTGGACCCGTCTTGTGGCCTCGCGGGCCTCGCGTGCTACCACTGTCGTTGTCGAAAAAGTCGTCGTCGTCTGGTGACAACAAAGTCCTACCTCAGCCGATCGTGGCTTTAATATCATCTATGTTACAAACCTTTTTTCTTTGTTGTTTTGCTTTCATTGTTATCAATTTTTTTTTGTTCTAATTTACACGTAACTGAATTTGTAGAATTACAACATTACAACTTACGTAACCGATAAATGACTATAAAATTCATAAAGGTTAAAGAAATAAAACAGGAAATAAACTATATTAAACCTATATGGCATGCCAGAAATACACCTAATTTAGACAAATCTCGTCAGTTTATAATACTTCCGTTTGTTAAAATATAAGAAATTGTGATTATCGAAGATATTCTATTTGAAAGGACAATATTGCTATTACCTTATGAGTGAGTGATATACTACTCATCTTATTTTATCCATATTTTCATTAGCTAATCAAGAAACGTCTTTCTAAAAGTGATGTTATCAATAACACTAACTGTATTACAACATCGCTTAATAGTGAGAATATTAAACAATGAATATCAAGTATTGTGTATTAATGAATATTATACATACACCACAAAGATTTTTTTTTACTATAATTCACTATAAAATGGGTCACATTCATATGCATTCGTTTCTTATGCCACTTGCGCACGGCGCGGTTCAGGCCAAGGTGATGTTTATGCGCTATGCTCGCCGACCCTGCCACTTTGAAAATCTACAAGATTAATATTATTTTGCCTGAGTGGTTTATAGTATTCTCACTGAATAATTCACTAGTTGAAGACGACTAATAAAAGCGTGCCCGACAAGGCGAAGGCGGTCGATACGTAAAGAGATGAGATCTATTCAGGAATAATATCGTGGTTGTTTACGGTGCGGCTCTCGTTTGGATTGCGTCGCAACGGTCGCTAGTTTGCCCGCACCTCAGACGGACGCGGATGGGGGAACACAGGTGGGATGGAGCGAACGTCTGCGTCAGTGCTTTTTCGTTCTTTGTTTGCTTCGAGGATTTGCATACAATCTGAGAAATTGCGTGGCTGGCAGGAGCCGAGAAAAAAAGGAATTTGTGTAGTTTTATGCATATGACTGTTCGAAGTGCGGGCCTTGCTCTTTCCTTTCCAGAGCTTTAGTTTTCGGATAGTTCTTATTTTTGTGTACATATATCTAATTATCTTAATATACTACATAGTAAAGGTTATTATACTATAAAGCATATATATATTGGATACAATGATAATATGAAACAATTAAGTTACCAAATAATTTGAAGTCGGTAACTAGTAGGTAGATTTCCTTCATTCAGGCAATATTTATCATCTCTACTCTACATTAACCTAAAGATGCTGAAATAAGTACTAATTGTGAACCTAAAGCAGCTGGTAACTCACATTGTATTACATAACATAGAAATAGACAGAAGGATGTGATAGTGAATTATATACGAATGTTGTATCGGTCAGTGTATAGTTTACAGAGGCGTTTGTCATCGGAATCACGTGGTCTTCCGTTCGGTTATGATATTACTAGCAAGCATTGGTTTCGCGCGTTAGTTGTAGCAGGTTGGCCGTGCCGACCTAGCGTCCTTATCGATGGAGACGTGAAATGCGCATCAAGATCGCCACGTGTATAAACATTGTTTCACAACAATAACACGGTGACGCAGGCAAGGACGCTCGGACGGCGATGTCGACCCATTTGCTCGATACATTTATAGTTTAACAACTGCGTTTTGTGCTCATCAACGCCGAACACAGTATGTACCACTGTTTACACGTTGAAATAACACGACTAGCGCCTTTATTTCTCTGCCTTTACAGCGGACGATGATTTTTCACAATGTGTGGATTGGACAAGTGGTGGCTCGTCACTTAAAAAGTGACCTAAGTATCATAGTGCTTTTGTGCAGTGCTGTTTTTATTGTCGTGTAGTGATGTCCATTTATTTAGAATGCGAGCCTAGCAACAGTAAGTTTCATATTATTGTCATGTAACAAGTTCCCTAAGTGGCATTGCAGACAGTAATGCTTAAGGAGATCGTCTAATGGATTCCTTGAAGTTTCTATAAGAGAAGTGCGCAGTTATATTGAGCTACGGTCGACTGTACATTTAACTCGAATTTCCATGTCACGGTTGAATTACGACCTTGTGCTTAATACTGATAAATTAAAGTTGCCAATGGTCCCTCAAGATACGGATTTGTAATAAGAATGCTGTACTGGTAACGACGATTTTGACAAAAACCTTGTTCTAAAGAATTACTTAAGTTAAAAGCTACTTAACTGTTATTAAAATGTTTGTTTGCTTGTACGATATCACTATCGGTGATATATTGTTCATTATAAATTAATATTATAGATAAATAGATTGTTGAAATTCAAATAAAAATTGGCTTAGTAAACAATATATTGCAATATCTTGCATCTACAACCGCCAATATACCGGAGGTTAGTCGCATTCCTGACATAGCTACTACAGGTTGTCGGCCGACACCGCGGCCGGTTCCGAATGGTTCACACACCACACCGATGACGTATCGTATTCGTGGGCCTGATACCATAATCATTTACCCAAATCTTTCACACTACCAAATTTAGATCTCAAATTGGGAAGCTGACCTGATAAAAAAGTTTTACCTACATATCCTGGACACCTCAATTGCGTCTTTTAAATGCAAACACGTTGTAGTATTACAAATAGTCGTAGCTCGTAATACAGTAATCATGTGCGCTTTCGTCGCGTGGCTCTTTTCTGCGCCGAATTCTCATAAAGATCTAATATTATCTGTAGATTTTTAAGTCAGTTAACTCTAAACTGAAACCACTTGCCTTCATGTCATTGAGAGATAAAAAATATCATGAGATATATTTACTGAGTTATTCACATACCTCTCATGATGGGCATGCAGTTATTAAAATCTATTTATGAATATGCAACGATTTATTTAGGTTGTCCGTTATTTTGTACGGAAACTGGTAAGAAATGTTTATGATACTAATAGCCGGATACGGCCTGATTTTCAATCGCAGGCGCGTCGTACGAGTACATCCATTCATATGAGCGTCCGGAGAGTTATCCGGATGTTGATAATTTTAACTTATTTATGTATGCCACGAGTTTCGCATGACTCTTAGTAGATGCCCAGTATTGTCTATCTGACGAGATATCAACCAGAACCAATACGTAATTTACGTTTTAAAGAAGTTAAACAGGTATGTCCACAACATTTCTTGGCATTTATTTATATGGGTTATTATAGGTTACAGTTCATGAAGTTTATATTAAATTTGGTTAAACCATAAATTTATTATTTTACAGTGTCGTAAAGTAAGTAAGGTTTATGATTGTATATTCAAATTGTAGGCAGCTACTACTAACTGGTGTTACCTGTACGTCGGATTTGTTTAACTTAAATATGTATACGTACATATATAGTTTAATTTTAATGAATTTACAATGTTCCAAGACATGTATGTTTTTTTTAACATTGTAATTTGTTTTACAAATTCAGCAACCACCAACCACCTACAATATACTCTAGACTGGTTGCTAGTCCAGGCAGTCCTTTTTTTGTGTGGAAACCCCCACGGGCCGCCACCCACCGGGGCTTTCAGTTGGCTTTTGTGCCGGAATTGAACCGACTAAAACCACATTTCGGCGGCATCCATACACACGTGGACGTCGCGTCCTCGCGGCTGGCCACTATAGCGGGTGGAGGGGAAAGCCCTGACCACCCGCGGCCACACTTAGGGCGGTATGAGGCGCTGGAAGTCCAGGCAGTCCTAATACAACAGCATATGTATGCTAAATTCTGGATTAACTGAACAGGTAACAACGAATTGATGGCCCTAACGAATGGCCTGTGGATCTAGTAGTTAGTGATCCTAACAGTGGAACCAGAGGTCGTGGATTCTATTCCTACGATTGAAAAAGTTGTGTGATCCACAAATAGTTGTCCCGAAATGGAAATCATTCATAAAACGAGAGTGCCAAATACGTACTAAGATATAAATGTTTCTTTGCACCTTGTTAAATGAAAGCGAGCCCCAATATGATTTCTGCACACAACAGTACATCTCACAAATAACTACGCAGTTGCATGCTTGTTGGAGTAACATGTGTGAGTGACGATAAAACATCGATTGCGCGTACACGTACGTACTTGATAATAAGCCTGATAGGCTACCATTACTGACGTTACATATGTTTGCTTATAAGATTTTAAATATTCTTAGGAATGTTCTGAATTGTTGTATAAGATGTTGATGGTTTGTATTTACTCCCTAACACTTCCTTCACACTTCAAAGTCTGTTCACATTAGGAATTTTAGCAGTAGGTACAATCAGTTAGGCCCGTCATGGAGGAGGCCCGTCATGGAGGATTGGCTAGAGAGGAGACATGGTCCCCTCTCCTACCGGTTGACGCAGGTGCTCACCGGACACGGATGTTTCGGAAAGTACCTGTGTCGTATAGGCCGGGAGCCAACGTCTGAGTGCCATCACTGCGGGGGCTGCCGCGAGGACACTGCACTCCACACTTTGGTGGAGTGCTCTGCGTGGGTGCAGCAACGTGCCGATCTCGTGGCAGCTATCGGTGTGGGTAGCCTCTCGCTGGAGATCATGGTCAAGGCCATGGTACAAGGCGAGAGTGCTTGGGTTTCCGCCGCCTCGTACTGCGAGGTAGTGATGTATGCTAAAGAAGCGGCGGAACGGGAACGGGAGAGGACAAGTTCTGTCCCGTCCCGCAGAAGACGCACCAGGCGCCAGAGAGCGCTGACTGATCTCCGGCCTCCATGAGCGCTGGCCTGAGGGTAGCGGGTCGGGCTGATCGCTACCCTAGCAGAAGCAGGCCCGAGACGGTGGCGTGGCGTGCTCCGCGCACGCCTCTAATATGAAGGGAGGGTATGGCCCTCAAAGTCCATGGCGTGGTCACCTACCAATCAGGTGGCCAAGGTCTGCAGGGGTCTCCCGAAGGCTTCCTTCGCAGGGTATCCCGGGTTCCCTGCAATAGACCCAGTTGGACGGAACACCGTGTGGTTTTAGTCTGTTCGAGTCCGACATACCACCTCACCCTCAGCTCCGGTGAGGTGATGACCCGTGGGGGTTTCCACACGAAAAAAAAAAAAAAAAAAGGTACAATCAGTTATCAAACGATTAAGTACTACAACTTGCACAGATTTACTCCTGCAGTTTCAATTTATGTTATCCGCCTAATTAAGTTATCCTTTCTGTATGTTTATTAACTTAAGCAACAATTTGGCTCAGTGTTAGTGCATCTGAAAATCGTAAGTCTCAGTAAGAATAATATAATTAAATACATTCCTAAGTTTGTTCACAATGATATATACAATTAATATGTAAAGAAAAATCAAAACCACTACCTACATTCAATTATTGTTTCTTTTCTTCATAGTTGGTTGTTTAATTTATAAGATATGGTACACACAGAAAATCATACAGCATCTTTATGTTTTCCTACCTGGTGAGGTCTCATTAGAATCATCATAATAGTAGAAACGACATAGATAAAAATTCATAGATTCTAGATAATGGCAGCAAAAATTTTTTTTTATATATTTTTAACAATTGTTAAAAATAAAAAGAAAATGAATATTAATATAAAGAAATAAAGAAAATGATTTTTATTTTCAAAAACAGGCTAACAAAATATTATTTTAAAACATAAGAGAACAAAACAAAAGAAAAAGTATATAAATACACACACATATACGTTAGATTACACATATATTAAATTATTTACACATACACATATTCAAATACAATATTTCAATTGGCAACATGTCCAAGTGTCATTGTCAAAAAATATATTGATTACTGAGGGTTTTACGTTACGTTCTGGAAAATAGGTGGTACCTCAGTAAACACTGCGATGGACATAGGCAACCCCAGTACTGATTTTAAGTACCCAACTTTGAAGACGGCTTGACGCCGACAGCATAAATAAATAATAAAATGTGTATATCTGTTATCATTAATAAATCACAATAATTCTTAAAATAGGTTCATTTTAAATACATAACTGTGTTCAACTACATTATGTAAGTACATTATGTACGTTCAATAAACTTCAGTCAGCCAAAGTCTCTTGCGAGGTTCTAGTCTGTATTTTATTCTGAAATGTCACATCGTACCAGACTCTACATAAATAATACTAAATTAACTTGTCTGTGACCTCTGGATTGAATGCGATAAAGTTCACATTCACACCTGTGATTATATGTATATTAAAACGTATATTTTTAACAAACTTGATTAAACTTGATAAAATTCCAATTGTATTAACACATGACATACTGAAATTATTAGAGGATCTTGTTCCAACTGTTGATTCCATTTTATTATTTACGTAAAAACACTAAAGACCTCAATTTACTAGTGATGGATTGAATTACGTTATTTAAAAAAAAGTGCGTGGGGGGATTTTTGACGTTGTATTTCTAGAATGCTCAGCCATGTATATCCAAAGGTTTTTTGTTTGTTTGACCATGCAAAATAACTATTAAAATATACATGTCTGCCTTACAACTGTAAATTCAATTTGCAAAATATCTTCTTCAAGGTCCGCAACATTTTATAGCCTAAGAAAAAATATGCGTCTCTTATACGAGGCATGCCTTTTAAGTTCTGTCGTTTCCATATTTCCCGGCAATTTTGAATTTGGAACTGTTCTATATTCGAATGTGTTTAAATTTTGAATCTCGAAGCAGTTGAAAGTATTAGGATTAATGCTATTGTTTAATCACAGCGTCGATTGGAATCTGTTAGGTAACGTTCGAAAATGAATCTTTTTAAGAAAAATGTTCGTGCAATAATTTTCTACAACTTTAGAAGAGGCCTGACACGGCTTCAGTGTTTTAAAGAGCTAACATCTGTGTTCAGTGATGAAGCCCCATGTCTGCGGACTGACGAACGCTGGTATTTAGAATTCCAGCGTGGACATACTAGTGTTAGGGACAAATCTCGCGAAGGACGCCCAAAATCCGAATTAACTGAAGATAACATCATTGCTGTGAGACAACTAATTGTCGATGATCGTCATGTGACGTATCGAGAGATAGAGGCTCTATTAGGCATCTCAGGGACAACCTTTCAGTAGATCTTCTAGGTGTGTTTTTTTTTCGAACGACAAAACTTAAAAGGCACGCCTCGTAATATCCTGATGAAAACGCGACGTGAGAATATCGATGTTACCATGCTTAGCGAAATGTTTAACTGGATTGGGGAGATCAACTCTGCATCCTATAAACATCTTAATAATATATACTAGTACAATGAATATTCGACTAGATGGGGTCAACGAACAACGAAGGCCAATATTCATGAACTAAGAAGTGGGGGGTTTATTGCGACCAATGAACCCCTCCCCCCCTTCTGTGCTGGAGTTATGTAACTTAGGATTTTCAATATGTATTGCACCTACTACCTAACCTTATAGCATGAGCGTGACCCAGCACTTATTGAAGTAAGTTAATTTTTAATCACCTGTTTTCCCAACAACCCATTCACAACCAGTGAAAATATATCGCTAATAAAATCAATATACTGAATTTCTATAAACGTACCAGATGACGTGATCTTTAGTCCGTGAAACAAGTTATTCGGTGCAATGATTCATTCACCTCTAGTATACCTATAAAGCTTTTGTATCCGGTACCATGTGGGCGTCGATCAGGTGAACGTGGCATGTTCACACGGTAATTTAAGCTATTACGATATTAGATTGATTGAGATGCGTCGCTATTCGTTTGATTATGACAAAGATTTCATCTCGTGTTTATGAAAATACCTATGAATAGCCACGTAAGTTACCTAAGCTAGACAGTGTATTTGATTTAGGCACTACTCGTGTCTTTGTGTCTTCATTATACTTTAAAAAAAACTGATTGTGACACCTAAAGTATAATCTCAAACGTTCTAAAATCTTAGTTGTTATTTGAATGATTCATTGATTGATTGATTCTTTATTGTACCGTCAGATACAATATTAGCTTATAAATACTTAATTAAAAATATGTACAATTGGCGGCCTTATCGTAATTAGCAATCTCTTCCAGGCAACCATTGGATGGAGAGAGAGAGATGTGATTTGAAAGAGAAGCTGCATTGGTCAATATGAGTCTCCTGACTACATACACATTTAATAGATACAAATAAAAGATATGTTAATACGCTTACACAGTCATATATAAATATGTATATACATAAAAATACATATTATAGGTTGATACGGATATATAATAAATATATACATAATACTACCAAGTATGACACAGAAGTATAGTGCTCTTTACTAATTTATTAAAATAAGTCAAAGTTTGTGCACGTCTGATGTTGTCACTGTCTGTCATGTCTTTCACTGCGAATGACTTATCCATAAATTTTGTAGTATGTATCGGAATGTTTAACATGAGATTTTCCGATGGGAGACACCGACACCTTGAATAGGAGCCGTGCAGAAATCCAAAACGTTTTTTTGAGATAGGGTGGAGCGCTTCGGTGGAACAAAATATTGTACAGAAGTGATAGGATATGAGTATTCCGGCGAAGGCGTATAGGTAACCACTTGAGCATAATCCGATATTCAGAGACTTTTTTATTTGCGTAGTCCAAAAGAAGAACCTGCAACAGTAATTTTGAAGTCGCTCAAGCTTATCAAGTTGGCCCTCTGTGAGATCTGGATAGCTGGCGTCCGAATAATTAAGAATAGGAAAAAGAAGAGATTCTGCTAGTGCAATGAAGAAAGTTACGCAGTCTTTTAAGATACCTGCAGAAGTAAAAAGTTTCCTACTTATTTCAGGCAATTGTGTACCCCAGGATAGGTTTTTGTCAATATACATATATTCCAAGGTTTTTAACTGTGTCTGGCATAGAACGGGTATACCATCACAGTAAATTTGGGGTTGACTTTACCAATCTATTTTCGATCTCATTCTGGTACTGCCTATAACAATTGATTGTGTTTCAGCAGGATTCATTTTTAGGCCATGCTGGTTAATAACTTTTGAATGTTGAGATAATATAGACGGCTTCATCCAGTTACGTATCGATAATTAAAATCCAACTTCGAATATTGTTTTCCAAATACTATCCTTTTCTTTAAAAAAATATGTATTTGTATTATTGGTATAATAACTAAGTTTATTTATTGCAGTGGGCGTGGTTGGCGGTGGTATACCCGAGGCCGCCGGCGGCGAGAGGCGGCATGTGCCGCTGTACGGTAGACTGGTAGCTGAAGACCAGCTGGCGTCAATGAGTGCGCCATCAGACATTCAGGTGAGCGCCACAGTGCGCGATCCCCGAGCTTTCTGCTGCTACCATACCCCTGCCCAGGTAAATGATGCACGAGGCAGTTTGCGATGGACTAACGTCCTTATCTGAAGCTTAGGAGATAACGATTCTGAAGGCAGTATCTCGTTACATCTGTAACAACAAATGCAAGATGTAAGCGTGTATACACAAAAAATCGACCTTGACTCCGCGCTACATATACTGTTTTATTAAAAGTGCCATTATCCACGCGTGTCTAGACATTATTCGCAAGTAAATAAAGTAGTCTGTAAAGTGCCATTAATTACCTGCTACAACTTACTTAGTTCTCTTTCACTGGAATACTAGTGATATATTCAGTTAACATTGAGGCACGTTCACATTCACTCAGCGATCGATAGAGATATCCCACGTCTAGACTGGGTAATTAATAAATGTTTCCAAATATAGTTTCTCGCTCAAAAATATTGAGTTTCCTTCTTAAAGTTTTGAAGCTAACATGTTTCTATACAAAGTTTGTAAGACAATCGGTAATATTTTGCACTTAGCTAGTGAGTTCTCTGACGTTAATAGTGCCGGGTTTAATATATGATTATAACGGACAGTGCTTGCGTAAGGGATATATTGTAGACACGCCTCGGCTAAGGTGTGATCAATTGTTCAACATTATTATTGAATAGATGTTTATACAAACCGTCTCGTGTATTAAGACGTCTATATGCGTCTCTTGTTTAGTTTCACCAATGTTATGATACTCCTGTAATATTTTATAATTCCTACATTTGACGCCTTTATGTTACTAAGTTGTAAACTTTCGTTTTTATTAAATATGCTTATTATTTTTTCCGCAAGTTTGAGTCTAAACTCCTATGCTTTGTTTTGTAGTATAGAATAACTTCTTTTGCCTAATCGTCCATAGCTTATCATTGCTTGTTGTCAGCTCATCGTTCTCGCCAGTTATAAATAAAACAAAATTTCTCGCTTGCCCAGGCTATGCAGGCAAGAATACCACATCACTTTCGAGACCCTTCGACGGCACCGCTACGAAAACTCAGCGTAGACCTCATCAAAACCTACAAACATATAAACGAGGTAGGTGAACCTTCTTAATCAAATACATGTTTTAAAAATCTTAGTGCCTAATAGTGGTTCTTTGTAGTGTTATAATCGAAGCGTATGACAGCAGAATTGGAACAACCATTAAATAATCTTTAATCGCTTGGGATAACATCCGATTGTTCGATTAGTCTGTCATGACCCGGTGGTTTATTTATTTATTATTTACTACAAAGCGAACTGGCAACCGTATTGTTGATTCTTGGTTGAATTGTATTAAACTGCTAGTAATCCATTTATTGATTAGGTGACAAACGCGGAAACTTCTCATCAATTTTCCAACTTTATATTGCGGACACACGTGACATTTTTGTCGTCGTTGTTTAAAGAGCTATCGCCTTAAACGTCCCACACATTCTGCGATACATATGTATATGTACGTATACATATGTATATGGCGGTGGGCGAATCGTTGCTAGGAGGCGATCGAGTCGCGTGGGGCAGATTTATTGCAAAGCAAAAATCTTCAATGAACTAATGTCGGGACATTTCAATGAATCTATAACTGGGTTAATTCGGTTTCCATAAGAATTTCCGAATGCCAACAAACAGTACCGACTACCTCCGTATTTTATTTGTAAGTAAAATTAATTATTACATTAAGAATATAATTACTTGAGTCAATCTGATCAGTTTAAGTTTCATAGAAGATTCAGCTGTGTTATGTTTAAAAAAATGATATCAGTACACAAAAAGTATTGATTGATATCTTTGCAGTAATTGATTCATTAATATGTACAATGTGTCCTTTACTAAAAGTGACTGCAATGCGTAAATTCCTACGATCTGGAAATACGCTTGTCTTGTTTCGCATATGATTTAATTCTCCATCAATGTCTATTTATTATATATATATATCTATATTGGATAAAGTTTTATTAAAAAAATATAGAACATCACGCTGCTAGTCTTAGGGACCGAGTAGTAATCATAGGGAAACGGCTTGTCCATATATCCTATAACTGAAGAGAGTTAAATAAAATAAGTACAGTAATAGACCTTTATGACCTTTTATGAGTTTCAATAGTTGCAATAATCAATGCGACATAATTTTCCTTGAATAAGGAGATGCAAATGATTTGTATATTTAAGTAAATATATTATTGTTTTGTAGAGAACTTCCAAAATCGATTAATGACTTAGCAAACCGTAAGTTTAATTTCATAATATGAAAAGAATAAAACAGCACTTGTGTCGCCTGATAATTAAAGTTAAAGGTAATAATACCAAAATGCACTTTACCCGTCCTACGCCAGTTAAGTCAAAATAATGCAGAAGTAAGTTTAATAGTTCTGGTGATTGTACATTCTTTAACATGGCCCTTGTCATATGATCCCGTAGACTGCATCTCGCCTAATGGATTATGGTTTAAATCTTTAATTCTGGGAAGCTCTTTTAGTCTAGAATCGGCCAATGGATTTAAAAAAAAATATTATTAACTAAAATTATGAAGTAATAGCGCAAAATGTATGTCATGGGCCCGTGTTTATCGTGAAACATGAAAAATTTTGCTGTCCGATTTTGCGCTTAAACTTGTTATGCCCATGACAAGTTTATATCAATCAAAATAAACAACCATTAAAAACAATCCTTTTAGAAAAAAACTTTGTTTTTCTAGAATGTCTATGTCTGTCGGACGCCTTAAACGTCTAAAAATATATTAAACTGATTTACTTTGCTCCAGAGATTTAGACAACTTTTATTTATAATTCATCTAAAGACAAATAAGAATCAGTCGGTCTTACTTTCAAAAATAGTTATCTTACATTTTATTGTACTTCAATAGTAATCTACATTAATAAATGAATGTAGTACTTTTATACTCAGTGAATAAAGTAATTGAAAGATAAATCTTAAAACTTATTATTATTTAATTTTGCAATAGGAAACCCATTACAGACTCCACTATCAGGTTTTGGATCAGTTTTCAACGATTTTGTAAGAAACAAGTACGTTAGCAAATTTTCTGATTTCTTCAAGTGAAAATTTTGAATTAGCGCCACATTAAAACAGACGCACGGAGGCGGAAGGCAAACTTGGTAATTAGTATTTTATATATGTACGAGAGACACATTGTGTCTCCCCTTACTTTGTATTTATTTTCGTAAGCATTTATTAATAGAAAATATTTCTATTTGTGTTCAAAATGTGGTCATTGCCCTATTTGGTGGTGTGTTTACATGGCGCTTTGCCAGTGAAAAGTGTTAATGCTTTGTGTGGGGATTTAAAAATGTAGTTATTTTAAGATGCATGCATTTGTGTAGATCTGCGTGTTTAGGAAGATAATTGTTTTTAAGTGTCTTCTGAACTGATACATTATTGTATTATTTAAATTTCCTTTACTATTTATCTTAAGCTTTTGAAGGTTAGTCATGTTCTTGCTATTAATTTTATATTGTTATAAGTGACATTTCAACAATAACTAGTATAGCTACGTCTGTATTCTCTTTATTTAATTATAACATTACATGCATGATTAGCTAATGCATTTCTCTGAAGATCGTCATTCTTAATTTTAGAGGAAACAAATATTCTGTATATGTAGAAATGTTTAAAAAGGCATTGTGCCTTATAATTACCATACCGTACGAGCTCTCAAATACCATTGACACTTAATTTTTTATCTCTGCTGGTATTTATAGATCAGTTCTGAATTTAAGACGACGCTTGTTCAGTTGAATAAAAAAATCTCCTATAGGAATAAACATACATACCCATAGACGTTATTTCATATCTCGAATGCTTTACAATCCTACTGTAAAGTAACATACAATCATCAAAGCAATTGGACTGAAAATAATCGTTGTTAATTAGTACACTTGATAAATCTAGGTACTAGTGCTGCTCTGTCAAATATCGTGTAAGTAAGCAAAGAAATTCCACTGTACTGATTAATTAGTGATCAAGCTTCAGGCATATATATTGTGATCATTATGTTAGCGTAACAGTTATTTTCTGTCGAGTTACATCATCTGACTCTGTAATTACTTTTTTTTTGGATATTTAAGGTCGCTCAAGCTAAGGTCATCAGCTACCACTGTAGGTTTACAATGTTAAATTAAATTATAGTGATTAATTAGTTTAAGGACTTTAAAAAACCTTTCTACATTATTTAAACAATAGTAGCGGGGGGAATATGCGTCAGCTGCTCACATGAACTTGTAATAAAAACGTAAAATAAAGTTATATTACGCCGAATGAAATTTGACTACGTGATTCTTAACATAATTAAGAGTACGAAAACAACAATCAGCTGTTTGTATAGCGGTGGAAAGACCGTCAGCTGACCCAGTGAAGATTTAAAATATTGGAGCATTGCTATTATGCTGTTTCCTTTTAAACACATATTTCGAGAATGATTCTGGCCTTCCTCGAAGCCATAACACGACCTTCGGGCTACCTAAGCCTCTCCCCCTGTTATTTCAAAGCAAATCTACGTGTCCGTGTGGATTTTTGACGTACACAATCAGTTTCGGTTCTCCTCATCGATGGAACGGGCGCATTTTTTTTGTACCTCTCGCAGCCCCCCACAGCTGCAATCACCGCGACTTGATCAGCTGACATATAAGATCAACTATCGCTGTTAATATCAGCCGGCATACTATGACTTTTGTATTTGCAACGCTACCTCCCGGACTATAACCATTTCAAAGGCATATACGGTAATTAACCAAAAAAATAATATGAAGAATACTATATATGTATGTATAAATAAAGTTTAGGATTGTTACTTGTTGACTTTTTCTTTGAATAAATGTCTTGGAAGTATTCTTGAAAATATTGAACATCTGTTTATAAATTCTTATTCATTTTGGGGTGAAGGAATAAACATATGTTGATTAATTCAGGAATATTTTCTGTGTAGTCTTTGATGACTTCTTGAGTATTTTGCTTATTGCTTGATGTATCCATAACGCTTATGAACTGATCTAATGTTTGAGGAAGGTGAGGTAGGGATTCTTTCAGTTTAATTTTTATATAATTTAAACTTGTTCTTCTGGCTTGTTGTCGAGAGTTTTTTTCTTTTGAATATATTTGTTAACTGGTATTTCTTCTTCAAGGGAGTAGCTGCTTTCTGCTGTGTGGGAGGATTCATTTGATTAGGTTCTGGTTACGATAATTCTAATGCAGTATTTGAATTAATCCGTTTAATGCCTTTGTTATTCTCTTGAATGTTGACTGGTAATTTACTTTTATATATCTGCGGTTTGATGAACACAATAGGAGGGTAGTCTGAATTTTCGTTAGTTTCTTGAGTTTAAAGTTACGAATTATTAAGGTATATTGTGTAGAGTCCTGTTGTAGGTTAGTTTGAGGACAGTATTTCACCAAATGACCAATACCACTGCACACAAAACACTTCATGGTATGGTCCGGTGAAACATACAATTGACGTCGACCTAGGCCCGCAATGCCTACTATCATGTACATACGTAATGGAATACAATATTTTTACCTTTACTTTAAACATTTCTTCCATAACTTCATGTGGAATGACAGGGCAAATATTCTATAAAACTATTAGTTTGTGTTTAGTTATTAGCTGTCCGATATCCAATAAAATGCTTTTAAATTTTCCATGATGGTTAAGGGGCCCCTGATACCAAGAGCACCCTTATAATAAAACGATATTAATAATCCGTACGTTTGAACACTTAATATAATGTTTAGTTATTAAATTACTCGCGGCGAGTCGGCGCATTCATCGGAATGTGATAAACGAGTGAACCGAACAGCGGTCGCTGTGTAACTATCTGTATTTATTTGTTTTATTTAGGGTTTAAATTTTGTGAAGAGCACACATGTATCATAAAAATCCTGTAGAGTTGTATAGTTGCAGTTCAACAATCGTGTTTGAATTCAATAACCGACTGTACTGCTACTGAAATACAAATTTATTTAAATTTATAATTTTGTGTAATGATTTAAACAAAACAGACACGCACTGACATAGATTGCTCAGTGGTTTAAGTGGTCTCCGAGCGTGGTCACTACGCTGCCGCTGCCGCGCCAGCGGTGGTACGTTCAATCCCCACACGTGCCAACAGTTTGTGTAATCCTCTGTGTCTGTTCTTTGTGACCGTAATTTAATGTTTATAAAATCCTTCGTGATACAGGAGTATATAAAATATATATTATATAAAAAAGAAAAGAAAATAATAGAAATAAAATTCATTTTTTTTAATGTATCTTTCAAATCACAAGGTTAAATAAGATGATGTATTTTTTGGAGTATGTGGTTTTAAGGTTACGGATTGATTTAGTCTCAGTAAGGCTGGCTCCAAGCATAATTTCAACTGACTATTTAAGGGAAGTTTTCTTCAGTTTTTGCCTTGAAAGAATTATATTACATCTTTATTTACTAAAACATGTCAATAAATTAGATTGCATTATTTACACATACATATATTAGCATAATGTAATAAGAATTATGAATCAACGTCTGGCTGAAGTTGTCTATTAATATCACAGTGCGGTTTCGCCGACAAAGTTATTGGATTTAAATGACCAATTGCGTCATGTTTTTTCGCATTCTGTTGACGGACAATAGATTTCTATATTGTACAGTACATTGAAACTCGCGTTGACCCGATAAACGTCTGTTAAAATTTGTCTGCTGCTAATGATTTATAAGAATTATTTTTAGTTCATATACATACATATAAGTTGTATAAATATATAGGTACATTATCTGTCGCTTCCCACAAAAAAGAACCAGCCAACAAATTAAAATTTGAAAATCTGGTCTTACCGGCAATCCGTAAAGTTCTTCCATTTGTGAAGCTTGCTAACAGTCAAAACGATTTCTTTAAACCAATGTCTCATTAAAAAAAACATACATACGGAAATGTAAAAATATTACGCTGTTTACAGCGTAATATTTTATTATTAATTAGTATACGAAGACCTAAGCAAGGTAAAGCACAGAATAGAATTTAACGTTGCATCTATAAAAAACAACTTTCATAATATTTCTCAGTATCAGTATCTTCAGAAAATAGGATTTGTAAAGTGAATGTTGTTCAAACCATCAAAATTCCACAGAATCCTTAACCATATGGGAACGTACCCATACTACGTGACCCGTTCATGGGGGAGGGTGTCTTTAAAAATACCACGCTTGGTCACAGGGGTGGGCGTGATCTTAGGTTTTCGTCACGTAGTCAATAATCTCTAGCAAAATCTCAAGGAGGATATACTTTAGTTAATTAAGTTCCTGTGACAATATGTTTTACTTCCTGATAATACTATTTCACTTGTAGTAATAGGTATGCACGCATTCTGGAAGTCACACGGCAAGCGCCTTATTAATAAAGACAAACGTGAGCCAAAATATATTTTTTAACTTTTAATTTAAAAAATATATTTTAAACATACTTCTGAACTACTACGTGAATTAAAAATTGTAGATGTGGATTAAAAATTGTAGATGCGTGTCACGTAGTATGGGTACTTTCCCTAAAGGTTAAATATAATATTTATTGGAGACGTGCAAAATGCCTATTAAGTTATGTGATTTCGGCTATTTCTATATCAGTATCTTTGTTTATGAATTTAAAAACATAAGGAATAGTTTTCTCAAATATTACAACAACCGTGACAAAAGTATAATCATTAATAAATTACACAATACTGTGTCTTTTATAGTAAAATAAGCTTGAAGCAGTTTTGACGGGTGCCACTATTTTCATAACCTGAAGTATCCGACAGCTGGGTGTTGTACTTTTGTTATACTCATCAAATTAATCATTTGTTTGGTGTTATACTTTAATGGATACAAAACTTCACTGCGTCGTTTGTTTATAACAATGTTCGAACTCCAGTCTAACGGAATTTGTGTGAAAACCACGTTTCACATGCACGCTTTCGCCCCATGAATATTATCGTCTTGATACGACACGAATGGCAGAGCATCAGCTGTTTCAGTTATTTGAGTTATCCATTCATAGAACATTTACTTCCATAAGAAAATGCTCAATTCATTTATATTAAATGATCATGGTATGATCGTACCGCTATAGAGCGGCCGATAAAATGAATCATCTGGTGAGTTGTGTTTTGTATAAGATAGTCTGGAGTAAATAGCTAATGTACGTGCAAGCCTCTTTCTTTAAACTTATCACGAATACACGTCAAGCAAACAGTGTAATGCAAACGGGCCAACTAAAGTGAGTCAAGGTGAGTCCGCGACGTCACGCTCGCTCTGTTGCCACGCGGATAATTGTACACGACTGCCGGCGCCGACAGGGCGAGGTGCGGTCTACCTACTCTTGGAAATGCACGGTATTCTATCTACTAGATACAAAGACCTACCGCCAAATTGAGCACAGTTAGATTAAGTCGTAGCGTACAAATCTCGTTGATACCCGCTCACATAGCTATGACCGTTTGGCGTCAAATACATACCTCTGTAACCAAATTATGTTATCTTAAAATAACATAATCTAATCAACACAAAATGTTTTACTTATAACTGAAATAATAGTAAGTCCCTTAATTATGATGAGCACTAAGTATTAATCATATTATGTATATATTCATTGTATGTAACAACAACACAATTTGCTTGGTTTATAGTTTTTAATTGTAAATGAAGAGACGTAGATAAGGAAAAAACAGTCTATTTCTCATAAAAGTTTAAGATTATTAATATTTTAGGAAAATAATTTGGAAAAAATTGGCATTAAGTCTCGTGACACCAATCAGAAAGTGTTACGTCACGCCAAGCATATCATTGTTGTTGTTGACGTTTTTATACAACAGAGCAGGTAACTCCGTATTGTTTTTCGTTTTTATCATATTTTCTCACCTTAATACTGTTTCTTCGACGTAATTATTGAAAGACAATCATGGAAACAAGAAAGCCTGCTAGCAAGTTTTAACCACTTTTCCCGTATGGGTTGATTGTTTGGAACATATGTATATAAATAATTTATCTGGCTTTTTTTATGTTTGTGCTTTTGCACTGGGGCACTATAAATTATTTTTTAATACGAAGAGTCCTTTTATTAAAAAACAGTAGACACTTGACACAGATGTACACAGTTTTGTTTCGCAGGTTGTAACGTCATTCAAGACGCCATGACACTAGTCATCTTTTTCAAGGGAAATTGATTATTTTCAATACAAATTATAGGTTTTTTTTGGGATTAAATAGATATTAAAGTATATAATTAAACAAGTTTTCAAATTTAGTCAACTAACCTATTGTACAATTATAACTGTTATTGATTTGTTCAGAATAGTACTTCTGAATGCAGACATGTATAAATTAATTATAGACGTATATATGCGTGACCCTAAAACTATCCTTTGCTTATATAACAAGTATGAAAAATTTATGATTCGTGCTATGAATTGATGTGTCATGTGTGTAAAATAATGTACTCTTCACACTACCATGACCAGGTAAAAAATAAACGGTTACAGCTATTAAAATGTTTTAATATATAATTACAGATAAAACATATATACAGCTTTCGTTCTGCTCTATCTATACGTAACTGACAGATTGCAAAAAATTATGATTGGTATGTATTATTTAAGCCTATTATGAAAAAAAAAACGTTAAGTATCCACCAAGAACTATTCGCAACCTACCCCGAAATAACCATCTTAAACATAATCTTGAGTTGCTGGGCGGCTGTATCTCGGTTTTATATTGCTGATGCGCATCCCTGAAACACCCAGTCGATTGATGTCAAGGTGTCCGACAAGTTACTAATTGCGTGTTAAAATTTACTTGACATCACTCAACCTTCATTCTTAGCCGGTATGTTTAGAGCCGCCTCGGTAGCAAGTTTATTATCATTTACAATAAATACTCCGAGATCTTATTAAGTTGGTAATTGTTCACGATTTACTCGGAAACGTTCACGTTTACATCGTTTCTTAGGTGGTCTTCTTACAACCTTGTCATAGATAACCCCTATAGAGAAGTGTTGAAACTTTCGCGGGAATGAGGACGCGACTTGTCATCGACGACTGTAGTCGCTTTGTTTAATAAATGAATCGTCGGCCGTTATTTTCTTTCATGAACCGTCGTCAAGTCTTAGTGATCGATTGCACAATTTTTCACTTAACGGTACTACTTCTAATAGGTACCTACCTGTGCTGCGTTGAATAAACAACTAGTACTAATAAGAAGATTCAAATGACATCACACATGTCGAAGTCAATCAAACCCTGTAAGCCTTGACAAGGCACATCATACGTGCAAATGTATATATATATACACATATATAACATCTCGATAAAACGCACTCGGGAAAAAAGAAAATCCAGTTCCAGTTCAATCCAGTGCAGGCCTTTAGTTAAGTTTTTGTTTTGCATAATATGGCAACGAAGTGACTTTATTATGTGTATTATACTATGTAATTCAATGACTAAAGTCAATAATATTATGTCGGTCACACTTTATGTATTAAAAAGTTTAGTCCCTACAAGTGTAACATAAGTTACCGGTGTTTACTATGAAATGTGTGTCGCGCCCATAACCCGTCTGATAGTGAAGTGTTTCAAGGAGACGATTAAGTAACTTTATGACTTATAACAGTTATAACGCAGATGTGTGCACCCTTTTTACTTTTATTTTCATATGCATAAGATCCGTTTTTAACTGATCTGTCTCTCAAAACTTCTATTGTTGTATATACGCACAAGTCAATTAAATTCTTGGTTTTATAATATGTTAAACTATTATTTATGATTCGTCATAAGTGTTGAAGTTGCTATAAAAATCTGCTATTATACAATTTATCAACGAAGAAGATTGAGTAAATATTAATATGTAAATATACAAACATCCTTAATTAAAGGTTTTGAATTCAACACCGTAATTTTCTGCGGTATGCACAAGGTAAATTGAAATAAATTGTAGTTTTTAGTGTAATTTAATAGAATAAATAACATGTTGTTGTTTTGTAAATAATAACACAAATGTGTGTGTATATGTAAGTTACCTTCGCCAATTGTAAATCAATATAAAAAATAAAAACTTTTATTTTTTTATTTTTTAGTTGTTAAGAGTATAAATGAGTTGTTACTCTAGTTGCCAATTCCAATACATAGATCCTTTGGAGTAGAACAGGCATGAAACTCTTTGTTGCATGGCATGGCATGAATAACAGTATACAAGTGTGCAAATTAAACGAAATTCTTTCGCCTTCTAATAATTACTGCTAAGTATATTTTGTATAATAAACATTTTATTTATTTATAAATTCACGATAGGCGCATTGAAGTCGGTTGTATATTTGTATTAACTTTTCTTTGAGGGATTTGAACCAAAAAGGACAAAGAGAAAAATATGTAAATACATATAGAATGTGATAATAACGTGAAAATTCTAAATGAATGGTAATTGAAATAAAGTTTAAACCATAACAATGTTAACTTTTTTACTGTTACGTTACCTGATTATAAAATGAAGTTTGTTCCCGGTTCTTACTATCTTACCTAAATTATATAATAATAATAATTATATTAATATTGGCCGTGATTGTAGTGTTAGATGGCAACAGCTCCCAGTACATAATTCCGTTTATTCCCCACCATACACTTAAAAGAACTTTTTTACAGATACAGATACAGATTTTGGCGTCGGTACTCCTGCTTCTCCAGGTCCAAGCCACTGGCACTTACGCGAAAATTTATGTACATAGCCCACTTTTCATCCCTCGTAATTACATCCCTCAGGCGTTAGCTCTCTTCTGAAGTTGAAACGGCGTCAACTCATATGGCATGGCAAACTTAATATTTTCAGGTCTTTTCTAAAGCGTGGTCTGGTCCATAAATAGGCAAATTTAATAGTGTTGATTTTACGATGATTGCTTGGTTGCTAATATAAATGTTACCTCGCAATTTTACCCTAATAAAATAAGTCTATTAGTGGTGTTGTAAAACGAATGAAACTGGGGTGGTAAACAGAGCTATCCTCGTTTAGTGCCTCTACTGTGAGCGTTAATCTCGTTTTTCGCAATTAGTTGGCGGCTGCTTCTATTGCTTACCCCGCTGGCAAGTAAATACGCTTTTTTCTTTTTCTTTTTTTACTTTTTTTAATATTTATTTTTAAAACAAGCGCCTTTTTATCTTCGCCAAATCTTGGACTTTCATTACATTTTGTTTGTTTCATACTACGCAATATCATGGTACAACTTAAGAAGCAGGTACTATTTTTATAGAAATAATTATTCTAATATTCTTAAAATAATATGTATATGTACGTATATGTGTAAGAACATACAATAATAATTTGTAAAGAAAAGCCAACTAGCAACTAAACAAGATCGGGTTCATCAAACTACTATATTACTCAAGTGCGGGTCACCTTCAGGTCATTGATGTCACCTTGTTTCCGAAACTTGCTCAGCAACAGTTATCGTACCCACAAAATTACTGACTTTCATTCATCATTGTTAATTATTCGTTTAATTTACATTTTAAAGTTTTTTTGTATGTATGTCGTCACAAGAGAATTGTCACTTTATTAAAATATGTTTTTGGAGTACACAAGTAATAGTACTTATCAAAAAACTAAAAAACCAACTTCATTTTCCATCTGTTCTAAATAAAATTACTTATACTTGTTAGGAATGAGAGTTATTAACTCACATTTACCTCGAAATATCCTTCATTCAAGTAGGTGATTAACATTACGTGTGTATTCATTCTCACAGTCGGTGCATGCGAGGCCGCTTAACCGACGAATGAATCAGCTGATGCCAGTCTCTGATTCACTGCTCCACCGCACCTTACATTATCTAACAGCTGACTTTGATGTACGACTTAAGTATTTACAATTAGTATTTACATCTTTAAATTCCTCGAATGAAGATGTATCCCACTTGGGCCAGCCTGATCATAGCTCGTCTTGTCATAAAACAATGCGGCACGGTCGTCAGACTAACTATATTTGTAGACCCTTTGTTGTCAAGTAGCTGAGAACGAAATAACTTTCAGTGACCCAATACAATTTAACGCAAAATATGCACCAGGGATCATATTCACGTGAAAATTGTTTAGTAGATACATAAAGTTTTTAAATTAATTTACCTTCTTAGCAAGATATAACAAGCACTAGTTCTTTTATGCGTTGAATATGAAGACTGAAAACAGTGTCCTTAATAGTCAGGTTTTATCGTTTACGATAATCGTAATACCTTCCACTACCGACCAGTGGTAACTATGAAAATAGATTTGACCTAGCCGTTGTAATCGCGTGAGATTGCGGATGTGTCACACGGGCTTACCCAACCGGCAAAATCACTGAGCACAACATTAGTCGTTCGCATCAAGAATACAATATCAGAACAATACTGTTGTATTCCTGTTAAATTTTAACCTCGTATATAATAAGTAAAAACACATTCCATGAACTTGCTATAACTTAGTGTTGCCCTAAAGTAAGAGAAATGGTCAATTTAAGCAGCTGTTTATACTTTATAGATGGTTAGTCAAAGAAAGTATTATATTACTCTATAGAATATTCTAAGAAAAACATCGACTTGTAACTCTTTCATATAAACTAAATCTCGTTTTTTTATAATTTTTAAAGAAATTCGTTTGTATATTACGTACAGGAAGATAGTTTTCTCTCCAAATCGGCTTTCAGAGGCTAAACAAATACCGATTATTGATTTTGTAGGCTACAAATTATCTTGCATTGCTCGTGCGTGCGAATTTTACAAGCAGTATATTGATTTAATAGTTTCATTATTAAACTAAATATCCTTTCTACATTTAAATATAGACAATATATAAAACCACTGTTCTCAGTACTGAGAAATAAGACTAGATTTAAGGACATTGAAACAATGGATTTCCCATTCGCCAGTGCCGGCCCTGATGTAGCATGAGTCAGCTGATGTAGCAATGGCCTCTAGTGACTCACGGCTGATAGCAAACAGATACGAATGCACAAATTGGATAAGGCGTATTAATGAAAAGGTGCCTGTACGCCAGGCCTGGGCTTCAGTGAAAGATATTAATATATAATTATAGATATAATATTTAGATTTGGCAAAGTTCCCACCGTTTCCAGTCTTTGTCGGTTATAATTTATTTATTAAAGACGGTATGCTGTACAGTTATTTTTTCTGCGCCTATGCGAGTGCGTGGTGTACGCGTTTTTTATTTTAATTAGGTAGGTCGTCCACTGTTGAAAATAAGTCTCTTTGAAACTTAAAAAATTACTGCCTTACCCCTTAGTTCTTAGAACTTATTTTACTATACTTGCCTACCTTTAAAAATATTTTTTTTTTAACGTGACAAATTGTGTGGGTGACTTTATTTTTATTGCAGTAGCTGATTCAAAATATGTTTATCAATTTTTAGATTATAAGTAAGAAAATCTAAACTACACGCCCTTTTTAAGGTTTGAATTTATCAACCTATCGCAGTTTACTACATGACGTATCTCTTAAGAGGCCTGCGGCCCCGGTTACCGCATTTTCTATTTGTTATTGGTCGTCTCCATTTTCGAACTCCGTAAGATTTCAGTCAGTAAGCGAACGCGTTCATAGATTTCGCCTTGTTCTTGTCATTAGCGTCGTACTCAAAGCGATTAGCGGTATTCTGAATAATTACCTCTTAATTCCTTAACTTGCGTGTCACAACTTGTGATAAGCTTTTAAAGTGATTGTCATTGAACATAATGCTCGTCAATGGCGATAAATTGGCTAGAAAGAAGTACTTCCTATGAGAACAACCATTTTGAAGTTCTAGCTGGTGCAAAGTATATTATGCTAGTTGGAAAGAAGTAGAAAGGAAAATGTAAATCTTGCTGCTGAGTCATGTAAACTAGTATGAGGGAATGCAGTCCATTGCTTCCCGTATATAGAATCTAGATACATTGCTTCAAATGCCGAATACCATGTAATATTAAAGTATAAAAATGAGCAATGATTAGCTGATATCAGCAAAACATTGAAACGATATCATATATTTCGTCGGCAAACAAAACTTAAATTCGACTAGTAATGAAGACATTGTCAGTAACATTAGTGTTTAGATTGCAAATTATGTAACGATCAAGAATTGTTTCGATAAACAAACGGCTCCATGAAATGTAGGCTTACGCAAGTTTGACGTAATTGACGGACGCGGCGTGAGTGCGATGTGACGTTGATAGTCGCGGGCTCCGTTGCCGATAACCACCCACTCTCGTTTTTGCGCTGACGTCGCCTGTGATAACTTTGTGCTACGCGTTCTGCACTTAATAACATATATTGCTACAGTGTCAAATGTACATACACTCTGACGAAATCAACTAAAGATTTGCAGAATATTCTCGTTATAGAATAACTACAACTTTATGCTATTGTAAATAAAAAGTTGTTCACACTAAATCAAATAGTAATTACCAAAAAAAAAAAGCAAAGGTGAACTAGAACCTAGAACTCATATATGCCATAGAAGTGGCGCAATGTCCATAAACGAAGGGGAAAATGCGTGGAACGGCCAAGAAGGGTTTTTTTTTCAATACTTTTGGGGGACAGACGAAGAGTCGGGTCAGATGGTAAGTGACAACCGTCGTCCATGGACACCTGCAACTCGAGAGTCGTAAGTGCACTGCCCACCTTTAAGGGTAATAAGGGATGAGAAGATAGGAAAGAGGAGAGAAGGTGTTTGGCCTCCGGAAACATCATTAATTTCGGAGAACAGTCGAGCCGGCACTGGCTCTACCACTAATATATATATAAATACACAAATCTCCTTTGCTGATATAGGCGCGGTCAGAGAAATAAATCATAATCAACTGAGCTACCGCGTGTGTATTCTTTGAATATAATACGTTATTTCACACCGACAAATTGATAACGTACGTAGGCACAAATCCATACACTGTACAGGAAAACATCTACGCACAAAGCCCACAACAACTCCATTTGTTGATGGAGCAACTGGTTTTTACCATTTTCCATTACTGACAATTGTGTACAATATTCAAAACAGTATTTTGTGTCCTCCTGCCTCTGCATCCGGCTGTTAAGTATTATCAAATTATTTATGTACCAACAAAACAATTTTAGTATGTAACTTGCATTTGATCACTATTCTTGTTTTTATGTCAACATTCCTTAATTTGGATGATTTAACTTACTCAAAGACAAACAAAACATCTTGTGTGATAAAACAATTTTTTTTATCTGTAGGTGTTGAAACCTATGGATATACGATCGATTTTCTCACTTTTATACTATATTTTATGTTTTATCTTTTCCTTTGCAAAGCGTTATTGACAAAAATATCAAACCAAAATAAATAAGAAATTTATCAATCCAAAATGAGAATCAACTTACTTGTCTTGTCGATTCAACTAATAGTTATTGTGTAGTTAATCTTAGTAAAGCGAATGAATGTGTGTGAACAATGCCACACATGAACAAACATCCGGGCTGTTATCGCGCGAAAGTTCGATAGAAATATGGCACACATTTAATCTTCTGTGAATGCATATGGCTACACTTTCATTTTTGGTCGCGATTACTTTGTAGCTCTTCTGGTTTCGGTTCGTATGAGCGAATTAACGTTTATCTCGTTTTAATTTGATATTAACGGTTACCAACTTAGCATATTAAATGAGCTATAACAATGTCTTTAAGGGCGTTTGTCAAAAAAAAGAATAACAAAACAAATATTAATATATTACTCTTATGTATTGTTGTATATCTTACACAAAGGATATACAGAACTTAATTAGCCTTTAAACATTAACATTCTAACACATTGCATAGATACATACACGTTAACTGAAAAGATAAGCTGCAATCAAAAAATGTTATAAATTGAAATTTGAAACCTAGCAAACCTAAAATATGTAATGAATTCTACATATACATACTTCACTACATAAATCAATCAAATAATCAGAAATAGACGTAACGCACTAACGTTACTTGACAATGACAATTATTACAATCACTGGCAATTAACATTTTTCGCAAATACGTGGTGACCAAGCACCTCGCTTCCGACACTATTTAGCAAGCCAATAAAATGTTTGCGTCACACAATAGATTAATGACATTGTCGGAAGCTTGCTTCTAATTCTTGTGAATCTTGTCTGTTGCTAAGCGATGCGGGCCGGATGAATGGCAGTCTCCAAGCGCGTGAGTGAATTGCGCAACGGCCGGTGACGCAACCTGTCGCGCCTGCTTGAGACCGTTGCTTTTTAGTATGCAAAATAAGTAAAATATTTGTGTCGGCAGGCCAGCGCGTATGCTTACGGTTTTCTATCTGGATGTGCTAATAATAGTTTTAAGGTTAACCTCTATATCGGTTAAGGTCACACTCAGCTTTCCCCAGCTCTCATTTTTGTACAGAATCAATATTCATTCCCATTAAACTATGTCAAGTCTCTGACAAAGTGTATTCATGCCTTAATGTCAACATATTTTTATTAAATAAGTAAAGTTTAATGTGTATGTTCGTCTCTAATTATCAAAATGTATAGCAACCTTTTTTGCTATACATTTTGAAGCAACCTTTTTTGCTATACATTTTGAAGCAACCTTTTTTGCTATACATTTTGACAATAAGAGACGAACATACACATTAAACTTTATTTATTTAAAGTTAGAGCTTATGTTAGGTAAGATCATAAACCATAAGTCCCAAACATTTTATTTTATTTGTTCTTATTGTCAATAAACGATGTCTTATCAGAGTAGAGCTCTTAGAGTTTTCATTTAGTATGATTTGTTTGTCCATTATATTGTATAATTATATTATTTAATTACTATGATAATTAAATTTGAACTAAAGAAGGCACACCAACTAAGTTCACAATATACATTACGGTAATACCACGATAAGCTAGTGAATGTCTGGTAACTATACTGGTATAAACTGGTACAGAAAACTTAGGTCATTAGCAGCTTCGCTTTTATGACGAATAATCATGGTGTTAGCTTTAAAACCAAAAGCCCTTGGTGTACGGCAAATTGTTATGTCAATGAGGTCATCTATTTGCTTTCGTTGATACATATAAGTTACAATTGATACTCTCTCATTTAAATTGATACTCCATAAAATTTAAGAACAAAGTTTTGTACTACTACTACTTTCGATCTATAGTAAGAATGTACAACCACAGTATTAATTTGGCCTTGTAAAAATAAGTTTTAAGTCGATAAGTGCGTGCGTGCCAGATTTACGACATGTTGATGAAAGGTTGGCACACATTGTCATACTGAGAAAAGTTAGATCAGCTGTTTACTTTATGCCTCCTCATCACGCCACTTTTAGAAAACGTTTTACGGTTCGTCAAACTGTATTTTGTGCTCGCCATACCTTCGATAGTCAAATAATAACAAAATAGTTAATAGTTAATATGTAGTTGTTTCTGTTTATATTGTTTTTTTTAAAAGAAAACGAATTATTGAAGGTAGATCATTCAGCATCCTATTCGTACTGTTGTCAGAGCTCGAACACACTGTGCTTAAATGGTCTCCTGGATTTGGACTCAACTATTGATTTGTTTTTAAATGATTCGTGAAGATTTTGTTTGATGATTATTATTTATTCATTTCATATTTATTAGTCTTTAAATATTCAGTTAGTATTATTGGCCCATAGCCGTTCTAATATAACTAAATAAATGAATCTATCACGTCTTTAGCAAGGGTTATTCAATGCTATCAACATCAATAGAATATTTGTGTTGAGTTTGTCCAAAGACAAATTTTCGCCTAATCTGGATGCATAGTAGTGCCCCCGCCAAGACGAGCCAAGCGAAGCGCAAAGGCACTGCCTACCTTTTCTTGAAGCGCTTCGTCGTTTTTTTTGAACCCTTATAACTTGGTTTGTATTATATCAGATAAACAAAATTCTCGGGATATGTTATCAATAGCGGACTTATTAAACATTTAATGTTTTAATTGCATAGCTCTTATAATGTAGATTTTATTGATATACTTTATACTATCTATACTATATTTTATAACAGTGGTACTTAGGCACGAATGGGCCGGCTCGACCGGTGCGATACCACGGCCTCACAGAAAGCCGGTTGTGAAGTAACGCTTGCGTTGCATTTCCCCGAAATGAGTGAGGTTTCCGGAAGCCTTACTCCCCCTCTCCCCTTTCCTCTCCCCTCATCTCCTTTCTCCTCATCCCCCCTCTCTTCTTTCCGCTCCCTACATCCCCCCTCCCTCATCACCCTCAAAGGCGGGCAGCGCACTTGCGACTCTTGAGAAGCGGGTGTCCATGGACGTCTGTTCATCGTCATCGTCTGTTCGTCTGTCCCCCTATAGTATAAAAAAAAATATATATCAAATATACACTAATTTCGTCACTGACTCACTGATGATCATCAAAATTTTTAAGATATTTCCTAATGTCCTAGAAAGCTGAAATTTGGTGTGTAAGCTAGTACACAAACAACAAAACAATTATAAAACTTGTAACTTTTATCCCCTAACCCCTTAAACTAGAGGATGGAAGTTTGTATGAGACTTCCGCAATTTTGACGCGAGGGACTTCTTGTTATTATAAGTAATAAAAAAAGAAAAAAAGGCACAAAAAACTTACAAAAAGCAATAAAATCCCACCAAAAACATTTTCCATAATATATGACTCGCACTATCAAAAAGTTATCAGATCTCTACAAGCCCTAACTCTACAAGGCCTAACTTCACAAACTCTACACCTTAGTTAAAATGTGTGGTTTGGCCTTTTCGTTACCACAAGAACTATTGTATAACAGAAAAATAATGACAGTTGGTTCATTTTTCACCTTACACCCATGTGATTGTAGCGACCAAATGATCAACAATGACCAAGCCACATACATAACTAAAAGTGCTCACGCCTGCCTTTCATTTACAGTTTTCATATTACGATAACAGTTACAGTCCAAACCTAGCGAGGTACCTATTCGGTAACTACGCCTGCATTAAGCGAACTTGAACTATTTCTGTGGAAGATATTGACAGACTCTAAGAAAGATGCAATAAATAGCGCTAGCTCAACTGTTTAGCAATTCACGCGACCAATCATTGAACTCATTACAAAAATAACGCAACCAATATTTGACACTACAGTTAAAGCCACACCGAAAAGCAAAATATGTATTTTGTATCAGCACCAGAAAACTCGATGAGTAATTTAGCGCACATGATTTAATGGGGGACTAGAAACAACTGCGTGTCGTAGTGACCAAGAGTTAAATATATCGTGACAGGCAACAAAACCTGGACATACTGCTTTCAACTGGGAAGGAAATGCTCGTTATCGTCGGCGGTCTCTCCTTTTAAAGACTAGCCGACAAAAGTGTAGAAAAGTCGAAACAATAGCAAGTAAAAAGCGTCACTTGCAGACCGAAGCACAATGACCCTAGTTTGACATCAGCACTTACTTGTCCTGAGTTTTACTTAGTAAAAGTTCGCTAAAAGCGACCTCGAAGCCATGTCGTCCTCCATCACTATAATGCGTCCTTGCATTCCATAATATAACGGAAGCCTATTGAAGCCCGAATGTAGAATTGATGAACAACCGATATACAGTCCAAACCTCGCACCTTGCGATTTCTTTTCTTTCCTAAAATGAATGACAATCTTATAGGCACACGTGTTACGAGCCCTGCATCGGCGGTGAATGGTCCAAGTAGTTTTACCATATTAATAACAAGTGTTTTATATTATATACTATCTGTAGATCAAAGCAATGAGACTTATTTGGAAGATGTTCATGTACATACATATATGACAACAGTCGTTGGTATAAATCATCCCGATTACGAGGTTTTTCGATGAACTGAAATAAAAAATCAGATATCCCTATACAATTTAATGTATTGCGACTATGAAGTAGTAACAAAAACAAGTTTAAAACTTATGACTGTCACCGTATTTGGGTTCCTAGTATAAAGATCATAACATCTTTTGCAAATTTCTACTGATCATAGCATTTTAATTTATTACCTGGCCTAAAAGAGGAACCATTGAATACTAAATTTATTTTTAACAACCCTTAGCTAATACACATTATAATATGTAGTGATATTGAAAAGTTCACTTAGTTTGGTATACGGCATAACTACCAGGAAAAAAATGTGCGCCAAATTGCCTTGCCGTGCCGTAACACAAAAATATTACAAATAAGACCGATGCATTCCGAGAACTGCATTGAAGCGCAGAGCATAATATAGTCGATCCAAGTATATACAGTAATGCCATGCGGTATTGTGACTTAAGATTCTTTAAGTTGGGCCGACATTCGATTGCCGCTTCTGAGTCGCGCGGTGGGGCGTTGGCCTGTTGAGAATGTTTGCTGCTGACCTAAGTGGTCAATAATGATCTGTTATACGGTTAACACTACGTATTTTCTTTACTGTTTCTTGATAAGGCCAAAAGTGTTATTTTCAAGAAATGTGGAGCTTTAATTTGTATATATATTATTATTCTTTCTTTACGACGTGAAAAAGATAAAGTTACTATTCATACTCTTCTTCGTAATTAAAACGGCATTGCATGCGAACATCATTATCAGACTTAATCAGTGCACAGCAAGACAGTTAACTTATATTCTTTAAATTCTTTGCTTTTATGAACTTAGTTTGAATTCAATTGGTATATATCGAAATAACTTCTACATTGTTGTGATTTGGTAATAAGTTATTTAATTCTCTGTTGGGAAAGAACTATCCCGAAGTAATTTATAAGACTTTAAACTAAACGACTGCGGAATACTTAATATTAAGTTTTTTTTTAGTAATTATCAAGTTTGGTCTTACTAATGCAATAAAGAAAAACCTGAATACATGGAAGATACAAAAACAGGGAACGTAGTTTGGTGGCTATATGCCTGGTTGTTCCATATTGTTTACGCTGCAGCAACGAACAACCAACTTGTTTACGCTGCAGACAACCATGCTAAGCGTCGCCTCCGGGGTATTGGATATCGACAACGTGTGGTTTGCGAATTATAACGTTTTACTATATGTATGCAAAAACATTCTTGCAATTAAAAAGAGCGAGTATAATTGAATATGGTGGTAATTCCTACTTGCCCTTCTGTTATGACCGGTACACAGGTACGAACATCACGTCCTAGATCGTCCTAGATCTTGGCCCGTGGGTGGTCGGCCGATTGAAGCGCGATTGTGCTCGATTGATTGATTTTGATTTCGATGAAAACACCCGGTGGTGCAGGCAGCAGATTGCTTTTAATTTTTTAAAACTTGAATTGTGGCTTCTTTCTTGTAACGATTAACTCCCAATGGTTAGTCTGTATCGCAAATTAAAATAATTCTGTTCAATGATTAATTTGGTTTCATTTCATGAAGTTTTCGTTATGTTTTATTCTGGAGCGTAGAGTTAATTAGAGAAAATTCAAGGGGCCAAGTAATTATTAAAATTCTGTCGTTAACAGTATGACCTACATCTTCTCGGGTGGTCTGTAAATTAGCGGTCGGTTCTTTAAACGCCTGGGAAAGTTTTTTTTTGTTGTGTCGTAGAATTGGGTAAGTTTTCTTTAGTTGGAATCACCTTTATTTTAGAATTCAGTGTGTGACAATTTTGGTAAACTTTTACAATGTCTGTAGCAATAAAGCGCATGGATATGTTTTTCTCTCAATTTTCGCAATAGACTTTAAACAAGGTGGTGCTAATTCAATTAGGATATCAACAACTGTTTTCATTTACATATGTATATAACAACTATATAAAGTTCTCTGAGACCATAATGATTAAACATTCACCATAACTTTTCAAGAACGCCTTACCGCTGTAAATAGATAAAAATACTTGATCTTGTCCAATACCTATCAGTATGGAGACACGATCCACGTGATACGTAGGCGTTGCCATGGGTGTCCATTATGAGGTTACAGCCACTTATAGATTACAAATAAAACGGGAAAATAAATATCTTCTCGGAAATAGCACTTACCTAATACAGTTATTTCAAGGGAGACCAGGGGTTCGTCATTTAATTCAAAGCCTGTGTCTAGTTTCACGTGTCAGTGGTTGTGCGTGGGACGCAAATATAGGCTTAGCTTCTCATTCTGTGAATTTGCGTCATCCACTCGATGCTGGTGACGTTGGTGATGCCTTATTTCACCTACTCACTTGCAATTACAGCGGATCGATTTGATGAATGTGATTCACAAGTTTGAGAAAGTTTTTCAAGTGTAAAATCAATATAATTTTATTTTAGTACACTTAAAAATATACACTCACAGGCACAATTAACCGCCCACCTTGTATTTCTTTCAATTTTCAGTAGTCGAAAATTTTTGACCACATTTGATGGAAGTTATGTTAAAAGCAGCCATTAAGGATAAATAAAATCACAAAAGTCTTTAAACAAAACCGTTTAATAAAAAAAAATATGCCAAAAATCGATTTTGCAAAAAATTTGCATGAAAATGTGATGACTTTAATTTTGAAAAAAATCGTCCGCTTTCTTTTTATTTAAATTTTAATAATGAGTATTACTACCTCGGGCCCTGATGACTTCTTTTAGTCGGTTTGGCAATCCATCTAAGAGTTCTTGAATATCCGACTGAGGGATATTATGCCACTCCTCTATCGCAGCCGTCTTGAGCTCTTGTAAGGTCGCAGGGGCTGATATTCTTGCTCGAATACGTCTTTTTAGGTTGTCCCAAATGTGCTCAATTGGGTTAAGATCGGGACTGCGTGACGGCCATGGCAAAACTTGAATCCCGACCTCATCGAGGTATAGAGTGACGGATCTTGCGGTATGGCATCGAGCATTGTCGTGCATTAATTTAAAGTTTTCACCAATAAATGGTGCGAAAGGTATGACGTGGTCTTGTAAGACTTCCTCCACGTATCTTTGAGCAGTCACACTTCCTCTATCAAACACCACTAGATCGGTACGAGCCTCGTAAGAGATACCTCCCCAAACCATTATGGATCCTCCCTGATAACCCACGGTTTCGATTATTGCACATGGAGCAAACCGTTCATTTTGGCGCCTATAAACACGCTGACGTCCATCTGGACCCCTTAAGGCTATTCTGCTCTCATCTGAGAACAGTACGCTCTTCCATTGTTCCGTAGTCCAGTCAGCATATTCTCGTGCAAAGGGAAGTCTTGCTCTACGATGCTGTGCAAGCAGCTGTGGACCGCGAGCTGGACGAAAAGCTCTCAGATTCCTTTCAGCCAGTCTTCTTCTTATCGTACGTTCACTTACAGTGACATTTCTCACCTCAAACAGACGTGTGCGCGCTTCAGTAGCGGTGCAAAAGCGATTTCTTAGCACGTTACTGACAACAAAGCGGTCATCCAGAGCCGAGGTGCACCGATGTCGGCCTTGACCTGGCCTTCTCGCGTATGAATCAGTCTCCCGAAAGCGTCTGATGGCATCCCGCACTGTAGTTCAAGGTACACCAAGCGTACGAGCGATGCGACGTTGGCTATACCCAGCGTCAGCTAAAGTCACTGCCCTAGCAGCACCAGTTGCATCCAGTGGCATTTTATTCAGTCACAAACAATAATCGTACACTAAAAACTCAAATTAAACAATGTTCGTACACGATAGCAGACAAGAACAAGGAATGTAATCAATGTAACGTTACTGCACCAATGTCAAACAGAGACTAAATTCTAAAAACTCTTCGGCGATACAAGTTTAAGGGTCGAAATAAGGGTTCTTAAGTGTTTAGTTTATTGCTAAAGTACCCACGTAACTAAAAACAAAACAGTAGATGAGCCACAGTTAACATAAACAAACAGGGTGACGAAAAATATAGGTGGGCGGTTAATTGTGCCTGTGAGTGTATATTTTGTTTTTATGCAATAGGGATATATGAACTCCTCTGTTTCGATTGCAAACGTTGTATTCCAAACAGAGGAGTTAGCATACATATTTAGCATTTCGCCCTCGATAAGACTCCGGTTTATAATGATAACGCTTACTGCTAATGAAGCTATGCGTGGAAACATCATCAAAACATACGTTATTGGTTCATTTAAATATAATATATAAGGGTTCTGACTTAGGGGGCAAACCTTTTCCCTCAACCGAGCACTGTATAAACTGCATACCTACTATCGGATAGATAAGTTTCCATCCCCATCCCTTAGTAGCCTTTTACGACACCCACGGGAAGAGATGGGGATCTCTGGAGGGTGTCATAAAATTCTTCTAGGGTGGCCTATTCTAATCCACCTAATAACAATAACTGTAGCATTAGCCTAATCGACGCTACATAATTTCTGCAGTAGCGGAATAAATGTACTAAATACGGAATAAAGGTTATCTGTACAATTACCTAAAAGAAACTGCGATGCTGTTTATATTTACCTATTTGTTTCGAGCTTATAGAACACATTTGTGCGATATATTTATATTAAATTCCGTTTTTAGGGTTCCTTATCTAAGGTGGCAATAACGGAACCCTTATAGGATTTCTTTCTTGTCAGTGTGTTTATCTGCCAAGACCCTTTTTCTCAGGAACGTATGGTAAAAATAATATTAAATACTCAGGTCTGCTACCCACCCCCTTGAAGCAGTAAAAAATCAAACTTCTAAGTCAATGCCATCTAAAAATAATACCGTTTATTTTATTTATCGCGGATATTCCGACACTCTCAAGGCAATCAAAACCTATAGGGGACTTCCCGTTAACCAGCATGATCATAAAATTTGGCAAATAGCAGGATCTCACAGTAAAATATAGGGAAAAATCCGAAAACTGTTAATTTGTTGTACTATCATACAAAAAAAAAAACACTTTTTGTCATTAGAAACTTATATTTTACGGTCAAAAACGACGTCAATGTATGAAAGAGAAATGCAAACTATGAATGTATTTTAGTATGTATGTATGTACAATGTTTTATTCGCACGCTCTAGGAGCTTAAACGTCGTGATAGATTTTGACCTGTGAGGTGTCTTTTAAATCGCCTTAATCATGTTTTTGGCATAGAATATAATAAATAAATAGAGAGACAATTAATTAATGTAATACATTTTTCATATATTTTTTTATATAATTTTCAAAAAGGGGAGATCGGCTATTAGATTTTTTTATGGGTATGTTACTTGTTACTTTTATACCCCTTATGACCCGTTGGGCCCATTTAAATTTGAAGTCAATATTACACCTCTAAGCAGCTAAGGTGGTAAAGTAAGGATTGACTCAAACATATACTAATTTCGGTGAAATGCAACACAAACGTTGCTTCACAACTGGTTTTCTGTGACGCCGGTACGATAGTACCGGTCGAACCGGCCCATTCATGACCAGCATGGCTCTATCACGATAAATGAATGTGCAATGAATTTGAGCTTATTATAAGCAATATGAACATCAGTTTATATATTGACTGTTTATTTAGAAAGCGTATTTTTTCTTTAGTCAATTTAAATAACAAAAAAAGTGTTGTGTCGAGATAGAATCGTTATAAACGAACAACGGTTGTATATTGATATGTTATTTCAATGGATAATATAAGCTTATATATTATATGTTACATACAGACACTCACACTTGTATCCCGGAAGGTGTAGGCAGAGTCTTTAGTCCCATTTACGCAATAAGGGCAAACCTATTGCATAATATTAGTTTGCCGGAATGTAAATAGCGCATTGACCTTTCACTCGTTATTCGAATTGGACTTTCCCGCCTACAATTTTCTTACTTTATAACTTTATTTTTTTATGCGATAGGGGGCAAACGAGCAGACGGGTCACAAGTGCGTTGCTGGCCTTTTAGGTAGAGGTACGCTCTCTTCTTGAAGGTTTGAAGGTCGTATCGGTTCGGAAATACGGCAGGCGACAATTTGTTCCGTAAGCTGGTTGTGCGAGGCAAAAAGCTTCTGGAGAAGCGCACGGTGGTGGAGTGCCAATCGTCCAGGTGATGGGGATGGATATTTTGTCGCGTGGGACGATGGCGGAAACCAGCAGCCGGTATAAGTCCGAACGATTTCTCTGAACACATCCCATGATACAAGCGATAGAGGATGCAGAGTGAAGCTACATCTCTACGCAACGCCAAGGTGTCAAGTCCATCAGAAATATCTTGGCAGTCGATGATACGAGTCGCTCTCCGTTGAGTTGTGCGGTCAAGAGGCAGAAGTTGGTACTGGGGTGCATCTGCATAGATATGAGAACAGTATTCCATGTGCGGCCGAACCTGCGCCTTATAAAGTTGCAGGCGGTGGGTCGGAGTAAAATACTGTCTCGATCTGTTTAGCACACCAAGCTTCTTCGAGGCTAATATGGCCTTACTCTCTAAGTGACCGCGAAACTGGACTTCGCTTGATATATCGACGCCAAGGATTCCGATACTGGCTGATGCAGTTAGGGAAGTGCTCTCAAATTGAGGTGATACGACCAGTGGCAACTTTTTAGCGGTGAACGCGCAAACCTGTGTCTTCTTGGGGTTAAACTGGACTAGGTTAAGTCGACCCCAATCTGAAACTTTTGATAAAGAAGTTTCGATTTCAGACACAAGTTTGGATCGGCTTTCGATGACGTTTACCCGAGAAATGTTAGCGCGGCCGGTGTAAAGGGCATCACTCGTGCTATCGTCCGCATAGCAATGGATGCTGCTAATCTGCAGCATGTCGTTGATATGCAGAAGAAACAGCGTGGGTGATAGCACACAGCCTTGTGGGACACCAGAATTAACAGACTTGGAGTCGGAGCATGCACCGTCAACAACGACCTTGATGCTTCTGTCTGTTAGAAAACTGGTGAGCCAATTGCACAGTTTTTCGGGAAGCCCATAGGAAGGAAGCTTCGCAAGGAGCGCTTTGTGCCAGACCCGATCGAAGGCCTTCGCCACGTCCAAACTAACGGCCAACGCTTCCCCCTTGTTCTCGATCGCCTGTGCCCACCGGTGAGTCAAGTATACGAGAAGATCACCAGCTGAACGACCCTGACGGAAGCCGTATTGTCGATCATTGAGGAGCTGGTGGTCTTCTAAGTACCGGAGGAGCTGGCAGTTAACAATGGATTCCATTATCTTGGAGAACAAGTAGGTGATGGCTATGGATCTGTAGTTGGACGGATCCGAGCGATCTCCTTTTTTAGGGATTGGGTGCACTAGAGCTGTCTTCCATGAGTTCGGGACTACGCCAAGAGAGTAGGAAAGCCGATAAAGGCGCGTTATAACCGGTGCTAACTCTGGAGCACACGTCTTCAGCACGATAGGAGAGATTCTATCGGCGGGACGCCGCTTTGCAGGTTCGACCAAACCGAGGCTGGGACTTGCCACCTGTGGGAATCAGGGAGAATGGAATGAAAAGTTCCATACCCTGAAGCACAACGTCCGCGACAGAGTCAGCAACGACATTGAGATCTTCCGGCGAGAAGCAAACCTGCCTCTATGGGTAGGATGCAAAGAATGTTCTCATTCCATACCAGTCCGCTGACCTATAGTGCCATACGCGGCGACTGCCTGTAACTCGCGGCCGCAGCGAGTGAACGAGTGGTACCATACTCCTAATCAGGCAATGGTCAGAAGAGCCAAGAGGGGCCTCAACGGATACTTTGTAGCCGTCAGGATGTGAGGTCAGCAGAAGATCCAACAGTGAAGGCACGTGTCTTTCTGCATCTGGGATTCGCGTAGGCGTTGCTACCAGCTGCGTCAAGCCATATGCCAAGGCGAAATCGTGAACAGATCTTCCCGCATGATCGGTTTTGCGCGAACCAAGCCATTCGGCGTGATGGGCGTTAAAGTCGCCAAGAATCACAATCTCTGCGGGTGGGACCTGCTGGAGCACTGAGTCTGTAGCCATTTGGACGTGGTCGATGAGTCCGTCCGTTTCGGCATCACCGCTATGGGACCTGTAGAGGCATAGGTAGATTCGGGGATGATCGTCGCAGTCTACACGTAGCCATAAGATGGAGAGGTCCCTACCTTCAAGATTGCTGAGGCGGCGAGAAGTGATATCATCTCTAACGTACACGCATATACCAGCCTTAGGAACAAAGGAGTGTTCCAGTCCGTACCCAGGGTAGCAGAGGTAGGATATCTGCGTCTCGGTTAAAAAGAGCAAGGCCGGCTTTGCTGTCTCAAGGTGGTGGTGGACAGTGTCGAGGTTCGAATGTAAGCCCCTGATGTTACAAAAATCCACGGTAAACGTGACTGGGGGTGCCATGGTATGCCTTCTCTTGCCCCGAGCAGATTTTGAGAGCGCAGTTGAGCCCCCCCCAGAGTACGAGGGGCAGCCTGGGCGTCCACGCTCAGGCATAATCCGTACTGAGGGTGGACGTCCAGGGGGGGATTCTCCAACGCTAGCGCTGGTACCCCCCTGGGGTATCCTTTTCGTTAACAGCGCTATTCTGGGGGGGGGGGGGGGATTTTTGGGCCTCCGGAGACCTCACTCATTTTGGGGAAATGCAACGCATGCGTTACTTCACAACCGGTTTTCTGTGAGGCCGTGATATCGCACCGGTCGAGCCGGCCCATTCGTGCTTAAGCATGGCTCTACCACATTATGTAGGATATCTTTTTGATAAATTAAACATATTGTTATATCTTTTTCTGACAACTAAAAAAACCAATGGGCAAGATTACGGACTGATTAATACTAACTGTGAGGGGCAGATTACATAGCATTATATGAAGTACACAGCGACTTATCAGTTCCGTTTACTGTTGATATGTACCTGATTCACTATTAATATATTTATTACTAGTTATTACCCGCTCGTACTCGTGGAATTTAAAATCAGGAGCCTATATTTTATCTTAGGCCTCTAGCAATACACCTGTGACTGTGACCTGTGCATTAAATTCTACGCAGTCGTCATTGCGTCTGTTAAAATAAAAATAAAATATATTTTTTATATTATTTTATTTTTTATACAGCCTGGCATAAAAAATTAAAATTATATCAAAAAATATATGTTTTTTTTTTATGATCCTAATTCTTTCATATCGTTTTTACTTTTAATTGTATTTCATATTTATTTAACACTTACCAGCAATCAAATAAACCTTAAAAGACGTCTAATGATTCACAGCCAATTCTTTGGAAATTAATTTTTATTACAAGCTTCCGCCAAAATCTGTATTTAAAATACTAGTGAACCTCCTTTCTACAACGTGACATAAATAATAAAATGTTAACTCATTGTTTTTCTGTTCTGCGCTACACTTATCTCGACGTATTTTCCATAAACCAGTTTATTAATAACGTGTGACGATAGTAGTTTCCTAAACCATTGTTATTTCTTATGAATTTCTGCTTGTATTATAAATACAATATTAACTATTGTTCAACGTTGTAATTCATGTAGCTCTTTATGTATTAAACCGTAAAAAAAACGAAAATATCTCATAAATCCTAGACTGTTTTTTAACTTACCATAAGGGGCGAAATAAGTAATCGTAGTAGCCTCACATTTTTCTTTTTAAATACGGTCACTATGTCACATCTGTCCTGAAATTATTTACGATTAAATGTGTCGTCCACCTCCTTAACCTACTTGACATTTTAGGTCGGTTTTACCTAAAGTATGAATATTGCTTCTTTGACCTGTGAAGTTATAGCGACTGTCCGGTTTTAAAAAAATCCAATCTTCCATATCTTGGCGGTTGTGTTAGGTGCTACACTATAAATCAGCTAAGCTCTAGGTGATACTAGAAGTAACAATAGCAGGTTAATTCTCAAAATTTTAAATCTATCTTGTTTTAAATCAGACTTGTTACTTTTCGTTGAACACTAATTTCCACAATGTCTAGACTGGTCAATAGCTAAGATATGCAAATGATCTTTGTAAGCGCAGTGTTCTTTAACTGTTTACTTGAAACACGACTGCTTCAATGAAAAATTGGTAGGTTAAAATAACGGGCCGTGATAAGTAGGACACATTACCCTAGTCCAGTTTAACCCAACGAAGACACAGGTTTGCGCGATCACCGCTAAAAGATGCCATTAGTCGTATCACCTCGCTTTGAGAGCACTTCCCTAACTGCATCAGCTAGTATCGGAATCCTTGGCGTCAATATATCAAGCGAAGTCCAGTTTCCCGTTCACTTAGAGGGTAAGGCCATATTAGCCTCGAAGAAGCTTGGTGTGCTAAACAGATCGAAACAGTATATCACTCCGGCCCACCGCCTGCAACTTTATAAGGCCCAGGTTCGGCCGCACATAGAATACTGTTCTCATCTCTATGCAGGTGCACCCCAGTACCAGCTTCTCGCTCTTGACCGCATTCAACGGAGAGGGACTCGCATCATCGACTGCCAAGATATTTCTGATCGGCTTGACACCTTGGCGTTGCGTAGAGCTGTAGGTTCACTCCGCACCCTTTATCGCTTGTATCATGGGGAATTTTCAGAGGAATTTTTCGGACTTATACCGGCTGCAGGTTTCTTCCATCGTCCTACGCTACAAAATATCCATCCCCATCACCTGGACGATTGGCACTCCACCACTGTGCGCTTCTCTAGAAGTTTTTGTCTCGCACAACCAGCCTATGGAACAACTTGTCGCCTGCCGTATTTCCGGACCGATACGACCTTCAAACCTCAGGTGTACACTTGAAAGGAAAACACCGTGCACCCCGGCAGACCTAGCCGTCTATTGAATAACAGACGATTATTGGTCATCCATTTAAAGATGCGCAAACACGGCGCCGCCGTATTTGGCCTGCTTCTGCTAGGGTGGTGGATAAACCTGTCCATCACCTCCAGGCCAGCGTTCTCTCCGGCGTCTAGTGCGTCTTCTGCGGGACGGGAGAGTACTAGTCGTCTCCCGTACCGTTCTCTTTGGCGAGCATCACGTCCTCGCAAAACGAGGCGACGGAATCCCATGCGTCTCGCTCAAGACCATGGACACCACAATCATGGTCTCCGACGAGAGGCTACCCACACCTATGGCCGTCGCAAGGTTTACGCGCTGCTGAATCCATGCAGGGCACTCCACAAGTGTATAAAGTGCGGTATCCTAGCGGCAGCCTCCGCAGTGGTGGCACACAGATGTTGGCTCCCGGCCTAGTCGATACAAGTACTTCCCGAAGCAGCCATATCCGGTAGGAGAGGCTACCATATCGCCTCTCCAACCAATCCTCCATAACGGGCCTTACCGCCACAATTGTGGCGTGCCCTGTGCTTGGTCGCCCAAGTCGTTCTTTCCGCTCCATGAACACCTTGCGGAGCTGGAACAATTGTGTCTCAATCTTATAATCGATAGGTCTCAGCCCTCCCTCTTAAAACCTCCTTGCGCCACTGATATGAGGACGCAAGGCCTTGCGCATCCAGGTCCCATGGCGGAGTTCCGGCCAGGAGACTCGCCGCTTTAAAGGAAATCGTGCGGTATCCTCTTATGACCCTAAGCTGAATATACTCTAAAGAGGTACTACCCAATATTTACATACTAAATTAATATTTAACTTAAAATAACTAGAGGGTGGAGTGTGTGTGTTATAATTTACATGTAATGTATATATGTATGTATTTGGAATTAGCTTTGTGGGAAATTCAATAACTAGTTTTAAAGACTTAAGAAAAATCATATTGCGTTCAAAACATAGTTATCTAAAAGCTATGATTAAGAACAAGACAATACCAGCATCTAGTTAATTACGCGCCTATCTATAAAACTCGTATTGCACGTGTGTTTTGATGGTATTTTAATAAATAATAAAGCTTTCCAATAAACCTTTTTTCTTTGTGTAATACTAGTGTACTGTTGGTTTAGCACGGAAACTTCGAAGAAACATTGCTAATTAATATCTTGTTACACAAAAGTTTCATCACTTATTGTAAAAACGTCAGTGAAAATAATAGGGTAAAGATAACGACTATATATTTTTCGTTCTTTCAGGTATGTACTTGTATGTATGTCTTCAGTTCTCCACTCTTTCCAGTTGACGTAAGTGTAAATACACATATTATGCAGATTATTTTTTAACCTTCGGAGGGTCGACTAGTTCACTTAAATCAACAAGGAAAGAATCTAAAATTCTTCCGCGTTTAACCATATAAATATTTAATAGCTGACTTCCTACGAAAGGGCAAAATTTTGATTCGTTGCTGTAAACTACACATTCTTGTTATAAAAGCAATGGCTCATAAATTTTCAAAATAGGTTCCTAAACTAATTAACTTTTAACTTAAGATAAAAAAAAATGTGTATATTTAGAAAAAATCTCTACGGACTGGACGTCTAGAATATTCTATGGGCACCTTTTATTTACATGTGTATAAGAACTCTCAATCAAATTTAATAACGGAAAAACAGTAAAACTCACGTGAACGATGTAGGGTAGATTTATTCCTCTAGATTCCAATACACTTGAATCGTCCTTCTGAACTCGATGCTGGCCCCGAGGAAATAGGCCGTCTGAATGCTTGTCCCTCGCGAGAGGTGAACATTCAGTTGCCTGTTGGCTGCTAAGCCAGAGGTTGAGGGTTCGATTCCCAAGTAAGATAAATAATTGAGTTATAAGCACGAGTAGTTGTACTGTGCCTGGCTCTAATTTATTTACAATATTTATATATTTAGAAATATATAAGTATGTACATATACCTATTCAGGTATATGTACATACTTAGACCAGGCAGACCTTCTCAACAAACTAGACCGTCTTCTGAATAACTGCATTGGATTCATTTTCAATCTTCGCAAGTATGACCATGCTCTGCTTTACGTTCCCAATTGAAGTGGCTTCCTATTCGGCAACGTCGCAGTTTGCGAGCACTAAATTTTCTATACACCTTCTTGAACTCCCCGTCTCCCCCTTCTTACTTAAGCCCCTACTTTAAATTTTTGTGCTCCACTCATGACCGGGACCTTCGTTCTTCGAACAATTTGCTCCTCTTATGTCCTCCCCACAGCTCTAACTTTGTCAACTCATCTTTCTTCGTGCAAGCAGTTCTTCTATGGAATGCGCTTCCTCTTGAGCTTATAATGTCTGAAAGCCGTTTAACGTTTAAGAACAAAGTACGTGAACTTCTCCTCGCTGAATTAGCAGAATAACCACAATGCACTTGACTGTATACCTGTTTATAAGTGTATGTTAGTATATATGTATATAAATATATATTCTTCATTATATATTTTTATGTATGTGTATATTTGTTATGTATTTGTATATATATGTATATGTAACTATAGTTGTTTTAAAATACATTACAATACAGTAAATTCCAGATGTCTGCACCTACCTTATCGCTTTTCTTCACCACCTCAAAGTTGACTGGTAGAGAATGCCCTAGGCATTAAGTCCGCCTTTGTACACGTGTGCATGAAGTTTTTAAATAAATAAATAAATAAAATAAATACATATATCAGCATTCTGGGTACTATACTAAAAGCTCTGCTTAATTTGGGATCAGATGGCCGTGTCTAAAGTTGTTAACTATTATTAAAACAGAAAAATATTGTAATTCCCCAAATTTTGACATTCGAATAGAATATATCCAATTATGCTAAACCTAACACATCTTTATTTTAAAAGACTGCATGATATTTGATTATATATATATTTAGGTCGCAGAAATATATATTACCAAAACAAATTCTGGAAGTTTCTGCGTTCTATATTTGACTGTTTCTGAAGATTGTGTATATTATAAGGTCTATTATGAAAATCAATTAGTTGTTATTACACACAATTGTTGCACATTGACTTAAACGTTTAGAGTATGCAAAAAAATAAACTAATGTCTATAGAGTTATTGATGATTTTGGATCTTACGCCGCTATCATTGTGATTATACGATAAAATTTCGAATGAACCAGTTGTCGGCATTTTTAGGAATGTTTTATGTTAAAATGCAACCGTATGTTGATAAACACTCAAAATAACAGTCGACGACAACCTTTTGCCGTACTGCTTTATCTCAGTATAGCGATATCGAAATACTTTTAATCATTATTCAAATCGTTTTATCCCGATGCCGTCTTGATACAGTAATACACATTATTGAAAGTGACTCACCGATTTTTATCGGTTAGCGCCACTCCTTGTTTTCTCGTCACATTGCCACCGGACTCGGGCGAACATTGAAGTTTAATCTTGTTGATTACACAAGTCGACATAAAATAATCACTATGTGGATTACTGTACAACATTTTTAGTCATCGTTTGAACACATGCCCTGTATTTGAATACCCAGAAGGAAGTCAACAATACACTAGTATTGTTGACACATACATATATATATGTATATATGTATACACACCACTATATAATTTAGTTCCGCGTACGTAATGGCGGCAAGAAAAAGTCTGAACCCTTAGTTGCCTTTTACGACACCTACGAGAAGAGATAATCAGATGGACTAGCAACAAACAAAGAGATACAACAGGTAAAGCGCCTACATGAGAGTAGCTCCAACCATTAGAAAAGAACTGAACTATGATGCCACAGATACACACTATAAACTTATAACATTTATATCTCTTTCGTTGTTGAATTACCCTTAAGAATATCTTAAATTCTACGTACCTATAATTTGCCTATAAAATTAACTAATCTTCTATAGTCTTATCTGACCTTCGGCATTTTAGGCCATAGCTGATAAACTAAATTTTAAACTGTTTTTCATGTCAATAATAATCAGTTCTGTATAATTTGTATAGTTTGCAGATAAGCACGACCTTGCACTTTGTCACCCACACAATAAGTACAAAATACACAATACGTATTTAGAAACTTATTACCATTTGCTTTTCATGTAGTTCGTAAAGTACTTTTTTTACTCCTTAATAAATAGTAAATGACTAAGAAAGTTTGAACGTGTAATAAATAAAACTGAATTGTCTGTTGTTAACAGCTTTTTGCCTTATGTATTTTTACCGGCACATATACGAAAATTACACAATTTATAAAACTGTTTATTTGTTTAATCTACTCTCGAATTCAACTGTAAGGCGGTCTATTGTATAATTATTAAAATTAGAGCATTATAGTTTTAAATACCATTCAATATTATTTTTTTAATCCGCATGCATAGAATAAAAGTTGCAAAATAGTCAATAGTGTAGTCAGTCATTAAAACTAACTGATGTGAAAACAGTACGAGTATTTCCCAACCATACATGCCTTATGTATTTTAAAATGTTATATAAAAAGCATTTATGCCAGTATAAAAAAAAAATAGGTGACTCTATATGCTAATAATGTTTTGGTTAAAAGTTCAGTTCTGTAATGGCGAAAACGAAAGGCAATGCGTGGAACTCTAAGAACAACAACATAATACTTATTAGACCCAAGAGTAAAGAAATTAAATTAACTTTCCTACTACTTTTTTTTGTGTGTACAGTGGTACACATCGTTTCTTTTTAAATAAATTAAAGTAAATCAGTAAGTAAGTTTAAGTAATTTGTCCAAATAGATGATCCTATAAACGTACTTGGAAACACTTATATACATGTATGTATGTGAAAAAGATATGTCATATCGCAAACGCTGTAATAAAAATATTTTCCATGCCAGGCCATGCACGTATGGGCTGGCTGGAGCGGTGCGATGGATACCACAGCCTCACAGAAAACCATCTAGGTTAGCAATCTTGGGTTGCATTCACCGAATTTAGTGAGATTTCTGGAGGCTCAATTCCCTATTTTACGTCTCCCTTCTTTCTCATCTCCTCATTCCCCTCTCCTCTCTTCCCCCCGCGTCCTGCCGCCCCTCATGACTCTCAAAGCCTGGCACTTACGACTCTTGAGATAGACCATGGACGGCGGTTGTCACTTACAATTAGGTTACCCGTCTGTTCGTCTGTCAGCACATAACAAAAAAAAATTGTTAGTAGACATTTTTGTTTTATTATTAGCCACCGTTGTTTTGAAGATCAAAATCCGGTATTGCGGTTTTTAAAACTACACTAATCGTAGTCAATAGTATATGAGCCCCGAGGTACCCATTCTGCTTTACTGTAACTAGTCTGCTAAGACGGATGGCGCTCATCTGTCTGATGGACAGGACGAAATTATATGGGTTTACCATTTGGCTATGAGACCATCTGACGGATAGAGAGGGGGTAGGACATGCCATTCGGTCGTATGGCATGATATCGAAAGATTACTGATCGTTATTTAATAATGAACTCTTAACGAGATGTATATAAGATATAATTTTTTAGCAAGGGTTTTAGCTCAGACAAGTGGTTTTATAGTTTTAAAGAGCTTATAATAAATCACTCTTTATTTTACTGCTTCTTTGAGGGATATATCTACAAACCCCCTATACATAAACGATATCCAGATATATGTAGTTAGGATTTGCTATTAAAATCATGTAATACACATTAACCATCCGTTCGTATGAACTTTTCATCATTCCCTATTAGAGGTTGAATATCTATCGTCAAATTCATATCTTTCTCCGAGCCCAGGTAAGCGTCCGAAAATGATGGAAATTCCATTTTTTGGCAATGTACTGACATGTAAATATACAAACGGTTGACGACAAAAGGCTTGTAACGTGTTATTAAATCATGGTTGTTAAAATATAGACGTGTGTGTCTATTTGTATGTATGTTACTAATTATTATTTATTTTATAATAGATTATATTTGTCTTTAAGCTTTTATCAGAATTTGCTCTACTTAGGTCGTTGATATTTTTGGGTTTGTCATTACGTACACAATATTTCAGCAAAAAATACACTCGGCGCCAATATTAATCTTATCATTGATGGAAACTAGTTCACTACTTATCTATCCGCCGACGTCAAGGCGGTGCTTACCAGGTAACAGGTTGATGATAATGATAAAACATTATTTACTCATAGATAAATAATACGAATATCGCCGTAAGATTGTGGAAACTATGTTTACTTGATAAGCAAACAACAGAAATATTTTAAGTTAACTACATTTGATAACATCCGTCGACCTACCGCTGCATATAATTTAAACATTATCTTTGAATTAGAGAGGATGGACGTTGAACAACCTTGTAAAAACTTATATTCATTCATAGTTATGTCGCCGGTAGAATGAAGCTCAAATTACAATAATTTTCGTGAGCATTATTCATATCTATTATAGAACGTACGGTTTTGCTCAGGTGTGTATTTTCTGCTTCTCCAACTGGTTTTGAACCCCACACCTTAACCAACCAACCAAAGAAACCTTTATCAAGGAATTAAGCCACCTTACTTCTATCTCACACAACAGCAGTGTTTGCGTTCCTTCTCCGTCACGATAATATTGAGATTATCAAAATGCTCTCTATCTGCCTGTATAACAATGTCTAGCTATTGTTAACACTGGTGCGTTTCAGCGTTACATTACACATAGAATTTCTTTTAACGTTTCCATTAGTAACGATAACCATGCCATCTCTACACCGTCTGTACCGTCTTAACAAAGTACTATTATTTACCCACATATATTTATTGAGTATGATCTTAAAATTTTGGCTTCTTGTGCCTACAGTAATTTTTTGTGGCTAACCCGCTCTTGCCTTGTGTGTTATGTGGCGTTCGTCAATCCGCCCCCGGGAAATTACGTGCCATCTCACAATTCCTACGCAGTGCAAGTAGGAAACGTAATTTACTTCATATGCTTACTGTTATAAATCACTTAACATTTTTAAACTCGCTTTTGTGTACAGTTATTGAACCTTTATAAAATATATGCATGTATAACAAGAATAAACAATGAGGTATTTCTCTTCGTTTCTTCTTTCTTCTCTTTTCTTTAGACTCTTAATTTACTTCATATACGTAGTTCCTTACTAACTTGGCCCACGCTTGTTAATTCGTAATTTTACTGTCTACACAAGTCGTAACAACCCTTAGTTTAATATGTTTAATTTTAACCACTATTTCTTAAATAAACTAGCGGTAGTGACATTAAATTCATGGACTAAGACTTTATTTTTTAATTGTTAAATTTGTTAGAAGAGTTTTAAAATGTCGCAACTGGCATGCTTAAGGCCATAATTATTAAGAGAAATAAACAAAAACTGCACGATAAGCCTACGGTGACGATGACACACCTGTCTCTATCCAAACAGGTTTGTGCTTCGCTCGCGCTGCGACCGTGTGAATGGAAGTCATGAATCTTCTCATATGTACCAAAACTGGTTTCGATAAGAATGTTTTAATCAGCAGTTTTGGGGTTAGAATGTACCATAACATGTATATAGCTAGAGTGTATATAGAAGTAATTGAGCTATTACAAAATAAAATACACTTGTCATTGCAAACAAACAAAGTAATAATAACTTCAAGCTTTGTAGACAGTATTCTTGAATATCCTCGGATATAAAGTTAGGTGTAATTTTATCCCCCCTCGATCATTATTATCAATTTATCGTGGACGTGCGCGGGAGCTTGACCAATTGGGGCGCATTCTGCTAGTATAGCGAGAATGACTACGCTTATCAACATCTTTGGATGATGTGTTATTTCGCTTACTATATATAATCTCGGAAACGCCATCTGTATAGGGGATTCGGATCTGAAGCTGTCTAGTACAGAAGACATCCTAAGATATAAAATTTACGTCACAACTTATCAAACTCGCTTTATGGAGCCGTCGATTTGAGACAGAAACCTTGATTAATATAGCTATTGTTATTCAAGATTGTCGATGTTAATTATGTTTATAATTCAGTTTTTTTTTTTTTTTGAATTAACAGTATTCTCAGAAAAAAATAACATATTGATTGAATCATACTTCACATGAGTTCACACACAGGTGTATATTTATTCTACGTAACGAAACTAAATACATATATGACTACAACATTTCAATTCTAAGTACGTTAGACTTCAACACCATTTACACCTTGATATTATTATACACTAATTAGCATTCGTTGATTAAATAGTTACGTATAGTCGTTATCCAACATAAAGTTGCTGGACCGAAATTAGTACATAGTTTAAGAGTCACCGTGCACTATCATACATTCCCACTAAATGCTAGAACCGTCACACTATGGTCCGATAAAAAATCACTAGTGCCTGGAGGCCCTTACATATTTTTTTTTTAAGTTTATGAAGACACGCACACTTTCTCCGCGCACTGCGAGTTGTGATAAGACTTAAAAAATTCACAATTACAATCACAATATTCTTATTTCATTACCTAACTGCGCAACATATAAACATTTTTTATTACGAATATTTAATACGTGAAAATTATCAATTTTGGAATTACAAAATATTCCCTTAGACTTTTAATGATAGATTAGTTTTACTTTTATTTACATTCCAACCATTTAAAAGATACATAGATCACATCATCCACAATCAACTATGATAAACTTCCGAAATTAAATGGAAATGGTATGACATATACTTTCAAACTTTAAATCAACTACTATTCATCAACCAGCTGTTGCTTAATATCAGTTTTTATACGGAGCGACTGCCATCTGACCTCCGCAACCCTATAGGCTAAATGAATTCGTTAGTTGGACTAGTTATGAGTTCCCGACTCCCCCGTGGGACGGAAGTGTTCCGGGCAGGTACTGGCAATCGGCCCCCGCCCGAAGAGGTTCGCGAGTGGCGTGAGACTGCTCGCCTAGCCACGTTGGCTCGTTGGTCGTCCGGGCTGAAGGCTCCACGTGCTGCCTTTGCCGCCGTGGAGGCGCTCCAGCTGGTCATCGCCGAGTGGGCAGAGCGTCAGCACGGCACCCTTTCTTTCCGACTAACGCAGGTCCTTTCCGGGCACGGTTGCTTCGGAAAGTACCTGCACTCGGTCGCAAGGAGAGTATTGAGTCCCGCCTGCCACCACTGCGACTGCAGTGAGGACTCGGCCTGGGTGTCGCGTCATCGGGCTTTCACTGCAGTAATTGGAGAGGATCTGTTGCTGCCGGCCATCATTCGCTCCATGGCCGGCAGTGACAGGAATTTTACCGCGGTCGCAACCTTCTGTAAGGAGATCATCTCGCAGAAGGAGGCGGCGGAGCGCGAGCCGAAGCGTGCTTACCAGCGCCTCATGCCGCCCTGAGTGTGATCGCGGTGGTCGAGACGGGTTTTTCCTTCCACCGTGTGTGTCTAGACGCCGCCTTATTGATAGGTTACCATTAGGTTGTGCCCGTATAGTGCGGGCAGGTGCTTGAAGGCGTCCGGATGTCTTAATTAAGATGTTCCCGGATTCTGACGCATCGTTCCACCGAAACCCCGATGGAATGACGTCCCGAGGGGGTTTCCACGCGCAAAAAAGAAAACAAAGTTTTGCGTTGCCAATATCGACTGTCATAGGTGTTCATGAAAACCGGGACCGACGGCTTAACGTGTTCTCCGAGGCACGGGCTTGTAACACCTCAAACTTTCAAACGGCTGTTACTGAGAATTTCCTATTAGAAAAACCCAATAGCACGTTTTGGAACCCGAGGCCTCTTGATCGCCATTCGCATGCGCTAACCGCTGAACCAACGAGGCAACAATCAACAATCAAAATTAAAATTAAACAGTCGACTACAATACAACAAACTTGAAACAAAATTTTACTATTTAAGGCCCTATTACAAAATTGACGCAATCATTTCGAATTATCTCTTTATGTGAAAATAATAACATAGCGTAAAACGTTGTTCAGAATTAGGCTAGGTACCTACTTCCAACGACGACTAAATAAACGTGCGACTCCAAAGTATATCAATTGTTTCACATGCTGCATGTTATTGCTGCTCAAGTACAGTACTTCCCAGTTGATATTACGCTTGTAAGATTTATGATTTGTTGTGAATAAATGTCAAAGGACAAATAATTTAGTCACAATCATACCCGTAATCACTTACGACCTGACTATCTGGATACAGTACGCTCTTGAAATGAGTAGCTACTCATACACTTCCTCTCCTTGTCTCTTTCTTATGTTGTTCTATTTCGAATCTCTCGATTAGACAAATGCAGGTGTCAATGTTCTTCTTAAAGCTGTTGCATCGTCCCAGCCGTCTTGTTGAATTGACTATTTTATTATTGTTACGGTCCACAATTGACTTGATGTGCTTCACCTATTGTTGTTGAGGTCTTCAATCACGTTTTACGAGTTTTAAATCTGATTGTAAATAAATATGTTTTGACACTTTTGATGTGTTGATTTGATCATGCTAAGAAAATGTTAAGTTCCATAAATACTAGTTCTATAAATGTTTATATTCAAGTTACTTGACGGTCAAACACTTATTGCGGAAAATCGAGTTATAGGATATAATTACTAAATGTTACATATATGACACGAAATAAAATTAAGGAGTTTTGTTATAAGTTTAACGTTTATTTGTGTCTTTGGTCTCAGTCCCACAGGCAGACCATGTCTTTATTTTTCATCATTAGTTTCTTTATTTTTGATTTGAAAGGTGGTGGTGTGCGCATCCCTCACCGTCGTGGCCCTCAAAGGTGGGCAGCGTACTTACAACTCTTTGAGTTGGACATGTTCATGGGCGGCGGCTGTCACTTACGATCAGGTCGTCTGCTCGTTTGCCCCCTACACCAATTTATACCATAAAAAAATAAAGCAGTTCAGGGTCACATACTTTGTAACTCATACGTGACTGATGGCGGGAAGTCCACCGCATACATATCTCGTTGTACTTTTAGAATAATTAATTAGTTAGGCTCTATTTCTGATTTCGAGATGGTTTTATTTCTTGCTAACAAAATGCGATAAGACAATGATTGAGGGTAAGGTTAAAAATATGAACAATGGCATAAAGAAAGAAGAAACAGAAAGTGCTGATTTAATTCATCACTATGTTTACATAATGTGAGATTTGTATGAATACAATACTTGCACATCACGACACGTTCGATAACCAATGTACAACCGTGAAGACTTGTTATGCTACCAAATGTGCTATCGTTTCTCAACTCAACATAAAGAACAATTAGTTTGATAGCCATATAAATACCATAAAAAAATTATACTAGCACGTCCGAATATCCAGTTAATAAATACCGATACTGAAACCATTTCATTACAGAAAGACCTAAATTAAGGTTTAAAAATTTTTTCGTGGCGTTTTTAGTTTGTCCACCGTCGTGTTCTGTTGCGCGACTGTGTATAGAAATTTATAAGGCTATTGTGAGTAGGCGAGTTGGGGCGGGTAGGCCCAGAAGTAGGGTAGGTAGTCGGTTCGATCCCGACATACCGTTCCACCGAAAACCCCGGTGGGATGACGGCCCGAGGGGGTTCCACACGTAAAAAAAAAGGCTAGGCCCAGAACGACGTATACTGACCAGATCGGCAGTATACTAAAGAAGGGCCTATTAAAAGCACCCGTAACCGAAGAGCGGATATGTTAGGACTGATAAATGTCGAAGAGGCGAAGGTTGTGTCAGGTTCGTCGCAAATGGCCTTCTACCGTCTCTACCTACTCTGGAAGGGAATAACACATGAGCATATGGTATAGTGGTCCGTGCTTTCAGATCCTTTGCGATATGCTTATGTCGGTAGTCGGTTCCGATCTGATGGGTACAATGGGGTGAATACGAATTCGCAACTACTTGATGGCAATTCGCCGTTACTCTACAGTCATGTTTAAAGTTAATAACCACTTTGGCCATACTGATTACTTACGACCCCAAAAGAAACACACTTCAGTGTTGTATGTTGAGAAAGCAACGACTAGTTGTAGTATCGTCTATCATTACCGAAATATTGTAGCATGCCACGGTTTTGTGTAATTCGATATTCAGTACACACAAGGGCTTCTCTCTATATTTTATCGTGGTGTAAAGTAACGCGGTTTGTTAATTGCTGTAAAAAGGGGGATGTTAGATAGCTTTTTTGTTCATGTTTTTATACTACCATCTGTAGTCAGAACTTTAGAGGGTTTGAAAACATGTTCAAAAGGAAAAATCTAATGATCATAGACTATGTATATCGGTAGGCGTTCTAAGGCTTCAATTATATTTTCAGTAAGTATTCAACTTTATAAGTATTTGCATTGATTATTTTGTTGTTGGTACGTAAATAATATTTACACCACAATTAGGAGTGCTAGCAATAACTAATAAATAAGTTGTAATTATTTCTAGTACAGCAGTAATTGTTATTAAATTTTCCCTTTCATATTTCTTACACAAATTAAAAGAGGGCAACATACATCGAGAAAAAAAATACACTTATTTACTTAAGGCCTCAAAACCTCTGACTGATTCGACTGCCCAGTTTGCAAACACTCGCAGCCGACCTAAATTGGCCCTCGTTTGTCACACTCAGCAGTCTTCAACGATTCTGCGTGACTGACAAAAATCTATTGCTCACGTTTACGTTTATAGGTATAAGTTTAGGCGTTAAGAGCCTTTAAGGTATTACAATCCTAAATTATGTTTACTAATAAGATTAATCAGCATACTGGTTAGTAGTTTTATATTAGCTAATGGGTCGAAATATGATGCGTAATTAGTATCTTAAACTTTTTAATATGAAAATTAAATTAGAATTGCCGTTGAAATTAATTAAATCATGCAATTAGCCTAATGCAGTCTTCTACTGGACAAAGGCCTCCCCCAATGTGCGCCAATAGCATCCGGTCAGATGCACGGTCGTCCGTGCATCCAGTCCGCTTCCAGTTCCGCATCCAGCTATCTCTACTCCAAGCTGTTCTTCGTCCTAAAGACGAAAAGCAGAGGACTGCTATGGCGCTCTAATTTAATGATACATATGATATTTATATTTAATATTTCCATCAAATTTAGAACATATCACCATCCTTACTACGCTTACTCATAATTCGTCATCGTAACTTGTATAACATAACATATGTATGTAGTCTTAAACATTACCGAAGCTTGAAGTAGCTATATTATATCGTTAACCTTTAATAATACCTGTATTTTCACCCATCTGCAATGCATATTGAAAATTATAGCTTTTATCACTAAACAGGTCTTTTTCATAACTAAGCTGATAACTCGCATAGCGTTTCTAAATTATGTTTGTTGTTTCTAGGCATTTGATATGGGGTATCCAGTGCCTCTAAGATATAGTATTATATTATTATATTATTTATATTATTATATTATATTATTATATTACACTCTATTACACTCTTCCATTTTAAGTTATAAGACCTTATTTTTATCCAAAATACTTAATATTTAACTTATGATTTTGAAACCAGAACAGATTATCCAGATTTAACTTAGATTGCATTAATAAATCTGGCCTTCAGTCATTAAACTCTGGATCGAAGTTATTAAAAAGAAAAACATTGTTGAAATATTTAAGAATATTGCAGTATACACTTTCTTACAAACTTATTCTTAACACTTTTACATTGAAATACGATGATGAAAACGCAATTTCCGTTGCCAATTCTTAGTAAATATATGTTTTCAACGTAAGTGCATGTTATGCTTACGTGTATGCTACACCTTACCTGGCCCCCAAATAATGTGTTCATCACTATATTTATAGGTAAACAGGAGATATTAAGAGTGCGTTGACATCGGGACACAGGTGCCATATCGATTCATATCATTTCATGCATCGTAACCACCACCACGTTCGTTCGTTCGTTCGTTCGTTTAATTATTATCAGTAATATGTACAACTAGCTTGAAAACATCATTCTTAAGTGTGCTTAGTTATTTTTTTTTGAACGATCCCTTTCTGTTCGCACGTAACGTAGTCTGTATACTTTATGATAATTCGTAATGATTCGTAATTATTAGCTTGTTTATATAGATGAAAATAAATAACATTTCAAAAGGAGTCTGAAAATAAATAATCGGATCCTTATAGACTTCTAAAATAATTTTGTTTGACAATTTTCGATGTGAATCTTCCTCATGTAAAAAATATGCTCAAACTAGATTGATGGACTTTAAAAGGCTTATGATGTTATTCGTGCATGTAATGCGATATAGTATTATACCCGTATGCCCGTGTGTGCCCATTGTCTTAATATTTTTTAAATATTGCTCAGTTACCCAATTATATTAACAACATTTTCCTGTTTTTTTAAATTTTGTGATTGGTTTTCCTGTTGTTTTGTGAAAGACATTTCTCATTGTATGACTGTTAATAAGTTGTTAATGTAATTGTTTATAATTATAACATTTCTATTGGAACATGTTCCACTTTCCTATAATTCACAACTTTATGTGAATATTAAATTTATCATCGGCTACATGTAAGCTATTACGTTTAGATAACAGCGGTTTTATCGGTGTTTCGTCCACGGCGCGTCGCTGTCACTGAGCGGGCGCCGCGCGTCCTTGACTCGCTCGGGTCGTTGACGCCGGCGCCGCGGGGGACGCCGCGCGCCGGCGGCACTCGGCCCTACATTATGCACACGCGACTGCCTCGACTCCCTTCTGATCGTTCAAGACGTGCTTTGGCACCGCAGACACGCGCCGCACACGCGTCTTGCGAAGGGTTATTGAAAAGAAAAAAAAATGCACCGAAAATTTACCCGCGCTTTCAGTCAGCACACGTCTTTCAGTTGTTTGTTACAGCATATCTTTGCGTATTTATTAATTAATGTATTTATTATTTATTTAAAGTAATAAATATATTTAATCATTGCTGTCACTTAAATTTATTAAACAAACGTGTCATGGTAATAAATTTACTTAATTACTTAATAAGTATAAAACATATAGGTATAATTATACATACATATACTTTCAAGTTCCAACTTCCAAATAAGTCAATTTTCCACTTTAAAAGTAAAATATTTACTTCGAATTTAAATGGGACCAAGCAGAAAAGGACCTTTCTGAATAAAAAATAACCAAAGAAATCGAAATAAAATGAAGATCCTTCTCCTTTTTGAAGTCGGTCATGAGTTAATAAACAATAAAAAACTCTGGGATTTAGGTCATTGATAATTTCCAGCTTCATGGCCGTAGACAAGAATCTCCGGAGGTGAACTTATATACCGTATACTCAGTGGTTGGATCGATACTGTATGGAACTTAAAATATTTCTACTACTGTTTATGATTGGTACATTTAAAAAACGTAAATATAGAATTTAGTACCAAGCTGCGTTGAACGACTATCCATTTTGAAAACATGGATATGGAAAGATTTATGTGTGCTTCGCTGCTTTATGCTTCTTAAGTTTTTTGTTTTGTAATCCGCCTTACATGACAGTATAACCATACGATAATCGATTCAGAGCGTATATTACGTGTTTGAGGGACTCCATACAGCTGTATTTCCGCACTGCGCCTACTAATAACTGTTTTACGACTGTCGACTGGGTATCCTCGGCGCATACACATATATTTTACGAGAGTTTTCGAGTACTCCCAATCTCTCAATTTGCGCAATTGCGCATGCGGTTGCTTCAACCCTATTAAATTAAATACTGATTTTTATCCACTACCAAAATAACTAGTGCCTTTTTTTTTATAAAATCAAAATGGCTTACAATAATGTAGTTCAGATAATTGAAATAAAGTTTAATGGTTGTTGGTCACATTGCTGATAAAAAATACACTAAAACATAAATATAATTTGGAACTTCCGAATCAGCGAAACAGGGCGAATCTACAAATGATAAAGGTTGCACTATCAGTTTGATCTCTTCTTTATGCCTTTTGAATCTTTTTTGTGGATTTAATTATTTCCAATTTGAACAATTGGAGCATATTGTGCAGAAATGTAGGAAATCGGTGTTATACGTACAAAAGAAACACCTATCATTTATTGAATTATTATACAAACATTACAAGTGTGGTTGGAGTGGGTAGGAGTTATTTTCCTCTCCACCCCATACAGTGGTCAGCCGCGAGGAGGTGACGTCCTCGTGTGCCTGGACGCGCTGCCTTATTGAGAAGGGGCCCTCGTTTGCGAATAAAGCTTTTCCCAGATTCCTTATGTATTAAACGCAGTATGGCACACCGTGTGGTTTAGGTCGGTTCGATTCCAACACACTGTCCCAAAGAATACCACGGTGGAACGAAAAAAATGAGGGTGGGTAGGGGTTAAGGAAGAAAGGTTGCTATTCCTGGAATGTGTATTCGGGAAAGCTTGTTATACAAGCACGAAACAAACGGTAGGCATTACGCAGATCGTATTAGCATATAATAGCTTATTTGCATTCAGCCACTGAGGCTTATTCTACGTCCGTTTTTTTTTTTAATCTAACCCGTAATTTATGCAAAATACCGCACATGATTGAACGGGGTCGGCATCGTTTTTACCTTTTCAAGCTTCCTCGTGCTTAGTTTGGAAGTAAGAATTTCCCAATTGTCTAATTATATGGTTACTTGGATATCTTTAGCAGCATCCCTACTCTCGAAGCTTCTAACGTTTTTTTTTTGTGTTATATTTTTGAAATTGGGTGACTGGCCTGTTGGTCTAGAGATCGCGGGTTCGATTCCTACTCGGGGCAAAAATCTGTAGTTGTTGTACAGAGTCTGGGTTTTCTTTCTCTCCATTATTTGTAAGTTTGAATTTTCTTCCGTCCGAGACAAAAACGTTAGTGCAGATCCTAGTCATACCCAGCATGAATTATGGTGACGTGTCCTATTACGACCCGAATGCAGATCTCCTCAATAAATACCACCGACTTCTGAATAACTGCATTCGATTTATTTTTAATATTCGTAAATTTTACCGTGTTTCCTCCTTTCGTATTGAGTTGACTCCCCATTCGTCAGCTGCGCGCCCTTACTTTACTCCATTCTCAACTCACCTACTTCTTCTACTTATTAGACTTCTTCTTTTCAGTATCTGTGTTGCATTCATAGCAGAACTCTCCGATCGACAAACAATCTACTTCTGTTATGCCCTTCTCATACATCCGCGTGTGTTCATTCTTCCTTTCTAATTCAATATGTCCTCCTCTGCAATGTTCTACCTTCTGAAATCAGAATAGCACCTCTCTTTCAAGGCGAAAGTACAAGCTCACGTAGTGCATAAGCCGACAAAACCATCACAACAAGAAATTATATGTATATCATTTTTATATGTATGTAAATAAGTAGGTTTGTATGTGTGTATATTATACTTATATTATATATTCATATGATTGTTCACAGTTAATCTTCTTATTTATATTATTTCTAGTTTACTTATAGACTTATCTCTTTATAGATATATCTCTCTATCTCTAATCTTATTATTGTCTGTGAAGAAAATATATTAGCCAAACATTTTTTAAAGTACAGTGATGTAAAGTATCAAACTTTAAAAATATATTCTAATTTATCTCAAATATAACATATACCTTACAATATATATATATAAGTTATTAGTGGTAAAATTCGCAAAGGTTGAGAATTGTGTGAGCCTGACACCATCTCGAATATAGCAGATGCTTCTAGTTCACTACCCGACACGCGAGCTGGGAAAGAATTTCAATAAGTTGTTTTCATTTGCAAATTGCGCGCCGCGGCGACACCTAATGGAATAAGAATCTAAGGGGCCGCGTGCCGGCCGCCACCAGTTCCGCTTATTGGATTATAAAGAGCTCTTTCGGTGCGTTCATGCCTCTTACGATTTTTTTGACTCCCTGAAGCGATTTATTCTCAAGAAAATTAACAAGGTTACTGACACTCTCTTGGCGACATTTTTAATATATTAATTTATAGAGGCTGCAGTGCACTTCTCGTCGCGTCTTCCGTCCATAAAGAAGAATAATTGTCAAGAGGTGCACTTGTGAAAAATGCGGGAGTTGTTTTATTAGTATCCCTAAGACTAGAACAAATTGATCTGCCGATTGCATATTTATTCTACAGCTTTCTTAATAAAGCTCTTATACAATCAACGAGAGTTCTCTACTTATTTATAATATAATAATAATAGAAAAAGTAATCTAAATTAGTAAGTAACAGTAAGTAAGAACTTGAGGGACACAGTGACGAATAATAAGAGAGAAGTTGTAAAGGTTTAAAAGAATTTTACCGACTATTACATGTTGACACTACGGCTTTCGAAGATTATAATCTATTTTCCAACAAAGCTACATGTTATAAAGCTTTCAACTAGTACCACCAGTACCAGAGCATAACAGAAGTACACGACTATTGTCTTGCATTTGTTTTATTCTTTACCATGCATCTGATCCTTTTAAAATTATATATTCTATGTACCTATACGTTGAACCAATCCTAACCGCTTTATCGAAATCTTGTAAAGCTATAAACAGCAACATCTAAATACTTTGAGAGAGTGACCAATACGTTAGTTGAAGCATTATGCAAATATATAACTGTTTTTCTTCGTGCTAAGGAACGCGGAAGCATGTTTTCCAATAACGCGAGCAATAAACTCTTGTGAACACCTCCAATGTGTGTTTTCTACGATGCTAGGCAAAAGCTGGAAGCTATGTGGCAAATGCATCGGGAACTAACGCATCAATCATAGAATTTAAGCGAAACATACCATAATCTGGTGGAGATTACCAAATGCAGCAAAACCATGTAAAATCGTCGGTGTGATGATGCACTGTTTAATTGCATCATCACTGCTAATGATAATCCTTTTTCTTCTCTACGCATATAAATACAATTCGGTACGGTATAAAGAATCCTAAGTTATTAAACATAGAAAAACGAAAGTTACGAATTTGTTATTATTACCATATTAAACAATTTGTCATAAAAGTTTTCCTACCTATTAATTATATCAATGAAAAAGAAATCCCGCATAATTATTTCACAATAAGTTCTTATTTCCCATCTCGATGTTTAATTACTTGCATTGAATAATAGTACTCGCATCGAATCGAATACCAAATATATAATAAATACAGCAATCGTCTAAACAAAATATTTTGCCTTCGGTATCAGAGGGCGGATCTTACATGTCGTTAATAAAATTCGAATTGACCGACGTTGACGACGACCACCAGGGAAGCTCAATATTGTTCTTCGTTTTATTAAATTATTTTTGCTTAAGGAGACCGTTCCAAAAGACTTAACATGGTAAAGTTATACTAGGTAGATTTTGTACATGTTTTCGTCGGCGTTCAGTATAAAACGAAGAATAATTTGATGATACTACATGATAGGTGTGATGATATATGTATATGAATATATGTAATATATAGGTATGAACCCAATTTTGGTACAAGTTTAAAACGTATCCTACTTTTCAGATGTATTTTAAGTTATAAAAAGACTGAATATACATATATAGTTATTTAATAGCTGTATATTAACTTAAAATTTATATATTTAATTTGTCTATTACATACCATATTCCATAAATACAGTGATTTGTTAGGTGGTACTAGTACGTACAGTAAGAAATTAGAGCATCTATTCACTTTACTAGTAACTGTCACGCGTTAAGCTTTGTGGTTAATAGAATAATTAAATGTTTCCATATCCCTGATTGTGATACTACTGTAATAACTTAGGTGATTTATTAACTCATTCAGTTACAATTTTATAATTTCCTTTGAATCTTCGAGTTGATGCCTGCTAGATTACGTGTAAAGGCTTTTATTCGAAATTTTATACGTGTAAACCAGTAACTCACTCTCAATGAGTATTCCATACATGTGGTGACATAAATTAACCAAAAGGTGTGTTCTCCCCGAAGTGTACATAAATAAAAAACATTTCCAGCACGAAATTGCGACCTTTGCAGTAAAGACTCCACGTTTCTTTCGCCTTCAGAGAAAATTGGTTTTTGTCTGTCAATAATGTGTTATCCATATTGAAAACAGTGTTTAATTTTTTACCTTCGTGAGATTCGGATTGTGTGTTTATTAAACGAAAAGAAGAGACATAATTATTCTACAAACCGTTTCTGGCAATAAATCAATAAATAAATGTATGAATTCATAATTCATTTAATAACTTCCGTTTCACCTTTTTTTTAAATTTTAATATACATATATTTAATAAAACATACATATCTATAGAACTTGAAAAGTGATGGTTGCAGTTGCGCACTTGGCCGCAAGCTCTCTGCAGCCAGTTACACGTTCATGCCGTTTAGTATTTTTTTATCAAATTAAAGCTATTTTTTTTTGTACATTATAATAATATACTTCTGCCACGGAAAGTTGGCCGCAACTTCTCTGCAGCCAGAAGTAAACTGTTTTATTTGTAAATTTAATAAAGTATTACCAGTTTACTGTTTACAGTATGACGTACATTCATTTTTTATCAAATTAAAGCAATTTTTTTTGTACACGATAATATACTTCTGCTAAGGAAATTTGGCTGCAACGTCTCTGCAGCTAGAAGTAAACAAGTAATAGTTTGTTAAATTTACAGAAGAGCAAATTCGGTTTTCTATTGGCGCTTATGCCTCTCTCCCCAAACCGTCCGTAAACCGCCACTCTTTCTTCAATGCAGCAACTTGCAAAAGGCTCTCCCTCTCTTCGACAAAGTTTCTTTCTTTTGTCGTTAGGATACAGCTTGATCTTACTTTCATCAGAAGAGAAGAGAACGTGCAAAGTTAATTTTGGTTCATTAGCTGGTTTATAACGTTTCAGGTCACGCTCCGCTAATCTTCTTCAAAAAGTAGAATCGCTTACAGTCAATTCTCGAAGCTCACGTAACCGCTGCTGAAGTTAGATAGAGTTAAAGTGATGATTTCTTAGAGAAATGACGCGGTTATATACCGGTCATTTTGCTCAGACGTGACTCGATATCTATCAGATCCTGGACGGTGAGTAAACATACCAGTTTCCCCATAACGCTGATACACTACATTGAATCGAGCAACCACAACATGCTGACTTTGCCCTAAATCCAGTCACGCCACGATTTGGGCGGTTTCCGTGGTTTCCATATTTGTTAGGAAAACAATCTCTTTGATTCTCTTACAGAGTTCAGTTAACTACTTAGTTAAAAATTATTGTACTATTATATATTATATATTATACTATTAAAAATATTTTTGCAAAATAAAAAATGTAGGAATTCAGACAGAATACACATTAAAAACCATCTCTACAATAATTTATTGGGTGAAAATTCAAAAATTTAAATTAAAAAATGGAATTATGTTACATACACCATTGTGTTTTCTAAACTGTCAGCTATTTATGGGCGTATTTTTTTTAATGATATCAGAACTCTTTTTTAAATGAAGTCTAAATAGTGCTTACAGTACGGTTACGTTTTTCTTATGAGAAGTGTAGTAATAACTCAACTTTGTGTGTGTGTTCATTACCACATATAAAATCGCAGAATATAAAATTGATATTCTTACCGTTAGGACACACACTCAAAATGAGGCAGCAGTATTATACAAACGGGGCTTAATTAAGACGAATTTTAGAATTGCTCTTTGTAGACCCTTCAGTCTAATCTATATTATATCGATAGCATAGGATATTATAGATTGAGCAAATGTGTGTGAGTGGGTCAGCCGGGTTCCTTAATTTGCGAAATATTACCATCAGAGTCCTTACACGGGTTATGTTGTTACCACGTAGTGTACTGTCTAGAGTGACTATGAGAATCTCATTTCGAAGGTGTGTTCAATGGTTACAGAGCATCATGTTTGAAATTCTGGATGACATGAATGAGCGTTTAATTTTAATGGCATGTCGGTACCGATCAGCGATAGCGTCAAAAATTTGGGGATATTAATAGATGAAATTTTGTCATGGGGCCCAAAAACTCAAAGAGGTAAGTCGCAAATTGTTCGCATCTGCGGGCTCCTTACGAAGATTGCGTAACTTTCTTCCCACTTCTACAAAGATTTCGCTTGCACAGACGCTCCTTCTCCCAATACTGGACTACGCCGATGCCAGCTATCTTGATCTCACAGAGGAGCAACTCGATAAGCTTGAGCGCCTTCAAAATTTTTGTATAAGGTTTATATTTGGCCTACGCAAATATGACCACGTATCCGAATACCGCAATTTGCTCAAGTGGCCTCCGATTCGCCTTCGTCGGAATACTCATATTCTTTCTCTGCTTTATAACTATTAATTTCCTATGTGACACACATTCGAGGTTGTTGCGATCATCGGAAAATTTAAAACTGCAAATACCAGTGCATTCGACAAAGTTTGCTGACAAATCATACGCAGTTGAAGCAGCACGGCTCTGGAATGCCCTACCTTTATCTATCCGACGAGCTCAATCATTAGGATCCTTCAAAAAAATGTTAAAAGACTACTATTTACAAGGTAATGTCTAAGATAACTATAGGAATATATTTACTTGTATGTGTAGGTATATGTATGTATGTTTCTATATATGTATATGTATTTATATCTATGTACTTATATTGGGTATTTATATGTATTTGCGTTTAAACTAGCACACATTACATGACTGTACACCACAGCCACCTATACGAGATCATTAAAATCTTGTCCATCCAAAGGTTGCCTGTAAGATATTGCTTATTGTGATATGGCCGCCCATTGTACATTTTATGTGAAATTAGCAGATATATTTTATATGTATATTTGGTGTACAATAAAGAGTACTTACTTAGGCGGCAATACAGCTAAGAAGTAAGCTTTGATGCTAGGAAAAACATTTGTATTTGGCTTTCGCAATATTAACTGTTAGTAGGTTGTAATTAAGATTAGACGATTAACAGTGGTAGAGCCATGCTTAGGCACGAATGGGCCGGCTCGACCGGTGTGATACCACGACCTCACAGAAAAACGGTTATGAAGTAACGCTTGCGTTGCATTTCCCCGAATTGAGTGAGGTTTCCGGAGGCCCAATTCCCCCTCCCCCCTTTTCTCTCCCCTCATCTCTTTTCTCCTTTTTTCCATCTCCTCATCCCTCCTCTCTTCGTTCCGCTCCCTGCATCCCCCATCCCTCATCACCCTCAAAGGCGGGCAGCGCACTTGCGACTCTTGAGTTGCAAGTGTCCATGGACGGCGGTGTCACTTACCATCAGGTGACCCGTCTGTTCGTCTGTCCCCCTATAGTATAAAAAAAAAAAGATATTTCATTACTTCTCTCAGAGAGTCCTCAGCGTATTGACGAGTCCGAGTCCAGCTCTGCACTCTAACTATCAGTGCTGTGCTGTGTCCATTTTACAGTTAGAGTTGGCTTTAGCGCACATGTCATTAATGTCAATAAGGAAGGTTGTAGGTCCTAGTACACTACCTTGAGGTACCCAGAAACTAGGGCTGGCAGAATTGCTAATACTCGCATGGGTGTCTTTTTAACATGTTTGGTTTGACGAGACAGAATAGAATTATGTCATCGTCATCAGCCTATCGCCGTCCACTGTTGGATGAATACCTCCCCCAATCTATTCGTTTAAGAATCATTTGTCGTGTCAAATTGATTCAACTCTATCCTAATATGTCGGTGCTACAAATTTTTAGTAGCGATCTAGTGGAGTATTCAGTGTACGATAATTTTGTTTTTGAACAGATTTTAATCATAATAAAATGTTTATGGTTTCTAAATTACCATGACTGCTCTGTTTTACCAATAAGTACCTATTTGTTTTCAAGTATTTGAGTTTTCGATTACATTGAAGATTTGTTAAGCCGAAACTTAAAAACGCTATTCTAATTTTTGAATACTATTGATGAACTTATCATTATCTGCCAACGCGATTAGTATAAATGCCCTATAGATTGCACGCACGCGGTAAGAATAATCAATTACGTCGCGGTTGTATGTACGGCAAAGAGAGTACTATACATATACAAGTATTGTTAACGTTAGAAAAGCACAAAGTTAGCCGACGTTTTGAACTTCGCCTCACTGTTACTTAAACTGCTACTTACCAAAACGGTTAAAATTTATTTATTAATCTCAAGTTACTTTTAGTATCGATTTAAACCACCGTTTTTATCACTGCTATTATACTTTTAATCCACTATTTACATGTAGTACTTTGTATTATAATGATTTGGTGTTATTTCAGCCGTAACTGTACGGTATAGTTGTATTTATTTCTCGAAAAACTTGTTTTCGTAAATATGGAAGAAATAATCTTAACATAGAACAATAATCCGATAGTTTTTCCTAATAAAATAGATATAAAATGCATTTTAAAGGACAGCGGCGTCTTTAGTGAAACTATCAGAAGTGCAGGTACGAAGGCGGAACTTTCGAAGAGAAGTTTGCGTGACATTTGCAACGAGTGCTAATTGTCGCTCGACGGTTGTGGTTGTTACGGGAACAGACCTGTATCGAGTGTACTTTGCTTGAATTTCTCTTGTCTGCATCTGATTTGAGCCGATGCAACTTTCGCTCCAGACACGATCTGGTTTTAACGACGTCATGCCTCGACTGTATTTCTTCCTTGTTTTTTTAACGTTTTATTACTTATTGTCGAACCATTTGATGGTAAACCGATATACATATATATCTATTATTTTCCCATAGGGAAATCTTTTCCAATATGTGTGTATTCCACAAATAGTTGTCCCGAGTCTTGGGGTTACGCACTTTTGCATCCGTTGTGTGTGTTTGTAATGTACCCGGGACACAGGAATAACTACAAGTGCATAAGTCTTTTTAAAAATGAAAAAGAATCAAAAATCAACATTTTTACAGTATCAGCAGCCCTTTAACATTAGATTCTGAAGACCGGAGACCGATATTTACGCATGTCCGTTAACCTATTGTGGAGACAAGCACTCATTACATTTGATGAGCCGTACTTGATAGTGTACGGCTAGATATAAAACCTTATTACATGGACTTATAATATTTTATAGAGGAAAATGAAATGTCTAACGATGACTAATTGACTTGCCTTGTAGCTGAGTTGAGAGTTGTTTAAAAACGACGTTCGGAATTTTGGTATAGCCATGGTAAATTGATTTTATTTTGGTAATAGGAATGGAGCTGCTTAACTTTAAATTGTGTTTGTTATTATACATATTTTGCTTTCAACGTTTGTCAAGTTATTATTCTTTTACTTCAATTTCTATCAAATCAAACGAAGAATCCTTGGTGTCGATATATGAAGCTAAACGAAGTCCAGTTTTGCGGTCACCTAGGGGGTAATTCCAAAGTTCTGTCGAAGAAGTTTGGTGTGCTGAACAGATCGGTATTAATGCAAAATTCAGTAGAGTGATACTGTAATCGTATAAGAGAATTTGAATTCCGATTGATTAATTAACCATGTATGTACCAAGAAAATGCGTAAGCATTGCCATGTTAATTTTTGATTCTTACATTTAAAAAATCATAAAATAGAAAAATACGATAACCAAAACCATACAAAACAATATTGAAATACGTTAATATAATTAAACGGTTAGTTTGAGCGAGTAACAAAACTTGTCCACACGACAATTCCAGTCTTTCACATCGTCGTTGAGCAGGACTCTCCCTCGCATAAGTTTATGATATAATAGAAGCAATATAAGCTGTGTATACATTGTATGCGGGCACGTCCCTGGCTACATAACATAAATCTCTGTTGATAAATTAGACAATTCCATAACATAGGGTGCACGCGCGACACTATAGGGCCACATGCAGACCTCATTGGGATAATCGACGGGGCTCATGCAATTTTGCATAGCATTTATCGTTGAGCAAACAAGCATACTGACGTGCTTTTTATGTTTTGACGAGCTGTAACACTTACAAATAGTTTTTGTCAAAGTTGCTTACTAAGTGTATTGATATACTATATTGATCTTATTTTATGTAGGACTTAGTTGCCTTCGTCAAGCATTATACAATATAGAAATATTTTATCATGATATAATTATAATACCATAAATACTAACGAAATTACACTATACAAATGAATGCTTACAACTAATTCAGTTTGCCTATACAGTACCTACGTAAGGCATAATAAACAAACTGAATTAAATTTAATTAAATGATACTGTACCTACCTTTATTACCTTGTGTTATCTATTCGAGTGATAGATAATCGTCTCTAAGATATTTACTTTTGTATAATTACAAAGTAAATATCTTAGAGAGTAAGTATAGTAAGATAATATCTTAGTTATTTTATGTTAAAATTTGTTTTTTTATTAAGTTACTCATTTAAAATACACTTTAAGTGTCTATAGGTTATTTACTTTCTAAGTATTATTTTATCGAGTAGAAGCACTCACTTATTGACTGAAATACACTTCTATTATTTTTTAATACTATTATTTTGTTATATACATATATTTATTTTTAAATTAAATAAATTTAAAATAAGTTGCTTTGACAACTTATTATAAATTTTCAGTGTCATATACATATATAGTATTTTTCATGATTTCATTTGCATTTTTATTCTTGTTTGTGGTAGATATAGACTATTTTTGTTATTGGTGTTTTTGTTATGAATATCTTCTTTTATTTGAAAGGTGTTGATATTTATAAAAACAAATGTACATATGTTTAATATACATATATAATACATATTTATTGATGGTAGTGTTAGTATTTGAAGTTCGATAAAATATGGTTTATAGGTTTATTTGTGAGAGTTGAGGGAGAATTTTCTTTTGTACTGTAAACAGTTCACCCACATTTACACTGTTACCCCATAGCATGACCCCATATAGCCATGAGTAAGCATAAGCGTAGTGCAGACAGAGCTGTTTGTGTATTAGTGCTATGTTTAATTTGTAAGAGTGCAGATTACGGCAGGGCAGATTACGGCACATGACGTACAATTAAAGATTGAGTGAGCCATATTTCAAGGAGATAGTCTGAGAACCTTGTGGCTCTGTTCAACTTTGAATCCTCTCAGTACTTTGTTAGAGGGTTCAAGGCTAGGCTTTAAGGTGACTGAAGACTTCAGTAACTCTACCAAGATGGTATTTGGTGCTGACAAGGGTGCAGTCATGCATGTAAAGAAAGGCGTAGTAGTAGAATCTGAAAAAAGTACTTAAAAGTTTTTTTTTTCAACAAGATACACGCCTAGATGACCCTGGAAGAAATAATTAGCATGCGAAACAAATTCGCTCAGTAGTGCGTGTTATGCGATCAGAAGTTTAAGGGACGATTTAACTGTTGCTCAAATTCGCCCTGTATATTTTGACATAATTAAATCGATATTTAGATATAGTATTCAGTGTTAGGGGAAATAGCTATAAGTACGATATTAATTCTTCTTTATTATGCATAAGAGGCCCATCCGAACCATAGTAAAAATTAAACTAGAAGATCATGAGAGCCCATTTCAAGAAATTGTTACAGTAGTATTGTTATTTGTCTGTATATTTTGTGTGTATTTAAAAATTTCATAAATTCGAGACAAATTAGAGAAGCAACTAATACCTAAGCAAGTAATACTTTTTTTTTAATAAGTTAAACATAGTTAAACACACTTCTCGGGTACAGTACAGTCTGTCTCTGTTTAATCAATTGCCAATAGAACAAAAAACAATATAGCTTAAAAAACTTTAAAAATAAATTGCGTGCGATATTGTTGGAAAACTTTAGCCTTGAAGATTACCTTAATGACAAATCTCTGTGAATATTTTATTTATTTTATTACACTGACATTAATTTACTATTTTGACATTTATTTATTATTTAAACAATAATTTATCATTATTGACTTTAATTTATAATTATTGATATTAATTTAATATTGTAGTTTAATGAAAGCTTAAAAGATGTTTATTTGAACAAAAAATAGCTACCAACAAGGTAATTACAAAAAGTATGTTTTTATAATGATACTTTTACTTTGAAATTAATCCAATAATTACATAATACTATTATATTTTTTTTTTCGTGTGGAAACCCCCACGGATCATCACCTAACTGGAGCTGAGGGTGAGGTGGTATGTCGGACTCGAACCGACCAAAACCACACGGTGTTCCGTCCAACTGGGTCTATTGCAGGGAACCCGGGATACCCTGCGAAGGAAGCCTTCGGGAGACCCCACCCCACGCCGTGGACTTTGAGGGCCATATCTCTCTTCACATTAGAGGCGTGCGCGGAACACGTCACGCCACCGTCTCGGAATTATATAATTATTGGATTCATGTCAAAGTATCACTATTTCATCGTAGTTCATTATTTTAATTGTTTTTATTTAATGGTAACTTAATTATATTTTTATATAATTGTATAGAGAACCAAATTGTCTAATCTATATGGTATTCAACCAAACCCGTCTGCCCCCCGCCCCAATATAATAATAAAAAAATGTGTGGAACCAGATCTCCATTTCCAACATACGCAAATAATCATCGTAATGTTGTGTTTTCCAAGAAATAAACAAAAAATCATAAATGATCTAACTAGTTGTAGCTATGTATGTACATGAGCATAAAAACCGTTAGTTTTTTTTTTGTTAAGTCAAACCGCAATAATTTGAGTAAGTTGCATGATTCAGCTGGCAATCTTTTATTGATTTCTTTCCTGCTGACAAACCATTCTTTACTTTGTCGTCAAAAACACCGAATTAATAAAACATTTTATTTGTTTCAGGTAAGACACGCAACTGGATACTGGTTACGATTAATTAATTTATGACATCGACACTTAACTGTGAGCTTTGAAACCGTTTATTAACTAAACACAAATTTGAACGTACTAAGTTTTTCTTAAGATCTACTAATTTAAGATTAATTAATTAGTAGATCTTAATTGTAACAAAAGTAATTAACGTTCTGCTCTACTCAATATTATTATATAGACTACTATAACATTCAACTGCAGATACATACATTAGAGTAGAATGCAGCGTTATGTAACACATGCAATTCCACTAAAGCAATTTGATTTTTACAAGCCTTGTGTAATAAATTAGTAATGAACATGAACCCCCAAATAACCATTGAAAATTTTACAAATGTTGAATGCAATTCAAAATAAGCAGTTTTTTCATTGATATCGATGGTTGTTGGAATGATAATTCTTTATAAAAAATCTTTGCTTGTGATAAATTATTGTGTTAATAAGTATGTCGTTATGTAAGCTAGTTAGCTCACTCAATATATTGAGAATTGAAGACTATCCCTTATATTTACATCAAATACTAGGGTTTATTTGCAGTTGATTTTACTCAGGATTGTGGATAGTCCAAAGAATATGTAAAATATAAAAAATACAATTTATGACTATTTTGAGTTCGCATATGCAAAATATATTTATTAGTTTTTGTTTGACCTTTTAAGAGCAATTTGAAAGTCATTAATAAAGAAAATAGGATTGTATCGATATCAATTCGAGATTATTTTGACCGCGGCTTTCATGTGGTGAAGCGTCGCGGCGTCGCTCTGTGTTATAGAGCACAAAAAATTGACTTCCTCGTTTTTGCATGCAGACCGACGGAAGTTACTATTTAAAATGCAAGAGTAGAACACCCAAGTGCCAATTATGATTAATTCAAGCTAAAAGCTCTTGGTATACACTATTTGTACAAAAATAATTACTTGGTCACTTGTGGAATTCGGAAGATAATATTTTTTTTAAAGTTTTCGAACTATTCGGCCTGGTCACAAAAAATATTTTTTGGCAAAATGCTTTTTTTGGACCTCTGCATCTATACTATTTTAGGACTAGTTTTTTTTCTGATTTTCAGCCATAGTAACTACCGTCGCTATGCATGCGAAAACGAAGATGTCAAGTTTTTGGGCTCTATAACATATAGTGCGTCGTCGTTACATGGTTCAATCAGCCAGTCAAGGGACAACAACGCAAAACCATTATCTTTGCCCGAAGATCGATGACCCAATATTGCGATGAACTTTGTTACGCATATACGTTAAATTTGTACAAATGAAAAGTAAAACTTTTAAAGTATATTTTTTTATTAACTGAAATGCTAGAAAGGTTCAGCGTTGTTACAAAAATTCTTCAGTGGACTACACTGGGCTAATGGAGTCATTGAAAGTACCTTTTTGTTATCTCGATTATGCAAAATTAAAATGATGATCAGTTTAGTTTATTAAAGATGTAAATGGTAACAAAGAAAAGAACAAACCCATTTTCGCATTTTTAATATTATAAAAGTGTGTGTACTGTGCACTTTATTTGCATGCAGTATTATTAATCAACAAAAAGGGATAGGCAATTTTAGCTTGACACATACGAAGCCATCTAAAAGTTGTATATAATTATTTTTTTTTTCGTGCGGAAACCCCCACGGATCTTCACCTTGTGTGCGTGTGTTGCTAGGGACCCGGGATACCCTCAGAAGGAAACATCCGGGAACCCCAGCAGACCTTGGCCACCTGCAAGCTAGCAGGCGACCACACTTTGGAATATGGGGCCTTACGCCCCCCACATCAAATAGGCGAGCGTGGAACACGTACGTCACGCCACCGTCTCATGCCTGCTTCTGCTGGGGTAACGGTCAACCCAGCCCGATACCCCCAGGCCTGCGCTTATGGAGGTCGGATATCAGTATGTGCTCTCCGACGTCTGGTGCGTCTTCTGCGGGATGAGAGAGTACTTGTCCTCTCCTTTCACGTTCCGCCACCTCTTTGGCCAACATCACCACCTCGCAAAACGAGGCGGCAGAATCAATATAATTATCACAAGTTAATATTATTAATCTATCAACAGTTTATTACTGGGCCCAGTATATTTTGTTTACTGGTATTTCATACGATCATCACGTGTTGTGTACTCTCGTGTCTCTCTAAAAGCTGTTTGTCTGCATTTTTGTATACCATCGCTAGATGTTTAAGCGTTCTATTATGCCATAGCTCAAAGAAATCATAGTTATCTATTCAAAGACTTAGTTCTGTACCAAGTCCTTCCATCTACATTTCTGATTATTTCAAAATAATCATTGCAAATACAAAATATTAGTAACACTAAAAACTTTTAAGGCGGGTGGTTCTTGGTGGATTAGAATAGGGCTACTCCTTCCATCCAATGGGTTTCGTAAAGAGTGACTATAGGATCAGACAGTATATATACAAATGGAAATAGGTTTCTCCCTCTATTACGTAAGAAAGACTATATTAAGGTTGACTTAGTGGGTGTTTGAGAGGGTACTCTCTGCCCGCATCGTCCGGCACCTGATGAACCGATTTGTCGGACGCCGATCGGAGCTGTATTGCGTCTGAGAGCCGTGACCGAAGAGGCGGTGAGCTGCGGCGGCGTGCTGTTGGCGGTGTCATTGGACATCGCCAACGCATTCAATAGTCTGCCATTCAGTTGCATAAGAGAAGCGCTCCGCTATCACGGAGTGCCACCGTACCTGATGCAGCTAGTGGCATACTATTTAGAGGAGCGTACCGTCATGTACGAGGACCGTGATGGAAACCTGAGTCGTCGGCCCATGTCGTGCGGTGTTCCGCAGGGGTCTGTCCTTGGACCATTCCTGTGGAACATGGGGTACCACAGGGCCCTTTGTGGTGACTTCCCCCTTGGGCTGGGAGTAATCTGTTACGCAGATGACACTCTTGTTACCACCCAGGGGTCGAACTTTCAAGAGGCGGCGTGCCTGGCCACCAGAGGAGCCTCTCTGGTGGTCCGGCGCATCGAGGCACTGGGTTTGCGGGTGGCCCTGGACAAGACAGAGGCCCTTTTATTTCATGGGCCCCATCGTGGTCCACCTGCCGGTGCCGCCATCATGGTCAACTCAGTCCTCGTACTGGTTCCCATATTAAATATCTGGGCCTGACCCTTGACGGGAGGTGGCACTTCGACGAGCACTTTCGGCAGCTTGCCCGAAAGCTGGTCGGCGCTGCGTCCGCTCTTGGGCGCCTTTTGCCTAACTTGGGTGGTCCCAGCGCCGCTACTAGACGGCTGTACACGGGGGTTGTCCGGTCAATGGCACTATACGGTGCACCGGTGTGGGCGGGGGCTCTAACCGCCCAAAATAGGGCACGCCTCTGGCGCCCTCAGAGGGTCATGGTGGTTAGAACCATACGCGGTTACCGCACCGTGGTGACGGAGGCGGCGTGCGCGTTGGCCGGAACTCCCCCGTGGGACGCGGAGGCGGAAGTGCTCGCTGAAGTTTATCGGCGGACGACTGATTTCCGGGCGGGTTTCGGCAATCGGCCCCCGCCCGAAGAGGTACGCGAGTGGCGTGAGGCCGCTCGCCGAGCCACGATGGCTCGTTGGTCGTCCCGGCTGGAGGCTCCACCACGTGCTGGCTTTGCCGCCTCGGAGGCGCTCCAGCCTTTCTCTCTTCTCTTTCTTTCCGACTAACGCAGGTCCTTTCCGGGCACGGCTGCTTCGGAAAGTACCTGCACTCGGTCGCTAGGAGGGAATTAAGTCCCGCCTGCCACCACTGCGACTACAGTGAGGACTCGGCTCAACATACGCTCGTGGATTGCCCCGTTTGGGCGGTTCAGAGTCGGGTCCTATCTGCAGTCATCGGAGAGGTTCTCTCGCTACCGGCCATCATACGCTCCATGGCGGGTAGCGATAGGAATTTTACCGCGGTCGCAGCCTTCTGTGAGGAGGTCATCTCGCGGAAGGAGGCGGCGGAGCGGGCCCGGGAGAACGGTGACTGTGTGGCCGCGGGTGGTCGGGGCGGGTTTTCCTCTCCACCCGCTATAGTGGCCAGCCGCGACGAGCCGACGTCCTGGTGTGCCTAGCGCAGCCTAATTGAGAGTTGCAAGAAGGTGGTGCCCGCGATTGCAGGTAGGCGCTAGGAGGGATCCGGATGTCTTAATAAAGGATTCCTCCTATTTTAGGCGCAATATGGCACACCGTGTGGTTTTAGTCGGTCCGATTCCGACACACCGTCTCACCGAAAACCCCGGTGGGATGAAGGCCCGAGGGGGTTTCCACAAGTAAAAAAAAAGGGGCTGTTTGAGACGCCTCTATCTACCCCTATCGGGGACATGGGCGTGAGTTTATGTATGTATGTTAAAGAAATTGATGTTCATAAGAGGTGGCATGATTATTAAAAAAATGCACTGAACTAATGGTTCCACATTCACAACTTCCTATTATTTGAAAATTGATAGGAGGCCTAATACTGTAATGCGAAACACGGTATTGCGAACCCCGATCTATTTGATGGACTCAGTAGCTAAGTGAGAAATAAAACCTCCCGATGCATTGGGTGCTAATCATGTTATGTGATCTAACTTTGACGTTTTGAGTAACTGGAAATTATAGACATGCAACCAATTATCATTTTCGGTTGTCGATAATCCAGTCCAGTTCCAGTCTGTAATGGTAATGAGATTAGCACTTTTAATTAAATAAGCTCTGCTTTAAATTAATTGATATCAAAATATACCGATAATTGTCTTAATAGACATCCATATCTTTTAATATTAAATAGGTAGGAAGTTAACATGAATAATTTATAACGCCTCTTACCTTAGTTGGGATGAGTGTACGTTACAGATTATAATAATGTATTTGCAATATGTACTTTGAATTTCAAAACCAAAGTTACCAGTAATGTAGTTGTTGAACAATATACCGTGTGCCGTCCGCCGAGTCGACGGTAGCCACTGGCGCCGCAACGCTCCAGTTACTAGCGTCTGCGCATCTACCCGACCAGATACTTCATAAGGGGTCAACACAAGCTTTTTGCATGTTAAACCAGGCTTACTATATTGTTTGACTATTCTTCTTGTCCATTGCTTTACTTTGACTAAAGCTGGGTGAGGCCTTTCTGTAAATTATGGAATTAAATTTATATTCTGAATATCTTATCTTAAGATATTGATTTGCGAGTATTTTTCCCACGTTCAGACGATGTGCACCACCTTCCACGCAGGCATTGAAAAGAGCCACAAATGTAGAAATATCATTTCTTACACATCCGAATCCGCTCCGAACACAATTCTACCCTTATACGCTTGGGATAGCTAAGCTAATAGTATTTTGTTGTACAGTTTGTTCACGCCGATAGCCACTCCTGTGACTCATACATATTTCTCTAAAAATACCCACTAAATTAGTTTTAAATATAAGATCACTCTCCGCTCTCACGGCGCAAATCTAAATAAAGAGTTATCAGTTTAGCTCCTGCTCCACTCATGTCGTGTGCCTATCTATGACGACAACTGTTTGCTTTTGTTAATTTTATCGTTCCTGTATCTAATTCTAGAGACAGTGAGTTACTGCGATGTTGACCTACCTTAAAAACGTAAGAGTAATTTGTGTACAGCAGGGTAATCAACTTCTTTTGACATATTGTAATCTAACGTTTTTAAAAATGTTTTATTATTGCAACTTCTTTCAGACAGTGTTGTGTGTAATGTAGAAAGGGCTGAATCCGCTATATAAATGTATACTAACATATATTTGTGATTAAAAGTAACGTTTTCATTAATAATTATATAAGTACTAAAACTATAGCAGAGAAATATTAAAGTTTATTCAGTTTTCAAAAGACAATGATAACATACCAGTAACTTTTCACCCAAAAAATTTAAAGAAATTGACTTAATCTGGCCATAAATACTATTACAATTGTATAAACATAATTTTACATTTTATTTTGGAATCTGGCATTCTTATATGAATATTTATTTTTTTCGCATTTTCGCGCCAATCGGTGTTAAATATTTTTGTGATATTAAAATGGTGTGGGGTGATAAAGAGAACCCAATTGAAGTGCACACAACGTAGGTAATGTTGAGCTAAATACAATTTTGGAAACTCTCCATCTGCTTGCTATTAGTCGAATGTTTGTGTACCGGGCTATTGAAAGGTACAATGAAGGCCGTCCAAGTAGTATTTGTACGAAAAAGGTGATCAAAGCAGTGAAGAAATCCTGCCGGAATGTAAAAGATTTTAACAACACCATGTTCCATAACCAAGAATGATCCTTTCAGCAAGACTCAGCCAGGTCATACAGCTCGATTCACCCAAGCGTGGTTGTAGATGAAAATCAGAACTGAAGCCATCTAGTCCCGATCTTAATCCGTTGGTTTATGATTTATAGTCAGTTTTGACGAATTGACATTTGAGTGAGAAAGACGAGTGTATATATGTGTTAAAATCTTTAACTTTCCACGTTCCATCTGGGATTTATGATAATTGGAGGTGATAATACCTGGAAATTAAGAAGAGTCATACCACTGTTTGTATCTGTGAAGTGCTATAATTACAAAACCAAATGACTCCCACGTGGTAACGTCCTTAATTTTCGTTACAAAATATTTTTGTTCCACACCGACCTCGTTACTCTTTTAACTTTTAACGATAAAGACTGGAAAAACCTATCCGCAATCTACATATTTTAAAAAAATATATAAAAAGATATAATAATAATTTATGTTTCCTACATTTAATATACAACCCTTCAATTAAATACATGAGATTCGCTTACGATGGACGTGATCCAATTCTCCTTATGCACCTTTTAATTGTTTTGAAATGATAATTAAAAGTTACACGTAGTTTTACACTATATAAACTCGTTGATTGTCTGATTTTGAAATATTTTGCAAGTTCAACCCCACTATTCAGTCATTCAAACTGTTACAAATACTACGAGTAAATACATAGACTAGTTTGAACTGTTTTGTAGACAATCATATTTTTTTTAATTCCAAGCACGGTTGGTTATAACCAAACAACGCTAACACTATAGTGGCAGGCGCTTTTGGCAATAAACGTTGTTTTACGAACATTTACGTTATTTCGTTTTGACTATTTTTGTCTAGAATGAGTTAGGAAAGTTGGTACTTGTTTCATTTAATGAATTAGAGTTATTTATTGCAGGATGTGACACATACAAGAAAATGTTGGAATATAAATTAACCTTTGTCTTTAAAGTATTGTATTGTGATATATACGATGGGTCATAAAGAGGGCACAGGTCGGCTAGCGACCTTGCGGGTGTATTCTGAGCGACCGCGGGAGCTATTTCGGCGCGTCGACATCGATCCGAGCAAGAAAACTGGAGCAGTCTCATTGGCACCTGAGATGCATCAAGCGATATCAACGATTGCGAAATCGTTTTTTCGGACCATGTGGATTATTCTCTTGCCAAAACCTTGGTGACTCTTTTAAATCAGGTCTTCGCTTATACATATATATTGGTTGATTTGCAAAGTTTAATGACAACTCAGATACCACTTTCAATCTTTATAAACACTGAGATCTCTAAGGTGTATGTAGCGGTTTAAGTTTCACTTTTGCACGGTGTCCCAGTCTTTCTTGTAATATAATTGCTGAGAAACTTGAGTGCTGTGCTGAAGCTTATTTTTGGCATGCTCGTTGTATGGACCCAGCAACAGAGACGGTGATACATTTAATAATACAATTACAAACGCCAACAGTCTGGTCGCGTGACCGTTAATCATGGCGCTCGCGCAGTGACCGCTGTTCTGTTGTTATACTACTAACTGATAAAAACTTCTGTTGCCAACCTAATATTTACATATGTGTGTTTGCATGAAGGTGCGTCAAAGTACTAACGTATGTTTTATCTTTACTTCTTAGACTTTAAATACATATTAATGTTTTATTAATTTGTTAGTTTAGTGGTTCGTTTTATATGCTATTTTTGGGATGATGCTCTTATATGCAGAGCGCTTTAGTAAATTCTTTTTTTTGTTCACGGGACATTGCCTCAAGAAGTACTCCCTGATATTGACTCCCTGTTTAACCTCAACACCTAGGTAAATTGAGATAAGATAGTAATGACATTGGCCAAAATTCTCTCTTTCACTTGAGTAGTTCGTCGGCTCAAGGTGACCGGCGGGTGCGTTGACATTCAGACGCCTTTATCAGAACAGTCGGCGGGTTCACGACGCGCCTCTGTTTATTAACGGCCCGATGGTTAAGTGGTAACGTGACGATGCGATATCCAATCTACGAATTTTCAAATCACTAATGCTATAAATAATCTCACGTGAATGGCCAATTATCTATTTTCTCAATTCGAAAACGTGCTTTGACTACTTTAGTACTCAATACAATTCGGTTCAATAACTTAAAAATAAAACAATACGTCTTAAGTTACCCAATACACCAAGTGTAAGACTTCATAATCACGGTCGACGTGTTCTATAAGCTATGTTAACTAGTGCAAATAAAACATGTTGATGGCATTAAACGAAAGAGTTATCGTGATTCTAATTAACATCTTGCATGTTTAACGATACTATTTGAATGTAGCTGGGGCTTTTAAGCCGATCGCATTGTGGGGTATCACTAAGGAATTTACGATGGACTTGCTTAAAACATATCTGTGCTCGACTAATAGCTTGAATTGTGCGCTACACTGCCAAACGGTGAATTTATAGACAAACTAGCTTTTTCCCTCGGCTTTGCTCGCAAAGGAAATCTTTTACAATTGATTCTGGTGTAGTCTATAAAGAAAATCAATGAAAGATATTTTTTTTATTGCGATATTAGAGGTTACCCTTCAAATAATTATATTTTGATTAAGTTTACTTAAGCACGAAAAATGAAAAATTTAATTGTTACCTACTCATTTCATTAAATCTCATCCCATGGCGTATTCAAGCCCGTTTTTATTCCATATTAATTGAAGAGCAAGTTGCTGCAAGTTCTAACAAAGACCTTTCTTATATACAGCTTGCAACCGAAAGATTTTAACCAACTGTGAAAAGGAGTATCTATTTTTTTATTGCATCGAGTATAGTTGAGAATCGATCAAGGATGGCGGCTTCAATAATTCTGGACCGAACTGACATTTTTGTTGTTGAATAGTGTGGTGTGATTCGTTCTCTTAGAATATTACACTTTTAAGGATTTATTGAATACATGATTATGTTGAGCTATTAATATAATGTGGCTGAGTTAATATACATAAATTAGTTAATCACTTGTGATGAGTTAGGAATATGCATTTAGGAAAAAGGAAGAATGAATTTTATTTGGATTATTGATGACTTATGAACGATGCTTTTGATGAAATTTTAAAGGTTACCTTACTAATATCAATCAAACAATTGACCTAAAAGCTCTGAATTCATTGGTGGACATAGGCATTTCCCAACGTACACCATATCACCCGGTCTTCCGCCTTCTGCTTAAATAATAATAGTTAAAATTTTATTCTGCTGATATATAGTTCTGCCTGGCTGCGTCTCAATTGCAAACTAACAGAGGCAATGATTGAGTGCGGCAAAGAACTCCATTAAACCCGAGACGGTATCTCGATGCTGCCACTTGATCTGATCGCCCGAGGCCTATACGAATCGCAGAACGATTCTGTATGTTCATGGCATACCGACTCCATTGCCATTGCAATAAAAATCTAATGCAATATTTTATACGTAGTTTTCAGATAGCTAATTTAAAGGAACAACACTCATTCATTTCAGTTTCATTTCCGTTGCAGACCTCTGACTTATTGATAGTTCATACGTGTTTTTTACAAATAAATGAGATTACACTTTGTTAATTTGTGTAACTTAATCTTTTTAAGCATGTAATATTATCCTCGAAATTGTTCCCCTGTCCTTCGTTCAACCTACATATTGGGTCCAAGGATTCTAACTTATCCCATAAAAATTATGTTACGCCCTGCTTCCTGCTCCTTGCTACTTGTTTTTGTCAAATGTCGATCGCCTGTAACAGCGCCGGGTGATATGAAACGCCCCGGGTTGTCTGGAGCATAGTACCAAGATTACAAGTCAAGTCGAAGCTGCATTAGACAGTGTCTGTCCTCCGAGTAAATTTTGTTGATTTTTTCCCGAAACCTGAGCTATCGCTCGGCGGCTAAAATATTTAATGTTAGTTAAATTTGGTTTGAAAACGGATTTTGAACTGATCTGACTTTTTGTTGCCACCACTAGTTTTATTACGGTACAGCTACATATGTAAAGAAAACTAATTTGTTAAAAACTCGACCGGCACCTGTTCATTACTTGTAATATGGATGTAGGGAAGTAGATATTTGATGCAATTAAATTACTCAAACAGTAAGCTTTATGGTAACGATTTGGTAGATCTTTAAATTATGCTATTACTAGAAATATATCAACATATAGTTTTGTTCCTTAAACAATAACAAACGCTAAAGTTGGTAATGCATGTATGCCCGTGAAGGTCTTGCTACTCTTTGCGAGGAGAAAATATGAAGTGTTTTATAGATCCAGGCCTCTCGGGCAGCTACAATTTGAGCGAAAATGCTCTTTTGTTTCACCTCTTCAGGAGGAGTACCCTAATTTTGATATCAATAGTTTAAAATGATAGATCTTTAAATATTTTGATGAAATATTACTTGAATGACTTAACAATGTACATATATGTTTTGTATAATAAATCTTATATATATGTTGAATATCTTGAATACGCTTAGCAGGCTTGTCTTAAATTATGTATAATTCAATAGCAACACATCTCAATGTGTTTACTTGAAAACAACTGCGTTGTCTTCGTCAACACAGCCCGAGGGCGTCGAGCGTCGAATACAGGAAATAATGGGAATTATTCGCAGCGTCGCTTCGCGGCCGCGAACGGTTATCGATGGAGGCAATTTAGCGAATAAATGTCCCGGTAATGATTGGGTCTCTTATGGCTTCAATAATTACTTTATGTGCGGTCTCTGTTCTAATACTTGTACCTATATCTAAACTGATATCATAACTATCCTGTTCTGTTTAAGTTTTAGAACATATTAGTAGTTTACACTCATGTTGCAAGTAATTTAGGTAATATGTTTACGTGATCATTTAAGTAACAAAAACTTAAATTTCATATATAGTATTTTTTCTAACCAATTTTTTTTAAGACAAGGCTTGTCTAGATCCAGACCGACTTCTTATTTAATTAGTTTTCCAAGTTTGAAATTTTTATTCGTCACATTATGTTTACAGTAACCAAGTCTTTGTCTTCCATATCTCCAGTTAATGCACTATCAAAATCAGTTCCTTCTGGTTCTTCCAAATGGTAATGGTAGAGAGTAATAGAAGTCCATACACTTCTTATATTTCTTCATCTCGCAGATGTAATATTATGCAAACTGTGCTAGAATTAAATTATTGTGCACTTTTTTTAACGGAAACGATTAGGTAGGCATGCCCCGAGTCACACTGTTGTGTACTATGTTGCTTGTATATTATGTGTATGTGTAATAGATGCAACAACAACAAAATGACGTGCAGTATTGCAATTGTTTCCTACATAAACAAGTATTTATTATTTTAAAAATCACACAATCAATGTATTGCGTAATTAATGAGGCAAAGAGTGCAACACATTGTCGTTTTTATATCATAGGTATATGTATAGGTTATTAGAATCTTAGTTCAACAAAAAGACAATCTACTATCTTAATCTTAAGCTTTTGTAATAACTTGAACATTGTATCACGTTTATACAAGTAGCCATAATACAGCAATAACCAACAAGATATGAATATTAATTTAAAACCATTTTCCGCATAGGGACTGCTGTAAATACGTACTAAGCAGTCATTAACACTTTGTACTTTTGTTTTGTTTTGCTATGTGGCACTTAAGGCAATTAATCAATTTTGACCGCGTTTGTTAACATTATTTACAATAGATAGGTACATTTTATATGGTCGTTCCGATTTTAACTCTCTATGAAAGTTTTAGAAGTGTTATTGTTACACAATTTACAATGCAATATATACCTACTTAAATATTAGTATTTTTGTATAAATATATTATTTTTTAAATTTAAATTTAAAAAATTTGATTCTTTAACAAGATCGCGTCAAATTTACATCCCCCCGACTAAATGTACCTATCAGGCTAGCGACGTTTTCCCGTATGCATATAGAGAAGTTTTGGGTCAAATATTGACCAGAATTCCGTCCTCTGCTCCGCAATAGACCCTTAAATCGGCCATGAACTTTTTGGCCTCAGGGCCCCACGGACCCGCCGTCTCGACGTCGAATGAGACGAGGTCATACCCCGCAACCTCAAGGATAAGGCATTTCCAGTGCCTGCCCAAAGCCGCCGAAACGGCCCATGCACCGGCCGTCCTCCGAGAAGCAGAGAGGACAGGAAGCTAAAGTACAGACGAAGTAGCGTCCCATATCAGAGAGCGAGCTCTCCGTAATGGGACGAAGGTGAGTCCGTCCTGCCGCTTCCCGTCGGAACGCGACAGGCCAGAGGGCTCCAAGACGTAGGGGATATCCGCAGAAACAAGCGCCCTTCTTTTTAAATCTTAAATGGAGTAGTGGGACAAACGCAAGAATGGGGTTCGCAAACACCGCAGCTAAGTCGGAGTCCGGCTGCCACCCTAAGGGAGTCGTCGTCCAACAGCGTGTCTAAGTTAGGAGATGGTAGGTCACGCAGCCAGGCACCTGACAGCTGCTTAGAGGCGTCCTTGAGACGAACCAACTCGACTCCTCCTCCCTGCGTTATGCAAACGAGCGAGGATGTGCACCCCAGACACGTCATCCCAACCCCTTTCCACATCAGGTCTTGCGGTCGGATTAGTGTTTGAATAAAGTTTGGTTTAAGTCTCAAGGGCTTGTTTAACATAGGGAATGCCAATATTGACACCCTTTTTTTTTTTCGTGTGGAAACCCCCTCGGGCCTTCAACCCACCGGGGTTTTCGGTGTTAAGGTGTGTCGGAATTGAACCGACTAAAACCACACGGTGTGCCATACTGTGCCTGAAGAAGGAGGGAACCGGGAACGGCTTAGGTACATCATCCGGACCCCTTCTGGCACCTGCCCGCAAAAGCGCGGGCACCCCCTTCGTGTCACTCTCAATAAGGCGACGTCCAGACACACGTAGCCGTCGCCTCCTCGCGGCTGGCCACTATAGCGGGCGGCGGATTAGGTCCGAATGGAGATCGTCCTCCCGGGCCCGTTCCGCCGCCTCCTGCCGCGAGATGACATCCTCGCAGAAAGTTGCGACCGCGGAAAAACTTCTCTCACTACCGGCAATGGAGCGAATGATGGCCGGTAGCGTGAGATCTTCTCCGATGACTGCAGTGAGGGCCCGGCGCTGCGCTTCCCAAGCGAGGCAATACGCAAGCGTGTGTTGGGCCGAGTCCTCACTGCAGTCGCAGTGGCGGCAGGCGGGACTCAATTCCCTCCTTGCGACCGAGTGCAGGTACTTCCCGAAACAGCCGTGTCCGGAAAGAACCTGCGTCAGTCGGATGGAAAGAGCCCCGTGCTGGCGCCCTGCCCACTCGACGATGACCGGCTGGAGCGCCTCCACGGTGGCAAAGCCAGCACGTGGAGCCTCCAGCCGGGACGACCAACGAGCCATCGTGGCTCGGCGGGCAGCCTCTCGCCACTCGCTAACCTCTTCAGGCGGGGGCCGGCCGCCACTACCCGCCCGAAACTCAGTCATCCGCCGATAAACTTCGACGAGCACTTCCGCCTCCAAATCCCACGAGGGAGTTCCGGCCAACGCGCACGCCGCCTCCGTGGATACGGTGCGGTAACCGCGTATGGCTCTGACCGCCATGACCCTCTGAGGCCGCCAGAGGCGAGCTCTATTCTGGGCGGACAGAGCCTCCGCCCACACCGGAGCACCATACAGTGCCATTGACCGGACAACCCCGTGTACAGCCGTCTTGTGGTTGGACAAAAGACGCCCAAGGGCGGACGCAGCGCCGACCAGTTTCGGAGCCAGCTGTAGGAAGTGCTCGTCGAAGCGCCACCTACCGTCAATTATCAGGCCCAAATATTTTATATGGGCCCGAACTGGTATGAGGACCGAGTTGACCACAACTGAGGCGCCTGGGGGCGGACCACGACGAGGCCCATGGAATAAGAGAGCCTCGGTCTTATCCAGGGCCACCCGTAAGCCCAGCGCCTCGATGCGCCCGACTACCAGAGAGACTCCTCTGGTAGCTAGGCGCGACGCCTCTTGAAAATTCACCCCCCGGGCTGTGACTAATGTGTCATCAGCGTAACAGATTACGGGACGACGCAGAGTGAAGCTACATCTCTACGAACCGCCAAGGTGTCGATCAGAAATATCTTGGCAGTCGATGATGCGAGTCGCTCTCCGTTGAATGCGGTCAAGAGGGAGAAGCTGGTACTGGGGTGCACCTGCATAGAGATGAGAACAGTATTCCATGTGCGGCCGAACCTGCGCCTTATAAAGTTGCAGGCGGTGGGCCGGAGTTAAATACTGTCTCGATCTGTTTAGCACACCAAGCTTCTTCGAGTCTAATATGGCCTTACTCTCTAAGTGACCGCGAAACTGGCTCGCTTGATATATCGACGCCAAGGATTCCGATACTGGCTGATGCAGTTAGGGAAGTGCTCTCAAATTGAGGTGATACGACTAGTGGTCATCTTTTTAGCGGTGAACGCGCAAACCTGTGGCTCCGTGGGGTTAAACTGGACTAGGTGAAGTGAACGACCCCAATCTGAAACGTTTGATAAAGAAGTTTCGATTTCAGACACAAGTTTGGATGGGCTTTCGATGACGTTTACCCGAGAAATTATAGCGCGGCCGGTGTAAAGGACATCACTCGTGCTATCGTGCGCATAGCACGAGTGATGCCATTAGGATGCTGCTAATCTGCAGCATGTTATTGATATGCAGAAGAAACAGCGTGGGTGATAGCACACAGCCTTGTGGGAGACCAGAATTAACAGACTTGGATTCGGAGCTTGCACCGTCAACAACGACCTTGATGCTTCTGTCTGTAAGAAAACTGGTGAGCCAATTGCACAGTTTCTCGGGAAGCCCATAGGAAGGAAGCTTCGCAAGGAGCGCTTTGTGCCAGACCCGATCGAAGGCCTTCGCCACGTCCAAACTAACGGCCAACGCTTCCCCCTTGGTCTAGATCGCCTGTGCCCACCGGTGAGTCAAGTATACGAGAAGATCACCAGCTGAACGACCCTGACGGAAGCCGTATTGTCGATCATTGAGGAGCTGGTGGTCTTCTAAGTACCGGAGGAGCTGGCAGTTAACAATGGATTCCATTATCTTGGAGAACAAGGAGGTGATGGCTATGGGTCTGTAGTTGGACGGATCCGAGCGATCTCCTTTTTTAGGGATTGGGTGCACTAGAGCTGTCTTTCATGAGTTCGGGACTACGCCAAGAGAGTAGGAAAGCCGATAAAGGCGCGTTAAAACCGGTGCTAACTCTGGAGCACACGTCTTCAGCACGATAGGAGAGATTCTATCGGGCCCACTCGACTTATGAACGTCGAGGGAAAGAAGCGCTTTACGCACTGCCCTTTGTGTAAACCGGACTTCCGGCATGCGGGTCTCGCACTGCGGTATGGTCGGCGGTGCGTTTCCCCCGTCGTCCAGGGTCGACGAATGTGAATCGTTAGCTTTTCTGGAAAAATGGTTCCGTCAACGACTGACGACCCGATATAGTGCGTCCCCGTTACAATATCCGAGTGATCGACCTGGCCTCCTGCCACGATCCCCGCGCCAGTCTAATTATAACCCGCGCTTATAGAACAAACAATCTCATGCTAATACCACCAAGGAATAAAATTGCTTACAATAACCATGATGCGATTAATGAGCTGTTGGGAGCTATTTTATGTCGTCTAGGACGCGATAATTGTTACAACTTCAATGCATTGACTCGTAAGGCCGATAAGGTCGATAACTCACAATATTTTTGTGTAGTTTATTTCGATATTTTAACAATAAAATTATACATCTTGACAATAGCATAAAATCTGTCTTAATTATAAGATTGATCCAATGAAAGTGTGACTTCGAATAGAGCGATGTAAACAATCGTATTTTTGTACTATTAAAATTACCGGCCTCTATTTCAGCTGAAGTGAAAAAAATGTGTACACTCCAGAAGTGGAACATGTGGGACGCACGTCAAGTGACCAAAACAACGAGGTCAGTCTTTATTCACGAATGCGGAATCGTCTACTTGAGCTGGAGAATAGGCATAGCAACGATAACGAGCCAGTCGTGTCCTCGCAGCCGATTATTGCGGTTGCTACATCAATATGTTTGTTCTCGTATATTTCAACCGCTGAAAATATAATTCGCATTAACAAGGGCCTCGAGCATCGTGTGGAGTCAAGTGTCAGATAAAGTTCTACGTCTAACCTTGTGTTTAAAACTGTCAAGGCGATCGTAGGCAGAGTGCAACTGTGAATTGTAAATTGTTGGGCTTGTAAGAGTGTGAGCAGTGGTGCAGTGACCCACAAACCGTGCGTGAAGACGGAACGATGGTGCTTAAAGGGGAGAGTAGCACCGGCACCCTGCTTAGGACTCTAGCCGATGCGCTCCGGTGGCAATCTCTCCGAGCCGTCACTATGATGCGTTCGGTAAGCAACAGACTTTGGTTATTGGGCTTTACGTCATTATTATCCATATGTTTTTCATAATATTCAGTTAGTTTTATAATTCCACCAAATATTGTAGCAATAATACATACATTTTTACTGTTAATTATTTTATACTTAAATTTAGAATACGTATAGGTGTGTACACAGCTGTGTTGTTGTTATCGTCATTTATTATGTTTGCCTCTCGGTGTATTGACGTCACTGTATTGTGCAAAACTTCGTAGCCAACTCAATTTTTATCAGATGATCGAAAACCCACTACTTATACTAGAATATCGATTTATGTATGGTACCGCAATATTATGACATGTGCTCACGATCCGTCGGTGTGATTCTCTGGGGCCGTTCACGTGCCTTTATCGGAATCTATCACAATCTATGACCTCAAGGGCGGAGATCACGTTGCGTAAACAAGCGCAGTGACATCCCGTGCCGTATCATCCGTTACCTTTACTGCACATTTTAGATATCAAAGGTTGACGCAATAATTCTAACACTGAAGTAATTAAGTGTGAGAGAATCATTTGTGAAATTTTGTCCCTTTTTTATAGGAAGTTTATTGAATTGACTAAATCTGGTTATAACAGATGCTAAAAATTGTTCCTATGAGATATGGGTTACTTAATATTAGGAACATAAACAAAACAACACAAATATATACAAACATACAAGTTTTGGCTCTATAAAACATTGGCAAAAAGTTTATATGGAAGTCAATGAACCGATAAATTATAGGTCAAATAGTTGTCGGACACAATGCATACGTAATCGTCGTCGCATTTTGTTTACATATTTATAAACGTACCAATGCTTGCTAACTTAGTATATAAATACAGGTGCGATACAGATGTACGCCGATGTGTGTTAAGTGTAATGGTGTAAATTGTATAAAAAATATCAGCATTTCAAAAGAGATCCGCTGCTGGTGTGTTTCTTTTGCTAAAATTAAGAACAGCACTAACAAATATAGTCATTTCCTTTTTTTTCTAACCTCATTCTGCTTGTCTGACCATAAATGCTGTTAAGAAAAAACAATATTACATTTGAATTTGGAATCTGTCCTTCTTATATGAATATTCATCGTGTTTAATCATTTTCGCGCATTGGCGCCGATTGCGGTGGTATATACTTTAAAATGGCGTGGGGTGATATAGAGAACCGAATTGATGTGATAGCATTACACAAAGTAGGTATGGAGCCAAATGTAACTTTTGAAACTCCATCCGGATCGTATTAGTCCAACGTTTGTGTACCATGGTATTGATAGGTACAGTGAAACCTTCTCTGCTTGTGACAGAACATGATCTGGCCGTCCACGTAATATTTGTACAAAAAAGACGATCAAAGCAGTGAAGCAAAAAATTTACAGAAATCCTAACTTAAAGCAAAAGATTTTATCTGCGGAAATGAATATAGCAACTAAAACCATGTCGCGCATTTTAAAAGATGACTTGGTACTTGCAGTGTATAAGAGTGTTGGTTATTATTTAATAACACAACAAAATAAAACAAATTCTTAAGTGTTACGCAAAGGGAGTTCACAGTTTTTTTTTATTTACTGACTACAAAATATTTATTATTGAGCAATATTTTAAAAATAATTTTTGCTCAAAGCTCTGTAGAGGCTTCCCAATTACTTAGCAGACTACAAAGTGGCATTATTCGACTTCAGTGATGATTTGGTCGGTGTTAGTTAGGTGATAGGTGTTAGTATTGTTAGGTGGTCAAGCCTCTTAACAACACCATATTCCATAACCAAGAATGGTCCTTTCAGCAGGACTCAGCAACGGCAATGAACGTTTCTGACTTCATCAAAACTGAAGACTTGCCGTCATTTAGTCCCGCTCTTAATTCGCTGGATTGTGATTTTTAGTCAGTTTTAGAGAATGGCTTGCTCGAAACTCCCATGAAAATTTATAGTCTCTTAAACAATCCATAAGAATGGCAGTGAAGAATTTTCGTATGAAGAGCTTATAGAGGCCATTTTGGACGAGCTTCATATATTAGGTATGCAACTAATAAACCCGCCATCTTTGTACACAAATTTATCTATTCGTAGAAGTTTTTAGGCTTATGATTGATGATAAAAAGTTGTTAAGGTCACTTTTAAGCTGGTCTCCATGTTTAAATTTTTTATTTGCTAAGTAGTGGACTAGAGAGCGAAATAGATGATAATCTGAGGGCATAATGTCTGGAGAGTACGGTGGGTGAGGAAGGACAGTCCAGCCAAGCGACAGTATTTTTTAACGAGTCGCTTTTGCTACAAGGTATACTTTATTTTGATTTTTCCGTAATCTCGCTGTTACTTTATCCAGTTGGTCACAAAAAATATTGGGCCGTCATTGTTGTCATAGATGGCAACAGCTCCCAATATATAATTTCGTTTATTCCCCACCACACACTTAAAAGAACTTTTTTACTCGTGTCAGATTTCGACGTCGGTACTCTTGCTTCTCCAGGTCCAAGCCACTGGCGCTTACGCGAAAAATTAATGTACATAACCCACTTTTCATCCCCCGTAATTTATCCCTCTGCCACTCATTGGTACGATGATAACTAAGTAGTTCCTTGCACACGTTAGCTCTCTTCTGAAGTTGAAACGGCGTCAACTCATGTGGCAACCAAACTGAATATTTCCAGGTCTTCTCTAAAGCGTGGAGTTGTTCTTCTACTGCAGTATGAAAACACTGAAACTGCTCTGCCAGACAATGTGCAGTGAACCTGGGATCCATTTCTATGAGTCTTTTTAGAAGAACGAAAGAAAGAAAAAATGTTTATTTGGCATACAAAAAACACAGGTACATGAACAGTTTTACAGAAAGACTCACTGTCAATGCCAAAAACGGACCCATTTCAGCGTTGTGTCAGACGAAAGCTTGACGCTGGTTTTCAATTGGGCCGTTGCAGACCATACCATCACAGGCCAATAGGTATTTAACTCATCTACATCTAGGAGGTCGTCCTGGATGAGGTTCATCAGATAGGTCATAAGTTCCATCCTTAAATCTTCTTGCTAGCTAATAACTATCTGTATCTATCTATTTCTCCAATCATATGCAGTATGTTAGGCTTGGCAATCATCAATCTGACACTTATCACGTACGTTCTGGTGTGAGTCAAGGTAGCGTATTGGGCCCAACTCAGTTTTTGATAATGATCAGTGACTTGCCCAATGTAGTTGGATCAGATCAGTGTCGGTTGTTTGCAGACGATCTGAAGCTATTTTTGGGTATCGGTTGCACAGATGACTGTGAAATGCTTCAGTGGGATATTGATAGGCCTGGGGTACACGTAACTGCTTAGAATTTAATGCATCTAAATGCAAAACAATAATATTCACGCGGTTCTATTTTCCATACACCTACAATTATCGAGTATCTGGTAGCCCAATGGTTTGCCCTTAGGTGTAACATTAGACTCGTGTTTAACTTTTAATTGTTAAACACATTACGAACATTTTCAACGGAAGACTTAAATCACTAGGCTTTGTGATAAGACAATTTAGAGAATTTCAGAACAGGAGCACTGTTTAGTGCTGTACTTTGCGTATGTGCGCAGTATTTGAGAATATAATTCCATTATCTGGGACCCACATGAAGTATAGTCTACTATGGTAGAACGTGTTCAGAGAAAATTTGCACGATTTTAATATAAAAAAGATGTATGGTATCTATCCTTACTTGTACCCTTCTCTCTTTGTACCAGGTATGGTAGGCCTAAATACCCTTTCATTGCGACGTAAGTGTGCTATATTAGTACATTATTATTTACTTTTAAATAAAAAAATTGACAATGCAAATGAATTAGCTCGCTGTTCGTTGTCAGTTGATGGCTCGTTGTACGTATCCGGCAACTGTTAGTGCAATAAGTACTTGATTAAATAAGTAACATTCTGAACCAATGTTTGGTGGTATGGTAAGAGAGCATGCTTTCGCCCATCGTTGCACATATATTGCGCACTGCTTCAGTCGACTTTCGACCTAAGCGAATATCGTGAAGTAAAAGCAGCCGAAGTTCTCTACGAGAACTATCCATAGTTAACTGTAGTTTTATTATTCGAGATCCAGTTGTCAACTGATCAGACATACAACTCTTGCTTTATTTATATACTACTCCAAGAAATTCGAGATAGTTCTATAACGTTATAGAAACTGATCGGAAAAAGTGGCGGGTTTATTAGATGCCAACCTAATATTTTTAATGCTATTATTTAAAAATATATGACACACGTTACAGTAATAAATGTTTTATGGAATAGAAAAAAAATCCTTGTATTTATCCCAAAACTAGGTATGCATAACATTCATATTTCAATCAGCTTACATTTGGATGCCTAAAGTCTGTTTCTATACTGATTCACATCTCAACATAAATAGATACGTAAAAGACTAAATTATTGTTGGCAAAAAAGGGCCTACACCTTCATGGCTATAAGTATGAATGTATATACATATGTATTCCTTGATTGCATTAAGGCAGATTCAACAAATCCACTATAAAAATCTCTTTTCTCATCCATGTTTCTCTACATGCATGCCATACAGGCTTTTCATCTTTTAGCGAATCTCTCCTGGTGAAGAACTGATACGCTGTAATAGAACTATAATCTATAAGGCTCTTGTCTTTCTGAAATTTGGATTTTTTTTAAATTTGCTGGTGTCCATGGGCGACCATTGTCACTTACCATCAGGTGACCCGTCTGTTCATCTGTACCCTATATAAATAAGAAAGTAATACGGTTTTACAGTGCAGCTAAAAACGACGTCTCAATATCTGGTGCGGACCGCCCAGTCAGAACCAGGCCAGTAAATAATTAGCTATAGTAGTCAAAGCAGTAAAAGAAGGAATTGGTAGGAAGTTAAGGGCCTACGTTGTCTAAAATTGTATGCGCTTTGCTGACCCGTTAAAATCCTATGCACTCCGATCATGCTAAAACTCCATACTGTAGATCCTTGGGAGAACCTCGGCAAGGAGTTTCTTCCACAGTCATAGCGTTCCCAGAAAGAAATCATTCTAGAACCGTACCCTGCACAACCAGGTTAGGTTCCAGGGTGTGGGCATTACGTCAAACAGTAATTTATAGAAGAAAGCAACATAGGTAACTAAACAAATCTTTTCGACTTAATGTTTTCTGCCATATCACTGATCTCACTTTATGATATTGCCCATGACTTTCGCTTTTAAGCAATTTATTTTAGTTAGGCTGGCTTGGTATCATTTAGATGAAAAAAGAAACAACATGGAAAAAACAGAGGTAAACTTTGAATTGAAAAATAATAAGTTTAGACCTAAAAGGTTCAATTTAATGTAGTTTTGGGATGAACTTTACTGATGCTTATGGGCTTGTAAATAAACACTTACTCTTAGCGGGTCTCACAACATAACATGTTTTTAAAATATTGTTTAAATTGCTTCCTGGATCATGTACACTAACGCTGAAGGACAGTAAAAAACTTAAATTTAGTTTATTAACCTTTTTTCTCATTCTCAACGGAAACCGGTGTTTTAGTCCAGATTAGATAGTTTATCAAAAGTATCGTTATTTGCTCGCATGAATTGTTTACATCTAAAAATAACAACTCTTTCAAAATATGTATATCTTTCCCAATTTATTAGCCCGGATGGAAGCACCGAGGGTGATAGATACCTCTCTCGATTCTAGTATGTTTAATGTCTAAGACAGTAACAATTTAACAGTGGTAGAGCCATGCTTAGGCACGAATGGGCCGGCTCGACCGGTGCGATACGATACTACGGCCTCACAGAAAACCGGTTGTGAAGTAATGCTTGTGTTGCATTTCCCCGAAATGAGTGAGGTTTCCGGAGGCCCTATTCCCCCTCCCCCTTTTTCTCTCCCCTCCCCTCTCCTATTTCCTCATCCCCCAAAAATTTGACTCAGCGCATCCCTCCATCCTTCATCACCCTCAAAGGCGGGCAGCTCACTTACGACTCTTGAGTTGCAGGTGTCCATGGACGACGGTTGTCACTTACCATCTGTTCGTCTGTCACCCTATAGTATAAAAAAAGAAGACAAAATACGATTACATGTGTGTGTGTTGATTAATCCAAGCGTTTTCGTTATTTGCATCGGATTGAGATTATATTTAGCTAACAGCACGGTAGTCAATGTTGATTTTTCATGGTGATTTCGGGTCGCAAAATTTTACATTTACTCGATAGTGTTAGATATTTTAAAACTATCGAGTACATTATATATGTCGTAGCCAGATCACATGGCCAACCATATCATGAAGTGATCGATTTAATGATATGGTCATAAATTAGTGATCATATCATAAAATAGTTATATCATCTACTGCTGCAGTCAGAATCGGGCCAACTAAATCCACACGGTGTGCCATACTGCGCCTCAAATTGGAAGAATCATATTTATCAACCTAGAATAATAATACCTACCTCTCTCCATGGGTGATTTACATTTACACTCACACCTCACATTCATAGTTACACATTTAGTCATTCTCGATGCTTCTGGTATCCTTTCTTTTTATACTTATAGTATTCTTCTATTCCTACTTCTTAATTATTTTATTGTTTAGTTTTTTAAGTTTGTACTGCAGGAGGACCCCGGAGACTTGTAATACAGGTGCAATTGCACGGACCTACTTCAGGGACCAGTCTCTCACAAAGCCAAATATTTGTTGGTTTATTTTTGTTAAAAATTTGCTTAAGCTCTTTTTGTGATGAGAAAATAAATATATTGTTTATTGTAATTGCCTTTATTTAAATAAATATGTGGGACACTAAGAAAGTTTTGCGAAAATAAAAAAAGTGTTCTGTAGGTAAATATTTTTTTATTAAATCTTTTCAAAATTCTCTCCACTAGGCTCTATACTAAGTTTCATGCGTCTGAAGCAGTTTTCGAAACACTTTTTCCAGCCGCCGCAGACACCTCGTTTACAGCCTGCTCGAACGCTGACAGCGAATCCTCGGGCGACGAAAATTGTATCCCTTTGAGCTGATTTTTAATTTTCGGAAATAAAAATGAAGGCTTCCCGATCCAATCTGCAAGGTGTGTTGAATCTCCTGATACGTAATTCGCCTATTGTAAATTTTTCCTAAATTTTTCACTGCTAGCACGTTTTTCTCCGTAACAGCTGTCAAAAGGTGACCACTTCTTTCTTCATCCCCCAAGTTAGTCGACCACGTTTGAATTCGTTATACCAACGATACACAGTTGCCTTGGAAGGGTATTCATCCATGAATGCAATTTGAAGTCTATCGTAGGATTCGTTCGGTTTCAGGTGACACTTGAAATCGTAAAAAATCATAGCGCGAAAATGTTCCCGGCGCAAATCAATTTTTCAATGAGACACGATAATTTAATTAGCTCCCAAAAATTCTATTTTTACTTATAAATAATCATTATTTTTATAATAGTTTATAACTGGCCAGTCTCATACAAAAAAAAAAGTTTTTTTTCTGAGTGGCCTGGTACATACATATAAATTACATTTTAAAAAATACCATATAAATAAAAAATACATTTAAAAATATAAAAAATACATTTAAAAATATAAAAAATAGTAGACCACCGACATCGGGTATAGGGACCAAGACCGATGGTTAGGGCTTCAAAGATAGGAACCTCGTGACAAAGCGGGCGGGCCGTTTCAAGGAGAACTGCCTTCTGCATCAGTCCCTTGATCTAACTATTTAACGAGACCCTCTTTAGGTGTTGGTCGAGGGTCCTAGCAACTTAAACCAAAAACAAAATTATAAAAAAAAATATTCAGTATCTCGTATTTCCTCCCCGGGCCCTAATGACTGCTTCCATGAGCTTCCTCATGGAACGGATGCAAGACACAATCTTGTGTTGTTGGATATTCCTGGCATTGTCCTGCATAAAAATTAACTCTTCGCCAGTAAAGTTACTCGATTTTTTCAGGGGCCTACATATTTCAGAAAAAGTTGATAACTTCAATTTATTTGAAAATATCATTTTAAATTTGAGAATCTCAAAGTTATGCTTTAGGATGTTAAAAAAAATGTCATTAAACTGTTTTGTGTTTTTAATGAAATCTTTGGCATTCATGACTAATGTTATTCATTAAAACTAAATAAATACTTTTGATATTAATAAAATCTATATCTTTAAGCTGCATGAAATTGCAACTGCACTCTATAGGGTTGATCAGTTCGTTATCGTGGGAGGCAGCAATATATTGGATCGGGAGGGCAGCCGAGTCTAGTCGATGTAGGCAACGTGCCGTATCGCTGGAGCCGCCATCAGCAGAGATGACTATGCTCGCTCTCATTCATTAGAGGGGCCGTAGGGTCGGGGCGCAAGACGTCGCGCGCCGCCCGACGATATCGATTTTGTCCCACTCTCCCCGCGCAACCCCGTCGCCCCCGCACTCAGCATCCGACCTCGAGTGCTCTCCTCTCGCGCCTACCGATACAGAACACCTGCGATAGAAACTGCACCTTAACGACATGACACACAACTCAGAATTCTGACTCCCAACGTATGCCCAACGTCCTTCCGCCTATCCTTAATGGACCCTCTGGCCTAAAGACACTCGGTCGAGATTACAACGACCCCTCCGTCGTCCACGCCGTTGGAAAAAATAAGCTTTTTGTTACAATTAAAATGGTAAATCAAACCAATTTTAGTAATTGCGAGGTCAAACTTTGAAGTGCTGGGCGCTGAGGGCGGGCTTTTCAAACGCGTATGATTTTTAATGGGTCTCTAATGTAGATAGTTATCTGATGTCGCACAAGTCCTCGGACGTGTTTGCAGTATATTAAAGTATTATTAAATCGACTTAACATACTGAACCTGTTAGTTAACACCAAGATAACTATGACTGCAACAGTTCTGTCTTCAATTTTTTACGGAAATGTAATAAACAATTGGGAAGAGCTGATATTTTTCTATTTCTTTCAAGGTGTGAGAGATATCCTGTACCGAACTAAATATTATAATTTAGTCAGGTCCCTCTCGAGTTGTCAAAAAGATCGCTAAGCTGGCATCAGTTCTACATATTCCCTTTCAGAAATGTTGTTTTGTTTTGAATCACTATGATATGCAACATTTTATTTAAACCATTGTATTTAAGTGTAAGATATAATTAGTACTGTGTAAAGTGGGAGTTGGGTGTTGTTGCCTGAATAAATAAATTAAAAATTATTTAATACATACTTATTCGTTTTCAATTACGATTCTTGTTGAGAACTTTTTCTCAGAAGGAATTTACCATTAATGAATGTCACATGAGTAGAACGTAATATAATCTAGAAAAATGCATTCTATTCTAGGCCGAGCTATTTGCGTTCCAAACCTTTGTTTTGTTACGACATAGACCGCCCACATGCACAATATGTTAAGCGTCATACCCATTATGAAACGCTACTTCAGAGAAAGAAAAGCTGCAGTGTGTATTCACTACAATATTTAGTTCAGTGATCCCTGACCTATGAGATAACTCGGGTCGCGTTGTGGTAGGTCCTCGGGATTATGCATCGTTTTCATTGCTAATCGACGTTTAATATACCAACGTAATGCCTAACGATAATACAAATTGCTTACTTTAGCTGAATGCATACTAAAGTGCATCTGATCGATGAAAGTTTAATGGGTAAGCAGGCGAACGATACAATCGACCATTCAATTGTCAGATAATATGACTGATCATAACATGCTTGAGTTCCTATCAAATAAAAAAAAAAAACACTTCAATAGTAAGTAGTATAGCTCTACTGGTTAATCGTAATTAGATTATTGTGTAGTTAGCAGATTAATAAATTGTATTATATTTAAAGGCGGACTGTTTGTAGAGATTTGTTTTTTATCACAGCCTAGCCTCACGAAGCTTTCTGTCAAATAAATTTAAGAATAGTTAAAATAAAAATAAAAGTTTACTGTAAAAATCTTGATTTTTATGCTATATTCACTAATTATGTAATAATATCCTATTATGTTACGGATTTAACGTTAAATGCTTTCATGTATATCGAAATAATATAATTAGAATTTGTGGACATGCTTAAAATCACGCTCATGGTCACAGTTGTTTATGTGGTAGCCATCTACATAAATGTTGTGTTTCAATCTCCAAGAGATTGACAGATAGTCGTTCCATGTCTGGTTGTCCGGGGTGGGCCAAGAATTATAAAACAATTCAAACATTTGTGGAGAAAAACAAAATAAGTTATTAAAAAAAATTGCCGATTAAGTCATCAATTCATCACTTTTGAATTTATTTTTTATAAATAATATAATTTTATTCATTATCACCCTCGCGATATCGCATTTCGCTAAACGCACAGGGAAATTATTGAATACAAGTCTGCATAAAGAGTTATTGTAAACATCTCTTCTTTTATTACTGCCTTCAAGTCACGCAAAGTATAATAAATTACATAATGCTAAGTAGTTGTACCAAAAGGTATTTTTTAATTTTTAGAACATGTGCCAACCCTAAGTATAATAGTTTCATTGTTTCTTGTTCACGTTACTGTTACTGATAAATAACAAAACACGAAGTAGTATCTTAGTCGAGGAATTTGTGTATTAATATAGTAAATACTTTTCCAAAGAAAACCCTATTAATAATATTTTTGCAATGAACAAATGTTAGCGCACCTAGACACAAGGTTACCACAAAACTTGTTTTTGTGTTAGTACATAATGAATACCAGTTGTTGGGGACAATAAAATAATTACTAGGTTTTATTTTAAAATATTAATGTATATTTTTTCGTTTTGTATTATTACTATGAGATATTTGCAATATTAAATTTATCGTTGGTGTTATAAAACACCAAAATAGGTCATACGTACGCAAATATTGAGCCGCCCGTATTTCTGATGTAATACTGAATAAGAAGTTGTTTATACTTCATATCATAAAATCGTTTTTAAGTGACTACTTATGACCTACACCTAACCGCTGCTGAACCGTTAAACAGTACAACCGAAATGTATTTCTGCTCTATTATTTATTTCTGCTTGTTGTCTGCTCCAATGTACACACTTTGAATGTATATATTATTTTTAGTGAAGTGTGATTTATATTACCTGCAAAAGAGAATACTTAATACACAATCAATTATAAATAATTTATATAGACACATCAATTTTTATGCGTGAAACTGCCATCTCTAAGCGCCCGCGCAATAGGCTGTTATTTCATTTGCGAAATTGACTTGTCGAGGCTGCGCAGGCGTTTGCAGTCGCTGCGCCCAGACTCGTAAGGCCATCGATGCCGGTATATAAGTAAGCCCTATGCATCGAATAAATATTAATGAATCTGAGCCTCAGTTGGCTCACATTCGTTATTTATTGTTTTTAATTATGAAGTTTATATTTTTTTGCGATTAGACTATTCTAGGGATTTCAATTCCTTCAAGCTGTCGGTGGTTTCACTGCTTAATCTATGATCCTTAACATTAAGGGATCTCTCAGGTTTAGTTCATGAAGGGAAGACGCCAAATGCACCGATGAAAATAAAACAAGTTATGATTAGGTACGGTTTCTCTGTGAAGTAACTACTTAATCGTCACACCATTTTAATTAAAAATATAAAAATTATGTTTAACTCTTTAAGATATCAAAGAATTAACCCTGAAATTGGTTATCCATGTTCTTATCAATTTGAAGTTTTAAAATGCGGTTTTTATTAAAGCGAGTACTACCTTAGAATCTGACTCGCCATAAGAAGAGATTCAGTGTATAATATATATGTATGTATATTTGTGAAAAATAAATAAATACTAGTAGTACTAAGTATTTTTTAATTAATAGTATACGTAAGCTCTGTTATTATGGTAATGCCCCATCAAAGGCGTCTGTCCCGACCTACCTCGACGAGGGGAACACTTGGGGTAGGTTATGGCATTGCATTCGCCGATCCGCCGACTGCAAGGGTGGGTGGTTTTCCATAAATATATCTCTGTATATATTTTATGGCCCTGAATGTGTCTGTCTAACAGTTGGATTTATGAAGCTGCGGTGCAATTATGACGTTTCGCATGTGTGTGTTTGTTTACTCGGTTCCGATTACTAGTTAAACTTGTAACTTGACGTGAAGCTTCCCTCATTAGACACTGGTTAAAGGTCGTCGTCGTCGATTACACGCTCATTTTACCTTGTTAAAAATATAAAGCAGTTATCTAGTCGGTACGGATTAGAAAATAAACACGAGATCAATATAGCTTCGACGACGACCTAACTTTAAATTGACCCTTAAAGTATGATTTGATTTGATTCACTGTAAACATGTTATGAGACCATATAAGTACTAAATAATACTACGACGTCTACAAACAGACAAGTACCTGTTGGATTTTCCGCAAAGCCAGGTTATCCGACAGATGATTAAAAAAAGCGTGCGTGCCCACTTGACGCACAGTGTTAGCTTTTTCCGTATGTGTGCGGTGTGCGGTTGCACTAATGAAACAGGCCCCGTCGTGTACGTCGCGGCGGCCTACGAACGCGGGCCTTGCACTGGGTCGGGTCAGTGAACCCTCCCGCCCACTATCGGGGTAAATATGCCGAATGCACACAGATGCGCGCGCCGGGGTCCGCACACCCCCGCCCAGTCGGTCGTCGCCGCTGCACTTCGCACGCATATACCCCCTACCCCTCTTAAAACTCCTAATTGATTGCACTAATTTTCTCGCAATAACTATCTTTTTATGGTGTTGATAATGTAAACTTGCGCAGTTCCAACGCTTTAATTGATACTGACGATGTGATGAGTTGTAAACTACAGTACCTAATTTGCTATGAATTCTCTGTAATGTCGTATTTTTCATCGAGGTGTTGTCGGTGGAACTATGAAAAATTTAAAATTAATAGTTATTGTTCGCCCAATTCTCGTTTTTAAGATACTAGATAATTTGTAAAAATAGTAAATTGAAACTGGTTGATAACCAGGTAGAAAAGCAATTGCGAATAGAAACCACCTCCCTCTGCTGTATAATACTATGATTATATGTAATCGGATGAAAGGTATTATACCACTAATAGAAAAGAGCGTAGACAAATATATGTAATTTGTTTTTTTTTTCTGCTGGAATTTTTGCAAAGATATAACTAAACATAATACTAGTGCATAACTCAACAAGAATTAAATCTTTAAAGCATTCAAAGAACTAACTTTTGTTAGCAACCAGTAGATCTTGACACTCGATTGATTCATCGATGATGGTAGTATTGTATCATCACTTGCATTCAGATGATATCATAGTGACGTCACGGTATCATGCAATTCGTATAAATAAAATAATGAGTTGTGATGCCAACCATCCCTCCAACCATTAATATATGTGCAATAAAAATTTCATAAGGCTCTCAATGCCATCATAAATGCGCCAGTTTTGGCTTGAATGCCACGCCACTATTATGTGGCATGGTAAAAGCAATCTTTTAAATATCTTGACCTATTGAAATGTGTGATAGATCGGCCTTTTTTAGTTTTCTAAGGTGTGCTGTGAATTAATAATTACAAAAGTACTTCCATTCCAGGGAAACATAAAATGAGCTATAACTACTATTTTATTTTATTGTAAACACATGTGTATTTGTATATATGTTTGCATTTTTAAATTTAAAAATAAAAATGATAATACATTTTGATGAGGAAATAGAAAGTGAGAAAAGAAGCTCTTAATATTTCTTAAAATATTATTAATTCTCGATAGTCCTTGAACTGTAATTTTGTAAAGACCTTCAGAAGTAATCTGAATTCTGGGAATCTTTTAACATTAAAATTTACCGTTTCTAGGAATTTATTAGTTATCTACAAAAGTGTCTACAAAAGTTTATCTACATTACAAATATTATATTATTTTAAATGTCTGAAATAACACGAAAACCAAGTGCAATATGCTATATTTTTTAACTACATTTGAAGCAACTTGTAATTTGGGTAGACCTAAATCCATATAGTAGGTCATATGTAATCTCACCTAAACACACGAGGTGTGATTAAAAAATAATACGAATATTAGTTTTTTTATTGATTCGCCTACATTAACGTTCTCGCCTTCAAAATAGATTCCCCATTAGATATTATGTAATTGTTCAGTTCTTTCAGCGACGCTGTTTAAATGTCATCTATGCCAGTAAAATGCCGGCCCTTTAAGGTTCTCTGTATTTTTTTTTTTATGCGATAGGGGGCAAACGAGCAGACGGGTCACCTGATGGTAAGTGACTACCGCCGCCCATGGACACCCTCAACTCAAGAGTCACAAGTGCGTTGCCGGCCTTTTAGGTAGAGGTACGCTCTCTTCTTGAAGGTTTGAAGGTCGTATCGGTTCGGAAATACGGCAGGCGACAATTTGTTCCATAAGCTGGTTGTGCGAGGCAAAAAGCTTCTGGAGAAGCGCACAGTGGTGGAGTGCCAATCGTCCAGGTGATGGGGATGGATATTTTGTCGCGTAGGACGATGGCGGAAACCAGCAGCCGGTATAAGTCCGAACAATTCCTCTGAACACTTCCGATGATACAAGCGATAGAGGATGCAGAGTGAAGCTACATCTCTACGCAACGCCAAGGTGTCAAGTCGATCAGAAATATCTTGGCAGTCGATGATGCGAGTCGCTCGCCGTTGAATGCGCTCAAGAGGCAGAAGTTGGTACTGGGGTGCACCTGCATAGAGATGAGAACAGTATTCCATGTGCGGCCGAACCTGCGCCTTATAAAGTTGCAGGCGGTGGGCCGGAGTAAAATACTGTCTCGATCTGTTTAGCACACCAAGCTTCTTCGAGGCTAATATGGCCTTACTCTCTAAGTGACCGCGAAACTGGACTTCGCTTGATATATCGACGCCAAGGATTCCGATACTGGCTGATGCAGTTAGGGAAGTGCTCTCAAATTGAGGTGATACGACCAATGGCATCTTTTTAGCGGTGAACGCGCAAACCTGTGTATCCGTGGGGTTAAATTGGACTAGGTTAAGTCGACCCCAATCTGAAACTTTTGATAACGAAGTTTCGATTTCAGACACAAGTTTGGATCGGCTTTCGATGACGTTTACCCGAGAAATGTTAGCGCGGCCGGTGTAAAGGGCATCACTCGTGCTATCGTCCGCAAAGCAATGGATGCTGCTAATCTGCAGCATGTCCTTGATATGCAGAAGAAACAGCGTGGGTGATAGCACACAGCCTTGTGGGACACCAGAATTAACAGACTTGGAGTCGGAGCTTGCACCGTCAACAACGACCTTGATGCTTCTGTCTGTAAGAAAACTGGTGAGCCAATTGCACAGTTTCTCGGGAAGCCCATAGGAAAGAAGCTTCGCAAGGAGCGCTTTGTGCCAGACCCGATCGAAGGCCTTCGCCACGTCCAAACTAACGGCCAACGCTTCCCCCTTGGTCTAGATCGCCTGTGCCCACCGGTGAGTCAAGTATACGAGAAGATCACCAGCATAACGACCTTGACGGAAGCCGTATTGTCGATAATTGAGGAGCTGGTGGTCTTCTAAGTACCGGAGGAGCTGGCAGCTAACAATGGATTCCATTATCTTGGAGAACAAGGAGGTGATGGCTATGGGTCTGTAGTTGGACGGATCCGAGCGATCTCCTTTTTTAGGGATTGGGTGCACTAGAGGTGATATTTGAGGAAATAGGAAAATATCACAAAGTGCTATCTGGTGAATATGCGGGCTGGGGCATCGTTACAGTACAATGCTGTTGTACAGTACTTTTGGCCGAAAATTTACGAACAACGCCGCTGTTTTTGTTAAAATACAACAATTTTGAAACAAATTTCGCTAAAAATATTTCATGGCATGAGCTAGTCGATATGCCAACATCATCATCGACTTCCCTGATTGTGTGTCGTATTGTGATTTCTTTCACCTTTTCCACGTTTTCTGGGGCGTCCGCTGGTCATCTGCAACTTGGAAGGCTTAACTCATTGAGTTGCGGGTCTCCTTGAGTGGCGGTAGTCCCTTACCATCAGGTGACCCATCTGCGCATTTGCCCCCTTTCCCATAAAAAAATGAATCAAACAAAACAACGGACTAAACCCGCGTAATTTCAAAATTCTCGTTATTTCCTGAACACACTTCGTACATACATATGTATATATACGCTCTCGCCTATATCCCCGCAGGGGTAAGAAGAGGCGTCTTCTCGAACGCCCATTTTTTGCCAACCATAATTTATTCCTACTTACGTTGTCAGGTCGCTAGAGTTTATAAAATTAGAGAATGAAGATAAGGTTTCCTATATATTTATTGGCTCACTTAGTTGTATATAAAAATACATATAGGCCAGATAGTGCAGTTGAACCTCATAGGTATATACATATACTTATATATACATATACCTAACCACTTGTACGATAGGGTCCGGTAATTTTACAAAAATAAAAAAAAGGGTCCGGTGACTCTTAACTTTTCTCTTCCACTTTGTTTTGTGATATTTCGTTTTCACAGACATGGCAGAGGCATGAGCTCCCCTTGAATACATTTACACCTGGTTTTTATCTGGTATCTCTTGCTACTGGTCACTTTTTTTTATAATTAGCTGTTCCCCGCAGTTGCACCTGTGACTGCCACTCTTCTGCTTTTAGTGTCGTAGCGTGATGTGTTATAGCCTATATTATTCGTCAATCAATACCCTATCCAAGGTTTTCTATCGATTCCAACTGGAAGTTCCTGAAATTAGGGTGTTGTTAAAGTAAAAATAGGGACTAATAACAAACATGCTTCGTAAAATTCCTCCGCATCAAGCCTACTAGTAGCATTCCCAGCATAACACGTTTACGTATTTCCATGCTTAGGCAAGAATGGCCCAACTCCCCCTCTCCTCTTTCCTCTCCCCTCATCCTCCCTCTCCTCTTTCACATACCCTCACCCCCCTCTATTCTTTCTCCTCCCCGCATCCCCTATCCCTCATCACCCTTAAAGGCGGGCAGCGCACTAACGACAAAAGCTGCAAGTGTCCATAGATGGCGGTTGTCATTTACCATCAGGTGACCCGTCTGTTCGTCTGTTCGCCTATAGTAAAAAAAAAAATAGTACTCACCATCCTCGCAAGCATTAATGGCATCGGTCTTACAGGACACTTCCGAATTCAGCAGTGTATTTGTTAGAAATTTCCTGGGTAACTCTTGTGTGCCGTGGACAGATGACAGAAATGCGGGAAATTTTGCGAACGCCAAAACCACCCAAGTTTTTTTTTTATTAAAGAAACTAATTAAACGTAACTAATAACAGCAATAATAATTTCACACATCTCACACACTGCCGTCTGATCCAAAAGCAAGCAGAGCTTGTACTACAATAACCAGACTGCTTTTAAACATGCCAATATATAGTTCTAAATGTATACATATATATAAATTACACCCAGACACAGAACAAAGAATCGATGCGTGCACAAATATTTGTCCTCGGTGGCAATCGAACCCACGACCTCCAGCTTAGCAGTCAGGATCGTTAACCACTAGATCAACAGAACAGTTATCTAGCTATCTCTTACTTGAACCTAACTTGAATAATATTAAGAACTAGATAAAGAAACCAAACTCTACTATTTCAATAAAATTATCCTGAAATATTTCTCGTTCCTAACTTTAACCTTTTGACCTCTACAGTCACGCATAAATGACAAAGCAACATGTGTCTAGCACGCCACGGTCACGACTATATGACAGACTTAAACGCAAGTAAATCTTATGAAAAAGGTATTGTTTTTCTTATCTGTGTTGTTAATTATATAGCTAGATTATTCCAATTTATATTATGTGAACTCCTTAATATTTATTTCATTCATATTAGCTTAAGATCACAAAACGAACACTATCTTTAAGGTTTCAAAAATATATAGTATACATAGTGCCCTCCACTGTCACGATGTCATGTCACGTAGTGATATATATAGCATAACTGTTATCTAAAACCGTGAGTAGCAAAACTATCAAAATCCCTCTTTTTTACTTTCGGCTTTCGTTACTTTTCGGCTGTCTCAAAATACAACACCAAAACAATATTACGCTGACTCGTAAATCACTTCAGGAAAATAAAAATGTCCAATATTTTATTAGGTGCAATATAAATATAGTTATAATATTTACTATTTACCCCATTTAAAAAAAAGGAAACATTTACCTCGTCCAAATATTACAAAATATTATTTTGCAAAACTTGTCCTATATTATAACAAAAGGTTAAATAAAATTATATTCTCCATGTGAACATATATACAGCAATGACTTTTATTGTTTACAGTAGTGAATAATTCCATGTAGTATGAGAGTAAAGATTTAGATTTGCAACAGGCTTAGTGTGTAACGGCAACTTCTTACCTACATGTTGGTTTAGCAAGTTGTGCTCTTGATGTTTCATATCCGGTTTTGTTCGTTAGATTGTTACCCGTCAACCCAATAGTAGATCAGGTCTCACTATATCAGGTGCGCTGCAAACAAAATGCTGAATAGAGGTCGGGTTAAACATGCACGACGGGTGTACGGGTATAATTAAAGTTTAGGAGACGCTCACGTCGCCCGTTAACCTCGTTATCGGGCGCTGGAAGGGGGTGACACGCGGTGGGGAGGGAGCCAGGCTCCGGGGTTGGGGGAAACGGGGAAAATCAATGACAGCCGCCGCGCGCCGTCTCCCCGGCCCGACGCGCTCATCTCGCGGCCACGTGCCGCGGTCACTGGCCTGACTCACCATATCCTCACCTAACAATACTACTAGCATTTCTTTCTAACATATCGTCATTCTTAACAACCCTAATCTTCAAAGGTTTTTAGTAAAAAGCATGTTTATCGCACTTCGAAGTTACCACCGAGCTATGATACATTGCGTTACGACTGCTAATAAACTGCAATAATAATTTAGCCTAACAGTTTGAACGAAGCCTTCTCAGTTGCCTGGGGCCCTAGACCCCCTATAAAACATACAGTGTAGTACAATATGTAGGTCGCTGTCAGAAATTTGGGTTATCGTTTGGCCCGCGTCGATATGCGACACTTCCGTGCCGCAACTATGCGAATGTTATGCACTTGCCAATATTATTGCTTTGTAATATACCCGCCCTATGTAGTAATAGTAACTCTTAAATACTTTATTAAAGGTATGTGACGCGTATTGTGTTCCCAGTATGTACATTTTTTTTAATATCATCTCAAGTAGAGACCAATAGATACAGCCCTCATTTGAAATTCCCATATTTCTGTCGAATTTCTGAAGCCAACATTCGCATTAACGAAAAAAAAAAAATACTAACAAAAATAAAATCGACAGCATTGAACTTCCCAGTCCCAAATCCATGCGTTTGGTTTAGCCGTCGTTCAGTAGTCAGTACAAATGTTTTTCATAAGCATATTGCGACCCGTCGTCGATCAATGTCAACCGCATATTTGGGTCAACGTCCGTCAGCCGAGAATTCCCTCGTTCGTCTACTCTTCATTTCCTCTATCGCATGTAATTCGTTTGAAATACAATGTTTTGAATTACATGTTACATATGTACAACATTAATATATTTATGTGTTATTCAATTCAATTCTTCATTGTGGCCTGTGTGGAGATGTAACCACAATTTCGCCAATGTCAAGTTTGTGAAAGACCAACAAACGAAGGAAGTTGTGCGGTGAGCAAAAAAGCCAAAAACCATTAAGCACATTAAATAACACTCATACAACACAATAACAGAAAATAAATAACATTATCTAACACTAACAATATAATATACTCAAATTTAATTACAGTTTTATTTTATTAGTTCTAATATAGTTACATAATATATTTATTTCATGTGTTATGAAACCTCAATACAAAACCTTAAAAATAAACTTGTCTTATTTGACGTACTGTCAAAATAAGTAGTCAAAGAGTGTCCCACGGGACCAAACAGCAAAAATTGATCTTAAAAAAGACTACTAATTATATAAAGACCAAAAAAAATAGTAAACCGCCACAAACCTGGGAAATAATAAATCTTCGACGAATAGCAATGAGGTGATCCTTGAACCTAATTATTCATAAGACCACGTCTCGTTTTGATATGGCATATTCAATCATACTACATCGAACTGAATATGGCATACAAATGATTCGTGTGTTCTTAGTTCACAAGTGTCTTATTGGGCACCTGTGAACTTGCGCAAAATGAACATGAATGGAATATTTAGAATCTTCGCATTCAAAATACGGCATGGCTTACATGTGAGTAAATTCGGAGTACTGTACTATAACTTGTTTAATTTCTTCAGTATCTGTGTTTCTTTGCTCAGTTATTTAAAAAGGAGATATTTAGATATCTTGTTAACCGATTTCAACGTTTTTTAATTGAATTGAAATGATCTAAAATCGAGATTCCAATTCCAAGGTCGTTCACATAATTATTGAGAAAATATTTCAATTCTCAAAAGGTAAAGTAACGGATAAAGAAATACGGATTATTAAAATTTATTATGATATTTTTATTATATACTTTTTATTTATAAAGATGCATAGTAAATATCTAAATCACAAATTAACAAAAGAATACCCATGTTAAAATATTCATTAAGAGGCTGTGGCTTATTCAGCTGAGTTTACGCAATTGTTCATTAAATCTTTATATAAAAAGACCTTGTTCTTGTAAAACTTATAAGTGTTTGTAATCAATAAGCGTTTTAAGTCCTTCACTCCTTTACCAGAAAACTGCACATTGTCAAGTAATATTTTAAAGGTGACTTTTAAATGTTTAATAAATTACAAATAAGACACATGAAATTAAATGTTCTGAGTTCATCCATCTCTAACAAATGTCTAATGATAATTCTACTTGTTCCAGGTTTATTACGCTAAGAAAAAGCGGAGAGCGCAACAGTACCTGGGCGAGGACGGCTCGCATAAAAAGGAGAGGAAGTTATATAATGATGGTTACGATGATGATAACCATGACTACATAATAAAGCAGGGCGAGAAGTTCCTCGACCGGTATGAGATCTCGTCGCCTATTGGGAAGGGATCTTTTGGACAGGTAAGAGATAACTATGGAATGATAACACTTATTACAAAATTTTGAGAAAAATAGTTGACGTGATATTATGTTTCAGATAAATAGACCAATATTATATTATTAATTTGTGCTTTTTTTTTTCGCGTGGAAACCCCTTCGAGCCGTCATTCCACCGGGGTTTTCAGTGGAACTGTGTGTCGGAATCGAACCGACTAAAACCACACGATGTGCCATGCTGCGCTTAAAATAAAATAGGAGGAATCCGGGAACAGCTTTATTAAAACATCCGGACCCCTCCTAATAAGTTGTGCTTACTTCAACCTAATCTCTAATAAAGCATCTAATAATTCCGCTTAACTATGAAAATACATCGTTCCTGAAATGTCAAAGAAAAAAGGTTTTTCCAACCTACTTTCATCAAATTTATCAATACTTGCTTCAGCACAGATAATTATAGTGTATTTATAGAGAATTAATACTCAATGTAAATACCCCGGCTGTATAGAACTATTTGATTTGATATGTAATACCTAGAAGCCATTAAAACAGCTTCACTTATCATGGATACATTATCTATTGTTTCAATTTCGTAAGCTATAAATATTGATTTGAGAAATATTTAAAGAGTTCCTATGAAACATGAGATTATAAGATGAATTTTATTTGTTCTTAGTAAAAATGCGAGTATACTAATGATTGCACTTAGTGTGTACTCACATGATTCATAGAACACATCGCTATAATAGTTTGTTATCAGAATTGAATACTTGCTTGTTTGTATACTATACTTATTGAGTTTCTAATCTTTATCTGCTTACTATTCAAAATATAACACAATTATAAATACATTAAATTTGAATGAATTTATAGCTTTTAAGCTATAGTTTCTTCATTCTTAATTTTACTACATTACAGGTTGTGAAAGCGTATGACCATGAGGAGCAGTGTCAAGTAGCGATTAAAATAATTAAGAATAAGAAACCCTTCCTAAACCAGGCACAAATAGAAGTCAAGTTACTAAAAATGATGAACAGAGCGGATCCTGAAAATAAGTATTATATAGGTAAGTTACTGATCTCCCAGGTCACTATATTATTCAACAAGTAAAACCTCTACAGCCCTTATAAAATATGAGGTAGTTTTCATTTTGTTGCCAGATCCAGCGTGTTTTTACTAACAGTGCTCGGTTTTGATTTAAAACAAAACCAATATGTGATGTTTTTTTGTATTAATGGATTGAAATTTTTTAGTCGCCAGTATCAACATAAATTTGAAAAATAATAATCAGTGTAAGATAAGCAAGAAAAATTTGGCAGCATTCAATATTGTAATTTTTGTATATTATGAATATGATATTGAGTTAACTTTAAGCTTTTATTCGAAGACGTCCTGCTTATTAAACGATTAAAAATATAAATCAGTACACAGTGTCACTGCAACTATAGGTTATGTCAAATGTAAATTTAAAAATGTTATATAATTACTTTCCTGTGTTGATCTATAAACGCTTACAAATGGTTGAGCCTTATGAGAAGGCATCGGGCAAACAAACTCATGATGATGATTTGTTATCAAAAAGAAAATAAACTCAAATTACACTCAATCATGTTTTTTTTTTCAGTGAAACTGAAATGTCACTTCATGTGGCGGAACCACCTGTGCCTAGTGTTCGAACTGCTGTCATACAATTTGTACGACCTGCTGCGCAACACCAATTTTAGAGGCGTCTCGCTCAACCTCACACGCAAGTTTGCGCAGCAACTGTGCACCGCGCTTTTGTTCCTTAGTCAACCTGGTCAGTATTTATTGATTAGTAAAAAGAAAATATTTATTAATAAAAAAATGTTAAACTTATTTCCTGTGATTATGCCATTAGAATATTTCTAGATATCATACACGAAGTAGATAACAACTGCTGTCAAAAATTGGTATTTTAGTACCCGTGTTTTACCAATACAGGTTTAGAACTAACCAATTTTATTTAATTTGATTAAAGTATGATCGTATGTAAAAACCAAAACAATATTGTATTACTATCAATTTTATGCCAAGGAAGTGTAGAGTCACCAGATATCTTGGCCAGCACATATTCTGCTCTGGTGGGTAGTCCTGGTCCGTGAAGAAACTGCCACTCGCTGTAAATGAAATGATGTCTAATGCCTCGATTTTTGATCGTCTCTACTCCTATATATAAACACTTATCCAAATCTCGTATGTGACTCAGTGGGAATAGCCAGGGATGTAATTTCCTGGTTACTTCTTCTTGCAATAGTGTAATACAATATTCGTTAGGATTCAAATTGATGTTTGAATTTATCGCAACGATTCGATAATGGTTACTAATTTGGATTATCACTCAAAACCATTAAAAAATTAAGATGATATTCAATAATACCATCACAATACATCAATGATTAACATCGTCACTTAATTACTTACTTATTAATCTCGACAGTACGTTGAACGTGACTAACCGTATAGAGATATTTAAAAGGTGAGAACAAGATAAGACCGCATTGAATAACGCGAAGCAGTCTCTACATCCTATTGTTCTCTAAACCTTGATGAGATTATCTTGAGATCTAATGCCAGCTTCCTTTGTATTTCAGAACTAAATATAATTCACTGTGATCTTAAACCCGAGAATATACTACTATGTAACCCGAAGAGGTCTGCCATTAAAATCGTGGACTTCGGTAGCTCGTGTCAGCTAGGTCAAAGGGTAAGTCTGCTAAAGGAGTTTTATTTATCACCTAACGTTCCTACATTTGTCTTGATCCGCCCTGTTTAATTTGGGGTTGACGAACTTTTATTTTATGGTTTAGGGCGACAGACGAACAGACGGGTCACCTGATGGTCAGTGACAACTGCCGTCCATGGACACCTACAACTCGAGTCGTAAATGCGCTGACCTCCTTTAGGGTGATGAAGATTGGGAGATGCGGAGAGAGGAAAGAAGAGAGAGGGATGAGGATATCGGAAAGAGGAGAGGGGGAGTTGGGTGTCTGGAAACCTCACTCATTACGTTGAATAATTTTTATAATTCTATTTACAAAAAAATCAATAACATACAAATATAATAACAACAAACAAAATAAAGATTATTATTGTGTCAGTACTTGACCACTGTTTTATCAAGGTAAAGGTTATTTTTTCAATTATATTATTGCTCTATTGAGAATTACAACATAGTCTATAAGCAATTTCCAGTGCACCTGACGATTCACCTAATTTAAAGACTCGCTTCCCGTAGAAGCTAATTGCGCAAATAAATCACACCAGGCTTGTGTGGTTTAATAGTCGTAGAGGTCAACGGTTATCGGTTGGCGTATCCTCACATATACTTACGTTTTTAGCCTCGTACACACTTCTCATCTTGTTACACACCATTGCTTAAAACTTTAGTATCTCTGGATTCTTGTATAATCATGTTCGGAGACAACTTCGTTTTATAAATTTTGTATATTATATAAATTTTTGAACAGTTTTATATACAAAACAGCGTATTTTTCATCAAAAACACAAAATTAGGCTGAGCATATAAAATGTATCCAATGCATGCATTAGGTTCAAACAAACGTTAGTTTTTAGCAAAAACAAGTATATTGGTAACTTTGGATTTTTTCCTAAGCCCCGTTGCTGTGAAGAACTAAAAAAGCTTATATACATTTGGTAGATCTGTAAGACGAACTTCGATCTATAAAATTTATAAAGAAACAATTTTAGAAGCCTCCAAACCTTAGAAAACCTTCTTTCCATAGTTTTTTTTATAGTATACGTTTTTTTTATACAAATGCGCAGACGCGACACCTGATGGTTAGTCACTTCCGCGCCCATGAACACTAGCAATTCAAGAGCCACAAGATTCCTGTCCGCTTTTTAGGGTAGGGGAAAGAGGGGAAGGGAAAGTGAGGAGAGAAAAGAGGGTAAGGCAAAAGGAGGTGGGGAAAGAAAGCAAGGTAAAGGGGGTTGGGCCTCCGGTAACTTCACTCACTCGGTCACACAATGCAAGCATTGTTTAACAGCCGGTCTGCTGCGAGGCCATGGTAATACTCCGGTCGAGCCGGCCCATACGTGCCGAAGCATGACTCTCCCACGTTAGAACATAAACTTATTTTATTTTGTACCAGTAGAACCCGTGTCGAAAAGCATAAAACCGCATTAATGAACAAATAATTACACATTCATATGTAGATAACCGTTAATTCCACCATATCTTAATTTGTCTGAGGTTTTTTAAGTAATTAGACAACTCAACTTATCGTTATGTTTGTACATATATGTATGTAGGTACGAGGGTGATTCAAAATGTTCTTGGAATTACTATAAAAATATGAGAAAATTCAAACAAATATATTTTTTTTTCTATATTATCTCCCTCTAATGCAAAGCGTTAAGAATACCACTTCCCTAACTTTCGTATTCCTTCCACAAAAAAAAAATATTTTCTTGAAAAACTCATACGGCAGCCATAACAGCCTCATCATCCTCAAATCCACGAACATGTTCCTTTAATTTTGGGAATAAGTGAAAATGGGCAAATGTTCATGGGCGGCAGAAGTCACTTACCATCAAGTGACCCGTCTGCTCGTTTGTCTCCGTATGTTTTTACTAGAAAAAACCGTCGGTTAACACTTACGGTACCTGTCTTGCTGACTCTTCTGAATCCCAGTGAATCAGTAAGAATGGATTCAATGTTATCAAACAATTCTTTATATACGTATATCTTTAGGATCTCAGCTAATTTTTTTATGGTTATTCTTCTGATACCCACAACCAAATTCTCGACCGTTTGGACATTTTCTTGCGTAACGGAGGATCAAGGCCGCCCAGAACGTCTTTACTTGATCATCTTTACAGCTCGATCTACCGATCTTTTGAATTCAGCAACCGAGTAAGCTACTGTATAATAGGGTAACAATTTTATTCATGGATATTTTTTCAAGCACAGATATCACTGCACGTTACTCGTTTTTCTCCATATTTTAGTGTTTTTTACCAACTCTATACAAAATTATTTATTACTCGCAAACGGTATGATAAAATAAAGCAAAACTGCATTAATATTGTGTGGCCACTCTTTAAAATAAATATCCAACTTCCCCAAAAATTGTTATTTACATACGCACTGCTATGAACTTTTTCATTAGAACTCGTAAGTATAAATATTGACTTGAGCTTTTCTTATGCGGAAACCCACACGGGTCATCGCCTCACCGAAGCTGACGGTGATATGGTATGTCGGAATCGAACTGACTAAAACCATACGGTGTTCCGAAACTTGTGGGTCAATTGCTAGCTTAGGATTTATGCTAAGAACACTTGCAGGTTTGTTAAGACATAGTACAATTAGCAACAACAATATGTTTATTCATATGAACTATACCGCTTAGTACACGGTTTATCAGTTTAGTACAATTAGAAGGCCATACTTTGGACTTGACCCCCTTTATCTTTGGTTTACATTAAATAATGAACATTTCAACTCATGCCTCATCACTGATATATTATTATGTATCAGTTAGCTATTTATAGGTTTTTAGGTATAAAAATAATAAAGCTTTTTATAGGTATAAAAATACAAACAAATGGAGATCTAACTCACCCATTTCAGAAGTTAGTATTAAGTGTTTTTGATTATTTAAAAACTAGGTCTAGTATAGCACACCATTTCTCCTTTTTCAGCTATCCTTATATCGTTTGTTGATCTTCGTCTTCTCCCATTAAAACTTTCATATAACTTGCCACAAAACTGTTTGAGCCGAGTGGTGTTTTCTCGGAGAGACATTACTGTCATCGAAACCATAATCAGGCGAAATATATGACGATTAATACATGAAATGAGAATTATTTACCTTTAGTACTATTTCGTCTTAAAGTATTGAGATAGATTGATAGATAGATCTGAACCTTCAAAAATCTTTTACTTCCAGATATACCAATACATACAGTCGAGGTTTTATCGATCGCCTGAAGTATTGTTGGGCGTATCTTATGACCTCGCGATAGATATGTGGTCGCTCGGCTGTATACTCGTCGAGATGCACACTGGCGAACCGCTCTTCAGCGGAGCCAACGAAGTCGACCAAATGAACAAAATTGTCGAGGTGCTCGGCATGCCACCTGATCATTTATTAGACCAGGTTTGTTTACATCTTCGTACTTATGTGACTTGAGACTAAAAGTATAACAAGACGCCGCTTCTAACTGCGATACTAAAACATTGATTTCACTCCTTTATCATAGTTTAAATAATAAGAATTTAAATAAACTGTTTTATTTACAGGCACACAAGACAAGAAAATTCTTTGACAAATTACCAGCGTCAGAAGGTGGTAGTTATGTATTAAAGAAAGTGAATGGAAAGGATGGCAGGTAACTACCGAAATTTGGTACAAATGTGATTGTTTTATAACAGTTTATTAAATCATTGTTATAAAATGATATCAAGATCTTAAATAGTTTTCATTCTAGACTTTTTCTAGACATTTACTTATTCTTATCCATTATTTTCTCTTAAGTAAATCAATGATCAATATTTATGTTATGAAATTATAAGAATAAGTAAATGGTGGAGCCTGCATAGGGCCGAATGGATCGACCGGTGCTATACCACGGCGTCACAGAAAACCGGTTGTGAAGCAACACTTGCGTTGCATTTACCCGAAATGTGTGAGGCTTCCGGAGGCCCACTTCCCCTCTCCCCCTCTCCTTTTTCTTCTCCCCCTCTCCTTTTTCTTCTCCCCCTCTCCTTTTTCCTCTCCCCTGACCCCCATCCCTTTTCCCATCTCCTCATTCACCCTCAAACGCGGACAGCACATTTGACTTAAGTTGCAGGTGTTCATGTTATTCCCGTGTTCAGTTCAGTGTTCTAGCCCAGGTGATTGTTACTTACCATGAAGTGACCCCTTTGCCCCCCTTTTAATATAATTAATTATATAATTATATAATTAATTATAAAAAAAAATGAAAATGAACCGAATTAAACCCGGTCGTAAGGAAATGAGGAGAGAAGAGACTCTAGTGTGTTTTGTGTGGTATCATGTACTGATGTTCGCAGCGGTTACAGGAAGTACCGTGCGCCGGGTACGCGGCGGCTGCACGACATCCTAGGCGTGGAAGGAGGCGGGCCCGCAGCCAGGCGCCGCGGCGAGCCCGGACACTCCGTCTCGGATTATCTCAAATTTAAGGTATGTATTATCCGATATATAAAATTCTCGTGTCACAGTGTAAGTGGCCAAACTCCTCTGAAACGGCATAACCGATTCTTATGAACATTTTTGTGCATATTTGGTAGGTCTGAGAATAGGTCGTAAAGTATATTTCATACTGCTAAGTGATCAGGGTGACCATATCCATTTTTTGTGGCGGAATAACGTTTGCCGGGTCAGCTAGTTTTATATAAGAAACTAACTGTTACCCGCGACTTCGTCCGCGTGGTATTTAACAAAAAAGTTATTGTTCAGTTCGCAGAGTTTACTATAACTTATTAAATCTGTATTTAAGAAATACCTATACTAATTTTAATGAAATTCTTTTAATCGAATATTATAAAATTTTAATTGGTTTTAATTTATTTTCGTGAGGTCCTATTTTTTTTTAATTTAAAGTAGCCTAAGTTACTCCTTGTTACATCAGCTATCTGCCAGTGAAAGTCCCGCCAAATCGGTCCAGCAATTTCAGAGATTAGCCGGAACAAACAGACAGACAGACAAAATTTAAAAAAAATCTGTTTTGGTATATGCATCGTGTATACATCCACATGCAATTAGTAAAAAACGGTTATTTTAATATTATAAACAGACTCTCCAATTTTATTTATTTGTGTAGATGACGAGTTGGTTTAGGCACGTTATAAAGATGAGTGAGTGGATTCTGTGTGAGTGTGCGAGTCAGTGCCTAGAATAAACGTATTCTGACCAGATCGGCAGTATACTGAAGAACGGCCGAATTAATTGATGAACAGGGTTCAAATATTTCCTCCTACCTAGATCTGACGACCCTACAAATAGTCTAGCCATAAATACTGCTACATTAAAAAACATATTATATTTAAATATGGAATCTATCATTAATCTCTATCTTAAATACTTTTGTGATATTAAAATGGAGTGGGGTGATACATAAAACCGAATTGTTATGATAGCATTACACAAAGTACGTATGGAGCCAAATGCATTTTTTTAACTCTCCATCCATTTGGTATTAGTCGAATGTTTGTGTACTGTGCTTGTGACAGAAAAAGATCTGGCCATCCACGTAGTATTCTTACGAAAAAGCCGATCAAAACAGTAAAATAAGGAATTTAAAGAAATCCTGTTCGAAAACAAACATTTTGTCTCTGGAGTCTACTGATAATTTGGAAATGAATAGGGTGGTAAAATCAATACAATTTCTTAAGCGGTGCACAAATGGAGGTCACAGAAAAATTGTTTAGTGACGAGATATTTTTAATAGAATATACATAGTGTTTCAACATTAGTTCAACGCGATTCTGATTAATCCACACGTAAACATTAGGCTAAATTAGGAATAAAACGCACAACTTTAATATTTTGAAAATTTGAAACTACTGCCTGCAAGATTTAATTAGGAGTTAAAACCCAACGATTTAAATTTTACGCAAATCGTATGCCGAGACAATGTTGAATCGCTTCCGAAATTTTAACAATATCTTAATTTCCGATGAAGCACACTTTCACCTCAATGGTCACTTTAACAAACAGAACTACACGTACTGGTGCAGTGAAAATTCTAAAGCAAAACATCACGGGCACCTTCATTCGTTCAAGCAGCATGCATTCTGCAGCTGCATTCGGCAGCAATTTCAGCCGTATCATTGGCCTTATTTGTTTGAGGATTTATACATTTTGTGACAATGTTAAGAGTCACCACAGCTACAGGACTTTACTGGTTATAACGTGCTTTCAATAACACGGAGCCACTTGCCACACTAATAAGTCCTTACCGGTCATTAAAGAGATGTTCCCCGCAAATTTGTTTTTTTCTCTCAATTCTGAGATATCTGAAGCATCAGGTGTATACCCATAAGCCGAGAACATTGATAAGCGTGACTGACTGACTGACTGACCCTCAGTGTTTATGCCGACTAGTATTAAAAAAAAAAATCCGTGTTTGTTAAGAGGAATGCCGAGATCTCGAGGGTTATCATTTAAAAAATATTTTTAAAAAGTAATTTCCAAAGTGGTCAATTATTCGAAAATGAATATTTTTTTAAGAACTGATTTGGTTTTTATTTTTCTACAAATTTTTAAAATGTTAACTAATTCATAGTCCATCCTGTACAAAAGTGAAATGGAAAAACTGTAAATTAAACTTCCAAGAATTAACAGCACCAGAAATGCGCTTCTATGGAGCAAGTAAATTCTGCTATAACTGACTTACTCCCTCGGTAGCAATAAAATATAAATAATAAAATCAATTAGTAATCTTAAACATTAGATGTCGTTTAACGTTCAAATCTTTTTTAAATCTCAGGACCTAATCCTCCGTATGTTGGAGTACGACCCCAAACAGCGCGTGACGCCGTACTACGCGCTGCAACACAACTTCTTTAAGAGGACCGCCGATGAGTCCACAAACACAGCACAGCAAGCGCAGTCCCATCATCAACACGGTTAGTGTCCTTCATATTTACTATTCACTTCTCTATGGAGGATGGGTAGCGATCCTTATTAATGTAAATTTTAAACGATTCAGTTTAGAAAACGTTTACTTGTCACTGGTAATAGAATGTACTAACAGTTGAATCCCTGTAACAGTAAAATTACTGCATTCCACAATCGATAGAAAGTAATTAAATACTTTTTTACTATTAAGGTTTAACCTTATTTTGCTATTATATGCTATGATATTATTGTTTTATACATGCTATTGATTGTGAATGATGTATTTAAGGGTATTTGGATATCTAATTATTGAAATATATTTATCAATTCTCAGAATCTAAACAATTACTGACTGCTTTTAAACACCAGAGAATGTGCATCAACAGGCAAAGTTAGCAACTACTATTTTGTTATATAATTTTTGATTACAATTTTATATTTACCTAAGTTTCACAAAACCTAACTACAATATTAAGATATATACTTAATGTAATGAATAGTATAATTGCTGCAGTCAAGTAGTTTTAACTACTGATTACTATTTTATAAACGAATGAGCCGAATTACGGTCGAGATATTAAAGTGTATTAAGCAACCTTCTAGTATCTAGATGTAACTACATCAGTTACCAAAGGTAATCGTGTAGCTGCGACCACTTTTAGTAGTTAATAATCAAAATGTTTGAATAGTTTTTGTGACTGATTCATAAAATCGTTTGATTAACTAACAACCAAATAGTAGTCGTTAGTAATCAGTAGTTAGATTACAGTTTGCCCAATACTGTAATCAGGGAATAAAATTAACTGTTAATATATATATTCAGTGTTGTTATTTGATCTCTTAACTTGATAATGTTTGATCAATTCCTTGTCTTACATGAAAATTTTACTGACCTGATTTTGATTTCATTTTTGTCTAATATCATCTAATATAAGACTAACAATCATTTCAAGCTTATGTCGTGTACTATGCTAACATAAATCGCTTAATCATTTTTTATTAACCATTTTAAGTTTGAAAGGGATCTTATATGTAACGAAAATGTAAGTTTTTCTTTTTTTACATAACGCGTATAAATTTTTATAATGCAGACTGAAAAGTATATATTATTAATATTGTATAAATATTAATATATATATATATATATATATATAAATTCAGATTCTAATGTCTCAACGACAGTCAGGATCAAAATGTTCTTTCATTAAATGTAATGTACTAATCATTTGTGAATAAAACCATGTGGTAACAAGTCGCAGGCCGCTGTAACTCCCACGAGTGACCTAAAGATGTAAACGTTGGCATTGTGGCAGATGGCCCGTCGGACTCGCGATGACTAGAGCGGTCCGGCGGCGGCCCCGGCCCGCGATCATTGCCCCCACCTCACTAGTGCCTAACGATTACGTGTCAGGTCTGCAAACTAAATACTAGGAATGTTTAAACGTAACCTTCCCCGACCCTCTCAGCATGCTGGTGGTATCACGCATGGCTTTCAATTATAGAATAAGTGCAAACTGGTGTATTGTTTATCGACTGCTGAATCGGTGAAGTCAGATGTGGTTACGGTTACACGTAGTTCCAACCGCAGTCTATTGATCATGTTTCCCTATTCATACAATTCGAACTGATTGATTTAAAGTATGAAGTTCCGAACTCTTTAGCAAAACTTTAATGGTGTCAACTTTTTTAACAGCAACAAGCAATATTCACACAATTGTAGCTCCTTATCATTATGTGTGATCCATCAAAGTATAACTAACGCGATACTGTGTCCTTTTTAATGACGGTTAGATATTGAACAGAACTAGATAAGTCGATAAACGATGGCTCCAGGTCCTGAATTACTTGTCTATTATATGTCATTGCATTTTTCATGTATTAAAAATTTCTAGTTTCCTTTGTAACACAATTTCCTTTATATCTATGTTTTATTTGTTTTAGCACCACTAACCCTTCAATTTGGTGAACTGTTTAATGTATAATTTAGTACCGCGTGTATGGTGTGTAACGTGTGCATTGTGATGTTGTGCAGCGGTGGTCGGCGCTGGCGGCGCGAGTGGCGTGGGAGGCGTGGGGAGCGCGGGGGGCGCGCGACTGTGGGGCGCGCCCATGGAGGTGGAGGCGGTGCGGCGCGACGACGAGCTGCTGCAGGCCGTGTGCCACAGCCCCGTGGCCATCCACTAGCCACGTGCGAGTGTACTCCTGGACTGAATCCGATATTTATGATTCTATATTTTTATTTAATACGATAAGTCTGACTGTAAAAAAATATTATGGTGACGATTTGTTACGTTGTACCGTATATTTGTATTATTTGTTTCCCGATCGCTTCACCCGACAGTACTTAGAGAGCGTTCCGAGTGATCGCCTACGATTCGCCGCATCCGGACGCGTCGAAGGCGCGACAGCTAGGTTTTTTTATTGTTACGCGATGCATATCAAGGACGCAATATGGTAGCAAATAAATATTGTATATAAAAATTAGGAAACCGACTAATCGATACAGACTGCGACATAAACTGGATAATCTATAGTTTAGTTACGATCTATGCTAGTTAGGCTTTCGTTCGGTTTTAATTATCGCAAGCTTTATATTCTTAAAGTGTCGGCAACTGATGACTGAAATTCAAAGGGCCAATGAGAATTTGTTTTATACAAACGAAGAAATAGATTAAGTATTTTTGTTAATGCACAAATTGATTCGAATCGACACACTTTGTACACATACTTAAATTATTTAATCGAAACTATGCCCTCGCATTTCAGAGTTGTTGTATAATGTGTAAATGTTTTATTTCCATTGTATGATGCTTGTGATTAAGACTCAAGTGTTTCTTAAACGCGTTTTAGGTTATTTTGACCCATTGGTATTCAGACTATGTGTTAAACAGAAAATAGTGTATAGGTAATTCTATAAAACACAAAATGTACTTGTAGGTTACGAGAATGTTGAATCATACATATATAAAAATTGGGTATTTCAAAATAAGAGTTAATAATTGAATTACTGACTTGTTCAACCTTTTTGGATTTGAATCTACAATAGACTAACCTCATTGCAACAGACTGGTTGAAACTTTGTAAACAGAAATATTTTGTATAGCATACACTGAATCACTGCCTTATTGTGCCGGAACTTTTTATGTGTAAGGCCCGCTACTAACGACTTTTTGGTCGCACATTATACGATAATCTAAATATTGTATCGGTAATGCTTGATTATTATTTGTTGACTTTTATTGACGATAATCTTAAATTGTATATAAGATTTAAGGAACATGGATGCCTATGGCACGCGTTCTATGTAAAAGTGAGCAAATATCGTCGGTCGGGTGGGGTATCTCAAATTGTAGATATCCGTATATGTATAGAAATTGTCCATTGACATTTAAAAGTTGGTTAGTAGCGGTCCTCGAGACTAGCTTCTTTATTCTGACATGTCGTGATATAGTGAAATTTTTATGTTAAATTATTTTTAGTTGAAAATTTACTGAGGTGACAGCCGTTCAGAATAAAGCAGCTAAATGACGAATTGCAACTGATAGCAAATTATTTCTTATCGCAAAATATTATTGCGACTTTTTATATAAATACTTACCTAAATGGATTATTTTAAATGAAACGTATGGTACTCGTTTACATGAAGCATTAAAGTATTTTACTGTCATTAATTTATCTAATAATGTGTGCTATCTCTTTCATTTCATTGTAGATTTGAATCTATTTCTAATCTTGCTGTTCTGTATTATAAAAAAATATCTGTATAATATTTACTGTAATACTTTTCTGCTTCATGATATATAGGGTTGTTAGAAAGAGTATAAGGAATAAGTATGGGATACACGTTTAATTTGATAATGATAATGATAGAACAATGACGAGGTAATCGGGCAGGTTTCCAAATGTATGTAAAAAAACAAGAATAATTGTGTTCATCAAGTGTACCTACCTAATTGTAATATACATTATCATATATTTGTTTTAATGTTTAGTTCCTTTTTACTCGTTAAATATGCTAAATAGACACTGTATCCACCGTATGATATACAGGTAAATGGTTTACTCACTTAACACACATGTATAACTTAAGACAATTGTTTCGTTTGTGACGAGCCTTATCACAGGAAATCTGCCGTGACGATGTTTATATATGACAAACTAGTCTGGTTGTTAAGTGATATTGAACACCTAAAACACCAACCTATTCGAATATAGTTCTAACTGAATCCATTACTCAAGAATGGCCCTAGATGTTTGCGCTTGAGTATGTAATATACTATACTATTTATTTGTACTGTGACAGCGTGGGATTATATGGAATGTGTGAGTTGGTATGTGGTGGTGCGCGACGCGATGAGCTATAATGTTTATTTCCTATCGGATTGTCAGTTCGCAGGCACTGTAACAATAAAAGGATAGAGCTTTATGTCACTAAGTTTTGTATTTTAAATCAATAAACGATAGCAATTGATATGTATTTTTATTTACCCTATATACATATGTAAGTCTTGTTTTCTATTAGCATTTGAGACGTAGGGGTAAGTTTTCAGTGACTGAATAGAAGTAATCAGTAGATACCCCGATGGGACGAGGTCAAAATTTATTGGCACTAAAGTATGCTTGCGCATGTGGTGTCAGTAGACCCCGTCTACTGTCTTTTATGGTCACAAGAGGACAAGTGACTACTGCCGCCCGTGGACACTTGCAGCCCAAGAGTTTGCAAGACCTAGCACCCCAAAACAACATTTTGAAAATTAAACAAGAATCAAAGGCAATTGAAGGAAAAGGGTGTAGCTTGAGGTGATCAGGGTTCTAGTCATGGGAAAGCAGAGGAACGACGGAGTCGTTTATTGTGGTTGATCTGACAGACCCCAATGACGACATCCATAACCAAAAGGATTGCATACCTGTAACTCGATCTGGCTTTATTGCTGGGAACAATTGTGGACCATTATAGGTTCACAATTGTTTTATAACTAGAACCGTTGTCTAGGACTGTCCTTGGACATAGATGACCATGTCCTTTTAAACCTGAAGCGAACTAGGAAAAGTGTTACGGAATAACATTACGGGTTATCCGCGGACCAGATTTTAATGGTAGTAATAGATAAAAACTATTTCGGACCACGTGTGGCAAGAAGTTTGGATTTGTGGTTACAGATCCGGTCGTATTTTGTTCATGAAGGGAGGGTAGTCTTGAAATACGAGTGTTCGTGCCACTATTAGCCCATTACACAACCGAAAAAGTTGATGTGCTTAAAATATTATACATATGTTATACCCTTATATAACCATAAGTTTTTTTTAACTTGATAACTAAGAAATAACTTAAAAGGCTCCTATCTTTTCTAGCATTGCATTTATGCCAATAACTGTCGCTGCTGCTGCGGTGTCACAGAGACTGAGAGCTGTGTCTCTATGATATTTTTGCATTTTCATTCATTTGTTATATTATACCTGAATCTTTTGGTGCTACATTCTCTAATTATCCATATCATGTAGGTATGGTTTCAATTTTGCTATGTCGTAATCTAAGAGTTTAATAAAAAGCCTTTTCTTTCCGTGAAGAACATGTTTCATAAGTTTTAATCCAAAATTCTTTGCCCTATTTCACTCCAATTTTTGTGAAACTAGGATCTCAAACAATTTTTAACCTCAAAACGTGGCAAGCCATGTAGTCCGTGAATCAACAATCAAGTTTTCAGGTAAGCTAAGCGGAAGACGTACTCGCATATAATAAGCATAAAGTAACCGAAACGTCGAGTAATAACAAGTATTTATACCTTAAATATATACGCGATTAAGACCCGTATTGATTAACTTTTAATATAAGTACCATGAGAGTGGTAAGGAGCCGTTTGATGAAGACTGCATAAAACCGCTCTTTGAGGAAATGTTTATGGGAGAGAGCGTTAAACTTTCAGTGGTTTTCTAAATCACCGTAAATTACTTGAATTGTAAATAATCGTAAGTAAAAACCATTTAAGTCCGATGCTTGACTCTGACGTACATGCAAGTAGTTTTACCAACCGCAATGTTACTTATCCCTTATAGTTTTTCTCAAATTAAGATTATCATCAAAATCAGTAAGTATAAATGGTACCATAAAGAAGGACACTGTGCAGAGGAACATTATTATATGTCGGCGGAAGAGACACGACGCATGATCATGATAATTCGGAGAATAGTTTTTTACTTGTCTTATTAACTAAACAGTTACCGGAAGAAAACCTTGATAGTTGGTTGATTAAAATAATACTATACAACAAGTTATAAAAAATTGTATTTTATCAAAAGTATATAACCGACTTTATTTAGTGTAATCCTGATTCATTATAATTTTCATGCCATTATTTTCCAGCATAGTGGTGAAATATTTTCTTTAAATTTAATCATGACTAATCTTAAGGATAACCAATTATTTATTTTTTTATTTAAGTAAGGGGGTGCAAACATCGTTCATTCAAAAAAAACAAAAGGAAAAACACCCATTTTGAAATCGGTACAACATTATTCAAAATATAATAAATTGTCTCTCAATTGTGTTATTCGCAAACATCTTGAAATCTTATACTAGACGTTCTTTGCAGTTTCACCTGTATTTATGGTCTCTGCTAGTGCTCCTTGGCGTAGTAGCGTTTGTTTATTCCTCTGTTAAAATATGCACCTATATACATATACTATGTTAGAGCTAGTACCAAGTATTGAAGCATGTGAGTATTTAGTTATGTACCTACGTATGATGTTATTTGTCACGCCTTTAGACCCTGACGGCTTGACATGATGTTGATGTAAGGTGTCATTTGAATCGTCATAATAGTGGCAATGATATACATAGAAATACTATCATTGCATACTGTATATTTTAAATAGCACAAACATTCGGCGCTTTCACGTAATGGTCGTACGGCCCTTTACGAGGTCCCGGTATGGGTCGACGATCTGACGGGAGCCAACGACCCCATACTGCACAGGCCGCAACAGGCTTTGGCCGTCAGAGTCATGAGGATACCGCACAATTTCCTATAAGGCGGCGGAGGCGAAGGCTCTCGCGTCACTATATCAGTGGCGTAAAAAAGCGCGAGAGCGAGGACACCGACCGCTGAAAGTCTACGAGAGGCGTCGGTCCGAATTGAGGGGGTTCCTAGTTGTGGAATGGCGGGCGTGACTACTGCGCCCGTCATAGGCCTCAACACTATTGAGGCCATTCGGCCAGTATTTAATGTTTGGGTCGAACGGAGGTATGGTTAAACATATAGCGTAACGCAGATGCTTACCGGTCACGAATATTTCGGGAAGTAACTGAGATACATCCGCAGGGAGCCGGACGTTCGGTGCCATCACTGCGTCAATTGCGAGGAAGATACATAACGAGGACAGGGCGCTGCATGCTGTACAAGAGTTCTGCATAGCGCCGTGCCTTAGGGGCTGACCTCTCGCTAACAACGCTTGTGCGTGCCATGGTCGCGAGCGAGAGTTCATGGGATACAGTGGTCAGTTTTTGTGAAACTATTATGTTACAGAAGGAGGCTGTGGAAAGGCACACGGCAAACACGACTATTCGCGTATTTTAAAAGATGACTTAGGACTTGCAGCCTATATTAGACGCACTGGTCATTATTTAACTGATAATTAAAAAATGAATAGGGTGGTAAACTCAAAACTTCTTAAGCGATACGCACACAGAAATTCACACAAAATAAAATGTAGACCAGAAATTTTTACTATTGAACAATATTATAACAAGCAGAATGACTGAGATTATTCTCAAAGCTCTATAGAAGCTTCCCAATTAGTCAGCAGTGTACAACGTGGGCATTATCCGATTTCATTGATGGTTAGGGGGGGTGTTAGCTGTCAATAAGCGTCTGAACCATATTTTGTGAAAAAGATGCCCAAACATCTTCACAAGTGTATTAAAATTCGATTCATGACAAGGTGGTTACGCCTCTTAACTACACCATGTTCCATAACCAAGAGTCCTTTCAGCAAGAGCATCATTCAGTCATCTAGTCCCGATCTTAATCTTCTGATTAAGATGATCAGTATTTTAATTGTAGGAAGTTTAATAAATAATAAACTAACCCTTAGTTACTCGTGCACTAAAAGAGAATACAAACTATTTAACACGGTCTAGGGTGTTTGGCACCCCACGCAACTAAAAAAGATAACCAATAGCATATGCATGTAGCGTATATGAAAATACTGACAAACATTAACACTTAAGGACTCGCGCTTTAATTAGTAATACAAATATTATACTACAACGGGTATATCGGACCAGTATAATATCTTATGTTTATTCCAAAACTGTGAATGTTTACTTTCTGATAAGTATGATATGTGAATAAAGAAATATAATAATCAATCAAATACTTATATTTATTGTTTTTTTTTAATCAAAGTCACTACTAAAATAACAGGAATTTTACCATTGTTTTATGACGAGATTAAGGCTAATTGTTGGAATTTCAGTAATTAATTATTATAAAAACTTTCTATACTCAAAAACAGTAAGTAAATTATTAGAAGAAATAAAAATGAAATAACAATTTTTGTGCCAATAAACAAAAACTTTTTTTTTTGGGATAAAAATTAAATTATTGAGATTTCATTGTATATTAAATTTTGTCAAAAATGTGATTAAAAGTGCTTTTTGTGTTCTCCACAAATTGGTATATTACATTTAATACAAAATACTTTGGTTTTTCTATTCTTTTCCCAGTCTCATAGCCCAAGCGGGCCCGTTACAACCTGAAGCCAAGCACAACCTGACGTCCTGCTAGGGAGGCACAGCCTGTCGAGGGTGGAGTGGTAATACCATTACCTGGCCCATAGAACACATACTCCTAGGGCATACCTTGGCTCCCGACTATTGTCTGGATGACTTTACCCGTGTGGTTTTAGTCGGTTCGAGTCCGACATAACCGCATCATCGTTCACTCGATAAAGTGGTACCCGTGGGGGTTTTAACACGTTAAATAAAAAAAAAAGTGCCATGCCCATCCACTAATTTCGCAAAATTTCATCAGTATTAGTTTCCTTTTTCTTCATTGACATTGATCTACATAATAGGTGTATTGGTAGTTATTTTCTTTGAAATAAAGTAAAAGAATCAAATAAATGATAATGACATGATGGAATAAACATGTTCGTATTTAGACGCTAACTGGTCCAGTGGACCTATACCTACAAACCTTTTACGTCCATAGAACTATCGTTGAACGGTATTCAGAGCGGTAGTAGTAGTAGAGTATTCGCAAGCATCAAAATTTAAGAGATACTAAAAATGTACGATGGACTGGGTCCGTCAGACCCTCAGATAGCCAGTCCTTAAGTGTTAACTTGATCAAAACAGTACATGCAATCGTTGTTTTCCGTGATTGGAATATTAATGTATGATAGGAATAAGCAAGTGAAGTGACGAGAGGTCGGGCTTTTTCATTTTGAAGTGATAACTACTTATGGGAGGGTAAAGGTAAAACTACTTATTGGAGGGTAAAAGGTAAGTTCCCTTTCTTCCCTTTCTCTCAGGCGTACGGCAGCAGTAGTTTAGTTAAGTTTAAGTTATCACTTTATTTATTTATTTAAAACTTAATGCACAAAATGCACTGAGGCGGACTTAATGCCAAAGGCATTCTTTACCAGTCTACCTTAGGGTGATGTAGAGATGACTGAAGTAGGTGCATTAAACAGTAATAGCAAATAAATTAAAGAAAATAAAGTAGTAGGATACGGGTATAATTATCATATCAGAAATAAACATAAACATGTGTTAAATATATCTACAGAAATATAATATACATTATCATACACATACATATGCTTTACATACATACATATACATATTTATATATATTGTATATATAGTCTATCGTTGAGATGTATCTACCAGTTTCCGGCAGTTTCCGGAAGGGAACAGCTCGAACCTTAGTCTTAAACGACAGGCGACTAGGTGCCATCCTACTTACCTCCCTTAGGGAGTTCCAGAGGAGGACAGACTGAATAATGAAAGAAGAGTTGACGCAGGCGGAAGAATGATTTGGGCATAATAGTAATAGGTTGTTTGAAAATCGAAGATGTCTATTGTGGTTAGAGCAAAGAAACTGGAAGAGAGACGTAAGATACGAAGGAGAAGTGGGTGAGTCGAGTATGGAATACAGAGTGGAGAGGGCGCGTAGATGACGGTGCTGACGAATAGGAAGCCATTTCAATTCAGAGCGAAATGAGGAAACGTGATCAAACTTTAGTCGGGCGTCCCAAGATGTACGCGATTTTTTATATTTTTTTCAACTTGATACTCGTCTGGCATTCAAGCATTTCATTCATTGCATTCAGGTATTGGAATGTAAGCGTCATTTTCACTTGACACTTTAGAATTTTCTTCTTCTTTGTTTTCTTTATGGCAAGGATGGAGGATATGGACAATTCTGCCAAAGTCAGTCGTGCGCTGGTATGTGTGTTATTAGAAAGAGATTGGACAGTGAAATTCTGTAAAAACTCAGTCTCGTTGCATTTCTTGTTTTAGGGTTAGTACACTGAAACAAACATTAAAAAATACTACATGACACACTATGCTACACACAATATATGCATATACATATATATACACTATGACAATGTGAAACACAAACGAGACGTTATTAGTAGAAAGACAAAACAATGAAGGGAGTAAATAAATAAAGGGAAATGATCTTCTCCCTTAACAGATATCTCGACCCGTTAATTTGGCTCATCTCTTAACCCTAGTCCATATCCCACTTGTCAAAATCCTTTACAAATTCATTTTTTTTAAACAAAACTATTTATAGTATTTTTTTGTTTATTTATACCCTAACCATTTTTTCTTCTTCCACAGATCCACAAGTACAAACCATTATTATTTTATTTGTTGTCATAAAATTTTAAGCTATACTACTAATAAATCAACTTTCCACCTTGACGTTGGCAAAATCATCGGTAAACGATGGAGCCATTGTAGGAAAAAAAATATAATATAGGGAAAATAGTTAATAACAACATTCAGCAAAGTTTTTGAATAGAACTCGATACAAACAAAATATTTATAGCAGGTTTGTCTCTTCGATGCATCAAATGAAGAACGTCAACGTTTTCTCGATGTTGATGTATTAATAAAAAATCGGATTGGTTCGATGTATCGTTATTTCACATCAAGTAAATACATCGATGTTTTAAAGTCGTTCATTCCTACTCCTACCTCCTCACTCACTTCAGTCACTTGGAATCACTGACTTGATTCACTCAATATCAAATCAAAGCAAATACTTCCCGTAGTATTACTTCACTCTTTTGCAAATACTTTATTTCTACTAGCCTATATTATAGTGGGTGATGTATCGACTTTTTGTTAAGGTCAGCTAGGAATAAACTTTAGAAATACGTCGTAATTACAGGAACTGGTAATGAGGGATAAAAGAGGGACTCAGGCTCAATTTGAAATAATGTTAGATTTTATGGAACGGTATGTATTTTCTTTCAGAAACTAGACAAGTTTAAGGGCACAGTAGACCTTAAAATGTTAAATAAAAAAGGTTAAAAGGTTTAAAGTTACTATTAGGTTATGATTGAATACCTTATGCAACGAAGTAATTTATTCTTATAAATAAATTCGAAATTTATTTCATTAAGAAACAATGGATGTTATGCCTTTTACTCATTTAATTTTAGTCATTCACTATTAGTCTGTACAGTAAATCTAACCATTCACTATGAACGCACCTTAGGACATTGTCTAACACAAAGTATGTATATTATTCTAACTTAAATAAATTCACACATTCACACACATGCTAGGCTTAGGTATACATAGACTTTTATCCTTGAATATACCACAAGCTTCTTGTATAACTGTCATAACACCTTTCATCCATACATGCCCTCTGATTTTGTTTACTTCTGACCTGTCCTTTAAACAAATTAATTTTAATTTAATTTAGTTTCCATAGAAATCTATATGATCTCTGTGCACTAGGTATATGAATAGTAGCTTAACTAAAATCATATAAAAGATTAAACTGATCTTTTCTTAAAGCATGCAGGTGTATACTTAAATTCTTGAATTAACTTCCTGCTGTTTCAACTCACCTGAGATGTTCAGTATAGTTAAAGAAACTGAGCTACACATGCAATAGAGTAAAAACTTGCTAAAAAAGGTGAAAAAAGTATTAAACATTACAAAGAAATTATCATCACTAAGAAATATAATATGAAGTAAGTTGACCTTAATACCAGTGTTACTTATAATGTAAAGTTGTGCTACTATTTTTCAGCAATGGTGACATTAGCAAGCCCCCCCCAGGGTCACAAGGGCGACTTGATAATCTGCAGAAATGGCTTGAGCTAGCTGACTTGTTGAATAAATCTAGGGGAGAGCCAAAGCCATTAGAAAAGTGGCGAAAGGTAACTACCCCATTAATTGTTATGTATTAAATGAAGTAGCATCTACTTTAAGTAGTGCCATCACCCTCAAAAAGATGTATACATGGACAATGTTCTATTACAATGTATGTATCCATTATGTAAAAATATTCAATACAAGTATGACGGCTATACAGATATTGTTTAATAAGGAAGTAAACAAATACATGATAAGTCAAGTAATTCAAAAAATAATATTGTGGCATTACTAGTCATATTTTTAATAAGAAAAATTATGCTGTCATCAGATATGTGTAGATCCAGATAATACTATTTGGGTTTTATGGCAGTAAACAAAAAAAAATATATTGCTAATTATATTAATTTCTAGGCTTGGAGTGACCTCAAAAATAACACTAAACGGAAAATAAAGAAAATTAAAGGCCAAGGGGGTGATGGTCCTGATCTAACAGATGTTGAGAAGAGACTGTTGAAGTTGTTAAGAGAACAGAGTGGTTTAAAGAGAAGTTCAGAGTCTGATGATGATAATGAAATTCTTTTTAAGGTTTGTTGTTAAAACTAATTGAGTAAAAATTTTGAAAGATTCTAGTTAGCCAAATACTCAACATATCAAGAAATATGTTTAGACTGCTACTTTGGGTCAATAACCCTGGGTTCATGGATTAGTAAAGCAGCAATAGAAGCTCTTTTTGTCTTTAACTCAACATGCAAAACAGCTCCTAGTAGTAATAATTTACTATAATCATTTATAGGATTCAGGGGCTTTTCAATGTATCTACTCCTGCATATTGAAACAAAATTACATTTCTTCAAATTGTCACTTAAGTTTTGATGGAATGTTTTTGATCAAAGTAACAAAAATTGAAAAACAGGTTCAGACTCAGAGCCTATGTAATTGTTGTATTGATTTACCTAGCTAGGGAATAAACACTTCCTTCTAGAAAAATCATTAAATTGTATCTAGGAAGCAAAATATTATTAATCATTGGTGTATCCTAAAAATGATTTCGCATATATCCTGCATTTGTGTGTATTTATATCTGGACTATCTTTATTCATCTCCATAGAATTTTTGTATAGCCTTACGTTAATTTCAGGAGGAAATAGAACCAGATCCTTGCACAAGAACACTATCTCCTCCGCCTCAATATTTCTGCGCAGTCAATGGAACAGCTACACGTCGCAGAAAATCTACAGCATCTTCCTTTGCTTCCGACAGTTCTTCCTCAAATCAAACATCTGAGAAAAGAAAAAAACCTTTCAATGACGAAGTAAAAGAGGTTACAGACAGATATTTCGAATTTGAAAGGGAGAGGGAAAAGTTGGCTCATGAACGAGAAATGGCTAGAATAAAGCAGAATGAACAGCTGATTAGTATTTTTGGTAGGATGGTGAATGTTCTAGAATCGTTGACCCCAAGCATACACAAATATTTAAATCAGAATAACAATGAAGGTGGATGAAGGAAACCAGAGATTACTGCATGGTGATACAAGATATTCAAACATTTGTAGTACAATTACAATTTTCATACTAAGGGTTACTTAAAGTACTTACATACCTAAACTAGAAATTTTATTCCTTATTTAATGAAAGTACATCCTATTGTATGTACATTTTAGATTTTCAAATATGTACGGTAATTTCAGTAAGTTTTGTGGGAGATGCTGTCAAGTCGGTTTAGCTTACTGTAAATAGCACAAAATTAAACATTAGAGCTGTTTAGCCTGCTATATAAACTACATCTAGCCAGTAATAAATTACTAACTAGTGGTAAAGTGGTTGTAAATAATAATTGTATGTAATTACATGTGTAGTTTTCTTTAATATTGTAAAGAATATATTAAGTTTTCATTGATATAGGTTATGTATTTTAATACTAACCCCTTTAAAATTTCTTATCCATATTCAACAAAGTATAAATAAAATGTAATGGGACTAAATTATAATCAGTCAACTGGCCGTTATTACACATCTACCCATCCTTTCCGGGATAGAGGTGTCAGTCTATATATGTAGGTATGCATAAATATTATATTTAAGTGCCTAGAGACAACAGTTTTTACTACCCTTTCGAAAAAACATCCAACCCCATCACTTGGACTATTGGCACTCCACCACTGTGCGCTTCTCCAGAAGCTTTTTGCCTCGCACAACCAGCCTATAGAACAAATTGTCGCCTGTAGTATTTCCGGACCGCTACGACCTTCAAACCTTCAAGAAAAGAGCGTACTCCTACCTAAAAGGCCAGCAACGCACTTGTGACTCTTGAGTTGCGGGTATCCATGGGCGGCGGTAGTCACTTACCATCAGGTGACCCGTCTGCTCGTTTGCCCCTATCGCATAAAAAAAAACCCTATGGGCACGAAAACCAGTCACATAATCGACCATATCCGAAATAAATAATATCGGATAATTGAAATGACACCCTAGTACAAACTGTTTTCTGTAGGCAGTTTTAGGAATAATATATATGCATACACACTCACGCCTGTATCCACGAAAGGATGGGTAGATGTGTAATTAACGGCCATTTGACCGATTATAATTTAGTCCCATTAACGTAATAATTACGTAAGCTCATTGCCGTCATCCGGGCACTTTTGGCAATTAGATGAGAAATATTTGAGTATTTTGACAGAAAAAGGAGGATGGTAACTGATGTTGCTTATATTGGACTGTGCTTATGTTGTAACTGATGTAGTTAGATTGGACAATATGAGCAATAGTCGAGGTCAGTCGGAGGTCGCATACCTATATCTCGAACTGGCTGGTACCGGGAAGTCCGAGCCCTTTAACCCATTCACGCCCAAATAAAACTTCGCCGTGGAATCAATGTTTTTTTTTTATGAATTGATCGAAACTAGTAATGTTATTAGGAAAACACAAGAAAAACAAAAAAAAAAAATCTTCAAAGAAAAAAAAAGCCGTCCTTAAATGGGGCCACTGGGATTATAGTATGAAAATTTTCGAAACATGCTGCATTTTGTTGCGTAAACTTTTTATACACTTTTTGCAATGCCAACGTGATTTTTATGATGAATGGCACATCGTTACTGCTGGGCGACTTTTTGGGGGGTAGTGGCCTCTTTTATCATACTGTAAACTGGGCACTGCAGAAGGCATTGGAAGCAAAGTTTCTCTGTTTGTGTTTTGTTAGATACAACATATACGTGAACAGAACCCGCCACCATTGATTGCCCCGTATAGCAGTACGATATAGTGAAATAGGTTTGATCAACACCGCTCTTGTCGTATCATTGAAAAACGTGCGGGATGCCAACATCAACTTTTTTCTTCTACACAGTGCTCCTTAGATTTCCTAAGGAAAAAACTATCATAATTCGGTGGAGACACTGCAGACAGTGCAGACTATTGTCCAGCCACCGTACAAATAATATTTGGTTGAATTCATCAACATCATGATTTTTCTTCTTCATATCCTTTACTGCAACTTGAGGACACTTCTTGGTTCTTCCTTCGAGAACAGTGCCTGTTGCACGATTACCAGCACTGTGAAAATCTCGGAGAAATTCAAATCTCGTTAAGAAATTATCAAAATATACCGTGGTCTTTGGGACTGGTGTCTAGGTTTTCAAGCAATAACTTGACGACTCTTGTACCCAGTGGCTCTGTAGGATTGGCTCCTAAAGATTTCCCGCAATACAAATCGAAGGCGTAGCTGTATCCGTCGGAATTTGTAATCATCCAGTTTTTATCACCCACTCGCTCTCGAATCGCAATGGCTTGCCTCTTATGAATTGTTTTGCAGGATGTCGCCGTTCTTAAGTACTTCACGTTCGACTCGTCAATAGACAAGTCTTGATGAAATACGGGTGTATAAAAAAAATCATAAGTACAATTTTTTCTAAAGATTCGTCATCTATAAGAAGTGTCACAGAAGTGAATGTATCTTTTTATTTCCTCAAACGGATTTCTTGACATAGCTTTCTACATAATGGAATATTGCAATCGTCGTCTAAGCTCCAGTATAAACGTTCTCGAGGCAACGAAAGTCAAAAAAAGAATACCGAAAAAAGTTTTGAGTTTATCGACAGATATTTAGAACATATGATTTTTTTTTTGTGCTACATAAGACAACGAATATTGAACAAACAATGTAAAAACATTCTCAACAAATAGTTTTCCAAAAACGTTCTAAGGATTTTCATTTTTCAGTTCTATCAATTTACCAAGACGCGCTTGCACATTACCAACAGTGGAAACAAACACCGTTTTTAGTCATCGCTTGTTGAAAATAACCTGTCGATAAAAAAAAAATATTTACCTCTGATACACCCAACGTTCTCAATTGGGGACGACGTTATAAAACTATTCGTAATATAATCAATGTCTAACTAATTACATTTTAATTAATTATATTTTATTTTATTGTATATACTATAATTAAATATTTTATGTAAAAAAAGAGCAAAGTGATAAGAAAAAGTAACATATATGAATTCCTTTCTTTAGGTAATCACTGACTTCCAAAAAACTTTAACATCAACAATCAAAACTTTACAATCATCACATATTTGCGTTAAAAATAAAAAAAAGAATTGCTAAAAAAGTGTGAGTGCTTTTTTGGGTGGCCCCATTTGGGGACGGCTGTCGTATATGGGTTAACCAAAATATATAGTAGGTACAGTAGTATATAAAAAGTATAAGTGTCAAATATGAAGTTAAGATTATATTATCGCGTGTACTTGTAATATAATTATTTTGTATGTTTTAATTTAATGCCAATGAAATATTTAGTCAGTGAATTTTCATGATACAAAAAATTACTAAGTATAAAAACATTCACTTGTATATATACCATATTTTCATAGCTTTAACTATCTGCTCCGATAGCCGTGATCGTCTAGTGGTTAGGACCCTACGTTGTGGCCGTAGTAACCCAGGTTCGAATCCTGGTCACGGCAGTGTTCATACACTGTTACGGCGGAGCAATATTTTGGAATTTTCAAATTAAATTTATCATTTTTTTAAATATTTTATCGCTTATTTTATTATATTAATACTACTAGGTACATTCATATTAATACTTTATCGACTCTCCTTCAACCTTGTAAACAAATTATTTGATTAAATTTTTGCTGATAATAAAAGCCGAAGAAAGTTGATTTGAATGTTAACAAAGTAACAATTTTAATTTGATCTTTCTACTCGCATAAAAAGAATAATTACATTTTTTATTCTTATTATGCGTATAGTGCCATCTTTTTTGTACGTTATTAAGGAGCTTTGTTATCAAAGCGTACGAGTTACTACTTTTAGAACCATCTCTATACCCTAATAACCAATAGATGGCGTTACTTGTATTTGTTTTGGTACAGAACGCGCCGCAGCTGTTCGCTATCACAGAACTCCGTGAGAGAAAAGGAGTGGTGATTAGGCCTGTCTTCGCTTAAAAAATACGTTTTTTCTATGATTGACCAACATTTCGTTATTTGTGACCGTTACATGTGCAAGTTAAAGTCGTTCTACATGTGATATGTTGTTGGCAGTGTCGGAAAACATTTGCTAAATTGTGTAATTAACGATGTAAACGTTGGATATGACGTTTACTTCGTTGTTTGTGTGTGTGAGTAAGTGACAGCATTGCCGACGACCGTTGAAGCGAATCTTGTAACGGAATGGGTAGCTGTTGGATGTGAACGCTGTCTTCGGTAAGTTACATTGTTTTGACTATGTCATACCTAACCTATTTGATTCATGCCTGCCTTCGTACGCTCTCTATACCTATATTATATTGTTTGACCTCGATGAGATCTCGTTTGCTATTTGCCTTTGAAAGGCCATTTCTCGCGTTAGTATTTTTTTTGCACAGGCCGCGATAGTTCTGCACGAATTTTCTGTTTGATTAGCTTAATTACCGTTTAACGGAGCCATCACGATTTTAAATTAAACTTAAAGCATGATTTTAAATAAAGTTTATCATCAGTTTGTTTATGTCACATGGAATAAGATTGAATATTAGATTTATTGACAGCCAGCTGTTTATTATTGGTAAATAAAGGTGATGATAATGATCGTGATGTATGTAAAGATTGAATCAAGTGGCGGGCTGTTGTCTCTGCCTACCTCGATGAGAATTGAATGTATACCTACCCACTCGAGACATAGTATTAATCATGATAGGTACATACCATGCTGTACCTACTTTATTTTAATAAGTAGGTAGTTATAGTATTAGAATACAGTCTTAAATATTATATTTTGTATTTTATTTTTATTATATTGCTTATGTAAACAGTTTGCTGATTAAGCTAATGGCACAACACATTTTTACTAGTTCATTTCAAATCAAAGAGGATTTGGTACCGCTATTTCATTTTGATTGCTATCGAAAATTATTATTTTTATTGTCTTGTGTTCGAATAAAGTTTTTCTTTCATTACTTTGTCAAACAATCGAGTAGCTACCTACGTAAGTACCATTAAACACTCGACAAGTGGCGAGGGAAAAGTAGCAAGAATAGTGAGCAGGGAAGTACTGGCGCTTAATTAGGTACCCATATAATTTCATTCCTGTAACGGTAAATAGGTTTATCCTTATGTACTTATAATTCATATAGGTTGGTAGTTGGTAGCAAGGTTCTTACCAACTTTCATAACATGAACGGTTATTAAATTGAATAATTAGTCATAAAAAGTAGAATAAATAGGTTTCTCTTGGATGGGCGTGTACGCTTGTGTTATGTTTCTTTCTCGAAATCTTAATTGTTTTACCAAAATAAACATTTTTTTTAACGTGTGGAAACCCCCTCGGGCCGTCATCCCACCGGGGTTTTTGGTGGAACGGTGTCGGAATCGGACCGACTAAAACCACACGGTGTGCCATACTGCGCCTGAAATAGGAGGAATCCGGGAACAGCTTTGGTAAGACCTACCAAAATAAACCTAGCCCAAGTTACTACTTATAACATCTACTATCTCAGTGAAGTCATCAGTGAAGTTTCCGTAAAAATTGGTCTACCCGTTTCGGATATTAGCCCCGGAACAAACAGACGGACATTTTTTTATTTTTTTATTTTGGTATCGGTACATTCAGATACGTTTTATAAAAAACGGTTATTCTAATATGACAAACGGACTCTTCAATTTTATTTTGTTCTTATTTATATTTATAGTACAGAGTATATAGAGAATACACCCCCATTTACCCGCTTATTATAATGCACTGACACTCAACGAGAACAGTTATAGTGCAATGTGCAGTCTCAGAATGCTGAATTGAATACTCACATCGACAAACTGATCCATGAGAATGTTGACGATAATTTCATCGTAATAAAGAAATGGGACTTTTAAAAGTAAATTGAGCCTAATGGTAAGCCGTTACAAGTGTCAATAATTTGCAACACCATTTATGTCATGTACAATGCCAATTTTATCCCAAACTTTTAGAAAGTTTTAGTGTCGTGTGGTTCACGTGGAGTATTTTACTGAATCAGGCCACCCTATCTCTTCCCGGTGGTGTCGTAAAGGCGACTGTCAGACTGTTGTCTATCAGTCAGTACGTACACAGTCATACAGTGACCAGTTGACGGCAATAGCCTTGCTTGCTATTTATTAGAGGGACCATATTGTAGTAAGCAAAATGTGAGTGTTTAATACACGTATGTATGTATGTACCTTTAGAAAGATCTATTTACAAAGTACCAGGAGAAATAAAGATAACCTATCATAACCGTCTAACCGTTCTTCGTTCTTTTAGCTGTTCCACATTTCGGTGACTCAAATTCGTGTTGAGTTCTGCTGGGCTTTCTTTTAATTTATTTTCTTTTTTACTTTATAATTTTCAAAGGTCTGCTGCGATTGACATCATAGGATGCGTTTTAACACTCTTCGAATGATAGCTTTACTTGTAACTATTTACTGTGATCAAGTCTAGTAAGTCAAAAAATGTCAAGTAAGGTAGGTATATTATATCCATACAGGTACAGAAAGGTTAGTTTCTGTGCCTCTATGGATATATAGTTTAATGACAATATTATTGATATTATGCATATTGTAATTGTTAACCTGATCCTGCAATAGTGCCAGGTTTGGAGAGTGAAACTCTACGCTGGTTACTAGTGCATCACTCGAGTTTGGGCTCACATGATTTGTTTTCACGAGTTTTTTTTTTTTTTTTTTATACTATAGGGGGACAGACGAACAGACGGGTCACCTGATGGAAAGTGACACCGCTGTCCATGGACACTTGCAACTCGCAATTGCGCTGCCCGCCTTTGAGGGTGATGAGGGATGGGGGATGCAGGGAGCGGAAAGAAGAGAGGAGGGATGAGGAGATGGAAAAAAGGAAAAAGGAGATGAGAGGAGAGAAAAGGGGGGAGGGGGAATTGGGCCTCCGGAAACCTCACTAATTTCTAGGAAATGCAACGCAAGCGTTACTTCACAACCGGTTTTGTGTGAGGCCGTGGTATCGCACCGGTCGAGCCGGCCCATTCGTGCCTAAGCATGGCTCTACCACTGAAATCTAAAAAATTGGGTTTGGTGACCATGATGAGAAGTTGATGAAGCCAGAAGCTAGACAGCGGAACTCTTTAAAATTCTTCAATTAGTAGTCATCCTACGCCGTCTACTGCTGAACGAAGTTCACCCCCAAGAATCTCCAATGATTTAGGTCTTGAGCAGTCCTCGAGATTGTTTTTTTTTTTGTGTTTTTGTCACTTAGTAACAGAACGTGTTTTTATATTTTTAAACTACGCCAATTATTTCCCCATCAAGCAATGTCATATGGCAACACAATATAAGGTAGTAAACACAAGGACTGCTTTTGTAGCTAAGTTTAGAATTATGCCTAGGTCGCAGACTATTGTGCGATGAATGACATTTAACTAATTTAATTTGAGAATTACTGGTTTGTACTCCCCTTTTTATGGAGTTATAAAAAGGGGAGTACAAACCAGCAATTCTAATTAATAAAATATTTGGATTTGTGATATTGTCAAGCGATTTAAGCCCATAGATCTATAATATTTGAATATGTTGACTACAAAAAATTATGAAAACCTACTTGTTTTAAATGTTCATAATTATTAAATGTTCTTTAAGCGTGGTTTTTATTAGTTATATCACGCTGTATACATACGCACACTCACGCTTATATATACTAAGGGGTTAGGAGAAGTGTATTAAACGCCTACACTTTGCCAAGCAAAAGTCCCACATAAACCAAAACTACACTAGCGTCTGTTCTTTTATGTATTGTATACTTATTATTACAATTTTACTTCAATACACACATTTACTTATCACGTCCTTTATTAGTTCATACCAGGCATTGTTTATTGTTTGATAAAGTCAATATAGGTAAATTTTAATGGTCAGTGTTTATCAGTTATGTAAGTACTTTATTTTAGTGGCATATCGTGCATGCGCAAGAAGTGTATGTATGTGCATATGCCTGTCTATAAGTATGAAATTTCTTTATCACGAACTTAATTTCAGACGGTTAGATAAATTTTGATATATGATGTAACATTTGGCATGGTCTTATGAGTGAGATACATCTCGAGATAATGTCAGCATCGGGTTTTATATTTTTTTTACAATTTTACTTCTTGAAATGCATCGGATTGCACCTTAAGCTGTTGCGGTCCCGGTTGTAAAGAACACCTAAGACAGTCGATTTTGGGTAGCCAGTGCCCTCAAATGTCCTGCCAACTAGTACAACTATCGAATTAAGTTTACCCACAGGGTTGCGGAGGCCACTAGAAGCCAACCCCAATAGAAATGGGAAAAGAAGGCTAGGAAAAAGACTTACATACATAAATAAGCTCACGCCGTATCAGAGAGGGCCCGTAGGCAGAGGTGTATAAAATACCAAGATTTTGCCAATAAGTATTTGGTCCCACTAACGTAATAAGGGACTAGTCTATTGCTGTCAATCGAACACTTTATGACTGTATTTATATTATTACTTACTTCGACAGTTCGGTCTACTCAAAATTGAGTTATAAATGTTGAATCTAACCCAATATTGTTATACAACTGCCTAATTATATAGATCGGCATAACACTCATGGCAGCAAATAATGTATACATCACACGCATCGCCTAAAACTGTTTTAAATCTAAGTAATGTTTTCGTTCTTAGTAAGGTATCATTTAAGTAGTATCTATAAAGGAATAAACAAAACATTTCATAGATGTTATAAATCGTTACTGAGATAATTAAAACTAGTTGTACTGTACCCCAGTTGTCTCAGTTTGTTGACCTCTGTAGTGTTCAATACTGTAGTGGTGTACACTAAAGAGGTATACTTCAATTATTTTCTTATTTGTCGTTTCGCTTTCAAATGTAATGTGAGAACATTACGCCTTTTATAATACTCATCGTTTATGTACGCTTGTTTATGCAACTAGTCCCTATTATATGTTCATGTAAACATCCGTACATTCACGCCTATGTCCCCGAAAGTGTAGCCAGAGTGTTCACGAACGCCCACATTTTGCATCTCATAATTTAGTCCCACTTAGGTAATAGGGAGCAAGCTCATAGCCGTCATCCGGGTAGTGTATATACAATGTCTGATAGAAAACAGTAAAAAACAACACACTTAAAACTTCTGTCACTACCATAAGTTCATAACTCCAACTGCTATAGACTAAATACAGCTAACAATATTTTGTGGCACTGACAACTTATTCATACAGCCAACCAATCTCTACCGACATTATAAAAATCGTAACTATGTACTATGTGCGTGCGAGGTCGTTCACCCAACGATTGCAACTCTAAGGTAATAAATAAACACCCACATACAAACGAACGGTTCTATGCTCTAGACGATATAGAATTAAACAGTAAATTACTCTCTGCCTTTTGCTTGTTTTTGTGGTTCATTATCATAGCTCATACTTTGATTTAATTTAATTTTGAGCTATGTATCTCGCAGCTTATTGAGTACGAATTTAAATAGAAAAAACACATCTGTATTTCTATATCTACTATATATCAGGGGTTCCCAAACTTATTTTGTCTACTGCCCACTTTGAGAATAAATTATTTTTTAGCGCCCCCATTTTTTCACCTACTCAAAAACCACTAAACTCAAATTAAATTCATTATTGTGAGCTATATTAGCGGAGATTAAACATTCATTCTAAACGAGGCTTTTGCTATAACCCGCAAGAGTTAACTTGAGACCTGAGCGCAGTAGGTAGTACACAACGGCGCTCAGCTCTCGAGTTAACTTTTACGGGCTACACCTGCCAATGAGAGTGATTATTGAAACGCAACTTTATAGTATTCAGACAGAGTATCTTTTGTTCAAAACAAAACATACATAATCGATTCTAATATAAAAACTGATGTAGAGGATGAATCTGATGCTGTTTAATAAGTTTGTTGATGTTGTTTGAGTCACCATGTTCGGTAACATGTAAACGATTTCTCTTTTTAGTAAGCAGCGTTGCCACAGCACTAAATCCAGCAACAATCCTGAGACAGCAACAATGCTTCATTAGGTGGTAAAGTGGATCATCATCGAGCTGAATTGAGAATTGACTAGTCCATAGATGATTGCACAATGATTCTTCAATGTTTAAGCCATTTTATCGATTTCGTGTCTTTGCACAGAATTATTATTCAAAGGAAATTTTCGTATAATATCTACGGCCGGTTTATAAAGCACAGTGGTTATTACTTCCTTTATTGCTGTCAAAATTAACTCTTCTCCGATGTTGTGTGGTTTGCCTTTTTGAGCAATTAACAAAGAGATATTGTACGAAGCTCGAAGTCATCGTCGCCTAGCTTAGCAGCCGCCGAAAAGAATTTTGCTACACTTGGCTGAGTATTATGCTTCTTTTGTAGGTCTTGGAAATTGCTACATTCTTGTCTTTCTTATCTGGATGCATTTTATTCAAATGATCTTGCAGTATTGAAGGCTTTTATTGTTTCATTCCAAAATGTTTTTTGAACATAGAAGGCACAAAGGCGTAAATAGGTTTGTGGGATTTTCAATTAATCCGAACTTAATATATTCCGCACAGTATTGCCGTCTCTTCTTTTTTACTTCCGAAATTGTTTTATTTTGTGAAATACGTAAGTAAGTGTTCAACTTAAATACTGCTTATCTATTACGCGTGAAACCCCAAATAAAAATAAAGTAGGCAATACGCACCGACAGGAATAAGACAAACATGCATAAACTTGTTTATCTCATTCGATGCTCAGTCGGACTCAACAACTAAAAACAAGTATTCTATGAACCAGCCGATTGATACAGGAATGCACAAATCGGGTTATTTAACAAAAACTTCCTAATATATGATTGTCCGCGGTCTATTATCTACACAAATACATATAAGTATAGTTAATAACTATTAAAATGCGAGAGTGTGTCTGTTGCCTTTTTATTAGTTTGTTTGTGTACACTTTTGTTTCGAAACGGAGCGACCGATGACATGATTTTTATTTTATTTATTCAATAAAACAGGACAGATAAATGAACTACACAGAGAGTAATATCGAACCGAGTTAGTTTGAGCTTTCTCTTAATTAATATTGTAAATAAGTTAATAATAAGTCGAGGGCTCTACCGGTGTCTAAGAGTAGTATAAGATGAAATTACAAATCGCCCCCTAAGCCTCTACACAACGCCCCCATGTTATTTTCTGGGTCTCTTAGCTGTGGGCGCTATCGCCCACTTTGGGAAATGCTGCTATATATAGTCAGACTAGCCTGTTGTTCTAGTGGTTAGACATGGAAGGGTACTATTCCCACACGGGACAAAAATTTGTTGTGATACATAAATTGTTGTTCTGAGTCTGGGTGTTCTTTGTGTGCGTTGTTTGTATAAGGGTAAACCCCCTCACGACACAGGCATACTTCCTAGTGCGGGAGTAGGCTCCTTTAAAAACCAATACTCTTATTTAAATACTTTTCTTTCTCTAGCGGATTTACTTACAATGGTAAAGGAAAGAAGCATGGCTTTCAGGACGAAGTTCCAAAATAATTGTAATGGTTACCATTACCATTATTCAAGTGGATTTGCAGTATCGGGTTACCCTAAGTAGAATTTTGCTTCTTCAATATTCAAGCCTGTACGCCCGAAGGGACAGACAGAGTAGTAAACGCCCACATTTTGACGACTAGCTTTAACTTAGTCTTACTTACGTAATAGGGGTCGGAGGGGGGGCAAGCAACTATGTTGATATGGAAGTCACGAAAAGAAGAAGAAAGAAAGGATAGATGGAAGGAAAGGGATATTTCTTATACGGATAAATTGAGGAATGAAGGCAATAGCTCAAGCAGGTCAGGGCGTATACCTTATAGCTCAAACTAGCTGATGCCGGGAAGTCCGATCTCTAACCGACTCTCTTACCGACTTCTAAAATCCTAAGCCGAGGGTATTATGACTGCGAAACAAAAATAAAATGTTAGTAGAGAAAATATTTATTTATTACATCTTTACAAATGCGACCTCCATAGCTTCTAATCATTCTTTTTTGTTGATCACTTTAAAAACAAACGGGAATATTTAACCTGGCCACAAAGTCTTACAATGGCCTGAAAACATCAAAAAAATTGAAAAACAAACTCAAAATATTCTTTTTTCACTCAGTTTTCATATCAAACGCCAAAATTTTTCGTTTCCAGACTACACGTGTGACTGTGAATATATGTAAAAAAGTTGTAAGTCTATTTAAACGGCTGTCATTCACGATGACTGCGAAGAGAGCAACATCCAGAAAACTTCGTGAACTATCCGAGAAAGCTTCAGAGCCACCAGAAGTTGCTCTGGCAGCAATTACCTCCTACAAGAAACAGAAGGAAGTAAGCGATTTCATTAATTTCTTACTAGAAGCCCTTGACAGGAATGCAATGTGGTTGAACAACGTTGTCGATCGGCAGAAAAACTTTAAATGCGCATTGTTAGTAGGCGCCGGTCCTAATCGCTTTCAGCTTCAACAAATCATATATCCTACGACTGAAACTGAAGTATCACTGGAAGTAGAAATGAAGGACTCGGAAGACTATGACAAAGTAGCCATCGCCGCTCTTGTCCAAATGAGTAATTTAGACGAAGAGAACCTATTAAAGTTTATGAAAACTCGTTTATATGAAAATCACATGTTGCGAGAAGATATCGTGAATGGTAGAGCTTTGGGTATAAGTTTTGCTATATTAAAGCCTTTTGCTGAAAAACAGTATCGCGTGACAGAGAGGATCGCTATCGGTACCTCTTTGAAAAGTGTGGTACCTGTAAAAAAGCGACGCAAGGATGAGAAGTTGTTGTCAGGACCCCCTATTAAGAAAACCAGAAAGGTTGTTTAATAAGTAACATAATAATAGTTTTTGCTAGAACATTGGTTACAAAAAAAGTTTGAGACCCAAATGGACAGTCGTTACGGTGTACCGCAGTGCCATGTAGCATGTAATGGCAGCAATTTGGGTTGACTGTAAAATGCGAAGCTCACAGTAAATTATACTCATTTTTGCAATGATCGTTTCCGATTACCGATGATGAATGGGGAGGCATTTGTGGCAGAATGGCTACTACATTTTGATAACAATTTCATTTTACCCTTGTTTTATGACTGTAAACAAGTAATATATTCCTTAATATAAAGTTTTTTTATTTTCATTACTTAGTAAGTTTCAGTGAATCGCCTCGTAATAGATCCATTAATTAATATGTTAAGCTAAATTGTTTACGAAGTACGTTGCAAAGTAAAGAAGGAGAGTGTAATTAGATTCCGGTGTTCCTTTTCGTTAAACTGCGATCGTTTTTCTTCCGGCGTCGTCGGAACGAGCGTCCGACGCGTAGATCAATATCTACGGAATCAGGGCACCGTGCGCGGCTAACTTATAGCCGCAAATCCTTTTCGCCAATAACTTATTACAATAGCACTCGGCGTTACGTAACTGTGGAGAGTGAAACAATAGTTTTTCTGAGTCCGGGTAGCCGAGGCTTCAGAAAATGGTTTGTTCGTAAAGTTGTGATCTGCTTATCGGCAGGCATAAATCAATTTGAGTCATGGGAGAAGCTGAGTATAAGTTTGGTCGTTGTTGAGCCTTTTTATAACCTGGAATCGGTAAAGAATAAGGGAAGACTAAACGGTGCGTAATTAGCGAAATAGTGTGTAATTACTAATTTATCATTGAGTTCAGTATAATAAGGTAAGCTTACTTATCGGGAAGTATGAACTTAAGTTCCATGATTTGGTAATTTAATAGGCTTCATTTAAATTAGGTCTATATTGTTTTTTTTAAGATTAATGTTTACAGATTGTTAGCAGTTCTCTACGTTTATTAATTAAATCTTTCTTTGTGGTATATTTTATTTATTTTTATTTTATTTATACTTTATGCACAATATGTGACAAAGGTGGACTTAATGCCGTAGGCATTTTCTGCCAGCCGACCTTAGGGCGATGCAGAGACAAAACAAGGTAGGTGCACAGAGGTTAAGAAGTATAGGTAGTAGTAGTATAGCAAGTAGATATGTTTTTATATTAAAATATTGTATAAGTACCAGGAGTACTTTATTATATACATACTTTATTATAACATAATATTTTACATACACGTGTACATGTAATACATAAATATTCATAAATACATGTATATACATATAATATATATTATTAATTCGTAGAGGAGAGTTTAAGATTTAAAAGAATCTGATAAGGCATGTTTCCGTAACATATATTTAAAAGTACTCCGAGTTTTGGCTATCCTGATCTCGAGAGGAAGCGCGTTCCATAGAAGGACAGATTGAACGAAAAAAATTAGAGTTTACGAAGTCGGAGCGGTGAGTGGGACAATGGAGAAGCCGGTTGTTTGAAGATCTAAGATTTAGGGTATGGTTTGTGCCTAAATATTGAAATTGTGAAGTTAGATAGGTAGGAGGACTTGGAGAGAAAAGTAAAGAATATAGGGTAGTTAATGCTCGTCTGTCTACGTTGGCGAATTGGCAGCCACTTCAAGTTGGAGTGGTGCTGAGACACGTGATAATATTTCCGTAAATTGAAAACGAATCGAATGCAATTATTGAGAAGACGGTCAAGCTTATTGAGCAGATCTGCATTCAGGTCAAAATAGCACACATCACCATAGTCGATTGTAGGAAATATTAGTCTGTACAAGTATTACCTTAGTTTTAGGGGGCAGAAAGTTCTTTATATAATATTAAATACGTTTGTATGTATTTGTGAATCAATGCATGACTGAAGAAGGTTAAAATTGATTTTAATGAGGATATTACATTCCCGAGGTCATCATTTATACATACCATCTAGATGAAATTATCGATTGTGCTTATAGTTATTTGGAAAAAAAACTTTGAAGGTTAAGAATTAATTATGCTATTTTTTTTCGTATTTATCTTGTTCCTTATTTAATAGTAATCCATAATTTTCGAGGTTGGCTTTAAATATTAGTATACAGAATATTCCATCAAAACCGGATAGCATACATACCTACGAGGCAGAACATATTACAACAAAACATAATGAACGATCTCAAAAGTATATTTCTAGCTGCTGCAGAATTGAGTTCACGAGGTAAGAATTTACACTTATGAGTGATGTATCAACGGTAAAGTTATTAAAAAACGAGGGTTCCATTGCACCTGTCTATCTTTTGCTCCTATGTCTGCTCCACCATATTAAAACTGACTTCTTTGTCCCCTTTGCTGGAAACCACATGTGAAAATTGAGACCGATAGGCAGTATCACAGTCTACAGAGCTAATACCAGTTTATAAATATTTAAGTTTTAAAGATAATTTTTAACCCACATTAAGAAATATAGGTTCTGTTTCATTTTATATTTTGTAGGTGATCTGGTATTCTTCTCCATATATTGCCCTGACCTAATTTATGGAGTGCGTAAAGCACTACATACTAATTGTTTAAATAGGTGTACCTAAGGTTTGTAAACCTACTGTGTAATTTTTACTCAGAAAAAAATCAGAAGAACAATTCACACAATATTAAACAAGTAAAAGGAAGTAGAAATATATAAACACAAAAATGTTCACAATGGCGGCGGAATTCTTCAGGCGAGTCTTGGGAGCGACATATTACATTTTGAGTGTCGTCAGAGCAGTCGCGAACAAATGCCAAGTGCTTGTCTTGTCTTCTGTTGTTAGAAATGATGCACGGTTTGTATCTTATACTCAAATATTGTACATAGTGTATGTTTGTAGTGTTTAACCCTATCTCTTTCAGTCTCCTTAAGTGATAGGCAAACAAAGACAGCATTGCCATTTTAACCACGGCTTTATCATCTTGATCTAGAATATGTATATATGAATGTTTTTTTTATTTATTAATCTATACGCATATAGAACAGAGGCTAACGTAATGCCTAATGCCTTCGAGTGATATGGAGAAAACAGGAGGTAGATGCATTGAAAACATCATAATTTAAATTGAATAAAACTTGTTTACACATACATACATACTATTATATCCTGAGTGAAGTCATAACGGACTTTCCTGGTAACGATGGCAAGGAACAATGCTATAAATTGGCCACCTACTGAAGGTTCTTACAAAGCCGGCTTTGTGCTCTCTTCACTGGTACAACGTACGTACGTATATACTCAGAACCAGACTGCTGCGTATTTGTAAATTACGTAAACCATTGCCCTATGTAGGGATCGATCCCACAACACATTACGCTTTGGCGAGGTGCCCACAGCGACATTGGAGCCATCTATGCACATTGATAGTAAATAATATGCTCGTTAATAAAATATAGTAGCGTATCAGTTATCGGTGTCTTATATTTCTTACCTATTATTTTTTTTGATTACAATTAATCCCTTGTCACTTATTCTAATTACAATTACAGAGTGCAAGCGACTACTTGCACTCTGTAATTGTCTACGTCACTACCTGCGTCTAAAAAGATCTTAAGCTGGTAAGGAATAAACAAATCTTTAAATATTTTAGGAATAACGGCTTGATATAAGAATGAGAGAACTTTGCTATAGTCTGTAGTCTTCCCGAGTGGTTGTCGGTGGAGTAGAATAATGCGTCCCCAATTCTTTCCGTGTGTGTCGTAAAAAGAGACTAAGGGATCGTACTGTTATCTATCAGGCAGTATGTGTACAGTCATAAAGTGCTCGATTGAAGGCAATAGGCTTGCCCCCTATTGCGTTAGTGGCACCAAATTCTTATTGGCATAATGTGGGTATGTTATACCTTTGTTCTTCTGGCTGTTCCCCTGGTGTTACAGTGGAAAATTTTAAGCGCTGTACCCCCGCGCACGAAACTCGACTAAATGAAACCTGTTTTATTGATACAGAAAGTTAGTATGTACCTATTACAAGCTTATTACAACATTAACATTTAGTGCACTTTAGATAATACCGAAATATTACATTTGTCTGTACCTACAACGAATTTTATTATTGTTTGCAGTTTTGCTAACCAAATTATTTAAAATATATTAAGAGGGTGTTTGAAATTAAACAGATTTCTGAAATATTTTCAGTTTTCGGAGAGCATCATAGAACTACGAACATAGTAGAAGCATGGCATGCAAAATTAAATAGAAAAATAAACAACAATAACGTAATTATTTTAAGTTTTCTAAATGTTTTGATCAAGAATGATAACGTTATAACAACACAAATTTAACAGTTATAATAACGGTAAAAAATATTATGTATATCGTGTATATTCAACGCAGAGATTCTGCCAAGGTAAGTATTTCTAGAGAAAAAAAACAGTCTACAAAAATATAATCGCCATGTTGGTAAAAAAGATAGAGAAGAAGATGATTTCTTCATAAAAAATAAACTAATAAGTGACGAAATAAATGTCGTAATGCACATAGACAAATATTAGTCTATTTGAGAATAATCAAAGAGACAGTCATCACAAAGAGGTTCAATATCACGTCTTAAATAGGTATGGGAAAATGTAATAGTTAGGTATTATATAAAATGCACTTAATGGTAATGTTGTGATAAGCTTGTAATAGGTATGTACTTACTTACTGTGTCAATATAACATGTTTCATTTAGTCGGGTTTCGGGGCCGGGGGTACAGCGGTTAAAATTTATCCATATAAAACCAGGGGGACAGTCAGGGGTACACAGTAAACCCGTCATGGAGGATTGGCTAGAGCGGCGACATAGCAGCCCTCTCCCGGTTGACGCAGATATTTACCGGACACGGCTGCTTCGGTAAGTACCTGTGACGTATAGGCCGGGATCCAACGTCTGCTTGCCACCACTGCGGAGGCTGTCGCGAGGACACTGCACTTCACACCTTATCGGAATGAACAGCGTGGGCGCACCAGCGCCTCGTACTCGCGACGACTATCGGTGCAGGAAGTCTCTCGCTAGAGACCATGATTCTGTCCATGATCCAAAACGAGAGTGCTTTTGATTCCGCCGCCTCATTTTGTGAGGAGGCGGCGGAGAGGATACGATAGGAAAAAAAGGGATACAGGAAAACTGAAAAACAACTTAGGAGATACAGATATGTAAGTATGTATGTACAATCTGTAATTGGTAACCACTTAACGTCATTGATAAGCTTAAATTAAAGTTGGATCGTTATGCAAAATGTTGTGTTGGACACATTGAGAGAGGTGGTATCTACAAGAGTGCTGGGGTAGTAATTCACTTAGACTTCGGCAAAACCGTGTGATTCATTATGCTAAAATAGTGAAAACGCAGTAACGAGGCCTGCAAGTTATTGTCAAGTTATTTATATATAAATAAATGTGTGATAAAATAACTTACTGGCTCTGTAGTTGAAATAGAAAATAATTTATATTGTTTCTGAATTTTAATACCTTAAAACGTTTTAAGTCCCATTTATAAGTAACGTTGCTCTCTCATTAAAATTGTTCACCCGTACATTGTGTATAAGTCGAATCTTAATACAAATTTATTCGAAAATGCAAACAAACCTGCGTTTTTTTCTTTAGAAAACACTAAAACTAAAGCAAGACAAAGCGCTGTGAATTCGCAAACGTATACTTTAAAAATGTTAAATTTCTTACAGTATTTATTAAACGGAACCCGCAAAGTTTAATGCCGAAAATCCCACCGACTTAATATAAACTGCCGGTGAAAAGAAAGTACGAAATTGTGGAACGAGGTAATAACAATTTTATAAGAACAAATAAATGCATCTACTATGCTACGGGATATAAAGAACCTTCATAAAATGAAACTGCTTTTATGGTTAAATTTTTATTTTAAACATAGAAAGGGATTTTGATGGTCCTCCCACGTCGTTGTAACGCGTTACGTTTAGATTTAGGGCTTGTGTGCAATAATAATACGCAGTGGAAATGGTGATTTATTTTGCGGTAGCGCTACCTTGTGCTGATTTACTGTAGACATTTTCGTTTGTATGGAGATTTTTCGCTAGTCCTCGGCGCTTTACGCCTATTACGATGAAATTTGGATTGTGACACATTTCCGTAACCGCATTTAAAAACTTATTGAGAGTAGAATAAGTTAAGTGAAAAGACCTTTTATCTGAATATGTAGCGGTCTTAAACTACTAAAATTCAAATCATTAACCGATTATTTAAACAAACATGTCGGGCGCCCCCTTGAACTAATGACCATTATTCTTGAATTAATATCAACATTTACTGCGTAGGTGTCACTTTGGGAACATTACCGTGTCCTATTCGTAATTGGTTATGTAAACAAAGAAGCCTGCGCCAAAGGACTATCTCAAATCATTGCATATTTAATGATCTCTGAAACGAAAGCTCCCGATTTGCTTTAAAAAAACTTCATGGTATTGGCGCACAGTATTAGAAGAGGAACCTTTATAAAGACATTACACATTGTTACACAATTACATTAAATGTTTTCGATTTGAAGATAAATATATTTTCGAATTGTAGGTAAGACATGATACGTTTTTGGATTGTTTTTATTTTATTAAAGTAAGGGGGGCAAAGTTGATTTCAGATATTAATTTCAAGTCGCAAATTTGATGTATAGTCGATAGTCTGGTGAACGAGCGACTGCTGTCAGAGTCATGGTTTACTTGGGTGGTAGGCAATATCAGTTATGTAAATCTTCACCAGACGATCTTACACCCATTAAAAGAATACCTGACGATTGTTTTACTATGTGCAACTTTTCAAATTTGCAATACTAATAATGTCATATAATTTAGATAAAATGTGTTTAAAGTACCATGAAATGAATGGACAGTTAAAAAGCCGGCAGAGTGAACATCTGTCCTCGGGTAATTCATCGACCCGGTTCACCTGCCACTCGACAGGTACTTGTTTTATGGAGGGGGACATTGTTCCCATTGTTTGGTATGTAGTTACTTGTGCAGCAATAGTGTGTAGATATGGCTTGAAAGTTTTTACGTATCAAATCGCGTATTAATATATATTACTCAACGGAGCCGAAAGGTAGGAATTAGATTATTGATGTGTGTTAAAATATGTTGTGGTAGTGTATCAATTACTAAGCCGTTATTCGTTTTTATAGTCCGGATGGGAAAGACTACATTTGACCCTCTCAAATGTTTTAAGCAAATTTTTATCCAAAGTCATACTAGTAACGTAGTTCATTAAGTAATTAAAGACAACAAAACCTCAAATACAAAATATGAACAACATAACAGTCTGTTTAATAGATTTCAACAAAACGGAACACTGTTAAGGTTATCAAATTCGCACTGCATTAATCAATAGCAAACAGATTCCTCGACCTGTAGAATGTGCTTGATTTTTGAAACGACAGCAACTTCGTGCTATTAGACGATTGTAGCGCCGCCGGTGGTTGTCTGCGGTACTACAGCTTTGCTACAATGCACGGTATACCGGTTTGTATTTCTGGAGATAGATACACAATATCTAATAAACATTGCACAACCGTAGAGCAAACATGTAAGCATCATGTTTTAAAAGTAATTTTATTACCTTAACTAGTAAGTACGTTGAAAATTATTGTTTGTGTAAAACTAATAGGTTACCGTTACATCCCATTAGCCATAAATTATTATTACTTTTATAAGACTTGTCACTCCTACGCATAACAAAAACTTGAACTATTGGCAAAACATTTCCTTGAACTTACCGTGACCAATTTGTCAAAGTACACATTATTTTTGTATCGTTCCCAGTAAAGCGTGGGTGTCATTTTTAGGTAGCATAATAAATTCATCGAAGGATTTGCCTTTAAAAGGCCCACCAATTTTACCCGGAGACGGCCTTTCCCATTTTTTGATAAACGATCCGGTTGATCGAACCCCTGTCTGTAGAAGGGTTCCAGTTTTTTGATAATATCTCGTGAGAGGACAAATTTCTATGTGATACGGGCCTAACTGGCCTTTTTGGATGATAAACCCCTGCTGGGTGTAATAGACGTATGCTGGACGGAACATCATGTAGACAAATTTGCGTTTTATTGGTCTCCGGGTAGTGATTACTGCTTTGAATAAAATAAATTTGAAAAGTACATATAAAACGCGTTAGTACCACTTATACATATGTATACGTTGTGTTAATTTTCGAAATTTATACAATTTGATGTCAGTCCTCACTTGGAATAAAATATGTATGATATTTTAAGGTTTCCTCAGCACTTACGTAAGTATAACTGCAGTGGCAGATCACATTTCAAAATCCGTCATCCATAAAACATGAAAACTTTAAGTAGGAATGGAGAAAAGAAAATCGAGGTCGTTTTCCATGAAGGCAATAAATATTATTAGATAAATATGTATCATTGTCCCGTGTCACGGCGATGTTTCGATAAAGAGATGGGATCTTGTTAGGGTAGGAATTCAAATAGTTTGCGCGTTGAGAGCAAAAGGCTTGTTTGAGCTTTGTCTTCAAAGAAATGCTCGTCTGTTACACGTCGATGTATCGTTACGTGTTATTTTGTAATAATATATTTTATCTTTGATATGAACGCAAACGTGACTTGTAACAGAATCCGGAATGGTTTCAAAAATATCTCTACTTCCTCATGTATGTTACTCCGAAATAATACTGTAGACAGCGTAAACAATTGCCCTATTTAGCAGAGTGTGGATTAGTGGGACTTTTTTCCGTACAGTCACGTTTTTAATTAAATGGAATTTATAGGGAGTGCTCGTTACATTATGCAAGTCACATTTTCACATGTGACTTGCTTACTTGCTTTAGCTGGATGGCTTTGTGTATTACATGCCAATACCACCCAACTAAGTTGGGTGGTATTAGTTGGGGCCTATTCAACTTTGAAAAAAATTTGCGTCACTATGTAAAGTTTAATTTTAGGACTTATGGGTAAAATATAATATATTAATGATGAAAACGAATGGTTTTAAAATTTAATATTTATTTCGACTGCACATTTTTTCAACATGCCATAATTGCGAAGACGTACTGAACACGTAGAATTTGACAAAAAACAGATAAATCGAGACCCCCAACAAAACTTATGTGTGGAAAATAAATCTGTAAGCGGATACAAGTTTATCCGTCCTTACAAAATAAGGGAACACTGCGCAGCGTAGGTCCTCCGTCCTCGGAAGTTGGATGACGAATGTCCACGTCTTTACCCTGGGACGGGTTATATAATGCGTAAAATTACTGTCTTCAACTATCTTCATATGTTTCGTGTATAACCTTTTCTTCTGATATACGTTTATTTATTTAGGACGGTATAAATCACTTTTGGGCTACACATATGTTTTAGTTGGACTAGCAAAAATGTCGTTATATTTGAAGTTCTGGTGAATTTAATATTTTATTTATGATGCTACAATGATTTGCATGTTACTTTTACTGTTGGGTTGTGTACGAGTTTTAAGGTTTGTAAAGGGTTAAAGAGTGCTTAATATTATAAATTGTATACTTAGGTATTTATTGCTTCTCGTATAAAAATATATTTACAACGGGAGAAATATGTACTTAGGATACAGATAAGGATAAGTGGTAATGTCGTATGTGTTACATAATTATTTCGTTAAATTGATTTGGAAGCGTAAACTTGTACCTGTATATTATTAAGCAACATAAAATATCACTATCTGTTTCATATTTTAAAATAACAATTTATTGATAACCTTTTCAGTGCTGCGGTTGAACTTTAGGTATTGTATTTAAAAAAATATACCTTAATATTTACATGCATATACATATATGCAAGTTTTGATGGTTGTAACTCAATCATGCCAGAATGGCTGAAAGGATCTAGATGCGATTTGAGACTGTGATAGATTAGTCTGGAAAAGCAGATAAGGTACTTTTTACAGCGGACGTAGTCGGTGGCAACATCTAGTTTATTATAAATCTTTGAGAGATTTCTCGAGCGCAAATGAAATTTCTGCTTTGCTGCCACACGCTTATTACAAGCGGTGTGGCAGAAATTTGAAATTCTCATCGAATCAAAACACTTAACGAACGCTTTGAGACAGTATTAGTTGACAGAGTGAGTTTTATTCCCATTTTAATCGACCCATATATCCGAACTAGAAAGCAATGAAATTAAAAAAAATGCTCAGACTGTTGCTCGTAATTAAATATTTATAATTTAACTCTGTAGGTTTTGCGAACAAAGCTACGTTATTTACGTCTGTACAAGCCTGAACTGCAGTAAAGTCCTTCGCATTCACTATCTACTTCTCAGTGTTGTTGTGCATTATTGAACTTCCTGCTGAGTTCGTATCTTAAACATGCACGGCACTGAGCGGCGGCCACGTGCGAATCACTCCACTTTAATTAAGCGGTGATTAAAGTTTTGCGACGGAAGAAGAATTTCCCCGCCGTCCATGCGTTGTTGGCGCCCAACGTGGGACCACTTTATTAATCTTGTGTATTTCGAATTATTTTTAATAAAAGACTTGCTTACAAAAGCCTTTGAAATTACGTCGAGGTACTGTAATAAATTATACATGGTTGCTATTATGTTTTATAAGGGATGAAATAAGGGGAGTTATTACCCACTCTTACGTTGTGCAATCGTGAATCTCCCGCTGTGGCCGTATCTGGAGTATGTTTAGAGCTGAACTGTAGTCACGTATGTGTTTAATTAAATGGTGATTAAAGTCGTATGTGGACTAGTGGAGCATTCGCTACCTTCATTGGCTAACAGGGAACACTTTTCAGGAATTGTTGTTTACGCTTCGTATTGAATACAAAGTTTAAGGAGTATGTTGTACCGTTTTACTGGAATTGTTGTTTTTGTTGAAATTGTTGTTGAGTTTCGTTTTTTCCCTCAATTTGTTGTTAACTTTCTAATTTAGAGGTTCTTGAATACTTTGTGAATTTTCTTTTTTGTTTCGTGTAAGCAACTGACACACGTAAACTTGAAAAGTGTTTGAATGATATTTTAGTGCCGTTCATGTTTCGCTTAAAAAAATATACTTATGAATTATACATTTTGAAAGGGATACATAAATGTAATGAAGTGTATACTGTATAGGAAGTGATACTAAATTTTGTGTAGCACAGAACATCATAGGTAAATCTAGTCCCAATATTGGACAAATATCGAGGACTCTAGGGGGAGTTCAAAAGTGTAAAGTATGTCTTTTTAACACTATTATATATTATGTATAAAAAATAATCTGTTTCATAACGTGTATTGTAATTTCAATGAATGAAAAAAAAGTGATATGAAATGAGAGCGATCTATAGTGTATTGGAGTTGTAACAAAATGGAAACAATTTTCTTTGTCGCTTTCCTTTTTCGCAATTGACCGTTATCTGCTACACGTTTACGTCTCTATTTCTGTGTTTTGTAATACTTTATTAGACAATTTTAAGTTTGCCTTCACCGATCTTCGTTTCTGTATCAAGATCGGAGGCGAGACGAGGACCGGGGGTCCCTAATCGTAGTTCATATAATGAGGACGAATAATAATTCAAAAGCCTCTGTAAAGAATCAGAAAGGCCTCCAGTTCAAAATATATTTATCGTTTGCTTAATTAGCTATTAGGAGGTCCCTTTTTGGTGAGAACGACGACAATTAATTTACAATTATGTACGAAGGGCTACACAAAGTCTTATTAAATAAAGTGTTTCAAAGACCGCTCCCCCATTAATTTCGGTAATTTCTTTTTTACATGAATCTTTAATTACCAAAGATTTAATATTTAAAAAAATCTTTAATTTCCATTTTTTTCTGTTGTATTGAAATTAAATTAAAAAAGAGAACATATTTTTATATGTAGTTATAATATACATATAGAGGCCCAGCGGTTGTGACGTACGTGAGTAGACTACCATTAACTTCTATCAGTAATGATTAATATTATAATTGATTATTATACCTATTTTGTATGTTAAAATGTATAAATCAATATTTAATTCCTGGTTTCACAAAATGTAAAATTACGGTAAGAGGATAATTCAACGACCATTATGTTAGCGACAGTTGTGAAAATACATTATTCGTTAGATATATAGACGGTGTGATTAACAGTTCCTGAGTTTGATTGTCTAAAAGTATCAATGTTTCAGGTGTTCACAAGTTAGAGTTTCAATTAAAGATTGAATGTTCAAATCCAGACAGTACTCCACTGTTCATATATTATTTTATTATAATAATTTACCTTATATTAAATATGTGTGGGTCTTAGTGTCGGCCGACCTACGTGCTACTATTACCCAAAATTTTCACGTAAATGTTTCCCTGCCATATTTATTACGTTCTTGCTCATAATTTTCTCAAAACTAAGTAATAAACTTAACATATTTCTCATCGAAAAATGTAAAGCAACTTCATTATCACGTTGTTACTTTCACTTTACCCACAGAAACTCGTCAGGGGTACATTTGACGAATATTTTTCGTATATAAAGGCTACGGTGACGTGTCTTTATTAAAAATTCAAATACTAAGATAAAACCTCTACCCTCAGACTCTTGTAAGTGATCTTCGAGGTCATGATTGAACATTTTTATTCATTGCCGTCTCCAAGTAACGAGAGAATTATTTCAGTCGCATAGGCTTTTGTATATTTAAAGTAGCGTGTAAGTTTTAGAGTTATTTTTTTACGTATACGTGTGTGTTCATTTTTACCCTACTATGTTGTTATGATTTTTACCGCTATTTATGAAGTTATCTATGTTATCCTGTTCCTTTACAACTTCTATAGTACTTCTTATAATAAAGCAAATTAAGATACCATACCCTACACGTTACATTACATTAAACACGGCGCTCTCAAGAGGAGAAAAGAAAGGGCTTCTAAACATTGCAAATTTTCAAATCATCGAACCTACCTAAAGCTCATAATATGTATAATGAATACGTATTTTATAACTTCAAAATAACTAAATTACAAATAGCCGGCATTTTATAATTATGTAATTGTCAACACAAGCTGAAACAGATATGAACGGTGCAGGGACAATTAGATATTTGCTGAAAAAATACATTAATCTAAGCAAGATCTTTATTGAATACACATACAAAGTCATTAAACTAAATTTATCGAATATACAGATAAATTTAGATTCCTATTTTTACTATCTTACTGCATACATACATCTTGCCGACCATAATTTAGTCCCAATTAAGCATAGGGGACTAGCTTATACCCTATCTTACTACAATTAAAACTAAAGTTTGGATGGATGTTTGATACTCAATAACGCAAGAATGAATCTCTACAAAATTTGATACAGAGATAGATAGGTTCGAAATTTCCGCGTACGGAGTCACGTGTAGCAGCTGCTTTCAAATAAATGTCTAGTCTTTAAATATTATCTACTAGCAAACCCGGTTCGCTTTGATGGGCGTAAATAATTGTAACAATAAAATTGATGTGGGAGAGTGGCGAGGTGCATATGATAACACTGTGGTTCGAAGAGGTGCATTTCACAACACTGAGGAGCGAAGAGGTGCATTCGACAACACTGAGGAGCGGAGAGGTGCGACTGGCAACATTGAGATGTGGAGGGGCGAGTCGTGGAGGTGAGGGATGTAGTCTATAAAAGCGGTGTGAAGTGATTATGTTGGTCTTTTTCAAGTTTGGAAGTGAAATGTAATAATAATTAAGTGTCTAAGTATTTTTTCATTGCATTTAGTTTTTATTTGTTACTCTTCTACTCTTGTTATATAATATTAGTGCAGACCAATAACACTAATAAAATAAGTAAAATTATTTGTAGAAAAAAAAAACAAAATAAATGTGTACTTTGTGCCAGTGCGCAGACGAACATTATGTATTTCTATTGCAGCGAAATGATTATAAAAGTCTATATCTTGCGTTTTTGGTTATCTCAAGTTATCTTCTCAACTATTCACCAAATTTTCTTGTACATTGTTTTATTTTATTTGTAACCGTTTGCCCAGCGCACGCGGATAAATTGTATATCTGGTTAATTTTTGTTCTACTTTGTTCGCAAATTCTGAAATTTTACACTTAAATAAGGTATATATCATAATAAAATAAAGCCTATGTCACTCAGAACGAGTCTAGCTTCTTATACGTAAAAGAATTTTTAAAATCGGATCACAAGCAAACAAGGAAACTATCAATTTTACCTCTTTATAATATAAGTGTAGATAGTAAATATTATTAAATATTAATTCATCTATCATTCATTCACTTACACGTAACAGACTGTGGAAAAAAGTGGAAGAAGAAATATGGGATTCTTAGAGCGCAAGGTTTCAATCGTGGCTGTATTTAATTAAGCACACCCCACGGGGTTTACCCTGTTACGGTGTTACGTCGAGATTTTATTTCCCTCTACCCACCCCGTCTATAGGAGTAAATAAATAGTGCTTTTAATACTAACTGATGCAAGTTGTTTGATTAATGTTCCTTTTAGATGATGAATAAAGTGTAATTGTTTTAAAAAATTGTCGACAGAATGAAAAAATATGTCAGTAGTTTGAAAATAAATAAATCAATGGCTTAATTAATAATTTATTTATTTTAGCCGACATGACGTGACTATATAATTTCTATGTGTATTATTTTTACCACTTAAAAGTGGCATTCATTTGTTTAAAATCCTTGTGTATTGATGAAAACGATTGATTTAGAGCAAAGTTCAAGCTTGTTGGTCACCTAAGAAATATGACAGGCCCCCAGCTAAGCTAAATGCTCGGGTGGGTTCACGACGGTATTGCAGTGGGTGGGGTTCGAACCTGCAACCACGTGATCGCATGTCCGACGCTTAAGTAATTACGATACCGCTTAATTAGTCAACAACATCAACAATGAGGCTAGACGACAGATTTCATTCCTTTTGTGCTACTGGTGGCAGAGTTAGTGACACAGGTAGAAATGTGTAGTTTTCACAATCCTAATATATACTCGTCCAGAACTACAGCGCATAGGGTTGCCAGGAGCCCGTTATGACCTGTAAAAATCTATCTTGTCCAGCCTGCCCGGATTATGACAGTCTCAAAGAAGAGTGAAAGGTGAGGAGCCACTAACTTCTCATTACATAATTCAAAACACTAGTTTTAACTATCAGATGTTTCCATTTTCTTTTCACACCATGGTTTACTTTAGCATACATAAACCTGTTGTATATACTTGTTCTAGAATATAGCGAATACTTATTGTATATTTTGATCTCGCAACCCTAATCTCAATCAGAAATTCTAAAAGAAATAGATTAAGGAAACAAAAGATTCTATTTCAATAAAAATAAAATAAGTTTTTTCAATCCCAACTACGTCTAAATAACTGCCTATTATGGAGCAGACCTCCGTTTTTTCCTATTCAAATTGAATTGCCAGGTCTGTTGCCGTCTATTGCCCAGGGGAATTCCCGAGATTAATTCAGGTCGGTGCTTTGTGCGATATGAATTATTGTTGGCCTTTGCCGGTTAGATAGGTGAACTTGTTTCTCTAATATGGCTTTGAAGTTGAACTGTTTCTGTTAGAGGGGTATTGTGTAGTGTGTGGATCAAGTGTTTGGAATTAAATAGCTGGACATTATGTCATAGTTCAGCGATTTAGTTTTTTTGTATTTCAGGAGCAGCAAAGATCTATTCAAACAATATATTCAAAAAGAAGCATGTACATATGTTTTGTTATATTATATGTACTAATGACTATATAACTCTTTTATAGAACTTTGTAAATACATGCCTAATGTAACGCATCATTAAATAAGTAATGAAACGCATCATATTAAAAGTATAGATTGTAACCATATATTATATCGGTGCTCTAGATATGATTTTTGTAACATAAATCATTTTTTTTTAGAAACTGTGTCACAGGTGACTTTAAAAACCTTAAAGCATTAGTCACAAAGAACAAGTAGACTCTATAATATCTCTACTACATCTACATGTCTTTTCAGACATCTCACATACGGCCGACTGATCCCAAACCAAGCGGAGCATATACTAACTTAACCAGACTGCTGTTATATATACTACAATATATATATATATATTTCTAAATACATACATATTATAGATCAATTACAGACACAGAACAAATAATGCTCATTACATAATTATTTGTCCCGTGTGGGAAACAAACCCACGACCTCTGGCTTAGCAGTGATATTTACTAACCATTAGACCAACACGGCATAATCTAGATTTAAGCATATAGTTTATATCAAACTTACTATTGCCACCGACTTCGTTCGCTTACAGATTTTGAATTTTATATTTCACCGGTACAAAAGTCTAATGCCTACGAGCATTTTATACTATGATCTGTCTTTGTCCCCATCCAGATCCGTCAAGGTGTTGTACTGCGTGATTGAGTATCACACATTCGCCCAAACTTTTGCATTTATGTTAAGTAGTTAAGGCGTAATAGCGTAAGAAACAAACTCACTGTAATATTTGTGAGAACAAGTATATCGAATTTCCTACCCTTAACTATAATAATAACCTTGCAATCCCATTACAACTCTATTAACTGTGTTCATGTGCCCTTTCCGTATTGGGGCTCAGGTGTCCACTGAATTGTTTCACTACTGGACCATTTTGATACTGTGTGTTGGACACTCCCTGAACTCTATTATCTAGTTCCTTATTGTTTATTTGTTGTCCATTTGCTTTTTCTTCCATCTTTATTTTTGGGTAGTATTTTATTTCCGAAGCGCGTTTAAGTTGAATAAGATAGTTTGGTGTTTTCCAATATAATTTTTTAAACAGGTATCATACACGCATTCCATATTTTGTAATAGTATGTAGCTAGCGCAGTCTAAGATCGTTAGCAACATCTAATTGCAGTGCCGTGGATTCGCTTTTCCAGTAAGGTATGTATAATATATAATAAGAATAACGTGAATAGTTGAAAAGTACTGACATTTAGAATTGATCTATAAAAAGTATATAATAACTAAAATCGAACCAACTAAAACCACACGGTGTTCCGTCACATAGTCTTATTGCCGGGGTCTCAGGTATATCCTTGAAAAGAAATTCCTGTGCATCCTGGCAGACCTGGCCGCGTATTGAAAAACAGTGTCGACCCCTCTGTGGTGTAGCTACTCAGGCCAGCGCTTATGGAGGCCGGAAATCAGCTTGTGCTCTCCGGCGTCTGGTGCGTATTCTGCGTGATTAGCAAAACGAGGTTGCTGAGTCTCTAACGAGAGCACCTCGTTGTTCGTTGATGTCAGAGCTGCATCCACGCAGGGCACTCCACTAGAGTGTGTAGTGCGGTGTCCTCGCGTTGATGGCACACAGACTTTGGCTCCCGGCCTATTCGACACAGGTAGTTTCCGAAGCAGCCATGTCCGGTAAGTACCTGCGTCATTCGGTAGGAGAGGCTACCAGGTCGCCTCGTCGAGCCAGCTGTACAAAGTACAAAGCTGTCTCTTTGAATCATTCCCATAATTTGTAATTTAGTAAGGTATTTAATTTACTTTATTTATTAAGTAATCTATTTAATAAGGTGTAAATATTATATTAATATATATATAATTCAAAACATATTCTCTTTCTTTGAATAAAAAACCTTTTAAGAACGGTTTACATAACTCCCACCCACATACAAATCACTACTGTGTGCTTAACCTTTAAGATCACAAAGATTCCATTTTCTCATAAATTATAATTCGAAATATAGTGCCCACTTGAATTATACCGTTCACTATACAAAAATGATTCATCACCCCGACCTTTCACATCAATTTCTTTTCAAGAGCTTTCAGGTAACACATCAGAAAAAAAAGCTCTTCAAGTTCATGCCTGCTGAAATCACATCGTTTACGAATACATAAAACTTGAGTTATACGAATTCGACTCCTTCAACATTTGGGTGTGAAGTAATTCGATGCTTTATTATGTTTTTGCTCATATCTCTGATGATAATATATTTGGATGAAATAAGTTCTCTGTTCTGTTCTGGAGATGACTAGATGCTTCAAGTTAATTTTAAACTGTCCGTATTTTGAATTATTTTATTTCAAAGATTTCGTGTGGGATAGATCTTTTCGGTTTACTCGTTATTATGCTAGGCAATGTACGACAATGTACGGTATTTTCGGTTTTTTGTTACTTTTACTTATAAATAACTACAGAATATCATATTACAACATGGAGGTAAGATTAAGCTTATATTTTAGTTAGAGTTATACTCTAGCAATACATCTGTGAACTGCATTTAATTCCATCCTTGTAGTTGTTCCGTGATGCGTGTACAATCATAAACAAAGACTGACAAAATTCTAACCACCTTTTATGTTTTTTCTAAAATATCGATAATATACAGACATCGGCCTGTTACAATTTTATTATATACATGTAATCATTCTTAAATATAAATTAAAACTATCCAGTTAATCATATTTTTTTGCTATATCATATTAAAATATCCTTTATGAATTTACCTACTTCGCTACGAAAAGTCGTAGAATTAAAGGTGTCTTTACTTAGTCATTGAAATTATCTTTATCCAAACAATAAAACTATTTTGAAAGGAACTTATTTTTTAAATATTTTTTAATAGGATAATTGATTTGTAACTTTCACATTGACGTAAAGTAAACACACAGCAATGTAAGTGTTTTAAGCTCCCAAATTGTTATATGTAAAACAACACAAAGCACATGCTAAAACACAAACACAAACAAAAATTTCCATTGTTCAAAGTAGTTGTATCTAAAAAAGTAAAGCTAACAGCCAAAATTGCAAAACAGCGAATATGTATTTGTACTATTGTAACTATAATGTACCTTATGGTAAGTTCTTTTAGACATGTTCATTTGAAAAGATTCAGAATACTCCAAGTAATATCTATAGAACCTGAGCCTATGATAGGCATCCAACACTTTTTTACTCTGAAGCTACAAAAGCTGTTCTGTTCCCAAGAATAAAATTACAGAATACTGCCTCGTAAGGCGAAAGCATGCTCACCCGTGACTCTCCAGACTTGAGTCAGTCCTTAAATCGACTGACTGTATTTTTGGTTTCCATCTTAGTGCTTAACTTGCAAATATACACAACATGCTGAACGTGTTTGCACGTCACATCCTTTCATTCTGTTCTCATATCACACCAAAGAACACAATATTTCATACATTGGAAGATGTAGTTATATTTTGATCAAATCACATAATTTATGCCATACACCTCATTCTGGCTTCCGTTGGATTTCAATGAATTCCAAATCCATTGTGCGGTATGACTTAGGCGGCTTTCATAGGAGCTTGTCAATGGATTTGAGGGCACCCCCATTATTCAGTTGGGTGTAGGTATACCCATTTGTGATCGGAATTTTCGAACCATTTTAAATCCATGTCTTGAATTTAAAATGTTTTTACGTTTCGTGGTTCCCTTCGCGCTAAAGCGTATATACAAAATGTATAATCTATTTAGATATATACCTATAATAAAGATAGGAACTGACTTACCTGATACCTTAATATATGTATATGTTCAGTCCAAAAAAATTGAAGCAGATGTCCATTAAATTGAATTAAATTGTTGTAAACTTGTTTCATGTCATGAATTTAAAAATATGCTAGTGAACCCATTTACACACGAGATTTATTTTCTTAATGGACGGGACGTTGTCGACTCCCAGCAAAGCGATTTTTTTACATTTTGACTCGTCGGCTTAACTAAGATTGCTTAAGAGCCTTTCTATATCAGCAGTTGCGCATTTGAACTATCTACATGGTTTCAAATTCCCTTTGTACGTGTAATTGATTCAGAATTATTGTTTCACAACAAAGTGTCTTAATTATGATTTAAGCATTGTATAGCTTCTGTACATGAGTCGGATGAAAAATATAAGAAGAAATATTAAGAATTGCATATAAATTGGATAGCTTATACAATCTTATCGGCAATTTGTTGGTGTTACTGAATTATACTTACCAGATCGGACACAGAGGATTTGTAAGTATTGGTTTCAACGTATTAAATGTTTTTATTCGTTATTCTCATCTATAGTATGCTATAATAACCATTGTAGACCATTGTTGTCGCGTGACAGAATGGAACCCACGACCTCTGTCTTTACAGTCAGGGCACTAACCACTGGACCAACATGCTAACAGTACTTTGAATACTTTAGTTAAAAGTAAACCTGCTTACTTGATATTTCTTGATAATGTCCTGAATTTCAGATGTTTTTAATACCGTTACATAGAATGATTTTTATAACTCAGGTCCCAGATCTGAAAGCACTCGGTTGAAAATGCTTTCTCTAAAAATATGTATTATAATATGTATTTTTTTTTTTTACGGTTTGTTTTAGAACTTTTCCAGAAAATGTTTATAAATAGTGCTGATAAACAAGGGCGTCGCCAGCCGATGGCCAGGGGGGGGCAAGATGATATGGAGAATGAAAAATATGAATTGTAGGTAAAGTCGAGAGCACATGAAGCTTTTCAAGTGAAAAGATTCATGTGCTCTCGACTTTGTTCATATGTTTTCTTTTTTGAGCTTTTTGAAGCTCTTACATCTACAGCGATTGTAACATTAACGGTAAAGAGTCTAACTTGTAAAGCTTCACTAGTTCGATCAAGCAAGTCAAGTCAAAGACTTGCGACTCTTTAGAATCTCTAGAGGGGGGCAGCTGCCCCTCCCTACCCCCCCTTGGCGACGCCCTTGCTGATAAAGAATAATGATGAATTAGTCACCAAGATCAAGCTTTACCAAAACTACTTTTATTTACTTTTTCATATAAAGTCGAATGACTAATGTGCCAAATTTTGCTTCCCTTCCGCATATCACTCTTTTTTTGCAAACAATGACGTATTCACGTTTTCTTTTCATCATAGTAGTAACATTCCAGTACCAATCACCCGAGACTGCCGTAGCTTTTTTGCAGTTATTAAATATTATTCACATTCAATTTTCAAAGAAGTTATTGCAGCGAACATTTACGTTCAACTCATCGTAACAGAAACGTTCCTCGGGAATATCTAGATCTGCATTTTAATATTTCCAATGCTATCTTTGCGGGCTTCAAACACCCATTGTATAAATCCCTCGGACGCACGCTTTTATCTTTGTCTCCAAGGTAAATAAGTCGTCCTAACGCCCCAAGATTTTCTCCACAAGATATCTGATAACGATCAAGTTACATGCAATTTTAAACTTTAGAAAGTTCGTTTTAGAAATATTTTTTCTTTAACTTTGTCCAGTAGTCCATTCGAATTTATTTTCTTCAATAGGAAATTTGTTGTCATTGATTGTACTGCTGTTACTTAAAAACATACTGATACTAATCGCATTCTGAAGACCAATATCATTATTTTCCTTTTATAAAACATATAGATTCAAGCTATAAGCGTTTTGTTATATTTTTTGATCATAATGTATAGTTATTATTTTTAATAATAATGAATGTCGTTGTAACTTTCAGATGAACCTAAATGTCAATAACCCTATGAGTTCAGTGATCAAAAACCAAATGCAGCATTAGCTATTGTTGAACGAAATATTGTATTATACAAATCTTTGTCATAATGAAGAGAGGGAGTTCATTTATGGCTGATGGTTGAAGTTCCCATTTGTTCATAATAGTATACAATGTTGACCGAACGGTAACGTTGAAGGACATACTTTTATATTAGAACCAGTTTATTTACATAAATAAAATGCAATAGTCAAATATTTCAAACAACCAATTTATTTGTAAAGTGTTCTTAAATATGTATAACATGTAAATTTAAAGTATTCTAAAGAAGCTGTCTATAAAAAAAAACTTGTTTTAAACTTGTTCATATAAGTTACTGATGATTAAAAAAAAAACTTAAGGCTAAAGCTATTCTAAAGAATAGAGATCTTTGTTAAGGATCTCTTATATTATTTGTTACATACCTTTAGCTTTCTTTCTTCTTTTATTCTTTCATTCACAACCTGTCTCGTAATTTAACTAATATAGACACGGGTTTTTATGACGACGAAGACGTTTGCTCCGATCGGAAAACTGTGAGATGCGAATGTCCCTACGCTATCTATTATTCCGTTCTTAATCATGTACAGGTAGATCGTAAGCTTGTTTGTGCCATTTGTAGTTAAATAATGCACGAATATCTAAAAATGTGGATATCTTGTGTGTCGGTAATCTTTACTTCACTGTGGAGATATAGGCGAGAATTACTGTTTCATTACAGGCGCGTAACTAGCGTTAAAGATAAATAGGTTGGAAGTGTATGACTTTCAGATATTTGACTATCGTATCATTTTTATAAGTATCCAATAGTTGTAAAAATTGGAATTACATGTTGTCAATCTAAAGATGTTTCTTTACTATCGGTTTTATCCTAGTTAACATTAAAAAAGCGAATATTAGTTTGTTTATTACAATTTCGATCGATCGATCAACTACTCAAGCGTGTGATAGTGAAGGTGAAGCGAAGCGAGGGACCGAAGTGGATTTTACTCTACTCTAAAAGACCAAAGAATTTAGAAGCAGGATCTCTAGGTCACGTGAACCTAACGTGTTTTTAATTTAAGACTTCATGTTTTAAATTGAAAATATTCATCGGCCTCTATTCAACTTTTTTTTTAAGTTAAGCGCTGTATATTTTATTCTTCCATTTGCACTTATTATTTCCATCTTTTCTTTGGTTGCCATATACTCTAATACCACCAATCAATTTATATACACACACCACTATTACATATGTGTCTCTAATACAAATACGTACACTCACGCCTGTGGCTCCCAAGGAATATGCAGACACGTACTAATCATCGATATTTTGCCGTCTATAACTTGGTCCCACTTACATCGATCAGCCTCGACATTGCCAAGGCCTTCGATAGGGTTTGGCACCGCTCGCTTCTCTCCAAACTTCCTGCATTTGGTCTGCCACCTAAACTCTGCAACTGGGTTGCTGCCTTCCTCCATAAGCGCCGCATTAGGGTTCTCTGCGACGGCGCGGCCTCAGACTTTCACGAGGTAAGCGCTGGTGTACCTCAAGGCTCCGTCCTATCGCCTACGCTGTTTCTTCTGCATATCAATGACATGTTGGCCCTTGGCAATATACATTGTTATGCAGACGACAGTACAGTGCACGGGCGATATTTCGGGCATACTACTGCCAAGCTGGCAGACGTTGAGGAAAAACGACAGGAGCTTGTCGCTGAGCTCGACCGGGTCTTGAGCCGCATTTCCCAATGGGGCTGTGAGAATCTGGTCGAGTTCAGCGCCAAGAAAACACAAGCGTGTGTGTTCTCTACCAAAAAGTCTCCATTCCTTCCCCTTCCTACTCTTCAGAGCACTCAACTGCCACTGCAGGATAGGCTTAGTATTCTGGGTATGGATATTTGCCGGGATCTCAATCCACGCGATTACATTGAGAGTGTCACTAAGGCGGCCTCGCGTAAGCTCGGCGTTTTGAACAAGGTGAGACGGTTCTTCTCGCCCGAGCAACTGTGTCTTTTGTACAAGACCCAGGTTCGCTCCTGTGTGGAGTACTGCTCTCATCTCTGGGACGGCTATGCGCAGTATTTGCTTGACGCTCTCGATCGGTTGCAGCGGCGCGCAGTCCGCATTATCGACTGTCCTGAGATTACCCAGTCTCTTGAGCCTCTGCAGTTGCGAAGAGATGTCGCCTCTATGGCAGTCCTCTATCGCCTACATCACGGGGAGTGTTCTGATGAGCTCTTCCAATTGGTCCCACCTTCTCCCTTCCTCTACAGGATTACACGTGCTGGCCTGAGGAGTCACCGTTTGTGCGTCGAAAATATACGTACCCGAACTAAACGGTTTGGCTCTTCTTTCCTGTGCCGATCGGTAAAAGCCTGGAACTCTCTACCAGCGCACGTGTTTCCTTCCCGCTTTGATCCCGGGTCTTTTAAGCGGGGCGTGAAAAAGCATCTCACCAGGCCGCTATAGTGTTGGTCACCATGCTGCATTGACTAGACATGCAATGAGGATGGTGACCACCACTCTTTGACTCCACCTATTGCTTTCCATCAGGCAAAGTGGAGTCACTATGGTAGGCTAATATAAAAAAAAAAAAAAATAAAAAAAAAAACATAGCAGTGTGTCAGCTATAGGTGTGTATAGCTGTGGTATCTTCAACCTGGCACTTTGGACAAGTTGCGGATGTATTAGAAACAAAGTTTTAACTTTGTCATTTAAGTTCTATATATGCTAAAGTAAGGGTCGGTAGTCAAAGAAAGGGCTATAATAGTGTCCGTACAAAGGGCTAACCAGTTGTTACGATAACTAAAGTTGTAGCTCTTTCGCTTTAGTGATCTTGTACTTTTGTCCATCGTCCCCTTATACACCAACTCTGTGTGTCTGTTGAAATTGAAACAGTAAGTAAATTATCTTTGAAAGCCATTATTTCATACGAGTTTCAGCTTATGTGTATCCACTAACTAATATACCGCTGTTTTTGTTGTTTATAAATTTTAATTTGTTACTGTGTAATTAAAACAAACGTTATTCTTTTACAGTTTTTTAAATGTTTCATATGTATATAATAATTATCGACTATACATGTAAAATAGGAGGGAACCTGGACTCGGCTAATGTATCTATAGGCATATTGTCAAAACTCTATGAGTGATAACAGAACTCATATAACGATCTAAGTCTTGTCTAAAGCCAGGTGAAAACGCAAAAGTCAAAACGTCAAAACGCTACTTTGTCCGCTTGTATTATATTATTGCTTTTATTAACGGCTGGCCCTTTGAACATATAGATACATATAGATATGTGTAAATCGACCAGTTCGGTGTTCTTGTAATATGCAGCTCTACTGGCTGTCAAATTTATGAATCACAATTTAGGCATAAAATGAGAAATCACAACTTCAAGCCAGTTAGAGAGCAGATACACCATTGCACACTAAATGTTACCACAGCAGTCAGTGGGGTACAGTAAAATTTACAGTGTTACAATTAGAGGCTTTGTCGCGATCTCTTAAATGGTATTATTGCGGGTATTTTTTAGGCTCATTGCTTACTTAATTAATTGACCAACTAATATGTAACAACCAACATCGACAAAATAAAAACCAATTTCTTCTGAATACAAGAAGATAAACTTTAGTAAAAGAAATTGTTCGATGAAGTAGAAGGCGATATACTTAGTTATTATCTACAAAGTAATAACTCGGAACTAAAACACAGGTCGGGATGAACTGGCCATTTCGTTTATGAGAATAGGCGACACAGATGCGAGACTGCTTGGACAGTGTAAAGAAGAAAATACTCGACAGAGCTACTATTATTATTATTCAACGGTAGGTGGATGATATTGTTTTTTTTTTTGGTAACTGATTGTATCGGCTATAAAGACGTTTATTAATTCTAATAATAATATTGTAACATTTCTTTTATAAGTTTATGTTTAAAAATATGTGTCTACTAACAGCTTTACTAGGTTATACATTTTGTAACGAGGGAGCTGTCCGTTACCTTAGCAGAAGCGGGTCTGAGACGGTAGCGCGACGTGTTCTGCGCGTGCCTCTCTAAACTGAAGAGGGCGCCAGGCCCCCTATACAGTGTGGCCACCTGTTGAGGTGACCAGGGGTTCCCGGAGGCTTCCTTGTTAGGGTATTCCCGGGTCCCTTGCAATAGACTCTCTGTGACTTAACACTGTGTGGTTTTAGTCGGTTCGGGTCCGATATACCACCTCTCCGTAAGCTCCGGTGAGGTGATGACCTGTGGGAGTTTCCACACGAAAAAAAAAAATGTTACACATTTTGTAAAGAGGAAAGAGAAACTCTTACAACCGCTAAGTTGTTACAGATTTGGTTTTAATTTCGAATTCATTGTATATACAATGAAATAATAATGTTTACAATATTTTCGTTTTTTCTTATGCGATAATCGATTGTATATATCGCTGATATCAATAAGTGCGGTAGTGTGCCGTAAACCTTTAGCTAATTTTGTGCTGCAGAATTTCTGCCACTAATAAGTCTATAAGACTTTGTGTTAAATTCTAAAGCTTATTAAGCATCGTTCCCTTGTGTGTCGTAACCTACCGCAATGAAATGCTCCAATGTACAGTACAGCATTAGGTAGGTATTACTCTATCCAAGTTTTGCTCTACCGTCGCTTGGATTATGTACTTGGTTATATAAAAGTACCACGACAGATTTTGATTAATTAAATTTTGAATGCGACAATTTTGTTTGTCTACTCATCTAGACGTAAGCTATGGAGGCTCATTACGAGTTATATGTAATAATACTTTTACTTTTTACTGTGGGAGAGCCATGCTTAGGCACGAATGGGCCTGCTAGACCAGAGTAGTACAATGGCATCACAGAGGACCGGTAGACAAACAATGCTTGCATTGTATTGCCGAGTAAGTGATTCATCACACTCAAAGGCGGACAGCGCACTTACGAGTCATGAGTTGCAGGTGTTCACGGGCGGCGGTTGGCACTTACCAGATGACTGACGAGTGTTTACCTTATATCATTAAAAAACATTATTATTATTATTTATTTATTTATGGACTCTCTCTCGCGTGTATATTCAACGCAGAGTTTCAACGCAGATTCAGCCAATGTCAAGTATTTCTAGAGAAAAAAACAGTCTATAAAAATATGATCGCCATGTTGGTCGAATCTTTAATCTTTTCTTAAAAAACATTAACCTGAAAGAATGGTACATTGTTTTTATATTGAAGGATGCTGAGCATCTAACCTTCTTGTAAAATGACATAGAATTAAAGACTTATTTAATACAAGAGCAGTCTTAGACAGACTGTCGCTTTGATGTTTCGTGGTTTGTAATATTTGTTTGAAACTATATAGGACACTAAGGGCAAAAATCTAAATTTTGGATGGAGTGATAAAAATATAATTACATTATATACTGTTTTTGAACTAATATACTCATTTTAATGTAATGGATAATTCTGATAACATAAAAGATGAGGATGATAAATATGAACCAAATAATAGTGATCAATGTTCGAACCGAAAAAATACGACTGAACACAAAGACGATGAAGAGGCTACCACTTCAAAAAGAAAACCTTTCGATGGAAACCCTGAAGCTACCTGTGATAATATGAATGATTTGGAAGCCATTGACATAAATTCTGCAGATACAGTAAGGTAAAATATATTATAATGCGGTGTTTAGCATAAAAGTAGTATTTCAGTAAATTATAATAGCTAAATCACTAAACGAAGGATGGTAATATGTATATACTAAAAATCTTGTTATTGGAACTATACTGCATTCAAATCGCATGTCGACAACACGTGGCAGCATTTGACAGCACGCAAAATCGATGCATATATGTATATATATGTGCGATTCAATGCTACCAGGTAAGGGTCAATTCTAAAGACTCAGAGCCTATCTGATGAGATTATCTTAAAAGAATTGAACTGTAAATGTGAATAGTTAAAGAGCTTTTACAGCAATGCTTTTGTTCTTATACCGAATTTATAAATGAAAACATTGTGATTTTAGGTAAGTTTCTCCTTACTTTCCTACTGTGTAGTCAGCTGAATGAATATGGTGCTTAATTTTTTTTATAGAGTGAGCAGTTCCTTTTATATCACTATCGTTATTGTTTTGAAATACACATCCATCCTTGTGTGGTATTTTTGTGCCTCATATTGAATACAAATTTTATTGTTCATTTAATATTTATTATTTCTTTTAGGCAGACTATGAAAGCGGTTCTAAGAGGTAAAGTACCGCCAGCATATTCTCCAGAGTTTAGGCAGGTCCGAATTAACCCAGAACAGCGCAGTAAGTTTTTGCCTGTTGGCCACTATATACCAACGTTACATTTAAGAAGTGAGCCACGCACGCGCCCGTACGTATTGAAGAGAAATCAAAGGAAAATTATTCGTAAACAAGGCACATTAAAAATCAGAGACAGGAGGCGTAAGCAGCCAAGTTCGTCTCACAAGACAAGGAAGCAGACAATTTCCTCGATGTACTTGGGAAAATTATCGAACGTGGTGCCCTTCAGGCGACGTCGGCACCCTGAAAGTGATTCGGATGGGGATTCCGTTATCTTGTTTTAATTATAGATGTTTAAAGAAAATTGTTTGGGTGATTTACTTATTTCTTGTTAATACGACTACTTCAGGCAAACATGTTTGTCTAAAGCAGTTATTTTTTTCTTATGTAGGTTGTTTGTCTAAATGAAGATATAAACTAAACACACTCACAACCAAAGCTTAATTAGATTAACACTTAGATCCTTTGCGGCATCTCTGCAGTCTTAATCGGACTGGTACTTTTATTGTTTCTAGCTAGTTCATAAATATGTACGTCATCTTCTTTTTATATTATTTTTATGGAAGGCTAAATGACGTTTTGGAATCGTATGAGTCAAACTTTAAACAGGATTATGAACACCGTAGCAATCTTCGACGTCAAATGTAACAAGAATAGTTGTAATTTTTTCAATACATCAGCGTATTGGATGAAATGCTACATATATCGCGGTATTATCGTCAGTTTTTTAATATTTTAGCAAATTCTATGCTTGTACATAATAACGTAAGAAATGTTAGCTATTATAGATTTTCCATCTAAGCGTTAGATAATTTTCAAGTACCTAGTATAATATTTGTTTGTCATTGTTAAGCTATGAATTCCGGTTTCTTTTATCAGTTCGAGTGGAGATCGTTTACCGTGTATCGGTGAGCGCTACTATCGTATTTCAGCAATCTCTTAGCGGATCATATCGGAAATTGAATTTCCGATTGGTTCTCGAGTGCACAGCAGACTGCCTGTAATGGATGGTCCCGCGGTCCCTGTTTCGCGAACTTCATGAGAATGATAGATAGAAATACTTGCTAGGCGTGTTTCAAACGTTCCGATGTGGAAATTGAACAATATTGATGTATTCCCTTCGCTTCTGTTTTCATTTTGAGTAAATAGTGTTATTTGGGTCAATTCGAAGCGGTCGATTTTAGTTCTCGATTTTTACGAATATTTGTAGTGAGTCAGCAGTCTTCAAAGTATTCCTATCCGTGCTCATTTGTATTTATGTAGAGAGTTGCTACATAAGAGGCATATTGCCTATCTCTTTGACTTTGTCGGCTTTTATAGAAGAAAAAGCTGTAAATACATTTTTTAACATCAAAATAAAACTTCTATTATAGAAGTAGTACAAGCTTTGCATCAATTCACGACACGCTATTACAAGCACGTGTTGTTTGCACATGTTTTGACAGGTAATGTAATATGTAGTGAAAGAAATTGGGTTTGAGCCGAGCAGTATTGACGCGGGCATCTGTATTAATGTTGACATGTTTGAAATAAAACGTGCTTGCGGCCTCTAGATAAGGCATAATTTGAACATGTTTTACGAAGCGTGGGATAATATGGCGTTTCTCGGATGAGGTTCCGTATTGAGCATGTTTGATAAGGCTTGGTAATAGAGATTACATATCTCAATATATAGTTTGGGCTTGGACTGTTTCAATCCCCTAAATTCTTTTCTTCCATACATAACCGTAACCAGTTACAAAAGCATATTCGTTCTCGCGAATAAACAAATAAAACATTGTATTCTGTTCGATCCTCATTTGCAATGGACACATTTTTCCCTATACAAAATTCCAATTTAAATTCAAATATGTTCTGATATTTATACCTACTTGCAGAAAAACATAGGAAAAGGTAAACATATAGAAACAAGAGGTAAATTACCAACTTATTTAATTATCAACAGTGTACAATGTCGTAGCGGCTTTATGTGGATAGTGATTCTATTGTTTGATATATTTGTAACAAATTCTACTATGTCGTGATTACTGGCTCTACATTTGCATATAGATCTAAATATTCATACCTGAAGTTTCCCCCTATTCGCCATCATCGCTCGTTTCCCCCACCTGTCCCATTATACTTTGGAAACAACAAAATGTACTAAATAACAATTAACATAATCAAGACCCTAACGCTACCCCACAGTACAAAGCGTGATGATATAAATAAAACAAGCTATTAACATGCGTTGTCCATTTTGTGATGTGTTCAAATTAGGCCAAACGATGCAATTTAAACTTGTACCAGCGACAGTACGTAGATTAAGGACACAGAGGTCATAGTTCATTATTAGAGGACATTTCACTACCGGGACTTAATTTCGGGCCCGGAAATTCACCGGCACTTGACAAAAACCCATGTCCATTTCAAGAAATCAACTTAAAGTGCTGATACGTAAAGCTGATTTTTGAACTGTGATGACTCGCAATTCAGGGCTGTCTACTGCCCAGGTTCCCAAGCACGATGTCTGTACTCTCTTTCTAAAATGTGTCGTGGGACAGTCACATAGCCGATAAGTTACTTACTTAGCTCTTGTAATGTATGCAAGGCGCTTAAGTTGTACTTTGTTTTACTTGCCCACGAGTGTTTGTGGTATTGTTTGGCTACGTCACAATATCATACGACACAAAACTTGCCCTCTCAGCAAAAGATAACTTATTTTATTAATAAATTTCGTGATTCTTTGTTGGGTTAAAACTTAACTGTTGAACATTAATTAATCTAGCTCCGCTCGCAAATATCCCTCAACTTCGAGAACTTACTGCTCATTGTTCATTCATTCTTTGGTACCTACAGAGGTACAATATACACGTGTTTCTTAATTAATGCACTTGTCAGTTTCACTCATATGTACAGTACTTGTCGGATTTATTATGTTTATATTTATACTGTATTTTTAAAAAGGAATATTGTACTGCACTATATGTTTTTACTTTTGAGTTTTACTATAAAAAGGCGCATAGCATTATTTAAAACAGTAAATATATCATAGCTTTATTAAAAGTAATAAAAGTAGTGAGGTTTCCATTTTCAACTCCCCCTTTCCTCTTTCCTCTCTCCTCATCCCTCTCCTCCTCATACCTCTTCTCCTCTTTCCCATCTTCTCATCCCTCCTCTCCTCTTTACTATCTCCTCATCCCCCTCTCCTCTTTACCATCTCTTCATCCCCCCTCTCCTCCTTCCCCTCCTCTCATTCAAAATCCCTCATCACCCTCAAAGGCTCAGCTCACTTGCAACTTTTGAATTGCAGGTGTCCATGGAGTGCGTATGTCACTTACCATCGGTTGACCGGTCTGTTCGTCTGTCTCTCTATATTATAAAAAAACTTATATTTTCACAAGTGTTTTTTATACACTAATTATACACTAAATAAGGTTTCTGACGAAACTAATCAATAATTCATTGAAGTGAAAGATATTATAATTATAGGTATTTTTGAATTGTCAAGAGAAGTCAGTCATGAACCTTGTTTCAATACGCAGATCCCATGGAGAGGAACAGGCAAGAAACTGTAAGTACACTATGACAATACATGTTTAGCAACGCTTTTACGCTAAATTTGTTATTTTATACCCGACAGTATAGATTTTAACTTAAATCTTCTGCTACCAAATAACCTCTTATTTTCAATCCAGTAAATTCTATACTGTACTATTTGAAACACGCACAAAGGCTCTACAACCCTCAAAACTATTAAGAGATACCTTACCGCGCTAGGATTTACGTCAGATTGCCTTCCTTATTAAGAAAAAAATATATCCCGACCCGCCTTATGTCGGTGTAATCAGTTACCACGGGCCACCATAAAAAATATTCCATCATCCCAAATAAAGCCTATTTACTCAATATAGCCATACAGCCTTCTTCACGGTATGAAAAATTGTTTACTGCGACAGCGACACGCTTTCGACTTAGGGTTTCGTAGTAAAAAACCCTAATTTCCTGCACCCTTTCATTTATAACCCGGCAATCTGGAAGCCCCGTAGCTTATTTATAGGGGTCTCGCCCATTTGATGGGTGGGAGTCAGAATGTGTAATGATAAAGGTTGTAAAAAAGAAAGTAAACGAGCGACTTGAGCGCGATTACTTGTTGACGATGTCACATGGCTCTAAATTATGTCACGAATTTAAACCGCTTATTTTCTTCTGGTTAAATGTAATCCCTATTTATTTAGGTTCGACGGTACGACTCGTTTCGGTCTCGACAGGAGGCCTTTTTCAAGGAGTAAGTCGTCCAGCCGCGACGGTACCGGACGATGCACTGGAGAGTGCATCGTCCGGTACCGTCTACCGTAGTAGTCGGCCATCTCTGAAATACACACGTGAGTAAAACCGTATATTTAAATAAATATGAATATAATTCACAAAAGTTTTTATTCAAAAGCAATCCCTTTTGTAACTCTGCTTTCCCTTCTAAATAACATAGATTTTATTTCATAACTGGTTTTGTCCATCTCATATAGTCAAGTGAATTAAGTCACTATACAGATTAAACTTAAAACAATAATAATAACTATTGATTTAGTTCCAAAATATATTTTTGCATTCTATTGCTACAAAATCATACATTTGCTTCTCTTTTATGTCAACACAAAAGTTGCAACTGAATAGTTGCTCATCTGTGTCGCTCACACAAAGCCTACTGCATTTTCATGTAGAGCAAGTTTACGAGTGTTAGTTTGGTTGTTTGGCCGTCTCGATGATATCTTATCATCGTCTGGTATTTTTGATGCGTTGCTACCCCAAACCCAACGTGGAGCCCTTTATCTGGGTCTTATTGTGTCGCGACACATAGATAACCCTTGTAAGTGCTTCTTTTTGTCACATTGAAAGATATTCCTAGAAGAAAAGGGCTCAGTTTTATGATTTTCTGTCGAAACATCTGATTTTGGAAGGTTGATGTGCTTCCGTGGCATCCTTTCTTTAGTACCAACTAAGGATGCCACGGAGTGAATGTATTACTGTAATTTTTATAGTCCCATAATTAGAAGTTTTTCAGACTGTATTCATGTAACTAAGTAGACTGCTCATATGTAGATTTTTTATTGGAGTTAATTCTTAATTTCATAGAGCCATGAATTCTATGTTTACGCACGTGAGGATGCATTCAGTAATCCTGTTTTATTCAATGTAGGTCACACGGATTTTACGTAAAGATGGAATTGGATCGCCAATCAATTCTATACGGATATTAGGGGAAACAAAACAGCATTAAAACTGTGTGGGAGCAAAAACGATGAACAAATTACGTTATTCAAACTCTATGATAAATATTTCTAATGGAATTGCTCAGATTTTCATGTCTCAATACATGTATAAAAGTCAGTTAAATGGCAATGCTTATATTTCATCTGTTTATTACATTCTCATCAAGAATAACCTCATCTCTTCCTTCTTCGTTCTCATCTCGTCCTTCTTGTTCAATCACTCTATTAATAAATTTGTTATACATATATTTGAGCTACCAAGAGTGCTGACTATGACAAAGTCATATTTCATTGAGATGTTAATTATACGCAGTCCAATACCTTGTTTATTCCAAATATTTTTAAGGGGTTTTCGGTTAGAAAATTGAGTCTCTAGCCTTACCTTAAAAGTTTAGCTTAGCGACGCGTACCCCTAATACGGTGGTACTATAATATAGTTGCCGAAATACGGAATCTCTGTTTTTACACTTCAGTTTTAATTGTACATCAACTATAAACATATATGTATATACATATATGTTTATACATATACGTATTGATTAATTATTGGGGCGTTTGTGGCTGCTATATAGTTTTGTAGATAACAACGACCCTATTTTCTTAAAGACAATAAAATAAGAAATTATAAACACTTCGGGACATGAAATGATGCTTCAATGTATTATGTTTTATTGTATATATAAGTGACGATCTGTAATGATTATTGTACTCACTAAAAATTGATTGATGACCTTAATCATTATTTCAAACAAATATGTCGCATCACTTAATATTTTGTCACATACGTTACTTTCACGTTATTTATCAACACGAAATACTAAAAAATATAAGTCCTTCACCGTTTCTTATTTCAACACCCAAGCTCGCATTATTTTTCAACGTCAAACTGACAAATAATATCCCACAATGCACCAGTTGAACAAAGTATATCACCGCTGTCAACGCGAGGGCATATATATACGACAGTTTAGATAACAGACGAAAGATAACGTCCGCTATTTCAATACACGTGCACTGAGATGACCGCCATGAAGATAAGCCGTGTGGTGTCCTATCGTAACTGACGTTTCTGCTTTGAGAGTGGTAAGTGACAAGTCTGGGATTAGACACTGACTAATTGTTTTGGAATTGAATAAAATAAATTAAAATGACACAAAAAGGAACTTCGGCATTCACTATTTCAGTCTCTTTACAAATAAAAACGTTTTTACGGTCAATTTGGAACAAAGGGAACAAAGGGGTAGAGGGTTCGGACCTCCCGAATACAATTAGTTTTATAGGTATGCAATCCAGACGTCAGTTCCAGTCATATAAGTAAATAACATGGGAACATACATTTAAATATATTCCTAATTTTCCATTCTAATTCCTAATGCCCGGGGCAATAGGAATTAGAATTAGGCTTGCTTCTTATTACATTAGATGGAAAATGTAATAGGCAAAATGTGGTTGTTAATGTCAACCTATTTAGAGCGTCGTGAGCGTATGTATACACAACTCTACACGAAGTATCAAGCATTGAAAATGTGGAACTACAATCAATTTACTTTGTAGCTATCGTCGCGACGTGTTTCGTGGCTCCAAGACATAATACTAAACACAAACTATTATTTCAAAGTTCAGTTCCCGCTTGTGTATCTTAACACAAAGGCACTTAAGGAAAATTCTCAACTAAAAGGAAAATTATCATAGTTTGTTGTTGTTGTACATATTTTTCATTTAAACTTAAAGTAGTTAGAAATAACGAATAGTTTATGGGAAAAGTATTAAATAGTAGTAAAGTGCTCAAAAGTCTATGGCGCTCCAGATAGTAATCTCATTACTTTCTATTTAAAAAGCATCAACCAGTTAGGCTTCAAATGGTGTTCTATCGTCTCTGCTTACCCTGGACGGAAATAAGGCTTACAATAATTTAGCCGTTCCCTGCAGTTATAGCTTTTATGAGTATTGATCCGCAACTAAGGGCCGCAGCGTGATGTTATATATCCTACAGATTTCGGTAATAAATTCTGTATGTAATACAAAAAGAATAACTGCATACTACATAATATATAGTATATATATTTTCAGTGGTTGCCTGACCAAAATCTGAATTCGGAATATGCAATAGTATAAGCTAGATTTAACAAAAGATAATCATTAAAAGCAATGCTACTCAGTTTGAAATTCCGTCCCGCTGTTGAAATCTTTATAAAGTGCGATTAGATATGAATCTAGCAAAGTTAATAAGTGTGAAAGGAAAAGGAATTTAGTAGAAGGCATTTTAAATATTATAAAAGAGGTTTGCATAGGAATTGCATTTTTATTCTTTGTGATTGTTTGGGTAATAGGATTTGAGGCTTTAAGATTTCTTTGATATGAAATACTTAAGAATAAAGGTGACGTAAATTAGTAACTGTTTAATTATTTAAAGCAAGTGTACTAGCAGAATTTGGAAGGTAGATATATGCAAACAATAGCAATAGCAATTAATTTAGGGTCGGCTTTGATGCTCAAAACTCATGTCATAACTAATCAGAAATATTTGCTTAAAGTTTTCACATAGTATATCATATTATATATCATATGTACACATGTGGACCTGTCTGTGTACGGAAAAATGACATAAAGCTAAATAATTTTGACACACGACTGCCCAAAGTAGCGCACTGTAATTTTTTTATTAAGGTTCATGTAAGTCGGTAATTATGTGAATTTCTTTATTCCCCTACAACTTCTGAAAGCCTAAACTGATTCGAATATGTCTAAATGGACAAATTTTTGGAATCCTGACATTCACTCTAGTGCCATGGTTATTATTTTATCTAACAAAGTATATACATAGGTAAATACATACACTTACGGTTCTATCCCGAAGGGGAAGGCAAAGTCCTCATTAATGCCAACATATTGTGGATTATAATTCAGTTACGTGTACGTAATAGGGCTCAAGCTTGTTGCACCTGGGAACTTTTGGGAAAAAAAAAATGTGTATATAGCCAGGAAAGGGAGGTCAGAAAGGGGAGGAAAGGGACATTGCTTATACGTAGTAGTGCAATAGCTCAAGCAAGTCAGGGTCGCAAACCCGTAACTCGTACTGATTGGTTCCGGCAAGTCCAACTTAGTGATTTGTAAATAGTTTTTTGGGCAGGGTGATGTTGTTTTATTTCGTTTGGTAAATTATCAAGGAAGTTAGTCTCAGACTAATCAAATGAAACCCAAAACATTTTTAGAATTTGGCTTCGGCATATTGCATAACTTCAACATAACAATCGTAAGGTTTAAAGCCGTCTCTCTACTTCTAGAAACGTCATGACAATGGATTGTGCAAATTTTGAACTGTAACGAGGTACTATATTTACAAAAAGAAATACATTTACATCACCAGATAAGTAAACAATTATACGGATCGGCAGTCGCTAAGCAGTATTCGTCAAATATGAGAAAGGGTCGTGTCTTAAACTTGTAGTCGGAACACGAGAATTAACGTGTTTCTTTGTTCGACTCTAATAGTGTTACCAGATCATTAAGACTAGGGTGCATTAAGGGGACCCTTTTATCTTTAAGGAGAACGAGGAAAATAAACAATTTTCCTTGTCCTTGTATTGCACCTGTCTTTTTCGGAGTAATGTTGATTAAAAAATATCACATGATCACTTGTCTGACTGCAAAATAATTCTTAGCTGTTCCAAGTAATAACTTTGGGATAATTGAGTTAGAGAATTAAAGTGAACAAGAAGTGGATATATGAATTCATATTGTTGAAGTATTTTAATAAACTACACCAATATTATAAAGATTTAGAGTTTGTTTGTTTAAACGCGCTTTCGATTTGAAAAAATCTCTGCATTAGTTTTCCCTTTTATTGAAGAAACTTAAGGATAATCACCGTGCTGCTACAAGAGTGTACTGCATGGGAAGAGCCGCGCCGTGCCTTCAAACAGAAATAGGGGTTGACCTCTCGCTCACAGCGCTTGTGCGCGCCATGGTCGGGAGCGAGTGGTCCAGGGATGCAGTGGTCACCTTCTGTGAAACGATCATGTCACAGAAGGAGGCTGCGGAAAGGGAGAGGCAAAACACGACCACGCTCCCTATCCGCAGACGACGCACCGGACGTCGGAGGAGGGCTGACAATGCCCAATTCTGGCCTCCGTAAATGGACCCGATGGCGGTGAACCCGGAGTTCAGTTCACCGCCCCAATCGCTTAGCGGGTCCGAGGCTGTAGGCGCGTCGTGTTCCTCAAGGAGTGATGGTGGGGGGAGAGGTATAATCCTTTCCCCCCTTCAAAACGAGATGGGGTCCATTCCGGTGGACGGTCACCTGCTGGTCGCGGAAGAATGTCGTGTTCCCGCGGCCCTCGACAGCAGGTGCGAGGAAGGAACACAGTGGCGGTTTTAGCCGATCAAGTCCAGCACACCCCTCCGCCGATAACCCCGGCGGAGGATAGCCCAGGAGGATTTCCCCACGTAAAAAAAAAACTATACTTCAAAAAATCGGCCAGAATTTTATACATTCCATGCATTTATATATAATTTTTAGTACATACATAACTTTTACTCGTATGTCGGTATTAATTTCTCATACAGTATTTATGCGTTTTGCGAAAATACACTTTGTATTAGTATATCATGCTATACTAATGATGTCTGTGTAAGTGATTTAGGATATTACAAGGCAGTAAGGCCCCTTAGTAGCGTATAAGCAAGTAGCAAGAGCTTTTCGCGTGTGATTGACTGTTACTGTCGTTTCCTTTTATCGTAAACGAATAATTGCGGTCGGTTATATGTTAGATGAACCCGGGCAGGTAATGAATTGTATGACATTTCTAATATGAATTGTACATTAGACTTAATCTATAATTTGAATTATAAAAAGAAGAAGATTTTTTTTTATTCTATAGGGGTACAGATGAACGGACGGGTCACCTGATGGTAAGTGACAACGGCCGTCCATGGACACCTACAACTCTAAGAGTCGAAAGTGCTCGGCCCGCCTTCGAGGGTGATAAGGGATAGGGGGATGCGGGGATGGGAAAGAGGAGAGAGGGTATGAGGGGATAGGAAAGTGGAGGGGGAGAGGGGGAGTGGGGCCTCTGGATACCTCACTCATTTCGGGGAAATGCAACGCAAGCGTTTATATAGGTATGAATGAAATTAGTAATGAAGTGCTCATTATACTTGTATTTAAAATTGGCATTCAACGTTATAAGCAGTGATTTTACCCTGACAGCATCAGTACTATTAAACAAGTGAAAGATTGTATTTGTTTGTTCTCAATCTCGTCGAACGTCGTAAATATATGGAATAGCACATATGATAAAGGTTTCTTTATGAGGTGCATTTGAACTATGTTGTAGCGATTATCCAATGAACCTTTTAGTGGTTAGTGACCCTGACTGCTAAGCCGGAGTGGGAATCGAACCCACATCGTACAAAAATATTTATTTATTATTTGTTCCGAGTCTGGGTGTCCTTGTGTCCGTTGACCGACACAGGTACTATCTGGTGCGGTTGTTTTAAAGAAAAAATATGGAGTAAAATTCAACGCCAACGTAAGTACATAAATAGCAGTACAGTACAGTACAAGCCAGACTTAATGCTATGACGCCTTATTTACGATTGTTTTGTAGCTAATCAACGTTAGACTTAAGTGGATGTACTAAAACAGAACCTATCTTTAACTTAAACTATAATTAAATTTGTGAAGATTCCACCTCTTCAAATATAATCCTGTTCATCATCATCAAGTACTTGGCTGTTTTGATTGAAGTAAATAGTAACTTATATTTTTAAGACTATCCCAGACTTACCTACTTATGGTATCATATGACTTGCTGCTGGCACGCTGAATTCTGAATGAACCAAATAGTTGTTTTTTTGCCTAACTTAGTTTTAAATAAAGAAAAAAGAAGAAGAAAAGCAAGACGAAATATATTTTAGTTTTAAATTAATTTCAAAAGTTGTTATATATTTCAATTTGTACTAGAAAGTCATTGCATACCAAAACAGGATAAAATGTATTCTCTCTCACTAGGAGCTAAGCTGAGATTTGAAACTGCCGCTAGGTTCAAGACATGCAAGGACAGGTTTACGATTACAGCTTTCTATTTTAAAGTGATAAAAACCATACACGTTATTAAGTTGCAGGTGTCCATGGGCATCGGTTGTTACTTACCATCAGTAAACCTGAATGCTCGTTTCTCCCTGTATACCGTAAAAAACGCATAAGTATCAAAAAAATATTGGACTATTAACTACTGCACGTGTTTTACTGAACAGATGTAACAGTAATATCAGTACAGTCTAATTCGCTACGTAACACTTGCGTGGAGTCAATTGAAACGGTTTTTATTGAAATGTCCTCCCGTGTGTCGTTTAACACGCATTCCTTGTGGCAAATTGGTTTTAAAACAAATGTTTTGTATTTGTTGGGAATCAGTGAAAGTATTTGACTCTGTTTTAGTGAATCTACTAATAGTGTTTAGTGTTTGAGCGTGAGTCGGGAACATCCAGGTAAAATAAAAAAATAAAAAACGAAGATACGAGTAACACATTTTTATCTACTACGTGTACTTTTTAGTGTATTATAAAGCAACCTCAAAACAATATAAGAATAACCTTCATTAACACCAAACCAGTGACCTATTGCCTGAAATTAAATATCCAAAGTAGATAGCAGATGGGCTTAGGGATTTCATACAGACAACCATTATAGGTTCAATAAATCTTATACAGTAAACTATTTATGTTATTTAAAGTATTAACAACAATCGCCAAGTATTTTTTCTTCGTCAGCTGAAGCTTTAACTAATATTCTCTAAGAGCCAGGTCCACCATTACTCTGACAGCTGAAGCTCGTTTCCATTACTAGCTGTCTCTGTACTATCGATCGATTTATATATGTATATATCAAAAAAATTACGACCTGAACTCACCATCCAAAATCATGGTCACCTTCCGTGCTATATAAATAGCGATTTAAAAATCGGTTCAGCAGAGGCTTGAAATAAGGACTTTTTCACAAAACGTTTGGCTTGACAAGATTATAAAAAAAGGTCTCATAAATATAGTATTACGTAAAAATCCATATTACATGTCTCAAACATATCGCTGATGAGCTGATTGAAGCTATTCATCTACATTTCTGAGACCAGACGTGTTATTTTATCTACTTGAATAGAATTAGAGGAAAATTGTTGGTATTCAAAATAAGGGTTTTGAATACCAACTACTGTAAGTTGCTGTAACAAAATGTCAATAGACTTTGCTCATTTTTAAGCCAATATTCTTACTGTTAAGCGGGTGACACGCACGAGCAAGGAGCTACACGTAATTCGGGCCCGACAAACTTTTTGCATATGTACATATAATCTAAAGTACGTATAGTTTGAAACCGTCGAGAAACTTCGAATTCCTCGGTTTTAGACATCGCAGAACAATGCAAGACAGACAAACACATTGTACTATATCATCAAATTAACTCGTAATTTATCGTTAACATTTCTATGGTTAAAAATATTTATACTAATATTTAATATTATTACTATAAATTCTATATTTTCGATCATTATTCATTACATACACCTCGGCAGTCATAACCTTTTATAGTCTCTAATTCTTTTAAGGCACGTGTTTATACATAGTTCCTATAACATTATTTCATATTTTTAAGTAACTGTTGGATCCCCTACGAGTTTGACCTTTCCGTAGGAGCTATTAACTTCCCGAAAAGGTTTCTATAATGATACGGGAGAACATTAGTGACCCCACTGCGTTAAGGACCTTCGACGTTTTGGCCCCTGGAGTGCTTCCGTCGGACGTGACGTTGACGTCATATCCGCCATCTTAAACTGCCATCAATAATTTATTTGTTTTTGATGAAAACTATAGAAAGTAATTCCCTCGGATAATTATGTTGCATCTGTGAAAGTCTGTTTTTTCAGATGTGGGTTTATACAATAAACTTTTATATATACATATATTCTTTTTTAGTTGGCTATAAGTCGCAACTGCAAGTAGTTACTACAAGTATGTATGTTGCTGTTAAAAAATTAAGGGAAGGTAGAGGCATAATTAAGGCTCAATTTTAGCCGATTATAGCGAAGTCCCGAAGTGAAGAAGTATTGAAGTTACTCACGTAACAAGCAAGCCCTTCGCCGTCATCCCGGCACTTTTGGGATTGTATATCTATATCTGGTATATCTTTGTTGTATTATAATAATATGCTGTTATTTGCTGGTCCAATGGTTTGTGAAGGTTTGATAATGGAAGCTCTAAATACATTTTAGAGACTTTCTATTAGAAAATACGTTGATCTTACGTCATATAAATCCATAAGTGTGTCAAAATGAATCCCTTAATATTGGCTGTTGGTCTAGTGATTAGTGATCCTGTCTTCTAAACCAGAGGAGGTGGGTTCGGTTCTCACAAGCAATTAAAATTCTACTACAAACAATTGTCTCGAGCCTGGGTGTTTTTTGTGTCAGTTGTTTCAATGATTCACAGTAACCCACAGTTTTAAGTTAAATATTTACATCACTCACAGCACATCAGGCGTCTCAAACGCCCAATTTATACAAACCATAATTTAGGCTCACTAACGTATAATCTATATATATATATATATATATATATATATATATATATATATATATATATATATATATATACACTACCGTCCAAAAGTTTGGAAGCACACCTGATTTCAAACAAAACAAAAGATTGCCGACTCCCTGCGGTAAATAATAGCAATAAAATAAAGTTTTATGACCTTTTGTGATTTTTTAACACAAAACAAAAGGATTACTAGTGCATATTCCTTGAGTTTTAACAAATTCCTGGATTTTGACGAAACACGTGTTTTATTACTTCATCCGCCGGGGACTTTCTTTCATGCATTGATGCGGTTTTATTGAAAATATTTTGTAGTTTTATCTTTTTTGGACCTTATTTAGTCACACTTGAGCATTAGAACGCGAAGGTTGTGATATTAACATCGTCTGTATTCAAAAGATTTCGACTACTTCCTTGACCGTCTTTTTTTATTGAAAATGGCAAAACGCAAGCAAATCACACTTGAACAGCGAAGCGCTATTTGTACTCTGCGTGAGGAAGGCTACAGTGAACGCCAAATCGCAAAAAAACTCGGAATTTCTTGTAAAGGTGTCCACTACACCCTCGCTAGAAAAAAAGAAACTGGCAAAAATGAAGATAGAAAAAGGTCTGGTAGGCCCAAATCCACTACAAGTCAAGAGGATAACTTCATCAGAGTTCTTTCTAAACGGAATCGTCGCTTAACTGCACCACAAATTACCGCATCTCTGAATGAAACGCGAGGAACACCCGTGTCAATAACAACAGTTAAAAGACGACTACTGTCTGCGGGGCTAAGAGGTTGTGTTGCAGTTAAAAAACCAAAACTAACAATTCGGCATAAGAAAAACAGACTAGAATGGGCAAAGGAACATAAAAACTGGACAATAAACCAATGGAAAAAAGTTCTTTGGAGTGACGAATCGAAGTTTCAGATTTTCGGGTCCAATAGACGTGTTTTTGTGCGCCGATCTAAAGGAGAGAGAGCTTCAGAAGCTTGTACAGTGCCTACTATCAAACATGGTGGTGGTAATGTCATGGTTTGGGGGTGTTTCGGCAACAATAAACTCGGAAGTCTTGTGAGGATAACCGAAAAACTAAACAAGGAACGCTATTTGAAAATTCTTAAGGATTTCGCCATACCCAGTGGACTGAATCTTATTGGTCCTGGGTTCGTTTTTCAGCAAGATAACGACCCGAAACATTCGTCCAAACTGTGCCAGAACTTTTTAAGGAAGAAAAAAGATGTGAAAATCATGCAGTGGCCGTCTCAATCACCTGACCTTTCTCCCATTGAACTTGTTTGGGATGAACTAGATAGAAGGGTGAAAAATCAATCTCCTACGAGCTCAGAACATTTGTGGCAACTATTACAGAGCGAATGGAAGAAGTTAGATGAACAGTATTTTATGAAATTAATTAGTAGGATGCCTAGAATATGCGAGAAGGTAATTAAAGAGAGGGGTGGACACTTCGATGAAGCTAAAATTTAATTTATTTTTTATATTACTTATTTAATTTCATTGTTGTAGAAGTGTGTTTTGTCTATTTTTTAAATTCTGTATCAATAAAAAAAAATTAAGATGGCTTACTTTTATTTTATTTGATTTTATCTTGTTGCTTCCAAACTTTTGGACGGTAGTGTATATATATATACATATATATAAGACATTTCCACCGATATATTGACTCATCACGATATCTCTGGAACCATAAGGCGTAGAGACTTGAAATTTGGTAGGAATATTCCTTTCGCCGAGAAGAGGTCAGCTAAGAACGGATTTTACGAAATTCTACCCACAAGGGGTGTTGCGGGGCTGTGCTAGTTTATATATATAACGCATAATATAATAGGTGGATGTCGAAGTGGCATTTTTAAGCTCATAACATGTCAAACTAACAAATACGGGTATATGTACATACATATGGTGGACGATTCGACAAAAGGTCAAAATACTGAACAACTTATAGAGTTTGCGGTCCCAATATAAAATATGCCATATTTCGAATTGGTCGATTCGCACACAATTTCCTCTATGCAATCCGATCCCTATATAAAGTTTTTATTCTCTGCGTATCCCTTTTGTCAGCGAAGTGTAAGGCAATCTTTGCACTACGAAACATTTAGGTTGCAGCGATCACATTGTGAATACAAGTCAGCATTTTGATCCATTTGTTTTTTTGTGAATTAGGTTGTTTACGAGAAGACGGGTCACCAGACGGTAAGGTATGGTAAGGTCCATAGATACGGCCGCCTATGGACACCTGCAATTCAAGAGTCACATTCCGTTTTAGGTTTGATTACGCTCTTTTCTTAAAGGTTTTAAGGAAATACGGCAGGCGACAATTTGTTCCACATTCTAGTTATGCCAGGCAAAAAGCTTCTGGAAGAGCTGTGCTGAGTGCCAATCATCGACCTTTGTTCTAATGTGCACCTGTTTACAGTTAGCGGTAATAACTTACTGATGAAAAGTATTCTAAGTAAATCTTGACATGCATGCCTACCATCAGACATGATGTATGTCTACCATCACCTGTAGATATCAAATTATATACAAAAAGTACAAAGTTGACACGGTGTTGAGCAAAAAAAGTTGCATGTTGCAAAAAAAACGTATACGCGATCTAATATACAATTTAAATTGTACCCCAAAACTCGTAAATGGAAAGCCCGGGTTTACATATACAGAGACCCTTTAGTTTTTATAGCCCTCAATATTTTGGCCCTAAATAAGTTTAGCGATATGAGTTTGATGAGCAATTTGCATTATAGTATCGTTCCTTTCGTATATTTCGTGTAGTGGGCAACTGGTGGTTGATACGGTTTATTTTTGAATACGTCTCAATTTACCGATTGTATTTTTAGGAATAATTAAAATGTAAGAATAATGTATCTGATATAAATTTGGTCTGATCCAGTTGTAGGACGAAGATTTAATGATAATAAAATTTGGAATAAATTGACAGGAAAGGGAGGATAAAAATGGAAGTAAACAGATGTTGCTTGTACAGATGGGTTCGGGAGTAAAAGCAACAGTTCAAGCAAGTCAGGGTCACATACCTATAACTTGAACTAGCTGGTGCCGGGAAGTCCAAGTCCTATAACGAAATGAAATACTATTATTGTTCAAATTCCCAGACGAAATTCCTTCTAATTTATATACGTCTATGCGATACTAAATCGCTTATGGATCAATTGATCAAAGTATCATTGCCCTCTAACGACCTCGGACTCATCTGATGGCTTGTTAATAGAGTTGAGGGTTCCACAAGTACAGTGGCCACATAAAGAATAAGTTCATTTACTCAAATGTTCTTATATCTGAATTAGTAATTCAAATATTTGAGGCGATTCTGTTCATTGTTGACTAGCAAGCTCATGGAGGTTTGTAAGAGAGAATTTTACGTTATTATTATTGAACGTTACTAAACTAAGAGGTACGGTACTTTATTGGGTTTCGTGCTTGGGTTAAACAATCTCAGTACCTACTGAAAATGCGTTTTTAATAATTGACATTACAATATGTGAACGTACCTAACCAAGATGGAATGCAAAAATGTAGTTAAAAAGTTTATGTACCTCATATGTAACACTTGCAATTCTGTACTCTCCGGCGTCTTGTGCGTTTTCACTGTACGACACGACACGAGTGCGTAAGAGAGCGGTGAGCAGCGAGCCAGGCTCTTGCGAGCAGCTCCCTGGCCGGCACCGACAAAAGACGGTGTTGGTGCTCACGCAATGTACGCCTGATCCGGCGCTGCACGTGGAAGCCTATCTGTGCCAGCAGTGTGCGGTTATATGTAAGTATAAGAGAGTATAACACGGAATAAGTAATAAGTGGTACCGCTAACATGTGGTAGTCTACCATTCCCACTGTGAGTAGTGTTGGATAGTATGTACATAGGCAGGGATAATATAAATACCGTATTTTGAAAGATATCTTATAAATTGTCTTCTGATTTTATATTTTTTTTGTATATCTTGCACGTGGGTATGGATTGCTTATTATAGCGTTGGTTTCAAGGATACTTTTGACATAAGGATTATACAAAACGCACAGTGTTAAACGATTGTTAAAGGAATTTGACTTTCACCACATTATTATTATTACTCACCCGTCTTTAGCCCTACCCAAAGTAGTCGTTCGGTGGGGCCGAAATTTGAGCCGAAATCTGTATCCCATTCCATATGCCCTATGCCCATTCGCCGAATATTTAACTTTGTACGTTTTCATGAATCCCAATAGGACGATAAATAATGCAAAATTTCTTATAGGCCACGAATGCCAGAACTTAATATTTACAGTAACAACAGAACTTCGGCGTGCTAGTCTAGAATAATTAAAATATTGCATTTGCACATAAAGGGGAACACTGGCTCTTTGCTATGAATAATTCTGTGGTGTAAGTTGTGAAAGCAAGCGGGAAGGATATTGTAAGGATTACATACAAACATGTCTAAATGTATATACCTTGTCGAAGCAGGCTGCTTTTGATAAAATGAATTCATATAGACAACACACCCACGGCAAGGAATTCACAAAAAAATTTTTTTTTGAAAATAAGTTGACAATATCTTGTGATATGTCACTTTGTGACTTTAACATGACCTCTCATGTCCGCCTTAGTTAGTTCACGGATTTTTCTCTGATTATGTATTTTGTTTAGAAATATCGGTGCCAGTAATTTGAAATCGGGCCTGTCGTATGACGCCTGTATTATGCAGGCCTTCGTTGCATTAAAAATATGTTAACAACGTTAACAATGCCACGGCCTACTTTGACAGGTCACCGTTCGAAAAACGCTACATCATAACCTCACAGACCGCAAGTTAAAGGGTAATCTAGGACCCTTTTGTAAACTTTGTCAACTGCTTCCTTGGGAGCGATAGCAGGAGTTCTGTAATTTTAACTAATGATACTTGGAAAACGCTCGCCAAAGCCTGCTTAAGGCCAAAAATTGGTGCGAGTGGTTGTAAGATTTCATCCACACTTTAAAAATTACATTTATGTAGTAACATGTGACGAGTGTAGATGAAATAAAGCTGTAGAACCGCTCACTTCACATGAAGTGAGAGTTTGTGTATTCTTAATGGAACTTTAAAATTGTTGCTCTTCATATAACCGTATATAGACGTATACACATCGTAATTTCACAGCTCCCTGAGGGAGTGATGGTGGGGGGAGAGGAACCTTTCCCCCCCTTCAAAAAGAGATAGGGTCCGCTCTGGACGGTCACCTGCTGGCAGCGGAAGCATATCGTGTTTCCGCGGCCCTCATCAGCAGGTGCGAGGAAAGAACACCGTGGTGGTTTTAGCCGGTTAAATCCTGCACACCCCTCCGCTGATGCACCCGGCGGAGGATAGTCCATGAGGATTTCCCCGAGTACAAAAAAAAATATCTCTACGTTTCGTTCAGTTCAATATATTTTATTTCGTCTGCCACTTTAGATGAAATGAAACGCTTCCAATGTTTAGTGGGAAAGAACTTTGTCGGTGCAAAATCGTCGAAAAAGAAATTAGTAGATAATATATTATCGACTAATTTTATATTCATCGAAGTTTTCGATAATGGCAGGGGGTCACCGCCACAAGCCGTGAGCGGAAACTTCTCTTTTACGAATCATCTCCTATCCTATGCTTTAAGTTGCCGCGGTTAATAGATTAAACAGTTGTTTCAAACGGGTATAAAATATCAGTCCAAGGGCACAAATTTTTAACCATCTATCAAGCAGGCTTATCGTTTGCTTTACTTTGTGACTAACTACGACAGTGACGTGGGGTACCGAATGTGAATTTTATCCAAAACATATTTAACAATGTTTTTTACAAATGCCGGTAGCCCGTAGTATTATTCAATACAGACACTAAGCAATTAAAACATTGTAAGTTTGTCGATCAGTAGAGGTCGGTTTTCATCTCCCGACAATATGATAAACTTCTCTAATTTACATGCAAATAATTGTAACAGATTGAAGTCGTCCATTTTGTACCTAATTGTATTCATTTGTATAATTCGTCGACTCCACGGCGCCTTCGTTATGTAAAATTGTTCTAATTTCGATATTGTTACGTTTATATTAATTTACATGCTGATCGAAAAATGAGAATTCTTTGAGAACAGGTACTTTTGCTTTTGAAGTCTCTTGTGTATAAATTAATTTGCTATTAACATTTCAAGAATTGAAAAAGTATAGATATAGTGTATAATATTGTAAAGCTTTTTTAGTCACAACACAACGTTAATAAATACGCAAATACTTCACTACACAGTCTTAAGTTGCCTGCGATCAAGAAAGGCGGTCAAGAAAGTCGGGGCTACCGAAGGGGTAGGCAGAACTCCCACTTTTTGCGTACCAGTAATAAGTCCCACTTACGTAATACAAGGAGGGAAGCCCTCTATTACATGACTGTGTACATATGCTGTCTGTCTAATAGTTGATCCCTTAGTCGCCTTTTATAATACTAGATGTGGGGGCCCTATCATACTCCACCAAGAACCTCACGGCTAATTATATCTTGCCTTATATAATATAATCAAGTAAGTCTTGATATACTAGAAACTGTTTATTGAGAACTTTTGTAAATGGTATAAATCGTAATATATTTTGTTTGTTAACCCGAATCCCTTAAATTCCCGACGCTAGTCAGAGCCTATAGTTAAGTTAAAGATATTCAGAAAATTTACTATTCCCTTTGGAAAATAAACTGATATGCGAGTTAGTATTTACTGATTTTTATATTCATTTAAATAATACTGTATATAATTCAGATAATACAGATTTTTAACAGTGGTAGAGACATGCTTCGGCACGAATGGGCCGGCTCGACCGGTGGGCTACCACGGCCTCACAGAAAACCGGTTGTGGAGCTTCCGTTGCATTTCCCTGAAATGAGTGAGGTTTCCGGAGCCCCAACTCCTCCTCTCCTTTTCCTCTCCGCAACCCCTATCCCTCATCATGTAGGGGATGAAGGGGTCAGCGCTCTTGCGACTCTTGAGTTGTAGGTGTCCATGAACGCCGGTTACTCACAAAATCTATTCCTGTTAGATCAAGTAATAAAATTAACAATTTCTTGTTTGTTTCAGGTGGCCGACAGAGGTGCTTTGTTTGTAAGTTTTACATAGATACTTTTAATTCTCCTGTGAGAACAAATAAAAGGGAACTCTTTCCACTACACTTGTTTTGATAAAGACATCTTTTATTATAATAATAAACCTCCATTTCTTACCTTTGTCTGTAGTTTCCTCGTTTCTCAACTGTTCGTATTTCATTGTATTTGATTTATTTAATTTTTAGATTTTGAAATGAAATGTTACTAGGATTTTGTATATTTCTTACCATATTAGGTTTGTAGTCTATGAACGCAGACTATACATGATATTTGAACGTTGACAGATTTGATATGGCAATAGTTAACACAGATCGTTTAGTTGTCTTTTCGTCACTTTTAAACAAGTGAAACATAAAACAACATAAATCTTGTATTAGATAAATAGTTTATAAACTTTATAAATTTTTCACATTTCAGTTTATACATTTCTCCTATTTTTTTTTCATAGAAAACATCATAAAATCATATAATTTTATAGTATAAATACTAATACAGTATTATACCCTAGTGGATTTGATGTCTTTGGAATGACACCGCCCATTAACGGCGTGACATAAACATATACACACAACCACATATACTACTACTACTTCTTGCGCAGTCGGGTAAAAGAAGCACAAATAAGACGAGTTTACAATTACATTTAGAGATTTGAGAATGTATTATCATAGGGGTGTAAAACACGTATCGTTATCGTGTCGCATATTACAGATGAAGTTCCCATTGACGTTGAACTGCACTAATGTAAGGCGAATAAGTTTATTCAGCCATCAATCTGACTAACCACAATAGACATTCTTGTATCCTAAACAAATCAGTAGAACACACAATACCAGAAATAAAAGAAGCAACAAAATAATTAGCACAACCGGACACATCTTATAATTGTTTACAGTGCAAATCGGCGAGAAAATCCAACCGGTGTAATGAAAAATGTTCCCGGGACTTTGTTCTCGGTTCTTTATGGCTCAAGTTTTGTGGGTAGGACTTAAATTATTTTAAGTGCGGCAATTTCTGCACGCCTTGCGGTTATCGTCTACTCACTGTGATTAATGCAAGCCAACTTGGATTTTGAAGGATTTGCACTCGAATTCTCGTTTGTCGCTACCCTTCCATCTACAATGCTCGAAGTTTCCGGCACGCTAATTGTTGGGACTGTTTTATTTATGGATTAATGTGTCAATGTCTGTTTTGTGATCCGTCTTAAGTGTTGACGATTCTTCAAGAGCAATGTCTGGTTCTGTCTTAAAGAATTGCAGACCATTTCTTACTAAAATTTATGGTTGAAATAAAATTCCTCGCCATCTGTTTTATATCTTGATCGATACAAATTTTTTGAAGAAAGCTAGACTACAGAAATCCGTTCGTGTTTTAATATGAAAGATAATAACTCCCTTTCTTTTTTAAATCAATTTAATGTAACATGTTTTCAGGTTTAAATGATGCAAGAATTTCTCGGAAAGATGATGCAGCTAATTAGTCATAACATTTTTGTAAACATTTCTCGTGCAAAGTCTAAATATTACGTGTGTTGTTTCCAAAATTCACTCTCACAATGTCCACGATAGCGTTGTTATCTCACGGTGTTTAAACTTTTTGTTTTAGTGAATTTAGATTAATGACAAAAGAATCCACCTGTAGAGAACTTAAAGTGCTTACGAGTCTATTCCGATTGTAAGTTTCCTTGTTTACGATATATATTTTATTTTATCTTAACGATTTTATAGAAACTTTAGACGTTGTGAATGATTTTCTTTGTTAGTAGATACAATAGAATGGCCATCTATATAATAATATATACTTAACCAAAGGGTGCGTCATTAAAATGGTCGTAAATTTCTTAGATATAAAACTGCAAACAAGTAATTGTACTGACCCAAAGATTTAGAACAAAAGGACCTGAGATTAAAATTTGTTTCGACGGTGTCCATAGATGAGGAAGTAAATCCGGTAAAAAACAGATAAGGAGACTCCGGGACAACTTAATTTGAAACTCTTCTTAAAGCCGACCATAATATTTTCCCTCCAAGTCTCAGATTTAACGTTATCTAAAAACAGACTTTTAATTAATTTTTTCAACTATCAGATGGAACAAGGGCTTACGAGCAAAAATACGACTCATAAACTCGCCTGTTTCGTTTATTCCATTCGGAATTGCTCAAACGTTGATTGGTGAGTCGATAAAAATAGTCCATTTAATGAAAAATCGTAAAAATCCCTGTTCCTGAATGTAAAATGGATAGAATTAAAATTTTATTCGGCGCTTCGACGGGAACCATATAATGCTTGTATATTTTAATAAAACGAAATTGCTAAGGTCGGTTGTAAAATTTGAAGACCTCTGAATTAATGGGGGAAGTGTAATTGAGTCAGAAGGATTTCCGTACGAAACATCATTTTATGTTTACTTCATTTGGGGTGTATTTGAGCGTTCCTTCAACTCAGAATTCCCGACAGTCAAAACAGTTGAAATTGCGTCGTTTGAGTAGTTTTCATGAAATGCCTGCGTTCATTTTCAAAGCTATGATCTGTTGCAAGTTGTTGAACAGTTCTTTTGCTCTTTTTGATAGTGATGTTTGTGTTTTAAAATAAAAGTATGGATATACGGGTAAAGTTTATTACGGGTAAGTTTAAAAGGCAGTCAGGTTATATTGTTCTCCGACGGTAATGACCGACCTTTAGAGTCTATTTATTCGGTTAGTTTTAAATAACTACACGAAAAGATAGGCCTCTCTTTCTCAACAAAATATTTCACCACGTAAAGAAAACCTTTAGTACTTTAATATGTTGCTTTATATTTCTCGAAGTTTCTAAGTAGCACTTCTTTTGCAGTAAGTCCTTGCGAAAAGGAACCATCTGGTACTAAATCTTTTCTCCATATACTTTTCGCATTATTTACCGCCCAGGAAACTGTTGCGAAATATCAACCGTTATTAGTTTTCTTGTTTTGTTTAACGGTATTACTTTGTGTGTTTGAGGTTGAATGGTAGTTTTTCTGATTTATAGACTCTACTATTACTTGTTCGTGGACGTGATGTGGTAATATTAGTGAAGGCTTAGTCTGGGCTGTTGTGAGGTTGTTTCTGATGATTAATTGATATAGTATGTGCCGGTAGGAGTAACTGAAGTCAATCAAAAACTGTCATGTCAAGGATTGAGTAAATGAGATGTATATACATATTTATCTTTTTTTAAATATTAGTTAGGAAGTTAAACTATTGAAGTAACGCAACGTAAACGCAAACGTATTATACGATTTATAATGTTACAGTGTTTAAATGTTAAATCCAGTTCAAATATAGCGATTGCGACAGAATAGTCTGCTTAGAGCGTTCGAGGTCATGCCATTAAATAATACAAGTTGTATACCTATAACAGCTATTTGATAATAGGGTGAAGAGCTCGGACCTCTCGGCTACAGTCAGTTGGAGTAACCAACCCAACAAATCCGTATAAACAAGTTTCCTTTCCTTAAATTGTCTTCGGTTTTTCTTCAAATCCCAATTTTCCATCTTTAATCCCCAAAGTGCCCGGTTGACGGCAATTACCTTGGATGGACCAGATTGTATTTTGGCGATATGTGGGTTTTTAATACACCTCGTCAGGGATATAGGCTTGAGAATATCCATGTCTGAATTTATTAGTAGATGTTTACTCTAAATCAACTTTATGGTAGATCTTTGCATATTCTTCTTAGTTTAAAGTGTTCCCTAGATAGCTATGATTGGAGAACTAACTGTTTTACATACATACTTTTTGCCGATGCAGTGTTTATCATTCTCTCCGCAAGTTGGTTCAACTTTGACTATACGTCTGCCTCGAACTTTGTCCAGGAGCTGCTGTTTTTACACTTTAAACTTCTAGGGGTCTTGTTTTGCGGAAATTTTACGACTTTTTCATTTCAATATTAATAAATAGGATTCGAGATGGCTGGTAAGATATGTTTGTTTGTGGTACTGTGTTCTGTTTTTTATTAGATAATATTAATGAAATAAGTTAGTGACTAAAATTTATTGTCTTAAAATGCATTCGTATTGTAACTTTGTAGCTGTTTTTTTTTCAATATAAGGAAGGCCTTTTTATTTATCACTGCTTGGTTATCCGAAGTTTGTAAAAAGATGGCTTCTCGGTCTAGTGTTTATTGACCCTGACGGCTGAGCCAGATCGAAAATATATATATTTTTAATCTAGCACTTTGAAGTATTCATGTGTCACGGGGAACTGTACAAACATAAAAACATCGGACGTAAAGCACATCCAGACTTGAACGACAATTGTAGATCACACAAAGTTTTTAACCGTGTGGGAATTTATCCAACGTCCTCCGGCCAAATCCGGCCCGTCCTTTAGGCATTTTCTGCCAATCACCTTGGGGTGTTGCAGAAATAAAAGTGGTACGTGCAAAGACATAATAAGGGAGAAAAAACTGCTATACTCATTATTACACACGCAAAAAAAAAAGATATTAAAAAAGTCTTCGTATCAACGATACAAAATTTACTTATTATATAGTTTTCATTTTATTAACTACTTTACACATACATTATAAATAAGAAGTCAGAAAGTAAAATATAGGTATATATCTCTTCTAAGTATACAAAACTAAAAAGTATGTTATAAAATAGCAAACAAATGCGACTGAAGTAATAAACTAATTAAAAAAAATGCAACGCTGTCTGATACTAAAATTCGATCGTGTTGTCTATTATTTTTTCTCTAATATTAGTGTGTTTAGAACTTTTAGAGAACAATAAGTGCATTAGTATTTATAAAAATTGGCATAGTGTGCAAAGGGCTAATTAAGATAATGGAAAACACAAGTTTTCACGAAAAAGGGTGGTTCGTCATACTGTCAATTTACAAGGTTTTTTTTTTTTTTTTTTTTTTATTTTTTTTTTTATGCGATAGGGGCAAACGAGCAGACGGGTCACCTGATGGTAAGTGACTACCGCCGCCCATGGACACCCGCAACTCAAGAGTCACAAGTGCGTTGCCGGCCTTTTAGGTAGAGGTAGGCTCTCTTCTTGAAGGTTTGAAGGTCGTATCGGTTCGGAAATACGGCAGGCGACAATTTGTTCCATAAGCTGGTTGTGCGAGGAAAAAAGCTTCTCGAGAAGCGCACAGTGGTGGAGTGCCAATCGTCCAGGTGATGGGGATGGATATTTTGTCGCGTAGGACGATGGCGGAAACCAGCAGCCGGTATAAGTCCGAACGATTCCTCTGAACACTCCCCATGATACAAGCGATAGAGGATGCAGAGTGAAGCTACATCTCTACGCAACGCCAAGGTGTCAAGTCGATCAGAAATATCTTGGCAGTCGATGATGCGAGTCGCTCTCCGTTGAATGCGGTCAAGAGGCAGAAGTTGGTACTGGGGTGCACCTGCATAGAGATGAGAACAGTATTCCATGTGCGGCCGAACCTGCGCCTTATAAAGTTGCAGGCGGTGGGCCGGAGTAAAATACTGTCTCGATCTGTTTAGCACACCAAGCTTCTTCGAGGCTAATATGGCCTTACTCTCTAAGTGACCGCGAAACTGGACTTCGCTTGATATATCGACGCCAAGGATTCCGATACTGGCTGATGCAGTTAGGGAAGTGCTCTCAAATTGAGGTGATACGACAAATGGCATCTTTTTAGCGGTGAACGCGCAAACCTGTGTCTTCGTGGGGTTAAATTGGACTAGGTTAAGTCGACCCCAATCTGAAACTTTTGATAAAGAAGTTTCGATTTCAGACACAAGTTTGGATCGGCTTTCGATGACGTTTACCCGAGAAATGTTAGCGCTGCCGGTGTAAAGGGCATCACTCGTGCTATCGTCTGCATAGCAATGGATGCTGCTAATCTGCAGCATGTCGTTGATATGCAGAAGAAACAGCGTGGGTGATAGCACACAGCCTTGTGGGACACCAGAATTAACAGACTTCGAGTCGGAGCATGCACCGTCAACAACGACCTTGATGCTTCTGTCTGTAAGAAAACTGGTGAGCCAATTGCACGGTTTCTCGGGAAGCCCATAGGAAGGAAGCTTCGCAAGGAGCGCTTTGTGCCAGACCCGATCGAAGGCCTTCGCCACGTCCAAACTAACGGCCAACGCTTCCCCCTTGGTCTCGATCGCCTGTGCCCACCGGTGAGTCAAGTATACGAGAAGATCACCAGCTGAACGACCCTGACGGAAGCCGTATTGTCGATCATTGAGGAGCTGGTGGTCTTCTAAGTACCGGAGGAGCTGGCAGTTAACAATGGATTCCATTATCTTGGAGAACAAGGAGGTGATGGCTATGGGTCTGTAGTTGGACGGATCCGAGCGATCTCCTTTTTTAGGGATTGGGTGCACTAGAGCTGTCTTCCATGAGTTCGGGACTACGCCAAGAGAGTAAGAAAGCCGATAAAGGCGCGTTAAAACCGGTGCCAACTCTGGAGCACACGTCTTCAGCACGATAGGAGAGATTCTATCGGGCCCACTCGACTTATGAACGTCGAGGGAAAGAAGCGCTTTACGCACTGCCCTTTGTGTAAACCGGACTTCCGGCATGCGGGTCTCGCACTGCGGTATGGTCGGCGGTGCGTTTCCCCCGTCGTCCAGGGTCGAGTTGGACGCAAAGAGTTTGCCCAGAAGATCGGCTTTTTCTTTAGCGTCGTGGGCCAACGAATTATCTCCTATGCGCAGAGGTGGAAGGGATGGCTTACAAAAGTTCCCCTGGACAGCTTTGGCAAGAGACCAGAATGCACGAGTTCCGGAGGGGAGACTAACTAGTCTCTCGCCAATTCTGCCGATGTGAGCCGACTTCGCCCCAGCAATTACTCTTTTGAGGGACCTGGAGGCAAAGTTAAATTGCTTCTTTAATGAGCTGGTCTTTACATCCCGTGCTGTCGCTGCATTAGCCCATGCTTGGTAACATTCCTGCTTTCGGCGGGACGCCGCTTTGCAGGTTCGACCAAACCAAGGCTGGGACTTGCCACCTGTGGGAATCAGGGAGAATGGGATGAAAAGTTCCATACCCTGAAGCACAACATCAGCGACAGAGTCAGCAACGACATTGGGATCATCCGGCGAGAAGCAAACCTGCCTCCATGGGTAGGATGCAAAGAATGTTCTCATTCCATCCCAGTCTGCTGACCTATAGTGCCATACGCGGCGACTGCCTGTAACACGCGGCCGCAGCGAGTGAACGAGTGGCACCATACTCCTAATCAGGCAATGGTCCGAAGGGCCAAGAGGGGCCTCAACGGATACTTTGTAGCCGTCAGGATGTGAGGTCAGCAGAAGATCCAACAGTGAAGGCACGTGGCTTTCTCCATCTGGGATTCGCGTAGGCGTTGCTACCAGCTGCGTCAAGCCATATGCCAAGGCGAAATCGTGAACAGATCTTCCCGCATGATCGGTTTTGCGCGAACCAAGCCATTCGGCGTGATGGGCGTTAAAGTCGCCAAGAATCACGATCTCTGCGGATGGGACCTGCTGGAGCACTGAGTCTGTAGCCATTTGGACGTGGTCGATGAGTCGGTCCGTTTCGGCATCACCGCTATGGGACCTGTAGAGGCATAGGTAGATGCGGGGATGGTCGTCGCAGTCTACACGTAGCCATAAGATGGAGAGGTCCCTACCTTCAAGATTGCCGAGGCGGCGAGAAGTGATATCATCTCTAACGTACACGCATACACCAGCCTTAGGAACAAAGGAGTGTTCCAGTCCGTACCCAGGGTAGCAGAGGTAGGATGTGTCCGCTGTAGATGATATCTGCGTCTCGGTTAAAAAGAGCAAGGCCGGCTTTGCTGTCTCAAGGTGGTGGTGGACAGTGTCGAGGTTCGAATGTAAGCCCCTAATGTTGCAAAAATCCACGGTAAACGTGACAGGGGGTGCCATGGTATGCCTTCTCTTGCCCCGAGCAGATTTTGAGAGCGCAGTTGAGCCCCCCCCCCAGAGTACGAGGGGCAGCCTGGGCGTCCACGCTCAGGCATAATCCGTACTGAGGGTGGACGTCCAGGGGGGGATTCTCCAACGCTAGCGCTGGTACCCCCCTGGGGTATCCTTTTCGTTAACAGCGCTATCATTAGGGGGGTGGGGGATTTTGGGCCTCCGGAGACCTCACTCATTTCGGGGAAATGCAACGCAAGCGTTACTTCACAACCGGTTTTCTGTGAGGCCGTGGTATCGCACCGGTCGAGCCGGCCCATTCGTGCTTAAGCAAGCATGGCTCTACCACTACCGAAAGCATGGCTCTACCACTACCAGCATGGCTCTACCACTACCGGTTTTCAATTGACATCGCGCTTCCGCCACTAGTAGGATTTACTGCTCACACCGCATGCCGTTTTTGAATGCATGCTGCGAAATAGCCATACAATATTTTCATATATTTTGTGGTTATGGAAAGACTGTGTGACTGGCATGTACTTTTCTGATGAAGCCACACATGTATAATGTAATAGAGGTTCGTTACTTATCGTAAAAGCATTATGTAACCAAACTCCTTGTTGTATCAATGGAACTATATAATTCGTTTCAGGAAGACTAGAAATTACGTTTTTAAGGTTAAAATTTATTTAGTAGCTTTTCACAATAAAAATTACGTTCATTCTTTTATAGGTTATATTAAAATAAAATAAAATCCCTAATTTCTATCTAGGGCGTGAAATAAAAGAGAAAGGTGCAAGCACCGTCGTCCGTCAGACGAGATAAGGCTTTGAGAGACAAAGATGGATGGGTCAGGACGACAGGCGTGTTATCACTGCCTTCGTTATCTATACGAGGGATATTTTGTTTAATTGCCTACGTTTTTACTTCTCCTCTTTAAAATAAACGATAAAGATGGAAATGAAATGTAGGTCACGTGGTCACCGAATAATTTAACACAAAACTGTAATAATAATTTTAGTAATATAAAGATTTAAGAAATGTCGTAGGATGGGATGAGACGTTGTCTTAATAGGAAAATTTCCTTCCTGTACACCTGCAGTTTAGGGCTTCAAATTAGAAGGTAGCAGTTAACAGTGGGTACTCATGGCTTTAGGATACATCTGGCCATATGGCTTTCTAAATAATTGACAAAGTAGTCGTCAAGAAAGGACACACTGTATTGTATAGAAGACATGGATATATAAATATATGAACCAAACAGTTTCATATATCTGCCTGTACGTATCTTACACAATACCTTTTAAGGTCTTATCAGTCGGTTTTGCATTTATAGTACGGCAACTGCAAACTTAGTTATGTCAACTGCATTTAAACTACTTTTGTGTAACTTGCAAGTACCTAAAATACAGACGTCTTTTTAGACCTTTAGTTGTTCCAGTTCTGTCCAATCGGAGGAGAGAGTTAGTCATAAGTCGAAGTTCTGAAAATCCGTATGTTTTCCCGCTTGATCGTATCGTATGATAAGGAGGTATATTTATTTTCTTAAAAAATAACTAAGAACACGATTCAGTCACAAGAACATAATTCGGTCTTTAGAACCTACAGAAATGTAAAAATTGGTTTCGTTACTATGTATGGATACTCTGTTTTATTTGTTAAAACTGAATGTTTAGTGAAATATCTCATAGAATGTAATATAATTAATTACTACAAGTCTTGATAATAATTTCATACATGTTTTGAAAAAAACAACGACTATTTTATATCCCTAAAATTCGATACTTTTACAGCTATATTTATATCATAAAAAATAAAACCCGACTGATACGGAGTCTCTATTCGTGTTTGAATTTCACCGACTTTTATACATTAAAGGATTTTAATTCAAAAAGAGAATTCTTCGAACTCGTTCAAGATTCAATTAGATAATCTATTTTGTTTTCAGCATTGCCTCGGGCCAACAAAAAGAAATAACTTTTATTTTATCTTTAAATTTAGTTAAATAGTTTAGTTAAATATTTAAATAAGTAGCAGCGTACTTAGCAATGAAGGGATCACCAACGTTAGCAGGGCCAACTACATTGTTGCTTTCTAACACGGTCAGGCAAGGGTATCGAGAACCGAAGGGCAGGCAAGGGAGTAGAAACTAGTGCTGACGGAGTCTCAACACGTTTTTAACCTGTGGACTGCTAAGTCTTAACCGACAAGATATGTGACTAGTGGTTGGAGCCATCATGAGACAAATATTCCTCTTTGCAGAGAAGCACCAAATGTGAAGAAAACCACCGCACACGTTATCCTGACAGGGAGTGGCTTTACAACGGGAATGTATCCTTGTGGGTATGATGTTGCTCCTTAAGTAGACAGCCTGTATAAACGCACAATGGACTGCCAACCAATTTCACCAATGCCAATACATATTACCAATAGAAAAAGATATTACTATGCCAGTAGTAGTATCTAACCATCATCTGTTTTGTATGATTTGTGTTTCTAAGAAGATTAAGTGTGCTCCGTGGTTCTTCAAGCGTTAATCCGATAAAAGCCGCAAGCCATTTCTTCGTGCGTAGGTTGTGGTTACGCAAGTGCCATTTATAACTGGCATAACGTTTAAATCACAGAATCAGAAATTATAAAGCAAACACAGAAATATTTTTTCAAATGTATAGAATGTGTTCGGGCATTTCATTGAAAGTATGTTTGCAACCATTGTTTTTTTTTTTAACTTCAACGACCGTCTGATCCCAAACTAAACATAGCTTGTTGATAACAGGACAACTGAAGTACATACTTAATATACTTCTAAATATGTACATACCTATTATACATACTTAGTCTGGCCATAAATACTGTTACAATTTAAATAAACATTATGTTACATTTGAATTTCTAATCCGACATTCTTATATGAATATTGAAAATGGAGTAGGGTGACAAAGAACTGAATTGTACAAAGTAGGTATGGATAGATACTTTGAAACCTCCTCTGTTTGTGACAGAAGAAGATCTGTCTGTCCCCGTTCTATTCGTATGAAAAAGGTGATCAAAGCAGTGAAGGAAAGAATTCTAAGAAGTCCTGCCCGAAAGCAAAACATTTTATCTCGGGAAATGAAACTGTCACCTAGAACCATATCGCGTATTTTAAAAGATGACTTAGGCCTTGTAGCCTGTAAGAGACGCATTGGTCATTATTTAACTAATTTAAAAATGAATAGGGGGTAAAATCACAACAACTTACGCGGTACGCGAAGGGCCTCTTAAAAACGCCACATTCCGTAACCAACCAAGAATGATACTTTTGCCAACACCGGGTCGTAAAGCTCCATCCACCCAAGTGTGGTTGGAAACGAACGTTTTTGTCATCATCAGAGCTGAAAAGTGACCCGTCATTTAGTCCCGATCTTAATCCGCTGGATTATGATTTATGGTCAGCTATAAAGAGTATGGCATGGTCTCAACGTCATGATAATTTGGAGTTCCATAAGATTGGCAGTAAAGAATTTTTCCATGGAGAGAGTGCGTGCTTCTATTAATAACTGGCCTCAACGTTTAAAGGGCTGTATTAAAGCCTATAGAAATTATTTTGAATGAGCTTCATATATTGTAATGCTATTACATTAATGTATAAACTAGCACACATTACAGTAATCAATGTTTTATGCAGTAGATAAAAAAAATCCTTGTAACAATATTTATGGCAAGACTATGTCAATTGCACACACAAATGATCATGCTCAAGACACACAACAAATGATCATGCTCAAGACATACAACAAATATAGACTATATATAATAAAGACTTTTTTCGTTACGAATCTCTATTGTAATAAGTTTCCTACCGACTAGAGTCGTGTATATCTACAGCGCTATAAATAGCAGCATACATCAAAGTTATAGGAATGAAAAAATAAAAATGCTGTGAGTGATAATGTTGCTTCACCACATTTCAAAAGGATTTTAATTACAGGATGTAGTGTTGCCAGACCGAAGAACTACTATTTTTCTAAATGCTTCAACTGAAACGGTCGTTTGTTTCGTGATGCAACTTTATACATTTGTCTATACATATTTGTATTAAAGTGGGAACAGGATATCTGTATATTGTAGATATTAAAGAGAAATAAAATAAGAGTCTTTATGAGAGCAACAGAAACCAAATCAACAGTTCTTAGTATGTTTGTCTGTGTGTAGGTTTCTTTGCTAATTTTTATTTTTTTTATGCATGGAACTGAATGGTCTAAATTAAAATATAGCCTTTATTTTACCACGTCTCTGTCTCTGTAAAAAAGTATAGATACTTGATTCTAAAATACACGTGTACAAATAAAAACATTTTTGTTTTGAGGGACTACAGAGTGTCTCGTGATAAAGAGACAATCTATACGAATCTATTACAGCCCTTAGCGGACTAGTTTCATTGAACGTAATACCATAGTACACAAGCTTCCTTAGTTTTTTCTGTTTATGATTACTGCCTCAATAGGTTATAACGTGGGAGACCCATGCTTCGGCATGTGAGGGCCGGCTCGACCGGAGTATTACCACGGCCTCGCAAAAAACCGGCTGTTAAACAATGCTTGCATCGTGTGACCAAATGAGTGACGTTACCAATCTCCGGTTCCTTCCCCTCTTGCCCCTACCCTTTTTCATTTCCTTCCTCTCCCTTACCCTCTTTCTACTACCTTAGAGGTAGACAGCACTTAGGTGACTCTTGACTTCCAAGAGTCCATGAGCGGCGGAATTCACTTACCAACAGGTGAGCCGCCTGCTCGTGTGCCCTGTTTAAAGAAATACCTATACCTCCCCTCTTTTTAATTGTATTAAAAAAAAAATCAATCTTTTCGTCTCATTAGTATGCTGGTAATAGGCTGAGGGTTGAAGAATATTTAAACTGTTATTCTTTTATTATTGTTTTGGCTATTCCTTGTTAAAATCAAAATCAAGATACCTATAATAACTTCTATGTAATGTCCTTTTTTATACTATAGGGGGACAGACGAACAGACGGGTCACCTGATGGTAAGTGACAACCGCCATCCATGGACACCTTCAACTCAAGAGTCATAAGTGCGCTGCCCATCTTTGAGGGTGATAAGGTATGGAGGATGCGGGGAGGGGAAAGAGGAGAAGGGGTATGAGGGGAAAGGAGGAGATAGGCCTCCGGAAAGTTCACTAATTTCGAAGAAATGCAACGCACCTTGCTTCAGAACCGGTTTTCTGTGAGGCCGTGGTATCGCACGTGTCGCCCCAGCCCATTCGTGCCTAAGCATGGCTCTACTACTTTTACTTATACTTATATTATATATATTAAAAAATGTACCCAATAGCAGAATAGTAACTAAATAAGTACCTAACTTATTAACTAAGGCCCCAAACGATTCCAAGTCCATATTAACTAATAAAATCACAACGAGCAGAATCCAAATACATGCAGCTGGAACAACTTTTAACTACTTCAACAACACATTAAAGTTTGTAAAGCAACTTTTTAAATATCACAAAAGCTATATGGCCTCATTGAAAGTTCAAACGTGCATAAATCACTAAGTCTACACGAGTTTCACGTCTAAGTCTACACTACTGTAGACTTTAGAGTAGTGTTCTACTCGAGTTTGTCGGCAACAATGAAAGTCTTGTAACTCCAAGCGGGGCCTGCCCTCGACAACTTGACTTTCTTTTGCAGTAAGAGGCTCTATCATTAAGTTCAGTTGCTGAATTTCTGTTAATTCTTTAGCGTACTTAAATACATTACATTACAAAATAGCAAACTTTTTCATATTTTTCATTAGTATTCCTCTCACACTCCATCTAATTTGGCACTTCTAACATTAATTAGTCTCAAGTACAGCAGTTCCAACTCACTTTGAATACTCATTCGCATGACAGTTATCACTCTGCACAGTCAAGTAAGGAATTATAATGCATATATCGTGTGCAGTGCCTTGAACATCAGTGTTTATTGCACTGTGTAATCTACAGGCACGTGCACGGGGTTATATACAAGTGTCTGAACAGCGTGTTTACATAAAGATATCTGAATGACTATATATAAGCTAACACGTGCAGTGTTAGCTATATTTAGGTTGTAATAGAATTGTTTAAAATTCACAAACAATTCTATTACAAACAGGGTAATGCATAAGCTATTTTTGAAGTGGAAACTCTTTAGGCGCGTTGAGCACTTTTTGAGTTAATAAAAATCATGGAACTCGCGTCATCGTCACCGCACGCTCTCCATGATCTATATGTATACTGTGTATATATGTATGTGTACTTTTTGGGTGAACAAAAAGCGTGAAACTCACGTCATCGCCACCGCACGCTTCCCGTGATCTATATGTATACTGTGTATAATCTAATACATCGACGTTACAATTCACAAGATACTTAGTTTTCACTTCTATCGGCAGTCCCCAAAGACTGCCCGTATTTTTTTTATTATTAGATACGTACGAAAGACGTACGAAAAAACAGATTTGAATAATTCTTCATTGCAGTGTCAATGAAGTGTATTAAAAAAATATCTTAGATCTAATACTTTACAGTTGAATATAGTTGAACTTTATAGAGCTCTGTCGAGTGTTACTGAATACAATAAGTTCAAGTACAAAGGTTTATCTTAAACTTTGAGCAAACTGAAAACTTTAAATTAAGGACGCTTAACTTTCCATCTCATGTTTTTCTAGAACCCTTATCTTTCTAGTGTTTACAAGTGAAGAATGTAAGTACATAGTCCTTTATAAATCTTGTTGGTGAACTAGGCAGGTTTACCAATAAAAGAGGATTTTGAATTGTTATTACGAAACGTTATCGCTAAAATGTTAATTTAATATTAGCATTACTAAGAATATCAATCGATATCTCAATTCTTTGACTGATTGGATTTATCAGTCAAAGAATTGAAAACCTCAATTAATAGCGAAAACCTGTATTAGTTAATCTTTTAAATTAGGTTTTTCATACATACGTACAAGGTAATTCAAAGAATTGTTCTCTAATTCCTAACCGTTGTACGTCCCATCAGCTCAGCTACATCAGTCGCAAATATCGATTAGATTTAGAAAGTTTATTAGACAAGCATTGGTTGTGCCTATATGATATATATATAATGGGACTATACGCAGAAGTATACTCTTACGAACACATAAAACATAGAAAATCGGTATAGAATTTGCCGAAAGTCTATTAATATACATAAAAAAATATACATTCAGTCGAACATAAAATATCCTCGTTTTTGAAGTCGGTTAAAAAACAAATGTGGGTAGGAAATTGGGTACCTAATTAATTCCAATTATTTCTAGTTTGTGATCGAGAATCGTAAGATACCTTCATGGGACTTGCGTGAATTTTCCGCCTGGATAGCATTCCTTGAATTAAAGTAATTGTTTACAATAAATATTTCGGGGAGTCTTAGGGAGTAAAATTTATATTTCACAAATATTTATGAACCATGTTTAGTACAATAATTTTAGTTTAATAACTTAGCGCCATTTTTGTTACACCGTAGAACGGGAGTATTGTTCGTGAACTTTGAAATATATGTATATGTAAATGCCGTAGGTGTTTTTTTTTGTATGATATATGGCTGTTGGCCGCATTCGGTCTCGACGACTTTACGTGCATGTTTAAAATTTATTTAGTGGTTTACAGTTTGTGGGCTGTGTTACAGATGTTACATTACTTACTTACTTACTTTCCAAGTCCTTTCCTCCCGCGTATTCCTAATAAATCCTGATTTGTTTACAATGGGACCACTGCAGGAGTGTACTCATTTAGACTTCCTTTAAAAAACATGGTTCATGTCTATTATAATAATAATAAAAATAACATTTATTTGCAGAAATGTGGATACAGTAGGTGGTTTACAGTATTAAAAGCACGAGACACATTTCGCTATATTTAGGTAGCATGCAAATATTTAAGATTATACAGATAAAATTGGGAAAACATACTAAGATAAAAAACATTGAATTGATGACTTGATTTGCCACTATGTAATAAATATATGACAGAGATATTGTATATCACTTTAGTCTGTCATTTCCATATTTATAGAATGTATGCATTGTTGTATGTATATATATATATTCTAATGTAACGATGGTGTATTGATAGAGTGTTATCTATATATTCATCTATCATTTAGTTTTTTAATGTTTTAGGGCAAGAGTTCACACTGGCACAGATATGCATCAATACATACGCTCAATGACATATTAATAACTCTATTTCGTTTTTATTTATTGTACAGAACCCTTATTTTTCATTGATTAAATAATTCAATGGTACCACGCCACGATGGCATGTCGCAAAGTGATTAACACACAACTATTACAGTAATTTGTGGGCAATATCTAGATATGAACTCAACTTTATCGGATATTTTAGACATTTTTCGGTTATTTGTGACCACGCCGGAACGTTGGAATAATTAAACATTTCTTTTTTGTGTAGCGTGCCCTTAATATTACATAAATAGACCGCTTTATTTTATCGTAAGCATTGTTTTATTTAGGTAAATGACTAGGATTGGGTTTCATAGTTTCATTGAAGCGTTTTAAGACCCTCCGTTCTTATAAATGTACCAGGAGTTTATATCAACCACTCTGACATTTAGAGATTTTAATTTTGAATTTACATATGTATGTACTATTCTTTATATTATATAGGTCCGCCCAACTGGTATGTCGATAACGATAAAGTAACCGATGTCCTTGCTCAGGGTTCGAATTATTCCTTATAACAAAGGTAATCAAAATCGGTCCAGCCGTTTAGCCGTGAAAAAACAGACAGACTGATTAACAAAATTAGTTTCGCATTTATAATATTAATAAAGAAAACCGTGTGGTGTCGTGGGACATAAGATAGGAACGAAGTTCGTTACTTTTACTAGATAAAAAAAATCTTACGCTTTTTTGTTTAACGTTACGTACGTTTTTTGCCAGCTAGGGTACCCCTCCGCAAAGCTCCATAAGGAAATTCGTTCCAATAATTAATCCAATAATTAATTAAATCAAAAGTTATGTGCACTAATAATTTTATTTAAAGAATGGATCAAACGTTACGGGTTGTATTGTCCTCTCTGACTAACCGGTGCCGTTCAAATTCACGACCTCTCTAGGTAATCGTTGGTCATCTATTACATTTTTCACATTACATTCTAGTATATATTTTTTATTGGATACGGAATATTCAGAATATGGTCCCATTCAAATTTCTACCCTAAGAGGTGAAAAATAGAGGACGAATGTTTCGTCAATCACTGACTTTTTACTTTATTTGGGAACCGATTCGATGAATCAAAATTGAGTTAAGTTTGGCTAAAAATTTATATTTTTTATTATTTTTCACTTTTAGTTCCAGAAGTTGTCCTATTCTATCAGAACGTTTTTATGGTCTCTACACTCAGTTACAGGATTTTAGAAAAGGCAGTATCATACCATAAACAGTGAGGTCAATTATGTTGGTTTTAAAGAAATTTAAAAGTAATCGAAGTTTAAGACGAAATTGATGGAAGAGGTTCTTTTATTGAAACGACAGTTAAAGAAAATTATTAAAATGCGGATATTTTACTATACCACCAACAGTGAAGTGGTATGTCGGACTCGAACCGACTAAAAACACCCGGTGTTCCGTCACGAGGTCTATTGCAGAGGACCCGGGATTGCATACCCTGGATTATACACTCAATAAACGGTATATTTTTCTAATTTAGTACAGACGTGGCAACCATATTGGAGTTTATTAAAATATTTTTTTTTTTTTTGGTGTACCCAAGACCACGTACACCTCAGAGCCTCTTTAGTCGTTTCATAGCAATATTATTGAACCAAGAAGAGCGAACATATTAGGGAACACCTATTACACGAGTTACATAAACTTCAGGCACTAATTAACTTCACCTCAATAACTACTACACGCGAACGTTACATATAATATTCTGTTTCGTAACGTTGGATGTGAGAAATAGATTCAACACTTAATTAATTTCAAAAATTAGGTTTCTGCTACCCACAGATATTATATACAAATTTTTGGAGATAAACAAATGTTCGCAAACATATCACTTTGTTTCAAATTTTGTATTAGTATTGAAAACCATCCCAGCTCGCAACGGTTAACTCAGTCCTTTACAACCTAATAACTTCACACTATAGAAATGCCGCATAAACAACGTCATTCCTTATAAATTTACATTACATTTAAATAATTCATTTAACCCTCTCATTTGGAGTAGGACTCCAGCGAAGCAGTGCTGCACAAATCTCAAAATCGCGAATTGGTGAAGTGTGGGTTGATATTTCAATTCATTCATTCGTTCATTCATCCCTCGAGCTCCCTTGAATGCTCCTTTTGTTTCTTTTATAGAACAGCAAATCAGATGGATGTGGTTTGAGATAGTTTAAATGAATCTTCGTTTACTGTGGAGATAAGTTTGTTTCAATCCTTATCCTATATGTCGTACTATATATTATCTTAACTAAGTCCTGGACACAAAAAGATTATCCTATCATCCAAAACAAATAGTGTACCAGGTTAGGCAGAATTACTTTTATAGTCTCCGAGCTGCGGGCGAGTGTTAGTTTATTGATGTATCAGTATAGATTCATAGTATATATAGTAGATGGTAAATCCTTATTAGTGTAGAGGATGGGTGAGGATTCGTAAGTATGGAGATCATAAAAATATATAAAAATAAGTAGGGAATAAAATCTTCAGTATTTTAGGATACACTAATGTGTGTACAAATTAAATAATTATTTTATAGCTATTATTGAATTGTGCTATCACGTTCTTACTTTACAGTACCTACATTTACGGGTATTGATACATTTCATTTATTTTAACTTTTCTAGTTAAGCGACGCGACGGAACGAAGACTTTTCTTTCTGTCTGTTTTATTTACTTATCTGTTTTTATTTTGGTTTTTAGCTCCTAGTGGTTTTTCACGACTGACAACCACGAGGTACTCTCAAGTCTTAGTAATAAGTTATATATTTTTAACTGCCCTATCAATTTATTAGTAGCTGATTGTATTTTCTATTACGAAGCGCAGCCTGCGTCTGACTGATGATTAGATGTGATGAGTCGCAATGAATTTCTAATCTTTTGTTCTTCAGAACAGTTTTGTATTTGTAGGTATATTTTTAATACTGTTTAAAATTAAATTAGTTTATTATCTGGCAAAGGTACATCAATAGACGTGTAGATTTTATTCTTATTATTTTGTTGCGTTAATATTCACAGAATTAGAACTATAACAAATCACACGTACCTACTAAATGACAGAAGCAATTATTTAATCATAATACAAATAAATATACACTGTTTTTTCCCGAATGCGCAAGAAAGAGGGGTTATGTTTTTAGTTTTCTTTTTTATACTGTATGGGGACAGATGAACAGACAGGTCACCGATGGATGACGGAAAGTGACAGCGGCCGTCCATCAACACCTGCAACTCAAAAGTCGAAAGTGCGCTACCCGCCTTTGAGGGTGATGAGGGATGGGCGATGCGGGGAGGGGAAGGAGAGCAGAGGGATCAGGAGAGAGGAAAGAGGAGAGGACCAGTTCTGCAAATGCTTGACAACCGGTTTTCTGTGAGGCCGTGCTATCGCACCGGTCGAGCCGGCCCATTCGTGCCTAAGCATGACTATACCACTGTTAAATTGTATGTATGTATGTATATACTGTAAGTATGTTGCTATTTCACTTCTTAGAGTCTTAAGGCTCGATGACTTTCAATATGTCAGGTGTCATAGTTATATATAGCTTTTGCGAATAACTATCAGAAAAAAAGAAAGTTAAAATGTAGTTGTGTTTTGTATATTTATAAAAAAAATACATGTTTTGATTCCTGAATTGTAAAGGATCGAAAATATGAGCATCGATTTTTGATTGTTTAGCCGATTTAAATCGTGATCTTTTTTAATAGAAATAGATTAGTTGTTTTAAAATAGTAGTTTGTAAAGAGTGAGAGGCAAACCTTCGTATCTGATTAAGAAATAATATTGAAATAGGGAAAATATTATGTGCTTTATAAAGTAGCGGAATCTTAAAAAGGTTTCATAAGACTGAACAAATGAAAGTCTAGGCATACGACTACATATTATACGGTCTAGAGCTTCTAACTGCTTTTTTAATTTTTTTGTGGTTTCAATGTGAGGTAACGTACACAGGTTATTGTCCTATTTCCTCTTTGTTTTTTTTTTTATTACAGATTATTTTAATATATTTTTAGAAAACAATGTAACTTTCACTCAATTATATATAACTTTTATGTGTATACACCAGCCATGTGGGCTGTAGTCCGCCATAAAGCCTCTTCTTAGGTTCAGGAAAGCCTTTAGATCATATGAGACAAATAAATAACACCAGTCAGTTACAAAAAGCTTCTTTTTATTTAAACATTATGTGAAATGACGGGCCTGTTGGTCTAGTGGGTAGTGACCCACTAGACCAACAGGTCCGTCTGCTGAACTGGAGGTCGTGTGTTCGATTCGACGGGACAAGAATTTGTGTGATCCTCAAATAGTAGTCCCGAGTCTGGGTGTTCTTTGTGTACGTTGACTGAATGTTACTAAAGTCTCGTCCGCTTAATTTGTCAGTGTGTAGTAGTATGTATAGCGTATCTTTTTGTGGGCGGCAGAGGAGTGCAAGTAACGGTCTACATATTTACAAATTATGAGGACGAGATTACGTAACATAATTTATTACCTAAGACAAGAAGAGAGAGATGACCGGTTATATATAGCTGAAAAGTTATTTATTAAAGTCGTTATTTGGATGATACGATAGATCTTCGATAATATGTATTATATAATCATACAATCACTGTTATGGTTATTAATTTCTTAATATAATCGGTAAACATAGTGATAATATTGATAATAACATTTGTAGACAAATGGTTCATATAATAAGTTGGAGATCAGAATAAAGTCTAACAACTGCCATAATCTTTAAGCTTTAAATAGGCCATACTTTAGTAGATTCGAACCCTATCCAGTGGTAATCTACGAATAAGATAACATTTATATCTAACAATAATGCTTGTAAGAGGTTATACTTAACTTCAGTAATGCAAGTAAGTTGGAAAAGAAAACGGTTGCAAATACAATTTCCCTTTATTAAAATCCTTGACACGCTTCGCCTTTTTCCATTCCTTCTAATAACGTATTTTATTCGTAATTAACTGTACTTATCATAAAGCACACTTTACTGTTCCGTGAGTGCTTTTAAACTAAATAGGCAGCTATTTTACAACTTAGTAGAGAATTTATCCATAATGTAATATGTAATAATTTTCAGGCGGAACTCTTAGAAAATTGCCTGCAATTCACTGTGCACCTGGCTCTTTCCATTTCACGTTATACGAACATTTTCTACTCGCTCCAAAAACACTGTTGTATTGTTTTATAATGTGTGTGTACAGTTCATTATACTCGTATGTAGATATTTCTATACTGCTTTTATCGATTTAAACCATAGTTTCTCAACCTTTTGCTTACCTCCCACTTTGAGAATATGGTTTTTTCCATCTTAAATTTACTTACCATCTTGCGAATTTAAAAAAACAGCTATCGCTCCGATTATATATACATATATATTATAACATGTAATAATACATTACAGTCTTAAGATAGGATATGACCCCTATCGTTTTCCTAAGTTTAAAATAAAGAATAAAAGAAGAATCTTTTAATGGGAACAATTAAACCGCATACTTAGTTATATTAAGGAATATTTTTATTAACTTTCAAGAGACATGACTTTAGGGCATAGCTAACGAAAATTTTGAATTTGCTGAATGCTGAAGCAAAACTACTGCTAAAAGGTATTTTCGGAGAATATCTACAGCTGGTTATTACTACTGCTACTGGTAACATTCACTCTTCCGCAATAGTGTGTGGTTTCTTTGTTTTAACAATCAACAATGAGAAATTGTACGATGCTCGTCATCATCTTGCTTGGCAGATCAAGAAAACAAAAAAAGTAGCTGGCTGAATTTCGTACTTCCTGTGTGTCTTCGAAATGGGCCACATCTTTCTCTTACTTATCCGGGTGTTTTTTATTAAATTGACCTTGAAACCTAGAGGGCTTCACAGCTTCATAAGAAAATGTTTTTTTTTTACAAATAAGGCACAATGCTGTTGATGGATTTTTCTACTGTTCGATAAATGGGCACAATACTGCCGCCTCTTCTTTTTTGCTTCCGACACGGTTTGCACTTTACAGATACGTGGGTAAAAGATTAACTTCTAAAATCCTGTTCGCAATTGCGCGCAATGATGCTAATGAAAATAAAAAAAAAACTATCATTGCCTCATATAGGTTGAAGGCATTTAACACGTAACTACAGGAATAGTCTCTCTACGCCATCTCAGTGCCCTTTATTTTCCCTGGGTCGTCTACTGCCCCCCCTCTAAAGTCTAAGGCCCACAAGGGGGCGTTATCATTCACGTTGAGAACCTAGGTTTTAAACTATGTCGGTGCTTTGAAATTATATATATTTCATAAAAGCTCTTTTTCCAGAAAGAGTACGTAATAAAATGACTTTTTTTGATTTTGGCGTTAAGTAAGATATAAAATCAATTATACAATGAAATAAACAACTTTACATGTTTATGTGAATTGATATTGTGTCGATTCTTTAGCTCCATCGAATAATTGTTTGATTTGTATTAATTTTAAAGGCTGAAAATGATATGTGTTTAAACCACTACGTTTGTTTTCATGTCATTTGCGAAGCATCCCTCCTGGGGTATACCCATGTCCCTTGCAATAGACCCACTCGTGACGGAACACCGTGTGGTTTTTGTCGCTTCGAGTACGATATACCATTTCACCGTCAGCTCCGGTGAGGTGGGGTGAAAAATAAACCTTTTAATTTTTCGTAAGCTCAGTTTTTAAACGTTTAGTCAGCAAGTGAAGTTTCCACAGGCTACGAACACAGCTTACCACCAGAGCACACATGTTCATTCTAACTTCAACTAAAAACCTTACACAACACAATAACTTTTTTCCCGACTGCTAAAGAAAGAGTTTTTCGACTGTATGTATCTATGTATTATGTTTCCTTGTCACGAGCTAGGAAAGGGCAAATAATAGGTGAAGTATTATTTGAATGGGACATAATACGAGTATATAACATTTCGAAATAACGTTATTAAAGGCAGAGGAGCAGCCTATAAAGTCTTCGGGTATTATACTTTTTAATAATTTTATTTGTTCATTAATGAACTCGAAACAAAGATCACGAAATAACAAGGGGTTTCTACTATCTTGACTTATAATTTTTCAAAAGAAATATTTATTTAGGTAGAAAAGGTGTTTCGGCATTTTTATAACATTTTAATGAACATCAGTACAATACAATACTATATTCTTTAAGTGTACCACAGATATTACTTTATGAATACAACATAAAAACAAATAATTATATACAGGCAACTGGTAAAATCAGCGGTCTTATCGCTCGCTGCGATTTCCTTCAAACAACCTGCAGGTACTGCAGGTCGTGGAAGACATCGCACAAATATTTTGACGTAATAGTAAAAATTTGCTTTGCTTTAAGCCTACCATAATGACTCCACTTTGCCTGATGGTAAGCAATAAATGGAGTCCAAGAGTGGTGGTCACCATCCTCATTGTATGTCTAGTCAATGCAGCATGGTGACCCACACTATGGCGGCCTGGTGAGATGCTTTTTCACGCCCCGCTTAAAAGACCCGGGATCAAATTGGGAAGGAAACACGTGCGCTGGTAGGGAATTCCAGGTACAGCGCTCCGTGGCCGTTTTGGGAATTAAATTTTTGACTCGCGAACGTCTTGCATAGACTGTAGTAAGTTAACTACCCATTTTTTATACAAATGGAGAAAAAACGGCCGAACCCTTTTTTGACGTTAACATTCGTAACTTTACTGTAGCGGGCTATCGAGAATTGTCACTGGTATTTTTAATTAGGTCGAGTAGCGAAATTTCTGAATTTTTATAAGTCTTCTTTTATAACAATCTCGATTAAAGCGCAGAGAACTTGAAGAAACGGTCTTAAAATATACCTAAATTCCAACCAATGTTTTGGCAATGTAACAAGACATTCAATGACATTTTTTTATTTTATTTTGTACATAATCTATAAAGTGGTTTAATTAACTATGAAATGAGCAAATAAAGACAACAAATAAGTACATCCCTTTGGGATTTTTATATTGTCCATAAATCACAACTTTAAAACTAGGTTATAATGTTACAGTGACAATTTGAAAAAGATACGCATTAATATATGGTATAGGGTGGAATGGTAGTTCCTGAACTTACCGTTAATTTTCATTCATTCTATTTATTAACAGGCTGTTCTTGGCATATAGTTACCATAGAGCAGTTTTTACAGGAACAAAATTTTAAATTAGTAGCATTAACCCATAAAATAGTACATTCTATAGTGATATTACACAGTCACCCATTATTAGTATTCTCGTTAAACCCCTGAGCTATCGACCGCAACCACTTGATCGCAAGTCCGACGCCTTAGCCATTACGTTACCGCTGTTACGTCGGTCTCTCTTGCCTGCCAGTCTTAAAATAACAAAAAAATACCTACTTCCTCCATAGTAAAACCTTTTTTGGAACATGAAATATCCTCGCACTGGCGCGGTGGGCTAAAATGACCAATTTAATGGGAATCGCGCGAGCGGCAATGTTGGTAATGCCTTGAGCGGTGGAGGGTTAACAAACAAGACCAAACAAATGTCGTGCATTCGTCAAACGTGTACCGGCGCTCATTTGCACGGGTCGTACCGACCGCCTACGTTCATCATAGTGTTAGAATATAGGTTAGTTAAATACAGAGATAAACTAGTACATAATATCGGTTTCTGAATGCCTTTGAAATACGGGCTCAAATAATATTATTGTATATAAAGTTCATTATTGTCTTTGTTGAAACTAAACATGGAATGGAATGAAAATTAGCTTCAAACATCAATACTGTTTGCAGTACCTACTGAAATGAATGGAAAATTATGTGTGCAGTGGTTAGGACTATTTTATTGTATATATATTTATTTTTTTAAGGTGTAGGGCTGCAAAAAGGGTGATTAGGACCGGGTACATCATTCAATCGTTGAAACACAGCTCAAACATTGCTTAACAACCGGGTTTTCTGTGAGACCGGGATATTGCTCCAGTTGAGCCTCCCGTGACGTGGTTAAGTATGGCTCTCCCACTTCAAGCTATTTTAAATATTCTTAAGACATTATTTCATATACAATCAGATAAATAGATATAGTCAGTACATAATGGAAGATGTGCTTGTGATTTTACTACATAATAAGTTTAATAATATACTAAATATATATTGCGTATGGTACAAACATTGTGCAAGTATGTTAACAGAATATTTAGGGAAGTTTTGAAATTACAATTTACTAATTAATTAATTATTATTGTGTTGTATAAGCAACTACTCTATTTTGTTATTCGATATACTTCTAATATTTATTTTGTTATTAGTTTAATTACGTTATTTATATAACGAAGCACGATACGATATCAATCCAACTTTAAATAAATAATAAGTCAAGCGACAGCTTAAAAGACAGAACACGTACTTCATTTAAAATTTTGTGTCCGGTTAGTTACTTGTGACATATTTAAAACTAAAATCTAATCTGAGATTACAAATGAATTTTCTGAATAATAAAAACACTATTACATAAGATTAGATGTAAAATTAATATTTATACAGCTTTTCTTATGACAAGAGACAATACCCCATATAATAGTCAATGCAATATATGTAAAACTTTCTAAATATATGTATGTAGGCCTCAACATTATAAAACACCTTTTTTACAAACCAGTAGACAGTAAATTCTAGTAAACAGAATGCCCCTAAAACAGAGTTTAAGTCAAACACAAACATGGCCACTTTAGATTTCGATTCGATCTTGAAGATACCATTAAATATTTAATGGTATCTTCAAGATTTCTTCAGTGACAATGTTTTTGGATTTATTCTAAATGTACATACATACATACGCACACTCAAGCCTGTATGTTAGGGGCAAGTCTTTTGTCATCATCGGGCATCTTGCAACTCAAGAGATGTAAATTCGCTGCCTACCTTTGAGGGTGATGAGGGATGCGGGGAAAGCGGGGAGAGGAAAGAAGAGAGGGGGAATGAGGAGATAGGAAAGAGTAACACTAATTTCGGGGAAATGCAACACAAGCGTTGTTTCATAGCAGGTGCCTAAGCATGGTTCTACCACTATCAGCAATAGCTCACGCAAGTCAAGGTCGTATACCTATAACTCGAAGTGGCTGGTGGCGGAAGCCCGAGTCCTCTAAGTAATGGATTGGATGTTCGAAAAGAGAGGCTCGAAAGAAACATGTCTGCCATATTTCTGATCGGCTTGACACCTTTGCGTTTAGAGATGTAGCTTCACTCTGCATCATGGGCATGGGAAGTGTTCAGAGGAATTGTTCAGACTTATACCGGCCGCAGGTTCCCGCCATCGTCCTACTTGACAAAATATCCATCTCCATCACCTCGATCCACCACTGTGCGCTTCTTCAGAAGCTTTTTGCCTCGCACAACCAGCCTAAGGAACAAATTGTCACCTGCCGTATTTCCGGACCGATACGACCTTCAAACCTTCAAGAAAAGAGCCTAATCCTTTCTAAAAGGCTGGCAACGCACTTGTGACTCTTGAGTTGCGGGTTCCCATGGGCGGTGATAGTCACTTACCATCAGGTGACCAGTCTGCTCGTTTGTCCCCTATCGCATAAAAAAAAACCAGAAGCCTATATAAAATGAGTGACATGAAGGTTCAGATCAACGTGAACTGTAAATTTTACTTTAAAGCAACATTTTAATGTAAGATGTTTGCTGCATGTTTGCATTCATTAGAAAGTGAAAATGAATATCTCAGGTTAGTAGTTTTATGCGAGTTGAAAAGACTTTACGTCATTCCGTACATCATCCGCAGTCGCATGTTGAATACTAGTACACATACTTCATTATACCTCTACAAATCTCTGCAAATTTATTTACTGATTTATGATATTCCTTTCTCTAAAGGCGTGATCTCGTAACAGAAACGCAGACAAAAAGACAGAATTACATAATTCACTCATGCCTTCAACGCCGAAGGTGTAGGCAGATAGGTCTATAACGTCAACATTTTGCAAACCATGATTTACTTCTTACGTAATACCGGGTACTGTATATAATATATTGTCTGGTAGATAACACTCCAATCCCTTAATTTAAAATTACTTACTAACCTGTAATTTTAATTATCGTCATAGGTATAAATTAATGTCAAAATTGATTATAATCCCAAGTTTTGAAAGAGAATATTAATATGTTTAAATTTCAAAACATTACTCTTTTTAAATGTAAATATTTACATGTAAAACCAATATATAAATAAATAAATCTCTGAAATGTAAAGTACTCTGTGTTCGATCATAATAAGCAGCTAGGAAGCCCACGATGTATGGTCGCTCGAGGCGATGTAATTTTTCATATTGTACATCATGGTCCCATTACAGCTAAATAGCTTTACCAATATAGGTAGACTTTCGTTAGACCTGCTAAATGAGTAGTGTTTCTTTAATATACAGCTGGATACTGAAAAGAATTAATTAAAACAAATGATAACGTTTACCGCCTACAATCTGTTTGTAAATTGATGAGTGAGTCAAAATAAGTTCATAACTTTCAAATCACCTGATAAACATTAATAATAATTTTAATTTCGAATAAGAATTTCGTTAATTTTTATTTTTTTTTATTTTTCAATACTTATTTCTTTTGAAATAACTAGAGCGAAAGTTCAACTGAAAGTTGTGTAAGTGTATACGAAAACAACCCCTCTTTTGCGTCGAGGGTTTAAAATAAGGGGACAATTTATTCTTCAGTCGTTTCATTTCCATATGGAAGCTAAAATAACTGTATTTTCCCAAGTTAATGAACATTAAAAATGCCCAATGTTAATTTTTTAATTTTAATGAGTCCACACAGAAGTTGTATAAATCTCTTAATTCCATACTTAAAACCCATTTTGTTTTATAGCTCTAATATACCAAATCACTTTTTTCTTATATGTGAAAGGGTTTTAATTAAAACTCTGACCTCCTCCGCCCCGTAGGGGATCGAACAGTGTAGGAGGGAAACTATTTTCATGGTTGACGTCGTATTTTCAAGTGATAAGATCTAGACATGATTATTTATGCGAACATTAGGGGAACCAACCCCATCGATATGCTTCTTTATAAGCAGTTTGTGTACACGTGACAACAGGAGTGTTTTCATTTAATTTATTTATATTTACATACATACATACATGCAGTCACGCCTGCGTCCCCGAAGGGGTAGGCAGAGACGTAATTAACGCCTACATTTAGCCGATTAAGTAATTTAGTCCATTTACGTAATAGAGGGCAATCCTATTGCTGTCTTCTGCGCACTTTTGTAAACTGGATCAGAAAATTTGTAGTATATTTACGGGAAAGGCAGGATAGAAAGGGATATCAGTGATACAGATAGAATTTGGGAGTATAAGCAAGCTCAAGCAAGTCAGGGTCGCAGACTTATAACTCGAACTGGCTGGTATCGGGAAGCCTGAGCCCCAGTTAGAAGGTTCAGACTTTCCAGTCAGCCATCCAGCCAGCCTAATTAAGACAAAAAATATATATTACATTTCTGAGAACGTTACTAGAATGCTGGAATGTGACACCTGACACACTTGTTTTCTTTTTCCTTTACTGTTTTGAAAAACAATTTATTTTACAGATGTAAAAATTACGTACCCAAAAACACCTATACTCAGGACAACTGAATCAAACACAAATCGAACCTTACGACCTCTGGCTCAATAGATTACTACTACTAGACCAACAGGCCAATTCAACTTGTTTCTTTATCATGGAGCAATGTGACCATAATTGGTCTATTTACGCCCTTATAAATATATACATATATAATTTTGTATTTTAGCCTTCTTTTTTAAACCTCTAAACTGTATGCGAAACCGTTTATTACGAAGTGGACCTAAGAAGTTATATGTCTAATTTCAACCCCAGTTCAGTTTAATTTACTTGGTGTAAACCTAAACAGTTAACGCTCGCGACGCGACCTGACAGTGTAGGTTGATCATGATGATGATGAAAGCTAAACCCTACAGCGCTTGACACTAACGTGGGAGGTTCACTCCTTTATAAAGATCCTCAGTCGGTTCGGAAAGTATTGAAATTCATGCGTGAGTAAAAAAGGGAGTGTGTTTCTTAATAACTATGAATACCACGTTTTAAATTTTGTATAGTAACCTTATTTTAATTTTATTATTATATCTTTTACTGACCGATCTAAATGTAATTTTGTAATTGAAATTCGATTTACAGATTTCTGTATTTAACACATCGGTAAAAGAGTATTAATTTACATACCCACATACATACGCTCAAAATTGCAAAAGACCCATTTGTGACGGCGAGAGGTGATGACCCCTGGGAGTTTCCACACGAAAAAAGGCAAAGTATTACTAAACACCCATATTTTGCTAGTTAGATGTCAACCGCCATATGACTATATATACTGTTCTGATAGATAACTGTTCCGTCCCTTAGTCCGACAATTTTACGACAATCACGGTTAAGATAGGGTGGCCCCATTCAACACGACCGTGAATTTACTCCAAACGGCTTTGGTATTAATTTATTTTAACTTTTCTTTCTTATCACTTTTGTGATCCACTGTACATAGGCCGTAAGAGTCAGATAACTTTTTCAGTTCATTCGTTAAGTGGCCCGTGAAGCGATTTATGGTGTCTTAACTGTTTGTCCGACAGTTCCTTGTTTAAAAGGAAAACTGATCTGTTTGCTGAACAATGTACAAACAATGGTACTTATCTGGTACTTTTTCTTTGATTGTTTGGTAGTAAACAAACCTTATAACATTAGAATACAAAAGATTTTATATTAATATTTTTGCCTCACTAAATACGTATATACCCTGGCCGCCTGTTTGCCAACTAAGGGTTTTAAATGTTTAGCTCTTTTATCGATTACTTAAACACTTAAAGTGTTTCTAAGATATATTTTGATTAGACCCAAAATTTTCATCTAACCTACATCTGTCTTTGATTTACGTTACTAAGAAAACCAGTCAGGGTAAGACTCGCTAAAACAAACAAGTTTTGCACTGCTATTAATAAATTGATATCGTTATTCATGTTTACATATTAGCTCTCGTATACATACAGACATTTTATTTAGTTATATACCTTATAGAACCATGCCTTAGACGGATTTTTTAGGTTAGTTTAAATACATAATTGGGTCAACGAACTTCAATCTATTACGATACCCCTCACATATAACGAACGGCATAAGTAGCTTACCCAAAAAAATAAGCGATTACAATAAGTTACTAGGAAAAACATTGCAATTCCCCACATACAAACATCACTAGGTCAGGATGACATAAAAAAAAAACACGATACATCTACGACCTGAGGCTTTCACCTTGTTAGCTAAGAGATGTCGTTAATTAATTGGACGACACTATGCTGCAGTGAAACAGATTACATAAATTCAGTGACATGGATTTGTTATACGAACACTGTGAAATAACATTTACGTAAGGCACAAACATAACAGGGCACTGTACAAGTACATACGGAAATTTACAACAGCAAGTGTAAGGACCGACGTACTGATTTTTATTTGCCTACTGCGCAAGATAAAAAGCGTCGAGTGTTTGTGCGTAATATACCTACATACATATGTACATACATACATACATATGTATGATTCTTCTACAATTAAATTATTCTATTAAATTATTGCCTATAATAAATTAGTCACATTTACGTAATAGGGGGCCAGCTTATTGCTGACACCCGGGATCTCCGCAAACCACCGAGCGATATGTAACGCAAACTTTGCTTCACAACTGCTTTTCTGTGAGGCCATTGTATCGCACCAGCCTATTCGTGCCATAAGCATGGCATAAATATTGGTGTGTATTGTATTCGGAAATTACCCTGCACAACACATATTTATAGAATAATTCAACTAGGAAACTCGTAACCCAACTTAAAGAGGGATTAAGAAACATACGGTTTTACTAACGTGTGTATTTCGAGATTGCCAGACTTTCGGACCCGACAGGCAGACTGCAGCGCCTGACAAAGCCGCTTTATTTCTTGATGAAATTCCCCTAACTAATTGGCATCTCTGAATTAGACTCGTGAGAAAAACCAAAAATATAAATAACATTTACGAAAGTGTTTATTCGCCAATCAAATAATGTTGTAAATGAGTAGAAGTATAATCAGAAGTTAAATTGTCATAAAAACTTGGGTTTATAGGCTATCCGAAATCTACTGAGATTACGTGATTCCAATGTACGTGACAAAACATACATATTACGTGTGAAAGATTTAGTGCGTCTAGACCAATATTAAGCCGTGACATATGAATCAAACGACTCTCCGACCTTTCCGTTTTTTACAAATAACCCCCATATTATTGAGTAATGTAGTAATATATATCTATACGTAATATTCAGAGCTTGATTTATATACTTTTTAACCTTAAAAGTTAATTATTGTTTACACAAATAAATAAAATAAAGAGTTTACTTTTAATTAAACTTAATAGCAATTGATACCAGTCAAAACTCAATCGTTCGCTGACACGTTACATTATCCCAGTGGTCGAAAATGCAGTCTGATATCAGCCTGATCGCTGTCAGCGTAGATTGGAACTACATCGCGACTTTCAATACTAAAGAGTTAGAAAAAAAAATGCACTCTAGACAACTTGGAACCAATATAACATTGTAATTTATTTGTTTGTGACGACGATCGACGATAGAGAAGGAATTAAGCATATTTTGAAAGCGTATCTGTTGCTTAAATCATCTTATGTAGTTTTAAAAATAATGCTATTTAACTTAGCCATGTAAGTTATATGAATGTAGCCACCTTGCTTATTTTATTTTAACATCACTTTTATTTCATTCTAACTCAAACAAATGAAACTCGATTTTATATGTCCTCAATAAAGCTAAGCTGAAATATAGTGTGTGTTACATTCTCTAAATATACTATTTTAGTTAACTTATTGTTAACTTAGGAGACAAATAACTTGATATGTTCGTATATTAGCTTACACTACTACATTTTTATTGATTTTGAGATATCTGCAAAGCGGGAGAGTACTAATCTTCTGTTTTTTAGTCTCAACATTATCTTAATCTCACGGTAGGTTCCACGGTGGAGCCCGATATCCTCTACACAGTGTGCTTCATCCAATGAAACCTGCAATTCATTAATAAGAGTGTAGAGTGCAATATCAAGTAGCCTGTTCAATGATAGGAATAAATAAATCAAGTCGATACTGTTCTGTTGAGTGCAATATCCTATCTCATCACTGTAATTAAAATCTAAGCTAACAGACAGTTATTGAGGTTGCCAATAACACTAAATAACTATAATTAACGACCAGCAATAACGTTGTAACGTAAGAACCGTAAAAAATATAACTACTGTATCTTGTTTTACTGCCGTTGTCTATGGTTTAAGTTAGACTCATCGTCATCGGTTTGTTTGCCACGTTTAAACTATTTAGTGAAAGCATAAAGATAAAAAAGAAAATAAAGTAAGGGTAGCTGCAATGGATGCAATAGGCAGGGGACCGGGTGCTATGGCGCAGATTGGGAGAGGCCTGTGTCCAACAGTGGACTTTAGTAGGCTATTAGATTGATTAATATAGACTGATGACTGTCTCTGTCTGATCATCTTTGGTTATTTATACAATAACAGTAACCTACTATTAAAATGCGTATCTTTTTAACTAATAATTACATAATCCCTACCTAGTTTGCATACAATTTAAATTTTCTTGTAATCTCCAAAACAGGTATTAAAAATATTTACTCGGGGACCTGTAGATACTTATTATGGCTGAAACACTTATCTGATCTCATCTTTTATCGAAAGTAATCTTCAATAAATAATGAAAGGTCCCGACTATAAGATATGTACATACTCTTTATGGCAACAAACACTATGTAAAAAAACACACAGAGTACGAGCAACGCAATTGCGACTCTTGAATGGCTGGTCATAGACGGCGGTAGTCGCTTACCATCAGGTGAGCCAGCTACTACTTTTTATTATAATTATAATTATATTTTTTAAATAAAAAATAAATAGGATAACCTGTTTCAATCAAATAAATTTATATATTTGCGGAAAAGTTACTAAACTTTCTTTAATGGTTCTCTTTAGAATGTCCACATCCAATGTGACGTAATATAACCTAAAAGGCGACTTTACGAGCCTCGTTTTGCGAATCCCCTCCCTCGCCCGTTGTAATAAATTATACAGATCTAAATAGACATGCTAATTTCTATTATTCGCTATAGCATTTTTCCTTTGTCACAACTGTTCTATATAATAATTTGTATTCAGAAATTCATACGTTGATATTTTTGCTGTAAAACGTGGGAATACAAAAATGTATACATTTTATTTGTAATTGTAATGTATCTGTCATAACGACAGGATACATTACAAAGGAGGGTTGTCTGTTATCAGTCAGCCATAAAAAGATGCTAGCTTAAACTGTCTTGCAATGTCTTGCACCCGCCCCAAATAAATTTGGGACAAGAATAGAAATATGATCATTCCTTTTCTTATTATATAGATCGACAGACGAACAGACAGATCACCTGAAGATAATCAAGAAACTTCTCTCATGGACACCAGTAATTCAAAAGTCGCAAGTGTGGTGCCGGCCTTTTCCGTGTATCTTCTTATACTGTGTTTTTGCCATGAAGAGTATCTACATATCTCCTAGTCAGTATTTGTTTATTATTTAAATTTTGAAGATACCTTTGGGTTCCAAAAAAAGGTACCCTCAGTCGCTCGGCAACAAAATTCAAGTATTGTTTGTCTGCCGGTTTTCTGTAAAGCCGTGATATTACTTTACATTTGTGCCTAAGCATGGTCTCCTACGGTATGTTTTGTTAAAAATCTGTTTAGTCAGTTTTAATGTTCTGTTTTACGCGTGTTACTTGTTATTATTTTCAGAAAATTTAAGAAGATATTATAATTACGCAATTTGGTTTGCATGTGTGTGACACGAATCATTTGCTATTTTTTTTTTTTTTGTAACAGTTTCCATAACATAAAAGAAACAGTAGGCATACACGACAAGGTAAAAACAGTAAACAAGTAACTAAACAAAACTACAGTTATTCTATATATAACATACCTACATACAGTCACTCACGCCTGTATTCCGGAGGAGGTAAGCAGAAACGTCTTAAACCAACCATAATTTAGTTTCACTTATGAAACGTCACTCTCTGTATGACTGTATAGGTATACAATCTGTTAGATAACAGTCTGATCCAGAGTCAGATCTGATCTTAATCTCTTTTTACGACACTCACTGGTTGAGGAGGGATGGTACTATTTTACCAACCGAGGATCACACGGCGTATATTCTTCTATATATATACATATATATATGACATAATTATGATCCAAAAAATGTTTCTACGTATGTCCGTTATAGACTTTGAAACCATGCAACCGATGGGCCGCAAATCGGTTTCTTTAGAAAGGCAATAATTCTTAGATGGTTTTACACCACAAAAACAAAAAATAAATAAATTTTGTAGCGTAGTAATACTCGCCGGGTATCCTCTGCAAAAATGCACTAGATACTAGAAAATGTAAATTAATACGAACACTCTCAAATCCAGGAACATGACCGAAATATGAATGTAATATATAGTGCTCTTTTCGTTTGCGGTGTTGGATAACAACAAATTTATTACATATTTCTACTGATAGTAGAGCTGAATTGCGATGTACATTAGTGCCTGACCTAGTTTTCCACTTTTATTTAAGTATCATATAACTTTAGAATCTAGAAGTTTTCAAATGTAGGTGGAATTTTCGTTTGTTTGTCTTATAAAATGTCGAAATGCCTATCGCAGTGGTGGAACTAATGTGAAATCATGCACAAACTTGACATTTTAAACTAAGAAGATAAGATATTTCTATTTTCGATTTCTTTCAATGAGACGTATTTAGAAAGGAACAAAGCGATACCTTAAGAACACAATAATAACCAAATGTATAAGTAATAATTATGTGTATGTACGAATGCGTACATACGCTCAGGTCGTATCCTGGAATCTGTAGGCCGAGAAATATTTAACGGCTTCATTTTAACGACTATAATTTAGTCCCATGTACATACTAGCATAATGGGGGATAAGTCTATTGTCGTCTAGAGGGTACAAAATTTTATGGGAGTTAAATGAGAAAATTGAAAGTAAGTATTGGATAGTCAGGTGAAAAGGGAAGGCCCTGAGAGCGATGGACGGGGCTATTCGTCGCCCTAGCAAAAGCAGGCCTAAGACAGTTTCGCGACGTGTTCCGCGCGTGCCTCTCTAAATCAGAGCTTGGCTCACACCATAGTGGGGTCGTCTTGTTAAGAGGCGGCTAAGTCTGTGGGGGTCGCAGGGTTTTCCTTTCTAGGATATACCCAGCTACAAGATGCGATGACGGAAACTGTGGTTTTAGTCGGTTCGAGTCCGACATACCACCTTACCGGCCCGGTTCCCACACAAAAAAAAAGGTGAGAAGGGAAGGCAATGGCAAAAAAAGGATAATGCTGATACGGATAGATTTTGGAGTGTCAATAACAGCTCGATAAACTCTAACGGGCTTATTCCAGGAAGTACATATTTGTGCATAATTTATTTATATTTTAGTACTGACGTATGCTGTATTGTTAGTTATATTACTAAAAAGAAACCGAGCTATAAACTTATCCTTAGATTGAACATGATTCTTCTATTCGCAATATTTTAATGTTGTCAATTTGGACTATTATTTTAACTTATATAATAAAAAATAAAACACAAAATCGCAAAAAAAAAATGTTTTCGCATCATCTATGATCAATCAATTGATAGAAGACTGTATATTTTCCACAATTTCTCATTGACATGACTCATGACATAACTTTAAAATTAAAAACCCTCAGCAATACGAGCTGACTACATCATACAGACGTGTGAGTGAGATAAAACATATCTGCTAAGTAATTACTGAAGCTGGGCTGTTAAGCCCCACTCAGACGGGATTAGCCCTTCGTTTGAACTACATTGTTACTGTATTTTTTTAAATAATAAGTTCATGTAAGTAAGTAAAACGTACATGAGTAGCTAAATCAGATACCCCGTTGTATCAGTTAAGGGTGATAAAATTTAGTAGTACTTTTAAAATAAATGTAGTATGTATTAATTATTTTGTAGTTAAATCAATCTATTGGAGAATCACACAAAAACATACCTTTAGCTAACAATTTTTATCCAAATTATTAAACAGGTTAATGTTTAAAAAAACGAATAAAACATATAGTAATTATATTAAAATAGCCGATTTTAGGTCTTAAGTCAAGCTCAGACAGAATTTAAAATGTTTAACTTCCAGTATTAAAGCGTTCTTTGAATAGATTTCAACTTAGGGCATGAATTATTTATGAGTTCTCTTTCATGTGAGGCTCTGAGTGCCTTGCTGATCCCGTTGGGCGTATGTTTGCGCTTATGATTGCAGATCTTAAGGTCCTGATCTCTGATTTGAAAGTCTTTTTCCAGATATTTGCTATAAACTTGATAAATCATTCAGCTTAACATAAAGCTCTAACACCGATGCTCACCAGCTGTGACTGCAGAGCTGTCGCGTGTTTTCTTAGAGTGATTTTTCGTTTACATTTTAATAACGTGATTAACGTAATATACATCTGCGCGCCAGTTCTTGGCTAGGCCTCCTTCCGGAGGTTTGCTATTCGTGTACCTTGTCAAGTTGGAATAAATTAAAAAGAAAAATTCGGGGACAGGATAACAAAATTCTTTAATCCCGATTGTAAATTTTAAGAAAAATGTTTTCAACTCATGAAATAAAACATTGAGTACGCAATAACAAAATGTCAGAACAAAAACACAAAGAATATATTGAACAAAGAAATTGTATGAAACAAAAAGAGGAGAGCCGCAGGGCAGTTAAAACATTGATTTAACGCAGGCGATGGTCCGACGACAGATCGTTTAATTTTTCACATGACCACGGCGTGCGGTCGAATATACAAATTAAAAACGCTTTTTACACTGTCCTCTGTTTTCATCCTCTCATATTTTGAAAGACCTTGAGAGTGCTAAGTAATTTTTTTATCACAACCCTCACACGGTCGTCTGAATCCAAACTAAGCAAAACATGTACTGCTGGAACCAGAATGTTGATAAACATACTTATGTGCTTCTAAATATATTCATATTATAGATAAATGTGTTCAGATATAAAAAGAAAATGATCAAGCTCATAACACAATTGTTTATCCTAGGTGGGAATGCGAACCAACGACCTATGACTTAGCTGGATCTCTAACCATGTTGTTTTTTTTTTTTTTTGTTTTCTTTCAAGGCTCAACAATTGGGAAACGGGGTCTATAAATCCACACTGAATAAAACAATATATACCCCCTACTATACGTATTATCTCTAGATCAGTAACTACTTTCAATAATCATCAATATACATATATACAATAATAGCATTAGTTGGTTACGAGTCTATTTTAAAACCCACACCAGTGGTCTTGGCAAACTCATAAATTTTATTCTTTAAAACATCCCGCAATTTCCGTCGAGTTGATACTTTACTGCCGTCTTTATGTTTATTATGCCCATGAGATACTTCTGAAGTGGCTGCATTCACCAAACACCTATCTTAGTTTATTGTTATTATTTACTGGCTTTTGTTGCTATCGTCTTTATTGCCAATATCTGTCCTTTAGAGACATTCTAAAGTGTTTATAATATTTTGGATAAATTTGCAAACCCATTTCTTAACTTTGATTAAGTGACTTGCTGTTTTAAGTAACGTACCGAAACGGGAAAAGAAGCACTTGTTGTTCTATATTTAAAACAAAGTAACAGGATTCTGCTAGATTCATTTTTTATGTCATAGGGGCGCAGACAAGCATTCGGGTCACCTGTTGGTAAATGAAAACCGCCGCCCATGGACATCTTCAACTCAAGAGATGTAAGTGCGCCGCTCGTCTTTGAGGATGATGAGGGGGGGAGGGGATAAGGAAGGAATCGTTGGTGTTTTATAAATTAACACACATTAAGTCATTTAAATTTTCGGTCGTATATATGTATGTATCTAGTGTCGGAAAAAGTACTTCGTAAATATATTACATACTGTCAGCAAAAAAAAAAGGTATCTGTATATTTGTAAAAAACGTGCTTCGCACATTAATTATTTTTGCTTTTAGTATTTTAAAGTACAAAGAATGGGTACTGAAATATATCTCGTATTCATGTATATTTAAATATCCACTACCCAGAATATTCGTTACAATAAAATATTGTTAACGTCCGCCGCCGACGGCCGGCTAACCTGGATACGTTTCCGGCAATAGATCGTCTCCGGCTAATATTAGCATATTCTCAATTTCACTAAATAAATCATCACTGCCTGTAAATATTGCTCGATTTAGTTGCATCTATTTTTAAATGTTTGAGGTGTTTGATAATTAACGTACGGTAACGGACAAACACGTATGCGGTTTAAACTTAGACTACTAACTATAAGTACTAGATTTTTTTTTATTCTATAGGGGGACAGACGAACAGACGGGTCACCTGATGTTAAGTGACAACCTCCGTCCATGAACACCTGTAACCCAAGAGTCGTAGGGGGATGCGGGGAGGGCAAAAGATTGGGTTGGTTGGGATGAAGAGATGGGAAAGATGAGAGAGGGGATGAGGGGATAGGAAAAACAAATAAAATATATTTAAAAATATAAAAAATAGTGTTCTACCGTTATTGGGTACAGTGACCAAGCGGCTGACCGGTGCGGCGGTTAGAGCTCCAGAGACAGGAATTTCCTCACAATACGTGCCGTAGCAAGAGGTACTTGTCTAATTATTATTATTAAACAGTTATAACAAACTTTGTCAACTGCAACGCTTGCATTGTATTGCCGAGTGAGTGAGGATACCGGAAGCCCCCTCCATATCCCTCTTATTATCCCCCCTTACCTCTCCCCTCATCCCCTCTCTCCTCTTTAACCTCCCCTCATAGCCCCCCTGCTCATCCCACCTCTCCTCTTTCACTCCCACACCTTAATCTTCCAAAAAACCCTCAAAGGCGGGCACGTCTCTTAAGTTGCAGGTGATTGTCACTTACCATCAGGTGACCCGTCTGTTCGTCCTTCCCCTTATATGATAAAAAAAGCACTATAAAGTTAAAAGGCTTTGGGTATGAACCTATTAACTGCAACTGTGGTGGTGGTGTGATATATGTTTTCGGTTTTTATTTGGTGTATGATTTTTTAAATAACGATATAGGAATTTTGAAGCTCTTTTGACTATTGGAGTCTAAAATGCAGGGTCTAATGCAACTTAAACTATCTCTGAAATATTGCTGATTACAATTTCATAATAGAGACTTCATATTTTTTTTTATATATGTATATATGCCTACCATAATGACTCCACTCTGCCTGATGTGCCTGATTATCGAATTAGTATCATAACTTCGGTTGTGATTTTTAAGATTATAAATGCCTTTTCTCGAATTATTGCTATAAAATATTCAAATGTCAAATTTTAAGCAAACGTTAAGTGACAACGCCGAGTTTGTAAAGCAAATTCAAACAAACACGCGAAATTTTGTTAATATGATCATATCGTCCGTTACACAGCCTGTCAAACTCTGACGTCGTAAACTTTAACGTCGGCGTTTACCGCCCGTTTTAACTAAGGGCCATGAAAAAAGCGTCGTAAATTTTTGGGGTATCAAATCGATTGATTAACGGTTTTTGTTGACGGTTGGATATTTTTACATATTTATCGCGTTTATCAAAGTGGACCTTTCGGTGCTCAATATTTAAAAAGTCAGTATAAAATATTTTATCTCTGTAATCAATTTATCACTTTAATAAATTCTTATTTTACCATGGATAAAATAATTATTATTGGTAGTTTGATATTTTATAAGCTATGAGACAAATAAATACCTGTGCTTACCATGTTGGATTATGTACCGTCACTGGCGAAATTTAAACATGTGAACCAGTTAGTTGATTGAACCTCCTGATTTATTCTCCAGATGTAGACGAACATAACTGTGCGTTTTTTTAGGTTTCTTAACTATTAAACTTATTTACATTAGATTTGGCATTGTCACAACACTTTCGATGCCAGTCTCGACTGCATGATTTGTGGTTTCTCAGAATTTAAACGCTTTTAGCTAGTGACTATTTATTACATTCAAATATATATTTGGATTGTGTTTTACTCACATTTCGCCAATAATGGCCACCCATTGTCACTCACCCTCATCAATCAGGGCGTTGTGGACTTTGTACACAAAACTTAATACTAGTCGCCTGCCTAATTAACTTTTACTAGCGAATTCATGGTAATGTGCATACTGCCTTAATTACTTCGTTAGTGTTACTATTTTCCTCTTCTTTTGCAGATGGAAAATGAACAATGGCCTTTATGGAAATAAAAAAGGAATAAAAAAAATGGGCTACTCCCATTTTTTCCCTTTTTTATCTGCATGACCTCACACTAATCCGTCTGTACTTATATTACCGTATTAACACGTCATACAAAAAGTATGGACAGATACCGTTTTCAATTGTCAACGCCCTAAGCTCACGAGGACGGCAGCTGCAACTTAGGAGGGCCCGATGCTTCCTGCAGGAGACTTTATCTCGGAATCGTGCGGTTCATGGCCTTATATGGGTCGCCAATATGGGCGGAGACTCTGACGGCCCGCAATACTGCGATACTGCGGCGACCGCAAAGCGTTAGAGTCATAAGAGGATACCGCACGATATCCTTCGAAGCGGCAAGTCTCCTAGCCGGCTCTGCTCCATGGGACCTGGAGGCGAAAACCCTTGCTTCATTATATCTACTGCAACGGAACCTAAGACCCGCGCCTCTTAAAATCGAGGAGCAACGGTCAAAGCTTCGCCAGGTGCAGGCCTAATGGCAGCGTGAAAACAACGACTGGAGCGACCAAGCGCAGGGTACGCCATAGTTTTGGATGTAAGACCCATCGTGGAGGATTGGCTAGAGAGGCGACATACCGGCTGACGCAGGTGCTCACCGGACATGACTGCTTCGGTAAGTCCAGTTCCTGTGTCGTATAGGCCGGGACCCAACGCCTGCGTGCCACCACTGCGGAGGCTGTTGCGAGGACGCTCCATACCCTTGCATGGACCCAGCATGGACGCAACAGCGGCACGACCTCGTGACGGCTATTGGTGTGGGAAGCCGCAAGCTAGATACAGTGGTTCAGACCATGTTACTAAGTGAGAGTGCATGGGAATCCGCCGCCTCCTTCTGCAAAGAGGTGATGCTGATTCTGAAAGAGGCGGCGGAACGGGAACGGGAGAGGACTAGCACTCTCTCGTCCCACAGAGGACGCACCAGGCGCCGGAGGGCGCAGAATGACCTCCGAACTCCATGAGCGCTGGCCTGGGGGTAGCGGATCAGGCTACCCGCTACCCTAGCAGAAGCAGGCCTGAGATGGTAGCTCGTCGTCGTCACTCTCCAAGTTGGAGGGGGTCAAGGCACCCTGCTTTCCACGGTGTGGTCGCCCGATAGTCAGGCGACCAAGGTTTTGGGGTTCTGGGTTCTCTTCTTAGGCTATACCCGAATCCTCTGCAATAGACTCCCTAGTGACGGAACACCGTGTGGTTTTAGTCGGTTCGAGTCCGACATACCACTTTACTGTTAGCCACATTAAAAAAAAAGGCAGTAATTTGCAACCGTTGATTGTGAGAGTTTCCATTCCATTTCTTTTCAACATAAGGAGTTTCTGTTTTTAATACACCTTTTCTAATATGCCACTCCATACTTCCCAATCTGGTGGAGATCATAGCTCTACATGTAACATTTATATTCCACCGGATTGAATTTAAACAATAAGAGTAAATCAAACTTAGGGGTAGTTTCTCATTGAGATCTATTTACTGTAAGGCTTAATTTCTCAACATGACGTGGGACGTGCTTTTATACATTAAACTGTTGTCTTATTATTTCAGTCCTGTATGTTATATTATGTTACAAGTTACATGATATTTACTACTTAAAAAAAAAAACTAAATTATCAATAAAATTAACGTGGGGACATGCACCACAAAACATTGCCCTCCGGTTGTGAACTGACTTTGACTTTTATCGGGAAAGTCCAACAAATACACATACAATATTAAAAAAATCTCTTTAGCTATAATATTTATTTAACATGATAGATCTTAGAAGTATAAAACTTACTTTACTTAGTTAGTAAGTAGACAATTTAAAGAATAATAAAAATAACTTCACACGTCGCACATACGACCGACTGATCCCTTACTAAGCAGAGCTTGTATGTACTATGGTAACCAGACAGCTAATAAACACACTTATATATTTAGGTGATGAATTTCACGATGGTGGCCAGTAGGAATATCCGATTTAAATGATTGCTAACTACGTATTATAATCGGAGTGACACGATTTAGGGGACTTAGTGTTTCATGGTAAAAAAAAGTTTGGGAACCGATGTCATTGAAAAACCTTGGTGTACTGAGTGCAAATAAAATACACATAATTAAAACGCAGAATCACTATAGGTGTACGTACTAGTGCAATCGCGATTGGAATGAGTTTTTGTATCGTTTCGAACTGATATTGAAGTGTTGAAGTAAAGTGTACTAAATGAAAATCCAAAAGGCTCTTATCTCGTATTAGTTTAAATTCTAGAAAGATACCATATAATAGTGTACACAAATGTAGAAAATTACACTAAAAACTAAGTTGATGACGTAGATACAGAGATAGTGGGACATATTGCTTGGGCGTGGGCTTGATGTTTGGTAATGTCATGCTTCAAAGAAATTACCGTTGTCGCACTGGATGTAAATATTGTAATAACTAATATCGTTGTCAGTCTCAGCCAGTAGGTAAAACGTTAAGCGCATTAAATTTAAACTTAAACACAAATTTCCAATCTACCATGTAAATGGACCTGGTGAATTACAGTTTTAACGCCGACTCATCAGTAAATACGTCACAACTGCGCGTATATAAATTTTGTTAACCCTGCAACGCTGTGTGGTTTCTGCCATTCCTTTTAACACACGATTATTCGACACACAATTGAAATACTATATACAAATTGCGAGCCATCATTATTCGTAGTGGTTTTGGAATTTGTGATTTTATGTTACAAATCAGCTAGCTGCATAAATAAATCATATTAACAAAGTAATGTACATTATAGTGGCTTTGAATTTGAACATTGAGGTATAATAATTAAACCATTTAAATTTGATTATGATGCTTACGATATAATGCTATAGTAATTATAACAATACGGTCATGCTTTCGAGTTTATTCTTTATGCTTTTAATGTACTTTTATTTATTGCATTACATTAAATTGATTATTGTCTATTAAATATATCACATTACATTTAATATTCTTATTATTATGATTGATTCATTATTGTATTATTATTGTTACTTTAATTTATTATTCTTAATGTGTTAAATAATTTATTTTGTTCATTTTAATTCTTAATTTTTACTACTTAATGTTATTTCATATATTCTTAATTTAATTTGTGATTTATTGTTACACATTCCCAATGCCTTGTTATGTGAGGGTGAAGGCCTCTTCCAGCTTTGGTCGAGCTCTCCCGCGGTGTCCAGCCGTTGTGGGAGATTTCTGGTGGGAAGATGCGTTTGTAATTGACATTCTGCGTTGTTTTGTGTATTGTTATCATTGTCAATTCTAAAGATCATGATTGTTATCATGATCTTAAGAATTGACGACGGGACGGTAGTTAAGTTTTGGTTTATGTATAGTAAAATCTTTCTTGTTTGATATCTTGCTCTTTTTGCAAGATAGTTTTTTGCCTTGGTTTTCTATTTTGCGTTTGTACATATTATCTCTGGTGATTCGAACAAGTTTATTTTATTTGTTAGCTACGAGGAGTATGTTGTTCCTTATCCTTTATTATAATTAGTTTATCATATCTAATGTATGCTTTGTGGCCTAATTGGTGTTATAAGTTCAGCTTGTAGCTCTTTTCGCTTGTTCAGGATCTCTAATGGGTCTTCCAATCTCTTTCATCAGTCTTCCTTCACGTAGTAAGACGTTTCTTCTAGAAGTTTTTATTTTTTAATTTTTTTTTTAATCCATTCAACTGAAAGTTATTTTTATTGGTCTAGTCTCGTCCTTCTTTTTCCCCTATCTCATATATATTTATATCAATAATATAAAGAAACTAAGAAATAACATTTTTAAATATTCAAATAGTCTTATCTTCAAACAAAAATCTCACATTTTTTTATATTATATTTAAAGGAACTTTACTAATTCGGTTGTCTGAAGCGAATTTCAGTTGTTTCACAAACAGAAATAGGCTCGCGCAAAGGCACAATGGTACGCCCTGCGGCAGTGGCGGTAATTAAAATCTGCCTTTTGGGTTTTGAGCGCAGCGCCAGGGTTAGAATATGCTGAGTGTGCGAGTATGTTTGCAAAGATTGTACGTATGTGTGTGTGTGTCTACATTATTAAGCGAATTCATGTGTAAGTGAACTAAACCTAACTGTTTAAGGAATACGTATCATAGACACGGATATTTGCAGAGTAGATCAATAGATAATTTCAAGAATCTGTACACGGACTGGTAATGTATGTTTTATATTGTATGTATTCTGTATATAAATCTTATAATAATTGTTGGTAAACTAACCTGGTTACTTTTATTGTTTCATCCGTGCATGTAATTACACTCGACCTTCACATGCTCCTTATTTATTAACTGTTAACGCAGAATAGTAGGGCATCACACGTAATATGTGTATATTGCGCGTTATTTTAGACAGTATTACATGCAGACAGCTTAAAACAGATATAACAGTTTTTTTTTAAAAGATCTGCAGTAGGAATAATTCTTGTGTCATATACGGGACAAATATTTGCGGATCTCACAAATTTTAATCCCGTGTTGGAACCGAGTCCACGACCGGAGGATCACCAGTGAGTAAACACATGTATTTTTAATATCTGAGAGCATTTTATTAGATTACATCTATGTTTATTAATAGAATAAGTGTTGTGTGCTTGTCTTCTAACTCACCATATGAAAAGTAACGATGAAGACGACAACAGTAAACGACTATTCAACAAAAATGATTAATTATCTATATGTTAGAAGCTAGCTGATAATGTGCTACCAGATGTTATAATTATACGTATTGTATCTGTTATTAGAGACTTTGGCAATATCATAGAGGTTTAATGCCTTGGAGAATTTAGTACCTTCTGTACTTTAAAGCCGGTTTGGATTTTTGTTTTCAAAGTGGGAAGGACACGTGCGCTGGTAATGAATTCCAGACTTTCACTGATCGGCACAGGAAAGATCAGATAGAGAAAGCTGAACATATCCTTCTATATATTAAAAGAATTTGCCGGACTGTACTGACTGTACTAAATATCGGGCATTGTACCAAATCGCGACGTCTTAGCTTGATATTGTCATGCTCCTATTTTTCATTCAATTCAACTTGACCCATGACTTAATATTAAAATCAATCTCTCAATTCAGATATATGACTATACTAACTAAAAATATTATAAATGCGAAAGTGAATTATTAGCAAATTGTACCTTCATGTAAGTCAGACAAATGTATTTTTTTTTAAATCTGTCAGTTACCGTAGCTTGATACACGTGAGCAGTAGGGAGGTAGATGTCTCTGCTTACACATTTGGGGAAATACACCAATTGGTAAGAAGAGGCATTATAAACACCCACTTTATGGCACCAATAATTTAGTCCCACTTACGGAGGTATTAAACCTATTGCCATATCATTCAGGAACTGTGGGACTGTAACATATATACATATATCAGCGTAACATTATGAACTCCGTCAGTTTGCAATATAACGCGTGAGATTATAAAATAACAGAAGGTTAGGTTAGATTGTAATCGTTAGATTATAAAGTGACAGAGTTCACAATTTTACGGTTACATATACATATATGATATATATGAAAACCATTATTTTTTAACCGCTGTTCTGATTTATTTATCTGGTTAATTTCTTTTAGCCTTTATCATTTCGATTAAGGCAGCGGTTTCACCAAAATTTGCACGATAGCACACCCGGTTATGTGCTTACTCCTTACCTTCGTTTATTTCCAAGTGACCTTTCCAAACATTTTAATTAAAGGCTACATGGAAAGGTTCCTCATTCATTTTCAAATGCCTGTACACTTAAAATGTAGACTTCAAATATGTGGTTTATTACAGTGTTTTAAAACCTTGATTTCCTTTGCAACTAATTGAGTTCTCACCAAAGGTTTATTTAATGATATATTAGTTTTTTTAGTTAATTGTAATTCTTATCAGTCTAATCGAATGTTACGTCGCAAGGAAATAATGGTTTTTCTTCCTTATCTTTTTTTTTATTTAAAGATCACGTATTCTGAAATAGGTATCATTTTGGAGTATGATTTGAGAATAGGCATGCATATAACATAGAGGAGTAGTCTTTAATAAGTTGAAAAAATGAAAGTCGTAATTGCTTCGGAAAGGGAAGGGCCGTGGGCATCCGGGGCCTCACTTACTCGCCAATACAATACTAGTATTAATTACAATTTATTGTAATGCCTATAACGTAATATATATAAAGTATATAGTGTAATAGAATATTTCAAATTCAATGTAACCTGTAATACTCGTACAATTATGCCAGTATCATAGATTCTGTTATGATTTACATGTGCGAATAGTCATTACTTATTTTTGTGTTGAAACTGTTTTGCTGTTTTTATTTACTAGATAAGAAACTAATACATACATATGTATGTATGCATATACGTCCTTGAAAACTAAATCGACCAAAAAGCTGTACTGTGATTACAGCAATAAGTCAGAACACGTCAATACAACCCAATACAACTTCTTTTTAATGCACTAGTAATTTGTGTGCAAATCGCAAAAGCTTTAGGACCGTATTTCACCTCGAGGAACAATTTTGCTCTATACATTATATCTTGAAATAAAGGAGGCTGATAAAATTGCCGCACATACACTACCGGTTTTAAATAACGGATCAAACACATTTTGTTCTGCATATTTTTTTGCAAAACAAAAAAAAAACGGATTTATCGGTGTTTATTGTTTGAATGATAGCCGTTTCCGATACGGAATCCTTTAAATTGCTTACGTCAGTTACAGACGCCGGGAACTCGTCAATCTTGCTCCGGTATTTTTACTTTCCCTTTTTTCTATACGAAATGGTATTTTCCTTATAAAAGTGATTATTTTTTATTGTGTTTTTAAAGCTATGTTTGTGTTTCACTGTTTTGTATGTTAGGTTAGAAAGTTAGGTTAGTTAGATAGATTAGATTAAATTTTGAAAGAACCTCTCTCTTACTCTGACACTGGTAGAGCCATGCTTATGGGCCATGCATTGCGAATGGGCCGGCTCGACCGGTGCCATACCATGGCCTCGCAGAAAACCGGTTCTGAAGTAACGCTTGTGTTGCATTTCTCCGAAATGAGTGAGCCTCCGAAAACGATCCCCTTTCCTATCTCCTCATCCCTCCTCTCTTCTTTCCCCTCCCAGCACCCCCATCCCTAATCACCCTTAAAGCCACACAAGCGCACTTACGGCTCTAGAGTTGCAATTGTCACTTAGCATAAGGTGAGCAGTCTGTTCGTCTGTCCCCCTATAGTATATAAAAATAATAATAAAGAACCTGCTCGTTATCTTATCAAAGCGGCTGATAGGTTACGAAAGATCTGTTTGAATTGGAACAGCCCTCATAAAAAAGAACTGTATTACCAGAAGAACAATCTACGACCATATTTTCCAGAAGATGAGAGATGCATTGATTGTACTCAAAAGGTTATGTAAATACGTTCACGCCCCTATCGGCGAAGCATGTGCCAATTTCACATTTTGTTTACTATAATTTAGTCTAGTATTTAGAAATATAATACAATACATATAATACAAAAGGATAACCTTTAGGTATACCAAATCAGTCTGAATGCCCTCATTTCTGCTCTCCTAAACACTGTATGAGATTAGGTAAGATTTTTGTCTTTCAATATATGAAATCTGTTCTTATATCTTAAGTAAAATAAGAGATGTAATTATGTTTACATGTTCAGGCCTATCTCTACAACTATTTTACTGCTTTTATTTAAATACAGATGCCTGGTGGGTGAATTATGTGTCAAGTACCTACGATATATGTATATGTACATACATACTGCTCTCGTGTAGCTTTATGTAATCATGTAGTTTTTAAAACATATTGTGTAAAAATGATAAGTGTCTGCACTTCTTCTGTGTATTATCTATGAGTATATTAACATAATTATGGTTATTTTTGTCATTCTGTAAGCCCAGTCCTCTTCTTTTCAGAATTTTCACAAATTTAATCTCTAAATTATTAATTTCTTTTTACCGCCTGTATGCAGATGATCTTCTCACGCTCTTGGAAACGGGTCGGTCACGAGAATTTGCGAATTGAGCAAGCAGTATGGGATATTAATTGATAATACTTTATCCTGTGCTTTTCAATTGCGTCACAAACTATCCTTGAGCCAACTATGTAATCTTGACCAATGGTTATTAAAATTGCACTAGCACAAATATTCCTTTCTACACTCGAAAATACCCACGTCAGCAACCTCGATATCACTGGTGAGCAACTTGATAAGCTTGAAGGCCTTTAACAGTTCTTTATAAGATTTACCTATATTTGGTTTACGCATGACCACGTATCAGAATTTTGTATTTTGCTTAAGAGACTCTCATATCGTTTTCGATGGAGTACTCATACTGTCATTATGCTTTATAATGTTCTTTTCAACCCCTATACTCAACTGAACCACACACTAGAACATTTAGATCGTCGGAATCATTGCAAGTGGCAGTACCTCGTCTTTAAATCTAGTTTTATAACTAATCTTTTAGAATACAGGCTGTGCGGCTATGGAATTCTTTTATCCATTAAATCTGCACAATCGCTGGCAATGTTTAAGAAAATGGAAGAATGTTATTTGGCTTTTTAATATGTTTTTATTATATCTTATATCCTTTTGTCCCACTGCTCTTACCGAATCTTTTAAATCCATGGTATAATGTGTGTATATATTGATATATGTTATATTTAAGGATATTTATAATATTTATATAGATATATATACAGATTATATAATTATATTAACTTTATACTTTCTGATTATGTTATATATATATATATTTATAAGTATTAAATACCTAATTGAACGTTTCGATCCCTCTAAAGTGAAACGCTTTTCTCTCTCTCCTTCTGTTCTATGCCAAAGCAACCCATTACTTTCTTGTGCCTTGTATTTTTCTCTCCATCCTAAGACTGCCTAGCAGAAATTGCATTAAGCGATAAGGCCGCCCTCTGTACTTATCTTTTTTGTTTACTCACTGTAATAAATAAATTCTTAAAGATGTACAATAGTCTTTTCAACTCGTATAGTATTAAATTATATTAATATAACAAACTAAACATAAAAAAGTAATCCCGTGTGTGTAAAAGGCGACTATAAAGGGATTGGACTGTTATGAATCAGACAGTATAAATACAGCCATAGTAATAGGCTTGCCTTCTATTACGTGAGTGGGACCAAACCATGATTGGACCAAAAAGTGGGCTTTTAACATCTCTTCTAACCCCTTGGTATGCCAATATAGGCGTGATGGTATGTATGTATTTATCCACTATCTTACAATAAAATCTGCAGGTCACATGATGAACAATGACATAATTTGAAATTGAAGCTGTACCTCCGACTTGTCTTTTCATAATTTACATTCTTCTATTCACCCTACAAACAAGCATAAGTATATAGAATTTTTTTCACCATCATCATATTTAGAAACGCCGCATAATATTAAGGTGGAACAGCATTAAGGGTGCTTGAAACGGCTTAAAAATGGCCGATAAAGCTATCAACTCCCTTAATACTGCTCCTCATTTACCCGTGAAGGATCGATTACCCTAATTTTAAGGGGGGTCTAAATATCTCGCGATACGGTTAGTCTATTAAGGGCTCAGTTACATTTAAAATAGAGCTATGTTGTGCGATATTTCAAATTGTATAATATAATAATAATATTTTGAGAAAAATAATACAGAAAAATACTTTTTTATTATTACCTTATGTATTTTTTTTGATAGTATTGGGGGACAAACGAGCAGACGGGTCACCTGATGGTAAGTGATTTCCGCCGCCCATGAGATCTTGCAACTCAGGAGTCACAAGAGCAAGCAAGTGCTGTCCGCCGTTTAGGGTAAAGGAAATGGCGGAGGGGAAAAGCAGGAAGAGAAAGGTAGGATTGGAAAGTAGGGAAGGGAAATGGAGTTGGGCCTTCGGTAACCTCACTCACATAATGCAAGCATTGTATAACAACCGGTGTTCTGTGACGCCGTGGTAATACTCTGGTCCAGCCGACCCATGCATGCCGAAGCATGGCTCTCTAACGTATATAAAATGTGTTATCTGAACAACAGAAAATAATTTTACATGGTTATTTGCCTGTTCCCTAATGTTACCTATACATAATTAACGGATGTACCGAAAAACACGACACTATTATAATTGGTCTACAAAGATCAAGCAAAAAAAAAAACGTGTGGCACTCGGGGACTGCCGCGATAAAGCTATTGCATAGCATTTTTAACAATTATAATTAGTCTGCTTACGTATTCGTCGGATTTCGGAGCAGCTCGTCTCGATCCGTGCGAGTTTCGTACAATCGTATCATATACATACACGTTAAGCGAACGCTCGGCCGAGCTACATGGTAGGCGGAGTAGGGGGTGTAAGGTTTTATTTTCGTTACGGAATTTCTTGATTCGGTCAACGCGCTCAAAGCCCACGATAAAAGCTATGCAATATACTATCACACCTTAATTAGTTTTTCTTTAATTCCTGCACGCTTGCACAACACGGCATCATATTTGGACAAACACTAAAAAATCATCAATGAATCATCTGTTTTGTGCCAGATAGTATATATACAGTCTTACCATGTCCGAATGCTGAAAATAGGTCCCTTAACACGTAAGTGGGACCGAATTATATTTGGCAGAGTTGGTGTTTAGGACGCCTCTGCTACCCCATCAGGGATATCGGCGTGAGCGTTTGTGTCCTACACATATACACATACAAAGTTTTTACTCTATTTTTATGTTATGTATCGCAAAGCATGGCCTATGTAGGTCGAGCCTTATTTGGCCAACTTACACGACCTCGGAGGCTCATTTACCTCCATATGTTCACTACAATATGATTGACCTTATAAATAAGTAACCTCAAAAAGATAAGTATATCATTAATATATAATTTAAAGACTAGATCTTGACCGTTGGAGAGCCATGTACCAGGGCAACCACGACCAGAGTAATACAACGGCTTTACAGAAAACCAGTAGTCAAGCAATGCTTGAATTGTATTGCGAGTGAGTGAGGGTACCGGAGGCCCAACTCCTTCCTCTTTCCCCTCCTCTTTGCCGCCCTGACCAGGTAACTGGTCTGCTCGTTGTTAAAAAAAAAACACATTTTTTGTTGGGTTCTGTCTGGTGACTAACATTGTCATAGTTGCGTTTCTATGTTCAGGCACTTTCATGATGTGAAAAGAATCTTAATTTTTTTCACATTTATTTTACATTTAAAAATAAGTACAAACAAAACTAATAATTATAATAGCAACAAAAAATCACTGAGGTATAGTCCCGCGCTATAAGGCGTCTGAATTCTGTTTATGGTTTACATTATAACTGTAAAGTTAAAGGCTATATAAAACAGATACAAAAAGAAACAAAACACCACAAGTGTTTTTACATTCATGGCATAAACACATTTATACAGGGTTGCAAACATGTACAATATAATGCAATAAATACATAGAAAAATGCTTATAAATACATACACACATATTTGTATTACTAATTAATTTAAATCCATCTAGAATTTCGACTTACATATTACATTCCACTTATGTGTGGCTAGCAGTTCTAAATAACAATTAGAAAGGACTATTTCAACTTAAATTTGGTGTGTTGTATTTTAAAGTATACTAACTATACTAGCCGGCAGACTTAATCTATGTTCTGGGGTTAAATCTGTTTTAGGTGGCGTAATTTTTTCCTAAAGTGTAAATATCTACTTACGTCTATTCAAGTTGTTTACTTTAAGAATTCAGGGAAGGTAGATCATTCATCAAGTAACGTGGTTTTGACTTGACAATTTATTAGCGCATTGCAATATTTGAGGTCCGAAAATTCCAATTTAACGATACTTATTAGACAGAGAAGAAAATAACTTGTCGATAATGTGTATCTATGAATATAATGTCTATGTGCATCCCCGCACGAATACGTACGTTGCGAAGGATTACCATCGCTAGGTATTCACAGAGTAGGTTAATTATCCTTTGAAGCTTATCTTGATATAATCACAAATGGCTGCTTTAGTTGAGAATTGAATATTAGGAGATATATTCACGGATAGCATACAAGACGAAAATTAGTGTTTGGAAATTCCACGAGTTCAAGTTTGTCTAGCCTTGATTAGGGTTTCTTTGGCTTGTTGCCAGGTTTGGTTTCAAATTGATCCTTTTAAGGTTTTTGATTCTAGTTTATTATATAAAATTGTATGGAAAGAGATAATAATTATATTAAGAATGGTATGGTGTTATAAGTAGTATTGTATATAGTGTATGATACTTATACTATATACATAATAAAACAGCAAAACGAGAATAGATTATTCACATATATATTTATATTTTAACATATTTATTCTGAGTGGGAATCCCAGGTCAGTGGGACCTCTGGAAACCTCACCTCGGGAACATATGTATGTCATCATAAAAAAATAAAATTGATATTTCACTTTAAATGTAACAAAACATTATTATTAATAAACAGTTCCAAACCAGCATTTATCTCAGGCGTATTCTAAAAAATAACAGAGAATGTCACAGGTGATTACTCCTACAACCAAGAGAAAATATTTTGCACAAATCTCCACAAAATTCCGTCCAAAAAAACTGACAGAAATCCTTAGTACCTGAGCAATCCATCCGTAACATCGCATAAAAAGGCGCCATTTGCTTGTCCGCCATTTTGAACAAAGAGTAGTAATGACAGCTACATTGTACGACGCTAATGAGGGTTGTTATCTTACAAAACCGTCTTCATACACATCTATAGGTAGCTTACTCTATGTTCTTAAGGTTTATCTGGTGGCTGTCCGTCATAATAGCAGGCTATTAGGTCTTTTGTTCGTTTCTTTTCAGTTGGAAGACATTGGGATACTTCGTAGTAGATTTACGATGCGCATTTAATGTTGTAACATAAACTAAGTAAGTAATAAAACAAGCATCCGTGACTGTGAAAGGAAAGAAATAATCTCACCTCTTCAGTTACATGCAACGTCAACCGTTAAACTATTCTTCGTAAAAGAAAATATCAACATTTAGGTACTTACTTAGTTTCAAAAGCTGCTTCGATTATAACCACGATTTTACGTGCTCTACTCAACCCGTCTCGTGGAACTTTATAACTTTTTACTCAGTCGCGTTCTACGATATGCGTCCTGATAAGCTGGTTCATCATACGCTTTACGCGTCTGTGCACTTAAATCAATGTGAAAAATATCATCACTGTACCGCTTTATCTTTACTGTACCGCTGTAGCCAATTCTCTTCCTGTATTTTATGGATGCTCCGTCAAGGGAACAAAGAAAGTATTTACTTCGTCACTAGTTCACTTTTTAAGAGTCTCTTACGGTTTACAAGTGGTTGGTAGTCCAAATGTGCCCTTCAGTAAACACCACGCATAACGTTCACGCTCTGCGTTCTATAATCCGTTATTGGGGAGCAAGCTTGAACTTTCCGCCAGCACCAAAACACTTAGGGGACCTTTTACAGAGGCTTTATATAGCCTCAAATAAAGACGACTTCCAAGGTAAAAAGGAAATCCAGCACCTGCAACTCAAGTATCGGAAGTGCGCGCAGGGATGGGGAGGGGAGGAAAAGAGAGGAGTTGGTTTGGGCTTCCTTCCCTCCTCCGTAACCTCACTCACTCGGCAAATACAATGCAAGTATTGTTTGTTTACCGGTTTTCTGTAAGGCAGGGCAGTGCATTCGTGCCTAAGCATTACTCGGGTATTCAACCGTTGTCTCAGTCAGTCGGTTCAGTTTCCACCTTCAGTTTCAGTCCCCTTTATCATTAGATCGTTTTTCCAACGCCATCTATAAAATTCCTAGCTTCCATCTCTTACTAGCACGGCCTTCGTTTAGTCATACTGTGCCGTTCACTTCTCGAGATTTCCATCAACAAAGGTGGGGTGTAAAGTATGTTACTAATGAGACGTCGCCTTCAGTCATTAGGCTGACGCAGACGGAGGTATTTTATGTATAAGGACTTTACAGGAGGCACTCATTGCTTATGTAAGAATTTTAAGTTTTTAAGGAATACATACGCGCCTTGTTTCAAAAAACTTTGTCAATAGTTAGGTGGTACAAGAGACGCATAAAATATGATTAGCCAGATGAAAAAATAATGAGAAAGTGGAATTTATTTTATTATTATTGCAAAAATGCTTATACTAAAATCTACTTTCATAAAGTTGCATTTTAATTAGTCATCAAATTGCATACAATTAAGTTGTTAAACATGGTATATTGGAACGATACATACCAAATCCTGTGTAATGCTATAAACTATGGCACCGCTTGCCAGTGGCGTTTGTTAGCACCTGGCAAGAAGCAAACAGTGGCTTAACCGAGACAAGTTGAAAGATTGTTTAGAGTTTATACGTATTTAAAACAATATATTTTGCAGAAATTAGAAAGTCAAATTGTCAGTAACTCACCTGGCAAATTCACAGTAAATTTAGAATCGGTAAATCTTTGAGTAAATAATTCTTAATGTGCATGATCAACACGTGAATATTGTACAAAGTGGTACATAAACATATGTTTAATTTTATTATGTACATTAAAAAAATATAATTAGTAGACATGTATTTAGAATAAGCCACCCCCGTATATATCACTTGTACGAGTACAACTTAGAGTACAAATTTTCATAAACATTTGACCTATTTCTAATTTCCTCTCCACTAATGATAAGGAGTTTTGGCCTACTACGGCACTCTGTAAGGAAAACAAACGCGTTCGGTACATAATATCAACAAGTCGTAACGTATAACACCTAATACCAAGATCAACAATTCTATGAATTGTAAGTAATGTATTCATAATTTATCAAAACAGAACACAATAAATATTCCTACTTTTGTTGTAAGTTTGGATATAAATTAAATACCAACATCATAATGTATTGATCGTAAAATAAACCTCAAATGAAATCAGAAAGGTCGAGAATACTCCAAAGCAAACACACATTTTAAACAATCCAAACAATGTAACCCTAAAGAGAGAACTTTCAAATGAGTTCCAAAACAAAAACGTTTTAAATTAAAACAAATAATTCTATAGATAAAAATTTCCGCGGATGGCCGAAATTTCTAAAAAGGGTTTGGCCCCAATAAAAGGGTGCCCCTAGATAACTGGCTTGATAACATTAATCAGTCTATATAACTGTAGAGTTTTTGGGTGTGCCGTCCATTTTCTGGTCAGTGCCACCGTAACTTCAGTTTCCTTGGCAATTTTTCAGATGAACTGTTATATAATAAACATTATGGGATTTCTTGAGGACAAAATATCAGGTTGGGTGTGGATAAATAACGTTCTCAGTTACTTTAATTCCGTGTGATATAATGATTTCGAAATGTATTTTATTATTCACTTGCCTTGTGAAACTTAAACGTTGATCATATGTTGAAATTTAATTTTATGGACTCTTTTCAAGTGCTGGATTGGCACACCAAGATGTTCATTAGAGACTACAGTGTAAAGTGTATTATGGGGTCGTTAACAAGCGAGTGACAGTCGCACGGTCATAAGCAAAGGTGAAAGATTTTTATCATCAAGTCAGATATATTATACTTTTATACCTCCTCACTTGTAAAAGAGATACCACTCAAAGAATAAGAGCACTCCAAGACACATAAACTTCGATTACATTATATTTGATCAAGGCTTTTATCTTTGGATCGTATTTCGTAAATATCTTTTGTTGTTATATTTTTTTAAAGACAACTTATTTCTGTGTCGCGGGGACTTTACAAATATTCAAACAACGGACACAAAGAACACCCAGACTCAGAACGACAATTTGAGAATTACACAAAGTGCTGTCCCGTGCGGGGATCGAACACACAACATTTGGCGCGGTAGTGTAGTGGCGAGGTGACCACTTAAACCGCTACGCCATCCGTCTAGTCAGTTGTGGATCACATAAACTTTTGTGCCGTGTGGGAATTAAACCCACGACTTCCGTCTCAGTGGTCAGGGTCGCTAACCACTAGACCAGTAATCGAGTCACATTATCTAACTCACACTTCGTGTTTCAACAAATGTTTTGAATCTTTAGCTGCTGCTCTAATTAATGAATATGCATCAATATAAAGAAATGTCAATTAAAACAATTTGAGTTTTTTTTGAGTCAGTATTGTTGTGAACATAAAACATCGTTCGTATGTCAATATGTTTTACCCTTTAATATGTATTAGTTTTTGAATATTAAAAATGTTTTGTTAAATTTTTTTAACTCCTGGGGGCCACATGTTTTGTTTTTTTTTTTTTTGTAAATTTATTGCAACTATTGTAGGAAATTAGTTCTAGTTTGTGTCTATCATAGTGGTTGAAACTCATTACCCAGTTTTGTTTTGCTTTGTTCAAAAAGACAACTCCATCATTAGGAATAATTCATGTTTCGCGGGAAGCTTTACAAACATTCAATCAACGGACACAAAGAACACCCAGACTCAGGACAACTATTTGTAGATCACACAAATTCTTGTTCCGTGTGGGAATCGAACCCAAGACCTCCGGGTCAGCTGTAGAGTCACTAACGTTCTAGTACAACAGTTAAACTTGTATTTCATTTTTCTATGAAAGTTTTGTAAGACTTTTGTCACGACGTGCCGTTCTTGTCACGACTTCGTTTACAAGTTCGGAACGTAAAACTACCAATTCTTTCATAACAGTTTTGTGAAGAAGTACTGTTGAACTGTTACATGACAATTCTACAAAAAAACAAAAAAATATAACCTTTAAAAAACGTTTACTAAAATTAATTATTATGACCTCAAACAAACATATTGGAGGAGGACAATTAATGTAATTCGATGGTGGTTGTATACTAATCCATTTATTGACCAAAAATCGAATATTATTATTATTACCATTGGGTTGAGAACAAAGCTTTAACTTACAATAAATGAATTCCATTTCAAGGATTTTCTTAATCAAGTACATTTAGGCTTTGAACACAAACTTGAATACAGTCTCTGGTATTATATAAACGCAATTGAAAAATTTCTATAGTCGTGTATTCCACGTGCTTCATTCATACGTAGAAAGGAATAAAAATAAGCTTTAAAAAGATCCCTGCTTTCACGGCACATTACGACATATGAATAAAAATCTTTTGTATCGTTTTTGAATATTGTCACTCATTAAAGACAGTGGTTCTATGTTATGCTCGATTTAGTTCCCACGACGCGGGATTTGTGTACGCGGTTTTTTTTTAAGTAAGACTTTTGTTCCGTAATCTACATGTGTATCTGCAGGGATTCACTGTTACTTTTTTACTGTCAGATATGCTGACGTACTGTAGCAATTGCGTATTGTTGCACAAAATTGCTACAAACCTTAAATACTTTGTTACAAATGTAGGTGGTTATTTCGGAACGAAGTTTTTGTTAAACCGTTTAGTTATTCATTGAATATCTTCGGAGTAATGTTGGCTCAATCAACAGGCTCCTTCATGTCTGTTTGGGGGATTTAGCATTATACTGACATTAAATTGAATTCGATAAAACAATTTTTTATTTTCAACTTTAAATCTCCACCCATTGTGTGTTTGAGAGTTTAGGTCTTCTAACTATAATTAAAAATAGAAAGTACCTTTAATAGCACCCCATTTAAACACTTAATCTCAATAAAAAAGCGTTTCATTTAACTTTCTATGATCCTAGTACACTAATCCAAGTTTTATAAATAGATAAACATAAGGCTAGACCAGTGTAAAAATGATAATTTAAAACAAATTCCTATGCGTGGACACAAAAAGTCAAATGTAAATATGGAAAATTGACTACGAAACCTATGCAAATATGATTACAAATTGCACTCCTTCATTCAAAGAGATGATAGCTCTATTGCAGTCTCCAAAGCGTTTTCGTTTCAGAATAAATATGAATGCTTTACTGAACGAATGAATGAATGAAGAATATTTTAGCGCTTGTTATTTGAGTAGCTTAATTTAATATTATGAATGTTGTCTGCAAACCGAAGTGTACCCGTTAAATCTTTGAATACAAATAGAATTTTGTGTTTTTTTTTTTTTTTTTTTTTTATGCGATAGGGGGCAAACGAGCAGACGGGTCACCTGATGGTAAATGACTACCGCCGCCCATGGACACCTGCAACTCAAGGGTCACAAGTGCGTTGCCGGCCTTTTAGGTAGGAGTACGCTCTTTTCTTGAAGGTTTGAAGGTCGTATCGGTTCGGAAATACGGCAGGCGACAATTTGTTCCATAAGCTGGTTGTGCGAGGCAAAAAGCTTCTGGAGAAGCGCACAGTGGTGGAGTGCCAATCGTCCAGGTGATGGGGATGGATATTTTGTCGCGTAGAACGATGGCGGAAACCAGCAGCCGGTATAAGTCCGAACAATTCCTCTGAACACTCCCCATGATACAAGCGATAGAGGATGCAGAGTGAAGCTACATCTCTACGCAACGCCAAGGTGTCAAGTCGATCAGAGATATCTTGGCAGTCGATGATGCGAGTCGCTCTCCGTTGAATGCGGTCAAGAGGGAGAAGTTGGTACTGGGGTGCACCTGCATAGAGATGAGAACAGTATTCCATGGGCGGCCGAACCTGCGCCTTATAAAGTTGCAGGCGGTGGGCCGGAGTAAAATACTGTCTCGATCTGTTTAGCACACCAAGCTTCTTCGAGGCTAATATGGCCTTACTCTCTAAGTGACCGCGAAACTGGACTTCGCTTGATATATCGACGCCAAGGATTCCGATACTGGCTGATGCAGTTAGGGAAGTGCTCTCAAATTGAGGTGATACGACCAATGGCATCTTTTTAGCGGTGAACGCGCAAACCTGTGTCTTCGTGGGGTTAAATTGGACTAGGTTAAGTCGACCCCAATCTGAAACTTTTGATAAAGAAGTTTCGATTTCAGACACAAGTTTGGATCGGCTTTCGATGACGTTTACCCGAGAAATGTTAGCGCGGCCGGTGTAAAGGGCATCACTCGTGCTATCGTCTGCATAGCAATGGATGCTGCTAATCTGCAGCATGTCGTTGATATGCAGAAGAAACAGCGTGGGTGATAGCACACAGCCTTGTGGGACACCAGAATTAACAGACTTCGAGTCGGAGTATGCACCGTCAACAACGACCTTGATGCTTCTGTCTGTAAGAAAACTGGTGAGCCAATTGCACAGTTTCTCGGGAAGCCCATAGGAAGGAAGCTTCGCAAGGAGCGCTTTGTGCCAGACCCGATCGAAGGCCTTCGCCACGTCCAAACTAACGGCCAACGCTTCCCCCTTGGTCTCGATCGCCTGTGCCCACCGGTGAGTCAAGTATACGAGAAGATCACCAGCTGAACGACCCTGACGGAAGCCGTATTGTCGATCATTGAGGAGCTGGTGGTCTTCTAAGTACCGGAGGAGCTGGCAGTTAACAATGGATAATGGATAATGGAAATGTATAAGTTATTTTTTAATTAAGATAGTTTGTTAGGTGGCAACTTGTCTTTATACGCCATTTTACGATGAAGTCCCCTTCGAGAATAATATCCATTAAGTATTTTGTTAACTTATAGAGACTTATACTTTTAAGAAATGACGATAAGGACACCAACTACTTTGGGCCAACTATGAATTCGTTCTTCTATTGATCAGGCATCAATATTGTAACTTTAAGCAGCGGTAACATAATGGCTAAGGCGTTGGACATGCTGGCTTGGCTAAGTGATTGCGGGTTCGAACCCCACCCCACTAATACAAGCATTTAGCATAGCTGGGGGGTTAATGAGAATATTAGAAATGTGTGCGTTACGTTACTAGTATTTGTTTTTTTTTTATTCATGTAGAATTTTGTAATTCTTATTTAAGTATCCGATTTTATTCATCAAATAACTTTTATTTTAATAGGCGCTTTAAAGTATTCTGGCTTTCACCACTTCGTATATTAATCTGCGTCGATATACTTTGGGTTGTGGTATTATCTATTCTGGCTTTGAATGTGCTGCTTCCAAATACATTATTATTTATTTATTATTATAAAAAATGTAATTCAGTATATCCAAACAAAGAAAGGGGGATAACGCTCGCCCGTTTTCAAACAAAATTATAATATTATCTTGTGTTAATCGATTTTAAGAATTTATCACATCGTAGTTCATCTTTTGAGAATCACTGCCTGCATTAAAACCGGTGAGACGAACTTATTTTGAATTTCAAAGAGTCTCCCTGTTTAATCATTGTAAGTAAGTATGCTTTGGGGTCTACACTTTGTAGCAACTTGAGTTTGTCTTTTTATTTTTAAAATTGTATAGTGATATTTTTGTATTTAAATCACACCTGGACTACATGTGTATTAGCTGGTTAGTATTTGTATCAGAAATTTCGATTGATTGCTTAAATATCCCGAAGATTTTGTGGTTCATTACAATGTCTTCACTAACACAAATCAAACCTCAAATACGACAGACGTGATCACTAACTGCTGTAACTAGATTTATTTCTCTTATTTTCGGTTGATATTCTGTAACGTTAGAGTAATTGTATGTGTATGTAATTGTATGACATCCATCCATCAAATATATTTTAAATAGTTTTGAACTAAAAACAATATTTGTCAAGCTTAGAAAACTGTCTGTAACATTTTTAACTTCGATCTACTGAATATTTACTAAACATTGTCTTATCTTTCGGAAGATTGAAAAGAGTGGCCATGAGTTTGTTTTAACGATTTTTTATATATATACAAAGCATTTAGAAATCAATTGCTATATATGGACACAGGAAAATACAGTATTATTAGCTATCCACTTGCTTGCACACACACACACTTGCTATTTTTATTTTTTATTACCTTACGCCACCAACTGTTATGTAAACAGAGTTACATTGTGTTTGATGGCCTTTAGCAATTAAAAAAAAGGTGATTAGAAATAATTACTTGACTCATATCTAACTTTGTGCAACTAATGATTAAATCGTTTAAGTTAAAAAAAAAGTTTTTTCCTTTTCTAAAACTCTTACTCTACACTAAAATACTACTCTACATTAAAATGTACCACTTTCGCGTATCGAGATTGCGATAACGAAGATTTAGGATCATTTTCATCATTTTTTCAAAGTATGTAAAAATAATTACTTACATGTTTTTTGCACACTCGTGAAAAGTTATTGCCAATCCAGTCTTTCACGATGTGTTTTTGCATTCGTGAACGGTGCAATAATGATGAGAATGATGGAATTAGTATATTTGTGTATATCCTATAAACTAGTAAAAGTAAAGGTTATTATACTTATTTATAAACATAAACTTCCGGAAGTTAGTCGTAATTATGATCGCAAATACTTTTTTTACAGCAAATGAAAGATAATCTACACACCACCATAGCGTACAGCGTTTTAGTATTTGACAAAAAATATTTATAATTGACGTTTTGCGTTTTTAATCATCTCAAAAAAAGTATAAATATATTTTGTTCCTCTTATCTTTTCGTTTCTCAGAACTATTTCTACAACTTTTAAGACTTTCTTTGAAAAGTTGTCAACTAGCCTATTCTATGTAATATTATGTTGATTATGTAAAGTATAACTTAATATGTAACACTACTACAAAATTGCGTTATTTAGGTTTATTGCAAAAGTATATACCGATTCATACTTATTTAAAAATAAACTAATTACAGTGCCTACTCTAAATTTATTTCTTACACAAATGTGGTCGTTTAAAAATAAACAAACCAATTAATTTTTAAAGGTTGTCTAAACGAAACAGTTATTTTTTATACATTATATGTAACTGAAATAGACAAAAAAAAAACAACAAAATTGTGTGTAACAGCTTTATGCTATGCTAATGCATTTAAAAATAGTTTTATGAGACTCGTTAAACTGGTCAATATAAGCTAATGTTATTTTTTATTTACGTCTTTTAATGTGGGGTTTCTAAATACTGTTAGAAAACGTAACTGATTACATTGTTTTTAATGTTTGTGTAGCATTCTATCTATATTATTTGTGTGTATTTATATTTATATTTAATGTATCCTTTCTAATTAGACAATTTCTAATAAAATACATGAAATTATGTAATTTAATTATTAAATAATACAATAGTCTCTCAGTTATCTACAAACTTCCCAAATTATTTTGACACTGATCCAAAATATCTCGGAAAACCCAGGGCTAATTGCGTTACCTTACCCACTTCCTTGCCGCACCAGCTAACGATAACACGTTAACTAATACTTATTATTTATTTTTCAGCGTTCTAAATACAGCGGGTGGCGTCGCAAAAGCAAATTAAACTGTGAAAAAGATCAGACGCACCAACATGGCGGATGAGATTGCGCGCCAAATCCTGCTTCACCTACAGCGCCATCTGTCACCGGCGCATGATAACCACTTCCGCAGTTTGAATCATTCGGACCATTCGAAATAGTCATTTGTGATTTTACTGTGACAGTGCCGAGCCGTGATGTGATTAAAATATATAATTATTAAGTGTTGTGTTTGTGTTTGTGAGATTTAAAATGTCTGAGGAGAGGTCGCGGCGGTTGTCGCAGATCTTTGACCCCCTTGCGCGGTTTACGGACCACAGTGGAGCGGGGCATTCGGCTAGTACGCCGAATAGTCCCCGTCTATTGCCTAGGAGGACGCGAGATCCGCCTCCACCGCCCCCTAGGTAAGTTATTTTTCTACTTATATATTTGGACAGCCAAATAACAGTATTTATTTCTAATAGAAACGAAACTGGCTGCTACGTGACACGTCTTGTCTGGAGCACTGGTCACCCTAATCCCCATCATGAAATCAATCAATATTATTCCCATCAACATCAATAAGCTGGTGGTGCTGTATGAAGACTTGTTATAAGACTCCACCATAAAACCGCGTAAACAATTTAGTCGCTGTTTTTTAATATGAAAGTGAGCCGAACCATACATTTATTTCTTAATATATATGCATCAGCGTACTCCTTTAGTCCTTCGGGCTATAGAGGGGTAACAGAGGGGTCCTTAATATTTCATTTCTTAGTATTTCCTAACGGATACCACCAAATACAATATTTTAGACTCGAACATTTAGTGTATCCATAAATAACATTACGATTTAAAGAAAGGGGGTTTTTTAAGACGTCGAAATATAATTTTCAGAAATATATTGGACAACACTTATTAGATAGATATTGTTACACATTTATTTATATATATTTATTTATTATTATTGCAATTTATATTTATTTATTATGATTACACTTATTAGTAGATATAATTATATGGCTTTTGTTCATTTGAGGAGTTCAGCCTATTGTTACCACTTTGGCCAGACGAGTTCGTAAAGGATTTAGTTTTCATTTTTCCTTACGGGAATTTTATCTGCCAGATTTGCTCCCTTAGTCGGCTCTCACGACACCCATGGGAAAGGCTAGTGGTTTGTGTTCTACATACATATATACATATAAATACAAACGTTTTACTAACAGAAATACCTGAAATATTGCAAAAATGCAGTAAATACAAATCACGCACACCAATATTTGCGAATTGAAATCATTACAGCCAAAGTACTATGTGGTGTACATAGTACTTTGATGAATTAGGATTCGAGACCTGTTCACTTAACCAATGATTTATTTGCCACTACCTTTAAAACCTGGAACATGTACAAAGTTGCAAATTAAGCCTAAAAAAAGTCAGAGAAAGCAGAATATCTAATTACAAAAGCTTAACTCAGTACGCAAACCCGTTAACACAATTTGATCCATTTGATGATATCATAACGTAATCCAGCTGTCTCTCTAGTAAATTAATCATTTATTATTAATATTACCTCATTTGTTCGTATTAATCCCGTGAAAGCTACCAACCGGGCTGTTTAAACCCCGTTCAAGTATTTATAGTGGGCCCGGAATATTGTGCATTTAAATTAATGAAGGCTCCCAATATTTATGAGAGTTCTGTACATTTTTGGCCGAAGATTGGTTACGAGGACCGAATTTATGCTCGATTTGTCACTTTGGTGAATAGATGGATGTTGTAATTATGTTAGAAGTGGAATATGATGGTTTGAGATAGATACATATATTTACTCGTATTTAAAATATTTCTGTTAAAGAATAAAATGAACTTTACAAATTGGGCTCTTCAACGCCACGATTATGATAGTTCATCTCTACGATATAACTATGTGTTCACCACCAAGATTATCAATACTTTTTCGTATTTAGCCGTATATAGCCGAGTGAGTCAGGTTACTTGAGGTCCACCTTTTCTCGTCTTTCCCTTCCGCTCTTTCTCTTTCACTCTTGACCCTCCCCTCGCCACCCCTTTCTTCCCCAAAAATGGGGAGTGCACTGGCGACTCTCGAGTTGCAGGTGTCCTTGGACGGTAGTAGTCACTTAACCTCAGGTAACCCGTCTGATCGTTTATCCACCTACAGCATAAAAAGAAACAAATCTTACGTGAAATAGGAACACCGGATGTTCTTTCTGTCTGTATTGCAACCCTATTGTGCTGTTTATGGGCTGGCTAGTAGTTTCGCCAAATCTCAAAGCAATTAAAATATATAGTCTTTAACCCACAATTGGCATTAGAAGGGTGGCAAGGTGTATTTCTTAGCAAAATTTGTTACACCTCATTGGCGATTTAAGTACATACAAATAAAAAAAACCTGATGATTGGCCTGTTGGTCTGGGGATAGTGACCCTGACTGCTAAGCCGGAGGTCGTGGGTTTGATTCCCACACGGGACAAAATATATGTGTTCCATAAACAGTTGTTCCGAGTCTGGGTATTCTTTATGTCCGTTGTTTGTATGTTTGTATAGTCCCCTGCGGCACCTATACTCATACATTTTTAAAGTGTGAAAGTAAATACGTGAGGAATTCACCTTCTATTTGCCGAGTTTTCTTTTTTTAAGTAAAAGCGACACCCGCATTATGCTTTTTATATTATAGAGTGACACATGGGTCACATGATAGTAAGTGACAACCCACATCCATGGTCACCTGCCCCTCAAGAGTCGTAAGTCCCTGCCTTTGAGGGTGATTAGGGAAGATAGAGGGGATATACGGGTAGGAGAAAGAAACGAGCGGGATGAGGGCAGAGGAAAGAGGAGAGGCGGAGTTGGGCCTCCGGAAACCTCAGTAATTTCGGGGAAATGCAATGCAAGCATTATTTTACAACCGGCTTTCTGTTAGGCACCGCACCGGTCGAGTTTACCCATTCGTGCCTAAGCATGGCTCTACCAGGCTATGTTGTTTGCTGAAATAAGCATCTTAAAATTATATGAATTTTTCTGCAGGCCAATTGCCCACTCCTCGCGACTAGACCCTTTGGAGTACGAGCTCGCAGAAGTGGGCTCTATCAACTGGCAGGAGCGGTGCTTGGAGCTGCAACTCGAATTGCACAGAAGTAGACATCAAGCTACGAGGGTCAGGGATATGCTCAGAGATAAGGTAGGCCTATGTTTTTTATGACAACTTATTTTAACAAGACTTCAAACGTATATAAATAATAAGGTATAAGAATTCGAGATACCGTTAGCAAAAGAAGTGGAAGCTTATAATATATGCGGGTTTTATAGATTTTTAAACACTCCAACCTCCAACTAACCAATTGAATTCGCAAAAAACTCAACAAGGAATACGATAAAAGTTTAATTAAAATTTAAGGTTTAAGACATGTTTTATAAGAAACAATATAATATCTTTTTTTTTTTAAACTGAGACGTAAAGTAAATTTAGGAAACTCGTTTTAAATATGTTATTAATTAGATTTATTTGCATTTACATGTATTTAAATGAAAATAGAGCTAATATTACAAACCTTTATGTTAAGTAATACTTTACACCAATTTATATATATAACCACTAGCGGACCCGACAGACGTTGTCCTGCATGATATTTCAAGCGATTAGGATCAATATAGATAAATAACCTAGATACCGACTGCAGCGCCATCTGCCGGGCTGATTTGTGAATCTAAACCATTCCCAGATCCCCTTGAACACACACAAAAAAATTCATCAAAATCCGTCCAGTCGTTTGAGAGTAGTTCAGTGACATACACACTCACAGAAGAATTATATATATAAAGATATCGATACGCGTTACGTCACACTGATTACGTCAGCTAATGCTATGTTACCAATATCTTCTTGTTGACAAGACATTAATTATGCTAAGTCTGGTGGCTATTATCTTTGTAACCTACGGCAATTTGTACGACATATCGATATTCTGCCTTGTCTAAAATATTTGATACTAGGTATAAGCTTGTGTTTTTCCTGGAAACGTCCCTAATAGGATATACCATTGCAATAGACCCACTTGTGACGGAACACCGTGTGGTTTTAGTCGGTTCTAATCCAACACAGCACTTCACCGTCAGCTCCAGTGGGTGATGACTCGTGTGGATTTCCACATGCTCAAAAAATAAAAAAAGAGGTATAGCTTTAGTAAAATATGTTTAGGTAATTTTCTTCATCTCTTCTTTTAAGCTGTGTGGTTTTCAGTGAAGTAGAATAGGGCCAGTCTATCTCTTGCTGTTGTAGAAGGTGACTAAGGGATCGAACTGTTACATCGGACACCGTTTTTCCGAATGAGTGCGGGTACCGAATTACCAACTCCCCCTCTCTTTTTTCCATTCCTACCCCCATTGTCATTGGGCGGCGGTTGTCACTTACCATTAGATGACCGGTCTGTAAGTCTGTCCATCTGTTACTTAAAAAAAAAAAGGTGAGCGTATGTACTCGTACATATGCCTACTTCTCAGTTCACGTCTTTCTTCTTCTAAGGTTTTATTTTTGGTTCAAGAAGTCAAAGTCCTGAATCTTGTCTGGAACGTTAAAGAGTAAAGTGAATAAGTTTTTCTTTTTAATAGAAGTGACCCATTTTCGTCTTCATCTCCACTCTTCATGAGGTAAGACTGATGGTAGGCTTTAGGGGTTTCGACATATGAGGTGTCAAAATAGAATATCTGTAAGCCTAAGTAATAGATTTATTAAGAGATAAAGTAAAAGTTAGTAAAGGATCAGTGAAGACAAAGGTAAAAAAGGCATTATACAGGATTGCTAACAGAAGTAAATACGAGTTCATATGGATTTATAAACCATTATTAAATTTAACCAGCAAAATAATTCATAAGTAGTAGATATTTATTTAATATATTTAAAATTATCTAAATAAGGCCATATACTTTATAAATATGTATTCTTGTGTCTAATATTAGGTGTACCTACACAAGATGGTTCATTGTTGTGTAAAAGAACGTCTCTCGCTATCAAATGTGTTTAGCGAGTTTGGAATTAAGTAACATCACTGTTTTATAAGTTCATTAGAATAAAAAAATAAAGAAATTCACTTAATAGGTATAGGGTTTCAAATTTTAATCTGATGTAAATTTTTTTGTAAATATATTTACTTGTTTTTTTTTTTTTTATGCTATAGGGGGCAAACGAGCAGACGGGTCACCTGATGGTAAGTGACTACCGCCGCCCATGGACACCCGTAACTCAAGATTCACAAGTGCGTTGCCGGCCTTTTAGGTAGGAATACGCTCTTTTCTTAAAGGTTTGAAGGTCGTATCGGTTCGGAAATACGGCAGGCGACAATTTGTTCCATAAGCTGGTTGTGCGAGGCAAAAAGCTAAAAGATGCTAAAACAGTAGTATGGTTTTGTAGTGATAAGCCAGAACTTGATAAAATTGTAGAGTAAAGTAAATTGTCACTCCAAGTATTAAGCTTAGTTCGAGGGAATACAATACGTGATATTAAAAAAAAACTGATTAAAAAAACTTAAAGAAACAATGTGATATTAAACATTATCAAAAAAACTTACTATCAAGGCTGCTATCTATCTCCTTGTTTGATGTTTATAAATGTTTTTATTAACTGTATTTTAACGGTTTTCAGTTAAATTTAATGCGGTCTAAAGTAAATAAAATTCGAAATGGAAGTCATTTAAAAGAAATCTCTTCATCATCTAAAAAACAAAACAAAAAGCACTGGGTCCACAACGACTTCGGGCCATTTCAGTAAAGTTAACCGGCACTACGTCATCTGTTCTTTATAGCCCCGGATTTAATTTCGCACGACGTTGTTCACCCCGGGAACTTTTTGTTCAGCTGACTTACCAAGAAAGGACTTCAGTGATAGATGGCTGATACATTTTTCATCGATTCGAAAGGTACAGTTTCGGGGGTTATGAAATATGTAATAGTTTTGCTTGTAAACAACATTTGACTTTTGCTCGGAAGATTGGAAAATGGATTTGACTCGGTGATGTATGTATGCATAAGGCTGCGGTTTGGTTTATATTTCTAAGCATTTTCCTTACCTATTCAAGACGAATAAATCTCTAGTCACAGACTTTAATACTTTCTCGTTTATAATATTAATGCTTTGCGCTGTAAAAATAATAATAAAAAACGTGAACTTATTAAACAATAAATAACAAAATCATTTCTTTACAAAATATAAAACAATTGCATTAAATCTTGTTAATAAAAAAATAGAGGTACAAAAGGAGCATGTAAACATGTTCGTTCAATCTATTGAAACTCCGTAACCGTGTAGTTTTATTATCTAGAAATATAATTAATTTGTTACGTTCAAATCGAGTGAGTACTTCTGATATTATGATAATTTAAATTTTCACTGTTTCAAATCCACCTGTGACGTTGCTTTTCAAGATTTGCCGCTATCACTAATGTTTTACCCATTCATTGCTAACGAATATTCCCTATGTTTAATCACAATAAGGTTTCATGTTTGTGGCATCAATTTTTTAATCCAATCAAAATCAAAAGTTAATAAACACCTAGCAGCAGGAGCGGGTGCGCGCTTTTAGCGATTGTTCTAAAGTGTCGTCACAGCAGCAGGCATTGTAAGCCTTACTAAAATAATTGATTCACACAACATTTACACTTTTTTGCTTTTACTGGAGTGTACTTTCAAGTAAAAAAATTAAGTTGATCATCCTATACGTATTACTAATGTCGTAAATTCATTTTACGTGGGGTGACTCTCTGCGTATACGATCATGTTGCATATACGCATGTTCCCTTCAGGCTTACATGTACCCAGTGAGGTGTAAACAGTCCTTTACACGTCACTGGTCTTGCTACGAAATGCTATAAAACCAGTCGCCTATAGGAGCTGATAGGAGCGAGAAATAATGTGGATATACTAACGAATACGGATATACTCGTATATTATCAATTTGAATTTACAGGTTGAGCATATAAATGCTAATAGTAATGCTGAGTAGACCTACTATACTCGTAGAATTAATTCTATAGTAGGTCTACTAAATTTTATTTAAAAGAAACTTGGAATCTATATGGGTAGGTAGGTGAATACTCCCTACCTATATCGATTCCTAGTATTTTAATCTGTATCAATAAGCTCTAAAATAAAAATAGTAATATTTTCTTTCATAAATAGTATGTTTAAAATTGAATGATGTTTTTGTACAAGATTAAAAAATAATATTCCGGTCATTTTGCACAAACAAATTTAGTTCTACTCATGATGAAAACGGTAGGCATTATTAATTCGATTGTCTGTGCACGTGTATTTTTATGAACTCTGTATCTCGAATACTGGCTAACGGTTTTAACAACTGCTGCGCAATAACAGGTAGAAAGGCCCAGACCATCCTAGCCCCTTCCCCACTTCTCTATAAAATACCTTTTGATGGGCTAAAATTTTCTGTAGGTCACTCAGGTATATAATTTATCTTAAAATAGCAATAAATAGGCATCTACGCATGTAATTAAAAAAAAATCTACAACTTCCTCAAAATATTGCAGATGTCTTATTTATTAACTTTATTAAATTATTTGGTTGTTAATTGTAGTTGTATATTTCGACTTGCAATTTTTTCGTTTCTCAATGTTACACGTTTTTTCGAATAATGAAAACTGTACATTTTAATAAATATCTCAATATTGTACATAATGATTAAAAAAACATTGTCTGTTCGTGTCATTGTCGTTTCGTGTTGATAGTTCTTTTCATTTCTTTGCATTTTCTGAGAACATTTACCATAGTAATGTATATTTTTTCACACAATCAGAAAGTAGAGATTTCAACGAACAAAAAGCCATCTGTTTTTTTAAAAAGCTGATATTTTGAAGGGAAAATTTTTGTATTAAAATGAAGGTGCCTTTTTCGATATTAAGTCAAAATAAGGTGAACAAATAAGTATTTTCAATAAAAAAAATACAGTGTGTTTGGGACATAAAAAGGTAAGTTTTCACATAATTTCGTGGTTTTTTTTTTGTAAATATTAAAATAAAATGAAAACTTGGTTATTTGAATTATCCACATAAATTTTGAGGTTTTGTGAAAAAAAGTGTAAATACAAAAGTTCTAGATCTTTTTATTACAACTGTGCCATTTAACTTTTTTCCATAGGAGTTATAGTTTTGCCGGCAATCGAGATAAACCGTTTTTTGCCCTTAAAAACTCACCCCCTTTCACTTCCCGACCTCAGATCACCGGCAATTAATGTTTCCTTTCATTTTTATAACTATTATTTTTATTTTCACTTTTTACCATTGTCAAAGAAGTAATCGAAGATATTTATAGTAGGATTCGTATACTTTGGTTTGATTAAGAAAGGCTTAAAAAGGGTTAAATCTAGACCTGAAAAAATAGGCAAAAGGAAGTTCTCCGTCGTTGCCTAATATTATCAACGAGTTAACGAGTTTCTTTGTTTATAAGGTGATAATCATGCAAATTACATACACGTTGCTAAGGGTATATAAAAGGACGTACCGTTCATTAAAACCCCGAGAAATACGCAAAATTCCTTTTACGCAAGGAAAAACCATCGAAAGTTATTAACATAATCTGTACATACATTGAATACACCGTCTAAGAGACTAACTATACTAAAGTTGTACTACCTCAATATAACCATACCTAACCTTTGATATATATTCAATATCCTTACTATTTCCTACAATATAATACACAAGTGCCTATCGTATGTTATACTAATGATTCTGATGATGATAAATGAACAGCAGTCTTCAGAGGCATTAAAATGTAGGACCAGATTTTAGTAATAAATTCCTACCTATTTGATAAAGAGATTTATAATATTAACTTTATTCGATAGCATAAATGATTGAGTAATGAAATAGATATTATAAGATAACATAAATTAAGATAATTACAATAATCACTATAGTTTTGTGCTAAAAAATCAGTATGCTTCTTCCGATTGAAACAATATCCATCTATTAAGTTCTTTGCGACTATTCAAACAATGATTTGCAGCCAAAATGGCAGTCAAACAATTCAAATTTGTTGGGAGACTTGTAAACTTATGGACCAGAGAGCTGAAACTTTTAATTAAGTAAAGGGAATTTCCTCAAACGTCGTTTGAGGCAATTTGTGAAGTTTTAACGACTGTCAACAACTGGGAACATTCGGGAACCGATTTAAGTCGACGCTGATCGATTTAGAAAAGGAATCGTAAAAAAATGTCAAGATACATTATAGCAGGAAATCAAGATTTGATGACCACACTTACGATATTGATGTTATTTCATTGTGTGATAGTTAATTATATACCAAATATGAGAAAAGATCATCGCCCGTATGCCAGACACAAGTGATGCCAGCCGTTGTCAGCCCAGCCCGTTTTCTTTCTACTTTAAATTTCTTACACAATTTTTGAATCTAATGTGAAAAATACGCATACCTACTCTGCCAGAGACGTGTAAAAACTTATACAAAGCTAGCAATTTTCACCTCAGAGAAACGATCAATTCTTCTACATTTATCAGATATAGTAGCAGAATCCTTAAACAGCATAGTTGGCGTGGAATCCGTGGTGTGTTCGGTACAAGAAACGCTATACATCTCCCTGGCGCATACTTTATCGTGTTGCAGGCCCACTTAGTGCAAGCTGAGAAATGCTCTGACATTTTTGTAATACTTCTTTATGTTGTTTCATATAAAATATTCAGGATTGGAGTTTGGACGTGCAAAAATGAGAGGTATTCTATTTCCTGAGAGAGTAGTTTTCATCTCATATATAATATTAATAAAAAAAATATGTTGGATAAACTTTTAGGGCATTATTGCCTTGCTACAGGGAATCATTTAGTCAGTGGTAAGTCCTGTGTTCGTATACTGCTGCTCGAATCGAATCGCTATCTAAATTAGTAAGACTATTAGTTATGTTTTATCCACAACATTAAGTTTTATTTAATTGATTAATGTAATTGAAATAAAAATACTCATTCTATCACCAAGATATTCGGGCTTCCTGGTATTTTCAATGTGGCCGAAAATAACTTCTAGATTCAAAACGACATCTTGTAATTAAGTTTAGAAGCCTTTGTTACAAATAATGCGTTAACTAATTTTAAAAGAAAATATAAATTTGATAATAAATATTGCTGTCACTTACTTCTTCTATACCTGTAGTTATCTCTTTGAAATTGACGAAGATGCGAGATAAAACAATCACATTCTACATTACTCTGTAAATGAAAGAATAATAGTTACAGTGCTGCCATGTTTTTTTAAGGAAATTAGTTTTACGTTCAATGTTTCATTGGTGAACCTTTTTTAAATTATTTTACTTGGAATCTACATATATTTCTAGACGGTGAAATGCTTAGTTAAAGTGCTTTTAATTATAACTAACTTATATTTTTTTTAAATTGTAATCTTAGTTTAGAGACGACATCAATATTCTATTTTAGGTTTGGTAAAATATCTTATTGTCTGTTTGTATATCTAGAACTTTTCTAGACGTAATCTTTCTATTATAGTTTTTAAGTTGAACTCCGTTTTAAAAAACTGTTCCCACGTTTTATTTTAATTTTTAATATAACAATATTTTTGTTTGGTAGGGTACACAAAGTTGTTTGTAATATTTTTAAATCCCCACTTTAATGTTATTTCACACGAAGTGTTAACCACAAATTTAGATAGGAAACCAGGATAAAATTTGCTATTTCAGGTCATAATCAACGTGTACCCAATTTCATTCAGATTTTTGGCGTGATTATGCATAACAAAGTCCACCAATACTTTCCCATTCAAAAAATATGTAAATAAATAATTATGTTACAACTATTGTGCTGCTAGCATACCTGATTCGTCTGATTACACTCATAATGTAGTTGGCTCAGCACGTTACACACGACTGTGTCAGTGTGCTCCACCAGATTGTTACCTACCATTATCATTATGTTGTTATCTACCATTTTGCGGATACATCATATGCACTATTAGCAGAATTACTTTTATAAATAAATAACGAATATTGTCTAGGACCTTATGGCTCTCATTTCTCCCCACCGTATGCGTTCAAAAAAATGGAAGAAATAACATTACGATATTAAGAAAAGAAATACTAATATATGCTAACAGCAATTACGTGATTCACACATTTCTACATAGTTATACTAATATAATATGTTTTATTATAAAATTTGAGGTACAAAAATTAGCCACTATTAAAATTTGATGTACGAACTCCCGTCTGCCTCTGCACCGATATTACTCTGTGCAAATCTCAACAGAGTAATATATCACGTCGTGATCAACACCGTATAAATCAATCGATCCTAGTTGTTCCTGAGACGCAGATATTTTACCTAAAACACAGTGACTATAACCGTGCGTATTGGTTTTTTGATTTATTTGCATGAGGGATGAATCTAACATCCCTCATACAAATAAATCAAAAACCAATACGCACGCACGACACTAGTTTTTGTTTTCACTGGACATGCATAACAATGAAATACTAAAAACCATGGTCCAATGATTCAATAAAACAAACAATGCTTGTGTTATATTGCCTAGTAAGTCAGGGTAAATCTTCCTCTCCTCTTTATCCCCCCCCCCCTCCTCATCCTCATCATATAAGTAATTCTGGTACTTTAATTAAGGTGTTCCTTGTAACAAAGTATATTATAATAATAAATCTATTATCAGTCAGTCCACAGTATTGCTAACATTTATATAATTACACAATAATTAGGTATATTCAATTCATATAAAAACAAAAACCATATTTAAAATTAGTAACTAATATATCTTGTGTATCACTTAGCTGTGGAAATACATAATGAGCAGAAATTACTTGTAATGTACATCCAATGCAGGTTTCATTTGATTTCATTTCATTTTCAGAAGTAACTTCTAAAACTTAATTATTAACCTACGCAGCTAAATCTCAAGACACGAGTTGTCGATCACGCGTCAACGCCTTACTTCGCAATACTCTCACGTGTTACATATAATCCACGTTTTAATTAAAATCCAAGACTTCATTTCACGTTTCAAATGTCACAAGCTTATTTTGGATCGCAATATAATCTGAAAGTGCGTCATCATAGAAAAGTAGATCCGCTTTACATAGCTACAGCTGAAGGTTTTATGTTTGTCTTCATTCGTATGTAGGCTTTGTAAAGTGGATTTACTTATATATTAACTCTTAGCGTGAGTATTCATCTATTGTAGAGTTGTTGTAGGGATTTAAAGTTATATAAATAGATAGTCTAATCCTTGGTTTGTTTAAATAAAAGCCGGATAATTTTCCAAGCGGTGTATGTCATCAAATGAATATAAAATAAGAAATGTTTAGGTTGTAACTATATGATTAAAACATTTATTCACACATATAATGATGTTCACTCATTCGTAGAGTGTACCTTACAGTACAAGAGCTGTAAAAATGTAATCTGTAGTAGTAGAGCCATGCTTAGGCACGAATGGACCGGCTCGACCGGTGCGATACCACGACCTAACAGAAAACCGGTTATGAACAAACTTTAACCTCACTTCCTTCCCCAAAATGAGTGAGGTTCCCAACTCCCCTCTTGCCCATCTCTTCATGCCCTCTCTCTTCTTTTCACTCCCCTCATCCCCACATCCCTCATCACCCTTAAAGGCGGGCAGCGCACTTACGACTCTGGAGTTACAAGTATCCATGGACGGTGGTTGTCACTTACCATTAGGTGACCCGTCTGTTCGTCTGACCCCCTAGAGTATAAAAATAAAACACTAAATTAGAATCTTGAATAGGCATATCAGTCAATTTTTAAAGAGTTGTAATCCCTCAAATTATATTATTTATGATGATATAAAAGTCTCGCCCAAACCATTTGTAAAAAATACTTTCTAAAACAGAACGAAATATATAAGACTTCGTTTTGTGCAAGACGACGAACATTCCTGGAAACTTTACTTCACTACGCAATAACTAAGGTGTTGTCGGTTTTCGCGTGTATGATAAATGTTTGTCACGGTCTAAACCTTAAACAGATTGATGGATTTTGACAGACTTCTTAAGGTCATTTGAATCGCTTTCATATTGCTATAATAAAAAAAAAGATGAAATTAATAACGCGTTAGTTCTTTAATCATTTAACTAGTTCTCTGAAGGTTTACATAGAAGAGTTTAGCAATCAAATTTTTTGTACATTAAGATATGGTTATGATACTTGATTGTCACCTAATATTTTAATAATGGATATCCTTGTTACTCTACTCTCATATTCTGTGATTACATAGTGAAATCAAGCTTCGTCGGCGTCGGCCATCTGCTCTACCGAAGATACTGCAAATGGAACTGATGCGGCTCGAATATCGTAGCACCTAAGTAATGTTACTAGGCGTACGTGTTACACTGCCTGTTCGGTCTAAATGCCTTTAAGAACTTGCAGGTGACTTCACTTTCACGGCTAAGCCGGATTGTCTGTACAGTTATAGTGTATTTGGGATGTCTGAGAAATAAAAAAAAAAATTTATTTGTATATGTACCTAATGTTAGATAAATTGAGACAATAGCTACCATGAAGACTCTACTCTGATTGCTATCAACCGGGCACAGTTTATATACTGTCTGATAGAAAACAGTCACATCCCTTAGTCTCCTTTTACGACACTGCGGAAAGAGACGGTGTGGCCCTCTACTCCTCCGAGCACCACACGACAAGAATATCTATATCTATGTATGTGCTTATATAACAGATAAATCTTTTTAAGATTACTCTTCTATCATCCACTAGCAAAATAACATAGCATCTGAGGTGCGTCTAAATGATAAGTCAGTCCCTCACGCTTTTTTCGATTTGGTGGTAGGCAGTTTCGGTCCCGATAGGAGACCTTTTTCGAAGAGTAAGGCGTCCATCCGCGACGGTTCTATATGTAAATTATCAGCAGAATTTCAGCCACTACAAAATGTATGCTATCATTAAATAATACAAGCCGTTGTAGCTATAAAATGTATCACAAAAGGTAAAATCTCATTTCAAGCATAAAACATGGTGTTTAAGCAACACAATATTGCCTACTCCGCTGCAACGTGCATTTAACACAGACTAAAGACTGATTTTATTATCACCTTAACCTGATATAGATTGCTAGTTTTCGCCTGCTGCTCTGTTTGCGTATTATTATTATTTTTTGTTTTTGTTTTTAGAAAGACAACTCCTGGATCCAGGATTTATTCCTGTGTCTCGGAGGACTTTACAAATATTCAACAACGTACACAAAAACGCCCAGACTCAGAACAACAACTCGAGGATTACATAAAATATTGTGCGTACGTACCGTGCGGGGCTCGAACCCACAACACTCGGCGTGACAGCATAGTGAGTCGACTACTTAAATCGCTACGCCATATTGTATATTATATTTAATTTTCAATTATGAATTTATACATACATACATACGGTCATGCCTGTAACTCTAAAGCGGTAGACAGAGGTCTATTAAACACCCCCCTTTTGCTAATAAAGATTTAGTCCCACTAACGTATTAGGGTGAAAGACCAAGCCTGTCGTCGTCAACCGGGGACTTTGGGAAAGATATATTATATGAAAAATTGAGAGTTTTTTGAAAAAGGGAAAGCAATGAAAGGAAAAGGATATTTTTTGTTTGTTTTGTGCGTAAGCAATAATGGGGACGTGTACCTTTAACTCGAATTGACTGTTGCTGGGAGCTTCGAGTTCTCCTCATTATCCTATATGCTTCTCTCCTTTTAGTTATATATTCAGAAATAACTTAATTTTAGTATTTAGCTCAAAAAATGGACCACAATGTTTGTAGTACTCAATAATATCAAAGTCGTTTTGTAATTGAAATAAAAATGGCTGTATTTGTTGAACCCTACTAGCAGCTTTAGATACAGACGTTCATTCTAAGTAAGATGTCTGTATCTTAATACTGTCTGTTTACGGGAAATTCAATTAAGTAAAGATTGTTTGATTTTCGTCTCGACTTTTATTCAGATTGATTTGTACATTCTTTCTTTCTCTCTTTTTAATCATTTCAATTGTAAATAACAAACATTATTTCTATCCGCTTTTTGTATAATTATATTTTTTTTTTGTGTGGAAACCACGGGTTACCGGGGCTAATGGGTAAGGTGGTATGTCGGACTCGAACCGACTAAAACCACACAGTGTTCCGTCAATTTTTTTTTTGATACATATGAATACCACTCACGAAAGTCTATATTACCTATTAGGTCTATTGTTATAGTACTTAAAAGTTCTTTTAATAACTAAATCAACCAAATATTTTAGCCAAGCTTTAATTTATACTCTTTATTCCTTTACACCAAGGTTTACAAAAAAAAATTTAGAATTAAGTTCGCGATCGATCTAATTCTTTTTTTATTTCCTTGGGAAGCCTTCGTGGTCGTCAATGGCCATTTGATCTATCCTAAACATAACGTTTTGCGATTTAGTGACGCACACCTTTGATGATGGTTATTCTCGCTGTCGCTTGTAGCTTCTACCGTTACCGTTAGCCGCCGACTGTTCACTGACCGCAGGGTTTGTAAATTTATGTAATGAACGCTTGCACACATGCTCTTTTAATTATAAAATCTTTTCAGCTTTTATAAATAGTTTAATGTTTTTATTAATTAATACTAAACAATATTTTAGACTTCACACACAAGAAACACATCGATTTAGCGTTTCAGTATTACCAGTTTTATGAGTATTATAAAAAATAAACAAACTGTTTTTAAGACTTACAGGGTTTTCAATTACATCCACCTAATAAAGTTCTGAAAGTAAAATCTTACCTGAAAAAGATAAGACCTGGTCTTCCATACTCAGTTGCAGATGGGATGTTTTTTACTTGTTTCACTTGAAACGTTTACCTTCGCTGGATAAAATGCGAATTTATAAGGTTTCAGAGATAAAGTAACTTAATTTTACACATTTTTATACACGTCTGTTACTTTATAGTACTATGATTACTTTATTAGTTTTCGTGATGGTCTTTTAACCATTTTATCTGTACAAAAAATATAGTATTCTTCTCCAAATTCAGTAGGTTTTTAAAACATAATGAGGGTACTCTTTGCTATTATAGGCATAATAGCTATATGTGTTTATAGGTAAATATGAAGCTTATTATTATTAATATAATGGGACTTCTTAGTCTGAATCATTCCAGAAACAACATAGGGGATTAACCCTTATCTGTATTTACGTATTATTTTTTTTTAATTTGACTTAGTTTTCTCCGTCAAATTCGGCAATTTTATAATGCAACCTTTATAGTTCAATATGTTGAAATACTGATTGTTAAATATTTCCAGAGATAGCATAAAAAACATCCTCAAAGTTTAACTATTTAACAATTACGGACCTCGTTACTTAATTAACTATTTAACTATACTCGCTAACTGTTTTAACAATATTTCGATAATTGCTATCTACCCTCATATTAAGAGAAGCCACCGCTTATAACTTACACTAGTGCCACAGCTGTCGTGTCGAGTGCTCGCTGACCGCAGCCCATGCAAATTTATACGCTTCGCGCTCATACTCTCTTAATTACGACGGCTAATGCTTTTTCGATTACCCGCCACTACAGTGGTTAATTGGAGGTGTTCCGGAGAGGATTAAGACTATTACGTTCAGTATTATGGTGATTAGACAAGTGGGACACGTTGCTGTGCAGAGATACCTACATTTTTATGTGAAGTGGAATGACCCAGGTAAAATGAGAAAAAATGTTGGCTTAAAAATCAATAGAACCAAAACTGAATACATGTTCTGCGTTTTCGGCGATCTCTCTGCTGTGGAAACCGTGGAAACCATTTCACTAAATTAAAAATTAATACCCGTCTGCTTCGACTACAAGTACCTCGGCTCCCTCCTGCAAAGTAATGGCGACATAGACGGGACTGTACAGCCCAGAATCAATCAAGGTTGAATGAAGTGGCGACAGGTGACAGGAACGATATGCGATCAGCGGTTTTCTGTTAATTTGAATGAACTGTCCTCCTGTACGGATCTGAAAATTGCCCCACAAAGATAACGGAAGAGAGACTTTTGTATGTAGTTTAAATGCGAATGTTGAGATGGATGTGTGCTGTGACTAGGATAGACCCCAAACAAAATTGGGATAAGGGAAAGATGATTAGTATAAAATATAATTTCGTCTCTTATGTCATAATAAAATGTAATGAATATATTAATTACAAAAACGATAATAACCTGTCTACAGCCAAATAGTTTTCTTTTACTAAAGAACATTAGGTATTACTCAACTTTTTAATGGATGACTTTAATTTTACTCTGAAACATTATAATCCAAGCTATCAATCACTGGTAAAAGTATCTTATGATTAAGAAAGCCTTTGTTATACATCGATCTGATTTTTTTTGGCCAAAAGTAATGAAATAACTTTTTTAATTTTAATTTTTTAATTACATAATTTTAGAACCAGTCTATAGAGACAAGGCACACCTCAAAAAAGAAGCCGAAAAGTTATTTATCATCGTTGCCGAATAGGCGACGCTGTAAACCGTATGAAGGCTCTCTGAAAGACTATGTCTACCCTCCCAAAGCTAAAAAACATCGAATCTGACCTAAATTCTGGCCCAATAAAAGAAAAACAAGCATTATGTCATGTTTAGCGCTTTTTTTCTCGTATTTGTCTTCGTCAGTATACACATTTATTTTTTAACCATTATCTATTAAACGTAAAAAATAATAATTATAAAACGCTGTTGTACTTATTTCAGCTCAAAGTATAACAATTCGGTACTTAAGTAATGTCCTTCCTGACACCGAATGAAATATTAACAACGAAAAAACAAAGTAAGCTTTGATATTTACGGAATTAATTTACATAGTGTGTCAGCCACAATAAATAGCCTCCACGTCACGATAAACTTAATTTACTCATAAGTGGTATTTCTCTAATGAATGTTTCGCTATCGGGCCGTTACACGTAGCGTTATTATAAACTCTACGATTAGAATGGTTTATTATGCAAGTACAAAAATGTTTTAGATATTTTTACGGTTTCATATACGAGTATAGTATAGTATACCTTTAACTTCTGAAATGTCAACCGTCTCGATTTTGCAGGACTTTCGATATTATAAATCCTTCGTGTATTACAGTCAAATCACAAGAGATATTATTAGTACTGTAAACCTCTAATCCAGTCTATCTGTCTGGGAGACATATTACTTTTTTTATTTCAAATATGGTTAACAAACTATGATTATCTATATTTAAGTTTCTTTTGTTTTGACCGCAACTTATTTTTCTTTGTTCAATATTTTGATATCGTTGACGTTCATAAGTGTGTATTTAAACAAGCTAATATTTCTTTTATTATTTAGCACTTATTTGCTTAGTAAAATGTCACAATGAGCATTACGTTTACCATTTTGCTTGAACATCATATAGTTATTTATTATCTTCTATTTTTTTCACTCATACACAGTATAAACAAAAATTGTAAAATAGAAAATTGTAAATAAGATAATAAGTGACATAAGAGTTTCTTACCCGTTTCTCTGTCAGCTTATTTACATATATGCTTAAATAAACCAGCAGCTTCACGACTGACTAACTCTTACTTCTCCGACTCATAAAAAATATAAAAATACCTTAAGTCTCTTTCATTTTACTAAATTATTTTGATTGAAGATTCTCATAACTTAATTACTAGAGTTTTGCATACATATTGGTAACAAACACAATGTCACAATTATAGCTTGAGCTTGAATTGTTGTAAATCCGAACATTGTTACTTGACAATTGAAAAAGAAGGAATGCAATGTTTTATTGCCCTGCTCTATTCTAGATACCTATTGCGTTTCGACACGACAGTAAATGTTTATTGCTTCCGACTCTTTAATAATTACTTTGTAAACTACGTAAAAACGTACATATATACAATTATGATAGTGCAGACGGAAGCTTCCAATGTAAAGAAAATTATCAGAATTTAATCTACTACTTTATTCCTATTTGTTTCTGCCCTATGCTTGATTTCGGAATATGATTATCACAACGATAATGCTTTTGCAAATGTTCCTGGTATTTGTTAGTGGCAGGTGTATCAAGGTTGAATGCTTTTAAGTCTACTTAGTAAATCTGCATATAAGTGCTACTATGTAATCGTTATTGAACTGATAGAGAACTTGACAAAATTTACAGGCTATTAAATATCACACTAGCATCCCAAAGAGCGAAGGATTATCATACCCTAAAGTGTAGAAAATCGGGGTGAACAAAACCATACCAAAAGAAATCAAAAGTATTTGAAGTAAACAGATATCTGTAATACCTAGATTTTATTATTCGCTATCAAAACCCTCTATTGCACAACTGTGACCTAACGAACTTGATCAATAAACCATCTCGTAGCTGTACAAAGCCTCCTTTTCTCATCAAACGGCAGGTGATTTTGAAGTAGGTTGTCGACTTAGCTTCATATCAAGAGGTGTATGGCGTTTCAGTCTCAGTAACAATTAGATTCCAAAATTTAATTCTACTCGTAGCTAACGGAAATCTAAATTATTAAATACAAATATAATTCTTCAGATATTTACAATGTTGTAAACTGTAGAACAACGCTCTTGGGTGTGTCTCCAAGTTAACGATGTTTTCTAGATTTAGGTATAGCTTTTAACTACTCTATTAAGTAAATGGGCTCTTAACTTTTATCGTTTAACATGGGATTGTTATCACTTAATAGAACATTTTACCAGTTACATATCGTATAAGGCGTAATAGCTTAATAAACAAACGAAATATGCAGTTGGCTAAACAGTTGGCAGGGCTTTAAAATTAGTTTTTACTTGTCGTAATAGTCAGTAGCAATCCGTCGCACATTGTCATGCCATTTCGTGTCGCTGTCATGTAAAGTAATCACGTAATGCTCATTGTGATATATACTGTTTAACAATATTGACAACATGCTTGTTGCTAACGTTTGGTGATCAGAATGAAAGTACATTGCAAACAGGATTCCTAATTGGTTTTGTTACTGACATAACAAGATCCTTTTAGAGACTCATAAAGTTCTTGCCTGAGATATAAGTAGGCATTGAATTTTTGAGTATGAATATTTAAGACATAAGTGCGTCAATGTTGGAGAACTCTGCTATAATCAGGGTTAAACACTGATGACTGATTCCATTTCTGACGGTCATTACATTACATTATATAAATTTTCATACTTACATACAATCGCCCTTTTGTCCCAGAAGGGGTAAAAAAAAGGCACAGGCGTATTAAAAGGCCACAATTTGCTGATACAAATTTTTAGTACCACTTACGTAATGCGGCAAGCCTACTCGTATTGCCGACATCCGACACTATGACTATATATATGTATGTATATATACTGGTTCATAGATACCAGTCCGATCCTAGTCGCGTTTTACGTCACCCACGAGATGGGTTAGCTCTATTCTACTCGAATGAGAACCACACGGCTTATTAATATTTATAATTATATTACATTTATTAACATAAACTACATAGTGGTAGAGTCATGCTTAGGTACGAATGGGCCGGCTTGACCGGTGCGATACTACGGCCTCAAAGAAAACCGGCTGTGAAGCAACGCTTGCATTGCATTTCCCCGAAATTAGTATTCCGAGAGCCCAATTCCCACTCTCCTTTTTCCTCATCCTTGTTCCCCCTCCCCTTTTTCCGTCTCATCCCCTTCTCTTCTTTTCCCTCCCCTCATCCCTCAAAGGCGGGCAGCGCACTTAAGACTCTCGAGTTGCAGCAAGAACGGAGGTTGTCATTTACCATCAGGTCCAGTCCAGGACCCGTCTGGTCGTCTGTCCTCCTATAACACAAAAAACAAACAGAAAAAACTACAAAACTCACTGTTTGATTATATTATACTATCTTTACAGCCGTCTGTCAGGCGACTAGGTTTGCACGAATTTTCAACTTTGCGTTATATATTTTATCATATTTCACTCTTGGATACTAATTACACTAAACTTTAATTTCCACTTATAAATCACCTAGATGCGTTGCGTGAAAGTAATTCCTTTAGTTTTTTAGTTATAATTTATTGAACTGTCTTAATTATGTTGTTCCGTTTATTGGTGGATGGATTTAAATTAAACTTAGAAAGTTTTAATCATAAAAGAAAACTAGTCATTTTTACCTTTTCATGACTGTGGTGTGTATTTACAGCATTAAGTAGTCTCTTCTGTATATTACTCTTTTATAGAAATATTACTTTTTTCGTGTTAGTCGTCACAGTAGATTATTAAATCTTTGAAAATATAAATAAAGTTGTAAACAGGTTTACTGTCACAAATGAAAAATAAATTATGCATAGTACTAAGACTTTCTATCGTTTGAAGTTCTTGTCCAAGAAATTCTTGTCTTTATCAAATATAACAATGGCGCTCAAAATTTAAATAATAAAATTTTCAATAAATATGATAAATTTGCTTTAGCTTTATTCGTAGTCTCTGGGAATTCCTTCATATTAGACAAGCATTGTGGAACCATGCTTTTAGAATAAAAATGTTGTTATCACTGTGTTGCTAATAGCAACTTGCAACTAACAATGTTGAACGAAATAAAGCATTTAAATAAACACAAGAAACATGAAATATCAGGGTCTCCCCTCGCAGTGAAGTCTTTGTCCTTCATTCATTTGTTTGACAACATTTCCTGTTTTTGACTTTTAATGTGCAAATTAACCATTCAACTTTTTCAGTAGAGATATCTTCAAAATGTTTAACAAGAGAGAGAAAGCATACAATGCAGGTTCATCAGCATTTCGCTTTCTTCTTCTGGAAGAATAATACATTTAATTAGGATTTATAATGCAAGGAACCTATTTCATTTCAGTGAATGTGAGACTCGAGTGTAATGCAAGTTTATCAGCTTTTTTCTTCCATCTCGAGGAAATCCAAAGCAAAAATTGTTTGTTTGCTATTATATTCATACAGTTGCTGCAATGCAATGGTTAAAATCGTGTCAAAATAATAACTACTACTGTTCTTGTCTAGGTATTTACTTGTATACGTTGTATGTGAAATAAAGAGTCTAGTTAATCTGTGATAAACTTGCCAATATTTTTTAATCCCTGCTAAGAAGTCGTATTTAAAATACTAGTACAGTCCCTTTACAATAGCAACGTTACTTCTCAGAAGGAAATCATTTTTACACTGCAATCCGTCTGTTTATCTGTCTGTATGTCAACACGTTATTTCAGGGATGGCTAAAATATCAAACTCGCTTGTCCGATTTTGTGAAAATAGATTTTTGATATGGTTAACATTTTATTTACATTACTACATTACTAGAAGAGAAACAAACGATGTAATTCTTTGTAAGCACTGCATTCAGCTTTGCATTACACATTTTCCGGTTTTGTTTTTAAATCACCAACATAATGTCAATAGACCCTTAATAACGTTTATCACTTTTTGTGACTATACTGACATCTGTTACTTATATTTAACCAAATGATATCTTGTCCAACTTTAAATCGTTTTTTGGAAAGCTAATTACCAAATTGTAGATTCAACTTTAATAGCCGTGTCATATTTTGTAGCAACTCGAAAAGGCCTAAGCAAATTAACCTCCAAAAAAAAAAAATTGTCTATAAAACCTTTCGTTTTCAGAAAATTAAAAAAAATATCACATTAAGAAGCTTTTCCTTCATCAAATTTGAGGCAGGCAGGGCGTTTGATTGAATTACCATGAAAGTTTCAGGGCCGGCTGACAAATTTACAGCCATAGGATTTTTGCGGCCATCCAACTCGTAAAAAACCAAGTTTAACTTTGACATTACATTTTAATTTTATTGGTTTATATATTTTTTCTATCTGTTATTTTCCTATTTCTAAAAGATTGACTAATAATGATTTCATTGTGAGATCATTTAATTGAATTTACTACCCGAAGCAGATTTGGTATTAATTTTATTTTACATGCGATGAAGTCTTTTTTATTTGAAATCACCCCAATATGTTTAATTAACCCAGTACTTGATAGTCAGTTATTTATAATTTGTTGAATTATTTGGTCGTGCGTGAGTAATTTTCATGTTTTTTTTTCCTATGACCAGAGCTAGCGACGGTAATTTTTAATCAGACTGAAGGCCATAATCTCGCTTATAATATCTTGATATATATTTTATATACATAAATTCTTATAGCAACCTATATTGTAAGTAAATATCTCCACGTAAACAATTATGAAAATGTATCAATCTTTCCGAGACATTAAAACCTGGAATCACATTTTTTCTCATTTAAGGCGGAAGAAAATAAATGTACGGTCGAATGGAGGGTTAAAAACGTTCTTGGCTATAAGAAGACGGTCATTTAACATGATCGCTATCATAATTGAATTAAAAATTCCAACACGAGCGTTGCTAAGTGTCCGAAGGAAGGAGGGCCTCGCCTGTTAATGCTATTGCACTTGTGAGTTCGCGCCAACCTTGACAAGATATTATTTTTGGTATTGGTTATTTTTGTGAGCCTTCTAGAAAGTTTTGATAGCAATATATAGCTTCTTGATATCACGTCTTCTCTTTTACAAGCGTTGTAGAATGAATTGAAATTCTACTTAATGTTAGCTATTTTACATTTCTCTTTCAGTATTAAGTTCTAGAAAATATTACGTAGTTTTGTTAAACCATTCAAGATGACTTATTTAACGAAATATTAGTGAATTGGGAAATACAAAATTGAATTTAAAACATAAAAGTTTGTTTACACGGTAGGAAAACAATCTTAATTACACGGAAATTATTAATTAAAAAAGTTGAAGATCTAAGAATTAAACTACACATGTGTATGACTAATGTATGAATAATGTACGAGTAAACTATTTATCAAGTATCAATAGCAAAAATAACATTTTCAATCAGTTATAAAGCTATGGTAACTAAAAGTCGATCTGATAAATCGATTATCTTCATACCTTCACATAGTTTCTTGACTGGCAGTTATTTCTCTAAAACATATCACAATCAGGGCTCTCTAGTTACAGTTAGTATTTGAATGTTGGTGAAGTTTCTATTATCTTGATGCCTCGGGCTACGTCTGTCAACTTGACAGACGAACCGTGCACTGGAGAACTGGAGATTGTTCGCAGCGTCATTTTGATATATAAGGTGTTCTTATCTCCTGCTTCTTTGGTTGCGACAACTTTTAAGTTTACTGTAACTGCATAACGAAATCAAGAATCCATTCAGTTTACTTAATACTTTTTTTTCTTGTGGGATCTCGCAAGCTTATTTACAAATCTACCCTCGATATAATAAATATTTGTTGTGTTTTGTTTAAATCACATAAGGAGACAGACGAACAGACGGGACGCCCGATAGTAAGTGACAACCGTAGACCAACTTAAAGAGTTATAAGTGCGCGCCTTTGAGGGCGATAAGGTAGCAGAAGGAGGAGAGGGGGATGAGGGAATATTCAAATGGTACTAGATCTTTCGTGTTGTAAGCTCTTATACTAAGAAATTCTTGTCCTTATGGAATATTCTAGACATGCTTGATATTTAGTAAAATATATTTTGCGTCTTGCGTTGCGTTCTTTGAAGGCGTCTAAGTGTCTACAACTGAAGCATTTCAAGTTTCTCCTTCGCGTCAAAACGTGTTTCTATTAGGACAAGACGTTTAGTGAACATTTGAATGCAAGTATGAATTTATGCATTGAGATTTTATTTATTTTATATTCACACCCTTTTCGCTCCGAGGCAGGCCGAGCTACAACGTTTATTTTGTATCTAATTATTTATACGGTTTATGGTAGTGCACTAAACTAAAATGGTTTAATTAATCAATTTTACCCTCTAGTACACCGTTTCGTCGGAAAAGGCCGAAGAACAGTGTTGCAGTAGTACTATGGTAACATTAAAACGCCTCAACTGCTATATCCTATAACATAACAACATCTTGCAGCATTCGATTCGATTCTATTAATGTACATACTTCCTCTTAATGTAACAGCGCTATCATTTTACGCAAACATAAAATAAAAACTGTTTCTTAAAATACATCGATTCTGTTGAATAGAATATGACTATATCATCATTTGATATCTAGAAAAAAAATGATTGTCATGATATGAGTCAGCCACTATTTCTTCTTTGGTTTCACATTTGAAGTAATTATATAACAGAGCTGACAGAGTGGAGCACTAAATATTAATGTAAACTGTAAACAAGAAGTAAACTTAATATAACGTTATTATTACAGAAAACCGAGTTTGGACTAACGAGTTGTGATAGATACAGAGATTACGTAAAACAAAGAAAAGAACGACGCAGTTCTTTTTATAGACGCAACATAGTGGCAATATACACCTGATAACTGTTAGTAAAGTGAACCATATAAATCGCAAGGTATGTTCTCTATAATACTTTACGAATGTAAGACGCTGGCCCCTTTTTTCCATCATAGCCATATCTGAAGTGCAAAATTTTCAATAGCTGGTACAATGACGACGATAACGCCTGACAGTTTTATTACAATCAGTAAGTAATACACAATAGCAACAACAACAAAATATATTTTTAATAAGTTTGCAACTTGTTTCTTCTATGTAATAAAAATAATATTCGTTTAGTATTCAAAGTGCAGCTAGCTGCGTTTTCATTTTCCCGGCGGAATACAAATCGGCAGTGAACATTGTATTCAATACAGTGTTTAGCTGGCGAGGCAAGGCGATCTTTTTATTAATATTGTCAAGACGCAACCACTGTTATCACTTGTTTCACACGTATAGCTTTACTGAATATGAATGTTTGAAAACCATTAATTGTTTCTCAAGAACAATTATACCGTTTCCATTCCATTTCTTTTAATAAATAAGGGCATCATCAGGCTATGGCCCTATTGGCTAGTTTTCGCGTCTAGTCAATCCCAGCTACTTTTGTCAGGTCGTCAGTCCATCGGGCTGGGGGTCGTCCATCATCTCCCGTTTGCTTCAACTGCCATCGGTCCCTCTTTGGGCTTTCGAGCCCAGAATAAAATAGATCATAGTACCGTGGGAGAGCCATGCTTAGGCACCAATTGACTGGCTCGACCACTCACGCTTACCATCAGGTAACCGTCTGCTCGATTACCCCCTATACCAGAAATAGAAAGAATCATAAATTTTGTTGTGTGTTGTGTGTTGTTTGGCTAAATGGAGCAAAAATTGTTAGTTGTATTTGATTCCCTTATAATTACTGACCATTACAGACCTCTTTAAATATTGACACACTAAATACGAAGTTGGAAGAAATTGGAAAACAAGGTCCTATGCTGTAGTGGTTCCGTAACTACCATAAAAATAAAAAAAAAACTATGGTCAAAGTAGATGGATGTACCAGTGACCCTATACTAACTGAACAAGGTATTGCCCAGGGGTTAATTCTAGCACCTATAAAATATTTAATCTATGTTAATGAAATGGGGCTGATCATTAATAATAATAAAACAAAATTACTACATATTAAATCCCCATACATTAAACTCAGTTTCAATACTATTACATTAAACAATTATATGTAGCTCATAATCGTAAATGCATGCATAGTCAATTAGTCACATGTTCATGTCTTCCACTGGAAAGTGTAAGCCAACATACATAACTAGGACTTTTGAGAGACATTTTAATTGGAAGCCACATGTAGAACACGTATGTAATAAACTAAAAGCGCTCCATGCAAAATTTGCCATCATTAAGTACAAGCTACCAAATAAAATCCTTAGGATGTTGTATGTACTAGGAGAATCAAAACAAGCTATGGTTTAATGAGGTGGTTTAAGTTACGCTAAATCATATCGGTTTTTAAAAGTTAAAACGCAGGTAATATTGGACGGATACCATAACATCGAAAAATTAAAAATAAATAAAGACCGAACAACTTACGAAAGTTATGTTACGTAAGTAAATATGCACTACCTAAATGGAACAATGAATAAGTGGGAATACGTGCGTCCTAATATACGATGAACTGGACACAAAAATAACTTCAAATAAGAATTATAAGGCTTGTAAACATGCAATTATTATATTGTTCAAAACTAAGAATTGTAACATTGAGCGATTCACTAGCGCTGCTATATAAGCATAATAATGTAATTAATAGGAATAAATAAATAATAATAAAAAACTTACTTATTATACTGATAACATAAAAACTTGTCTGATATTTGATTACAAAATGTACGTCCGTTCAAAGCTCTTGTGTTCGTCTAACCACCTGATGCAATATCTACGTTTCAAATTACTAAAAGCTTACAAATTCATAAAATGTTTCTCCAAGGGAAATGAGAAAATATTCAGGTTTTACTGCATCGAAATAGGAATGTATTTCTCTGAAATAGTTGTCAAGTTCGGAAAGAATTCTTCTGATGTTCATTCTTTGATGTTCAGGATGTACAAACGAGGATATCATTTTATCGCATTTGCATGTCTACTTAAGTGGAAAATACTTGGAATATCATAAAACAATCTTCTAATATCCGTTTAGAAACATGATAATGAGATTACTTTATTAAGAATTAAATTTATGGAAATCACAACGAAATGTGTGCCCTTTGTGACAATTAACGCAAATATATGAATGTCTCATTACGGGCCTCTTTGTTATTGGTGAGACCGAGAAACAAGCGAATGGTTTTATATTGCATGTCACCTTCTCTAGTAATGAAAGTCTGCAGTGCTATTGAATTTTTAACTTATTTTTGCTCTTTCTTTTCTTATTTAAGCAGAAATAAAATCATCTTTGAATGATATTTATATACAACTGTTTTTCTAAAATTTAAGCTGAGAATCAAAAATCAGTTTTGTAAAAAATTAATATCCTTAAAGGCATAACATTTTGCTTTTTCTATTATCTGGACTACGTTTTTATATGTGATCAAAATATAATCTTCCATTGAACTTGTAGTACTTCTAGATGACTTATCTGAAACTTGTTTGTTTTAATTTGAAAATCCTTGACCAAAACAATTGAATAACTGTTATTTACAAATAATGTATTAACTAATGATTATAAAAAGAAAACTAAAATGATCAATTTACAGTCATTAAATGTATGATTACACTAAAACACTGGCAATCAGGTGAATCGGGATGTGGAATTTAATCGATAAAAATATTATTATAATCTTTATAAATATATAATAAAATTGTTACACACCGGTATCATTATAGATATTGAAAATAATAATAATAATGATATTTGGGTATTCATTAGAACAATAGAAGCCAAAACAATAGTTTTTAGAATTTTATCTCTGACTGTGTAACATGAAATTTAATGCAGATTTATCGATGTTTTTTTAGAAGTCTAATTTAAGATATAGGATAGATACTTGATTCTAAATTCCACGTGTACCAAATCGCGGGTAAAAGCTAGAAGTTTTATAAATATAAATAGTTTTATAATCACTATTATTAAGGCTGAATTACAATTTTATCAATTCTATATAATGTTAAGGCCAGTTACACACAGGCGGCGTTTATTACATTCAAATCGTACGTGTCATTATGGTGCCGATCTTTGCATAACCATCTCGCGATAGTTTATGCTAGGAACGTTGTGTGGAATTCAATTTTGTAAGCTAAACGCCTCAAGGGTGTAGGGTGTTAACTTTGCCTGAACGTGTGCAAATCTATGATACTTGTGCTGTTCTCTAATTAAAGTTCACGCAAGATATTTTATGAAACTGATGATATTGTGTATAACTTTTCAGCTGCTTTGGTTTTTAGGGGACGTACTGAGAAATCTCGTGTCTCATGTTGGTAGTCACTGGTTACTGGTACGATAACGTTATTGTTTAACAGTAAAAAATATAGTATTCTCGTATATAACTACTTCAATTTTAAATTTATCAGTTTAGGTCCTCGTACGGATGAGAATTTTCCTTGGTGTCCCTTTTTTTTTTTCTCGTGTGGAAACCCCCACGGGTCATCACCTCACCAGAGCTGACGGTGAGGTGGTATGTCGCACTCGAACCAACTAAAACTACACGGTGTTCCGTCATGAGAGCGTCAATTGCTAGGGACCCGGGATAACCTCATAAGGAAACATCCGGGAACCCCAGCAGACCTTGGCCACCGGCAAGCTAGAAGGAGACCACACTTTGGAATATGGGGGCCTTACGCCCCCCACATCAAATAGGCGCGCGTGGAACACGTACATCACGCCACTGTCTCAAGCCTGCTTCTGCAGGGGTAACGGTTAGCCCAGCCCGATACCCCCAGGTTATTTGGCGACCCTTGATAGCGAGCTATTATCTCAATATTTTATTGAGCTTGTACTTCAAGTATGAGCATTTAATAAGCATAGATGAATATTTGTTAAATGCAAAGCGTTTCGCAAAAGTTTGACAAAAATGTTGTTCTGGCTTTCGAATTCAACTCTCAGATTTTTCCCACGTTTTAAACTCGTCTGAAATACGTTCGAAAAGTTATGAAGTTTGAAAAATTCAGTTATTTATCAAACAGCTTGGTATCGATGAGGGAGAGATTTCGTATTTGTTATTTACGATTTCCTTACTGGAATACGAGCATCTGTTGAAATATGTACAAATATACTATCGTTCATTCGTGTATGTATTGATTTTTTGCGAATTACATTTATGAAGGATGGCTTAAATACTTTTTTATTATACGAAATAGGTTGTGACCTCATTGTTAGTTGGGTACCGGTGCCTGTCAAAACTTGCAATTTGTATTACTCATAGGCTGCCAACCAAAAAATCAAAACAAAATGACATAACTCAAAAATAATTAGCCAGTGTCAAATAAAACAAAATCCATTACAATTTACACTGTTCCAAAAAACAAATTAATTTAGCCTTGTCTCTCCGATATACATACGTATGTATTTTAGTAGTATCTGATAGAACATTAACTTCCTCAATGTGTTCAGGTCAAACTCAAAATTATTTTAACTATTTGAAACTGTAGATATTCAAATTTTATGACCAATTCACAATAGTGAATGCCATCACGCGTGTTGTAATGTTTAATCGTTCGTCTGTGACCGCGCATAATGAGGGAACGGTGGTTCGTGTGCACGCGCCTTTATGTTGGATTATGAGTTGCTAGTGATTGATAGCTTTGTTTGAAGGTGTTATTAAATCTATCCCTTCCGTCAGAGAAGTTTCTATTTACAGATGCGATGCGTATAGGTGTTCAAAGAAATGGATAAGTCAACAACACTTCAGGACTTTATTTTACTATACAGGAAGATTATAATTCAACGTTAATTGCGCTAGAACTACTTTTTTTATGCGATACGGCAAACGAGCAGACGGGTCACCTGATGGTAAGTGATTACCTCCGCCCATGGACACCCACAACTCATGAGCCGCAAGTGCGTTGCCAGCCTTTAGGTAGGAGTACGCTCTTTTCTTGAAGGTTTGAAGGTCGTATCGGTCCGGAAATATGGCAGGTTACAATTTGTTCCATAGGCTGGTTATACGAAGCAAAAAGCTTCTGGAGAAACGCACAGCGGTGGAGTGCCAATCATCCAGGTGATGGGGATGGATATTTTGTCGCGTAGGACGATGGCGGAAACCTGCGGCCGGTATAAGTCCAAACAATTCCTCTGAACATGGAGAGCCCATGATACAAGCGATAGAGGATGCAGAGTGAAGCTACATCTCTACGCAACGCCAAGGTGTCAAGCCGATCAGAAATATCTTGGCAGTCCATTATGCTAGTCGCTCTCCGTTGAATGCTGTCAAGAGGGAGATGCTGGTACTGGGGTGCACCTGCATAGAGATGAGAACATTATTCTATGTGCGGCCAACCTGCGCCTTATAAAGTTGGAGGCGGTGGGCCGGAGTGTAATATTGTCTCGGTCTGTTTAGCACACCAAGCTTTGAGGCTAATTTGGCCTTACCCTCTAAGTAAACGCGAAACTTGACTTCGCTTGATATATCGACGCCAAGGATTCCGTTGCTGGCTATTGCAATTGCGTCAATTGCGAATAAAACGTTGGTTGGGAACGGTAACAACAAGGACAACATTAGTAAAAGGAATCTCCTTGGTCTTAATGGTTCTAATCATATGTCTCAGTACAAACGTTAACTTTTTAAACTCTCCTTTTCTCTTTAAATGGTTTTTAATCACCTGTATTCAACGTAAGATAAAAAGGTATACATAAAACTGTTGTAAAACCTCCCATATGCTGTATCGAGTCCCAAGTTAATACTACGCAGTGCACTTAGGTGCATCTTTGGCAATAAATAATTCAGGGTGGAGAGATGGATAGCGTTAATAGGGGCCATCAGTCAGTGCGTAACACGTAAATCGTCTGGAACTTTCGATTGCATGGAATACGGACGCCGGATTTTATAAACCGGTACAGGTTGTATTATAGTAGGGAATCATTGAGATATATTGGACAAAAATACATGAAGGGGTGCGTTGTTTCCTTCGTTTGTTTGTAGTGGTGAAAGTTTTACAACAAATACGCTTCATTAGATTCGTGTTTGTTAAATACGACTTTTTATGTGCCTATACTTTTTCGTATAGGTTTTTTTTGTAAAAGTAATATTACAGTTTATTGACAGTCATAGAGTGAAGATAAACTGCATATTTTTTTTAAATACCTGCCTAAATTTCAAAGTTAGCATTCACACTCTACACAATTACATTAAAAACTAGATATAAATTATATATTATAGCGTAATGCAGTTTTGACCGTGGTAGAGGCATGAATGGGCCGGCTCGACCTCTCTCTCCTCTTTAGGTGAGGTAAGAGGTGTCCATGGACGGCGGAAGTCACTTACCATAAGGTGACCCGTCTGTTCGTCTGTCCTTATAGTATAAAAAAAAATCCAAATCATTATCAATTGATAGTATAGCTAATGTATTACAGCAATTACTTCACCTCCCTTGCAATATAAATAAGACAGTGTACAAAGTAAAAAAAAAAAAAAAAGCTTCGTACAATGCCACGCAACAAACTATCTATTATACATTTGTTTACATTTTCACCTAGCTAAAGCATAATATTGCTAAACAACACCGTGGCGAAGAATACAAAACGAAAAGGCTTATCTGTGTTACAGCTGGTCCCATAATCCTTTCTTTATTGAATTCCCGTCGTCCTGCCGCGGTATGCACCGCCTGCCACGACTTCCAACTATTGCACATTATTGTACGATAATGCAACGAGTATTACATACAACAAATTGTGACTGCTTTGTAAAAATGTAATATAAATAATATAGAAGTTTCTTTCTCGTAAGGTGTAATGTCGTGTATTTTGGTTTGCTTTGATAAACGTTAAATGTACGATTCTAAAGGCATCGGTAGCCGCTATGTGTATTTGTTTTATGATCCTTTACTTATACAAAGCATGGTTTTCAGATAACTTGTTAACCCAACTGCCGTACAGTAGGGAGGTACAGTACAGTTGACCTGTTTATGTTCCCCGCATAAAAATTAAGCGTTTAAATGGAAATATTAAATTTTATTTGGTCAAAGTATTTAATTTTTCATATGAAGTTCATGAAGACAAGAAGAAAACAAATAGACAATACTTCTTTCTCAAAAAAGAAAAAATACTCAAAATATTTGTTAAATTCACTATGTTTATCAGCATATCACTTCAAATTTCTTCCCCTATAAAATAATAATTATTGACCAAGTACTTAAAAAACCATAACAGTAATTGCGTCAATCAATTCACCCTCGAAACAGTGAAACCGCAGCCCTCCGTGCGCCATAGATAGCACTCAATCCAAAAACAATATCTGTAAAGTATTCATGACAAATCGGCATCTAACGAAGAGAAATAACTGTGTAAATACTGTGTGTCTTTAGCCTAGGGGAGGACGGGTGTGGCCCCAGTGTAAGCGACCTACGTCATTCAACCGAATACAGCTCATTTAGTACCTGTAACGTTTTGCCAAGTTAGTGCCTCATTTCGTTTTAGTAGCCTTTAGCTTCTTTTTGTTTTTTTTTTCTTCTGCTTTTCTTTTTCTACACCTTTTTGGTTTTGTTTTTACTAAAGCCTGAACTGTAATTTTTATCATTCGTCTCAACACATCTACATCATGTTGAAATTGTTTCCTTAAACAAACATATATTTGTACAATATATTTTATTATATTTCTATTGTCTAGGATCGCGAATTATACGTTAATAAACCACAGCCTGTATGGAGCACAAAAGTCTGGGTGGTAGGTAATTATAAAAATGTAAATGTTGAATCGAGCTTTATTTTGTTCTTGCTAGTAATGTTGAATCAACAAAAATTGTTATACAAATGAAATCGATAAGGACTGGAAATACCAATGCTATTGCTATGGCTTGTAGACTAAATGTGGTTTGGTTGAGTTGGAAATAAAACTTTAAATATACCCATATCTAGTACTGAATCTTCTCGCTACCACTGGTACCCCGCCTACTGAGCATCCCTTCAGTAGGGTCCGTAACTACATAACACCGTTTAGATTGATGGCTGATGCAATTTGTGACTGACTTGGATTTATTGACACTGATAAAAACTGTTGCCAGTTTGATAATGAGTCCCCCTAGCAGCTGGCAGTACGGCCTATTTAATAATGGGACATATTCTGATAGCACCGTCCTTCCTGGTTTTAAATGAGCTCAGCTTTGGTCAACTTAATTGTTGATTAAAAAGCGGGTAGATAGTAGCAGTTTTGAAATGTTTTTTTTTTTTTCGATAATTTTTTTATGCGTCTGGCAAACGAGCGCATGTATTGTATATGCAACACAGTAACTTGTATCTTTTTTCATATGTCCCGCATTCTGTTATCGTACTTTATATACTGTGTAAAATTTATATTGAAATTTCCTATGAAAAATTAGTGTAAAAAAACATGTTTACAAATACATACATACCTATTTATCTTATAGCAGTTTTTCAAAATATGGTTAGAGTTAATAGACAACAGTCACGTATAGCGAGATTGCTACGAATATATTCTTTAAAGCTTGTATCACGTCTCTTTATTTCATATGTTCACCGAAACGCAGTCTTTATTTGCACTGTGAACAAATACAGCTTGTATAGAAGATTAAAACGAAAGTCAATATTAAAACAAACACTTTTATCTGCAGTGTAATAGAACTTTGCTCGAAGCAAGCCTTTCATTAAGTATACTGGATCATAGCTTAATTGGTTTTAAATTACTTCCCCGAGACTATTAAGGTATTACTTTCATTACAGGCAGTTTGCTGTGGTCGGCTATTTATATTGTTGCTGCCCAGATTTATTTACTTTCTAGGGATAATATATGGGAATAATTCCTGTGTCTCGGGGACTTTACAAACATATAAACCACGGACATGAAGAACGCCCAGATCTAGTACAACTATTTGTAGATCACACAATTTTTTGCCCCTTGTGGGAATCAAACCCTCGGGCTCAGCAGTCAGGGTCACTAACCGCCAGACCAATAGGCCAGTCAAAAATAGATTCTTCATTGCAGTTCATCCTAGATTCAGTTGATGTCAGATGGTGTTAACCATTCTCATTGCGAGTGTAGTCAATGCAGCATGGTGACCCACACTATGGCGGCCTGGGGAGATGCTCCTGATGCCCCGCTTAAAAGACCCAGGATCAAAGTGGGAGGGAAACACGTACTGGGGACTGAAACATAAAGCAGGACATGTTAAGCCAATGTCATGAAGATTCTTATAAGTTAAAAGTAAGTTTGAACACACGACAGCTATATAGAAAGAAAGTTTTTTAAGGTCAACAAACGCAAACATAATAATTTAGAAATTATAAGGTAAGTAACTTTAGTTAATATTATCTATCCCAATATAACATACATATGTACATACATCCACTCATGCCTGTATTCCCAGATTATAATCCAGTCACGTTTACGTAATAGGAGTCAATATTTATAGTATAAACAATATTATTACATATATATATATATATATTTAAAAGAAAATAGCACAATCATCCGATATACATATGCATGCATAGTTGCAGCACAATCGGAAACCACGGAAAAGGGTTAAATTTAACTTACAAAATTTGATTCCATACCGCCGGACACCGGGACAGATGAAATTAAATAAAAGCTTGTCAAATACTTTTATGGTTTGAATTTGATCTGCTGTTATAAAATCTATAGAGTGTTTATTATTTTTACTTGCGATGAACTATTACTATTATTTTATCTGTGGCTACAGATGTCTTTAGTGTCGATCGTGTGGTTAAAATTGTTTATTTTGTATACAAACCGCATTATTTTCTTATCAAATAAACGCTACCATCAATCTAATTCATCTAATGCATGTCTACTACGTAAGACCGCAGGACAATTTCTTAATCGTCGTGGGGTAGAGACAAATCACCGACGCCGCTGCACTGAGTTGCGGTTCGAAGCTCTGGGGAGAGCCCTACTGCAATTGGAAGTGGTGCAAGGTGTACGAGGTTCGAGGGTAATTAGAAGAAATTATTTCTTTCAGATCTTCTCGGTGTTTGTTAACAAACCTGACAACCTATGTTTACCACACTTACAAACAACATTGTATTGTATTGTATTGTATTGTATTAGGTCAAGCTTATTGCCGTTAATGTGATATAGGTATAGGTATGAAATATGTTAAGTCAGAAGTATTTTTGAAGTGCGTATAATACGCATAATACCTTTGTATAATATCTATGCTCAGTTGTAGTACTTATAATACCTATGCTAAAAACAGAGTTGAGCATAGGTACAAATTTGATTGATATACACTAAATATATCTGAAAAGTTTTATATTTGTGTTGATCAAACTTGTTTTATCGTAATATATAATATTCATGTTCATTTATGTTTTCTTAAACTCTAAGCTCTTGCATCCTGAAGAGGTACAATTGAATATACAATTATTTCCAACTTCCTCCTGAAAATTTTCTGTCAGAAATATGAATACCCCATTTGAATGACTTTTTATCTACTTCTCTTTTTCTAAATATAAAGCTTAGGCAACAATTACTTCGCTCGTAGTCTCATCGCTACCGCTTACAGCTAAATCCACACTCACAAGGGGACAACTGCAAATTGTGGTAAAATGGGTTGTAACGGTCCCTGCTGCAGCGACTTGACGGATGTACCGACGTTTGCGCACCTAATAAAGTAATGCGTTTAGATGTTTAGCTACATACAAAGACAAGGAAATATTTCTGTCACGTTTTATGTTCTTATATAGGTTTTATTTTCTCTTGGAATTGGTGTTCGGAAACCGACTATGCTTCTGAATATATGGTTCAGAAATGTTTACAACTACTCTTTAAACAAGGTAACTGCATTCCAATAATCCACCTGTAAGCTTGTTTGTCAGCTTAATTAAATAAAACTCGTTAATCAATTTAAATAATACAAATTATAAAAATTAAAACAGATTCACCGTGCCATAAAAACTAATTACGCGTCATACAGCAGCCATATTTGTTTATTAAAAAAAGTTATATATCCACTGTCACTCAGGATGATGTAAGCTTTCTTCAGTCAATACAGTACATACATGCATGCGTAAAGCAGTGTAATGTTAGAAAGGGAGTAAGCAGTGAACTAGACAATGTTAGAGAAGAATGGAAGAAAAAAACAAACGATATTTTTTTCATTGGTTAGTGGCGTAGGCGTTTAACTTCCAATGCACCTGATAGGTAGTGACCATAAAGACGAAGGTACACTCCCATCCAAGGAAATCCTATTCACTCTACTTTTGAAAGATTCCGGATGGTTGTAGTTTTTTGGAAAAATAGATTTTAAATAGTTTTTTTCTTGTTGTTTAATGTATTATTTTCTAAGCACAAAACGAAACGTATGATTATGATTGAATGTAAAGATGATTTTGAAGAGAAACAACATTAATGTTGGCAATGTTTATGGACCTGAATCAAGGGTTCCAGGTGTGTATAAATAAACAAATGGGGCTAGTAATTTTCTACGACATTGATGTATTATTTGCAGACGATGTATGTGTGTTTGCAGAACGGCGGCGAAATAGATGATGTGCAATGCCGGAAAATTGATTGAAGGAAGCCCTGAAACTGCTCGTAATATCGTTAGATACTTCTAATAATAGGCATTAAGAATTTTTTCATGCTATAGGGGGACAGACGAATAGACAGGTCACCTGATGGTAAGTGACAACCTCCGTCCATGGACTCCTGCAACTCAAGAGTCGTAAGTGCGCTGTCCGCCTTTGGATGTGATGAGGGATGGGGGGATGCGGGGAGGGGAAGAAAAGAGGGAGGGGGGTAGAGGAAAGAGGAGAAGGGAGTTGGGCCTCCTCAAATTCACCCGTTTCGAGAAAATGCAACACAAGCGTTACTTCACAACCGGTTTTCTGTGAGGCCGTGGTATCGCACCAGTTAAACCCCCATGGCTCTACCACTTGTTTGTTAAAAAGTTTATATAATATTTACACAAATATTTATTACTTTGGACCAATTATTTTTTTTAAACCCTGTGTGGTTGTAGTACATAGTGAAAGCTATCATCAAACTGACGACGAATAGAAAAAAAAGAATTACACTAGAATATACATACAAGTCAGAAGTGTACCAATTCAATACAGGCAGTGTCAATAGGTCTACAGCTCTAGTGCTCATGTTACCGCGTATTCGTTATAAAGAATTCTTAGCAAACGTGTTCGAACTTCGAATGTTTCTAGCTAGAAAATTGAGAGACTTCTTTATCTCCTACTCTGGTGTTGAAGAGGATCTGGAGCAAAATGTTGTGAAGATACATGTTGCCATTATCATTTAAAGAAACGTTTTCTTAAAATTGACAGTTTAGTTAACATAAAGTTAAGTTCTTAAACTATTAAATCTTTAAAATGGAATCTCTATACAATTTGTCAGTTTCAACCCCATGATCGTGCCATGCATCTTGTGTCCATGAAATATGACTCAATATAGGGCAGGATGCAGGTACCTTAAATGTCTGATGGGTGAAATCGTTCACGGTTGATATATGACGCGTGATAAAGGAAAAATTGGATGTTGGTATAGAAATTTAAGAGATGAAACGTGAAGGGCTTAGATTGGGAAGATACAACCGATTTAAAAAGAAGTAACGCATTCAAACAAAAAAAATAAGAAAGAAAACTTCTCAGCTAAAAATAATTATGAACCATAGAGCTGCCTCACTTATATTTTTTTTTTTTGTTGTCCAGTGTAATTCGGGGTGATGTACGGATTCTAACGATACCCACTCTGCACTGAAATCTGTTTAGGCATTTAAAAGTTAGTGACATAAAATAACCCACATTTGATACATACATATTTATAAAATATGAACCCTAAAATCATTGCACACCTTTTTTGTGGTTACCTTATAACCCACTGGGTGAACCGATTCTGATGTTTTTTTTTTATTTGTAAGCAGGTGCTTCCCATATGGTCCCATTTCAATTTGCTCCATTTCTGACAATGGCATAAAACCATATAAGTCTTAAATTTTATGATAGACGCATTGAAGTCGGTTGTCTACTTTTTTAAAGTGAATTATTTGTCTTTTATTATAAGTGTAGAAAAGTTTTTGTTACTGGCGTAAATCGCTACCCATCAATTACCGTCCGTGCTAACACTATTCGGTAAATTAAAAATTCAAATTTCTTTAATTGCTACTAAATTCTAAAAGACGAGGTCCTCTTTCTTCTGTGCGATAAAAAAAAAACATAACAAATGTAGAGGGGTCAACCTTTTCTGCAGACCAAACCTGTTTTCTTTCGTATAATTTTGTTTTAACTTAATATTATGTAAATGAAATTGCTTTAAAGCCGTGCATATTACGACAAATTCATACCTACGTACTTATATGGAAAAGACGTCGGGATCTCACCAATACTTAAACATTTTAGTTCGGAGTGTATAAACAAAAATACCATCACTCAACACAGGTGTTATATAACGATGTTGGCAGTTAGTAAAAGATAAGCCTCTCAAAAACAACGTAAGCAACGGCTGCAGGTGTTGTGACGTAGCTGATGGGACGAATCATTGTGATCACTTAGATGTAGTGCGAGCCTGAATATAGGGCGAGGGTGGAATTATGAAGGTGTAAGTAACTCAAATAGGAAAATAAATGGAAAAGTGTGTGGCCGTATATGCTCCTAAACGATCCTAGAATGGTCACCTATTTATATTTTTGTTAATATTCAGGTAAAGTGTTCAGTTTTTTTAAGACCAATTTTGAGCACCCATAACTGACATGCGTATATGTAAATACTAATAAAGTGGTAATGCGTTCTACCGTTTCGGCCTGTTATAATTGTTTCTGTAACTTATTTTTGGTCTATAGAACGAATAAACAAACAAAAAATAATTAACATAAAACAAAGGTTTTATGTTAATTTTTTTTTTATATGAAGAACCATAACATAATTGCTTGAATGTATATTCGCCATACGAAACGGTTATATGATTCTAGGAAAACTTTCTATAATAATATTATAAGGTTTAATAAATCATATTGAGCAACAATAGGCTTGATCATTTTTAAAATGTGAATAAAATATCAACCTTATTCAAATAAAGTAGAGGTGAAAATACTACACCGCTGTCTGTAGATTATCCTACTCGCATACTACTTATTTGTAAACATTGCCAAAATAATTCCTAACAAGCTGCACTAAAAGTGTTAACGGTGTCACCGTCTTTGAGGCTCCAGAGGTACATATATTCCTTAATTAGGTTTATCGGCCATTAACTAATGTACCAAGCTTTATGAGCTTAACTATGTTCACGCACATCTATGTATCTATATTGTGATCGCAATATCAGGTCATAAAAGTAACTGTTGTCTTTTCCGTATAATGCGTATGGTTGCTTAGAGACCGTGCACGTTTCAATAATCCTTGGCCTTATATCAGCTGCGTCATGTATTTCCACAAAAGCGCTAAAGACGATTTTTGTTCACACAGTTGTACGTGTATCTATTTACTTTTTTTATTTTGTATTTTATAAGTCTGCTCTACCTTGTGTGAAACAAATAAATGTTTCTTCTTTCTTACTTTCTCTCCGAATATTATTACCACTAACTCCTTCTAATATTATAAAGAAAGAATTCGAATATTGTGAGTTTTTGTGTTTAAATTTAAAGCCTATGAATCGCAAAATGTTTATTTTCCTATAATCTTATGTTCCTATGAATTACTACGTTCATGAGACATCTTATGCTTCTTCCTGCTTCAAGTGGTATCATTCAGAGTAAACCCTCACGTACACAATAATATCAGGTCTCAGGAGTTAGTCTAACTACCCACGGTTTGTTTGCCGCGATCCCATCTCGACAAATCGCATTTACGTCACAGGCTATCAAGCTGATTCCTCCACGGAAAACATAAGGATCGTTGGATTTTTCTTAAAAGAGGAAAATCTTAGGTTCGGAACCGTGCGGAGAGTGTGGATTATATTTGGTGTTTTTAATCTCATTTTAATTGTTTGTAGATATTTATTTGACTGCTGTAGTTAACTTCATGAATATTCATGAAACTATTATTGTTCTAGTTGAGTTTTTAATTTACATTTCTGAATGGAGTTGAAGTTCAGTAGTTAAAACATGCAATAGTTGTAATTAGTTGTAACAGACGACAGAGAAATACTACTTTCACATTTATAGTATCAATTTAGTAAAGTTATGTCATGGATATACCTAAAGTTTTAATATTTTCTCTTTTGCTCTAGCGTGTGTTGTTGCAGACTATAATCTATCAGTGTGCAAAATTTTATCCTGATCCATTTAGCCGTTTTGGTGAGACTGCATCCAACATGCATCCAAAGATAACAGATTACTGCGTAAGCATTTATTTAATAGGTTACTAGTGTAAAAACAATGAGCAAAGGTCTTTTCGTGAATGTAATTTTTCTTTACAAAGTTTTTGCCCTTATATTGTTCTAAGAATAAGAATTCTCTCAAAATTTTTACTCTCAAAGGCCGTATTCTCAGAGAAAGGAGACCACGAATTGAATTCTGTAAAACCTTTCAAAAGGTTTTATCTCCGGGAGCGTCAGGTATGCTTTGAAATTGCAATAAAGCTGCAATCACACGTTCTTCAGAGCAGTCAAAGTGACTTTTTTCTAGTGGCGACAGTGTTAAGACACGAATGTAAGATAGAATGAAAATTTTAAATTATATATAATTTTTTGTTACGTAACATATAAATACGAGAATACTTAATGGGGTATGTGGTGTGGGAGTGGCAATGGGACTCTAAGATACCCGTATAATCTGGTAAAAAAAATTGTCAAGAGTTTGACTTCATTTGTAAGTGTCAATTTCTTATAAGTCCGCCGGTTTAACACACTTTTATTAAATTGTAAATAATTAATAAATAACAATAATAAAATTTATTGCTCATTTAATTTGTTTTACAATTAAAATAATAATAATAATAATTAGATAAATAAATAAAATTATAAATATTCAATTAAATATATAAAGTATAATAATAATATTTCTGTTTTATTATTTCTAGTGCACCTAGTGACTTATTTCTACACAACCCTAAGGTAGAGTGGTAGAGAATGCCTGTGGCATTAACTCCGCCGGTGTACAATATTGTAGTGCAAAAAGCTTTAAATAAAAAAAAAACAAATTAAAATAAAAATATTTATTAATATGTATATCAATATTTTGATCTGGTCCATGAGGTTGTTTACGCATTCGTCTACGCATTACGCAGTGATTGTGTCGATAGTCATATCAGCCCATGGGTTGATTGCTAAGAGCCTCGACCAACACCTTCAGAGGCTCACGTTGGTAAGTGGGTTAAGGGTCTGATGCAAAAGGCAGTCCTTCTTGATACGGCACGTATTGTGAGGAGGTTCCTGCCTCTGGAGGCCTAACCACCGGTAGCTTGGTCCCTGTACCCGATACCGGTGGGACACTATTTTTTATATTTTTAAATATATTTTGTTTTTCATTTTATATTTAAAAATGTGATTTGAATGTTTATTGAAGTAAATAAAGAGAATTATAATTGTATTACAAGTCGAACACTTGACACTTGGCGATATAAAGGGTTTTTAGATTATGAAACTAATACCAATATTTAACATTATTTTACTCTAATTATAAAAGTGGTTTTATTTTTTGATCGAGTGTAATGATAAGTTGGTAGTATATTATTTGAACAAATAACTTTATTTACCGGGTGATACATCATCATCGGTCTATCGTAGTCCACTGCGACTTAGGCCTCTCCCATTGCATGCCACTTCGATCGATTTTCGGTTACTCGCATCCAGCTTCTGACAGCCATCTTGCGCAAATCGTCATTCCACCTGGCATGTCATACGTTACGTTTGCCGAGACACGGTCTCCCATGGCCAACCTAATGCCACTTCAGCCTGCTGATCCGGTGGGCTATGTCGTTTACCTTGGTTTTCTGCCGAATCACCTAATTCTTGATACGATCCCTTAAAGAAATACCGAGCATAGCCCTTTTCGTAGCACGCTGAGCAACTTTGAGCTTGTGGACCAGGCGTACTGTAAGTAAACAATTCAATTAAAATTTATCATATCAACGTGGTGGACAACGTTGATATGATAAATTCTAAATGAATTGTTTTAAACGTTCTACTCGTAGTATGCTCATGTGCTTAAGGATACGTATATCTTAACGATAATGTAGTGTGCCATATCCACAGTATAAACCAGATTATGCTTGCAGGTTTGTAAGCTTTTGATATGGAAATTCAATGAAGATGCATGCTGAAGTACTACATAGCAGATTGCATGTAAAATTTTGATTTGAATAAATCCTTTTATGCTTGTCTTCAGTTTTTTATTTTATATTTATTGATATTAAGGTATAATATATTTTTTTGAAAGACCACTGCCGCACTATTTCCTGTTCCGCGGTGAACTTTACAAAGAGTTACACACAGTATTGGGAGCGAACTCACGACACTCGTCGCGGCAGCGTCTTGGTGAGGTGACCACTTTAACCACTTTAACACAGACTATTGATAAAGTAGTTCAAACATTATGTGTGTAAAAAATTAAAAGAATTTGTTAGAAACTAAATGAACATAGCGGTTTTCAAATATGTATGTGTGTTACCGGATAGTATATACAAATATAAATAGTATTATTACTTTAACCAGTTAGAAACAATTTCTAACTAGTTAAAGTAATAAAGAAGTCTTTACTTGTAAACAGCATCCCCATTAAAAATATCATATGATTGCATTAATGAGAAGTCTAACTTTCTTTTTCGTTGCTAACGTTCTGTGTTTTGTGGAATTTTTGTTACCAAAATTCTATTCTAGATTATCTATGTTCTAAGTATCTCATTTATATTTTAAGACTCAATGTATGTGACAATTCAGATAGATAATTTTATCTTGTAGACCGTGAAAATCATGAACAACAACTGCTATAGATATTTAATTTGAAGTGTCTGGGTAACTTGTTTTCATTTGGTTCTAACTATAACCTAGGTACTTATAATAACACCAGAGCGCTGAAATCCAATCAATCGGAACATAATATTTACATGGCTAAAACATCAAACTCACATTAGTCACAATTAAACTCGAAACTAAAACAGGTGGGGAACTAAACGCTATAAACATTGAAGCGCGGGTAGCAAATTTTCAAATCCTCGGGGCCCTATAACTACGCCGTTCGGCAATTTCGATTTAAACTCGGCAACAGCTAATAACTCTAAGTTGGCAATATGTTTATTTCACTTGGCGTCTCGCCGTGATTTCCGACTTGATTAATTGATCTTCTTATATGACTGAAGTTGTTCAGTTTGAGTTCAAACGGTTTTAGATTAGATATATACAGAATTGTTCTGGAATTGCTGAATAGGTAATAATGTTGACATTGTTTGTTGTTTTACTTTGTGGTTTTAATTGGGTATTAACGACAAAAAATATTTTTATTCGTTTAAAATATCTGAGTAGATTTCTTGAAAAAAAATAATAATAATTTGCAATTCAGTATGTTAGTGGACCCCCCCTGTGGACATGAATAATTAACTTATAGAGGTCACTGAACAACTACATGGATCGAGCCCATAAAATTTGTGACTAAACTCCCCATTACAGACTTAACTAGTCAAGAATCTAACAGATGGAGTAGGATCACAAAAGCGACATTTGAGAACGACAATGTGAACACGATCAGTCTTTCAAAAGTACTCGACAAAGAAGAATAACTGGGCATAGCATAAGTCTCTAAATTTTATGAATTGGGTTAGGTTTTTAGTAGTCACTTGCCGATTGCTTTATGGTTAGGTTAGTTCTAGAGTTTATTTAGACGATAGGGTGTATACATATACATAAATAATATAATATAATGTAGTAAGTTGATCCTATTTCCAGGAACTAGTGCGGCTCAACCATCATTATCTCTTTCATCTTTCTTTCAAATTTTAAATTGTAAAGTTATAGGAATAGCTATCAAACTAAAGGTGTTAACAAAATACTTGTAACCAGTAAGTTTTATTTTTAATACAACATCAGCAATGTTAGTTATGAGTATACTTAAGGGACTCCGGCCGCCATTTGTAATAATTCGATACCCAACATAAACGCTAGGAATAACAAGATAGTGTTGTAAAATATATAGCTTTCTTGTATAGCTTTACATTTTTTATTTCTTGTAGAATGATCGTCGTAAAGGTTTTTTTGTTTTTAGGTTAGGTTATTATTGGCGTCGAAAATTGTGTTAGTTAGAACAGTGATCACCAAGCTACTATGCCGAATGAATGCCTTTAAATTAAGAATCAATTACATAATACCGGTTTTCAAAAAGCACTGGAGAACAGAACAGGAACAGACCCCCATCTTCTTGCATATGGGTCTGGGCCTCCCCTTTTCCCCTCCCTCATCCCCCTTCAAGGTGGGCAACACTTGCTTGAGTTGCCCGGTTGCGCCCTATGCCATAAAAAAACACAAACAAACAACTGTCACTACACGTTGGTAGATTTTGGGTGCATATTTCGTCATTAATTTTCAATACAGAAAAGAGTATTTTGAAAGATTTTTAGATACGATTTAATTTCTTAGTAACTTCAAAAAAGTTGAAATCTCGTGAAAGCAACTTTAAATCAAATAATATTATCAATTCTCTTGACTTAATAATGTTCGTAAACAACTCGATTGGAAGTACGTTCAAAGCACAAAGTACTAGGAGCGTTATTGAATATAACAATATTTGAAGCCGTTTTTGGAATCGATGCTTAAAACAGAAAGAGAAAGGTCAAACTCTATTTGCGGGCGTGTGCTGCATGAAACTATTAAAAAATAAACTTCAGGCATTTCCTAGCTTCACATCATCCGTACAACACTAAATGAACCGCTGCAGTTTCCCACCGAAAGCAAACAGGCGACCCTTATTGAAAGCAAACACCATTAAAATGGGCTCCTCCGGCGTTATTCTTTAGCCCAATGCTTTTTTGTCTGGAGTTGCTAGAAAAGCGGGTGGACTATAAAATAATTAATTAAAAAAAGTTCAGTAGCGTTAGGATTGTTATCTTAGGGTGCGGGAGACGACTGGTATCATTCATGTCAGTGATCGGGATCTTATTATGCTTCAGATAATTAAAGGATAACTTTGAGGTAGAGTTGGGGTAAGTATGGTTTTGCAAAAGTTGTATTGTGTTATTAAATAACCACAAAACACATAAGTTAGACAAAACGTTAGAGAACGCTCTCTCTCTCACCCCCCCCCCCCTCTCCCCTTCTCTCTCTCTCGCTCTCTACCTATTCATTTCATCGATACTTTCTTGGGTATTCCTCTTCCGACTACTCTATTCACGTCCATTCTCATCGTCTTTTTGGTTACGTGATTATCATCACGCCTCGTAATGTGTCCATACTACGGCAGTCTTCTACTTTGTATCTTCTCCGTAATCGACGCCACTTTTAAGCTTCCCCTTATGCACTCGTTCCTTATGTTATTTGACTAAAAACAATCTCTTCAATATCTTGGTCAATGCTATATTGCGGGTGTACTGTTTATTTCGTGGCCCAAGTGGATGTTTATTTGGAAGTACGTGTTATGTGTTTTAGACTGTTAAAGCTATTAAAAAGTTGACAGACTTGGTTATAACCTTTTAAATTTTATAAGAATGTATATATGTTTCAAAACACTTACCTTTCTTGAAATGCATTATATAATACATATACATAAGTAATCTCTTAATTCGTTTCTTTATAACAAAATTTACACCGGTATATAACGGCTACTTTCTGAATGCATTCTAATATATTTTAAATAGTTATTCAATTCGTATTTTAATTAATAGATTATAATGATTCGTTTTAGTGCACGTTAAAAAGTTAAAATGGTTTAGACTGTTTAATAACAGTGCTTTTGAACTGTCAAATGACATATTATGTAAATATGTAAGTATGTATGTATGTGTAGGTTAAAATGCTTTAGGAAAGTCGGCATAATACTGATTGTATTTAGAGATATTTACTATTGGTATTTAGAGATACTTTATGATATATTTTTAAAAGTATTAATTTGAACAAGTGACGAATTGAAGACGAAGATGGATCAAGGATTGTCTCTTTATAAATAAACTTCAAACCTCAGCGACACGAACCAAGAAGTAATTGCGAGACATGTAACGTCAGTTATGTTTTTTACTTAAGAATCTTCAAATTGCCGTAATTTTTTATCTTGAGGTGCGTCATATAAATTCAGCTTTTTTCTACTTAATATATACTTTATTTACACAAACTTTAACTTTCAACAAATTTTAACTCTCTTGAAATGTTGAAGATTTTTTTTTAAATTTAGTTTATAACTTAAGTGATAGCTTATAATTAATAGACGTGCTTAATTGTACCCTACTAGGTTAACACCTACACCTACACACCATGCTATAATGAAGGGTTATACAATCACACCAATTATAAACATTATTCAATTCTTGGGTCTAGTCTTATTTATCTTAATTACTTAGGATGTAACTACATATCTCACTACTAATAAAAGAGTGTATCAACTCAAAATGAAGCTTTTTCAGAAACTATATAAAACTGATTAAGTTTTCTATCAATCAGTTTTTTATAAATATATATTTTATATAAATATATATGTATTTCAATATATAACAACATTATTACTAATTTTTTTTATGTGTACGTGTGTGAAACGACAGAAAATTTAATCGTTATCGTTATCGTTTCTGAAAAAAGATTCATTTTGAGTTGATACACTCTTTTAATAACAGTGCGATATGTACATAGTAACATCCCTATCAGCGTTTGAGAGATTGTACCACACAGAATGTTTTTATTTAATTTACATCTAATTTTGTCCTATACAACAGCTTATTAACGTAACTTCAATATACTAATGTCCCAAATTACTCTAATGGACGTGAAAAAAATATGTAGAGAACCGACTACAATGTACAATGTAATGATAAATAGCACGTAAAACGTGGAATTTAAATACTAATTCGTTGAGGAGTTGTGCCTTTTACAATCTGCTTGGCAACATGGCACAAGTCATAACAAGATGCCAATATCTTAACAGCCTTAGAAGGTATGAAAGAAAAAAATTGTTACTGTCTGGTTTCAGTCAAATTTAATCCTGACTTGGCGATAATGAAACCACACATCGGGCCAGATATCGAACATACATAAAAAGATACTTATAGTCTAACATGGAAACCCGTCCTTTTGAAGTCGATTAATAAACATAATATGGGTATACACAGTATTTCGATCAAGGCTACATCTTATACCTGAATTTACTTTATAAAATTGCTTTACATTGGGTAAAGCACGATTATTTTCTTTGTTCGTTGTCGGTTCAAAAAGGGCTAAAAAGAGATACCGTCCCAAGGGAAAAGACTTAAATGTAAAATTACTATAATTAAGTTAAAGCTATCGTATTTTATATACTCAATGTCCTTATTTATTGTCTGCTTGACACGCCTATTTCTAGAATCACGTCATTAATATTACGTAAGCACGCCCAATGTTCTATGTCCCAGAAGCGCCATAGAAAAAACGCTCCTAGTATTAAATATGTAGCACTCACTTATAAATTACTACCCACAGGTGACAGAAAATGAAGTTGTAATGTAATATGACGTCATTTTGTTGTGATGTACTTAAGCTTTTAGTATTATAATGTAGTGACGTAATGAACTATTTAATTGTTATTGTGGAATGACTATATTTTTTTAAATTGGTTAGTCGATCTTCGATTGTATTGAGACTACATTTTGACTATATTGAAATTGTATATTGAGTATATTTATGGAGAATAGTTTGAAAATACTACTACCCTCTTGAAAATCTACTAGCTTTTATGAGGAGTAGAATAGGATCAACGGCAGTAGGCTTGCCCCCCTATAATAAAATGCGTATATGCAAAACTATGTCGTTAATTACGTCTCTGTGAGTATATTAATATATGAAATAGGAAAATCAAACACAAAGGTCTGAATTATTTATTATATTAATATTTAATTATATTAATATTTAGCGAATTGAGAGTTTGATTGTCGCTTTCAGTAGACTATAAATCCATTTTGCTCGTAATTACAGAACATTAAAGATCAGGGTATGTAGGAAATGAAAACCTCAAAAGTATGATTAGGTGATAGGTAGGGTTCAAGTACATGAACAACGTCATTTGAAATTGTGACTTTATCCTTTTCGAACTTTCCTTTAACAATTTTTTCCGGAATAATTCCTATAGCAGGCAGACCTTAAAATTCGAAATTTTTATTTCACAACATTACTCAACAATTATTCGAAATAGTCCAGTTTAAAAAGATATATGTATATATACAGTCGTGGTCAACTAATTAGGGACACTCTAGTTAATCCAAATTGTGAATTTATTTTTTATTTTCCAACGAGTCTAAACAATATTCCACATCTTTTACATGTAAGTATAATTAGTCATTTATGTGCCTAATTATACAAACAATAACAACTTCTTAAACATTAAACCTCTTTACAGTATAGCTGATAGATGATCACAGTGCTATTTGTTCAAAGAATGCTGGCTGGCCATTTAATTAGGGACACTGAGATATTGCGTTCTAGTTTCAAAATCTGAATCTCAATTATTATTTTCTTTCTTCTCCTATTCTTTGTGGTAGTTTTGGCGGCAATCTAGATTTGTAATTTCAAGTTTTGAGAGTTATTTTGAAGAACAATGGGCAAAAATAAAAGTTGCGATGCAACACTACGAAAAATTATCATGAAGTTTGTCGAGCGTGGTTGGTCATACCGAAGGATAGCAGGATATTTAAATTGTTCAAAAACTATGGTATGCAATGCAGTGCAACATTTCAGGCGCAATAACACAACTTTAAATGTGCCCAGAAAAAAAAAGATCGAGAAAAACAACTCCGCAAGAAGATAGAATGATAACCAGGTTAGCTAAGAAAGATCCGTTTCTAGGCTCTATTTTAATTAAACATGAAGTGTTTGGGGCAGACGAAAGAGTCAGTGTATCAGCGAGGACAGTTCGACGACGTCTGGTAGAAGCAGGGTTGTTCGGAAGAGTGGCTCGCAAAGTACCGTTGTTAAAGAAAGAGCATAGAAATGCACGTTTGGCGTTTGCACGTAAATATGGACATTGGACCTACGACCAATGGCAACATGTATTATTCTCTGACGAGACCAAGGTTAATTTGATTTCTTCAGATGGAAGGCAATACGTACGGCGTCCTGTAAAAGCGGAAATGAATCCAAGATTCACAAAAAAGCAGGTGAAACATGGCGGAGGAAACATTAAAATGTGGGGATCATTTTCTGGACGTGGAGTGGGACCTGTGAGGAAAGTTCAGGGTAACTTAGACCAACATCAATACAAGGCAATATTAGAAGAAACTATGCTTCCCTATGCTGAGGAACATCTTCCTATTATATGGACTTTTCAGCATGATAACGACCCAAAACATACAGCCCGTTCAGTCAAGTCGTTTCTTAACAGACAGTCGGTATCAGTGCTAGATTGGCCAGCAAATAGCCCCGACCTCAACCCAATCGAGCACCTTTGGCACGAAATTAAGAAAAAAGTTGCCATTTATCGTACCACAACTTTAGATGAACTTAATGAAGCTTTTTGTGAGGCATGGGCAAACATTCCTGTTGAAATATGTCAGAAACTGATAATGTCTATGCCACATCGGTGTCAAGCGGTAATTACTAACAAAGGTTTTGCTACTGGGTACTGATTTTACCCGTAATAAAATGAAGTTGTTAAAGAAATTAAAATACTGCAGATTATTAGTTCTGTTTAACTCTATTTTTCATTTTACTTTACTGTTCTTAATTAAATGTCCAGCTACAGAATTGTACCTTAAATTGAATACATGGTTAACCTTTGTTATTAAACACTTTTTTATATTTATTTAATCTTTTATTTACAGCCATTTATAGTATAATAATCGGATCAAATTATGCAAATAATAGTTACTGAGAAATCAACAGGGTTTTATATTTATATGTACATAGCCGGTTATTGCTGTCCACTATCTTGAATGTCCTTAATTAGTTGACCACGACTGTATATATATTAATACACACAATGTCACCGCTACTGTAGGTTGCTTTCTGAAGTTTAATATTTATTTTAAAAAATATTAGTAATTAAGTTCATGCATGTCTAGACCTTTTTGGGAAAAAAGTTACCCACTTTGATATAAAGATCTGATTGTTTTTCATTTTTGTGCAATAGAAGTATTTTCATCAGGTAGGAAATTGTAGAAACAAAAATAATTATCAATTCATATTATGAGCCGGTAAAAAATTGTTGATTAGTTGAAAGTAAATACGACGCGACATGGCAACTTTCAACTGAATTTTACACAAGGGCCTCGTATGTTCCGATGTTTGTTTTTGTTTTATTAACATTGTAGTTTATGTGGTGTTCTGTAACTCTAGACAGGTTTGACAGTATTTTTTTGTGTAATTATATGCGATGCCGTGTTTGCATAGAGGTCAAACGTAAGCAACTATTTATAAGTCTATACTAACATTATTTGCGCTAAAGTAACGCCATCTGTCTATCTATCTGTCTGTTACGGTGTGTGTCTTTTTACGGCTAACCGGCTGAATCGATTTTGGTTGCATTTGGTATATAGATATTTCGAACGCCGGGGTAAAATAAAGGCTACTTATATGGACATATCATAGACAGAAGCGATTTTAGTAGCAAAATAAAATACTAATTCTATACCTTTTCGTAGTTAGTTATCAAAGATAAATACAAAAATTACATTTGTCTAAAATTTGTGGGGTTTCGGGAGGACCAACTAACCTTCTCCTCTTTCCCCTCCCCTCATCACCCTCGAAGGCATGCAGCGCACTTACGACTCTTGAGTTGCAGGTGTCCATGGACGATGGTTGTCATTTACCATCAGGTGACCCGTCGGTTCGTCTGTCACCCTATATTATATAAAAAAAAAGATTCTTATTTAATAACCATATATGAAAAAGTGAATAAAAAACCTTCTTTCGTAGCCAGTTATAAATAACAGTTACCAACCCAAAACCTAATTAAATAATACATACTTTATAAAATTATCTTGCTTAGTTGTTGTATCTCGAGATGAATATTACGTGTGCTCCCAAAATATCATAAAAATAAAAAAAAACAGTATCAAAAAAAAAATATATACAATATATAACTAAAAACGTTTTTTGGCTTGAGGGGTTTCCCGGTGTCAGCCAGTTCGAGTTACCAGTCTCTTTTCTGCCTTTCAATTCAATTCCTAAAATCCCCGCCCCCCTATTGCGTAAGTAGGACTTACTTAATTATAGAAGCCAAAATGTCGGCGTTTACTTTTTGAATTACTTAGTGTAAGATTGAACCCAATTGAAACAAAATAAAGTATTCCCATTGTTTAGAGAGAAAGGCAAAAGAGATAGCGTGGACAACTATAGGCCAGTATTGATCATTCCAGCTATAGCGAAAGTGTTCGAGAATTTTCCGCCATAGTTATATTTATGTTTTTATTAATTTATTTTAAATTTTGTTAATAATTTGTCATGTAATTTATTCTCAATAAGTGTATTTTAAGTTTAATATAATTAATTATGTAGTGACATTTGTATAATAGAAGAATAGACATGTAATGTAAAGATATTAATTATAATGTAAAGTCTATGGGTGATTTGTCTAAAAAAAAAAATACTATTTATTATTATTATTATATTTTATGTGAGATTGAATTCAGGACAACACTCTAGACATGGAGTCGCGCATTTTTGCTACGTTACAGGTATGGATAAATTGTAGTCAGTGCAGAGAACTCTCACTAAGACATCTAAGACGTTGACGGGGCCGGCAGTGTATAATAATCTACCTACGCATTTATCAGTGCATGTGCAGTGTCTAGCAAACATTTCACTCTTGTGCCGAATTATTGAATAATAATAATTTAAATTGACTACCATATGAAATTCTGTACGGAAATTATTAATAATTTTTGACAGAACGTAATAAAATGTTACTCACATCATCACAATTAAATTTTTATATTGGTGTAATTTATCAATTATTGTTTTACCTATTCACTTTAATTGATCTAATATCTACTTGTCTAAGAAAACAAAAAAATTATTTTAAATATTTATCAACATTATGGATAATTATGAGATTGTTAGTACATATTATATTCATTTGTAATGCAATGTATATGTATTTTAACCAGTAAGCGACCCTTACCAAAAAATAACGATTATGAATTTATGACTATTATTACCTCTGCCTACCTTCGGGGCTACAGGCATGAGTGTATGTGCTATATTTGCTTTGAGTAAAATATAACTGGAATCTATGATGCCTGGTAGATTATGTTGTATTAAATGAGAAAATTAAACAATAATATTATTTTTGCATGTACAAGTTTTGTAAAATCTTATCGTAAGTATATCCTCGTGTACCCCCACTAATATTTCCTAGAACTGTCAACGAGCCCAATATTTAAATACACAGTTTATTTCACTTAGTGACGCAGAGTTATAACCCTTAATAATTTGAACATAAACCGTGGCGATGTGAAAATCTACCATTTTCACCCTCCGCAGCGTTGGACGGCATTATGCAACGTTCAACAATTGTGAACAATGAATTTTGCTTTCCTACGCGCGTCACAACAAGGCTGTATCCAATGGGTTAAAATTATACTGCCTAATTAAAACAGTTTCAAACATAAAATTCCGACAAACACAAGGGGTTAAAACCGTGATTTCTTTTTTATGGGATAGGGGCAAACAGGCACCCTTGGATACCTGCAACTTAAGAGTCGTAAGTGCGTTGCCGGCCCGCGAAATGACCGCTCCAAAGGAAGCGGTGCGGGGGTATCATTTTTTTCCATGCGATAGGAGGCAAACGAGCAGACGGGTCAAATGACTTCCGCCGCCTATGGACAGCTTAGGTAGGCTACGCTAAGCGACCATTTAGGTAGGAGTCACCTCACTCACTCAGTGAAACGCAATGCGAAAAATGCTCTACAACTGGTTTTAAGTGAGGTCGGGGTACCGGTCGAGCGGGCCCATATATGCAAGCATAGCTTTCACACGTCAGGCGTTTTTTATAGCATCAATAAAACACTTCAAATATTTAGTTTGTGACTTAACAGAGACATAGCAACTTCACTTTTCAATTTACAACTAGGTTTTGTGTCATTCGCGTGGAACTATTGATTGCTCATTGCACTGTTCACTTACTTTTCTTGCTGACTTTTTCTATCGAAATGTCGAATCCTATTTTACTCCCACTTTTGAGATATTTCGGATGATACCTACATGTCTAAATCTATCAAACCGTTTGGGCTCTATGGCATAACAAAAAAACATCATATATACACACATAACACATACATATGTTTATATATATACACTCGTAAAACATAACTCTCCTTATTGCGTTAAAAAAGGGAACATACAAGTAATAAAAAGGAATCTTTTTGTAGAGAATATTATTGCTAATAAGTTAGTGGGATGAAATTTTAACTGGCAAAATGTGGATTTAACACACATGTATGAAATATCACCGCTGGACGTGATTAATGATAGATAGATGATATATTCCCTTTATTATAAACCAGGTTTGGCCGGCGTGGTTTATTGATAAAAAGTAACGTATTCCTTCTCCAGGGTCCGAATTATACGCAATCCAAATATAATCAAATCTATTCAGCCGTTTAGCTGTAGTTATTTTCGAATTTATAGAATAGCTTTAGATAGTAAAAGTTTTGTCCCAATATATTTAAGTAACCAAGTAGAAAATGATGAATTCTCATAACAGACGTAAACTTTAATAGACAAAATTTACATCTAAATGTATCCCTGAAGTAAGATGTTTTATCATCAACGTTTGTATATACCTCCATGATCATCTCTAAAACACCAAAACACCATACATATTTTACCTAATCGTTCACAGCACAATTTTGCCACACATTCTTCAAGCTAGGTAGGCAGGCTACATACTACATAAGTTTGACAAATGCCCGAAAATGTCCGGAATACCTCACACCGAGTAGGGAATTACCGACGCAGCCCGAACCCGCTGTCGCTCGTAAAACCGAATTGACAATTTAAATTTAATCTACTTTATGGAACCAGTGGAGTTACGCCTTACATACACTATTACAGTGTTATGCCATTACGTATACTTTTATTTTGATTATGTGAGTATTTCGGATGTGGGACTGGGTGTGGGAAAAAACGGGTTTTTCAGATTTTAGTCTCATTTTACGTTACAATTAAAATTTCTTATCTGTTGTGTATATGTTTTAAAGTTTAGTTATTTTATGAGCAAATTTATAAGCTAAAGTAACAATGATATACGCATTGTTTAGCTTGTGGTTTCTAATACAATAATGAAATAATTTATGACAGAAGGTACTGCTGTTCTTGGTGGGGTAGGATAGGGTGATACCATATCTTTCCTTGGATGCCGTAAAGGGCGACTAAAGATTCAGACTGTTATCTATCAAACTATGTACAGTGCTACTTTGCCCGAAAGACGGCAACAGGCTTGCCCCCATATAACGTGAGTATGATTAATATTTTGTCTGGTATTTGAAACGTCTCTGCGTACCCCATCGGGGATACAGGCGTGAGTGTTTGTATGTATGCTTACAGTCTGCTCTATGTTTAAACACAAATAGTCTCAATATATACTGTGTTATTAGATGCCTGAAAAACCTATCCTTCTTCTATTACACGTGCTGGTGATTTTTCACAACGTCCTTCGTTCATTTCGTTAATTAATTTAATTATTATTATTTGTTTCAGGTACTTGGGAAACTGAAAACTTTTGTCATAAACGGATGAAAGTTAGGTTCAACTAAGATGATAATCTTGGGATGTAAATAAGATATAGTAAATTGTTTTCGTAGTTTTTGCACGTTTATTGTAGGTAGCATGTATGCAAATAAGCTGTTTCTGATAAAAAAGTGATAAGAAGGTGTCTATACTGTTTGAAGTAATAGTATAAACTATCTCAGATTTATATACCGCCCTATTCATAAAGTCATAAATAACTATGATAATATTTTTATTTAGTGACCGAAAGTTTTAGCATTTCTTTTGTCAGACAGTTCTGAGACGACATCAGTTTTAATGAAAGAAAAGTACATCGTAATCAAAAATTACTAACATTATGTATCGGATTGAAAGCATTGTTAGTCTGTTCTAGACAGACTGGAGTCTAAGTCTGTCTTTGATAAATGTGGCGCCGACGTTCCCTAGACTCGCTATTCTTGTGTGTAACTGTACTTATTTGTTAACGTTTGTCTGTAAATCACATATATTGCTACAACAAATACTTTTTATAATATACTTGTCATATAAAATATACCAGAGATAAGTTAATCCTCAAAATGTATCTCAATATAAATATTAAGATACATTTAAACATCATATATGCCGTCTTGCTGGCTTATTAGTTGTAAAACTTAATATTATGTGCTTATGTTTGTGAATCGTTAGATCAGCAGCATGTATACAGTCATGCAGTGCCCAGATGACGGCAATAGGCTTGACTTCTATTACTTAAATGGGGCTAAACAATGGTTGGCAAAAGAGTGGGCGTTTGAGGCGCCGTTACGCTAATCCCTCTTGCATATGTATATATTCCAATCTGTTTTACTCATTATTATTATACTTTTAATTACTTTAACTATAATATTCAAAGCATTCAAACGTTTCCCATATCATAATCATCAATTGTCATAATTTTGTTTCAAATTTTTTAAATAACAAATCGTTATTTTTGCAGATAATATTTTGTTAGAAACGATCACAATATTACAATAGCTGCTTATTTCTTTCTAGAAAATTACATCCTTTGTATTTCAACACAAACATTTTAAGCGTTAAACTGCATATGAAGAATCATTAAAATCCACAATGTTATAAGGTACATTTCTAAAAGCCAACTATCTTGGCTGTAAAGTATACTGAATAGGTTATCTGCAAGTAACGAGCTCTGCTGCGTTTTATGGCCCCACCGTTGTATTTCAGAAACGCTTATGTGAATGCAAGTTGCAAGAACACAGGGTAGGTACATGATATTTGGAACAGACATATAAGTTAAGAACTCTCTCTGTCCTTGATTGTCATAAACATTTCATACATCAGTTATAGACATATAAAATCTGGGCACCTAAGAAACATTTATATTACACCTTATTCTGATAGATATTCTGACAATTGTAACCCAGTTACTGGTGACATGAAGGGTGGTAGGACGACGTTGACGGTGACGACGGTTCGATTCTTGTATGGCATCGTGTCCTTTAGCGGAAAATGATAAGTAGAACAATGCCCTATATACTCATGTTTATTGTTTCTTTGATATAAGCACCTTACGAAACCCAGTAAATTGTTTGTGCCACACTGTTGGTAAGTTATTGATAAGTTATGTTACTACATGAAAAGAGCCGAGTAATTTAATAGGGCTAAAAACTTCAGACATATTCCACGCAGCTGTCTGATCCCAAATTGACCAAAGCTTCTACTATGATAACGAGGCAGACAATAAACCAGACAGAATACAACCAGCGACGTAACTGATCATGCTTGTTACATAATTATTTGTCTTGGATGGGAATCCACTGAAATCGAGGATTAGTCTGCCGTGCAGGCTTTTAAGTGCAGTATGAGTAAAAAAGCGAGAAAACTGCGATAAACTGTATTTTTTGTATAACTAAATTTGTATTAGTCACTTTTTTAATGCCACGAGATCTTAGGGACAACAAATTTAGTTTTTAAAATAAAAAAATATAAACGATTTTTTTCAAAATCTTATCAATTACTGCACGCAAAACGATACATACATATGTATATACAGAATAAGATGCAGTAAAAATATTTGATACTACAAATGCATTTGGTTTGCTTGCTGTTTTGCAGACCAATTGGCAACATAAGACTATCTTTACTACATTTTAAATTGCGTCATGAACTAATTGTCTGTGTAGTATACGACAAATTTATTAAATTACCAGTATGTTTTAAGTAGGAGTTAATTTAAGTATATGTTTTTATATGTACAAGATTAACGTTTATTTTAACGCTATTCTAACTTAAGTTTACCGAGGCGTTTTGAACACATGCAATAGTGGTTTATAATGATTTATAAGTTTACTTAGATCACAAATAGTAATTTTGCAAGTTACATGAGATCTTTCACTTCTTAACATAAAGGTAACATAATCAAATTAAAAACATAGTAATTATAATATATCTATCATTCATTAACAAAAAACAAGTAAACACAAATAACAAGAAGTAGATACTATTTATTCAGCATCATTATTAAAAACAAACGCTTCTGTTCTCTGTTTCGGTTTTAGTTTTGCAAAGATATTTACTGCATTTTACTTGGTAAAGTGACTGGTCATTGTAGAGGTATGTGCTATGACTGTATTTAAGTTAGTACTTCTATTGTAATAGACATGACATGTTCGGTTAGATAACTGTGTTCCTTATAGCGAGACTGTTAAAACTCAATATTTTACTCAATATTTTTATTATACGTTTTTGCACGGCTGTACTGACTACTAGATCAACTGGCCAGTCAATATTGATATTGACATGTATAAATTTATATGTGTGTGTGTGTGTAATGTACTTGATGGTCTGTCGGTCTATGGGTTAGTGACCCTGACTGCTGAAGCGGAGGCCGTGGGATCGATTGCCACACGGGACAAAAATGTGTGTGATCACAAATAGTTGTCCCGAGTCGAGATTTTCTTTGTGTCCGTTGACTGAATATTTGAAAACCCCCGCGATACATGAACAGTTTAGAAATTTAAAAAAATAAGTATAGAAGTTTTATGTAAATTGAATTACAGCGAAGAACGTAAAGTTTAAAGCAATTGGAGTGGTGTCTAGGTTCACTTTTTTGATGTCTATATGCTAAATATATGTAAACGTAGAATAAAAAACTATTCAGCTACTCATTCAGCCGCAAGAGAATATGATTCCATTTCTTTATTACTTGTGAATAAACAAACACAAATAAGTTATCTACTGAGTCTGTAATCTTAAACTGTTACTACATTTAATATTACTTCCTTAACATAAAGCGGTTTCACTGCTCTTTCTCGTGTTTTACATGTTTTACATCAGGACACTTTCTTTACTAAGGGACTACTTATTGGGACACTTTTAAACATGCAGACTATGTGTATAAAAACATAGTTTGTATGTTTATTTTAATTCACTAACAATGTAAATTGTATTTTAATTTAACACACAACAAAACTAATACATAATAAATACAAGTTACAAAATCTACTTTAAATTAGCTCTAATATTATATTTAGAACAGTACAGAACAAAGAATGAAAATAAAACGTCATAATACAGTCTCGAAAGTTCCTCCCAATTATAAAGTTTCCTCCATAATGAAGTAGTTTAAATAAATAAATAAAAATAAGTCGATGATCCGATCACAGTTTTATAGCGTTGGAAGTTCATTATGGTAATAGGGTGTTCGGTTTCATCCTTCCCTCGTCAGTCACTGAGCGCTAGTGATTTTTGAGTCCAGTGACATTTTATGTATTCCTACACTATGTTGATTTGACATGCGCATCATCTATTTTTGTGTTAAATAGATTTTAATAAATAATAACTCTTAAGAAATAATAGCTTTATAGGTTAAATTAAATGTTGATTTGTAAATTTCAAAATAGTATTTCTATATTAGAAATCATGACTTTACCACATTTAACATTTTCGCTTTTCGCATTTTATGTTCACAGCTATACGTCTCTCCATCGTTACTCCGTTACTCACTATACGTCCCGAAAATATAGAACTCTTTGTCATGCAATATTAGGATTAAAGAATGCTTTATCAGTAGAATAATGATCTTGTGCGCAGTCGATGCGTAAGCCACTTTAAAGAATCCCATAGTGTTATATCGCTTTTAACACTATTTGATTATTTTTTTATTAAAATAAAATATTTGATCAAATCAACTTAAAAATAAAAGAAAGGGAGTTTCAATTTACAGGTGAAACAGAACACGGATAAAAGCTACTGTATAATATTTAGGTGTACGTGGACTACATATTGTTAATATTAAATTCAATCCCCTATTGCAGACGGTACACTACAGAGAATAGTTCCCCAAATTCGACAGCGGATGTTTATGAGATTTTCTTTGAACAAGAGAACAATGAAGTCTTCAGCTATATTATTCTAACGTCCAGTGATCTATATGAGGTTCACAAATTCAAAAGCCTTTTAATATTAAAATTCTAAATTTGAAATAGGCAGTAAAGTAGGTTATAATACGCTATTCATACTTATTCAGTCCAGCTTCGATGAATTAAAAAGTTTTTCAATGTATAAAATAATAGTTACAATCAATCCGAGGTGACTTTTTTTTACGTGTTAAAATCCCCTTGCCGTCATCCCACCGGGATTTTCTGTGAGACGGTATGTCGGAATCGGACCGACTAAAACCACAGGTGTGCCTCTGTAGGGTCTGGGTCCCTCCTAGCGCCTGCCTCAAAAGCGTGGGCACCACCTTTCAACTTTCTATAATGCGCCGTCCAGGCACACCAGGACGAAAACGAAACAAAAGTTGGGAACATGTATATATATATATAAACGTCATATCAAACGAAGATTAGATTAAAAAGCTGCGTAAGTTTGAAATCAATTATTTAATTTTAATCAAAAATAGTTAACTCTTCATAAAAATAGTAAAAGTTGTAATGGAACAAGTTATCGATTTTTCATGTGTCACTTTTAATGACAGCAACATATTATTTAGGTACTTAAAGTATTGAAAGGAACTATTCATGTTCTAACCTTATTTACGGTTGAAATGCCGATAGCTAAAAGCGGCTAACATATGTACATAGATGATAACCATTAATATCACAAGGATAGCATCGTTCAACAGTATTTACAAGTAAATAAATTCCTTATTATGACACACTGTCATATTTCTTTCAGTACAATTACGCGTTTTACGGATAAATTCACGCTAAGATAAGAATTTGCTTTGTACATTTTGCATCAATCTCGGTAAGCTAGTTATAAAAAATAATATAAGATTTTGTATCTGCTATTATTTCTTGAAAACTTTACTGAAGTTAGTTTTTGTTTTTTTAGAGAGATACATAGATAATGCTTTATTTGTACACCACTTTACAGTATCATACATATGTACATGTGCTAGAAAGATAATGTACAAGGCGGTCTTAGGATGGACTAAATATTGCAAAGAAACACTGTTAGTAGACTGCACTGATGGCGTAGCAGTTTAACTAATCACCTCGCCACTACGCTGCCACGCCGATTGTTGTGGGTTTAATAATAATCCTCAAATTGTTTTTCTGAGTCGGGGTGTTCTTTGTGTCCGTTGCTTGAATGTCTGTCAAGTCCCCCGCAACACAGGAATTAATCCTAGTGCGGGAGTCGTATTTATTTTTGAGAACTGATACTAATAAACATAAATAAACACATATACTGTATACAACAAACTTATCAAACCATACCATTCTTATACATTCATATAATATCATAGGTAATATGGATATCGGATATATTTAGATACATATAGACATAAAAACATACAACAACTTAGTATATAGAATAAAAATAAATTAGTTACTGTGATAAATAAAATGCGTCAACCATTTTCTTAAAACTGTCTGTTTCTTAATTATTCATGTGACACAAATAATATCAAAATGTTTACAACTTAAATAAATAATGCAAAAGTTTTAATAGTATGTAATATTATTTGAAAAAAAATGTCACTTATATACTTAATATTAAAAGAACAAATTATTTGCCAAATCTAAATTCTACCTTAAGGCTTGAATTAAGTAATGAGAAAAACTTCAAAGCCTAATGCGACTTTTTGTGTTATTATATTTCCTTCTTAACCCTCCGACCATTTTTTGATACAATTTATTGTGAAGTCGCATGCAGTGGTGTGATTCGGTACTATTTATCATTTTAGGGTTTGGTGGTGGGCCCAACTTGTCCAATTTAGACGCTAACTTTGCTGTGGTTATCGCTAACATTTTTCGGTAATTAGGCCTCAGACACGCATGGCCGAGGCATTTCACTCTTATCAGTACAATCTTGATTGTTATGATAGAATTTCTGTAAAGGTATGTTTAAATTTCTGAATATTCATCAGTGGCAAAGTAACTCCCTTCGGCCTTACAATGAAATTTTAGTGTGCTTAAAGAGTTTATGAGCAGGTTGACATTTCCATAGTGAAAAAAATATTTTTAAACTTTACAATAGTTTTACTCATGCTACCTGATCACGGCAAAGCTTAAGACAACGAGGATTATATACCAATATATAACGTTAACGTTCACAAGCTGAATGTCAGTCAGCCTGTGACTACAGCCAATGCAATAACTTCGAAACGTCAGGCAAATGAAAATGTATATAATACTTGTATATCACGGTAGGTTGCATGGAACGGGAAATTTTGCAAGTTAGTACTTGAACCACATAGTTTACTTTGTTACTTGTAATTATAAATAATTTATTCGTGAACTTCAGAAAGATGTAAAACTTTGAACATCTAACGAAATCTACAACAGTGACAAATGACAAATTCAGTACTGCAGTTCTTCAATCTAGAAAACGTAGGAATCATGTGTCTTTAAGTCTCTACTTATCATATAATATATGTTTGTATTCTTAAATAGACCAAGAAGTCACTACTTTGGTTTATGTTACTAAAAATGAATGTAATTTCATGTATTTTATAATGTATGAATTTACTGTATGTAAAACATAACGTATGCCACGTAGTCCGGTTGGACAGCCATCCTTAGGCACCAATGCACCTACGCGTCCAAAGTTATAGACTCACCGAAAACTGATAGACAAACAACGCTTGCATGGTATTACCGAGCGAGTGAGGGCACCGGAGCCCAAACTCTAACTCAAAGACGGGCAGCGAACTTACGACTCTTGCATTGCAGGTTTATAAAGGCGTGGCACTTACCATCAGATGACCCGCCTGTTCGTCTGTCCTCCTATATCATAAAAAATACTTCACTATATTTTTCCTCCAAATATTCTAAGCCTGAACATGTCACAAATAAGGCTGACGTGGTATCATAATCCAGTGAACCATTGTTCGGTCCCCCTATTATTATTACCGCCTACTAAAGCCTCGCCACAATCTTACCAAGCATTATACTTGATGCCAATGTAATTTTTATTTAGGACTTTGAGGGTTTATTTTATCTGTAGAGATTTAAAATATTATGGAGTAGTAAATGTTTATTTATTGAGGATATATGTACTTATTCTTTTGAAACATCTCACTCACGACCGTTTAATCTAATGCTAACCAGAGCTTGTGCTATGGTAACGAGACTGCTGACAAACATACTGTACAAGTATTATATATATTCCCATTAAAGTAATAGGGGGCAAACCTATTGCCATCATCCGGGCAATTAGATTGGCAAATTTGGAGTATACTGACAGGAAAGGGAGGTTAGAAAATGAACTGGAAGGGATATGCTATGTGTATAAGACGTATCGGAGAGTATAAGCAATAGCTTAAGCAAGTCAGGGTCGAATTACTATAACTGGAACTGGCTGGTGCCGGGAAGGAAAAATAAAACTGATAATATTACAATCTAAAATGTGTGTCTCGATGTGATTGCTATTTTATAAGAAATGATAATCTTCAACCAGTAATTATTTATCCTAGATGAGAATTTTATTCTTATGCCAATCGAATCCACGATCTCTCTTAGTCAGGACTACGTCCAACTACTAGACCAACGATATGACTTTTGATGTGATTATTAAATTTCAATGCGTTTCATTTATAATATATGTTTCATATACATAAGTTGTTAATGAAATAACTTATATATTAAAACAGTAATATGTCGACTGGCAGAGAATGTCTAAAGTATTAAGTCCTCCTATTTACTAAAATGTGCAAAAAGTTTTATTATTAAATAAATAAATATTCTGAGCTAATGTGCTATTTATGTTGCCGAAGAATTTAGAGGATAGATTACATACTTAGAGATAAATTTCATGTTATAGAATTGCTTCGTGCGACAAGCTCTATTATAACAACTAATTATAATTAAATAAAATATTCCTACACTAACAATCTTATACAGGGCCTAGCTACCACACCCCGTATATTTATCTAAAATTAAATAAATGTGTAGTGAATTTAAGAACAACCTGTATTTCTTTTTAAGCCCACTGATATATAAAACGTCCTTTTATTCTGAAAGCAACATTCTATCTTTTATCTCTGTCACTCAAACCAGTCCAAATTCTCGCAGTTGTCATCTGTGTCTATTAATAAAGATTTTCTTAGTAGAGGATACTGTAATACGCTGAGCTTGCAACGCAGCCTTCGAAACGAGGGTCTTGCTTATACTGAAGCATAAATATCGAGAAAAGTACTCAACATTATCTACCTACTCGAGTGACATTGAACAGAATGACTATAGTAATTGGAGACTTGTAGTAAAAAATGTTTACAATTTGCTAATGACGTTTAAGCTAAAAAAAAATAAAGTCTGCAGAGTCAGTGCCTCGTGATCTGTAATCTAATGTCTATTTCAGACACCAGTCCTCGCACAATTATAAACATGTGCCCATTGTAAATTGAAGTATTGTATTCTGACTGTATTTTATAATTTAAGAGGTAAAAATTAAAGAAAATATTATTATTATACAGGCGTGAGCGTATATATATACATATTTGTATGTTAAACTACATACAAAATACTATGAAACACACTTAAAACAAAATTACTGAAATTCCGATCAAACATATTCCATACTTAAAATAAATTGACTGTTTCATTCAACCGTAAACAGTCCATAAACAGAGATGTAGAAACTACCAAGCAATTGTTACATCGAGGCTTTTAAAAACAAAAGCCCTCATGCTTCCCACACGTATCATAACAAATTATGTTATGGCTTCAATTTGTCGATACAAAATATCGACGGTATCGATAAAACGGGCCATTGTCCGGTCCTCAGGCACTTATCTGATTGTGACAGTGTTATGTCATTTGTTTTATATGCTAACGGAGAAAGAAATCGACTCTGGTGTATGTGAATTATTAGTATTTATTTTTAAAATATTGAATGGGAACTCTTAAATGCATTTTAAAATATTAAAGTATCAAGGCAGTAACCACAATATTATCTTTTGTTTTTTCTTGATAATCACATAGATAGAAAAACTCCTACATACACACATCCATTTCATATATGTACATACATATATACGAGATACCGCTTTGATAGGGGTGAATAAATATAATATACTAACTACTGATATAAAGCAAGAGAATCACTAAGTAAGTCTAACTCCTATTTACAATGATAAAACGTTGCGTTTATTTACAAACACTTGTGTCAGTAACAAAGTGATGAAAAGTGTGAATGATTGATTAAATGAAAATTAACAGCTGCCCATATAATGGTAAAATAAATATACTTTTTTAATTATTTTTTTCTCATACAGTAGTATAAAAGGGATATTTCTTCAATTCTATTTTCATAATCATAGCATTGAGAGGGCCATTGCGTAATATCACGGTAACACGCAAAATATTTCATGGAAAATTTCCCTGTGGTCAACACCAACTTGACAGTTTATCAACGTCCTTGTTCCATTCCTTGTGAACGTCCCACGCCACACTTCTCAGACGGTGGTACCCATTTGACAACATTTCTTCTGCTGTTCAACTATATTGCATATCGAGATTTTATCAGCAAACAGAACTTATTAATATATTTATTGATAGGAAACTCAAAAGCTTGTTTACACTGTAAATGAAAACAATATTTTTACATTTAATTCTTAAACATACAGCAGAGTTTCACTAGTATATAAAACTAAACTATAATTACAGGCCGTTTTTATAGCGCATTATTTTGTCCTATGTTTAATAAACTTTTGTCATAAGTGTTAAAACCACTACTATCAAATACTATACAATTGAGCAAAAAAAAAAAAACTCCTCAATAAACTAAGCCCTGTACCACGTGACCCAAATAAAACCCACTTACACATGCAGTTCTTTACTCTCACCGGTTTCCAATTTTCCACCTCATCGCTGGCAACACTCCACTAGAACTTTTCATTAACATTTCGCATTTACTCCATCAGACCATTAAGGTGTCCATAAAGAGAGACACTCTACTCTGAGTACCAGCGTACGTAATACCTATCTTCTTAAATCTCAGCCGAAGTGAGCACAGGGACGGATTCGGGTTGAGTTATGAAAGGTTTTTAGGTCTCATCTTGTCTAATGTATGTGCACCTGTTACCACTGTCAAATAATCTTGGAAAGTTAAGAACATTTATAATATGCATTATAAATTTAAGATACAGATTTTAATTCATTTTTGATTTTGTAATTAGTTACTTATTGCTGTCTATAAAGTGTTGACATTTTATTAAAAACACGTTACTATTATATTTCTTTTATATTTACATCTAAAAGAGTCTTAGAATTTGCCGTGTGGCACTCGGTTGAGTAGAATAAGGAGCCACCCATAAGGTATTGGATTGTTATTTAGCAGGGTATATATACGTTTCTAAAGCGCCCGGATGACACCAGTAGGTCTTGCCCCTACTACGCAAATGGGACTAAATTAATAAATAGAAATTGATACCTCCCCTGTCGTAGATATAGGCGTGACTATATGTATACATGTATCCATGCCAAAGTACTCATACAATTTTTTGATTTTTAAAGTACATGTACAAGAGGTTCCTCTTTTACGAAATACTTTTTATTCCTGTCTCGTTCTAATTCGGCCCAGACTTAGCGTTCCCTCAGGACGCTTTACTGTTATTGCCGCTCAGTGAAAGCTTAAATATATGGTCAGAGGTAGATTTCTTTACTCACGTGATGTTTGCGAATTTCGCAAGGAGATATTCACTTTAATTAAATCGTCTTGTTCCACGATTTGTAAGCCATCTACTGAAACTTATTTAAAATTTGTCTAATACATACATATAGGACATAGTGAATACATTCTGGCCTTAATTTCATAGAAACACATCGTGCTGTCTCCATTTTCAAAGAATAGAATAGGTGATGGGTGAAATAAAGATGAATAAACATGACTTTGACCGTGGTGATTTGCTTACTTGGAGAATTGATTTAGCTTTACGGTTTGCAGTGTCCAGTAAAATCAGGGACTTTCATATGAAGGCCATCTTAGATAGGTACTTAATTGTTATGTTACTTAGACTGGAATTTCACTTTTGTATTCGTTTTTGAGGGTTCCTTACCCAAAGGGTAAAACGGGACCCTATTACTAAGACTCCGTTGTCCGTCCGTCTGTCTGCCTGTCCGTCTGTCACCAGGCTGTACTGTGTCTCATGAACCGTGATAGTTAGTCAATTGACTTTTACAGATGATGTATTTTTGTTGTGTATAACAACACTACCAAAAAACAGAATAAAAAATATTTAAGGGGCTCCCATACAACAAACGAATTATTTTTTCTGGATATTGATAATGGCAACAAGTAGACGCTTGAAATATTCACAGAATATTTACTTATGTATTCACTTTTAAAAAAAATAACTAATTAAAATAAAATTAATATTTAAGTATTGCTCCCATGCAACAAACGTGATTTTTTTGCCGTTTTTATAGATAATGGTACGAAACCCTTCGTACGCGAGTCCGACTCGCACTTGGCCGGTTTTTTTATCATTGACATGTACTTATTTACTGATTTTTTTATTAATTTAAAAATACATGTCAAATGATAAAAAAACCTTTATTATTATACATTAACAGTAATAATTACTGCTTAATACAAATTTACACACTTTTATTAAAATGAGTTTTTATTATAAGTATTCTATGATCATGTGATATATTTTATGTAGAAATTGTTGAGTTGTGATTGTGAGACTGTCTAATCGCTTCTTCAGATAGCGGCGCCAATGGTGGCGTATGTAAGGGGCTGCTCGTTCGGCTCCCTTTAATATGGTTGAATGCTGGCACCTGGGTCATGGTCGTGATCGAGTGCCATTGATCAGGACTGGTCAGCTCCGGACTGCTATTACTTAATATATAATATAATACTTAGTAGTTATTATTAGATATCGTCTGCATTTCAGAATTATGTATTGGACTGTCATCACATTTTATTTAACCTTATAAACTGTACACAACTATGGAAATATTTGAAGAAAAAAAAGTGTTCTTGGAGTTTCTTGGCTGTTATACTCCATTGGATCTACGTATTGGAATAGGCAATTAGCTAGTTTCACTGACTCCTCTTGACAACTCAAAAAATACTACTATAACTGATTTAATTGATAAAAATGATTTTGATTGATTCTGATTTTATTCATGAGCAATGCAGATTAATGTATAGCAAGCAACTAAATTTACAAGTTGTAAAGGAGTTATGGGCGTTGACTATTAAGTTCGTCTGGTTTCAGTGTTTCTTGGCATAATCGCGGTCCAAGTCGCCAAGTTCTCGGTCTCAATAATTTGAATCAGTTATCGACACGATGAGAAGATGACTAAATTCATAAATAAGAATAAAACGTTTCTATTGTAATTCGGGAATGGCCGACTCGTTTTGGTCCGGATGGGGGGGGGGTCTTTATTAAGCAGCAAATCGTCCTGCTGTGACGGTGTCAGGCATTACACACAGGGTTCCCCAAAATACACATATAAGTAAAACCGTATATTTTAATAAAAAATCATAAATGTTACTGAAAATCAGTGTTTTGGTCCATTCTTTCGGCCTCAGTGAACCCTAAGTTGCAGGACACTGTGAAAAGGACAAGAGAATAGAATACTCTTAATTGTACACCATGTAAAGTGAACACTGAATTTTAAAATAATAACTAAAGTTGGTCATATCACTAAAAGCGATCTCTAACAGACAACCTTTGAATGGAGCCAGACAATACAAAACACTGCAAAAGTTGTACAAACTACCTGTGCAAACTATGCGGTTCTTAACCATGACTGAAGTAGAGCTGAGCGGTGATCACCAAATTGAGCTGACTTTTTTTTTATACTATAGGGGGACAGACAAACAGACGGCTCACTGATGCTAACATGACATCCGCCGTCCATGAACACTTGCAACTCAAGAGTCGTAAGTGCGCTGCCCGCCTTTGAGGGTAATGAGGGATAGGAATGCGTGGAGGGGAAAGAAGAGAGGAGGAGTTAGGAAAGAGGAGAGGGGCGATGGGTTAGAAAGTTGGGCCTCCGGAAACTCACTCATTTCGGGGAAATGCAACACAAGCGTTACTTCACAACCGGTTTCCTGTGAGGCCATGGTATCGCACCAGTCGAGCCGGTCCATTCGTGCCTAAGCATGGCTCTACCGCTGTTAAGACGCGTCTTCATCTCATTTGTTATATTTTTACCCAAGTTCTTGTTTCTTATATTTCCTTTTCATAATTATCTATCTTTTCGCAGTCTTCAATCTTTTGCTAATGCTTCCTATTCTAAAAATAATTTACAACGCTCTCATACTCATAACATCCCTCTAATAAAATGTAAGGCATCTCAAAGATCGGAACAAAATTCTAAGATGCCATTACATATTGACAGAGCTATCGAAAATCTATATTAATAGCCGCTTCGGAATTCAGGAATTACCAGTATAATTTGATCTTTGCTGACCTGAAATTAAACTTAATAGGCGTTATATTCGAAGGTTTTTGGAGGTCTATAGAAAGTGGCCGGTTTTCATTGTTCATATAGCTGATGTTGCTTTCGGAGGATTATTGTCCTGGACTAAATTTACCCTGGGAAATCTGAGACCAAGGAGGTTAATTTAGGAATAAACGATATTTTGCCAATTGAACGGAATGATTGGCGATCTCATATCGGTGTTTATGTCTGAGAAGTTAATAAGTTGTGAGATACTGAGAAGTTAATGTTGTGATTAGTATTTTGTTTTGTAATTGGAATCGAAAAAAATATTTTGGAAAGTTTTCTTTTATTTAGTAGACTAGGTATTAATCTTTGTCATAACTTTTTGGTTAGGTTCGGCTGAGTTGTCAGATAATAAACATACAAAAATACTACAAAATGTAATATATACATAATTATTTAGAAAATATGTATATAAACTAGCTATATTTCTAACTTCAATAGCATATTTACTATTTGTGTACTTTTATTAAATTAAACACCTTCTATAAGTATTGATATTCGATTGTCTGTAGTGTTGTATGTGTCTTTTTTTATGAATGTTTAGCAATATCTTGAACTTGACTTTTTTTTTTATATTATAGAGAGACAAACGACAAGACGGGTCATCTGATGGTAAGTGACAACTACCGTCCATCACCTACAACTCGAAAGTCGTAAGTGCGCTGCCCGCCTTTGAGGATGATGAGGGATGAGGGCAAGGGAAAGAAGAGAGGGGTTGAGGAGATGGGAAAAGGAGAGGGGGTGCAAGGGTAGGGAAAAAGAAGAGGAGTAAGGCCTCCGGAAACCTCACTAATTTCGGGGAAAATGCAACGTATGCGTTGCTTCACAATCGGTTTTCTGTACGGCCTTCGTATCGCACCGGTCGAGCCGGCTCATTCGTATGTCTAAGTATGGCTCTACCACTGTTAAAGATAAAGTCTTTAACGGGTGGTTGATGGATCCAGCTCAGTAGTATACTACTGAGGTGGATCCATTCTAACCAAATCAAGATTAGATTACAGGATACCAAGGAAGTTACATATTTTTCTTTTCAATTGCAATTTTTAAGATTTGGTGTGTTGCGCAAAGGAATTACAAAGGCTCGTTCCAGGCGCCCATCTACTTTCTTAGAAGTCAATTACATATCAGAGGGACTTCACATACATAGACATTTAGTCTACGCATTTGGAAATACTAGGTTAACGAGTGTAGTGAAAGTACCACTTGGGATTCGAAACCGCGATATCTCCATTGTAAATCCCATGTCTTACCCTCTGCAGCCGAAATTCTGTTACCATGATAATAAATCACTATCTCGTAATACTCTTAAGCCTTTATTTAACCTATCTGATTTACAACATCCTTTCATCACAACTAAAAGCACTCTTAATTTCTTACAATTAGAATACAGAGTCCACTACAATCCATTTATAAGTATACTAAACTTAGCCATAACATCTTGTCTAAGACATCCACTATATATTGATCTCGTGTGCCTCATAAAATGTTCTGTTACGGGTATGTTTACATTACTGAGAGAGGTCAAACATGATAGGTGATAATGTAGTTCTAGTGAATCCCGAAGGACGCAAAACACAGTCTTTGGACTTTATACATAACCCCAGTAATTGGTGGGGACGGCTTGAAGCCTATTTCTGCTATATAGGTTAGCTTAGTGAGTGAATTATTTAGAAGACCGTCGTCGGGAATCTTAACTACTCCGAGAGATAAATAAAGGTTTTGTTGAACAATTTGTTAGATTGTAACAGCAACAAACCAAATTATTTGGTTAATTTATGTAAAGAGGAATATATATATATATATCTATCAACTATTACTTTAAACAAATGTGTTGTTGTGTATTCTCATATCACATCAGTCTCATATCAGACAGGCATCTTTTTAGATTTTGACGTGATTAGCAGCCGCGTCTGTGCCCGCGTGTCAATAAAGAGATTCTATGTCCATCCCCAGGATTCGTAGTATCACCATACCAAATTTAATGACAATCGTTTAACAGACAGACACACTTACATTCATATTTATAATATTGGTATGGTATAGTGGTTTTTACCTAAATTTGACACAAAGTTCTTTTTTTAAATAAAATTACAAATGAGACAATGCAACATTCTGTATCGCTTGTATCAGTGGGGAGTGTTAAGAGGAATCGTTCGGACTTAAACCGGCCGCAGGTTTCTGCCATCGTCCTACGCGACATAATATCCATCCCCATCACCTGGATGATTGGCACTCCACCGCTGTGCGTTTCTCGAGAAGCTTTTTGCCTCGCACAACCAGCCTATGGACCAAATTGTCGCCTGCCGTATTTCTGGACCGATACGACCTTCAAACCTTCAAGAAAAGAGCGTACTCCTACCTAAAAGGCCGGCAACGCACTTGTGACCCTTGAGTTGCGGGTGTCTATGGGCGGCGGTAGTCACTTCAGATGACCCGTCTGCTCGTTTACATAAAAAAATGCCCCTATCGCATAAAAAAGAACAAAAACTAATAATTATAATATTCGTACTAAGGTTATATTAATACTACATAATCAACTATTGACGCGACAGTACAGAGTAGACGTATATTTAAACCGCAGTAATAAGGTAATACTGTGTACAGTAATCTGCTTTGTAACATCGCGATTACTCGTTTCTCTATAGGCCTTAGTATCTCGTAACTGAGACACACTGAGAGCAGTCTAAATAAAGACCTTAGTGGTATACATGGATCTATGTATTCCTGAACTGCATTTTTTTATTAAAGAAGTCAACTCCCGTACTAGGAATTATTCCTGTGTCGCTCGGGACTTTATAAACATAGAAATAACGAACACATAGAACACCCACACTCAGAACAACTATTTGTGGATTACACAAATTTTGTCCCGTGTGGGAATCGAACCGGCTCAGCTGTCAGGGTCACTAGCCACTAGCAAGCCAATTTTAAGTGACTAATTTGTAGGGTAGCTTTAGTTTTAGAACTATAACAATCTAGTTTAACATAATTAAGCTGATTTTCTTATCTCTTTTCGCTTATCTGTCGAAGTAGAGGTCAGATTTGAATAATATTTTTTTTAAACACCGTTAACATCTCATCTCACTGCAGAGACCATAAACAAAGGTGAAAATGCGGGGACGTCTAGTCCGTTATATTATCATGGATTCTGGTTAAAATTACTTTAAAAATAATATTGTAACCTCTTTTTCTTGTGTTATACTTAAGAGATATTTAAGAGATATTTACATGTTAAATAATTTAATATTTAGTCACTAAAAACCAAGTTTCATAATAAAGAAAGCTTCCGCTTGCTTTCTTTATTTAATTTAAAAGATTCACAAAGTAAGAATTAAACTGCTGCAACACGTTGCTTAATCGTGGTGGCAAGATAAGAAAAGCGAACCACGGCAGCATACCTGCATTCGAAATTTAAATATTACGTACAAGCAAATTCTGAGAGATACGTTTCCTTGTTCGTCTTCGCCACAGCCTTAGTGCTCAGATTGATTGAAGTACACAAGTCAACGCCACGGTCGATGCATCTGATGTAATCCTAAAATACACAATTTATAACCAGAACATGGTCATAAATAATGGCTCGTTGTGTCTCTTTCTACCAGTAAGCGGATCACGGGCTTAGAGCACGCTTATTGTTTTCGCAACAATTGTCTGCAGATTACTTCGGAATGCTATTTCTACTTAATGACATCCTCTTAGAGGCTTCTTCGTACACAATTTGGTGAATGTTGATGAGTTTGAATTTGTTGATTGGATTAATATTTGGGTAAAGAGAAAAATGATGATAAATTGTGTGCAATAGTGTTACTTTTATTTTATCAGCTACTCAAGCTAAAGTAGGTAAATGAACTTTTCATTGCAGATCTTTAGGTTTTAGAGCAGATATAGATCATTTTATGAACATCACGAACCTAGTCTTGCAATTTGAAAGTCCAAAATTTTTGATGAAAGCAGTCCCCTCCATTGCGTAATGAAGTGGGTGGGGTTCGAACCCGCAACCACCACACAAAATAATATTAAATATATATACCTATATATTGTGTAATACAGCATTTAAATCAAATAATTAACCTACTATAACCCTTAAAGAAACACCGAGCATGGCCCTTAAGCACGCTGAGCAACTTTGAGCTTGTAGACCAGCCGCGCCGTAAGTGTCCATGTTTCGGCTCCGTATGTTATGACGGTTAGGACACACTCATTCATCATCATCATCAGCAGGCTGAAGTGGAAATTGGCTCGCGATATTAGAACCGACGACCGTTGAGGCAACGAGTTCTTCAGTGGAGACCACGTCTCGGCACTTAGCGTAGGAGGCCCACGGGCCGGGGTGCGAGCTAGAAAACCTCCACGTGGTGTACCCTGGGCAACGTTGGCGACGACGCAGCCTTCTCACCCTCTGCTTCTGAGGAGTGCGTCGTCGCCAACGGCTAATCTTCTGGCGAAAAGAGGTAGCTGACTTCTTTTGGACATTCGGTCGTGACTTGGCCAAACAGAGCGGGCTTTTGTATGCAGATTCCTCTGTTAGCTCTTCGCTCCTCGGAGCTGTGAGGAAGGGAACCTCAGTAAAAAATCACCGTGGTGGGACCCTTCTATGGGTCAGAGCCTCTCCAGTGTTCACGGTGGAGAAGGGGGACGGGCTCGGCGTGCACTTACACTGCCACCGAGCAGGCATGGGATGATTCACTTTCCAAGCCGCCGTCGGCATATCGTAATCCCGAAAGGAGTGTCGTGGTTAAGTCTCGCGGCTCCGATCGGGGGCGAGGGTCTTGGCTTAGCCGCCCGGACTGCGAGGAAGAAAACCTCTATAAAAAATTACCCCGAATCCCGTGTTCTGGTGCGTGACCATGGGATGCATGGCTGATGGGTGGTTCAGTCGCGAACGTACTCCCAGCCGGGGCACCTGCGGACCCCTCGGTTGGGCATAAATCTACGCTTACCCGGGTATTGGGGGATCTCTGCCCGGGTGGACCTTTAATTCTCCCCCACTCGTGGGATATATTATGGATTTACACACTAAAATTAATAAAAAAACTGAAGAACAAAAGAAGGAGTTAAAAACTAAGCAAGGAAGGAGAAAAAGTAAAAAGTCGGCAGCAGAAGCCTCGTCGACCGACGAGGAAGTATCGTGCCCAACTACTCTCTCGGTGGAGCTTCTAGATGTTAATCTGACTCCTGGGAGCAGTACAATTTTGGAGCAAGGACACTCCAGGACAACCAGGGCAGCAACTTATACCGTCGAGAACATGGAGCTTGAGCCCCGCGACTTCGATAATCGAAAGCGAGGCCGCTCGAAGGAAGACGACACCGAAACATCAACGGAAATGCTTCCTCCAAAGTTGACCACTAGTCAAAGAGGAAGATCGAGGTCGCGGACGCCTGTTCCGCCTTTGCCAGGTTCTGTCTTCTCCAGGGCGGGGGTGTACACTCGGGCTCGTGCGGAAGGTGAAATAGTCGCGGAGGAGGAGATCGCAGATCTCCTACTAAAAATACGTTCGGGGGGTTCTGTCTCCCAAACACCGTCGACGTTGAAAGAAAGAACAAGCGCGGCAGTGGCCATTATTAACAAAGTGGCCACCAAGTCAACGAACTTAAAGGGCTCTTTTGTCAGAGCCCTGAAGGATTCCTCCTCCGCTATCTCTGGGGTCGTCGAAACTCTCATTGGGGATGTAGCACGACTTCAAGCTGCGAATGATCGTCTTACGGAGCAGGTGGCAGAGCTCAACACCCAGTTCGCCCAATTTCGGGTGCAGGCGGATTGCCCTGAACGACTGAGCAAGGTTCAGCAGCAGGCTGCCTCTCCCTCTTCATTTCAAACTCCGGACTCCCACCTGCAGCATGTCCTTCAGGCAGTATGGAGGATGATGGACGGGCGCCTAGCAGGCCTAGAAGCAAGACTGCCTCCGGCACCCAATGTTCGGCCGCCTCTCGCCACCGATAAGATAAAGGTCAATTCAGCCCAGACGCCGCTTCCCGTCTCAGGTGGCCGCGTATCCTATGCCGCGGCTATGTCATCGGCACCCTCATCTACAAAGAAGGGTGGACGACCGGTGAAGAAAGCCGCAAAGGTGACGGCAGAATTCCCCCCGTTGACCACTCCGGCATCCAGAGTGAAGAACACAGTTCCTGTTGTTGCTGAAACGGTACCTGGCCCTTCGACAACTGGTCCCTCTACGTCCGCCCCTTCCAATGACGGATGGGAAGTAGTCGGTGGGGGTAAGAAGTCCCGAAAGCGAGGTAAGAAGGCTTCGAAAAAAGTAGCGTCTATACCGCAATCGTCATCCGTGGCAGTTGACCCAAAAAACAAGTCGCGGAAACTGCAGGCACCCAAAACGGCGGCAGTAGTGGTCACATTGTCACCGGAGGCGGCTCGCGACGGGCTATCCTACGCGGCCGTTTTCAAGAAGGTCAGGGATAGCCTAGGTGGTGAGTTCGGGGCTTCAGGGGTGAGGTTGCGCCTCGCCCAAACGGGGGCTCGAATCCTTGAGTTCCCCGGGGCTGAAGGGGGGAAGGCGGCCGACACGGTTGCTGAGAAGCTGCGGAGTGTTTTTGAAGCGAAGGATGGTGTCAAGATCGCCAGGCCCACTAAGTGCGCAGAGCTGCGCTTTTCGGGTCTGGACGACTCTGTGACGGTGGAGGATGTCCGCATTGCCATTCAGGAGAAGACAGGCTGCAATGCGAACAGTATCAGAGTTGGCACCATCCGCCCCGGTCCAGGAGGCCTTGGTGCGGTTTGGGTAAGCTGTCCCATAGCGTCAGCCAAGATTTTGGGCGACGCCGGCAAGGTCCTCGTCGGTTTCGTGAACGCCAGAGTCACAATCCTGGCCGCGAGACCGATGAGGTGTTTTAAGTGCCTGGCGTCGGGACACACCCGCGTCAAGTGCGGAAGTTGTTTTGACAGCAGCGGACTCTGTTTCCGCTGCGGTCGACCGGGGCACAAGGCTGCGGAATGTTCCGCCGCCCCTCACTGCCCAGCGTGTGCGGCTGGAAATCTCCCTGCCAATCACCAGATGGGGCAGGGGGCCTGTAAGACACCCCGCGCTCCTCAGCAAACACTCGGGGCTAGCCAGTCGACCCAGGCTGCCTCCAATATCAACCGCGCGTCGTTGCCGTCGCCCATGGAGGTGGCTGTAGAGACGGTTCAGTAATGGACCAAGTCTCCAGCCTCCTAGTCCAGACGAACCTAAACCACTGTGCCGGTGCGCAGGACCTTTTCCTGCAAACCATGGCAGAGTGGTCGATTGGTGTCGCCGTAGCTGCGGAGCCCTATTACGTTCCTCTCTGTCCAAACTGGTTGGGTGACCGGGACGGCTCCGTGGCAGTCGTCGGCTCCACGGCGGCTCATTCCCCGCCCTTGTCGCTTAAAGACAAGGGTACTGGATATGTTGCCGCTGAATGGGGGGGGATCACTATTTATGGTGTCTACTTCTCCCCCAACCGGAGTCTGAGCGATTTTGAGGTCTTCCTCAATAACCTAGAGACCTCGATACGGCGACTTCCATCTGGGCACGTTCTAGTGCTGGGGGACTTCAACGCCAAGTCTGTTGCGTGGGGTTCCCCCAGGACGGACGCACGGGGCGACGCTGTTGAGGAGTGGGCAACATCGGTGGGCCTCTGTCTTCTTAACAGAGGCACCACCAACACGTGCGTGCGACAGCAGGGGGGGTCGATAGTGGACCTTTCGTTCGCTACCCCTGCTCTTGCCGCACGAGTAAGGAACTGGTGTGTCCTGGAAGAGGTTGAGACGCTCTCGGATCACCTCTATATCCGATTTGAGCTCTCCCGGACCCAGGGCCCCAGAAGGGGTCACTTGGCGCGGCATCCTTCGCGCTTTCCGCGGTGGGCTATTTCTAAGCTAGACCGGGATCTACTGGAGGAGGCAGCCATAATTTACTCTTGGCTGTCCCCACACCCTCCGACCGAGGAGGTAGAAATGGGGGCAGGCCGCTTTTGCGATGCGGTAACGCATATCTGCGATGCGGCCATGCCCCGGATTCGAGGTAGTCGGCCTCCAAGGAAGGAGGTCTACTGGTGGTCCCAGGAGTTGGCGGATCTCCGCGTGGCCTGCATTCTTGCCCGGAGGTCCTACACCCGCAGCCGTCGGCGTCACCGTGAAGAGGGGGAAGAGGACCAGCTTCATGAGGAGTACCGAGAGGCGCGGAAAACTCTGAAGCTGGCCATTTGTCGCGCCAAAGAGGAGAAAAGAAAGGAGATGCTGGAGGGTCTCGATCGTGACCCCTGGGGTCGCCCTTATCGTGCGGCGCAACAAAAGCTCCGCACGCTGGGCCCCCCCCTTACTGAAACTCTCCAGCCCAGCTTCCTGCAGGAAGTGGTTGAGGGCCTATTCCCACAACGGGTGGAGCACTCACCCCCGTCGATGGCCCCCTCGGCCGGAGACGACGGAGAGTTCGAGGAGGAAGATATTCCACCCGTCACGGAGGCAGAGATGGGGGCGGCTGTTCTACGGATCCGCTCCAAGAACACCGCCCCAGGGCCAGATGGGATCCCTGCCCGAATACTGGCCCTAGCTCTCAACCACATGGCGGACCGCCTCAGGGGGGTGTTCGACGCATGCTTGGCGTGTGGACGCTTCCCTGACTGCTGGAAGAGCGGGAAGCTGGTTCTTTTAAGGAAGCCGGGACGGCCTACGGATTCGGTCGCGGCCTACAGGCCTATCGTACTGCTGGATGAGGCTGGTAAATTGTTCGAGAGGGTCCTCTCTGCCCGCATCGTCCGGCACCTGAGCGAGGTCGGTCCCGATTTGTCGGACGCCCAATTTGGTTTCCGAGCGGGGCGTTCGACGATCGATGCTGTAATGCGCCTGAGGGCCGTGACCGAAGAGGTAGTGAGTTGTGGCGGCGTGCTGTTGGCGGTGTCATTGGACATCGCCAACGCTTTTAATAGTCTGCCATTCAGCTGCATCAGGGAAGCGCTCCATTATCACAGGGTGCCACAGTACCTGAGGCGGCTGGTGGCAGGCTATTTGGAGGAGCGTACCGTCGTGTACGAGGATCGAGAGGGAAATTTGAGTCGTCGGCCCATGTCGTGCGGTGTTCCGCAGGGGTCTGTCCTTGGACCTCTCCTGTGGAACATGGGGTACGACTGGGCCCTTCGAGGTGACTTCCCCCCTGGGCTGGGCGTAATCTGTTACGCCGATGACACTCTGGTCACAGCCCGGGGGTCGAACTTTCAAGAGGCTGCACGCCTGGCCACCAGAGGAGCCTCACTGGTGGTCGGGCGCATCGAGGCGCTAGGGTTGCGCGTGGCTTTGGATAAGACGGAGGCCCTTTTATTCCATGGGCCCCGTCGAGGTCCACCCCCTGGCGCCTCCATAATGGTCAACTCGATCCTTGTACCGGTTCAGGCCCACATACGATATCTGGGCCTGATCCTCGACGGAAGATGGCGCTTCGACGAGCACTTTCTGCAGCTGGCTCCAAGGTTAGTCGGCACTGCGTCTGCCCTTGGGCGACTTTTGCCCAACTTGGGCGGACCCAGCGTCGCAACAAGACGGCTGTACACGGGGGTTGTCCGGTCAATGGCACTATACGGTGCACCGGTGTGGGCAGAAGCTCTGACCGCCCAGAATAGGGCACGCCTTTGGCGCCCTCAGAGGGTCATGGCGGTTAGAGCAATACGCGGTTACCGCACCGTATCGACGGAGGCGGCATGCGCGTTGGCCGGAACTCCCCCGTGGGACTTGGAGGCGGAAGTGCTCGCCGAAGTCTATCGGCGGACGACAAATTTCCGGGCGGGTAGTGGCAATCGGCCCCCGCCCGAAGAGGTACGCGAGTGGCGTGAGGCCGCTCGCCGAGCTACTATGGATCGTTGGTCGTCCCGGCTGGAGGCTCCACGTGCTGGCTTTGCCACTGTGGAGGCGCTCCAGCCGGTCATCGTCGAGTGGGCAGGGCGGCAGCACGGAACCCTTTCCTTCCGACTGACGCAGGTTCTTTCCGGGCACGGCTGCTTCGGAAAGTACCTGCACTCGGTCGCTAGGAGGGAATTGAGTCCCGTCTGCCACCACTGCGACTGCAGTGAGGACTCGGCACAGCATACGCTCGTGGATTGCCCGGCGTGGGCGGCGCAGCGTCGGGCCCTCACTGCAGTAATTGGAGAGGATCTGTCGCTACCGGCCGTCATACGCTCCATGGCCGGTAGTGACAGGAATTTTACCGCGGTCGCAACCTTCTGCGAGGAGGTCATCTCGCAGAAGGAGGCGGCGGAGCGGGCCCGGGAGGATGACCTCCAATCGGACTCAATTCGCCGCCGGCGAGCCGGACGGCGGAGGCGCGCTTACCAGCGCCTCATGCCGCCCTGAGTGTGGCCGCGGGTGGTCGGGACGGGTTTTCCCTCCACCCGCTATAGTGGCCAACCGCGAGGAGGCGACGTCCTGGTGTGCCTGGACGTTGCCTAGTTGAGAGTTACCAGAAGGTGGTGCCCGCGCTTTTGCGGGCAAAGCGCTAGGAGGGGTCCGGATGTCTTACTAAAGCTGTTCCCGGATTCCTCCTATTCTAAGCGCAGCATGGCACACCGTGTGGTTTTAGTCGTTCCGATTCCGACACACCGTTCCATCGAAAACCCCGGTGGGATGACGGCCCGAGGGGGTTTCCACACGTTAAAAAAAAAAAAAAAAAAAAAAAGGAGGCCCACGGGCCAGGTGAAGTGACGATTTGCGCAAGATGATTGCGAGAAGCCGAAAATCGATCGAGTGGCGTGCAATGGAAGAGGCCTATGCATAGCAATGGACTGCGATAGGCCTATGATGATGTTGTTGACTAGGTTTTTATTATTTGTATATGTATTTATATATGTATCTGTAAGAAAGCTTATATTGAGTGTATAATGACTATACTCAAGTAACTGTCGCCTTGTTCGTAATTTTAGTTTTTATCTTCTAGGTTTTCCGATTTTGTACAATAAGAACCTACATAAAGTTTAAATAAATAAATCAGTTTGTAACAGTTGATAGATATTCTCAACACTTTCTATTTAACAAGTGAGTCGTATGTATGTTTCGTAAGTTTTTTCTATAATTTCTGAAAGTTACCTGAAATTCCAAACATTAATTTAATCACGCCAATGCAGCAATAGATGCATTCATGCTTCACGCTTATATGTCTTATCAAAATAAAGTCATTATATTTTTGTTTTATTATTTCCCTCAACTGGCATTAGCATCACAGAACTATAAAACACTGATATGCAAATACATCGTCTCAGATTCAACGATATCCCGAATCGCTGCCAAAAATATGTCTGATCTTTGTTCGGTTGCTGTTAATCATTCGCACGCATCGTTCTGCGGAAATAATGTGATTATTATACGAAACATGGCCGTCTCTGTATTAAATAGTCTGCGACTTTTTGTGTTGTCTATTTCTTTTAATCTTAAAAGCAATATTTTTTAAGATAATATATTCATTTTTTTTATGGAAAATTCATTTCTATTTCTGTTCTTATAGTTATGATGTGAAGTTAAAATAGGTTAAACTTAAGTAACTGATTAAAAGATTTGACAGTCGTACTATTTTTATTGTTAATATCTATAGGTAGGTATTTTAGTGTAATTTATTTCCAAATGAGGACAATCTTTACTCAGAAACCAATTCAAAGTAATTTTGGTTTTTGGAGCCAATGTAGTTTGTATATTAAGTAAATAAGGCATTTGTGTTCAACTTTCATTTTGATATAAAACCCTATGGAAGTGTCTGCTGGTGAATATGATACTAAAAAGGAGCCCAGTAAGTAGTATGAAAATCTATGCTTTATCTAATTATGGCATATTTTTTTTTTTTTTTATATTAGCCTACCATAATGACTCAACTCTGCCTAATGGAAAGCAACAAGTGGAGTCTAAGAGTGGTGGTCAACATGCTCATTGCAAGTGTAGTCAATCTTTATTAATGTTAGAAAATCTTTAAAATCAAATTTAACTTACCAAATGGTAGTAGGTACTAAGCTTAGATAATATGTTTTTCACGACTGCCCAAAAAAAGGAGTATAAAGTTTTTAGGATTTATGTTTGTGTGTGACTTTCTTTCTTCTTTTAATTTTTAAACTTTATAAAAGAAGAGTATTTACTTTTTATTTATGTCAAGCGATTTCTCCGCCAACTGTGGAATAATTTTTAAAATTATTTTTTTTCGTAATAGTGTACTCTTAATATAGTATTAGCGTAACCTACTTCTGAACTTCTTCATTTGTACATCTACAAACTGCCCTACGTACTAATCCATTGCACTTGTCCATAACAAAGGTTGTCTGGAAGATATCGCAGCTAGCGATAAGACCGTTGATTGCACCAGTTGCTCGTATATTATTTGTTTTATATTGTATTTTATGTCTGTGGTCTACAATAAAGAATATTGTATAGTATACTCCTGCGTTCCTGCGTTCCTCCCTTTGTAAGCAAATCAAGAGTTGATAATGGGATACCCGAAAGTTACGAATAAGTTTTTAAACTGCACACGATTTAACTTATTATATATTAACTACTAAGCTAATTTAACGTATTATATCTATACATAGCGCAAGGGAATTGGTTAAGCGCTTTGAAGGCGGTTATTTAATTTTATAAAGTAAATTATTAATGAATGCGGTATCGCACCGAGACTTAAATTGCTTTGCAACACGAGTGAAATAATGTCTGAATTGATAGTCGTAAAATTGGCTAAATTGGCTATTATATTTTCTTAAAGTTATTCAATTGAATACCACGTTATTCTTTTTATTTACCACAGACTTACATAAACCTAATTACTTACAATGTTATCAATCTTAAACTGTGTATTAACATTGTTTGGTCCAATTCTTGTTTTTTTTTTTTATATAAAAAAAGATAACTCCCACTCTAGGATTGATTCCTGTGTCCAGGGGGACTTTACAAACATTCAAACAACGAACACAAAGAACACCCAGACTCAAAACAACAATTTTGAGGATTACACAAAGTGTTGTTGACGGCTTGCAATTCAGTAAATCAGTCGACTCCATAACCCTTAAAGACAAAAGGGACCATTATTGACACAAGCAAAGATAGAGTTAATAAGTTTAGGGTCCCAATCACGACCGGCTGAGGTCCAACGTTCTCGTAACCTCATGAAAATGTATCAGAAAAATCAAGTAACCGCTCCTGCGTCTCTTGTAATGTTGTATGGTCCAATTCATGAGAAATTAGGGTAAATGAAGACGAAAAAACTGTTTGGCAATATTCAAGAAGCGTCTAGCAGCCTGCTACCATTAATTTCGACTGGTTAGTAGTAGTAGTAGTCCAGTGGTTAGTGGCCCTGACTGCTGAGCCGGTCACTGGTTCAATTCCCACACGGGACAAAATTTTCTAAGAGCCACAAATAGTTGTTTCGAATTTTGGTGTTCTTTCTGTTCGTTATGTTTATAAAGTCCCACGCCATACAGCAATAGTTTCTGGAATATAAGTACTCTTTAAAAAGAACAATACACTCTTATTAATACTCATTATTAAATTTTTACTTAAATTTAAACTATACCGTGAGTCTTCTACATATGTATATACTAAAAGTAAGAAAAAATATAGTTAATAATTTTCATTAAGTTGTCTAAAATTTGTAGCAAGGATAAGATAGTCAACTTCATCATCAGCCTAACGCCGTCCACTGCTAAACGAAGGCTTCTCCCAGGAAGCACCAACTATCCCTGTTGTGGACGTTCTTTCAGTCATCGGGCTTATTGGCGCCGTATTTCTCTATCTTTCGCTGTATTTTCATAATAATAATAATACGTCAAAACGAGCTATGGCATCAAAAGAAGAAGAAACTAGAGTATTTATTGTTACTTATTTATTTACAAAAGAAACACACGTGATATCTTGTACCACGGCCTCAGCATAAATATTCAGTGTGGGGCGAAGATCTCTTATTAATGAAAAAGGGTCGCAAGGTATTTTAATTCAACTACGTGTTTAGTATGGCCCCGGGATACTTACGAGGGCTTAGCCGTGTTACTATGTACTAACCACTGATAGTGCGCTGTTCGTAATGTGATTTCGGCACTTTGTATGTATGTACTTAATGTTTACACAACATTAATAAAGTTTAACATTGTATTTGCCTTTCATACTGGATACAAAGAGTGTAGAAGAATGGTTAGTAGAAATGCATTCTAAAAGTGTCAAACAAGAGTGCCAAAGTGGTTTTTTATACCTATAGGAGGGCAGACGGTAAAACCAACGCCCACAGACATCTACAACTCAAGAGTCGTAAGTGCGCTGCCCTTCTTTGATGTTAGGGGAAGGGAAGAGGGAGATGAGAGGGGGTATGAGGAGAGGGGAGTGAGGGGCGAGGAAACAGAAGATAAGGTGAAATAAAATACCTACTTTATTTTTAAAGCACATAGAGTTATTTCAATCAAATGGATCTCTGGTAACTACTCAATCAAAACATAAATAAATTAGCCGACTGCAGTCATCTGCTGAGACAGGCCTCCTCAAATGTGAGCCATAGCATCCGATTCTACGTCTACCGCATCCAGTCTATCCCTGTTACCTTCTTTAGGACGTCCGTCCACCTGGCAAGTACTCACTAGTAGGAAAGTAGAAGTACACCAGTATTATTCAATAAAGAAAAAACCTTACCAGGTAACAATATATATCACGACTTTCTTACTCATTTGTCTCATATGGACATGACCCTCTACGCAAATATATTTCTAACAAACGTATATGTATTCATAAAAAATCACGAGTTCTATCTCGTGATTTTATTACCGATGAAAATATCATTTATACAAGATAACCCCATTTATTTGTCGGAGAGAACTTGACTAGGCTATCAGAAATGAATAACTTTTATATTACGGTGAAACGATCCTTCAACATACACGTGGCAGTGTTAGATATGTCAAACAAAAGTAAGGACATAACATATTTTTTTATTTGACTGAGTTGATAGTCGTAAAATCGTGTATGTTTAACAGATTTATTTACGATATAGGGTGATAGACGAACAAACCGGTCAACCGAGGAGAAGTCACATCCCATTGACACTTGCAACTTAAGAGCCGTAAGAGCGCTTTGAAGGGGGAAGTACGGAGAGGGAAAGTGGAAAGGAGAAGTTGGGCCTTTTTTTTTACTTGTGGAAACCCCCTCGGGCCGTCATCCCACCGGGGTTTTCAGTGAAACGGTGTGTCGGAATCGGACCGACTAAAACCACACGGTGTGCCATGCTGCGCTTAAAATAGGAGGAATCCGGGAACAGCTTTATTAAGACATCCGGACACCTCCAAGCGCCTGCCCGCACTATGCGGGCACCACCTTTAGGTAACTCTCAATTAGGCAACATCCAGCACACCAGGACGTCGCCTCCTAGCGGCTGGCCATATGGCGGATGGAGGGGAAAACCCGTCCCGACCACCCGCGGCCACACTCAGGGCGGCATAAGGCGCTGGTAAGCCTTATGCCGCCCGGGTCAGAGTGGAGGTCATTCTCTCGGGCTCGCTCCGCCGCCTCCTTCTGCGAGATGACGTCCTCGCAGAAGGTTGCCACCGCGGTTAAACTCCTGTCGTTACTGGCCATGGAGCGTATAACAGCCAGTAGCGACAGATCCTCTCCGATGACTGCAGTGAGGGCCCCACGCTGCGATGCCCACGAGGAGCAAACCGCAAGCGTGTGCTGAGCCGAGTCCTCACTGCAGTCGCAGTGGTGACAGACGGGGCTCATTTCCCTCCTAGCGACCGAGTTCAGGTACTTTCCGAAGCAGCCGTGCCCGGAGAGAACCTGCATCAGTCGGAAGGAAAGAGTCCCGTGCTGCCGCCCTGCCCATTCGACAAAGACCGGCTGGAACGCCTCCACAGCGGCAAAGCCAGCTCGTGGAGACAAGGAGAAGTTGGGCCTCCGGTAACCTCACTCACACGGTATATATGTAGGTATATATATTTTTAAAGCAGCTCTCGCATTAGTAGTTCCTGTAAAACACCCAGACTCCAGACACCCAGACGACAGGGTGACTAACCGCTAGACGGCTAGACTAACAGGTCAGTTAACAACATGGATTGTGTGCCTGTTTTCTGTGAGGGCATGAAATTACTCCAGTTGAGCCATTCTTGCATGGGTTTCCCACTGATAAAAATAACGTTTCATTGACAAGCTACTGAACTCTTTTGTGTCGTTGTTTGATACAACTTAATTACCACTCAAGCACAAAGCCTAATAATAACTATATAAAATAAATAAATTACACATCTCACACACGGCTGAGTGATCCCAAATCGAGCAGAGCTTGTACTATGGTAACCAGACAGGTGATAAACACACTTATATATTTCTAAATACATACTTATTTTTAAAAAATTACACCCAGACACAGAACAACCTTTTCGGTTATGGACACGTTCGTACGTATATATACATATATACATACGTATTTAAAAAAAACGCATAGTACTACCATAGAACAGAAAGTAAAATGTTATGTCATTATTTGTTATAAGTTTTACAATTATTGTATATAATTATTCTCTGTATAATATATATTCAAAAACGGATACAAGAATCTAGGCAGGGTAGACTACCAGTATATATACGCGTACTGTTACATAGTATTGACCTGTTATTTTGTACGCAAGTCCTTACAGTAAAAATCAAGTAATTCTGGTCACTGATATATAACAAAAATAATGATATTTATTGAACCTTGGTTGGAATTCAAACTTTTTGATATTAAATATGGCTTTTTGTAACTGTTTTCTCTGATAATTTTGCTTAGTTTTAAGAAAAATAAATATTCAATGCCATTTTTAAATTTGATATATGTATGTGATACACAACAAAGTGTTTTATAAAACTAGATGAGTTTTTTGAAACTTATTTATAACGCGTATGCGTATTGCGTACTCCGTATAATCATAGAAAGCTCAACGCTCAAAATCTTGCTTAGTAATTAAGTAATCTTATCTCGCCTAGTTATTCTCTGTGTATCTTTAAAATAATATTTATTTATTTAATTGGTACGCCAACAAATAATACACATGTTTTTATATGAACAAAAAACAAAAACGTGCCTTGTACTCATTCAATTATAGGTAACCACATCTAACATAATATAAACTTTGATTGTTACATCGTTAACAAATCACAATGATCAAAACATAGTCAAAATTACTGTAATTAACCTTTTATATTTTGTTTATCTTTTTTTCGCGTGTTTTTTAAATATCAATGAACATGAAGGCATGAAATTATTCATGGGTGTGTCAAAATGTTTCAACCGCTTTTCGCAGACTGAACAAGTAGGTGCAATTCCATTGACTCCAAAATTTAAGTCAGTATTGACTTGTTGCTATCGTCTCATGCTTTACAAAAGTAACTTAATAGATTACAAATATTGTACAAAGACTGATAATAATCTAGCCTTTTAGTCTCATTTTTAATGATCCTGTTAGCGGAGTCAAAGGGCCTGGGATCGTACCCGTCACGGGATAATAATTAGAGTGTTCCACAAATAGTCCCAACTCAGGCTGTTTCTCTAATTTCTGATACACCATATCAACATCATCTTTTCAAAAATCAAAAGGAAGATATAATTTGAACACCACATACGAAATGCTTTTGGTTTTTCATCAATTCTTTGTGTCGTGTAATAACAGTTTTCACTGTAATATTCTTAGGTAGTTAGGTAAAATTGCTAGTGTCATTGTCCAATTAGAGGCTAAGAGTTGGTCTGTTTTGGCAGGCTTGTTGTTGTTTTGCTTCTGTCTAAAAGTTCATTGCACTTAAAGGAGTACATATAAAGTTGTCGAAAAATGTGGTTAGTTGTAAGGATTTCTTTTATATGTGTATAGTATGGTGTACCAAAAGTCTAGGCATTCTTGTATATATTTATATTTTTAACTAACATTATAGAGGAGAAGGCTGTCCATGCGGTTGTGTCTCCGTATTTATAAACCAATTTCAATTTTTTTTTATACAAACATGTGTTAACTAGTAAGCTTCCAGTTTGCTTCTATTTTAATTTGAAGAAAATATTCTACCTCTGAGGTGGAAACTTGGAGAAGAAATATATAAGTATTAATTTTTCTGTGAAGAACATTGAAATCGGTTTTAAGGTTAATTATTTGTTGTAATTTAAATTCTCATATTGTCAGCTGTACTAGTAGATACACATACCACGTTATACAGGACAGCATACAAGCATCAAAAGGTATCATTCCATACTACAAAATATCGTTTGACTAAAATATTTTCTGCAGATAAATGTTCTAGCTATTTTCAAATGCCAGTGAGAATCAGATGAGATACGTGATTCACTCTCTGAATGTATTTGTATTGAGTGAGATCTTGTGAAAAGGACAAAGACGAAAGCGCATCTAACGATCACGGCGCTGCTAGAAAATAATGCAAAAAATTTAACGTAGGTGGATAGATAGACAGGAAACTCTTTATTTGTACACTATTGTTACAGTAAAATATTATACATTTTATATACGTGTCAAATATATAATGTACAAAGGACGGCCTAATTTCTTCCAGGCAACCTTAGGCTAAATCATAATCACTCGGAGAAACACAGGTAGTGGGAGGTTCATTTCAAAATTTTTAACGAAAACTATGCTAACTTATTTACTAATATAAAACTTATATAAAAACTAAATATATGTAGAACATATAACATACATACAAAAACATGTACCATTAATATGGAAATAATAGATTTAGTATCTATCTCAGAACTAAAGTGATAAATAATAGTCATGAACCATTTTCTTCAAAATATTAAGTTATTGTGCTAGCAACGATTTTCACAAGCATACAGCTCAACAGTAAAAGATTGGTCGTAAAACTTTGTGGAATGAAATGCCATCTCCGGTCTCAAATTTTCCGATGACATTTGACATGTGTGTCATGAAGGAACCGTTTTTTAAGAAAATGGGCTTTAGGGTGAGAGATAAGATGTTGTAAAGAAAAATTTTAATGTGTATATTCCGGTGAAAACTGATTGGAAGCCACTTAAGCTTTTGAACTCAGTCAATAATTGGAAGAAGAAGCGGTTGTGCAATCTCAAAACCTACAGTATTGAAAGCGTTACTGAAATCAAATAATGTAAGTACTGTAATATTTCCAGCATCCATATCCAGTCTAATATCGTCCGAGATGTGAACTAGTGCAGAAGTAGTGCTGTAACCAGGGCGAAACCAGATTGGAAGGGGTTTAGTAAGGAAGTCTTGGACAAAAAGTTATTGAGTTGAAAGTGAATAAGACGTTCAAAAACTTTGGAAAGAAGAGGTAAAATAGTTATTGGACGGTTATCAGTTTGAAAAACACCCCTTGAGAGGGAGTGATTACGAATATTACTATTCTGACAAAGCAAAAGTTTTTCATTCCTACCCACACAACACATTCACAATACAACAAATTATTTTTAACCAGTTTCCAGTGCAGCATATTAAAAGATAACTTTGTAACCAATGGCTGCAGACTGAACACGTCACTAACGTAATCGGATTAGCCTGGCTACGGACGCGGGCACGCTAACTATTTAAACTCCTAACTAAATCTGTCGTGTTAACCTATTTATCTCAATGTATTTTCGATACCGATTTGCTTTGTAGTGTGAATGATAATGTATATTTGGACAATAATGTGTGTATGACTTCTGTTGCAATTAGTTGCAACTTTTTGGATGATGTGTAAATCCGATAAGAAATGATAACAAGCGAGAAACACACTAATAAATGTTTGATTGTCTTAAAAGAGACCCTGATAAAAGGTTACTATACCGTGGTTTTAATATTGGTATTGAAGCAATTATAATTCGAAAATATTTTAACATATCTGTACGTCGAACTCTAAATCTCATTTAAGCCTTAAAAAAGTGCTCATGTCAAATAACGTAAGGGGATTAAAAAATGAACTACGTATGTCCATGACATAAAATTTCAAGGTTTATGAGTTGAAATAGCGAAATTTCACTTCTTTTGTTTTTTATGTGCACAATTTATTGGCTTTTATATGAAAATAATAGTACGTTGCAACGATGCATTACAAAATCATAATGATATCAGATCCACTAAATTCCCTTTTTACGTTTTTCCTCCTGCAATAGAAACGGATTATAACCGTGGATACTGTAACTATTCTTGATATGATGACTATGTTCTACCGTATCATGAAATAAGTAAGTAAGTGCGCTGTCCATCTTTGAGGGTTATCAAGGAATGAGGGTATGCGGAGAGTATAAAGAGAGGGGGATGAGGAGATGGTAAAGGACGAGGGGTCAGGGGAGAGGAAAAAGGAGAGGGGGAGATTCGCCTCCAGAAACCTCACTTATTTCGGGGCAATGCAACGCAAGTGTTGCTTCATAACCGGTTTTCTGGGACGCCGTGGTATCGCACCGGTCGAGCCAGCCCATTCGTGCCTAAGCATGGCTGTACTACGTAAAAGGAATGTCAAATTATGTGGATAACTACACTTTATAACCTTACTGATGCATATTATATATAAAAATATATTTGATAGTTTACTAGTAACACATGGTGTGCCGAAGCGGACGCGGACTACATCTCCATTAGTGATATTACATTTAACGTAGCAGTGCTTTGCTAGCCTAATCAATATTTTACCTAGCTTCTGAAAAGCGTAGAGCTTTCAAGGGTAAGCGAAAAAGCTAGTAGAGCTAATGAACCATTAATTTTCACCTCGTTGGCGAAGAAAATGTTTGAGAATACGTACCTTTACAGAATTTCTACAACAGTTAAACTGAATTTTATTAATTGAGCGGAGCGAAAGCGAAACCAAATTAAGGATTTGGTATCTAGTGGTATCATTGTACATCTTTAAACTTCTGTCATTAGTTCATAATATGGAAAAAAATAGGAACTATCTTTTGAATGCATAATTAAATTACTCTATTTTTCTAAGTTCATTGTATCATTTTGTCTGCATATATAATGAAGTATTTTTAATTTCTGACATGAAACACCTCGCGCTTCGACAGACAGACTGCCTATCAGTCTGTCGAAGCAACAAATAAACAGCAACAAAATAACAAAATAATACACATTCACATTTAAAATTCAGAGGTTCTGAAGAAGAAAGGTAAAAAACTTGTTTGAAATTAATATAAAATGTAAACTAACATTTATCACAAGGACTTCAATCCTCGTATTAGAGTCTTTCGAACTTCTCATATTACTTAAAGTACTTTCCAACGTAACCTAGATAAGAGTTCGCGTTGCACTACCTTCATTTCTCGAAACAAAATCAACTCGAAAACATAAATTCGTAAAAAAAAATCTTTAAGGCTAAATTCCACTGATACAATATAAGATAATGTCAAAATAATCTGGAAGCTTATTGTATTGCAGTGTCGTGAAGAATGAAGGTTTTCTGAAATGTTCCACGTGAAATGGCAGCACTGTAGCATCAGGTCCAACCACCTGGTGGTTTTTGGTTTATTTATTCTTAAAAACGTTACAAAAGGAATACTGTTTTCTAAAATGCCACAGTGTTTTGCAGTGCCTATGTGTGCAAATAAAACAGTATGGCATAAGTTCCCTACAGAAGATAAAAGCCGATTAAAACAGTGGCTTGTAGCCATTCGCAGAGATAAATTTTCTCGAACGAAAAATAGCATCGTTTGTAAAAGCCACTTCACGGCGGACGACTACCAGCTACCGAAGGACTCAGTATTACAAAAACGTAAGAATAATTTGGACTTATTTAAAATTTGTAAAATATATGTGTGCTAATGCTAGTACGTAGTTATTTTGCAGCTTATTATTACCTCTTCTGTGCACTGTAGAATAATCTGACCTTTACACCTTTTACTTTCACACACTTTTTACCTTCCTATACAATTTAAAGAAATACGTATTTATATTAATAATGTCAAAATTGGTCCACACTTTTGTATAACTTTGGCCATTCTATCACATAATTAATCTTACTTGAGAGATTAGAATTAGATTAGAATTATCATTTTCATTTGATTTGAAGTTGTTGCTTCTGTCGTAGTCATTTAGCCTGGAATATCTTCTTATATATAAAATTCTCGTGTCACAATGTTAGTTACCATACTCCTCCTAAACGGCTTAACTGCTTTTTATGAAATTTTGTGTGCATATCGGGTAAGTCTGAGAATCGGGAAACATCTATTTTTTATCTCCAATTCCTTTTTTTTTGGACAAAATTTTTGTTTCGCGCGAACATTACTAATGCCAATGAAGTCGCTAGCAACAGCTAGTAAAATATACATTAACCAAAAACAACTCACTAAAACACAAATAACTTCAATTTAGTAGTTAAAAAGACAATAAAATTGTGGAATCAAATGCTAGTAGATCGTGTTACCTTTCAATGAGCTTTTCTTTAGTAGCAGTGAGTTTTGCTCCTCTCTTTTTGAGCTCAATCTTTAGTTCGGAAACCTTTCTCTGGCCTTAAGTCATAATAAAATCAGTAACACTTCCAAATACGTAGAATTTCACAAAAAAATTATACGTTCGTTAAGAATCTGTGCTGCTGTGTGGACCTGACGCATGCGAAGTGCCGTCTGGATGCAGAAAAAGTATCGAAAACCCTCATTGAAAAGAATAAAAAAAAATCTATACCAGGTGAAATGGGAAACTACACTTTCTTAAGTATAGACAGGTATAACAAGAAATTGACTCGGAAAGGGTGAGAGAGATCAATATGAAAACAAAACTAAATGGGTCATTCATTACGTCCTAAGATGATGACCTGAGGGACTTTTTATTTTATTATTCCTCACCGAATGATATGTGGTTTCATTCTAATATTTAACAAAACAGGTAATCTTTAAAATCGTTAAACATGCTAGAAACACCGATTTTACGATTTTAACAGGCGATAACCAGCTATAATAATAATGCTTGGATGACTTTTCAAATGTTAGAAAACACGTGGTATGCACTCATATGCAGTCGACATTTCGGTCACATATATGCGGCTTTTTACTTCGTCCGCCAATGTTTTAGACTTTTCGTTTAAAACTAGCGTACGGTATATTGAGAACGCTCCAAGTAGGCCAGCTTTTCTAACTTTGCATGCCAAGAGTTTAGAACAATCGTCTAAGACCGCCTTTGTGTCAAAAGCTTTTGCATTGAGGATTATTAAAGGTTTTTCAAATAATAATGCTATGACTGTGTACATTCATTGGAAATGATAGGTCTGTAAGGAATTTTTTGGTGGTTCACAGTGGTGAAGTGCCAATCGTCCAGGTGATGGGGATGGATATTTTGTCGCGTAGGACGGTGGCGGAAACCTGCAGCCGGTATAAGTCCAAACAATTCCTCTGAACACTCCTCATGATATAAGCGATAGAGGATGCAGAGTGAAGCTACATCTCTCCGCAACGCCAAGGTGTCAAGTCGTTCAGAAATATCTTGGCAGTCAATGATGCGAGTTGTTGCAAGATGGAGAAGTTGGTACTGGGGTGCACCTGCATAGAAATGAGAACAGTATTCAATGTGCGGCTGAACCTGCGCCTTGTAAAGTTGCAGGCGGTGGGCCGGAGTAAAATACTATCTCGATCTGTTTGGCACACCAAGCTTCTTCGAGGCTAATATGGCCTTACTCTCTAAGTGACCGCGAAACTGGACTTCGCTTGATATATCGACGCCAAGGATTCCGATACTGGCTGATGCAGTTAGATGAATGAATGTTAGTGCTCTCAAATTGAGGTGATACGACCAATGGCAATGGCAATTTTTTAGCGGTGAACGCGCAAACCTGTGTCTTCGTGGGGTTAAACTGGACTGGGTTAAGTCGACCCCAATCTAAAACTTTTGATAAAGAAGTTTCGATTTCAGACACAAGTTTGGATCGATTAACGCTTAGGTACGAATATATGTATCTGCTCGACCGTTGTAATACGATGGCCTCACAGAAATTCGGTAATCAAACGATGCTTGCACTGTATTGATGAGAGAGTGAGGGTATTCCCCCTCTCCTCTTTCCTCTCTTTTCTTCCTCTCTAATCACCCTCAACGGCGCACAGCGCACTCACGTCACCTCTTTTTTTTCCCTATACCATTTAAAAATAGTTATATTAAGGATGAAAAGTAAAAGATTTTATTCCTTACTTACAATACGTACATATGTTCATGTTCTTACGCCTTAATACATTTTGCTCCTACTTTCTCATTCATCAGACCTTCCTTACTTGTATGCATGTAACTGTTTGCTTGGTAACTTGTGTATATATTTTTTTTTCAAATGCAACTCCCAAACTAGGAGTTATTCCTGTATCGCGTGGGACTTCTTTTTTTTTTTAAGGGACAACTCCCGCACTAGGATTAATTCCTGTATCTCGGGGGACTTTACCAACATGCAAATAACGGACGCAAAGAACACTCAGACTCAGAACAATAATTTGAGGATTACACAAAGTGTTGCCCCGTGTGAGGATCGAACACACAACACTCGACGCGGCAACTTAGTCGCGAGGTGTGTGTTCACTTAAACCACCGTGCCATCTGTACAGTACGTCAATTAACCGTTTGTTACCGTGGATTTTGGAATACAAGTTATTTACGTAGCTTCATTTCTTGAGTACAAAACTTAAGAACGTAGAAAACACAAATCAACATTATTTCCTAAAAAAACTGCTAGGTACGACATCTCTATATAAAGATATTGGATAAATATTATTCTATATGTAATATTTTTTATTTATAATGCATCAATTACTTTCTAAATAGATGCGAAGAAGTAATTTATATTTCTGCTATTTATTTCTTTAACATACTTTAATTCGCTGTACTTGAAATCTTGGAAGTCAGTTTTAACATACTTCCAAGTGTCGTATCGAAAAGATTATATGAATGTATAAAATACATGTGGTTTTGATGACACTTAACTAATAATAAATAAAAAAAGGACCATAGTGCGAGGATGGAGATATTGGAACTCTTAAACTTCGAACTAGTAAGTTCATTGAGTTTGGGCTTAATTTATTTATCAGGTCAAATATACACCTATTATTATCGAACATATACCTACATCATACTTCATAGCGTGTTCTTTATTTTCTTAAATTAATATTTTATAGTTGTATGTTTAGTGGTCATTGAGACGATTTCGTATTCGAAGATCTGTTTATAGAAATTATATATGATTACTCTACTAAATCGACCTCCTACTTCTCAAACAAAAAAACAAAGGACTAAATACATATTCGGTAGATTATTCGTAATGAAAAACCACAGGTTAATTCAAATTCACGTGGAATAGCACGTCTGCAGTAATAAGAAGAATCGCAAGGCGTAATGAACTACAATGTATGAGATTACTTGCTCGAGACAAATGAGGACAACACCAGCTTAATGAAAAACATGACGTACAAAATACTAACTACTACTAAAATCCTGCATATGTCAACGTGTGTGCAGTCATATGGCTAAGGTGACTTGTGATCAAATGGTTTAGGGTTCGAATCCCATCTAGTGCACTACCGTCGTAGGCACACTCCCAATACAAGCATTTAGCTTAGCTGGAGGGGTTAACAAAAATACTAGTAATGTGTGACCTACGTTGCTAATATTTTCTTGAAAATAAAAAAAACACATCTTGAATATTCTTTGCGAAAGAGTATACCTAAAAAGTCAAGACAAGTCCTGTAGCAAAATTATTAAATTCTGACCTTTTAAATCTCGAACCTTTTGTAAAACTTAAGGTAACTACTATAGAATATTGTATCAAATACTAATTTCTCAGAAACAGGTACCATTTAGTTCTATAACAAATAACTATAATAAATAACGTATTACAATAACTGCGTAAGTGCGTTGCCGGCCTAGGTACGAGTAAGCTCTTTTCTTGAAGGTTTTTTGTGCAGACAATCTGCACTGCACTGCACACACAACTTTGGATAAATACATATGTAGAGCAATATATATTTGCATATGCATATTTATACCGCGTAGACGATTAATTTATACTTGCAAATAAAATATATACCTACAACTGTAACATTAGTCCGTTTTTGGATATAATATACCCTATGGCTATACTTTTGTTGCTCGGTCCTGCAGACGCCGCATCCCGTTTCAGTTGCCTCTCAAAATTTCTATTGTTGTATTTAAGTTTATATATTTATTTATATTTCTAAAGTGTTAAGTAAGTACTGCATAGCTTCATCAAGTTGATTTATAAATAAAATATTTTTTTTCCAACGTAATTAAGTTACACATATATCCTTAAGTCTGTATCTCTTAAGGAAGTAGTAGTCCCGTAGGCAGAAGTGTATTAAACACTCACATTTTGGTAATTAGAATTTGGTTCGGATAAAGTAAAAGGGGCAATCCTCTTGAAGTCAACTAGTATATGACTGTGTTTATACTGTCTGAGAAATCAGTCTGATTCCTCAGTCGTCTTTTACAAAACCCATGGGATTAGATACGGTGCCTTTTTCTTCTCCACCGTCAACCACACGTCTACTAAAATACCAGAACATATGTATATATATGTACTTCTGTAGTTTTTTGTTTTTATTTTATAAGTTACTAGCTTTTACCCGCTACTTTTTACGCGTAGAATTTAGAAACAAGTATCTTAATTTTTATTTCTGAAGAGACGCGGTAATATGGAGCCTATATTTTAAGCTAGACCTCTGGCAGTACATCTGTGAAATGCGTTCTTTTTTATGCAGTAATTTTTGCGTCAGCATATGTTGACGTTGCCTAATTGAGAGATAACGCGTGCAACAGGCGCTAGAAGGGATCTGGTTGACTTACTAATATAAAGCTGTTCCCAGGTTTCTCCTATATCAAGCGCATTATAGCACACCGTGTGGTTTTAGTCGATCCGATTCCTACACACCGTTCCGAAAAAAAAAAAAGGTTGTTTGTGCATGAATAGCAATGCTATTGATTCTATTGCTGTTATATGTATGTAGTTTACTATTGTTTATTGTCCCTTGTAAAATAAAGTTAATTCGTTCACGTTCCATAGAAATTATTAGTTCTCTTTCAATCTTATCCAAGAACTTCAATGTTCATCGTAGTGTGTGAGTTACCATTATTTTTAAAGACAAAGATTATATCGCGATCTGATCGCGTTACGTAAACAAAGTTTAACAAACGAAAACTGTACCGCTTAACATATACTCGTATGTATCGTGTTTACGTTAGCGATAGGATCAGGTGTTGGTTGGAAATATGTAATAACAACTCAACCGCAACATAAAAGAAGTATTCTGAAAACATGCAACTTTAATAGTTTCATAAAAGTATATTACTACTTTGTAAGTCCGTCGATCGATGAGCATCGTTTGAATTACAATATAAATTACCTACGTAAATGTTTAAAACAATGAGTAGGTAGTAAGAGTATTGCTGGCAGTCGGAACGTCTTTATAAGTTTCAAAACATAATCGCTGGCCAAGAACTGTTATGGACATAATGTGCAGTCGAACAACACCAATCAGCGTAGGTTGAATATTAAACCTATAAAAATAAAGAAAAGAACTAGGTAATCTTCTAAAACTTATAAAACCCATCAAATTAATATCTAGACATGTTCACGACACTGCGCGCGAACCTTGAACTGACGGTCAACTGCTTGAAATTCAAGTAGGGTTTAATGTGAAATAAAACAACAACTGAATTCTGATCTGACAGTGACAATTTATTAAATTACAACAATTGTTTTCCACTCTAGTAGTGTAAACAAATGGTAAAACTAAAGGAATATCTTTTTAATTCTTTCATTAATAGACAGGAACAAATGAACGAGACTTTGTATGAGACTCATAGTTCTAGAGATGAGCCCGTATCTTTTAATGTGTATCCTTGATTGTGTGTCCTCCTTTGTTGAACTAATGTGGACGCCGCGCCGGAGGAAGATTACCTACCCCGATAACAACACATATTTGTTGAACATTTTGTTCTCTTGCCTCACAAATGACTTTTTAATTAGCTGAACAACATTGATAAGCTATCTTGTATTAAGTCTTTAGATTTAAGAAAAAGTTTATCATCGTAGATTTTTATAAAACTACTATATTTTACAATTTTCATATTTGTGTGTTTGTTTGTTTATATGCCTGCGATTTTCTAAAAAGCTACTAATCCGACTTGAATAGGGTTTGTCATATTTAAAATCATTTTTTAGGGAATATTTTAGTCACCATTTGCCGTGATCCTGACGTACAACTTCCGCTGCTTCCACATTCATCAGTAATTTCATACACGCTCGACGGATACGGGTTCTTCTAATATGTCCATTCTTGACTAGTAATAATTATTGTAATTTAGTAGTCTAATACTAATGTAATAAAAAATAATTATGCTCAACACATCTCACACACGGCCACCACGGACACCAACTCGCCAACACACAGAAGCCTTATAAATCCTATGCACTCATCCTTGGGTTTTTCAATAAGTAACTTGTTTGTGATTAAGTTTCGTTCAATGTAAATTACTGTTTACTTTTTCATAATGTGATTTATTTCTTTATATATATATATTTGTTTTGAATCTAATTTGATACCGTTTTAGATATAAAGACCCGTCACATAGTGTCTTGGAATCAATTTAAAAAAATACCTACAATCAATATAAATAAAAAATAAGTTAATATTCCATGTTATAAAATGAAATTCTTTTTCCAAGAAAAATAAATAATAAGCGCAACTTGAACAAGAGAGCTCATTGATGCATTGAAGTAACGGTAACTTTTGTGCCTCAAAGAGACTGAAGATGTACTTAGAATATAGAAATTTGGATAGGAAGCTGGCTAGCTTCATGAACGATTTCCGTTCATAACAATACAAAAATAAATATTTTTTAATATATAATATAACAGCAGTAACAATTTCTTCAAAGCAAATTAAATAGTATTGCAAAAGTATAAGAACGGTAATCCTGTCCTAAAAAATTACGATTTTGTATGTCGGCGCAATCAAAGGACCTAATTAGAAGTCCGTTGCTCAACTTTGATTCCGCCGACATTCTTCGTGACGTAACCGTTGGTGAGTGAAATAACATGTAAAATTGTGTTGCAATTCGAGCCTTTTTTAGTGTATTTATGTTGTTCTAAAAATGCAATTTTCAACTAGTTACTGAAAATTATTCATTCAGATTTGGCAAATTCTCTAAAAACGGGTGATTCGATTTGGATCCAAAAAAAAATTCATGACCTTTTTGCGACCTATATGTTTATCGTTTCGGAATAGATATCAACATTTGACCACAATTGTACAGCTTTTTTAGTAATCAATTTCGATCGGATTAAAAAAATAAGCTATAAAAATTTAAATGTACTTTTACGATTGGTATGGTACTTTATGATGGCGCAAAGTGCATTGTGGACGCCCTCTACCCCACCTATAGGAAATTAAGTCAAGTGAGTTAATCAACCGCACTCGGCTTTTGCGTTTAAAAGTAGCGTATGTTCATTCCCAGGGTTCGAAGTATCCACGTACCACATCTAATCAAAATCGGTTCAGCCATTAAGTCATGAAAAAAATAAAGAAAAATAAATAGATTAAATTAGCTTTCGCTTTTATAATATGAGTATAGATTTCTCGATGCGTTATATAAAATAATACTACTTTTATAGTTATTTTCCTATTACTAATTACACTATCGATCATCTCATCAATAGGCGACTATCCACGTCTGTCTATTCCAAGGAAAAAACCAATTATCTGGGAAACTCGACTCAGTTGGACCACAGTTCTTTCACAAGTTGTGCTATTAACGCTTGACATTTGTTATGAATTGCTTGCAAGGTGCAACAATAGTCGGTTTAATTAAGAATTATTGAGGGGAGAACTTTCTTCTGCTACTGGTACATATCCTGATTTTCGTGAGGTTAGCACATTCAGTTATGTTTTGGGGTGGTTTCTCGTGTTTAGTTCTAATAATTCTTGTATTCTTTAGAAATTGGGCAATAACTTTTAACGGTGGTGCTGCTACAATAGGTAAAATATATATAGTTTTATTGGTAAATGTTAGTGGGTGTTAGTGATTTAAGATGACTAACAATTGAATTATCTATTATCTTAAGGCCTTCACATAATAAGCGAGAGAGAGAGAGAGAGAGAGAGAGAGAGAGAGAGAGAGAGAGAGAGAGAGATATTCATGAGACTGTAGTGGTGTCTTTACACGAGAATAAAGTGATTTAAATAATAAGGTAGAGTCCTTTTCGTATATAGACTTACGATTACAATAATAAGAATATGTCGAGCCTAGGCACGAAATAGAAAACACAAAAAAAACATTAGAAAAACAATGCTTGCATTCTATTGCCGAGTGAGTGAGGGCACCGGAGGCCCTCTTTTACTCTTTGCCATCCCCTCATCCCAACTTAATAACCCTCAAAGGCGTGAGCGTGGCTTAATTTTTGTGGTAATGTTGTAATAAATGGTTGCTCAAATGAGTGCTCCAAATTAATCAGCAATCACTTACATAGAAGATACATAGCTTCATAAGTTTGACTTTTCTAAACAACTTTTCGAGTTCTAGTGTTTTTTCAGATAATTTAATATATAAAAAATATGGATACTGTATTTTTTTATACTATAGGGGAACAGATGAACTACGAGAGGGGAAAGAAGAGAGGAGGGCTGAGGAGGGGGGAGGGTGAGGGGAGAGTGGGAGTAGGGCCTCCGGAAACCTCATTCATTTCGGGGAAATGCAACGCAAGCATTACTTCACAACCGGTTTTCTGCGGTTCTTGTGCCTAAGCATGGCTCTACCACTGAAAGTACTGAGCACTAAGTATATTAGGGAAAGGGCGGTTAGAAAATGATATTACTTATATAGATTTATTAAGGGGTTTAAGCAATACAATAATTCGAACTGGCTGGTGTCGGGAAGTATGAGCTCTACCTCTCCATCTTTTAAAACTAGGGTTCGTGCTCTACTCGTCCGTAAGCTGGCAGAGTCACTATGTAAATCTTTATATATAATTATGTACTATTTTATTTACATATATTATTGCGTATATTTATTATTTATGTGTGTTTGTTTCTTATGTCGATATATTTTATGTTTATACTACTATTTTTCTTTTGTACAACTTTTTTTTCTTAGGACACCTATTTTCATGCTTTTTAGTGCCCCTACCTCACTCATTTACCACCTGATTGCAGATAACACTTTCATACGCTTCTATCGTAACTCATGGGACAATGTACAACAATTAGCTGAGAAAGGTATGTCTGCTATTACGGCGTGGCTAGAGGATAGCTTATTATCACAAAACACCACTAAAAAAAAATATTGTATTCGAATTATTTTTTGATGCAGCAATTATATTTGCCGTAAACATTCGGAAGGCTCTTTTAACCTATTACACTCAGAAATGTCATTTTCAACGTCACTTATGATCGTAGTATATTTCGGGTTACATTTTATTTATATATAATTCTACGTCGCCATTGAATCGAGATAAGAGGGTAGTTGTAAATATATGAATGTTATGCATTGCATTGCAAGCTATTAGTTCCATATTACCTATCGGCATATAAAATTTTATGATAGCAATTAGTGCAATATTGCGGGTAGTTACATAAAATTTAGCAATATAAACAGAGAATCCAGAAAACGTTTTGTTTATTAAACAAAAGTTGCAAGTTTCATTTACTACACTAGTAGTTGCGTACAACTACTAGTGTAGTACATTTCTATTTAACAATATATATTTTGTATATTATTAACAGTTATATACTTAACAGTATATAACAGTATATATATATATGTGATACTAGCTGTTACCTGCGATTATTATGCGGTATTTAACAAAAAAGTTATTGTTCAGTTCGCAGAGTTAACGATAACTTATTATTTCTGTATTTCGCTTAAAGAAATACCTATGCCAATTTTAATGAAATTCTTCTTTGAATCGAATATTATAATTATTTTTATTTTTTTTCGTGAGGTCCAATTTTTTTTCTAAAATAAAAGTAGCCTAAGTTACTCCTTGTTATATCAGCTATCTGCCAATGAAAGTCCCGTCAAAATCGGTCCAGCCATTTCAGAGAGTAGCCGGAACAAACAGACAGACAGACAGACAAAAATTGTAAAAAAAAAATGTTTTGGTATATGTACCGTGTATACATCCACATGCACTTAGTAAAAAGCGGTTATTTTAATATTACAAACAGACACTCCAATTCTATTTATTTGTATAGATGTGTAAGTGACAGTAGTTTATTAATGTATAATAGTTGTGTTCACTTTAACATTACTTAGACATATAACATTATTTAAACATAGACATTTTAATAGGCTGAGACAAGCAGTGCGGTTCTGTAAGTTATATTTTATTATATAAACTCTTTGATTATTTCATTTTGTTTTGGTTAGTTCTTTTTTTAGTTCTAATTGTTTATTTTGTCCCAGTAATCTGTATTTGTTTTTATTCTCATTATAGTTATAGATTGAACAATACACTGAACAGAAATGTGAATCCAGGAGCTGAAATATTTATTTCCTATAGTAATAATAATGATACATCTCTCATTGCGGTTACCTTACTTATGCGCTGATTAAAAAAAATATCTGTTTCAGGTAAGCTGTTGGAGAAAATAATCAGTGTATGACAGTAAGTTTTTATTTAGAATATTGTTAAAGTGTAATAATAAATATGTATTGAAAATATGTTTCTAACATTAGAAGTTATACAAAAACCCTCTACCGCCAGTCATGTAAAGAGCCAAATCTAAAGTAATGGAAGCTTTTTCTTTGCAAACAACCGTCGCGACCCGTTACCATAGTTACGTGTCGAGCCTTTCCTTTATTTTTGTCCAACAAAGGGCTGCCATGCCTGTTATTATATATAATACATAATGCTCCAATTATTGCCGACTCGCTAGAATAAAACGGAGACTACGTGGTTGACGAGAAGTCTTTTTATAGCAATGAAATGTTGATGTAGGCATGTCGTATTAATTGGTCAGATTGTAAACTGTATTTTCGGATTTCTTTTTATTTTATTTTTTTCACTAACTAAGCGTGTACCGTTGTCTGTAACTTTTTCTATCACTAGAGCTTAGGTATTTGCTAAACCGAATTACTCCCTGTTGATCTATTAATCGCCAGTAGTACCATGTATCAACGCTATTAGTACCCATCGTTTAACCGCTACAGCTATCAGTAATCTGATGTCTTTTCGTAAACTATATATGAACCACACTGCTACGGCCTGATACAATGGTGTTCAAGGTACATACTACAGTAGAATATTTGGCCCGTATCAGGAGGCAAACATACTACTTGTAAGTTGAGTATTTTAATCTAAATATGACATTACACAAGTTAAGATCAAATGTTTTTTTAATAATGTTTAATTAAATATTTTGAAAATCTTACAAATGATATTTATTAAATTAAACTATTGTATTTCGGGAATGCCCGACTAGTTTTAGTTTTTATTCTAACTTACAAATAATGAAATTAAAAAAATAACAAAAAAAATTGGCGCTTTGAGGGCCTGAACTGAACTCAACTGAAAGAAAGAAAATATATTTATTTTGTTCTCATACAAGGCAAGAATACCAAATTCGTCAAACGTAAACGTAAATTGCGAGCTTAAGATCTTTTTTTTTGATGACTGGGTTTAAGATTGTAATGGATATATTTCGCCTATGATGGCGAAGGAGTCTTTAGTCCAAGGGTTCATTCTTCTTCTTCTACCCAGCTTAAAATCTTGAATGAACCTTGAAGCTGTCATTAAAAATATATAAAATTCTACAATATACATTTAAAAAGGAACGAAATCCTAAGTACAACTATAGCTACAGTTTTATATAAAACCGAAATCTTGAATACCTAAAATACGGTATTCCTAAGGGACATTGTTATAACCGCCTCGCTTCGCGGATTAGCTGTTGCAAGATATCTTTAATATTGTACTGGAGGCAACCCTTCCTGATATATTAATGAATAAAAGGGCTATCTCATTCCGAGGACATTATACTCATCATCATGTGCAGTTGGAAGGCTTTGATGTTGGCTGTGATTTTTTTTTTTTTAATATTTCTGGTACTTAAATGTCCGAAATTCAAAAAGTATTTATTTCAATTAAAGGCATATAGGTACAAGATTTTGTCATTGGTAAGTCAGAGACGAAAGTGCTTGGACAAGTTTACTTTTTTTAATTATTATTGTTATCTTCAAATGTTTTATTAGTCATACCTTTCAGTTTATCTCCAGATATAGAAACTATAAGGGGAGAATTGTTGTCACAACTTAATCTTCAAATTGGAACTGTGATCTTACTACTATCGAAATTTGAGTGTTTGGATGGATGTTGGTTACTCAATCATGCGAGAACGGTTGAACTCATAGATAGATAATGGTATAAAAGAAGAATGATATAAAAGATCAGAAGTCGCGGGAAACAGCTAGCAATTCGTTTTTTTTTATTAATTGAACTGAATAAACATTAAAAAAGGAATTGTTTCAGTTGCCAATTAAAAAGTAGAGCGTTAGTATTCGAAATTCTTTTGTTTAATTATGTACAAACTTTAAATTACGTTCCTTTAGTTTTGCATGTATAGTACAATAAATTAGAAAATTACTAGTGTTAACAATGTTGATCATTACCCTTAGAAATTGCGTGTTGCATGCAAGCATTATGCAGACAAATACCTTAGTTTTACCTTGAAAATAAAACTATACGCGATATATGTAGACATTGTTCCCTGCAAATATTATCTTAACAAATAGGTAAGAAAACATTGTAGGTCATATTTCAAAAGACATTATTAGTACCATTAGAATATTTTGTATGTGAACATGGTTTCGCGAATATCTTACAACTATGCGATCTAAGAATTTAAGATGTCGTGAAAAAAACGGCAAATTACAAGAAAAAGTAACTTCTACCCTCTTCTACCCGGAGACTAGAGTACGAGTCTAGAGTCGCGGCGAGATTTTTTATGGCCTTCCTCAATAAACGTGATATATAAAGCAAAAATATTTTTTCAAATTGAATCAGTAGTTCCTGAGATTAAACAAACAAACTCTCAGTTTTATAATATTAGTATTGATTTTAAGCTTTTGTTTTACATGATCGTGACACACGGAAGCGTTTCAAGCCAAGTTCAAGCCATAAGAATAATGAAAGAGTTTTTATAGATTGCAAAACTTGCACCAAATAATTGAGTTTTTAAAGTAGAGAAGTGCCTTCATTGCGCCTATCATGATGAATCGTAAACTGTGCTATTTAAAGACTCCTTTGCAAGGTACTTCAAAGAAACGCAAATATTTATTTATTTATTTGTTTATTTAAAAGCTAATGCACAAGATGCACACAGGCGGACTTAATGCCAAAGGCATTCTCTACCAGTCTACCTTAGGGTGATGTGGAAATGACTGAAGTAGGTGCATTAAAAAGTATTAGTAAATAAATTAAAGTAAATAAAGGAAAGAGATACGGGTATAATTATTGTATTAAGAAATAAAATAAAAAATATATTTAATAACATACATTATCATACACGTAGAAATTCGAGATAGTTGTAGTAGATGCCAACCTTATATACCTTATATATATATATATATATATATATATATATATATATAAGGTTGTTATATATATATATATACATATATATATATATATATACATATATATATATATATATATATATATATAATAGAACTGCCACTTTTTTCGATCAGTTTCTATAACGTTATAGAACTATCTCGAATTTCTTGTATTGTATTTAAATAAAGTAAGAGTTGTATGTCAGATCAGTTGACAACTGGATCTCGAATAGTAAAACCACAGTAAATTATGGATGTTTCTCGTAGAGAACTTCGACTGCGTTTACTCACGAATTTCGCTTAGGTCGAAAAGCGACTGAAGCAGTGCGCAATATATGTGCAACGATGGGTGAAGGCGTGTTCTCTTACGATACCACGAAACATTGGTTCAGAAGATTTAAGGATGGAAATTATTACCTATCTGATGAACCTAATCCAGGACGACCTCCTACAATAGATCTAGATGAGTTAAAAAGACGCAAAGAAATGGATCCCAGGTTCACTTCACGTTGTCTGGCAGAGCAGCTTCAGTGTTCTCATACTACAGTAGAAAAACAACTCCACGCTTTAGAAAAGAACTAGAAATATAATTTTTGTTTGCAAGATGAGTTGACGCCGTTTCAATTTCAGAAGAGAGCTAACGTGTGCATGGTACTACTTAGTTATCATCGTACCAATGAGTGGCTGAGAAAGTGGGTTATGTACATATTTTTTTCTCGGAAGCGCCAGTGGCTTGGACCTGGAGAAGCAGGACTACCGACCAAAAAATCTGACACGAGTAAAAAAGTTCTTTTAAGTGTATGGTGGGGAATAAACGGAATTATATACTCGGAGCTGTTGCCATCTAACACTATAATCACGGCCAATATTTATATGACCAACTGTCATATCATATCAATATATATTCATTCATATTCTTATGCACGATAATGCTCGGCCACATGTAGCAAAAGCGACTCGTGAAAAATCACTTTCGCTTGGCTGGGCTGTGATTCCTCACTCTCCGTAGCTCTAGACATTATACCCTCAGATTATCATCTATTTCGTACCCACTACTTAGCAAATAAAAAAATTAAAAATGAAGACCAGCTTAAAAGTGACCTTACCACCTTTTTTTGATCAAAAGCCTAAAAACTTCTACGAGGAAGGCATTATGTCTCTGCCAGCGCGTTGATGATAGAAAACGACGGGCTTATATAGTTGAGAAATAATTTGATTTAGTATACTTAAAAAGTAAATAAATTTGTGTGCAAAGATGACGGGTTTATAAGTTGCCATCCTAATAGTTTATCGTTGAGATGTATCTGCCAGTTTATGGAAGAGAAGAGCTCGAACCTTAGTCTTAAATAACAGGCGACTAGGTGCCATCCTGATTAATATCTTAATAGTTGTTAGTAACTTTAGAATTTGAGGGCTGGCCTCGATTTACCTCGATTTTCCCATCATCAAATCCTGACTAGTTTGCAATGGGACCTACGCAAAAGTGTATCTCTTTCGATCAAAATAAAATTTTAATGTTTAAGATACATGAAAAATAATATCTACAGTCAAATATACATGTGAATTAGTTAAAAAAAAGGAATTATTAAGTATCCCATTTCCCCTGACAATTTGAAATATAAATAATACTACGTCATGCCACATGTTGGAAAGTCCATTTGAGTTCAGAAATGCAAGTATCCAACTTTAATACGGTACATTACGTAAACATGATAGGACCAACAGATATTATTCAGAATTGCATTTAAACTTCACCATTTCGACCACAGCTAGGGAGAGGATTATCTGGTTTGAGATAGAATATTTTAGTTTATTGTTATAGATGAATTAGTATAATGACAGGAATTTAATGGGAGATTATAATTTTATTACTAAGGTATAACAGGTATTTCCTGTTAATTTTTATTACATTCTGACTGAATTACACCGGCCGTTGTCACGAGCTGACGTGCAGAGGCTCAAGAAGGAGTCGAGAATCTAGGGATTAGGCACCTACCCTCACTTGGTCTTTCTTCACTATTAAAATTGTCCAAATTGTCGGTTTTGCACACAATACGAGTGCTAACTACACCCTCTTGACCCTGGTGCTCATCACTAGGGCGGGAGTTGCATGATGACAGCATTCCAGGCTGTTGACAATCGGTATCCATCTTCGCTATTGAAAGTACTATTCTGGAGTAATAGTGATGATCGGTTGAAAGAACCTGTGACTTGTACAATTCGATCCAGTGGTTGGTTCCTGAGTTCGACAAAACGTTGAGAAATTAACAGGTATTTATACCAATACATACAAGATACGAAGAAGCGAGAAAGGTATGCCAGAATCGTAGCAAATGGAAGGAAGTGGTCTCTGCCTATCCCTATGGGAAAGAGGCGTGATATTATGTATGTGTGTATATATATACATATGCGATTAAGACCCGCATTAATTAACTTTTAATTACGTATACAAATTGCGAAAGTCTAAAATCATTTATTACGGAGTGCAAGTGTAACTTGTGATTTTGTTCTTTTGTTATATTTGAATATTACATGATAAGTATTAATTATATAAATAAATCGTAGTTTTTGTTTTTAGCCTACTTCTTTGTTTAACTCTATATACATATATATGAAACGATTAATCCGCAATTTGTTTACAGAATTTCAAAATTCTTTTTTTAATATAAAAAGCATCTTCCTATGCTAGTCATCGTAAAAAATTTTGTATTAGATCATGGGATATCAGGGGGATTTCACATAAGTGTTTCGCAAAGGAATTAAGAAGGCGCAATGAAGGCGTTTAACTAATTTTTAATAAAGTCAATTGTGTACCCTTTTATTAAATACATGAATGCAAACAAGTCTTGTTTATAGCCTAAAAGATACATACATACATCCAAACTTTTCAGTATGAACAATGATATATTTGCTTTTCCGCTGCACAAAAGCTAAAGTTTGACGTTACAGTCAATATACGGGGGTCAAACTGAAAGTTTTTTAGAAAATAAAAAACGGTATGATAGATAGATAGATAGAAAATTCTTTATTGTACACCACAAATTTAAACAGACGCAAAGTTAAACAGTTGATACAAGGCGGCATGTATGTACAATGGGCGGTCTTATCGCTAAAAGCGATGTCTTCCAGACAACCTTTGTATGGAAACAACGGAAAGAAAAAAAAGCGGTAGATGGTGGCGTACTATAGATGTTAAGGGACTGAGCGATAATACAACAAATATGGAGGTACATAGAGTAGTTAAATACACATACATAAACATTCCAATATGTATAAATACATACAAAAATATATACAAATATATATTCACACACACATGTAGATACATACATATATATACACACATATATATATATATATTTAACAAGGTACCAATAAGTCACAGTAGCGGAACGGACTTACAGTGCTAGGTAGTGCTTTTTCACTAGTGACTTAAAGGAGCATAGGCTTTGAGCTTGTCTAATTTCCACTGGTAGTGCATTCCACAAACGGATTGCAGTAACCGTAAAAGATTTTTCAAGGAACGAAGTGGTATGAGCAGGTACTTTCAGTTGTAGGTTTTCTGATGACCTTAAAGATCGTGAATGTGTACAGTGAAGAAACTCAAATCGTTCTTTAAGGTAGGAGGGTAACGACGGGTTGAACAAAATATTGTATAAAAGGGAGAGTATATGAGTGTTCCGGCGAAGGCGAATAGGTAACCACTTGAGTTGTTTTCGAAATTCAGAAATATGGTCGTATTTACGCAACCCAAATATAAATCTGATGCAGAAGTTTTGTAGTCTCTCAAGTTTATCTAGTTGGTTCTCGGTGAGATCGGGATAGCTGGCATCTGCATAGTCTAGGATTGGAAGAAGAAGAGAGTTAGCAAGTGCAATTTTGGTGGCGGTTGGGAGAAAATTCCGTAGCCGTTTCAAGGATCCTGCAGATGCAAACATTCGTCGACTTATTTCCTGAATCTGTGCAGTCCAAGTAAATTCCCTGTCGATATTTATACCCAAGTTTTTCACTACTTGACTGATATTGATGACAGTGCCATCAAATAGGACCTGTGGAAGTAGTGTCCACTCAATCTTTGAGACCTTTCTTGAACTTCCGACAATAATTAACTGAGTCTTCGAAGGATTCACCTGTAGACCATGCGATTTACTCCAACAACTAATCTCTTCCAAATCCTTGTTAATAATATTAAGGGCTTCAGATAATTTCTCCAATGGTGCATGAGTGTATATCTGTAGGTCATCAGCATACAAGTGGTAGGAAGAACGAAGTTTGTTTGAGATGGAGTTTATAAAGATTGCGAAGAGTAAAGGAGAGAGAACGCCACCCTGGGGCACACCACCTGACGTTTTACACCAAGCAGATAGAATATCGTCGATGCGGATACGTTGTTGGCGGCCACACAGGTAGTTACGAAACCAATCAGTTACCGTTGGAGATATGTTAAGTGAGCTAAGTATACCGAGCAGAATATCGCAATCCACCGTATTAAACGCATTGGAAAAATCCAGGAGCGTGAGTACTGTCAGATTGCCTCTTTCCATTTCGACTCTGACATCGTCTGTAATATTGACTAAGGCTGTTACTGTGCTATGGCCAGGTCGAAAGCCAGATTGAAAAGGATTGAGAAGGGTATTTTGACATAGAAAAGAGTGAAGTTGGGTATGGACAAGGCGTTCAATGACTTTGGATAGGAATGGTAGGATAGAAATGGGTCGATAGTCACAAAAGGATGAGGGGTTAGATTTTTTGGGTAAGGGAGTTATTTGGGCTTCTTTCCATACTGATGGGAAGGAGCCACTAGCAAGGGAGTAGTTTAGGATAAAAGAAATTGAAGGAAGGATTTCATCAAGGATAGGCATTATCATTTTGCGACCTACGCAATCACTGCCAACAGCGTTAGAAGTGATAGACAGTATACTCTTCTTAACATCACAAGCCGATAAATGATTAAACACGAATTGCGGAAAGCTAGGAGTAGGCAAAGATGAAAGATATTGTAAAGTATTTGCCTTTTCAGTCCTATCGAAAGTGGACACGGCAGAGAAGTGTTGATTTAGTGAATCAATATTTAAACTTTTGGAATTTACATCAAGTTTTGATTTGCCAACCCCTAATGATCTTAGAAATTTCCAGACCTTTGCTGGATCTTCGTTATTGATTGATTTATGGATGTATTGGCGTTGCGCATCCCTACACACTTTGTTGCAATGGTTACGGATTGCGATATATCTCTCACGGTTGTCAGTGTTTTGTTGTCTTTTAAGTTTTAGCTTTGCCACAGATTTTCTATGAATAATTTTCCGAATGTCCTCTGTCAGCCATGGTGATGGAGCATGTTTCAACTTTACAGGTCGCTGTGGTGAATGTTTGTCATACAGCTTGATAATATTGGCGTTAAAGTACTCAACTTGTTCATCAATTGAGTCATAGGTAAACAAAGGCGACCAATCAATTTCACTTGCATCTTTACGCAACTCGTTAAGGTTTATGCCACTAAAATTGCGTAGAAGTAGAGTTTTAGTTTTGGCCTTAGGAGGACGAACTTTGTAGGAAAGGTAAAGTAGATCATGATAGGAGAACGCGTCGGCAGTGCACTGACCATGCTTTGCGACGCGATCTTCCGAGGAAACCAATATAAGGTCTAAGAGCGAAGGAGCTGAATTCGGAAAGTGATGTGTAGAGTTGAGAGGAAGAATGGACAGGTTGACGGAGTCAGAGAGGGCACGAAATGCGGCGGACCGAGAGTCACGCTTTAGAAGGCAAGTATTAAAGTCACCCATTACAATGGTGTGAGAATAAGATGGGATCAGTTTTTCAAGAAGACATTCAAAGGAGGAGAAGAAGTTAATGTGTAGAGAAGGACAGTAGTAGACACCGAGTAGGACTTTGGTATGGTGGAGTTCAACTTCCAGAAAGAGATGCTCACCGGCATTGGCAGGTGGTGGTTGCGCTGACATATCAATGATTTTGTAAGGAATATAAGCACGAAGATATATGGCAACTCCACCACCACCGCCAACCGCTCGATCGTTTCTGATAAGCTTAAATCCAGGAAGGGAATACGAGATGGAAGAAAGGCATGGTTTTAACCATGATTCCGATATTAGTATACCATGTAGGTTATTACAATCAAAACTCACCAGCATATCCGGGAAATGTGCCGGAACACTTTGGGCATTGATATGCACAACATTGAAATTTCCAGGTTCATCAGAAAACTGCGTTTCAAGGTTTTCAGACAGTGAAGGAATACTAGTAAAGCTGCTATCATCGCTGCTAACAGAATAAAAACTGTCGGTATCGCTACTGTAGTCGGGGAATATCATATATATGGGGTAATAAATATAAAGAAGTTATAAATAAGTATATAAAATATTCAAAAGCAAATTAAATAATAGTAATAATAAAAAGTTCAGTTAGTTTCCACTGAGCTTCCATCTGCCAGTTGTGTCGAAGACTATACAAACTAAAAATAAATATAACTACAATACAGTAACTTAAGCTAACTAAATTAAATAAATTTAATTAAGTTGTTTACAATAAAATCCGTACACATTATCCTAAAACAAAAAAAAAAAAAACATCACACATTTATGCATAGGTAAAATAAGGAATAAAATCTAAAAAAAAATAAACAGTTAAAAAATGCAAACGTGGATTAATTATCCGATATCCAAATGCATGAAACCAACACAATGTCTTTGTGCTGTCAATTACTACATAAAAATTCAAGGTGACAAATAGTTTGTTTTGTTTATAAAATAAGTAAAAAGTAAAGTAGTGAGGGTAAAGGAGTAAGGCAGAAAGATAAAATCTTATCATATATACAAATATGGACGGATGTTATAGAGTAAACAGAGAGTGTACATATGAAGTAGTTTCACTTCTTAAGGCGTTTGGACTTGGTTACTTTAGAGTCAACTGGCGGTTTAGCGGTGTTTACCTGTTTTATCTTATTAAGCTCAGTCATGGTAATGATGCGATGCCTTAAGTCGTCGTGCCCGAGGACATAAATGAAGCCCTCCTTCGACCAGCACCGTGCCACTCCAAACTTCTCTCTAGCAGCCATGAAGACGGTGTGGCGTTGTTTCGTCAGAAACTCTGACATAGTAACACCAGAGCCTTTGAGCTTAGTCTTGGCAGACCATATGTCGTCCCTGACCGCAATATTGTCAATCTTAACAACTATAGGCCTGGGTGTCTTACCACCTGAGGATCGCCCCATCCGGTGACATCGTCTTATATTCACGGTTGAGAAGCTGGGGATGTTAAGTTTGCTTTTCAACAGGGCCGTTATCACCTTAGGAGTATCTTCCTTATTTTCCTCTGGTACTCCATGAAAGAGAAGCATTTTTCTTCTACTGCGCATCTCCAGTGAGTCAACTTGGCCTGCAATGACTTCTATTTGACGCTGCAGTGTGCTCATCGCTTCTGATATAAATTTCTTAAAAGTGAGAAAGTCAGCGGTTAAAGTTGATGTAGTGGCTGTAGAACCTGAAGTCATCTGCAGCTGCTGTTCAAATGAAGACATTCTAGTATGAAATAGGGAGTTCATTTCTTCCAGTGACATCTTGAGCAACTGTGCTTCCATGTTTTACTTTTACTGTTGTTATGAGTTCAATCAGGAAAATAACACTTTACTGGCAAGTAATTATTACAGAGTTTTCATGTATATTAGTTTATATGTTATAAAGTTTATTAATTTGAAAATATTTAAATTTAATATTGGAGCCAAAAATTTTTGCAGTGTACTCTCCAACTACCCACTCATATTGCTTTTTCAAGTTGTCTCCGTTCTTTTTTAAGCACCGTCGCATGCGATGGAACCATTGAATGAAGCAGTAATCCCACTCTTCTTTAGGGATTTCTTCTACGCTATTTTCAAACGCACCCACTTCAGCTTCAGGGTGCATAAAAATAATTCTTCTAAGTTTAAATTATTTTTTTGGAAATAAATAAATGTAACAAGGTGCCACGTCTGAACAGTAAATAGGATGATGACTCACTAACCCTTCAATAGACAAATATTCGATAGTCCGTCTGGCGGAGTGAACTGGTACTTTGGTGTACTACTTCTTAGGCGCTGCTGTCTTACATTTTCCAAAACAAATGGTAAACAATGACACCTCTGCCTACCCCTTAGGATATACAGACGTAATCTTATATATTTATTTATTTATTTAAAATCTTTATGCAAATTTCGTACACAGGCGGACTTAATGCCTAAGGCATTCTCTGCCAGTCAACCTTGGAGTGTTGCAGAGATAAAAGTGGTAGGTGCAAAAACGCACAACTAATTGAGGGAAATTGAGGTATATATATGTATATATAAACATACATATACATATTCTAAAGGTAATATTATAAATAAGTGTACATGTGATTGGATTGGATTACTCAAATATAATATACCAGTAAAATCACACACAGATATACATATACATATAAATTAACACACACACACACACACACACACACACACATACAGATATAATAAAAGTTTTAACATTCATTCATCAATCATATACTAACGCTGCGATAATTCTGCCAATTCGTTTTGAAGGATGTCGCGTACCCTTCTTTTAAATATAAAGCGATTAGTGGACATCCCGATTTCGAGTGGGAGAGCATTCCAGCATCCCATGTACATATGTATGAAAAACAAATAAAAATAAATATTTTTATTTTTTGTTCAATTTCACTGACCCCCGTTAAAAATGCTAACAGTGTTTGATTTCGATGAAATATCGTTACTTATTCATTCGATCGTACCGAGCGCAATCAATGTTTTTAGTTATTTTAAACTTTATACACATATAGTACATAGGCTGACCTGGTTACAAAAATCCTGCCTTGGTTACAATTGTAGTAGAATAAAATTAAAATAAGTCTACAGTTTGCGAAAAATCGCTTTACATACATACAAATGATTGTTGTACACAATCAATGTAAATAAACAATATAGAAAATATAATAACATGGCAATTATGCCTTTAATGCCCTCATGACACGATCCTCGTAGAGTCATACTGCAGGCGCCATTATATAAAGCGACACATAATTAACAACTTAACCTGTCAAAGGGTGAGGAGGATATCCAATTACAAGGTGGAAAGTGTAAAGTGCCACTCCAAGATATTTCTGCTTAAGTTCATACTATCGCGAAGAAATTAAACTATTTTAAAATGTAGTTAGTCACTTTATAGCTCAGAAGAGCAGTTGGTATTTCGTCCGTCTTGTTAAATGTAATATTTATGGCTTAGAATACTTAGTGATTATTGATTAAAAACTATGAGGAAAAAAGATCAGGCTTGGGACATTTTTATTAACTTCATTCAGTTCTGCAATTCTAAGATTTATTTTTTGCAATATCAATATTATATCTATTAATTTTAATATTTTACGTTGTAGAGCCATGCTTAGGCACGGATGAGCCGGTTCGACCGGTGCGATACCACGGCCTTGCTTTTACTCCCCAATTTATTTGTATAAGTAATATTCTTTTCTTTCCTTTTTAACCATATATTTCCTAAAAGTATTCAAATGACGTCAAGAGAGTTGCCCTCATTACGTAATAGGACTAAATTATTATCGGCCAAATGTGGGCGTTAATCGTAATTTATATAACCGTGAGTTTTTGAGTTTCTGTCTTTTTAGGTAAAAAAAGGAACCTTTATAACATCACTCTTTTGTCCGTCTGTCTGTGTGTCACCACCGATTTTGTCAGGAACGGGTGGACAAATTGAAATTTATTCCAGATTTTACATACACATGCTTTATCACACTGTTCTTGTTCTTATCCTCGCATTCCGCATTGCGACTTTTGTCAACTATAATGTTTTTGTGCATATGGTTGTTTAAACAAATTAGTGAAAGTGTCTGACGGTTGACGTATTTAAATAGTTTAAGTCAATGACCTAGTATTATCTAGTTTAGTTATTTTTTGTTTTTGTTTAGTCTACTTAGTTATTTCTTGTTTTAGTAAACGACTAATTAGATAATACTTACGAATAAATGAAATAATTCAAAATCAAAACTATTTGAGTCGTCAGGTTGTATATTTTTATAATAGGTAAACAAACATTTCAACTAGTCATTTTTTTTTACAATTTGCGTTCTTCTTTCTAACAACTCTTGCATAATTTGGTCTGCCTTGATTTACGATGGATCTTCAACTTTTCAGAATCCAAAATTAACAACTACATAAAAATATGTATATGAATTTTTAAAATTTTGTAAGCTGAGTTTACCGAACCATTTTTGTATAAATGCTGGGTGGAAACAACTTCACTATATGAATAAACACTCTAAAACCAACAAATAAGTAGACGTAGTTTAATAGTCATCGACAACAACTTTTTCTACAGTAAATATGGCATTGTCTGCGTGTCAAGAAAGTGTAAATCACTAAACTGTCATAAAAAAATAGGTTACATTCCGACTTATAAATATTGCTTGATTTTTGCGTAATATCTGCCCCGTTTTCATGATCGTCGATATTTTAGCGTTGTCCGCACATACACGTGTTTGTAACACAATTTATCATGGCTGAAATATCAATAACTTTGTGTTGCGAGGTCGACGGTTAGTAATGGTGTTGTCTGCACTTAAAGGGTTACAGGCGCGCCAATAGGCATAATACTATCGTTTTTATTGACGCGATACTTTCGTTCATGTTTGTTAGCATTAAGAGATATTTTAACATGAAGTAAAATACCATAGACAATAAAAAAAATTGATAACTTCTTATTATAAAAACAGCATTAGGCCTCAGATGAATTTATAGTAATATTTAGCTTAAAATATGTATGTGTAACGTACGCTTTTTGTCTTCCTTAACCTTTGTAAAAAAGCAGTATTAAAGCCCCCGTGAAAGTTTTGATATTGAATATCTTATATGACTGTAACATTAGAGGGCTGCATCCCTTTTTCTAAAGACACAAGTACCTGGTAGCAGAAAGAGGAACCTGAGACCTAAGGAATAATCGAGAACTAAAGTTTTCCGTGCATCTGCTGATATAAAATACACTTATCTGACCGGAAATGTTTAACCCATAGTCATTTGATACCTAGCCACCTTTGAAGTTAATTTATTTATTGGTAGGTAACTAAAAAAAAATATATTATATTTTCTATGAATGGTATTAGCAGTCTGTATGCTTTAATCGTTGTCGAACCGCTTTAGTGTTATCTCCGGCGATATGAATATGAAGTTTTGTTTTGACACTTCCACAGAGATGGAACTCAAATGATTTATAGGAGTTTGTCTGCTTCAACTGGACAGAGATTTATGTCAGATTGTTGCGGTTACTTAGTTTAGACAAGATGAACAGCTTGGCGTTTTAAGACTTTCATTCTGTTAACCTTGTGTCCTTTTAATCTAGTGAGCATTTAACTCAGTTACAGAAGTTCTTGTTAGTAATGAAATAATTTATTTGGTTATTATTCTAGAAGATTATTTATGTATGAGATTTAGTTTAGGAACTTATCTGTAGCGTTATATACATATACATATTAGAATATAAACTGTCCCAGCCACATTTATATTTACTTAAACACACGTGTGTATTTCGGGGAGGCCCAACTAGTTTCGATCCCGAGAGGAGACCTTTCTCAATGAGCAAGTCGTCCAGTCGTGACGGTACCGAACGTCACACATATACTTACATACATACATATGTATTTACAGCAGCTCTGTGAGGAAATTTGTTAAGAAGAAACTAAAATAAATACTCCGTTTAATATAATTCTTAATTTAGAGTCAGAAATAAATGTTTACCTTTGTCTACTTGCTTGATTACTTACTTATACTCAAATTGATTATATTATATGTGTAAATTCTTTTATTAACTTTTTTTTCAATATTGATGTCAATTTATCTGTGCTTTAAATAAGTACATATTTTTTTCAGAAATTTATAATGATAAACGAGCAGACGGGTCACCTAATGGTAAGTGATTTCCGCCTCCCATGAAAACTTGAAACTCAGGACTCACTATAGTGTTCTCCGCCGTTTACGGTAGGGGAAAGATAGTGGAAGGAAAAGGGTTGAATCTCCGGTAATTTTACTCACTCGGTAACACAATGCAAGCATTGTTTAATATAGCCGGTTTTCTGTGAGGCCGTGGTAATAGTTCGATCGAGCCAGCCCATACGAGAATGGATTGGAGATTGGTTTGAGAATGTAATCAGTTTAAATAGTAGATAGAATTTTTTGAATTTGACTTACCAAAAATGTTTAAAGCGCATGCACCAATATGTCGGTTACATTATTTGTTGCTAAGCAATAATTATACTTATTTTTATTATTATAAAACAGTTGTATTAAAAAAAACGTAAATAATAACAATATAAAACAACATTTCTTAAATCGTTTAGCAAGCTTCCGAAAAGTCCCATTGTCCAGTTCACTGCACTCACCTACATCAAAGACACGAACTCATAAGAAACTGGAAGCTTAGTAGCTCCCCTCACTAATGCATCTTGAGAAATACCCACTTAATCACAACTGAGATTTACCTCATGCAGGGTACCGCATACAGGGTGCTCTTGTTTACAAAAAGGACATTAAAATGTTATGGTTCTATAACTATCTTCTAAATGAATCAATTATTTGTTGACCAGAATTGTTGTATTCATCATGACTTCTCATCAACTGCAACAGCCAGTTCGAGTTATAGGTTTGCTATCTTAAAGTGCTCAAGATTGACATTAGAAATACCATTTTCCTTCAATTGGTTTTTCACTCCGGATTTTCTTATATTAAGCTCCTATAGTGCCAGATTGACGGCAATCGGCTTGGCCTATACTACATTGGCACCAAGGTCTAATTGGTGGTGCAAACCGTTTTAGTCACTTTGCCTATGTATGTTTATATAGCATTTTTGATGTATTGCAAAATTAACTGTTACGTAGGCCAAACCAAACCAAACAAAGTCGAACCATCCAGCTTAACTGAATTGCCACGGCTACTGTACAATATGTTCTATACCATGTTACAATACACTTTTTGTTTTTTATAATACTTTATCTTTTGAAGGGTACCATATTTACAAATTGTGTTCTAAGTAGGGAGCCTTAAAAGCCAATTTGTCTCACAGCAGACTTTTCAGTTGTTGTTTTTTTGTACACGTTAAGAGCGAAATTAAATACCTAAGGGGATACTACTATACTTTCTAGAGGAATTGAATTTTTGTTTTTATATGAATATGTGTAATTTATATTAAATATGAAACATTATAATAAAGTTAGTTAAAAGTGCAACTCAAATTGAGAATGTCAATTTGGAAAATGGTAGTTAAACTTTTTTGTAATATCGTGTAACTAATACGAAAGAAATATCTTAGAGTATTATCCCTATTACAAATCAACCATAAACTAGTGCATTAAATTGGTTATAACACATATTAATACACATATTGATCATTTAAAATTCTATGAACATGTTACAAATCAAATTATATTTCTTAATGAATTGTACTTCATTCTAAAATAAATTAACTTTCAATGTCTCCTTTTAGTATCTCATAAAACATCCATTACTTTAATACTGAAATAGATTTAATGTTTGTTGTGATTAAAATGTTATTAGTTTTCAATGTAGTAGTAACGACTCTGAAAGCTTCTATGGTATAAAGTTTTAAGTAGAATGATGGATGTTTATTCTTTGCCGTTAAAACTATTTAATTATGAGTTTCAGATTTGATTAACGTTTATATTTTATATCAATTATACACAGTTCAGTATTGATGTGAAGTAAACTCTTCTTGGGTAAGTATGATTAAGGTTAGAAATAATAAAAAAAAAACAGTTTTCTTCTCCATAATACACAGACATATCAAACAACGTACATATCAGTGCCAAATCTAGGATATCTTATAATATGGATTCTATATAAGTACATACGCTCTACCTCTATCCCTAAAGCGTTTGGCGAAGGTTTGTTAAACACCTTCAGCTTCTAAACATAGATAATCTAGACACTTTTTGTACACAATACAAGACAAATAATAATAATAACTTGACACATCTCACACACGGCCGTCTGATCCCAAACTAAACAGAGTACTATGGTAACCAGACAGCTGATAGACATACTTATATATTTCTAAATACATACATATTATAGATAAATTATATCCAGACACGGCACAAATGATCATGGTGGGTGGTGGTCATCTCCTGGGTGGGAATAGAACCCATGACCTCTGGCTTAGCAGTTAGGGTCACTAACCAATAGACCAACAGGCCAGTCAAACGCACATATACATAATAAGAAATATTTAATTATTATTGAATAAAATTAGTTTTATAAACATTTGTCTTGAGCGGGCGCCTCTCTTACCCGCGACTGCATCTGTTACAATGAAGGACTTTGCCTCTCTGCTGTCGTCAGGTGCACAATCTTTTACATCAAAAGTAAAATCATAGTATGCATTTTTCTAGTATCTGTAAAGAACTTTAGCGAGTCTTTTGTACGCCACCATGACATGCACATCTTATGTTCCAAAGCGTCGCTAGAAAGAGAGGGAAAAAGCTCCAAACTGTCTCAAGTAAAGTACCGTAACTGTTAAGGATCAGGGCATTGTTGTTTAGGCAAAAAAAATCATTTTGAAAAAAAACATCTGGTTAGTAGTAAACCCGAATTCGAGGGGTTTACTACTAACTACTGAAGACTTTGACTGTCCACTTCCTGACTTCATCATCAGATCTGCGCCAAGATGCCAAATTATAATATTGTCATTCAAACTACATATACATACAATGTTTTACATCGATACAACGATTACCTTTTTATTATCTTTTTATCTTTTCTATTAGACAACTCCCGTACTAGGAATACAAATATGCAAACAACGGACAACTATTTGTAGATCACATAAAATTTTCGTCCCGTGGGGAAATCGAACCCACTGCCTCCGGCTCAGCAGTCAGGGTCAGTAACCACTAGACCAACAGGTTAGTCAATTAGAAGTAGATTAACTTGACTTTGAAGATTTGTTTATTTAGTTCGTGAATTGGTTACAAGGGAAACTAATAAAATTGAATGAAAAATAATAAATTGAGATCTTATAGTTGCCGGCAGAAATTGCACTTAGCGATACCACTTTGTACATATAAATTTTGTATCCTTACTGTTAAATATAGTAAAGGTGTACAGTTGCAATACAGTATATTATATTATACGTATTCTATTCCATTCCACTGTATGTACAATACAACACAACTAAATATTTCATGTATAAAACACAAGTATCCCAATACATAAATATTCCCAAGCCTCTTCGTTACACGTCTTCTATCAAAGGATACTTGTTAATAAACTCACTATACGTTACCTTTCAAGAGTTTTCAGAAACAGTAGGCCGTAAATCCTGTCTGCAGGGGATATCTCATTACGAACTTTTGTTTGGAGACCAGTTACCGCCTTCCGTTACCGCTTTGTTATAACTTGAACTATTTATTTCTTTTCTGTTCTTGTTGGTAGGTAATTTTTATGTTACTTCTTTCTGATTGCCAAATTACCGACAGGTGATCGGAGTAAACATGGGTGAAGTTATGTTAAAATAACGGGATTGGGTAATATATCTATGTATAAAAAAGTACGTATCACCTTATTTTAGAAGACATTTTCTGCTTAGGTGCCTAATCATGTGATTGTATTCATTTATTTTTCATTCGTTCATTCATTTGACTGCACTGATGGCGTAGCGGTATTAGTGGTTGTGGTTTCGATCCCCGAACGGGACAACATTTTGTGTAATCCTCAAATTGTTGTTCTGAGTCTGGGTGTTCTTTTTGTCCGTTCTTTGAATGTTTGTAAAGTCCCCCGCGACACAGGAATTAATCCTAGTGCGGAAGTTGTCTTTTTTTTTTAAGATATAAAGAAAAAAAGTTCAACTGATTATAATGCTAAGTAATTTGACTCACGTTTGTTTGTCTTGAAAGCGTACTTCGGACTTAACAGGATTCTTTATCAAAGACCGAAACGACCTATCGATTTAGTTTCTATTCGATTAATTACAATTCATATCATTCTCAATAGCTTTCTACGAATACCATGTGCCGAAAACAAGTCACTTTGTTAAAACCTTAACAAAAAATAATCCCATTTCCTTCATAAAAGACTTTCTTGTGTACCTTTTACTCAAAGATTTCAAGTAAAAGACTCACATGGAATAAAATAGAGGTGAATTCGAAATCACATACCAATCTCAACAGTTACAGTTTAAAACAATAACCATTCGATTGAAGCACTACGGGTAACAAATCGCAACAGGTACCTACCACACGTTCAACTTCACTGCTTTCATTAAGCACTACCAACACATGAACCATTCAAAACTGACCGAAGGCAACTAAACTGGTCAAAATAACTCGCTTATTCGACTTTAAAATTCCATTTACTTTAATCAAGTTTCAACTATGTTACTTCAACGTTAAGGTTGAAAATTCTCTGATGTTAAATTCCTTTATGAAGTCAAAATGAAGCTTGGATCGAAGCATTTCAGTAATGTATTGTTCGATATGAGTTCGTCTGATGCTTATACGAACTTTTGTTACGATACTCGGGTTTTTTTTATTTTTGTTATTCGCAGTTTTCGCATGGTTTTCCATTTGTGATAACTGCGTGCAGTTTTTTTGTTTTGATGTTCAAATAAAACGATCTGTATAAGTGTATACTCCCTTAAATACGTGTACTTTCTTTTACAGACTTTCGGTCATATGTATGTCAAAAATTAAGGAAATGACCCTTGGCGGCAGGAGCTATAAAATCCTATTTTATTTCCCAGGTCTCATTAAGAGACTATTATATCTCTCTTTTACAAAATACCGAAGAAGTAGCGGCTTATTGATGTTTAAAAGACATGAAAAAATAAATGCTTGTACTGCATAGTTGAATTTAGTTACTGATTATATACATATACATAATAGAATATATAATAGATTGGAAAAACGTTGTGAAATAGATAGGTATTTAATATTACAGTAGATGCTCTGTGTTGCGGATATACTCTTATGGTTATCACTGAAGACCTGAACACTAAAACATTTCTATCCGTTGACAATGCTCATTTAATATTGTCTTTTATTCAACAAAGAGAGTTCTATACTGCACAGTGTATAGAAATGCACTACGTGAAACACATTTTTGAGTTGTTGCACTCAGCTTTCTTAGGAATACCTTTCAAGATATAACGTTACGTAATGTTTCACAAGTAGACAAATAAATGTCTGTTACGATAGATACGCCTACTTAAGATGAAATAAATTTAGATGAATGTTTCTTCAGCTGCCCTTATTTATAAGAAAATATCACTGGTTACAGTTGAACCAGAAAGAAGTACAAATGGATTTAGGGTAAGCTCTTGCCCAGCTGTGGGTAAGTGTAAACTTAAAACGCTAAACGACAGTAATATTTGTAGTTAATTGATAGAAAATAATAAAAACAGTAAAAATATTAGTTTTAGTAATTTTTTCAGTGTTAGAGCCATGCTTAGGCACGAATGCGATACCACGGCCTCACAGAAAACCGGTTGTGAAGTAACGCTTGCGTTGCATTTCCCCGAATTGAGTGAGGTTTCCGGAGGCCCAATTCCCCCTCCCCCCTTTTCTCTCCCCTCATCTTCTTTCTCCTTTTTTTCCATCTCCTCATCCCTCCTCTCTTCTTTCCGCTCCCTGCATCCCCCATCACTCATCACCCTCAAAGGCGGGCAGCGCTTTTATAGAGCAACATTTATTTTTATTTCCATGGGCAAAACAAAACAATTTTCAATTAATTTTAGTTCCTAGATACACAATTATAGAATTCGTTTTTGGCCACTGTGGTCGCGGTTTTTTTGAAACGTGTGGTAAGTCAAAGTCAAAGCATTTATTTCAAATAGGCCCAAAAGGCACATGAATTGAATCTAGTCGCCCATTCCAAAATGTAGTTTCGTATGGAGAAGAATGGGCAAGAAACTCCACCGTTACTCGGTTTATTTCCGAACCGATACGACCTTCAAACCTTCAAGAAAAGAGCGTACTCCTACCTAAAAGGCCGACAACGCACTTGTGACTCTTGAGTTGCGGGTGTCCATGGGCGGCGGTAGTCACTTTCCATCAGGTGACCCGTCTTCTCGTTTGCCCCCTATCGCATAAAAAAAACTCTTTTAAAATGTTTTGTTTACATACAATCATTATATATAATTCAAATTATGTGTGAAAACGATGCACCCAAAACAATATCACTATACCGAAATAGGTAAAAAGAATTAAAGCGAAACAACGATAGATAAATTAATTTTATGATAGTTACATGGTGCTCACACATTAACAAACATAGTAATAGTAGTATACGATTTACATAGATATAGAGAATATTAACATTTAATAATTCATCAAAATTGTCCTACGGAGCAGTACCAGCATTTTTCTAAGCGTTCTTATCTTGGATATAATCTTCTAATTTGTAATAAGCTTGTTTACCAAGTGTATTTTTGACATGGGTTTTAAATTTCCTTGCATTTAATTGCAATGTATCACGAGGAATTTTGTTATAACATTTAACACAGAACCCCATAAAAGATGTATGTACTTTAGTTAATCTGAAGAATGGTTGAACTAATTTGTCTTTATTTTTTTTATGCTATAAGGGGACAGACGAACAGACGGGTCACCTGATGGTAAGTGACAACATCCGTCCATGGACACCCGCAACTCAAGAGTCGTAAGTGCGCTGGCCGCCTTTGAGGGTAATGAAGGACGGGAGATGCGGGGAGCAGAAAAAAGAGAGGGGGATGAGGAGATGGGAAAGAGATGAGTGGAGAGGACAGGGGAGATAGGGAGTTGGGCCTCCGGAAACCTCACTCAATTCGGGGAAATGCAACGCAAGCGTTACTTCACAACCGGTTTTCTGTGAGGCCGTGGTATCGCACCGGTTGAGCCGGCCCATTCGTGCCTAAGTATTGCTCTACCACTTACAAGTTTCTAGTATTAAAATTATGTCTATCACTTATTTTATGTAGATATTAAAAAGATGTAGGTTTTCTTCTTACATACATGATATTTTCATAAATGAATTCGTAAGGAACCGTCATAATATTAATCCTTTTAAATAGTTCCCTGAGGGATTCGCGGCGACGTAGATTATAAATGGCTCTGACAGCTTTCTTTTGCAAGATAAAGATGGATTCGATGTCAGCAACTCGGCCCCACAGTAAAACGCAATAAGACATAATTCTGTGGAAGTAGCTAAAATAGACCAAACGCGCGGTTTCTACATCTGTTAACTGTCTGATCTTTCTGATAGCATAAACGGCTGAGCTTAGCCGCCCCACAAGAGATGTTATATGGGGTCGCCATTGTAATTTCTCGTCCTAGCGTGATTCCTAGGAACACCGTTTGATTAACAAATTCCAGTTTTTCTCCATTCAATATAATGTCACTTTCACTACTTCTAACATTTGGTTTTTGTACCACTCACTAACAAATTATTTACCGTAAACCAATCTTGGACCTGAAAAATAGAGTCGAACGAAGTCGAAACGCCTTCGGGCCGTCGGTGGAACGGTGTGTTGGAATCGGATCGACTAAAACCACACAGTATCTCACTGCGCTTAAAATAGGAGAAATCCGGGCACAGCTTTAGTATGACCACCCGCGGCTACACTCATGGCGACAAGAAGCGCTTTTAAGCGCGTCTCTAAACTAAACCTAGAACTGTAGTTGTACTAAAAGAAATCTGATTTATCTGATATATTAAATCAGTTGTGCGTCGTTATGTCATTATAAACACATTCTTGGATGGCACGACCAGTTGTATGTGCATAGTTGGCCCATGAGGAAAATGCTGACTATATAAGTGTTTGACACATAACTTCTATTTTTAGCGCCTGCGCGAAAAGGAGGATTAGTTTCCTAGAGTTCCTTTGTCACGGTCTAGAGCTTAAACAACTTGATGTATTTCGACGTACGAGGTATCACTTGAATCGTATTAATAATGGAGGTGACAAAATTGTCACCCCCACTATTAATACGTATGTATAAGACTGAGATAACGGTAGCCAAAAAAAGATAGGAATTTAATAATGCAGTCGATTTTTATATTTTTTTAATAATTTTACTTTTTAACACGACCCATTTTAGAAATTGCTCTTATTCGAACAAATTCAATATTATACTCATACCTCATAAAGGTAACGCTATTCGATATATGTATAAATAGATAATTTTACGAAATAATTGGTTTAGGCTCAATGGCGGCCAACGCCATTAAGTACATGTGTAAGTTCTTGAACTTGCTGTATGCTCTAAAAGCATATATAATGTAAATAAATATCGATCAATTATTTTTTAGTTATTAATCTAAAAGACATGAAGCTGGCTTTTACTGTAAAAATCAATTGAAGACTTGTTTGCTAAACAGTTCTCTACATAGTGCAGTCAGGACCCTATTGTCTCTGAGTCATTTGCTGAAACAATTTCTTCTGAACGAATTAATCTACTACTAAATCAACAGCTAACCGCTCTATTGGGTTTGTTTTTGATATAAAAATAAGGAAAAATAAGAATTTAAGTTTGTATTCGTTGTCTAAAGAATACTTTTCGAAAACACTTTTGCTATATAATTAGGAGTTTTCTTCATGCAATTCCTTTTCATGTTGAACCGAACCAAGAATCAAAAAGTTGAGGGTACACTTGACACTTGACAAAGTTATTCACAAAATACTTATTATACAAAAAATCGTCAGATGTTTTGGACGTAAAGAATTCTCGGGAACAGCAATTCAAGTTTTCTAATATTGAACCGAACGCCTCGTGAAATGTCTCGAATTTAATTATCGTGGGGTTGCAATTTTTGTAAAATAGAAATACAGGCTGGGGTGACGGGCTTTATAGTATTAACAAAGATCTTGATTTAATTAATTTGTTGAGAAAACAATAGGGAACTGATGACACGTATTAACTAAATAAGAGCAGTAACTAACTTATGTGGTTTCAGTATAGTAGAAAAGGCCCATCCTATCTTTTTCTATGGGTATCGTAGAAATGGATCAAAATATCTATCTTTCTGTATCTGTGTGTATATCTAATCTGTCTATCAGATCTATCAAACGTTAATAATGAAGTCGTATCTTCTCCTTGATTATTTTATGCATATTTTGACTTCTGATTAGAATTGGTGTTACTGTAATTCATCTAAAAGCATTTCTACCGCCTATTTTACGTGATCGAAAATCTGGAAATCAACATGCATCACTGCATCGCACCATCGCTTTTTCTTTTGCGCGAGTAATGCGAAAAATATGTCGAAGCCTGGTCCGGTATCCATCATAAATCACTGGCGAGCGTTGTGCCTTGCAGAATGCGTTCACTGGCCCTCACTTAATCCGGTCCTCCTATAGGCATTGTATACATACCATATATAGTTGAAAACGTCCGAACTTTAGTCAGCCATTGTATGAAGTGTGATTTCGAAATGAAAATACATGTATATATGGACAATATCACTACAATTCATATTTGATACATTCCTTATGTTGTATTTCGATTTCTTTGAATTTGTCGAAGTTTTTTTTTATTTTACACATTTTTGTATAAACCCTTGCATAGTGTATCATCATTTTTTTGCAACCAAACTTCAAACACAGTTCATAAAATACATAATGCTTTTTCTTTCTTTCTTTCTTGACTTCGCTAGATGTCAGTATGATGTCTTTATTATATTATGTAATAAATGAACTAAGATATGCAAAATTTAGATTAATAACAGAACATAAGGTTTTAAAAGCTTTTGATACAACGGCCTGTAAATAAGATTTGCTATTTGAAATGATAAGAAAATTTTGTTGCTCACATTTAATAATCAGTATCGACGTGCCAAGCGTGACTAAGAAAGTCGTAACAAGTGAACATGAGAGTGTTCGTTCTGGAAATTTCCTACGCAACGAAATTTAATTAAAAGACGAACATTTCACAAGTCAACCTGAATTGATACGTACAAAAATGTAGTATAAGTCGTACAAAGTATGTGCGTGTGTCCTTAAAGTATACTCCAGTCAATAGAACTCAATAATCTTGAATCTGATTTCTCACGAAAATCCGAGCCCTGCTGAAGTAGGAATTTATTAATATAATCTATAGAAATATAAGTACTCCCAAAAAGGTATTTGAAATGATTTCAGATTATTGGAATGCTTTTACCCTCTTGGCAGATTTGATTTTCTTGAAGGAAAATATTAATTCAGACCGTATGCTGTCAATGTTCAAATATATCTGTAACCCTTTAGAAGGGCGGAGGGCAGGTCAAAAAGTTCAAGATCAACTTTATAAAAAGAAATTAAAAATTAACCTCAACTAAATAATAATAATAGAAATAACTTACCTATATATGTCTTTTTTTTATGCGTTGGAGAGCAAAGGAGCTGACGGGTCACCTGATGAGCAACTCAAGACTCACGAGTGCGTTGCCGGCTTTTTAGGTAGGATTACGCTCTTTTCTTGAAGGTTTGGAGGTCGTATCGGTTCGGAAATCGGTACGGCAGGCGACAAGTTGTTGCATAGGCTGGTTGTGCGAGGCAAAAAGCTTCTGGAGAAGCGCAAAGTGGTGGAGTGCCAATCGTCCAGGTGGTGGGGGTAGTATTTTTAATGGGGCTCTAAATAAAACAACAAAAAGGGTTTTAACTTATTACAAGTTCTGTCATTGGACCAATTTATACGTATAATAATTACTATTATTCTCTTTATAAACTTTCACAACATAAAATTTAAATTTTTAAATGTATAAAAACTAAATATAAATGAAAGTTAAAAAAAAGTTTAGTACCGACATCGGGTATTAGGACTCATGTTTCTGGAGCCCTAAGCACTGGTAAGCTACCAGTGGTTAGGGCATGTAGTAAAATTTGGTAGTTAGCTTGGCTGATGACATGTAGTAATATTTGGTTTATATTATTATTATTTATGGCAAAGTAACCGTAACCTTCATCTTTTTGTGTTGACATTAATTATTTTCTCACTAATGTTATTATGACCGTGAGAGAACCAAACTTAGTCACGAATGGGCCCGCTCGACCGGAGTAATACCACAGCCTCACAGAAAACCGGTTGTCGAACAATGATTGTGTTGTATTTACCGAGTGAGTAAGGATATTGGAGGTCCAAACTCCGCCTCTCCATTTTACTCTCTCCTTCAACCCCCTCCCTCATCACCCTCAAAGGCAGGCAGCGCACATACAAATGATAAGTTAGAGGTGTCCATAGGCGGTGTCACTTACCAACAGGTGACCCGTCTGCCCGAGATAAAGGGCATATAAAAATGTATGTCCTCCATAAGCCATAACACCCTGATAAAAAGATTCATTTGATCATATATTCATATATCATTGATTTTTCAGTAAAACAAAACCCGAGTTTACTACATAATTCTTCCTCGCCATCTGAATGAATTGCGCTCACAATTTCCATACAATTCATACGAACATTCAAAAATTCCGTTTACATCTTATGTTAACACCATCATAAAATAAACTCTCGTTTAGAGTTCAAAAAAACATTCTACACAAAACATATCTTCTGTAACATTTATTCGAGAAACCACCTCTACACAAACCATTTCTGAGAGGTCTTCCTCTCCCCTCTCTATAATCTCTTCTCGAACTGAAAGGTGTCGTTGTTATGACATCGAAGTATCTTGCTAAATTGGTCGTGTTGTCTCTAAAGCAGTACCATAAGTTACCATCAAACGCGTTCGTCGTACCCTCGCGTTCTTAGAATAAATTTTCAATACCGTGGTATACGAGTCGTTAGTTCTGTTCAAAGGTTTTGGTGTGCCGCGTCTATATCGTGTTTTACTGTTAACATTTAACTGAGACATTGTAGCAAAACACAGTTCATCTTGCAAGACCAAGTTAGTTTTTGTTTTTCAACAATTCTTTGTTACATCCAACATTACTGTTTATACGTATTTATTCTCGTTTTCTTGTTTTGTTAATATATATAAGACATTATGAAATAGAGTATAATTCATCTATATTTGTAGTGGCTAAATATATTATCTAAGTTCCTTTTTGGCATTTATAGGCATACATATTTAACAATAGTTTAAAGCTTCTTTGCAATTTGTCTTTGAGGCTTGTTGCCTGGAGTCCTATTCAATATAAGTTACAAAAAACTTTTTAAGTGTTATCAGTAATAAATCGCCATATGAGAAAAAGTTATTGAGAGAACTTTTGGGATTTAAGATGATGCACCCTTATTAGAAAAGTATTTTTAATGCTTCTAATATCTAATAATTTTATAGAATAAGGTAGGAGTTTGTATAATCTTAAATAAATGTACTGTGTATACATAAGTTATGTTGAATGTTGATGACAAAACACGCAGCTCTCCCTACGATATAATACGCACCGTTTATATCCGAGATGCGTACTACACGGGATTCGTCAAGTTCACAGAAGTTTTTGTTCCTAATGTCTTTTTAATACTTTATTTAGCCTAGTCTCGGCAGATCCGGTATGATTGATTGTTCAGCCAGGATTTGAATGTAAATATGTAAGAACTGTGCGTTGAATAGCTGATTACTTATTGATAACGTGGGAGGGAAGTTTTGTGGGTAATGTAGTATGCGGGAAGCTTAGTGAAGGTGAATGAGTCGTGTGATTTTAGTTTTACTAGGGCAAAAAGATGTAGTTTTTTGCTACATTGCCAATTTTGTGGTCTTATCAGAATCAATAGTCAAAACAAATACGTGTACCCTGCAAGGGTGTATTAAAATTTAAACAATTACACACACACAAACACAACAAAAGCTATTACCAATTACAATATCTCACCCTGATATAATATACTATCTATAAAATAGGTTACGTCATTTTCAACCTTTCCTATTAAATGCTATAATTATTAAATTCAGGACACACCTATATTTCATGATAATATTAGTATTTATTATTATTATTATTATTTTATACAAAACAAAGTGAATTGTTGCAATTGTGGTATTGAAAATTATATTAAATAGCAAATAAGATAATATATCGAAAAATACTATATTTGTTATATTAAATTTCTTAGTTGCGGTCGTTCATATTTTACTAGCGGAAATAGTTACCAAATATGTGTTACAATTTTGTAATTTAACCATGCGTAGGCTTAGGCGTAGCAGGCCGACAAGGCTGTATGTAAGTCTGCTACTTCTTTTAATTCATTTAGACCATATGTGAAACTTGATGGCCTAATACTATTATTATTAGTTATTGTCAACCACAACAAATTCTTTGACACATTGTATTTCTACATTGTTGTAGGAGTATTTTCTTTCTGGGGGTATCGGTCTGGGCTGACCGTTACCCCAGCAGAAGCAGGCCTGGCGGTAGTGGTACCAAGGTCTGTAAGGGTTCTCGGAAGCTTCCTTCTTAGGGTATATCCGGGTCCTCTTCTATAGATCCACTGGTGACGGAACACCGTGTGGTTTTAGTCGGTTTGAGGCCAACATACCACTTCATTGTTAGCTCCGCTGAGGTGATGACCCGTGGTCGTTTCCACTCGATAGAAATAAAAGAGAATACCCACAGCATAATTTTTTCATTTATGTTTAATCTATCTAGCATATATTTGACAGATAGATAGTTGTGTTTGTTAACTTTTTGTGTTTAAAGCAGTTCTGAGCATAATACAAATATTTGTTTCTAAAAAAAACTGTAAAGGTGACATGGCCGTTCCCAATATTTTACGAAATGTTGGCAGTAATGATGTCCGACGATAATTGGTTAAGAGTATTGTTAGTTCTTCTACGCAGTTTTGGATTAGTGAAGCTGGTATTTTTTATGATATAGGGGACAGACGAACAGACGGGTCACCTGATGGTAAGTGACAACCGCCATCCATGGACGGAGTCGTAAGTGCGCTACCCGGCTTTAAGGATGATGAATGATGGGGGGATGTGGGGAGGGGAAGGAAGAGGGGGTATGAGAAGATGGTAAAGAGTAAAAGAGGGATGAGGGGACAGGAAAAAGGAGACAGAAGAAGGGTTGGATCCGGAAACCACACGAATTTCGAGGAAATGCAACCCGACCGTTGCTTCACAACCGGTTTTCTGTGTGGCTGTGATATCGCACAGGTCGAGCTTTCCCATTCGTGCCTTTTTTATCGTGTGGAAACAGTGAAGTGGTATGTCGGACTTGAACCGACTAAAACTACACGGTGTTCCGTCACGAGGTCTATTGCAGAGGACCCGGGTATACCCTAAGAAGGAAGCATCCGAGAACCCCTGCAGACCTTGGTCACCTGAGTATCGAGCGATCACACCGTGGTTAGCGGGGGGCTTAGCCCCCCTCCAACTTAGAGAGGCGCGCGCAGAACATGACGCGCAACTTCTCAGGCCAGCTTCTGTTAGGGTAGCGGTCAGCCTAATCCGTTACCCCCAGGCCGGCTCATTGGTGCCTAAGCATGGTTCTACAACTGTTATCCTTTTTTTACCTTTTTTTTTATTTCCTCTATTATTATTTATTTCATATTCCTTTATTTTTTTATATCCCTGTTTTTTTTTTACTCCCAGTATATCTTGTGCACATTAAATAATCACATACAAGATTAACATTTTAACCTATTAGATATGCATTCCAATTTGCTACATTATAAATCAATATAAACTAAATTAAATTATTGAATGTCAAGTTCATCAATTATCAAGTTTCTTTATGATTTATGTAGGTATTTACATGTTCGTGGGTACGTTTCGTGTGCGAATACATGTTCGTGGGTACGTTTCGTGTGCGAATTAAGTAGACTTGCTTCTTTAATTTTAGATGTTTATAATCACTTGACTAACAGTTTTTTTAATCCTTTTCGTCTATCATAATTATGCAGTAATCTTCTAATGAAACCGTTTTTAGTTCAGATTTTATTCCACAAATTAGCTTTTCCAAACATTAAGTCCCTTATTTACAAAATTGTTATGTTTTTTGATGGGATTAGATTGGGATTGGATAGGAAAAGGTGACAATTGTTTTTAATTTTAGATGTGTTAGTCGGGATTTAATCGCTATAGTATTTATAAAGTACTATACTTTTTGTTTTTACACATTTCATAAAAATAAGCTTATAGATCTTTTATTAGTTATTTATTAATAATAAGTGCAACTATACACCTTTAATAACTATGTATTAAGGAGAAAGCGAAAAAACAATCATACCTACACTCACACCTCAAATCTCGTAGGGGTAGGCAGGGGCTTTAAAAACGCTTAATTTTAATAAAAAAAAAATATAAGCATATTGTTTATTTTTATTGAAATAACACGTAAGTGTCGTGTGGCTAGGACTCGCGCCGACTACCTCGATTAGTTAACAGCACAGTTTTAAAACGGCATCAATATTTGAAAGCTAAAGGTGCTTTCCTTTTATGCGATACAAGGTAATGAGGTGTACAAACAAGATAAAGCTGAACGAAGTTGATGGCACCAACTTACGGCCGCATGGGGAAGATTATAGCGTATTGGGGGAAAAATGTATATAAATAATTTGCGCCTAAGTGTCTTACCGTTTTGATTTTATGTAAGGTAGCTTGGATGGTGGTTTATTTAAAATTAGTAAACTGCATTTAATTAGTAAATACAATGTGTATGTGTGCTAAGACATGCACAGTTTACTCAATTATGACCCAAACATTGCATTACACAAAGTATAAGTTCCACATAAAAATCGATAGATTAGGTCCAAACCTTATCTATCGATTTTTGGGTGAACTTATTATTAAGTAATGAGACTGTAAGGTTGTCAGAAACGAACCTTTACAATTATTTTATGCCTCACTAAATATCACATTTATTAATATCACACAACAAACAACAACAAAATATTTTTAAAAAATATTTTGTTGCTGTTTGTAAAAAGATTCTTCAAAACATAGGGCTAGTATTTTAGGAAAAGCTTTAGGAGAGGTAAAGTAATTTACATCATATAAAAATATCGATACTAAGATCGATATATGTATATTGTGTGTGTCGGGTTGTTCGACTCCCTTTGATATGGTTGAGATGGATGATGGCTGGCATATGCGCCATGCTCGTGGACGAGTGTCGTTGATCGGGGCTGGTCATGCTATTACTTAGAATAGTAGTAAACTTAATTTTAGAATGACATATTGCATTGCATGTCCTCACAAACCTTATTTTATTTTATGTACACTAATGTTACAAATGTTAAAAAGACTGTCCTTGGAGTTTCTTGCTTATTCTTCTCCATAGGATCTACACAAACACAGGCAACTAGCTTCATGACTGACTTAATCGACCGACTTCCTCTCTTGACAGTTCAAAAATATCTACGATTGGTTCAGTTGAAATAAACGATTTTGATTTTGATTTATAAGATAGAATTTTCATTAAGTCCATTAGACGTAAATTTGTCTGAATGAATCATTTAGATGTCCTTATATGTGTTACTAAATATCGCATACCATGTATTAATAACATATAACACAAACTTTTTATAATACATTTTTGTTACACACTTTATTGACGTATTTTTAGGGCTTTATATGTAGCTTTTTTAAAGGGCACATGTCCAGCAGTGGACTGCAGTGGACTAATTGATTGATATAAGTACAAGAATAGTTATTAATTTGGTAAGGCGAAACAAGGGAGGGACGGATATATACATCATATTTACATATATCAAAATTCTCTGAATCACTATTCAACGACAAATAGAAAGAGATCAATTATTTTTTGGAACGCTTTATTCATATTACATTGTTATATTATAGGTACGTACAATATACATATCTACATCAAGCGATAGAGATATTAGAAGTTGATTACAAAAGACGGATCAAAAGCTCCCACATCCGAGCAGACATGAATTTTCCGCACGCAGCTCGTACCTACATCGAACTCGATAGATATGAACCACAACTATACTAACAATTGAAAGCTACCTACCCGTGATTCCTTCTCCATACTCTTCAATATATAACACAAATTACTAGCATAATAACTTTTACTCCCCAACAAAATATACCTTAACTTGTAAGCACTGAGTTGAATTTTGAATGTGCTGTCTATGTAAGTTAAGGCTGTTCGATGTTGTGAAGTAGTACTCCAAGCTTCAATACTGTTTGCTTCGTTAGTGCACTGCTTTATTTTTAATTGTACAATATGAACTATTGTTGATGTTTCCTTCATCTTTCTATAATCGGATAACTATAGCCTCTTTGAGCACGAACAAATTAAATGTTTTGTTTCAATAAAGCTGTGGACATGAAAATATATTTTTTAAGAATGAAATTTAAACGGCTCCTTTGAGGGTGAGCGATTAATAGCAATAATAATAGTAAAGGGCTCAGTCTGTTAACTAGTCACGACTAATCGGCTAAACCGATTTTATTTAAATTTAATATATGCTGGTTTTTGTGGCATAAGGATACAAACGAGTAGATGGGTCTCCTGTCGGTAAGTGACTTCCGATGACCATGAACACTTGCAATTCAAGTCACAAGAGTGCTGTCCGACTTTTACTGTAGGAGAAAGAGGGTAAGGGAAAGGGAGGAGGGGAATGAAAAGAAGGGAAAGGGGTTGTGCCTCCGCTAACCTCACTCACTCGGTCACACAATTCAAGCATTCTTAGATGCCAGTTTCCTGTAAGGCGTGGTAATACTCCAGTCGAACCGGCCCATACGTGCCAAAGCATGGCTCTCCCACTTTAAAATTGACAGATTATATCGGTAAAGCTGTACACGGAAGGTAGTGGTTAATATGAATAGGTTCCCCAAAATCTATCCATCAGTAGTAAGGTGAAATATTCATTTAAATATCATTCTCAAGATGTTAACCCTTAGTAACTCGTGGATATTATCGTCAATGTTCATAAACACTGACTTGCAATAACGCTGCTTTAGTTATATCTAGAGAACTGTTCAGTGCTCTACAGCGCTGTTTATGCTTCAATGCAATATTGTATTAATTCCGTATAGCATATTAAGATGTGTTTATCGATATTGTTTTGACTATATATAATTTAGGTGCTATAGAATTAGTATTGGATTTCGCTGGTAGTAGGCGAATGTTAGTAGAATTCAAAATAGTTTTATAAGAAAAAGAGATAATGTGTATTGTTTACTGTATTCATTGTTTACTGTACCTGTAGTGTGATTTCGCAAAGAAAACATACAATTATAATAAAAACTAATACAAATATTATTATTAAAAAATACTTTCAAGTAAATGCAATTTCAAGAAAAATACTTTGTTATACTTTCAAGGCTTATCTAGTGAACCAATCATTATGAAATTTAGAACACACGATGTCAGGGTTACAGAAAAGTACTCTGGGATCTTTCATCCCGTAAAAAAGTAGAGTTCCCGAGAAATACATATAAAAAAATTATATTCATTCATATAAATTTGTGTGAAGCTAGTAACTTATGCTATTTTTTTACGACTAATTACAGAAATCTTTTTTTTTATCTGAAGAACATTTTATACAGAAACATGTCACGTTATGGTCTGTGCTCCATAATTCCATCATCATAAATAGGATTAGTTAAAACACAAGAGTGATAACAGTAATAAAAAGGTTATCGCGCGTGCCATTTCTTTAACAAATAGCCCTACAATACATTTAGTTATTTCTTCTGTTGGTTTTGATGCGTTACGTTTTGATGAGCCAGCAAGAAGCTACAACACTTCTACGAACGGCTCTACGCCGACTGTTGTATAAGGCTAAATCAAGTCAATCGCTACTATTTATTTATTTGTTTTAACATTAATTGGGAATTATATAGATTGGACTTTCATACTAAATTGATATTTAATACGGTATTTTAGTAACAGGTAATTTTATACATGCTTAATATTATCCAAATACTGCAAGAAATATAAATATTTCACGTACTAACAAAAGCATGTTTATTTAAAACTGCAATATTTTTATTATGTATATATCGACCATAGTATAATAATTTTATACCGCAACCTAATAGTTTATTAAATAGGCTACATACCTATTTTTCAAATTTACCAAAATTTGTCCATTTATTTTCAATGATTTTTTAAAGTTATCAATCTGAATTTTTCAATCTTTAAATGCGATTTCCAACAAGATTAAAACTTTTAGTTAATTCAGTTCATTCAATGAATAAAGGTGCGCAATATCCTTTCCTTCCGATTCTGTACCCCCTTTCCTGTTGATATACTAGGACTAAACTATAGGGGGGTGTTCATTACGCCTCTGCCTACCCCTTCAGGAATACAGACGTGAATGTATGTATATATCTGTTTTCCAACTACATAAAGATATTTATAAAGTAAAAATAACAATTTTGTACCTGAATATACAGCGTACAGTCGACGACAAACAGCCCAATAGATCAGGAGCTAACATATTTGATCGCGTCGCGAGATAAAACAGCAATTTGGGTGCATGTGCCTTTATCGTTCAGGTAATGTACTGAGAACTGCATAGGTGCGATTGCTATTTGTAACGATGTTTATTCGTATTTTACATAAATGCTTACATTTCAAGTCATTTCGTAAAGAAAAGCATTGATACGGAATGGCGTTAAATAACTGGAAAAAGAAATTTCGGTATGAAGATGAATTGACGATATCACTTGATTCGTGAGCTGAAACTGAATGAGAATAGCACAGGAGCGCAGATAGTAGCTCAATCAAAGAGATACCTATATGAGTCTCCTGACTACATACACATTTAGTGAATACACATAAAATATATGTAAATACGCTAAAACGGACATACATAAATATATGCATAAAAATACATATAAACGTTATAAATTGATACGGATATACAATAAATATATACATAATACTACCAGGTATGTCACATATACATACACTATCAGAAATTTATATACAGTAGTTATAAAGGGCCCTGATGACGACAATAGTTGTACCCACTATTGCGTAAGTCGAACTTAACAAAGGTGGCCAAAAGGTGGGTGTATCAGATGCCTCTGCCTAGCTTTTGATGATGCAGGCATGAGTATATGTATAGATACATACGTATCATACGTACGTACAATCCGCCAGTAACTCTTCCAAGTATTTTATATGGTACGTCTTTTGAGTTGTTAGAAAGACAACCACAGCCTATGGACACTTGAAACTCAAGAGTCGTAAGTAGGCTGCCCATTTGAGGGTAATCAAGGATACGGGGAGGGGAGAGGAAAGGGGGGATGAAGAGATGGAAAAGAAAGAAGGAGTAAGAGAAGAGGGTTAATTGGGCCTACAGAAATCTCAGTAAATTCGGGGAAATGCAACAACCCTTATGGTGGACACCTGCTATTCAAGAGTCGTATGTGCGCTGCCCGCCGTTGAAGGTGATAATGTAGGCGATAGGGGAAAAGGCAAGAGCAAAGGTTGAGTTGAACCTCAGGTACCGTCACTTAGTCGCCAATAGTGGCTGTGGTATTACTCATCATAAGATAATGTTTTGCTGTTATCTTAAAACTTGTACTCCTGTGTCAATTCCACCATTATAGCTAGGCTCTAGGGCGTGACAGTGAAACCCTAACATACAAACATATGTATAATCGAAAATATAAACCTACTTCTTGCGCATTTGAGTAAAAAGAAACGTGTTTAGTGTTAAGTTTTGAAATTTCGAATCCAAAGCTAAATGAAACGTAAAAATATACCTTAGCAATCGCCTTTAAGAAAAATATCGAACCGAGAAAAATCGTATTACCTATATACCTAGAAATATGTATTATTTATGTTATTGCACATTAGCGCACCACTTTGGTTCGATAAGATCAACAATGAACCGCATACGGTAAAATCACAATACAATACTAATAAAATTTATTTAAACAGCAACAATGAATATACAAACATTATTAAAAGTACATATACATATATACTCACGCCTTCATCGTCAAAGGGGTATGCAGAGGCGTCACAAACGCCCACATTTTGTCAACTTGAGTCCCACTTAGGGCCTATTCAGGAGCTGGACCTCAGACCTGGTCCTCGTGATATCGAGGGGCAACGGTCCCAGCTCAACCAGGCGCTCATGGCTCAGTGGGAAGAACGGCTTGAGCGACAGAGCGCAGGGCACGCCACAATTGTGGCGGTAAGACCCATCATGGAGGATTGGCTGGAGAGGCGACATGGAGTTCTCTCCTACCGGCTAGTTCAGGTACTCACCGGACACGGATGCTTCGGTAAGTACCTGTATCGCATAGGCCGGGAGCCAACGCCTGTGTGCCACCACTGCGGGAGCTGTCACGAGGATACCGCACTCCACACATTAGTGGAGTGCTATGCGTGGGTGCAGCAGCGTGCTGACCTCGTGGCAGCTATTGGTGTGGGTAGCCTCTCGCTAGAGACCATGGTTATTGCTATGGTCCAGAGCGAGAGTGCACGGGAGTCCGCCGCTTCGTACTGCGAGGCAGTGATGCTTGCAAAAGAAGCGGCGGAAAAGGAACGGGAGAGAGTTAGTACTCTTCCGTTCCGCAGAAGACGCACAAGGCGCCGGAGAGTGCAAAATGACCTCCGGCCTCCATGAGCGCTGGCCTGAGGGCGACAGACTGGGCTATCTATCGCCCTAGCAGAAGCAGGCCCGTGACGTCGGCGCGACGTGTTCCACGCGCGCCTGACTAAAAGATGAAGGGGGGGGGGGGGGACAGAACCCCCACACATCATATTGGGGTCGCCTTGCTCAAAAGGCGGCTAGGTCTGCCGGGGTACACAGGGATTTCCTTTCTAGGGTACACCTGAGGCCCCGGCCAATAGACCCGTTGACGGAACACTGTGTGGTATTAGTCGGTTCGAGTCCGACATACCACCTTACCCATTAGCCCCGGTAAGGTGACGACCCGTGGGGGTTTCCACACAAAAAAAAAAAAAAAAGGGGCAAGCCTATTGCGGACATACGGGCACTGTATGACTACATATATTTATACTGTCTGAAAAAAATATTTATTTTATTTATTTGTTTAGAAGAAGAACACTAGAACACTAGAATTAATTCCTATGACTCGGGGGACTTTACAAACATTCAAACAACGGACATAAAGAACACTCAGAACAACAATTTGAGGATTACACAAAGTTGTCCGTGCGGGGATCAAACCCACAACACTCGGCGGCGATAGTGTAGTGGCGAGGTGACCACTTAAACCGCTACGCAATCCGTGCAGTATAACAGTCCGCTCCCTTAGTCGTGTATGGTCCCATTCTACTCATACATATTTTACTCCACACGGTTCTCAGTGGGAGTAAAATATGTATGAGTAGGAATTAAAATAACAATTTGACCTTTTAAATGCAACAATAATGAATGTGCAAATACTGTAACAAGTGCTCTGACATGTAGAGATTACGTAATCATTAAAAAAAAATAGACTTATGCTCTTTATAGTTAGAATGACAGTTAAAGTGATCTATCTTTTGCACTCTCACTGTTTAATTGTATCTATGGCTAAAATGTTCTGTTACTTAACGTTGATACTAAATTCCTCTGTCACCATTGTCGTATATTTCTTGAATTGTCGACTGTTCATTGGTAAAATATATTCCGATGTCACGACACCACTGACCGGGTTTTCCAAGTAGCTTCTATTTTATTGTCAAGAAATATTTTATACATTCGATTTCCAACAGATTACCGTACAAACATTTTTAGCACTTTTCGTTTGGTTAATATTTGAAAACGTTTGACTTGGAAGGTTTTTTATACAACTGGTAAAGGTTTTCAAATACCTTTTGATGATATGCGGTTAATTACGAACAATCAGACCCATAACAGCAGTAGTATGTTCTTCGTATTGCCAACCTTTGGTATCTCGGTTGCAAGAAGAAAAGGCATCTTTCAGTAACAATCCGAACCGATCCTAAGCCGAAGAATTCTGTTGTGTCACGGAAACTACAATATAATACAATAGAAGACTGAAAAATCGTAAAACTTCCATGAATATTTACATACATACACTGATGCCTGTACACCCCGAAGGGGCAGACAGACACAATTTGTCAGCTATAATAAGGTCACGATTACGTAACAAAGCAAGCCTGTTTTTCTTCTCATGGGCAGTATATTATTGTATATATACTGTTTGCTAGATAACAGTTCGATCACTTAATCGTGTGTTACGATATCAACAAATTAATCCTCTTACCAAACAAAGCAAGTAAGTATATATGTGGGAGGTACTGATAAACATGTCACCTGACGGTAAATGACTACCGAGCCCATGATATACACCTTCAACTCAAGACGCTTTTGAGGGGAAGCTTTTTTCCCTCCCAGGGAAGAGGAAAAATGGAATTAAAAAAGAAGTTGAGCCTCCAGCAACCTCAGTAACTCAAACCTGAAACACAACGCAGGTTGAGCCAACTCATTCGTTCCTAGGCTTTACAATGAAGGATTATAATGACGAGAAGAGATAAAGATGAAGTATTATATATATTTATATGACGTTAATGCTTCTTTAAAATCACTAAATTTATAACTACTTTACATATTCCTTTACTATTATAACGATATTATAACAGTAATATATACCTACTGTACAAACTGATTCCTTATATAGTAATCATTTGTAAACAATACAGATGTATACAAATAGTAAATAACTACTCTGATAATATTTATTTAAATATACGGTTTTACTCATGTGTGTATTTTCGGAATGCCCGACTTGTTTCGGTCTCGACAGGAGGCCTTTTTCAAGGAGTAAGTCGTCCAGCCGCGACGGTACCGGTACCGGATGATGCACTACACACGTGAGTAAAACCGTATATTTAAATAAATATGAATCTAATTCACGAAAGTTTTTATTCTAATACTCTGAAAAACCTGGACAAATCCATATGACTAAACAATATCCCTTTTATTCCGTGTCTATCCGCCCTTTTCCTGTCAATATACTCCAAATTTTCAAATTCCATTCCTGAAAGTGCCTGAAAAGGATGATGGCAACAGAATCGCCTCCTGATACGTAAAAGGGACTATATAATGATCAAAATTTTGGCGTTGATTACGCCTCTGCCTACCGTACAGGCGCGTGTGTATGTACGAGTATGTAACTAATCAAGTACTTTATTTAGGGTAAAAACAAACAAAGTTTTCTGTAATAAAATATATAAATTAGTCATGAGATACAAAGAAGTACACGTTTTACTCACGAAATGATTTACGAGGGAGGTGTTATCACCTAACCCGCTAATTGCATTTCTAGGGCTGAGTTATAGCTCAGTGGTGGGCAAGCCCAGACGCAATAACCAGACTTGCTCTTGTTTTATTCCCAACTATGTAATAATGGGAATGTGGTTATGCATCGTGCGTCTGGTCTGCACTCAGAAGTAAAAAACTTAAAATGGAAAAAAAATTGCAGTACATATTGTATATTAAAAAAACTGTAATTTACTCTTTATTATTTTAAAAAGCAAACTTCTGCACTAGGAAAGACTCCTGTATCGCGGGGGATTTGGCCAACATGCTTGTACAAAAAAAATATATAAAATAAAGCTAGACTCAGGCCCACTATTTGATGAACACAAAAATTTTTGTGCCCTGCGGAAATCGAACCCATGACCACTGGCTCAACAGCAATAATCACTAACCACTAGACCAACAGAGCCAGAGATTTCTTTTTCGAGAAATAGAAAAAATACTTATACCTATTCAAGAAGAGTTTTAATCTAAAATCGTTATAATAATGACACCATGTTGTTACAAGGATGTGTTAATTGCATATCAGTGTTTAAAAATTTGACTAACCGGCAAATTTAACAACCATCGGAGTTAATTTTTTTTTGGCATGAAATGTAATAAGAGTAACACATAAGTATACTGTGGGTACAACCCAGGAGAAAAGTTTTGATGAGTTGCAGTTCTGTATTTGAATTCAGATACGTTGATAACTATAGGATTTAATTTCAATATTGTTATTGGCGAGAGACAATGTTTTTTGAATATTTATTGCTTACTTTTAATTCACAGGAAGTTTAAAGTTGAAAAATGACTGTAAAAAACGAGAAAGTAGTATTTGATACTTTTGAGTATGTTAAAACGCCACCTGATTGCTGCTTTTTCAATGGGTAAGGGTAGTGAGTGATTCGCGGGTTTTTATGTATGGCTGTTGTAAGCAAGCGTTATTTTACGTACTGATAACATAGACGAAGAAATAAACACATTCTACTCTGTAAGTATATCAATTAATCGAAGGTCACATAGATTATTTACATACATACATAAGCGTGTCTCCTAGGGGTAAGCAGAGACAGTAGCCCGCTACTTGCTTCATATACAGAATATATAGATACATAGCACATAAATTGGATGATGGAGATGTGACCCCTGGATTTGTGAGCCCGGCTGAGACCTTTAAAACCTAATAATGTTATACCTGTTTATAGTGACAACTGTTTTTTTTTCATTGTTGTCAATCGGTTTTAAGATAATGATTATTATAATAATAAAATAATAATACTTTTAGATATATTTTGTTTTTATATTTATATGTTATTTAATGTGAATAACGAGCTAGGTGAGACAGTCTGACACTTTGGGATGAAGTTTTCTTTAAAGCATGGAGATGTCTCCATCGCCACATTATATATATGTAAATATGGCAATCAGTGTCATATTGATTATCAAATGTATAATATTATATTATGACAAAAAAAATGAATTACTTACTACTGCCTACTGACGAGTACTGCAATACAGAGCTGATTGCCTATTAACGAAAAACAAATCGGATTCTTCGGTCGTTTTTATCTTCTTTCTAATACGTCTGCGTGTTTACAGATATGAATCTCACAATAACCTTTAAGGTGGCCAACGAGCTTCAATGCAATAAACTAGATTCCGTAATTTACGTGTTGTATCAAAACTAAATATTGCATTTTTTGTATCCGCCTCCCGTCTTTTCCACTCCTAAAAAAATTAAGGAATATCAGCTTTCAAGAGCTTTGATTGTTTGTGCAAGATACATGTGTATTCTTTGGGTGTCTGAGTGTGTTCTGAGTGATGTCTCTGATGTGTGTCTATACACTGGTACGCGAGATTTGGTCATTAAAAAAAATTCGCTTACGCAATGGAAACTAAAGAAAAAAATACATAATATCACGCTCTAGAAAAATAATTGGTATTATCAATCATTTACTACAGAATAGAGACAGAATTGAAAGATTTGATCTGTGATGTAGTCTTTATTTAAAAAATATACATTCAAGAACATTCAGATTGTTCATATTTTTAATATAATTGTTATACATTTACGTTTGAGTATAACTTTTAGTATGTTCCAACTACCACGCAAAGCACTTTGGCTTTAGGAAAATATTTCAGGTAGTATTTCCTACCTTTTTGATTTTTTTGCATTTTTGTTATACTCTCTGGTTTATGTTACTTTATGCAGTTTTAATATAATGTACTTCAAAAAGATATTATGAAAGAATCCATGAACAATGTCTTGAAAGTAAGTGCGACGACATTATTCGAGAGTGAAACATGACACCTCCATTAGGGCAACTTGTTAGATGGCGTCTTTAGCGCATAGGATAATAGCGACTGTTTACAGAAAAAATAGATCAAGAAAATTGTAATTTTGGTATATATTTTATTTGTTAGATTATAAGATCATACATATATACATAAGCCTTTATCCTATTGGGATAGAGAGAGAGACAACAGATCGCCACCTGCTTTTGTCCTTTCATTCATCACGAGCTTCTTCTACATTAAACCGTTCATATAAGTCGGTTTCAGGTACTTCTGACCTGTCTATTCTTCAGAACATCACCAATTAGATCAGTGTTAGTTTTGCGCGGTCGACCCTTGCCGGCATTCTCATTCAGGTTTGCCATATATATTTCATTTGTCATAAGTTACGCATTCATTCTTTCAACGTACCCAAACCACCTCAGCATACCCTTTTAAATTTTCGTCACTACGTTTTTTTTTTCAAGCCTCACTTATTCCGAATTTAACAGTGGTAGAACCATGCTTAGGCACGAATGGGCTGGCTCGACCGGTGCGATACCACGGCCTCACAGAAAACCGGTGTGTTGTGAAGTAACGCTTACCTAGCATTTCCCCGAAATGACTGAGGTTTCCGGTGGCCCAACTCCTCCTCTCCTCTTCTCTCTTCTCAGGTGACCCGTCTGTTCGTTCGCCCCCCCCCTAGTATAAAAAAGAAAATCTCTATTCCTCTTTCTATCAACAAGGTTTACCCCACACATATTTCGCAGTGATCTCATCTCACCAGCATTTATTCTTCTTTCATTATTTTTCTGTCAAAACCAACCCTCATTACCATACATCAAAAGGGGCACATGGCTGTCATTATTCTTATAAGATTATTAACATGTATATTCAGTTCTCAGACAAACACTTAACTAGGAAAGTAGGCTAATATGTTTATAGCACAAATGTAGCTGCATGTAAATAATGTTTCGAATATTAACATTAAACTGGGTGTAGTTATTTGGGTTGTTTAAACAAGCTTTTAATCTAAAGATTGTAAAAAGTAGAACATCTTTACTGTTTTTTTTTAAATATTAAGTACAAAAAAAATGCTTCAAAAAGGTTAGAGTAATTAATTAGCCAAAAAATTTACTCGAACTTACGAAAACAACTGTGGTTATTGTTTTAGATTCATCGTCATCTTTCAGTGTATCGTAGTCCACTGCTGGAAATATGCTTCTCCAAACGTGCGCTATAGATCCTGGTTTACGTTTCCAGAAGAAAGGTACCTGGGATAAACTAAAATTTATATTTAAGTGTAAATCATAGCAAGTACGTATATTAAAAAATATTGCCTGTATATTAAGTTTATGTTTTTTTTTTTAATCACGAAAACATTGTGTCTTCATATTCTGTAGTAAATATGATTCCAATTAAATTTTCAGATAGTAATTTTATTTTTTTTTTTCTCTTTAATTCCATTATCGTTTGAATTATCAAATCTCGCGTACCGTTGTGCTTCAGATACACTCACTACAGTCATTTTTATATGCAAATACATATATATAACTTTCTATAGGGATGAGTGGACACTCACATTTTTCCCTAGAATTATATTTAGTAATACATACAGACGATGTCGAACTTATCGCCTTCTACGTAATTATTATCCAGAAAGGAATTGAACCTGGACTCATACAATCGCATGGAATCTTCAGTGCCAACTTATGCCATGGTCAGGACGAGGTCGTCATTTTGTAGAACGATAACCTTTTGTGAAAATCTGTCTTATCCTATCAAAGTATCGCTTATAACCATCAATCTTCAGCATGTGTCTTACATAATATAATGACAAATTGTCTTAGGCATTAATCAAATTTCTATTGACCGGTGTTGGTCTCTGAGGGCCGTAGCCACACTCGCCACCAACACGCCTGGACACGTCTGTAAACAATCAATATGCTAATTTAGTTAGCCAGCCCCAGGTGTCTAGGGTACCATGGTACATACAAATTTGGACGCCCGAACGTTTGTATTTTCGAAGTGATTTAATGCTTATTCAGTTTGCCTTCGTAAATAAATTAGTTCATTTGTAGTAAATTTTATTTCAACGTATTGAATTATTACTGGAAATTGTGCCATTACACTGGAATATTAAGTTCAGCGATTGTTGGAATATTTGTTAATTAAGTGGGTATTATTAAAATGAGAACACAATTACCACTTCTACAATAATAATACGTAGAATAAGCATTTCTATGTAAATGTGAAAATGGCGGAGGAAACCATATCCAATGAAACATGTTAATTTTTTGGATCAATTCGGGGCAAAACTCTATAATAAAGCAATGAATTTTATAAGCAATAATTGATTGGCGTAAATGATCACTAAAGAAGCAGTTCCATTGTTCATCTCTACCCATACTTGTCATCGAGCCCTGACGGGGTTAGTTGTTTAGTTACCTTACTAAGTGCTGAATATTAAAAGCAATTTTCTTGTAATTGTTAGCTTTTTTTCTTTTATTTATTGATATTAAGTGAATTCCGCTAAGGCACATTTGCAAATTAAGAGTGACAAGTGCGTTGCTGGCCTCTTAGTTTTATTATTAGTTGTTGAAGAGTCTTATGGCTTTTCTGCTGAATTAATTGTATAAGACAATGGCTATATCCCTTAGACCCATCTTGCTAATATGATTCAAAGAGAAAATAATGTCATTGCAAGTGATTGCAAAACACTACATACGAATACATACATAACATTTACTTAGTACTTACTGCTCTTGCATAAACTTGATATTTAATAAGATGACATCTCATTTTGCTAGTGACGTTTATTTTATTAACTTCAGTTTAAAGTTAATCACGTCACACATTAAGACGGCGCGGGCCCAGATGATCACTTTTAAATATTTATTGTGTCAGCCTACTCACTAACTTGAGAAAAAAAATGAGTAATTTATTTATTGTTTCTTGACTTAACTCGTGAAAATTTTATTATAATATTAACCTTTATTTATAATTTCTTCTGTAAGTTTCTGCTCTCTTTTCCTTGATTGCAATCATTGTTAGATTAGTCTTTCATATTCCCTTTGAAAATCTTGAAATTTTAGTACAACATTATTCTCCGTCCCATCATCGATTAGATTCATTATTTATCATATTCATCATGTGCATTACATTCATTTTTCTGCACTAATTTTATTTTCTTATTGTATTTGTTCTAAGGTTGACAATAAACATTTCACATGTTTATCGATAACCTTATCGATAACGTTAGAAAGTCTTTCTCTTGTATTGATACGCAAAACACACAGGTATATTTGGGAGATGAAACTATGAGAGCGTCCATTAGACCAATGTGAAGTCGATCGATATGGTGCTACGATTCGACTGGCACGGTGACTTCATTTTTGATATTCTCTTTGTTTTAAAAGCAAATTTTCACAATTCTATAGGTTATGGTATTTATGAATGTTCGGAAGTCTATTTCCAGTGTAGGCCTTTTACTTTGTTCAGTTGTTTTACCGTTCGCAATCTGTTATTCATGTACTGATAAGTGTAGTCGTTAGGACTGAGGGACAAAAATGTTTAAATTTTTATAAATGCATGTATTATATAATTGGATTACTGTACTTTACTTTACTGTAGTCAGAGATGTGAAAAATAGTTTAATAAAAGTATTTAAATACAAAATGCAAATGCATAGTTGTTAGCACTATTTCAAATAGAAATACAACATAGTTTTAAATAAAAGTATTTAAATACAAAATGCAATATACGTATTTTCAAAATAGGTTTTGAAAATAAAATACCTTGTTAAGCTTATGCACTTATTTTTATTTAACGTAGTATTTGTTCAAAGAGTTCGTCTTTCATGTTCCGCCTATGGGGCCTCATAATCATTCCACCAAAAGAAAATAGTCATTCAACATGGGCAGAACTTGGTAAGCAGGTATTATATTTAAGGAAGAGTTTTTATACATTTGGATACCTGTTCAAGGATTCTATCTATTTTTTGTTGACTGTCTTGTCTGTGTCTTTTGTCAAGTTGACTGTCGCGCAATGTTTTTTTTTTCTGGCTCGCACGGGCCGCAATGTTGGCATTATTGTTCTAGTTGACAATGACAACACTACGATCTCGATCAGTGTGTTCATAAATAAAGTAATCTTGGATTTAAGAATGAAAAATAAGAAAAATGAATTAAAAATATAACAAAACTATTTTGTATTTTAAAAATACTAAATATTTATATAAAGTATTTCAAATAAAATACATTTAGAAGAAAAGTATTTCAAATATAAAATATAAATAGGTATTTTGCATTTTGTATTTGCATTTCAAATATATGTATTTCAAATAATTCACATCTCTGACCGTAGTATAGAGTCTATAAAACGCTGCTCAATATATAAAGGGGTTTTTGTTAATATTCTCATACTCATATATGAGTATGTATCTTTCTTTTTCTTTTACCAAAAGACAACTCCGGCGGCATTAGGAATGATCGGGTAGGAGAGATAGAAAGCACTCAGCAGTCAGATTCACTAACCACCAGACTGACTATCTTCGTTGTTGTTGTAAACGTTTCTTTATAACGTTATTATTATAATATAATGAAATGTTCTTTGGCGGAATGTTTAGGAGCCATGAAGTTGGGAATTCATTGATCCTGACTTCAAAGACCGCCCTATCTCTTCTTGAGGGTGTCGTAAAAGCTGATTAAGGTATCGGACTGTTATATATCAGACAGTAAAGATACAGTGCCCCGATGTCTGCAATAGGCCTGCAACCTATTACACCCTGTTAGTAGGAACAAATTAAGGTTGGCAAAGTGTGCCAATTTACATAATACGCATCTGCGTACCCCTTTGGGGATATAGGCGGTCTATGTATGATCCTTTAAGTTATACTGTAATTAGTTCGGTAAAGCTATACAGAATTCTAATAAGTCCACGGCTCATTTTACAGTACTGCGTCGCAGGAATGCACAAAAAATCATAAAGCTTTATATCCGGAGCGGTCATTCTGTGCACGCATCGCAACAATATATTTTTTTTTTTATTTCTATTTCACGCACGTGGCGGCCATTTTAAATCCAAATGTAATTGAGAGTTATGTAAATGTGGCTCGACCAGCCTGTTTACCATTTGCGCGGAATTTTAGGATTTCGTATTTTGTGGAAGGGGTATGAATCGTATCCTATTCAGTAGTATACCAAAATGTGGATTTAGCCGACACCTTAGGGGTCGGAAGGAAGTTTGGAAGAAGGAAGAATGTGTGTGCGTCGATAAATATGTTTGGAAAGGGACAATGTTTATTTATTTTTATTTTATTAATCAAGGGCCAATAAGTTTTTCGGTATATTTACATTAGCAATGTATTTAATAACCTTTTGAGCTCTTTAATCGTCAAATAAGACATATGTACCAACTCAAGTAAACAAAACAGTATTCAGTTCTGCGTGAAATCTTGTTTCATGAAATTAAACAACACTTTTCAACATTAGATAGAAATACTTATTTACATATTTAGTTTTAATGGCATAAAATGCGGAATTGTAATTACAGCTCTAACTACATATAAATACAGTCCAATATCCAACTCGAAGGAATTAACTTGGAGAGTTGAAATATAATTCAATTACATTATCGTGAGTTTCCGAACCACCGACTACAGCCACCAATGTCATTGAGCCTCCAACACCATCGAAATCTATATCATAACCATAGAATTTGAACTTACTTAGAGCTCAAGTTAAACGGACCATATTTCCATCTAATACTTATAGACCTACCATAGTTCTTTAGAAATTTCATATTAAAAAGGGTATTTTAACCAGAATAATATTTTGGAGGATCACGATAGTCTGGTTATGTCTATGGCTGAAAATAACATGAGAAATGAAGTGGAATTGATGGGACGTTGGGTCCATCGGCAATGGTCATATTCTGTGATCATTAGTATCGGTTCGTGGAGTATATTTAATATCGAATACAGGCACATTGGCTGTCAATGGTTGTATGTGCCGAGGTAATTAATAATTCTGCTGCATCAATTCTCGCTGCTCTTGTGTTGATGGATTGTTTTCTGCAATTTGTATTTTTCTAATATTAACATTATTAAATAGATTTTATATTAAAAATTAACTATTAATTTAACATTATAGGAACTGTAAGATTACTAGAACTTTTATTTTTAAATGAATAAAGAGAAATTCTATGTTCGACTGTTTTTTTTTTTATGTACGTTAAGCGATTTCCAATTGTCGATCGATTTTCAATTCTTTTATTCGATAGTCTAATTGTAACCAAATCAAAGACACCAAGTAAATGACGAATAAGTTTAAAATTCATGTTTTTACGATTTAAAGTATTTCTATTATCTTATTTGTTTAAATATACACAACAGCGTTTCCTTTCCCCTCCTTATAAAGATGTGAATAAAAAGTATACCAAGACAAATAGCTTTAAAATAAATAATGGCTCACAGCTTCAATCATCCACTATTGGACAAAGGCCGACCCCAAGGTGCCAACTATTCCGGACATAGTCAACTTAGCATAATTCATTGACCACACTTATCAAAAAATGTACTTAATAAATATCCTGCACAGTAAAAGAACAATTCCAATTAGTTATCATCAAATAATTACCTTTTTTAAAATTCGACCCTTTTTCGAAGTCATTAAACCGACAGCCCAAATTCATTATTGTGACATATTTCTTCGCTTCCTACACGAAGTCAGACCAACATTAAAATTCCATGTAATGTAAGATAAATCTTTGTGTAAACCGGACAGGTGTTGGTATTTTTGCCCGGAAATTGTGTGGAGACTTTTGATACATTATTTTGATACATCCATCCCGGAAAATTGCCTCTAGTATGAGCGAAGTAACCATGAAGGTTTATTTTAAACCAGACAAATGATTACTATTACATATTAATTTTATCTATTTTTGATAAATAATTAAATGATTATACGGTTGGCAAAACTACCGTTGAAAATATGTTTTATTTTTTTATTTAATAAATGTGCATGAGTATTAATTTATTTTCGTAACGATTTCACTCCTAATTCGTTCCCCATTATTATTACGTTCCTGTCATTAAACGCCATTTCATATAAAGAAAAAGTAACAAGAAAACTGTGTATATGACACGGTTTTCTCATTACTTACGATATAAAAACATACTACAACTACGAGTATAGCCACGAAAACGAATGGACCAGCTTTTCAAAAAGGATTTAATAAATAAATAATAAGAAATAAAAAATTTGGAGTGCACAACTGCATTGCATAGTTTTTGAGACAACGATATCTGTAGGGTAAGCTAGTATACCCAGATCCCTTATCTATTCGCGACAGAACACCGTGCGGTTTGTGTCGGTTCGATTCCGCCATACTACTTCACTGTCAGCTTCGGGAGGGGATGACCTTGACCCGGAGTTTCCAAACGTATAAAAAATGTTCAGCTGGTACGAGTATATGTATAGAAAATATGTCTTTGAATTATAATTTTTAATATCCAGCTTTACATACATCGATTATCAGTTTTACCTCAGTGTCAAATCCCAATCAAATCAAACCTTCTTTATCCGTTCTTGGTATATCGGAATTCATATGTTAGGTAGACTATTTCTGTAAGTTGGTTCTATTCTGTGTCAACATTTATAAGGCCTTGAAAATGACGAAACAGTATTAAAACGACGTGTCACCATTCTATTGAACCCTCACTGTTTTGTTTTAGACATGAGTACGTCATTTAAAGCCTCCAAAATGCTTTCGAAGCATGGTTCGCATTTTAGAGGCTTTAAATGACGTCACTAATGGTAAATAAAGTATGCAAAGCCATCTGAAATATATTATTTTTTCCTCAATTAACAAGCAATTGTTTTAGCGTTTTCGGAACTTCGTTGTGTAACATTTCATAGAAATAACGTGTTTAGGTATACTACTATATAACTGTACTTATACTAAACTTGTAAATGTAACGCCATCTATATATATCTCTTAAATTAAATTTCATCAAAATCGGTTCAGCCGTTTAGATGTCTTTTCACATCTAAACGGCTGAACCGATTTTGATGAAATTTGATATGGTGATACTTCGAACTTTTGAGAAGAACACATATACAGTCGTGGTCAACTAATTAAGGACATCCGACTGTCTGTTAAGAAACGACTTGACTGAACGGGCTGTATGTTTTGGGTCGTTATCATGCTGAAAAGTCCATATAATAGGAAGATGTTCCTCAGCATAGGGAAGCATAGTTTCTTCTAATATTGCCTTGTATTGATGTTGGTCTAAGTTACCCTGAACTTTCCTCACAGGTCCCACTCCACGTCCAGAAAATGATCCCCACATTTTAATGTTTCCTCCGCCATGTTTCACCTGCTTTTTTGTGAATCTTGGATTCATTTCCGCTTTTACAGGACGCCGTACGTATTGCCTTCCATCTGAAGAAATCAAATTAACCTTGGTCTCGTCAGAGAATAATACATGTTGCCATTAGTCGTAGGTCCAATGTCCATATTTACGTGCAAACGCCAAACGTGCATTTCTATGCTCTTTCTTTAACAACGGTACTTTGCGAGCCACTCTTCCGAACAACCCTGCTTCTACCAGACGTCGTCGTACTGTCCTCGCTGATACACTGACTCTTTCGTCTGCCCCAAACACTTCATGTTTAATTAAAATAGAGCCTAGAAACGGATCTTTCTTAGCTAACCTGGTTATCATTCTATCTTCTTGCGGAGTTGTTTTTCTCGATCTTTTTTTTCTGGGCACATTAAACATTAAAGTTGTGTTATTGCGCCTGAAATGTTGCACTGCATTGCATACCATAGTTTTTGAACAATTTAAATATCCTGCTATCCTTCGGTATGACCAACCACGCTCGACAAACTTCATGATAATTTTTCGTAGTGTTGCATCGCAACTTTTATTTTTGCCCATTGTTCTTCAAAATAACTCTCAAAACTTGAAATTACAAATCTAGATTGCCGCCAAAACTACCACAAAGAATAGGAGAAGAAAGAAAATAATAATTGAGATTCAGATTTTGAAACTAGAACGCAAAATCTCAGTGTCCCTAATTAAATGGCCAGCCAGCATTCTTTGAACAAATAGCACTGTGATCATCTATCAGCTATACTGTAAAGAGGTTTAATGTTTAAGAAGTTGTTATTGTTTGTATAATTAGGCACATAAATGACTAATTATACTTACATGTAAAAGATGTGGAATATTGTTTAGACTCGTTGGAAAATAAAAAATAAATTCACAATTTGGATTAACTAGAGAGTGTCCCTAATTAGTTGACCACGACTGTATATACATATATAGACTAAAATAATACCTACAATTTTTAAACTTATATAAAAATACCGTACGTGTATTAATTCATCATCATTAAGTAAGTAAATGGTATGACAGAAATAGCCGACGACTGAAGCTAAAATAGCCACTAAAAGTAGTACTAAATATTTTATTATAAAACGTTCCAAATAAACATATACAAAGCAAAGTTCACTATCGTTCAAACAGTTGGCTGATAATGATGTAATCCATATTGTAGCGTCATGTAACGCGCATGTGTACTAAAGATACATTACGCAATAACTACAAGGTAATTTCGCCTAAAATGACAAGAGCAGAGTGGCGCAGTGGAAGCGTGCTGGGCCCATAACCCAGAGGTCCGTGGATCGAAACCACGCTCTGCTAGAAACACTTTTTGAAGGTTTTAATAAATTTAAATGTTTATTTCGTTTATAAATATTACCTATTTATTATTGTATTATTTTGAACCATTAGATTTATTAAGTTAGTAGGTTTGTTTGAATTATTTTCAATTCATCTGGGTAAGAACAACGCATGATACTTGCAAAAATTTGTTAAAATATTACGTGGAAAATACTGTAAGTCTCAAAAAGGTATTTCTTTATTTTTAATGTTTTATTGTAATCATCTGTGTATCTGTTTATTTTTCCAAATAAATGCATAAATAAATTATAAATATAGTCATACTTTGGTCATTAATTATTTGTCATTCAACTATAACACAAAATTTCTTTTTAACACACATTTCTACACATTTAATTTAATAATTTGTTTTTTTACATGATTATATTTTTTATTATACTACAAAAACGTTTTGAAGCAGTTAGTTAATATTAAAAATAATGTTATATCTCATGAACTGTAGTCTGTATATATTTTAATACAGTAACAAGCAAAGTTCCACCAATTAAAACGCTATCGCCGTTTTAATCTGTCTTCAGAATATAGTATTTAATGCTTAATAGAGACTCCAACGCTGAGGTAATTGGCTGCAGAGTTGGGCGTTACAATCTTTAAAATATTATTCTGTTGAAGTCACGAGACGTAACCTAGTTTATAAACACTTAAAAAAATGAAAGTTGAAAACTAAACTGCGTGTCGTAGAACAAGTAGTAGAAAAGAGACAACTAAACGACTAAGAGATTGGTGTGTTATATATCCGATATACACAGTGTATATATAGCCCAGTTGTCAGCAATAGACTTGCCCCCTGTTAAGTATGTGGGACTAAATTATTATGGTGGGCAAAATGTACGTATTTAATGCGCCTCTGCGTTCCCCTTCGGAGAGAAAGGTGAGTGCATGAGAGTGCACCTGCAGTAGCCAGACTCGCTTGCGAGAGGTAGGTTTGGTCGAAATCGTGGATTTCAAGTTTATTAAAAATATTTTTTGAATGAAATCTGTATTGATAGATCTTCAGCAATATTAATTACAATTAATTGTACTATATAAAATATTGTAAACGTCTTCATGACGTCATCTTCTTCTCTTCACTCTCTGACGTCTCCTGTTCTATATGTTTATTTTTTGAATTTATTTATATAATATCAACAACATAAAAGGTGAACCTCTTCTCACACACCAAAGAGGTTAATTTGCTACAATATGCTACAGTTTGAATGTAGAATAAGGCTTTAGTGTGCATGTGTATGCATGTTTGTCATTCTAAAATTTTATTGATTCAGTGAAAATTAGTACCAAATTTTACAATTCTGCATGTTCGGTGGTTAATATTGATGTGTGCTATTTACTAACTATAGAAGTTTTCTTTTTAATAAATTTGATTTATTTCCAATTAAGAGGATACAAGGATAGTATGCACTAAAGGTCACACGTCAACATCACTGTGTAATGGATAAATAAGTTGTGGACACTGGCACTCATGGTAAGAGTTAACTAAATATATTTATTTTTGTATACTAGGTATTAAATACGATTAAAAATAAAAATAAAAACTATACACAGATTATTAAATTTCGCACTTGGTAATACGAAGCTTAGGATGAAGAGAATACCCCATAAGGACTTTTGTGGGTCTGGTCCATTGAGGAGAGGTCCTTTTGAGATACGACTTTCAAATCTTAAAAGGCCGGCAATGCACGTGACTCTTGAGTTGCGGGTGTGCGTGGCGTCCACTTACCACCTAGTGACCCGTCTGCTTGTTCGCCCACTATCGCACCCATTTTTTTTTATTCTTTTTCATTAACTAAGGATCCCATTTACATAACTGTATATAGTATCCTATATACAGTTATATATAGTGTAACCTATATACCTATAGGTTACACTATATAGAAAACTATACATATCCTACACGGATTTAAGGCAATACTGTCATGAATATAAATGAATTCTACAATTACATGTCACTCTCTCTATCCTTGAAGAGGTATTCAGAAGCATTTCAAACAATTTCTACCAAAAATAAATTATTACCACTTACGTTACAAACGACAAGCTTACTGCCGTCATTCGGGCACTGTATGTCTGTATACAGAGGCCCTATTACACTCCACCAAGAACCATACTTTATTCTACAATTCTAGCTAGGTATTATTTAGATAATATAGTTTAATTTAATTCGCTATATCGGTTACATTATGATCTGACTAATCCTTCAATGAGACGAATGTATTCACTAACCTCTTTATTCCCTTATCAACTTTACCGTTATAAGACTTCAGAAATTGATTCTAGAAAATTGTTCAGATTATAAACATAAATCTTAAATATTATTCGTGGAAATGTAAACCTGTTTATACAACTGACTCATTACCTCTTTACAAGAATTCTTATTAAGGGGTAGAATTAGGAAATTCGGTTGATCGTGCTGTTGCCAAGCAACCGTGTGAGACGGGGCGCTAAGGACATAAAGCCTGCTTTTGTTCGAAATATACATATATTTTTAAATTGGTTTATTATTAAAATGAGGAGAAGATGAAAAGACAAGTATTTACTCATTTCAGTAGATGGTACTTTTTATAATTTAGTAGTGACGCGCAAGGTATTAATCTCGATGTAAGAACTAAAAAGAGTTGTGCTAAACTTACCTGTTCACTAATAATCTATACCTGTTCCATTTTCTAAGACACGTTGCATTATGTATACAACGTGTATAGGTTATACACAACAGGTAAAGTGGATGTGCTAACTTGAAAGTGTTATAAGTGTTATAACATTCAGATGAATACGCGCGTCACTAAGTACTAATTTTATCCACACACAACGCTTAACTTAACTACTAAAAATATACATCTGTTCCATGGATGGATTTTATTTTTAGTTTTTTTTTGGAACCGCATTCTGGACATTAATATAATATGTCAAATTTTATGGTTAAATTATTTATTAAATTAACTATTGGTTTTGCAAATAGCCAATATAATAAAATATTTTTTAGTTATCTCCACTCATAAGTTTGTTTATCTATTTATTATTTATTTCGTTATTTAACAGTTCCTGCATTTTAGATTCCACGCAATGTCTGCCAGTCAAACCTTAAGTCGTGCAGAGAGGGGAAAACTCTATACATAATTGATTATTACATATAAGATATCTTATATTTATTTTTCTGTTTTCGTATCTGATCTGCGAGTATCTCGTTAACCGTATAGTTTTTTTTTTATTTTACTTTCCTTAAAAACTTATTCAGACTACTGAGGAAATAGTCTAACTGACTTCACTTTGACATGAATACTTTGTTAAGTATAATATATATTTGTTTTTTTTTTAATTTAAAAATTTAATTATTGTAAATGAGAGGACTATGTAGGTTATTTTTTTTTCTTTTCTCCTTTTTTCCAGTAAGTTTGTTTTTTAACGATGTCTGACTGTTTGAGTACTTTTGCGGCCTACCCAAATGTCCTTGCTTTGGTACTGTTCGTCGGTCCGTTGAGCTCCTTAAAGTTCTAAGTAGAGCTACACGATAACTGACAAATGCTTGCACTGTTTGGACGGGTCCACTCAAATGAGCGTGGCGCTTTCTTCAAAAGCTCATCTCAGACGTTAGCGTGCATGGTTCTCATGTTTTTGACCAGTACATCTGTATGGACTTTAAAACAGACTTTGACCTCTGAGTTTGTTTCAGTGTTTCTTCTCAGGGTTAGTTAGGAAACACCGGCCTCATCTAGCATAAACTGACAGAAAAAAAATATATTATTTACAAAATAAAGATCATTTATCAACTAACGCGGTTACGAAATTAAAAATATTTATATATTTATTATTTTTGGCCATAAGTGTTGGAGTTAATCTATATCCCATTGATTTTATAAATAAACTATACGCTCATGCTGCATACACAACATGCCATTACTTTTAATGCACCATCAAATAACTGCACTCTTGTGTACTAATGAAATTACCTTTGCTTGTGTACTAATGAAATGCAAATTTGGTTGAATAGTAAAAAAAGAATAATTTTTAGGAACTTAATTTTGTTTATTTCCTTCCGCTAATGTTGTATATTTTCAACATAGTTATACTTATACATATATGTATATGTTAACAGTAGCGGGAAATAAGTATCGATAGAGAGAAACGATGTGGGTTTCTGTATATTATAGTTACTTTTTAGAATAAAAAACAGAGTGCCTTAACCATAGAACATTGAAGATTATTTGAATTAAAATATTATTATAAATATAAAAAACTAAAATGAACCTTGACGCGTCAGTAATACAGTTCTAAATGGCATATTTAATCTAAACTATATTGTTTTTATCTACACTGTAGTGCGAATATAGTCGCAGCTTAGTCTGTTGTCATGCCATTTTAAACGTTAAATATATGGTTGTACGCGCCGACCCTTATTGTGTGTATAAAGTTGTCAAAACACGAGTCTCATTCGAGCTGTTCCAACAATCCAATATCCTTAAAAAATAATAATACGCTGGTTATGATTGTATTGGAATGTTGGGTAAAAATTTCGAAATACGTCGCCATTTTGAGGGGTTGTGAGTGGTTGGGGGGGGGGGAAGGAGTCGGATCCCCCCTCACCATTTTCACCCGCCGGAAATTCTTGATTCCCTTAGAAAAATAAAAAACAGAAAAGAACCCAATGGCCCTCAATATAGCGACCTATAACAAAAAAAATATATAAAAACTGGCTTCAATTAGGAGTCCTCCTCCTGAGCTCCTATTTCTGGGTGGTTTAAAAAGAAACTAATACATTGCTATTAATTACCTAAAAGTATATCCTGCTCTCATACATTTCCTATAACACATAATATATAAAATACAACCTCGATTGTATTTTATAAATTTGACATTAGCTGTCAATATTATCCATCCAATATGGCGGGTTACGTTTCGTTTCACGTTTTTCACATAAAACCTAAAAATTACATTTGGAAAACTGTACTAAATCTTTAAAATTACGTTCCGTTAATGATTTAAGAATTTTTGGAAATTCGCAACTCCGGCAGCCAAAATTACTTTGGGAGATTAAGATTAACTACCCCTTAAGCCCCCTACACCACCAATACCCAAAAATTCAGGCGACTCGTTTTAAAATCCAACCCGGCATATGTCCAGCAGTAAACTGCGATAGGCTGAATAACGATGAAAATGGTTTTGCATCTCGTGTAAATGTTGATCATCCATGGTTTAGATATTAGTTGGTATATATACCTCCAAAACCTACGACAAGACCATCGGAATAAATCCAGCACGAGCAAAAATAAGAAGAAAAATACGGTTGCTTATTTCTTAGAGTATTCAAAATAAATTCAGAATTTGCGTGTATTGTTAAGTATCTTAAATCAGCGATTTTTGTTTCAAAAATATATGTTACATAAATGTAATTATATAAATGTTTTAAAGAATGTGTGATCTGAGTACCTCGTCAAGGCCCTTACTAATACGCGCGTAGGCGCACGTGATCGTTCATTCATAGAATGTAAATTTATACCTGCTGAATAAATTTCAACTTTATTTGTACGAATATAATTTACAATTTACTTTGCTTTGTTTTAGAGGCAAAAATTTTTGTTTTATATAAAGTAACCATTGAATTTCTAACCTTGTTTTTAAAGAATAAAGTATAATTTCTAATGTGTATGTTCAGAGAGTGCGCTTATTGAATAATAGTGTCGTAGGCGATATTCTCTTGCATAGCAAATACTTCGACCATGAACTACTGCGAGCTTATTTGAACCTTGACAATATTTGCTAAGAGAGAACGATTCTTCAGTATACATAGATATTACATTACATCGCATTGGTCATATTAAATTGCATTTTATTGAATTGAAAAAAAAAAATATTTCTCTTTGGTATTGTTTATAAATTATATGTGCAACAAATATGTGCAATATTGGAAATGTTAATACGTTTAGTTTAAGTTTAATTTAATAAATTTGGTTATGGTAAAATTCAACAGTGGTAGAGCCATGCTGAAGCATGAATGGGAAAGCTCGACTGGTACGATACCACGGGCTCACAGACAACCGGTTGAGAAGCAATGCTTGCGTTGTATTACCCCGAAATTAGTTTATGATTTGAGGTTTCCGGTGTCCCAACTACCCCTCCTCTTTCCTCTCCCTATCTCCTCTTTTTTCTCCCTCTCCCCTCTTTTACATCTCCACATCCTCCGTCTCTTCTTTCTCCTCCCCGTATCCCCCAATCTCTCATCATCCTCAAAGGCGGGCAGCGCTCTTACGACTCTTGAGTTGCAGGTGTCTATGGATGTTGGTTGTCACTTACCCTCAGGTGACCCGTCTGTTTGTCTGTCTTCTATATTATAAAAAAAAATATTTAGTTTTCAAGTATTGCAATTAATTTAATAGATATGGTAATAATGAGTATTGATTAATAATTTCATATACCAATACGTTTACTTGTACTTCACCATGATTAATTATTTGTGTACATTGAGACTTACAAAGTCAAAACCGTTATGAAAATGAAAAAATAAAATATCTGAAATAAAAAATAAAACCGTATGCACTGTATAACTTACTTAATACCAAAGACAAAATATTTTAGCCAACGACGCAGATGCTCATTTATTTATAAGTCAAACACTGACCCCTATCCCTTCTATAACACGTTCAACCCTTCGGTTACTAATGAATTTCTCAGTAAATCTGTCCACACTGGTCTGGAACGCCATTACTGTGTATGATGAGCGGTTAGGATTACGACAAACTGTGCATTAGGGTCTTAAACATATTAAACAGGCGAAGATCAGAAGTTTGATTTTGAAAATAAATAGATATAGTAAACTACATGAAGTCATGAGAAAGGCAAGAATTTACATTAGTTCTAAGCAAACCCTCAAACCGTGTTCCTTAAATACGTAGGAATTTATCAATGTTAGATAATATGTGCTTTGCGTATTCATTTTATAGATGGATGTAATGTTGAAATCTTCTTACCGACAAAAGTATTTTTTGTCGAACCTCATCAGTGGCAGAGCCATGCTTAGGCACGAATGGGCCGGTTCGACCGTTGCGATACTACGGCCTGTTGTGAAGCAATGTTCTCTTTGCATTTCATCAAAATTAGTGAGGTTTCCAGAGGCCAACTCCCCTCTCCTATTTCCTCTCATTCATCATTCTCCCTCTCTTTTTCCCATTCCCGCATTCCTCATCATTCTCAAGGCGGACACTGCACTTACGACTCTTGAGTTGCAGGTATCCATGGACGGAGGTTGTCACTAACCATCAGAGACCCGTCTGTTCGTTGTCCCCCTATATTACAAAAAAAAAGTTTCATGATGTTTCTTGTAGTAACCCTGACTGCTGAGCCAACGTCGTAGGTTTGAATCCCACGCGGGATAACAACTTGTGAACCACACAACTTTTTGGGACCCTAGGTGTTCTAGATATGTTTATAAGGTCCCCCGCGACACAGAAGTAATTCATGGTGTAAAAATTATCCAAAAAAAAGTTTCTTATATTTTCGATTCCTTTGCCATCTTGAGTTTCAACCCCTCTATGTAACACGTGTTATTGCATTGCTACGGTGTTTGTTTATATATATGTATTATATTAATATTCTCTCAATTAACATACATATAAATTACATTTTGAATAGAAAAGCACCAACAAAATATATTTAAAATTATAAAAAATATTGTCCCAACGGTATGGTGTACAGGGACCAAGCTACCGGTGGTTAGGGCTCCAGCGACAAGAACCTCCTCAGAATACGTAGCGTATGAAGAAGGACTGCCTTTTGCATCAGGCCCATAATCCAGCTACCTAACGTGAGCCTCTGAAGGTGTTGGTCGAAGCTCTTAGCAATCAACCCAATGGCTGATATGACTATCGTGACTATTTATATTATTATAGTATTATTATTAAGTATACATATTTTTGAATGTATATGTGGTTTACAATAATGTATATTGTATTGTATTTCGAACTTTCCCAATTATTATTTAAGTTATTTTTTAATTCTAATAACATTTTTTTTATTATTGTGTTACAGGTAAAATCACGCGCAGCAATAGTTTTGGTAAGACTTTATGGGCTGTATTCCCAAATTTGGTATTACTGATTTAATCTTGTCCTACGCACTCATGGTTAATGCAGTGGCAATTTGTCACTACATCTGTGGCGATCACGCTCTGGAATGAAAATTTTCTGTCCGATTTGTATATTGCTAGTTTGATTTCAAATTACAGTCAGGGATCTAAAAACGAAGGGAAATATAATGTATTATTAGTTTTAAGATCAATTTTATTACAATTCACACAACGAAAAAATTAACTCCCGCTTTAGATATTCTATTTCTATCGTTGGGAATATTTGTGTGAGTCGTTTGGAAATCGAACCTCTGGCTCAGCAGTCGAGTCACTGCTAGACAAACACGCCTACCTTTTTTTAGGTATATCTGTGTGTAACAATTGTGTTGTTAAAAGCAATTTTGACATTGTGTTTGAATGTATTAATTATGTACGTACGTAGTGACAATATGCTTACCCCTAATATGTAAGTGGGATTACATTATGGTAAGGATAAACTCTATGTATGTATAAAGTCTATGGACTAACTTTACAGGAACAATTCTCGAATTTAAATTCAATCACATTTGTATACAATGTCACTTCTTATATGATGTAAGGATTCTCAAGATACCCAATGCAACCAAAATTGTACAAGCATTAAGAAGACATATTGCCTGCGACTAGTTATTAATATTAGTTATTGTTTTTTTTTTTAAAGATTACGCCGCACTGACAATAAATCTGTGTCGTTTGGAATTATACAAACATACAAACAACGGACATAAAGAACACCCAGACTTGGATAAACTACTTGTGGATCACAATGTTTTTTGTTCCGTGTGTGAATCGAGCCTACGACCGCCGGCTTAGCAGTCAGGGTCTTTGGCAACTAAACCAACAGGCCAGTCTGTTTTTATGGAATAAAGAAACTTACAACTGCTGCTTCAACGACGTAAAAATACCTTAAGTCCTTTTCTGTACCTCTAAATATTTGTTTGCGAAATAAATGAATTGTGGCAATTATGATATTAATTAAAGAGTTTGTGTATGATATTATTTATACATACGTACACTCAAACTTATATCTCAGAAGAAGTAAGCAGGAGCGAATTAAATGCCCACGTTTATTTAGTCAACTATTACAACAGTGGTAGAGCATTGCTAAGGCACGAATAGGCCGGCTCAACCGGTGCGATACCCCGGCCTCACAGAAAACCGGTTGTGAAGTAACGCTTGCGTTGCATTTTCCCGAAATGAGTGAGGTTTCCGGTTTCCGCCTCTCCCCTGATCTCCTTTCTCCTCATCCCCCCTCTCATCTTTCCGCTCCCTGCATCCCCCATCCCTCATCACCCTCAAAGGCGAGCAGCGCGACTCTTGAGATGCGGGTGTCCACGGACGGAGGTTGTCACTTACCATCAGGTGACCCGTCTGTTCGTCTGTCCCCTTATAGTATAAAAAAAAAAACAACTTTTATTTAGTCGAAATTACGTAATCAATCCATCATCGTGGTTCTCGGTGTAGTACAAACGAGAACCCTACTTCTCCCGAGAACCACAAAGTCCAAAATCATTAAAACATGAAATTAATGAGGTACGAAGTGCGGACCAGAAATAGACAATTTTTGCTTTTGAAGATGATAACTGTTGTCCTATTTGAAACTTACGATCGGTTTCCTTCTTATAGTTTATTTGCTTCTGAAAACTAGAACTAGCCATACATTACGTTAAATCGAATTGCTATTTTCCACACATATTGCTTATAGAAGTTCATACATTCTAACACTAAACTATACCATTAGTAGGTGGGGGTGCACCTTTAATTTAAATTTAAATGATTACGATAACTCCTACGCTACACCCACTAACTATTAATTAACTGTCCTGTGTCTAATTTATATGTCGTATGCTAATTATAGCTACGAGTTAATAAACATTGTACTGAAGTATGTTCGCTGTATATTTATGTACGAACTACCTGTCTACCTACGGCCTACGCTCACGCAAGCTGCAAGATTTGTTTTTGTTTTTAAATGAATCAAATTTATACATCTACTTCGACTTTACACGGGTGCAATGTAGATGCTAATGCCGTGTGTTAGTGAAGAGTGCTTTATAATGTCAACTCACAAAAATATAAATAAAAATGATTTTACGACATCACATTACAAATGTTTGAAATATTCGGATTTTCGCTACTAAAATGTACGTGTATTATACATATAAACATTCCTCTTGAATCACCCAGTCTATTGATTAAAACCGCATTAAAATCCGATGCGTAGTTTGAAAGATCTAAGCGTGCAGACGAGACGGCGGGAAGCATTTTATTTATTGTTATATACATACGTAATATAACAGTGTACAAATAAATCTGGATTTTCTTTTTAATGAGTTAAAACCCATGCTGGTCGTTAAACCTAGTGAAATTATTTTGGTTTAGGAGCGATGTTTTGGTTTTGGAGTGATGTTTTGGTAGTGGAAATTATAAAATAAGTAAAGTTGGATAAAAGTAAAACTAGTAAGAAAACTAAAGTCTTCACCTTAAAAAATAAAATTAGTGATGGCCTGTCAGCGCGTCATGTTCGTGAACGGTTGCTTACTTACGGTGACTTTCTGAATTAATAACTCCTACTTCCTTTGTAATACTCCTATAAACTAGTTTAAGTATGTTGTTTTCTTATAAATTTTTATTTATATGATTCTCTAAATATTTAAATAACAGTTGAGAATTAAACTATTACAAAGTAAATTCTAAATTTCTTTTATTCATTACACTTGAATAATAACGTATGGAGACGGGCAAGGATAAGTTTTATTGTCATTTCTCTTTTATTTCAGCGCCAGTTCAAATCTGAGTATATTTATGTAGAAACAAAATGAAATACATTGCTTTGCTAACTAAAAATATGCTTTGTCCTAATGTTAAGCAAAACGGTTAGGTCCTTGTATAACATTATTTTTATATTGAGATATTCTATATAAATCTGATATGCAATAGTTTTTTATCCATTTTGAGTTTGATGACAATTTTTGAACAACTCGTTGTGGTGTTTGCCTTGTTCGCAATGAATACACCATTGCGAATCGTAGCAAATACTTTTGCAACAAATAACTTTTCCCCATAAAACCATATGCATTGTATACGAAACATGACTTTGCACGTCCGCAACGCAATCATATACCCTTAGCTACGGCGTAACGCCTAGCTACGGCCGCGCGGCCCGTAGCCGGCGGGTGCTATAGTAACATCCGATCAGTCAGCGCCACGGCCGCCGACCGCGTAGACGCGCGCCGCGTGCTACGAACTCCACATTCGCTCACGGGGTGCATTGCATTTCTCGCGAGATTTTTACCCCTTTTTTCTCGAATTTCAAAGGTGTTTTAATTAATGGGGCCGGGTTTTAATTTGGCATGGGTGGTTCTTGTGTCGTGAATTTTCTGAGTGGTGTGAAATTTTTTAGGACTTTCATTAGTTTACGTCGTGCGTTGTGTAAATGTTAGTGTTTCTGTGTGATGTGACGGTATGTACTGTAGGGTAATACAGATATAGTGACATTTGGTAGGCTATGCAAATATAATGCTTTAGGATTGAAACAAATTTGTTTACGTGTTTCTCATAGCACGGTGTTTAATATTAATTTTAATTAGTTAGTGTAATTGATGAATTATCAGTTTTGATATTCTTTGGCTGATATTGAAGTTGATCTGTAACAAATTTACATCACTATTTTCGACACCATATAAGTAATTACTATCCGAAGTAAGGCATTTGTCTAGACTTGAATAAGTACATATAATTAAATAGATCGATGATATTCAAATAATTTTTAAGCAATCACTTTGGTTATAATCATATTATGTTACGCATTATTAGTTGAATACGAGAGAGGGTGGAGAAAGCGTTTAATATCTTCAAGTATACCAGAATAAAAGTAGATAATAAAGTATATTCTCTAGCGAAGTAGACCATGGCCGGGCTGTTGGTCTAGTGGTTAGTTACCCTGACTGCTAACCTTGAGGTCGTGGGTTCGTCTCCCACAAGCGACAAAAATTGGTGTATTCCATAAACAGTGGTTGCGAGCCTGGGTGTTCTAGGTGTCCGTTGTTTGTATGTTTGTAAAGTCCCTCAACACGGGAATAATTCTTAGTATGGAATTTGTCTTTTTTTAAATAAAAAAAAAATGTGTTAAGTATGGCCTTTGAAATGTATATTTTAAGAATATTGTTTATATATGCACATTGATAAAAACTTTCAAAATTACGAGTATGCAATTAATACACGTAAAAAGCTTTATATTGCGAATCTTATATCATGTTAGAAATATTTTGACAGTTTTAATTATCTTTCGTAATCATGTTAAATTGTATTCACGTATTACAAAGTACTATTACGCAGCATACATTGATTGTACACTCAAGATGTACATATTGTCCACTACAATAGATACACATTCCTATTTTAAAAGTTTTAAACTCATGGGATAATATAACCAATTTACCCCACTCTAAGATATACTTTTACTTACAGTGAATAGAGGTTAAATAGGTTTGACACAAACATACATAGCAGTTCAATACTGGAGTGACAACAAAACATAACTATTACATCGCGTCGTTACAATATAAAACGGGTATAATTTTCCACGACCTTTGGTTAACCGGTAACATTTCAACGTGATTGTTACATGTTAATATCATAAAATGAAACGTTTCATCTTGTATATTTTAATGATAACGGCTTATATGTTTATATTATAATAATACAGTGTTTATTGTTCACAATAATAAAAAATTCTTTGTGTTTAATGCTTATAACAAAACGTTACAAGAAATTGGGTTTTGGTTTTGTACTTGTACAAGATGTACTAGACGTAATATATATGTACTCGTATGTTGGTACGATGCAATAACTATCCCAGAATTGGTAAGCCTCGTTTTTTTGGTTAGGTGAAATTGACTGACTTATATTATTATAATATTAACAATTAGGTAACAACAATATAATCACATTTAGTTTATTACTATTAAATAACATTAAGTTTATAAAGTTTTTCATGTAAATTATTATATTACATTATTTTTAATTATTTTAAATATTGATAGTGTTTTTGGTATATGTGCCTTGTTTTAAAAATAATATGACCACAATAAATAATACTCTTGATAGTGGCCATACCACCCACACCGCAGTGTGGCCACGAAGCCTATAAATAGATCAAACACCTAATGTGGCATTGTGCTGTGTGGTTAAACATGTAAAAAATATTAAAAACAAATTGAATTTACGAAGACTTAATGTAATAAAAATACTTAATGTATCAAATATATTCCATTTAGGATTTTTATAGTAGCGGTACGTTTTTGAAAACTGCAGATCACCTTAATATTTCGAATATTTATTTATTGGTATATGTATACAAAAGGCGGTAGTTCGGGAGCTATGGCACACGTTGAGTGAGGCCTATGTCTAGCAGTGGACTGCGATAGGCTAAATTATCCATGATGATGTACTGGTAATCGCCGGTCATCATATTAGCAAAATTTTATATTTGTTTTGTTTATATCACTTTATTATGAAAATGGTGTACACCATTTACCGATAAAGTAATGTAAAACAATTGGTGGTCATACCACTTCTCTGTTTAAACGCAAATAAATATATTCTATTCTGTGATAAATTACAGATATAAAATCAATAATTTAAAAGATAGTTATGCTGTCTCTTTCTAATACTAATTGAAAAGTAAAAAAAAAATATTGATACTAAAACCTCAACAAATCAAAAAAAAACAACTGATATGTTGTAGGTACCGAGTACAAAGTCGTCTTGTAATCTAAAGCTCCTATATAAGCCTTGTGCCTTTGACGTAGCTCCAGGCGTAACACAATGGAGGCTTCCTGAGCTGTGTGGTTCATATGTGTCACTCGCACGAAACTGCCGCCAATCGATGCGTGCTCTGCTCTGAATTACCGCCTAGATTCATTTACATAAAGCTTGGTTGTACCATTGATTTTATGCTCGAAGTAGTTATATATACATATATAAAACTTGTAATTCCAAATATTAATTTTGTAAATATGTATATTTACATCAGTACCATGATATCATTAAACATCACTTTGTCCGCTCGACTTTTTCCCCATTATTTTTATAGTATAGGGGGACAGATGAAAAAACGGGTCACCTGAGATGGGCCTCTGAAAATGTCACTGATTTCGGCGAAATGCAACACAAGCGTTGCTCCACAACCGGTTTTCTGTTCGGCCTTGGTACATCACCGGACGCGCCGGTCCATCCGTGCCTACGTGAGATTCCAATACAATAAAAAAAATTAAGCTTATGCACATTTTTTATAAGCTATCCAGTTTTAATCATTTATTTCCTGCCGCTCTTTTATAAGAACTAAACCTAATATTACTGGGTGCGATCATCGTAATTGATTTAATATATAAAATTAGTTTTGTGAATTTTGTTCCAATCACCAATCAAATTGCAACTAGCAAAGAGCTCTGTGTGGGGAGAAGGAGAGCTGTCTCTACGGTTAGGAATCATTGCGCCTTAAAACTGATGAAAATTACTATCATAGAGCCGAAGCTTTTTTTATTATTGAAAAGACTATGATTCTCAAATGGTTCAATCGGTAATATGTCTGAAATTTACAAAACGAATGCAGTAAAGACACCCTGCTCTTGTTGTGTAATTTAGAATGTATGTTTATTACTCACACACGCTGTAACAACTGTACAGATTAAGTTGAAATTATGTTCAGAGACAGATTAAAATTTGGAATAGCATTTGCAATACTCTTTATACCCAAAAATATAGGGTTAAACCATAGGTTTTCACTAGCTAGCTAACAGCTACTATAGAACACACATAAATTCCACACAATAGGCCTGTAACTTCCCGGGGCGGTAAACATTAAATATTTGCCAATCGATGGTCTTTAATATGAAACTTTTTTTTAGTCATTAAATCATACATTTTAATACTTATCTGTGGTACATTCATCGTGCACATATTCCGGGGCTAGTGCATCAGTCGGACAAAAAGAATGTCGACTGCGGAATGTTTCAATTTTAAAATTTCGCTTCACCGTTCTACCAATGTTCTTTTTGACATTCGGTCTCTATTTAATTTGATCCTCTTGCAATGATGTTTTTAAATCCTTACCATGTTTAAGATAAAGAAGAATAGGTATATCCTCATTTATGAAGTTGTATTTCATCAACAAATTAAAAAATTCGTACTTGAAGTCAATAACGTAATCCATATCCAATTAACTAGGTATTATCTCACTGCTATAAATAAATATAACGTATTATTACAATAATAAAAGAGAACTGTCGACTTTCGGGGTTCAGTTGATTTTCAGGATAACAAATATTTCTGCTGCTGCGCTTAAGTGATTTTAAGTTTTTAATATACTATTCAGATTATTAGAAAGTTATTATAAGACAAATAAATAAATAAATATTATTGAATATCCAAAAAAGGTCAATATAAGAGAAGCTATTTATTTCCTCATACCTTTCCTAAAATCCTTAAAGCAAATTGCCAAATAAGTACGAAAAATTGATTTATGTCATCAACTACTCGGCTCATATAAACGAATATTTAAAAAAAATATTTTATAATGCACCATATTTCAATATAACATTTTATACAGTGCTAATCTTTATATATACACACGTGATTAAAACCGTATATTTAAATAAATAAATATGGATCACGAAAGTTTTTATTAATGCTAATCTTTTAAAGCGTTTCTAGTTTCGTAAGTTCTGGGGTACGATAATATGGCTTAGCTGTCTTTAATCAGGTCTCTTGATAAAACAACTTAGGTTTTTAGGGTCAAGAATAAACAACTACAAAAATCATGATCGGTTTAATGTGAGAGAGGGAATATGTTATTTAGAATATGTTTTTGTTTAATACGTTAGTTAACAAATAAATAATTCAAATAATCATCACATTCTTACTTAAAGAAGTCTTTATTAATAAATATAAATAAAACATCAGGTGAATTTAAGACGAATTCACAAAACCCTGGTAGCTCCCATTTGTCCGCAGTCCAAGCATTGTTCAAAATGTCTTTGTAATATTCACATTTACGTTTCACGATTTCAGCACAGAGTTTTATGAAAATCGCTACCACCGACCATTGTCGTGGAGTTTTTGTTTCGATATTTCTGAAAATAAGGGGCCGTCAAATAGAGTTGTTTAAATGTATAAATTCAGAATAATCGGTACGCAATTAAGTGCGTTTGTGTGTGAAATAAATTGGTCGAAACTGGAACCGTTTCACTGGGTATTTGCTGCGAAATGGAGCGTTATAATGGATTCAAATGAGTATCAAATGTAGCGAAGATATTGTAAATAATGGACATAATTATTGGTAGCTTTTAAGGGTAGCCAAATAATTTCTATTTTACGTTATCATTTAGATATTTATGTTTCAAATATTTTGTTTTGTTTTTCTGTACAACTGAGTCGATCAAACAGGCAGGTATCAACACTCAACACCATTGCTATACCCCGTGGATTACAAACCAATATTTTCTAATCTTAGATCTTTGCTAACAGAGATCTTTGCTACCAGCTGAAATTCTATATTACCCAGTGCTAGTCAAATTTAACTTTCTTTCTTCTTAAACAGTCCGATGCTATATTAAACCGATTTCAGTATTTTCTGTCTCTGTTCTCGTACATATCTCCCTGCATGATTTTCCTTTAGCTCTTCAACTAATTATATGTTCGTTAATGTACCGGTACAATTATTATTTTGCTCGCAAGTAGCAGGTAGCACTCCGTGAAACTTCTTCCTTCGCGTACATTAATTGCGCCAAGTTTCAGAATGCTTGCATTTTACAGCGAAGAGTATTTATTGTAAATCAGACTTTCTCAACGTTTTATTATATTTAACGTTTTAGTTTTATAGTTACATGCGATGTTCATTGTTTGAATGTATTGTTGATAAGAGATGAAATTTATATAAACATGAGGTACAATTTTAACCAAAATTCAAACTGCTGATTTTTAACTTGTGTAGATGTGTAGTTTTAATTTGAACGGATGGAAACTCCTAAGTTAAAAATTTCGAGGCATTCTTTCTAATTGCAATAGAATTATTTGTGACGGAACACCGTGTGATTCTTGTAGGTTTTTCCGACGTTCTACCTCGCCATTAGCTCCGGTGAGGTGATGACTAGTGGTAGTTTCAACACAAAAAAAATGTTAATATGTCGAAAAAATCGTCTTTGGTATTTTTTACCTTTATTTTTTATATTTATTTTTTTAATATTTAAGAAACGTGTTTTACTTAGAAATTATTGCCATATTCAGAAATATCGTATATTGCAACGGATACGGCTACATAATGCCCTGTACGCAACGACTACTAATCAAAGACGACTTACGATCATTTGTTTTGTAGTCAACGAGCGCAATACACGTGGCTACTGTATTTTAAATTAGCTTATTTATAGTTCAGGCTAACCGTTAAACGCAATTGTTTAAGGTGCGGAGAAAGATTTGAATGATTGAACTGACTTGATTGAACTGTTCCTCTCGAATAATCGATTCTCAAACTGAATAATAAAAGCAATTTTTCGAACATTTAATAATATGACTGTCTTTTTTTTTAAAGGGTCTTTTATTAGAGACAACTTTAATAGAGAATAACGTAGAATGATCATAAATCATTTATCAGTAACTGTATCTGTTATAGTTGAAAGTAGTTTTAAATGGTTTTATTCACTCGAGGGTATTTGAGGATTGATGTGTTTTTTTACTTATTGCCTCATTGATTTAATTGCAACACCAGAGTAGTGACTGTGATGGTATGTTTTTTATTGCATGTTGGTATGCGAATTAATAGAAAGTAATACTGTTAGGTTGAAAGTCATCTTAGCTTGCATACAAAATTCAGAAGCGGTGGAGATATACAAGTTACATATTTTACTATTTTATATGGCTCAAATATAAAGTGAAAATATAAATCGGTATGTGAACAGAATAAACATCGAAGATATTAGACTTTTAAAGAAAAAGTAAGAGTGTAATGTTAACTTTATGATTAATTGCAGGTGTTATCGTGAGAGAGCCATGCTTTTAGGCACTACACACAACACAACAACACAACCGATTGTGAAGCAACGATATCAACATTGCATTTCTCTTCTTCTCTTTCCTCTCCCCTCATCCCTCCTCTCCTTCCTCTTCCCTTCCCCCTCCCTTCTTTCTCCTCCCCTACCTTCATCACCTTCAAAGGCAGGCAGCGCACTTACGACTCTTTAGTTGCAGGTGTTCATGGAAAATTGATACTTATAAATGACTTGTCTGATGACTTATTAGAATACAGTTAGGTATGGAATGTATGTATGATTTAATTCATGGTCTAATTCTATTTCTTTGCCCTCCACCACATGCATAGATACGCTCACACCTCTATCCCATAAGGAGTACTTTGTTAGGTCCACCTAAACAGAAAATTAATCAATCAACATGACTTAAACATATCGGAAATATAAAGAAGCGTATATGTATAAATATTAAGAAGCGTAATATTTCAACAAGAGTAATAATATGTCAACAAAGTCCTTACTCTTACTTCTTTCTAAAGCATATACAGTTGAATCTACGTCTTCACACAAGTATAAACGATTATTTAATACTAACCAGACGTCTGATACGCCATAAGAATGGCAAATAGAAATCATTCGACACCGGATGGCCTCCACTTAAATGTGGTGAGCGTCCACTACAAGCTATACTATTATTTGTATGAAAGTTCCAGAAAAGTTTCGCCGCAACGTCTTTAGACTTTGACTAGTGCGTCCACTTTAAAAACGTAAGGAAAAGTGAGAAATATCTCTCACTGTACTGCAGTTCTTTTCAGCATCTCTTACAAATGATAGAAACCGATACCCTATAAGAATGCTTTGTGTCTTTACACGCTTTTTTCTCCGTATCTGTGTGACAAAAAGATGACTTCGACAAATTAATTATATAATACTTGTAGTGACAGGACTCTTATGATTTTAATCTTTTAACAAACCATAGTTTTTAGGTATATTTTGACTCCTACTGACTGACTCCTACTTATGACAATTATAAAATAGGGGATTTAAATGAAATAAATGTAATTAAATTTGACATGGTATCACATTGTAAAATGCTCCACCAAGCCTTGGAACACTATTATTTATTCTACGATAACTACTCGATAATTGTGGTCGTTGGCGTACACACAAACACGTATATATTATTATATGTATAGGTCCTTAAGAACCGAAGCTATAGTATTGTGGCTATATTTGTTCGCTAAGTCTTAAATAGAATACAGAATTATAAAGTGTGTAGGTGTTGAATGAATGTAGAGGCCTATGAATGGGCTCCAGACGACCGGTTGACTTGCAGTTACATTGTTTAGCATAATGCGTGGTACGAAGCCTTGGCCTAATAGTTATACTAAACTGTTTGCAATTTATTCGCTAGAAGACTGCGTTGTTGAATAATGAGGATCGATTTCATTTATTGATTTATTTTATTCTAACGAAGATATAAAATATTTTGTTAGATATTTCGTTGTTATCTTCGCATTTTCATTCGTGATATATTTTATTTACATTCCTAATTTTGAATTTTTTGGTTAAATTAATTTTCTTTTTGGAATCAGATTGTCGATTTCTGCATTATACATTATATAATCATCAATCATACATACATTATATAATCATATAATCATCATGCAATAGAAGTTAACAACTATAAATAATTAAATATTAATAAGCGATTATGTATATAAGTAACGTATGTTTTCTTATTTTCTTACATACGCTCACGCCTGTCTCTACTAAAGGGGTAAGGCAGAGGTGTATAAAACACCCACATTTTGCCAATAAGAATTTGGCCCACTAACGTATTATGGGTCAAGCCTATTGCCGTCAATCGGGCACTTTATTTTTACTTTCCAACAAAACAACAACATTTGTAAATAACATCAATATTTACGATCCATAGTGAAAGTAAAACATTTTCATAAAACTGAGTTTAAAGAAGTAATCATCAAGTCAAGTACTTAATTAAGTTTACACATAGTATAAAAAAAATTACAGAATACATGTGTATAAGATGAATGTATTCTATAATCTACTAATTTAAACTAATAATAATAATACTACCTGCGTTTATCTTCCTGAGAACTGCGTCTGTGCCTGAACTGCGTCAGAATTGTCTTTTTTTCTGAGAACTAAAGTCCTGCACCCTTCAAAAGTAGAGTGAATAGGTTTTTTTGACTGATGTGTCACATCTTTCTATGGGCGGAGGTTGACACTCACCATCAGGTGACCTCTCTGTATGTCTGTCCCCCTATATAAAAAAAACTTTGTCTTTATCTTAACTTTCCATCAGAATTGGAAGGCAAACGCGTACTCATCATTTGCCCCCAGATGCTATAAAAGTTACAAACAAGCACACTGCCCTCATTACCCACTTCCCACACACGTAGATAACAAACAACTGTTCGAACCTTGTCACTTGACACACAATCTATATGACATTGTACTCACTAACGTGGCAACACTATGTTAGACAATAGTTAGTTAAAAACATCACGTTTCCTCGTTAAGCGTTCATTTGACGGCGTCGGAACGCTCGTGTGGGTGAGGTGACTTGTTACCGTCGTTTTCTTTGTTTATTTATTCTGGTACTGTTCCTTATCTACACTATAACATTATTACTAAAATAATTGTTTATTTTATGGAACTGACATTTAAATAATATTTTTTTATATAGGTAGTATTTATTGAGGAACGAAGAGGCTATACAACATTAGATTACGAACCTATTTGTTTTTCGTGTGGTAACTCTCATGGGACTCTCGGAGTCGAAGGTGAAGTGGTATGTCTGACTCGAACCGAGTACAACCACACGGTGTTCCGTTACAAGTGTGTCTATTACCGGGGACCAGAGATACCCTAAGAAGGAATCCTCCATTAACCACCACCCTTAGGAGTCGAGCAGTGAACGATGGTGGAACTACAGGAAACTGTTGGTATTTCTTTTTTAATGTAACCCTTAAAACTATACTACACAAAATACTGCCCTATTCCATACAATTGCGTTGTTCACATGATGGCTTGCGCTTGGTTGACACGAATCTAAGTTGAAAACTTAGATGTCAACTACAATGATTACTCACACACTAAACTATAAGTTAATATTAGCCGTTAGAAAATAAAACACGTTTTCACTATAATAACTCGATAATCACGCTTTCGGTAAAATATTTACAATCATAATGTTGGTATAATGTTACTTACTCGTAATACGGTATCTGTACTTACATAAAATGGTACGGGTTCATTGACACTTGGCACTGGCTCTAGATTGCAGTCCAGCGGGACTCGCTCTGAACTAAGTATAATATACACCCGTTATATCTACGTTGTTAGGCCGTTATTATTGTTGTCTTTGCCTTTCCTTACTCAAGTTACGTCCCTAACGAGTATTCAAAAAAAAAACATGTCAAATATTTCGTTTATGTTTGTGATTGTTCGCATTTAAATATAGAATGTCATTACGGTCGCTTGACTGACAGATAGTTGTTTCACTGTTGGTTTTTATAGAGAATGCAACTTAAAATATACAAACTTTATATTTTAAATTAATCTTATACGGCTTTTTCAAACAGCTAAAATTAAAAGAAAAACTTGGGTTCGCGCAATCTACAGAGGCGGACTTTATGCCTCAGACTTTTATGTACCAGACTACCTTAGAGCGACACAAATATAAATAAATTAGAGAACGGTACATTGAGCACTAATCAACAAAAATAATAAAAGCTGTACTCGTGTGTCTTTTTTAAAATTTAATCCTAATTAAGTCGCAGTTACATACGTACCGTAATGAAATAAAAAAGGATCAAAGGACTCCTAGGCTGAATCCAATAAGATATAATTACTCAATAGACATATTTCTGTGTTTATACATATATGTACATGTGTATAATTGTACCAAGGGAGCGTCAACGTATGTGGAATTTGTATGTGAATATGTCAGTTGGTGCGATAAATTGAGGACACTATCGGAAATAACTAACAAATAGTCAGCATAATTGCAAGTGGTTATTATTGCACCAGCGGTATCACTTGTGCATTGCCAACCATATATGCACTCGTTATATACGTATATATCGTTACATACTTGGAATTCCTGGGAACTTTTAGTGGACAGTGGGCCTATAGACTAATGAAACAAAAATGCTAGTCAAATATCACTGTACCTTTTTGTCAACCATAATTTTCCGGCATTTGGCAAGCAGATATATATGTATATGTATATATACATATATATGTATATGTACTGTCTGATTGATAACAGTCGTATTCCTTAGTCACCTTTAACGACACTCACGGGATAAGATAGAGTTTCCCTATTCTGCTCCATCGATAAAAACACTTATTATGAACTTGTAGCAATTTAAATTTTTCCATAAAAAAGCAAGTATTTTTATCTTTGGTAACACAGACAGTGTACCGCGAAATATTGACAGTATCGCTTTCATGTGCGTGTCATCCCTGTCATTACGTAATCAATTCATCAAAGGATTGCTGTTTCACAGTATAAACTTTTTTAACCGACTTCAAAGGGTTCTTAATTCAGTTGTGCTTTTTTAAAATGTTTTTAGCTCATTACCCCGTCATTTAAAAACCGATTTGATAAAATATTTTATGTGAAAGGATATACTTTCAGATTGGTCCCATAGAGAGGTCATTAAAATCAGTTCAGTTGTTTGGTTTTTTAATTATAATAGCTGCAAAAATATCTTATCCATGTAAACGAAATTGCGTATTTTGCTTTCCTGTGATGTTCTGGTGGCGTTAACTAATGACTAAAACTGATAAAGCACTAAAAAGCGCAAAATAAAAACTTTTTGTAACAGACCTCAAGAAAAGAACGAGCTTATCAATTGGATCGTATTTTTTTAAGTTCACGTTTTTACTTAAAAGTATGGAGGAAAAGAATCGAACAGGCAATTTCTTAAACAATAAATTTCAAACATGGTCCAAAAGTAGCTTATGACCCATTATGTTCTTTGTTTTTTGGCAAAACTCGATATATCTGACTGCATAACAATTGCCAGAATCAACAGAATTTCTCCAGAAATTCTACCAATTTTCCAATTTGCTACTAGTATTTAATAGAAGTATTTTAAAATATAAATCTTTACCAGACAACGTACATAACACAAGTAAAATTGTTAAAAAGATTTAAAACTTAATTATATTTCTGTCTTTTTCGGACGTTATCTCCAAGTTTTACGCCATATGTTAATCCCATTATGACGATTCAACTAATAATAATGAACATGTTAAAACCCATCAAGTACTCTAGGATTTAGATCGTGACAAAAACCTTCATACATACATAAATACATACATGCACAGACTCGAAAAACATAACCCTTCTTGCTCAGTCAGGTGAGAAGCTTAAATTTCTCGGATATACCAACTGTTTATTAAAACATAATAAAAATTTAAACATCTGTGAGTCACATTTCAGTACAACGTTATGCACATATCTATATTAATACCGTAAAAGCCGTAACACACTTGCATTACCTTCAATTTCTCATAAAACCCTTAGACACTCTTCAATATTCCTTCACATATAGCCGCCGGTCGGTTAGATAGAACAAACACAATTATCCTGACCAAACACCTGAGATTCAAGGAGGTACGTCTCAAGATATTGTATGATATCGTGCTAAAGAAATTTCCATACTTTAATATTAATGGAATTTGCTTTGTGCTGCTAACGTTGGTAAAACAATTGATGTAGTTTGAGCTGCAACAAATTTGTAGCCAGTTGTGAATTTATGAATAGTATAGGGTATACATACATGTATATTATGTACTAAAAAAAAGTTGATTACCGCCTGTCGCAATATTTTTATTAGTATTTCGATATTACAGAAAATCCTATAGAAAACCGGTAGTCAAACAATGCTTGATGCTTGCTTAGTGCAGTAAGTGAGAGTACCGGAAGCCCAACTCCTCCTGTTCTCTTTCCCCTCCCCCCATCCCCCCCTTCATAATCCTCGATTGAGGACAACGCACTTACGACTCTTTGAGTTGCAGGTGTCACTTACCATCAAGTGACGTGTAGTTTGTGGGGAACAAACTCGGTTTCGTAAAAAATGTTATGTTTAAATACATATTATTTATGTTTTCTGGTCGTATATAAAGCTTTTCACAACAAAAAACTGCCGACTGCAAATAAGCACCATAAACAGTAGATAAATGTTTAGCCATATTTCAGACTAAGCTGCCTTCACTTAGGTTAACAGCTTATTTACAGTGGCAATTAGCTGGCTTTTAGCTTTCTTCATTAGTTGAGAGGGATAAACTGTTAAAATAGACCAGATGCTACATTTATAAGAAGACTGTCGCTTATTTATAATTTGTTTTGATATTATACTAAGATCTATATGAAAATAATCAATATTTTAGATACTCATGGATCCTCTGTATACTAACGCGTCTGTATTGTGTTTGTTATTTATTATAACCCCTCAGAATGTTATAATAAATGTCTTAAGACCTCCAAATTTATAAAATTTCAAACATTTAATTAAAACATGTCATGATTCTCATCATACATAATTCTTCTGATCTAAATGTTCTGGATTGAATTTTTTAGATATCATGTAAAAAAGACTAATTCCCTTTAAGAAGAGCATGTTAGACAGCAATACCAATAGAATCCTACTGCTAATATAAATTTTGAAGGTTGGATGGATTGGTATTACTCAATCACGGTATGACAGGTTAACGAATCTGGATGATATTTGGCCCGCAGATAGAATATATTTAGTTTCGAAGGGCATACATACATACACACATACACTCACGCCTGTATCGCCGAAGGGGTATGTAGAGACGTAATTAACGAAATTATTTTGTCAATTATAATTAAGTCCCATTTACGTACCTATTGGTAATAGGGCGCCAAGCCTATTCCTGCCATCCGGGCACTTTTTGGAATTAGTTTAGGAAAAATTTGGAGAATATTGTCAGAAAAGTAAGGATGGAAAGAATAGGAATATTGCTTATGCAGATGCATAGCAAGATTATAAGCAAATCTGAAGCAGGTCAGGATTGCGTATCAATAGTGGCAGAGCCAAGGCACGAATTGGCCAGCTCGACCGGTGCGATACCACGGCCTCGCATAAACCGGTTGTGTAGCAACGCTTGCGTTGCATTTCACCGAAATTAGTTAGGTTTTCAGAAGCCCACCTCCCCCTCTCCTATCTCCTCTCCCCTCTTTCTCATCTCCTCATCTCCCCTCTCTTCCTTCCTCTCCCCGCATCCCCCATCCCTCATCTTCCTCAAAGGCGGGCAGCGCACTTACGACTCTTGAGTTGCAGCTGTTCATGGATGACTGTTTTCACTTTCCATCAGGTGACAATAGTCTAGTTTCAGGTAATCTGTCTGTCTGACTTGTACTTAATAAAACACTATAAATACATATATTTTCACATTAAAAAAAAGTTCTCTAAAAACTTCATTAATTTTTCATCGTCGACCCGAAATTGGTTTTCAGATCATAGACACGGAAAATTAATTTAATAAATAATAAAAACTGGATACTTTTCGTTTCAAATTTAATAATTAAAATGTCTAGAGGTTTTACATATGTAAGGCTTAGTGTTCACGATCGTGGAGCACAGTCTTAATGTTACATTATGTCATAAAAAAATGTTATTTTATGATTCTGCCTACTTAAGGATAAGACATTAGAGGATAGGTGTACGTATCAATTTATGGATCAAGCACATCATTAGTAAACTCCTAAATTTGGCTACGGGCCCAATCTGGTTTCAGAATTGTATTTTCCTCCTAAAGCAATAAAAAATAGCGTATTATATTGAGCAATCCAGGAGATTTCTATTGTGCGTTGAGGGCGAGTTAATCTTGGCGCGAAGGTTTTAGATCCTCCTTATTGTCTCAACCTGATCCAGTGTATGCGTCAGTGAGCACCGAGCTTTACATTGGTTTCCCCACCTATCAATCTTTGTTTGTACTGCAAGCATTCATGTTTACCTTAGGCAAGGTTGCTTCTAAAATTTAATTAAAATCTACCGCGACTTACTACCTGTTCAAAGATTTCTTGATTATTTCATGTGGGCGTATGTCAATAGTGGTAAAGGATTTCAATTATTTTCACGTCGCATTTTCATTTCAATTCGGTTTACCCGCATATACGGATTGTAACATTATGTAATGTTCGTGAAAGTCCTTTTTTTTTAATATCCAAGGCAAAGGTACAAAGCCAGTCTGATAGTAAACGGGTTCCAGCGCACCCTGACTCCTATGGAAGGGAACTAGTGCTTGTTTCATCTTCCTGACTATATAGCCCTTTACTTCCTACCCTGTATTTATCAAGCCTTTTGCCCCAACCCAAGACTTCAGTGACAAGTATACCCAAATAATATAAGGAGTAATTCTCATGCCATCGAATAATAAAATTAAAGTACTTAATTCAAGGAGATGCTAAGAATTTAAAATTTCACCACCAATAAAATTAAATCAAATTCCGGATTCCATACCTTCAATTAAATATAGTTTAATTTCAATGGTAAAGCACCCTTGTAAGGGAGGATCTAAAACGTTAAACGTATGCGTAGTCACACATTGTCAGTCCCGCAATCGTCTCCCTCCCGTCCCCTGGTACTTTGCTATCACTGTTTATGCAGTAAGGGACCAAATTAAACTCTCGCGATTTTTGTTTGAAAGTCCATGAATAAGTTACCAAATAAGCATTGTAAATAATGATGAAATGGTTTGTTTGAAGCCGGTTAGACGTGTTTATTTGCTTGGTTAAAATTTGTTATAAATTGTTCAAATTGAATTGGCCCGATTTACTTTTGCATCTTAAATAGATGATTCAAATATCGACCCCTTGACAAGCTTTCGAATGGTTTTATAGGCCGAGACGTGAGTGACAGTTTGATTGTTTGTCATTACATACACCAAATATACGTTTGTTCAGACCCGATAACAGTATACAGCATACATGATTTTTGACAAAAGTCGATCATATTTTCCTCGTTAAAATAAATAGTGCAGAAAGAACTATTCTAAAATATAAGAGATATATTTAGAACAGAACCGCTATTATAATGATATATGAGAACCCTGCTCGCTTACTGCAGGTAGTTGGAGAATTTAAAGCTACGGTCCGTCAACAACTTGTAGGTCAAAATGGTCAAAAGCTCTGTAAAAAAAAGATCTTTGCTGTACAAAAACGTAAATTGCTTGAATGTCACCGCAACAAACGGTTGCAATGTTGGAAGTAAAACAAATAAATATTATCCTGCTTTAAACAGGTAATATTTCTATCTGCCATTATCGATCTATAACAACCCGTTTCCATATAATTATGCATTGTATAAATAAAACAAAAGAACAAAGTCATGCCCTCTCTATAAATCACAAATAAATTGAAGAAAAAGGTAATATCATCGGTCTATATCATAGCAGCCAGTGAATACTACTAGATGTTATTCTTAAATACATTATTGAATATATTATAAGTTTCAGAAAAAAAATACGGTTTTCCTAAACTTATTCTAGTCTGTCAAATTAATGTGATTATTCAGAACATTGTGTAAGGTTTTATTGATAAAAAATATACCTGCACATAACAAAATAAAGTGCGAAAATACATGTTATGAATTTTAAAAATTGAACGCGAAATATCAGCAGTAAAGTGGCGGTTTACATAAGTGTAATTCACATGTGTAGAAGTGTTGTTGAGCGGTGGGGTGCGGCTCACCTATGACGAACAATAATAACGGAGTAAACGGCAGCGCGGGCGGCGAGCCTGCCTCCGTCGACATGGATTCGCTCGAGGAAATGCTTCGTAAGGTAAGGAAACTTATGTTAAGTGCACATTTTACGTTGTTTTCCGTTTCAGCACATACCAATTTTTCTACTTAAATATTGCTCTTACGGTTTTCGGTGGACGTTTGCGGAAACTTCGAAAACTTTGTGTCTAAAATGTTGCGTTTCAAAAGTTAAAAATCTTTTCAGCAGGCAGTTTCCAATTGTTTTATATACATTTGGGATGCACATTGATGTTTTTTATGCGATATATTATTAAATCTTTGCGGAAATGAATCGTGGATAGAACATCTAATAACTATCTAGAGGTTAGTGATAGATACTGCCTGCTGAGTGGGAGGCCGAGGTTTCGATCCCATCAAAGAAAATATTATTGTGCTACGAGCATGATTATTTGTTCTGTGTCTGTATTCATTTAAAATTTATTTAGTCGCACATAAGTATGTATATCTGCAGTCTTATTACCACTGTACAAGCTCTGCTTAATTTGTTATGGCCTTGTTTGAGATGTGTCAAGTTAATTATTAAAACGTTATTATTTATATGATTCATACACTGATTTCCGATGACGTTTAGTTCATTATAGTATATACGTAATATGTTAACTACAAATATAAAATCAATCGCCTTTATTTATGCGACTGGTTATCTATGTCGAATTAATTAAACTGGTGTATTTACAAGTTTATTAATTATATGAACGTAGTGTAGACTGTCTGCGTTTTAATTAGCCTTGAGTTAGTAACCTAGGTCTTAAGCCGAGGTCGATGAAACACGCTAAGTTGCCTGCTTATAAACAAAAATTACTCCTTATAATTTGAATTGCTATGAGAATATTTTAATACATTTTCTTTTTACATTGTCTTTTAATAATAAAATATGTTAGATAACTATAGTAGCGTTGGTTTTTGTTTTGATAGTTATAATTATTGTTACAAACAAATAACCATTAATGGATGTAATAAATACGTACCGATCCCTTCGAGAGGATCAGTAACCATAAACCCAAGTGACACTACGGGGCTAGTCTGTCATACATCTGCATCAGGTACACTTCAACAAACATTTTAAGATTGAAGGATAGCTTGGACCATAGATCATTCGTCGTTATTCGTCTCTGGTATTCAACCTACAAATAGCTATAATTCAAAACAATTTATCGGTAATAAATGTACATGAAAAATCGCCTCCTAACTTCAAAGATAACATAATGCATTCACTTTTTGTCTTTTTATGTTCGCCCGCTTAATGAGTCGCTGAAAAGTAGCCAATGTTCTTCCCACAGGTTCGAAGTATCCACATACCAAATTTTATCAAAATCGGTTCAGCCGTTTAGCCGTGAAATGTAGTGGCAGAAAGATAGTTGTGGGTGTCTATAGTCCTTAAAGACATAGGCAGATAGTTGTGGATATCCATAGTCCTGCTTACCGTACCGTAGAGCTTACTACACCTTCCATCAGGTGATCCGTCCTTTCGTCTGACACTATGTTATTAAAAAAAGAAAAAATCGGAGTAATTTAATCACTGCATAAATAATACTCAATAATTAAAATACTCAAAACAGTTACTAGAATCGTATTCTTTTTTAATGTTCAAAGTGGTGCACAGAGTTACTGTAACTAAAAAAATTGACGAGTCCACCAACTACCGATCCTTTATTTCCAGAGTCTGTTCGTCGAAACAAAAAAAACGTTGGCACATATGAAAATGGAACATAAAAAATATTACACGGTGACGAAAAACGCTGGAGGCGCTTTTGCAATTTTTTTATAGATTCATGTCGTCTGAACTGTCGAGCGCATTCACCGATGTTGCAGTCGAATTTACAAATTGGAGATTTATAACAAGCTCTAGGTTTCGGTATAAACTCATATTCTAATAGAACTTAACTAATGGAAGCATATATATCTAACTATAGTTAGTTTTACTATCAATTTATTAAAATAAAACAGTTTTACCTACTTGTGAATTTCACCTCTTTGCGGTACGACTTACTCCTTTTTTTTTTCTTCTATTCTAAAGGGGGACAGACGAACAGTCGGGTCATCTGATGTTAAGTGATAACCGCTGTCCATGGACACTTGCAACTCAAATGCGCTGCTTTGAGGTTGATGAGGGATGGTGGGATGCGGGGATCCCCCGATGAAAAGATGAGAAAGATCAAACAAGGGATGAGGGAAGAGAAAAGAAGAGAGGGAAAGTTGGGGCTCCGGAAACCTCACTCATTTCGGGGAAATGCAACGCCAGCGTTGCTTTATAACCGGTTCTCTGTGAGCTCGTGGTATCGCACCGATCGAACCGGCCCATTCATGCCTAAGCATGGCTGTTCAGGACCGAATCTAGTCGGGCATCCCTACAAACGTAAGTTTATTTTAATAAATGTGAATATTACTATAACTCTAAACTATAAACTTTATAGTTTAGAGTAACATTCACATTTATTAAAATATTATGATTATTATAATAAATATTTTATTATTATTTGTTTTATTATCGATATGGTATGGCTAAAGCTTTTAAATAATCATCCCATTCGTTGTACCATGGACAATAATATGACATAAAAGCGGCACGCCGTTCTAACTTACATGTAAAACACAAGAATTATAAACATTCCAAAATTTAAATTTAAATTATAAATATTGATCTGATATTTTACGCATTTATATTCATTTATTAAAGTTAGTGTAAAAGTTTAAGTGTTTAGTGAAGGCTTAATACATTTCATTTATTAGAAGCAATAACGACATTGTCGTTTCAGTCATATTGCTTGTTTATGGCAAAGCGTACAAGAGAACTCATGACAGTTTAGGTGTACACTTGGTCTTCATTTATGTGCGCTGTCCATACTTTGACACATTGCACTAACGATGTCTGTTTGACGGCCAGCTCTCTGTATAATATAGCTTCTCAACTCCATTAACGTAATTAATTAACAACCCTCTCCGCCATAGTTTTCTTAATAAACTTTACAGGCTTTATTTTGTATCCAGCGTAATAAGCACGCTCTCATAGAATTATTTGTTTAAGTTAATTAGTTAAAATGTGTTTTTGCTTGTTTTACCTTTGCAGAGGTCGAACCAAACTCGTCTGCGTAAGAAAAAGGGTTATATTTTTCTAGTCTAGGTATGTACTATGCTTTGTTGCCGTCGAGACAGTTTGATGGCTTTCGTCATAAGTGTCAGTTGAATAATTTTAATAGTGGAAGTGACATGGATTAATATTTTGAGGTTACGTCAGCAAAAAGAAAGGAAAAATTGTGGGCGATCAAATTAAGTTTGTATGTTTTCTGTTCATTTGATTAAATAAGTTACATTTCTTTGGAAGACTCAATACCATCCATAGATAACAGGAATTGAATTGATAGTATAGTTTTTTTTTTTATTACAACATTAATATTTGCGTTTCGGTAGTTATCCCCATTCTCAAGTTTTATTCCCCAATTATCATCAAGAAATCCGGTTTTCATCGAAACTAAAAAGCGGATGCCATCAAAAAAGTCGTTAAAGAGAGATTAAAAACTTATTATTAACGGAGTGCGATCCTATATCAAAAGTAACTAAATAGATCAGAGTTTTCAGTAGGAGCTTATTTACTTCCTGTTCAGCTTTCAAAAGGCAGTGAGGTAAATCACGTTTTTGCTTGAAGCTGAAATAAAGAATATCGCTCAGTTAGCAATTATTTACAGGCTTTAAAATATATGCATAGAAGCCATATTTTCTGTTCTTTTCCGATAATGGTATTGGCTTGGTCTGAAAGGAAAGATCCTATCCTAAGATCCGAAAGAAGATAAAACTATGTTTTCAATATGAATCTTTGTATTACATTGACGACTTCATCTTGAGATCTCTTTTAAATATGAACCCAAACGATAAGTTACTTCAGTCAATCACTACGCAATTCAATTTGTTCAACATTAACAATGTGAAAATAAATCAGAATCCATTCATTTAAAATTAATTTCAGTAACGTTGTTATCGTTGCTAATTGAAATATTCAATGAATTCGCTTTACAAAACCTATTAGTTGCTAATTAATAATTTAAAACTATGCGAATGAATTGTTACTGTCTCTTTCATAATTAATGTGTGGTAAATATTTAATTGCTTTTGTATCAGTGTTAAGTTGCTTTGTTAATATATGCTCAATTTTTAACGCTTTTTAATCAAGTGATAAATATTTATAGTAATAGTAAGTTCTCATATGTCTTAATTACAAAAGATAACAGCATACAATTAAGAAAACGTATAGTACGTTGACTTTGTGCAGCCAGCCAATGCCTTCTTCATATACTCGTTTGTACATATCTTTGTTCAATTTATTTGGTTAGGATATAATACTGTTAGTGCTTCTAGTGCCTGCAATTTCACTCTAGAAATATGTTTGGGCCGACATGTGTTTTTTTTATGTGTTAAATTCACACACAAATATTATAATTTCAGTTTGTAACAAAGTACCCCCGCGGCCCGGACTTTGAGGTATCCACTTTATTATTTATGGCTAACATAATAAGTTTTTGAAACAGGCCTTTATTTGTTTTCTCAACTCGTTACGCCGGAAGATTTGGCCTAAATTCGAAAAGTCTTTTATTTATTCATTTGTGAAACAACTGTTATTCTGAATGTGACCTGGCGAATTTGACTGTGAGGTGAATTTTTAAAGAATACTGATGAAACGCTACTTATTTGTGATGAAATGGGCAATATTTTTTTAATTTATCTGAAAACAAACGTTTTGAACCTGTTTTTATACTATTTATTTTGTGTGTACATTATATTGTATATATATATATTTATCTTAAATTAATATAAAAATGTGAGTTATACTTGTATCGTGTTTTAATAATAAGGAATTTGAAAAGATACTAAATCTTTTCAAATTTCTTATTATTAATAGATTAAGTCATTACTCTAGTAACGATTATGTGTCTCCTATTTTGGTAATCTGTGATATTTTATGGTTAATTTTTAAAAAGTCTAGGTGGTATACGCATGTCAGCATCCTGGGTAGCCCCGGCAAACACTTATTACAAGAGCGGTTGTACCCCTCAACCAGCAAGATAGAATGACGTAAATAATTTTGTTTTAAAACTGTCATAAAAACAACTTTTTAATTGTTAAAGAGACTTTGACGTGCACCGCAAAGCGGACGAAGTTCCATCTCATTTTTATTTAAAGACTAACGAAGATTTTAAGCTGGGAGGTTGTAAAAACTTAAGACAACGCTTTCGGAGCCACTTTGGAGCTTAAAGTTAAGCTTCGTGCTGAAGTTTGGCTTAGAATTAAACATTATTTGTTTAGTTGCGTCATAGATTTTTTTTAAATGGCTCGGTAGACAATAATTGCATCTAGAAACTATAGTTAGCTAGAACATTGACTACGGGTGGTTTGAGGAAGCCGTTAACAATAGTCTAAACACCGTATTTGTAATCACTTCACATTATAAATAAATTTATTACTTAAACTCCGATTTGTAGGTGCTCCTCAAAGACCATGGTTAATCCTCAACAGCTACCTTCTTCTATTTTGATCCTTATGTAATATTATTAGAAACATTTGAATTTTACCATTTATCTCGTGCTGGTTCTTGGAGGATAAAATATAAAAAAGGAGGTTTGAATATCAGAGTATTGACAATATCCTTTGTTAAAGTTAAAAAAAAAATAGTTTAAAATTACAGTAAGTTACTTGCATTTTCGGAGAATATTAAGGAACCACACTTATACTAAACTTGTATAATATACTGCTCTGCAATGCAGTTCTTTGGGGGAATAAATAAAGCGAGTCAAAATGCGCGGCTGGCGTTAAAACCGATTAATGTGAGCAGCACACGCGAGATTGCAGTTATAAGGAAAAAAATATACGAACCACAAACAAAACTACAGCAAAGTTGAATGTTCTGGTCTTATTAAATAGTTACGTAGTATGAAACTTTCCCTATTTGCGTTGTGGAGGGTTTTGTGTAAAGAATGCATTTGTCCACGAAAATACTCGGACAAGGCTTGCTAGCTTAATTGTTAAGTTGTGTTTAATAAACTTGTGTAGAAAATAAAGCAGGTTTTTACACAAGACTTGATAATTTTGTGTTTATTAGGTGTTTGTACAGGATAATATCATTATATAATGTAATGATAATACAACATCTATGCTAGAGGTTCAATGCTGAGCACTAGTTTCTTCTAGTCGTCTTACTGCTACAAACAATTGTTAATAACTCAAAAATATACATTCGCTTGTGTAATTCGAATGAAGCAGGTAGACAGACTATGGCGTATGAAGTGCCCATATTTAGCCGACTATTATTTATTTACTCGTATGTAATAGAGGCAAGCATATTGCCTTCAACCTGGCACTTTCGTAATTAAATGAGAAAATTGGGAGCACTTTAGAAGGGAGAGGAAGAATAGAGCGGATGGAAAGGGATATTTCGTGGATGGATTGGAAAATATAAACAATAGCTCAATGGTCAGAAAAAAAATAACATATATGTATATCTATTACATTAAAGCCCGACTTATATTGTGTCTGAAAGAGGCCCAGAAGTAAAGGAACCAGTCTCGAAACTGTCAGATCCTAACTATCAGGCAATCCGTCCTTAATCTTCTTTAATCTTCTTAACTAGTCACTATGACTGTACACACATAAAAATGAAGGATTAATTCATTATTAACATATTATTGGATGCATCCAAATTGACTATTTCATGTTGTGCCCACATCAAACGCAATACGAAGTGCTCTTAACGTTTAGTTTGCTGATCATCGTGTAAATTACTTGTTCAAACAAACTGTTAGGAATAGTTAATTAATGTTTGTTATGTACGCAAACAGTTGGCAGTTATGAAATAATTTCAACTTTCTGTGTATGGGAGTTTGAAATTGAAATAGTGATGTAGGTTATAATTACTACGTTACATTTTTATCTTACGTTTTTGAGTATTTTGATTCCATTGCCTACTTATTAGAATCCGTTTATGAAATCTTTTTAGTAATCATCATCATCGATCAAAAAACGTAAATTATATTTGACATTTCCATATAACGTTGTTGTTTATAAAAGCTCCGAAAACATATATTTGCATAAAAAAATCTCCCTCTTTATATTGCTATATTTCCTTATTTGTTTAGTTGGCTAGTTAATAACAACTAAATAATCTAGGTAGTCTATCAATAAATTATCAATAGCTCGTAACCATCTACTACAGGACAATGAACTCTGTCACAAATTGCTACTATAAATACGTTTAGAGAGCCGACCTTGTTCTCTTGATAACTTGAATCGTATAGCTGCTAATAAAGTCTAGTTATATTTCATTTTAATTTTATTTATGGGCAGATGGGGTCATTCGGTCTACAAGAAACAGTAGAGAAACAATACTTTTTAGTCTATAAAGCATTTCACTTCTATCATCACAAACTCTTCCTGGCCTGTTGGTTTAATGGTTAGTGACCCTGACTCCTGAACCAAAAGTCTTAGGTTTTTTTCCACACGGGACAAAACTATTTGTGACCCACAAATATTTTATATTCCGAGTTTGCTTGTTCTTTGTGTCCGCTATTTGTATGTTTGTAAAGTCCCCCGCGACACAGGAATAATTCCTAGTGAGGTAGTTGTCTTTTAAAGATAAAAAAATCTCTCACGCCTTTGTTATTGTTGACAAAACATTTACCAAAGCTTTATCATCACTATCATCAGCCTATCGCCGTCCACTGCTGGACGAAAGCCTCCTCAGGCTTGGTAATGGCTATTTCCCAAAGATTCTTGAACTCTTAAGGTCGACGATCCAACTCATCGGCCTTGCGCTATTTCCACATAAACTGTTTTCATAAACACTTGAAATAAGGAAGTCAGCAATCAGTATTTAAATTGAACATATGCTTTAGGAAGTATGAAGCACATTGTGCACTAGGTTACGATGTACGATATAAATGTTGGTACATCGTTACCTAGAAAACGCGTGATCATAGCAATTAGAAAAATATATTATATTCAAATTCAAATTAAATATCCTTATTTCATAAAATTGTTCAACAATTCTTTGAATTGTTAAACAATTTTTATTTAAAAAATATATAGAGTTATAGATCAATAGACACAGCGTCATCGCAACTATGGACTGCCTTGTCAAATGTGAAATTATTATTAAAAATATTAAATAATTGAATAGGTATTTGTTGTGTTGATCTATAACGGCCCGTTTCCAAATTGTTGAGCTTTATACGAAGAAATCGAGCTCATGACTACTCTCTTAAATTACCAGATAGATATTACAATAATTCGTGTACAATATATACTATTATGTAGCTAAAGTAACTAAACTGAAATTAGGCTATTAAAATAATGTAGTTAGGCAAGGAAAAAATAAGTTATAAATTAAGAAGAAAGTAATATAATAAAAGAAGAAAATGAGAAACATATTAGCTCACGTTACATTGTACAGATTATTTGAAATAGCCTGTGAATCTCTAACAGTTGTATCCCAAGCGCTTCTATCTTCCATGTAATCCACCACTGAGTAATGACTTTAAATCACAACTTTCATTTTAGACTTATTATTATTTATTATTACTATAAGGATACTTTGAAAAGGTTCATTTTGAGATTGTTAGCGTGAGTTAGGTCTTCTCATAACTGTCTCGTAGAAGGCAACTCACCTGACGCTTTCTAGATTTGTTCAGGTAACTAGGTTGAGTTGGATGAGTTGTGAGTCTATTACATTACATTTACGATAGTTATATTACTTTGAGGTATTTAGTCTACAAAGTTTAATGATTTTGCTGTGAGGTAGGTCCTTAGGGACCTTAGGTCTCTCGGACAGATAAGATATTATTTAGACAATTAATTAATTGATAACTAGAGATGTGTAGACAACACTATATTTGAAATTTGGTGAGATAGTTTTAAGTATATGTAGCTATGCATAAACTAACAAACAAAATAAAAATATAAAATCATTCCACTATAAACGATGAAAGGACTTAAAGAAAAAAGAGTAAATCTCATAAGCTTTGCACTATCCTCAGTGTGCAGCAATTCTCGTCGTTCCTTAGTATTTACCATACAAAGCTATTTTATTTACTACCAATGGGGCAGTAAAACGTTTTCAAGTTAAATTTTTCACTTGTCGACGTTAGGAACTCAAATAAATCGGCCGATTTAGAAGCTCTAGCCACTGCCTCGGCAGCCGACGAAAGGTGCACCTTGGGGGCTGGCTCGAAGTGTGAGAGGCAAATTATGAGTTATTAAGACTTGGAAGGTACGAGATGTGAATGTGAGGACAGAACGTTTCATAGTTATTATTTCAAATAAAAATTTCTCTTACTTTAAACTCTATGTCATAAAACGGCTTAACAATTATAATAATAATAAAAAAGTTTATTTGTCACGATTCTTTATTCAAACAATATATTTTATAAAGTTGGTAATCAAAATTATTTGCAACAAGATACATGTATTGTCGACATTAATAGTGGTCAGGTAAGTTGTTATATTGACTATCTTATAAACTATTTATATAATTATTTCAATTCGTCGCGTCACCACCGTCGTTAGTATTTAAGTGAATCATGTAATTCTAGCAAAATTATTACTGTAGGTGAGGTAGCCGCAATAACTCCTTGATCTCCCATCATCCTTAAACTTATTATATTTGTTATAGTGTCAAAGCTTTTCTATGATACCCATCTAAACAGGTCTTATTTATAACAAGTTAAGTCAGCAACGAGAGCTAAGAGCAATACTTACGCGAGCCATAACACTAAAGATATAACGTCCTTGGTTGTATAAAAAAATACCAAATGCTCGGTCGTAGTTTATTTGTTTTATATTTATGTAAAGATGAGAACATCTTTCAACCTAGGTGTAAGCACATTTGAAACTGGCTACCGCTTACGTCTATGCCTTATTCCCAGGTTTCCAACACCATTCAGATATCCGAGCTATATTTTACAGGTTCATGTGGACTCTAGGCGTATAACAATGACTCCTGGGACCCTGATTGCTGCCTTTAACTTCAATTATTTAGTAGTATCTTCCTCGAAAACTAAAAATTATGAATTAATTGTTTCTTAGGACTTTAGGTCTTAGATGTTTTTAATAGCGAATTTAAGTTTAAAAAGTTAATTGTTCAAATTCAAAATCATTTATTTAAATTTAACCTATTATAAAGATATTTTCGAATTGTTAAGTGTAGAAGTCAATCACACTAAGTCAGTCGTGAAGCTAGTTGTATGTTACAATTTGTAGATTTTATAACGAAGAACAGGCAGAAACTCGATGGACACTCTTTTTCCACAAGTTTTTTTACAAATTTCTGGTTACATTCTGGTTCTGGTCTATAAAATAAAATGGAAGTACACTTGAACATTGTTTCTTAAGTATACACACAAACTATTACAATAATAAAGTAATAGCAGTCATGAGAACACCAGCCCGGCCAACTTGTTTACGAGGCCAATCACCATACCAATCTAGGTAAGACTATAGTAGTAAGAGGATTTTGGTAAAAAATAGTTCTTTATTCAGTTCTGGTTTCAATAATAATAGAACGCTGGCTTTCCTTTCCAATTAATATAGTTTGACCGTACCCATTTTATAAAGTATAATAAGTACATATTTGCAGAGTCGCAGAGAATTTTAGCTGTAGTTATGTTGATATAAATAGCAGCGTGTCCGAAATTGCAGCAACATAGCTGCAACCCTTTACGCTCCGCGTCCTGCTCTAAGAGGGCTGGCCACAAATGACAGAGTGCAACCGACTGCTGTCTAGATGCAAATCAAACCGAATTCAGGCTCCAAAATGCTAATGTATGCACTATTTAACTGCCTACGAAATGTTTAAATAAAACTAAATTTCGTTTGTTCAGAATTCGCTTTAATAGTTTTTCAGGAAATAGTTTTAACTGTTGAAATTAAAATCTTATTAATAAGACTAGTTTTTATAGACTTTATATACATAACATACGTTAAAACCTTTGATACGATACTTTGACAACTCATCTTGCTTCGCGCATGTTGTTCTTCTTTGTAATGCGCTTCCTCTCGAGCATAGAATATCTAAAAGCCCTTTATCGTTTAAGAACAAAGTACGTGAACTTCTCCTCGCTGAATTAGCAGAATAACGACAATGCACTTGACTGTTTACCTATTTACATATATATATATATATATGTATATACATATATATATATATATATATATATATATATATATATATATATAAATTTCAGATGTCTTTGCACCTACTTTATCGCTTTTATTACCACCACAAGGTTGACTGGTAGAGAATGCCCTAGTACACGTGTGCATGTAGTTTATACATGAAAAAATAAAAAAATTACGTGCATACAGATACCGAAGCCTATATCCTCGAAGGGGGAGGCAAGGGCGTATAAGACGCTCGTATTTAACAACTAATAATTTAGTCACTTACCATCAGGTGACCCGTCTGTTCGTCTGTCCCCCTATAATATAAAAAAAAAAGTTTTACATACATATTAGTTGACAATTTAACTGTCGTCAACATGGCACTTTGGGAATTAGATGGGAATAATAGGAGTTCATTAAAATGGATTATTAACCCAGTTTTTGGAGGCAAGGCAATATCAGGAAAGTGATATTGCTCCTCTATATATAATATATAATATATATAATATATATATATGTATATATATATATATATATATATATAATATATATATATATATATATATAATAGGGCCTCTTCAATTTAGCCATGTTATTTTTACTGTATGTAGTATCGAGATACTGAAAAACATTATTGCAAGGGTTGATGACAGCGTTACTGAAATAAAAAAACGTTTCTTTAATGATCAATTCGTTATATTTAAAATAATATACATAAAAAATATATACGACTACAAACAAAAGCTCGACAATAGTTAACAAAACAATAAGTACCATTCATTAATATTTTTACACATTTTACAAGATGAGAATATATTACAAATAAAAAATATTTATATATATATTAATACATATTTCAATGAGTACACTGGTTTAAAAGACTACTATTTTCAGCATTATTTTGTTAAAAAAATAACCAGAAGTAAAAAAAAAGAAAATCATTTACCAGAAAATAACGTCTATGTAGAATTGCCACAATGGAACCGATTGATCAATCACACAGATTAAAATCCTTACGCGATCAAATTACAAAGTAACCAGCGAACGCGGATAATCATGTGCACGGATATCCGGATGAAACTTGTGCCGGAAGCGGAAACAGGCGGTAATGTATTCGCTGCACGTCGATCGGCACCCGCTTAAATCCGGGCAAGGTGAAGATATAGGGTTAATCTTAATTCTTTTTTTTTTTTTTCTTTTTTAAAAAGACAACTCCCGCACTGCGATTAATTCCTGTGTCGCGGGGGACTTTACAAACATTCAAACAACGGACACAAAGAATACCCAGACTCGAACTCGGGACAAAAATTTGTATAATCCCCAAATTGTTTTCCTGTTCAGGGTTCGAACCCACAACACAGGTTGCAGCGTAGTGGCGAGGTGACCACTGAAACCGCTACGCCATTCGTGCAGTCAAATTCTTCCACCCTTTGAATTATGACCAATTCTTTTAAAAAAATCAAGATTATATTAAATGGGACTATTAATCATCTGTTTAATAAATTACTGATGCGCTGCGCTTCTTTGATCTGCCGCCATTTTGACCGGAATACGAAGATGTTTGATAAGCTTGTCACACTTAGCTGTTTCATTAATTTAATTTTGTGAGTTAATGCCGAAAGATGATTTACGTTCTTCGTTTATAATTAATGGAATAATAAATTATGATAATGTTACCTTCTAAGTAATTTATCTATGTTGGCTTGTATGCCTATGTAGAGAAATTAATTAGAAGGTCTCTTGACAGACCTGTTGGTCTTGTCCAGAGGTCGTGGGTTCGATTCCCACACTGGACAAAAAACTGTGTGATCCACAAGTAGTTGTCAAGTAGCAGCAACTACACATACTATAGATGCATTATATATAGACTTACTAACACTTAATAATGCCCTGTATGCACTACTATTTTTTTTTTTATTTTAAGTATTTTTGCCTCGTATTCTTACTCTTGGGAATTCCTACGTAGAAGTGGATTATTAATATATCCAACTCCACCTGGTTATTTCCAATTGAGTTTGTTGCATGTCCTAATAAGACAGTGTCTAGATAATAGCCGAGTGTCCAGCGCAGTGTACTCATGATGAATCCGAAGGAGAACACTATGTATTGGCAAAATATGTTAGATTAGTTTCGAAAGCAATGTAGTATATAACAAAGTCTGTTCGTATAAAAATTAAACGTTTAAAAATTAAACCTTACTGCATATCTCAAGGCACAATATTGATTTGCACATGTTGAGCTCCAAAGACAACTGAACAGCGAACCACAACCAATTTGGCCTCAGTTTGGCCTACTTTCAACCGATGAGTTACGACCGCCCTTTCGTTCCCTATTATGTGCAACATTTACATATTACAATTAAGGCCCTTCCATACTTCAAGATATTTTAGAAATTGTTATATTATGGTTTTTTTAGTAGAAACTAAGGTAAACAAATTTTTTTATGCAATTGCAACAGCCCCTCTGTGGAAGTACCTTCGCCCTCTTGCGCAAATGTTGTCTCGGAGGAGTGCAGGAAGAGGGCCGGGTTGAAGACCTCCTCTCGGACCCGATCGCTGCCGGTGAACTGGGCGTCGGACGCGCGCGTACCAGCGCATCAAGCTGCCTTGAGTGTGGCCGCGAGTGGTCTGGTTTTCCCCTCATTTCGTTATAGTCTCCTACGAGGAGGAGACGTCCGCGTGTGATTGAGCTTTACCCGAAGATGGTGCCCGCGCCTTTGAACCCAAGCCTAATACAAGCATTTAGCTTTCCCCAGCCTTTAACACGCCAACCACGTATGGCACTAGAATTATTAAAAGCACATGGTGTATGTACTACGTTACATTTATGTAAGTACAAGGTTTCGCCTGGCCTTCACTCTCGTAAAAGTTATTGTTGCTATTTGCCCTTAGGAAACCAGTTACGAAACAAAAACTATACGCCTATTTTGAAAACACCCCAAAATATCATGATGATCTGATCAGAAATAAAGACATTTACCATCAGGTAACCCGTCTGATTTAAAAAAGCATGGGGACCACAGTATGGGATGAGAAAAAAAAACAAACAATCGTTGGTTTGCATTTAAAATACATATTAGTAAAGATGTATCTTTCTAGTGCTATCCGTAAAAAATAAACAAAACTAGTCTCATTTCGGTCACTGCCTTTCCTTATGGTCTGTAGGCTTGAATTAGATTTTTTTACATTATTAGTAATATCTGTAAGGGTATCTGAATAGCTCTTAACAATACTTCACTTATTATACAATATTTACACTTCTCTATTTTTTTATTATATACAGTAATCCCCCCTATAACGCGTTACCCTAATAACGCGTTTTCATATTACGCGATTTCAATCCGCCGTATAACACGGGCATTCCCCCATATAATGCGGGGATTTCTCACATACATATTTGTGTACTGTAAAATTTATAATGATTTGTACAGTTCATAATTATCTTTGCGTACCTTTGCACGTGTGTCAATTTTTTTATTACAAAATTAAATTATTTTATTAAATTTACATAACATAGTTTTAATATTCGATTTAAACCCCCTGCAGCGAGAAAAGTTAAATGTGATGAATCATTTATACGTAACGCGTTATACGAAGTCGTAAAAACGCCTATACCGTATACCCCTATAACGCGTTTTCCTATAACAAAAAGTGTCCATTCCTTCCCCCTTCCTACTCTTCAGAACACTCAACTGCCACTACAGGATAGGCTTAGTATACTGGGTATGGACATCTGTCGGGATCTCAATCCGCGTGATTACATCGAGAGCGTTACTAAGGCGGCCTCGCGGAAGCTCGGTGTATTGAATAAGGTAAGACGGTTCTTCTCGCCCGAGCATCTGTGTCTTTTATACCAGACCCAGGTTCGCTCCTGCGTTGAGTACTGCTCTCATCTTTGGGATGGCTATGCGCAGTATCTGCTTGAGGCTCTCGATCGGTTGTAGCGACGCGCAGTCCGCATTATTGACTGTCCTGAGGTCACCCAGTCTCTTGATCCCCTGCAGTTGCGAAGAAATGTCGCCTCTATGGCAGTTCTCTATCGCCTACATCACGGAGAGTGTTCTGACGAGCTCTTCCAATTGGTCCCACCTTCTCCCTTCCTCTTTTTTTCTGCAAATTCAGTATTCATCGTTATTAGACTTTTTAATCTATATATAATATAAGTTGAAATGAAACAGTTTCTCTTTTTCTATTTGCTTAGCTGTTAGGTATTGATCAGCAAAAAATATTTAAAACTTTTTTCATATGTCCGACGTAAGTTTTATTTAGTTGTATCAATGATTATAAATAACTGTGAAATTGTGACTGCTGAACGCCGAATAGTTTAACTAAATTATTACAATCGTAAACCAAAGTTAACTCGAGTAAAACCATTCAAACTTCAAAAGTAACTGTTCAATGAATCTTAAATAAATAATGGAGTGAAAAAATGTAAAGAATCACATCCGAAATCACATTAGAGATTTATTTAGCTTCCTGAACCACAAAAGTATCTGCTACAGCTGAAAATCTGCTGCGTAATTTCACGTTTTATCAGCATTCGAGCCGCGAGTGCGCGTTGGTGTATCCGGCTTTTGATCCGAGTCCCGTAATGACCCGCTGGCTGCTATTGATTTATTAGCGTTTAGCTCGTATTAGCGGCACAGCATTTATCTTTGTTGTCAGTCAATGGCTGGGCGATGGGTTTTGAAGTGTTTAGCATATTGATCCGATGCTGGTTACCGTTAAGGTGTTTATTGGCATAACTTTTTCTACATTTCTTATAAATAATATAAGGTCCTGAAATATTCTAGTTGTGATGGCAACACTAGACGTTTCAAACTTCGCTTTTTAAGATTGCCAACCTAACATGTATATGGTATACACTTTTCTAAAAGTGCATATCCATGCAACACAAACAAACAGCTGAATTGTATTCTATTACAAAAAAATGAGAGACGCTTCTTAAAAAAGCGTCTTTGGTATATTTTGTTCAATAATGAAATATAAGCTAGTTTTTACTTTATTCTAAAAATGTAAAAGATACAATTTGTTGAAACGCCTTTAAAGAGAGAGTTTCATTGACGTGCCCAACTTTTTTTAAATATTCAGTAGGTATATTAAAACGCATAGATTATTTTTTGAAACTTGTATACATTTTTTTTTTAATTTCGAAATTTTACAGAGGATTAAACCATTATTTTTTTTCTTTTAAAATACTCAATATGTTGAACCCCAAAACCATTATCATCAAAATGTTAACCCTCCAATGTTGATTCGAATAATTCGGAATTAGAAACACACGTCGACATTCATGATGACAAATAATATAGCACGAACAATGCGGTGAAGCGTTCACTAAGGCCTTAATCCTTGTATCGCTAATGTTATGCGAGGCACGGCGACGACCTGGTTCGACTTGCCTGGCTTACCCGGTTACTGGTTAAGCATCTTGCGTTTGATGTTTTATCCGGTTTTTATTATAAGGTAACGTGTCGTCCTATGAATTTAATTTCGTATCTTATCAACTCACGCAAGTCAAAATCTAGTTTGTTTTAACTGGAGGAGATTTAACTATTTACTAATAAACTTTATTCATTTATAGATACACAAAGGATAAAAACTAAACACAGAAGGATTGTTTTTTAATCTAAAATTGTATTAACAATTGTTGTATTTTCTATCCTTCAATTAATATTTTTTACATTGGAGAGCTTAGATGCTTCGGCACGTATGGGCAGGCTCGACCGTAGTATTATCACGGCTTCAAAGAAAACCGGCTGATAAACAATGATTGCATTGTGTGACCGAGTGAGTGAGGTTACCGGTGGCCCAACCCCCTTTCCCTTATCTTCCTTCTTTTTCCTTCCACCTCTTCCTCTACCCTAAAAGGTGGAAATTTTCATGGGCGGCAGAAGTCACTTACCATCAGGTGACCCATCTGCTAATTTTCCCCCCTATATCATAAAAAAAAGTTATCTACATACCAAATTTAATAAAATCAGTTCAATTGTGAAAAGGTAGCATATAGACAGGTGGTGGCAGGTTATTTTCGCATTATAATACATATTAATATATATAATACTAGCGGACCCGACAGACGTTGTCCTGCATGATATTTCAAGCGATTAGGATCAATATAGATAAATAACCTAGATACCGACTGCAGCGCCATCTGCCGGGCTGATTTGTGAATCTAAACCATTCCCAGATCCCCTTGAACACACACAAAAAATTTCATCAAAATCCGTCCAGTCGTTTGAGAGTAGTTCAGTGACATACACACTAACACAAGAATTATATATATAAAGATACAGTAGACTCATTGACAGAGACGTTGAAGATATAAATATTTACATTTTCCTATAACTAACATAAATGAACAAGTAAAATGATAAAAAATGAAAAAAATCGGACCGCATTAATTAAAAGTTACTTTTAACTTTGTTTGTGTGGTCATTTACAGCTCCGACTTAACAGTGGTAGAGCCATACTTAGGCACGAATAGGCCGGCTCGACCAGTGCGATACCACAGCCGGTTGTGAAGCAACGCTTACGTTGCATTTCCCCGAAATTAATGAGGTCTCCGGAGGCCCAACTCCCCCTCTCTTCTTTCCTCACCCTTGTCCTTCCTCCCCTTTTCCCATCTCTCATCCCATTCTCTTCTTTCCCCTCCCTCATCCCTCATCAATTTCACAGGTGGGCGGCGCACTTACGACTCTCGAGTAGCAGGTGTCCATGGACGGCGGTTGTCACTTACCATCAGGTTACTCGTCTGTTCGTCTGTCCCACTATAATATAAAAAAATATCCAGATACTGCGAACCCGTCTATTCCATGCTATTTATTCGATATTCCCCTACTAATCAGTGTTATATTTGGTAAAATACAGCTACTTATATTGTAATGCAAGTTGCTTCCATCTCGCTGGAATATTAGCCGGAAGCAGCAACTGTTGCAAGGCTAGACCGAGTGACTGGAAACCTCTGGTTTTTTAATTTTAAATATGTATTCTTATTTACTACCTAACTCAAATACTGATAAATGTCATGTTTGTAACAGGTACATTAATTCCTTCTACTGTCCTATTTTTCGTTATTCGCATTGCCCCGCATAAGCCAACTTGACGCAACTGGGTCACCAAACACTGAAAAAAAAAACAAGTAGAAAACCTACCTATTTATCATTATATTTAACAATCGTGTTTGCGTTAATCCGTTGCCTTATAATAATAATTATAAGAAGGCCACCGAAAAGTGTAATGGATTAAAGAAAAATATTTCCAACGCAGTATAAATAAACTTATAACAAGTTTAAATAAAGTAAATTATTTCTTGTTATAACGGAATTGAACCGGTTACAAAGTGGATAAACGAATATAAATTTAAAATAAACAATTTCCTGTAAGACCTTTGATCGCAAATGGAATAAAATATAACGAAGTGAAAAAACATTCAAGGTCTCGCCTGTAAATGAGCAACATTTTCGACCCTCCGAAACTTTCATGTTTGAATTAGTATAATGCAAAAGACGGTGCATATTTCTACTACGTATTAAATATTTAAAATATTATAAAACACTGAATACAATTCCAGAAGGACATATTGAGGTAACATTGATTTGATGTAAAAAAATATTTAATGTAATTGATTTTGGTTTTTAGTTCCCATGTAATAACGTCTATTCTATTCAACATGGATAAACCTACATAATTACACATCTAAAAAATAACTTATCATTACTTGTAACAAGATGGTTTTTCTTTTTTAGATTTTAAGGCAATATAAAATGTGGTATGGACAACTTAAAGACTCTTGACCTTAGACTAAAATTCTACTATACAGTTTAACTAGCAAATAGCTGAAGCAGCTCTCTGAATTGCCCTACCAGTATCTTCACCTGATGGTAAGTATCAACCGCCGTCCATTGACACCTGCAACTCAAGAGTCTTAAGTGCACGTGCCTATGAGGATAGGTAGGGGTAAGAAGAGATGGGAGAGGGGGATGCGAGGAGAGTAAAGAGGAGAGGGTGAGTCGAACCTCCGGAAACCTCACTAATTTCGAGGATATGAAACGCAAGTGTTGCTTCATAACCGGTTTTCTGTAAGGCTGTGGTATCGCACCAGTCGAGCCAGCCCATTCGTGCTTAAGCATGGCTCTACCACATAGAAATCTATAAGACAGTAAATTAGAACCAAAAATCTATGATAGATTTTTGGTTCTAATTTTTGGTTCTAATCTAACCAAAAATCTATGATAGATTTTTGGTTCTAGGATAGGATCCCTCAATTTTTTTTTAAAAGAATAATATTACGAAAGTCATTTCTAAGTAACTATAATTATATATTTATTTGTATGTATGTTTGTGCATTTGTATGTGCATATATATGTTTGTACAACAGAACTAGCATATTCCATGATCCAACACCTCAACCAACCTATATATTCATTACAGTCCTATCCATTTAAAGATTGCCTTTAAGACATTGCTGGATGAAATAAGGCCGCTAATGGTAAATTTTAGTTGTAAAAATATAATTTAAGTATATCTGGTGTACAATAAAGAATACTTACTTATTTATTTTCTTCTCTAGATGAGAGAACCCGAACACTGATCAAATCATAGAAAGCTCCCATAGCTATAAGAAGAACAATAATTATTAGAGCATATTTTTATATTTATTTATGTATATTGTGTGCCCTAGTTCGACTAGAAACGTTGCCAGCCACAATTGTTGCGTGTAATATTGTGTTCATTAAAACGGTTATAGTACATTAATGTTCACTGAAATAAAAATAATTAATAATAAATATAAATAAATAAAATTAAAAGCCTGAACATATGTTATTTTCAGGTTATGGTTTTCAACAGTACGAGTATATATGTAGATTTTTTTTTTTTAAGAATTCCCTCACTAGGAATTATTCCTGTGTCGCGGGGGATTTTACATACTTTACTACTTTAAACATTCAAATAACGGACACAAATAATACTCAGCCTCAGAACAACAATTTGAGGATTACTCAAAGTATTGTTCCGTGCAGGGATCGAACCCACAACATTAGGCGCGGCAGCGTGGTAGCGCGAGGTGACTACATAAACCGATCCATCCGCCATTCGTGCAAATAATACGAAAGCCAGCCATTTTGTGAAGATATTGTATTCATTACTATTTGATAGAATGAGGAAGTTTTTATACTTATAACACGAACAACAATATTAATCAAAAAATCAAGTTGAAGTGAAGCAGTGTTCAAATCGACCCGAAAATGGTTCAGAAAAACTTGGGACTCGCAATGCATCCAAAACTTTTAATTATATTTTTTTTTATTCAAACGAATCGCTGTACGTATGTACAGTATGTATTCAGTACGTATGTATTCAGCTGTCCAGAATAATGCTAGGGCTGCTATACACCCCACCGATCCTATGTGCCACATTTTAAACCCTAAGTCATAAAACTATCAGTCAATCAGTCTTGTTATCTGAAATATATTCGATAAATACTGTATCTAACAAAGAATAGTTCTTTGAATATTCTTTTGAAAATTTAATAAACTTTTACAATGTTGTTTAACTTTGTCTTAGAAGTTAAAGAAATTAGCTAACACTATCCTTAAAATAGTAAAACACTTTTCATGAGAGATACCCCACATTGTTTTCTTTTTTAAAAATAAATATAAGTATATTATGACTTTAAATTGAATGGCAACCCTGGCAGCTACTAGCTCCACGGAGACTATAGAGGAAATTGCAACTGTTCTGATATGTCCCCGTATACTGACAGGGTTAATTAACTAGGTGTATTATAAAATTGCAATGTTATGCACAAGATACTCTGTTCATAGTTTAAAAGACATAATTACCCTTGTCTCGTGGGAATGTTGTTTTACACTGACGTTCATTCCTGTTGTTATCGTATAAAGTTTATTAAGGCATAATGAACCAGTACTTTATGGAATGCGGACAGTAAATACAGGTTATGTTTTTCGGGAACTTCTAAATAAGAGTACTAGTAGGATTGTTTATATCAAAAACAATGTAGTCTATCGATTTAAAAATGTATTTCCGAGAAACACGTCTCTTAGCATTGTTTTTGGAGTCCCTCGAAACTTTAAAAATAAGCTATTACCTAATTCCACGTAATCAAAAGATAAGGTCATTCAAGTCTTCAATTTTAACATTTTACGCAGTTAAAGTAGTTCCCATAAAACCAAGTCCACAAGCACAAGTAAAGGAAAATATCCGTAAGTGCTTATTTTGTTATTATATTATAGAACGAATAAAATACTTACTACCACTGCGCACTTATGCGATTACAACTTTTTGTTTTACGGTTAGAAAATCGACTATATCGATCATCACTGTGTGGGAGCAAACTTCAGAGTTCAGTTGGTCTATAAAAAAAACATAAATTGCAGAGTTGGACGAACTATTTACATACAAGTTTGATTACTTACACGTATAAACCAAAAACAAATTCTTTGTACATACATACATATGTATATATGTATGTACATATTTGATCTGTTTTAATAGCTTCTTCAACATCAGTTCATTATTATTTACTCCTTGTCCAACAAACAATGTAACCGCCAATTTCTTAATTATGTGATCGTTCATAATACCTAACTATACCACGGCTAACAGTATTAAGATGATGAATCGTTGGACCCAGGTGGCTGACGAAGATACAGTGATGCTGTTTTCTTCGAACTTAATTATTTCTCGATACTAAGTTATTAATTTAGTTAACTACGGGTTGTCGTAAATTACAGTACATAGGGCGTTGCTTATTATATCAAAATCGATTACAACAATCAAAAAACAAAAGTGACTGCTGCACAGATGGTGTAGCCATTTAAACCTCGCCATAACGCTGCCTTGCTGAGTGTTGTGGGTTCGATCCCCGCACGGGACAACACTTTGTGTAGTCCTCAAATTGTTGTTCCAAGTCTGGGTATTCTAAGTGTTCGTTATTTAAATGTTTGTAAAGTCCCCCGCGATACAATGCGTGGCAGTTGTTATTTTTTTAGGAAAAAAATTAAAATAAAACAGACCGAGAACATTTTTTTTTTGGCATAGTTGGCCAAAGAAACAGACGGGTTGATTGATGGTAAGTGACAGCGCCCATGGACTCCTCCAATTTAAGAGATGTAAGTTTCACTGCCAGCCTTTAAGAGGGATGAGAGATGACGGAATAGATTAACTTTTGAACGCCACGTCAAAAAAAAGAAAAAAAAAACATCCCAGTGATGCCTGAATAACATCGATAAAGCACCCTGGCATCTTCTTATATTTATAAAAATCGATTAACGTACCACATGCACATGATAACAGAATTTTACCTTTCTTCCCGTCTGCCCCCTTTGAAATGTAATGTAGAGTATTAAGTGCCATATTTACGCAGTTTTTTAGACTTTAGGGTAGAAACTACAAATAAGAACAACAATCAATAAAATCAAGCCAATCCTGTCACAGCACTATTGTCCATAGTGATATAATCTTTTGTCACTATATGATGACAGTGGCGTGTCAGGCACAGACTTTTTTAAATTGCTTACCTCTGCTCTAGAGGTGTGAAACCAATACTTATTAATAAAATCGAAATAGTTATAGGTATTTTCTACTTATTGTTAGATACTTTAAATACAGTGTCAACACTTTTGTGTATTAAATTATGGAGTAAGTTTGTCTGAAATAATTATAATAATATTTTAGTGTTCCGTCTCTAACTGATATAATATAATAGGGTTCGATTTCGGATTATTCCTTTTATCCCCTAGTACTTCGGCCCTACTAGCGGCCAATAGGATTTTTTTCCCGCTGTCCCGCTTAGGAACAATTTGAATTTCTAGTCGTGTTGTCCCCTATTAGAATAGCCAAATAGTGGGTGAAAAACGGAAAGATACTATTTTCTCTATAGTATCTATAAAGCAATTTAAAGATAACTTACGTTTCTGTCGAGATCGATATTAGTGGTACATTGAATGCTGACTACATCACTACGTGTCATGACATCCTACTGTTCGTTTTTGTGATCTTATGCTAATATGGATGAAAAAAATGGTAAGGAGTTCAAATGACTGAAGTGGGGATGAGTCCAGGTATGTAATTAACAACGCTTATAAGAATAGAAAAAAGTGACTGTGACGGCCAAAATGTTAAAGTTGGGTTTTGGGCCCCGGTACCCTCCCTCTCTCGGTGAACACACCGCAAGTATTATTTGACAACCGGGTTTCTGTGAGGCCGTGGTAATTACTTCGGTCGAACCCATTCGTGCCTAAGCTTGGCTCTCCCACGGTAAAACATGTTTTTGTCTACTAACATATAAACAATACATGGATAATGTATTTTTATGATCTTTATACAAGTATTAAACGATTTGATAATGACCAGAATTAAGTAGCCGGTTTATGGAGCTATATTAATACTCCATAGACCCTTTGGCATTTGCAAACGCTGCTGATATTAGTTAAATGACCTATAAACTGTGGCAATAAGCATTTAACCTGCTATTAGCGCGATCATGCGATTGGCACATTAATTGCCAAGCTCAATATACTTCAGAAGGGATAGTTTGATAAGAATCATTAATAAACCTAGTTATAGATAAGCTTTAATACAAATCTTTTTGCTAAAATATCGACGATCTAGGTTGTTTATTTTATTAAACTTAGTCTGGCCATACATACTGTTATAATAAAAAAAAAATACCAGAATTTTACATTTAAATTTGGAATCTGCTATATATAAAATTCATTGTTTTCAAATTTATGCGCCAATCGGTATTAAATAGTTTTGTGATATTGAAATGAAGTCAGGTTATTAAGAGAACCGAATTGCTGTGTCAGGTTATTAAGAGAACCGAACTCACTACCGGGTCATAAAGATCGATCCACCCAAGTGGGGTTGGAAACGAACGTTTCTGATTTCATCAGAGCTGAAGACTGACCGTCATTTAGCCCCCATCTTAATCCGCTGGACTATGATTTATGGTCAGTTTTAGAGAGGATGTGCATGCTCTATACGCCATGATAATTTGGAGTCCCTAAACCAATCCATAGAATTTTCCCGTTTAAAGGGCTGTATTAGTTAATGGAGATCGATTAGAATTAGCTTCATATATATACTTTAATGCTATGATATTAATTTATAAAGTAACACACATTTAAGTATTATTTTTATTATGCAACACTATTCATGGCGAGAGGCTTGATATTATCAACCAACAATTATTCTTTTGTTTTTGATTTCTCGTAAAAAACTTATACATCTGTTTATTTCCATTAATTCGCCCTTTGATCTGATATTCAACAAGTTGCTAACATAAAATATTCATAATGAAAATTCATCCAAAAGCGATTACCTCACGGCTCATTAGGCCTTCTCAGTGAACGAACGAATTTCAAACTAAACAACAATACAAATCAATTCCTTTCAATTCAAAAGATTTCTTGACTTACGTTCAAGTTATGAAACTTCAGCTTAATAAGAAACTTTGGTCGAAGGAAATTCAATTAATTTATCGACACCCTACGAATAAGAGGGCTTAAATAAAGTTTTTAATGATTTCCCTTCACAATGGGTGATTTGATTCTGAGTTGGAGTCTTATTCTAGAAAAGTCACTAGTTTACAAGAACTGTTTTTTGCCAGGCTGTGAGAAGTTCAGTAGGTTTATTATTACACCCATATTTCCCTACCTGTACGGGCTGATCTATAATTCGTGTCAATCCTTTGAGGAACGTGATCTGTGAACAACAAGAATATACTGCGGATAAGGGGATCGAATACAGGACCTCGTTAAACCTTTGATGTTAACGTGAAACTTTTTTCCATCAAAAGTTATTAAAATATTCTTCTATCCTTTATTAAGAATATATAAATATACTTTATCCGTGTGGGTCCCGGTAGAGTAGAATAGAGCCACCCCATGCTCGTAAAAGGCAATTAAGGGATCGGACTGTTTTCTATCAGACAGTATGTATCTGTATTAATATGGCTGTTCACACAGTGCCCAGTTAACGGCAATAGGCTTACCCCTATTACGTCAGTGGGACCAAATTTTATTTGGCAAAATGTGTTTTGGGATATAGGCCTGCGTGTATGTATGTATGTATAAACATATAACGAAACCCCAGATTTATGTATTTAAACTGAATTTCCTCACATGCATCACTCACACAATATCTGGCAAAACTAATAGAACCGATGGAAAGCAATATGTAACAATAAGAATATATGTATTATCAAAGTTAAATGACTGTCCTCTGGCTCCAGTATCTACATAAAAATAAGTAAACTTGTAGAACCTCACTCCATTGATTATAATAGCTGCACCGTAGAGTAAAAAATAAAAACACCTCTGTACGTCTGTTTATTTCAATAAAACTTACGTGTATGTATGTATCTGATTTATGATTATACATCACGGTTCACATACTCTTTCGCTGTACCAGATTGGTGTATCCTAATTTGTGATTTGTTCCTGGTACAAAAGCGAAATATTACTATAAATAAAGATGTCAAACAAGATAGTTAAACAACCTACTTTGAACAATTACATTTTCTTATCGGAACTGCTCCGTTACTGGGGCACATGAAAAGTACATCCACATTAATTTTAAGAATGTAAAATTTCCCAGTTAATGCCAGGAGATATTCCAATTACAATAACATTGGGTCTAATCGAATATATGGTATAGTCTTGCGATGGTGGCACACGTTGAATCTAAACTATAAAACTATTTTATTTTGTCATACTTTTGTATCTGCTTGTATTTCATAAAGTACGACAAGCTTTAACGCGCTTCGTTAATGTTCTATTTAATCGATTTAAGTATCCAACACTAATACTTCTTTTGTTCTGGATTAAATGTACCCTATTTACATATATGGGAAAGAGGAGAGGGGCATGAGAGGAAAGAGGAGAGGAGGAGTTGGGCCTCCGGAAACCTCACTAATTTTGACATAATTTCAGAATTTTATTCTATTTACACATACGTACACTCACGCCTGTAACCCCGAAAAGGTGGGCAGAATCAGCTAAAATGTATCCTGCTGTAATTATTAACTTCCACACACTTCCGACTATAATCTAGCTAGTCCCATGCACGTAATAGTGGCAAGCCTATTGCCATCATCCTGGCAGTTTGGGAATTAGATGGAAAAAATTGAAGTTTATTGAAATGGAAAGAGAGGATATTGCCTATAGGGAAGGATTAGGGTGTATAAGCAAAGTTCAGCAAGACAGGGTTGCATACCTATAACTCGGAACTGGCTGTCCGGAAAGTCTGAGTCCTCTACGCATTGAATTGATTCTATTTCAATATTACTACTACAACGCTTGATTAGATTATAATTCAGAACAATATATTTTTAAAAGGCTATAAATAAAAGATCATGTCACATTTCTATGTTTCATCATATAACAAGTTCTAATTAGATTTAGGACTGCACAGCTGCATCATATAACAAGTTCTAATTAGATTTAGGACTGCACAGCTGGACATGCAGGAATCTTACCTAGTTTGGCTACAGAAGTTTACAGAAGAAAGTTTTTTTTAACATAATAAGAAATAATTATTACATTTCACTACTAAATTTCATTTAAACAAGACGTCCGATCTGATCGGTTGACTTATTTCAAATGAAACTGGCATAGGATATTGAAACGGAAATTGGACACGTGACGCGTCCGGACATGGCGTCATCGAACGTGATATGAACTAGCCAATCAGAGCAGATTCTATTACAGGGCTGTCAATCGATAAAATTTTAACCACTGGCTTCGTTCAATTACTATTATTTACTAGTTTACACTTGGTTACTTGTTTATAGGAGGGAGGAAGTTGGACACATTTTCCAGTCAATTCGAAGCCATTTAACAAAGAAAATACGACCTCCCTACAAAAGATCAAAAGTCTTAGTCTCTTAGTTTATAGAGTTGCCAGAGCTTCGTAACCAGCGTAATGTGTTTGTTTTACCAACTAGACTGTTTATTAAAATGGAAACTGCACTCCGATATCCGAGCATTGTAGAGTGCATTTGTTGAGCCTGTCAGTTATTTGGTATATTTATATTGGGTATGTATCAAGAACCTAGGACTCATTTACTGAAGAGCGGTACACTAACTATACGCACACAAGTTAAGAAGTGTGAAACGTAGGGCTCGAATTTTACATTTTGAGTCACTTAAGATTTTAGACAACGGTCAGTGAGTTTCGATTTTTTAAACAGGGTTTCATTGGGCTTACTAATATTATTTTTTTATTTGCAGGTACGATCGACATGGATATTTGGGTTGCTAAAATTTTGGTAAGATAACTTGAGAATCAAAATAACATCATCATCATTCATTCATTGATGATCATCATTAAAAAAAATCTTTACCTATACATATCATTATTAATCAGCCTATCGCCCTTCGCTTTTGAACGAAGGCCTCCGTATTTCTGTGAGGCCGTAGTATAACACCGGTCGAGCTGGATCATTTGTGCCTACAAAGTTCAGTGCACTAAAAAGTTCTATCTTGGGAGAGCTTTCTATCTGTACATTTTATTTCAATCACTAATCCCATTCGCGCCAACCCTAATATCATTATCACTCCATTCCGTTATTTAATTAAGAACACTTTTAAAGTCGATTTTCCTTGAAGGAAAAGTAAAGAATAGACTTATTATTAAATTATGTCTCACACACGTTCACTTGAGTGTCTCTATTGGTCTCTCTGACGTCATTTCCTGAAGCTTTTCATGGGATTATTTTTGCTTTATAAGAGGAAAACGAGGGTTTTAGATTTTTTGAGGATTCGCAATGAAAAGATCCATTAGCTTTGATGGGAATTGGGGTTTTGGGGAAGTAGGTGATTATGTAGTGTGAAAAAGTGTTATGTGTGACTTGGTAAGAAACCAAATATTTTGTAATAAATTGGAATAGTGCTTTCATATATTTTTTTCCATCTTGTGTATTTCTAAAAAAGGAGCACTTGTGTAACATTTTCTAATATTGTAGTATTACAACAAATTACATAAAGTATGATGTGTCTATTATAAGAACATTAACTATATTAACGTAACTGTAACATACACTCTTACGTGTTCCTAGTAAGTGAACCCGCATTTAACACACACACATTTTGTCAACTATAATTTAGGCTCACCCACGTTACAGAAGACAAACCTATTGGCGCAAAACAGACACTTTGGGAACAAAAGTAAACAAAACTTGTCAAATTTATCAGATCAAAAGCATAAATGTGAAAGGAAACAAACTAGATTAAGTGTCAAGTTCAGCATGATACAGTGTGAATCTTGTCAATGTTAAGTTGACTAACTTTTTTTATTCTTAACCTTTTTTTTTATAAACGGAGTGGATCTGAAAATGGCTCGAAACGTTTCGTGTAAATAGAGAACTGTAGCGCTTTGGTCTCGAGAACTAGCCCACAAACTGCCGTGCGCTTAGGTACAAAACAATGCAAAGACAAACAAGCGAAGTAAAATTTTACTGTGTAATACTTTCTTATTAAATGGTATTGTTAAGTGGTGACCCCGATGTGATCTGAACACGTAAGCTTTTGATCTGGAGTTTAAAAAAGAAGGGGGGAATATTGTAGTGGCAGTGCTGACGCAGAATTATAAATACTACGTAGCGTTGCACTGATTCTCATGATCCGTCATGTATGTACATAGAGTCGTTAGTTGGACCTCGTTGCCTTAAGTCGTGCCCATTTTTATTTTTCTGAAATTATAAATGCTATATTTTGACCAGTGACTTCTCATTTATCATATTAATAATATGAATACAGTGCTACTATATTTGGCCAACACTACCAATTTGGCCAACTTTGAACGACTTTTTTTACTCATACAGTAATTTCAAAATCGTTTTTTTTTCTCGTTTTTTTTATATTATAGGGAAACAGACGAACAGACGGGTCACCTGATGTTAAGCGACAATCGCCGTCAACTCGAGAGTCGTAAATGCGCTTCCCGCCTTTGCAGGTTATGAGGGATGGAAAGATGCGGTTAAGAGATGAAGAGAGGGTTGATGAGGGGAGAGGGAAGAGTAAAGAGGAGAGGCAGAGTTGGGTCTCCGGAAACCTCACTAATTTCGGGGAAATGCTATTGCTTTACAACCGGTTTTCTGTAAGGCCATGGTATCGCACCGCTCGAGTCAGCCCATTCTCGCTCTCCCAATGTTAATTGAATTTGACTCATCATCATCGTCATTGAACCTATCGCAGTGTACTGCTCGACATAGGCTTCTCTCAATGTGCGCACCCGGTCCCAGCATCTTTCTCAGTTCATTATTCCATCTGACTAGGCTACCTTCCTTTTACAAATTCGCGGTCTCCACTATAAGATTCACAAAATATAATAAATACATAAATAAAATAAAATATAAAAAGCCTTTATTGTTGTTTCTTACATTCTAAAGTATATAGTGTTACGGAAGTGGGTACAGGGATTGGAAGGAAACAAATGTCTCTGACGAGAGTAGCAATTTATTTGCGTTTACAGTCTGAACGCGTAACAATATTCCGAACGCGTAACACTGCACAGAACGAGTTGCACTGCTCAAACCGCGTAGCACTGTTCCACACTGTCCCCACGGACTACACGTAGCCCAGTCCAACGGAAGCACTGCACTACTTTTCACTTTTACTCTTCACTTCACTTTACTACTTATTTACTTATTCTTCTTCACTTGAGAGCACTTTCCACTGAACTGCCCTGTGGTGCGTCTTATTAGTAATTTGTTGAATTTCGACTGTCATTTCGTTAGTTTTCTACAACTTTATTTATTTATTCATTTTGCTTGATCTAGTACTGTCCATTATATTCGAATTTTCTAAAGAAACATCTTTACTTACTGGCATTTTCTATAAAGCACTGAAATCGCAAACAAAAACCCATAGAGTCCACCGGTCTTGAACTCACGACATTCGGCTCGCAGCCGTAGCCACTACCGCTTAGCTAGCGTGACTCGTCAATTTTGCTTTGAAAAACTTCTATGCACTGATTGTCTGCGCGGTGACGTAGGCATGGCGTCATAATCGTTTTGTTTTTGCCTAAAATGTAAAATAAAAAAAAACTCTATTTTATTTCATTGAATGTCGGCAAACTTATTTCGGTACAACTTTTCTGTCGACAAAGGCTAAAAATATAAAGATCTCCATTCATTTCTATTCTTAGCTGTATGTGTCCATCTTGGACCCACTGCTCTTCTAATGTTATCTTCCCATCTCTTGATCTGTCTACCTCTGCTTCTTTTATTGTCTAGTGGGCACCGTTCCGTTAAGATCCTTGTCCACTTTTCTCTCTTCTCCCTAATCATAGGCCCCGTCCATCTCCACTTCAGTAGTTTATAAGTTGTGTATACATTTTTAAATTTTGTTTTACTATTTACATGTGTAAGTTTTTGTCGGTGTTTTTCTTTAACTCCTAGTGTACTTTTTCTATTCCATTTTGACAAATCTGTATTTTGTTTAACAGTTCGTCTGTCAATGCCCAAGTTTGACATCCATATTGTAAACATGGTAGGATACATAAAATATATATAAACCTTCCTTTTATCTTTCATCGAAATTCGTTCATTCTTCATTATTTACTTTTATTCACTAAATATAAGTTAATGTAAAAAATTCATACTTAATCAGCAACATAGTTTACACGAAGTAAACATTTCCTCTTCGTATATACATATGTACCTACAATATGAGCTCATTATGCTCCTTTTAACCTACAAAGTCTATGTTGGCGTACTTAGTAGTTAAGAGACGACAAGATCTCGTGCTCGTTTCACTAAGAGCACTACACATTAGTCCATTTCATTACCATGCTATTAAATATTACTACAGCGTCTAAGAGAATCTAGATTGTAACACTCTAGGGCAACTCATGTAAGATTTGTAAGATTCATTGTGATGTGTGTGGAACGAATATATTACGGTGATAAGAAGTTATTCGGAATGTTCTCTGTGTTGTTCTCTAAATCGTGGCGATAATGAACAGGTAGCGTGCAGAGATCAAAATGCCCGGTATTATACAAAGAAAAAAATATTGTGTAATATAAAACCAACTAAAGTGGCTACATTTATATAGTAACAATAATACTAAGTAAACTATGTCATTCAAAGAGTTCAAACTAAGAATACACATAAAATAAGTTGTTATATTTATTAACAATCTGTATAGCCTACTAAATAAATAAAAAAGGAAATAAAAATAAAACTCATAATAGTGTTTCAAAGGAGTTCGTAAACGTATTACTTATATAAACTATTGTTATGTAGTATTGTAGTTTTACCATTTTCAACAAAATTATCTAAAAGTGATCAAATTTCACTACAGTATTACAAAATAAAATCGTTGGAAGAAGCATCGATACTAATTTTTCTTTTAAAACTAAAGCCCCAAACACCTGAAACTAGTAGCTAACACTGTTTGTCTTCAGAGCTCAAGTGAAAATCTATTTTGTAGAAAATAGGTGAAAATTTTCAAGTGGCGCCCGCGTGTGCTCTGAATCGGCAATGGGACCGGGTTTGTTTATTGGGGAAGTTGGATCTTTGGGCTTTTCAGACCCTGGGATTTTAGCTTTTATTTCGTCATTTATGAACTGTTTTATTGAATCTGTGAAAATGTTCCTAACGATATAATTATTTCTTAATAACATTTGAAAAAAAAAAAAAAAACAGTACCTACCTACTAATGTCAGGTTTTAGTTACACTCTACTGTACAGTCTTTCAAATTCGATAGCATTTAAGTACCAAATCCGAAACAAATGCTAGCAGAACATTTTGGCCCATCAGATGTTACTACTAATACACTAAAAATGACGAACAGTAGTAAAAATAATAATAGTAACATCAAAACGAGGAACTTAATTACACACATGAAACTCTTTACTCATTTCCTTATAAAAATAATAATAATATGAGATGAATAAATCCAATGAGTTCTGGAAAAATAAAATTTATTTTTTAATTTCATTTCAAATATCGCCCCAGCCCTTATCTTAACACGGTCGAGCATACTTTGGACGAGCTCGAACATTGTTATATTAAGCGAATTTATCGCTTTCAATTGTATATACATATTCAATTAATTGCAAGAGCCACGTTTGAATAAAAAAACAAGAGGATCTATAAATTAAACGTTCTCTATACACAAACTGTTATCTATGTATGTGTATGATTTATAAAATCTCACGCGTTTTCAGAATTATCTACATTTAAATCTGAAACTAGGAAACAAAGATAAGAAATACATGTACTTACATATATTATAAAACCTTACATTTTACAATTACAACAAACTATAAACACTAACGCATACGAACTCGCGGTTCGAAATTATTAGAATGACCAGTAAATGCCGATCTAACCGTTTAATCCGTGCGCTAATGTAATATACGCATGCCGAATGTTCAATACTGATGTTATCACCGACATAAAAGGTGTTTTACTGCACCTGGTTATAAAAATACGCCATTATTTTATGCTTTATACCCTCATAAAGTTTATAATAAACGGGCGATAATAAAAAGTGCAGTAAAATGGGTAAAACGAGTAAAATCTTTCATATTGCGTGTGTGAGTGACTCCACTTATGTATTTATTATAAAGGTGCTTTCAGGATTTTATAATCGTTCTTTATATTTTATTTATTTTTGACTAGCGTCTTATATAAACTGTATAAAATAATGTTTACTCTGTTAGTAAAAAAATATCGAATTCTTTCGATTTATTTTTTGTTAAAGCGCGCTACACCTGCGTGCTTCTTATATATTCGGTGCTGTTATTCGCTAAATCCTGTCGATGCATTTATATTACACAGTATATCCAAGTGATATAATATACATAGATTAGAAAGAAAGGATAAAATGATTGGGGCGTTCTCTTATTGTTCTTTTTGTCGTTCGTTCTAATTGAATCCTTTATCACTTTCATTTCTTATCCTAAAACATTGGCACTCACCAAAGTTTGAAAACGAATAATGATAACCCTGTTTAATAATTAACATATGTTTTTCTTAACACCTATCAATATGTTCACTTACAAAGTAAATTTCTAGCAAAGAACCTTTTTATAAACCTCTGTTCGAAAGCAAAAGGCTTATGTGCCTCGACAGAGTAACGATGAAAAATTCATAGATGCATAATCTTCCTTTCACCCCAACCACGGTACGACATCCTAAACAAGTTGTTTGACTAGAAAAAATATAATCTATTTTGTGGTTTTCTTTTCTTTAAGAGTAGGTGCTAGAAACAAATCTATTTGCGGCGCTATTAATTTAAAACGGGATCAATCATATTGAAGATTATTATTTTCATACATACGTATATTCACGCCTGTATCCTGCAAGGGGTAGATAGAAGCGTCTCAAATGCCCACATTTGCCAAAAAAAAAGGCCCTTTTTTTAATTTTTGCAAGGATGCAAGCGTATAGTTTGAAGTTCGAGTTTAAAAAATTCATATAGAAAAATAGAAAAAGGATGATGCGCCACATCATCCTTTTTCTATTTTTCTGCGTGAATTTCTATCTTTTAAAAGTGTTAGAAGACGTTTACAGTTTAGTCAACTGTGTAATGTAAAAAAAAAATATAATACCAAACTGCAATACTAAAAGTGAATCTACAGACGAAACATTAGTAGCGATCTTGTCCTGATGTATTCTCTATGGATTTAATCTTGTACACAGATTTCTCTGTCTGCTTTGAAATTTCAATTTTAAAGTCTATTGTTGACGTCGTTAAAGCCTTTGAAAGTGTGTTTCCCTTTGCCTCACAGATACTCGAAATAAAAACCTGTTTTTCAATATAAATGTGTTACAAGTATTTATCATACACTTAGTCATACAATATCTACCGCTGTATGTATATTTATTCAGTGACTTCATTAATGAACAGGTTTGTAAAACAAACGCAGCTAAGCCCTTAAACTTTTATGGACTGCATAAAAAAATAATACGTCGAGTGCTCTAAATTCAGGATCATGTCACGCAAAAAGAAAATATTATTTTAGATTTGCCAAAATAGTACTAACTGCAAAACCTCATTAACGACATTTTATTACTTACCGTAGGAAAATAATTTATGTAAGAGATTAATAATATTATTTATTTATTGAAATAATAATTGTTTTGTTTAGTTAGTGGACTCGGACTTCCCGACACCAGGCCGTTCCAGTTATACTACTATACATGTATAATATAGGACCAAGTCTATCTCCAAGGAACCAAGGTAGATGAAACTAACAAACATATTTTAAAATTTTAATACTTTGTATCTAAGGAAACTATATTGTATAGTATAGGTATACGACTCTGACTTGCTTCAGTTATGACTTATACCCCCCAACCAATCTGAATAAGCAACAGCCCTTGCCTTACCTGTTTCATCTTCCCTTTCCTGTCAGTTTCCCGAGCCATGCTAACAGTGGTAGAGCCATGCCAGGGTCGTCTCGACCGGTGCGATACCACGGCCTCACAGAAAACCGGTTGCGAAGCAACACTTGCGTTGCATTTAATTATGAGACACAATGTATAGGCGATTTAACGTATTCCTCAAAGTGTGCTGAAAGAGTAATCTACTTTTTTTTAAGTAAATTTTTGGTACGTCTCGATATAAAAATGTACACTGTGACCGTACTTATCCAAATGAAGTTGCATCCCAATTGCAAAGCAATGTGACTGTTTATTTTAACTGTATATCACTTCTTTTAAATTTTATAAATCGTGTAAGTAGTGTCCGTTAAGAAGGATAACTTAGCAGCTTTAATATTCAGTAACGATTCACAAATTAAGAATTTAAAATATACATCTACACACAATAGTGTAGTAGTATTTATTTTCCACACACGTCTTGAAATTTTGAAGACACTTCACACCTCATTTTGCATACATCAAGTGCTTTTTGCATAACTCTCAAGCACGCGTGCGAGCCGACACATATGATTTCTAACTAACCAATATTACAAGAATAATCAGACGTTGTAAGAATTTAAATTACTCTATATTTTAGTATTACAATGGCACATTATATGAAGTTATTATAAAAACATTTGCGGCAATCGATGTTTGAAAACATGTTTTATAGTTTGATGTACTTTTTTTATTGCATATAATTTTTATCACTACGTATTTTCACGTCGCCTTTGAATTTAATATTACAATTCTATTATTTTATTCCAACGTCACAGAAGTATCGATATCAAAGAAAAATCAAACGGCGCGAAAGCAATGGAACAACTGATTTAAAAAAAAAACATCATAAGCTATTAATGGCAACAAAATATTTGAATTTGGAATTCGTAACGGAGTGCCAGATATCGATCTTCAATAGCCAGTATTGAATTATCTAGGATACTGTAAAAATTAAATTAAAATTTAATATTTCCGCCATTAAAAGTCTAATATTTCCGCAACAGTTATATACAGTAATAGGCTACATGACTGACAATCCAAAACAGCATCTTTAAGTAAACGTCAAAACGGTAGGTGTGGTACATTTTAGTATGAAATACATAATCGTGACATCTCGGGTATATATTGTCACATCATTCCTACCTAGACCTAGTGAAATAATTTAATTTAAGCAGTCATCTACCCAATTGTACTGCAAACGATACTTGATTTTGCCGTTTTTGAAGTACTATATGTTAAAAAACGAGTAGAAACAAAAATGAAGTTAGAGATATATAATAATGCATTCGTGGGTTGTACATGTTTTTATGCATAATGTAATAGGAAAACTTAGATATTTACTTCTTGTATCGTAAACTATAAAACTCACACTGCAGGCGTCAGATCTTCAAATAAAATAAAAAAAAAATATTCTGCTTCATTTTCTCAAACGCTATTATTTTTCCGCTACGTATGTTTTAAAAATATGTCTGCAATAAAAGGCGGTAGCAAAGACGTATTTAAAATGCATATCTTATTTCAATTCACACTCAAGTTTCACTCACAAATACATACAGACTTTAATTCCTATATTCCTGAAGGTTAGACAAAAGTATTATTGGTTAACCAATAACAATTTGGTCCCACTAACTACTATGACTATCGCCGTCAACCGGCCACTTAAGGAATTAAATGTTCAAATTGGGAGTATATTAAAAGGTATATTGCTAACACTGATGGATTTGGGAGTGGAAGTAGCTCCTCGACATTCATCAACACCGTATCGAACTAGCTGTGGCTGAAAGGTCCGAGCCCTCGACCCAGGTATAAATCCATGCCCATGACTTTTTACACTGATGAACCTTCAAAATCAAAATCGTTTATTTCAACTGAACCATGCATAGGTATTTTTGAATTGTCAAGAGAGGAAGTCTTTTTTTTTTTCAAATATTTTACATAACTTTTCTGTAACAGTTCATAAGTGCACATAAAATAAGATATGTGAGGACATTACACTACGTCATTCTAAAATAACGTTTATAGTAATTACTTTTCTATGTTAATAATAGTAGTCCAGCCCCGTCAGATATGACCAGCCCCGATCAACGGCACTCGTTCACGAGCATGGTGCGCCAGCCATCTCCCTTTACTGAATTAGATTTAAATTAAAATGTAGGTGTTTAATACACCTAAATTTTGTCATTTTGATAACATAACGTGGAAGAGCAATGCTTCAGCGCCTATGGGCCAGCTCGACCGGGGTATTACCACAGCCTCACAGAAAAATTGTTGTTTAACAATGCTTGCATTGTGTGATCGAGTGAGTGAGGTTACCAGAGGCCAAACCCAAAGGGGGTTGGACCTCACTCACTTCGGCTCGGTTCTTTTTCCCTTCCCCTATTCCCCTTCCCTTCCCCACTTCCCCTCTTCCCTTTCCCCTACCCTTAAAGGCGGACAGCACTCTTGTGACTCTTGAGCTGCAAGTGTGCATGGGCGGTACAAGTCGTTACCATCACGTGTCCTGTCTGCTTGGTTGTCTACAGGGGGCACATTGAACGGGCCAGGTACCACAGGCGACTCAGGCGCCGGAGATCGGAGAATGATCTCCGTCCTCCATAAGCGCAGGCCTGGGGGTGACATATGAGGCCATCTGTCACCCTAGCAGAAGCAGGCTTGGGTGGCGGCGCGGACGCTGCGGAGCGTGCGCGCCCTTGGGGGAAGTTACGGGAACATTGGGGTTCCCACACTGGAGGGGGCCGTCTACAAACCGTAGGTGGCCCGAGGTACGTCGTGGTTCCAGGGTTTTCCTTTCTAGGGTGTACCTGGTTCCCCGGCATTTAGTACCCAAGATGGCGTGCGGTTTTAGTCGGTTCGGGTCCGACATGCCACCAGAAGGTGGTATCCGAGGGGATTTCCGCACGAAGAAAAAAAAAAAAAAAAAAAAAAAAAAAGGGGGCACATTGAAAGTTTTGCACTTCTGTTTTCTCAGAACTGTTTGAATTTCGAATGATTTATTTTTGTACACACGAGTCCTTGATAAATAAAAATAAAAATAGGAGGACAATAACCTGTCATTTGTTAACGCGAAAAGATTTTAGAGCGATGATTTTTTATGATTATAAAAGTGCTCTTTCTCCACAAGATTGTGCCGTCCGCCTTCAAAATGCTTTTAGGAGGGAAGCACCTCATCTGAGCACCGTGAGGCGATGATATGCTGAATTTGAGCGGGGACGGATTTCTCTACATGTTGAAATTCGTGAAGGTTGGCCCGCAACTGCGACCACTGAGGAAAATGTGGCTACTGTAAAGAAGCAAAACAGACGCATCACCTACGAGACGATTCGGTGACATTTGGGGATTGGTATGAGTCAAATTCAACAAATTCTACATGAAGAATTAAAAGTTACAAAAATTTTGTTGTTATCGGATTCCCCATGAACTGACTTCATAACAAAAACAGGCTCGTGTGGATTGATGCAAAAAGATGTTACTTTGGTACGATCATGGATATTCTAATGTTGTTTAGGATATCATCACAGGAGACGAACTCTGTGATTTCTTTGTTTTTCCTAAAATTAAAGATTTTATGAGAGGCTTTACTTTTACTAGCTCCGAAGACAGCAGTGACGGCGTTCAATCAGCACGTTGAAAACATGCCACCAGACCAATGGTCATATTGTTTTGAAAAATGGTACTAACGTATAAGTTTTTTTTTACGTATAAAAGAATAATTCCAAAAACAATGAATATAACTGTGTTTCAGTGTGACCTACGTATAAATAAAAAAAACAGCTCTGTCTACCCCTTAAGAGATGCAAGCGTGAGCATATGTATGGGTGAATGTATGTAATGAC